>OV656729.1:10025000-15080000 GCA_927399415.1 Macaria notata | reverse complement strand
CTACCAGGAGGACCGCTCGGTCCTCCAAGTAGCTGGCCAGGAGCCTCCGCAGGTACTGGGGCACTCCGTGGAAGCGGAGCGCCTCCAGTATTGTCGAGTGGGGGATGGAGTTGAAGGCGTTGGCTATATCGAATGACACAGCCAACACTCCATCCCCTGCCTCCACGGCCTCCCTCACTTGGCCCTTGAGCCGGGCCAGCGCGTCGATTGTCGAACGCCCCCTTCGGAAACCGAATTGGGCGTCCGACAGGTTCGGCCCCACCTCCAGGAGGTGGCCATTAAGCCGACCAGCGACGATCCCCTCGAACAACTTTCCGACCTCATCGAGCAGAACGATGGGCCGGTATGCCGAAGGGGAGTCCGCCGGACGTCCCTCCTTACGGAGGAGGCACAGCTGCCCCTCCTTCCAGGGTTTCGGAAACCTCCCCGACGCGAGACACGCGCTGAAGAGGTCCCGAAACCTTCCCTCCATCTGGGTGGCGGCGATGGCCACCACCCGCGCGGGAACGCCGTCCGGCCCTGGGGCCGTCTTCTTGGCGCGGAGATGGAGAGTCTCCGCGGCGAGCTCCCCCGCCGTGACCGGAGGTATCTCCGACCGGACTACCCCATCCAGCAATGCCGGCTCAAGGGACTCCGTCAGCGGGGGACCGAAGGGGCGCAGTTTGTTCCGCGCCGCCTTGTATGGTCTCCCGTACGGATCCCTGTCGAGACCCTCTAGCATCTCGGCTCGCGCCGCGTCCTCGGCGGCGCCCATTTCCGACTTGAGGACCCGCTTTGCCTCTATGTAAGAGGCGTAGAGCTGGTCCTCGGCTTCGGGGTCTCGCTGGCTGCGCCGTCGGCTCCGCGTGTACTCTCGCCTTGCCGCCACGCAGGCGGCCCGAAGCTCCGCTAACCTCTCCGACCACCAATAGACGGCGCGAAGGGGAGGCGGGCGGCTAGACCGAGGCATGCTGGAGTTGCACACCTCAGTCAGGGACCTCCTCAGTTGGGCCGCTGCGGCGTCCACGTCCAGGACTTCGACAGGAGGCGTGAGCCAGTCCTGCACGAACGCCGCCTCCTTAGCCGCCTCACAGTCGAGGCGGGTAAGTGCCCACCGCGGAAAAGGAGACTGGCCCGAGGGGGCCGGCCTCCGGGGGCTCTGGGTGGAGATGTCGAACCGCACATATCGGTGGTCCGACATTGTCTCCACCATCTCCACCCGCCAGTTCACGACGCGGGCGGCCAAGATGGGGGTGGCGAACGAAACGTCGACCACTGACCCTCCCCATCGCCGCACACACGTCTTGACCGTCCCTCTGTTCAAGAGGGACACACCGGACGTGGCCGCCCAGAGTTCGACCACACGTCCTCTTCGGTTGCAGGAGGCGGCTGGGTTGCCCCAAGCCACCGACTTGGCATTCAAGTCGCCTATAACAGCGACCTGACGCGGTGCCGCCCTACCGATCACTGCGGTCAGGATTTTGAGAAAATTCTCAAAATCCTGGAGAGGGCGATTTGGGGAAAAATAGACGCCCACCAGGGCTATTTCTCCCCACGCGGCCGCCACGTATCCCGGTCCCCTCTCTAAGAGCGAGAGGGGAGGGGAGTCTGTGGAAGACCGCGACACCAATGCCACCAAGCCGTCCCGATCGCCCAGCCAACGGCCGGGGACCGAGTACGGCTCTGTGACCACCGCCACGTCCACCAACCGCTCAGCCATAGCCTGCATGAACAGGTCCTGGGCTGCTTTGCAGTGGTTGGTGTTCGCCTGGAGGATGCGATGTTCGACTCTATCCATCAAACGTCCATCGCTCCCTCCTCATCGGCCGCCGAGGTTCCCGCTTCAGGAGCGGCGGCCGCAGTGGCAGGCGGGGTCGGCGCCTGCGCTTTGCCCTTCTTAAGGGGAGGGTTGCAGTTCCTCCCCTTCATGACGTGCCCCGCTGGGAGGCCGCTGGCTGCGCACACTGCGCAACGCGGCGTGGGGACCGTGCAGGAGGCTGACTTGTGCCCCTCCTTGCCGCAGCGGTAGCAGCTGTCCGCCCTATCCACCTTGGACGGACAGAGGGCCCGCGTGTGCCCAATTCCAAAACACTTGAAGCAGCGCAGAGGCTGATCTTCAAGTGCTCGGACTCGGCAGGAACTGAAGCCTACCGGAAGCCGTCCCTTAGCGAGGACGGCTTTGGCCGCAGCGACTGGGCACTCGAGGCGGATAGCGCCCATGCCGCCGCGGCCGGGCCTGATGTCCCGACCCTGCACCGCTGTCGTGTCGCAGCCCCCAATCGCTGCGATCGCCGCCACCACCTCCTCTTTGGTGACCGAGTCGTCGAGGTCGGTCACCTCCAAGGCCGCAGACCTGACGGGCCTGACGACCTTGGCCGCGTCCGCGATGACCTCTCGCAATTTGATTGCAAAGAGGTCCGCGTTGGCACCACCCTGGGCCCCCGGGAACTCGAAGATTCGAGCCCCGGTTTGGGTCCGGCGGCACGTGACCGCTCCGATCCCAAGTTGGGTGGGATCGGCGTTAATACGAGCCCGTGTGAGGACGGACCCGTACGTCTCACCTCGTTCAGCAGCCTCCGCGGTGAGCGTCACAACGACGGCCGCGGTCTTGGGAGGAACCAGAGGCTTCCTCCCACCAGCGGGGGCCCTTTTGGCTGCGGGGGCAGCGGCGGCGGGTGCAGGGGCCGACTTTTTCCCTTTCCCCTTCCCCTTTCCCCTGCCGGTCCCTTGGGACGGGCCAGAAGAGGTAGCGTCGGGGGCGACAGAGGCGGCGGCCATTCTCGCCTTTTTCTTGGCCTTGCCCTTTCCCTTCCTGACCACTTCCGTCCACGACTGGTTGGACGGAGTGGTCGCGGGGAGTTGGGCGTCCTCCCTCTGGGAGGATGGCCCCGGCTTGTTTGGCCTCTTGTCCGCCGCTAGTGGCGGCCGCAGGCGCTTCTCCGGTAGGAGCCTGTCTTCGATGCCTTCGAAGCAGGCTCTCGTGAAGGCCCTTTCCTCCATGATAACCTTGCGGATGATATCCTCAAGGTTGGAGGAGGGGCCCTCAGCCGCCGATCTGGTTTCGGCCTGGGAAGGCCGAGCCGAGGTTCCAGCCGCCGGTCTAGGGTCGGCCTGGGAAGGCCGAGCCGCGGCTACAGCCGCCGGTCTCTGGTCGGCCTGAGAAGGCCGGGCCGCGACTTCAGCCAGCTTCTTGTGCAGCTGGCTGACCTCCGACTGCAGGTGGTCGAGTTTCGCCTGCAGTTGCCGCGTCTCGTCAGTTGCTGTGCGCTGCACCAGCTCCTGGATGATGCCGCGCATGCTCGCGGCCCTGCACTTCAGGGACTTCTGAAAAGTCCCCTTCAGGTTGGAGGACTTCGAGGTGAGCTCCGCTATCTCCTCCGCGTCCTCCTGCGCCATGCGCTCGAGCTCGGCCAGGGAGTAGTCCGAGTATATGACGCGCGATGCGCCGTACCCGGACTTGGCCCGCGAAACGCGCGCCCGCTGCTCCTTAGCGGCGACCTGCTCCTCCAGGTCCTGCTGCAGCTGCGCCCGCTGAGCCAGGTTCAGCTGGCGCTGCGCGTCTTCCAACCCCACGTTGTGGGTACCCGCGATGGCGGGAGGTCGCTTCCTGGCCTTCGGCTTCCTTTTGGGCCTACTTTTGGCCGCGTCCGAGGACCCGGATCCAGCCTCCTTCAGGAAGGCCCGCTTCCGCGACTGTCCGATGGCAGACCTCGTCGAACAGACTGATGACGCGAACGACATCTCGCTGTCGGCATCCGACATCCCGTCTGCCCTGCTGTATAGGCCAACCGCAGATGTCGCGCGGCTGACCTCTGAAGTCGACGCTCCTCCTCTTCCTCCGTCGAGGTGGCCCTGAGAAGGGCCCTTTGGTTGGTCCTGAGAAGGACCTTTTGGGTGGCCCTGAGAAGGGCCTTCGGGTTGGCCCCCAGAGGGGGCTTTGGATTGGCCCTGAGAAGGGCCTTTTATGAAACGCCCGGAGGCGTCCCGCAAGGGTTTTTCAGATTGATTTAAAGACTCCATAACAAATCCCACGAGTAGTAGGGAAATAACACGTCACCCCGACCAGAGCCCATGTAGCCGGGGAAGTCTAGCGTAACTCGCACAGGGGGTCGACCGGTACCCTGGCGAGGAACGCAGTAGCGGCTGGAATTCCGTCCAACCAGGCCCTCCCATCGCAATCGACGGCAAGGACCTAAGCTCTCGCGCTGCGTTCACCGCACTAACTTCGGGTAATTTTTTATAGAGGTTTTCTTCCTCGCGGCCCGGGCGGTCAAGCCAAGGCCCTCGGTCCCACTAGAACCCGGAGGCTCATTGTTGCAGGATTACGAGTTTCGAGCGGTGGTAAGGAAGATGAACTACCTCACCTGCGCAATGGCAGTGTTAGTGCACACTGCGCCCAACTCTAAATGCTCCCTCAAGGAGCAACCCGCGGTCACCCAGCTCCACCTACACCGCGAGGTGCGGCGAGCTCCACGCCTCGGCCCTACATCCTGCCCTCACGAAGGGGAGGTATAGGCGAGGGCCCCCACTCGATCGGACTTTTGGACACAGGCTAGCAAGATCCACCGGAAGGTGGAAGTTACTAACCTGTGGACGGGGTGCACCAGGTTTCCCCAACTAATCCCAAATCCCCAAATGGAGAGATGAAATTAGTTGGGCTTACCCAACGTGAAGGTAGTCCGATCATCGCACCCCAACCTAACCTAACCTAACCTAACCTAACCTAACCTAACCTAACCTAACCTAACCTAACCTAACCTAACCTAACCTAACCTAACCTAACCTAACCTAACCTAACCTAACCTAACCTAACCTAACCTAACCTAACCTAACCTAACCTAACCTAACCTAACCTAACCTAACCTAACCTAACCTAACCTAACCTAACCTAACCTAACCTAACCTAACCTAACCTAACCTAACCTAACCTAACCTAACCTAACCTAACCTAACCTAACCTAACCTTTTTTTTTTTTTTTTTTTTTTTTTTTTTGTCGCTGGGAAAAATGCGTTACGCATCCCCCCCTTGGGGGATTGGGGGGGTATGTGGGACTCCCCGGACCAGAGAGGACCGGTATACCCACTAAACAACCCAGCGGCACTCCAGCATCGCCCATGTGGAAGGGGACTGGGAAACCGGCAAAGCCTTGACGTCCAGCCCCCCGCCGACGACCGCCCGCCTTTACAGCGGGGCCTGCACGCCCCTCCCTGCAGGGGGGGGTGGCCGGGTAAGACCGGGAGTGCTCGGCCAATTCCGCCCGGCGGGGTGGTGAATATGTGCAATGCGGGAGAAGGCGCCCCCGCGCCTGTCACCCGCTATTCACCACCACGGGGCAGACGACTATAATCGCCGTCGTCTCCTGCCCCTTCTCCGCCTGCGCAGCGGCGCCGCAAGAGGGTCTTCCTCCCGCGCGCGCTCCGCCGCCTCCTTTTGGGACATCACGTCCTCACAGAAGGAGGCGACCGCTGCCCATGCCTCCTCGCCTCCCAGCATGGAGTTGACCAAGCTGGGAAGCGAGAGGTCCGGTCCGACCACCGCTACCAAGCCGCGGCGCGGCTCGGACCACGACGGGCACAGCTCAAGGGTGTGCTGCGCCGTGTCCTCCGCCGCACCACAGTCGTGGCACGACGGGTCCTCTTCCCTCCCGATTCGGTGCAGGTACGATCCGAAGCATCCATGCCCGGACAATACCTGCACCAGACGGAACGAGAGGAAGCCGTGGGGTCGCTCGAGCCAATCTCGCAGGACTGGCCCGAGCGCGTCCAGCGTCCGCCGGCCGAAAACGGCAGAGGCGAGGTCCGCCGTCCAGTGTTGGACGATCGCGTCCCTCACCTGCTGTCGGACGGCCTCCCGCTCTTCCGGGGCGGGGCGCTCCCCGAGTGCCCTTTGCCCCGCTGTCCACTCGTATACTCTGGCGAGCACCCACGCCTCTAGCTCCCAAGGAGGGGTGCCCGCCAGAGCACAGGCCGCCGCGAAGCTTACCGAGCGGTAGGCCCTCGCCACCCGCTGCGCGATTGCCCTTTGGGGCCTGCGGATCGCGGCGGCGTTCTCTCTCCTTTGGAGGGAGTCCGCCCAGATGGGAGCCCCGTAGAGGGCCATGCTCTTGAGGATGCCGGCATACAACCGCCGGCATCGCGCTTTGGGCCCCCCCAGGTTGGGGATGAGCCACGACAGCGCGCCCGCGACCTTCAGCAGGCGCTTCGACAGCTCGCTGAAGTGCGGGCCGAAGCGCCACCTGCTGTCGAGCACTAGGCCCAGATATTTCATCTGGGTCTTGAGCTCGACCCTGACGCCCTCCACGACGATGTGGGCGTCGGTGGGGATGCGCTGCCGAGGCCCGTGGAAGAACACGGCCTCGGTCTTGTGCAGCGCCACCCCCAGACCAAGCCGGCGAATCCTTCCCGCGACCAAGGATCCGCCAGCAGAGGCCAGGGTCGCCGCCTCCCTGAAGGTCCTCCCCCGGGCAGTGAGGAGGGTGTCGTCCGCGTAGCAGATGACACTCGTGCCACGGAGGAGAGCTCCCCGCAGGAGCCAATCGAAGCCGATGTTCCACAGGAGTGGTCCTAAGACGGACCCCTGCGGAACACCGGATTCCGCGCCATACCGCCGGAGCTGGCCCGCTTTGTCTACCAGGAGGACCGCTCGGTCCTCCAAGTAGCTGGCCAGGAGCCTCCGCAGGTACTGGGGCACTCCGTGGAAGCGGAGCGCCTCCAGTATTGTCGAGTGGGGGATGGAGTTGAAGGCGTTGGCTATATCGAATGACACAGCCAACACTCCATCCCCTGCCTCCACGGCCTCCCTCACTTGGCCCTTGAGCCGGGCCAGCGCGTCGATTGTCGAACGCCCCCTTCGGAAACCGAATTGGGCGTCCGACAGGTTCGGCCCCACCTCCAGGAGGTGGCCATTAAGCCGACCAGCGACGATCCCCTCGAACAACTTTCCGACCTCATCGAGCAGAACGATGGGCCGGTATGCCGAAGGGGAGTCCGCCGGACGTCCCTCCTTACGGAGGAGGCACAGCTGCCCCTCCTTCCAGGGTTTCGGAAACCTCCCCGACGCGAGACACGCGCTGAAGAGGTCCCGAAACCTTCCCTCCATCTGGGTGGCGGCGATGGCCACCACCCGCGCGGGAACGCCGTCCGGCCCTGGGGCCGTCTTCTTGGCGCGGAGATGGAGAGTCTCCGCGGCGAGCTCCCCCGCCGTGACCGGAGGTATCTCCTCCTCCTCCGGCGGAGCCGCCCCCTCCGGTGGATCCATCACTGGTGGGGTGAAGTTGGTCCCGGATGGAAACAGGGACCGGACTACCCCATCCAGCAATGCCGGCTCAAGGGACTCCGTCAGCGGGGGACCGAAGGGGCGCAGTTTGTTCCGCGCCGCCTTGTATGGTCTCCCGTACGGATCCCTGTCGAGACCCTCTAGCATCTCGGCTCGCGCCGCGTCCTCGGCGGCGCCCATTTCCGACTTGAGGACCCGCTTTGCCTCTATGTAAGAGGCGTAGAGCTGGTCCTCGGCTTCGGGGTCTCGCTGGCTGCGCCGTCGGCTCCGCGTGTACTCTCGCCTTGCCGCCACGCAGGCGGCCCGAAGCTCCGCTAACCTCTCCGACCACCAATAGACGGCGCGAAGGGGAGGCGGGCGGCTAGACCGAGGCATGCTGGAGTTGCACACCTCAGTCAGGGACCTCCTCAGTTGGGCCGCTGCGGCGTCCACGTCCAGGACTTCGACAGGAGGCGTGAGCCAGTCCTGCACGAACGCCGCCTCCTTAGCCGCCTCACAGTCGAGGCGGGTAAGTGCCCACCGCGGAAAAGGAGACTGGCCCGAGGGGGCCGGCCTCCGGGGGCTCTGGGTGGAGATGTCGAACCGCACATATCGGTGGTCCGACATTGTCTCCACCATCTCCACCCGCCAGTTCACGACGCGGGCGGCCAAGATGGGGGTGGCGAACGAAACGTCGACCACTGACCCTCCCCATCGCCGCACACACGTCTTGACCGTCCCTCTGTTCAAGAGGGACACACCGGACGTGGCCGCCCAGAGTTCGACCACACGTCCTCTTCGGTTGCAGGAGGCGGCTGGGTTGCCCCAAGCCACCGACTTGGCATTCAAGTCGCCTATAACAGCGACCTGACGCGGTGCCGCCCTACCGATCACTGCGGTCAGGATTTTGAGAAAATTCTCAAAATCCTGGAGAGGGCGATTTGGGGAAAAATAGACGCCCACCAGGGCTATTTCTCCCCACGCGGCCGCCACGTATCCCGGTCCCCTCTCTAAGAGCGAGAGGGGAGGGGAGTCTGTGGAAGACCGCGACACCAATGCCACCAAGCCGTCCCGATCGCCCAGCCAACGGCCGGGGACCGAGTACGGCTCTGTGACCACCGCCACGTCCACCAACCGCTCAGCCATAGCCTGCATGAACAGGTCCTGGGCTGCTTTGCAGTGGTTGGTGTTCGCCTGGAGGATGCGATGTTCGACTCTATCCATCAAACGTCCATCGCTCCCTCCTCATCGGCCGCCGAGGTTCCCGCTTCAGGAGCGGCGGCCGCAGTGGCAAGCGGGGTCGGCGCCTGCGCTTTGCCCTTCTTAAGGGGAGGGTTGCAGTTCCTCCCCTTCATGACGTGCCCCGCTGGGAGGCCGCTGGCTGCGCACACTGCGCAACGCGGCGTGGGGACCGTGCAGGAGGCTGACTTGTGCCCCTCCTTGCCGCAGCGGTAGCAGCTGTCCGCCCTATCCACCTTGGACGGACAGAGGGCCCGCGTGTGCCCAATTCCAAAACACTTGAAGCAGCGCAGAGGCTGATCTTCAAGTGCTCGGACTCGGCAGGAACTGAAGCCTACCGGAAGCCGTCCCTTAGCGAGGACGGCTTTGGCCGCAGCGACTGGGCACTCGAGGCGGATAGCGCCCATGCCGCCGCGGCCGGGCCTGATGTCCCGACCCTGCACCGCTGTCGTGTCGCAGCCCCCAATCGCTGCGATCGCCGCCACCACCTCCTCTTTGGTGACCGAGTCGTCGAGGTCGGTCACCTCCAAGGCCGCAGACCTGACGGGCCTGACGACCTTGGCCGCGTCCGCGATGACCTCTCGCAATTTGATTGCAAAGAGGTCCGCGTTGGCACCACCCTGGGCCCCCGGGAACTCGAAGATTCGAGCCCCGGTTTGGGTCCGGCGGCACGTGACCGCTCCGATCCCAAGTTGGGTGGGATCGGCGTTGGTACGAGCCCGTGTGAGGACGGACCCGTACGTCTCACCTCGTTCAGCAGCCTCCGCGGTGAGCGTCACAACGACGGCCGCGGTCTTGGGAGGAACCAGAGGCTTCCTCCCACCAGCGGGGGCCCTTTTGGCTGCGGGGGCAGCGGCGGCGGGTGCAGGGGCCGACTTTTTCCCTTTCCCCTTCCCCTTTCCCCTGCCGGTCCCTTGGGACGGGCCAGAAGAGGTAGCGTCGGGGGCGACAGAGGCGGCGGCCGTTCTCGCCTTTTTCTTGGCCTTGCCCTTTCCCTTCCTGACCACTTCCGTCCACGACTGGTTGGACGGAGTGGTCGCGGGGAGTTGGGCGTCCTCCCTCTGGGAGGATGGCCCCGGCTTGTTTGGCCTCTTGTCCGCCGCTAGTGGCGGCCGCAGGCGCTTCTCCGGTAGGAGCCTGTCTTCGATGCCTTCGAAGCAGGCTCTCGTGAAGGCCCTTTCCTCCATGATAACCTTGCGGATGATATCCTCAAGGTTGGAGGAGGGGCCCTCAGCCGCCGATCTGGTTTCGGCCTGGGAAGGCCGAGCCGAGGTTCCAGCCGCCGGTCTAGGGTCGGCCTGGGAAGGCCGAGCCGCGGCTACAGCCGCCGGTCTCTGGTCGGCCTGAGAAGGCCGGGCCGCGACTTCAGCCAGCTTCTTGTGCAGCTGGCTGACCTCCGACTGCAGGTGGTCGAGCTTCGCCTGCAGTTGCCGCGTCTCGTCGGTTGCTGTGCGCTGCACCAGCTCCTGGATGATGCCGCGCATGCTCGCGGCCCTGCACTTCAGGGACTTCTGAAAAGTCCCCTTCAGGTTGGAGGACTTCGAGGTGAGCTCCGCTATCTCCTCCGCGTCCTCCTGCGCCATGCGCTAACCTAACCTAACCTAACCTAACCTAACCTAACCTAACCTAACCTAACCTAACCTTTTTTTTTTTTTTTTTTTTTTTTTTTTTTTTGTCGCTGGGAAAAATGCGTTACGCATCCCCCCCTTGGGGGATTGGGGGGGTATGTGGGACTCCCCGGACCAGAGAGGACCGGTATACCCACTAAACAACCCAGCGGCACTCCAGCATCGCCCATGTGGAAGGGGACTGGGAAACCGGCAAAGCCTTGACGTCCAGCCCCCCGCCGACGACCGCCCGCCTTTACAGCGGGGCCTGCACGCCCCTCCCTGCAGGGGGGGGTGGCCGGGTAAGACCGGGAGTGCTCGGCCAATTCCGCCCGGCGGGGTGGTGAATATGTGCAATGCGGGAGAAGGCGCCCCCGCGCCTGTCACCCGCTATTCACCACCACGGGGCAGACGACTATAATCGCCGTCGTCTCCTGCCCCTTCTCCGCCTGCGCAGCGGCGCCGCAAGAGGGTCTTCCTCCCGCGCGCGCTCCGCCGCCTCCTTTTGGGACATCACGTCCTCACAGAAGGAGGCGACCGCTGCCCATGCCTCCTCGCTTCCCAGCATGGAGTTGACCAAGCTGGGAAGCGAGAGGTCCGGTCCGACCACCGCTACCAAGCCGCGGCGCGGCTCGGACCACGACGGGCACAGCTCAAGGGTGTGCTGCGCCGTGTCCTCCGCCGCACCACAGTCGTGGCACGACGGGTCCTCTTCCCTCCCGATTCGGTGCAGGTACGATCCGAAGCATCCATGCCCGGACAATACCTGCACCAGACGGAACGAGAGGAAGCCGTGGGGTCGCTCGAGCCAATCTCGCAGGACTGGCCCGAGCGCGTCCAGCGTCCGCCGGCCGAAAACGGCAGAGGCGAGGTCCGCCGTCCAGTGTTGGACGATCGCGTCCCTCACCTGCTGTCGGACGGCCTCCCGCTCTTCCGGGGCGGGGCGCTCCCCGAGTGCCCTTTGCCCCGCTGTCCACTCGTATACTCTGGCGAGCACCCACGCCTCTAGCTCCCAAGGAGGGGTGCCCGCCAGAGCACAGGCCGCCGCGAAGCTTACCGAGCGGTAGGCCCTCGCCACCCGCTGCGCGATTGCCCTTTGGGGCCTGCGGATCGCGGCGGCGTTCTCTCTCCTTTGGAGGGAGTCCGCCCAGATGGGAGCCCCGTAGAGGGCCATGCTCTTGAGGATGCCGGCATACAACCGCCGGCATCGCGCTTTGGGCCCCCCCAGGTTGGGGATGAGCCACGACAGCGCGCCCGCGACCTTCAGCAGGCGCTTCGACAGCTCGCTGAAGTGCGGGCCGAAGCGCCACCTGCTGTCGAGCACTAGGCCCAGATATTTCATCTGGGTCTTGAGCTCGACCCTGACGCCCTCCACGACGATGTGGGCGTCGGTGGGGATGCGCTGCCGAGGCCCGTGAAAGAACACGGCCTCGGTCTTGTGCAGCGCCACCCCCAGACCAAGCCGGCGAATCCTTCCCGCGACCAAGGATCCGCCAGCAGAGGCCAGGGTCGCCGCCTCCCTGAAGGTCCTCCCCCGGGCAGTGAGGAGGGTGTCGTCCGCGTAGCAGATGACACTCGTGCCACGGAGGAGAGCTCCCCGCAGGAGCCAATCGAAGCCGATGTTCCACAGGAGTGGTCCTAAGACGGACCCCTGCGGAACACCGGATTCCGCGCCATACCGCCGGAGCTGGCCCGTTTTGTCTACCAGGAGGACCGCTCGGTCCTCCAAGTAGCTGGCCAGGAGCCTCCGCAGGTACTGGGGCACTCCGTGGAAGCGGAGCGCCTCCAGTATTGTCGAGTGGGGGATGGAGTTGAAGGCGTTGGCTATATCGAATGACACAGCCAACACTCCATCCCCTGCCTCCACGGCCTCCCTCACTTGGCCCTTGAGCCGGGCCAGCGCGTCGATTGTCGAACGCCCCCTTCGGAAACCGAATTGGGCGTCCGACAGGTTCGGCCCCACCTCCAGGAGGTGGCCATTAAGCCGACCAGCGACGATCCCCTCGAACAACTTTCCGACCTCATCGAGCAGAACGATGGGCCGGTATGCCGAAGGGGAGTCCGCCGGACGTCCCTCCTTACGGAGGAGGCACAGCTGCCCCTCCTTCCAGGGTTTCGGAAACCTCCCCGACGCGAGACACGCGCTGAAGAGGTCCCGAAACCTTCCCTCCATCTGGGTGGCGGCGATGGCCACCACCCGCGCGGGAACGCCGTCCGGCCCTGGGGCCGTCTTCTTGGCGCGGAGATGGAGAGTCTCCGCGGCGAGCTCCCCCGCCGTGACCGGAGGTATCTCCTCCTCCTCCGGCGGAGCCGCCCCCTCCGGTGGATCCATCACTGGTGGGGTGAAGTTGGTCCCGGATGGAAACAGGGACCGGACTACCCCATCCAGCAATGCCGGCTCAAGGGACTCCGTCAGCGGGGGACCGAAGGGGCGCAGTTTGTTCCGCGCCGCCTTGTATGGTCTCCCGTACGGATCCCTGTCGAGACCCTCTAGCATCTCGGCTCGCGCCGCGTCCTCGGCGGCGCCCATTTCCGACTTGAGGACCCGCTTTGCCTCTATGTAAGAGGCGTAGAGCTGGTCCTCGGCTTCGGGGTCTCGCTGGCTGCGCCGTCGGCTCCGCGTGTACTCTCGCCTTGCCGCCACGCAGGCGGCCCGAAGCTCCGCTAACCTCTCCGACCACCAATAGACGGCGCGAAGGGGAGGCGGGCGGCTAGACCGAGGCATGCTGGAGTTGCACACCTCAGTCAGGGACCTCCTCAGTTGGGCCGCTGCGGCGTCCACGTCCAGGACTTCGACAGGAGGCGTGAGCCAGTCCTGCACGAACGCCGCCTCCTTAGCCGCCTCACAGTCGAGGCGGGTAAGTGCCCACCGCGGAAAAGGAGACTGGCCCGAGGGGGCCGGCCTCCGGGGGCTCTGGGTGGAGATGTCGAACCGCACATATCGGTGGTCCGACATTGTCTCCACCATCTCCACCCGCCAGTTCACGACGCGGGCGGCCAAGATGGGGGTGGCGAACGAAACGTCGACCACTGACCCTCCCCATCGCCGCACACACGTCTTGACCGTCCCTCTGTTCAAGAGGGACACACCGGACGTGGCCGCCCAGAGTTCGACCACACGTCCTCTTCGGTTGCAGGAGGCGGCTGGGTTGCCCCAAGCCACCGACTTGGCATTCAAGTCGCCTATAACAGCGACCTGACGCGGTGCCGCCCTACCGATCACTGCGGTCAGGATTTTGAGAAAATTCTCAAAATCCTGGAGAGGGCGATTTGGGGAAAAATAGACGCCCACCAGGGCTATTTCTCCCCACGCGGCCGCCACGTATCCCGGTCCCCTCTCTAAGAGCGAGAGGGGAGGGGAGTCTGTGGAAGACCGCGACACCAATGCCACCAAGCCGTCCCGATCGCCCAGCCAACGGCCGGGGACCGAGTACGGCTCTGTGACCACCGCCACGTCCACCAACTGCTCAGCCATAGCCTGCATGAACAGGTCCTGGGCTGCTTTGCAGTGGTTGGTGTTCGCCTGGAGGATGCGATGTTCGACTCTATCCATCAAACGTCCATCGCTCCCTCCTCATCGGCCGCCGAGGTTCCCGCTTCAGGAGCGGCGGCCGCAGTGGCAGGCGGGGTCGGCGCCTGCGCTTTGCCCTTCTTAAGGGGAGGGTTGCAGTTCCTCCCCTTCATGACGTGCCCCGCTGGGAGGCCGCTGGCTGCGCACACTGCGCAACGCGGCGTGGGGACCGTGCAGGAGGCTGACTTGTGCCCCTCCTTGCCGCAGCGGTAGCAGCTGTCCGCCCTATCCACCTTGGACGGACAGAGGGCCCGCGTGTGCCCAATTCCAAAACACTTGAAGCAGCGCAGAGGCTGATCTTCAAGTGCTCGGACTCGGCAGGAACTGAAGCCTACCGGAAGCCGTCCCTTAGCGAGGACGGCTTTGGCCGCAGCGACTGGGCACTCGAGGCGGATAGCGCCCATGCCGCCGCGGCCGGGCCTGATGTCCCGACCCTGCACCGCTGTCGTGTCGCAGCCCCCAATCGCTGCGATCGCCGCCACCACCTCCTCTTTGGTGACCGAGTCGTCGAGGTCGGTCACCTCCAAGGCCGCAGACCTGACGGGCCTGACGACCTTGGCCGCGTCCGCGATGACCTCTCGCAATTTGATTGCAAAGAGGTCCGCGTTGGCACCACCCTGGGCCCCCGGGAACTCGAAGATTCGAGCCCCGGTTTGGGTCCGGCGGCACGTGACCGCTCCGATCCCAAGTTGGGTGGGATCGGCGTTGGTACGAGCCCGTGTGAGGACGGACCCGTACGTCTCACCTCGTTCAGCAGCCTCCGCGGTGAGCGTCACAACGACGGCCGCGGTCTTGGGAGGAACCAGAGGCTTCCTCCCACCAGCGGGGGCCCTTTTGGCTGCGGGGGCAGCGGCGGCGGGTGCAGGGGCCGACTTTTTCCCTTTCCCCTTCCCCTTTCCCCTGCCGGTCCCTTGGGACGGGCCAGAAGAGGTAGCGTCGGGGGCGACAGAGGCGGCGGCCGTTCTCGCCTTTTTCTTGGCCTTGCCCTTTCCCTTCCTGACCACTTCCGTCCACGACTGGTTGGACGGAGTGGTCGCAGGGAGTTGGGCGTCCTCCCTCTGGGAGGATGGCCCCGGCTTGTTTGGCCTCTTGTCCGCCGCTAGTGGCGGCCGCAGGCGCTTCTCCGGTAGGAGCCTGTCTTCGATGCCTTCGAAGCAGGCTCTCGTGAAGGCCCTTTCCTCCATGATAACCTTGCGGATGATATCCTCAAGGTTGGAGGAGGGGCCCTCAGCCGCCGATCTGGTTTCGGCCTGGGAAGGCCGAGCCGAGGTTCCAGCCGCCGGTCTAGGGTCGGCCTGGGAAGGCCGAGCCGCGGCTACAGCCGCCGGTCTCTGGTCGGCCTGAGAAGGCCGGGCCGCGACTTCAGCCAGCTTCTTGTGCAGCTGGCTGACCTCCGACTGCAGGTGGTCGAGCTTCGCCTGCAGTTGCCGCGTCTCGTCAGTTGCTGTGCGCTGCACCAGCTCCTGGATGATGCCGCGCATGCTCGCGGCCCTGCACTTCAGGGACTTTTGAAAAGTCCCCTTCAGGTTGGAGGACTTCGAGGTGAGCTCCGCTATCTCCTCCGCGTCCTCCTGCGCCATGCGCTCGAGCTCGGCCAGGGAGTAGTCCGAGTATATGACGCGCGATGCGCCGTACCCGGACTTGGCCCGCGAAACGCGCGCCCGCTGCTCCTTAGCGGCGACCTGCTCCTCCAGGTCCTGCTGCAGCTGCGCCCGCTGAGCCAGGTTCAGCTGGCGCTGCGCGTCCTCCAACCCCACGTTGTGGGTACCCGCGATGGCGGGAGGTCGCTTCCTGGCCTTCGGCTTCCTTTTGGGCCTACTTTTGGCCGCGTCCGAGGACCCGGATCCAGCCTCCTTCAGGAAAGCCCGCTTCCGCGACTGTCCGATGGCAGACCTCGTCGAACAGACTGATGACGCGAACGACATCTCGCTGTCGGCATCCGACATCCCGTCTGCCCTGCTGTATAGGCCAACCGCAGATGTCGCGCGGCTGACCTCTGAAGTCGACGCTCCTCCTCTTCCTCCGTCGAGGTGGCCCTGAGAAGGGCCCTTTGGTTGGTCCTGAGAAGGACCTTTTGGGTGGCCCTGAGAAGGGCCTTCGGGTTGGCCCCCAGAGGGGGCTTTGGATTGGCCCTGAGAAGGGCCTTTTATGAAACGCCCGGAGGCGTCCCGCAAGGGTTTTTCAGATTGATTTAAAGACTCCATAACAAATCCCACGAGTAGTAGGGAAATAACACGTCACCCCGACCAGAGCCCATGTAGCCGGGGAAGTCTAGCGTAACTCGCACAGGGGGTCGACCGGTACCCTGGCGAGGAACGCAGTAGCGGCTGGAATTCCGTCCAACCAGGCCCTCCCATCGCAATCGACGGCAAGGACCTAAGCTCTCGCGCTGCGTTCACCGCACTAACTTCGGGTAATTTTTTATAGAGGTTTTCTTCCTCGCGGCCCGGGCGGTCAAGCCAAGGCCCTCGGTCCCACTAGAACCCGGAGGCTCATTGTTGCAGGATTACGAGTTTCGAGCGGTGGTAAGGAAGATGAACTACCTCACCTGCGCAATGGCAGTGTTAGTGCACACTGCGCCCAACTCTAAATGCTCCCTCAAGGAGCAACCCGCGGTCACCCAGCTCCACCTACACCGCGAGGTGCGGCGAGCTCCACGCCTCGGCCCTACATCCTGCCCTCACGAAGGGGAGGTATAGGCGAGGGCCCCCACTCGATCGGACTTTTGGACACAGGCTAGCAAGATCCACCGGAAGGTGGAAGTTACTAACCTGTGGACGGGGTGCACCAGGTTTCCCCAACTAATCCCAAATCCCCAAATGGAGAGATGAAATTAGTTGGGCTTACCCAACGTGAAGGTAGTCCGATCATCGCACCCCAACCTAACCTAACCTAACCTAACCTAACCTAACCTAACCTTTTTTTTTTTTTTTTTTTTTTTTTTTTTTTTTGTCGCTGGGAAAAATGCGTTACGCATCCCCCCCTTGGGGGATTGGGGGGGTATGTGGGACTCCCCGGACCAGAGAGGACCGGTATACCCACTAAACAACCCAGCGGCACTCCAGCATCGCCCATGTGGAAGGGGACTGGGAAACCGGCAAAGCCTTGACGTCCAGCCCCCCGCCGACGACCGCCCGCCTTTACAGCGGGGCCTGCACGCCCCTCCCTGCAGGGGGGGGTGGCCGGGTAAGACCGGGAGTGCTCGGCCAATTCCGCCCGGCGGGGTGGTGAATATGTGCAATGCGGGAGAAGGCGCCCCCGCGCCTGTCACCCGCTATTCACCACCACGGGGCAGACGACTATAATCGCCGTCGTCTCCTGCCCCTTCTCCGCCTGCGCAGCGGCGCCGCAAGAGGGTCTTCCTCCCGCGCGCGCTCCGCCGCCTCCTTTTGGGACATCACGTCCTCACAGAAGGAGGCGACCGCTGCCCATGCCTCCTCGCTTCCCAGCATGGAGTTGACCAAGCTGGGAAGCGAGAGGTCCGGTCCGACCACCGCTACCAAGCCGCGGCGCGGCTCGGACCACGACGGGCACAGCTCAAGGGTGTGCTGCGCCGTGTCCTCCGCCACACCACAGTCGTGGCACGACGGGTCCTCTTCCCTCCCGATTCGGTGCAGGTACGATCCGAAGCATCCATGCCCGGACAATACCTGCACCAGACGGAACGAGAGGAAACCGTGGGGTCGCTCGAGCCAATCTCGCAGGACTGGCCCGAGCGCGTCCAGCGTCCGCCGGCCGAAAACGGCAGAGGCGAGGTCCGCCGTCCAGTGTTGGACGATCGCGTCCCTCACCTGCTGTCGGACGGCCTCCCGCTCTTCCGGGGCGGGGCGCTCCCCGAGTGCCCTTTGCCCCGCTGTCCACTCGTATACTCTGGCGAGCACCCACGCCTCTAGCTCCCAAGGAGGGGTGCCCGCCAGAGCACAGGCCGCCGCGAAGCTTACCGAGCGGTAGGCCCTCGCCACCCGCTGCGCGATTGCCCTTTGGGGCCTGCGGATCGCGGCGGCGTTCTCTCTCCTTTGGAGGGAGTCCGCCCAGATGGGAGCCCCGTAGAGGGCCATGCTCTTGAGGATGCCGGCATACAACCGCCGGCATCGCGCTTTGGGCCCCCCCAGGTTGGGGATGAGCCACGACAGCGCGCCCGCGACCTTCAGCAGGCGCTTCGACAGCTCGCTGAAGTGCGGGCCGAAGCGCCACCTGCTGTCGAGCACTAGGCCCAGATATTTCATCTGGGTCTTGAGCTCGACCCTGACGCCCTCCACGACGATGTGGGCGTCGGTGGGGATGCGCTGCCGAGGCCCGTGGAAGAACACGGCCTCGGTCTTGTGCAGCGCCACCCCCAGACCAAGCCGGCGAATCCTTCCCGCGACCAAGGATCCGCCAGCAGAGGCCAGGGTCGCCGCCTCCCTGAAGGTCCTCCCCCGGGCAGTGAGGAGGGTGTCGTCCGCGTAGCAGATGACACTCGTGCCACGGAGGAGAGCTCCCCGCAGGAGCCAATCGAAGCCGATGTTCCACAGGAGTGGTCCTAAGACGGACCCCTGCGGAACACCGGATTCCGCGCCATACCGCCGGAGCTGGCCCGCTTTGTCTACCAGGAGGACCGCTCGGTCCTCCAAGTAGCTGGCCAGGAGCCTCCGCAGGTACTGGGGCACTCCGTGGAAGCGGAGCGCCTCCAGTATTGTCGAGTGGGGGATGGTGTTGAAGGCGTTGGCTATATCGAATGACACAGCCAACACTCCATCCCCTGCCTCCACGGCCTCCCTCACTTGGCCCTTGAGCCGGGCCAGCGCGTCGATTGTCGAACGCCCCCTTCGGAAACCGAATTGGGCGTCCGACAGGTTCGGCCCCACCTCCAGGAGGTGGCCATTAAGCCGACCAGCGACGATCCCCTCGAACAACTTTCCGACCTCATCGAGCAGAACGATGGGCCGGTATGCCGAAGGGGAGTCCGCCGGACGTCCCTCCTTACGGAGGAGGCACAGCTGCCCCTCCTTCCAGGGTTTCGGAAACCTCCCCGACGCGAGACACGCGCTGAAGAGGTCCCGAAACCTTCCCTCCATCTGGGTGGCGGCGATGGCCACCACCCGCGCGGGAACGCCGTCCGGCCCTGGGGCCGTCTTCTTGGCGCGGAGATGGAGAGTCTCCGCGGCGAGCTCCCCCGCCGTGACCGGAGGTATCTCCTCCTCCTCCGGCGGAGCCGCCCCCTCCGGTGGATCCATCACTGGTGGGGTGAAGTTGGTCCCGGATGGAAACAGGGACCGGACTACCCCATCCAGCAATGCCGGCTCAAGGGACTCCGTCAGCGGGGGACCGAAGGGGCGCAGTTTGTTCCGCGCCGCCTTGTATGGTCTCCCGTACGGATCCCTGTCGAGACCCTCTAGCATCTCGGCTCGCGCCGCGTCCTCGGCGGCGCCCATTTCCGACTTGAGGACCCGCTTTGCCTCTATGTAAGAGGCGTAGAGCTGGTCCTCGGCTTCGGGGTCTCGCTGGCTGCGCCGTCGGCTCCGCGTGTACTCTCGCCTTGCCGCCACGCAGGCGGCCCGAAGCTCCGCTAACCTCTCCGACCACCAATAGACGGCGCGAAGGGGAGGCGGGCGGCTAGACCGAGGCATGCTGGAGTTGCACACCTCAGTCAGGGACCTCCTCAGTTGGGCCGCTGCGGCGTCCACGTCCAGGACTTCGACAGGAGGCGTGAGCCAGTCCTGCACGAACGCCGCCTCCTTAGCCGCCTCACAGTCGAGGCGGGTAAGTGCCCACCGCGGAAAAGGATACTGGCCCGAGGGGGCCGGCCTCCGGGGGCTCTGGGTGGAGATGTCGAACCGCACATATCGGTGGTCCGACATTGTCTCCACCATCTCCACCCGCCAGTTCACGACGCGGGCGGCCAAGATGGGGGTGGCGAACGAAACGTCGACCACTGACCCTCCCCATCGCCGCACACACGTCTTGACCGTCCCTCTGTTCAAGAGGGACACACCGGACGTGGCCGCCCAGAGTTCGACCACACGTCCTCTTCGGTTGCAGGAGGCGGCTGGGTTGCCCCAAGCCACCGACTTGGCATTCAAGTCGCCTATAACAGCGACCTGACGCGGTGCCGCCCTACCGATCACTGCGGTCAGGATTTTGAGAAAATTCTCAAAATCCTGGAGAGGGCGATTTGGGGAAAAATAGACGCCCACCAGGGCTATTTCTCCCCACGCGGCCGCCACGTATCCCGGTCCCCTCTCTAAGAGCGAGAGGGGAGGGGAGTCTGTGGAAGACCGCGACACCAATGCCACCAAGCCGTCCCGATCGCCCAGCCAACGGCCGGGGACCGAGTACGGCTCTGTGACCACCGCCACGTCCACCAACCGCTCAGCCATAGCCTGCATGAACAGGTTCTGGGCTGCTTTGCAGTGGTTGGTGTTCGCCTGGAGGATGCGATGTTCGACTCTATCCATCAAACGTCCATCGCTCCCTCCTCATCGGCCGCCGAGGTTCCCGCTTCAGGAGCGGCGGCCGCAGCGGCAGGCGGGGTCGGCGCCTGCGCTTTGCCCTTCTTAAGGGGAGGGTTGCAGTTCCTCCCCTTCATGACGTGCCCCGCTGGGAGGCCGCTGGCTGCGCACACTGCGCAACGCGGCGTGGGGACCGTGCAGGAGGCTGACTTGTGCCCCTCCTTGCCGCAGCGGTAGCAGCTGTCCGCCCTATCCACCTTGGACGGACAGAGGGCCCGCGTGTGCCCAATTCCAAAACACTTGAAGCAGCGCAGAGGCTGATCTTCAAGTGCTCGGACTCGGCAGGAACTGAAGCCTACCGGAAGCCGTCCCTTAGCGAGGACGGCTTTGGCCGCAGCGACTGGGCACTCGAGGCGGATAGCGCCCATGCCGCCGCGGCCGGGCCTGATGTCCCGACCCTGCACCGCTGTCGTGTCGCAGCCCCCAATCGCTGCGATCGCCGCCACCACCTCCTCTTTGGTGACCGAGTCGTCGAGGTCGGTCACCTCCAAGGCCGCAGACCTGACGGGCCTGACGACCTTGGCCGCGTCCGCGATGACCTCTCGCAATTTTATTGCAAAGAGGTCCGCGTTGGCACCACCCTGGGCCCCCGGGAACTCGAAGATTCGAGCCCCGGTTTGGGTCCGGCGGCACGTGACCGCTCCGATCCCAAGTTGGGTGGGATCGGCGTTGGTACGAGCCCGTGTGAGGACGGACCCGTACGTCTCACCTCGTTCAGCAGCCTCCGCGGTGAGCGTCACAACGACGGCCGCGGTCTTGGGAGGAACCAGAGGCTTCCTCCCACCAGCGGGGGCCCTTTTGGCTGCGGGGGCAGCGGCGGCGGGTGCAGGGGCCGACTTTTTCCCTTTCCCCTTCCCCTTTCTCCTGCCGGTCCCTTGGGACGGGCCAGAAGAGGTAGCGTCGGGGGCGACAGAGGCGGCGGCCGTTCTCGCCTTTTTCTTGGCCTTGCCCTTTCCCTTCCTGACCACTTCCGTCCACGACTGGTTGGACGGAGTGGTCGCGGGGAGTTGGGCGTCCTCCCTCTGGGAGGATGGCCCCGGCTTGTTTGGCCTCTTGTCCGCCGCTAGTGGCGGCCGCAGGCGCTTCTCCGGTAGGAGCCTGTCTTCGATGCCTTCGAAGCAGGCTCTCGTGAAGGCCCTTTCCTCCATGATAACCTTGCGGATGATATCCTCAAGGTTGGAGGAGGGGCCCTCAGCCGCCGATCTGGTTTCGGCCTGGGAAGGCCGAGCCGAGGTTCCAGCCGCCGGTCTAGGGTCGGCCTGGGAAGGCCGAGCCGCGGCTACAGCCGCCGGTCTCTGGTCGGCCTGAGAAGGCCGGGCCGCGACTTCAGCCAGCTTCTTGTGCAGCTGGCTGACCTCCGACTGCAGGTGGTCGAGCTTCGCCTGCAGTTGCCGCGTCTCGTCAGTTGCTGTGCGCTGCACCAGCTCCTGGATGATGCCGCGCATGCTCGCGGCCCTGCACTTCAGGGACTTCTGAAAAGTCCCCTTCAGGTTGGAGGACTTCGAGGTGAGCTCCGCTATCTCCTCCGCGTCCTCCTGCGCCATGCGCTCGAGCTCGGCCAGGGAGTAGTCCGAGTATATGACGCGCGATGCGCCGTACCCGGACTTGGCCCGCGAAACGCGCGCCCGCTGCTCCTTAGCGGCGACCTGCTCCTCCAGGTCCTGCTGCAGCTGCGCCCGCTGAGCCAGGTTCAGCTGGCGCTGCGCGTCCTCCAACCCCACGTTGTGGGTACCCGCGATGGCGGGAGGTCGCTTCCTGGCCTTCGGCTTCCTTTTGGGCCTACTTTTGGCCGCGTCCGAGGACCCGGATCCAGCCTCCTTCAGGAAGGCCCGCTTCCGCGACTGTCCGATGGCAGACCTCGTCGAACAGACTGATGACGCGAACGACATCTCGCTGTCGGCATCCGACATCCCGTCTGCCCTGCTGTATAGGCCAACCGCAGATGTCGCGCGGCTGACCTCTGAAGTCGACGCTCCTCCTCTTCCTCCGTCGAGGTGGCCCTGAGAAGGGCCCTTTGGTTGGTCCTGAGAAGGACCTTTTGGGTGGCCCTGAGAAGGGCCTTCGGGTTGGCCCCCAGAGGGGGCTTTGGATTGGCCCTGAGAAGGGCCTTTTATGAAACGCCCGGAGGCGTCCCGCAAGGGTTTTTCAGATTGATTTAAAGACTCCATAACAAATCCCACGAGTAGTAGGGAAATAACACGTCACCCCGACCAGAGCCCATGTAGCCGGGGAAGTCTAGCGTAACTCGCACAGGGGGTCGACCGGTACCCTGGCGAGGAACGCAGTAGCGGCTGGAATTCCGTCCAACCAGGCCCTCCCATCGCAATCGACGGCAAGGACCTAAGCTCTCGCGCTGCGTTCACCGCACTAACTTCGGGTAATTTTTATAGAGGTTTTCTTCCTCGCGGCCCGGGCGGTCAAGCCAAGGCCCTCGGTCCCACTAGAACCCGGAGGCTCATTGTTGCAGGATTACGAGTTTCGAGCGGTGGTAAGGAAGATGAACTACCTCACCTGCGCAATGGCAGTGTTAGTGCACACTGCGCCCAACTCTAAATGCTCCCTCAAGGAGCAACCCGCGGTCACCCAGCTCCACCTACACCGCGAGGTGCGGCGAGCTCCACGCCTCGGCCCTACATCCTGCCCTCACGAAGGGGAGGTATAGGCGAGGGCCCCCACTCGATCGGACTTTTGGACACAGGCTAGCAAGATCCACCGGAAGGTGGAAGTTACTAACCTGTGGACGGGGTGCACCAGGTTTCCCCAACTAATCCCAAATCCCCAAATGGAGAGATGAAATTAGTTGGGCTTACCCAACGTGAAGGTAGTCCGATCATCGCACCCCAACCTAACCTAACCTAACCTAACCTAACCTAACCTAACCTAACCTAACCTAACCTAACCTAACCTAACCTAACCTAACCTAACCTAACCTAACCTAACCTAACCTAACCTAACCTAACCTAACCTAACCTAACCTAACCTAACCTAACCTAACCTAACCTAACCTAACCTAACCCAGAGTAACCACCATACAATCGCAAGAACAACACCATCTCCGCGGAAAAAATTCGAAAAAGTGGTATTTTTTCGCGTTAGCGCCAACCAGTGTTCTTAATGTGAAACATTGTGTCAATGACCATCCGTGACAGTGTTTGCAGAGCGCAGTTCGCATCGGTTCAAGAACCAGAAGGCTTAGACTTTGGAGCTGAATTTCACCTTAGAGGTTAGTTGAGCGTTTTTGCCTGGTATAAAATCAGATAGCCCTTACGAATCCCTATCCGAAGACGTTTCGTTTGTCTCGATCGGATAAGTATTTCAGAAGTTATTAAGAGGTAAAGATCAGGCAAAACCGCGTGGCCACGACATGCCCGCACGTGCTCCTAACCTCTAAGACCCAGGCTGAAGACTTCGAAGCCATTTGGAGACTCCGCCGACGGGTGCTGCGCCCTGCAGATCAGCTCAACCTGGAGACGACAACGGCTCTCTGCAACCGACAGTCCGAACACCACCGTGTTTGGGTTCTCCAGAATCAGGACAACGAGCCCTCTCTTCCCCTTAACCTCCCCCCCCCCCCTTATCCCCCTTACCCCCCCCTGACACTCCCCCCATATCTCACCTTTCCCATATTGATCATTGACTTGTATCCCATCCTTCCTTTACAAATTTTGCCTTCACTCCTCCCCCCCCTCTGTACCCATTACCCTCCCCCCTTCTGTCTATCATTGGAACCGCAAGTGCAACACCCATCGTGTTTGGTATCACCAGAACCAGGACGAGAAGATCTACATTTCTGCCCCAAAGACTGAACAACCCCTTCCCCGCAGCCGTGGCCACCTCACCCCCGCGAGCTCTATCTTCGTGACAAAACAAGATAGACCAGCCGTGTTTGGTGTCATTGGAACCAGGATTGGAAGCCGAGAAATTTGGACCTGGCAGCTTTCCCCCCCCCCCTAGGGAACATACCTCACACCCCGTAGACCATCTAAGGAACGGCCACCTGCAGAAAAACCGCACTGGGTATTGCTACAATCGGGACCAATCAAGCCGCAGTTTCTCCCCTAAAAGTCGCCCCCCCGCAGACACCACTTCACCCCCGCAATCTCTATTTTCACACCTGTTCGAGATAGACCAGCCGTGTTTGGTGTCATTGGAATCGGGACTGCTTAAGGAATCAACTAGGCCCAACAGATTCTCACCTCCCCCCTCACCCCTTCACGAAAGTTGTCAAGAAGAGTCCAGCTACGGAAAGAACACAAGACGAAAGCCAGCCGTCGTCACTTCACGTCACGTCACTGAGAACACCTGTCCTCCGCGCACCAGACAGTACAGGAGAGAAGCGCCGAACACCTGCGCCACCATAGTCGTAACTAGCATAAGTAATAATTGTAATAATTAATCTTAATTAAGTTATCCATAAAATTCATCTCCCCCCCCCTCACAATCTTCACCACTTATTAACAAAATGTCACAAAAAGGAGCATCGTCATCAACTTCACTTACCGCTTCTGCCACCGCCGCAGCCAGAGGCCTCCGTAATACGGTCCTTCAAAAGATGCATAGACACAAGTCGACCAAATCGGAGGCGACTAAGGCCGCAGCGAGCACCAGCATCCCGAAGTCAAGAACTGCGGTAAGTGACACTGTCCCTCGTGTACCACCCTTAGAGACAAGAGAGAGGTGCCCCACCCACTCCAGCCCTGAGAATCCGGCAAGTCCGTCATCAGCCGGCGAGTCCTCCACCCCAGAAGTAGCAGCAGCGCACATAGCAGCGGTGGACAAAATCGATGACTGGAGACAGTGCGGCATATCCCCCCCCAAGGAACTAGCAGTCGAAGAAGGTGAGTTCTCAGACTCGAACGCCTCCCTACTCTCTTTCCCAACCCCGGACCGTTCGTCGCGACGCAGCATTCTAGTTGTGGGCAGCAAGAGGACCGGTGTTGAAATGGACCTGGCCACGAAAGTAGCCAATGAATGGTTCCAGAAGGGTAAGGAGGCGATCGAGTCTTCGGGCAACCTGAGGACGGACATAAAGAGGGTCTCCATTGAGTCCATGCAGACCCTCTACGATACGGTTCTTTCGCTCTCGGACTCGAGACAGCGCCACATTGCAACATTAGAGCGCGAGCGAGCACGACACGCGAGAGAACTGTTGTCCGTGGAGAGAGCTCACCAAAAAGAATTGCTAAGGCTCAACACGCAGCTCATCAGTGAGGTCAGCCAAGCCAGGAACGACATTTCCGCAACCCTAGTGGAAACAAAGGCAATCCGTGACTGGCAAGGCTACGAAACGAGAGAACCTCACCAGCAGATAAAGGAAATATCGGCTAAACTAAAAGATCTACAAGGCCAATTAGAACATTTGGTAAAAGGCTCTGACACGGTAAGCGTTGATTTGGAGCCCGTCAAAAGGGAGTTTATAGGCCTTAGAGCCGGAATCGACTCTCTACAAAAACAAATTGACGAGCTTCGTAGAGATGCCAACCATAAAACAGAGAAGATCCATAAAAACAGCGCCGAGATTCTTTCACAAGTGAAAAGCCTTCCCCCACCGCCACAGTACAACGACCACTTACAAGAAATTTCGAAAATGCTCCAAGACATCTCGAACAAGGAAGCAACAGCACTCCCATCTCCTCCCCCGCAAATCATAAACATCAAAGAGCACGTTCAGCCCATAACAGAAAAGTTAGAAGCGGTTTCATCCGAACTGAGAACGATGAGGCAAGAAAAGCTAAATACTCCACCCCCCGCCCTCAACATAGACGCAGAACTAGCACTGTCCAAAGAAACACCAGCTCAGAAAATGACATATGCCAAGGCAGCCGCAAAGCCACTTGCTAAGCCGAACCACACCCTGATTGTATCCGCACCAGGAGATACAACCGCAGAAAAGGTAATAGACAGAATAAGAGTGGCTCTGGACACGAAACAGACGGGAGCAAGGGTCGACCGAGTACGCAAAGGCAGGAACCGAAAGGTTATCCTGAGTTGCGGCACGAAGGAAGACCTAAACCTCGTCCGAAATCGAGTGCAGAGTGACAAGACCCTGAAAGTGGAAACGGCAAAAGCCGGGAATCCACTCATAATAATCAGGGATGTTCTGTCGTACCATACGGATGCGGAGATCGTCGAGAACCTACTGGCGCAGAACAAACACCTTCTGCAAGATGTAGATCTCAAGGAGACTACGATCAGGGTGCGATACAGGCGGAAAGCAAGAAACGCACACGAATGCCACCCCGTGTTGGAGGTCTCTCCAACCATCTATAAGCGCTTTACAGAAGCAGAAAAAGTGTACATAGGTCTCCAGCGGAGACCAGTGTCAGACCACTCGCCACTGGTTCAGTGCATCAAGTGCCTGGGCTTCGGTCACACCAAAACCGTGTGCCGGGAAAGCGAAGCCCTCTGCAGTCACTGCGGGAAAACGCACTCCTGGGACCAGTGTAAAGCGCGTATGGAAGGAATTCCTCCAAAATGTAGGAACTGCTCGACCACGCAAGGAAATCATCACGATGCAGACCTGAGACACAACGCATTCAGCAGTGAGTGTCCAGAGAGAGTAAAGTGGGATGGAATTGCGAGGTCGAGAATTTCCTATTGCTGAGGGCGCCCTGGAGGATACATGCTCAATCCAAGGACAGGTGGGTGGATTAGGTTTGCGTTTCATCCAAGTGAACCTACGCCGCGCCAAGCAAGTAACGGCCGAATTTTTCGCCACTGCATTTGAAAAGGGAATCTCAGTCGCCCTGGTTCAAGAACCCTACGTAGGGAACACGGGCGTTCTGAAACAATACCCTGGGACGCGAGTCATTCAATGCAGTCTAAAAAGGAAATCACGAGTCAAGGCCGCCGTGGTGGTTTTCGGGGACAAGTTGGAGGTTATTCACGACCCTCAAATTGTCACCGAGACCGAAGCGGCAGTCTTGCTCGTTGGCAACGGCCTAAGGCTTGGCGTAATATCCATCTACCTGGACAAGGATGAAGAAATCGAGCCATATCTCCAGAGGGTTCGGGCATTTAGTGAGAAACTCGCGACCAAAGACATAATTGTCGCCGGAGACACTAATGCCTGGAGCCTTTGGTGGGGAAGCGTAGAAGAGAACAAGCGAGGAGAAGCCCTTAACTCTTTTCTCGGCGAAATGGACCTGCAGATTCTCAACACCGGAGATACGCCAACTTACGAGGTTGTCAGAGGGGGCAAATTGTGCACGAGTAGAGTAGACGTCACAACGTGCAGTTTGCCCCTACTGGGAAGGATCGTAGATTGGCAAGTGAACAGAGGTCTCACAACCTCAGACCATAACGCAATCACCTTCACCTTGCGGCTGGGTAAGGCTTTGGAACCCTTAAAACCTGTAACCACCCGCAAGTACAACACGAAGAAGGCTAAATGGTCAGACTTCTGTTCCAGTTTCAAGACTCTTCTCGAAGGGATAAACTTGAAACCGGCCTCCGTGAGAGAATTGGACAATCCTGAGGACCTCGAAAGAACGATCACCAGCTACACCGAATGTATCCACGAAGCCTGCCAGAACTCCATCCCGATGGCAGGCACTAGAGAAGGGAATCCAACACCCACGTGGTACACAAAAACGCTGGCAGATCTCAAGACAGAGGTCTTGAGGAAGAAACGAAGAATAAGAAATGCCGCCCCTGACAGAGTCCAAAAAGTAATTGAAGAGTACCAGGTAGCCAGAGAAGAGTACAAAGAGAAAGCCGAAAAAGCCACAACGGAAGGCTGGAAGGAGTTCTGCACAACACAAGAAAGAGAAAGCATGTGGGACAAGATCTACAGAGTGATAAGGAATACTTCCTCAAGGCAGGAAGATATGCTCCTTAGAAATCCCGAAGGGAGTACTCTCAACCCACAGCTTTCAGCAGAACTCCTAGCCAGGACCTTCTATCCCGATGACTCGGAAAGCACAGACCAGCCGTACCATTCCGAGCTGAGGAAACGAACAAGAGAAACACCACCAAACCTATCGGAAGATGACCCACCTTTTACGTCAGCGGAACTAGAGTTAGTGCTGAGAGCATTGAACCCAAAGAAAGCCCCTGGACCCGACGGGCTTACCGCTGACATATGCACAGCTGCGATCCGCTGCCACCGGGAAGTGTTTATGGAGATAGCCAATAAGTGTCTGTCTCTTAAATACTTTCCGAGGCAATGGAAGGTAGCGCATGTGGTCATCCTACGGAAACCGGGAAAGACAGACTACACACATCCCAAGTCTTACCGTCCGATAGGCCTCTTGTCGATACTCGGAAAAATCATCGAAAAACTGCTTGTAGGCCGACTCCAATGGCATCTCCTCCCCACGCTCAACCAAAGACAGTACGGTTTCATGCCCCAAAGAGGAACCGAGGACGCCCTCTATGACCTTGTAGAGCACATAAAACAAGGAGTACAGAGTAAGAAAATGGTTCTCCTCGTCTCTCTGGACATAGAGGGGGCCTTCGATAACGCTTGGTGGCCAGCCCTGAAGTATCAGCTTGCGAAGAAGAGGTGTCCATCAAACCTCTACGAGATGGTATGCTCCTACCTGAATGACCGTAAGATCAAGGTCAACTACGCGAGAGCAACATGCGAGAAGGAAACCACGAAAGGATGCGTCCAAGGATCTATCGGAGGACCAACATTCTGGAATGTTATCCTAGACTCGCTGTTGCACAAGCTAGAAGCCAATGGAGTATACTGTCAAGCATTCGCAGACGACGTCGTTCTAGTATTCACAGGTCAATCAATCACCGTAGAACACGAGGCCAACGCGGCTCTGGAGGTGGTGGTGGATTGGGGAAATCGTAACAAACTCAACTTCGCAGCGCACAAGACCAACGCAATGCTCTTCACAAAGAAGTTGAAATACGATACCCCGAACCTCACCATGTCCGGAGTCAGCCTGGGCCTCGTGCAGGAAATGAAACTCCTCGGGCTGGTGATTGATCGAAATCTCACTTTCAAAGCACACGTGACCGCTCAGTGTAAAAAGGTAGCGGACATATACAAACAACTAGCGTGCGCAGCAAAAGTGACGTGGGGCCTAAATAACGAAATACGGAGGACGATATACATCTCAGTGGTTGAACCCATCATGACGTACGCCGCAAATGTTTGGGCAGAAGCGACAGACCTCGAAGTGAACAAGTCACAGTTGAATTCACTTCAGAGAGGCTTCGCCCAAAAGATTTGCCGGGCCTACCGTACCGTCTCCCTAACATCAGCGCTCACCCTCTCAGGTCTACTCCCCCTGGACCTCCGAATCCAAGAGGCCCAATCGTTGTACAGAATGAAAAGGAATCGCTCGATTGATTATCTTCCGCCAAAAGTTGAGCTCGAAAAGCCCATCGGATACCTGGACCAGCCCCATCCGTCCAAACAAATTTCCTTGGATTTTGAGCTCATCGAAACCCCTCCAGAACATTTAGTCGGACCCGCAATCTATACCGACGGTAGTAAAATAGAGGGAAAAGTAGGCGCCGCCCTAACCTGGTGGGAAGAAGGCAAGGAAAAGAGCTTTTCTACTTTCAAGCTACACCCCGATTGCACGGTTTTCCAGTCGGAACTTTATGCCCTAAGTGAGGCGGCTCAAATGGTGAAAAACAGCAGTGACCAAGAAGTCAACATTCTGAGTGACTCAAGATCATCACTCGAACTGCTGCGAAACCCGAAAACGAGTCACCCCTTGGTAAGGACAATAAAGGAAAACATTGGAAAAATCCGTGCAAGGGGAGGGTCCGTTCGTCTGTTTTGGTTAAGGGCGCATGTGGGAACCGCTGGAAACGAAAGAGCCGATGAGCTCGCGAAATCAGCGGCCCTCGCTTGCGCTCCCCGAGACTATGAACGGATCTCCCTGTCCTACGTCAGAAGAAAGATCCGCGAGGAATCGGTCCAGAAATGGCAAGACCGATATGAAACCTCCAGCACTGGGTCGGTAACAAAGATGTTCCTGCCGGATGTTACGAAAGCGTACCGTCTAACGCGGGCAACTAAACTGACGCCGTTTCAAGTGCAAGCTCTGACGGGACACGGAGGCATAGCCGATTATCTGTACAAGTTTAAGCTAAAAGAAAGTCCAGGTTGCGAATGCGACCCAAACATTCCGGAAACTGTAACGCACGTGCTCATAGAATGTCCCCGCTTCACAGCCGCTCGGCATGACCTGGAAATGCAGATCGACAGAAAGATCACTGAGTTGGAACTTCGAAACATCCTAGAGGATCCAGCAACTCGAAAGCATCTACTGTCCTTCATTGACAGGTCATTCCGCATAGCGGCGATACGAAACGCCACCCTCCTTCCAACCAATACACAGCCCACATCAATCAGCACCACCACTCTCCCCCCTGCCTTGAGTTCTGAATCTAGGCCTTCAACTCCCAAGAGCGTAAGCATAAATCACCTACTAGCTTGCGCAGTTACAGGAAGCCCTGGAATCAGAATCCGAGGCGTAGCTCTCTTCATGGATAGTGAAAATGAAAGGTTCGGAATGAGCTTCTGCGTAGCATGGAACCAGAAAAAGCGTGTTCGCATGTCACCGGGGCTTGCATGTTTGCTTAATGGGAAAACATCAAAAGTCACCATGAAGCGCAAAACGTATGACTCTCTCCCAGTGGTAGGGGTATTTGGCCATCAATGTCGACTAGTGCAATCGAAAAACAAAACGGTTGCACTCTTCGAGTGGGCGGCCAAATCGCCTTTCGAACAGGTGAACGAGTTCCTTACGTCGCTTGGTGAACCCGAAGACGGCACAGCCCGGGTGATAAGTGTTGACGCCATGGCCATCGAATACGAGAAAGGAGAAACCACGCACCGGCTCGGTTGCCTTGAAGCCGCAAAACATCACGAAATCGTCGTGTACGAAAACCGGGGTGAAAACCTGAGTTATCTCAGAGCCCCCAGACGAGACGGCATGCCTGCAACCGATAGCTGGGGACGACCGTTCCCAAACTCGAGTTTGATGACTGGTTCTGAAAGAGTACAGATGCGAGTGGCCGAGGAAGAAGCTGCGAAACAGACAAGCGAAGAAATTCCACCGACCAGTAGTAGAGTACTTGCACTCGTCAACACCTTAAGTGCAGCTATGCGAAGCCCGTTTCGCCCACCACAGACACCACCGGAGCCCATTCCACAAACATCTGCAGATCCACCAATTCTACGGACGAGAGCCGACAAGGGCCAAGTCAGTCCACCCCGCTACGTCGCTGTCTCGGGACCGAAAGACCACGCTATGAACGCATTCCTTGAATTTTTGGCCGTCACCAGAGCAACAAGACAAGTCCACGCAAAAACCTGCGAAAACATCCTGCAGGCCTATAGACTGGACTTGGAGAACTCGCTGTCGATCAAGATCAAAGAAGCAGAAGGAGCCATATTTGACAATAACACATCCCGTGTCATCAAGGGATGTATGTCGGAACACCATATGGCGGCATTCAGTGCAACAAGTGGTTTCGTGTTTCTGGACAGCGAGGAGACGGCGCGCGCTGGCAGGCCCAAGTATGTGATACCATCGGACGATCCAATCGTTGTCACCACCAAGTATACCAAGATTATGTTGGACGACAGGATCCTTCAAATGGCGGAAACCATTGGGGGGAGCCTAGTCGAAAGACAGTCATGGAACGACTGGATGGTACCTAAGATACGATGGGTCAACGGGGTCCCAGGATGTGGTAAAACAACACGGGTAATAGAAGACTTCGACGTGGACACGGACATCATAATCACCACAACAACGGAGGCAGCCAAAGACCTGAGGGAGAAGCTAGCGCACAGAGTAGGAAACCTGGTTAAAACCAGAGTGCGCACCATGGCTTCTGTACTCGTAAATGGATTCAAAAACAAGAGTTTCGCCCGACTTCTTATAGACGAAGCTCTCATGAACCATTTCGGGGCCATAATAATGGCTTCGCGGCTGTCCGGTGCAAGTGAAATTGTCCTCATCGGAGATATCAATCAGGTCCCTTATATCGACAGAGAAAATCTCTTCGAATTAAGGTACTATCGCCCGAACCTGATCACGAACATCACTCAGGAATTGTTATGCACGCATAGGAGCCCTATGGATGTCGCATACGCGCTGAGGGAAATATACTCGGGTATATATTCCTCAGTGCCGCGCATCAAGTCCCTAGAGCGGAGAAGGTTCACGGACTCAGAAATTCCCAAAAATGCTCCCAACACCCTTTTCTTGGTACACACACAAATAGAAAAGGCAACCCTAATCAACCAGGGTTACGGAGCCGGATCAGGGTCACGAGTTCTAACCATCCATGAAGCCCAGGGACTGAAATGCGAGTCGGTCATCGTCATTAGAACAAAGTCAAAAATAGAACTTCACGACAGCGTGTCCCACGCCGTTGTGGCAGTCTCCAGGCACACGAAGAACTTCACTTATTACACAGACGATGCAGATGATGCAATCGGTCGCTTTGTGCGTATAGCTGCGCCTGCGTCGCCTGTGATAGTGTCGAAGTACAACCTCGAAATGGCCATCAAGGATCGCAATGCGGCTGTGGTAGAAGCCATAACTGAAATTGTTGAGAAATTGTGCTGAAAAACCATCCCCCCCCCCCAACTCCATATAAGCTAGTTTAATGCTACTCCTGTATTGTTAACGTTAAATTGTAAACACTTTGTAAAATCAAAATTGTATGTAAATAATGACAAAAAGCATGGACCCCGGAGTCTATGGTGTTCCAGTAAAAAAAAAAAAAAAAAAAAAAAAAAAAAAAAAAAAAAAAAAACCTAACCTAACCTAACCTAACCTAACCTAACCTAACCTAACCTAACCTAACCTTTTTTTTTTTTTTTTTTTTTTTTTTTTGTCGCTGGGAAAAATGCGTTACGCATCCCCCCCTTGGGGGATTGGGGGGGTATGTGGGACTCCCCGGCCCGGAGAGGACCGGTATACCCACTAAACAACCCAGCGGCACTCCGGCATCGCCTATGTGGAAGGGGACTGGGAGACCGGCAAAGCCTTAACGTCCAGCCCCCCGCCGACGACCGCCCGCCTTTACAGCGGGGCCTGCACGCCCCTCCCTGCAGGGGGGGGGTGGCCGGGTAAGACCGGGAGTGCTCGGCCATTTCCGCCCGGCGGGGTGGTGAAAATGTGCAATGCGGGAGAAGGCGCCCCCGCGCCTGTCACCCGCTATTCACCACCACGGGGCAGACGACTATAATCGCCGTCGTCTCCTGCCCCTTCTCCGCCTGCGCAGCGGCGCCGCAAGAGGGTCTTCCTCCCGCGCGCGCTCCGCTGCCTCCTTTTGGGACATCACGTCCTCACAGAAGGAGGCGACCGCTGCCCATGCCCCCTCGCTTCCCAGCATGGAGTTGACCAAGCTGGGAAGCGAGAGGTCCGGTCCGACCACCGCTACCAAGCCGCGGCGCGGCTCGGACCACGACGGGCACAGCTCAAGGGTGTGCTGCGCCGTGTCTTCCGCCGCACCACAGTCGTGGCACGACGGGTCCTCCTCCCTCCCGATTCGGTGCAGGTACGATCCGAAGCATCCATGCCCGGACAATACCTGCACCAGACGGAACGAGAGGAAGCCGTGGGGCCGCTCGAGCCAATCTCGCAGGACTGGCCCGAGCGCGTCCAGCGTCCGCCGGCCGAAAACGGCAGAGGCGAGGTCCTCCGTCCAGTGTTGGACGATCGCGTCCCTCACCTGCTGTCGGACGGCCTCCCGCTCTTCCGGGGCGGGGCGCTCCCCGAGTGCCCTTTGCCCCGCTGTCCACTCGTATACTCTGGCGAGCACCCACGCCTCTAGCTCCCAAGGAGGGGTGCCCGCCAGAGCACAGGCCGCCGCGAAGCTTACCGAGCGGTAGGCCCTCGCCACCCGCTGCGCGATTGCCCTTTGGGGCCTGCGGATCGCAGCGGCGTTCTCTCTCCTTTGGAGGGAGTCCGCCCAGATGGGAGCCCCGTAGAGGGCCATGCTCTTGAGGATGCCGGCATACAACCGCCGGCATCGCGCTTTGGGCCCCCCCAGGTTGGGGATGAGCCACGACAGCGCGCCCGCGACCTTCAGCAGGCGCTTCGACAGCTCGCTGAAGTGCGGGCCGAAGCGCCACCTGCTGTCGAGCACTAGGCCCAGATATTTCATCTGGGTCTTGAGCTCGACCCTGACGCCCTCCACGACGATGTGGGCGTCGGTGGGGATGTGCTGCCGAGGCCCGTGGAAGAACACGGCCTCGGTCTTGTGCAGCGCCACCCCCAAACCAAGCCGGCGAATCCTTCCCGCGACCAAGGATCCGCCAGCAGAGGCCAGGCTCGCCGCCTCCCTGAAGGTCCTCCCCCGGGCAGTGAGGAGAGTGTCGTCCGCGTAGCAGATGACACTCGTGCCACGGAGGAGAGCTCCCCGCAGGAGCCAATCGAAGCCGATGTTCCACAGGAGTGGTCCTAAGACGGACCCCTGCGGAACACCGGATTCCGCGCCATACCGCCGGAGCTGGCCCGTTTTGTCTACCAGGAGGACCGCTCGGTCCTCCAAGTAGCTGGCCAGGAGCCTCCGCAGGTACTGAGGCACTCCGTGGAAGCGGAGCGCCTCCAGTATTGTCGAGTGGGGGATGGAGTTGAAGGCGTTGGCTATATCGAATGACACAGCCAACACTCCATCCCCTGCCTCCACGGCCTCCCTCACTTGGCCCTTGAGCCGGGCCAGCGCGTCGATTGTCGAACGCCCCCTTCGGAAACCGAATTGGGCGTCCGACAGGTTCGGCCCCACCTCCAGGAGGTGGCCATTAAGCCGACCAGCGACGATCCCCTCGAACAACTTTCCGACCTCATCGAGCAGAACGATGGGCCGGTATGCCGAGGGGGAGTCCGCCGGGCGTCCCTCCTTACGGAGGAGGCACAGCTGCCCCTCCTTCCAGGGTTTCGGAAACCTCCCCGACGCGAGACACGCGCTGAAGAGGTCCCGAAACCTTCCCTCCATCTGGGTGGCGGCGATGGCCACCACCCGCGCGGGAACGCCGTCCGGCCCTGGGGCCGTTTTCTTGGCACGGAGATGGAGAGTCTCCGCGGCGAGCTCCCCCGCCGTGACCGGAGGTATCTCCTCCTCCTCCGGCGGAGCCGCCCCCTCCGGTGGATCCATCACTGGTGGGGTGAAGTTGGTCCCGGATGGAAACAGGGACCGGACCACCCCATCCAGCAGTGCCGGCTCAAGGGACTCCGTCAGCGGGGGACCGAAGGGGCGCAGTTTGTTCCGCGCCGCCTTGTATGGTCTCCCGTACGGATCCCTGTCGAGACCCTCTAGCATCTCGTCTCGCGCCGCGTCCTCGGCGGCGCCCATTTCCGACTTGAGGACCCGCTTTGCCTCTACGTAAGAGGCGTAGAGCTGGTCCTCGGCTTCGGGGTCTCGCTGGCTGCGCCGTCGGCTCCGCGTGTACTCCCGCCTTGCCGCCACGCAGGCGGCCCGAAGCTCCGCTAACCTCTCCGACCACCAATAGACGGCGCGAAGGGGAGGCGGGCGGCAAGACCGAGGCATGCTGGAGTTGCACACCTCAGTCAGGGACCTCCTCAGTTGGGCCGCTGCGGCGTCCACGTCCAGGACTTCGACAGGAGGCGTGAGCCAGTCCTGCACGAACGCCGCCTCCTTAGCCGCCTCACAGTCGAGGCGGGTAAGGGCCCACCGCGGAAAAGGAGACTGGCCCGAGGAGGCCGTCCTCCGGGGGCTCTGGGTGGAGATGTCGAACCGCACATATCGGTGGTCCGACATTGTCTCCACCATCTCCACCCGCCAGTTCACGACGCGGGCGGCCAAGATGGGGGTGGCGAACGAAACGTCGACCACTGACCCTCCCCATCGCCGCACACACGTCTTGACCGTCCCTCTGTTCAAGAGGGACACACCGGACGTGGCCGCCCAGAGTTCGACCACACGTCCTCTTCGGTTGCAGGAGGCGGCTGGGTTGCCCCAAGCCACCGACTTGGCATTCAAGTCGCCTATAACAGCGACCTGACGCGGTGCCGCCCTACCGATCACTGCGGTCAGGATTTTGAGAAAATTCTCAAAATCCTGGAGAGGGCGATTTGGGGAAAAATAGACGCCCACCAGGGCTATTTCTCCCCACGCGGCCGCCACGTATCCCGGTCCCCTCTCTAAGAGCGAGAGGGGAGGGGAGTCTGTGGAAGACCGCGACACCAATGCCACCAAGCCGTCCCGATCGCCCAGCCAACGGCCGGGGACCGAGTACGGCTCTGTGACCACCGCCACGTCCACCAACCGCTCAGCCATAGCCTGCATGAACAGGTCCTGGGCTGCTTTGCAGTGGTTGGTGTTCGCCTGGAGGATGCGATGTTCGACTCTATCCATCAAACGTCCATCGCTCCCTCCTCATCGGCCGCCGAGGTTCCCGCTTCAGGAGCGGCGGCCGCAGTGGCAGGCGGGGTCGGCGCCTGCGCTTTGCCCTTCTTAAGGGGAGGGTTGCAGTTCCTCCCCTTCATGACGTGCCCCGCTGGGAGGCCGCTGGCTGCGCACACTGCGCAACGCGGCGTGGGGACCGTGCAGGAGGCTGACTTGTGCCCCTCCTTGCCGCAGCGGTAGCAGCTGTCCGCCCTATCCACCTTGGACGGACAGAGGGCCCGCGTGTGCCCAATTCCAAAACACTTGAAGCAGCGCAGAGGCTGATCTTCAAGTGCTCGGACTCGGCAGGAACTGAAGCCTACCGGAAGCCGTCCCTTAGCGAGGACGGCTTTGGCCGCAGCGACTGGGCACTCGAGGCGGATAGCGCCCATGCCGCCGCGGCCGGGCCTGATGTCCCGACCCTGCACCGCTGTCGTGTCGCAGCCCCCAATCGCTGCGATCGCCGCCACCACCTCCTCTTTGGTGACCGAGTCGTCGAGGTCGGTCACCTCCAAGGCCGCAGACCTGACGGGCCTGACGACCTTGGCCGCGTCCGCGATGACCTCTCGCAATTTGATTGCAAAGAGGTCCGCGTTGGCACCACCCTGGGCCCCCGGGAACTCGAAGATTCGAGCCCCGGTTTGGGTCCGGCGGCACGTGACCGCTCCGATCCCAAGTTGGGTGGGATCGGCGTTGGTACGAGCCCGTGTGAGGACGGACCCGTACGTCTCACCTCGTTCAGCAGCCTCCGCGGTGAGCGTCACAACGACGGCCGCGGTCTTGGGAGGAACCAGAGGCTTCCTCCCACCAGCGGGGGCCCTTTTGGCTGCGGGGGCAGCGGCGGCGGGTGCAGGGGCCGACTTTTTCCCTTTCCCCTTCCCCTTTCCCCTGCCGGTCCCTTGGGACGGGCCAGAAGAGGTAGCGTCGGGGGCGACAGAGGCGGCGGCCGTTCTCGCCTTTTTCTTGGCCTTGCCCTTTCCCTTCCTGACCACTTCCGTCCACGACTGGTTGGACGGAGTGGTCGCGGGGAGTTGGGCGTCCTCCCTCTGGGAGGATGGCCCCGGCTTGTTTGGCCTCTTGTCCGCCGCTAGTGGCGGCCGCAGGCGCTTCTCCGGTAGGAGCCTGTCTTCGATGCCTTCGAAGCAGGCTCTCGTGAAGGCCCTTTCCTCCATGATAACCTTGCGGATGATATCCTCAAGGTTGGAGGAGGGGCCCTCAGCCGCCGATCTGGTTTCGGCCTGGGAAGGCCGAGCCGAGGTTCCAGCCGCCGGTCTAGGGTCGGCCTGGGAAGGCCGAGCCGCGGCTACAGCCGCCGGTCTCTGGTCGGCCTGAGAAGGCCGGGCCGCGACTTCAGCCAGCTTCTTGTGCAGCTGGCTGACCTCCGACTGCAGGTGGTCGAGCTTCGCCTGCAGTTGCCGCGTCTCGTCAGTTGCTGTGCGCTGCACCAGCTCCTGGATGATGCCGCGCATGCTCGCGGCCCTGCACTTCAGGGACTTCTGAAAAGTCCCCTTCAGGTTGGAGGACTTCGAGGTGAGCTCCGCTATCTCCTCCGCGTCCTCCTGCGCCATGCGCTCGAGCTCGGCCAGGGAGTAGTCCGAGTATATGACGCGCGATGCGCCGTACCCGGACTTGGCCCGCGAAACGCGCGCCCGCTGCTCCTTAGCGGCGACCTGCTCCTCCAGGTCCTGCTGCAGCTGCGCCCGCTGAGCCAGGTTCAGCTGGCGCTGCGCGTCCTCCAACCCCACGTTGTGGGTACCCGCGATGGCGGGAGGTCGCTTCCTGGCCTTCGGCTTCCTTTTGGGCCTACTTTTGGCCGCGTCCGAGGACCCGGATCCAGCCTCCTTCAGGAAGGCCCGCTTCCGCGACTGTCCGATGGCAGACCTCGTCGAACAGACTGATGACGCGAACGACATCTCGCTGTCGGCATCCGACATCCCGTCTGCCCTGCTGTATAGGCCAACCGCAGATGTCGCGCGGCTGACCTCTGAAGTCGACGCTCCTCCTCTTCCTCCGTCGAGGTGGCCCTGAGAAGGGCCCTTTGGTTGGTCCTGAGAAGGACCTTTTGGGTGGCCCTGAGAAGGGCCTTCGGGTTGGCCCCCAGAGGGGGCTTTGGATTGGCCCTGAGAAGGGCCTTTTATGAAACGCCCGGAGGCGTCCCGCAAGGGTTTTTCAGATTGATTTAAAGACTCCATAACAAATCCCACGAGTAGTAGGGAAATAACACGTCACCCCGACCAGAGCCCATGTAGCCGGGGAAGTCTAGCGTAACTCGCACAGGGGGTCGACCGGTACCCTGGCGAGGAACGCAGTAGCGGCTGGAATTCCGTCCAACCAGGCCCTCCCATCGCAATCGACGGCAAGGACCTAAGCTCTCGCGCTGCGTTCACCGCACTAACTTCGGGTAATTTTTTATAGAGGTTTTCTTCCTCGCGGCCCGGGCGGTCAAGCCAAGGCCCTCGGTCCCACTAGAACCCGGAGGCTCATTGTTGCAGGATTACGAGTTTCGAGCGGTGGTAAGGAAGATGAACTACCTCACCTGCGCAATGGCAGTGTTAGTGCACACTGCGCCCAACTCTAAATGCTCCCTCAAGGAGCAACCCGCGGTCACCCAGCTCCGCCTACACCGCGAGGTGCGGCGAGCTCCACGCCTCGGCCCTACATCCTGCCCTCACGAAGGGGAGGTATAGGCGAGGGCCCCCACTCGATCGGACTTTTGGACACAGGCTAGCAAGATCCACCGGAAGGTGGAAGTTACTAACCTGTGGACGGGGTGCACCAGGTTTCCCCAACTAATCCCAAATCCCCAAATGGAGAGATGAAATTAGTTGGGCTTACCCAACGTGAAGGTAGTCCGATCATCGCACCCCAACCTAACCTAACCTAACCTAACCTAACCTAACCTAACCTAACCTAACCTAACCTAACCTAACCTAACCTAACCTAACCTAACCTAACCTAACCTAACCTAACCTATTCCAATTTTTTAAAGTTTTTGCCTACCGCTATGTATGATGTTGCTTAATCTACCTAGTTGATTATTATTATTGTTAAATATATATGAGTATTAGGAGGTATTTCACCTTTTTGGGTTCTACTTTTTGGGTTCCACTTTTTGGGCTCAACTTTTTGGGCTCAACTTTTTGGGCTCAACTTTTTGGGCTCAACTTTTTGGGCTCTACTTTTTGGGCTCAACTCACTTTTTGGGCTCAACTTTTTGGGCTCAACTTTTTGGGCTCAACTTTTTGGGCTCAACTTTTTGGGTTCCACTTTTTGGGCTCAACTTTTTGGGCTCAACTTTTTGGGTTTAAGTTATTGAGTTGAAGATAAATTACAACAATTACGATTTTGTCTATTTTATTATGAAAAACGCTCATATCCCATACATTTGTATGGAAATATTGTCAACTTGAAAAATCTAACCCGGCCTTAAAATCTACATTTATTATCCTAGAGGGATAAAATTGGTGTCAAACGACGGGTATTGAATGAAAATTTTAGGTGAGGCATATACTGAGTTCATAAAGGAATTAAAAGTCGAGAAAATTAAAAAAAACCCCAAAAAAAAAAAATGTATGGGAGGTACCCCAAGGGGTGCCGATAGAACCCCAAATGGGGGTATAGGAAGAAAGACCAGGTCAAATAACTCCCCGATACCGAGTTTGAAACCGATCTCCCGACGCGAGTACCCTTAACCTAACCTATTCCAATTTTTAAAGTTTTTGCCTACCGCTATGTATGATGTTGCTTAATCTACCTAGTTGATTATTTTTATTGTTAAATATATATGAGTATTAGGAGGTATTTCACCTTTTTGGGTTCTACTTTTTGGGTTCCACTTTTTGGGTTCCACTTTTTGGGCTCAACTTTTTGGGCTCAACTTTTTGGGCTCAACTTTTTGGGTTCCACTTTTTGGGTTCCACTTTTTGGGCTCAACTTTTTGGGCTCAACTTTTTGGGCTCAACTTTTTGGGCTCAACTTTTTGGGCTCAACTTTTTGGGCTTAACTTTTTGGGCTCAACTTTTTGGGCTCAACTTTTTGGGCTCAACTTTTTGGGCTCTACTTTTTGGGCTCTACTTTTTGGGCTCTACTTTTTGGGCTCAACTTTTTGGGCTCAACCCACTTTTTGGGCTCAACTTTTTGGGCTCAACTTTTTGGGCTCAACTTTTTGGGCTCAACTTTTTGGGCTCTACTTTTTGGGATGAGGCAAAAAGAAAGTATTCCTATTGCTAAGGATACTATTTGGGCGGGGAACCCTAAGTGTCAACATGCTTACTCATTCAGGACAATACACTTTACCATGAAGCACTTTAGACAACATTATAATATCATTGATCTTTCTACGTTTCTCTAATGTAGTAACACCGTAATGGTTCAAGCGGGATTGATATGATGTCAGCAACTTACACATGTTGTCCATAAATGATACATGATATAGGAATCTTTTTTGAACACTTTCAAGCCTATTAGAATGGACCGTGTAACTTGGGCTCCAGACAACACTACAATACTCCAAAATGCTACGAGCTAGACTATTGTAGAGTAGTATGGAGAGACTAGGATTTTTAAAGATTTTTAACTGTCTAGTTACAAAACCACACATTTTAGAAGAAGACTTAATTACTTGATCAATGTGCTCTCTAAAGTTCCATTTCCTATCAACGATTACTCCTAGGTCACGAATTGAGGAGAGTTCTTTCAGCTGTTAATTTTTGATGGCATATGATGCTGGAAAAGGTGAACGCTTGCGAGAGAACCGTATGTAAAAACATTTAGATGAGTTTAATGCCATTCCGTTGTGATCACACCACCTGCTCAACTTATCTACATCACTCTGAAGGGCTAACACGTCATCTCTCGTTCTAATAGTTTTATATAGTTTTAAATCATCGGCGAAAAGCTTTGACCTGGAATCTAAGTGCAATGGAAGATCATTAATAAATATAATAAACAGTAGAGGGCCAAGATGTGATCCCTGAGGGACTCCCGAAGGAACTGTAGCTGGCACTGATTTAAAGCCCTTAGCAACCACCAATTGAGATCGATTTTTAAGATAAGAGCTAAACCATCGTAAAAGAGAGCCGTGTAGGCCCAGCTTGTAGAGTTTAGCCAATAAGAGCTCAAAGTCCGCTAAGTCAAAGGCTTTGCTAAAGTCAGTGTAGATCGCGTGTACCTCCCCCCCCCCCCCCCTGTCTAAAACTTGCATTATGTCAGACACGTAAGTAGTTAAATTCGTCGCTGGCGATCTTTTTGGAAGGAACCCATGTTGGTGATCATTTAATAGATGCGACACATGCCAACGGACTTGTTTAACTACGAGAGACTCAAGCAACTTACCAATTCCAGATAAAATAGACACAGGTCTGTAATTTTCGACACTAGCTACATCACCTTTTTTATGAATGGGATTTATGAAAGCCGTTTTCCATTTAGTAGGAAAGACACCATTTTTTAAGGACGCTCGAAATATTATAGTGAGGGGAATAGCTAAGCTCTTTGCGCAACTTTTAAGAACAATGGAAAGAATAGAGTCTGGACCTGCTCCCTTAATTTTTAATAATTCAAGAGCATAAAAAACATGTGCTACCTCAATACGAACACTACATAAAGGTGAAAAGCTACCATGGTCATAAATAGAATCATTGTCCGGTCGCTGTGTTAATGAACTATTTGTTAACTTGTAAACCGAATTAAAGTGCTCCAGAAACAAATCACAAATGTCTTGCCCACCAATCGCTGATTTACTCCCTAAAAACATATGATCAGGTACTGAACTTCGACTACTCTTAAGATTATTTACATAGCGCCAAAATTGTTTAGGATTCTTACTTAGAATTAATTCAGAACTGTTTTTATATTTTTTATAACATTCCTTGAGAAGTAAATCACAGCGCGTTCTTGCAAGATCAAATGGTGCTGATTTGTCCCTGGGATTATTATACTTTTTAAACTGCTTATGATACTTCGCCTTTTCTTTCAGAGATTTTTTTAGAGGGGTTGAAAACCAGACAGGGTAGCGACTATTTCTTATAGGGCGACGTGGAGTATTTGAATTCAGTACCGGCATGAACAATTCGTAAAATTTATCCACCATATCATCAACCTGGGAAAATGCATCCAACTCCTCATTCCAGTTTATTTCAGAAAGCCGTTGGTTAATTGTAGTATAATCAGATTTATAGTAATTATAAAGAATTATTTCACCAGGCTTGAGTGGTTTATAGTTATTCAATTTAATGGAAATATAAAACGATGTATGGTGCGGGAAATCGATGTCAAGCAAAGGATTTTTATTTTCAACTACTGAAACTTTATCCACACCAAAATTGCTAATTACAAGGTCCAAAACGCGACCATTGCCATTAAGAATGTTGCAATGTTGTGACAAACTATTAAAAGCCAAGACATCGACCAAGAAAGTATCGCAATCTCCTGATCCATGAATAGGAGTTAAAACGTTAGTTCTAGAATCAAAGACCCAACTTATTTTCTTAAAATTAAAATCACCCAAAATTAATGTGTTTGAATTATTGCGGGCCATACTACTCATAACCAAACTAGTATTATCCCAAAAACATTTGAGATTATCAAAATGTTTATACTTGTATTTTGACTCCCAGAACTCAACATAAGAGTAAGCCACAAATCTTCACAATCTGATTCCCAGGAAAAATTTCGTACAACCTGATACTTAGCAAGAACTGCAATAAGAACACCACCACCATCATCTTTTTTAGAACCACTGTTTGATCTATCACTGAATGAATATTATGAATATTATGAGAATCTATCATGAATATTATGAGTCGCATTTGTTGGTGATCCAGGCTGCGGTGACGGTCTAACCGGCGTGTTAGAATTATCTCCCTTTTTTTCACGATTTTTACAGTCTGGACATTTCCATGTGGACTTAACTTGCTTAGATTCCTTGGCATAGTTTTCAGGCGTGATATTTAAACACAGGAGATGATAATGCTTCTTACAACTTTTGCAAGACTTTATCTCATTTGGCTTAATAGAATTGGAGCAAGCTTCGCACTTATTCATTTTCAACTATTGGCGGAATGAATAATCGTGATGAGTCAAAAAAATGAGCACGATTATATAGCCAAATGTCAAATCTCCACTTCACTCTTCACTCAACTGTCAGCTGTCACTTATAATGTCATTTGCAAGACGTCAAATACGCGTCAAATCTTATTTTACGAACACCTTCAAGTCCTTCAATTGCAAAACCGCAGAGGCCATAAAAAAAAAGTCCTTCAATTATTATAAACTTGAGAATAAATATCGCTGATAAATTGAAATGAACAATCCAAGTGAAACTATTTTGAGAAAAAATGTGACTAAATATCACTATCCGTGGAAAACCTGAATGTCCAATGTTTGCGGCGTTGCTTGAGGAACAATTCCAGTTAGGGCAATCCAGACACTACTTAATTCTATAGCTTTAAAAACGTAAGTAATGAAGAGCAAATATAAACATGTATTTTCACAAGAACTGCGAAGGATAACATCATGACTCATGAGTCATTTAGTACTTATCTATTTTATGTCCTTTAATGATACATCTGTGTGGTGTGGATACTGTATCTAAGTACAACAGTTTACGTTATATGGCACTTTGTTTGAAACATTTACATTTTCTGAATAAAGGGAAAAAATCAGGTGTAAAGGAACTTAGAGGGTACCAGTACCTACATTATGTGTACAAATTATACATCCTTCCGAAGCAATATTCATATTTATGTAAAGGAGCAAAATTTAATCCAACTTTGAGGAGCATCGGGTATAAAACGAACAGTCCAATAAACGTAATTGTTCTAAAACGTTTCAAAATCTTATATACAGTGTATAGATAGTGGATTTTAATAAATTTGATACAGAATAATGCAAACTAAATGGTTTTTCCAGTCATTTACGAAACCCAAAAATACAGCCATGTACATATTAAGAACCGTCAAAAGTTACGTACAGTAAAACAGGTAAAAAAAAACTCGGAATAATAAGAACAGGTTATATTACAGCAAGAAAATAAGAATAGGTTATATTATATTACAGCAACAAAATAAGAACAGGTTATATTACAGCAAGAAAATAAGAATAGGTTATATTATATTACAGCAACAAAATAAGAACAGGTTATATTACAGCAACAAATCTCCATTTTTTCTGACTCACGGATTTTACAAATCAAGTTCATTCATTTTTGGTTACTATTTATGGATATATACATATGTCACCGAATTTCCTTGCAAATTTATAAACCTTCGGTTCTAAAATTTATCTCTCGTTTAGAATCTTACGAAGGTTTATATATTTCCTAGGAAATTTATATATAAACGTACGGATCTTGTTATTTTTCGGTGACATATATATTGTACATTGGCACAATACATTTTTTTATTATGTCTTAATTTTATTTGTGTACCTATCTATAAACTAAATAAAAAACATAAAAAATTCTCCTCCTCCGAAAACATGAAAAGACCCCCTTAATGTATTTTTTTAGTAGGTATATGTTATATTACCCAAGAAGGATATGCTACATAATAATATGACACAGACATAGACCTATCAATAAGCGAAGTGATAGATCAACCATTCCAAATGGATTTACCACCTAGACCAGTAACAGTGACGGAGGTATGGAAAACTATAAGGGAACTAAAGGACAAGAAAGCGCCTGGCTTTGACTTGATTTCTAAAGAAGTACTCAGAAACCTTCCACGTAAAGCTACAGTTTTCCTTACTATGCTGTACAACGGAATACTTAGAGTCCAATATTTTCCACGTCTCTGGAAAGTATCATCAATTATCATGATACATAAGCCTGGAAAGCCACCTTATGAAGTTAGTTCATATAGGCCTATTAGTCTTCTCCCAACGATGTCAAAAGTATTCGAAAAAAATCTTTTGAGAAGACTTAATCCAATATTGGAAGAGAACAAAGTAGTTCCTGATCACCAGTTCGGCTTTAGGCAACGGCACTCCACGGTAGAGCAAGTACATAGGGTCTATGAGCACATAAGAAAAGCCCTAGAACAAAAAAAAAATGCTTCCGCATTTCTCGATATCCTACAAGCTTTTGACAAAGTCTGGCACAGAGGGCTGCTATGCAAAATAAAAACAAATATACCGCATAGCTACTTTCTTCTTCTGCAGTCTTATCTGTCCGACAGACTATTTCAAGTACGAGAAATGAACGCTACATCACAATTCTACGACATCAAAGCAGGAGTTCCGCAGGGATCTGTACTGGGCCCTGTGCTCTATACCATCTACACAGCTGACCTCCCCCACGTCGATGACGTCACCATAGCCACTTTCGCCGATGATACCGCAATCCTGGCAAATCACACATGTCCACAACAGGCATCCCTAAATCTACAAAATGGCCTAGACAAGATAACCGGTTGGTTAAGTAAATGGCGCATAAAGGCGAGCGCATCCAAATCTGTACAAGTAACCTTTACACTCCGAAAAGAAAACTGTCCGCTTGTACAACTAGAAGGCACAACGCTACCTCACAAAGAAAAAGTAAAATACCTAGGTATGCACCTGGATCGACGGTTAACCTGGAGAGACCACATTGCAGCAAAGAGAGATGAACTGAAAATAAGATACCAAGGTTACTCTTGGCTTCTTGGTCGTAACAGCAAGTTATCAACAGATAACAAACTCCTGATTTACAAGAGCGTGCTAAAACCAATCTGGACGTATGGAATCCAATTGTGGGGAACCGCTTCGAAGACCAACATAAGTATTATCCAAAGGATGCAAAATACTATGCTCAAAACAATCAGTGGAGTATCATGGTACACAACGAACGCTGAGATCCACGAAAACTTAAACATGAAGACCGTGATTGAAGAAGTTGGGGCAGTCACAAATACTTACACCACCCGCTTGGCAAGACATCCCAACATCCTCGCAGCGAATCTGACAACCAGACAGTATGAGCCCAGACTTAAACGGAAAGCAGTAATACCCAGCGACTGAAACCAGTGAAAGGCCCTGTCCTGCCACTTTAAAATAAAAGGAGAAGCACTCAATGGAGAGCTCACTTACATGACAGAATCACTCAACAGATCTGCTTATAGTGAAAACACTGATTGTAGATAGAAAACAGATGGGAAAAAAAAAATGAAAATTTCAGGTTTTGCCTAAGACAGACGGACAGACAGACACTTTTCTAGCTGTTTAATTTTGAGTAGTACAAAAACAAACAGCTGGGTGCAGCTCATCGCCGCTAAGTCCAAATTGACAAACCAATGTTTCGTGGCCAAGTAAGCGGTGTCAGCGCGGCGCGTCCTGGTCGGGCTCGCCGATGCCGCTGTCGCAGTCCGGCTCCGGGGCGTAGGGTTGCGGCAGCGGGCGCAAGGCACGCGGGCGCCGTGCCAGCCAGCGCGCCAGACGCTCCGCGCTCGGACGCCGCGCCGCATCGCGCCGCCAGCAAGCCGCCGCCAGCGCGCGCGACTCGGCGTTGGCGCCACGGGGCAGCGGCGGCTTCGCGCCTCTCAGCACCGCGCGCACCACGGCGGCGGGCGGCGCCGCGCCCCACGGCCGCGCGCCGAGCGTCTGCAGCTCCAACGCCAGCACGCCGAAGGCCCAAACGTCGGAGGCCGGTGATGCCACGCCGCGCAGGCTCTCGGGCGCCATCCACAGCACGGGGAAGAAGGCACAGCCGCGGCACACGTACTCGTCCGCCGCGTCACCCGTGTGGCGCGCCAGCCCGAAGTCAGCCAGCTTGAGCGAGCGGCGCGCGTCCACGAGGCAGTTGGCGGCGCGCACGTCGCGGTGCACGAGGCGCTGCTCCGCCAGGTACTGCAGCGCCTCGGCCGCCTCGCGCGCCAGCCGTGTCAGGGCCGGCGCCGCCACGTGCTCGCCCTCGCCCGTGCCCGCCTCGTTGGCCAGGTGGCGGCGCGCGCGCAAGTACGCCGCCAGGTCCCCGAAGAAGGCATACTCCATGAGCAGCAGAGGTGGGCCGCCATCCCAACACACGCCCTCAAAGCGCACGACGCGCTCGTGCCGCAGGCCGGCTAGCGTGCGGCCTTCGCGCAGGAACTCGCTCTCCTCGGCGGGCGAGGCGCCCTCGCGCAGCGCCTTTACGGCCACCTGCACGAGAGGACGGCGTGGCGCGCGCAGCTCGCCCTGGCGCACGCGGCCGTAGCGGCCCGCACCCAGCTCGCCGCCCAGGCGCAGCGCCGTCGGATCCACCAGGAACGGCAACAGGTCGGCGAAGGCGGCCTCGCGCTGCGCCAGCACGCGCACGGTGGCCTCGCGCCTCAGACGGACGTCGCGGCGCCGCAGCCAGCGCCGGCACGCCGCGCCGAGCACCACCGCCACGACTAGCGCCACCAGCGCGCCGGCCAGCGCACCGTCGCGGCAGCGCTGCTCAAAGGAGCGGCTGGCGCGCCACATACAGCTCAGCGTGCCGTCGCTGGGTGGCGCATGCAGCGGGCAGTCGGCGGGGAGGTAGACGGCTGGCTGCACGCCCGCGGTGCCGTTCGGCCCCGGCCAGAGCTCTACGTACACAGGTGCGTCGCCCACGCTGCTGTTGACGTAGGTCAGATTGCCGGCGACACCCACCACTGGGCTCTGCTGCACTTCCGTCCAGAAGTCTCTACAACAGATAAGTAGGTAGGTACCTATTAATAATTTGTTTCTCTTTTTTTTAAATTTATAGGTTGAGATGTTTGAAGATCTGGGTTAGATGTGAAACACGATCTATATAACTTATGATGATCTTTTCGTGGTTTTTGTTTTGATAACTAGAAACGAGAAACAATAGGTAGTTTTTAGCCAAATAAGTAGTTTTGAAATAGGTAGTAGTGCAGGGAGACACGCTGAATACCTACATCCCACCTTGGACTTCCCGGGGACAAGAAATCTGTATACGTGTGTGAGCATCTGTCTACTGAGAAAAAAAACAAACAAACTTCTAAACTTTTTATCTTTACGTAGTAGTGTAGATCTAGATAATCCTGATTTTTTTTATAGTTGGTTCACCCTAGCAATTCAATAACTGTCCGATTTCATGGCATGTAAGTATTTAACGAGACATCAAAGTAGTGTAACCTAAGGCATGAAACATCATATGTGCAACAATATAACATAAAACTCCGGTCCGATATTCGAGTAGGCAATCTGGGAATTTACCTCAGTTTGTCCGCGTTGTCGTGGAATTCAAAAGTGTTGTAGCGACGTACGAGGCGCATGTGGCCCACCGCCAGCGTGGTGAGCGCATCCGCCAGCGCCGCCAGCCGGGCCGGCCAGGGCGGGGCCACCTCCTGGCGCAAACGCGCGGCCAGCTCACCCGCCACCGTGCCGCCGCGCGCCGCGCAGCTCACCACCAGCGGCGCCACGGCCGCCAGCAGCGCGGCGTCCGCCGGCGGGTCCAGCGCTGACAGCAGCCACACGTAGCCGCGCGCCGCCACCAGGCCCTGAGCGTGCGCCGACTGCAGCACTCGCCACGCCGTCCGCGCCGAGCCCAGCACCACGAACACTCGCGCGTCCATGGCCGCCAGCTCGCCCACGGCGGCGGCCGGCTCGCGCGCCGCCGCCTCCTGCAGTTCGAGCTCGCTTTGGTCGGCCGCAAGCGCGCGCGCCAGGCGCAACGATGTCGCCGAGGCGTCCGTCAGCAGCGCCACTCGCCGCCACCCGCACTCGGCCAACAGGAGAGACAGCCGGCGCGCCTGTCGCTCGGGACTGCAGGTGGCGCTGCGGACGTTGGCCGCACCCGCCGAGTAAGCCAGCAGTGGCAGGCGCTCCGCCAGCGCGTGGCGCACCGCCGGCTCCACCAGCTCGGCCGGCGCAGCTACGCCCACCGTGCCCCACGTCTCGCCGGTGGCGCGCCACTTGCCGACGAGGTCGACGAGCGCGGCCGTCTCGGAGCAGTTGACGCGCATAGGCGTCATTTCAATGACGAGCCGCGGGCCGCTCGGACGCAACCGGTCGGTCTGGCCGAGCGCGTATTGCGCCACCGCTCCCTTCACCACATCGACGAAGTAGGGCGGGTCGTCCTCGCACAGCACGGCCACGGCGCGCTGTTTACGCAGCTTTTTAAGTGTGTCGCTCCAGACTTGGACGTCTGGAACGGGAGTCGCTTCGGCGGCGGCCTCGTAGTCGGGCGGGTCTCGCAGCGCGGCGGGCTGGCGCAGCACGGCCAACAGATGCGCCGCGGCGGGCTGGAAGTTCGCGCCCTCCAGCAGCAGGTACAGCGTGGGCAGGTGGCGCAGCAGCTGCTCCTCGTCGGCCATCAGCCACGCCGTGACGTCGGGCTGCAGCCGCAGCGGCAGCTCCAGCGTGCGCTCGTCCCACAGCGCGTCCACGAGCAGGTACGAGCCCCCGGCAGGTAGCGCCGCCAGCTCGGCGCGCGGCACGGCGCGCGCGCTCAGGCCGGCGCGATACAGCGCGGCGTGCGCGCGGGGCCATTCGTCGCGGGGTATCAGCACCACATTGCCCTCACTGTACAAAGAGTTCTACTAAGTAATAGTAAAGATAAAAGATAAAGATAAAGAATCTTTATTGGTAATGTAAAATTGTAACATACATAGGTATAAGTACTAATATCACAGAATATGCTACACAAATTACAATATCTCGTCAAATTGAATTTATAACATTAGGCTTTTATAAAATTTTAGAAGTTACATATGTCTAGTTTTATTAATAAAACAATGAAAATTTTTGTTATTAAAATCATGTCAAACATAATAATAGGTATGTAATCATACAATATGTCAACTTAAATAAATCTTGGTACTGTCACTTTAGCTGTATAGGGGCTAAAATGACAATTTGGCATCACACTCCTTACTCAGTAGTTAATTACATAATTTCTAAGCAAGTTCAGAATCAATTGGTAGTTGACTGTAGTCATTTTCAAAGTATTCTTTAAAACTGTATAGTGTCTGATCTAACAATAATTGTTTGACGCTATTGCAAAATTGCTGATCATTATTCAAAGACTGAATGTGTGCGGGGAGTTTATTGAACAGTTTCTCTCCCATTATAGTGGGTAGTTTCTTAGTCATACACAGCCTAGGCACAGTTGGTTTCAACAATACTCTGTTTATTATGTATGTGTAAATTGCTGACCTTATCCCGATTGGACCATTGCTGGGTACCTAAGTACATTAGAGAAACGTAGAAAGATGAATAATATTATAATGTTTGACTGCTCTGTTAGCTTAGTTGGTAGTGGCTCTGCCTTCTAATCTAGGGGTGTGGGTTCGATTCCCGCATGACACAAATAATTACGAACATTTAAATTTGTTATTATTTGTGTTGAGTCTGGTCGTTTCTATGTATAATAAGTATGTATTTACAAAAGAAAAGTATATATGTATTATATCCGTTATCTAGTATCCATGATACAAGCGTAAGCTTAGTATGGGGCTAGATGGCGCTGTGTGATATGTCCTGAAATATTTATTTATTATTTTATTGTTGTCTAAAGTGCTTCATGATAAATCATGATACTTAGGACACCACGCCCAAATCGTTTTTAAAAAAACCTTTAGCTTCTCTGTTTAATTTATCTTAAATTGTACTACATATTAATTATTTTATTTTTTTCTTATTTACGTATTTAAGCATATTATCATATCTTAAGAGTGTTTTTATGTTCAATGCATGCTGTGTCTGTAGTAGGCAGGACATGCGGCTTTGTTTGTAACCACTAACTGTAGTGTCACTTGTACGTTTGCTGTGTTGTCCAGTTTACAGACCTAAATAAAAAATAAACACTACAATCAAAACTTATTACTAAATTCAGAAATATATAAATCGATATATATAACAGTGAATAGCTAGCTAGGTAATATAACATTACTAACAAAAATGAAACCTACCACTTCTGTAACATTTAGGTATATGTACGTTACCTACATAATACTATCCTAACAGTGAATAGCTAGCTAGGTAATATAACATTACTAACAAAAATGAAACCTACCACTTCTATAACATTTAGGTATATGTACCTTACCTACATAATACTATCCTTACAGTGAATAGCTAGCTAGGTAATATAACATTACTAACAAAAATGAAACCTACCACTTCTGTAACATTTAGGTATATGTACGTTACCTACATAATACTATCCTTACAGTGAATAGCTAGCTAGGTAATATAACATTACTAACAAAAATGAAACCTACCACTTCTGTAACATTTAGGTATATGTACGTTACCTACATAATACTATCCTTACAGTGAATAGCTAGCTAGGTAATATAACATTACTAACAAAAATGAAACCTACCACTTCTGTAACATTTAGGTATATGTACCTTACCTACATAATACTATCCTTATCAGGAAAACTTTCTTTTTGCCTCATTCCCCTGTGTATCAGCTCTGCGATTCATTTAATAAAGTTAAGAATTAAATAAATATTTTTCATAACATGTCGTTGACTTACTTATTAGAAAGAAAACTTTGTAAAAAATGTAAATAGTAGTTTTTTATGTACTGATGATGGTGTTTTCTGGTTTTGAGTAATGTTTTGTATTGGATATTATTCTCTTTGGTTGCTCTATTTTGAGTTAGTTATTACTTAGTTTGTTATTATATAGTGTGTTCCTCATGTTAATTTGTATTGCATGCTTAACAAGTAGGGTATTTATTTGTTAGATTTAATATGTTGGCACCGACAACAAATATTACGGAATTCAATAAGAATACTTATAGACTTGTAAGTTTCAATAATTTAATAGATTCTTTACTCCCAATTAAGAATTTTGAAGTCGCAAAAATGAAAATAAGTTAGGTATTTAGGTATTAACTTCTTAATGACACATGTTGTCGGTTTTTGTGTTTTTTAATAAATTTGATTGTAAGTTTAGTTCCAAAAATATTTATTTTGCGAAATTTTGTCATTTAAAACCCGGTCCGTGACAGCAGGGTGGCAAGTATAGCCGTCACGTTACTAACGGTGGGTTAGTAACATTTTTTGTGAATACAACATAAACCGTAAATAATAAAATGAAACTAAACTCACTTAACCTAGATTCATTGACTAGCCCGGTATTTAAAGATTTTTTTTTATATTTTCACTTGCGTTCCTGCTATATCGTTAACAAATATCGGTGGTTGTGTAGAGACTCACGTCGCATGGAAGCCACATCCGCGCAGGGCGGGGGCGGGCGGCAGCGTGCCGTTCAGCAGGAGCTCGTTGCAGTACGGAGGCGTGCCGGTCGTTAGGCGGGCCAGCAGGCGCGGCGACAGCGGGGCCGCGCCCGGCGCCAGCACGCGCAGCTGCGCCGGCTTGGCCCCCGCCCAGCGCAGGCTGCACGCCTGGCGCTGCTCGTGCGGCACCGCCACCGCCACCAGCGCGTGCTCGCGGGGCGCGGGCTTGCGCACCCATTCGCACAGCGCGGCGGCGGGCCAGCGCTGCAGGCGCACGCAGGCGGGCGCGTGGTGCGCCGCCAGCAGCGCGCGCCGCAGCAGAGCGGCGGCGGCAGCTCCAGCCGGCGCGTGCCACGCCAGCACCACGGGCTGGTGCTCGCACTCCTGCGCGCGCGTGGCCGCCAGCGCCAGCACGGCACAGCACGCTGCCCACATGTGCTGTTACTCTTCACCGCGTGACACGAAGTCCCTGCCGTGCGCAGACCGCTCGCTCTCGAGACGTCAAGTCCTCGACTTACCTCATAATGAGTCCATAAAAGTACATTCTAATCCATGTTTTCCTATAACGTTATCGGGAATATTATTACAAACAGCGCATATTATTAAAAGACGCGTATGAAACCCGAACGTTTTCCTTGTTTTAGGTAGGTAGGTATATCAATTAACATAAAATATAATTCCCGAACGCAAGGACCGATTATAATCAAGATGTAGAAAAAATGTACGTTTTCCTGTGAATTTGATACAAAAACACTTTAATCACAGCAAGAACTCACCTGATTGATATCCATCTCAAGGTCTACCACATCCTGCACGCAATTTATTTCTCTTGTCTTGTTTGTCAGGGAAACGATTCTCACTTGACGTCACAATCTGAGGCAAGTTATTAATAATGTAGATAGACTTAATGGACTTTAAGTACAATAATATGTGGCGATCGTCGCGCCACCTCAAAACATATCTATAGACTCACGCACATGAGCGGGAAGGGGGCGCGGGGATAACACCGCGCTTCTATATGAGACAGGACATTGCGGTCGCGGCAGTCGCACACGCACACGGGTCGGTCCGAGACCTTCACCGAAGCTCCCCGCTCCCGCGCCACGCCAACGCACTCGCGGAAATGTTTATCGTAGCTTTCTAAGCTAATATAAGTCTTTAAGTCTTATATAATAATGGAGACGTTTTGTGTTGTGTACCTAGTGAATAAAAGAATGTTGTGACTTTAACAGTGACTTTCATTACTACACCGCAAGGCGTCCCAAAATGGTGACCCCGGTGCAAAAACTTTCCGTGTTCAGTGCGAGACTATGTTACTTATCAAGTGCTTCAATTACCTACGACAACACAGTGCTTAAAATCGCAATAAACATCGGCGCACTTAGTAACTCATACTGCGTCAAACCGCCGATAACATAGGCGTCATAACGCTGCAATGCAAGCAACGCGTCGCGTCTACAAGTGGGCATAGCGCGGCAAACATCAATCAAAGCGCGCCGCCAGGAAAAACACGCAACGCAACGTACAAAGCGCGCCGCCTCACCCGTGGCCTCACAAACCGCGCTCAGCAACTAACTACCTACGAGCTACGTGGCTACGCCATCACGGTAATATTACCGTGACACCATGTTGCTCGGTAGCAACGTCGCCCGCGCCTAGCAAGCACCAATCCATGTGGTTTCACCCTGTTGCTATGCGGTAGCGAATCAACCACGCTCAGTTCAAGGCCAACCACGCGGAGTATACGAAACGACGAGATCTGCGAGCATCCTCGCCGAACCCGCTTCAACCGTACCTACATCTAAGTAGCAGAGCCAGGAGATGGAAACACCTCCGTCACTCCCTTCGTGCCAGCACAAGAGTATAGGTACCTACAGACATTTGGTGAGCGAACTTTAGTATTAGCTAAATAGGTACCTACTGAATCAAAATATCGTCAACATAATAGTTACAGTGCATACCTACCTAAAACATTAGAACTCGAAACAAGTGAAGTGAATTTTCGTAGTTACCTTAGTTCTAATTATTTATAGGATGTATCTACGTACTTGTAAAATTTCTTTGTGCTTATGTATAGATTACGTTAAGAATTTGTGATACTCTCAACTTACCTAGGCACACATTTACGTGAGCGAATCATGTATTTATTATAGACACGTTCACGGCGGCCGGATATTACCTACCTATTTTAACCCATTACGCACCGCCCGCCGTCCGATTATTGTTATTTTAACCCATTGCGCACCGCCCGCCATCCGATTATAGTATTTTTTTTTTTTTTTTTTGTTAACACACTCTCTGCCGGTTAACTTATTTTATGTACTGGTTAACATTTATTATAATAATTTTTATGTTTAAATTGATTTTTGTTTTCTCTTGTATTTGTTTTATAATAATGTAAATAATTATAGATATTAAGTACAACCGTTATTTTTTAGTACTGATTATAATTTATTATTTATTATTCCGGTACTGAAAGCGGTTGTTACTTTCGGTTCGTGTGACGTATATATCTATATGCTTACTGACATACCTATTGTCCTTATCTCTTTCGACTTCTCCCTTTCCGCAACTCAACATGACGGCGGAACAGAATAATAAGTTAACTCAACTTGCTCGCCTAGTCGAGGTACTTACAAATTGCGTAGATGCCCTCAGCGCGAGATCAGCAAGGTCAGAGAGGTCAAGTTCAGCTTCGCACCTGTGCTGGTTTCATGGTACCTACGGACATGAGGCACGTAAATGCATGAAACCGTGCTCGTGGAAGTCGGAAAAACGCACTGCACGATCAGTAGTCGCGGCGACTGATCATTCAGATATAACAAGCCGCCGGTTATTCGCTGTCGATAAAACGACGTGTTACCAATTTCTCATCGATACCGGCAGCGACATCTGTTGCTACCCGAGAAAATTATGCAAGGGTCGCGCGATACAAGCAACCGGCTATCAACTAGCTGCGGCTAACGGCAGCTCAATAAAGACATACGGGACTATCTCGTTACACCTGAATTTAGGCCTGCGTCGAGATTTTCACTGGCATTTTATCATCGCTGACGTAGATACGCCAATAATAGGTGCGGATTTCTTAAGTCATTACAACTTACTACCTGACCTTCGAAACAAGAGAATTATCGATGGAAACACCAAACTATCTACCCAAGCATCGATTGCCAATGTGAGCCAAGTCAGTGTAAGATCCGTGTCTGCTCAATCGACCTCACTTTACTCGAATCTTCTATTGGAGTTTCCTGACCTCACGCGACCTCCAGGTCTACCACGACAAGTGAAACACAATACGGTACATCACATCATCACGACCGATGGACCTCCAGTTTCCTCCCGCCCACGTCGCCTGGCCCCTCAGAAACTAGCTGCAGCTAAAAAGGAATTTGAAGACATGGTCACTTGTGGAACAGCTCGACCATCTGACAGTCCTTGGGCATCACCGCTACACATGGCTAAAAAGGGTCAGGAAGGATGGCGACCTTGTGGAGACTACCGCGCTCTGAACGCTCGTACTGTTCCAGACCGGTATCCCGTCAGGCACATCGCCGATTTTACGCACAACATCTCTGGTTCAACAATATTTAGCACCATTGACCTCGTAAAAGCATTCCAGCAGGTGCCAGTACACCGACCAGACATTTGCAAGACTGCCATCACCACACCGTTCGGGCTATACGAGTTTCCGTTCATGACTTTCGGCTTACGAAATGCTGGACAAACTTTTCAACGCTTTATGGATGAAGTCGTGAGGGGACTCGACTTCTGCTATACGTACATTGACGACATAATTGTATTCTCACGGTCACACCAGGAGCACAAGGAACATCTACGCACCTTATTCCAACGCCTGGCAGACTACGGCGTCGTAGTGAACGCATCCAAGTGCGTTTTCGGTGCCGAAGAAGTAACATTCTTAGGGTACTCCATCAACAAAGATGGAACTCGCCCTCCAACAGAGAGGATTGAAGCGTTGCGGAGCTATCCCTTACCTAAAACAGTGCAAGGTCTTCGCCGCTTCCTCGGCATGATTAACTTTTATCGCCGATTCCTCCCAAAAGCAGCAGAAACACAAGCGCCACTCATCAACGTCTTAGCCTCATCCAAACTCAAAGGTGCTAAACCAGTGCCCTGGACGCCAGAACTTGAATTGGCATTCCAAAGGTGTAAAGACGCCCTGGTGAGCGTGACTCTGCTTGCTCACCCAAACAGTGACGCGCCATTAGGTCTGTTTACAGACGCGTCATCAACTTACGTGGGAGCTTGCCTACAACAAAAGGTGTCTAATCATTGGCAACCATTGGCATTTTTCAGCAAGAAACTAACAGATAAACAAAGCCAATGGCCCGCCTACTATCGCGAACTCCTTGGAGTATACGAAAGTGTACAGCACTTCCGACATATTCTTGAGGCACAACACGCGACAATCTACACCGACCACAAGCCTCTCATATATGCTTTCAGCCAAAAACGAGAGAAGCTCCCACCAATACAACTAAACCAACTTAGCTTCATCAGTCAATTCACGACGGATGTCAAGCATGTTAAAGGTGTTGACAATGTTGTCGCCGACACCATGTCACGAGTTGAACAGATTTCACTCGGTGACGATTTCGCTCCGCTCGCTCGAGCACAAGCAGAGGACGATGACCTCGAAAACATTCGCAACCACTCCTCTTTAAAACTAGTGCCTACATTAGTTCCCGGGTCCGATATCACCATTCTTTGCGATGACACGACCGGGAAACCACGGCCATACTTGCCACCGCAACATCGTCGTGCAGCCTTTGATCGACTTCACAATTTGAGTCACCCTGGGGTGCGTGCAACTACGCGCCTTGTGGCTGATCGCTACGTATGGCCCGGCATTAAAAAAGACTGTCGCAACTGGTCACGCGAGTGCCTCGCATGCCAGAAATGCAAAGTCACACGACATGTATCAGCCCCGCTCGCTGATTTTCCTACTCCATCTGGACGATTCAAACACGTCCATCTGGATATCATAGGACCACTTCCGTCCTCCAACGGTTACACCTACTGCCTTACGGCAATTGACCGTTTTACAAGATGGCCAGAGGCTTGGCCAATGACAAATATAACAGCCGAAGAAGTTGCTGACCAATTTCTTCACGGTTGGATTGCTCGTTTTGGCGTCCCCACCACCGTCACTACTGACCAAGGACGTCAATTCGAATCCACGTTATTCAACAAACTAATGGATCTAGGAGCTACCAGAAGAGCGAGAACAACTAGCTACCACCCACAGGCTAACGGTATGGTGGAACGCTTCCACCGGCATCTCAAGGCCGCTATCATGTGTCATTCACAATCCTGGCACAAAGCTTTACCGCTCGTTCTTCTCGGCATCAGATCAGCACTTAAAGAGGATCTACGCTGTTCCTCTGCAGACCTTGTATACGGTGAACCACTACGCTTACCGGGCGAGCTCCTGGTACCTAGTGGCACACCACAGCATACAAGCGATGACTTCATGGCCCGGCTACAGAGCACAATGGCCAAAGTACGTCCAGCACCGGCGTCCCGACACACGGAGCCCAAAACTTTTGTATTCAAAAATTTGAGCGACGCTTCACACATCTTCTTACGAGATGACACGGTACGCCGCGCACTTCAACCCCCTTACACAGGGCCCTATAAAGTTCTTAATCGCACAGACAAGACACTCACTATTCAAATGCCTGGTAGGAGCGTTCAAGTTAGCATCGACAGAACTAAGCCAGCTTACATAGCTCCTCAAATGGAACCAACATCGAGTCAAACGGTGCCAACGTCTGTTCCTGCATCCACTGCAGACAGATCGGTACAGCCAAACGCAGCACTGCCAGTTCCTAGCACTACTTTTTCGCCAGGACCATCACCTAGATCACAACCACAATCACCCAATCCCTTACCTACCGACCCTCCAGCTAAATACGTCACCCGATCCGGACGTCGCGTCCGCTTTAAGCTTCCGGTGGATGTGTAATATTTTTTTTTTGTAATTATGTATACACCTTAAGGTCGGTTAATGTAAGTTCGGTTGTAAGTTTTTTAAGTTTTTATTTGTTAATGCTCGGTTTACCTTTCTCCGTGGGGGGGTGGTGTGGCGATCGTCGCGCCACCTCAAAACATATCTATAGACTCACGCACATGAGCGGGAAGGGGGCGCGGGGATAACACCGCGCTTCTATATGAGACAGGACATTGCGGTCGCGGCAGTCGCACACGCACACGGGTCGGTCCGAGACCTTCACCGAAGCTCCCCGCTCCCGCGCCACGCCAACGCACTCGCGGAAATGTTTATCGTAGCTTTCTAAGCTAATATAAGTCTTTAAGTCTTATATAATAATGGAGACGTTTTGTGTTGTGTACCTAGTGAATAAAAGAATGTTGTGACTTTAACAGTGACTTTCATTACTACACCGCAAGGCGTCCCAAAAATATATTCCACGAAATATTAAATGACAACGTCTTTAAACAAATACTAGTTACTTTTAATATTATTTGTTATTACCTTGTTTAAATTGTAAGTAAGTTTAGTTCGGTCCATAAAAACTAGATGGCGCCACTTGTAAGTTATCACACAAAATATAATTTTAGGAGTAATTGTAAGTTATTTATGTTTTGTTTGAAAAATGCATCAAAACGTTCCGGGTTTAGTGTTAAATCACTTCCAGACTTAGTTGACCCCATGACATAAAAGTTCCTATCGAGTCGGAACGGAACGTAGTTTTGGTGCGATTCGCCCATGCACACTGACTGGGGTAGTTTAGTTAGTGGTCATTTATCAGTGATAAATGACAGCAAGGTGACGCAGTATCAGTAAGGAGGCGCAGTACAAGCAAGACGGCGCAGTAACAGCAAGGTGAAGCAGTGTTCCAGCCATTCAAGATCGTCGTGTGGAAGCAGTACAAGTGGAGCCATCCAGTGGACTACGGCAACTCAGACGATCACAAGTGGTAAAGTCAGTCACCTGTGAACACTCACTCAGGACACACGCGCCTGCTTGACAATTCACAGGCTGTCAAACTTTTACACAGTAATTATTTACATAAGTTTTTAACCAATTATTAACAATGAAGTGTGCATCGTGTGCTGCTGACTTCAACGACGGTGTTCAGTGTGGGGTCTGCAAGAGGCATCTGGATTTCGGCTGCGCACAAATAGCGGAGACCTCTTGGCGGAAGCTCGGCCCCAGCAAACGCGCGGCTTGGCGGTGCCCCTTGTGCAGATCCGAGGCGTCTACGTCGTCGTCGCAGTCGCCGATACCCTCACCAGCTCGGTCCCCGGCCACAGACGTCGTGCAGGACCCGGTGACACTGGAGCTGGTTGTGCGAGAGATACGGCAGCTTCAGTCTCAGCTGGCAGGCATGCCCGGGCTCCTCGCTGATGTACGCGTAATAAAAGGTGAGCTGACTGAACTAAAGAGGAGTCAGGAGTTCACCTACGAAAAGATAATTGAGCTGACTGAAAGGACCACGGCGGCCGAATTACGCGTTGTCGAGCTCGAGCGCACGGTAACCGCTCAACAGAGTGAGTTGACGTCGCTCAAGCTGCAGGCTGCGTCCGCGGAACTCAAGTCGAGGTTAAACAACGTGGAGATTAAAGGTGTTCCATTGAAGAAGAATGAGAACCTTTTCGAAGTGCTGGATGCGGTCAGCAGGAGTGTCGACTTCAAGGTGGAGAAGACTCAAGTTAACTATATATACAGGGTCCCGACACACACTGCGAAGGAGAAGTCTATAATAATTAGCTTCCTCAACCGATACGTCAAGGAAGACTTCGTAGCCGCTGCCCGGACCCGCAAGTCACTCACCGCTGCGGACATAGGTTTTCCGAGCTCACAACAACGGGTGTTCATAAATGACCACCTGTCAGGTGAATCTAAAAATTTGCTCACGAAGTGCAAGATTAAAGCCAAGGAAAGTAATTTTGCCTATGTTTGGGTGAAATATGGAAAGATTCACGTAAGGAAGAATGACACTTCCCCCGTAATTGTAATTAACAAAGATTGTGATTTAAACAAGATTTTGTAATATGTGTCCCTTTTGTTAATTTTACTGCGTTGCGATATCTCAAGTCCCTAATCTTTAGCAAAAGTTTTACATTCGCTGGCTCGACCGACGCCCCACCGAAGCAGGTAAGCGCCTATCTTCATGTCCGCCAACGTTCCATCTCGCTCGCTCTCGCTCTGTGCATGTCTGGCATCCCTCTCACTCTCGCGACACACATCGCTGAACTGAACTTAGCAAATCTGTTGTTTGTTTACATCTTAGCGAATTATTTAACTATATTAATACTAACTAAAGCTGCTCGTTTTTACTACTATGCCAATTATTATCTTATGATAAGTGCCTATGCACTATTACCAGTCTGCTTTCATTTCATCACTTGTTCAACTCGCATACTGAACGTATTTGATTATCGCATTATATTTAACCGTAGCCGTAACCTTCATTATTTTGTATTTTGTTTTCACTTTGTTTCTAGTTTCTACTAGGCTCAATGGATAACGAGGATAGTAGTTTAATCAGTGTGTATTACCAGAATACTAGGGGCTTCGTACTAAAATAAGCAACTTCTATCGGGAATTGCGGCTTACCTCGTATGATGTAATAGTTCTTACGGAAACATGGTTGAATGATAATTTTGCGAGCTCAGAACTGTTTGATGAGCGATATATAGTATGGCGACGTGACAGGGATTATACACTAACGAAGGAGACCAAGGTTGGAGGGGTGCTCATCGCCGTGCGCAGGGACATAGCAGCCGTGCTTCAACCACAATTCCAATCCACGGCAGAAGACCTCTGGGTGACCTTGTCGGTCAAACAATCTCATACTAAGCGAGTCATCAAGCTTCAAATTTGCGTTTTGTATTTAATAGCTCAAAATCTAGGGTTTTCATTTGCAGATCAGTTAAAGCATTTCTTATCTAAACTTAATACTGTTATGTTGACTAGTCCCGATGATAAGTACCTAGTAGTTGGTGACTTCAACTCGAGCTATATACAGTGGAGCCGCAGTATTGACTCATGTGTTATGGTTGCATCGGATGTCGCCCTCCCTGAAGGTAAGTTACTTTTGGATGATCTCAGTACATTAGGGCTGAGTCAGTACAACTGGGTGGTCAACCACCAGGGCCGCATATTGGACTATGTTCTATGCAATGATGATGTGCGCGTTGCGGAATGTGACCATGTTTTATCTAAAGTAGATGCATTTCATAAACCTATATTAATATCGCTTATAGCACCATCACTTAAACTTCCCGCGCGTCCTGTGAACGCGCCGAATGAAAGCAACGATTTGAATGGTCCAATGACAGCGACTCCCGCGGCGTCGCTTGTAAATTCACCGGACCCCGCGCGAGTCGAGTCAGTTATGTTAGAGTCAGAACGCCAAGCACGCAAGCGCATGGTAAAAAAACCCATGCGCTTTGCTGATTATATTATATAGTTTAGTGATAAGATTCGGGCCAAGAGGCCCTGGCGCCCAAGTTTGTAATTATAGTGTGTGTGAATAAACATTAAGAATGTATCTACTACATTGTGTTTTCATTCATTCATAGTTGCTAAAGTGGCTGCCCAACTTTGGGGCATGTGTTTGTTGTGCAGTGAAGTATAGTATAATCGTCAATAATGCCGCGTGCACGACGCCAAACACGCCGTCAATCTGAGTTTTACGATGCCGACGAGGCGGACGAGTCCGCCCCGGCGTCGGCCTCCGCCGGCGTGCCCTTGAGCGACGTTGCCTCGCTTATGGCGTCGCTCCAGCAGTCTCAGACTGAGGCCCTCGAACGCATAATGACTCGTGTGCTCGGGCCTCGTCTCGACTCACCGCATGAATTCAACCAGACCTTCTCCGCGCCCTCGGGACACTTCGCTGCGTGCAAGGCGCGCTTCAGCGGAGCGTCGGGCGAGGCGGTCGAGGTATTCATCGACGCCATGCAAGCGTACCGGGAGTGCAGTAACATCTCTGAAGAGAACGCGATGCGCGGCCTCTCGATGCTGCTGACGGGAGACGCGGCAGTATGGTGGCAAGGCACCAGGCATGACGTAACCAGTTTCGACGAAGCTATCGTAGCGCTTCAAAATGCATTCGGGGAACGACGCCCTCCGCATAAGCTATACAGAGAGCTTTTTAACAATCCACAACAACACGACCAGAAAACTGAGATTTTCACGGCTAGAGCTAGAGCCTTACTGGCGAAGTTACCGAGGGGTGATATAAGTGAGAGAGCAGAGCTTGATATGATCTTTGGCCTCCTTCATCACAAAATCAGGTCACGTCTTCGGCGCGATGAATTTAATACCTACGGTGAATTACTGTCAAAAGTACGAGAGATTGAAGAAACCTATGAGGATGAATTCAAGCATCAGAAGCGAAGTATGCCACCTGCTGCCTCCGCCGCCATTGCGCGCGCCCCGGCCGCTGCCGTGCACGCTCTACCGACCGCCGCCGCGCACGCTCTGCCGACCGCCGCCGCGCACGCGTCGCCCGCTGCCGCGCACGCTTCGCCCGCCGCCGGCGCTTATGCATCTACCGCGCGTGCTGCACCTGCCGCCGCACGCTCTGCTGTCGCCGCGCATCAACATGTTCAAGCCGAACCGAAGCTGTACTGCCTCTACTGCCGCTCCCGCGGCCATACTAGAGACACTTGCATTAAGTTAAAGAATAAGGCTAATATTGGCAATGATATTGTACCATCATGTTATCAATGTGGAGAAAAGGGTGTCACTCGTAGTCAGTGCTCTAAGTGCGCTAATACATGTGTAATGTCATTGGATCTTTCTCACTCGGTTGCATTGGTTGACAGCTGTATAGATTCATACCCACAGAAACACCACAATGACAATGATGGTAAGGTTGAGACGGCAACTCCCACGCCTAATCCCACGGACTACCAGGTAATATTTTCTTATTATTGTAGTAATGAACAAAAGAGCCTTCGACCCATTCTTGGTGTGTCAGTGCTTAATAAAAAAGATAATGGCTTACTTGATACAGGGTCTAAGAGAACCATTATTGGATCTTTACTGTACAAACACCTTCGAGAGATCAACCATGCTTTCAAGGAAACCACCAGACAGGTGCGACTGGCTGATGGTTCAGTCCAAGTTCGACCAGTCCTACTGACTGATGTTAACTTTGAAATTGTTGAAAATAGAAGCATCCAACTCGAATGTATTGTGTTCCCAGACAGCTCTAACGATACACTATTGGGGATTGATTTCATTAAAGCAGCTGGGATGTTGCTTGACTTTGATAAATCTGTTTGGACACTTTCAAACAGCCAACATGTTTATAAATTACAGTTTGAAGCGGACAACTCCAGCGTGGTATCTGCAGCCTGCCTTCGTGACGATGAGGGGCTGATGTTGAGTGGAGAGCAGAGACAGCAGCTGGCCGACCTTCTGTGGAAGAACCAAGACATCTTCCAAGCAGGGGGAGAGCCTACTCCTTTTGCGCAACATCACATTGATACCGTCGACTTCCCGCACACCACTGCCGCTGACCTCCGAGCTGCCCAGATGGAAGACTCAGACGTGCGCAAAATCATCGAGGCTCTTGAGGGTGCTGAGCAACTTCCAGTCGCCCAATGGTCAGAGCGCGGATATATCGTATCACAGGGAGTACTGTATCGATATGACCCTGACGGTGAGTTCGAGGAGGTACAGCTGGTGTTGCCATCATCTATGAGAGGGGAAGTAATGAGACAATTACATGATTCATCCACGGCTGGTCACCAAGGTATCGAGAGAACGTTATATCGGCTGCGAGAGCGGTACTATTTCCCCGGCATGCGGCGGTTTGTTACCGAATATTTGAAACAATGCGCTGACTGCCTTAGATATAAGCCATCCAACCAAAAGCCAGCAGGTCTCTTGCAGACTCCTGTATTGCAGCAGAGAGGAGAGGTTCTAGCTATCGACCTTTTTGGCCCTCTGCCACCAGGAGATCAGGGGGAGCGCTGGGTACTTCTCGTGGAGGACGTCGCCACCAGGTGGGTCGAGCTGTTTAGTCTCGCCGACGCCACTTCCGAGGCATGCGCGCGTAAGCTACTAGAAGAATACTTCCTAAGGTATGGCGTGCCCCGTCGCATCATCTCTGACAATGGCGTACAATTTATATCGGCAGTTATGCAGCAGTGCATGCATTTGCTTGATGTAAAACAAGAACTAATTCCCGTTTATCACCCTGAGGCAAACCCAGCTGAGAGGAAAAATAGAGACATGAAAACTCAGCTGGCCATACTAGTTAAAAAGGTTCATACTAAGTGGCCCGATTACCTAGCGCATGTACGTTTTGCCATGAACAGCGCGGTATGTACGACCACTGGCAGAACACCTGCCTATTTGAATTTTGCTCGTGAGTTACGAACCCCTTTTGACGCGTCCCACGATCTACGCTCTGTTCTTACAAAAGATAATTTTGTTCCGCAGATCACTCCTTATTTGAAGTCCTTCGTGAACACACTACGTGATATCAGGGAGAGCGTTGAACAGCAGCAGGACCGGCGCAAGGCTACCGCCGACGACGCCCGTCGCCCCTTTCCTGTACTTCAACCGGGAGACGCAGTCCTTGTTAGCGTGAAAAATATTAGCGATGCAAGCAAGGGAATAACGTCAAAATTCATGCCCAAACGGGACGGCCCTTACTTTATCCAAAAGGTTGTTAGTCCTACTACTTTCTTATTGGTTGACTCCAAGGGCCATCCAATGGGAAAGTATCACAGTACGGATCTTACTCCAGTCAATAATAATTTTAATACCGGCCCTCCCGTTTTACCAAAACGACCCCGAGGTAGACCTTGCAATCCCAGGTCGGAAACGAGACGTTCTTCCAACCTGGAGGGGGAGTATATAGCACCATCACTTAAACTTCCCGCGCGTCCTGTGAACGCGCCGAATGAAAGCAACGATTTGAATGGTCCAATGACAGCGACTCCCGCGGCGTCGCTTGTAAATTCACCGGACCCCGCGCGAGTCGAGTCAGTTATGTTAGAGTCAGAACGCCAAGCACGCAAGCGCATGGTAAAAAAACCCATGCGCTTTGCTGATTATATTATATAGTTTAGTGATAAGATTCGGGCCAAGAGGCCCTGGCGCCCAAGTTTGTAATTATAGTGTGTGTGAATAAACATTAAGAATGTATCTACTACATTGTGTTTTCATTCATTCATAGTTGCTAAACGCTTCAGTTTATCGACCTCCCGGCGTTGAAGCCCTTATCTCGCACTAAGTATTTATTCAACAAAGGTGACTATTCATCCATCAATGCTGAGCTTTTAAAGATTAATTGGGATGCTGAGTTTTCGTGGCGTAATATTGAAGATGCCGTATCCGTATTTGATACTCACTTAGATTCCCTTATTAAAATGTTTGTTCCTGCTAAATTAGTTCGAACCGCAGAATACCCCCCTTGGTATAGTATCGCATTAATTAAATCACTGAAAGAAAAGTTTAAATATTTAAAGAAGCTACGTATCTATAACAATATTTCAGATCGTTTATCATATAATATACTGCGTGACCGTACTAAATTGTTGGAAAAAAATTGTTACCATAACTATATCTCGATTTTAATATTAAAACTTTCGTGAGACATTTTATCAAAAGATTAATCTTCAGAATCTAATAATCTTCAGAACGTTACAACGTTCTGAAGATGGGTGTCATGACATCCGAAACGCGTAAACCATTTACGCGATTTACACGTGAGTAAAAACCGTTTTAGTTAATCTTTTTATATCTCGATTGTAGAAAATTCAATAGAAAAAAATCCTAAGTTCTTTTGGTCGTTTCTAAAGTCTCGTACTAAATCTGCTGGTATTCCTAGTTCTGTAAATTATCAAAGTCGTACTGTGTCTACTGGTGATGACATTTGTAACTCATTTGCGGCATACTTCCAGTCGACATTTTTGAGTAGATCGGGTTCGGTATCAAGCTCTCCGCTTGCTTCTCAAGTGGTCGATGCGTTACATCCAGGGTTGTCAGATACGTTCAGCATTTCGATGGTGAATATTGAAGCCTCGCTAATAGCGAAATTATTATTGCAGCTGGATCTCTCGAAGTCAGCGGGACCGGATAAAATAGGGCCTGTGTTTCTAAAAAATTGTGCAGATGCCATCTCATTGCCTATTTCCCTTCTTTTCAAAAAATCTTTGCTTGAATGTAATTTTCCCAATATATGGAAGTCAGCCTTTATAACACCAATTCATAAAAAAGGTTCGCGGACTGATGTTGAGAATTATAGGCCGATATCTAAGCTATGCATCATAGCTAAGATATTCGAGCGAATAGTTTACAATCAAACTTACGGTGCCTTGAGGTGTGCTTTCCATCCATCTCAACACGGGTTTCTTAGGGCTAGATCTACAGTCTCCAACCTGGTGCTGCTGAATGACTACTTGACTAAAGCTATGGATAGGCGCTGTCAAGTGGACGTTATCTATACTGATTATAGTAAAGCATTTGACAGAATAGACCATAGTATACTTTTAATCAAGCTGCAGCGCATGGGAGTCTGTGGAGATCTGCTTCGGTGGTTTTCTTCGTATATAGACCGACGAACGCAGGCTGTAGTGGTCAGTAATTATGTTTCTAGCTGGGTTGAAATACCGAGTGGAGTACCCCAGGGTTCCCTGCTAGGACCTTTGCTTTTTTCTATATTTATTAACGACATCTCTTCCTGTTTTTTGAACTCTAAACTTCTTTGTTTCGCCGATGACATGAAAATATTTAAATCAATCGGGTCATTGAACGACGTGGATGACCTTCAGGCGGATCTACTGCGGCTTGACAATTACTGTCTTATTAATAAGCTTGATCTCAATCCCGCTAAGTGTTCAGTAGTCACGTTCACCCGCAAATATAAAATTATTCTATCTGAATACAAACTTAAAAACCAACCACTAGCTAGAAATTCGAGTATCCGTGATCTGGGGGTAATCCATGACTCGAAACTACTATTTGATGAACACGTAGATAACATAGTAAAGAGGGCATCTAGGGCGCTAGGGTTCATGATGCGTAGCTCTGCTTCGTTTAAAAAAGCTAAAACATTTAAAATATTATACTGTACATTTGTTCGAAGCATACTCGAGTACGCGTCACAGGTGTGGAACCCTCTGTACGAAGAATACATATCTCGTATAGAAAATATTCAGAAGCGTTTTATGAAATACCTATGTTATCGAATTAAGGTGCCGTACAGATCAAAATATTATCTTAGTTTCTGCAATAAGTTTCATTTACTTCCTTTGGTAAATAGAAGAGAGATTGCTGATATAATATTCTTGTTAAAAATAGCAACTAACTTAGTTGATTGCCCCGAGCTTGTTGAGGAAATTAACTTAAACTGTAGGTACTACATTTCGAGGTCGCTTTAACCCTCTATTATATATTCCACCCAAACATGCCAACTATACCCAGAATGCATTTCTGGTGAGAGCGAGTGTGAGTTACAATGCTGCTGACAAACGGTTGGGGCTGGATCCATACAGGTGTAGCTTGGCTTCGTTGAGGCGGCGGCTGAGCAGCGAGTTCTTTGTTTGATTTGTGTGTTTGTTGTTAATTATGAAATTGTATAGGTTTATTCTGTTTTAAGTAAGTTAAGTGTAGGTTTGTGAGTATTTGTGTTGTTGATGTAGGTGTAGTGTTTTTTGTGTTCATAGTTTTATGTATATATATTGTGTTGTTACCCGTGTTGTCCTCTAATTGGATTTTTGTTTATATCATTATTTGCTATTGTGTGTCTGTGTCCGTTGGACAACTTGTAAATTAAATAAATAAATAAATAAATAAAGTTCCGGATTAAACTGTGAGTACTGTTCAAGTTATTATACAGAGATTCAAGACTTAGAAAACTTAAAGTAATGCATGGACTCGTAAATTTTGAAGTGTAGCTCAGGACTTAGAATAATTTCGATAAAAACGAGGGAACGAGGAACCTATGCCCGATTTCCGAGCGAGCAGATACAAGTCCCAAACACTTAGAAAAAATTGCACAATAAAGCCATCGACTTAGAAAAATCGTGGTAACGTCATAATAACTTAGTGAAATTAGTGAGCATTACTTTAAAATTTAAAACAGTCTCACACGTTTATCAAAATGGAAGGCGATAATGCGCGTTATAGAAGACATGAAAAATCGAATTGAAAGAGGAAGATTTTAGAAGGTTACCGAAGGAAAGAATTACGGAACAATATATAATAGCAAGAGTGGAAGGCTTAGAGGAATAATTAATAGACAAGTTTTCGAAGAAGCATGAACAAATTATATCGAGTTAACAAAAGGAAGTTTTGGAAAGAAGCAGCTATATAGAAAACGACACATACAATCTCGATATAAAACCTATCTCTTGAATAAAGCAGAGCTGAAGATGGCGTTGGAGTTTTTCGGTCCAAGAAACACCGCAGCCTAGTTCGTCCGTCTCAACCATCACAAAACAGGAGTCGTTGAGGTTACCGAGTATTTCCATCCCGGTGTTTAGCGGAGAATACTCAAAGTGGCCGACTTTTAAGGATTTGTTTTGCTCGTTAGACGTTAGTAGAGAAGAACTTGGCCCTCGATGATGTTCAACGGCTACATTATTTTAAAACGCAAGTGAGAGGCGAAGCTGACAAAATTATTAAGCATATTCCGATAACAGACCAATTATAAAAAAAATGTTGGGATTTGTTATCAGATAGGCTCGATAACAAAAGATAAGATGATATATGTCTTTAATGCACACCAAAGAAATTATAAAATAAAAAGAAATTTAAAAAATAATTTAATGCACATTGGGCGGCCTTATCGCCTTAGGCGATTTCTTCCAGGTAACCTTTGGATGGACAGGATTTAGAATCTTAAATAGGTGGGTATAGGTCAAACTGTATTCTAAAACGTATTTTTGAACAGAGATCCATGAATTGTGGTGAATCGCCTCGATACCACATTCGATTGTATGCACGAATAGGCTCGTTGACAATGCGAAAAATAGTGTCAATTACTGACATCAGTAGGTTTATATTATGAGTGTAAAAGTGGTTATTTATTACCGTTAGTTGAAAATAATATAAACTTAAAACATTCATAAATTAAAATGCATATTTTTAAACGCTTGTCACGTGACACAAAATGCTCCTGATTGGTCGAGTTTATAAAGACGTCACTAGCTTGTAGTTGTAAACATTGTTTGCCTACATGTGTATTATTATATTTCGAAACATATTTGATGAGATTTCATTATTTTTGTGAGATTAAAAAAGAGTACTTATGTACTTTTAACCTAAATTTAGAACTTCAACATGTGGTATGGAGCCAAGAACGCTGGCTGCATTCAGTTTCGAAGCCAAGCGGTACGAAAATATAATCAGTCGATAATGATGTATATTTTCGCCGCTTGGCTTCTTCTGCTGCGTCCGCCGCGGCTCCTGCCGCTTGTACTGTTCCACTGAGGCGAGAAGGAGCTAGTGTATCGACGCAAGATGCGTCCCATATAAATAACCCAATCTGTGAATATTTTCCGAAAGTATAAATTCAATTTGAAAGAAAAAGAAAGAAAGAATAACATTTATTGTAGCAAATAATAATCAAATAAGTACAAGCAAGAAATATATAAATGTAAAAATAAACCTATACTTAAAACTACTTAAATAAAATACATATTTGCCACAATACAACCCCAACTCAGCATAATGCTGGCTGCATAGCAACCAGCGCTGGTCTTCCGTTGGGGTTGGTGATGACGTCACGCACGCATACATGGAATTATTTTTATTTTTAAACAGAAACAACAAAGACATACCTAGACAAGTTAATAAATACCAATAACAAATACAAATAAGATGGACGATGAAAAACAATTCTATTTTCAACAAAGGAGTACGCAGTATCAACTACTTACCTATATTTAATTTATCGTCATCATCAGCCTAATGGGACCCACTGCAGGGCATAGGCCTAATTTAATTTATATTACGGTTATATACATACAATATATATATATGACGGCGCAGCCGTGTTGATGAAAATAGTAAACGAACCTTAATACGAAGAACAACCTCTATGGTTGTTCTGGCGGAGCGTCGTATCGATGACAGCGGGGCACCCATCTTTAAAAAGGAACTTCTTTGGAAGGGAGCGGTGTCAGCGCACCACGGCCACGACGAATCGCTTTATATTTGGCTAGAGTTACTTAAATTGTAAAATAAGGCCCAATCACATTATAGTAACGATTATGTACCAGTATACAAGACGAGTTTTAATACTACCGGCCCTCCTGTCCCGAAATCAGAAGTGGGATAAAGAACATGTCAAGATGACGCTCAGCGAGCTGATGAAATTTTACAGGCGGATTTACCTACTCTTACATACCGCACTATGGAATGATCGCTATTAAACTGGAGGAGCAAACCCCAACCGTGAACAAAGTCAATAACCTTGACCTGCAGTCGCACGTTGTGCTATTTCCATACGAACTGTTGTATGTCGAGCAAGAGCCGAACGTTGTTAGAGGGTGCTACTGAAGCTACGTTCAGGAATAGACCAGTTCAAATAAAGAAGTTTTATTGCCAAATATGCTGCACCAAAACTAGTCTGGAACTACTGTGATGACGTCCTGCATTCGCAATGGTGTGCACTGCGGGAGGCAGCGGCACGTGGAGCAGTGGTGGCGGCGCGCGGCGCGGCGGCGGGACCAGCGCAGCCAGGGGCGAGTGCAGCCTGGAGCGAGTGCAGCCTGGGACGAGTGCAGCCTGGGTGCAGCGTGCTACTATATCGGATAACAAAGGTGATATCGTTTCTGTTTGTTTTGTTCTTGACGCTGAATACTCTTTAGTCAAGAAAGATTTTGATGCAATATGTTTTTACGTCGTTTGAAGAAATTTTACAGCGTACGGGTGTGCAACACTATCAAATGTTGTGCAGCGATTAATTATGATTTTGACAAAGTGTCGCGTTTTTCTGGTAGATATTGCAAAATAATAACATAACCATGCGGTCGAGTATAACAAGGTCACCTTGGAAACATTTTATGCTGTCTACGAGAGTACTATTACTTCCTTACATTGTTTAATTAAAGTTTTAAATATGAGGGTTGCACTGTCGATTTTCTGAACAAAAATCAATTGTATTTCAAGATACGAGTATCTTTGTAAGTTTTTGCTGTTAGATAACGTACATAATACAAAGCCATTTTCTGTTGTAGGTGACATGATTGTTTTGCAACAGTCAAACTGTTTGTCATGTCATGTTATGTCATGTCACAGTCTTGATAGTTTAAAATATCTCAACCAAAGAGTTATCCAAGCGTTAACAATATTTGCAAAGTTTTTAAGTTGATTTCGAAGACTGTTTTATTTTTTTTAGTAAAAAAACAAGAACTGAAACTGATTTTTCGAAGGAATATTTTAAGGGAAAATCTGTCTATCACTAAACTTTAAATAATTTAAAGACGTGTAAATAACTGAAGCGAGAGATAGTAACTTAGGTTACTTGCTTCTGTCAAAGAAGGCGTTGGGAGGAAGTACAATGCCAAAGCCTTATTATTTATTATGTATTGTGAATGATGATTTCTGAAATATGCGGATTATTTATCATGGAGTTCTGTTTCTCAAGTTGAAAATGCTTCCGCTTTGAAAAGATGGAGTAAAGATTTACTATAACAACCGCCTAGCACTTACGTTTAAAATTATGCCTAATAATTAGGTCTTGTTTCCGAGCCTCCATTGTCAAGAGAAGGAGTCAGTCAACAGTTAACTTGGTGGCTTTTACCGTAACAACAACTAGTGAAATTGATCAATATCGACAACCAGGGTAAGAATTCTTTCAGAATGCCATATTCTACTAAAATTACTAGCGGAGAAAGATTAGATCATAGTAATGTGGACCAAAAGTCAATGATTCATGTTGTGGGAACCATACAGGTAGCTGATACGAAGAATCAACGAAAATGGATAACATTGCTTGCTTGGTGCAAAGTTAAAAAAAAGTCTAAACCCATGGCGATAGAGAGGTAGTCTGCCAAAGACGTGCTATAAAAAAAACAATAAATTCTCTGGAAACACAGTAAGGATTTTGAGATATGGACGATAATGTAAGGTTAAAAACATGGACGGAAGATAAAGACACTTAGACACTTTATGACTTTCTTCCTCGTGGCAGCAGGAAGAAAACGTATACAGTTTAAAAATTAAGCGGATTAATCCTTAGTTAGATGGTTTGAATCATCTCGGGATATTGTAGTATGAACTATATCACATAAAGCTGATATAGTCCATCGTGCAGAGAATGTGTATAAGGAGACGATATTGTGGAGCACCCCGTATGTACGAGTATGTATGATTGCACCCCGAAACTATGCCTCGATACTCCCAAGTAGCCTGGCTGGTTGGATTACGGTAGACCGGTGATGAACTAGTGGGTCAGTTTGTCAAACTCTACTGACACTGGCTATTTGTTGAACAAAAACACGATACCGCAATACTACATATTACATACTACATTTTATTTAAAAGCACTCGATTATGGCTTTACGAATACAGATGCTCAGACGTACAGAATGAATCCGTTTTGTGGCAACCAGTACTTCTGTTCTCATTAGTGTTGACGCTTCTTACTCATAAATCACATGCAAATAATGAAATCCAGCACCTGGACAATGTTAAGACATTAGACAAACTTTATAGTTCTTATGTCCACATTTAAATAAATATCAACTAATAAAAAGGTATATCAACTCATGCATTGTTGAAAAGCATCATAAGAGCCCCCAGGAACACAACTTGTTCAGTCGTAGTTGTTCAGTTACACAACGATAACCTTGATGAGTTACAAAATAAATGATTTTGAATATATTGACATCGTTTTCATGGAGAAATTAAGTAGGAAATGCGATTATAAAGAACATTTCACAGTAATTATAGACGGATTTACCAAAGTGGAGCTCCTAGAGTACACTACCTTTTATTTTTTTTATTTTTTTTAATTCATAATTTATTTATTGGGGCTTTGGCCAACATTGGCATGTCAGTCCCATCATACCTTAACCAATATCATACATCACATCTTAACAATTTTAAAGATTTATAAACTCTAAATCAAATAAGTAAGAACACAAATAGGTAATAATAACACAATTATAGTACAAACAAATTGACGCGAACATGACCCACGACGCATTACGAAGCTGTAGCCACAATAAAGCGGTCACAACCTCGCAAACATGTCGTATATCATGAGCGCGCCTTCAGACGCGGGAGCCGCTAGGATGTGCGTGAATACACCCACATCGTATTGACACAAATTATATTTGAAAAAAATAGATTTTCTGACGTTTGCATTCCGGGCACATTCCATCAACAAGTGATACACGTCCTCTCTGACTCCGCAAGTTTCGCACAGCGGCGACTCGGCTCGCTTTATAAGGTGCGCATAACTCCTTGATGGAAAGTGTCCGGATCGCAATCTATTACCCAACACAATTAAATTTCTGCTAATATCAGGGGCAATAAACCAAGGTACAGGAGGCGGCTGACATTGTAGCACTCTGTACCAGATGCCTTTCTCCCTACTCCTCTCGTCGAAATATTCATTGAAAGCTGACCAACAGATTGTTTTGAAACGATACAATAATTCATTAAAATTGGGCTGTATGACAAACTCCTGGCCAGCTGTAACAGATAGATTTGCTAACCTGTCAGCCTCCTCGTTCCCGTGGATACCTATGTGCGACGGAATCCATTGCAACCTCAGAACTCGACCTTCCTTAACAAGATTGTGAATCTTACTAAGAATTGAGTAGGCTACCGAGACGCCTCTGATTCCAGAGGCAGACCGAGCCAGATGTTGCAGCGCACTTTTGCTATCAGTAAATATTACGATATATATCAACATTCAAAAAGAAATCTTTTTATGGCTCATCATTTACTGTACAAGCTGTTACTTTATGGAATTCTCTGCCTATCAACATTCAAAAGGCTCAGACAATTGATTCCTTTAAAAAACAAGTAAAGGAATTTTATCTCGCTTCCCTTCAGTGAAAATTGCTGTTATTATTTCTACTACTATCACCTTTAAATATTTTGTTGTGTATTATATGTATTTGTATATAAACATTAATTTTATTATATTAAGTATGTGTATTGCGTATTTATATGTATATATATATATATGTATATATATTAGTAAAATTTCTTTTTTCCTTTTTGTTGTACACCACATTCTTCTTTTTTTTCTTTTGCTTATTTCTCTCCAGCTGAAGGTTGCCTGGAAGAGATCGCTTTCAGCGATAAGGCCGCCGCTTGTGGCACTAGTTAAGGTGCAATTTGTTCTATGTACTGTTTTTTTAATATGTGTCAACAATAAAGAGTTAATCTATCTATCTATCTATATACCGGTGGCTTGAAATCGCAACAGCGTCGAGCGCTGCTGACATTGCAATGAGTTCCATGGACATTATTGATACATCGGCTGTCGTTCTGTACATTGCTGATATTTTATCTTTAGGGTTACAATACGCAGCTCCTAGGCCATCATTATTCTTTGACCCGTCTGTATAATATCTAGCGTAACCTTAGTATTTGCTACTCATTTCCTTAATTATTTTGATTCTAATCGATGAAAACTCATAGCTTCTTTTGGATAAAGTCACACATTCTAGGTTAGTTTCAATAATGCCGCTTATGTCTATAAATGTGACCCACGTAGTAAGCGAATACATTTCAAGAATTATCGATGAGTGGACACTGATTAGTTTACATTCATCAAGTGCCGTAGTTAACATAGGTTTTTTTTTGTTCCACCAAAAGCGGAGGTCTAAGTAGCCACTTAACTCATTCACAAGCTGTATTGTTACATTGTTGGTCCATGACTGACTTTTTAACAAATATTTGTAAGCTAAATATAATCGTCTTAAGTGCAGAGGTGGTACACACAATTCACTCTGCATTACATGAATGGGTGTGCTCCTAATGTATCCGCCTATAATACGCAGTGCTTGGTTTTGAATTTTGTCCAGCTTACTAGTGTGTTTTTTTGCACTGTTGTCGTACAAAAAACATCCGTAGTCTAATCTGCTTCTAACTAGCGATATATACAATGTGCGTAAGTACTTGGGGTGAACGCCCCACGAAGGACCTGCAAGCACTTTTAAAATATTTAAAAATCGAGTCGTACGTTCGCTCATTTCACTAATATGTTTACTCCATCGTAACGATTGGTCGAGCCATATTCCTAGATATTTAATATTTGTAACTCTTTTGATAGTCTTATCGTTTATTTTTAACTGTATAGTACTTTTCCTATTACCTCGGCTAAAAAGGCAAAGCTTTGTTTTATTTTCTGAGAGTTCCAAGCCTATGCTATTTAGTCTACTGACTAATAGATCTAAAGTGTTTTGTAAATGAAATTTGCAGATATTCAAATTACTATTTCGTATATACAAAACAAAATCATCCGCATACTGAGCAATAGCTATCTTATCAACTATATCCCTACACAGCTTGTGTGTTGCTATATTGAACAGTAAGGGAGCAAGCGGGTCCCCTTGTAAGAGGCCCCTGTGCGTCCATCGGCTAGACAGAACTTGAGTTTTATCAGCACTATTTATGTAAAGACATCTCCAGCTCAAAAATTCCCATAAGTATGTGCAGATTTTAGTACCTATCTGAAGTTCGTCTAATATAGTTACCATTTTATCTATTAATAAATTATTGTAGGCGTTTTCTACATCTAAGAAGCACGCAGCAGTCGGTAAGTTAAGAGAAAAGCCTATTTGTATGTTCGTTATTAATCTGGAGAGGGAATCTAGGCACGACTGACCTTTTCGGAAGCCCGTTGCATATGTAGGTAGGTGACAATTTTTTTCAATAAACCATTCAAGTCTCTTTCCAATCAGGTTATGAAATGCTTTACATACACATGAAATCAATGATATCGGGCGTAGCTTTAATTCCTCGCCACAATTAGACTTAGGTATAGGAACAACAGTAATAGAGCGCCACTGGCGCGGCACCTCACCGCTCGCAAAGATAACATTGTACAGGTGCAGTAAATATTGTTTCCCTGCTCGTGGCAAGTGATACAACATTGAATATGAGATCTCGTCGCTGCCAGGAGCAGTATCTTTTTTCTTAAAACAATTATCGAGTTCATTAAATGTAAAAGGTATTTCTAAGAGGTTGTTTTGAGATAATAAAGTTGGTTTTTTACTTATAACTGAGTCTGGTGCTAGATTACGTAATCATTCTTCTTGTTTATCTAATGATGGATATTGAGTAGATTGACGATGACCTTTATACCAGCGCATTTTATTCCACATTTCCGACACTGATGTGGTTTCGTCAATGCTACTGCAAAACTTATGCCAATGTTTACTTTTCGCTTCGTTAATTAGTTTATGAGCATTATTAATCTTATCATCAAGTATACTAAGGTTATTAGGGGTTGGATTTCTACGAAATTGACTGAGCGCTAGTCTTCGTTGTGCTACTGCAGCTGACAGCGACGGATTCCAATATTGTTTTGCTTTAAAACAACTTTGAGGATTTATACAAATTTTGACAAGTGGAATGTGTTTATCTCGAGCTGAACATATTAATTTAACAAAATTGTCATATAGTTCTTGAACATTGTTATTATCAACAAACTCTACTGGAAAACAGATGTGATAACTCGTCTCGATAAGCAGTCCAGTCGGCTTTATTAAAATTTCTCTTATGAACAAATTGCGTACTGTCCTTATACCGTATTGTAAATTTAATAAGAAAATGATCACTTCTTAAATTTTCATTGAGCACTTTCCATGTAAAAAATGTAACTATATCCGAAGACGCAAATGTTATATCTGGACTTGATTGCCGTAGTCTATTATTGACCAGCCTAGCTCGAGTTACCTGACCATTATTGAGTGAGATGAATCCGTGTTCCAGCGCAGAATCCAGTATATCGTTACCTCGCCGGTTGACCCGGTTGGACCAATTGGTGTGGTGGCCGTTAAAATCCCCAGCTATGATAGTTTTTCTTTGGCATATAGAAAATAACGTGTCCCAGTCACTAGCACTAACTGGTTTTGTACTGTATACGGATATAATGTTGCTTAAATACTTACAGTTCAATATTTTAATATGTATAGCTTCTATATCAGGGCTACATGATATAATGGGACACACGTGAGACCGTATAGACTTGTGGACCAAGACTGCCACCCCTCCCCACGAGTCACTTCTATCTTTACGGTTAATATTATAACCACTAGGTAATAGTCAAGGCGTCATTTTCATCAAGCCACGTCTCCGATAAAATAGCTATATGAACTTTTTCTTGTGTAAGTAGGGGTTCAAACCCGGATAATTTCGGCTGAAAACTTTGTGCGTTCCACTGAATTATGTTGATTGCGAAGTCTTTCTCGGGTGTACTATCCATTATAGAAGCTAAAAAAGAAGTTTTTTAGCATCTCTCCTTCTAAAAATATGTGTGTCAAAAACGATTTTACTTCCTCAAAGATAACTTTACCCACTAATGCAATCTTTTGTTCCATATTTTTCTGTGAAAATACTATTCTTTTATATTTTCAAAAATCTTCTTCCATTCAAATTTCCACTCTTTCTTATTTTTGTCTTCATTCAAATGACTGTTTCCTCTAGAACCACCTGATAGTGTAGAATCAGCTGTAAAATTTTCATTCACGGAGGTTTTTTTATTTTTGAGTAACTATGCTTCTCTTTGTTTTGCTGACAAGAATCGGGGAAACTACTGATTCTTTTGGCTTCTGCGCTGTATTAACACTTGGCCATGGCATGGTAGATGACACAGGTGTTGTAGGTTCAACTGGTGTGAAGCCCCTCACTGGACTAACCTCACGAAGAGCAGGATACTCGTCTTGAAGAACGTTGTGCTCGTGTATTCTGCAATCTTTCTTTTCAATGTCGAGAGCTCTTTTGTAGGTCACATTAAGTTCGCTCATAACAAGTCTTATTCTTTTTTCCTTTAAAAAATGTGGACATTTTTTGTCCAAAGCCATATGACGACCCTTGCAGTTCACGCACCTAAACGTCTCTGTCTCGCAGTTCGTGTGGTCTTCGCCACATTTTGGGCAGAATGGCTTTGTTCTTGGACAGAATTTACGAGGGTGACCGAAACGCCAACAATTAGAACATTGTGTAACAGGAAACACGTACTTCTCAATAGGGAATCGACATCCGTAGGCGAATAAATATTCCGGGCAAATTGAGTCTTTAAAACAAAGTCTTACAGTTTCACTAGCCACCCACTGGCCATCACTACTCATCCGCATGAGCCGTCGAACAGAAACAATGTCCACTGAACATTCAAATGCTGCCAAAATATCTTCTTCGCTCATTTCCAAGTCTACACCTCTCACAAGGCCGTAGGAGAAATTTCCTTCTTGCGTGAGTTGTGCTCTTATGTCAAGCTCCACTAGTTTTGGACAGCTTATTAATTTTTCAGCTTCAGATTTGTCGGTTAGTTCAATCAAAACTCGGTATGGACTTTTTACTTTAATTCTTGACACGTTACTAATTAAAGCGTCTCGTAGGAGTCGAGCTAATGCCATTTGTTTAGGCAGCGGTGATTTAGAGGTCAAACATACTTCATTCAATTCATTACCTTCATTATCCCGATGAGTAGGCGAATTTTTCCTCGCTGCTTTCCTCTGGATGGTCCTAACATCCTCATCGTCAGATTCAGGTCTAGTCCTTTTGTCGTTTTTTTTGCGTCCGGCTATCTCCCATTCATTGTTGGATCCCATTTCTTCGACCCAATCCACATGATTAATCGTAACTTCTGGGGTCAAACACTCAAAATTGTTCACACTATTTGAACGCGACAAAGGAAGCCCCGCAAACGAGTTGTTCACACCATCGGTTGCCATGCCGTGCGCCCGCGGCCGCAAGCGGCAGCGGCAGACTTGTTCGTTCCTGTCGAGTAGCGTTCGCGAGCGCAAACACGTTTAAACACGTACGCTCCAGACGAAGTCCGTCGCGCGACTGCACTACCTTTTTGGATGCATTTCTAAATGTAGTTTGCTTGTTTGGGATACAAAATCGGATTATAACTGATCAAGACCGGCATAATATTGGTACTGATTTCAAAACGTGTTGGAACATTAAATTTAACTTCACTTTATTATAACTGGATCTAGTGTATCAAATGAGCATGTAATGGTTGATGAGGACCCTAAAGAGCTTGTTAACACTAGTCGAAAATGACTTAAATCAGACCTCGTCGTGACGAATAAAGCAACAACAGCTTTTACGAAAACTCACCCGCCGAACTGAAGGATGAATATAAGGAACTGATGGATATCCAAGCTGTTTCTCAAAAGACGGATATGTGTTGTTCATTTTTTTGTCTATGCTTATTATTTTGTGATGTTTTTGTATTTGTTCTTGTAATAAATTTCGTTTAGTCTTATTATTCGTATTTTTTTGAATTTGAATAGTTAAACGAAATTAGATAGAAAGAGCAATAGTATTTTTGAAATAACTTCAATGTTCAATAATGGTCAGTTTGAACACGACTTCATGATTCTCATCGCGTAAGACGTTTTGTGTTGTGTACCTAGTGAATAAAATAATGTTGTGACTATACCTACCAATGACTTTCATTACTACACCGCAAGGCGTCCCAAATAAGTATGCTCACGAAAGTGGTGTTTCGTAACTCAAAATATGATGGCTAAGTCGAAATAACTTCTAATCTTCTAAATAACAATTGTGATGAGGCCGAGACGGCGGATAACGAGAAAGAGGATGATGTAATCGTAATTAATCAATACGACTTGTTTGCTTCTGATGACTGAGACACTCATTTTCTGGTATGTTATGGTCTTGTAAAGTAGCAAGGTGTAGCAACTCGTAGTTATGGACATTATCTGCTGATTCAACATGCCCGCTTCAGATGTTAAGTATCTTCTTTTGTTCTTAAGTTCAGTCAAGCCTGATCGGCGGACGTGGTCTCCTGACCCTTCGGGGTCTGACCCTTCGGGGTCAGTCGATGAAGGGACAGTCCGTCTGATTCAGTTGGTAGTTACGTCGATCCTGTCCGGAGAGCGTGTTCGGGCCTGACCCTTCTGGTTAGGTTGTGTGGACCGTTCGTCCGGTTCAGATGATGTGTCGATCCTGACCAGAGAGCGTGTTCGGGCCTGACATGACTTTAACTTTGACTTTGACACTTCGCAAAAGGTTGTGGGACCGCTCGTCTGGTTCAGAAGGCTAGTCGATCCTGGTCGGAGAGTGTGTTCGGGCCTACCCCCTCGGGGTAGGTTGTGTGGACCGCTCGTCCGATACAGATGGTGAGTCGATCCTGGTTGGAGATTGTGTTCGGGCCTACCCCTCGGGGTAGGTTGTGTGGACCGCTCGTCCGATACAGATGGTGAGTCGATCCTGGTTGGAGATTGTGTTCGGGCCTACCCCTCGGGGTAGGTTGTGTGGACCGCTCGTCCGATACAGATGGTGAGTCGATCCTGGTTGGAGAATGTGTTCGGGCCTACCCCTCGGGGTAGGTTGTGTGGACCGCTCGTCCGATACAGATGGTGAGTTGATTCTGGTCGGTGAGTGCCACGCTTGTCCGATACAGACGGTGAGTTGATCCTGGTTGGAGAGTGCCACGCTTGTCCAATACAGACGGTGAGTTGATTTTGGTCGGAGAGTACTAAGCTCGTCCGATACAGATGGTGAGTACCGTTGATCCTGTTTAGAATGAGCAGTTTGGGAAGGCCCGATGGTTCGCATGAAATGACAACCTAACCTAGTGCAGTTAGTTTCAGTTGTCATCGCTGATTGTAAGTATGGCGTAGTCCGAGCCGTGCTCTTTGAAGCTGATTGAAAGGGTACGCTCGGTTAGATCATAAGATTTTGACATGAGCAGTTCCTTGATTGAAAAGACTATGGCTATCAATGGTACTATCGCTGTATTGCTTAGCCAATCCCTGATTTTTGTGTTTCGCTGTTTTGTTTATTGTAAAGAAAATTGAGTAGTACCTATGTCCCTGATGCCTCGAGATCTATAGACCTTTAAGGTTAGGATGAACGAGCGGATGTGTTTGTGACGCCATGTACATTGTTTCAGCTGAACATTACTATAACGCCCGAGGACGGTCGAATGTCAGTCCGGCCGTGACGGCGCAGCCGTGTTGATGAAAATAGTAAACGAACCTTAATACGAAGAACAACCTCTATGGTTGTTCTGGCGGAGCGTCGTATCGATGACAGCGGGGCACCCATCTTTAAAAAGGAACTTCTTTGGAAGGGAGCGGTGTCAGCGCACCACGGCCACGACGAATCGCTTTATATTTGGCTAGAGTTACTTAAATTGTAAAATAAGGCCCAATCACATTATAGTAACGATTATGTACCAGTATACAAGACGAGTTTTAATACTACCGGCCCTCCTGTCCCGAAATATATATACACAGTTCAATTTAGATAGCGCTGGTGTCATTGACTAATGAAGCTTCCCTTTTCTGGTGTTCCAAAATAAATGTTTTGAGCCTTATTTTAAAACTATACATACTGCGCAGGTTCCTGATCGGCGGAGGGATGTTGTTCCAACACCTCGACGCCGCATAACGAAAGCTTCCCTTAAACGCTTGTGTGGCGTGTCTCTCAGTGAGCAGCGGAGCGGTGCACGAGCGAGGGCTGTGCGACTGCCGCGACGGCTTCCAACTTAGCTTCTCGTACAAGTAGAACGGCTCATGAAACTTTATCACTCCAAAAAGCAAGCATGCCAAGTGAAGCTTACGGCGATGCTGCATTCTGAGCAGAGCATGCTCGTTCAAAAATGGAGTCACGTGACCTCTCCGAGGTATTGTGAACGAGCACAAGCATTCTGCACCCTTTGCACCAATTTTTTGGTCTTGGCATGGATGCGGGAGTGGAAGACAGTGTCCATATAATTTCTCTAATGGAATCAATAATTTGTATGTTGGGAGCAATTTTTTGAAAACTTTCAATCAGGTTAGTACGTTCATGATTATTGAATTTTTTTGAAAGGTTTTTACCCACTCACATTTGTCAAAATTTAAAGTCAGATTTACATTTTGGAATTTGTTGATCAAACGTTGAAGATCATTTAAAACTGAATCAGCTTTGCCTACTAAGGTGCCATCGTCCAGGTACCACACGTTTAATTTGGAAGAAAGGTTTGAGATGATGGGATGAATGAACTAAAGAGCGCCGCTCCAAGAGGATCTCCTTGTTGAACACCTACTTCAGAAGATATCTCTTCTCCGTAAGAAAAAGCTTTGAATTAAAATTGTAGCATTGCCAGATGTAATTGTATGCTTCAGGTATGTGAATAAAAGCCTCGTTCAGCAAGGTGCATCTGTCTAAGGAGTTGAAAGCGTTTTTCACGTCAACTTTCAGAAGTACATCTGCTTCACTATCTGATGATAGAATAGTGCGAACAAAATGTACTGCTGCGTCACAGCCTCCAGTACTACCAAAACCAACTTGGACTGGCTGAAAATATGGTGTTAGTGTAGATGAGATTTTCCGACAGATAAGCTTCGAAGCTAATCTGCAAAACGTACACCAACGGCTATGGGTCGTATACCTCCACCCTTTCTATTGAAAGCACAAAGACGAGCCCCAAAAAATAATGGTTATTTATGTGTGAGATAAGTAAGATGTGGATAATTGACAAATTGTGTATGATGGGGTTCCCAACATTCATGCCAATTTTAAGTAAGGTGCGAATTAATGTAACCTTTAATGTCTATTTTGACCGGACTAATAAGAGTAAGTAGTAGGTACTCGTGATAAATAGATCCTGGGTGATCGTGAATTCGTGTAGTGCTTTCGGAAGTCTAAAATTAAATGTACCTATTTACAGCATATTGTGGAGTTGAAATCGTTTCGGTCGAGTGTCTACCGGCGCTGCGTGTCAGGGTGTCAGGCGCATTTATAGAGGAAGATTTTCCTTGTCTGGTTGGAAGCTGCCTGAAAACCCCTATACTTAATTAATTAGGGTAAGTTTGTTCAACTTGTTCTTTGAACTCACCTTTGTGTTTATGAAGAGTGTAGGTTGACACCGTTTGTTCTTTGTCAATAGGGTTTTTTTTATGAAGTGGACTCTTTGGTGGTACTCCCTCCTTTCGGAGTACTAAGCCAACATGGTAGGGCTGATATCCTACTCTCGGGCTCGTCCTGCCTCCCGGATCCGCTCCTGAGTGAGTGATCCAACCACGACGAGTGCGTCACTCAGGAGCAGATCCGGGGAGCGGTCACCATGAGGTGACCGCTCCCCGGATCTGCCATCCCCCCAGATCAGCCCCATCAGGGGCTGGTGTATTTTTCTCTTTATGTGCTGTCCTAACCTTTAATTATAAATATACTAAGTACTACAATCTGAGCTAATGGGTCGTCTCTTTTCTCCCTAACCTCCCTAGCATGTAAGAATTAGGTAGGGAAAGGAGAAAGCCAGCATTACATATGGCTATCTATATTTCGGGGCTCAAATAATTTGAATTATTATGTACTTTACCAATGTGAAATTTGAGACCACGTTGCCCTTTAAACTACCGCCCTCTACTCTGTGTCCAACACAGATTACATTTTGTTATGTTTGGTTGTGCTGGCGGCTGCTGCTGCACCGGCACTGTTTAGTTTTTCTGTATGTTGAAGTCTTTTTTGTATGTACCTACTTGTGAAATTTATGGAAATATTAGTTAGTTATTGGCAATAAAAACTTATCAGTGACATTTGAAGTCGGTTGTTAATTTTTTTGAAATAAATTTTATTAAATGTCTATTTCGCTGTAAACAAACAGGTTATTAATAACTGTTTTTAGTAAATAGCTGAATTTGTAAAGCACCTTGCTATACTTACGTAACCCGACTTCCCATCATTACAAAAAAAAGAAAGGATGAATTATTTTTTTTGTTTTATTAATGTTAATATTGAGCATTTAACATGTAATAAAAATAAATTAAGTCCTTGATTACTAAAGGTAGCATTCGAATCAAGGCGACCACGACGCGAGACCGCGACTCGAGACCGCGACCAGCGACCGCGACCCACTGCTAGGAATTGCTGACGGATACAAGCGACCGAGTCGCGCGACGTGTAGGCGTGGCCTGCCGGCGACTTGCGTCGCGCGACCCAGTCGCACATAGCCGTGGCGCGACTGATACAATTTTTTTTTTTATTAGTTCACAAACAGAAATATACAGGCTACAATTATACAATTCTTAAATTGATAACAAAAATTACAATACGTATATTTCCTATACAGTGAACCTAGCTATTTTAATTTCTATGTTTTAAAAATACCTTCCGATAGTTTATAGACAATATTAATTGCAAAAGATAGTTATTAATTAAAACCGATCACATTACTAATTTTAACAATTGTGATTTCACAAAGGGCAATGAGTTATTTAAAAAAATATCAAAAATTAATCCGATGTTTATGTTATCATACAATTTACACATGCGTACTAGCGGAGAGAATGCTAACATATTAGTGCGACAATTTTCAGGGACAAAACCGTTTTTCCAACACAGTCTAGCATGAGGCATGGGTACTCTGATGTTAATTTTAGATAAGATTTCAGGACAGTCTATGTATCCATTTAGTATTTTAAACAGCATTAATAAATCAGCAATTTCGCGACGGGCGTGGAGTGTTTTACAGTTGTAATGGCTAATTCTTGATTCATATGATCTTAAAACCTTACACTTATTTTCCATGTATGATAAATGGTATAAAAAACATTTTTGTACTTTTTCTAAACTCTCTGAATGATTCTTATAACCTGGATTCCAAACCACTGAGCAGTACTCGAGTATACTCCGCACTAGGCTATTAAATAAAGTTATAGACAGATCCCTGTTTCGGAAAACCTTTCTTGTCTTGACACGAAGCCACAGATTTTTCTGGCCTTATTGGATATAGCGGTAATATGTTCTTTGAAATCTAAGCGCGAAACCATTATAACCCCTAAATCTCTAATTGATGATACTTCTTTCAATGTTACTCCATTTAAAGAATATCTGGCTGGAAATGAATGGCGTTTTCTAGAAATTTTTTTGCAGAAACACTTGGATTCATTTAACTCCATTTTATTTTGGGCACACCACTGACTAATCTTATTAATTACTCACTGACTAATCTTATTAATTACCTCACGACTTACAACTCCTGGGAGCGGTCGACGATGAGTTCGGGTTCACCGGCAAGTCTGCCATCGACACCTCAGCGGGCGTAGTGCGCGGCCGGCCGCACGGAGGCGTTGCATTGTTGTGGAGGAAAAGTGCGTTCAGCTCCGTGCAGGTCGTGGAATGCAAGAGTGTGCGTCTCGCGGCGGTCAGAGTGCAAGTGTGTGATCGGTCGTTCCTAGTAGTGTCGGTTCACATGCCAGTTAACGGTTCGCAGAATTTAGTGGAATTTGTAGACTGTCTCAGTGAAGTTTGTGCGATTATTGAAAGTAGCGGTACGACGGCAGTATATATAATGGGGGATTTTAATGCTAGCCCTAAAGAATTGTTTGGCCAGGAATTAATAAAATTCTGTGACGATCAAAAGTGGAAGTGGGCGGACTTAGACATACTCGGTAGGTCATCAGACACCTTTACGTTTATCAGCGGCGCCCACGGCACCACCAGCTGGCTCGACCACTGCATAGTTACAGAGGCTGCCTGGCCGTCGGTGGTGGACGTAAGGGTGCATAATCAGAGTGTGTATATGTCGGACCATTTTCCAGTTGAAATTATATGTAATATATATTTGCTTAAACCTCTTGTTAATGTTCGGGACAGTGTAAGAAATAAAATTTTATGGGGAGAAAGAGGGTCTCTAGAAATTAAACAATATTATGAATTGTGTAATAATGATTTGAAAATGATTGATTTTCCCTGTGAATTATCGGACTGTTGTGACAGATACTGTAATGACCAAGATCATAAATTTGTAATAGATTTGTTGTATAAATCAATTGTTAGTGTGCTGTGCGAGGCTGCTATAAATAGCTCAGGGCTAGGCGATAGTGTTGGGAAAAGGAAGCGCGTAGTGGGCTGGAATAAACATGTCCGAGTAGTCCACCAGAGGGCGCGCCTTAAATACAGGATGTGGCTTTTGTATGGCAAGCCGACGCGGGGTCCTGCTTATAATGATATGGTAGAATCTAGAAGGGCATTTAAATCTAAATTAAAATGGTGCCAAACTAATGTTGATCAAATCAAAATGGACATGTTAGCATCTAGTCATAATAAAAAAGATTTCAAGGATTTTTGGAAGGGCACAAGAAAGCTAAACCCTAAATTACAGGCTCCATTAAACATAGAAGGAATATCAGATCCGAGGGATATAGCTAATAGTTTTAAATCTACGTTTCAAATTGATCCCGCGCCGCTAACAGCCCCGCCGCCGGTGCTCGGTACTAATTCTCGTCCGCTGCCTGATGTTCCGTTCCCGCGATTTACTGCGAAGGAGGTGGCGTCTGTGATTCGTCGCATGACGCGAGGCAAGTCGCCGGGACACGACAGCATTAGTATTGAGCACCTGCAGCATGCTGGCCCACACCTGCCCCGTGTTCTTGCCATGTTTTTACACGTTCTGTATCCGACACTCGTACCTGCCACATGACTGTTTAAAAACGGTGGTTGTTCCAATAATCAAGAATAAGACTGGCGACCCGTCTGACAAGACTAATTATAGACCCATCTCCTTAGCTACCACCATAGCCAAGGTGCTGGACAGTCTGCTTGATGGCATACTTAGCAAGCACCTGCAGCTGCACGATGCCCAGTTCGGTTTCCGAGCTGGGTTATCGACAGAATCTGCGATCTTGTGCCTCAAGCATACTGTCCGGTACTACACAGATCGGAAAACACCAGTTTATGCGTGTTTTCTTGATCTTTCCAAAGCATTTGAGTTGGTCAGCTATAAGGTGCTCTGGAGCAAGATGAGGACGAAGACCAGTCTCCCTGAGGAAGTCATTCGAATTCTTGATTATTGGTACAACAACCAAACCAACCTTGTAAGGTGGGCGGGCGAGTTCTCCGATGCGTATGGATTGAAATGTGGAGTAAGGCAGGGGGGGTTGTCCTCGCCACGCCTTTTCAACCTGTACGTGAACGGGCTTATAGAGGAGCTGAGCGGTGCCAATGTCGGATGTTCTATTGACGGTACCTTTGTTAATAACATCAGTTATGCCGACGATATGGCGCTGCTGGCGCCCTCTGTGAGCGCGCTCAGGAAACTCCTCAACATCTGTGAGGTTTATGCCGGGACACATGGCCTCAGGTACAACACTAAAAAGAGCGAACTCCTCGTGTTTCAGTCGCGCGGTTTTAAGATTTCCAACGTTCCGCCATTAGCACTAAACGGAGCTCCACTGGCGAGAGTGTCGCGTTTCAAGTACCTGGGACACTGGGTCACGGAGGACCTCTCTGATGTTGAGGATATCGAGAGAGAACGTAGGGCGTTGTCTGTCAGGGGCAATATGTTGGCTCGTAGATTTGCACGATGTACGGCAGAAGTAAAGCTAACATTATTCAGAGCATTTTGTCAGTCCTTCTATACGTGCAGTCTGTGGGCCACATATACGCTCAAGGCAATCAACGCGCTACGAGTGCAATACAACAACGCGTTCAGGATGCTGTTGGGGCTGCCGTGGCGCTGCAGTGCGTCGGGGATGTTTGCGGATGCAAGGGTAGATGGTTTCCACGCCGTACTCCGCAAACGGGCCACCTCGATGCTCAGCCGCGTCCGAGGCAGCACTAACAGCATCCTGCGGGTTGTAGCTGCCCGACTCGACTGCCCCATCATCAATCACGCCGCACAGCTACACATGTTTTACGACCCTTTCAAAAAGAAAATATTAGTGGGTAACAAAATATTTTAGAGTTTGACATTTTTTGTATTTTTACTGTAATCTTTGACATTTTATTTTATTTTTATTAGTAGACATTTGATTTTAATAACTCGGTATTTGGTTTGATTATTGTTTGACATGCCTGCTATGTAATAATTTTAATTTAATTTTATCTCTTTAATGTGTATGGACTCAAAGTCTGAAATAAATGACATTTATTTATTTTATTTTATTATTTATTAATGTCCTCTTGTAGGTCCGCCACATCTGCAGCTGTATCTATGCTCCTGTATAGTTTAAGATCATCGGCAAATAGTTTAACCGAAGATCTTACTACATCAGGTAGATCATTTATGAAGACTAAAAAAGAAGAGGACCCAGATGTGACCCCTGTGGAACTCCAGATGGGATATTTTTCGCATTTGATCTGAATCTTTTCACAACAACAAGTTGAGACCTATTCATCAAATAAGACTCAAACCAACGAAGAAGCGATCCATGAATGCCTAGCCCCTGAAGTTTATCTATTAGCAATCCGTGGTGTACCCGATCGAATGCCTTGCTAAAATCTGTATAAATTGCGTGCACTTCACCACCAATATCTAGGATTTTAAAAATATCGTTGACGAAACTCATCAGATTAGTGCATGTTGACTTCTTGGGTCTAAACCCATGCTGATCTGAATTTAACATTTGAGAAATATGCCAATATACTTTTTTTACCACCAATGACTCTAATAGCTTCCCTACGCCAGAAAGGATAGATACAGGCCTGTTATTGTTTAAACGAGCTATGTCACCCTTTTTATGTATAGGCGTTATATTTGCCATCTTCCATTTAGCTGGGAATACACCGGTTTTAAGAGACAGATTAAATATTATTGTTAATGGTTTAGCCAACTGAGCTGCGCACTCATTTAATACGACTGATGGTAAGTTGTCTGGACCAGCTCCTTTATTTCTATTTAATGACGCTAGCGATTTCAAAACCTCCATATCGGTCACTGAAACTACTCCTAAAGTATTATGATCGTGTCTTAGGTTAATAGAAGATCCATCTGAACTGTGATTTATCCCTTTAGGCGCTGAAAGCTCGTAGACAGAATTGAAATATTCGGAAAATAGATTGCAAATTTTGTTCTCCAGTTCCCGATTTTTCTGAAAGAATCATGTGATTTGGTAGTGTGGAATTGTTTCCTTTTAGGTTTCTAACATATCGCCAAATGTATTTAGGGTTTTTTTTAGATTTAAAGAAGCATTACTTTTAAAAGACTTAAAACATTCATTTAATAATTTGTCACATCTCTTACGCGCGTCGATAAAAGCTAGCTGATCCTGCAAATTACCATAAATCTTAAATTTTGAATGATATTTAGCTTTTTCCTTAAAACATTTGATCAACGGGACAGAAAACCATTCAGGATATCGCTCATTCTTTGTTCTTTGTAGAGGAGTATGCTCATTGAGTATTGGTATCAGTGTGTCATAAAAAATATCTACCATATTATCTACACTATGATTCTCTAATTTAACAGTCCAGTCAATTTCTGATAAAATTTGATTGATTTTTATATAATCTGATTTAAAATATTTATAGACCATGGCTGATTTTCTTTTCAGAGGTTTTGCACCAGTATCAAAGATGACATCTAATGCTGGATGATGCTCTGCATCTAATTTTGACAGTGGATTATGGTTTTCTGTTATTTTTATTCTACTGTTCCCTGTACTGAAAACTAAATCTAGAATATGATTGTTTTCGTTTAGAATACCATTATACTGACTAAGATCATTATAGGTTATAACTTCTAGAAATAAGTTGTCTTCCACACTAGTACCAGGCTGTGGTTTCATTTTTAAAGTCTTGCTATCATGAATCCAATTAAAATATGGTCTATTAAAATCACCAAATAGTAATGTTTGAGAATTCGGGGTTGCTAGAATATTAATGACATTTGTAATACTATCCATGATCACTTCCAGTTGAGGAAGTAGCGTGCGTGGAGGAATATATACCGTCCCTAAATTTACATTTATAATTTCCGCCCCTTTTTTAAGCTTTAAAACTAACCATAAATCTTCACAAATTGACATCGATTCCCATTCTGACATTCTCATAACTTCATACTTTCTTAAAACACCTACTAAAACTCCACCTCCACCAGTTTTCAAGGATTTAGAGTCTTGCCTATCTCTTCTATAGACAATATAACGTAGATCAAAAATTTCATTATCATAAAATGATTCATTTAAGTTTGTTTCAGTTAGGTAAGACTATAATGTCATAATCACGCTTGAGTGAATTATGATACAAGTTAGGTAATTTAGTCCTCAAACCCCTGACATTCTGGTAATACATGTTAAGAGTGCCTTTATAATACGTTTATAATGATTTGACAAACTTTAAATCCTTAACTAAACTTTTCTCACAAAAATACGCCCATTTCGAACCCAGACAAACCGATACTTCTTCTCCGCTGCTGCCGCTCTTGTAGCTGCATGGAGTTGCTTGTTCGCCGGGGATAGGTGCTCCGCTACATAAATTGGCCGCTTATCACCTTTTACATCAATGTTTGATGTACCTACTAAGCTTTTCATGTTCATGGTTTCTATTGAATGTACGAATTGTGGCCAGAAAGTTGTCCCTGACAAATGTTGATGCAAGCTTAGCCACAATTGTTCGCGGGCGAGCCGAATCATTATTCAGCTTTGCTACTCGGTGTGCAGTAACCAAGTGATGATCTTTGAGATCGAAACTTACAGCTTTGCTGAGCTTTTTTACAATTTCTATCACATTCTCAGTCTTGGACTCCGGTACTCCTTGAATCTCCAAATTATTTTCCCTTGAAATTTGCTCAACTATCGCTAGACGACAGTGTACATCATTAATATCGGCTTTGAGAGAAGTATTCTCATTAACAAGTTTAATATTAGCCTCTTTGAGTGCTGAAATTTCCAGTGACTGCTTTTCGTAATGCTTCTGGAGATCATCCAGCTGAGTAGACATATGGTTAACTCCTTCGGTTAGCTCAAGTATAGCCCTTTTGGTTTCCTTGCTCTCCTAGGCAATTTTCTTTTTAATTTCGTTCGAAATAAATTTCGAGTTCTCCTGTAACTTGGAGTTTAAAAATTCCTTCAATTCTTCCAGATTTTCAACTGTTAAAGGAGCCGGTTGTTTCGACGTACGAGAAAATGGTCGTAAAATGGTCGCGTTTTCTTCGCACGAAGACGAAATTTTAATAGAATTAGTTCGATACCAGGCTTCAAGGTTATAAAGATCATATTGTGAGGGGCAACATTTGAAAAGAAATTGGAAAAGCATTACTCATTAAATAAAACAAGTACTTACCTAAGTTCAAAAGATACATATTTTTGGAATAAATCTATTTCTGTTCATAGTTAAAGCGCGTCGTTGGAATACAACCGTTTGGCTTAGCAACTGCAAGAATACTGTATGGCTCACACGACTTGGTCGCGTAGATTCGTCCGCCGTCGCGGACTCGGGTCGTGGTCTCTCGTCGCGGTCGGTTTGATTCGAATGCTACCTTAACATCTGCATTACATTGACTAGATCAGAATGGAATGGTAGAAGTGAGCTCTCCTCCGCGCAGAGCCCGCGCAGTTCCGCAGTGGACGCGCGGCAGTGGTCGCGAAGCAGTGGTCGCGCGGCAGTGGTCGTACGGCAGTGGTCGGGAGGCAGTGATCCCGCGGCAGTGGTCGCGCGGTAGTGGTCGCACGGGTCAGGGCTGCGGCAGGAAGGCATCTGTGTCCTGTGGCGCGGGCTCGGCCGACAGGTAGGTGCAGTCGGTGCCGGCGGAGGGCGGCGCGCCCCACGACTCCCAGCGAGCCTGTTGATGCACTCTTATTGCTTCACCCACTCTATGTTCGCATATTATACCTATATTTAATTTTAACAGCTGTCGCGTGAAACGACGTACAAAGACATCGTTTCACGCAAATTTCAGGTAAGCATAATGGTCGTGCAGAGAGTAGATACAACCCCATATATACATTTTAAACAAAAGATGCCTTATTATGTAAATATCTTGCTTATCGAATGAGTAAACATTAGGAAGCTTATTAGGAAGGAATTAGGAAGGAACAACTCTATGCAAATCTATCTCTTTTATTCAAAACACTATTATACTTTTGTGTTGGGGTTTCTTTTTGAAAAGGACACACAAATAGCTAATTAATAACATATCGCACCCACAATATGAACTGTTTCTTATTGAGTGAACAAAGCCATATGATTAATCACTAGACAACTGACAAATGTAAAAGTAATTCGTTTTTATTTAAAGAGCTTGTTATTGATTATTGATGTACTTAAGTATGAGTACTAAAATATATACATTATGAACTTGTTTCAGAATCTATGTATTCAAATTAAGTATTTATCAAAAGATGAGCAAACAAACAACTAGATTTTATACCTTATTTTTTTTCCCAATCGAGGAAATATATTTACCTGTGCGGCGTCTCGTGTGAGATCAGGTAGCGGGTCAAGGTCAAGGTCAAGGTCAAGAGGCAGCGCGCCCAGCGGCACGCGATCGAGACATGGCGTCAGTAGGCGCGGCGTCTGCTCCAGCGCCGCCAGCAACGCCGGCGCTCGTGGCCGCGCCGCCGCCTCGCGCCGCCAGCACGCCGCCATTAGCGCTGCCCTGCAAAACAGGCACAGGTCAGCGGGGCAGGGAGAAGAGTGACCCCCCTCCTGCCCCGTACTCACAGCGGCGGGCGAGCGCCCGACGGTGCTTCCAGAGGCTGGCCCGCTTTCACGCGCTCCAGCACCTGCGCGTTGGACAGCCCTTGGAAGGGCAGCGCGCCGAAGGTAACGATTTCGTAGAGCAGCACGCCGAAGGCCCACACGTCGGAGGCAGGCGAGAACACGCCCAGCGCCAGGCTCTCGGGCGCCATCCAGCGCACGGGCAGCATGCCGCGCCGCCCGAACCGGTAATAGTCACGCTCGAACACCAGCCGCGTCATACCGAAGTCCGCCAGCTTGACACGGCGCTGCGCCGACACCAGACAGTTGCGCGCCGCCACATCACGGTGCACGTAGCGTAGGCGCGCCAGGTATACCAGCGCGCGCGCCGCGTCCGCTGCCATGCGCGTGAGGCGAGCCGGAGACACCTCGTCGTCGGCCGCGACCGCCAAGTGGCGCCGCGCCAGCAGGTAGCCCTTGAGGTCGCCGTACAACGCGAACTCCATGACGGTGCAGACGGGCTCGCTCTCCGTCACCACGCCCAGCAACCGCACCACGTTCTCGTGATCGAAGCGCTTCATCGCCTCGGCCTCGGCCAGGAAGTCCAGCTTCTCCTCGGTTGAGGCGCCCGCCTTGAGTGTCTTGACGGCGACGGCGGCCCAGCCTCGCTCCGAGCTGAGCAGCGCGTGTCCCCCGTACACGGTGCCGAACGCGCCCGCGCCGAGCTTGCGGTTGATGACGACTCGCTCGCGCGGCAGCTCCCAGCGGTCCGGTGCGCCCGGCTTGGGGCCCAGCGCACGCATCCCTAGCGCTTGCACGCGCGCGCGGTACTCGCGGCGCGCGCGCTGGCGCCAACGCCACGCACCAGCCGTCGCAAGCGCTGCCAGTAGCGCCAGCGGCAGAGCTGCCGTCACGGCGTACGCCGCGCCGCAGTCGGCGTGCAGCGCACCCGCCAGCGGCTGCAGCGCGCACCGCTCGGCGCCGTCGTCGGGCGCGCACCCGTCCTCCGTCTGCCAGCGCAGCTCGGTCTCGTTGAGCAGCAGCGCGCCGCCGGCCCACGTGCCTACGTGCATGGAGCGGCCGGCGCGCCACTGTCGCAGCTGCAGGTCGGCGCGGCGAGCTCGAGCCCCGCCGGCACGCTCCCAGCGCCACTCGCCCGTCACACCCGAAAATTCTGCGAGCGCCGCGTCTTCCACGGCTGACCTATGCAAATGTATTTTTTTTCAATTCATAGGAGAAGGTAAATAAATAAAAGGTGTTCGCCACCGCGTGACACACGTGTTTTATGCACTTACATTGAAATTCGTCATAATGAAAGTTATTTAAATAACCTAAGCCTACACTATGTTCCGTCACGGGTAATTAACAAAAATACCTATACCACACTATGTAGTTGAGTGCATTTGAGCGCCCAAAGCAAGGGTCGTAGTTTAGCATCTTTTTAGAAGACATATATCACTTTTTTTTTTCATAGACAATCGTATTACCTTGTCAATAAATTTTCCATTTAAATTTGAGGCAGATCATTTAATACCTACATTTTTACAGTATCTACCTACTGCCTTCTTTAGAAACAAAGATATTGATAGATAGATAAATACTTTATTAAAGCACTAAAAAATAACCTACACGTAAAACAATTATTTAAAGAGGTATTAAGTATTTATTATTTTGTGGAATAAACTATTATTTGTACTTTAAGTTAAATAACCTACAAACTCTACTAAGTCTAAGAAAAATATACTAGGTAAGTCTACATCTTGGGAATATCTATACTAATATTATAAAGCTGAAGAGTAGTATATATTATGTCTATCTTTAAAGGTTAACTCACTAGAACCGTTTTTATGTTAATAACTATTCCACGCGGACAAAGTCGCGGGTACCAGCTAGTGTTGAATATGGATAAATTTTTCTGTGCCACAAAAAAAGGGGTTGCTACCTACCCGATGAGATCGTCGCGGTGCAAGTCGTCGATAGCAGCGGGTCGGTCGCGCAGCAGGCGGCCGAGCGCAGCCGCCCACAGGCGCAGCGTGTCATACAGCACTCCGGCGTGCGGCGGTGGCGTCCCGCACTCGGCGGCAGGCGCGGCGCGCTCGCAGTGCCGGCGCCAGCGAGCCAGCCAGGCGTCCGGTGGCTGCCAGCCCGCCGCCCACGTCGGCGCCGCGCTCAGGTAGCCCTCCGCGACCTCCTCGAGCTCGGCCAGCGAACAGTTGAGTGGATCGTCGGCCCGCGGCTGCAGCCAGTCGGCGGGCAGCGCGGCCGGTAGCAGCCACACGGCGCCCGCTGCCGGCAGCAGCCCCGCGTGTCGGCCCGCACACAGTGCGGCGCGCGCCGCTCGCGCGTCCTCCACGCACACATACAGCACACGGCCGCGCCCCGCTACCGTGCGCTGCGCCCACTGCGTCACCAGAGCCGCGTCTGGCTGCGGGCCGTCGGCAGGCAGCTCCACGTGCACCACCACGTCCGGGGCTATGCGCGCCGGGTCCAGCGCTACGCGCGTCGCCGGCTCGCTAAGCACGGACACGCGACGCCAGCCCAGACGCGCCAGCAGCGCGCTCACGGCGATATGCTCGGAGCGCGCGTCGCCCGCCGCCAACAGCGCGAGGTGCGCGGCGTCCCCCGGCGGTGGCGCCTGCGCCGTGTACGCCAGCACGGGCAGCGTGAGGCCGGCGCTCTGGCGCGCTACGTCGGCGAAAGCAGCGCCGCACGCCGGGCCGACCACGGCTGACAACGCCCCGAACTCGCTGGCGAGCGCCGCCGTCAGGTACTGGAAGGCGCGAGGGCCGGAGCACTCGTCGTCCAGCAGCTCCGCTTTGAAGCCGAGTGAGGGCTGCGCGCGCGCCTCGTCTTCCTCGGCCAGCTCAGCCGCAGCGCGCAGCGCGGCGGCCGCGTGCGCCTGGCGCCGCGTGGATGCCGGGATCATGACAGCCACGCGCACCTCAGCCGCGCCGCGCGCCCAGTCCGGGTGCGCGCGCAGCACGCGCTCGGCTCCACCTGTTTCGGCCAGCGCGTGCAAATCGTGCTCGTCCAGCGCCAGCCGCGTCAGCACGCGCAGCGCGCCTGGCGAGCGCGCCAGCACGCGCGCGTTCACCAGCTTGATGAGGCGGCGCGCCTCAAAGGGGCAGTCGGCGGCGAGGCAGGGCGGCGGCGCCAGCAGGCGCGCGCCGCGCTGCTCCAGTGTGTCCCGCGGCAGCGCGCGGCCGCACAGCAGGGCGGGCGCGGGCGCGCGCAGCAGTCCGGGCTCAAGGCGCGCCCGCGCCCGTAGCGCGTGCTGCGCGATCACAGCACGCAGCAGGACCAGTTCGGTCACATCGTTGGTGAGGATGTTGGCGCACGCACCTTCCTGCTCGCAGCTATCGGATGCATTTGTCTTTTCAACCCTAAAAAGTAAACAAACCGGCTTTGGTAAGTGTAACTCTATAAATTCTTGGAATGTTGAATTAAATCATACGTACACACATAGGCACCTACTTAATTCTTCCGTAATGACCAAAGAATACTATTACCCTTTTAAAAAAAGGGGTAATGACTACTTCTAATTTTTTTTTCTTTTTTAGTTTATTTATTAACTAGCTGGGTCCCGCGACTTCGTCTGCGTGGAATAGTTATTACCATTAAAACGGGTTTATTGAGTTAACTTTAAAAGATAGACTGTTGCAGACATTTTGTTATATCATATCAAAAAAATAATTCTTTCTTTAAAAAAAAAAAAAAGTTTTGGCAACTGTCGGTTGCCAATTTTTTTTCCGAATTTTCAAATATTTATATTTTCAGATCTTCCCGCTACTCGAGGGTCTCGTGGCTTTCCACATCTAGTATTACGCCCAACTCATCTGAGGTATTGTTTTCAGGACTTTGGGCGTACAAAAACGGTAGTTATTTTCATATTTATTTTCCCCTTTATTTTTGACAACATACTGCTGGTGTTTATTTTTCTGTTTCTATGTCAACGGCCCCTCGCGTCGGCGCACGAGGAGCGACGTGCCAGCTTGACGGCTACGGGCCGTCATCTCCACGTCACTAGACTATTTATTTTTATTGTAAATGGCTTCTCCCACCCATGTCGCGGCTATATTTGCCCCCCAAATTACAACAGTGTCGCAGGAGAACGTGGTTCAATGCACGGAGTGTACCCAAGTCCGATATTTTAAGGGTCTTAGGGGCCTTAAAATACAAGCCACATCGTGCGAAGTGTCACAAAATTACAGAAATTCCGTTGTCTGCTCCTGTTTTAGGCTCCGCTGGAGCCAGTAGCAGTTCCGTGAGCGCTGTTACTCCTTCCGAACCGTTTTGGAAGGTTTTGAGCTCACTCAAAAACTCTCTTCCGATTCTCAAACGCATCCCGCGTGGTGCCCGTGTCTCGGTGTCCCAATGTTTGGCTTCTGCTATTAGGAACGTTATTTCTAGGAACACTAAGCTCGCTTGGGAACATCTCCTGTCTTTTCCCTTCTGCGTACTTCACGTAACATTCGATCCTACCTCCAAAAAGTCCCTTACACAACGGGTAAAGGACAATTGCGTAAAGTACGCTGCATGGGAAGAGAACCCTTCAGACCTAGCTCATATTATTCCGCCTAACACGCGGAATAATCAAAATTCTAAATTCACTGGCGATTTGGCTACAGTCCGTTTAGTAGAAAACAAAATTAGTGACGGTGATATTAAAGGCGCCGCACGAGTCTTGTTCTCCAGCGATACCATAGCCCCACACTCACCCGATACGGTCCAGTCACTCCGTGACAAACATCCACCTTCCGCAGCGGATCTCCACCTGCCTGATCCACCGGACTCTGATGTTGACTTTGACGTGTCCACCCAACAGGTTGCTACTGCCGTTTCATCTTTCCAAAGTGGTTCAGCTGGAGGTCTTGACGGCCTTACACCCCATCACCTAAAAGATCTTCTATCTTTTAGTTCTGGTGGGGTATGCGAAACTCTTTTGAAAGATCTAACTGCATTAGTTCAACTCATGTTGTCTGGACGGGTTAATGACAACATCACCGAAATTTTGTATGGTGCCAATTTGTGCGCCCTTTTGAAAAAGGACGGTGGCATCAGGCCTATAGCGGTCGGGACCACATACCGTCGCCTCGCGGCCAAGGTAGGTTGCAGGAAGGAGGTTGTTCCTTTGAGCAATCTTTTTCAACCACTGCAGCTTGGTTTTGGTTCGCGAGGCGGGTGTGAGGCCGCCGTCCACTCTCTTCGGACTTTTCTTCACCAAAATTGTGGAGATGTGTTGCTGAAGGTGGATGTCAAAAACGCTTTCAATTCGGTAGACAGAGGAGCGTTGTTGTTTGTTGTCAACAAGGTGACCCTCTTGGACCGGCCATTTTTAGCCTGGCCATACATCCCATAATTCAACGTCTCAAGTCCAAACTTAATGTTTGGTACTTGGATGACGGAACTTAGGGAGGTGACGTGAACACCGTCCTCGATGATTTCAAAATTTTGGTAGACGAATTTCGTCATGTTGGTCTCGAATTAAATTCAAAAAAGTGCGAACTATTTGTTTGCGATTCATGTTCGGACAAGGATTCAGTCATATCTAAATTCAATGATTTGGCACCGGGTATTTCTATTCTAGACAAAAGTTCACTTCGCCTCCTCGGTTCACCGATTCTAGATGAGTCGTTTTCTCCTTTCGTAGAGGACAAAATTCAAAATTTCAGGGACACTCTAGGCCGTTTGCTCAAAATTAACGCCCATATGGCGTTTACTATTATCAAATATTGTTTGTTTGTTCCAAAATTCACCTACTATTTACGATGTTGTCCATTGTGGCAACACAATGGGCTCCTTTCGAGCTTAGACAACATCGTGAAGGACACACTAGTTTCGGTTCTGAATGTGGACATGGATGACAGGACATGGTCGCAAGCTTCCCTACCTGTACGGTTAGGAGGTTTGGGTGTCCGCAAAATTTCAAGTGTTGCTTTACCAGCATTTTTGGCTTCTGTCCACGGTACTTACGAATTGGTCCAAAAAATCCTCGCACCCGCTTTAGGCCCGTCTGGCGTAGTTGTAATTGCGCATACGGACGAAGCTAAAAATGCTTGGCGCCTGGCCTGTCCAAACACCGATTTTCCTACAACACCTCGTTCCCAGAGTCTGTGGGATCGGCCGATCAGCGAACTAGCACGGAAATCACTTCTCGATACGTGTACTAGTTTCGCGGATCGCGCCCGCATCCTTGCGGTCAGTGTGTGGGAATCCGGTCTTTGGCTGCAGGCCATGCCCTCTTTTAATACAGGTAACCTTTTAGATCCGACAGCTTTTCGACTCGCGGTTAGCCTGCGCTTGGGTGCGAGGAGCTGTGAACCGCATCGTTGCCAGTGTGGTACTGATGTCGACCAGCTCGGGCACCACGGCCTCTCATGTTCGAGGAGTGCTGGTAGAATTAGCCGCCACGCTAGTCTGAACGACATCATTCGCCGGGCTTTTTCCACTGCCAATGTTTCAGCTATGCTCGAACCGAGCGGCCTAGCACGTGACGATGGAAAAAGACCTGACGGTATGACTCTTGTGCCATGGAAGTTGGGTCGGCCCCTTGTGTGGGACGCAACTTGCGTCGACACATTGGCGCCGTCTTATCTGTCTATGACACGGTGTCGGGCTGGAGCGGCGGCTATTATTGCCGAGCATCACAAGAGACGCAAATATGCTAACCTCGGCCGAGGTTACATCTTTGAGCCTTTTGGAGTCGAGACTTTGGGGCCGTGGGGTCCGGGAGCCCATACTATTTTCCAAAACCTCTCGGAGCGCTTGGTTGACGCGACGCGTGACCAAAATGCTGGCCTTTTTCTGGCTCAACGTATCAGCATTGCCATCCAGCGTGGTAATGCGGCCAGCATGCTGGGTACGCTGCCCTCTGGTAGTGGGCTGGAGCACTTAGATTATCTTTAGGCTTTTCTAAAGATTTTCTAAGTGCCCCTTTTTGTAGTAGTTAGAAGTGGTATGTTTAGTTTTCCTTCACTTGTTTTTATATTTTATTATTGTAAATAAATATTTCATTCTTTACATATTTTTTGATATCTTGAACGATTTTCGCAGCGTACGCAAAAGACGCCCTCAAAGATGAAATTTTTTCCCCGTTTTTACACATTTTCCATTATTTCTTCGCTCCTATTAGTTGCAGCGTGATGTAATATAGCCTAAAGCCTTCCTCGGTAAATGGTCTACTAAACACAAAAATATTTTTTCAATTCGCACCAGTAGTTCCTGAGATTATCGCGTTCAAACAATCACACTCTTCAGCTTTATTATATTACTTAGTATAGATTTTATCTCCTTTAAGGGTAGAATTTATCAAAATCTTTTCATAGCGAGCGCCTACGTCATAGTAGCTTTATGCATGCAAAGTCTCAGCCCGATCGGTTTAAAATTGACAAAGTTTCATACAAACTTTCATCCCCTATTTATCCCCTTAGGGGTGGAATTCATCAAAATCTTATCATAGCGAGCGCCTACGTCATCGTGGCTTTATGCATGCAAAGTTTCAGCCCGATCGGTTAAAAAATGACAAAGTTTCATACAAACTTTCATTCCCTATTTTATCCCCTTAGGGGTGGAATTTATCAAAATCTGTTCATAGCGAGCGCCTACGTCATAGTAGCTTTATGCATGCAAAGTTTCAGCCCGATCGGTTAAAAATTGACAAAGTTTCATACAAACTTTCATTCCCTATTTTATCCCCTTAGGGGTGGAATTTATCAAAATCTGTTCATAGCGAGCGCCTACGTCATAGTAGCTTTATGCATGCAAAGTTTCAGCCCGATCTATTTAAAATTGACAAAGTTTCATACAAACTTTCATCCCCTATTTTATCCCCTTAGGGGTGGAATTTATCAAAATCTTTTTATAGCAAGTGCCTACGTCACATTAGCTTTATGCATGAAAAGTCTCAGCCCGATCGGTTTAAAATTGACAAAGGTTCATACAAATTTTCATCCCTTATTTTATCCCTTTAGGGGTAGAATTTATTAAAATCTTTTCATAGCGAGCGCCTACGTCATAGTAGCTTTATGCATGCAAAGTTTCAGCCCGATCGGTTTAAAATTGACAAAGTTTCATACAAACTTTCATCCCCTATTTTATCCCCTTAGGGGTTTTATCCCCTTAGAATTCATCAAAATCCTTTCTTAGCGGATGCCTACGTTATAACATCTACCATCATTCCAAATTTCAGCCCGATCCGTCCAGTGGTTTGGGCTGTGCGTTGATAGATCACTATATCAGTCAGTCAATCAGTCACCTTTGAGTTTTATATATATAGATATTTTGGGCAGTTATTTTTAAGTGTGATTAGAATTTTTGTATACATATATGTAGATACATTTCATGACATCTTATTAAGAGCACACCACTGGCTAATCAAATCAACATCTCATTGTAATAAGAAAACATCTTCAGCCGATTTTATGCTTATGTACTTCTTAAATTGTCTGCATATAATTTAACATTCCTCATTTATAAATATAGTAAAAAGAAGCGGCACAAAGTGTGAATCCTGGGGTACATTTAGTAGACATGACCATAACCATCTTAATAATGGACCATGCCTCCCTAGACTAGGTTTGGATAATAGTAGGTACCTATATCATGGTTTACGAGATCAAATGCTTTAATGGTAATGGTAATGTGTGCTACTTTCCATTGACTAGGGAATATTCCAGTAGTAAGGGACTCGTTGAATAACTATCTGTGTAATCTCGTAGGTGATGTCAACTCTACGGCACAATCTAAATCTAAAGGAACACCATCGAATTTACTGGGACCGAACCATTATCACCGACAAAACTGTACACTACAATAGACCTGACATCACACTTTTTGATAAAACCAATAAGTCTGCCTTCCTAATAGATATAGCTGTATGCAACACACATAACATTCAATCCACATTTACAGAAAAGATAGCCAATTATACCGAACTTTCAGTGGAAATTAAAATACAGTGGCGCATAACCAGCATCCGAACAATACTCGTCATACTGTCCACCACTGGAGTCATACCAAACTCTCTTGCACAAAGCCTGGAAACACTCAACATCCAACCCTCAACTTACACACTACTTCATAAAGATGTGATTCTTAACACATGTAGGATAGTAAGAAAATTCTTTTCACTATCTTAGCACTTGGCTCCGGCCCGTGCCATTCTACCTCCGCACTGGAGAGAAAACTAAGGTTTGAAATATATAATAAAATAATAATAATATTTCTTTATTAGACAACTCAAATAGATCCATTATTGTTAGTAAAACTGAAACGCTTTTCGGCAGACATTTGCAATGCAACGTAATTCTCCGTCACAGTCAATGGTCGGCTGCCTGTGCTAAAAATAAGGTCAAGAATATGATTATTTTCATTTAAAATCCAATTATATTGTCTGAGATCGTTAAAATTCAGTTCAGTTCCAGTTCCAGGCATAGATGTCAGTGCAGTTGTACCTTCCTCATTAACCCATACATAATCAGGTCTATTAAAATCCCCGAATAGCAAAGTCTGAGAAGACACCATCTACCTTATCATTTATAACTAGCGATATGCTATGTTATGTTTTGTTTGAGTTTAAACGACGACGGTGAAACCTCATCAAAAAGTTGCGAGGTCTCGGCTTTAGTGTGAGGGACTAGAGGGGACTCACGCTTGTCTTGCTCGCGGGGCGTAGTGGTGCGCCACGCGCGCGTCCGCCAGGTCTAGCAGCGAGCGCGGCGCCGGCGCGCCCAGCGCCCAGCACGCGCGGTGCGCCGGCGGGCCCGCCTCGCCCAGCTCCTCCAGCCCCGCGTCGCGCAGCTCGGGCGGCGGGGGCGCGCGCGCCGTCGGCACCAGCGCGGCGTGCAGCGCGCGCCGGGCCAGCGCGCCCAGCACGGCCCGCAGGCAGGAGCGTGCGTCGGGGACCGCGCACTCCGCCGGTGGCGCCAGCACGCGCGCGCGCACGCCGCGTGCCTCCAGCGCGCCGAGCATCAGCGCCGCCAGCGCCGCGCCCTCCGCGGCGTCGCTGAATGCGACAGCGCTGAGCAGTACCTCCTCCTCCGCGCCGAGCGCGCAGCACGCGAGTGCGCCCAGCACCACGTGCGCGAGCATCATGATGTCAAGCCGCCGCGCTGCACGCAACACAGGTTTAAAATGATTTGGCTCGAAAATGACTAAATATGTATGTTTGCTTCGATCTTTCAAACTAGCCAACGGATTTTGATACAGTTTAGATAAGAGTGATTCATGAGGAAGGTTTATGAGTATAATAACATGTCCTGTTGGTTTAGATGGTAGTGGCTCTGCCTGCTGATCTAGGGCTCGATTCCCGTATAACATAAGTAATAATGAATTTAAAAAAATTAGGTACTTTTGTTAAGTATTTATTAGTCCACTGTATTATAGTTTTTGACGTAAGTGCTAGCCGGTTATTACAACTAAATTATTTATTAGTTTATTCATATTAGTTTATTTTTAAGTTAGTTTAAGTATATTTTCAGTTGTGTAAACTTTTACGAATATATAAAAATAAAGTCTGGTCGTTTGTATGTATAATTAGTAGATATGTATTTACGAAAGAACAATTAAATCCGTTATCTAGTTCCCATGACACAGTCGTGAGCTTAGTATGGAGCTAGATGGCGCTGTGTGGAATGTCCTAAAATATATAAATACAATGATACGAGTACTTAGGTATTTCTGTCAATAGCCAAGTTGAAACAAGAGCTCCTTGCTACTCTGGAGTCTCCAGGTGTAATATAATGACCTATTTACTTAGTATCCAATTTTCTTGCAGAAAATCTTATTCCTATTACTAAATGATAGCGTCTTCGTAAATAAACCATTATTTCCGGTTATTTTGGGTTATCCCTGAGAGATAAACATTGCATGTAGCATAGCATAGAATAGCATAAGAAAAAACTAAACATACTACTTCTTACTACAACATAACAAAAGGGGTCCCCCTTCAAAATCTTTAGTAAAACCAAAGATAGAAAAAAACGATAGTGTAAGCCCGCTGCCACACAGTGGGCTGGAGAGTGGAGTAGGTGCTGACTTAAGGGCCAAAACCTATATTTTTAGAATGTCGTAGTAGTATATAGGTGTATTTTTTCTTTTATTTTAAGCTAAGTATAGTTTTTGATAAAAGTACTGATTTCTTCAAAATCGGGGAAAATCGAGGTTCGTAAGTAAACACAAAATAGGGTAAAAATATGTTCTAAACATATTTGAAGTCAATTCTTTGACAAAATTTGAGAATTCCGAGATTAAGGCTTTTTATAGTTTAATAATGGCTGCCATAGTAACAATAGATGAATCCAAAACAATAACTTATATATATATACATCGAAAAATTGACTTCATTTTTTGAAGTCACTCAGTCTTTTAACTTTCAATTTCAGCCCACTGTGTGCCAGAGGGCGGTGTGCCCAGCATACTATATTCCCGATATTTTATTTTATTTTATTATGAAATGGTTATGGTTGTGTGATTTATTATTCACATTGTATAATAGTAGTTTATGCAACTGTCATATAATGAAGGGTATTAAAACACTCGTTACTATTATGAAACTCGCTGCGCTCGTTTCATAAACTCACACTCGTGTTTTAATACCCGTGTTATGTGCAGTTGCATACACTACTTTATCTTCACTAATTAACTTTTAATTTATTAAATTAAATTCACGCGTACGTGTATTGTCACAGTGATTTTGCTGCCATTAAAATCTAACCAACAAGAGCGCAGCGCGACCAACCTGATTGGCCCTGCAATCAGGTTAGTCACGCTTTTTCGGTGTTATAATGAGCTATTACGATATCGATGTGGATATTATAACATCATGTGAAATTGCTTAAATTGAGTGTTTTGTTGTCTGTGCTATAACAGTAATAATTATAAGTCAAGTATTGGAAACATAAGTAGAATGTTACAACATTAGTGTAGATAAAAGCATTTATGTACCTATCAAGTAAGTATATTTTATTGAATTATTTTGTTTATCTCGAATTTGTGACTCGAACCAGACTCGAACACTAATTAATAAAAAGTTTCGATTTCGTTATCATGAAGTCCGTTCACTGTTTATACCTATTTATTTCGTTTATAGGTAAGTATATTAATACAGCCCCGGGGTGCCCCGGCCGTGTCCCCCCCCCCTGCACCCCGCCCCCGCTCCGGTGAAAGTCAGCCAACACTATGCTGACCGATAATACTGTCATAATACCTACGCGAATACTAAAATTGGAACAGATAGTGGCATTGACAATGTAATAAAGCTGTTGCGCATTTGTGTACCTACATACATACCAATATACATTACATACCTACACTCACTTTGTATAATATTATATCGAGTAGTGTCGCCGTGGCCGGGACAGGCGCAGTAATACCAGTTATACCTACATTAATACGTGTTATGTGTACTGTGGTTATACATCGAGCGAGTGTTTGTTTGTGTGTTAATGATCTACTGTAATCTATAGCCACAGGATTGTTTTGTGGACTGCTGATTAAAGACACATTTATATCAGAATAGTTTTTGATTATATGAAGTCATATTATCTTGAAATTTATACTAATATTATAAAGCTGAAGAGTTTGTTTGTTTGAACGCGCTAATCTCAGGAACTACTGGTACGAATTGAAAAAATATTTTTGTGTTTAGTAGACCATTTATCGAGGAAGGCTCTAGGCTATATAACATCACGCTGCAACTAATAGGAGCGAAGAAATAATGGAAAATGTGGAAAAAACGGGGAAAATTATTCATCTTTGAGGGCTTCCGTTGCGTGCGCTGCGAAAACGGTTCAAGACGAAAAAAAGTTCACGAATTAAGACTTGGTACATAACTAAACGAGACTTGAATAGTGATAACAGGCGTAAATTTAGAGATTATATCTGTAATATAAGCTTTGGTGATGTATACAGCTGCAATGATGCCAATGAGGCATTTAATATATTTTACGAGACCTTTACTCTAATTTATAACATGTGCTTCCCAATGATAAAGGTTAAACGAACACACATTAGAACTCCAAAGTGGGTATCACGAGGCATAAAAACCTGTGCTCGGAAAAAAATCAACCTTCTCTGGAAATGTAGAACCGCAAAAACATCTCAGGCCAAAGATTTGTATAAGACATACGCAAAAAAATTTAAAAAAATTATAAGACTAACACAGAGATCACAAAACAATTATCAAATAACGAAGTCAAATAATAAATCAAAGACCACATGGGACATTATTAACAAACAAAAATCATATTATCCAAATGAAACAGTGGCGGTTATAAAAAATGAAGACGGGAAAGCTATAGTAGATCCAGTTGAAATAGCAAACTGCTTTAATGATTATTTTGTAAATGTAGCTCATTCCAATACTAATTCAAAGAAAAACTTCACAGACACTCTTAATGAACAACAAACTAAATCACTTTTCTTACAACCAGCTATACCATTTGATGTATTGAAAGTAATATGTGATCTAAAAAACACCAACAGTGTTGGATTAGACGGTATATCTACCGCTGTAGTAAAAGAGGTATCAGTTAGTATATCGCCAATTTTGACCCACATAATTAATTTGTGTATATCTCAAGGTGTGTTTCCTACAGCATTAAAAGTATCCCTAGTTAAACCACTATTTAAGAAGGGTGACAAAGATCAATTAGGTAATTACCGACCAGTTGCAATCCTTTCTGTATTTTCAAAAATTTTTGAGAAACTTATTTATAATAGGATATATCGTTACCTGGAAAAAAATCAGATATTTACCAATGACCAGTATGGTTTCAGGAAGAATAAGAGCATAAATATGGCCATATATGACTTTCTACATAAAGTAATGACTAATGTTGACAAAAGAAAAAAAGTGATAGCAATATATATGGATATGTCAAAAGCATTTGACAATGTTCGGCATGATATATTGCTAAATAAGTTATATAAATATGGTATCAGAGGTAATGCACATGAACTTATAAAATCATATTTAAGCGGAAGAACTCAACTCACGTCTGTCAGTAGATTATGTCCAACAACAATTACCTTAAAGGCATATGAATCAGATAAAAAAGATATGCGATATGGAGTCCCACAAGGTAGTGTGCTGGGGCCATTGCTATTTCTACTATATATCAATGACTTTGTAAAAGCTACCAGACATCCTATGACATTATTTGCAGATGACAGCACAATATTATTCATTCATGACACATTATTTAATTTAGAATCTGACATTAGCTATACTTTGACATCTCTTATCAATTGGTTGAATAATAATAATTTAAAAATTAATATTGAAAAGACTAACTTAATGTATTTTAGAAATAGACATAATGACAAATTAAATTTCGATATTCTACATAACAGTAAAAAAGTAAATGAGGTAGACACCACACGTTTTCTAGGACTGACAGTAGATAACAAGTTGACATGGGAATCCCATATAAATATTTTATGTAAAAGACTGCATCAATTTGCTTATGCACTGTATCAACTACGGAAGGTTGCCAGTGAGAACACATTGTTAACAGCTTATCATGGTCATGCAGCTTCAATATTAAGATATGGAGTAATATTTTGGGGTGATGCCACCAATAGTATACAAGCATTCCGAGCGCAAAAACGATGTGTAAGAGCTATCTGCGGACTAAGCCGAAGGGCCTCGTGTAAGAAACATTTTAAGCGGCTAAAGATATTAACTTTACCATGTATTCAAATATATGAAATTTCAACTTTTATTAAAATGAATCCTGAACATTTTACAATGTGGCCAGCTGACAGTAGGCATGCAGGGAAAATACGAAACATACCTACCAATACTGCATACCTCAATAAAAGTGTATTTGGGATGGCTCCGAGGATATACAACCACATTCCCAAGAGTATTAGATGTAAAGATGACCTTAATGTTTTTAAATGTATGCTAAATGAACTATTATTTAAAAAAGCTTACTACAGTGTTGATTTGTTTTTCAAAGATAAGTTTAAATAAGAATGTATTCTAAATCAAATTATGTAACTTTATATTATTAGTTGTAAAGTCTGTAAGCCTTTCAGGTGGAAACTAGTGACACAATACGCTATAAATGTTTGTCTAGTTAAGCAACATATTATATACTGTAACACCTTAGCACCTAGTTTCACAGACCAATAAATCATTCATTCATTCATTCATTCATTCATTCAAGATAAGTATCAAAAAAATATGTAATTAAAGAATTATTTCTCTTGGAATGATCTAACAAAATGTCTGCAACAATATATGTCTATCTCTTAAGGTTAACTCAATAGACCCGTTTTATGGTAATAACTATTCCACGCGGAAAAGTCGCGGCGCGGGAACCAGCTAGTATTACTATAAGTTGCAACTTAGAATATGCTATTCAAACAACAATATTGCGTCAAATTAAATTTATTACATTTAGTTTTAATAAAATTTTCCAAGGTAGTTACAATGTCAAGTTAGTTTTAAATGTCCTCCCATCTGTCCACACGGGCAGAACATACTAACTAATACATTAATCGGTCGAATTACCTCGTCTGCCATGAAAATTAAAAATATTGAAAGTGTCTGAAAGGTGTCTAACTGCCATACCTGGCCGAGCACCCGGAACCTACAACGTATCATCCAAGTCACGGAAGCCCTCGCCCTCACTCGCAGTAAGATGTCGGGTCGGACCGCTCATGAAGGCGCCCGGCCGGGAGCCTCTCACTGCGCACAATACCACTTTTGTTACAACTACGCACTACTACTATTGAATTCGCGAACGAGTATCTCTCGCTGGATGATTTCCATTTCATTAATGCGAAATAGTCTCCTATTAAAACACTCTTATATTAATTAATAACAACCTGGTTTACAAAAACTTGATCGGGATGTTTGTCACAGCGGTGTGAGAAGTGGAATCCTTGTACATACATATATAACAGAGTACTTAGTTATTTATAGTGTGTCGCAGCGCGGGAGTGCGGCGCGGGCCCGGGCAGAGCGCGGCGGCGGCAGCAGTCGGCGCACGCGCAGCTCGCGCGGCGGGTGGCGGCACTGGCGGCGTACTGCCACCCGCGCCCGCCGGCCCGCCCCCGCCTGCCTCCGCTCCGCACTTATATTATCACGACATCGCCTTGTTGTCGCACATCGCACGTTGACGTAAACAATCGTTACAAACAGATAACCTGTCTCGCGGCCGCTTCCAATCGACTATCATACATAATGAGTGCTGACGTCACTACAGGCGGCAGCACGCGGGGCTCATCATCATCCGCAGCTTTATTTGCGCAGCTGCGGCCGGCTTAGATACGCACTGCCTTATTATATATGGCTAATAGTTCGAGGGACTAAATAAGTCTTTAACCCGAGGTAAACACTGTGCTTTTCATTACAAATACGAGGAAATAAAAAATAAAAACATGTATTACCTAGCTGAAGAAAATATGAGTAAATTTTATTTTACCACCCAAGTCAAAACAAAGATAGGTACCTACCTCAAATCGTATGATGGTTTTCCACTAGGTACCGCTTTAGCCTCTTCTTTTATAAAATCAGGCGTTAAATTTATATTAAAATCAGATGAACTCATTTTATAGGTACAAAATCTCTGCTATACGTATTGTGACGTAGAACCTCTTTGAATGTAGGTGTAAAAACTATTTGGATGTACTTACTCGTAGGTATAAGAACTCTTTTGTTTTTGTAAATAGGTTAGTAGAGTAACTCTGCGCGCGGATAAAATTGGAACTAAAATGTTCTGATTGCAGAGGCTAATTCTTGGCATAAGTGCTGCCGCCAGTCGCGCGCAGAGTTTTTACATGTCAATTTGACAGCTGTCAGTTGAAAGCGATTCTCCCTAGGGATGAAAAGTATTACTTTCAACCCGCTCGTCAGGCAATTTCAGACCTACTTTCAGAGTATGAGTAATGAAAACAATCAAAATGTCAACTTCAAATTGGAACGTTGATTACCTACATGGAATTAATATAATGAGGGATGAAAATGCTTGGTTGATTATCATTGGTAACATTTTGACAGTTTGATTAAATATAACAATAGACAGACAAATTTCGGAAAACAAAAACGGACTTGGTGTTTTCTTAGTTCCGGACTAACAATTAAACCACGTTTTGTAATAAGACCCGTTGCCTACAGGAAACTACTCATACAAATTTCCAAAGCACTGGCTGAGTGCCATTAATGTTCGTGGGAAGGTGCTGGTAAAACTAATGTGAAAACGATAGGTACAAAAGCACAAAGGGCACTTCTTAAAGTTACTTTTACCTTGCCTTTCCGGTACCCTACTTATGAATTATATAAACTGTGTAATGTAGGTACTTACCGTACGTAAACTTTTTATTTTACAATGTTTGCGTAAATACCTCCGAGAAGTAGTACCTCACCTGTCTACGACTGATAAACGAATACTTAAATGTCCAGTTCCAAGGTATCATATTATCATAATCTCTATAGGTGATTTCCTGTCATAAATAAAATAAATTTGCTATACAGTAGAACTACTAGTTAAGTTTTTATAAAATCTTTGATATAAACGGTGTGCGGTGTCGGAAATCAGATAAAAAATAGTTTAACTTAAGTATAAAATATTTTGTTCTTACTGCCAAAAACAGATGTAGCTCTTACTTGGTTGGTACAGATACCGTACCCACAGCAGGAACTAGGACTCTGCCTTTGATTACTACTACGTATAGAGAAGTCAACGCGTTGCATGATTTTGCCACGCGGTAAGCTTTACAGCAACTATCCAGTGAGTATCCAACGCCCGTGGAGAGTAGTGTTACCGACATACTAAATACCATAACTTATGTTTATCAATTAGAATTAAAATTTAGTTCAACCTTTTTACATCAAATGAGTACAGTAACCTCTTTGCATCAATGAGTTCAACCTCTTTGCACAAAAAGAGTATTTGCTGGCTGTCAGTTTGACTGGTACGTCAAACTGACAGGAACGGAAAAAGATTAGAGATTTTGGCGGGAAAAGAAGAGCTAAGCTCGGATGATCGGATGCGCTTGCTTGCTTGCCCGCTCAGAACTGTTGTACTGCAAATTAAAGCATTTACTATAAAAAGTGTTTCTTTTATCATTTAACTACGTAAAGTTTCCGTACGAGTATCTTCATACAAGTATCAATAGTTGCTGGTATCCCTGCGAGGCATCGCAATGGAGTTCGGCAACATCTCAGAAGTGGGATCGCGCTGAGTTATTCTGATATCTCGGTGTGGTCCCACCCGCCCACATCGAGCAGCTTAAAGAGAAAACGTACGTACTTATCTTACTTCGCAGTTTTTTTAATTTTTTATATCCAAACGGATTAAATGATACTGAGAATTTACCTATCTTGAAAAAAATAGAGAATTTACCTGTTTGTTCGGGCTATTATTTTATTTTGTTTCGTTCCTGCTCCCGTTTGTTGCAATTATATGGTGTCGTATGAATGTTATGCAAGAATAATGTACGTAAAACGTTCAAATTGTAAATATATATTTATACAATACTGTTGTTTTGTTTGAGGTTGTTCGCGACAATGCCCAGACGAAAGCGAAGGGATGAATCGACTGGAAGTGACTCCTCGCTAGGCTCTAGTCGGCCTCGCAGTACGAGGCGGTCGCGTGACGTACAACGCAGCCGACAGCGATCGCGACATCGTGATCGCAACGAGCACAGGCTGTCTACGAGGTCGCGGCGATCTCGGAGCACGAGAGCGTGCACTCCGCCTGTATTCCGGAGCGTCGAGCAGCTGCCGAGCTGAGCCAGAGATCCTCCGGCGCAGACGACTGCTGTAGCCCGAGCTGACGACGGCAGGGCCACTGCTGACGCGAGATACGTGGATACGCCGCAACAGTTATTTGCGGAGTTTATTAGTGCTATGCAAGGCATTAAAGATAAGGGTAGTAATGAGCGTGACAAGTTCCCTGTTCTTAACAATGTCATACTCGAGTTTGATCCTTTCTGTAATAAGCAAAACATCGATTCATGGTTACACAAAATAGAAGAATACGCGGAGATTTATAATTGGGTCGAAAAACAGATGTTTCATTACGCCTTGCCAAAGTTAAGTGGGGTACATAGCTAAAACCTGGTATTAGGTGTTACCGTCCTTGCTTTATTCATGGCCTGAATGGAAGTTAAAATTTAGATAATCTTTTCCCTCTCGTGACAACTACACAGAACTTCTGACGAAAATGTTAGGAAAAAAAAAGGTTCGTTACGTAAGGAACACTAAGTCTCCAACGAGCATCAGAGTTGTTAAAGAGCATTTTAGCTATTTTGGGACACCGGTGCGCTTGATTACCGACCAAGGTTTACGAGCAATACTTTTAAATCGTTTATAAAATCTACGGTTATCAAACATAAGTATTTACAATGCCGTTGCCACCCCATACGTGCATGTATTAATTAAAAATAAATAAATTGTCGGAACAAAAATAAAATTAAATAAAAATTACAATGTCAATATTGCCTGATTGGATTATGTCTGTTTGAATTAAATGTCATTATATTGTGTCCTTTAGAGATTCGTCAATCGTGTAGTACCCTTTGTCAATTAACAATCTCTTTATTTTATATTTGATAACATTTGAATTAAATGTCATTATATTGTATTGTGTCCTTTAGAGATTCGTCAATCGTGTAGTACCCTTTGTCAATTAACAATCTCTTTATTTTATATTTGATAACATTTGAATTAAATGTCATTATATTGTATTGTGTCCTTTAGAGATTCGTCAATCGTGTAGTACCCTTTGTCAATTAACAATCTCTTTATTTTATATTTGATAACATTTGAATTAAATGTCATTATATTGTATTGTGTCCTTTAGAGATTCGTCAATCGTGTAGTACCCTTTGTCAATTAACAATCTCTTTATTTTATATTTGATAACATTTGAATTAAATGTCATTATATTGTATTGTGTCCTTTAGAGATTCGTCAATCGTGTAGTACCCTTTGTCAATTAACAATCTCTTTATTTTATATTTGATAACATTTGAATTAAATGTCATTATATTGTATTGTGTCCTTTAGAGATTCGTCAATCGTGTAGTATCCTTTGTCAATTAACAATCTCTTTATTTTATATTTGATAACATTTGAATTAAATGTCATTATATTGTATTGTGTCCTTTAGAGATTCGTCAATCGTGTAGTACCCTTTGTCAATTAACAATCTCTTTATTTTATATTTGATAACATTTGCGTTTGTAATCTCCTTAAAAAAAATGGAAGTTTATTGTAAATGTCAACCCTGATTACAAAATTATTCTTACTGTACATTTGTAGTCTACATTTTGATATATGAATTGTGTTCTAAGTGTCGCGACGTCTACTCTTTACAACTTCATAATTACTAATATTCTCCTTAACTAGACTGCAGACTCATAGATATATTATGTCGAGGGAAGAGTCATTATATTTAGTATTTTTAAAATAAGGCTTACATGTTTGTCTCAGGCGACAAATTGCTCGGATACACTTCTTTTGAGCTCTGAAAGCTGCTTCTTTCCGAGTAGAGTTGGCCCAAATCAAAACCTCGTATCGCAGTTTAGAACCAACATAGGCATGGTAGGAGCTAAGTAGTGTTGGTCGTTGGCAACCTTTCGCAACATTAAGAGCATGTAAGAGAACTGACTTAACTTTGTACATACATCCTCAATATGAGAATTACAAGATAGGTCAGAATCTATAGGTATTCCCAGAAATAATGTCTTTTTAACTTCAGTGATATTTTTGCTTTGATAGTTGATATTCAATGTAGAAGATTTTTTTTATTGTTTTAAATGTCATTATTTGGGTTTTATCTAAATTAATCTTAGGGTTGTTACTATATGCAACCAGTCAACAATAATACTAAGAGATTCATGAATTTTAGATTCAAAATTAGTTGATTTGTCAACAGTAGATACGGCCGTACTATCATCGGCGAACATAATTAACGGGTGATTAATTGATTGGGGAAAATCGTTAATATAAATAAGAAAGAGTAGCGAACCTAATATACTCCATTGTGGTACCTCAAATTTCACAGTACGAAAGTCAGACCGAAATTTTTCTTCACTTTTAGTAGCAACGTTCAAACTAGTAATCTCTGTAATTTGAAGCCTATCTGACAGGTATGATCTAACAATAAGCTCTAGAACATTACCCCTAATGCCGTAGAGTTCTAATTATTATTATTAATTTTATAATTAGAATCTGGTGATGTACTTGATCAAAAGCTTTGGTCATATCCATAAAAGAGCTGTGACATTTTTTTATTTCTCTATCCCTTTATACACTTCTTCTAAAAATCTCATTATAGTCATCTCGATGCCTTTCCCTTTCCTAAAATCTGCTTGTTCATCAGCGAAAATGGTATTCAGTTGAAAATAATCGTTGAGTCTCTAGTGAATTAATACTTAAAAAAAAACTGGAATTAAGGCAATAGGTCTATAACAGCGCGTTGATTTCCTGTCGTCTTTTTTCTAAAGAGAGGTGTAACAATTGAAGTCCTTGGTTTATCTGGGAAAATACCATTCTCAAAACAATTATTGATAATATAACAAAGGACTGCTGATATTTCATAAGCGGTGTTTTTTTTTATCACACGGGTGTAAATATTATCATATTATGTACTATTTGTGTTTTTGAGGGCGAGTATAATTTTTTTGGCTTTCTTTGTCATTCGTTGGCGCAATAAAGCACGAGTGCAGCCGAGATTTACTCAGCGTATTGCAAGGAGCTGTATTATCAGTAATAAGTCCAACTTTGTCATTAAAGAAATAATAAAAATTTTGAGCTATTTCCTTGGGATCTCATATTTTTTTAACCATTTATATCAAGCTCTAAAATATCGTCTTTTACTACTGGCTGTTTATTTCTGTTTATATAATGCCCCAGACCGCTTTAGATTTTTTTTTAGTTGATTTATCAATTTCGTAGTTATTCTGGGCCTTTTGAGTTTGTTTTATTATTCCTTTTTATCTAGCCGAATATTCTTTAAAAAGTTTTCTAACCGTGATATCTAGAGTGCGCCTGTATTTCCAAAGGAGATGACATTTACGTTTTGAGCATGCACGGACACCTTTACTTTACTATTTAGGGCGTTAGATAACGGAACTTTAACTGTTACTAATGGAAAGCAGAGATCGTAGAGTAATAATGTAGATGTCTATAAATTCATTAAAATGCTAATTTCGGATTATCAGCATTGCAAACATAAAATAAAGATAGGCTACTTAGACAATCAGTGATTTTTTTTTTATATATTGTCTGGGTTATAATCGCGTTTCCACTTAAACATAATATCTAATCAAGTAACTTCTCTGGACTAGAATCTCTAATACTTGTGCCGTGTGATCAGATAAACCATATTTACCGTCTGTCGCGTTGAAGCCTCTCATATTATAACCGATAATATCAAGACAAGTTTTACTTCGTGGCTTAGTAGCTTGGCGTTATGAATCTGTTATTGCTAATGACAAGATATTTTCGTTGCTCACTTTTTCACGTCTGATTTCCAAACATTACGTGTCTTCTGATGCTGAATCTATTAGTGTACCAGGAAATGAGTAGGGGTCAAACAGGGAAATTGTCACAAACTAATTCGAATCAAAATGTATACTTACGCTGTTATATATTACCACGTTTATGGAGTTGATCGTGTGATTTAATTTCAATGTTATAATACTGTATAATTTGTAGATCAATGTCATGGATCAATGCACCAAGTGTCAAGTAATTATTATTTTTAACGATTACTGTAAAGATTAGCAGATTGAAAATACCAATTGTTGTATAGAATCGTACATGCTTTTTTATTAGCTCAGAGGTCGATAGCTGAATAATATCGTTTGTTAGTTTAATTTCAGATACTTGTCATTGTCATGGATTAGTTTGGGATGCTGATCAAGGTCATGGATCAGTCTAGGTCGCTGGTCTACGTCTGCACCGGCTTAGGGACTGATCAAGGTCATGGATCAGTCTAGGTCGCTGGTCTACGCCTGCACCAGCTTAGGGACTGATCAAGGTCTTCGATCAGTCTAGGTCGCTGGTCTACGCCTGCACCAGCTAGGGACTGATCAAGGTCTTCGATCAGTCTAGGTCGCTGGTCTACGCCTGCACCAGCTTAGGGACTGATCAAGGTCTTCGATCAGTCTAGGTCGCTGGTCTACGCCTGCACCAGCTTAGGGACTGATCAAGGTCATGGATCAGTCTAGGTCGCTGGTCTACGCCTGCACCAGCTTAGGGACTGATCAAGGTCATGGATCAGTCTAGGTCGCTGGTCTACGCCTGCACCAGCTTAGGGACTGATCAAGGTCTTCGATCAGTCTAGGTCGCTGGTCTACGCCTGCACCAGCTTAGGGACTGATCAAGGTCATGGATCAGTCTAGGTCGCTGGTCTACGCCTGCACCAGCTTAGGGACTGATCAAGGTCTTCGATCAGTCTAGGTCGCTGGTCTACGCCTGCACCAGCTTAGGGACTGATCAAGGTCATGGATCAGTCTAGGTCGCTGGTCTACGCCTGCACCAGCTTGGACTGATCAACGTCATGGATCAGTATTACCTAAATATGTAATGATGTTTACTAAAAGTATAATGTATTACGAGAGACTCGTAAGTAAGCGGATGGCCGAGCTGTTACCGACATACTAAATACCATAACTTATGTTTATCAATTAGAATTAAAATTTAGTTCAACCTTTTTACATCAAATGAGTACAGTAACCTCTTTGCATCAATGAGTTCAACCTCTTTGCACAAAAAGAGTATTTGCTGGCTGTCAGTTTGACTGGTACGTCAACGGAACAAAAGGAACGGAAAAAGATTAGAGATTTTGGCGGGAAAAGAAGAGCTAAGCTCGGATGATCGGATGCGCTTGCTTGCTTGCCCGTTCAGAACTGTTGTACTGCAAATTAAAGCATTTACTATAAAAAGTGTTTCTTTTATCATTTAACTACGTAAAGTTTCCGTACGAGTATCTTCATACAAGTAACAATAGTTGCTGGTATCCCTGCGAGGCATCGCAATGGAGTTCGGCAACATCAGGTAGTTGTGTTTGGCTCGCATAAATAACAACATCAAATGCCTGGTTGTGTTCTTAAAGACTGCCGTATACACTCCAGAACATAAAAAAGAGATGGTATAACATTTCATCGGTAAGTATACATTTAAACGTTGAAAACTCGTCGATTTAAAGTTTATCGCGATGTTACTATGCTTACGAGAATCGAGCTGCCGGGCGACGCCATTTTGCAAATACACGGCGCTTAAGTAGTTTTGAAAAGAGAAAACTGTACTCTGTACGCTTTTAAGCGCTGCATATTTTAATACTTAGTTTGGTTAGACGACATAACTATGTTTTCCTGTAGCAGCGAATTTTAGTTCAAACTCTTTCAAAAACGAAGCAATTTTTGGTTCGGGGTGTCTGTTCTATACGTTAGTAATATAGTTCAATGCTCATAAGACATCTTTTCAATCATAAAATGATGCAAAAACTGTGCTAGCTCACTCAAGTCACCTAGTTACATATTATATCACAAATATAAACGTAAATAAATGCTACCTACGAGAGATTTTATTGCTGTTACCGGCCCTCCTATGACCTGTTCTTATTATTCCAGGTTTTCTACGCTGGATACGATCATGGATGTAGCGCAGGGATCGTCTGTATCCAATATTCTCTTCTCGCTACTGCTTAATGACTTGCCAGACTCTACCAAATCGGGACGAATATATATGTATGCAGATGATGTCGCAGCCGTTGTAAAAGCCAGAACAACTCAAGAGCTAGAGCAGCGTCTTAATAATACCGCGACAGAACTGGCACAGTGGTTTAGAGGAAATGACCTTAAATAGACGCACTTCATGCAATTTTCCATATCTGGCAGAAAAACGAAAAGTAATCTTTCCGTTTCCATCAATATTTACCCGATTACGGGTAAATATTGAAAGCAAGTAGAGTTAACCACATTTCTCGGATTCGAAATTGATCGTGGTATGACATGGGCCTCGCACATCGAAAAGCTCTGCGCGAAGTTGGGTAGTGCTTGCTTCGCTCTCGGCTGACTGTCCAAAGTGGTCTCTCCCGATGTGGTCACTTGCTACTTTGCAACCATACACTCGGTGCTATTAGTACGGTGCAGAACTCGGGGGGCACGCCGCCGACAGGCTGCGAGTCTTCAGGATGCAGAAACGTGCTGCAAGGGCCATTGCAAAAGTGTTGCGTCACATATCGGTGAGACCATTGCATTGTTCAAATCGCTGGGGATCCTAACACTACCCACACTCGTAATAATGCAGTTGGCGATGTATGCGAGACGAAATCTAGAGGCACTAGAGAAGCGTGGAGATAATCGAACGTTGGACATGAACCTCCGCAGAGATGGCACGCTCTCGCTGGTGCCGACGAGACTGCTCAAGTCGAATACTTTTTTCGGCACATGCTATGGGGCCGAAAGTATATAATTGTTTACCGCAAGACATTGTAAACTCCGTCAGCGATAGTGTGTTTAAAAATAGACTTAAAACCTGGCTCGTCCAAAAGACTTTCTATAGTGTAGACGATTTTTTTCAAAGTGAAAAAGAATGCTATTTCAATAGACGAATGTTGATTGCGAAATTTTTATAATGAATGCAATTGCTTTTTAATTTTGCAATATGATTTTTTTGGATTATGATTATTTCATAGAAATATTGTTGTAATTTTTTTCCTTTAATTGACTTATAATTCATCAAATTATCAATAGGTAAATGTTTATCTGTTTATAAACTTTACTCTGTGGGAGCATCCATTTTCGGGCCTAAATGCACGCTCAAGGCCTTGACTCAAGGGGGTGCTTGTCTAGTTTATCGGTCATATAGGGCTGAAGATAATTCTATAACAATACATTTGGAACTCTTGACCTCTATAACTTCTTTCAGACTGAGTGTGGCGGTAAACTTGCTGAGTTTTGTTCAGAAAACTCATATAAATATTTGGTGGTTGGCCGCTCGAAACACTGCTTCTATTCACAATTCTTTGTCGTTAGAAACTACCTCTTGACTAGAACATTTTTTTAATATGATTAACTATATCTTTATATAAAAGAAAGTGGTGTTAGTTAGGTACACCATCTATAACTCGAGAACGGCTGAACGGATTTAGCTGAAAAATTGCTTGAAAGGTAGCTTAGAACCAGGAGACGGATATAGGATACTATTTATACCGGTTTTTTTTTTTAATAAAATTGAATTGAATAAAATCCACAATCTGCTTATTTATTGCCTCTAAGGCGGAACAGAGTTCGCCGGGTCAGCTAGTTTTAAATGTATCTGTAATTAGGGAAATTTAGTGTCCTACAATGTTTTTTTTTTATACGTGAAAAATGAAGTTTCAGTAAATGACGATATTATGTATAATTTTGTGATCGTGTTTTTGGGCCTTGAATAGAAAATATATAAAAAATTAAACAAAATTTATCATTCTGTAACTTATTTTATGTTCTTTTATTAATGAAAAAAAAAAAAATTTTATCTTAATAAAAATAAACGAATAAGTTAAGTATAAACGGATAAGTTGTACAACAATATGAAGGATTTACTAAATAAATAAAGGAGGGACGGTAGCGGGGTGAGTGCGGGGTGCTAGAACCTGGAGGCGAGGCCGCCGGCGCGGCTGTCGGCGTGCGAGAGCAGCGCGTCGCCCGCCTGCTGCACCAGGTTGGCGGCGGCGGGCGCGGCGCGCGGCCGCTCCACGGCGCCGGGCCCGCCGCCTGCCGCCAGCAGCGCGCCCACACTCGCCAGCACCGCGCCGCTCTCCGCGCCCACCACGTACCGGGTGCCTGCACACCACACACCGCGTTCACACACTATGTACCTGGTTGACGAGGCTATAGGTATAATAGCCGAGAGACTGACCGCAGACGGTAGAGTCGGTGATGATGGCGGGCGCCAGGTCGAGCGCAGCGGCGGGCAGGTCGCGGCCCCCCGACCCTGAGCCGAACGCCACAGACAGCCCCCTGCAGCAAACAACGGTATCAGAATTCAGAACTACATACATAGCACGACAATCTCGATAACACTGTATTTGTAATTCTACATTATATTTTTTTTTTTTTTTAACATGAAATAGGCTTACGCTTGACTACAACTTGCCTGATGTTAAGCAACGTTATAGTCTACGATGTAGCGCGCTTGCCTAGAAGAAACCGGTTTACTCTCGACTTGAAGACCGACAAATTATAGTTCAAGGGGAATAGAGATTCGGGCAAGGAGTTCCACAGTTTGGCTGCTCGCACGATGAAAGTCGAAGCAAAACGCTTGGTGCGAGTCTTTGGAACCTCAACCAATGGGTAAACCAATGGTAGAATACCACTCGGCATTAACACTCTTTTCATCTTCAAGTGGAATTGTACAGATGGGAGCCTTAGCTGATAAAAGTTTTTTTTTGACGTGACAACGTCTTATAATTCGATAGAGCCGGCTACACGCACCAAAAAACATGACTCATGCGGCGTTACCGGCGTTACCTCTGAGGCGTTACCTCTGAGACGATTTAATTCATTAATTAATTGATTAATTTACAATTTAATTATATCGGAGTGAGCCAATTACATTAATTAATTACAATACAAAGAACTTAATTAAAAATAATTAAAACTAAGATGAAAGGTCATATTCTGAATTAATATATAAACATGTGTCAAATCATAAACATATTATAGTCATCATTTTGTACATTGGTCAAATTGTGATATATCTATTTACCCTAAAAATTATTAGTACATACATACCTCCATTCATTAATTCCGTTCACAAAACATGAGATACGCTAAAACAAGTGCCTTACATCCATCCACAAAGTTGAGTGCGGCCAGTGCGCGCGGCTTTAAGGCTTGAAGTGCAAGCGAGAGCGCGGAACGAGCGACAAAGAGGCACAATCGGCCGAGCCGGAGGACCGCTACCGCGTTCGACATCTGTCTCTCTCCTACTTTAGTAAGGGACGCGGCCGCGTGGACAGCTGCTATACAATAATACTTACATGTTTTCGTCAAGTCTGAAGTGCAGTAAAAAGTGAATATGGTGTCAATTGTTTATATAGCAACTATAATTGCGGCGATAAAGGTAATGATTAATTCCATATTAAATATAATGTTTTCAGTGATATATAGCCGAATATTCGTGCTTTCATCATTAAAATAAATAGCATCGGTCCGCTAGTGCAGCTATTGTAGGTTATACTGTAATTGATAAAATTATAACAATAATTTTATAGAACTATTTCACAATGAGTAAAAAAACAATGGCTTTATAGAAATAAATAACGAGCGTAGCTTTGATTTCAAAAAATTAAAACACAGTTAACCATACTCGAAAAATTCCCTTTCATTTCCTACTTTTCCTATCATCGTCCTATTCTCAATAGAATAACGCAAATTGTAAGAAGTTAAATATCACACATGTTTAAAAGTTGTAAAACAATTGCTCAACGCACATTCATACTTGTATAAACTGTTTAAATTGTTTTTTTTTTACATAATTATATTTATGCGTACATATATATGAAACTTGATCAATTCTATTGTGATATCCATTTACCTCTTTCTCTATATACATATACAATATATATCAAACAAATACAATTAACTTCAACTTCAACTTTTTAATATGGCTTCTGCAGCGTTACCGCAATTTTGCCAATGTCACGTAACGGATAAGCTAAAAAACAAACGCTGAAAGGTTCGGTCGATAAAATAAAATAAAAAAAATCTTGAAAAATGCAACCATTGCGTCAGTACCTATTTTTTTATGGAGTGTTCCCTAACCAGTCACACCCCCCTTGTTTACACACTGTTACAGGTTAGGCAAGAAATGAAGCCAATGACGTTGTCACGTTCAACTACCGTCAGTAAACCGACTTTACAGACAACCGATTTTTTTACCAACGTTTCTCGCCTGTCAGATAAAGGAACCAACTGAGATTTTGGACATACATCTTTAACCCGTCTCGCGCCCCGCGCCGGACTCGAAGGGCTCTGGGAGTGTCAAAGTTATTTTTGAAAAATCAATATTTGACAAGGCGCTTGACAAAATTGCTTATTTCGATATTGCACCTAGTTTTTTTAGAAAGAATTATACACTACTAGAAAGCTACTGAAACGTAGAATGTTTTAATATAATCTTACGACCGAAAAGACTTACTTGATAATAAAAAATATGAAGATGAAAATCTTGTTTTGATTTTTTTCGCCGGCTCGCCACTAAGATTTGTTCTCACACTGTTATAACTTATTTTTACACAATTCACTCACTCAGGGTCTATACCGGCACCTTTTTACTACACAATATAACCTTTTGTTTACTCGGAAACACGATATTATCACTAAAAAACACAATAAAATAAATAATAAAAAACCTTACGTACATATGGTGTACTTAAGGCACGTCGTGCCTTTTTTCCTTACGTACATATGGTACGTAAGACATTTGACGGGTTAATGAATGTTCCAAACCACAAAATATCGGGTACGAACGAATGTTTGTGATGGAGGCGTATGTACATACGTACATGACTAGCGCCAGGTAGGTGTCCTGCTGGTCGATGACGGCGAGCCCGGTGGCCACGCTGCTGTCCGCGGGGGCTGCGCCGGCGGCCCCGGGGGCTGCGCCGGCGGCCTCCTGCGCGAGCGCCTGCTCGGCCCTGCGACGTGACACCACATACTGATACATTGATATAACACTATCGATCTCAGTGAAGCGGGCGCAGGCGCAGTACGAGTACAAGAGCGCTTGGAATAAAACCAGATCGTGCGACACTTAGAAAAACATACATGTGTATAATGTCTACTAGGCTGGAGTGAAAAACACTTTTTTAATTTTGTAAACTACCTAACAAGAGGCTCGACACCATCCTAGACACCTAGGAGGAAACTTTTCGGCTAAATGGCTTAAATTTTCCGTTAAACAAAAATACGAAAAACTGGTATTTCTGTACCAATTATGTATTGTAACTGATCTCATAGAGAATAATTACAATGTAAGTACTATGCAATAAAATTATATAGGTACCTATAATGTATGTAAGAATATCGCAATATATGTCACAGATCTCATACATATTTATATTTATCATAGAACTATGTACATAAGGTTTAAAATTTTTAAAGGATATTATTAAGTACTTAGGCATGTAACTACATTAGTATTAAGAAAAATAGTGTTTCAGTTAATATTGTAAAGTGCAATGCCCTAAACTAAACAAGCAACAGGGTCACACAATCCAATTTTTTTAGAATAAGTTCTAAAATGTAATTTTGTATTGTGTACAGCATATATAAATAAATAAATAAGGAAATATGATTATTGATATTATTATATGATTGAATTGTCTATATAATTGCTATTTACTATTTGCTTGTACGGACTTACAACAAATCAGGTTATTATGTTTAATATTTGTTCCTTCGTTTCACTATATTTAGGTCGATTTTGCCTTGCTTGTAGGGTTTTGAAGTCAACAACGACACAGATAATGTAAACCTAAAAGTCGGTCACAGATCATACATACCGCCCACCAAAAACGTAGTTTTTCTATAAAGCTATACAAATACAAATTGAATTTACCACCAAAAAAAACCGTAATTTGATACAATAGTATGGTGAGCGTTGACCCTAATCGTTAAATTTGACATTTGATAATCATTTGACAATTGACCGTTTATACATAATCTATGAAATAGTGTAAGTAAACATAACCTGCAAACCAATTTATCCTTGAAATTACCTCGGAGGAAATATCACAATTTGATATTGTAATATTTGTAATATTGTGATATTTCCTCCGAGGAAATTACTATACCTACTTAACTGAAATCATGAATCGAAACAAATTAACATTACGTGGACTGTAGCATCTAGGACAAATGTGTAGAATTTTGATTTTAGCGTCACAACAATAGGTATAAATCTACTTGCCAGTTAACATCTTAAACAACGTACGTTGTTTGAGGTTATTCTAGTCTACTAATAACTTAAATCGGTTAAACTTTCCAAAGTACCCAATCACGGGGGGGTTGAGGGGGGGATGGAGGGTTGGGGGGAGGAGGGTAAGCCCCCCCCCTAAAAGGGGGGGGCACGGAGATCAATAGTTTTCGAGATATGACCATTTTTGTATTTTGAGGTTAAGTACTACGATTTCACTATAGGGGTACTTAACTACCTATTATATAATTTTTTAGGATTAAGACTAGATGGAGTCGGGGTGGTCTGTGTCGGATCTGTCACCCATAATAACCAAATCTTTCTCGCTACGCTGGTTAGAGTGTACTTTACGGGACGCTAAACCTAACCTAACCTAACCCAACACTTGCACTACAACAGGACTTGGCTCCTCCTCGCTTCGCTCGTCGTCGCATGTGCGTGGTAGAAAGCAACCTAACGAACCTAATCTACCTTCTGTCACAGACAAGTGACTTCGAGTCCAACACTTGCACTACAACAGGTTAGGTTAGGTTTAGCGTCCCGTAAAGTACACCCCAACCCGCTACGCTCGCTCACTCGACCCCGCCATCCCCTTCTATTCTAACCTAACCTCAAGCATGCATCGAAGAAGAAAGAAAATTACTTGACACTGGCAAATACGCGAAGAGTGTGACGCCAATACTAAAAAAAACAATGGCGTCACGTTTCGTTCATCAAGTTGCAAGTTACACACAAAATATTATAACTACCTACGTAAAAATTTGCGATCAAATAATAAATAAAATTACGTATTATATGTATTTTTCATCAATTGTATACGTAATTGTGACAAAAACTAAACATTACATACACATTAGCAAATAAATATAATAGTTTGATAAGTCGCACGCTTGTATGTAATAGCAGTCCGTAAAACGAAACGCTAATGGCCGTCATAGTGTCAAGAAACTGTCAAAACGAAGGATTATTTTTCGATTTTAAAAAATTAATATCTCGTAAACTAAGCATCTCCGTGCTAAAATATTTAACGTGTAGCCTTGTGTAAATATTATCTACTTGTAAAAAAATTATGGACCTCCAACGCGATTGGTGGCTTTGGAAAGTTGAGCCTTGATTTTTTTCGGGCATGTGTGATGTTCACATAACACCACTTTTTTATAACTGATATGGATAAAGGAAGGACAGTACCTTTTCTTTAAACAATCCCAGGCAGGTTTGTAATTACTTCCAGTCACTTGATACGACTTGATTGCAGCAGCGGCCTCGCCTGTGCGGCACCACTTCAGGTAATGCAAGCGTTGGACATCAGATACATTTTGGTTAGATTGATACAAAGGTGTCTTCAAACCTTGCCAATCTTCATGACCTCCGGCGAACTTCGGTAGGCTAATCCTCGGAAGACTGACTCCTCCAGTGTGACAGTGAATACCATCCACCGACGTCGACGCCGCCGATGTGTTATTCTGAACTATACTGGCTTCAATCACCTCCATCATGTCAGTCTTGTAGGTTAGGAAAAGTTCCTCGACCTCGCCGTATTCTTGCGGATGAACACGTTGTTCCGTTAATGGCAAGTTTTGATAGCACTCGCAGAATTTTGCCCAGTTTTCTGTGAGATGTTCTATGCGATCCTTTGCGTACGCGCTTGTGCGTCGCACCTTTGGGCATTTCTTGAAATTTTCATACGATCGCTTGATGACGTTAATTAGGTATGTCATCTAACTTTGCCTTCGTGGTTTCAATTTGAAGTCCTTCCGCTTTCGACATTTTCAAGCCACCAACAGATCTTAACTTAACAGATAGGTACCTAGGTAGCACGAAATCAAGGTTGCAGATATTTGTGACATTTCGCAATTACTTTTCAGTTTCACAATGTAATTGCGTCTTCCATTTTTACTTTAGCACACACACATCACAATGGCGTTCTCCGGAAAAAATGCAAGGCAAATTTTTTTGCATTCGGCTCGAATATGTTCCTTCGTTTCACTATATTTAGGTCGATTTTGCCTTGCTTGTAGGGTTTTGGAGTAAAACGCGTGCGATTCCTTTGAGAGTATATTTGCAACAACGACACAGATAATGTAAACCTAAAAGTCGGTCACATATCATACAATATTATTTATTTTACCTATAATATAAATAAAAAAGAAACATTATGGAAGTCGAAGCTCGACCAATTCTTATAGCTTCAGTCTCGAGTCGAATTAAGAAGCTGACTTATTGCAAAAACACATCTAATAACTCTAACGGGTCATCGATCCAATACCGAGAATTTAAAAAAGTGAGTGTGGCTCAACCGTTCCAGTGTCTGCTTTTCATCCAGACGCACCCTGGTTCAAATCCGGCCCTACACCAATGACTTTTAATTTCAAGTTATGTGTGGATTTGCAGTCGCTTAGCGGCGAAGGAAAACATTGTGAGGAAACTGTCAACCTTTGATGATCACAATATCCGACCACGATGTATTTGCCCAAGACAACTCCCCTAACGAATTATTCTGGTGGGGGGCCACGAACATCAGTCATGAAAAAAAAAATTGAAAAAAAATTAGGAAGTTCGGCTCAAGAGAGAGAGAGATTTTAATTAGTTCATAAATTATAACCCATGTTTTGCAAAACCAAAAAAAATATTTGAACACGTCGAGACGTATGTGTCGATGGTGCGTACCGTGCTTGCGCCGCGTCCAGCGAGGCGGGCGGCGGGTCCAGCGCCTGCACCAGCGCGCGTAGGGCGGCGGGGACGCGCGCCCCGCCCGCCCACACGCGCGCGCCGCCCGCCTGCAGCGTCGCCGCCGGGCCCAGCCGCGGCGCGCCGCCCCACGCCGCCGCCAGCTCTGCACACAACACACAGCTTAGTAACACGTACGCGTGCAGGATGTCACACAGCTGTCAGGCGGCGTACCGGCGCTGGAGTTGTGCTGCAGGCTCTCCAGGTAGGCGGCGAGCGCCGGCGCGGTGACAGTGGAGCCGGCGGCCACGGGCCCGGCGCTGGCCGGGGACAGCCCGGCACGGGGCACGCCGCCGGGCCCGGCGCCCGCCAGCGCGGCCGCCAGGCTCGCCGACACCGGGAAACCGTCCCTGGAACATCGAGAGATATCTTATATCTATCTTATATTAGGATATATTCAAACTGTCGGTAGAAGTAGAAGTCTAAGAAAAGGAAATCTAGAGTGTCTTTTTGTTTTATAACCGACTTCCAAAAAAAGGAGGTTATCAAGTCTTCTGAAAGTTTTTTGTGGGGTTGTTACGCGATTCCTCCGTTGTTTATCAACCGATTTCAAAAATTATTTTTTTATTCGATGGGGATAGTTTTCGTGATGGTCCCATAAAAATTGTTTTTATTCGGTTCTGTACTTTTTGATAAAAAACCAATAAACTAACAAATTGATAGGGTTTATCCAAACCAATTTTACCCATATTATTTTAATGTGTTGAAGTTTAATGGGTGCATCTTGTTAGCTATGTATTACGATGACAACACACCAGGGGGCGCTGCTGTTTACACTATATCTTCTGAATTATCAGCCCGATTTTGATGCGGTTTTCTCTGATAGGCTTAGATTTGTTTAGCAAATGAATTTATGTTGTAGTTTTTGTTTGATAAGCTTAGATTTGTTCAGTAACGTGACAGTAGAGTCGAACTCGGTTTTTGCTTTTGTTTAAAATAATTATATTAAATAATTTTATTAGTTGGTTTCCTCACTATCGAAATGACCAGGATAGAAATGTAGCATAAGAAGAGTGGGTGCAGCAGTACCTAGCCAGGTCGACGGCAGGTTGCAGCACGCGCGGCCAGTCCAGCGCGCCGTGCGCCGCGTGCAGCGAGGCGAGCGCGGCCAGCAGGCGCGGCGGGCGCGCGCCTTCCGCCGCCTCGCCCGCCCCGCCCCACTCCGCCAGCCAGGGCTGCTGCGTGCGCAGCGCGCGGTACTCCCAGTACAGCAGCGCGCCGCTCCTGCACACACACACACACACACACACACACACAGTGAGCCAGGGCACGCGGGGACGGCATCCCCCTCGCACGCAGCTACTCACGCGTCCAGCGAGGTGAGGTGCGGCGCCAGCACGGTCAGGCACAGCGCGGCGGCGGCGGCGGCGTCCAGCGCGCGCCCGCCCGCCTTCAGCGCCTGCGTGCCGGCGCCGGAGCACGCCGCCGCGCTGCTGGACACACTGCCATGCGGGACCACCTGCACACAGACACCGTCACACACACACACACGACACGTCGGCACGCAGTATGCGTGGCACCTACCTCGTAGTCCCCGGAGTACACTTGAGTCAGCAGCGCCAGAGTGATGGCGACGGAGAGCGCACTGAAGCTGGCCAGGATGAGGCGCGGCGGGGCGGGGCACCAGGCGCGCCCCCCCGCGCCCCCGCCCGCCTTCAGCGGCACGTCCTCGCGGAGCTCCACCACGCCTGGACACATACTCAATAAGTAAAGTATTGACTTGCCAAATCTGGTGTAAAAGATTTCATACTGGGCCTCTTACATGGCCTCAACTCTGATGGGTCTGACGACTTAAATTTTACGTGTCATCCTACGGTGGCGCCAAAAATGGAATACTTCTTTTTGTCACCCATCTAAGGATTAGATGCGATGCAACTGACCATGTCGACACTTGCTTAAGACGGGGTGCTACTTATGTGAAATCGACAATTCATAAAAATCAAATGAAGTATATTAGATAGAGCTACATTTTTTTCAGTTTATATAATTTTGGTTCAGTGTTAATACAATAAAAAACGCCAAAACACGACTACGTATACTTCGCTCGATAGTTTTATTTTTTGAATAATAGTTGTTTTGTAATATTTTTCACCTTTTTTTCCAAAAGTAGTACAGAAATTAAAACCAATTTAATTATATCTAAAAGATAATGTTATTATTATAGAGGAGTAGAAAACCATAAATAGAATATTCTGAATTGCTGATTTTATATGAATTTATTTCGTCACAAGCAACTGTAGGCATTTTTCCAAGCGCAAAGCGTTTTCGGGTGATTTCACACGAAAACGCGTGGCCTTAACATACGAGAAAGTAATCGCATGGGATTACCTCCGTCGCCGGAGTTACGGGCGCCCAATAGCACACATCACACACCGCTGTAGTCACATTAAATTACTATACCTACTTACATACATAATAGAGTACACCATACATACATACAGTACCTGCCAATATATGCACGTACACTAAGTACTTACCTACTTCTACTGGAAATGAGATGATCTTCCGACGAAACCCTTTGGGCGCGAAGGAGACGTGCCCTAAAATATATTAGACAAGTTATTTTTTATATTGTACAAAAACTGCATCTCACCAGCGGGTGCGAGGGGCGGGGGGGCAGCTTCGCCTGCCATCGACACGCCGGACACCTGAAACATGATGCAGTACATTCAGTTACTAACTGAGTCAGCACATGTGTTCATGAGCTGAGTGAGGTGCACAGACCGGACCGAGGCAGCTTGCACGCGGCACTCACACACACAAGTAGCGTGGTTGGTGCTCACCATGTTGTGTATGGTATACATCTGTATTATTTATTAAGAGCCCATATCGGCCCATTGCTGGGCCCAAAGGCCTCTCTACCTTCATTCCATTTATAGTCTTGTAGGTATTATTGTATTGTAGTGCCTACATAGGTACAGGAATACAATGTGTTGTGTACTGTGTTACCATAATAACACATGAATTGTAAGATCATAAGTGATATTTAAAACATAATCAATTTTTTTTTGGTAAATGCTACTTTACTTCCTTCTTCAAATCAGCTACAAGCTATAGGTATTAGATAGATAGATAGATTAATACCTTATTGGACACTTACATAAAAAATACGATACGGAAAATAAATAATTAAATCTACTTAATGCCACAAATGGCGGCCTTATCGCTAAAAGCGATCTCTTCCAGGCAACCGTAAGATGGAGAGGAAAATATAAAGAAGACTAGACTACCCGGGGTGTACAATAACGAGCACATGAAATTTGACTAAGTATATAAACTTAAACAATAAACATTTAAAATAATAATAAACTACTCAAACCCATACTTACATAATAATATGTATATTATACTACGTAATAATTAGGTACAATAGTTATTGTCTAAATTATTTTTGACATTAATTTTAATATATATATATTATATTTAGTTTCAACATTCGCATGGTATAGATATATGCAATCAAGACTTGTATGGTAGTATCAGAGAATTACCTGGATGGAGGTGAATGTTTTTGTTTACAAGATGTGCGGGCTACGGCGCATCTCACCTGCGTCACCTGCGTGCAGGAATGTGCTCCGCTCGGATGCCTCCTGTCCCGTACGAGTCACTTTATTGATGTCTCTCTAATAAATCGTGACACGAGTATTAACGCACTAGTCACTTGGAGAAGAGCTCCTCCCTGCTTGCTGCCGGTGGGCCAGCTGGCGGTGCGTGGAGCCGCTCGGTGCGCTCGAGAGACGCGGGCGGCGGCGGAGGTCGCGCGGCGCGGAGTGTGCGCGCGCGCCGGCGCCGGCCCCGCGCGGTGACGTCAGCGGTATTCACCATCCCTCCTACTAGTCTGCAAGCACATCATGCACTCTGGAGATATCAGCCGGCTTGCACCGTAACCTTGACCGACACAAAGCATGGACACTATTCAGTTTGCCGCATTATTAATAGGAACCGGCCATGCCATAAATTAGTTTCTATAGATACCGTGTCTTATGGGAAGGCAATACCGAATATAGAAGTACAAACGAAAGGAACGTAAAACCTTTATTGTACGTGGACGGCATTGATCTTTAAAACGCCATTTTAGGAACGTTCAGCGTTCTGTTCAGTTCAGGCTTCTAGCCTAGTGAAGCAATCGATAGATATGTCCTTAACATGTGAACCTATTTCGTTAATAAATACATTTTCATTTTCTGTTGTTGTCGGTACCTACCTATACCTATCACTAGTGGCAGAGTATTACTTACTAGACGTAGTACGACACCGTGACACGCCGCTGCAGTCATCTGTGTCGTGACGGCGCAGGCGCGGGGTCGATGGCCGGCTCGGGCGTCTACTGTTATACTAGGTACTGCTTCATATTCTGTGTGCGGCGCTCAGCTGGCTGACTGCACAGCCACAGAATAAAACACACCGACATACCTACCGACCGAGTAACGAACTACGTGATGATTTATTTTTATTTTATTTTAAGTACCTAGGTACTTACTTTAGTATTACACAACTTTGAAATAGGATACTTCGGTACTCAATATAATAAAATATAGGGCGCAAAAGACATAAGATGCAGCTATCAACGTTCACGCTGTAGCACCGAACATCTAAATCTCTATCTTCTATCTATATGTTACCGTCAATATGTATAATTCGGGCATTCTATACAACGGCTAGGCAATGTATAGAATGCCTTGATTAGCTCCTGAATGTTATAAAGTGAAACTTTCTTTTCCAATACAATATGTACTCGTATGTGCGTCACGAACACTGAAGTAGTAACATGAATCTGTAACAAATGGCGCTGGAATTATACTGTAAAATAAACTAAGTGATTTATATCTGTTGGGGGAGATCACTTCAATGAAACACTTTTTCACAATTTTCACACTGCACTATTTATTTTCATTAAACAATTCACTTATATTAATACACTTTTGAAAGAACTTCTTTGATAACACTTTTTGACTCCTCTTTTAAACTCTTTAAAACTCAATTTAAACTTGACTCGACATTTTCGTTACAAAACTCAAAAAAATCGCTTTTGCGCGTGCTAAAATGACCACTAGCGCCATCTAGTTTCTCGCCGCGCAACCACCGCCCGCCGAACCGAGTACTCTGTTTGGACAATATCTTCTAAGTTACTAGCCCTATTTTGATGCGGTTTCCCCTTATTTGTTTAGTGAATTAATAAATATCCCCTACAATATGAAAAATCATAATAATTTTCGCGCTCTAAGAAATGTTAACTATCTCGACAGATATTTATAATATACCATAATAATTAGCAATTTTCAATGGTGGCAGAGAAATAACATCTGCGAAAATGATAAGTTTATTATGTAAGCAAATAATATGTAGCAAGTTGGTACTTGTGTACCTCCTGAGTATTCAAGGCTAGACAGCCGTCTTCATTAGGCGTCAAATTAGTTTCACACATTGTTAAACGCATTAAATACTTTTCAGTCAATACGGAGACGATTTGTGCGCTCTACCAATTGTTATAAAATATCTTAATTATTTATCTTCTTCTGTAGAGGCATGCAATAAGAGCGTGTCCCCGTGTGTGTGAGTCACAGCTAGGTAGTGATAGGCTTCCTCGCTCGGAAGTGCTATTGGATTAGCGCGACCTTCCCACCCGCGCCGCCCGCGCCGCCGCGCGCCGGGGCACGGCCGCGCTCAACAGGTGATAAGCTGCTAATTTAATTACCATTTTACAATGTTGTCATCACGTTTTCAAAATGTAACAAAATCATGCTAGGCAAAATAATAAGCTCTTTGTATACTTACTAGTTAGGTAGTTAGTTTAAGCATATTTTTAGTTATTATTATTATAGGTAAGAATGTTACATCCTAGGCTGTAGCAATGCAGCAGGCAGGCTGTAGTCAAACGTAAGCCTATCCCAAGTAACAAAAGTTAGATTAAGTTTTTTGTGAGTTTTGAAATTGTTTATTAACCATTGACTTATACAACATTTGAAATGATAGTGTACATAATAATCCTGTTACCGATACAAACTCATGCAGAACGAAACATTCAAAAGGATTTCACTTTCCTAATATAAACTTATCACATTAATGAATTTAATGAACTGAATGATTTTCTAAGAATGTTATGTCCAAAACTGTACTAAACTAGTGCACTTAAATTCAAAATTCAAATTCAAATCATTTATTTCGACACACAGGACACAACAATATACATATACATACAAAAGTTGACAACAGATAGAATAGAAAGGTGATATTACGTTACATTGATGTATCCCGTGCGTCAAAAAAGGTCATACCTCAGCGTTAATGCTGCAGATTGCTCTGCAACGCTGATTTTCAGGTATGACCCTTTGAGACGCGCGGGGCAAGAGTTGAATAAGAAAGTTTACAAATATTGCTAGTGTAAGCAGTATATATAGTGTAAGCAGTACATATAGTGTAAGCAGTACATATAGTGTAAGCAGTACATATAGTGTAAGCAGTACATATAGTGTAAGCAGTACACTTGTAGGCCTTTATGTATTAAGCTTTATTTAATTACCACACTTGGGGGTAGAATAATAAAATTGTCCTTTGATTTGGCCGACTGTCGTTCAAAACGAGCAGTATTTTATCTTATTTATCTTTATTATATACTAGCTGTGCTCGCGACTTCGTCCGCGTAGAATAGTTATTTTGGGCATCATATTTAGTTTTGAAAACAACCTCTTCAGCTTTATAAATTATAGCTGTTATCCACGACTTGAACCGTTTTCGCAGCGCACGCAACGGAAGCCCTCAAAGATTAATATATTTCCCCGCTTTTCCCACATTTTCCATTGTTTCTTCGCTCCTATTAGTTGCAGCGTGATGTTATATAGCCTAAAACCTTCCTCGATAAATGGTCTCTTAACCACAAAAATATTTTTTCAATTCGGACCAGTAGTTCCTGAGTAAGTATAGCGCGTTCAAACAAACTCTTCAGCTTTATAATGTTAGTATAGATTATATATTATATGTGTATATATATATTAAGGGGGGTCCCCATACAATAAACGTGTATTTTCGTATTTTTTGCTCAATATTAAAAACGGTAACACAACTTTACAGTATCAATAAAGATTCTTTATCTTTACCTTTATAATTATCAATTCGCAGATTTCTACTAATCAAATGGTGAGCCCTATGAATTCTAGACAAGCTGCGTAGTTAAGTATAGTTTTACTCGGGCCGTGGGGGCGGTGTATGAGTACATGTGCGGTGGCTCTAATCCCCGTAACAAGATGAAGCCCCTGGCAGTAATCCAGTACATAAGGCGGCGGCGCGCGCCGCGGGCCGCAGTCGACTCCACCATGGTCTACAACTTCAAGGTGTTCAAGAAGTGCGCGCCCAACGGCAAGCTCACGCTCTACATGGGCAAGCGCGACTTCGTCGACCACATCTCGTACGTCGAGCCCATCGGTGTGTTCTACCACCAGTGCTAGAGTAACTTGTACCCGTGCAACTGAAGGACTGCGCCGGTGGTGGTTCAGTGCTCGACCTGTGCTTACTGCCGTGTGGCAAGGACTCGGTGATGCTGGCTGCTTGTAGCCTTACAAGGAAAACGAATTGGACTATTTTTAAGGAGTCTGAGGCTTAAATATTTCTTGGCAATATTCACGAAGGGCATAAAAAGGCAGTCTAAATCCCCCTGAAGACAATGAGGGCTGCTTTGACGCCAGTGATTGGTTGCAGATGGCGTGGTGCTGCTGGAGGAGGAGTACGTGCGCGGGCGGCGCGTGTTCGGGCAGGTGGTGTGCACCTTCCGGTACGGCCGCGAGGAGGACGAGGTCATGGGACTCAACTTCTACAAGGAGCTCTTCCTCGCCTCCGAGCAGATCTACCCGCCGCCAGAAAAGCGCGCTTTTGAACTCTCCAAGACGCAGGTATACGAGTACTAGCAAGATAGTGTATTGTTAGAGAGACTTCTCAGCAGAGAAAATAAATAGGTAATAAAACTCAATGTGTAACTATCCCGACGTGGCAGTGTAGCAATGGCTCGGCAATAGTGAACGACGAAGTGAACGTATTCCCTGCACATTAGCAAGGGAGCGGATACAGTGTAGCGGGGGCAGCCGCAAGCTCACGACGCTATGTTGCAGGAGCGTCTGCTGAAGAAGCTGGGCGAGCACGCGCACCCGTTCCGGCTGGCGGTGCCGGCGGGCGCGCCCGGCTCCGTCACGCTGCAGCCGGGGCTGGAGGACGAGGGCGAGCCCTGCGGAGTGCACTACTACGTCAAGCTGTTCGTGGGAGACTCTGAGATCGACCGCAGCCATCGCAGGTACGGCTCAGTCTTACCTCTATTTGTTTGTTTTTGTGTCATTATTATTAAACTCACGTGAAGTATAAGAAAATGATTGATGTAAAATTCATATGCTGAAATAAATACCCTTTATTCTGTGCTATCGTTGCAAAAATTAAGTAAAATCCCAATAAGAATGATAAGAAAAAAAATACCGGCCAAGTGCGAGTCGGACTCGCGCACCGAGGGTTCCGTACAAACCTGCAAGGTTAAATATTTTGTGATGTAACTAAAAATTTATGGTTTTCGTAATTTTTCCTTTATCTATGCTATAAGACGTTGCTTCGTACCAAATTTCAAGATTCTGAGTTCACGGGAAGCACCCTGTAGGTTTTGATTCCCTTGCAAGTGTAGAAAATTTGCGGCATAAATGGCTGTATCTTTTGATTGCGTTGGCTTAGAAGTTTGATTTTTTCACAGCTTCAAGGGACAGTAGACCTGAGTAATTGATATAAATTTCAGCTTCATACCTCTACGCGTTCCTGAGAAAAAGGGTCTTGACAGACGGACGGACGGACGGACAGACGGACAACAAAGTGATCCTATAAGGGTTCCGTTTTTTCCTTTTGAGGTACGGAACCTAGACCTGAGTAATTGATATAAATTTCAGCTTCATACCTCTACGCGTTCCTGAGAAAAAGGGTCTTGACAGACGGACGGACGGACGGACAGACGGACAACAAAGTGATCCTATAAGGGTTCCGTTTTTTCCTTTTGAGGTACGGAACCCTAAAAACAATAAAATGTGTTGTATGTAAAAGAAGTAGTAGCACAGGAACAGTAGAAGTAGTCATTTTCGTGGATTAGGTAGCACGGTGTGGTTGCAGGAGCACGGTTGCGCTGGGTATCCGCAAGGTGCAGTTCGCGCCCAGCAAGCCGGGCCCGCAGCCCTGCACGGTGGTGCGCAAGGACTTCGTGCTGTCTCCCGGGCAGCTGGAGCTCGAGCTCACGCTGGACAAGCAGGTCAGCCGCCACACCTGCCGCTTGCTACACTCTGTACTCACACAGTGATGAATCTCATAAAAAATACCGACTGAGGAGATTATGGAACTAGGTTGAGACGACACGTTATTGCGTTAGTAACACAGTTTTTTTTTCTCCTCCTTCACAAATACCCCCTGCGTTGCAGAGGCCTTTGTTTAGCTTAGGATCGAGTTTATCGAATTAAAATAGAATTTTGATACATAGTATTAGCATAACATTTTGAATATCTATAAAATTATTAAACAATAGAACGGTTACATGGTCCAAATCTAATCCTTTCTAATAGTACCATGTATAGCCCTGAAAAGATCCGGACTCGGAGGATAGCATTTATATGAGATCCACGCTGTCTGAGATCTGGTTAATTTTCCATAAAATTATACCTGATACCTGAAAGCTCTGGATAGTCTCATATAAACTTACATGTTATCGTGAATTAATGAGGTGACGTGTGCAGCTGTACATGCACGGCGAGACGGTGGCGGTGAACATGTGCGTGCGCAACCACAGCAACAAGGTGGTGAAGAAGATCAAGGCGTCCATCCAGCAGGGCGTCGACGTCATGCTGTTCCAGAGCGGCCAGTACAGGAACGCAGTCGCAGGCGTCGAGACGCAGTGAGTCACTGTGCCTGCTTTGAACTCATCTGCTAGCAATCACATGTCGAGACGCAGTGAGTCACTGTGCCTGCTTTGAACTTATCTGCTAGCAATCACATGTCGAGACGCAGTGAGTCACTGTGCCTGCTTTGAACTCATCTGCTAGCAATCACATGTCGAGACGCAGTGAGTCACTGTGCCTGCTTTGAACTCATCTGCTAGCAATCACATGTCGAGACGCAGTGAGTCACTGTGCCTGCTTTGAACTCATCTGCTAGCAATCACATGTCGAGACGCAGTGAGTCACTGAGCCTGCTTTGAACTCATCTGCTAGCAATCACATGTCGAGACGCAGTGAGTCACTGTGCCTGCTTTGAACTCATCTGCTAGCAATCACATGTCGAGACGCAGTGAGTCACTGTGCCTGCTTTGAACTCATCTGCTAGCAATCACATGTCGAGACGCAGTGAGTCACTGTGCCTGCTTTGAACTCATCTGCTAGCAATCACATGTCGAGACGCAGTGAGTCACTGTGCCTGCTTTGAACTCATCTGCTAGCAATCACATGGAAAGCTTTTTATGCGAGCAATAATGATAAATTATAATGATGTATGAAGTATTCTTGTGGGCTATCACTGGCTGGATGGTCCTTGAGTCGTATTATTTCCTCACACCAGCAGGTAGTTAATAGCATTTCTCTTGGGTATATACATACATAGCGGTGGCTGGGTTACATGACGCGACGTTGCAGGGACGGGTGCCCGCTGCAGCCCGGCTCCAGCCTGCAGAAGGTGCTGCACCTGACGCCGCTGCTGGCCTCCAACCGAGACAAGCGCGGCATCGCCCTCGACGGCCAGCTGAAGCGCGCCGACACCACGCTCGCTTCCACCACGCTGTCAGTATACAACCTATATTACATCATACGTGTTAGTTGCCACTTTCATGCTGTAACAGTGTGACAGGACCTCCGGTCTGTACTTAATCCTTGGAAACAATATTGTAACCTCTGAAAACTTGTGAAAGCACGTTTAAGGTGTATAGCTAGTAGTCGTTGGTTGCAGGCTGTTGGACGCGGAGCAGCGTGATGCGTTCGGCATTGTGGTGAGCTACAGCGTGAAGGTGAAGCTGTACCTGGGCGCACTCAGCGGCGAGCTGGTGGCCGAGCTACCCTTCATACTCATGCATCCCAAGGTACGGCAGCGCTCACACGAGCCCGGCTAGGCTACACATAGTGGTAAACTACAGCGTGAATGGGTGTCATACACAAGCTTCATCGCTTTTGTAGCCTGAAGACTGGCAGGTCACTCTATTAGATAAGTAATTGATTCATTGAGGAAGTCCTCTTGGGCAAATCATCGCGTTGGACACAAATCTAAATACAGAAATGTAATGGCTTTTTTCTTGTTTTGAGTAATTTGGCAGCCAGATATTGCCTACCTTAGACCTATTACTTTTAGAGTATTAACAGTGATTATTTATCCTTATCATATATGTGCTTAGTTTAAGTTTGTAAGTGGTTTAGGAAACCAAGAGAAAGTAATTTTTGATGTAGAACAAAGTAGAGGGTTGCATGGTGTGTTCGCAGGAGGGGCGCGTGAAGATGATACACGCAGACAGCCAGGCCGACGTGGAGATGTTCCGCCAGGACACGGTGCACCACCAGGAGAGCGTCGAGGTCTACTGAGCGCACTCTGCTGCCTGACATCACACGTACTACTGTCATACAATGCACTTGCATACCATAACCACGTCAGTATCAGAGGCAGTGAATAATCTCTTTCTGTATTTAAACATAAAAGTAATGAAGCAATCCATATTTATTTATGCTTTCATTATCACAAAGAGAGAAACAAAATACATTAATTGGAGCAAAATTAAAACCAGTAGTTACCTATTTAGCTAGACTTGTGACGAAGATCTCCTCAAAGGGATTAATATTCAAATATGTAATCTTTACCTATCTAGTTATCAAAATAATTTTATTGTATTATTTTATAACCACTTAGCAAAATATGCAAGGCATATGTACCTACCTAAATGAAAATGTACCTATCAACTTACCTATGTATATTACTTATGTGCCTACATAGTTTATAAGTAAACTTAAATACGCGAACTCAATGATTAAAAAAATATTCTAAAATATTCTTGCGTTTGTTTTAATTCCCTTTTGTCGTTAATGTCGAACTATGAAAAGCGAAAGCCACGAGATGTGTAACGAATGCCCTGCGAGGTAAACACTTCAAAGACCTCAAAGAGGTTAAGCTTAATAAATCTCTCTCTTGAGTCGTATTTCCTCATGACTGAGGATCGTGACTCCCCCGCAGAATTAATTCGTTAGGAGAGTTTTCTTGGGCAGTTACATCGTGGTGGGCGCCCAGGTCCTTCCACGGAAGACACATGTCCTCGGATATTGTGGTCCTCAAACATGTCGGTATCCTCACGATGTTTTCCTTCACCGTTAAGCGAGTGCAAATCCACACATAACTTGAAAATACAAGTCATTGGCGTAGGGCCGGATTCGAACCAGGGTGCGTTCAAATGAAAATCAGACACTGGAACCACTGAGCCACACTCGCTTATAAATAACTATTCTTATTAGAAATAAAGCTACACCAAGTTCAATTTATCAAAAAATTACATCGAAAACATTGAAAATATTCAAATTGACATAGGTACCTTGAAAAGTACGTGCGTCCGCGTCTCCCGTGTCATTGACTGGCACTGGTGGTGGGGTGATCTCTGAGTTACCGGCGAGTGATATACGGCTATCTCTTTCTAACACATTAAAACTATTGGGTTCGGGATTGCCCCGCGTTCGTGTTAATAAGCTAATACTAAACCTAATTTTTATGTAAGTTTCTTGAAGTTCTATCTTTCCTTATACGGTAAAAAAGTTGTATATGCACGCCATCTACACTGAGTATCTGGCACCACACTAAGCATTGTGTTGTGGTCGCCCTCGGACGGTAAGTCACCCACTGTAGTTACACCACATTTACGACAGCCTAGTGTAGTCAACGCTACATAGATGGCGCCACTAGTACATATTTGTGAAACACCCGTACCATATAGCATATTTTGTAGATGGGACGGAGATACATTATTATTAAAATTGAAAAATAGGATTTTTTTTTTCATGTACATTCTATCTTCTTACACACACATACAAAGACACTATTATCCCACTCTCTACGACAGTAAAAAACACACACACAAACAGACACAGACATTAAATCTCTAATTTCATACTTCTACACACATCAACATTCAATTTATACTATAAAACACACACACACCTAAATATGAACCTTAAAAAATGTATTTGTAATATAATCTTATAAAAAGTTAGATGGCGTCAGCGGCGACCACTATCCATTTATTTTTAGTTACTAAGTTACTCTGTACCGATGTCCGAAAACAGGCCTTGCAGCCTTAGAGAGACATCGTACTGTGTAGGTGTTTACACTTTGATAAAAAAATACTTAATACTTGTAAGTCTTTGTTTCGATCCTTGGGGAAGATCTCCAGTATCTGACACACAAGCTTAAGCTTAGTTCGGGGCTGAGGGTCAACCTCTGGGATGGATCCACTGATGTTTCATGAACATATTATTTTTTGTATCACCTGCACATTGTTTTATGTAAACTTAAAGAAATAAAGATTTTTGTTTGTTTGTTTATTAAAAAAATTAGTTACTCGCAGCATTCTTGTTCCGTACAAATCGTTCATAACATTACTATGCAGATACGAGTAGAAGCGAGTTTTTTATTATCACTTGTATATCAGGTCAGGTGTGGTGGTAAGGAAACACTTATCAAAGTTTAAGACAACCTTTATTTCTCGTCCAAAATAAATAAAGTCAACAGTAGGGCGAACTCTTTGAGTTGTTCAACTTCTTAACAAATGACTTACAAATAAAGATACCTATGTAGGTAAACATAGATGTCGCTATGTATAGATGTCAGTATGTACAGATGCGGCGGGTGACACACATTTACACTTACACAGTAATTTAACTATCTACAGAGGATGTTTGAGTCGGCTCGCTTCCAGATATGTCGCGTGATATTGTACAATTAACTGACTACAGCTGCCGGTAGCTGCAGACAATCACCCACATGCAGCATGTCGCGCCGCGCAGTTTCAGTACACGTACCTTGAAATATCGATAGTAAATACAACTAAATTGATACAATGTAATGTAACTTTGACTGATTGTCACCAGCGCGGAATATCCAGATATAAAAACAGTTACTCAGTCGATATGTTGAACTGATCAGTCACCGATATGAATACAAGTGTTATTTGTTGATCCGATCAAACATATTGCTACACATTTGACGAGTCAGAGACATGGACTTAAACAATATTATAACGAAGATATTACAATTAGACTTATGTAATGTAAGTTATGTACAGTAGTGGTTCCCTCTACGGAGCTCGAACATTATGTACAAGGAGGCTATGTACAGTCGGAGGCCCCGGGGACCTGCGCCTATATCTAGTTTCGTAGACACGTAAAAAAGTGGCAAAGACTCAGTCGCTTACCGACTACTATTTACATCACACAATTGATTTAACTAGAGTAAGTAAGGTGAGTGGCGCCGCCTGCGGAGCGCCGCGGCCGCTTCATTCCACGCACACAACATTATATCAACACATCGAATGCAAGAAAATATGTATACATTTCAATTATATATTAAGTTATGAATACTTCCGTTAATTTACTTCAAAACAAGTGACATATTCTTGAAAGAAATTCTGTATGGTTAGTGTGTGCCAGCAGTATGACAGCAGCGGCCTGCACGTTACCGCACGATGTCGCACGACACGCAGGCCGCACGGAGGCGGCCGCGGCGCGGCGTCATTCAAATACTACCGAAGAAATGTACACAAGGGGACGTCATCTAGTCATTTACAAGAGCGCCGCACACACACCTACTCTCTAGAATACTACAACATTATGTTTGTAAGTATAGTTGGAACCATGCAGTCGCGGCGTAGTTGTACACCGTCGGCCCGTAGTAGAGTAGAGTGTGGAGCGCGGGGTGTGCTCGGTGGCAGACAGCGCGTGTGGCGGCCTACACGCAGGACTCGGGGATGCGGTGGTCGAGCAGCTTCTCCTTGATGGCGTCCACGTTGAGGTCCGGCGCGGCGCGCAGCGTGGCCGACGCGCTGCGACCCAGCGCCGCGCCCGCCGCCCCGCCGCCGCCGCCCGCCCCGCGCGCGCCCCACGTCCACGACGCACCCGGCCCGTTGCACGCCGCCTGCAAACATCATGTCCAGACTTGACTGAGCTTAGAGTCTCTTTCCATTACAGGTATGTTGCAAAATTAAAATGTTTCGATAACACGAAAAAACACTTGTTAACAGATGTTGTATTGGAGGCTTCACTGTCTTCCCGGCACCGCTTTCGTAGATAGCTGTATAGAGCTGTGCTCGGACCTTATTACGTGGACAACAAAGCGAGCCTATTTATGTTAATGAAGTCCGCAGAATGAAGAGCCTATCGGACCCTAAATTAATGCAGAGATTTAGGGTGGACCGCCTCCAGCATTACTGTATCGCGCCATCTCTACGTCGGCCGCTATTGTAGCCGCCACGATTACACCTAATTAAAGCTTACAAAATAAACCAATAAAGCTAATCATGTTCCGCGACCCCGGGGCCGGCCGGCAGCGACCCGGCACCGAGGTGGGTGCAACAATAGGCAAGCACGATAAAACAGTAAGAGTTAATTAAAGCGTCCTTTAGCGACGCGACACCTACTCCATGACCGACTCGATTTATTACTCGCACCAACGTTTCCTACTTGATGTTTCCGTTATTGTGTTACGATTTCATTACTTTGTAGTTAAATGTTAAAACAGTCCTTTTAAAATGTCGAAGAATGATTCTATCGACTATAACGTTATATGTCATGGCGAGCGTCCACAACTCCTTGGAACGACGTGCGAAATGAAGCTTTCTCGAAGGCAAGATATAAGAGAAGTTTCAGAGGCAGATGCAGTTAAGTGCGGCTCGATGCGTGATCTAGCGGACAATAAGCGTCTGATGTACGGCCGGCGCTTACGCCCGATGTACGGCCGGCGCCCGCGCCCGATGAACGGCCGGCGCCCGCGCCCGATGTACGGCCGGCGCCCACGCCCGATGTACGGCCGGCGCCCGCGCCCGGCCACTGCCACGAAATTTAATAATAATAATAATAAAAATGTTTATTGGACACACAAATTCTTATAATATTTATACTTATTTATAATCTTATTTAAAATAGGACATTTTAGAATACAAAAAGTATGTCGAGCAGCTGCTACGCTGAGAGAAAGTAGTCTCTCGTGTTGTAGCAGCTGATTCCTTCAGGGAAACAGATTTTTAGGAGGTTGGAAAACTCATCTAACGGAAACAAAGCTATACAAAATTTAAATTGAAATTAAGAAATAAAAAGAAAAATATTTAAAAAGTATAATCTTAGCCTATTTTTTTGTTATTATGTGAGTGTATGTGTGTGTGTGAGTGTGTGAGTGTGTGAGTGTGTGTGTGTATAAATGGTTATGAGTAAGTATGTTTGAGTGATTATGTGTAAGTGCTTGAACGAGTATGTAGGCGGTGCAGTGTGCATTGTTCTTATGTGTGACATATTGGTCTAAGTAGGTATGGTGTTTTTATATATATTTTTTACATATCGGGTAGAAGTGATACTGGTCATGCATTTTATTTTAAAACAGTTAAAAGTTTTTCAGTGTCGTCATAGTCAAGAGAATTTAGCCATTTGTCTACTGCTGACTGTAAATCTCTATTATTTAGATTAATCACTCTATTTATTTTGCTACAAGCATTGTTATATAGATAAGGACCCAAGAAAGCTTGATGGTGCTTAAATAGAGCAGTGTGATGTTTAGGAATAGGAAAGTATCTGTCATTTCTTCTGTGATTGCCGTCGTTATTATTAAATTTCAATAACCTGTGCTGCATCATAATAACATTTTTGATGAATAGCTGTCGGACTGTCAGTACTCTACAATTTTTGTAAAGTTCAGTCGTGTCAAATCTAAAGTGTTTGTAAATGGCAACCTTAAGCACTGCTCGTTGAGCACGTTCAAGTGTAAGGAACTGAGTTTTGCAAGATCCGCCCCATGCTGTGTTACAATAGGTTAAGATTGATCTGCATTGAGAATGATATACTTCTAACAGGAGCTTTCTATCCGCTACTTCACGTAAATGCTTGAAGACGTATATTAATTTACGAACTCTCTTACTTAAGGCATTTATGTGCGGTTTCCAGGATATTTTTTTGTCAATAATGACACCCAAATACTTAACAAAATCAACGGCTTCAAGTTTTGGGCAGTCACAATTTTCATTAGAACATTGCCCATGTATTGCTAAATCTATTTTTGATATCCTGGGCCGTGAATTTGTAAATTGGATATATTTAGTTTTTTCAATATTTAAGGTCAGCAGATTATTACGTATCCATCCAGAAACCTTTTTAAGGCCTTGTTCAGCATATGCCTGGGCTTCTTGCCAGGTATTGGCCTCAAATATAAGAGCTGTATCATCCGCGTATGAGTATATTCTGCCATTTTTCAGTTGTTTATCACACAAATCGTTTACGTACACTAGAAATAAGCTAGGTCCTAAAACGCTTCCTTGTGGAACGCCAAAGGTAACTTTCTGTTCTTCACTTATTATACCATCAACCTTTGTTTTTTGTGTTCTACCACTCAAGTAGCTTTCAAAAAGGCGAGAAGCTATTCCGCGGATGCCTATATGCTCTAGTTTTTTGATAAGGAGAGGAACAGAGACCGTGTCAAAGGCCTTTGCCAAGTCCAAAAATAATCCGACTACCCTCTTTTTTTATCTAATTTATTTACAATAAAGGAGGTAAGCTCGTTTACAGCATCTGAGGTAGATACCCCGTTTCTAAAACCAAATTGTTGAGTGGAAAGAACGTTATATTTTTGAAGGTAAGATTTAAGTCTACTATTGATTAATTTTTCAAGAATTTTTGAGAATGTTGTCAAAACTGAAATCGGTCTATAGTTTTCGACACGATCTCTGTTCCCATTCTTATAAATTGGAGTAATAATTGAGGTTTTAAATGCTTCTGGAAAAACTCCTGTGGTTAGGCTGAGGTTACAGATTTTTGTAATAACTGGTAGTAAGACAGGTAAACACTTTTTAACAATTCCGACAGAGATACCGTCTATACCGACAGCACTGTCATTTTTTAATCCTAATATTATATTATAAATTTCTGTTTCATCAGTTTCTGCCAAATACATAGAATTCCTTTGAGATACAAGTTTATCTATATCGAGATTATTCTTATTATAAATTTGATCTTGGTTAATGATTTTGTCTGCTAAGGTCTTGCCTACATTAGAGAAATATTTATTAATAAAATTTACAGAATCAGTCGTATTATCTTTTATTTTTAATAGGGCTTCATTACTAGTTTTTATTTTTTATGTATTAGTTACATGCCTAATGGTTTTCCATGTCTTTTTTAAATTGTTTTTATTTTTAGCAAGTTTGGATCTGTGATAATCATTTTTTAGTTTCTTTAGTAATTTTGTGCAATAATTTCTATATCTTTTGTAGGTTAATTTAAGTATTTAATTATCTGGGGACTCCTTTAGTTTTAAGTGCATTCTGTCCCGATTTCTTATGCACCGAAGAATGCCAGGGCTTTAAACTAATTTTATTACTGGGGATTTTTACTAGTGTAGTGTATGTATTTATTATATTACTTATTTTATTAACGAACTTATTAGTTATCTCATTAATATCGTGCAAACTCATAATTTGGTCAAATTTGGTAGTCATAATTTCTTGGCATATTTTTGTTTCTTCAACTTTTTTGACCAACTTACCAGGTTGCACTATATTTTTAGTTTTGTGTTCAATATTTATAATAACAGGGCGATGGTCCGTAATGAAAGTGTTAACAACCACAGTTGTGGTCTTATATTTGCATTTAGCTATTGAATGATCTAGACAATTATTAAATCGAGTGGGGATGGTATGAGTAGGAATTGGACGCACAAATCAAACAGATATCTTACTCCTGCCATGACTGGCCCGGGCCGCGACCGACCCGGCGCGGCGCAGCGCTGAGACTCTCGTAACTTAGCGCTTTACATTATATCGCATGAGTTAGAGCTCCTCTCATAATAGACATGATCCTGTCGTATATTCTGCTTGGTTCACTCGCGCCGATATACCTCGTGTTTCTGTGCCGCGGTTGTGTTCGTTCTAATAAACTTGGATAAAGTTTATGCATCGGTGTTTGTTTGAGAAGCTGCGTGCGTCCCGCGAGAGTTGGTTTAATCTGGTGTGCGGCGCGGCGCGGCGCCAGCCACCGACACACATTCATTCACTCACTCACGACTTATACTCCGACGCGTCGAACTTTACACTTCGCAACAACTTTCCGTGTGCGGTAAAAATCTAACGATATTATTCGGAGGAACAAAGTGTACGTATTTTATGGCGCGATGTCGGTCGAACGACATATTTTATCTAGAAACATTTTGCGGTGATGAAATAGTGATAGAGTGTGACGGATGGAGGCGTCCCGAGGGACTCTGCGCGCGGTCACTGGCGTTGTGCCGGCGCGGGCTCCCGCGGGACGATACTAGCTGAGTGACACATAAAGTGAACGACAGATAAAGTAAGTGGCAGGAAGGAGCCAGGCGGCAGGCGGCCTCCTCGCGCCGGACTTTATGTCCGCGCACTTTACTGCCGCCGTTACTTCGAGGAACGGTTATGAAATATTACTATGGAGCGTACAATTTACACGCTTATATTGGCGGAGCGGAATCAGAGTTGATATATTCCCCGAGTCGGGACCTGCCTGCCGCTATAAATTACACAGATTATACAATAATCCCCGGGATACGAAGGCAGAACTCTCGTTCTGTAACCACATATAAAAACTCTTTTCTAGATACATATGTACACGTCTATATATGTAATTAGCAAAGCTACGGAGTGCGTAAGTACATAAAGCAGCAGTAGATAGATATGTACGTACCGGCGTGGGCAGCGGTGCGGGCGCGGTGCGGCCCGGGGACGCGGCGGGGGCCGGCGCGCCGCCCGCCTCGCCTGCAACAACACACACCGTCAACAACTGTAGATGACTAAATAGCAGTTGAAGATAAAAAAATAACTAACAATAAATAATTTATAACTATATAAACATTTTATGCTGATTTTGATCCAGAACAGATTCCAAAACATGTATACACATCTTGATCTTCATATAAAGTTACTTAACTACAAAATATTATTTAGCATTTAAAGTTATGTTATTGGTATCATAAACCTGTAAGCGATGTGCAAGCTCCGGCCGGCAACGTACGGCGTGCGCATATGAGCTGTATTAGTAGCGACGGCAGGTGACACTGGCCACAAACCGATACAGGCAAATACTTGGCTTGGAAATGGATATCGCTCCCAGAGGTACGGCACTTAATTCCCAAAGCCTCCGAAGGTAGACGCAGAAGGAGGAATGTCCCGCGGTGTACGGACGGACATAAATAACACCTCTCCTCCCGCCCGCACCCCACGCCGGAGATTTATCCCGGCCACGGAAAAAACCTGATTAATCACTACATTCAAAGACGGAGGCAAGCGTAAGTCAGGTCACAAGAAATAATTAATTGGCACGCGTTTTCCCTCTTTGCCCCGCGGCGTGTGGTCCCTCTCTCGTCTGAACGACGTGTGCTTCTATTTATTGTATAGAGCAGTACAGTAAGTACAGCATACACTGGTCTCGCGAGGTGTTGACGTGGATGTGACAAATGACTTAACCTAACCGGGTCGCACTGCCCGCGGGTAGCGCAAGAAGGCCGTCTAGTATTGAAGTGCTTTATAGCGCTCCAGGGAAGAGAACGCATTGGTATAAGAGGCAAACCATTAAACTGGCTAAGATCATACTTAGAAAACAGGATTCAGTTAGTCCAAATAGAACAACAATGCCCAGACACTGGACAAATTAAAACAATTCAATCGGAGATGAAAACAATCAATCATTCAATCCCCCAAGGCAGCGTCCTAGGATGTGTGCTCTTCCTTATTTACATTAACAAGTTGCCCAAATTACTAGATACACATTGCACACTATTTGCAGATGACATCTCTCTCATATTCAAATGCTCTCCAAGTACCAACTCTCAAATACATGCTAATATTATAAAAACTTTATCAACTATAAAATCATAGCTATCAGATCGAAACTTAGAAATAAACACACAAAAAAGTAAACTAATCCAATACTTACCACACCAAAGGAAATCTATCGACCTAAACACATTATCAATGACTCTAGAAATGGATGAAATAAAGAAATGTCGATTTCTCGGAGTCAATATAGATACTAACATGAACTGGAAAGAACACATAGCAATACTAAAAACTAAAATGTCTCAATTCACCTATGCCCTCTCCATACTTAAAATCAATACAAATATCGAAACAGCATTAACAGCATATTACGCCTATGCTTTTGCCTGGCTACGCTACGGCGTAATACTGTGGGGAAACAGCACCGACGTTCAACAGTTATTCATTATGCAAAAAAAATGTATCCGAATAATAGTAAACATCAATATCAGTACCAGCTGCAGATCACACTTCAAAGAAAGAAAAATCCTAACATTGCCCTGTATTTACTTATATGAAAATGCTGTCTTCGTCAGGAAAAATCTCAATCTTTACACAATAGACCCAAATCCACGCAGAACATTTAAAATAGTACTTCCGGAACCAATACTAGAAATATACAAGAAAGGGCCATACTACATGTCTATACGGATATACAATAAACTACCAAACTTCATAAAAAAAGAACAAAATATTAAAACTTTCCAAACTAAACTAAAACTATATTTTATACAGAAATGCTACTACACAATAGAAGACTATTTTAATGACGAAAATAAGGAATAGGATATAATAATAATGATCTCAATGTAAAGTAGATTAATAATAGATAATATAAGAAAATATTGTACACATACATACTGGTTTAAGTTTAAGATTTGAAATTTTATATTAAGTTTTTGATTTTAGAATATTTAGTTTTAATCTTAGCAACGCCCTAATTCCCCTCTGAACAGGGTAAATGTAAATAGGTACATTTAATGCTAATAAAGAAATTTGAAATTTGAAATTTGAAAGAAGGTCTCGAATTTCACAATGTTCCTGCGTACTTGCAGCGGATTATAGAAGCGTACTTCATAGACAGGACAGTGCAGTATGTCGGTAAAGATGGCGTCTTACACAAAAGAGCAATGTATTGCGGCGTACCGCAAGGATCCGTACTAGGTCCTATACTATGGAATCTCGCATATGATGCGGTACTCAGAACAAGTTGGTCTGTTTCGCCGATGACACCCTAATCCTGGCCGAAGGTCACAATTTTCGGGGAACCAACCGAATTGCTGAAGTAGGTGTTGATTGCGTCGTCAAGAAAATCCATGAGTTAGGTCTCAAAACTGCGCCCCATAAAACTGAGGCAATATGGTTTCACAGGCACAGAAGAGGAACAGCTCCAGAGAGGTCAATAATACGAGTTGGAGAAACTGATATTGAGATACGAAAATTCTTAAAATACCTTGGGTCAATGTTGTCAAGTGATGCAGCGTGGGCCGCGACAGTTGACTTTTGTGAAAAGTTCGTTACAAAAAAGGAAATTGCTGGACGAGAGAGGGAACGCGCAGGATCCGTGTCAATGCGAAGTCAAGGGGGTAGCGAATCAGACCGCTTTTTGACCCTGGAACCGGGGTAAAGAGAATTAGGTTCTGGTAGCATCTGCAGAAACACGATAAAAGGGGGTAAAGGAACCTGTTGGAGGTTGGCCGGTTGGACCTCCAATCGTATAGAAGTTACCATGAGATGAGGGTCAAGGCACAAAAAAAAAGGCAAGATTCAAAAGACGTCAGAGTGCTTCTTTGGGCTGATGCGGTGTTCTTATGACATCCCGGAACCCCTGTTCTTGAAGCATACGGGAAGGCCAAAGGGGGTTTTAGTGAGTAAAAATCTCACATATCCCGACCGATCGGGAATCTATGAAGATTTCCCCCTCGGGAGAAAAAAAAAGTATTGAAGTGTTAAGTGACCGAGGTGTCTCACACGTCTCTGAAAATATGTAGGCATATGTATGTATGTGTGTGTATGTGTGTCATCAAACTCGTAGTCACACAGCGCTCCAAAGCAAATGAAGCCGCCTCTGAAGCGCGTGAGTGGAGCGGCTTTGCGGCATGTTTTCAATTGCGAGTGTCGGAGGCTGAATATTCACGATGGCGCATCAATATTCATGAATATCCGCCAGCTCTGCCGAGCCGCGCCGCGCCATGTTACGCCGCGCCATACCACGCCGCGCCGCGCCAAGCCGGGCAAAAACGGAGCCACAGATCTCTCGGGGACTCTCGCTACATACTATCGACTGAAACCACGCACTTGACTCACTGAGGCAGGACTCTCTAGCAGCTTACGTTGCTAATACGCTCATTAAAATTAGTAGGTACTAGGCAAAATTTATGGAAAAATATGTATTAGCTGCCCTTTCTTCCCCGGAGTGCCAGGTGCAACCGTAATGGGGGGTTCTGTATTAGATAGATAGATAGAAAATTCTTTATTGTAACACACGATAAAATTAAAACGATTATTATTGGACGACTCTCAGGCGTTGTTTCAAAAAAATATTTTGATGTAAGTTTTACTCATACTCGGGAAACGTTTAGTTCAGTAGTCTCACAAATAACGAGGCCTTTTGTGATGGAAATCTAATAAGCTGTCCCTAAGAATGACCGCTACATCACTGGTCCTTCCTTTATGCTCATACCTGCGGCAAAATTAAATTCTAAGTACGTCATCAGTATGCGTGACGTCATCAAGCAAAGGATCGTTTATTGGCGGAATTTGTAATCCAACATAAAGCACGTGACGAGGGAAGTTTGTTAATATCGAAGTTGGCGACTGTAAACTACTCCCGCGGGATTGATGCCGCTACTGCCGGCTCAGAAGAAAGCCCATAAACCGCACCGAGAGAATCTCTGCGCTTAACATGGGAACTATGACAATGCTTCATCTGAATCTATCAGTATGATTCACCAGCCAATCCAAGCAGTGTGTGCTATGCTGTCATTGGTCGAGAATCACCTGGAGCACCGTGGTGGCGGTGCTCAGCTACCTGCGTGTGCGTGCTAGCGCGGAGTATGGAGATGAGTTGTTAAGCCGGCTCGCGGCTCGGCCCATTATTTGGCAGATTGGTCGCGGGATTCAAGTTTTTACGACGTCGCCGCAGCCTCTCATTATCGCGGGATATACCAGCGCAGTATAGTACAGAGTAGAGGTACAAGTCACAGAGCTTCAAGCTGACTTACTTGATAACGAGGCTGTAAGACAGCGCTCTGTTAGAGGTATATTTCATTACTTGTCCGTATTCTATGTTCGGTTAGTATGAAATTTTGTTTTATCTTGATTTTTTATGCCGACTGGAAACGAGCGTACGTGCTCCAAGTCCGCGCTGTAAGAGCGATGGCACGGATACCGTATGACACTGATATACGACCGTACTTTGTATCGCTAGGTATACTGACGCTGCCATCGATACTCATTATGCAGACTGCGATGTACGCGCGGACAAATATTAGTACGTATAATATAGTTGGTGAACGTCATACATACCCAACCAGACGGAGAGGTATCCTGGCCACCGCGAATCATTCTCTGGTGAAGTCTGGCAAGTTGACGCATGCCACAAGTGTAACTGTATACAACAGACTCCCTGAAGATATTGTTAATGCACCAAGTGTACCCATATTTAAAGTAAGACTCAAGCGCTGGCTTGTTGACCAGGCGTTCGAAAGCTTTAAACAATTTGTGGAACTGCCACTTCGTAAAGTTAATTCTGTAGTAGATACAGAGTAAATTATTATATTTAATTTTTAATTATTAATTTATTAATGTTTATTTTGTTTTTTAATGATAATTAATGAAATTATTCTTATGAACATGTAATATAAAATTATATTGTAAAATAATGACATGTACAGAGAGTATAAATAAATGAATATGAATATGAATATGAATATGAATATGAATATTATGCAAAAATATAAGAATATTAGCGAAATAAACTCATGTGTTACGTGTATCACATGCATGAGTGGAGCCAGTGCCCGGCCCCGGCCCGGCTACTCTTGTGCTCCTCGGGAGCTCGCTGACATACATATGACGCACTATTTACTATTCCATGGAGGCGTCGTCACAAACACCGACCACGGCCGCGACCTCTACTGGGACTTTATTGAAGCTTATCCCAATATTTGATATCGTAATGATTAAATTTTTGTGCACATTGGTCAGCAGATAATTTTAAATAAATTTTAGATAATTTTTAGTATGTCTGTACGTTATTTTCATATGAAACTCGTACTCAACTACAACAGGCAGCACTTACGTTAAAAAATATGTCGAAATTTAATGTAGGTGCTAGCCGGTTGTTATAATTAAATTTATTCATGTCTTACGGAAACAATACGGTACATCAATTACCTATGTTCAAAGTAAAATGTATCAAGGTAAGCTTCTAGTCTTATTGCCATAATCGTTAAACTTGCATCGAGATCCCAGGGTGCGGCGCCGGGACAACAACCTGCAATCGGCTGCCACACCACCACTAGCGCATGTGAGCTGATTTCTAGATTGGCCTCGGACAAGCGGCCGCTAGTTGGTTAACTAGTTTTATAGTCACCTATATTATATAATTCCTTTATTACTACAGCACTTTTATAATTCGATGAAATTTTATGTTTAGATAATTTGATACAATTAATATTATTTCTGGAGTCAAAAATCAATGTATAAAATCCTGACAACCAGTACGTGCCGAGTGCACTCGCGGTAGATTTGCAGCTACAATATCAAACTTCGGCGGATTCATTTAACTTTCCCTCAGAAGCTCCCTTTATATCGCTAAAGTGTTTCACATCACATGAGTTCTAGAAGAATGGTAGCTAGCTCATTTTATTGTTGCAATGAATATTTAATAATTAAATTGTTTTACTAGCTTTAGCAACTTTACACAAATAAAAAAAAATACGGCAATAATATACATATCACTTCTAAAAAAAAACCTTGTGCAAAATACATTTTGCCCATTATGTACTTAGGAGTAGTAGTTTTTGTCGCGAGCCATAACTACATATGTGCTTTTCCCATTAGTGCATTAATACACCGAATGTAGCTTTGTCTCGCGGCCATTACTTGATGACATGATGTGATGAGTGCGTCGCGGGCCGTCGCGGGCCGCCGTGTAACATGAACATGCTTCAAATCAGCAACGTAGGTATCTATGACGTGCAGCTACTCATAATGAATGCCCTACACCATATTTTGTATTCGAACAGGTAAGCCGCTTCAATCGCAACATTCCTAGATCTAAAGGTGTAGATAGGTGTGAGTGCGTGTGAGGTAGCGCGGTAGAGTAGAGTGGGTGCTAATCCGGGCGGAGCCGGGTGACGGCGCTATATCACCCTCCATGGGCCGTATATTAAGCTTTTATGAGGATTGCCTTTAAACCCCTCTCACGTCCAGCCGCGAGCCTCCATTCACATTTGCACCAGTTTTTCTGTAGCCATGTATGTAGTTAATATGAATATTTCAACGTATGTATGTTGTGCGGCCGCTTAGCCCTATGTTTTCTCCGAAAAAAACACCGTTTGATGTCAAAATGAAGTAGGTATTAGCTGGTTGCTGTTACATAGTTAGTGATATACTCACAGTAGTTGTTGGGTATGAGGTCCGGCTCGGCGTCGTCGGGCGCCGGCGGCTTCTGCGCGGGCGCGGGGGGCTTGTGTATGTGGTGCGGGGCGCGGCGCCGGCGCAACGCGGCCAGCAGCGCGCACGCCGCCAGCGCGCAGCCCGCGCCGCCCGCCGCTCCCAGCGCGCCCGCCATGCCGCCCGCCCCCAGCCCGCCGCCGCCTTCACCTGTACCACAGCGAATACAGTTACTACATGCTTTAAAATATAACTGTACAAAAATACACAGATATATTAATAGCCAAAACTGTCACAACCAATAGTGTAGTTACATTCTGTCATGTAATATTTTTCGCTATAATACTGGTAAAAACCGACAGAAAGCCGCGAAAAAAGCGTCGTGTCGGAAAACTGTCCCATCGAGTGATATAACTCGTGTCGGCGCCGTTTGTACTCGCTACACATACATATTCGTAGTTACATCGAGAGCTGACTGCGAGCCGCGACTCTCGAAGATTCACTGTAGCTTTGTTCAAATTCAATCACTCATCTCGCTCGCGAGGCGTAAGGTGTAAGGCAACCAGTTTATTAAGGTACAGCACGCAAATAAATCGTTGATATTATTATAGTAGTTTATGCAACTATCATATAATTAAGGGTATTAAAACACGAGTGTGAGTTTATGAAACGAGCGCAGCGAGTTTCATAATAGTAACGAGTGTTTTAATACCCGTGTTATATGCAGTTGCATACACTACTTTATCTTCACTAATGCAATTATTCAAACAACAAGAGTAAAAGCTGACAATAGTTAATTTTTCATATAATTTTCTAGATTTTTTTGGCAAAAGATTGTGAGTTACTTTTGTTGCCAATTCTAGAATATCCGGAGGCGTACAAATATCATCGTCGCTATCCATTTTTAACTTTAATTAGTATTTAAAAAACAAAACACATTGCGAAACATTAAATTCACGCGTACGTGTTTGTCACAGTGATTTTGCCGCCATTAAAATCTAACCAACTAGAGCGCAGCGCGACCAACCTGATTGGCCCTGCAATCAGGTTGGTCACGCTTTTTTGATGTTATAATGAGCTATTACGATATCGATGTGGATATTATAACATCATGTGAAATTACTTAAATTGAGTGTTTTGTTGTCTGTGCTATAACAGTAGTAATTATAAGTCAAGTATTGGAAACATAAGTAGAATGTTACAACATTAGTGTAGATAAAAATTATTACTACATGCACAACTAAAATCATGATATAACTTTTACTACCGATTTGGTGACTTATGTCTGTACAATGCTGTCTCGTTATGATAATACCTATGCCGCAATTGATTGAAATGATCTCTCTGTCCGTTACTAGCTAGTCTGTGCTGTGTGGGCGCGCTGCCTCTGGGACAAAGTATCGCCTCCGCGGCTTATTTCCGACCAGATTACAATCGAATATTTAATGAAGCGATTAATAAGTTATTAACACGCGTGTGGTCCGACTCAGCTCCGCCAGCTCGCGGGGAAACAGACAGTATGTGGTCATGATAAGGCATATTTTGGCGAGCTCGACCCCCAAGCGAGCACAAATCCTGCAGCTTACAGTAACGGGCGCGTCTTAAGGGGTTAATAAGAGCGCGGAAACACGCTCGCGACTGATTTAACTTTTGGAGCTACGCGCTCTACGAGCAACGATCATTTATTCGTTACACAAGTGGCAGGTATGTGTACTTACAGCTTTACACGTGTTTTATGCAAATGGATATAATCGTAACAGTAAAATTAGTGTTGAGAATTAGAAGGAAACTGCATCAACGCCAATTGAGGAAAGTGAGAGCGATGCGTCTGCGCCGGCCACGTTTTATGAGTCTCAATAAATAAACAATCGTGTAAAAACGCGTAAATCGAACAATGATTATTCATTGCACTTCATCAATGATTTATCGCCTATAATCGTATATATATCGTATAAGTTTATTGTATTTCCGCCGCTGGACATTAATCTGGTAAATTTCACGGAAATATAGCATCGCACTAGCGCCCGGGCCCGACTTGCATCGCGCGATCATACATCATCGGCTGTACCGACCAGATTGCATACATCCTGACTGACAGTATAACATCCTACCTACATATCACTCCGTAATGTATTATCGCCATTTGCTACACGAATGAAATGCAAAAGTCATAAGTATTGATAGGGTTGCTTTTATTCATTTCGAATCATTCAAAAAATAACTGCATATACAGCTCGACTCGCTTCGATGCACGAGCCGCGTGCCTTCACGCCGCGCCGGTGCAATAATGACGCACCACAATAATACAATAATCTGCATTACACGTGGTACTGTAGGCCCGACTCAGTCCATCACTTCTACGAATATGCTGTCATTCAACCGGCCAGCACTTTGTTAAGTAACGTTAAATGAGTAAAACAGAGTCGTTTTCAGAAAGGCGATGATCGCAACCAAATTAATGAGGAATGATGCCCTCGCTGAGTACTAATCTCGCCCGAGGGCTGTAATGAGATTACACTATCCGGAGATACCTGAGCCGCGGGGAGGGGCGGGGGTGACGTCATTCATTACCACAGACTACACAACCAGTAGAGGTGCGATATGATCGTTATGAATGGCCGGCTCGAGGTGTTTGCTTTCAATCTCCTCAACTTATGCCGTTTGTTTGCCTCCCCCTGCCCCCTGCCCCTTGCGAGCCACACCTCTCCCCCCGCGCTCCACCACGCTTCACTCAACTATGATCCCCTAATATAGATTAAACAGCACTAGCTTGTGGTTGGATATAACTTTACAAACCATATGCTATTTATATTCGTACTAGCAGATTAACTCTACGGTTGTTCAGTGTATTATTAACTAGCTGTGCCAGTGACTTCGTCCGCGTGGAATAGTTATTATCATAAAAACGGTTCTAGTGAGTTAATCTTAAAAGATAGACATATACTGTTCTGAATATTTTGTTAGATCATTTCAAGAGAAATAATTTTTTCCTACATATTTTTTTGATATCTTGAACCGTTTTTGCAGCGCACGCAATGGAAGCCCTCAAAAATGACTAATTTCCCCGTTTTTTTCACATTTTCCATTGTTTCTTCGCTCCTAGTAGTTACAGCGTGATATTATATAGCCTAAAACCTTTCTCGATAAACGGTCTATTCAACACAAAAATATTTTTTCAATTCGCACCAGTAGTTCCTGAGATTAGCGCGTTCAAACAAACAAACAAACTCTTCAGCTTTATAATATTAGTATAGATGTGAATTATTAATTAAAAAACATTTAATAGATTGTCGAACCTTTCCCAAAATATGTGATTGAATTTGTAAATCCAAGCGTAAAGTCAAGTACGTGCGTGGATTGTCGGTAAATGTCAGGTGGAGCTCCAGACCCGCAGGCCGAGTGGAATCAAACGTTCGATCCGAGCCCGGCGGCCCGCGCCCTTCGAGCCGACAAATTAAGGTCTCGCTTGTCCACCTCCATTCCACTCGTATTAGTTTTTACGCGTCGATTGCTGCCGTCCGGCCACCGTCCAGCCACCGTCCGGCCGCCGTCCGGTGGCCGGACGGTGGCTAGTTCGCCTCACTCGGCACTTTCCGACCGGTTTCATTTCTGTTGACGCCTCTATTTGGTGAAGCTCTCCGGCTCCCTAAAACCTCTTATTGTATTTCACGGTCTAGTGCCTTTGATCTCTTCAAATTTGTCGATTTATTATTGGGGAAGAAACACCATTTGAATGGAGAAATCTTTGATGTGAATATAATGGAATACAGTAGGTATATCAAATATGGTTTAACTGGCGACCTTAGTAGTGTGTAGTGTTTATTATGTATGTATAGGACTAAATAAAATCAGACCACTTAAAAAAGGTACGTGAAATAATAAGTATGAATAAACCTTGAAATCTTTCTAAATAGTACATTTTCAAAGATCTGAAATTAATAATTGTGTGTGTTTTCTAAACACTGGTTTATTTAGAGTGCGATCCTTGTTTGCGAGTTAGGAGTGAGTTTGCAATCGGAAATTAACTTTGGCGTTGTTTAATTTAAGCACTGAAAAAGTTTTTGCGAAAATTGAAAAAGTCAATTTCCTGTTTCGACTCTTATTTAAGTACACAGTTGTGTTGGATTTCAATCTAAGAAGTGTGGTATTATTGGAGTGTTGGAGTCACGGCTGGTGACGTCACGCGGGTGTCCCCGGCTTCCTTCCGCGATATATTTCTCCCGTTAATGTTATCCCGGGGCTCATAATTCGCTGAGGATAAAGGCACTTAGCGCACTCGCCCTTCTATTCCCCGGGGCGGCATGACCCTACAAATTGAGTTTCGGTGATTTAATACAAAAACTAGTTATGGAGAATCTTCGGGAGATGGCGAGTTGACGGAAGCGACCGTGTTGGTGACATATGAACTTCTCCATACCATAAGTACACTTGTTGTATGTAGCTAATTCTGGCTTTGCGCGTAAAGGTTTAATGTTCAGTAAATATAATCGTAGATATGAACTAGAAGTAAGTTCAGTTCATTGACGCCGGCAAACAGGCCGACAGTCAGGCTCGCATCGCACTCCAGGGCGACATTTAATAGGTCCGACCTCACAACCCTCGTCACTCGATACTTATTGTGTACATATTCGTCGGCTATTTGTTTTTAGAATCGAGGATGCTTTTAATATTTTTTTAAAAGGTCGGATAAAATATTTAATTATTGAATACAGCACGCAAGTTACAATCCTCATAGAGCTGTCGAGCTGAGCAAATATCTTCCTCTTAGAACACCAACCATGTAGGATTCATAGTATTCTGGAGACTCTTGTTTTTGAAGACGGGTAGACGACTGCGCCTCACACTCGCCCCGCGTGGTTGCATGTATTGTACTAACCGGTGCGTTTCTCCGGGTCGGGGAGGAGCACGTCGTGCAGCGTGGCGGGCGGCGAGCGCCCCTTGGAGTTGACGGCGCGCGCCTCCAGCCGGTAGCGCACCTCCCACGCCAGCCCGCGCACCGACCAGGAGGGCTCCTCCGAGCTCACGTTCACCCTGCAAACATGGAAACATGTATGTACTATACAACATTCGTTGCTCAATCAAATGTCTACTAATTTATTTATCGTTTCTAGCACCATATTGATTTACACGTGTCAATATGTATTTGTAAGTATGTAAATTGTTATACTAACGTATAAATCGTCAGCAATTACAGCACAGTACCTGATGGAAAACGTAATATTTTCCGCTGAATAATTCGAAACCAATTTCTGCTTGTAAAGTAGTCCTATTATTTGCGAATTGACTAAAAGTTGAAGTACAATTAAGTGTTTTACTTACCAATTGACTTTCTGTCACATTTCAGCACTCATTAAAATGTGAGTCCTAAATTGTTTCTAAACGCTAGTTGATGCGTAATTCAGTTGGTTTAGTAAAGCTGTGTGGTCTAGTCTAGGCTGTCTAGGCTACAAGTAAAAGCTCTCAGTGTCCGACTGCTCGCCTCTAAATCTCACTATAGCACGGTCTAGCAAACGCTGAAATAACGCTAATGTAATATGCTTTAAGCACATTGAAACTTCTCATCTTTGAGGAGTTATTACATTATAATTTAATTTAGGGTTAGACTGAAATATTTGTCTAGGTATTACGGAACTATCACTAATATCTAAATCCTGTTCCTGTAATGCCTGCGACACGGAGTGTGTTGGTGTCGGAGTGGTGTGATGGTAGCGTTGCAGTGTATGTCATTAAATTAGCCAAATAACTTGCAATAAAACCCGCTGATGGGTTTCAGTTCGCCATTAGCAGCGCCCGTGAAAAATGGCAAAATGTTGCGCAATTTTATGACGTCATAAAATGCTTGTTAGAATCGAAATCGGGGCTCGCGTAGGTTTTTATGCGCAATAAAGTATTAAATAATAATTATGCCGCGTCGGCGATGTCCGTTATGAGCGGCGGGCCGGAGTCAGGTCGTGCGGGGCCTGACGACGGGCCGACCGGGGCCTGACGGCGGGCCGACCGGGGCCTGACGGCGGGCCGACCGGGGCCTGACGGCGGGCCGACCGGGGCCTGGTGGCAAGCTGCACACAGCCAGCCAGCAGAGTGTTACAGCGAGAATGTCTAAGAGCTTCATGCGACTGTCATTGTTACTGAATTCGCCACCTAACTAACATCATTTTTCCGATGAAACATTCAAAATACGTTGAACAAGAAGAACTGACGCAACGTCTGTCGGTTGGAGAGCACGTCCCCGCACACTGCGCTCGCCGGCCGGAGCGGGTCGCAGCGGGTGGCGGTGTGCGCGGGCTCCACGCGTCGGATAAAAACACGCGCCAATTAAAAGTTTGTTCGCACATAACTGTGTAATTACGCGCCCTCGCGTGGAGGGAGCCTGTTTGATAGCAGCCCTTAATGCGCTCAATATTTGATTAGAAAGCATTTCCCTGTCATTTACGAATATATATCGCTCATGAATACAAAAACAATTAACTTAATTGCACAATTATTCACCAAGATGTGCTCGCGAGCCATGAACTGTAGCTACAGTTGTTGTGATACATCTTTTATAATAATAATAATAATAATAATAATAATAATAATAATAGGTCTTTATTTCAGACAGCAGGGTCCATAGAAAGGTTCACACACAAAGGTACAATATAAAAGCATAAATTGAATTATGTAGAAATACAGATTACGTGACAATATCCAACCATTGCCGGTATGTTGCAGTCATGTGCATGCGGTCAGACAGACTCTTAATAATACTGTTTTTACAAATGTCAACTCTGGACATAAAAGAAGCAATCCTCTTGCGCTGTATAGCATTAAAGCTGTCAATGCGTGCGTCAAAAAACATACCGGATGCACTACAGCTCCGCGACAGGCCCATGAGCTGCCTGTAGATGTTGCTGTATGCAACTCTGATGGAGTTGTGCGATTTTTTCGTGTAATTAGTCCAGAGTTGACATGTGTAAAACGTTTGGCAAAATGACTTAAATAGGGTAACTTTCACGTCAGGCGCAGCATTATAAAATTTTCTGGCTATCATGTTTCCGACCACGCATAAAGCTCGTCTTTGTCTCTCAATGTCATCATTATCTTTCATATCAGACGTCACAATGTGGCCAAGGTACTTGAAACTCTCGACGATTTTGACAGGCTGCCCATTTAATTTCAGTGGTGGTATATTTAGAGGACCACTACCCGCCCGGAAGACTACCATTTCAGTCTTCTTTTCGTTGTATGTGAGATTATGCTCTCGAGCATACTGCTCACAGACACCGAGAAGATTCTGCAGACCTTTGATTGTGGGACTCAGCAGCACCATATCATCAGCGTAACTCAGATTGTTGACATATCTGCCATCCAATCTGAGCCCGACAGGCGTGCTGCTCAGTTCCACAATCAGGTTATTCATATAATAGTTAAAGAGGTCTGGCGAGGTGATCCCACCTTGCCTCACACCACAAGACAGTCTGTAGCTGTCTGAAACTTCCGTATCCCATCTGACGCTGTTGGTCTGATTGTTGTACCAGTACTCCATCAGGCCAACAACCTCAGGGGGGACATTCGAGCCGTGCATTTTTGTCCAAAGGAGGTCGTGTTTTATTGTGTCAAAAGCCCGGCTCAAGTCAAGAAAGCATGCGTACACTGTAGTTTCGTTTTCAGTATAATACTTGACTACCTCCTTTAAAGAGAATACCGCCATGTCAGTTGCAAGTTGTGGCCGGAATCCAAATTGGCCATCGTCGATTGGTAAGGTCAATATGTGGGTTTGAAGAACCCGTTCCAGCACCTTGGCCACTATTGTTGCCAGAGAGATAGGCCTGTAGTTAGACACGCTCGAGATATCACCCGTTTTATTTTTTGGAATAGGTACTACTAGAGTACGCATCAAATCCGTAGGTAAGTAACAATGCTTCACGCAGAGATTAAAAAGCCGCGCCAAAACATGACATATGTACCTACCCGCAAAAAGTAAGTGTTCTATGCTAAGATCATCATGGCCCGGAGACTTCCCGCGCTTCATACTCCTCAAAATGTCTTCAATATTTTTCGGCGATATGTCAACGCGGAGAGGCTCCGAGTCTCGACAGATCTTAGAAGAAGCAGTTTTATTGTTTGTACTATTATTAGCTACATTAAAATGTTTACGAAAAATATTGGCAATACTCTGTTTATCACTTTCTCCTTCTACGTTAATTGGTATACTACTTCTATTATCTAATTTTTTTGTTTCTTTCCAAAATTCAACGAAATTATTATTAGCACGATGTCTGGCCAGTACTTCCATTTTTATCCTGTCTTGATTTTTTAGTACATATTTATGCGCGGCCTTAAACTCCCTACGAGAAGCAGTCATGTTATCAAAGTGATATCCCGAGCGAGGTCTACCATACGATACCCAAACTGAAAACATTTCTCTGGCTTTAGCATGATGGCGCCTGACATGATAGTTCCAACCAATTACTCTAGCTGACTTCCGAGACTTCGAGCTATTATCAGCCATACACGTATGTTCAGCAGATGACTGTAACGTACCAACAATACCACTATAAAAAACATCTATACTCTTATAATGACATTCATTGTTACATACTAAATCTGTGTCTTTACAGTCCATTTCATATAGAATTTTGTCAAAATTGTCCATTAACATAAAAAACTTATCATCACATAATTCCGAATACATTAAAATTTCTTTCCGATCCCTTGTACCCCAAACATATTTTTTCAAATTCTTAATATTATTATCATAGCTAGTTGTCTTACGGCTAATCGAATTAAAATTACAGTCTATGACTAGAGGAAAGTGGTCAGAACCCGTAATGTCGAGTCGAACACGCACTGACGTCACGAGGCGGGCCGCGGCGTCGGTGGCGAGGCAGTGGTCAAGCCACCGGCACGAGCCGTGCGCCCCACTCACGTACGTAAACGTGTCCGGGTCAAGTCTGTCTAGGTCTACGCACACTAGTGATTGCTCACGGCAGTAGTCCGTTAGCTCTTTGCCAAAAAGAGTATTCGGATGCGCATTAAAATCACCTAACACTAGGACACTCTCTACATCTGCGCATTCTATCGCCGCACTAACTTGCGCCAAACAGTCCGTAAATTCTGGTAGGTTATCCAGGTCGTCAGTAGGCATGTAAACGCAGAAAATCAAAAGGCTACGATCACCCTGCGATAGGCGCACAGCGATAACTCGGTCACTCTGGCAAGGAATGAAGTCAGCTCGCGAGAACAGGCTGGTCCGCCACATAACCGCCGTCCCGCCGTAGGAGCGGCCGCGCAACACCACCGTCGGGTCCACAGATGACTTGCTGCAGCAGCTGAACTCGCTGTCAATCTTGTTAATGATGCCCAGGTCGTGCTGCATCAGCCAGTGCTCCTGTATACATACTATATCCGCAGACCTACATATATCGCTCACAGCAGGTAGGCAGCTTTTAAGTGAATGACAGTTAAAAGAGACGAGTCGTATATTATTTATCTGCTTATTTTGTACATCCATACTTATTTGTTAGGCGAATCGGTATTGTTTACGTTCGACCGCGGTTGTCTAAATTTTCGAAATACATAACCTTGATGCCAAAAGTCATCCTTCAAGAAAGTAGTTAACTTTGTGGACAGTATTTTTATTTTAAACGAATTAAAATTCGTCTCTCTAGTTTGAGTCAGCTTTTCTACTTCTAGGCAATCTTCCTTCAGTTCCTGTATATGTCCTTTAATATCCTCTTCAGTAGTGCTTTTATGCGCACGTGAAATGTATATGTAGGAATATGTGTCCGCCGCCTGTAGTTTAGAGCTTTGTAGTGTACCTCTACTATTTTTATATTTGTATGGCATAGGTTTTTTCCGTGTCACTATAGTAAACCCTTCGTCATCAACGTTATCGCTGCGAGCCGCCATAGCAATATCTCTATACGTAGGTATATGCGAAAAAACGGGTTCAATGTCCACTGTCAGCTGTTGTGTAGGCAAGGCAGGCGCGCGGGGGCGGTGTGCGCGCGCGGGGCCGACTCGAGGCAGTGCGCGTGCACTCGACAGTAGGCAAGCAGCGCTCGGCCCGCCCTGTCGCGCGGCGGCCGCACTCGCTTCCGAACTCAAACCGGTTGTTTCGAAACGAAGCTCGCTCGAATTTGTGACAGAATTAGTGATGCGTGTATCTTGAGATAGGTCGTCAGTAGATTTTTCTGTACTTATTGGCCGAGCTTCGCGTAACTCATGAATTAAACTTTTAAGGTCATTAATTTCGGTTTTAAGTTGATTTATATCAGAGCTCGTAGCTGCATTATCACACACGGTATCCGGTTTCGACTTAATACTGGCCACATCATGGGTAGAGTTAGAAGCTGAAACACAGCTGAAATAAGGTTTGGTGCTGCAATGGCAAAGGGCTTTGGCTAAAGAAAAATGAAGTTCAACTTGACTCATATTGTGTGTTCATACTATAGCGGCAAAACCGCGTCTCTATGTGATAACACTTACAGTATTTGCAGAGACAACAGCCGCGAGCATCGCCGAGTGTGCTTTTAGCTTAAGAAGCTCTTCACTCATTAATTTTGAGGAAGCTTTTATCAAAACACGGTTACTTCGGCTCTCCGCATACGAACCAATGTTTGTTTTCAACCATTTATGTTACTTACTAGTTATGAGTACTAAATGACTGTATGGAATTTGCTATATTTTATTCGCCAGCTAAACCTCAAGGTCCGTATGATGAAATACAGCCTATGTGTTAATTTAGGATCAGATACTTAGGTATTTACTTTATGCTGCCCTCTCGTCCTGGTTCTGTCGCGAGGGTAACAAGTGGACGACCCTTTCTACAATCTAGATCTCCTTAGGAAAGGCATTCTTTCCCCTGAACACATGGTACATACCTAGGCGTGGTGTCGCCGTCTCCGTACACGAGCAGTATGAAGTGCTGCGGCAGGCCGCCGTCGAAGCCCGCGGCACACGACACCTCCACGCCCTCTGCCGTCTGGTTCCACACCGAGCAGTTGCGCGGCGCGTGTGGCTTGCCTGCGAACACACACACATGTCAACATTCAAGCAACATAAGATTAGTTGATAGTCCAGTCATTTAAAAGGTGATTACACGTCGAACAGGAGTACCAACCAATTAAATTGTCTATCTAGTTTCTTAATGCACATTGTTGTTAATCTTTCTTTCTTTCACCTATTAGACATTTACTTGATCAAGTTCTCCATCAGCCTGCAAGCAGACACGTACCTGCGACGACCATCTGGAAGACGCAGGGAGCGAGCTGCGAGCCCACCTCGTTGGAGGCGGAGCACGACAACGTGCCGTAGTCCAGGTCGGCCACCGGCGTGTACCTGCCGCATCATACCTGAGTTATCTCGGGAAATGAACGAAAATAATCACGATTGGCAGGATTCTTCTGTATTTATTTATTTAGTCGTTGGAGTAAATAAAAGCAATTTCTATCAGCCACTTTTTGGCCTTGACACTAAAGTTGTTGTTTGTATATTCTGTAAAACGACCATACGACCGTTACACTTGAATAGAAAAAAAACCGTTATTATACATTCTGAATTCCACTGTCCAAAACTTTCTAAAAGACGAAGATAAGTTGTGTTTTAGCTATGGGCTATAATTTTCTGCCGTGCGCGGTACATACTTGAGGCTGGAGGCGCTGCCATTGGAGGTGTATCTGTCAGCCGCGACGTCTATGGTCTCCCCCGAGTTGTTGAACTTCCACTTGAAGACGGCGGCAGGCGGGTCTGCGTCCACCTCGCACACGATGACCACGCTCTCGCCGCGCGCTGCACCCACCACGCCCACGCCGCCGGACCGACACGACGGCGCGTCTGGAGACAACAATCATAGATTATCACATCAGCATTACTTACATTACATCATGATGCAAGAGTTTCATTGTAACCTTCAACAGGTCGCCCAGCCACTTGGGTGGTTTGAAGTCTCAACACTGTTGGACAGAGCTAGAAATTCCGTGTCTGCTCCAAGTCACAGCCGTTGTTTCTAATACAATCTTACTTAACGTGGCTGTGTCGAAAGTAGAAACCATTGAAAACGGCGCAAAGTTCTTGTTACATGCACACGGTAATACCTAATAGACTAGGCCTGCTTCAATGAAACTTGGTTCCCTAGTCCTCCCTAACTTTTTCCAAAGAACTTTTGGCAAAATCCAAACACTGAAAGTATAGAGTATCAGGTGGATTGTGAATCATACCAAAAGACTTCTCGACTGCGCATACTATCAAGTTTAACGCAAAGGCAAAGGGATCAAATCAGTAGATCGCGGACATTTAAAGGTATCAAATTATATCGGGGACATTCGGGGGTCATTTAGTTCGTTTATAAGAGCGCCGGGAGTCGACCCCGAGCATGGGTACCCTTGGAAGGGATTAAGTGGGTACGTGCTATAATAGCGGACTACTGCACTTTCACAGATTCCACTACATACTAGGAAATAGTACACAATAAATATCTGTACATTAAATCTAAATCAAAGTTTTTATATACTTTCATTTTGGCCTTTACCCTCTGCAGACTTAAGAAGTTGACATATGGCATAAAATCATTATTAGAAACTGTTGGTTTCTTTTTAAAATTTATAGAAGAACATAATTGTTTTCAGTAGTTTTAGTTTGTAATGGGTGAATCTGTCCATCCAGTAGCTATGTGCAGTACTCCACGTCATCACAAGTGTCTTCTGCTAAGTCTACGAGTACAATAGAATCCCGCGGAGTCCCTTGTCCCGGGCGCGGGCCGGCGCGTGACGACCGACACGTCGCACTCCTGCCCATACAATCATACGATCACTTGAAGAGGTAGCCATTAGTCGTATGAACTATATCTACTGCAAGAGGTGGAGTGTGGCTCACGTTATGTAAGAACAAGATTAACTTCCAGTGTCTAAAATGCGACCACTTAATTTTCCCACCAAGTCAATAAATCTAGGCTGTGATTGGCTGAAAATTATAAATGATATGAATAATTCACCAATGACTAAGCCAATCAGCTGGTTGTTCTAGAAACCGGGGACAGATGCTGTTTAAAAACATTCTCCCAATCACTCCATGTTTGATAGTCGTATCATTTTGCACCATGATAATGATAGTAGCGTGCAATGCAGGTGAGTGTAGGTTGTGTGTCGCTGCGTCGTTTGTCGCCTGTGTAATTGGCCGTGAAATTGTCCGCGCGAGCCCGCCCTGTAATGGCGCCCGCGTGCGACCGGCTCAGATACCGATGTAAGATACATACGATACCATACTCCTTGACGGAGATATTGTGATGAAATGGATTTATTTCGGAATTTATAATGGTAAAATAATAGAACAAACGTATATTATCACTATCAAGGATAAAGCTACAATTCAACGTGTCAATGGTATTTTTAACGCGGGGTGCTATGTTAAATCGACATTTCATAAAAATCAAATAAAATAGAAGTATATAAGATAGAACTAATTATTTTTCAGTTTATGTCTATTTTAAAGTGGTGGTAGGTTTTATTTTTGTCACTAATGTTAAGTTAGCTAGGTTCATTGTTTAAGGAAGCGTACATATCGTTATATATTTGTGTATTTAGTTATAAGTTTTAATTGTAGTACAATTCTGTTGATGAACTAAATAAAAAAAAAATATAATTTTGATTCAGTGTTAAGACAACAAAAACGCCAAAACACGATTACGTATACTTTGCTCGAAAGTTTTATAATTTGAAAAATAGTTGTTTTGAAATATTTTTCACCTTGTTTTCCATAAGAAGTACAGAAATTTAAACCAATTTAATTATGTCTAAAAGATAATATTATTATAGAGGAGTAAAAAGCCATAAATATAATATTCTGAATTGCTGATTTTATATGATTTTTTTCGTCAAAAATGTCTGCAAAACTGCTCAAATTGTGCAAAATTGTTTGCGTGTGGACAATACTCGTCGGCCGGAGCTGTGCGCGCGATGTTCGCCCTTGCTCTCATGTTAATACGGCGTGGAGTTGCATGCGAAAAAGCAACTGTAGGCATTTTACCAAGCGCAAAGCGTTTTCGGGTGAAATATCGTGGTGAAACGCACTTGTGCCGTAAGTCTTCGTGTATTTAGATAGGGGGGCTGGTTGATGGACGTCGGGACGTAATGTGAGAAATATCCCGCCATCATGATCGAGCCTCGAGCCATGGACGAGGGCGAGGCTCACTCTAAGCATGCCGCCATTAAACACTAATCGATTGCCATTCGTTTTCACTAAACGGGAAAGATCAATTTAGAGTTGAAATTAATGAATTTGATGGGAAAAGTGTTACATGTTTAAAACAACTTTCAATCGGTATTTATTTTTCAGCAGTTGTCTTTCGCAGATTATTAAGAGCCAGTTCGGAACGATTGATATGAGAGTTGCTCGCAGTTATGTCCGCCATTAAAAACACCAATCTTATATTGTGGAGGCCATCTCTTACAATAGATCGACCAGCATTACTCTACGCCGCAGGGTGGGGTCTGAGTGCTCGTGGCTAGCGGGCGAGGTGTGGTGCGTTTGATAGCGAGACTTCATAGGCTCATGCTTTTAGTATCAGAGAACAAAGAATTGTTACATCATTTTTTGCCTTTGAAATTGAAAAAAAATTACAATTTTATTATGATAAAAATACTGTTCAAATAACTATTTTTAGGAAAACCCCATTGTAGTACAAAACAAAGGTAATACAGATGTCTTCCATAATAAATCCCCGCCAGAGGTCGCAGCAAGTTTAATGGCCGCCATCCAATCTGAGCTAATTGAGTATTGTTCGAGATGTTTCTCCATCCATCTCCCGCCGGGAAAAATTACCAAACACGAGAATAATGTAACCTTCTGTTGTTCCAGACAGACGGGACTCAAACACAGCTTTTGTTCATTTTATTTTAAGAAATTATAATGAAGAAATACAGATATCTAATTTACACAAAAGTATTCAGCTTCAAATGAAAGGAAAACCTAAGTGTAATTTCTATTTGAAGCTCTAAAACTTGTTTATTAAATTAAAAGATCGCCGGACAAAATAAAAGTAGTAGAAACGGCATTTAATCTTAAATCGTAAACAGGAAGTTTAGCTCTCGGGTATTTCCTTTCTGAAGGCATCAAGGCAGATGTCGGAAAAAACAATTAGCGGAAAGTTTCCCCGGCGAGCTACCGGTGGGCGTGGCCACGGCACGAGCGGCGGCGGGCGCCACGAGCGGGAGCGGCCAATTAATTATTGCAGTCCCGCGGCGAAGACACGCGCGCGACGCGCGACGGAAGCTACTTGCCTCCCGCCGCAGCGACATCTACTGTACAGCATCACACGAGCTGGCTGTAAACCTCGCCAAACTATACGCAGACGTGGCTTCACCTGCGCGCCGCTATATTTTACAACGTGTAACATTTTTATGAGGGTATATTTATAAGAGTAACGCGGAGATGCATCACGGTAATAGTAGCTTGCAGCGCATTACTCTGTGTTAGGTGCGGGGGAGGGGGGTGTTCCTGTGCCACTATACAATACAACGACACGAGCACGTCTCCGCTCGGATACACTAACTTGGATTGAAACAAATCGCAGGAAGTGGCTCGCCAACTTTATTTCTCGGAATCTTTTGTAAGTGGCCTGTGTCTATAGATAGACAAACACCGATCTTTGCTTCGTGAGTTTGACTTGATTGACTTTGTGCGTCTTTTCGGTTGCATAGTTGGCGGGTTTATACAATTCCGTTTGGGACCAACTTTGAAATCCGTTGTGAGTGCAATTAGTTTTGTTTTGCGTCACCGCGTCCAGAGAACAGAGCAGGATGTGTATAACTCAACCAGCAGGATGTGTGTGAGTGTTGTGTAGAATCCAACTCTTTGGGCATATTTAAGCACAAACTTAAAATGTTTTTGGTAGGAAAAGCCTATTACTCTATCAAATCTTTTCTTCTTGACGCACCATCTGACTTATATAAATTTTAATATTGATTTTACAACAAAATTGTTTTTTGTAAATTATTAAATTTTATGGCAATTATAATTCCAGACATAAGCCCATATTACAGATATAATGACATTAGGTATACAATATTAATTAATAGTGACATATATTTAAATTTAATTTTTCAATGTTGTATATATTTTTTTAAATGTAATTTTCACGCCTTATGGGTGGAAGTGTAGAGTTCCTATGTAATCTCACTTCCATCAATTGTACCTATATTTCGCAATAAATATCTTTGACTTTGACATTAACTGTATATACAGCTCGCATGTGGTGATCGGATACAAAAGGGTTCAGAACGTATCTGTATCTGTACACTGAGACAGTCTTGTAAACTTTAAATGTACAAATAACTGCCATCAGCCGCCAAATAATGGGCTGACTTAACAGACTGACAGAACTTTGCATTTAGTTTCTTAGACCGCGCTGAGCATTCGTATGCTGCGACTCAAGGTGCGTACATGCAGCATGTAGCCCGGAGTAGGGCGCGCGGGAAGCAATAAAACTGCCTCTGGTGAGATCTGGAGGCGGCGCGAGGTGAGGTCACCTGGGAGAGCGAATATTATAATGTGAGTTATAAAGGAAGCTCCCTTGCGCCTAACAATAAAATATGGCCCGCTCGTAAACTACCCAAATGGCACAAAAATGGAATTCCATTCAATATTTTCACTACATCGTAGGATTTTTATTACTTTTACATGCACTATCTGGCCATTAAAGGAAACTGTCGAGGCTCAGATAAGTCCTCACATTTCCACATTATGTATATTACGTTTATACGTAACAAAAGGGATTCTGTTTATATGTTCGTTCACCCGAGGTTTCAGTTGTATGGTCGCAGTTAGATAGACGAACCTTCGAACAGCTGCTAGTACAGGAGTGTACTCACACTTGACGCGGAAGTGCAGGTCGTTGGAGACGGTCTCTCCCTCGGCGTTGAGCGCGGAGCAGGCGTAGCGGCCCGAGGAGTGGCGCGTCACCTTCTGCAGCACCAGCGACTGGTTGCTGTGGAACACGCGCGCGCTCGCGTTGTGCGCCAGCGCGCGCTCCTGCAACATAAAATAAATAAATAAATATTCCGGGACATTGCACACATCGCCATCTAGCCCCACACTAAGCAAACGCTTGTGTCATGGGAACTAGATAACGGATATAATACTTATATACTTTTTTTTGTAAATACATACTTATTATACATACAAACGACCAGACTCAACACAAGTAATCATAAATTTTAAAATTCATAAATACTTGTGTCACGCGGCCATGACACCCGCCTGCTTACCACACAATAATAACACATTCAGGCGAATCGGAAACCGCCTCCTCATATCAATTGGGCTAAAACCATCACATGACACTGCGTGTAGTCTACACCTATATACGTCTAGGTCAAACTATGCCATGTTTATTATAGTCCATAGACGGCTGAGATTATTTAGCATCAGGTGACCCGCTTGTTTGTCTCTAACATACATGAAAAGCAATCTGTTATTCTGTTTTCGGTGGCTCCTCTGTTTGAAAAGAAAAAGAAGATGAGACGTTACTTTATGTTTGTTTAGTACATGGAAGTAATATATAGGGAAATATTACTGCTGATCCAATATGAGCAGAGCGAGGCGAAGTATGAAAGGCAGTTGTCTTTTTCTAACTAGGGTGACAATAAATTATATAATTAGGATATACCAATTCATCTTCTTACCAAATCGGGAGCAGTCTCTTTTGCGGTCCTATTTTACCTGCATCTTGCCAGTCATGATGATCCTTAGCTCTATTGCGCGTTAAGTAACAAACATCAACAAACTTACCTACAAATTAAAATGCACTTTAGTTTGTAACTTATAATAGTATCGATTCGGTTAATTGACAGGGAGGCAATGTGATCAAAATCATAAACATTTTGCAGCAATTACAATATTTATTTACAAGTTCACATTTGAATTGCATGTAGGTAGTTGCCTATATCCTATATTTTTTACACTATCGTTTTCCTTGTGTTTCAAATTCTAACTGAAACGAGTGATGGCTTAAACTATGTACACCAATATAAAGCAAACTGTATACAATACTAAGGATTCGTATGTGAAACCATGGTATAAGAATATATGACTTGGCTACTTTTTATCAGCACTACTACTAATAGCTACAAATCAATTACTAAATTTTTCTCACCACGGCAGGAATTGGGATAGCTTTTTTAACAAACGGAGAGAATTTGGAGTATTAAAAGATTTTGGATCAAAGTGTAGACTGCAAACTTTGGAGAATTTTGTAATAGGTCGTGTAATAGTTCTTTTGCCAATTTATTTTGATGTTTTCATTTTTAGGAAAACTGAAAAAATATCATATTGCACAAATTATTTCAAGCACGAGAAAATATGGTCACCTTAGTCCCAATAATGTAATCTTACTTAAACTTTAGCATACCTGTAGAAATATATATTGCAACCACTATAAGATTCATTTCTGCATCCCGGAACACTACAAGTTCTTACCATTTTGTTATTTTTACAATAAAATACATTTAAATTATTTTTACAAATTACATATGAAATTATTTTTTCCCGCCATCTTTTGTCATATAATGTCATCATAATTTAATGTTGCTTGTGTGAAAAATAATATAATATTAATTGGTTACTTATTTTATTTTGTGTTAATTTCATAAATTAATTCCGATTTCTATGTGTCAAGTAAGATTTATAATAAATAAAATTAAATAATATTATTTATTGCTAAATATTTCAAAACTTAAGTTGACAGTGACATTTATCACACATTATTTTTTAAACTGGCAAGCTGTTGAAGCAAGACAACAGCCTTCTCTATATGCCTTTCATTTTTGACCGATTTCACCCCCGATTTACCATTTATAGAAAATGAACTTTAAGTGTAAGAGCATAAGGTTTCTATTCATATAAAATTTATTTCACAAAACCAAAGAGAGAACAATCCAGAGGGAAAGTGAGGGATGATATAAAAAATCCTTGGTTTAGTAAAATATGTCCGAGATAAGTTGTACTTGTACGTGGTGCGAAGGTTGCAGTTTACTAACGATATGCACAATTTCCTCAACAATACCAATCACACGTGAGAACTCCCGCACGTTTTCACTTGGTCCCTATAAATCATAACAATGCGTCACCTGGCCAATCTCGGAGGAAGAACAAGCCTGGAGACATAGTAATAAGTTGAAGTGTGGCGCACTATCGGAACCTCTCTTTTTAATGAATGTTTTTAGTGTGCTAAAAAGAGACAACTATATACTATCTGTTCGGCCCTTTACGTTAGTGAAGCCGGTTTTTGTAGCTCGAGTAACCAATTTGGATACTAGCTGTGGATTTGGATTTTTGGCGAATATACCGTGAATCTTTGGAATATTTGGTTAAATGAGTTTGTTTGAGAAGTGTTTTCTACTGAAGAACAAATGGCGTGCGTTGCCTATGGCTGTAAGAGCCATGCTTCGAAGAAAAGTGACGAAATCCAGAGCTTGTCATTTCACAGGTTAGAGTTTTTTATCATTTTCCACAAAACAATACAAAACTGAATCAAAATATTAAAATATAACAAATTTCTACTCTTTTAGAACCTCATTTTGGAGGAAAACAATTAAATTTTGCCATTATATGTTAAAAATACGCAAAAGTTTGGTTTATAGTGTTGTGCACAATTGTTCTGAATTCGGTTAAAATCGGGTCTCGGTTTTGCCAATAGTAGTACTTTATTCGAACAATTATTTCAACATAGTATTGATCAGTGGAATATTGATAATCATAGAAATCTACTCATAAAAGCCATAGCCGAGACATACTTAAAAACGAAAATTCATTATATGACTAAGCAACTTATACAACCACAAGATAAAGTACGTAATTTTTTAAATAAAACTGTATTGTTTAATGGTCAGTAAATAAAAACCTACAATAGTTATCTGAGTTATTTTATTTATTTCGAACTACACAACCCTTTTCCAGGTTTTCTCAACTAGTTCTAACTATGCCTAAAAGATCGATTTTGAAAACATGTTACAATTACGTCACTTTAATATGGTTTAGTTAGCGAAACTACTAGAATAATCGTTAACGTGACAGAACAGAATGTATGTTTCGGTTCGGTTTCGGTTTTTTATTTCGTACGTCGTAGGCACATCACTAAATTGAGGTATTAAAAAACGGCTACACTGTCATTTGAAGGTGATCTATATAGTAACTAGTTATCTCTTTCTTCCGCGTTGGTGCGCACATAAGTCGAAAGAGTGCAGACATACAGAACACGTTCAATTTATTACTATGACTCCAGGCTTGTTCATCCTCCGAGTGGCCAATGAATAAAGTGTGCGAGCCCTGCGGGTCCAGGCTCTCACCCCGCACCCCGCACCCCACACCCAGGCGCGGTACAATCGCACAAAGGAGAGTGGCTCATTAAAAAGGGCAAAGCACAATGAGACGCATTACGCGATACCTACACAATTAGCGCCTTCCTCCCCTCCCCCTCCCCACCCTTCTGTTCCCTCTGGATTCAGGCTCTACTAAATACAACAACTGAAATTGGGCCTGTGCTTATTATGCAACCAGGTTTTTCGCTTAAGAAGAAGATTGTTAAACAATTTACACTAAGGTCTAAAATAATTGTTTCATAATGAATAGAACGTGCAAGCACTCGATACACAAGGCAAGTCCCGACAGAATATGATTCATCCTGGTGTCGTGCGCTCCGGCTCCGTGATGGAGTGACATAATTATCCCTTCAGTCGGCGGACGACCGCTCTTTAATTGTTTCATAATGAATAGAACGTGCAAGCACTCGATACACAAGGCAAGTCCCGACAGAATATGATTCATCCTGGTGTCGTGCGCTCCGGCTCCGTGATGGAGTGACATAATTATCCCTTCAGTCGGCGGACGACCGCTCTTTAATTGTTTCATAATGAATAGAACGTGCAAGCACTCGATACACAAGGCAAGTCCCGACAGAATATGATTCATCCTGGTGTCGTGCGCTCCGGCTCCGTGATGGAGTGACATAATTATCCCTTCAGTCGGCGGACGACCGCTCTTTAATTGTTTCATAATGAATAGAACGTGCAAGCACTCGATACACAAGGCAAGTCCCGACAGAATATGATTCATCCTGGTGTCGTGCGCTCCGGCTCCGTGATGGAGTGACATAATTATCCCTTCAGTCGGCGGACGACCGCTCTTTAATTGTTTCATAATGAATAGAACGTGCAAGCACTCGATACACAAGGCAAGTCCCGACAGAATATGATTCATCCTGGTGTCGTGCGCTCCGGCTCCGTGATGGAGTGACATAATTATCCCTTCAGTCGGCGGACGACCGCTCTTTAATTGTTTCATAATGAATAGAACGTGCAAGCACTCGATACACAAGGCAAGTCCCGACAGAATATGATTCATCCTGGTGTCGTGCGCTCCGGCTCCGTGATGGAGTGACATAATTATCCCTTCAGTCGGCGGACGACCGCTCTTTAATTGTTTCATAATGAATAGAACGTGCAAGCACTCGATACACAAGGCAAGTCCCGACAGAATATGATTCATCCTGGTGTCGTGCGCTCCGGCTCCGTGATGGAGTGACATAATTATCCCTTCAGTCGGCGGACGACCGCTCTTTAATTGTTTCATAATGAATAGAACGTGCAAGCACTCGATACACAAGGCAAGTCCCGACAGAATATGATTCATCCTGGTGTCGTGCGCTCCGGCTCCGTGATGGAGTGACATAATTATCCCTTCAGTCGGCGGACGACCGCTCTTTAATTGTTTCATAATGAATAGAACGTGCAAGCACTCGATACACAAGGCAAGTCCCGACAGAATATGATTCATCCTGGTGTCGTGCGCTTCGGCTCCGTGATGGAGTGACATAATTATCCCTTCAGTCGGCGGACGACCGCTCTTTAATTGTTTCATAATGAATAGAACGTGCAAGCACTCGATACACAAGGCAAGTCCCGACAGAATATGATTCATCCTGGTGTCGTGCGCTCCGGCTCCGTGATGGAGTGACATAATTATCCCTTCAGTCGGCGGACGACCGCTCTTTAATTGTTTCATAATGAATAGAACGTGCAAGCACTCGATACACAAGGCAAGTCCCGACAGAATATGATTCATCCTGGTGTCGTGCGCTCCGGCTCCGTGATGGAGTGACATAATTATCCCTTCAGTCGGCGGACGACCGCTCTTTAATTGTTTCATAATGAATAGAACGTGCAAGCACTCGATACACAAGGCAAGTCCCGACAGAATATGATTCATCCTGGTGTCGTGCGCTCCGGCTCCGTGATGGAGTGACATAATTATCCCTTCAGTCGGCGGACGACCGCTCTTTAATTACGCTAAAACGTACGTAAATGGCATAAAAGCGTAGGACCCGTGTCCTGCTCCGTGTGTTAGCTAAACTGGTTTCGACAACAATATACGGAGATTACTACACGCGGACGTTTTTCATGTCACGTTGGTATATTTGGCTCTCGCCAGTTACTGGTACTGAATGTAACAAATCTGCGAGTTACCACCGCACCGTCGAAGTGAGGATATCACCAGATACATGAATTTTATATCTTGTTTTAGTTGAACAATAAAACTACTCGTATTTGGACTATCATATGATTCATATGCAACTGTAAATGTTAAGCATCCAGAATATATTATGACATGAAAAAGAATACTTTTGCTACGAGCAGAATGAACAGTGAGTCGGGGACGCGTAACGAGAGGGTCGTCGCAGGACCGAGTAATGGCCGCCCTTTGTCCAAAAATATATTCTAGTAATTGCAACCCCCCTTTTAAAACAACAATTTTGTGCCGTTATACACAGTGTTTTACCACAAATTTTCTTTCCTCCTGATAAAAATGTTTCAGCGAAATTTACAAGCCTCGAAGTCGAGAGTGAGTTTAAAAAATTGAGGAAAATAACCTCAGTTGTATGTCGGTGTCTCGTGCTGGTAGTTAAGTGGTAAAGTTTATGTGGCGCCTCACTGCGGGCTGCGGCCGAACTACTCACACTTTACCGAGTTATATAATCCATCAACTAGCCGAGACTTCAGGGGAACCTCCGCGGGAGGAGGCTGCCGGTTCACGGAGATCATATTTAAAACATTGCTACATGCGAAATTAAACTAAAAAAATACAAAACCGAAAAATGAGAGCTGTCACAGAAGTTATTAATTAATTTCTATGACGAGAAAAAATGTTGTATAAGATATTATCAACTTATTTCGTAAGATGAGCGCAAAGTTCATCCTTACTTGTAATAAGAGATCTCGAGCAAATAAGGTAGACAACTAACTAGCGGCGTACTTTGCTCATTAAAAGTTCCGGAGGCGGCCTGTCGCGGCGCTACTTGTGTATGGAACCTACGGCCTAGAGTAGTGGACACGATAACGTCTAATGCAGCCGTTGAGAAGCAATCATAGTTTGTAAGCCACGTAGTGTGTGCGTGGGCCGGAGCCGACGTGAGGGCGCGCATCAATCCGCCCGCTGGCCGGCGCGAGTGATTCAATCACGCTTGTCCATTATCACGAGACGAGCTCCATCGCGGCGCAATCTTCGAGATCATTCCCTCCCCCTCCTCTCCCCGCTGAAATAGCTGCCGTTAGCGAATAAAGAGAGTTTCCACCTGATAGCAGAGTGTTTGCTCGCGCTCGCTCGGGAGAGGAACCACCCGCGTATTTCCTGTTATTGGATTCGAGAGTATTGTGCCGAACGGTTATTGGAACAGATGAACTCGATTGCACGGGTGAAGTACTATCTGTGTGGTTCTACTGTATTTAGGGAGCAAATTAAGAGTCAGAACAAACGGTGCAGTAATTAAATACATGACGCTGCATTCCAGTACGCGTGCAGTTTGCGAGTGATGTCCCCCGCCCCTCTCACCCCGCCACCTGGCAGGTACACCTGCTTACTTTCTTTAGACAATAACGTCAGAGTGTGAGACAGGGGCAGCTGCGCTCAGCTGGGAAGCCACCTCGAGTCGATTGTCTGTTACTCTCGCTACTTGCTTTACTTATTCAAACAACTCGTCTCTGTAACGAGGACCATGAGTTCTGCCGTCGGCGCGTCATTTACAACAAAAGTGGAAGTATTTGTAACAATGCCACACTTTTACAAGTATTTATTAATTTGAGGCAATAGGTAGAGAAAGGAGTAGAGCCTTGGACAGTTGGCGATCCCAAGTCGGCTAGCATTTAAATTAGGCATATTGTTGGAAGCTAGTCCATTAGTCCGGTGACGGCGGAGTGAGGTCCGCTACCAGTACCTAGCAACACTTAGTGGTGGAGCTAGCGAGGCGCCACCTACCGGCGAGGCGGTGTAGACCGGAGGAGAGGGTAACACATGATATAGGTATGAGTAAGATATGGCAGTTGAAAGTTTGCTAGTCTACTCGATTTAACCTTTAACTCAATTTGACAATATCACAAACGTGTCATGTTTTGAGGGACCGTTTCAGCGACTTTCACAGCTTAGTTTTGTAACATGCATGCATTACACTATCTCTCTCACGTGAATGAGGAGGTGTTATTTACTCACATATAAATACGTGACACGTGACGTCACGGGAGGCCACAAAACAATCTAAATCACTTCCATTCCAGCTCTAATTCGGTTTTAGCATTATCCGTTTCACTAAAGTTAAATTAAATCGCTTAAATGATATGCTAACGTTAATGTAGGTATGCTATGGCTGGTAATTGTGACCGTGCATACTTATTTATTACATACATACCTAATCTTGAAGAATATTTGTTTGGCTGTTTGTTTGTTTGTCACTCAGCAACGGAAATACAGATCTTTGTGATTTTTGATTTGGTGATAATATCCCCCTTCAAGAGAATAGCAGTCTCCTTTTTATCCAGAAAAAAAAGCGAGTGAAACCGCGTGCAGTCACTAGTACAAAATAAAGCTGGAATTGGTCCGTAGTGAATATATCTGCAGCTCTGCATCCGGGCTCCGGCTTCATATCCGCGGAACTGTGCGGGTGTTCATATGAGTTATTATATTATATCTGCAGCTCTGCATCCGGGCTCCGGCTTCATATCCGCGGAACTGTGCGGGTGTTCATATGAGTTATTACATTATCTATATCTGCAGCTCTGCATCCGGGCTCCGGCTTCATATCCGCGGAACTGTGCGGGTGTTCATATGAGTTATTATATTATCTATATCTGCAGCTCTGCATCCGGGCTCCGGCTTCATATCCGCGGAACTGTGCGGGTGTTCATATGAGTTATTACATTATCTATATCTGCAGCTCTGCATCCGGGCTCCGGCTTCATATCCGCGGAACTGTGCGGGTGTTCATATGAGTTATTACATTATCTATATCTGCAGCTCTGCATCCGGGCTCCGGCTTCATATCCGCGGAACTGTGCGGGTGTTCATATGAGTTATTATATTATATCTGCAGCTCTGCATCCGGGCTCCGGCTTCATATCCGCGGAACTGTGCGGGTGTTCATATGAGTTATTATATTATCTATATCTGCAGCTCTGCATCCGGGCTCCGGCTTCATATCCGCGGAACTGTGCGGGTGTTCATATGAGTTATTACATTATCTATATCTGCAGCTCTGCATCCGGGCTCCGGCTTCATATCCGCGGAACTGTGCGGGTGTTCATATGAGTTATTACATTATCTATATCTGCAGCTCTGCATCCGGGCTCCGGCTTCATATCCGCGGAACTGTGCGGGTGTTCATATGAGTTATTATATTATATCTGCAGCTCTGCATCCGGGCTCCGGCTTCATATCCGCGGAACTGTGCGGGTGTTCATATGAGTTATTACATTATCTATATCTGCAGCTCTGCATCCGGGCTCCGGCTTCATATCCGCGGAACTGTGCGGGTGTTCATATGAGTTATTATATTATATCTGCAGCTCTGCATCCGGGCTCCGGCTTCATATCCGCGGAACTGTGCGGGTGTTCATATGAGTTATTACATTATCTATATCTGCAGCTCTGCATCCGGGCTCCGGCTTCATATCCGCGGAACTGTGCGGGTGTTCATATGAGTTATTATATTATCTATATCTGCAGCTCTGCATCCGGGCTCCGGCTTCATATCCGCGGAACTGTGCGGGTGTTCATATGAGTTATTATATTATCTATATCTGCAGCTCTGCATCCGGGCTCCGGCTTCATATCCGCGGAACTGTGCGGGTGTTCATATGAGTTATTATATTATCTATATCTGCAGCTCTGCATCCGGGCTCCGGCTTCATATCCGCGGAACTGTGCGGGTGTTCATATGAGTTATTACATTATCTATATCTGCAGCTCTGCATCCGGGCTCCGGCTTCATATCCGCGGAACTGTGCGGGTGTTCATATGAGTTATTATATTATATCTGCAGCTCTGCATCCGGGCTCCGGCTTCATATCCGCGGAACTGTGCGGGTGTTCATATGAGTTATTATATTATATCTGCAGCTCTGCATCCGGGCTACGGCTTCATATCCGCGGAACTGTGCGGGTGTTCATATGAGTTATTATATTATATCTGCAGCTCTGCATCCGGGCTCCGGCTTCATATCCGCGGAACTGTGCGGGTGTTCATATGAGTTATTATATTATATCTGCAGCTCTGCATCCGGGCTCCGGCTTCATATCCGCGGAACTGTGCGGGTGTTCATATGAGTTATTATATTATATCTGCAGCTCTGCATCCGGGCTACGGCTTCATATCCGCGGAACTGTGCGGGTGTTCATATGAGTTATTATATTATCTATATCTGCAGCTCTGCATCCGGGCTCCGGCTTCATATCCGCGGAACTGTGCGGGTGTTCATATGAGTTATTATATTATCTATATCTGCAGCTCTGCATCCGGGCTCCGGCTTCATATCCGCGGAACTGTGCGGGTGTTCATATGAGTTATTACATTATCTATATCTGCAGCTCTGCATCCGGGCTCCGGCTTCATATCCGCGGAACTGTGCGGGTGTTCATATGAGTTATTACATTATCTATATCTGCAGCTCTGCATCCGGGCTCCGGCTTCATATCCGCGGAACTGTGCGGGTGTTCATATGAGTTATTATATTATCTATATCTGCAGCTCTGCATCCGGGCTCCGGCTTCATATCCGCGGAACTGTGCGGGTGTTCATATGAGTTATTACATTATCTATATCTGCAGCTCTGCATCCGGGCTCCGGCTTCATATCCGCGGAACTGTGCGGGTGTTCATATGAGTTATTATATTATCTATATCTGCAGCTCTGCATCCGGGCTCCGGCTTCATATCCGCGGAACTGTGCGGGTGTTCATATGAGTTATTATATTATCTATATCTGCAGCTCTGCATCCGGGCTCCGGCTTCATATCCGCGGAACTGTGCGGGTGTTCATATGAGTTATTATATTATCTATATCTGCAGCTCTGCATCCGGGCTCCGGCTTCATATCCGCGGAACTGTGCGGGTGTTCATATGAGTTATTACATTATCTATATCTGCAGCTCTGCATCCGGGCTCCGGCTTCATATCCGCGGAACTGTGCGGGTGTTCATATGAGTTATTATATTATCTATATCTGCAGCTCTGCATCCGGGCTCCGGCTTCATATCCGCGGAACTGTGCGGGTGTTCATATGAGTTATTATATTATCTATATCTGCAGCTCTGCATCCGGGCTCCGGCTTCATATCCGCGGAACTGTGCGGGTGTTCATATGAGTTATTACATTATCTATATCTGCAGCTCTGCATCCGGGCTCCGGCTTCATATCCGCGGAACTGTGCGGGTGTTCATATGAGTTATTACATTATCTATATCTGCAGCTCTGCATCCGGGCTCCGGCTTCATATCCGCGGAACTGTGCGGGTGTTCATATGAGTTATTATATTATCTATATCTGCAGCTCTGCATCCGGGCTCCGGCTTCATATCCGCGGAACTGTGCGGGTGTTCATATGAGTTATTATATTATCTATATCTGCAGCTCTGCATCCGGGCTCCGGCTTCATATCCGCGGAACTGTGCGGGTGTTCATATGAGTTATTATATTATCTATATCTGCAGCTCTGCATCCGGGCTCCGGCTTCATATCCGCGGAACTGTGCGGGTGTTCATATGAGTTATTACATTATCTATATCTGCAGCTCTGCATCCGGGCTCCGGCTTCATATCCGCGGAACTGTGCGGGTGTTCATATGAGTTATTATATTATCTATATCTGCAGCTCTGCATCCGGGCTCCGGCTTCATATCCGCGGAACTGTGCGGGTGTTCATATGAGTTATTACATTATCTATATCTGCAGCTCTGCATCCGGGCTCCGGCTTCATATCCGCGGAACTGTGCGGGTGTTCATATGAGTTATTACATTATCTATATCTGCAGCTCTGCATCCGGGCTCCGGCTTCATATCCGCGGAACTGTGCGGGTGTTCATATGAGTTATTACATTATCTATATCTGCAGCTCTGCATCCGGGCTCCGGCTTCATATCCGCGGAACTGTGCGGGTGTTCATATGAGTTATTATATTATCTATATCTGCAGCTCTGCATCCGGGCTCCGGCTTCATATCCGCGGAACTGTGCGGGTGTTCATATGAGTTATTATATTATCTATATCTGCAGCTCTGCATCCGGGCTCCGGCTTCATATCCGCGGAACTGTGCGGGTGTTCATATGAGTTATTATATTATCTATATCTGCAGCTCTGCATCCGGGCTCCGGCTTCATATCCGCGGAACTGTGCGGGTGTTCATATGAGTTATTACATTATCTATATCTGCAGCTCTGCATCCGGGCTCCGGCTTCATATCCGCGGAACTGTGCGGGTGTTCATATGAGTTATTACATTATCTATATCTGCAGCTCTGCATCCGGGCTCCGGCTTCATATCCGCGGAACTGTGCGGGTGTTCATATGAGTTATTACATTATCTATATCTGCAGCTCTGCATCCGGGCTCCGGCTTCATATCCGCGGAACTGTGCGGGTGTTCATATGAGTTATTATATTATCTATATCTGCAGCTCTGCATCCGGGCTCCGGCTTCATATCCGCGGAACTGTGCGGGTGTTCATATGAGTTATTACATTATCTATATCTGCAGCTCTGCATCCGGGCTCCGGCTTCATATCCGCGGAACTGTGCGGGTGTTCATATGAGTTATTACATTATCTATATCTGCAGCTCTGCATCCGGGCTCCGGCTTCATATCCGCGGAACTGTGCGGGTGTTCATATGAGTTATTACATTATCTATATCTGCAGCTCTGCATCCGGGCTCCGGCTTCATATCCGCGGAACTGTGCGGGTGTTCATATGAGTTATTATATTATCTATATCTGCAGCTCTGCATCCGGGCTCCGGCTTCATATCCGCGGAACTGTGCGGGTGTTCATATGAGTTATTACATTATCTATATCTGCAGCTCTGCATCCGGGCTCCGGCTTCATATCCGCGGAACTGTGCGGGTGTTCATATGAGTTATTACATTATCTATATCTGCAGCTCTGCATCCGGGCTCCGGCTTCATATCCGCGGAACTGTGCGGGTGTTCATATGAGTTATTACATTATCTATATCTGCAGCTCTGCATCCGGGCTCCGGCTTCATATCCGCGGAACTGTGCGGGTGTTCATATGAGTTATTACATTATCTATATCTGCAGCTCTGCATCCGGGCTCCGGCTTCATATCCGCGGAACTGTGCGGGTGTTCATATGAGTTATTACATTATCTATATCTGCAGCTCTGCATCCGGGCTCCGGCTTCATATCCGCGGAACTGTGCGGGTGTTCATATGAGTTATTATATTATCTATATCTGCAGCTCTGCATCCGGGCTCCGGCTTCATATCCGCGGAACTGTGCGGGTGTTCATATGAGTTATTATATTATCTATATCTGCAGCTCTGCATCCGGGCTCCGGCTTCATATCCGCGGAACTGTGCGGGTGTTCATATGAGTTATTACATTATCTATATCTGCAGCTCTGCATCCGGGCTCCGGCTTCATATCCGCGGAACTGTGCGGGTGTTCATATGAGTTATTATATTATCTATATCTGCAGCTCTGCATCCGGGCTCCGGCTTCATATCCGCGGAACTGTGCGGGTGTTCATATGAGTTATTATATTATCTATATCTGCAGCTCTGCATCCGGGCTCCGGCTTCATATCCGCGGAACTGTGCGGGTGTTCATATGAGTTATTATATTATCTATATCTGCAGCTCTGCATCCGGGCTCCGGCTTCATATCCGCGGAACTGTGCGGGTGTTCATATGAGTTATTATATTATCTATATCTGCAGCTCTGCATCCGGGCTCCGGCTTCATATCCGCGGAACTGTGCGGGTGTTCATATGAGTTATTACATTATCTATATCTGCAGCTCTGCATCCGGGCTCCGGCTTCATATCCGCGGAACTGTGCGGGTGTTCATATGAGTTATTACATTATCTATATCTGCAGCTCTGCATCCGGGCTCCGGCTTCATATCCGCGGAACTGTGCGGGTGTTCATATGAGTTATTACATTATCTATATCTGCAGCTCTGCATCCGGGCTCCGGCTTCATATCCGCGGAACTGTGCGGGTGTTCATATGAGTTATTACATTATCTATATCTGCAGCTCTGCATCCGGGCTCCGGCTTCATATCCGCGGAACTGTGCGGGTGTTCATATGAGTTATTATATTATCTATATCTGCAGCTCTGCATCCGGGCTCCGGCTTCATATCCGCGGAACTGTGCGGGTGTTCATATGAGTTATTATATTATCTATATCTGCAGCTCTGCATCCGGGCTCCGGCTTCATATCCGCGGAACTGTGCGGGTGTTCATATGAGTTATTATATTATCTATATCTGCAGCTCTGCATCCGGGCTCCGGCTTCATATCCGCGGAACTGTGCGGGTGTTCATATGAGTTATTACATTATCTATATCTGCAGCTCTGCATCCGGGCTCCGGCTTCATATCCGCGGAACTGTGCGGGTGTTCATATGAGTTATTATATTATCTATATCTGCAGCTCTGCATCCGGGCTCCGGCTTCATATCCGCGGAACTGTGCGGGTGTTCATATGAGTTATTATATTATCTATATCTGCAGCTCTGCATCCGGGCTCCGGCTTCATATCCGCGGAACTGTGCGGGTGTTCATATGAGTTATTATATTATCTATATCTGCAGCTCTGCATCCGGGCTCCGGCTTCATATCCGCGGAACTGTGCGGGTGTTCATATGAGTTATTACATTATCTATATCTGCAGCTCTGCATCCGGGCTCCGGCTTCATATCCGCGGAACTGTGCGGGTGTTCATATGAGTTATTACATTATCTATATCTGCAGCTCTGCATCCGGGCTCCGGCTTCATATCCGCGGAACTGTGCGGGTGTTCATATGAGTTATTATATTATCTATATCTGCAGCTCTGCATCCGGGCTCCGGCTTCATATCCGCGGAACTGTGCGGGTGTTCATATGAGTTATTACATTATCTATATCTGCAGCTCTGCATCCGGGCTCCGGCTTCATATCCGCGGAACTGTGCGGGTGTTCATATGAGTTATTATATTATCTATATCTGCAGCTCTGCATCCGGGCTCCGGCTTCATATCCGCGGAACTGTGCGGGTGTTCATATGAGTTATTACATTATCTATATCTGCAGCTCTGCATCCGGGCTCCGGCTTCATATCCGCGGAACTGTGCGGGTGTTCATATGAGTTATTACATTATCTATATCTGCAGCTCTGCATCCGGGCTCCGGCTTCATATCCGCGGAACTGTGCGGGTGTTCATATGAGTTATTACATTATCTATATCTGCAGCTCTGCATCCGGGCTCCGGCTTCATATCCGCGGAACTGTGCGGGTGTTCATATGAGTTATTATATTATCTATATCTGCAGCTCTGCATCCGGGCTCCGGCTTCATATCCGCGGAACTGTGCGGGTGTTCATATGAGTTATTATATTATCTATATCTGCAGCTCTGCATCCGGGCTCCGGCTTCATATCCGCGGAACTGTGCGGGTGTTCATATGAGTTATTATATTATCTATATCTGCAGCTCTGCATCCGGGCTCCGGCTTCATATCCGCGGAACTGTGCGGGTGTTCATATGAGTTATTACATTATCTATATCTGCAGCTCTGCATCCGGGCTCCGGCTTCATATCCGCGGAACTGTGCGGGTGTTCATATGAGTTATTATATTATCTATATCTGCAGCTCTGCATCCGGGCTCCGGCTTCATATCCGCGGAACTGTGCGGGTGTTCATATGAGTTATTATATTATCTATATCTGCAGCTCTGCATCCGGGCTCCGGCTTCATATCCGCGGAACTGTGCGGGTGTTCATATGAGTTATTATATTATCTATATCTGCAGCTCTGCATCCGGGCTCCGGCTTCATATCCGCGGAACTGTGCGGGTGTTCATATGAGTTATTACATTATCTATATCTGCAGCTCTGCATCCGGGCTCCGGCTTCATATCCGCGGAACTGTGCGGGTGTTCATATGAGTTATTATATTATCTATATCTGCAGCTCTGCATCCGGGCTCCGGCTTCATATCCGCGGAACTGTGCGGGTGTTCATATGAGTTATTATATTATCTATATCTGCAGCTCTGCATCCGGGCTCCGGCTTCATATCCGCGGAACTGTGCGGGTGTTCATATGAGTTATTACATTATCTATATCTGCAGCTCTGCATCCGGGCTCCGGCTTCATATCCGCGGAACTGTGCGGGTGTTCATATGAGTTATTACATTATCTATATCTGCAGCTCTGCATCCGGGCTCCGGCTTCATATCCGCGGAACTGTGCGGGTGTTCATATGAGTTATTACATTATCTATATCTGCAGCTCTGCATCCGGGCTCCGGCTTCATATCCGCGGAACTGTGCGGGTGTTCATATGAGTTATTATATTATCTATATCTGCAGCTCTGCATCCGGGCTCCGGCTTCATATCCGCGGAACTGTGCGGGTGTTCATATGAGTTATTATATTATCTATATCTGCAGCTCTGCATCCGGGCTCCGGCTTCATATCCGCGGAACTGTGCGGGTGTTCATATGAGTTATTACATTATCTATATCTGCAGCTCTGCATCCGGGCTCCGGCTTCATATCCGCGGAACTGTGCGGGTGTTCATATGAGTTATTATATTATCTATATCTGCAGCTCTGCATCCGGGCTCCGGCTTCATATCCGCGGAACTGTGCGGGTGTTCATATGAGTTATTATATTATCTATATCTGCAGCTCTGCATCCGGGCTCCGGCTTCATATCCGCGGAACTGTGCGGGTGTTCATATGAGTTATTACATTATCTATATCTGCAGCTCTGCATCCGGGCTCCGGCTTCATATCCGCGGAACTGTGCGGGTGTTCATATGAGTTATTACATTATCTATATCTGCAGCTCTGCATCCGGGCTCCGGCTTCATATCCGCGGAACTGTGCGGGTGTTCATATGAGTTATTACATTATCTATATCTGCAGCTCTGCATCCGGGCTCCGGCTTCATATCCGCGGAACTGTGCGGGTGTTCATATGAGTTATTACATTATCTATATCTGCAGCTCTGCATCCGGGCTCCGGCTTCATATCCGCGGAACTGTGCGGGTGTTCATATGAGTTATTACATTATCTATATCTGCAGCTCTGCATCCGGGCTCCGGCTTCATAGCTACCTATTCACTACGCGTCCGCCTGTGATGCATACGAACTACAATTGTAGCAAAACTAGTTAACAACTTCTCTGTATTTAAATGTAACACTATTTCTTTATCACATGTTTAAAATATGTATTTCACAAAATCTCGGAATAATAGATTTTTCTATCTCACGAAACCCAACCATTTCTTTTCACTTGACTTATGATAAGGAATATGGGCTAAAACAAAAGTGTCGCTCGGTTCCTAGGGGGAGGGGGGTGTAACGACCCCCGGGCGCGGGGGGAGGGCTGATAACAGCAGTACTGATAGCGGGCTCCAACTAGTACTGAGATTTCATATTTTTACTCAGCTCTGCTCTAGAGATGTTGTTTCCCCTTAGAAACCATATTTTAGAATTTATTTATTTCTTACCTTAAAGATAACTTAACTAACAGAGTTTTAATTTTTTTTTATTACAATTGATCTTAATGTAGAGTTACCAGTGGCTACTGCACTAGGTACCCCTGTATCGCAGCAGCCACAGGTGCTTTTAAACGGTATGATTTTAATATGCAGCTACGATGCATTTAATATGCATATACGATGTCTATTGCGGTATAACAAACATAAGCAATGATTTCAATTAATTGAAACAGAGTTCACTGTAAATGACTTTACACTGTCGAGATATTATTAAAACTTTTAATGGACCAAGTTAAATATGTGTACATACATAACATATTTGACTACAATCATTTATGTAACCGAAATACAGTGAGCAAGTGAGCATGTATATACGATGATAATACTCGTGTGTAGCTATATACATAATGTGTATGCAAGCAGGCCGCGGGTTTATTTCCCCCGGGCCCGCACGCATCGCCGCGCGACATACATGTATGTACCACCTGTATATATTGAAACTACGGCGCGCTGATATTAACAATCACGTCTGCAATATAGCAGAATATGGTAAACTAGTGCCCGCGGATTTCCTCACGTTTTTTTGGACTAAAAATATTGATATCACTCTCAAGACTAATACTATCACCTCAGCAAAAATCACGATGATCCGTCGCTCTTTTGGGGAGTAACAGGGGAAACAACAATATGATAAACACAGTTTTGCTTTCATTATAATGGTGTGATACGATGCCTCTTTTAGAGGCTGTTTTAACTTTAAAGTTAAATTAACCAGTGATTAATAACAATGATCAACATGCAGTCCGCTGGTCGCTCCGAGGGCAGTGGTTGGTCGGTGGAAGCAGGTTACAGATTAAAAACCACACAAAGCTACTTGTTTATCCGCCCGTCGAGTGTGGACTGACAGTGTGACATGTTGAAATATTTGTATACAATTGTAATAGTAGTTTATACAACTGTCATATAATGAAGGGTATTAAAACACGAGTGTGAGTTTCATAATAGTAACGAGTGTTTTAATACCCGTTTTATTATAGAATGTGGCAACAATGGCAGTCGTTAAGCCATGTCAGAGGCCCTTAGGGTGGCTTGATAAACTCTCGACACCAGGGTTGGCCACTCTCATTCAATAAGAAGAAGATTATAGAATTAGCTACAGCAACGTTTAGCTAAAATTATTAGAATATTATATACGATTATGTCCTGTGCCGCTGTGATAGTCGGCGCGCCTCGTTGGCGGCAACTGTCTGCCGTATTATCATCATCGTCACGTTCCTATCAGGGCTATTCAATGTACCTATATGTTGCTGCCTTTGTGTTTAAATGTAGTTTTTTATTTGCTGAATTTTAAGAACTGTATTTATAATCTAGCTGTGCACAGAACAAATCACATCATTAAAAAAATATTTGCTTGCAATCATGTGTATTCTGTGCGTTGCTATGTGTGCGTAACCAATGAATATACAATAACCTGTTCTAAACAGAAAGTCCTGTCTTAGTAGTAGTACCAAACTAAGCATCTATCGTACTTTGGTCAGACCTTGCATCACCTACTCATGTCCCGTGTGGAGTAGCACTTGCGCCACTAATATTAATAAACTCCAGATCATTCAAAATAAAGCAATTAAAAACTCATATAACACTCCGCTATATACAAACCTCAAAAAACTTCACTTAAAAATAGGTCTACCTAGCATAAAATCTTACATTTATAAATTATCTAAAACATTCTACATATATAGAAACCCAACTAGTAAAAACAAATTAATTACCAACATCGGTAAGACAAGAAAAAGTACATTAAAATATATCGACAAATATAATCGATACAAGCTCCCGCACCATCTCTTCTTGGACGATGAATAGATAAGATCGTGACTTAGTGATTTGCGGGTGGAGAGACTCGCTGGTCGGGACCGGGCGCACGATTCTCGACCCTACGCGGAAGCTCATTCGGCTCGGAGTCAAGCGCGCCGATCCATTCACACGCAACATAACTTTGTATCTACGTTCTCGCTGCTTGTTTTGAACGACAGTTTGCCAAGTCAGTGGACAATTTTATCATTCTACCCCCAAGTGTGGTAATTAAATATAACTTCATACATAAAAGCCTAAAAGTGTACTGCTTTTACTAGCAATAAGTGCATTAGTTTACTACAGTTGTAGACACGAAAGTCCTATAAATTATTCATTTCATTAAAAAGTTTACATGTAATAAGTTTATAATAGGAAAGTGGAATCCTTTTAAATGTTTTGTTGTGCATGATTTTGTATGATAGGATTATTATTTACACTATTATATCAAATGTTTTATAAGTTTATGGTTAATAAATAATTTCAAAACTCAAAACTCAATGAATATACTGACGTCATGGAGCCAGGAGAGCTTGCGCACGGGCGGGTTGGCGCGCACGTGGCACTCGAAGTACACGTCGTCTCCCTCCTTGATGTCGCCCGCCGCCAGCGAGCTGCCCAGCCGGAGCCGCACCACCGGCGGGTCTGGAACACAAGGTACAGGGCATCTTGAAGGCAAACACGGTCACTTAGCATTAACAGACACTCCTAGGACGGGCAAAAGAACTTGCTAAAACAACTCTGCAGGACAGTCACCATCTTCCATAACGAGGAATACAAATACCACTCGACAGATAAGTAATTATGATAATTCAATATACACTTGTGTTGTTCAACAGCAAGCTGAGAAGCAATGTAAGTGTTACACGTACAGACAACGCTGATGGTCCAGGAGGTCTCCATGTAGAGCGTGGTGACGTTGGGGTTCTCGGCGCGACACACGAGCGGCTTGCCGTCGTCGTCCAGCGTCGGCACGAAGCTCATCACTGACACGGTCAGGTTGTCGCGCAGCTCCTCCTGCAAACAAAGGAAACACATTTAATGGCGGTAACTTGATCACAAAATGAAATCATGATGGTAGAAAACAATGACCAATAAATACCACCTAAAGGTTACTTTATTTGTTGCTTAAATTAAAAAGTATCACGAAATTGGTAAAATCGATTTCAGTGCGTCGATGTGTTGGTGTAGCACAAATAGGCTCAAAACTTTTCGCGCAAACTAAAACAAAAACCAATAAATTGGTGTTGCCAACTTCATAAAAAATGCATCAACAGTTTTAGCGGAAATAAAATGGTTACCTCCTATCGCTAACAGAGTTTTACGCCAATTATTTTCACACTGTGCAATAAAAGTGACACCGCGTCATACAACAGCGGTTCGTTAGGTAGAGGCGATTATCAACGTATCGGTTTGTGTCGCTGCGACTCTCGCGGTCGGAGCTACGCGCGGTCGCAGCTACGCGCGCGGTCGCAGCGGAGCGAGCGAGTGACGTCACGCATCACTTCACATAACGCTCGCTTTTGATTCCGCCCATAAAGCTACTTGAGTATTTTGTTTGAATTCAAATTCATTTATTCAGCTTAAGCTTGTTACAAGCACTTAATGAACGTCGCTCCGTTGAATAATTTATCACTAAGTCCGTACGAGCACGAGTCGACGACTCATTCAACTTATTGTGGAGCGGGAAATTGTTTGCGGGATAATGGAAGATAACAACTCCGTACGTGAACATACAACTCTCCAAATGTTGACGGAGAATAAGCGCAGACAACAATTTATATTCAAGAGGGTCTATCGCGTCCAGAGTCCTTGAGGCCTGGATGGTGGACAGGACTCTAGCAATGATTCAACTTGATCATTAATGAGACAGAACGAAGTGTTCTGTCAACAAAGCGAGACGCCCTCGCCGCTATAGCTCGGTGCGGCTCACTGCGGCCAGCTGCGGCCAGCTGCGGCACGCTATAGTCGGCTTCAGTAAACGACCACCGAAAGTCCTCAGCTCCACTCATGGATCGACTAGCTCGGCTTTTTGCACAGGATTACAAGTGCCTCTTTTGCTGGTTTATGTCTAAACTAAACCTTTGATAGAACGACAAGTAACGATTTTACTGTGACTATAAATATCTCGCGCCCAGTACGATCACACTGCATAGGTGTAGCTGTGTTTTGATTTTATGAAATAATTCAACGATTGGGAGATATAAATTCCAAATAGCTTATAAAGCAATACTGATATCAGTTACCGTGTGTCAGTGTATATTTGTGTTAGTGGGCAGCCATGGATACATGTATGAAACGGTTATTGTTATGGAGTCTGCATTGATTGGAGTGTCAAAACTCGAGCTCGCGTCGGAATGGATGCCACACTCGTGGAGCTGATATTGCATCTCTGAGGTAGGTTTATAGATATTGGAAACTACGGGGAGTAGCAGGCATGCTTGGAATGTGATGACACGTTTAGATACTTATCACAACAAAATCAAAGCAGATTTAATCGCAATTAATTTTCAGTCTTTTCCTATTTTTTTAGTGGTACGTTCTCATATGGTTTTAAATTGTTAAGACATATACTTATGTATACAAGGCATTTTACTTTCAATGTCCGAAAAAGACGAACTGGCTAACCTCTTACATGGCCCTGTGTTATTTGCAACGGACACAATAATCAGGTTTTAACATCGATATCTAAAGAAGGTACAAACAAAGTCACTAGTGCTCTTTCAATCTCCTGGAAGCCAGTTAGCTGTTAGTGGAGGCTTATAAAAATGTCTCCGACGCGGTGCAAGTATCGGCGCAATGAATCAAGTACTCATGGCGCTGTGAAGCGCACAGCACTTCTCTGCAGCCAGTGTGGTGCGACGCTGCGACACTGTGCGACACAGTGCGACACGGGGAATAGTCTGCGATATTTACGACGAGCCTGTCTATACAGGGGTGTCTGACATGGGGCTTGAGTATACTTTTTATGTAAAAGGAGAACTTTTAAAGATGACTTAGGAAATATTAAAACACGTTTAGCTTTGAGTAGTTATTTTATTAGTTGTACTATTCACACGCTACCAAGACGACATACAAACGAGAAATACTTGGTAAATGAAATTCCGACACCAATAAGACAGGAATAAAAATGAAAATTTGTGCTTTTGCGCAAATTTGTGACCGACCAATATTAGCGATATTCGGCACGTCTCTTTTGAGTCGTATTTCCTTATGACTGAGGGTCGTGACTCCCCCGTAGAATTAATTCATTAAGGGAGTTCTCTTGGGCAGATACATCGTGGTGGGCGCCCAGGTCCTTCCACGGGAGACACATGTCCTTGGATATTGTGGTCCTCAAACATGTCGGTTTCCCCACGATATATTCACCGTTAAGCCAGTGCAAATCCACACATAACTTGAAAATACAAGTCAATGGTATAGGGCCGGATTCGAACCAGGGTGCGTCTGAATGTAAAGCAGACACTGGAACCGCTGATCCACACTCGCTTCGAGTCGGCACGTATAACTGTATAATTGAAGTTAATCCGTTTGAAAGCGCTCTTTGTTGAGCAGTTACCCTGTAGACGTAGTGCATGGCTCAGCAGAGGCCGGTATTGCAGCGGCTGCAGCGCTGCACGAGGTTGCACGTCGCACGCACTAAATTGTTGAAGCGCTGCGTAGCTGCTTTAACTCAGCGCGAGTCAACATCGCGCCATCAGCATAAACTGTTACACTTGTTGACTAACTGTATGTATATATTGTATATAGCTAGCTAGTTATATAGTACCGGGTAAAGCGGTAAGACGTAGTGAAGCAAACAGCCGCAGCGTGCCGCTGCGGTCCGCAGCGAGCCGCAGCCGCACCTGACTCCGTGCCACACTCTCGCTCACCACAATACGTGCTCAGATATCCGCCGATTAATTGCTCAAATTCACCCCATTCACTCACCATATAATACATTTATGATAGCGGCAGTACCTACTTTATAATGGTCGGATTATATTTTGTCGATTATATTGTACTTACTATGAAAATAAATGTGTTACGTTAAATTAAGGTTTTGGTCGTAACATTTCAAGCAATCACATTTGAATATCACAAAACCGTGTGATAATAAACTTTTAATTCTATTTGCAAATTTTTATAAAAAATTAAAATCAAATTTTTAGGCAGAATTTCCATTTCAATCAATTTTCCTCTAAAAGTGAGTAATACTTACTCACTTCCTTTAATTTAGTATTCCGTTAATACCGGCAGGTGGTTATCAGCATTCAGCGAGCGCCGCGCAGGCAGCAGCCTCCATCTACTCGCTAAGAGTTTGGAATAACACCCTTTAACGATTCCTTCACTTCCAATGGCCACTTATCGGAGCTTGTTTCTGAGATCATTAAAATACAGTCCTCGATTACTTGAGGTGACGTAAGTCTGCGCGAGATCACCACGTGATCGAAATATTGACATGCGCTGCTTTTATAGAATCTTTTCATTTATTTCAGCTTTCAAGTATTCATGTTTTTCACATATTGAAACTGAATAACAGATTTGCAAGAAATATTACGGACTAGAACAAGTTGATGCCACGCCACTGCAATAACTTGAAACTTAAACTTTACAGGTGACTTTTGCTTGCGTGTGCACAATGACAACAGCTAATAGTAGATCGTACGAGGGCGTCTTAACGAAGCCAATTATCGTTTGTAAATAGCAGCGTTTATTCCCAAGCAATGAACGAGGTGTGAAATAAAATCCTGGAAATAGAGCAAGTTGGAGAACCACTTCAAGTGGACGGTTACCCGTAACCTTGAGCTATAAACTCACTGGATGTGATAAGAAAAGCTGGATAAAGTAGACAGGCGAACCGATCTTGCATACGCTGAATTCCCTCTTGCGCTCATGAAAATTAAGAATATTTAGTGTACTTTTTTCTTTATGTGTAAACCTCAATGGCGGGAATTGTTGGCGTGTGAAGTAGTACTACAACTCCCCCCGCTGGCTGGAGTCCAGGTGAGCTGCTCATGGCTCGAGGCGCCATCTTGCGGCCGCACCACGTTGCGCTCGCTTCGCTTACGCCAGCCCAGATAACGTATTATATGCAATCGACAACACGTTTCAGCAACCATAAGTAAGTTTATCAATGATTGTCTAATGAAACTCAAGTCCTATTTATACGAGATGATAAAGTAAAATGAATCATATAATTTGTAGAGTCACAAAGATAAAATAAATTGGTAGCAAACTAATAATTACATTTGATCTCATAAAGGCAAATGTCGAACATTCCGGTTAGTGTCGTGGGAGAGAAGTGGGCGAGGTGAGACTGTTCACTTCACGACTCCAATGTACAACACTGTCTGCCGCTGAATAATCGAGCGAGAATAAAAATATTTTCTACTGAAAAAATAGAGTTACGAGTGAAAGATTAAACCTGAATATTAAAAGTGTAAGTGCCTTTTTACGCGCGAATATTTCACGCTTAAACGCTGAAATTACGCGCGAAGGTTAAGAAAAAGGCTAGATTATAATTTACGGCGGCGAGCACGCGTTTAATGAGGTTTTTATATAATGACGTGAATAATTAAAGGATTCGTGCGTCGCTGAGGGTTTTATTGTCTTATTAAGGGAGGAGGAGGTCCGGGCGGACCGGCAGCTTTACGACGCTCCGCGGACGTTTTACGACGTGTTCAGGTAAATAGCTAATGACGCGGTAAGTGCCCCTCCTCGGCTGTACGAGTGTGTGCTGAGCTGCTTGGGACGTGTGTCTGGCCTACTGAGGCATCGGGAAGAGCAGAAGAATTTATTCAGTTTAAAAGGTAACTATTGTAAAATATGCTCACATATCTATACAGATTCCGCACAAAATTATCAATCATGGTCTAATTTATAACTTAGACTTATCTATCAGTATTGTGTGTGTGTCGCCTACCACAGCACCGACCACCTGCGGGTCACGTTGACTCGTGCGGGGCTCCCCGCCCGCGGGCGCACGCAGCGCACCTGCGCCGCGTCATTAGTCGCGACCTCAAGCCTGTGTGCTGTGCGCCGCGCGCTGAGCATACACCACCGCACTGCAAGCACCGCGCTCGCCGCGCCCTCACCGCCAACACACACCGCCGGTAATTGATTCATTGTCAATATGTTTACTCTTTGTGTTATACATTATTTTAATTAAATGATGAATTGCCAAATTAATACGCTTAACAGTACTCAATTAAAAGGTATTAAATCTAGTTCACTACGAACACAGGATAATCTGAAATTGTTCATAGTAGGATAACAAGAAGTGGCCAAACTCGTAAGTCCGCAGTACTAGTGAAGTAACTAGGCGACACTCACTGCAAGTTATATAAACTCGGTGCTAATCGCGCACATGTCGATCGAGAATCGAGTTATGGCGCCGATTTACGCCGCCCGCCGCAATCAGCGCGGCTTGATGCCGCCCTCTGCCGCCCTGTGGCGCCCTCTGCCGCCCTGTGGCGCCCTCTGCCGCCGCCCGGGCGCATTCACATTCACCGGCGAATGTAATCACAAATGTACTTAGGAAGTTGCCACTTACCGAGTTGGACTCGTCGCTGACGGAAATAGATGGTTCTGTGAGTTACATCGAGTAGTGGCGAGCGGGGCGGGGTGCGGGGTGCGGGCGCGGGGTGCGGGGTGCGGGGGAGGTGATCACACGGCTCACATGCGCGGGGGTAATGAGACTAATTATAATTCATGTCGCTCGCGTCGCGGCGCTAATTACCGCTGCAGCCTCAAACCGAATCGTAATTGAAGCTCGCACCGCGCCCCTGTCAATAATTAAAGACAGTGTCCCGGTGCGCTGCCTGCCCGCCGGAGCCCGCCGGGGTCCGCCGGCCGCCGCACGGTGCCCGCCGGTGCCAGCCGGCCGTCGCACGGTGCCGGCCGACACACGGGGCAGGCCTCAGTGTTTATTGTCTAATTAGTCGCGTTTCATTGCGATTTATTACGTTTTAAATTATGCACGAAGGTGCTTCATTCTATCTCGTTCTAAATTGCGGCCGTTTTCATTAGGAGGCGGCCTCTTGACAATAAATATAATTTAATTAGGGTTGTCCCGCGGAAGCTTGCCTCACTACTGCTGCCTGTTTGTTCTGGTCATACAAGTCGTGCTACGACGACCATTATGCAGACGATACAAACATTATTTTATGTTCAATGGTTTTATTATTTTATCGACACTTTGAGGCAAGTGTTACGTGAGGTGTTATTTCACTCTTACTACTAACATATTTCATTCAACAACTTGACTTTTTTCCACAACTTGACCTGGTCCTAGACAGTTCAGGCTGCGAGTGTGTACGCGCGGCGCAGCATATTTGCGCCATGAATAGTCGGGCGGCGCCTGGCGCGCGGCCAGCACCTGCTGCGAGCACTGTGCTGCTGCTTTATGTACCGCTGCAGCCGAGAGAGGGCGATTTACAATATTATGAATAACTTCACTTTATTACAAGCACACCAGAAATGCAGCTATTTAAGCACAGAAATAAAACATTTACATTGTGATATGGATAATTAATACTTGTGTTTTTATAATACAGTTTATTGCGCGTCTTTTAGTTTGTTAACTTGAATTTCTATTTGAGTTTCTCTATTCAAGTGTTGTTATCTTTTTTAAGCCTAGTTATACAGAGCTACAATGACCTGGGCCGGCCGCGACCTAGTGCTGATTAACCCGGAATAAATAAACGAGCTCACAGCTCCCGCAATATAAACTTTACAGTTGTTTATTTCAAGTTGAAGGCGAAATGAAAAGTTGTGTTATTATTTGCGAGACTCTGCGACGAGAGAGAGTGCGACGGCTCTCGCTACTCTGTCCGAACACAACGCCGGCTCCATGGACGCGGCGCGATGGACTAACAAGCGGTTGTTATGACCACATTTGTTAAACGTAGTATGTATAAATAGCGGCAAAAACCATTACATACTCCTCTCACAATACTGCTCCTCCATTATGGAGGAAAGGGCCTTTCATTGATATCACGACTAACCGATATTGGTGGTTAAAGCTCCATATGACAAGAAATCATGTACTGCCGATACATGAGGTCTAAATCGATTTTGTTTATTTGTGTGTATATACTATATGATTTCAATAAAATCAATCTTTGTTGTCTTGTTATACTAAGGCTCACGTATTGAATTCATAAGTTTAGCTTGTCTATTTTACATCTCTCTAGATATTTCTTTTAAACTTATTAGCAAACAACATCAAAACCAAGCGTTTTATAAAAATCGGCATTAACGACTACTGAATAGATCTATGCAGTACTATAACATGAAGTGAATGAGATAAAGTAAGTCCGGCAGTCTGTACCTGTAGGTACGTACTCGTCTGTACTCGGTGTGGTTGGTTCCTGAGATTCACTGCAGAGGTCGCGACAAACACGCGCGCCGCGGGAGGCAATTCCTCAGCACACGCGGGTTACTCGTACAGCACAAAAGATGTCATCATACAATTTGTTTATTTACTAAAATTTGAATTATTATTCATTAACAATAAGATGGTTGTTTATTCCATGCTCTATGGCATAGCCAATTTACTCCGACGGTAACATTAGGAGTGTCTTACATTTAACAAGATTGCTGTGTATTTGTTATTATTTCAGTAATGTCTACACGTTTTATTTGAAGACTTTTAACAACGATGCCTGCTCTACCCATGAGGATTAATCTGTGATTGAAAATCGTTCAAGAGCGGCCTGTGTGCTTCCTCGCGAGGGGCGGGGCGAGCGGGGGATGGGAGGGGCAAACAGTTGGAAAGTATTGTAAGCATACAAGCTCACAGTGATGTCATTTTGTTCAAACAAGCTATCTGCTACTCGAATCTAATTCCCTTTAATCGATATAAATTTCGGGTAAAAAATGATAAAATCAGTGTAATACGGCCGCTATTAGCCCACTTTCAGGCAATCAGAGGAGTCGGTATTGCAGCCGATAGCGGCTCCATCCTATCTAGGAAATCGCTTTAGAAAGCGAATCTGGCAGGCATTATGTGGACAGGGGCGGGCACTCAGCGCGCAATCTTTGCTGTACAATGAAGTTAATTTCGTAAACTAAACACTCGAGCGCGCCGAGGTCTGCGGGCGGTGCTTCTTGCCCGGACAATAAACTCCACTGCTGCCGCTATATAGCTCTACTCTACTGCTAATTGTTTCAAATTGTGCTTTCTTCAGCGTACGAAGTACAGTTAAAGTATATTTTGTCTTAGCAGGAATCAATTGTGTTTTTCATTGGTTTCTGCTGCGACTTACACAACCTGTTTTCAATTCATCTCAGTAAATATTTGAAAGAGTCAATCTCCAGGATTACTTCCACACACACACACATGTGACCACCGAGTTCAGTACAATGTGTATTGTGGTTGCAGCGGAGTTAGCTGCTTGTATCGGGCCGCGCTGCTTTTAACTTGCCTATACATCGCAGGCGCGGAGGAGGGAACATGGAATAAGGAAATCATCTGATTTATGGATAATACATATTAATTATTTACACTGTCTTTCAAATGACCTATGCTTCATATGTTCAAGAATTATTTGCAATATTCCGTTGTAAGCTTCCATTTTGATTTCATTATTCAGTATTTTGTGACCAAAAATGAAGTTATCTGCGATTGGTACGAGTAGCCTGTCTTCAAAATATTACACCAATGATTAAGAGACAATTTTAATATAACTTTGCATGCATATTGTGTGTATTTTCCTCAGCTTCAGCCGCTATGGTTTGTATTACTTTGTATTGACTTTCTACTCCATGGAGCAGTTATTTGAGAGCCAGTCGGCACTCCGGCGGCACTCGACGCGAGATTTTTGTGCAAATTGTCGAAACTTGTGCTAACTTCGCACAACTATTGCCACTTGTAGATCTAGCTAGAGATGAGTAGCTCTAATCAATATTTAGAAGCTAAATTTTATGCCATTATTTTTTAATTTTTTTCATCTATTGATTAAGGTAAAGAATAATAATTATCGGATTATATTCCAAAATGGCACAATGTGGGTAAATTTAAATTTATGAACATGGTGTAAATATGTATTAATGTATACAAGTAAGTAAACTATACTCGTGGAGTGCCTATACATGGACACAATGTTTTTCTTTACGGCTAAGCGAGTGCAAATCCATTGGTGTCAGGCCGTATTTAAACCAGGGTGAGTGAGGATGAGAAGCAGACGCTTAAACCGCCGACCAACACGAGCTTACAAAAATAACTACCACAATGTAAATCCTTTTTAGATATGAAATGAAGGAGTTTGCCTATAATATAATCTACAAGATTTCGTTATAAAACCTCATCGAGCTAGCTAGTTGCGAATGTTGCCAGTAAATTGAGCCGCATGCTCTAGTTATGCCCGAGTGGCAACTCTGAGATAAGTACTAGTACTTCCACACAAGAAGGGAATGCACGTGGGATTTATGGGCGCAAACTTTCCACTCATTCTGTTTGGTGCAAACTTTACTTGGGAACTCGCTGTTAATTAATGAGGAGCCGAGATTTTACAGCCCTATTTTAATTTTCTTAATGTAGAAGTGGATGGAGGATAAAAACTTTTGTTGAGCTGTTATGAAAATAGTATCTCTGTTACTTTAAATACGAATAACTAAAATAACAGTTGCTGTACGGAGCTAAGCCCGTACAGAGAAATTATAGGGACCTGCCAGCTGTACCTACAACCAACCTATCCCTATAACCTACCTACTACACCCTACTCCTATCTTCTAACACACAGTCTGGAATACTCACCACCTACCCTAACTCCTACCTACTCTCTACGTTGACACTCTTTATTACCTACTGCCCTACTACCCTAGCCCTAACGATACCTACACAGACAATATATACACAGATAGATAAGTGCAGGACACAGGTGCCACGAGACCTAAGACACCCAGCGGAAGGGGGAAGGACAGAAGGAAGGAAATGATTTTCCCACCACCCCGTGCACAGGCTCATACACAGGATCACCTACGGTGACGGCGAGGGAGTCTTGGCCGTGGTGGGAGGACTGAGAAGGGTTCGTAGCGCCCTTCCAGTGGGGTTGGTGCTGGACGGGCTGATGACCCGTAGCTCGTTGACTCGGTGACGGAGACCCTCTGGAGCAGGTCCGTGTGGCCGGCTTCCTCCTCCTGGTGCGGCTCCTCTCGTCGACCTCGTGATGACTCTTCACCCTTTTCTTAGTCGCGTGTGCGCCTCTGGAACAGGTCCGTGCAGCCGGCTTCCTCTTCCTGATGTGGCTGCCACGACGACTCTCTGCTGCTCTGGTACTGACGGATACACTCCTGACTACCTCTAACTAACTAGTAGCAGAACTTTCACTAGCACCTACTACTTATGATATAACTCTACTGGGACTGTGGGATGTGAATTGAAACAATACTATCTCTTGTAATAATTAACTCTGAACTCTCAATCGCAACAACCTTTATTTTTAACAATCTTCATCTTATATAAAGTATTACTGACGAATCAGCACCTCCATCTGCCGCGGAATGTAGGACGCTGGCGAAGCTGAACGTGATCTGGTGTAGCAACCAATGTTTGTTTAAACAGTTACGGTAGTCGTTTACTCGTAACGATGAAGTTGTGTTGAGATTTAGGAGTATTCATAATTGTATCGACGGGCCTTTTTGCTTAGTTTAACATAATCGTTTCATACTAACTTGAAAAACTTGGCTCATATGAAGCAATGAAATTTTTTTCAGCATGTAATGCAGTAATGAAGCGATCAGGCAGTAATAAGGTCCTGGCTGGAGGCTGGCGGGCGGCGCCGCGCCAACTGCGGCCAGCAGTCATAATGATCTCTCACTGCATGAGGAGATGTAGTGTGTACTACGGATCGCACTGGGAACTAGGCATTTGGTTTAATTTTAGCAAAGCTTTTTATATGTATATCTTATAATTTAATCTACAAACGAAAGTAATTTTAATATGTTATGGTATAAGTTAATCTTTCTACAAGTGAAGTGAAAGAAGTGTAATATTTGATTAGACTCTCCCTGTTAAATATATGCAATAGGTAGAAAATATATTTGCGTTTAGATTACCACAGATGGCCCGTCAAGTTCCAGTAGTGGAATCTATATGCGTCTCTAAACTAAGCGGCAGACAATTTCCTCGCAGTGCTCCATAAACTGCGGCCGACCAATAAAACTCTCGCGAGCAAATATTGCCTTCCTCGTCCGTCACAGTCGGGGTTAGATGCGTCACGACTCAATTTTATTGCGAGGAGATAGAGCCCGTATTCGCAGGGAGCTACAAGTCGTGTACTAGTGTTAAGAGTAGGACCTGCAGGGTGCGGGGTGCGGGATGCGGGGTGCGGGGTTCGGCGGGCGTGACAGGCGGCACCTAATGCAGTGGCGCGCAGTTTTGGCGCGCGTCCAGCCACGCGAGGAATGCCCGACTTACTCCGACACTTACTACCGACACTACTGCGCCGTAATCAACTCCCACACTATTTGTAATTAGAGCTATATGCAGCACTAGTGCCGCCACCGCCGTCTGCCCGCGCCACCACCGGGGCATTGCGCAGGCAGCGGGGCAGTGCGCGGGCAGCGGGGCACCGAGCAGGCAGCGGGGCACCGAGCAGGCAGCGGAGCAACGAGCAGGCAGCGGGGCACCTAGCAGGCAGCGGGGTACCGAGCAAGCAGCGGGGCACCAAGCAGGCAAGCGGGACAACGAGAAGACAGCGGGGCACTGAGCAGGCAGCGGGGCACCGAGCAGGCAGCGGGGTACCGAGCAGGCAGCGGGGCACCGAGCAGGCAGTGGGGCACCGAGCAGGCAGCGGGGCACCGAGCAGGCAGCGGGGTACCGAGCAGGCAGCGGGGCACCGAGCAGGCAGTGGGGCACCGAGCAGGCAGCGGGGCACCGCTTTCAATGACAGCAGAGAGGCGTGCGGCCGCAAAACAACTGACACTCCGACAAGTTTGTCGAACTCGAGACGGTCTTCGAATTAATTACTTTTAGTTCGTACGAGTTAGAGCTCAGATCCAATTCATATTTGTACATTGGTATAGATCGATCTCCTCCAGATGTTATACACACATCGCCTCTCCGCTCTGTGTACGGAGCGCAAAGCTCTTCTCGAATAGGTTACTTATGTGTGTACGTAAAGGATTAAAGGCCACAGATATATTAATGCAAATGGTAATCCCGCCTGGTAAATTGCATCCCTTTGAAATCCGCAAACAAGTTAAGTAGTTTGCCACATTTGTGTGTGCGAGAAGCTTGCAGCAGAGGGCGTGGCCGAGTGTGAGCGACTTGAACCAAATAATACATACCTAGAACATGTATATCGCGCACATTACCGCCGCATTATTACGCCTGCAATTAGCTCGCTTCCTTCCTTCAACGAGGAAGTTCTGCTCCATTCCCACGCTCCTTCAGGCAGAATCCATTCGGAAATAATTGATCTTTTCAGATGTACTCGACTGCCTAATTTGGTTCTGAAATTGCCAACTTTCTCCGGGGAATTACCTGGTGCAATTCTAAGCCGAACTCTGTTGGAAATAACTCACGCAGACAATCTGAAGTCGTGCAAGTGCACCCGCAGCCATTAATGCAGGTGATAGGGCTGATACAGTGACCGCGCGGGGCGCCGGGAGCGGCCGGGCCGCAGCGGGGCGGGTGGCGGCCGTGCCGCGATTTACTGGCGGCCGCGGTCGCACGCCAGCCTTAACGCTTCGTAAGCGGCCTCTTAATTGAACCATAAATACTCTTAAAACTGTTGGAATAGTCTCTCTCTCTTTGGACGAAATATTGCAAATGTAGATCGCAGAAAAGATCGGATTCGAGATATTTGTTTTCTATTCCGGGCTGTGCAGCAAACAAATCAGTTTGGAAAACTCATTTCGAGCAAAACACAAGGTACTACTTGTTTTTCAATCGCGGAGCCGGCGTCTGCCTATTAGCCTTTCCGAGTTAATTTCAGCTCTCCCCTGGGCCGGGCCCGGCCGGGGCCGGAGCGCCGCCCGGAGCCGGCCGCAGCCGGATTTAGGACTTAAAATTGAAAACTGCTTTGTGTAGTCTCCAAACAATGCTATGAACGAAACAGTTTTTAGAGTGAGTTTTGGAGCGCGGAGTGGTTTATTTGCGGCGCGGCGGCGGCTCAAAGCACGAGTTGGCCCTTTCAGCTGACAGATGTACCTCGCAGGAACTCTGCTGCCCACATCAGGCTTTACATCGCTTCTCGACAGGAATTGAGCTATCAATTTCAATACAATTTTTGGAAAAACGAATCTATGTGTAGTTTTACTCAAAAACAGTGTCGAGTCAACTCATTTATTTTGTTAAAAATCATATCATGCATCATGCTAGAGATGAGGCGACTTGCTACAAACTGCAATCTATATTAGGTGTCATATACTATTCAAATTATGATGTTAACTAAAGAACACCTAGGTACATCTCTAACATTACCTACAATTTGCTTCTTTGATATATTCTTTGAAAAGATGTTATATTTATTAATGGTAGCAATCTAATGTTTGCGAGATAAAATTGACATTAAAGAACATTTTCCTTTAGAACTACAACTTAGAGCCTTCAGAAGATCGATTCTGAGCAGCCGTCAGTGATTCGAAGTCGAGACTCGCTCCGTATAATATTCAGTGCATAATTTGATGGCTCATAATTATCGGAATATTCCTTCCCGGAGCTGGAGGTGTTCCAGCTGCTATCATCGAGTGCACTTAGCGACTATACAGCGAGTACTTATCGAGCTGCGGCGTGAGTTAGTGGCCGTCTTATCCACCGCGCCACGTGCTCGGGGTAATTGGCTAACGGACGGCTAACCGAGCATGCGACACCGCGCGACGCCGCGCGACTACGTGCGACTCCGTGCGATCACCGCGCGGCAAACACACACGGTTGTATGATAATTGAGAACCAACCAGCAAAGGAAACTTCATGCTTTAACAAATATCATTAAACTTGCGATCTGGTTCAGCAGAAGCTCGCTGCGGGCTAGAATTAGTACACTATTTCCGTTAGAACGGCCAGTTAGTCCGGTAAATAGCTGGTTGTGAATGAAAAGAGCAAGTGATGTATGTACATTAGCCGTAACGGCGTGTTTATTGGAGCGCGGCAAACGGCGCCCGGACACGAACCTGCCACCCGCCGCTTGCAGGCCCGCCGCGGACAGATAGGAGCAGGTTAGGGCCTACTTAATAGTTAACGAGATTGGTCGGTGTCCAGCGAGCGGCGATGAGTGCAGGGTTGGCACGCACCGCTCCTAAATAAGCAATATCGTGAAGCGAGCGGGTCGGGCGGGGGCAGCCCTAATCGCCTGACCCTGGCCCTGCGCCCCCACGATTGATTTTAGGCTTTACTAAATGAGCCAGAAGTGTTTCTGCCCCGAGTGAGTATAATTAGAGAGCTTTAAGAGCGCCTCCTTCCACGCACACGAGCACATGCTGGCTGGGGGCCAATCACACTCGCCGTCTACCAACTAGAGACAATTATTAAACGATACCGTTGTAATTGTCCTACTGTTTGTTTTGATTTCTTAAGGAAAGAAAACAAGTTTAACACTATAGAAAATGAATATGGTATTTGTGCGATAATGATAACGATGTTTAGAATCAATAGCTTTGAAATATTTACTAACAGAATATACTCATACAAACCCGTACCACCTCTACGTTATATTGCATCCTCGTAGCTACATGGCTGGCCGGGCTGCAGCGCGGCGTCCACACAGTGTGTAACAGCGCGGACATTCATTATCCATATTTGGCGACAAACAGACGCGGCAATAATCACGTCCGCTTCCGGCGGAAGTCACCGCATCACCCGCCCGCGCTGGACCGCTGCGAGGCCGATATATTCACTCGCTATTTATTAATGAATTACTGCACGTCAATTGCTAGAACCGTGTGAAAATTTCATTCAATGCAAATAGTCATCAAAATGAAAGTCTGTAATTTTGTTCATGTCAAATTTAGTTAAAGTTTTTTTATAAGAATCGTAACTGACATGTTAAAATTTATTTCTACAGTTGGGCCAAAATAATAGGTAACATTTGACAATTCATCAAAAATTCAACAACGTAACCTTGTAACGGCGGGCATATAATATTATTTTTTTGTTTTGTTAGAACTGCACAAAAACTTTTTTTAATTACGATTACATATATATTTATTGTAATAATGACCGATACGAGTAATTTTACGATTTAATTTCACTAATAAACCATTCTAAACATTATAAACAATTTCTGATCTAGAGAATTGAACGTCGTTACAATGTTGCGTCAGTTAACCCTTTTTTTTTAAACACTAGGAATGTTACTCTAAAAATCGAAAGCTGATAAGTTGAATCGAATGCAATGTTTGATTACTTGTGAAGACATATCACCATAAATTATATTTGTTACTCTTTTAACTAACTATAAAAATACAAAAAAATCACTAAATAGAATAATCATTGATGTTAGGTACAAATTAGGCCCAAAATAAAAACAAAGAAAATAATATAACATGATTTTGAACGAGATGTGAGAATAGACAATATTATGGAAAACGAATTAATTATTTCTCTGAGTGCTGACAGCAGTGATGAAGATGAAAACACGAATAGCAGTTCTGATAGCTCAACTGAATAAATGCAATGTTTTTGTTAAAAAATGTACTTGTCTTATTTTGCTCCTTAAATTTACGAATGAAAAAATAATAATGGGACAGGGATTCGCCTTATGTTTTTTAAAATTCACATGTGTTTCATGTCCGTATCGATTCATTCACTTCAATCGATGTTTTTAAGCAGGTCACCTCACTATGAAGAAAAAACTAACAGATGTCAAATGTGACCTATTATTTTGGCCCAACTGTAGAATCAGTATATTTGTTGCAAGAAGTGATTTAGTGGATCGCTATTTATAGTAGTGTAGGTGCTACAAGCAGGCCACGGGCTTCCTAGCTGCAAGACTAGCGTGCTCCCCCGGCCGCGCTCCCGCCCGCCTAATGGATTAGAAGGCCACATGAAGGGTTCCAGTTAATACTCCTTACTTACTTAATCAAGCCTTTTTCCTCCGTGCTACCCTACAGCCTTAATGCCGCCTTTCAATATTAATTGAGAAAATTTACCACCGTATTACCGTAATGAAATGTGGCTGCAATATTACTGGAAGGGTAAAAGCATTGCTTTACTCCCCTAGCTGCAGGCGGGATGTAGGGGAACTTTTTTGTTACATTTGCAGAGACTGTTATGTTCGAACATGAAATTATTTATTTTTAAACACGTGTCACGTGTTCATGGATTTTCTGGGTCGTGTAGTCTTAATAAGTGATTTAATAGAGCATCACAGTGTATACATACTAGTTTTCAAATAATTCCAAGTATTTTTGATTACCAGTAATGGTTTTCTTGAATAGCAGATACTTGTATAAATTACATTTGTAGGTATTTCCTGGAAGTCGACGTAGCTTCTAGTAATCGAGCTCACAAATGACTCCAGAACGCTATTACAAGTACTAAGATAGATCTGATTAGATCTCAGATAGTCTCCTCTCAGTGGCTGGATCCTAGAAACTCGCCTTGGACGGAGCTCTGCTATAGAACGCGATACATTTTCCTGGACTTAGTTTTGTCTTTGAGGACGTCATGATTGATTACTAAGAGTTATTCTAATTTATTTTTGTTTGCACTGAATGTAAGTTCTGGATAAAGAGAGACACTAAATAAATGCAAAATACATGTATTATACAAAACTAATCTAAAACTTTGCTACGTCGCGTTTTTTCCCTAAAAAACGAGAGAAAAAGAAAAAAGTTATATAATACATTACTAGGTCAAAAGCCAAAACCAATGTTAACACGTATTTCAAAGTAAATACTATGTATAGTATTAGGTATAGTATTCCAGATAGAGCGTAGTGTCCACATTGTCAGGGGTAATCCCCCATTACGGCGGCCGCGAGGGAAATAACCTGTCTCTAATGAACACAATAAGCAACTGGACCGTGACCGGCCGCGCCTGCGCCGCCGGGGCCGCCTGCCGACAGTAGCTAGGTATATTGAGAGATCTGGTAGATAATGGAGCCTAGATAAACAATACCTACATTCTTCCTAGGAAAATTCATTATACTTAACTCATGTTTTACACATAAACATGTACATAGCATATTACATGTACATACCTGCAATAAGCCCGATGATGAGTAGTTACAATTGTTTTGGTCTGCTTTAACATGATTGCTCAGAATTAACTGTTTCAACTCTTTGACAATTTAGATTTAAATATGATTGATAGTAAGTGTGCAGTGATAAGATATTGAATCAGGCGTTACTTTGCGGAAATCCATTGTTACTGAAACTGGAGAAATATGTAGTGTTTTTCCGCTGCGACTGCTCCTTAACCGACATCAAACAACAAACTTGATGGTTTTTAGGTGTGTTCCTCCATATATAGGTATATATGGATATTTCTCCAGTTTCAGTAATGTGCAGTGAACAGAAGGAAGCCTCCAGCGAGCGAGCACAAGTTGGTTTAAGCCCGCACAATGAGTGAGTGGGCGGCCCCGGCGGCAAGGGAAATATTAGCAGCGCCATTCAACCACTCATTCATGGAACATTTCTACACAAATGTAATGTTTCTGATGTAATTAGACTAATTAAGTGGCAGATTGTGGACGTGTGGTGGAGGAGCTTGGAGGACTTCCTTCACAGGACGAATTAGGAATTATATGAACGGAGATATTTATGTTAGTATCATTTCACATGTTTATTTAGCCAACCAAAATATGTACATAACCGAATCGAATACTAGCAAGTACTTTGATTGGAAACGTGTTTATTAGCTTTTATTTAGTGAAAAAATTGTAACTATCCTTAATTTAAGGCCTGGTATTATATTTATTTATCAAAAAAATATAGTAAAATATTTCACAGTCATACTTTTCTCTTCCTGATATGACTACAATACAATGTAAGTGTTTCAATGCGACCAACTACCGGGATACTACAATTCTCTTATTTTATTTAAAGATATAAAACATTGAATATGGCAGATTTATCAGAGATTTACCCCGCCTTTAAGAAGCGGCGCGTCTTCTCTCATTACTAAACTATCTCAATGCAACTTTATACCGACGAGAGTTTACTACCAACCAACGAAACGAAAAAGCAGGAAAAGTACGCGTGAAATAAAGATATTTTGACTCGTTTGCAAAAAAAAGTATGTTACAATTTTTTTTACTTAAATGTGCACGTACGCTTAGCTATAAGTTTAGAACGACTTATACTATGTAAAAACCCTTCCTGACCTCTTCTTAGTAGAATGGAAAGGAGTTTACAAATGGGTTATATGTTTCAGGCTGAAAACCATATTTGCGGTCTACTTAACAACTTTATTTGAAAGGCTTCTCTGTAGACTTGAGTACTTCCTTCGCCAACACGTATTGTATCAGCATCCGATCGTGTGACGTCACAACTAAGTTAGACACAAGTTTGACACTTCAGTTATTAGACGCGCGGCTGTTTGACGCTGTTTAGGCACTTGTCACCGCCCCGGGGGACATTAACAGCTGTCATAAAGTTTACACCCGCGACAATAGCAGCGAGTGATAGCTTCGCACCGCTGAGAAACAATCTACTGCTTGCCGCTCGGGCGCTGACTTGATACTTTCATAACATCTTAAGACATCACTTTCCGAGTTAAGATATGACTTAATTTCAAGTGATTCAGAAAGAATGTTCTTCATATTATAGTCCTTTGGCAGAAGAAATCTGTAAAGTTTTCTCTGAACCCTTCCATTTTTATGAAATAAAGCGATTGTTGCATAATGAACAGAAACCAGTTGTAATGAAACATAACTCATTTAATTTTCACAGGTGACGTTTAATCTTTTGTTAGTTTGCTTGATAAACGTTGCCACGTATATGTAGGCGTTAGTTGCAGTATAATTGAATCTCGTGGCGTCGCGCGGTTCCCACGGCCCGCCTGTTATTCCCACGCTGCAACAGCGACATCGTTTGTGTTATTTCCTGCCGCCAACGCTTCTACTACATAGGAACAGTTTGGTTAAATAGTTACAATTATCTTACTACACCACCAAGTCTCATAAAAAATATCAATAAAAGAACGGAGATAAAATTCTAATATACTTTTTAAATTATAACAATAGTTTGAGAAAATCGGAAGTATGTATGTTCCGTGCAGTACAATAAACAGGCACGTGTTTACAGAAGAAATATTTGATAATAATTTAAACTGACTTGGAAAGTATTGCGTGCTGCTTGTCTAAACCTCGCAGAGACAGAACAACAAGCAGCTATAACGAACACAAGTAGACACTGGTAGTTGAAGTATGATCACTCCAAGTTGTCTTATTTGCACTCGTCGGTCCATCGTTTGTTTCTCCCTCCCGATGGATCTCCGATGATATAGCGCTTTCACAGAACTCACTCCTTTTTGTTCAGCGCTACAGCCGCTTTATTGTGCGAAACGAAATCATTCCACGGGTTGCATCCGACATCAGTGTTGTGAATACAGGAATATCGTTCAATAACTACAAGCCATATAAGAAAAATCGACTCAATGTTCTTACATTATCATTGAAATTTATTGGCTCAAATTATTGTGGTTCGTCACCATTATCGTTGTTGTATATCGGTCTAAATATTTAATTTATGTATACCTACAATAGATACCCATAAACTTAAATTACCTTAATTATATATAATTTTGAAATTTACTCACTTATTACTTATAAATAATTGTATTAATTAATTAACTAACTAATAATATTTAAGCAATGCCTAACATATGTATTCCAAGTCAAATGCAAATTTTAATCTGTAATTAAATTTTTAATTTTAATTTCAATAATTGACACACTGGAAGAACCCTGGATACTGCAACACAGGGAATCCTAAAGCAGTAGACAGGGCCCCAATTTGAATTTGAACTTGAATAATTTAGATACTTTTATATAATGTAAAAATGATAACATGTTTTAGTGGAAATAAATAATTTTTATCTTTATCTTTACCATACTATGAAGTTTGTTTTAAGAAAAGTGTGGGCATGGTATTATCAGTATAGCCCGATACTTCCTACGGCGAGTATTGGCTGCCCTCGGCGCGCGGGTGCCTGGCGCGGCGCCAGTGCCATCTGTTCCCGCTGACGCGCGACACTCGCCGCATTACTACTGCTCATTAACCGCTACTGCCAATATTGGCTGGCGGAGATCATCATCTGCGGTCTTAAACCAGTCTAAACTATGCCTAAGAGCTACGCTGAAGCAGTAAGTACTCTTATTTATTACTCTACACGTACTTGAAGGTATTGTAATATATGCAGATATCTATAGCTCGATGCACTAACTATCACATTCACTAAGAAAAGAGTCTACTCCTGTTCTAGTATCGCTCAAAAAGGAACAAAGAATGTACCCAATCATCGGCGGATAGTTGTAGAAACAATACGGAGCGTATTCATGTTTAGTGGCGGTGAAGGATCGCGTCCAATTTGCAGAAGATTCGAGGACAGGTAGATGGCAGCACTGGCGATATTTTGGATGGAGTACTCATCTGTAGCGGGAGAACCTCTTCAGGGTTGTTTGCAATTTTTCGCATTTCATACGAGTAAGTTGGTATATACTTACTTTTATTTACTTTTAATAATGGTCTATGCTATGCAAAATTGTGACGGGTGCGTAATAAATAAAGTTACATATATCACATAAAATTTATAAAAAAGAAACCCAAAAACCGACTTCATACCAACTGTGTCTAAAAAGTTACTGTTGCTACTTTCCTCGGTCCTATTGGGATGCCTTGTTGGATGAAATAACAACGAGTTGGGTATGTCTTGATGCGAGTGGACTGTATATTTTGATTGGTTGCGCGTGCGGTGCGATAGACGGGTTTTGTCGTTCTTTTGGCGCGCTTCTGTTGGCGCGCGGGCTGCCCCCTGTCATCGTTGGCGGGAACCTCTCACGTTAGTCGACCTGTCCCGCCGTTATGTTGGTAGCGGGATGTGACGCTCCAATAGTTACAAAATAATTTATTTAAATTTTTGCGACTTCAGTATTCAGTGTTGGGAGGAAAGAATCTTTCAAATTACCGAAACTTACAATCCTATAAGTAGTCATATTGAAATCCGTAATATTTGTTGTCGGTGGCAGCCGCAACAATACCTATCAGTTTACCAATTCACGACTTCAAAATTGTTTTGTTTATTGGGAAATTATGTATGCATAAACACATCGGTGCCTTCAATATTACATAACTTACAATTTTTAATAACTAACTCTGTATGTATAGAACTATCTAGAAAAGATTACTCTGGTGTTGTTGCTACAAGACGCCTATGAATATAGTTTCGTAGGCAATCGTAGCGGTGCTACGAGGTGGTGTTGTGTTCCGTAGCAGTGCGTAGCTCGTGCTACGCACCGTAGCGTGTGGTGGTAGGTAAGCAATATTGTGAGAAACTAGTTCAAAAACCCGTATTAGTTAATATCTCTAAATGAGTGGAAAACTATCTCAGAAATAAATATATTCAAAAGCAAAGTATACAATGCAACGAAATAGGCATTGAATTAGTAAATACCGCCCATTCCGGTTCCTCGGAGGTAGGAACGTAAACTGTGAAATTGTTTCGTATCAAGTTCTATCGCTTTTTTAACGGCTCGGCTCGGCAACAATTTGGCGAGATTAATGGGGGATAATTATGTGAAGGCTGGCAACACTCCAGCCCCTCCCTCGCCCCGCACCCGCACCCCCGCACCCGGCGGGTGAAGACATGTGAGAGGATGGCAACCCTACATAATGCAGTAACCTAGGGCTGGGTGAATTAGGTGATAGTGTACGAGGTACTATTCCTGTTTGTTTACTAACTGCTTGCTTGAACAGATATCGGCCGCACACGTGAGAATTTGTTAGCATTTATTTAAGACTAATAAAGCGAGTCCTATCATTTGACATATATGTTATCGTTTTTATAATTGTCTGCTAATTGTGTCAAAAATTAACGACCTATTTTCACACTATAGTTACTAATAGTATATTAGTTTATAAGTTTTATGATTGTTTGGTATGCATTATAGATATATCTGTGTATAGTATCCTAGTATATAAATCGCACACACAATCACTAAAACTATCGATTCAGCTCTTAGGAAAACAAGGAATGCAACTTAGAAAGTATCTGGCAGGGTGCGATCTCAGCGGCGAGAGGCGCGCGGAATCACAAGTAGTACTAGATCACTGTGTATGGGGCTGGTGGCAGCACATTCTACTATCTATCAAATTTCACGGTTTCGTCTCCGTAGAGAGTTGTAGTTCGGATTTTATCAACGTGCAAAGTTGTTGTGAGTTGCAGTGATACCACACGAGGGTGTGCCGGGGTTACTCAGCCCCAGCGGGTAGAACCGGCAAATCTGATCATATAATGCTTATTCATCGTATAGTTTTATATGTTTGTGTGTTAAACAAATATGTTATTGAATGGTCTCAGCATTTATTATATAATAAGATATAAATTAGTTTAAACACAATAAAAATGCTTTAGGTACAACATACCAGTATGCTTCTTTAAAGACAGCATATAATTATCATTCAATCGATAACTAAAACTTTGTCCCGTAGCATAATTTCGTACTTTAAATATCTCTCAAAATAATAGACAGAAGCCTGCATTCATCAAACAATAATTGGTGTCATTACATGTGTAGTGGTGTCGAGTGCGAGGTGAATTCATTTCTCTGTGCATTTGCTTTAATTAGTACATTCAGACTCGCTCCGAGCTCCGCAGCGCCGGGTCGAGCTCACGATTAAGACATTACCCACTACAGTCAGCAAGTATTAACTAAAGTTATTCAGATATAGACCAGATTTCCAGAAAAATACACAAGAATACACGCTTCGCATTTTTCAACAATTTAAGCGAAATTCATGCGAACGAAATTGCGTTTCGGCATTATAATGTCGGCAGTAAAACTACGGAGCACGTCGGTACCACAACTCAGGGCAATAATTGCATGTAATAATAACAAAATATGCATAAAGCGGTGCATCTGGCGCGCGGCCAGCGACGGTGGCGCCCCCGCGCCGCGCGGCCGCCGCCGGAACCACGCTTATTGCTGCCATTTGAATAGGAGCGCTCTCTCGCCGCTGCGACCGCTATTGTAGGCCGATACTATCCATGTCATATTGTGCATATCGATGTTACTCGATAGAAATATTTGCATTCGATGGAAATCTTATTCATTTTATTTGGCTGCCTCTCCGGACTCCGGTTCGGATCGGGATTTTTCAACGGAATAAAATCTTATTCACATTTTGACTATCGCATACTCAACTCAATATGAGATGCCTTCACGTATTCTGAATGTTTTAAAGCTATTTATTTGTATTGTTGTAAGCTACGTAAAGCCCGGTCAGATTTAGTAGAATGACTGCAGCGGTGATCAAGTAATGTTAGTAGTCGATTGCGCGCTGACCGAGAGTAACTGCGGACTCAATCGAGCGACACCAGCAATGTATGACACGAGCCCACACGCACACTGCGTGGGCTATATTCGAAAAAGGCTTATATAGGCTGATATTCTATATGATAAAAGGGTAACATCAATAATTTAATTCAAAACATAGATAAATTTTATTTGTAGATGAAAACACATTGAAAACTAGACATCAATCCAGGCTAATTATTGTTTACCATCAGGCGAATTACGGTTAAGTGCAAACCCATTCCTTGTAAAAATAAGGCTTCAGAACTTACATTTCTTTTCAACGCTACTGATATTAGTTTAAGTTGTCTAATGTTTTGCTTACACCAGTCTCTTTAGATGATGTTCTACTCTTCAGTGACTTCTATACTCTCCATGGAATAAAGTCTGTACATGCCCAACGTGCCCAGCCCCGCGCGCAGTGTAACGAGACGATAATTACAATCGAAGGTAATCGAGCTCACAGTTTATGGCACGTCGGCCGGGGAGGGACATTGATGTGCAGCGACTGGAATTGTTTACAGCGGCTGTAAACTCGGCCAGGAAGCGGGCGGGAATAAAACGTAGCCACCGATCTAAGCCTGGGGAAAGACCGACAGACACAGAGTGTGGGTGGGAGTGATGGGACGAGAATTGAGAGCTCCAATATTTGTAGAATCGTCTTCAACACTGGTGTGGCACTACAAATTTGACAGTCGCCATCGCAAATGTGGCTTCAGTGGTTCAATGCCTGCCTGTCCAGTAAACGATTTAATTAGTTACCAATGATGAAAATAATTGAAAACGTACGTTCAAAAAATACGTTTTATAAAAGACTTTTCTAATGGAACAACTGTTCTTCCTCTCATGGCAAGTACGTTGCAGTAACAAAACACAAATAGCCCGCAGAAGTTGTCCGACGCAAGTTGGCGAGTGTACCCGCTCTCGGGCGGCATTAATTAGCCTCAGCAATGCCGCCCCGAGTAATGCCGCCCTCGGTGATGCCGCCCCGAGCTCGCCCAAACTTGGACGACAAGAATTTTAATACACTTCACTTACTTCACTACTCTAGAATCAATTTACTTGCATGAAATTTACTGTTTGAGCGAAGAGTTCTGTTGGTTGCAATTATTTGCGTACTAGTTTAGTTTTCTCCATTAGGTTTTAGTACATTGATATTTTAAAAGCATATAAAACCAATTACTAAATCAAGTTAAAAGAAAAGAACAGTTATAACCATTTAGATGCGAATTTTTCAAAGCTTCCTTTTTCTTCAGCTTCTAGTTACGACCATTTTTCAGCGCGGAAAGTTTGAGAAAACTTTTTAAAGCAGAATATAAAATTTCTCTTACCTTACCTGGGCTACATTTCTGGCGTAACAAAGTGTAGGTGCAAGATAGGTATAAAAAGCTGGTGGAAGGCGGCTTCGGTAACTTTCCTCTGTGTTTATTAGCAGGCTATTAGTTATAGAGCCGCGCCCGGACGCGCCCGCCGCAGACCTACGTACTGTATTGATGGAACAAACTTGTGTTATAAGATCTTTGTGTACTTGAAAGTCACGACATCTAATGAAACTCGGTTGCTATTTGTGACAATTATGGGAACAAATACAAGTTTTATACAATGTATTTTTATGCGTAGTCGTCGAAAAGTTTCTGGGCCAGATAATTTCATATTTTAAACATGATAATTTAATTATTGCTTGGTTGTATACTTATGACCAGTCAATAAACTACACAGTCCCGTGTGTCCGGCGCGCGGCGTCGATCCGACAATTAGCGGGTCGGAGGGCGGCCGGTGCGCACCATCGCGCACCAAATTGGCCCAGACAGTATTAGGGACACTTTTCTACTTGAAATTAGCTATTTAAAAAAATGGGTTTGAAAGTGAAGAAAGAAGAAGTGATCCGGTCTATAAAAAGCCAATGATAATGACTCGACCTCAAAGCGATAATGTACAGCCGTCATTAGGTACATAAATGAAAATTATATAATTTATTAATTTTTAGCATTTTTTGGCTAATTTAATTTGTTCGTTTATTTCGTTCGTTCGTCATTTAAACTAAACACATACACACACAAACGCAACACATACAAGCTCACACTCCAAGTCACATTCACACACACGCATACACACCATACACACGTAGGTTGACGCACTGCTGCAATATTCGAATTTGTAAATCCTATAAGTTTTAATTCCTGTGGTCGATTTCAATAATTTTAGTATCCTTAGGTATGAATTGTTTATGTATCCATAAATCAGTAGAGTTATTAATGAAATGGAGTCATTTGTACAAATTAGGAATAGGTCTTTTAAATCACTTTGTTATATTAGATTACGTGATCACTTTTTAATATTGTAATACGCGAATGACTTAGGTAATGATTCTTTTGGTTACTCTCAATCTTGGACCACCGAGATACAGGCCCAGGCCTAGTTCGGGGTTCACAAGAAACTCACATTAACATTAATTAAGTAATTAATATAATTTAGTAATACGTTAATATTTATGTGATTGTACCAGTGTTTTTTGGCAAATAAAATATCTTTATCTTTATCTTTAAATATGTTTATTTTGTGAAGTATCAAACATCTCATATAAATAACTGATTATAACTGCAGGTGGAGTAGGACACCTCGATGCAGGCGAGGTTGATGCGATGCACCGAGTGAAGCGCTGTGATGAACATTAACTTATACTTTCATACGAGCTCGTGTCGGGAGATTTTTAGTAGTTTCCTTGTTTGGAAAACAAAACTTTTGATGAAAATGCACACCGAAGCCACTTTTGTTATGATGAAGTGAACTTCCAACAAAATGTTTTTAACAAAATCTTTCGGTGGGTATTGTAAAAGTTTTCTCCAAGTTTGGTGAACGCTGGTCCACTAACGAGACATAATATGTGAAATACGAAGTAAAAATTTACATTAAATCACAGTTTTCGTAATTTCGATCCACGTTTGTTTTTAACAGATTTTTTATACATTTCAAAATGTAGCAAATAAATAAAAAAAAAAAAAAAAGTAGCTTCGTTATAATTGTTGAATGCTGACTGACCTGTATCCGCTTGAGCTGCCTCTTGCCCTTGTACCAGGCGATGGTGCTGGGCGGGCGGGAGCCGGCCGACTGGCACGCCACCTCGTAGCGGCGCTCCGCGGTCAGCGCACCGCCCTCGCCCAGCTCTGCCGGCTTCTTGATCTCCACCGTCAGGGGACGCACTGAGGGAAGAGGCATCATAGTAAGAAAGCGTAGATTAAGTTCCCCCATAAACTACCTGGGGAGTTAGAAGTATTCACACAATAAAAAAATAAGAGGCATCGTTGGACTTCACGACAGGCAAGCGGGTTGTTGATATAAGCGTAAACGTGATAAGTTGTTCACAACTTCCATCCCATATCCCACTTCCCATCTGTTACTAATGCATCGTTTTACAAATAAATACAAATTCTTTTATTTTGCAAGAGCAAATACAGTTGGTACTTCGATATATTAGAGGGTGAACGTTTGTGAGTGTAGTAGAACTCTTTTTAGATGAACCAAACTGCTGTTAATTTCATATAGATATAAATCAGATTGTGTACGAGCACTTAGTAGCACTAGTGTAGTACTCACAGAACATGTCGAGCACGAGCGAGAGCTCGCGCGGCGGCACGAGGTGCGAGTTGGCGGCCTGGCAGGTGAACACGGCCGCGTAGTCCGCGCGCCGGATGGCCGGCCACAGCAGCCGGTTCTCGATCACGTCGCCCGTGTTGTGCTCGTACTCCTCGTCCACCAGCACGCCGTTCACCAGCCACCGGACCGACGGCTCCGGCCGACCTGCCGCACACATACACAAGTCAGGAAGGAATTAATCATTTCTTGGTTATGGCATTAGGTAAGTTAAGGTTTCACAAAAGTACCACATTTTAAGCAGAGAGAAAAACTTAAAGTATCCTCGAGTGTTGTAAGTTTCAAGTGCACTACGTTTCTAGCGCTTGGAATTAAAACAAACAAGTTTAAGAACAGTTTGAAGCGAGTTAACTGCAGCGAGCGGATCCATAACTCTTCTTTTTCAGGCAGCAGCCAGTATCAAGCGGACTTAAAACAGATGATAGCGGAGTGAGCTGCGAGTTCCGCTACTTTACCAGACTTTGTTTTATTCGAGGATCTGAACAGCAGTACGTACTCGAAGCAAGCAGGTGCAAGTGTATCGTAATGAGACTGGCCCCACTCGGCCCGCTCTGGGCCCGCGTAAATAATTCCCGCCATTGTCGTCCCATCGCCGCTTTGTCCCTTGCTGCTTGTTTATTTGCCGGTTACGAGGTGCGCTTTTGTTCGCTCCGGGCGCCACTATCCTTCCATCCACTTGGGACAAATTGAATTAGTTCAGATCTCGAGTGCTGCGGCAAGATCTAATTCTCTATGTCAATGGATTTAATTTGGATTTGTGAGTACCGAGCGGGCTGGAGGAGCAGCGGGGCGGGGAGAAGTGGGGCGGGGGCAGCTGGTGAATTGATTCCTTGTTTTGTTCACTTTTTCATAATCAGAAAAGTGGGTCGCTCGGGTTATTGTAGTGAAAGCTGCGGCCTAATTTAGAGTCGCGGCTGCAGCGGGCGACGCGGCGCCGGGTGACGGCGCGCAGAGTTATTGTTTTGCTGTTTCCCTTTGATAAATAACATCGCCGCTTCTTTGTATCGGTTTTTGTTTGGTTAATAAACAGACGCCGGCGAGCCGGAATTAAGATTTATTTGATTCCGAGGGATCGTTGTAATGAAGCGATCGATTGTTTGCGCGCCCTTAATCCGCGCGCCGGAAGCTGCCAAGGGGACTCGGCATTTATTGTCGGAACGTTTCCGCTTGTTGTTTTTGCCTTTTCTACAGCAAATTGGTCGAGTCCTGTCAAATATTTAAGGTAGAAGCAAAATTAAATTTTCAAAATTTTGCGTGCGCAGCGAGCCTTAAGCCCAAATGGAAGCATAATTCCCGGTAAGCGTATTCCCGGCTGGCTTATTATTCAGGCCATTTAGGCAGGAGCTGCATAATGCGCCTCCCCCCGCCTCGTCCTGCCCTCTCTCGGAGAGCAACAGGCTCTCGTCTTCATAAAAAGTGCGAAAACAAAGCACCCTGAGCCTCCGTCATTAGAAAGGCATCTGCGTTCCGAAGAATTGTTTTTTTTCTCTCCGTATTTTCGAGGAATACGCTTCAATCAATTTCTCGATTATGCAAATAAGGTGGCCTGCCTCGATTCAAATTGTGCTCTGTAGGTACAGGCGGGCCGGGGAGAGGGGGAGCGATCCTTTTTGGGATCGCGTAATTTTGACTCCGTGACTCTTTTTAACGACGTTTACGCTTTCCATCGTTCTGTTGGCTTTTAATTACTCGATTTGGGCTCGAGTTGAGGGTCCCAGCCTCGCCTCTGCGGTGTCGTGACGTCACTCAACCTGACGTCACCCCGCGGGGGTCACGTGACTGCGGGGAGTGGGACCACAGTTACTGCTGTCTGTTCCATTTCCTTTTTTTATTATTAAACATTACAGCTGCGAGTTAAAAGCCTCGATCGATTTGATGACGAGCTTCCAGTAATAAGTGGAGCGACACGAGTCGAGGTCGAGAGCTGCATTGTATCCAGCGAGTGTGTTGCAGAGTGAGAGCGTTTCAATGTCTCAAACCGGACGTGGGAGTGGGGAGGGGGAGGGGAGGGTACAAATGTACACTTATTGCGTTTTGTTCGTCTCGGATGTATGAGGCACGGATATAGCGGCGGGAAGTTAGCGGGATCGAGATCATAACAATTAGGGACGAGAGATTCTGTTGCTTGTATTGAAGGACTTGTTCAAGAATATGGTTTTGATTTTTGAACCTATATATTGTTCTGTTTCACTTGTTACTATCATTAAAATTTAATAAAGCAGCTGTTATTGCTTTAATTTTTTAAATGCCCGCGCATGAAGATTCTGTGGATAATTATATCATATTAGTGTCCATAGTATGAAATGCAACAAGCAACTAAAGTATTCTATTCAAAGTAGTTTGCAAAAGTCTTCAATATAACTAGGACTGTTATTGTAGTCTAACTACTTCTGCTCCAGCTCCCTGATAACTAAGGAAAGAAGAGCCAGTGTTCGAAGTGCAATATATTTATCGTGATAAAGCGCGTCTGCAGTCGTGGACATAAACGGAACCGACTGGAGATAGATGGCTCGCGGTGTGCGCCGGACTTTACAGCGAATGTATCGGATAAAAAGACAATGTTTTTAACACTGCGAAATCTAGGACTTAATTGGAGAAGCCTCACAATGGGATCTTTCAAATAGATGGCACATCAATAGTAAGGTTGTTGAAGTAAATAGCAGTAGGTTTATTGTGTTTTGATCTATATCTAGCCACTTTGTTGCAAATTGATTTACGTGTTACTCTATTAAAACTATAGTCATATACACTTTATCTATTTGGTAATAGAACGGCAATCATTCAGCCATGCCAGCCAAAACTCTCAACTAGAGTTGACCCATCCCGTACCAAAAGTTAACGAAACAAATTTAGTGTGAAAACCAGCTAGCATTTACATAAAAAAATATATCTAAAATTAATAAATTTAATCATGACTCACGGGAACTATAATACATAAGAAAAAAGTATCTGCACATTGTCTTTACAGGCAATACGTGATTACTATAATTGTTATCATATCACATACATACATACATACACGAGCTCCATTCCGGTTGTCTGTCCCATACAATGCATACGAACACACAAACACGCACGAGGCTGCATTGTGCCGGACAAAGCCGCTCACTGGCGCTAATTGTGTGATAAACTAACGGACAATCATATTGTTGTTGTACGTAATCATTGTGTATAGATCGCTGATAATGGAAAACTGGAATAGCTACGAATTGTAGTTGAATTAAATTATAGTCGATTTGTAAAAAAGTTTCCTCATACTTATATTATGAACTTAGAAACTTATTATGTTCAGTATTATGAAAAAAAATAACAGTCTAGTATTAGTAATAAGTGTTCATTATCAAAATAGTTATTGTAAACCGTCTCTAAAATAACCTGTTACCCTATTTATAATAGAATAGAAGATCAAATCTAAACATCTCAGAGTGCTAGAACTCTCAGATCTCATAAAATTGATTTAGTCAGTCAGGTAGGTAGGTACGAGTAGGTAGGGTAGGTAGGTAGTAGAGCGTCACGGCACTGACTAACTAATGAAGCCCGCTTTGATTGCGAGATACAAATTACTAATTAATAAGCGTGTATTGTACGGGACTACTAGCTTACTATTTCGAGCTGTCATTATGAACTTAAGGTATTAATGTCGTGACATCACAGACAACTACTCCGATGTCGCATGATTATTAAACGAGATATGTGACATGCTTGTCTATTTTAAACTGTTACATAACAAAGATTGACTGTCTAACTGTACGATTAGCAAAATTAGTAGCAGAGGGTATATACTCGTATAGCTTTAAAAACACATCTAGAATATACATCAAAACAATTCAAATACACAAAATACATCAAAACAATTCAAATTTGAAACTAAGTAATGATAGTTCTAATCAGTTACTTTCATAAGAGAATTGAAAAACTTGTCTTTCATGAAAATAGGATTAGGTATTTTTTTCACGACGGTACATAATGAAGCACGTGGTGTACTTTTATTAGCTAACAGAAAGCATGATGCTTTGGTTAGAGTATGTTATTGAGAGCGAGTCTCATCATCATCATCAGAGGATCCGTCAAAGTAGTCTGTTCAAAGTAGTCGGTTGTTTGACACTGAGGCTTTGACTACAGCCTCTCCGGTGGTAACAAGTGTATAGTTAGGCGCTGACTACAGCTGTATGGTAGTAGTGTGATGTTACCTCCGAGCACGCGGCAGGTGAGCAGCACGTCGTCCCCCTCCTCGTGCGGGCCCAGCGTGGTACTGTTGATGACGCGCCCCCAGCGGTCCACCACCACCGGCTTCTCGGGAGGCACTGGAACAGGAAGGGAATGAGTTACTATATATGTTGCGCATAACATGGAGGTTACAGGAGTTGAGAGTAGATCTGTTGGTTCTTATAATCATTGTCACTGGCCTGATTCCAACCTGGCTACTGGCGTAAAATTAAGTTGGTAAAATATCATAAAAGAGGCATATGTTCTTTTACAGATTGTAAGTAAGAATGAAAACGGAATCCAAGAAAGATTCCATGACAATCCAGTGTGCGTGTTAATCAGCGCTCGGCGGTAGGTATAGATATTGAACCGCGGCTGGAATCCGCCTCGAGCCGCATCATTATTCATCACCTATAATCTTGCGCCGCCGAGCCCACTGTGTACGGGATTTAATTAATTAAAACAATATCCGAGAGCGCCCAAACAGATCGCAATTAATCAGCAGGATACAACGCAGGTGATTGCTAACAGCTACCTCCGATTAGCATCAAGCTGGCGAACAATCCCCGCATGCAGGTGCCTCCGGCCGCGCCTCTATCCCGGCGGCACAAGGTCGAGTATCGCCTGGCTCGGCACCACGACAAGTGCTCGCTCTCACCGCACGTGGGTTATTTCGCTCGATTCCGTTTAAAGCATCAAAGCCCAATTGCGTTTTACATCGGACATAGAGGCGTCCAATCTAACTGCAGGCGCACTCGTCGATACTGCACCTCTAAAAGGGAGAGCTTTTCAATTTATTTAAAGCTGGCCCTACTTTTTACATCCGATTTCAAACTATTATTTGATTTCCACTTTGCGAAATCGACGAAGCGGTAAGACCAATAGAAAGTTAAATGAGCACTCGAGATCGCGTCGTGTTGACAGCGATGAGCCGCCGGCCGACCTCGGCCGGGAAACCGAGCCGATTAATTCTATCCACCCGAATCAATTTAAAGTTAACCATCTCACGTTGATGGCCAGTGACATAATCTGCATTGAAATTCTCTAAGCGGCGGTAGGGCGGTGGGGCAGAGCAGCGGTGGGACGGTGGGGCACAGACAACACTGTAATCAGATCGGGCCAGTAATGGGCCGCCAAGTGGGCAACTTGTAAACTCGATTGTATCGGGTGATCGCTCCAGCTACTGTTTACACACACGAAGGATTTGTGTACCCGGCGAGAGTTATCGAGTCCGGACAAAAATAATAGAGCACAATGTGGGGCCAAAGTTGCAGAGATATTTGGAACAAATTGGAATTAATGAAAAGGGCACGCCCATTGACCGGTAGGTGTAGACGTGTCAGGACGACATGCGGAATGGATGGCCCCAGGGAGCCGGCCAATTAATGTGGCATGTCGCCGCGCGATTACGTGGGCGGCCACACACCGCCACACACCGCCACACGCCGCCACGGGAGGCCACAGGAGACCCCGCGAGCACACACATAGACAGGGGAGGCCCTGCGCGCTCAGTGCAGCCACACTGAGGTTGTTGCAGTGGCCGCGGAGTAGTCTTGGACTAAGGTATACAATTCATTAGGTCACACAAGCTAATGACTTCCGCTAGGTACACACGATTCAAGATCGGGATAGATTTGTTTCACGTAGATATTTATATCTATTTCGAAGAAAAACATTGAAATATTTTTCTAAAGTACATATACATAATACCCATTTGAGGCCAAGAAGTTATTAAAGTGAGACCGCCTTGTATGAGCACTAAAATGATTGGTTGTTTGAGTAAATACCCCAGCGCCCTGCGTCGTGCCTAGGCAGTCTAGGCACTAGGCAGTAGGCACTAAGTGATTATGTAACATTCGTATAATATCAAGCTCTAAATACAAGTTGGGAGGTGAGCTGGTTACAGTTTCCATTTGGTTAATAGGTCAGTGAGGCAAACTAAACTTTCATTCTAAAAGCGCTTTCCCGCTGGGATTTGTCGTGATGTGCAAGTGAAGTTTTTAAACAGGGCGGAGGCAACTTTATTTTAGATAAATTACACAAACAGGTCCCTGTGTTGATATAGGTGCTACAAATATTATAATAATGACAGCTGAAAATATTAACAATACTACAGTAAAAACGTACAAACCAGGGGGGTGAAAGTTAGAACAAAATGGCAATATAGAAACACAGTGCGGCTAATCTATATTTCTTGACCGCAAATGAACTAGTAGATGTCGCTTTAGTAAAAAAAAAACATACAAAGTTAAAGCCAAAGAAGAAAAAAAAGACAATCACAAGTGACACTGACAGACGTTTGAAAAAATAATTTTTGAAAACTTCAGTTGAAAAATCCAAGATCTTGTGCAAATTTGTTTGTGTTTTATTTTGTGATTTCTTTATATTCATATCAACAATTAGTGTGCTACAGTATCTTTTAATGTGATAATACACAGTTTGTGTCCAATGTTAGCCGGGAAAATACTTATAATGTGATGGTGACGATACAATCAAAATGTCGGTGCAAAGTTGTTACTAAAGACATAATTATTAAAATTACAAAATAGTAAAATAATATTCTGCGTTTTATTTTAACTTCTAATATATATGTAAGGAGCAAGATGTAGGTAGGTGTTGTATTTGATTGCACGCTAAGCTGGAAACAGCACATTGATTCGCTCATACCTAGAGTGAGGAAATTGTTGTACGTTTTTAGAAAACTTAGAAATGTAGCCTCAAATGAAATATTAAAACAAGTGTACTATTCGCTAGGCCAATCTATCATCACCTATGGTGTTACAGTGTGGGGAGGAACTTTTACCACACATTATGAAGCGTCTTGAAATTGCCCAAAGAGCTGTATTGAAATATATGTGTGGTAAACCAGTCTTCTATTCTACCGATGCTCTTTATAACGATTGTTCCTTGCTCACTGTTCGCCAGATCTTCGTGCTTCAAATAGTTCTTAGAAAACATAAGACTCTTGATATACACATTGAAAAACATAAACACAAACGAAGACAGGATTTAGTTTGCAGAAGCCTTCAACATAGAACTGCTCTAGCTAAACGGCATTATGAGTTTCTAGCCCCACATCTCTACAACACAATTAGTGCATCTATTGACCTGCTTCCATTACAGCTATTAAAATGTAAAATTGTTCTCACGAAGTGGCTAAAGTCACTTTCCTACCAGGAAACAGAAATCTTGCTAAAAATTACCCGGTAGACACTATTATGTTTTCGTTTAAAATTATCCAAATTTTAAAAACTTTATTAACATAGCCAAATACAAACACATACACGCACACACAACACACACACACAAGACACCCACAACGCCCCCACTCAATTCACCCAGACACATGAATGTACAATTTTCCTATGATTGTTATAGTATAAATACCTAAGCTTTTCTGTATACCATTGATACATAATTTGTCAGTATGAGTTAGCTATAATTCAACTTACAAAATGATCTTTCAGTAGATTTTGCTTTGTTTTTAAAGTTCATCTATAAACTTTGTATTATAACAAAACGGCATCAACTTGTAATGAACATTTTATGAACTGTTAACTTAGATCTGTAAGACTAAAATTCTTATTCTTTTCACTAATTATTTGACCAAATACTTAACAATTTGACCTCTTCTGATGTCTGTAATGTAATGTTACTATATCTAATTTAATGAAAATGTGAACTGTTAAACTTAGATTTGTAAGACTATAACTCTAATTCTTTTCATTAATTATTTTGACTAAATACTTATCAATTTGACCTTTTCTGATGTTTGTAATTGTCCTATATTTTAATTTAATGTAATGTAATTTAAATTCTATTTTGTAAAAGTAAATATTTAAAACTTAAAATGTATACTCTCCAAAAATAAGACCCCGGAAGGAACTAATCTCCGTGACACAGACGCACCGGCGTCTAGTACGATGCTTTAGTGATATTTAGTATGTGTGCATTTTTATGAAAATAAATAATTTTGAATTTGAATTTATATGTTAGGATATACATATACGTAAGTAAGACTAGGTGTATATCTATATATAACAATATTGTTTTTGGTCAAGAAATACAGAGGGCGCTTCAATTTGATTGGCATTAAAATTGCACTAGATGGCTCTCTATTCCTGGTATATTATATTACTCTATGGTACAAACTATTACATTTACTCGAAACATTAATTGAAATACGAGCATATATCTACGTTACGCATTAAACTGTCATCCCAATTTTCTCTTGGCATGATCCTTTAGGTTCAAATCAAGCATCTACCTCACCACGTGCATGAGGGCTGTCCCGCGGCGCGGCGTGGTGGCGGCGTGGCGTTGGGCGTGGCGCGGCGTGGTGCGGCTGACATTCTGCACCTCTCACCTTGAAGTGCGAGCTATGGAGCGATTAGCATTTTCCTGACATTTCTCCCTAAGGTCAATTGTTCGCGCCGAACTTTCCCAGATATTCCTTTCCTTATTTTTATTTGTACGTAAGAGCTTTATTGCTTTTCCCGGAAAACTATGGAGAAAGCGGAATTAATTTGGCCTAGGATTACCGGTTTTTATTACGTCTCCGTGATCCGGTACTCGAGTACTGCCGAGTACTCAGGACCACGTGTCTCAAATTTGCTTTAATTCCGTTTGTATGTTCTGCACTGGTCTCAGATATTGGAGCAGAAAAAGTAATACAGAAATACTAGGAAAATCGTATTCATGTTCATAATAGTAAAAGTTTTAGTTATTCGTCTAGCAACAAAGGAATACACTAAACATTTTCAAGCTAAACGCACGCAAAACGTTGTACCTTCGTCATAACTTGCCCGTTTGATGCTCCGAACCAATCGTTTCACTAATTCGAGCGCAATGAAGTCAGACTAATTAAAATCAAACTCCAATGACAATGAGCCGGGAGCTAATAAGTTGGGGCACATTGCTGGGCCTGAACCGGGCCGGTGTCGGGTCTGTGCCGGGGTGGTGCCGGGGTGGAACCGGTACTAAGCCGGGATAAAACCGGCACCGCATTAGCCGGGCCAGTGATGCGGAATGCGCTAATTAAATCTATCAGCCGATTAATGACGACCGCGATTCGGGAAACTCAAGAAGGAAACCAGTGACATGAAATAATTTTACATGATTCTCTGATTAGTGGGGTAATTAACGAGCATAATAACTTGGATTTAAAATTGATCAGATAAAACATTATTTTCATGGTTTTATGTTGATTATTGTAGTGGATATAACTACTGAGTAACTGGATGCTGTATATTTTCAGAATAGCCCTGAAATATGCTTCAGAACTATTTGTAAAGATAAATTTGATTGACTAGCAAGACCTTCATAGCGAGTCAAATGCAAATCAATCAGTCTTTATATCGCTAGCTGGCTCGCCCACCGATCATAATATCTGAGAGCGTGCGGCGCCGGCGGTGCTCCGTCAAGGCGCCGTCACGGGCCCGCTGCAGCAGATTATTGGCGGTAACTGATTTACTAGAAACGATGTATCGCATGCATATATTCATGACGTTATAATCGATCACTGGCCGCTCTGCTAGCACACGCTGCAAGCTGCACCCACACGAGGGCAAGGAAAAACGAGCGCTTCAACGCAGATAGCTGATATTGTAAACAAACTTTCAGTAGCAGAGCAATGTTGCAATAAAACTAGTGCGCCCGAGCCAGTTACTTTTAGTGAGTGTAATGATTAAAATATATAACCACTTGGCACAAGTTGGACATAATGAGAGCGGTTCCATACATAGATACTAGAGGTCAAGTGACGTTTTATTCTCCTAACTGTGTACTTTACTACTTGATTTACTGCAGCAAAGAAAAATCACGACAGTAAAATTATTCTACTATAAAAACAGCCATTAGTTGTATCTTTACAAAACTGGTTTCGTGGTGTTATTGTTAATCATTAAGGATCTTGCCGTTGTTGTATTGACTGAGTCTCAAGACGGCAGTAAGTCTACGGTGCTAACTCTGCGATCGTATAACAAGTTAGCGGGTTATTTGTAGTCAGTAAACAGGGCAGTAAATTGCGGCGGCTTATACGGCAATAGTGGGGGCGGGACAGCATACCGCTGGCATAGTGCTGGCATAGTGCTGGCAAGCGCACGGAGCTGGATGCCAGTAGACGGGGTGCTTGCTTACTGCTTCCAGTTATGTGACGGTTAAGAATCTACATTTTTAATTTAAGAAGCCTTAAACAAAACCTACAACGTTTAGATTTAGATCTTACTTAGATCGATCGAGACATAAGGACGCGATATTCATTATGCTTTGCGTAAGTATCAATTGTATAAAACTTCAACATCTATCTTACAGTTCACAGCCAATCTGTATCAATGATCATAATGTCAATCAGACGCCCCTTGCTTCCAAGCTACTGTTGTAAGTGCAGCTCGCAGACACAGCAGCCGGTGCGACGCCGCGCCGTATATCTGCCAGCTCGCTACACGCCGCAGCCACAGTGCCGCATGTCGGGCTAGATTGGACAACATCTAACTTGCACAGGTGTCTCAACCAGTAGCTTCTAAACTGTGTGGCAGATAGGGTGACTCAGTGATTATATGGACAGCGGACACGATTGGTGGGAAATGTTTATTGTAGCTACTGCCTCACCGGAAGTTGGAGTACCTACTAAAGATTATCACTTGCAACAAGAAGTGTCGGGTATGTCAAGGACCGAGTTGTCTGGAGCTCAGTCACTGCTCCGTATGTGTTGGATGGGACAATTAAGGCGAGACCACACTTTATGAATACGTATGAGCCACAATGATTAGATTCGATTGATTGATGCTTTGTTTACGCCGACTCCGCGCGATACACCGCCGACGTGAAAACATACAAATTACTCGATTTAACTCAATATTCATCGAATATAAATTGTTTTTCCACATTTTATTCATGGATATGACGTCGTTGAAAGTTTGGCCATTTAAAAACGAATCAGTCGGATGTTTTTCACTAAAATTTGTTTAGAAATTACTATTGTAAATGTATTTTTGAATATTTTGTAGCTGAATTTTGAAAAGATTGAATTGAATTCGTTGAAATTTCAATCCGGGCAACGCAAACAGAGCTGGGATTCTATATTAATAACTTGTGCTATATTTTAAGTTTCATGGAAGTTATGATTTCAAAAAAGTAATATTATATATTTTTGTAGTTTCAGGCGCACTCATCAACACTAAGAATGAATCTGTGTAACCAGAAATTTTCAGAAATTTGAAACAACTACAATATCTTTCCAAAATATGAATGTTAAAGAATGATATAAGTTGAGTCGACTGACCGACAACAGTGAGGTTGTATCGGAAGCTGGTGGTCTGCGTGTTGCGGAAGTCGACCCGGCAGCGGTAGACGCCCTCGTCGCGCCGCTTGACGTCGCGCACGAGCAGCGCGGCGGGCGGCGGCGCCGTGCTGAAGTGCGCGCGCGGCCCGAACACCTCCGGGGCCGACCAGTGGCGCGCCTCCGACAGGTGCTTGCCGCGCACGTCGAAGCTGGAAACAAGCAGAAACACTTTGTTAGCTTGGGCGACTGCTGCCTGCTCTGGTGTCCACTATTTTGCAACCACCTTCCATGACATAGCATCTGACTAAAAATTATCAAGTAGTGAAGGTGTTTGTAGGAATATGGCAGAGACCGTCTCCATCTGATGTGTAAGCTAGCTGTTGGACACTTCCTAAAAATATATAAGAGCAAATGATAGTCAAGCTGCTTATAAACTTAACCGCATATGATTCAGCTGCAGTATAACATACTGCTAAAATGCACCATTTTGTTAACATCGGCTTCAGATATGAGATATGTAAACCAGCAGACCAAAACTGTGGCAAATTGAATACGAGTAGGTACCGCGCTCGGACATTTTATGGTACATTATTTTTTATGCTCCAATTGGTCTATTGGCTACAATATAGGTATCATATAACTCTGCAAAACAAGCTCCGAGCACAAACATAGTTTAATCGGAGAGAAGCGACCCATAACAGCGCGCCGCAAACACCAGCCGGAACTTACATATATACTACTTGGTATGTGTAGACACATGAAAATACAGATGGAATATCTTGGATGGACGGTTTTAAGTAAATTAATTAACATCGAAACAACACTAAATAAATAGGTAAAGTGTCCTGCTTTACGGGATCTTGGTCAAGAGTTAAAACAATCCACATCCACAATTATTCACAATCATTGAATACCTTACAGTTTTTCCCGTACATTGTCAAAAACTGATTTTATTTCAAAGTAAGTTTCGTACCGCTAACAATCCAGAGCCTCAAGCCAAATTTTACAGAACTACCTTCCACTGTCGGAGGAAGGACAAGCCTCCACTTTTGGCTTAAACATTCGAATGACATTCGTTAGTTCAAAAACGGCTTTCCTTTGTTCATTGTTCGTTCAAAAATAATAATAAGGTAAGGTAAAATAATATGGTTAAAAATCTTAGTTTTTAAAATTTCTGTATCTATTACGGATAAAGAATTATTATAAATTTACGGAATATCTACAATTAGAAATATAAATTATTATTATTCACAAAAAATGATTTATCGCTATTGTAAAATAGAAAAAAAATAGTGTAACAGTACACCATAAAGTTATCATCTGCTACGAATTTCATGAAATAATGTTGGAATATCTTAAATATCATTGTAGTCTCACGTCATTCCTCCTGTCCTGGGTAGGTGTGTGTCGGAAAGGCAGTCTGCTGACTAGAATGCTTCCACCATAATATCAGTCAGAACGATATTGTGTAGTAACGGAGCGGTGAGGCGCACACAGGGCCGGTTGTTGTCAGCGGCGCGCGCCGCGGCGGTGCGTGCGAGCGACGGCCGCGGCCGCACACCGCGCACCGCAGCCGCGCGTCACCGCACGACAACCGCACGTAGCCACGGCCACGGGTGTTGAATCAACTTCAGTTGCATATCCATATTGAACGTGATAGGAAAACAGAGTATAAAGTTTTTTTGTTCTTCTTCTCACTTTACGATAACACTTTTAGCATTATACGGTATGTGCCCGCTTGCTAAACACACTTGGCTGTTTCACGGTGTAAATTTTTGTTTAATTCGTATAAATTCGTTGTGCATGTGGATCTAAGAGTTGTTATTAGTTAGTGTGCCGATAACAGATTTACAACACTGGCATATTTAGCAGGAATCTTTAAATATTAACTGTGAGGAATGAAACTGCACGGTTTCGGGTTCAAGACAAGACTGGTTTATTTGTCTACCTACAATAGTATTTATACATTTTATTATATTTAACTACCTTAAACTCATAATACATCACACTTCCCCCTAAGTCAATAATTTTAGAAATGTTACAAATTTAATTTACATTCCCATAATCTAAGTTCAAAAGGGGGTTTATTGTATCAATTACATCATTATAATTTCTAATATGGTTGATTTTTAATTTATACAACATGATATTGGTACACTAACAACATTATATAGGTATGTAGGTATAACAAGTTACAGCTTAAAATCTGTTTTATTTACTTCATTTTGAACCAAGTTTTGATATTCTTTACATATTTGTATTATATATAAGTGGTGTTTTAATATTAGTTTAAATTTATATACATTTTCCTTTACAGCCATTCACTATCAAATGTTTGCCTATCAATTCTTATATATATTTTTACATTATAATAAGATATTTATTTATTAAGAATAAGATGTAATAAGCAAGAGAATATTTAAATTCTATTCAGCTTAAGTTTTACTGATACAATTTCTTAAATCCTTGTTTGCTTTTACCAACTTATACTCCATACATATAAAGTAAGATTTAATTTGATATCAATTACTATAACAACCTTTACAATTACAAAACACCTCATTTACTATCAACACAATCTGTATCAGAATGATATCATGATTAATCATATTTTAGTGACAAACATGTAAATTTTTACATTAGTTAATGAATTGGTTAATTACCTTTGTCACATAATGTTCAGCAAACTGACACATTTCTAGTCATACACATTTTTCTCTTTCCTTTCTACAAGCTTTCTATTTAGGTATCCATCAGCAGTAACACCGTGACAACAACAATATTCCATTGTTCTATTTCTACCAATGTTGATTGCATTAAGTACCTACTTACAAATACAAGCTTAAAGATTAGTCTGAATATTACTCAGTGTAGCTACATGCTACACAGGTAGGTACAATATTTACATTATTAAACTCAACTAGGTATTGTAAACACCATGATGTTTCTTGGCCATCCGTGATTAGTTAGTAGTAGTAGTATTTAGTTACTTTTATGTGTAAGACCATTATTACAATTTTATTGATTTATATAGTAGGTACTAGTGTAAGTTTTACAATTTTCTATAGAACATAAATGATTAAGTATACTCAAGACATTTACTAAAACCACTGCATACTATTTCAGATGGAAGTTCCCAAGTAAATTTTACATAGGTACTCCAATTTAAGCATGTTTTTATTATACATACATTTGTCCTCACAGTCGGGAACCGTTTGGTGAAGCTTTACTACTTTACTTTACTTCACTTACTTTTGACAATAAAGTTTAGTAAACAAACCATAACAAACTATTTTATATTGTTTATTTTACACAATTTTTAATTTAACATTTGTTGTAAACGCGTTGTTAAGCTTATTGAATATTAACCAACATCAAATCACATAGGTAATCATTACATAAACAAACTCTTGCACAATAGGATTATTTAGGAATAAGTACTTGCATAGCTCCCCATCATTAAATGCAATTTATCCAATGTCTATGTGCAGCGCATACCCTTTACTACTATAGTTGTTTACAGTTATCCTTACATAACTCACACGCACGCTTATCAGCGTATTTTAATGTCATTGCAGTAACAGGTATACACACGCACTATCATAATTTCATAACATATTGGGCGCGAGCTTCACAAAGCACTAAGGCACTGATTTAATATCGTTTGATTCCAACATAATTTCGCACTTGAGTTTACCTATTTACTAATGTTTACATTAACACTTATTCCTTTCGATTACACACAATGTCGTGCAGTATTAAATTAATCTCTTTATTTATGTAAACAATCACAATTTAATTATTTTAGCACCGGTTCAGTGGTGACGGACGGGGACGACTATCTAAAGACATATATAACCACATAATAATATGACATAATGATGTCACTATAACACTTTCTCCCTCACACGTACCATCAATATGCGGATGTGAACGAGATAGACGGTCGCAACGTTCCAAAATATAATTTTGATGCGCAACATAACATAATATTACACTATAAGTACATAACTGGACCATTTCACATTTGTCATATTTCGTGTGTGTTAGTTTTACTTTGGATATTAAGTATTATCAAATAGTTATCATAGTAATATTTTAGCGTACTTAATGCGTATCTAGTAACTACCTGTATTTAACTTTCCAACAACAACAATAACATTTACAAATATTCCGCAACTATTGGTAGGTACCTACCTACATACTTACAGAAAATATGTGTGAATGACAATAATGCTTATACGATTTTAATATGCACCTGTAATCGTCCTAACATTTTGAAGCCGCTGCTTACATTACGAGTATAGTACATACCTACCGTCACTACCGTTATTACAGTCACTAAATTATTATCTACCGCACTTCAAATTATGATTGCACAATTTTTTCTTGCACTTATATTACTTTTGAAACACTTAGCACAAATTTTGCACTTTTTAAGTTGACCGACACACGCATAATAATTAATTAGCACCCCGGCCGCTGCCCACGGTTACGACCGTCGCTGCACGCCGCCGCCGCGCCGGTTGCAACCCATGCTGCTTGCCCCGTGCGCCGTCTTTAATTCCTATGTTGACCTTTATATCTTTTGTGTGACACACCTATCATTTAGCACCGCGGCCGCTTGCCCACGGTGCCGACCGTCGCTGCCCACCGGTTGCAGCCCATGCTGCTTGCCCTGTGTGTCATCACGTACCTCTTTCCATTTCCGACACTTAGTACATACTTAGCTTCCGGCCGCCCACGCTTGCCCACGGTATCGACCGTCGCTGCCCGCCGGTGCAGCCTTTGCTGCTTGCCCTTCGTGTCGTCATGCGGCGTGGTGTCCGTCACCACCCCGCCTGCAGGTGAGCACGTGCCACCAGCCGCCGCCCACGGCCCTGCCGTCGCTGCCTTCCGGTACACCTCTTCTCCTCCCTGCCGCGTGAGTCTTGTCCGCGAGTCCGGCGCTTCGGCCCTGGCGGCGCCGCCTCCGGGCGCGATACAAGTCGCACTCCGCTCGGCCGCCTCCCGTGCCATCTGCGCCAACTCCACCGCCCGTTTGTAGTTCTGCGTAGGTTCCGTGTCCGCGACCTGGCGGGAGTGCGTGCCCTGCACGCGCTCCCCCTGTCGCCCCTGCTGTCGAGGAGTATGCCGCTCGGTTACCATGTTTGTGGCGAGTACAATGCGCGCGGCTCACAATACATGGCGGCCTGATCTCGTCTCGCGCCTGCACAAAGCACCGCTCGACGAGATGCCTAACCGCGCCCTATTGCGCCCGCTTATTAACACAAAGACCCAATTTCTCCCCTTACGACAATAAGTGTTAAAGAAACTAAAAATCACATAATTCCGTTTCGACTGCGCCACTGTGAGGAATGAAACTACACGGTTTCGGGTTCAAGACAAGACTGGTTTAATTGTCTACCTACAATAGTACCTATTTATACATTTTATTATATTTAACTACCTTAAACTCATAATACATCACACACACCCACCCACCCAGCACTCAGCTGTGATAAACATGGCACTAAAATACAATAGAAACGCGATAAATAAGATGTCACACGTAAAACAAATCAGTCCACGACGTGTGGAGGCAATGTCGGTGACGTCACGATCCATATTTCGTCAGCTTGTTGTGTGTCCCCGCGAGGCCTCGCACCTGATCTGTATTCCGCCCGCCCTCCGCCCTCGCCCGGCGATACGCACCGCCCGCCCTTTATCATACACAGCGACTAACAATATGTGCATCGTGGTTTAAACCAGCACCTGTTATCTAAGTAGTGCGAAAAATAAAAAAAAACATCAAAATATTTCTAAGTTCAAAGTTTTTTTTTCATACACACTAACCATGAACGGATTATTTATTGCATGATTCATTATTTTTTGATAAATTAAGTAACAAAATCATAATATTATCTTTATACATCAGAACAAAAACAAGAGATTTTATTTTAATGTGATTATTTTAAAGTCGAAATCAAACAAAAATTTATCATCCGTTACAGTTTGAAATGTCCTCTGTCTACTTTAGTTTTTCCACATACAATCCAGTAACCGAAACACGTAGACAATATCCTCTGCGTCTAGACTAGCCTAGTCCATACTCGTGCGCTGTCGACCGCGAGTGAAGCCGGGAGCGTATAATATAGCGTACCTAACAACAACACTTTATTGCTATGTAAATAGCTAGCAGATGCGCAGATCATCTGAGATAAAACTAGATACTGGATTAGTAAAGTGATTGATTAAGATCTAAAAGATAGATATATCTAAAGAAAATTAGGAGTTCGTGATTTTGTGTGTTTAATATGATGTTAAATGTGTTTGCGGGGAGTTTCAGCATCTGTTATTAGTACAATTATCTCAAAAAAATATTACTTACTTGTATTATTAAATCAAAGCAATTTACGGGTTCAAAATGCATTTTTTTTACCTCTTGTGTGTTAGTTTAGAAGAAAACATGAGCAGTGATTTCGATAAATGTATCATAAATTTCTATATAAAATTCAAGTTAAGAAACTTTGAGTACATATTTTCAATGAAAATAAAAGTTTAGTTTGTTTTTTTACTTTTGAAACTTTTCGGTAGGTATCCATTCGCGTTATATTCCGCGCCGTAGTATAAAAATGTGCGTGGCGTCGCTCGGGCGATACATCCCGCCTCAAGTCTCTCCAGCCCTGGACCCGGCGCACTCAAACTATGTCTAAAAGAAGTAGGTGATAACACCCTAGGGAGTTATGTCTTGTATGATCTATTGCGGTACTTAATGTTTTTGTGACTCGAGATAGACAGACATAAAACACTAAGTAGACGGTAATACAGAAAACGCAAATCAGTGTCGTTTTTGTTGCTTTTGTTTTGACTCTGTTATTGTATATATTGTACTCGTAACATCAGTGAATAGTAAGAATTGAATATCAAAATTAGGTAAGTATTAACTAATATTTGATGTCAATCGCAAAATATAAAATGATTGCTTCTATTCACAGGAATGTTATGAATGGTCAATTATATAGAGAACAGAGTAATAAAATACTAAGTATATTTTCCGCACCGTTAAACTGATGTAGGTTTTAATTTTTGATCCATTTTAGATTCAAAATCCGTAGGTGTTTACTTGCAACCTGCAGCCGGATGTACAGGGCAGTCCCTGCGAGTGACAGATGAAGCGTGTCAGAGTGACAATGGGCGCGGATATGACGCGACGTGCCGCTGCCAGCGTGACGCGCACACGTCCGCGTTTTTTGTCACGTCGCGCGCTAATGAAACATTCATCCGACTGTTTGTTTACTCGCGACATGCGAGCTTGTTAGCCAGTGGGACAGCTTTCTAACATCTTTGCTGATTCTGCTACTATCATGTAAGCACCTACATAATAATACTATATTAATACCACAAAGCGAAAAGCATAATAATACTATATTAAGCGCCATAAAGCTATAATAATTTTCTCGTGTGGTCATGAAACAAATTAACTTCAGTAAGTCAACATTCATTTATCAGCTTTGTATTACAATGATAAGGCTATGTTTTATCTAAGTACATTTCCCTGTACATTTCGCTGGTATACTGTACGAGCACCTACAAGCAGTACAAGCACACGGCAGGTAATATCTGAGGTATAATCTCGGAGCTCACCCTTCCTGCCGCTTCCCGTTGTTAGATGGCGCACTTCATTTTCATAACTACTCGCTTATTTTGTTTTATAAACAAAAGAAGGGAACAGAATACAGCCTACAAGATTTTGTTGCCTTTACTGTATATTATTACAGCTGTGTTCCGTGCTTGAGTAAAGTATATGAATGAAGATACTATGAAACGTAGAACACATATCGAAAAATCAACACACGCGAAATCTAGTTAGGATGCCAAAATTGCTACACGTGCTGGCATAGAAGATTCAGCAAACCTCACAAGTCCTCATTCGTGCCACAGCACTACATTTGCAAGCAGCTAGTCTCCAGAGAGCACAGAGCTCCAGTACTGGCTCGCAGTCAGTCGCGCAGTTAGGGGGCAGGAGAGTCGTTGAATTGCAAATTTAAACATGGCGTCATCTCACCTCACGCGGTGACTCGCACGCGCCGCTCCCGCGCTCCCGGGGAACACTCACGTCGCGTTATTTTCATTCAAATGCGCCGCTTTGAGCTCAGATAAGTTTTATCTGAGTTGCAGATGCATGCGAGATGGAGTTAGTTTCCTCGGAACGAGGCCGCGGTAGAACTGATTACCCTCAATGGGGGAATGTACTGCCGGGCTTTGTGTAATATGAGTAGCAGTATCCCGAGTAAAAAGCCGATAACAATGTTAAAAGAAGTCATGTCTGTTGGATTTTAATATTAAGTAATTACTTACTACTATATATTTAGTTCGTTTGATATTATACAAATTTTTGGCAGTAAATGGACTTGTAATCTCCCGCCGACATTTATTTCCTCACACAAGCAGTATTTTCTTCAGGTTCTGTGTTGTATTATTTATTCCCGAGGCGTTGGTTGTGGCGCGGCGCGGGTAAACAGGCAGCTTTGGGCCGGGGTTGCCACATTACCGACACAATTCCTAATAACGGTTTGCTAAATTGAGTAATTCTACGCGTTCTGGGGAGCCTTATCGCCTTACACGGGGGCAACCAAACAAATAGATTGTACTGTTTATGTTTAGGCAAAATTGATTTCGCTAAAATAACCGTGTGCTCATAGAGGAGTTTGGATAACGTAACAAAACAGGAAAAAGTATTTCAGGGTATATAAAAATGCTGTTTTTTTTGCCGTTGAAACGATTTGAGTTAGCTCTGAAAACAGATAATTACACACATGCGCACACTATTGTTTTATTAAAACTGCGCCAAAAAAGCGTGTGTTACATTGATCACAGTATTGTGTCGTATCAAACACGACAAAACTGTACATTGTAGATAGATTGTAATATTTAGTAACATGTGTACACACATAAATCAGGTTCCCACAGTTGTGATGAGAGCGGAATTAAACACATCGGCGCAGCTGTGCCGCGTATTGTGTTCAAATAAAAATGAATAATTCCCTCGAACACGTGTTCTAGCGAAACTGGCAGAATAGGACCGAAATCATTTATTTGTCGGTCCTTTGACACATTATTCGTGGATCACAATACGACGGAATGGCGCTTGTTTTAAGCCGGAGGAATCTACAAACGGAATGATTGATCTCTTCTAGCTGCTCCAACATATATTTGGCAATAAATCAATGGCTTATATATATATATTTTTATACAAAATATTACTACATTTAATATTGATAAAAAGATGCCTATCAAAACTTACTTGTTAAACGTTAGATGCAAGCATACAAAACAATTACTGCGTGAAACAGTATTCCACTTGCCGCTAAAATCTGTCGCGTAATACTGATATAAATAGTTCTTATGTAGTTCATAGTCATGTATTCATAAACAGAGATTACATGTCAAAATCGAAAATAATATTCATATACCACATACTATGTATGTATACACTCAAGTAGATATGTAGATGTCCAATAGAGATCATAAATAAATAGGCATAATATCTGGGGGCACGGCATTGCCCCCGCCAAGTCGAGCACGATGCAAACACTGCCGTACCATCCTTGACTGGAATATTTATATATCATAACATAGATTTAAACTAAGAAAGAGGTTTGTCTGTATCTGAAATCTTGGTTTCCATTAACTCCTTGAACTAATTAGTATTTCGGTTTCTAGATGGAGTCTTTACTATAAACTATACCTTCGTAATTAAGTCCTAAAAGGCGGAGAGATCAAAGCGGGCTAGTGTCTCAGACGAACCCCTACACCGGTGTCGAATACATTCGGAACCATTACTAATTATACGAAGCAGAAGAGTAGGTAATTTGCATCGACACAAGTTTAGATACATTTCAACGGCAGTCTTTGTACACGTATGATTCTTGAAAAGATATGAATATCCACTAATGCGTTTTAATCAGACTGTTACTTCGTATATATATAAATAATGACTTAAATTAACGATTCGATCTGCGCAGGACCGGGGCGAGTGGCGTACTAGAAGAGAGGCCTATGCTCAGCAGTGGGCGATAGCGGGCTGATGATAAATGAATGAATAAAACATTTACGATTCGATTCCCAACCACCTTGTTATAAGAATCGCACCGCGGATGGCTGCAAAATGATAAAGTTGTAAAGTTCGTTCTGTATGACTATTCCCGAACCTATGATGTAGTGGCGAGACAGAGGTGAGTGTCTGACCGCGATATCCAACTTGCAGCTAACGTATTGCTGAAGTTGGAAACCTATCTAATGCCCCTAATGTACTGCATCCCCACTCCCTTACATCAACAGCTACTGCTGTCTATCAAGTAGATATATCATAGAGATCAAATTCGCAAATTCCATTTATTTCGCAGAAATCTCATTATTGAAAAACGGAAAACAAACAATGGAAATGCTGATTGCCTTTATGGCGTTTGTATAAGGAAAATGTTGAGAACGTAAGTTATTACTTGCAACTGGATGATACTCGAGATCTGAAGGCTCTTTCCTTAACGCAGTGCGCCTCTTTGCGATCGCAATACAAAACGGCTCCATCTCCGAATACGACGTAAAGGGCGTTCGATATCCATCGCCGGTCGCGGGCGGATGTAGTGTCTGCAGGCGGGCGGCGCGCCGCGGTGGTCGCCCGCCGCGGGAGCGCGCCGCACCGCGGTGAGGGGTGGCGGAGATTACTGATTTCTGATACCTCATTTGCTGTTACATCGCGAGAAAGCGGAAAAATACTCGTTTCGCATCGCCTTCCAACGACTCGCAGACTCGGTGATTGGATATTTGAGCTTTTAATAAATTGTGATAGCGCCGTGCTCCTCTCTGTCAGTTCTGTATAAGGAGGTCGGCAGCGGGATGTCACGATCGTGTTTCATCAAGTCGGGAAGTGGTTCCGGCGGCTTGTTGACTCGTAACGGGGCCGTAACAATAGGGACACTCGTAATACTGCCGCGATGGTAAGTAGCGTAATTCCCTAAACAAGCGCGGCCTAATGATTTGCATTTAAACAAGGCCATCAATTAACATATAAAAAGGGCGGCGTACGTGTGTCGGTTTGTATGCGAGCGGGCTGCGACATAAATCCACGGGCGGATGTTGCGCCGCCGTCCATCATCGCGCCGGCACGCTGCGGCTCAGTGCGGCGCGGTGCGGCGCGGTGTGACCCGCTGCGGCGCGCGGTACACAACACAACTATACACATTTCTTCATTTTGCTAGAATGTTTCGTGTGCTCCGACACACAGGCGATCAGTCTTCTCAGAGTAATTTCCTCCCGCAAACATCCATTATGTAGCACAAAGTATCGGTAAAGAGTAACAGCTCTCTACGAGTTATTATAATTCAAAAAACTGGAAAGAAGTAAAAGTAAATCGTCCGTGAAAATCAAACGGTTGTTGAACGGTTTACACTAAACTTGGGAAAATCTCAGAATTCGCCACTTTTCTTGTTGTTTTACTTTCAAACTAAGTTTGTAAGCTCTTTTAGGCTTCGCAGTCTACTTTACATTATTGTTACTTACTTATCAAACACTTATTTACAAAAATATGTTGTATAAGTGCTATTGTTGTTGTTTCAACTAATGAGCCGCCGTTCATAGTTTTAATTTCGGCTGAAAAAGCTTTAGAAACTTGAAAGCTCGAGAATACACGTTTAGTTCGCCCGACACTGAGCCGGAATAGCTGGAGCTTTAAATGAATTAAGTGAAATTAGTCTTCGGCGGAGCTTTGCAAGTTTAAATATTTACGGAGCGACTTGTTGGGAGCGTGCCTACAGCTACACAGCACCCAGTGTCGCCGAGTGCAGCCGGGCGGCGAGCTAGTGCATGCACGTGCAGCACTCGTGTAACCAGGGAGTGGATGGAGTATAGGTACACTTCAGCTGCTTATTTCAAATCAGGTTTGTTGTAGTAAACCAGTGCGCGGCAGGAATAGTATTCGATTTCGATGAAAACGTTACTACCTACGTATTCATACGCCGTTCCCTTTAAAAGGATATCCTGATGACTGTGGCACTATAACCATCAAAAGTTATGTATAGCACAAACTAAAAAAAAAAATACTTTTATTCGAGTTTTTACAAAAATAAATACTTACAACAAAAAAAACCGTAGAATTTGAGGGATGATTTATTTGACAATTAATAAAACGTGACTGTTATATTTCGGTAATGGTATTTTTTGGTTATAAATTGGTGAGATCCAATACACCTACATGAATCAAAAACCTTTCTTCTCTCGAGCACTTGGATCGTACGTTACTATTTTGTCGAGCAACATAATCTCACATTGTGCTTCTCCGATGCTATTCAAGTCCTTAAATCGTTTCATCCGCCGCCTCTGTGTGGCGCTGGCGTCGAGCAAATGTCCCGGTTAATCCCCGCCGGACAGTGGCGCGTCAAATGCACGACGTAGCACGGAGCTGTAAAAACACCAACACGGAAAACTAATCCGTGCAAATAGCACACCAGCAGCTTGATGCTAACTGATGTCTGGGATCAGAACAAAGTTTGGACGTGTTATTGTGAAGAGCTTGCAAACAAAGAAGAAGCAAAAACAGTGTTTCTCTCATGGTCGTAGTTTACTATGATAACATATATTTTTGAAACATTCAAAAGATATTCGTGGGCAAAAGCAAGTAAAAGCTGCGATGGTCATCTGGTAGTGCACACTTATGCGCTTTAAATACAATGATTACTAATATTTACAACACAATCATTAGCCTGTTGTGATGAATGTCACCTATCAAATAAAATATAAAATAGCCTAAATTGCTGAACTTATTATAACAATGATTTTTCTTACAAATATGTTTAGTTTATGACAGTTTCTTTAAATTAACATAAGTTAGGTATCGGTAAACGGTCGTCTCTCCGTTGCAGCTTGTCTCTCGACATAGGCGTCCTGTTAAGATTTCTACTCTGTTCTATCAGTCGCTATGCGGGTCCATATTGGACCTTCTATTTTTCTGATGTCGTCTTGCCATTTTCTTGTTTGTCTGCTTCTATTTCGTGATGGTATGAGATGGCAACCTATCGATTAATAGGTAAGTCTCAAATTCAATGTTGCGTCGTAAAATTAATCGTTACTAATCTCATCAGCTGACTCTTATTTGTATGCATATCTAGAAAGAAAGGTAATTCACAAATCCCTTTACAATAACCCCCAGAACGTCTCAGTTCAATGTCAATGTGTCCTCACCCAGTGCAGATACAAGTACATGTAACGCCACAACCCCACGCAGCTGTCATTCAATCCGGCAAATAAAGACATGAGTGTCGTGAAGCGAGCGTCACCGCGCCATCATAAGGCACCGCCGGTACACATTTACATACTCGTACATGCATTACGGGAGGTATTGCTTCAAGCCAAGGAGGCCGGCTTAAACAAGCGATTGATGTTTACTTTATATAACTCAATGGTATGTAATCATTTGTTTAGTTTTTGGCTGCTATATGTTTGTAGTTTCTAAGGAAAGACTACATAATAGCTATATAGTTCAAAGCTCGGTGGCGGAAGGAAACCAATAGTAATCAAATATAAATAATATTAAATATAGTGATAACAGTTCACTGTGCAGAGTAAACGCACGTAATCATTTCAATTTGCTGCGAAATTGGATATTACAAAATTTTGAATAGTTGTCTATCTGCAGATTTAAGGTTTTAATGTTAAACATAAGAAATAATAAAAATCCACTGCTGCCCTTCCATATTAAAAACCAACATAATGACCATTTATATGTTACACAGTAGTACAAATGAAGCGCTCAAACATAGATCACGCTTTTTCACGATTTTTTATTTAGTTTGCTACAAAATTTACGTCAGGTAAATTTTAGGCTTTCATGTGTTTAAATTTAATGTTTAAGATAACCTCATTGAATTAAAACGAAAAACTTAGAAAAATACGTTGTTAACGCAGGAATATGGATCAATTTATCACTATCGCGAAAATGAGGTCTAAAACTATTCCCCGTAAAGCCAAAGTTACATAATTTCCCACGAAAAGCAACCAAAACTTATAATTACAGTCTATTTAGCTAAAATCCTAGAAACTATAAAGTAATACTCCTGACCCGCTCGCTCCCTGGAAGGTAATTAGCAGGGTGGTTGAAAGTAGTTAAGTTGTTAGAATGAGTTGAAGGTATGCAGATCGCGTCGGACAGACGTGCGGCGCCGGGGGAGGCACTAGTCTCGTGATTATTTGTACTACTTGGAGATGTGGAACTTAGACTGTTTGAGACGATTTCAATCATAGGATGCTTTTCAATATAACATATTATCTTAGTTTAGTTTTGAAATGGTGAATTGTTTTTTTTGATATTTTTTTAGGAACGGAAATTTGTGATGTTTTTATTTTTCAACTTATTTACTTTTACATCTAATAATGTGCGCTGCATGCATTCGTCTAGTTACAGAAATATCTACCATTACACATGAGCACCTACTAGTACCACAGAGCAGTAAATCATCAATTCACCTAAAAGTTGTTATCATCATCTTCAATTCATCGAAAACCAGAACCAGCACAAAACACGAATGATATAACCCCACAAGCGTTTGCTTAGTGTGGGGCTAGATGGCGCTGTGTGCAATGTCCCGGAATATGTATTTATTTATTTATTTTATTTATATTGTATCTAACAAGGTCCGCTGACGGCACGGGCCGGCTGCACAACGACCAGGATATTAAGTTTCCAATAAACCCGCTGTTTGCGTTTATTTTTCCAATTTGCTTTATTAATGCGGGACTTGATTAATTTCCAGCGCCGATGGAGGAACGACGCCGGATTCGACTTGATTAAACATTTCCATTTCCTATTTTTTACTGTTGTGGCTACTTTGCAGATTAGAATTAAGCCTTTGAATATTGAGGTGGCTTTAGAAAAGCAGTATGGAAAAGAGTAAATAATACAAATAATAATTGACAGCTATTTACAAGAATTACTGAATTTGTTCGGTTGTTCGGAATTGATAATTTTTGCAAAGTGTCCCAGGAGTGTTGGTAATATTACTCGTCTAATTAATTATTACAATTTTAAAAGTAGTGCTTCAGCCAACGTAGCTTACATTAATTATCCAAAGAATAATTATCGTCTGTAAGTTAATTATTAATAACATTATTGCGTCATTTCTGGTACCAAATTTTTTGGAAGTGCCTTGTATTGTTTGTGTACACAAACCAGCAAGTAGGCCACTACTAATGTACCTCTACAACTGGGATAAAGTATAAACTTGTATTGTAATAGATTTATAAGTTATGTATAAAGAGTTTAAAGAAGAGTTTAATTTTTCAATTAAATCGATTGATAGAATGTGTTGGTTGTTTATTACACCACAGATATTAGGCCTTAATAGTAGTTTATGCAACTGTCATATAATGAATGGTATTAAAACACGAGTGTGAGTTTCATAATAGTAACGAGTGTTTTAATACCCGTGTTATATGCAGTTGCATACACTACTTTATCTTCACTAATGCAATTAATCAAACAACAAGAGTAAAAGCTGACAATAGTTAATTTTTCATATAATTTTCTAGATTTTTCTGGCAAAAAATTGTGAGTTACTTTTGTTGCCAATTCTAGAATATCCGGAGGCGTACAAATATCATCGTCACTATCCATTTTTAACTTTTAATTTGTATTTAAAAAACAAAACACATTGCGAAACATTAAAATTCACGCGTACGTGTATTGTCACAGTGATTTTGCCGCCATTAAAATCTAACCAACGAGAGTGCAGCGCGACCAACCTGATTGGCCCTGCAATCAGGTTGGTCACGCTTTTTCGATGTTATAATGAGCTATTACGATATCGATGTGGATATTATAACATCATGTGAAATTGCTTAAATTTAGTGTTTCGTTGTCTGTGCTATAGCAGTAGTAATTATAAGTCAAGTATTGGAAACATAAGTAGAATGTTACAACATTAGTGTAGATAAAATCTTTTACAACTTCAGTAAAATGTGAAATGAAATGAAATGAAATGAAATTTATTGTCAGGCAACTAGGTAGGTTTGACAGGTCTTCATAAAAACTTATAACATAATCTAGGGGCTAGACATGTTATAGGGCAGGATAGTTCTCTAGCCGCTGCCCGTGTGGGCTTACAGATATTGTTATGATTAAAAATACAAACACGTTATTTAAATATAGCTATGATGATACATTGAAAAGAAATTCCTTGTCACATAAATGTCAAGAGAATACATGTTAATCAAATTATCATTATATGTCATCTTTATCTTCTAGATACAATTGAACGGAGTAGTATGCCTTTTTTAATAGATAGTCATTTAACATCTTTTTAAATGTTGGTAACTGATCGATACATCTGATTGTTTTAGTTAGGCAATCGATTAAATAGTGTCGTGGCCATACAAAATACCCTTTTTGACAAGAATGCTGTATTCGATTGTTTTACATATAACTCCCTTTCATGTCTGCTTCCTTCAGGCTTCATTCTGAACAGTTGTGGATTACATTTCACGAACATTATGACTTCGCTTATATAGAGGCAGGGCAAAGTTAAAATTTTAAGTTTAATAATATATTTTTTACAAGAAGTTCTTTTTCTTAATCCACAAATTCTTCTTCGTTACCACAGATCTGCTACTACTGAAGCCGTCACTTCATCCCGTAAGACTATATGGAATACCCCAAAGACCAAGACAGCTTTCGCTCATAGAGCCTTTTCACACAAGGGGCCATCGTTGTACCAAATTTTAAATCGGGAACTAAACATCCTGCATCTATCAAGATATAGCTGCAAAAAGGTTATCATAGCTTGGCTCAAAACTATTGGCTACAAAGAAACTGAGGAGCTATTCCATAAACCAAAATACTCCAAATAACATTTAGGGGCCCGTACCCCAGCTAGCCAGCGGCCCTCTTTTTGACACATATTGTGTGGTATCAAAAAAAAAAATCCATGAAACAAGAGAATCACTGTCTGGCTGTGGACCGGGTCCCATATACATATTACTTATACAACCTCTATTCATGTCCCTATTACGAATGTAGTATATATATAATTTAAACCAAAAAAAAAAAAAATTATGACCCCCACTCGACTATCCATAATATCTTTAATTGTTTCCATGTTACATACTGGACTATCAACTTCACCACAATGGTAATTAACAAAAAGGTAAAATATACACTAACCAATCATAATCATACATATATATTATATACTATTCATAACTATATACTTACAATATTACCTATATTTACATACCATATCTATTTACATTAATTTACAAACACTCACATATTACAATATATATGCATATAAATAACATACATACATCATATACCCACACTCACAATAATATGCTTTTAGATAAAATCAACAGGCAACTCTGGCAAAACAGCTGTACTGTACGCCAAAATGCATAAAAAAAAAAAGTCTTCAACTTCATTCATTCCGTTCCTCATCCGTTCATGTTTTTATCTTTTCGTTCTTGTTTTGTTTTTGTTTTGTTTTGATTGTATTTGTCTAGTTTGTTTAAAGTTTTTTTTTTCCTGTCTTTTAAGTGCTAAGAAACCACTATTGGTTGTGTTCTGTGGACAAACTGTTTTTGCTAGCCATTAGTGACATATGTGGCGGCACGGAATACAAATCCATACATAGGTACCTCAAGTAACTGCTATGTTGCATCTAAAATCTAAAATAAGAAAAACTGGATATCACAACACAGGAATAGACCTAGTGTGATATCCAGGGTTTGCCTATCAGTATACAGTAGATAATACACAAAAATCTAGTTTATACAATATCATGTTAAACCTACATATCTTACTGTAAACACCCTGTAAATGAAGAAATAAATGCTTTTTATGTTATGTTTATGTTAATCCACAAATAGATCTTATGCAACGTTTCTGGGCTCGAAACACTTTCATTCGGTCAGTAGAGTTGCCCCAAAACATGACCCTGTAACGTATCACCGATGCAACGTTGTATTGTCATTTATTGAAAAATTAATGAGGTATCTGAGCAGACTCCTAACAGTAAACCAGCAAGAACAAACAAAGTATCATGTTAAACGTTGCTTACACAGCCGCTATCTATTCTTTCCACGGGCTATTATTAATCAATTAGAGCTCATAAATCTAGTCGCCGCCATGTTTAACCGGCGGTCAGCGGTTAGCTGCTTGACCGGCTGAGTCCCTACTTAAGTCCCTACTTGTCACTGGTTAGGTATACTGTATAATAGGGCTGTCTTTATTATTAACAGGCAGATTTTCTTATTAGTAGTTAACTACTAATACCTTACTTTTAAAAATGTAAATTTAACTGAATATTTTGTAATATTGCAAAAATTAATGCTTTTTGGTAACATATGTTAGTAAAGTTGTGTACTTCTATGGGTCCAAATGATACAAGGTACGGGCTAGAAAATTGAATCTTGCAATAAAAAAAAAACATAAGCTTGATAAATAAACTCACTCGCTTATTTCATTGTACTTAGCTAATTACTAACGTAAAGAACCTCATTCCTAAGTCTAGACGGTATCGTATGAACAATAGTGTTCGTTACGCTAACGGCCGTTACTGTAACGACGTAACGGCGTTACGTGCGCCGGCGGACTTCAACATAACGACACTACAACGAAACTACGGAATATGATATTAGGCTGAACTAGAATACCTGAATAGAAGTAATATTAGGTATTTTTTTAAGGTGATGCAACAAAATTACTTGTTTATTCGGAGATTAAAATGTCGGCAGTAATATGTATAGGTAGTTCTCTTTATAGTGTTCTTTGAGAAAACAGATTGCGATGTGTTTAATAAAATAAAGTAGTAACAAGAGAGAAATCGGAATACACGTAAAACCAATTTCCGTCAACATTACAAAAATCTGTTATGAACAAAGTCTAACCTATCCATAACAAAAAGCAAATTGAGCTCTTTATTCAATCGCATATGATTAAAACAAACAATGAGCTTCTTTAGTATGTAAGTTCATAAGTTGCAAAGAAAAACGGTTTAAAGTGAGTTAAGTACAATGTCCACAGGAAGTGATAATTATAAAATCCCGTGTGTGTAGTGTAGCAGCACAGGTAGTAGTGGTAGCGGGTGCAAACTGCATCATTACAGGCGGCGGCGTGCAGTACTGCACATCATGCACTCTGTTATTACCCACATTAATGCACAACTTTATAATTGTTACATGCAGTCTCGTGTCACATCCTCGTAAAAAAATAATTTGAGCCGTATTAATTTGTGCATAAAGTCGTAAATTGCATTCCTTGCAGTAACAATCATAGAGCTATAAAGTTTTACAAGCGGCGAGATCCAATATGGGCGTCAGAGTGTGATTTAGTGGCGCCAATCACGCCGCGCCAGCATTTACACGCGCTGTAATTGAGATTTTAATTTTAACGCCGCGATTTACAATTACATAGGCTATATGGCTTCGTTAACTTGTCGCGCGCTCTCGGACCAACAGCGGATATTTCACAAATAAACGAGAATAAATTACAATGGACTGTGTTGCCTGATTTTACATACTGAGGCTGACCAATGTTTGTCTGTCTGACTTTGTACTACACACAATCGTAACCAATAGACTTTTAGGTAAAAAAGCATTAGACGTACGAAATACGTAATATGTAAAAAGACTAAGCATAAATATTATAAAACAATACGCATACACACAGGCTCCTCTTCATAACATTTCACTAATAAACTCGGAAACAAATCTAACAAACCCACACTTTTATTTCCTCTCGCCTCGCTCGCAAAAAGGCGTCAAAAAGATGCTCGTGTGGAGTACACACACACACACACACACAACACAATACGCATTGTGAAGGTGCAGCGAGTGCCCGCTCAGTGCTTTGTAATGTCTATGCCAGAGTGAGCAGCTATGTCATGTCATATTAACTTTATAGCTTTCTGGATTGATATATAGTTTGTTTAAGTTTACAAAAGAGTAAAGTCTTTGTTGTTATTTTTGTTCGCCGAGCCAAAAGTAAGCCCATCAATTTAGAGCGAAATCTATTCTGACACCAAAAATTAGTTTATCGGATTTTAGAATCCACATTTCACATATATTCTAATTTCTTTTCTTTTATTTATCAATTTTTATTTATATATTTTATTTTACAGTTTTGAGAGAGTACCTACGCTTATAAATACCTAAGTCTTATTTTAATCTCTCATCTCTCTCTTCAGATAATCTACACGGGTTTGTTACTGATCCTAACATGTCAAATTAAACATATAAATGTCACAGATAACGAAGAAAAAAGTTGCAATCATCGACTACAACAAGTTTCGGGGCCAACAAGAAGGAGCCTCCTCAGCAGGGGAGAGGCGCGTGACGTCACCGATCCAAGTACATGATTCGTCGCTGAAAGTTTCGCAAAAACTTGCACAAAACTGCACAGCGTGCAGTATTTGAGCGCTCAAACTGCACAACTGCACGATATTTTTCCGTTATTCGTGCAAGTTGGCGCAAGTTCCGCGGTTATAATGAACTCGGGCTAGATTTGAAATGCGCTTGTTCTCGCTAGGATTATACAACTGAGATGTATAACACTTTGGTATAGATTTACCTATAGCGTGTTATTGTTAATAAAGTATGTAAGAAAAGTTTTGGTTACTTAACACTATACGTAGACAATAAACGTTGTACAAGTTTAACTTGGGTTTGGTTACCACAGCATTTATATTTAAAAATCAAGAAGTGTTTCAAATATTTATGGATTAGTTCAATCATTGCATCTTCAGTAATTGCATGAAATAACATGTAGACGGTAAGTAGTAAAAACTCCAAAAAATAAATTTTAAATTCTGTTCCAAACAGTTTTGAAAATTAACGAAGTTGTAAAACAGGTAGCTGTTTAGTAGTAGTAGTAACCTCAACAACAAACAGAAATGCAATCTCCTTCTAATGTGACACTTTAATATTCTATTAGAATGGGCTGCAGCGCTGGCTTACAATCTACGCCCAAATTGATTCTAAGGACTTTTTAAAATAAACTTTTGTTTCGCATGGAATTGCTTCTTTGCAGTTTAATGTTATGTTTGGAAAACTACTCTAATAGTATGTTGTTGTTTTCTACGGTTTTAAATTAAAATGGATTTTTGAAAATGTTACTGTTTTTTTTTTGATACAATGGTACCATCAATTTCCATTACTAATAAATAAATAAAAGATAAAGAAAAAAAATAAATTGTGTTTTGTTGTTTCACAATAAATAACATAAAAATAAAGCTTCCCCTCTAAGCCTCCAATGGCCGGCGCACCTCGCCCCTCCCACGTCCGCTTGCAGCTCAGTAACGGCCCGTTAAGATATCCGTTACCGGCGTTATTTCGTTACTTCGTTACCGACGCACGCCATGCGGTACAAAACAAACGAAATTTGACTTCATACAATCTGAAGAGGATATTTTGACAGTTTTGACAGGAAATTCGATTATATCTAGTAAGATAGACGTGTTCTATACCAATATGCGCTATTTTCTATGTGTGTAGATATTGTCGATTATTTTGTCAAACAACTTATTTTATTTGCCGTTTTTTAAATAGCAATAATAGATTTCTATCGAATTTGAATACTGCCATGTGACTTTGCGTTGCATTTGCTTAATCGATTTGAGTGTAATTTTGTACATAGATTAATCAGACCTTTTTTATATTTTGTCAGTGTTAGTCACATTTGATTCAATCAATTCTGTACTTGTTAGAGTGCTATTAAATATAATATTAATATGTTACATTTCCCCCGCTTGGAGCCATTTACCGCTGGTTTGGAAACATAATGTAACAGTGAGTCTGAGTAGTAAATACAATGCGAGTAGAATTGAACGCACGATTGAACCGGCGACGTGTGAACAACGCGCAGGGCTCAGTGGTAGTTTACATTATATAATATGTAGTTAAACGACGTAATACGGCAGTAGCTATTTACATTATTGAAATGATTTGTAGTTTCCCGAACATGAGTTTTACAATTACAACAATCAAATTTGTACAATTATTTTGTGACATATGCTCTCCATGTCGAGACAATAAATAATAGTGTCAACAGCCTCATCAACGGAGACGATATAACCTCGTTTCTATAAACTCTGCACCGCAAAAAGTTATACCTCAGAAGCACAATTACCTGTTTCATGCACAGTAGTTATCGCGCTACCTACAATAGTGCGAGCGAGACAAAACATCGTGTTAAAACACAGGTCCTGCTTAAAATTCAAACTTTTAAAGCGTCGTTCAAAGCGACCGTTAAAATAGCACAGTAAATGACATAGTAGCCGAGAGGGCTTTTTGCTTACATTGTGGAATAAAGACGTGTCGCCTTCACCGACGAGTTACGACCGAGCGTTATTGTGACGCCGGCCTCCACTCAACACTCACAGAGGTACTTCTCGATGGGAAATATGTACGCACACTACATACTTATTGCAAGAACAATAACTTACTGGAAACAAGACGAACTGGAAGTAATTACTGACAACGTTTGCACCTAGTGTAAGATAAGGCCGACAAAATGACCGCAATGTGTGGCACCAGTATTTGTGCGTGAATATAAAAGTGGCCTTTCTCTCAACATCTTGCTTTCTGATAGATCTGATAGGCAGCAATTTTTATTTTTAAAGAATTATTATATGGATGTAGGTACGGTAAATATTATTAAATGTACATGTTACTAGTGTATAGTGTTTTATATTTTGTCGTCTAATCATCCTCCTACATATAAATTAATATATTGATACAGTTGCGATTAAATGTTAAATTTATAAATAAAGGGTAAACATACTTTACATTGCAAATAAGTACACAATACGTGTAATGTTTTATTAATCGATATTATTTTGATTTACTGATTAAGTTTATGTGAAAATTCACTTTTGATACTGCGAATATAAAATAAATTTGTTATTTTAATTGTTCCATTACTATCACTAAGTCATTATAATCGTTTAAATCAAGACACCTATAGATAGATGTACCGTTGAATCCACTGAGCTCACTTTACGCCCCTCCTCCGAGCAGTAAGGCGAAGTTAGCCAATATCCCGCGTGCGGTAAGATTTATTCCAGCGCTTGATTACTGAATCTCGCTCTCATATCACTTCGAGCCAGATTCAATTACATAAGGAACTTGTCAAACACTACTTGAATAGCACTGATAGAGAAATCTTAGTTCTTTTATTTTGTTACATGAATGTAATTTACATAAACAAAAGGCTTATATATTTATTTACCACGAAATCATACAGTGGTATAAAATTTACCTAACACTTTAAGGAAAGGATCCAGTTTTTCAGGACATAGTGGTTTTTATTCAATTTATTTATCCGTAAATGCTTTGTAATGTATCAAAAAATTGCATTTGTTATTATTTTTTCATTTGATTGTGACAAATAATAGTAATACACGAGCTAGCTAACAAACATACATATTTAAATCTAAAGAAATAGGCTGAGTTTTGACACAGGCGCTTGTTGCAAAATGTCCTGCAAAAGTTTGCAATTTTTAATAGCATTCTTACAACTTTGTCTCTTTAGTGTAATATCTGACAAGTGGACCCTCAAAGTTACTGCCAATAAAATGGCAGGCGGCGGAATTACCATCATCTGTGCTTCCTTCTGCGATCACATTGTCAGTTAACTGCCTTACGAGACTTAATCTGCTATTTGACTGTGAGGCCTTAACTGCTGTTTAACCAAATCAACTTGCTACATTACACCGCCCCTGGGGCCGTTAATATTTATGATATGTAATATTATCTAGTTTGATGTGTCAATCCGATAGTGGTGATCAGAATATTAATAGTATTGGTTACTTTAACATAAACTACAGTTGAATTTCTGTTCATATTTTTTATTTACTAAATGTTTGTAGGTTTTGGTATAAATGCCACAGCTAAAAATTAAATACTCGTTTTTTTGTAAAAAATATCGTATTGTACTTGTTCAATATTCTTGTAAAATTTCCACTTTATATTGGTCAGCAAGTTCCGTTCAGTATAACTTCACAGCCCTCACAACACGTAATAAACAGCTCTACGTTACATCCTGTAGTTCAATGACCCGAAGTCTAACTTGAACCGTCCTATTGTGATTCCCGTCACCTCCGCTCCCTCCTGCATATAGATGCAACTAACTTTACATTCTGAACAAGTTTGAAACGACAAGTTTTTTCATACAACTTGCCGTGACGGCCGAGATTCAGAACTCGCTCCAAATTGCCCTCTATCCTAGATTATTTCGGGAAATTGGTTTTAGATTGCAACTTGATGTTTTATCGGATAGATGGACGAGATCATCACGATATTTAAATATTACAACTTTTCAAATACGTTTATTAAAATATCAGATAACACACTTTCTCAAACGGCTGAGCCGTTCAAACATGAGCTTAACATAAAATATTCCAGTACCTGTATTTACGAGTACCTATCGTTAAGATGTAACGGATAGTATGTTAAATGTAAATACTTACTTGCATGAACATACATTTCAGCCTTATCTTTACCAATGATCATAACAATACCAAAACAATACAACCCAAGCGCCACTGGCGCGATGGCCTCCAAGTAGCTTCGTTTAATATTCATTAAGCAGGAAAACAAACGTTTTCCAATAAAACGGTTATTTCTCTATAATATCTCCCGTTTGATCGAGGAGGAAAATCCACCAAATATTGACCTAATACGTGTCTTCTTAACGTACTAAGTATTTGTTTTATATTCTTTTCCTTATGAGTCTCGATATGAGTACAAATTACCTCCGGCGGAGGCGCGCGCTTTGTTTTCTTTATTTCTGATCGCATTCATTATTACTGACTCAAATTGTACGCGTCCGAGCATCATGGGGAAATGAAACTGAGTGAGATTTTACTCTAAATAGCATGTTTTGCAATTCTCTATAATTTTTTATATGTACAACTTATAAATTCAAATATTTATTTATTATCGTTTTACAAATACATATATACATGATACAAACAGCACTAAATGACTGCTTTAGTAGAGTGTTGGCAGCTGCAGCAGCTTCGCAATATTTCCCAGTCGGACAACTCGCCGCTATTTATCGAAGACAAGTCGACAACTTGCCGCCGCGAGTACCTGGCTGATGGAGACCGGGAGGCAAGCTTCTTCATGTAAGGTACGTAGGAGTTTGTCAAAAACTATAAATAAGCCTTGTAAGTTTATTATATCATTACCTTGAATTTCATTTATAACTTTTGATCTAATAAACATGCACATCCATCAGAAAATAATAGTCTTGTTTACTTGACCGTTTTTTGAATAATATTAATGTTTATTTTTATTTTAATTTGCTATGAGGATCTACACTCCAAGCCTGAATTATGTTCTGTATAATAATGTAAAACCATTGTTTCTTGTTGCAGCAGCTCGTAGCAAGCTCTACGAATTACGAGGTTTGCTGCAGAAACTGACTACTTTGGTATAAATAGCCCAATACATTACAAACTTAACCAATCTTTTTTGTATTGGTGGAATATATCATATAAATAAAAACACTACTAAGTAATATATAATAACATATAAAATAGTAATATAATATTGCTCGCAGCTCTCCGCCTACAATCCGTGGAGCGGAAAACTATAGTTTGTAAGTGATGTGTCAGCCGATAGCAGACGTCCCTCGCAGGAACATTGCCAAACAACACGCCTGTCTTCAACCACAAGATATCAGTTACTTATTCAAATAATTCCATTTTTGTTGTCTCTTTCCGCGGCTGTCCTTATGTTTTCATGTATGTTTAGATGTTTAAAACTATACAACAAAAATTGGAAGGTTCAAATATGTATAATGAGCGAGAGTAATGAGTTAGTATGTATTTTTAAAATGTACAATTTAAATAGCATCGATATTATAAACCCTGTAACTCTCACGAAGAGTGAACCATAAATCATTCTAATACCAGCGACTGTAAAGCATGTAAGCTCGTCGTTAGCGTGTACAAATTAATTTGAACAGATAAGAAAATAGCATTACATTATGTGGTTGTGTTGTGTCCCTGTGTGGGTACACTGTACAGGCTGTATCCAACCACCCCGGGGCTCCTCGGGAGCCCGCGGGAGGCTTTTTTACGAAACAAGGTTTCAATTTACAAAAACGACCGCGTGATTGTTTTAACAAACTTGCTAACATCATTACTGGCAGCCGCATTAAATCATGATAAAAGCGAATTAAAAAGATTACAAGTTGGAAGCAAACTCGCTAATTAAGTTGGCATTTTTGTTTGTTCGTTACCGCCGTGTTCTTTTATTGAGTTAATTCTTAACAGATTTTGTGAAGGCTCCGCGGAACGAGCTTTGTACTCGATTGTAAGTCGAAGGAGAGCTTTCAACGTGTAGGCCTTTGTTGGCCGTTGCCGCGCAACCGGCTAAAAGGCTTTAATTTCACATTGAAATGAATCAAATTACTCTCGTTTTATATGTTTGTTGTATCTCATAAAACGGTACTTCAATGACCTACTTTTCGAATGGCCTCTTTAACAGTAAAATTTAATCCCATTTTACACACAACAGCCGTTCTAGTTTCCCAATATGTTCTCTGTCGTGAAAACAATATGAAACTAAAACTAAGCACCAACTGAAAAAAATTAAAGAGGAAAACTAAAAACATTTCTGCATTCACGCGACAAAAGTAGCGTAGATATGAAAAGTGGTAGATAGGCTGTCATAGATGTGTAAGCGGGTAGAGAGGTCGTGCATCACACGCTGGCTGCAGCCAGGCGGCGCGGCGGCGCGGCGGCCGGTCGTAACTCGGCGGGTGTCGGCCAGTTTATTGTTATATCCGCGGTTATGGCGGCGCAGCACGGCACTCCGGTTCGAGCCGTGCACGGAGCCGGGCAACTTTACTAGTCAACTGAACATGAACATCAACACCTGCGGTAGATGGGGCAATCTAACTTGGAATATAACGATATATGAAAAGGTATCATATTTGTAAAACGATGTCACGAAAATTTTTTAAATGTGAATTTTGAAACAATATGTACATATTGTCTGGTTTGTCTTAAGAAATTATTACAACTTTAGTATTATTATTACTTTTAAGTATTTAATTAATAAGTTATTTCCAAGCCTTATAGGTACTTAAGCAAAAACAAAAACCTTTCTCAAACTAAATTTTGAGCAAAACCATCTGTGGTTGTATAATTAGCGAGAGCTTAGCCGAAAATAACAAAACAATCTCTTAAATCTGAAAGCCAAACCCTAAAGACTGAATAAAATTTGGCAAGTAAACCGTCCATTTAAGGGTGTACCGTATTTAGGGCGGCCTAAGCCCATCAGCTAATAGATCGTTCCATCCATCTCCTACTAAGTGAGCCTCCATCTAGCAGAGCCGAGATATTCAGTAACAATTCTCAAATACCGTCAATAATGTTTAATCTTCATCATGGAACGTCAGTCACGGCCCGTGGCGTGTATATAGCGCTCATGGGGCTGTTTACAAGGATTTTAAATTCATGATTAGAATAAAGCTTCAATGTCTTTAACAATTTGATGTCTACGGCCTGACGAATGGCAGAATAAATTCGACACTATACAAACAATATTGTAAGGTATATAAAATTATATTTTCATTTAATTCGTTAATTCGATCACCACAAGATTCACGTCCGTTATAAAATGCCTGCAGGCCTAGACAAGTTCCAAACATACCGGAGCTAAGCACTTCCGAACGCGCCGGGCGCTGAATCCCCAACTCCATCGCTGGCGCTCCCATTGCTAGCAAACGTCCCATTACGCCTGTGTACGCTACATCTCTTCTACAGGTGCTCACTTGAGAACGAACGATGGAATTTACTTTCATTTCTACATTCAACAGTCAACGTCACTTTTAACTTTGGCATTTCAAAAGACCTATCATTATCTTTTTACGTCAAATAAAAAATCAATGATACCAAATAGTAAATTATAATACATTTTGTGTAACTTATTCTCACAGATACGAAATTGTCATTTATTGGAGCAAATAATAAAAAATTATGCTTTTAACACAAAAAACAAAGGCATACCTTGCTAAGATAATAAATACTAGAGTCATAGGTATATGTTGGGCAATAAAAATTATGTTAATTATAAGTATTTATTATTATGATAAGAATATGTTGATGAAACTCTGGAGATTTTTTTTGTGTTTCACCATACTGCAGCGCCACATCTCTATTCCTAACCAAAGTCTTACCAACACAAATAAATAAAATAGAAAGAAATAGATTTAAAATGGTCTACAAAAAAGTCCGCGATGGTAGTATTATGTTTAGTTTGTCTACTAGGGATAACCCAAAATAACCTATTTTTATTCTTTACGTTAAACAAACTACGCAACTGGTTTTGATAAGTATGTTTTTTTTACAGATAGTGTCTTAAGATGACGGTTTTAAGTTTTTAATATATCGTGCAACCCGTCCGAAGCCGGGCGGGGCCGCTAGTTTTATACAAAACAAGGCGTGCATCACGTGTACGGTTCCTGCCGACGAGTCTCACCTAAATTAAAACAATTTATTCCTATACCTACTTAATAATTTCTTATATCAATAAAACAAAACATTTCGCTTCCAACACGGAGCTTAAGTAAATCATTCGCTTTTAAGATTCTTGTAAGTAGGTTATTATCACTGTGGCTGTAATAATAATAAATAAATAGGTAAATATAAGATACTTTTAACTGCCTAGCTGTTTAATTTGAATATGTGCCACTGGCAACACAAAAATATAACCAAGAAATAAGAAATTTCGTAATTACTAATTTTTGTTGTTGTTATTAAAATAAGTAAATCGAAATAAAATTACAGCTTTACTAAAAGTAATTCACATTGCAAGTAAATCACAGAGTGACATAACACACAACCAAACAGTGAGTAAAAATACGAATTCAACCTACAATGAAATCAATCACAATAGTTTCATTAGGATATGATACTTTCTTAGCAAACCCAGAACATTTTCTTGCTTTGTTGGACTAAATGGAAAGGTAATTCATAACTTATTTTATTTAATTTACAACTACAACGAGTACAAGCTCAATGTCTATAAGTAATTATTGTTGATATTGTTTGTGTGCCAGTGTATTATTTGTACCGATACTTACTTAAATATTATTGTATGAACAACATGTGGTTGATTTCCTTTGAATAAAATATCTAAATATTATATTTCAGTTGAATTACCGCTGGTATATTTAGGTATCTGACTGCTACTATCCCACCGGCCCAATCAATATCTGCGGCAGGGACGCCTCCTGCAACACTGATTCCAGCTACATAGCAACATCGGCGCCAGCTGCAGCTGTACCGACACGAGGCCGTAGCCGCAGAAACAGGATGACGCCTTTAGAAAGCACTGCTGCTCGATTTTCTGCTGTCGAGGAAGGGGCGACTTGACATGGACCACATACACAACCAGCAGAGGTTAAACTAAACCTCTAAAAAGCGATTGTGCCTATAATTTTATAAATAAAACAATGTTTTTACATTCCATGTCATGCTTTTTATTTACAAAAACCTGATTATAAAACCAAATGTTACCTACTGAACTTATATTAATTCTAAACTACGTATAACACTTTTATGAGGTATACTTTTATAATCTATTCCCAAGAAGAGCCACCCATACTACAATACTAGTACGGGTGGCTCTTCCCAGCACTAATTCCTGCTGGAAGCAGTGGCGTGAGCCGGCACTCTATCCTCATCATCTACAATTTTGCTGGCAACTTGTGGATGGTAGCGAAGATCAATATTCTGCCCCATATAATCACTATTTAGTGCTTCTACAAATTGACTGATACAGCGGCTAGCAGCTCTCTGATTTAAATGCTGCGTGAATTCAGCGATTCTTTGGTATGAACCTGTTGCCACGAAGCTCAGTGCACAGAGGACCTGCAAAAGAACAAATATGATCATCTTTAAATCTAGGTGTAGCCTTATAACTTTACATAAACAATAATAATAGCTAGGTGTTGAAAGAAGGGGAGGCCTACGCTCATAACAGCGACTATTACTCAGATTTGTAAAACTTCCTAACCATATTTAACTTACAAAAAAAGTTTTGAACTATGTAGTCAGTAGGTATCAAACATGCTATAATTATAAATATGAACTTACTGCATACCTTTTCAATTATATGAGAATATTGTAATATTGTTAGTACCTGATTGCATGTAAATGTTAATTCAAAAGTTAATAATCTGATTATGTAATTAACATAATTATGTATCATAAGTTTACAAAAGGTGTTCAATAGTACATATCTATTATTAAGATGTAAGCTTAGCATTTAAATGTCCAATATTGGTATCAGATACCATTTCAGCTATTATGTTCACCAATTTTTGTTAAAATTATGTCAGAAAATAATAATGGTAACTTTGATTGATATTGTAACTTGGTGAACAATTTTTTTGTAATATGTAGTAACCAGTTTTGGCTGTAGTACTAGATGTTTAAATACCCATACCTACATTTATTTTCTTATGTGCATACATTGGTTTAAATAAATACCTATATACTTTTCAAATTTATTAATAAAATATGTGTTCACTTGAGATTGGATAGATCTTTTTTGTACAAAAATATTCAGTAGAAAAATGAAAATTCATATGTAGTTTGTAAACATAAGGAACATGTTTCAGCACTTTTTATTAGGTAACACTTTTAGTTTAGGTATATGTACCTTACCTTCATTAAATGTGGTTAAAAATTGTAATGTTAAGTACTTATACTTAATACATAATAGGTAGGTATCTGTGTCTTACTTTTTTAGTAGAAAATAAAGGCTATTTTATTTTATTTTTAGGTGTTGAAAGATTCACATCATACCTAGTTACTCACCTTAATTCCCAATGGGATTTCTGCTGTGCCCCATAATAATGTATGGTCATATAAATCTTCAAAGCTGGTAGAAGGTGTTTTTATTCAGTCTAAATCTCTCAATAAAAAGAATTTCTGGCATTTCACTTAAGTTTCCCAAGGACAGCCTTTCTTTTTTCTCTGTTGACGCCTCAACCACACTTCTTCAGAATGTGATCGCAAATTTATGCATTTTTTGCAGTAAAAAGGAAAACTTTACAAAATATGTCACCAAATGACAACACTACGCCATTTTGAATGGCTTTCTATCCGCTAACGCAAGCCTAACGCCATGGTTTTGGAGCACGCTCGAAATTGGCGCTCCCCAAGAGAAACGCTTGTCATAATGTGGCATTTGGCTTCCTCTTTTCTATGATTTGTATGGATAATGACCAACTTGTTCTTTCGATTCCGTTTCTAATCGTTCGGGGATCACTACTTTTGATGACATTCATGCAGTTGTCTAAGAATTTTGATATCTATTCTGCAGGTGAAAACAGGGAGCGTCACCGTATGTGATTTCCATACATTTAATCTTTCTAAGCGGTTGGCGCTATATCTATAAACGGCTCTTGTCTAGGCCTGCTGTTCCTTCCTTACAAAACGAAAATGGAAATATAAAAAGCGTGTTAATATGTGATGTGTAATGACATCTACTTGTAAGGCTTTTGTTGGGGCAGTCTTATTTATTTATTGTATGTAAGTACATAATGTATGTGTGTGTGTAGTGTATGTACAAAATGATTGTATATCTGTCTCAATAAAGGTTATTCTATTCTATTGCTTTTGTGTTGCAGTAAATTGTTATCTATGTATTAAATAGGTCCACTTCATGACTTTACAGAATGTAACCGACTATAACATAACATCGACTGGTCAACAAAAGGGCGTCATATCATGTTGACGTGTCTAATGCCGCGTCAACAGTCACAGCGCGGGACAATCCCGGAGCCAGCGCGATTCGGGGAATTACCGAGTACAGCGCGTGACGGGACATAACAGGTACTACGGCGTTATGAGCTGATCTAGTAGGCAAGTTTGCAAAAGCAAATTAAGTTGTGTATTGTGCTTTTTATCATCTGTTTTCTTTTGTAAAAGATTAACTTTCAAGAATTAGTTTATAAGTTACAGCTCAATCCCAACTTTTTAACAGATAATAAATAACGTATATTCCGGTCGGAGCGCGTGTAAGTATGCAGTAATCAGATCAAACATGGTCGAGAGATTAGCCCCGGTGTCAGCGGAGGATCGAATACCGCGAAATATCGAACTTGGCGGGAATATTTAAGTTGCGAGTTAATTTCCCGGTCGTAAGTTGTCCGGGCCCCGGGTGTGCCGGGTGTGCCCGGGTGGCCGGCCGGGTGACCCGGGTGTCCGCGGCGTTAATATTTGAGGCGGGCTCCCGCGCCGCACCCGCCTATAAATTAGTTCCGATCTCGGATTATGAAGCTCAGGATTTATCCGGAACTCGGAAACTTATCTCCGGAAGATTTGAACAGAGGAATTTGAGAGTTTGTACATCCGAGGATTATGCCGGTCATTAATTTAGAATAAGCTCCTTTCGGATCTGATTGTCGCGGCGATCCGTCGGCCGGCCCCGGTCGGCCCCGGACACCCGGCCTTTGTGCTTGACGCCAGGATTTATAGTTGGCAATATTTTAAGTTGGCTTTTGTCCAGTCGCTCTATTAAAATTAATCTGGTTTTGATGCGTGCATGTTTGCGGACACGATTTATATGGATAAACGCGCCCTCCCCTCCGCTGCCACCGCCGCGGCCGCCTCCGATGCGGCCGGGCCGCGCAGACACAAACATACTTGTTATTGTGCTTACATACGAAGAGCACGTAGATTTCAACCATCATTCAATACCTGAAACAAAGAGTATCAAAATTATCAACATTACATACAGCCTTATTTAAATAACTATAATAAGAAGAAAAAACAATGTATAACCAGCAGTGCAACGTAATGTATAACATTGGTCGCATGGAGCCTCCTATTTGGCTCCAACATCAACACCACAAAAACAATGTATAACCAAGCAGTGCAACGTAATGTATAACATTGGTCGCATGGAGCCTCCTATTTGGCTCCAACATCAACACCACAAAAACAATGTATAACCAAGCAGTGCAACGTAATGTATAACATTGGTCGCATGGAGCCTCCTATTTGGCTCCAACATCAACACCACAAAAACAATGTATAACCAGCAGTGCAACGTAATGTATAACATTGGTCGCATGGAGCCTCCTATTTGGCTCCAACATCAACACCACAAAAACAATGGATAACCAAGCAGTGCAACGTAATGTATAACATTGGTCGCATGGAGCCTCCTATTTGGCTCCAACATCAACACCACAAAAACAATGTATAACCAAGCAGTGCAACGTAATGTATAACATTGGTCGCATGGAGCCTCCTATTTGGCTCCAACATCAACACCACAAAAAGGTTAGCGGGAGAACACAAAAGCCAGACAAAGTAGGTCGCACTAAGACGTATGATATAGGAGGAAGTGAGCGGCGCGCGCTCCACGGCGGGCTTTGTCTCGCGCGCCCGCTCGTTAATCATACTGACGCGGCAATGGTCAGCTGATAAGAGCGACTGATGCCCACACGACACACAAAAAATGGACGCAAGCCCGGGATATTGAAATTGCTCAGTTTTTATCACGGGATACACACATCTACACTACATCTCTATCTACACAGAGTATAACGTAGTAGTCACTTCTGTTTACACAAACGTCGAGATCTTTGTTTGCGTAAAATAATATCGAAGTATTGTTTTTTGGTCTCGCTTGGAATTTGGTACGGTATGAATAATTTGCGTCGTAGAGTTTCTAGACAATTCTGTGTATTAATGAAGCTATTCTCAGAATTATGAAAAGAGAATTGTAAATCAGTTTGACGTCAAAGTGGCACAATGATGGAAGCCTGCTTTGTAATCATACCGCTTGAAGGCTGCGAGAGGACGGGGCGGAGCGGGGGCACTCGCGACCAAATTTGAAATACTTACCTAATGGAAGACTATTTTTACTTTGTCACTATGTAGTATGTAGCCTTTAGCTTTAGTTGAAAGAAACGAAAACGCTATCGAATCCCATATCATTGTTCTTTGTATATTAGTACCTACCTAATTGACTACTTTATACACATTAGTAAGTACCTATTACATACGAGTACTCACAATTTGTAACGATAATTGTCTCCATCGATTTGCTTAACAATAAACTGTGAATCTATTGTGTATGATAATGAGGTTTAATGAAAAACAAAAGCACAAACAAGCAATTGGCAAATTTTCATCCCTGATTTCATTTCCTTGGGCAACAAAGAGTGTTATTTTTAAAACAGAATAACAAAACTTTGTCCATATTTCAGAGGCACCTGGGGCGGTAAATCTTTCATAACTCCTCGCTTCTGTAACAAATGTTTAAATCCGCACATTATTCAAATTACACCCATAAATAATTAGCGGTATCTTCCGAGGATTACATCTGTTAAATTGTTTTAAAAAATCTATGGGAAGGAAGACGTATGAAACTAAAGTTCAGTGAATCAAATGCTAAACTGAATGAACTGAATAATGCAACATTATGCAAAATGAATTGTATCAAAATACAAGGGAATAGTTTGTTGGAAGTTAGAATAGAAGTGTGTGGTGTAGAGGTTTGACCAATGTAAAGTTAGCAAGTATAGCGTCTGGGTTTTCGTAATTATTTTTCAAGTATAAATATAAATTACCTTGTTCATTATTTTGTTTTTCGTGCAGCGTTAAAGTAAGAAAATTGAAAACAAAATAAATTTGGCTACAAATAGAATCTTATAAAATGTATTTTATCTAAAATAACAATCTATAGCCGCGTAACAAGAACTGATTGGTTCTCAAGTAGTCAGACAAGATCGCTTGGAATTTCACTAGATTCGAGACCCATTTAGTTATTTTATTCAGATTTATCAGTGAATAAATAAATTATTGATGTCGACAGAGGTGTGCAATTTTACACTTTGGTAGAAAATTGGTCGCGTTATTTGAGGCAGGGGTCGTCAATAAGTCAGTAGTAAGAGGCTCTCGGGGCGTCCCTTCAACACTTGACCTCCAGACAATGCCTCCACCGCGCAGGATAGCCTTCAATATGGTACCTAGGACGAAAGTGGCATACTTCAATATACTATAGTAAATGAAAAGTGCCCAGTTGAAACTGAGCTGACGCTGAATGTAAGCGCTTATGAGATGCGAACAAAATTGAAAAGGATTAGATGCTGTTTGAAGATGGATACCTATTATGAGACGGTTACAGTTTAATTTGATATTGCTTAAATAATCTATACACATATATAACCTGCTGCAATATTTACACAGAAATACTGTCAAACATAATTATATGCTCATATGTGGTTTTGAAGTAATATTTCGTTATCAGCTGTTAATAAGTGTGCAGCGATGAGTATATTTAGTGCCTACTACTAGTATGATGGTACGAGTGCAGCCAATTTGTCGGAAGAACACAATTTATTTTGTACACGGAGTCGTATGTAACACGTGGGGTGAGGGTGTGGCCACACATCCAGCGAGGAAACACTATGTTTATTATGATAGTTGCGTAATGCCTAGCTATTTTGATACTTGTTATGATTGTTAATAACTTTATCTCACAATTGAACCAGAAAATAAAAATCATACAATAAAATTGACTTTGACAGCAACAAAAATAAAGCTAAAGAAAAAAAATAGAGTAAGACCGCGTCAGATTATGAAGCATTACACAATCAAAACCGTCAAAACACAGCTACTTTCTTTGATTTTTTTTTTTAACATGAAATAGGCTTACGCTTGACTACAACTTGCCTGATGTTAAGCAACGTTATAGTCTACGATGTAGCGCGCTTGCCTAGAAGAAACCGGTTTACTCTCGACTTGAAGACCGACAAATTATAGTTCAAGGGGAATAGAGATTCGGGCAAGGAGTTCCACAGTTTGGCTGTTCGCACGATGAAAGTCGAAGCAAAACGCTTGGTGCGAGTCTTTGGGACCTCAACTGTATATCGGTGCCTCCTTGCCGTGCCTCTACTCGTGCGATGGTGAAATGGGTGATGGGGATGGGTGGTGATGGTGAAATCTACAATTTTGTACGTTATCCCTTTGACGATCGATCCTACATTGTTGTATTAAATAAATGATTTCTGAAATATATATTGTCATCGCTACTCGCTTCGTATGTAAGCACAACAATAGTTGGCAGCTCGAGGCGCAGCGGCGGCAGCGGCGCGGCGCGGAGTCGCGGCGATAATTCAATGAATCCGGCCTGCGACAGCGGCGTGCTGCGCTGCGGCAACCGAGCCCACACGTGCTGCGCGACACGAGCCAGGAAACATTCTGCACCTAGCCAGCTGCCCGGGACATGCCAGGGATTTACCAGCCACAGGGATACGAGGAAAATGCGAAAGAGATAGCGTTCAGAGCAGTAAGTATCGAAATATTGGCTTGGTAAACAAGGTACTCTGAAAATTGTATACCTTATTATACTCGTACTTATAATTGAATACATCGTGTCCCCATGTGTCTGAAAAAAACTTTTTATGAAGGAAACTTAAAAGATCATCGATAACACAAAACAAATCACAACAGACAGTCAAAAATTACAAGCAACGACGGGAGTAAAAACCCCATCGCAGCTCCTATAGTGAGTTTCAATGTATACTATGTAGGTAAGTATGTGCGTTGCAAGCATATTCGTGTGGCGCGGCTGTGTGGGGGCTTGGTCCGAGAGAAATACTTCGCAACGGTAAATGATACAAACAATATTTGTGGCGAACGGACTGAAAGTAGCACCGAAAAGAATTTGTTGTCTGAATTTTTAACATATTCGTGGAACTGGGGAAAGTTTACCAACTATATTTTGTTGATTGTAAAAACGCTCAAATGCCAAGTAATTGAAATTATCCTTATTTTATCAACATTTGGAGCTCAATGAAGTAAATAGTTGGCGGCGTTTCAAAATAACGCCGCAAATTTTAAACACAAACAGTGCTGATCAAAATAAAGTGCGTACAGTTTATGTATGTAGAAAATATAGCAAGCAATCAATTAGTGGTCGTCAAACAGCGAGCAGTATTTGCAGCAATCACTCTCGCGCGGCCACACACGAACGACACCGTGTTTGTCTAACAGACAAGTATTTGATTACAACCGCTGTTTGTGGCGCATTACGCCGTAATTACCGGATTGTTTGCGTGTTATGAGTAGCGGCCACACACGCGGACACACAAACCAACAAACATAGTAATCAACTGGTTCCCGGGCAACGTAGACTATGTCACTCGGAGGCACCCAGCTATCCAGTTACTATTTATCATGCCAGAAAGTCGACATAAGTAACAATTGTTAGCAAAACGTTAATGATAAATCTATTTTGAACAATGATAGTGATATTGAACACTTATAACATAGTGACTGAAAAAAAACATTGTGAGAAATTGCTACCCATACCTACCACGCAACCATGGTAATAAACAAGTCATCAGCCGACCATATCGATTGATATTTTTATATGATTTTATATGCAAGGCATCTATTGCCAGTAAAGTCTGTACTAGTTAGTCAGTAATGAGTGCTAAAATGACATTAGCGGCGGTGGTCGGTTAGTGGACCTGATTGCAGCCGCCAGATTCAAAAGTCACTCATTACTGCTACTAGTGGAATACTGGCTTTATGTGCACTGTGCAGGGCTCGCTAATATAATAATGAACTGTTACTATGATGATTATAATTTAATTCATAACTTAACAATGAAAATGTTTGAAATGAAAAACAATATTGTAATATTGTTTGTTCAAATAAAATATCCAATTGAAGTATTTCTTTTTGTTTGGCCAAACATTATTTTCATAACATTCTATTGGACAAACGGACCCAACCCGATCTAATAGTCATATAATAAAAATCTAAAACCCGCAACAGCAATAACATTCCATTAAATATTCCACAAAAAGTATATAAATTCATAGCGCGCCTGTAAACCTTTTACAACCCTCGCGTTTAATGTTCCAATAAAAAGTCCAATAAACCTAAGCAGTTATAAAAGTGAAATAATGTTTTTATAAGAGTCTCACTAGCTCCGATTCCACTGATTTGCTTACGGACGCTTGTATTACTTCCAAACGAGCTGCCACGGGGGGATACCACTAGCCATCAGTCTAGTATTGCTATATTTTGTAACTAACTGTACTTTTTTACAACTAAATCTACCCACGCAAACTTTTGTAAGCCTGTTGATTAGGATATGCTCATAATTTTGTTAACTTTTTTAGAAACTAGTTGACGCCCGCGGCTTCCCTCGTATTATTTTGAAAAAAGGAAGCCTATGACACATCTAAAACCTCATACTACCTACATACCAAAAATCCAATTTTTACGCCGTTTTGGCGTTGTGAGCGTTTAAATAAGCAGTCTGATAGACAAACAGACAAACATTCTAAATACTGCTGAAACGTATTCTAAGCACGGACAGTACACCCATTTACCCAAACATATTTTTTCTAATATTATATTCTATGTTCAGATTTTTGACCATCATCGGCTTTGAGGTATAGAAGATGAAATTGTTTCTAGATACCAACGATATCGATTTCGGCTACTTTCTTTCTACACATAATAATTTCAATACAAACATTTTTTTTTTCGCAGATGTGCTAGTCTTCATTCTTTGAACGTTCTTGTCGGCAGTAGCCCCCTCGATCCAATAAAATCTCTCGTCAGGCGTAATATCGGAGTTTGATATACTCTGCGTAGACCGGAGAGCACTCGCAGACTCGCACAGATACCGTTATCGGAGGAAATGAAATTTTTGCACCTTATTACTGAACCAGCTCAATACCTCTTTCATTTCATTCCTTTATTATTCTACACAGGAATCGCCAGCTGCAGGGAAATGAGAGAAATATAATAATTTTCATAAAACTTTTTAAAAAATTAGTTATCCAGCATATTATAATCACGTGAATTGAAATAACTGGATGGTACACGTACAGGAAATATAATTTCATTGTGAAACCTTATTGCCGGGAAAAATATGAGGATAAATGTATCGTACCTCTACTACATGCTAATGAACGAAATTTTTTATGTACAACCCAATTGTTGAAATTATTCTAAACACTAAGTAGTAGACTTATATTTTGATAAGTGGATTTATTTTTCTGTATATTTTAATTATTTTTCGTAAAATTTTATCAAGCCAAGTTTAGATATTCAAATGTCTATACGTGGTAGCAACATTCTTCAAATTTTTCTCCCTTTTTATTGACTACCAACTTTCTAAGACGGCCCAAACAGTTCAACATAGAGTACCTTCAAACAAAAAAAGCCTCTCACAGAAATAGTTTCCTTGAATTTCCGACCAAAGTTCGATGCGGGACGTTTTATTCCGGACTTAAAGTACAAGTTTCGACGACAAAATGCGAGGTCAAAGATGCTGGGACTTGCATCGGTGCACTGTAAGGGCCACTGCAGACTGAACAATTGCAGAGGTTAAAATTAGGACTACAATGCCACTTCTATCCTCAAAAGGCATCAACTAAATAATGAGCTTAGTTTGGTCGCTTATTGCAGACTTGTCGCTGTAAATATGTTTGTTACAAATAACAGAACCGTTAAGCTCATTTGATAACACGAATGCTTAATTAAAGCAGGCAGTGTTAATTCTCCATTGAGCAGTGTCGGACTACAATCGCTGGACAAACAGGGATTACTGGTACAGTCCCCCGCGCATGCTCGCGCCGCGCACATTACTCATACTGGCCGTGACAGCAGCTATTGTGACGGGTGTACCGCAGACATGATTGTTTAAAGTCGCGAGGCGTGCGACTCGCTGCGACCCGCCGCGACCCGCTGCGGCACGCTGCGGCTCGATAAGATTTATACACTGTGCCTGACACTTAATTTCGTTCATGTTCAACGCTCGACGACCAGGATTTTTTTCATTTTACGTGCGTTTAAAAAGCGTAAACTGAAACAGTATTAAATCTTGCGCATTACACTGTATTTAAATAGAAAAGACCTTCATCCTTACAGGTTACCTTACATTTTTAGTCCTGGAAAGTGTTAAATTTATTTTTCAGGATTTTGAAACTAATATTTATCCAATATTTAAAAAGAAGTTTTTAAAGCTATCCTGCAACATGCATTTAAAGTAAGAACCGTATCCGCTAACCATGGGTGCGTTAAAGTGCTGTAGCTAAAAGTGACGAATAAAGGTATACTTTTCTTAGTTTTAGCAAGAACAACATCTTACAAAGGACCAATGTAAGCCAGTATACTGTAGATTGCATAATCCTTCTTTATTAGAGCTTCCTGGCGAGGCGTGCGCCGCGCGTGGAGGGACGGCTGCCGCCGACAGATGGCGCCTTTATTATTCCGCATATTAACTCACACATTCCAATTTAAATGATTAAGCATTGATTTTGTGTTTATTCAGAAGTAATTTTTTAAAAGTATTTTAAGCCTTAAGTTGTAACAGATTTATTTCTAAACAAAGCTAATGCAAAAGCTAAGCGCAATAATCCTAAAACTGAATGGGCCTGATTACAGAACGTGCTTTATATATAAGTGTAGACCAAGTCCGTTTTAGTTAAATTACCTGTCTACTGTCATAATTATCAAATTGTCTAAATGTCCCAATGTTAAATCTTAGTTCCAAATTTTTGTTGACATTTTGATTGCTTTTATGTGATGTTCGAACAACTCATTTTTTATTTTCAAAGTCCTGGTCTAATATTTAAACCGCGTTTTGTAATAAGACGGTATGTGTTTCAGCAGCTATGAAAGGCAGTAAAACCATCCGCAAGGACTCAACAGCACTTATAATATTCGTGGGTCATTATGAGATCAAAGCTAGATCCGTCCATCACTCTATCCGATATGAATAGTTGATGACCAGTGCTCCCTCCCCCCTCTGCCTTCCCCGCACCCCCCTCTCTCGACTTGACATTAATATTTATGGAATCAAGTGTTCAATCAAGGTGCCTATTATATGTATGTCACAAAAACAATGTTTTGATAATATTTTTATTGGATTTTTCATATAATTTGAAATACTTTACCCATATACTTACAAGTAGCGTAACATAACATTAAAGCTACATAATTTTTAAAGACCTTTGCACAAATTGTAGCAAATTACAATAATTATTTTGGTACAACTTTTATAACAGCCGTTACAGAGACGAGATATCGATGTTTTGAAAGTGAGTAAAATAGCATAGCAGTGCTTCTCGCAGTTTATGTAAGTATTAAAAATGTATCTATTTTCTCGGCAGCTCTCGGCGGGCCCTAATGAATATACCTGCATTAGCGGACTGACTGCTATCAATGTATGTATGTAGTCAATCTTAGGTGGCGCGAGTATGTGGGATAGTGAGCATTATAAGGAGATATAGGTGTTGATATTTCTCTTTTTGGTAATTGCATCCAATATTTAAGTTGTTTTTGGACCGAAGGTAAATAAAGTCTATTTAATGCCTAAAATATTTTTTAGGAGGACAGTTTTTAATTTAAGCACAAACAAAATTACCAAATTATGTAGTCTGTGTTACAATTAAAAACGTATAAGAACAGCAAATTGTAACATTTCTTTAAAAGTTCTGATATAAGTACTTCAATGTTTTTTAGATATAAATAGTACCTAAAGTATTTTATCCTAGCCTTAACCTTAACCTTTTCTCTTTTAAAGAGGTATGAGTAGATAAAAGGTGCAAAATATGGTTAGATTAGTAAATAGGTGTAATGTGTACAAAACATCTTTGAACTGTTTGTTGTGAGATCAAATTAATGAATATGTTAATTATACTCGTTTTATGAAAGCCCAACAAGAAGTCGAATTCCCGAGAATCAGTCCCACGTTCTCGCTGGAGAGTTGTCCACGCAGAGCCGCCTTCACCAACCTGTTCATATGCACTGGAGGGAGTACAGTATTAGCAGAACACCAGGTGGCTCCTGCAAAGCTTTTTAAAATATCAAGAGCTATTGCTATATATCAGCTTTTTTGGCTACTAGTGGTTGCTTGCGGCTTCGCTTTCATTAAGAAGTCAAACTTGCATCCCCAATTTCACCCCTTTAAAGGTTGCAGTTCCAAAAATCCTTTCTTAGTGGATGAAAACGTAATAACATCTACTTTCATTCCAAATTTCAACTCAATCCGTCCTGTGGTTTGGGCTGTGCGTTGATAGATCACTATATCAGTCAGTCAGTCAGTCAGTCACCTTTAAGTTTTATATTATTGTCTATATTGTTTTTATTTACCAGTTAGATGATGATTTACTAAGTAGACTAAAATTTATTTCAAATAATACTTTAAAACTTCAACCTTAAGACAATTTAAATTTGAACTCATAACCAAACGATATTTGTAATCAAAGTGGTTACTTTATTAAAAAGTTTGATGGGAGAGTTAGAATCTAATATGTGCACTATATATATATATTGTTATAATATAAGTTGTATGTCATTTGTCTGCACATGTCTCTACTCCCCGACCTGCGAGTCACGCCTTTGTTGTGAATTCTAATTAAACTCTTAGAATAGGTATTAATGTGAGTGCTGCTTCGACAATGAGGATTTATCCGCAGACATGTTGCTTCCCGTAGCTGCGCTCGAGTATTTATTAATTACCTGCTCCATATTTTAATTAATATCTATTGTACGTGCTGCGCTGACTTATGAATATTAATAATGAAATAGAAAATTTCTTAAAATTTCGCTTCTTATGTTGTGCTCAGTCAATTTATCTATATAGTCATTCAAATAACCAAAGTAACAACGAAAAAAAACACATATTTTTAAAATAAAATCACTAAAACAACAGCTTTCAAATGTCTGCAGTAGCTAACCTACTATAAATTCTAAGCCCCACGTATTACAAGGCACAATATTTCACATTTCACTAACACCGTATTATTTGCGAAATTTGCTCTAAGCGAAGAAATCGTTTACGGCATAAAATTACTGAGCGTTTGAAAAAATTAGCATTTTTCATACGTATCGTAGGAAAATTCGAGTGGAGGTGGAAAAAGACTGCAGGCAGTTGTGCTGAGTCGACACAACCTGCCTCGCTAGCAGGTACTGCTGGGTAGGAAATACTAGGGTAGTACCTCGTTATCTATATCCTGCGATTTTACATGAAATATATAGTATTTTTTTTTAAAGTACTGAAAATGTGTTATTAAGTTTAAAATTAATATGTCCCGCAGATCCAGCCAACCTCTGTGAATTTTCATTAATCAAGAGTTGTATTTTTGTTTTTTACTGACAAAACATGGCATTGTATGCACAACGTGTTAAAACGCAGTTAAATTTTACCAAATTGAATGAATGCTTGCAAGCTTAAATTCTATTGAAAAGTTGCATTTTTCAGGAAAATATCGCGGCGTGTAATCTAAACTGTTGTAGAAGTAAAATACCTACACAGACTTCTGTACTTTACGGTTTTTTATTAATAAGTGAAACTTGTGACAACATTTTAATTTGATATTGTGCAATATTTCAGAAACGTGTGTGAATCAAATGAAAGTGAATATATTTTGGAGCCAATCAGCTGTGCACAATATGTTATAAGGAGATTTAGGTTATGTTCGTCGAATGAAACTATATTTAAAACAGAAAAAGCGGCAGTTGCTTGACCGCTGCTAAGACAATAAAACAGCAGCGATCGATCTCGGCGACATTCGAAACATTAATTCGCTCGGGAGCAGAACGAGCGGAACAAGCGGAATGAGCGAAATGAGCAACCGCAATGAAACGAAATAAGTGGCAATTTGTGCCGAACAGATACAATGGAAAATGGATAACTTTTAACCGACGGAACGAAATCAGTGACAAGTTTAATGCCGGCGCGATGTTCTGCCGCGCTCGGTGCTACCTTACGAGCTCGCTTGAAGTACCATGCTTTCAAGCGCTGGGTAAAGGTAGGAATGATGTAACTTACGTCATTGTTTTAAATTATGCTTAATGAGATTTAGTTATCTAGTGATATTAGTACAGACATATTTATTTAAATGAGTATGTATGTTTAATCAGTCGCTGGGTCGTATTCATGTTGCATTCATCGGAATCTGCGCGTAACAATAACTATAAAACAGGGAAAAGTAATAAAAAGCTAATAAAATTTATATTTATTTCCCTTCAAGTAGCGACAAAAGTGCATTGTGAGCGGCAACTTGTAACGGTCGCTATCTGAAGGCTGTATCGCGTCGTTATCGTGTCGTTATGGCGCTCCGGAGATATGACGTCACTCGACATGCAACCTTAGCTAATAACGAACCACAAGATACTTGAACTTATAATTGGAAGCAACTTTTAGATTGGTGTTTTTATTATATCTAGGTAATTATAACTTTGGCATTCCAGAATTAATGTTTTTCCTAAGAAAAAAAAATTGGGAAATAGAAAGTCTTCTTTTGTAAATCTTCTGCACAATATTGTTTCCCACAGTGACGCGACTTAGTTTTTAAATGTCTTTCTTTCTTTTGTTATTTTTTACGGGTAAAACAAAGCCTACAAACTTTTGTGTGTCTTTATATCACAAACAATATTTTAATCAATACTTTCTTGTGAAACTTTGGAAAATAATAAACAACAAATTTACAAATCAACATCAAAAACCACAGTAAAACATAAATCAGGATACATTTTAATTCGTCGCGGGCTATTAACTCTTGGAAACTAGCGCCGAAGTTGTGAAGTAAATTTCATTAGAAAACAAAGCGGCCATTGTTGGAACTAAACGACTTATAAGACAACTGTCAGCAACAGGAAATACTTCGCCACTAGTTTAATGAATTTTACAACGATACAATAGATGCCGCGGTATTATGTACTTTATGTGTTACGAGTATAATATGGGCTTAGCAGATGAATAACTGAGAGCAATCGCGTGACACTAATACTATAAAGCTGAAACTTGTTGAGTGCAAAATTGTTTATGTTCCTTGTTTACCCACGACCAACGGAACCGATTTGAAAATTTAGCAAAGATTGTAGATTAGAATAAATGTAAATAAATCATTGAAGATTCACAAGAGTAACTCCGCTGAGCTCCACTATTCGAAAATATCTTTAGGTAAATCTACGAGTACATATAACGCGCTGAACGCGCGTCAAAAAACATAGTTACCTATGTTGCTCCAGTATCGAAACTCACCGAACATAAAACAATACTTACTTTAATTTACACAATACTATCAATTATCATCTACACATCCTTTCAACTTTTTCGCGTATACTATAATAAAGCTTCCCATTCACGATTCCAAAAAAAATTGCAAGGCACCTGTGTGGTCTGACACAGTATAGTATTCAGTGTATTTGTCCAGTGCAGTGTTGGCGATTGATTAAATATCCGCGCGAGGGCGCCATTGTGCCCGACAATGCAACCTGCCTGCCCGTGCCGGGTGCTGCCGCGTGTGTACTGAGTACTGTACACGACACAGGTATTGTTGCTCCACAGAACCAGGTTTACTAGCCACTAACGCTTTTTGAAACTAAATATTTGACACGGGTATGTAAAGTTGGATTTCAGTTGAGGCACACAAACCAGAGTAAAAGTTGAGGTTAACTTGACGTCAATTTGAGTATCATTGTGATATTTATATTAGAATTATTTGGTGAACATAGACATGTGATTTAGTCAGTGCTAATTTTATATGATAATAACAAAACAAAATATCAGTAAAAATAAGTAAAATTGTATGAGAGTGGCCAACTCTGGTGTCAGCGATTACAAACCAACTTAGGGGCATCCGAATTGGCTTAGCGACAACTATCAGTGCTGTCAAATTTCAAGAGCCCCAGCCAAGTGTTTACACTACGAGTCCCGACAAGCTGTGTGTAAACAAGTGACTTGACGAGCGGTTGTCGTGTCGCCACCACCGCCGCCAGCTAATCGCGCCGCTAATGGCCGACCTTCATAATCACCGCTTCAATTAACTCGCCGATAAGTCAAACGGTTTACAATGAACCAGAAGTGTGTCAATCTGGAAACACTGGTTGTGGGAACCAACTGTAGCATACAAATAATAATGATTTGCTTATTTATTAGCTTTTAAGATTATACATTATTCAATTAAATTTTTTTGTTAGGGTAAAAAGAATTAATTGATTAATTTAATTCTTAAATCGTTCAATTTTTCTTTATTTCACTTGAATAAACATAACTGCGCTCCGCCGAGTGTCCGTGTACAAGGAGGCATTTCCCCGCGCGTCAAAAAGCCGCCACTCTGGTGCTCTCGACATACATTGTCGCTGCGCCGCCGCCGGCGCCGGAGAGCGCACCACTCAGCCGGCAATGTGGTTTGTTTTAAACAATACACTCCTAGTTGAAGCGCCCGCTGTCTTTACGAGACTTGAAGCATCTGCAGTGTTGCGTCATTACCGCCGCGCGCAGTTTGCATTACCGGCTCGATGGCGCGCCGTTTATGAACACGAGAACTTACGAGGCAATGTATGATGAATAGGTGTTGTTTTCTGCGTCCGGAGTTGCGGTGAGGGCTTGCACGGGAGAGTTTGAGCTTTTATGTCCGCCTTGGAACCAAACCCACATCCAGTGCGGTGGAGGCTAGAGTCCTTCCAGCTGTCATGTACTATTATATAGCATAAATGAATCCAGCCGGAACGAGGTTTGTATTTTTGGCGAATGTAAATGATGGTTTGTTGTCGGTGAAATTAAAACGAACTATAACTACAAAGGTGAGTTCGTGTTAATTAAGCAGAAGTTTAGTTTATGATGCCTGTCTGTGACACGGAACTAAATACTCGTTTATTTGTGAATTCACCTAGTAGAGAAGATATTATTTTCGCATGATTATTTTAGTTATTAAAAATAAATGTAAATACAATAGAGATCATTTTCTTTATCTTTGCCAGTTTAAAATAGATAAATTGTTCAACCTCTAAACCCTTTCAAATCCTTAAACTGGCGTCAAGATTCCGACAAAGAATTCTCGATCCTCAACAAACTGTTGAATACAAACATTTTCTAGAAATCCTATTTCAATGGCGGGTAGTAGGTGTGTAATACCTGGTGGCTATGAACTCTGACCGGGCCGGCGGAACTTAATATTATCTCTCATATATGCTTGCTGCATACGAGTATAGTACCTACATACATATCGCCGTGTGCCAATATTTGGATACTAACCTTTTTATTGTCCTAGATTTTTCCACTTTCAGCTTTAAAAAAGTAGCACCAGTGCAAGTGTTATTAGAATTGTGAAATTCAACCATTGATTACAATTCAAATTAAGAAATTAATGTAAAATATATCCGTGGATTAAATACCTTTCACCGTTTGGATGAATGCCATGTATTAATGCAATTAGGCAATTAAACGGTAATTAATGGTTTTCAGGGCGATTAATTTGAACAGTAGCTACATAATTACACCGAAAAAAGTTTTTCTTTGCTTTTTCATAGTGAAGCATTTAATTACCAAGTGTTTTGAAGCAAAACGAACACAAACGACACTATGATCAAAGATGAAAACGAAATAGAATGCAAATACAACATCGATGTTGCAAATGAGCAGTAAACCTCGCGATAATCTTCAAACGGTGCTATTATCGTAAACTTAAACGTAACAAACTGTTACAACAACATTTATTTGAGATAATGTTAATTGATCGGCGTAGGCAGCAGAGATGTAAAGTATCTTAGATAGAAGTATTTGAAATACAGATACAAGATACAAAATACGTATTTATATCTTGTATTTGAAATACTTTTATATGTTTTATCTTGTATCTTATATCTAGATACTTTTTCCCCAAGATACTTTTGCTAAAATAAATTTCATTTTTTCTTTCCGAACGCAACTATACAAACCACCAACCAAACGTCGTCTAAACATTTTGACAATATTGCCGAAAACCAAATGACAGATGGCAACACTATCTTTCTCAAAATGTCCCCGCCTAAGGTGGAAATACGCACACTATAGGAAAAAGTTTCCAAAATGTCCGCCCACTTTGTAAACGATCAGACTAAGACTTGTAGCTTGTAGGTATCTTCATAGAAAACTACTATTTAAAGCTATGTTTTACAGTTAACGATATATAATTCGCACATCATTCTCATCATCAAATTTCTGAACTCTCGCGCGCAAATGCTAAAATAATGAGATATACTCACATTAAGATTTTTTGATGATTATAAATTGCGGTTGTGATGTTTTTCACTACTCTGATTACTTTTCTACATGATATTTTAATAACAATAACACATCACACAATTACACACTGACAAAACAAACACATTATAATCACTCACAATATGTCCAGACTTTCAAATCATAAACATTTTCACACTTGAAATGCAATATTTACATAAAAAATTCCTCTCTTCCGTTCTTAATTCATTCCTTTCTTAATATGTGAATTAATCTCTATTGCATTGTACATTATAGCAATTTATTGATGTTCAGAGAGGTAAGTTGTGTTTGGTGTCATGTTGAAATAAAACAATACAATATACCTATATAAAAAAAATATAAACAAAATCAATTTATAACATTTTCGAAGATTTGTTAACCCTTCCTACATTATTCTTTGTTTAAAAGTTAAAAGTTGGCAGTTAAAATAAATGTTGTTTTCTTACAAAAGTATTTTATCTTTAAAAAGTATTTGAAAGATAGGTATTTTGTATCTTGTATTTCAGATACCTTTTTAGAAAAGTATTTGTATTTGGATCTGAAATACTTTTTTTTAAAGTATCTTGCATCTTGTATTTCAGATACTTTGTATAGGGTATCTTATACATCTCTGGTAGGCAGGTATTTAACTCGTTTTTGGCTGTTAATAGAATATTTGTCACAATGCATAAATTCAAAGATCCTCCTCTTGCAGAAAACTGGAAAACAAAACAGTTTTGACAAATCTGTTCTTTATATTTCTGTTATTTTCATTGCTATTTTCTTACAAGTTTAAGCTGTGCCTGCGAGGCATTTGTGCTTTTTACTCCGCTGGAAGTAGTTTTTGTCACGAGATGTCTCTGAAGTCGCGGTGGGTGTGACGTCAGACAAATGCAGCCTCATTATTTTTGTGGAATAAACCCGAGTTAGTCTGGAACCGTCCACTTCATGTTGCCTGGTAACCCCTAATATACTATATATTACCTATCGGAACAAAATTCATAAAATACCTAATTTTAATACTTTGTTTCATTTTGGACAAACTGAGTCAGAAAAGACTTATTTTTCTAAAAAAAGACCGAGAAAAATACCTAAAACAAAATAACAATGGTGGTCCTGAGATCTTTCCTCTCTCGGAATAAAAGGTATTTGAGAGTTTGTTACAAGACTAGTATTTATGTAAACCTGAACGTTTTCTTGGATATCAGTTACTTGTATTGATCATCGCAATACCTTCATCAAATTATTATATAATATACTATTATGAAAGAAAAAGTTTATTTTTAGGTCTGTTTGTTCCTCTTTCACGACGCAATGGAGTGACGGATCGAAATATTTTTGATATGATGGTAGTATAGGACTTTGAAAGTGATTATTTTACATCCCACATGTCATGTTTTTTTTATTACTTATGCTGTGTTGATTCAGACTTATTTGATTTGATTGATATTACTAATAGTACGGAGTATACGTGGAAAACGCTTCAGATTGTGGAGAAAGTCTTGGTAAAGAGAACTAAATACAAAATGAATAATAATATGTATAGTTCTATACACGTAACTAGCTCAATTCTAAAATTGAAGTTAACAAAAGTAAATAATGTCCATGCAAGCACTTAACGTAGGGACAAGATAATAGGTCACTTTTGACAGATGTCAGTTTTATATTCATAGTGAGGTGACCTGCTTAAAAACATCGATTAAAAGAATGAATCGATACAGACTTGAAACATATGTGAATTTTAAAAATGATCATGCGAATCCCTGTCCCATTATTATTTTTTCTTTCATAAATTAAAGGAGCAAAATAAGACAAGTACCTACGTAATTTAACAATTCAATGACCTTTCTATTTAGTTATTTTTTTGTATTTTTATAGTTAGTTAAAAGAATAATAAATATGTATAATTAGGTTTTACTATAATCACAACGTGGTTATAAATTTATGGTGATTTTTCTTCACAAGTAATCATTGCATTCGATTCAACTTACAATCCTATCAGCTTTCGATTTTTAGAGTAACATCCCTAGTGTTTAAAAAGAAAAAGGGTTGACTGACGCAACATTGTAACGACGTTCAGTTCTTTAGATCAGAAATTGTTTATTATGTTTAGAATGGTTTATTAGTGAAAGCAAATCGTAAAATTACTCGTATCGGTCATTATTACAATAAATATGTAAACGTAATTGAAAAAAGTTAAGCAATTGTGCAGTTCTTATTTTATGCCCGCCGTTACAAGGTCACGTTTTTGAATTTTGATGAAATGTCAAAAGTGACCTATTATCTTGTCCCTACTATAGCTCGGTGGTAGTGGTGCCGCCCGCCGCAACGTCCCAAATGTTTTGTTTAGAATTCAGTTGCTTTGTCTCGCCAAACTTCCACCGCCTCTTATGCGACAATACAGAACTATTTCTTACAAAAGCAAAGTTTAATTTAATTTATTCGGTTTTGTTTGATAAGAATAGAGGAGTAATAATGTTTGAACTAAAATTTAAATTGTGGCTAACTCATAGACTGTTTATTCAAAGCGATTTAGGTTAGATTAATTGAAATTTTCTGTAAAACATATTTGTTTAATGTGGCTTTATAAGCGGTTTAAATATTTTCGTTTTGTAATGGTTATCAATATCTTTTTGTTTTGATTCGTTAAAGAATTGTTTCATTTTAAATGTATTGTAAAAAAAATGTATCTTTAAATCTTAAACACTTTGTGTTGACAACATTGCCAACACAATTACAATAATATTTAAAGTACTTTAGTTGTAAGTAATACAAATGTAATCATGAGCTGCTAAATATAATTTAATTTTCAACTCGTCTGGCACCAAAAGTAGGTTTGTTCCCAACATAGAGCTATATATATATATATATATCTGTGAACAAAGTAATTTTGTATTCAAATAAGAGTTCCCTCGGAGTGAGATCTCAAACAATCTGAGGCGATGCTAATCAGAGGGTCATGAGTTGCTATTCTCACAAGTGGGAACCATTTTTGGCTTATTTTTAGGTATTTTGAGCGCAAATTGAGTACTTAAGTACAGTTTGCACGAACTTGAGCTAAAAAAATAATACGTAATTTATAATATACAATAGTACTTTTGTATTGAATAATAAATAGACATTATTTAATAGGCAATAAAATTAATCAGAGTAGATATTAAACCATAACAAGAAACCGAACATCGTACATACATACCTAAATTAAATGGTTAACTTACATCACATAAAATAGTCACTAAATTAATTGGACTCTCGCCTATCCTATACCCGTAGTGGAGCAATTTATAACAACGACGTTCCCAGCAGTCAACTTAGTAAGGTGGCTTTACATTGTCCAAAAGTGCAGCGACATTGATAGCACAATCAAAACAAATTAGTGTCACATAAATATCCCAACATGTTGCATGTTGCAAACAACAAACCGCTTGCAACAGATTGTTGTATAACAGTGTTAGATAACTACACGGGCCAATGAAATTCGCGCAATTCTGCGAACCAGCGCAAAAAGCGCGGCGTTAGCAACGATAAACTAAATTGGACGATATTTGCATATTTATGAGTTTGTATTAGTTTTATGTTTATCGATTCGATGTTTTCTAGATTTTGTTTGTTATGTTTCAAGGTGATTTTGTTCTCGGTTACACAAAAAAAAACATTGACCATGTTAGGTTTTATGTTAATCTTGAAAGTAAATTAGTTAGATGCACGATTATTTACAGACGTTTTTTCAATAAGGTAAAGCTAGAAAGTCATTTTCTCGAAAACAAACCGCGAAAGAAACCTTCCTCTTTAGTTTCCGAAAGCATTTATTGAATAGAAAATGTAGGTTTCATACGTAGCGGCGGCATCGAGCGCTTGGCACCCAGCGCTGCCATTAGTGCGGTGAAGCGGAAAAGCGCTGCATTTTCTGAACGCACACAATTAGCGCGCGCCACTCATTATGGATATTTGACAATCTCAGCGCGCCCGGCCGGGAATTAGTGCCCTATTACTGCACTCTACGTCACATTGTTTGCCTTCCGCCTGTTACCAAGCCACATTATTCGCTTATCCATGCCATCATTTGGCTCGGAACAGATTGCTGATACAGTCGTTTGTTCAGTATCTTTTTCTGGGCAGCTAAGCGTTAGAAACAAGGCGGTCGTAAAGCCCGCACGAGCGTCTCAACGGCCCAAGTTTCAGTCGGGTCCGCTCCCAAACAATAAACAGTCAGCATCGAACGGTCACGCCCCGCGATAAAACTGCAAACTCCTAGAAAAATATTCACTCAACGGATTCGGCGATAACCCTTTCTAACCGTTTCAATAAGGGCTCGGCCAGCTGAGGGCCGTGTCCCGGCTGGTGACGTCACTCGCGCAGCATACAGCCCGCTAATACCCGGACTGGCACAATAATAATAATTTGCATGTGAAGGAACGCCCCGCGCCGCGCCGAGCCGCGCCGCGCTGCCGAATTTATATTTCGTCGAAGCGCGTCGTCAGCTTTTATTAGCGGCACAATGAGACGGCCATCGACACAAGTAGGTCTGACGGCGCGGGGAGACACAACCCAGCAGCATGGGGATGTGGATGGGTAGAAAAACTCATAAACAACGTCATTGGAATAATCCTAGCTTACTACGTCCCTTGCCTTTATGTTTTTTAAAGAAATAATATATATTGCCAAAATTTTATGAAAATAGATAAAACTATCTTTCCAATACAATTAAAGCAAACATTGACAACATTTATGAAACCAAATTATAGACATAAACAAATAGCTTAACTCTTGTACGTGGTGAGGTGAATCACATCTATCCCAGGTATTCCTGTCCAGTGGCTGGAGTTGGGTGTCAAAGCTGACATGGCCTCGCCCTCTCAGGAGTAGAGTCATGTAGAGTCACTCGACCGGACACTGGCTCGGGTGACAACAGGGGGGTGATGACATCGACGGACGGACATACTTTACGATATTTTCTAGTTTTTGCATTTAACGGTGTCAGGCGGTCATCAGGTTAAGCTCGTAACCTTTGAACTCCCAACTCCTGTCACGTATCTCCTACAAATTTGACGTCCGCCAACTTTCCAACCCGCGCCACCAACATTGGCACAAAAACAATGTTATGTTAAACTTGTGTGTTAAAAACATCCTCTCAAGCGGAATCGTTCCACTTTACGGCGTCGCACTTTATAAACCCTGTAAATAATTCCGATAGTTACAAATACAAACACCCATCTGCAGTTCCCGTGCACCTTACTGTGCCGATATAAGGTCCAATTTAGCAAAGTCTGTGTCGAGCTAGGGTTGCCACGGAGTCACGTATCGCGTGTATCGGTCGCTCTCGTAGTTTACGATAATTCGGTACATTCGCAGCTAGGGTTGGTACATCTAATATTTATGTTGGAATTTGGAAAGGTATTCGGTAAGTGTTCGGTTCCGAATTTGAAATAGTTTTCGGCGTTAGTGCGGGTGGTACCTGCAAGTGACGCCGACCGCAAGATCCGATCCTTTGTACTCGAAACAAAGAAGGGTCCCTACACTATACATACATGCCTACCGCTACATACCTATTGTGGAGAATTCCAAACTGAACACCTTCACGACGCTCTGTGGATCGAGAAACAAGAAATCTAACGTTACTGTCTCGTACTGTTGTAATGCATGTCTTTGAAACAAATGTTACGTTTACCAAATCAGTTTCGGACAAAGACTATATTTTTATAATTTAATCAATTTCCAAAATTCCTAATAGTTTCTAAAATACACATTACATAAAAAGAAACAGAAAGTATCTAACAGCATGATCACTCAACACCAAGCTCACTAATCCACCTAACTTTCAATGAGCTCTAATCCGCAACCTAATTCGGCCTATGAGCTAATCCCTGGCAGGCCCATCACTGGCTGTTATCTAAATGAGTATAGTGCGTACCTCGCGCGCACATTTATACCTATACACACATAGCTTAGGTATATACATATAACTATTTTATTTCACTAATCCGATCGGCTTTTGTTTCGCGGCGCGCTATCTAAACGGCTGCCTAGTGGGCAGTTCTAAACGAGGCCCCGCGTGGCACTACCAGCTGGATACATGGTAGTGCCAAAAAGTGGCGTGAATTATATGGTTTTTTAACCACATAATTTATGCTACCTTTTGGCTTTTGTAAATTTCTTGATTAATTTAATAGGTTTAGAGCTAAAATAGAATTGTTCGATTCCACACATAAACTATTAAATTAAGACTAAATTTTACTAAAAAAAATAAGAAAGTATTGTTTAAACAAGTGTCGTGGTATTTATCCATTACATTTGTATTCTATTCACGATTATATACAAAGTTATACTTATTTGCTTTAGTTTATTCAGTTTTTTCCTGTCCCTTTTTTCATAGATCCATCCTCGAGAGACAACAGGAAGCAGCCAATTCAGAACGGATTGTTATTGCAGTTCCAGAGCAAATTGGGAATTGAGTTAATGGACGAGCCTTTTTTTGGCAACCCAGTTTGGTTTGGAGTAAAGTTCAAATGGAATTTCCGTGGTTGATTGTGGTCGGCGGTAGTTAACTGTTGGCTCTAAATTTGAATTTGGCTATTTTACTCGGACGTAGTTTTTGCTATCCTATTTCCTCGTGTGGTAGGATTGTTTACCATGTATCTTTTGTTTCAGAAATAATACGTATTGATGTACCTAATAAAATTGCTGTTATAATGTTGGATACAGTTTTTGTAATCAAATTAAATTTTGAGAGTTTACAGTATTATACGCTTTCAATAATTATTTATTTGCTACGTTCTATGTAAAACAACAAGAAATATTTGATTTTCATAAAGATTTATTTAATCCATAGTTTAAGTGCCCAGTTGATCATATTATTAATTAGGTGGCCAATAAATATGTACATATACTTCGTGTAACGTACAAGAAAATTGTATCATCCTTTAGCATTACATTGTCATAGCAATGCCTTGTTAAAGAAATACCTCACATTCAGACATTAGTGGTGGGCATCGTATCCCGGAAGTGGGGTAAACAGCTTCCGATGGCCGGAAGTCGCATGGTAATGACGTCATTGTGCTGCTTTACCGACCACCGCCACGGGGCCGTGCCATCTATGGGCGCGGGCAATCACTAATGACATTTGAAAATGACTAAAACGCTTGTTCGGCTTATGGTGGTTTGAACTTGTACACTATTTTTCGCTAATTTCCACAATATATTTTTTTAATTACAGAAAATAAGCAGACATCACAGTATTAGTGTTTTATAATCATCAAATATAATTACAGTTAGAATGAATTTTGATTTGGATTAACAATTAATAACTCAAATAAAGATACCGAAAATTGATGTAGAAAGACCATTAGCGAACTAATTTAACTTCAATTCATTAAGCTCCATATTTACCCAAACTCGTACAATAATGAAGAAGCTCGCACGAATATTAAAAAGTTGGTAAAACATGTTCCAAGCTTAGAAGCCTCATTAGCGGCGAGCGGCGCCGGGGGCGGGAGCGAGTCACTCCAATCGCACACAAATAGGGGAACACCTGCAATATTATTTACTAACAGTATTACAATGTGTCATACAAGAATAAGATGTGAAAAATACACAAGAATATTCATTACATATTTCGGTAAGTATATTGACTGGTAATTTCGATGATTCCGGTAGAAGTATGCAGTTATTCTATGTACTAGTTATTTCATAAGCTGTTATGGTTGTACTACATTGCTCGTGGCTACGAAAGCCTAGCTAGGCTCCTAACTGCTACGGAGCTACGGTCCACTTGTCTACGGTAAATAGATAGTCTACTCGTAGATTTAATCTATACGCATTCTCTAGCTAGATTAGTTTATATCTATACTTGTGGGCGCTCGCGGCTTAGCATTAAGGAGTAAAACTTGCATCCCCTATTTCACCCCTTTAAAAGTGGCATTTCTAAAAATCCTTACTGGATGGGTTGAGCTGAAATTTGACATGCAGATAAATGTTATGACGAAGGCATCCGCAAAGAAAGGATTTTAGGAGATGCCACTTTTAAAGAGGTGAAATAGCAAGTTTTACTTCTTAATGCGAGCGAAGCCGCGAGCACCCACTGGTTACAAATAAACCCTGTTTTTTTTTTATTCTTATCCCTCAGACTAAATTACCCAATAATGAATGAGATATGGCAGTTTATAATGGAAGGCGATACTTCTGAAGTGTATTATTTACTGCATTGATTTACTGTCGGCGCGGGCCGGTGTCGTGTTTGGCCGGAATTAACGTTTGGTTCGAATTAACGCCTGCGATTGCTCTCGCAGCCAATTAAACTTGCTTCCAGCGAGGACCTGTGATTGGTTTTGTTTAAGGCAACGATAATGTAAGGAAGGGCAAATATTTAACCTCTTCAATAAATTAAAAAAAAAACATACTAGACCTTGTACCAAGCCAAAATTATTGTAAGAGTTGGTTTTGTAAGCAATTAGGTACATCGCAGTTTTTTCATTTCTGTTGGACTAGTGAAAATATATACAACGTTTAGGAAAACAGAGCAGTAATCATATCGGGGTGCATCAGGTCACTACAGGAGCCACACTACTCCTATATACCGATTTGCCTGATCCTAAACAAAATTATATTATACTAAGAAAAAAAAATGGACAAACTAATTTCTCTGTGAAATTTAGACTAGCAATGCCCTATCAAAGAGTATCGCAGTATATTGTATGTGATCTAGGTCTAACTGCTAATTAGTAGAAACAAGCGATCTAACTCACCGACAACTTTTATAGTGTCTGTAATTTAAATGTAATTAAAACTTACACTAACTACTGGAGAAATAAATCTAAGCGAACAAAAACTACCTAATTAGGAGGCCGACAGGATAACTTGTTTGCAAAAAGAAGGCATGACATTTTTGCAATAAGGCGTTATAAAACTAATATATTTTCGTTATTCGTTTTGGGACAAAACTAAAACTGGGACTAAACATAATAACGTAACGTAAATGTAAAAAGACAACTAACGATATAGAAACAGAACAATTTGTTTGACATTCCAAATAGCTATTTCAATTATTCAATGACCACTAGTTATTAAGGTAAAAGTTTAAATGTCGATAGCACAGTTAGCGAGGTGAAATCAGGGCCCAGCGAAGGCTATCGAGCGCCATGTTGATTGCCGAGTATAGCTTCTAATAGCCGGGAACAACGCAACTTTCAAACATGTTACAACATTACAATCGATAGCTTCTCACTAGAGACTACTTTCATGTAGATATCGTTTAACTAATAGCTATTTTCCATAAACTATGGTTAGTTTTGTTGGACTAGAAATAATATTTTTGATAATAAAAATTCCATTTGACCAATTCAAATTCATGATTATTTTACTATACTTGTTTCCTGGTCAAATCATTAAAAACAAATTAACTGAACTGATCAATTTTTTATAAACTTTAGATAGAATGATACATGTACAACCTATAATGAAGTTTGTTTTCTAAAATACGAGTATTAGCGTTTCTATTGTAAATCACCGGCGAAAATGTTTCTAAATCATATAAAGAACAAATTGTAATGTTTCATTTGAGTAGAGTCCTATCAAGCAATGATCACCTAATACAGAATCTACACATGTGCCTGCAGGTAGGTAATCCACGCCTAGTCTTAGACACTAGTTGCTAGAACTTGCTCCAACTTGGTCCCGGGAAGGTAGCTATTGTGCTAAGAAGCTGTATTGTTCAATTATGGAGCAAGTCGCTGGAGAGATGGTAATTAGTTTTTAAGCTGCTATTCAAGTGGAATGTTCAACTATCGAAAACTTGTACAACTTCGATACGTGAACTTAATGTTTGTTCTGTCTGGAGCTACCTGTGCGATACATAGGTACTAGATTCATCAGCTGATAATAATAAAATTAATTAAATACAGGTACAGGAGTATGTTTAAATAATATAGTTTCTACTGATAGAGATATTATTTCATTTCGTTTATAACTTACTCTCAAGATCGGTTTAGAAATTTAAGTTTCAATCGATGTAAACTATTTTATATCAAATGAACTTCTTCAATTCTGTTATCTCTATAGATAACAGAATTGAAGAAGCGTACCTACGTACACAACTTAAAAGCGATTCCTATAGTATAGCTAGTTTGTAAGCATCTGCCGCTAGATTGTAGATACGCAGTAGATTGCAAGACGCGGCGGCGGCGGCGCGGGGCGCGGGGAGCGGGGGCGTATTTACATGCTAATCTACATTATTTACTCGCACAATTTATCGGTTTCAATATCTGGGCCGGAGCCGCAAATCCGAGCCAAAGTTTAGTTAATAAATAAATCAATGGAGCTTAACCCGGGGTTAGCGCGTCGCGGTAATGCCGCCAGCTCTGTGCGCGCGAGATGAGGCTTTAATCTGAATATTAAGCAAGCGTTTGAGATTTCAATTTTATTTCATTCTCGTGTTTTCATACAAACTCTTTCATAGAGATTTAAAAATTGAAATATAATTCGTTTTATGGATCTAAAGCTTAATGTTCTATCAACTAAACAAAAAAACCGGAACCGCAAAGCCAGCTACGAGCTTATGGATAGTTTGTTTTGATTATCCTATAACAGTAATTCATGCAATATCTTGTGAAAGAAAGAATAACTCGCACAAAAAACTGTTGTTCCTTTTATCTCAGCTAACACACGTAGATAAAAGCGGGCTACTCACGGTCGAACAGCTCGACGGACTGGCGCGCACTCTTGTACGCGCGAGTATACACGCGCTCATGCGAGTCAGGAAAGAGATTTGTGAAAAATATAAACGATTGGTGTGAAAATAATAGCAAAATACACACTTTGATAACATTGTGAGGATATTTTATATCGATCTTATGTGTTTATTTTGTTATAGGTTGATACTAATGTATAAGAGTCGTTGCATTGCAGTTCGTAACTACGCGAAGTTTGTTAATAGAAACACAGTGTAATTATTTCATTTTATTTTATACAGACATTTCATCGTTATAGTTAAATAAACATGTACACACGTTAGTATAATATATTTGATGTTCGTTAATATTTCAACACAGCTAAGCGCAAAAACAAATAGTAAAATGAAACCACATCAATTTCATTTAAACTACAAACAATGATTAATTTGAATCGAACTGCAATCCTTAATTGATTTACTAACAGACTAATTCAGTTTATGCATTTTTATATAAAATACACACAATTAACGTAAATTGTGTTTCCTCTTATTAATAAAATGATTCTATTTTCATGCTTAAAATATTTTAAGCGAGCACATCACACCAAACACTCACAGCATATCAAGACAAATTAATTTCTCGTAAGAAGCTAAAACTTTTCACTGAGGTAGCTTTTTAGGATCAACAACATTGTTTTAAATAAAGTACCACCAAATCCATGTCTCAAAGACAAGTGTCAATACAGAAGTGTCACTCGTGGTCCCAGCAGAGCCTACTTTGTACAATACAGTTCAGTACTTGTACACACCGCAGCTGTTTGCGTGAATCGCATTGTTCATTATTCAGCGTTCATTATTCACAGTCGTGTATTCATTACCGGCCGCTGTCGACACGAGAGAGGCCGGCAGGAGGAGGAGTCACTACACCCGCCTATAAACATTAGCAGACAAGTTTGTTTAGGAAATTATGAGGTTTTACCAACTTCAAGTACGGAAGCGAGTTTGTTGAACCGACCATTAAAGGCAGAGGCCTTTTGTTACAAAGACTCGTTTGTGCAGCGCCGTCATGAAAATAAAAACATGAACATAAATCAAGTTAAATTTACATTGCAGGAATCTTGCAACTTTGTTTACATAGTATACTTGCGAACAAAATGAGATATTTACAAGCAGTCCTAATATATTCTGCTTACTTTTGCAATTAACTTTCCGGTATAATCTGGAGCTGAAGTTGATTACTGGCACACAGCGAAGCCCGCGCTACCTCCCGCGTTATAAAGATAAAGATAAAGAATCTTTATTGATAATGTAAAATTGTAACATACATAGGTATAAGTACTAATAGCACAGAATATGCTACACAAATTACAATATCTCGTCAAATTGAATTTATAACATTAGGCTTTTATAAAATTTTAGAAGTTACATATGTCTAGTTTTATTAATAAAACAATGAAAATTTTTGTTATTAAAATCATGTCAAACATAATAATAGGTATGTAATCATACAATATGTCAACTTAAATAAATCTTGGTACTGTCACTTTAGCTGTATAGGGGCTAAAATGACAATTTGGCATCACACTCCTTACTCAGTAGTTAATTACATAATTTCTAAGCAAGTTTAGAATCAATTGGTAGTTGACTGTAGTCATTTTCAAAGTATTCTTTAAAACTGTATAGTGTCTGATCTAACAATAATTGTTTGACGCTATTGCAAAATTGCTGATCATTATTCAAAGACTGAATGTGTGCGGGGAGTTTATTGAATATATTTCGGCAATCACAATCGCTCGATTGATGAGCCCTCACCTTGGCTGTTTACTCAAAATAATGAGCTCTGTCGATTGCGACGCGACTCGTGACGTCATTACCGCACACACGCACACGCACGTTCATTATACGAATTATAATCAATCAATTGTGCGGATCAAATTTATTGAGACGAGCGATGTAGGTAATTACGTAGCGCGGTTTGTCCTATCTGCGTTAATTAATCCTTGTTAAATGTTTGTTGCATCTTTTGTATGTATTTTGTGATAATGTCAGTATACTTTGATAGATTGATTTAGTTTGATTAAATTATGAATAATTTATAAATTATTTCACATAATTTCAATACACTTACTTCTCAATGGAATTATTTTACTCTGTCTAAACACAAACCAACTTTAACTAATTTATGAAATGCAAGTAAATCCTTGCCTAGTACTTCGTTATATCCTCGTATTTTGCAGAAACCCTCAAAAAGTTGTCAAGTTCCCGTGAGAGCGAGCTCGGGGCATTTCCGCCAGTACCTACCGGCTACCCAGCTACTATAGCACTAGACTGGTAGGTACAGTTAGTATTTGTGAACTATTTCTGCTAAAGTTGCAAAAAGTCGCCGCTTTCAAAGCACTCTCGAATGAGGGAAATACGTTGAAAACATTTAATTGGTTTCATATTCCTTTCATACTACCTTCAGAGAGAGTTCACAGACCCGCCTCAGGCTGCATGGATACATCAAAGGGGCAATGTGCGACAGCTAAAGTATTGGATATACTACTAACTACCTATTGCTTTAACAACTAACATTTTTAATTTTATTGATTCCACACAAAATGTTTACCTGAATACTACAATGTTTACACGCCTTTTAGAGTATTGAGAAAAATTACCAGACAGCTTTGTTAATTTTAAATTCAGTTTATTTTTTTGTACCACTAACCACTGCAAACAGTGTACACAGTTATAACGGCATAGATTGACCAGTATAATGATGAGATAAAATAATTATCATTTACACGTGAACTATGTGATCTAGGCAGTGCAAACGATGGTACTACCGCTCCTTTAAAGGTTCTATTTATGAGTTAGTGGAAGCAAAGAGTCTAGATTCCAATACCAATGTGGGCGGCTTTATGTCACTGTATTATATCATTCACGGGCCGATACTTTCTCTTTTATACTGAAATAAGACAGTTTATAATTTTATTAATAATATTATTGCATAACTTTTAAGAAGCTATAAAAGATTTGCCAGAGGCTCTAAGAGTAATTTAGTTAGAGAAGATTGAAAATTCATGATACTAGATTTGCTTATATTATATTACCGTACTATAAGAAACCGACCGATCTAATCTAATTACTAGTCTCAAACTGATCACATTGTTGACCACTTTTGTGTCCCGGAAGTGGTGTAAGAGGTCAGTGAGCGGCGATAATGACACCACTTCCGGCGGCTGCAGCGAACATTCTCGAACGGAAACGTCAAGTTTGTCTGCAGGTATCTGATGGGAGCGCGGCCAGCCTGTCTCGCAGCCAGGAGCAGTCAGCCGCCGGAGGATTACTGGGAGAGAGCTGGAGGTAGATATTAGATAAGCTGGCGAATTAATGGACTACAATTATTTTATTTAGAGTATTTGAAATTTTAAAAAGACAGTTTCTTTGCAAAACCTAGAAATAATTAAAAAGGGGCGGCCATCTTGACGGAATCACTCTCTTTGGAACGAGGCGTTGTTGGATATACAAGGTCAGTGTCGTGAATATTTGTAAATAGATAATAAGTGAATAATTGATAAAGCGATAATAAATGATTAATTACTGTATTTTGAATGAACACAAAACACTGAATGTTATAATTTATAATTGTACCCCTTCTGAGCGATCGTAACATAATATAGCGAGTTGTATTGAAATGTTAGCTTCAAATTAAAATATTTCATTAATTAATGAATAAAACACACCACTCAGATTACTAATTCCTCAAATTGTTTACTATTTTTTAATAAATAGAAATGTATTTGTAGTTTATTTATATTTATAAATAAAATCTAAACTATCAATGACCTCAATTACATTATCACTATTTAAACCAAATATCTACATCCAGCTTACACCTAACAACCATCTAAGCTCGTTACCAACTCCGTCAAGCGTAAGTCCAGCCATCACTTGCTGGCTGCAATTTCCCTAACTTATAAACAAGATAGTTGGACCTTTGACCATAACTCGCCTTCATTGAATGTATTACCGGTGTAAGGCTGCGTTTCACTGAACATAAATGAAGGTAAAACTAAAAACCTATAATACAAGTCTGAATGTGTCACTGTTACTCTCAAACTTTTCAGTGAAATATTAAAAGAAGACAGTGATTTTTTTTTACATTATATGTTTCAGTTTATTTATTCTGCGCCTAATTCGTTTTTTAAACGGTATAGGCTTACATTTGACTACAGCCTGCCTGATGTTAATCACCACTGTAGTCTAAGACGTAGCACGCTTGCCTAAAATAAACCTATTTACTTGAAGACCACTGTGTAATAATTTACTGGGAACGAATTTTCTGGTCGTAATTTTATAGCGCACCACGCGTCCTATCTTACATACATACGTACATAAATATTTAGTTTTTTTTTTATCAAAGTCTAGGCATTATAAGAAATTATTTCAATTCTATTCTATCGTGAGTACCTAATATACATACCTATCGTGAAAATTCACTTAAATACAAACTCCCCTTAAATGTAGCGGTTTGTTTATAAATAGCGTCCGATCCCGGGCCCCGATTTGGAAGACAATTTCCTAAAGTCCCAGATGGGCACGGCGCCTACATCTCACTCGCTGACTGATTGTGCCCATTTGTACGCGTCCTGCGCGAATTAGGGCTTAAAATTATGATTTAAGACTATAAGCGGTTCTGGAATAGATTGTACAAGCATACTGGTTTATACCAAGATGTTTTTATAGCAAGGTATTTGAATTTCTAAAAAAAGTTATATGTTACGTTACTGTAAGAACAATCTAGCTAAAATTGAACGGGTTTAGATAATTTATTTTAATAAATAACATGATGTGATATAATAATAATAATAATCGTTTATTTGCACACTATTGCTTACAACTATATTGCTTAAATATTACTTAAGGAATAAACATTAGCTCACGAATGATAAGTACTTTATTTCCCCCACTAGGTCACCCTGTGTCGGGGAAAAATTGCTCGTCCATCAGTATTTACAGATACATACTTTGTAATATACTAGGACTAAAGTAAATACTAGAAAGATATCAGTTTCCAATACATGTGGTGAATTGGTGAAAATACATACGTGAAAGATAAAAGAGATAAATATACCGGGACATTTGTAGGAGTATTAATATTATTTACATATATACCTATATTGTATAGTTGCAATGTAAATAGCTATGGATGTTGGTGATGAATTATATCTCAAACTGTGACAGTTGCATACACACTTATCTATTACTCTAACTACTAATAAACGAACTAAATACTGAAACTACTTCAATGTCCTAGAGCAGTAAATATGCTCGCGTAATCAGTAGGCATTGAGAGGTATTAATATAATCCGGTCCGTTCCTGATAACGCATTACTGAGACATTAGCTTTCTGTCTGACAGCGAGGGAAAATCTGATGCAAAAAACTCTTGTAATAATCAATAATTTAAGTATGCGTTTGGTTTGTTAATGTAAGGTTATATTGATTATTAATATTTAAAAACCGTAATTAAAATTACTTTATCGACTTTAATTTAACTACAAAATGTATTTTTTACGTATATTTAGATTTTGATATGAGTTTTGCTATAAATTGCGCCCAACTATTTTATAAGTTAGTTTTCATTTCTTCGTTAATCTGCGCGAGGTTCTAACCAACGAACAGTGAAATTACGGCGTCGACTTTTGAGAAAAAAGCTTAAAACGGCCGACAATTTGTCTTAAACTGGGTGAAACTGTGAAATATTCGGGAAGTTCCTGCTAACTTGGGCTTTGTAGAAGATGTACGCGATATGTACTAACTTGAACGTGACTACATTTCCTAACACATTTTGTTATTGTACGAACTCTAAAATATGTTTGTTTTTCTAAGTGTGTGCAGAAAAACATGAGACTTGGTGCTGGCAAGTTATTTGGATTTGAATGAAACAAAATATGTTAGGTTTTTTAGTGATTTGAGTTTAATGTTGAGTCTTGTACATCAGCTTCTAAGTATTTGAAAGTACTTTTTCATTAGAAGACCAGTTTCTTAGTCTTAGTATTTTTATGAAAAATATCAAACAACAAACAGTTTACAATTATTTGCAATAAGCATTGTTCATTATCATTAATTGAAATGTGTAGGCAGTACTTAATGCAGCGGCGGACAGGCAAGGCGACGACGTGAGTATAAAGCTGGCTTTTTAATTAATTTGCAAGTTCGTGTCCCAGCCCGACCTGTGGACACATTGTCCTTCTTATAAAGGATCCCGTACACTTTGCAGCCTTGATGTTATGCAATTGTTCAGCTATGAATATTTAGTTAAAGTTTCATCTCCGATTTTACTACGTTGAAAACTAATTATTTCTAGAATAAGCTGAGCTACTTTACTTATATTTAGACCCAATTAACGCATTTAGCGACTACCTTAACCGGGACAGAATTAAAAATATTATTACAGGTGTTCCAAACTTTAACTACAATGATCTTGTGTGGCCTGAATAGCTCGACAGCGTCATTGCCACCTCGTGTGCAGCCCCCGTAATCCACAACACCTATATAAATACCGGTTTATAATGAAGAAGCAACCCCCCTCCCTCTAGAGTCGAGGGGGTGACTTTTGTAAATACGGAAATATGGAATCATAAAGTTAGACAATGAGGTCGTTAGCTGCCTGAAATATTTACCCTGGAATACATTACAAGGGATGACGGCTTTTTATTTGTTTAAACCCGGTTTACGGCTCAAGTTGGACTGATGGTCTGCTATGTAAATATACTGCGTATGTATGAGAGGGTTCACTATGTATCGTATAGTTTGTAGCAAATGTTAATGCCAATTTAACTATTTTAATAGTAAGTCTATAAACGTACAACGTAAAGATAAAAATCGCGAAAACTGATATTTGACTACCCTATGGGAATAAAATTGCAATTTATAATATCTTACTATCGAGCAGATTACGTGATTTATGCCCTAAGTTAAAATAGTGCAATTTATCCACGCCTAAATATTTGGTGCAGTAAAGAATCGTGCAGTTCGTCTCGCGTCGTCTTCAACTGCACGATGCCGAAACTTCCCGCGAGTGTCGCTAACAAGCCATGAATTAATTATAGCTCGCAACTTGTTTCCTCAGATATGGGACTTGGAAGTTGGAGCTTACAGAGCTTCCACCGAGTGTGTATTGTATTGTCTGTGCATTGTAAGCTCCAATTGCATAACAATGGAAGCGAAGCAATTATTGTTTCACGTACTATTCACAGTTTCATATTTTGTATATTTGTAGGATTGTTTTCGGAGCAAAGATTGGATTGGTACTCCAAGGTTGCCCGAAAAGCTTTTAAGTTTTAAAGCAATCATTAAAATCAATGTATTTTATGGCTTTTCTTCTTGATTTTACTATGTACTCGTATTAAATACGGTGCTCGTATCAGCGTTATGTACCTTCGGCCAAGTCAAATAGACCCTTTTGCTTAAATCTATAAAGTGTAAAGTGGTACCTGTAGAGCGGGATCCCTGCATCATCCCGGAACCAGAACACCATGTAGACCTTGTCATTGGCGGCGGTGCCAAGGTCGCACGGGAACTGCGCCACCATGCCCTCCACTGCCTGCACGTCCACCGTGCGCACGCCCGCTGCAACAACACAACCAGCAATGAATTATACGGCTTGGGGAATTAACGCCGAGGAAGATAAGTATCGGTGGCATATTGTGAAAGTACCTGGGCACCCACCACGATGTGTCTGCCCAAAAGATCTTCCCTAACAAATTCTGCGGGGGAGTTACGACCCTCAGTCGTAAGTAAATACGACTTAAAGAAAAAAAATATCGGTGGAGATTTGAGTGCAAGAAGTTTTATCTCTAGAAACCATGTTTTCTTCAAGAAGTCTTTATTTAATTAATTATATGAGCAATACACGCTTTTTGAACACATCCAAAGGTATTTCAGAGTTAAAGTACCTTTTATGCTGATTCAGAAAACAGATCTTTAAGTACAGTTATCTTAAGATAAGCAACCAAAAGACCAGAACACAGAAGTACCTACAAATAAAGATAAATAACTTGAATTGTTTCTAACCGAGTATTAAATTTAGATGATATCAGAAATGTTCCCTAACCTAATATCCGATGTTATACTTGGTAGACACTATTAGTAACAGTAGCTAGTTAAATAAGCGTAGGTATTAAGTTTTCAAATTCTAATTGGTTTAATTTACCTTCCCACTCGTGGCTATATAAAGACAAGTTTCGTCCGGAATAGATTACAATCTATTCCGGACGAAACTTGACGAAACCTATTTACAGGACACAAGTGTCCTGTAAATAGGGTTTTAGCGCGCCTACAACAGTGTTTTATCGTTTTTAATTAGTTCTCACCGTTCGGATTGCGGGGGGAAACCGCAACTGTCAGAGTCACAGCGAATCCCGCGAAGATTTTCTCCATGACATCTGACGTTGACATAATGTGTGGCGAGACGTCTAAATTAATCGAACATCCCGCCCACCAAGAACCTCGTTCTTCATCAGCATCTTCTTGCTTAAGGTACTAACACTCACATGTAATATTGTCTATTTGCCCCAAGTCTAACCCACCCAAATTTCCCCGAAGGACCGAACTAAAACTACCTTGGCATAGCATTACAGTTCAGTCCGTTGACTATAGGAATTTGTCAGGTCTTGAATTGTTGTAACTTTACAACATTTGGTATACAAAACTTAAATGGTTGATTCATTACTTGATTTTGTATGTTTGTATCTTTACTTCATTTGTGTGTGGCACATGTGGTTTATCTAGTTTTATCTGCTTAACTTGCAGCCATGATGGTCCCTGCCACCATAAAGTTCTATTCACTAAATCCGAAGGGTCCACCCCCCGGGAAGCCAAGTTGGCTTCAGATTTAACATGTGACCATCTATCATTATCTAGCCTTGTTTGAATCTCGGCTACACGGTTGGCAACATCTTTAGTATTGCCACACTTTTCTACTGGTGACTGGATGTCTTCTTTAAATGGTAGCTTTACTTCATATCTTCCAGTCTCTGTCCGAGTAGTTATTTGTTTGTATATCTCCTCACACCTTTTCTCTTCAGCCGTGAGCTTCTTTTCTTTGGGAAGAAATTCATTTTCTGTTTCCCAAAATTGTCTTAATAATGTATTTTCACTCAAGCAGGCATGTACGCTGACTACTCTGCTGTTTCCAACTGCTGTAGGTGTATCACCTGAAATGATCCATCCCAACTGTGTGTTTTGCGCTAACGTCCCCTCAGGGCTGCGACATAAACCTTCAAGCATGATCTTCCCATGGACACTTCCACCTAATAGAATATCCACCCTACCGGGTCTGTTGTATTCAGGATCTGCCAGCTTTTTGTTCTCTATTTCTGGCCAGTTCTGAATTGTGACTGGTGCTTGAGGCTGATTTGTTGTGACATGTTTTACCACACTTGCACGAACCAATAAAGCGAAGTATCTGTTGTACCTAGACCTCATTTCAAATTCTACTATAAATTTGGAACGCAATGTCTTTCCTTCACTGAATTGTAACTCTGTATTATATTGTTGACCGACCGCGGAGGACAGGACATCATGGAGAAGCATAGTGCACCAAGTGATCAAGACTTCAAGCTAGACACGACCTTCAGCAATGAAGACAACGACTAAGAAGAAGATCATATTGTTGAGGTTTCAGCCCTGTTGACTGAACAAAGTTTACTGAATTGGATGTAATTGGTTGCGACCGTTTTAATTATTATTAAATAAATAAAATATATCTGATACCAACGAAGCTTGTGAGCCTGGATCAACTAATGACCGGTAGACTTGTGTTTTATTCTCTGTAATAACATCTACCAGTGCTGTAGCTAGAAGCACTTGATCCAAGCTGTTTGCAAAATGTGATACTAATTTTGTGTTGTCCCTTTGTTTTTCTTTGTCTTCCGACACTATATTTCCGGACGGCTTTGATTTTGACTTTTCAGTATGCAAAGTTGAATGATGTTTTGACCTACATACTCTACAACGAGCCTCTCTCTTACACTGAAAGGCTGAATGACCAGGAGCTAAACAATTGAAACATAAAGCATTATCTTGTACTGTCTTCAATTTATCATTGTAACTTAGTTTTCCATAAAGTTTACAATTGTACAAGTAATGATCACCTGAACAATAAACACACTTGATTTTGTCTTTCTGATCTTCTATGAGTGCAGTAGTGTGAAATGACTTGACCTTCTGTATTCTATCTTCACTATGTATCATTTCTAAACAATGAAATCTGCTTTCTAAAAATTTGAACAGACTGTATAATGAAGGCAACTCTTCTGTACCACTTGTGATCCGTTGTTCCCACTGTTTGTGAGTTTCTGCATCAAGTTTTGTGACAGCAATTCAGCCTCTCCAGACAAACTTGTTTTTAAATAGTGTAGCTTTTGTACATAGTTCAGGTATGCATTGTTGTGTATTAATGTTTCAAAAATATCATGAAATGATGGCTCAACTTTCCAAAGCCGCCACTCGCGTTGGAGGTCCACAATTTTTTAAGAAGTAGATAATATTTAGAAAAGGCTACACGTTAAATATTTAAGTGCGGAGACGCTTAGTTTACGAGATATTATTTTTTTAAAATCGAAAAATAATCCTTTATTTTGACAGTTTCTTGACACTATGACGGCCATTAGCGTTTCGTTTTACGGACTGCTATTACATACAAGCGTGCGACTTATCAAACTATTATATTTATTTGCTAATGTGTATGTAATGTTTAGTTTTTGTCACAATTACGTATACAATTGATGAAAAATACATATAATACGTAATTTTATTTATTATTTGATCGCAAATTTTTACGTAGGTAGTTATAATATTTTGTGTGTAACTTGCAACTTGATGAACGAAACGTGACGCCATTATTTTTTTTAGTATTGGCGTCACACTCTTCGCGTATTTGCCAGTGTCAAGTAATTTTCTTTCTTCTTCGATGCATGCTTGAGGTTAGGTTAGAATAGAAGGGGATGGCGGGGTCGAGTGAGCGAGCGTAGCGGGTTGGGGTGTACTTTACGGGACGCTAAACCTTTTTTTTTTTTTTTTTTTTTTTGTTGCCCAGGAAAACCTATTACAGGTACCACCCAAAAAACCCCGGGGAGGGCGGGTTGTTATGTGGGAGTCTCCGCCCCACTCTATAAGGGCGGCATACCCACTAAAAACCTGGGGTGTTCCATCTCCGCATCGTTGGTCCAGGGCCACGAGAGCGCGATGCATACATCCGCAGCCCTGGTGATGCTGGCCCGGTAACGGGCCCCGCCTCGGGGAGCTTCAGCTCAACCCTCAATGGATGACGTGTCAGAACACGGGACACGTCATGCATCCTGTGGGGACTCATTCCAGGGCAACAGGTTCCCCGACCTGCCACCCAGAGCCCCCAGGAGTCAGGCAGTCGCACGCCAAAGCGACCGCCCTCCTCCAATGCGCCCTCTGCGCACGGAGTTCGGTTCCCGTGTCGCCGCTACTCGGCCGGTACACCGAACTCCTCTCGCCTCTCGGCGACCACCTCGGGTGCTCTTAAAGAGCACCCAGCTCCACCTACACCGCGAGGTGCGGCGAGCTCCACGCCTCGGGCCCTACAACCAGCCCTCTCGAAGGGGAGGTATAGGCGAGGGCCCCCACTCGATCGAACGTTTGGACACAGGCTAGCAAGATCCACCGGAAGTTGGAAGTTACTAACCTGTGGACGTATTGTATATAAGTATTGGCGTTACACTCTTCGCGTATTTGCCAGTGTCAAGTAATTTTCTTTCTTCTTCGATGCATGCTTGAGGTTAGGTTAGAATAGAAGGGGATGGCGGGGTCGAGTGAGCGAGCGTAGCGGGTTGGGGTGTACTTTACGGGACGCTAAACCTAACCTAACCTGTTGTAGTGCAAGTGTTGGACTCGAAGTCACTTGTCTGTGTCAGAAGGTAGATTAGGTTCGTTAGGTTGCTTTCTACCACGCACATGCGACGACGAGCGAAGCGAGGAGGAGCCAAGTCCTGTTGTAGTGCTAGTGTTGGACTCGAAGTCACTTGTCTGTGTCAGAAGGTAGATTAGGTTCGTTAGGTTGCTTTCTACCGGGGTGCGATGATCGGACTACCTTCACGTTGGGTAAGCCCAACTAATTTCATCTCTCCATATGGAGATTTGGGGTTAGTTGGGGAAACCTGGTGCACCCCGTCCACAGGTTAGTAACTTCCACCATCCGGTGGATCTTGCTAGCCTGTGTCCAAACGTTCGATCGAGTGGGGGCCCTCGCCTATACCTCCCCTTCGAGAGGGCTGGTTGTAGGGCCCGAGGCGTGGAGCTCGCCGCACCTCGCGGTGTAGGTGGAGCTGGGTGCTCTTTAAGAGCACCCGAGGTGGTCGCCGAGAGGCGAGAGGAGTTCGGTGTACCGGCCGAGTAGCGGCGACACGGGAACCGAACTCCGTGCGCAGAGGGCGCATTGGAGGAGGGCGGCCGCTTTGGCGTGCGACTGCCTGACTCCTGGGGGCTCTGGGTGGCAGGTCGGGGAACCTGTTGCCCTGGAATGAGTCCCCACAGGATGCATGACGTGTCCCGTGTTCTGACACGTCGTCCATTGAGGGTTGAGCTGAAACTCCCCGAGGCGGGGCCCGTTACCGGGCCAGCATCACCAGGGCTGCGGATGTATGCATCGCGCTCTCGTGGCCCTGGACCAACGATGCGGAGATGGAACACCCCAGGTTTTTAGTGGGTATGCCGCCCTTATAGAGTGGGGCGGAGACTCCCACATAACCACCCGCCCTCCCCGGGGTTTTTTGGGTGGTACCTGTAATAGGTTTTCCTGGGAAACAAAAAAAAAAAAAAAAAAAAAAAAAGGTTGCTTTCTACCACGCACATGCGACGACGAGCGAAGCGAGGAGGAGCCAAGTCCTGTTGTAGTGCAAGTGTTGGACTCGAAGTTACTTGTCTGTGACAGAAGGTAGATTAGGTTCGTTAGGTTGCTTTCTACCACGCACATGCGACGACGAGCGAAGCGAGGAGGAGCCAAGTCCTGTTGTAGTGCAAGTGTTGGGTTAGATAGTTAAGTACCCCATAGTGAAATCGTAGTACTTAACCTCAAAATACAAAAATGGTCATATCTCGAAAACAATTGATCTCCGCACCCCCCCCCTTTCAGGGGGGGGCTTACCCCCCCCCCTAACCCCCCCCTTGAATGGCGGCTTTGGAAAGTTTAACCCTTTGTAATTGCTCAAATCTATCGTATTGACACGAAAATAACTGTGAAATATCTTCCATTTTTCAAATAATATATGCTATATCTAGTATGCAAAACGTCGGTAGTTCTGTGGAACCTACGGGGAAAAAATTGATGCCTAATCGTAATTTTATCAAGTAAAATGTCCAAAAATCACTTGTAAAAACTTGTATTTAATAAACAAAAGTTCGTGATTTCAACAAAAACAGCTTACTTACAGTTTTTGCGGTGTTTTACCGTACAAAACTTCCATAGTTGATACGGTGATTTTACATCAGTTTTACGATTATCACTCGCGAAATACATAAAAAACGGACGCGAAGGACCAACTTTGTCCTGTAAATAGGGTTTTAGCGCGCCTACAACAGTGTTTTATCGTTTTTAATTAGTTCTCACCGTTCGGATTGCGGGGGATAACAGCAAATACAGCAACTGTCAGAGTCACAGCGAATCCCGCGAAGATTATCTCCATGACATCTGACGTTGACATAATGTGTGGCGAGACGTCTAAATTAATCGAACAGATTGGATGAGCACAAGAGCACAAAGTTTCACAAACCAGTTATATATTAGTAAACGCTGTTTATAGTCATTATATTTTTAGAAAGGAAGTTTCTAAAAATATTATATTCTAATAACTTTGGCCAATATTATTATTTGGGTACCATGCAACTTTTTGCTTGCGATTAAAGGAAAGAAGTAAGAATGTTACAAAAATGATAGGTAAGAAGATATTTTTAACAATCCATGTTAAACATTTCAACATACACGAGAAAATAATGTGCATTATTTAATTGCATTGTTGTCTATGATTACAGTATACTTCCGGAAGTGAATAGTAATACGACTAATAAATCAGCCACAAATACCTAAGTAGTTTGCCAGCACTAGCCCGATGGGATCAGAAATGCGATATTAGTTGTCCAAATAGAGCCCCAAGACAGCTATTAGACGTAACAAGATAGGAAACCGAACTTCAAGACTGCAGGGAGCGGTCACTGCAACTCTACCGGGACTATTACAACTCGCAACTCGAGGGATTACTACACACGACACTACTTACAAGGGCTGGTGCTTGCAAGACCGGGACTGTTCACAAAAATATAAAATATTACTAATGTGGTTTGAAGTCTGCGCATAAAATGGAAGTGATATACGTACACTGCAAAAATGAGTACTTTCAATTTGAGAAAACAAAAAGAGCTTTTGGAGAAAATAAGTTTGTTAGATAGGCATAAAGAAATGTTTCTATACATATCAATTTAGTTTGACAGTAGATTATCCTTTTTTTAAAGCTTTGTCTAATAATGAAGAGCATTTTTTATGCCTATATAATTTATTACAATTTATTTCAAGACTATCCAGCACGTTCAGGACTGCTAAAGCAAAGTTGTAGTAGTAGAGTTTGCACTTCATTTGCGAATATCGAGAGTACGGAGTGGCGCTGTTAATTAATGTTATTCTAGCCCAAGGAAGTAAGTTGGTCGGAGCGGGTGTCACACACTGTGTGAGGATATTGTACCACCAGTAGTATTAGTTTCTGTATACACTGGAGGGACATGCTAGTTGCATAAGAGGTTCATATGGCTACAAGTAATAGTCTTAAAGTATTTTTATTAAGATTGTCCATTCAGGAGCTGGTGGAGACAATCGCGGCTTTGATTGATTTAATGGCATAATCATGCCTTGAAATACATAGTAAACCAAATAAATTTATAAACATATAACAGCTTAAAAATCCTTTGATATAATTGTGTGTCGGTATTATATAATGAGTAATTAAATTTGTCTTTTCGATTTTATTGTTAACACGCACGACAAAATTCAAACTTAATAGCATTTTCATAATCAATGTATACAGTTTTCGTTACATAAATACCTGTTTAATTTACATGAATTTTAATAACGGCAATGACGGCTTATTAATTCGCCATATTCTGCAATAAACATACCATAATTGCTTATAGGCCATGTTATTACGAAACAACACATTTATTATACATTTATACAAGTCTATTTGCTTCACTTTGTAAATTACCTGAATACATATTTACGGTCTAAAATGATATGGTTTTTACGCTTTATGCTATGTTTGTGTATCTATTAGGTATTAACCTACATATATTTTAGTTTATGATATTCCTAAACGCACCTTGTGATAAAATGACGTGAAAAATCATACAAGTTAGACCGTGTTGGTAAAATATGAGTTTATTTTATTCCAGTTTTTGCAGAAACACTCGTTACTTCGCAATGTTTTAGCAGAGAAATAACAGCTATAAATAGGTTTCAGTTTCCGTCCATCAAATGTATAAATGAAAGCTCAAAAACAAGAGATTTGTGCGTTCCATCTACAATGGTGGTCCAGTGAGTCGTGCGCTCAGATTGGCGCGGCGGACATCGACGCGTCCGCGTGGAAACATTGCTACTCTGTCCTACGCAACACGCAATGTACACGCATTGAATATGTGCCTATGTGGGTAATGACCTAGCTATGAGTGTATATTCTACTAATATAAAGTTTAGGTATACGCTTAAAAGTTTACTGTGGTCATTTTACACACCGTTGAATATATTTTTTTTAAACTTTTTTGAATTAATTCAGATATTTTATCTCCTAATTTTCTAAAACGACTTCCGCATAAAATGCTCTTTGTTCAAAGTTGCAAAACTAGACTGAGATGGAGCTGGCTCTTCAACGGGGCTGCCTGGAAACATCTTTATGAACTTGGCAACAGATTTATGAACATCACAAACCAAATTAGTTCCTAATTTTAAACTACTCGTAGTTAGTTATCTCATTCCGAGTAGGTACAGTTCTAGAATACAATCACAGCAAATGTTGAAATATTGGCCGCGAGCTCGAGCCGCGCTATGTGGCTAATAATGCTGAATGCTGCTACAACAGCGCACCGCTAAAAACCAATGCGTCGCGTGAGGCTTAACTATTTACCTGACTGTTTAGCAACTGACTTCAGCTGACTTCAACGGAAGACCAGCGCTGACTGTTCGCAGTCAGCACATGCTGAGTTGAGGCCGGCTTGTGACAGGAAATTGTGTATGTGCAAAATGTGTTTGTCTTACTTTCTTGAATGTGTTCGTATGTAATTTCTTGTCACAAAATAAATAATAAATATTTTTTTTTCATTGGATTATCAGTTTGTTTGTTATTACACACTTGTTATATTATAATATATGCTTGATGAAAACTCGATACCAGAGTTGGCCACTCTCATAAGAAGTTACTCACATTTTTGTATGTTGTTTTGAATAATTGGTCTGACAACATAATTTTCTTTTGCGGTCAAAGTGTTTTGTACAAATTTCGTTTTAAAAATACTGCCTAGACAAGGCGTAATAAAAACAGCGCAATAACATTTCGTCATATTAATAAAGGTGTACAACTACACGATGATGAGAAAAACAATATTCCAAGTATTGATCAACATTTTAAAATAACATGAACACTGTTTTAGCATAGTTGTATAACGTTTACATTTGGTAAGTTGATTGAAAGCAGTGAATACTTCACAACTAATAAAATATTGAAGCGGAATGTCCGCCAGTAACAATCAGGCTTTCAAAGTGGCTTTTAATCAGTCGCCAGTAATTGTGCGCCGGATCACAGGGGGCGCCCGGGCGGAGCATGGGCGCGTACATGTATCTACAGAGGTGTATAACCAGGATTGCTATCAGAACACAAGCGTAGAACAAAATCTATCATTAGTGTGAAATGTTTTTGCAGTGGTAATTTTAACGCCATAATAAAAAATCTAGAGTAAAAGAACAACTAAAGCCTCACTGGTGATATATGATATTAACTTATCATGCTAAAATTCAACATTCTCATAACAATGTTGATTTTAGATTGAACACTACACCGCGCTCACTACACCACGCTCACTACACCGCGCTCACTACACCGCGCTCACTACACCGCGCTCACTACACCGCGCTCACTACACCGCGCTCACTACACCGCGCTCACTACACCGCGCTCACTACACCGCGCTCACTACACCGCGCTCACTACACCGCGCTCACTACACCGCGCTCACTACACCGCGCTCACTACACCGCGCTCACTACACCGCGCTCACTACACCACGCTCACTACACCACGCTCGTTTCAAATCACTTCAAGAACATTCGGTTTAATTAGATAGCGGGCAAACATTGCAGCCAACATCATAAAGCAATAAAGTGAATTGTTTAGCCATTAATTTCCCAATTTCAGCGGTTTTAAGTTTCCATGTACCGATTTTCGCCAGCCTTTTCATAATTGACAAGTGGCGTTTTAATCAAGATCTGACACCTCGCAGTGCTCGCGTTATAAATGGGTTGTTCACTTTACATTGCTTGGTTTGGACGCCAACTTTCATGAATGCTTTTCAGCTGGTAGTGATGGTTACGGGACATATTGAATTTCTCGCTGTTGTTATGAGACCATTGCGTTGTCATAACCCGATGAAAATTTGATACCGTAATGTAGGGTTGGCAGTGGTTGCGACGCAGGTGATGGTGTCGGAGTTATTCAGAGCCGGTCCATTGCGGGCTGTCAGTGCATTGGAATCAATACATCGAGCGATCCTTTAGAAATGTGCCGTGATCCTGTTTATGAATTAATTCTGGACTTCGGACACAGCGCGAGCGCCGCCGACACAGATTTAGATTGTGCGGTTTACATATTAAAATGTTTGAGTTTGAAACTTTAAGTTAAAATGATGAACGTTGTGGTAGCAAAAATAAGGAAACAAATTTTCTTTTACCGGAAAAATTGATGCGTTTAAATTAAGTGCTCTTCCGAGTTGATGCGTAATATAAGAGTTAAAGAGAAGTAAAATAAAATAAAGCGGTATAAAAGAACACCATAATATTTCTTCCTAGTTGTGCCAGCTGCGTGGCTTGCCACAGCGCAGTGTGTGGCAGAGGGACCACTCACTTTACTGCTGTTGTATGGAAGGACACTGTCTCAATTATATTTTACAGTGCAAACAAAGTTCTTAAGATTACTGGCTAGCAAATTTACAACTGTGTCTTAAAAAAATAATTAAAAACAAATCATCAAAATGGCGTATTTACGATTATATTTATAGTCTAGTTTACTTCGTAACGAAATAAAAATAAATAAGATATCTCAGCAGAAGCTATGCGCTGTTTTGACACATGCTAAGACAAGGCACAGCTTTAGAGTAAGGATTAATTTCACGCACGATCACCAACTCAAGACCAAAATAATTGGACTTCATCAGTTTCAAAAAGTTTTTTTGCAAGTTCTCCTTCTACCCTGCTCTCTATGTCTCCTTGCGTCGGATGATCACAGCGCGCCATCTGTCTTCATTACGAGGCGCTTTTACTGCGGCCCGAAGACGCCTTAATATATTTATGGGCACTCGCACTTTATGGGACACCCGCGATAATGACAATCGCATACTTCATGCTAATGGAACACAAGAACCGATGGCGAATGTATGGGGAGTTATGTGATGGTCTGATTGGTGTAGGGCTGTTCCGGGAAGGACGTGAGGAAAGTCCTGTCCTGATTCACGAGGACTTCGATAAAGATATAGTAATCATAGTTTTATTTGGTAACCATTGTGAAATATTATTTCATAAACTTTACATATGTTGTACATATGAAAAAGTTACGACATTTTTTTCCCACTCCCCGCGACATTATATTTCAAACTCTTTACTTTCTAGAAATCCTCTCATTCTATTGCAGTATTATAACCTTTCTTTGTCTATATACCTATATGTTTCAAAGTATGAGATGTGGCCACAAAACTTCCGGGACATCAGCAATGTGAAGCGATATGCAAGTAAATGGCTACACAGTACTTACACATCTCATTTTACGTCACTAAACTTCATTTACGACATTGTAAAGCATAAAATTATAGTTAAAGTTGGGCCCCTGGGCTGTGTTTGTGGATTAAGATGAAGATTGGGCCTTGACCTACAAACCCGAAAATTAGGAATAACAGGGAACAATGTACAACAGTTAGGGGTAAAAATGCTTTGAAAACGTTTCAACGGCGTAACAATGTGTAACCGGCTGTACTTGTAATTTTGTAAGCCTTGAGAGCAAAGTGAGTGCCAAAATAAGCATTTATTTTACGTTCTGGCAGCCATCATTACTAGTTTGTCAATAATTAAGGTTTACAAAGGACACGAGTGAAGATCTTTAGAACAGTAACTACGTAACTGAGAAGATCAAACATTAACAATTCAAGGTATTGAACATTGCTTACGTATTTATGGCTAGTGACGGTAACATATAGTAATAAATAGTTCCCTTCATTGATTCTTGCCCTCTTCCATTCTCAGTGATTACTTGAAGTAGTGGCGCATCTGTTGCTGGCCAGCGCCATCTGTTATTAATATTCATAATCACCGTAAAGACGCTCGCCTGTATCTTAACCGCTTTATGATATAGCAATTTTCCGCATCCCATTAACGAGGGCCATTGTTCCTGGTAATTGAGTATAACTCATTGGGCGTTGATTAATTTTGTTGTTGTTTAACGACGTAAATTATTACAAGTTTCGCGGTGTTCGGACGCTTTTTGTTGGAAAACTTTGGACGGCTGGAGTTTTATTAATCAGTACACCTGACTCCAATCTGCCTCACTCCCGGCCTTAAATCTACGGCTTGTTGCTAATTAATTTAGGCCGATAAGTCAGATACGGTTCGGCTGCGGCGAGAATGCGGTTGGTAATTAAACAACTCTGCACCAAGATACAGTCATTTCTATTGACAGAAGCTAACTCTGATTACATTTTTAATGCACTCCTTTTTTTATTCACATTGATTTTGCAACTACCAATCCATTTTCAACTTCCTGACAATTTTGTAGTTCATTGTAACCACCATGTTCATATTCTCCCCCACAAACCCATTATCAGTGTGATCAATGCTGGTGGAGTGAACATGAACTCTGCTTATGTTGGCGCATACAATGCAGCATGCAGCCAGCATGCAGCACGCGCGCGTACTACTCGTACATTAGTCACTTCAGCGAGAGACGTCTTTGTTCTAATATAACTAATGGATGTACAGCGCAATGTATGAACAGAAAACTAACAGAGATTATGCCTTAAAGATATTTAAGAACTTACTTTTTATTACAACTAAATTAAATCATGCCTTACGGGAACTATAAAATGAACTTTGAACTTTGAACTTTAATACAGTGATACTTAAGAACATTTAAAAATCACAATCTTTTTCTGGTCTTATATTTGTTTTCAGTGAGGTTTATTGTACATCTGTACAGTGTTTATTGTGTCAAGAAAACACTTCGGCATCTAAGTACATTCAAGGAGTTAGGTTAGATAGATAAAAAGAACCATATTAAAATGTATCTAAAACACAACATTATTTCTAGACCTTGCAAAACTGTAGCTACAATCCTCTCGCTAACAGATCCATAAAGATCTACTTCTCATTTTATAAAGATTAAGAAAATTGTGGTGTTTTTTTACTGCTAGAGATGTCGCAGTAATCTGTGCACGAGGTAGTCGCGTAGTCAGTAGGTAGGTAGACAGGTAAGCACGGTTCAGCTGAGCTGGTAGAAGCAGGGGTTCCAAAAATGAAACATTTTTATAGGAACCAAGGACGTTTATTCGCCTACATGGCTACGCTAATACTAACTTACAAAACAATACTTAAAACTAAACTTAGTTACAATACTACCTGCGTACAAAAAAGGGACAGCGTGCACATGTGTGGGTCGGGAACCGACCGCGCGGCAGGACATTGGAGCCGTCTCCAGTGTTGATAAAAAAACATTGGTTATTGCAGATGGCAGGACATAACTCCTCCGTCCATAAGAATGAAATTTTACGATGATGAGTTAATCAGAGGAAAATTACATTAACATTTTTTTTAAATGTCCATTAAATAGATATCTGTGTTATAATGTGTTCCGTTTCAACAATTATAATCAAAAATCAGTTTCACATATTTGAATAGCAAAATGGGTTTTATACAATTTAACAGAATAATACAAATAATAGTTACACAGAACTAAAAGGTCATGAATAGAAATATTACACAATGACATGTATATAAACTAATATTTTTCCTTAATAGCTTTAGAAACAATAAAAATCATTTAAATCTGTCTACACAAAGTGTTACACAACATTAACAAAGAAAGACTTAAAAGATGACAATAAAGTAAAACATTTAAATTAGAAATTAGTGAAAACGCACAGGGTTGTATCAAAATATAAAAAAACGAACTCAATTAAAATTGACTATAACATTGAGACAAAATATTTGATTCAAATCAATTAATGTGATATTCCATAGTTATGCCTAATTGAAATGAATTATGTTTTAAAATGACATGATAATTAAGATGTGGCAAATTAAATATTTTTATGATTAATTCAGAAATTGAATATCTACTATAAATGGTATATGTGTTAACAGATAGCGGCGGGATTATAACATTATTTGTTACAACTTGTTATCAATTTCATAGTTTCACTTCGGTGGTTGCAATGAATAAATCAACTGATAAAAACTTAAATTTTTTGCATATGAGACATTGTTACCGCAAGAGTACTTATAATTTATTGGTATTACTTAAACGATTTTAATAGAATTACACATAAAGTAAAATTATACAAAGTTTTACATATAGGAATGTTTTACAAGTATGATGTTAGATGAATATGAGGTGACCTGTTATTATAAACAAAAGTTAGTACAATGTATATAAAATATTTCAATGCAAATGTAAAAATAATTAGAGCAAGTGGAGCAGTCTATAATTTATAAACAGGTTTGGGCAGATTTTACATTCAATTATAAGTTACTTGTTAGAAACTGCATTTCAACATTTTATGGGGCAATTTTATAGAACAACACATGATTGTTTTTACATGAATATGCAAATAAACACATAGGCAATGCAATTACGAAGAAAATTAAATAGTTAAACTAAATTTACATTTAAAATTTTAGAAAACGAACACAAAAACCTGTTATAATTGTCCATTGTCTGTTCTGCATTTTTTTTTTCTCTTATGTAACGTTGTTTAATCACTCCAGTAACGCTATCACAAATACGTTTTTAAAGTACGGCACTGATTGGGATTTCACTGTTGTAGATTAAATATTTCACTAGTTTTAATTCAACGGCTTGCACAAACACTTTTATGTAGGGCAGTTTCAACCGCCACCAGAGCTGGAACTTATTTGATGTATCAGGAGACATCATGAAGGCGACAGGCAGAGTTACCTGCATCACTTTGAGGATAGGATTGGATAGGTTTTTGGAACATAAACTGTTTTACGTATGGGACAACCATCTAGTAATTAAAATGATCTCAACTTGACAGAAATACTGACATTATTAACTCAAAACAGTAGTATGTAACTAAATTAATACCTAACACACAAAATTACATTATACTTACACATTATAACTTCACTAAGGTGGCTAGATTTTGTAGCCTCATCTAATGCTAGAGCTTAATTCTACTTAGCTAAGTCGCTATTGACTCCGCCGATTTCTAGTGCAGAGTGCAGCGACAACTTGTTAGCAAGCGATGCTTGTCTCACTCCCAAGTTACCTAGTCTAAACTTACATAAGTCACTATGCATCCCGCCGATTTTTGTGCAGTATGCAGTGACAACTTGTAAGCAAGCGATGCTTGTCTCACTCCCAAGTTACCTAGTCCTACTTACCTAAGTCACTATGCATCCCGCCGATTTTTGTGCAGTATGCAGTGACAACTTGTAACACGAGCGATGCTAGTCTCAGTTACAAGCTCCCTAGCCTAAGATCTATCTAAGTCGCTATTGATCCTGCCGATTTTCGTGCAGAATGCAGCGACAACTCGTAAGCGAGCGATGTTTGTCCCACTTACAAAGTTCGCGGAATAGGTAGGAGGTCATGGGATTAGTGATGGGTACTACTCACATGCCGTCGCAAACCCTCCATGAGTATAGCTGCCGGCGCCGTCCTCTGCTCCAACCTCGAACCAGTTTCTTCTACAGCTGCACACGCGTCCAGGAGTCGTATTTGTTTGGTTCGCGGATTCAGGTTCCAGAACTTCGTGATATACACCGGCTGATGATGTCACTAAAGAAGTCTGGACTTCCTTTTATCCGCACCGGCTGCGCCAGACAGGTAAGCACGGTTCAGCTGAGCTGGTAGAAGCAGGGGTTCCAAAAATGAAACATTTTTATAGGAACCAAGGACGTTTATTCGCCTACATGGCTACGCTAATACTAACTTACAAAACAATACTTAAAACTAAACTTAGTTACAATACTACCTGCGTACAAAAAAGGGACAGCGTGCACATGTGTGGGTCGGGAACCGACCGCGCGGCAGGACATTGGAGCCGTCTCCAGTGTTGATAAAAAAACATTGGTTATTGCAGATGGCAGGACATAACTAGGTAGGTACATACATTATTGTTGAAAAGGACGTTATAATGCAGAGACTGCATTCTGTAATATTGTGAGCGATGCACTCCATGCGGCGCAGAGTAGTGTAAGTAGCTCTTAAATAATACTGTGTTTTGTACATTATGAATATTACTACTGGAAAATAATATTTATTTCTTACGAACTATTGTAACTCTGTGTATGATATAACCTTTGAGATTTCATCAACTTCAAGACAATATTTAATTGTATCATATTGCGATGAAAAATTAAAAGAAATCGCAGATAGAAATATACAGTATCAAAGTCGAATTAAGAATTTCTTCCTGTTTTGCAGTCAATTTAAAATTAACGAAAACCTAATTAACAATCGCTTTTTTAAACAAAAAAATAAAAAATTTAAGAGCACAATGTCATTCCAAGTGCCGCAGTGAGCGTCCACCGGCATCCAGCGTGACAGCGTGCCACGCTCGTCATGTCACTCTGGCCATGACGTCATGTTGCTGGCGTCACGTCACTGTGGCCATGGCCGGGACTGTCACGACAGCCACGAGAGTCACGGCCAGCTCTGCTGAATCTGGGATAGTATTTGTATTATTTACACCTAGCAGAGATATCTGATCGGTACTTAGGAGATGTGAGTGACACCTTTACTGGAAAATTACGCGAACCGTTTGAAGAGTGGTTTTAGCACATCTGCAATTTGTATGCTTACGCTTTAGCAATTTCTCAACAAACAACTACTATTTTACCAAACATCATAAAAACTGTGAAGAAATATATCTAGCTAATGCCCCGGCTAACACAATGCTAAGTAATATTTTAACCGCGACACGTCCGCTAAAAGCCTTATTAAGACTATGTTGTGTTGCAAGTTAACATCGAGTAAATGAATAAAGTTATAATATGCACGAGCATTATGTCGAGCGGAGTGCAGAGTCGTGCATACTGGGACATAACCATACATACATATATTATAACGAACCGGGAATAATGCTGCTTGCTGTCCTACGAACATAGTACCATGAGAACAGGCGGGGGAGTATCATATGAACAGAATTATAGGTTAACTATTATTTATTTATTTTTAGGGTTCCGTACCTCAAAAGGAAAAAACGGAATCCTTATAGGATCACTTTGTTGTCCGTCTGTCCGTCCGTCCGTCCGTCTGTCAAGACCCTTTTTCTCAGGAACGCGTAGAGGTATGAAGCTGAAATTTATATCAATTACTCAAGTCTACTGTCCCTTGAAGCTGTGAAAAAATCAAACTTCTAAGCCAACGCAATCAAAAGATACAGCCATTTATGCCGCAAATTTTCGACACTTGCAAGGGAATCAAAACCTACAGGGTGCTTCCCGTGAACTCAGAATCTTGAAATTTGGTACGAAGCAACGTCTTATAGCATAGATAAAGGAAAAATTACGAAAACCATAAATTTTTAGTTACATCACAAAATATATATTTTTTTAATAATCTTAAACTTACTACCCATTTCCTCATAAACTCTTTGTAAACCTTGCAGGTTTGTACGGAACCCTCGGTGCGCGAGTCCGACTCGCACTTGGCCGGTTTTTTATTGATACTGTGGCATGTGATGATTTTAGTAAATTTGCCAACTGACCTCCGAACTATGATATGAAGATGGCATCCGATGATGATGATGAATGGTTTTAAAATGATTTAGAAATTTATTTATTATATTTATTTTGACTGAAAATTAATTGCTAGTTATTCTTGGATACTTAATAGTTTTTTGTTTGATATTTCTCTTTAAAAAGTTAAAACCACTGAGCAAGTACTAACAATAATATGTGAAAACAATGCAAGCCCAGTGAACTAAAGAGATTTTCTAACCCTCTGTCATAATGCGTACTTCAGTAACAAGCTGCATATTGTTGTAGTAGTTATTAAAATGAGTGGGCAGAGTGGGGCGGAACGTATGTATGTACTACATGTAACTAGTTGTGTAATGCGGAACGTTTTTGCACACTCACGTATGTAATAAGCGAAAAGGATACCAACTGTGATTTATGTTTGTTTCTATGGTTTCACATATTTCATTTTAATGAATATGCTTCTAGGTTATGGTTTGTTTGTTACCGCAACTAGTGTACAGCTACTGTTATTATACATTTAGTTCATTAGCATGTAGAATGTGTAGATATCTAAAAAAATATAATGCTTTTCTAACAAATAAGACATCGAACAAAGATAATGTGCCGAACAAAAAGCACTAAACTTGCCGAAAGATTTTGTATTGTAAAGCCCAAGTAATACTATGAGGTATTTTGTCAAGTGCTAAGCCCGCACTATGGTTGTTTAAATTAAACTTTTTAAACACTTCAGACTAAGCGGCTGATGGCGCCATAGTGTTTGGATTTTCGCGCCTGGCGGTTAGTAGACTGTAGCCTAGTACAATACAATACAATTCATTTATTGATAATTCCATTATTACAAGTCATACAAGTGGTTAGGTTCTAGCTGATAATCAGAAATACGCAGGTTCGAATCCTATCGATCGTGATTATTTTCGCTCATTTCCCAATAAATCATCGTTGGCCAAGTAATACTGTACACAACGTCCATTTCATTTCCTAAGCTTCTGTACTCACGGAAAAGAAGACGTTGTATTTTTACCAAAAAGCAACTTGTAAATATCTGTTAACAGCAATCTTTACACGTAAGAAAACACGTCGGTCTCGTGCTGGAGTTAAAAAGCCGCCGCAATTTATGGGGGGTCCGATAAGATGTACCGCGCCTGGTATATATGTATATATGTATGTATATAGTAGGTGAAGGGCCTGAGAAGTGGCGGCTCTTGGCAACTTGAGTGATTGCACCCTATTTGTGTACAGGTGTGTTATACATAGGTGGTAACTGTTTATGTATTGCTCTGGGAAAACATTAGGTATACATGTATAAGGTAACTAACACATTTTTGTATGGTGCCATGGTAAGATTTGAATGTTACAATAAGTTGCTGAGAATCAAGTATTTGCGTATAAGCAAAACGTATGTGATATTTTTAATTCAACGTAAAATGTAAAATTCAAAAGTGATAAATCATTTTTTGAAAGGTTTTATGTGCCTTAACTATTCAAAAAACTACAATGCATTTGACACTACGACTAACGAGTACAAACAAAAGACCTTAAACATAAACACGCCAACACAACATAACTAACAAAATCTCAGCACTCCCAAAACAATTACCGTAACCAACATAAACCCCAAAAAATCCCCGTCATCTCCAGAAAAATTAATCACAATTTATGTGTGATCCCCACAATACAGGCAAAGCAGTGGCAATTTGTCCGCACACCTGCAACAAACAACAAACAATGACAGGCCACAACAAGCAGGGTGCTTCCACACCATCAATCTTCATGCTGCTGAAAGCCATATTAAGGCCATATTAAGGCCATATTAGGGGCATATTGCTCCTGCTCGGGCGCGGCCTCTGTCAATCAGACACTGACAGCTGATACACTGAGCTGATACGGTGCAAGGTGATACTGGATGACTACAATTGAGGGGATTTAAGACACATTTTAATTAAAAAAATCGAATCAGTCTGGTTTAAAAATAATGCGCTGATTTATGCATGCACAGGATATGTAAAATACGAAATCTTTGTTTTTTAAATATATATAAAACCAAGCATATTACATTGATACTGCTGAAAAACATTACGGTCATTGCGTAGAGACGTTTTTGATTACGCAAACGGAATCAAATGGTCTGAACTTAATATGAAAGGTCTTTTGCCAGCAACAAACATTCTTATCAGTTTATACGATTTTGATTATCAAACTAAATAATCATGAAACCAGATATACACTCAAGAGTAATTCGTAGTATTTTTGTCAAAATACCATCCCATACCATCTGTAGTATATTTAGTCAAGCCTTCTCTGAAAAGCCGTCTCACAAGATACCTCAGAAGTCAGAACCATGGCTAGAAACAACAGCTCCTTATCAGTGATCAGTCCACTGGTTCCTGCCTCCTACTCCCCTGCTCCCCTGCTCCCCTGGCAGCTCCCCGGCAGACCCCTGGCAGCTGAGTCCGGCGGAAGGCGCCTCACAATGGTAGTATTGTGCCATTGTGAGCCTTTGTGCTTATTTATTGAAACACGCCGCCGTCTGCTCGTGATCGCCGCAACAAAACCCTAAATAATTACTCCGCTTGAATAATTAGAAGGAGTAGGAAATGGACAGAGATATTGAGTGATAGGTAGTTCTTGCGAGTTAAACACATTGTCAGTAAAATTTGCAAAGCATTTATTGGTGTCTGCTATATTATTACAGTGTGCAAAAACAAATCCTTCGTGCAAATTCTGAAAATTAATGTTGGTTGATCCGCTGACGATGATGCTGAGTCATAATGACCCGAGTTTCATGTATTTTCATTGTGGTTATTTTTGTATCAACACAATACATAGTAAAATTAATATAAATTCGGGTAAGCTACAAGTAGGCATGCTCATCGAAATAGATATTTTACTCTCACAAAAAATTACATTTAAAAAGAACATCACCTAAAATTAATTAATCAACTCTGTTGTTTAAATGAAGGCGTCTATATTCATTTAATTTTTCAAGGATCGTTTAGCCTCTGCACATTTTCTACTCGCACAATATACAAAGAACAGTTATTCATAATGATTTTCAATCCTTTTGATAAGGACGCGCACTGTGGCCTGGCGGTGCGGTAATCATTCTAAATTGTTAAATTAAACTTCATTAACAGCGAACCAAAGGAATTCTATTTCTAAGGTGTATTCAAATGAATTGCTATTGTCTTGCTGATTCTAATTTGCTATATTATGAATGCAAATAAAATAAATAACAAAAACGTGTTAAAAAATCAACCTTTTATGAGATTTACTGGTGAAAAAAGATTTTTGTCATATACTTGGTTGCCAGTTTAGTATTTCGGTTTTAATATATTTTTTTGCAAATGATAGTATTTCCTCAAGTTATATTTTAAATAAATAATACCTAGTGTTTTCACAAAATAAAAACTTACAAATTACTGTTATTTGTCTCACAAAAACGACCACATATATTGTAACTGAAAACAATAAAAAACAACATTTGTATGAGACACGAGTAAGGAGTAGATACTTACATTATGATATATCTATTCAATTCGATAGGACGACGTAGAAGAGCCATCAAAACAGACCATCTAATTTAATTCCATATGTAAGCAGAGAGTTATTTTTAAAACGAACAATAAATTAATTTATTCAGTTTTTATGTTGTCCCAAATGTTATAACTAAAATTGCTCTTAGTTTCCAAAAGACGGATCCTGCACCCTGAGTTGTATAAGTATGTTTTTTTACGCGGGATAGGTTTGCGTTTGACTACAGCCTGCCTAAAGATAAGCATTGCTGCAGCCTATGGTGTAACACGCTTACCTTGAAGATACCTATGAACCCTAGACTTGGAAACCCCTGGATTGTAATTCGGAGGAAACACAGCTTTTAGTAAAGTTATAGGATTTCTTGTGTTTTTTTATCAAATGACATGCTTTTCCTTGCTTCCGTTATTGCTGATTTTCTCTTCTCTGTATCTTGATTCAAGCAATACTAGATTATAATATAATATTTGGAGACTTAACCGTCGCTTCAACATCCTTGAAGTTGTTACATTTTGAAGTGTATTCTTACAATACATTATTGTGTTTTCCATACATTTTCCATTAGAAACAAGTACTCTCTCGTTGTATTTGCGCGCACATGTTGCAGAACTCGCCAGTGAACTCACCAGTGAACTCACCAGTGAACTCACCAGTGAACTCACCAGTGAACTCACCAGTGAACTCGCCAGTGAACACCGCGAGCCACTCGAGGCACTACACTGTATTATTTACTCGTATGGAGAGCACTGTAGTTGTGCGAGGAAATGGAACGAAAACTAGAATGGATAGATTTAATATTATATAAATTCGTAAATAAAAAAAGTGATTCGTATAACTCAGTTTAAATTATTCCTTTAAGTAATATGCTACTACAGAAAATCTTTCTCTTCATTATTAGCTCAAAACTATTGAAAGAAATGAAATGTTATTTTGTGGAAACTGTTTTAAATAGGGGAAACGAGCAGATGGATGAACTGATTTATATATTGATTGTTCTTAACTTTGTACTTGATAACAGAATGATTTTTTTTTTTTTTACATGATATAGGCTTACGCTTGACTACAACTTGCCTGATGGTAAGCAATGTTATAGTCTACGATGTAGCGCGCTTGCCTAGAAGAAACCGGTTTACTCTCGACTTAAAGACCGACAAATTATAGTTCAAGGGGAATAGAGATTCGGGCAAGGAGTTCCACAGTTTGGCTGTTCGCACGATGAAAGTCGAAGCAAAGCGCTTGGTGCGAGTCTTTGGAACCTCAACTGTATAACGGTGCCTCCTTGCCGAACCCCTACTCGTACGATGGTGAAATGGGGCTGCAGGAATTAAATTATGCAATGATTATTACATCTGAAAAAAAAAGAGTGAATAAAATTTAACGTGGTTACCAGCCTATCTATACTTGTGATATTCTATGCGTGCAGTATGTGGAGTAGTGAAGCAGTAGTGCAGTGTTCACGCAGCGAGTGTGACAGCGCACGGCACCGGCTGCACTGACCCACCGACCCACCGACCCACCGACCCATCGGCCCAGCGACCCAGCGACCCGGGGACAGAGGGACACAATTAACTCCACGCACAGGACAGATACCTGCACTAATGGGCTACTTTACAAGCATGTCGAATAGCCGACAGTCTAGGCTCACATGTATTTTTTGCGTGAATGAAAACGACCCTCTAAATAGGGTTTTTTGCCAAATTGAATAAAAACATTCACGAAATTCATGAGCACGTGTGCGTACAATACGCGAAAATGTCCGATGAAAAGTCGTCAAAGCGGCGTCCGGCGGCCGGCAAGCGAGCATTCATGCTGAAAACCCGTCACAAAACATTTTTATCCGGCGCGCCGATAACTTTTCAGCCTAAAACTCGTTTAAAAGCTGAAATTCTGAAATGGCGACTCCTGAAAACCCTCAGGTGTAATCGAAAGTCCGAGGGCCATTTAAAACCGCCATTTTGGTACATTGAGCGCTCGCGGGCCCAGGGGGAGGAGTGGGGGGGGGGGGGGGGGGGGGAGGGGCATTGTCCGTGCCCTATCGAAGGCCCTCGAGTCCGCCCTCGCGCATCTAGGCCGCCCTGAGGACCACGAACAGAACGCAGCCTTTGTTACACATATTTTTGTTCTAAAATATCGACTCCGTATTGTGTTAGCTTTGTTACGGAGGCAGCAACAACATAAATAAACCCTACACAATAAGTATTCTCAGATTTTTTTGGCTAAATTCAGCATTTACACGAGTTGAAACCGTCGATAGTCGATAGTCGATATTCTGTGGAAAACACGCGAATTGTACACGAAACCATTTCAATCATGTAACGAGACATGTTTTTGTGAGCATCCGTCATTATTCGTATTTTTGTGACGCGTCGCAAAATTTATTATTTGTCGTATTCGCTTCCTTGTTTATTAAATTCAGTAGCCATCCTTATAACTCAAGCTGACGTCGCATATAAAAAGATAAACTTTTTTATATCGTCGATGTATCGCGTTACATGAAACGGCGTAATTTCCATGAAATACGGCTCCGTTGATTCGCAGGCAGGTCGCGGGGCGGGCGCGGGGCGCGGGGAGGCGGCGTGCCGCTACTAATGCGTGACCGATTAATGCGCCCACTATAAATCATATCATTTCCATACATGCGGGGATCTTCACCCGGAAACACACATTTTCCGAGGGGAATTCCGGCCAAGTGCAAACCGATCATGTCAATATTCCGTGAACGGGTAACAAATATGAAAGTCTTTGGAATTTTTAGCTAGCAGATATTACTTTGACTAGATGTTTTTAGTTAGTGTATGTTATTAGGTTATTACGTGATATATTACTACTTACATACATGACATATTATTATATTCTATTATACCTCCAACAAAGTTTTATTTTTTATTAATAAAAGTGTAACAATAAAACAACATTACTGAACCTAAACAAGACAAATACAATGACAAGTCCTGTACCCAGCACAGTATATCAGAAATACCAGTGTAGCCTAAGCCGCGAAAACCGCGGGGCACTTACTACTCATTTTACTTAGTAGGATAAATAATAACCAGACTATGACAACTTTAGGGATGTTTCATCCTGATATTTACTCTTGATTGCGAGCATTAGGGGTAAAAAAAACTTGTAACCTTACAAATGAGTGTAATTTTCAACGTAATATGTACCTATGATTTAAACACACGACAAAAACTTCTACATACATATGTACATACCTAACAAAATTAAAGCAGGATTTCGACAAGATATTGTTTTGTGTAGATTTCTGAATAACAGGGCTAATTTATGATAATAGTTAACGAGTACTATACTCTACCAGCAAGCAATCAAACACCCGCTTGCTAGCCAACCGACCCCTTGTTTTGACTATTCTACATCAATCTTTCATAATACAAAATTATGTTCTATTCCTAGCTCGAGTAATTTCAATCTCCATATTCAACTACGTCACCGTAATTAAGCCAATATGACCCTTAAATACGCAGTCATAAGGACTGAGCGAGAAATGACGAAATCATCAAAATGATAATGACAATATGGCCTTTAGTCCGTTGTAATAAGGTCGTGATCTAAATAACAAGCTTGTGTAGCGCCCGGTGTCGACTAATCATAATCACCGTAATAAAGTGCTACAGATATAAGCACTCACTAATTACATCATATTTGTGAGCCAGGAACTACATGAAAGCGAATTATGCTGTTCATCTAGATTTATTCATTACTGTTTTTTCGATGAACTACCAACGTTTCCTGCAATTCAACCCTTTTTACAGTTCAATATTTTCAATAAAACAAATAAAACTCGATATGATACTCGATTAAAAATGTAAAGATGCGTATAATCAATGAAAAATATAAGTCATTATTCTTTCATGAGAAAATGAAATGAAACTCCTTCTGTGTTTAACCAGAGCGGTAGAGCTATGTGTCTCTATATCTAAGTTCCATTTAAATGGTAATTATTTCTCGCACCTGAGCCGCACTCGGAGTACAATCTCCGGCGTCGAACCTGCACTCCGCCGCCGGCACCCCGCCAATTACGCCACACGCCATAATTGGCGGAGCTTTGTGCCCCACTTCACTCACTCACTCACTCGTTCACTCCCACCTCATCTCTAATTCTAGCTATTAGAATAGTCAGAAGATGAATTTTTAGATATTACCATTGTGTTAACAGTATCCAAGCTATCAATGTTGTATTTAGTTTTTTCTACTGAACAATATTTCAAGTGATTATATTGCATAGTTAGTTAGTTCATTATATTGCACTTTTGTCAATCAAAGGACATGACAACCCTTATATAACCAAATAATTGAATAGTCGATTACGAGTCAACATTGTGCTTTTGACAAACACGACGACTTTCAAGTCATTTAGTTCAGTTTATTTTTCTGAGCTCTAAAAAGTGTGTTATATTTAGAATCAGCGTACTGTAAGTGCAGTCACTGCGATCAAGCCCGTGGAGGTGCAACCGGCAGCTCTCGTCACCACTCAGGGCGGATTGTTTAATTACTTCCTAGATTTAAGGCGCGTAGATGTTGGCTGACGATCGATTCAAGACAAATATTGTACATGCATTTTATTCTCGTACATTATGTGAAAATTCATAGCGTATTTCGTTTAAATAATTTCACACAACCAAAACGGCTTCTTCAGCAAAATATTATCCCAAATGTCAGAAATGCAAGCTCTCTTTATAAATGGGTTCTTGTAGGCCAAGTAGACTTAAATATGAGTCTACTTGGCCTACAAGAGTATTTCCAGTGTGGTAAAACGAAGACAGATCGCTAATATGTTATTCTGAGCGAGCCGAAACAAGCAGCAGCCCCTGGCGTCACTCGGGGGACTCGGCGCGCTCACGGAACGATGCTCGGAAACAAATTATTTTTAAAATCTGAAAATGGATGTCACATTTTCAAGTTATGTCACCACAGAATAGACTGGAAATTTTACGTTGGAAATATTCGGATGTAAAACGATATGTAGAGTGAAATTTGGACAAAAATATGAACCGAAGTGAAATTCAGTTATATTGTATGTGACTGCGCTATAAACTAATTGAAATGTCTATTAAATATTACCTCAAAGTTCCAACCGGTATAATATAAACGAGAAACAACTGCGCTCATAATAATGTACACCTAAATAACTCGCCGGCCGCGTGTGTCGAGTACAACATGGACATAACTCGCCGGCCGCGTGTGTCGAGTACAACATGGACATAACTCGCCGGCCACGTGTGTCGAGTACAGCATGGACATAACTCGCCGGCCGCGTGTGTCGAGTACAACATGGACATAACTCGCCGGCCACGTGTGTCGAGTACAACATGGACATAACTCGCCGGCCACGTGTGTCGAGTACAACATGGACATAACTCGCCGGCCACGTGTGTCGAGTACAACATGGACTAATAACTCGCCGGCCACGTGTGTCGAGTACAACATGGACTTATAACTCGCCGGCCACGTGTGTCGAGTACAACATGGACTTATAACTCGCCGGCCACGTGTGTCGAGTACAACATGGACTTATAACTCGCCGGCCACGTGTGTCGAGTACAACATGGACTTATAACTCGCCGGCCACGTGTGTCGAGTACAACATGGACTTATAACTCGCCGGCCACGTGTGTCGAGTACAACATGGACTTATTTCACTCGCATTTTCTAAAGTTCAACTTTGTTTGGAAAACACTTGACTCTCAAAATTATATTACGCCACTGAGATAAAAATGTCTTTAAGTGGGAGCTAGGAATAGGTCATAATAAAAACTGCGTCACTGAAAATTAATTATGATAAGGTTATAAACAAATATGAACTTTAGCGCCCACGAGTGGCCTACATTGGAAAGTTCAAGTTTGTTTATCAAGTGTTGCAATAATTAATGAGGATAGACTTAATCGAGTGGGAGGAGGTCAGCTCCACGTGATTGTGAAAGAATCGCATGATGAAAGGTCAGCGCTGTTTACACAACAAACGACACAAACAAGCACAGCTAGATTTATAGCACGATCCAGATTTATGAGGCCGTTTGATACTTTTGCTAATATTTTTGTGCAACGATTGCAATTTGGTGTGTTATTCTATCCTAAAATAATGTATATGATACAAAAAAGGGATTATGTAACTTAATATTATACCTCTGTTTTAGTAAAAATTGTGGGAGTAATAAGACGTCACATATATGAAAAATGATGTACCTACTATATCTGCGCACCGCCATTAGTAAGTTACACAAGCTTCACTTTAATTCCCGAGCACATTCCACAGAGCCGCCCCCCGAGCACCGAGTACCAGGCGCACATCGCCACCGAAGAGATCTCATTACCGCATTCCTCACACAATTAAACATTCATACGAGTCATGTATGACGACGCCTAATTTCCATCGCAAAGCGGAGCCGAAGTATCATTATGATACAAGACCCCGCCCGGACGTAACTCCCCGCTAAACTCGACCTAATCACAGTGTAGTAAGGTTTAATGTTCCGTGCCACTTACGTCTGTTTTCACTTTAGATAATGAAGTGCAAGTTGGGAGAGATAAGCGACGATGTGAGAGATACGCCAAATGAAAATGTGTGGAAACACGCCCAGCGTTATCAGCGTATCTTAGCATCTAGATTGTCTAGGGCTCAGGGCGGGGGCGGTGACCTAAAAGCGGGGTTTGTTAAAAATAACGGCTTGTTCGAGAACACGACATTAGAAACTTGGTTTATTTGGTTTTCTAAATCTAATTTTGAAATCACATTATAAAAGAGATAACAATTTATGCATTGTTATAATTTTTACTCCTATCAACTGGCAATAGCTCTCTACTCATTTTTGAGCTATTTTATAAAACTTATTTCACTTCGCGGATATTTAATTTTTTTTTTTCGTGTATTAATCTTCTTAAGCGCTAAATGCCGCCTCTCCCAAGTTGGAGCACTAAACACATCGTTAGTTGTAGAGCCTTCACAATACGCCGCTAACCGAGTAACGAGGCTTCAGGCTAAGTTAGCTGAACGCGCGCGACTTTGCTCGCGTCGTTAGCTCGCGTTAAAAGTACTCGCCTTTATCTCCAGTTTCTGAGTCATTATATCTCTTTATGTGTATAGTCTAGATTAGAAGTGGTCAAGGAAATAAGCTAAGAAAGTCGTTTTATAAAGTTCGTTATTTTATTTTATGATATGAAAGCTGAAAGTAAAATTATAAACTTGTTACGTATTTGTCTACAAAGGTTTTTATTAGCTTTAACTCAAATACATTTCGTTACACAATATCCAGCATCTTTTTCATTTATGAGCGTTGCGTTCCTATATCAATAATAACTATTAAATAGTATAACTTCTCGTCATAATTTTTGCTTTAACAAAAACGTGTTCGCACTTGACCATAGTTACCTACCAAAAATCATAAACTGATCCCATAGCCACCAATAAATCATACGTTTTCATGTCTAAAAGTTGTTGACAAATTTATATAAGTATTTCAATGTGTACTTCATTGGACACACTCTACAAACTAAAATTAAAAATCAGAATAATTTATTATTGCACTTATGGGTACAAACAAGATGATAAGCATTAAGATAATAGGTAAAGTCTCCGTAAATTTACCTTTAGAGTACAACTTAAGTAGGTATGCTCACATATAAACATTATTTGTATTCCGTATATAAATAAATGCGTGCCTGTGAAGTAGTATGCGAGTATGCGAGTATGTCTGTAATGGGCAATTAGAGCAGCGCGCGGCCGAGCTGAATAGGATTACACTCGGACTCAACTTCGAGTTGAACCAAGTACGGCGAAGCAGTCTAAGCACTGCGTTTTATCTAACGTGTAGTTTACTAAGCTAGTGGTACTGCACTGTGTTACATACTGTATTAGGCTTTTGATATATATGTATAAACATGTAACTTCTTATATTACTACAACTTATCTTTAGTATTTAGTAAATTTGCAAATACTGCCTGGATCGGTTCAATTGATTCAAATAGAAGAATGTCTTTTTACAATCAAAACTGTGAAAATGTTCCAATAACATTGTTTAAAAACAGCAAATTTAAGTGAGTTTATGCGTAGGTCTCTCTCTTTGAGTCGCATTTCCTCATGACTGAGGGTCGTGACTCCCCCGTAGAATTAATTCGTTGGGGGAGTTTTCTTGGGCAGATACATCATGGTGGGCGCCCAGGTCCTTCCACGGAAGACACATGTCCTCGGATGTTGTGGTCCTCAAACATGTCGGTTTCCTCACAATGTTTTCCTTCACCGTTAAGCGAGTGCAAATCCACACATAACTTGATAATACAAGTCATTGGTGTAGGGCGGATTCGAACCAGGATGCGTCTGGATGAAAAGCAGACACTGGAACCGCTGAGCCACACTCGCTTTTTTATACGTAGGTAAGTAAGAAAAACTATAACTACCACATGTTTATAATGATATCGAACAATAGAACACTAACAACGTCGCAAATTATAGAACAACGCTGTAATAATGCCTCGAATATTTTATTTGATGGTGATTTCTCATAAAATCTTATATTTATTATTTTAGATTATTTCAATTGCTATCCGCGTCCATTGCCATACAAGCATAGAAGCATTGAGAGCGCAACAAAACGACATCCTAAAAATTTAATCTTGTGCATAAAAGAGGTCGTAAAAGGGCAATTTATCCAGTTGTTAGATACAGAAAGTTCGTAACATTTTATAAGTGTGCAAAAGTCCTGGAGAATATATTTGTTACTTCTGGTTCAGGAGCAGTTCCAGGAAAATATCACAACAATTTACAGCAAATTTATCCAAAATCAAAGACACAATGCCTGAATCTTCTTGGAATAAATGATTTCCTGTTTGGATTTATTTCATTTCATTTAATTATAGTCAGTGATTATTAAAAACAATTCTTAAAATCTGGAGTATTATTCCAGGTGAGTATGATCTGTGACAATTAGTTACTTAATCGTCAGTAAAGCTGTAATAAAAGGCGAACTCGATTATGAATCACAAAATTACAAACGTACTATTATATTAAACCTTATTTTCCTGATTTGAGCGTGCTAAAAATATTCTCAAATCAGGAAAATAAGGTTTAAAACTTTGGCAAACAAATTAAATAGATATTAAAACGTTAACGGTCGATCCCGCGCTGAAGATAGCAGCGAACACGTAATGGAGGAAGTTGGGGCGCGAGCAGGTCAGGCGCCTGATGGTGAGCACGTGACCGCCCTACTGATGTGCTTATATCTGTGCATGCAGCCTATATGGAGCCTACATGGAGGCTGTATGGAGGCATATAGGTCAGCTCTCCTTGTACGTGGCCCCGTGTGAAGGAGACGAAGGAAGCCATTTTTGAACTGCGACTCGGACCCGATTTGAATGACTCATTTAAATACTTCGATTATTTATTTGTTTGCATTTGAACAGTTTTAGTAGTAAAGATATAGGTAATGCTTAGGTAAGTGAGTTATATAGTGATGATGAACAGTTTTTGGTTTGGTAAAGGTAAAGGTTGTGGAATTTAAAAGTGTAATATAATGGTTAATTGATTGGCAGAGACGGAATTTAATCTACGCAAGATGTATTTATATAAAACTTGGATATAACAGGTTTTAACATTATGTTATTGTAAGGAAAACATATTCGTCAAAATATTTTTCGTAAGTTATTGAATAAAAAAATGATAGAGTTATCATTTGTTTTAAACTGTATTATTATTCTGAAACGCCTGCATTGCTGCGTGTAGTCGTGTAGAGCCTGTAGTACATGAATCTGCATACTAGTGGTGCGCCCTGTCTGGCCTGCAGCACTCGCTCGACTCGATGCGAGAGCCTCCAGCACTAGCGAGCTACTTCATGTACCACGGAGTACTCCATAACAAGGTAGATACTGTATTAACTACAATAACAATGGTTGGGGAAGAAAAGAGAGAGCTGAATAATATTGAGTAAGTGGTACGCTCCCTTTTAAACCACATTAATTAAATTTTGCTACGAAAAATTTTAAAGGAAAAATTTTAAATATTAAAAGAAAAACATTTACTAAATAGAGAAAGTGATTGCCAACCCAATTTGACTGGCCTGTTAGCTTAGTTGGTAGTGGCTCTGCCTTCTAATCTAGGGGTTGCGGGTTCGATTCCCGCGTGACACAAGTATTTATGCATTTTAAAAAATTTATAATTACTTGTGTTGAGTCTGGTCGTTTTTATGTATAATAAGTATGTATTTACAAAAGAAAAGTATATAAGTATTATATCCGTTACCTAGTACCCACGACACAAGCGTTAGCTTAGTGTGGGGCTAGATGGCGCTGTGTGCAATGTCCCGAAATATTTATTATTATTTATTATTATTAATTAAGATAGATTAACAATTATGTTTTTTACAATGGAACATTTTTCATACAAAAACCAATAAACAGAATTATTGTTTTTATTGAAAAAAAATTGTATAACTGCATAGGTTTAATTGAATTTCAGTAAAAGACTTAATCCATAAACTCCAGTTCCATGGTTGAACCAACAACGACAGCACTCCTCACTGAGCAAACATCACCGCTAGAGGCGCAGTTAGACTTCTATACACATAACCAACCACTCCATATTATCATTCAAATACTTGTTAGGTTTGTCTCTTGATGGAATTCAATTTATTTAGTTATCAAAACTGATTGTCAACAACAATATACATATTTTTTTTATACTGATACGAATTAAATAAGGAATGTATCCGTCAATCCTTTCATTTAATAAACACACGCGTTTATACGCGTAGCACTGCTACAAGCACCTACGCCGCTACGTGGCTGCGTGGCAATGTCGTAGCGCTACGACCATGGTATTACATTGTAAACGCTTATCATTCGTTCAAAACCCATTCAACCCGACGGACAAAAGTAAATCCGTAATGAACAATGTAAAATAACATCCCTTTTACGTTGACGAGTGTATCTGTTCGTAAAGCAAGCCCGACGAGGCGCGATATCGCCTGTGAATGGACTTTTTGTTTATGTTTCAATAAATAGGATTTTAACGCGAAAGCGGGAATAAAGAACGGAAATGTTCGGACTCTGTGAACAAGCATATCTTTAATCCAATCAGTGTTACGGCGCATCAGAGCGCGACACTTTTGTTGTATAATTGTCTGGTGCGCAGTATATTAGAATACTGTAGTCCAGTGTGGAGGCCGCACTATGCTATCCACCAATTAAAATTGGAAAGAGTTCAAAAAAGATTTATGTGGCACCTAATATATTGCGCCAAAAAGGCAAAAGAAATTCGTTCATATGAAAAGCGTTTAGATTTCTTTAAAATTGATAAGATCATTGATAGGCATATAAAGGCGAATCTAATATTTCTTCATAAAATTATACACAACAAAGTAAACTGTCCCATTCTATTATCAAAATTTAGACTCAGAGTGCCATACCGTTACCCGCGTAAACCTGCTAAATTTACATCATTTGCACCAGTCCTTCGTAGAACTGTCTTAGGTGCCAGTTCACCAGTGCCTAGAATGGTTAATTTAGCCAATAGATACCACAGTAATGCAAGTGACCTAGATATATTTTGTGAATCTGTATCCAAATTCAAAATGCATGTGACTTCTGCGCTGAGGGCCGGTGAGGCCCACACCTAAAACTAAACTATTTTGTTTATAAAAACAGATAATTCCTTGTATATTTGCTAAATGTACTGTAGTTTTAAATCCATGACTTGTTGAGTTCCTAAACAACAATGTTTTCTACTTATTGTTTTCAACTAGGATTAGTTTGTAAATATATTTTCATTATCTTTATGTATTGTAATAAAAATAAAATTGTGCATGCTGTGCTTAGCTTTAATAGGTAATACATTTTGTTTATATATAAAAATACTAGTGTAAGATAATTGTATTAATGTTATTACCAATGTTAAGCCGAAATAAATAAAATAAAAAAAAAATATAAAAGACAAAATTCCACGTATTTTGGTTAAAAACAATTTTGGTAAAAGCTAGTTACGGCGAATTGTATTGTATGAAGTTCTGTCGTGTTTCTACACAAACTATTAATATTAGCAAGTTTTGACAATGTAGTATAAAACTTGTATTGCAGCAGTTTTGTACATAGTGTTCTATGAATTTAATATTTGGATAAGTATAAATAAGTACTTTTACTTGGTAAAGTAAAAAATACAAGCAATTCTTAGGCATGATTCCTAAGAACTTAGAATGAACAGTAATTAAATTCAACGTAAACAATGCTTAAAATATGCTTTAATATTTTATTTTTTTATTTATTTATAACGGTACACATAACAGAATGAGTTCATATATAAGCCAAATACACATTCAAAACTGGTTTTGAACCAGAACAAATTCCTCAGGTGAGTGTACACAGCTTGAACAATATGAATTTGATTATTTATTTTCAAAAACCTGTGTTGGACAGAGAATACAGTACCTAACTGGTACTGTATTCTCTGTCTAACAAACAACAACGATAAACAAGGACAACATAATTACAGACTAAATTTTATCTTAAAATTAGTGATCATGCATAGCTTTGCATTAAAATAGCTAGAACATTACGCTTGAATGTGGATAACACACAATTAAATACATCCAGTGACTGATGGTGGTTCGCTAGGATACTATTGTATTGGCGACACATTCTAACTAATGGGTTGTATAGAGATGTATTATTTTTATAAACACTGAGAGAGAATATATTTTGGGGCCTGCGCGAATTAGGGTTTATATTAATGTTGATGTTGATACAAGACAGGAGTGAGGGTGAGTCAATTTGGGCATGAATAATTTTAAATAAATATATGTAATCGGAGTATTTGCGGCGATCTTCAAGAGACATTAATTTAATTCGCTTTAATCTATTGACATAGGACCGGACTTGTCGATTCAAGCCTAGTCTGAAAAAGAGCATATTTAAACATTTAGACTGAACACGTTCAATGCGGTTTATGTGCACCTTGTAATAGGGTGACCAAATGACTGAGTTGTATTCTAGAACGCTTCGAACAAGTAAAAAATATAATGTTAATAAACAGTACGGATTTTTAAAGCTTTTTGATGTTCTGGAGATAAAACCCAAAAGTTTGTTACCTCTATCTATAATGTAATCATAATGTTCACGGAAAGTTAATTTTTCGTCAAAGTATACACCCAAGTCTTTTACAACTGATTTGCGTTCTAATATGTGGTTATTGAGTTTATAATCATAGATAATTTTATTACGTTTGGTAGTGAAAGAAATAATACAACATTTTTTGATATTCAGAAACATTTGGTTGTTTCGACACCAATTATTAATCATAGATAAATCAGTTTGAAGGATTTCTGAATCTTGTGTAGATTTAATGGCTGAGTATATTTTTAGGTCATCCGCATATAATAAACAAGGACTCTGGAGGTTACTAATTAGATCATTAATAAAGGAAATAAAGAGCAATGGCCCCAAGTGCGAGCCTTGGGGCACGCCAGACGTTATATTCGCCGGAGCCGATAAAAAGCCTCTGAGTGCAACCAACTGGTTTCGCCTTGATAAATATGACTCAACCCATCTCAAAAGGTTGCCATGGATGCCGTAATAATTCGATAATTTTATAATTAAGATTTTATGGCTTATTTTGTCAAAAGCCTTAGAAAAATCAGTATATAAACTGTCGACTTGAACACGTTTGGCAAATGCACTGCATAAGTAATTTTTGTATTCGAGTAGATTGGTAGTAGTAGATCTATTGCGAATAAAACCGTGCTGTCTGGTGGATAAAATCGGATATATATGAAAGTATAAAACATCATAGACCAAAGACTCAAATAATTTCGCCAAACAACTAAGTATACTTATAGGGCGGTAATTATCACATCGCGACTTGTCACCTGACTTGAATACAGGGACAACGTGCGCTGTTTTCCACTGTGTCGGGAAGATGCTTAAACGTAAAGATGTATTAAAGATAATTAGAAGAGGTGTACACAGACTTTTCCTACAATTTTTAATAACGAATGGAGGTATTTTGTCTGGCCCAGCTCCCTTGTTGACATCGAGTTTAATAATTTTGCGAAGAATATCAGCGCGTGTTATAGAAGTGTTGCTTATCACGTTATTTATTGAAGTAGAAGCACTGGTGTGGTCAACTGAAAGGTTAGCGACTTGTAGAGTTGATATATTGTCAGAAGTGGAATCTATCGGTACAAACACAGAGCTAAAGTAAGATGAAAAGAGTTCACATATTTCTTTCTGATCAGTTGTAGTTTTGCCACCAAAAGACATGGTAGACGGTACGGAGTTACTACCTTTTTTACTATTAACATAGCGCCAAAAGTGCTTAATATTATTACCTTCAATGGAAGCCTCTACTGATTTTAAGAAAGTATCATAGTCATGATCTATGAGCCTCTTGCATCGCTGGCGCAGCATGGAGTAAGTATCATAATCTCGTGGATTTTTGAACTTTTTGTACCGGTGGTGATATTTTTGTTTTTCAACAAGGGACCTTCTAAGTCCAGGCGAGAACCAGGCAGGTGTATCACCAGACATCGGTTTAGTCAATGGCGTGTGTTTGGCTAATATGTCATTGAACGTGTTATAGAACTGATTTACCATAGTGTCTATATCCTGACATTCCTGACTATTCAAAGTGTAATGCCAATCAACATTGTTCAAGTCAGAGCATATATCTGCATAATTACTTTTGTTAAAGTTCAAACGCCTCTCTTTACGTGGCTTAAATTGTTTTACAGGTTCGACCATAATCGATAGCGAAGTAATGTCAATAACAAGAGAAGGGTGGTATCTATCGAGTTTACTAAGAGGTTCCGAGCCATACACTTCCAAGGATTTTGAAGTAGAAAAAACAAGATCAAGGAATTTACCATACCTATTAGGAATATTGTTAAACTGATACAGACCACAAATAGTCATATTCTCAGTTAAAAGTTCCGCTCTCTGGCCGCGGGGTTCATCCGGTAACATTGTTATTGAATCAGTAGATTTTGACCAATTTATAAGTGGAGTATTAAAGTCGCCAATACAAAGATATTCCTCACAATCACTTTTTTGGAGCATCACCCTTTGAAAGTTATGATAAAATTCACACATTTCTACATTAGATAAATGAGACGGCAGATAACATAAACAAACATTAATTATCTTATTATTTTTACATTTTGGTTCGATACTTATCCAGATATCCTCTAATTTAGATTCCCATGAACACTTGCGAGTAAAGTTGATATCTGTTTTAACAGCTAACAGTGCCCCGCCCCCGTCGTTTTTACGAACATTAGTCGTGTACCTATCACGCCTAATAACATTGTATCGATCATCAATAAATTCGCCATCAAAAATACTATCATTAAAGTTAGTCTCAGTTAAGCATATAATATCGTAGTTACAATTTAATATATTAAGAAAGACATCATCTAATTTTTGCTTTGACCTTATTCGGTTAACATTTTGATAGAAAACTAACATAACAAAAGTTTGTATTTATATCCGTATATATTAAATCTATGTAAGAACTATTATATTAAGTTACTAATGAATATTTAAATTAAATTATTTAAGGTCTCCAAATTTTTAACTAGAACACAATTAGCTCCGTCATTTTTACGCATGTAAACCCGGCCGTACTTCACCCACACGTACTTGAAGCCTTTCTCCTTGGCAGCCTTCCTTGCAGCGGCATGCAGCGCCTTGCACTCCGGGGAGAGGTGTTCCGTCACGTAGATGCGTTGCTTGTTGCAGGCGAGGCCCAGGTGCGAGGAGTTCAACAAGTCGCCCTTGTTCGTTTTATTGTACCGGTAGCAGGCAGACAGGACGCTGTCCCGTAAGCTAGGGTTGACAAGCGTCACCAGCAGGTTTCTGGGCCGGTCCGACGACGAGTTCAGCTTGGCTACTCTGCGGCAGGAGTGAATCTGATCCGGAGATATATCTAGTTTTAAAATTTTACATAGATTATTAAATAATCCAATAGGATTTTCATTTTTAGACTCCGGGACGGCTTGAATTTCAATATTTTGGCTCCGGGTCATTCTCTCCATGGATGATATTCGTGAGCTTAATGAGCGTTGCTCGATCTGGAGAGTAACTATTTGATTTTCAAGAGTTTTAATTGTTCGCGCCTTCTCTGTAATTTCTTTCTTCATAGCAGCCTGATCTTCACAGATAAAGTTAGTCGTGGCAGTAAATTCATCTTTCAGGTGATTCACCGTAGCTCTGATCTCTTCACGGACCAAAATTTTTACGTCATCCTTCAAAGCCTTACGGAAATCGTGCATAAAACTACCCAAGATATTGTTCAACTTCTGATCGAGCAAAGCACCAATCTTTTCCATAGTAACTACGGTGTTGAATGCGGCAGGCGCGTCCGCTGGCGGCGGGCCGGCGGTCACAGGAGCAGGGCCCGCAGGAGCAGCGGCCACAACACCGGAGGGCGCGGCACTAGTGTCGGCGCATGATAGCACTGAGCACTGCAACACAGACTGATCAGAAGTATCAAAAGACATGTTCATAGATAGATCGCAATAGGGCACTTGCGATTTACGTACAGGAGTATTTTCATTTTGCTTGCTACGATTGGTTATGTTGGAGCATAAAGGGCATACCCAGTTGGAAAGATACTCTCCAGATAACGCGTAGAATTGTTCAATTTTCAGATTAAGGCATTCCGCGTGGTACTTGGAACGGCAGCGAACACATTGAAGGTGGCGGTTTGAGCTTATCTTCTTGTTGCAAGCTGAGCAGCTCATTATTCTTTCAGATTTTCTTGGTACTGATTAAAATAGGATTCTCGACGTATAAAATAATCGTGCTATGACATTAATACTAGGAGCGTAGACGATCGGTGTGTTTTGCTCTGAGAATTTTGCCAGTGACTTGCTTAGGATTAAATGATTATCTTCCAAGTTTAGGGGGTAGATGCAGGCAACACAAAATCAAAACAAAGATTTTATCCACCAAATTACGCACCTTTATAGCAATATTAACTGCAAATTATACTGCGTACACGTTAATACACCTTTATATTAGTAAACTAGCACTTTTCGAGCTCAACACAATCACTTTGAACCTTATTTTTTATTTATTTTCTGCAGAGACTTTTAGAATATGTCCGTACTGTGCGATGGATTTTGAAAGTTATATTGAATTAATTATATTCTTTAGCGAATTGGAAATAGGAATTTTCTTTTTCAAATAGAATCATTTAGAAGCTTCATATTTCAGCATCTGTATCACCGAAACATAATAGCGAGTAAAACCAAGACATGCAGCTAGTCACGTCTAAATCGTCAGCTGACGTATGAGTAAGGTATCTAAGTACAATTGAAGTCGGTGTGAGCACGTGTGTTACAAACTAAGTACGGTGCAAGTGATCAGTTACTTAGGCCGGATGTGAACCGGCACTGAGCGATGGCCCCCGAGGGGCGCGCCGGCCAACTTGCTCGCTGTGCTGTCGTCGTCACCCACTCACTCACTAACCGGAGTGTGTTGACGCCACGCTAATATTGGTCGAGACGAGAGTGTGTTGCCACTTAGTCAGGTGAGTATGTTAACTCAAGGTCTGCTAAAAGTTTTAAAACTTTTTTGTATACAAAATAAAGATTCGTTGGTTTAATTCAGATAAACACAAAGTAAATTAATATTAAAGTTAATTTTATTTATTTTAATTTATTTATTTCAAAAATTAATGTTATTTTAATTTAAAAATTTGACACATAATAAAAGCAGACTCCAACAATCGACTGTAAAATCTCTTCATCAACTGTATTTTATCAAAAAACAGAAATATCGGATCCAATTTGAAAGATGCACTTCCCGCGGCTAAAGAACACTTTTTCTAAAAAACCTCGAAGTTGATGGAATAAATTTACATAAGAACAGCCGTAATACTTCGCGATGGTATATTTTTAAGATGGAGAACCGTTTAATATTCTTAAAAGTTATCTATTAGTGCCTTTTCTTGGAGTTATTATTCGATTATAAAAATAAGTGCGCAGTTATATAGATCATAAAAACAATATATATTAAGCAATCGTAATTAAAACTAATAGTTACCGTTACACTTTATAAAATAGTTTATATTTATTGATCAGTAACAGAATTGCCATTTACAAAATTAAGTTTTGTCTAAAACAGTCAAAATAAGTGATTCAAATCCAATCCTTTCCAATAATATGAACTTATCCCACAGCCATACCTATATTTACCTCCTCCTACATTATCAAAGTGGTCCCTTCTCATTACTGTTCCAAGCAGTCCAGTTGTACATAAATGCGTATATATCTATTTATGTATGTTTAACGTATCGTTTTGTCGGCCGTTTAATTATCCCCCGTGAGAAGTGATTCCCGTCAAAGCCTCCCTTGGTTACAATTACACACGCAAATTGGACCGCAGCCGGCCCTCTGTGCAGTGCCCGAACTATAGTAGGGGGAGTTACATTATATAGGACATGTTTTTGATGTATGGCTTTCAAAAGATATATGAAAGAAAAAACTATTAGATACGAGCAGTAAAATGTAAAAAGATATAGTACCTATTATATGTTACATATATTCCCTTCTCTCGTTCTCTCTAGATAACTTTACTGACTTTTATTGTAAATTGCAACTACTTAGCACCGTTTTATATACTTATGTAACGCAAAACATGAACAATTCTACCATACACAATATTCACCGTGAAAATATCCAATGAGCCCACTAAAATATTAAATAAGATTAAAAAAACTCTATTCGCCTTACAATAGTCAAACATGTGATGGGACGAAGTGAATACATAGATATAAATATAAATCATTTATTTCAGGCATATTCAACCCAGAACACTGTAAAGGTGTTTTAAATTGAAAACAGTCAATTTAAAAATATTATAACTTAAAGATATACAAATAGCATGCACAAGGTGCATGTGGGTCATTTCTTGTTCATGTCCATGTGGACAGAGATCCAGCGTCTATACACTGGACTCCGAAACTCGTCACACACAGCCATGAGAACTTCGTTAATGATACAGCGTTGTATTTGTAAAGTTGCAGTTAGGGTATATTAGCACTAAACAATTTATTTATCATCCCAAATTAAACTGGTCTGCTTTGCTGATAGATGCAGCACTGTGTTCGCAGCCTGCGCTGGCTCTGTGTGGACAATGCGCCGTAAATACGGGCGTATTGATCTCGGATGCAGGCGACTTCTTTGCAGTTTGTTTGCACTTGACAGCCTCCAGCAGATAATCTGGGAGACAAACCAGCTTTATGACACCTGTCTGGTTTACCATCTCCATTTTAATGGAGATTATACTGAAGGTATTCTCGATTGGCAAGTTTGTGATTTTTTGTCGTATCAACGGTAATAGAAAATTATCAATAAAATGTTTATCTGTTGTATCTGTTTAACATTCAAATTATGTTTACCACTTTGCAAGTGTGTTATTATGGTCTTACTGAAATCATGGATGTTTGATAGGTAGTATAAGACGTTTTTATTAATGACTTTAGCCAAAATAGAAAGCCTTTGTGTAACAAATTGGACTAAAACGTTACGTATAAAAATAAAATTACATTCCTAACAACTCACAGATATTGTATTATCCTTACAATGCTAAAAATAATATATGATTCAGCGAACTTCTTCAAATCTCGGTCCAAAAATTGAACGCGCAAAAAAGTAAATCCTGTCTCAGGAAAATGACGCACGACCCGAGTGCTATTTTTACCATATGAGAATATAGAGAGAAGAGTATTTTGCAGCGACACAACTGAGATTATCACTTGAGTCTTATTGATCGGGAATAAAGTCCATATTTGTGTGCACATTGGTGAAACATGAATGGTAGCCGCGTACTGAGCGAGGGTCGATCTCAATACTTCCTCTTGACAAACAAAAGTACTCACACATCATACAAATACATAAGCCGGCGCGAGAATTGACGCAGGCTCGTTTTCAAATCGCATTCTCAGCCCCACTGAAACGGAACACAAATATTGTGTTTGCAGCGAAATGGTGGAGAAAGATTATACATTTTGCAAATGATATGGGCTGAATAATTTTATTTCTTTGATATGTCCGATAACTTGGTGTAACTTTGATCATTGTGTCAGCTAAAAATAACGTTTAAAATTTAGTAATAAAAATTGTACATTTTTCAATGTATACTTTATACGTTTATATTATTTGCAAAAAGGTAGATACTTCGTAAAATCTAGACTGTAAGAAGCTGAAAGAAGTCAGTGTTGTTTAGCACAGTGAGTAATGCACAGTCTCAGCGCCCGAAGCTGCGGGTCTTGGCTCCAACCCAGGGGCTACACTGGTCGTTGTACCAAAGTATTATTGAAACAATATCCATTAAGTAATGCTGTATTTAGCAACAGAAAGGCTGAGAAGAACGCCATCTTTATCGCCATTTATATTTGCGTACCTTATGTAAGGTTGTAATGGTGAAACTTTATATTAATTAAGATCTACTGTACCCATTTTACATGCGAATAAATGGCATCTGAATCTGAATCTGAATCATCTGTTAGTATCGCAGGCCAGAATCAGAATGGGTCGCAGCGCCCGCGAAGTGTGAAAACTTAATTTAAATAGAGAAGGTACTTTAACTAATATCAACTCTGCAAATAAATACGATCATAATGTATGTTTATTTATAACAACGTTAATGCTTACATATTTGGTTAGCGTTTATTTTTCTACTATTACTTACAATAATGACATAAAAAAGAAAGACTAACTAAACATACTATTTCTAACTACAACAATAAAGACTGTACTCTTTACAAAAGCCTAAAGATTACTTGAAGCTCGTTGTAGCCCCGCAGTTGGCAAAAACCGATCTGACTTACATTTTGATGTAATCTCGACTCAAGGCGGCGGAAACGCTTTCAAGTATCAACTATGGACTTGGCATTTCTTTCCCAATCTCAGATTTGCTTTCAACAGATTGTTTACTTCGTTTCTAAAATGTTATTATGGAATCTGTACTCATGATAAATGTATTGAACTATGATAATGTGCATTGAAGCAATAGTGATATGGCCATTGAAAAGCTGATGCATCGACCATTTTGTTTATAATTTTATTATCATTACGAACTTTGTAGATGGCATTATAACCATATCAATTCTTATTTATGCAGTAAGTTGATATCTACAAAGAGCTTTTTACTCTCTTTGAGTTGGAGAAACGTTTCGTTTCACGGAATCCATTAATAAATGTCCGGAAGCTGTGTTTTTGGGCAGCCTCAAACCGGAGCCCAAGTGATTGAATTAGCGACGCCGTTGATTGGTCGTGGGCATAGATAGCGATATTTATTGCTTTCCTTAAATAAATAATTACAACATTTGATTTGGACATCTTGGTTCTTGGAAGTGAATTAAATATAACTCATGGGACATGATATTTTTTTGTGTTTTCGGTTTTAAATTGCAAACAAACTAAGCAAAAAGATACTCAGAATTATTGCGCTTCGAGGATAAAAAGTTCATTATGTTGTTATAATAAAAAAACAGACTCGGCTCAGTGCTAAAATATAAATATAGGTATTATTCCGCTTATAAATAGCCAACGCTATATTTATAGTACCGCTAACTTTTTACTGGCAAGTTTATGAGAAACGATAAATTAATTGCGGCTTTAATAGCATAATGGCAGTAATTCATATTTTCCATGCGAATGGAACTGTTGAGCGCGCCATCTATTGGCGGCCATTGTAGTGCAGCGAGGGGACGCAGGCGCTTTGTTTTACCTATATTGATAATCTTTTACATGCACAATATTGTAATAGTAGTTTATGCAACTGTCATATAATGAAGTACTGTCATATATTTTTACAATTGCCCACAGTTGGTTTTCTGACTATCTAACTAATCGGACCCAGAAAGTAAAAGTAGAGAATCACCTTAGTGATAGCGCTCCGTGTAAATATGGTGTTCCACAAGGTTCCACTCTAGGACCTACTCACTTTTTAATTTATATTAATGAGCTATGTACCCTCAAGTCTATAGAGGCCGATACACTAATGTTCGCTGATGACACAGTTCTCTTGTTCAATGATAACCGAAGCTGGGAAAAGGCTTTCAACAAGGCAGAGTTTGGTCTTTCAAAGGTTATAGCCTGGCTAGAAAACAACTTACTTTCACTCAATATCTCGAAAACGAAATATCTGTCCTTTAGTAAAACTAAGGCATCCAGACCGCCTCATACTCTTAACATTAAAGCCCACTCCTACCCTTGTAATGTCACATCTCTTCCACGCACCTGTGCCTGTAGCACACTAGATAGTGTGGGGTTCATGTTTTTAAAACACTTAGACATGTTGCCGATAAGAAACTACTCATACAAACTTACAAAGCACTGGCTGAGTGTGCAATTAGTTATTGCATATGTTCTTGGGGAGGTGCTGGTAAAACTAATATGAAAACGATAGAAAGAGCACAAAGAGCACTACTCAAAGTTACATTTGTGTTGCCTTTCCGTTACCCTACTTATCAGTTATACAAACTATGTGATGTACTTTCCGTACGTAAACTTTTTATTTTTCAATGTTTGCGTAAATACCACCGAGAAGTAGTACCTCACCTTTCTACGACTAATAAACGCATAGTAAAATGTCCAGTTCCAATGTATCACTGTGATGTAGCCTGAAATCACTATTTGCATCTTGCACCAATGTTCTATAATGAATTAGGCACTATTCAGGTAAATAGACAATTGACACAACATAAACTGAAAATTGTAATTTACAAATGGCTAGACACACTAAATTATGATGATACAGAAAAACTGCTGGAAAAACCTCCTGATTAATACTTATAATTAACTTTTTTATTGTTGTTATTTTTGGTTCTTATTAATGGGTTCTACTGTACAGCATTAATTATTTCGACGGTATTGACTATTCAATAATGCTCACTCACATACACACACGCACACTTACACACATTCACACACACACACACATATACACACATACACACACACGCACACATATACACACATACACACACACACACATATACACACATAACGGCGTAATTTAATGTAATTTAATTTGTTTTCGAAACTTATTTGATACAATGCATATTTAGGCTAAGTTAGCTTAAGAATAGCCACATGTTTTTGTAAAGCATATTATTATTTAGAATAAGTAACATATTTTAATTGTAAACAAATTGATCCCCTGGAAGATCTTGTCTTCTACAACACAGTCAACACTACAGTAGAAGGCAGAGCAACACTAAATTGTATCACATTTACCTGTTTACTAATAAAAATCTTTATCTTATCTTATCTTATCTTATCTTATCTATATGAAACTCGCTGCGCTCGTTTCATAAACTCACACTCGTGTTTTAATACCCGTGTTATATGCAGTTGCATACACTACTTTATCTTCACTAATGCAATTAATCAAACAACAAGAGTAAAAGCTGACAATACTTGCCGCCATTAAAATCTAACCAAAGAGAGCGCAGCTGCGCGCATCAATAAAGCACGACCTACCTGATTCAGGCCTTGCAATCAGGTTGGTCGCGCTTTATCGATGTTATAATGAGCTATTACGATATCGATGTGGATATTATACCATCATGTGAAATTGCTTAAATTGAGTGTTTTAGTGTGTTGTAGTGTTACAACATTAGTGTAGATAAATGTATAAAATAAGTTGAACAGTGAAAGGAACAAAATGCGCAAAATACGTGTTTAGAATATCTAATATAGTAACGAGTATGTTAGAATATAATAGAATAACATTTATTGAGGCAGATTTAGACAGACTGGAAGCAATCAGCGCTGGTCTTCCGTTGGGGCCGTTGTGCAGGTTTTTATTTACAAAATTTAATTATATTATTTTTAAACACTAGTCATTTTCCTTTGGCTTTAAAAAGTGAAAATGCATGTATTCTTCTCCTGTAGAAAAATGTAATTTTGTTGTCATAATTTAAGAATATAAGCAGAATCTAAAGCACGTTATAAGTGTCTGTACTCACGAGACGTAGAGTAAATCTTTGTTTACTTCTCCAGTGGAGTTAAAATGCGGTATATGTTAATGTAAAGCTGCTTCACTAAGATATGTGCTCTCCACTACATTATGTTCTCTTTGCGAGATAATTCCAGCTGTGGGAATACTTATCAGTACTTACACTGTACCGGGAATTGTGAATTTTAGCAAATTAAATGAATTCAGTTACCACTTTTTGAGTATTGTTTTTGTTTCAAAGCTTTTGAAATTTAAATTGTTCGAGTTTTCACCCGAATAACATAAATTTTGTTATATCATGTTTCTAATACAAATTGTCGTTATTTTAGGATTAAATTCATTTTTATGGCACGAAATAAAATTTTATTTAAAAATACAACGTTTTCCAAAAGCCAATTACCATTCTAAACAAAAAAGGCAATAAAAGCTGGTTGCAGCCTCAAATATAGAGAAAAAGGCAAATAGCTGGCGGGCAGGACCCGCGCCGGTTTAAAACAATCATATCCGCGATATAACAAAGGAAATGAATTCGGAGCTTAGTAAAACAATGAATTGCGGACAAAAATTTGTCAACGGTTATTGCAACTGAGCTGGCGATCAGGGCGGGCGGGAGACCCTCGTCCGAGCCTCTCATCTGCTGCCGATAGAGGTCGTGCATCACTAATCACATAATGTACTTTTATATTAGTTACTATTAGAGCACAGATTATTTCAGGGCGAGATTACAACTAATTATTTGTTAACAAATTCTAAATAAACGATTTATGGTTATATGAGATTACTAATATTAAAATATATTAAACAGCTATTAAAAAGATGAAATTTTTTCACTCGTAATGAAAAAAAGTTTTACAATATATCATGCTTTTTCAATTGATATTGATAAATTGTAGTGCGCACAGTTTAATAAAATGAAACTAAACTTACACCAAACTGAAGTATCTTCACAAAGTAGTCTCTGCGTGCTAAACAACAGGCTGACCATTTTTATGCACTCTCATATTTCCGTGACAGATTGATGATAGTCCGGAGTACACACACTTGAGGAGGGACACAGGACAGGAGAGGAGGGGCTTAGATCATGCTGTTTATATATTGGGAGAAAGAGGTTCATATAGAAAACTGTTTCTCTTGAAAATATAAAGGTGTTTTTCTAATACATAGTTGATGCTAGAATGTATCGCACATTTTAATTGAAAATGATTCAAGTTACTTTAACGTTTTACGTAACAGTAGCGTTTTTAATTGTGAGAAATTAATTATATTACGGACTATGATATGAGTATTGTTTGCTTATTTAGTGATCGTTATTATCGTACAAAGCTATATCGTCACAAGATTATTGAGGTATCATGCCAACGTGTTACAATATTTATATCCACTGCAATATAATTAAGAATGTTGATATTAAAGTTTGATTCGCAGATTGGAGCGTCATTATAACAGATTATAGGCAATCTGTATAAATAATACGCTCTCAGGGAAATGATTATAGTCCATTGCTGTACTACACATACATATATATCAGCACTGATGGTAATTAAAACATTGATTATATTTTCGAATTAAGTGCGAAAATGGGCACTGCCGACACTTTAGCTGATTAAAAATTTGCCAATCAATGTTATCATATAATGTAGGAAAGTAATCACCATGTGAGTATTTTCATCCATTTCATCATAATTGCTTATGATTTTTAAATACTTTCGACTATCATTGTACAACTAAAAAATAAAAATGTTAAATTGTAACGCAACAATGATTTAACTAAATGCGTAAAAGATTACTTTATATAGATTACACGTAACGTTTAATTTGTTTTCGTTATTGGTATTGATTGGCTTGCAATCTGCGTATATTCATTTAAAATTATAAATAAAATTAATAAATTATTTACACTTATTCGTAATAAAATTAAATAAATTCATTATTTTCAACTCTTAAAAAGAGCATGACCACAAATAAGGGAAGCGTCATTTTTGTAATCCAAAATACAAGATCTTGATTCACCATTTCTTTATCTTTACCAAACAAAGTAAGTTAAGTAAGCATGTCCCGCGGCGCTGCGCGTGCATACCATCATAATACTTATTCACTTATCTTTAGTGCACCCTACTTTCATACTACCCCTACAGAGTAGGTAGTAGTACAAACTACAACTTGAAAGTTTCGTTCCAACGCGGTTTTATATTTCGCCTTCTTGTTGGGGTTGGTAGCGTTTTGGAATACGATTGATTTGTATGAGATTTTGTAAATAAATAGATTGATAAATTTACAAGCGTTATTAATAAATTATTCGATGAACATTTTTAATTAAGATTATTAATCAACACTCTGTAGGTGCTTGAAAACTTCACGCAGTATTAAAACAAACAAATAGCTACAACTACATTGTTACAATATCTGTAACTGTTACATTATACAGCCCAAAAGTTGTACACATGTTTATCATAGCGACAGTTTTCGTTTTCAAATATTTGAATGTTAACAAAATGCTCTCAGTCGGCGCGGACTCATTTCCATAAAACATCAGCACTCCAAAGTTAGTCAAAGTGCGATGCATAAATGTCACCGCTGTTTGAGAAAGTGTCGCCTCGGCGCGAAGTAATGATCTACATGACACGCCGACACCTCATAACATTACCGTGACTAACGACGCGCCGCGCCGGCGCCACTTGACGGCTCGGCCACTCGCCCCACACTTGTTATGTACACTTGACTCCATCGATCTGACATCTGCCGTGACACACAGACGTAACCTCGCATTAACAGACGTTTAAAGAACTCTTCCACTCCGGATTGAATATTCCGTGTGGGCGCGCGCGGCCGGCGCGCATAAATTAGCATGACAAACGTGCGCCCGCAGCGAAGGGACATTACTTTTTTTTAAGAAAAATATGACGACCTCCCCCGATGGAGTTCGCAGGTCTATTTCCATAAATAATAAATAACGATCGAGGACGGAGCAAAAGTATTCGCTGATATTTATTCCGTTCGCGAATTTTTATCCACTTATCAAGTTTTATCGAGAGCGGAATTGTCGGGGTGTTTGGCGCGCCCTCCGGCGGCCGATATTGAAACTACTTTGTTTGTATCGTTTATGCATCGCCGATGAGAAGTGAGGGACTCTCAACTCGGCGACGGAACTTCCGCAACTTTCTTACCTCCATTCAAAGAAAAACTCACGTCTCATGACATGTTTGGGTAACACGTGTTATGTTTGGATGTATCGTTGGTAGGTGTAAAGATGCCGTAATTGAATTCGGAATCTGAATCATGAAAATTCATTTCAGCGATAACTGTCAAATCAAATTTACAAAAGCAAAGCATACACATGAATGACTATCTGTATTTAAACTAGGTATTATATTTTTTTCCTATAACGTTGCAGCTGTTAACTCTTCCCGGAAATTACCACTTATTCTCCTGTCAGTTTGCACAAGAAAACATCTCGGAGATACAAATCTCTATTACAGTGCGTGGCAGCTAAGTGGCATTTAGCCGTGGGCCCGTGAGAGCGGTGCAGTAAGCCGCGCCATACGTCACCTCGTATCGCGGGTATCGCGGGCCTCACCTGCCGCATTACCGGGTTATGAGCGCGGGCCCCCGGGCCCCGGCGCGGACACTGCGGCCTCAGTAGCTTTGAGTGAATGTCGGGTCAAATGTGGCTTTACTTGTGTAGTTCGTTTGTTTGTAATTGAAGGGAGAGGGAAAATTAAATGAGAGAAATGTTATCTCTTCTCAGCTGTGGTACATATAAGTGATATTGTTAAAATTTAACATAGTGAAAATGTATTTCAATGTTATTTACTGACTAAAAACTGGCAGTATTAAAAACAACGTTAAAAAAATGTTAAAATGGCTGTCACAAAAATGTCAAGATATCCAAACTTTACTGTTTACACATCTGCTTTTTGCGTTAACTAGTGCTTCTCCCTACACACCTCAGTTCCAGCCTAGTGCAGCAAGCCCCGCGGGGCGCGGTGCGTCCATCATGACTCACTGCTATCAGCCGCATAAAAACACGGCGCATAAACAACCGCGCGCTCTCCACATCAAAACTAAAGGAATATTCAAATGAAACGAGATAACTTGAGAACATTCTCAAACATTCGGGCGTGTTCTGGCAACATGTAGCCAGGATTCCTCGACAAGTGGAATGGATGTGGGAAAGAAGTGAGCTTTGAGAAAGGTTGAATAATTTTGTAAGTTATTGTATGTTATATGGCTATTTGAATATTAAAGGTTTGTGAGAGGTGTGGCTAATATGTTTTTAAAAAAGTTTCGGTCCTTTTTGATCTAAATAATTGGTATTTTTTTTTAAATCATTGAAATCATTGTGCTTTATTTTCATCAGATTTTAATTTAAATTAATATCTTCTAATGAATATTCATAAATTATCGACGCGTTCATCGTTTTATCGACACAAAACAAAATACAAACCAAACATGATAAAAAAACACGTCGGAGTTTGTATGGCACGTTGGAATGTATAAAATTGCCAAATTAAATAGAAATGGAGTTTATCTCCCGTAAAAGCAACTATTTTTATAAATTCCTCGTGGATTGAGTAAGATTCACATTTTCCTGTATAATGAGTATCATGTAGCTAAGAGACTAACAACCTCATTACTCGTGTTCAGCAATTATGGGACAATAGATACATCTTGTACATTATATACTTAGACAGATACCCAGACTGGTACGAATTAATTGTGATTTAACTTTATAAGTACCTACTTCTAAGAAATATTTGAGGTTATGATTTTTTTTTGTTACATGTTAGCAAAGTTTAACAAAATTTTATTTTTTTATGCTTATAAAAGTAGAAAAACAATTCACGATGAAATAAAATTAAAGTTAGATACTTAGTGTGTTTTGGTCTTTTCTGCAGTGGACCGTCGACGTGATATTAGGTATGGTAGAAAGTTAGGATCCCAAGAGTGGCATACACACATATATATATATATACACACATTCAAGGCTATATTCTGTCCTCGCACCAGGCAGGACACGGGCATGATCTGGTCCTATTTAAGGTTAAGTGCGGGTTTACTTTGAGCTCGGTAGAATAAACAGTTAACAATCAAATAAGCACAGTTATCTAAAAAGCGAGATTGAACCTGTTCTTATTGGGTCAGCAGGATCCCTATTAGATGATAGCTATTGCTTACCATTAGGCAAACTATGGTCAAGTACAAACCTGTTTTTCTTAAAAAAAAACTAAAATTCATCCTTCCTATATACAGAAACCTGAAGACTCTTTTTGTTACATGAAAGAAAAACAGATCAGTTTTGATACATTTGATTGCTTTGATAATTACTTTCTAGTTTCCTATTTTTGTAATATTTGTGAAAGAAGGTAGTAAAATATGTCTGAGCAAGGAAACCTTAGAACATAGTTTATTTACAGCATCTTTTTCGCAAGCTCCAATTTCCTGCTCCGATGCTGTACTATTAATATCAATTTAAAATGTTGTTCTCGAGCTGTGGAGAGTAATTGTAGCATTGTTCCACAAAGGAGCTACAATGTTAGGTACCGACATAGCTTCTAATACAAAGACTCTAGTTTTATTTGCAGCGACAAATAAAACTCACAATACGAATATTATGTTTATGTTATGTATAACTTAATTTTGCTCTTGCAGTTGAGAATTGCTTTGCTTTGTTTTATCTCAGAGATAATAGCAGCAATTCTAGAAAGTGATTACAATTGGTCAAGTTTCTATATATTCTATATACCTGTGTTAATTTAGTATTATTGTGAAGACTGCAAATATTCTGTCATAAATGATGACTTTTATGGGACAAAATGTTAACATTATGTTATTAATTCAGTACAATGAAAATAAACAAATTGAATTAAAATGAATAATGTAACGATAATGGTAATACACAGAAAAAAATAGATTTACCTATAATATTAAGTATTCAGCACTTATTGTAGAAAAAAGAAATAGTTAATTCGAGTGGCACTTTTATCGCCGCCAGCAATCTGTATCAGGCATCAGCAAACTAACACAATTCCCGAACTTCTCACATAAAGGGACCTGCTCTCCCACCATACAACGTGTTGGTGAATATTTATAAAAGTTTCGACACTAGGGTCGTTAAAGATCTACATCGCATTTTTACTGCCAAATAACGTATTTCCGGCGTCATAAAAGAACCTCGCTTATCGCGTGAGCTGAGTGGCTGGCCCTGTCGTAAAAAATTAAGAACTCACCGACTTCTATGAGCTTGTAGCTTCTATGAGGTTGATTGTTGTTAACAATCTATACAAATACCTTGATGCAAAAATGTGTATGTATTATAAATTGACAACCTCCAAAAAACAGGTTAATGTGTTGATATAGTATTATGAGCACCAACTTAGGTGGCAGCAAGATACTTATTAAATGCATACGTTTCGTAGTTTTAATGGTACGTCTTAGTTCGGTCTTCAATATAAGCATTATTCTCGATCCAAATTAACTACTTTGTCCTAGTCATCCTCCTTATGTAAGAGAACCGACTAAGACATGTCTCTTACGTTCAGTGGTGTCGTAAAGAGCCCTATCCATGTCCGGCCCGCCAGGCAGAGGCGGCGGGTGGTGCAGTGTGCGGTGAGCTTTACTCTCCGATAATTATTGCATTGTCTCGTATTGAAAAGCCAATGCCTGTTACTGCGGTGCACTGCAGTCACACCACCTGCCACGCGACATCGCTCCTTCTTCCCTTAAAATAAGGCCCAGTTTGGCGTGACTGCAGTATTTAGTATAATGTCCGTGGCGTGACCGCGCATACATTCCGATCGAATATTTAATCGCAGCCGTTCGCTTACACTCGCCGATTTATCGACGCCACGTGATTATCATCCAGAACGGGGACAATTATACACAAATATTGCTGCTTTAGTACAAATTAACCATTTTGTTATTATTGCTATTGATATTTGAGCGTGTTTAGAGGCGCAACGTGGTATTATGGAGCAGTGCTAGTGTAATGTCAACGTGCAATCTATTAATCAGCGTGATCCATTAATTTGCTTCACTTTACACAAATTATACAATGATATTCCACATCGAACATTATCATCTTACTCGCATAAGTATCAGTATGCCGAGTTCAACAGGGTTAATGTGTCGTATTGTTGCAGTTAGTTACTCTCGTAGCAGGCCTACGTCGCTACGATCCTACGTAGCACATAGTGCTACGCTTCTATTCCTTACTCCTTTAAGAAAATAAAGATAAAGGCAAAATCTGATATTTATTAAGCACAAATGACAGCTGAAGGCGGTTTGAAGTATCTTCATTAAAGTGATATAAATGACTCACACATCTGAGTTAATTAGTAGCAGCTTGTATATCTATAGAACTTCATGACAGTGATTATAATAAGTCGACACAGAGCGCTATATTAATTTCTTAATCAAGGTAAGAGCCTTATTACATTCGATAAAGGTCTAAATAGTTCAGTAAGTAGTCTTTACAGATCTGTTTTCCTACATACGCTACATCTGAAAAACATCCATATGTGGTCTGTATTTATATTTTCATTCTTTACAAAATTCTTCGACTATAGATTGAATTCCATTACATCGTATACGGATAAGTACCTATTACCTTCATTGTGCAGTACATACTACATACGTATTGTAATCCAGGTACAAATTGGCTCTAATACGTCAACAAAGGCTCACTGGATCAGTTCATGTTCAGTACGTGAAGCACTTGCCGCCGCAAACCCTTTGTACTTCAAGTAAATAGGATACACAGCTTCAAGGGCCACGGAGGTTGTACTTAACGAGCTGTTTGACTTTGACCACAGATAGCTTAAAGCTAAAGTCAAATGTAAAGCTCGGTGGATATATATCTAGATGTGAAGTTTGGGATTATGCCTGTTGGTTCATGGTTTAAGTTTGTGATGTTGATTTATACAATAAATAGAATTTAAACTATGAACTTTTTAAACGATGTGCTTTTTCTTATAATACAACCGTTTGTGTTAAATTCATTTTGAAAAATATATCCATGGAACAGGATTAATATAAAATTAAAAACAAATGTTCTATAGACACTTTGTGTTTTTTCCAACTTAATTTAATCTAGAACTTACACATATGTAAATTGTCTCTGCAGCAACAGTCGCAGCAATCTGGAACACTGTCTATACTAATATTATAAAGTTTGTTTGAACGCGCTAATCTCAGGAACTACTGGTGCGAATTGAAAAATTATTTTTGTGTTGTATAGACCATTTATCGAGGATGGCTTTAGGCTATATTACATCACGCTGCAACAAATAGGAGTGAAGAAACAATAGAAAATGTGAAAAAACGGGAAAAATTATTCATCTTGACTTTGACTGCTCCGTTAGCTTAGTTGGTAGTGACTCTGCCTTCTAATCTAGGGGTGCGGGTTCGATTCCCGCATAACACAAGTAATTATGAATATTGAAATTTGTAATTACTTGTGTTGAGTCTGGTCGTTTCTATATATAATAAGTATGTATTTACAAAAGAAAACTATATATGTATTATATCCGTTATCTAGTACCCATGATACAAGCGTAAGCTTAGTATGGGGCTAGATGGCGCTGTGTGATATGTCCTGAAATATTTATTTTTTTATTTTTTTTTTTTTATCTTTGAGGGCTTTCGTTGCGTGAACTGCGAAAACGGTTCAAGTCGTGGGTAACAACTATCTATACTAATATTATAAAGCTGAAAAGTTTGTTTGTTTGTTTGTTTGAACGCGCAAATCTCAGGAACTACTGATGCGAATTGAAAAATTCTTTTTGTTTTTAATAGACCATTTATCGAGGAAGGCTTAATGCTATATAACATTACACTGCAACTAATAGGAGCGAAGAAATAATGGAAAATGTGGAAAAAAACGGGGGGAAATTATTCATCTTTGAGGGCTTCCGTTGCATGCGCTGCGAAAACGGTTCAAGATATCACAAAAATATGTATGAAAGAATTATTTGTCTTAAAATAATCTAACTAAATGTCATCAACAATATATATTTATCTTTTAAGTTTAACTCACTAGAACCGTTTTTATGATAATAACTATTCCACGCGGACGAAGTCGCGGGCACCAGCTAGTAATTTATAAAGCTGAAGAGGTAGTTTGCAAAAAAAATACGATGCTCAAAATAACTATTCCACGCGGACGAAGTCGCTCGCACAGCTAGTGTAAGAATAAGAATTAAAAAGTACTGAGTAAAAGTACCGGGATTTTCCGAGAAATGTTAGTAAAATGCATTCTAGTAGCCATGGGGCTTCAAACTCGGCTGCTATTTAGCCGCACCTGCTGCGGGTTTTGTGAACTGTACTGAAGAAACCAAGTAACTATTGAGATTTTAGTTAAAGTTTGATATATTTTTTTACGATAGTTTTTCATGGTAAAGTAAAACTTGTAAAAGTACTGTTCTTCTTTTGTGATTTAGTAAAGATTTTTTTACTTTAGGCCTTTCCTGAAAAACTCGGGTTTCATTTTATTTAGATGAAAACAAATTTTCAGCATAAAATACATATACCGAAGTAACACAAATACAAGGGGAAATCGTAGCAACAAAATCTGTGGAGAAAAGTTTGGTTCACGCACCGACAATAAATCTCTTATGCTTGTGACAATTTCATATAATTTCCTCAACCGACCTCGGACATAGGTTAGGCAAGAGTTATTATTTGCTAAGTTACATCATACACAGCTTTTCTGTGTATGGAATCTGACAAAAACTAGAATATTGGCGAAACCTAAATCAAAACATTCACTTACTCCAGCATTAGTGGCTTATGTCACCGGATGCCGCATATTATGTTAATGCATATGAATTAGGATATGTACTGACTACGAATCTGCGCGTGTTTGCATAGTTCCATTATGAGTGACACTATAATCTACTTCATTTCCATGCGAGTTAGTTCTAACACGGCCTGTATTGGTCCGCGGACGGACGGCGGACGGCTGGCCCGGCCTGCGTCCGGCGGACGACCGGCGTATTAAACCCGACAATATTGTTATGCCATCTGTTTATTCTTATTCATAGCCCGAGCGATCTTTTATTCGGCGGACAGAATACGATTTATTATTTATTTGCGCACATTTGCAGCGCTGGCGGCGGATGCGTGCCTTTGTTCCATTTGATGGTGTCGGGTGTAAGGTAAATAAATGATCGGCGGGTCGCGCTCTCTTCGGATTTCCTTGCTTGTTTTATTGAGGGACCGCTTTTTGTATTTACGCGTTCTGTCCGGCGCGATGCGTGTGGACGCTTATTTATTTACGGGAGCTCTATTTTTGATGAAGGGTCGGTTTGATTACCAAGTTTCGTGGGAATACAAATTAGATATCTTGTTCGCTCACTCGTCCAATAAATTGGATCATGTGTTTACAATGTATGGTTTGCTTTATCGGTTTTTAAATAATTAGCCACCGTATTTCACAAAATAACAGTCCTTGTCCCGCTGAACAGATCTAGCAGCAAGTTAGTGAAGTACAATGATGTAATTGGGGAGCATAATGTGTCGTACAATCCCAAAATCCCTTCCAAAGTCACCAAATGACATCAAAAGCGGGTTTCAGATGTGCTCGTTAAAACGAGAGGGAGCGCTACAAGGCAATAATAAAAGTTAGTGCAAATTACCATCAGTAAGTTACAAACTTAGCCACTTTCCGACGTCTGTACTCAGCCTAAATTTCTAATGAACTCGACGTTCTTAACTCGTTTAAGAACGATCTAAATGCATGTAATTAGCTTTCTACTAAGATTTTGTCTGCTACGACTTTGACTTACAGTTTAAGTGCTTTGCTATTTTAGTCTGGTATTCTTTGCGGCTCCTTAGACTGATGAGATAATATATTGTACCAATGGAATGTTGCTCAAAACTCTTTTTCATTAATACGCCAGCTCTGTGATCGAGTGAAATTAAAAAAGGGGGCCAATAATTTAAATTCTCACCAAAACCCCGATTTGAATGACAAAAGTAGACGGGAAGCGTTCGAGTCGTAACGAAAAGTAATAATGTCGAATAATTGTAGCCAACCACGTGTAAGACGGTCGGGCACAATCAAAATGCAATTTCGTTAGGGAAGTAGGAAACAAGGCGGGACAAGCGGAGCGGGACAAAGCGGGACGAGCGGGACGAGCGGGGCGAGCGGGGCGAGGCATTCTGGGCCGAGTCGTGCCGGCCCGAGTCGCCGGCAATATGCATTGTCCGGGACAATTTTGCGCTCTTGCCCCTTTTGTTGTTGCATTCGTTTTTCTCGTTTTCAATCTTTGTAATCCGTTCACATTTTGAGCGAAAACCATTTCACAATCACATTGTTTTCAATTCGCCAGATTGCTGTCTGTTTCCATTGAGAGGTAATGCAGCTCGAAGTGCTCGGACACACCGCCGACAAAATGCTGCTTATTTTTATTTGAAAACGCTTCGTTTCACTGAAAACGGCGTGTTTTACCGACAAGTACCTATTAACGAGATTAAAGTTATGGTTATAGTTAAAAACGAGGGCAACATGTGCTAACCGACGCATTTCATAATCGCGTTAAGTGGTTTATTGGCTTCACGTAATATAGCTGCCACTAAGTACCCGCCTTGTATGCTAATTAGGTGACCTTACACCCCTTAAATAGCGTAACAAAAAGATAAAAAAATTTGGTGAACTCTAAAAGCGTGTATTATATTATTAATCGTACTTCTGGTGTTCATTTATGACGAGGTCTTACATGTGAACACTATTAAACATATGGATATTTTAAATCCATGACTAACAATACAAAAAGTAATATTCAAAACAGCAAGCATTTACTCGTATTCGTAAAATTCAATCATTCCTTAGCTCGCACGTTGCGTACCCATTAACATAAAATAAAGTACATGTAACCTTTCCGCAGGCAGTTCGTGAGCTTTCTAATAAAGCTCCCACCTTTTCCTGAAAAAGCTGCCAAATTTGTGCTAAAATGAAGACGGTACATGATCGCGGTATCGAGGCTATAAAAAGCGATCCCGGACGTAGCATGGGCACATTCTGCTGATTCATTATCTAGGAAATGGAACGTTGTAGGCGATTATAGCACGGGCTCGTCGCAATATTGCAGTGCTATGATGATTCAATAATGAAAAGAGATTTGGTTTAGATTTGGATATTTCGTTTAGGACGTTGTTTATGAATGTAATAAGTACATGCCACGATATGTTCCGTTTGTTATTTTTAAGATTGAAAAATAATGAAAGAAAATTAACTAAAAAGTATAACTGTGTCAATTATATGTATTTTGGTTTATATAAAAATTGCGGAGAAATTGAAAAAAAAAGCTGAAAAATGGTCGACTTGCAAAGATCTGAATCCCCGCAGTACCCATGCTAGTACCGCGCGGTGAATCACTGTTCGCACCTGTCACTATCCATCTTAATTACGGTATTCTTCAGGAAGGGTGTGATTCGTGTCAATCTGCTCACAGGCGGGGAGGGGTAAGGGGGAGGGGAGTTATTACGCGAGGTTGGATCGCACGCTTTATATCAGTTAATGGAATCTAATTTGTTACTAATCGTAAGTCCTCTGATATTGAATTGCTTTTTTATTTTGAGGTTATGTGAAACCAAATTACAATTGCTGCCTTTTGAAACTTAGTAAATGTTGTCTAATTTCCCCATCGCGAGATTGAGAAGGCTTTTATTTGAATTAGAAAGAGGTTGGAATTTTCGTAATTTATTAATGTTTAGCCAACTTCATACGAGGAGGAAGTTTGTGGATAATTTGGTTAAAAAATACACCAGCAGACAATCCCTATGCTCTCACCGTGGTGTACAACACTGCCCCTGGGCGCGTTGCTGCGAGGGAGGGCGGGTCCTGCGAGGTGATGCGCCATTTTGCCCGCAATAGGCATCACACCCTGAACTATTACACTGACAGGTTTCAGGAATGTTGTTTCATGCTGCTTCATATTTGATAATCGTCTGTGAATATTTCCTGATTTGTCTAGATAAAAGGTGAAAAGTTGATAGTTGTAATGCAATGTAGATACTTGTACAAATATATTAGGTGTGTATCATATGTTGACGGTAACCGGATTTATTGCAATAAATTCCTATATTCAGTGGAAGCGTCACAATCAGTCATGAGGAATACAACTCAAAGAGGAATAGGAGGAGCCACTAGATTTGATTTGATAATCAATTGCAATTTGTATTAGTTACTAATTAACACACAGATAGCCATTGACTTATAATTCCGCTGTATTCGAAATCGGCTAACACCGCGGGGCGTTACCAGTGAAAGATATATTACATCGTACAAATGCTATCAGCTTTATTTAGGTATACAAGGTAAAGCTACAATTAGAATCAATGTCCGCACGATGCTCGGCGTGTGATGGTGCCGTTAACACCATCGTAGTGAATAACAACTCATTTACATATACAAAGATAGCCACTAACGCCACGCCGCGCCACGCCGCGCCACGCCGCGCTACGCCACGCCGCGCCACGCCGCACGAAAACGCAAAAAGACCCGCGCTGACTAACTGAACGTTACTTTATAGGATAATATCTTAAGCTGTAGGTATCCTAATTACTGATGATTGTGACTCCCTGTAAATATTCGAAGGTAATATTAGCGCTACAGAGTATATTCTCAACTAGTCACAAGTAAACAAATAAACTACTGTATTGGTCGTGTAACCCAATGGTCGTATATATATTGAAAATCTGAATAAATGCTTCTTGCTATGCTATACGTATAACAACAATACCTCATATGAAGAGGTAGTGAGTACGTCCAAAGATCACAGTTTACTGCACAGTATGTCTGCGCCGGCGATGGCGTGCTGAAGGTAATTAGAGCCTGTAATCGAGCCTCCCGTAATCAACAATTGCAAAGTTACTGAAACCACTTATGGGGAAATGTTTTGGGGTAATTTAATATTGATGTTGCCACTTTCGAGGGTCTTTTTGGGGCAAAACAAAATCAGAGTTGGAAACACTTATTGGGTGCGGGTAATTATGATTATAACCCTCGGGTTATATGACAACGTACATGTGAGGCTTGCATACATATTAATTAGCAAGAAGAAAGCTCCAATAAAAAAAAATATTCAGACGTATTCAGTACGTATTTTTTGTTAAAAATGTTCTACGTACATACCATCGTCATTGGCTTTTTTACTACCCTGAGTATAACTGAACGTTTTACATATTAGAGCTTTTTCATTAAAAATAACAAGCTTCATTTACATATTATTTCATAATATTTTCATATTAACAAAAACATGAACTTAGCCAATAAGCCAATATTCCGCAAAACACCGCGACCTTTCAATTTCGCACTTTGATTTCCCAAAATTAATTATGAAATGGCGGCTTATGTAAATTCAACTTAGAACCGATTACTGTTGTTAGCTAACTTAATAATTACCCTTAATAATTGCCCATTTAAACGGTTCATAACCGGACAAGTTTTGAAACTGCAGTCCTTTTATTAAGTTGTTAAAAGCGGTCGAGGTTTAACACGCCATTATTTTTAAATTTATGAAAATAGGTTAGTGGCCAATTTCGGCTTAGCCCGAAGTAAAATATTTAACTCTTTGAATATGTTTGCTGTCGTGGGTCCTGTCCGTTACTTAATTGAGATCGTTTATTCATCATTATATTAATTAAGGATATAATATGTTTCATAGTCTAAACTTCTTAACGCCAGAACAAACAATTTTAATTTACTGGAAAGCATGCACGTATTAACAGAACTATAAAACTACTCTAAAAGCCAAACTGCAGGAAAGTACTTTGTATCCACAAAGCTGGAGTAGTTTGTATTTTCGCGTGATTTCGGCAAATAGCTCTTTATGGCATATTTATTTAAATAACGCAATGTATGCACAAAGTAAAAGGCTATTTACACAGGATGTTGTGAACAGTTGTAAAAATTAGCATCACGCATGAGTGCTACTATGTAGCTTTAAAAGAACTTATTCAGGTATTTATGTGCTAAGCCACTAGGTTTAATGTGTATGAACTTAATTAATTAGTACAGAGATTAATTATACCAATTGTATTTTATAATTCAAATGAAAAAGCATTTTATGTTTTTGATAGATACTACGGTGAAATTATTTGTTGTCCTTATTCAGAGCTTTAGAGTACACTCGATACAATTACGGAGCATACTCGTATAATTGATACATCAACTGCAAGTAGTTAGTAGAAAACACTTTTCGTATTTATCAAATACAAAGTATAAGATTAATCTGCGCACAAAACAGAGATGGCCAAACAATACGCTTACGTATTAAAATCGGAGATTGGCAATCCAGTAAAATAGCAAGCTCTCGTTGTATCTCCCTAGGTGGCGCTAGCACAGTAAGCATTCCAGCCAATAAGACAGAAGCTATTTGTTTGGTGCGAATGTATTCGTTCTCAGTTCAAAAACGCCAATCTGAAAACTAATATTGTGAGCTGCGTCGCTATTCTGTGAATGGACAGTCATTCGCAGCGAGCCGGCCACTTTACTGCATATCGACTGTGATACGAGGGACCGGCGCGCTCCGCCTGGACCTGCCGGAGCGGTCCACACATATGTATGTACCTACCTCAATAATTTTTTTTTAATAAATAGCTTTATTTTTCTTCAAGTTAACAAATATGAATAAATACATGCCTTTCAACAATCAATAAAGATTGTTAAAGGTTGGTGTAATTTTATTTTAATTTAAAGTTCTGCATACTATTATTTTTCTATGCGTTTAATTAACTAATAGAATATAACATTATAAAATAGATCCTAGTTCATTAAATTTTTTTCATACTGAAATTCGTATGAAACATATTGGCTCAATCTCTAGTTCCAATAACAGCAAGTGTATGTTACACAACTATGACGTTTGCTAACGCCAATACGTAATGTTACTAATACAGTACTCTTCACCTCATTTCTTACATCAACCCCTCCCCTCATTCCCATTTTCGAGACAGTTAATTAAATTATTTCCTCCGTTAACTAACATATTTTATTAAAATCTTTTTGTTTTTGTTTAATGTATATAGATAGTTATTTGAAATCCAGAAGGATGAGCGCGCTCCCCACGACACAGGTGAACCTAGTGTGGGGATCACATCATTTGTAATCGATCCTAACATAGTAATATAAATATTGTACTAACAAACAAATGTTGTAACTTAGTTATAAGGTTTTTGATGACCAATGAATAAATATATTATATTAAATATATAAATATTATAACACGTCAATGGATACTAGACTGATACCTATACTAAAAAAGTGTATCTTATTTATAAGTTGTATGACTCATTTACATACAATTTGTTAACTATTTCATACGTAATGTACATAAGTAGCCACTATTAGGTGGTGCCTGGTAACTTCATTGCTTTCCTATCACCTTGGACAGAGCATATGTGGATCAGCACGGCCGTGTCCTACGACACAGGTTCGACCTAGTGCAGAGCGCGGCATGTTCGCTCTGCACGATTGCAAGTTCATCACATCGGTCACCAGGCGTCAGCTAATCTTAAATAATTGACTAGTATGTTTGTACGCCACCGATCAAACTGATTTCTGTCACTGTTTTCTTGCTAAGGTTGCCTGGAAGAGATCACTCAAGGTGATAAGGCCGCCCATTTGTGCATTTTTTTATAGTTTAAGTTCATTTCATATTGTAATTTATTTTTGGTGTGCATAGTAAAGTTATATTGTATTGTATTGTAGTATGTAAGCTTTGATTTTATGAAAATATACAACTTAACTTCAGGAAGAGCCTGCACTCCGCAACACAGGTTATCCTAGTGTGGAGTGCAGTGAACATGTAATAGTTCATAAGTTATTTATTATTTAGTTTTTTATTATTTCCCGCGACCGTCCGGGAAGCACAAAAAAATGTATCTATTTACTTAAATAAATAATTTGAATTTGAATTTCAATCAATCAATCAATCAATCAATATAACTTTATTGTACACCAGAAAACAAAATACAGAAACAATTTATAGTAAAATTACTTAACCGAATTTGAGGAAAAGGAGGTGAATTTGAGGAGCTAAAAAGAACAGCCCCGTGCTGTCAGCAAATTTTCCGCTCGCCGGTGCGATATTGTGATGTTTTCTGACGCCAGAATAGTCCCCCGAGGGCCGCCGAGCTGCAACCGACCTCCGCCGACCCAATGATGTAATATCGAGAGGGGCGCCGCCTCGCCGCCGCGCCGCTAGGGGCCGCGGTAACTGACCCACCAGGTAATGCCACTGATATCTACTTATTATACTTAAATGTCATGACAAATGATACGTTTGAAGATGATAATGAGAACGAAAATATCGAACTGGAATAAATACAATACAAGATAAAATACTTCGCGAACACTTCTTGAGAAATAAGGATAATACAAAAAAGCAGTCGTTACTTATTCTACAAAATTCCAAAGGAAACAATCTATCAAAATACGTTACGATACGAAGTAGCCCAACAAAACCGCAACTGAAAAACAAACCTGAAAAACAAGCAACAATCGGAGTGGAAAAACATGACTTTTTACAAGCAATGTTAAATCAATTCGTCTTTTTATCGCGACAATAGAGACAGAAATAAAAGGCTCGGAGTTTCCACTCCACAGTGTTTGTATGCTCAAGTTTTTTATCTATCTACGGTGGGAAGTTCCCGCGACCGTCCGGGAAGCACAAAAAGTACAAAATATAAAATAAAGTAAGCGAGGCAGGCTGTCACACCTAGTGCAGACAACTTGGAAATCACGCTTTCAAATCTGCTATTGAAATGCGCGATACAATGCTTTTATTTAGTTGCTCGTGTTGCTACATTTAATCTTTGAATTTCTGTTTTTGTTCAATATTTTGTGAGCTTTACCAATTCAATAGCAATTTGCACTTTACTGTTTTAATTTCGGTTTGAATTGCTTGTTTCTTCATTGGCTAGATATAGAATTAGTAGATAGAAGTGACTTGATTATGTGTACGAGTGCATCTAAATATACATAATCGATACTGTTCTGACAACATCAGTGATAAATGTATATATTTACGGTGCAACATGTACATATGTATGTATGAACATATAACATTTTCTTTGGTTTCGATTTGCAACGCATCCAAGCTACAAGCTATTTAAATGCCAATAAGCTGGAGTACGAACATGACTCGAAGCAGATTGCTTCACTAAATTGTTGATGTATAGGTACAGTTAAGGTTTAAAGGTCAATAAAAACTCGAAGCATTTAACCAAATTAAAGAGCCGTTAAAACATGAAGCAGACAACAAACAAGTACGGTTATAACAAAAAGCTCACAAATAGCGTATCTTCAGGTTTTTAACGATAACGATAAAGTGGTCGGAGCACGCGACCCCGTCGTTATGCCGTTGCATAATGCAACGGATTTATGCACGTTATTTTATTGTTGCGGCGAATTGTAACGAATTGAATGCAGAAAATTGTGGATTTGTGGCCGAAGGCTGCGGAGAATTGAAATTGATTTATTTCCTTGACCGATGCCGGAGAGTGGAGGCGCGCCTCTAATGGATTACACTCGTTGTTGCATAGAGACGCTACTCGCACATTCTCGGCCGCTTCCACCTTGAACGGACGGGACCTTGCAAACTATGACAGTGGAGTCTGATAGAAACGTTTTCGTAGTTCAAACAGTGAGGTAGATAAATATTGTTGTGTGTGTATACTATGTATGCTCGTCTCGCGGCCCGCGGGGAGCTATGATATTCAGCGAGCGGCGCACGCCCAGGATAAAGGCCGGCAGAAAATATTTCAAAAGAAATACACAAAATGAATATTCAAAGGCGGAATAACAAGGTCACAATTCAGATAGAGCCGTCATAAAACGAACTTAAAATGGAGGTCACGTAACTGGCGTCAGAGCCGCGGAGTATAGCTCACTACTTTACAGATGTCTACCGCCGACTTTACAGCGCCCTCTATAACGTAAAAACTCAAAGAGAGAAGCCATAAAAGCCACTTTTTATTGCAAAATGAGCTCCGACTGATATACTATACCGAATCCAAGAACATAGCTTCGGCTCGTAAAGCGATCGCGTTATTGCGGCGAACGCATTTAGCCTGCAATAAAAGCGGAACATCCAAAATCGTATTTTAAGTTTTCAAATTTTTTAAGCGCTTCATAAGGCGCCATCTGCTCGGTATTCCCCCTCAGCTCCATTGCTCCATCTCTCAGATCTTCATATTATTCTACAGATTAATTTATTGACTTTGAAATTTAAATTTGTCGAGACTTGATGCGACGCGGGCTCTCGCAGCGCCCCGCGTGCTCGCGCACCACTGATGCATTGGTTGGTAGGCTGGAGTGGGAGCAGTGCGTGGAGCGGCAATGTATACATTCGTGAGCTCCGTCACGGATGGAGAGAGGCTCGCATCAAACTTTCGGCTCCACGTAGTGACGACTCTAATGAAATTTCTCCTCGACGAGTTTGAACAACTGGAGGTGACAACCGTATTATGATATCTACCAGCTTCCATTTAAACGATAACTTTACACATTTGCATTAAATTAAATTCGAATCTTTAATGTACTTGTCATAAAACTTTGCTATTGTTTGGCGCATTCTAAACTTGGTCTCGAGTACTTATCGAGAAATCTGTAGCTGTTACTGTAGAATTAACTTAATTATGAATCCAGTCAAACGACTTGGGAGTCTATTTTTTCGCGAATTGAATGTAAAATTTCCAATATATCTGCCCAAACCCATCGAGACTCAGCGGAATATTTTAAAAATCTATCAGCAAATATTCCTCCGCGCTGAACTCAGCTCACTACATCTCAACTAGTTTAACTGAAATACGTTTTCTGAGAAAAGGATTAAAACAACACAGTAATATGTGTTTTTTTTACAGTAGCATAAATTTTTCCAAAGGGGTTGCTTTTTAATTTGCTTTATTTATGTGTTGAAAGATTACTTATTACGACTTGCGGTAAACTTAAATTGCCAAAACATCATCATGCACATGGAGAGTTTTTTATTTAAATCAAAAACAATATTCAATACATGTAGATACATTGAACAACGTTAAATAAAACGTGACGGCTAGCTAGTAGGCGGCCGCGGCGGTAGAAGCCGAGCAAGCGATGGTCTACAAATACGTTTGGTTGCATTTGAATGCGTGTCCCAGGAAAATACGAAATGTTATTTGGTATTTTAGGTAAATGCTGGTTTAAAAAGAGCCGCATCAAACAAACTACTTCAGTTTGCGCGCCTCCGAACCGCGCCTTTCCATCGCTATTATACAAGTACGGGGGATTAGAGAAGTTTAGTATTAACGTAATGTACTTATGGATTTTTTTCTTTAATTTGTTCGATTTAATTATATGCCTAACATAGGGGATTGTGTTTTATAAAAAAAAAACAGAAAAATTAAGAAACTAAAATCATTCATTGAGTAAAAAATGAATTTGATGTTTGTTAAAAATTTGTTTTTATATTTTATTATTGTAAATAAAATTCAGAAAATAGTGTTTAAGTTAAAATATTGTAAAGTGCAATGCCCTAAACTAAACAAGCAACAGGGTCACACAATCCATTTTTTTTAGAATAAGTTCTAAAATGTAATTTTGTATTTGATTTGAAAAATAATTAAGTCCGTAATTAAGTATATGCCGCTATTATATCTAACAGAAGAAAGAAAGCAATAAAGTTACTAGATTTACTATTAGTAATAAAATATAAGAAAAGCTTTAACACCATCTGGAACCTGTAAAAGATATGAATGTACAAAATAATGTATCAGACACATTTACAATACTTGGCCTTTTTACCAAAAGTTATCCCAAGAGTTAATAATCTCCACTCTACTTCGAGCAAACAAATCGCAACTTTAACGAAACGATAAAAACGAACAATAAATTGGTATCTCATTTGTTCCAACTCCAACTAGAGCTGGTCTGGAAATTCTAAAAGCGTAAAGTGCGAAGTTTTTTCAACGTTTCGTTTAAAAAGGCAGTCGTAATGCAATATTTCAGCTGTCAAAATCCGTCGCACAGTACGGACATATTCTAAAAGTCTCTGCAGAAAATAAATAAAAAATAAGGTTCAAAGTGATTGTGTTGAGCTCGAAAAGTGCTAGTTTACTAATATAAAGGTGTATTAACGTGTACGCAGTATAATTTGCAGTTAATATTGCTATAAAGGTGCGTAATTTGGTGGATAAAATCTTTGTTTTGATTTTGAGTTGCCTGCATCTACCCCCTAAACTTGGAAGATAATCATTTAATCCTAAGCAAGTCACTGGCAAAATTCTCAGAGCAAAACACACCGATCGTCTACGCTCCTAGTATGAATGTCATAGCACGATTATTTTATACGTCGAGAATCCTATTTTAATCAGTACCAAGAAAATCTGAAAGAACAATGAGCTGCTCAGCTTGCAACAAGAAGATAAGCTCAAACCGCCACCTTCAATGTGTTCGCTGCCGTTCCAAGTACCACGCGGAATGCCTTAATCTGAAAATTGAACAATTCTACGCGTTATCTGGAGAGTATCATTCCAACTGGGTATGCCCTTTATGCTCCAACATAACCAATCGTAGCAAGCAAAATGAAAATACTCCTGTACGTAAATCGCAAGTGCCCTATTGCGATCTATCTATGAACATGTCTTTTGATACTTCTGATCAGTCTGTGTTGCAGTGCTCAGTGCTATCATGCGCCGACACTAGTGCCGCGCCCTCCGGTGTTGTGGCCGCTGCTCCTGCGGGCCCTGCTCCTGCGACCGCCGGCCCGCCGCCAGCGGACGCGCCTGCCGCACTCAACACCGTAGTTACTATGGAAAAGATTGGTGCTTTGCTCGATCAGAAGTTGAACAATATCTTGGGTAGTTTTATGCACGATTTCCGTAAGGCTTTGAAGGATGACGTAAAAATTTTGGTCCGTGAAGAGATCAGAGCTACGGTGAATCACCTGAAAGATGAATTTACTGCCACGACTAACTTTATCTGTGAAGATCAGGCTGCTATGAAGAAAGAAATTACAGAGAAGGCGCGAACAATTAAAACTCTTGAAAATCAAATAGTTACTCTCCAGATCGAGCAACGCTCATTAAGCTCACGAATATCATCCATGGAGAGAATGACCCGGAGCCAAAATATTGAAATTCAAGCCGTCCCGGAGTCTAAAAATGAAAATCCTATTGGATTATTTAATAATCTATGTAAAATTTTAAAACTAGATATATCTCCGGATCAGATTCACTCCTGCCGCAGAGTAGCCAAGCTGAACTCGACGTCGGACCGGCCCAGAAACCTGCTGGTGACGCTTGTCAACCCTAGCTTACGGGACAGCGTCCTGTCTGCCTGCTACCGGTACAATAAAACGAACAAGGGCGACTTGTTGAACTCCTCGCACCTGGGCCTCGCCTGTAACAAGCAACGCATCTACGTGACGGAACACCTCTCCCCGGAGTGCAAGGCGCTGCATGCCGCTGCAAGGAAGGCTGCCAAGGAGAAAGGCTTCAAGTACGTGTGGGTGAAGTACGGCCGGGTTTACATGCGTAAAAATGACGGAGCTAATTGTGTTCTAGTTAAAAATTTGGAGACCTTACATAATTTAATTTAAATATTCATTAGTAACTTAATATAATAGTTCTTACATAGATTTAATATATACGGATATAAATACAAACTTTTGTTATGTTAGTTTTCTATCAAAATGTTAACCGAATAAGGTCAAAGCAAAAATTAGATGATGTCTTTCTTAATATATTAAATTGTAACTACGATATTATATGCTTAACTGAGACTAACTTTAATGATAGTATTTTTGATGGCGAATTTATTGATGATCGATACAATGTTATTAGGCGTGATAGGTACACGACTAATGTTCGTAAAAACGACGGGGGCGGGGCACTGTTAGCTGTTAAAACAGATATCAACTTCACTCGCAAGTGTTCATGGGAATCTAAATTAGAGGATATCTGGATAAGTATCGAACCAAAATGTAAAAATAATAAGATAATTAATGTTTGTTTATGTTATCTGCCGTCTCATTTATCTAATGTAGAAATGTGTGAATTTTATCATAACTTTCAAAGGGTGATGCTCCAAAAAAGTGATTGTGAGGAATATCTTTGTATTGGCGACTTTAATACTCCACTTATAAATTGGTCAAAATCTACTGATTCAATAACAATGTTACCGGATGAACCCCGCGGCCAGAGAGCGGAACTTTTAACTGAGAATATGACTATTTGTGGTCTATATCAGTTTAACAATATTCCTAATAGGTATGGTAAATTCCTTGATCTTGTTTTTTCTACTTCAAAATCCTTGGAAGTGTATGGCTCGGAACCTCTTAGTAAACTCGATAGATACCACCCTTCTCTTGTTATTGACATTACTTCGCTATCGATTATGGTCGAACCTGTAAAACAATTTAAGCCACGTAAAGAGAGGCGTTTGAACTTTAACAAAAGTAATTATGCAGATATATGCTCTGACTTGAACAATGTTGATTGGCATTACACTTTGAATAGTCAGGAATGTCAGGATATAGACACTATGGTAAATCAGTTCTATAACACGTTCAATGACATATTAGCCAAACACACGCCATTGACTAAACCGATGTCTGGTGATACACCTGCCTGGTTCTCGCCTGGACTTAGAAGGTCCCTTGTTGAAAAACAAAAATATCACCACCGGTACAAAAAGTTCAAAAATCCACGAGATTATGATACTTACTCCATGCTGCGCCAGCGATGCAAGAGGCTCATAGATCATGACTATGATACTTTCTTAAAATCAGTAGAGGCTTCCATTGAAGGTAATAATATTAAGCACTTTTGGCGCTATGTTAATAGTAAAAAAGGTAGTAACTCCGTACCGTCTACCATGTCTTTTGGTGGCAAAACTACAACTGATCAGAAAGAAATATGTGAACTCTTTTCATCTTACTTTAGCTCTGTGTTTGTGCCGATAGATTCCACTTCTGACAATATATCAACTCTACAAGTCGCTAACCTTTCAGTTGACCACACCAGTGCTTCTACTTCAATAAATAACGTGATAAGCAACACTTCTATAACACGCGCTGATATTCTTCGCAAAATTATTAAACTCGATGTCAACAAGGGAGCTGGGCCAGACAAAATACCTCCATTCGTTATTAAAAATTGTAGGAAAAGTCTGTGTACACCTCTTCTAATTATCTTTAATACATCTTTACGTTTAGGCATCTTCCCGACACAGTGGAAAACAGCGCACATTGTCCCTGTATTCAAGTCAGGTGATAAGTCGCGATGTGATAATTACCGCCCTATAAGTATACTTAGTTGTTTGGCGAAATTATTTGAGTCTTTGGTCTATGATGTTTTATACTTTCATATATATCCGATTTTATCCACCAGACAGCACGGTTTTATTCGCAATAGATCTACTACTACCAATCTACTCGAATACAAAAATTACTTGTGCAGTGCATTTGCCAAACGTGTTCAAGTCGACAGTTTATATACTGATTTTTCTAAGGCTTTTGACAAAATAAGCCATAAAATCTTAATAATAAAATTATCGAATTATTACGGCATCCATGGCAACCTTTTGAGATGGGTTGAGTCATATTTATCTAGGCGAAACCAGTTGGTTGCACTCAGAGGCTTTTTATCGGCTCCGGCGAATATAACGTCTGGCGTGCCCCAAGGCTCGCACTTGGGGCCATTGCTCTTTATTTCCTTTATTAATGATCTAATTAGTAACCTCCAGAGTCCTTGTTTATTATATGCGGATGACCTAAAAATATACTCAGCCATTAAATCTACACAAGATTCTGAAATCCTTCAAACTGATTTATCTATGATTGATAATTGGTGTCAAAACAACCAAATGTTTCTGAATATCAAAAAATGTTGTATTTGTGGGGACAGCGGAGCATCTTCATTATCCATAATAGTAATTCTACCGGCTGGGCATGGGTATTGGGGCATGGAGAAATAAAACGTAGCACTTCAACTTATTGATGGTATATTACAATTTGTTGGAGGTTAAACTATGAAATACAACTGTAGGTAGATTGTCTGATAACTAATTACACTAATTCGGTCGACACTCCAACCAACACGTAACGCCACAACGCGATGCGAACCGATTGCCGTCCCAAGTAAGAATGGCGGTCTCTCGCACGGCACTAGCGCTGGTTGTTGCGTCAGAGCAGGACCCCGAAGTTAGTCTCAAGTCAATGTCAGCCGTTATTGACAGTGACACAAACATTATAACACATTTCGAACATTGTGACAGCTGACAGTGACATTGAAACCAACTCGCCTACTCTCCGAATCAAACATTAAGATCAACTTAAACACTCTTCGAATCAAACGCGCCGACACGGCCAGACTGACATTCGCACGTCCTCGTGCGATCCGTTTTCTCTAGCAGCAGATGACCTGGAATTAAAGAAAAGACACAACTGGGATCACAAATGTCATTTCGCTCGTCTATCCTGACAATTTCGAAAGATATCATTCAGTACACGCACATATTATCAGTATCTACATTTGGCTTCGAGAAATTGAGATCACGTCAAGATGTTGTTTCAACTAAGTTAATTATCACACAAAACTTCACTATTCGACCTCGTGCGAATATGACCGTACCGCTGCAGGGTGCCCCCACCACCAAGATCGCCACTCACCGGCAACGACAAGGAAGCACCGGACAGCCCTGCAGCTGCAGCTCCACCCCAAGACACTATTCGACATCGTGCGAATATTATCATAACGCTGCAGGGTGCCCCCACTACCAAGATCGCCACTCTCAGGTAACGACAAGGGAGCACCGGACAGCCCTGCAGTCGGAGCACCTCTCTACGACAATATTTGACATCATGCAAATATCGCCAAATCTCTAGCTTCTACCCGACGGCATCTCATACGACGTGACGTTATCTCATCTGACGTGAAACCAACTAACTCTTAAGCAATGGTGTTGAATGATACGTAACAAAGTCACATCTCAAAATTAAATCTCTAATTCACTTCCCAATGCTGAGAGGGTCGCCGAGGTGGCGCTCATTGTGTGCGAACTAGCAACCAAATCGTATCATCGTCTGATGAAACCTCCTCATTACTTTAACTCTGACCCGCCGTCTCGGCCTCCTCCTCCTCATCGTCAACATAATTAATCAAAAAGGTAACTACCTACTTCTATTAAGCCATCAAGACCCCTAGGCACTATGCCCAGATTTTCGTGAACATCTTAATGAATCTGATTTTAACTATCTATCTTTTCAAAACGTGGGTACCTGTGCTGTATTACTATGCCTTCTATTCTAATCCTTTCGCAGTACCCAGAAATTGATTGACTGTTTTACTATTCACTAATGAGTAACCAAAAGGAAACGAGCTCACCGGGAGTATGGTCAAAGTGTCTCGGGCAGACTATGTACGCTCCAAACCACGCCGACAGCATCCCTGCTCTGGCGGTGCTGATCAGCAAGAAGGCGGCACCACTTGCTACTGGCTGGGTGCGAGGAGTGACAACAGCATCCTGAAAACAGAAACGGATACGCGCCAGTACTGAGGCATCTTATATGGGCCATTTAAACAGGGATGATTTCAGATTCAGTTTCATTTTATATGCACAGTATATATCTTGAAATTCAATCTCCAACGGACACGACTCCCAGAAAAGCTGGACTGTTAACAGAAAAATCTCAACGAATCCTGTCAAGACCTGATTTTACTGAAATATCTTGCGTAAAATAGGAAAAGACTACTAAGTTAAAACTATGATAATGTTATTTTGATTGAATCTTGAGTTTCAATTAAATTTCACAGTGCACAGCTGACCTATTATGTGGCATAAAATGAACTGCCACTTATTTAGCACTGCACAATCATAAAATAGCTACGCACTAACAGCTATCAGCAAATAGGCAATAAATTTTCTACAAAAAAAATCAATACTCAATCGTACCGCAACATTTATAGTGCTGTATGCTCGTATTAACTGGTATGGTTCTTCTCAATAACGCCTTTTAATCATTTATAACAAATTGCAACCAAATCTTACTTCGACAAAAGAGCATTCAACACCAGAAACGTAATGAATTTAAACAATATCACCTTTGATATCCGATGAAGTTGCACGCTGCACTCAGTCACCACTCAACCGTGGCTGCGCTCGCCCGGCCGCGTGCTACCACTGCTGCTTCATGTGCCGTGGCCGCCCGGCCGCGTGACACCACTGCTGCTCCATGTGCCGTGGTCGCCCGGCTGCATGCCACCACTGCTGCTCCATGGGCCGCGGCAGCTCGACCGCGTGCCACCACTGCTGCTTCATGTGCCGTGGCCGCCCGGCCGCGTGCCACCACTGCTGCTCCATGTGCCGTGGCCGCCCGGCCGCATGCCACCACTGCAGCTGCATGTGCCGCGGCCGCCCGGCCGCGTGCCACCACCGCTGCTCCATGTGCCGCCCGGAGCGCACTCCACCGCATCGGCATCGCGTGTCACTGCCACGTGGCATGAGTCTGCTGCAGGCGCTGCTTATGTACTCCCTCACGATGCGGTCTATATCTTGTAATTTTCTTGCTTGTCAATTATTTTCGTCGTTTCTTTCGTAGTCTTTCTTCTACGACATTTTAAATTAGAAGATATGAAAGTCCTTCCAAATCCAAAAAGAAAATCTTGTCTTTCAATTCACAGTACACGTATTCGTAAATTTCAACGCAATTATAAAATCGCTTTATGGTCTTCTCTGGTCCAAGGATTATCGTTGCCGCATTGATAAGTTTCAGTAAAACACAAATCCCACCTGTTTTTTTTATCTTTCACACGTTTTTGTTCATTGACACGAAGAATTGATAATTTTCGTGGGTCTGATTTTCACGTAGGCAGAACATGCATGGCTCTCATTGTGTTTCTCGGCGATCAATTATTTCTCCATTTTTGCCATCATCCCACTTCTGATGTGGGGACAGCGGAGCATCTTCATTATCCATAATAGTAATTCTACCGGCTGGGCATGGGTATTGGGGCATGGAGAAATAAAACGTAGCACTTCAACTTATTGATGGTATATTACAATTTGTTGGAGGTTAAACTATGAAATACAACTGTAGGTAGATTGTCTGATAACTAATTACACTAATTCGGTCGACACTCCAACCAACACGTAACGCCACAACGCGATGCGAACCGATTGCCGTCCCAAGTAAGAATGGCGGTCTCTCGCACGGCACTAGCGCTGGTTGTTGCGTCAGAGCAGGACCCCGAAGTTAGTCTCAAGTCAATGTCAGCCGTTATTGACAGTGACACAAACATTATAACACATTTCGAACATTGTGACAGCTGACAGTGACATTGAAACCAACTCGCCTACTCTCCGAATCAAACATTAAGATCAACTTAAACACTCTTCGAATCAAACGCGCCGACATATTATTTCTTTCACTACCAAACATAATAAAATTATCTATGATTATAAACTCAATAACCATATATTAGAACGCAAATCAGTTGTAAAAGACTTGGGTGTATACTTTGACGAAAAATTAACTTTCCGTGAACATTATGATTACATTATAGATAGAGGTAACAAACTTTTGGGTTTTATCTCCAGAACATCAAAAAGCTTTAAAAATCCGTACTGTTTATTAACATTATATTTTTCACTTGTTCGAAGCGTTCTAGAATACAACTCAGTCATTTGGTCACCCTATTACAAGGTGCACATAAACCGCATTGAACGTGTTCAGTCTAAATGTTTAAATATGCTCTTTTTCAGACTAGGCTGGAATCGACAAGTCCGGTCCTATGTCAATAGATTAAAACGAATTAAATTAATGTCTCTTGAAGATCGCCGCAAATACTCCGATTACATATATTTATTTAAAATTATTCATGCCCAAATTGACTCACCCTCACTCCTGTCTTGTATCAACATCAACATTAATATAAACCCTAATTCGCGCAGGCCCCAAAATATATTCTCTCTCAGTGTTTATAAAAATAATACATCTCTATACAACCCATTAGTTAGAATGTGTCGCCAATACAATAGTATCCTAGCGAACCACCATCAGTCACTGGATGTATTTAATTCTGTGTTATCCACATTCAAGCGTAATGTTTTAGCTATTTTAATGCAAAGCTATGCATGATCACTAATTGTAAGATAAAATTTAGTCTGTAATTATGTTGTCCTTGTTTATCGTTGTTGTTTGTTAGACAGAGAATACAGTACCAGTTAGGTACTGTATTCTCTGTCTAACACAGGTTTTTGAAAATAATAATCAAATTCATATTGTTCAAGCTGTGTACACTCACCTGAGGAATTTGTTCTGGTTCAAAACCAATTTTGAATGTGTATTTGGCTTATATATGAACTCATTCTGTTATGTGTACCGTTATAAATAAATAAATAAATAGTGAGGCAACTCAGCGGCCGGCTCGCCAGGCAGCCGGCCAGTGATGTCCGCCACGTCTTAGTAGGAGACTACAATCTAGGACTTTGAAAATATCTGGACTGGAAGCCGAGATGAGACCCCCGAGATTAGAATGTATGGATAAACACGTTAGGCGTTTAAAGATTTTAAAATTGCATAATTTTCTTGATATACATACGTCTAGTACCTTAGTGCTCATTTCAATGATGGGTATTTTACTTGCATATATTTTACTTCTGGATTAATTTAATTTATAAGTTATCATTACACCGTTTTATTCACCGCTAAACCACGTCGTGAAATAAGACCGACAAAGTTTAAGCCAGTTTTAAGTATTTTGTACATATTTATTTCAATGATTTCACAAAACTCTAAACAAAAACTCAAAAACACAAGAAAATCTAAATGTTTGAAGCAGCGCCGTCAGAGGTCGTTGGTTTGCTCTCATTGCTGGCCACGCTGGGAGGCGGCGAGAGAGCGGCTTTATTTACTTTTATTGTCACTGTTTAAATATTAAATTACTGGATAAATAAAATGGACGATGCATTCTAGTTAGAATTGGATTCTTCCGACTAACGACTTCATGAATAAGAGACTAGAGCGAAGAAAATTAACAATAGCCGCAGGAAAAATTTACGTTTTTTACAATTGTACATTTATTTAAAAGAAAATAGAAATTGAGGAAATCAGCAATTGTTACTTTTTTTAACTTTTCCTGTTTAGTCAATGTTTCATCTCAAAACGTAACAACAATAGAACTGCCACCTGGGTTAGTTTCGAATGGAGGACCTTGACAAAAGACAAAGTGGCATTTACATGTGGATACTTCCGTGTCGTATGTGTGTTCTTCTTCTTCTTCTCTTCTTATCGAATGAGAGTGGCCAACTCTGGTGTCGATAGTTTATCAAGGGCCTAAGGGCCTCTGACATGGCTTAACGACTGCCGTACTAGACAAGCAGCCAGGACCTACAATTTAATTTTAAATGTGTATGTGTGTGAGTGTGTGTCGTGTACTGACCGAGCTTGTCCTGCGCCAGCTGCTTGGTGTCGCCGGCCACCAGGCACAGCACCAGCAGCAGCGCGCGCGCACACGCCATGCCGCCGCCTCACCACCGCACCATCACACTACAACAACGAATACAAATAAATAAATAAATATTCCGGGACATTGCACACAGCGCCATCTAGCCCCACACTAAGCAAATGCTTGTGTCGTGGGTACTGGATGACGGATATAATACTTACATATTTTTCTTTTGTAAATACATACTTATTATACATAGAAACGACCAGACTCAACACAAGTAATTATAAATTTGTAAAATTCATAAATACTTGTGTCGAACCCGCAGACCCCTAGATTAACAACACCTTCTATAGGGGGCAACACTAGACGTCACAGGAACTGACCTAGTAACTAGCCCTAAAGACCCAAGTCGAAAATGTTAAAGATATCATTATATGTAGTATACTTTATTTAAAAAAAAATTGTTTCTATAGTTCCCACGCGTAATTTGCCGACAATTAGTCGTCGAAGGTACATTTTGACGCGACAAGTGATCGATTCATAATCAAGCTATAATAATAAGTGATGATGTACTTTGGTATGAGTGTAAGACTTGGCATAGAAGTACCTAAATGACCGAATTCTACTACATTTTTTAAAGTTGATTTATGAGAATTTTGTTGCTGTGTGCTTGAGAATATATTTACTTCTCTTCTCAGCTTTCTTCAATTATGTAGTTATATGACAACTTCTACTTTGATTTTGGGGTTGTATCGCATCATAGTATAATTTCAAAAATCCTATACAATTAAAATAAAGTATTTTAATGGAAATTGTAGAAAATACCTTAAAAATATTTCTAAAAATTTGGTCAACGAAAAAAGGACTTTGTAATGCAATATAATGGAGGGAGACAGGGAGTATTGGCGTAAGAGGGTGGAGGCCTATGCCATGCAGTGGGTCCCATTAGGCTGATGATGATGATGATGAATGCAATATAAAACACTTTTATTTTATACCATTACTTTATTCACAGACCACAAAGTGAGTTAATATTAATATATTCAAAGAAGGAAAAGCTCTCAGTGGGCAGTGGGCAGTGGGCAGTTGGCAGTGGGTAGGTAGTGGGCAGTGGGCAGGTAGCCGAATGGAAAAATCACTCGTTTTATTGAAGTTCCGAAACAACTCCGCAGCGGGACTGAGTCGCTGAAGAAATACAGAATACTTAAAACTGGAAAGTTTCAGATCTGAAGATAGCGACGTTTGTTAATTTAGTTTAGTTAAGTAAGTAAGTTCAACGAGAAATCGAGTAAAATTGAGTTAAGTATCAAACTCGTTCGGTTCATGACCTTTAATTAGCAACGCTCAAAAACTTTGTTGTGACTTTTGTATCGTTGTCTTGTTGAGAGCCATTGCCTCTATCCGCCCCCGCGCCCCGCGCCCCGCCCGCCTCGCGCGCTGCCCGCCCACTGCCAGTAATCGAGTTGTGTTTAATTTAATCGATCAGCTTTCATGTCTAAGGGGAGAAGTTGACGCGAAAATAATTTGAAACGCTTCGAGTGAGGCTTTGATGGAAAGTACTCGCCGGAAAATACTGACCAACATAATGAACAAATTGAGAATTAAAAGGAATAAATTGAGAATTTCATCAGCACAATAACCGCTAACAAAATATAATACACAATTCCAGTCGAGCGACTGTAGTGGTCTTTTGTCTACACTACACAATAACAAATAAACAAAGAGCTACTAAAAACTTGAGCACTTAAATTTTACACCACGACAGATAAGAATACCGAGATAATATTAAGATTTTAGTGCAGAGTTGAACAGTAATACGATATCGAGATAAGCACTAGCATTCGAGTGCTAGTAATAAAGCGCGCCCGACCTGCGCAGAGAAAGTTCAAAAGGAATTAACCTGGTGGCTGGATGGCGGCTAGTGGCTATGGACACCGCGACAGATTTTATTACCTCCATGAATAAATTCCGGCGAGAGAGCGTCTCACGTCGTATATTATAATGACAGTTAAAACCACTCGCCCCCACGGCCCCGGGTTAGTTTGACAGCGTTTAAAGTCATCCTGCGCTCGGCCGGCGATGTATGCTCCACTGAATTAGAGGGCCGATGTAACCGAGTGCAGCGCTGTACAACGACGGCCGAGTGTGTCATATATGTGAAACATTCGAGTGCAGAGCGCGATGTATATGGAAGTGAAGTTGAAGTGGCAGACAGCTCGCATTGAGTCGCGTGGCATGCTTTATGACGCTATCTCTTATATCGAAAAACGTGGTTAGTTGCGCTCAGGGGGCGGCTCTTAATAAACATGAGTCCAACTATTTATATTTGAGAATAATAAACTTTAAATAATATAAATTAAAAAGTTAATAATATTATACAATCGCACTATTTTTATTTCAGATCATACAAATTTATTTATTACGAAACAGATCGGAGAGAAAACATTGATTACACTTACAAAATCCTAAAATATAACAAATTTTTAATATTCGAAATTTGTTCCTTATAATAACTACAATCAATAAAGAACTTAAATCATCACCTATGAATAAATACTGCAGTAAATTCAATTTTATATCAGTCAGTAGTAGTAGTAGTGGCAGAAATGTGAGTTTGCGATAATTCAATATCATTTTTGGTTGTGGTCGTAGCTTTGCAATATCTTCCTATATCGATCATGCAAAATTTCAATCCCAATCTGTAGTAGCGAACGAACACGTAACAATCATAATCCATACCTGCACGTTACAATTTCGCGTGTAAGTTGTTGTTATACGCAATGAATATTGTGACTCCTGTCTCAGTAAAAGATATTTTCTTTCTTTCTTTCTAATTGTTATAAAACTCATTTTGTTCACTTTATGGAAGCTTCTATCGGGTGTAATGTACCTTAGAATCCAGTTATTATTGCGAGCGAAGGTTTCGCGGGAAAATGCGCGCGAGAAAATAAGTCTTTAAGGGAAATTGCGTTGTTTTATTCATTTCAGCAAAATTTGGCGGCAAGGTTGCGGCGCGGCGGGACTTTCACATTATATTATTCACGTTCCTAGTTTTCGGTGTATATTTAAATGCAATGCTGGTTTTGTAACATTGTTGAATATGTAATTGGAAACTTTGCTTGTTTTATACAAGACGCTACTTTAATACTGATAAAAACATAAGTAATAACGCATGTTTTGCCGTAAGGATCAGTGCTTGGTTAAAGATCACTCATAAAAACCACCCAGAAAATTTAAAAACTTTCTATTTACGTACACTATTAGCATAAAAAGTGTTTACTTTGCGAGCACGTACATGTATATTTAGGTATAACATAAACCACGCTCTCTAACCGACATTTGCCCCAATTTATTCCCAGTTCCCGTAACCAAAGCTGCAACTAAGCTGCAACCTCGGTTTCCTATTTTATATTCCACATAAATTATAAGTTGGCTGTACACGCAGCTATATAGCTAGGTATAGGTGCATACAATTGTATCGCAAATAGCTGGTCACAGGCTGCGGCATGCAACTTTATGTAGCGGGCGCGGACGTTCAGTCGAACCGAATATATGGCCCGCGCTCTCTGCTCGGGGACTTTTTACAACCAATTGGTAGATAATTGTATTCCTGTTCAACAATGTTGAACGCTTTTTAAACGTGGTTCGATCGAGCAAACTGTAGTGGTTTTAGTGTAGTTTTATTTTGATTATAACTTGTTACAGATATATGTAACATTGGCTTATTTTGTGTATCTAAGCTTTTTAACGGACATCATATCAAAGTAAGAAACTATTTTTTTCTTCGTATAGCCAAACAAAAAGCACATACAATTAGCAAACTATACCTACGACTTTAGTCTGAATACGAGCCGTGTCAGTGCAATGGGCACACAAGTAGCTACATATCGGTTACATGTAGGTAGCTATAGCACACCCGACGTGACTAACTGGCGTTTAGCGCAGCCTCCAAACAACCCTGAACTAACTAGTCATGCGCCACTATCGATAAAATATAACATTAATTATCGATAAAAGCACCTTTCTCCCACACTCTCGGGTGAAATAAAGTAAATGAGTATAAGATGCAGCTGCGACCTTTTTATAAGGTATGCAATAACATTGGAGATAATTTATGGGTCCAAGGAACGCAGTAAGTAGGTCACAGAGGAAGGTCAATTTCACTTTTAGTGCCTTCTACGTTTTTACGTACGTTTAAGAGTTTAGGATGAAAATTTTACTTATCAAAAAATGATTGACCGTCACGGAATCGAGAAGTTTGTTTTATGCGTATTTGACTGTTTATTTTTTCGAATAAATTTTACATATATCGTCATAATAAAATAGAAAACGAATTTGGTTAGTTGGAATAAAAATCACCGGAAACGTCAATCGTATGCACTTTCTAAATCTAACCGAATCGATAAGCTAAATAATTGAAAGCTCAGATTCACATTGATTAAGCTCCAGCAATGGGTGGCGAGTGAATGTACACATCCTGTAGCAAATTAGTCGGTAGGAGTGATGTGCACAATTTGTCGACATGCGCGCTCATTACCCCATCCCTAGCGCAGTGCTGTCGATATTTCTCTTTAATGCAGCTTTCAGTGCACTGAAGGACGGGGAGCCAGTTAGGGTTACAACCTACCACGATATTTGGTAATTGGAGATATATATTTATTTCACTATCAACACGTGACTTTTGACACTGTCATAGAAATGTAGATTTGGTGATTTGGTAATATAAGCTAATAATATTTTGGTGTAAATTTGAATGTAATAAAGCTTCCTAGGCTTAAGAATTAAATAAATATAAATAAAAGGATTGTATAATATTGTCTTTTCACATTACATATTTTATTCCTGAATCTTGGTGAGTATAAGCCCGGCGGAAGCCGCTGAGCCGTGGTGCGCTTTACGTCACAATATTAGTATAACTTACTGACGGATATCGATACAAAATGGAATACCTTTCACAACACTGGGCCAGTTGAATTGACTGCATTGATCGTGAATGTATTATGATTAAGGTTGTACTCTTCTTATATTTGGGTGTACGTAAGGGTTAAGGTAATTCCTTTCAATGCAATAATCGTTATCGATTGTGTCATAACGAATTGACTACAATCAAACCAAGAAAGCATTGAGTAAGACATTTTTCAGGTAAATTAATAGTAAAAGAATAAGAACTATGATCCCCTAAATATACTTAGAAAAAGACATGTTTTGTCTGTTTCTCAGACAAACAAACTTACACTTTTATGTCAGAGGGACGATACAACATTTTTAAATTTAAGAGGAAAAGTATTGTAAGTAAACATCAATGTACAGGAAAATCAGTATTTTTTTCATTAATTCAGAACTGAAGCGCGAGCTTTAGGAGATCGGAAACCAATAAAATTGTTGGCGAAATAAGCGGAAACAATTGCTATGAGAGCCCTTTGTACTCGTAGAGGCTCTACGAGGCGCTACGTGCTACGACAGGGCTGACGCACGATAATATACTAATACAGATAGAATTTTAACCCCGGACGTTAAGAGTGGCGGTTATAAGTTTGTCATATCTTCGTTTATATCTATTGGGTGTTTTTTTGTAATATTAAGCTACGGCTTGCGGGCAGGATATTCTTTAGTTCATACAGTGTAAAATCTTCCAAAAAACAACAATGAAAAATATTCAGACACAATTTGTTTTTTAAGTTACTTTTAGTTTTTGCCCTCTTATCTTTTTCAAAATCTTTATGCCCTGATTGTAAACAGTCTAGATATTCCGTAAATCAATGAAGCGTGCACCGAGACAGCACTGCATTACCCCCTTATTCACGCGTCCCCACGGGACTCCCGGCGCGCAGCGTACATCACCTGCGCTAGATTTAAACGAGCCTTGTTTTTATCAGTAATGTAAGGCTCTTGTGGGATACGAGTACTAACACTGGACCGAGTGGTGGATTGATTGGCTTTTATTTATTACTTAATTAAACCATGTTGGTTACTGTGAGATTAAAATGAGTAGAAAAGAAATACTTTCTTAACACTGAATATTTAATTTATATGAAGCTGCAGAACGTGATAAACAAAATATGTAGTTACAACTAACAATATTAAAAGATGTGTGTGAAAGTGGCCCCTTTTTCAGCAAAATACTCAATTCCTACATAGTCGCACGTGACATTCTGATTTCAAATCCATACTTTCCTACACAATCGTAGAGAAATCTTCAATCTATACAATAGTCTCAGTACACATAAAATACAGAGAATTTTGCAAAGGTAATCACAATTTATGTACAAAGTTTTGTACATAAATATTTATGGGGTTCAATATGAACTTCCAATTTCTATTCACAAAATCATGACTACTGATTACTCTATCAAATCGAATATGCAAACACACACCAACACTATATAGTTTCACATCACATGTGGAAACTGAATAACCATTACAACAAATAAAACGAACAAACATAATTGTCTATTACACTATTATTATAGTACTACAGGACAGTACCATTATACTAGTTACAAACACGCATATATGTGCCACTTTACAATAGTTATTGACATACTTAATTAACTTACAAAAAGCTTTAGATCACGATCAAAGCCTACAATGTAGATTGTTTGCTCGAATGATTGTATGCTCTATGGTTGGGTATAAATAAAGTCTATTTTCGATAGATTTAAACTACATTAGTAATTGTTATATGTTTAGCATAAACACAGCTAGTACTATAGTAGTCACCATTTAGGTAAAGCTTAAACCTGACTGCCGAGGAATAATCCCACTGAATGTAGGACATTATTATAAGCTATTGATTATTTTGTCTTAATCAGTAGCAAATTTCACCTTGAGAATAGCAAAACAAACACCTATTAGCAAAAAGGCTTATAAGTTTCAGCAATTTGCAATAATTCTCATAACATTGCCAGTATATAAAGTAGGGAATTTCCCTTCCTCCCAGAGCGGGAACAACAAAAAGAAACATGGTAAAATCTCGGCAAGCAAATTTTTTTTTCTAATCCCCATGGTGGTTTGGGAGCGATATTTTACCGCGGGCGAGCATCGAACCCGCGCCCTCGTCTCATAAATCCAGCCGCTGCCGACCCGGATATCAAGCAGGGTTCATAAATTCATACTATGAATATCGGCCTTATTAAATCGCTAAAAAAAAACTTACTTTTCAAACCTTTTTTTTTGTATTTGATATACTACTGTAATGCCTACACAATTCTAAAGATAGAAAGGTACCTACGAATACATTTTTTTTAATTAAATAATTATTTCATGACTCCGCGTCAAAGGCAATTCTTCAAAATCTACTAAAATGGGGATCCTTGGTATCGATTTAAAATATTTTCAATATTATAGTATAAAAAGTCAATAACAAAAATGTAGGTAAAAAGCCGGAAAATGAGTTTAAGCCCAATTTAGGTCCAAAATGTTGTCCTTAATAGTAGCGCTGAGTACAGGCATTAGCTAGATGGCCTAGAAATAACTTATAAGATTAGCATTTGTTGATATTATTTCCCCTATTGCTGAATCAATTCGTTTTTGGTGAACGCCTGCTACATAGTAATCATATCAAAATAAATAGCTTAAGCTGAGTTACTTCTTTAGTTTTAATGTTCTTAGTTTTGGTAATTTCGTTATTTTGTTTTGTAATAAATACAAACATAAGAATAATTATCAACAAAAATCAATAATTAATTTACAAAAAAATTTGAAAATTGGCTACTTGTATAAATAAAAATAAATAAATAAATAAATATTTCAGGACATATCACACAGCGCCATCTAGCCCCACACTAAGCAAACGCTTGAAAAATAAGCTTGTATCAAAAAAAAAATCTAATCAAACTTGCTATCATATAAGTAAGTGTATTTGAAAGAGTTCATACACAAAGACGTGAAACAGCCATGACAAATTTATTTTGCGTAGACATGAAACCACATATGGCTAAATTATAGACTTATTTATAAAAAGAAACCTTCAACATCACCCACGCAGAAAACTGAATGAATAAAGTATTGTTATGTTCGTATTATTATGTACAATATCCATCACAATCATAGTTATTACAAGCGACCCTCCCTCACTCTCCCACTACATGCCAAATAATTCTACAAAAAATATGTTCTAATGTATCTCATAACCGCATTCTTATCACGAGCCGTGGGAGGCGATAAATCTAGGGCCAGAGGGCCAAGGGCGAGTGGGGCCAAGGGCCGCTTTATTAGCCCATATTGGCCCTTGTTGTGCCGTTCTGCCAACCTGGCTCCGCTGTGAAACTTCTGGAAGCCGTTTGAGAAGAATTACCCTAAAGTCGTTTGTAAAGATGAGATCATTCATGTTTTATTTCGGGTTATTGGCACAGGTGAGGGTTGCACGGTGAATGGCGGTCAAAACTTGTTACGACACATAAATACATAGTTGTTAAGAAAGAATACATTCATAATTATAAAGACAATAAAATTGATAGAACGCGTTGAATTTAATAATACGACTATTATTAGTTTTATTAGACCCTTGAAAATAAAGTTATCATGTTTCTATGATCTGTCTACAAATGATAAAAAAAATATCTATTTCTATACTCCTCAAATTTCAACTCAGCCGATAGAAGCAGTCGTGGCCGAGCGGTTAAGGCGTCTGACTAGAAATCAGATTCCCTCTGGGAGCGTAGGTTCGAATCCTACCGACTGCGGACTTTTTGCTATCATTAATTTTAATTACGCGGAACACGTTAAGATATATAAAAGTTTTTCAAACTTATTTTAATTGGGATAATGACGACTTATTTTTACAAAGATGTGGCATTAAATGGGGTATTCGATCATGTCCGTGTTCTGAAGAGTAGCCACAACTTTGCTCATCAATTTTAATCAATGTTTCTTGGCAAGTGGTCTGAGCTCGAGGAAAATTACAAATCAATTTAACGTAATCTATAGCTCCAGCCACTTCGGTGAGGCTATTGAAATTAATTTGCGTGATCTTTTATCGCTTCAAAACGTTCGATTTGATAATAGATTAGTGATCGGTAAATGAAAGTAGAGCTATTTTTGGGTCGCGCTGTTTTTGAACGCGATACCGGTTCCAAGGTTGGCCGGTCATAAACATAATTTATTGCGACATTTTAATAAGAACTTATTGCTGCTTAAAAAATGGAGCTGTTTTGATTTTACTGTTGTATATGGTATAAATAAAATCATGGATATTTAAACCACATAAAATTATCTATTGGCATTAATTGATTGAAGCGATAAATAGATAATAGTTTTATGATAAACAAGCATAATAATTGAGCACTAGCCGAGTGTTGCTGTTTATTACTGAAGTTAGAAAAACAAGATGTTTATTTATGAGAATTATTTTCTACAAAGTTTGTAAACTTTGATTCGGAATTCCTGTGAACCAACAGCTTGGCTTAACTTTCTATGCCACTTCCGCCTTCAACTAGCGGAAGTTGAACTCTTCACGGCGGCATGTCAGTATCCGGTATTACACCTACATAATCTAGGTATATACATATACTATTATAGTAGTATGGCGTGCACAGGCACAGAAATGATTGCGGAATTAAGTTTCTGTCAGAAGAATTTAGTTTCTGTTGTTGACTACAAAATATGTAATTTTTACTTTCAAATCAGTAAAACATCGGTTTCTAATGGTGAATAGGTTTACAAACTATTATCATATTTTGGAAAATAACTATTTATTGCAAACTAACTGAGAGTGTAATTTTTTTGATTACAAATCTCCCTAGTATTGTCTGTTAAAGAAGTCAAATTGTAGCAATTATTTTAATTCCCCAGAAAACAAATGCTAATAAACAGTCAAGAAACGTTAATAAAACTCATCGTAAAATGTAGTAGTAGTATCACAAATATTCTCGGTATCATTTAAAAACTTGAAAGAAAAGTACAAAGCCTTCGGATTAGCGTAATCAGGAATTCCCACGAGCCAAATAAGGGGAGAAAAAAATGTTTTCGCTGCTTTAAGGGGTGAATTCGAGGTATTTTAAATAGGAGCATAAAAAGAGAAGGTTTACAAAAACCGGTGGTAAATGATCGATACGGGGCCGCCTTTGAACCCGCTGGATGGAGCTGGATGGAGCCCGCCGCCGACGGACGCCGGTATTTATAGATAAAGTGTCGATTAAGCATGCTGAAAGTGGGAAAAAATATGTAAGTATCGAACTTTCAATGAAAAATGCTTGCAAATTAAAAAATATCTAGTTTTGTATTTATTACATTGGTTTACTCCATTATCAAATACGTCCCCACATTCAAAGTGATGCGACTTTTCGCTTATCAAAAGACGATTAATTTATTAACCAAATACGTTTCCATTGTACGGCAGTATGGAATAAAGCATGTTTAATGAATGGCCAGTGATTAAAAAAGGATTAGTGTTTTTAGCCAACTTTTTAATGGTCTCGATGCAGAAACCTAATCTAATATTCATTAATGCGGTTACATGCAAGCTTCCGAGGAAACAAGTTGCTATTTAATACTTGAACGATTACTTGAATTGTTATACGACTTTATTCTATTCAAATAAATTAACTATTTTTTTATAAATTGTAGAATTTTGAACTTAATTAAATAATAGGAATGTAGCCTTAGCAAAACTGAAAACTTTGATGTCTTCATAAATAAGTGTAGTCATTAATTATGTGAGGTACTAACAACTTAGAACAGTCTCAGTCTCTCTTCTTAATCACTTCGGACTTTTTAACCATTGAAGAGCACACGCGAGCACATATAGCCACGCACCATCATCGAACATCATCATCCGCTGCACAATACCCCATAGCAATACAGATGGCACTATGAAAATGATTAAGTAAGCTACAGACACTTTGAAAATGAGTTAGACATAGCAAACTGGAGTCACATAAACAACCCGCATTGCATGTCTGCCGGGCATGTATTACAAAGCAATGAACTAGGCACTGCAATGTACAAGTTATGTGCGATCTCAAATAGCAAATGATAGATAGATATGATTAAAGTTCCAGCAAGCCTTCAAATATGCCTACCGAAAGTTTCCCCTTTCTCAATAAGAGTAACAAAAGGTTGCTATTTAGAGCAATTAACGCATCTTAAATCGTTTGTCCACGATTTGGTCCAAAGTTGCTAAGTGGGGCCGGATTGAGCGAGTTTGTGCTCGCGAAGGCGGCGGTAGTGGCAGGCGGCGGCGGCGGCAGGCGGCGACGGCGGCAGGCGGCGACGGCGGCAGGCGGCGGCGGCGGCGGCAGGCGGCGGCGGCGGCAGGCCGGGGCCGGCCCGACACTTCGCCAGCTCGCGGATTGTTTCAAAGAATTTAATGGGCTTCGTACAGAGGATACCGAATCTACTCCGAGTTGAGAAGTCGATCTTAATTGTTTCATTTGCCTCCGTTTTGGCTTGATTAAAATGTGACTATTGTTAAACTTTAGGAAGCAAATCTTAGAAGCCTCAGGGTGGATTTCAAATGTTCTAAACGGAAACTTACAACTTCTTCTACGTCCTTTGATTCCTTGCAACTTCGACGGAAATACCTTTAAAATTACTTAGGAGAACATTTTTGTGTCATCCAGAAACTTTTCGCCTCCGCTTCTTAGAAAAGTTAAAGGTAGAAATGTTAGCAAAGGAAGTAAATTTTGTATAACTTGTATTAACGGAATTGTAAAATCTTAGGAGATACAAGAGTGGGCCGTGGACCATCAAACATTCATAGTCAACACATAAATATGGGAGTCCATCCGAGTACGAAAAATAAATTTTAAAAAGTGGTGGATCGCTCCCCGGCGGCTCGTGCATGTTGAATGACGCTACCGATATGGAAGATAAGCTGGTGGTTTAGAACCAGCTGGAATTTGTAAAGCATTGGCATATTTTTTAAAGCCAGTTCAGTTCGAGTACGTTTCGAGTATATTTATTTCGACCCGAATCCGACTGGACTCGTCGGTTCGTCGATGGTTCGTTTAAATTGAACGTTTGCATATTAAATCAGTTTCAGCAGCGTTTGATTCAACATCGGCTCGCATTAGAAGGACACGTGTCGGAGCGAGAGGCGGTCGGACGTCACCCTCCGCGGCACATGAAACTCATTACCGACGCTGTATAAATAAATTATCAAAGTCCGGGGAAAATGCCGCCCACACAATATGTATTACATTAAAACTTTACGTTACCTACATTAAAAGTCAGTTTAGACATAAAGCGATCCCTGACGAAGTATTTGAGAGGCTCTCGTGCAAACTTTGATGGTCCGATCCGGATTTTTCATCTCGCGACTCATTTGAAATTATAATTTGCCGCTAAGAAATCGAATCAAAATTCCATTTAAAGTTGGTATTTCAATATTTGTTCGCGGCGACGACATCGGTGAGTGCTATCGAGCTACGTAGTGACATCGTGTAAGTAGCCGCATTACAAACACACGCCGGTGCAATTTCAGGCTTCTTGGAATTGAAACCGAACTCGGCTGGTGCGGTAGGTGGTGGTGCATGTGAGAAAGTCAATTCCAAATATCTATATTAAGCTTTCAACTATTAAACGAATAGTCTCAATTAATACATTTATTCTGTATTTTCACAAACAGTGTTAATCCCACAGAGTAAGATAAAGCCTTCGTGGATTATATGTAGGAATCTCAGATACATTTGTTGACATCGAGCAGTTAATTTAGTATTCGGGTGCGTCGACAATAGAGCGGCGAACAAGGGCCGGTACAAAATATCTCGTTCACAAATCGACAAAGATATCGCTCGATCGAGGAGGGTCCGGAGACTACTCCCGAATACTTCCCGATCTAAAGATATTCAAATTTTCATAACAAAGAACCTCGGCCGGGCTCAGAGCACAAGCAGAGACAATTTAAAGCCTAAATAGCCGTTTACAGGATAGACATTTTGCCGAGAAAACAATTTCGGTCGTTGTAGTATTTTGTTGAGTAAATTTATTCAGATATTTATAGACTAAAAACTGACGTACCTGCCTATAGTAGAAGCACTCGTAGTAGGAATTACGGCGGTATAACAAAAATAGAGAAAAAAAAGGAAATTGTAACAAAGAAAATCGGCTAATAAAGATCGAGCACCGGCATATAAATAATTCAGTCAATGGCACGGAAGGAATCATGACTGAAGTCAATGGCGTCCTTATAAAACACGATTATTTGAATTGATGCCTTGCAACTTGTAGCTAGGGAAATACTTAAATATTAAAGGAATTTAACATTTCCGGACACCCTAGAATTTTATCCTAATTTGTCGGAAATTTTGTGAAAAGTTATTTTAGCTTGAGAAATATAGACGGCGGGAGACGTTATTCATAAATAGTATTGTTACTGTAAGAGGTGAAACTACACGAGTTGGGTTTGAAGATGTTTTATTATCTTATTTACATGAGTACTCGTATTTATACATTTTATTATATTCAACTACCTCACATCACACTGGCTATAGTTTTGACATGTTTAATATTTGTTTGTACTCAATCGGTTTATTTGTCAAATAATTAAAATTGCAATTGTGGTTAAATACAAACACGCATAAAATGTAATATTTACATTTCTTCGTATTACGATAATGTATTTTAATTAACTGATCCAAAATTCTTCCTCAACCTATCATTTAATTCGCGTTATTTTGTTACAATATTCCAGATTGTAAACACAGCCTTTTTATAACAATTATAAAATACTTTGAGATAAAATCTTAATTAAAGTCTAACTGATGAAGGTTTGCGGGAAAACAAAGGTCATTTTTAACCATTTTGTAATTTTACACAATCTGGATGTAACGCGGGTTAGCTATAACGAATAGCTTATTTATCAGTACGGAGTCAAAATACTCGTATATATCTCTAACTAAAATTGGTTTTTACTAAGAGTGTGATTCATGAAATATTACTTGATAATTTTAACTTACATATTTAACGTAGCGTTCCTTTAAAAATTTAAAAATAATTATTGTATTTTTATATCTTAACGTTAACGCAAGTTAACTTTGATCATTATATAGTAAGTACATCGGCTACTTATAGGTAGCTTAGATAAATCGTATGACGTCTGAATAGATAGGCAATGACAAATAAAGTCAGCCAAGGACGCAAACAAGAATGTACAACCAAGCAGTGTATTAACCAGCGGAGCGAAACAAAAACAATATAAATAAGCAAAGTGTTACTTTTAGGACATTAAAGGCCTCACATTGTGAATCAATAACTCACCGGCTGTCCCTGTAATGGCGGGCGTTTAACTAAATGAGGTCAATGCTACTCTGGCCGGGACAACAAATAGAACGGGAATTGATCCTCCCACCGAAGGCTTATTGGCTTAATTATCCGACTAAAGAAAATACAAAGGCAACCGTTTAATTGGAAATACAACTGAGAATAATGTAATCAAACGACAAATTATTTGTTTTACGTTCAACATCAAAGTGATTATTTTGTAGCGGAGTATTTGACAAGTTTGAATTTTGTGCAGAAATAAGTGACATTTGGCAGATGTGTAAACTATCCCTTTTAGATAATTAATTAAAAAACGTCTCACTACAGGACAAAGTACACACAGCTCCATCTAGCCCCACACCAAGCAAACGTTGTGTCGTAGGTAGGTACATAACATAAATAACGGATATAATACTCATATATGTATGAAAGTCCCGAAATATTTATTTATTTATTTTTATTTTTACTTATTAAACCCATAAAACAGTTTGTAACAAAAAAGATTACTAGGAAGGCACACTACATCATAATACAAGATAACAACTGAAATTAATTTCTACCATTTTCATGACATATAATTACTGCTACAACAACACTGATATTTTACATTGAAAACATTGTTATTGTGTCTATCAGTGGTAATCTATAAAATGGCTCTCTATTACATAACTGAAAGATCTTATTCCTCTGCAGGCGGGAGGTACGGGACGAGGGTATAATCTGGGGACAGCGCCATTTAGTCATGTTAAGTACTACCTACGACTCTTCACCTCTCCCGGGAAGAGGATTAAAACTTACGACCAATATTCGGTGATATTTTAGTAGACTTCTAACTAACTTTTGTTTATTTCTGACTATCACAGATCTATGTTTAGAAAGCTGGTGAGTGAAGCTTTTGTCTCTTACACTCGGTCATAGTTAGAACAATAATTGTAAGAAACTAAGTATTGTTTAACTGACAGCTGAATGAGACTGGGCAAATAAGAACAGTTTTTATAAAATAAAATACAGAAAGCATTTAACAATAACGCTACCTCTAGTAATATAGCTCACTCTAGCTCGCCATACACTCCAAACCCTGTCCGTGTACATATTTCAAAAGTTCGAGCGAGCTTTGACCGAGTAAGCTCTGAAATACTGTATCCGAGAACAGTGCGTCGTTTCCTCGTCTAAATAAACTATTAGGCAGCGCAATAAACCGTGGAGCCAATGGCTGTATTTCGAAGGTCCAGTAACACAATTCCCGGTTCTTTCCCGGTAATTATTCACCAATTTAAAGTCCTGTCTCGAGTCCCGCAGTCCCGGGACCGTAAACTGCGGGACGCGGGACGAGGAACGCGGGACCTGACCTCTGCTATGGTTCTTTTAACAGCCTCTGGGGTAGGGGCTTGTTTTGTGCCCAAATTATTTTGGAAGCTTATTACGTTTGCGAGGTAAAATACGGGGCAATGAGACGTTACATCGGGAATATTTTGTAATACTTACAGAGTAGTGTTTTATTATTTGAAATTGGAAAATTATACACCATACCTTTAATACTTCGAAAGTCAATTCTATTATTTAAGGTGTAGGTATTATTTGACCCTCATAATTTGACGCGCCCTTTCAACTATGGCTGACATAACTAACCTCTGTAAACTTACAGCGGGCCTAGCTCGGCCGTGCCTTTATCTCAAATTTATAGTTCGGCCTCTCAGTAAAGGCAGCGAGGCCTTACTAGCTTCCCAGGGTTATGTTTGATCTCGTCGGATCGGGTCAGGCTCTAGGTACTTAAGTGTAGGCTGAAATTGAATGGAATTCGATCTAAGTGCTTGATTCTGTAGGTTTGTACTGCGATGATTGGATTGGAATTGAGTCGGGTATTAGAATAGTGAGAGCAAACTACAAGATTAGTGACATCATTAGGAGTATTATTTTGTTGCTTGTTTCGTTTTGACGGCTGAGAAAGTTAATACGAAAACGTAAGATCTATTTGGATCCAATTCAAGCAATATTGTTGGTTCAAAGAGAGTTTTAGCAAATCAAATAGAACCAGTCTATTATATTTCAAATGAATTCAGACCCCGATCACAAAAAGGCAAATTCTCTCGGGGCCATAAACAACGAATGCCATCTAAAAACAAGCACCTGCCCGCTATTTATTGGGCCAATAAATATTTGGCAGCAATCTGGTGGCGTCACGTAGCTCCCGCGGCAAACAAGGCCTCACTAAAGATTCCGCAAGTCGTGCTCGCGTTAATGATAGCAGCGAACATAAAACTAAGTCAATCGAACGCAACGAGCCAGAGATACTGAAACACGGGGGCGAGATACGGCGCACGTGACCCGCGTGCGCGCCGCGTACACATAGTGCGGGGACGTCCTAGGGCAGGGAGTAGGCGCTAGCTGGCTGATAGGGAGAACCGATCGAGTAGATCGATGTAGCACTTACCGCCAGCATTTAGTTGTTTGAAAAAGTGTCGGCTATGTTTTTTCTCGTTGCTGGCTTGAAGTTCGTGTAAAATAAATATCACTGTCCCCAGTTTAGCACTTCCAAAAATGTTTGTACAAATATTCAAGCTTAGAAATACCTTTCTTGCTTTATTTGTTTTCACTACCAACATGAAAATACCTATATACTTACTATAATTTTTGCTTATAACTAAGGACGAGTATGTTTTTTATGTGTACGTTCGAGAAATAAAACCCTTTGTGTTTGGTACCTAAGTACTAAATAATGAACAAGGATCTTAAATAGATTGTATTGCCAATAGATCCTGTAGCGCACAATTGAGTTTGTTTTTCATTTAATTTAACTTCAACTAGAGCAAACCAATTAATTCATCAAAGACTGCTCAAATTGCCAAGCAATTAGAGTAATTAAAACAAGTCTCGCAGTTTTAAATAAGTTATTTATCATAGTAATGGCTATAACATTTTTCGTTAAATTTTTTGCTAAATTTAAGTCGCTTTATTTAATTTTTTGGCTAAATCCTCGCATCTGAAAATTGTTTTTAGAGAGACATTGAGGCAATTAAGTTTTGCAGCTCAGATTTTAGATATTTAAAATGTTAAAGTTCGGGCAATAACTCGGATCCAGTCCCAACATTGTATCTGTTGTCTGAATTATATTTCTATTTAGACACATTTTACTATCTCAATAATAAGGGCTAAGCTGCGGGCAATAAATAAAATAATTATACAATCAGCTTCATATATTATGTAGGTCTATAACCGTGTACAGCAATCGAAGACAACACAGATCACCGAAATAAACCGCCACGCCTTCAAGGTATCGGAAAATCCATTTTTATATATAAACTCGCAAATCAGATAATCCAAATTGGTTTTTAGACGTAAACTCGATTTTGACGTGTATTTTACTTTATCGCGGCGCCAGATAAATTGGCCAAGATAGCGCCGAATACACGGGAGCAACCAGCGTGGGGCCTGTCTACTCATATACGCCACCAGTATCACTCTTGTTTTATGGAAAACATCTCAGTTACCGAACATGTACAATTTTTATCATAAATCAAATTTACTTACAACGAAATCCATGCGTTTTTGGTATAATATATGGTATGGCTCGGTTTGGCTGAAATAAGTAAGGAAATATAACACATAATTTTTAGACGTGGGTGCCATAAGAATAATGAAGAAAATCGTTCAATTAGTACAAGTTTACAGTAAATACATTTTTAATAAATAATATAAGACTTTATGCTAGTACTTATTGAATGACAAATGACAGTAGATTTATTTAAGTTGACACATGTGTATACATAATTATATTACTATTATGTTTGACATATTTTTAATGACAAATATTTACACTATTTAATTAATAAAACTAGACATTGTACCTTCTAAAATTTAATTAAAGCCAAATGTTATAAATTCAATTTGACGTGATATTGTAATTTGTGTAACATATTCTGTGATATTAGTACTTATATGTATGCTACAACTTTACAGTATCAATAAAGATTCTTTGTTTTTTCTTTATTTAACTGAAGTTAGTACATATCTTCATACTATCATAGCAAAAAATGCTTACAAAATCTCATTTCCAACACAAACGTCTTCTGAAAATGCCATCTCAAGTTATACGTGCGTATATAACTCGAGAAAAAACTTCACATATTATTCGTTTGGTCCCTTCAAGCCCTTTTCCCAGGTCAGTGGTTCCGGGCGTGCTGCCCCCTGCCGGCGGCTGGCGGCAGACCTTCAACTCACTACTGTTGAATTATAGTCCGCCGACAACATGCTCAAGTTATTGTGAATTGTATTTCTATTCACTGATCGTAATAATACTAGGCTAACATTAGATTCTTGTTGAAAAAAAAAACTAGTTTCACATAGCCCAACAATAACAATGGTTGCAAGCTCATATATATTATGAAACAACTGCGACCAGTTGCTAGCCTGAATATAAAAAAGCTCGTGTATACGACGCTGTGCCAACACTCTGCTGCAATATTGCATAGGTGTATGGGGGGTGCCGCTAAAACGCACATGATTGCCGCAGAGCGGACCCAGCGAGCAGATATTAAAGTCTTGCTTGGAAAGCCAAGACGGTTTCCCACGAGCCAACTTTATGAAGAGTTCAAGGTTCTCACGGTGAGGCAACTGTTCATACAGAGAGCAATGGATAAAACGGGCCAGAGATTGTTAGATCTGGACAATAATAAAGACGACAACGCCTTTAAACCATTAACCTTACCTGACACAAGAACTGTATTCGCATCCCGTCTGCCACCTTACATACACATCTTCACTTACAATGAAGTGTACAAAATGTATCCCGTCAAGAAACATGTGCACAGAAAGGCACGTGGAAAATGAAGGGCTGGTTGACTTCACTGTCTTATAAAGAAACGGAGTTACTGGTTAAAGTCTACAACTCCGGTACTTAACTAGGTTATAACGACTATGACATCTAAACTCAACACAGGCACACACACATACACACACCACATTACACACACACACACACACACACCATACACACAATTTGACCTTTTCTGATGTTTGTAATTGTACTATATTTTAATTTAATGTAATGTAATTTAAATTCTAAATTCTATTTTTGTAAAAGTAAATGTTTAAAATTTAAAATGTATACTTTCCAAAAATAAGACCCCGGAAGGAACTAATCTCCGTGACACAGGCGCACCGGCGCGGCGTCTAGTACGGCGTTTTAGTGATATTTAGTATGTGTGCATTTTTATGAAAATAAATAATTTTGAATTTGATTTTTTTTTTTAAAAAGGTTAGTGCGCTACTTTAATACACGTACCTATATCCTATAAGTTTGAAAATTCGGTGGTTGATTCAAATACCTTGAGTAGGTTTGATTATAAAATAAAATAAAATAAAATAAAATAAAATAAAAATAAAAATAAAAATAAAAATAAAATAAAAATAAAAATAAAAAAATAAAAAAGCCTTTATTTCTATCACACAATTAACTCTTACATTACTTTCTACTTATTTAAAACCGTAATTTAGAAAATGAAATCTTACAATAATTACAAAATCTTTAACGATAGTAGGTAGGTAAGGTAGGTAACATTATATTTTGAATTTCACACATCTGATTTATATTTGATAGAATTGAACACAAACTTGAGTTAAACTTAATCTTAATAATTTTAGACAAGCATAATTTAATTTAAATGTATACATACAATTTAATAAAAACGTTTTTGGAATATATAAAAGGTTTTCTTGCAAAATGAATTAATCCTCTCACTATATTGCTATCTGCACAATGTCTTTTAATACCTATATAAATTTATTCATGAAACTAATCAGTTACATTTAACAATTTCATCTAGTGTACATATATATTACACACAACTTAGTTTTATAGTAACAGTCTTGTTTAATATATATGTTTTAAAATAAAATTGAGTTTTTACAGTTATCTTATGTAAGTTGGGACTTTATTTACAAATTAATTTATTTTCTTACTTGAGTGTTGTGTTAATGACTTTCATAAAACAATGTTCAATATCATTTGTAATTTATAAAATATGTTAAATAGAACAATAAAGTATGACAGGTTGCATATAATTACAGATCTAAGATGTAGTTATTGATATTAGAAACATATGTATGAATATATTCTGTATCTACACAATTTATATAAAAGTATACTTACTAAGTAATTATGTTTAATGCTTAATTTTAATGTAATTTTATTGAACAATCGAACATACTTGAGTGATAGTCGCTATACTAGCGTAGGCCTCCCACAGACAATGGTTTGGTATACATAATATGAATACAGAATTTTTACAGAATACATTGTTAAATTGAATAACAAGTAAACATTTTAGATACCTCATATAATACGCTAGTAATAATGCTTGGTTGATATTAGTTGTTTATGGTTATATTGCCTATGGGGTGTGTGGTCATCTATTCCTCCACGAGGACCAGTCGGCTTGGAGGTAGTACTCTTATCTAATTACTCTGATTCACAATGTGTGACGTCACCGCTCCTGGCCAGTTATTTAGTACTATATTTGTGATGCCTTATGAAAGAGGCCAGATTGTTAGACTGCTTTTTTACTTTTTGCGCTTTTTGTTTGTGGCCCTTGCTTGACACATTTTCATCTATTCTTTCTAAAGTTACAGGTAGGTTCCTGGTGTTGTTGTTTTCTAAAATAATAATTTTATCGTATTTAAGAATTGCCTTTTTTCCGTCTTGACGTATCTTAACAATTTCTTCTTGCAATTCTTTTCGTTTTAATAGTACTTTAGGGGGGTAATCTTCAGTTATGTAATAAGGTGTATGTTGTAATATCTTTTTGTTTCTTAGAATATCTACCTTTGTGCCAAAAGAATTTAACGTGATGATAACTGGCCTAATCTTGTCACTTTTTCTTCCTATTCTTCTTAAGCAACCAAATTCTAGTGGTCTGTAATTCAGTCGCATATTTTCTTTAAAAAATGCTATTATTTTCGTTTCCAAATCCTTGTAATTGCCCTCCGTTTCTTCAATTCCAAAAAGGAGTAAATTTTTCTTTCTTATCTCTTTTTCTATTCTGTCTATTCTCGAATCTTGTTCTTGTGTTTTTTCTACCATCTCTTTGTAGTCTGCTTTGAAATTAGAGAACATTTCTTCAATTTTTGCGTTAATTTTTTCTGTTATGATGTCGAACATTTTTTGGTTCTGTACTTTCATATCTTCTGCTATAGACGTAACTACTTTTATTATGTCTTGTTGATTTATAGATGTACCCATTGTTTCGAAAATCAACAGAGAAAATCACTTAAATAATATAAATAGTAATTTTAAGTGGATATTTTTATGGACCCAATTGAGGGTAGATAATAAAAATGATTTTGGTTAGATCTTTCACTGGATATTTGTTGTTGTTTTTTCACTTTATTTAGGTTTTGCACAGTTGTTTATATTCACAATCACTAAAAAGTACACAGATTACAAGAAATATATGGCAATTAGATGTGATTAGCAATTTTAAATAATATTTTTTCCACTAGAACTTTGGAGTACGTGTTTACGTTTCGTTAAGCGGGCGTCCGCTTTTCAGTCCGCTGTCAGTAGGTTTGATTAGAGTAATTTTAATAATGTCATAATGTTCAAATTAGGAATTGGTCTTGTTTTTGTAATCACTTTGTTTATTAGAGTAAGTGATCACTTTTTACAATGGAAACCCGCGAATCACTTAGTAATATCCCTTTTTGGTTACTCTCAGTCTTGAACCACCGAGATACAGGCCCAGGCCTAGTTCGGGGTTCACAAGAAACACACATTTACATTGTCTACATTAATCTAGTAATAAGTTATGTTAAGTAGGACCAGTGTTTTGTCAAATAAATATCTTTATATCTTATATCTTTTATATACCTTTAAATTTTAACCTTTACTGTATTGTACATTATCGGAAAGCAAATTAACCCTTCAGAACATACTTATTATATTTTAAACCCATATAAAAGTTTAATACTTCAAAATTATAGTAATTATATAAAATGTCATTTTATTACTACATAATTTTAAATTCCATTCAATAAAAAAAACATATGTAACAATCAAAGTTCTACCAAATAAATAATACATTTCATCGGTTTGTATACATAAACATCCCAAGCTACAGTCATATACCTACCTACTACCTGTCACGTTGCAAGCCCGCAGTTGTCGTGTAGTATGCATGTGTAGGAGGGCAGCCTCCGCCCGACGTTACTCCGAAGTCCGCGTTAAACCTTCGCTGGATAAAAGTCCCGCGCAATATTAAAAGTCGCGAGTTCGCGTGAACAAGTGGCAAAAAGAAAGAGTAAAGTTCGTACCTGCGCCGGGCCCGGGATAAAATATTCACGGGGAACATATTACGGAGCCTCGGCCGAGATCTTCACTGTGAAATTAAACAAGTTATGAATGGGAAAGTTTCAGCAGCGGGATTTAATAGTCGCGGATAGGTAATAACGCGGTCGCCCCGAGATACCTCGGAACGGATTAGTATAATGAAAACTCAACTTGGGAACTCCGGGCTAATCCACCGACACCGCATCGATCGCTCCTCGCCCGACAGGTACTCTCTCTCACTTAGAACTCTTATTTATTTTCAATTTCTCAAATTGGTAAGTCATCAAAGTAAAGTATAATCCACAAATTGAGTTAGAGTAAAGTTTGCGACGCGGCAATATTTCTTGTAAACAGAGCGGGAGCGCGACCTTCGAGATAAAATCAAAAGTGAGCCGACAGCGGGCCCCGCGTGCGGATTTGTTTTATCGATGGAAAAAGGTGAGCTTCCGATATTCCCTAATGAATTGACCTCGAGTCAATCGCTCGTATAACGGCGTTGTACCGAATTCGCCAGATTTACTTATCGCCCCGACTCCGTCCGGCGCCCCTGCCCCGCGCCCCGCGCCCCCCGCCCCCGCGCAATCAATGATCAAACACATTTCAGGTAAATCCTACATCAAATTGGATTACACGACCTTTGGACTCGAGCATTTGTCATAAATGATATCGATTGCTTTCAGTTCTACGAAAATAACTAACGAAAGTTACCGTTAAAAATGAAGTTTCAATATGATGCCGGCAGCTATTTTTACAACCGTCCAAATTTCTAAATTAATGATCCAATATTGCTTCCCTCTGAGTTGAACAAAGCCAAATATTTACGAATGGGATTGAAATAGTTTTACACGAATTCGAAGGCTTTTATTTTCATTTGGGGTTTATTTAAACTTGTTTTTATTTAGAATAATGTGGATGTGATCATCATACAAATCAGTGCAGCGTGAATATATTTTATTACTGTTGTGTGTTTTAATAGAAAAAGGCTTTATATGATACAAAATATTTGCACTAAATTAAATAATGGCTTTATTAATGTTATGTGTACATACATATGTACATTTAATACATACATAAACATTTCGTAATTTTTCCATGTTATGTTATCAAAGTTATATTTGTCTTACAATGTTTGAGACGTCAAAGTACCCTAATTTAACTCCATTTATGAGCTCATCCGATTCCTTATAAAGACTACTCTCACATGTCGATTCTGAGATAATAAGTTCTTGGCTTCGTGTTGGAAGCGCGGTCAGTAAGGCGAGCCTCAAGTAACCTCTGGTATAATACTAACCACGACCACCTCAAGCCCTTAGCTCGAGTAACATTATCTAGGAACCAATTTGTGTCGAGACCTAACTGTCTAACATTGCTTGGAAGATGTTGTTTCAGGTAACCGGATTTAGATACTATAATTACTTATTAAAATACCTCTGAAGCATTTGAAAGTCTCGATATGTAGTATACACATATAATATAATACATATATAAGTATGTCAGTTCTGTATGCACATTAGTTCTTCATGTGGGATATCTGTTTCATTTTTTAGAATGAAGGTGACTATAGATGTTCAATTCAAGCAACAAACTATGTATGGTCATTAGATAGATAGATAATCATCTATTGATAAATTGATATTCCAACTTAAGCACTACTAAATGTCACAAAAATTGGTAATAACATTATATCTCGTCATTTTACAATTATTCATTTAAAATTTTGGCCATTGGCCATGATCAATATTTTTGTATCATTGTCCTCCTCCTCCTCGCGTCGTTTCCCCACTGCTGAGGGTCGTGACCCCCGCCACGGATCATCTTCTCCCGCACGATCTTGCGCCATCGACTCCGGTCATTTGCCGTGTGAATGGCTTCATGAACTTTCGTTTCGAGTGTGGTGCGAATCTGGTCAGTCCAACGCATCGGGCTTCGTCCCCGCGGTCTTTTACCCTCGATCTTGCCTGTAATAACCAGCTTTTCAAGGTTGCTCCCATCTTTACGAGCTATGTGACCGAAATACTCAAGGACTCTTTGTAGGCAGATGGATGAAAGCCTCGTCTTGATCTTCAGTTCCTTGAGTATTGAGACATTCGTACGCTTTGCCGTCCAGGGGATCCGCAGCATTTTCCTCCAGCACCACATTTCGAAAGCATCCACACGTTTACGGCCATTAGCTTGTAGTGTCCATGTCTCGGCCCCGTAGAGAAATATGGAGAAAACCAGAACCCTCACGAGCTGCTGCTTGGTTTTCCGAGTGATGTTTCTATCTCTCCATATATTCTCCAGTTGTCCCATGGCACCTTTATCATTGTAGTAACATATTATTCATGTTTTTACGGAAGTAATAAAATTGATATGTTACTGATTAATAATAAATAAATCACACTTCTATCAAACAGCGACGTAATATTCACAAGTAGATTTGAACACTGATAGGTTCACATACTTCATTATGTTACGTCGGCCATCAAATAACACGCTATGATAGTTTTGTAGTGAATGCGATCACAGCTATCTGTCACATATCTATTATTTCAAAGGTTTCCTCCCCCGCCCCTCACTCCCGCGCTGTTATATCGCGTGACATAGAGCTTGTATCAAACGAGTATTTTCTCGAATCGTGTCGCAGGTTCGATTCCCTTTGAAAGCCGTGGAAACTTTACTCGTCCCGTCTCATATTCATAACTCAGTCCGCGGAATCCCTATTATAATGCAGGCAGCAACAAGCTTCTTTTCGTTATATCGTGTCAAAAATCCCTGTTATTTCCCAACTTCCGGGATAAATCTCACTGATCTCGAGTTTGGTCCCGAGGCTGCATTCTTTACACGGTGAGGTCATGTATACTGAATTGGGTTCTGGGATCAAGTTGGAAGTATTCTCGGCTGACTTGGCTGAGTCAAATGAAACGTAGCCATGGTTTTTAGAAATGTATGCTGTCAAATGGTCATTTTCAACAAAGCCAAATAGCATTTTTACTTATCATAACGTCGGAAGTCGGTGAGAAATCCACTAAAATGTATGTTATTCCATTTCAAAGCCGTGATTAATCTTTTAAAGCTTACATTTTTGATTAGAGGTAGGGATTATGGAACAGAAATATTATGGTAAGTAAGTAGTATATATTAATAATAAATGATAATAGTGACATTTATTTAATCCAAAACCCGAACAAAATCTAAATACAAACATTTAATATAAGTTAAAGTCAGTACAAACTGTTCATGTACTCACCTTGGTTGAAAAATAAAATGTTCCATCTATTCGCTTACAAGTATAATTAAATGCAAACCGCGATTTCATTCCGCCTGACGTCTATCTGCCCCCGCTGCCAACAATCATACAAATCGTATTAAAAATAAACCCCGTGTATTTGTATTTCAATGCCACAACGAACGAGTGCCTACTTATAATTAAATTCTACTCCCCGCTTATTTCCACAAAACATTCCAATCTGTCAATTCTCTCATAACTCGATTATGTTGGGAATTCTTCCCGCCGCCCCCGCCCCGCGCCCTGCGCCTCGCTCCCGCCCGCCCCATCATGCTTGTTTACCGTGTTACGCCCGGCTCCGTGATTTCCGGGATCCCGGATTGACGGAGATGATTTTTAATATCTGTCGCAGTCAGTTTTTCCGAGGAAAATCCTTATGATTTATCATTTGTTGGCGGGTCGCGTGCTCCCTGTGCCCTGTGTGGCGTGCTGTGACCCCGCGGCTGCGCCCCCGCGGCCGACAGGTCGGTGCTAGCGAGCCTGTCTGTTGAAGCCGACATAACCTTTTGCAATATTCATTCGTGTCGAAGTGGCGCTCGAACCAACTACGTAATTGACATTCAATGCGAGCCTCCGCCATGTATAAATAACTATGTATCGATGAATTGTAGTCCTACATTAGCCCTAAGCATCAATCATTCCGAGACACGCTATTATGTTCAGCTTACGTTTACGACATTTCAATGCCCTTACATCGACTCGATAAATTTAATAACGTAAATGCGAGGGCAAGCTTGAGGACAACACAAATATAGGTCACACGGGAATCATCATCATCATCGTACTAATACTACTCCCTATATCGCGTTCCTTCCCGTTGTGTGATTTATTGTCCGTTTATCATGTTTTTCATGAACTGCCAGTAGCCAAAATCTTCTAAAAATGTTTTCAGAAGAAGTACCAAACCATATGATTTGAAAGTAGAAAGTAGTGCCGATGAAACTAAGTAACTTTGTAACATAAGATTGTCCACGTTGTTCACGCAAGCAATATAGAGCGTAGTAAAGTAAACCAAATCACAGATGAACTATAAAAACTATTACGTATTTACCTCCTCGCTGTGACCTGCATGGATGGCTCCCTGCGGCCCTCCGTCCGTCTGTCCGTCTCTCCGTCCCGAACCCCAGACGTTTGAGGCCGACATCGTTTGTTCTACCTCGACTTTTTTTCTGAATAAATTTGTTTGGATATTTGGCAAAAAGCGGGATAAGTGCCGCCATTTACATTCTAAACGCGCCGGCGAGGATATGACGTCATATTTATAGCGTCGAGTGCCATAAATATGGTGATGGTGATCGAAAAACGCATTACCGAGCTCGATGGCTTCATACTGAGACAAGGAACCGCTTGTGTACTGTGTGAGTAATGTGTGTGTAACATGTGTGTGCTTACTGGGCATTGCAGGCGTGTTTCAGTGCCTCTATTGAAAACAACGAACACAAAACAGACTAATATTAAATGTTTGTTAAAATGCTATTGAATTAACGATAAGTAAATTGAGTACGTAATAGTATCTATTAATTAAACTTTTATTGGAAAATGAGCGAAAATAATCACGACCGGCAGGATTCGAACCTGCGTATTTCTGCTACCGTCAGAACGCCTTAACCACTAGGCTACGGTCTACTACCTGCCAGGCGCGAAAATCCACACTCATTCACATACACTTCAGACTGAGCGGCCGCTCAGTCAATCCTGCCGGTCGTGATTATTTTCGCTCATTTTCCAATAAAAGTTTAATTTAAAACAACCATAGTGCAGGTTAGCACTTAATAAATTAACTCGTAGTTTCTATTAATGTATCTAACTCTATCAATACTGCTGTATTCATCATGTTGTGCATATCAAGAGTGCAAGAGCAATTTAAGGAAAAGAGTTGGTTATGTAATTGAAAGCATTTATTTTCAAGTAGTGGCATGTTTTCCAAAAATCTAAGATAAATAAATTTGAACTTGAACCTACTTAATGACGTAATACATTTGACATTGACAACATTTTGTGAAAGTCAAGAATGTATTATTAACGAGTTAGGTAATATATCGGTTTGGGCTAGACTAGACAATTTGTTGAAGGGCCAATCTGAACAACAATACAATCAAACTACTTTTAACTCGGAGGCTTGTGTTGGAATAGCAGTAACGTCAGAGGCGGCGAATTGCTGAAAGTTTTGGAACGAAATGTCTGAAATCTACTGAAATAAGCCACCGCTAGCCAACACTGCGCCGCTCGTCGGCCAAGCATTGTGGTGTAAACCAAATTAAATGGATTCTCTGCATTATTTCATACGTGCCATAGTTTATAAATAGTATGACATGCATTATGACTTCAAAAAATTTTTAGCTTAACCGATATATATTCCAACTTCATGACCACTTTTACAATATTAAAAAGACTTAAAAACCGCTTATGAAATCCCACTTTCCCACAAACACAATAGGAAGTGGTGCAAAAGAAACAAAGCGCTCGCGATTATTCTCCGAGAGAACTAAAAAGTAGTCGCTGGAATCGGAATACTAAAGTTGAGGTACCGGCATAAAGTCCAGATGGAATATTCAACAGGGCGCCGCGTAATCCCCCGACTGAAATTAAACAAGTTATGAAATGGGAACTTTTTAAAATAACGCGCGGTCCCCGCCTTAATTCTTAGGTACTTTCCAACAGTTTAATTAAGAAAATTGCGAGTAAAAGGCAGGTAGGAGGTGCACCGTGGAGTGGCCACACCGCCGCGGCCGGGACATTGCCGCTTTCTGAACGACAAGCGTTGATAAGCCCTTTGTATGTCCACGGAGCAGGGCGCGGGTGGACTTAACGAGGACAAGGCCGGGGAAAAGATTATAATAATTATTATTACGTCAATGTTATATTGTTACAGGTATGTACCTACTTTACGATTTCTATATAATGTTGGAGATACTATCTCCAAATTTTCAGTTGATTCAGAGAGGTAGACAGAGACGAATAAAGAAATTGTGTAAACAGATCTACTACATCATTTACAACGTTGCCCAAATAGAAGGTATCTGCAGAAATCAATTTGAATAAATTATGAAAGAAAAGTGTACAGTCTAGACAGATTTATTTATTCAGATCGACGTTTTCCCAAAAGAACTCCGTCTTACAAATAATGAAGAATAACGAAACAAATCAGTGCGAAAATATTTCCGCCGTTTTTATAAAACCTGCGTCCGAAAAATTATGCAGAACAAAACGCCGCGGGAAAAGTTGAAAACTTTCCGATCCGGTAATAAAATTGCAATTTTTGTCGAACAAAAAGGCTATCAATTTTTATCACCGCATAAAGTAACGCAAAAATCCATCTATTTATTACCCACTGACAGGACAACAAATAAAAAGTTTTAACGATGTGCCAAACAATAAACTCTAGGCAAATTGAATTGACAAATCGAATTGGAACGAGTTGATTGCCGCCTCCGTGCGGCAGGGGGCGCCACCGGCCGCTGTTCCGGCAGTTCCAGCCCTACTTCATTGTTTTAACTCAGTGGAGGCAATGATATTCTATATAAACTGAAGTGGAGGGACTAAATATTAACCAAAATAAAATGTGAATCTTTAATAAAATCATGTTAATTATTATTTAACTGCAGCATGTTCCCAAACACTTTATCGCCAGTGCAAGAAACAGTGAAATCGTTCTATCGATAAGTTAAAAAGATTTTTCCTCTTCGTCACAACGTCCCTGTACAGAACGGTGGCGCCCTCTCTGCTGTATGTCAGTCACACCTGCAGTCGGCACTCCATGGGCCGATATTAAAAACCGCCAACGAAGGATTTATTAGCCCGACACCGCCATTCTTTAACAATTTGACATTAAAAAAAATAAACTTTCAGAAGACTTGATAACCCTCTTTTTTTTTGAAGTCCGTTAAAAAGTAAAGGTAATGAAGATTATAATGACAGTAAATTAGGTGCTTAAGTTATTTTTCTCGGTATGGAAAATATGTACATGTATCTGAAATAATGGTAAAAATGGTTCAAAAAAATTTCCGCCGGTATTATCATATTGTGCCATACATCATAGTCGGCCAAATTATAAAGCCTTTTAATTCACCACTACAATTTATCAACATCTGAATCACCGCCAAGTATCAGTTAAGTCACCTATGCCAGTTACGGCACTTTCAAATACCGCGTGTGATAGTTGTTCAGAAGTGAAGAAAGCTTACTGTAATGGATGGGTGAGCGCCGGCAGCCGGGCGCCTGGCGTGTGCACGCGAACTATACATCAACACATACTCGAGGTTTAAGGTCATTTCTAGTAGGTTTCTGGTACTTAGGATTTAAACAAAAGGTAAATGAAATCAATTCTGTGTAATCTTGGCTTATTCTCGTCTTGGCTATGTTATTTAAATATGAAATACAACGTGAGTACACATTCAAATTCAAAATTAATATATTTTGAAAAAGTTTTACAATATTTCTTAATTACTATCTAACACACAGGGCACACCATGAGATATAATCATAAAAAGCATAGAGGGCAAAATCGAATGTCAACTACATCCGCAGCTCCACATATCAAAATTCATAAGGAATATATCAACCAACATCTCGTATCTAACCAGTTAACTCGTTTTTGCTTATACAAGGTGTAACAGAAGGGTGTGACAATACTTATACTATACATACCTATGTATATATAGAATACAGCCCACTAGGTTTCAGAATTCTAAGTGTCATAGATTTCGAGTAATCATAAGTTGAACTTTCATTAAAACTTTAAGACTTGCAACCCTACATCTTATCATTTTGAGCGTTCATTGACTTTTCTTTCATTGACAAATGACACGGCACGGCGGTGTCTCTCTGAGAGCGCGAGAGAGAGAGAATACGTTGCGTTAAAACTAATGCTAGAACGGGATGAAAGAATGTGTGCTTATTTCGGTTTCGTCACTCGCTAGGGCTGCCACGAAATCAAGTGAAAAATATTATCTAATTTTTGCATGGTAAAAAATATATGCGATATAATTTTTCATATTTTGGTTTATGACTCCTTACATGATATATATGTATACTCTTTAATATTGTCACACCCTTCTGTAACACCTTATATAATAGTAGGTATGATAACTAAATACGCCTTGAAAAGTAAATTCACTAAATTTAATGGTTAGACTTTTAGATTAAGTTACGAGTATCAATAAATCACAACACACATATACTCCTTGAACAATACAACAACTGTCAACTTAATAACTTACCAACATCATGATCTGTTTACAATCCTGCGACAAACATCACAAAGTTTACAAACAAGAAGAGATTACATTCTGTTTTCCGTCGAAACCACATTTGTGGTGAGCGATTGCCCCTCGACCTTCAGTTTCTATCGAGTATGGTCGCGCGGTGACCCTCACTACCCCAACTTCAAGCTCAACTGATTTTACAAACAATGGGACATTTTATACTAGTTATTAGGCGTTTAACTTAAATTTAACTTAACTTTAAATGTTTTATTCGATAAATACAGTTTGAAGGTTAGAAGCAGGAAACGGTATTTGAAAATAAGGAGGGAAAACTAATACTGTATTGCGACTTCTATGAACGCAAATAAAAAGAACAGAGAATCAATCATCAGAAAAATATCAGATAATATACTGAAATAATATAGTCTTTACCCTTTAACATTACAATTGCAATGGTAGTTACCAACTTTTCCATAATGAAGTGACTACCGCCGTATTGTCAATTGAAATGTAGCTTGTAGCGGCCACGCCCCGCACAGTAACTAGCTAATAATTCGGTCACAAGGCAAACGATGGGGTAACAATGAGATATTACAATTAACACTATTATTGCAAAATAATTAAACCCCATTCATTTTACCAATCGTAGTAATATATCATTTATATTTACTCTTATAAAACAGCAAAAATAATGATGTATTGACTTGTAATATTGGAATATCAGCAAACAATTTGTAAGTACATAGAAAACTACTATAAAGTATGGTAGCGTGTGAGCCAAGTCACGCGCGCGGAACCACGACGCAGCTATTATTGAAACATATCGTTACAACAATTAAACGCTTGTTGAAATAAAAACATCAATTGGCATGTGCTACTTCCGGGTATTTGATAAGCAGTTTGCTTCCACTTTTACTGTGCGTACTGCAAAGTTTAAACCAAACAACCTTTAAAACAAGGGTGAATCGGTTCAACAAAGACATAAATACATTTTGGTAGCCTCTCTAATTTCCAGGGCAAAAGCGTCATGTAACCCCAGTATGTAGTCGTACTAGCCATTTACCGGTGAGTTCCTGGAAGCTATCTCCTTAATTATTCCATCGCGTACAGTCCAGCTGACAGGTCGCACTCGGTCGTACTTGCAGTTGGGTAAGGGACTAATGCTAGGCTTTGATGAAAGAACTTGTTACTAATGTAATTGATAAACAGCGTTGTTTGTAATGTGCCATGTTTGTTGTGGATTAAAGCTTCAATGATGATAACTTGACCATTGAAAGCAGTAAAACAGTATGTTTTACTTTGGACCTTTATTGGCAGGCAGGTGGTAATACTTAATATTTAATACATAACAAATAAATATAGTAAGACATCACACATTTTAATTATATCATAATTCATTTTTTTTAAGTGTAAATAAATAAGTTATATAATCTGAAGAAATTTATTAATTAGTTATTAAAACCTTCAAACAAAAATGATCATGCACACAAACATCAACATTGACTAACTGACAAAACACAGTCCCATGTATCGTGCATTCTCCACGTGTACTGGTACTAAGCACAAAGCCCCGTATATCGCTTGATATAAACATATGACAAAATGGCGGAGTGGTCAGTGAGGAGCTCCTAATCCTGTCCACGTGTCCACCGATACACATACAGGGACTACCTGCTGGATACTCGGGGGCAGGGAATACTGCCGGTGGATAAATTAGAAGTAATAGTAGTACGGATGATATGACAAACTTATTTGGGAATAATTGATAATAATCACAAAGTATTGGCGTAAGAGGGTGGAGGCCTATGCCCTGCAGTGGGTCCCATTAGGCTGATGATGATGAATCACAAAGACCATGACTCGGATCTTCATCATTTTGAAACGCCAGGATAGAGGATGATTAATACATATGAAATTAGTTCAAATTGCAGTGATGCTAGTACTGTTGACACGAGATCTTGAGTACTCTTGATAAAGACACAAAGAGACAAAATCTTTACGTAATTCTGGCAAATAATTGCTTATCTAGTTTGATAGTAATAATTACGTAACAATTAAGTGTGCTTTTACAGACAATTTATTATGGCCTCTTAGAATATTATTCGGTATTGACTATTCAGTAATACTCAATGTATACAAACTCACACACACACACACATATACACACACACACACACTTATACACACACAACGACGTAATTTAATTTTATTTGTTTTCGAAACTTAGTTGATACACTGTATATTTAGGCTAAGTTAGCTTAAGAATAGCCACATGTTTTGTAATAGTAGATTAGTAGCCGAGGGCTGTAAGGCATCAATTGCAGCCCGAGATAGTTAGGCGCACGAGCGCAGCGAGGGCGCCTATAGTTCGAGGGTGCAATTGATGCTTACACCCAAGCTAACTACTCTGCTTTACATCTCGATTGTGAGGTAAGTGGAAAAAACCCGTATTACAAGAATAAATCATTTTAATGGTTAAAATGTATAGTGAAATGAGAACAATTTTAAAATTTTAGGGACAGGTGTTTTATGGGTATGTTATTAGTTTGAGATTGTGATATTTGCTGGTCACCGACAAAATCAGAAGTTACTCGTTTTTCTTTTCGCCAATTCATAAACTCGTCGTAAGTTTTCAAATATCTCTCTTTAGAACTTTTAAGCAAAATATTGTTAATTGCTACTTCAGCTTCCATTTTCATTGATTCAGGAGTGCAGCTTACATAATATATCGTCATCACTTGCAGAACTCATGTTTTTTTCCTAATTAGCACGTATTTATAAAAAATCCCAAAAACAAACAACATTTAAAATGAAAGTTTTCTCTTCCCGCCTTTTTTCATCTTTTTTTGTCAGGAACGAAATTGCGCATCGCCGTTCGATATTTAAAATTGATGACTATCATACGAAGAAGTTTGAGTTTGAATAGCGAAGCGACCTCCTTTGTCTACTACTTGAACTTTTTGAAAGAGTGAAATGTTTTTTTTAATCACTTACCGCCCTAGGGCTTTTCTAGCTACATTATTACCCTAGGGCGCTAATTGGTTACTTACAAGCCTCATTTGGGGGTAATAAGGACCTACTTACCGAACATGAGAGATGTAAAGCATATTATTATCTAGTATAACATATTTTAATTGTAAACAAATTGATCCCCTGGAAGATCCTGCCTTCTACAACACAGTCAACACTACAGTAGAAGGCAGAGCAACACTATATTGTATCACATTTACCAGTTTACAAATAAAAAAATATATATCTTTTTTTATCTTTAACATTTAAAACGTGAGTTGTTCTACTGACAACATTTTCATGTATGCCTAAATATAGAATCTACTTGCAGTAATCCGTGCTAGTTATGAGTAAGTGTGTGTATGAGCGGCTCCTAATCCCGACCGACTGATGTGCTGTGTCATATAGAATGCTGGTTCCCAACACGTGCAATGATGTGCATACACACCTATAAACTAACAAACACGCATTGTACAGTGTATGTGTATGCATTGTGTTTTTTAACGTAAATATTTGGCTTGAAATTCAAAGCTAGACGGACGGTGACATGCGAATAAAACATGAAAATACGATTACTTTCAAACGTTCATAGTTATAAATTCCACTAAATCTTTTTTCTTAATCCTCAACCACCCTACACACACCTTAAATTGTCTCATAAAAACTATAACTCGCTTTTTCACCGCTCCCGGTATAAAATATGTGTTACAAGGGCAATGTGTGTAATACAGCGTTTGCTGACGAATGCAGCGCCTTACCCGCCCGCGGCGCCGAGTGGTACTACTGCTGCATACTAACACCAATGTAGGGCGGGAGGTAGAGCGCGACTTCGTTACTGCAATATGGCGGTCTTGAAAGTGAATCGGTTCCTATTAATTTTTTAGTGAAGCGTGCTATTATATATAAAAAAATGGAAATGAGCAAACTCTTTTGTTTTTAAGGACGAATGAATTTAAGTATACGGAGTAGTTACATCCAAGTCTTATCGTTAGGTTACAGATCAACAGTGCACAGATATGTGATGTTCTATTGTTATTATAATTAGGTTCTGATTAAGGTGTAGTATTATGTAGCAGAGGGTCTTTAATTCTCCTAACTCGTCTTATTAATGCAAGTTAATTTCAAGACTAAGGCAATAATTAAATTATTCGCTATCTCTCAGACTACCCCGCACGTCGCAGTCCGCATCCCGAGTCTGGAATGTTCTTCCGTTGACACATCCAGAACGAAGCGGCGCTGGCTCTGCTGGTATGACACTACTAGCTGGCACTACTGGCAGGTAACTGCCGGGAAATTCGCACACGGTTTAAGGACGTTTTGCGGATACGGCTGTGTGTGAACGCTGACTATTCACTGTGTCGCTTTTTAAGATTTCATTTGACGAACAAGAGATGTTTTCATTTGACCTGAATACGAGTACATTTTTGAATTTAGATATTTTTTTCAGGTAGTCTAACAAATGCTCAAACGAAAATCCAAACCGCGTGTATATGAATGAATTCGGCGCGTACTTACTTCAGTCGGATGAAGCTCAGTGATATTTACAATGGGCGACACGTGAATGGACATAGAGAACACAACTTTTTTTCCTTCTCCAAATATAGGGAAGGCGGTAAAATCTCATTCTCATCCCACGTAGGTCAAAAAGCCTTTGATGTTTTCCAGCAATTATGTGTTCTGCCGGCTGTGATCCCGGCTAACTTTTAATTAATGGTACATTCCTCGCCGCCCTTTGCGGCCTTATTTCTACGTGAAAATAATACCTTTTTGCAGCACGGAATGAGATAATATGAAATTATTTCTGCAATTTACAAATTGGGAATTCCAATCCGGGAGTGGAATGTTCCAGATTGAAATAAGCCTTTATCGCGATTTATGAGGGTCGTGTCATGGTCAGGGCCAGTACGGGCCCATGGCACCTCACATGCCTGCGATGTGTATCTACGCAGCCCACTCACAAATCGACTGATAACTACTCCATTACAAAAAGCTACGAGTAATGGTATTACATTTAATCAAGGTATGAGGTAGGTAAGGCCTTATAACCCTTCAATAACGGGCGGAATGAGGCGCAATGAGTCAGAAGGTGGGTCCGAGCGACCCTCCGGCGAATGTTTATTATGTGTTTAGTGCGAGCGGCGCGCTATCTGATCATTGCAAAGGTCGTAACATAGAGACGGATGCGGTCATAACTTACATTCATAAAGATACTCGCCGCGTGCTCGTCCCGGCGCGGCCGCGGCCGGCCCACAGCCGCTAGGGGGCACCTCCATACACCCTTTACAAATAATAAGGTATAATGAATTCATTTAACGCCATAATGGGATGGGGTTAAGCAAATAGTGAAAGCTACCTGGATGAGGATGTTTTTAATTAGTTTCATTTTGCGAGCGAAACTGCTTGATTCGAGAACAGTTTTGCGCAAGTTTAGGTGAATATTGGAAGTAGAGGTCTCGGGGGCTTATCGAGAGAAGGTCAGGGGTGAGACAACAGGACCCGAACACTTAGCTGTCATTAATGTTTTACAACTTGCTGGTGTATGGCGCCCTTCATACTGCGGGGTATACCGCCTCTTTACTGGCAAAACATATTGGAACTACTTATGTGAGTTAGAAATAGATAGGTTTTAGGGTTACTTGATTCAACTTTTGTAACTTAGTTGTTACAAAATTAAGTTGGTTTCAAAATATAATACCACAACGTCGTCAAAATATTTTTTATAATTACAATAAAAGTAGCGGCTGAGACTATGACAGACAAAGACATCGATACCAAGAAAATCATAAAGCCCTATTAGAGTACATCACTTTGATCATAATATGAAAATGAAGCTTCAAGTCCAAAAACGACTAGTAAATATTTAAATCTTGTATATTAAACTATCTGATCCGAGCAATTAAATACAACATTCAAAGAGGTAAAGTTTCGAGTGTTCTATTTATTCCAAAGTTGGATGTTAAATGTTAAGCGTCTAAATCGTTGGAAACACTTAACAAACTAAGTCTAAAATGTGTAAAGGCGGACTAATAAATTAGAGATCCGTTTGTCACTTGAAGTGTCAGTAAAGTGCTGAATAACGAGCGGCCTGCTGGTGGAGCCTTGTCGCGCTCAACTGAAGCCTGCTGCCTGCTGACACGGGGTGTTATCACTTGACGACGTTACGAGACAATCAGATAAAAAGAGTAACCGACAGGCACTTGTTTGACTCATCTATGATGAAAGAAGAATGAGCAACTTATTATAATGGTATCATGTTATTCATACATTTATAACACGTTTTCATGACAGTGGAGTTCTTACCATTACCCTGAGTCATATTTTATTATTTGCACTCCACACGTGCACGTATTTAAAGTAAATTAGTTTTTTTTACAAGGATTGAGTTTGCTCTTGACTGTAATTATATAATTATGAAAGAGTGTTTTTTGACAAGTGCTAAACCCGCACTATAGTTGCATGTTTTATAATTATCTGAAATCGTACATGTATTTATAATGTACATATAGGTATACTATCATATTATGTGAAGCTGTGTATGTATTATTCTACGAGTATGTACACTGCTGTGTTAATCCTTATTGCATAAACAGCTAACCGATATCACGTAAATCAGGTAATAATTAAGGCAACTAAGATCCGGATTATATAATAGGCTTCTTTTAATCCCAGATTAACGCGGGTAACTCCACGGAGTGTTGCTAGAATATACAAAACGAATTAAGGAAACTACGCTTTTATCAATAAGTTACAAATGGAATTACAAAATAAGGTAATCAGACCTGGGTTTAGTAGAGTACTAGGCTTTAATCTATGTAGAGATCTTACGAGCGGCCTCAATTACTAGACCGAAATATTTGAATGTTCAAGTTACTTACATAGTGTAAATTGTTGTTTCTTTTACTCATGTTGCACTCCTAATATTTTATACGGAACGTAGCCATGTTTTTCTGAGAAATGACCACAAACAATCGAATTCGACTCCCAAAATGTGATAATTTGCCAAAGGTATCAATATTTAAGATGATTTAGGTCGCTATTGTAATTTTAAACACTATTTTTATCATCTGTTGTATCAAAAACTACATAAAACGGGATTCAAAGTCAGTAAAAAAACTTGAACGAAAACGAAAAAGTTGAACGAGACAGTAAAGGCAAAGCATCGTAAGTCCAGGATTGCAGTACACACTAAACTATAGTGCCATGGTATATGATAGATGGCGCTAGTGATGCCACTACACCATACACGGCCGTGATAGCGAGATTGTAGGCTTGATAGCTACAGCGTAACATGTAAATTATTGGTTTTGTTTTATGCCATTTGTGTTTTGAGAGCTATTAAGGAATTGAATTAACGTCGACGAAAACTTGTAAGTTGGTTAGTAAGACTAAAGAATTGGTCGGGAATAGTGCATTAGCATGCCAACTGTCTTCAGGGGTATTCATAAAACATTGTGTAAGCAACTAACGTGTATTAACATTTCACATTGGGCAGGATTTGCTGTATATTATATGAATTCAAATTGCAGTATTTGTAGTGAAAATTGACAAAATCCATTGTTACTTGGCTGAGATTTGAATATAATAACATTGTTACTTGGCTGAGATTTGAATATAATAACATTGTTACTTGGCTGAGATTTGAATATAATAACATTGTTACTTGGCTGAGATTTGAATATAATAACATTGTTACTTGGCTGAGATTTGAATATAATAACATTGTTACTTGGCTGAGATTTGAATATAATAACATTGTTACTTGGCTGAGATTTGAATATAATAACATTGTTACTTGGCTGAGATTTGAATATAATAACATTGTTACTTGGCTGAGATTTGAATATAATAACATTGTTACTTGGCTGAGATTTGAATATAATAACATTGTTACTTGGCTGAGATTTGAATATAATAACATTGTTACTTGGCTGAGATTTGAATATAATAACATTGTTACTTGGCTGAGATTTGAATATAATAACATTGTTACTTGGCTGAGATTTGAATATAATAACATTGTTACTTGGCTGAGATTTGAATATAATAACATTGTTACTTGGCTGAGATTTGAATATAATAACATTGTTACTTGGCTGAGATTTGAATATAATAACATTGTTACTTGGCTGAGATTTGAATATAATAACATTGTTACTTGGCTGAGACTTGAATATAATAACATTGTTACTTGGCTGAGATTTGAATATAATAACATTGTTACTTGGCTGAGATTTGAATATAATAACATTGTTACTTGGCTGAGATTTGAATATAATAACATTGTTACTTGGCTGAGATTTGAATATAATAACATTGTTACTTGGCTGAGATTTGAATATAATAACATTGTTACTTGGCTGAGATTTGAATATAATAACATTGTTACTTGGCTGAGATTTGAATATAATAACATTGTTACTTGGCTGAGATTTGAATATAATAACATTGTTACTTGGCTGAGATTTGAATATAATAACATTGCCGATTATATTGCTATTCTTATTGTAAATAATTCCTTCCTCAGTATCCCTGTAGTAGGCCTCACGCACGCCGCGCTTTACATGCTTGTGTACAACACTACTTGTGTGTAATTAATGAATTTGTATGTCTTGTGTACTTTGTGAAACACCTTTAGAAGCACACTTTTGTGAGAAAACGTAATTTTTTTCTCACTGATGTTGTGTTAGTTAGCTCCACAAAATGTTTCAGTTATATTTTTGATAAAAACCCTGTTCTTTACCAGTTCCTTTAAACGAATTACATATACATTAATTGACCCACGATACGAACAATAAAAAAAACACTTCTCTCAGCCAGTTCTGCGCTCACGTCCCAAAAAGGGCGTCTCGTCGTCCCACGTCCCCGATCCATTGTCAACAAGTTGGCAGAATTTGACAGTTTTACGGTACAAGCCCGGTAATGGATGACAGGGTGCCGCGGTAATTAGCGAGCGGCGTAAATCATACGCCATTGTGGGACCTTAGCACTGAGCGCCGAGCGCTGAGCGCTGAGACAAGCGGGACTTAGGTGGGCTCACTTGAATCAACTTGTGGGGAAACCATAGCCTGGAACTACACTCGTAAAGATCGATCTTAAGAGATAGAGCAGAAATATTGTAAGTGGCGGCAGCTACGAAACAAACTTGAATATGAGAACATTGGCTTGATTAGTTTTAAATATTGCTGATTCGGGCCTAATGACTGATATAAATGTGTACGTACATAATACTTAGAATATTGTCTTTAAAATCTATTCGAAGCGCAGTTTGTTTAGTTTCATAATTTAAAAATTATATTTATTTCAAAACAACAAAAATTAATAGTAACACTTCCAAATAATAATAAAAAAATAAACATTATATATACATATTAAAAAAAAAAAAAAAAAGTTTAAGTTTCATTATATTGATAACTAGCGGACCCGACAGACTTCGTCCTGTCAAAAAGATTTGTAATTTGGCATTTTTTTCCTACCTATTTTATAGTCGGGGCAAAATATATTTAATATATACAAATCTTTTTGACAGGACGAAGTCTGTCGGGTCCGCTACAAGTAAATATATATCTATATATAATTGTCCAAATCTGTCCAAGCTTTGTTGAGTATTTATTTTATTATTTAGTATTTGACTAATGTCATGACGTGAAAACTTATTTATTTTTAGTTTCTTAACTCGGCATTAAATCCTCCAATGTTGTATTCTGTGCTCCAACACACACACACACACTTTATTGATATGATTGAATTGTAACTTTAACATAAACTTTATACAATAGCAATAGAGGTCAAATTCACTCTACGTTTTATTTAGAAAACCTTTTTTTTTTTTAAAAAATATTGCTGTTTTTAACATTCTTCCTGCAATTTTTTTTTAATTTTTCTCGCCGTAAATACCATCCTTGAACTTCAACGAACATTTTAAAAAAAGAATTGTCCATATCGGTCCAGGCGTTGTTGAGTTATGCGCTTACCAACACATTTTGCGATTCATTTTTATATATAAGAAGATCAACCTCCTTTAGTATCTAAGTATTAAGTTACAAAAAATTAAAAGTGCGCTATAATTAAACCTAATTAATATCAAGCTCTTATTCTTGAGAGGTTCAGAAGAAGTTTCCACGAAATTCAGGTCGTACAAGAAACCTAAATATATTGGATTATTTAGAACGACTACAAAAATAATGCATTAAAACTAAGCAAGATACTAAGAGAATTTTTTTTTTAATTTCATCAACTTTTCTGTTTTCAGAAATACTACAGATGTGTATTGTCAGACATACCATAGCATTTGAAACTTTTTACTCATGTAACTCAAACCTACAGTAAAATATTGGTTAAAAAAACTGATCTGGATAGCATCAAAATACGTCAAGTAAGTATTTACCTCTAAAACACATGAACACAACCTGCCTGTCCAAGAGTAATTATCACAAAAGAATAAACTTAGTTTTCGTGTTGGTAGATATGCGTATCAGTAAGAATCTGCCCAACGTTGTTTCATTTTATTCTCATCTCTAATTAACACTTTATCCAACTCCTCATATTGCACGTTTGTTACCTTACTTTTTACCAATTAAAACTTGGTAAATTTATAACAAGCAAGTTGCAATATGTTCCCTATAGGGTATTGCTTCGTTATCTACGCCTGGTATCGACTTTCCAAAGTAGCAAGTCTTTTTTCAGTAACCATATACTTTTAGAATATGAAGTATATCTAGAAAAATAACGCAGTTTCCTGAGTAAATCGTCTTGTTCGGTATTAAAATGGTACTTATTTGTAGCTGTTTATAAATACAAGACTAAGAAAATACGCATGACGGTGAAGAGATTGCCTACTCGTATGTAACAATGTAATAATGATACTTAATTTGGAGATAACATGCGATTATCGTAAATTGACTGACATCTTCCATTACATAAGTTGTTCCTTCTAGAAAACATGTTTTGGATAGAATTAATTCAAAGGTAAGCAAACAAGGTCTGAGCGAGAAGGACGGCAAGTCGAGGGTGTCGCCTGCGCCCCGGGGGCGTCAAATTAATCATTGATTACAAACACGAGAAGTTGGCAACTAGATTCCCTAACATACTTACAAGTAACATGGTTTCGATTAGGAGTTGGCAAGTTCAGGGCGAATGTTACGATTTGTGTAGAATTAGTTTACTAGTAGATGTTGTGCGTGTACTACATATATATAATGTATTACATATATATATAGGCTGCTTGTATTGCATGATGATGACATGGGAACTTCCTGCGGGATAATGGAACTACACACTTGGAGAGTTTGGTTTCGGAGTTTGAAATCTTGGGACTTTATACATTCAATTTTTTGATATGTAAGACTGTATATAACTTTATTATAATGTTTAGCTTTAATTTTTGCTATGAATACTTGCTTTTTAGAGTTTCCAAATTATTATTTATATTAAAAACAATTTTATGGTCAGATCGTGTTAGCCATGCATTAGGGTATTAATATATGTACTGTTTTACTTATCTCTAAATGATTTACTAACAATATGTTGTATTTTTTATATTTATAGTTTTGTAACCAAATGGAAGACACGGAGTAAGTAAACACTTTTATCGTTTTTTATATATGACAGAATTATCCATTATTACTTTGTTTCTTAAATTACCAAATATACATTCTATTACATTCACATTCATTTTGATTTCGATCACAGAATAATTGTGATAAATGCTTTAAAGTATTTTAACACTTCTTATTTCAGCATTCCGCCATTCAAAAATATGTTTGTGTACATAGGTCGGAATGCAAGACGCACCGTGGTTACATAATTACAAATAGTCCTATTCGCTATAAATTCAAGCTAACATTTTTCCTCTTTGAAAGGCGATAAAGGAGTTAAAGTCGCGTCGGAATAAATATTTGGAATGTTTGCCGAGTACACAATATGGCAGGAATGCTTAAGTGCGTTTTTGTGTACGTAATATTACGCCTGAAAGGTTTGTTTGGTGCTCCCAAACGTTTTTATACTCGGCGAAATGTTAGCGAAACGTAGCTGACGTACTTCACATTTTAATTGCGGGTCTTTTACTGCGGCAAGAAAACATTCATAACATTCACTTAAATTGGTGCCAACTACTCGGATTTACATTTGCATAAAAGCTTTCTTTTGGCGAAGTTATGTTTTACTTTAGAATTTTATGTTTTGACATTTAGAACATTGTTTCGCTAATATTTTGATTACTTAATGTATTGTCATTATTTTAATAGATTATTACTCATTTTTTTTCAAGTAAATTGTAACAAGTTAAAATTAATTAACTGGTTTTTATATTAAGTCCACAAAAATATAAAAGTACCTACATACTCAACGTATAATTTCAGATTTATTGAATTGAAACAAGTACATAATAATTTAATTTAAAAATAAACATAATTAGTTTTAAACGTTAAAATACAATAAATAATACACGATACCTCAGATAAATACCTTATAAAAACATTTTTAATGGTAACGTAGGCATTTGTAAATAAAAATGTGGAGAAAAATATTTGGCGCCCAACGTGGGACATAACATAAATAAAGAATCCTGAAAGTATGAATAATATTTCCCATGCAGTCTTCGCCTTGTTTTTTTTCCATTATTTGAGTACATTAACACATTTTTCTTTCAACATACTCGATAGAAAAGTGCACACTCACGATGACTGTATAATGGGAAACGCCGAACAATCGAAGTTTCATTTCCTTCTGATTGCATACTCGTACATAAACGGCCGTTTAGTCCCTTTCACGTATGCATTTAATTTTCGCGAAGGTTACCCTAAGCTGGCTCATACATAAATTAGGGATACAGCACCTACCTCTGGACCAGGACGCAAATTCTAGGCGTTAAATGAACAAAATCAGTGTACCTGAGCTGTTCAATCCACGTTCACGGCACATGTAATTCACAAGGCATCAGCGATGCACGCACAGACACTCGCACTGTCACTGAGTCGGCTTTATTTGGGAATCAGATGTCACTGTTCGCTCGATGCGATTGCGGCAGGAGCCGAGAGCGCGCGACACGTCCACTCGCCGCCGTGTCTCGGGGTACACTGTTCCGCGCGCCGCGCAAGCCTCTGCGGGACCCGCCACAGAACATCCACCCATTTCGCTCCGTTCGCTACACTTGAAGATTTAGGTATGATTATTTGAAATGTGTCAAGGTTTGATGTTAGATACTGATTAGTGGTGGAGCCGTCATATCAGAACTCTAGTCAATTAGCTGCCGACTCAACGCCTTTGATCTCTTCGGGAGATAAGCTTCAGGACTTGATAACCTCCGTGTTTGTTATACAATTAAACAAATTAATTTCAAAGGTAATTTAAAGACGAGCAGACATTTTTATAAGAGCCTCTAGAATACATACCTGGTTATGAAAATGAGTATAATTAAGTTTGCAAACAAATAATTTAATTACTATTTATAAGCCAAGATAGAGGCTCGGTGACAGACTACCCGCAGATTGTCGATTGAATGTTTTATGAGTGTCTCTGGAGTCGCACTCGCAGTAATGACGTGCACACAGCGCCATCTCGCGGCCGAGCGGCGACAACTCACATTACTACCAGTACTGTGAACATACACACACGTGTGTAACACACTTTAGATCTTTTGAGACGATTGCTTAGGGCTACCTGTCATAAACTGTAGCTAGTTTTTTGTTAGTAGTTTAACACTTAATTTAATAGTCAATTTGTGTAGTGATGCAAAAATTTATTTGAATTATTTTTATACCGATATTCATGAAAAGATGTAAGTCGTACTATTTTAAACAGCTACAGTAAAATGTTGGCAACTCAAAAAACAATCTGTACAGTTTTGTGGCAAAAGTTATTCGCATTAAACTTTGACGGCGTACTTTTTCACAAAGAAAGCTCATATCGATCGCAAGCCTAATTAGCACCTGAATGCCTCCACAAACAACCTTTATGAAAAACTCAAAACTGGGGCAGTGACATCCCTAGATGAAAGCGCCACACGCACACTGCCAGCTCGCCAACACACACACATACACACACGTGCATTCGGCGGGTCGCCGACCAAGTTGGCAGAGCAAACGTGTAAACGGAAAAGATAGGCTTTTCTTTGACTCCTTTTAACTGTCCGAGGGAGTTTTAAATAGGATGCAAACAGAGATAGGGCTACCTGTCGCGATGAATGAAAAATTAGTGTTTGTAGGCTGGCAGCGCCCCCTGGCGGCGGCGGCGCAGGACTATTTGCAGCCGCTTTCATATCTCGCGCTATTATGCACGTGGAAAAATATTTTCTAAAGCAAAACACCCTTTGTCTTTATTCCTTCTTTTGATGGTGCAGAATCAACTTCGAAACCGACTAAAACAAGTATTGATCCGAAGCAATTTCATTTGCATGTTTAGTAGCGTCGATCAAAGACGAAAAATACACACCAAGGTGAATGGTTGAATAACAATGCGCCTTGTTTTAAAGCTCCTTATTTAACAAACGTTTATTGACTCCACTCCAAGGAAGTCAGTTATAAAATTTGCGTCGTAAAAATGTGAAACAGCATCGATGCTCGATCGGACGTAAACCTGAGTTTATGAGTGAAAGAACACGAGCCCGGCACGGAGATGTAACGCGCCGGTAACCCATCCGGCGCGGGTGTGCGCCTTCACCCGCTTAACCCCCGATCTGATTGATTTTTCAACAACCTCATCAAATTGGAACCCGCCAGTAATAAACTGTGAGCACCGAGTAATACCGTATTATTTTCTGTGCTTACAATTTTCCAATTTCCTATATCCGGGCTCAGGGCGTTAATCCCGGAGAAAAACATCAAAACGCTTGTTTTTATTATAAAAAGCCTCTTTTTAGATTGTACAAAGAAGAAATGTTAAATAGAAAATGTAGATTTTGAATAAAACATTGACAAGGGGTAAAATAATGCTAAGAATTTTTCTCTTTTCGGCATTGCAAGAAAAGCTGTGTTAAGCTTTCAGCTTTATCATAATTATTTTCTTAGTATTTGCACTTGTTTTTATTACAAAAACAATATTTGGAAAAGTTTAGATTAAAAAAATCTTCAATAAATATAAATATCTATTAACAATTTTTACACATTTTACATCATAATTATAGTGTATGTCGTTCTCAAGGCATTGAATGATAGTTAAACTAGAAGTACTAGAACTACTGTATTTTTGTGCATATTCAAATTGTTGACTTTCATATCAAACAAATTTCAACTTCATTGAATTTTTATCAGCTTCGTATACAAAATAATACCTATATAGTGGTAGTGAATATTTCCCCCCGGAGGCGCGCAGTACTGAAAATGCCCCGGTCCAGTTCCGCATCTCACTGCCCTCCGATATACCATACCTGTGCTATACCATACTATACGGTGACCACAATTAACATAGACTTGAGACATCAAATAGTAATGAAAACTAACAATAAGAGGATAACAACTAGAGGGACAAAATGTTGAAAAGTATGAAATACCTATCTTATCTACATTTATATCTCATACTACTACTCATACTAAGCAGTGTTTTTATGACAAAAGTAATAAATAAATACCAAATAATACTACCTACTTCACACTAATACAAAATAAAAATCTATACAAATTATCAAAGATCTACCATACATGGTACTTTTGCTTCGTGCTTTTCTACTTTATTCAATGAATTTACCCTGACATTTATTTTATATAATACATACATATGACGCTAAAAACATTGCTCATTACGTTACCACTAGCATCGCTAAGACCGTCAGAAGAAAAATTTGTTATAGTAGATATATAAACAGTATCTTATATATATCATAGTCTCCTAGAGTTTAATTCCCGTTTCTTTCATGGTTTGGACACCCTACTTTTACCTGTGCAAAGAAAATTTCCCTGCGAAATAATGCTATTACTTATGCACTTCAATTGTTCTCCGCCTTCAATATTCATTCCCTTGGCCTTCGATCTTATTAGGTTATATCGCTCCAGTGCCTAGACCAATTCTGCATATTAAGCTTTTTTTGATAACTACGTTTGTTTCTTAAAAAGGTATAGTTTTAAAATTTAGATTGTCATTTTATAGTTCATAGGCAAGCCATAAAGTATTTTTGTCTATATTCATACTTCAGATTTCAACACAAAATAACTAATAAACCAACCAAACAACAGTAATCACGATTAACATCCAAGCAAAGTTCTCCACACCACAACCCAAGAGACCTAAAATCGAAACCGTGTAATTCATTACAAAGCTAAAAGCTAGTTCGTTTTTATTCTCGTGAAGCATAAAGCAGCTGCAATCAATCTCGCGGCTTGCCTGAATTAATGCTTGCTTCAGGCAGTCCTTGGAGCGTGTCCAAGGAAGCCACAACAAGCTACAAAACTACCTTCAATTCTACCAAATCAGGATCCGACGCTGTCTGCAAGGGATCGGAACTCAAAGCGAGAGCCGACTCTGATTGAATATTTGTGTAACGTATATTTTTTATTACAGCAAGAAATTATTTACTGTATTTCTTGTCTGAAAGCAAATAATGCATTAACCCGTTCCCGTTCTGATACAGAGATATCTCAACAGACTTCTTTTAAGGCCAGTGAGGATAATCTTAATTAATCTACAATAATTCAATATCTAATTAGCAGTAAATATAAAGTAATCTTTGTAGCAGTCTTTTATTTAACCCAATTTGTAGGACAGTAAAGTAGCTAAAGAACACAAAAGCGAAAATAAATGTACTTATTACTCTGCCTGTATCTATTAGAAGCAGAATATGTTGTTTGTACAGAATAGGCTCCTTCACTACCTCCGTTTCTTATCTTATCATTAAATATGTTGTGTTTTCTTTGAAAAAGCTAAGAAAATTTAACATTAGGATCTAATTAGGATACTTTAACAAATAAATAGAATAGGTAAACAGAATATAAATTTTCAATATTTACTTGTACCTGCAGGAGTGTACAGTTATGTTACAAGTACGTACTCACCCTGTATAATAAGTATGATGTAATATTTATGCTCAGTGAGTGTATAATCAAAGTCAAAAGAACAAACTCGAGCTCTGAGTCCTCATACTTCACGTCTGTTAGAAATAAACAACAAGCATTCAGAGCTGAAACCGAGAGCCGCAACATGTCTTGTAATAGAATTCTTGAATAAAACTTTGATCCCCTGCATTCCTAAAGAGCAAAGTTGGCACAACTCTAAGTCTACGTTGTGTAAACGCATAATCGTCTATAAAAAGCCGCTTTCAGTTTTCGGGTGACTGAAAAGTTGGTTGGAGTTGGAAAGTTGGAGAAAAATCGCGAGAACGCACAAAAATGTTATTATAATCAAGAGGCTTGGAACTTTGAAGCACCAACTCTTGCGTGGAAGTGATGTGTGGAGGGAACAGGCACGGATTATAGCGGATTAAAGTCTTGGTATGTAACTGTCTTATTAAAAAAAGGCTAAGAAATATCTCAATCATAAAAAAATATCGAGATTTCAGCGTGAGCGAATACAACATTCGTTTATAAATGGTATAGAAATGTAATCTCATGTTCCAATATGTCCCAACCATCTCGGCCGGGAGTACAATGTAGGCAGCAGGTTCCGTGGATCGATAGACATCACAATCGGATCCCCATTAGGCAGACTCTAGTTACGAAGTTATTATTACCAGAGCCGTTTGTTCGGGCCCGAGGCGAGCAGTAAAATCTTTATCGAGATATAGCTACTGGTGCGGAGAACACAGTCGGAGCTGGCAAATTGGAATCTCATTCTTTTACTATTTAGTTGTAATTCTTGGATAAAATAAATATTAGTATCTTGAGATAACACGACGGATTTCATTGATTGATATTTTCAATCACTCTTATGATTAGCTCGTTTTGTCTGCTATTTTGGTGATCATACAATGAACTCGTATTGTGTTCACCATTCTTACATACATTATAAAAAGAAGAAAAAAACTTACCAAAAATTATGTTTTTTTTTTAAACTAGATAAGCTCACGCGTGACAACAACTCGCCTGATGTTACGCGAGACATTATAATCTATTATAGAATAAATAAATAAAAATAAACATTGATATCGATAAAATTAATCCCCTTTTTAACGATTGTTTTGATTATTATTATTCTCTTATATGATTTGCATCTCCGGCCGAGTCTTGCGGGCGAGTATATCAGCGAGATGGCGCATACAATCGTAAAGATAGCGCGACACCAGCGCCGCCGGCGAAAAGTTAATAACTCAAATTTCTATTACCGTAAATCGCTTCGCCGGCAAAAGTTAGCGTACGGACTACATACGAGCATTGAGCTACACTGGGACTAGGAAACGCAGCGGGTTTGAATATAACTTGCAGTTGTCTTCTAAGATAATATTGTAGATTCAGTTTTCTCCTACACAAATATTGTATGGTGTTCTTTTAGCTTCATAATTCTTTGCGTTATTTTATTTATTCTCAAAAGCTTGACAGCTAGATACAGCATAGGTACAACTTACCTAATAAAACGAAACAGTGTTTATACGTTATTTCACTAAAAGTAGAAATTCTTCCAACCCAATGGCCTAGTTTATTATTTTTCATGTTTCTATTTTTCTGTGAATCGCTACAAAGGGCAGAATTAACAAATACATTTTTAGGATATATATTAATCCTGTTTTACTACAGCTCCTTTTACAACATCACTGTAGCCAAAGAAATAGCAAGATAACCGCTTGCTGCACTGTAGCTACAAAACGTACCACTAAAAACGAGCCGCTCGATACTCTCGATTCGTGCGAGTTTTTTGGTTTTTTGGATTCGATGCCCCAGAACAAACAGGGCCCGCGCGCGCCGTTCACAAAAACGGCAATTGTGGCTCGACCAGGCCACTTGTGCACCATCTATATAATTATTTTAAATACTATTGAATTAACGCTTCTTTTGATGTAAAATTTATTAAATTTCATTGTCCCTTTTAGTTCCTAGTCCGGTTATACCGAAAAAACAACCAAAATCAGACCTTTAGGTAGGAAATATTCAATAATTACAATATTTGAGAAATGACCTATGTTTTTTAAGTTCCTAATTATGTTTCCAAATATATTTAGCATCTAACAAAATATAAAAAAACGTGTGGTATAGTACAAAAATGTTTATTTATAAGCACGAAACAAAACAACATTTTTTATCGCGGCGCGGCGGTGACGTTTCGTAATGAGTCGGTTGACGTTGAATTGAATGAACGATTTCAAGTAGATAAGGATAGCGATAATATGTTTGCTCTAGAACCGTTAGAAAGAGCAGGAAAAGCAAATGTAAGCAGCTCCCGCCCGTGGTACTTTTTGTTGCCAAAGATTCTGAAAGTCTCGTTTTTTGTGGTACGTTTTGTAGCTACAGGGCATCGAATCCAAAAAACTCGCATGAGTTGAGTGCAGCAAGCGGAGCTAAAAAAACTTGCACTACTTTATTATTAAAACCTTGCTTCAGCCGTCTGTAACTTGCGTCGTAGTGCGTACAGCATCTCAAGTGCGAGCTAAGTGCGTCTCCTCAGTGTATGCCTCCCCGGAGACCGCGCCGCGCCTGACGGCCGCTCGGGGGCGCCACTCGCGCAATGAGAATGTAGGCTTTTTAAGGTCTTGATATAATCATAACCTGAGCTGAATTAAATCTGTAGGATTGGCACACTTACTTACCTCTACCGTTACAATAATCATATTTCATTTCTAAAAAAAAAACAATAATTTTAATATTAAAACTTTCGTGAGACATTTTATCAAAAGATTAACTAAAACGGTTTTCACTCACGTGTAAATCGCGTAAATGGTTTACGCGTTTCGGATGTTATGACACCCATCTTCAGAACGTTCGTCCTGGGCCGCGGCAACACGCAGACTGCGCGCCGCCGCGCGAGCGGCCCGCCGGGACACGGGCGCGGGGGCCTGTGGTGGTGGGGGTGGAGGTAAGACGATGTTACTACTCCCAGCCGCTTCGTCCTCGGGTCGCTCCACTGCTTCATCAGAGACAGCACCATCGACTGATGTACCGGCGCACACAAAACTGACCGTATTTTGAAAAAACAATAAGTTCGCTTTAATCAAAAACCTGCAGATTTCTTTAAAAACTCGAAGTACCTACTGCTTTCTACTATCAAGTGCCTCTTAAAAACTACAGGCAAATTTTACAAAAGAAAAGATGAAACAATTTAGCAAAGCAGCCACTGAATGTTCACCGCTGTACGCTAACACTCGGCCCATCTCGAAACTTGTCTGAAGTGCGTGAGAAGGCTCCTCATATTCCTTTCAAGTGGAGCCTCTTCAGGTTCTTGTTTTCATTAACCGCCTCGCGCCCTCGACCAAATGAAGCAAAACGATAATACTTACGCTACATTGCGTGACTTTACGTGACCTTGGGGAGTTAAAAATAACAATTTCAATATAGCTATGAATGGTTTATTGTGGGTTTTATATTTAGATAACGTAAATTTAACTGGATGGTTTCTTGCATTGATTTAAAATGCCAACGAAAATCATTTATCAATTTCATCCTGTAGAGTAGAATTAGGTGGGTCCATAAAATTCAGCTAAATTATTTTCGTGGATATAGAACGTATTTCTTAACTTGATATGAACAACTGTCATAATTTTGCATAGATGTACAATGCACATATCGTATATACATATACAGGTTAGTTTCAAAACTATAAAATATGAATCATACCATATTAATATGGTATGATTCATATTTTATTGTTCATTTATTTATGAAAACTATAACGATTTTTGGTTTACAAAGAAAATCGCTGTATTAGTTTTAATCCCTGTCAATGAAATGTAATTTAATAGTATGTAAAATTATTTTATAATTTGACAAGGTGCCTTCTTACAACTTTATTTGGCCTAACAAAGCCGCAGCTTTAAAATTATAATTGAATCAGCTCTCTCTTTGTGTTCAATTAATGTTAGTCTGGATTTGGAGTTTTAATTTAGCTCGAGGGACTTGGAATAATTTATTTGGCAAATGTGGCAAAAATGGGATAGATTTAAGCAAAAATAGAGTGACAATAATGATTCTAAATTAACTGGCTTAAACAATTAATTAAAAACCCTTTAGATATATAGATATAGCATAGATATATATCTGTCTCCTTCTATTTATTTGTCCACATACTTCTTTGGATTAAAAAAAAGGAAGAAAAAATAAAAATAGCCAGTGTTTATACATTTCTTGTATTTTCGTAGTGTCAAAACCTGCCATATTTAACAAATATCGAGTCTAACTTTTAGCTCAACATGACTATTTTGTGACATTATCACACTGTATTCGCATGTCACCAAATCGTTCAACATGTTTATCAAAAAGCGTCCTGTCACTCAAACACAATACACGGAATAACAAAAATCCTATTAATACTTCATTTCTGAAAGCTTTGCCATTCCCAGATCAAAGCTACACACATACACTCGCACAAACGTACATGTACAGGGTTCATCGTAATTAATTGTTAATAGTTAATTTGTTATTATTAATTTGGAAAAGACAGCCACAAGTTCGATACAAAACATATTTTCATCATTATCCACTAAAGGTTTTGTCCCACTGCTGGGTATAGACCTTTCTTTTAATATGCCATTAACTTCGATCTTTAGCCAGCCTCATCCAAACAAAATATCAACAAACTGCTAAGTTTTCCTAGATTATAATTATCGGGCAAACATAAAACTATATTTTATCTTAAGCTTATCACATAGACAAGTTGTAAAGCAGCATGTCAATAAATTTACGTAATTTCTGCAATAACTTGTAAATAAGTAATTGCCGTCGCCTCGGGACTTCGACATCACCAGAGCCGTTACAACGCTGTATTAAAGTACAACCGTTACAAATAACCCAGTAGGTATACGAATCTGTAGCGTTATGGGAAATGAAAGGGGATATGTAAATTGTGTCAAAGAACAGGTCGCAATGTAAAAATACTCTCGATGATTGTACTCACCTCCATCTATACAAACACATATTGTACGTACTTTTGTATTTCACTGGAGACTGCCTTGTTTGCGTTATAGATTGGAGCCAGATGGGATTTCTGTTCGAGATATTTCTTTTTCAAATATGAATGAAAGTCAATACGTACATACTGCTCGCTATCTTGTGGAGGTTAATTTGATTATTGATTGGTTAGGTAGTGTAGCATGTATACATATATAGAGATATATATTATGTAGTTTCAAGCTTCGGAATGTTTCTAATTTATACTAATATCACTTTGGAAGAACACGGTGCTTCTATCCGGGTAAAAACTAAGCTAATTCCATTTTCGTTTCTTTTCTTTTTCTTTTATTTTATAAAAAAATGTGCAATGGAAAGCAACGATAAAAACAGTTGACAAGGGCTGTAACGACGAATATGTTTTCCCTTGTTTTGTCTCACTTAAGTGGCTTACATCACGTTCAATTCCCCGCGTGATTATTCCAGTTAGTGATGTTCCCGCTAGTGTTGTGGTACAGATCTCTCAGACGAGTGCTGTAATCAGATTATTTCCTCCGACGATGTTAGCATTAGAGGTAAGTAATCGTATCTCCGCTCACACGACTTGCCACTGCTACTTAAAATTTACAGGCAGTAGGTACTGTGCGGCGCGGGTTGTTAATTGTTTATTGAAACAGAGCCTACATATCAAAATACTTCAATATTATGTGTTTTGAAAGTATTGCGTAAGTGTAAGGAGTGTTCAGTATTACCAATAACCTTTACATTATGACAGATAGCTTTTTAAAATTTCAGAACTTAGGTATATAAATAGTTATGAACTACAAGTAGCATTTAAGCAAATCTTATTGTCAACAGCATGAACCTGAAAAGCATCATATACCTTTGTACATGCAAGTATGAACAGAGCATAAAATGTTAATTTTCACAAATACTACAACGGGTTCTAATAATACTACTAAAATTGTTGGCTAGGAATGAAGGAGCTGTTCTCAGGCTGGTCGCCAGGTGGAACCAGCCGCGGCGCCACTCGCCAGCCCATTCGGAAAACTTAAGCACTCACGGGGAGCAGTTTGATAATCCAGAATATTATATTGTAAAGTTGATATTTTACTTGCATTTTTCGTGCAGGCATAACAACTTTTTTTGATGAATTAATCCTTTGCTTTGTAGGTATAGCAACCAATTAAGAAGAATTGTCTTAAGCGCTTCTTATTCAATGTGTCAACCAAAAGCTGTATTATCATGCATTTAAGCGGGTTTCTAATACTCAAATACCTAAGTCATTGTGCACGTCCGCTACGCATGACATTTGCTTCTCATGTCTTGCTCAGCGGAAATGCAGATTATTTCTGTAATGTATTGTCTAAGAGCAATCTCCAAAGCTCACCACTCCACCTCGCAGTATGTACAGGCGTCAAGAATCCGGGCACGTAATGAGTCGGCCGGAGGCGACCGCCGCGCGGCGCTGACCAGCGACCAGGCGACACGCACCTCCATCAATATTTGTATCATCGGACCTCTCCACTCGTTCTTGGCTGTTCGTTGAAGTCAAAACTTGAGTATGTAGCCGGTTTAAATAGTCTTGTGTGAAATGAGCAGGTCTATTTTGATCTCGACAGATATCCCGTCAAGCTTGTCAGATTTGCCAGGTATTGCACTTTCATTCTATTATAGGTTTTGATATGGATGTAATTGTGCTATATTCGTTAATAAATAGCACTGATTCCGATTTTTGTCTATTTTTGGTCGCCAAGCATTAAGGGATGTATTCTATTATATCACAGGCATTATCTTTGGGCTCAGCTTCGATAGTGTTGGACAACTCTCATGACTTTATTCTAACTATTCAATGAAAAAAAAATCTCTACAGTTTTTAATTCACCCTAATGATAAAGAAGATGTTTGTAACCATTACTCCTAAGAGCATTACATAAGCAAAGAAGATGGTCCGTCAGTTTAGCGAGTACAATAGGACCGCATCCAGCTCGCTTCAAAGTGGTGAAGAATAACGTAGTGGTGCGCGGCGGAGTGTGGGCGAGCCATGGAGCTACGATCTATCATAGCGGTATCGGGGGGTACCATGGCCTTACAGACATTGGAAAATGATAGTGCAATGTTGTACTTAGTGGTGGAAACTTTTAATAAGCTATAGAAATTAGAAAGCGATGTCAAAAAATATCGTTCTGACACAGCTGCGGTGCAGTTCGCAGTCAATTAAATAGTGCTATTGCTAAATAATATTTTGCTTGAAAATTTAATAATAACAGCAATTTATATGAAGCCCCAATTTATTATTTATAATTTGTATTTCATGTCACCAAATTTGTTGGTGGTCAAATAAAGTAAACATTACTACAAACTAATAGTAGTACATACAATGACAGTTATTATTTTTACACTGTTACAGCTTTTATCAATTTTACTATTCCATTCGTATCCATGAGTGCGAGTAACCCCGAGGCCACGAACTATACCCTCCTGTATTGACGGTCATATATCTCGTGTAGAATGCTCCTATTGTGCACTAAGCGGCCGCACAGCTCTGCAGCTTGCGACGGATCCTTAGCAAACTTCAACAAAACTTCCTGCAGACGTCCGGGAAGGAGGGACCAAATGAAGATTTATTTTTATTGCTAGTTTGGACCGTTGAGTTTATTTACTAAATTTTCTTGACTCGTTTTCATTTATTTGTCAGCTACAGGGCATAATAATAAGATTTTTTATTTTGCCACAACTAAAAGCCGACCTCAAACAAAAACGTCGTTACACTAAACAAATATTTCATCACATTCGTATAAACTTCAAACAGAGTGCGTGGACACTTCACAGCAGATGGAGCAAAGATTAAATAACAAATAGATCGCAGCATGTTGCACAATTCCATCTGTGTGAGATTCCCACGAAGATCCCTTGTGATATGATAACAGATAATGCGATAGATGGCGCTATTTCCGGCACAAAGCGGTGTGGCGGGCTCGGGCGGGCTGCTTGATCCCTGCATTGTGGCCTCCTCCTCCGCACTGTGTTGCTCGCTCTGCGGCGGGTGCTGAGTGCATGAGCACTGGGCGCTGTGCAATTTTTGCGACAGGATTATGTGTAATACGATGTGAGGATGATCACTGTTATTCTTCAAATTACTTACTACAACATTAATGAATAATTGAAATAATCAATTTTTTTCAGATGATAATATTTACTAATCAGTCTAAGCATTACCATCGTTCCAGCACACAGTCACAGTTCGATATCCACTTGCAATGCAGTGGTCGGCTGCTGTCTGCTGAGTCAGCACAACTCGACGATTAACTGCTGAAAGCCAGTCAATACACTCTCAACGCGAATTGGAGAATTAACACTCGATGGAAAGGGTTCGGTCAGATTAGATTTGTAGAATTTAGATGTGGTATTTTTTTCTCAAATTCAAATAATGTTGTCTTTAAATTTACATTTGGTAACGTAATTAATAAACATTTACAGGCCACTGAAGTGATTAACTTTAGTTTATTTTAGTGTGTGTTTTAAAAACATGAAAATATTCAAAAACTTGAAAAGTTAGATACAATATAATCTACACAAAACTTATTACAATCATCAGCCATTATTTAATATTGACACAAATAAATAATTTTCATTTTTCATTTCATTTTCATTTCACACAAGTTGTAATCAGGTACATTGTAAGCATTGAGCTATGTACTCGTAAGTACGGGCCAATATCAAGAAGCACAATTTCCCTCATCCAGTACTTATTCACATATTCGTTTCTTTGAAACGAGCTGCGAGCTAACGTCCTTTTATTGCTATTAATACGGCTTTGATTTCACAGGGACGGAGTAAGGGCAAGTTGTATGTACTTTAAAATGGAAATAAAAACTTTAAATATATAAATGCAAATAACGGTTTAACTTTGAGTTTTTTATACATAGTATTTTGGTATTAACAGATATATTGTTACTTCGTGTATACGGCAAAATAAAATATTCATGATAATTGTTTTAGGTGTAGCAAAATTGTAACATTCGTCTTGAACATCTGACAATAACAGACTAATAATAGAACTCTAACGCGTTGCCAATAAGCTCTATTTTAATGGTAAAAGGCACACAAACATACATTCGCAAGGCTAAGCGTCTCAATTGTCTAAGAATTAGATATGAAAGAAACAATCAAATCCTCAACAGGACCAAGACACCCCTGGCCTCTCCTCCTGAGTGCATCCCAGGGTATCCAGGGAGGCACTGTGACTCCCCCCAGGGAGCGCGCGAGGGTGCTTCGATTTTATAACGTTCGACGGAAGCGCCGGAACCGTTATTGAAACGGTTATGCCTGTCTGTTACTAGCTCCGTTATTTCATGGACTTGCGGCAAGTTATGCTGATCAGCAGGTTTCTGCCAACTGCTGATTATGATTTTAAAGTGACATTCATTTTAATGCCAAGTTACGTGTTTTACAGCTTGATGGCATTTTTAGAAAAGTTTATTTTTGTTTGATATTATAATGAGCGGAATGTTTAAGAAATTTGATTAAATTGTAAGAAAGATAAAACAGGATTTAATGTTTTCTCGAGGGCAAATTATAAATAAAGCCTTTGTGTGTAAGGTCTCGTATCTAAACATCTATTGTTATTTAAAATAGTCAAAAATATCTTTAGGAATACTTAAGCAATAGCGTAAGGAGGATTACGTTTAAGTGCGATTTTACTGAGGTATACTTCTAAAATAGTAGGTATTTTGAGATAAAACTTAAAAGGGTTTATATTTATTCCACTGAAGATCCCACAAAAAGACTTGATAAATGTGTGTTGGGGTCAAAGCTATTGTCTTGATCGTCTGCTAAACTCACACGTTCAAGAAACTTATATCTTTTTCTAAAGTGATGTTTGTACTTTAGACTAAACTAAAATAAACCCCTCAGTTGAAACACAGAGCGACTTCTGTAGTTATTTTGATTGCGTTCCTCGGAGTGTGTGGAGTCTGGTCAAACGTACACGTCTGGATGCCAAATTACTGACACTAATATACGATCTCCACTCACGCTGTGTATATACTGAGTACTGACTTACCAGAAAATAACACGAAATTATAGAAGAACCGCGACTCTTAAAATGAACTAGTAGTAAATTGAAAACTTAAATCGATTTCTATCAAGACTAATTCCTACAAAAGATGGCTAAAACGCAAAAGTTTTTTTTATACAATAATCTGAGGTTTAATTTATGGATAATCACCTACTACACTGAGCGTTGTAATAAGGCAGTAATAGTGAATTTATCATAATACCAGAAACAAAAAGCCAGATTAAAATGAACCCTGAATCCCTGATCTGTAGTGTCCTTCACACAGTATATGCAAGTGAAGGAACCTGCTAGGTCCTCAGCCAGTTGCGCTAGTACCTACATGTGCCTCGGAACTTTAGTCTCAGATCGCAAACACTATCGTGTGGAGTAGAAGCTTTCCCGTGTAGCCTTGCAGCTAGTGCATGGGAAAAATCACAGAACCTTACTGGAGTAGGTATGGGTGCCACTATAACTCATCTATATATGCAGTTTAATAACAGGAAAGTGTAAGCTTATATACTGTAAATTGTTTAAGGTTGTTAGAACGTTTATTTAGAAAAGTTCTTCTCCCGTAGGTTGTACATACTTACCAAAAACTTTATGCAATATTTTTTTTCAAACAGCGAAACAAATCTAAAATTATTTTCCAAAAGTCAGTTGTTTGCACTCAAAATATTAAAAATGCTCTTTGTACGAACTCGGGCGAGAATTCTTTTCCCATTACTTGCGGCCGCCGCCACCGACCCCGCCGCGCCGTCGTTACTACCCCGCTAGCTTTGTATTAATTAAAATCAAATTCATTTGTTGAAACTTACAAGAAAATACATATTTTTTACCTTGTTTCGTTAACAGTAAGGCGCTCCTGTGGGTTGGTCAACGTTGCTGAAAATTGATATAACGCATCACATTTTGTATCGATACCCCAAAAGCATACGATTGTCACTTGAGCGTTACATGAAGTTTATGCTTTAAGGTATACAATTTCTAGAATATTTTTCTCTCTCACTAACGAGTAACACCTTCCTACATACTTTAAAACTCTAAAATTACACAAGCATTAGAGAAATTGCAACCGAATGCAAAGGAAATCTTCAAGCTAGCTTAGTTTTCTTAGAACGTGACTTTAACAGGCAAGCAGAAAAACGTTTCCTGAAGAGTCACGTCCAAGGAACAGCAAACAAATACAATACAAACCTATTTCCTTACTATTCTATTTTCAGCTTATCTGCAGTATAACCAGAGTAGCCGTTTTGCTAGTTTTTAAAATGATTTGAAGGTATTTGTACCTGGTTATAAATAAATTATAATGAAATAGAAATAATGTAAAGATTTTGTAACACAACATTTAAAAAAAAGTTACCTATATTATTATACGAATTATAGAGTTATTCTTATGTCCTAACAAAGAAGTGAAATGTTGTTATTTGTCGCATTTTGTTTATGTAGCCATATTAGTCTGTGGCATTGTTAGTACGAGTATCAAAATGGAGGCCAATTTTGATAAGATGTTAGAGTTTACTGATTATTTGGAGCTGCCAAGCATGTCGTCTTAGTAAGTTTTGAATCACGTTACGATTTATTCTTAAAGCATTTTGATTTATCAAACCCTTATTACTGAGGGTTGTGGCCATCTTTTATGATCGTTCTTGTGTATGCATATTTGCCATTGCACTGTGTCTATTGCAGCGTGCAGAGCATCATTTTACTTTTAAACTCGAGAGTGGCAGGAACATGCAAAGGTAAAGAATTCTAAGCATATAACGGATTAAGTAAAGACTCTGACATTGAACATATAATAATACTAACTATAATTCAGACTTCTATCCAAGCGTTTGTAGAACTGATTGTATCTTTTGTATCTTACTACGTAGGTACCCAAGTATTGTAGAGTTACGTTTCCGCATGATAAATGCAGCAGCGAGCGATTGGCGCTGCAAGTGTAAGCCAGCGACACAAGCCGGGGGAGGAAGCTAGTTTATCTTGTGTATTCAGCACTTTACACACCGACACACTCACAAATTGCACGTAGATTTGTAGGTAGTATACCTTGCCGGTAAAGTTGCCATGAGTAAGTCAGTTTCAGGGAAAAGTCAGTGTGGTGATAATCCAATATAACTTTCAAGTGTCAATGGGATCAAAATTTGACTTCTTACTTAGAAGATTTAGATATATTCCGGGACACAGCGCTATCTAGCCTCACACTAAGCAAAAGCTTGTGTCGTGGGGACTAGATAACGGATACTTACTTGTAGACTTAGATATATTATTATTTTAAGGAACTTAAGGTACATTAAATCATTAGCCAACTTCTCAATAAACAAATTAGATTATATTATGTGACTCTCATAAAATTTGTACAGTAGACAGCACAGTGCACACGAAGATATTGAAAAAAATATATGAATATTGTATAATATAAAAGAACACAGCTAGTTGTTACTGTGCCCTAATCCCACGCTACCTGGTCACCCTACCCGAGGTATATTGGACGGCGGACGGCGAAGTGTCCTCTCCCCTTTAATAAGGCAGGACCAGTATAGTGTAGAACCCCGGCGCCGCCTCATTTGGTTACTTCGCTATATTTCACGGAAAACGTCTCTTTCTTCCACATTTATTTGCTGAAGCTGAAGCATTGTCGGAAAGTTTAGACAATCGTCTAGATTTTGTGACATAGTGGGCTTATAAAATATCAAAATAGTAACTGTTGATATTTCATAAACTGAATTTATTCAACTACACAATTGATATTTCATGAATTGAATATATTATTATCATCTCATTAATTTATACAACCATTTATTATTTTCTTGTTTTATATCATGTCAATTATTTTTAAAATATATCTAAAATTATGACAATTTAAATTTTTGAGTCCATGTTATTATGTCGTAGTGAATGTTAACTTTAACATAGCGGGCTCAGAAGGGGTTCAAGTTTAATAAAATTACTGTTCAAGGTTACAATAATGACATTTATATAACTCTAACATAAAAATGCATGTGCGGTGATTGCTCACTTACAACTAGACAGTCTGAAGCTTGTCTGGCGGTGAAAGTAGAAAATACTGCGCAGGCAAGAGCACCACTCTTAACTTCTAATTATTTATTTATTTTTACTTTGTCTGTGTTATCCATATTTTAATTAGGTAATCAACTCACCTAAAGTTCAGTAAATGAAATCATTATACATATGTACACATTCTAAAATATCACCCCCATACAATGGCATGCCACATTCCCCCGTGACAAACTACCCCCCTCCCGGGCCAGCGCGGCCTCTCTGTGGGCGCAGCATCTATCAAGCACTCGCTGCATTGAAAACTCATCAGCAGCATCTATCATGTAACGACGAGAGAGAGTAGAGGACAGACGTACACTCGCGCCCGACTGATCGCGCACTGTCCACCCTTACGGAGCGGGTCGGACGCGGCGCTGACGGACTGGTGTCTAACAATGAACCAGGAAATGAATAAGGAACATATGTCATTTTATGCGCATTTTTAAGTTATTCGCACCTACTAAAGCAATACTGGCCTCGCAAAAACTGGTAGCACAGTCCTTTCTTAAAATAAATATAGTGGCGATTTCGAATAACAAAATATAAACATACCTATTTAGTGCAAAAAGTATCATACTAAAATTATTTTGTATCAAGTTTTCAATTTCAATTTATTTATTTGTGCAAAACATGGGTATCACAATAGATGTTATATACATAATAAATTAATGTTAGGCGCGCCACGTTTTAACCTGCTAAGGTATGCACAAATTATCTGTGTAAACTAGATTAAAAAAGAAACATATAAACATAAATGACATTATAAATTTGAGGGTGATCACACATGCATGTATTAATTAAAAATAAATAAACCGACTCTACCGACGTTTTCTACTAAGCCTTTACTGAATATAAGTTTTCAGATTGTTTGCGGCCCTCTACTGTTTTTAATTAAGGTAAGTCTTATATTCTGTACCTTATTCTATTCTCAGTCGCTTAAATTAAAGTGAAGCTATTATTACCGATAGCGGACAATTTAAGAAGTGGCACAAAGTTGCGCCTACCAGCGTGGGGGCGGCAACTTGGACAATTAGTACCCATTTAGCTCACAACTTGCCGCCCCAGGGAGGCATTTTTAAACGCGGCTTTTCAATCGGTGGCGGTATTGTGCCGGCATCGAAAAATTGCTTAGTTGTAAGTAAAAAAAGTGGGAAAACTTCACAACTTGGACTCTCTTATCCTTTTTAGTCATTTGTTTTGTATTTTATATGAGATGGTATTTTATCATTAGTCGTAGTATTTTTAATATCTACCATAAAATGACCACTATTAAACCAGGTAGGTTATATATACATGAAAATCACTAAATTACAAGTAGTTTTTATATTACAATTTCACTACTACCTAACTATAGTTCCGTAATACTATAATAGTTGGACCCTATATTGTAACATTAACTCGCGGCAAACAGTTCCCGCGGTCACCAAAGCCACACTTACAAGAAGTCCAAAGAGCATTGGAAACACTTCGTAAGTCGTTTAGAATTCAAAGTAAACTAGCATTGTAAGCAAATAGCGCATTTGTGCCGCGGCGCTGAAGCGCTGCCGTCCACTATGTATGTGATTTATTCCAGCGCTTCAGCGCTGCATGCGAGGAGGCCAACTTTTGATTTGTTACAATAAACTCACCTCTTACCGTGAGACTGTTGCTGGGACTATGGGTTTTATTGGGTGAGGACACGTGGCACACAAATTTACTAACATGATTAAATAAATAAGGCGTCAAAAATCCTAAAACTACGTATCGATTGAAATTTTTGAAAGGCATATCAAACTTGGAGCCATGACAGTGATTGTTAAAAATCTGTGATACAATTTAATTGTATGTAGCTTGTGTTTAAAATAAAATAAGTAAGTACGTTTTTGTTTATATTGTATAATTAAGTACAAAAAAGGAGCAAGATGTATGAATTTACCCTAAAGGAAATGTAATGCTAGTTAGAGTGCAGTGCTAACAGCCCTCAGACAGTCTCAAGTTATTCGTAGCTGACAGTCACCTCACTCGCAAGGCCGAGCTCCATATAAATCTGAACATTTTTCCAGCTAGAGCAAAATTCAAAGAAGTTTAAAAGTTTCAAACAGTGTTGATACATGTGATGGGGCTCAGCAAGTTGCTCCCACTGCCTGCTAGCGAGGCTGTGGCGCGGCGCCGACTTTTTGCCCCACTTTTATTTAATCTCTTCAAACTGTAGGTGCCGGAGTGGGTATAAATACTCGTGGCGCTCGAACTTGTTGTATCCCTGAATAATATATATCCACTTCTATCATTCTTTCAACTCCATTTAGTATTCAGAGGCCATCTTCGCACTCGGAACAAGTAAAAATTCCGAGTGAAATATTGTGGAGGCAGTTCTGGAGTTGGTTCCCAGTTTAATTGGTGGCCTGCTTGAGTCGGCGCTGACCTCATTCGTTAAGTTTTTAATTCGCAACACTTCCTCTACTTATCAGGAAGACGGAAGAGGTAGCAATTACCGGCGACGCTGTCTCCCTCTGTGAGGAGCCTTATTAAACTCCAAAAACATGTTGAAAAATCGTCAGAACGCGGCCCGCATATTTGCACGGGTGCGAGCCAATAAGGCCGGGGACACACTGGCGGCGGCGCGCGGCGTGACTTGCTCTCTCGCGTCTAACACGTCTCGTTACTTATCTCACTCACAACACAATATTAAAACATCTTGTCAACCACATAAATAACACGCACCATATTTTACGACTCTTGCGCTATCCTACAGGGCTGCTAAACACAAACTATTTTGGTAAAACTCGCATGTATACTGGTGTCGCCAGATTATCATAATTATGTAAAATTTATTTAATTTATTTAGTGCCGCTTTCCTATTTGTATTCTCCCATTTCAACATATTTTTTTAATTTGCGACTCTATATACCTTTAATTAAACGCTGCCAGTAAATTTTCTATTATCCTGTCCATCTGAGTCAACGTCATATATTTAGTGTAAGTTGGTACGCTGTATGTAGTAGTTATATATCGGTATATTTAGAAGCTCCCCGCTATTTATAACTCCCTGGTGTACACGCGTATAAGCGTGATATCCAGCGCCAGTAGTTTACTCTGGCAATGAGTTCCGATAGAACAAACTCTGAGAACAGATCGTGTGTCCCCTCCCCAGCCCCGCTCCTAGCCCTGGGCGCGCCAGATAAGGGATATATTGATGCTCCCCGGGGGTGAGTGATTCCTTCCACTTTCCCTCCGACAAGGTGATTTTTATTATTAATATAATATCGGTGATGTTTGCGAGCGCCGCCGCCCGCCGCGCCGGGACGCAGATACTCGCGACAGACTCGCCCAACACAAACACGCCTGTTTGTATATAATTACGTTCCAAGATTGTACGCATAACTCTATTGGGTTATTACCGAGCTATTTATAAATGCCTCAATTTCGGTAATAACGGGCTTATAATCTAGCTAACTAAAATATTCGTTAGCAAACAGTATTAGTTCGGTAATCTAGTACGCGAGCGAGATTAAAGCTAGTTTGCTCGGCGTTAATGGGACGTCGGAGGAAGGTATTGTACATGAAACCCATTATAAGATGGAACATCAACAAGCTATAAACTTAAAATGAAAAGATTTAACTTCCCGATGGGTCATGAAATCCGGCTCGAGCGAGTTAGAGTTGAAGCAACGAGCATCTCAGGTACAGGCGCGTACAATGCAGTGTACACTTGAGCACAGCAGGGGTAGTGCGTGCTAGAGCCTAGGCAGCTTGTATGAAGCCTAATTGGTACATAGAAAAATATTTTTCACGAAACATAACTTAAATTGAAAGCCAACATATAACATAGAAAAATATGTTAGTATAGATTCAGCACACAATGTATATGTGTCGTATATTGTCGAGTTGATAGATATCAGTTCCATACTACCCCGATGACACATTAACCACGTAGCTGACGTGCCTCTCATCAGCACACACTGTATATGTGTCGTATATTGTCGAGTTGATAGATATCAGTTCCATACTACCCCGATGACACATCAACCACGTAGCTGACGTGCCTCTCATCAGCACACACTGTATATGTGTCGTATATTGTCGAGTTGATAGATATCAGTTCCATACTACCCCGATGACACATTAACCACGTAGCTGACGTGCCTCTCATCAGCACACACTGTATATGTGTCGTATATTGTCGAGTTGATAGATATCAGTTCCATACTACCCCGATGACACATCAACCACGTAGCTGACGTGCCTCTCATCAGCACACACTGTATATGTGTCGTATATTGTCGAGTTGATAGATATCAGTTCCATACTACCCCGATGACACATCAACCACGTAGCTGACGTGCCTCTCATCAGCACACACTGTATATGTGTCGTATATTGTCGAGTTGATAGATATCAGTTCCATACTACCCCGATGACACATCAACCACGTAGCTGACGTGCCTCTCATCAGCACACACTGTATATGTGTCGTATATTGTCGAGTTGATAGATATCAGTTCCATACTACCCCGATGACACATTAACCACGTAGCTGACGTGCCTCTCATCAGCACACACTGTATATGTGTCGTATATTGTCGAGTTGATAGATATCAGTTCCATACTACCCCGATGACACATTAACCACGTAGCTGACGTGCCTCTCATCAGCACACACTGTATATGTGTCGTATATTGTCGAGTTGATAGATATCAGTTCCATACTACCCCGATGACACATAAACCACGTAGCTGACGTGCCTCTCATCAGCACACACTGTATATGTGTCGTATATTGTCGAGTTGATAGATATCAGTTCCATACTACCCCGATGACACATAAACCACGTAGCTGACGTGCCTCTCATCAGCACACACTGTATATGTGTCGTATATTGTCGAGTTGATAGATATCAGTTCCATACTACCCCGATGACACATTAACCACGTAGCTGACGTGCCTCTCATCAGCACACACTGTATATGTGTCGTATATTGTCGAGTTGATAGATATCAGTTCCATACTACCCCGATGACACATTAACCACGTAGCTGACGTGCCTCTCATCAGCACACACTGTATATGTGTCGTATATTGTCGAGTTGATAGATATCAGTTCCATACTACCCCGATGACACATCAACCACGTAGCTGACGTGCCTCTCATCAGCACACACTGTATATGTGTCGTATATTGTCGAGTTGATAGATATCAGTTCCATACTACCCCGATGACACATTAACCACGCAGCTGACGTGCCTCTCATCAGCACACACTGTATATGTGTCGTATATTGTCGAGTTGATAGATATCAGTTCCATACTACCCCGATGACACATTAACCACGTAGCTGACGTGCCTCTCATCAGCACACACTGTATATGTGTCGTATATTGTCGAGTTGATAGATATCAGTTCCATACTACCCCGATGACACATCAACCACGTAGCTGACGTGCCTCTCATCAGCACACACTGTATATGTGTCGTATATTGTCGAGTTGATAGATATCAGTTCCATACTACCCCGATGACACATTAACCACGTAGCTGACGTGCCTCTCATCAGCACACACTGTATATGTGTCGTATATTGTCGAGTTGATAGATATCAGTTCCATACTACCCCGATGACACATAAACCACGTAGCTGACGTGCCTCTCATCAGCACACACTGTATATGTGTCGTATATTGTCGAGTTGATAGATATCAGTTCCATACTACCCCGATGACACATAAACCACGTAGCTGACGTGCCTCTCATCAGCACACACTGTATATGTGTCGTATATTGTCGAGTTGATAGATATCAGTTCCATACTACCCCGATGACACATTAACCACGTAGCTGACGTGCCTCTCATCAGCACACACTGTATATGTGTCGTATATTGTCGAGTTGATAGATATCAGTTCCATACTACCCCGATGACACATTAACCACGTAGCTGACGTGCCTCTCATCAGCACACACTGTATATGTGTCGTATATTGTCGAGTTGATAGATATCAGTTCCATACTACCCCGATGACACATTAACCACGTAGCTGACGTGCCTCTCATCAGCACACACTGTATATGTGTCGTATATTGTCGAGTTGATAGATATCAGTTCCATACTACCCCGATGACACATCAACCACGTAGCTGACGTGCCTCTCATCAGCACACACTGTATATGTGTCGTATATTGTCGAGTTGATAGATATCAGTTCCATACTACCCCGATGACACATAAACCACGTAGCTGACGTGCCTCTCATCAGCACACACTGTATATGTGTCGTATATTGTCGAGTTGATAGATATCAGTTCCATACTACCCCGATGACACATTAACCACGTAGCTGACGTGCCTCTCATCAGCACACACTGTATATGTGTCGTATATTGTCGAGTTGATAGATATCAGTTCCATACTACCCCGATGACACATTAACCACGTAGCTGACGTGCCTCTCATCAGCACACACTGTATATGTGTCGTATATTGTCGAGTTGATAGATATCAGTTCCATACTACCCCGATGACACATTAACCACGTAGCTGACGTGCCTCTCATCAGCACACACTGTATATGTGTCGTATATTGTCAAGTTGATAGATATCAGTTCCATACTACCCCGATGACACATTAACCACGTAGCTGACGTGCCTCTCATCAGCACACACTGTATATGTGTCGTATATTGTCGAGTTGATAGATATCAGTTCCATACTACCCCGATGACACATTAACCACGTAGCTGACGTGCCTCTCATCAGCACACACTGTATATGTGTCGTATATTGTCGAGTTGATAGATATCAGTTCCATACTACCCCGATGACACATTAACCACGTAGCTGACGTGCCTCTCATCAGCACATACTGTATATGTGTCGTATATTGTCGAGTTGATAGATATCAGTTCCATACTACCCCGATGACACATTAACCACGTAGCTGACGTGCCTCTCATCAGCACACACTGTATATGTGTCGTATATTGTCGAGTTGATAGATATCAGTTCCATACTACCCCGATGACACATTAACCACGTAGCTGACGTGCCTCTCATCAGCACACACTGTATATGTGTCGTATATTGTCGAGTTGATAGATATCAGTTCCATACTACCCCGATGACACATTAACCACGTAGCTGACGTGCCTCTCATCAGCACACACTGTATATGTGTCGTATATTGTCGAGTTGATAGATATCAGTTCCATACTACTCCGATGACACATTAACCACGTAGCTGACGTGCCTCTCATCAGCACACACTGTATATGTGTCGTTTATTGTCGAGTTGATAGATATCAGTTCCATACTACCCCGATGACACATCAACCACGTAGCTGACGTGCCTCTCATCAGCACACACTGTATATGTGTCGTATATTGTCGAGTTGATAGATATCAGTTCCATACTACCCCGATGACACATCAACCACGTAGCTGACGTGCCTCTCATCAGCACACACTGTATATGTGTCGTATATTGTCGAGTTGATAGATATCAGTTCCATACTACCCCGATGACACATTAACCACGTAGCTGACGTGCCTCTCATCAGCACACACTGTATATGTGTCGTATATTGTCGAGTTGATAGATATCAGTTCCATACTACCCCGATGACACATTAACCACGTAGCTGACGTGCCTCTCATCAGCACACACTGTATATGTGTCGTATATTGTCGAGTTGATAGATATCAGTTCCATACTACCACGATGACACATTAACCACGTAGCTGACGTGCCTCTCATCAGCACACACTGTATATGTGTCGTATATTGTCGAGTTGATAGATATCAGTTCCATACTACCCCGATGACACATTAACCACGTAGCTGACGTGCCTCTCATCAGCACACACTGTATATGTGTCGTATATTGTCGAGTTGATAGATATCAGTTCCATACTACCCCGATGACACATTAACCACGTAGCTGACGTGCCTCTCATCAGCACACACTGTATATGTGTCGTATATTGTCGAGTTGATAGATATCAGTTCCATACTACCACGATGACACATTAACCACGTAGCTGACGTGCCTCTCATCAGCACACACTGTATATGTGTCGTATATTGTCGAGTTGATAGATATCAGTTCCATACTACCCCGATGACACATTAACCACGTAGCTGACGTGCCTCTCATCAGCACTAACGAGCCCCTCGCTTGTGTTTTTACTAAGCCCGGCTCCAACTCTTGGCGGAGCCTGTACAAAGTTTGCGCGTCGTGTTTAAACCCTGTAGTGTAGTCCTATCCATCAGCGCTCGAACCCGGACAATTAAAATCGAATCCCGCCGAAGCCCTCCCGCAAGCACTAAGCTCGAGATAATTGACGTAGATTGTCTCCGGCCGTAAGCCATTGGCAAAGTTTAAAGAATTGACTACAGTTATCTGCGGCCCAATTGGCAAGGGTTAATGTTAGAGGCGGCAATTAAACTTAGTGATCCCTCCGCGACTGCCGGCGAGTGATTCCGCGGGATCCAGCTTTATAGCCGTTTGATGGAGCCGAGCGGGAACAACAGGGTTGATACAACTTACTTACATCGCGCCATCAGATAGGAAGCGATAGATTTATTGACGTTTTATTGTAGAAGATGATCGTCAAAGGATTTCAAGATTTTATTTAAATGTGAATGAAATAAATGATACATAGACATATACTTCTTGTGTATATATCAACATCAAAATGATCGCAACACAAATCAAACCTTATTACCTACTTTAAATAATTTGTGAAACAAATGTCAACGCATCTAGAAAACACTTTCTATTGTTATCAAAACGGATCTGACTTCATGAAATACCACCTGCAAAGCAAATTTAGGTATTTCTAAATAATTTTATTGTATAATTTAAAACAAATGTCTATGGGTTACGTGCCTGATAAGAAAGAGTTATTTTATTTATTTTTTTTAGCTCCAGTTAAGGTTAGTTGTAATGGCGGCATCTAGTGTGGGCCCTTGTTTGTATCGGTGAGACATTCGATGCTGCGAGCTATAACAAGCACTGCGCCGGAAACACAAGTATTCCTAGTTTATTTCTACATCGCTGTATGTAGGTTATCGTTATTTCTACGCGAGCTTCTTTGCAATTGTAGTTTGTCTGGAATATGGGACTCGTGCCCCAGTTGAGAAGCCTTTTGTACAGGATCAATGTCTGCTTTGAAATTGCGTTTCTTTTGAATAACAATATTTCTGTGAAAAAGTTACAACATTAGATGTTTAAATATTAGTTTGGCTCACTACTATAGATTTGTGTGAATCTGTTGCTATACCACGAATACGCACTAAAACAAACAGTTCTAGTATACGATGTTTTTCTTAACATTATATGTCTCTGCACAGGTGGTACATATTGAAGCTTCTCTCCAGTAAACTATGTCACACCCGTACAGCACTAACCCCGTTTCCAATCACACCTCTCCCGCCAGATAGAACATCATCCCTGAAGTTGTTGAAATTAGTGTCATTCAGAATCAAACGGCGGCGGCAGCGGCATGTAGAACTTGCGTCGGAGTTCCAAACCAGAAGTAATGGGGCATGACTCCCCCCTCTCCCCTTATTGGTAATTACTGTGCGACGCAAGTTAGGACAGAACACACAGAGGTACCTGGATTACACTGGATGATGAATTTTCATTTTCTAGAGGCTAAAATATTCGTATAAAAAGTTTTTAATGACATACCAAGTTTTTTTTACATTAATTAGGCTTACGTTTGACTATAGCCTGTCTGTAGTTTTTTTTTTTTTTTAGTTTTGAACAACTAACAAAAATAGTAAATTGCAAAAATAATATGTGTTACAGGCGAATATGTACTTAAACAAGCACACAATTATGTCATTATCTAATGCCAACAATATAATGTAATTGACAATCTAACTTACAACTTCATTATTTTATCACTGCAACCAGTTGATAGTGGAAAATATAAACACCGGTATGCATCTAATGAAGAAAGTGCGGTTCTGTACAGATATCTGCTTGCTATAATAAGTCTGTATTGCAGGTCGTGCGTTCTTCGCTCTACCCCGGCTCGGCGCGCGGCGCGGCGGCGTGCGTCTGCCGCGGAACTCAAACAAAAGGACTTCAAAAGGACTCATTAAGTTGCTGCTCAAATAAAGGAGGGACTGCGGCCGAGACCGGGAGACGGAGCGATCGACACAGGAAACGAACAGGCAATACTTACTGTATAGGTATTTAAGGAACAAATTGAAAATATGTAACACTAACGTCACTGACAAATTTTCACTGATATAATTCTATATAACATTTGTACTACACATACAATACGTCGATAGGTTGTTAGATGCGCCATACTTTTAGGTACCTCAGAGATCTCTTCGTATTAGACGTTTAATATCATAACCCTACTTGCTTCACAAAATAGCGCTTTTAAATGGTAAAACTTTTCAATTAAACTTAGATTTTTTGTTCATTCAAAGCAGGCTACATACGAGTATTATTAATTTGTAGAATTTTAATCAGATAATAAATTATAGTGAAAACAACCGCACCAGCGCCCCCTGTAGGCTGCTTTGTCTTACACTAATTAATATCGCACTCCGCCGTAAATTCCTGTAAGATTTTATTAAAAGCACGTATCAGAGATTCTAACAACATCGATATTGGAAAAAATACAGCTCCGTTGAAACAGGCAAATGGGATCATATTTTTTCTTACAAAGAAAATCTTTTACAGCGAAGAGTAATAAGTACATGGTTTCATAATATGGTACTATAGGATTTACATATGTGAGATGGGTTAGCTTATGTAAACATATACTGTACAAGATTCTCTCTCCTGAGTCGTACTTCCTTATGACTGAGGGTCGTGACTCCCCCGCAGAATTAATTTGGGCAGATCCATCGTGGTGGGCGCCCTTCCACGTCCTTCCACGGAAAACACATGTCCTCGGATATTGTGGTCCTCAAACATGTCGGTTTCCTCACATTGTATTCCTTCACCGTTAAGCGAGTGCAAAACCTTACATAACTTGAAAATACAAGTCATTGGTGTAGGGCTGGATTCGAACCAGGGTGCGTCTGGATGAAAAGCAGGCACTGGAACCGCTGAGTAACACTCGCTTTTTGTTTAAGATTATTGTGAATGAATTAATGGGTTTGTGAATTTAAACTGCAGTAACATTATTGGTGGACTAACCAATAAACTCCAGTAAGTTTTATTAGATATCATATGAACAATAAACCTGTATTAATCTCACTATATCCATCTTATAATACATTCATTACCTATTTCCTTGGAAATGGTACTAAGTATTAGTTCTCACAGATATATTGACTACTCCATCGACAAAGAACTTACATCGCCGTAAGTAGAGTATTAATGTAGTTCATCATACCTGAGTGATGTATATCAAATAAAAAACATGTAACAAAAGAGAACTTGTTTATAAATAGATCCATTCAAGTAATTATTTACTTTATTGAGGAGATTAGTGAGTCGACCTCGCTAACTTAGTTAATTGCGAAATGCCTACTTACTATATCACCATCACTGGTATCGTCTGAAGGAAGAATTATGTGAGGGACCTACTTCCCGCTCGCTTCGTCGTGAGCAATGTCAACTGTGACACTCTGAAACGACTCGCTTTTGCGAGTGTTTTCTTGGGGATTTGCTCTAAATCACCTACCAAAAAACGTAAAAGCCATAATCCTGTAAAGAATTAATGGCGCAGAAATACTGCAATTGGATGACGTAAATAAGCAGATAATAATGGGAGGAGTGGCATCATGGCTTAAACAAAAATGGCGGCACACAACAGCTCGCCGATAATTTCCGCAGATAATTAATCGAATGTCACGCGGCCCTATTGTCTCTGCACAATAAATCACAGGATACAAATAAAAATAGATCTTTTCACGTGCCAGCGGCTCGAATGAAACGAGCATGTCGCTACGTGAATCAGTACGGAACAAGGCTTGAAAAAATATTGCTCGCTCTCCTAAGGCAAAAGGGTAGAGCGCGATTTATTTTTTAGCCTCCAAAGGGCTGGTTTTTCTAAGCACGGAATAAAGAGGCCGAAGTCGCGAGCTTTTAAAATAATTTCATAGAGTTTATTGCGCGAGTTATGTAGCTAAGGGACGCATACTCCCGCGTGCTAATGTGGAATTTGAGATCGGCTCATTTACGTACCAGCGCGGGTGGAACCTGGACCTTATTAACATGACCTACATAATATTATTATTGGACAGTTTGTTGGGTACTTGATAAAATACTCCAAAATTATTTGCAGTTATGACGTCATCGTCCTATATATATTTACAAAATTTGGAACGCAGCCAATTTCTCGAGACAAAAATACCTAATGGCAAAAGCAAAACACAAAAAAGTGTCGCAGTCGGTAGGATTCGAACCTACGCTCCCAGAGGGAATCTGATTTCTAGTCAGACGCCTTAACCGCTCGGCCACGACTGCTCTGTATGTGTGTATCGAAAAACGTCATCCTTTCACTTACACCTACGTCAGCAGAAGAGATAACATTCGAAATTTAAACGTCCGATATCGAATGACGTCATAAAACGTCGGTCGTGATGTTGGAACGGTCGCCATCCAATCAGCGTGATGAGGTCTGAGTTGGCATCTAAACCAATACGACGCGATGGCGGGCGCGGCTGCCGCCGCCCTCACGTGTCGTGGACCTATACTCGATTACACATTGGAAAGATTACTGCATAATTGCACACTGACACAGATGAAGACTTACGTACAAAAAGAAACAAATTGTCAAATATGCTATCTATGTAATCTTTAGCTCGTACTAATTTACAGTGACTACTTTGTGAAATTTGAGTTAGCAGCTCAGTCATTAAAGAAACTTTTGCTAAAACTGCACAGTATTTATTGAGTAACTGTGAGGACAGGTATAAGTGTAGTTATTCACTTTAACTTGCATATTTATTATTGACTAAGAAAAATATGCCATGCTCAATAATAAATCAATACGCGTAAATTTTCGATTTGATCCGATTGAATGCATCAGTCCGTCACAAACGTGAAACATTATGAATTGTATGTAAATGAACGAGTGATTAGTGCTGCCCGGATTACTGGCAATCGTGCACTCGTGCAGTTCGCAGATTGTGCAGTCGGCGCTAAATAGCACCTACTTACCTAATTGCACAGTGGAGGCCATTTACCTAATCTGGCTTAATCTGCTTAGCTTGCATTCAACTTGTGAGTGCATTCTTCAGTTGAAAATATTATGTAAGAGATTTTTAACTTAGAATGAATACCTTCTTGTACCCAAAAGTACGTTCATAGATAAGATACTCAATATTTTTTTTCTATTAATAACAATGCAAAAACAATTAAAGAAGATAGGTACTCTTGGCGATATAAAAACAGAGACTTCCCCAACATGAGTCGAAACCAATGTTTGTCCGATCCATTTGGCAAATAGGTAGTAAGTTAGCTCACACCGGGCGGTAGTAAAATATTCGTAATCTTTCCAAGCAGCTTTCGCACTTTTCCTATAATTGTTCAAAAAGGCGGAATGGGATCGCAGCTAATTGGAACCGAAGGAAGAGCTCGATAATTGAGTGATCCGGACTCTAGTCAGCGGGATTGTAGGCATAGAGGCACGACATTCTTGGAGCGAATGCTGGATATTGTGTTTAATTATATTATTTTTGTACAGGAAAATGTCGAAGTAAGCAGATAGGAATAATGTAAGTGCGCATTATTTTTACCAAAAACCCGCTTGTCTTTTCAATTCGCTTTTTTCTAAATCGGTAGATACATATTGTGTATAGCCGGCAGTAGTAGTGTGTAGATGTATATATATAAACTTGTTACAAATGTTCGCTTTCAATCCTTTTAATTATTTTTTTATCTTTTGCTATTGTGCTTAGTACTTAGAATTAAAACAAGCAGGTAATTAATTACCCTAATCATTAAGAATCATCAAAGATTTCTTTCAAATAAAAAAGTAAACATACTATGATTTTCTATCGTCCATATACTCCAGGCTTCTAAGACGAGGCTAGAAAGCTCCCTGTGCATTCTAAGCTCCCTGGTTCCTTGTAAGCAGGTACACACCGGCGCTAGGCGGGGGAGTACCGACGTGAAGGTGAGAAACCGCTGACGGAAGCGACACGGATAACATTCGTTTTCATGCTCTTTGACTAATTATAAAAGAGTGGGATAAACGAACTTCGATATATTATGTAGTATATTATCTACTACAAATAATTATGATTTTTAGGATATGGTTATGTAGTATTTATAATACTTAAACATATTCAGGACCTTTTTTGACCATTACACAAATACAAATACTGTATTCAATTGTTATTTAAATATTGGTTAATGGTTAGTTTTCTTATTATTCAATTCTTTTTTAATACATCCCAACATTCCATGAGCTGGTGTGAGGAATAAATATTATCATGTTACCTATCTCAAGTCCTTGTCTACAATCAAATGAATAAGTCAGTAGTGAACAAGCGTACAAGATGTGCCATAATCACTAGCCGCCTGTGACGTGTGTTTCAAAGCATACTTCCAACGAATTAGCAGCTCGAGCTCGGGCTCCGGCCGGGCGCCCGCGCCGGCGCCGGAGCGAGCTCGGATTTACATCTTTTGTGCAACCCATTCCACTAACAACCAGCGAATATTTAGAGTATAGAGGTGAGATAAACTACACACTCACTCGAGTTATTATGTCACGTGCTAAACCCGCACTTTGGTTGTTTTATGTTAAACATTATCCTGATTATTTTCGCTCATTTCCAATAAAGTTAAAGTTTCATAAACATACTCATTTCTTCATCTTATCAGCAGAGTTCGAGAATATACAAAAAACCGTATCTACCCGTAAACCAATCGTATGTTTTTGCTTGTTTCCTGTATTATGCTGCAGCGGAACAACGAACAATTTTAAGTTTGGTAGGATGGTCAAAAGCCTCGAGGCTGATATAGACTATTTTTATCCCGCGACAGCATTAGCGAAACTGCGTGCTTCATAAACAAGTTATTAGTATGTAATATGGCAAAAGTAGGGCATCTTGTATTATTATCGTTTCACCAAAAAGTAAGCTCTTTGTATCAATTATAATGTTACGGAATTTTAAATTGATGCCTCTACAATAATAAAGTCTATTCCCCATCGCTTCGTTTGCTGTGTGACTTGTCAAAGCATACCGAATATCTGGCGTTGGTTCGAAGCAACTCCTTTTCGGTTTATTGTAGCGATGGACAAAACAACGACAGCTATTCCATTACTCGAAACAAGGAAGTGAATACGATTCACAGTTCTGTTCGACATTATAAAATGTCTTTGAGAGATATCTCCTGGATATTCTTAGGGCGTGGCGGAAGTATTTTTTGTTTTGGAAGCGTTACTTCTATTCATAGCCTTCGGAGGTCTCACTACTGTGTAATTATAAAAATAAATCACTCTCAATGTTTTATGTATCAATACGCAAACAAGGCGGCACTAATTAGGCATGTGTTAATTTCATAAATTTAAAATATAAAAAGTGCGCAGTCGGTAGGATTCGAACCTACGCTCCCAGAGGGAATCTGATTTCTAGTCAGACGCCTTAACCGCTCGGCCACGACTGCTACATACTTATACTGCACAACATCAGTACACTATATACAATACCTACAAATCTACATACTTTCGGCAACCTTTCACTTTACATTCATACTGGTTTGCAGTAATGGAGCTCTCAAGGCTTCGATACTAATGTAACAAGTACGTGCGTGCTGGTGAAGGCATGCGTTATACATATGCATAGATACATCATACATGATTGAAGCATTGCTATGTATATTATGAATTCTTGTATTGGATTCATTAATTCATTAGTTTTATATTTATGTATGTCTAACTATAATGAAGGGTTCTTTATGTTTATGATACACATACTCACTCCTATTTTTGTTTTGAATAATTTTAATAAGAACTATAAAACTTATTGATAAGTGGTGCCAGAGGCAAACTACAAAAAACTCTTCTACATTATATTGGTTAAATACTTAGATCAAATCTCTAATATTAATATAATCGTAGGTATAAAATTAAACAGTAAATGTACCTGTATATCTAAACACGTTAATCCTCATTCGCTAATATTCTAGCGGCCAGTAACTAGCAGTGTGTGCGCTGTCAAAGTTTAACGAAAGCAAACAACACGGTCAATTAGTGGACAACGAATATGTACACTCAGCTACAGAGAGGCTAGCATAAACTATAGTGTATTTGTGATTCAGTCATTTTGTATGCCATTTTGGGAAAATTAATTTTGTTCCAAATTTAACTTTGAAGTTTAGTTGTTGTGGGTTTGGTAAATAAAAGAAAGACGTGAATACTACTAATTTTGTTAGGAAAATTAATGATAATGATTATGAATTTTCCTCCTAATTATTTTATACTCTTGCCCTTATTCTATCAGTATGATAGCACCTTTATCACCGAGAGTCTTCCAGCTGGTCCACAGGTTCTGTGCGGCGGCGGGCAGCGAGCGGCGGCGGGCGGCGGCGGACAAATGAACTGCAGGTGTTTGCCCACACTGATTGTCGTGTTTGTACTTTGCCGCCAGCTCACAGTTTTACACACGTGGCTGTAAATACACCGCTCGTGGGAACTATCAAGGGAAGTTATTGGACAAGTTGCTCACAGGCAATATGTTGCTTACTTAGTATGCTAATTGCTTCCCTAATTTCATTAATTAACGCAGCCATTATTCGACAACTAAGACCTTGTAATGCTTGAGGAACAGATGTAATTGTTTTTCTAATGATATACCTATATATTATAGTACCTTTTAAAAAAACTGTGTAGAAATATATTTATACTCGTATACTAACTTCTATCGGTTGTTATGTATCTGTTGCTATAAGAAGTTTGATTTCGTATATAATATACCAAACCATCCAATGCTTTCGAGATTCTCGATAGTTGATTCAAGATAAATAGACGTCTGTAATTCTAGGTAAGCTAGAGTAGAGTTGTACCAGGTAGGTGTAGTTACTAACTCGGTCGCTACTGTGTATTAGTTTAGTTTACCTGCCCCGGTCGTCAATACCTCCATCGACGGCGCCCTTTGTGCCCTGCAACCGGATTACTCAATTATCCGGTAACCGGTCACCGGCCACCTCCCGCCCGGTCGCACGGGACCGAGGGACCGGCGCCGGCCCGGACAGACCCGGTCACACCCGGCGACACCCGGCCACACCCGGCGACACCCGGCCACACCCGGCCGGTACACACGGATACGACACTTGAATGGAACGAACTCCAGGTATTTGAGGTTGTTTATCATTGTGCTCATAGAAAGAGATTGATAAAGGTTTGTTAGTTGTTTATTTATAGTTCATGAGGCTAGCGCAGCACCTGATTAAATAAAGGTATTGTTGTGTTAGCGATTTATTGTATTCTAGAAGCTATACGCAAATTATTCGTAAAGAGGTGATATTTTTTTTGAGTGTAAAGCTATTTTCATAGAATAGTGCTATCATGCATTTAGTTCTCTTTTCTTAATTTTCATCAAATTGTTGGTACAAAATCGAAATTAAGTTACAACTTTTGCTACTAATCAAATGACAAGTTAAAGTGTAAATTAAGTTTAAGTATAAATTGAATGAAAGGCAAAAGCCAAACTACTGAGCCAACAGGCGTAATGTTTACAAAGACAATCAAAGGCTTAGCATGTTTGAATTTTGTTAAACGTGATGTTGTGTTTGATTTTATAATCTTGTGTATTACTACAATTCAATGACTGATTTTGAACCATCAATCGGAACTCATTAAATCAAAAGGTGGTTCTTGGAAATGTGAAGTGAAGTCGCTAGTAATATCCATTCATCCCGCAACCAAATTAGTCCTAAATGAAGTTAAGGTTCTAATTAATTATTTTGAAATAAAGTTTGTCACAAACCTTCTACTCCAAAGGGTGTAATTTTATAAGTGAAGTTTAGTTTCTTAACCCTCCCAACACACAATAGCTATAAGTAGCGGCTTCCAGCTACAAAGCATTATGAAAAAGAATAGAAGAATAGAATAGAAGCCAAAAAATATCTGAGTGGCATGAATCACCAGTAGTGTCCGTGCTACGCGCCAGCCTGTCCCGCGATAAATCTGTGAATTTGCAACATTAGCAATTAGTGGGGAGGCCTAATGACACTTGTTACTTTGTAGCCAACAAATAGCTACAACTGGCACACTTTACGTTTCAACTTTGAAAAATTTGAATGATTTGTCTGTTTATCATGTGGCCTACTATTCAATACGTTATATTAATTAATAACACTTATTTCTTCAAACTTTAACTAACCATCCCTCACAAAATGTATCAATTTTATGAAGATAAACACGAACATTAGTTAGCTAACAGAAACAATGGCCGCAAGTTCAACCGCGCCACATTCATGCACGTTGAATCCGCACAAAGCCAAGGCTAAACCAGGAAATACGTAAAAGAAAAAGCGGGCGCAAGCGGAAAAACAACGTGTGACGATATCCGCTCCATCGAGAGGGAACCGGAAGCACTGCCGCCCCACTTCCGGTCCAAGAGCCGGCACGAAACAACCTCACTGTTATGGCACCGCGAGCAGGGAAGGGACACAAACGTGGTCATTTGGGGACAAAAACAGTAAAGACTTTCCACCACAATTTTATATTGTTTGGCGTTTAAAATAATGCATTAGGAAGCTATATATAAGTTACAATGACATTGGCAAAACTTGAATTTAATGTCATATTTTATCTCTACTGGTAACCGCTATATAAATGGCGGTTACCAGCCATTATAACAATTTCAGTAAAGCTGAAGGTCAGTTTTATAGGTTTCACCAATGTCGATATTCATATTTTAATGGGTACTTATATGATAATAAACAAATATATACCATACATATTCTAGCCATAGAGAACTATGAGGATTGTAACTTCTTATCAAAAATCTTTATCATCATTAGTAATGTGATCATAGTTGTGGCATTTTGCGTCAAACAACTTTATTAAGCGAGTGTGGCTCGACGGTTCAAGCGTCTGCTTTTCATCCTGTCGCACCGTGGTTCGAATCTGGCGCTACACCAATGACTTGTTTTTCAAGCTATGTGTAGCTTTGCACAAGAAAAACATCGTGAGGAAACCAACATATTTGAGGACCACAACATCCGAGGACTTGTGTCTTCCGTGGAAGGACGTGTGCGCCCACCAGAATTTTTCAAGAGAACATAAGGAATTAGTTCTGTCAGGTAGTCACGACCCTCAGTCATGAGGAAATACGACTCAAAGTGAGTGTCAAACAGTGTAGGTGCTACTTACACCTCACGGCCGTGTGAGGTCAGTTAGAATAACTTCGTAAACAGTTGAAAGGGCGCCGCGATCCAGCGACGAGGTCCCGACGAGCACAAGTTTTGTCCACAGTGCCCTTTGAGCCAAGTTTGCAGTTTCCAACTCAGCCCCAAAGTTTCCGTTCGGTCGACAGCTCTCTGATAAATAGATTCTAATCGTAGTTTTTGGGCTCAGTACCTTAGTAATATGATTTATTCAGTGCATATACCTACGAAAGCGAATAGTGATGCCATTTTTCATTATTTTTTTTTTCATTAATGAATGATGGTTTTTATTTCCTTGTTAATAAGGAAATAAAACGTTGACTTAAATATTCTAATCTGGATTTGTGCATCACTAATAAGAAAAATCACTACAATTAGTTGTCAGTAAACCGTAACAGAGCATAATCACATAACCAAACAATACATGAACTTTACAAAACTACTATTCAGAATCAAATAATAACATTATTAATTTCCAACTGCACACTCTGCGTTTGTCAAACAAAGACAAGTTTTAATTGATTCCATTCATTTGAGCGCACAGAGGGAAGTTGGCCTTCCTGTGGCCAAGCGTTGGCCAAATCAACGCAAACACTAAACGATTGTGCCCCAAAGTACGCGTATGATGTTTGACTTTAAAATTGTGTTATCATAATATTGTACCTCGTGGTTTAATTTGGAGGTTTGATTCTATAAGTTCGAAGGACTTATACTTCGCTTTAATTAGAGTAATGATTGGATTTCCATCGTTTTATATACATAGAAGGTTATTTGAGAACAAATATTACTTACTAATAATTATCCTGGATTACATAACTTTAATTGTCAGGATTCTGTGCCAAACAAAGGTACAATACTATTTTACGGAGAATAAAAAAATATTGGCTTCGATCATAAAACAAATTTAATCCAAAGATAAATGATAACTTGGATTACTATGTGCTAATCTTCAACAAAATGTATGTCATGAGTAGGTATCTGTGATAAAGACCTCATAAACTGGTCTTACGTTATTATGTAAGTGCTAGCAAGCCGTACAACGCGTTATGATAATTTGACTGGGACAATATGTAGCAGTCGTGGCCGAGCGGTTAAGGCGTCTGACTAGAAATCAGATTCCCTCTGGGAGCGTAGGTTCGAATCCTACCGACTGCGAACTTTTTTTATAAAATAAAAAAGTATAACAATAGTCAAAAAGATACGCAGCCGGTAGGATTCGAACCTACGCTCCCAGAGGGAATCTGATTTCGAGTCAGACGCCTTAACCACTCGGCCACGACTGCCTGGGACAGTGATGCCGAAAATAGAAATTGCTATCAAAAGTACAATGTAGCACATTAAGGCTTGATCATATGAATTATTTCATCATCATTATCCTCAACCACCTAAGGTATCATTGCTTGTTATTTGTAAGTTAACTAATTTGCATTAATCTTGCTTTTCAATATAATCATTCAATTAATTAATTTTGATATGGAATAATACTTTTCTAATATAGAAAGGTACGTCGCAAAGTTGCAAAAACGTGCCTAAGCGTAATTCGATAATTTATACAGATATTAATAGGTAGCTGTTTGATGTCTAAATCCTTAAATCTAATAGCGGAGTGTATTGTGTATAGATCTTCTCTAAATTCTCTAAATTTATCGTTTTCTAAGACACAAAAACAAATATAATGTAAGGAAAACAAGCAGCTGGCTCGCTCCTGGATGGAATCTAGCTAGTAGTGTATAAATCCAGTGACTCCCCGCTCCCCGCCCCCGCACCTCACCCCGCCGACGCAACACATATTTCCCACTAAACGACTCGTTCGTCCAGAACGGAAAGCTCGTTTTCTTTTAATAGGCATTTGTTCCACAAAAATGGTACATTCTGCAAAATTTATTGCTATGAAAATATAAAATGGAATAATTAAAGAAATGTAATTATTTGAGTCGTTTCTCGCAGGCGCCGACGGAGTTCGGTTTAAAAAGCGACCGAGCTCACTAAACAACCTTAATAGTTCGAGAAAATTTAGTTTTGAAAATGTTTTTATTTTCTTTGGTCCGGCGACCACCTGCTTCAGCGACTGGTAAATTCCTGCTTAGTTAGAAATTCAGTCGCTTTCACACGCGATAACTATTTTCCTCATAAACTTTTCCCAAAGCAATTAATCGGATTCAGAGTTATTCGAGGCTCGACAGTATCCAATTCCCTCCATTTTCTTGATATAGAACTAGGGAAAATTCCGTTTCACAACACGAGGTCTGGAAAACAAATTAGGGGACTAGGTTATTAGGTAACGCGGCTGATAACAAGGCAATGCTTTTAGCCGCGCACTAGGTACTACTAACAAACCTTAATATAAGCCAATAATCACCCCTCAGCAGGCCGGCTGTAGCCACGTAAGCAGGACACCTTAGCACACGGGCAATAGTTTGCATCTACATTACCTAGTATTTTATTCGATTACTATTTTGATCCATTGCAATTGTAAGTTTTTTTTTGTTTCGTCAAACTGTAGTAGGGTGGTTATTTGGTGAGTGCATCGTCATAGTATCTCCATAATCAATATTTAGAATATATTATCGAATAATACACGTAAGATCAACTACTCACACATTTATAGGTACATTTACAATTGTGTGAGATATTTTTGACGTCACATTATTTTTATATATCGCGTGATTTTCTGTTTTCCGACTCGAGCTATGGTTCCTGGTGGTGCCTCGTGTATGACTCCTGTAGTAGATTAGAGTTAAGTCGGCGGCCGCGGGCTCCCGGCAAGCTTTTAGGGGATTCCAAGGGACTATCTACGTGATTTCTTGCTCTGTGGGTTACTAATATCAGGAATAACGTAATCCTTTCATAACTAGAACACAATCTGACATCTAAGTATTGTACTGCTCACATGGAATAAATGTGAAAATTTTGCATTCAAATGTATAAACATGCTGTCATTTGAGGATAGCGCAAAACATCGTTTTCGTTTTCAGCAAGCAAACTTGAAAATATGCGTGTAAAATGTCCCTGCATATTTCCATGAAATGTGTGCAACTCGCAGGCGACAAGTTCACCGCAAATCTCCATAAAGTCATGTACATACGGGACGGCATAATCAATTTGCAATCGTTGGGAATTGGAGGCGTCGTGCGGCGAGAGTCGGGCGGCGCGGCGTGCCCCGGGCGGGGCCGGCGCCCGCACTCCGCACTCCGCACTCGCATGAAGCGCGGCAGGCGGCGATCGGCCCGCTGATATACTCAGCCTCTATACTAAACCTTCGACCCCTGACCGCCAAAATTGAGCAGTCCCACTATTTGCTCCCAACAAAAATCTCTCAAATCCCTTTCAGAAATAAAAAGCTGATAAGCGCGAAAGTGGTTTCTTATTTATACGTAACAAAAAATAAACGGCGGTTGTAAAACAAGTGCTTCGCTATAAAGTGTTTTAGATGGAAGTGGCGCTTTTTATGAAGTCACTTTAGTGCTTGACGTCTCGGCGGTCGTTGTGTTTTGCATATAATGTTTGGACGCACACTCGCTGGAGTTAGCCGAGCACAACACTAGCGCGGCCGGGGGAGCTTGCACTGCACTTGGACATTGTTCGGGAAATATTTTCACGACAAACTTACTGTGATGAAGATGCTTAAGGACGAACTGAATTTAATATTAAACTATGCACTGAGTGTTTGTTGCTGAATTATTATACTGATGAATTAGAGTGCGATGAAGAGCGACGTACCTACATGATTAATATGGTAATGCAAACAATATTTTTGAGAATATGTACACATGGCCAACGGCTATTATGGATTGCCCATGTAGCCAATCCATAACAGCCGTTGGGTCATAACAGTTAACCCTAGCGTTGGCGCGGTATCAATCCCTGCTCGGGTCGCGTGAGTATCGGCGATAAGTCGCACAGTATCGCGCCATCGCGCGACTCCGCCCGAGTGAGCTGTGGAGGCTTGTAAGGGCTTGTTGGGGCTTCATTTACAGTATTATTTGTTTAAATAACACAAACAAAGATCAAATAATAATGTGTTACTAATTTGGTTAAATGAGTAAGGACATATAATAGTTTAAATTCTGGGGTCTCATAATACATAAGTACTAGGCCTACTGCTACGTAATGATTATATCTGGTAATATATATCCAATCCTAGGCCTTCAAATAAAAAAAATAGATAGACGTAAAGACGTTTTAATTATACTCACGTAAAAAAAAAACTTTGAAAGTATAATTAACTAAATAAAATAAAAACTGTTGCTAAAATTTATTTTAAATCATATTTTTGCTGTACATGTACCACTTCACCTTCCTAAACTAAATAGAAAATACTCGAGCAACAAAATGATCCACTCACCTACAAAGGTAAATAGTTTAGAAGTTAAACGTCCGTGTGAACCTCCTTTCAGCACGTTATCTCCGATCTAACTCATTATTAACGGTGCAGGCGCGAGTATGTGCTAATCTACACCTTATACCTTTGATTTAGGAGCGCGATCGTATCACGCGCGCTGAGCGCCGAGTGCCGGCCGATGCAGTGATACCCCCCTCTGCTTAATGTCTGCCGGGAACTGATCAAGTATTCTAATTTTGAATTTAATTTTGTTGCTTGTTCGGAAATTGAAAGGAACAGTTGAATTTTGACGGGTACTAATGGGGCGGCAAGTTTAGAGCCGCCTCGTAATTTGTCACCGACACTTTGAAGGTTAAATCATTTTAGGTATGGTTTCTAATTTCAGCTAAATTGGTCGAAATTTATTTAAAACTCTAAAGTTTTTCCAAGTAAAATAAATTAAGAAATTTAAAAAGTACTCCAGTGTAATGTAGTATGCTGTACTTAAACTAATGACTAGCAAAATTGAATTCGTTTAAAATTATGTCTTCGGGGCTAGTTCAGCTGGATGAAGAGAGTTTGATGAATTTAATAAAAGTTTAGCATGAGGATTAAACCGCGAAATTTAGCTCCAACAAAAATAAAACTTTCAAAGCGACACAAAACCAACAAAAATATTATTGTAGCTAAATAAGGGGCAAAGCGCCGACACTTGTCATTTTAATATCGCCCTCAAGGGTTATTCTCAAAATTAACGCTAAATATAAGCCGGGCCCAGATAACAGGATTATCGTTAAGCGTTATTAAATTTTGTATTCTATGAATTTCAGCTTAGCCAATGTAACCAGCACTGCGCCGACTCAGCCCTACTTTGGCGGACATTTGAAATTTTAAACAGTCAACTAAGAAGGATAAATACTTCATTATTATAATTTTCGAAAAGGTCGTTTTTGACGTTTTTTAATTATGCAAATCCATACTGCAGAGAATTTATGCCTGAATTATTATAGAACTGCTAATATTTTGGTTAAGATTTCCTTATATACTTACGCAATAATTTATCTTGTTTTTTTCTAAGCAGCAACAAGGGGCTTGTTCCTGTGTGAAGAGGTCGCGTGAATTAGTTACGGTTATGAATTATGAATATTATGAAGTCGGCTCACGTCGCAGGAGCTAATGCCGGCACGCGGCTGACCCGCCGCCCGCCGCCCGCCGCCGTCCGGGGCCGGCCGCCGGGGAGAACTGCAACTTAGGGAGAAAGAAAACATTTCTTGTGACAGATTTTACACACAAATACAGCAACAATAACAAATTAATAAACGTATAAAACCTGCCACAACACAGCCCCAACTCAGCATGATGCTGGTTGTGTGGAAGCAACCAGCGCTGATCATGACTGACTGTGACAAGATGTAAGTGTGTAAATTAAGATTAAAACTTAAAGTATTTATATATATATATATATATATATATATATATATATAAGGAATAAAGAATAAATTAAATAATCACGATAAAATACATGTCTGAAAATGTTTATCAATAATTTTGCATCTCTGTAAGGTTTCTTAGAAAATGTTAACTACATATTTCCAATTCAAACGCTTTCACGATTTTATTTCCTGAATGAGATTTTAATTTGCGCTGCAAACTACGAATATAAGCACACAAACAGAATGACGTGCGGGCGCTAACACAAAAAGGCGGTTTGATCTCTGCTTGATAACAATAGCGGGAAATGTTTGCGCTACCTTCCACGCTTGCACCATCGCACGCACACAGTTTCATCAACCATCGCTGCCTCGAATTGCTTCGTCATTCCGTAGCTTCATCAAAAACTGCAACGTATCAACATTCTATAGATGTTATCGCTTGAAATGAATAGTTCTGGTGCGGCCACATCCGGAAAGCAAAAGGTAAACAACATAGTTGTTGATTAATCATTGTGAAATAGTATCGCACAGATTATGTTTGGGCAAAGTTTGCGTTTGAGGGTTAATTTAACGAACAGTACGGCCGGGGAATAACAACGTCTCTTGAAGGAGAGGAAGTACTGCGAGGTTTGACGGAGGGAAGGTACTCACCCCGGAATACAAATTATACGAGTGGTTAGCGGATCTGCTGATATTAATGAACCTTTGAGTTAATTGTTTTGTTGTTAGGGAAACAATTAACGTTGGATTTATTGCCAGATTTATCGACATAATGATAGGCCCTCTGAGTTGTGTTATACTGCTTTATAACTAAAATACGAATATCTACAAAAACAAAACACTAAACAAGTTGATATCTATATACAAATTAGCGACTTGTAATTCCCAAGTTGGAATGACCCGAGCAGCCTCGTGGAGGCAACAATATAACTTGATCAGCGCCATCAAACAGTAACTCGATTGCGAAGACAAAACAGAGTTCCTGAGAGCGTCTCTAAGCTCAGGTAAGTCCAAATGCTCCAATTTGTGGGTCCCGCCGTGAAAAGGCCCAATTTGCTGACCACGGCCGGCAGGGGGCGCTCCATCCGATTGGATTAGAAACTTCTCGAAGCGACCATAATGAATTTATTGTCTTTGCCACGGCTAGTGCTAATTTAATGCAGGGGTTCATATACATAGCTGTATGAGGGATACTATACCATGTTCTAATGATTTCATATACATCATAGCAATATTTATCAAGATGTAAGATGAGTTTTTTTTAATAAATAGCTTAAGCTCTGGTTTTGAGAGTTTTTAATCAGTTTTAAGCTATAGAAATCTCAGAAAAATCAAATAATACCCAACTCATACGATCAAATAAGTTTCGTTTACCAAATTTTATTAAAAAAATGACATCCCAAAATCTTACACATTTTCTTTAGCAAATTATTTAATAAGCTCCTCTGTTCTGAGAACTTGTAATATGATCTCGAAAAATCTTTTTTCGTCCTCACAAACATTTTTCATTTATCTGTAGCAACTAAGTGAAAATCCAAGTTTGAGAGAAAGCTTATTTTTATTGTGCTTGTGTTGAGCGAGTTAGCAGATATTGCGTCTGTATCGGCCTGGCAACGCAGCAACCTGCTCGAACAACGTGTTATTGGACGTAACGTAACGGACGTAACAAATGTATCACCGCATTCAAATCTTATGCATAGTTTAAATAACACAAGTGGTTTAAATTGTGCTAAGAAAAAAATACATATAAACTTGAGTAAACAACAAACTGACTCTTATCTTATGTAATTAAGTACTTCAGAAATCATGAACATAGATACGTTTTTTCTCGGATAATTACCATAAAGTGCTGGACAGTAATATAGAGTAGGTTCTTGATTTAATAATTTCTGTGACAAAATCACAAACGCTCTTGTGTTAGTTTCCTGGAAGCTGGAGAAGGCAAGTGCCTTGACCTGTAAATGTGCAGCGGACTGAACATTATCCTGTAGTAATACAAATAATTTACTATTTTGTCAAGTTCTGCTATGTATAGAAATATTTACATATGACACAAACCGCAAAATGGTATAATATTTTTTTTATTATGTTATTCTACTCCCGTTTGAAAATGTCTAGATATTATGGACGCCTCCGCGTCGCTGAAAATCAGTCAAATAGATATTTTGGTAAACCATTATTATATGTTTAATACCAAATTTGATAAAAAAGTTATTTAAATGCCTTTTATTTAGTCTCTAAATATAACCCGGTTATTTATATTGTATAAAAAGTATGCTAACTAGCACCTACTTCCCCTGTATAGTAGCATGGTGGGCGCGGCGTAGTAGCGCTGCAAAGGGACTCGCTTCTCAAATATTTACTCGCAGGCTCTAATTAATGCCTCTCCGGCGAAATATTAAACGCCGCGCGCCTTGAATTAACCATTCCTGATTCGCAGCTCAGCTCTGCTATTGTGACACGGAAGTTCTTTCTGCAGGTTGGTATAACTGTTATTATGCTTTAACTTTTTATACTTGTTCCACAAATGAGCAAGTTAAAGGTTTTTTTTATAGGAAGGTACTTAGAGTTTTACATCAAATTATTTAGGTACTCACGTGAGTCAATGAATCTAAATAATAAAACAATACGCTTTCATAATTTGTTACATTATATTCTATTGAGTCTAATATTGTCCTCAGTGAATGACCACAACATTAAATTTCAACTTGTAATCTAAAAGCTGCACATTGAATCTGAAACCTCTCAAGTATCTGAGACCGCACCCTCCCTAAGTGAGTCCCACCTTGTAACTGGACTTGCTAACTTGCATGCCCTGTGTAACCGGACCCAACTTGCACCCAAATGGTATCAAATTGTATCAATTGAGTCCCCCTCCCTCGCCCTGCCCCCTCTCGGGCAATTAAAGTTGCGCGGGGACAGAATCAACAGAGGGGGCGCGCCGCAAACTTGAACGGATCTTACACAACTTGGAGCGGTGGATCATAGCACAGTGACAGATGTTTATCTTCAGTCAATGCTGGAGCAAAACAATCAGTAGTTGAGAATTAGAGACGGTTCACAGAAATAACATTAAAAAAAAATAGTTTTTATAAAAAATACAAGCTTTTATTTACTGCACTAAAACGCAAAAAATAAAATATAAACTAAAGCGTGGGACACATTTATTATTTTTTACTGAAATGCTTAGTAAGTACTATGAACCCTCTATTACTATATTTACTGGTTTGATAAACAAATGATAAGCGTCCCACACTCATATTACTGAATACACACCACAACACTTTATTACCTGATTTCAACTACACAAAAGCTTCACTACTGGTTTCCACTGCCCTCTGAAAGCTCAAACTAGTCCAGCTTTATCCGAGACTTGCCCAACTCGGCCGCTCAACTATCCGATCGACTCGCGAAAGCTTTACGAGTAATTTGTTTAGCAAAACTCGCCCACATCCACCTGCCAAGGGAGATTAGGCTCTATTGACAATGGGAAACAATGGATTTTGGAACTATAGTTGCTGAGCATTGAGATATCAACACCATCTCGCTGTGATAAGTAGAATGAATAAATGTTCTGACTGTGCACAGATTTAAGTTTTAGGATTAGAAGCTTATTGCTTTTTTGACTAAAACGAGTTTGCACTTGACTATAGTTTTCAGAAGTACCTAGCTCTTGAATTTTTCAGCAATTTATTTATTTAGTCGCAAGGCGCGTCAGTAAACAGAAGCAGTTTCTTACTCATTCTATAAGTCAACATTTAGGTCTATCAGCTACTTGTCACGTAGCCAACGGTTCTTCTTTCTATACGTACTTTTCAAAGGAGAAAAAGGAAATACGTCATCTAAAATCAAACTGTCGCGGTAAATGTAAAACTCCAAGCACTCGTCGCCCTCGCCTCCTCGCTAGTCCGCAGCTCCATGAATATTCCGAGGATGCGTGCGAGCTGCGACGGTGGCGCCACCTGAAACGTTTCTTGTGTACTACCACCTACTACACATCTACATTTTAAAAGTGCCCCTCGGAGTTGGCAACTTGGAAAAACTTCTCCGCGAGACTTCTCTGCGAGGTGTTCTGCTTAGCGATGCATTATTCATTATCAGTACGTATTATGTCTCACATTAACGTATTTTAAGGTATATTCCATTGTTTAAGCATTTAACTTAAACTTGTCAAGTAAGTACATTGTTTTGGCCAGTTGGTAATAGGATGCGCTGCGATGGATAAGCAATAATAAACATTAAACATACAATTTCCATAAAACCTAACAATTTATTTTATAAAAGGAAAGTTAAATTTATTAGAATAATAAGAAACAATATTTACACATATTAACACTAATAGAACTAAAAAAGAGTATTTACATCTAAACTAAATTTAAACAATCTACATGTGGTATGGAGCCAAGAACGCTGGCTGCATTCCCACGCTGGATTGCTATAGAAATCTTTTGCGCAAGGAACCAGCCAGCGTTCTTGTCTCTAGTGATGTCAATCAACATTTTATTTAATTTTTTTATAAAAGACTTCCATTTATTTCCATTATTTCTTTAATAACATATCATCGTGTCAGCCCATATAGGACGGTCTCCGGCCTGTCGGATCCAATAGCACATACTACGTAATGATATATTTTTTACTAAAATATTGCTTATTTGTTTTACTTTTTTTACGTGATTACAAAAATCATTCATATATTTAAAAATATCTTTTGAAAGATTGAAATTGTAATTTTAATAATTAAATCTTGGTATCGTACGAAACATAAATGGTAATATTAAAGAATGCCTACTCAGTATATTCTGTTTTCTACAACAACAAAGGCACTCGGAATTTCATAGAGTCTATTCATTTATTATTTACTTCGTTTTAAGAGCTATGTTTAGCAATAATTCCTCTCTTAAGATGCCTTCAAAATTTTAGCACTTACTTTGTTATCAGTTTGATATTTCAATCAGTTTCTTAATTTTCTATTCTCTTATAAATATAATATCAAATGAAGCATAAAATAAATCGAAAAGCTGCGACACGTAAGTAAATTTCAACAAATTAGTTAAATCAATGTGAGATAGCTAAAAAGTTTTTCTTTTCTGGGCCTGTATTTTTTTCTATTTATTTTCAACGTGTAAAAGTAGTCCGCAAATAAGAGCAAAATAGAAAAAACATTTCAGCGATCCTCCACAATTTTATACGAACAAAAACAAACGAGAAGTATTATGATTAATTATAAGCAATATCCTCGAGTGCGAGCAAACACTAACAACGATATCACAACTAAAGCAATGCTTGCCATAAAGAGTATTAAAAACTTTGCAGAGCGAATATAAAACATTTTATTTGTGTAAGCGCCGTCCGCCGTCCGCTCGCTCGCAGGGCAAACTGCACTACGCTACACAAAACAATTATGTATGTTTCACGTTTCATGTACTGTACATGATTGTGTTTGTGGGAGAATATGATCTTCCTTGACTTAAGGAAGTAACGACACAGATTATAATTAAGAAAATATGTGCGATAGTGAATTAAATGAATTTATGAACAATTACGCTCGATGCACTGCAAAATATTACTAGAAATTAGCGTCATTTCTGATACAACAACTCCCATTTATAATTGTAGAAACAAAACAATTGTTTTAAGTAGGGCTCACGGTATGCGCTATCAAAGTAAAGTATCTTGAAGAAGCCCCAATATGTCAGATCTTTGTTCGACATTTGAATGACTGATGATTGAGCACAAATAAAACGATCCTGGTGCATTGCGACCCTAGTGTGAGATTCAGGCGAATGTGAAAGCAAAGTGCAACAAATTAATTACTAGCAAGTAGCAAGTAGCAGCCAGAGCGCGGCCATTTTAATATCTGTACACCAGCGGTGGCGGGAAATAAGAAGAAATGGAGCCACGATACTTACATGGGAAATTAAATTAATACTTTGAATACAAGGTTGATATGTTGGCGATTTACTTGTTGGTTTTTAATGGCAATCATAGAGTAAGTAATTGATTTTAAACTTTCTATGAGTAGTTGAACCATGTTTTGACCCATTATATGACTTAAAATTCATTGTTAGGAATGGCATTTAATTACTGACAATTCCAATCTTCTGAGTGGTTCCTTTAGCAGAGTGGAACAAAAACAAACACACCAAGCAATTCTTTTCAATTTATTGCTTTTGTATATACGAGTACTACTACTACTAATTACTACTATCTAATTAGTATAAAAAAATACGTGGTGTTCAATTTATCTTTACTTTTGTTACTAGACAATACGTAATTAAAATCTTTTAAGAACATTACATCCATTTTACATTAATAGCAACAAAAAAATCCTACAACCTCAAAGAATAACAAAGTAGGTTCCAGTTGCCCGCCAGTAGTATATAAAGTGGGCAGTATTTAGTCTCGAGAGGAGTGTAATTACGCCTGTCTCGGCAAACTGCACGCTGCGCTGGGCACAGGCCTCGCCCAGAGCGGGGAGAAGGGACACTCCATCAATTATTACTTTGTTAGGAAAGGACTTGGGATTTAAATACATATACCCTTTAGAAGAATGTAACTAAAGTTTGCAACTTGTTGACGTCGTTATGTTCTAAAATACTAGATATAAATGTATTCATTATTACTTGTAGGTATTGTAGTCCTAATTAATCACAAGTTATTGGCAAACTCATCGGGAATGAAAAGCATTTTTTTGCAAAATGTAATAGTGTGTACCTATATACTTAAATGATGAAAGCATCAAGAATTTGTTTTTCTTTATTTTATTTTCATTTAAATTTATTTTTCTTACTATATCTACGTGAGAATAAATCCATTGTAAGTGCAGCTGTATTTCCCATCTCTGGAGTTCATCTGCTTCCAGTGCTCATTAACATCTTGCAAAGATTGTTTGTCTGTTGAAACATTTCTGTCAAATTATATTCCCGAGTACTATTTGCGTTCCCTTGGTATTCCAGGATTTTTTTAGTTTTACTTGTTGTTTTTTTATTTATTACTGAACGCTTTTAAGTTGAAAAGAAATAAATACTTAGATATTATCTTATTGTCACACACATATAAAACAATAATAATAAAATTACATACAGAAACTACTCAACCATTGATCGAGAGAAATTAATAAAGGAAATATGTTTTTAATCCAAAGAGGATTTAGCATTTACAGATATAGACGTTTACTAAACGATAGTGGCCTTATTTCCTTCAATATAATACACCATATATCACCTGCCGCCGCGTCCAAGTTCCAAATGGTTCGCACTAACACCACCCCATGTCCCGTTGTCTCCCATAAATAGCCCGTTATTCTCCCCTGTGTATGACTCGCTCTTTATTACACATCCTATCCTCGGAGGAAATTTTACGACTGAAGGAAAACAGATGATTATTTTTGGGGGAAAGTAAAAGTAAAGCTCTTTACAAGGCTTGTACTAACATCTGTTGTGTAATATAGTTTGAAATATTAATAGTGATATGAGATAGATTGTAAAAATGTAAGCCATGTTTTTTAGTTTAAGGTCAAAACACTGCTACAATGTAAAAATTCAACTTCTGTTCTCAGCCCGAGCAAACGAAGCGACTTGCTTTCACTTTTAACAAACAAAATATAATTTGATGAAGACAGTACGTGTAAACTCAACGTGGGATTTTACAAATATACATAATGTCGATGTTAAAATATAATCATAAGTTTGATAAGTTGTAGACAAGAAACATTTCGAAACCTTGAAAGTAGTCCTGCCCCGTCCCCAGCCAGCCATGTGTGTGAGATACAATGCAACTCAGCAGGAACAAGTCTTGTAACGGGACTGGCCAACTTAGATGGGGCTCACACACTGTTCGATTTTGTTTTACTATTAACCTACCTTCTTTTATTGTTAAAATTAAGAGAGAGATATAAGGTACAAAATATGAACAGAACAGTTATTTACTTATTAAACTTATTTTTAACTTAACTTATGTTTATGTTACGTGTTTCGCGTGTAACCGACATATATCATCAGAATATAGGTTCCTGGGCTCTACTAACCTCATAGAACTAACAGCATATAGGTGAGACTCCATAATATGTGAGATTGGTAGATCTCCCGCTAAAGTATCTTGCTATATGTCTTGGAAATATATTGGCTGTGATTTAATATTGGTAACGTGGAAAACCGCGTCGCGCACGTCTAATTGCTAAAATAACATACATACATAGTTAAAAACTGAGCATAGAAATTGAACAATTACATCATTTACTCACGCTTATTCAAATGTTGCATCAACACTGACTGACATGTTAATGATTTAAATGACGACTTGTAATAATGGAATTATTAATAAATTTATTGTATTGTAACATACACGTTAAAAATATATTTTTTTATAAGTAAATCGTGTAGTCAACTTTAAACAAGCTGCAGTCAAAGCGAGGCTCTCAAAAATGCAATAAGCGCACCTCACGACACTCCGCGCAGGTCTGAGCGCCGCCGCCTGCAGCGTGCAGCGTGCAGCCTGCTTGCACGTGCACATGTATCAGGGAGTCAATAACACGGACATGTTGAAACACAAGGGTACTGCATGGAGACAAGGTACTTGAATTATTATATAACTAGTGGACGCCCGCGGCTTCGCTCGTATTATTTCGGGAAAAAGTAGCATATGACATTTCTAAGACTTCATGCTACCTACACACCAGAAATCATGATGATCCGTTCATTCGTTTTCATGTGATGAGCGTTCAAATAAACAGACAAACTGAGACAGATAACCAGAGAAACACATAAACAGATAAGAGTTCTAGAAATTGTAAGGAACGTTTTCTGCTATTTATTCGAAATAGGTATCTCGAAACATTATTTTTTAAACATCTTCAATGTTCACACTTTCGACCCTTTTCAGCATTATTATATGTATAGACCAAGTATTTCTTTTGTTCTGCTGCCTCTATCACTGACAATATCGTCCGAAACACAGGCGAGGTAACTCAAAAGCAAGTATGTATGTATGCTGTATATTGCTATCATAAGTAGCACACCAGTTATTGCAGTTGTTCCTCGTCACTGCACGTCGTTATAGAAATGGTCCTAGGCAGACAGATCATGGTGGGCGCCTAGGAAAAAGGTAAACATTCATAAAACTTAAGTTATTTTGAAGATTCCTGGCAATGTACGTAAAACGAGTAGAACTTATTTATGTGTCATTCACACATAAATAAGGAAAAAACTAAAGTATGTATTTATACAAAGTTGTAAAAGAGACAAATCCGCCGCATCACTCCCGCGGCAATAACATATCAATCAATGTTACACTCGCATTCAGTACACTCCCACATACCTGACCTTTTTACATCCGTCTCTCTAAATATAGCCCTGTCTTTAGCTGTACCATCAAATCTCAATAATATTCAATAACTTTGAATATGTATAATTCTTAAAATAATATTAACAAAAAGTTGTAACAGTATCTCTCTCATTAGAAAGTTATTATGTTTTCTAAGTTACACCACTACACGTAGAATAGACATATTTGGTTGTGTGGATGATTCAGTTATTTCTCGTGATTTTACAAGCAATAGTTAAAGTCTAAAATCTATTTATTATTTATTTAAAAATTCAATTACATACAATACTTACAGTTTACACCAAAACGCACAGGATGTCATAATTTCCAGATATACTTATATTTTACAATACCGAGCTTTATAAAAACTTGGATCACTATTAAACTTTATAGAAAAACGTTACATACAATTAAATCTAGTGTTGAATATATCAACCTCAGGGATTTGAGCAATCATATCGTTGAGTAACGTCTCCTAACTTGTAACGTATTGATGCCTACCATTCCAGAAACAAATAGAGACGGATACAAATACGGGTAAAAATCATACATTTTTTTACACAAGTAGCTAGAATTTTTTTTTGTACCTTTTCTAGCATCAAATTGTATTTTGTCACTTTAAAATCTTTCACACTTATCAAATCGGAAATTAAACTAATCATTATCATCATTAAATTAATCAAGCACTTGCACCACAATGGCAAATAATATTATCTTAGGTAGTACAAAATAGAATCAGTGTCTTATCTAGAGATTTTTGCTATGGTGATTTCCGATATGTACCTAAGGGAAATTATCAGAATGATCCCCACAGCGGGCGCGCCTGAGAAGGCCTCTCATTTAAACATCTACATTGTGACGTCGCGGGAGCGGCCCGAGGGCCAACACAAGAATTAAATACAATATTTTGTAGCAAACGCTTTAGGGAAAACGTAAAGGGTAAAAGTGAATTCGGATATTTTTTATAAAGTTTAAAGAAGAGAATTATAAAATGTGGGAAAGATAAGGTGATAATTTAACCTTAAACTGACTACGGTTTTAATTACTTAATTTTCGTATTGTTAGCCGACCTAATTCTGCGTTCGATGTTCCTTCAATGACAGACCGGAGTGGAGTTGGCGAAGATGCGCGCAACTTTCCACAACTTTTTTAATTTCTCTTTTTATTGAAACATCTGCGGAATTTCGCCCGAAGGAGCTCCGATATCGATCCAGTAATGGTTGATGCCCAAGTTTTGCTTAAGGATTTATTGTTTATATTCTTCTTTTTTCCATAATTTGCTTATAACAAGTTGAATAACTGTGATCATATCATAAGTATCTTATCTACCTATAAAATTGATGTACTTACACCTAAATGACAAAAGAACTTGATAAGAAGCTAGGTAAATAAATAAATGTAATCAACAATATTTTTCATATAAACATAATATAATTTCAATTATTTTTCCCAATGAATTGGTAACGAGAAATTGATAAAAAATTTATGTGCGAACAAAATAATAAGATTTTCGGGATCGTAACGCAAAATAATGTAAATGAAAATACTTAGGAAATTTAATATAGCCGAGGGCTTACCTTCGTTTGCTTCAAATTCTTCGCAAACAAGAAATCAAATTAATTTACGTGCAAATAACAAAAGTTAAGTCTCGATGTACCGCGCGGCACACCTACAAACATCTCTAAATATTTACTCCAATCTTATTTCTTTTGAGCGCGGAATTTGCGTGATTAATTTGTTGGAGCGAATACGATGTTTACAAATAGTATTATTAAGATATGAGTACTGGATTCAATCCCCGCCCACGAACAGTATTATATAATCAAAACCCTAAGCAGTATTAGTTAAGCTAGTTTAATCCAGACTCCGGCGGTGTTTTACGAGATAAGCATCAGCCATTAAAATATCTCCGTTTGACAAATAAAGTGGTGAAGTGCGTCGGAGGCGAGCCTATTACAGGGATACCGTTGTGGCTCACTGCCATTGTTCGTCAACACTACTCACGGAATGCACAGATACATAGATACTGCATCAGAATATAGCTACTTGATATCACAAGCTTCGTGTTTCTATCACTATCATACACATGCACAAGATATATAACAAATCAACACAAATTTTAGGTCCGTTCTATCTATGTACTCTTTAACAAACGTTGACATTAGCTATTTCATCCCACAATGATACATAGGTATATATATACAATTTGAATTTTAAAAACGAAAGTGCCTCGTCAAGTGGTATCTGCTAAAGGTGATCAGTGTTTGATACAAAAACCTTATTTACAAAAATAACTAACTAATATTTACACATATACCACAAATATATACAAAAATGACTTAAAAATACAGAAAAACTTATTTTTTTTTTTTATAAAAAACAGATATTTACAAAAAGTTCAGCACATTGATTGACTAACGAGAGATATTCGACTCAAAGCTAACAACGTTGGAGTCACCACTTTGTTACCGCTTTGTTATCAGTTTGTTTTGAAGCGAGAGCAGCTTATCTCAGGGCTCGGCGCTATTTCTACGTTCACCTTCAATTCTAGCAGGTCTTTCTCGTTAAATATAATATTGACACTTGAACAATTACTTCGTATTACAATGTTACAGTTACATGGACGTATTGGAGGATACAATATCGAATTTTTTATTGAACAATTTTCTTGTGTTTATTTTAATAGGATATCACTTCAGTTTACATTGTCAAATTTTGCATGACTACACAATCACTTTTCAGCTATTATAGACTTTACCCAGTAAAAACATGCTTTCGATTATGATTGGGTCTTGGTTATTTATATTTAAAAGGCAAATATAAGCAACAGTCTTATCTAAACTCAAAATGCTCTTGTATGACGGCGCTAATAAGTTGCTCAAGAAACTTTTTCAAGGAACTTAATCATGAATTAAAAATATATTTGTATCAAGAGACACTGACAAATGGCGGAGTACTCGTGACAAGATAATTTCTTATTCAGCAGTGACCTTCTCGATTTAGTAAAGCCATCGTAAAGCGAAAATCTATTTCATGAACAAACCTAACTTACTGTAAGTAAGCTAGAGTAGTTAGCATGCGTACGTAGGATTACTTACGTTCTCAAAGAGAACCTATTTCCCAGTTCCATAAGAGAAACAATAATATATTAATATCTTATACAAATTATATCTATTTATATAGTCCATAATATTGTAGATTTATCGTGTAACATGAGAAACTGAGCTAGAAATCTGTTTCAGACATGGATTGATTTTAAGAAACTCCTATCGCGGGCTTACTAACCCTCCCTGGAACCTCCTGACTTGGCCCTTTTTGTGTTCGTCTTTAAATATATATTTTGTGCGTACAATAGCGGGGGACAATACGCTTGACATCGGAAACCCGTATCAAAACTAATGGACTTCTACACAGCAGGTTCTGCGCCGGAATAAAATGGAATTGTTACAGAAAAGGAGCGATGGTGAATAAATCATTGTTCTTTCGATGTGTATTGTTGTTTGTTGAACAATTACATGTTAATATACTGCTTTGTGGAGATTGCGGTGGTTAGATATTTTGTTGTACATTTATTGTGAGGTTAAGCCGTTATTTTTGGATACAAAAGAATGTAAGTAGCAGTTCTTAGCACAGTGACTTTATAAAATAATACAATGGCTTAGATGAATACCTTTTAACATTTTTGAAATTGTAATAAGTACCAACTAATATCCCTACTACTTACTCCCCCGCCTGCTCGTGGCGCATCATGTCTCGGGGAGCTCCTCGCACCCGACGCTTCCATTCATTCGCCGCAAAGTTTCCGCAAATTACTGTTCCGAAAAACACTCGCACGTGAAAATAAAACATATCGTTCGGGTTGTAAAACGCACCGCACCTATTACCATGCCATTACCGGCACATTACCGCCCTCGAGCCGTAATATGTTGGGAATATTACGGGAATATTGCCGAAATATTACACACAATCATCGTCGAATTACGGAGGTGCGATGAGTAATAACTTTGGAATCGTCTGCGCCCTTTTATTTGCGGCTCTCCTATTGATGAGGTGATGTGAGCATTGTTGCCTGATTCTCAGACAGGGTGATTTAGGATGCCCCTGCTTTCAAGTTATAGGGATCTATAAATAAATATATCCAGATTTATATTTCTATTTTAGTGACCGAAGCAGATTTGATTGCTAACATTTAATCGTCTCTGCGCGTATGTGATACCTATATATATATTATGAACGTTTGAGTTATATTTTGTTACAATCTACTAAAGAGAAAAATAGAAATGTACGGGTGTACAATGCAAAAAAGTAGTGAAACTAGATCAGGAGATACATAATACAAAGCAGATGCGACCATTCCTAGTCGGATATGACCGATATATTTTTTCTATTGTAGTTTCCTTTCCCCACGTTGTATTGCGGTCTATCGAGTGTGAAACGGTGAACAAATATTCTTCAAACAAGGTGAGTCTCTCAGTTGACGGAACAAGGCGCTGTATTGTTGTACTGAATGCATTATACACGATGAATCTCGGCTGCAATCGCGACCTCTATCCGAGCTTCCACGAACTTACTCAGCCATGACAGGCTTTTCACAGTAAATTCTTCTACTAGAAAATTGTAGCTGCGAAATATCTTATTCAGAGTAAAGTTTTTATGACAACAAAATGCGCGTCAGCGTGTATTTTACACGACATATGTACATACAATGTTTAAAAAGAAGTTAAATATCAATTAGTATGACTGACTCCCAAACAGCTCAGTACAGCTACTCTTGCTACGTCACGTGCTACGCGGCGCTGCTTCGTAGCCAACTATGCAAACTGCTACGAACACTATGATTTTTAACTCGATTCCAGAAAGTCACGTTAAGACATGAAAGCTGTAATTTACATACATTCTCCTTCGCAGTCATATCCCTGCGCCACTAAAATTTAACTCGAGCGCAAATGATCGCACTAAATTTACCGACGCGTCTCAAAAGCGAAATGTGAAAGGGTGTAAAGAATATGCATTTATGTGCAGGAAGCGGAAATCGGGTCACGCTTTACTGCGGCTATATTTTTATGTAAAGGCAGCGCCGGCTTCAGAAACTATTACATTTGACGTTTAATCTAGCTCGCGTTAAACGCGCCGCGTCCATATATTGCACCTCCCGTCGCCGGAGGAAATCATCTCCATAAAATAATCCCACGTTACAGTAATTGACTTCTCAAGTATCTTGGACCGCAGAAGCCGTACGTTTAATTAGAATTTAAGAAGCAGCATTAATTAAACACTCGAATCAACAATAGAGGGGAAAATTTAACCATTCTTTAATAGTCATTGAAGCCTTTTCTTTTATCGTAATGTCGTTCCGAATGAAGAGGTCCGCCTTCAAATTACAAATTTAAATCGTATTTTCGATCGAATCTCGCTTTTATTTGTACAGTTTTAAGGTGGAAAAGAAAGGCAGATGCCTAACAATGGTTTAAAGAAAATCAATCGCTCCGGAAAACGAGATTTTTTAATGAAATGGAGTAGAAAGGGGCGTCGGCGTCGACTATTCACTTTAACGAGGAACCTTTGTCATATTTTCTTTTGTAATCGGCCGCCAGTAATTTGGGAATGCAATTAATTTATCGATTGAGATAACCCCTTTCATTATTCAATCCGAATCCTGATTAAAAGCAAAGGGTTCAAAAGATTTTTAACTGTTTTTAAAATAAAATCACAAGAGGATTCGATACAATTCTATTTTATGTTGTAAACATTTTCAGTGAACCCTTTGAGGTAACAAGATCCTTTGCACAATAAGTACAGTTGGCTTTGTCTCTAAACTGTCATCTTAATTAATCATCAATTAACTCAACAAGACTTGCTGAGAGTGAACTATTGTTTCTAATTTGAGTTGTATTACTAAGAGTAGTAAATCTTGACCCTATTTTGTGTTAAATTCAAGTACAAATTATGTTGATGTTTATATCACGAAACAATAATAAGGATGATGACGTCAATCATTATTTTCCGGAAAAGTCTAAACAAGTAGACTGATATGATGAACAGTAATCTAGACTCTTATAGTAATGATACCAAATAGACTAGCACAATAATTTTATTAGAGTTGGTATTATTTTATACACGTTGTTTATATATTATTTATATATGAACTGTACTTAAATAAATAAATAAAAAATATGATTATGGTTTGTAATTTGAATCTGTCAATATTATATCCTGCACTTTTTGTCACATAATACCACTGAGAAAATACAATATTATATTAAAACAGCAGAGCTCCATCGACAAGCAAAACAAACAATATCATTTTGCAGTATCCATCACTCTCCAAAATAATTTTATCGTTTTTCCTGTTTACATTTTCCTCAAGAAATAAGGGAGCAAAAAACACACCTCAATGGGTCGTTAACAAGCGGCGCGAGTTTACATACGAGGGCCATAATAAGTGTGTGCGCACGACGGCGCGTGAACCCAGCGCGGTGTCGCCGCCAGCTGCCGGCGTGTTCCGTCCCTGCTTACATCACTAGGTACCTCTCAGGGGGGGGGGGGAGACTAGAACGGCATACATGACTTGTGATGTATTCTATTCAACAGCTCATTGAAACAAAGTTGGGTAACAATGATAAGTACTCAAAACATATTATACTGGCTTTAACTAAGTACTTATATAAATTTTAACATGTGTATTATTTTAAAAGCCCTATTCTGATAACAAATACTTCGTACTATTATAAGCGCCGCGGCCGGCTAGAGTCAGTGCATTCACAAACACGAATGCTGTTCAAACGAGTATAAGTCACTCAATAATGGCAGCTCTTAAAAGCTACTAAACACGTACTATTGTTTTACTCCCCATTATTTTCTAGCAACACCAATCATAACCACCCTTACCTACATAGCACTTACATAGCTATACTGGTATAGTTATACCATAGACTAAGTATACTCAAGGTTATACTTTAGCCAATTTTTCCTTGCAGCTATTTGTTAACAAGTTTAATGCGGCCTACGTCATGGCGGGAGGTTTCTCCACAAATGTTCAAAAGGCGAAAAATTAGCTATTTCACCCTCGGGCGGGTGTTCTTCAAACTGCGCACATAAAATAATAGGCCATTAGCCCAAACAATACCCGACAACTACATATATGTAGGTACCTGCTGCTATGTAGCTATGTATACCGGTATGTGAACAAATGTACACTATATACGATACCTGTGCAAGTTGTGATAGCTACTCGTACTTTAAGGCATTACAATATTTTACAACATTTACGAGTATATTTTATCATATTTTAATTAATTTGCAGAAATGTGATAGCATCATATAGGTTTGTAACTATGTAATATGTATCTCCTTAGTAGTATGAGCCTATAGAAATGTAACGTACTGCATTAGAACCGAACAAGTTTCAATACACTGACTAGTACACTTATACATTGTAATCATTGTAATTGGCCGTAAAAAGGTAGAACAATGTAGTCGTAACCATAACAGGCCTAACAAGTAGCGCAGGGAATAAAGTTTTATTATCTACTACTCTGGAAGATCACCGACCTAATGTAGGAGCGCGAGATGCCAATAAGTGCCAATATCTATACGTTTCCACTATTTTTCTGCTTGAATCGTAGAGTTTCAAGAATATTGTGGACACCACAACAATTGCTAATTTAAAAAATGGTAGCTCAAAAAGAATTAACCAATAAAATAAACTTTACAAACAAATGTATGTATAGTACCTAAGTATGTATTTACAAAAGAAAAGTATATAAGTATTATATCCGTTACCTAGCACCCACGATACAAGCGTTTGCTTAGTGTGGGGCTAGATGGCGCTGTGTGCAATGTCCCGGAATATTTATTTATTTGTTTATTAAATAAATATTGACAATGATCTTATGTCATGCTTTAGAGGTTCTTTGGTTTCAGTTATTGTTTACTCCCTATTATATCCACCGTGATATATCCAACCGCCGTACTAAATTAAACATACAGGTTTTGTACCCTCGTCTACATTTGAATGTGCTTGTTCTAAAACATTGTTACAACAAACAGTTTACATCTCAGTAGATTGCTAAACTGTATCCCCAGCTTTATTCACCAATAGCCAATATTAGCAGCGACATGTAACGGCGTTATCGTTCCGCCGTTACCGTTATATCTAACGCCGCTGTCAATAACGTGCCCTCGGTGCCTCCAACTATGCAATAAGAAGCGGACATGAGCAGAAATCTTAACTGAGAGCTTTCATTGCTGCTGACACTAGACTTTACAGTCACACTGACATGGTAAGAACTTTCGAATAGGTACTTAGAAAAGTTATTTGTGTCAGGGTAACGTTACAAACATATAATGTATGTATAATATATAGTAAGTACTTATACTTTTTATCATGGTTCAAAAGAATTTTACTATTTTTTTCTGTAAAAATCTCGAAACTAAATCGTCTTATTGTCTTGGTATCTGTGTTTGCGCCACGTGGTTTATAATATGACATGAATTTAACACTGATTTTCTGATATGATATTGCAAATGTGAGTCTTGATGACAAAGAAATCTATGTGTTACCCATTCAATGTTTGAGTTAACCCATATAATACAACATAATGTCTGTAATTATGGTATTGTAGGATTTAATTTTAGGTACACGATCTAAAATTAAATACTACAATACAATGGCAAAACTAATCGCAGTCGGTAGGATTCGAACCTACGCTCCCAGAGGGAATCTGATTTCGAGTCAGACGCCTTAACCACTCGGCCACGACTGCTATAGTGGTAGCCTTGTATAATGCACCAACTTTGCTAAGGTTATTTAAAGAACCTTCATATAACCTGTTTGTCTAGTGAACAAAATCACAGACAGGTATTATTTGTTCAGTTGGAGGGATCCAAATCTCATATTAATTATTTGTTATGTTATGCTTAAAATACCATAGTGTACACAACGTTCTCAGTGAAAACTGTAATAAAAGATTAAGTTCGCCGTCTTTGTTTCCGTCAGATTACATAAGGTTCTTACCCAATTTTTTTTTATTCTGCCTCTGCATATATACATACATGTTTGTATTTGTTACATATCTAAACATAACAGTCACAATTCAGTACCCAGCTAGATAGGAAAATAATTATACAAAGTTGGTTAGATCAATTTAAGTCTGTGCTTTTCACCTAACGTTATTCTTCTATGACACGGTATCATGAAAGCTAAACTTATTCTAGTCCGAAGGCCTTCCTTGGCAGTGAGTGGAGCTGCCGGCGTCCGGGGAGCAATAACCACCGACATTTGCCGCCTAATACCGGACGGGTACTGTACTGACGCATGCTAGGGTAACCTGCTATGTTACTTGGCTTATTTCACACCTTCACTTATTTTGTATGCCTAGTTACTTGTTTGATTAATTTGTCTGCAGTATCTAGAAAGTAATGAAAATATAAGATGAAGAGAATAGAAAAGTGAATAACCAACTCAAAATCATTCGAATCCCGTGCACACCGTTTCATAACTGCAAATGATTTATCGTTCACAAAAAACGCTAAACAGTATTCAATAAAGCCCTTTACTCTACAGCGTTCAGTAAACAAAACCCTTAAACGGCTCTCGTTCTGTATTGTGAGCCAAAAAGCTCTATTTATTACTCAAATTCCGCCACTCATAAACCTAAAACCAGGCACTTAATTACAGACATGAAAACCTTAGAGCAAGCAGCAGGAATCTCGCGAGCAAACTGAAACAGGAAAATGCTAATTTGTATAAGGCAGCGCTGAGTTGTTAGCTTTGCGATATTTAATCCTCGCCACGTCCCGAGGAAGACATCGTAATTGTTTTATTGCCTCACTGAGCTGCGGATGCGATCCGCCCGGACGTAGACACGCCACGCCGGGGACTCCTACAAACTTATCCTTTATACTAATTATTCAGACTTGCTGTGAAACAATAGTATACATTTCTTGGTAGGTATACGTTACCAAACAATCCCGTAATACCTATTTTAAAAATCTCAATATCAAAATCACAAAACACTAGATGCTTAAATGCAGGTAGGATTATCTGCAGCCGGATTATACTCATCTGTGCTAAAGTCGCTCAATCAAACCGTTTTGGTAGCAAGAAGAAGTAGGTAAGATTGGTCGCGAGCACGTCTCTACGTTAAAGATAAGCGCTGATGAATGTCGCGACGGAATCCAATGTTATGGACGAGATTCGCTACAGTTTTCGCGCGACGTATTTACATATTTTGATAAGCTGATTATAAATTGAGCGAATCGCGGGTTTAGGGGAGCTATTATTCAGGATTTACTTTCATATTTACCTTCTCTTTATCTGTATATTAGTATTAACATTTTTAAATTAAATTCATCAGTACGTAACCAAGTTCAATTCTATTTCACATTCAATGTATGTTTAGAGATAGGCAGATCTCGGAGGGATACAGATAGAGTGGTAATGGTATTGAATCCTAATCACAAAGATATTTAAAATATCTCGTCGTCTCGTTTGAATCACATTTTGCACAACTGATGTTGCTCCCGAAGGGGGAACAAAATAAATGAAAGTGTTCGAGACAAAACGTTAAAGTAAATGAAAACTGTAAGAAAAGTAAGCAGAAAATAATAAAACGACAACGGAACACATTCTCTCTTATTAAAATACTATTTTCAGCGAACGAACATTTCGTATTTTCTTAAACCGCTAAAGACACTCCTTGAATTTCAATTAGATGAAAATCCCAATATGATCAAATCTTGTCCGTATAAGTGGTATATTTATTAAAATAACTTTACTAACGAGCATTACCAGCTCAGAAATATGGATATTTGTTTTGTACTATCCATTTATCATTTTTTTATTACGATACAGGCTTATATTTACTACACAATGTGAACTGCCTTGTCTAAGATATAGTACTCCTGTCTTAAAGAAACCTCTTCGTAAATTGAAAGACTGATATTGTAAAACTTGTTGCGGGTGACGCCGCGTGAGGAGCTAGAGTCGAGACGCTCACCTTTGGAAGCATTAGCTTAAGTAAAATATCAACACGCGCCCAATGCCAGCTACCTTACAGGCACGCACTCTGTCAAATAGGAGGTACATACATCTCTATAAAAAAACTGTCCCAAACTAAAAACTAAAATCTATCAGACTCTTTTTATCTTTCAGTCGTGAGTAAACTAATCTTACAGGAATTTTAGGTAAGCGTGTTTTATCTCATACTGCTTTTGTTATTTGGCTTATGATATTAAGGAATGGGTCATGATAATTAACAAATAAAAATAAATGTTACCTAGATTTTATATGAAATTCATACACAGAATTTCGACTTCGATATCTTCTATTCCTGAATAATCTCTTCGATAAATTGATTAGAAACTGTTATTTTTGCTAGTAATGCCATATAGCTAGTATATTAAAACTGATTCGTGTTTTTGCCTTCAGCCGTGGCAGCAGCACGCCGCAAATTAGCCCTTAACGTGTGGAGTCCATTGTGGACGAGTATTTATAGCGAGCCTCCTCATGTCTCGGGGCGTTCAACTTGACGAGCTGTTGTTCAATACAGAGCAATATTTTATTTACACTATAAACACAATTAAAACGAATCAACTGGTTAGATAATGGTCTTATAATAAGAGTTAAATTATATATTTTTAATTTGAACTGTGTGACCTTAAGGACTGCATTATAGCAATTTGATAGGATGGCATACCGATGCTTGCGAGTTAATTAGAATGATTTGCTTTCGCTTTAGATGAGTTTAAAAGACTGCGTTGGACTAAACCTTGGTACTCCTGAGGAGTATGTAGGTGCCCACGGGTAGTATGCCCATCAGGCTGAGATAACCGCTAACACTGCTCCTTCCGTCCCGGGCCCGTCCCTGGCGTCGGCCGTAATCTCCCATTCCGTCCCGCGATTACCGCGCCGCTCCGGGACTGTAAACTTTACTCAGATAAGGATTACTACAACGGATGAATCACAAAGTACCGTAATGTGGCGCAGAATACTTGCCAGTGAGTGCGCCGCCACGAGGCGCCCGCACTGCGAGCTTTCATTAACGACATCCTGCAACATCTCGATGCTTACGACTTATTTGTGCCTTCACATTTTGAGCTTGCAATTGGGTTAAATAAAAATGTGGAGAGAAACATAGGGATTTTGTATCAGTTTGTTTCGTTTATGTACAGCTTTCAGAGTGTTTTGTGGCTTTTGTTGACGTCTTGTTGATTGTTAAAGCGACAAAATACATTATCATAGTCGAGAAAAAAAAAATTATGCGTTGCGGTGATCTTTGAACAAAACTTGCAACTTCCTATACCATTTTAAGGAGCTTACAAGTCTGTCACAAGCTATTGAGACTGCGGAGGAAGTCGTAAGTTGTTGGCGGCAAATGTGAGGAAACACTCCGCAGCCGCGCGGCGCAGCGCGGGGCGGGGTGGGGCGGGGGGACTATACATATACTGCCACCTGTATCGATGGAGAAAAACTGCACTTAACTATAACGAAAGAAAAATTGTTACAGATCGTGCTAATATGATAAATTATGAGCATTTCTGCTCGTAAATGTATGTAGTTATTAGTTAATGTAAATGTCTTAAACTTTAGTTTTGTAGTTTAAATTTATATTTTAGATTTTATTAAATATATAAGTGTTTTTCTTACTTCTTTATAAAAGCTAAAGTGTGTATCTTTATATGGGTGTGTACCTGTCCTATGATAGCGTGAGTTGAAATTATCATTGGGCCTATTTTACTACAATTTGATAAACAGATCCCACAACATTAATCCTATATCTATAATGCTGTAGAGAAAATCGTTAGCTTTTAATTAAGAAACCAGAAACCAAATGATAAACAAAACATTTCGTCGATAGTTCAGCCTCAGTTTCATTTCGTTCGCATTGATTCAGAAAAGGGAAGGCATAAAGTGTAGGCAATTGTTAAGCCGTCGTTACTCGCGATCGTAATGTTGAGTCACGTACACCAGCTTTATTGTACTTCTGTATCGTTTAACAAGGCCCTTTTTGTTAGTAGGAGAGTGGCGCCCCCATTGGCTGGTGGCAGATTGGGACGGCGCACCTCATTGCTTCTAGTTGGGACTAAAACAAATGGCACCGATATTATATGCGACGCTCGTAATTGCTGGCTATGTCTTAGTGGAATACTTAAACTTCCTTTCAAAAAGAGGGTATGTTTTCAAACATTTTGTGCATTAAATACGCTTATTTGCATTTCTTGCGTAATTTAAAAAACTAAATAAATCTGGTGGCATGACAGTGCCCCGCCAATTCGATATACAATGTATATCTACTAAAAACGTCCTACTTACTAGGTTATTTGCACTAGGAGCGGTTTCAAATATTCATGCAGTGCAGGCATTACCCCACAGGTCCACAGTACCTTAGAATCGAAGATGACACTTGTAATGTTTTTGTCATAAATAACCAACATTTCAGTGAACAATTTGTCATCTCGGTATGTCCTTGTTCAGCGCACATACAGGCGCATGATTTGTGCGCGCGGCGGCGGCGGCGGCGGCGGCAGGTGCGCGCTGTGCTCGCCGCATGCTAACTACTCGCAAGAACCAGCATCCTGAAATATTCAGCTTTCGATTTGCCTACAAACGAGTCGTAAGAACGCAATCGTATACTTGTTATTAGGTATAGCGCGAGCCATGTGACCTTAGTTTTACAAATTGAACCTGAATAAATTATTACGTCATTATTCAGACTTTAATGGACTTGAATATTGAATTCTAATGCCTGACCTACAGCTTTGTTAGTGACTAAATCGATAAAATTAAAAAAAAACAATTGCTATCGCTCCTAAGGGCGGCAAATCATTGTGAAAATTCAATCGATGCATGATCTTCAACAATATCGTAAAGAAATAGAGTTTCATTTACGGAGCGGGATTTACTTATAACGGGACGGGTGACGTCAACGTTCAATTTAAATTTGTCAAAGTGAACCAGACGATAAGTAATGAATATTTATCTCTCCCCTGATTTAAAGTCGCACATTTTGCCAAATCCCTTCGCATCTCTGGATTGATATAAAAGTTATCAGGTCGCGATAAGGCGGCGCGGAGAGGCGAGCGACACCGGATGCATTCCAATCAGAGAATACTCCAGAAAAATCCAGAACATTCGCGGGAAATTAACGAGTGTCCCACAAAAAGAGCCGCGACGCCATAAATTCAGGAAAATGACGCGGGGTCGGGGATAATGGATGTTATTAAAGCATTATCTGTCAATGTGGAATTACCTATCGACATTGAGAAATATGGCCCTCGTTTTAAATACTTCAACTTTATAATAATGTCATTATCCGTACCGTTCAGCTTCGGGTAATTCGTTTTATCCCAATTCTCAGTTTTGGATCGAAATTTTAATTTTCAGAATTGTATGTCACTTTGCAGCAGAATAGTAGTGTGTGTCAGTAACTGGAACAAAACACGAAGCTATGACATGCGAGACAGTGTTGCCGGAGTGAGGCGCCCTGCTGGCGCGGCGTGGCGGGCGGAGCGCGGCGCGGTGACAAGAAGCTCCTCCCTTCAACAAGTGCTTGACAAACCGCCTCCACACTGACGACAACGTTTCGTATTTTTCCTCAAGTGCGTACCTTAAGAGGATTACGTCGGGGGTTCACCGAGACATTCACGGCACCAGTCATTTATCTCGGTAATGGCTGAAGCCGTTTTACTCCGCCTTTTTTGGATCTCGGGGAAATCAAGGCCAGACGGCGGGAATTTAAAACCGGCGCGAGTTCTCCCACGACGTTAATTTAAGGAAAACATCGGTGATTTAGTGCTAAGTGATTCCGATACTAACTGCCACCTATTCTGTGGACGTCTTCTTGCATAAAAACTGGCGCATTTTCCGAAGAAATGTGGTAAGAATTCTCGAGGCACTCTGTTTTTCATGTCGAGAAAAGTATACACATTTTTAATTTAGAAGTACTGAGAAATAATAGCCCTTTAAATTCAAACTGTTATACCGTTAAATTTATTCAGGTGTTTACCTTTATTTTCCACAGTTCAATTCGCGTCTTGTATTTATAATGCCATTAACCTTCTTTGTTAAAACTAAATTCATTTCTAAATTAGTTTGAAAAGCGATCTACAATGTAAAACACGTTGTTGCTTAATCTATTAAGCCTTTTAAACTAGTCGGTAACAAGTTGAGGCCTCCCAGGCCCCAGGGAGCCGGTCTCTTTCGGCACAACAAGAGGCTATCTCTGCTCCAGATTAACTCCAGCAGAAAACAGAACTGTGGAGCGCAGATTACGCGCGAGGTAGTGCGCGCCGTAATAACCCGGGAGTATTAAGAGCATTAAACGAGCTTAATGCAGATATGCTAATCATATTTTATATTCCATAGTTTAAGTTTCTTTGTCTCGAGGACCTATCGCCGGGGGACATCATAAAATGCTGGGGTTTAATGTCGAGCCGGTGTAATGGCGGCGTGTCCTCGCTATCTATCTTGTTAAGATTTGTAATGGTTATGGGATGAGCTTTATGGCGCTCGGGATGATAATGGCGGGTATTGTCTCGTAATGAAACATGTAAGTAGCTATTCATTACGGGCGCTTCCGGCGGGTGGGAGTCGAAGGTCGCGACCTCCACCTTGGGGCAGATATTTCCTGATATTCGTGTTCCGATATAATTGCTGACGGACAGTATCCTTAACGATTTCTGCGCCCATTCACCTCTATAGTTGCTAGGGGGCGTAGGAAGACGAGCATTATCTACACACGTGTCTAATATCAAACTTATAAGAAAACATCTTTCTGACATAGGTAAGTTTTCTATGCATAAAGCTGAGTTGGTAACTACTAAGTAAGAATTATCACGGTACCTTGCACAAGCTTTAATTGATATTATTTTTGTATGAAAACCTACAACTGAACTTAAACGTTTTATGAAAACATGTTTTTTACAAAATTTTGTCAAATATCTGAGGTGAAGCTCAGAAAAAATATGAGATATTACGTAAACAGGTTTGATTCTAGACAAGAAGTGGGATGATACGTATAACGTAAACGTTAAGACTCCAGTTTTATGTAGGTCTTCATAAAACGTGTCAATATCCGAATTTCTAGAAAAAAGAAACATTTGGCTCGATGCGCTAAGCTCTTGCTTAGCGAGGCTCGTAAAAAGGCTGTATAGAGGCGGCATGTGTGTAGTGCGGAGCAGGGAGCAGGTAATCAGGCCCGGCACTTGTGCTAAATCATATTGATACGAGCCGGCACAGCCTCCGCCCGAGTGGAGTAAGGCATATACTACAGCGGTATTTATTCACTGAAAGTTCTGAGTGGTCTAAATATTTGGAATACATTAAAACAAGGTAGTGCGGAGCAGGGAGCAGGTAATCAGGCCTGGCACTTGTGCTAAATCATATTGATACGAGCCGGCACAGCCTCCGCCCGAGTGGAGTAAGGCATATACTACAGCGGTATTTATTCACTGAAAGTTCTGAGTGGTCTAAATATTTGGAATACATTAAAACAAGGTATATTTCATAGAAAGAAAACAAAAATAAATGCCATGTTACTACGCTTTTTTGTTGTATTTTTTATACAATCGTACAATACACGTCACATTTCAAAGGTCAGGCAATAAATTGTATTGTTAGATCTCCATCAACTAATTACTACACGCCGAAACCCTTCAGAACAAGAACCTCTGACCCACAATTAAGAGCGCCTCTTGTAACTCGGCCCACGCGCAAAAAGATGTCTCTTCATTTTACACCAAAAATAAAATCTTTATCCGGGGATTAGAAAGACTTGGAGTTCTACGGAGGGGGCTCACGCAGACTAGCCATTTTCAGATACATTACTTTAGCACTTTTGATTGTTCTACTTAGTAATGTTATTGTAAGGAGATAAGATACATACAAACCAAAGGAACCAAAAAACCAAAGGGAAAAAAATATTCATAATATAATAAAATGAATCACCATTATCGAAGCTGTATGTTAAAATAACTCGTGCAAATAATAAATAGTCATAATAACACTACATATCTATCTATCAAGCACACCAGCCAGCCTATGTACCTACCTACCTACATGTAAGTATGAACATTGTTTTTCTCCCTGATATCTCGCTAAGCGTGTGAGTAGTGTCTCTGGCGTGAATACTTCCGCGGCGGCGGCGGCGGGCAGCGCGCGGGGGCAGCGCGGCGGCAGGCAGCGCGCGGGGGCAGCGGGCTGCTATAATTTATCTCACTAATGGTTTTAAAGCTGACATCTGCCCTTTTAGGGAACCATGAAACAGGCTACGGTTTATTTTCTTGGCGGAAAAAGTGCATTTTTTCCGGCGGCGTTATTTTGTTTATGATGTTTACCGTTTAAATTGTTTTCGGAGGAAATGAACCGACTTATATCGGAGGCCGGAAGCCTTACGACTTCTAACTCCGACCTTAAATAGAGATGGTTAGCGTATTCCATTCTTTTTCTATTTATTTTTTCATAGGTTTTTTGTACCATTTTATTTCTTAATTGTAGTTACTTTTAATTATATATGCTACTGATATCATCTCTATAAACAGTGCACAGCGCACACATTACATGAGATACTTGGGTAGTAAATTTAGTGCGATCTCGTAATAAATAGGATTGAAATGACAGCATACATCACGTGGTTTATTCAGTAAGCCGCTGAAATCCGCAGTGAATGAGCTTAGTGCACATGTTTTCATGTTATTGTCTAGTTGGCGCTGAGAAGCTGCTTGCGACGTAATCCGTGGGACGAGCGACGAGCGGCGGCGGTAATGCGTGGTAATACGTAGTAATACGTGCCGCTCTGCTACCCACCAGACACACGCAGCCGAGCGGAGTCTATCCTATGCGCTGCTCCGTTATGCACCGCCTTAAGCTCCAACAGTATTTAGCTGAACATGGTTAAACTAATATACCCCTCGTCAGCATCCAACAAAACAGATCCCAAAACAACAGACATTAAATCTTCCTTCTGAGGAAATTTTAATATTCTACCCTCTATCTCCCACCTCAGTAAACATTGCAACTTTGTTACGACGTAAGACAGAGATTTCTCGCAAAAATTGCTCTCGAAAAGTTTCACCTGAATCATCCTAAGCAAACCTTAGTTAATTACGAGAAATCAGCAAAAACTAAGCCCCAACTAAGGGCCGCCGAAATTATAATTAGCAAAAACTCCGCTCGGGATTAGAATGGAGCTGAGTCGGCCATTTTGGCTAAGAAGCTGGAAAATTGGCAAAGTTGCCGAGACATAGACTCATACACAGTTACTGTGGACGAGATATGGCTATACAGGGCTTACTATGATCAAACGAAAGTGAATATACAGGTACACGATGTAAAACTGCTTAAAGTCTAGATGTAGCAAAATGCTAAACAAAATAGGTTATCTAAATAAGTTATCAATATTGGTATGTAGACATTTTATGAGTTCATTGTCCTTCCTTAATCGCATTACGTATACATATCTATAAATATATTATAGTCCTCCTTGGCGCGTCCGCCAATGGCGAATCTCGACTACTTAGTATCTTTGTTACGGCTATGAGCCCGTATATGGCTCGCAAAACCAAATTTAGTCTTAAAATGTTTGTAGTTGCATGGCTCACAGTGTAACTGACCACTATCATAAGTACTTATAAGTACCGTTATTCACAGCCAGTACAGCAGTATATAAGAAGCTAAGTCGCTAGGTTTGCTTATCCACGCTGCCACGGGGCGCGTCAGCTCAACGACGCCAACCAAATAATTGTAAGGATTTTCATAACATTTGCCTTCAGTATAAACTGGGGATGGGATTATTTTAAGTTTCACCTGACTGGCTGGATAAGGAAGATAGAAAGTCACACTAAAGAAGCAGCTGACTAAATCCACTTAGAACTCCATAAATTATTACAACAATCTGCGATAATTTCTACGTATCCAATACGTAACTTTTATATGATATTTTTTTTATTACAGTATTGGCACGTAATGTTAATTCACCACAATGAGCACCAAACAGGAATAAAACAAAAGATTCTCACAACAATACCATACAGTCCCGTCGTAGCATGTAAGTACCTCATCCAGATACATTGTTTTTTTCCCCATTATTAAATTTCCCCGGCAGGAGGCGCGGGGGGAGGGGCAAAGCTCCTGTTATATGAGTTTTACTTTGAAACATGTTGCAAAAAGTGTGAATCGCTGACCGTCCGCGTAATAAATGCCGGTAATTAGCACACCGCCCGTGATGTGAGGCAGAAATATAAGTTTAATGCTCTTGGAACTGCACGGGATGAACATGTGGTGACTCGATTTAAGAAGGGATAAAGGTACCCTTGGGAACCTTATTGCGAGCATATATTATTACATTATACAACATATAACAGACATATACCCTGGATGAAAAATTGTCAACAACCACACACACACCAAGAACAAAAACAAACTTTATAACTTTATTTTTAACGTTTTAACTATACGGTAACTAAGAAAATATTATACAAGCGTATTTCCAAAAGCATCCCGAAAGCCCCCTGTATTATTAATACTTGGTGAAAAATGACCGAAACCATAATCCTTGTACCTGTGCCGGTAACCGCGGGCGAGTTACGCCACTTTTTGTGAAAATGATCCTTTTACCGCCGGCCTATTATAACAAGCGCCTGCAAAAACTGCACACCTTGTAGATTGCACACACCTCGCTTTTTGTGCACTTTTTGCACAAAAAGAAAGAGTGCCGCAGTACTTAAGCATGTGCCCTAAAACGGTTTATGATTGTGGCTGTGTTGGGCCTGTGTGTTGTGCCTATGTTTCATTATACATATGTACATTGCACAGGTGCTATGTATAAATTAAAGGTTTACTATACTTGTGATTCCTCAAACAAAAGCGCATAAAAGTGACTAGATATGCATAAGAAGAATACGTACAAATGCCTCGGCGAAAACGACGCAGCGTCCGGAGCTGCTTATAAGATTTTAAAACAATACCCTCGTATGCAGCAGCACTATCAAAACTAGAAGATAAACATAAATGCAGATCCAGCTCGGCTGTATTATGAATATTGCATCTGCTCCCGGGCAGGATGCGTCCGCGGCCAAAAGCCAAATGAAAATTTAATCTGAAATGATCGCGGCGCTAACACCCGCCCGTACTAGGGAATTTATTCATACGGCCACTGCAGCGACGCGGTAATAAGTAAAAACTAACAAAGAGCCGGGAGAAATATGAGTAGAGTGCGCAATTAAAACAATAAATGTCCGGCGAACAAAACCGTGCCGGCGTGGCTCGTGCCGTGCGACCGCCTCCGCGACGGACCGCCCGCCCGCGCCCGCCCGCCGCTTATTCTGATCTATTGGCCTCCGATTCCTATAAGCTTTATCTGGGCAGAATTAACGGGCATTTCCTCCACACTTTTTCATTTTATATGAGCTCGCTCTGCGAAAAAGAAAGACATTTTTGATTTGTAATTGGAAACGTGTACCAGTTAACCTGTACTTGCAACATTCAATTCAATTATGAACTTGTTCACTGTGGGGAATGTGTTTCGTTTGGTCTATGTAGACGATAAATCTAACTTTGACAACTAACGTTCTAAAATTATATGAGTTTATAAGAGTTAATTCAAATATTTTCTCATAATTAAAATAAAATAACCAACATACTTGTATTATGGACATTACTTCTCCTGCAAGGCAGACACCACGGTCACACCACGGCACCAACGTGCTAACAAGGTCGTCTGAACTTTATTTTCATAATTAATACTAAATAACTTCCAGTTGCAAGATACATGCAGTGTCCAGAATAAAGCCTGGTTCACACGAGGCTAGCGCTAGTGCAGGCTGCAGCTCAGTCCAGTGCTCAAGTATAGTATTTCTTTTAGTGCTCGACACGTTTGTACCTCGCCTGTTGTTTGCGAGGCTTTAATGCGAATTAGTATTCGATTCTTTTTACTATTTCGTTGCCGCCAGCTACAAGCTTCTACATGGAAATGTTTTTCAGTTTCACCAACAATGTAGTTTTGATTTGAAAAGGACTGTGCTATATTTTGGAAGGACGATACGTTTTAATGTTTGGAAATGAATACAAATGTTATGATGTTACAACTTAAATTAATTTTACAATACACAGTATGAGAGAGATACACAGAACATAAAATATTTGCAGATTGTATGTACCTAACATACAATCTGCAAATATTTTATGTTCTTATTTAGTGTAATTACCCAAAAAGAAGAGATTTTATTACAACGTTGATAAGCTTTCAGAAACTTATGAAGCACATTCATCAAACCGTAATGGAATCGTAAAAAATCTATAAAGAAAACCTATAAAGTAGCGTCGATACTTAGAGTTAATACAAAAAACATTCACTTATTGATGGCAACCATTTTACAACATTCATTTTCTGTAACGACCAAAATAAAATATCTTATTTTGGAACATCGTCCATTTTATGAATAGAACACCGAACATACTCGATCCGAATTTACTACTTTAAACAAAATGGCCCCGTCTGAGGTGAGATGGCTCTAATACGTCAGCTTCGCTCGCTGTTTATGTACTTTCTTACCAAATATATTTTGATAGGTACACGCTCTAACTTATACGACTAGGTGGAGGCGCGTTTTAATTCACTCCATTCTCCTAGATGACGACATCTCTAGATTACCTATCTATTATTAAGTTATGGTTAATGACACACGCCGTAGAGTTAGTTATTCAATTAAAGAAACTGCACTGTGTGCGGGGGCGGGGGCGGGGGCGGGCGGCGCAGGCACAATGAGGCCTCCGCTCCCGCGCGCGGACATTTTTGTCGGATCAGCGAGTCGCCCGCTCCCGACAAATGTACCGGAAAGATAAAGCTAACGTTACAGCTTCGGTAACCCCGCACTATATGTTATTACAGACATTATGGCGTGACGTCATAGTGCCAGTCACGCTCGCTGAACATTCTGCTTTTTTACTCGTCTCTGATAAAACCCCGACCGTAAATGCGAAGCGAACCGACTACATAAAATAAACCTAAAACGCACAGATGGCTCGATATGATAACTTTAGCGCTCATAAGCTAATTAATTCTCAGAACTCGTATCGTTTCATAAATTCAAATTAGTTTTCATCATTTTGCGCGCGCGTATTTAAATCAGACTAAATAAATATAACGATAATAACGTTAAATATTCTCATATGCGCGAGTGGTGGTAAGCGTGTGTTTTATTTTATTATTGGTGGCCAAATAGTGAGTGTATTTGCACGGCGGGCGGCGCGGGCGGCGGCATCGTAAAGTGGCGCTTATTTAAATGTGCCGATATCTGCGGTCCCGTACAAAGCCCCATTGAGGTAATGACGCACAATCTGTTAATTAATTCCGAGTTACAGCCGCCGGGGCGGGGCGGGGAGGGAGGGGTGCTAAATTCACGAGAACAAATGTTGATTTAGGTACATCGACTAAACACACGATGAAATATTGTGCGGCGGGTAATAGTGTACATTTTGACCGTCCGTCTATTGATTTTGGAAAAAGGATCCGCCGCCGGCGTAACACATCGCAAATGATTGAGTGCTGAAGGCTTTTTATGGCGTTATAAATCTTGGATGTTTCAGTGAGCACGGTTTCTCGATGTCATAAATAACTTTAGCATAACAAGGATTTTCCCTCACGTTGTAGTAAAACGATCGGTAGATGGCGCGGCGGTACGCTCCTCCGTACAAAGGGTAGTAAAGCGGCGCTTGTTGTCAAACTACTTAGTGTGAGCCGACATGAGGCGCCGAGCGACCCATTCGCGGCCAACGACGACGCAAATTAATTAATTTAACTAAAGTACTCTTTGCACTAGTTACAGCGCTCAACCCTGTGTCGTGGCCGCTCTCTTAATATGCAAGCGTGGCGCGCGGGTCGGCAGAGCCGGCCTCCGCCGCCCGCCGCCCGCCGTGATAAAAAATAAAATTTATCAACGCTCTCTGAGAAAAAGTTATGGAATAATTTAAATAACGTTTAATTAATTCTCTCCACTTTATCTATCTCTAACGATGTCAGACTGATGCTGTATTTCGTAATTTGCAAAGCAAACAGTTCATAAGCAATTTGTAAATGACAGCAAATAATATTTTAACATGAAGAAATAAATAGTTCTAACGTCCGAATCGATTTTTATATTATAACATGCTGAAGTACCACTTCATTGCCAGAATTGCTTTGTATAGGTATATTCAGGTGTAAATGTATAATCATTAGGTAATACATGCATGTACATAGTGGAGTAGCGTGATACGTAGATACATGTCTAGTACGCCCAGTGTAGCAAAGAGCCCGCCTGAAAGAGGCCGTGTATTGCCGCATGAAGACGGAAAGCCTACACGCGGCCATATTTCACTATAAGCCCCTCTCGTCCAAGTATGAGCGCAAGACAGATGCGCGGTCGCGCTGACCCCGAGTGGCCTCCCCCGGGTTAAGTAATAAATATGCAAAGTTTCGAGCATTCCTAGACAAATCCTCGTCTATAAGGATGGCTTCGAATCGCAAATTTCCGAGCAGGTGTGGTTAATACGTATTTTAGGTAAAGTAAACCATCCATAGCCGTTTTATATACCCGCAAGCTCTCGCAGGATATTGGAGTCGATAGAGATTTACTGATATTGCGCAGCTGAAAATAAAACTGTTTAGCTGAAAGTTTTATGAAGGCTCTCAATCAATAGGTTGCGTTCACCTACTTATTTAAAACATTTTCATATTCATTTTTGGAATCATGCATTCTTTTTACTGATATAATTTGTTGAGAAACATTTTATTGTACCATTGTAATGAAACCAACAAGGACTACGGTTTGAAAATTATAAAAATATATGAAAACATTGTTTTATAAGTCAGTTTTGGCAATATCTATACCTATTTTACCCACGGAGTATTCGTTCCACGAGTATGCGTGAAAAACATAACAACACGTTTAGTTACACTTTTGCCCATCACAAAGCTGTTAAAGGTTCTTGGCTGGCAAGTTAGCTGGCAAGAAGGCTGGCAAGCCATTAACAGGTAAAAACGTGAGGTTGCCAGTAATAAGTATTCAACTGCGCAGGAACAGGAAGTGATTAGCCGCCGGAAGCGGGTGCAATGAGCTTCCGGTAGCTCTAATGTCGCCTTTGATACCCATCGCTTTATGCCAGGGCTTGGATAATAACTGCCAGACAGACATACCGACAGACTGTTTCATTTGACTAAAGTGCTAAAGTTTGAAAGCTCTTATGTAACATTAAAGTTGCAACAAGTCTGCCGGCCGGCTTGCTTTGCCTATTGTAGGACTGGCTATTTCTAATCCATCGATTTGAACGCTAGATGTTAATTGCACAGCGATTGCGCTACCAATACAATTATAGTAGAGCGTATCCATTGTTTTATATAAATTTCACCTCGTCTTTGCTTTAAGTTGCTTAAATTCTATTTTGTCTCAAAATTTCAAACGCATAGTTATACTTTTTATAAAAGGCTTAAAGAAGAACTCATCAGGCTCTCCCAAATTGACAAAGCAATAAAATAATGAATTATAAATATTGAGGGCGATACTTCCTGTTACGGGGTACTTGGGTCGTCATCGCAAAAAGACGTCTCCTTAAAACCGTCGAGTGAATGGCCCTTAGATATTGTTAATTAAAAATGGGCTGAGAGCTGTTTTGCGATAAATTTAATTAGAGACTGCGGTCTCGCTGCTGCGCCCGATTTATTGAAGCGGCGTTCTATGTACATACATATACAATGTATGTATAAGTATGTACATAGAACGCCGCATACATACGTACGTTGGATATTTATGTACTCAGCTACTACATGCTAATGTAACTGTGTAAGTCTGCTATTTTGAGGGTAAATTAAATCTTATGTAATTTAGCCAAAAAGCGTAAGATTTTATTAACAGGAACTGAGAGTATATATATATTTATTTGACTATTAAGGTTTCTATGCAGGATTAACAGATTAACTAACGCACAACCTTTAAATAAACACAATGAAAAATACTGAAATTTCAAATAATAAAAAAGCACAGTGGCCACTTTTTACTACACAAATGATAAAATTTCACCTAGAAAACCAATTTAACCTAAAAATGGGGCCGTGGGGTCCGGGAGCCCATACTATTTTCCAAAACCTCTCGGAGCGCTTGGTTGACGCGACGCGTGACCAAAATGCTGGCCTTTTTCTGGCTCAACGTATCAGCATTGCCATCCAGCGTGGTAATGCGGCCAGCATGCTGGGTACGCTGCCCTCTGGTAGTGGGCTGGAGCACTTAGATTATCTTTAGGCTTTTCTAAAGATTTTCTAAGTGCCCCTTTTTGTAGTAGTTAGAAGTAATATGTTTAGTTTTCCTTCACTTGTTTTTATATTTTATTATTGTAAATAAATGAGCATTAAATACCTAAAAATAAATTAATACAGATGAAAATATTTAAAATTAACAATGTTATTTATTTCTATTGAGTGTTTGTTTCTAGTTGTTTTGTAAATTAACATTAACGAAGTTGTAAATTATGTAAACGGAGTAATAGAAGCTTGTGATGAAAATACACAAAGACTCAAAGTAAATATAGTATTTAACTTACCATGGTGATCGGAAGAGCTCTGTCAGTTGACGAAACAAGTTGCAACCAACCAAGAAACGTAGTTGTTGGATGTTAAACGTTAACAAAACCCCGCAAATCCCTTGAAATTAAAAAATGTAACAATTAATTAGCAGGTTTGCTGCATTCAAAAGTAAATGATAATATTTAATGCAAGAAGCGAGTCTCAGGCGTATAAAGATAGAGCGTCGCAATGAAGTTGCGGAGCTGGCCTAACATGATTCACTCAACCACCCCATGTACAGCAGCTCTTTATTATGTAATTTGATGTATTGGTTTTATTTAAATTATACTTTAAACTAGGTCTACAACTAATATCTTAAAATGATTGTTTTAAAAATCATTGCCGAGCAGTTTTACCCTGTCGGGTTATACTAACTTAATTTGTTGTTACAATTATACTATTACAATGATATATGTATGTATTTATGTACAAAAATATTACACTAATTTTCACAATATTTTCGCTCATTGAAGTAGTTTTCCTGTCTTGTCAATAATTACAATAATATGTACTACAAAATAATAATAAGGTAAATAATAATCATAGCCTTATAATAATGACTAGCTGTGCCCGCGACTTCGTCCGCGTGGAATATTTTGGGTATCATATTTAATTTCGCAAACAACCTCTTCAGCTTTATAAATTATAGCTGTTACTTTTTTTCGGGTTTTCCTTCCTGACGCTATAACTCCGATTTCCACGGTTTTGCATTCGTTGGAAAGATCTCGGGGTCCATGAGGGTTTACAAAAAAAATTGAAGCCATCTAGTGACGAAACGGAGTTTGCCGGGTTTGCTAGTCACTTATGAAAATAAACCACTTCGTCGCAGTCTTCATTATAGCAAATATCTGAGTCTTAGTATTACACGAGTCACAGTTCGTATATAGCTGTATATAGGGAAGTATATTAACGATGTGAGTAGTCGGAATGAACAATGCCCCTGCGGGAATGTGTTTAGAAGACGGCAGCGCCCGCTCTGTTTGTGAGACATAAATAATTCCCGGGACGGCGGCGGGCCGGCGCCGGGACGGCCTGCGCTGGGACAGGACAGGGCGTGCGGTCGTCTGCCTGACGTGGTAATAGCCATCAACTTGGATATTGTATGGAGGCAGGTTTACACTTCGTAGCCATGCTTGAAAGGTATACGTTGCAGAAATCGAAATGAGACAAAAAGCCCGTGCATTTTTACATTACAAAAATGCCTAACCTAATTACCTAATACAGACAAATTATCAGGTACTCATATACTTCAATTAGATATATAACTTTACTAATAGTATCACGCTATCGTTTTACTTTTTCTTTGAGTTCAGGTCTAGTCTGTAAAGTTTAGACCTAGATCAAATTCTAGATATCTGACCGCAGTAGAATCCTATTCAAAACTATTCCATCTCTCACTCGGATCGACGTTTTATTCGGAGCGACTTATAGCTCTGAACTATTGAACTGAAGAACGGATTCCAAGTTCAAAGTTTACTATCTAGACTTGATTCCTTCTAGAAGTTATTTTAAACAAGCATACAGATATCTGGATAGGTAACTAGAGCATGTCGAAAGTCAATTAGACTAATACAGTGTGTATGTACATACTCTTGGAAATTATCTATAGATCTTTCCCACATTACATTTTAAAGCAGATTACAAACTGGTACTTAATATAGATATTCGAATTAGTATCTTAAATAACATCCAAATTGTTACATGATAATGATTGAAACAATTGATTCCCTCTGGTAGAGGGCTGGAGCACTTAGATTATCTTTAGGCTTTTCTAAAGATTTTCTAAGTGCCCCTTTTTGTAGTAGTTAGAAGTAGTATGTTTAGTTTTCCTTCACTTGTTTTTATATTTTATTATTGTAAATAAATATCTGATTTAGAATAAAAGAAAAATTATTCATAATCTATACTAATATTATAAAGCTGAAAAGTTTGTTTGATTGTTTGTTTGTTTGAACGCGCTAATCTCAGAAACTACTGGTGCAAATTGAAAAAATCTTTTTGTGTTGAATAGAACATTTATCGAGGAAGGATTTAGGCTATATAACATCACGCTGCAACTACTAAGAGCTAAGAAACAATGGAAAATGTGGAAAAAACAGGGAAAATTATTCATCTTTGAGGGTTTCAGTTGCGTGTGCTGCAAAAACGGTTCAAGATATCCAAAAATATCTATGAAAGAATTATTTCTCTTGAAATGATCTAACAGAATGTCCGCGACAGTATATGTCTATCTTTTAAGATTAACTCACTAGAACCGTTATTATGATAATAACTACTCCACGCGGACGAAGTCGCTGGCACAGCTAGTATAACATATTTTGCAAAGAACACATTTTATCGCATTCTATTTAGATAACGCGTGCGTAGGCGCAAGTGTGCTAAAAATATTACGTAGCTACGCATACTGATAAACACATGTTACTTGGTTATAACGTACTAAACCGAAGCATCGGTGGTTCAGTGGTAGAATGCTCGCCTGCCACGCGGGCGGCCCGGGTTCGATTCCCGGCCGATGCATGTTACTTTTTATTTTTATTTTCAATAAAAAAAATGTGCACATATTTGTTTATTTGGATTTTTTTAAATATCTATCCTACTTGTGTATGAAATTTGTTATAGATTAACAACAACATCATAAAACAAAAGTACTATTCCTTAAAATAACTAATAACACCAACCAAAATTACATTACAGGAATATTATTGGTCACATTTCCAATAGAAATAGAATGCATTCCCGAAATAACATAGGGTCAGTATCCCTGATAGAATTGAGCATAATGCACATTTTAATTAATGGGCGAGCGTAATGCGGCTAAACGGTACTAACAAATGTGAATTAGAACCTACTTGCAGGTACCAGGGGCTACCACCGTCTAGGGTAATGTTACTTCTATCACTGCTAACAAACTTATCTTATCTACCATCATTTGCCAGCTGCTACATCATATTTTTTTTTTAAATAAGGTTATTGCTGAAATAGAAAATACAAATAGTTTATTGGTCAAAATACATACTAATATGTAAAAACGTACCTATTCATGTTATGTAGGATATGCTAATCCAATAATAAGAGTTTGGTACGCGGTGGTGTGACTGACTTCTGCGCTAGGTATCTACCACAGGTCCTGTGTTGCAAAACGCAGTGTAAAGTATGTATAAAAACCTGAACGGAGTTAAAACAAATCAGAGCGCAGTAAAAAAATACTTAGATTTGTATTTTCCTTTTTTTAATCAAATCCTGATTAGAACGTGACGTATTCCATAGTGTCTTTCATAAATAGTTAGCCCCTATTTCCAAATAGGCTAGATTACAATTTGGAACTAAATGCGGTAACCGATGGCCTTCCTAATAATACCTATCTAATGTGATTGGGATTTTGGGCTTGTGGCAAATGATTATGGTGGAAGAAATTCTGTTTCCGATCCCTGAATACTAGAATATGTACGTGAATACCTGAGAATTTCGCAGATAGACTTGTTTTTGTAGGTTGAATAATGTATTCGAGTCTATTGTGTATTGAAATAGGCACATATGTTAGAGTTCTGTATATCTAACCTTGCTTAGTCACTTTTGTACTCATCTTCACTTCATAATGATTTTTTCTTTATATACAATACTTTTAAATTTTTATTAAGTTTACTATTGTAATCAATACATGTACATGTATTCTGACTTGTAACTATGGAGTTATAAATAAATAATTTGTATTTGTATTTGTACCAAGACAAAAATAATTTTACGATACAAATAATTTGAAAAGTAGTCTATGATAAGTGTGTCAATAAAATGAATATTTATTCTCAAAATAAGAAATCTATTTTTATACTAGTAAGTACTGAATAATCTATGAAATAAAGTCAGCTCAGCTACAAACAACATTACAGAGCATCCAATTCCGATCACATTGCTGTATGTAAGGGTCAACGACCCCCAGATCCGACCAGATATTCCGGCAATATCTTCATAATGCTAGCATTGCTCACACATACAGAGTGACTTTAAACAAATATTATTTATGTGTATTAAATTATTTTATAATTTATTATAAGTATATATATCTAAGGATATTTATTTGTCAACAATGAAAGGAAGTACATGCGGAATACTAACCTATCAAAATGTTTTTGCCGAGGAGTCACAACCGTATAAGACGCGAACAGCAAAACACAATATAGGAAATAATATACTTTTTGAAATATAGGATTGATAAATAGTCCAAGAAAAGGGCGAGTGCTACCTCAAGATTTATTTACTACCCTGCACTAACGATGTATTGTATAATAAATACAAATGTGGTGTACAAAGTCACACTGTATGCAATATGTTTAATATAATGGCAGCATTGAACAGCTATTTATTTATCTAGTATGCTAGATCCCGAGCCAGTGAGATGCGAATCCCGCCGCGACGAGCTTAGCTGCCGTACACCAGGGCTGCCCCCTCGCTTAGAAACTACATATAAAAGTAAGAAAATAATATACATATGTATTATATTCGTTATCTAGTACCCAAGTTACAAGGGTAAGCTTAGTATGGGGCTAGATGGCGCTGTGTGATATGTCCTGAAATATTTATTTATTTATTTTATTTATACGCCAGCCACAAGAAGGAAGTCTGTGAGTGTGATGGGTTTGATAAGACTTGGTATTAAAACAGACTGACGCTTAAGAATCTTATGAAATTGTTATCTTTTGTCTGTATTTGTCATGAGATTGTTTTTTCCCATCAAAGATGTATCCCGTATAATTAATTATTTGCATTTGGTAACTTTACAAACGATTCAATAAATTTTCAAAAAGCTGATTTATATCAACAATATAGGTACTAGTGGGTGCTCGCGGCTTCGCTCGCATTAAGGAGTAAAACTTGCATTCCCTATTTCACCCCTTTAAAACTGGCATTTCCTAAAATCCTTTCTTAGCAATGTCTACGTCATAACATCTACCTGCATGCTAAATTTCAGCCCGATCCGTCCAGTGGTTTGAGCTGTGCGTTGATAGATCACTATGTCAGTTAGTCTTTTAGATTACTTTCTTGGCGTTGTTTGTAGTGTTATTATATAAAAACAAGTACCTCTTTAATAACATACTTACGTAATAAAATATTAAAGAGTTATTTAAAAGCACTGCCAGCTACATTAGTAGACCATGCTGTAAATTTAATTGCAATACGATCGAAACATTAGATTTCAAAATACAATTCTTATTACATTATATTTTATTCCCGAAGACAAGAGATAGAAAATAAAGGGTTCAACAAACAGACACACGTTTAAACTATTTCTATAACTAGAGATTAAAACTGCATAAACAACCAGCTAAAAAGTATTTTAATTTCAAGTACAGAGAGAACTTTGTCGTTCTTATATTGCTTAGTAAATATTTACGTTAAGTTTTTTCATCTAAAAAGTTGTTACGTTAGAACTAGGTACTTGTGTCGACGTATCGCTATGAAATCTTGGCGAGAAATACCAAGAAAAGCATTACAATCTTGTAACATCCCTATAAGAATGCAGTGCAGAGAGTCTATATGTCAAAATGTTAGCGCGCACCCCTGCTGTATTGCTTTACAGCAGTTTATATTGCTGTGCTCTGCATTGCAATACATCTGTTTCCAATTATTGATTTCCTAATTTAAGATAAGATAAAGATAAAGATATTTTATTTGCCAAAAAACACTGGTACAATCACAAAAATATTAACGTATTACTAAATTATATTAATTACTTAATTAATGTTAATGTGTGTGTTGTTCTTGTGAACCCCGAACTAGGCCTGGGCCTGTATCTCTCTGTATTTACTTTTTGACTTATTTTTCGATTAAATTGTTGCTAAGTAACAGTGTCAGAGCCCGTTCTGGCGATAGTTGGCTCTTGTTCTTGGAAACGTTACAAAGGTAAGTAGATTATTTCTTCATTACGAGATATCCTCATTTACAGATTCTGGCTTACTATGTGTAGCTAAAAATATCTGACGAATACATCTCGCTAAAAGAATATTACTTCGTAGAATAACGTCTATAAGAGCCGAGTACATTCTTAATGAAAGCTCTTGAAATTATCGGTAAAGCCTACATGTTGAGAGCTTCAAATAAAGGTCAGCTCAGTTCACTGGTTGGCTGCGAAGGAGCGTGCTTGCGCGGGCGAGGCGCGGCGTGGCGCGGCACGGGCGGCGCGGTGCGGCGGCGGCGGGCGCGGTCTAATCCCGCGGCTATGTTGTAATATCTGGCAAGGAGCGCCTCAGCTAAGCAAGGGGGGTTTATCTACAATCAGTCGGCAGTAAAGTCTCGCTTATCTCTCATTAGGCGATACAGCTCCGCCATTAAACCAGTTATGCTCCAATAAAATTTGCGATAAATTCCGCTCAAACCCCTTCGGTTGGCTGTATCGTGGCTCGCGGCAGCCGCCGGGGGAGGTAGCTAGTATAACTTCTACTAAAATACATCGAGAAATAATATACCTATCAGTGAATAGGAAATACATACATTAATTTGATAAGTATTTATTCTGATAATGTCTTCTAAAACAATAATAATTTTAGAAATGCCATTGTATTCACAACATGTACCACTAAACTATATAAATTATCTAAGCAAGCCCGAAAACCCGAAATATAATATCCTTTCCGTGCACAATGTAGTAGTTTTCCATACGCGCTACAATAGCGGCGTCCAACCGTCATGGCGACGCTCGTAAACTCATAACCGGCTCACGGGGCCCATAAACTGCTTTATTGACGCCAGAAAGAATTCAATTTTACTTTGAACACGGTCTCTAGCGCCGCGCGCCCAACTCTGCATCATTTTGTTTGAAACTTTACCTCCAGCGCTACTTAGTAATACGTTAGCTTCTTTGTAGAGCTCGAATAAATGCAGCCTTCAAGCAGGTTTGCAGGCTTTGTACGCTGCATGCGCCGACAAATTGAGACGTATTTACCGGGAAATACAGATATTGTTTGGTCATGATACGGTCATCGATACGTTGTGTACGTGTATACTACTTCCTATTGTTATTTGGGACCAAAAATCCTTCGATATTCAGTGAAATATTGTTTACAAAAATAGTGATGGTTCAGAGAACTAAGCGGGCGAGTGTTTCCCAGGGCACGTATACAAAACAACGCGCGCTGGCGGCGGCGGCGGCGAGCGCAGGCCGCGCGGCGCCGCGACACGGCCTCGCAGCGTTCACTGTTTCCCACACTCGTATATTTAAACCTCTCGCTAGTTTTTTCTTATTACGCCCGCAGCGAGCGTGTATGATCATAATAAATCCACAAACACAAAGGTCGCAGATATTCCGACAAAAAGCAACGGGTTTTGCCGAAAGTATTATTTCGAGACGACAAAAAACGGCCAAAAAACGGCAATTAGCCGTTGCGTTCATCGCGGCCACTTTAATGCTGCTTTTTCAGCGTTTTTTAAAGTTCTAATGGTGCCGTTTGGACGCAAAAAGGATACGTTATCGTAAAAGTGAATTTATGAGTTTATTAAATTAGCATCACAAATAGTCGTTAATGGCAGAGAGATGAGGGTTTTATACTACCACAGCCTTTTATGTCGCAAAATATTACAAAGCTCAAATAAGTGATTAATAGCGGGGAAGAGATTTTAATTTCTATTTGTACCAGAGATTTTGTATAAAATTTTTAAACTAAGCAAAAAACTAAAATGCGTTTGTGTAAATGACTTACATAATGCAGTAGTTCATCCGCAGCCAGCAAACGACTCAGTTATAAATCACAGCCTCTCTTCCACATCATCTTAATTAGCGCGGCCATTTTAAAATAAGCTTTAATAATTTCCAGGCGAGGTGCAACCTGCAGGAACTCACAAATGATGACAAAATGTAAATAGTGAAGAAGGTAAAACCTGTATTTTGGGCTAGATGCTATTTATTACAAGAATAAAAATGTATGAAAACAAGAATATATAGTGAATATTCGATTAGCTATTTAGGTAATTTCAATTAAATGACATAAACTTACTTTTACCCTGTACATTATGGTGTTTTTGACTTGATTCATGTGGTACCTAGTTTTTAATTATTACGTAAAGAGAGTATTTTAAATGTTTTTTATATCTTTATGGTTCACGTAACATGGCTTTAAATAAATTCTTATTAATTCTGTGCCAGAACTAAGAAGTTTTGTGATTTCTTGTTTTATATTATGGCGTAGTTACGCCATGTAGATTGTACCTATGCAGTTTATTTATTATTAAATTAACTTTTTCCAACTATGCACTATACAAACGTCTATGTTTCGATTTCAAATATTTTAAAAATAAAAACATAAAGATAAAAAGATAAAGAATCTTTATTGATAATGTAAAGTTGTAACATAGGTATAAGTACTAATATCATAAAATATGCTACACAAATTACAATATCTTGTCAAATTGAAGTTATAACATTTAAGTAGTTTTTATACAATTTTAGAAATTACAATGTCAATTTTATTAATGACATAATGAAATTTTTGTTATTAAAATCATGTCATACGGATTATATCAAAGTATCTGTGCTATTATATTCTGCCGCGCACGGCAACTCTTGCGACTCTTGCGACACTTGTCTCACCGCACTGGTATACACGCAAACACTTACAAACACCTATTCCTTAAGGGTGTCTCAGCGCCGATTTTAAACTTTAAACACGAATTTCTCGGGAGCCTGCGGGGCTAGCGGGAGGGGAGTGGTAGCGTTCGGTCGGTGACGAGTGCGGATTTGTTAGTCGCCATGTCGCAGTGGTCTGGCGCACACCGCGCATACGCAGTAGAGGCGTACTTTTGCAATGAGTTTTCGTTGAGTCAAGCACAGCGCAAGTTTTGTAACCGCTTTGAAATCAGCCGTTTAAGTGACGCTCCGAGTATCCAGTTAATGAAGTCGTGGATAGAAAAGTTTAGAGCGACAGGATGTTTACTGAATCATTCATTTCGCCCTCGAAATAAACCTGTGCGATCGATTGAAAACATCGACCGCGTCGCCGCTGCAGTCGCGGAGCATCCACGACGATTTTTGGAGACATATTGGAGACATATTGTGGCCACCTCGATCTCCTGACTTAAGCCCAGCTGACTTTTTTTTATGGGGTTATCTCAAAGAAAGAGTTTATGATACCCCTCTTTCGAGTTTGGAGCAGTTGAAGGCTAAAATAACGACAGAAGTGAGAGCCATATCAGTTGACGTTCTACGACGTGTCTCTGCAAATTTGCTTGTCCGCTTTGAAGAGTGTATTCGCCGTGATGGAAGACATCTTGATGGTGTAATATTCCGTACATAAAATCCGCAACAATACATTATAATTTACAGCAATAAAAATATTTCCAATACAATTAGTTTTTTTTAAATAAATATTTAAAGTTTAAAATCGGCGCTGAGACACCCTTTACTTACTGTTCATACCCATTTAACTAAATAATAAAAGCAACATTTTCCCTTTGTAAAATTTTAAAAGATTACCTACGTATTATTTTTGGACACAAATACCCCACTTACACAACCACACGAGATAATTCCCTAAATGATTACACGAGATTGTATCTTTGTACCCGAGTGATGTAAACCGAAGTGATTCATGCGAGCTTTGCCCTGGCTCAAATAATAAAGCTCTTCAGCTACTTAGGATACATTACAAATTCAGAATGTCGAGTAGTACGTACGTACATATGATGTCGTAAACTTAATTAATTTGATCTCCGTAAACAGGCGGCGGGCAGCGAGCGGAGCCGGGCCAGAGTATACATTTAAATAGATAAAGAACGACTCTCTCTCGGCGAAACCTTAGCCGAGTTTCATAATTAAATTACTCTCTTCCATTATAAATAAAAGCACCAAAATATTCGCTAGCTTTCTGGCGCGAGTTTGCATCTTGGCCGCAATTATTATGCCATGAGTAGCCGCCCCGGCCGGAGGTAACGTCGCTCTTTTTATTTACATTAGGGACGCTCGCACCAACTCTTTCCGACGATGTTAACTTTTTAATTATGCACCAAATATTTTCAGGATCGCGAAGTAGCAGTAGTTAAAAGAAACGCTAAAGCGAGAGCGCATTAAACGCCTTCAACTTTAGCCGAGGAGCGCGACATAATTAAACACGACGGAGAAAATGTTCAAACACAACATTCCTGAGGAAACTCGGAATATTGCATTAAAATCTGCGAAGGAAGGAGCCTAAGTAATGCAGTTCCGGCGCTGGCTGCCACAGGGTCCCATCTGGGCGGGCGGCGGACGCGCCGGGGCGGGCGGGCCGCCCTGTCGCACTCCGCGCCGCGCCAATAGACGGAAAAATGCAGAAAATTTCGAGAGTACAGACCGAATTAAAATAAATCGAACCGACATTGAATTGTTGCCTTTCAGACCTTGTAATGGCTCGTTTCTTTGGGTGCTCTGGATGAGACTTTATTATGGATTCCGTGCCATTTCCTGATTTTCTCGTTCGGATTTATAGAGTAACGCTTTGGAGAGAATTGAGGCTGAGTTACTTCCACTACGAGAAGGAGAGGGATAAATTCGAAATTCAAGTTTCGAGATAACTTTATTAGAACTGTAGATATTTAAATGTTTAAACGGAGTATTGGGTAGACATCACAGTTAGAACCCATTGAGTGTATTGCAAATTTTGTTAATTGAACCAATATTAGTCGCTGTGTGCTGCAACTATTCGATCTCTGACCACATTTCGGTCACTGACTATTCAACTGTTGGCATTGCAATGTCAGTGGTCGCACAAATGAACAAATAAACGTAAAAATACAACAAGTAATACTTGTGAGCACGAACGTATATTTTATCAGTTTTCATCAGATAAATTAAACTGAAGAAAGTTTTGTCGTTATTGGAACGACTATTTCATCTATAGCTTGACGTACACGTTTAGCTATACTAAACTGTAAAACAATTTTACAGTATCAACAGACATTTTTATTATTTCAAGCAACTACTCAACTAAAATAGATCTAAAAAATTCCACATTATTTTTATATCCAACATTGTTCTGGTGGTGCCTTCGTCCGGTCCCAAGCTGGCTGCGTCTCAAGCGACCTGCAAACAGCTGCACTACAACCTGCAACACAGGGCTTCAAGATTCATATCGCCTCGAGTGCCGAGCTACATGGGCTGAAGAGGACTTGTGATGGAACATTGGAAGTTATCAACTTTGTTCCGAAACAAACATTATTGAGACGAAGTTTCTATGTCTTTTTTTATATACGAGTACTTCATATTCATTTATTCATAATATTACATATCACACATTATTAACAGATATGTCACAATGAAATAAAAATAATATATACGTATGTTTTTTTTTGTCTTCGTTTAGTTTTAATATTAAAAACTGTTAATTAACAGAAGTGTGGTATTGCTGATTAAAAGAGTATCAAATCAAGTCTGCTGTTGGAGATTCTCAAAAGTAGTGTAGCAGGATAACGATGAATAGGGAGAGATGAAAAGACGTATCAGATCGAATCATGTCTCATACTACGACGCAGCTACGCGACTATCACTACTACTTTATCTAGAGCGAAAATACTGAGAAGAAAAAGTGCTCGTGCGAAATATCACTGAAGTGTATTCTATTCGATCTGTTTTCTAATCTACTTTGTCACCACCTATCCAACTCCGTCAAACAAGACACATAAAACTAGTTGAGTGAGTGAAAAAGTGTACACGTGCAAAAAGCAGACACGAACTAGTGTGAGAGGAAAATGATCAATCACGCGAACACATCGACGTCAGGGACAGCCATGCGTCACCTCGAGACGTCTTCATACTGCTTGCGGGGCCAGGGGTGGAGGCAGGGCTCTAATAGTCTTATGAAAGTGGATAATGTTTTTCTAATAAGATTTGTTTGCAATAAGTTGATATAATTTAACTTGTTATTGTCTTCAATTGAACAAAATTGGATTGTATAAGTACCTTTTAATGGTTTACCAGTACATATTTATAGCCGGTGGTGTCTGCAATTATACGCACATAAAAATGCTGAGCACTCTCACCCTCCCAACGTCTGATCTCCTCAGCTAAAGTTGATGTGAATGTAACGTATAGCTTAGTTAAATTATTATTTAGTTACTGTGCCAAAATTATGTTCCTGCGCCATATAGCTTTTATATTTTGATCAGCTCTTAAAGAAAGGAACCTGAGTCTTCTATATTTTTTGCCAAATCTTGTCCCTGACATCGTCCCAAGTTAGTTCCTGACTCTTTTTGCAAATAAAAAGTATCGCTCCCATGGCGACGGTATCACAACACTGTGCTGTTTACCGTCGCCTGATAGTTGGCCGACTGTTGGCCGACTGTTGGCCACTGTTGGAAGATGTTGGATGTCAACTAATAACTAGTTGCTTTGTTTTATTGGTCTTGTCTTGCCGACTTGGTTTTACGAGTCGAATGAGTTATTTCGGGTGTCGGCTGTGTTTGTACGGATTTGTTGGGTTTGTAGACAACTATACTTTTACGAGTTTTTAAATTACGTTGTTTAATGTTCATCGCATGATTAATACTGATATCAAATGGCTTAGAATTGCGTTTCCACGTACAAATCTTAGCTAAATTCCCTGAGATTAAACTGTGCGACTATAGTGTCTTAAGTGTAGACATATTTGATAGTATATTGTGTTGTATTTGCAGACAATACAGTGCGACATGAAAGAAACAGCGCAGGTGTTGCAGCGTGGGATTAAAGCATGCATAGTTAAAGGGTTAACTGCTGAGATGCTCCGAGCACGACGCGGCGTGCTGTGGGCACACCGGGCGCACCGGGCACACCGGGCACACCGGGCACACGGGGCACACCGGGCACGGGCGGGATGGTACCGGACCGGCCTAATTTGTAAGTGACACATCCTAAGCCATGATGATCATTTTCCACCACGTGAATAAATAATGATCAACTGCGAACCAATTTATAAAAGAAAACATTATTTGTGTCTCATAAGATGGATCAGTAGCTACTAGTCTATACGCTCAGTACTACTATGTATTAGTTTTAACACTACCGCTGGATCAATCAATTAGATGAAATTGTGATCAAATCTTTTATTTAGATCAAATGAGTGACTGCATAAAATAAATTCAATCTCTGCTCTTCTCAAAACGGAAGAAAATTTCATCTCGTTTGCAAAATCTACAACTTGGCTCAATCAAACAGCTGCACTTCATGAAAATTATTTGTTACCTAATGGAAGTATAATTAATAACTCCATATCGAATATGTAATTATTTACAAATTTGCTTTTCCTTGAATGCCTTTAAAAAAAACAGAAAGGCCGTGTGTGTCTGAGCCGCTATGCATCCGTCACGCATGCATAATTCATGTTCGACGGCGCGCGAGCTGACTCCCGCCAATTCCATCCACTTGCTCACACAATCACTATTTTTGCAACACCACCACCATCTCACCTCGCTGGCTAACTGCACGGTTAAATACGGATCGGTTATGACTTGTATTTGATACCATACGGCATATCTATTTAAGTATATCTAGTGAGAGTATGATGGTCACGCAATGCAGGTAAAGTAACCGACCTGTATCTGGCTTAGATTAGTTTAAAGCTATAAAAAGACAAATCTAAACAAATATCTTAGTTACAACACATTGTTGAATGAACCAAATAAAGATTAAGGAAAGGATACTCATCATTCTACGATTTTCATCAAACAGGAAGTAAATGTTAGCAGGTTGACATTTTAAGAGCGCGTATTGTGTCGGTGGTGCATATCCCAAACTGCATCGTCTGAGTATGAATGCGTCCTTATTTCCATGTTGCTTACCTCCGCCGAACTTTCGTGCAATTCGCGTCAACAAACCGAGATGCAGTATATTTGAAAATTCACCCGTGGCTCGCTATTTAATACCACCGTTCGAATACCCTGACTGCGGTGTAATATTGTGCTTCTGACGGCGGCGCGGCCACAGATCAGACTGTAACTTACGCGGCAATACAATTTTGAACAATTAAGTACTACAATTGCGAATTGTAATTTAACCTGAAATTGTGTTTTGCAAACCAAAGAACTAGAAATTTGTTACATGTTTTATTTTTAGAATAAGCTCACAAAAACTCAACAAACTTTGTTCTGACGTCTCTTTTTTAAACATACAATGTTAAGGTTTTTAATAAAATCATGTGATTAATTATTCTTTCACAATAAAATTCAAACCGACGTATATGTATCGTATACAAATACTAGGTGAGTATACAAGATGGGATGGAAGCCGCAGCTTTACGAGTGTCTGTCAGCGGCAGGCGACAGTGGGTGCATTGCAGAGTTATGGCGATTGCCGAATAAAAAACATATATATTTGATCGCCAGCACGTCTGCGTTTGATTGGCATGCGACAAATAAATTATCAAAGTTTAGATGACAGTTTTATGGGGCTGTCGCATAAAAATTCAGTGCTCGTAAAACGTGTTTTAAACCAGTTTCGAGGCTAAAAGATGATAAAGGATTTACTCGCTATCGTTGAATTCAATTCTTCTTGCGCATCGTTGTCTTTCAGTGCTTCAATAAACATGAAATACAACCGCAACAATACTTCAAGATCTGTATTATAAAAGTTACGAGTTTCTTTGAATTTAACATATCTTCATAAATAAAATATCTTAGTACCTACTAACTGGAACTTTATGTCCAATTCTCTGAGAGAGAAGAGTAAAAAAATTAAAACTTTTTTTTCGAAAAAGTCCCTTTTAACTCTTACTCAAATTGAAAGCTAGGCAAACCAGGCAGTAATCCCCTTGTAGCATAGTTTCACAAACAAATGCCGGAGTAGAGCCAATTCATCCAGCGTGATGGATGGGCGCGCGGACGTCATCTATTCCGGCCCATTTCGTTAGTAAAACCTGGCTATTTGATTACCGCGCGAGCCTGAAATATCAGCCTCGGCGGAAGAATGATGTACGCACATTAACGAGCCTATGCTAGGAACAGCCTTCCGATAGAATAGTTGCTAACGCCGGCTAGAGCTTCAGTGGAAATGATCGGCAATACATATGAGCTTGTAGCAGAGTGAGCCAGATAAGTACAGTATCTCAATCATTAAGTTCATTTTCTCTCGTTAACTAACCCAAAATAACGTTCACAATGTTACTGATAAAATGTGCTATGCACATGCACACTCATATGTACATTCTTGCATTCAAAGTCGTATTTACACAAACGATTACTGATGCCGTTGGATTCATTTCATTCGAACAATGATAATAAGTAAATTATGTTGTACAGTATAGAGACAGGTGCAGTACAGATAACAATAAATAAATTATGTACAGATTTGTTACAAAATAAAATATTAAAAAAATTGTGGGCTGTTTTTGACGTTATTGCCATCATTATACAAAACTCAAATCAAGTTATGCTTAGATTGTAGCTATCTCCAGTATTTGAGCTGAAGTCCGATACCTTTACGCAAAAGTTTTACAAATTTCATCGTCCAGCCAGGTCGGTTATTTCCAGTGCTTTTTAAAGTCGGCTTGCAATACAGCGGGCTGTGACGGACGGTGGAGCGACAGAATCCCATCGTTCCGATGATTTGCACAATCGCGGCAACTACCGTCAACTAGCGCCATCTATCGCGTACTAACTAACCTTTTTGCTTTTAGAGATCCCTAGGACGAAGACACGGAACCATTTCATAGGTATCTGAATAATTTCAGTACTGGGCTAATATTGTACAGCGGTACTCTAATAGTAATTATGTTTTATCCTTTAAACTGTTTTGTTTTCATTTATTAGACTTAATCTAGGTTTCTTCTAGGCAAGCGCGCTATATCGTAGAATATAACGCTGCTTTTAAACATCAGGCAATTTGTAGTCAAGTGTTAGCCTATCTCAAGTAAAATATTTCCTATGGTGATTTCATATATGTACATTATACATGGATAGCAAACAGGTATGCGGTGATCGGCAGGTGCGGAATCTTTTGACTTAGTGTCCCATACACACTCTTGTCCCAATTTTTATTCGCGTGGATAGGAGCGCGGGCGCGCGCGGCTCACTGCGGCGCGCTGCGGCCCGGTGCGGTCGGCTGCGGTCGGCTGCGGTCGGCTGCGGTCGCCTGCGACTGAGCGCTGATATTGTTTATGGACGCCGTTATTGTCCTGTCTCGCGCTCAGCGACGTAATTTTCATTTAACGAAGCCAAAAATTAAATCGACTTGAAATGCTTTTCAGCTGTATTGTCGGTTATACAATTTGTATACGTAAGGTTCGTTAATTTTACTTATTGTTATGACGTCATTGATCTTTGTAATTGACGCCCACTGAGATGATATTGTTTAATTGAGTAAGCTTTCTATATTTATTTGAAAACAATAGGTAGGTAAATCCTCGTAGAGTTAGCCAGTGAAAGTAGTTTTACCTACTATTACCAATTTAGCCAGTAATAGGTTTCACATAATATAAAAATTACACACTCACTTAATCAAAGTCAAACTGTGGAACTCCTTGCCCGAATCTCTATTCCCCTTGAACTATAATTTGTCGGTTTTCAAGTCAAGAGTAAACCGGTTTCTTCTAGGCAAGCGCGCTAGATCGTAGATTACAACGTTGCTTAACATCAGGCAAGTTGTAGTCAAGCGTAAACCTATTTCATGTAAAAAAAATAAAAGTAATAATATATAACTAAATCTAATTTTACAGAAATATAGGCATATTTAGAATTCAACTAACTGAAATATTCAGTAAGTTAGATACACGATGCCGAGTTATTTTTCTTTAATTTGAAGCTCGCGGTGGCTGCTTGTCACTGTGCTGACTTCTCATGAGCCATTGTTTACTTAGGACCTCAGACTCAATCTGACCCTGATTTTAAGACAACCTTTTTCAAAACACGGTCTGTGATTTTTCTACCGACTTTATAGTTTTTTTAAGGGAAAAATTTCAAAAACTACGTTTTCACCCTTTAGGCCGCTATTACTAAGCATAGAACAAGATAGATATCGATGCGTAAGAACGAAACCTTTCTCGAGAGTAATGCCTAAGACCTAGACAAGTTAGTGCCTGAAACAACTTGGACGTTCAATTGACGCCTGTCTGCTTATTCGTGCCTTTTACTTTCACAACCCTTTTTCTTAGCTTTTTAAGCTCAACTTTAGGCATCGCTTATTTTTATATAAACGCTGCATAAAATATCTGTTAACCTGTTCGTTTGATTTATCGAAAAATAAACTTTGTTAAGTTGATATGTATATGTACATTTTGTAACGAGTTTGTAGTCACGTGTCCAGCACATAGTCGGGCGTGCAATAATTCAAGCGAGGGCTCTGTTTGTCCTAAGTTGCGGGTCGCGCGGGCCGCCTGGCCACGCCGCCCTGGCCACGCCGCCCTGGCCACGCCGCCGGACCACGCCGCCGGGCCGCACCGCGCCGCCTCACTACACACACAAGTTTTATCGCAACCACTCAAACACAACATTATTGACTATTTGACAGTAATGCCATACTGTGTGCTTAGGACCCGCTCGTACAAACATCGATACTTTGTTAATTGACCCCAAACGGAAGGGTAGCGAAGAAATACAGCGGTTCGAATCGACTCCAAATTTCACAAAGGAAAGTTCGCACGAACGAAAGTTTTCAAATTAAAATAAGATTAGTACGCAAAATTAGTTTAGGCCATCAAATCGGCTGACATATAGACGTTTTGATGAAGACGAAACGAGCCTTTCTAATTAAAGTTTAAAGCTAAATAGCGCCGAAACTAGGCTAGCGCCTAAACTTCGGGCGTCTCGTTAGTAAGTTTTAGTACTAGTTCCAACTAGTAAAGAAGGCTCTTAGTGAGTCTAGTACTTTGCTGAGATAGCTCTTTTATTCTTTACTAATGTATCGTTTCTCAAAATTAAGTTTAGTGAAAGTAATACGTTTCAGAATCTTGTAACGATACGTCTTTCTTTCGCAATCATTCCACGTCCCAATCGAAATGAAGAAGTAAAACAAAAGCTCGAGCTTAGTTCCAAGATGGCGCTGGAAATGTCCTCTATTTAATAATAACAGTAGCAAGTAGCAGGGCCGCGGTTAGTTTAGAATGGGCCAATAAAAATCTATTAGAGTAGAATGCGGTAGCAAATGATATTTGCGGAGCGCGCGGTGGCGGCAGGCGGCGGGCGGCGGCGGAGCCCTAACCAAACACGCGGGATGGAGACGTCTACGGGACTGCCGGGAATCACACTGAGGAACATATACTAACATTTTTATGCTACTACTTTCTATTCGATACTTCTATAAATAAAAAAACAGTTTTGTTGAACTGAAACAAACAAAAAAAATACTAAAAGTTTTTTTTAAATATCATACATGTATGGGATTGATCTGGTACCTAATATCTCTTTACTTTTTTTTTTCAAGTAACATTAGAGCCATGATAGTTACATAGCCTCAGGTAGCTCCCACAGTCTCCAGAGACCAAGAGTAGTTCAGCTGTAGAATATCTATTAGTGTATGGTATTGCGCGGGAACACAGAACGAGTGGCCGCGTTATGCGACCGCCGAGCTACGCCGTAGCGCCGCTACGACATGTCGAAGCCTCTACGGAATGTCTAGTAGAGCTACGATATATACAAAGAGGTTGCGTAGTTTCATTGCATTGGTTTTCAAGAATTATTATTATTTCATCCTTACATATAGATCCTGTTTTATTTTATAATAAAGAAATTGAAAAATTAACCACTGTCCGTTCAATATTTATATATCGAATAACTTAAATTTCCCACAATTATCTTCTGTGGCAACCCAGTCAAAGATATTGAAATGATGGCGGCTCAGTAAAAAACTCTATAAAATAGCAAATGTAAAAATGGAAGTTTTCCCGCATCTGAATATTAATATTGTGAATTAATTGATCGAACACTCGCATCAATTATGCCGCCATAATTTTATTTGGCGCCCCGTTAACGACCGCTGCGGTGCAACGACTTGCCGCCTTTTATTCTCTTTTACGAATTTAAAACGAACCGTTTGCAACGCAGAATATAACAAGAACAGATGTAGAATGGACAGTATTTAATGTACTGTGGAAAAAATATTTTTGGTTTACCCTTTTTTAATTCTAATCTAATTTATGGATGATAAATCATTCTGTAAACTCTAGTATGTATATACTATGTCGGTTAAAATTAGCTACAATAAAGGAACGTTATTTACGGTTTACATATTAACTTATTTGTGTCAATGTTTTCGTTTTATAATATACGTTGTTATGTACTTATGTTTAGAAATTTGGTAACAATATATTTAGTAGTCCTTTTTTAACTCTTTAAAGTCTATAGACAATCAATATGGTATGTCTGATGGTATCTGGTCCGAGTTAAAAAGTTTTAAATATTCAGTCGGAAGGCGCGGATAAAATATGAAAGGTTGAATAAATGACGAGGTCCTTTTGTTGTATTCTGCGCCAAGTAAATGAGTTTCAAAGTTTGTGTATAATATTAACGGGTATATCGCGAGACATAGCCACGCTAACTCTGCAGCAGCGTGGATAAAAAACAAAATTACGTTTAATTAAATTAACTGATCTCTTTTCAATCTAGTTTTTCTGATCATGATTAAGTAAGAATCCTTAGAATAAAGTGTTTTACGTAGTTATCTTATTTAATTTAACAGTTAAACTATGTCTACCAAATTAGTTCTTAGCAGTATCATTCAACTCAAAATTATGAAAAATGTATCATCACATTTTAAATATTTCTAAACCAACGTTCTATCATTGATATAGATACAGACATGGAGTATAACAAGCTCGTATTGAGAACCCTTTCCGAAGTACCTCGACCCAGACAATCGAGGCTTCTCCAAAGATAATATAGAAACCTAGGTTCTATCATTGAAGTTATATAGATACAGACATGGAGTATAACAAGCTCGTATTGAGAACCCTTTCCGAAGTACCTCGACCCAGACAATCGAGGCTTCTCCAAAGATAATATAGAAACCTAGGTTTTATCATTGAAGTTATATAGATACAGACATGGAGTATAACAAGCTCGTATTGAGAACCCTTTCCGAAGTACCTCGACCCAGACAATCGAGGCTTCTCCAAAGATAATATAGAAACCTAGGTTTTATCATTGAAGTTATATAGATACAGACATGGAGTATAACAAGCTCGTATTGAGAACCCTTTCCGAAGTACCTCGACCCAGACAATCGAGGCTTCTCCAAAGATAATATAGAAACCTAGGTTTTATCATTGAAGTTATATAGATACAGACATGGAGTATAACAAGCTCGTATTGAGAACCCTTTCCGAAGTACCTCGACCCAGACAATCGAGGCTTCTCCAAAGATAATATAGAAACCTAGGTTTTATCATTGAAGTTATATAGATACAGACATGGAGTATAACAAGCTCGTATTGAGAACCCTTTCCGAAGTACCTCGACCCAGACAATCGAGGCTTCTCCAAAGATAATATAGAAACCTAGGTTTTATCATTGAAGTTATATAGATACAGACATGGAGTATAACAAGCTCGTATTGAGAACCCTTTCCGAAGTACCTCGACCCAGACAATCGAGGCTTCTCCAAAGATAATATAGAAACCTAGGTTTTCCCTTAGATATATTTCTAAACAAACGAGTAAGATAAACTTACTAAGAGACACAGTAGTCTTTGTAGTTGTATGCAAATGTCGAAACTTATCAATATTAAGCACAGAGTAGGCTAGGTAGGTAACTATATATAGGTATATTATTTTCATAGAATGTGCTCGCTCAGCTCAATCATGTAGGTAAGTATTGTGTGTCCAGTCAGGTTGCTAGTCCACACCGGCAGAGGGCGCAGGTGGCGGCGAGGAGGTGATTCGTTAAATAGATTGCTACTTTTAAAACTAAATAGGTCCCGCCCCCTTTACACGGGTATGGTAAGCTTCTCTCCAATTTATTTTTTGTTACGTTCGCGTTCCAAGAAATATTGTTAACCTTTATTGTACGGCCTAGCCTAAGAATAATGGAGAAATATCTCGTTTATTTGAGTATGGAATGGGATTTTTAAATTAAATCACGTTATTTGCCACATTACACATAAGTAAGCAGTAAGTAATATAATAAGTAGCATATAATATAATTATTTTTAGTCATATGTACCTACTTATAAAACCATACAAAACAAGTTACAGCTACCATACATACGTATTAACATGATGCTGAGTCGTCTTCACAATGGAGCCCGTAGTGCTCCGAAGCATATCGAGCAAATTATTCGTCATTTTTAACGTAAGTGCTAGCCGGTTGTCATAGTAAAATTAAGTAGGTATATGGAAATTTTTCGACACTATCGCAACTAACGTCCCGTCCCGGCTCTGTTCGGGTGATATGTTGTGAGAATGTATTTTTGTTCTGCCATACATCCCCGTTAGTGGTAGACTGTTCACAGGCTGTAGTGGGCACAAGAGCCTATTATTTAGTGAAGCAGTTAGCGGCATAATGGCGCAGTTCCGCCTCTAACGGCCCGACCACCCTGGATGCTCGTATTACACCACTCATAATAAAAACATTACAAAGATTCATCGTCTATACGTATATATAGGAATGTACATATATTCAATACATGGTTAGTGTTCGTTAGTAAAAGTGTCAAAATGCACAAAAATTCACCCTCTTTAACATTGTCTACATAACTTATCTTATTACACAGGTTCTCCATCGATCAACGCATAGAATATAGAGGTGGCTTTAGCATTGCTATAAAATTACAAAAAAAACTGCGAAATGTATGTGATACTATGGAAACGGGCATGTCATAAATAACCATGATAATAGTAGTCGACTCAAAATTGGAGGTTACAATTGCTTTACTGAGACCAAAGAATTTAAAACAGTAGAAACAGAACAAGTCAAGTTTTCGATCGACCCCAACTGATAAAAATCTATTTCTATGATAGACTACCAGTTTGGTCAGCCATCTCTACTGAAAATCTGTCAATCTGAAGTTTCACATTTACAAAGGTTAAGTTTATACGCCCCGTCTACTTCTTTACCGTTTTCTGCTTGGTATTGGGCGTACAAAGAAAAGAAGAAATAAGTTGTTTAGTAACTGCAACCCTGTATGTTCGTGTAACAAGTGATCGCTCGCTCGCATACAAACCGGCCGCTCGGAGGCTGTGCCTGTGTAGGCAGGCTGGGGTGTAGCGGGATATTGCTGAATATGTCCCCCAATATCAATATGTTAGTATCTCTTAATGTACCTCTTTGTTGTATCACAAATATTAAATTATCATTACTATTTATTAATAAAGTTATTTCAAAAATGTGTTTAAAACTATGTGTAGTATTCCATACTAAAGGGTTAGTAGTAATGGCCGCCTTGTTACGGGTCATTAGCATATCTTGTAGATGCTACGTCGCGCGTGGCGTTGAAGGCGCCTCAGGATCCCGCGTCCTGCTACAATTATAGGAAGTTTACACATGTATTAACCAAAGTCTGTCTTAGTCTTAGACAGATTCGACCCCTAACTTGATAGTCAATGTCATGCCTGATATTTTCCTCAAACGATTTCCTGTACGGAGCGATAGATCACTGAGATGCTGGGGGTGTAATCTGGAGGTAATCAAATCAGGCGGCACCTTGTTTTTGTCCGAGGAGTGTCAACCGGCCATTAATCACGCCGAGGCGAGCCGTCTCCGCGCGATCAATCAGCGCGCAATAACTGACTGCAGACTCTTTGCACTACTAGTAGTAGAGGAAAATACAAATATCTCATCTGTCTAAGAAAAGTAGAAGCCATGGTTTTGAATGTGTATTGCTCATGTAACAATGCACCGTAGAAATTATTACATTTCCGATATTACATACTATTCTACTACTACAACTTAAGCTATATATAACTGTAGATATTTTTTTCAAATACAGAAGAAAGATTTAAAGCATCATACTCATACAACTTTAACTTCATTAATAATTGTAATTTTATTTAAGAAAATAAGTTGTACTTCCTAAACGTCCACAGCCGGTTTTGTCCCATTGCTGGGGATTGGCCTAAGCATTATATTATCATTCTTGAGTACATAATATAAATCCTTAATGTTAATCAGGAGTGGGATAGTACTAATAGGTTAATAAAAAAAGTAATTCAAAATACAATACAAAATTAACTTATTATCAAAAACTTAAATTACACCTTTATAAATAAAATAAATACCTATACGTTCATACCATCCCTACAATGTTGGTGCATTGGGATTCATTAACTTAAATAATTAAGAAATATGTCTTTGTTGTTTAGTATCTGCCCCTCCTTACTCCTACTCCGTACTTGCGGGGTATTTAATTGGGCGCCATTTCACCTGCTTCTGTCAAATTGTGATAGATGGCGTGTTTTTACAACAGCACGCGCAGATTGTTCCGCAGACGGGTCGTGACGGCGCGGGACGCCGTGGGAACTCCAACGTGACATTAGCAAGGTATTTGTATCAATTAAATATTATTCAAATTATAATTAGCTACTCTAATATTGATTAAGGAACGGTTACGTAAAAGCAATAAAAACATAATTGTAGATAGATAGATAATACTTTATTGTCCCACACTTATAAAACAAAATTAACTAAAAATACTTTCATAAATTACTCTAGTGCCACAAGTGGCGGCCTTATTGCTAAAAGCAATCTCTTCCAGGCAACCATTGGATGGAGAGGAATAAATAAAGGATTATAAAGGACGTGGTGTACAACAGAAATAGATGCGATAGAATAAATAATATACACAAATATAATTATAATGTACATAAACATAAAGACATACATCCTAATACATATTATACATAATTGGTACAAACATAAACTAAAATATAGTGTTAACATATATATAATATAAAACATATACATGTAGATAATACGTAGAGACAGCAGTTTAATTATAGCATTTACATATGTATATCAGCATAATGATAATTGTAATAACGTACTGAGCAATCGTTTTTTAAAACGTTGTTATTTCTCATATTAGTAGATACTTTATTTATTTTAATATATTCATAAGCATCGTAAGAGCTTTTGAATAATCCCGGTAGGTTAAGCACATCTCAAAGTAATTATAATCAAATTAGAGGGCTAAATATACGCTCCCACAGTTTTGGCACACTTCAGGTCGCGGCACAATAACCGAGCGCATACCTATATTGAAATCCGCTGTCAAACTAAAGTTGGCGCACAAAGGGAGGCTCCGAAACAATTTGCTCGCTCGTTATTAAACAAAAGCAACATTAGCAAAATGATCTCGCGGGTGAGAGGCCCCGGGGGCCCGTGTGACGTGCGAGGCCTCACAGCGGGCCCCACCTGACTGCCGCCACTAATGACACTATCACCGCGAGAGCCTTTCTGTTTTTGCTAGTTACTTTAGCAGACCCGTGGAGCGACTTCCGCCGCTTCATTTGCTACAAATTACGAGGCTCATACAAACTCATTATAATCGGTGTCTTCTTATTTATGTACGTCATCAAACAAACGGCCGCCATCGTCGTTTCTGTAACGAATATTGACGTGAATAATTCTGGCTGAAACACGAGCAGGCACAGGTAGGAAGGTGCGCCGTGTCGTTACAGGAGAATCGTATCCATCTCGCGTTCCATTGTTAGCGGCCCTATTAAATGTACTCTGGGGGTTCATAATGAGCATATTACATAAAAGGGCTCACTCTATTCATAGAAATAAATTAGATTCGTGGCCACAATGGCGGCGCGGCGCGGCGCGGTGGCCGGCGCCGCGCGGCCCGCTGCGGCGGCGTGCCGATGTAATTATTACATTGTGGCCACACAATGGCCCGTCGAAGTAATTGTTGACCACTAGTGACTCAGCCTCCCCGCTTACCTCCTTTCCCTCCCCTCCTCTGCCCGCACACCTGAAAGGTCCTCTTTGTCACGAAACATCTCATTATTGCTCCGAACAAAACAATACGTGTCCACTAAAAGAGTGCGCCTACCTACTCGTACTAAGATACAGCTTTTCACTCGCAACTATTTCTATAAAAGAACAATGTAAAGACAAAACAAAGGTCGTAATTTTCTTCTCTTAGAAACAGGATCGACATAAGATAAGATAACTTTATTGTTCAAAAACTTAGGTTCTAATACAATTTTGATCGCTACACTCCACACTAGGATGTAATGTACCTGTATTGTGGAGTGCAGGCTCTTCCTTAGGGTATACAGATTATAGGTAATACCACAGAATAAATAATACGTAATACATTGATTTACAGTTAAAAACATAAATACAGTTTTTCGTGTGTTTATGATTGGTAGGCGCCAAGAGAAAGATTATGTCATTGATCTATTATTTCAATGATTATGTACTTATGTTGCAGGCTAAGATACCTCTTTAAGATAATCGCTGTGACTGGCGCAGGCATTCCACGTCCTACACTAGGCTAAGCCTGTGTTGTAAGACTTGGTCAGTCTGAGCCACACTAGTGGTATGTGCATTTTGATTTGATTATTGGCACCTCCCAAGCAATTTTGAAAAATATAGGTACAGTATCTTAACTAATAAAAATATAGGACATAGAAGCTGTGAGTTAATTTAAAACAACGGAAAACTATAGATAACGACTAGCAAGATTTTTTCTGTTATGGCGTTAAATTACTAGCAGTCAGTGTAAGTTCTGACGGTGCGTCGCAGGTGCACATGTACTCGATATCATCTCGAATACGCGGATTATTCTATATACTACACTAGGTGGATATATATACAGAGTTCAATCATACCTATGAACATTTCAAGAGCAGCAAAATATTTTAACAATCCGTTTTTTCTGCAATCTGTAAGGACTGGAGTCTGATCGAATAAGTTTCAGAGGTATAATACAGCGCATTGTAGATGAGTTCCAGCTATTATCAAGGATAGAATATGTTTGCCATGAAGCAGGAGATATAACTCGTGGTTGTTATAAATCATTTTAAATGAAGCGTTTTGCAAGATATATGTCGTTAATAAATCTCACAATCTATACCTACATACTTAGTGAAAAGTTTGAATAAGAAACTTAACCAAACACATCGTAACTTAAGCTAGTTAACACTAGCTTAAGTTACGATGTGTTTGGTTAAGTTAGTATATAGATAATTTACACTATTACTATCGATGTTTTGTAAATGCAGATCAAGAGAGAAGTTTGAAAATAAACCAGTATAACAATGAATACCTACCTGTTTTATAATAGTGAGCTCCCCTGTACCGCGGCAGCTAGTGGCTGTATGCCGGTCACGGCGCCGTACGCAATAATTGCAGCGAAGCTCCTCCGCCTGCTTATTTAGAAGGAGGCATTACTCGAGCTAGATGCTGCTATCACTACTTAGACTACATTACGTTACGAGTGCAATTGTTCTAACTTTGAAGGTACATTTTGAGTAAAAACATGCAGTTAACCGATTAATTGTTATTTTGCAGAACGGGTGAGAGAAGCCAGTGCCTTGAGTCGAGTGCGCGTATCAGGAGATTAAAAACGAGCTAAGTGAACGTATTGCATGGAAAATTGTATAGTAGCTGCATTATTCAGTTCACATAAGACCTTAGGAATATAAGTATACTGTAAACGTGTTGACAGTTATGACCAAATGACAAAACTTATAAAAAAAAATCAATCCTGCTTACATTTAGCAAATGGAATCTTTGTAAAACAATCTGTGTCAGTGATAACGTAATCTCGGTGTGATTGCGAGGTGCGTGCGCATTACCGCGCTGATACACGCGTACTCGAGTTGGCTTGAATTACAATACCTTCCTTCCGTTATGTCATTATGCCGCTAATTATATCGCGCTAGTTGTGTTCCGGATAGTTAGTTATATTTCCAGATGAATTTAAGCCATAATAATTCAGTAAAGTTGTAAATTCAATAGACAATGTAAAAAATTTATCCAATACTAAAAAAAACTTGAGCACAATTAGTTGTATACAATTTTTTTTACAGAAACATCTAACTATTTAAAACCAAAACACAGTTGTTCATCATCATATCGTTAACCCTGTCATCCAGATTCTGATTCGTAAATAAGTTAGTTCGCAAGTTTCAACCCCATGCTCACCACGGTCAAACGAACGAAATGTGTGAATTTAGATATTTTTTGTTGTGATAACTTCATTAATGATCTGAACAATAAAGTTGAATGCTCTAACTAAGCTCAGACGATGCTATATACCTATATATCCCATGGCTCCTACGCAGAGCATTAAATTGTACTGGTAGTACATACATACATTCTCGTATACTCTCATTAACATCGCCTACGCAGCAATAATCACTGGGTCAAACGTATAAGGAGACATTGCTACCAGAGAAAATAATTACATAGATAGGATTAAATTAAAAAATACAGGATTTATTAATTCATATTAAAAAGTTGTCTCCTATTTTACTATTATTGAAGTTTCTATTATCTATGTTCATATTTGACGAGCGCCACCCGATCTGTCTGTCTGTCTGAAACAGTCAAATGCCGTTAAAAACGGATACAAAATAATGCACAAAATAAATACCATGTCGAGTGTTTAATTTGGCCATTTAGTTATTGTTTTTCCAACAGAATTCTTATATCCTTACATCCTATATATAACTACTACTAATATGTAGAACTAACCCACAAAGGCGCCCAATAAATTTCTCAGAACTGCATTTTTACATTAGTGAATCGATTAAGTGTTTGTTAGCTTATTAGTTGATGACCCATTCGCTAAACTCCGCCTACTATCTCCGCCAGGTTCTAAATGTGTTCGGTATTCAATCGGTTGTAGTCGGCGTGCCTCTGCGGCCGCATTCCGCCCGAGAGCCTGAGGTGGGCCTTACACTCACTGCTGCCTCCAACTTTGTCTGCACAGGGGGATACAGGCCATGCCAGTGGTGACCATTTACAAATGCTGAATTTTAAGTATGTCGTATAAAGTGTGTCTGTAAGAGAGTGGTGAACTACACTAGAGTTCACCACTCGCTTCGAGTCAAGAATGTATATTTTTCGGGTTCATTGTAATTAGTTTTAAAGTAGATCGGTTCAATAGCAGGAATATTTTGTTTATAGCAAATTATTATGTGATTTTATTTTGTTTTCCAAATTAACTATTTTATTATATTTAGGCTCACTGATTATAATAAGTGTATAGCAATAAGTATTATAAAAGAGACAGTACTGTTAAGAAGTGATTACCTATGTTAATTGACTTGCCCTGTACGGCGCGATGTCGTTAATAAACATATGATTTATGATTTATATCGGGTGGCAATATCATATATATGAAATTATCGTATCTTGTTAAAACCCAATTTGATCTGCTTAAGTTCAAAATATTTTCTAAGGATGAAGCCAATGAACTTTTACAGCAAAGTAAAATGAGTTTCGAAAAGTATGCAGCCTTAGCCCTGAGGGTACTTTGCTTTTGGTGACTGATGTCACAAACAAAACTTTGGAAAAACTATTTTAGTTAAATGTAATTCAATTAGTTCTATTTATTTTCAGATAGATTCTCATTTTATTTTCAGCTTATTAAACGTCAAAAACATAACAGTGAAGATTTATGCTCGTAAGATGAGAATACATACATTGACCGAATTATAGATTATGCAGGTGTCGTGTCGTGTAAAAAAACAAGGTCTTGGCCCAAAGTGACTACCGCCAGCCAGAATGGTTTATACTCCATAGAAAAGAGCTTCTCCTTCCAGGAATAAATTTGCAAAGACTGTCTCGTGTTTTAATCTATACTAACCATATATAGTATGTAATGAAAATCGTGATTACTTTTCAAGTGCTAATTAATGATTTGTTGTATCTAGCTATCAAAATAGCACTAGAGAAGAGCTAAGTAACCTATCACTAAGTACTAAGTGAGGCAAGTACTCCCGAGTATAAAACAATATCCTGGTGCTCCGTGAAGCACCGCGTGATAACGAGCCTGCTCTCGGCCCGCAGCGAGGTACTGTGTTATTGCTGGCCACAGAGTACTGTACAGGACTAATAGTAGTGTAACAAATATCACAGAATATACCTATATAAGCACTAAAACTAAGCAAAAACTAGCAAAGATCCTAAAATTCTCTTTTGGACAAAAAAAATAGTTCAATACCCTCTCATCTCATAGGAAATCAGTTACATATAAATTAAAAGTGGCTTATATAGTTTGTAAATTGTTTTTAAAAAACAAACAGCAATTTGCAAATTATGGAAGCCAGTTTTTTACCTCTTAACTGATTTCCTTCAAGATTTTTGATTATGTTTGTATTAAATGTTATTGAATAGCAAGATGCGTAGTTTGAATTGTGGTTTGAATGGGTAATGGGTGGACGGTGGGTATATAATATAATAACTTGATTTTTCCCTGGTGAACTTCACAAATAACACCATCACAAATAGTTTTCAGTACCCCTGTATGATTCCTGTCCGAAGTAGCTCCTTATATCTCTTAGAGCTACTTATATTCCAGGATGGCTAGTTACGTTACACTAAGTGCTAGTTATATCACTCACCGAGCTGAGTTGTGGACACTAGAGAGAAATAACAGATGTGCCCTATATAGGAGAATATTGGACGCGTTATTAAATGTAGTTTTTGTGTCATATGTTGTTATGACAGATATTTTTTTATGAGTACTGAAATAATTAAATGTCAGCTTCAATTATTTGCCTGATAAAGGCTATGTAAATATTTTTACAAGACAAACACATACACGTAGTCGTAGTCACCACAATTAAAATTGGCCATGTTTCCGTGACACTTATATACATCGTGTTAAACAAAATATTTCCGGGATATCGGATATTCTCTTAGCAAACGTTCCTACATTGGACCTAGAGATACTTTAATCAATCATCTTTCTCTTCATAATGATAGTATCATGCTCTAGTACGCTTGCTTTCCTTAACACTGCACTATGTTATTGTTTGCTCGTGCAGGGAGTGCGTAGGGCGGTGATTGCGTCCTCTAAGCAGCTTACCTCATCGGTCGCTAGCGACTGGCGACTGGCGCGGTAATCCACAAGCACTGGCTTACGCCACTCAGCTGCGGATTATCGCCGCACAATTATATCGGGTAGGGACTCCAAGGGATGACCTCTTTCAACGATGTGACACAAAAACAATAACAGTTTCAAATGTTATATATTATTTCTGGCAACCCGCCTTGCGAAACGTCAACATACGCTCCGTAACAAAAGTGATCTAAATAATATTTATTCGACGCCAACTTCAAGAAATCATACAAATAACAAGATATAAGTGAATCGGGAAGTGATATTACGTATAATCCATATAAATCAAGCCCAATAAAGTGATAAAACATTGAATATTCGTCGAGTGTTAAACAGTTTTTATTAACTACCCCAAAAATCTAAATAAAATTCTAATATGGCTAATACAATAAATATGGAAGAAATCATAAAAATTGTGAAGTCAATATCGGAAGATTTAAAGCAACAAAACATGAAAATGACAGATATCATCATTAAAAAGTTAAACAATAAAATTGACGAAAAGTTTTCTGTTTTTGAGAAAAAGAATACTGAAATAATGGAAAAGATCAAAGAACAAGATAAGCGGCTAGATATTCTTGAAAAAGAGGCGAGAAGAAAAAACATACTTTTATTTGGAGTAGAAGAAAAAGAGCACAGTTACAAGGATTTGGAAAATATAATTATAAACATTCTCTATGAGAACTTTAAAATTAAATACCATTCCCTGGAATTTAGTTGCATAAGAAGACTGGGGAGAAAAAGTGACAAAATAAGACCAATCATTATATCATTCAATTCCATGGGCACAAAGCTGGAAATTAATAAAAACAAAAAGATGTTGGCAAACACTCAATACTATATTACAGAAGACTACCCACCAAAAATATTAATAAAACGCAAGGAATTACAAGAAGAACTTAAACAACTACGCCACGAAGGTAAGCAAGCAGTGATTAAAAACGACAAGATTATTGTATTAAATGAGGATACGAGTATGATTTCATCGAAAAATAAAATAAAGTTTGTTGAAAGTGCTGATCAGAAAGAGGCAAACAAAGTTCAGAAATCATTGAAAAAATCTGCTAAAAATGTACGTAATGTATTTACAAATGCTGTTCACCAGAACTCTGTGAAGTAAGAACTGGCTGAAGCTACCTGCTGGCGGTGTCAGTCCCACAACCATAAACAAGCAATATTTAAAACAAGTATCTACATACATAAATAAGAACCTCCTCCAAGCCAGCTGGTCACTGTGGAGGAGTAGACCAAATTCCCCCCAAACAAGTGTAATAAAATAATATATTATTGCTAAAAATATATACTTATAGTATTTTTTAATAAATTGCAACATATTCTAAAAATCTGTACAAATGATTCATAAAAATACATGATTTTGTTTGAGGGAGGCCTCCGCTGAAAAGCGACTTTTACCTGAAACTTTGTTTAAAATATCTAACCATGTCACAAATACTATATCATTTAAACAACCTTTTTGTTAAGATTGTCATGTACATATGCACAGCTACAGTTATATGAATTTGTTACATAAACAAAATTGTAAAACTTTACTATAATAAGATACCTACACCTACTCATTTTGTATGATTTAATAGGGCTATCTATGTATATAGAAAGTATTTTAATGTTATCATTGTATACCCATGCCAATATGATTTACATAAATTTGTTCAAACAAAGTATAATTTCAACGATTATGTGATATAGGATAAATACATAGCTATATTTTTTATACTTATAATCATGGTTGTTTTATACAGATATAGATTGGTGTAAAAAAGGATTGTGAAAGGAAGGATGTGTGATTATTGTATATCTAATATATCTGGAGCAATAAATATTACTGTAATCAAGGATAAAGTTTAAACCGTCTATTGTACCTACTAAAACAAATAAAATTCAAATTTATAGTGTTCATAGTTTAGTACACATTTCTAATATAATATGTAAGAAATGAATTTTTCACCTAATATTAAATAAGTACTGTATTCTCAACTTGATATATTCATAGTAGTGTTTTCAATCTAATTTATGAAATAAAATATGTAAATGTTAAGTGAAGTCTAAAGTACACTCATACCAGCAATTCTTATACAGATAACTTCAAAATTTTCAAACATGCATGGATGTATAAAGTTAATTTAAGGAGTAATAGAAAATAAAGGCTTTTTATTTTATTTTATTTATATTATTTCTGGTATGAGACAAATTCGCGACTTATTTTACGCGCGATTGATAGGTACCACTTCTAGTTTCGTTGTATTTATTTTTTCTAATCGAACTGAATCTTGAAAATGTGAGTAGAGAGAGAGACAGAGAGAGAAATAGTTATAAGGAGAAGGTACAAAAAACATTTGCATTTTTTATTTCTTTCTCATCACTTCGAAATATCATGTCAAGCATGTCCATATAACTAAATTAATCTCCCTATTCCGATGTTAATTGTCTTAGCGCAGTAAAACTAACTAGTAGGCCTCACCTGCTCCAATCACAGCCCGTCCTCTGCCGGCTGACAATCGCCTCGCTGTCATTAATTACGCCACCTACTACACTCCGGAGCTGTATACTGCATGACACATGATTTAGCAACTCAGACATAGTAGTTAAACATGTGATGAAGTGATACAAAATCACTGATACCTTCACAAAGCTAATTTGACTGTGAATGGTATCGGACGTGTGCATAAACATTGTTTATGTGTGCGTAACAAAGAGTTGTTGAAAGTTAATTGTGAAGGGATTCAAGTGAGAATAAAAAAAGACAAACACGTGATAATATCAACAGTAGGTACAACCAACGACTGTAAAAAAGTTAAAAATTGCACAGATAAAAAAATATAAATAACGATTTTACATGATTAACCGCACAATATTATGTTAATTGAAGCGGCCATTGCCTGTGTCCCCTCGTACAGAGCAGTGCTAGGATATCGGCGGTATCTTGATCCGATGTCATCGGGCTACCAATTAACGTCGGCAATTACCTGGAGCGGCCCGAGCCGTGACGCTGCGCCAGCATTGGCCAGCGCATATCTGGACCTGAGTGAGGTACATATATGAGTAGCGTTTATTTATTTGTTAGTGCCTTCTGCACATATAGACATAATTGTATTGTTACGTACAATATGTAGTTTACGATTTTTGTGAAACGATTTGTCACCTGCTGCTATTTAGGTACCAAAGCAACTATTTTTACTAGGTCGGGGTGCTGTGGGAATATACAATATACTCACTAATGATCTGGACAACAATGTAGACAAGAGTTACATTTCGAAGCCAGACCCAATAAAAAATCATACTCAGTTTTCACAAACATTCACTGAAATTTTCAAGCATAAGATATGTTGCCTGAATTAGTATTATTAGAGGGCATCTCACTTGATGTAACAAACAAATATACACATTGAATGATTGCACAGCAAGTGTGCACAATGTGATCGTAACATGTGTAGTGACGCGCTGCGCAAGTTGTCGCTCGTAAACACTTGTGCCACAGAAACTTAGTTTAATTATCCCCATGACGTGCCGGGACATATACCATGGGATTGATGGGAGAAGCTGGGAGGAACGACTATAATAATAATTAATCGATTTTCACAAATGATGTATATGTATGGAAATGGACAGACAATAACGACATGTTACTTATTCACGGATCGCGTACATTTACATTTGGAAATTTTGTTAAACCCGAATTTGTAGGTACGTTTGCTGAAATTAGTACTATAATGAAAGTTAGTTGAACCCTACTAACGTTCATATTCCCTGGGATATTATAACAGTAGTGCGCATTGTCCCGCGACCTCGCTCCGGCCTTCATGTAATAATACCTACGTTTCCCAAACAAAGGAGGCCAGCTCTTGTAAAACCCCGAAAAACCCCAAACAATATTCCCTAAAACACATCATCCGCTTGCAATATTATCTGCTTCGCGTAATTTTCATAAAAAGCCAAATAATTCCCGACCTTTTCGAAGAAATCATTTTCCTAAGGAGGCGAGCCCGGCGTGCTCCCGGAGCCCTTGGCCCGCGAAACTCTCTCGACCTTAAAATCGGTTTATACCAAGTGTTATATTCTAGTTCTATTTCTATCAGGCTCGCACAAGGAGCTATCTAGCTATCGAAGGTCTGGTTCTTCGTACGAGCGACACAAGAAAAGCTCATTAATGTGAAAGATTGCGTGGAGTCGGCGAGTAGTTGCGCGAGCAGAGACAGTGCGCATGTACTCCGGCTACTTGCAACCAAACAAATAAAGCTGGAACAAACGCAGCGGAGCGGTGACAGCGCGCAACATATAAATTATTTTTATGGTTCCTCCTCGCTGGTGTCTTACCGCGACAATGGCGCACGCATGGTCGCTCGGCTGCTCGCCATGCACCGCGCAACACATGCATTCTGCTGAATATTATCAGCTAAATGTTTACACAGCCACGGGAACATTATATTACGCGAGCGGAGAATTTTAAAATCGCTGACTCAATGTAGCATCAAAGCACTCACCACACCATGTCGTCTGCAGCGGCGCAGAATCACGCGTCAATAGGATATTTTATAAATGTTACTGAACAATGATAACAGTCGTTTGGCAAATCATGCACATTGCGAAGCTTACATCTAGGCGACGCGCCGCTTCGATATAACCTAAATATTTTACGTGTACATAAAAGTGATCCGGAACATTTGAAATAACTCGCATAATCGAACAGCAACCCTCTCGTACAATTTGAAAACCCCTAACTACATTAAACTGGAAGACGTAGATGATATAACAACGCCGGGGGACCGACGCCGACGGCTCGATACAATTTACATATTTCCCTCCTATTTTCCGAACATTTTAATACTATCCACATTTCATGGAGTTGCCGTTTTGTGAGCGCTCGAAACTGCGAGTCCGAATATTCAGGACGTGTTCGCGTCATGCATGACGAGTAAAGAGGAATTTAATAAATTCAATACCGGTCGTGGCGCGGCTCGTGCCGTGTCGTGCCGTGCAGTGCCTTGCCGGGCCCGCGCCGGACCGGCGTCGGCCGGCAGCGTGTTGCGCCGGATGTCATTAAAACTTGAGCGGCGGAAGTGGTCCGCAGAACGAATGCAATTTGAAAGGGTTGCACAGACATGGCCGCCTCTTACGACTCTCGTACGGCTGGTACATAATATTAGTTCGCTCGGTCGACTCGCGTAAAACATTTCTGTTTATGATTGTAGCGAGCGGACGAAGACGCTCTCCGGTATGATCGCAGTATATTTTTTACGAATATAGCTCGGGCTATATAACATAACGTTTTATAACCGCCTCACCTGCCGCGTTATGGCGACAAAGTTAAAAGCGAATTTGTAAAAACTCACTTCCCCTAATGGCGCGAGACAATGCTGCGACATCACATTCGCCATTTATACGACATTCGGGAAGCAATTTTGTTGATTACGAACGCTCGCTCCGTCTTTGTGAAAATAATTTGTGTTCAAATTACTAAGTAGGATTAGACGCGTTTGACCGTGAGGGCGCATTGAGGAGTGTAATCAAAATGCTTAGTCGATAAGTACATCACATAGCAATCTGCAGGGGATGTGAGGCGCGGGGGAGAGGGGCGGGGAGTGAGGGGGAGCGACCCAAGAATTTGTGAAGGCTCTGATGTGTGAAATCAGGGGCCGAAGTGTTCGGACGCAGCGTAAGTCAAATACCTAGCTCCTACCTACACACGGATCGGATTAAGCCAGGTGAATGTACTGTACGAAAAAATTGAATAAAATAATAAATTTAATAAAAATTACATTGGGCGCCATATGGAAATAATAATTTAATAGGTAAGTAGAAATAAGCCCCTTATACATACATGTTCATACGAAACAGAATATTATAATGAGCCTTATACATCTTGATTTCAGCAATAAGATAAACATCCTTCAGCGTACAGACCGCAAGGTATATATTACACACGAGCTTAGAAGGTAATCTACATCTGAGTTAGTTGTATTTGAGTTTATCTCGGTTACTTGCTGCTGTAGGTACTGTAGTCTCAGCTGGGTGTGAGAGTTACACTAACCGCACACGGTACGTTACTATAAAATTCTTATATAAAACCAGTTCAAATATCTTAAAACTAATATTGTTTTATTTATCCACGTACAACATTCCCGCCGATGTTACTCGTAACTATACAAAAACTTGAGAAATGCATTAACAAAGGACTGTATACTTAACTAAATTAAACAGGTTCAAACTTAAATCATAACCAGACGCCTGGCGTTTTCAATTTATTTAGACAACGAAGACAGACACGAAATAACTTCCTTCCTTTTGTACCTGCGTTAACTTTTCCACTTTGCTGCTTAGCCTAACTTAGTAAGTTAGTACTACGAGTGTACATACCACCTACCGTCATCACACAGCTTATTCCGAGTAGCGAAATTCAATAACGACAACCTGAAAGTTTCAGTTCGCTGGCGGAAACTGGAAGACTCGCACGAATATAGGCTCTATGTCTTCAGTATAAAGATTTTTAGTGTCGAGGATAAACTCTGTTATTTATTAAGAAACGTTAAGCGCTCGTCGCGAATTTTACAAGAGCCGAAAGGGCAAGTTAGATTAAAATAGTTGCGTCGGTCTCGTATGACACGGCCTACAGCTGACGTGTTTATTAGCCTCCCAGAAATTTGTGGAAGGCTCTAGTTCCTCTTAACACCCGGCACAGAGGTGTGACGGGAACTCTTCCAGCGAGAGATGGCTCTCAGCGGAGTTTACAACTTTGATCATTTTAAAAGTTTTATGCACGAGCGCTACGAGTCAGCGATATTTGGAAGATAAATCCTGATCGAGTAACTACCCAAACTGGATATGAATATAATCATATTGCATATGAACGAGTTGAAGATGATTAACTTACTAACTTATATTACGCCGTAACAAACTATTTAAAAATCTGTTACTGATAGGTACTCTTTTTACTTGCTTCCAGTACTTAACGGGAACAATTATATTTGCTTGTATTTTTCCTTATTATTATTATAACTTCTTTGTCAAAGTGTGTATTTTTTGTCAATTAAAAACTGAGGGACTATCTCTTCTTAAATCCCTGTAAGGTACGAAGCTAGTTAGCGACATATATGTGCATACAGATGTGGCGCGGAGTGTTGTTGTATTTTGATTTCATTATCTCGTCCGTACACGCAGTAATCTGGAGTATTGAGCCCGCTGGAGCCGGATTAAGATATGTAAATGTAATCGCACGCACGCACCCGGGGAGCACAGCTATAGCTATAGAACAGAGCTACTGGGAAGCTGGTAGCTGTTCATAAGAGCTACTGATATAACAAAGGCAAAACTTTAATCAAAGCTACATATCGCTTTTTTGTAAATATATGAAAATAAAAGTAATTGTATTCTATAGTTTTGATTCTATGAGTCATTGCAATTTTCTTTTAATCAACAACCAACAACAATACGAAAGGTATTAATTTAAGTGCAATGTAAATTCATCGCCAATATTTTTCATAATGATTTGGCAGTAAATCAATTGTGCTTTAAAACAACTAACTGTAGAAAAGTTTCACCAGTTATTTACCTCGGTTACGCCGCTACGCTACGCAGTACCGTAGCACCTCTACGAAGTAGTATTGCAGCTACGAAACGAGTTCAATTCACGCGTGTACAAAAAACCATTGTACTACATTTTGTCTAGCAAACGTTGCAGACAGAAATACCCACAGAATGTTAAGTAAGTACTTAGTGCAATACCTGTGTATCTGCGAGCACATAGTTCTTGGTAAGCGTACGATAGCGATCGCTGTCACCCGAAGCGGGTAATTTAAGCGCTAACTTGCCGGCATTCGGCTGTTAAGGGTTAACTTTCCATTAACTTAAATACTTGGTGTGTAGTTGCAGACAAAGAGTTGTATAGTGGGAATGAATGCCAATTTCATTACTATAGAAGGAATTTTGAATGTTTCTGTAAAATATTCAACTCCCTCACAAATCTAAGGTAAATTAAATCTCAACAAAACAACACATCATTGATGTTTGTACATATGTACCGACTATTACGTTTACGTGAAAATTTATAAAGCCAGCTACAAATCACCGCTGCGCCTTCACGTAGCTGATAATTTAAAATAGGGCCTAATTTCTCCAGTGAACATTCTAGCACCATGTCTCCATGTGAGGACGCCATTTACATAGTTGTAATGAATGTTTGAAGGCGGCGTGCTGGAGAGAGCCTGCATGACATTTGCACATAATACGCTCCTAGTATGTATGTATATATTATATACATATAATAGTGTGTCTATATGTTAGTGGTGTGTTTGCTCGGTACACAGAGATGATTAGTTTTGCTAAATGTTCCGGATCAGCCTTATTGTGCATGCTATAATCAACTGCTTGATAGAGCAAACATTGTAATACCATTCGCATATAGATACGGTACTGGATAGGAGCTTTACTATATAGTAATGTAAAGCTAACTCAATCTTGCTGTGTAATTGGATAGTAACGGTACGACTATTTTATGTAACCCACGTCAATCTGAAACAAAAAAATAACTTATTTGTGAAACCAGCGCCGAGGTTGTATACTCGGATGATCGGTGGTAGTGGCCGCTCCGAGGCACCCTGCGCTATGCACATAACGTGGCTTCTATTACTATCTCAAATTTAATCCTAATCGTTTGAGCGTAAAGAAGAACTATCGCACTCATAAATATTTCACTTTATAATGTAAGAGTGATACAGTGTTTTTATTATCTTTCTTTATATGACAGAGTAAAATAAGTTATTTCCAGACTGAAACTTAATACGGTATAAACATTGCTTAATTTACCTATTATTATTCATTGTACGTGGGTGATACTAGGTTTACTGTATCCAAGTTCCGACAAATAAGTCTACACTTATTTCAAAAAAGAATACATGAAATTTATTTGTATTTCGAAGAAATAATCATTTTGACTGAAAACCCTAGCCCCGTATACGTACACACATTATCTAAATAAGACGAAAGTAAATTTATACCTACCTACAATTCGAAACCAGACAACAATTGTAATAGCAAATTACCAATATACGTTTTGTTACATACATACGAATGACCCAAGTACTTATTATCAAAGAGTGTTCATAAGAAGGTAGTGTTACCTATTCATAAGGCCGGCCTTTCATCCTTCCATCAAAACAAGCGGCGTTTGCTCTCAGACTCACAGGGCTTCGATCGGCGGATTTGCATAACTCAGATCTGATTGGGCCGCCTTTGATGCTCCGCAGAAATTAGATTGTAGCAACCCTACTGAGCACTATACTTACTTATCTAGTGCGCACAATAACAGCTTATTTTTCTCGAGCGGCTTCGTTTTGTTCGGAATTGGAACGAATTTCGGATACATAATTGAAGATGTCGATACAAGCCAGCTTTATTGTTATCCTATGCGTTTGTTTATTCTTTGTTCAAGTACAGTAAATAAAGGACTACATTTATTTTATTTATACTGTCAGTACAAAGTAAGATAGTAGATTCTGAAAGACTCGCTCAACTAATCATAATCTTGTCGTAACTAGTTAATACTCAAGCATGATAACATTGAGGCACGTGGTGTATTGTGTGTAATTTCCCACAAAGTGGCTGTGTTTGTAGCGGCTAGGCGAGTTATGCCGGAAGTTAAGCACGAACACCTGAGCTCAGTACTAAGCTGAGATACGGCTGCCCAGCGCTGGGCGAGGTGTATACACACACACGTTCACTGGGTGGGACGCCGCCGGCCTTCAGCACTCTGATATACCTATGAGGGATTACTTACTAAAGATACTACTACATGGAGCAAGTCAAGGCATTATTTATGTAAGTAATATTCATAAATATTGCCTTAACTTGTTGCATTATTCCCATCCCATATCGCAAATCCTTACAAGTACTCAACCGTACAATAATGTTATAACAGGTACATCGAATAGAAAATTGAAAAAACACTTTCTTCTTCTCTAGACAAATAGCTCAATCAATGCTGGTTATCGGATAGAAAATGCTTTTAGCTAGCTAAGAAATCAGAAATCTATTTATTACCTAAGTAATAAGATTGATCTGAATGTAAAATTTTCAGTAAATTATCCCACTATCATTAGAGAAGGTAACCAGCTGCAGTAGTGAATCCAGGGGCAGTATTCAGTTCCACGTCACCAACACAAGGTAGGTGCGTTACATGTAAACTCTAAGACCTGCATTTAATATGCTTGCATGAGTTTACAAGATTTGCAGCCGACACTCGCCTCTCGGCTCTACTCACTTGCGAATATTGTATACACACTCTATGTGCAAACGAGCAATAACTATATGTAAATATATACAGGCAAATAGGTAATTGTACAAACAGTCTTTGAAAGTGTCACGAGTAAATATATACAATTGTGTTGATTGTTCTCACAATAAAGTTCGTTGTTTGCGTCTTTTTTTTGGAAACTTTAATTTCAAAATCCTTAACTCAAATATAAAAATTTAAAAAATACGCGTACCATGTCATAAACGTTTTATTTGTCTTATTTAAAGAGATGTCTTATTTGTTATTGTTTGCCTATCATTTATTGTCACATGAAACATTGAAATAGATACAAATTAAATAAATATGAGCACAAATAGACGTTTCATGTCATAACCCGGCCCCGACTCAGCATGTGCTGGATGCGCTGTTCTTCTGTTATAACTACAAGTCTACACGAAAAACATTATTTAATTTATGTACTTAGATATGCATATACTGTGTAAATAAATATTTTTTTCAAAGAAATACTCAGTACCTTTCAGAAAGGTGTGAGTGTGCGGGTGCCGACGGCTTTGAGAGATGTTAATTAGCAGTCGATATTATCAACAACACACTACGCTGCATTAAGAGTATTAACTCCGGAAGCACAACATTTGGCTATCAGGATACCATCATACACCTTTGTAGTTTGTATTGTTTTAAAAATTGTTATTGAAAAGCAGGTTTTATCACAGAGCAATCTTGTAGACAGTGTCCAAGCAAACATGCCTCTCCATTCATCCATTTCGTATCTAGGTATGTCCATAGGTAGGTACTAATAAAACAAACAATGTCAGCTGTACGTGTAACATTTCCAAGAAAAGGCACTCATACGACGCAGCACGACCGTACACACGTGACGGCTGATGCCAGTAGTTAGCGGGTAAGTAGTACTTACATGTACTCCCCAAGTAAGTAAGGCAAGTAGGTACTTACCTCGTCACCTACTTACTCGGGGCCGCGCCCCAAACGTTAACGATGGCATTATCTGCTACATCTCCGATACGAGGCTTATAAACGCGAAAACATCGTATCGCAGCGCCAGTTAAAAGATAATACACAGTCTAATAACATTTGCATATCTTAATGCGGAGCTTGGATGCGAACCGAACCGATACCTACTCATATTGGAGGAGTCAACAACGCAGGGGAGGTGCGGGATGGTTATTACTTACAGACTTAGAGACCAGAAAAATACAATGGCAAGTTCATCAGTTTTTTTGTGTCTTTTAGTTAGTTGGATCAAAAATTAGGTAGAAAAAAAACATCAGCTGATGGTTTTGTTGTTTAAAATTTATAATTGAAACGGTGTTAAACCAGTGTCAGTGGCTCACAAAGCATTTACATTATGAATCGTCCACGACGTCAACTATAGAATTATGTATAATCATACTTCAGTCAGGCTCTTACATTTATAAGTAAGCCAAGATGTAGAACGTAGTAGTAACAATCAGTGCCAACTCTCCCGCACACCCCCCCAAGCAGGGATAAGGACAGAATCGCAATTACAGATTAAATATAATGGATCCGGAGCTGTGTAATTGTTGAAATATGTAAATGGCGCGCCTCTTAGCGGCTGTTAGTGTTTACTGGACGGATTTCAGCCCAGGGATCACTACACGCATCTATCTATAGTAGGTATAGGTAGGTATTTGTACTACATAGCTCATCGGAGCCAATAATTAACATGGATGATATGATAACATTCTCTGTAGGATATTATTCTGTGATGTTTCGAGATACGTTTGTGTATTTTTTTCGTAATAAGTATGTACCTAATGTTTCTATTTAGTAGGGTTTCAAAAATTTAATCGATCCTTTACCACATTAAACCCAGGGGTCTTCAAATCTAGAGTAAATAGGTATCTTCTAGGCAAGCGTGCTACATCTTAGACTATAGTGGTGCTTAACATCAGGCAGGCTATAGTCAAACGTAAGCCTATTTAAAGTAAAAAAAAAACATAATTTGAACTCTTCGTCTCACCTGCTTGAACTTTGCATAAACTTCCATAGTGTAGCAAGAAGTAAAAAAAAATATATGGACGGTAGTGAGTGGACCCACGTGATGAGTTCGCTCCTCATTGAGTAATCCCTGAGGAGCCGGAGTCGTGCTAGACTGCTTTCTCTATCCATTTTTATTTGCGTACACGTTACATAGCACTATACCTAAATAGCTTGTATACATGATGAGTTAAATAATAAAAATAATTTACATGAGGGCGCGCGCGCCCGATTTCTTGTTTATTTCTTTCTTCTTATTAGAGATGCGTCTTCCGACACCCATCAAGCAATATATAGTCGATTGTAATAGGCAACTCAAATGGTACTTCACTCAAATAATAAAAGAGGATTAAGAATATCATTTCATTTTAATGTTCATACATACCTACTTATAAGAATGTGGCGACACCATATCTCATCAAAAGATTAACTAAACGGTTTTCACTCACGTGTAAAGCGCGTAAATTGTTTACACGTGAGTGAAAACCGTTTAGTTAATCTTTTGATAAAATGTCTCACGAAAGTTTTAATATTAAAACCATATCTCATAATGACAACATTGACCCCGCCCCCAGGTAGCTCAGAATAAAACACAACAAAACCTGTGCATTGGAACATTGTGAAGCAAACATCAAAAGAGTCCCATTCAGTACGCGCACAATGGCTGCAGCAAGCTGCGCGCCCGCGCGGTGAATGCAAGCCCGCGCCACTCGCGCGCTTTTCTATCACATACCAAATTCAACCGAACGAAGAATACTACGAACCCGTTTTTGTACTCTAGAATGTTCTGGAAGGCTCCGTATAGGAATTTGTTCTACTTTATTAAAATGGAACGAACGAGGTCGAGTCTTTTGTGCATGTTTTATTAGATTAATCTAAGGAGAGGACGACAACGATATTGGATACAAAACATGTTAGGTATCGTTGTCTTTGTACATAATAAAGGGCGCACAATACGTACACGCAGTAAAGTAGAAGCAATAGAAGAAAAAAATCAAAGAAAGTAATTTATTGGAAGACATAATTTTTAAGGAACAAATATGCAAATTTTGCACAAAAAAAAAATTGTATTATTAGCAGAGACGATGCCCAGCATAAACAATGAGATGCGTTGTCAACTTCTCGCGTGTCTCGTCCTATCAGAGCCCAGGATACCGTTTCAACCAATCAGAGCACCTGTTACCAACTTCACCATTTGGTCACCAGAGAGGGTGGTGGATCACCTTCCGTCATAGAAGTCTCTCACCAGGAGCCCTTAAGGGGATGCTGGGCATCGTCTCTGCTAATAATACAAATTTTATTTTTGTGTAAAATTTGCATATTATTAGGCATGTGACGATGCCCAGCATAAACAATGAGAGATGTGTTTGTAACTCCTGGTGACCAAAGACGACGCTATGTGAGAATTGAGTTGGTTCATGAAATGAAGGACGATTTATCCGATCAAGGATTGAATACTTGGTTAATAGTTACCTACATTTATAAGATCAATAGAAGAAATAATAATTGTACAAATTATTCCTGTCTTGATTTTCGACCATCTTCATTAAATAAATAATAAATAAATAAATATTCCGGGACATTGCACACAGCGCCATCTAGCCCCACACTAAGCAAACGCTTGAATCGCGGGTACTAGATAACGGATATAATACTTATATACTTTTCTTTTGTAAATACATACTTAGTATACATACAAACGACCAGACTCAACACAAGTAAAATGCTTCTTCCTCTCAATCTGGAACACGAAAAAGGGGATGATGCTATTTATGTGGTCCAAAAAGGATAATAAACAGTCGCAAAAGTGTGACAGATGTTCTAAATATATCTGCAAACATCATGCACAAAAAAAACTGTTATGCCTCAAGTGCCATTCATAGACTTGAAAGACTGATTGACGATTTTTTTGTTGTTTTTGATAGGATGTCATTTCTTTTGTTATAAAGTAATTTCTTACAAAATTAGTATTTTTGTTAAGGGGAACATACGTAAAACCCCGTGAGACAGTACTTTTTTCAGTTTAATTATCTTTTTATAGTTTTATGTTACCTATGTCAAAGTAAGATACTAAAAAAAAACTACCAAATATAGCGCCTAAGTGTTGAATATGAAAAACATGTTTATTTTAATTATTTTAGTAATAAATGTTACTTAATATTCTTTATTGGACGTGTTTATTACTCTACTGGCCCATTCAGGTTTTTAACTAAAGTAGTTTAAGAAATATATAGCTTTTAATATCTGGGTCCAAAATGACCCACGATTCCAGTTACGTTGATCGAAATAGCGATTCCGGTTAAGGGTTAATTAACATGAATAATTTCAGTGTTTTATAAATAGGTACTCAAATAAAGTTCTACAAATTCGATTTTACAGGTGAAAAGTTACTAGAAAAAGAATATACTTAAATCTGCATCAAGACTGGAAGTAAACCGGCCGAATCCCTATCCAATGAACAAACAGCAAAAGACGGAGAGCATAAGTATCAGAAGAAGCTGCAGTGGCCTAACTATGGTGCCATCCATCATACTTCTCTATACTTAGGTATGTATGACAGTGATTATACTCTATGTTGAGTTTTCAAACTATCCTTAGAACCTCTGATAAGGGCTTAACAGCTGCCACACTGACAACCAGCTGGGTCACTACTAGTTACAGTTTCTGAGTGTACCTATCAATGAAATTAAATGAAAGCTTTATTACTTTGTATAATAAATAAGTAATACTTTGAAGAAGTCCTGTTTATTTCTGAAGGTGCCTGTTTATTTAGATTTCTGTGAAAGAAGTATACTGAAAGTTCAAAGAAGTGTATTTTACTTCTTTATTGCACACAGCCTAAAGCTTTGGTTTCCTAGGAAAGCGGTGCCATCGTATAGCGGCCGTGATATTACGGACGCAAAAGAATTAAAGTAAATTACGGTGCAAGTTACCGCTCTCTAGGAAACCGCGCCATTTCGTTTACATAGACAACGTTTTAGTGACGTCATTCACCGCTGTATTGCGGCCGCTATATAAAGGCACCGCTTTCCTAGGAAATCAAAGCTTAACTATATATTTATGTACATTGGTACTGATATTGTTGGATACAATGGTGCAACTACAATAAATAAGGGTTATATAATTTACTGATATGAATCCAGAACTAATGCAAAGATTACTAAAATACAAGCCTAAAGTAGGATTGGTATACAACTTTACAAAACAATTGCAAACTTAGGAGATTAACATTAAGTTGTGTATGGTTTTAAAATTTAGGTATTTATAATATATGGTTTAATTCACAATGTATATAAAATAATAACAACAACACCATAAAACAGCTTTTCATTAGTAATTTCTTGTAAATAACTATCTTGAAATGTAAAATGCAAAGGATGTGCTGTATTTTTTGTGCATAAGAACACAAGTTTAGCCTAGTCACTCTTCACTTATTCTGTAAGTAGTAGTCCGACCAAATCATGACACCGGCTGTGGAACGGATTGTAGGTATTGTAGACAGCTTCCGGACTAGCTTCAACAAGATTCCAGAATGGCATCAAGTGCTAATCTATCTAGGTTAGCCTGAAAGACAATGTCTTGTAAATAAAATAAATAAAGTAAGTATGTACTTATTGGATTTTAAGTTTTCCACTAGACTAGCCAGGATAAACATTTCATGCCGAGTATGCTCCTAACATTGCTTGTGGAGGTTTTTATATGGTTACCGTTGGCTCTCAAAGACAAGGCATCAGAGTGACACCCCCATTCCTGGAATTCATGCTGGTAGTGCAATGGTTACTATCACAGCTATTTGCAAAACCATCAATAAGTTATGCTATTCATTTGTGTAAGTTAATTTGGTAGGTATTTTTGAGTGTTAAAGTATTGTAACATTAATTGTCCAAGGCAACAGCACTTTATGAGTAGGTACCTACCTACAATATATAGATTAATGAAGGCATCTTTGAGAAATCACTATGAATATTTATTGGGGAGGCATTAAAACTAACTTTGGGTCGTGCATGGAGACTATTTTACTGTTAAATAGAGCTTGAACTAGCGTACTAACTAAATTTCCTAACTAACTACCTACAAACTTTGAATACTTTACATTGAATCTGGTTTGGTGTCATTTTCTTCATTGGCCTCATTAAAGGCCTCATTGCATCTACGAGAGATATTTTGCGGAAATTGTTGATGCGGATTTTCACTTCAATTTGTTCACACTTTACAGTACCTAACAAGGAGAAAGCACAAAAGCCTCGCATCGCGAGTCGTAATTTCCAAAGAATACTATTACCCTTTTAAAAAAAGGGGTAATTTCGAAACCGCGGTCGGTTTAATACAAATTTGACGTTCAAACTTTTGACAATATAATAGCCATAGACAATTACAGACAATATTATTACTCCTTATATTGAATATGAAACATACATTATTTACAATAATAAAATATAAAAACAAGGAAAGAGAAACTGACAATGTTTTTTAGATAAAAATAGATTTAGAAAATAATGTTTATATAGCCTAAACTAATTTTATAGTAATTAAATTAAATATAGCACATAGAAATCGATCTCAAAAGTTGTCGATAGTTTTCTCACTGAAAAAATGGCGGTGAAAATACCTATTTGTGACATTTTGTCGAAGGCTGGGTCTGGTATTTACGGATCACCTGTCAAATTAAAACTCCTACTCGCTAGCTATGTAAATCTCCATACATTGGTCCCGTAATTTCATCGAATCCTGCGGAGTAAGCGAGGTCGCGAGTAAAATAGTTTTGCTACTCGCCACCAGGTGCGCTGTACGATTTTGTATGAAATGCGGATCGACAAATTAACGTATCCTGCGATGGTAATATTCCTGCTTAGCCCACTAGCACTGGTCTATCAAGCTTTAAACAAGAAAGGCTTGATATTTTAGATATGTACATAAATCAAATTGGAATGGACTCACCAAATCACTTCCATTTCACCCAGATACTTGATCCTTCCGACGTTAAAGAAGAGTCCAACTATCTCGTATACATGAAGAGCACGGCCGCTCAGTACCGCGCCGCTGCCGTTTAGCACGAGCTGCCGCTGCATCAGTGAGCCTGTGCAAAGTAGCACGCAGGCTTTGCGCTTGCTGCCGAAATCTTGATCTGCTTAAGACGACATGACGTACGATCTTCGCCGACCCGATTATCGATGAGCCACCGGGCCCCGCGAAAACATTGCAAACCCGTATGTTATGTGCAAATAGCACTTATTCACGCACTATGACAGTCTATCAGGTTTCCCGAAAAAAACCGTTGGAATAAATTAAATATTTCAGAAAAGCACTAAATCACTCACTATCACAATCCATTAGGTTTACTGAAAAACCGTTGTATTTAAACGCACTTAACACGCACGAGATAGTCCATTTTTTTTTTTTTTTTTTTACGTGTGATAGGTTTACGTTTGACTACAGCCTGCCTGATGTTAAGCATTGCTGCAGCCTAGGGTGTAACACGTTTACCTAGAAGATACTCATTAACTCTAGATTTCCATAAGGTTTTTACGAAAAACCGTTAGAATTAAATATTTCAGAATAACACTAATTCACACACTATAACAGTCCAATAGGTTTTCTGAAAAACCGTTGGGTTTAAATGACTCAATATTGCACTTTTCACGCACGAAATAGTCCATAAGGTTTTTACGAAAAACCGTTACATTTAAATATTTCAGACTACACGCTTTGATAGTCCATTGGGTTTTTGAAAAACCGTTACAACATCTAAAACGTCCGTACAAATCTGCACTGAATTTACATGAAATACACAGAAGATTTTTCTGCTTTAAATCCTTTCGATTATTTTACCGAAATTTTTTGTCAAAAACAAGACGTTTTTTGAAAATTAATTGAGTATGCTTGAAAAAGCGTTAATTCGAAGAACGTGTGCTCAGTTCGAGAAGTAACGACGCTATGACGGAAGGTGATCCACCACCCTCTCTGGTGACCAAATGGTGAAGTTGGTAATAGGTGCTCTGATTGGTTGATACGGTATCCTGGGCTCTGATAGGACGAGACACGCGAGAAGTTGACAACGCATCTCATTGTTTATGCTGGGCATCGTCACATGCCTAATAATACTGTATCCGCAATGTTTAAATCATAATGCTCACGTATTCAATAAGATAGAGGCCGTCATTCTAGTTACATTTCGCATCTATTAAGATTATCTACTATCAATCTTTACAGAATTGTAGATCATTTAAGAGACCCAAAACAGTATAAAACCAAAGTATAAGTATTCGTCCTTACTGGGTACAGTGTAAGTAAACGAAATGTAATAGCGAGTAGTTGGCTGCTAGCTAGGCACGCGTGGATCCACGCCGGAGTGATGCGAGCCAGCACTAATCTGATTCCTTGTTTGCAAGCGTTTTATTACATTCCGCCGAGATGCAAGTCCATTCAGCGGAGAGGAGATAAATAACTACACCACAACTATACGCTTGTGTAACTAGATTTTTTTAATCTATAGGTACATACATGTAATAAATCTGAAAAGGTTAAAAAATTTGAAGATATTGGAAAAACAATTGTTTGATTATAGTTTAAATTCAGAACACGTTTCAGCAGTTTTAGAATTTTTGTCTGTTTATTTATATGCTCATAACAAAAAAACGGCTGAATGGATGATCATGATTTTTGGTATTGTAGGTAGTATGTCTTTAAAATGTCTTGCTTGTGTGTGCCTTAGAAAGGTTTTTATCTCAAAATAATGCAAGCGAAGCCGCGGGCGTACTACTTATAAAATAAATGTTTTGTATTTGACTCGTGATCATTAATTCTGTATTGATTATTGAAATTGTGGCTCATCACGTTACATAGGGTGGAATGTTATTATATTTTTTATGTAATATATTGTCACCTCATATGCTTGTGTACAATGAATGCAGTTAGTAGGTATGTACCTACAATTTATTTATAATTTAGATAATGTTAAGCTTTAAGTAAAGTGGAGAACTATTGTGCCGAATTTCCACATCTATTGAGAGGTTAAAGATTTTCAAGTAGGTTAAATGAAAATTATTCTTATCCGCTAGATGTCGCCGTCTGCAAGCAAACATATTTTTTCAAAACTCATAATGTACATAAACGTGGCTAGGAGGAGTAGAATGTTATGAATTTTAGTCGAAGTATTTGCATATAGTTGTAATAAAACTTCATTGTTATTTGGTATATTAGACACTTTATTTGTGATTAAAATAGACATACAAAATAAATGGGAAAGGTGAATACTGCAACATACTGCATTACTATTATAATTTGCTAACTAATAACTAAGGACCTAACTAAAATGGCACACAATAAATATGTAACGCAACTTTAATGCAAAACATTTTTTTTATTAGGAGACAAGTAATTAAACTAAATACCTACTTAATTTGCAGGTACTAATTTGGTTTTAATATCTAACAATTACAAGCGAAATTTATGAGTGAATGTGGAGCAAACTATGTAAAATGCTGGCAATATCACTGTCAAGGGGCCTCTTTAGTGAAACTAGCCTGTCGCTCGCACAGTGACGTACCTAATTGTGTCATGTTCAGATTATTATGGTGATGCATCTTTTTAAGACTTATTGGGCCTTATTACAAAACGTGGTTTAAATATAAGCCTAGACTAAGTCCGATTTAGTTGATCGAAAATTGTCTGTCTTCTATCATAATTATCAAAGTATCAAAATGTACTAATAAAAGTAAAAATGTTTGTAGACATTTTAATTGCTTGTATGTGATGTCAACAAGAACCCACTTTTTATTTTCAAAGTCCTGGACTAACACTTTAAAACGCGTTTTGTAAGAAGACGGATAATGTTTACCTTGTATTTCTAACGACGGATGACTTCTGAAAATAGTGATAGTTTCAGAATGGCAAAAAGAAGACAAGTACCTATATATACTTTTCGCAAAACTTCTTATACTATCATCCAAGTTATTTTATGTCCATTTGTAATATGTTCTCGTCCTTCAGTTACCGTCCCTGGTTCCTTCCACCGTACTAACCGATGGTAATACAAGTATGGAAAATCTTTGAATAGTAACAATAAAATCATATTATCCCGCGGGTACAGAGTTGTCGAACTAAAGACACATCCTTTAGTACTAATATAAGAGATCATATCATGAGTAAATTGTACCAGTAGTACAATAGTAGAGTGATTACATCAAGTGAGAAACTCATGTAGCTTTTTACTATATTTTTAAGTAAATGCAGAAATGGCACTAAAATCTAAAAATCACATAAATATATTTGAAGTTATGGATTTTTTCCATCTTAATACATGGAATTATCAGAAAAGCGTTTCCACATAAGTATTTTATCTATTGAATACATTTTGTTACAAAATGCAAACAATCAACCTATTAAAGCGTATTCAGTGTAAGGTAGAGACACACATTCTAATACGAGGATAATATTATTAGGATCTCTATGATGGTAGATTATAACACTTTTCTGATAACTGTAAGATTCCCTTTACATGTCTCACCCAGCTAGAACCATTAGATCAATAATAACCTTAATAAAAACCTTTCTATTAGATGAACAAAATAGCAACAATCAAAGTGAAGTGAGCTTAGTATCTAGTGAGTTAAGGTTGATATCTAGTCATAGAGTGCGTCTGATCCAGGAAACTGGACTCAAATGTAACATTTATACATTTACTTGAATTATTCTACGCTCTCCTTAGAACATCGGGGGGAAGCATTTCAATATAATGTCTTTTTACTTATGCTTAGCTGCGCCTTTCTTGAGGTTAACTGGCTACTGTTTAGATCAATCAGCTATTCATTAATTCTAGCATTAAAATATACGCTTGAGTTTACGGGATTCTGGTATATATTCCACGGCTTAGACGTCATATATGTATGTATGTTAACCGTACAACAATAACTCTATTATTATATGCATATACATATTCTGTCTCGATAACCATTAATAGTACTTACTATGACATTGCCCTTCACGCCAATATTACCAGACCAGAATTTTTAATTCGTGTCAGTGGAACTGCATACGAAATCTCAATAGGCAGAATCCCAAACACCCCTAGATGATAGATGTTCGAGTATTCTTTGGTGTACAACATTTCCTAACGTAATTGTCAGCTACAAATAGCTGAGCCAAGCTCACGATTGCGTCAACGCAACGTCTTCTACCCCCGACCTCTTCCCAGAATCCACGCAAGAAAATAAGAATACCTGTGCACGTAGATATAATAGGAACTTAGACATTCCGACCTGGACACAATTATCTTAAATGTCAAAATATCTCAGAAATACGTTCATGCGACACACGAGTTATCTTACGCAGAATACCCCCACCATCCCTGCACAATGTTTCACAAATTCATAAACTATTCACTTAGAGCAAAACGCTAATCAAAGTCGTCTAAACTGACATATGATGACCAATAAAACTGATCCACCATACAAGTTCTAAGAGCGTTTATCATTAGCTTTCCGATTGAAAACTTTCCAAATTTGTGAAGCACCCTAATTGCCAGATGTTACAGTCTTCCCCCCGATGCTACTCCTCGTATCCTCCGTTCTCCCTCTCTTCTGGCTCCTCCCTTCTCCTACTCCTCCTTGGCTGCCTGCTCGTGCTGCAGCAGGTCCCCCAGGTTGGAGATCTGTATCTCCTGCACATGTCGTCCGGCGAACTGGATGTAGTCGTGCGGCGGAGCGTCCGCGGAGCGCTTGCGGACTGGAACAGGACGAAGGGACAGATAATGTACGTAATTTGAAAGGGCAAGATAGTATCATTTATAGCGTTAGGCTTACTACACACAACACATTCAATAAGTATATTTTTTAACACGGAATAGGCTTGCGTTTGACTACAGCCTGCCTGGTGTATTTTGCACTACTTAAGTGTGTCGCCTATATACATTTAACAATCGTTGTGAAAAAGTGAGCCTCGGAGTTCTTTTTAAACCGCGTCACAAGGAACGCTAGTTGCTCCACGGCATATCTATGGTGCAGATAGACATATCACGCAGTAGATCCAACGTCCAATATAAATAGTGATAGGAAGAAGAATACAATACTGACTAATAACTCCTTCCTCCTTGATGAGCTTGTAGGTGGGTTTGTCGGCGCACTTGTCGGCCAGCTCCCTGACGGCGAGCGCCAGGTGCTCCATGGCGGGCAGCGCGGCGCGCAGCGTGGAGCGCACGTGAGACACGTCAAACTCGCCGCCCCCCTCGATACTCAGCACGAACACCTCCGGGGACAGCACCAGCTCCGGGTCCAGGTCCATCGTGAAGCAGCGCTCCGCGTCCACTATGCCTGCAATGACGCAGTTGGAAAGTTCTAGAGATGGAGTCCATATACCAATAAAGAATCCACATATCTTCATGTAAACAAACACATCGCAGTCGAACTTTAAAATATAGAGATGCCCCTTATGTTATCAGTTTGCTGAACAAGCTTGGCCTGTGGATGTTCACGAGTGACGCTGCACAGAATGCGATAACTTACACGACAGCCCCGCGCAGTTCGAACGCACACGTATGTACAACTTACTACGTAGTCCTTTGACGCAGTAATCTGAAGTAGGTCTTGTTATCCGAAAGGAAAGCATGCTATCTATGCCGGTCTTGGGCCACCTTTAAATATATTTTCCAAGGCGTCTTTCCAACAACAGCAGCCAAATAACAAAGTTTCCGTGGATTTTTGTAGCTCTTGCGCTTACCGGTAAGGTTGGAGCTGAAGTCATGGTAGAAGTTGACCTGGCGGCCGTTATCGACGACGGAGATCTTCTCGAGCTGGTCTCCGATGTCGAGCTCCTCCTGCAGCGCGCGCTCCAGCTGCTCCTGCTCTTCCGCCGCGCTGAACACCTGCAGCTCCGGCTCCGAGGACCAGCGCAGCGGCATCACGCGGTAGTTTGCCTCGTAGAACGCCGGGTCCTGGAATAAATAATTTTTATTCAGACATTATAAATGCATTGCAGTCAGCAGCTGCCGATACTTGCCAAGTATTATGTAATAGAAAGCGTAAAAATGTAGTTGGGTGGAACTTTCATGTTAGGGATGCGCACGCTCGGGCTAGGCTGATGTTTTCTATGTGGGTTCTGTATGGTAAGCCGCGCTCGGGGTGTCACTACGAGAATATGACTGCCTCACGCAGGGAGTATAAAGCTGCACTGAAATACGTTTTAAAAAATCAAGAAAAAATAAGACTAGACATGTTGGCCCGTTCCCGTGGAGACGGAAATTTTATTGAATTTTGGCGAGAGACGAAGAAATTAGATTTTAAACCTAGTTTACCTGTTAGTGTAGGGGGCGAACAAAACAAAAAGAACATAGCTAACTTGTTTCGCAACCATTTTATTGTAGATAACGGACAGACAGATACTGGTAGGCCTCACCGTGACTCGGAGCCTCACCACGTTACAGTAACATCTAAACAGATTGAAGATATTTTAAGAAACATGAAGCGTGGTAAGTCTCCTGGTCACGACGGCCTTAGTATAGAACATATATTGTACGCGGGGCAACATGTCTGTCATGTGCTGGAGCAGCTGTTTAATCTCTGCGTGAGGCACTGTTACTTACCTGATGCTCTCATCCGAACCGTTGTTGCTCCAATAACTAAAAGCAAGACTGGTGACATCTCGAGTGTGGCAAACTATAGGCCGATCTCCCTTGCCACAATTGTGGCCAAGATACTTGAAAAAGTAATTCACTCGCATTTACGCACGTTACGCTTGGACGATGGACAATATGGCTTCAGGCCGGAGGTATCCACTGACATGGCTATTTTTTCTTTGAAAGAAGTAGTGAAATATTATGTTAAGAATGACACGACGGTCTATGCTTGTTACCTAGATTTAAGCCGGGCCTTTGACAGTCTAAATACAAATTTGTTGTGGACAAAAATGCAGGACACCGATGTCCCATCTGAGGTTGTTGGTCTGATGGCATATTGGTATGACCATCAGATCAACAACGTCAGATGGGATACTGATTTTTCTGACGACTACAAACTTACCTGTGGGGTCAGGCAGGGGGGGCTTACCTCTCCCGACCTATTTAATTTTTATATGAACGATTTGATTGAGGAGCTGAGCAGCACCGCTGTGGGGCTCAGGTTGGATGGCCGATATGTCAACAACCTAAGTTATGCAGACGATATGGTGCTGCTCAGCCCCTCAATTAAGGGCCTGCGTAAGCTGATTGGAATTTGCGAAAAATACGCGCTTAATCATAACCTAAAATATAACGCAAAGAAAACGGAAATGATGATTTTTAGGTCGGGAAAAGGGCCGCTCAACGTGCCTGAGGTCCGCATCGGTGGACAGATTGTGAAGACCGTAAGCAGTTTCAAGTATCTTGGCCATATCATCACGTCCAATCTTTCTGACAATGAAGACATTGAGCGTCAGCGCAGGTCTCTTTGTGTGGTTGGTAACATGATTGCACGGAAGTTCTACAGAGCTGCTAAGGACGTTAAAATAACTCTGTTTAAATCATATTGTCAATCATTTTACACGTGCCAACTTTGGACCAATTACACCATGAGGTCGCACAACGCAATTAGAGTAGCATACAATAACATCTTCAGGCACCTGATGGGCCTGAAGTGGTATTGTAGTGCATCCGAAATGTACGCAGAATCGCGAGTAGACTCATTCAATGCTATTCAGCGAAAACGTATTGCATCATTCATGTCCAGAGTTGACACGTGTAAAAACCAGATCATTAGAAGCTTAGCGGACCGGCAGCTGCTGTCTGCAACATATAAACGATGGGTAGCTATTGCTACCTGATTTCTTATATTGTATTTTATTTTACTTTTGTGTGCTATGGATCATTGTGTCTGAAATAAAGATATATTATTATTATTATTTATTATTATAAACGAATATGTATGTGAAATCATTGTTTTTATCTGGTCTTCATGTAGGTACTAAGTATAAATCATTCGAATCGAACTGGTCCTGCGGCAATCTAATTCAGATAATGCCGTTGTGTTTTAAAGAAGAAGAGGTATGATGGTGCCATATTGTCACATACATGATGATCCAACAAGTGGTTGTAATCCAATACAATTTATGTTCGCGATGTCGGAAAAGCAAATCCTAAATCGAATTAAACACTAAGCAACACTCACAGTCTCACAGGTTCATATAAATACAAGATAGGTGAATGTAACGCCTCACCTGATGCTTCATAACAAGGATTTTATAGATCGGGAAGTCTTAAGATACTAGTTTTATTAATAGTATTTGATTGTAAGTACATGATAAGTTTTGAACTGTTGAAGAACATTGCCCCACCTACTCGTACTTGAAGACAGAAATTTATCAAGAAGCAAGTGCAGTTGGTATTACAGTTTAATTATTCCCTCTTACGACATTTGAGTAATTGAGGTAACGCCCAGGTAGGACCTGAATGATTGATCACATGTCCGCGCCGCTCCCAGCTGGCTCAGTGCATACTGCACAGGCGCAGTCCTGCATCCAGGTACAGATGTACCTAACCTGGCTACAACTACCTTCACTCTTCCAATAATAGCATAAGACCTTAACCAATCGATAGCATTTATAAATCATCTGGGGGCACGGTAGTGCCCCCGCCAAGTCAAGCGCGAAGCAAACACTGCCGTACCATCCTTTTCTCGAACCGTTTCGCCGCATTTTCAGCCCCCTATTTGAGAACCTCTGGATAGGATTAAAACGCTAAAATTTTTGTCATCTAGAAATTCGTAATAACACACTTGAAATCCAGAATTTCAAGTTGGTAGATAAATTAGTTCCGAAGCTATGCTAATGCAAAGTTTCGCATTTTCGACACTGACTCACTCACTCACTCATGATCATCAAAATAGAACTAGTACTTCCCATAGACCTAGAGAGCTGAAATTTGGTACAGAGGTAGATTTTAGCGCGCACATAAAGGAAAAACTATCAAAACAAGATTTATGGAAGATCTGGACTACCTGATGAGATGACCCTGATGAGAAAACGTAAGAGTACAGCCAAACTATTAGCGTTTTTACGAGAAATATGACAACGCAGTACATGCGACGTCAAAGTGAGCGGGATGCGAGGCCGAAGGCCGAGTATCACCATCACTTTGGCCATCAGACCTTAGAGTACCATATGGGATCTCGAAAACTATAAGAGATAGCGGGTTGGTGCTTAAACTAAATATGATGAGAACTGGTGGTGTGTATCGGATCTTACAAAATCATCATCATCCTCAGCCAACTTTCTACTGCATTCAATTTTCTATATAATTAACTGTATTATAAATTTATATAATATAATTTTATTGAATAGTTTAAGACATGTCTATGGGTTATGTGCCTGATAATAAAGAATTTTATTATTATTTTATTATTATTATTATTATTATTATTCTACTCAATAAATAAAAATATTAATAGGTATATATATATATATAGTTATTATATAGGGATATATATATATATATATATATATATATATATATATATATATATATATATATATATATATATATATATATATATATTTATATATATATGTATATAGTCCACGTCCTGTCAAAAAGAAGTGAAACCCCACCAAAAACATTCTGTAAAAAATTTGCCAAGTCTCGATAGAGCTGCTTGTTTATCTCTAAAAAGTAATGAAATCTCTAGAATTAGTTAAGCCAAGTCTAAGGTTCCTTACTGCGATTTATTTATTATTATAGTTAATTTTATGTGACTTGGCCTATATAGCATTTATAAATCATCAACTTTACTGTAACTAGCTAGATATTCAATAATGTAACTAGGTAACCTAGATAGCGGCCTAGATGTTGTACGTCCCCCTCTGCGGTGCGGAAATGGCGACGTAATTGTATCGCTCGAGGGACTTAATGGCAACCAGGCCGGGTCGCGGGTCAAACGGGACACCTGATGATTCATAACTTCATGATGAACCAACCTATCCAAACTAACATTCATTAACTCGTTTAGAAGTGAGAGAAAATAGTCACGACTGGCAGGAATCGAAACTGCATTATTGTTAATTTATTTTGTTATCAAATCACTAAGCCGCTTCAAATGACTGTACTGAATGAACAACCTTGACTGCTTTAATCCTACCTTCTATGGCCTTGACCGACAATAACGTTACATTTGGTTAAGGAAACAGTCCAAATACTACTCGTGACGTATCTATTGCCTATATTGTTCACATTTTCATGGCTAGTATTTTGTATGTACTTATTTACTCTTACTTTTAAGTTTTTTTTTTTCTTGAAATAGGCTCACGCTTGACTACAACTTGCCTGATGTTAAGCATCGTTGTAATCTACGATCTAGCGCGCTTGCCTAGAAAAAACCGGTTTACTAAGTTAATAGAATTAAAAATAAATAGTTTAGTTTCTGGATTTAAAAATAACAAACACGGCTTTATGACAGTGATAGGAACCTGTGCAAGGAATGGCTCTTTCAAGTCAAGAGCATCATACCTCATACCATCATATAACTTAATAAAATGTATTTTTGTCCATTTGTTCCTTTTCCTTACCGCAATGGAACGATAGATCATCGTGATTTTTGGGATAATTATAGCATTAGCCGCGAGAGTGACATGGGCAACTTTTTATTCTGAAACAAAGCGAGCGCTGCGGCGGCATCCACTATTAGAAGAATGAGATAAGCAAAAAGTACTGGATATTGTGTGAGAGCCCCGAGTATTCACCAGTAGAATCTTCTTCTTATCGAATGAGAGTGGCCAACTCTGGTGTCGAGAGTTTTCAAACCGCCCCAGGGGCCTCTAACACGGCTTAAAGCCGGGACCTACAATTTAACGTGTCATCTGACCTCTCCAAGGACTGACCGCGTCGACCTTTGCTTAACATTGGTGCACGCATGCGATTGCCTCCGCTAGCTGAGCTACGGGCGCTTTATTTACTCAGTTATACCTTGATGGGTATGGTGCAGAACCCCTGGTAGCGGTGCGTGGTGGCGGCGCGCAGGTACTGGCGGTACAGCATGAAGCCGGTGGCCAGCCCCAGCAGCGTCACCAGGAAGGCGGCCAGCGTGAGGCACAGCAGCGAGCCCAGCGACACGCGCGACTCGCCCGCCCAGTACGCGGGCGGGGCGCCCCCGTGCACCTCGATCACTTCCTGGAATACACAATATACATATACACATATCACGAACTGAAAATAGTCCAAATAGGACGCACCCAACTCTAAGCAAGTTAAACTTAGACTTCGTTGCCGTGGCACCTATATTTAATCAGAATATCGCAATAACCATTGAAGTGATATTATATAAAAAAAAAAAACATATAAACAAGACACAAGAAATTTAGCGCTCGTATTTGGTAGCATAAATATATTTATATGCAATTCTGATATATCACATACATACAGGCATAAATACAGGTTGAATTAAGAACCTCTCTGACTATAAACGAATCTGAATCTGATAAAAAAGAAGTTTAAAAATTCATATGAGAACCCCAGAGCGCCCCGTCAGTTAGGCATATCGGCAACAGAAGTACATTTGATCGTAATCTTTGAAAGTTCTGTTCATGGGACACCAAATAATAATTGTTACCAAATTATGTTACTCGTTTAAATTAATTAACGGAACTTTCTACGACGGATCAGAAACTGTCGTCACCAGAACTTACTAATGCATTCATATTACTCTCGCACTTGGTTTGATAAATAAATAAATGCAGCCAGGTTTTTACATGTGAAGGATATTCACTCATTTTCCATATTTAACCCTAATTCGTAGGCTCCGGCCATATATGGTAAAAATATTATATTAGGTATCTGTCAACTAATAAAATGATAAATAAATTATGATATTAAAATATGAATTAAATTAGGTATGAATCACATTATATAATTTATTGTCATGTATAACTAACAAAATATCAGATAAATAATAAATCGTAAGTACCTACATACCTACTTAATTTTATCAGTCTACGGATATTTAAAAAAATGAAAATTTCTAATGTGATTGTATTATTTATTTAAATCGCAATAATAATAACTAAAACAATGAAGTCAATGCTCAATTTGATTATGGGCCTATCCAGCATTAACATAGCCATCAAATTCATAAGTAAACTCTTAATACGTTCGTAAAATAAAATCAATTCTTTCTCATAAAAAAGTCCGCATACATACCTCGTCGCATTTTCCATCAATGAGAGGTGTTTTCTTCACGATAAGACTCGGTTTAGTCAAAAAAGTCATTGTGATCACTTATTGAACGACGCACTTTAATTTGTTGAAAGCAGAATTGTTTATTTGGTCGCAATTTACCACCTGCAGAAAAAGTCGCGACTAATGCGGTTTTGCAAAAGGAAAACTAGGAAAAGCTCATCAATAAATTTTACAGATCGCCAGTTATAAAAAACAATTTATTTTATGTGCTGGCAATAATTGCATTTACAAATAGTCGATTACGTCGGGCGAATACATATTCATCACTGTACGTTATTACATCACTAAATTTATATGAATGGCAACTCAATTTTGTCTATGGTTTTTTAATTCAACCGAAAAAAAATAGAAAAAGAAAGAAATTTGAGGAAGAAACGGACGGATTTTGTAAATTCAGTGTAAAACGAGGTTAAATGAATCAGCAACGCTCGCTGCTTCGTTAAATCATGTTCGATTAGTTTCCCGAGTGTTATTTTATGTTACTCATTTGTTAAATCGTGTAATTACAACGTATACACTTCCACGGAAAGAACGAAAATAAAATGGCGACCGATCAAGCGAAAAACCGCATGCATGTCTTCAAGAACACTGGCAAAGATGTCGATGTAAGTAATAAAAGACCATGACGGCAGTTCTAATTGCGATACATATGCGATCATCGCCGAAACGAGCGGTCTTACCCATGTTTCGTTTCTTTTTCAGGAAATGCGCAGGCGGAGGAACGAAGTGACAGTGGAACTGAGGAAAAACAAAAGGGAAGAAACTCTACAGAAACGACGCAATGTGCCCACGGCGTACTCAACGGACGAAGATGAGATCGACAGGACGCTGGCGACCACCGACCTTAAGCAGCTAGTAATGAACGCGGCCAACTCTGGCGACCCCGAGGTGCAGCTGATGGCGGTGCAGCAGTGTCGCAAGCTGCTGTCGTCCGACAAGAACCCGCCTATTGACGAGCTGATCGCGACTGGTATCCTGCCCATCCTCGTGGGCTGCCTGGCGCGCGCCGACAACCCCACGCTGCAGTTCGAGACCGCCTGGGCGCTCACCAACATCGCCAGCGGCACGTCAGCACAGACCAACAAAGTGGTGCACGCAGGCGCCGTGCCCGTGTTCCTGCAGCTCCTGATGTCGCCCCACGAGAATGTGTGTGAGCAGGCAGTGTGGGCGCTGGGTAACATCATTGGTGATGGGCCGGTGCTCCGAGACCTGGTTATTGAGCTAGGTGTAGTGAAGCCCCTGCTCAGCTTCATCAAGCCTGACATCCCCATCTCCTTCCTGCGCAACGTCACTTGGGTCATTGTGAACCTGTGCCGGAGTAAGGACCCTCCCCCGCCAGTCAAGACTATTCAAGAAATACTGCCTGCACTCAATGTACTCATCACACATGTTGACATCAATGTGAGTAACTATTTTATCTAACTACCCTGTATATGTTTCTATATTCTATATTTCAGGTTTACATTTGTGGCAGAAACATGTTAAAGTTACTAGTAGGGATTAGTTGATGGGAGTGAGTGTGTATTATGTTGTTATTTTTTGTTTCCACATGCCACACAAGTAACACCTCATCATTACTTTTGGTATGGTGGTATACTATTGTCTTGAGAGTAAAATGCTATTTTTTCTCAACACAATGCAATCACTGTGTGCTATATTCCTTACTGATTGATTCTAGCATCTATTGGTATTTGGTGTTCAGTGGCAATATTTGACACTGCTATGATTAGTGCACATTAATAAACACCCTGCATCTCATGTGACAAACATACCCCACCATTCCAAGCAGCCTGCCACAGTGTATAATTTGTTTTTAACTCCATGGTACAGATATGTTCTATTCAGTATTAAGAGAACATATCTGTAACATAATGACATTGTTGTTTTGATTACACTAGGTACCTATCAAATCTTTTGTTGTAGGTACCTACTCAAAGCAGATAAGAGATAGCAGTTCATGTTTATTTGCCTAATTTTAATATAATACCACTGTTGCTATCAGGCAAAGACCTGTAGTGGTTTAAAAAGACCATGTGTTGATTTTAACAAGCATCAAATGAATCTGCAGTAATGGATGCTAAAGTTAGAGAATATCTTAATTGCAAATAGGGTGTCATGTAAATATAACATTTTTACATGAAACTTCAGACGTCTTCACTCACCAAGTAAGTAAATCATGAGGCCTGATTGGGTATCTTCTTGATGTATCAATACTGGTGTTGATACCAAAGAAAGCTTATTACTTGTGTAGCCTATAAAAATTGTAAATACATAATCCAGATCAGTATTTTATTGACTGTGATATTCAGTAACAAAATTTAAATATAAACTTATAACTAAGTAAATTGTGAACATATTTCATGATTTTTCACAATTTACGATTCAGGCATCTATCTTTATAAAGCTGGTTAGTATATTATTACTTCTAATATAAAATAGATATTTTTGTGTTGGCAAAATAGAAATTCTAGTAGATGAATCATCTCTTAGGAATTCAGACCAGTCTCTGAGCCATTTCACAAGTTATTTGGTCTGGCTTCAATCACTAACAGCTTGGAAAATAGATTATGTAATGGAATTCATTATACATATTTTTTCTAAATACTTGAATAACTAATTCAAATAATTAAATTCATGATTTGAATTAGTTATTTAAGTATTTAGAAGCTGCTTTAAAATAGTGAATATTTTGTACATAATGTAAACTATCTAAATGGTAAACTAGTTTAAATAACTTAACCTTCAAGCGGGCGCGCGTAGTCGAATCGACCGCGCTTAATACATTTTCGTTTATATTCTTATTACTACCAATCACATTCATTTCTCATTTCTAGTAACCTGTCGCTATGTCATTGGGAGTATAATAAAGAATAAACCGTCGCGCGGGGCGCTCCCCCCACTTCATAGATCGCAATTGTTTTACTCCTGGCGCAGTCGTCAAAAAGACTACACGCGCCTGTCGTCGAAAAGGTTACGGGCGACGCTCAACGCGACATACACTCGTTCACGCTCGTAATAATTGTTCGGCAATTATTCAATATTATCAAATGAAGTTTGGTTCTTTTTATGTAAAATGAGTCGTGGACGGTTATCACAAAGAGCAATCGAGGATTTACTAAGAGAAGACGAAGAAGAGAGTGAATCAGAGCTCAGCGACTAAAACTAAACCAAAGTTAATGTTTATTCATAATTTGTGATTTTTATTATTAGACTAAACTAGTTTTAGATATATATTAAAGAGGTTTGTGTTCCTAATTTTTGTTTTGATTTCTATAATGTTTCAGTTATGTTAATTGTTCTAATAATTGTTTCATTTTCATAATTTTAATTACTTTTTTTGACTAATTACGCTTTAAAGGCAATGATAATATATCTGATTACAAATAAAAAAATAAATATTGTTTAATTAGTGCTTTATTTCTCGTATTAATCCCGTAGGTCTTTTCGGTTACGCGCGCCCGCTCCCGTTACAAATGACCGCGCGCCCGCTTGAAGGTTAAATAATAAAATTTGAAGTTCTCATACATAATATAAATAAAGTCGCTTCTGGCTGTATGTCCCTATTTTTGCTTATTAGTGCTGTGACTTCCAGTCTGGTCTGGGTCTCTAACAAAGAGTAAGATGATAAATAGAATGTTTCATGTTCATAATATTCACACATAAGTGATTAGTGTAATCTTTGTGTGAAAAAAAGTCTTTGAAGCTTAATATGGAGCTGGTGCAAATAGCACTATCAGAATATCATTATTGTAGATTTAACTATAAAATCATCCACACATTCTTGCAAGTCATGTGAAGGCCCTGGTTACTCGTTTTAACTTACATTATTAGTATGCTTATGCAAACATTGTTGTTATATTTCCAGGTGCTTGTAGACACAGTCTGGGCAATCAGTTACCTCACAGACGGCGGCAATGAGCAGATCCAGATGGTGATAGAGTCTGGCATTGTGCCCAAGCTCATCCCCCTGCTGTCACACAAGGAGGTGAAGGTGCAGACAGCGGCCCTCAGGGCTGTCGGCAACATTGTCACCGGCACCGACGAACAGACACAAGTTGTACTCAACTGTGATGCTCTCTCACACTTCAATGACCTCCTGTCACATCCAGTGAGTACATACTGTTATACAGATAGAAAGGTTTTGATTGATTACTTTTTAAGAAGTTGGCATGTGACCATAATTCACCCTAAAGTCTTGGTATAGGATGAAACCAGTTACTCTCATTTTGAAAATCTATTTATTTATTTATTTGATTATTGGGCGAGCAGCCAATTGCTGATGTGCCTATATCACACTGTGTCAAAATTATTTTATATAGTCCACACAAAGTTCAAATTTATACAGTCCACTGGTGCAATGATCACAAGTTAACAATAGATTTTTTGGTTTTCTGTAACCAGTCATAACATGTTGCTCCTGTTTAAAAATAAACTTTAATCATTTCAGAAAGAAAAGATTTGCAAGGAAGCAGTATGGTTCCTGTCGAACATCACAGCGGGCAACAAGCACCAGGTGCAGGCGGTGATCGAGGCAGGTCTGCTGCCCAAGATCGTGGAGAACCTCTCCCGCGGAGACTTCCAGACGCAGAAGGAGGCCGCCTGGGCCGTCTCCAACCTCAGCATCAGCGGCACCAAGGAGCAAGTGGGCACTCTCATCTCCTGCGGCGTCATCCCACCTTTCTGCAACCTGCTCTCCTGCAAGGACACGCAGGTCATCACGGTAAGTCGCCCAGCATCCTTCATTCTCAAATATTTCTTTTTTTCTACTAAACTAACGCTATTTTTCCTGAATAGGTAATTATTGCGTCATAGATGATGAGTCAGAAGCAGAATGTGTTGTGATGCTAGTTGTTGTCTGCAGGTGGTGCTGGATGGTCTCAGCAATATGCTGAAGATGTCGGGCGACAGCGTGGAGTCTGTGGCCAACATGATCGAGGAGTGCGGAGGGATTGACAAGATTGAAGCACTGCAGAGCCATGAGAAGGTGGAGATCTACAAGATGGCGTATGATATCATCGAGCAGTACTTCGCTGGAGAGGTAATAAGCACTTGTTTACTTTATTATAATTTCATTATTTGGTTGATTAAATGCCATGTGGAAAGAATCATATATTATCTAAATTGTCTAACATTGTAAAATATTCTAAAATTGTTGTAAGTTTAATCAAATAACTAAGTACAATGTAATGAAAGTTATCTATCTCTGGCTATCAAGTAAAACTACAATGTAGGAATGTATAAAACGTTTATTGCATGTAAAGGTAAAAAATTCAAATGAAGTATGTTTATCGTAGACATGAATGTAGGTGTCAGGTTGTAACATGGTGTACTACTCGCAGGAGGAGGACGCGTCCCTGGTGCCGGCGGTGGCGGAGGCCGGCTTCCAGTTCGAGCCGGCGGGGGGCGCCCCGCACGAGGGCTTCCAGTTCTGATGTGACACCAGCGCCTCCACTCACACGTGCCGCTGCAACGCAGCAGCTCCGGGGCAGCCCCGACGGAGGTGTCAATTTGTGCGACAAACTGAGTACTTAGACTTCTGAACTGAAGCCGCCACGTACCGCTGCGAGGGAATATTCTCGTCTTCTCGTTTAAGTCTACAGACGACCTCAGTGTGGGTTTAGCGCTTTCATTATGTAAGGTATATAACATAGTATTTATGTTTGTTTAACTCCGAGTGGAAAGAGGCGACCGATGGATTCAGCGGAATCATTGTTCTGACATGAACTGTTTGTATCTATACCAATAAATTCAGTCCAATATTGTAGAGCGTTGTTTTATTTACGCGGTGGAGCTCGACGGGAGAGACGGCAGCGACTCCAGGTACGACTTGGGACCGTACAGCTTTAGGTTCAACTCGTATTTTTTCTGTAATGATAGATAAACTCTTTATTGTAACACACATTGACAAAAAAAAAAGACAAACAGAAACACAAAAGACTTAAAAAAAAAGTGCCACAACTGGCGGCCTTATCGCTAATAGCGATTTCTTCCAGGCAACCTTAGGATGGACAGGAGTCGAAAGAAATATAAAGGATGGGGTATTCAAAAAGAGAAAATATATACAAATAATAATAATGAATAAGAGAGGTTCAGAAAATTCAACAATATTGAATACTATAATACAAAACTACAGATTCAATAAATTGCCCTGACATTATTACACCGCTCAGTAGTTAGTGTAGCTACCTTCTTAAGGTCGCACGCGTAGCACTTGACGTTGGAGTACGTCTCGGGCTCGTCCTCGAGCAGGGAGCGCGCGGTCAGCTTGCTGTTCAGGGACTCCACGTCGTAGAACAAACCCACCTTGTGCTGGAAACTGACAACAATCATTTTAATTAACCAATACTACGGTTGGGGTGATCTCGCAAACTCTGACTAATAAGGCATTGCATTTGGAAGTTCGAAAAGATAGAAGATAATTTTCTTCCACACATGTAGGTATGTGCACACTACTTTAAAAGGGTACTAATAGTATTCTTTGCCCACTACTTGACTACATACGTAAGGAGCAATGTATAAATATTTAACTTATTTTTTTATATGTAATAGGCTAGCCCGCCTACGTAGTCTTAAGATGTCACCTAAAAAATCTAAATTTAAAGACGCCTGGATAATTCCCCTGCCCTTACTATGAAGGTAGAAGCAACGGGCTTACTTAGGCAGCGGCTTGTCCCAGTGGTTGTCGAGGCGTTTGACCTTCATAATGTGGTTGAGTCTCTGCAGCAGGCTGTAGTTGTCGCGCTGGATCTTGTGCTTGCGGTCGAGCTCGCGCTGGCACTTCTTCAGCTTCAGCGCCACGTGGGGGCGTGCGGCGGGGGAGCCGGCGTCGATGGCGGGCAGGGCGCAGCGCACCTGCACCAGGGATACGCATGCACTGCTCAACTTGTATAGTCTGAACATGGGTAGTGGCCAGTCCAACGACATTAATAGATAATTGTTATTAATGTCGTTGGGCCAGTCTATGTATTCTGTCTGTCTTACCATGGGTAATGTACTTATGAGCCTAATGATTTAAAGCTTTGAGGGGTATTTTTTACCAAAATAAATTATATGTAAATACAATGTGCCTATTTGTAAGTAAAGGACAGCGTGGCTATTTGTTTTTTCTTTCTCACATTTTAAGATTCGAGTACAACAGAAAACTATCTGAGACTATGATTTGTACTTAAGTTACTAGTACTATAAGCCTACTGTATCTAATCAAAATCAAGGGAGCCGATCCCATACATTGGGAACATAGCTGAAAGATACTCTTACTACTTAGTTACTTACAAGACTATTCAGTACCAAACCGATTTGATAACTGGATATCTAAATACTAGTGCACATTGAACGCGTACTTTGGAGCGATGATCCTTGAAGCGTCTATCCTCCCAAGGCTGCACAAGTAGTTTATCACGGCGCGACAACATTTGAAAACGATTTAAAAATCGCAAAAATCACGAACACTTCTCACTTCCTGTCCTATAAAGTTGTATCGTTGCTCTGCTCGCTTTGTTTAGTCAATAAATGTTGCCCAGATACGGGGGCTATTTGAATAACTAACCTACAGCACTGCAATAAGTAGCTATAGTTATACAAAGTTGTAAAAGTTACATTGAACAGGGGGTATTCAATTTCATGAATATTTATGAATCTATTTCTAACTACCTATCTAGCATTATATACCGTATTGCATTGTATTAGGTCAAGAAATAATAGAATTAAACAGAATACGCAGCGATTTTCAATTAAATCAGATTTTATAATTTTCTTGAATAAAGCGTTACTTGTCTAGGTAGGTTCTTAAATAAAACTTCAGATTGCAAATTAATAAATAAATTATATTGTTAAATATTATACACTGCACTTACATTGGTATCATATAATGCTCGTTACATCAGAGAATATACACGAAAACGTACAAACACATGGTTACAAATACAAATTATAAAATTATTATACTTTGAGCAATATAAAAATAAAAAACTGAATCACTAATGAATCTAAAACTATTCTATCAAACGAAATACAGTTATGTGTTTTAGTCGGTTTAGACAAGCTTGTGGTACTTTGGTACCGTCCTTTACAACCGAGTCCATACAGCGAGGAATGTAAGCCAGCTTCCTGTGTTTGGCAATGTTTCATTTAGTAAAGCTTCCACGTTACATGAGTGCATACACACACATAGTCACACTGCTGTGAACACACGTCCACACACATAGTCACACTGCTGTGAACACACGTCCACACACATAGTCACACTGCTGTGAACACATGTCCACACACATAGTCACACTGCTGTGAACACACGTCCACACACATAGTCACACTGCTGTGAACACATGTCCACACACATAGTCACACTGCTGTGAACACACGTCCACACACATAGTCACACTGCTGTGAACACACGTCCACACACATAGTCACACTGCTGTGAACACATGTCCACACACATAGTCACGCTGCTGTGAACAGATGTCCACACACATAGTCACACTGCTGTGAACACATGTCCACACACATAGTCACACTGCTGTGAACACACGTCCACACACATAGTCACACTGCTGTGAACACATGTCCACACACATAGTCACACTGCTGTGAACACACGTCCACACACATAGTCACACTGCTGTGAACACATGTCCACACACATAGTCACACTGCTGTGAACACACGTCCACACACATAGTCACACTGCTGTGAACACACGTCCACACACATAGTCACACTGCTGTGAACACATGTCCACACACATAGTCACGCTGCTGTGAACAGATGTCCACACACATAGTCACACTGCTGTGAACACATGTCCACACACATAGTCACACTGCTGTGAACACACGTCCACACACACTCATTTTATTAAATCCTCTTATACTTTTTAACTTTTTTATTATTTATCATTCACAGAACAAATTCAAACTCTGATATATTTGTCCGCTTCGCCACGTAAAGTAAAATTTTCACATTCAAAACGTCCATTTATTCTCCTTAACCAAGTGTGAATATTTGTGCACTTCCGTAATACTTCTTCATCTTTCCAATACCTCGGAAGACATCGAAACAATACGTTAATTAAATGTACTAGCAAAGCGATGTGGTATATCAGAACTATGCACTGACATAGTACTGGGAAGCTGCTTGTAAAACTGTACTGTTACATCGAGCTCACGAAGGTCGGCAATTACCTAAATTTGGACTACACTACACTGACTCGCATTAACTCTAATTACATGAGTATAAAACGTATTAAATACATCAAAAAGATCTAGTTACTTAGAAATGCGTCCCGAGATATGACTAGTGTTTCGTCTACTATTCAACAATTTGCTAAAATATCTAATTTTCGAGCGCGGGTTTGGTGTCTTGCAAACAGAAGCCATATCTCTAGTATCACATTTAATTGAATGTGTCGAACTGCTCACTCGAGGATGTTTTCCTTCGAAAGTTTCGAATATTATAAAAGTACACACAAAAAGTCTTACACAACAAAGGATTATGCATGAAGTATACAGGTTAGATTACATCGATGCAGCATGTCAGTAAATGCAAGATACGAGTGGAGCACAGAGTGGAAAACACCCTCAACGCACAGTATGCTATACTTAGAGCTAGGTTCGTACAAACTACACTTGGTGCATGCAACTGTCGCGTCGTAAACCAAAATGTCCGTACAAAAATAAATCGTATCATTAAAAAGCTATTTAAAACTTTTCGTAATGGAGTGTCATATTTTCACGAACAAACCGCGCGTTCTACTGATGTCTATCTAATACGGGACTTCAAGGCAATCGGTTGAGACGGTTCTTTGTTCGAACTGCTATAACTAAATATATAATTTAACATAAAGTAGCCCAACTTAAATATCAACGTGATTCGCATTTCATTTTATATTGTTTTGCTATGTACAAAAACATAAAATAAATATAATGTAATGGTAATAAAAATAATAACAAATTAGCTGCCATAGTTACAATTTCACAACTATGATAAATTATTATAATATTTATTATGAATGTGTCACACGGTATGATACATCAGCTAGTGGTATGTGTATTAAATCAACAAGTATTCATTTCATTTGTATTGCATCGTGAGTCAATTTGAAAAAATACTGGTTAATTACGTACTGATTGTGATGAACTTGAATTCCTCCTAGATCTTCTGCTACTAAACAAAATCAAAAACTTGTGGATTGAAGACATGACATTACCGTACTGTGTGATAACCCCATTTAAATATGAGAATGTGTGACTTTTTTACAATTAGACGGATTATGAAACAATTATGTGAACACCAATAATCATCAGTAGCGGCCCTACAGCTGTAACAGTCAACTCAAAGTTGCGTTCTTTGTAATACTTTAACAAAGTGTAGTTCTGCAAGATGAGAACAAGTGGATGGGTTACGTGAGGCTGCCACGGACAGAGCTAAGGCCGTTTACAAATCTGTATCATAATATTAGATTGTACAAATGATACAAATATATATACAGGAACATACATCAGTAACGTGTGACTCGGCATTGATCCTGGCTCGCCGTGTGTCGCCTGCAGACACAAGATGGCGGCGAGGGAGGATGGATGACGTCACACGTTACAGTATGGCCGAGGGAGTACAAGGGGAAGTACTTGTGATGTCGGCGTAATGACTAGCGCATGTCACTCAATGGAAATCCACGCGAGAGATTCCAACCCCACAGCTGCACTACCGACTACACTCGTATAAAGTCCAATACAAAATAAATAAAAGGAAACCCAAAATTAGATAATTTTGTTCAATGACAACAGTTTGGGCATCTTTGATTGGCAGACTATTTTCCAGGTCGTGATTTTTGGACGTGAAAATAGTAAATGTTAATTTAAAGATGTTTTAATTAATGCATTCCTTAAAACATCTCCATCTGTTCAAGTGTAGTCGGTAGTGGAGCCGTGTCCTTATTCCACAATGGGATACCTAATTCGTTGTCAAATAGACTAAAGTTTTATGAAGATACTTGTAAGTCCACAAGAACAATAAAAAGTCTACGCGCCCTCACACGTCACACCCTAGTCAGACTTTAAATGTATAAATGGATCTATCACGCTTAATATTATTTACGATAATATAAACACCGTGACGTCCGCGACTATAAAAATGTAAAAAATCCCACTTTCACGTCGTCCCAGTCGATCCACGATACTCCACGAGGTGACCTATATTATCTACATACGTAGCCAAACATCACAACTTATGCATATATACCGGTGTACATCGTTTCATATTGTTTACTTCCCGTCCGCGAGGTACACACGTCGGATCCACGAACGGTAGCGTTCTCTTCACAAAAACCACATCTTTTCATTGAACATTTGCGTTCTACATCGGATCATATACGTATGTAACAATATTATGCCATTCCACAATACTGTGAGCAGTGGATATATTCCACAACTATTATGTGGTCACCTTGTCCCGCCTCCTCCTCCTGGCGGGGGAACACTCGAGCCTGCAGGAGGGGCTGCACGACTCGACATATATTTACGGATATCTATATGTTTAACTATAAACTCATTTAAAAGTTCCACTACTTACTGGTTTCTTACCTAAAATAATATGTAAAAATTGCTCTTATACAATTAGAGATGCGTCGAAGAAGCCAATTTTTGGTTTTATTATTATTGTTTAGTTAATAATTAATAATAACTCGGGCATTGCATCAATGCCACATTATGCTACAAGTAAGAGTATATATTATGAGGGCAGTTTGAGAACAACAGATTCCCGAGTGTTTTATAGTATAGGTAACTACAGTCAGTACTTGTTATTGTTCATTACGAATTAGTTTGGACCTTATGCATTATATATACGCGACAAGTTGTCATTGGTATAATTACTTTGTTAGAACGATAAGGAATCTGTTCATTTCAAACTGACCTCGAACTTTTTGATCAGGTTTCTCGTATAATACAAAATACTAAATCATAATTCTTATGGCCGATATCAATCGAGTTCGATCACTTACAAAGAAAGAAATGTTACGCAGATCTCTCGTTACGTTCTTCGTCTTTAAATTTTACTATAACATTTTTTAACCAATCCATGAGTTGCGTCCTGGACGCCGTGCCGAGCGGTCGCTTTCGGGAAATATCAGTAGAGCCTCGTAAAACCAATTGATCCGTTAAACAATAGGCACAACATCTGCCAGCGGCTAGCACAATCGCTGCGAGCAAAGCTTGACGATCCCTAGCGTAGGTCAATTCTCTGGCCCGCGAAAAGTGCCTAACAACCAAGTGCCGTGCAACGCGTGTGTGTAATCTTTACATGTATCGTATCAGTGTGGGACAATCAGTGTACGTGACCCGCGCCATTGGCATCAGAGGCCACCGATAACTGCAGTAACAACGCCCAGCGCGGGGTAACCCACTCCAGCAAAAGGAAAACTCGGTGAGCTTGTTCCATATTAGTCACACGCGGTCTAAACCCCTTTTCTTCTGTCTCTCCTACCTCAACATCCTAGGATATTGACTAGACGTCTGCCACGAGGGACAAGTCTGTCCGACAACGAAACCAACACCGTACTGTCACATCGATTACTTACAGATCAAACCTACGCGTAACTAGCTTATCCGATTCCAAAATACATTATCTACACAGACTGCAATAAAACCCCCTCACACGCGGCTTTTAGTTACCTATTTCATTTTTCTTTTACTTCCTAGGAATCACTATTAAAACTAAAAATAAATCACTCCTGAAAAGTAAAGATTATATTCGTGCATCTCGGCGACTTGCGGCACCTCGCCCAACTAAGCATGATACGTTGCTGCATGACTACTACGTTAGATCACGCAAACCTCTAGTAATACTTCGTTGTTGCTATTCCCCCTAAATAAAATCTTTCGATCTGACAAAACTCAGACAATCTGGCCAAAACATCTTGACTTCAATTGGTCCTAAAAGCAATTTCTACCACCTCTAATTACTCTTTTAGGACTTAGGATCCCGACCTAGGGCATGCTAAATCCACAAGGATAGACTAGATTACACGATCCCATACCACGGCTGTAATTACTCATAACGAATGCGTAAACACTGGCTGTTGTAAGTAGATATAATATACATCGGGATTCCCTAAAATTTCCACGATAAATATATAGATAACTACTTACCCTACACTATCTAAAAAGCGGATAGGTTTTATTGAAAGAAGAAAGAAAGAAAGAAAACATCTATTGTTTATTTATTTTACAGTTGTAGACTTTTGTAACAACAAAAGAACCCCCAGAAATAACCCACATACAAAAAAAGCAGGTAAACCCCGCCATAAGACAATCTACGTTCCCAAAGCAAACACAAAAGCCTAAATTATACTTAAATACAAAAACTACGCACATCTGCAGGTCCGTTTGGACAATAACCTAAGACATAACTAAATAGAAATATTACTTAAACAACAGCTATTCATTCCCAAAACAAACACGAAACGTAAAACTAAACAATAAAGATGAACATTAACAATAGGTGCAGCTAAAAACCACCCGCTTATTTCCGACATCTGCGAGGCCCTATGGTCGGGTCATGATCCCTTTTTTATCTCAGTTTTGCTACGTAAAATAAAGCCCAGACGTTTATTTTATACACATAACACACTTAGTACAAAAAGCGTAGGTTTTTCATTGACTATAATCGTTGTAAAACCTGATAAATAGATTGATATTTGATAAATAGTTGTAGTTCACCAGTACCGCTATAACTTACATGTATTCTTTTAGTAGGTACCAAAATAATGGTAGTTAAGTACGATTCCAAATAATTAGCCCTAACTCACCTGGACACCACGCTAGAACTAAAGTAACGAACTTCGCCTGCCGCCGGACGAAAGGGTTCGTAAAGATCCCATAGATAGCCTAGGGAAAAACAGCAGATACTAAGTGCAAGTATCCTAACACACACCTAACAAATGCCTCGTACTTAGAGTTGATAGACGAGACCCAAGTACCCACTCGAGTACTACTTACTCCCCTTCTCCGTTAAAGGCAAAGGGGAACTAGGATAGCGCATGATACACCAGTTTTATAATACAAATACGTACATAGTATATAAGCTTCCTTCACAGCATCGCAACAAACCTCAACAAAAAGGATCACGCGCATACCAGAAAGATACCACGAGCTAGCCACGGCACCCCGTCGTTTGTGATACCGTCACGGTAAGGCACAAAGCAGATATGGAAATAGGGAACTCTATCGTAAAAATACCAGGAGACGGCAACTGCTTGTATCGCGCTATAGCCCACCAAATTAACGACTTGTATGGCCTAACCTTCGACCACCAACACATTCGACGAGACCTCGCACGCCACGTAGAAGAAAACCAAAACGATCCACAAATGTACCTAGCGATCAGAAGTAATCTAAATAGTTCAGCACAAAGCGAACAAATCAGGAACTACATTCTATCACAATACCAAGATGGTACATGGGGCGGCACAGACATACTTATAGCGGCAGCGGAATATTATAGTATTAACGTGAAAATCTTTCAAAAAACCCCGCTACAAGAAACAGTATGCTTCTCTCCTAAGGAACCAAACGATGCCGCAGGTAGCATAGGTCTAATATTTACGGGGAACCACTTTGATTGCTTTGAAAATCACCTAGGAGTAATAAGTACAAACACCACGCAAAATGACCTTAGTCTAACCCTTGGAACTAGCACCCCAGAGGAGATACCAGATGAGTCCGGATACCGACTTGCCCGCCCCAGGCCACACCAAAAAAACAAAAAACAGGTAGTAAATGAAAACATAAACATTGCCACATGGAATGTTAGAGGCGCGGCAACGTTGACTAAAAAACGAGAGATCGACGAGTTTTTAGACGGAAAATCTATCCATATTGCCTGCCTACAGGAAACTCACTTAAAATCCGGGACCTACGAATCTAGTCACTATACGTGGCACCTAAGCGGAAACAACAACAAAAGAGGCCTAGCTATTCTCATAAGAAAAAACAGCGGCCTAAGGCTGAACTGGACTAAAGCAAACACAAACAATATGGTTGCTTCAATACATACAAGCAGTGGAGCCTCTCTATTCATTACTACAACGCACTGGTCCAATTCAACGTCATCAGCAACAAACGACGCGACTCGGCTACTACAACTGACCAAGAACAAACCAGGGAACTCAATAACAATCATACTAGGTGACTTCAACGCCCACATAGGACTCACAGATACACACGAACTTCGCGATAAAAATCAAATAGGCAAAAATCTCTTACACCAAACAAGTAACGACAACGGAGACATCTTAGTAGATCTAATTGCACGGGAAAATCTCCGATTGGACACATCATTCGGCCGGCGCAGCTGTAAAACGACTTGGACGTCGGGGAACAAAACGTCGCAAATAGACCACATAATGACAGATGCCAAAAACAACCAGATTTTTAATTACATCAAAGGCGAAAAAACTATCCTATCTGACCATAGAATCATATGGGGAAACGTAAAGCCCCTCACATTAAATTCCAATAGGGACTCTACGAGACCTCCAATAAGACTAGCCAGGGCCAACGTTGCGAACGAGTTTGACTACAAAACCCTAAACTACGAGATGCTTCAAAGTACCACCACTCGAGAAAAATACCAAGAAACTTTATCAGAGGAAACCAAAAAGAGCAGGAACTGCGAAAACCGAAAAGAGCCGCTATCGTGGGAAGTGATAACAAACGTCATGAAGATGGCGGCCAATAAGACTATCAAATATGACAGAAGGTACTCTAAGGCTAGAGAAGAAGCAATTACAAACCTACAGAAGGCGAAGTACCATTATAAGCATCATCCTCAAGATATAGAGGCTAGAAACACACTTAAAGAGTGCCGGCGCCGTTTGCAAGAGACCGAAGCAACGGAAGACCAACAAGAATGCCGCAGTTTTTTCAGCGGTCTAGCAAAAACACACCCATCAAAAAGGATGAGGATCACCTATGACTTCTATAGAAGGCACAAACAGAAGGAAAGAAGACGGGTCAAAAACACATTCATTCCGATTTCCAAGTGGGAAAAAGAACTTGACCTTACAGAGGGGTCGTTTACTGACGTACTGAGCGATGAAGACCCGACAGATCTAGGGCAAGAGTCAGAGGACACAAGAACAATCCCTTAGCGACATAGGATCTATTCGACCCACATTAAAGATCCACCTACTACACCCGACGCGGTTATGATTACTCACAATAGAACCAACATTACACAGCGAACGTATTAAGATAGTGCTTGCAAAGCCAAACACTAACAAACCCCAAGATGGGTCAACTCAATAATCAACGAACACCACTTTTTACTAACGCTTATCCCTATCCTTAATAACAACCTTTTCCAAATCGGCGTCTGGCTGCATAGCCGGTCGACTACCATCCCGGAGCGTTAGCACAAAACCACGCTCCAAAACCTTGTGCCCCCTGGTATGCCGGTTTGACCGGAGCAGGCTTGTCCTGGCTGGGTGTGGTACCTATGTTCATGTTCATGTTCAACATTTTTTAACCAATCCATTGAAAATTTGGAATTATAGAAGTCACAAGACTTGCATGTAGTTATTGAAAAGTAGAAAGAAAATAAAGTATAGATATAGGTGGTACCTGAGTACTAGGACTGCATTCACTGACGACACTTTATTAAATCAACCCGCGTATAAATCACACATGAACAACATCGCAATAGTTTGCTTTTATCAACAATGCTCAAACATTGGACCGACAGGAACAGAAAATATATGTATCGCAAGTACAAGTAGATATGTTCATACTTTTGTCACATTACATGTTATAGACAATTTCTTTTTCTTCTTTTAGCTCAGGTCTACTAGGAAAACAATAATGAATTCTCTAAGAAACAATGTCGTCAGTGAATTCAGGCAAGTGTTTGTGAAGTTGTGCAGTTAAAGCGCAGCGTCCACTCGGCGTCACGTCGACGTCAGCTCCGGCGTGCCGTCAACGTGACGTCGCCGTCACTGCGGCGGCAGCGCGCGGGCGCGGGGGGCGGCGCGCGGGGGGACTCAGCAGGGCGGCTCGTGGCGGGGGAGCGGCCGGACCAGGTACAGCTTCTCGCCCTACGCAATCAAATGATTAAGACAAATATTACTTTGACACGTGTATCGTGAACGTGTTTCTGAATAACATGAAACAGCTTACATTTATGAGGTAGGTAGCACTCTATGCTGGTAGGTTCAACTTAGAATTACGATTGGTCAATACCAAGATTGAATGTATGTCACGAGTATAGTGAAACGTTAGTACAGTCAAGAAGGCGTAAGCTGAGCTTTGCATTTGTGTGGGTGTACATAGATAGTGTAGGTGTGATGCCCGGCTTACGGCGCGGCGCCACCTTAGTTTGGTTTAAACCGGTTTTTACTGTTTTTTGTCAACCGGCTTACGGCGCGGCGCCGTTTTACTCCCTCGCCCACCTGCCACACTTCACCTCTTGTACTGATAGCAGCGTTACGTGTTTCATTTTAAATATTATAAAAATATAAAATTTATAAAAATATAAATTCAATACGTAGCGAAAAAAAACGTATCCATGAATATGGATAAAATAATGAGGTTAGCGAAAGAAAAAAATGAAACTATCACTGTAGAATGGAAATATGTATGTGACCACGCAATAAAAGAAGGAGAAAAAGTTTCATGGATACGACGCCGCTGTTGATAATAATAATGAAACGATTCATTATTAACACAAACGACACATAAGACGAGAGTGAAAATTAAAACGAGAGTGACAAGGAAAATTATGACGGTGCAATGTCCACTGTAAAAGAATTTGTAATATTTTTTTTATTTGTGAATTTTATATTAAAAAATATAAATAAAATTTGTTTTAGGATTTTATTGTCTGACGGTACTTTTGGTGATCACTCACACAAATGCAAAGCTCAGCTTAGACCTCGCGGCCTGTACTCTGTGGTAATTGCCTGAGAGAGCGAAAGAGAATAAGGTTACTGTTTTGACTCGATAGGTTTTTTTCTGTAAAGTCATTCGGATGTTTGTTCTAGGCCGTCATTTTGAATAGTTTTTGATGACACTTGAGCTACTGATCGTCGTGATCGTTTGTATCGTGGTACTATAAAAATCTCGAGACTAACATAGACTAAGTTTTACTCCATCATAACCCGACCGCAGCTGCGGGCGCTCACTAGCACTATAACCTGTCGGTACCTGCTTGTTGGTGTAGATGGGCGCGCGCTGGTAGTGCGTGACGAGCTGGTCGAGCGAAGGGAACTTGCGCTGGCCGATGCAGTAGAGGGCGCCCTCCACGTGCACGCGGAAGTGCTTGTTCCTGGCGGGCGCCTTCATTCACTAGCACTATAACCTATGTCGGTACCTGCTTGTTGGTGTAGATGGGCGCGCGCTGGTAGTGCGTGACGAGCTGGTCGAGCGAGGGGAACTTGCGCTGGCCGATGCAGTAGAGGGCGCCCTCCACGTGCACGCGGAAGTGCTTGTTCCTGGCGGGCGCCTTCATTCACTAGCACTATAACCTATGTCGGTACCTGCTTGTTGGTGTAGATGGGCGCGCGCTGGTAGTGCGTGACGAGCTGGTCGAGCGAGGGGAACTTGCGCTGGCCGATGCAGTAGAGGGCGCCCTCCACGTGCACGCGGAAGTGCTTGTTCCTGGCGGGCGCCTTCAGAGACACTGAGAAGTCTCCCACGTTCGTCTCCGAGTCGCGGATCAGGAAGTCGCCGTCGTGACCGTGCTGGAATACGGACAACAGTGATATTTGAGGCTTATTCATATCGTCGGCCACATCTTCAATTCGCGTGTACCTATTTCTGTAATTGTTGTGCCAACTTAGGTGAATGAAGTTTAGAAGAAGTTTTTGGTTTAAATAACTCTCTGCTTCGAATGATTTGTTACGTGTTTATTTCTAGTGTGTGGTTGTGTGTGTGTACCTGGTTGAGCAGCGTGTCGCAGTGCGTGCGCGTGATGGCCCCGAAGTACCAGGCGCGGCCCGCCACGCCGGGCGCCGCCGCGCCGCCCGCGCCGCGCGCCTCGCCTCCGCCGCCGCTACAATACACATGCTCTTAGATCGGGTGTCACTCGACACGACAATTAAACGTATACAACTCTGTTTTAACACATATGACGACTGATTCACAATTACCACCGTGGCCGAAAGTAGAGCAAGCTTGTGGGCTGGAACTGAATTAATAAAGCTACGGGAATACACTGTAGGGTTTTGGCAATAGATTTTAAATTTGAAAGTGGTAGCCATCCAATAGGCTAATTTAATATAAACTGTCAGTAATAGCTTCCACATTAGGTTATTGTCGCGACAAATGCCAGTGTTGGCCGCCTGTCTGCAGAGCAGTGTGACCAGCAATGTAACAAGTACTCACGGCATGGAGAGGTAGTCCGCGAGCTCCTGCAGGTAGTTGCGCGGCACGAGCCCCACGCTGCCGCGCGCGTCCCTCGCGCGGAACCACTCGGGGTCGGAGGGCGGCCGCTCGATGATCTCGAGGCGGTCTCCCTTCTCGAAGGACAGCTCCTGCTCGTTGCTGGACGTGAACGAGTACAGCGCCACCTGCAGCGAGAGCGGCGTCTGACACAAACACACACTCCCTCACTTGCTGTACACGCTTCTTCATAAAGGTGGTTGGGAAAGGTTAATAGAATGTTCAATACTACAATTATTCCACAAGTTGTATTTCTACTTCCACTTACAACTACTACTATTTCTACTTTCCTGGTTTATTTGTAGGGATTGTTAGTGAAACATAAAAATGTTCAATACTACGATTTCTCTACGAGTTGTATTACTGAAAATTGTGACCCCTGCAGAATTGATTCATGGGGAAAATCTTGGGCAAGTACATCGAGCGTGGTTTACACGCAGATCTTCCTACAGAAGGCACATGGTCTCGAATGTACTACTAAATGTTTCAGAATTTACTATAACTCCTGACAGGAGTGTATTCCTATTTACTGTGAGTCGTGATACTTTTATTACGTCTGAATACTTAGTTACACGCGAACATACAATGTATAGTATTATCTATTGTCACATAACTATATTACTAATGGTAATCAAAAATACACATAGATATACAAACTACATACAAAGATAATGTCTATACAATCTGTACGAATGTACTACCAGTGTCAGGGACATCACATCTACTCAATAAAACAGTTTACACGTTCACAGATACAACCCACAGCCACTAGAAGCGACACTGTGGCCACACAGCACAGTGTGTCGGCGCGGCACTCACCACGATGTCGAGTACATTCTCAGCCATGGCGTACGTGTGTACATTGTCCTCCGCGTCGCCCTCCTCGCTCGTGTAGTTGGACGGGAACCTGCACCACACATACTATTTAAATCAGCCAGTCAGGGAACGGTGGCTCCAAATTTATATTCGAAAGATTAACACTCAATGGGAATTCCAATCAAAAAAGTCTTAACCGACATACTTTAAATTATAACAGTTCCACTTATCATGGAAGTCATCATGGCTTCTCTGATAGGAGATCATTTCGAGAGAGAAGTCATTCCAAGTTTGTGAATCATTCTGCAGGTTTCCTATAACAACACTGTGTCTGTATGGATAACAATAATTGAAAATCTGCCATTGGACCAACATGCTATTGAAGCATCAGCTGCAGATACTCAGTGAGTACATTATGCTCTGAGAAAATATGAACTGAAATGGAACTGGCTCTCAAACATGGCTGGAACACATCAATAACTTAATATGGTAATTAAATTAAGTAATTTTGTAATTAAGGATATTTGTTTTCAAGCAGAAACCTACAAATATGAACTATTATGCCAACTATATAACAAAATCTAGGTTTTGAGATCATGTTTGTGGGTCAATTTAATAGTCATCTGGTTAAGAGTGATATGGAAGAAAGATAAATCTTTATTGTAACACATGACTTAAAATACACAACAGGGTATAAAAATAAAACTGACGAATAATTTAAATTATTAGCAACCATTTACTACTTAGTCCATTTATGACCTTAAAACTTGCAGAACACCGGGAAGGATGGCGCATGCTCCACAGACAAGGGCCTTGCCCTTAAATTTGTGATGATGAGTAGCCATTATTCATGGTATGAAAGTTATTCAAGTGAGTGACAGCTATGTGGTACTGACCAGCCAGCGTGTCCCTGGTACTGTCCCCGCCACCACCCATCGTTGCTCTTCTCCAGGATCAGTATGCGGGTGCCCTTCGTGAGGGACAGCTCGTCCGGCTGCTGCGCCTGGAAGGTAAGGACATTATACAACATTGGGCTATTGATTGTCAAAATTCATTTTCTTCATTTCCTATTAGTGTGTGAAGAATTGGGACACTAGTGAGGGTCTTTACAACTATTCTGACTGAATAAAGAAATATATTTATTGAGACTCACAAACTTATATTTTTATTTACTTACTAAACTTACATAATAAGAACGTGATGCCCCAATACAGCCGCAACCCAGCCTAATGCTGATGGCACATGAATACAGCCGCAACTCAGCCTAATGCTGATGGCACATGAATACAGCCGCAACTCAGCCCAATGCTGATGGCACATGAATATAGCCGCAACTCAGCCTAATGCTGATGGCACATGAATACAGCCGCAACCCAGCCTAATGCTGATGGCACATGAATACAGCCGCAACTCAGCCTAATGCTGATGGCACATGAATACAGCCGCAACTCAGCCCAATGCTGATGGCACATGAATATAGCCGCAACTCAGCCCAATGCTGATGGCACATGAATAGGTAACTTTTACTTAAGAGCGATATTTTTCACGGCAAGTAAAATTGATGATGTGTACCTGGTAGTTGTACTTGACAACAGCAGTGCCGAGCGCCTCAGCCGGCTCGGCGGGCCCGCGCCGCGCGCCGGGGGACTCCGGCCCGCCGCCGCGCACCGGCGAGCTGTTCGACGGCAGCGTCTTGGAGCCCGAGCCCTTCTTCACTTTCTTCTTGATGCTGGAATGGATATTTAAATGTATGGTAAATATATTGAGTGGCAGTTATTACTAGCAAGGAACTATTCCAAGCCCAGCACACATATGCAGCATATTTATTTCTTTTTGACAGATCTTACAAGTTAGCCTACTTATACCTAGTTGATAAGTACTTATTTTATTGTTCACTAAATACTCAACAATTTGACCTTTTCTGATGTTTGAAATGTTACTTACTATATTTAATTTAATGAAATGTGAACTGTTAAACTTTGATTTGTAAGACTAAAATTCTAATTCTTTTCATTAATTATTTTGACTAAATACTTAACAATTTGACCTTTTTCTTATGCTTGTAATTGTACTATATTTAATTTAATGTAATGTAATTAAATTCTATTTTGTAAAAGTAAATATTTAAAATGTATACTTTCCAAAAATAAGACCCCAGAAGGTGCTAATCACCGTGACACAGACGCACCGGCGTCTAGTATGGTGCATTAGAGATATTTTGTATGTGTGCATTTTTATGAAAATAAATAATTTTGAATTTTTGAACTTAATAAGTGGTAGGTATAAGTGCTAATTTATTTTCATTGCATACAGTCCTCCTTTTGCAGGTTTGTTTATCACAGTAGGTACTGCTCCATTTCTTCCGAGATGTATTTATCTATCTACTAATGTAAATTACAAGTATAAAGTGTGTAGTATACCCAAGGCTGCAGTAATACTTCACATCACATGGGTTGCATCACCAGCAAGATTCTGCTAAGATGCAGTATACTGTAAGTCCAGACAATACATTACCTATCAAACAAGGATGGCTTCTCCTTCTTGACGTAGTTGCTGGGCACGTATCCGGACTGGCTGCGCGCGTTCTGCACGCGCCACCAGTGCTTGGAGTCGTCCAGCAGCAGGTAGCGCTCGTTCTTGCGCAGGTCCAGCTCCTGCCCGCCCTGCGCCGCGTAGTCGTACTTCGCCACCACGTAGCACACGTCATCCTGGAAACCAGCATACTAACTACTGAGTAGCTGCTTTTCTAACCATGTTGAACATGATAGTTATGAAATGAAATAGGAATGGGACAATGCTACAAACTGTAAGCTGTACTTCTTGGCATGGTAAAGTATGCACAAAAAACCTCAACTACCTATTGTATCCACACATTTTTTATTTAGAATGTGCTTCATTACACAAATACAATAATAAGGTATTTAAAAATGATTGTCACCAAACTTACTTCTAAATCATGGCTAGTATCTATTTTACTCTTCAAAGTAAGTAAGTAATTACTAAATTAATTATTCCTTTTCAAATTTAATATTCAAGTGGTTCTTTAGCATGATATATGATATTTATATTCCATAGACCTAATATACTGCAATTTGTTATTTTATAACAAGCAAGTAGTATCTACAGTGTAGAGTCAACAGTGAATTGATGTTATGAAAATATCAGTAGATACCTACACTCTTTAATTTATTTCTTTGTCAACAGCAAACTGAAATGTGTCTAAGCACCAGGTGTGTTTTAGGCAAGAAATGTAACACTATAATAAATGATTACCACCTAATTTCCTCTCTCATATATTGTATCCCTTGCTTCCCCTATTCATAATGATCCATCCCCATTTATTTACTTATCCCCATTATCCCCATTTTATTTTATAAATAACTGATGACTCACTGTAAGTAGACAATTATCTTGGTATTTTTAATATTGTACCTATGTCAATTATCATGATTTATAGAAATAATTTGCATCACAGGTAAGTAATAATAATGTTACAAGTCAAATATTTAAAATTATAAAATTAGAATAGCAACAACATCCCATAGAATTATAGTTCTCACCATGATGAAATTCATATTTGATTTTCTTTCTGAAATTGGCAACATACCTACTTTCAATTCATGCTGCAGACTAATTGATTCTTTCAATTATACATAAAGGGAGTACGTATTTTTAATAGATATAATATGACTCAAATAATAAGCAACAAATACATAGGTAACTGAAACTAACTGTGGTCGGTACATTGGTAATTAATAGGATGTGTTAGCAGTTCTATAACACAGTTACAGTATCATTAGTATTAATTATTTAGGAGTGGCACTCACATCATATAAATACCTCAACAATGATTCACAGATCACTGGAGTAAATAAAATAGATCACATTCATACTAATAATTATGCATATACCTAATTACAATTATTCCTACTTAATGCAGATGATTAATTCTTTTAAATGTTTATACATGTGTATATCTAGGTAGTCTGCTTTAATTGCTTGTTAAATAAATATTTGTCTTAGATAACTAACTTCAGAATCCGAAAAATAGAATGTCTAACATAAGATAACAGCATTCACACTATTTATAATTTCACCTGCATATTTGAAAAAAAACCTGTTGATTAATAACTTTTTTGACAATTAACTATGTGATTAAAGAGTTATTTAGGTATCTGTGTCATTTTATGATCAATTTACTCTTAATCTAGTACTTGCGAAAGGTATAGTTTTTCACATGAGATTTGATAAGACCTATCCTCATAACACTAGCTCAATAGGAAGTGTTGGATCAAATAGTGAGCTACCTTGAAACTATCAAGTAAGTAGTAAATAAGATTAGTACATTTGATGGTAGGTACACCTTCATATTGCTAAATTATGAAAACAACTGAACAGCTGTTATGTCAATGAAGAGATAGCTTTAACAGGATATCCTAATTGGAATCTACAACAATTACTTATAAATATCACCATACCATAGAGATTACCATGGCACATTCTCTATCATGCCTAGTAGGTATAACCAAATTCTGGATACAAAAGCTGTGCCAGAATCTGTTGAAACAAATGTGATTTGTAATGAAAAGGAATGTGTTCAGAAGAAAACAAAAGAGTATGAGGATGGGAGGACATAATATGGTGGTGTGTGTCACCTGGGCGTTCTTCCCGTGCCTGGTGCTGGCCATGGCGTGCGGCGCAGGCAGCGGCTTGTTCGCCCACACCGAGTCAGCGGCGCGCGCCGACCGCGTCTCCAGCATGACACCCCCAGCGAGGGACCCTTCGTCAACGTCCCGCGGCCGGCCGAGCGACCCCGCTCACAGGCTCATTGCACCCCCTTTACTGCACTTCACTGCACTACCGCGATCGATCATCTGCAGCCGACTGTTGATTGTGGAAATGCGAAACCCTGATCGAAACCTAGCGATCGACTCGAGCTTCCTGATTATCGGCACCTCCAGATGGAAGTAAACATTAGATCATATGATTTTTCGAGTAGGGAGAATAACATTAGCCTATTTCGTGCTTATTTCTGGGATATTTCAGACAGTTTTATCATAAATTAATGATTTTTGTAGAAATTTCACTATTCGGTGGGGCAAAACGACGAATCAATAGACAACTTTATATTTTTTAATACAGGATATGTCATAGACAATATAGAATAACATGCATCATTTAGTGATGCGCCATTCAAATTATGAAAAATTAGTCGATTATTAGATCTGTCTAGTCTATGCATTTAAGTTTAATCTGTGGTTTTATCAACAATAAGAAAAACAATGACGTTAGCGACGTTTGTTTGCTACGTTTAGTCGTGAATTATTTATTTCCAAATAGTTGATTTTCCAATTACATTGCTAATGGTATCAGATAAAAGTTAACAATGTCTGATTCTGAAGGGAGTAATTATTCGGGCAGTGGCTCGGAGGCTGGCAGCGTAGCTTCGAATCGATCTCGGCGTAGCGCCGCTTCCAATAGGTCCGCGAGGTCTCGGTCGGGCTCCCGCTCTCGTTCAGGCTCGCGCTCACGGTCTGGCAGTCGCAGTCCTTCGCGTAGTCCTTCCCGGAGCCGCTCTAGATCTAAGTCACGTAATCGCTCTCGCTCAAGATCTAGGTAAGAGTGTAATATTACAATATTGACAATTGACATCCACATGAACCAAAACATAAATGATATCATACTGTTTTATTTTGTGGTAGAAGCCGCAGCCGCTCTGTAGCTTCAGATGCTAGCCGGAATAAAGATGATGAAGCTAAAGAAGCATCAGGAGATGAGGAAGTTGAGGTAAGATTTTTACATTATAACCAACCAATTGGCATACTTATGCAAATAGCAATAACACTTACATTAAATTTCAAAATAAAAACTAGAATTTGACATAACTAATTCAGTGTAAAATATGGTAAGTACATTATTTTTGATTTAAACTAATAAAATGTTAAATGATATAAAGTATATATATTATATACATATATGTACCTATATACTGTCATGTTGCTACACTATCCAAATACCTACCGTAATATGGGGATATTTGGAAACCATGGGGCTAATTAAAACTATGGAATTAAAAGTTTTGATAGCTAATAATACTGTCTGTACTGGTAATATAACTTTGTTTTTATCTTCTAACAACACTTATACTAAAGCATTATTATGGGACAAAATTTTGAGGCTAAATATCCATTTTAAGTGCCATAAAAAGGTCGTCGACTTTCCAAAAAAAGATTTTACTAAAAAAACTAAGTCTGGTTTTAAGCACTTCATCAGAGTCACAGTCAGATAAGACGAAAGTTTTTGGTGATGCCTGGCCTGGGCGGAGTGACCCAGCATAAGGGCTTCTTTTCTTTTAAATTAAGTAGGTACTAACATTAGTTAAGTCCTATACTTAAGTTTTTACTAATAAAACTGGATCTATTTAGTTGTCCAATAAAGAAATTTTATTATTTATTATTATTATTAATCAATGGGCGACAAGAGGAATCATTATAAGTAGAAATAGGCTTTACTAACTTTATGGGGAAAAAACATATATAGACATGATGATAGTTTTCTGAGCTATGTTAGAAACTACAGTAAGTTATTTAAAAAAGTATGAAGTAAAAGTATGTTTAAAAGCTAAAGCTATGCATGTGAAGAGGCAGTTAATAAATTCAACTAACTAAATTAAAACAACTTGGTCAATCATTAAACAAGAAACAGGCAAAACGGTTCAACGAAAAACAACCATTCAACTCGAGATAGATGGGTGTATGTTGGATGATCAACTTGAGGTCTCTAACAATTTTGCTCACTTCTTCAACAACATACCTAATGAAACTACCAAACATCTTGATTCTTGCAATTACAGGGCCCTCCAGTATCTCACTGATAACTTAAACCCAAACCCCATTGATTTTGGCTTTTCTATCTCTCCTAGTTCCCCTCGGAGACGACCTCCACGGGTTTTTCAACCTCGAGTGCATACAGCATTTGCAAATCAACTACCCGAATTTAGATTCACCTTCATATACAACAAAATGGCTACAATATGTAGCATTCAGAGTACAACCCTCAGGGAATGCAAGTGTCTCGTAACCCAGTACTTGTGCACTCTATCATATGAGGTAACGGAAGATTTGCTTAAAATCCTTAAGTAGAAGTACCTATATTCACTCACACGCACACACAGACACACCTCACACACACACACACCACACACACACCTCACACACACACCACACACACACACCACACACACACCACACACACACACACACCACACACACACCACACACACATACACACACACAAAAACACACACGTCGTCTGTTGTTTTTAGTTTAAATCTATTTTTGTAAAATTATTCAACTATTATGAACCAAAACTTTGACATTTCTTAAATTTTCTCTTTACAAATAATCATTAACATTGAATTAAGTTTTTTATACCTATTATGTCTAATTTGCACACCAGTAATGGTTGAGATGTATGGTTCTAATATTTGATATTTTATCACCTACCATCATGTAAAATACTACATCTGGCAAATAAATAAATCTTTATCTTTATCTTAAAAACCGTAGCTGCATATTTAAATCATACAATTTAAAAGCACCTGTGGCTGCTGCGATACAGGGGTACCTAGTGCAGTAGCCACGGGTAACTCTACATTAAGGTCAATTGAAATAAAATTTAAAACTCTGTTAATTAAGTTATCTTTAAGGTAAGAAATAAATAAATTCTAAATTCATATGTGAGACAGTTTAAATTTTCGCGGGGAAGATCTACCATTGATGCCGTGACATCATTTGTTGATATAATTTATGAAACATGGGAAAAGTCGCAGGATTGCATAGGTATTTTTTGCGACTTATCCAAAGCACTTGACTGTGTCCAGCATAATATTTTACTCGATAAACTGAGCCATTACGGCGTCAGGGGTGTTTCACTCGCCATCCTGAAGTCCTTTCTGTCTGATCGGTCTATGCAGGTTGATATAACTGGTGCACGATCTAATGTAGTGAATGTGGGTGTGGGCGTCCCTCAGGGCTTAATTCTGGGTCCATTATTGTTTCTGGTGTATATTAATGACCTACCACATTTAGCTCAAAAATATGCTAAAATAATCCTTTTCGCTGACGGCACGTCTTTACTTTTTAAATTAAATTGTACTCAAGTTGACTCTGATCATATAAACCTGGCTTTGAGTAAAATTTCAAAGTGGTTTAGCACCAATAAGCTTGCTCTTAATACCCAAAAGACAAACTGTCTTAATTTTACACTCGTCAATAATAGACGACGCACTTCACTCCGTTATCGTCACTGCCAAAGACGAAACAGAGACTGGGGATGAAGTACTTTGCAGAATTAGAAAAGAATTAAACGCAAAAGAAGGCGGTGTGGAAGTAGAAAGAATCAGAAAAGCAAAAGATCGGAAAATAATTATAGGATGCAGAACAGAAGAAGAAAGAAGAAAAATCAGGGAGAAATTAAGCGCGGCTCCTGAGCTAAAAGTAGATGATATAAAAAATAAAGATCCACTTTTAATCATGAAAAATGTTCTGCAACATAGCACTAGCACAGACGAAGAAGTGGTTAGAGCTCTTCGGAATCAAAACAAGAGTTTGTTCAAGGATCTGACATTAGAACAAGACCGGCTCCAAATAGCTTTTAAGAAGCGAACAAGAAACCCGCTAACGCATCACATAGTGATGAGGGTATCTACAGAGCTTTGGAGACGGGTGCTCGCGGTTGGGTCGGTGCACATTGACCTCCAGAGGGTAAAGGTTGAAGACCAATCCCCGCTGGTCCAGTGCTCGCTTTGTCTCGGCTACGGGCACAGCCGCCGTTTTTGCACAGAAACAACTGAAAAGTGCAGTCACTGTGGGGGACCTCACATGAGGGCAAAGTGCCTCGACTGGCTGGCTGGGGCAGCCCCCACATGTTGTAATTGCACGCATGCAAAAGCCGACCAAACAAGCCATAACGCTTTTAGCTCAGATTGTCCAATAAGAAGGAAGTGGGAAGCTCTAGCACGAGCAACAGTGGCTTATTGCTAAAGTTTTGACTGCTATAACCCCAAATGCACAAAATCAAAAATCTTGTCTCGTAGCGCAAGCCAATTTACACAGAAGCAAAATTGCCACAAACGAGTTGATGCTTGCGGCTGTTAGAAGAGGCATAGCAATAGCGCTCGTGCAAGAGCCATATGTAGGAGGTATAGGCATAATGAAAGATTATGGGGGTGTGAGGATATTTCAAAGCATGGGAAATACAGATAATCCAGTGAAAGCCGCCATATTAGTCTTTGACAAAAATTTGGACATTGTTCAAATCCCAACTTATACTACAAAAACCGCCGTCATTGTAAAAGTAGTAAGCCGTGCAGCGGAAATTACCGTGGCATCAATCTACTTTCCACCGGATTCATCTGAGAGACCAAACCCAATAGAGCCACACTTGGACTTACTAATAAAAATCAGACAACACCTCGGTCAAAAAATTATAATCGGCGGTGAAGTCAACGCAAAAAGCCTATGGTGGGGTAGCCCAGTAACCGATGAGAGGGGCGAAAAACTGGCAGAAACCCTGGACGATCTGAACTTGCAGGTACTTAATACCAACACTGTACCTACCTTCTTTGCTATAAGAGGTGGAAAGGTCTTCAGTAGCTTCGTAGACATAACGGTCTGTACTCCGGAACTGCTTGACTTGGTAGATGACTGGTATCTGGACGAAGGAGTAACTTCTTCGGATCATAACACCATATTATTTAAAATAAAACTATCTGGAACAAAAGGCGTAAATATTACAAGAACGACGCGCATATTTAACACAAGAAAAGCAAACTGGCATCTGTTTCGTGAGAAAATGGAACAGTTTATGCAAGAAAATGAATTAAAATCTGAAGACGTAAATAAAATAAACAAAAAATTAGATCTAGATATTAAAATAGAAACATATATACAATTAATTAAAGAAGCATGCGAAAGCACTATACCTAAAATTAAAACTAATAATAATGTTAACTTACCGTGGTGGTCCGAGGATCTTGCCCAGCTAAAGAAGCTAGTCGCTACCAGGAAACGCAGAGTCCGATGTGCAGCACCAGTCCGGAGAGCTAAAGTTGTTAATGAGTACCTGCAAGAAAAACTAAAATACGAGGAGGCTGTTCAAATGGCTATGCTCCAAAACTGGAAAGACTTTTGTACGAAACAAGACAGGGAAAGTGTCTGGCAGGGTATTTACCGCGTCATTGGACGCACAAGTAAGCGACACGAAGACGTACCCTTGATCAAAGATGGTAGAATGCTAGACCAGACTGAATCCGTGAAGTTCTTAGCCGACACATTCTTTCCAGCAGACAACGGAGAAGGTGATAACGATGAACATCGAAGGATAAGGACGAGAGCTGACCAAGTAAATGCGAGTGATCATAATGAAACGTATGACCCTCCATTTACCTCTGCAGAACTTACGTTGGCTGTAAATAGTCTAAATCCTAAAAAAGCACCGGGCTCGGATGGTTTCACAGCCGATATCTGCAAAAGTGCTATATCTCAGTCTCCAGATACTTTTTTGTCTATTGCGAATAAGTGTCTGGAGCTGGGATATTTCCCGAAATCGTGGAAAGAGGCGACTGTGGTAATCCTACGAAAGCCGGGCAAAGACATCTACAGTACACCGAACTCGTATAGACCCATTGGGCTGCTACCTATAATGGGAAAAATACTGGAGAAAATGCTAGTTACCCGACTCAAGTTCCACTTGCTTCCCAGGATGAGTACTCGCCAGTTTGGTTTCATGCCCCAACGAAGCACTGAAGACTCCCTCTATACATTAATGCAGCACATTTATAAGAAACTCAGCGATAAAAAGATAGTCACAATCATCTCACTAGATATAGAGGGAGCCTTTAACGGAGCTTGGTGGCCAGCCCTAAGAATCCGACTGGCTGAGGAAAAGTGTCCTATAAACTTGAGAAGGGTAATGGATAGCTATTTGCATGATAGAAAGGTTCGGGTGCTGTACGCTGGCAAAGACTACGTCAAACAAACGTCGATAGGTTGCGTACAGGGATCGATCGGAGGCCCGATCTTATGGAACTTGCTACTGGACCCACTGCTGAAGGAATTAGAAGAACAAGGGATCTACGTGCAGGCATTCGCTGACGATGTCAGTCTCGTCCTAGATGCTGGGACGGGGAAGCAGATTGAGGAACAGGCAAATGTCGCTCTTGAGCATGTTAGGGCGTGGGGTGTTAAGAATAAACTAAAATTTGCACCTCACAAAACTATGGCAATGGTTATAACTCGCAAACAAAAATTTGACACCCCACGCCTAGGCATGGGCGGGGTAGACATTGCCCTGTGTAAAGAAATCAAGCTTCTCGGTCTTACTATTGACGAAAAACTGACTTTTAACACCCATGTTACCAACGTTTGCCGGAAGGCCCTAAATTTTTATAAACAGTTGACCAGAGCAGCAAAAATCCATTGGGGTCTAAAGTCCGAGGTAGTAAGAACTATTTACACAGCTGTAGTGGAGCCCACGATCATGTATGCAGCTGGTGCATGGGCACCAGCAACAAACAAAACCATGGTCAAAAAACAATTTAATTCGGTGCAACGTGGCTTTGTACAGAAAATAATTAAGGCATACAGAACCACCTCCCTGAACTCGGCGCTATTACTTGCTGGATTGCTTCCGCTAGACATACGAGTCCGAGAAGCAGCCTTACTTTATGTTACGAAGAAAGGACACTCCCAGCAAGTAATAGGAGATCGGGAAATCGAGACGCCAGTTGCCTACACCAACATACCGCATCCAGCCGAGCAAATGGTACTAACATTTGAATGTGTGATTAACACAGAAGCATTGGAGCAGACATTCACAGCGGACGGCATAAATATCTTCACCGACGGAAGTAAGATCGAGGGGAAAGTCGGAGCAGCTGTCACCATCCAACAAGGTCGCACTGAGATAAGTACCCGCAAACTCAAGCTCGACAATAGCTGTTCCGTCTACCAAGCAGAATTACTAGCCCTAGCAGAAGCCACAGATAAAGCCAGTAAAATTAAAACGAACAGCTGCAATATATATTGTGACTCGCGATCAGCTTTGGAAACTCTGACAAATGCAACTTCTCCCCATCCCCTCGCGGTAAGAATTAGAAATAATATCAAAGTGCTCGCTGACCAACGCAAAATACTGAGATTATTTTGGATTAAGGCACATGCGGGGATGGAAGGGAACGAAAGAGCAGACGAGCTGGCGAAACATGCTGCGCTGCGACTTAGAGTGAGGCCTCACTACGATTGTTGTCCAGTATCGTTTGCAAAGCGAGAAATAAGGAAAGCGTCGCTCATCGAATGGAATGAACGCTATAAAAGCGAAAAACAGGGCTCGGTGACTAAAGCATTTTTTCCTGACGCGATTAGATCTTACCACGTAATAAAGAAGATAGAGCTGGACCACATCAAAGTGCAGCTTTTCACCGGACATGGAGGATTCCTGGCCTACCTGTACAAGTTCAAACGCAAGCCAAGTCCGGCCTGCGTTTGTGATCCTGATGTAGAAGAGAGCTCCCTGCACTTAATTACAGAATGTCCGGTGTACGGTAGATATAGATATGACACAGAAAATGAGCTAGACATAGATATTAAAGTATGTAATCTGCAAAACATTATGGAAAATAAACACATTAGGAATACATTTTTGGAATACTGTAAAAACATTGTAGTAAAAGTTGTAAATAAAAACAAATAGTAATTAAGATACGGTACAACTGCATAATTCAGTTTATGTAGTATGTGCCTATAAGTTTATGTTGTATGTATATAATTATAAGTAGGATTAATAAAGCATCCCCAGACTCCCATATTCCCTATCTGTGTATAGTTAAGATCATCAATTTATTAAACACATGCATAGGACAAACAAAAGTAAGAAAGATGAAGGATGAAAGGAAAAATAGTATGAAGCGCGAAAGTGCGAGAAGCATAAAAGTGAGAAGTAGAATGAATGAGTCAGAAAATAAGGCCCCTGATATTGTCCGGGATCAGTACAATAACAATAAAAAAAAAAAAAATAATAATAGACGTATGAATTCCATTCAAATCGATAATACAGCCTTATCATTTGCTAAAGAAACTAAATTTTTAGGTCTTACTTTGGACACAAAATTGCAATGGGGACCACATATCGAATAATTGAGTAACAAATTAAGTTCAGCAGTGTATGCTGTCAGAAAAATACGACAGTGCTCAGATGTACAAACCGCGAAAATAGTTAATTTCAGCTACTTTCATTCTGTTATGTCCTATGGAATTTTGTTGTGGGGCCATGCGGCAGACATAAAACACGTTTTTGTAATGCAAAAGTGGGCATTTAGAGGCATTTATGGACTGGGGACCAGAGAATCTCTGAAGGAGCGCTTTAAAACATCAAATATTTTGACAATGCCTTGTCAATATATACTTGCCTGTATTTTGTATGCTAGAACTCAATTACCGAACTACACAGAACGGAATATTACATTCACACGTAATACAGACAAGTACGCATTACCCCGCACCAGACTAACAAAGACTGGTAAATCATATAAAATTAATGCTATCAAATTGTATAACGTTCTTCCAAATTGTACAACGGAAATGAATGACAGAAACTTTAAAAAAATAGTAAAAAAACTTTTAATTGTAAAAGCATATTATTCATCGGGAGACTTTTTGAAAGACAAAAAGACATGGCGTAATTTGTATATTGACACGGCTGCATTGAATAAATAAAGCCGGTTGAACGGTTGTAATTGTATTGTAATTGTTATTATATTGTATTTAATTTATTTTAGTATTGTAGTTAAGATAAATTTTATTTTATTTATAACTCTAATTGAATTTATGTTTATAATTTGAATGTATTTTTATAGTATGCCTTTGGCAACATTTATTATGTACTAGATTTTGACATTCATAAGTGTGCAAAACTATGTATATTTTTAACCCAAATGAAGAAATAAATAAATAAAAATAAAAAATGGATCAGATGTCATTGCTCCATCTGGCTGAATAGGTTTTTACTTACTAATTTTATATTTTCAGGATGAACAGGAGCCCGAGGGAGAAGATTTGGTGGATTCTGAAGAATATGAAGAGGATGAAGATGAAGAAAGACTGAGAAAGAAAAGAAAGAAGGACAGCCGCTATGGAGGTTTCATTATTGACGAAGCTGAGGTAAAAATAATATGATGCGTATATGCTGTATTATACTAATTGAATCTTCTTTTTTTGTTTAGTCTTGTCACATCTATTCTGGATAACCCTTTCCCCATTGTCTCCATGTTACATGATCTTCTGCCGTAGCCATCCAATCATTGTTTACATACTTGTGGATGTTATCCAAACATTTTACTTATTGATCATTTGAATTAAATTATTTATCTTTACAAGATTTCCTTTTTGATTGCAGGTGGATGATGAAGTGGATGAAGATGATGAGTGGGAGGAAGGTGCCCAAGAGATGGGCATTGTGGGGAATGAAGTGGATGAAATTGGACCTACCGCTCGGGAAATTGAAGGCAGAAGGAGAGGAACTAACCTATGGGACTCGCAGAAAGAAGAAGAAATTGAAGAATACCTTAGAAACAAATATGCTGATGAATCTGCAGCATTAAGACACTTTGGTGAGGGTGGTGAAGAAATGTCAGATGAAATCACCCAACAAACTCTGCTGCCCGGGATCAAGGATCCCAATCTATGGATGGTCAAATGTAGGATAGGAGAAGAGAAAGCCACAGTGCTCCTCCTCATGAGAAAAATGATAGCTTACCAGTTTTCAGATGAACCTTTTCAAATTAAATCAGTTGTGGCCCCAGAGGGGGTCAAGGGATACATATATATAGAGGCTTTCAAACAAACTCATGTGAAAGCTATCATCAATAATGTAGGCACCCTCAGAATGGGGATCTGGAAACAGGACATGGTGCCCATCAAAGAAATGACTGATGTGCTGAGAGTGGTAAAGGAACAATCAGGGTTGAAACCTAAACAGTGGGTGAGACTGAAGAGAGGGCTGTACAAAGATGATATAGCCCAGGTAGATTATGTAGACTTAGCTCAGAATCAGGTCCATCTGAAGCTCCTGCCTAGAATAGACTACACAAGGCTAAGAGGTGCACTACGTACTGTGCAGAGTGAAAGTGAAGCTGCCAAGCGGAAGAAGAAGCGTCGCCCTGCCGCCAAACCCTTCGACCCGGAAGCCATTCGAGCCATAGGCGGAGAGGTGACCTCTGACGGAGACTTCCTTATATTCGAGGGCAACCGCTACTCGCGCAAGGGTTTCCTGTACAAGAACTTCACCATGTCTGCCATCTTGGCGGAGGGCGTGAAACCCACGCTGACGGAGCTGGAACGATTCGAGGAGCAGCCCGAGGGTATCGACATCGAGCTGGCCGCTCCCTCGAAAGACGACCCTACTGCACTGCATTCCTTCTCCATGGGCGACAATGTGGAGGTGTGCTCGGGTGACCTGGCCAACCTGCAGGCGCGCATCATCGCCATCGACGGGTCCATGATCACGGTGATGCCCAAGCATGACGCACTCAAGGACCCCCTGGTGTTCAAGCCGGGCGAGCTGCGCAAGTACTTCAAGCAGGGAGATCACGTGAAGGTGGTGGCGGGGCGCTACGAGGGAGACACGGGGCTGGTGGTGCGCGTGGAGCCGCATCGGGCCGTGCTAGTCTCCGACCTCACCATGCACGAGCTGGAGGTGCTGCCGCGCGACTTGCAGCTGTGTTCCGACATGGCCACGGGCGTAGACTCGCTCGGACACTTCCAGTGGGGAGACATGGTGCAGCTGGACCCACAGACTGTGGGTGTCATCGTACGCCTCGAGAAGGAGAACTTCCACGTACTGGCGATGCAGGGCAAGGTCATCGAGTGCAAGCCGCAGGCGCTACAGAAGCGTCGCGAGAATCGATTTACTATGGCGCTAGACTCGGAACAGAACACCATACAGAAGCGCGACGTGGTGAAGGTGATCGATGGACCACATGCAGGACGCAACGGCGAGATCAAGCACCTGTACAGGAACTTCGCCTTCCTGCAGTCGCGCATGTACCTCGACAACGGAGGCGTGTTCGTGTGCAAGACGCGCCACCTGCAGCTGGCGGGCGGAGCGCGCGCGCCCGGCGCCGGCCTGCCCGGGGCGGCGCTCGGCTTCATGTCCCCGCGCATCCAGTCGCCGGCGCACGGGCGCGGAGGCAGCACGCCGCGCGGCCGGGGCGGACGCGGCGCGGGCCGCGGGGGTGTGGCGCGCGACCGGGACCTGATCGGTCAGACCATCAAAATCACGGGCGGCCCGTACAAGGGCAACGTGGGCATCGTGAAGGACGCCACGGGCAGCACGGCGCGCGTGGAGCTGCACTCGGCGTGCCAGACCATCTCTGTGGACCGCGGGCACATCGCAGGCGCGGGCGGGGCGGCGGGCTCAGGGGGCGCCTCCTTCTACTCGCGCACTCCGGGCCGCACACCGACGCTGGGCGCCATGACGCCCACGTACCGCGATACCGGCATCAAGACGCCCATGCACGGCTCGCAGACGCCCATCTACGACGTGGGCAACCGCACACCGCACTACGGCTCGGCCACGCCTTCGCACGACGGCGCGCGGACGCCGGCGCACGGGGCGTGGGACCCGGCGGCCGCCGCCACGCCGGCGCGCGCTCCCGACTTCGAGTACGAGGCGGAGCGCAGCCCCGGGTACGAGGCGGGCAACTACGGGGCCGGGCCCTTCACTCCCGCCACGCCCGGCACCATGTACGGCTCCGACCACACGTACAGCCCGTACCGGCCCTCGCCGTCCCCCGCGGGCTACGGCGGCGGCTACCCGGGCACGCCGTCCCCGGGCGGGTACTCGCCGCGCTCGCCGCCCGCCGCCGAGGGCGAGTGGGCGTCGGCCGAACTGGAGGTGCGCGTGCGCGGGGGGGACGCGGGCGGCGCGGCGGGCGTGGTGCGCGGCGTGTCGGCCGGCTCCGTGGCGCTGTACGTGCCGGCGGACGAACGCGTGCTCACGGTGCCGCACGACCTGCTGGAGCCCGCCGTGCCGGCCGCGGGCGACCGCGTCAAGGTGATCGCGGGCGAGGACCGCGAGCAGGTCGGCCACCTCATCTCCATCGAGAACCAGGAGGGAGTCGTCAAGTTCGGCTCTGACGACATCAAGATCATGCAGCTGCGACACCTCTGCAAGATGACTGCCGCCTGAGCTGCCTCCCCTCCCCTGTCACATGCGGGGGTGTATGCTCAGCGAGCTGTACCAGTATGTTAGAGCCTGCACTGACACACCCCGAGTCACTCGTAGACAGATAAATTGACAGTCTCATGTTATCAAATTCCATCATGACGTAGTTATATATCCTAAGTATAATTTCTGTATTAGTTTATGCTACGAGCGTAGTTGATTATAGCATATTATAAATATGAAAAATAAAGAACTGTCTGTACCTCAAGAAACTCTTTAATTTTATTTCATTTCTCATGGATGTTACCTAGGTACCTCAATTTCAATTTCAATTTTAAAATATCTTTATTTACATAATAAATTATAAAATTTGTACAGACCAGTGTTTGTTCTTAATCCTAGAAGCACAAAACTTGATTGTTATCACTATTCTTCAAGCAAATTTTGCTTTTTGCAAACTGTTTGCTGGGAGTTTTATGTAAATTTAGTAAAAATGGGGGTATTTATCCAGTTATTACACACATATCTACTTGTTTTGATTATGTAGTCACATTTTAGATGTTACTGCATAGTTAAATCAATTTTGTTAACAATATAATCCAAATAGATTGGGACAAGAGATTAAAAAACGTTAATATGCTGGCACTGGATATTTCCAAGAAGCAGCGTTAACAAAGTAGGTATGGCTGTCGCGCAAGCGAGATTCGTCCGAACCCGGCGGAAGCTCGCACGGCAATATCGCTCGCTACCCGAGGTAAAACGGTCGACATTAGCGTGCGCGCAGACGCATGATTCGGCCGTACTTAGCTTGCTTGACTGTGAGTGAGTTCGTTCATGCATTGTTCCCTATTCACTCGTCACACGAAAGAAACAAATGGTGAGGTAACTTGTATCGGTTGTAGCTATCGATAAAAGTAATGTCTTTTCTTCGTGACCTACAAATATTTTGTATAAGAGGATTTTTATGCTTATGGTTTGTAAGTAAATAGAATTTTTCTGCTAACTTATATATATAGACATCGATTTTTGGTAGTCCTACCTTGAGATGGATTTTGTGGAGGTTAGTGCGGAATGGTGTGTTAAGAGCTGATTTTAGCGCTCTGTTCTGTAATATTTGTAGTTTGTTGATGTTTGTTTTACATGTACTGCTCCACACAGGACTGGCATATGTGATGCAAGGGCGAATTAAGGTACAATATATTCGCAGTTTGGTACGACTACTAAGAGAAGAGCGTCTATTGAGTAATAGGTTGAGGGAATTCATGGCTTTGACACCTTTAGCACATATTTTGTTGGTGTTTTGCGTCCAGTTTAGTTTTGAGTCCAGTATCACGCCAAGATATTTTACGGATCTACTCCAGGGTATGCTGATGTTCTCTATTTTGAGAGTTCGAGTGGGGAGTGCACGCATTCTGGTAAACATTATAGCTTCAGTCTTGGAGGCGTTGATCTTCAACTTCCATTGCTGAAAGAAGCTAGTAGACGTTCTAAGGCCAATTGGAGTCTACCAATTACTAGGTCTATGTCAGTTGATGACGTGTACCCCGCCGTGTCATCGGCGAAACAGGCAATATTACTCCTAGGTTGAACTGGTATGTCATTGAGGAACAGGAGGAAGAGATAAGGTCCTAAGATAGAGCCTTGCGGAACGCCGGCTGGAACGGGCAAATTTTGAGATGTTTTTTTACACAGATGTACTATGAAGTCTCGATTTTCGAGATATGACCCCACCAGTTTCACCATTGCGGTTGGAAGCTCCAGCAGGATCAGCTTGTGCAGCAGCGCCTTGTGCCAAACGCAATCGAAGGCTTTCTCAATGTCAAGCAAGAACATTCCAGTTGATTGCTTGACATTGAGACTGTGTGACACAGTCTCCGCTACACGCGCTAGCTGTTGAACAGTGGAGTGACCTTTTCGGAACCCGAACTGTTCATCAGCCAACAGGTGTTCTGACGAGTCGAGCAGGCGTTTATATATGACTTTTTCAAATAGCTTACCAAGACACGGGAGCAGGCTTATGGGGCGGTAGCTGGTTGGGTCAGCTGGGTCTTTACCAGGTTTGTGTATAGGAATCACTTTAGCCGTTTTCCACGCGCGTGGGAAGTAACACATGGAAAGACAGGCATTAAATATTTTAGTGAGCCATACCACACTCCTAAGAGGGATATTTTTTATGAGAATGTTAGAGACTTTATCTAACCCAGGTGCTTTTCGCGGCTTAAGAATAGAGATATATTTCCTTAATTCGTAGGGATGAACAAGTCTTATACCCTCGTTTCCATGTAAATTATTATAGAAAGTTGCAATCGACTGTTCTACAATAGATTCTTTATCACTATGCCAGTCATGTGTAAGCAGCATGTTATTTAGAAATGTTCTAGCTAAGACATCGCATTGGGTCTGTAGGTTTGTTGCGGTTGAGCCATCATGCGAGCGAAGAGCTGGAAAAGTAATTGAGGAAGAGCGCAAGCTTTTTACTAAACGCCATAAGTCATGGCCTGGGTTGTCGACTTTGTCCAGCTTGTTGTTCCAGACCTTGTCGTTATTATGTTTGATGGCTATATTTATTTCAATATTAATTAATTTGATTTTATAGTTTAATATTCTACGTATGAATGGAGTAGGTTCTTTGGAGTAATATCTACGCAAACGATTTCTAATTGTAATCATTCGCTGCACACGCCTTGGTAATGAGCAGGTTGACCAGGGTTTCAATGTGGAAACAGGGACACACGAATTTTTGGCGTCAAGAAGGGCTCCCTGAAAGTGGTCTATCTCTGCATCGATTTCTTGTGGTGAAGCATATACCTTGGATGAGAGTGTGGTATTTTGATTTAGCATGGTACGAAATTTTGGCCAGTTGGCTTTAGAGTAGTTTAGCTTTTTGATAGGTATCCTCATGATGCGAGCCTCAAATTTCACAAATACCTGGATAATGATCAGATGTTAAAGCTGGGATAGTTTCTATATGGGAAGGAAGATGGAAATTTTTGCACAGTAAGATATCTGGTATTGAAGGAGTGAAATCTGGACAGTAGTGAACCAATGTTACTTTAGAAGGCGCAACGATGGCATAATCATTATCATGCATGTGATTATAAAGCGTCATGCCACGGGAGTTACTTGGTCCAGGTGACCATAGGGGGTGTTTTGCATTAAAGTCACCCATGGCAATTACCCTGTTACTGACAGACATGACGCAATCAAGGTCAGAGTTGATAATTGGGAGATTTGGAGATTGGTAAACAGACAGAATACTAACATTGTCCTTGCCAAGTATGACTGAGATTCCTATTACTTCTAGGTTTTGTGTTTTGGATATGTGTATGGGATTATGCGGTATGTCAGCTCTAACAAGTAAAGCAACTCCTCTGCCAACAGTATCATGATGTTTGTCTTTGCGGTAGCATACGAAGCCAGGAATATTAAAAGTAAGTCTTTGTGAAAGAAGGGTCTCACTGATAGCTACAACGTCTACGTTAAGTTTACTCACTGCGAGGTTTGCAAGTTCTTGCTGCTTCTTGGAAACACCGTCAGCGTTCCAAAAAAGTAATCGTAATTCACGCGAACTAGGTACACATAATGACCAAGATGTGTCATTATTAGGATCACTTTATCCAGGAAAGTCTTGCATTTCGAAAATTCTTGCTTGAGCGATGACATTGTAGCAAGGATCTCCAGCATCTCCATGGCGTCATAATCATGGGTGTTGGGCGTGGGCTGTGCACCAGTAGGTATGCTGGGTTGACTGGGCTTGTATCTGGACGGTAGGCTTATTGAGAGATGGGAGCGTTAAAGGTGTCCGCTCCATTATACTGCTTTTGAACGTTGAGGGGCTTGGTGCACTTCTTGCTTGATTTTTGTCAGGGTGAACTGTCGGTTGAACGTTAAACGTGTTACTTTTCTTTTTGGTGGCACCAACGCTCACAACATTTGCCCATGTTTGGGATACTTGAGGTTTGATATGTTCTCTATCGGATCCCAATTTTTTTCGCAGCTTATCACGCCTGGACTCGATTCTGTCTACATATTTCGTTCGGGGCATTTTGAGAAGTTGGCCGGATGGTCTTGTTCGCAATTGCAGCATTTAGCTGGTGCTTCTCTATCTTGTTTGGTACATTCCCATGTAGGGTGGGAGAGTGTACACTTTACGCAACGGGGAGGTCTGTTACAGTTGCGCGAGGCATGCCCGAAGCTTTGGCATCTAAAGCACTGAGTCCCTGTGCTCTTGGAGGGTTTGAATCGCTCCACTTGAATGCTACAGTTAGATAGATATCTAATTGACTTCAACTTGGCCATATTGGTTCCAGCGGGTACCTGCACCAAAACTGGCGGGCAGTCGGATGGGTAGTGTGTCTTTATCTCTGTAGCAGTAGTCCCTGGGAAACCAAGTGACGCTAGTTCCGCAGGGATCTGGTCCATCAGGAACTTAGGAAGTCCCTTTATAACCGCTTTCGGTTGCTTCTCGTCTTTCCTAGTAAAAGTATGGAAAGCAACATTCTCTTTGGTGAGGCCCTCTTTGAGGTCTTGGTGAGATTTGGCCGAGTAACACTGCACTCGGACTAGTTTTCAACCTCTGCAAGTCATGTGGAAGTCCTTTGCATATTTATTTAGTATGTCCCTGACACGTTGGTGGGTCCACTCACTTGATAGCTCAATGATGACTGGGGGAGTATTGTTCCCTGCCTTCCTTTTAGTGGCCTTTTGTAGGAGTTCAGGATCCTCATCATCTACTGGCAAGACTCCAAAACGATTATGAGTTGGGGCTCCTTGAATTATCTCAACTTCCTCTGGATTTGGAATAAATTTCTTGGTCTTCTTCCCTTGATCCGGTGGTGTGGTGTTTGGTCTTTGCCTCTTTTCCGGCGCTTGCCGCTTGTCCTTATCGGAGAAGCGCGAGCCAGAGGCACTCAACAGGTATTTCTCCATCGTCGGTCCGGTGACGTTTATCGATAACTATACGATAGCACCGCGTCCCATCCCTAGCCGGGTTCGGCAGGCGAGGTGGGGCTGACTGCGTAAGCGTGCGATCGCTACGACAATCGGACGGTCACCTAGGTACCTACTTATGTCTCAAAATCCAAGTCGAATAATTATTCTTTAACGAACACAAGTAGTACACATATTTTACTACTAGCAGGACCCGGTCCACCCGTGTTAATCTGAGATAAAACAAAGTAGCCTTTGTAATCATCCAGAGTTTAATCTATCTCAATACCAAACTTCATCCCAATCGTTTTAGCTGTTTGAGTATGCCCTGTAGTTGTTTCTTTAACGATCTAAAGTAAAGTTTTTTGGCGATCACGTTATCAGACGCACGGCGGAAAAGTTTTCATTCAAAATCATACCATTAACGTACTTCAAAACTGTGGAAATTATGTAATTATCTTCCTAATTAAAGTTTACATATTTTATATAAATGTAATAGTCCTAGTATGTACCTACTACCTACCTATTTATAAGCTTTTTCCTTTTTAAAGCGTGTTCCTTATAAATTATAATTTATTTTTTTGGTAAGTACTTAATGAGTGGGAATTATAAAAACAACTACACTGATTTTATTAACATTTATTGAATAAATAATACAAAATTGGTTTAAATTGCAATTTTAAGAAAACAAATAATAAAACAAAATACAGTGACATAAACTGAGCAAAGAACACCTACATGGGACACTATAATGTAACCTGCGGCTACACCGGTCTCCTCACATGGAGCACGTCGCTACTCGCCAATAACGGACATGCATCAACATACAGTACATCTATGGAATTTATACATTACACATTCATCGGATCGAATAAGTATATTCAAAAATGTTATACATCGAGGGTTTGTAAATGCTCAGCGAAATGCTCCGAGAGCCGAGTTGTTGAGGCGTAGTAATGTAGCAGTGACCACCGCTGCACACTGCACAGGCCGGACAAATAAAACTAATCAACAATGTGCCGGCGCGAGCCCACTCATATAAATACTATCACAGAAACGTAATGTAAGGTATACTCGCCCCCGGGGCGCCTTGCCCCGTGCGTGCAGCGCCCCTGGGCGCCGGGCCCCGTGTGTGCAGCGCCTTCGGGACGTCTAGCACGCAGGCATACAGCGCCCCCGGGACGTCTAGCACGCAGGCATACAGCGCCCCCGGGACGTCTAGCACGCAGGCACACAGCGCCCCCGGGACGTCTAGCACGCAGGCACACAGCGCCCCCGGGACGTCTAGCACGCAGGCATACAGCGCCCCCGGGACGTCTAGCACGCAGGCATACAGCGCCCCCGGGGCACCAGCATGCAACGTCCCGGGGGCGTGTGGCACGCAGGCGTGCAGCGCCCCCGGCGAGGCCGCGCCGGACATATAACATCTAATACGACAACTAATCGAAACCAACCATTTGGCTAAACATTATGCAGTGACTCTCAAGCTCGCGCATTACATACACAAATATTAACTAAACACGAGAAATTATTGCGAAAATTATTTAACGTCAGCAAACTCTCCCCCATACCCTCTAAGTACTAAACGTTAACTTATTCTATAGAGTTTGCTTCTCGCGGCGTCGGCTCGCCCCTCGTAGTATAATTATACAAACATATACATTTGATTTCTTTACTTTAGTTTGTTGAATGTGCCTTTACTTGCACAGTGGGCGAGGCGAGCCGCGCCGCGCGGCGACGCTAGGCCGACACTATCTAAACGACTTCCGAAATGTATTAATATTGTCAGTCATACGAACCGTTCATTCGCAAATACCGTTCAAAAGTCAGATCTATTCCTTGTATTTTTACACGAGAATCTCATTAGAAAATTTGAACTTTCACCCCGAAAAGTTGTACGACGAAAAATACATTCGACATGCGATATAATCATAATAATATAATACACTACGACGATCGAGACCTAGGAAGTATGTACAAGTAATCGAGTGGTGTGGCTCCCCCGCGGGCGCTCAGGAGGCGTACATGCGCTTGATGTCCTCCTTGTAGCGCTCTTGGATGTCTTTCCGCTTGATCTTGAAGGCGGCCGTCACCAGCCCCATGTCGGGGGACCACACCTCCGTGCACAGCTTCACCGCCGCCGGGATCTCGAACTTCTCCAGACCACCTGCAGACACCACGCAATCTGGTTACATGCCATCTTTGAACTCACAACCTTGTGATGTCAATACATCTAAATACATATATAAAACTCAAAGGTGATCTATCAACGCACAGCCCAAACCACTGGACGGACGGGCCGAAATTTGGAATTAAGGTAGATGTTATGACGTAGGCATCCGCTAAGAAAGTATTTTTGGAAATGCCACTTTTAAAGGGGTGAAATAGGGGCTGCAAGTTTTACTCCTTAATGCATGCAAGACAAGCCACGAGCACCCACTAGTTCTCAATATGAGGCTATGCAATAACTGTACTGTACACTTGTGAAATTAACCCTAATTAGAATCCATTAGTCCAATTAAAAGTGACTAGATTCTACTAACATCTAGACCATTATTGTCTCCCTGCTGGGTATAAGCCTCTCGCTTAACATTCACCGCCTATGATATCGAAATAAATGAAATTTACATAGCTCTACTTTCTATTCCAAATAATTTTCCAAAACTTACATTTCCTGGAATGGTCAGCCAGTTCCTTTACCACCGCCTTCTCCACGGCGGGGTTGTGACACAGCGCGTCGAAGTCCGTCTCGGGCAGGCCGATGCGCTGCGCCAGCTCGGCGAGGCGCGCCGGGTTGGGCACCACGAGCGCCACCGTGAACATCTTGGTGCTGTCTCCGTACACGCAGATGTTCTCCACGATGGGGCAGGTCTTCAGCTCCGCCTCCACCTTGCCCAGCGACACGTACTCGCCGGCTTGCAGTTTCACCAGGTCCTTCTTGCGGTCTGGAAACGAATTGTAAAGATAGTGTCAGATAAGATAGTGACAGAGATGTGACGTAAAAATATGTATGTACTAAAATAGAATAGAAAGTGTTTTTTGCATTACAAATTTAAACTACCATACAGAACATGTTATAAAAAGTTTACTATTTGTAGAAATGAGCAAGCTAAACTAGAGGTTTATTTTGCAATTTCAATAATATTTTTTTTAGTATCAAAGCTCTAATCCGAGACTAAAACCATAACGCTTTATGCCACGCCGTTTCTGCCGATATCCACAACAAATACATATAATAATTACCTAGATTTGTAATAGTGCAGTGATTGACTGTAATCAAAACTTGCTACTTTGTTATGTGCTAAGTGCTGACTATAAACTCAATATGATACACAAGTACACACCAATAATCTTGATGCATCCGTCGTGATGCAGCTCCCCGATGTCCCCCGACTTGAACCAGCGCCGCCCCTCCACGTCGAGGAACTCCTCGCGCGTCTTCTCCGGGTTCTTGTAGTAGCCCTCCGCCACGCACGAGCCGCCGATCACTATCTCACCCTGGGAGGCGAAATGTAAATTAGCAAAAATAATCGTGAAAACAGGATTTCTATGTAAAAATTACACCAAAATCTCCAAAATATTAGAATTTTAGTAGGTACAAACTTTTTAAAAGGTTAGAATTCATGATTCTTTTCTATTATTAAAAAATCTTTAAAGAATGAAACCATATTATAGATATCATTATTATGTGGTGATGATGTGTTTTCTACTGTTGAGTTATGTGTTGTATTAGATTTAGGGTAAATTACTACTTAATTTGTTATTTTTAATTGTACTTATAATGTTTGTTCCTCATGTTAGATAATATAATATATATTTGAATTTGTATTGCATGCTTAGAAATTAGGGTATTTTTATTTGGTAGATTTAACATGTATGTAAGGTTCACTTTTAGAAGGAAATGTACGTTCGTAAGTTTAGCTATATTATTATTTTAAGTACATTATTTTAAGTAGTTTTTTTTAGTACATTTTTAGTTTAGTGAACTTATAACAATAAATAAAAAATAAAAATATCTTTATATTTTGGCAAGATTTAAGTTAAATATAGTGTAAATGGAGCAGTGAGTATGTAGTTACCTGTGGGAATGGTTTGTTGGTGACTCTGTAGTTGCCTTCCTCCCAGTTGAGCAGCCTGATGTCAGTGCCAGTGGTGGGCGCGCCCACGCGACCTGCGACACAACATGGAAATGATAAAGTAATAAATAACGAAATAATATTTTAGGTTTAGTTGTCAGATAAGAAACAACATAATTAAAATCGTGAAAATTAATATTGGTTAAGCCTGGGTCCAATAAACGTCATCCATCATCGTCATTTATAAAAGTCGCGTTTAATGAATTTAGTTTTATAAGACACTCAGTTGGACGTGCCTCGAACAAAGACTGTGCGTTATTAAAATATTTATTGCAGCTAGTTATGTACCGGTGGAGCGGTCGTGCACGTCCATGACGGTGGCGCAGGAGGTGGTCTCGGTGAGCCCGTAGCCCGCCACCACGTCGCAGCACAGGCAGATGCGCACCTGCGCGTGCGTGTCGGGGGAGAGGGGCGCCCCGCCCGCTATCATCATGCGCACGCGCCCGCCCAGCAGCGCGCGCACGCGCCGGAACATCTGCGATACACAGAGGAATAACTTGAATTAGTAAGTGTACCAAGGTCTTTAATTATAACATTAACTTCAAGTTAATCCGTATTAGTTATGTCTGCCGTTGAATATCTCGGTATTCTCGGGAGTTTATCACAAAATGTTTCGATCCACTCTGGGATTAAACCAAGTGTACGTAACATAAAATATCGCTACTTGAACAAGCCTTGAGGATATTTTTACGTGTTATAGCTTTACGTTAGTCTACAGCTTTACTGCATTACTACAGTCTGAGGTTTCGTTTTTTTAAACGTGTAGTCAAGCGGGTGTTCATGTGGTAAATTTTCATTCGTGTGAAAACGAATAGCCGCAGTTTCCACACAGTTGTCACAGTGGTAGAAGTCAAAGTTCATTCGATTTGATTGACAAGTCCGTTGAGAATGCGTTTAAACGTATAAACGGTACACGTTTTTTTGCAGTACAATCGACGTGGGAATGAATATATGTACGTTGTATGGTCACTATTTATACATTAAGACGTAAACTGCAAAAAAACGTGCAGGACTAAGCCGTGTATTACGGAGGAGTATTGCTCGCTTGCCCGCGAAACCCGTCCTTGCCGAGGTGAAGGGGCATCGTGGTAGGTTTTAGTCGGTAGTGGAGTCCCATTAGCTCCGAGCCCGACATACCCCGCTGCCTGTACGTGTAGTAAGCTACTCATGATGTAGTTGAGCGCGGCGTGTCGTACCCGCGCCAGGCCTGCCTGTACGTGTAGTAAGCTACTCACGATGTAGTTGAGCGCGGGCGTGTCGTACCCGCGCCAGGCCTGCCTGTACGTGTAGTAAGCTACTCACGATGTAGTTGAGCGCGGGCGTGTCTTACCCGCGCCAGGCCTGCCTGTACGTGTAGTAAGCTACTCACGATGTAGTTGAGCGCGGGCGTGTCGTACCCGCGCCAGGCCTGCCTGTACGTGTAGTAAGCTACTCACGATGTAGTTGAGCGCGGGCGTGTCGTACCCGCGCCAGGCCTGCCTGTATGTGTAGTAAGCTACTCACGATGTAGTTGAGCGCGGGCGTGTCGTACCTGCGCCAGGCCTGCCTGTACGTGTAGTAAGCTACTCACGATGTAGTTGAGCGCGGGCGTGTCGTACCCGCGCCAGGCCTGCCTGTACGTGTAGTAAGCTACTCACGATGTAGTTGAGCGCGGCGTGTCGTACCCGCACCAGGCCTGCCTGTACCTACGTGTAGTAAGCTACTCACGATGTAGTTGAGCGCGGGCGTGTCGTACCCGCGCCGCATCCAGGCTTGCTTGTACGTGTAGGCCCACTTGAAGAAGGCGGACGCGAAGGCGCCGCTGCGGGACACCTTCTCCGTGATGCCCTTGCTGATGCGGTCCATTATCAACTGGAATGTACACGTATTCAACATTAGTACAAGGGTGTTAAATAACATAGTTATGGTAAAGATAACATATAGTCTAGTACACATACTGGTTTTCAAAGATACATAAGCATTATTGTGTCGCAAGTTTTGTAAAGTAGAATATCACTACATAGTATAAAGCAAAGTGGCTTCCCGTGTGTCTGTATGTATGTATCTATTTTTAAAACTATACAACGGATTTTAACGCAATTTTTAAAAAAGGAAGAGTGATTCATTAGCCGTATTTTTGTACATATATTAACGTTTGCAGAACCGCGGGCAAAAGTAAGTCGACATTAAAGTGAAGCTGTGTGTCTTAGACGCTTGGAGAATATATCTGAAAGTTTTCGCTTCGCACTGAATTGAACCGAGTGCCCGTGGTATAATACCTTGCTATTATTATAAAAATATATCCCAATATCTATTTTGTTTAAGTTACCGGTACAGTGGTGATGCAGGTGGGCTGCAGGATGGTGGCGTCTCCGCTGGTGCCCTTCATGATCTTGCTGGACGAGTCCAGCATCGTCAGCGGGGTGCTGTAGCCGATTGGCACGCCTGGGGACACAAAACAATCAAACATTTACAAAACTACATGGTAATTATTTCGTGCGAGAAAATTCTGAAAGTCGATTCAACTTTCTTGGTATCGTGTTTGCAGTCTTAAATTTTATTGTCGGTTAATAATTTCTTTGATTTCGATAATTTTACTTTTAATGTGTATTTAGATGTTTTAAATTTTATTTTGATTTAAATGCTAGTTTTAAGTTTTATTATTACATGGTCGAGCAAAACTGTTGTGGCTATTGAAGATATTGTAATACCATTGTACTGTACAGTTTGCAATTAAAATACTACTTTACTTTGAATGTCTACGACGGCACCGAGTGTTACCGGTATGTTCGTTGAGTGAAGTAGCAAGTACATACCTCCGAAGAGACACAGGCTCTCAGCCAGCAGCTCGAACACGTGCGCCAGCGGCAGGAAGCCCATGAGCACGTCTCCGTCGTAGATGGGCATGGCGTCCGCGAAGGCAGCCAGCGTGGCCAGCATGTTGCGGTGCGAGAGCACCACGCCCTTGGGCACGCCCGTCGAGCCAGACGTGTACATCACGATGGCCGTGTCCGAGGGGGTGGGCGGGACCGACTCTGCGGAAGAAGATATTAAAAATTCAAGTAAAGAAAAACGTTAAAAGTAAGTAAGAACTGGTTTGTTTACAAGTGATAAACTTCTTTTATCAGGACTTAATTATTTTGAGGATGTTAAAGATAGACACATGGGCATTAATTTACATTCCCAGTGTAAGATATTAAATGATTTTTATAAAAATCCTTCTTAATAAGTTTCACGTATCAAACATTTATTTAGTACCAAATTACGAACAAAAACACTAACAACTGCCTAAAAAACAATAATTTAAATGTATACAAAGAGCACAAAACCTACCAATCTTGGATCCCTTGCCCATCTGCACGACCTCCCTGTACCCCAGGATCCTGGTGCCGGGCTTGAAGCCGGTCTTCTCCGTGACCTTGAGCTGGTCCTCCATGTAGATGATGGTGTCCACGCGCGGGACCTTCGCCAGCAGCTTCTTGAACTTGGGCAGGAGGTCGTGCGACGTGATCACAGTGGACACCTCCGTCTCGTTCAGGCCGTGAGCGATGGCCTCGTCGCCCAGCGTGGCGTAGATTGTTACCACTGTAGACAAAAATTAAATTATTGTTTAAAAATGTAACAAATCCTACCACAACTTTCACTAGTACACTGCCAGTTAGGGCCTTTGAAAGTTTGATGATAGCTCAGCTTTAACAACTATACGGTAAGATCATGATATGGTATGTATGGGCCGCCCGCAGCGAGCAGCGAGAAACACACAGTATGTTACCTGGTATGCTCTGCTTGAAGCAGCCGTGCGCGGCCAGCATCCACTCGGCGCGTGTCTCTGCGAACATGGCGACGTTCTGTCGCGGCGCGCAGCCCAGCTCGCGCAGCCCCGCGCCGAAGTGGCCCGCCTCGCGCTCCACCTCCACGTAGCTGCGCCACTGGTACTCGCCCATGTTGAACTGGAACGGACAATGTGCATTAGAGACATGACAGACCGAATCATTTACAATGGAAAGCATGGAAAAAAAGACGAGATAGGAAACAATAGAGACCCTACCCTTTTGAACACGCGCGTGAATATGCTGCGGGTCATCTTCCTAGACAGTGGTCTTATCCCAAATTGAAATGTTAAATCATGGAGTATCTTTTTGAACACTCGTGTATAGGTTGCGGTTCATCTTACTCGGCGGCAGTCTTGCCCAGAAATGAGATGATAAACAGATACAGATATTTATTGATAAATTATGGAAATTTACATGTCAAATTAAATACCTAATTAAAGTATTCATTCAATTGAACATACATATTACGATATTACAAGTAATAACAAAATTATATGTGTACGATTATTAATCGTATTAGTCAAATTGTGTATCAATGATAGAGTACCTTCTTGAAGACGCGTCCATTAGGCTGCGGCTCGTCCTCCTCCCCGAGCACGGCGCGCGTGCCGAGGCAGTGGCGCGCGCCCCAGCGCTGCGTGGCCGAGCGCAGCATGCCCTCCATGGAGGTGACTCCCTCGCGCACCAGCCGCAGGTGCAGCTCGCACGGCTCCGACACCGACCGCACCGTCACGCTGTCGGACGTCGTGTTTATAATGCGTGCCTGGAATATATAAATAGTAACGCCCAATATAATGAGTCAACTGTAATTAACCGCACCAGGCCAATAAAGTTTGGAATCATTATTTTAGGTTGTAGCTCTCGAATTTGAGTCTATTTGAATTTAATAATATGGATGACATTCAAAATTCATTTCAAGAATCACATTATTTGATAACAGTTATCTTCTACACTACAACAACAACATTTTAAGAGTCATAATCATAACGCATACGTAAAACTAAAACAAAATATGAATAATCTGTGCAAAAATAAATAAACAAAGCATTGCAAACATTCTCGCATTTCTGCGAAACAAATACATACTTCCGTTTTAAGATAAAGTTTGTCCTCTAACATTGCTATAAATATCAGACCTTCAGGTGAGTAGTAAAACGAAACAAAATAGAATAAAGAGCTGATATTGAAAACAGATATAAGACCGAAAATGGAGCACAGACGAAATCAATCACTCCAAATATTTTATGAGTGTTTGTTTGTTGGAAATAAAAATCTGTTTTGATGTATTGCTTTATATGAAAGTTTACGGTGGAGTTATTGAAACCGGATACATTATCTCGATCAATATTGAACCTTACAACAAGTTAGTTTTACTAGCATATTATTAGTCTTTGAAAGAAGAATAAGGGATAAATGGAGTTGTCATATAATATGTAGGTGGGCGATGAGATGCAAAGCAATGAGCATTAGGGACGTGAAACAGGTCAACCGAAAATAACGACACTCCACCACTAATGGCATACAATGTAGGGCTCAAGAGCACACAACTAGCTCTTTTGAAACGAGCTCGTTTTCGAGTCTAGTAAGTAAATTATTAGTCTGATAAAAAATTGCCACATTATCTGTTTTTATGACAAAGTTTTCATGTAACATTGTACCTACTATTGCACCTTTTTAAAGTGAAGTTTAAATTTAGTCTTTGAATATAACTTTACAACATTTTGTCACACTTATGTACATATAATTTTAAAAGAAAGTTTGTTTGTGGCTTGCAGTCCAGTATGTAGTCCTATCAGATGAATCGATTTACTTTAATTATTCGAAGGTAGGACTTGATCCTGGATTAATATGTAGACCACTTGTGATCCTCGATTGTCACAGGGGTGGAAACCAATAGGAAAATATGATGGTACCTTGATCCTCCTGGAGAGGGCGCGCTTCCTCCAGGGCCGCTGCAGCACGAGGTGCACTGGGAAGGTGATGACGTCGAACACCAGCGCCACCGCGCGGATCGCCTTCAGTACTACCGACACCCACCATGACTCCGGCCTGCAACAACCGCAGATATAAAGTAAATACGGGAAATAAAGTGGATGTATGCAGCTACATATATATATTTAAAATACCTATGCATTTTTAAAGTAAGCCCCTTCTTACTAACTACATATTATATAAACATTTCATCTGGCGGTAGGTAAGTAACCACAGACTCCAAACCTTATGGACAATAAATCCCTCATCCCGTAGACTCGCTGATAATATGCATGTTATTTTCCTTTGAGCTCAAAGTTTATTAAAGAGCGTGTTAGCAAAAAAATTTACCAATTTTGGCCTTCAACTAGAATTCGCGACAACTTTCAACAAATGCCAGATAAATAGTCGATCGCCTAACTAGACTTTAGATTAGTCTTATGCATAAGAGGCAGCAAAAACCCTAATTACTTAATTAAAGATTGCAAGTTGTAATGTTGAAATAGCATAGAAAACTAACATACGTACTCGTAGTTGAGAAATCAGTAAAGATTGGCCCTTTATACGAAATACTGTTTAATAATCTTGTCGCTGCCAGTTCTGTGCACTTCGAACTTTAGACTAAGTGAAGGTGGATTAGGTTTCCTAGAAACGTATTCCGAGGAAAGGAATTAAGGCTATGTAGTTAATTGGAGCACCTCAAGGTGTACATGTTGAGTTATTTGCCTTGATACAGCTCCGAGCTAGGACCACCATCTTGACTTACCGTGCAAGTACTAGGTACTAACTAGATAGAACTCTTAATTGGACGTTATAGTGTAGGGTAATTAACGACCCTTACATTTACGAGCGAAGTTTCGTATGAGCTTGCGGTAAACGGAGCTAGATTACACAACTAAATAACGTGGATATATTGCTCCTAATCTTTTAATCATATTATTAAGTCACACAGAAAACAGTTTTTTTTTTTTTTTTTTTACATTAGATAGGCTCACGCTTGACTACAACTTGCCTGATGTTAAGCAACGTTATAATCTACGATCTAGCGCGCTTGCCTAGAAGAAACCGGTTTACTCTCGACTTGAAGACCGACAAATTATAGTTCAAGGGGAATAGAGATTCGGGCAAGGAGTTCCACAGTTTGGCTGTTCGCACGATAAAAGTCGAAGCGAACCGCTTGGTGCGAGTCTTTGGAACCTCAACTGTATAACGGTGCCTTCTTGCCGTACCTCTACTCGTACGATGGTAAAATGGGGCTGCAGGAATTATATTATGCAATTCCTCCGCACACTCTCCGAAATGCAACCTGTAAAAAACCGAAAGACTGGCCACCTTACGGCGGTGCAACAAGTTACAAGGAGCCCTAATCTATCTAGCGGTTAATTCCAGTAAGAGGTGTTGTTTAGGTAGAGGTTTTAAAAGGACCCTTCTCACGGTGCTTCAGGTAAAACAAATTTGTTTATCAACCAATTCAATAATGAATAGGGGTCAGTCAGTAAGCCGGTTTTAGGAATAAATTGAAATGGCCCGCGTCCGTGTATACGAAGTACATGAGAACATCGATCACGGCATGTTACGATTTCCATAAAACTGGCTGCAAGTCGCCAAGCTGGCGTCGACAGCAAGGCTGTACACTGTGTGTGGTCGAAACTGCAGCATAACCATAACTACATACTGTTCAGATACTGCCGCTGCGTTCTTTGTTCGCACACCACAAAGAACATCGCGCTTCGTGTATCTCGATGCATCATCACACAAAGAATTACTCGTCAGTTTAGACATTTCTTTACAAACATAGTAGGTACCTGTAGTTTCGCATATTTACTATACCACGTATAGTGAACGTTATTATTCAACGGCACGTGCGTAAAACATTAAACATATTGTACAGGCTCATTTGGCAGGGAGTGACTAATCATTGGCTGACGAAATTGAACGACACTTCGACCTCATTTAGAGGTCCCGGAAGCAAATACGAAAAGTGAATAAGAGAGTGCGTATGATAAATAGGTGAGTGTTGGGTTTGTGCAGCGGATGCATCTGTTGATAGGCCGGGCCGCGGCCGTCACCCGGCCGAAGGGCACGCGGCACGCATGCGCCCGGATGCAGCCAGCGACACTACATGAGCTATTATCGGACAGATAGTGCTCAGATAACAACTGATCGACTGGACATCGAGTAAACATTTACATATATTGACGGTGACTTTCCAGCATTTTTAAATTTTTAGTCATATCTAACACGATTTGATTTCAACAATTTACATAAAAATATGTCTATACTATATTTATAATCAATATCAAGTATTGATATTGATTATTATTGGATGATGTAAGAAAGTTAGAAGGAAACATCTGGGCAAGAACAGCGCAAGACAGGGAGTATTGGCGTAAGAGGGTGGAGGCCTATGCCCTGCAGTGGGTCCCATTAGGCTGATGATGATGATGATGATCAAGTATTAAAAATATGAGAAGAAATTGCAACTAGCAGTTTCATTAAGGTATTGATATGCAATGGTAATGCGTCCAGTAAAGTAGTGCAGGCTGCATCTGGTGAACCTTGACATTAAGGACGAGGTTATTTATAGCCGCGCTCAGATGGTCATCATTCTTCCGCTACGTGGAAGGCGGGTAGGTATCAGCTTTCATTTCATTGCATGATGATTATGAACACGTTTTTCCAGCCATGCCTGCGTGTCACTTTTAATATTAATCAAATTTTAGTCTAGTGTTAATCAATATTACAAGCAATTTTTTTACAAAAAAAAACTTTAAATACACCAATAATTTGGGTCTGAAATGTGAAATTCATGCGATCGGTAGGATAAAAAAAGCCCTAAAACCTAACTAACTTACATGTAAAACTGTTAATTACCCGAAAGCAATTACTAATATGATTCTTAACTTAATAAACGAATGATATATGCCACTCAAAAACCATCACATCAGGAGTTCATGACACTGATATTGAACTGTGGCCTCATCAGAGGCGGAAACCCACATCAGTTGACTAGAAGTACGACTAAATAGGCAGGTATTATAAGTGTGTCATCGAGAAGTGGCGGCGATGTGTCGAGCCGAGGCGAACGAGTCTGCGGCTGATACCAGGTACCAAGGATACCCAGCCAGCTGTCTACGTACTGGTGTAGATTAAGTAACTACGAGAATAAGGCAGTATTTCTATTCAATTGAGGTAAACTGCATCAATACATGGCAACTATTGGATAAGAACAAAACACATCTATTTGTCATTTTAATTCAACATTTCTAAGGTATAAATATAAAAACGTATTAATTTGCAGCAAAAATTCTCTATGATGTGTGAAAGTATAGCAACCGTAACCAAAAATAAACGCGATAATGAAAGATCATATTATTTCACTTTGATATAAGAATGGCTGATGAGAACAAATCTGTATCGAACAGTTGTGACGTATCGTAGAGTAACAATAGTACCTAACTGCAGAGTACATTCGACATCAAAAGCTCGGAATCCAGTTCAATCGCGATACGTGTTAACGATTTATAGGTATTTCTGTATCGAACCCTATTTCAAGTCGCCAGTCATGCAGAAAGTCCGCTGAACCATTCCGATAATATCGGAATAGAGGGAATTATGATTTTTCCAAACGAATCAATAGCATCTAAATATTAATCTTTGCATCAGAAATGTGCATCATAAATGACGAATGCAAGTGTCCTGCGGATTCTTTTTCCCACTATTTGCTTATTGTATGGAGTAGGTATGCGGAGATATGAATGAAAGCTACACACCGGTGTTGGCATGCGAGATCGTAAATCAAGTTACCTACATGCAAACAGAATTGTGATAGCATCATGTCACGCCGCATGGAAACTAAATGTATCTGTAGTGTGGACTAGAATAGATGACAATGTTGCCTATGAATGTATACTGGCTACAGAGGAAGCGCCATGCAAGCAATACTGCATACTTCTTTACTCTGTGGTGCAAGTATGCGTTCCACGTGCCGCTTCGATCATTGATCTTTATGACCACAGGCTGACACAATAATCAATATACTGTCGGCATCCTAGTCACGATAAAATAGGCATGATTTAGTATTTTTATCGATCCGTGATAAAATATTAATTAAAAGTCACTCCTTTTACAATTTTCGATTGTTCTAGATTTGGTAGGTATCACGCAAGATGTGCGCGCCATGGCGGCACATTACCTCTACAAGGATTAATGCAGATTAGATAACACAATTGGGTAGCAGACCGCTGACCCTGACTCATAAAATACTTATTTCTGATATTGAATTACTACAATCCCTGATAACAGACGGATATCAGTCGAATGAAGCACTCGTTTATCAAGAAGGTACTAAATCTCGTGTTATTACGAAATCTGATATTTTTTATTACCTACTTACTATAGGTGCAAAACGAATGTGCACAGCAGGGATTACCTGTATCTGTAGTGCCTACTGATTCACATAGTCGATACTTACGGATGCTTGTGATGCCTAAGCATGTCTTTCACGTGTTCGAAATACAGCTATTCTGTAGTAAATGTTAAACAAGTTACATAACTGGGTAAACAGATTGTTCTACATTGTGTGGTGTGACAATAGCACGTGCCCTTGAGAGCGATAGCGCTGTGAACGCCCAGTTAAACAGACACGTTCATCTAGTCAGTTAGTAGTAGTGGTCTAGGTAGATAATGAGGGCCTTGGGAAACACCTTGGCGGGCGCACTTTGCCCCGGGAGGCGGCGGCGGCGGCGGCGGCGAGCCACAGCCTGCTCAGCCGGAACCCACGGAAGTGAGCAAACGACAAGCGGAAAACTCGACTGACGCTTGCTTGGGAACATTTTGCTGAGTAATTTTGCTTTAGGACTTGAGTTTAGCCTCTTTGAACTGTTTACTTCGCAGGGCATTCGTTACACATCTATCTTTAGCATGGAATGAAATACATTTCTGCGGCTTAAATAACATAAGGCAAAGCAAGTAAACCTTAATCTATCATTCGCTATACCCAAAGAGGACGAAAAAATTAGCTAGAATAATTTAGCCGTTAAAGTTGTAAAAAGTACCTAAGTACTAAGTCCAACGTTTTAATTAATCGTTACTATGTAATTGTATCGTAATGAATGGAGGCCTTGACATTTAGCCTGTTACCAAATTGGTAACAACAAACATAATACTCATTCGGCGGGAGTTTGCACAGGGTATGCGAAAACTAAATAAAATGCTAAATAATTATTTCATTTATTAATGTAGAGGAATCCGCATCAATTAAATTCGCCATATTTTTAATGAGCGTTAAATTGGAACGTAAAATTTACGTGGCTTAGTTTTATTGGACGACTCTGGGACCTTAGTAAAACATGCCCTCAATTAACTCACGGGTTTTCAGGGATACCAGGTAATTTGCTTCTACATTAAAACTATTTATTACTACGAAATAATATGGATGAGGTATGTTGAATTGTTGACAGCTAAGTAGCTAATTTTTAATTATATCAATTAGCCCAATTCCTAAGCCTGTTCTTATCATATGACCTACCAATATCCAACAAATTACAAAGTTTTATTTGTGTTGCAATCATAAATTGTATTCTTTATCATGAATAAACTATTCTATTAATATCAGAATCAAATTTACTGACACTCATGATATGCGGAAAAAAATACATAGTAAAATTACTTTGCAAATTTAACTTTATATATATTATGTTACCTACATACATATATCAGTAACAAAGTTCAAATTTAATATCAACAAAAATCATACAAAATACAACATTATACTTTTTTTTATATATTTCGGGACATTGCACACAGCGCCATCTAGGCCCATACTAAGCTTACGTTTGTATCATGGGTACTAGATAACGGATATAATACTTATATACTTTTCTTTTTGTAAATACATACTTATTATACAATACAAACGACCAGACTCAACACAAGTAATTATAATCTTTTTAAAGTCCATAAATACTTGTGTCATGCGGGAATCGAACCCGCAACCCCTAGATTAGAAGGCAGAGCCACTACCAACTAAGCTAACAGGTCAATCATATACGAAAGCCCTTGGTAATTGGAAATTTGTATCCATGTCAGTGGATTCGCTGGTGTACATGACACTCATGGAGCGTTGGCAGTATTTCCACAGAATATTGTCACTGTTTGCCTTTTGTATTTTGCAAATATTTTTGTTTGACCCTACGCTCCACAATAGATAAGCTTTGTACACATAAATGACTATCGATCCTTTGCCAATATGGATGTAGAGCCGAGCTAATAGAGCGGGCAGATTAATACAAAAATAGATGAAAGAAATAATTACAGGATTCGTACGTGGGAGTTACAAACGGATGGAGTTTTGCAGACGCTAATAGAATTTATGGACGACTTTCAATGTGGATGACGTGATAGCTTTCAATTAGATTTATGAAGGTCTGAACAGACGTATAGCTGTACTATGGACTTTTGTAGTTTCAGTTTACACAACAATTTATCCTGAAAACTATAGGTACGTATTTGTTACAACCAGTGGAAATCTATTCAGAATGCTGATGTAATAAAATTTATGTTCTTGTTCTGTCTTAATAATAATCCTCAGAGAAAAAGCAAAGTTACAAAAAATTGTTGCTTAATATCAATTAAAGGTCAATAATTTTAAAACTATCCGTGCATCGCAGTCACTCTATATTAAAATCATCATTCATTCTATATTTCAATTATGCAAGAGCTGTTTATAAAGTAAACAGTGGTTGTATAACACCGCAGGAGCGCTAGAACAACCAGTTGCTCGGTGAAAGTGGTTTGTTCGCGAATTGTGACCACACACATCACATGTACTCATATAAACGGTTCAATACCACTATTTATAATCACAAGAATTTACTCAATGAAAATATAATAAGGAATAGTTTTTGAACCAAGTATGTCAAGGTGTCAAGTTTTCAAGATATCATAAAAACGTAGTAATCCGACCATACTTCACCAGTTCTGCTCGTATTGGATTCGTTTAGCGCTCTCCAGGATCAAATAAAACATGTAATAAGGAAATTAATTCGGGAATAATACTCACTTTTGTAAGTACACCATGATTTTATCACTCTACTCTAGCACTCGTCGAACACAAGTTTCCACCGTCACACGCTGAAGAAAACTGCTCATTACAATTAATAGATAAAGTATATAAATGTCGCCGATATCATTACGAACGGTCTCGAGGCGGGAGATAAGCTATCTGATACGGACCTAAGGATCAACCATTGATATAAATACCGATTACACGACATGCAACATTGATAGAAATTAATCCGTACCTATAAACATTGATAGAATAAAATGCATAGATATAATATAATCCTGCTGTAAAATACAAAGTGAACAAAATATTTGTAACAATATCCGACGTAAGATCTGACATAATAGTTGTACTTTTGTCTTCTGTGATAATAGTTATTTGAACTCGAACTGTTCGCCCCTATATAGAAACCCGCTCATTTTTTTCCTTATATCGACCGATTCATGTTCAAATCATTGTTTTAAGGGTGGTTATAACTAAAACTGTGATACAATTCAAGTTAACTTTTGCGCAATTGCAATGAATTAATTGCACAAATGTACATACATATGGTCGACCCGTCAAGTGACTATTACCTATACAACATCCTTGTAAACATAACACATTTTTCCTCAGAAATTACAGCGGCAATCGCATGTGGACTTTGCACCTTGCACACCTGACTAAGCTAATTAGGTGTAGGCACTCTACCATAGCACACACCGTGTCCATTTACATAATATTTGCAAGTAGGTATATAATATATATTCAGTATATTGGAGGAATGTCTGAAATATTTCAGAGGGTACCAGCGCGGTGCTTCGAGCATGATTGGCTACGACCGTCCTGGTTGGTCGCCAGTGCGAGACCACGGTACGACTGATATTGAGAAAAGAGCTTCAAAACTCGACAACAAACTCTAAATATTTAATTTGTTATATAGTTATGCAATTACTGGTAGAGAAATAGGAAACCTTTGCCTCCATGGCACAAACTCGAAAAGATAAAAATGAATGATTATTTACAGTCCAGAAGTTATTATAACTGTCAACATAAGCCTAATTAGCTCAGCATCAATTTGGTGAAACGGTTTTCAACAGCCCCACTATCTTAAAGAAAATTTACTTCATATACCTACTGTACTTAAAATGAAACATTATTGCGGTCAAGTCGTCAAGAGCAACTAGCAAGCGACTGCAGGCGCAACAATACTCCGGAGACCTTCGGCCAAAGAAAAACTACAGCAATCCGTCAACTGGCCGCGAGCCAACATGTCTACAGAATCTCGAGGAAAACTGGATGAACAAAATGAGAATCGTCCAGGCAAGAATTCATGCATAATGTCGCATTTAAATATGAGAATAAAAGCACATAAAATTGTGCCGATAATAAGATGTCAGTAATAATGCAGCAGTTTATATTTATCGAGATGATCAAAGTCAAACAAGTGTAAACCTGCATGTTGTGGATGTTGTTTACGCCGCGGACATTAACTTTATCAGCTTCTGCGGCGGAGGCTGATTAGAGGCGGGTCAAGGGCACGCGGGACAATTAATATGGATCTTCATTACTCTTCATTCCTGGAGTGATGTTTCACACATAATTAACACAATGGACACGTGGGTGGAGGAGACGGCACGAGGCGTATTCGTCGAGAAAATACTAGCATTCAAAGGGAATAGTTCATACTGAGGAAATCTAGTTTTTTGAACATGCAAATAGTATTATTCCTTGGATTGATTGCATTAAAAATTTCTCATCTCGTAACTTAATTCTGTCACTCAACAAGCTCTAGAATTACGAATTAAAAATTGATGTACATATGTAGGTACGTGTCTAAGAGAATTCTTAGTCATTCTTACAAAGTATAATTTCAGTTAATTCTGCGAACAGGTGGCGACATAATCTCCGTGGTGAAATAAACAAGGTGACCGATAAGGCAGGCAATCACGGCTGTAAATGCTGCCACTTGTAGGCGCAACAACATCTACAAATAGTGTCTTATCAGCGCAGTGCGGCTCACAGAGGTTATCTTGTGTGTCAATATTTGACTCAATAATTACCGAGTAATTAAATTATTCCGTTCGGATTCATCTCAAATGTGTTGGCATACAAAACAAGTGGTCGACTTTCCGAAACAAATGCTCCGCTATGCTGTATTTCAATCAATATTTTCAGGTCTCGTGACTAAGTATTTTCCCCATTTAAGTGTAACCAAACAAAATAAAATGTAATCAAAATAGCCTATTGTGTTGTACAATAATGTCGCTATACTCACGTTTCATTCTCGTCTATAAACATCTCTGTGTGCTTCGACCTGCAACAAACAACATCCATCAGTTCAAATACTAGCTGTTTCAGTTTCAGTGCAATATACGTGTAACTTTCATTACGAGGTGAGCCAACTTGGGAGAAAACCTTTTCTTTGCAAAGAAAACTCTCGGGATAAGTGGTCGGGAGGAAGTTGCAGCAATGTTGTTGTAAAACTGGAAACCGACGGGAGAGGTCACAGAGAGCCCGCACAAAGTCAGGACGAGCTTGATGTTAGGTTTGTCTAGTACTTGATGTTATTGTGCTTCAGTTTTTAGCGTTTCCAAATTACATTTTCGTGTTCAAAATTATGAATAGACATATGAATTCTGTATTTACATTGTTTTATACATAATTAATGAAAATCCCCCTCTAAACTATGAAAACGAATATTTATAGTAAGAGTTGAACATTAAATGCTATTCTATTCAGCTAGCTGCTTGGCGGTACTCGACGGTGCCCCACAACTAAAAATAGTCTATTTTGTTCATAAAACAATTCTATTGAAACCCTTTGTATATGTATATTTGCTAAATGCTGTAAATGCTGTACTGAAGCCAAATTTTCAAAAAATTAACCTCTTTAAGTTAATAATATCCTTCCTATCATACTAAATATACTTTTATATTGTATAAACTTCAAACCCAAAAACTAGTTAGTACCTAATAATAATGCTACTGTTTACAATAGATTCAGTTTGTAAAAATACTTTCCTTATAATGTATTTATTAATTGTATAGACATAAATAATAATTTGTGCATGCTGTGCTTAACTTAAACAGGTAGTACATTTAGTTTATAAAAATACTTGTGTAACATAAATGTTACAATGTCATTACCAATGTTGAGCCAAAATAAATAAAATAAAAATAAAAATTCTAAATTTTATTTATAGCTGTAAGAATTATTTTCCCTTTAATATAGAATCAAGTTAAAGCAGCATTACATCATCATTTTAGTAATGAAGCAAAGACCCGCGACAGAGCGACAGACTCGCCCTCCTCCAGTCGCAGTTATATCCGTCGCTCATGAAAATTTCAAGTAAACAGCAGGCGACCTAGGAATCTAGGTCTCGCCGAGTTATGCGGACGCACACGCGCCGCCGGCCGTGCTCGAACACGCCACTCCACTGAGCAAACTGATCCTCGACTCTTATAGTCTTTGAGAACTTGCATTCTGACGAAGGCCAAAAAAGAGAAGACTGCGAAATTAGACGAGGCTTTTTTTCTTATTTGTGATAGTATCTATACCAACTCTGTGAATAAAGTAATTATAAGGCTTTGCATATTAAACAGCCACATAAGCAAAGATATTCTTGTTATGGTTGTAGGAATATTCTTCATTACTCCCACGTTTAGTTGAACATGTAAATCTAACGCCAAATTGCACTTGCATTTTATATGAAGCAGAAGGACGCCGTGTCTCCCTCCTTCATAGTTCTCTATTCCCAGACTTCATAATAACTTACTCAGTTTCAATGTAAATGGAAATTTTACAGAGCAAATATTTTTCAAGATAACTTTCCCATTCAAGTAAGTAAGTAAGTTGAAATGATTACAGCCATGCAAGCGCCATGAATTTCATGCATGGATTATTCCCATGCTTGTAATTAAACGAGGAATTTGTCAATCAATCAACGCTATAAAATCTAATCAAAGTGATAACTAGGTGCGTTCTCCGCGTCATCGACCGATATAATGATTACGTTGAATCTGATGGAAACGCCAGCGTATAATGAGTTTTTCATCGAGTGTGTAGAGTGGAGCGTGACATGCCCTTGATATATTGACCGCAATCTTGGTGCAAGTAATTCAATTAGTTCGGAATATTGACGAACACACCGTTTAACGCGTACACAGAAATAAATCGATGATTTGTTGCTTTTTAACGACGCTATTAAATATGCAATGTTTATTATATCTACTTAACCATAGATGTAGTTGCGGCTATGAAATTAAATACTTGAGCAGTTAAAACATACCTACGAAACTAATTTTAATGTCTTCGTCGAGGATAACATTTGTTAATTAGGAATTACAGACTTTCCATTTAGGTATTGAAGTTCCAAGTAGTAGCTACACTAAATTTAGTTACATGCGGAACGTCCGTTACAAAATTATCCGCGTGTTACAATATCCCGTGGCCACAACCACATGTACCTAATCAAATGACATTATATAACATAAGGTAACTGAATAACGGCACTAGTACCTCTGATCAGAGTTTATAGGACAAATGAAGAATGAGGAAATCCTGAGATAATCGCAGGACGGCGGAGTCCAGTGACAATGACATCACCCGCCGTCCCAGACAGGCCGTAACCTGATAGGGGCAATTAGCTCCATCCAGCTGCTAAATGAATTATTCAGGCGAAGAAAATGTAAGCTCCGGTAAATATGGAACGAGCCGGAGACACCGGACTTATCTTAAACTATATCGGGGTAATGCTTGATTCAACTGCTTCTAAAGAAGCAGTAACTTTGCAGAAACTTAAAATTGTTTCGCTTAGAGTTAAAGCAATTATTTTTATTAATTCACACAAAACAATAATTTTCTTATATAGAAAATGTGAAGGACTTTTTCCAATAACATTCGCAAAAATTCTGTAGGTGAAATTATCCAAAATTCTGCAATAACCCGTCGGCGCTCATGAATTTATCATACCAACCAGACATTTGTATAAAATTTTCTAATAAACGATTCAAACATGCTGACTTGGAAAGATATCATGCAAGATGGAAAATTCTAAGGAGGCTATATTCTACGAACTGAATAATCATTTACTTTAAGACGAGGTGTGGTATGTAAATGTGTTGAATACGTACGCCATGGTCGCGACGCGATGGCTGGAATGGAGGTGAATGTTTACAATGAGCGGGAGCGAGGGCAGGCGCCAGGCAGCGTCGGTGGCGGACGCGGCCGCAACAATAACAGAGAAACAACGCCGGAGCCTCGCCGGGGAATTAACACGTGATCTAGTCAGCCACTGCGCTAGGGGCAGGACACAACAATATGAAGGACTTCAAATTATTCCCAATGTACTCCTCATATGAATCTAATAGGAGTATTGATCGCCAACCAACCAACTGGAGACAGAAAATTTGTAGAAGAGAATACATTCAATTTGATACGATTTAAGTGATAGCATTTATGATCTAAAAGTATATAAACATGAATCTAATCATACTTCATAAAATACAATAAACTATGATTTGATCCCTTTTTTTAAATAAATTACGCGATACGAGTTAAAGAAAAAGAAATATATTTATTTAAAGAATTATATTTTGGGGACTGAGCTGCCCTCGTCCGTGGGAGAGCACCCTAGTTCCGTATCCCCACACGTGGTCCCTGGGTGGTGCAAATCAGGCAGCAACTCACTGGTGGTAGGCTTCGGCCGTGGTTAGTGACCACCCACCGGACTAAGCCGCGTCGCCAAACGGTCTAGCCGTGTTCCGGCGCGTGGTCCGGTGACACCGTCCAAGGAGGTGGGTTCGGGATAGTTGTTTCTTCGTAGCAGACACCTGTTTAACACACATGCACATCGAGACATTGGGTAGCTAGTTTCGGAGGGTAGCGGGATCCGTGGCACGGTTCGTCGCTGGCCGACCGCAGTTAGTAGGGGACCCAAGTAGCGATTTAGCCATTCGTGAAAGGCTGTCCCGCCAACTTGCGAAAAATCCCGAGGTTGCGCCAACGTGCCGGTTGGCGACCGGATGAAAGGGCCCGTTGGACTTTCTTGGGGGGGCACGGGCGTCCCCGCGGTCTCCGGACTAGTTCCTCCACCGATGTCTTGAATTGTTCATGTGTGACGAGGTAGCTACGCAAAACCTCATTCCACTGCCATTTCCTTACCGACCCCCACTTTTGCACTATCATGAAGGTTAAGAGACAAAGGAAAAGCGTACCACAGCGACAGCACGCCCTTTCACTTAAAGTGCACCTCACAAACATTCGAGGATTGCACTCCAATCTCGTTCCGGTCCACCACCATCTCGAGACCGAAAAACCTGCACTCATGATTTTGACGGAGACGCAGATCAAATGCCCGTCGGATACGGCGTACCTGCTGTACCCGGGTTACAGCCTAGAGCATAACTTCAAAGCTCGGGCTGGGGTGTGCATGTACGTCCGTGACGACATTTGTTGTCAGCGTCTCCGTAACCTTGAAGATCGCAGATTCTCTGTGCTTTGGGCGCTTGTGGACACAGGAATAGACAAGATTCTATATGCCTGTGTCTACCGATCACACAGCGGCGATCAGGAGACAACTAGGCTTACTGAATACCTCAATGAGGCGGCGGATAAGGCTCTTCAGAAGTACCCTACAGCCCAATTAGTGTTTCTGGGGGATTTCAATGGACGCCACCAAGAGTGGCTATACCCATACCAGATCACTGACCATGCTGGGAGAGAGACGCGTAAGCTCGCTTTGGCGTTAAATCTCACTCAGCTGGTCCAAGGCGCTACTAGGGTGCCTGACGTTGAGTCTCATACACCTAACTGCTTAGACCTTCTGCTGACAACAGATCCAGACCGGTACTCAGTGACAATATCGTCACCCTTGGGTAAGTCCGACCATTGTCTGGTGAAGTCTGTGTCCGTATATTACCCATCCGTTCCGAGCCCTAGCGGTAGTCGGCGGTTGTGGAGATACAGGTCAGCGGATTGGGATGAGATGCGGTCTTTTTATGCATCGTATCCTTGGCAGGCTGTCTGCTTCTCTTCTAAAGACCCTTCAGTCTGTGCGGATGCCGTGATGGATACTATTCGCCTAGGTATGGAATATTTCATTCCTTACTCGGATGTATCCCAGTCCGGCAAAGCTCGCCCATGGTTTGGACCAGAATGTAGACGTGCAGAAGCGCTGAAACATGAGGCATACCTTGCATGGGTTGATGCTCGCCACCGCAAGGCTAGGAATACTAGCAAGAAGAAGATGACATACAACAAAGCCGCCAAGTCCTGCAAAAAGGTTCTTCAGAAGGCACGCTTCGATCACATTGGCCGAGTAGGGAACAAATTAGCTTCGTACCCCGCGGGTAGTAAAGCCTTTTGGTCCCTGGCAAAGTTGATCGAAGGGAACTTCTGCCGCCCCTCATTGCCTCCACTGCTGAAACCTGACGGATCTCTGGCTCACTCTGCAGATGAGAAAGCAAATTTATTTGCTTCTCTATTTGCGGAAAATTCGCGTCTTGATGCTTGTGGTGCTTCGCCTCCTCCTCCTCTTGAATGTCCGACTGCCATGTCGGATTTCAAGATTCGCCAAACGGAGGTCCGTAAAGTGCTACGCGATCTGGACGTGAACAAGGCCAGTGGTCCTGACGGTATTCCAGCTATAGTACTGAGGACATGTGTGCCTGAGCTGGCTCCTGTGTTGACGCGCCTCTTTCAGCTTTCTCTTGAGACTGGCAAAGTGCCGATTTCATGGTAACTTGCTAACGTGCAGCCCGTGCCCAAAAAAGGTAGTCGTGCTGACCCTTCTAACTACCGGCCCATTTCAGTCACGTCCGTGCTCTGCAAGAGTATGGAACGTGTCCTGAACCGCAGGCTCCTGGCGTACCTTGAATCGCATGACCTATTCAGTGACCGACAATATGGCTTTCGCCAGAATCGGTCCACTGGAGACATTCTAGTGTACGCCACTCACATATGGAGTGAAGCCATTGAGAAATACGGGGAAGCCCTGGCGGTTTCCCTGGATATTTCTAAGGCTTTTGACAGGGTTTGGCACGATGGCCTTATTAGCAAGCTTTCCTCTTACGGCCTGCCCGCTGGGCTTCGTGCTTGGATTTCGGACTTTTTGAGGGATAGGTCTATTCGAGTAGTCGTTGATGGGTGCTCCTCAGATCTAATGGCTATCAATGCCGGAGTCCCTCAAGGGTCGGTGCTCTCTGCAACTCTTTTCCTGCTGCATATTAACGATCTGCTGAAACCCGGAACCTTTAGGTACGCAGACGACAGCACCGTTGTAGAGAGCTATACATCCACAGCGCGGGCCAGTGCGGCCGAGATCCAGTGGCTCAGGGAGGCGATGGTCGAGCGTATAAACCTGGCTCTCAAGGCAGTCTCCGATTGGGGTGATGCCAATCTAGTCAGGTTTAATGCTGCGAAGACCCAGGCGTGTCTTTTCACCGCTAAAAAGAGGCCATTCGAGCTGGCCCCCACTTTCCGAAATTCGACTGTGCCGATAACTGACCACCTTGATCTTCTTGGTATTACATTGTCCCCTACTCTTAATTTTGGCTCTCACATTGAGTCTAAAGCCGAAGTTGCAGCCAAAAAGTTGGGTATCCTCTCGAAGGTGCGAAAGTACTTCAAGCCGGAACAGCTGCTTACTTTGTATCAAGCACAAGTTCGGTCGTGCATGGAGTACTGTTCGCATCTTTGGGATGGATCAGCCAAGTACCAACTTGAGGCACTAGAGGCCATTGAGAGTCGAGCCAAGAAGATCATTGGTAATAATAAACTGTGCCGAGCGAAACTTCAAAGTCTTGAACACCGTCGCAAAGTCGCCAGCTTGTCGGTTTTCTATCGGTTGCATTTCGGAGAGTGTGCCGCGGAATTGCACGGACTAATTCCGCCCGCGCCCTTCTTTCACCGGACGAGTAGAGGTACGGCAGGACGACACCGGTTTATGGTGGAAGTTCCTAAGACCCGCACGAAACGGTACGCTTCCACCTTTATTGTTCGTACCGCTAGGTTGTGGAACTCCCTGCCTGGCTCTCTGTTCCCCACGCACTATAATCCAGCGATCTTCAAAGCGAGAGTGAATCGGTTCTTATCGGGTAAGCACGCTCCATCTTAGGCCATAGCCTTACTTGCTATCAGGTAAATTATGGTCAAGTGCAAACCCGTTCAAGTTAAAAAAAAAAAAAAAAAAAATATTTTACCAAATTATGGAAATATAAGTACCTAATGGAGAATCAGTATAAAACTACTTTAAAAGGAAGAAATTTAGTACAAAAACTGAAAATGTATTGATGAGTTGTTCTGTACACAGCCTATGTGAATGACAACAATCTTGGACAATGTGGTCTAAAGTCCAGGCGAGCAATTGCCGCGCAGCACGAGTTTATGCGGTGACGACACTTCACAGAACTGCTCCCCAATAACAACACGAACTTTGGCCGCATTGTCCCCTGGGCCATGAGCTACCATTCAATGACCGTACGCAGTACGCACTCCGGCCACCCGAGACCAACGCAAACTAAATTGAAAGTACTCGCAATACGACCCCACTTAGCAGATGTAACAGCCACTGTTGGTAATATGAACACGTCGTTTATTGAATGAATGATGTAGTACAAAACTAATTAGGTACCTAATTGAATTAGTCATAGTTACTAAATTAAAACTATTGTTTTGGCTAATGTGTTGCTTAAATTAAACGTTCACCTGAACGTGGGGGTGATGGTAAGTCAACGAACTTAACACTCTGTTGTGAATGAGTAATTATGATGCGCGGCGCGCGATCAAAACATTTTAGCAATTTGCATGTGGGAGTGGAGGTTATTAGATGAACTACATAAATTCATTCCAAATTAATTATTTTATTTTATTTAGGCTCACTGATTATAATAAGTGTATAGCAATAAGTATTATAAGTATTTTAAAGACATTACTGTTAAGATAGATAGATAGATAGATTAACTCTTTATTGTTGACACATATTAAAAAAACAGTACATAGAACAAATTGCACCTTAACTAGTGCCACAAGCGGCGGCCTTATCGCTGAAAGCGATCTCTTCCAGGCAACCTTCAGCTGGAGAGAAATAAGCAAAAGAAAAAAAAGAAGAATGTGGTGTACAACAAAAAGGAAAAAAGAAATTTTACTAATATATATACATATATATATATATATATATACATATAAATACGCAATACACATACTTAATATAATAAAATTAATGTTTATATACAAATACATATAATACACAACAAAATATTTAAAGGTGATAGTAGTAGAAATAATAACAGCAATTTTCACTGAAGGGAAGCGAGATAAAATTCCTTTACTTGTTTTTTAAAGGAATCAATTGTCTGAGCCTTTTGAATGTTGATAGGCAGAGAATTCCATAAAGTAACAGCTTGTACAGTAAATGATGAACCATAAAAAGATTTCTTTTTGAATGTTGGATGTGCGAGTGTTAATTTATTAGTAGATCGAAGAGAAAGAGAGTGTGTAGTATGGACATACGCAAAACGAGAAACTAAGTAACGCGGGGTAGCAGGGTTAAATAAAATGTTATATACGAGAGAGAGGATGTGAGCATTCCGGCGAAGTCGAATAGGCAGCCACTTGAGCTTAACACGAAATTGAGATATATGATCGTACTTACGTAGACCAAATATAAACCTTATACAGTAATTTTGTAACCGCTCAAGCTTATCTAGCTGATCTTCCCGAAGATCGAGATAGCAGGCGTCCGCATAGTCCAGGATAGGAAGAAGAAGGGATTGCGCAAGCTCAACTTTAGTGGCAGTTGGCAAGAAGTTTCGAAGACGTCTTAGTGACCCACCAGACGAGAAAATTCTTGAGCTTAATGAATCCACATGAGCATCCCAACTGAGCGACTGATCCATTATCAGACCAAGGTTCTTGACTGTATCACTATATGGAACGATGATGCCTTCAAAAATAACTGGCGGAATACCCTCCCAGTCAATCCTTGAGATCAGATGAGAGCTTCCAATGATAATGACCTGCGTTTTTGAAGGATTCACTTTTAAACCAAAGGATTTACTCCATTCAGAGATACGGGAGAGGTTATCATTAGTGTTCCTAATAGCCGAGTCAAGATGACTAATATGAGCCTGCGAGTATATCTGTAAATCATCAGCATATAGGTGGTAGGGACATGAAAGATGTTGCGAAATGGAGTTAATAAAGATAGCGAAAAGAAGTGGTGATAACACGCCGCCCTGCGGGACACCAGCAATTGGGTTGCACCAAGAAGAAAAGGAATCTCCAAGGCGAACCCGCTGCCGACGCCCCAGCAGATAACTATGAAACCATTCTATCACTGATGGAGATATATTGATAGAGCGCAGCATTGCAAGCAGGATATCCAAATCAACGGTATTGAATGCATTACTGAAGTCTAACAGTGTTAGAACAGTAAGCTTACCGTCGTCCATACCCTCGCGTATGTCGTCTGTGATCTTTAAGAGCGCAGACACAGTGCTATGCCCAGGACGGAAACCGGATTGGTAAGGATTGAGCAAATCATGTCGGTTAAGGAAAAGACTAAGTTGACGATGGACAAGCCGCTCAAGGACTTTAGAAAGGAATGGAAGGATAGAAATAGGACGATATTCAGAGTAGGATTTAGGGTTGGATTTTTTAGGTAGAGGAATAATTTGCGCATCTTTCCAGATTGTAGGGAAATCCCCACTGGAAATGGAATTGTTAAGGATAACGCACAGGACAGGAAGGATTATATCCAGGATGGGCAATAACATGTTCCGGCTAATAGAGTCACTACCAACCGCTCTAGATGAGATTGCAAGCACGCTCTTTTCAATATCACATGCAGTGAAAGATTTGAAAACAAAAGACGAAAAATTTGAAGGAGTAGGAATGGCTGAAAGTTTATTAATTGTATCAGATTTATCTTCATCTGACATAGCAGAAGAAGAAGAAAAGTGAGTATTTAATGAATTAATATCTAAATTATGAGAGACAGTACTATGTTTAGCTTTGCCGATTCCCAATGAGTTAAGAAATTTCCAGACTTTTGCTGGATCTTTATTTTCAACAGATGAGTGAATATGACGGCGCAGAGCATCCCTACACACCATATTGCAACGATTCCTGACCTTGACATACTTCTCATGGTTGGACTCAGTGGGCTTTACCTTAAAACGTGTCTTGGCCACAGCTTTCTTGTGCATCAATGCTCTGATGTCATCAGTAAGCCACGGAGCCGGTAACTGCTTGAGCTTGATGGCACGAAGAGGAGCATGTATGTCATACAGTTTCGTGATGATGTCATTAAAAATACTAACTTGATCATCAACGGAAACGGCATTTATGACAGGTGACCAATCAGTCTTAAGGGCATCATTAATTAAAGCTTGATGATCCATGCCACCAAAGTTGCGCTGCAGAATGATTTGGGGCTTAAGTTTAGGAGGACGAATTTTATAGGAAAGGTAAACTAAATCGTGATAGAAGTAGTAGTAAGAAGTGATTACCTATGCTATTTGACTTGCCCTGTACGGCGCGATGTCGTAAGGTTAATAAACATATGATTTATGATATTATTTATGATTTAAAATAAGCAACATTAAGATACATAGATTTTCTTTAAATTAGTATATTTTGAGTAATCCAATCAGAGGACAGGGGCTCCTGTAAATTCTGTGCTCCTGCACAGAATTTATTCAATTGCCATTGATTGATGGTTTAGTTTGTGAGAGTAGGTCGGCCCTGCTATTGTCAAGGTCTTTTCAAACTAACACGTAGTAAACTATGCATACGTTGTTTTTTGTGAGCTAAAATATAGCCAAGGCCATTTATACGAGACGTGATTCCAGTCTAATGAAGATAGCTGCCTTGACCTTTAGACATTATTTCAAGATAATAAATACGAAGAAGAGTAATAGCAAAAAACAATCCAAAAACGACACAAATTTTTGATACCTAATGACATTGTGAAAAAATTTAGAGCTTTAGAAAACAATGTAGGCAGAATAAAATACATCAAGAATTTAAAATAAATCACGACATAAATATAAACTAAGACGAGTCTTAGCGTAACATGGAAAATAGTTATAAAATAGAAGAATGGTCTCTATTTGTGCCTGATGTATATCAGTATCCGGCAGGCGACAGTAGGCGCGAGCTGACTCCCCTCCAGCACCAGGCGCTGGGTTATCAGCCATCGGTGCAGGGGCTCAGATAATGGCACCTACAGATAACCTTATTAGCGCTATCCGCTTCAAAGGTCGCGCAGTTATTCCATAATGGTGCACGGAGATACTGGCTTATTTATAGAGTAATTGGTTTATGCGGGAACCGATGGACTCGCTTCACCGTCCATACGAGCATTGCCAGCTCTAATGTGAGATTATACTCGTAAAAATACGTAGATACGGAATATACAGGTATGTGGCTAATATATTAATTTTCCATTTTCAGCCGATATGGTACAGTTGGCAAAGATCTTGACAGCTACATTGTAAAGGGTTAATGACCAAAACATATCACAATATTGGCGTAACGCATTAGCAAATGAATAATATGAGACATAACAAGGCAATGAACTGAAAATTTAAATATAAATGACTAAAACTGCCTGCACGGGTTCGCAATGAAGCTTTATGTATACGAAGAATCTTAAACTCCATGTAGGTCAATTACTTATGACTGGTTTATGGGGAAATATCACCCCGTCCGGCCACTTGCGTTGCGAAAACATTGGTCTATAGAATAATTTGCGCATTTACAACACACGTTGCACTAGGCTGTGTGCGGAGGTATTCTGACTGGGCGATCACGCGATGATCGTATCACCTCGCACGTGTTGTGTACAGCAGTAATGGTTATGGCCATTGCGTCTCAGCACGGTCGTTAGACTCGCAAGCCGCAGTGTAGTTTTGGTGGAGTCATTGTGCAGAGATCGACGAACCCTGGCGAGGTGTTGAGAGCCCAAGGGTTGTGACAGCGAGTATTGTGTGAAGCCGCCTCTCGCCGTAATTGCACGACCTGAGATACCTCTGTCTCATCTCTTATAGCTTTGTTGGTACTCGCTCCTCGCAACTGTACCAGCGAAGAAACTTTATTAATTTAAAACAAAAGAACTTGAGGCCATTAACAAAGTACAGTATTGTGCAGCCATTCCGATAGCATTCCGAAGTAGAAGCAGTCGACCGTTGTGAGGATTGTTTACGCTCCAGTCGTCGAACTCTCGACGTGAAACTACGGGCTACAAAAACTTGCGATGATCTAACTCACCAGACGAGCAAGAAAATAAATAACACGCAGAAATATGATGTTCGAAGGTGGGCCGATAATAAGAAAACAAATTGTAAAGACTGGTATTTAAATGTCACATGTGATTGCGACTGAATATGTGCAAAAAAATACAAATAAAATGTTATTTGTTATTATGTATGCCGCATGCAAGCAATAACATACAATACATTGTACAAGGATCTAAACATATCCTCAACAACAAGGATCAAGTTTGTGTGGGAAGAAAAATATGACGTATCTTGAAGGTAATGTGAATGAATTCGTTGAGGATCCTGAAAATAATATATAGCTCGCGTAGGAGTAAAAGAAACAAGTGTAACCCAATTTTAGGTTAAGTTAACAGAGTATAACTGAACCATTTATTTTGTGCAAGTAATATCCCGATGTGAAAGTAAATTTTGAATTATTTAAAATCATGGGCTTTATTAGAAATTAATTTTCAATCGGCACAAAATTTGATTTTAAATTAAATAAGAATCCTATCAAGGAAACCGAAAATGAAATCGAACCCAGCTCTCTCGGACTAGTAGACATAGATTACAACGACACTGCTCTAGGCTCTAGGTAGACCAAAGAATGGTACACATGTGTTTTCTTTATAAATAAAATTTGCCAATATAGAACACAGCCTGGGACAGGCTTCAATGTCTCTCACGTCCACATGTCACTAAAACTGATGAGTTGCACAAAAATAAAGTCAGCCGTGAGACGACCGCCTGACAGTTACTTCCTCGTAGCGAATAGTTAAACTTTGGCCCGGCCACCGTAAACGGGGTATGAAGTAAATAGGAACTCACCTCGGAAGCTACCGGCACAACTATACAAAATATCACTTATCGACTATCACAGCCACACGATTTAGGAAAATAATTAGTAAATAAAAATGCGACACGCAGTCAGCTTGTGTTGCCGGCGCGGGCCGCGTTTGGAAACTGAGTCGGCGGCGGCGTGAGGCGCGCTGCGCTCGTGACGTGGAGGCGCGCGGTGAAGGGCCGCCGCCCGCCGCAGCCGGCGCACACCGCCACACACACTGCTCATTCAACACATCTACCACTACCGCGTGCTTTCGGCACATCTGTCCGGCATCGCACCATAATGCCACTCTACGTCACACCACATGGCTCAGCACTTCACCAGATAAGACTCAAGCCTTTTATCTGACTTGAATCACATGTCTTCGAGTTCAAAAACAAACAAAGATTTCTTTGTAAAGAAGCCGGATCAACAAAGGGAACAATGGAGCGAGATTCAAGATAAACGCCAACTTAGTCAACATTTGCGGACTCAGCCAGCTGATAAGGCATCTATAAAATGTGTCTGATAAGCCGGCTTGTATAGAATATGTAAGGTAAACGATGTGAATAAGTGTATGGACATTGAGTATGGTATGTTTCTGTAAAATATTATATCAGGAATGCTTTTGGCTTGTCATAAGGTGGAATCCATAGGACATCTACCACACTGCAAGTTGATAATAATGTTTCCATAATAAGACAGTACAACGAATGACGGTAAGAGTCGGTCATTTTGCAATTATGTGTGGAAGTAAAACAAACTAACATTTAGCTCTTTGTCATGCAACATAAAATGAACAATGTAAACAACCAAACTGCTATTCAAATGATTCCTTGTATGTGTTGTATGTACTAACACTCATGAAGTGTCATTAAAATATCGAAAAATTCCACAGAAAAATGTGGAACAATTGTTTCAGCGTCTATTACTAGAACAGTATTGTGATTAGCTGAAATGCCATAAACACGCGAGTAAAGTGCTCAAAATAATATTCAATTACTACTAAATGCAGCAGAATAATCTGTTCTTTAGATACAAGCACAAAGCATGAAGCCGCCGCGAATAATCGGAGGCGTATCTTCGTAAACCGAAATAGTTTGACCGAGTGAGTGCGCCTGCACTGATACACTCGACATGAAAGCAATCGAATCAGACTGAAACTCGGAAATACATTAGGGAAGGTCGCGACACTGATACACTGCCGAGATTTAGGTATCAACAACTGTAGGTAATGACAGATGGCATAATAGAATGGCTTTGATATGGTGTCGCGCATTAGAATAATAGGTTATCATAACAGCAATCAAATCAGTTTAAGTGGATGAATACGCAATACATGCGGAACGTATGCGTACCAAAATATGGTTGACGTAGTTATCCCTTCATCACAACAGGAAATAGCTCCAGCCGGTTGCAATGTGGATTCAATTTATGTAACTGACCATAGTTCATAGACTTATGACGTAGGTACATATATGAACCTGGTTTACAGATTAGTTATTGTTGATGGGGAAAACTAAACGTATTGCATTATGTTCTTAAAACACCTCGGTATGTGGTTAAATAAACTACAATAAACGCCGACATCGGTAAAGTTACATAAAGTAAATATTATGTGCATACATACTAGCACAAACTTTGAAATGTAAAATTCGCAAACAGCGAATGCACGTAACAGAATGATTATGTTCCTAATTCAGCAAAGACAGTAAGTATCGGAGGTCTAAAGTCTAACATTGAATAGAATAATGCCTCGACAACGGGCACGCGATTACTGCATCCTGCTTTGTTCTTATTCACTTTGCTGTCGAAAAACAACCTCTATTGCCTTATAAGTAAGACTCACACGAGCCAGAGGATATAAGTGACAATGTTATTTGTTGTGAGTCCTATAAAAACTCCTACACACGTGAGAGAATGAACAAAACGTGCTGCCAAATGACCTAAGTATAGTCGTGAGGAGTGACCATAAATATCTGAAAACATTGATAATAGGTTTTCGAAGTAGGTGAATAAAATTACAACGACAAAAATAAAAAACATAGATGCTAATTAGTAAAATCGAATCCACTTACTTATAGCAAAAAAGAGGTAGCAAAAAAAGCTTTTGATTATTTTGTTAGTCGTCTACTCAACCCTAGTTCACCACTTATTGTTTCAAGCCGACGAAACAAAGAAAATGTACATTGTAACAAATGTCAACACATGAAGTGGTACTAAACACGCCAAACAATACAAACAGCTGAACAACAGACACTCAGTATCTCAAAGTACAAGACGAGAAGTAAATACAAGGTAAATGACACATCAATGATGCTCTGCGCAGCGGCTTCATGAGATAACCACAGACTGCAAGTCTCTTCAGGCATATCTGACGTACTCGAGATATCAGGTTCAGTTTCAAGTGCATATTCAAAAGAATTTATTCACAATAATCGTTCAACAAAAGTGATGCTTCTGTGGATATACTAAATGTAGTCAAATATATTTTTTTCTTCATTCTAAATGATTTCTCTCCATCGAGACAAAACTGCGTGGCCACCGTGCAGGATGGCGTGGCAGGAAAGCGCGCGGCGCTCGCGTCCCGCGGATAATGCCCGCCCGGGGGCGAAGTCCGACCGACCGAGCGCAGACGAGTGCCGCGGCGCACGTCTCCCTGCGGAACAACACCCGCACGGAGCGCTCCATGTGGGCTGATCACGCCACCAACCACGCAGCCCTTGGACACTTAATGCCGATTACTGCTATTAGTATGGACAATAGATATTGACATTTCCTGGACTAGGAATGTCACGATCAGAGCAAGTCAATGTAATTTTGCTCTAGCACTATTTTCTCCATAAAAAGAAAGCAGGAGCATCTGATAAGTACTCGATAAACGATTGACTCCTTTCTGAATAGGTTTGTAGCAAAAATAGGCAAAAAATTATGCAATTACTCTACTAAAATATTAGGGTTAGAGCACTTTGACCTAGATATACCTAAAAGCGATCACAGCGATAAGCGATACATCCCAGAGAGGCAAACTCGTGCCGTAACCGTGATCCCGTTCAATATTTATGAGCAATCGGAGAGTAAAACTCGTCAATAACTATCGCCCTATTAGACCGACTTTGGCTCGAGGCACTGTTTTAGATAAATATACAATCAAGGTAATGGAGTTATACGTAGTTGCAGGATAACACACTGGAATTAATATGAAATTGGAAAAGACATCATCGTCTATTGATACTTTTCTTTTGATAAGCATAAAGTTAAAAAGTTGGTAAGGCGAAAGAAATTGTGGACCCATTAACTGAATTAGCAATAAAACATAAAACTAGGATATTTTTTGGGCACAAGCGAATGAGACTTACTTGAAGCTTCGGACGTCGACCCAGATTAGGTGCTCCATTATACATGTTAGTAAACGCGTATGCATTATTTATTTTAAGCATAAATATCTAACGTAACGTTTCAAACTAAATAGGTACCTATATTTTTACTTTGCTTTCGTTTTGACTTGAAAATGTAGTATATCAAGGATACATACGGATTACGGACAGAAGTGACAGAACGTAGGCACACTTTGTACTATACTTAGTTCTGTGCACCTCACCTTTTACAGTTACTTGCTTTCAAGGACAGTAATATCCTGAAAACCGGCTCGTGCGAGCTCAACAATATAGGTCTCCTAAATTGGCCCTTTTATTTTTAGCACTTTTCTGTTGCTAGTCAGACTTTTGCAATATTCTGCGACTAATTTTATTGAAACGTGTCCGATCATATCGATGTAACCTCTAACATTTAAAACAGTGACAAGCATTAGCAACTCTAGGATATTTTTGATTGATTTTATCAGAAGTTGTTTGAGTTTCTCGTTCCCACAGGTAGTTATCAAATCTTGATTTAGGCCTGGAAGATGAGAGTAGAGTACGAGATAACTCTAGCTTATCACAGTTTCTGAGACGGCTATTTCTGTTTGACTGATAATGCTCTATCGCCACTCAGCTGGAGGCCGGCTCTAATATCGTACAACGCTGGCAAATTGGTGGAGTGGTGATATAAGACGTGACAGAGAAATGTCGAAAACAACAAAATAATCAGTTATTAGAGACGATGTGTTGAGCAGACATTCAGAATACGTTTTTTTGATAAAATATGTATGAATATCTGATGATCAATTGATCATCATCTCCATCTGCTTGATAAATAATAATAATAGTATACTATTCAAACATTATTGAACATGAACATGAACATGAACATGTTCATGTTCATGTTCATGTTAAACCGTGATCCCGTTCAATATTTATGAGCAATCGGAGAGTAAAACTCGTCAATAACTATCGCCCTATTAGACCGACTTTGGCTCGAGGCACTGTTTTAGATAAATATACAATCAAGGTAATGGAGTTATACGTAGTTGCAGGATAACACACTGGAATTAATATGAAATTGGAAAAGACATCATCGTCTATTGATACTTTTCTTTTGATAAGCATAAAGTTAAAAAGTTGGTAAGGCGAAAGAAATTGTGGACCCATTAACTGAATTAGCAATAAAACATAAAACTAGGATATTTTTTGGGCACAAGCGAATGAGACTTACTTGAAGCTTCGGACGTCGACCCAGATTAGGTGCTCCATTATACATGTTAGTAAACGCGTATGCATTATTTATTTTAAGCATAAATATCTAACGTAACGTTTCAAACTAAATAGGTACCTATATTTTTACTTTGCTTTCGTTTTGACTTGAAAATGTAGTATATCAAGGATACATACGGATTACGGACAGAAGTGACAGAACGTAGGCACACTTTGTACTATACTTAGTTACTCAACAATATAGGTCTCCTAAATTGGCCCTTTTATTTTTAGCACTTTTCTGTTGCTAGTCAGACTTTTGCAATATTCTGCGACTAATTTTATTGAAACGTGTCCGATCATATCGATGTAACCTCTAACATTTAAAACAGTGACAAGCATTAGCAACTCTAGGATATTTTTGATTGATTTTATCAGAAGTTGTTTGAGTTTCTCGTTCCCACAGGTAGTTATCAAATCTTGATTTAGGCCTGGAAGATGAGAGTAGAGTACGAGATAACTCTAGCTTATCACAGTTTCTGAGACGGCTATTTCTGTTTGACTGATAATGCTCTATCGCCACTCAGCTGGAGGCCGGCTCTAATATCGTACAACGCTGGCAAATTGGTGGAGTGGTGATATAAGACGTGACAGAGAAATGTCGAAAACAACAAAATAATCAGTTATTAGAGACGATGTGTTGAGCAGACATTCAGAATACGTTTTTTTGATAAAATATGTATGAATATCTGATGATCAATTGATCATCATCTCCATCTGCTTGATAAATAATAATAATAGTATACTATTCAAACATTATTTAGTGTTAATTAATCAAAATTGCTAAGTAATCCCAAATCGTTATTTACTGAACAACATGACAATTTATCGAAGCCAATTATTAAAGCCACGAGGTTAATTATGTTCTGTGTAGAAATCATGATAAGCGATTATCTTGAATGAAGTGTTGAATGGAAACAAGTGACTTTAGACCTAGTTATCTAAGTAGTTATGCAGGTTTATCTACGCGGAAAACTTAGTAGGTGCGTGCTCTATGCGGACTTCAGCCGTCAAAAGTCCATCTTATAGCATCAAAGACACATAAACAATCAGATGACAAAAAGTATTTGATGCGTAAGCAATAATAAACCGATAGCAAAAATATTGGCAAGCAGTGGAAATATCTTCTGTCTGCGTCACATTAGTCTAGGCCGCTGGGGAAATAGGCCATATTGGCAAATGGCATGCCAGAATTCGTAAAAGAAATCGGAAAGAAAGAACGAACTTAACACCTAACAATAGCATGCTAGCGAAACAATAGAGATTCTGAAAACAAAGGTATTTATTAGGCACCAGGACCATTGACTTCCCTATCTTCTCGATAATGTATAGAATGGAATCCTTTGTAACGAGAAGTATTATCTCGTAAAATGGAGCAGACAAGTCGGCCGATGTGTCACGACATGGACTTTGTAGGGCTCATGCTCTGATAGAGACATCACGCGGTGTGAGGGATGACACAAAGAGCTTATCTGGCGCAAACGACAGCCGATTGCAAGGCAATGGACTGTGGACGGGATCATACATAATCTTGAACTTGAAGGGCAGTGCATCGTTTACTATGCACATGTTACCTATTTATTTTTAGTTTACATGTCAGCCATTTGATCAAACTCCAGAGTTAATCTTTTTTCGTTCTTCAGTTTCTCTTTAGAAATCAGCATTATTTCCACATAAATCCCGCCCGAGTAATATCAAAGATTGCATGAAACATCTAGTCAACGATAGGTCTTAATGGTGTCAGTTTTGTTTGCCCAACTTTGAAGCCAGTTTGCAAGAAGTACGTTATAACGTGTACGAGTAAGGAAAGTATGAAATAAGATAACTAAGTTTAAATAAATCTGGCTCGGGAAGGTAACGGGTATAGTTAGATCGAGTTTCGAGCCCCGGGCTCAGGAAAAAACGGTACAATAAGTAAAAATATATATTATTCGTAGTCTCAGATTCGCAGGAATAATTAAAGTGGGTCGTAAAAGAGTAAAGTGTTAAACTCGAGCGTCTTCAAAATTTCTGCATTAGGTTTATATTTGGTTTACGTAAATATGACCACATTTCTGAGTTTCGAAAAAAGCTCAAATGGTTACCAATCCGTCTTCGCCGTAATGCACACATCCTCTCACTCTTGTACAAAATCCTCTTCAATCCTTACACTCCTCTGTACCTAAAAGAAAGGTTTTCCTTTGTCACTGCCTCCCATTCCGATTCTCAGCGCTCTTCTCGTTTCCTTCACTTGAAATTTCCTGAGTTTAGCCATCCCAATCTCTACTATCACTCCTCTTTCACTGTGCAAGCTGTTCGCTTGTGGAATGACCTGCCACTTAATATCAAGCAGGCTAAATCCTTGCCCATATTTCAGAGCTTGGTTTTTAATCATTACATTTCTACTTTGTGATGTTAGTTGGTGTGTGTAAGTCTTTTTACTTGAAATATGTTCTGCTTTCTTTAATTTTGTGTGATTTCCTTCAATGTATATATTTCCTTTAAATATCAATAATATGTAGTTTTGTGTGTAAGTAGGTATGTTTGTATATTGTTTACTTTGAATGTTATATTTGTTATTGTGTTTTATTTTTAAATTATTTAATATTGTGTTAAGTACGCCAGCTTTACGGATTTCCTCTAGTGTTGTCCAAACTAGGTTACCTGGAAGAGATCACTTTAGTGATAAGGTCACCCAATGTCCCTGGTTACCTTCCACCTTTATGTTAAATATGTTCTTTTTTATTTGGTGTACAATAAAGTATATTTGATTTGATTTGATTTGAAAGTGGTGTATGTATGTAAATATTTTTAAGTATTCTGTGATAACAGATCATTCAGTTTCTGTCAGCAATCTACGAGTATTTATTGATAAGACGATTAACAAGTCTAAAAATTAAGACCAAATCCGGCCCCTACCAACAAAAAAATCAAAAGCAAAAAGCTGGTGCTTATGACTTTTTTATCTAGACTGGTTTTTCGTAAAAATTAAAGAACGTTAAAATAGAACTGGTTCGCATGTAGAACTTGTATGTAGAACTTTTTGAGGAGGTGATCTAAAGTGATTCTACAGATATTCTATCTCACGTAATATAATTGACTCTAAAATATTCTCGTAACTATACTGTTTTCGTATGTGTGTGATCCAATGCTTACACTGTAGATAATAAAAAGATAATGCCGCGGTATACAACCCCCTATTTACACTGCATACAACCAAAGTACACTAGACTTCGTGAGTTACAAAACCTGTAGTAGGATTTGCGAGGGGACCGCTAATTGGCTGGCGGGAAGTGCAAAGTACGCGACCTTGCCTGACCCGCATTACTTGCGGCGTGTACGCACCAAGCCAGACTTAACTACTAGGAGTATCTATCTCTTCGTCGTATTTCCTCTTATGAGGATCGTGACTCCCCCAGAATTGATTCGTTAAGGGAGTTTTCTTGGGTGAATATATTGTGGTGGACCCTCAGGTCCTTCCATGGAAGACACATATCCTCGGATAATGTGGTGTCCAGACATTCACTGTTAAGAGAGTGCAAATCCAGACATAACTTGAAAATACAGGTCATAGCAGCATGTATCTTATCAGTAGCAATTAAAGTACTTGCCTACTGATATAATGTACCAAACAATGTTATAAAATGTTTACAGTCCAATTTGTTGCTTAGGTAACAAACAAGGTCTGGGCAAATAATGATATTCTAGGGTGTATTGTTTTAATGCGCAACTATTATATAGCAATGCAGTAATTTTATTATAATTGATATGAATATATCATTACATATGTATACGTGTATATTGTGTTTATTATTGATTTTTTTAAGGAATTTATCTACCTTATCATTGAACAAACATACTCCACCATACACCAAAATTGTATCAACTCTGACTCTGTGAGGTGTCTTATTGTGGTCAAGTACAGGTGTATTAACTTTGGAAACTACTAAATTCTAAAATCTCTGAATTAGAGTCAATCAATGTGGCGAATGCTAGCTTGTTGCTTCCACACAACCAGCATTATGCTGAGTTGGGGCTGATAAGTGGCAGATTTTATGTTTGTATGTTTATTATGTTTTTACTTGTGTTTGTTCCTCTGATAAATCTGCCATAACAAATGTTTTCTTTCTTTCTTTAAAAAAAATACCAGCCCAGCATATTGTATGTGACTTTTTTGGATTCCAAATTATTATTTTATTGATTCTGTGTGGCAGGCAAGTATCACATCTACAGCTACATACAGTCCCATGATACTAAATGATCTTGAACTGGTGCCTGGTCAGCGAGAGTGAGTCACACCAAAACAGCTGATCATCATGATTTTAGGTATGTAGATACAATACAATAATTTATTAATAGTACCATTATTACAAGATAGCTAAGTATGAGGTCCTGGGAGTGACATGCCTACCACGAAGCCACATGCATCCAGTAGTATAGAATAAAATTAGAATAACCAAGACACAGCAGAATGAATGTGGATAATGTGGGACAATTTAGATTAAAGAAAAGAAGTTAAATTATGATTTCTGTATTACCATATGCAAGCAAATGTACCTACATTACTTTTACAAAAAAACAGGACTGATTGCCGGTGCAGGCAAAAAAAAATAGATTTGTTTGAGCTATACCATTGTATTACAATGTGTTAAGTGGTAGGTAGATGAATATGATGTACAGCTGTATTTAATAATTTTGATTAGTTTTATTAGTGGACAAAACAATATTGTAGAGCCTGACTATATTAATCAAGTAAAGTAAAAGGAGGTGCAATTTGCCTACCTTTGTTTTAAAATAATAGAAAAAATATGTATATACAAACTGAAGTGGGGGCTGATTTTATTGTGTTAAGTACAGTTGAGCTAGATTACTAGTCAAGGGGTGCGATGATCGGACTACCTTCACGTTGGGTAAGCCCAACTAATTTCATCTCTCCATATGGGGATTTGGGGTTAGTTGGGGAAATCTGGTGCACCCCGTCCACAGGTTAGTAACTTCCACCTTCCGGTGGATCTTGCTAGCCTGTGTCCAAACGTTCGATCGAGTGGGGGCCCTCGCCTATACCTCCCCTTCGAGAGGGCTGGTTGTAGGGCCCGAGGCGAAGAGCTCGCCGCACCTCGCGGTGTAGGTGGAGCTGGGTGCTCTTTAAGAGCACCCGAGGTGGTCGCCGAGAGGCGAGAGGAGTTCGGTGTACCGGCCGAGTAGCGGCGACACGGGAACCGAACTCCGTGCGCAGAGGGCGCATTGGAGAAGGGCGGTCGCTTTGGCGTGCGACTGCCTGACTCCTGGGGGCTCTGGGTGGCAGGTCGGGGAACCTGTTGCCCTGGAATGAGTCCCCACAGGATGCATGACGTGTCCCGTGTTCTGACACGTCGTCCATTGAGGGTTGAGCTGAAGCTCCCCGAGGCGGGGCCCGTTACCGGGCCAGCATCACCAGGGCTGCGGATGTATGCATCGCGCTCTCGTGGCCCTGGACCAACGATGCGGAGATGGAACACCCCAGGTTTTTAGTGGGTATGCCGCCCTTATAGAGTGGGGCGGAGACTCCCACATAACCACCCGCCCTCCCCGGGGTTTTTTGGGTGGTACCTCTAATAGGTTTTCCTGGGCAACAAAAAAAAAAAAAAAAAAAAGATTACTAGTCAAAGTCATGTTCGTAGATGTTTTATTGGAATAAGTAAAATTATTTTATATTTACGTATGCGTACACAATACAGTTAAGTAGTAAAATCTTATTTAAGTACATAATATTGTAAAACTTGCAGAGTATATTTAAACAAAATATAAAATGAATAATACGAGCTAAAACTACAGTAATATCACAGTCTAAAGAATTAATTTCTATATTGTGGTAATATGCAATAAAACAGAAATATAAGGGTAGAAAGACAACATTTATGTGAATACGTAGCAAAATGCCAAATTCTTTACACGTACGGTGATCGGAAATAATTACAAATACAATGTTAAATAATATTTGTTCTGAAGCTCTAAAATATTAATTCTTCAAATTAGATCAAAATTGTACCGAATTAGTAATTAAAATTATAATGTATTTTTATTTGTCTTAGAGGTTAGGTCTTTCCTTTTTTGACTGAACCATATGTCGTAAATAAACATTATTTATGGAAAGCGAATTACCTTGAAAATTTTCAAAGCTTTGAAGACTGTATTTCACTTGTAAATTATCACTATTTTTAAATATCTTCGAGATAAACACTCGCGAGTCCTTCCAGTAAAACTAAAACCGCACTTTTGTAGTGATGTGCGCGGGGCGGGTAACATGAAATAGACACAGTGAACTATTGACAAAAATCAACTCGATCACAAGATGGCAACAATAACTTTATCTGACCATGCATGAGTCAACCCATAACTAGCTCTTTCATAAAATATTATCCAAAAAAATACTGCGGTTATAAATATTCACCAACTCAGTAAGCCAAAAACATTAGTTGTCATCTTGAGAATATTTTTTACTTGTAGCCTATTTTTAATTTGACATTAGATTCGATCAACTCGATGAATCTGTGGTGCATCACTAGACATGTTGAATGTGTGTCGTATTTTTGTTTGGGGGAGGGGATACCATCAGTTTCAGCCAATAGGAAACCCCAAACCGGTAAGACCGAGGTGGCGTGATCGCTACGTCACAACCTACACAACTTTCTATAGAACGGCTACCTTTCCCGCAAATCAATACCAAATACTCTGAGCAAATTCTCGGAGAGATGTTTACTAGGAAATCTTTATAGTCTTGATGTATGCACCTGACATTGTACTTAACAAAATTATATCTCTAAATTTAAACTTGTAACAATAATTTTAATTTTGCCGTTTTAACGCCTGCACAACAAGCGACACCTCTTGCTATAATTTGTAACTAGCATAACAAATTTATATGTAGTAATATATGTGCTGTGTAGATGGCGCATATTTTTTTCTGTCATTTTTATATTTTAAGTCAATTTATAACAGTTTATTTTGATTTTATTTTTTACGTACCTACTGTGTAAAACCGAAGTTTGTTGTGTTTATTGCATAAGATCTCCTTAACTTGTGTCGCGAAATGTTCAAGAAATATAAAGATGTATGCGATGTCGTTTCTTTGCTGGTGTACTGCCCATTTGAAAAATCTTATCTTCTTACCAAAGAGGCGAATGGCGAATTCTGGATACCATCTAGCAAAGTTGAAAAGGATTGTTGGAAAATGACTGCTCATAAAATAAATTTTGAGGTAGGCTGTTACCACAGAAATCAATAGTAAGTAGGTAACTAATTTGGTATCAGATATGAAAATACCCGTCAGAGTTTCACGAGTTTGTACATATCTGGGTTCAAGTTTACAAACTTTTCTAGTGGTAAGTATTCCATTTTGGGCACTTCCGTGGATTGTATGACACGTTAAATTATAGGTTCCGGCGGTTCTGCTGATAAGCCATATCAGAGGCCTTTAAAACGGTTTGAAAACTCTGCAACCAGAGTTGGCCACTCATTCGAACTTACTTAGGGCCTGGCCATGGTCATGGTGTACCTAAGTATTTCCTTTTCAGCTAACTGCTGTGGCAGTTCCTGAAAGTGGGTACATCTATATTACCTACATAAGTATAGGTAGGCACCTACTCGTTTATAACGCTGATAAAGCCTACATGTACAGTTGTTCGGTATGGACGCGGGCTGCACGCCGAGCCCGCTGCGTGTGTACAAGGTGTGGCTGCCGCAGCACCCGCAGCAGTGCGTGTACCACGCCGTCTACAAGGTGGCCGTCAAGGCAGACGTCAAGAAGCGCACTAAGATGAAGGCGGTACGCATCTTTCAAAATATTTTGTACCTACCTACGTAGATGGTAACTCGATAAATTATCTAATATTATAATTTGTAATAATCATCATCAATCATCCACAGCCTATCCCACTGCTGGGCATAGGCCTCTCTTTGAATGTGCCAGCTGCGTCGATCTTGTGCAGACCTCATCCATAAAGAACCCGCGACTCGTACAATGTCGTCGACCCACTTTGTAATAAATAACTAAAATTAATTCCTAGACATGCTGTACAGCACACAAAATATAATGCATAGTATGTTTGGTGGTGCAGGGCATCAGGAACAGGCTGCAGTGGTTCAGCCAGGTGGAGCTGGACCGACAGCGCGCGCACTCCACGCTGCGCAGCCCCGAGGTGGCCGCGTACGCGCTCATGGCCGTCGGGGACCACAGCAAGGACCTGGAGGCTACGGTACACTTCTTACAACTTTGATCCTTTGAATATAAACGTTTTAACTGAAAAACCCGGTATTTCGGTATAGGCAGTGATGGTTAGTATACCCATTATATCTACATATGATCCTGGGCGTAGGTAGGTACCTACTTTTTATCCCGTAACAGTAACAACTTCATATTGCACTGCTGTTTTGATTAGTTTGAATGAATGATTCAGGAGATGGAGACGGGCATGCTGATCGAGATCTGCGAGGAGAACGTGATCGTGGGCGCGGAGGTGGCCGGCGGGGCCGTCGCCACCGCCGCGCCCAACTACCAGCTCATACAGGCCGCCGGGTACACCAGGGACGGTACTTGCTACATTGCTATACGTACTGAACCAATGTTAATTCAAATGCCTGACGCATTTGAAGCGACATTTACTGAACATTAAACCACACCATTCTTTATCTGATAAGCTGACCAGCATTGTAAGTTCATATTCTGACTTACCTACCAAAAGTACCTATCTGTATGTAGTTATCTTATATTAACTATTTTGCTGCAACAAGCCTTTATCAGTAAATCCACTTCCTTCATCACACTAACATTAAGGCGAAGGTTTGTCTGAACATGTAAAAGGTATACCTATTATGTTTGTTTCATCTTCGCAACTGGGCCGATTTGCATGAAATTTAGTACCTATAGAAATAGATTACATTTGGTATGGGCTAGGCAGTTTTTATCCCGAATTATCGCGGGTAGCTTCGCATTGCGTCGCTAGTTTGTTCAGTAAAGAGATTACAGATTGCCTCCCCACCAGCCCAGATCCGTCTGTACCGCGAGTTCGTGGTAGCGGTGTTCCCCGCGCTGTACATGTCTCCGCACGTGTTCACGCAGTTCATGATCGACCTCGGCTGGCAGCGCGCGCAGTGCGCCAGCCTCTTCAGGTATAATATCTATTCACTAATGAATACGGGTGCTATAATGATAGAAAAGCTTACAGAATAAAAGTAGGTATAACTTCTTCTTGCAGTATGAGAGTCGACATTTATTGAGCTTAGGTAGAATGGAGTTTAGGTTGATCCTTCAGCTACACCTATCAACCTAAGCTCATAGGAGATAATGCCCATAATGCCCAAAAAAAAACAATATAAAACCTAACAGACAACAATTTATATTGAAGCGCCTACTAAAAAGCTTTAGACGGAGTAGAGAAGAAGGTAGATTTAGGTATCACTTAGACCAATATCGAAGTTGCTTCCTAATATATTGTCACCCCCTGCAGAGCGGCGGACGTGTCGGGTCGCGGCGGGCTGTCCTTCCTGGAGCTGGTGCTGTGGGCGGCGGCGCTGGAGCCCTCCACGCAGCACGGCGGCATGCCGGCTGAGATACGCTGCCGGTACATCTTCAGGTAAGCTCTTTTTTTACGTACATGAAATTTCCTAAGGCTGTAATGTATGGCGAGTTATTACGTTTCCTTTTGTGTAGGTATTTCGACACGAACCGCGACTCGAAGCTGGAGTACGTGGAGCTGAAGGAGCTGCTAGCCGCCGCGCGCGCCTCGCGCCAGCTGCCGGTGGACGCACTCAGCGTGGCACGGGACGCAGACGTGTGCCTCAGGTACCTATACATTATATCTATAGGTACAGACTGCTACATGTTTGATATAAATAGCTTCTCAGAACAAGACCTGTCGTCTGCTACAAAGTAGACATGTTCATGTTTAATTCATTCCTAATAGATAAGTAGGTGTTGCAGGTCATAGGTCATACTAAGGCGGTACTTACTTCGTTTCATCAAACCAAAAAAACAAAGTTATTTAATCTGCCTTTGACTATATAGTCATATAATATGTATATATAAAAAAGAAAATTAATACAATATCCATTAATCTTTGGATACGACGATGTCATAACAGAGATCACCTCTTCAGTAAAAAACTGATTATACCTACTATACTTATATGACGAGTTGTCCCATGTCGCAGACAGCTGGGCCTGCAGCCCAACTCGCAGCTGCCGCTGGCGGACTTCCTGCGCGGAGTGGGCGAGCTGCGCCTGCGCGGGACCAGCTCACTGCTGCGCGCGCCACGCAGCATCCTCGGCTACCTGGTGGACCTGCAGTAACTATACAACAAATTTATCTCTTGCTTCTACTCAAAGGTCACTAGGGCGGTTTAAAAACTCTTGACACTAGAGTAGACTAGAGACTCTCATACAAGAAAAAATCTCGTGGCCTCTATTTCCTTCTACTAGATACCTATTGTGGCATTAACTTCGTAGATTTCGACGGCTATAACGAGCCACAATTTCACGTACCAATACGAGCGTTTTTTTATTCTGTTGCCAGGAGGAGGCTTCAGAATGAAAATACGCGCTCTATGACAGGTCATATAATACTTGTTTCGGAATAGAAAATTCCGTTTTTGCTTGCAGAGAGCGTGATAAGGAGGACGTGTTTCAGAGCAGTGTTTCGGTAGCTTCTACGTCGAAGCTTACACCACCTCCCCTACGTAAGTACCAACCTAAACCTGCATCGGTCAAAAAACATAAATATTTTTCCATATTATATGAGTAGCTATGTATTGTAACTTTTTTATGTTATTTTATGATAAGTTAAGTATCGTCTTGCCTCCCAGCGGCTCCCAGCCCGGCGGTGGGCGCGTCGGGCGGCGCGGCGAGCGCCTCGCGGCGGGCGCCGCCCCCGCGCCCTGACTACAGCGTGGCCGCGCACACCGTCAAGCTCAGGCGGCGCATGCCCAACGAGCTCATCGAGCTTAGCGCCTTCCAAGGTTCGATAAATAGACAAGATTATCAGAATATGATGCTATCAACCGGAGCGAATCACTGTGGTACTGTGCTTGAACTTCTCAACGCATCTCAAAGGGGTAGAGCAAAATTCACCATTCTGTGTCCAAAGTTACTGTAGTAAAAGCAAAGTTTGCACCTTACCTACCTAACTAAACATTATAATGATAGGTGAAACCTTAAGTCAGTTTTTTCACTAGTGGATATCCACGGCTACGCATTGTTTCTAGATTACCTAAGTGGCTAAGTTATGCCACTTCCGGGACCACATACCTACAATTTTTTTTTTCCTAAATGATACTGATCTATGGCTTCAAATACTTAGAACAAGTTGACCAACCGACACACTTTCTCTATAAAGTATATCATATATGTAATGTACCTAACTAAACGGTTTTCACTCACATGTAGGTAATTCGCGTAAGTACCTATGTTGTTTACGCGTTTCGGACTTAATGACACCCATCTTCAGAACGTGCGTTCTGGGACCGCGGCAGCACGCAGACTGCGCGCCGTCTCACGAAAGTTTTAATATATGTTTTAGTAACAATATGATGTTATGTGTGCAGAGGACGCGGTGAGTCCGTCCACGGCGCGGCTGCTGACGGTAGGCGCGACGTCGCTGGACGTGCTCGGAGCCACGTGTCTGCCCGTCGAGGCGCTCGCCGCCGTGCACTACTTCGCCGCGCCCATCGAGAGAACTGCTGTAATTACTACATCAATATACACATTTATACTCTTTTTTCATGTACTTACCTACTCGTACTATAGACAAAGTATACTCAATGCTCGTACCTAGACTAAACCTGCAGCGAAGACTTTGATAGGTACATATACCTAAATCTACCCTTCAATTAAGGACAGGCTAAGGTATAGGGTGATGGCAAATAACCTAGTTAGGTATAAGTATAGCTACACCTGTTTGGTCTGGTCATCTTTGAGATTTAATACCGCCCACAGTATGCCTAATGGTTCTATTCCTATTTAGTCTTTCGGTGTAGCATGACTGCAGGGCATGCTTACCTACAAGGTACCTATACCTAAGTATCTGTTTACTCTAGATTTGAAGATCTAGTTCTATCTTACTAGAATCTGATTCTGTTCTCTGGTTGCAGAAGCGCGTGTCGGGCGTGGGCAGCACGCTGGGCAAGGCTGCGTGGGCGTGGGGTGGCGCGGGCGAGGAGGCGGCGCTGGGGCAACTGCTGCTGCGCCTGGCGGAGGCTGCACGCGCGCACCTCGCCGCCGAGCCGCGCCTGCTCAGGCTCACCTCGCCAGTCTATGCCATCGGTACGTAGCATATTATACTAATGTCATGAAGTCGAACATAATATGTAAGTATCGCATTACTGTAATGCAAGATGTAACGGGCATGTCTAAAAGAAACCTAAAGTAGGCAGTAACGAATATTTTATTTTGCCTCTTTTTGTATTTTTCTTAAGTCAATGAGAGTAGTGTTGAGTATGGCCCGTGGGCAGGCGACCTGCACGGCAACCTGGAGGCGCTGCTGGCGCTGGAGGGCGCGCTGTGGGCGGGCGGGCCGGCGCTGGCGGCGGCGCGGCTGCTGTTCCTGGGCGACTACGTGGACCGCGGGCCGCACGGCGCCGAGCTGCTGGCCTACCTGCTGGCCGCCAAGCTGCAGCGCCCGCGCGCCGTGCTGCTGCTGCGCGGCAACCACGAGACCAGGGACATACAGAAGATGTTCACATTCTACAAGTACCTACATAATATATTTGCACTCAATGATCAGGCATTTGACCACTAGGTCTCCTGAAGGGACACCCGCCCATGCGAGACTATGGCCATAAAAAATACTTAGCAAAACGTTGCCATCGGGAATTTGCGAACACACAAATAGCTTTCGCATTAGGTAGGTAACTGCTAGGTCGTGAGGCATTACGCTCAACAAGAGCAGATTGTTATAGTAGTTTATGCAACTGTCATATAATGAAGGGTATTAAAACACGAGTGTGAGTTTATGAAACGAGCGCAGCGAGTTTCATAATAGTAACGAGAGTTTTAATACCCGAGTAATAATAAGAGTGATATAATTAATAATAATAACAAATTGCGAAACATTGAATTCACGCGTAGGTAGGTACGTGTATTGTCACAGTAATTTTGCCGCCATTAAAATCTAACTATCTCTAAAGGGCGACCAACCTGATTGGCCCTGCAATCAGGTTGGTCGCGCTTTGCCGATGTTATAATGAGCTATTACGATATCGATGGATATTATAGCATCATGTGAAATTGCTTAAAATTAGTGTTTTGTTGTCTGTGCTATAACAGTAGTAATTATAAGTCAAGTATTGGAAACACAAGTAGAATGTTACAACATTAGTGTAGATAAAAAGTGTAAGAGCTTAGATATCGATAATTCACATCTTTATCTACTTAGGTACTGCACATTTGAAAGTCATAAGATAGACTCGATTAACATAAGTAACTAATGTTGTTTGGTATTTTTCAGCGAATGTGTGACCAAGTACGGAGAAACTGAGGGACCGAAGATATGGAATGCTATCAATAACGTATTCGATGTTTTGCCCCTGGCTGCAGTCGTGGATGATAAGGTAAGTAGTTAGGTACTTAACATCTCGAGATTATCACCATAGGTGGGTACTCCATAACATAGATTTTCAAATTAATCTGCCACATAGTTACTTACATTTCATAGTTTTTTGCTACGCCTCTACATATTCTTTATGGTAGACATAATAATAAATGGTCACACGGGTAGGCGGTAGGAACCACAGTAAAATGGTTTCCAACCTCTGGATTGAGGCCTTACGATGGGAAAGAGCAAAGAATGTCGTAGGAAGACACCGTCATCTTCCTTTAACCAGTCACGTTATCCATGTGGCAGGTGTTCTGCTGCCACGGCGGCATCCCCCCGCCGTGGGTGTGTCCGCTGATCTCCGCCATCGACAAGGTGCCGGTGCCGCTGCCGCGCCCCGCCGAGCAGAGCTCCATCGCCTGGGAGCTCATGTGGAACGACCCCGTCAAGTTAGTGCTTACACTTATGGGACATGTCTTGGTTAGCGCGGTTGAAAAACTCTCGAGGGTTACCTACGCAAACTTCACGAGCTTTCTGTCACGATGGTCCGTTCTGAAAACAATCTAGGAATTGTGTTTATCAACCCTTAGATACGATTGTTTTCAACTATCGGTCTAGGTGATCCTTAGGTAGGTACTTTGTCCAAGATGAAAAGACAAAAGACCGGCATTGACGATATACGGCAATAGAAGGCAGTAATATACCTACCTACTAATTCCCGTTCACCGCAGGGCCAACAAGATGACGGCGAGCCTGGCGCTGGAGCTGGCCGCCAACGAGGGGTTCGCAGTGAACGCGCGGCGCGGCACCGGCCACGTGTTCGAGCAGGCGGCGCTCGAGCGCTTCCTCAACGCCAACGCGCTCTCGCACGTCGTGCGCGCGCACGAGCTGCACCAGAACGGGTTCATGGCAAGTTTTGGCACACTTGATAGGCTCACGCCTAACTACAACTCGTTTGTAATCTACTATCAGTAGCAACATCAGCTAAAGCTTAGCTCAAGCAGGGCAGAGTCTATAGCAATCATAGTGTAGCTGTAGCTTTTGCAATTGATGTACTAAGACAACAAATCACTGAGTGTGTTAATCCGCATTAAAAGTAGCATACCTATGTGTAAATCCAGAGTCTGATCTACTTGCATACCAATTTCATCAAAAATCGGTTCTGTGGTCTGAGCGTCAAAAACACTATTGGATGATTTTCTTCAAAGCTGCATCTCATTAACTGTGATGTGTGCAGTGCCAGCTGCGCGGGCGGCTGGTGTCGGTGTTCTCGTCGTCGCGCTACTGCGGCGGCACCAACGACTGCGGCGTCGTGCTGCTCGAGGGGGGCAAGCTGCGCCTCATACGGGTCAGCGTCGACTGAACTACCTACCTACAAGCAGCCGGGGATCATGCACTACTGGACGTGGGGGCAGTACCTACCTGATGAGCGATGTGGACTCAACTACCAGTCTAGTTGTAAGTATGACCAAAAGATAATGACCATATCTAACAACAGCGGAAATTGGTCTCAACTGGATTTGTGGAACAGCCCGGGAAATCATTCTGCCAACCAACTAAAAACCTTGATATATTTAATATTATATCAAGTTTTTTAAGAATTCCGACCTCGTTGTACGATTATTAACCAGTGTTTTAATACAGAAATACTCACAGGGTTTACATTATAACGGGTTATATATACACGAATAGTTTGTGTTAGACATTTGTTGTGCCTATTATTTTGTTAAATTAATATTTGTTTTGTTTACTTATTTGTATTTTATTGTTATTATTGTTGGTATATGTTTATTTTAACTTTAATAAACATTAAAACAATGTGATGCTCTTTAAGTGTTTATTTATTTGCTTGTAAAAACTTTTCGTAGACCTTTGCAGGCAAAACAGATATTAAGTTAGAGTAACTTACGAATAACCTAACCTAATGTTTTTACACGAAACCCTATTCTAAACCACAGAGTTTATCATGATAAAAAGACGTGGCAACATATCAAGTTAATTTAGGAAAGTACAAGCAGTGGCTATACTGACTACTATTTCAATAATAAGGTTTAACAAATATATGACTAATTAATTTCGTAAACATCTAAAGTATCTGGCGAAAGTTGCTAAAAATTAAAGATTTTTCAGTTTCATGTCACAATTGAATATTGTGTTTCGGTTACAATTATTATATCAATTATACTTATTTAAAATCTAATTACAAAAATATACAAACAATAATGAAAGTAGCAGGTTGTTATCCATCGTCTTTGTATCATGATACTGGAACTACAAGTTCTGAGAAAGTACTTACAATACCTATTTGAAATATTGTTCTATTCATTACAATCATAGATCAAGTTGGAGAACTTCAACAATTTGGTCATACAACTACAAAAATTATAAAATATTATTTTGCGAAAACCTTTCAATAAATCATAAATTCGCCGAATACAAAGAGACTTTAAATAAATAGAGGAATCCATTCATCTATGATACTATAGTAATAGCATCATATTACATAAGTTAACCTATTCACCCACATCAAGATATTTAACTTCAGATTTCAAGAGCATATATTGTTAATTTAAACTATCATGGAACTGTTACATTACAATCTATTATTTATAATTATGCAAAATGGAGTGAACAATTTGATTATTTACATTTTACAGTGAGTCATCGGTTTCGGTACAATTAGAGCATAACTAAGTTGATATATAATTCTTAGAGACCCTATCATAGTATACATACAATATGACCAAACAAACATTCAGACTCCGCCATTTACAATTACAACTTGATTAGATCTTGCACTCTTATGATCCACTATGTTTACAATCTTACAAAAAAAAAACAATGGTAATTTTGCATGAAGAATGATGAATCAACTTAATAACTATAGTTACATATTGAAGTTGTGGAGCAGAGCAGAGACACGACAAGTATAGTTGGACTGAAACTGCAACTGGCATCCAGAAACACAATCAGGAGAGCTCGAACATTCATCTAATCAAATTTATACTTGCACTCCGATACACACACTTACTTCTAAACATTGAATGTATTGTCCAAGAAAAGTAGTACTTCAGTGTCAAAATAGTATAAATGAGAATTCAAATCAAAACACATGCGTCTTTCTTGTATGATGTTCGACAGATTTTATAGTTTTAATAATATTACTAACATCACCAAATGTCCAGCAACCGTCAAACCAGCTAAAGCAATACTGTGTCTTCCTCATTAAACTGTTTTATACAAAACAAATAATAAAATCGAAAAAGTTTCTCAAGTGTGGCAATTATAAGGTGATTTCATTAAAAGCTTTATCATAAAACTGAATAATATAGAAGTTATTGTGAATTTCACTGCATGTCACCCGTGTGGTAGGTGACGTGAAAATAAGATGGTTTATGCAATTTTATTCAACATGTTGATATAGCATAGCCTTACTTGTTTAGCTGTCCTGCAGAGCTCACATCCAGTCAAAATCAGTTCTATTAGGCAAGACATCCCATGTATGTCTCTAGAAAAGCTTGTATTTTCCTAGAATACTGTGAGCATGTCCCTAAAGCAGCAGCCTGCCGGTGAGTATCTCGAGCGCCGCCTTGCGCCGCAGGTAGGGCATGTGCGCCTGCGTGAAGGTGTAGGGCGCGTCGCGCGCGCTGAACTCCGCGAACGTGCACGAGAACATGCCGCAGTCGCTGCCGTTCATCTGCTGGGGGATGTCCTGCAACCAATTATAAGATATGTGTCAGTTTATGCTTCTTTGAACATGTTTTTCAACTAGCAAGATAGATTGGGATTTAATTTTTGATAAGCAAGCAGTGTTTTGTTAGGTAAAATAAGCAAAGGATATTTCCAAAACATTTGAAGATAAGTTTTATTCTTTTGGCATGTCAGCAATCTTTAGTTCTGATACTGCATGCAATTAATTAAAAGTTGTCAAAGCGAATTATTACAGAAACTCGTATCACCCAAGCAGAGTTTGAATGCAATATTTAGTGGGCACACCAGCTGACCTTCAAACACTCAGTCTTCCAGCCCGCGTCGTCGAAGGGCGCCCCCTTCTTGTCCTGGTGCTCGTCGCGCAGGTACTGCAGCAGCGCGTCGCAGCAGGGCTGGTTGCGGCCGCCCATGCTGTCCAGGTACTTCACCGTCTTGGCGCGGAAGTCCACGAGGCTCACGCACCAGTGCACGCCCAGGTGCACCGGCACCACCACCAGCTCGTGCGCAAATATGTCCACCTGTGCGGGCGCGCACGTTACTACACTACATGCAGGTACATCTCTAATGTATAGAATACAGAATAAAGAAATACATAGTACCTACAACACAATTTGAGGTAATCATCACCTGCAGCCAGGGGGGTGAAACTCAGAACAAAATGCAAATATAGAAACACAGTGCTGCTAATCTATATTTTTTGACCGCAAATGAAATAGTAGATGTCGCTTTAGTAAAAAAAACATACCTACAAAGTTAAAGCCAAAGAAGAAAAAGAAAGCCAATCACAAGTGACACTAACGTTTGAAAAAATAATTTTTGAAAACTTCAGTTGAAAAATCCAAGATCTTGTGTGAATTTGTTTGTGTTTTATTTTGTGTATTCTTCTTATCCACTCACACGTCCGGGACGCTATGGCTACCTAAAAAAAGTGGAGTTAACCGTCGTTGCCACTATGGCGACCCTACCGATTTAGCCGCTTCAAATATATTTTTATCTGAGAAAATGTAAAAGAACTTCGTGAATGTTACGCTAGATGGCATTGTACTGAAATGACGCGTCTTTTAGTAGCACATCAACACGCCAAGCAAAAGTAAGGTTAAAGAAATAAATTATTTACAAAAATTGTGTTGCGTGTTCGGAAGTTTCCGTGAGTGCCGATGTAAAAATGTGTGTAATTTTTATCTAATGTATTTATTATCTAATTGTATTAGTGTTATACATTGAGATAATTCTGAAGATTCATTCTTTCAGATTAATTATAAGTTTTAATTATCAACATTCAGTTATGATGTTTTTATATGCGTTAAAATCGACAAGCAAAAACATTGCCATTTTGACCTTGTTTTATTCAGTTTTAGTCCGGTCAAAATAGACATTCAAGGTTACATTAATTCGCACCTGGCTGAAAATTGGCATGAATGTTGGGAGCCCTATCATACACAATTTGTCAAAAATCCCCATCAAAGATAAAAAAGATAAAGATAAAGAATCTTTATTGATAATGTAAAATTGTAACATACATAGGTATAAGTACTAATATCACAGAATATGCTACACAAATTACAATATCTCGTCAAATTGAATTTATAACATTAGGCTTTTATAAAATTTTAGAAGTTACATATGTCTAGTTTTATTAATAAAACAATGAAAATTTTTGTTATTAAAATCATGTCAAATCATGTCATCAATCCGAAGTGTGGAAAAAAAAATATTCAAGGTCAAAGGTTACAAAAATTGGTTTATCTACACTAATGTTGTAACATTCTACTTATGTTTCCAATACTTGACTTATAATTACTACTGTTATAGCACAGACAACAAAACACTCAATTTAAGCAATTTCACATGATGTTATAATATCCACATCGTATTAAAACACGAGTGTGAGTTTTTTAATACCCGTGTTATATGCAGTTGCATACACTACTTTATCTTCACTAATGCAATTGATCAAACAACAAGAGTAAAAGCTGACAATAGTTATTTTCTAGATTTTTCTGGCAAAAGATTGTGAGTTACTTTTGTTGCCAATTCTAGAATATCCGGATGCGTACAAATATCATCATCGCTATCCATTTTTAACTTTTAATTTGTATTTAAAAAACAAAACACATTGCGAAACATTAAATTCACGCGTACCTACGTGTATTGTCACAGTGATTTTGCCGCCATTAAAATCTAACCAACGAGAGCGCAGCGCGACCAACCTGATTGGCCCTGTAATCAGGTTGGTCACGCTTTTTCGATGTTATAATGAGCTATTACGATATCGATGTGGATATTATAACATCATGTGAAATTGCTTAAATTGAGTGTTTTGTTGTCTGTGCTATAACAGTAGTAATTATAAGTCAAGTATTGGAAACATAAGTAGAATGTTACAACATTAGTGTAGATAAAAGAAATTTCGTAAAAAAAATTAATTATAAAATATTTTCCTCAAATTTCACCCGCATTGTTGATTTAAACTTTTTTTTTTGTATTGGTTACGATTATAATTTTAATTAGATTTTACATAATCTTATTCCTGAAAGTGTGAGCTTTAGACAGTATTTTTTTAATTGACATAACATATGTAGTTACGGAGAAAAATCTATAGTTTCACCGCGTCGTAAATCCGAGCGCGCGCGGCTTTTGGCTGGACGTTAGACTGGATAGTCCGTATCTCGCCCCGGACGTTTGAGTGGATATTCATTAGTGTGCTACAGTAACTTTTAATGTGATAATATACAGTTGGTGTCCAATGTTAGCCGGGAATATACTATAATGTGATGGTGAAGATACAATCAAAATGTCAGTGCTAAGTTAATACTAAAGACATAATTATTAATATTACAAAATAGTAAAATAATATTCTGCGTTTTATTTTAACTTCTAACATATATAGGTATGTAAGGAGCAAGATGTAGGTAGGTGTTGTATTTATATTTTAGGCTATAGGATATATACGTAAGTATTACTAGGTATATATATATATATTACGGTAAATGTGGATAATCGGTAATTATGTATAATTACCGGTAATTATACATAATTACCAACGCACACGGTAAATGTAGTGAATTTTGTTTGTAACCAAATTTAATTATAATTAAAACTAGGGTTTTTTTACATGAAATAGGCTCACACTTGACTACAACTTGCCTGATGTTAGGCAACGTTAAAATCTACGATCTAGCGCGCTCGCTCGAAGAAACCGGTTTACTCTCGACTTGAAGACCGACTAATTATAATTCAGGGGGAGTCTTTGGAACCTCAAATGTATAACGGTGCTGAACCTCTACTCGTGCGCTTTTTTTATTTATATCTACTTGTATTTATTCTAATAAACATTTTGATTCTGATGTTTGATTTCATTATTTTCTACATTTACCAAAGGGGTATGATAATTATATATAATTACCGGTAAATGTGATTAATTCGAAAGTTTTTACCACTTTAACCGAGAGCGCTGGTAATTATGCATAATTACCGGTAATTATACATAATTACCGCATTATCCACATTTACCGTAACATATATATACAATATTCGTTTTGGTCAAGAAATGCAGAGGGCGCTTCAATTTGATTGGCATTAAAATTGCACAAGATGGCTCTCTATTCCTGGTATATTATATTACTCTATGCCTGCAGCCCTGACACTATCAGACGGCTTTATTATGTCTGGTAGCCTTGACTGTGTGAGACTCAACACTAGTATATGTTTTTTGTTACAAATTTTATTTGTGTCCTGTGACTCGGTGTAATAGTATGCCCTGCTAATGAGTAATATGCAATGTTAGTGTCTCACCTTCCTGGTCCAGCGGCGGAGCCCTGCCTGGCCGCTCTGCATGAGCTTGGGGTAGAAGAAGGTGTTGGTGGCGTACACCCTGGGCAGGTCCTTGCGCTGCTCGCTGCGCTGCATCAGCAGGTTCATGTAGAAGTTGATCACTTCATCATTGAGCCAGTTTAGCCCTGACAACGTCTGGAGGTCTCGTCTGAAACCATGGGAAATTTTACAGTATTTAATCAAGAAAACCAAATATCATAAAGTAAGAGTATTTAACAAAATAATTACCTGTGTATCCTTAAATTAAACTTCTCTACAAGTAACTGTCCCGGAGGGCCGGGCCCCAGAGCCCTGTTCACCAACTTCTCCTGCTCGGGGGTGAGTGGCGGGAGCTCCACACTGGGCTGGGGCTCCTCCAGCAAGCTCTCAGGTATGCTGAGCTCATGCTTCAGTTTGTGCTCCAGCTGTGCTATTCTCTGCTCGCTGTTCACTTTGGATATGATATCTGACTCTCGTCTGGCATCTTTAACTTTTTCTTGAGTCTCTAGCTTCTTCTTTCTGTACCTAGTATCTAACTTAGCGAGCCAGTTATCAGATGTCACTGGTTTATCTCTGAATGAGTCCCTCAACGAGTTTATTCGATTTATTTTCACTGAGGATGATGTGGAAGCATCCGAAGGCGATGGAACTATTTCTATTTCTGAGTCTGAGGAGTTCAAGGAAGCCACTGTTATTGGATCATACTCAGTGGTAGCATTGCTCTCTTTCTCAGAGAGCACATCTCTATGGACTAAGTTGATCTCATGTAATGATTTCTTTTGTGCTTTCTGTGTATTCCTAAATGATGCCAATTCTTCAGCCAAATTAAATATTTCTAAAGGTTTGCCAAAAGGAGCAGGTTTCATTGACCCTGCCACCTTCTTTATTAACTCCTGGTAATTTTTCTTCTCATCTAGATTAAATACTTCATTGAGTGTGGCCCTGGAGTTGCCATTGAGCCCCAGGTACCTATTCCTGGACAGTGTGGTTGGCTTGGGCTGCATCCACCTGGAGACCGGCACTGGAGGCTTCTTATATGCCTTGGTAATGCCAGGTGGAGCTATAAACTTGCTGTAAGATCTTGGTGACAGTATACTCTTATTTTCACTGGGCTTGCGTGTGAGTTTGTAATATATTGGTTCCTCTGTATCTGTGACATTTTTGCTATCATCGGTGAGGAAGTATTTGTATGGTTTCACAGGAGGAGGAGCCATTACCTTTTTTACAAATATCACATCGTCATCATCAATGTTGCTAGGATAGTCTTCATAATCATCTAAGTTGACAAAATATTTTGGTTTCCGTTTCACTTCAGGTTTGGTTTCTATTAATCTCACCTGAAACATTCAAATTATCATATTAGTTAATAGTAAATATTATCAAGCACAGTGTTAGTTTTCAGTATGAATACCACACCTCATGGTCATTATCATCTTCATCAATGACAGCTCGCAATACAGGAGAGAGCCTTCTAATGGGTCTAGCAGGAGTTGTAGACCCTTTGTCAGTGACTTCGACTAGCTGTATTGGCACGGTGCGTACTCGAGCCCCCAGCCTGGATGAGGACTCCCGTGGAGTAGAGGTGCTTGGTTGCCCGAATTCCCTTTGTATTGGCACATAGCGGACATTTTTATCCTCAGTTTCCCAACCATCTGGAATGTTATTTGGCAATCAATATAGTGGCTTATAAATAATAGCTTGTAGATAGTGAAACAAGCTTGAGAAAGACTGAAAGCTATTTAAAATGTTTTGATGATAATTCAGCATGTAGGCAAGCTCACAACAGATAGGAACAGCTTTTACTTGTGTTACCGTTGGTGGCCATCGTCGGAAACTTAGTTCTCAGTAGTTGTTTGGGCCGTTTGAGTGCCGGTGTGTCATCCTCAGAAGCAAACCCTTCATCAGCTCTGAAACACAGGAAACAATGCATAATCCTTCGTAGTGGCCTTAGATCAGTTCTAAGTCAGTCACTTACTTCCAGAATTTGGAAGCCGCTTTCAAAGGTATGGAAAACATGTTTTCTGTAGGATTTTTACACCGAAAACATGGGTTTTGCAGCCGACTTTGCCGCCATAACCCAAGTTGTAAACACGAATGTCATACCTGTCTCGCTTGAAGCTCAGTCTTTCTACAGGGACATCATCAGTCCAGCCCATAAGACTCCGTATGTAAGTCACGACCGACTTCATTTTAATTAAATTATGTTCCCATCACGTTTTTATGTTGTATTTTTAACAAAAAATGCTAAAAAGAAATTCAACTGAATGAATAAAAGACAACTGTACAGCTACCATAGACTAAAATGTGTTACTTTTTTATAGTTGTTAAAAATATTGTCTACGATCAAGGATTTTTTATATCATCCCTCTCTATGTCTACGATATATTGATGATGGAGATGATAAATTAAATTACTTTTTTAATCGATTCCATCACAATAATAAGAAATAACTACATCACTATGAATAAAAAAATTGTCAATGTCAGGAGTCAGGACTTCTTTCGGGAAGCAATAATGCACGTCCAAATAATGCGCGGCCCGATATTGCGCGGTCCTGGATTGTACGGGAAACAATTGGTGTACATGGCATCGTTTTATTGGGGCGTGCAATCCAGGGCCATGAAAAACAGGCCTGTACAAGCTTGGTACGGACGATAAAGCACGACACCGTATTGCACAACACGATAAATGGTGTACATGGCATCGTTTTATTGGGGCGTGCAATCCTGGGCCATGAAATACAGGGTTGGGGTGTACTTTACGGGACGCTAACTAAACCTAACCTTTTTTTTTTTTTTTTGTTGCCCAGGAAAACCTATTACAGGTACCACCCAAAAAAACCCCGGGGAGGGCGGGTGGTTATGTGGGAGTCTCCGCCCCACTCTATAAGGGCGGCATACCCACTAAAAACCTGGGGTGTTCCATCTCCGCATCGTTGGTCCAGGGCCACGAGAGCGCGATGCATACATCCGCAGCCCTGGTGATGCTGGCCCGGTAACGGGCCCCGCCTCGGGGAGCTTCAGCTCAACCCTCAATGGATGACGTGTCAGAACACGGGACACGTCATGCATCCTGTGGGGACTCATTCCAGGGCAACAGGTTCCCCGACCTGCCACCCAGAGCCCCCAGGAGTCACGCAGTCGCACGCCAAAGCGACCGCCCTCCTCCAATGCGCCCTCTGCGCACGGAGTTCGGTTCCCGTGTCGCCGCTACTCGGCCGGTACACCGAACTCCTCTCGCCTCTCGGCGACCACCTCGGGTGCTCTTAAAGAGCACCCAGCTCCACCTACACCGCGAGGTGCGGCGAGCTCCCCGCCTCGGGCCCTTCAACCAGCCCTCTCGAAGGGGAGGTATAGGCGAGGGCCCCCACTCGATCGAAGGTTTGGACACAGGCTAGCAAGATCCACCGGAAGGTGGAAGTTACTAACCTGTGGACTGGGTGCACCAGGTTTCCCCAACTAACCCCAAATCCCCATATGGAGAGATGAAATTAGTTGGGCTTACCCAACGTGAAAGTAGTCCGATCATCGCACCCCAACTAAACCTAACCTAATCTAACCTGATGTAGTGCAAGTGTTGGACTCGAAGTCACTTGTCTGTCACAGAAGGTAGATTAGGTTCGTTAGGTTGCTTTCTACCACGCACATGCGACGACGAGCGAAGCGAGGAGGAGCCAAGTCCTGTTGTAGTGCAAGTGTTGCACGGGCAAATATTTCATGTACAATGTACATGGCATCGAATTATCGGGGTGTGCAATATTGTGTCGCGCATTATCGCCCGTACCCGATTTGGTTCGGGGCGATAATTGCCGTCACGATAATGCGCATCCAATATTGTACGCCCCAATAATTGGATACCAAATGGCATCAGAATACTTCCCGTACAATATAGGGACGTGGAATACAGGTACGTGCAATAACCGGACCCCTTCCTTCTCGTGTCACCGTGTCGTGTTTACTGTTTACACTTTACAAAGTTTTTCCCTTTCATTTTCTAAAAAAAAACTAATTTATAATGTTGCAACCAGTAATGCATATCTTGAAACAGAAGAACATAGTTCTTGCCAGCGGGTCCCCGAGACGAAAAGAGCTTGTAGAGAATATTGTAAGTTTCATTCATTTCTACAGATTTCGTATAAGTACTTATGATATTAATAAACTGGTTTTATTTCTATTGTTATTTTAAATGTTTAATGATAAAAAATGTTCACATTGAACTTAAAAAATAAAATACCGTTGTATGTTATAATTTCTTATGACAGAAACATGAATAATACTTCATGCATTCCTAACCTATCTTGAATTTGTAGGGGCTCAAAGTAAATCTCTGTCCATCATTATTTGAAGAAAATTTGGATCCGAAGAGCTTCAGTAGTTTTTCCGAATTTGTTGAGGAGACAGCTTTGCAAAAAGTGTTGGAAGTAGAAAATCGTCTTAAAGGTAGAGGAGAGTCTGTGGATGTGGTCATTGGAGCTGACACCATGGTGACGCTCGACCGAGAGATGTTCGGGAAACCCACCTCGGAGGCAGAGGCGTTTGAAATGCTCACCAGGTAGATTACAAAACAGGGATATTTTATATTCATAAGCAGGCTGCAAAAGTAAAATGATCATAATTTAATAAAAAAAAAACATCATAGTTTCTCCTTGTAGGAGTAGTGGTACCAAAGGTCATCTCAGTCCCTACTAAACTCTTGTCCCTTTCCCTACTTATAAAGATGGCAGCTTACTGAACTCCCATTCACTAGAAATCTATTTATCTAAATCAATGTACTTGTTATGTTATTAGCATGGTTATTAATAGTAGTTTATGCAACTGTCATATAATGGAGGGTATTAAAACACGAGTGTGAGTTTATGAAACGAGTGCAGCGAGTTTCATAATAGTAACGAGTGTTTTAATACCCGTGTTATATGCATACCCATTAAAATCTAACCAACGAGAGTGCAGCGCGACCAACCTGATTGGCCCTGCAATCAGGTTGGTCACGCTTTTTCGATGTTATAATGAGCTATTACGATATCGATGTGGATATTATAACATCATGTGAAATTGCTTAAATTGAGTGTTTTGTTGTCTGTCCTATAACAGTAGTAATTATAAGTCAAGTATTGGAAACATAAGTAGAATGTTACAACATTAGTGTAGATAAAGTTATTTATACTTGTGTTGTTTTTTTATTCAGGCATTTGATAACTAAGTTACCTTTATTCTTGTACCTGCACAGGTTGTCTGGTCGCGGGCACACAGTGTACACCGGTGTGGTTGTGAAGTCCGCTGACAAGGTGGTGAAGTTCACTGAAAATACTAATGTCATATTTGGCAATATGGATGAGGCTCAGATCCGAGCATACATCGCCACTGGAGAACCAATGTAAATAAATATGTTTCCATTTACTTTTAATATCACTTACTAAATAATTTTTGTAGTCTCAGTATTGACTTTTCTAGTATTAAGTATCATTTGTCATAATTATTTAAAACTAATTACTTAATACACCTAGCTTATACTCAATAACTTGCTTGTTAAGCTAAAATATGAGAAAACATGCCCAAGTACTGACTTGCTCAAGTATAGTTTGATATACTGTAAGGCATATTGCCTAATCAATTTAATAATTGACATACTCACTTAAACATTTTCATAGTGACTCACAATCACTTTAACTCTCCGGGCACTCTGAAGGTGTTGAAAAAAACATTATATTAGCTTGTATACTTGTGTTCCAGGGATAAAGCTGGTGGTTACGGCATCCAGGGAGTAGGAGGGACTTTTGTGGAGCGAGTGGAAGGAGACTACTTCACCGTGGTGGGGCTGCCTCTCTTCAGGCTCTCTTCTGTACTATACAATATGTATAAAGATAATTAAAAGAAGTAAGTACTTAACGTACATTCCTTTCTTTAGATAGCTTATGTAAAAAAACAATGCTAGTTTAATGATGATAGTGCTATTAGTAGAATTATTTCCGATTTATGTACTTATGACATTGTGTTCCTATTGATTTATACTGTAAATTTATCCAAATGGTATGTATTCTGTAATTGTAAGAGCAATAAAATGTGATAATAATATAACTACCAGATGGGTGGGCATTTTGACAAAGAGGATATTTAGAATAAGTGGATGACTGTAGCCCGCAGGAACTATTTTGTTTTGTTATACATTTTTATTTTGATAAATAAAGTTGTTACCAAAAATTTAAATTTTGATCTCATTTATTTAACTATAGAAAATATCAAGACATAATATACATATAAATAAAATATTTCTTTACATGAATGAATCATTTGATTAATTCATTGAGTTGGATGTCAGAAGCACATCATCATGTAGGCAGTTAGTTTTCCTGTGAAGCAGCAGAACATTACTCAACAAAGAAAACTAATTACCTACAAGCTTCAAGTTACGCATTGCATACTGCAATGTTCCTCGTTTTTTTACTCCATTGCGTCTAAGCTAGTATTGTTGATTACCGTTTCATTCTTAGATATCGATAAAAATATATCAAACTAAACTATGCGCACGGCAAGTTTGAAAAGGTGGTATTTAAGTATACCTACTACTAGCAAACTAGAGCCTGGAATTAAGAAAGAAATTGAAAGTTTGTTGTTCAGTCTCATAAAACAAACATGTTATAAATAATAATTAGTAAAGACACTGGCTAGCATATAGACAGTGTCTCATGCAAGTATGAATACATTAAAAAAAAACCGGCCAAGTGCGAGTCGGACTCGCGCACCGAGGGTTCCGTAAAATTTATGGTTTTCGTAATTTTTCCTTTATCTATGCTATAAGACGTTGCTTCGTACCAAATTTCAAGATTCTGAGTTCACGGGAAGCACCTGTAGGTTTTGATTCCCTTGCAAGTGTCGAAAATTTGCGGCATAAATGGCTGTATCTTTTTTGGGGACTGAGCTGCCCTCGTCCGTGAGAGAGCACCCTTTATTCCGTTTCCCCACACGTGGTCCCTGGGTGGTGCAAACCAGGCAGCAACTCACTGGTGGTAGGCTTCGGCCATGGTTAGTGACCACCCACCAGACTAAGTCGCGTCGCCAAGCGGCCTAGCCGTGTTCCGTCGCGTGGTCCGGTGACACCGTTCGAAGAGGTGGGTCGGGGTAGTTGTTTCGCTATCGCATACGGCCGTAATGGATACATATACGCTTTGATTGTAACGGGTAGCTAGTTCTGGAGGTAAGCGGGATCCGTGGCACGGTTCTCCGCTGGCCGACCGCAGTTAGTAGGGGACCCAAGTAGTGAGATAGCCACTCATGAAAGGCTGTCCCGCCAACTCGCGAAAAATCCCGGGGATGCGCCATCGTGCCGGTTGGCGACCGGACGAAAGGGCCCGATGGACACCCCTGGGGGGGCACGGGCGACCCCGATGCCTCCAAACTAGTTCCCCAACGGTATAGTCTTGTGCTACGTGTCTACTGGTCTGCGAATCGTGAAACCTCACTCCACTGCCACTTCTTCACCGTTTTTACTCGCGAAATGAAAAAGGTCAACAGGAGAAAAATGGTTGAACAGCGGAAGCACGCCCTTTCCCTGAAAGTGCATCTCACTAATATTAGGGGGATGCACTCCAATATCAACGCGGTCCACTACCATCTCGAGACCGAGAGACCAGCTCTCCTTTTTCTCACGGAGACGCAGATCCGATGTCCGTCGGACACGGCGTACTTGCTATACCCGGGTTACACCCTTGAGCACAAATTTAAAGCTCGGGCAGGGGTTTGCATGTACGTCCGGGACGACATCTGTGTTAAGCGTCTCCGTAATCTTGAAGACCGCAATTTTTCAGTTCTCTGGGCGCTGTTGGACACGGGCATTGAGAAAATTCTGTACGCCTGTGTCTACCGTTCGCACACCGGAGACCAGGAGACGACTAGGCTCACTGAATACCTCAGTGAGGCGGCGGATGCTGCTCTTCTCAAGTACCCGTCTGCACAATTAGTGATCCTGGGGGATTTTAACGGCCGCCACCAGGAGTGGCTGTTCCCATACCAGATCACCGACCATGCTGGGAGAGAGACGCGAAAGCTCGCTTTAGCGTTAGATCTCACCCAGTTAGTCCAAGGTGCTACGCGGGTGCCTGATGTTGACGGGCATACACCTAATTGCTTGGACCTTCTGTTGACAACTGAACCAGACAGATATTCCGTGTCGATTTCTTCGCCTCTGGGCAAATCCGACCACTGTCTGGTGAAATCAGTATCTGTCTACTCCCCGTCTGATCCCAGCCCTACGGGCTCTAGGCGGTTGTGGCGATACAAGTCAGCAGATTGGGATGAGATGCGCTCTTTTTTTGCATCTTACCCTTGGCAGTCAGTGTGTTTTTCTTCTGGAGATCCCACCGCTTGTGCTAATGCCATTACAGATGTCCTCAAACTGGGTATGGAGTATTACATTCCGTACTCAGACCTGACTCTGTCTGGTAAAGCTCGCCCATGGTTTGGACCTGAATGCGGACGTGCAGAAGCACTGAAGCACGATGCGTACCTCGCCTGGGTCGATGCTCGAAGCCGCAAAGCAAGGGACATACGCCAAAAGAAAAAAGCTTTTAACAAGGCTGCCAAGTCATGCAAAAAGGTAATGCAGAAGGCGCGTTTTGACCATATTAGTCGAATAGGGAACAAACTAGCTTCATACCCAGCGGGTAGCAAAGCGTTTTGGTCCCTAGCTAAATCGGTAGAAACGAACTTCTGTCGCCCCTCACTGCCTCCACTGCTGAAACCTGACGGTACACTGGCTCATACCGCCGAAGAGAAGGCAAACCTGTTTGCTTCACTTTTCGCGGAAAATTCACGTCTAGATGCTGGTAGTACGATACCTCCCACATCACTCGGTGCGACGGTTGTAATGCCGGAAATATGCATACACCAAAAGGAGGTTCGGAAAACACTGCGTAGTCTAGATGTGAACAAAGCTAGTGGCCCCGACGGTATCCCAGCTATAGTTCTGAGGACGTGTGCAGCTGAGTTGTCTCTTGTGTTGACGCGCTTGTTTCGGCTCTCTCTTGCAACTGGTCATGTGCCGAAGACGTGGAAGCTGGCTAACGTGCAGCCTGTGCCCAAGAAAGGTAGTCGTGCTGACCCTGCCAACTACAGGCCCATTTCGGTTACCTCCGTGCTCTGTAAGAGCATGGAGCGTGTCCTGAACGGCAGGCTCCTGGCGTACCTAGAGTCTAATGATCTCCTCAGTGACCGGCAGTATGGCTTCCGCCGGAACCGGTCCACTGGGGATCTCTTAGTGTACGCCACACACATCTGGAGTGAGGCTATCGAGAAATACGGGGAAGCCCTGGCAGTTTCTCTAGATATTTCTAAAGCCTTCGACAGGGTTTGGCATGACGGCCTAATCAGCAAGCTTTCATCGTTTGGGCTGCCTGCTGGTTTTTGCGTGTGGATATCGGATTTTCTGAGGGATAGATATATCCGGGTAGTCGTTGATGGCTGCTCGTCTGATCTAATGGCGATTAATGCCGGAGTACCCCAGGGATCAGTGCTTTCTGCAACACTTTTCTTGCTACATATTAATGATCTGTTGAAGCCTGGTATTTTTGGGTATGCAGACGACAGCACTGTTGTAGAGAGCTATATGTCCACCGCTAAAGCTAGTGCGGCCGAGATCCAGTCTTGCAGAGAAGCCATGATTGAGCGCTTAAACTTTTCCCTCACGGCAGTCTCCGATTGGGGCGATGCCAATCTGGTCAAGTTTAATGCCTCAAAAACACAAGCGTGTCTTTTCTCTGCAAAGAGGAGGCCATTTGTAATGGCGCCTTCTTTCCGAAATGAAACCGTGCCCATCACCGACCATCTAGAGTTGCTAGGTGTCACTTTGACTCCGACCCTCAACTTTGGCTCCTATATTGAGTCTAAAGCTCAACTCGCAGCCAAGAAGCTGGGTATCCTCTCCAAGGTGCGACGATACTTCACTCCGGAACAGCTGCTGACCTTGTATCAAGCGCAAGTTCGGTCGTGTATGGAGTATTGTTCGCACCTTTGGGATGGTTCTGCGAAGTACCAGCTTGAGGCGTTGGAGTTAATTGAGAAACGGGCAAAAAAGCTCATCGCGAAAGACTCACTCTGTAGCTCAAAATTACAAAGCCTTGAGCACCGCCGTAAGGTGGCCAGTCTTTCGGTTTTTTACAGGTTTCATTTCGGAGAGTGTGCGGAGGAATTGCATAATTTAATTCCTGCAGCCCCATTTCACCATCGTACGAGTAGGGGTTCGGCAAGGAGGCACCGTTATACAGTTGAGGTTCCAAAGACTCGCACCAAGCGCTTTGCTTCGACTTTCATCGTGCGAACAGCCAAACTGTGGAACTCCTTGCCCGAATCTCTATTCCCCTTGAACTATAATTTGTCGGTCTTTAAGTCGAGAGTAAACCGGTTTCTTCTAGGCAAGCGCGCTACATCGTAGACTATAACATTGCTTACCATCAGGCAAGTTGTAGTCAAGCGTAAGCCTATATCATGTAAAAAAAAAAAAAAAATCTTTTGATTGCGTTGGCTTAGAAGTTTGATTTTTTCACAGCTTCAAGGGACAGTAGACCTGAGTAATTGATATAAATTTCAGCTTCATACCTCTACGCGTTCCTGAGAAAAAGGGTCTTGACAGACGGACGGACGGACGGACAGACGGACAACAAAGTGATCCTATAAGGGTTCCGTTTTTTCCTTTTGAGGTACGGAACCCTAAAAAATAACTCGTCTGATGATTAATACTGAAATCTAACTCTGTCATTAGAGGTTTAACTTATTTTATATGTACGTGCATAATTTAGATTCCTCCAGTACCTACCTATAGCCCAAACGCGGCGGTTACCTTACCTACTGCTATAGTCACTATTTAGTTGCTCCTATTTTTATGTAGGCGCGACTAATAATTCTATAATATTATAGAGGTATCTATGTCACAGTTAAAACCCGTTTTTCGTTAGAGCTCGTTTTCCCTAGTTAAAACTAGTTTTTACTAAATGCCTTTGTTAAAACTAGAAATACTTAGTCAAAACTAGAATTGACCACAGATATATTTGATTTTCAGTTAAAACTAGTTGTCACTCCGAGCTTTAGTTAAAACTAGCGCTAGAGAAACTAATTTGGGATTGAAAATAAGATATAGTTTTTTAAATATTTATTAAAAAGATCTAGGACATAGAGTCATGTACTTAGTAAAGTCACTTGTCTGTGACAGGAGGTAAGATTAGGTTCGTTAGGTTGCTTTCTACCACGCACATGCGACGACGAGCGAAGCGAGGAGGAGCCAAGCGGTCGTCACAGTTTTAACCGAGTCGCTTCGGAAAAACGCGTTTTGTCTAGTAAGAACTAGTTTTAACTAATATTCAATTTTGAGCATTAGTTAATTCTAGTTTTAACAAAGGCATTTAGTAAAAACTAGTTCTAACTAGGGAAAACGCGTTCTATCTGAAAACTGGTTTTAACTGTAACATCTACATACATATTATAGTAAACGTGTATTAGGATTAGAGAGATATCCTATTTGGAGTTACCTAGCAGAATAAATCGCGTAATAAACACAAAATTTGAGAACCTCTCTTTTTGAAATCGGTAAAAATAGATAACGTAGGCGTTACATAATATATATAGGTATTACCATCGTGGCGACTTTATATCAGTAGACCGTAGGCAGATGGTTTCGTAATCTTTGAATAACGTATAAACTTCTAATATAGGTATTATCTACATGATATATTGATTCCGCTATTCCTGATGTGATTTCTCGAATGTGCAATTAGGTAGCTGCATCCATTTCTCAGGGTATGCCAGCGGCACTCGCATGTTGCTACAAAAACATCCCATTGTGTGCTGTGGGAATCTATAAGATGCCACCTGTCGTAGACATTCGCGACTGCGGTTGTGAACTAGAATCACGCCCCAACTTTTTGCTACGTTTTTTTGTGCCCAGTTTTTAAGATATATTGGAGCACTTTTTTGTGAGATTGGAATTTTGCTTTCATTTTAATACGAATAATATTTTTTAATTAATCTAGGATGAACTAAGTATGCTAATTAATGAAGAAACTGACATTTGATACTTGTCTACGTACAGATAGGATAAGTATTTTTATGTTGCGAATGCGTTTATTTTGTTTAGAACCTTGCTTGCCTGAGATGCGACATCTGTTTAGATTTCATACAAATGTTGTGCCTATTGATATACTTTCCTGATTACGCTGATGTAGTTAAACAGCGATTGTACTTCGGTAAGTTATATTCTAAATTTGTTTACCTGTTTAAGTATTCTAAGCCTAACTTCCGATCTCACATCTCTTCCCATTTTTCTCGCCGAGTGTTGTATAACACAAGACAATATAGAAAAAAGCCTCCAATATCCGAGGAAGACACAATAAATCGCAGGGTGTGGGAACCACTGACAGATGTGAACTCCGGATCCTCTCTGCGCCCGCGCATACTTACTATTCTCTAGCTGCGACTTCAAATGAATTTCAAAATACTTATAGGAACTGGATATTACTTTATAATAACATTGATTTTGTCATTACTAACACGTTTCTACATTTTTCGCTTTCGAAAAGCATATGAAGTTCCTAAATAATATTATTTATTCTCTCAATAAGGTACATTAATGATGTTGAGTACGTTAAGTAAGTACATCACAGGAAGGTAGTAGGTGAGTAGGTACACCATCGCCACTTCTAGTAATAATGCCATAATGAAGAGAAGCTCGCCACAATTAGCCATCAATACAGCACGCCACATGTGTCAGGCGCCCCAGTGGCACCACTCTCACGCGGGACTATTATATCCACTTTAATTAAATCACATTTACAATGAGAAACAGACAGTATCTTCAATCTGTGTGTTAGTGGGAGGAGAGGAGTGGTGGCCCTAGCACTCCTATATAGTAATGTGATTCGTTTAAAGCATAGTTTAATGTGCCATTGCATCATTCATTAATATCCAATAATAAAAACAAATTGTATCCAATAATTAATTAAAGTGACTCGCCGAGAATAACGACGATTATAGTTTATAAATAAATTAATTTGTATCTGCATATCACTGAACTGTGATTAAAATTATTATAAAACTACGAAAATAAACTTTTTTTTAATATTTAGCTTCTCTATCCAATACTGCGTATCTAATTCAGAATTTGTCTAGAGCGCTTCGAATACCTGAGAATAAATATTTCGAAGGAAATTTCATAGTAAGATGAAATGAATGAATTTTGCTGAGGTGTCAGTGCTAACCGCTCTAACTGTGTAGTTTATGAGAAGAAGCTCCGGGAATTTAATTGGGGCGAAGGGAAGGATGTCACTAATGAGGAAGTTCGATGGCAATTTCTCTTTGTGTTGCACAATGGGCTGGTTCGTGAGCTCTGAACTACTGCAGCGGCGTTTTGTAATGTACCAATACTTTAATGTACCTAACATCGACGAGCAAGTTTTATGACAAATGGGTAACGCCGATACCATTTCATCACGAGTTTTCTGTCAAGAAGATGCAACTACTTCACGTTACTGGTGCTATAATGGTAGGCGATAGTCAGTCATGGTGGTGATATAGGATCAAGGAGTGAACCCGACTAGGCCAGTTAAAATCATAACATATTGGGAGACAGAAACTGTCAAAAGTATGAGCTATCCAAAATAGGCGTAGTACTTAAAACAATGAACTTCCGCCGCAGCAGAGCACCGAGGGTGTTTAAAAAAACAAAATCCTCCCTCATAACATCAAAAGCTCGAATGAAGCTGGTCGATAAAATGGTCTTTCCTCTCATAAACACAGCTATTTTAGAATTAACTGGAGAGAATTAGTTGAAAGTACAAACATTTGTAATGTCCTTCCTCGAAACATTGTTACCCCTTCGGTCGTTTCCGGCGGCGCTTCCGCTCCATCACAATGTCAAGTTCGCACGCGCCACGTGCGGTGACGTGCGGTGACGTGCGGCACGCTGCGTGCTCGCTGCGTGCTCGCTGTACCGGCAGTATACGCGTTACGACAAACGGAAGTAGACATACTTAGATTAGGAATCTGCTATCTAATGCACGTGCTTGTGCGCAGTTAGGCAGACAAAGGAAAGTCGTTTCAATGAAGTCGGCTTGCTAGATTTATATTTATGTGTGTAGAAAGAAATCAAACGGTTGACGGTTGTAGAAAGTTTTTTCTTTCAATATATTCAAAATGTTTATATGTACTAATGCAAGTAGGTTGCCACATGCTATGTAACCGAAATCTATTAACACGCAATATTTTAATTTCTGCAACTCTTTAGTCCTCCAATAGCTCTGTCATAAACTGGAGTTCTACGAACGGTCTGTCACCAGACTTATACTCAGACGTTGGTAATTATCAGGCTACTATCTATTAAATAAATCGTAAACTCAGCGTCTGGGAGCTATAAGCCATGCAACGAGCTGACCAGGGTGGTCTCTATCTGCTGTAATGATTCTGTCTCTCAATGCCAGTAACAGGCATTCAAATATAATTGAGTGCTTAAACAAATTCGATAACTTAACTCTAACGGTTCTTAAAGTTCTAACATACTCGTACCATATAGCCATAGACACTATAGACAGCGCAATGTTTATAGTATTTCCTAAACGTTTAATTTACTTAGTTAAGTAATTACTTTACTTTGTGAACTACTTCAAGGGAATAAGTTGAGTTCTATTAATAAAACACACTTTCAAAATTAGTCTTTTGACACGAAACACCCACCATACTTATAAAATAATCACATTCTCTTTCGCGTATCAAAGGCAAATAAACTTGACACTACAACCCATACGTAGGATGATGATTAACGCAACAGTAGTTGTTTATCTTACAAAACATAGGAAAATCTAATCAATTTAAATTATCGCCTTGCGTCCCGCCTACAGCATCGCGCGGGGGCGGGCGGTGTCGGAGCTAGCTGCCCAGGGTCAGGGCGCCGCCCACCACGGCCCTAAGGGCTTATAAGGGCCTGCCCGGATATGGAACAATTGCCTAAATGAAGGTTTATTGGTCACTTTGTAGTTATCTTCATTAGATAGTCGTAAAATATGCTTTAAGTTTAGATGTTGATTCAATAAGATTCTAGTGTAAAAAATTTAGTAAATAAAACGAGAAAAAAAAATCGTAGAGGGGTCACCCTGTACATATTTATTAGATTTACTGGCGTGAAAATAAAGTAAAGTTACTAAGTTAATAATTATCTTATTGACATAACGAAATTAAAGTTTAATTTAATATTATAATAACATTATATCTCCCTCAATTTTATACAGCATCTACTAATACCACCAATTGATAATATTATGCAACTATCATAATTTGTGCCTATTTTACCTTCCGATCAGGCAGTGGGCGCTCGCCTACTACCCACTGATATGGAAATAATATAGACAAATTCGACTGCACCTACCTAATATCAGACAGATTGCCAGATAAATTTCAAGCCATGTATGTACATACATGCATTATTGAATTTTAAAGAGCTCATAATGTATGTCGATGATTGGTGTAGGTAGAAATAGGTCAGATAACATTAAGCTTAGAGGCTTTAAGAGATCGTTTCAAAATGAATAAGGACCTGAGCTACATGTTTTCTATACATACATTTAAATCTTGCTCTATAAAATAAAGTATGTGTTTTTATAGACAATAGTCATATCTAAATTTTAATAGACATAATTTAGCAGAAATAAGTACATATGCTGTAATGTAGTATTACCTATATAATTAACTGATTTAAACGGTGTAAGTTTAAAATTGTCTTTCACTGGACTTTTGTACGTGCCGTTTATCACATTAAATTAAAAGTAGTCCTTGGTTACATACTTAATTCATACTTACAATAATGACTTACAGTGAAAGCTCCGTGAGTGATTTACAGCAGTGTTTCGCCACTATCTCGTTAAATTTGCCCTTTACCTGCCACTACCGAGGACTTAGCACGGAGACTGCACAGAAATTACAGCAAGTCTACAAAATATATCAGAAATATATTTGGTCGTAACATCAAAATTTAGTGGTGCGGGGTAAGCTTTATTACAAGTAGTTGCAACCAGAAAATCTTTTTCAAACTACTTATCATAAAAAAAATAGAAATTTGAAGATACATTTTTATTTGTTAGCCAACCACATCCGGTTATATTAATGATAGATTGATTTCCATTTAAAACTTGCTGGCGGTAATCAAAAGATGAATTGGGAAATGTACCGTGCTGAGCCTTCTGACCAAAAATGGAATCGCAGAATTTTTATTCGTCAAGTTATACCACCAGGTGGTCAATGTTTACCACTTAATCATAATTACCTCTCCCTGTACTAAAATAACTCTTACCTCACCGCAATAAAAATGAAAGACGACAATGAGTTGCTAACATAAAGCTTTAAGATCCTCTATAAGGCTTTGTTTACCAACAAAATACGAATTATTTATGTACTGGTTGGTTTATTTCATTTTTACGAGAGAAGTGGGTAGGGGCCGTAGGTGGTGTTTTTGGCCAGAGATTGCATCTTTAATTTAAACTTAATGTGATGGTACCTATAACCTGGCAACATTGTTGGCGGTGCGAGGATCTTTTAAAGTGAAGGCTGATTTAATTTTTACATAATATATCTATCTAGGAACTGAAGCTGCTTGTAAAGGTTGCATAGCCCTCCTTTAGTCGATCTTGTTTAGCGTAAAGGAATGTAGACATATGTCTACTTTCTTTTATAAAGCCAAGCCATAATTTACCTACTATAAAAATGTTCTTTATGGTGCGTTGACTAACCTCTATCAGATAATTAACGCATAACTTTTTAAAGGCGGCTTTAGTGCATCCACTGTTTTTCTAGGGCGCGAATTTCCAAATGTAGAAAATATTACATGAGATAGGCTCACGCTTGACAACAACTTGCCAGTGGTGACAGCTGATCTATCTATAAAGTAATATTATATTTGAACCATAAATGTTGTCGCTAAATCCGTCGCTATATTAGGTACCTAAGAAAAAGAGGCATTAACGGCTACTAGGAAGGGAGTTGAACCCGACACCTTCCCACGCTGTTCCAGCTACCGCAACCTGAGCTACGGTAGCCGCTTGTTTATGGAGAGATATACACTGAGATAATTAGCCGTATAAGCTAATTTACTATAAAAAAAAATAAAAAAAAATAAATAAATATTTCGGGACATTGCACACAGCGCCATCTAGCCCCCACACTAAGCAAACGCTTGTGTCGTGGGTACTAGATAACGGATATAATACTTATATACTTTTCTTTTGTAAATACATACTTATTATACATACAAACAACCAGACTCAACACAAGAAATTATACATTTTTAAAATGCATAAATACTTGTGTCAGGCGGGAATCGAACCCGCGAACTATGTGATTATTATTGTGAGATGAATATGATAGTTGTGCTGAGTTATCTCTTACATTAGTTCTCTTACTAATCCGCAGTTACTTTCTTAACGATGAATTCTCAGTTTGGAAATATTATTTATGGTTGTGATAAGGAGCTGTCGTATTTTTGGTCAGATTATTACAAATTTTGTGCGTGCGGTAAATCGATATTACGATGGACTATTAATATATTAATTACGCAAAATTTCCAATTTAACATTTATTTGTCTTTAAACCTTCTCAATATTAGAAGGAGGTCCATAAGTATTACCAGTTTTATTATAGGTACTATAATCAAAATATTTGGGGCATGACATTCACTAGTTGCTAAGAGTGGACTCATCTCCGGCGCTAGATGAGGTGGTCATGCAGTACTGGCGGTGATTATGGTTTCGCATTGTTTTTGCGTTTCTTACAACTCAATTTGCGCCCAAATCTGATTACTTACTGTTGGACATTACCCTACTTGAAGAACAGGCTGGGGTCATGCTGACAAGCGGCAGCGGGTAGCGGGAATGCTGAGAACAATATTTTTCTGATGAAATGATGGAGATGTTGAATTAATTACCTATAGGCTTACGACAATTGAAAGTAATTTTAATAAATCAATTTACTCCTTTGAAACACCTCAAAACACAGCACACCAGATAACATTATAAAAACCTAAACACGCATATGAAAAAAAAAACACCATAAACTTTGCCGGAGAGCTTTGAGAAGTTTGTGTTAAGTACAAAAGCTCGATTTTAGTCGCTAGCTCTTCACCTTGTTCCTTCTTAAGTATCCGGTGTCAAGTTTTACAGCTGATGCAGTAGCGGAAGCCAGGTTCCCACGACTCGACCTTCCGGAGACAATGCTATCGCGCCATCTAGCGGTGGACCTGTGCCCGATATTTTTTACTTGCCGCTGAGGTCAAATATAATGTTATTAATTTCGCTATGGATAGAAGAACAGTAATATAGCGAAGGTAATTTATTAAATCTTGAGAGTGACCTTATTGGAGATGTAGGTGAAATATGGATCATATGTTTTTGGTATACCAAGAAAGGCCCTAAGGGCTGCTTTTGCTTGGTTGGTAGCATAATTTATCGAAAAATCTTTGAAAAATTATGTAAATAAGCTTACATTGAGATAAACTTATTTAGTGTTATTTGATTCAATTTACTAAACTTTTGAAACAGAGTTTTTCTATGTACTGTTTTCTAGTAGGTAGATACCCATATGAGGTTAGATTCCAATATGAAAAAATCTTGTAATTTATCTATTCTAATTTTAGATATTATATCACTGAATTATTTCATCGATGTAACATTGTAATCAGTGTTGTATCGCGTCTCAAGAGGAAATGTACCAATTAGTTTATCAAACGAAACACGTGTCTTCGTAATTGGCTATTGTATCACTGATACTAACTTCAAACTAGGCCGGATGTTACACATTCCTTCCTTTCACCTATAGTCTTTAAAACTATGTTCATACAGCTGTTTTTTGCAAAGCAGTAGTGTAAAACTAATATTTGATAGGTAAATTAGTAATTATGGCACCTATATTTTGTAGTCTGCAACAGATATTGTTGAGAAATGCCATTCGTGTCAGCTCGATAAGTTAATTTGAATTGATAGGTATCAATTACCTAGGTATTATTCAATCGACAGCAAATTGCAGATGGTTGATATGTCTAGACCTTGTTAGACAATTCTGCAATAATGTTTTATGCTTTATTGGAATGTAATTTGATCTAGGTTTGTTTCTTCATGTTACATCGATAAGTATCAATCAAAATGAAATTGTTGGAAAGTGATAACTGTTGGTAAATAGAAATGATACATACATAATAAATGAGTGATTTGAAAATAAATACGTAATAACTTAAAAAAAAACTTTTTTAAACTTTTAATATACTGTTCCTACTAATTTTACAAAATTGTGATATATGTATAGGCAATCAGCACTTCATTGACCATGCCTTTGCTTGAAATGATCTCACATATTGTATCATAATCGTTAATCTATAATTTGGTGAGCTATAACAACGCGATGGAACGGTAAATGACGTTGATGACTATTAATATGTTCACGGTGTTGCGTAAGGGAAGCCTGGTCGTGGAGCCAGCGGTGTGGAGACCGGTTCTTACTCTGTGGGATTATGGACTGGGGATAATTACACCGAAGTGTAAGATGGAAATGAAATATATTTGTTATTTGAAGTTTAATCTTTGTACAAAGTTTTCATTTTGGGAACACAATGTAATCATAGTATCTTCCGCCAAAACTTATCAAAGGCGCTAAAACAATGAGAAAACTGCTATGCGATTATTTTCACATGTCATCTGCAGCAGTGAGTACTACTTGGTACATTATAAGCAATTAATCATTATATAGAACTTGGTTCTGTTTTCACATGTATGCTTATGACAGGATAGTAGTTAGCTAAAACTTATCGCTTTTGGCAATAAGGTCGCCAATTAGAACACGAATTTTTAAGATTTGTGTGACATCCTTTTATGCTGAATTTTAAAACCTAAAGTGTTTAGTTTATCTATGTATCCAATTGTAGTCCGGATCATTTCGGTGTGAGTGCTTCCATCCCTGGTGACCGTCACAAGGCCGCGGTCGAAGGCTCGTCATTCAGACAGTTTTTGTGCGTTTTTTACAAACATTCTAACGCAGTAGCGGTTTCTTAGTTTTTGTGAAGATTCAATCAGGACCGACGGAACTCTTATTACGGGAGGGTATGCCATGTTATGTCAGTCCTCGATCTCTATCAATGAATTAATGAATTGATGTGAGATGGGATGTCTAGTAAAGATAAATATATTAAAATCAAAACATTTTTTACAAAGAAACCAAAGCTGTCGATTTAAACATTATCGTTGTGCACACCACAAAATTATCATAAAGATTTTGTCAGAATCGTTACAGCTAATATTCTTACCCGAATAGATGTATATCACACCTATTTAGAAACCATCCATCTTTACTGTGATGACTTCCTGGACTATATATAGCTACTGTTTGTCGTGTTGTTTGTCTGCTACTAGTCCTACCCACATCTCGTGAAGGAAGTTGGTCAACTCGCGGCCAATCCTCGTAAAATGGGATCGCCGCGTTTCCGATGCAGACGAGAAGATGCGATTGCAAAACGAAATTTTAAGAATTAAATGTAGTACATTATAGTATGTAGGCATGTAGTTTTATACTCATTACAGCAGTCGCTACCCCATGTTATGACATGGGGCGGTTCGAAAACGATCGACACCTTAAATTGGCCATTCTCTTAAGAACTTACTGAAGTACTTTATCATTTCGTTGTGGTTATTGCTCCTATTTTTGTCTTACTTATAATTTTGAACATTCATTCAATGATATTTTGACGTGATTTTATAAGTACATCTGAGTAAAGCCGTTTAACGAGATCATTCAGCTCGCCATTATACCAGTTTCCCGAGTATGTGTGCATTGTTTTGTTTCCAACCTTGGGCAACAACAGGCGTGTCCAATCTACGACCATTGTCCGTCTGTTTGTCCGAGACCATGTGGGAAGACCTATTGAAACGGAATGTGAATAGATTAATGTTAGATAGATTGTGGCGATTGCGGTGAGCCTGTCCGCGGGTACATTGTGTGGTTACTGCGCACCGGTGTACAGCGCATGCGTGGGGTCAGGTGGAACTTTGTAGAGTACGTGAGCGCAAAGTTATATTTGAATGGTGGCTAATGTTGTAGTCAAGAATGGCTAGGGGTGATACTGTGAGCACTTGAGCAGTTTATAGTGAGTTGACTTTCTCCATTTTCGAGCTATTTCAATCGTTTTATGTTTGCTCATGGAATGTCCCAGCAAACGCTAGTTTGAATTTGAATTTAAAGACTCTAAACCAGACTAATAAAAATAAATAAAATAAAAATAAAAATTTCGTTTATTGCTCCAAAATAATAATAAAACTATACATACATGCACTATAAACACCGCACTAGGCGAACCTGTGTCGCGGTGTAATTGCCATCTCGTTCCAGACATTAAGGTATATTAACAATTAGGTAATTACATTTTCTTTCAGGCGTTTGGTACTCATTTTTTCCATTGGTTTGTATTTATTAGTCTTTATGATACGCAAAAGGAGAAAATGATTACCACAAAGTTAGTCTTTATACAAATTAGCTTTTAAAAGATTAAAAAAAAAAAAGTCATAGACAATTATTTGAATCTTATTTGTATGCACTTTGCATGTATCACTTGTTTATCTACTACTTATTTGTTTTATCTACTTTCAAGGTAATATTACAATCCTAATAAGTCACTGGTCAGTTATTACTGGTTGGTTAAGGTTTGTGTGTATGGGGTGCGATGATCGGACTACCTTCACGTTGGGTAAGCCCAACTAATTTCATCTCTCCATATGGGGATTTGGGGTTAGTTGGGGAAACCTGGTGCACCCCGTCCACAGGTTAGTAACTTCCACCTTCCGGTGGATCTTGCTAGCCTGTGTCCAAACGTTCGATCGAGTGGGGGCCCTCGCCTATACCTCCCCTTCGAGAGGGCTGGTTGTAGGGCCCGAGGCGAAGAGCTCGCCGCACCTCGCGGTGTAGGTGGAGCTGGGTGCTCTTTAAGAGCACCCGAGGTGGTCGCCGAGAGGCGAGAGGAGTTCGGTGTACCGGCCGAGTAGCGGCGACACGGGAACCGAACTCCGTGCGCAGAGGGCGCATTGGAGAAGGGCGGTCGCTTTGGCGTGCGACTGCCTGACTCCTGGGGGCTCTGGGTGGCAGGTCGGGGAACCTGTTGCCCTGGAATGAGTCCCCACAGGATGCATGACGTGTCCCGTGTTCTGACACGTCGTCCATTGAGGGTTGAGCTGAAGCTCCCCGAGGCGGGGCCCGTTACCGGGCCAGCATCACCAGGGCTGCGGATGTATGCATCGCGCTCTCGTGGCCCTGGACCAACGATGCGGAGATGGAACACCCCAGGTTTTTAGTGGGTATGCCGCCCTTATAGAGTGGGGCGGAGACTCCCACATAACCACCCGCCCTCCCCGGGGTTTTTTGGGTGGTACCTCTAATAGGTTTTCCTGGGCAACAAAAAAAAAAAAAAAAAAAAAAAAAAAAGGTTTGTGTGTATGTGTGTGTGTATGTGTGTGTTTGTGTGTGTGTGTGTGTGTGTGTGTGTGGGTGGGTGTGTGTGTCTACATATGTGTGTGTCTGCGTGTGTGGTTGTGCTCGTGCGATTTAAAGTTTCTATCTGTGTATGCAAAAATGCATTAATGTTCCATAATAGATACCAAGATAGTTATCCGCTGTGGTAAGTACAACCTTATTATTGGTTTTCTTCTTGGTAGGAGTGTCACGTCCGGGTAGTTATATGGGGTTTGGAGGCTCAGTGAAGAGTTCCAGACCCCTTAATGTTATCTATCTGGAATTATAAATGACTCGGTCTCCTTATACCCCATGGTCGTTAGGTATTTCTTCAGTTTTTGTTTGCAGGTATACCGAGAGTCATTTAGAATTTTTAATTCTTTGTCCAGTTTTTTGTAAAGATACGCACCCCTATTCTTAAACGATCTTGTAGCAAATTGTGATTTCATGTAACAACATGTCCTATGCCAAGTGGGATAGCGTGATGTCATAGTCACTGTCTGTAGGGATGTTTTGTGAAATCTCAAGGTAGTGGCCATGATATAAAGCTGACGAACGTTCAAATGGTTAGTGACGCAGTACAGCTCGTCAGTTGGGTGTCTATATGGTTTTTGGTAAGCTACCTTTAGAATTGCTCTCTGGGCCCGTTCAAGTTTAATTAGGAGCGTTGTACCAGCTGCTCCCCAACATACTATGCTGTAACTCAGAATAGATTGGCATATAGCCATGTAAACTAATCGTATGGTCTCTGTATCTGCAATTTTGCTAAGCTTTTTGAAAATATGTAACAACTTTCTGGTGCGACTACAAAGTGTCTCAATTTGGTGTGTCCATGTCAGCCTGTGGTCGATTATGACTCCAAGATATTTAAGATGATCAACTTCACCAATTTCATCACACACACATGTTGCATTGTCTTTGTGGCCGCACTGATGTAGTTGAAGTTTAATTGGTGTCGGTGGACTAGTACGGTCCGTAATACGAAAGGCCATAAATTTTGTCTTACTTGTGTTCAAGGTAAGCAGATTATCTTGTAGCCATTTAGCAACTGTTTTGAGCCCCGTTATAGCTACATTTGTGACGTCAGACCAGGAGTTAGAATAGAAAACTAGACTGGTATCATCGGCAAAAGAATAAACCTCCGTATTATTTAGACTTAAGTTACAGAGGCCATTGATGTATACCAAGAAGAGGGTAGGCCCCAATACGCTACCTTGTGGCACTCCAAATTCAATTTTAGCATAATTACTGTAAGACTCACCAATGCGTACTTTCTGTTTCCTCTCTTTAAGGTAGGACCTAAACCAGTCTAGTGGTAGGCCTCTCACACCCAGGGCCTCCAGTTTTTTTAATAAAAGAGGCCCTGAAACGGTGTCAAAGGCCTTTGCCATATCAATAAATACCCCTATGCATTTTTGGCCTCTATTTATTTTCTCAATTACTGAGTCTACAAGAGTCACTACAGCATCTTCTGTTGATCTCTTGTGACGAAAACCGTATTGATTTGGAGATAGCAGTTTATTATTCTCTAGAAACTGAAGTAACCTCTTATTGACCACTTTCTCCAGCACCTTAGAAAGGGCTGGAAGAAGAGAAATTGGTCTGTAGTTAGAGACGGAAGATTTTTCTCCAGCTTTATAAATAGGGCATACCACAGCAATCTTAAATATATATTATATCGGGGACTATACCAACAGCCATACTTAGGTTGCAAAGATGAGCAATTGGTTCTGCTAGAAGAAGCTTGCCATGCTTAAGTATGTTGTTGGAGAGGCCATCCCAGCCTTGAGCTGCTGATTGTTTTAGTTCAGACAAAATCTTTATAATTTCTACACCATCAGTAGGAGCTAAATAAAATGAGTTGACCAAGCTTGTATCGTCGCTATTAATTTGGTTAGCTAGCTGTTCTTCAGTCTTGTTAAGCCGCTTTAGGATTTGGTTTGCTAGATCAGAACCTATTTGAGAGAAAAAGCGATTAACTTCATTTGTTGCCTCTATTGGTGTAGGTTTAAGTTTAAGGAGCTCACTTGGCTCATTGTGCATAGATTCAATATTACAAATATTTCGAATATGGTGCCAGAGCTTCTTAGAGTTTCCGCTAGAATTTTGGATAGCATTGCGCTCATGTTGCTGTCTAAGATTTTTTAGCAGAGTGTCACAATAATTTCTATAATTTTTAAATTTGAGTTGAGTAGCTAAACTATGTTTGTTTCTTTTAGCCTGTTGATGGAGCCAATCACGCTTCCTGAGACATCTGAGTAAGGATTGGTTCATCCAGGGCTTATGAATGAATTCAGCGCTTCGTAATTTGACCTTATGTGTATTATGTGCTAGAGATTCAGATATGAAGTTGATTAAAATTTGCGATGCTGCAGATATGTCTGTTTCTGAGTAAAACATATCCCAATTAACATTTTTAAGCTCTGACAAAAATCCGTCAAAATCAATCTTTTCAATGACTTTAGGTTTTTTAAGACATGTGAGTGTTTTTGACAGTATAGTCAAGATAGTATAGTGATCAGTTATGTTGGAATCACATACCAGTACCTGAGCTTCACCTTTGTATCTAATTAATGAGTGATCTATACATTTGAGGCTATCTCGGGTAGGTAAAAGATGTCCAGGTATATATCCATAGTGGGAAGTGACTTCCAAATAATCATCAGCCTTACTATCATCTGTGCCAGTCTGTATGTCTATATTTAGATCGCCAACTATTATAGCTGGACCATGTACCTCTTCAATAATAATCTCAAGAGATTGCATAAATCTACGTGTATTTTGAAAAGATGGCGAGCGATATAGGGCTATTATTGTTAATGTGTCTTTCACTTTAATGAGCAAACAATTTGAATCTAAAAAGTGAGGCTCCTGAATATCAACTGAAATATCGTCTCGCGTATAAACTACAATGCCGTCATTTTGATTTAAGTATTCTCTTGAGAAATAGCAAGTATAGTTTGGTAAGTTAATTGAGCTGAACGTATCGTTTATTCGACATTCTGTCAGTATGATAATGTGTGGTAACAACTCGAGTCTACGTAAGAAAGTTGTTAAAAAGTCTAGATTTTTTCTAATACTTCGGATGTTTTGACTAATAATTAATAACTTGTTTTCAATGTTCCCTATACTACGTTTACATGCTTCCGGTGTATACAATAGCTGACTGTTTATTAGTGTAGTGTTGTCTATTGTGTTTATCAAATCAACGTTATTCATACTTACTTGTATGAATAAATGTACCAACTTGTATTAATATAATACAAGTTGTGTGTAGGGTGATATATAAACTGAATGATGACAACAACTACAACTGATAGTTGGCCAGCCACTACACAAACGAAGCATGCATTATTCAATAGTGGAGGGAACATTGTTACACAAAAATTGTAGATATAATAAATGATCGGTACTAAATATTTTAGTAAAAACATCCAGTATTTAGATTTCCACCCGTGTGTGTATAATATACTGCAATGCAGTCTATCAATGGACGCAATATTGTATGTATGTAAGTCATAAAACTCGAATAATATTATCGTATCTCTATGTTTATTATCTCCATGGTTGCATAGCGATGAATACCTAGACCTTACGCCCGGACATGGGGTAGTCCTGTAGTATTCATTTACATGGCTAACTGCGCACACGCGTAACATATTATCTTCTATGTTGACTAATAAACAGTACTAAGTATGTGTTGTCACAGAAAATACATAAGTTTTTGAACTAGTTATCTAACAAACCTCTTCAGGTTGAAATTATAGATGATCATCCACGCATGGTTTGTCATATAGAACCAGTCCACATAGCTGCGAGGCTGTTTCTCATGGCATTCCGGTAGCTCTGTGAAAGCTCAGCACCCGACACCATGGGCGGGGGGGGGTGTCGGGTGGCAGCGAGCACCGTGACGTCTCACAGGTGTCAGATGGATGGAGTGCGGCATTCCTGACTACAGGAACATTTAGCAGCCTCGGTAATGGAATTACTGAAGATAGACTCAGCCGCACGTCAATATTCGGTAGAGAAACATGAATTATACAAATTAACTACTCTTACTTACCTATTGCTAAATTTGTATTGTTTCGTGTAGTGTAAGAGGATACATGTAATATTGTGCAAAATAATTGAGAAATAATAAAAATACATATTAGTATAGTTTGAGTTTAGGACTAGGTACATTTATAAAAAGCTTTGATATAATTGTCTATCTTTCTCTGATGATTTTACTTGATATACATACTTGTAGTTTATGGGGACCACGGGCGACGTGAGGTTCCCCTGGGAACAGGTTTCATGCTGCGGTTGTGAGCGCAGAGCATGGCTCGGAGTGTGACTGCTCCCACGGACTGGCATACTAACCTGGGAGCCTACTACGAGTATTTACCATGGTTTGTTATGTCGATATTACATAGGTTTTGACTAAATTCATTTTGCTAGCGGAGAACAATCCGAATGTTTCTATCAGTTACTTGTTTTTCAAGGTCTTATTAGAAATCTCTAATAAATAAATAAATATTCCGGGACATTGCACACATCGCCATCTAGCCCCACACTAAGCAAACGCTTGTGTCGTGGATACTAGAAAACGGATATAATACTTTTCTTTTGTAAATACATACTTATTATACATACAAACGACCAGACTTAACAAAAGTAATTACACATTTTTAAAATGCATAAATACTTGTGTCACGCGGGAATCGAACCTGGAACCCCTAGATTAGAAGGCAGAGCCACTACCAACTAACAGGCCAGTCAATGCCTAATGTCTTTCACCTTTTCTTCGTAGCTACGTTTCTAAGCCACGCGTCCTTATAAACGTTGAAATAACGATGTGTGTGATATTGTATATTATCCATTCATGACGACTGTATCGACTGTCTGTGATATTAAAGCCATAATGGTTAAGATCGGTGGTAGTGTAGTAACCCGAGTTTTTCTTATTGCATTATTTCCAGTGCACTTGCCTTATGGTTTATTTATTGCTTTTGACAGTTTACAATAAAAGTGATTAGTTTGGTATTGTTCGCGGTTGTGGGTCACACCAATATCATTGACGTTCTAGTTTACTAGATATCTATTGTCGTTCGTGTCTCATTATTTTAAGTTCAGTTTACCTTCTAGGCATTTCTATTATGTTAGTTATGACCATTATTATTATGCCCAGGATCATTATTATTTTCGGTTAAATTTTCGTGTTAACAAAAAAGTTCTAACTGGCTTTTTTGTCGTTATCTGTAGTTTCTGTAAATTTATTTCACATCAATTGTTTACATTTAAAATCTCAAACCTACATAACTGCTGGGTAGTTATTGCTCCTTAACAATTTTTTAGCTTTAAACCTATCAAATGCTTAAGCAAGTTGGTTAACATTACAAAGTAAGGAACCCCTCCAAATTACGGTGTCATGTTTCGACCACAACCCTCACTCGGTGGTGCATGCTCAAGTGCTTGAAGCCATACCCTCACTCACTCCCGCTGGGAATTCCAGTCTCTGTGGTCACTGAGCCAGGGTTTGCTGGGAAAATATTTATAATCATGTGATTTTACCAATAATCGTGATAAATACAATTATCTATACTCGTTTTTAGATAGCTGCTAGCTTAAAAACTCTGATATGTTACGATAATAATTGAGGTTAAAAATATTACTGGAGATCTATTGGCTCTCCTTAGGCAAACTTTCATGGTCTGCACTAAAAAAATCTTTTTTTTAGTAATATTTAATATTTTTGAGTGTGAACTTACTTGAAATAGAGAGTCACTGACAGAATGGTCCTAGGTTCGATGCTCGTTGTTGTGGTTCCCACACTCGGTGCCCATTGTACACGTGTGGGGAATCGATTTTACACTTCCACTGATCGCGGGGTTTTGAGAAAGGCGCCGGTAAGGCACTGTCAGCACAGATTATAAAGAAGATACGATAGATTGGCAACATACCACTTTCTTTGTAAATTTTTAGCCGATTTATTGGATCGGTACACATAAATATTGTGATGTGATTAATGCTTGCGGTAAAGGAAAATAACTAGAGGTAACCGACATGTCATACAATACAACATAGGCTTAGAGGTAAAGTGTCTGTCAGTACCTACATCTACCGTTCAAAAAAAATATATTAGGTACATAAGAATATAAAAACATAAGAATATATAATTCGAGGACTTATATCATCCTTGGTAGACTCGCAGCCACCGAGATTTTTCTTCAAACACTCAATCTGCGTATAATCACAAGTCAACCGCTCTTGTTACCATTACGAAAAAAAAGACCAATTGTGATGTTTAATCAAATTCCAATCACCTACCAGATTATATTATCCTCACGACTAGGTAATACGTAACGTTTGTGTACATAATTCATTTAATGACCGCAATGAACATGCCAGCTACGTTTAATGCGTCCATAAAACGCGCTATTTAGTTTTATAAGCCAGTTTACGAAGTCGTTTCGACTCCGTATTAGTCCCAACATCTTGTCTATCGGTAAGCTTCAGGAAACGGAAATAACATTTTATCATATTTAAAGACGCTCTCAGAATTAATCAGTTCGTTTTCCGCCTTTGATCAATAACACTGGACATTATCAGGTCGATGACACCTCTACACCATGTTCTGCCTGACATATTAAGATAAATTAAATGAATTAACGTGTACGTAAAAAATTCAATGGACAGTGTCATTAATAATCCAAAAATACAATAACAGAAGGAGGAAAAAATGTATAGTTTTATATTGTTTAATGTTTTATATATGAGAAATATGATAGAGATTTCAGAAGCATCTATCGAAATCTGTATGTAATTCTTTAATAAATTAAAGAATTACATTACTAAGGTTGTAAGGTTAATTACCATCACAATTACCCCCCCTCCAGCACTAGCAAGCAAGCGTAAAATGTCTCGAAATACTCGTGATCTCGGAAACATAAGCGCGCTAAACGATTAGTTCGGGAGATAATGGCGCCACGCATTACTGACAGATAATATGAAAACTAGCCGTTTCCGCGTTCCTTTGGAGGTATTTAGATCACATGTGTAATTAGTGAAGAGGTTTAAGGATGTGGAAATATATTAATTGATTTACGTTAATCGGTTTTGTCAGGTGATTGCCTACAGTAAAAATATTATATTTGAATTCTTCTAAGAGAGAGACAGATATTGCATCTAAATACATTTGAATTCCTTTTATGCAAACTTACTAAGCATTGAAAGAAGAGCAAGAAATAATCATATTAACTATTCGTAAACGTATAGTCGACAACGACTATACATCTCACTCGAAAAACTGGTAACACTTACTACAATAGTTATTTAATCTGTTATATGTTTTAAAAAAAGGCTTACGCTTGACTACAACTTGCCTGATGGTAAGCAACGTTATAGTCTACGGTCTAGCGCGCTGTAACAGTAACAGTTTCACCCAGTGTCTCTTAGCCTACTTACCCCGTATCCCGTAAACTATTATCTCGAAGTGCGCGTGCGTTTCTCCGCCCGCGCCTCCTGTTGGACGTGACTGTAACTACGCTGCACCGACCGAGTATGAAATACTGCCCGTTACAGCTTCCGCCGCTTCCGGTGCGGTGACCATCATTACGGATTACACGAAAATGCACAATTCCTTATAATTTGTTTATGTATTACAATTTGAGATTTTTTAATTTATTTCAAATTTTAATTACTACTGTTGAAGTAAATACAGCATGTTTTATGTATTTTTGAATTAATTCATTTGTTATAGTACCGTAATTAATAGTATGATAATAAACTTAGCACTGATAAAAATAGCACTTAAATAATTGCAGTAAACCAATCTTAGTAGCAATTTGTCAGCCATCATTAACAAAGAATAATGTCAATACCTAAGGTAGAAACGTCCACAGCATGGCCACCTTGCGACCAGGTGTAGCTGCAAGCAATAGTTGCGCACGCGCAGCTATTTTCAGAGCAATTTAGGAAAGCGCGCGCGGAATCCAAGAGCTCCGATTTCAAACGAGAGCGCCGTATTTCAAATATCGAACGCCGTAATTAATATTGGTTGCCGTCTCGTGTTCCACGTCTTCATACTTACACATTCAATGAAATATTTTCAGTGTGTTTAATGATGCCATTGCTATTCTACAAGGACAGGGAATAATTTCATTTTCATCAATCAAATTTGTATCTTACAGTAAACGATTTTCTCTAATGATCATAAAATAATGTCTAACAAAACATTAAATTTGTGTAGTGCTTAAGTAATAAAACGGCGATTTAATTTAATACTTTCAAATTCAAATCAGCCTATTTAACATTCATCTCCTGAACTATTTACCCATTTTACTGCCCACTTACTATATTCTGGATAGTTGTGGCAAGTTTATTGAGCTTGCTTGTGTTGTCTGACAGCCGCTGAATCACTTCGAAATAGGCCGCCTTGAGCTAACAAAAAACAAACCTTTAGTTAAAGAGGTGCTGGCTACTTTATTAAAAGTCCATTACAATAATTACGATTACAATATCAACCTAACCGTGGTTAAGTGCACACCCGTTTGACTTGAAAGTAATACGATTGGCCGAATACAGCATTATGAAGTTATTCTTTTGGTCAGTTTAAATAGGTATGTATATTTCATCATAAATCTTAATAGGTAATAACTTAATTTTATTCATGATATAGTTACTATAACTACTACACAATAAATACTCGTACTTACTTAAACTATTAAAAATATTGTCTTTCCATGACCTCTTCTCATTAGTAAATCTTTAACAAATCACCTCGTATCTGCTCTACCTCCGTCAACACCTACCGCCAGTTACTGCGCCACTAGTTACCTAATTTCTAGAATGTAGTAGGATTGCCATTATTTGGCGAAGTTCAAATAAACCTTCATCTGTAGAATATCTGCCTACTCGCAGGTGGAGGTGAGTCACCTGAACACAGTCTGCTATCTAGTGTCTAATCTTTGGATAGACTTTGTAAAGATATGTACATGAAATGGAAATAATATAACAAGTATGGTGTAATTAGGTAGGTTCTGATTGTTGTTTGGGCAGGTCCGTGGCAGGTCACAACTTTTTTTATACATCAAACTCACATAGGTCTTCAAACCCTAGAAATTTGTACAAGCCTCATTTTTTCTTACATCCATAGGAAATGACAGGTAAGCTTGAAGATTCCTTTGACCATTGTAAATTACTGATAGTAACAGCTTAAATATTTATTTTGTAATTGCTCATTACTTACAAAATAAATTTGCTTCCAGAGCTATGAATACAAAGTCCCAAAACAGAAGCCAAGCAGGTTTCCTAAACAATCCCGCAGGAATAGCAAATTGCCGTGGAAATGGACTCAAGCAGGATGTTTGGTTACTTTACTCCAGCTGAACACTACCGGCCACTATTTAGACGAAGGTAAGTTCAGGAATTTCAGGATGTTTTGGCCGCATTACGTGTTGTAATGAGTTATTACATTTCCTTTCGGATGAATTTCCCTATTGGGATATTTTGGAGTTAGTAGGTACAAGTAGTTGACTGAACTACAGAATTTGTTGATTTTATTAACGTATTGACTTCATCTTCTTCTTCTTATCGAATGTGAGTGGCCAACCTTGGTGTCGAGAGTTTATCAACCCTTCCTAAGGGTCTCTGACATGGTTTAAGGACTGTCGTACTAAACAAACAGCCGGGACCTACAATTTGGAAGATTTCTCATAAATAGTTTGATGTATAGTTTGATCTGTTTTTGGGAAATTGCCTCATATGTATGTGTGCAGTTCTAGAAATAAAGTAATGAAAAGGTGAGTACGTTGGCAAGATATTTAAGTACCGACTCGTATTGTATATGTGTCGAAACATCAATCAGTCGTATCTATGTAACGGTGCCTGGCGTAGGGCACGTAGGCGACCATGGCGCCATCTCTTATTAAAAACATCGCGTGGGCGAAACCCTTCGCGCCCAAACAAATCTACACAATCAAATGACTTCTATTGACTGATACAAAGACCCGTAAAATTATTGTGGCAAGCAAGCAGTCATTATTTACGTTGTAAAAACTAAAACTTGATCGCTTTTTACGACAAAATGAAAATGAAAGAAATCGATAAAATGAAAGATGTATTTTTCCTGTTTTTTTTTATTTACTTGTAATAATAATAGTTATTTTTCAATAATTTTAGTAATGTTCTATGTACCGAGCTGTCTGTTGGTTACGTAAGCTTATAAATTTCTGGAAATATAAAAAAAAAGTCTTAGTAGATTTTCTTCTAATTATTTTTGCGAACAATAGCGTACTTAACAGAAGAATAATATGAAATATTTGCAATTTACACAAACAAGCTGAAAACAATACCGCAATACAGAGGTTTGGTTTGCTAATTATTTTTTATTTTCTTATGAGGCAGACTTCATAAATACTTACCAAATAGACATAACTCACGGAGAAACTAGATAGCTAGTAATTGTGAACCCACCACCCTGGAAAACTGTGTACCTAAAGTATGTACGTAATAGATTGAGTTTCTTATCAATAAACAACTTGATTTGATTCATAATAATAGTCAGCAATTTTATTTTATGGCAAAAAATATCTTCGTCTAAAAATATAATGTGAGTTTCAACGAGTGCTTAGATTCTGTCAATTTTCTGCCACTTGTAAACAACACAACTGTGTTGGTTATTTAGAGTCACGACTAGAACCTTCGAGGTAATATGTAGGTGCGCTTGCACTCCTAGAGATGCAATCTCAAAATGGCGTACAATGACGAGCCGTCGCTAATAAATGCTAATTACCAGTTTTTCCTACACATTATAATATAAAAATGTAATTAGCCTTTATTTAGCCAATGAATCGCCAAGGTCTCGCAGATCTCACGCTGATCCCAGAGATGTTAACAAATTAATGAAATAATGTGAGAATTGCTTTATTTGTTCAGCGACTCTAAAATTATAGTTGAATGTTCATTGTTTTTCTAAGCTTGCAGCGCAATATGCCGCAACACGCTGGTAACCAGCCTGGGACTCTGGGATCTTGTGCTATGTTCTAACATACACAAACCGAGTCAAGAATCTCTGTCGTATTACAAAGCATCATCTTTTAGTTGGTATTACTTCTGAGTAGGTACCCCTGAATATAAACAAAGAGGTACGAGTATGTGACGCGCGGTCACAGTGGAGTGCGGACGCTCCTCTGCAAGTTCACGCGCGCTGCACACGGTAATAGCGGGGACTACTCTGGGACAAACACTGGAAAGAACGAGTAAATATCTCGCTTTTATAGGTTTTTATGAATATTTTAATAATTGATAGTTCGTTTAATATATTAAGTTTAATAGGGGAGGCCTTTGCCATACTGGCAACTTCTACCAACAAAATAAATAAAGATTTATAAAAAAAGTTTATTATGAAATTACAAAAACTGTCAAGTGAAGCGTAAAAAGTGATCATTATATATTAAGTAATGAAGTCATTTTGTAGTAGTAGAAATAAAGGCTATTTTATTTTATTTATTTATTTTATTTTATTTTATTTTAATATATTAAACGAACTTTTGGCATAACTTTCTTAACATTGGAAACAACCGAATAATAACTTTATCTGCGACGGACACGAGGAAGCTCATTGAAACTCAACATCGGTTTAAGTTGATTGAAATTTGTTGGATGTATTAAAAGGCGCTCATAGAAATCACATGTTTCTCGTATATAAACACAAGTGAAATGTTCGTCACTTTTTATATATTTTTTTATGAAAATCACACATTGTGTCGAGATACATGAGTAGTTAGTTGTGTAAGGCGCGTGGTAGTACTGTATCGTTATTACGAGATTACAGCCCGTAACAGCGAACGAAGTTCAAGGAAACAAGGACGCGATCATCATGATTTATATACGCGTCGTATATACTAAGCAGTAATAGGATGTATACAACTAGTTAGATAAATTAGTTAGATGACATTAAGTGTGTACAAAATCCGCGCATTAATGAAGCAGCATAATATTGTAAAAAGTTTAGCAATCTTTAAAATAGAGATGTCACTCGATGATGTTGATGATGAGCTGCAAGCTAAGAAAGTGTTATAAATAGTACTGCTTTGTAATTTCTAAGACCTGTTCGTATTTTACTTAGATACGATTATTTATTTAAATATACTTACTAAAGACTGACTGACGGAAGAAAGACGGTAGATATCAGCCAATTTCTGTATTAGTAACTTGTCTTATTAGTTACTGTGTTCCAAAATGTTGTTCCCATCCTATCTCTCCATGGTTTCTTTTTCTCCCACCTCTAATCCGATAGATTCACACGCGTCCATAACCTGTTAATTCCCATGGACACGTCTCTCCCATTAGTAGCGTTACAGCAGCCGCGGCTGTACTCTGTACTCTGTGGCCAGGCTCCCTCCGGTGCCGGCTTCGAACTATAGACACTTCCGTGCTTCCAATGGGTGATACCTGTGATAGATGAATAAACACATGGATGTAGTAGTGATTGTAGAGTTTGATTTATTAGCTGCGAGCCGTAGAGTTACTCACGATAATCTAGAAAAAGTGGCATATATATAAATCTGTGGTTAGAATCTATTTCAAATTTCTTTCATACTAAACTATTGCAGACAATCTTCAGAGATGCCAATTATAGTATTGCAAATAAACCCAATTTGTTGTCTCAAATTCAAAATCTACCATTTCAGTACCATATACTATAGCAGATAGCTCAATACATCAAGTTTGTTTAGTATGATCGGTCCTGGAATTTAAATCGCTGGTTAATCAAAGGTGTTTAGTTGTCAAATCACGCGTACTTTAGTATGGGCATTTCCCTTCCGCCGGCCGAGGGCAGACACGGGGTGGACACTACGGACAGTGGGAACTTGGTTTACACATGCACGGGTATACCTACCGAATAGTTAGGCTTTGAGATACGTGCTAGATAGGAAAGGATTAGAACTGGTTTCGTCAGCAACATGGAAAGAAAAATCTAAACTTGCTGTAACTAGTAGCTCGAACAATTATCGATTTAATGATTAAGTAAAGCCATCGCATTCAATCAACATAAATAGTTTGTTGGACACAGTATCTAGACTAGATCTGTAACTAACAGTCTAAGAAAATGTAGCGTAGCCACGCAGTATGTGTATAAATAAATGTAAACAAAATAGTCTTTTAGTTTTTGGAATATCAAGCAACAAGGAAAAATAAATAAGTAGTACCTATAAGTACGTAAATTGGCAATCAACACTGGCCGTAAAAATCGCAACTACTGTTTATTTTCCTCATGCAGCTTTTAAACTTAGTTTTCGTACGTAACCTAAAAGCTAAGGCGGTATCGTCACGGGCCGCGCGCGCGCACAATGGAAGGCTCCGAGAGGCGCACGCGCATATAATTAGCCCTCGCTTATTGCTCCGACTTGGAGATTTTAAGTGCTTACTTTATTTACTTTGATTACATTACATAAATAAACCGACAAAAACTATAGTGCCTCTATCGGAAATAGTGTTCTCAACAAATAAAATTATTATAAATTATATTTCTTATGTGTTGCGTAGACACGAGTACAACGCAAGCAAAGTTAACACAAGATTATTACTGGGATATCATTTCAGTGTATTTTTAGAATTAAAATATGTATCTTAAATTACACAAAAAGGAGAAGTAAAATAATAAAATAATATTATTTATTTTATATAAGTATTAGATATTATGTACTTTTTTGCTCATTAAATGTAATTTTGCTCCGTACTTGCGCGTAGTTAGTTTTGTGCGGATTGTTTTGTCTCTGGCTGGTAATGATATTAATGTGGCCACCACCGTGACGACCACCAAGGATGGACACCTGAATAATGGCTGCTGGTTTTAGGGTTCTCTATCATCATGTAAATTGTATTTATAAAGCGCAGTAGATAATGAGGTAAGTAATTATGGTTTTTTTTGTGTTATTGGCAGAATTGCGAAGATATGACTTCGCAATTCTGCCAAAAAGTATGGCTTGTATTCTGTGGTATGACATCGATGATCTATGACATAGATTCTATGACAACCGACAACGCAATAATGATAAGATAAAAGATAAAGATAAAAAGATAAAAGCTTTATTCACCTTATGACGTCACATCATATAGGGCAAGTCAGTTTACATATTTTTCTTAAATACTAAGTAATTTATCACTCTTATTATCTAATTAATTTATTTATATAACTATAAGTTTTTGCATCAAAATTACAATACCAGATAAAATATGATCTCTAATTTAACTAACATGAAGAAATGAAGATTCTACAAGTGGCATAGTCATGAATTCCTTAATAGAATAAAATGGGTTGCTTACAAAGAATTGTTTTAGTGTTCTTTTGAAATGTATAGCCGACAATTCTATTATTTTTGGCGGCAGTTTGTTAAACATGTTGATTTTATTATACAAGCCTTGTTTTTGCGCTTTGACTAGTCGAATGTTTGGTTTTCTGAGATTGTTTTGTTTTCTTAGACAGTATTTATTATTTGAAGCCAATTGATCCTTCTCGTCGTAAATTTCTAGTAAGCAATTAAATATATATAGAGATATTACAGTCATAATCTTATTATTCTTAAAGTGTTTCTTGACTGAAGTTCCTTTTCTTAGTCCCAACATAATCCGTATGGCTCGTTTTTGTGCTCTCAACACTTTGATAATCTCTGTAGCGTTGCCCCATACAGTGATAGCGTATCTCAATCTAGACTGAATATATGCGTGATATACTGACAAAAGCGATTTTTTATCTAATAATTTCCTTAATTTAAGCAATACATAACCTGCAATGGCTAGACTTTTACAAACTTTTGTAATGTGTGCCGAATGAGTCACAGTGTAATCAACTGTATAACCTAAAAATACGTTTTCTTTTATAGAAATCTCTCCTGCACATCCTTTTTTAGAATAGTAGTGCATTACATTACTTTTATCAGCATTAAGAATAATACCATTCGCACAAAACCAGTCTTTCAAAATATTCTTTGCTTCAATTATCTTACTACCCACATTTGTTACATTTTTGTCACTTATCCCTACATGGGTGTCGTCAGCGAATAGGCTAACATATGCCCAATCTGGCATTGCATTTACGATGTCATTTACATAAATTAAAAACAGTACAGGTCCTAGTACTGAACCTTGAGGTACACCAATATCTACACGACTTGTGGAAGATATAACATCATTCACATATACCACTTGATTACGGTTGCTCAAGTATGATCTCATCATGTTTAATTCGGGTCCTTCAAATCCGTAGTATTCTAGTTTTCTAAGCAGAATATCATGGCGTAGACAGTCAAAGGCTTTCGATAAGTCGCAGTATATACTTGCGCATTTTTTTGCTTTGTCTAAAGATTCAATAATGTAATAAATTACTTTTCTTATGGCCATTTCAGTAGATCGGCCTGGACGAAATCCAAATTGAGAGGCTGTGAACAAATTATTTTCTTCGAAATACTTTATTATCCTTTTTTTAATAACAGTCTCTAATATTTTTGATATTGTTGGCAATATACATACTGGTCTGTAGTTTCCTAATTCCGTGTTTTCTCCTTTTTTATATAATGGTATAACTTTGCCAGATTTTAAACAATCTGGAAATATCCCTTCACTTATACAGTCATTAATTGTCAGGTGTAATAATTCTAATAGGTTATTATTTGCTAATATAAGTTCTCTTAATGTCTTTGAAGTTATGTCTAAAATGTCAGGTGATGTCTTTTGTTTCATGCTTTTCACAATTGTCAATAGTTCTTGTATGTCCACGAATTCAAAATTTATATTTTTTTCTGTCTTTGGCTTCATGTTTAGGTATTCCAAGCTTTTATCTACATTAACGTCAATGTTTCCAGTTATTTTTTTTGCGACATTAGTAAAAAACGTATTAAAAGCGTCTGCAATTTCTTTATAGTTTTCAGTTTCTTTTCCATTTTCATTTATTATTTTCGTTATGATTTTCTTATTCTCTTTCTTCTTGTTATATTTTACTTGTTCTCTTATGATATTCCAGCTTTCTTTTATTTTATTGTGTGACTTTTCTATTCTCTGTCTATAATATAAACTTTTGGCTGCATTAAAAACTCTCTTTAATGTTTTTTTATATCTTCTTATTCGTATAATACGTTTATTACAGGGTTGTGCTTCTTGTAATAATTCCATTTTTGCTAAATTATTTTTAGAAATTTCAATTCCTTTCGTTGTCCACTTTTTAACTACTTTATTTCTACAGTTCCTCAATTTTGGAAAAGCAACTTCATAACAATGTTTAATAGCATTTTGTAAAATCTTCATCTTCATATTAGAATCGTCACAAACTAAAATTTCATTCTTTACAGTTAAATATTCTTTATTGAACAAATAATGCTAATAATAAATTGCTGTTATTATTTCTACTACTATCACCTCTAAATATTTTGTTGTGTATTATATGTATTTGTATATAAACATTAATTTTATTATATTAAGTATGTGTATTGCGTATTTATATGTATATATATATATATATATATATATATATATGTGTATATATATTAGTAAAATTTCTTTTTTCCTTTTTGTTGTACACCACATTCTTCTTTTTTTTCTTTTGCTTATTTCTCTCCAGCTGAAGGTTGCCTGGAAGAGATCGCTTTCAGCGATAAGGCCGCCGCTTGTGGCACTAGTTAAGGTGCAATTTGTTCTATGTACTGTTTTTTTAATATGTGTCAACAATAAAGAGTTAATCTATCTATCTATCTATCTAATGAAAATATTTTTTATTATTGGCTGATATTCTTCGGGTCATATTATTCATGTTTTTTACTTTTTTTACATTATTAACTAGTACTGTAAGCTTAATGATTTTGTGATCTGCAATTTTTTTATTCATTACTGAACAATCATAGGCATCAAAATTAGCAATAAAATTATCAATGCAGGTTGCGCTATTTCTTTCTATTCTAGTGGCTTGGTTAATCAGAAACTTACAGTTATAATTATGCATAATTTTCATAATTCTTGTTACATTTTTATCCTTCTTAAAAATATTTAAATTAAAATCTCCAGCTATTACGAACCGTTTATCTTCTTTAGACAGTTTATGCATGAGTTTATTAAACAATTCAAAAAATAAATATATATCTTTGTCCGGCCTATATGCTGCAATGACAATAATTTTACAATATTTTAATTCGATCGCTGCTAATTCAAAATTCATTTCGAATGCTAGTTTATTTATGTCGTGCCTAACTTTATACTCTATACCATTTTTGACAAATATAGCAGTACCACCGTGTATAAAGAACTTTCGATTAAATAATGCCGCAAGCTCAAAATCTGGAATCACCATCGTCGCTACACGGTCGTCTTGTCCCCATGTTTCTGTTAAACACAAAATATCGCAAGTATGGTCTCGTACAAAATCTTCTATTTCTAAATGTTTGTTATTCATACTTTGTACGTTAGCATGGTATATTATGAGTTGGTCTTGTTTAAATTCTTTGTCTGAAAATTTGTTGAAGATTGTTGTAACAGTTGATTTGAAGATTGTGGGATGAATCGTAGCGTAGATGTGCACGGAAATATTTTCGAATCAGCAGCAGTGGCTATGGCTTGAGCGCAAAAACCTTTCAAATAGCTGTAGCTGTATAGTTTCCCTCGATTGTCCCTGAAATTGGGATCTATGTATTTCACTTTGCTTGTACAGCTAGCTAACTGTACCAAATTCATGTTGGTGTTGTAAATACTTATGTCATTTTGGTTATCATATCTTATTCCACACATTATAACATTGAATTTTCTTTTTTCTTCATATAATATCTTTTTGACTGTTTTAATGTATTCATTATTTCCGAATTTCATATCAATTGATTCATTGTATTTGTTAATTAATATCACCACTGTATCGCTAGAGTCAAAACTTTTTGTAATAGATGTGAAGTTTTCCAATATCTTGTCGTAACTGGCGCCAGGTTTACAATAGTTGATAATATTGTAGTCCGCTCTGGTTTGTATCAGTAATTTTGTAACAATTCCTTGTCCTAGTATATCTGAAAAAATTGCTATGTTTCTTCTTTTAGTCTGACTTCTTCTTATGCTATCAGCAACTTTTTCGTCTTCTTTGATGCTCTTCAGTTCCTGTCCTTCAATCTTATTCTCTCCTTCTCTGCTGCTATTATTTCTATTTTTAACTAGTTTTTGTGTTGTTGTTAACTCTAAAACTCTATGCTCTAGTTTTGTATTTTCTGTATTTAGAATTAAACACTGTTTCTCCAACTTCTTAATCTTTTTTGCGAAACACTTAACTTTTTTAAGAGCCGATGTTGAGCATTTGTACTGCTTGATTACTACTTTTCTTCTAGATTTTTCCGCAACTTTTGCTTGTCTTCCTTGTCTTTCAATTTCTTCATTTTTCTTCTTCTCTTCTTTAATCCATTCTTCCAGCTGTCTTATCTTTTCGTTGAGCTCGTTTATTGATTCTTGCTGAATGTCAGTTAAAAGTTTTTGTCTATCTATAGTAACTGACTTCCTGGAATTCGGTGTGCTTTCTGCTCCCGTGAGTATACGAAATCTTTTCTTCTTATTGGCTAATATAGGTGATGTCTGTACTTCGCTGAAGTCAAATTTTTTATATGTTTCTATAATTTTCTTATCTTTTTCTATTTGCTGTTTTAATTGTCCATTTTCTAAAAGAAGATTATCTACCATGTCATTCGCAGATGCTAATTTTTGTTCTAAGTCATCTACTTTAATTTTCAAGGAGTCATCCAGGTCACATAATATGTCTGTATCAGACAGTGGTAAGCTTGTCTCATATATCGAGGAGTCATTCAAGTTTCCCACAGAACTAGCCTTCTGTTGTCGTCTTATATTGAAATTCACATAATTTTCAATGTCAAAATCTCTTGTTTCGTCCATTTTTAGTCAGTATTTTACTTTCAGTTCTCAAAGTAACAAAATTGCAAAAAAAAAAATGTGCAAAAAGAAATGGTCGTTGTGATTCGAACTCACGACCTCAAAATCATCAGTCCATGTCGCTGTGTTTCTGAAAGTGGCTGAAAACAATGATATTCTATATAAACTGAGGTAGATGCGTTATACCCCGTTCTGTGTGGCGAACTCAAACTAAGCGAATTAGCCTGGACGGCTCAGTCGCCTCGAAGCTGTGAACATACGTTTATCCCTTTCTCACAAGCGGGTTTTATATATCTCTGATCTCTTTTACTTTCCTTCGCCACGTGCTAGGGCGATTTTCAATGAGTATAACGTCTCTATTAGTAAAACCTCATTGGCTGAAAACCTTTGTACAGGAATAATTTTATGAATTAGTGTCTTGATTATTTCAACAATAATAAATATTTTTATTATGCTGTGATGTCTTGTAACAATTTTCTGGTGCACCCATAAAGTTATGAACGAGTTAGTAATATTTACAATTAATAACGTTCTTTAAACACATAGTTTTATGCGTAATGGACGCATAAAATTATTTTTAGGCGATTTTTATGCAGTGAAAAATATACAGAACACTGAAATAGTCTGAAATGTGTCCATTATTAAAGCGGTGGCGTACTGAGCGAGGAAATAAATATCCCGGAAGCAAGCAGCATTGATCTGTTATTCATTGTTTTGTAACTTAACCATTTGCTAAACGAGTTAGATTAAACCCTATTTTGCAATTAACTAGACTTAATTTGGTTAATCTGTGACGACAATTATGAAATAGTAATTGGTTGTGTCATTGCATTGGCTTAGCATCCTGTAATAAAGCTGATCCACTTTATAAAATATAAAACCTAATTTTAAAGTCTTGGCTAATTAGGCTGTTTGTAGCATGAAAGAAAGTGTAGTGTAGTAACATTAAAGTGAACACCATACAGCAATTAAAACTAAAACAAAAGAGGCGGTGAATTCCAAAGCTAGAGAGAGTAGACTCCATGAGCTTTCCATGGAACTTTCTATCCCATAATGAGACAATAAAATGCACAATAAACACTGAAAAACATTATGACGAATATTTGCTAATCAGGAAGTCGTTTTATTACTGTGACCGTGAGTTAATTTATTGAAGTAATTATCGCTTCGGTCAACCCTAAATTAGTCTTAATTTTAATTTAAATGGACAAATTTATGAACTTTGTATCACGAAAATACCTAAATGTAATTTGTCAAAACTTTTATGAAACGAATTCCTATAAGTGCAATGTTCGCTAAGATATGTAGAAAATAGCTAAGAAAATAATTTTCTGTAACTATGGAAAGATTCATTTTGCAACGACTTTTAACAGTATTTAAAGTAAGTACGGCTTACGGTTTATAAACAAGAGTGACTCACCGATTGTGTGATGATATTTTTCAGAGTTAATTTTCTCGAATAGCCTTGTAGTTTTTATGGTACATGTATTTTGCTCAAGCTGAGTAGGTATCAGCTCTAGAAGCAGTACTCGTGCTGGTAATGAGTAGTTGGCAGCGTGACCGGTGACTCACCGCCGGCCTGCGCGCGCGCATCCCCGCCACGTGACGGGCTTAGTACCATGTACCATCTAGTACTGCACGCGACCGCAGTACTGATAATTGAGTACTAAACTATTATTTTAGTGCATAGTAAATCTAATTTTACAGTACTTAAGTTATTTATATTAATATTCTTCATCTCTATAGTATTGACCAAGACGTACGAAAGGGTTTAGGAGAAAGCTAGGACACGGACTAGGGAAATTGTCATGAGGAAAATATTACCCACAAGAATAAAACAATAACATGTCATTATAATATTCATAGTGATGATGGACTCGCGGGCTTGTTGGGAGTATAACACTTGCCCATTCCAGTTGCAATAAAATTAATAAACAGATTCCCAAAACTCTGTTGTTTTTGTGTTTTTGGTTTCATGTTACAAAAAATATTTTTTCTTGTTGTTAGCTTGTTGCTGAAATATGCTTTTTACTACGGGTCAGCATATTCAGACAGTTTAATACTTATTTTATGTTCCCAGAGAAGTTTGTTTTCACCCCTCCGGAAGACTTAACTGTATCTAGCGATTGCTGTTCTATAATAACTCCAGCTCTGTTCTTCGAACAGGGACCTCATTACGTGCGAAATGTTTTCCATAAGTTCAAGTTTCAATGGCTGCTTCCAAGATGGCCGGTTCCGGTGCTTCCGTGCTTGCATGCTTCAGCGACGCACCATGTTTCAGCACACCAACTTTTGTATTATAAACCTAATAGGTATGTAGATAAGGTTGATTTTGTGTTAGCACGTGTGTCGTATGAGAGATGTATTGTTTGGTAATGTCAGTACTCCAGGGTGGTCTCGTTAAATAGATGTATCAGTGCGCCCGCATCTCTAATGCTACAAATAATGTTATTGTTGAAATATCATCAGAGTGACGATTGGTTCAGACAGAAGAAGACATTTAACGATACTTAGTTTAATTTAATCAATTTTAAACATCACACATACACACACACAAAGATGATTGTCGTTTGGCAAAAAGCTACAATTAAAGAATCAGTTATAAGGAAGTTTATCTATGTATATATTTGTTCTGTAAATTCGATTAAGAATCCGAATGTAAAGTTATAACTGCTGCAAGTCGCTATTAAAACAGAAGCAAAACACGCAACCAAAAGCCAAATCCGTTACTGTGCAAAAAGTACGAAATAGATCACGAGCTAATACTGTTCCTGCCTGCTTCTAATCACGATATCGACGCAGACAAGGAGGTCCAACACCAATATGTTACGTACTAAATCAATATTGGATAGTGCTGACTGAACTAATGGTATTATTCATAGTAGGAAGGTAAGTATACGCAGTAGGAAATTAGTGGCAGGTATATCTACGTACTAATAGATAGATATATGCAGTATGTAAGTATAGGTAGGTATATGTAACTGCATTGTCTGACAAGGTAGGAAATGAAGCATTACCTTGTAAGTGGATGGTACCTCTACTCTACAGTCTACATGTAGGTGATTACAGTAGTTTGCAGTACCTACTATTTTTAACAATGGATGTGATATTGGAGTTGCGTTGATGATGCAAATGATAGTTAGTATGTATGTTCTATTAAATTACTAGTTACCTACCTGTACAAATAAAAAAATCTTGAAGGACAACTTTTCCACCATACAAAGAGATGTTTATAGTATGAGTAAGAAAATGAATCACCAAGTGGAAAAATCACGTTAAAAGCGAAACACAAACAAATTCACCTTTGGACATAAACTAGCCAATGCTGAGTCAATCGATGCGATAATTACTTAGTTATTATAGATGTACTAATCATCTAAATTCTATCTGAGCTCTATTTGAGAGCATTATGATGTCAGACTATTATCATTTAATACAAAAAAATGTATTATTTTTAGTTAATTTATTGCAACTTCTGGAATGTTATTCATAAAGAATTGATGATATATTCCCGGAGTTGACTCGTTTGTGTAAACTAACACGAAACGTTGTCCTACAATCCCACATAGCTATTAAAAATTCTCGTGAACTTTACCCAATGGTTTAATATTTCAACACGAGACCACGTTTGTTACAGAAGTAACTGTTTATTGGCAATGTGCTTATCTGCACACCACGTGAGTTAGGCAACGCCAGTAACAATGCTATAACCATTTATTGTTTTCTTATAGTTACCATTTCCTGCTTCATTAAAGAATTGCAGAACCTAGTATTGATATGGCTCAATGAAAAATAAAAACTACGGTATTAATATACACAATAAATGTTATTCTCTATTATAGTTATCAAGTTTTTATGACAAATAATTCTGCATAGCATGACAAAGATCTCTATATTATCTAAACTTTCTTGGCCAGTATTATTGATACAAATGATTTTTTTTCTTTTCCTCCTAGCTATATTTACATGCAGCATGCAAAAAGTCGATTAGCATAGAGAAGTTTTCTTTCAGTGCGATAAACAAGGGTTTTCACTGAAAGCGTCGCGCGCGCAGCATCTATCGCACCCGCGCGTGCGCCGGCTGGCCGCTGGGTTCAATCCGCGCCGAACCTCCGCGCGCGACGGCCGTGTCGCGTCGCCCGACGACCCGCGCGAAACGAACCCGTGTGTGAACTGTGCGATGTGCCATGCACTAGTGGACGCCCCGCTGAGGGCATAGCGATCAGTGTTGTATCTAGCTTTTGGATTTTATACACCAGCTGTAAGTTCTACCATCATACTCTCTCATATCAGTATATTCTTCTCACTTACATTATTCGTAATAACATAGTTTACGCCGGCGCTTGGGACAATAATAATAAGTAAAGCTGCATGTGTTCGCTTTTCAAAACAATGCAAGCTCAATTATATTTTCAAACACATTCGTGCTATAAATGTTTTTAAGAAAGAAAGGGTTCAAGTTGAACCTAACAATAGCACTGAATAAGTAAACGCACGTATTGAAAGGCCGGACAATATGAAATTGCGGCAGCTTTACAACCTATTGTAACTTGGAGCAGGCGCGTACTTATTAGGTACCTACTATTTAAAAAATCATCGCTGTATTATGTCCATGAATTATATTTGAAACATACAACAACATGGTTTAGCGTTTAATTATATTTGAAACAGTTACTCATATAAAAAGCAAACCCTGCTGAAACTACAGTAAAGTCGACCTTCAGGCCGAAATAGGAAATTTGAATTTCAATAGCGTCTGTCTGACTGCTGGTGCTGGCTTGATCTTTGTATTTATTTGAAAACATCAAGAAATCACGAACCGTAACGCTCATAAAAACCTACTTATTAGGAACTTTAATTTACGTTGGAAGGTAATATATTAAAAACAAACGAGTGTGGAAACCACCAGATTGGGTGCCTTATAGAAATGCGTTCTTCACTCCTATTTTGGAATTGCAAAATTCAGCAAGTCCTTATTGTTTCAGGAAAAAGTAATTTAACTATATTAACAATAGTTTAGCCTCTCAAAATAAATAGACGAATACGCCACACGTGGCTCATGTCACCGGTACCCTACGCGAAACGGAAGCAAGTTTAAAACTGTAAAAAGAACTCTCGTGAAGTCGACTAAGTTAACTCATGTCATGGCTCCGACCGTATACAACAATCTACCGGACAAAGTCACAGCAGCCACTAGTGTTCATGTCTTCAAACATAAATTGAAAGAATGGCTAATAGAACAGGCTTTTTATACATTTGAAGAGTTCTACAAAATAGATAAATAAATGAAACGTACAAAGTACATTGTACTATATATTTATATTAGATTAATTGTATACAAATTGACATTTATAATTATCCAATTTATTAAGATTGTAATTATGGAATTTGACGTGTAAATAATCTTTACGAATAAATGAACATTGAACATTGAACATTAAAATCATTATATTTGTTAAGCTTCGGTATAAAATCAAGATCAATCAAAATCATTAATTTAATATTTGTTAGGCTTTCATTCTAGTCGAGTTCGTCATTTTTGCTCTAAATCTCTAATGATGCATGTGATTCTTCTTGAAACTGCAACGAATTCTGATATGCATGACTCATTTTTCTCAACAATTTATATGTAAATGATTGTAATCTGGGCGTTGTCTTCTGTCTGTATTGCTTATACTTATTAAAAAAAGACAAGAAAAAGCGAGTACATACATAGATGTAACAAAACTGTATCTGGTTGGTTTACTCCCTGTAAGCATATTAAATTAAATTAAATAATAATTAAATTAATAATATTATTGTATACATTAGACAAAATACTAATAATTATATAATAAGTAATTTTTTTTTGTCGAAATCTTTTGTCGTCATAAAATAACTATTTTTTTTTCCTATTATGTCATCAATTATACACATATTAACAATGTAATAATTCAATTTTATAATTTGTAGACTGTGCTAAATTAATTTTTATTATCAATTTTATGTAACATGTACACAAACAATGTTTCTACTGGGAAGGACTAGGTACCAAGATACAGGCTAACGCCTAGTTTGGTATCTAGAGCCGCCATTTCATGTATGTACATTAATCTACATCAATAAATAATTTTGAATTTTGAATTTTTAATATTTTTGCAGTCAAAGTTTCTTCTGGTCTCAATAAAACGATGAATATTACGGTCGGTGTTTGTGTCATCTGGTCAAATATGACCGATTCCTTTCATGTTTCCGAAACTAAATTGCCTTTTTGACGGCATCCATAATATATAATATAACAGGGTGATATAAAATAAACAATTAGTGTGAGATACACGCCGCGGCTGTAGATACCGGGAACCAACCAGGCTGCGGAATAGATATTTTAAATTATTATTATTTACAAATTTTGTAAGGATGGTATTAGATTCGGACTATGTTTATATAAAACTTTAGAATACTTACGAAGATTTACGTATAATATGTATAACATAACATACTGAGAAATAGGTCTGTATTTAGTTGTCAACCATCAAAATCATATAAAAGTTCTAGAAGTAATGAGTATTTAAGATAGGCGGCTGCATTCAAAGGTATTCTAATTTGAATTTCTCTCCTGAGACTAGAGATCCCATGAAACCTTGATTTGATCTAGTTGTAATTGTAGATAAGATGTCGGAATAGTCACTAAAACCGATTGCTAGAATTGCTCCCACAATTGCATTTCAAGTAAATTGAAGCGAGCAAAAAACATTGAAACCGATCGAATAGAGTTATTTTACATTTAAATGTAACTGCTCGGCTTGTGGCGCAATTAGTGACGATAAAGGATGCCGACAGAGAACTAATAGGCGCGAATAAACTTTGTTTACGAGTGGATAGCTCCCGAGTAATCTATTGTTATTGCTGAGCTTTATGGCTACCATAGACTTCCAGGTATAAAATGTACAAGAACCTATCTATGTTTATGTTATACTCCTAGAAATAAGTCTTTGTCCTGACAATGTTTGCAACAGTTAGTTGGGCTCACGTGTGTATCGCATTACAAAATCATAGGAGCATAATCTGATATGGTGGTGACAGTGCAGTAACCAATATTCTAGGTAGAGGCACTGAAAGGTGATTGACGTTTGCAGCTATGAATATGAATGCATAAATAATACGCTTCGTGATGTTTCTTTTTATGATGGCTCCATGTAATGGACGGTTAATCCAAAGTTTCTAGTTGATTAATCGGAGAAAAACTGCTATTCGATAAAAACGGTTCTCAGCACGTATGATAGCTATACTCGCATAATAATCCACACTAGGTGTCGAGAAGCTATAGTGTTTCATCAAGATGGGCTCCGTATTGTTTGTTTAGGACTTCTCTCAGAGTTGCACAGGTTGGAACTCTCAAAGATACGAGAATGTTGACTCTGCGTGTTTGGTCACGGTTAGCATCGCAGCAACTTTGCTTAGCTGAGGATCAAATGTTATTGCTTCGGAGAAGTCACGATTCCAAACTTATCGTTTGTGTTTTTTTCGGAATGTTTGGCAACGTACCTTGACGAAACCCTTAATTTTATCAGAGTTATGAACGTTGCGCAAAGTTGGTCGATTTTCTCAATGTGTGCGTTTTGCTCCAGTACCGCGGATGGTGTTGCATTTTTACGTGAGAACCAGTTGGGACACAATGCTCGCTGGAGGGTCTCACGCTCTCGGCGGGTGTTTCTTGCGACATTACTTCTCTGAACGAGATTGCCACTCGCATTGTCGTTTCAAACCTCAATTGAAGCTAGTCTAACTGCTCTTAATTGATGCCGGTTTTGCTGATGTTTTGAATCCAATTAGATATGATTGTAGACTATAATTTAGAACACGATCGATCAATAGATTAATATTGTTATCTTGTTAATATATGGCTACTTTACACCCTGTTCGGTTGTCGCAACAGGAAGCCCTACTTAACATGTTCCAAGAACGCTTGCGGTCCACCGCGGAGCTCGATGGTTCACACGTGATTCACTCGTTTCACGCGATTAAATTCTTCTTCGATAGTTTTCACCGATTTCTTAAGTTGGTCAGCAGTGTTGCTAGTATCAAAGTCCAATTATCCGATTTGTTAAATGAAAAACACCGGCTAGGTGACAAGCGAAAGTCGTTTGGAATCTTAAAAAGAGTGTTTATTTATCCAAATCGCAGACTTCACGCGTCACGCGAGGTGGCGTGCTGCGCTGCAGCGGGAATGTGCGCGTCTCACACCTCGCGTCCAGTGCTCGCTCCACTCTGTCTCCATGCTCACAAGAAAAGCTTTCTATGCAGTGGGTTTGAAATTATTCATATTGACCACAATCTTGTTAATTTTACATAATAATTGTTCCATCTATCAACTTTACTGGGACGGACACAAGTCAGCCTAATTTTATTACGCCGACGCAAACGCATTTGCATTATTTTTGGTGGGATAGATAAAAGTCGCGCTTATCTTGAATAGACATATCAATATTAGGTTAATGTTATCCACCCCCACAATGTATATTTATCTTATCAGTGAAACGATGTCTGATTATTGTGGAACCGGAGAGTAAATTCCGGAGCATCGCTCGTCCGAATCGGACTCCGTAGTTATAATGCGTACATTTTATTACAACAATGACTTTGAACATTTTTTATTAAACCCAATGCGGCGCCAACCGAAATAGAAATTCCGATTCTTTGTTGCACTTACATTCCTCTGTTGGACGTTGCCCCCCATTTCCGAAGCAGTTAACTTTAAGGGGATTATCCATGAGAACGTCGATTTCAATTAAAGAACTGAGGTCGGAGATAACAATTGTTTGAAAAGGTAGACTTGAGAAATTCACTTTATGGCCGTACGATTAATCCTTTCTCAGAAGTTTGCAGTAGGTAGCGTTATTTGATCTGTAAAGTTGTGCTATATTTTACTTCCTAGTATGTGTTTTGTCCTTGATAATTCTTATTACGCTAGTTATGTGTGCTCAGCTATCGTCGGCCAGCATCCGTTGTTGTCAAGGCTGTACAAACGAACGATAAGAATGCTTCTATTCAGTTTGCTTAATGCACGATATCTGCTCAAATATACGAATTGGGTTAAACCCTTGAGTAATACAATATTTGGTCGCCACTGTTTACTTTGATACCATATTTGAAGTTGGTTCATGTTATATTGGTATTGCAACTACTTGGCTCGTAATGCTAGCAAGTTTTTCTTGCTACATTCAAGTGTATTATGTTAAGCATATTATTATGATTTCCTATCTCTTCATTTCTTGAGTCACGTTCTATTCTTAGTTAATAGGTAAAATACATAGTAAACAAAGATATGAGTGGCTTTGCATGTGGATCATCTGCTGTGCACTTTATTTTACTTACAACCAGGACTTGCGCGTTAATACATAAGTATTAATAACTGTACAATACCAAACCAATACATCGGCGAGTATACTATTAATTTGATTTTTAGTATCTAGTTTGTTTATTTAGCGATACTATGACCTAGTATCCTACAATTCATAGTTCACACTATCTTATCGCTTAAACTGAAACTATGAATGTATTGATTGTTTATCTAAATTCTGGTAACTGTTGCGCACAACCACTAATGTTCAATTTGTTTGCATTTTAAATGCCGTTGTTTGAGCTGTATATTTACTACTCTGTTATGTTCTTTTACCGTAATATTTTTTATTGTTCATAACATAGAATATGATGTAAGCTAACAAAATATATGAAAGATCTATCATATATTATGTTTGCTTACATCTCTTACATAATTATGATATTTCTTATCAAATAAAATGACTCCGCTTTCATTAATCTCCTTTTGTCATAAATAATTACCACCGTTATACTAGTTTAGTTCATCCAGAGTGGTAGTTGGTCATGCTGGCGCCGAATTCATTTGTTTCAATTGGAAGCAGCTGCCGACCCCTCGGATTTATTACGCATGCTCTTGCACCGGACTCGAGCTTCCTTCGTAGATTCCTTACACGCTTACCTAACTTTTGCTATCTTCTTGTGTTGGTTGTTCTTGATTGCATATATTTTTATTTTTAGTATGATTGGCATGTTGTGTCAATTTGTTGTGAATTGATACATAAGTTGTATAAACAGTTACCGGAAAATATAACAGCTCGAAACCATGGAAAAAAGAGACAGCTACAAGGACTGTTTCCCTCAGCTTTTAGAGTAATCATACCTGTATCACATATCGTTTATATATTTTACAAGAAAATTAACATTCTCATAGCAGGACTTTCTTCCTTTATGTCTTCATATTCTAGAACTTCATATCCTCAAAACTTTCGGATTATCGTAAAATGGACAGCGAATGTCAATGCCACCTGGTTCCGGCTCGTGTGGGACCCATTCAATGCCTTATACAGGATTGTAAACACAAGCTATAATAAACCTTTATACTTCGAAATAAAGTCTAGAATCACTCCATTTTTACAAATAATGTACCGACTTACTTAACACATGTGGTAATGTTTATTGAATACAAATTGAGCGCTAGAGTATGGTGGTGGATTATGGCCGAGGATTTTGCAAGAATGGTGCTAAAATGTTTGAAATTAATATCATGAATCATCCTTGAAATATGAGTTAATTTTATTAAGTGCTAACCTGCACTATGGTTGTTTTAAATTAAACTTTTATTGGAAAATGAGCGAAAATAATCACGACCGGCAGGATTCGAACCTGCGTATTTCTGCTACCGTCAGAACGCCTTAACCACTAGGCTACGGTCTACTAACTGCCAGGCGCGAAAATCCACACTCATTTCCATACACTTTCAGACTGAGCGGCTGATGGCACCACTTGTGCTGTCAGAATATGTCTAACAAGAATTGTTATTATTATTTTCTATTCGAATCCTGCCGGTCGTGATTATTTTCGCTCATTTTCCAATAAAAGTTTAATCCTTGAAATAGTTTCGATATGTTAGAGAGTAAATTATGTCAAGTAATTTTCTATTTTCTTTGTATATTTAATTCGAAGTTAAACCAAAATAATATTGAGCTGATAGGGATCGAGTCCAACTAGTAGATAACTTATACTACTGCTAACGCCTTTCATTAGTTTGACTTCTTCGAAAGCAACGTTTATGACCATAAAAAAGCTTATCTCATGATTATTTGAAAGCGAAACTTCGAGCGCATTTCTTTGAGTAAACTTAGTTATTTGGTGTCAAAACTACGTTACCGTGCCGGAGCGGTTATCGACTAACTGTCACTAAACTATTAACCAACCATTCTGTTATCATTCCCCGGGAGAGACAAACACACTGCTAGATGGATAACTTCTCTATTTGAAATTAATTAATTTACTAACGTAAAAGCTGATCTTGTGAATAAACTTAATGTGTTTTATTTAGTCAAAAAACGGGAAATTGAACGAAAGCTCTAATAGAATTCGAAGACTTTTTAACCTATAACGATTGTTTTCTCAGACCTCTCCTAATTTTTTTTTGTATCATAGACAGATATACGGACTTATAGTATCAGATTTCCCTTTAGGTATGAAATCTACATAGTATTTTTAATTAATTGTATTAAAAATAAAATGACACCTCAGAGGTTATATTTTTTTCTTATTTTCAAACTTAATTCATTCATATTTAAATCAAAAATAGAGTAGTAGCACTGAATACATTAGTAGTAGTTGTCACTCTCCCGCTGCATATTCTGCCCGCTACTGCACCGAGCACCCGGGTTGCATAATAGTAAATACTTCATGGTGTTGTTTTGTCACTTACATTACTCATGTTTTCAGTTCCTTGTAGGTATTTAGTAGCAGCACTAGCAATAAGTTGTCTTGCTTATTTATTAAGAAGAAGAATGGATTAATTTAATCTCATTATTAATTAAAGTATCTTTATTGTATACCCTGGTTTGCTTAAGATATCTGCAATAGTGCATTTCATAGCAATGATATGAGAATGTCAGTTTTTGTAACTGACAGATATTCTACACGTGATGATTATTTTAATTTAAAGATAGTTACCATGATGGTTCCAATCTGGATCACTAAGCAATGCACTCATCAGCATATATCTAATCAAGATCCAGATATCTAGATTGCCATAAAAAGTTTAAAGAAAGCTATGTAAAATATGTTTAATCTTTTGTAATTGTTTAAATTTTAGAGTTCACGGGTAATAAATATGAGTTCTTTATTACCGATTTATCGAAAGAAAAGTAATTCTAGTAGCGCGTACAATAATTTGCTCGTAATAAATAATTGAGGATAAAATAAACCAGATTATAAGAACACGCAACCTAATTACATTTAACCCTCTTTGCGTGTTCTACAAAATTGAAAAAACAAACAAACGTAACTGCACAATTAAAGGTATTACACACATGTATAGAAAGTTAAATCGCAAAATTGCGTAGTTTAGGGAATTACACTCATCTATATGTAAACACTGTAATTACAGCAAAATTACAGTGATTGAAGAACGCACGCTGTAAACGGTGTTGTGTAAACAATGTGCTCGTAAGGTTTGTGTAACGAGTGATTAGTTAGAAAAATGCTACTTATACACCTCAAAAAGTTGTTTATTGTATTATTATTCTTTATTTATGTAATAAAATAAAATACTTTAGGGCCCACTTGCACGAAGATTAAACGACTCAAAATTACCCAGTAGACAGCTGCTAAAGCGGTCTAGTATTATGATTTTAACCACTTTAGTGCTCATGAATGTTTCGTTATTACACATAAAACACAAATTTTTGTTACTTAAATACGAGCGCGTTGATGTCTATTGTATGGAGCTTCAATCCAGCGTAAATCACCTACTCAATCGAATCGAGTATTTTTACCGACGCCATTTAGTTTCTCTGTCTTCGTCTGATAGCCATTATTATCCGAAACAAATCGCTGATATATGCAACTATGATACATACATATATTAAAGTAAGGATGTTGCACATATATAATAACTGAAGATGCCGGATCGACAGCTCAAGGTTAACAAATACTTTACCTGTCAATATAAATGTTATTACTTGTAGGTCAAGATAGTTCGACCTCTTATATTTCCCATCATTTTTTCTAAAACAAACCGCAGTATCTTTAGCAAGATAATTTTACAAATCGCGTCCAAAGTAGCGTAATGGCTGAGAAAGTGTGATGTCCCGATTTGAAATGTCAAAATAATTGATGCGATCATTTTCACTTTCGGCTTGTGCGGCTATGCGGGTAGTAACGTTTTGTTCCAAAGTGATTTGGAATTTTAGATAATACAATTTTAATTACTATGCGTTAAGTGTGAAAAAATATGTTTTTGTTTGGTAAGTTAAACAACAGACATCAAATAATTGATGACGGTAATATTTATAGTAAACGCCTATTAGTGGAGAATATCATATTGCAGCCAGTCCCTGGAAAACTGTTGAAAGATAATATTGTTTACATAGCGTGTAGATATTGCTCTATGGAATAGGTATTGCTTACCACAATATTTTATGACTATAGTTTCTGAATCACTGTCAACAACGTACATTGCACATTCTTTCTGCTCTAGCTGCATTAAAACTTGTCACTTGTATAATTACATCCCATACAAGGGAGCGCTCTGGCATACTTAGCCGGTATCTAAAGAAAATGGCGTGAGAAAGCACAATAAACTGTTTTAATGTTGAATTTTTCTTGTTTGTGCTCTTCTGCGGTTGTCGCAGGAAATTCAATTGACTAGTTTCGCGGTTTGGTCTAAATAGGCGGAATTTCGGTCACTGTTACTGTTTGATAATATGGATAAATTAGAATTTCTTGATGTTTTGAGCAGAGTTTCATTGTTTTCATATCTTATTTTATAATATAATATTATTTCTTTCCAATTTTTTAAATCTCTATTGCATTATTGAAAAACTATGTCTGGTAACAGTATTGTCATGCTATCCACGCCCCTATAGGCGTATAGAAATAATCGTCGCCAACGAAAACGCGAACAGAATTTCAAATGAAGATAAGTATTGGGGGATTCCATACAGCTATGATATCACGCTGTATTTTTATAAGCGGCTTATTATATTGTTGTAGCGTGAATTCACTCCGCAGCTCAAGTTTACGATCCGTAAAATCATTTTATAAACTAACGCTGTTTCAAGTATATTCTCTCGTATATAGTGGAGTGAATTATTACAAGGCGCTGCTTTATTATTGTTTTCTTCCTTTGTGGAATTATGTGTCGGTTACGTACGTTTTAAAATTATGTAAGTTTGATATTTCAATGTCGCTTTTCAAACTTACCTACGAATTGTATTTTGTTTGTATAATATAGCTTACTGTGCAATATGTACGTTTATTATCCTTATTTGTTTACTTTTGTTTTACTATCTTATCAGGATCGTATCAACCTATTTCTCAATAAGTATGAATCGCATGAAATGTCCTGACTGTTCGTACTCAAAATATAATCATTATCATATTAATACATTAATTGAATAATTTCGCTACTAAATCAGTAATTCAAGTCCCGTTTTTGCAATTTGTATGGATGTGTGTGGTTGAATAGTTTTTGCGATCACTCATAAATACATTGTATGAGCAGTATTTCGGACGAGACTGCTCGCTTCCGTTGCTCACCTGCGGTCTGCATTAAATTTATTATATTCCTAAAGAGTATTTTACAATTGATCCATACTCAAATGTATGTATAATAATTTAAGCAGTTTAAGTATAGGTTTGTTTCTAAAATTTGTATGTAGATAAAATATAGTTTTGTATCAAAAGGTCTGATTTAATATAATGTTCTTATTATGAATTTATCAGTTGCCACTTTAAAACACTTGTACACAAACAGAAAAAGTATACAAGTGATCATAATATGCCTTATCTTTGGTATACAGCAAATTTAGTACAGTCACTTAATTCACAAACTACAGTGTAAATAGAGCCTTATCCCGGCTTTGGAGAGACAATGACCCGCGTAAAAAACACTGTCTCTATATATAATCTGTGCTGCCATTGACGTTTCATTTTGTATTGATTAGAGATCGACTGACTCGATAACTTTTTGAAATCATCATCATCATCAGCCCGTTATCGCCAACTGCTGAGCATAGGCCTCTCTTCTTTTACGCCACTCGTCCCAGTCCTGCGCAGATTGAATCCACGTGCTGTCTGCGGTTTTTCTAATATCGTCAACTTGCTGATATACATTTTGTATATCACGTCTCTATAATAGGTATTTTGAGTATGTAGCAAAAGATAATCTTTTTGTAGTAGGTAAGTATTATTAAGTTCAGTTCAGCAAATAAAAGTACCGTTACGCTACTAATACTGTATTACGTGTGTATCACTTCAAACATTACTTAACATCACTTACTAGCTTATAAAATAGTGCTATGATTGTGTCTAAGTGCTTATTTAATAGTTCAGTAACACTAAACAAGTTAATTTTACAGTAACAGTGACTCAGACACTTTGGCAACAGTTTTCAACGAAATCACTTCCCTTGAGATTAACTGTAACTCATCAATTTGTGTTGCTCAATAGGTTTGATTTGTAATTAAGATTATTTATACCTAAATTTCAGAAATACTAAAAAAATTGACAGTATTTTGTTTTTCATATTAAAACCTATTCTTTTTTTTTCATACAGGTTAGACGTTATTTTTACTTAGATAATATACATCTTATAAGCTAAGCTATTTTTGCAAGCAGCTAATCACCCGTGAGTACCCTCATCGGCATATGTTACGCACAGACAGCGCGCGGACTGCATACAGAGTGAGGAGATTCGAATGCGATTGACCTGACAACATGTCGTCAAGGCTGTACAGTACTAGAACAATACTCACTCTTTACTGAATTTTGATTTTGTTCTCAATATTTATTGCTATAGGAGTAGAAAAGATACATAGATAATAATTGTTTAAATGACTACATCTCACCTGATTTTAAGCCAGCCTAAATTAATACATACAAATAATATATAAATAAATAAATAAATAAATGTCATTTATTTCAGACTTTGAGTCTATATAATTATCTAATATTCATTACAATCTTCAATCACAGAACATTAATAGGTACATAAGTCGACATTTCTAAATATCCGCAACTACAGATAGCTATTTAAGTCCACAATAAAAAATGCAAATGTCAGATTTTAGCTGCAATTTCATCAGTATGCCCCTATGTCCATGAATCAGCGGTAAGAAGGTAAAGTAGGTCCGAGCTCGACTTTATCTGTGATTGCTCAACTATCATATCCCATGCCTATTTATAGTTTCCTCTACAATTCGGATGCAATTAATAAGAGTATGGATCCAGAGAGAGGAGAGAGCGGATAAGCCGCTAAAGGTGAAAAGGACGGTGAAAGATGAATTGATGATGATTTGATAGAATTGATATTAAGCGCGAATTTTTTACATAGACTTCAATACTACTTGGCACTCAACGATTTGTACTATAAGTTTTACACTGAGTGCCAGTGTAGGCAACTAAAATACTAGCTGATCACTACATTTTATAATACTAAACAAACAAAATCACAAAACAGCTTATGCGTTTTTTTAATATACTTACAACAAATTACATACAAAAAAGCTTACAAAATACGCTAGCCGTTCACATCTTATCCCGCCTCCGTATTAGCTTTGATGATTAGTCGTAAAAGGCTGTACACAGAGACGCGGATGCAGCGGTTTTTCGGAATTTCTTCACCGGCCGCGGGTCGGCAGCGAGCGGTCTAACATATTTGGTATTTTACAGCCAGCATAAACATTTTATAGGGATTTTATATAGGACAATGTAATGACGATCAGCGAAGATTATGTGCTGTAAATACCGTGTTGGTTCAACTGTTTAAATATTCAAAATAAGTCCATGTTTGATATGTGAACGTTTTCAGAAGAATAACGAAAAGATTAGACGAAGTGAGGATAAATGGCTCGACTACCATCCAATCTCTAGCAAAAGGTCGATGCTGATTCGGTCATTTTATCAAACAAATCGTTTGTTTGGCCACAGCTGCATCAAAACTCAGTTCCGTAAAGGCAATATTTACCGCATCGGTAACGGTAAATATTTGGAATTGGTAAATGAACTGCGCAGGCGCTGAGCTTTGTTCTGCCTCTGGTATGCGTCAAATATGAGTTTGTGTGACGTGTTTACTCAATATGTAATGCATTTTAGTTCGCGTGTGCGGTTTAATTTATGGATTGCCATGATTTGTAAACATTTTCTGCATTCTTGGATTTGTACGGCTCAGATTCGGTTTCAATATCTTGCTAGAACGTTTGTGTAACAACACGGTGTGGGGTTGGCTTGATTTGCATTCAAACAAACAAATATTACTTCGATCAACCACCCAATAAAAGCGTTCCAAGAACCGATTCTCTTTACCTTGAGGTTTGAGGAAATGACCGATCAAAATGTCATAAAGCCCCTTTTTGAGGTTGCGTAATTGCAACAAGTTTTGTCTCCAGCCGAGTGCTCCATATTAAGATCACTATAACTGAGGACTTCCCACGTTTGATCGTGGAGATATAAAATGAATTTGCCACCAGCTTTGAACAATATGACAACTTTTTTTTGTAAGGTAGTTACTAACATTATCACAGTTTGTCACAGGACTATACCTATCACATCTATGTATCTGTATAATCAGATATCTTTACTTATGTTAAAAGGTCTAATGCCTATGCCACTGTTTGTTCAAATTTATCAGTGGGTGTTACTATAATATTACTCGTTCACCTGGCCGCACAGCCGCAATGTCGTATTACCAAAACAGTTGAATGCTAATCAATCTATGTTACTTTGTCGCTAATTTGGTTCAAGTTTATGAGTTCAAACGTATTGATAAGGTCATACTGCCTTTTGTGATTGGCAATTCCAGATGTTTAAGACCAAGTGTTTGGGTTATAAATCTTTGATAGGCCTATGCACACTTTTATTATTAGATTTTTCTATTTTGATTGTTCTGGTGTGTCTTTTGCTCAAGTTGCTTAAGTATGACGCCAAGTTGCTCAATTTGGTTTCAAAGACCACATTACAATAGCTTGCTAGCCGCATTCCCAGCGCATACATACAAACATCTGTATCCATAACCAATTCAAATTTGTTTATTGACATTGAAAACAGTTAAAGTTATCGCATTTGAATTCATACTCTTAATTGAGCCACATTCTTTGCGCGGTTTATGTATCCGTCAAAGATTTTAAATCCGTTTGCTTAAAATCTTTTTTCTTTAACGTGTTTTGTAATGTGTAGCGACAGTATCTGTGCGCTCATTAACAGTAATTTACAGCTGGAGAGAAGGTATTTATTGGCCTTTCTTCCGCCGGATTTTACTAAATGGAAACTTTAGATATTTAGTATAATGCTACTTGTTCAATATTTCGTTATTTACCACATTCTATAAACGGCTTGATGTCTGGTAGAAATTTAACACTGGTTGGGAAAGATATTTTTGTGTAAATTAACATAATTATGTGTATTATTTGGAACGATTAGGTGTTTAATTAAAATGGTGCAAGCCCATGACATATTTTACCTGTGCCACTGCCAATGGTCCTACGACAACACAATTCATTACTTATCAGTCATATGAATCCAATGTAAGCGGTCGGACACGTCAGTCAGTTTACAGCTTGGCGCATTGCATCGTGCATTATGATTGATTACACATATGTATCTCATAACACACATTCATGTTACTTATTGGAAAATTGTAGTACAGGGTCAACAAACTGTAGGTACTCACGAAACAAATCATACAGAGCAGAAACAATAGTCAAGACATACATTGTCTACAGATCAAAATGCAATTAATAAATCAGTCGCAAGGTCGGAACCAATATGCAGAAGACAAAGGTTGGCAATTTAGCCAGCTTTCATACGAGTGAACTTACTCTCCTTATCGTGGTGAAGAAAGTTAGAGTAATTGTTCGAAGCTCACACGACCAGTTTCCAACACTTGGGAAATGGGAGACAATGGAGCCATCATGACTGTGAAATGAGACTGACACTGCTTGGTATGCGATATTAGTTTTATGCATATTTTAGCTAAATTAGGTATATTTTTGGCTTTCAAATAAAAATAACACCAAAGTCTCACTCTGATGGCACGACTATCTGAAAATAATGGATAAAACACAACCCCATAAAGTAAATAAAGTGTCCGGAAATGCAATTTAGCAAAATGTAATAGAAATGGAAGAAAATAGAAAATTGTTAAATCAGTAACTATCTAATCTTATGAACAGTAACATAACCTGAGTAAATCCGACAAAAAGTTAATTATCGTTGGACAGATGCGCGGGCGCCGGATACGCGTGACTCGATCACGCCTCGGATACAGTTTTTTGGCTCGTTGATGGAAAAGATTTAATTTAAAAGTAGATAAGGGACATGATTTCTTTGATCTACGCTTCTGCTGTAAATGTATTCCGTGCGTCCACGGGTACAGAGAATTTTAATTTGCTAGGCGTAAATTTATTCCAAACATTTAGTGTCTACGCGTTTACATGCTACCTACTTAAAGTTCAAAATTCAATGGATCATTGACAGTATCTAAATATTTTAAGACAACACTTGCTTGACACCACGTGTTAAATCGTCCCAGCAATGTGTTTGTGAAACGTCGTAAATCCCATTATCGCCCGTGGCATCGGCATTGTGTCCCCCATTGTGTTCCCCACGTGTCTGCGAGAGCACTTCCAGGAACCAAGTACCTGTGCCTTTGTCCCCGCGGAGATGATACTTCCGTCGACTATTGTCAGGCCATTTTTTCTCCACTACATCACCACGACATCACTGCCAATACTTTGCCATACTTCATTTATTGCCTCTTTATAGGAGCAAGGACGGAAACCGCACTTAAATTAATGCACCCAAATATTATGTGGTTCATGGACTGCAGATATTCGTGAAGGGCATTCAAACTGTACAGCATCCGTCGGACTTGACTTTTACGTATTTGAAGTCAATGAGAACGATTGATCGCTTCCTGGCGTTATTATTGGTAGATTGAGTAACTGAATAATGAGAGGATTTGTTAATGGTGTTCATGGGTAAAGAATTTACATTCACAAGGTCATTAACATGTGTGAAATATATGTACCAATGTCAAATTACCTATGTACTTTTTATTTTTTGCGTTTATTTAAGTACGTACTTTCAATCATTGGCGCTTTTTGCATTCCATAGTTTCGCTCCTGCATCTGTTTCAATGCCAATCCAAGTGTCATCAAGTGAATTCAATTTCCAGAGGACGGTCCCATCTAACTCTATGTGATGTTACTTCCAGTGTCGGCATGCTGAAGCACGTGGCCGTGTCCCCGCACCGCGCGCGCGCCGACTCGGTCAGCCTCACCTCGTCCACGTCGTGCTGCAGTCTGGGCAGCCTCGACCACCGACACGACTCCGTCTCCGAGCTCTCGCAGCGCACGGTCAGTATCTCATACAATGTGCACACTGAACTATTCTATTCGATCATTTGTTTTCAGCGTTTAGGTTTCTCTTGCATGTTTTATAAAGTATATATAATTATAATAGAGAATATTGTTGAATTTGAGTATTTATTTTATTTAATTCAATAAATCTCAACTTAAGGATGTAAATGTGGATGGGCTGTTATAAATTAGATTTGGTATTAATTAACATATTAAAATATACAATCCTTATTAGTAACATTTTATATAATATTCCTATGTAGATAAACCTCCTTTTATGTATTTATTATCATGAAATGAAAATTATTTATACTGCACTGAGTCTCATAGTTATTACTTATTTATTTATTAGAACTTTATACTAATTCACACGAATACTAAATTGTTCATTAATTATTATTCATTTACGGTACATAATATACTGTAATTACCTATATAGGGATATTTTATATCACAAGCCGTGTGTTGTCTACACGTTTGTCAAACCAGTTACTTTTACAATACATTTTGCATTATATTTGTTTATTATCTTAATTCAATGAAAAGAATCAAAAGATCAAAATAATAAAAATCATGTTTATGACGTTCCAAAAGCAACTTTATTGTTAGTTAAGTGTATGCTCACGTCCATAGTAAGTAGTACTTCCGCAGTCTTGTGTGGTCCTTTTTGTTGGTAATTTTCTTTACATTTTTCATCAAATCCTAATGATGGGATCATGATGGCATGTGTATGGTAAAGAGATGACATCAGCGTCATTATGAGATTTCACTTTCTGCGAGTTTACCTCGGAGCTTCTGTTCCCATCAGATTATGGGAAAAGGCATTTAGAAGACATCGAACCCACGGCAGGAAGTACTGTGTACTTGAGTAGGCCCTTATCAGCAAATAGCCTTGGCTTTTTACTGACATTATTGATGTTTGTTAGCATAAGTAGCGTTATTGAAATTATTTTATAAAACTTGTGACATTAACTTTATTTGCATTGGATTTTTATCAGCATGTTGAAGGCGATTGACTTCTTTACTTGGTTTCCTGTTAGGGATTTTGTGGTTATAAAATTACCTACGGAAAGTTGGTTGAATGTTTTTCTTGAGGTAAATTATTCCATTTTCAAAGACAAAACCAGTCTAGAGTGTTTTGCGTTCTTGTGACGTCGGTATGTGTAAACAATATTTACGAACTCAAAGACAAAATGACGTCCACATTACATAAACTAGTGTCTGGGTGAAATATTGTCTCGTATCGTTAGCTGCAATTAGCTTTTAAGTGCTTTCTTTTGAAATCTTTTGGCAAAGTCTTTCTTTCTCGGACCCCAGAATCATCTCTCACAAAGACATGCAATTTCTCCGGAGCAATCCCATTATCAAGCGAAGTCATAACACCTTGAGAATTTCGTAAGACTACAATGAACATTCAAACATGAATTATGACAATACAACTTGTGTTTTAATATTTAAAAATAATAATGAGACAGTGTCTTTGTAACTTAATGAGACGTTGAGTAAAGTGTACGTTGCTTAAAGAAGCATGCTGTTCAGTCTTTACGAGACATTGTATTCAGAGGTGCAAGCAACAATTTAAAATTTTGGAATAGTGCTTTATCAAAATAACTTTCTTCAACATTTGCAGAGAGTTTACAAACGGATTCTAAAGCAGATAAATTTATTATTTTATTATGGAAAGGTTCTTGACAGTGGCAGAGTATAATTGTGCACTAATTAAGTGCGACACTGGCGCGCGATGGCCGACAGAGATAGGCTCGATTTCTCGATTGTTCCTCCACAGATGCGACGGTAATGTTTGGGAGAAGTGGCCATTGTTCGAACTTGAGCACTGGAAAGTCGGTAATGTGTGCGACAGCTGGGGAAATACTCAAGAAATTTGGAGGTTCATCTACATTTATAAAACTTTAATAGAATTGAAAAACGTACTTATTATTTATCTCTGGATTTCAGTGTACACAGTAGTATTTTTTCTTTGGAAATGGCATACACTTTTATTCCAAAGCAACGAAAGCCAAACCGCGGGCATGTACTCTTAATTTAATATTTTATATATGCCAAGGCGTCTTAACTCTGCCTCTAAGGCTACGTTTGATTCAATAAGTAATCTAGGTCACTTAGCTTTACCTAAACATTATTTAAGTACTCACGTCTAGACACTGACTAATCTCCTTTGTACAAAGTGCATATTTGTCTTAGCTTGCTGCAAGTCTGTTGCCCATATGTAGCTTACTGTTTGAGTGTTTATTGCCTGAGTATTATTTATAATCAACATGTGCTATCTACATAATGCCAGTGTTGCTACACTTCACACCATGGTACTGCTTGTGGCCTACTTGCTGGAATTGTTCACATCTGATAGTGTTTATGGAGAGTGGTGATTTTATCGACGAGAACAAAGATTCGCCCACGAAATCTGAATAAAGTAGAACAAAGCTACGGCTAGTGCAGACACATGCTTATCTCGGTAACTGATTATTTGTGCACTACTTGCGCGTATTACTAAAGAATTTTAGAGGCTTGTGGAGCCTATTTGTTTTCACTGTGTGTATACCCATATGCAATATTTTAACTGCAACATGGCTCTGGTTCAACCTTACTATATTTGCTGCTACAATTTCTGCTGTTTATCATTTTCTCTTCTTTGTATCACATCCTACATTGTTTCTTGCAGCTCCTACTGTACATTTGCCAGAACAATAGTTATGCAGGGGCCCGCCCCCGATTCAGCAGACTTTCCCATATTGCCTGTTAATTGCACATAATGCTTAGCTTCTATAACGGTTGCCGCGTATTGTATCAGGCTTCCACGGGACGAGACAAAAACTGTGTCACATGGTTTCCTTGTTATGAAGTTATCGAGGTAGAACATGACAGCCTACATACATGACGGTAGTTTCCTATGTTACGTATAGATAGATATAATCATGGGAGCACTTAAGATAGTCTCCTTTGTGTCTAGAATCTTGTTCGTCTACCGTATAAAAGCTTTCACTAAATGTTTTTTAAAAGTACCAGAATGATATCTTGATACTCGTAACGTACTCGTTTGTGTCATAAATCATCTTCATCCTTTGACCAATTTGTCATGTCAATTTGCAATTCATCGTATCAGATCTAAATGCAAATAGCGACATGTTGAGAGCTTATTCCGTCATATTTATGTGCGCGTACGCATCTTCCCACGATCCTCGATCTCGTTGACATGTGCGGCGGACTGATGCGTTCTGTAAAGATTATAAATAAGTAAGTTTTTGTGCTCTCGGTGCGTCTGGGAGCCGCCCATTGTTGTCTTCATGTGTGTGTTTTTTGTCTCGAATGTCCAGTTTAGAGACCAGTTTTGTAAAATCGTAGTTTTTATCATGATGATATACACATGGATTTCGTGATCATTAAAACCCACCTACATCATTTGATGAAATGAGGTGCTTAATCGCGTATTAGGACGATTCATATCTAAATCTGACCAAACTATGCATTCCGTTCCACTATTTGAATCGAGTACTTAATTAACTTACGTGTCATCCTGTTTGAATATTTATTTTCGTTTGATAAACATGTAGACAGAAGGTTCTCACAGAATTATAAAGCAGTTAGATAAAATGAAGATAAGTTATGTAATAGATAGGGCAAAGAGTCCGAGTGTCCGGTAGATCACACACTGTCACTTCCGACGATTATATACAATGTGGCTATTTCTCTGAGAGGGGCTTTCTAGCTTTTGATGGCAGAGAAACTGCTCTTATTGTTCTGTGATATAGACTGATTTGTGCAGTTTATGTATTACATAGGATAGCTGGAAGTCTACAGTACTGGTAGTTCAAGCCACAATAAATATTGTTTTTACATATAAACAACTTACAGTAGATACTGGGAGAAAGGTATACAAAAACGATAGTTTTTTTTCATAGTAAACGTAGGCACATTAATGTATGTCCAATTAAATGCAAGCTATTAGATGTGAATTATTTCATGACATAATCAAATGAAATTACCATATATGTTGATAGATGACCCGCTCAAATACCTAAAACTCCGGACTTTCCGGGCCTTAAATTCAAAAGGCTGGCAAATTAGAAAAAAAAAACACTTTATAAAATCAAGTGATATGATAGGCAGAGTACATATATATAAAACAGTAGCTTTTATTTAAGTACATACATCGATGATTTGTATCTGTCCCAATCCCTCGCCTATCGGATAACAGTATCGACATGTAATAATGATCTCGCGCAATTTGACGCCATTTTTATATAGCGCCGCTATTATGCGAGTTATTTTCTATTATTACACTTTCTATTCCACGTACGATTCCTTACTGGTACGGTAACTATAGCTATTTGCTATGTTATAGTTATTGGCTAGGAAAGTTACGTTTTCTTTGCTCGAAGGGTCATGACTCTCTGTCTCTGTTAACCATGTTGAATAAAGATAAATGTATATGAAAGAGTTCATCATCATCCACAGCCCTTGGGATCCCACTGCTGGGTATAAGCCTCCCTTTGAAAGAGTTGCATAAGATTAAGTACTGCATAAAAATATAATCAAAGTTTCGAACAATGAGTAAGTATATAATGAAAATCAGTATCTGTACCGTTGCAGTTGAATTGATATCCTAATATTAATATAAAAAAAATCTAGTGATGAAGTTATTACGTCACTGTTCCATCTATAAGGCAATATAATGTTTCAAACGTAGTGATGTGACCTTTCCTTGTTCGATATGTCGATATGTAATAACATCGATATTATTCACCCCGGCGCGGTCGCACGCGCGCTGCATGGCGATCGCACGCGGATGCAGGCTCTAGCGCATGCGCATAGGAATGCAGGTTTTATCGAAACAGAGTTTAGATCTTCAAATTTCCTTTTAAATATAAATTATACAACTGTATCGATATTCAACAAATTCGGTAAATCAAGAGGCCTTCCCCAAAAATTATCCAGAGATAAATAGCATATCAGAGATATACTCTCTACACCAGCGTTGAAGACTCTCATTCGATAAGAAGAAGAAGACATAACCATAAATTATTAAATCTGACTTCCTCTAGACCATACTTTTGCATTGTAAAATTACTGTGATGCCTTTGCATTGCCATGACGTAAGGTTTGATAATTGCGGTTATAATAATAGGATGCGCGAGAGCAACCAAGCGCGTAGGCCGTGACATCACTACTTTGTATATTATACGTAGTTGTAAGTAAGGATCAGATAGATCTACATTAGAACCTTATAAAAAGGAAATATACTGGATAAAAAGAAAAAATTGAGACATCTCAAACAAGCATTGGAAAGAAAGTTACTCAGTCACATATATTTTCAAATAAATATACAAGGTGTCACATAATATTAGCGCTTGTTAGTGGCGAATCTGTGTAAAGAAAGAAACACCTTTCGCATCGAATGAACAATAGAGATAAGACACGCACGTAATTAGTCACGTCAGTTTATTAACACATAGGAATTATGTTAGAAATTCCTTCTGTATGAATATAATATAATACAACAATGCAATAATGAAGGTAAATATAATACAGTAGAAAGATAAATCACGTAAATAGTCATTTGCTGAATAATAATCTAGCCAAATTCCAAATTTTGGTCCATAGTAATAATCTAACTTTATGGGCTGTTTCTATCTTATTCCATATTATATGTATATTAAATATAATTGTTATTTACCGCTATGTTAGTTGTCACGTGAACGATCAATACTGCATCAAACCTGTTAAAATAATAAATAAACTAGGTAATACTAGTTTTTTATTTTGTTGCCCCAATTCGGGAATTCCAATTAATTAAAGTTAACAAAATTTCTAACCAATTGTTACTGGCTATGTACTACATGGTCAGAGTAGGTATATGCCAGTGTGTTAGTTTTAATTGTGTGTGTTGTGGAGGCAAACCTATTGTAGTAATTGCAATTCACGGCCGGAGCCGAGCGATAACCTCTGTCTAATGTTACGGAGTAAGTAGTCCGGCGGCGTTTTTGATAAATTGCACTAATAATAATATACCTACCAAAAGGAATAAAATATTGCACATAATTATGTTTGCATAACAAAGTATGACAAACGCTCTGCTTAAAGAAGACATTTAAGAGAACACGAGATGTGTTTAAAACCCAGGAAATACAACAGATAAATAATTGAATACCTACTAAACTTGTATCCCTAATTGATAGTATGCAAGGGTTCAACATCAATAATTATTGTCAAACAATTATGCAGATGCTAAGCTAATAATCAGTTACAGTTATCTGACACATATCGTATCATCAATGTCAATATAACCAAAACACAGTTCGTAAAGAGTCCTTCCGAATTCCATCAGCCATGGCAACAATTTTCTAATTTATTTCCTATCCGTATCCCGGATGCGCGCGGAAGGGCTGCCAATTGGCCCTTGCATCGTTGTGGGCACATGGGGCCCTGGACCTATGTGGGGCCAATAGGGCCAATAACCCTGCGGAAGTCGTCCCGGGGTCGGACATGCACTTGTTCTGACGCACCCATGCGGGTCGCAGGGGACACGCGTTTCGTAATCATTCTACAGGGTTAGTATCTTCTAGGTAGATGCTCTGCATCGTATATTAGAAAGTTGCTTAAAATCTGGTTCGTTGGTGTCAAGCTTGAATTTATTATGAAAAAAATGGCTTTGTAAAGTTTTGAAGGAATCACTAGTTGAATTATTATGAAAGTGAAAATGTGCCTTATTCAATTTGATACAAGCTCTGTATAGAGTAACTGCGATTTGTTTCTGGAATTCCTGGTGCATAAAGTATAGTTCCGCTTTTTAAGCTATAGAATAAATCATAGGAACAAAAGTACACCACAATCAAACAATCGTAACAAGGAAAGGTTCCTGTTTGCTTCTGTATACTATACCGAAATCCTACTTAACTATTATTGTTTTTGGGATTATTCCCAAACTCTTGGCAGTATTCTGTACTATTAAGAACATAGTGATCCAATAAAACATTAATCAATCAATCAACCTTTTATAGTAAAGACCAAGTAGAGGCGTAGGTATCTTTTAATCCACTCCTCTAAATCAGAGTAAGGTCCTTGGCGCGAAAGTCCGGGCGCGACCTCGTCAGTTCTCGGAAGTGTCCGCTCGCTCGTTGCACAATATTGACGACATTCCGAGCGCTCACCACGTGCCACAGACAGGGGCTGCTTGGAGACAAGTGGCCAAAGTAACTTGTAAGGAATGAATTTAACCAAATAGTTCCATACTAATACAAGACATGTTTATGCAAGATAGACTCACGCTTCACGACTACTTGCATGATGTTATTCAACGTAGCAGATTACAACCTAGTGTACTATTGTCTAAAAGAAACCGATAAGCGCTTCACTTAAAACCAATAAATAACAGTTAAGGATAGAGAATCCTGTTAATTATTCCAACGTTGGCAGCTGATGAGCACAATGCAAATGTAAATTAAGCATAATGAATGTATTAAATTTAATTTGATTTGCATTTTGGCTGCGTCTCTTCTCAATTTTATTATCATACTTTTATTAAATATCCTTAAAAATAGTTGATTTGTACATTTACTAAGCAGCGTCAATGATTAAATTAAATTAATGTTTTTTGTGATCGTGAGACGTAGGTAGTTACTTCAAGTAGCCCATATAAATATAAAAATGATTAATTTGACACATTAGCATATCAATCACATGCAACGCAGTTCCGTACTACGTACTTACTTACTCTGTCTAATGCGTAGAAGGGAATTCCTTTTAGCAAACAACAAACAAAATAGCTGCATAAATAAGTAGCAAGTATATAGTCTGACCTTGCTTCTGTCCGTCTGTGTATCCGCCAGTTAAACTATCTACTAACAATAAGTAACGTAACTACCGCGTTTTGTAGTAACTGGCAACACTCAACGAAACTGAGGGCTAGAATAGCTGCTTGGATTTGTTACTCTGATTCATATTGTAATGAGCAACTAATAATGTCAACTCAGAAAAAAAATCGTACAGTTTGGTTCAATGGACAAAATTGATATTGTATGATTAAAGATTTAAGTTTTTTTATTTTGATTTTGTAAAATTATTAAAATTATGTGGGAAAGTCAGTAACAGTTTATAATTTCTAATGAAAGGACTAGCTGCTGGATATTTTATTTATTTACTACATATTTTATTGTCAAAAACTTAAGATTATATAAAATATCAAACTTAACCAATAAATAATAAAACAACTTTATGATAGCAAGAAATGAATATTGCAAATGTTTTTCAATAGAATTAAATGCGATTGATTGTGTCCATACTATGTACTCCGGTAGATACGATCATTAATCTGCATGAAGTGGCGCCGTATAATTGCTCCATTAAACCTTGCTACGTACGCTAATGTTACTTAGCTCTTACTAAGTTAATTACATAAGGAATCGCTAATTTGTTGACTCTGATTATACGCTAGTTATTAATGTGATTATAAAAACAAGGTACCAGTGCTAATTAATTTAATATTACGACCATTACGTTAATAATTCAGGCTGTATCGATATATTATGCAAATGGCAAGCATATCTCGTATTCAATAATCGCAATTGAAAGATAACATTGGTTTAAAATTGGAGACGATTTAATTAGAGACTTGCCAAGAAAGAGATATTATAAATACTTATTTACTTACTCAAAAATTATAATGTTATCAATTTCCTCATTCCCACAACATTTTTTCTCTTTCCTCTGTATTATACCTGTTCGTAATTGAGTCTAACATAAAAATTGCAAGCAACAGTTGTTTTTACAATTCAGTACTTACCTACAGTTAAATTGCAAACCAAATTAAGGACAGTTGACAGCCTAACTGTAGATAATGATGATAATAATAAATAGGAAAGAAATGTGGTACTGGGCTGTACCGTGACCGGCTCATCCAGGCAAGGGGAAAAACTAGACTGTGACTAGGTGCTACTTCTTAAGTCTGATCTATGACTGTTGTATACTTTATTCCATCTAGATTTTTGCACTTCTCTACAATATTTATATCACAGAGTAAATGAAGTCGGTTAAAAGTACTAAGTACTTACAAACAGCTTTTTATGCCTTTTATGCTGAGTTGGGGCCGGATTGTGACACAAAACGTGTATTTCTATCTTTCTATTTTATTGTATTCGGTTTCTCGTGTTGTTTCGTGTCTCAAAAATGTATTTTATTCTTTTAGGAAGGTACTGACATAAAGTAATGGTTTAAAAATATTCTCTCATACAAAAAAGCTTTTCTGGATACTTCATTGGGAGGTAAAAATGTATACTTCATTATTCCTACTATTTCTAGTACTATACTATGATTACCTACATACATAATATTCCAAGTTCGTATGAGAGTAACACGCGTTCTAGTAACTATGTATGTACATAGTGTTAACAAGCTAATCGTAAAGGCACGTGCCAAATTTATGAATGAAACATTGCACTATTTTACGACTTTCCCGATAGTACGTAATTGCAACGCGAACACTATTTGACCAATCAATCAAATTGGCTTTTAGTTTATCAATGAAATATCGGCAAAAGTCATAAAATTAGAGGTTACAAATGGGTAAAACGTAAATCTGCATGAGTCACTTATTAAACAATATTTTAGGATTTTACACAAGAGGAAAAAGTGATGTGTCTAAAAAAAATTGGAATAAATCTACCTACTTTATATACAAATTAAATCCTTTTTGTGACATAGCAACTTTAGCTTCAGCTATCAGTATGATCAGATAGATAGATAGATAAGGATGATGTGTTTATTAATCGTCAATGAAAATGGAAAATCCGCTGTCACAAGAGGAAAGTCCGCCACCGTAGGAAATATTTGACCTCACTCACATGCAACACCGAGCATTGTAATCAACTACTACATAGTGCATCTATCTTTACAAGGTATCTCTATGAATGATATAATTGTTTGAAAGGACTTTTGTGAGATTTTTTTTGAGAAAGATGCAGAATCAATATGTTTTAAGGTCTTGCAAAATAGTCTCCTCTTAGTATTTTTTTTATTTATCAGTTCTATTTAGACAACTACAAGATTTAGTGACACCTTGTAGAGACACAGATAAAGCGACAGTTATTACAGAATATTGACCTTTCCGTGCAGCTTCCGAAAAGTCCAGTCGAATATTTGCCTTATAAAGACTACAAACAGCAATTGATTCCGAGAATGCGCTTGACATTGAAGGTGACCTAATCGTTGAGAAATTGACATCGGGCTATTTGTAAAACTATCTAAATTCTAGATTTCATAAATAAAATGATAGTGATTAAAGTAGTTAAGCATTGTCTTTTTAGGATGTGATTTATAGTCAATTGGCGACTTATACTAAATCTAGTGTCAGTACATTTAGCACTTGGATATTATATATTTTTTATTCTGTAAAATACACGCGTGCAAGTTATTCTTACACTCTTATTACTGAAAACATATTTCAACAACCACTTTCTCTTTCAACATTTCATCCTGTATAGAAGTAGTATTCTTCCCACCTCATGCGTAATGGCTGGATACGATCAGAATGTTAACATTTTAACGAGCGTCTTGTCCATTACGGGCCATGCGTGAAGATGCGCCGGCGCAGGGCGTGGCGCGCCGTGGTGTAGCGTGGCGCGGTGCGTCGCAAACGACCTGCTGCTAATGGGAAACATGTGCGGTTCGCGAAATTACTAAAGTAGCCGCAGAAATAGTACTTTTTATGTACCTACCGGTAGATTTATTTACAAACACACGTGCTGGAATAGTTCAGTTTTGTCTGGCTTATTGCAAGAGCTAAAACTGTTTAGGTCCTAAGATTTTGAGTTTTGTATACAATTTATACACATAGAAGGCCCACTGCTCTGCTGAAACTCACTGCATTATAGTTTTTTCTTAGTATGTCTTTATTATTACACTATGTTATGATGAATTGGCAATCTTGTCTCACTTATACCCCTACAAGGCATGTGCTGGTTGATTGGTTGCCGGCAGTTTAAGATGTCGGCGCTGTCGTAAATGATGTGTCATTTACGGACACATGGCAGTGGATCGTCTGCTGTCTGCTGTGGTTATATTATGTACAGGGATAGCAGATTAGATGGATATGGATATACTTGTAGGTCTGGCGACTATGTTTTAAAGTAAAATCGTAAATAAGTGAACAAGGACTTCATAATAAGGGTAAAGCTATATTATGTATAGTATGTAAGTCTTGTCATTATTCGTTTCGATGTGTAGGTTGACTTGTTCATGATAACTCTGTAAACCCTTTTTTAAGTTTAATGTTGCTGTTATCTTTTTAAAGTAATGACGTCAATGGGTTTTTTGGTTGGTGCATTCAGTAGAGTATTTTTAGACGTACCTACAGATTGGATTTGCACTTTGATTAAATTGCAGCACGATTACCGAGCGTGACTTGGACTGTGATTTATTTTTACGTCATTGAAGATTCCAGTCATTGGTTCCAATTGACTACATTCATATGTAACTTAATTTGGCATACATACATATATGTTTTATACAATCTACATACGAGTAAGTATCTGTCTTGTGTGGCGTATATAAATATTATTTGTAAACCGGTAGCTGGTTGCTTCGGTACAGGCTTCTAGCCTAGTGAAGCAATCGATAGATATGTCTTTAATATGTTAACCTATTTCGTTAATAAATAATAAAAATAAATAAATAAAATAATAGTAAAAAACACAGAATAGGTAACAATTTGATGAAGAATGTCAATCAGTGTACAGGTTGGAAAAAGTAAAAAAAAATGGACATTTATGATGAATCTTGATGAAAGATAATTTAAAAGCTCACCCAAAAGTCAATAATTCCTCACTCTAATAGCTCACGAAGCCGCGAGTCAACCTTGGTTGCAGTGTGGGCGCATCCGTGGGCGAGAGCTTGTATTCTCTAATTATTGACGACATGTTGGTAGGTAATGTAACGTAATGCGAGCGGGAACCACCTGGTTAAACGATGTTTGTTCTGTTTTACTGATAAAGCATTAGTCAAAGATAATTTACAACGAGTTGATATACCTGTACAACACGTCACGATACGTTGTTCTTGGTATATTTTTTTAATCGCGTTCAAGGTACTCATATGCACTAGTCATAAATCTATTAAAATGAATACTTAAGTGATAGCGTATATATCATGATGCTTACTGTAGTGGTTTTTACTAAGCTCTCGTCTTTCTAGAAGATATCGAAGCTTAGTATTGTTAGTACTGGCGTGCTGTCGTCTCGGTCCAGCGCCGCCCCCGGTCCCCGGACCTCTCCTCTAATCCCGATAGCTCCAGATCGGATGTCACTAATCACATTCTTGGACTCGGACCAACCGTGACGATGCTCAGGGCGTGAGCCCTTAACGACTTGATTGGGTAATATTTAGTTTGATTCTTTTAAAATATACGTCTGCTAAAGACGTAGCGTTTGGCAAACACAAACCACTGCAAAGAAGACATATTTATTTAACTGAAGGTCTAAACAAGTCACACGCACGAAGCCTAACATAACGACACCCACAGCTTCAAGCACAACCAGTCTTGCAAATCCAGACCAACAACTCCTCCAATTAAAAGTGAAGACAATTCTATTTATACTTCTTAATTCACTCTTTGGAATTCGTTAAGAGAACCCACGTCAAGCGCAGCTCCCGAACACGATGCACTCATTAAGGCTACAACCTTCGAAACTGGTTGCACCTATAGCTACTGCAACTACTGTAGTATTGCTTACTTATCATAGTAACTGGGGCATATTCTGTAGGCTTGTTACTGAGTGCGGTGGTACTGTGTAGTATTCCTTGTAGATTTTCGTGATTAGCCTGTAAAGAGCGCTTCTTCTGTAGTTGTGAGATTAACTGGGTTTTTATGTAAGGCTTGATTGCTTTTGCGTTGTTTTGTTGTACTTCTTTATTAGTTTTTCAAAGAGGATGAAATACTTACTTTCAGATGAATTATAACTTTTCAAGGAAAACGATACAGGTACTTATATGATGGTATAAATCAGTTGCAAGCAGAAGTTCGTTTCTATCAACGAAGTAAGAAAATTACTCAACAATTGGTATTCTATGTACTCGTACCATCTAAGTCACAAGAAAGCAGACCTTCAATGAGTAATAACGAAGCTAGATTCAGTTCCCAAGACAATGGCTGGTGGCTGCAGGGCCATGTAGGGCAAGTCGTCAGAGAACAATTAACTAGTAGATGAGGCTAATCTACGGCGACTCCATGCACGTAACTACTAAGAATTATAGACGTAATTGCAAAATAAACATTGTTGTTCTTTGTGATTTTGTTTGTTTGTAGTGTCGTGCAATTTAGTATACTAAATTGCACGACACTACACTATAATAAATGATGATGGTTCTAGCAGCTTTTCTAATAAAGCCATGCCAATTGTACTTGGATTGTATGATTCAGGTCCCTTAAAAATCTTGCTTTGGACCGGAATATTCATATTTATAATTTCCGGAGAATCATCGATGAATTCATAGCATTCTTCATAGAAGGGTTTGATTCCTCTACAGAAGTTGATAGATGATCATATTTTAAATTTGATCTTGTAATTTAAAGTTAAATCTGCTTCCGTCCAGTTTCCATTCAAGGCGATGATATCTCGCAACTTTGGCTCCCGGTTTGGATCTCGTTAACTGAATGTGAGGCGGTTAACCGTGCCCTTATTTATTTTAAATTTATTCGTTGGCTTATGCATTCATATTTTAATTAATAAAAAGTTAGTAAGTAAAAGTAGATTGTCTGGTATTTAGCAGTTTTTAAAAGAACAAAAGTGACTCTTACGTTATTTTAGTCACCAACTCTATACTCTTCTTTAAAATCATCTCTTATCCTTTAAATAACTTTCCCCATTATTTTTGGCAGAGTCAACCGCAATATTGCAATATTTCGCGTCCCTTTACATCGACAACGGTCTCAATTAACAAGCCAAAGTTCCAAGAAGTGGCAGAGTCAAGTGACCCGTTGTTTGGGTTCACTTGCAAACATCGCCTCCACTGCAACAGCACAATGTACTGCTTGTTCTGTGGATGATACATTTCAGGATTGGCAGATATGTGGCGGGTATTCAAGAATGTATTGACCACGAATGAACTGACTTGATGGTCTGACTTATTTTTAAATTTTTCTTTACCTTTCATTTCCATATATCTTCTTTTATGCTAAACTCTACTGGGCATTGAAATCTACCTATTCGTTTAAGGGATATCTAAAACTATTATTTTAGAGGATAAGACCAACCGTTTTGAAACCAGTTCATAAATAACGAAGTTTAAAACGAGGAATTAAGAATGATGAGTCCCCTCTCCGCTACGTCCTTAACTTTACCTATGAATTGCGAAACATGAGTAGCTACAACTAGGTATTTTTGTCAATTTGCCGCGGCCTTTGCTCAAATTATCCAAGTAAAATCTTTCCACAGAGCGTAATTAGATAGAATGGATAACGGTCACAATGCGCTTAAATATTCTCCCAATGCCATGGGAGTGATCTTGACATTCTTGGCAAACTTGGTGGAGATGGCAACCCTGTGAGAAGCACAACACACAACACACGTCTGTGTGTGTGTGTGTGAGAGAGAGACAGTGTTTATAAGATACACACGTGTCAGGTTACAGGATGGTCATAGGAGATCTCTTTGAATACCCGACACTGGTACTAGTTGCAACTATGCTGAATATAAACACATTTAACTATTTACACAGCTTTGTTGTCAGGGATATTATGCGCTTGTTAAAACAAATTTCTCTGTTCAAATGTTTACAAGACTGAAGACAACCTTTATTTTGTGAGAGGTCCATTTATCTCTTCAATTAGTTTTCAAGAACCCTGTATTGTGGCTAAAAACCAATCCTATAGCTAATATTAATAACTGTCCCATTAGTACATCAATGCGATATTTCACTTACAGTTCCTAATTAGCAAGTACACGACACTAGAAGTTGTAACTAATTATACCTATCTAATTCTTGAATGACATTCAGTAGGCAGTAATTTAAGAAATTCGTGCGTCGTTGTTACATTAGCGGATGCGAAGATACTCGTATATCTACCGCTGATATGAAGGACAATCGTCTCTACAGTGCGTTTGTAATCTGCATCCGGTCACAACAATACTTTTTGTCCGAAATTACAAGAAAATTTGCTTAAGATAATCTTTGTCATAACAGAAACAGATTATTAGTACAATATTTGAAACACTTTACCAGAAGCTGTGTTTCCTGCGAACTACAATCCAGGGGTTGTAGTTCAGGTAAACGTGTTACACCCTAGGCTGCAGCAATGCTTAACATCAGGCATGCTGTAGTCAAACGTAAACCTGGATAGGTTTACGTTTGACACATGTAAAAAAAATATTATTTCCAATTGTGTTTAATATTGTTATCAAGAAGCTGCCACATATTATGTACGTGCAATATACATATAATTATAAAAATATTTTCATAGCAATAATCAGCTACAAGGCATCGGAAATCGGATGTTAGCTATCTATTTTAACAACCGAATAAATTGCTATAAATAATTTGGGAACATCAAACGTTTATAAAAATGTAACCCGCGGAGTCAATGGTGCGCACATCCTTTAAAATGTTCCTTCACATGTTTGAACTTTTCTTGGTAAAGATCGAAGAGGGTCGGGTGAGTTCAAACGGAGGGAAACAAAACAAACGATTGTTTGTTTCTTGAGATATTTGGTGTGAAGTGGATTCTTTGCTCGGACTATCTGTTTTCTGTTACATTCTTTGTTTGTTTTTTTTATACGTGTGCTGGTGTATTAATTGTCAATATTGCCTAATACCACAGAATACACAATACATCTTATAGGTATATACTTGGAGATATTTCTAAGATTTATTGATATACTATCAAAATTATAAAAGAGAAGTTTTCGAGATCTAATTGAAAATTGTCAGCATTAAATTTAGCTTAAATATTACAATGAAACACACAGAACACATTATACTCTATCAATATCAAATTGATCAATCAATCTTAACAAGTTGAAAGATCTACTAAAATGGAAACGTACAATTATTTATCAAAGCCATATAATTTGGTATGTAAACATATCGTGACTGCAGATGGGTAAGTATACCGTGTAATAAATAAATTAAGACAGTTATTATTATAACAATCGGCGTGAAATAATAATTATTGTGCACCGAAGATGGCGTGCCAGTGAAAGCTATGATTCCATAAATTGTTAGATTTCCCAGCGATGTATTGTAAGCAGACCATTGTTAGTTAGCGATAATTGATTCAAAATAATTGTCTCGAAAAAGATTAAATACTCGGATAAAATGCAGCTAAGAAAATCGATAAATCTGGTAAACAATGTAACGGTGATTATTTCTGAAGGTTGTTGGTGATGACTTTGAGTGCATCGTTGTTTCTTGCTCTCAAATTTTGTGTTATCTTCATTAACGTAGCATTTACTTTATCCAAATGTTAATTAACTGCGTCTGAAAAGCCTTGTTGAAATTCAGATGATTATTATACCTAAACATAAACTTTCTATTTGTTATTTTGTCTAGGATTTGAAGAAGTAGGTATAATGGATAAAGCTAACTTCTGTTTGACGACTGCCTCCTAATTGCAGCATGTGCCTACAATTGGTAGAGTCAACAATCAACACGAAACCAGAGGTTAGGAAGGTTACCCGGCTGTGGTCAGTGACTGCGGTCATAGCTACAGTGAAGGTCGAGGATGTATGGACATACTTATGTTGAGGTACGCAAACAACGTAATGAAATACCTATCAAAATGTTTCCTTAAAAAAGATTCAAAAATGGAGCCTTGAAAATTCTTAATATCTTTTTTTCTGAATACATGTAAACAAGTACTTTTACTTTTTACATAAATGACAGCCTTTGGAAAATTGATAAAAATGCAATTGCCTGGTTTTTCACGGAGGTTATTCCGTTAATCCAAGACGAAATATTTTTTTTAACAATTTTAAATGCACTTTGATTCCCATAGGTACCTATCTAATGCATCTGTTGGAACTCTCGTGACTTTTCACTTACCGCTCTATCAATAATGCAGTAATGGTGGTTCAACCAAACAATGAGTTGACGCGCGCTAAATTACCGATTGACCACCGCAGCTGCCAGTCACCGCTGAACCGGTTTCAATCTAGATTGGAGTCTTCAGGCATTTAATGACTCGACTGAACATTATAATGTAAGGCAAGTTATTACATTATATTCGGTATCCTCTAAGGTGGTTTGAAAACTCTCGACAGTTGTCTACCTGGAGCCCTTTTATCGGAAAATAACCCGGGGGTCTTCAAATCCAGAGTAAATAGGTGCAGACGTGCAACATCTTAGACTACAGTGGTGCTTACCATCAGGCAGGCTGTATTAAAACGTTGGCCTATTCCGTGTTAAAAATTGCCTTCTTATATACGATAATTAAAAGAAGTAAAATGCGAAATGTAGCAATAAATTTGGACGATTAGATTTCCTTTCATTGAAAAAGTACTCTACTATACTAACTATAGTTCGATAGAAATGAAATGTTGCTTCTAATTGCTCTTTAACTACGGTACAATAAAATGTAATTAACCAATTGAAACTTGAATTTTATGTTTGGCAATGAACTCTTCAGTGTCTTTAAAAGGGTTAGCTCAATTTGACCGGAACATCTGGTAGACAGTCTGGATGATCCTGCTCAGCATTTATTTATTGCTTCTTTTTATATGTTTTATACATGTATTCGATTTATCCGGTGAAACTACATGTATAAGAGTTAAAATATATGTACGTAGTTGTAAATTTTACACAACTATAAGATTGCTCTTTGCCATGCCGCTGGCTTTTATTTGACCTAATTAGTTTAAAAGAACAAGAAAATATAAACAAATATTAGTAGTAAGCGTAGATAATGTGTTATCAAAGCAATAACTATTTGTATTCGATAACAATGTTTCGAAATATCTGTCACGAGAGTCGCACAGGCGTCGATAAACATTAGTTATTGATATGAACGCTATGTGATATTCTGTTATACTGGTTATGAAATAGGCGCATATTGTCTTTGATTATTCTCAATTTGAACTCATTAATGTCGTCAAAAATTTATAACACTATGTCATTTAAAGCTGCAGAAGCAAAAACAAAACACCATACCAAACTAAGTGTTTAATGGTAACAAAATATGTGATTGGTGGTTAAAACATTATGAAAGTTTTAGGTATAACTTATCGAATGTTTTGGTAAATTTTTCTGAGTTTGCAATGACAACCACGGGTTAGGATTTCTAATTGCTCCAAATTTAACATGTAAAAAGTCCACGAATTTAGAACTCTGCTCTACAAACTGTCAAAGACATTTTCTAGTCACGCACTTGATTTTTTGCACGATAAAACATTTTTTACTCAATATAAAAATGTCATAAAAATTATGACAACCGTTATTACATCTTCAAAGCGTCGTCAACCAGGTCAGTAGTTTTTCATAAAGCTGAAATCTGAATTATGAAAAAAATATGTACAGTGTAGCGACCTACATTATGTTTGCCGGAAAAACTAATTTACAGTTGATGTAGCAGAAATGATTATTAAATGAAGTAAGATAGATTAAGTGCCGTGACTTTTCTTGATCTGGTTTTTTCCCCAGTTTCCTGCGCGCGCACCTGGCGCGCGGAGCACGTGCGCACGCGCAGGAGCTTTTTTACAAGCTTTTAGAGTTCCGCGCTTTGTAAGCTGATACTACTGTGAGGATGTTTGTTTAGATGTACTGAATGGTGTTCGTCATTGAAAGATTTATGGTTTTAGATAAATGCACATCTTTTTAAGAAGATTTTTTGTCTTCATTTTTTTGTTCTATTTTACGTCATTCAATCACATACATGGACCTCACTCATATCATATATCTAATGCTGTTAAGAAAAAAATATTTCCATATAAACTTATCACAGTGATGATTTATATTATTTTTTTCCTTTTAGAACCCTTGAAATGAAATTCAAATTAAAACTGACACACTTTTTTTGATCTCATTTCAAGCTCTACTTAACCCGTAGATTTAGACGCCACATGGCTGTAGAGACAATATCTTAATATGTATCTATATTTATACCACCCTGCCTGACTCCTGTTCCATGGTATAATAGCTCCATGGCCAGGTGAGGACCAGCTGGAAGCAATGAGACCATCTGATGGTAATGAAAGGTTTGTTTTGTATGTTTGTTGTATGAAGGTGGCTGAAACTGGATTATGAAGAATGAGGTATTGAGTGTGTGCTTGATTGTTTGAACAGCTTGTTGTTTAGATAACTGTATGGCTTTGTTAGTGTATTGATTTATTAAATACCTCGTTTAACATACATAAATTAGGATTCTTCGACGACGAAATATGGAAGTAATGACTTAATTTTAAAATGATTAAAAGCTTTTTAGAAACCTACTTTTATAATCATCATAAGGAAGAAAGTTGAGAACATCACATCATATTAAATCATTCCATCAGATTACGCAAACAAATTTCAAAGCACACAGTTTTACGAGACAATTCCCTGAAGATTTTGGTGGCTGTTGATACAGATGTCAAGCGTGAGGAATTATCTATTAAACTGAAATAGACGTTTTTGAATGGTCTATAAATGTATAAATAGACGGTTGTTAAGATGGGTGGATTAGGTCAGGACATATGTATGCAGTATCTATTTAGTAGTCTGTGGTCAGAACTCAAGTGGGGTGTGTTAGAATGTTAGGCTCCAATTAGAAGAAGTGAGCGAAGCGAGGGGCGAGGTAAGTACCCGCGTCTCGATGTAATGTGATAAGGCACGACTTGTCTGACTAGCAGATATAAATAGTGCCAGCTTCTGGTTATCTACTGCCTGCTGTTATTTTTGAGAGGTATGGTGTATTCTATTTTTTATTTTATTGATATTGATTAAGTTAAAATATACGTAGAAAGAACACCACCTTAACTCTTCAACTACTTACTTTTCTATTATCAATGTAACTTTCCTAAAACACGCAAATTTAATCAAAGAAACATGTTAACCTAGCACATGGAGCGATGATGCGTTGTTTGTTTACATTCATCCAACACTTGAAGAGTCGATAATCAAAAATAAGTAACGGTGGCTTCGATAACCCGAATATGTTCGTATTAACTGTTACACCACACACTCGCACCTGCGTTATATACCGTTACATGCATTGTAACACTCTGCTACAACTACGCGTAAACACCCGAGGGAAACGATTTCTACGTTGATACAAGGATAGCGTATAATTATGTAGATTGCATGATTTATTGATCAGACTAACGTGAAGACTTTTTTTACAATATACTTACAAATTTATTTGCATTCGTAAGAATGTTTTTAGTCCGATTAACCCATAGAAAAGTGAAGCAACTGTCTCTTTTTTCATTGATTAACCTTAAAAAAATTGTTGATAAATAAAATAATAAATAGTAATTTAACGTCATGCGTGCTCTATCCATTTAATATTTCACAACAAAGGGCGTCTGTATTTAGTACAAACTAGTTTTAATCTAATCAAACTAGATATTAAAGTTTCTTTTAATATCTCACCGCGTGGTTACCGCATTTTCTAAGCAGCTTAATAGTATTAGAGTTGTCAGTAAGCAGTAGGTGAGTTGTCAATGTGTCAGTAATCTCCGAATTTTGTCGGTCAATTGGGCTGACACGAGTGATGGTGACTGAGCAAACATCCGTCGATTACCCGCGGCTGTGTCTGCGCATCATAGGGCATGCATAGAGTAGCTACTAAAACATTATTTAAAAATCAGATCAGACTGGATAAACTGTACGTTAACTTACTAATAAGCCTACCATTTTATTTAGAAACAGAACGGATGCAGTTGAGCTACTTTGTAAAGATGCAACAGTAAAAACAAACGTTGAAGTTCTCTAACATAACGAAAATCTTTCGCACATTCTTTCCCGTGAATTATAATTGATATTTTCTGGTCTTAATTAATATATCTATGAAATACCTTATGAGCTTTTTGGAAATAGTTAATACAAATATTTTTGTCGTAACGATCTATAGATCTCCTATTCCCCGCACACGCGCCGGGGCGTCAGTCGCCGTTTCGTTACAATTACATTATTTATTTACTCGAGTTAACGGACTTCCTATATAAAATTTTATTTTATTTTAGTGATAAACTGAAATTTACGAGAACAAGAGTTAATAACAATATTATTAATTGAAAACATCCTTTTTTAACGAGAACTTTCTAACTCCTGTATTCCTTCGTGCTATCGATTTAGAGGCTACCCATATTTAAATATTAATTATCTTGCACGAGTCTTCGTTAAATTGATTAATAGTGTTTCCACATCACATTTATTTCCCACCAATAAAACATTAAACAAACACCTATTAGGTACCTTATTCGCTACACTGGCACGAGTCCACCCAAAACACGATGTCAGTAGTTTGTGCATCTCATCTCGGTCTTCTTCTTCTTCTTATCGAATGAGAGTGGCCAACTCTGGTGTCGAGAATTTATCAAGCCGCCCTAAGGGCCTCTGACATGGCTTAACGACTGCCGCACTAGACAAACAGCCTGGACCTACAATTTAACGTGTCATCCGACCCACGGAAGCACCCAAAATGGAATGCCACTTTTCGGTCACCCATCCAAGGACAGACCGGTATCTCATCTCGGTATCCAAAGCACATGCTACAGGTAAACCAAGGTCCTAATCCGTATCCAGATTACACAACTCTGTCTCGTCCAGTTCAAGCAGAGCAGTAGCCAGCCACAACAGGACGCCTCTAAATTGGGTGAATGAGGTGTGACGGCAGGAAATTAGGAAATGGAAGCTCGCGACGGTTTTTGTGGCTATTTCTGAACGATGCATCTTCCGGCCGGTGATGATTGGGGATTTGTTGCTATTATGCTGGAAGGGTGAGTAAATGTTAGAGTGTCTGATAGGTGGCGAGATGAATGACACTTATTGAGAAAGTTTTAAAATATTCAGCTGCAAAAATCAAAATTGTATAATTTTTATTCCTTGCGAAAAGTTATTTTATATTCACACAATAATTTACTTCTTTCGTTGGATATATTTTGAACACTAGATACGAACATAGTATGCACCAGGAATAAATCCAAGAGCAAGACAATGTTCAAAGCCAACACCAAAAATATATGAAAAGCCGTAAGCGCAGTCTGAGATAAGGTAGACACAGATAGGGTTGCAACCTCATCCTTTTACGCAAGACATGAAACTTTAAATCCTTCAACATTTTCAGCTACTTACTATTAATGTATGCGCCCACTGAGTGGCGTGTGCCACAAGTCTATAAATTACCAAATGCTCAGTGATCCATTGCTCAAACCCGATGCGGTCGCGCTCCATTGCTGGTGAGGCAACTTGCAATTATACCACCGGAAACCAACCAGGGAAGTTACCATCAACCATGTGCTAGCCAATTACTCTTTTTTCATATCTGGTTAAAATAATCTCACTTTTGTAGGAATAGAGAAATTAATTCGCTATAAGGAAGTGCGGGGAAATTGCACATTTATTCGAATCATGCACTTAATTTTAAGTATCACCTATTTGTGTATGTAGATGTGTGTGACTTCCTTGCGAGGTTTGCGGTGAAATTGATAAATATTACACTGATATTTTTTTAATCCAAACTGTGTGGCAAATATGAGTAGCTCGGCTGGTCAATAGATTCCTTGTAGGATCATCATCGTAAGAATTGTTTGATCGGTGTGTCCTTAGCTATCTGTTCAATATTTACGTACCCACATATTTGCTTGAATTTTGTAATTTTTCTCTAACGATTTGATTTCATATAATACATATTGTATTATTTTAACAAATATGCGCAGTAATCCAAATGTCTCTTGCAGAGCTGTTATGATAGAGTTATGTGGTTATAGAGGATGCGAAATGACCGCCCAGGAGGAATTTAATGAGGAAGCACTGGACTAGTTCCATCATCCAACGTGACATGGCTGTGTCAGGAGACAAGTGGTTATGAAAGTAAGAACTATGAAGTGGTTAGGAGAAATATATTTATAAAAATCTAGTCAAATATACTTAATACATTAGTCAAAATATTTAGACCTTCGTAATATTTTTGCACTTCGTCAAATCCAACGAAATTGTCACCTTATCGAATGACAATCTGGAAACCATTCTTCCGACACCATATGAACCTGTAACTATTAGATACTGTATCGCCCTTGCAGCTGTGACTCACTTTTGACCCATTGTATCTTCCACTCTAAATCCTCATCTATTACCTTTATAATAAGGTCTGAATTATAGTAACTATGTATTGTCACAAGATTCGAACCTTGTCATTGTAAAATCATTCCTGTTCCTTTGATATACGGTTCATATTCTATCTGCTATGTCGATGGTGATGATGTTGCAATGTTTCGGAAGCTGCAGCGGTCAGATGATCGATGTTACGCTCTTCTTGTTGACCTTTGCGTGTAATCGCGTTATCTTGAACGCGTGGAAAATCTAAGGGGAATGACTTGAAATGGCTTTGTATAAGAATGACAAATGTTTTCATTTTTAAAATAATAGTCAATATGTATGCACATTTTACAGTACAATATGCTTGGAAAGGGTAAAAATGTGGACTTATTGGGTATTTTGTTAATCTGAGTTCCTAAAGAGTTTATAACCAAAAATTTATATACGAACCTCTTTTGTTTACAACTCCTTAGAAATCTAGTTCACTTTAAAGTCGTGTCCATAAATTATGTGAAGATATAAAACTAATCAAAAGATGAGCTCAAATGGATCATAAATATGTTTTGAAGTATTTTAAAAAGGTTAAGGACATGCCCAAATAGGAACTGATGTTTAAGATCCGCGTGGGTAGCGTGAATTAAATTGGCGTTTCACGAGAATATGTAAACAAACCATTTTCAGGGTTTTATCGCATATCAACCTTCGCATATCGGATACTGAAGCAAAACCTTATTTTAAATCTGTTTATGAAAATAAAGTCACTTACCTACAACCAGCGCCATCTGTCCGCAGAGTCACAAACTAAGAACAATAAAAGCCTGCGCGTGCGCGGGCGTTTATTACATACAGTACATTTATACATTGTATTGCGAGCAGTGTTCATAATATTATTGAAAGTTCCATGCGTTGCCGTATATTTGGCGCTGTAGTGCTAAAGTTCAGGTAACTAAAAAACATTATTACCTACGTATTGACAAATGTACTTATATATACCTACCTATATATGTATGTACTGTTCAAAATTATGACATTTATGCAGTTCTAATAAAGAGACTTTCTTTAAAAAATAATGGATTTAAATTAACTTGCTATGTAACATTTCTCAATAAATAACAGCTACTAGGTATATATCTATATTCGGAAGCGATAAGCATTTATTTCCTTAATCACATCATTACAGTTTCCTACAATGTAGTACATATCTTCTAATTGGTCAGCATTTCTCTCTGTTCAAACAGCGGTTTTAGCATGGCCATTAATGCAATATTCATTCTGAATCAACGTGTCTGTCCTTCCGCCACCGATAAACTGATAAAAAATGTACCATGTTTGTAGAAATAAAGTTATGTAATTAAAGGGTTTTGCTATACGTGCTATTAATACATTAACTTAACAACAACCTACAAAAACGTGTTCTTAAGAACATCCGTAGGTACTAATATAAATAAACGTTGACTAGCTCACCGTAGTACGATTCATATAGAGAACTGCATCCATACCAAGCCCACTGGTCTGCATTATGTTCGTCTGCCCATCCTCCCCGAGGTCTGGTTTTTACATTTCCTCCGGTTCAAGTTCGTTCAAGGCATTCAAGCTGAGATGACCACTTTTACCGGTGCTTTCTTCGACCGGACGTCTTTGACGGTACTCGCGAGCTTTACAAGGTCTCCCAGACTATTAAAGTTTCTTGTTTAGTTACACCACGCATAGGTAAGGTATGCTCGGACACAGTTGTGTAATAATTTAAACACATGTTTGTTTCTGGGATGAATTCAACTGCGCCTATAAAGGTAACAAGTGACTTACATTTTGTATGCTGAGATTTTTTACAAAATTAAGTGTTTGTAGCCAATTTAGCCAGGACTATAACAATCAATAGCTGTTGTAAGCTGGATTAATTATTGAAATAATATTCACTATTCTAACTATGCGAAACAATCCCACGCTGCCAAAGGCACCCTCGACCCTTGCAATTTTAAAATTATTCCCATGACCAATTCCCGAGTAACTGCCTGAACCTGAATATAATATGTAACAACGAACCTACACCTACATTAAAACACCCCTTACAATACACTCGCACTTGCAAAAATATAAACACACACATACATACATAATAATGAATAAACAAAACAATACGATGGTACCAAAACAAATCCTCGAGCATTGTATGCAGGTTCCCAGGCTATATCCGGGTGTTTCCTGGTGGACAGGTGGTCGCACAGGTGCGCCCGCTTCCGACGCCCCCGGGGCATGTGGGAAACTAGACACGAGCGTGCTGAATTTATTGAGTGTAGTGATTGGAATTAAATTGAATTTTCTTAATTGATTGTGATGTTCTGTTTATGGTTATTGGGATCCTTCTTATTCAGAGAGAAGTTGACAATTTAGTGCTATTACTTTATCGCATGATCGTTGGGCCGAAGGCTACTTACTTCTTTTACAAAAACTTTATATTAATATTCACATATTAAATGTATTTATTTGCTATCATTCAGTAAACACATACCAAAATGTTATTTAAACAACCCAAATAATATTTCAGCTTAGTAACAAACAACTTCCTGTGCTCAAAGTCCTAAATCTCAAATTCAAATCCAGTAAACTGTTATCAATTCGCGAAACCGTAATCCGTTATCAGTCAAACCTCTGAAACTCGCGAATTATCTTATCTAAACTTCCACCAACGAGCTTCCACTGCCGGCTTCTGTATCCGCCAACTATTCTATAGTAGAAACCTTAGTGCTAATTTAATAGGCTATCCTACAGGTTGTGTGTAGGCCCAGACTCCAGATTATGTCACAGTAATCACGGATCCCGTAACCACAACACCGGTGTGCATCGAAGCGAATACCACTCCAAAGCAAGTATGGCCCTTAGGACAGCCATCACGGAAAGAAAAGAAGGGCAATGCAATGCATGCCAGTTTGCCCAGAATGCCCAGTTTGCCAGTATTAATCCCACCGTCATGGCAGACGCACGCGTCATTATCGCTCCCATACCGGCGCCGCGAACTCGCCTGGCGTTACTACCCCATAATATACACGTGAGTTTCAACTTCGGCACAGAATTTGTGTAGATCTTTGTGATTAAAGTGATATTATTTTTGTGACATTTGTGTAAAGGTGTGTTGAAGTTATTGGATACAGTGAGAAAGGGCCGTCGTGGGAACTTGATTTTCTGCAATCCGCACATTCTTGGTCGAATGATAACTTTGTTGGATTTGCATTGCCGCTCTGGTGCACTGCTGGGCTGGGTGTTACGAGACAGGCATTTGATACCTGTAGCGATATACAATATTCATGTTTTCCGGTTGCGTTAGATTGGGTGTCTCAAATTCTTGAAAGCATGTTTTTATTATAAATTTCTTATTAGAAACTGTTTCAAGCAATGAAGCATTTTGATTTACAATTTTCTTTTTGTTAGCTTTGTTTGATGTATAATATTAAGTTGCCTTTGTTCCAAAAGAGCTTCCTGGTTTTTTATGATATAGGATGCACTCCCGGTAGTGCATGCCAATCCGGATTACTCAAGTGGACGGAAGATGGAAAAAATCTCATCTTGTTTAGGCTTCTCCGGTATTTTTATAGGATGGGCAGAAGAATCCTGTTTATTGTGTACTTGTAAAGGTTCTGTCATGATTCATGCATCTTTTGTTTCTTCATTGAATATTTGTATTACTATTTATTTTTTGTCTTTAAATTATTTATTACTTGAAAGACTGGTAGACATGCTAATATTTACTAGCTATGTTATAATTTACCAAATTTTATTAATTTGGATGTATTGAAACTTTACTGGTTGTTTTGAATAATGAAATACCTATATTTTTATCAATCGTTACTAGCTTTAGTACCTAACAAGTGTAGCAAAACATGTTTCGAATCAGGTCAATATCAATCCAACTGGATTGAAATGATGAAATGATGCTCCATTTTAGACCACAGTTTAGCTACAAGTGACCTGGTAGTCAAATGCCTACTTATCATGTAGTGGTGAAATATGTCCCAACGTAAATCCTCTCCTCTTTCCAGACCACAATAAAAGTGTACGCGCGCTGTTTACGTCCCGACATCGAGTACAAGACGCTGTCTGTGACGTGGGGGACCCGCGCCCGGGAGGTGGTGGCCACGCTGCTGGGGAAGTTCCGCATGAGGCACAGAGACCCGCGCCTGTTCTACCTGTCCATGGAGGTGCGGGTCAGGGCCGCGGGGCTCCGGACGACGCTCGTGCTGGATGACGACGCGAGGCCCGCCGCGCTGCAGGCCTGCCATCCGAAAGGATACTCCAAGTAAGGATATTTTATTTAAAAACATTTCTTTTAGATGGTTTCTGTAACTCTGCCTACTCACACACATTTTTGTGACTTTAGTTTAACTTAGCTCTTTTGGTGAACTAATTATCAACAAATTGTTGATAATTAGTTGTATGATTAAGTATGATACAGGAAGCCAAATAATATATAGGAGCTAATACGGTAGCGGTCACCATTCTTCCTCATTCTTATCTCAAATTTCAACGAATCTTACCTACGTCATTAACTAATTAAGTTCATATATTTACCGTTGTCGTGTCGTGATACTAGGAAGAATAAATATATAGCTTGTAAGTAGTTAGTATGAGTCAAGCCAAAGGTGAAGATTGTTCTAAGCACAATCCGCGTAATGAATTCATGACGCAGCTGTGACTCATGTTGTGAACGTAAGAAGGTCAATATTTGAGACATAGTAATTTGCATCTACTTTAGTATTCTACAACATTATGGTGATGTTGTGACTACAACTGTTAGTACTATGTTGCCAAATGTAAAAGTGTAGTAGCAAAAGTGACTCAATTCTCTGCAACCAAATTCCAAGTTTCACATTCTTTGTTACATAACATAACAACAGTACTCGATACAATAATATTTATATATAGCTATCAGTATACCTACAATTAAGTGCATATACCTTTATGCCGGTGCTGTATCCGATTGTTCGGCCAACAATGGCCGGCTGTTTCATTATAACACAAGAGGAAAAGAAGTTATTTTTCACACACATAATTAGGGAAATAAATGGAGTGGTCGAATGACAATACCGAAATAGATTCTCAAAATAGCAAAATTGAAAGATTAGTTTAGTTGGTGCAGTCTTAAATATATTTCATTATGACGAGAGTACCAAAGAGATATAAATATTTAGTAAAGTAAATACATACAAGTTTCGGTAAAGTAAAAGAAGCAGCCATTACTTTGTGTAATATTTCCATGAAGATGTGATCACATCTTGACATCTTGTTTTGATCAAACAGGTAAGCCGGAACTCCATAACATAACCCATGATCTCCTAACAACGATCAAAACAACAAATCTCAATTAGTTAACCGTTCGGCGACACTCGGTCCGCAAGACCACCGGCCGACCGAGCGACTCCGAAAAAAGCAGCAACTTTCAGTCGCTCTGTCCCCTCTTCCGGCTAGTCTATTCTCGTTCAGTAAACAGAAACGATACGTTATAAAGCTAGAAAGTTTGGAACACTTTATTGACCATATGGAACGTGTAGCGCGTGTCGACATCGGTAGGTGGAGGGTTAATACGGTGCTCTACGCTAAATAGGTTAAAGTATATTGGAATATAATGTTTGCGACTAGATCACCTTTAGATGTACCTACTTTGAAAACTAACAAACTGTGTGTGTGTGTGTGTGTGAGTTCAGCTATGTGTCATAAGACACATCAAACAAATGCTGCAACGAATTATCGATGCAGCATTTGTTTGTGCAAATAGAGTTATTCTACTTGTCTTAGAGGAAGTTGATCAATATAAAAAATAACTAATTAGTTAAAAAGATAAAATAGATATTTAGATGTAATACGTTTTACTCTAGATTTTGTTTTTGATAGACTCTTTTAGAGCATAGTAAAATTTTATGTAGCGAGTAGGTACCTACATGTTACTTATTGGCTGCAGTGTTTTCATGGCGGGATTAAAGGTTTATGGATGAGTAAACGTAGGAAGGATATAAAATACCTATTATAAACCGACGAGATAGCTGCGACGATGAATTCAGTAGAAAATAACTTTCAGAGTTATATTTTAAGTATAATACGACGTAAAAAGAAACATTTCTGAGTCCCCTTCGAAAAATGTATGCACTTAGAAACAAATCAATATTATCCTTAAGTTAACAAAGATTATTGGAATTCTAAATAATATATGTATTTAGGTAGGTACATAATATAACAACAGCAAAAATTTTGCTATATTTACATTATATCGCAATAATAACATATTTAGTTTAGGTAGGTTACACCTGTATAGGCAGTGTAAAATATTCCTCAAAGTAATTGTTATAACAAAACACTAACATATATGTCATAGTACCTATACCTCAATATACGCAGTTATCCTTTTTTGCGGTGTAGGTGACAGGTGGGTCATCCTGTCTCGAAGGAAACAAAACAAAACCTACTTGTATGACCAACTACAAGCAACTTACCCAACCTACTTATTAAGTATCACAAAGTATATAATTTGGCTCTATTATAAGCTAGTTTCAAGATTGCCAGCTGTTCCACATCGGTCACCTGTATTGAAATTAGATCAACTTTATGGCACCTGTCTAAAAATTAAATGCTGAATTTAATTAGGGCTTCAATTATGATGATAATGGCTAAGCTGAAAATGTGTACCTATTGTCAGACCGTGTGCAAAAATTCACCTAGAACTTATTAAAAAAAAAAATTATACCTGGAGAGTGCATGCATACAGCGACTCACAACTATTGGACTATTACAAACTATACATTTGGCGTGTAAAACTAATTTTATATTCATTATCATTTCGAGATCATTGAACACTTTATATAATAAGACTATAATACCTATATAATAGGTCCTAACCTATGAAATTGCCGTTTTTTCTTACATTTTAATCTGTTTGTAACTTTTACGTACAGCTATATTTTTTCCAAATACAATTTTTATTGTATCAATTGTTGAATAATAATAAAAAAAATGTATTACTAGTGCATATTACTAATAGGGAAGTCATTGAAAACACCTCTTTCAATGTGTCGTCGGTTTCACTACTTTAACTAGGTATATTTTTATCATATACTCTGCTGTACTAACATACAAACATTAAAAATGTTTGTATGGAAATATATTTTTTCTCAATTTCGTCATACAAATCGGCAATTTCATAGGTAAAGACCTATTATGTACTCCTTTCACCGAATACTTTTGCCCCAGGATCTAACAGCACCCCCTCCTCCTTCCAGGTTCTCCCTGCAGATGCGCCCGGGCGGGCTGGTGAAGATCTACGACAGCGCGCTGATGTCCTCCTCGCAGTACAAGTGTATCCTCACCAGCGAGCAGACCACGGCGGACGAGCTGCTGGCCATCCTGCTGCACTGCTACGACTCCACTGAGGGGGTGGAGAGGTTCTCGCTCTATGAGGTAAAGGATCTTAACTAACTTATTTGGAATTTAACAAAAAAACTTGTTACCGGCCACTTTATCGTGTTACAAGTTTATTGATAGTAGAGTAGGTAGAGCCAAGTACCTATTTACAGTTACCTATAACCACAGTTTCTCTATCATAATACTGGAATGAGAAGTTTGAAAGAAAATTACATGAAAATGTAATTGGAACAAGTATACAAATCCACTAATATTCGGTACATTTTAATAGTCCTTAGTCTTATTCGCTCCTTATATATGTTCCAGGTGTGTCAGTCTCAAGAGTACGAGCGCAAGCTGCACCCGGACGACCTGCCGCTGGTGGTGCAGCGCGCGTGGCCGCCCGACCACGACTGCCATTTCCGCGTGCGCCGCAACCCGCGCGCTCCTCCCCTGCCCCCGCGTGCCCTCCCCGCGCCCGCTTCCATAGAGGAGGAGGAGCCCGTGCGTGCGCTCTCCGCTCTCTCCTTGGACTCCGACTCCTCATTAGAGGAGCAGAAGCGCTACAGCCCCGTGTACAAGTTCCCCAGCATCGGCTACTGTCGGGAGACCAAGAACGACTACCTATACATCTGACTAGCGTACCTCTGCTACAGGCGCCTGCGCCGCGCCAGGACAGTCAAACGGCTCCAAGTGTAAATAGTGACGTGTACATAGTGACGGCTAGGAGTGCTAATCTCACAAGTGTGAAACCAAAGAGACGCTGGCTTGTACGTAACGCGGGATTCTAACACTTATCTGTAACTAGAACTGAACTGGTTCGTGAAGGATGAGGAGAAATTCCCTCATTAATGGGGAATCCATGCAAGAGGCTGCATGCTACAGTATAGTGTAATTTATAACATTTTTGGTACTTTATAGAAGTTTATAGGCGTACACTCGATTGAAAATCGACCGATCTGCAGCTAGAATAAGTTTTGTCAGGTTTTATATACTCCGCATTATATTCTTTTAAAACCCTGTAAGTTACGAAAACCTATTGTTAAAACATGTAAGTATAATTCAAAAATATTAATTTCTAGTCTAAAATAACTATGAACTTCACATCCATAGCAGAAATACAAATGATATAGTTTTGTATTCACCTCACGAGCCAATGAAACGTTAAGTATGTTTAAATAAAAACTGTATATAAAATTAACTTAGAGTAATTAGCTAGTAGACACCAAAGAGGCAAGCGAGAGGAAATTAGAGCTATTTATCTGTTATCCACGATGATGTTATATTTATTTATGCAAGGCAAGCCACCCTGCAGGTGCGATCACTCTGTCATCGAATTTACTGCAATGCCTGTAATAAACTGCGATATGTTTCTAACACGAGAAGTTTTATTTATATCCACATAAAGAAAGTTTAAGCCTTAACTCATATTATTTCAGGATATTATGGATTTTTAATACATGTCATGGATTATAAAAAAATATCAAGACATTTCTCAAAAAAACTTTTTGGGGTTCAGTTCCGTTCTAATTATATCCCGAATTTCAAGCGATAGTGATATTTCTCAAACAAATTAAGACATGGTACCGTTAGCTTTTAGATTCCAGATTTGTACTAAAAAAACATGAAAACAATGCATTCGATATAAAGTATTTTATTTACAAATGATTGCAACAATGAAGTACAGACGATGCAATATAATTACAGAGTATGTCAAAAAATGGGAAACGGATAATATCTAACGGTACTAAAATTATCTTTTATTTAATATTATTTTATTTATTTAAAATTTATACAATCGCGAGCTCCGTACCGAGTGCGAACTCGTCGGTACGCCCTGCGCCACCTCATCGCGCGGGGTTCCCCGGTGCGGCGCTGCGGCCGGGGAATCCCGCGCGCCTTGCACTCTCCGAGGGCGCGGCGTGGGAGCGCGCGGCCTCAAGCGTGCCACTAAAGCTCAGCGAATCGAAACAGCGTCCGGCGCACAAAACGCGCGATAATAAAAGACAATACACGAAACCTATGCTGCTTACGGGGGCGACACTATGTACAGTCGGACGTCGCCGGCGCGCTATACGGGCGTCTCCGCGACGCGGTCGCGCGCGCCGGAGACGTCCCCGCCTCAGACGGCGTTGAGCGCGCGCCGCGACGCCGCGTACTCGTCGGGCGGGTCGCGCTCAGCGCGGCGCGGCGCGCGCTCTTCGCGATACTCGTCGCGGTATGTGTCACGCGTGTAGTCGTGCCCGTACGCCTCCCGTTCGTACGCGTCCCTCTCGTACGCGTCCCGCTCGGTGGCGTACCCCTCGCGGTAGTCGCGCGGGTACTGGTCGCGGTCGCGCGATCTGCCGCGCTCATAGCGCGCGTACCGCGAGCGCGCGTAGTACTCCTCCTCCAGCCGCTCCGGGCGCGCCGCACGGGGCCGCGTGCCTGTAACACACACAAACATGTGTCACTACTCCACAATCCTCCACGACACACGGTCGAGCTCCAAGCCAGGTAGTCACATGCAGTCAACCTGAAATTGGATGCAGAGAAAACCAAAAACTCAAAAACCATTCGCAATATTGGAAGGTAAAAGGGCGTAGGTAAGGTAAAGGGAGCTTTCTTCGTACACGGACAGGGTGGGGGCGGAGCACCCAGACTTACGACGGTCAGGTTAGAGTGGGGGCGACGCGCACGCGGCCCGGGCAAGGGAGCACCTCCACGGCCTCCGCCGGCACCGGTACGGCCGCGGCCGCTGGACATATACCATCTCGTCAGGATCAGTTCGCAGTACGTTGACACATAGGTACAGGCGTAGTTATATGGGAGTATGGGCACAGGCCATGAGACCGAAACGAAGGTAGCGTAGGGATCGATGCTGAATGGAAAAACATTCCAAAATGAAAATTGGTGAAACCTTAGACGAAAATGAAATCTCTGGAGTAAATCAGGACTAGAACTGGTTGGGTTAGTGAAGTAACTCTCGATACATCGGAGCTTATATGAGATCAAATCTAGAAATTAGTGGAAGCGACACCCTCAATCATTGTCATCGTCATCCAAATGGCTCCCGATACCTCTTTCATTTACAAAGTATTTACAAGCCAGATGAATGCAAGTGACGAAGTCAGGCAAGCAGGTTAGGGCGGGGAGCCTTGAGCAAATGTACGGAAACCTGGACAGGGAGGCATCATCGATGTCTGGTAAATGGCAAACACCTGGAAAGCATGGTCTTCCATCGGCGCTAGTGAGCTTGCCCAGATGCTTCCACTGAAATGAACACGACGGTCAGACGGGGCAGCGTGACATCGACCGGATACTACATACTTGTCTTTATGAAACTATCAAGAGTCTTGTATATGTTATTTTTAAGACATAGGTACATATCTTATGAACTTCCTATTAACAAAACCCAAGCATAAACCGCCAGGTTAGGTCGTCAAGCTAGTTTTTTAAGTCTTTGCTTGACTGTTGCTCTCAAAGTAAGCGGATTTCACAAATGTAATGTACTGTAACGGTATGATTTCGAACTATTTGTGAGACTGTTAAGACAAATGTATAGTGACCGTTGTACAACATCGAATGCAGCGTTAGTAGACACTGAACTAGGAGATATTTAATGGCAATGTTCGTGTCACTACAGACTACAATGTTTAAGAATAAAAGTTATTAAATATAGAAAAGAGTAAGAGTCTGAAAAATAAAAAATAAAGTAAATATTTACTATAACTACTGTAATACAATTATACATCAATAGCGATAGCGGTTGCAGTTTTGTATCAATCAGAGCAAATAATCCGTAAGTAGGAATAAGATTTGTAATTATGATCCTGTGGATTTACTATTTGAATTTTATTGACTCAAAATTACAACCACTCTTACAACTGCCTTTCCTCGACTAACGACGTTGAGCAATTTGAAAGTTACATTTCTTTTCAATACGTAAAGTGATTTGATATCCTTTAGAACAAATATTTGATTGCTGTTTCATGTTTCTAGCTGTGTATTTAATTTCAGAATAATTCAATAATGTTTGCGATCCTCCCAATAACATAAGGAGGCTGGTCACGTCATAATCATGGTAAAGCAGTTCTACAAGGTTCTAGTTAGAGTGGTTAGTCACCTCGTTCCCTCTCGTAGCTGTAGGAGTCAGACCTCTCCCGGTGCGCGCCGGGGTTCGCCGCGGGGGGGTCAGAAGAGACAGTACACGGTTACACGGGAGTCTTAGGTACTATGTCAGTATATCAAATAGCTGATTTTTAAGTATTTAGTATGATAAATAATAATTTAAATGTGGTAGGATATGGCTATAGACATTTTAAATATTCATCCTTTTAAACATTATTTCAGTCAGAGTACAAGGATAATATGATTAAAAGTTAGATGTTAGTGCCTAGCCTAAATAAAGTAGCAAACCTTTAAAAGCATTCGAAAGTTCGGCGAGTGCATTAACTGCATAGGCGGCGGAAATCAAATCGAATTTGCTTTCTTAGCAGAGATCCTTATGAATGAACAAATATTTTGAAGGCTCATAAAGGTTTGCCATTATTATTAATGAGAAGAGAGTGTAGGTAGTGTATAGTTACCAGGTTGCGCGTGGTGCGCTTGGTGCGCGGGCGCATGCGCGGCGTGTGGCGCGTGCAGTGCGCGAGGCATAGGCGCCACCGCCGGCGGGTGCGTCGCGCGCCAGTATGTCTGAAAACATGAGATGCATGGCTTTTAGAAATGCTAGATGCTGTACAAAGTAATACCTATACCCTATACATATTTATATCTCGATCAGTTTTTCGTCAAGGGTTAGTAAGTTCCTCTTCGGTCAATTTCTCTCGAAAAAATAAAATAAGAAGGAACAGGCCACACACGAAAAAAATGCTCGCTTTGATTCAAAAACTAGAACTAAATCAAAAGTTTGTAACTACAACGCGAAAGTCGTGGCTACAGTGGCATATTATTCACATCATTTTGATTTTGGTGAAAGACCAATTAATGTCAACCTTGCAGCTCCGTATAGCACATATTAGGGTTTAACACAGACTACACTTTTGAATTCCTCTTTTTATGCGAAGCTTTATAAAGTGTGCTACCTCCAGATACTCTGCGATGTGTTCGCAGGCGTCTTCCAGCTGGTTCTCATCCAGGATTACGTCGAACATGTCCTGCGGGCACTGGGACAGCTTCTCCGCCGCCACCATCTGCACCGAGGAGTTCTTGGCCTGCCCCTTGCCGCGAGACTTGATCAGTCGGTGCAGCACCTGGAGTCACAGGGCCGGGGGGATGTTAGTCATGGTCTTTATACTTGATTTCTATGCGATAAGATCTTTTTATGATACCTCAACGTGTTCGTAGATGGTTGAAGCACACTATTATGGAAGTTCTTTTAGTGAATGTGACCATGAGATTTTGGTATGTGGTGGAACAAGATGTCATTTTTCTGCTGGGTTTGATTTTGTTTATGTGATTTCGGAATGGTAAATGTAAACTTATGCTCGGGTTTAGTGAGTTTTTGACAACTCTAAAATCTGAAAGTAAAAGTTGAGTAAAGTAACTTGAACACAAATTATTAATGTGATCCGGATACCTACACCTGCTTCCTTAAAAGCGTAGGTATGTTTAAAGTGAGAGTATTGAAACGAAAAAAATACTGACAGAGCGCAATGCACTTTAGCGAAGCAACTAAGAAATCATTAGAACTTCAATCGCGTTATGAGAAAGAACTTCATGAAGTTTTATGATATAATTTTTTTTCGATTCGACTTGCAGTTTTAGTGCCTTACTATGAGTTTGAGAAATCTATGACTGTGTACAATGTACATCACATTATAACTGAATCTAAGATCTATATTCTAAACATATCACATTATATAATTTATTTTATCAGAAAATCACTATGAAAATAAACAGCCAGTGAGAACAGGGACAATGGTAATAGATCGGTCGGTGACAACAATTCATCAGTTTCTATAATTTGAACGGAAGTATTTAGTGATGACTGACTTCTAAGACCCACTAACTGGGTGCTAAGATGAAGTTGGTAGGCGTTGAAGACAGGTCAGCCTTAGTGGAAGTAGTACATTCAGCGACAGCACATGGATCGGGGTACAACAACGAAGCAGGACACAGCTGCGGGGTATCAACGGTGCTCAGTGGACTCCCACACTGCAAGGACGAGTGGTCGCTAGATGACAGACACTACCACGCACAGCGGGGGTAACTCCGCAGGAATGTGACCGATGCGAGGACTGTGCTGACACTGCAAACATTGCCCAGGAACATGTTAGGACGATGACACAGTGGCCGTCACGTGGTACACACGCCGGCACAATGAAAGCACGAAAGCACGCACAACACACGCGAGTGCGCTTTACCTTCGGATTGGATATCTTGAGATACACGATAGTGGGAGCCAACGAAGTCTTGGCCAACTGAGAGGGGTGGTTGATGGTGTCACAGTCCAGCACGACGAGCTGCAGCGTGCGTGCCAGGTCGAATATCCTCTCGATCTCCGCCTGTCGAGGTGACGCGTCATTAGTCAGTAGTGACAGGTTACCTTAGGGCTGGTTATCTTGAGGTAGACTATGGTGGGTGCGAGCGACGTCTTGGCGAGCTGCGAGGGGTGGTTGATGGTGTCGCAGTCCAGCACCACCAGCTGCAGCGTCCGCGCCAGGTCGAATATCCGCTCGATCTCCGCCTACCGACATGGCACCAACGGTTAGTCGCAGCACGGCAGCGCTCGCCACATGCACACTCACACTGCGCTATGGAACTACTCGAGTATACTCGCCAAATATAAGGACTTGAGAAGCATGCTAATTAAAATACTTACCACTCTTGTTATAAAAATTAATACAATAAGATGTATACGACAAAATCAATCGGTGAAATTTAATCAATCAGGATTAAAGTTCAAACACAACCACACACGCTCCAAAAACACTCTCGTATAATGATTTCAATGCATCGCAAATAAAGGTTATTGTAATCAAGTAGTAATAAGAGGCACGCAATAGTTGATCGGCTAAATCCACAATCAGGCATCCGCGCACCTGAACCTCTTGCAAGCAATTGGAGCGGGAGTTGCCCCGTTCCACGAACGGTTTCTTAGGCTGCTGGTTATTGAGCAGCGATCGCTTGGCCAGCGATATGTCAGCGGAGACCCTTGTGATGATGATCCTGTAACACAGGCAGGGGTCAGGCTAGCTGGTCACGTTACCTGCACTTCCGCGATGCACGTGGAGCGCGAGTTGGTTCGCTCCATGATTGCGCGTTTCGATGGGTTGTTCAGTAGAGACCGCTTGGCAAGGGAAATGTCCGCCATCACGCGAGTTATTATTATCCTGCAATTTCAATTGCGCCCGCTTGACAATTGCAAAATTTCTTAGAAAATAAATGAATGAAACAATTTCACGATTTGCAACAAGAATATCACCTTTGCAATAAATCAATTCCACTCATACCTGCCCTCGAACCTCCTTTTGAGAAAGTCGAAGAGTGCCTTCTGCATCATGTCCGTGACCTCGTAACCCTTGAGCGAGGGTCCGACGATGACGACGGGCCGCATGGAAGGCACGACGTCGTATGGAGTGCAAGTCTCCTGCTTCTTAAAGAAAGGTTTCCGTTTCTCCTTCCCGGCGGGCAGCGCGCCCGCCGCGCCGCGCCCTCGCCCTGTGTCCGACTCATCGCCTGCAACAAATGGGGCCATAAGGAAAAACAATGCTCACACAAACGTTATAGTAATATAATAATTCTTTAGACACAAATGTAAGAGACCATTTGATAGAGTAACAAGACTCGGTTGATACAATCCTTTTCACATCCTGCTCAAAGTTAATATCTGATATCGACAAGGTATTCACTTAAATTATAGCGGGTATAAATATCCAGCATTTGTACCGGACCATTTATACTTTCTTTTAGGAGTGGGTTAGTATTGTAAATGTTATGTAGCTGACACCGACACAACCACTGAGAATCAAAGAGCAGGTTCCCAAAATCCAGCAAGCAAGACGGTAAGGTCAGAAGCTGTAAAGGTACATTCAATAAATAAGAGGTTCATTAACGGGGCTCGTGGAAATAATACAGAGGAGTCACATGCAGAGTACATGGTATGGAGGAGGATGAGTTCCAAGCATGATATAAATAATCACAAATTACATTCTGAAGGGAGTGGATTCGCCACATTTCCTGGTCTACAGTTTGTGATAATGGGTTAGCTTACCTCGAGAGAGCGTACATCTGAAACATGGCTTGTATGGGTTCTAAGACTGTCATTATTGTACACTAATGCAACGACAACCTGGACACGTGGCGAGCCCCACTCCGCCGCGAGTGACGTGGGATGGAGGTACAAAGCAGTTCATTCCATAGCTACGAGTATACGCTCACAGCGTACGTACAGATTCGGTTCGGTACTTGGTCAGGTATTTCAATTTAGGCACGTTACTCAAGCCAATATAAAATCTTAAAAATATATATAAGATAACCTTAGAATAAAATTACCGTGTTTCCCTTTACTTTCTTCAAATATTGTTATTTAAGTATATTTTTTTTAATGTAATATAACTGGGAAAGTAAGAGAAAAACAAGGCAATTAGAGAGTTTTAAAACATTAACTGCGTTGTACGATGCACACCATGTAAATGACTAGAACATCTTGAAAGAATAATCTTGTTTAGGAACAAACTAGATATGTTTGGAACTCGTACTTTCAGTGCGAGTTTCAATTTACTGGAAACTTAGGGAACTTGGAAACAGGCTTTACTAGAAATAACTACTGAGAAGTTTCTCGTCAGTTTCTCTGGTGGCACAAAGCAACAAGCAGATTGAAACGTTGCTAATAGATCCAAGAAGTTCTTCGGTCTGGTAGCAGCGCCAGATTACAATCGAAATTTGACCACTATTATAACTTACGTACAAAACATTCAAACATATTATATTTTAATCATTTCTAATCAGGAAACTAAGCGGTCAAATTTATATTGCTCTGTGTATTGTGTGTATAGAACGATCAATATATACTGTCGCAATCGAAAACTAAAGTACTATTGGACTGACGTACAGTACAGAAAAATATACCTAATCCCACCAAAAACATTCTTTAAAAAACTAGCCAAGTCGCGATGGAGCTGCTTGTTTATCTCTAAATAGTAATGAAATCTAGACAAGGTCGAGCCAAGTCTAAGGTTCGTTACTGCGATTTCTTTAATGTTAAATGACTGGTCGTTGACTTGTACCCACTAACGTATAAAGAATGTTTAACGGCCAGATATACATTTTCAGACACAATGTGAGCTGGTTATTCGAGAATTTAGTATTATGGCTTGATCACATTCTTCCCAATGGATAGTGAAAGATAATTTATATCGTCTTTGGTATCATTGCGACAGTAAATATTCCATACTGCACTACAGTGTGCGTGTGTGTGTGTGTATATGTTTGCTCGCAGTGTGCGCACGTACGTACCGGGCGTGGGGGGCGTGCTACCTCGGGAGAGCGGCTGCGGGTGCGGCGCGCGCTGCGTGTAGCGCCCGCGGGACACCAGGCCGGCGCGCACCGTCTCCAGCTTCACGGGCGACGGGATGAAGCCGATGTCGCTGCCCTCCTTCACCAGCCGCCCGATCCACCAGTTGTTGTCGTACTTCTCCTGGAACGGGTACAGAGAGGGGGGTTACTTACAGTTCTTATCTGGGTTAAAAACGAGGACGAGTACCAGTGACTCATGCCACAATCTAGAGGTTTGAAGTTTGAAGATGAATCTAAATTAGAAAATGAGAGATTAAACGTTAATTTTATATTATGCCTAAATCAAACTCAGTAAAGGTTTTCTACATAACATGTGATTAAGTGTTTATTGCTATCGCTTGCTATGTACTAAAACTTTGTACTTTTAAAATATTGCCGTTTACTTGAAAAACACATGAAAATCAATCACATGAAACTACACTATAGAGTACGCACCTTAATGTGAAGAAAGTCGTGAATCTTGAAGGAGATGGCGCTGCCGTGCACCGGGGAGTCATCGTCCGCGGTGCCATCGTACTCCACGTTGGTCCGCACGGCGAACGCCACCGGCTTCGTCTGAAACACGACAGCAGACACGTCACATCGGGAACCAGCCGGGCGGCCACTGAGCCACTATAGCCGGGGCAAGCTGACAGAGTGCTAGCAGGCGAAGCGGCTCCGAGTGTACATCTACATACGAGGAGATCCTTAAAGTCTAAACAAAAACCAAGGAATGAGCCACACCTACTAGAAGGAATGAACCACACCTACTAGAAGGAATGAGCCACACCTACTAGAAGGAATGAACCACACCTACTAGAAGGAATGAGCCACACCTACTAGAAGGAATGAACCACACCTACTAGAAGGAATGAGCCACACCTACTAGAAGGAATGAACCACACCTACTAGAAGGAATGAACCACACCTACTAGAAGGAATGAACCACACCTACTAGAAGGAATGAGCCACACCTACTAGAAGGAATGAACCACACCTACTAGAAGGAATGAACCACACCTACTAGAAGGAATGAACCACACCTACTAGAAGGAATGAGCCACACCTACTAGAAGGAATGAACCACACCTACTAGAAGGAATGAGCCACACCTACTAGAAGGAATGAACCACACCTACTAGAAGGAATGAGCCACACCTACTAGACGAAAGATAGATGAAGATAATGCTAAATAAGATACTCCAATAAGGCTAAATTTTGGGCTGTCGATACAGTCGCTTAGTGCGACGCCAATAGAGAACCAGTCGGTTCTGCGGCAAATGAAAGTCTACAGTCCGATAGAAGCGAGGTCGGCACTCACCCGCGCCTCATCTAGCTGGGCTTGCGCCTCCTTCTCCCGGCGAAGCGTGTCCTTGCCTCCGCTGCCGGTAAATGTCTCATCAGGCAAGACCTGAAAACGCCTGGAATACACTCATTCGTGCCACCACCCGGGGCTACTACCGCCTCACCGTCTCTCTCCTACTCACCATGTTTACTACTAACTGGACAAGTTAGCGGTGTCCCAAACACGCTCATGCAAGACTAGCCTACTGATGTGCATGAGAATCTTCATCAGGCAGGAGATTAATGTCGAGTCCATAGCAGTTCTACTTTCAGCCAAAATCGGACGTCGCATTTATACTTACACCATTTCACGACTATTGGCTCCATGCTTGAAGCCTGCTACCCCTCTGACCTCTAGTTGTGAAGTACGCTTATAGGCAGGCTGTATAGGATGGCTGCATGTGACTCACCCGTGCCTTATCCAGCTGAGCGAGAGCCTGCGCTTCCTTCTCGCGGCGCAGAGCCTCCTTGTCTTCGTCCAGCGACAGGTCCGACGACGGCTGCGAGTAGTTGGAATCAGCTGAGCCCTAGAACCACACATATTACACGTTAATAACATGCTGTAAATAGAATATTTAAATGTGCAGCCCATGGTTTGGTCATAACATAACATTGTAAAGTATGGCTTGGTATAACGTTTACAACCCGATTGCACTACCCTTAAGAGTCCTTGTAGTGCATACTAACACTAACTAATTATATTCTATAATTAAACAATAATTAATATTGTTTAAATTATGAAAACACTACTTTAGAGTGCTGATTTCTAAAGTCAAAACAAGCTAGTCGAGTGAAAACAATAGTTTAAGATGTCATATTTTTTACTTTTACCCCAGTTATCAGACTCGAATGTTTAATTTTGTAGTCGGTACCGTTTATCACATCCCTAAATTTTATATTTAAGGCAAGGAAATAATGATCATAGTTTCATTATGCACCTCCAAACTACCTATACTACCGCGCCGTCGATACACAAAACAGTTACCCAAGAAAAATCTAATTTCCTTTCGATAAATCAATCCGACGCCAGCAGAATTTATGGTCTATGAAAGTTGGAACATGTATCATTTCTGGAAGTTCTGTATAGCAGCAGGTAGCAGGTATTGACAGCTGTAAATACTTTACGAGGCCTTCGCACTCATCTATCGTAAACCAAGGAATGTAAATTTCATCATAAACACTGGAATGCAAGCTTCTGACTATGAAATAGAATGAATTGATTCCAAGATCAGTTTTCATGTGAATTTAAGTCTCTCACGTCATCGAGTATAATCAAATCGAGATCAAATAATAGATCAGATAGTATTTAGAAAGATGAAAACGTTTCGCCAATTCAATAAAATTATTTTCTTTTTGTTTTGTACCTCAATCAGTTTTAGAGCCAAAACACAAACAGAAACAATCATACAAATTATAGGCGCTCTAGTTTTAGTTTTAGTTAAAAATTAAGGTTTTTATTACATTTATATTCATGTTTTTTTCCCCACGTGCCTTTAAATGTATTTGCTATTTAAACATACAATTAATGGAGATGACAGCAGCTGTCCAAATTTTCGAGCTAAGTATATTCTAGACGACACAATTAAAAACAATTTTTTATTCGCACTAGGCTACACAACTAATCGTTTCCCGCCGGATGTGGGCGGCGTGTCAACAAGCCGCCGCGCGGTGTGCGCGCGCAGCACGCCGCTCTGCACCAATGTTGCAGTTATTACTCATAATACCAACACTATTTATAGACAAATTTACTTATATTGGCAACATACCCATAGCAAAATTTAAATTTGTTAGAAGTTGCTACGCTATTTGATATAAGTATTTTTATATGAATGTATTAAATGTACAATTAATTTTGTAACTAGTCTTAGTGTAATCATTCCACACGCCGTAGTATTTCGGAGTTGTAGTTTGAAATGGAAAACATCCAGATGTAAGCATATCTTGGTTTTGAGCCTGAAGTCAGTCTTGTTTGTCAGCGTAGTCTTTTAGTCTGTTAACAATTTTTCATGAAATGTATTATGAACAGGAAACACTTAATTAAAACAGCTATTAGGCGTGTAAGAAATACACTGGTGGCAGAGGAGTCTTAATCTAACTTGCTCTTCTGATCTTATAAAACTGTGCACGCGTAATATGTAAATCCATATATATGACTGAATCTTAGTCTTAATCTTAGTCTTTTTTCTATTTATTTTTTGTGCTTTTGGAATAACGTAGTTGTATACTTTCGCAAGAGTCGCCGTTGAAGTCCTCGCTCGGTAGTTCAGTTACCCTTCATCGATTTCCAGCGAGCGCGGTACCTACTGAATATGTAAGTAAGCAGTGTACCACGCTTGCCTGATACACATAGACTATATAAACAAGAAATAAACGTATTCAATTATATTATTTAATGATGAACTAAATTATATGAACTTCTAGATAAACACTTTTGTCAACCATTAATATATCGATACCAATTAGCAAGCAATCTTATCGCGTGTTTTGGGGAAAGGCCGATCACTCAGATACATATGATACTATATTAATATATTACTTAATTTGTTCCGTGGTATTGTGCAATAGGTGTAACTCGTCTATTGTCAGAAGATTTGTCAATTTCCGGCGTTTGAATTTGCAATAAACATAAGTTCACATTTGAATAGCCTGCCTGGTGTTTTTCTAAGATAAATATTAATTTAATAAATTTGTTGGATTGTATATTGATTATTTTATCTGAGTGCTGGATAGACGATAGTTTTATAAAAATTAACTTACCTGGATATAGCTGCCACTTTTCAACAGTGTCTAGAAATCAAAATGACGGATTGGTTATTTTCACAAAGCTCGAATTAGATCTTGAAGTTTTTGAGCCATCTTTTAATGATGCAAACTGTTTGGTACTCAAATTTAAAAATGAACTGTCAATTATTGCTTTATACCGCAGTCCATGTACTGATAACGTAGACACTTTTTTAAAATCACTTGAGCAAATAATTACCCAAATATCCACAGAAAGCTGTATTATAACGGGAGATATTAATATCGATATCAAGCCTAACTCTAAAGATAGAAAGCGACATGGATATATTGATTTAACCGCCCACTATGGCTACATTCCTGGTCATGTTACGATCACCCGAGAAGCCTCTGGTACATGCATTGACCATTCTTTAATTCAAACGAAAAGGAACGCCCGTGTCATTGTTTGCGACTCCGACACTTCAGACCACTTTGGTGTACTAACGGGAATAGACAGTAAAACCTACATACCAGCTACGAAATCTAAAGTCATTACTACCATTGACTATAATGAGATATACGCAACCCTACTTGATACAAACTGGGAACCATTCTACAACCTAACTGACGTAAACATTGCCACTGTTTTTCTTATTAGAGAAATAACAGCAGCCACTGAAAAGCACACGGCTAAGAAAAATATTCGCTCTGCGGACATTATTTTGAAGCCGTGGATGACTAAGTCTCTCCTAAACCGGGCCAGACGTAAGGATAAACTCCACACTGAAGCTAGAAAATTCCCAAAAAACCCAGTCCTACAGAAAAAATATATTGACTATCGCAACCACTACAACTTGCTTTTACAGACTTATAAAAATAATTATGACACTGAACAAATTTATTCGAACAAAAACGATAGTAAAAAGCTTTGGAAGACTGTGAATGATATATGTAACCTCAAATCAAAAAAAACAGACCCATCTGGCCTTCTAAAGACAGAAAACTCGATTAAAGAGTCTCTAAACTCAGCCAATAACTTCTTCACATCCGTTGGTAGTGATTTGGCTCACTCGATATTGACAAAACTCAACCAATCTGAACAACAACTAGCAGACAATGTAACTCTCAAAAATTCTCCAGCTCAATCGTTTTTCATAGCTCCTACCGATCCACTTGAAGTCCATAAAATCATATCAACTTTAAAATCAAATTCAGCCCCCGGCAGTGACCACATACAAAACAAAGTTCTGAAACGAGTTAGTCTAATCCTATCACCTTTAATAGCTCATATTTGTAACCTTAGCATTACTCAAGGTACAGTACCAGACTCTTTTAAAATTGCTGATGTAATACCAGTCTATAAATCTGGACCTACCTCAATTGTAACAAATTATCGTCCTATTTCACTCCTACCCTCATTATCCAAAATTCTCGAAAAGATAGTAAACAAACGATTACTGAACTTCTTTGACAAACACAATATTTTATCGCGAAATCAATATGGTTTTAGGAGCTCCAAATCAACGGAGGACGCTGTCATAGGCCTCGTTGATGAGGTGAGTAAAAAGCTAGATTTAAAAAGAAAAATTGTGAGTATTTTCTTAGACTTGGCCAAAGCTTTTGATACCGTAAGTTGGCCTATACTCTTAAAAAAACTAGAGCTTCTCGGTGTGCGCGGTTCAGCCCTAACCTGGTTCTGTTCCTACCTTTCCAATAGAAAACAGCGAGTCCGTATTTCTAACCATACCAGCGATTACAGATCGGTATCTTTCGGCGTGCCGCAGGGCAGCGTTCTTGGTCCTACTCTTTTTCTGGCTTATATAAATGACCTCTGCCAGCTTGAGATCCCAAATGCCAGTATATTCAGTTTCGCTGACGACACAGCCTTCATTTTCCATGGAAATACCTCAGAAGAGGTCTTGGCGGTAGCCGAACAAGGTCTATCAAAAGTCATGAGTTGGCTCCATAACAATCTGCTGACCCTTAATGTCAGCAAAACAAAATACCTAACCTTCCAAACGACTCAGCGATCACAGCAAACAGGTATTAATCTCAAACTTCATTCATGTGGTTCTCTGTTTAACAAACACTGCGCCTGCCCAGTTATTGGACGAGAAACTACAATAAAATATTTGGGGGTAGTCATAGATAGTACTCTATCTTTTGAAAAACACACCCAAATATTGAAAGGTCGGCTCCGGAAGATGCTTCACATCTTCAAAAGGCTGGGTGCAGTAGCTGATCCTAAAACACTGAAAACAGTTTACCTAGCTTTATGCCAATCGGTATTGACATACTGTATCGCTTGTTGGGGTTCTGTAGTTAAAACTCGTCTAAAAAAGGTTGAGATTGCCCAAAGAGCAATACTCAAAGTTGCTTACAAAAAACCATTCAGGTATCCAACGGACAAACTTTACGAAGAGACTAAATACTTGACCGTCAGACAGCTATATATCATGGCGACGGCCCTGCGTTTCCATAAAACAGCGTTGATTACGGCTACAAGTACAAAAAAGACTTCACGACGTAACGCCTGGTCGATGCCCAAAACTCGAACCTGTCTTGCTCAACGAAGTTATGCCTGTAAAAGTCCTATACTTTACCAAAAAATTAATAATATTCTTGACTTGATTGAATGCTCTCGGTACATATGCAAAAAGAAAATCGTCTCGTGGCTGATTACGTATAACTACGCCGAAACAGAAGCATTGTACAAAACCTAACATTAAGGGGCCTGCTTCTGTACTGACGATTATTGACTCCTATTTTGTAGGTAGTTGACGCAGTATAGAATGCAGGTCCCTAACTTAACTGAGTCACTCTTGCATAACTCCTGCCAAACACGTACCTAAACTGTCTTCGCTACAAAGCCGTGGCGGAGCGGTCGGCCGATGTTTATATTCGCTGTCGCTTTCTTCCTAGCTATTACGTAGCCCTCGCAGACTTAGTTGCACATGATTTGACTCGATAAAGAATTACTCGGACTCGACTAAGAATAATCGCGATTATCAATAACAGTCTGTTGTTTTGAAAGAAAAAAATAATAATAATAAATAAATCATTAACATTTTACATTCTGTTGTTTTGAACGAAAAAAATAATTAATAAATAAATAATTAACATTTTACTTTTACACAATTTTACCATCACGTGTTTTTTATGGATATTTTTTATTATTTAAATATATTTTTATACATCACATTAATTATCTATTATTTAAGTAAGTATCACATGACAATTTAATCACACAAGTACACATCTTTCTCATCTCTTTTCTTACATCAACCCCTCCCCTCAATTCCCATTCCCGAGACAGTTAAGTAAATTATTTCCTCCGTTAACTAACATATTTTATTGAAAACTTTTTGTTAAATGTACATAGATTATTATCTGAAATCCAGAAGGATGAGCGCGTTTCCCCACGTCACAGGGGAACCTAGTGTGGGGAACATAGATCACATCATTTGTAATCGATCCTAACATAGTAATATAAATATAGTACTAACAAACAAATGTTGTAACTTAGTTATAAGGTTTTTGCTGTCCAATAAATAAACATTATTATTATTATTATATTGCTCGGAATTTTAGCTATGCTGAGGTGTCTTTAAGATATAACATCGTTGCCGATATCAAGTATTTATAGGATTAAAAAACAACACAGGTACGTTTGTAGCATCACAATTTAGAATTCAGGCATTTACATTTTGCACGGAATGAAAATACGGAAATTATCTTCTTTAATTTTGGATGAAATTGTAATCATTGTACGATTAGTTCATTGTTTTAAGTGTTTATGTTGTTTATGACTATACAAGGATACCCTTGACGGGCCAGGGTTAAAACGATATTATGTATTATTGTTCTTTATTTGCATATATTTGCTGAAAACCAATTTTGTATTTATTCATATTTTGTATAAATTTAGTACATCGTGGTTCATTCCATCTTTTGTCCGAATTTATAACACCATTTTGGAGTAAATTAAGGCAAGTCATTTCGTTCGAGAGTAGAAAACTCTGATTTTTTTTAGTAGTTGTAAATAAAGTTTAAAATAATGTAGTTTAAATCACTTGAACGATTTTTGCTGATAAAAAACAAAAAAAAATACATAACATGTGCTAAGTGAAATAAATGTCTTAAGTGAATAAAAAGTAATCAATTATTCTGTGAGTTAGAAAAAAAACAGCAAGAAGTTAGGGTTAGAAGTTATGCTTTTCAAATTCAAATTCAAATTTTATTTATTGGGACAACTACATGATCCAGGTTGTTTTGCAAACAACCATAGATTACGAAAAAAAAAACTATCATAAGATTTGATAACCTCCTTTTTTAGAAGTGGGTTAGTAACCATTTAAAACGTATACAGAAAACAAAAGCTTGTGAATGTAATAAACGAAAAAATATTGTGTTACAACTATGTATTGTAGTAAAATAATGAGTAGTGTCCTCACCCCGGTCCGCTCGAGAGGCCTGTAGTGCGTCATGGCGTGCTGCACACACACACACATGCATGGAACACACACACATGGTTAGACATGCGACGCAGCCTCGCTTTCAGTTCTATTGTGACGTCATTGAACGATATTTAATTCGTACTTGCATTGATTGTGACGTATGTGTAATAAGCTATGACGTCACGTATATGTACCAAAAAGTGTAGATAATATGGCAGCACTAGTTGTAGACCTGTTTCATTCATTTGACCTTTCCCTGATCATTACACTGTTATGCTAACGAAAATAAAAACATCGTCGTTTACTATGAACTTTATTGTGATTATTATTTGTGTTGAAAAAATCTCGTTTCTTCTCTACATTTTTTGGTACAAGTATAATAATATTTTTGATTAGATTTTTTGTAATTTGAACTGAAAACGAAACTGTAGGTACGTAACGAGATTAACAAATGAATAAAAAATAATATAGATTAATCATCATCATCCAATTTTGCAATTTTCAACATTTCGTTTACGCAATTATTTAGAAACAATACAGTCGAATAATATATAATTTTAAGAATTTTTAATTCCATTCTAAATTATAATCTACTGAATGAAATGAGGGCGTGGAACCAACCGACAAAACAAAACACAAGAAGACTAGTTCTTTATAATATCTATATCTATATATCTACAGGCTCACCTTAGGCCCAGATATCAAAATCAAAAGCTCAAAACTATTTCACTCTCAGTAAATAATTAACGCAATCAACACTAATTTGATAAACGATATCATTTTCTAAGTCCACAATTAAAACCAACCGAAGCAGTTAAAAACACAAGAATTAATTTTAATTTTATTTATATCCTCCTCTATTTTTCATGTCACGTTTTATTTTACCGGACGCTCGATAGCAAACTGCGCGTGATTCATTATTGAAAGTTCAAAAAATTGTATTCTCTTTTGTTTTTATCTGAAGTACGTAGAGGTTTTACTGTATTCTCGCTGGCCAAATGTGGAGTGAGAGGTTTGAGCGCGGTTGCAAAGAGGTTGTTATCTGGCCGCGACTGATCAAGGTCTGTGCGGGGTTTGGGCGGGCGGCAGGCGGCAGGCTGGCGCTGGTCTGGTGTGACGTCACCGCCCGCCCACGCGAGCTCAATATTGCCTCCGTGCATATTTTACGCCCGCTTTTAGGGCAAAGCTATCGAGCCACTTTTATTTATAACAGGGGTTGATACGTATTCCGTGTACTGTTAATAAGTAATCGGTTTACTGCGCGCTGGGAACGAGGGCGATCGGCAGGTGGAGGATTGTTCTGTTAAGTTTTTTTTAATACAATTAACTGTTTCCAATTATTGTAAACTTACAATAAAAATTAACTTCCAAAAAATAGTTTTCGGTTAAAAGCGGTGCCATGAGTTTCGTATATATGTGTACATGATTTTATGACTACCTAACTCCTAGAGAAATATTCAAGAATAAGAGTATTTCAAACTAATCTAATTCAGATCCTTAACTTTTTTATACGTTATAAACTTATACAATACTAGAATATCGTCTGACAACAGATAAATCATTCAACACTAAATATTTAAATGCATGTCGTAACTACAACAGTGATTTCCAGGAAACGTGGCGCAGGAAATCAACCGTCTCTGTTACACAGTCTGTCTGTTTGTCTGTATTTATACGAGAGTGACAGCATTGATCGACTCCGCCCAAACAACGGAGCATAGCAACACTGTAATGGACGGATTTACTTCGTCTGGGAGATTAACTAGGCGTGATTTAATCAGTTTGTTTGTGGTTTAAAGAAAATGTGTGAATAAAAAATAAATTAATAGACTCAAGGAAATGATAACAATTTAGACATCGATTGTTGTAGTAATCATCTGCAAATGTATGATAATATATGACAGTTATTTACAAATACTCTTATCATCTCTGCTACTTACTATCACTAGTTTTCACTATGGCTATCTTTTAATGCGTTTTCGAGACATTTGTCTAATTAATTATTTATTCAAACTAACTAGGTATATTTTATATGACTTCAGTCTTACAAATGGCTTGCTATTTGTGTTGGCATAGATTATACAAATAAGAAACTAGGATTCCAGTATGCGTCACAGTCAAATGTCTGGATTCAATAAACTGTTTGTATTGGTCTATTTCAGGCCTTGAAGATATTGGAGTATGGCCGATATCTATTGATCACCACATGTCTGGCTACGTCATAGCCGACGTGGATTAGATAGTATATGTACCTAAATAGAAATCTGAAGACATGTATCATCAGCTCAAGAAAATGTATCTAATAATCAATTGGTGATTGTTGATTTATTTGATGTAGCACAAAACAAAAGAGTTTGCGAGAGGATCACAACACTCCATACTGAATAATGTCAGTAATAAAGAGTAAAAAATGTAAATTGATATATTTAAAATTTATTGATAATGATAATCATAACGCAATCTTGATGAAAAGCACTCCAGCTGCGATATCAATCTACTCGACACAGAACTTCAAAGTTCTAATGTGCGCATCTACTCTATGGCATCTACTTTCAATAAAGAACCATATCCCTTAACCGGCACCAACGTAACGCAAGTTTAATTTTGACAAACATGACCGTCACAAATGTAACAATAATACTAGTACTTTATTCAACGATTATAAAATAAAAATATAAATAACAATCACATCGCACTAAAGTCCCGCTAACAACAACAATTAAACTCACATCATTCCAGAACTGGTCAAAAAACTCCTCCATTTCCCAATTGTAATACTCCAGTTCACAGAATAAAATACATATTCCCAACAATGACCGTTCCAGAGCTGGCCGAGATTACTATTGTGGAATTATTTCTGTAGCCAACATTGTTCCGAGTGAACTAATCACTGCTATATGCATAATATATGCTATAACATACTCTCGGCTTGTTGGTACCTATGTACTTACATAATTGCTCGAGACTATGGATCGGTGATTATCCCTTACCTTTGAGTGAGAACTTTGGAAATAAAATTCGGTTCTTGTTGTTCCAAAATCACATACAAACAATTTTCTTTTAATATATATTTTATTTTACACAATTTTGTTACGTAATTAATAAAGTAACTTTTGGCGAAAGTCCGTCAGTCCAGATACCGCTTCAAGGAGCTCTAAAATCAAATTAAACTTGCATTAATACCTGTGTGTTCTATGTTATTTTTCAAAATAGAACTTAAATGATTTCTGTTAGCTGTGGGTGTAATCGGTGGTCCAGAATAATATAGCTGGAGCACGTTACTCAACGATAGTAGTGCAATCAAACAGATTCAGGGTTAGATATTATTAGTAGTTCCCCGAATGTAGGTACATCACGGTATGAAGATATAAACAATTTATGGTACAGCATTCTGTGTACAATGTTTCAGGTAGAGTTTGAAGTTTTACGGTAGGTAATTCATTGCCTTTTCAATTTAAAATTTTTATGAAGCTTTTCGCGTGGTATATTTAAGATTTATAGTAAACTTTTAACGAGTACACACATATATATTTATATATTTAATATATGTACATGATCTTTCAAAATCTATAATATAAAATTTAAAGACTTCCAAGTTTTAAAACAATCCGTAATCAAAATTCCCTCCATTTATTAACCTAAAATGAGTCGAACAAACAGACAGTACCTACATATCTATAGCTCTAACTACTAACACTAACCCACCACTCTAGCTTAGTTTTGAGAACGATCAGTTTATCTAAGTCGATACCCGATGACAAGTACATTACATGTCATTAAGCCCTAACATAATAACTGCATACAATATACTCTACGTGCTATAAGCACATCTTGTATTCCCGTGGGCTCAGATAGCACTAAGCACAAATACACAAGTTTATCTACAAGTGTATGTAAATCACTTGTAACTTGTTATTGTACTGCGGCCCACTTGTTGCGCGCTAATTAAATTAATTGATATGTCCCGTTGACAGATCTGATGCTGCTAACGATGTTCTGACACCCTTAATATGCCTACGAAAGCTGCCAAGTCTAAAATTTATAAATGTATTTTTTTTCCAAAACAGTAGGTACCTAGGTATATGAACCGCGATCGGTTATTTCACAATCTACTAGATGTGAAGAATATCGGAAAAACACAAATACATACATATATACGATCGTTCATACTGATATGAAGTATCATGAGACCTTTAATATCAACGTAAACAAAGAACTTAGATAAACAGTAGTTTATAAAAAACATAGAATTTATTTACATGTTATCTAAAATGTGTAAAATGCAACATCCTTCACTGTTTACTACTCACAACACGAGTCTTCTGGTCTACCACACCTGCGAGGCAAGCTTGTATAGATTGCTTGCATAGTTACCACAACAACTCCAGTGTCGCAAAAACAAACGTAGCTAGGGACTCAATCGTAAATACGAACCTCGATGCCAGTACTATATACATATTGTATAGGTAGGTATAGCAGGCCATAACAGCTATACATATGCGTATAAACCACCACCAAACAACTACGAGGTAATCCAGTGTTGACGAGCACATAGCACCTGCGTGAACAGCTTGTTGTATCCGTGCGCCTGGCTGTTGAGGGAGATGAGATTGCGTGGCGGGGGCTGGTGGTCGCGACGGACCACCAGCGGGATCGCGTCCGGGTCTGCCGTGCTGCCGCATCCGGCGGCCCCGACCACGGCCGCGCGCGAACTGAACTCAGCACTACATGTACTATCATGTATATCTACCTCCCCCCTGCCCCCTGCCCCCCCGGTGGCGGTGAATGAGTGCGCGCGCAGAACCCCCAGATTAGCGATTAGTCCAACTGGGTCACAGATAGCCGTCGCCTGACATGGAGCTGACGATGAATGGATCTTCCGAGTTTGACGATCAATGGCACTTGACAAACTTGATGTTTATCAACAGTCCCTTCTCCGGTTATTGTTTGAAGTAAAGACGGTTGGTCTTTCGGGTGACAGGCTTAGTTAGTTGATACAATGGAATTATAGGTATACTCCAAGACCAATGCAACAATTTGAGATTATGATATCAAATCTAAGTAAACTTGGGTATCCTGTGGGATTTTACTGCTACTGTCTCTATATCAAACTAATACCTAGTTCATGAATATGAAAACTCGAACAGTTCTAGTTTATTTGATGACGACCAAACTGAAAAGGTCAAAATCAAACAGGAAAAAACACAGTCTCTATGAAAGCCCAAAACACAAATCCCAAACTCGAAAACCTCGAAAGAAAGGAGAGACAACGGTTTGTGGCTTCGTGCAGATGTCATCACGTACAATATTACTCCGTCGAGTCCCGAGAGAGTGGTTGCCAGCGCCCTCTGCCTCGCAATAATGGAACAATTGCCAATAAAACACGTGGCGAAGTGCTAAGCCATAGCCGATGGTAGCGGCCATTAACTTGTTTAACTGCCTTGTTAATCTACTCTATATGTACTTGTATGTATGTAGCGTGGCGGCGTCAGCGGCTTGTAATCGCAGATCTGTCGTGTCATGGAGACTAGCTCTACTTATGTACACGTAAATATGTCTACATTTTAGAGTGTTCGCTAAAATAGGTCTTGATGTTTTTAAAGTGATAAAAATTGGTTGCTTTTTTAATAGTGAATAGTATTTACTTAAAGTCAGATGGGGTTTTCTAGATGGATAGGAACATCGTTACAAAGTGTCGGTTTGTGATAAAAATTAAGCAGTTACCGTTGTAAAATCTACTGGTAAGATGATTTCTCAATTTGAGGTAGCATGAAAACAAAGAAGAAGATGAAGTTTGTAGATTCATATCTGAGTTATACTTAATTTTCCCATGACTGAAGCACGTGAAAATCGTATTGTTGCGTAGAGCCGCTACGCTGGCGCCGGCGTAGCCGCGTAGCGCGTAGCTACTGCAGTGCTACGCCCGCCCACGCTACTTACTATCGTGACCTTTCACAATACGACTGAAAGTTTTAGTTATTATCTAAGTATATTATCTTTACCAGCTGTTTAAATCACAATCAGTATAAAAAACAGAGCAACTCAAGCTCTCAAGCTGAATAGTATAAATTTGCTTTAACTGTGGTTGCTATCATACAAGATATAACTATAGCCAATATATAGCTTCGTAATTTCAATGATTATGGTTTATTTATAGTTTGTAATATATTAGTTTTCATCATTATTAATATCAGTACGAAATTAAAGTTGCGTCAACAAAATGCTACAATGATTACAATCAAGTCAAAGTACTATTTTCATTGGAAAAATGTATATTCAAAGAGAAAACAAATCCTACGTGGGAATGCAGCCAGCGTTCTTGGCTCCATACCACATGTGGATGTTTTAAATTTAGATTAAATGTAAATACTCTTTTTTAGTTTTATTAGTGTATATATTGTTTATTATTATTGAATAAAGTATATCATAAATCAAATATGAAAACAACTTCTTTTAAATTTGTTTCATAGTTTATTAGTTGAATCACTTAATATCATAGAAGTATTTAAAACTAAATTCGCTTAAAATAAATTTGTGCCATTTAATGAAATAAACATTTAAATTTAAACTTTAGCATAACTTATAAAAGGTTCTAATTCAGTTGCATCGACATCGCTGAATTAGGAATTTTTCAGTCGGCAGTTGTAAAGCCATAATGGACTTTATTGCGTGGTGTTTAGGGTGTTGTTTGTGTGTGCGCATGCGCGGCTTCCGGATCGATGTCTGACCTACTTGCGGCAGACGAGCGACAAAGCGACGGGCGACAAACACACATCACCAGCTTCCATGAGTCATCTTTGAATATGGAACGCTTATATGCTCGCTCATGTGACCTTCGGTTAAGAGGTTCATTTAGGGCAGATGAAAATTTTACATAAATATAAATTGTACCCTACGTACGTAAAAATACTTTGAATACTATTTTTTGTTATCTAGTTAAAACAGTATGATTAATGCTACCTTCAGTATAAAAAGTAGAGTGAAAGAAAAAAGTAATTAATGTTGTATTAAATTCTTCTTTCAAACAAGCTGAATCAGATGAACATCTTCATCTAACTACTCGCATCATTAACCGACTCCAGTTAAAACTGAAAAGCTACATAAAGTTCATTGCACCGTGGGTTAGCGTAGGTCCTGCGTGTGGCTGGCGGCGCGCACGGACCATTGCCTGCCGAGTGGGGTCGGCAGTGGGGTCGGTGACCGACGCGCGGCAATGGACTCCGAACAACAAGGAATGTTGCTATCGACCGATGCACTTACACAAAGAGATAGTTTGGTAGTAAGTGGGAGTTATTCTGTGCCCGGGTTGAGTTTGCCGAGAGGCAAACTCTGTCTGTACCTTCTGCAGCTGGTTATTATTGAGAAGTATTTATTAGTATGCCTATTGTAGGTGCATGTAGTAGTTAATGGGAATAATTACTGCAGACAAAGACTCAAACAATAAAATTTTAAGACATCATAATGTTCACAGTTTTCATAGTAGACATTATATTCCGTGGGCAGGATGACTCGTTAAATTGTAGGTTCCGGCAGTTTGTTATTATTACGGCCATCGTTATGTCATATGTCAGAGGCCTTTAGGGCGGTATGATAAATTCTCGACACCAGAGTTGGCCACTATCATTCGATAAGAAAAAGATAGTTAGTAGATATGTTACTAAATGTCTCATGTAATGTTCATCAAAATCTAAGATAATTTCAAACTAAAGCAGCAAAAGTGGAAGCAATTGTTATATTTTGTAAGCAAAGGGTGCAAATCACACTATTTGATAATTTGTCAGAGCTCAAAGTAAATACCAACAAAGTTGGCAAGCATTTCCTTGAGGCGTTGGAGTACATTCCGATGAAGGCCTCTCTCATAAACGCTACATCATTAAAATGTGGGCCGAGAGACAACGAGAGGCACTCGGTAATGTTCTAGAGAGGCCTAGAGAAAACCACGCCTGGGGAAATGTGGGGAAATCACCCCTTTACTAGGCGTTATAAAGGTCAAGTGAATATTTTTTTAGTTTTGATATCTAGTTACTTGTATTTGCAAATGTTACAACATGTCGAGACACATACCTGTCTCAAAAACTGTCCTAGACTGTTGTAATATTTTTAACAAAAATGCACATATTATTAAAACGATATTATTAAAGAATAAAACTCTGACAAAGAGATTAACTATGTTTTAAAAAGTTCAATCGAAAAGTGCAACAAATAAACAGCGCAATAATTTTTCGACACTTACGTCGTACATTCAACTTCAACACTCAAATACTTTAGGTATATGTAAAAACTAAATAACTTATAGGTGAGTAATTTTCTCAGAATGTTTCACCTCGAACACCTGAAGCTTATTATACATTTTACTTCTGAGATAATCTGTGTGTCTGTGGTGCAAACCGGATATCGGACACATTTCAATCTTACGATGCGTTTAAAAAGTAATTTCGATGATACAATTGTACCTACCGTAAATGTATTGCAAAGTATATTATGTACCTATAAATAAAAATAAATAAATAGTAGTAAGTAGTACCAACTATCTTAATTAAAGCAAATTAAAGCAAAGAAAAAAACAACAAGTAAGTGTGGAAATCTATCTACGACACATAAATTTGTATCCGCGTTCCAAAGGAAATTTCCCGCTACTATCCTACGTTTATTAGTTTTTTACAACTTGTATATACGTGCTTTGGATACTCTTACTGTGTTTTCTGAACAACAATATTAAAAGTGGAAGTAATGAAAGGTATATATCTTCTATGTACTTAAGGTTTCTTTTTTATAATACAAGAAATTATCTGATAAAGTTTTAAAAAAATAAGAAATTGCTTCGTTTTGTGAGAGTCGTTCTATGATGACAGCAAGTATATTATTTGCTTATAAAATTAGCCTAGTTGAACCATGAAACCTTTGCCTTGTGAGCCTGACATGGCATATTTATGTTGATTACATTGGATTACACCATCGCCATAAAATGGCATTACCACAACGGCTTTACTGCTTATTTTATGCTTATGTGTTATTTTATATGTATTAACATACGTAAATACGTAGCGTAAGCTATTAGTAAAAATGAAACGCATCTACCCATTAAATTGAAATATAAAATATCTAGAGCAAAATTCTCAAAGCAAAGGTATACAGGTATACATACATATATGTATGTATAGTATACATATCTGCCACATGTAACATACATACAGGTACAATATAGAGTGTGGTCGCGTCCCCTAGTGCCGATCATCCATTCTATTATCATCTGACATTGATGTCCACGAAGGCAGCGAGTGCGGCGAGTACAGACGCAGCATCGCTCATACATTGTCACACGGAGCGACCCACGTGACATCTGCGGCTTGTTTGTCTGTGTATGTATAGTATACATATCTGCCACATGTAACATACATACAGGTACAATATAGAGTGTGGTCGCGTCCCCTAGTGCCGATCATCCATTCTATTATCATCTGACATTGATGTCCACGAAGGCAGCGAGTGCGGCGAGTACAGACGCAGCATCGCTCATACATTGTCACACGGAGCGACCCACGTGACATCTGCGGCTTGTTTGTCTGTGTATGTATAGTATACATATCTGCCACATGTAACATACATACAGGTACAATATAGAGTGTGGTCGCGTCCCCTAGTGCCGATCATCCATTCTATTATCATCTGACATTGATGTCCACGAAGGCAGCGAGTGCGGCGAGTACAGACGCAGCATCGCTCATACATTGTCACACGGAGCGACCCACGTGACATCTGCGGCTTGTTTGTCTGTGTATGTATAGTATACATATCTGCCACATGTAACATACATACAGGTACAATATAGAGTGTGGTCGCGTCCCCTAGTGCCGATCATCCATTCTATTATCATCTGACATTGATGTCCACGAAGGCAGCGAGTGCGGCGAGTACAGACGCAGCATCGCTCATACATTGTCACACGGAGCGACCCACGTGACATCTGCGGCTTGTTTGTCTGTGGCCTTCTGTTTACCAGCTGCCCGCCGCCACAAGCCAACATCGACCTTATTACCAAAACAACACGGTCTTGAATTGCAAACAACCAAACCAAACACTGACTCAGTAATTTAAACATCATTTTTCAGCATTCCTTGCTTTTAATTTTCAGCAGTTCATCAAAGCTTCATGAAAATATAGATTGCCAATAATAACAAACAAACTCGTTCGCCAAGCTTGCTCAAATCAAGCTCGTTAATCGCGAATGAAAACTATTAGCATGACGGCATTTCAAAGCTTTTCAGGCAAAACAATGCAATAAAACCGCAGGAAATTTCGGCACACGTCATCATATCGTATCTTCTAGCTTAATACTTGGTTCTTTCTAAAGCTAGATCACTGAAAATCGCTGTATCGTTCACACCCAAACAATGTCATTAGAACATAACCTCTGCAGAGAGAGCAACGAGAGGAAGTCTTATGTCATACCCGCCTGCGGCCCAGCCGGAACCGCTGCCGCCGGAGGTGGTCCATGGTGAAAGCCTTCGTCATAAGGAGCACATGTCTGATCACAGCACGGGAGTAGCACGGCGGTGTTGTGCTGGGACGGCGCGGGCGCACTGGCTCGCTTGCGCTATAAATACGCGCGTGACGCCGCGCTGCGTGAGCGCCGCGCCAACCACTGACATCTGTGCACGAGCACTGCAGTACACCAGGAAACTGCCACTTCACTCTGTGGCAAGATTTGATTCAAGATTTGCGGAGCGCACCCAGTGGTGCAAAAAACAAGTAGTACCTACTACGTATTTCAAACGACGTCTACATTAATTAAAAAAATGGCAAGAATACTGTTTTTGAATACAAATTTATAAATTTTGAAAAATTGTTAGTTCCATTTGTTTCCTAGATGTTGTATGTACTTGGTGAACCTGCCTGTAAAATTCAGTGCTGGGTCATATAGCTACGAAAAAACATCGTCAAAGATATCCTTAAAAGTTCTAATAATTGAAAGTAAAGCACTAAGTTTAATATGATCACCGATCACATAACAAAAACTCTATCATTTAATAATAAGCATCGTAGACTTGCTTTATTTTTCTTACTGTACTTATTGTACTGTAGTTCTGTAGAATAACAGTCCGATTAATTAATGCGTCTGCTAATTGTAAGGTCGTATATTTGGAGCTGCCAGGTCGTTGATCTTCACCTTCACATCTCTAATGGAGCGGGGCTGATTACTATAAACAAAATACACGCATCTGCGTACCTACAACCTAGATACATTGATGTATGTTATGATTGTTCCTTAGATAGACAAGGAATATGTTTATTAAATAAATAAATAAATGCCCGAAAATATCAAGAATGCAGCTACCTACAATATATTCAAAACAAAATTGAAATTGTTACTTTTAAGTAACACTATCTACTCAGTATTTTATTTTATTTTATTATCTACTCAGTAGATGAGTTTTTAAAATGTAAATATTAATTATACAAATATATATGACATTGACCTGTAAATTGACATTTATTAATAAATTATTTGTATTTGTAAACCAAACATTTTTCCAAATGAACACGTTATTCATATATTATTAACATTGAGTTCCAAACTTACAAGCTACGGCCACGCTATGGGTCTTCTACGTGATTTTCGTAGCTCTTGGTAAAATTTATGTGGCGCCATCTAGTAAAAGCGTACGGCTTTAGAAAGGAGCCCTATTTTCCCACTAAGGTATTACCAGCACCGAACAAAACATGGTTCCAAGAATAAACATAGCCTTCGAGACTAGTTTTAGTGGTACTCGCTAGATGGCGTTGCTTGACAAGATAGTTCCATACAACAGGAAAATGCGTAGATGGCGCTAGTAGTTATGATTCTGTAAATAATTTGGGGGTTCACATTTTTACTACAACTACTACTAAAAATGTTGATATAAACTGAATGTAAAGAAAGTGGTTTGTTATAAAATAGCATTTTGTTAAAATATTAATTTGTTAGTAGACTATGAAGGTATTCTTAAAATCAGAGATGTTCTATGTTTTGATAATAAATATCTAATCGGGCACGCAATAATATTCTCAAGAATTTCCCCCGAATTAGTGCGAAGCTGTTAATGAATCCCGAGACGAGGTTTACGTTTACAAACGCATTTTACGAGACAAACATCTATCAAGTGCCATCTATGAATGAAACTTTATTATATAGTTATGATTCGTTTAGTTCCCTGGCCGCGCGCCAGATTATAATATTAACATCGCGGGTATAGCAGTAGTTGCCACTGTCGCCGAGGTACCTACAGAAATGTTATTTGCGCAACAAATAACGTCAAATTAAATATTTTCAGTGCTATTGAGGAAAATAGTAGTTTATTTTGTAGTTTTTATTATTTTGTAGTGTTGTTGGCACGCCGCCAGGTGGCGCCGCCGTACGAGATAAATGGAAGGAGCAGCTATTATGATTGTACCTGCACTTGATTTATTTTATGAACGTTTTAATAATGTTACAATTATTATGTCTTAACTGACATTTTACGATGGAAAAAGCTGAAAATTGCGGCGGCTTTTAGTGACGTTGGGCAATCATTGTTTTGGGAAAATATTGTGTCATTCTAAACAATGTTACAAGCCTTTTGGATTTCTATGGAGTTGAATTTTTTAGAGCTTTTTGAAGGATATTGATACTAAAGACTATTTATTCGTGTTATATTCCAAATGGCTTTTAATATGTAAAAATATAACAATTTACTTTTGATTATAGAACAGTAATAATATTCCTTGTAATCGGGATTATGATCGGGAAAAACCTTATTGGACAATTCCTAGATTTCAAAAAATTCTATCGTAAATTCTGCTCTTAACAGAAACATATATATGTATATGCAATGTAAATTCTGAAACTTCAAATTATTTATCGATAAAACATAACACTAATATCAAAGAGAAAGATACTAAATTTTCATACGAGAGCTGCTAGTTACGTAATCTGCAATGTAAATAATGATAATATAACGATGATGATAATGGTGGATATACATACATATGTATATCCACCATTGCTGAAAAATAACTATCGTAACTTTACATACCCCTACCAGCCTAAACCCCTTATTTATCCTTCCAATCCAAAGAAGGTACTTATACCTATTCGTTAGTGAAAGTGATGCGTATCCCGTATATAAGTACGTATAATGCTGAAAATAGTCGCGATGTCATTCACCCGGCGACATATTTGGTTAACTCTGGACGCACACTTACGTTTGATTCCGATCTCTTTATAGCATCCGTTTGTTGGTACTTGGGAGGAAGTGTCGCGGGATTCTATTTGTCGCATGACGGCTATGAAACGAAGTTTTCCGGTGCTTGTACGAGGTAAAAAATAGTTAATTAATAAGATATTTATACCCATATGGGTTTACGCTTGATCTTAATTATTTGATTCATCGATGGTAAGTGGTATAGTATACGATGTAGCGTTCTTACGAAGTGAAAATTCACACTCGTGTCGAAGGTCGCTAGATTGAAATACCCGTGGTAAATACTTTTGTAGAGATTATTGCTTTTGAGCGTTGCAAAAGCACCATTAGTCTATTCTAGTATTAGCACTTACAGAGGCCTTGTGTGACCCTGCCAAGGCTGCAGAACATTTTTTATCACGAGTTATGCATATAAAGCTTATTTTAATACCATTTCTAACCTTTAAATTTTATCTGAATCTACGACAGGCATGAACATTTAAAAATAGTGGATTTGTTTTGGTCAAATTTAGGTTTCAGAATATTTATATACTAATTAAATGAGTTATACAGATTTTTTATTTATTATTTGTCACCCTCCTAAGCTTTATGAAGAAAAACCATTTCCCTTGCCCATGCTTTCAGCATGCGCGCGCGCATGGCTCGGTGGGCGGAGTGCGCGTGGGCGGGCGCACACTACTATATAACTACCTACCTAACTACCGACCGAGCGCGCTGCCCGCTGTGATTACTGCCTGACTGCCTGTTTACTGTTTACATTCGAGCAGTTACAGTAAACAAGGCGATTGTTTTCATCGCTTTTTAATTACCTACTTACGCCCATGGACAGTTAGCGAGCTGGTTGGGCGGTTGATTGTATTGAATATCGGTTGATAATCTGATCAAGTAGTATGTACATATCAAATTCGTTAAATACTTAAATTTGGTGGGTACGGTCTATCAAGTTAAAAAGTTTAAAGGTAATTTGGGTAAGGTTAAGTAATAAAGTAATTACAGGTAAATAAAATAAAATAAAACCTGCTAAGTAAACATTTTCAGTGTCTCACCAAGATTCGACAAGTATTATTGGAAAATATCATTGTGCCAATTAAATCAACGTTATGTAAAATCATTTCAGGAATCGCCGCATCATTAATTATATAACGGTGTACAACATAAAGGACACACTTAGCCAGATAGAAATGAAAGTTGGCTATCTCATTATTTCTTTAATCAGATCCATCAGATCAGATTCCATTATCCAGCTAAATGATAATAACTCGCATCCCATAGCAACACCATGGTTGTCACCTTCCATACACAAGTACGTGTCCTATATACCTATATACTAGCCACATCCGCCGGCGACCGATGAAACATTTACTTCATTACATACAAACATTCAAGCCCACTATCAATATCTATCTCTATTTATATGTACTAGTTGCCCGAGCGAGCCAAGTGAGTGAAGTCTCTTTTAACCACCTAAAAACTTATTTATGAGTGAATCACGCATGCTAGTCTAGGGTATAATATTATCCTGAAAGAGATAAGTGATTCTAATGTGAAGGAATCTAGCACCAGGAAACGTATTTTTTTTACAAATAAATGTGTCAAGTATATGACAAAAACTATTGTATTTGATACTAATTAAATTGATTTACCAAAACTTTTCTAAAAAAAGGCCTATCACTCATGCGTGATTACATTGAAGCAATAAAGATAACAGCAAGGAGTTGAGAAGAGATGACTCAATTATCTTATTCGAAATTGGCCTAATAATTGTCGGTATGTGGTGGCCATACCAATAAAATATATGAAATCAGTTTATCCAATAACCCGTCCACCGGAGTACAGTTCGCGCAGCGCGGCGGCACGCGTGACTCAGTATCTGGTCCCTTCAGGCGAGGGCGCGCGACACCTTCTATTTCTGGCGCCTGCAATAACAGTACCGATGGTATTTTTATTACACACTCCCGTTTTATTTCAGCTTACAATTTGACAAAATAAAAATAAGGGCCGCGCTACGGACGTAATGCGACACGACCGCATACATTACTGCTTCGAAGCACGACGTGAGAGTGTTGGTCCTTGACAGCCGGCGATGGATGTCGTTGGATAGTTAAATCTAGCGGCCCTTTAATGAGAGTGCGTTCACCTCGAGAGGTTTAAATGTAGTTTGTAGTGCGTTTTTGGAAACGGGACGTGTCGTGCGTTTCCGTATTACGGACGTTTTCTTTAAGAGGAGGGACTAATGGCCTCTCGCACACAGGATTAACACAACACTTCTCGTTCGGGCGGCTTGTTTGTTTTGTAGATTGGGTGACGGTATCAATCACTTTATAGCAAGATTTTTAAGTACATATTCCAAATTCAGGATGTTCTTACTATAAAAAGTATAGTAGTGTGCCTTTACTCAAGGCCTATGTAGACATGCCTCTGTATTTAAATATTTAGGTCATAATCTTGATTAAAATTCATGAAGACAGGAAAAAATTGTCTATTGCCACTTGTTCAGCGCCACTGTTGTGGGTGAGTTATAGGCGAATTTTCATAAAACGATCATTTGCGCGCCATAAAGGAGGCGCCTCACTACTCGCCGCAGAACGAAGATACAATCGCGTCGTTACAGACATAAACACGCTAAAACTTCCTTCCAACTGATATAAATTTAACACCTGTCTTGCTGTCAAAACTATCCGAAAGAGTGGATTTATCGCCGAAAGCGTCATACATTACCGGCCGGGTTAGTGTCGGGCGCGTACCTCGCGCAGACAGCCGGCCATGTACTCCGTGAAAGTGTTTAACTTGGCTTGGATTGCGTGAAAGCACGCAACGGACCGCGCCCTGAACTTATTTCCTCTGAATAATTGTTGCTATCAACGATGCCGAATGTTTCGGCGTCTTTCTTACTACTTACGCCACGACTTCTATTTTCAATTTGATTGTTACGCGGTTTTCGTTAGTGCGTAAGTTTTTATGCTCGCACGGAATATTCGTTTGGTTTATGTTAGAGGCTGATAATTTTACGACACGCTTTATGAGTTATTGATTCCTCGGTATTTACACCTGCAGCTATATAAACCATGAGTACTCGGTTTGATTGCGCGAGATGGGACCATCTGGAGAATTGGTACTGAGAAATAGATACGTAACACTTTCAGAATGGGTTTGTTATGAAACATAGACTAGTCAAATACTAGGCTTCAGCCGTTACAATAAATGGTCAAATTATATTTCAAAGTAATTTTGACTTACTAAGGTGGACTATGCCGTATCAATAAAAAGAAACAACGACTCGTCTAGCTTTATATAGCTTTTGATATAAACAAGCAAATATTCAGTGAACGCCCAATAACACTACATAGAAGTGCCGAGTACCAAGTTAGTGCAATAAAATCCCACTAAAACCCAAATGGAAACTACACAGGTAATCCAAAACCATCTCATAACAAAAGCCTTGAGCGTACCAAAAACGCGAAGCAATAAAAAGACAATAATATCTTGAAGTTTATTAGACCATTTGTAATGGTATACAACGTCAAGCCGAAGGTGAGACTTGGATCTATTTCACACGATTCCCGAATTTGGAAGCAACTTAGTCATGTAAGCATCGCCAGCACGCACTTTGGCTTGATGCGGTTGGAAGCGGGTAGCTACTGGATCGAGCTGTTGGTTAGGGGCGAAAGTGGCTTATTTTTCTTTAAAATATACAAGTTTTCCTAATATGTACCTATTACAATCAGGAGGAGATGGCTTAGTTAAAAAAAAACATCTTTTCAAATACATATGCGTCCGTTAATAATATTGGTACAATATCATTTTATTACCAAAAGCTAAATTTTACTCTTTCGACTCACAAAAATAGCAACAATACATCAATTTCTATTATTTTAACGATCTAGTTAGGCGTAAGAAAAATGATGAACATTATTATAGTAGTTTGCAATTTATAAAATAATCCCGCAATATAAATCAAAGATAAGATTATGAAATGTTCATTTTCGAGCACGTAATATTACGTATTGTGAAGAAATAACCACAAGCACTTAAAACATGCGTTAGACTTTAGTATTCTTATATTATTCCATTACTTAAACAATGTCAGTAATCGTTTCTGAAATCTTTATTACTGTCATTATGTTAAAAAATGTAAGCCTAAGGCTTTCAATTGTGAAGAATTAAATATTCTTGATACTAGATTATTGACCACTCTCGCACGATAAGATGAAGAAAAACTGTCAAACACATTTTGTTAGCAGCCAAATTGTAGTAACTGTTTGTCTGTAGTCGGCCGAGTCTGGTAAAACACAGTTTCAACAGCTCTGGATCGCGTGAGTGGTTATTTTTATTTTAAGAAGTGTCGTAGGGAATTGTTTTCAACTAGGATTATTTCAGTTGTTGTCGAGTTTCGTGGGTGTAATTAATGGCAGCGTTATTATTTCATTTGATTTTATATTTAGTTCCTATTGACGTAGGTTTTGTGACTTTTCAAGCTGTCTTACTCAACTGTAGTTAGAGTAGTTAGTGGGCATGAGGCCATTTTGTTTTCATTTTCATAACAAATAGTAGTACTTAAGTAATTGGTCTATATGTAACTTCATTTTTATAATAGATCGAAGAACACTATGACTAGCTCTTTGATGTTTGTTCAGCGAATTGTATAAAAATATATTAATGTACTCGTAGCTTCTGAAATCGTCATACCTTGAATTGATTTTAACATCTTCTGCCGTGAATTTTCGCTTCGCGTAAGACCATAAAGAACCAATTCCAGTGTTACAATGATTTGATTCCAGTCATTTAGATCACCTCACTGTCTCAATCCAAGCCGACTAGTTATCACCAGCAGAAGCTCAGTCGCGTAAAACACAGTGGTACCGAGTTAGGCAATTAAGGCTCATCACGCGAGGCGGCGACGTCGCGGCGGCACCCGCCCCTTAACGCACGTGCAAGTGTCCAAATTACCGGGGATTTTTCATTAATGTTTATGACTTTCGCCACTACTTGCCGACCGCATATTTCCTGTTCGGGGAAATGACGCACTTGCCACCTACCGGTGCTGAAGCGGAGGGCGGTCGCTTTTTAATGCCGAAGGTTAGAGTTGCATAGATTGGTAAGTTAAAGGTATTGAAAGTACTGAATATACAGTTGATATATATTTTATACCCATAAAGATTGTTGAAACATTTCAAAGACAGTATTTGAAATGGCTGTAATAAAATTTTCGAAAAATAGCATGTTGCATACTGTGTCTCACTTCTATGTTATTTGTAGTTTAAGTTTAGTATCAATTTGTAACTAACAACAAAACAATAATTACAGAAAAATCGTGTTAATATGTTACAAAAATAATTTCATCATCCATACAGCGAGCAATCAACAGAGTTAAGGCTCAATAAAACTATGTTATAAACAAGGATCGCAATAAAAGTGTTTTTATTTGTACCGGGGCTGTTACTCGATTTTATTGTGTATCTACTATTAATACAACGAATGCAGCACTTGAGAAAAACCAAGTGTCTGGCGTTGTTATGTGAGAGGTGGAATAAACCGATGGGTGCGTAAGTATGTTTTTTTTAAGAATTGGTGAAAATATGTTTTTTTACATCGGCAATAGTTTGAAAGCTCCAGGATAATGCCTGATGATAAAATATTGAATTATCAAAATTATGGAATGCTCCACAGATTCCCATAAATTTATGATGATGATTAAAATGAACGTTGTGATTATGATTTTATAAATGTGAATCCTGCATTAAGCACGGACGCATTGTTACTACTATATCTTAAACCCTTACTCTTATGTTTATTATAAAACCAATAATACAATTAACAGAGCCCAGTCCAAAAATACAAAGAATCACTAAACTCGGGTCAGTTTTTGCAGAATGGTGTAATTGCGCGAAGTAATCACGACCAGCATTATCCGAGACAAATCGCAATGTATTGCAAAAACCATTGCTCAATCAACGCAACTACAGGGCTACTTGCAAACTGAGGTAATACAACCTACTGTAAGTACACTAGCTACCTGATACTGAAGGAAGACGGTAACAAAAGTTATGGGAGAACTACCTAAAGAAGGTCGTTACATCTTGCTTAAAAGATACAAGAGAGAGAGAGAGAGAGATAGAGAGAGAGAGACTTTAGAGGAGGTCTATGTCTAAATACAACAGCTAGAATTATAGTTATTAAGGAATTATCAATTAGTCCATGACAGTGATCCACCTAACATACAAGTTTCAAAGGGCTTCACTAACGGCCAATTCGTTTTAATGCGAAACACTCAACTGTTTGCTGATATTTGCAGATGCTTCAGTTCAATCAAAACTAAAAGTAGGCTTTCTATACAAAGTTAATCAATCCGAATCCGTGGCTTTAAGTCTTACCGTTGGTTTTATCACTTTAATTCATCATTTGACACAATAGTACAAGACTATATGCGTGGCACTGAGGACCGAGGAAAATCAAAGAAAAGCATTTAGAAACTTTAGAAATAGAACATTGGATTACTTACTTATTAATATTAAAAGGAAAGAAGGTATAAAAAGTAAAATGTAATCGTAAAACAAGGTGGAAAAATCAATATATACATACCTATATATGTTTTTCGTATATTTTCATGTAACTCTGTATGAAATCAATACGTTTGTTGTTCGTTGTAGTTATTAGACTTGCTGTTAATTAGAATACTGGCCGGCGCACTAACTGTGGGAATCCAGCTCTAAACGGACCAATTATAATTTACTATTCTTCGCGTACATTCACATTGCGATGAGCTTCCTTACGTTTTAATTGATTTAACACATGAACAAAATACTTTTAAATAAAGTTACTAATAGAAAAGCTTTAAAGTGGGTTGGGTATATTAAATCAACTTTTAAGGATTTTTATCTATCTATCAGGATTTTTAGCTATCTTGAAATTCCACCGACTTTCAGCTTAAATACACTATTGCGTAATGATTCAAGTCTTAAAAAACTGAAAATTCCCAGGATCATTTTTGCTGGATAAATTGTTTTAACATTTAGTCCCATGAGTAACAAGAAAAACATTTCAATACATAAGTCTGGATACGTAAATTCCTGCGTACTCATAATATCGCGCATCTAAATCACACATGGAGGTGGCCACGTGCGTGCGCGCATAAAAATGTGACACATGTGAATTACAAGAGTGCGTAAGGTCGGTATTTATAGAGAGTAAATAACTTGTGACGTCATTATATAAGGTCCCTTTTATAAGGTACCTTACATAATGACGTCACAAATTATTTACTCTCTAGTATATTATTACTCTAGTACTCTCTCTGGTATATTATTGGAGTGACCAGTTTGGACTAGAGTAAGAGTATTTTTATCAGGTAGATGTGTATAAGCAAAGAAAATCCCGCTTAATAAATAAATTAATAGATTTTTAGGCAACAGCACTGTGTCCGCCGTTTTGACATTTATTTTAAAACTTAATTCATTCAAAAATAGAACTGACTGGAAAGACATTACCTACTTTGAAACATGGAAAAGAAAAACAAACCAACCACTCAATCGAAATTAATATGTCAAGTAAAACTAATCTTGCGTTACACCATAACGTCACATATTTGAGTTAACCAAAAAAATCTGGTACAAATCAGTAATCTTGCTATTTTATGTATATGCCATCGTTGTATATATGTATAAATAAGTGTCGGTCCGTGATTGCGTCCACGAGGGGCAGATTAGAGTACAGAAATACAGCACATTACGACTGCGGCTTGATGTAGGGAAATAACGTTTATTTTTGACGTGTTTACATTGCAAGCTATGTGTATATTATATGGAAGGATTTCCAAAAAAAACGGAATGGTAAAATTATTTGAGTACGTGTAAAAATGATAATTTCTGATGTTGAGAGGTTTTCAACGCTGTAATCTTACCTATAGATTTTAATTGAACAATGTGACACGTAGAAAAAACTTTTCCTTTTGTAGAATGAAGTGAAAACAGAAAAAAAAAATTAAAAAAGTACTTTAAATGAATTTTTTTCATTAACAATGAATTTCTAGTTCTTTTAAAAAAAAAAAAATTTTTAACTAATGCAATATTGTAACTCACCACTCCTATCTTATAATCAGTAATTAATTCTATCACCCACTTCGGTAACGGGAAATCGCCATTAAAATAAAACCACCATAAACCCATAGCTTTGAACTGGACGCTACGTAGGCGCCATGGATACAGTTTCAGATTATCTTTGTACGATTTAAACACCATGGAACGCAAAATTTGAATTTTACTTGTAAATATTTACTTATCATGATAGTCATTTTTTAACATTTAATGTAAAAAAAACAATCATTAGACCACCACGTCACCTGAAGTGATTATGAATTTTAAAGATTATAATAAGATAAAAAAACTTCTTTGGATTGGAACTGGATCTTAATCAAGGCTTAAGTAGATTATACAAATAGATGCTGGTGATACCTCTAGATTAGATATCTATAGAATTTTTAAACCAAATTGTCTGACATACAAAATCTGCTCTTTGCTGTTAGTTCTGAGAGCGCAACGTTGTTTGTTCTACTTCTACAGTAAAATCATGAAATCCTTTGCTCTTTCTGATATTTTCTTACAAAAATACCCAACAAATAAAAACAACACCAACGTGTGACAATTCAAAGAAACCAGCAAGTAGGTGAAATGGCCGCCGCTAGAGTAACGTGTAAATATATCGCTCAACATTGCCGTGAATAATCGAACCACGAGATAAAACTTTACTGAGACATTATTAAAAACTATGGAGTTGGGAAAAGATAGGGCTTTCTGTGAAATGGAGTCGGTATAGTGTGTTTGTGTTAATATGTGATGAAAGTAGGGAAATCTATGCCATTAACCATTTTCAAAGCACCTTCTGACATGGATCAACAATCATTCTAGGATGAGAATAATTGACACGATACTTTTGTTACCTCATCTTCCGATCTTTAGAAGCTCGCAGTTATATACACAACTTCTGTCACCCAAAATGTAACAATTGATCCTGCCTATACATAATGTTAATATTACGAGTATTGTCAATAAAATATCAGTCATTTTATTTGAGAGAGGTTCAGACCTCTCTGAAATTAACAACGACTAGTAACGCCTTTCAGAAACGTAAAATTAGAAGGTAGCACCCCAACCAGCTCACGTCCAATATCCATCGTCTTCTTGTATCCTCTACCACACGATACCTCCTCCATATATATCCTAAATCCTGGTGGTAGAGTGCATCCCGCCCACTCGCGCGCATTATTTCTGTGCCAGTGTTGCCCCATCCGTTGAATTATGCTCACTGTCCGCGGCCCGAGCGGCCCTACTTGCCGGACATCTACACATTTATAAAGATTACGGAATTCACGCGGTTGTCTCACTCCACTTGATGGAGACACTTCTCATAAACATCTGGCATGTAGTAGAAAAGTACTAATAGTAAAATGTAGGAAAAGTACTAAAGTAATACACTCACATGTATAGTTAATAAGTTATAAGTATAGCAACTATAACGGTCAAATCATGTTGCGATGCAATTATGATTTTTTTACCGTGAGACAGATTTTTAAATAGGTATTTGCATTAGTAATGTATAGTATAGAATATACGTTTATTATAATTTTAAAGTAGGCTTTGGCGTATTGGTCCCAAAATCCCAAAGAAATGCAATTACATTTCTGTCGAATAAACACCATGGAAAATATACAAAATAACGTTTTTCGGGTCATATTTGCATTCATAAGCATTAAACTACTACAATATATTACCGATTTCGACTTCAAGATTTCTAAATACGACTCAAGTAGGGAGTGCATAGAAATCATAGAAGTTGTTATTGAATTGGCTGATTTGCATCGCCATCGACTTACAGTTGGACCGGCTTAAATATACAACCGTGAAAAAGAAGAACCAACATTTAATTCATAATTCTAGCTGTTTTTGTTCCGAAAATTCAACAGTAGCTCCAACCAATGAATCAAAAATAAGTTGGTCATGTTGTAACCGATAGAAGCATCTACTTATTGAGATAATTCTGTATGTTTAACATATGAATTCAAATAACAGACGAGACGGCTACCGCGCCGCCGCCCGAGTAACGGATTTAATAGTTAATTTATATTTATGTGGTAAACAGAATAAATGGCGGAAAGGTTAAGCAAACATTTGTATGTATTTAATTTCGAAATAACGCGGTCAAAAGAGTTGAGGTGACAGACTTTCTTATTTGTGAAATTGATATTTATGACATTGTCGCGTTTTAATGCAATTATGTAGAGATGATAGTATTCAATTATGTAGAGATGATAGGATTCAATTATGTAGAGATGATAGGATTCAATTATGTAGAGATGATAGTATTCAATTATGTAGAGATGATAGTATTCATTCACAAAATCTAGTTACTTTTTCTGATATATTATATGTTTTTTATCATCTTCATCTTTTAAAGAATACTATATTTTTTGTCCCAGGTCATGCCGATCGAATGGAATAAAACTTCGATTAAACATAAAGTCATGCTAATATGTACAAACACACATGATCATGAATACTAAGAGTAAAAATTCGCACGATTTCCGGGCGTTTCGGAAACATAAATAAAAAATCGTTCCACGCCAGACTATTATAATCTGTAAAAAAACAAAAAATGTACTCAATTCATGTCGTATGACGCATGGACTCCAAGAAAAATGTCTTGTACTTGTATCTACACATGCGATAAAAAATAGTCTGTAGAAAACAAACGCAATAATCTTGCCACGTGCTTACCGCGACGGAAGCGTATATCCCCCCCACCCCTCGTCTCTGGAAGCCCTCAAAGCTCCCCCCTCACCATCCTTTCCCCCCTCTAAGTCTACGCGGCTATTTCTAGTGACGGAGACACTTGCCTGTACTTTACTAGATGTTTGGATGGACTTTTTCTTGTCGTCCGCGTCGTGCATAGAGTAATACATTTGATAGAGAAGAACACAATTCTTCTTCATTTACTTTCGTATCATATCATAAATTAATACGAAATAATCTATAAATTTTATAATAATTGTACTGTTATCTACAACGATTGATGCAGTACAAACGAACACTGAAATTTTCAAACTACAATTAAACACATTTTTGCATGCCTAATATTAATATTATGTGTTCCAATGATAACCCATAATCCTTAGATCTAGTTGCAGACACCGGAAATATCTTGCAAGACGCACATAAAAAGAAATTAAATTAAGCACATGACATGTCTACTTCTTCGTACCGCCATCCCGAGCATGCGCCCGCGCCGCTGGCCATCCGGTGCGATCCCGGCGGCACTCGGCGCGCGCGTAACTTGACTCATAGGTAGGTAGCTGTCATTGTACAATGTACACTGCACTTGTGCAGTCATTTGCACATTACATTCCATATATGAATAAAAACATCATTTATTTATTAAAATAATAAGAAACAATATTTACACATATTAACACTAATAGAACTAAAAAAGAGTATTTACATCTAAACTAAATATATGAATTGTTCTAATAAATGTGTGTATTGATATATTTAGCGTAGGGACGTCATAGTATGTGAATACGTAATATGCATTAAACTTTTACTTACTTCTTTTTAGGGTTCCGTACCTCTAAAGGAAAAAACGGAACCCTTATAGGATCACTTTGTTGTCCGTCTGTCCGTCCGTCCGTCCGTCTGTCAAGACCCTTTTTCTCAGGAACGCGTAGAGGTATGAAGCTGAAATTTATATCAATTACTCAGGTCTACTGTCCCTTGAAGCTGTGAAAAAATCAAACTTCTAAGCCAACGCAATCAAAAGATACAGCCATTTATGCCGCAAATTTTCGACACTTGCAAGGGAATCAAAACCTACAGGGTGCTTCCCGTGAACTCAGAATCTTGAAATTTGGTACGAAGCAACGTCTTATAGCATAGATAAAGGAAAAACTACGAAAACCATAAATTTTTAGTTACATCACAAAATATTTAACCTTGCAGGTTTGTACGGAACCCTCGGTGCGCGAGTCCGACTCGCACTTGGCCGGTTTTTTTTTAATTTCAAACCAGTCTGAAATATTAGACATCTAGAAAAAATATTTTGAGTCCGCAAATACAATAGATATACTGATAAATCATTGTGATTCATCAACATCAGTGTCACAATTTGATAGGTCAAATTAGTCACGTAAATGTGTACTGAGATGGCCTGGCGAGGTAAGTGAGTGTACTATGAGTAATTACTACAATAAACAGCTTATACCCATCTATACGATAGGCAAACAAGTATACAACAGCCGACACTATCAATATTTCGATAATTTACGTTTTGTGGGTGACATTCATGGTGCTGGAACAATTATTTATTTTTGCATAGCTAAATTTTAACTGAACGCAAAATTGTACTTAGACAAAGCATGGTGAATAGACAAATATAAAATATGTCGCCATACGTATTCTGGTAGTCTCATTTGATAGCCGGTTATTCCTGTGCAAACACCTTCCACCTGAGGTCACACAGAGTCGCTTATGTGGATGTATCTCTAGGTGACCTGGTGAACAAATGTCTAATTGTCTAGATTAAAAAACACACACACACAGTTGATTCCCCGTCCACTATTTTATTGTTGATAGTATTTTGGACGATGTTTGCCAAACGTGTGAATATATTACGAGTCCCGCCTCACCTTCAATAGAATAAAACTCATTACTCACAGGCGTCCGTGCGCGTGAGTGAGCCAAGCCGGATGCAATTGTAGTGTTACTTAACGTCAAGTGAAACCGCGAGGTTACGCTGACTAACTTGGGAATCCTACAATTTCTAGATACTTTTGAACGGTTCATTTAAGAGATAAGATTATAACTAGTGGATGTCCGCGACGATGCCCGCGTTGTCTTGCGATAAAAAAAGCCTATAAGCTACTCTGTATCCCATAAAATTCTAATTACAAAATGACGGAAACGATGCATTGTGACGTTTGATTACCTACTTATAAGTATTACCGTTTTTTTATAATTTTATATAAAAAATACGCTATCTTGTTTAGTCTTCGTAATATTTAGTGTCTGTTATTTTATCTTTCTAGACAAAGAAACATTGTGCTCTCATCTACTGCAAATATAGAATAGAATCATTACCAAATCCTAGAATACAAGCGACTTATTCGCAGACGCACAAAGAAACTACTGAGTAATTCTAATATGTTTCAACTTCTAAGAAGTTCCGAAACTATCTAATAATATCCATTTCACACGATCACACGTAAAGTAAATCTCACGACGAAGTGCCCCGTTTGTCATGACTCGCTTACTGAGAACAATCCTTACTAATACGTCTTTTAAACGGTCTGTCGGTCTGGTTATCGTATCAGGATAAAATGAATCAAACCTTTAGCACAAGAGCTTTGTATGGACCAACAGCATGGACCAACAAAACAAATAATTAGTATCCTTACCCGCAAATACCTATTCATGTAATATCATAGATCTATAATTAAAGTCCTACATTAATTGCAGTCAAAATTTACAATTACAAATAATGTCAGGGGTCTTCAAATCTAGAGTTAATAGGTATCTTCTAGGTAAACAGCAGCACAATGCTTAACATCAGGCAGGCTGTAGTCAAACGTAAGCCTATCCCAAGTAAAAAAAAAATGTAAACAATCAATGAGTACGAAGCCGCTGGGCACAGCTAGTGTTTTTTATACATAAAAATAAGTACTTACTAACAGGAAATAACTAGTCGATGAATAAAACTGACAAATTTTTTGTTGCTTTTGTTCGTGTCAGGAAGAGTAATTATTAATAGCCGTTTATGAGGAGTGTAGGAAGAAACGGTTTTATGATATTATTGTTCGAAATATAGAGTCCTTTACAGTTTTAAGTGAGCAAGAATCTTTTTAAGATATATTTATATTCGGCATTTTAAATCTTGTTCAAAACTAAGTAACTAAACTGACGTAATAAAATATCTTAAGTAGTATATTATTTTATGCTATAGCATTTATACGAATAAAGAGAAAAAAAGAAGAAATAAGTTTTTCTACTTCTCATTACGAATATTCTATATTTATCTCGATACTCGTACGTTTTCATTAGACATTAAAAAGTGATAGAACGATAAACCACACCAATGGGCTGTAAAAATGAAAGAGTCACAGAACAAGTTGCTGCCACCCACGAGAGGGCTCCACCGTCGACGTTTTAATTAAAATAAATCGGCCGAAACACCGCGGCGAATGTGGCATATTATACGTCACTAGTACATAGTAGGTAATACTACGTTTTAATAAATATAGGAGTATTTTGACAGGTATAGTGTTGTGACTTTTGTAGTAATCACTAGAAAAAAGTATTGTGTATTTGCTTGCTTGAACTGTTTTTTTTGCAGAAGAATTTGGGACCTCACTTGTTTTTAGGAACTTGTTAAATTAAGTATTTATGTATCGTAGGTTTCAAAATTTCATTGTTCAACATGTGGCACACACAATTAAAAATAACTTATTTTTACATAGCAATCAGAATAAAGTAAAGTCCCTAACTAGTATTCCTTATAGCACAGAATACAAAGTATAACTAATAGTCTAGTCAATAAAACATAGCCCGACCTAGAAGCTAGTCTGTCTGGCAACAGTAACCTCGGTTAGACACCTAGTAATTATTTAAACACTAACTCATGACGATAAATCCTTTACTAATCTAGACTTAGGTTAGAGTTGTGTGGATATGTTTTTTTACAAGTATGTAATGGGTTTGCACTTGACCGTAATTCGCCTGATGGTAAGCAATCATTACGGTCTAGGATGGAACGTGCTTACCCAGTAATGTTGATGCATACCTAGGTAAAATAATATATACCTAGTCAGGTCATAAGTATTGTCACACAGTAAAAACTTTTCTTTTAGAATGCTGGCCACAAAAAAGTTTATTGAATTCGAATTTATAATTGTTCATGAAAATAAAAATGTATACCTACTTTTTAGAATTTTACTCATTTTTAAATATGGAGTGGACGCTTAAAGAAGACCGTGTTGCAGTTATTGCATTGCATCGTTGCGGTTACGCGCCAATTCAAATTTTTGACATACTGAAAAATTTGAATATAACCAAAAGATTCGTTTATCGTACCATCAAACGATACAATGAAGACTCTAGTGTAGATGACAGATCAAGAAGTGGTCGCCCTCGGTCTGTTAGGACTCCAGCAGTGATAAAAGCTGTGAAGGCGCGAATTCAAAGAAATCCCAAACGTAAGCAGAAACTGTTGGCCCTTCAGATGGGGTTAAGCAGAACCACGGTGAAAAGGGTGTTAAATGAAGACTTAGGGCTTCGGGCATATCGAAGAAAAACAGGACATCGTTTGAATGCTCGTCTAATGGACCTGAGACTGAAGAGATGCCGCGCTTGGTTGAAGCGGTACGCGGGAAAAAAATATCGGGAAATTCTTTTTTCGGATGAAAAATTTTTACCGTAGAAGAGAGCTACAACACACAAAATGATAAGGTGTACGCACACAGTAGTGAAGAAGCGAGCAAACGTATTCCGCGTGTCCAACGAGGTCACTTTCCATCCTCGCTCATGGTATGGTTGGGAGTTTCTTATTGGGGCTTAACAGAGGTACATTTTTGTGAGAAAGGTGTAAAAACGAATGCAGTTGTGTATCAAAATATAAAAATACAGTCCTGACGAACCTTGTGGAACCTGTTTCTCATATCATGTTCAATAACAAGCACTGGGTATTCCAACAAGATTTGGCGCCAGCTCATAGAGCGAAGAGCACACAAGACTGGCTGGCGGCGCGTGAAATCGACTTCGTCCGGCACGAAGACTGGCCCTCCTGCAGTCCTGATTTGGATCCGTTAGATTACAAGATATGGCAACACTTGGAGGAAAAGGCGTGCTCAAAGCCTCATCCCAGTTTGGAGTCACTCAAGACATCCTTGATTAAGGCAGCCGCCGATATTGACATGGACCTCGTTCGTGCAGCGATAGACGACTGGCCGCGCAGATTGAAGGCCTGTATTCAAAATCACGGAGGTCATTTTGAATAAACTTTATTGTCATAAGAATCTATGTTTTGTTAAGTTCATTTTGGTATATAAATGGTTACATAAAGAATAAAGTTGTTTCAATTTTTTTATATTAAACATGTGACAGAATTTATGACCTGACTAGGTAGATTTGCTATAGTTACATTAACTATACATACATTGATTGTATTATACATTATGTATTCTGTGATTATACGGATAGTGCGGTATTGTTGAAACCACCCAAATGAATCGTATTTATTTCATTTTGAATATTTGAGACTTGAATACGATATATCTAAATTATTATGTTGAGCTATTTTTGTACAATTAATTTCATTACAAATGGACATAATGACTATTTGTAATTTGTGTACATGACTTTCTTCTAACGTATTAGAATAACTCAACATAATCAATATTTGTTTACCAAAAAGCCAATAACACCAATGGTGGATGAGACACTGCCTCTATACAGCATGCACGATACCATATACATACATATAAATACTATGTACTAATCATAACTCCATAGATACACATGTATCGACACATATAATACAATCATTCCTACATTATAACTAACAATACATCATAACCAATAATATATCAACGATATAAATAACACAATAAATAAACCAAATTAAATAAATGCCACTAGAGCAGGTTATTATTTGTTTCACTGGCAAAGCAATGGCAATGGTTGATGAGAGAGTGGAATCTCTGTCAACTTACCTTTGACGATATAAGCGTCAATGTAGGCGACGACTCCTGTGAAGCAAACAATACAGAGCCTGCTTTAATTGCCCTTCAATAAAAATCATAAACCAAAAATGTGCTTTACGTAATTTAGAATTTGAATATTGTGTATAAATTAGAGGAACTTATTTGTAACCAATATATTTTGGCCAATTGTAAGGCAATAAGCAGATATTTTTACGATTGCCCGAGCATCTAATACCGGCGAATATTACCATACTAAACCATCAGATCAGATGTATGTTATTATGTAACGATGTATGCAGTGGAATAGTAGCAGTAATAAGTGTGCCGGACTGCAGCCAATTACAGCTCCGTTTACTTATAATTCGATATGAATCATGCTCGTTTTATCCCGACTCACACATTTCTCATGCTGAAAAAAGTCAACAGAAAGTGCAAGAGGAAAATTTCATTCAAGTCGAGTCACCGGTTCGATTCCTAGTATTTCGACATAAAACTTTTTAATCTTATTACAGAGTCGGCACGTTTCGGAGACAAGACCCTGCAATAAATATGTAGAATCGTGAGAGGAGACTAAAACAATCGATAAAAAATAGAGACGTGCGTAATTATACCAGAAACGATACTTAAACATCGGCATTTAATACCCGATACATACGCTAGGTATATCATAGTACCGCCAAAACAAAGCATCGCAAAAAATAAAGCAAAAACATTAGCAGACTTTGAAATCGCATGCGCGAAGCAGCTTGCGAACAATACACGAAATAAAAAACGCCTAAACCACTCTTCCTTTCCTAAATTATCCTGTCACGCTCACCTATAAAATGCAATTGGTTTTTTAAAATTGGAACTCGTTAGAATATCGAATCAACGTTTGGCGCACACGATAAACAACTCTATAGCTGTAACAATAGAGTTGAGTTTACCAGTGACATGTGTCGCAGGTTGAGTGTGTGGTGTCAGGTTGCGCGGACAATAGGCGCACGCGCATGTACCTGCGCAAGGTGACCCCGGGAAGGGCACGGCGCCGCCCTTGGCACCCGCGCCCTGCGCCCGCAACCATTGTCCGACACGCCATTACCGCACGGACCATTATGGATGCCCCTAGGGATGCACGCCTCTATCGATATGTTATGTAATGATTTGTCGTTACGTTACAATGTAACGTGTCATAATTGATAAATAGTAATACTTTTAATACAATTATTGAATTAATAAATATAAATACTATTAATACAATTATAATTATCACATATACAAGTACATCATCTCTTGCTTGGCACCTACCAGCCCATTAAAATGTATGTCTAAACCTAAGGAAGAGCCTACACTCCACAATACAGGTAAATTACATCCTAGTGTGGAGTGTACGGAACAAAGTAGTATAAGTACCTATATTTTTGCTAAATAAATTTATCTTTATCTTTAATTAGAGAATATGTCATATTCTCTAATGTACAGATATAGGAGTTAGTTATATTTTTATCAGGTCGGTATAATTTAGCTAATTGCACTAGAATCATATTTTTCAATATTTAATTCCTAGTACGCGATAAATTTGTACCGAATGTAAAGCACCGATAGTTATCACCAATATATCACCGCGCCCACGCCAAATGTCATCGTAAATCTACCCATCATTCGTAACTGTATCTTTTACCCAATATAGTCCAGTATTTTACCATAACCTAACGAGCCTAACGGACGAGGTTGTTAATCAGTCTGATTTCTCTGTCCACGTAATTAATTAATCACAATTGTAAACAAGGACGGCGCGATATTTTAAAGCGGCCGATGACAGAATAAGTCCACGCCCATTGATTTATCTACAATATGAATTAGGTGCAACGTGAGACTCGATCCGAACCTCGCCGACTATACTTGATTGTCGTGAATGGGAGTCTACAGATATATATCGTTCGTATTTGCATAATGTGTTTGTTTAATATGGAAAGCTATAATTAGAAGTGTTAATTATGCAAGTCGTATAATATTAACACGTTCACGTGTTGTTTATGTTTTTATTTTCCTATGTTCCATTTTATCGATATGTAAGGTGGAATCTTTCTTTGCATCCCTATTCTATTGGTGAATTTCAACTGTCTGCGAGTGCTCGCAGCGACAGGTGTTGTATTGGCCGACATTTCGACCACATTCGACCCATGCCGACCATTTGATCCACAAATCCAATCATTTGCTCACCGATTATTTGCTACAAAAACGTAAAACACCAATAAAATTACGCTTCATACGTATATGCTGAATGTAAAAACCCAAAGATTGCGTGAGATTCGCGACGGAGTAATCGATATTATGAGTAATCGATGCAAATCGAGTACAACACTTGTAAATTCCTCTTGGATATGATTCATGCAAGAAACGAGTTTGGAGGCTGCACGGTATGACGCTAATTGAGACAAATACGAGAATAAGCAAGTACTCACTGCTTGGTCATAACATTAGAAACCGGTAATAATTGAAGTTTATTGAATTATATTCATAGGAATAAATTATGAATAAATTAAATTTAGAAATAGAGATGTATCTATAGCTGTAATAGTTGAAAGGAAACCAATATAATTTTAACACCAAACACAAGCAACAAAACTGCATTTTTTAAAGAACTCAGGGCTAAAATGACCCAGACTAGTGTTACTAACATTTTACGCCCAATAAAGTGTAGAGTTAAATCCATAATTGGTCCTGTGAAGTGTTGCATGCCGACTGAGTTCCGAGGATCCGTCGCCAGGTATAAAGGGACTCGGCCCAGAGCACAGAGCCCAGACACTGCTAGTGATTTAAATAACGCCGACTTAGGATTAACTTGCGATCATCTTTAACGAGATGAATACTTAATTAGCAATCATTCTTGTGATTTGGATATGACATGATATATTATGTGGTAAGTTACATTTGTTATATGTAATTATTAACGTTTTAGGCTTTTGGCTTTGAAAAAACAATGTTTTGCTGAAAGTAGACAATTTGATGTCCCCATCTTAATATGCCATTAAATGTATCAAAGCTTTAGATAAAATACTTATAACAATTCTTTCAAAAAAATGTAATAATTTTGCGGTCTCAATATTTACACAATTTCCAATGGCGTATTATTTTTGTCTTTGAGCAAAGTAAACTTTTCCTGTTCCATTTCCAGGGTGACATTGCAGCTGAAAAACAGGAAAAAGCATAAATGACAAGTGCGAGAACAAGGGGGAGGGGTGACAGACGCGGGGGGAGGGGGGCTGACTTGTCAACGGTTGACCCAGCGAGCACCGCGCACAGCAGTACAGGGGTCTTAGATATGCGGTGTGGCTAGGATTAGCATGCACACTGTAATCACGACAAAGTATGAGCGATGTGACTTGGATTCATAGTTTAATTTCTGGAACAATAATGTGCATAACAAAATTTATTTTATAGTTCTCAATTATAGGAAATGTTCAGTAGAAACACGCTTGAAGTGACAGCCTGAGATTTGAGTTTGATATGTTACTAGCGAAGATAAGCTACAACAATAGAACAATTGACTGAATGCATTGGATGACCATAATAAAAAGACGTTTCTCTGAAAAACAACATTTAGTAAAAGTACCTACATATTTTAAGAATCAGATTTTCTAGGTAGTGTAATCATATACGTAGATACATAAATTATCTTCATTTTACGATCGATCATCAACTTCACTCACTTTATTCCAACCTTGCGTACTGTTTGTTTGTATACAGCATGACCCATTTAATGGAAGCTACTTCCGCCACTCTCACCCCTGAAACGGCTGAAAACTACTGAAAAACAGCACTGCATTATAAATGCGGATGAAATTGAACCGCGGCCGGTTAATTAGCTGGCCCGGGGCAATCTCGGTAAGGGTTGACGGAAACTGACCTGCAACTGTCGTATCGACCCCAAACATGTGAATATTGGGACTGAAGGCCATTTTATAGTGAAGAACAGAGCTGGAACTTATATTTTTACTATAATAAACTGCTTTCTATTTAATAATGGACGATATTGTGATTGTAAAGTCACAATGTATGAATATTATCATCTTCAAGTATTTAAACACAACAACGAGACACATTGAACCAATTTCCACATAAGGTATTATACTAATGAAATTCATCATTTTTAATTTTGGTTTAAGGTATCATAACAGGTGAATAAATGAAATACAACCACTGTCTGTTAGTTTTCGCTCACCTGTTTATTAATAATTATTTAAGTACGAAAATTGTGAATCCCAGCAGGTTGTGTATTGTGTAGGCTTTGATTGTATATCATCAACACAACCGGGAATAGCAATCGATGAATCACTTTTCGATTCCTCGAACACAAAACTCGCAAACAGCTTTAATTTCAGAGATGATACTTAAACAAAACGTATAAGTACCCGTAATTTCATGATATTTTCATTACTAAGCCTTCCCACCACACCTGCCAATCGTACGAAAAAGTCCACATAAACAAGTTAAAAGTTAAAACAATTTGTATTCCCCTTCACCCCTCACCCCTTACCCTTGGCTACATAAAGTTCCCCCATTAAACGTTTACAACCGCCTAAAACTTTAACGCCGAGTGTTATGGGACCCTCAGGCGATAAAAAACGCTATTGTTACTTTATAAAGATATGTTATGACATAAAATTTTCGTATCAAATAGTTTTTACTACATTTTAAACGGTCTTTGAGTAAAGCAGGTCCTTTCTTACCTTTGAATATATCAATACTAAGCTCGTAGTGTATGTATGTGATTAAAAAGACAAAGATCTCAGCCCTCATAGTTGTAATGTCATAGCTCATGAACGAATTATCGCGCTATTATATTTGAATATGATAAATTTACACGAACAATATTGCACTAACTAACAACTTACTAAGTACAGTTATTTCGTATTTTCGTTTCCGTATAAGTAGCTTTACATATTTTGTCCTTATATTACTTTCAAAACAAAACAAGATATAAATATTTTGCTAAACTGAATCAGAAGTTGCTTGCATCAGTTGCAAGCAAGTAAGATTACGTAAGGGAACCAAGACAGAGTTTTCCCGTGTCACAATTTACTAGGCAAATGAGGTGGGTAATATCTTAATTTTCATTCATATCTGTGATTGGTTTTTTACTAGGTAAACTCAAGTACGTAACGGACGTGATATTTTTCCTTAGAATTTACCTCATTGCTAAGAAGCTGCTTGTACCTGTTTTGTTTGTACACCTACTCTTAGTATAATCAAATTGTATCATCCGTATTAGAATACTGTAGTTTCAATTTCAAATAGTTTTTTTCATATGTCTAATCTATATATATATATATGTTACCCTCATCCTAAATAAATTAAACTACATAGGTATAATTTATATTTTATAACAAACGCATCCTTATTCTCCAGTTTCTTTTTTCAACTTTCCTCCAAAGCTCAAATGATGTAAGTCTTACCAAACAGCGGGCCCTTGGAGCGAGGTTAGCTAATCGAGTCCGGAGTAAAAAGAGGTCCAAGGCTGCAGTCTGAGAGCCTACAAAAACGCAGCGAATAACGGCCGGGTTAGGACTCGTTCATGGGACTCTTGTTTTACTTTACTTATTGGAAATCATGCCAAATAACTATTGGAACAATAAAGAAGAGTGCTCGTCGTTTTTCGTTACACATAACACGGCGTCTCTCAAATGTATATTTGACGCGAGCGTAATATTTACATAGTAATATGCATATTTATTTCCTTGAATTCTTTAAATTTAGCTTAAATGGCCTGAAATAATGTTTATATGTGCAACAGGTAATTACGACTACTAAAGTGATTAAGTGAGTAATTTGACTGTCATAATTCTTCCCGAATGGTAAATTTTTAGTTAATGTAATGGAAATTACTTTATTAAAGTAATTTGTAATGTTTAGTTAATTCGTTCGTGCGACGTTTGTTGTTGCGATGCGTGTGCGCAGCCTAACTGGCGGGAGCAGGTTGGCAGCTTGGCAAGGACGCCCGGTGTAGTCAATGTGACCCAATGCGCTACATCCACGCCACCGACACATGCTCCCGGAAGACGGGAGTGGAGGGAGAATATTTCAAATAAATACAATGACTGTGTGTGTTTTTTTTATCAAAGCATGATGTAGTTTTCACTATCTTAACTTTAGGTTTAGATTTACCATTTCACAACCATGTACAAAACTGTGTATGTGCTATATTTAGTTTAAGAGAATTTGTAAAATGTATTTTTAGTTTCACCACTCGTCGGACAAACACTTTATTTGTCCGTCGAATACTAATTGCTGATAAACAAAATCATATTAAACAAAGTTTAGAATATTTAATTAAACTGTGTGTCATGGTCATGTGAATTTGGTTAGATAAAATTTATAGAGGGTGTCTATTTAAAAATCTTTAAATCTTAATAAAATTAAATGGTCACATTTTACGAATAATATATGTTATAAATTATCCTGCAAACAATATTCCGCAAAAATATGCCCAAATCTGTATCCATATCAAGCAAGTGGCACACATGAAGTCATTAAACAAAGTCAAAAATATCGAAGCGTCCGATCTCAGCAAGAAACACCATCACGGTGCAGCAATCCCATATAATCCCCATTAGTGCACTTTGCGAAGACCCTTGCATCGTACCCTCTCGCTCACACACTCACAAAAAATAACGTACCTACACAAGACGCGCAATCCGATGCATTCCATATCCTTCATTACTCCCAAACTGACAATTTCCGTGTTCAGCGAAAACCCTCTCTAACGCATCCCAATAAGAACTAGGATAGCCTTAACAGTGTGTTGCTCAATCGATATATTTTTTTAAAGGGCAAGTGCGAAGGGTCTCGGCAATTCGGCCTTAATATAAATAACAATAACAAGTCGGCTCGGCCCAACTTAAAAACCTTTTAAAAACATTGAGCCGCTTTGAGTAAGTGCGGCGAGTTCTCGTGCCCTTCCTTAGGTTCACATTTTAAAAACGTATTGATCTTTTTACAAAGACAGGTTGGTTTGGTGTATGTTTTACACAAGTAATTGAGTCGACGTAAAGAAACTTTAACTCAAATTAATACTGTATTCATCTAACTCAAATGTTTCAGCTGTAAAATTCAGAATATATCTACCTTTGATGAATGGCTACACAAATTGAGGCTGAAAATACTTATATCGTATAAAAATAGTCAAGAAATTCAAAACCTAAACCAAATTACTTATCTTTTCATTTTACTTATTACATTTGGCCAACACTTCAAAAGTTCTAATTTTTTAAAGTTATGGTAAATCACATAATAATATAATTTTACGAGAATGTTGTTTTGTACAGAACTCAAGCGACACACATCTAAGCTCCGTTAGAAGATAAAACTGTTTGAAGATAATAGTAAATTCGCGCCCGCGCACAAACTTATTATAATTTATATGAAATCTACGAGTTGAAATGTTGACATTAGCATAAAAAGAACATAACATTCTTACAATTGTCGATGTCATCGCAATCAAAATGTCCGCATTTGGTATGTTTAGTAATAAAATGTTCTTTGCTACGAATTACATACCTACTTGAGAATTGAGCAGTTTTATAAAAACTTATTAAAACATATTTGTTTATTTTGCTAAAATATATGAGCTCTGACTATGTTCTATGCAAATATTTATATGACTTATATTGTATGTATTTTTGATCGGATTTTGAAAATATTTCGATCAATTACTATTAAATGCACTCTAAGCTGTAATCTGTTCTGTGTATAAATAAATAAAAATAAATAAGTTTTAGAAAATAAACCTACTCTGTTGATTTTATAATTCGCACATTATCCATGTCTATGTTCGCACATTTCAATAATATAACGCACGCGTTCGTAAAATTTCATCAAATACATGAATTCATTAGTTTTATATGGGCAGTATAGTTGTAAACTTGTACAACTGATTAGTTTTAGGCCAAACGTACAAAATGACCGGTGACACAACTTTTTAATTTAAATTAAACTGGAAACTTATAATCTACATTTGTGCCGTACCCGCTTCCATCTCCGACACACGCTCACATATGTGTAATATATTATACACGAGTGTGGGTAGCTATAGATATCATTGGTACATCTACATAATTAAACATGCTTGTGATCGCAATAATTGCTCGCTAATGCAACTTTTCAAATGTCAAAGCTTTTTAAGATTATTTATCATAATTGAGGAAACTTAACACGTTATTATTGATTGTGAATTTAACGAGTAATAATTCATTTTCGACGTCATTTTATAGTTTGGTGAGGTGATTTCATTCGGATTGACAAGAATTGTTTTATTTAATAAATAAAATCACATCAAAATTAAATCAAAAGAAATATTTTTTATATAGCCATTGATTACTTTACAATTCAAATGATGCCAGGGTTTCTATTCTATATTCATAACATGCAATTAAAATGTACGTCAATATATTCTACAATTATTGTATCATAAAACAATTACGATATTACAACCATTTACTGTCTAGACTTTAAAACTGCATTCTTAGATTTACAACTTCAGAACTGCAATTTGTGAATTGCCCGATTGCAATTTGATTCTCTCACGACAGAACAAAACTAAGCAAAAACACTAACAAATCGTATAAAATAAATTTAAAATAATTACTGTAAAAAATGTGGTTATTAGAAAGCTTCGCCTTAATAGTAAACTAAGCGTTTTATGTCATTTCATAAATGTGTAGCGTCGAGCTTCCGGTGCCGAGCTAAACCTGGTATTAATTAAATGTATCAAAGATGAACCGGACTCATTTACATACTCGCTCTACACACATCACTGATATGATATAACTTTGTCAAAGTAAAACAAAATCAATTTTACTAAACTTCTTGGTAATAATTATTTAGGAGCAATGTGACAAGATTCTAATCAGTAAACAATCTTGCGACACTCAGTATGAAGTATTCAGTGCATTTACGTAAGGCACACCGGTCGCGTCCATCTTCAGAGCAAGTTTCGTGTGTTTTATTATTTTATCCTAGATTTGAGAGCAATATCGTTTTCTAAACGTCTTCAAGTATTTGATTACACTACTCGATTTGCATAATTGTTACATTTTCGGCGACAGAATATGCAGCTGTACAGGCTTAATTTATTCCACTCGAAAAGCTTTAGATAGACGCACGACCATGTCGTATTACTAGTTTTTTATTCGCGGAAAGAATGCTTTCCATAGCGACCGTGCGTTGAACTTTGCGAGTTATTAGCCGGTCGGTTTATTGCGCAAATTACTATGAATTTTAGCGAAAAACGTCACCAATTAACGAGATTTATCTGCTAGCGCCGTCATTAAAATTTAAAGTTTTTTTTGTTAAATTCCATTACCATTATCGCAGGGTGCTTTATTGTCGACAAAAAGTAAATGTTCCTTTTTTTGGCAGCAGCAGGAGCGGCGCGCTGGCATAGACAATGCGCACCATTATGGCGTGACAGTGCGCTCATTACCGCTTTTTGCGCCCTCTCGCGGCGGCCATTGTTCGCCGCCTCTACCTGTGTGCTGTGTGCCCTATCGGAGCATCATGCAATTCAACCAACTTCAACTTCAACTTTTTATTATGGCTTCTGCAGCGTTACCGCAATTTTGCCAATTCAACCACCCAGCTCTACTGAGATGAGACAGTGACGTGAGTGAAGACAGTGCGTTCGTATTTGTATACTCTATCAATAATACTCTATGCATTGGGGATGAGTTGAGAAAGATTGTATATGTTATTGTGATAGAAGGATGCACGCCTTAACTTTTTGAAAGATGATTTTCACACATACTTTTCAGTAAAAATTTACTCAGAAAGAAGGGACTCGCCTGTTAATATCCGTCACCAAATTAGCGTTCATGTTTACATATGAGCAAGATTTGTCATCTCAGTTGAGTAAATTAAGTTAAGATATCCATTCGAAAAATTACAAAACACATAATTAAAGAAAACTAAATAGCAGAGTAGAGTTCGAGTGTTTTTTTCAAAAATCATTGATGACATCAGTAATCTTTCGTAATCAAACCCGAGTAGGTTCTAAGTAGGTGCCATAAACATTGCGTCCGACATTTCTTTTTTAGAGCCATTGTAAAGAATAATATCTATATCCCACGCACACTAATGCGGTGTAATAAAATAAATTCCACGTATGTATAAATTTGGTCGGCTCGTTTTTTTGTCAATTAAAAATTACGGACGGGACTTTAGTCAGGTACGACATGACCCTTTACTTGAAAATCTTGTAAGTAATATGCACGAAACAAGAGTGAGACTTTTTGGAAGCCTTAGAGTATACAATAATTTAGTTATAGATTTGTACATAATATTCTTATAATCAGCAGGGAAGATTACTGTTCAAGCAGACGCGCGAAAATTGACATGAGCAGTAATTGTGAAAAGTAATGTGACACAATCTACTATTAGACTATATTGTCAGTTATAATTTTATTGTACGTACTATTGTGATTACAAATGTGAAGCCTTTATAAATAAATAAATAATAATGAATTGGCATAGTGTACGTTGAGCCTATTAGTATCAAGTACTAAAATCAGTGTTGTCTTATTCAATAACTCCCAAATAATGATAATGGTCAAAGTGGATGATAAAAAAACCTTCTCCAAATCAAAATTCAGCAATAAAAACCGTAAGCAGCTTAGCGCATCACCAATTTAAATTGTTTCGCCGTAGGTAGGTAGGTACTTAACGAGTAGTAAAAGCATAAAAATATAAAAATCATTCCCATTGGAACCCGTCTCACCCTGCACAGGTAGATTGAGCATTGAACATACGAAGGCAATTAACTTTTGGTACCTGCGCGTGCGCATGTGTGCGTACACTCACATGATGCCGTGTCCGTGAGCGCTCACTGACATGTTCCACGTATGTGTGCGTGATGCGTGCGCGCATGTGTGAGAGCAACACTTGCGCAAACACGGGGGTGTAAAGAACACTTTGTGTTAAGTCCGGGGTTCACAGATAAATCTGTGTGTGCTTTAATGGAATTCGGAATTTATGTTGAGGTCGGTTCTGTTTATACGTGGCATTAAGAGTTTATTGTACGCCATGAATTTTAAAACTTGTCCGTTGATGTTTTTCATGCGATTTAAAAATGTAATGTTGTATTAAATTTCAAATTCTACCGTTAAATTATCGGGATTTTCTTTGAAGAGGCAAACAGAAATACTTATTTCAATCGGAATAAACAGCTACACTTGTTAAACATAAATCAGATAACGCATACAAAATGCATTTGAAAGGCAGCAAATTGACTGGACGAAAGTGCTCTCACTTCCAAATAATAGAATGTTGCAAAAACTTCGGACAAGTTGAAAAAAAGTTTATAAATAGTCAGCGTGCAGGCATTGTGCCGTGACATGTGGCGACGATATTTGAAATCGCTTTGTTTTTGAACTCTAGTAGCCGAGGCGGAAGCTACTGAAGTTTTTTGTCATTATGAAAGTATTTTTTTGCATTCTAATGCAAAAGTTGATAAAAACTCAGTCCGTAAGTACAAAATGCGAGATTTGAAACCAAACTAAAATAACAACGTAAATATTATAATAGAGATGTTTCTTTTAGCGCAAGAAAACAAATCAAACAAATAAAATAACACACAGAATTAGATCGCTCGGTCAAGGTTGTAAAACAAAAGCAGCAACACACCGTGTCCGTTGCAACGGTACCCTCCGCTAGAACTCCCGCGGCGCGCCATTCCCATACAACTACCCGCAACTGCTAACTACCGCCTACCAATTTCAAAATTTATGCGAACTCAAATGATAGGGCGCCATTACTGATTTACTGCCCCTCCATTATTCTAAGAACACTAAAGCAGGTAAAAAATATACGAGTAATTCGAAGTTCGAGCAAACATCGCGTGCTTTGTCGGCCGCGGCGTATCATGACTCATTTATAGTGTAATCGATGTGATTCAAAGACTAGACGCGAAAAAAATTAAAAGTTAAATTGTCGAAGGCCGTACTGTCTGCTTGCGGCAATTAAAAATAATTAGGGAGCGAGGATGGCGTGTTCTCGGAAGGATCCGTCGGTACATTTACATATGGCGGGCGTCTAGCGGGTGGCCCCAGTGTGCGAGGTTCACGGGCACATGCGTCCGTGGCGTCTCCGCCTTACCTATGAGTACTCAATGTTAGGAGTCGCTAAGGACTCTAACTGTGAGTACAGCAACAATGTCTACTACATTATTCATGTACAAGCAGGAATTTAGGATATTCTATAAAACCCTGACATAACTGGGCATGCTCTATGAACTCAAATACGAAGATGCTACTACGAATCCTGCAGTAGGATCGCTAATCCCTTTCAATGCGACCGCGCCCTTAAATATAAACGAAACTGAGCGCGATTATGGGCAATAGTGATTGAAAAGGGTAAAGAAACCGACCTGCATTAATTCTAACCTTTTATTTGTAGTTAAACTCAAAAACTCAAATACCACTGGTTGAAACTTAATACCCTATTCCTTGATAATGAGTCTGTATCTACTCGTTTGGTGCAGTTTGGGCTCCTTTAATTTTAGATTAGATTCGATGTGTTTAGTTATCAATGCGCTATGATTTTATGTAGATTACACATTAGAGGGATACATTTAAATCATACGTATTAGACGCTATTTGAATTTTTAAGAATTAGATTAGATATAGAGATTTGAATATCTTTTTTTGTATCCTACCCATTTATAACCATACAACGAATATTTGCACTTCAACTCAATCAATTTAAAAGAGCATAATTTATGATACCATTTATTCAAATAAATTTACGTTTTCCAAGATTTGTGTTATCTACGATGAAGTAAGACACATTCAGAGTCGTATAATTTGAATCAAATGTCACATAAACGATACTGATTATTTAATAATATGCATTTTAAAAGCCACTAAATCACTGTTGCATTTTTGGTTCAACTAACAGAAATGAAATTTAAGAAAACGAAAGCTGCTATTAAAACAAAAAAAAAGCTTTGTTAAAGATTCATTTTACCGTTTTGTTTGTATTATTTTATATATACATATTAGTAGTTTCTATGTCAATATATTTTGCACACTAATAGCATTAGTCATATCTTAGATGTTGCTTCACAAAAACTGGAGTAGGTACCTGCAGAAATTATTTGTACCTTCAAACCCGATTAAGCCGACATTAAATACTTTATTAAATGGATCGCACAGATAGCTGTCAGCTTTGCTACTGAACCCCATTTGTTTTTTACATCTTCTATTTGTAACATGTATCGTATTTCTTCAATATTTTAACCAGGTAAAACAGTAAGGTGGAATTATGCGGGTGTGGTCGTGTTGTCAGTGCATAAAAGTATTTACCAATTAAACCTAATACGTCCTTACAAAAATCACCGCGTCCCTAAGCAAAGTGAAGGAGGAACTAATTAACAAACTCACATTCGCTTTTTTATAAACTACTAGTGAACGCCCGCGGCTTCAATCGCATTATTTCAGGATAAAAAGTAGTCTGTTATTCTCCTAAAACCTCATACTTCCTACATACCAAAAACCACGATGATCCAATCAGTTGTTTTTGCGTTATGAGCGTTTAAATAAACAGACAAACAGAGACACAGATAAACAGACAAAATTTCTAGAAATTGTTGGGACGTGTCTGCTATCAATTCGAAATATCTCCATTTTTTAATATCTTCAATGCTCAGACTTTCGACCCTCTTCAGTTTTATTATATGTACAGATAAATAGATTTAATTGGGCCGGGCCGTGAGTCACTCGGCCAGTAGGTCGCTGCAGGCTGCATTCTTCTTGCACTGAGCAGGTTGCAAATACTTCATTCATCTTGTATCTGAGATTTGCTCGCGTTTTCCTCCTTGTTACCTATACCGGCTTTAAAATGACTCATGTGCGTGTATGCTTCAAACAAAAGTCATATCTGTATCTAAGAAGTTTCAGTTCATTTTTAAATCTCTGAAAATTTGACGCGATGCGTTTTTAAGGTAAGTGCATGGTTGAAACTTTTCTCAGGAAAGCTTATGATTTGCAGTCTTGCTGAATTAAAGCTGTGAGAAAGCAAGGAACGTATGATTGACAGGCAATTACAGGACGAAAATTAGTTGAATTTGAAGCCGTGTTATAACGATATTTTCTTGATTTCTTAAACAGGTATGTATGTTTTTTTTATATCATAGGTGCAAAGCTTGCTAATTTTTCAGACGCAAAGAATCACGCCATTAATCATCGCCGGGTGCCAACTTTATATTGAAGTGTGGAAGTCTATTTTTGGTATCTTATTGTGAATGTTCTATATGTTAATAGCACAATTCAACTACTTTTAAGATTATTATAATATCGATAAAAAATTAGATATACACTACAGGTACCTATAACTAATAAGGCATCCATAGAACGACACGTGGCTACCTCTTCGTTCTACCTAGTCTTATCCATCAATTATATCCACCTCAGCAATGCAAAGACAGCTCCCTCAAAGCGACGTATCGAGTTAACTCCATTGAATCCATCAGATTAAGGACATAAAAGGACGTCTCGAAGACCCTTTGATCCGGTGCGCTAAGCAGTGCACTGCAGACTAGCTGCAGCATCTGGATGCGCTTTGTGCAACTACTGTAATGGAAATAGGGGATCAGTTAACTGTAATTAACTCGGGGATTGTAGATTGTGTCTACTTATTGTGTACTTATTGGCATATATGTAAGTACTAGCTGTGTTGCGACTTCGTCCGCGTGGAATAGTTATTTTGGGCATCATATTTATTTTAGCAAACAACTTCTTCAGCTTTATAAATTATAGCTGTTACCCACGACTTGAACCGTTTTCGCAGCGCACGCATCGGAAGCCTGAAGAAGAAGAAATTTTCCACGTTTTTTTCAGATTTTCTATTGTTTCTTCGCTCCTATTGGTTGCACCATGATGTTATATAGCCTAAAGCCTTCCTCGATAAATGGTCTATTCAACACAAAAATATTTTTTCAAATTCGCACCTGAGATTTGCGCGTTCAAACAAACAAACTCGTCAACTTTATAATATTAGTATAGATGTACAAATAACAAATGCAAGGTGATTTGAGATCCCAATCAAATTTGACTCCCACTGAAAATCTATGCTATGCGAAGTTTTATTAAATTAAAGATTAATCTAGTTTACTATGTATAATTTAAAATATTTATATGTAAACAAACTGAACACATCTATAGCAACAATGATGGGGTTGTTCCCATAACACAACATCTTGATTTGATTAGTTACACTTTGTCCTTCTCATGACCGCTATTCATTACATCGAGTTCATATGTATAATCACAAACTCGTTTAACAGATGTACTTATTGCATTTTTTGCGAGTTCATTAATCTTTGACGCATCAAACACTGCACAATGTACGCGTATAGCACTTTTTTGAACCAAAATTCGCACGACTGATCTCAAAAATCGAACAATTGCATTTTTTCTAAACACAAAGTAGCGTAAAACGCGTTACTTTACGTTCAGTCGGTTACACCACTAATTCTGCTAAACTTAATGCGATTATCTGTGGTCCTTAATCCGAGGAATTAAAGTTCAAAGTCGGGCGGAATATTTATTGCGGTGAAGTAAATCCGACATGAAAAGTAATGGTATCTGGCATTGTGAAGGTTCAAGCTTTGTTGTATTGTATTTGCAACTACTGTGCGGTATCATGCAGTTGTCTGAGCCGATTTACAATTATATGGTAACTTTATTCAACAATTTTGGCATAAACATGTGTGATCTGCAATAAAAAATAAACTAACTTATTCCCGTTTCATTGCAATAGCAAGGAGATATTAAAGGTTTTTAGATAACAAAAAACAATTAATTCACATAACAATAAGCACTTAACAGCTCAAATCTTAACACATATTAAAATATGTATATGTATGTATTAGCTGTTCAAAGTACATATTATCAAAAAAAACAAGGAATAAAAGGCTGATTTTGATAAAAAATATATTAAACAAAAATAAGCATAACATATAGCAAAAAACCCGACAAAAATATTTCGATAAAGCTTAGTAAATACAGTAAGTTATTCAAGAGGTCAGGCCAGTCGACGACAATGACCGAGCGTGCTAATTTTACATACGCCGGCGTAGGTACATACATACATACATTTGAAAGTCTAAAATCAATCACAGCACGGTACCGATAAATAGGAATACAGAGCGAGACAATTTGCTCATCGCTACCAGCTGCCTTACTTATTGAGGCTTTGCATTTTCAACACAAACAAGGAAATTGCAGTTTTTGTATTTGTGACACGTTGTCGATATGGAAAAGTATTGCAGATTTGTAGCGAGCATGTTGGTTGATAAGTTCCCGAATAGATTCATACCTACTCTAAGTATAGATATCACATGTCGGTTTATGATGATCGAACAACATTTTCATTAGTGACTAAAATTACAATGATTTAGATAAAAACTAACAATCCTGCATTCTTTAGCTGAAGACAGGAAAACTATGACCTCAAGACATAAGCAGGTCCTGGTTTCATAAACAGAATGAATCCCCTGACAGCATTGAGTTTAGTTTCTGAAGCAGACTTGTAGGCAAAGCCACGGTCAGCAATAATACAGTATACATATTGTGATGGTGATTTCTGTTTGCAATTCCGATGTGTCCACAGATACTTTAGCAGTAGGTACATACGAGTATGTGACCAGATCTCTCGTGATTTGCGATTCAATGCTAGGTCAATGACCTCTGACCACTGAACGGTCACTGCTCGAAACACTGAAACTTCTGGAAATTTCAGTTTCAGCGTGTTGTGGCAGTTGACAAGTGTCAATTTATGATTTACGAAGTTTAAAAAGGAGAATTATTGCTCGCTTTTGAAAGTACATACGTAGTTTAACACTTTCGTAAAATCGATTCATAAAATTGGTTTCTGTTATGGAAAGACTATGTTAATTTAGCATTGCGTATGTACCCTAGAAAAAATTAAGAAAAGCAAGTGACTCTAGCTAAGAAGCTGAAAACATGAAAAGAGTACCAAAGAAGGGCGAAGTTCAAAGTTACCTCTTTGAGAGCTACGCATCACCTTTTATACTTTCAAAAGGGGTTGTAACTGATGTGCCGACACTCGCCGTATACGCAGCATCGTAGATAGCACGAGATAGGGACGAGGAAAGCTGGTAGTATGAACTAATGTTTGAGCGTTTGAGTGGTACGGGAGGGCTGTGTCCTAAGTGTATGTTGCATTAAATCTTTTATCTACACTAATGTTGTAACATTCTACTTATGTTTCCAATACTTGACTTATAATTACTACTGTTATAGCACACACAACAAAACACTCAATTTAAGCAATTTCACATGATGGTATAATATCCACATCGATATCGTAATAGCTCATTATAACATCGGTAAAGCGCAACCAACCTGATTGCAGGGCCAATCAGGTTGGTCGCGCTTTAGAGATAGTTAGATTTTAATGGCGGCAAAATTACTGTGACAATACACGTACGCGTGAATTTAATGTTTCGCAATGTGTTTTGTTTTTTAAATACAAATTAAAAGTTAAAAATGGATAGCGACGATGATATTTGTACGCCTCCGAATATTCTAGAATTGGCAACAACAGTAACTCAGAATCTTTTGCCAGAAAAATCTAGAAAATTATATGAAAAATTAACTATTGTCAGCTTTTACTCTTGTTGTTTGATCAATTGCATTAGTGAAGATAAAGTAGTGTATGCAACTGCATATAACACGGGTATTAAATAAACCAGTTTTGAATGTGTATTTGGCTTATATATGAACTCATTCTGTTATGTGTACCGTTATAAATAAATAAATAAATAAATATTAAAACACGAGTGTGAGTTTATGTAACTCGCTGCGCTCGTGTTTTAATTCCCTTCATTATATGACAGTTGCATAAACTACTATAGCTGTATTATACTTACAAACTTTTGTCTTCAATCACTTTATCTATTAAAAAACTGTTTTATAATCCGTTGTGTAGTTTAATAGATCTAAGTATACATACAGTCGTAAGGACACACGCGGAGAACGACTTTGCTTATACTATGTAGTGATTCAGCAAGAGTGAAACTAGAATCTTATAAGTACACTCCAGAACAGGCCTTATTCTAAAGATGTGCTGCAACCCGTGCAACTTATTTGAGTTCATTTATGATCCATCTCTGCCACGAGCTAATAAAAAAACCTATCCACTCTATCTCGTTCCAACCCTCCACAAGACACAGATAGGTATAGGTATAGATATATGTGCCCAAGTAGGCACACAAGGTCTCGGCGTGCTCACACGGGCACAGCCTTTGTGCTGATCTGGGTCAGTGCACACTCTGCGCGAGAGCCTGCAGTGCCTCCGCCTGCTCGGGGGAATGATTAGCTTAGCTTAGGCATGCAGTAGGCTAGTTAGATGGACACGTATAGAATAGTACTTTTCTGCTGTAAATAATAGTGTTTATCAATTGAAATGATTTTGTACAGTAACTAATTATACTTATGTAAGGATGTCAAATTGTATATGCATCACTAAATAAATAAATTGTACATGTTAAAATAGTTTTACACAGACAAAAAATATTTATATACGGAAAACATTTTAATCATGTTCAGTAAGTGCTTGCATACTTTTACAAGGAGCATGTAAATGAAATTTTTTGACCAACTACCAAAATTGACAGCCTTTGCTTTCTTTACGCGCAGACCCCGTATAGTTATTCCCCCTATCGTCTTGAAACTTTAAGTAAATATGTACAATATTTTAAGCCAAATACATGATATTCCAACAACAAATATTTAAACATACATATGGCTGCACTGCCCATCCAGGTAAGCGTTACCTGCAGTAAGTAGCACGTACCCTCTAGTTCGATGGCACTTCAAGTCCCACACATTATCACTGCGGAGGTATAATTGGGACAAATACACGGAATATTGGCATCCTGTCCTAAACAAACACTACCCGCTGCTTGCAGCTTACGAATAGCTCGATGACTATCTACATTATTATAAGAAAAGTAAAGAAAAGTTTTTTTTTCATCTCTCGTGTTGCAGAAGTACAGTGAAGATTTTGACCAAATAAGTTTCGTCGTCGTATTAATTGAGATAAGATGTGAGTCAATTCATTTCTTGCATGCTACAAGTTTGTCTCAAACTACATTTTGTTCTAAGAATCAATATCTATAATAAAATTTCGCATAAACTGAAAAAACTCCCCCATCGCAACTCACCAACCACCCGGAACGGCGAAATCGCCGTCTGACCTTTCTTACACAAAGGTTGCGTACAAAAAGCGTTGCAAAAAGCACGCGTAATGTCCACATGCGTCACACGTGTGTGTAGTATGCGCTTTACAAGTGCGCGTAGTTCTCACGGCGGACAAAACGCGCGAGCGCACAAAAACGCGCGTGATTTATCGACGCGAGCGGAGCGAATCGACACCCCCGCGACCAGACAAGTACACCCTCTGGAGACTCGCGGTCTGATCAGTGCATTTGAATCTTCAAATATAAAAAAAAATGGTAATTTGAGCAATTTTTCAACTTATAATTTATGCCGAATCATAAAGTACCCACCAACACTGTAAAATTTTGATTACCAGCAAACGAAATACATGCATAAAACCAACACATAAAGCAATTATTCCCAATATTATTTACACAAGCAATCATACTGATCGAAATGACCCAGACATTTACATCGTGATTCGATAGGCTTCATAAACACTCTAATCATGCGAAGAAAATGAGCAAAAAAACGTTAATTAACGACTTAACACTTCATTAAGATGATGCAGAAGATACACACTTTTTATTATGCCTACTTCGAAAAACGAGACCAGCCGCTATTGGTTTATTAAAAAGTAAACCAATTTTATGACACATAACTAGCGTCGTAAAATAAATGAAAGCAAATCATTCTTCCAAAATATATTGCACTATTAAAAATCGAGAAAAAATGTTATCTTATTCTGATTACTGACAAGATAGCTAGATGTTTTGATATATTTTGAGGACTTAATTTCATGGAAAACCTTTATAAAGGGGTAAGAATTTTTGTAAGCAATGCAATTTTGCTACCTAGTCTGTGATGTCATCAACAATAAAGCAAATTATTAAACTGGGGTGATTACGGCGTCCGTAACGGCAAAACGCCGTAGTACTTGCCACCCTCGCGTTCAAAACCTTCGTCGCAAAAATAAACGCAATGTAATCGCAATCGCGAGTTTGTCGCATCTGAATTCACGGGTCACCGTCCTCACTTTACACAAACGAATTTCAGTTCTAAATCAATAATTTAAGCTTCGATTTCACTTGGCACATAGATTTGTTTTCGTGAAACAAAATGGTATGTACCGTAAATAAATTCGTGTTTTTGTTTTGGAGTTTTAGCGAATGATATAAACGATCGTCGATTGTGTATTAATGGCTGCGGACAAAGCTAGAGAGCACGACAAATATTAGATTAATGGTGAAGAGGGTGATGTTTGCTGAAATATTCAGTATACTAAAAATGAATGCGTCACAGACTATTTCAAGTGTTTTTTTACCATATTTTGATGTGACAATAAATTTAGATCTGCATTGATCTTAACCTGCCTATGCTACGTAGACAACACATCAGGCAGGTCTCAATATATGAATATTCATATAAAACGGCGCTTCCACGTATTCAAAGAATGTTGAGATTTGTACTCAGAATGATTGATAGGTTTCTTCAAATAAAAGACAGGAAAAATAACAATTTATGCCAAAAATATACACTTAACGAGACTTGATAAATGTTTTGTTATTAATTAATTCTTTAAAGGCTCTGAGGTGAATGGAGAAATCTACAATTTTAACAGATTATTTGAATATGTAATTTGATTTATATTTCAATTCAAAACTAGATGTTTCATTCAGACATTTTTAATATGTTAATTTGTTATGGAATTGTTATTCTATAGGCACAGTAGGCTGAACTTTGTGGAGACATTTTGAACACACATTACGTAACAAACACAAAGTTGTACGTACCTATGTGCTCGTATTACGCTCGATTTTACATTAAAATTAATGTGATTTTGACCAAATTATATTTTAGATCAATATAACTACGGTAAAACCACTGAAGTTACTGTCAAAAAATATGTAAACATGTCACAGCTCGTATGGTCATATTCTTTTAGAATATGACCATGTCATTCTCTTATTTTTTAAGAGTATCATGACAAAACCTCGTTACTAAAATTGAGCGTATGTTTGGAAGAAAACCAGTAAAAAATAATTTAAAAAGTAAAATGAACTGTTGGAATTTCGTCCGATTCTGAAAACTACATAAAGCGAGCGACGAACCGCGGATGCTAGCATTATTTAAATTAATGCCAACTTGTATTTACTGAACGCAAACCTTGTATGTATACATATCTCTTCTGCTATTTTAGAAACTATGTTGATAAAAATCAGGTTTATTTTCAATTATAAAAGCAACTATTGTACAAGGACCCCTGGAGAGTTTATTGTGCTATTATTTAAATAGTGCAAAAATATACACTCCATATTGTACAAGGAAAAATACACTATGGAAAATTTATGCGTTTAACTTGGTACCAAACAAATGTTACAAGACATCTCTAATTTAAAATTTCAAGTCTATTAGTTTTAAGCATTTGTATTTGTCATTAGCAATCTAGAATTAAATAGAAAGTAGATAGGCATAACAAGTTATGTCGACCGCACACTCTCGCGAAGACTGATCGAGAGTTCATTTGTCTCTTTCTATTAACCCTCAATTGGGCGCGCCTAAAAAGTTGCATAAGCGGTCGCGTGGGGTGTTTGGCACCCCAGATTTAGGAAATTAAATAAAATACGAAATAAATGCAAAATCAGACTTTTATTGATTAGAACATTTGAACTGACATATTAATCAACTTTTAAACGTATTTTTAAAATAATTAACTTTCTTTTACATTAGAAAAATATTTTTTTACTAAACCTTGTTTTTATCGTCACAATTTTGACAGACTATATTCATATGGTCATTGCACACATATTTTTGACATTTCGAACATTCAGTCTTTGTTTTCCTGTCCTTACTTCTTGGACATACATGGCACCTTTTGTTTGAATGCGATCGGCCTGCTTCAGAAATAAATTCCTGGTCCTGTCACACAGTCACCTGGGGTGTCGTGCACCCCAAACACGCTCTCCGAGCCCAACCGTCCACAACAGAGCGTCGCTCGCAACTGAATCGTGTACGTTTTACGTGTTTACGAAGGTACCTAGAAGGCCAACGCGCTAAATTCAAATTTTAAAAAGTTATGAGCCTGGAAAACTGCTCTGGGGTGCATGACACCCCACGCGACCAATTAAGGGTTAAAAAACGTTTAATAAAGAAAAGCTGAATGTTTTCGGCCTATATTAGTGAGAATGTACGTCCGGCACTAGAAGTGTTCGGGTGATGAATGCGCCGGTAAGTATACTCCGCAGTCCTGTGAAGTATGGAGCCTCGTTATGCAAACGTAGAAAGCTATGCTAATGCCCCGCCCCAGACTAAATCGAATAAAAATAAATCTCTAACAACTCGTTATATTCATTTAATAAGTATTTTATAGTGTTACTAAAACCGAGTTAATGAAATCCAAACTGTCACCGTTTATAATTTTAATATGTAAATAATCACGTTTTCCGTTCGGCCATATTTTATTTATTTGCAAAATTATGTTGTTTGTAATATTGGATCAATATTTTCTAAAGCAAATACGATTATGAAAATGATAATTCGACGTGATAAATAATACACATGGGTGTATAAATTAGTGAAAACTTGACTAGTATCGAAACAATGACGTTATTTTACTAGTTTGGAATTATAAATCATTATTTTATTAAGGAAAGCGTTAGGGACCGACCTAACTGTAGATTATATATTTATTTGACGTTGAAATTCCCCAAGCGAGAGTGACTGGCACAGAATATAGCACCTCGATACAAAAATAATCCAGCATCTACCTGCTTTGTCAGTATAATGTCATGGAATAGAAATAATAGCACTACGTAACGACTCGGTGTGATATCCGTAAATATGTGACCAAAAAAATGTTACCTGTGACTTGTATTTTGACAAAAAGGTCTGCAGTTAGTAATCTTACATCACATTTATTTACAACCGTAATTGCTTTGATATAAGGATCATTATTCGAAACATAGAGATCTCCCAAAAATCATTTAGATAGTGGTCGAGTAAAAAGATACTCATTGTATGCAATAGTAACCTGTGTTAGATATTTCTTTACAAGATTCACCTCTATGCTGTATACTTTTATGAGTGATATTAGTTTGAATGATTATTTCTAATAAGAAGGGTCTTGTCACAGACGATTTCAAGTCGAGATTGTAACCCAATATTGTGCACACGAATTTTGAAAATATATAGACAATGTGATCTCGCCGGAGGCCGCCGTGACGTGACCAGGGCGCGCCTGGGAGGTGCTACTAAGTCATATTTGTTATTGTCTTAAGCAAATAACACATTGAATATACAATTTTTAATCATCTGTCTGATGAATGACTTTACTTCGTTAGCTGCTTTCTCAGACAAAGAGCAAACCCGTTCAAGTTAAAAAAAATAACTTGAACGGGTTTGCCTTATAGCAAGCAAAGGCTAAGATCACTAAGACTTCATTAAACTTCGAAGTATCAGCATAAAAGTTAAATTAAATACGAGTATAACAAAATGAATGTAAGTCTGAAAGTTCAAAGCTGCACGTGGGGAATGACTGTTTTGTATTATTTTTATACTAGCTGTGCGCGCGACTTCGTCCGCGTGGAATAGTTATTTTGGGCATCATATTTAATTTTGCAAACAACCTCTTCAGCTTTATAAATTATAGCTGTTACCCATGACTTGAACCGTTTTCGCAGCGCACGCAACGGAAACCATCAAAGGTCAATAATTTTCCCCGTTTTTTCCACATTTTCCATTGTTTCTTCGCTCCTTTTAGTTGCAGTGTGATGTTATATAGTCTAAAGCCTTCCTCGATAAATGGTCTATTGAACACAAAAAGATTTTTTCAATTTGTACCAGTAGTTACTGAGATTAGCGCGTTCAAACAAACAAACAAACTCTTCAGCTTTATAATATTAGTATAGATTAGTATAAATAGTACCCTGTACCTCACTTGTGTGTAGATGATGCAAAAACGTTTTTTTTTTATTTTAACTTAATTTATTGCCATCTCGCCACACATACCTAATGAGTAAGACCGCAATTATCTAAAAAGCTCGGTCCAATTTATTTTTTAACCGTTTCTATTCAAGATAAAGCACAAATCACATCTCCGGCACAAAACGTGAAAAAAATGAAGCCGAACACATTACTCGCAATACAGGGTCTCGTACCTGACTTTAGAGCAAAAAATGCCAGAAAAAACGCATAAAAAATATGATTAATGAAGGTGGAAATGAAATAATTTGGAGTATCGCAGGTACCAGTAAGGCCCGGGGGTAAAGTGGCGATTTTTTAACCATTGTTGCATGTGATGCCTCGACTTATATGACGCGGCCGACCATTATGAAAATAAATAGGATCGATAATAATGCATTAGTCATATTTCACATTGGATCGTGGGAGTTTATTACTCAATTTAAGCACAGAATACAGAGTACCTACAAACTTAAGTAAACTTAAATAAAACACCAAACAAATTCATTCATTAAGATATTACCTACTCACAAAACCTGCAGAATTTGTTGAACTAATCACTGATGTTTAGGTGTTTTTTTATTTAAATAATAATCAGCGTATGTATGTAAAACCAAAAATGTTATCAGTAATGTATAAACACGAGATAACAAAGCAGTGAACAGTAAGTACCCATCAAATGCATCCTGCTATTGTAAATTTTTACGACTGATCGAACATTTTAGCATGCATGTAATTGTTAAATTTTATTGTACCATAACCCAAACACGTATACGTACTCCACATATGTTATGTTATTAACCTAGGTATATCTACAAAATGTTTCAAAATTTTCCTCTGGTTTGGGAATGAACCCCGTAAGTCAAATCGATAAAAAATATCTACCGAAACAAAGCCTCAAAAATATTAAAAACTCGCGATGTGATGAGTATCAAACAAATAACATCCTACAAATATTTTCTATGTTCGTTAAATCCTCTAAAACCTAAAACCTTCCTGATTTGCCTCGTTCATACCGCGGTGTTTTTTCATACGAGTACATTTGAATATTCATACCATAAGTTTTTGCACTTTGATTCGGCAATACATCTACCCATGGACAATTATTGTAATTACAGGTAATCGACTTATTTTTATCTATTGCAGTTTTTGTGCGCACCGACCGACCAATGTTTCTAGACCTCTATTGAGGCTCACATGTTATGCAAATACTTTGATGTCGATGATGAAGTCAAATGATGATTGTCTCAAAGCGTGGTAATGCAGCTAGCCAGCTAAATACACTGTATTTTGGCATTTTAAAGAATTGAGCGGGTATCTCGATTCAAATTCAACTATTTAATTAAGTTAGTACCTGATTTAATAGGGTGTAAAATGAAGTAAAATCTTGAGTACATAATATACACATACCCGCAATTAGAGTTCAATATAAATTGGTCAACGCGGTTGGGTATAGTCGTGACCTAGGTATAGACCGAGCTCTAAACACCAATGTTAACGATGATGGGATAATTCCTATCATTATGAATGAAGGTTGATTACATGCATGTAGGTATGAGGTGTTTGGGATATGATGTATACATAATACTGTAATTAAGGTCTTGTATTAACTGGCGCCTCTTTTGTAAGTATTAAAGACAAAACTAGATTCATTGTAATATTGAAAAAAAAAGAATTGAAGTAGTTAGCTGACGTTAAAATAGATCTCACTAATATAGACATATATGGAATACATAAGCGGATGCCTGGTTTTTTCACATCTCAGCCATCGTAGTTTTTGGCATGATGGTAAGTAAATGGTTCCCAAGCTGACACAGGGTGCTGTTATCACAAAACAACGCTGGATAACTTACGCTATTAGTACATACAAGTTTAAGCAAAAGTTATCTATTAATAACTCACCTATAAGCATTTGTTACAAATACAGATTAACATTTTATTCACCAAATTGGTTCCACCTAGCAATATTAGCAAGGCGTTGATTAAATTGAATGATCCATCATTGATGTGTAAGATCGCACTAATCACCGCGTGATTTGTATCGTACAGCGACCAATAAACATTACCTTTACTCGCACTAATAACAGCCAATAACTAACTTATTGCAAAAAGAATAATTGTAGCCGCCAACCAAAATTTGCGAACAAACCGCGGACTGTTGCGCGCAAACAGCTTTAGAATTTATTGAATGGTATGATTTTGTGTTTTATTTTATTTCATAGTTACAACTATTTGAGACGGCAGATTAGAATACGGCATTTCAATAAAAAAAATGGTATTTTTTTATGAATACAAAAGGTATCGAAAACGGATGTGTTGATCACTAACTGCAATGACACAAAATACTTATTATACAAAAATAACTCACATTTTTTTTCAATATACCTACTTACGGTGTATAATGTGTATGTAACTGTGTATACATATATTATGTGTATATATAACTGTGTATACATATATGGTTACCTTATTCATTTACAATATTGTTAAAGAGTTAAAGCCTTGCGCGGGATTCGATGCCTTACGCTAACTATAATCACCGCACTTAGGTTAAATACTACACTGTTACCTCACTTGGAGCTATGGATGGTATAATACTCGTATAAATAATTGTTCACTCGGTAAAAGTGTTAGGATTATGGCCTGACCTGTGCTGTGACCTAGAGAGGCTTAGAATGTACACCCACTTGATCTAGACTTGCGAAAGTTAGTGCTTAATAATCTGTATTTAGATATTGTTTTCGAGACACAAAACTGACTGGATTACAATAGTCATAATTTAATTGCAATAAGAGGTGAGTTACCTACCCGCTGGTCTGACCTAGTTAAGACCCTTACAGGCTTGCCAATAACCCAAGCTCTCAAGACCGCGGAGGACAGGACATCATGGGGAAGCATAGTGCACCAAGTAATCAAGACTTCAAGCTAGACACGACCTTCAGCAATGAAAACAACGACTAAGAAGAAGAAGATGTGTGTAAATAAATAAACTCGTGTCGTATCACATTCCTTTAAGAACCAAACTTGGTGTTTAATACCACTTTCTGAACTAACTAACCTACTTTCCTTGAGCCCTGAATAAACTGTCGACACCAGAGTTGGCCACTCTCATTCGATTAGAAGAAAAAGTATCACTGTCTCGACTGCATCTTTACTAACAAAACAGTAAGCAACATTTTTTTGGCAGGCAACAATTTAATTTAAACCAATAGGTGTGCTACTAAAGTGTAAAATTGGCATTTATGTACTGAGTATATTTTACAAAAAATGTAAGCCATATCATTTACATACTTCATTTAACATTTTTCTGTTTATAATATCCACAAATGATTCCTTATGCCACAAATGATTCCTATTCCTTCTTGGCCTGTAACTGGAATGTGACAAAAAAAGGGCAAAGAGCAAATGGCAAGTAGAGATGTAACCTGAGCACACCAGATGGCACGCTCCTTGCACTTCTGAAAATTAGAGAAAAAACTTCTTAAGCATCATTGGAGCAAAAAATAGAAAGACGTATGGCACATTGATAGAAACTACAAGGGTTCTGTAGTCTATAACTCACATACTTATTTTTTAAAGATTTGTTGATAATTTGTTTCCGTGAATAAAGACAAGTTTTCAATTCGAAAAATACGATTTTATGCGTTGCATTTTTGTCTCAAAATGCTTGACGTACATAATATTATATGTAAATTTTCTTTGCATATTAGATGAAATGTAGAAGAAAATCTTGGTTTGTGTATACTTCTTTGTTCTTTCTTTCTTCTTTCAACAAGGAACCCTAACTCCTCCATACATCAAACATACTGCAACTGCATGTGCGGAACACTCCGCGTCATGTCACACATCTGGTACCTCATAACGTTTAATAAGAAGAACTTATTGTTGACTTAGGAACTTAGATTTAAAATAATAACTTAGGAAAGTTATACCACCACAATATACGGTTGTTCTTAGAGAATGTGGAGTAAACTATATAAAAATATGTTTAAAAATATATACTTTTATAAATTTTATGTTTAGCAATTGCCCGACCAACACGATGAAATTAATTCTTGTCAATCTAAAGTTTAACATTCTCGTGTTACTTGTTTTACAAAAAAACTTTTCTTAAGAAGAATTCCATCACATCCGGGTCAAACTGTCACATAATCTCGGTAGGTAAGAACACATCACATTAAAATATCTACAAGCGTAACATAACGACTAATGTTAAAGCAAGAGGGCAATCTATTCTACATATCGACACGCTATCGCAATAAACCGCTCAAAACACGCTCTCTTCGCGTAAACTATACAAAAACAAACCAACACTAATAACAACATATCATAGAATACATTAACTATACATAGAGGTATAAATACCGGTCAAATGCCATCGATAGAATTAAAAACATTTTTGAAATCATTTACGATGACCTGCAGCCTACATTGTAGGGAAACCAACCGTTAGAAAGGCTCCCAAATATATAAATGATATAAATCTAACTCTCGGCTTAATTAAAATCATTTAATCCGCAATCTGAATACATTATGGCGAGATGTCCAATAAACCACGGCACTGGATGGAAACATACGGGGCAGCGCTGCAGGCGTGAACGCTAGCCTTGTTAAACCGTGTTATTCTATAGGTATAGAATAATCTACTGGTAAACAGATCTATTGAAATTATGTTTACATAATTTCAACAAAGTTACTATACACAACGTAGCTGAGGCTTTGATGATAGTAAATGGAAAAGTACTTATGTTGTACAGTAACAAAATGTGACTAATTCTAGTTGAAATAAGTATGTTTTGAAACGCTACAACTCGCCTCATCAAGCTTGATACATGCTTAGTTAGAGCGTTTTTTAGCCAACAAAGTCTCCGTGTGTGCGTGCCTAGAGACACGCCGCCACACCGGTCAAGTCGCGGTAATCGCCAAGTGTTTCCGCCGCGAGGTACGGTATTCACCACATCACCATATAGATTGAATATGTACAATCTATTCCACGCACACACACACTTCTAAACTCAACTTAAAAACCATAGATGTAAAGATCAGATTAGAATAACCAGCCGACATTTCTTTGTCCAAATTGGAAAGTACAATATTGGAATTCAAGTCTACCGAGATACGCAATTAGATATGGGGCCAGTATTACTGTTTATGGTGGAGCAATAATTACAGATGCATCTTCCCAACATCGTCTAGCTTTAATATTGGGAAGAAAACTTTAATTTGTTTTGATTAATTAAAAGAAAATTATACATAATCCGGATTTTTGATTAAAAATTAAACTTGCTCATTGAAACTGGCTTTGGATTAGACATTAATACTTCGAGGTGGCATTCACCTCTAACCGCGGGTTCACTTCCACTTTGTACGACTTCGGATTAGTTAAACGTACAGTAAACGACAGATTTTGAACAATTTGTTTGTGTCGTCAATTAAATTAAAAGAAATAAAGTACATAATCACCTAATAGTTCAATCTTGTAACGATGGTGATACCTATGTTTTAAATTTGTCGCAAAAAGTAACTTTAGTACTAAATATGATATTTTTGCCCAAAATTACATAAAATAGAATTGATTTAATAAGTTCTTGGCAATCTTTGCCTCTTGGTTCCGTCCAATCACAGTCGTGCCTCATCAACATACGGCGCTGTGATTGGCTGTAAAATTGAAGAAAGCCTTCCTTTCTTCTAATATGAGTACGAGATGAGTGATACATGTTATAATCACGTCATTTCGATTCATACCGCCATTAAACTTAACTTTTACCTAATTAAGACAAAACAATATTCAATTCCCATACATAAATAAGCGAAACTTTTGAATATTCAACCAAACTGTGACAGTTACTTAACCATAACATATCCAAATTACTTAGTCAATCGTTGAATACGTTTAGACTATTTTCAACCTTAACTATGAAAGTTTTAAGGCTTGTTCTTTTTTGTATTTTGTGTGTTCTTTACTCTAATCAGTCACCAAGACGTCTTGAGTTTAACTTTTCAATATAAATAGATATCGGTGACTATTGAAGTGATGAGCGCCATACATCACCAGCGAATGTAATTCATTTGTAGATCAAAAATGACAACTTTGCTAATATGTATACTTAAAATGCACCTTATACCTAACGCTTTAAATATCAATATTGCTATTTATTTTATCAGGACTATTTCCTTTTTTCTACTGCTCCGTGGACGGATATTTTATAATTATGTAAGTAAAGTAGAAACCTCGAGTGAAAGGTCGCAGTGATGTATTGTTTTATTATTATTTTTCAAACAATTTATGGTCTTTAATGAAGTACTAGTTTAAAATTAAATATTGAGCAATTCTCGTGATTTATCGACAAAAACTTTGTTTTCAATTAATATAGTTGAAGTCGTAAAATTAAATACGCGTATGAATGTTAATCAGTTCTTATTTCACCGGAGTCTTCTTCGTTTAATTATTCTTATTGATTCCTTAGTAGCCAAATACATTATTCTTACCTATCCTCATGAAGTACCTTTGTTATCTACAATTGAAAAATAATCAATAAAATTAAGGGTGATGACATAGTGGTATTGTACTCAAATAAAAGGCTAGATCTTCTTATTCATCAATACACTTAATTTATAAGCTTATATCATTCAAAAAGGTCTTTTCATTGGTTTATCCAAATAATTGCTTACTATTAATAAAATACAGCTACAATACTTATTAGATATTAAAGTAGCATACCAGATCTAGAACCTGTTTAACTAGAGGACCGATATTAATTGTAATGGGTCGGTTGGTCCGTAAACAACAAGAGTGTACGTAAATCACCAAACGCGGTGAGTAAGGAGTAAAACGCACGACACTGCGTTAGGCAATGGACACCATAGTCGGGTAACGTGAGTGCATAGTATCTTGAGATGGATTAATAATTCAGGGATTTAATCATCTTCTTCTTGTCGAATGAGAGTGGTGAAGTCTGGTTTTGAGAGTTAATCAAGCTGCTCTAAGGGTCTCTGGCATGGCTTAACGACAGCGTAGTATGACAACCAGATTGTGTTAAATATGTAGATTTGAATGCAAGCTATACTTTTCCAACTTATATAGTGCGAGTATCTTTACGTAATATGTAGAGTAAATACATAATAAGCGAAATTTGCTAGCTGCTTCTTCTTAAACTAGTAATTGTGGATAAACCCATAATAATGTATATTTTTATGAAACTGGTTTTACATCAATAATATTGATTACCAGAAAACATGCAAAATTAGATTCAAACTAAAATGCGTGGGCAAAGAGAAACATTAGAATCAATTCATAACATACACTCTTATATGGTGTTTTACAAAACGGCACATGAATTAAAACGAAGTTATAACATTAGTTACTAAATCACATTTGTGGTGAAGACAATATTAATTTGTTAAAGTGGGCGCTTGAGTCATCTCTTTCGGAAATTCCAACCGCGCTGGGCGGATTTAAAGCATATCTGTTCACTTACATATACATACTCCGCCAAATTATGATACATTTATAGTTACAGACAAATATAAATGTAAATTAGGAAGATGTAAGAGTGTAAAGGGAGATCAACGTTATTGTTGTAAAGTCATACCAGTCTCAAAGATTTAACATCACAATAATATTATAAAGTCATATATAAAATTGCTGGAGTGTATGTACCACTGTCACGTTTAAATGGCTGAATAGATTTGTATTAATAATTATTAATAATATTTATTCAGAATCAAAAACCTTATAGCTAATTTATTATGGAGACAATACAAGCTACTATTTATTTCAGATTGGTGGATCAACGCGGGGCGCTGCTAATTAGAAACACAATCTATGTACATATAGGTATATAATGATAATGTATCAAAGCTTTGTCTGTGCAAGTCATCTCACCTGTCACGAAGTGCACTCGTTGTCCAACACTATGCGGAACAGTAATAAATCTCTTGTATTAGTATTCGAGCTGTAAACGTCAGCCCACGGCGCGTCCGATGTGTCGCAATCTACATTCTACAATACTACGTACGTATGTCAAATTTTATGTTTCCACTATTTTGGAGCGTCTCTATTGAGGTGATGTCATGTTTCATACAATAGCTCTTTGAAGGCTTTATGCTGAGAAAAGTCGCCAGATGGAAGATAACAATATGTTGTGGGTGATATTGGACACAAATCTATGATCGGAATTGGAGATCTCTATCTGTGTTTTAGATGGAAATATTGTCTCCAAAATGTTTGGCTTAAATCACTTACATGGATGCTCCGTAACAAGATGACGTTACATTCTGTGTGTTATATTGATTATTTCATAACATTATCGCCAGACGATTATTGTTTTAAAGTTATTAAAGAATTAAAAATAATACATTCTTATATTGAAATAACCAATTATAACTACTGACGGTATTAAAAAAAAACTTAAAATAACTAAGTTGAGGTAATAACCATTATTTCACTCTTCTCTAAGCGAACGGAGCTAGAGATGGCTTCATCACTTCAATCGATTAAAACTCGTCTCGAAATCGAAACGTTTCTCACGTTAAGGCGCTCTATTTCATAATTACACATGTTACTTAATATTGATGACACATGAATAAAATGTAAATATTGCATTAAAGGTAAAGTAGCACTTTGCTGTTTAAAATACTTTTTGATAGACAAGAAATATGTAACTACAAGCTATATATTACTATATCATATAGATGTAGGTACATGTCTATGATCAAAACTCCTTGCCGAATTTTGAGTATTTATTAATTTAAAATTAACGTACGATACGTTGTCTTGTCTTTAATCGTAGACTGTAACGTAGTTTGTGAGAAGCGGCAAGTGATCTTTAATAAAGAAAACTGCAATTTTACTTGTGTCGTAGCATAGCACAGAGTATCGACAATGAAACATAATTAAATGCTAAAATAGACGGTCCATTCAATATTAAGGTGTAGTGGAATTGGACCCCAAATAAATAAGTATACTAATTTCTTAGTTACCTAACTAGTAAAATGAGATGAGGCGATATACCACCTACAGTACGTCGCTAACATTAGGAATGCTGATGAGTTACCGGTTTTATTTAATTATACATACTTATCTTATACGTATGTATCTATTACTACAATTTAAAGTCCGAAATAGATCAGATTTCAAAACTGGTCGTAGGACTGTAAAAATACTAAATTAGATGTAAATCGCAAGTTCGTCTACGAAGAAGCGAGCCATTTTTAAAATTAGAATGCAATTTTTACATTTACATAAAAGCACCATGCTAATAAATATTTTTGTATTTTATATTTTTCATAAGAAATAAACAAGCTACAATATTAAAGGTTAACAGGTAACAAGGTTTTTTAAAGTAAAGTAAAGTACTACCTAGATATGGATATTTATGTACAAGTAGGTACTACACAAATTGCATCGACTACATACCAGGAACAAAATGTAAAAACCTTTCATATTTAATTACAAGACAACAAATGATTTTTTTTACACGAAATAGGCTTACGTTTCACTATAGCCTGCCTGATGTTAAGCACCGCTATAGTCTAAGATGTAGCACGCTTGCCTAGAAGAAACCTATTTACTCTAGATTTGAAAAAGTGACATGTTTTAGCAATTTTAATACGAAAGCAATAAAGTATATTTATAATAAATCAGAAATATTTGTAATGTTCATTATTCTGGTATGTTTATCACAAAATATTAATTAATATATCGTTACCACTAAAAAATAAAATGACACATCTTTTTGATCACAGATACACCAAAATATTTCTTTTGTGTACCATAACATCAGTCAGCTACTTTTATTAGTCTCGTTTTTAATTAACACTGTCAAGTTGAAAATCATTACATTTATGGACATGTAAAAACTATATGGCACCAAATTAAACGTGGTCGCTAGTGGCTTATCGGCTCATTCCGCGGTAAACTGTGATTTATCGCCCCGTGTGCAGTTATATACACCATTATCATATCTTAGAGAATAATTTTATGAATCGTTGATGACACGCAATAGCTTTTCATTTTGACTACTAAAAGAAAATTGTGTGACGTTGTCACTCGCATAAATCATATGACACTGCTAATGATGATCAATCAATCAATCAATCAATATAACTTTATTGTACACCAGAAAACAAAATACAGAAACAATTTATAGTAAAATTACTTAATCTAGGTACATTGGGCATAGGTATATTCATTATTATAGGTCTAGGTACATTGAATGTAAAAGTATTTTCAGAATCAGCAAGTATTTTCAGAATCAGCAAAAAACCTAGAAAATATGATACGGGATATAGCGAGAGAAAGCGGAAAGATCGGACTGAGAATAAACGCCTCAAAAACAAAAATTATGACGAATGGTCTAAAACAGGATGTGATTGTAGAAAATGACATTATAGAATACGTGGACGAATACATATATTTGGGACAATCTATTTCTTTCGAAGATTTGACTGAAAAAGAGATTAACAGACGGATAGGATTGGCTTGGAAGAAATATTGGAGCCTTAAAGAAATAATGAAGAGCAAAGACATACACATAGACATCAAAAGCAAAGTATACAACGTCGCTATACTACCCTGCCTAATCTACGGGTGCCAGACATGGGCTCTTCGGAAAGCTGATGAGAACAAGCTAGCAATATGCCAGAGGAAAATGGAAAGGAGCATGCTCAGAATAAAACTCTCAGACAAAATTAGCAACAAAAAAATAAGAAAGAAGACCAAGATTAGAGACATCATCACAGCAGTGAGATTGTTGAAATGGAATTGGGCAGGGCATATATGCCGAATGGACACTAATAGATGGACGAAGAAAGTCATAGAATGGCTTCCGCGCGAGGAGAGAAGACAGAAAGGCAGACCAAAAAGGAGATGGGACGATGTTTTTACTCACAAATATGGACAGGAGTGGAGGCGGATGGCGAAGGACAGAAAGCTATGGTCGCAACTGGGGGAGGCCTACGCCAAAGAGGCGACGTCTACTTAAATTAAGCTGTAACACAGGGACCTAAAACAATGTTTGACATTAATATTTATTTTATTTGACATTAAGCATAAGCATATTTACAAAAACATTAACATTTTTATTTTCATTTGACATAAAATTTATATAAGAGTAGTTATGGACATTGTAATGAAATTTTTGTAGAAAGTGGATGAATAAATGGCTATTTTATTTTATTTTATTTATTTTATTTTATAGGTACATTGATGATGATGATGATGATGATGATCTTTCTTAACTAAGATTAAATTTCTGACATTTTTTTTACTTCGGATCACAATCGTAGCATCTAGCGGTACAATGTACTTGTATCTTACTAAACTTCAAACACTACACTTGTGAGCAATTAAAGTTATAGATCTTACAAATGGGTTTTTGACTATGTACTCAAATTACTTCCCATCTTTATGTGTAATTTTAAAAACTGATAAAGAGTTCCATTCTTACTTATTTCTCATAAATGTTATCAAAAGTCCAATCTCTTACTTTTATGAGAAGTAGTTTCATACCCACGATCAGAACTATAATTTTAAACGTTAAATTAATTAACAGAAATACATTAGATGATCAGTTACAATGTCCAGCGAGGAACAAAGTATGTAAAAACGCAATTAACTCAAACTGCGGCCGGTTTCCAAAGAGATTCGAATAATAAAGATATGAGATGCTCATAAACAAGCATATGCCACATACCTACTTATCAAGTTCAATTCTATTGCCGATAAAGATTACTGACCACAGAGACGGTACTTTTTGTAATGCATTACCTACATATTCTCTCGCAGCCTCTTAGAGTAAAACACATCACATTCGACACACCGAACTGTATCTCATCAAAAATGATGCATAAAATAAACCTAATTCAAATTAATTTAAATTCGCCACGTTAATTAATATTCAGTTGCATAACGAATGGTTGAAGTTGTTCGCGCCGCGTTACTTCTCAGCAAACAAATTACAGATTTAATTTTAATTAGTTGGTAACGTCAGCTATTGATTTATTAGCAAATAAAATATAACTCCGATGTACTGATGAACTACAGTTTCGAAATAAGTATAGGAACTAATTGAACCATAAATTATAATGACGGTAAATCACCTGTGTCGAATTTAATTTTTTGAGCCTTTGAATTGAGTGTCTTCTATTTTGGTAGCAATGGCTACTGTGGCCATCAAGTGTTTCTGATTTGAGTTTGCAAAAGCTTTATTGCTTTTTTCCGGGAGTGTCTGTTGTTCCGGGTTGTTATTCTTTGCCAGAGTACCGTAGCCGCCGAGGCGGGCAATTGGCGTGTCGCAAGCTCGCGGCATTACGTATTCATACAATAAAACAGAAATAACGAGACGTTTCCCAAATCCGACGACAAATACACCGATAGAAATCGACGAGGAAAGAAGAGACGCGAGTCGTGTCAAGTGTAGCGCTATTCCTACGCCTCGAAACGTTTTAACTTGTGGAGCTGTGATTTCTATTTATGCTCTTTTATTAAACGAGCTATACTCGCGTACTACATACACTACATAACTACATATGTACCGACTAGTTTGACCACAGAGTACACATTAGTTTGTGTAGAGACGACACATAAATATGGCATTATCGTGTAGAAACTGGTTCTAATGAACGTCGGGTAAAAATATAAATTGTTCTGTTGTTGACCCGCGCATGTGTAATTAAAAAATGTGATTTAAAAGTTTGGTAATTTTCCATATCTACTATAATTTATGTAGTTGGTGAACTTAGATATTTATACCCGTCATAAATAAATAAAGCATAACAAAATATACAAATTACTGTAAGTGTTTATGCCATTATGAAAGCATATTAGTTAGTATATTTCTGGTACACCGTTACAACTGACATATAGCTATACATATAGCTCGCGATTTAGAAACCCTGACACTAGTGTAAGCCACTCTCATACTATTTTTTTAAACTTACACATGCACTATGGAAACCAGGTCCTAATAATACACCTGCCTGTATTTATTTACATCATATTATTCTCTCTCTCACCTCATGAGATCTCGACTTCACACAACAATGTGAGGTTCTATTCTATTCCCATCGAGTGACATAAACCCAACAATCCCATGCAGACCATAAACTGATGCCACATACACATACAGGCTTAATATACAAGGTAACTTATAACTACTAGTGTAGGTAACCCATTAGTTTTAAAGATAGATTTAATATATCAAACTTACCATTATTTCTAACGATATCTGGAGATCACAAAAATATGACATCTGTTCCATGCCAAAAGAATGACAAAATTTATGAAATAGCTTTTTTTCGGGGATTATAAAATAGAAAAGAAAGAAAGCCATAGAAAACTCTAAAGTCATAGAGCGTGATTTTGCCTTTACTTTAGTCACATATAACCCAGTATACCGGCTCTTGCCCAATACCTACACATAAACACAAGTATGAGATCCGAAGATAAACACAGATCGCATCAAAACATTATAAAAGCGTACTTTATATCGGTTATTATAGTACAATAAAAGAGGAGTGCAGTTTACGAGCCAAGACAATCTCATCTGATAATAGACGGTTAGATTCGTATAAAAATTGTTTACCGACGGCTTGGGCAGTATGAGGATAAATAGGGTTACTTACGTGGCTGATTGTAATTATTGTTTTAGAATTTTAATGCATCCCATAAAAGCTCATGTCTTATTCGTCTTTATTCATAAAATCAAACTTATTTTTAAGCCTATTACTTAAAATATACAGAAAAGTACAAAAAATAACAAACAGAGATTATATTAAGCGCCTTGATAGTTGTTTTGCACTTTTTGTCATCACAAAATTGTTTATCACGCCACAACTAAGCAGCGTTAACTGCGTCTCTAGTACCTCCAATTTTCTCATCTCCGATACCCAAATAACTTTTTATTGCGGCTCTCTAAATGAGTAAACAATTTTAAGAGGCTACCAAATAGTCAATCCGAAATCAGAGCTAAACGAGCAAAACATCTTAATATCTACTGAACCCTTAAAGCGACCATCATTTCTGTTAACTGCTGACCAGATCGCCGCTCACACTGTATGGAGGTGTATCGGTAAAGTTTAATACCCAGCTAATTAAAGTAACTAGCCGATCGTATAAACTGTCCGATCGTTAAATACAAATACTCGTAGAGTGCGGACACTAAAATCGCTATAAATCTGACATTAATACATTAGATGATGGTTCGCTCTTAAACATTCGACGGTTGATATTTTTGTTTACATCGCGCCCACGACAAGTAATGAGGATCGATCGAACTATATCTACTTTTTTTGTTACTAAAATCGCTGGAACGAAACATGACTACAGATAGGGACTTTTTCACAAAATGTTGTTAATTATATGAATTATACGTCATTCTTTCCAGACGCGTACTATGATTATTAGCAAAACAATAACACTAATTAGAGATTGCTGTTGGCAATAAGGCCGCCACTTGTGGCACTAGTATAAGATTTTTTCTTCTTTCTTTTTAATCATTATCGTGTGTTGCAATAAAGAATTTTCAATTCTATTCTATTCTAATTCCTTAGCTTTACCCAGTTATTCAAAGAGATAACCTAGCTTATTAATACTGCAGTCTCACATCATGATATGTCATATTTAAATGTAAAACATATCGTAGAAAGCGCCGTTTTCCTCTTGTCTGTCTCATTATAGCTAGCTTACGAGTTCGCATGTGACACTCACAAACATATCCGTGTTTTTATAGTCCCGTGTAAAAACTTTAACACATTCTCGGGCGATATGTTGCATAAAAATAGGACGATTCTACTTTGATAGTTGGAGGAATGTAAAAAACTTGCTATTGCCTGATTTTACGAGCCGAGGATGCGAGAAATAATCAAAAGGCGAAGTAAAAAGTATTAAACAAAGTGATAAAATGTTATAGCCATTTCTTTCGTGTATTTTTCACGATATTTGGGTGTGTGCATAGTTTGGGTTATATGTTCTAAATACCATTCGTTTTTTGGGAAAAAACGGGAGTAAGTATCTTCGTATACTACTACATCTTAGCATCATCTTAAATTGATATAATTCGAGTATTTTACACTTAATTGTATGCTGCTTGGAAACCTACACAGATACATGCCAACAAACGAACTGAAGTACATGTTATCTTCCAACATTCAATATGCGTTACCATTAGAATTAATTAAATTACCTCAACAAGTCCCGAAGATGACCACAGATAACCTAAATAATAGATACGTACAGCTAGTATAAATATTTCTTCCTACCTACAAAGTTATACAGATCGTCGCGTGTGGTCTACCAATTAAAACTTATTGTAATTTATATCAGCGGCCCGTGTCGTATCTAGATAATTTATCTGTACTGCTTGTTTCCTACATTCGTGTGATTACTGAACTCGAAGGCGAAACTTACTCCTCAACTGCTATTTAATCTGTGGCTCATCAGGAAATGAAACTTTGGAACGTTTTTACTTGTAACATACTCATATGTTTGAAAGTTACGTTGGTAGCTTATAGGAGCTTCAAGCGATGATAACTCTAATTCATGTATAATTACTTATGTAGTTATGTATTACTATGACTTATGTACCTATTCAACGTGAATTTTACTTTGTTAGTATGAGTAGACTTTGAATTTTGATGAGTGTGCGTACATTCAGACATATAATTTGTAAATTTACTCAAAAACGAGACAAAATGACATAAATAATAAACATCAAGTCGCACAAAGACTTCTCCAAATTGCAATGATTGTCGGCAAAAATATAATTTGTGAGTTATAATTAGCCATAGTGGAGTGTTTCGGCAGTTCAGTTGCGGAGCCAGGGAGCGCATAAATCACCGTAACAAAGGAGGCTGCGCTCCACGTGCTTGGCGGACCGGGCCCCGGGCTACCTAGGTAGGGAGCCACAGTCCGTTTAGTAACTAGATCTGTTATGAACATACTACACAGATATATACTCTTAAATATCTAATAATATAGGTAGAGCTATCTACAGAATTTATTATTATGTCCTCAGATTGCAATTTGTAGGTAGAGCTAAATAAATAAATACAAACGGCCTAGTTATCGCTTGTCAAGTATGTCAAGATCTTTGTAAGTTATGAAAGTTATAACTGCCGACATGTGGACTGCTTAAATTCAAATTAAGTAAGTGTTTAAATAAAATAAACGGTCACAATTAAATCGGTAACTAAACCCTCCCTTAGCTCCGTGCCTACCTAAAACAGTGCAGTCGTTGAGAGCGCCACAAAGCTCGCCGCGGCAAGGAGCCGGTACTAAGAAACAACATAAACACACAGCGCTCGACATAGTTACTTCTAAAACCCATCTACAGATTAGTTATTAGGCTCCAAACGCAACGACATGTGGGAAATCATTTTTTTACAATTGACAGTCAGATATTTGTGAAGTGTTTTTTTAACACACAACATTTGTTTTCTATTTCAAAATATACGTATAGAATATACATTTTGTAAACAGGTAACTCTATTTTATGAAAATTGATAGGCGAATAAACGTATGTAAAAATATTTAAATAGCAGCCGACATCGAGGTAAAGGTAACTATGAATCTGCGGCTCTCAGTGGGTTCTAACCCTTAGTACGTTTTAGGTTAGAAGTACTAAAACAGTTTTGGTTATGAGATTTTGCAGCCTTTTATTACGACAATCTCGTTTTATGTCCTCAAAGTGAATGGTTAATTTAACCGAGCGGTTATGGAATCGGCAATAACTGTATTTTTTATTTTTCGTTTTTGGTAAAATAGAGCAAGTTGGGTAATTTTTATCTACTCATTGCATTGAAATGGATTCAAATTTTGTTCATTTAAATTCTTATCTCAATTTATTCATAAGGCAAAAATCAAATGTTAAAAATGTAAAGATTATGCTATCCGTAGTTGTGGTTTCTCATTATCGGCAATCACCGATTTATATGCTAAACGCAAGTTTCTAAATAATTGCATTATCAATGTCAATAATTAATTCAAGAGTCCTCTCTATTTAGTTGTACAATCTATACATTTACTAATAGATCACGCCGCGAGGTGCGCCCGCGCACACACACACACACTCATGGGTCACCCACACACACGCATGCACACATACACGCAGGTATAAAAATGCGCTAAGTAAAAAATATTATTATAGCATAATGTGCTATAAAACACAAACAGCTGTGGTTCTCAACATGGATTCTTTGGTTCCAACTCTACGAGCTAACGTAGCAGCTCTACGAAATCTCGTAGCTATGTCTGCTGCTACGCGTTGCTCGTAGCGTGCTTTCTTTTTGATTGATGGATGTTCGATTTATTCTCTTTAAATTGATTTCTAACTTATATTTTTGTGTAACATAAATATTTAAAATAAATAAATAAATATTTCGGGACATTGCACACAGCGCCATCTAGCCCCACACTAAGCAAACGCTTGTGTCGTGGGTACTAGATAACGGATATAATACTTATATACTTTTCTTTTATAAATACATACTTATTATACATACAAACAACCAGACTCAACACAAGAAATTATACATGTTTAAAATGCATAAATACTTGTGTCAGGCGGGAATCGAACCCGCAACCCCTAGATTAGAAGGCAGAGCCACTACCAACTAAGCTAACAGGCCAGTCAAAATAAAATAATAATTTGCAATTGAACAGTTATTTATTTTCGGGAAACTGTTAAATTGCACAAACATATTTTACTACAAACAATAATAGCAGCTACTTTTCTGAAATAAAAGTTCAAAACATGCTCACATCCAAAGCAACAGCTAAGATAAAACGATCCATAAGTTTGAGCACCACCGTTGACGCTATAAGTTACCAACATAAACAATGTCAATGTTTTCTATTAAAATCGTTCGGCATTTCGATATACGAATTAGAATAATGTCTGGGAACTTTGTATCCACGCAATGCGCAATAAATAAACCGGTGACGTGTCCGCTCATACTGCAATAATCTCTATATGTATGGCTGTAGAGGTGATTATCGCTTGAATTATTGCGCGTCGCTCATCTCAAGTAGGTAATAAAGATTGGGTAAGAGGTGCGCATCGCAAAGTTTAAGGACACCAATTGATCTAATATCTGTTGATATGTAAATCGCTTCACCTACGTGCTTCATACAGGGGCAGAGGAAAAGTGGCATGAATCAAACTGTCCTTTTTAAACGTGTGGTTTTTTCTAAGGAAGAACGCTATCTGGGTCAGTTTTAGACTAGCGCGAGCTCATCTTGCATAAAAAATATGGCCACTGTTAGTATAGAGATTTTATCAACATTAGTCATGACTGTGTTGTAATCAACCTGCATGTAACATTTAGGAAAAAAACACTTTATGATTGTTTTTATATAACCCTGTAGAATTGCATTTTGCAGTTTCAAGATGGGTTTGAATTTAGGCAACTTGTATTAATTGGAAATATTTGTCAGGTTTGTGGGTCACTTGTTTATTTTAATTGGACGGATGAGTTACATGGATGTAAATGTGGATAATTTAATGAAATGCAGTGTGAAACCGTTTATGCTTTTACGAACATTTTATTGGTCTAATTGCGACATCGAATTATATCGCTTCAACGTTTTGTAGCTAGTTAAAGAAGATTCACTGTCATGAGTTTTGATATATTCTAACGGTTTGTGTTGTAACGTTTTCACTAAACTTAGTTTGGCTTCAAGTTTTTTTTGCCAAGAGTTTTTCATTCAGCTTATAAACCAGAGAAGGTAAGTACTCTTTAGTAAGATGATTTGGATATATGTATGTATGTATGAAAATACATCACATAGAATTAAGTAAAGAATTTATGTTTTTAATATCAATCATTTACAGAGAAAAACGTTGCCAAATATTTCTATTGTTTTAAAAGCTGAAAAAGGCAAAAGCGAGGGAAAATATTTATTAGGAAGAACAATGATATAATCGGAAGAAAGCACACAATGTTCAGCAAGCTAAGAAGGGTTTTCATTTCATTAAAATGCAAATTAAGTGTCTTATTAATTTTGTATCCTAAATGAAAATAAACTGATACCAAATGGTATATCTTTTTTGGTTCAGGCCGGAGTCACCCTATTATTACTTTCAATAAATCTTCAACATCATGTTTAGCGTTAAAGATTTCTGTAAAAAACAAGCCAGCGCGAGCGGTGCGTCATCAAACAGCTTTGTGAAGCTGATCCAGAATCTTCTTTGACGTAATCTGTCAAAAGAATCCGTGGAGCAGACATGTGTTCTGCGAGGCAAAGCTGGGCGGGAAGGGAGTCACAACAGCAAGATACGAACCCAGTAGGCGGTGAGGTTGGTCTGCAGCCGGCTCTGCAGGTCGGGGTCGGAGAGCGCCCCGCGGGCCCCCAGCGAGGAGCTGGAGGACCCGCCCGAGGCCCGCGCCCGCCGCCCACGCCGCTCCCCGCCGCTCGCGCCCTCCTCCTGCGCAACCGCTCTGTCACCCGCGCGCACTCCACAACCACACACCGAGCTTCTCTGTCTTACATTTCATAACAAGAACGCAGTTCGAACTTCTTCTGTTTTTATGTAAAAGAAGAATATACTATCTCTTGTTTTTATAGAAGATACAACGAGTTGCGTATTCGATCTTTGAAAGATTGCAACTCAGTCTTCTGATTTTCAGGCTAGCCATAAAATACAGCTTGCCATCGTATGGGTTTTGGGACACACTTCAAGGGATCTACTCGAACCTTAAGGACCTGGATAATGTGCAAGGAACCTGACGTAGGTGAGGATAACAAGCATTGCCAGTGACAATATTCGGGATACGATATATGTACTTATTATACTTTCAGGTAAAATTCATAATATTTTAGTTGGATTCAAAAAGGTACCTTTGTATGTAGGTATGTTCTTATCAAGCGAGCAACTGAACGATACAGGTGTTCTCATGTAAACAGTGCAAGTGGCAAATAAAAAATCATTGTATTTTTTTATATATACAGACATTTGGATAGGATTTAGGAGGGGTTCCAACCATCATCTTCATTGCAGCTATTATATTGAATCTTTATGTCATCATATACATATTAATGTATGATATTACAACTACTTCTACTCTAGTGAAGCATGGAACAGTACAAGAGAGTGCATGCGTAGAGCAGAGTACAGGTATACTATAGGTAACAGGTATCTACAGGTAGTCTAAATAATGAAGGATGGCAGAGACGGGTGCCCCGTGTGAGACAGAAGAAGCGTCGAATGTGTGATAGTGTAGCGACTAGGAAGCGACTATTATTCACAGAGAGGCGGTCCTGATATCAAATACATCAAGATATTTAATTGAATATATTAAGACTAATAACTTGGCTTTGAAATTATTATAAAACTGCAGTACAGGAATAGCAAAAGCAACTTTGGAAAGATGTTTAGACATCTTTCCAGAGATGTACCAAAGTTAGAGAAAATAAAACGAATTAGTTTTTGAATCAGAACCACCGAAACAGTAAAAGTTATATTATCACTAAATCTAGCATTATTAGAAACATACTCAAATCAGTTTTAGTATCTAAAACTAATGCAATTGCAAATCGTATTATAATTATTACCAATAACAAATAAGTAATAAGTGTTCACTTTCAATTTTACTTTTATCTGTCATCGAACAGCATAAAGTTATAATATACGATTTGCAATAACATATACTGTAAATAACATACTTACATAGCTGTTAAACAAAAAAAAAACAACATTATCATAAACAACATGTCAAAGTTTTATGTCATAAAACGGCAACATTCTGTACTCGACCAAGTGGGCGACCGTAATGAATGTAAAGAGAAAAGTCAAACCACATTTGAACAACAAGCATTAAACTTTGTGATTGTTATGAAAAACTCCAGCTTTCAGCTTTGTCCGAAAATAATTCAAACAAACCGAAATTCATTATCCTGAATATTTGTAATTGCATACGCATTACTTACTTTTTACTTTTTACAGAAATGGGATAGAAATTAATTGTCAAACTACTATTACGTCAATCATTCTCACAGATTTATCGCGTAGTACCGTAAACGCAAGCACGTTCTTATCATCTCTTTTTAATATATGTAGATGTTAAATAAGTATATATGTAGTTTTAATTACTTAACAATACTTATTTGGTGCAGCAGTGTATCGGTTTGCTTTCGGAACAACCATAAGGAAAATCAATAATCAAAACTAGATAAGATTATGTTTTATGCCCGTATTTTATATTCCCTTGTATTTAGATAGTTGTTTAGTTTTCTACCAATAGTTAGGTAAACAGTAGAAAATTCAGTTCCATCAATCCCGGGTCAGGTAGCAACCGTAATGGCGACGTAAATCTAAACCGACCCTCGCAGTTAAACATACTAACACCGACAATATCGACAGCTATTCGTTACAGGGATAGCTCAATTTGTTTAGAACACGTTGTGCTACAAATTGCATGGTTTAAATCTAAACAGTAGCTAACAAGTTGACTCAATAAAAAAAAAAAAATCACAAAAAATTATGTAATCCTACAAATTATTTTTATACGAAAGTAACTAATGTAAGGATATACAAGAAACTATTCACAAAAGACAATCAAAATAGTTAAAGGACAGCAAAAAACACATCTCATCACAAACACATCCTCAGTTCCATTTTACTTAATGATTTAAGTGTTATTGTATATTTTGACTCGCAATTTCATCACTTTGCATTTTTATTGGTCCAAGCATTTTATTCTTATAATGCAGTCAAACACAAAACAATAAAATAGCCGAGGTCACCGACCTCAGACACCATCAATGAACCAATCATTTAATTATATTCGAATGAATAAAATGTGATTCAGTGAATTTCCAAATGCGAATTTCCGCTCTCGACACAAATCATACTTAAGCTATCAATACAAAAGTTTGTTTATTTGTATAAATACTGAATTTATAAAAGTTAACAAATGAATTCGTTAAGTTTACTCATAGATATACTTTTGTCCTTTCGTCTCTCATAAAGACGAGACCAAAAACAAATACAAAAATATTTAAACGCTTGGAGAAAAAACTTGCAGGATTTTATTCAGAGAAATGCACAAGTATCGCCGTAGCATGCTACTAGTTTTATAATGATATGCAGTAGGAGGGGCCACTTTGCTAAATTGTTTCTATATGGATATTTGCGACATATTCACACTATTTTATGGTTAACTTTTAAACCGATGGGATTGCAAAAAAAGAAATGGTATTTAACAAGGTTAAGTTAAAATCACCTCAAAATTGTGGATTTTGTTTGTTACGGTGTATTCATTGTTATCTCAAAAAGAACCTTTTTAAGGAACCACACATTATATATTTTATATATATGTTGTTTATATGTACATACATATTTAGTAAACAATACGGGCACATACAATTACTAAGGTAAAAACTACCTGTAAAAGAAAACGGACCCATTACTTCGTTATTACTTAAAAAAACATCTTAGAATTCTTTACCTTCATACAAATTAAAAAATCTAGATGTAGGATTAATAATATCCATCTACCTAATATGTAATAAACGTTTCTTCATAAACACGTCTATTAAATAGGAAATATCTTTGTCCGAGGATGACATCAGAGCGACAAATAAATTCTATAATTGCTCAATGTACACCGAAATGAAGAAGACCACAAATTATGGCGACAAGATATAAAACCGGTATGAAATACATAAAATGGTAAAAAACGGGCCTTGCCCACACTCGCCGAATTATATTATCTACGAGGAGGTACTCACGAGATTCATTACAACACTTATTGGATGGAGAATGGATAAAACCATTTTGTGACCGGCTAGGGACGGGACCATGTCGATAGTCTAGGATAGACGATACGTTCTATTTTTTTGTTGATCAAATCCTTGAGGTGATCAACCTAAATTATTAAAGAAATTTGTTTATAATCCACATTGTAATTGAATTGAATTTCATGACTATTTGTATTATATATTTTTATTTATTTTGTCTACATACATATTTGGATCTACAAATTAAAAATTTACAATAAAAATCCCTTTTAGTAAAATTTGTCTTAAAAATAAAAGTAAAACTCATAACCTCATCAACGACATGCTTGTACTAAATATTTCAAACAAGGATATGATCCGATCTAAACGACAATCGACCGCGTTCTATCGATATCTGCCCCATCTCTATCGAAACCAGTTGGCGTGTTAATTGCGGTACCAAATTCGTATCTGAACCATTTGAATATCGGAAATTTATTGCAGCGACATAACCGAGTCTCATCTCTGTGTGCTTTAAGTATTTGTGTTAATGTTCGCATACATTATGCCAGGCGTGTAGACACCTCAATGTTTCTAATAATGTCTACTGATAATTTAATGATGAGATATATGTTTGCGTGTTTACGTGTTTTTCCATAATAATATATTATAAGAGTTTTTTTTTATTTAAAAACCATCCTCTCATAGTCTTTGTTGAAGATACATGATATAACTTTTTTATTCAGGTAGTTACTACTCGTCATGTCATTTAGTCTCTTTACAATTCAGTAACGTAAAAGAGTTTAATATCAAGTTAAGCTTTCATTCATAATTACATGCAAGTTATGCAGGTAAAGCTGCGTGGCGCGGCTAGTTCGAGTATGTACAGTCGGTGGGAGCAGCGGCCGCGGTCGCATGCTTGAACCTAATGCTCATCATTTGAATGTTTCCACATTATTAATTGATAAATACGGTATTCTTTCTCAGTACGGTCAAGATTTCTATCTGAGTAATAGAAAACTATTTCTTAACTAAATTCGGCATTCTATTTGAAGTTACGAGTGTGTTGTTGCCATGAATCACGGTTTGTTTTACTTTCTCTCCGATTCGAAAGATGGTTTAGAAGAATACATTTTGTCCGAGCAATTTTGTGTAAATCTAAATTATTGCCCAATCAGAACAGAGAAAGGAAGACTTAACGAGATTTATCGAAACATATTTCACAACTAAATGAAGTTAAACGGTTAACTTTTATTTTTAAGCGACTGCTTTTGTCCGTTCTAAACTATTATTTATATTGTGTCTTGTGACCTTCTTTAGTATAATATACTTACTTCAATTCACTATACTACACGTATTTTTTTTTAATTTAATATATGAAATACTAATTTTTTTTTGTGACTTGCATCCTAACAGTTTAAGCGTCAACAAAATGAAATCACATCATTAATTTCAAAGGAGGCTACTTTAATAAAGCTGCACAATAAAACCTCGTATTTCTCTAACGTAATTAAAGAAGTGTTCCTACATTGTCGGTCCATTAGAGACCACATTACCATAATGAGACGATCTGAATATGTCTGTAATTAGAAATATAGCTGGGTCTGTGCTGGGAGGCTTAGAATGTTTTCATTTTCGAGCTTGTAAAGAAAGTCAATTAAATTTTATTGTAACAATTTATAAATATTTCAAAAGTGGCTTTGAAGATGTTGAGTTTACCTTTTTGATTATATTAAAGCTATTGAGTGACTAAAAGAGTCATTTTTTCTTAAATTAGACAAGGTATAAAGTTTACTAGACAATACAAAAAACGTTCCGAAGCTAGTCCGTAGTTCCACCATTTCTAAAAAAATCTAAATTAAACAATACCATAACATTTAATGAACACTGCCAGTAACATCCTACATAAGAATGCAATATTAGTACGTAGATATACGACGTACTTAAACATAAAACCAAGTTGAAGCACCGCACCCCAGATAGGGAACATCGGACAGAATACTGCGTTAATTCTACTTGACGTTTATGTATTTTTTCTAACAGTACCGAGTGTTGTAAGAACAAGAAACATGTGAAAGCTCAGTGCTAGCAAACTTCATAGTTAACTTACAGGGTTATTACGCACAAGTACGATAGAATGAATATGTAGTTCTGTCCTCTCAATTATCTTCCTATGGACTTCTTTTTTAAACGCGTAAGCCATGTCAGAGCCACTCTCATTCGAAAAGAAAAGAAGTAAGCTTACGTTTGCCCATAGACCTTAGAACTTTTTCAAAGCTTAGACACTGTTAACTCCTAACTGACTGAAGTAAGAAAAAAGAAATTAAATATATAAATGGAAATGAAATAAGTGATCTGTAGCTAAAATTGTCTAAAATCTCAATCTCTGTTTAAAATCTCAGAATATTTTTTTATCAGTATTGTGGTCTATTTATTTGTTCGTATTCATTAGTAAGTAGTATATACTGTTACTAATATGTAAACTGTTTTGTTTTTCTTTCTCGTAGATTTTCTATATAACTGTGTACATTGCGAGTATGTCACAAACATAAATTACAGATTTAAGCTTCCATAACTCCGCGTTACCTGTCTCCGGGGTACTTCTACATCTGTTTTGGACATAATTTTATGCAAAGCAAAATTGATTGCGCAGTTTTTCTCCGACTGTAAAAGATTTCATTTATAGACATCAAATTTCCAAGTTATTACAAAATACTAGATTTAAATATAAATTTCGAGGTGGTCGTCAAATCATCACAAAGCAAAAAAAAAACAAATAGCACGATATTAACTTACTATCCTGGATCCATATATCTATGGTACTTACGTAAATGTGATGAATACTTGCATAAATGTATCATTCACCAATGTATACTTCGCAGAGTCATCACTATAAGGCTCTGATCATATGTATGTGCTAATCACTGCACTTTCATTAGAGTTTATGAAATCCTAGTATCAACTATTATACATATACTTAAATTCATAATAAAAATAATAGATCTCTTTAAATACATATTTTTATTGTGTTTCTAACATACATGCCTATTTAAGCTTAGTTTATTTTTAAGCTTTGAATAAGTTTTCCCAAAAGTTGTCGTAAAGCCAACAAACTGCGGGCGGTTTGCATTCCAAACATAATTTGTTATAAAAAGTTATGAGTTTCTGTTGGACTCCAATTACCAGCCTCGTAAATCTGCAGACGGCTCAAACATTATATTTATTGTAGTTCATAGAAATATTACAAATGCATATCGCCGCCATTTCATACAAATTATATTTATTCTTTGGAGTAGCCGAGCATGAGGTCACAGTTCAGACACATTATCATTTATAATTAAATATTTTGGAATTAGGTATGTTAGAAATGCACTGCTCCAAAATGAAAAACATTTTTATTCAAATTAGATAAAATCTAGTAAAAAATCAGATACAGTTTATTTTGGATTAACGATAAAATGGTAATGTTATTTTTATGCATAAGAGAATTTTACGAGTAAACAATAGAAACAAATAGGCAACTCTAACACCGAAACGGTTAAAAGATATACAAAACCTTTGTAACACGACCACAACTAACAATACCCTGCTATCCATTGCATCACACCACAAAAAAAAACAATAAAACCCGACCGTTCCATTTTTGAAATCTAAACTTTTTTACAGGCGCGACATCCACCGGTTTTTTGGCCAGTATCGCTGGTAAAAGTTTTTGTTTATTTACGCCTAGCACAATGCAGCGGATCATGCCTGTAAATATATATGGGATAAAGCCACAAATGACAAAAGGTTCTTCGTTCAATTTCACGTTGCTTTTGTTTCTGGATGATGCAATCAAAATGCGATTTTAAAGTTATTACACTATAGAAGCAGGAGATATTTTGTACTTCCCATGACGTGTGTTTATTCCCAAATCAAAATTTGCCCTACAAGACCCTTTACATACTAACCACCTTTTTTCTTGCGATATCTCTATGAGAAAAATTCAAGACCCAACTTAATATTTGACCGATAGGGTCGGGAAAAAAATACGCCACGTCCAATAAGTGCTGCACTTCACACACGCTACAAAAACTAGATCCTGCGTAGATATGAATATTTTTTGCCGCGGGGGTGGTTTGCGGGGGGGAGGGGGGAGTCAGGTGGATGCCATGCTGTCATACCCCGGACTATGTTTTGTTAGGCTATCGCGGAATATAATTTATGGCGGGACCATACGTGAGAAACTGAGCGAAGGTGCGTTTTCGACTTGCGGGTGAAACTGTTTATAGCTATTGTTGTATATGCGTGTGTGTACGCACATACTTATGAGTATATGGTGGAGCTTTATAGCTCAGGAAAGTTCAAAAACTATAGAAGAATATCCAAAACATACTTTAGGAACTTTTAAGGAAAGATGATCAGGGATGTACTCATATACATATCTTTTTAATTTTTGCTGGTTTAAATCTTCTTATCCGGATGCGAGTCGCGGGTCCTCAGTGGACGACTTCAAGTAAAGTGAGGAAATGATTAAAGCAGCAAGCATATACAAATAGAAGCTTTTACCTAGCATTGTGATGAGAAATACTGTGGGTGATAATGATTTTAATCAATAAAATAATTATTAAATGGGTCCTTCTTAAAATTAACTATTATTATTTACGGAAACCAAATACAAAATTCACAAAAGCCATAAGTTTGGACCATCCAAGCAAAAAGCGAGGGTTTGAAAGCAACGTATCGTATAACGGTGGCGCGTGCACGGAATCCGATATACAATTTGATGTACCTATTCGTTTTTTGCATTAAACTTTCCGAAATTGAGAATTTATAACTCAAAGCTTTGAAATTAAAGTTATTAAGTTGTTTCATATTATTTTAGTTGTTCTAATTATCTAATTAACACAGTAAAGATGTGATTATTTACCCCTTCGTAGATACATAGATAAAGATAATGCAGTAGATCAGGTAAGTACAAAATATAAATCAATTGTTTTGGATTAATCATATTAAGTTGTATATAGGTATTAAGTTATATATAGGTATTAAGTTATATATAGGTATTAAGTTATATATAGGTATTAAGTTATATATATAAGGTCAGGTCTTCCTCAGCAATCAAACAAAACTGTGATTTTGTTGCTAAAAACAAGATTTTATTAATTAATAAGGGTAACAATTTTGATTAAAACTATTGTTATTTACTACATTACCTAATTAGTTGAATTACTTACCTAAAAACAAAATCAACAAATAATGTTCATGCTTTAGTTGTTACTTTAGTTACTTTAAATAATTTATACAATATTTCAGTTTCACATTTCAGTACAGTATTTTTATAGGTTATCGTAGCTGTCAATGTCTATCCAATAATACATCAAAGCTGTCAAAGCTTACATCTCCCCCCCTTGAAAAAACAATTTTTCCCACATTATTATGATAGGTAAAAATTTTCATGAAATCTAAATATTATTAAGCATTGGTATAAGTTTTGTAACATGATATAATCCAATAGATTTCGTTCCACGACCGGTGTTTATTTTAAAAACTGTATCTGATAGTTTCTCTTCAATTTCAAAGGGACCAATTCTAATTTCATCCATTTTCCTTTTGTTTAATTTATTTGCATAGTCAACATATACCTTGTCCCCTTCCTTAAATTCATGTTGTATTCTATTCTTGGAAAATAAAGTTTTATTGTATTCATGTGATTTTATTGACCTTTGTAGCGCTATTTTTCTATTTTCTTCCAAATTCTTTGTTAATGGCTGTTTTTCTTTCAATTCCATGGGTAACAAATCAGTAGACTCACCAGATAGCAAATATTTGGGAGAAAAACCTGTTACAGAATGGTTTGTTTCATTGTATTTACATCTGCATTCCTCTGCTATTTTTGACCAATTTGTTTTTCCTTTTGATTCATTCATTTTGCACCTTATTTTATTTACAATAGTTTGGTTTAGCCTCTCGTTTAAACCATTCGAGAATGGTGCATCTACTGCTGTAAGTATTAATTGGATACTCTTGTTTCGAAGGTAATTTTTAAATTCAATGGAATTCAAAGCTGGATACTGATCACAAAGTAAGATGCTTATTGTTTCTTCTTTAGGAATTTTCTCTAAAAGTTTGATGAAATCTCGGGCATTTTGATTCTTGGAACATAAGATATATGAGTACCTGGTGAAATGGTCCACTAGTAGATGTAAATATCGTTTTGTTGATCTTTGTCCACCAAATCCTCCTATTGTGTCCAGCGACATTATTTGGAAAGGTCTAGTAGCTGGGCCCAATTGTGACATAAATCCATATTTTCTATTTAACCTTGTTTTATTCTTTATGCATATCTCACAGTTTTTACATATATTTTTAATATTCCCTGATAAATTTGGGGCAGTATAAAAAGGCTTTATCTTTGATTCTGTCTGATTAATTCCTGTATGACAATATTCTTCATGTGTCTTTTTTATTAAAGTTTTGCTGTAAGCTTCACTCAGAACAATCTTCTTCTTATTTTTTCCACATTTTCTGTAGTATACCCCATCTTCAAAAACAATTTTCTTATCCAAATTTTTCAATCCCAAATTTTTCTCTTGGTCGTATCTTATATCTTGAATATCAATAATATTTACTGTTCTTAAATTATCTTCATCATTAACATCAACGTCCAATACCGGGTTTCTGCTGAGGCAGTCTGCTTCAGTATTATTCTTCCCAGGGTTATATTTTATTTCACAATTGTATTGTGACAGATAATGTAACATGTCCCCTAATTCATCATCAGGTCGGTTTCTAACATTTAACTTCTCCAGGGGTTTATGATCTGTATATATAGTGAAATGGTTTCCAATTAACCAATGTTGCCAAAACTTTATGCTCTCTTTTATGGCTAAACATTCTAAAAATATAGCTTTTTTTTTCTTTTGAGATTCATTTATTTTTTTAGAAAAATATGCAATCGGTTTTTCTTCGCCATTGCTTTGAATTTGTTTTAAAACTGCGCCTATTCCTATGGCACTGGCGTCTGTATAAATTAATATTGGTGCTTGTGGATCATATATAGCTAGTATTGGTTTGGAACAGAGATAGTTCTTGATTTTTTTAAATGCCCCTTCACACTGTTCTGTCCAATTAAATATCTGGTCTTTTCTCAACAAATTATGCAAAGGATCAAGAACTATAGAGACATTTGGAATGTATTTTCCATAGAAATTAATTTTCCCCAAAAACTGACGTATCTGCTTTCTGTTCTGAGGAGTAGGGAATTCTTTTATTGAAATCAAATTGTCTTTTAGAGGTCTAATTGTATTCCTTTGCAAAATATGACCTAAATACTTAACAGAATCACATGCAAACTTACATTTTGTGAATTTAAGTCTGAAACCTTCTTCTCGAATAGCATCCAGTAATTTTTTTAAGTGTGTGATATGTTCATCAAATGTTTTAGAGAAAATCAGTATGTCATCGATGAAATTCACTGCAAATCCTGTGAGGTCATATTTTCTTATGATATTCCCCAAAATCCGTTGAAATATAGCCGGTGATGTCTTAAGACCAAAGGGTAGACAAGTCCATTGGTAATGACCTTCTTGTGTTACAAAACTAGTTTTATGTCGGTCAGTAATTTTCAATGGAATTGACCAAAAAGCTGAGTTTATATCCAGTGTTGTAAAATAATTACAATTAATTGTTTTTGTTATCATGTCTTCTATAAGTGGAAATGGTTGTGATTGAGGTATGATTATTTTATTTAAATCTCTGAAATCTATGCATAATCTACTTTTTTTTCCTTCGTCCCTTTTAAAAGCTAAGGTAACAGGTGCCGCAAAGGGACTGTAAGATTCCTCAATCAATTCATGTTTCAATAGTTGTGAGATCTGATTTTCTATTTCTATTTTATCTTGAACAGAACACCTATATGGTCTCTTATAACAATATTTGTCAACTTCCAAATCTATGCAGGCTTCATACTTTTTCACTCTTCCAGTATCATATTTATGTTTAGCAAAAATATCTGTGTAACTATCCAATAATATATTTATCTGTTTTCTTTGATCAGAATCTAAGTATTCTGTCTGTATCTGAAACTTATTTGTATCTATACCTTCATTAAAGTTTATTGAATAGCCTTTTTCTTCTCTTATTATTTCCAGATTTTCAGTTTGTTTTTCTTCAAAAATGTTTGTATTTTTTATTTTTGTACTATCTGTTTTTTTTATTTGGATATTTAAATTCTCATCATGAGTCAATCCAAATGTATATATTGAATCTAATCCTAGTATTAGATCATACTCAAAGTTTTCATTCTCATAAATAAATGCATTTATTCTATTTTTTTTATGCAAGATTTCTGCATCCAATGTAATTAACCCTTTAGTTTTGCCTCCTCCACATATTGTCTTTATTGTGTCATAACAATAATTTGACTTCTCATTTGTCACCTGAACTAATTTTGAATTTATTAAAGTTACTCGTGAACCAGGGTCATACAAACCCTTGGCTTGCAGTGTATTATTTAACAACACTGTTATATCAATTAGTGGAGGGAGGTCTAGTTTTTTGGATCTTCATTACTCAGTTCAACTTTTAATATTGAATTGGAATTTAAGTTTTTGTCATCTACTGTTTTCCTATCATAGTTGTACCAGCAAACATTCTCCGGATGAAATCTATTTAATTTTCCTTTATTCTCACAAATCTTACATGATTTTTTTTCAGTCAGTTTTATTTCTTGTTTAGTGAATTTATTTACTGTGTTTGAGTATTTCTTTGTATCATATTTCCTTGTTAAACTTTCTAGTCCTCTTATGAAATTAAACAAGTCATTTACTTCTTTAAGACTTTCTCTGTCTATCCTATCCATTATAAAGTTTGGTAGACCGGTGGCAATCATATAAATTAAGGTTTGTGTATCAATTGATTTGTTTATCTCTAGTAACAATCTCTCTTTTTTAAGAGCATAGTCCAACACAGATCCTTGGATATATTTAAAATTCATAGCATACCTGATCGGTGACCAGCCTTTATCAGCAAATGTTTCACATAAACTTTTTTTCCATACAGACCAATCCGAATCAATAGTATGTTTGATAATCATTGAGGTGTACCAATCTATACAAGTATCTTCCAATAGTAACCTTAAAATTTCTACTTTTTGTAAATCTGTTTCTATTTGTAAGCGCACACATTCACTTTCAAAAGTTTCTAACCACTGTCTAACATTTGTTGTATGTCTAGAAAACTTCTCTATTGAAAATTCAGCCACTAATCTTGTCTTATTTTCAGTCTTCTTTAACAATGTTGGTTCAGCCGATGATAACTCCTGACCTTGTTCCAATTTTTCAAGAAAAAACCCATCAATTTGTATGTTGTCATCATCCAAATATGTTGATTTCATTTCCTTCGTTAAAGTGATCCAAACCTGTCTCTTATCATGCCTTTTTTGTAGAGATTTTTTTATCTTGATAAAGATTTCATGTTTCAATATCTCTTTGTGGAAATGTATTGGTTGATACTCTTTGGGTACAATATAAGTTTGGCCATTTGAGTCCATAATTGAGGTTATGGCTATCATGTTCGTTTTTGCGTCATCAGGTTTGGCTTTTATGATGAATTCAAAGCGTAACTTCTCCATGTTTATTCACTTCACATGTAGACATCCAATTTGTTGATTTATAAGGTCAGGTCTTCCTCAGCAATCAAACAAAACTGTGATTTTGTTGCTAAAAACAAGATTTTATTAATTAATAAGGGTAACAATTTTGATTAAAACTATTGTTATTTACTACATTACCTAATTAGTTGAATTACTTACCTAAAAACAAAATCAACAAATAATGTTCATGCTTTAGTTGTTACTTTAGTTACTTTAAATAATTTATACAATATTTCAGTTTCACATTTCAGTACAGTATTTTTATAGGTTATCGTAGCTGTCAATGTCTATCCAATAATACATCAAAGCTGTCAAAGCTTACATATATAGGTATTAAGTTCTTATTAAAAAGTATTTAATAGTGTTTGCTTATATTCCAAATTTATATTTGACTTATACTTGTAATGACATATATTGATTTGAACTATATCGAGATACGAAACATCTTTTACCAAAGTGTTCTCAACTTCTCAATAACACCCGAGATTACTAAAATGAATAAATACCACCTATTTATATCGTAAGTAAATATTGTCGTCCTCGGAGAGCACACACAGTACTTTGTCTCTTCGTTTTACAGTCCCTCGGAAGGGATTCACACTTTTTGTATTTATAGGCGTCGGTACATCGTCGTTACTAAAATAAATGTTAATAAGCAATGACTTCAGTTATGACCTGCTTTTGTAGTTTTATTTCTTATAATATATGCTTCAGAAATGCCGTTTTATTGCTTTCTGAGTTTTATTTTCGGTTGTGTGAGTAATTAGTTTGTTTTTCAATGTCGGAACCTCTTAAGAACTTAATTGGCATTCTACTTATCCATTGAACTCTGAAAATACCAACTAAACTGTTTAATTCACTTTTGTCAAGATATGTACCTAAACCAAATACATGTGATGGCGACAGGTGTATTCAACATTATCCCTGAACAAATTAAAAATGCTCCTTCAAAACAAGCTATTAAAATAAGGGTTAAAAAATGGTTAACAGAGAAGACATTTTATTCGCACAATGCGTACCTACCACTTGTGGATTAATTTTAATAAATGGATGAAATATGTAATACATTGATTTTTTTAAGCTTTGATTATGACTAAATATGTGATAATTGATTTATTTTTTAGGTATTGACATGTAACTGCTGTTTATTATGAAAAAATATGTGGATCTGAATCTGAAACATAAGCAATTTTCATATTATTTTTGCTAAAATAATGCCTGTAAAACAAGCACCGCAAAGGGTTGTTTGATACTCGCCGCGTGCGCAGGAGTGGATCCGCATCCGGCGCAGGATAAATCACGCGCGCGCGCCGCACCTGCCGCTATCATTCAATATATTATACCTACAGGCCATACCTAACCTAACTAACTACGATATATGAAGGTCAGGATCTTAGAGGTTATTTCGATGGTGTTTTGTTTCAGACACATTTGTCAGCAGCAAACAATCTAAGTCATAAATGTTAACTTGTCAGACACTGCGTTCTCTTGATGATTGAAGTTGTGGGTGATGGAGCCAACCTTCCAAGAACAAACAAAATACTACACATAGACTTCTATATTGAGCTCTTTTCATGATATTAGTTGCTATAGTTATCTAATTAGATTATCAGGTACAATTACAAAACTGATTGCAGTTTTTTTCATGGGACAGGTTTGCGTTTCGCTACATCCTGCCTTATGTTAAGCATTACTGCAACGTCGGGTGTAACAATTACCAAATCAAATCCAGCCACAACTTAGCTTTCATACGACTGATTTAATATATTAATGGTATGTACAACGTTTAGCTTCGTATCCCGCGCACATGTGCAAAAAGTGCAGTGGTGGTGGAATGTGCGCACGCGGCGCGCACCTGCCGCCTGCGCCCGCGCACGTCGCGTCGCGTGCCCACACAAGGTCGCGGGAAGGGTTGCCAACTACAAAAACTACCTTGATTAGGACTAAAACATTAGCCAACTTGTATATGGTATGTGAAAGCTTTTTGTAAGTCTGTTTATTAAAAGTAAAATTAAAAAAATACAATCTAGCACAATTCAACTTGTTTAATCATTCCAAAGTGTAATGTAGTTAAATATGTATTAAAAAAGCGCAATCGTTTTAGTTTAAATAACATAATATTAATTTTACCCTGAATTTAATCACGTATGTACGTAGATTTGTGTATCCCGGGTTTGTTACATAACCCAGGATGTATGTCTATGCACATTTGTTACTTCCAGGAATACGCAAAAGTGTTAACAAAAAAATACATTTAAAAAGGTACTATGTACCTCTATTCCGAATTCATACAAGTGAAACCGTCGGACCAAACTACCAAGGTTCTTAAAATAAGGCGCTTTTTAAGCAACATTAATAATGCGCCTGCATTGTGCACCTGTCTAAGTTTGCAACTTGATTAGGGTGACCTATACATGATAAAGCGGCTGCTTTCAAATGAACTAATAAAATCTAGATTTGATATCATTATTATACTGGTAGAATATAATATAACATTTATCATTTACATGTAATAAATCAACCAAAATATGCACGAATTGGACATTCATTATATCCTTAGTTATATATTGGACAATAATTATTTGTACAAAAATCAAGTTGCGAAGATTCCTTAACATAAGCTTACGTAAGAAAGTAAACCACAGTCTACACATCAATGCTTGATGATCCACATAATATATACCTGCAACTACTCAAACTTATCGATGTGTAAATAAATTAGTTTCTCATTTTATAGCCCACTTCTAATTTGCAGATCAAAGGAGCAACCCGGCGTGGTGCGAGAGAGAAGGGTATAGCGTGCGCGTAGGTCCTGCGCACGCGCATCGAGGCACAAAGTCAAGGACACGCGCTGTCTGACCCACTTTGGCACAAGCGATTTGCGCCCTCATAGTATTAAGTTTTAGACGAGAACAAATGTTTTAAGATATCTATAATAGAATGGAAGTGGCTCTCAAACGTTGTTGTTGTACCTATAACGCAATTAGGTTATTAGCGACACATATTATATAGAGTGTGATAGCAGACCAGGTGAAGCAAGGAAAGATAAAACTAATAAGGTAAATGTCTCCACTGTAAATAGTCCATGTTTTGCTGAATAAGCGAACACTGAACACCAATCAAAGAGTTTGACGTACTTACCAGTAAAACTTAACCGTGACTTGAATCAAGTTACCGATAGAGTGTTATTCCCATGCAATACTCGATAGTATAGATATTATTTATATTTTAACACCTATTAGAGTCGGTGGCAACAAATCACTCCGTAATGCGTTTATAATATTTTGGTAATACGATTCACACGGGATTAACGCGGTCCTACTGCTTCTATATAGTGAGACCACTATGAACACTCTGAGGTCAAATGTAGTCATGAATTTAGAACATTCTTCTACGCCTTAAAAAGGCGTAATTATGTAGGACTTTGTCATAAATAGTAACAGCTTAGTTAGTAATAATCAGTTTTTTTAACAGTAATTACACTGGACTATTAAATATGTACATATATATATATATATATATCTTTATTTTACGTGACTTCACTATACTATCGGTGATTTAAAACTTTCTTTGAAGAAGATCGGGTCAAAATTTCCAATCATGCAATACGAAATAATAGGAAAAGAAAATTTTAAATGGCTATCGGAAATATGAAGTAACCTTTAATCCATAAAATTATTTACAAAGCATTCAAGGGGTGCTCGACATGAAATGCAATTTCTCAGAACTCTTTGCTCAATACCTTGGAATAGAACTACAAACAGTTTATTGGTTAAATATTTTATGTAGCGCTGACCTATCCGTGTGTCAATAGAAGACATGAACTCTTTTACAATTGAAGCTTCTCTGTATTACGCTATTGCATTGTTTATTATTTGTCAGATTAGACGAAACACTATAATTTATTCCATGTGCTTACATTATAACATTTAATTTGCATTTTAATTAAATTTGCTATCAATAATAAATCATTCATTATAATATATTATTTCCATTTAAAATAATAAAAACGCAGTTTTATGAAAAAAATATGTTATTAACAAAACTTAACAAAAAACTAACGTTAATCGTGGTCCTACTGTACTGCGTTACATGAACGGTATACAGTAATATGAATCGATGATTTATAGTACAAGTGAGTGTTAAATGTTAATGCCTTAATGCCAATTATGAAAACCACCGAGTTAATTGAACGTATGATTAGATTTATTTAGGTGCGAGATTCGACCGGAAATGGGATCGATCGCGCACATCTTTTAATTCGTGATTTATTCCGACTAAGAAGATTATAGTTTATTGATGGTGAGATGGAGTTGCTGACAGGATTCCGCTTTATTAATTTTGAATATTGTATTGGTACGTACACACAATATTTTGACTGATCCGTCACTTTGTGCAATACATATGTATATTAAATTGCAAATCATGAACATGCTATACCCCACAGAACAATGCATAGCACAGAACAGTACTTACTGTGTGGTGCTTTGTTTAATATTAATTAAATAATGAGGCGACATTAAACTCGGAGTCTTTATTATGGTTCATTATGCATATGTCCATATATAGTTAATAAGAATATGATAAAATAAAAAGACACAAAACACTCCTACTTTTATAGCAATCCTTTAGCAAACAGCTGATTATAATACCATTAAAACTAATATTATACCATTAATAATGCAATCAAACTAAATCAAACAAAACAATAAGTTTGCAACCGAGCAGCTGTGATACCATCTGTACTGCAGCCTGTGCCAAATTATGTCTAAATAACGACCTAATGTAGGTACTAATCAAATTAAAACTAAAAAATCAAAAAATTTATGTGTACGTAAAGGTATGTATAATTTGGATTAAATGCGATAGGTATGGATAGATAGGAACGCAAAGTACACGACGCAAAGTTTTGTGCATTTGGTTGGGTATAATTAAGACAAAAGTTTAATCATTATGATTAGGGAAGATTCCTTAGTTTATTTACTAAACTAACAAAAAAAATGTTTATGTAAGAAAAAATATTGTAATCTACTATATAAAAATAAGTCTGGTATTCCTTCCTGACGCTATAACTCCAGAACACACGAACCGATTTCCACGGTTTTGTATTTTTGGAAAGGTCTCGGGCTCCGTGAGGTTTATAAAAAAAAGCCATCTGGTGGCGAAACGGAGTTCGCAGGGTTAGCTAGTCTATAATAATAATCACGTCAACGGCCCATATTTGTTAGCCTAATTCTAACTTCCTTTAGCTAAAATAGCATAAAATACTACAAACAGTACAACACCAGCCTGTCTGTCGATAAACGTCATAGTTAATTTATTAGTTTCCAATATCATTTAAATAAATGAATTATTAAATAGTTGAGATCAATAAATCTCCGGCAAACGTTTATGTGACAAGATACGACAAAGTGACGTCTGTATCATATATGATAGGTTTAAATGATACACTTCTTATGTGGCACAGATGATAGCTTTCTAATGATTAACTGGCTGTTAGCTTATAAGGAAATTTACTAAAAAATATTTTTTCAGTTAAATTCACTTGTTTAGTTTCATTTCATTCTGTCAAAAGTGTATCTTGTCGTAGCGATACATAAAACTATTGCAAAACTATTGTAGTTTTACAAAAAATAAAGACTAATAAACTGTAGAGAATGTCTTCGCGCAATCTATGAATAGAAGTTGAAATTATCATGTATTGAGGCCCGATATATTTTAATACACCAAGAAATAAAAGCAATATCCACTTTTCAATAACTGTCACGTGGTGGTGTTAGAATGCAGTTTCCTCTACGAACTACTTTGGTTGTAACTGCTCTACAATGACGCAACATTTTCTCAACAAAGTGCTCGGATAAAATGTCACATTTGTTAGCCGCACCAATAGTGTCACATTTGTACTGTGAACGTGCAAATTAAAGGCACAGTGAAATCAAAGTTTGATAAAACTCAAGGCATTTGTACGTATAACCCAACCGAGTATCTTTATCGTGCTCATATGTACCTATATACATACACCCCATCCTTTATATTTCTTTCGACTCCTGTCCATCCTACGGTTGCCTGGAAGAAATCGCTATTAGCGATAAGGCCGCCAGTTGTGGCACTATTTTTTTAAGTCTTTTGTGTTTCTGTTTGTCTTTTTTTGTCAATGTGTGTTACAATAAAGAGTTTATCTATCTATCTATCTATCTATATACGTATTTCATAGTGTAAAACGTTAATAGAAAAATAAACGAAATTAGATATCAGCAAGAATGACTAACTTAAGAGTACTTAAGTTTTCTTTATTGTTCTGGTATATTTATTAAGGGTAGTAGAAACAAAGCTTTTGTATTTATTTATATTCTATTAAAGAATGCCTTAAACTCCAGTAAGTCTTAGCTAAAACAACTTTAACGTCACAAATTGCTTCAGTTTTATTCATAAATGGTGATATGCCAACTTTTCTGTCCTGCGTTACATCTTACAATCCAATCGCTTAGATTTCATAACACAAATAAAATAACGGTAGAGCGAATAAGAGCAGACGCTAGTTTTACATCATTTGAATAAAAAACGCAGTACATACAGATGGATCGATTTACATTATAATATATGTAGCATGTTTCCTGCTTGAGAAGTTGAGACGACTTTCTATTGTGTGTCTTTTATCTTTGTTTTGTTAGGGTTTGATGTAAGATAATCTAGATCGCTCTCGGACGGTTAATAAGCTTAGGAAAAGAAAACGAACAAGTTTATTAAAAGTGTACTGTTTTTAGAACTGTAGCAAAATAAAAGCAATGTTTGTACACTATAAGTATACATCTCTCTCTTTGAGTCGTATTTCCTCATGACTGAGGGTCGTGACTCCCCCGCAGAATTAATTCGTTAGGGGAGTTTTCTTGGGCAGATACATCGTGGTGGGCGCCCAGGTCCTTCCACGGAAGACACATGTCCTCGGATATTGTGGTCCTCAAACATGTCGGTTTCCTTACGATGTTTTCCTTCACCGTTAAGCGAGTGCAAATCCACACATAACTTGAAAATACTTACAAGTCATTGGTGTAGGGCGGATTCGAACCAGGGTGCGTCTGGATGAAAAGCAGACACTGGAACCGCTGAGCCACACTCGCTTACAAGTATATAAGTATACATAAGTCGCTTATAAGTATACATAAGTAAGTACATATTAGGTACTTTTGCTCACAACCAGATTTAAAATGTTTCATTCTTCTATTTAATAACGGATAAAATATATAATTATTTATTCATTAAATTTTAGTAAAGACTTGTTATATCTACAAGTCTTATAAAATACAAACAGGAAAACCTAAATTGGATTAAAATCATAAAACGTAAATCACCATGAAATTAATAGATTTTAAAATCTAGTTTAGATTCTAATCTTTTATAAAATATTATTCGGAGCACATAAAATTCTACTTTCATATAGTGTAGAAATCATTAGCTCTGTTAAAAAAAATTAACAAAATATGATAAATATTTTCATTACAAATATTGTTTAATTTATATTTTAGATAAGTCTTTATCCGGACAATCAGGTAGATATAAAAATTAAATAAAATAAAAATAGCCTTTATTTCTAATACTCAATAAAATAGATACAGGAATACTTAATTTATACATCTCTAAATGAAGGTAGGTATAAATGAACAGTGTTAATAAAAGTGTTTTTAAACATGTTCCTTATATTTACAAAATTTATATGAATTTGCAAATCAAAATCCTTATTGCTTATATTGTTTTGTGCAAGAATTGCTAATACCAACATTATCTCATATGAACACATCTTCATTTATTTATTTGAAATATATAGAGTTTGTATTTATTTTATACCTACATAATCAATCATATGCACATAATAAAATATATGTAATATTAGATATCTAGTATGACAGAAAACATGAGCTATTGTTACAATAAAATACAGTTTTCCAAGTTGCAATATAGCATAAAGCAAAGTTAGCATAAGTATCTAAGTACCTAAGTACATGATAACCAAAATTGTTTAACATAATAGATTAAAGGGTAGGATTCTGATTTCAATTTTTTTTATTTTAGTGCTAGCAACTTCATTACAAATGTGTACAATTGTTTTTTTTTTACTTTTATTGGTATGTAATTAAAGCAGATAACTAAGTTTTAAATTAACAATTACATGCAATCAGGCACAAACAGTATTACAAGCATCTCATATAATTGACAAGTGAATAAATTGAAGTTAGTACATATTTATAATTATAACAAATATTTTGATACCTACTACATGGTATAAAACTTTTATTGTAAGTTAAATATGGTTAGGAAGTTTTACATATCTGAGTAATAGTCGCTGTTATAAGCGTAGGCCTCCCCCAAACAAGTAATCAAAATTGTAGGTACAATTATAGTAATTGTCTTTTTACAATATATTAATTAAGTATAGTTATCTAGCAATATTGCCTGTGTGTGTTGCCTGGGGGGCTGTGGTCTACTCCTCCACGAGGACCAGTCGGCTTGGAGGAGGATCTATAATTATTATTTTAAGTACATGAATGAATTAGTATTATTGATGGGACATCGCCGCCGCTGCTGCCATCCAGTTACTTGCCTGGTTTCTGGCGTATAACAAAAGAAGAAAGATTATTATTTTTCCGTTTCGGTACTTTCTTAGTAGATAAGTAGAGTAGTTGTTTGCTATCTTTTCTTTCATTTAACACATTTTCTGGACTTTCTGAAAGTTTTATTTTATTTTTCGAGGTAGATTTTTGTGTATCTTCCAAAAGAATTATCTTATCATATTTGATCACAGCATGTTTGCCTTCTTCACGCAATTTTATGATTTCTTCTCTTAATTCTCTCCGTTTTGCTAATATTTTTACGGGGTAATCTTCTTTAATGTAGTAGTTTGTATGTGCCAAGTTATTTTTGTTTTTTATTATTTCAATTTTAGTTCCCATTGAGTTGAATGTGATTATAATCGGCCGAGTTTTGTCGCCTTTTTTTCCTAATCTTCTTAGACATTTAAATAACAACGGATCACATTTGATTTTCATGGTTTCATTGGTAATGTTGGTAATATTTGTTTCTAATTCCTTGTAGTTTGTCTCTGTTTCTTCCACTCCAAATATAAGTAAATTGTACTTTCTCACTTCTCTTTCCAGTAAATCTAGACGTTTATCTTGCTCATTTATCTTGTCTATTAAATCTTTGTGCTGTTTTTGAAACATACTAAGCTTTTCGTCGATGATTTTGTTTACTGTTTCTGTAATGATTCTTGTCATTTCAATATTTTGTTGTTTTATGTCCTGTGATATTGCCATCACTACTTTTCTGACTTCTTCCATATTAATTGTGTTATTTTCCATTATTCAGTCTTAGATACTTTACAAGAAGTAATGAAAAATAGTTAGTGAATATTTTTATCACTATTTTTGTTTTTACGTATGGGGTAGATGAAAAAATATTTTGGTTTGCTGATCGCACAAGTATTTTTTACTATTTTTGCACTATATTAAGCTTAAAGTTCAAACTAATAAGCAATATCACTTTTAGAAACACTGACTAATGTTCAAAAACACAATTTAGGTAAAATGGAGTTCAAAAACTATTTTAAATTGAATTTAGTTGTATTAACCGACTAGCACTTACGTCAAAAATTACGTCGAAAAATTAGCTCGACAAGTTTCGGAAATCTGAGGTTTCCATCATCAGGAGGACGAGTCAGCACGCGCGTCCCGGTTGGCCGCCTCGTCCAGACATTTAAAATTGTCTATTTTAAATTGCTTTTATTCGCGGAGTGTATGTTGACGTTTCGAACGGCGGCGAACACCTCTAGATAGATATACTTAGATCTAAATATATAAAACTAAAAAGTGACTGACTGACATAGTGATCTATCAACGCACAGCCCAAACTACAGGCTGTGATTTGTCATGCAGGTAGATGTTAAATAACTAAAGCATCCGCTAAGAAAAGATTATGGTTATGGAAATGCCACCTTTAAAGGGGTGAAATAGGGGACGCGAGTTTTACTTCTTAATGCGAGCCCACTGGTGTTTATTATATTACTAGTTTAAACCTGTCAGATAATGCTGGTTTAGATCTTTTTGTTACTTTATCAAGTCACGTTCCACGTCACTGAAACGTCAGTAGTTCAAGCAACTCTGTGGTCTCTGGTGTAGCATGCTTGTGTGGGAATTAAACTAGCTTTATAACTATAGGAACACATAGTAATGTGCGTTGTGATCAATTTACCTTTTTAGGGTGGTAACTAGCCAAGCGCAAGATAGTACCATATTATACTGTACCTCTTGTGCGTCAATTACCATTTTCTTACTCACTCTACACTTTTAACACGGGCTCATGTAATCCTCACATTATTCGAGACAAAAATTATAATACATTTATTTATACGACTTTTATAGAGTAATCTAAATAAATATAAAATAATTTTAGAAATGTATGTACGTTACTATACACTTTAATGCATCGTGTTATATATTACTGTTTTGAAATATATTTCGCAAGCACAATGAAAATATAAATTATTTTTAAACTTTGAACTTGCTTTCAAAACCAAATTCAAAATTCATTTGTTCAGAACAAGTGTTACGATATTTCTTAATTACTACCTAACATACTGGGTGAGGGCACACCCGTGCTATGTCAGCTAGTCCCTTCCAGTGATCTTGATTACAGTAATACAGTTAGGAACAAGCTTAAAATTAAATTTTTGAATGTCAAAAGATTTTTGTCAAAATATTTTAAACATGATTATGTCTTCTACAGTCCTTAAAAAGTCTTAATAATATTATATAGTTATTTAATATTAACATTAATATTTAGCAATTTCTATTAGTTCTTGATTTATGTTTATATTTACATTTTAGTCCATTTGTAATTATGAGGTGTTTTGAATTTAAGCCAGTTTAAACTGGCTTTACCAAGCCAGTTTATGAATGGCTGGTCGGGCACGCATATCCGCATTCCCGGCACACGCATCCTTCCGTTGGTTACGCACCGGGAAGCGAACTCGCGGCAAACAGGTTCCAGACCGGTCCCGGTCTCCTGTCGGGAGCTTACGCACAATCCCGTTGCACGCACTACATGGCGGCAACACGGAGAACCACACGCACTAAGCTGAAGAGATGAAAGTACTAAAAAGACTTACGAGTACATGTGCGATATATGTCGACAATTTTTAATTGTGCACTTATTTTCACTTGTCAGTTATAAAATCATCTTATCATGGCGGGAAACGTAGTACCTGCTATTAAAAGTCTAAAAATATGCATTAACTAATAGCCGCGAAAATATGAGGCTGTCTTATACCCTCTTCAATACATATACGTCTTATGTCTTTACACCATTTCAATAGCAACGCCTTATAATAAGCAATAATCAGTATTGATAACGTGCCTTTTGAAAATCAAGCCGCAAATTAAAATGCAGATTTCAAAGTTGAAAACCCAAGTAAAACAGACATGCAGTGATGTGCCTCGACCACTCAAACCGATATTTATATAACACACTCATTAAATCCTCGCCGTAGTTTAATTAACATCAAAGCTTTGAGGTAAATGAATCGTGGTTGCAATTGCCATTCGAGTGCTAAAATTGCCCGAAAAATAAGCAAGATGGTAAGAAATGGCAACACTGGTGATTGACTCTGAAATGAGTGCGCCACCGCACTCCGTTTGATTTCAACTTGCATGGTTTGATATTTGTAAATATAGAACTTTAGTACTTAAATAGTTTTAATTAAAACAATATATTAAAACTTTCAATGTACTTACACAATTATATGAAAAATTTTCGATCAGTTTATTTAGTAAAGATTTAAGTATGTATTTCCTTGATAATTTTTTTTTATTCATATGGTAAAAATTTATCTTAAATCAAGCCTCATGTACTTATTTCACACTATGGTTTCTATGTGTGTCATCGAACATTAAGACCCGCTATTTCTGCCATATCGAGGAAACATTAGCAAAACTTACTCATGAGTCAGAAGTACAAGTAATTTGGCCTTACCCAGAGCTATAAAACTATTGGCTAAGAGTTCGTAGACCTACACTCGTCATGTATGATACAGTCGAATCATTTGCACAAACTATTTGATACTATGTCATAGTGAAAAGTGAATATTTGCAAAGTGTGGAGAGAAAATGACTAAGATAATATTGCATTGAATGATGAAATCATTCGTTACGGATACAACCTACCAAGTAGTGGTTAGTAGTAGATAGTAGTCAACTAATAGTTGTGTAGGTAAAAAAGGAAAACCATTTAGGTGCAACTAAGTTTGTCATACCACAATACACTCTGGCAAAAATAACAGAACATCGTTCTTCAATTATTTTCGTTATATTATTGCACTGAACAGTCAAGTAATTGACCATCAGGTCGTTTAAAGCCATACTTGTACAAAGACTCCCAAGGTGGAGTAGGGTGTAACTAACTCTCAAACGAGGATGCTGGAACCAATCGCTACACCAGATACAAAAATACTCAAAATATATAGTGATAAATACGAAAGAAGAAAGTGTTCTATTCATTTTCCTTTAACTAAACGCAACTTGACTCTGGCAAAGTTTCTAGGTGGTAAAGTAGTTGACTCATGTAATTAAAGCCGCAATGTTCTAATCACTGATAATTGGATAAAATAAAATAAATAACATGTAACAGTACGCCTGATGAGAGAAGATGAGATTTTTTATCAAATTAATTAATTTTATTATCAGCTAAATTCTTAATTGCAAATACTAAATTGCAAGCGAGTGCGTTGTAAAGTTTTAATAGACCATTAATGTTAGATCTTGAATAGGTACGTATACCTAACGAGTTTTTACTATTAAAATAATCGTTCGAGAATTATTAGTAAAATTATCGATTGCAAAGTTTTTACAAAACATACTCTGTCAAAAACAGTTTCTTATCAAATAATTACTTAAATAATATCAACAATTTTCTTCTAAATAAGTTTCAGAATTCTTCTAATTTATTGACTAATTATGACCATTACGGGAGCCACATATATATTCCCATGTATCTTTATATGCTAAAGAGCCCTACACACAATAAAGCGTACGCGTGAATTATTTTACGACAGAACGACCGGCCGCCGGCAAAAACTCTGATTGAGAGAAAAACATGATATTTATTACAACTCTAGAATCGATACTGCCCACGCACTTGTATAAATGTCTAAACAAGTCCAAAAATACCTAGAGAATAAGAATAACTATAGAGACAGACAATCTTCGACTTTACTGGCTTATGATACAGCAGAAAATTGTTAAGGACATATGAAATTCCATAGTTTTGATGCATAATAAAACAGCAGGGCAGGGTTTATCGTAGTGGTTAATTTATTAGTTCGCGCAAGTCGTGCTATTGCCGCAATTAGCCCTTTTAGCACCACCGGGGCGACCACAGTAACTGCGGCTTCTACCAGTGCTGTAAAACCATGAATGGAATTGACACTAATAACTGTATTTCTATTGTATAAAAAAGTGGAGTAGTACACTCATATTAAATTGATTAATGTTCATAAAAGGACGTAATAAATTCTATGTACATACGTGTACATATCACAAGCTCATATACATAGCTTTCGCTTGCAGCATTTTTTCCTCAGATATTTTTTAAATGTCCTTTCATTTCCTAGAAACCCGCGCACTCTATTAATTCTGGGAAAGCTTTCTAAACAAATGATAAGTCACTTAAAAACAATCGATTAATCCTAAAACCGCAAATTAACGACATAGTATCACACCAACAAAATTCTGTACACTAATATTTTTTTAAATTTATCATTAACTAGTGGATGCTCGCGGCTTCGCTCGCATTAGGAAGTAAAACTTGCATCCCCTATATCACCCCTTTAAAAGCGGCTTTTCCAAAAATCCTTTCTTAGCGGATGCCTACGTCATAACATCTACCTGCATGCCAAATTTCAGCCCGATCCGTCCAGTGGTTTGGGCTGTGCGTTGATAGATCACTATATCAGTCAGTCAATCAGTCAGTCACCTTTGAGTTTTATATTATTTAGATTAGCCTGAAAATATGATAAGTCCTCACATTACCGGGTGGCTCCTCACTACGTACACACACGCGGGTGATTACGTGCAAGTTACATTATTTATCGGCAATAAATCGCCGCGGCTCATTAGCCAGTGTGTGGGCACCTTTATGGACGTGTTACCTTTTATTCCTTTTCACAGAGTTCAATGGAATTATCGACTTTACTGCAAGATTATGTATAAAGATAAAGTGATGGTGGTTGTTTAAAATCATGAGCAAACTGGACTTGCTATTGTTAGATTAGTCCCATATCGATATTTCAAAAAAAAAATTAAGTTAGAGATGTAAAAAAAGTACAAAGTAGGAAATTGAGAATGACTTGTACTCAGTTTTAAACTCTCTTCAAACCATGTAACCCGAATAAATAAGTCATCGAAGGGCATTTGACGAGACGACGCGTAAATCCCTAACAAAGCCTTATAAATAGACCCTCATCGGTGCATAAACAACACACATATTCTCCGAAAAAAGATCTCAAGGCCTTCCACGTTGTTCATGAAACTTGCACGAGTGAACCCTCTTAACAAGATCTGCCCACGCGAAGAAAACAACCGCCGCAAAAAGCCAGACGACAATACAAACTATTATAGCTCCAAACTCTTTCTTTTTGCAAATAAGGTGAAGCAATCCGAGCCCGCTACATAGCATAACTAATAACAGTAAAACATTTAACGACCAAAAAGAATGATTGTGACTCACAGCGGCTATCTTTGGTCGGATTTAATTGACTTTGAAGAAATAGTCTAAATAATAGCGGTGGGAGCGCTAGGACGCGAGGATGCGTTGCGCGGAGACAAATACCAGAGGAGTCAACATCTAAAAGCGGTTCAAGGTCTCACAGCCAACTTTTGTAAAACAATGCATTAGAGTAAGTATTACTATCAATTTCAGGCATGAAATGGATAAAATTGGCATAACACCCCTTTACAAGCAACTCTTTGTGTATGACGCTCAATTTAACCTTGATAAAAGGTTAGTTTTCATCGCAACCTCTCCTCAAGCAGCGCTCGCATCTGCGCAGTACGTCCGATAAATATTTCATCAACAAGCTAGTGTGTCTAAAAAACGTTTTATTTATTGACCCCTCTGTAGCGACTCGAAAGGAGTTAGAAATAGTCGGAATAATATGCGGAGACTCTTTTTGTTGGGTGTCGAGTGAACTCGCCTTTGTTTCCGCCTCAAATTGTTCGGGGTAAAGCAGAAACTGTAGAGACGAATGTTACTATCATTTTGTTTTGAAACAATATGGAAAACTATTAAACTTGGTCATGATCTCCGCTTTCAATATCAAAGGGCTGTGATGAAATGTTAAACCATTATGTTCTTTTAAAAGTAAAACAGGATTGCATATCTTCACAATCAACAAGATATACTCAAACTTGTACAAATGAGGAAAATGTATCTGTTAAAATTGTAAATGCTAATTCTAACTATTGAACTACTACAATCACTACTGAAAACCACAATCAAATTGATATTGAATCAAGCAAAAGTTTATATCTTACGTTCGTTTGAAAGCCAGTCTTTCTTTATACAAGCATGCACCACTTTCGAGTGTCGCTTTTGCAGGGTTTCGTTCAAGAAAAGTAGTGGTCAAATACCTGACTGTGCAGTGTAAAAAACCATTCGTGTTAAGCCCAACCTACTCTTTTGTTTTACAATATTAATCTAATCAAGACAGATCAAACCTCAATATCCCAAAGCATTTTTTCCCCATCTCCATGTACAATATGTACATGTATAATGAGAACCCACAAGTCGCTCATCAACACTAGAATTAGGAGTAATGTTGTAAAAACGAAGCCTGAAGGCGTCTCTACTGGCCGAGTCCTGCAGTTGAGACAATAGTCGATTCTAAGCTTTTTATTCGGCAAACTGTAAGGCCGCGGAATGTAGGCTGTACAGCATAATGAGGTCCAGGAAAGGGACGGATCTAGAACTCCTGCTTTATATAAACAAAATAAAACTGTTTTTTTTTGTATAAATTAATATCCTAGGAAGTAGATAATAAGATAAGATAACTTTATTGATCAAAAACTTAGGTTCTAATACAATTTTTATCGCTACACTCCACACTAGGATGTAATGTACCTGTATTGTGGAGTGTAGGCTCTTCCTTAGGGTATACAGATTATAGGTAATACATTGATTTACAGTTAAAAACATAAAATCAGTTTTTCGTGTGTTTATGATTGGTAGGCGCCAAGAGAGAGATAATGTCATTGATCTATTATTTCAATGATTATGTACTTATGTTGCAGGCTAAGATACCTCTTTAAGATAATCGCTGTGACTGGCGCAGGCATTCCACGTCCTACACTAGGCTAAGCCTGTGTTGTAAGACTTGGTCAGTCTGAGCCACACTAGTGGTATGTGCATTTTGATTTGATTATTGGCACCTCCCAAGCAATTTTGAAAAATATAGGTACAGTATCTTAATTAAGTATTACATTTTTAAATTATACAGTTTGTTTTAATTAGAAGTCTCTAAAATACGCGGTGGTGTTTGATGTCTGTGTATGTGATGTAGTGTGTGTTGAGATATATGTGAGTGTTATCAAATAGTAGTTGGTGGTAGTTAAGATACGAACTGTAATAATGATTCCGTGTCCCGGTAGTTTAATGTTTGTAGCCAGGTGGTGATTTTCTTTTTACAGACAAATCTGGTAGTATTAAGTAGATTAAGTTCACATTCGAATTTGGAGTATAAAGCAGGGCCTTTGTAATAGTACGCACGTTGTGCTAGTCGTGTGTTGGTGGCGGGGATGTTCCAGGTGTTGCGGCGCGATGTTGGTTTCGTAGTGAGAGCTGTGACTGGGGCAGTTTTATGGAACCGAAGGATCACGTACAATATGTATAATTGCCTAACCGTCAAAAATTTTGTCTCTTGATAAAGCTCATGGGTCGGGTGTCTGAATGGCTTCTTATAGGCAACCTTTAGCACTGCTCTTTGGGCTACTTCGACCTTTTTTAAGTGTTTTTTAGCGGCTGACCCCCAACATGTGATGCAGTAGCTGAGGACTGATTGACACAATGCCATGTACACGGTTCGCACAGTTTGTGGGTCAGCTACTGAACTTAATCTTTTGAAGACGTGTAGCATTTTGCGGAGACGGGTTTTTAGTGATAATATGTGTGAATCGAACTTGAGTGTGTGATCTAGGGTTATTCCAAGGTACTTAATCTTGCTTATTCGTTCTAGTTTGGGACATGAGCAGCTTTCATTTGAATGGATTCCACAAGAATGAAGTGTTATATCTATATTTCTAGGCTACGTTTTGTTGGTTGATTGAAAGGTCACAAATTTAGTTTTGTCAGTGTTGAGTGTAAGTAGGTTGTTACTCAACCAGTCTGAAATTAGGGCAAGTCCTTGTTGAGCTACGTTTATGACCTCTGGCCAATCTTTTCCGTGGAATATTAGCGCAGTATCATCACAGAAAGTAAAAATATGACCTTGGTTGACCTTGACCTCACAGAGGTCATTCACGTATGTCAAAAAGAGCGTCGGCCCGAGTACACTTCCCTGGGGAACGCCGAAAGATAGCGTTTCATACTCACTAAAATGGTCTGAGAGACGTACTCTTTGTTTCCTGTTGGTGATGTATGATCGAAACCAATTTAAGGCAGACCCACGCACTCCTAAGGATTCTAGCTTTCTGAGTAGAATCACCCAAGATACTGTGTCGAAGGCCTTGGCCAAGTCAAGAAACGAAAGATTTTAGAGTATGACGCTGTTGTTGCAGTTGAAGCGAGATAGGCACATCGGCATAAGTTTCAATAAGCAGCAAATTGTTTGCGAAGTAAGCAAAATTTTGATTATATAGTAAGAAGTAGTGATTTAATTTTGTGTGCTATAACTGTATGCTGTATAAAGTATATGTATTAGGTATTTATGCAAGCCTATATTTTACACAAAAACTATATCTACTGAAATCTTCGCTCCTTAGTTATAATTTAGAACATCTGTCCTTATTCCGTCCAAGCATCCTCTGCGAATTTATAGCCGACCGCGTATGTTTCTGGGAAGCTGCTGAATTATTCGTGCGCGGGCGCAGGGCGCGTTCCCGTGAGCTTGCACAGTTATGGCCGCTATTCCACCCCATACTAGCTGCGACACACACTGTGGCTGTAGTTACGCAACCATACCGACGCAAAAACCACCCACGCCAACTTGCGGGACATTTAATTGGGGAGACATATTTGAGAAAGAAAAATGGTTTAAATCGTTGAGCTTACATTTTGAACAGGAAAGGATCGCAGCAAATTTTGGTGATATGACAATTGTAGTCTAAAATTTAGCTCAAAAATATTGGTGCAGATGACAAAAGCATTAAATCAGGGTAATTTCTTTTTTTTTGTTTTGACTGAAAAAATGGAATAGGCAGAGCGATAACGGTAAACATTATCACATTGACAAAAAACAAAACATACCTACAATAAATCAATCACTAATACCTAAAAGCTTGGTTAAATAATTTTTCGTCTTTATTAGCTTCGTTTAATTAACGAATTAACCGTATCTACAATGCGCATCGTCGTGCAAAACTTTCAAACGCTAATTCGCCGCAACCTTCAAATAAGCTCAAAGATGTGCAAAAAGCCCTGCATAGCTTATTAATAACAATTAACTGGTCAGCAAAATATAAATATCCATGATTCTACATAGAAATTAAAAATTCTGATCTGAGGACTTTGAAGTAGTAAAGTATATACATCTATACTTTTGAATGCACAATCATACGAGTAATATAACGCGTATAATGTCTATTAAAATTAACTTTAAACCGCTGGTGAATGTAAAAACTCTGGCGTTATCAGCGCTGACACCTATTCTATACTTCTTAAAGAAAAATCAATACTTAATTATCATCTTCTGTATGAAACCAAAATAAACGTAATATCTTTCAACGAAGACAAAAGGAAAACGTTTGCATATTTGCTGCTCAATTATCAAAAACGCTGTCCAAATCCTGACCCCTCACAGCTAATTACGTTCCGTCGGTCCGGCGGAATGATATCAGTCGGTCAGACGGCCTTGTGCGATTCACGGAACGGCGCGAGCGCTTCTTGGTCACGCCCCTCGCAGTACACTGCCTTATATGAAATAATGCACACGAAATACAAATAAATCTATAGACTTAGGACTGTGAAAGTCTATCAATCATTATTCTATTATGAAATGAATTCTAAAACCTCGCTTGGAGGGAAGAGGTTAGTACTTCGTCTTTATTGGCCTTAATTATAGTTAAATAGCCGATAATAAATCTATTACCTTTGTTTATGTATAATGTTAAAGATTATCTGAGTACTTATTAAAAGATTTGAGCTTTGTAAACGGTTAAGGACCACACACTAAATACTTGTAAAATAATGATACCTACATAGTTTCTGGCCGATTGATTCTTCTGTTCTTTATAAGAGAAAGTTTCAGTTATTTACATACGAGAGAAAACGTAGTGTTTTTGTTTGAGAAAATTATCATCAGCCAACAGTAGTGCAATTCTAGACATAGGCCTCTCCCAAGGCTCACCATTAACCCGATTTTGAGCTTATAATTATAACAAAAGCATCTGTGACAAAAGATAACAACTCCTAATAAAGTTACCTCTCCAATAAGTTGATTATGTTCATTGACCCACTATAAATGAATGACAAGTTTTATACGCACATGTATTATGTATATGTAGATATAATAAACTAGTGTAGCCTTATTTTTTACCTTCTCATATTCCATTTCATTTATGAATGAACGTGAGCCGTGGGCGTATGGGCGAATAAATCAAAATGGCAGACGTAATCGGAAATGCTTATGGTACCCATAAATAATAAATAGATATTGAACATTGCACGAGCATACATGAGCTTCTCGTGGATATAATATGAAAATAGACGAGAAAAATTATAATTTCTTTATCCAGTGTAAACAAAACACAATCGTAATGAAGTAAGTAATTCTATTCTGAGATTAAGAGAAGTCTACAAAATAATTAGTGTTAGAGTTGGCCACTCTTATTCTATAAAAAGAAGAAGAGGAAGTATTAGATTTTTTTTATAATCCATTAACGACTTTTTAATAAGGAGTCGATGAGGATAATTCTGAGTAGTTAGGTAACTTAACCAGTTCATGACAAGAACAGTTTTGTAAAGCATTACTCACAGAGTACCTATAATTGTGTTTCAAACACATTCTCAAAGAGCCAAAAATAAATACCGAAACTAAGTACTCAGCAAGGAAGCAATAAAACAACTCTAACTAGTGCCGATCAAGTTTATCTAACAGTAACTGCTATTACAGATAACGATTGCAATTATTTCTTAACGAATCGAGTACGAAACCTGTCGCATTACTTGCCAGGATTACTGCCTATGAGGAATCAATTTAATTACTTCGATCCAAAAGATACTTGTCACCGTTAAGGCTAGGCTTAATATGAACTATCCATTGCTTTATTTGATTTTTTATATTTTTACTATATATATTCAATTGATTTATATTCGAACATTTTTGGTAGGTATTTAAGCAAAGTGACTATAAAGTAATCCATTGTGCTTTTTTAAGCAAGTGATCTAGTAAAAGTGATGTTTTTCAATAACCGGTTTGCTTTTAATAACTTAGCACTTTAGTAGTGGTGCTCATATAGCTTTATGTTTTAGTACTGACGTTTGATTAATGTATTAATAACATCTAATCATCTATTTATCTCAGAAATGTGTTTTATTTTATTGTTAATTTGAATCAAGTAATCATCGCCTTATCGTAGTGTGGGTGTCGCAAAATGTCTGTCCGCCTAAATCCTTTCAAATTCTCGTCGCAGTGTTTGATTGCAAATCGTTGTGTTTATTCATTAAAAACAAACGGAACCGAGATTTATAGATGTATCATTGCTCTCTCTAATTGTAGAGCCGAGAGGTCACTCGCCAAACGAATTATTCTCTCGAGACGAGCATATTTCAACTCGACTCATTCGATACTTGTAATTTAATCGATTTGAGTAATTATGGTATTTCGGGTTCGCTTCTCAGGTCGTAAATCGCCGCACTTGTTTATGGGACGTGTAATGTAAACGCCGGAGCAAGTAGATAAAGAACGTGTTCTGTTCGCACCATTAATTACAGATTTGGTTAGAATAAATGTTGATTTGAGTTTTTTATTGTGAGCTCGGAGGTACGAAGTCTCTCGGAGCATTACCGCACTAACTCACGGAGGTGCGGGACAGGGCTTACGTTACTTGAAACAGGTCTGCTAGTTTATTGCGTGTTTTATCAAACTCAATAACGCATTGACATTCCAGATACAAAACTTCCATACATGGTGATACTTCTGATAATTATTTACATTTAGTACCTTTGTTTCGTACCTACTTTAAGTTATATATCCGTACGTCTGAAAATTTGGTATTGCTTTTGCATTTATCACAGATACAGTTTTAATCTCGCATAACACCTTTTATTGCAACTGTGAGTCCAAACAACAAAAAGTTCTATGGCAAACAGGTCCTCTGTAGCCAGTGTAGGCTTGTGAGCGGTGGTGGCGCGGAGGGTCGCGGGGCTCGGGCGCGCGCGCCGCGTTCATGCTTGTGTAGCTGCAAAGAGTGTAGTACCTGTGGGTGTGAGCGGTGGTGGCGCGGAGGATCGCGGGGCTCGGGCGCGCGCGCCTCGCTCATGCTTGTGTAGCTGCAAAGAGTGTAGTACCTGTGGGTGTGAGCGGTGGTGGCGCGGAGGGTCGCGGGGCTCGGGCGCGCGCGCCGCGTTCATGCTTGTGTAGCTGCAAAGAGTGTAGTACCTGTGGGTGTGAGCGGTGGTGGCGCGGAGGATCGCGGGGCTCGGGCGCGCGCGCCTCGCTCATGCTTGTGTAGCTGCAAAGAGTGTAGTACCTGTGGGTGTGAGCGGTGGTGGCGCGGAGGGTCGCGGGGCTCGGGCGCGCGCGCCGCTCTCATGCTTGTGTAGCTGCAAAGAGTGTAGTGCCTGTGGGTGTGAGCGGTGGTGGCGCGGAGGGTCGCGGGGCTCGGGCGCGCGCGCCGCGCTCATGCTTGTGTAGCTGCAAAGAGTGTAGTACCTGTGGGTGTGAGCGGTGGTGGCGCGGAGGGTCGCGGGGCTCGGGCGCGCGCGCCGCGCTCATGCTTGTGTAGCTGCAAAGAGTGTAGTACCTGTGGGTGTGAGCGGTGGTGGCGCGGAGGGTCGCGGGGCTCGGGCGCGCGCGCCGCGCTCATGCTCTAGCGGCGCCGGCGCATGCCCTCTCCGGCACCGCCGCCGCGCTGCAACCAACACGCTACACGATATTATCTCAGAAACATTCTTTTTTGTTTTTATATTTAAACTTTTGTGAGACATATTATCAATATGTTAACTAAACGGTCTGCGTGCTGCCGCGGTCCCAGAACACACGTTCTGAAGATGGATGTCATAATATCCGAAACGCGTATACAACATACGTGAATTACACGTGAGTGAAAACCGTTTAGTGGACATATTGTTTTTTTGTACATAAATATTCGATAAGTTCTTATAGTTAGATTCGATTCCGAAAACAAACTCTCGATACTTTCTTGAGGCATCTTTACCACAATCGGTTTATATTTGTACAATGCATAGCTGCCAGTGAACTACATAATAACTCGATATAATATAATATGACCCTAGATTTTTTTTTATTATACTCGGTTTAAAATGAAATTTTATGAATAAAATAATGTAAACGCAAAATGAAATGCCGATTTCTACCACTTTATGTAACGTATAAGCATAAATCTACAACTTGTATATACCTAACAAAAACTACTTCCTGATAACAACAAATTAATAAAATCTTTGCTATATAAGAAAGATTTGAAGTTGTTAAATTTAGGATTATCTGGCATTTTGTAAGTCAAGCTAGAGAATTTGACAAATAGTTTTTAAAATGTTTTACTTTAGGTGTCTAATTTTTGTTTGGTATTTCAAAACTCAATTCCACGAACGAGACTTTGGGATATTAAATTAATGACGTTAATATCATAATTTATAATTAATTTTATCTTCATAATATTAACTTATTAACTAGCATGTCTATAAGTTACGCACATGCCATTAAATATGCACACACGACGTGACATCATTAATTTCCGAAGCTATACTATTTCTAGTAATTCGAGATGGTCGTAATATTTTACTGAACTTTCACGCCGCTCCCACCTCATTGCCAACTTTAATAGAGGAAAGTAAACATTAAAATAAATAAAATGCGCGCTGGCGCTGACTTAGAGCTGCACAGATATAGTAACTTAGTTAAGTAAAATAAAAATGTGGACAGGGTATAGATAACTAGTGATTAGGTATATACAAGTACTTTTTTATAAATACTCAGCAGTGAAAAGTTTTAAAAGGTTACTAGCCACACAAACAAATTCTTACTTATGATATTGTTGTGATAGGATAATGTACACTATTACCACAAATGTTTTGTAATTTATTATCAATAAAGAAATTTGAAAAACAAACAAAAGTGATTAGGTACTAACACTTTTAAATTTGCTCAATGATCAACCTACTTCGTAAAATGTGGCTTAAACTGTTTAATGTATGTGCTAAGTACGGTTAGTATTTAAAACGTTACCAAAATGGGCTTCAGATTTTATAAATAACATCTCGTTAGCATGATAAGAAAAAGGATCAATATCATTATTCAAATCCACTGAATCCGCGCTTAGACGAACAGAATTCATGTAAGTTATTAACATCATAGGCGTTTTTATATTCTTCTTCGTTTATTAATTAATTAAATCTCTACTCAAAGCACTGTATCTGCTCATAATAACTCACCTAACGAATTAAATCTGCGGGGGAGTCACGACCCTCAGTCATGAGGAAATTCGCCTCAAAAAGAGAGAGAAAAACTCAAATCTCAAAAAAAATGCGTAGTCTTTCACCTCTATCTCTGGCTGCAATAAATTTACCGAGCGTCATTGGCGTTATTTCTACACATACATACGGTAAATATGTGTAAGTATGTATGTATATGTATAAACGCAATGCGTTAGATGCGACGCCAGCGCCCCGGGGTCAGCCGATGCTCTCAACTGTGTGGACACAGATTACGTAAAACACAGACGGGCATCTAGAAAAAGTGCATGTAATTGTATATTGAAGTGATAGAAATTAAAAGTTGCCTGATTGGCTGATTTGCTTTTACTGAAATTGAAAAATATTTAAAATTCTCACCATATCTTTTATGCATTTTCCATGATGAAACAGTTTGTCGTAAAACTACTACGCGTCTATGTAACTTATTTTGAAGTGGAAGTCAAGTAATCAGTTAATCAAAGCATAAATATAACTGCAAATTTAAAAAAAATATCTATCATGTATAGTAGTCGTACTAAACATTCTATATATTTGACTTGTCAAAAAAAAACTTTTTATTCTTAAATAAAAAAAGGCAACATATTTACAATAGGACAATCCAAAGTGGATCCAATCTACTATCGACTAAAACAGTTCTCACTTGATTCTCTGTCCTATCCTAATCAATATAATATCAATTTGAAAGTTGTTTGTCCGCCGCACGATACCTATCTCGATATGTCAACGTGATCTCTGATTCTACGGGTCAAGCATTTCACGAACATTAAGCTTACGGCGCCGGTGATAAAAGCCTCCTCCGGCCGAGTGATGAGCCCAGGCCGTTAGATATCATTTTACTGCCACAAGAAAAATTACATCCACGATTAGAATAGATGAGCAAACCGGGTATGTTAATGCTAATGTGTTTGTATACTTAGGGGAATTTCGAAACTGCCCAAGATAAGTCGCGATGTTCATAGGTTGCTAATTGAAATCTATATTTCATTAAACCAGATCTGTATGTGAATTGGAGCATATTTTTAATGAGTTGTGAATCGCTCAACGTCGCATGTCGCCCGTCGCCCGTCGCCGGGTGTCCGGCGGGTGTCCGGCGGGTGTCCAGCGGGTGTCCGGCGGGTGGTCGCACGCGAGCCTTTTAACAGCTCATTAATTCTATATTCAAACTACCGTTCCATTTTCAATCTCATCCTTTTCACGCCCGCTGAGAGCTTTCAAGTGTCATATTGACAGCTTCCGACGACAGCCAGCGGTAGTTGAGCCCCGGTGAGTAGTGAGAGCTTGGCGTAGAAGGGTCAGGGTGTGTTGGTCGGTGCTACTGCACTGCAGCGTCTCCCGCAGGCTGTATGTAAATTAGGTCAAGGCCAATACAGGTGGATCGAAATAACTCGTCTGGAGGCTGGAGGTCGCAATAATGCATTCATTTTAATTAACGTGCAGGAAATGCATGTAAGTACCTACTTAATGTAATTATTAGTAGTGCAGTATTAAAATAATGGTTTGCTGCATTTTTTAGTCCAGTTTTATTTAAAAGGTTATTATTTTGGGAAATTCTGCTAGTATGTATATGGATAAACAGAAACGGTACATATCTGCCCAACCCTAAAAATACAGAGAAAACTGAACTTTACCGCGTCGAAGACGAGTGATCAAGGGCAACTGATAAGGACGGCACAGGACTAAAAGGGCTTTACCGTCACCTGTGTAAACTTACTATACTCCCAGAGTATCTATTTTATTCCCTAGCTTTAATATAGACAGGTAGACTTACAGCCTTACCCTGGAATATCAAAGACAGTGTGCATCTAATCATGTAAATGGGATGAAGATCAAACCAAAATAGTCTCCAAGTGAAGGTTGCAAACACGTATGACGCAGAGCGGCTCTCTCGCGCATGCGTACTGACTACTACACCCTGTAATTGCATTAATATCTTTTCTTACAGCATTTTCTTGGCTTTTATTTACTTATGCAACGCATCAATGCAACATACGAGATGCTCGTGTCAGGTAATAATTCAATTAAACCGCCCTCGAGCGGAGATCACTCACAGTCTCGTCAGACAAAGTCACTAACATTGATTTTTGGAGTGGAAATCTAGGGAAACTCCTGCAGATACAGCCCTACCAAGCCTTCTAGATGCCTCAGTTATGAGTTTAGGGTGTGCAAATATACGCAATTAGTCAGTTTGAGAGCAAAACAGTGTCAGTAGTACGAAGAAACAAAGGTGTGCGAGTTACTTACAGTGTGGTGAGTGTGGCAGCCAGCGTCCAGCGCGCGAGCAAGCAGCATCCAGCACGAGACGGGCACGAGGCGAGCACGAGCGCGCGGCGGATGCACTTTTATCTAGATCGGAGTTAGGTTGGCGGCGCGGAGCCTGCGGAGCGGTGTGACGGTGACATGTGTGAGCGGTGCGCGCGCACGCCCCGCTCGGGGCGGCTCGGGGCCGCTCGGGGCGCTCGGGCGCGCTCGGGGCGGCTCGCGCGGCGCCGGCATCGATCGGGCGCGGCGCCCGGCCGGCCGTCGCCGGCGGAGCCCCGCCAGCCGCTAATGAGACCTGATGGCCATCCATTATTTAGCAGCCTCCAGGACTGTGCGGTGTGCGAATTAATGGCGAATTTATTGATTTATTGCAGAAGAAATAAAAGATTGATTGGTTAAGTGAGCTTCGCCGATAATAGTTTATCTTAATTTGCTAGGAAAAGTCCTACGTACATACCACAGATAATTTCTCTATAGAACCTTAGAAGAGAACAAACACATCAGTAAACAATGTTTGATGACAATGTAGTTCATGCTACACTACTTCTAGGATCTCAGTAGCCCTGTACTGGGTGAGGCAGGGCAGGGTGAACGACTCTTCCATCTCAATCATGTCTGTTTATTGTATTCTCATCCAATGTATACAAATTGAAACGACTCGCGCCAACAACTACAAGCAAACACATAACTATGCAAAATAGCCTCATACAAACTGGCCCAGATCGCTGTGATTAATAGAAACATAACTCTATTGAATTTAAAATATCCTTAATATAATTATTTGAACATTTACCTAGAAACATTTGTGACAAGTTGGTGAATAGAAACCACCGTTTCGGAACAATTTACATAAATAATTCCGACATCTACTGCTTTATTTTGGGCCAACTATTTAAGGTTTATGACAACTTTAACTTTCCTATAATATCGTTTAAGTTAACGATATGACTGGACGTGATTACAAAAGTACTTTAGATAAAAATATGGCTTCGAATCAATGCATAAAAAACTTTTTAAGTTTCTTGAAATATTAACATGGGTAGTAGATGTTGTTTCTCTTTACAGACGTATTCGTAGCACTCTCGTAGAGATTGCTACGCAGCGCGCTAAATATAAGGAATAAAATACTTTTTTTTATACTAAATACAGCAATCCTATAAATAATACTAATTTTAGAATGATTTGATACAAGATATGTAGTTATTGACTTTTGTATAAACATTTCACAGTTATTAATATTTCTTATATCAAGTTTTCCACCCAACCGACCGTGCACTAAGTTCAAGTTTGTCCTTTTCTTGATAATCACAATGTTGTGCTCACAAAAATAAAAGTTACCTATAAATAAACCTTTATTTAGTGTAGAAAAAGAATTAATAAATCAGCTCCATGAAATAAAAAGTTATCCCCAATGAACTTTTGCTACACTATAAATTTTGTTTAATTTTAATTTAGTTCAATTTCTACACTCACTTGTTTCACTGTGTCTCTATAAATATAGCTATGTAGCTAGGTATAATAAGTCGGCCCCTATTCCGCACCATCGGCGCTTATCGACGGGCGCTGCCGTCGGCAGATCGAGTGCACTTGTTTTTCACTGTCTGGGGGCTAATTGTGCCATTTTTCATTTGGGCCCTTCCGCCCGCCGAGGGGTGACGGACACCACCAGTCGAGGCCTCGCACCGACGTTTTTACTAATTGAATGAGATTTCAGATTGCTCCGTGAATCTGGGCGGGGGCTATTTTTACATTGATTGAAGCGATGGTTTGTTTCCACTACTTTAGGTGCTATAGTGTACTCGTCAAACGTAATGAAATGTCTAAGATCTTGGATATTGCTGCTATTTTTATAAAGATTGAAAATGTTTTGCTGTATTAACGTGGGATTTGTATTGGAACATTTTAGGATTTTAAATCATGCTGCATAAAATATACATTTCTGTTATTTTAATTGAGTGTTTCTATGCCTTGAGTTTGCATTTATCACCAATTATGGAATTCTTTATTATGTTAAAACCAGCGTAAAATGTTAAGTGGCGAGAAATCTCACGCGCCCAATCCACAGCCCTGTCATCTGATTAGTTACATCACAACATTACCCATCATATCACTGTCAACCAAGCAATCTCTACATAATTCATTCAAAGCGGAAGGATTCTCGGCATGCAGACCAATTTGTCAAAACACCGGCCGCAGGCTCACAACTTTATTAAAACTTTAAAATAAATAAAAAGTCTTAAGCGTCCGAAAATATTGATATTAAGAACCGATCAGCGCCGATAATCCTGCATAACTCGTCGAGTTTATCGACGTGGCTGCGTTAGAATGGCTGGTTTCTCAACAATCACCAAATTATGCAAAAATTACGTTTTGTTTGTTAGAAGTAACTGTAGTCGGTTGGGTCTGGCTCGGTACTGTTACTTTTACTGCTGTGATATATGATCCGGGGACTGCGGTGATGTCGACTGGCTTGGACTTACTCGTACCAATCAATCTATGAATAAACTACGAATAAGTAAGTGGGTAACATGTATCAGTAAAATTATTTTGTAGTTAAATTGTTTATTGTAAAATCCGTGACTATGACTATTTTATTCAATTTGTATACGTTAGCTATATGTATAGTACTTGTAAATCAAGAGAGGAGTCCGAGCTAGCTTTTTCAGACTACTAACAGCCTGCAACTGCATTCACTTTGTGCGACTGTGGTTCAAATGAAAATGAAATGAAAATGAAATAATGAAATAATTTATTCAAAATCATGTCACGTTACATTCACATGACGGGAAAGCACATTTCAAGATTTATTTCGTCCACATTATTATAATTATTATTACATTTTATTAGGTCCCATAGAAATAAAATACAATTCTAGGTAGTGACTATTTTAAATGTTAATTAATTACGTATTTAAAATTAAATCTTTGTTTTACTATCAGCTGTAAAGAGGCATTGTCAAGTAGTGTCATAGAAATTGGTAAATTAAAAATTACAATACATTATATAATATACGATAGAGCTGTATAGAGGCTACGTCAAAAAATATAAGTAGATAAACTAAACTTTGTACAGAGTGCAAAAGTCATAACATAACAAACCATAAACATCAACATTGCTATGTTTGTATATATGTGAGCAATTTTTGCTTGATTTTATTCCACTGCTACATTAGTTCTTTGTTATCGTTACTATACCTATTATTTGTTATTTGAAATTCCTTGTAATCATTGAATAAAAATTCTTTGATATTATATATTGTTTGTGAGAGGAGAAGCCTCTTTAGATTCGCGTTAAAAATTCCTTCTTTTTGTATATTTCTCAGCTGCTCGGTCAATTTATTATTAAGTTTCTGTCCCATCAATTTTGGAAGTTTTTCTGACAACACAGGTCTATGAGGTATATATTCAAGATACCTTGTTTTTGCATGCTCTGTTATTCGTTTTAGAACGTATCTCATATTCGTTTATATTTTTGCGAACATATTTTACTACTTCAAAGATGTACACTGACACAGAGGTTAAAACACCTAGCTTAGAGAAATGGTCTCTACAAGTATCTCTAGATTTGATTCTCTTTGAATGAGGATACACTATGAAAAAGAACCTGTAGTTTCTTGTGAAATCTCTCCTGTGTTCATCAAGTAAAGCCTAAATCATGAATGGTAAGCAGGTTTTGAAGATGAAACTACAAAATTGTAACAAGAAGACAATCCAAAAAAGGTTAAGTAGCCCGGGGCCATTACTGCTTTCGATCAAGTTACCAAGCGAACTAGCCAATGTATGTGATATCATATCGCACCGGAAACATATCTCAAGTTTTAATGTCGCCGTCTAATTGGAGAAGCTGAAGAGGCTTATTAAGGCCGCCAGTTTACGATACCTCCAATATTGCGCGATAGTTGTCGTAACGGTTCAATGAATATAATTAGTGATGTACCAGTTTCCGAGAGATTTTTATTAGCCGCACGATATATAGAAACTGTGATGAACATTATCATTTTAGAAAGTTAGTTATTTCGGAACCGATATTGTTTTTATCTTATGAGGCCAGTTGATTAGTCGACGGACTTTATGGTGTTTGATTTATTGGAACAATTTCTTCTATTCGGCGTTTATGGTCTGTGCGTATTGAGAAATCGATTGTTATTCAGATTCTCGGTCTTAATGGAGATACATGTATAGGACTGTAGGTATAGCGGATGGTTGGGTTTTGTTATTCAAATTAGGATTTTTAGTCTCGAATTTATAAGTGGTAGTTAGTTATTAATATATGCGTGTTATATAATGATATATTAGCGTCATCTAGTCTAGTCCGCGTCGTCTAGCGATGTCTGATAGAATTGGATGATGGGCGATTAAAGACTTACGTCAAAACGGACGCGATTCACGAATCGGTTACGTTACGACGAGCCTCGACAACACGTGTGCATATGTGTATGTATAGATGCGGTCTGTTTGCGGTCATTTATTGTTGGAGAGTAAAATCTCATATAGGGATGATTGTTTACCAGAAATTACACGTACCTTTTACTCGTTCACCCTATATAAAAATATAGAAAACATATACTGATTGTGATTTATGTGTTTGAATTGTATGTACGTTTACTGACGAAAACATCCCGTATTGAACAGCCATATTTGTATCTTATTAATTTGATGGCGATATGAATATCAATGTGTAATTTAGCATCAGTTTTTGCAAATCAGTGTCGCTGCAGTCGTCTAGCGCGCAGTCTAACACTCCACCCGGCGTGCGACGGCCTCGCGGCAGAACCGGTCCGCGGAGCATCGTGTGACATTATGAGAGCTCTATGATTTGTGCCTTATTGCATCGCAGGTCGCTGCTTTCATATTTAAAGCTATGAATCATCGTAATCAGGGATAGAAAGTGTAATTTCCCCGACATTTGGACGTCAATTAAGCGCCCCTACCCCACCCGACAGCGTATCGCGGCACTTAGCAAATAAAACATCGTTGCTCTGACAGTAAGTCGGCAGATGTCGTGACGGAGGAGCATTACCGCGCGAAGACAGCGCGAGGTGCGGCTCGGGCCTATTGACCGCGGTGTACGTAAACACGCCCGCACGCGGCCGCGGCCGCTCGCGCTGCCTCGCGACCATCGCCGGCCCGCGCCCACCGCCGCTAGCCACTTCCATCCCCGGCCGGCGATGTACGCCGACCCCGCTCTAGCTCCAGTTGAACGAACTTTCGGCGGGCCGCAAGCTAACCTCTAGATGAGTGCGTACAAATCACGTTTCGCGCGAATCAATACTTAAGTTCAGGCGATCGCCCCCCTGCAATAAACAGTGGGGAGTAGTTAGGGTCGGGGGGCGGGGGGAGTATCGACCGCCGACCCACCTGACCGGCACTAATCAGGGCTCATCCCGCGGACACCTTTAGTAATTGTACGCACTTTGCTGTGCGAATGTACTCGTCTATCTGTGGGGGTGTAGTGCCAGTGTGCGTGCTACTTGTATAGACACAGTACGGATGTCCGATATGGAAATAAGATTATTAGGGAGCTCTCGGGAGCTGAAAATTGGAGGCTAATTTGCGTTTGTTTGTTTCTGTTATTGGCTCGAGTACTATCCATCTTATTGAGGGCTGACTAACGCATAATATTACTGTGCGTATCATGTGTTACATTGAGTTGCACATGTATTCACTTACATATATTTCTGCACAGACGATAAATTGCCATCAAAAACGACCGTAAACAAAGTAAACCACATTATACCTTAACAAAAAAATCAGCGGATTGAAAAGACAATTGTATTTGTGTACAATCACGCACAGCTCGGCAAGTTACATTGGTTTCCAGCACCGCAGCGCGCGAGGCCCTAAATCTATTTCCCGCTCCGGCGTGTAATTTAGCCGCGGAAGTCATGTTGCGTACAGCCTGCCAGCGAGGCACGCGAGCTTGCAAGGAGGCACACCTACAAGTAGGTAGCTACCTGCTGGGACCTTGTACTGCTTATCGGGTACAAATTGTACGCTCGTAAAACAGTGCGTTTTCGCTAAGAAAAGTTACTGTGATCGTATTTGGACAGTTGGATATAGTAGAAACTTATTGCAGAGAAAAGAATTAAATAAAGAACAGACGTCGTTCCTATATTTGATCCAGGATAACCTTTTGACCAAATTCTTTACTTATATAGTTTTTCGTGGTGCCTGAGCTGAGCTTTGAAATTGCGTGGCGATCCTACACACATAAACATACGTAGCTTACAAGGAAAGGGAATACATAAAAACTTCTCCACACCGGCTAAGACCCTTTCTAAATAAAACTACTTAAGTATATTCTAAGCTACCAAAATAGCCTGTTGTTGTTATAACAATGTTCTAACGTTTCGTTCAGCAAAATCATTATCAGTCTAAAAATGCCTTTCTATTCTAATCCACATAGATATAAATACCAACTGTATTTATTTCGTTTCACATTTAAATCCAACAGACTTAACAAACTCCATTTAGTGCGAGGAGTGTACATCGGAACCCTTTTAATCAAATGACCCTAACGCGCACTATCAATCGATACCCACAACTACGCTCACTACTTACATCACCCGAAAAGGGTTGCTATATGCATAGATTACCACTGGGTTGATAGATACTGGAAGTGATCTTTCGTCTTATTATAAAAAAATATTTGCTTAAAGAAGGTAAAAGCACCCAAGAAGCCAAGCGGCGAAAATATACATCATTATCGACTGATTATATTTTCGTACCGCTTGGCTTCGAAACTTTTGGTCCGTGGGGTAAAAGCACTAAGTCTTTTATAAAAAAAAAAAATGTTGATTGAAATCACTAGAGACAAGAACGCTGGCTGGTTCCTTTGCTCAAAGGATTTCTATAGCAATCCAGCGTGGGAATGCAGCCAGCGTTCTTGGTTCCATACCACATGTAGATTGTTTAAATTTAGTTTAGATGTAAATACTCTTTTTAGTTCTATTAGTGTTAATGTGTAAATATTGTTTCTTATTATTGAATAAATTCATTTGTACCTTTACAAAAAAAGCACCCTGAAAATGAAATATACTTTGGCATTGTTCATCTTAACCGAAGGATTTTTCGCTCTAAATTTGATATACTCAAGGATCATCTAACATAGCGATTCAAGAAAATCTCAGAACAAATAAAAAAATAAAAAAGGGGATAAATCAAAACACACACCTTTAAGGAATACAGTTTAATATTCATATGTATATTCACAGAAAAACATAGGTATATATACAGGAAACCCCACACACACATAGGTAGTAAATCTAGATCTATTAATTATACCGAAGCAGAAGAATCTACCCTAGCTAGTCTACTCCTCAACTATGGCGGGCCGCCTCCCTCGTTACCTGCAGCACGCCACGCAATGCCCCCTAGCTAGTGCCGCGGCACCGGGCATGACTCGCGCGCAATTACACAGGTTATTCTATCAAACAGCAACATTCACTGTTATTTTTGGGGTGGCATAGCGTACGCAAGGCTAATGAACTTATGCGTTTAATTTTCGAATTCTACCTACTTCAGGTACTTCGAGCACGTGAGTGTAAGTTAAATCTTTATCTTCTATATGTAGGTAGTTGGCATTCCTTGAGATAAATATACAAAGGTGTAATTTGCTACTGTAGCAAGTACTGTAGAGTAGCGATATTGAGCGACGAGAGTTTTTAATCGCTGTAAAGTTCTGTAAAATAATTATGTAGATCAAGTTAAGTGAGAATTTAGTAAATAATAAACTAAGTGTTTGAAAATAATAAAATATAAAAACAAGTGAAGGAAAACTAAACATACTACTTCTAACATACTACTTCCGAGCATCACAAGAGACGCAAATATGCTAACCTCGGCCGAGGTTACATCTTTGAGCCTTTTGGAGTCGAGACTTTGGGGCCGTGGGGTCCGGGAGCCCATACTATTTTCCAAAACCTCTCGGAGCGCTTAGTTGACGCGACGCATGACCAAAATGCTGGCCTTTTTCTGGCTCAACGTATCAGCATTGCCATCCAGCGTGGTAATGCGGCCAGCATGCTGGGCACGCTGCCCTCTGGTAGTGGGCTGGAGCACTTAGATTATCTTTAGGCTTTTCTAAAGATTTTCTAAGTGCCCCTTTTTGTAGTAGTGTTTGAAAATATCTTTAAAAATGTATACAGTAAAATTAGCAAAATCATAACACAGAAAAGCATCACTCACCCTATCATCCCCTACCTACTAGCAGTAAGTCAGCACAGATTTATAGCTCAAGTCTCAGCAGTGGGTCGTAATAGGCTGATGATGCCCCATCGCCGCCCTTCTAGAGATCACCTCACAATCGAACCTTGTCTACGACCTCCTTCACATACAATACGTCGTTTTACTTGAATTCTTACAAGTAGACAGAGGGTTTATTTGTGTATCATTATCTAGTTTCACGCAAGAGAATATTGTTTTTTTTTATAACAATATAATAAAGATATATAAAAAACAAAATTGAAATTGTTCCTCGTAAGTAAAACGATCTACTCAGTAGATGAGTTTTTCAAATCAACATACTAAAACGTTTCACATTTTGACCTGTAAATTGACATTTATTAATAAATTATTTGTAGTTGTAATTTTTTTTGTGTTAGAGCACATTTAGATTCTCATGCACGGCTTGGTGCAAGGGCCATCGTGTCCAACAATTGGGTAGACACAGACTAATGATGATGTTTTACATTTGATATAAACAAGTGAAAAATCTCATCACGAGATCCTTAGCACGATTGAAAGCATCATGATAAAATTAACCAGCCAATGTAATCACAAATATTTCAATTAAACGACTTAGTATCGAATCGAAGTAATCACAGATGCATATACGTAAAGACTTCCCTGGCAATTTGTGGCAGACAGCGCTAACAAGTCTATCAAACATGGCTGAGCGCAGACAGTACTGTATGTATGTATGTACTGCTCGTAGGTACGTACACAGACAATTGCAATTCACTTTATTGAGCGTCTCGTCGAGGGCCGTCTAACTCTGATTGACGCAGTCTGTCGACGCAGCAGAGAACAGACAGTCAGTATATGTACAAAAAAAATGACGATCATCGATCATTCAATAGCCTTATTATTCGTGATAGACTGTATTGTTTATTAACCACTTTTTTTAATCATCAGATCCTAATGAAAGTCTTCATTAGTTAACGTAAATGCAACGTCTTTCGTCATTTAGATCAATTTATCTGAGTAGATATTTTAGAAAAATAAATAGACATTAAATAAATACTCACATATTATGTTGCATAGTTATTTCATCAGTTTTTCTTAAATCTTAATTGATATCTTGGTTGTTTCTTATGATTCTTATGATATGTACACAATGGACAATTTTACTATTTGGTACATATATACTTAGTAAAATAATAATATTTTCTTGAGATGTGATACAAAATACAGGTACGTTACTCGTTTTTCTAATTTCTGTTTTCGCGCTTTCCGCGTTTTGACAGTTTTATGTCTCACTATCCCATACATATCATATTTATTTATTTATTAATTAAAAATGCTCCTTCAAAACAAGCTTTTAAAATAAGGGTTAAAAAATGGTTGACAGAGAAGGCATTTTATTCACACAATGAGTACCTACCTCGTGTGGAGTGATGAAATATGTAATAGGTACATTGTTTTGATTTAAAGCTTTGAATTTATCTTAATTGACATTTACGACATGATAATTGATTTCTTTATTTTAAGTATTGACATGTAACTGCTATTTGTTATAAATACATATCTGTATCTGTTATTAAAGTAAAGTAAAGTAATAGTAAAAATATGTTTATGTACTAATTGAAAAACTTAACCTATATACTATTACAATTCATGTTTTGGTAATTATCTAAACTATGTTACATTCTTAACTATATCATGCATATAAGTGGGTAGATATGTTACAATTATTCTATAGATTTATATACATATACTACTGCTACTAATTTTTGCTTTACAAATTGCTGATAAAGGGTTGTTAATATTAATCTACACAAATATACACATATCATTCAATGTAAGTAGGGTAATTCTTTATGTATTTGTTTACTAACACCGTGACAAGTATCTGGTGTCAACTGACCAAGTAAACAACTCGATTTGTTACTATTATACCCCGCCATCTACAACTGGGCCGGTATATCACTGTCCTACTTCAATATTTTAAGTATAGTAAATACTTGGGCTTTTTATTTCGAGAAGTTAGGCAGTAGTTATATCAACAGCGACACGGCGACACTGTGGTCTAAGTTGTTTTCTCATTGACACGTAGTCTGATGCGGATTTTATGATAATTTCAAAGAATTATGCAATTAAAAATTGCGCTTGATATCTATTACAAGCTGTGGTACTACAGAGAGAGGAAAACACTAATTAATAAGATTTACTAAATAAAAACCATGAAATCCACCACAGCGTTTAAAAATTAATGATTAGAAAAAAATACAAGCACATACTTTTGTTGTAGCTACTATAGGTACTAGACACGTGTATCGTGTCTAGATTCCAACCTACATTATACCAATGATCTAATGAGTATTCCCTACTTATAAAGCAATTTCGGAAATGTGTCGGCCGAATAACTAATTTGCGGCTATCTACTAAAGCGATACGTCCAATTATCCAAAATCAAAACTAATACGTGGAGTGGTAATATTTCAATGGTATCTGCCGCCCGCCCTGTCTGACCGCCGCCCGCCCTCGCCCCACCGACGGGCCACAGAATTAGCAAGCTAAGGAACATTTTATGTTTTTATTTAGAAATCCTTTTCTGATGAACTTCTCTCACTACTCGATTGAAAGAAGCATCTTTTTTGTTTCATCCTAATTTTTTTTTTTAATATACAAGAAAGAGAGGGATGCAATTCCTTGGTTCAAGCACATACGCCTAGCAATTAGAGTTACAAACGAACACAAAAGTCTAAAATTTTATGTCTTTACCTTTAAGTTTGTACCAATTTAACTTCGTTTTAAAATACATAATTAAAATAAATAGAAACTCGATCAATTATCTTCCATCGATGTTTATTAATTCTAAATTCAAACTAAAAAAATTTCGGCCACTCGACCAGTGTTTCGTAGCCCCTCTCACTACAGCGGGGTGCTCCGCTCACGCACCGGAAGTCGCTTCGCAGCCTTCTTGTTTTATATACAGAAGTACGTGCGACTTGTGAGATGTTTATTCCTGTACATAAAAATACTTTTTTACTGGCGGGAAAAGCTTTTGATATTCGGTAAAGGTCCCTTGAACGGCTTAAGGTTTTTCGGCAACAACTACGCGTATTTATTTGTAACATGAAACAGTTCTTATGGAAGAAAGGAAACAGAAATCTTCTGCGTCTAAATTTAGCTGCTGTGCTAACGGCTGTGAAATTATATAGATCCTAACAGCAGTCCGTCAGTGTTACTTACGCTATTTCTGGATTATAAGATAAAATGCCTAGATAAGTTTTATTCCAGAGTCAGAATAAAATGTATCCAATACAAAATTTTATTCATATCAGTTCCAACGTTAAGATTTTTCAATAAAATATGAGTAAGACACCGTCCTAAAGCCCATTTCATAGCTTGAACTAAGTGTTTTTACATTATTAAAGATAATACTCATTAATCTTACACACACTAGCAAATATGTTTGAATATTTTAGTATTTATTAACATCGTAAAGTGTGAAAATTATGTCCTAACCCGTAACACTGGGCTAAGTTGTACTATGTACATAACAAAACAACTTTAATTTACACACGCACTAAGTAATTAACCTTAGTGCACTAAGTAACAACCACAAACACATGACTCAGCAAAATCCCAAGCAATGAAAGTAAGTCTTTTCTCAGTACTAGCGGAAGGCTAAGTAATGTACGTCAATAAATGATTCAGGCTGGAGCCTGAGGCGTAGTTGTGGTGACGCACCATACAGCCTATACTGCATGACTGACCAATCAGAGTAGGGTAAATTTGCCATTACCAAATTAATGTACTCAAGTTTTAATTACATCGACCACAATTTCATTGTACTCTTGCAATGACTGCGGTGATTAAACTGGGAAAATAAATAAATATTCCGCGACATTGCACACAGCGCCCTCTAATCTATCTTCTATCTAGATTTAGTCATGATTCAAGTTTTATAATCGATATTGAAATAAAAGTAGGTAATCTTACAATGTTTCTCACGATAAACTGTCTCTTGAGCATGAAACTGATCAAGCTATATTATAATGCTTGCTATGCAATGAAGCCCTGAAAAAAATATTAAACTTAATGGTATTCTTAAAATTGGTACAATGACAAATAATAATTAAAATAGGATACATAGCACAAGATGAATTACGTGCAATAATGAAAAAACACGCAATAGCTAAAATTTTCCTTTAAAACTTTACATAAACCTTAACAACCCTTTTTCACATCGAGAATAATACCTTGTACCTTTCCACCAGCTTATGTACATACGTAAATGGTTTCGGGACTCCCCCCCAGTAACTACTAACTATACTGTGGCACTGCAGCATACATCTCGTTTGACGTCATCACTATCTCAGAACAGCCTTATGCAATACCTACACAGCTTTGACACACTGCTTTTAATTGCTCAAGTGGTTGAAAGACTTTTTCATCAAGACGTTTCATCATTATCATAAGTAAATTTCATTTAACTTATATCTATAAACCTCTCCATGTAGTCCATGCTTCAAAGGAGAATTTAATCCTTAACCAGATCTTTAACTTTAATGGAATCAAACCCAGCTTCATTCGAAGAAACATCTCAACTGGACATGATCAAATACAAATAAACAGACCTGCGTAATTTGTTACTGATACTTGCATGCGCACTAACCCTAGTCCCAACTAGCCATAGATCGCCGTCCCTTTCGCACCTAGCATAAAATCAACGCTCAATATTAGCAATAGTATCTCATAACGCCGCACATCAATAACATTTGCACAGGGCCGGACTCCCCCGGGGAGGAGCCGGGGGTGAGTGGACACCCCCCTCCACTCAATGCGCACATCGGTTCAAATCAAAAGCTCTGTGAACGGTTGATGAAGCGAAAGCTTCCGCCCCGTAGCTACAATGATGAGCGTGGACAGAGTGGGACGGGGCCGTGGAACTAGAACAAGCATTCTTTCTTGGAAGTGTTGTACTGACACGTGGAGGGACTATTCTAATTAAAGGGTTTCGGGAGTGATGCAAGGAACGATAGCACGGCGAGGTGAGATTAACACTGCTATAGACTTAAATAAAAGAGTGCTAATAAAATTGGGCATAAATATTTGTTTATTGATGAGAAGAAAATGTGTATAAAAAAACATTATTATGCAAAAAGACACTTTCCTTTTTAATGAAATAAGTAAAAACAAAGAAAACCATTGAGCCAATATCCGAGTTATTTATAAGCCGCGACCGACAAAATAACCATTTAATTTCGTTCCCGTGCCGCACGTAACGCCGAGGTGTTTCAATATGGGTCCTCGCACGAAATCCGAGACAATAACAACCTGTATACGGTACAAAGCGCAAAAAAATATGTATGAAATGCACATAAAGTTACAGTAAAGCAGTTGCGAAGAGGCCAGGCTCATTACGGCCCACCATTCCGTCTAGGGGGCGTGGGGGGCGCCTCCCCTCCCCCCGTGTGAGGAGTCACGTACAGGGGAGTAATGATGTTTTTCAACAACGGCTTTGTGCACTTCATAATCGAAGGAATGTATTGCGTGCGGTGCGTTATGGAGCAGCGAAGGGATGCGGTGTTTCAGCGACGTGGCTAAAAAAAGTTATGATACAGGTTTGCAGTATCAAATGTTGAAAATTGTATATTAAATGTTTAAATTTAACATTTATGTCTTAGTGTCGATTATTGTATCCTAATAAACTTTACAAAGCTTAAAATTATAATATTTATTCGCTGTTTTTAATACGTATATCACCAAATTTATTATAAGCACCAAGTAGGTAGGTAGGTACCTAGGTACTTAACTATTACTCACTATGCATAATAATAATTTTAAAAGTTACAATATTTAAAGAAACGACTGCTACATCATAAAATATTCATTGTTAAAACTAATTTACGTCAAACGCATCAAAGCAATTTTGGCAAATCACTACAAACGGCCAATTTTTAATATCCCCAAATGAAGTAACCGAGGGAAGACATTTGTCAACAACAGCAGTCAGGGTGACGGATGAGCGCGCGATGACGCGCTCCCCGACACCCCCCGACACCCCCGACCCCCGGGGGGCGTCTTACCCCCTCGCCCCCTGCAGTACCAGCTTATGTGAGTTCAGCCGATGGTCAGTATCTATCTTTGTGTCGATTTTTTATCCCGAATACGGACGTGTCTTTTATTGCAAAAGCGAAAGTTTTCTCATCCGGATAAAATGTAGTCTTATTCACGTAGAAAGCAATAATGGACGTGAAATTCAGATATTTCCTCGAACAGAAATGGAAACTCAGTCTCGTGAAGTTTGTTATAGTAACAGTCACCTCACACCTTACTCAACAACTTATTTTTGTCATTCCCCTCTGGTTACCGTTCGACCTCATCTATTAGACATCAAAACACTATTAATAGTCATCCTTTTATACCGATATCGGAGTCGAAACTCGTTTCGGTGCTCGAAATCTATTCTATTTTAAATGTGTTTATTAATTTATTTTAATAAGAATACGAAATTCCGTTAATCCGCAGTCTAATAAAATTGAAAAATAAAGAACTGTGAATTATGAGAAAACGAGATAGCATTCAGCTCAAATTCAATTTGGTACTTTAAACTTGTTAAACTAATTTCAATTTGAGCAGACGTTAATCTGTAACGCTAAATCTTGTTTCAGGCCAAAATGACCCTTGGAAATGTTGAATAAAGTCTGCATTATAATGTATAAGTGTCATATCTCGGTACAGAGTAGGTATCATGCATGCTAACGGCGGCGCGGCGGTGGGCCCCATGCGAGCGCAGCGTGTCGGCCGGCCCCGCAGCGCGGCGCGGCGGCGCGCAGTTACACCGATTACACTACAACTATCATTACGGCGCACTATTGATTCCTAATCCGCACTTCCGGATGTTACGTAACCCCCGCCCCGCTCCGCGCCCCACCCCGCGCCCCCTCCGACGCCTGCAAAGATTTACAACCGGCCCGGCCGTTTCGTTTGACGAATGATTGGCCGGCAGTTCGCTTGTTACAGGAAGCCTTTACGGATTGTTTTGTTTTGCCCGTTTTTGCTCCGGCCTAATGTGAAAATGTCACGGCTCGGGGACAAATGTTCACAGATACCGATACAGAATTGGATGCTTAATCGTCCGATGCCACACTACTAAATATACATCCAGGTCAACTTGCACGAAATTTGATTGCGGCTTCGACTAAATTAAGATGTCCAAAATGGAATTGGAGCTTGTACAATAAAATGCAATCGAATGTAGGTAAAAATTGCAACAAAAAATACGAAGTAGTGCTTAAAGATTATAATAGAAAAAATATGATGATTTATGTATTCTCCTAATTAAGAAGACTTAAATGATAACACACTTTTCTTTTAACACATTATGCAGATTGCAGGACGTGTTGTATGTACTGTAAAAAATAGACCCTTAGGACATTCAAGCACCGCCAGAGAAATCTAAGTTAATCTTGTCCTACCTATAGTTAGAAATCAAAGTAGGACAACCACAGAGTTAACAACACAAGAGTAAAATAGCCATCTGGCTTGGTCCGGTGGAATGACGTCATTCAAGTAAGGAAGCAACGCAAGGACGGGGATAGGCGCACTATCTTTCATGTTTAATGCTAAAGTGTAGCTAAAACTGCACTAGAAAACAATATAACTAAATCCTAAATTGATCGCAATAAAAAGTTGAATGACTTGTTAGCCTTTTCAAAGTAAATAAGCTAATTCATAATTATAAAACAGCAAAGCAGAAGATGCTATCAGATCCTCCACCGTGTCAAATCTATAAAACATGTTGAATATGTTATAATGCATATTGCTTATTAATTAGATTTCGTAGTGGTTGTCATATCCGGAAAATATTTGTACATAAGTACCCAAAAGTATGAAATTTACCATTTTTAATATGAAAATAATGCTTTCCATATTATTTTGTTTTGTAGTACTTCGCTAATACGAGCCGCTGGAAGTGCGATGTTACGTCAGTGGCGCACTTACGCTGTTTATTTTCACACCATCTATTGTAATGGAGATCTTGCGATCGGACATTGATTCTTTGTGATCATTATCGTACTTTTAACATCAATCGTCAGATCTACAGCATTACAGTTGCTATTGAACGATATTATGCACGTTTCTATTTATATATGTCGTAGGATAATTCGATACTTCGAATCTTCGCGGAAATCCTAGGGGTTTTGCGAAAACGCGGATAATTAGACAAAGGCGAAAAATTATCAAATCTTACTGGACAAAGTCAGGATTTTTGCCGCACCACTTGCACTACAACAGGACTTGGCTCCTCCTCGCTTCGCTCGTCGTCGCATGTGCGTGGTAGAAAGCAACTTAACGAACCTAATCTACCTTCTGACACAGACAAGTGACTTCGAGTCCAACACTAGCACTACAACAGGACAGATAATTTTTCGCCTATGTCTAATTATCCGCGTTTTCGCAAAACCCCTAGGATTTCCGCGAAGATACGAAGTATCGAATTATCCTACGACATATACAAAGTAATTTGTGCTTAATTGTTTGCACCTGGATATTTTATAAAAACAATATAATTGCCTGTCTTTGATTTATCATTCATGCAAAATATTGAAATGAGGTAAATAAAAACAAGTCAATATATAAGATCATTTTAGAGCAATAAATGCGGTCGCGGGCCGCGGCGCGGCCGGGAGCGAGCGCAGGGTGGCAGCGAAAGTAGTAGCGAAGAGTGTCCGACGTATACGTGAGGGCTCAACGTAGCAGCGAGTCCTGAAAGGGCACGCTCTAGAGGAGCGGCGCGGCCAGCGGGCAGCGGGCAGCGGGCCGCTCGCGGGCGCGCGCCGTGGGCGGCCGCTGTGGGCGTGCAGGCGCTGCACCGCCCCGCCCCCCGCGCCCCACGCTGTTTATTCTCGACTCGGCTGGCGGGGCGACAGTCGCCCGCGTGACGCGCACCGGACCGCACGCGTGCGTCAGGTACTTCCCGCGACGAGCGGACCGAGCGGTGCATCTCGCACTGGACATCTCTTAAAACGTGACGATTTCGGGTGCGATTTTAGCGCGTCGTGCGCTGACCGCGGTGAAGGGTGTAGGCGGCGCGGCGCAGAGAGTGCATTTCCCGGGTGGTGCAAGGCGCAGGCGGGGAGGGGGAGGGTGCATGCTGTGATGGACATCGTATTGATTTCTATCTGGCCGCGCCTCCCTGCCGCCGGTGCAGGGCGCGCCATCGATCGCTGCACCGGCCCTTAGCCCTCCCGCTGCATCGTAGTGTGTCTCCTCGAGCCGCGTCACGGCACGTGCGGGTGCAACGTTGCAACCCCTCCATCACTGTAATGCGTGCTACTTGTTACACATGCTGTGAGTAACTACATCTCCGCCAGTCCAAGATAATATTTTAATAGGCAAAGTAATTAATAAAAACACGGAATGTTTGTTTGATTAGACAGTGCTCGGGCAATCAGGTGCCATTACCGGACGTCAATGAAATAACATCGACACTCGCTCAAATGTTTGCTCGACCACAATTATTTCAATTGTTTTAAATATTACATATTGCGGTCTACATTTCTTCAATATTTGCTTGTAATTTATTTAAATTGTTTTAATCGGCAATTGATGTAAAAACAATTAAGTAATCTCTTTTAACAATTTGGTTTGATTACTAAACGCATATTCTATGACTAAACGTTAAAAATATAACACTGTGATATTTTGTTTGACCGCAATTATTTCAATTGTTATAAATATTGTGGTTTGCATTTTTTAAATATTTTTTTTATCAATTTCGATTCTTTTAATCAGCAATTGATACAATAACAATTAAGCAAGCATTTTTGAGAGTTTTCCTAATTGAACATTCGACTGCACGTAAATTATTCGAAGACACACCGCGACCAAACAAAGTTCTTTCAAATAAATATTGTCGTGCGCCGCCGCCACCCTTCCCTGCGTGCACGATCATAATTTCTCGCGCACGTTTCTAATTACCGTCGACTTGTCACCGCTCGCTCCGGACGTCATCGACTGCAAGAAGCAACCGCAGAGACTAAACGCAGACCTTCTTTTACAGAAAACAAAACATAAACGCAATACAAAACGCAAATCAAGCTTTAAAGAATTCCAATTTAAAATTGTAAGAGAGTACCTATTGCGGTGGTCGTCGAAGCCGTGTGTGCACGGTGTGGTTGTTATTGTGTTGTTGGTGGCCGGCATTAAAGTGGCGGCCACAGTGGGCGCGCGGCTGGAATGCGCCGGATTGGAGTCGTTTAGCGCGCGCGCTCGCCCCGACGCCGGCACCGTGCCGCCCTCCGAGCAGCCGGCCATGGCGACCGACACCGGTGAGTTCTTTACTTATTTACCTACATTTACTATTTTCATTTATCTACACATTCACTAGTCTAATTTAAAACACCTACACTTAAGAAAATATTAACCCTAGTGTACCTGATTAACTATCGCTAATATTTACCAGCCCACTAATTTAGTAGGTGACAAATTAACAATCTTAGCTAGCTTTACGAATAGTTCACTATAATAAAACTACACAACTAATTATGTAATTCATAAACTGGCAATACTTGAATTCTAGGAAAATAGTAATTGATTCTGTCCATTACTCTGTTATTTGGTTCCCGGACATACCTACCTACATTAAGATATAGGTACCTAATACATACCTATAGCGATGCTCGTTAGGATGCAAATCAGAGTACACTCATAAAAATATACCATACGCCATAAATTGTGTATCCTTGTTTACCGCACTGTAAAAAATTCAAATAAGTACAATGACGCACCGCCCGGCAGGCGGCGAGTACATCAAAACACAAAAATAAAATTAAAACGACATGCGGCGGCGTCGGACTCGAACCTTCCATTTACAAGGCGTGCGGTTTGGGAAAAATTGGGCGAAAATACTGGTGTGGCGAAACAAGTGAATTGTTTACTAACAGTGTACAGCGTACGTATACGCGTATCGCGTCCACCCGACACACGTACCTACATGAGTTCGTTGATATTCCCCCCCGCCCCACCCCTGCCGCCCCCACCCCGCAGGATCATCCCCGCAGGAAGGGGATGAGATCGCCGCGGCTCTTGTTTAATGATGTTCCCGTCGTTTACTCAAGATTAGAGTGTTTTTATCTCGTTATTTTTTCCGTGGAATGCATTTTGTTTTTAATCGAATTGAGTTTTTATGTCTTCATGGATAACATTGTTTTAAGTTAATGTGCTCCAAATACCAGCACCAACTAACATTTGAATTTATTCAGAAAAAGATCAAAACTGCTTCATATCAACGCACTAACAGTTGCAAAATATGGCTTTGAAATGCTATTTTTTATTTCGCATAAAGTCTTGACTCGTAATTGTATACCGAATAAAGATTCGTGCTACAGAAACAAGTCCAACCACTACTTATCCTTATTTTTCCTTTACCACTTTAACACTGATCAAAGAAAACCCGACGCCTGAATATCCTTGTATCGATTGTCCGCCAGTTCCGATACTCGGAAGCGGCGAACTGTCTAAGCATAACAGCGAGATATGATTTACCCCCGTCAAGCACTCCCTCGGCCAGACGAGGGCGGCAGACAGGGGGATCAAACGTGCATTCACACTCTAAATAACTCTTCCATACAACTCATTTATTCACTCCCTTCCATTTAATGTCTCCTCGCAGACTTCAACCAACTCTTTACCCCCGAAACTTTGAGGTGCTTTGACACAATCAATATGCGGAATTGCAAAAACCGATACAACGATCACTGTTCCAAATCGGTAATTTAGTTTCTAGAACGAGGCAATAAGATTTTTATACAAATTCGAGTTGATTATGATGCGAATTGGACACACACTATTGCGTCGTATTGAATTAGATATTTACGCAACAAACGAAATCAGACACTAGACAGGTCAGAGTTGAAAACGAGACTATCCATTTTATTTATTACAGATATATTCATAGTTAGAGATATATTCATAGTTCCGCGAACGGATTTCGGTTGAGCGGGTCCCCGGAGATTAATTAGGTCCCTAAATCTTAGTAGCCGAACCGCGACAATCGGAACATTGCGGAGTTTCAAACTTCCAGCTAATTTTAAACTTGGCCGTCTCTAAATTTAAGACTTGGCAATTTTCAATTTCAGACGACAATCTGACAAAAACAGTAATCACGGGACCGATTGGAGTTAAGCAAACACTTTAGTAAAATTCAAATGTCTGCAAGTTCACGCTGTAATGACGGAGCACTGTTCAAGGAACATTCAGAAGTAGCCCTTTGTGAACTGGGTCGAGATATTCAGCTTCATTCTGAGCGGGATTCTGAGCTCTGTTTCTTAATATTTATGTTTTTATAACAATACTTTTTCCTAAATATGAAATGTTGCAGACATAAGACCATTAAACCTTCTATTATATTTTAAAGCCCAGACTTGCTTTGACTCTTAAATTTCTTTCACCGACGAATATCAAATGAAGTAATGTGAAGCTAAATCCAAGCGAGAAGTTATTGACACATGCTAAACATTTATCGTTAATGGCAACAACAATACATTATGTATACCGATCAGTACAAGACACGATCTTAATTTTAAAATGACTCCCGTTGTTTCCCAGATTTCGTTGGGACGAGTGGTCGTGCGCAAATTATCTAATGTATTTGAATATTATTCACGATTTACCTCTCGCTGCTGTATTGTTTTCGGTTGACAACGTCTCGGGTCGGGAGTTAAATGACCCTCGCTCAATAATATCGTATCCTATGCAATAAGTCCTAAACAATGTTTGAAAACCACTTTCGGAACATAATGGAATGATAAGGAACAAGTTTACTCAAGCAATTCACACACGTATGAAACATACCTATTTAGATATTCTAAGAAAATGACTTGCAACGAAGCAACTCGAGAGGATATATTAATCTGATTTTTTGAGGAAAACGCCGAAAAAACTGTTTATTTTATGCGTATGGGCTGTGTTGTGTGGTACCTACCTACTGGTATGTACATTAGTCACACCCGGGTTTGATAATTTGAGATCCTTGACATTTGTTGAGATATATGCTTGATGACCTGCGGGTGTCCGTTATTGCTCACCTGATTTAATTACGTAACTCTTAGCAGTGTTTTATGCGCACTACCGTTAAATGTCTTCGTCGGATGTAAAACGGTAAAGCACATTTCGTGTCGCGCAGCTTTTCAAGTTTTATGGTATCGGATGATTGCTATTTTTATTACTTTTTTAAAGTATTTCGAGAGATAATTATCTGGACGTAAACCCGACCTGGGTATTTATAGCGATTACTGAGCTTATTTATTATATGCATTTCTAATCTTTATTTCCTTCAGATTAAGTTTCAATAGACACGGATGATGATGACTGCGTTCATATCTTGAGGCTTGGTCCAATATTTAACCATTTATCCACTATATGTAGGTACATAAAAAGGGAAATATAGCTGATTAATCATCGCCATTCACAGTTTTCCCCAGCCTCCTACTACGTCAAACTAAGGCACACCTCATCCATCCGTAGCATCGTTTCCCGTAATGCATCATTATATCTCTTTCACACTTACAATAAAATGTGTTAATAGGCAAACATTCTTATATCTAAGACACAATATTTGTTACAAACTTTGATCTTATTTTTTTTTAAATAACGTGATTTATTTCCCCACACTCGGTTTTCCGGTGTCATACCTGCCAACATATGACATGTGTGACCTATACCTATAGGTATAGTTCATTCCGTATTGCACATCCGCTAGCATATGACAGTGCTTCTAATACCAACTTTATAAGTGTACTATTGTTAAATGGCAATTTTGTTGTTGTGTCAGGCGGCGCCGCGGCCGGAGGCGAGCAGCAGTACTCGCTGCGCTGGAATGACTTCCACTCGGCGATGGTGTCCTCGTTCCGGCGCCTGCGCGACGAGGAGGACTTCGTGGACGTCACCCTCGCCTGCGCCGGCGCCACCTTCTCTGCGCACAAGGTATGATACTTGAAAGCGTAAGACCTTCGCTACATTCACATTGCTTCGGAACAAAGAAACACTTGTTGGAGCAAACATATATATTAGAACACCACAATTAATTCTCATCATCGTTCAAAAAAACGAACACACAAACTCATTCTAGTTCAAAAAATTTAAACGACTCACATGGCACAAATAACGATACTTGCTCGGTTGGAAAATAAACTAATACAAAAATAACAAACATTCTAAATATGGATAAATAGATCTGATAATGGTTAAGGGAAAAAATAGCATCATAGTAAGCAACCATTTAATTTTGTAGGTGGTGCTATCAGCGTGCAGTCCGTATTTCCGCCGCCTGCTGAAGGCCAACCCTTGCCAGCATCCCATCGTCATCCTGCGAGATGTACACGACAAGGACATGGAGAGCCTCCTCAGGTTTGTACAGTATCTGTTCAAACACTCTATTAATTATATTTTTATCATCATCATCAGCTCATACAGCCAACTGCAGGGCATAAGCTTTCTCCCTCATAGGACAATATTCCCTGTGTGTACTTCTCAAGTAAATAATTAAATTATCTTGCCCAGGTTTTGCCTTCTTCTTGATTATCTTCTTAACGTTGTCTAACTACCGTTGCACGGGTCTTATGTCTTATTCTTTTGACTAAGTCAGTTTTTGACACATTTCTTTGGTTTCTAGGTTCATGTACCAAGGTGAGGTGCACATTGGCCAAGAGCAGCTGAAAGAGTTCCTGAGAGCAGCGCAACTGCTTCAAGTGCGAGGGTTGACTGATGTACCCGCGCCTGGACCTCTGGCTACTATCGACCAAAAGGCTTCTCCGGTAAGTTTATGCATGTTTGTTTTGGTTTTTACGTCCACCACGGGACAATTATTAAAATTTACAAACAATATCGTATGTTGATGTCACCAGAGATGTTGTAATATTTTTTTTATTCTAAAGCAGTCTGCTTCGTCCTGGACGGAGACTGGCAGCGGTGGTTCCCGCGAAGGAAGAGATCCCCAACAACGCGAAGGCCGCCGCTCAAGAAAACCAGACGACACTGCCAACACACCACCGCCCAAAAGAGCCAGATCTTCAGACTTGTACCAGGCACAACTTAAATCCAGGTGAATAGAGACATAATCTCATTCATATTCTAAACAAGTAGGTATCGAATGCTTTTTGTACGAATATTTAACTAGCCATGTTCCTAATATTTTGAATCGGCTCTCAGTCTGACTTGTTTTCACATATCACACGTGTTTTATCTATGCAACCCAAAACAAATGCATAAGTCTAAAAAACAATAAAAAAACCTGGGTTTTTTAATAGTAGTTTATGACTTATATACCCGTGTTATATGCAGTTGCATACACTAGGTACTTTATCTTCACTAATGCATTGATAATTTATTAAATTAAATTCACGCGTACGTGTATTTGTCACAGTGATTTTGCCGCCATTAAAATCTAACCAACGAGAATGCAGCGCGACCAACCTGATTGGCCCTGCAATCAGGTTGGTCACGCTTTTTCGATGTTATAATGAGCTATTACGATATCGATGTGGATATTATAACATCATGTGAAATTGCTTAAATTGAGTGTTTTGTTGTCTGTGCTATAACAGTAGTAATTATAAGTCAAGTATTGGAAACATAAGTAGAATGTTACAACATTAGTGTAGATAAAATGATTAATTAAACAAATATAGCTTTTATTTCGGACAACAAAGGGATCTAAATGTAATGAATCCAATGTATTTTCGTAGACCTTTAGATTGATAGATATTTCACGATCCTGGTTTAGGACGGAGCAGCTGCTGGCGGTGCAGGGCGCCAGCCCCGAGCGCCTCGGAACCAACGGACACGAGCTCTCTCTGTTCGGACAGACCCTGGACAACTCGCAGGTGCAGCACCTCTCCGGCATGTCCAATAACTTAGTAAGTTACACTAAGTATTTGAATTTAAAAAGCTGAAATTGAATCGATTGATAATTGGTGATCGAATGATTAGGTTGACATAGATATTTCTTCCTTTACTTTGGTAGGAAGCTGCTTATATTTCTTACTCTCATGTACCTCTTGTAGTCGGGAGACGGCGAGGAATCATCATCAGACGCCGGCGCGAGCGACACTGAGGGCGAGCCACGTGCCAAGCAAGAACCACTAGACTACGACGACCCAGCGACCATGGCCAACACCAACGGAAACCTGCCTCCCAACTTCCCCGGATTACTCAATTTGCCAGGTAGGAAACATACCTACGAGTAACTACAATCTACTCTTTTGAAAACCAGTCTGTCTATTGTCACCGCTAACATAATATCTTCACTTTCAGGTTTCGCCGGACTTCCGGGACCATCGGGGATACCAGACAACTACGGTAAGTAACCGCATTACTGTTCTAACATTTAACACATTTATATGGCTCAATAATCGAGTAATGGAATAGTTTTGAAAATACCCTGCGACCGAAATAGTTTCCGTTGAATAACTTTAATGACATCGGCCCGAACAAAGAACTCAATAAAGTCATTAGTTGTACGTTATCGAGTCATGTACCCGGCATATGTAAAAAACAAATAATTAATAACGAGAATGACATCGAAACGCTTAATTAGCCCATTAGTATGAATACATGTAGGTAGGTAGGGACCGTCCCCGTAACATGTCCTCGGGGGCTCGGGGCGCGCGCGCGGCCAGGACGTGTCGGCGCTGGACGGTCGCACTGACGTGCTCGTGTTGCGGCAGGGGCGCCGTGGAGCGCGGCGGGCGCGGCGGCCGGCGACAAGGCGGCCACGGAGGAGCGCTACGCGTACGGCGCCGCGACCTACAACGGTGAGGGCAAGCCGGCGTGTCCCGCGTGCGGCAAGCGCTACAGCAACAACAGCAACCTGAAGCAGCACATACTGAACGTGCACGCGGCGCGCGAGCTGGCGCACGCCTGCCCCGTGTGCGGCAAGGCCTTCAAGACGCGCCAGTACATGCAGATACACATGAACTCCATACACGGCGTCAAGCAGAGACGCCGCGACCCCCCGCCCGACCAACACACCCCCGAATAACTCGCGACTGTGTCTAACCGCCGCCTCTGTGTTACAGGGGCGGCTCTGGCGGGCGGGGCGCTCGGCTACCGGCCGCAGTGTCCGCTCTGCGGCCGCGTCTACTCGTCCACGTCCAACCTGCGCCAGCACATGCTCAACGTGCACTCGCAGACGGACCGCGACCAGTGGTTCCCGTGCCAGCACTGCGGCAAGAAGTGCAAAACCAAGCACTACCTGATCAACCACCAGCTGCAAGCGCACGGCATCCGCCAGCGACAGAACTCCTAGAGACGGCGCGAGGGGGAGCGCGCGCCCGCACCCGCCGCGCCCGCGCTCGCCGCCTGGTGGTGACAGCCGACCCGCTCCCGGCCGGACACGAGCCTCATATACGTATTTTTAGAGAGTTTATTGCGGAGAGAGAGAGAGAGAGAGAGAGGGCGCGCGGGCGTGCAGTCGCGTCGGGTTTGCCAGCCGCCGCGGTGTAGTAACGTGGTGGTGTGCGCGTTGCAGATGAGGCGCTGGCAAGCCCGGCGCGCTGCCCGCTGTGCGGCGCGCGGCTGGCGGGCGCGGGCGCGGCGCGCCGCCACCTGGCCGCGCACTACCCGCGCGACTCACCGCTGTGCCCCGTGGCCGCGTGCGCGCGTCTCTTCGCGCACCCCAACTCCGTGCGCAACCACATGCGTCTCAAGCACGCGCGCCAGTGGGAGCAGATGAAGACGCTCAAGTGGAGCTGCGGCTGGGCCACCTAGGCCTCGGGCGGGCCTAGGGGCCAACTTTGATCTCCAGGAAGCATTTTTCATAATATGAAGCTATCATGTTCACGTAACGTTGTATAAAGCGGTAGATATAAATCGACTGAAAATTATTTTTGTAGTAGTTATAGACTGATATGGTTTAAGATTGATATAACTGTAAGCGCATTATATGACATGTGATGATTGGTGCCATTGATAGGATACGAAGTGCGACCGTCGGCGTCGGCCCTTTGAACACTTCTCGAGTGTCTGTAACTTCCATTGTTGCTTCTAGGCTCGATTCTACTTATAGACGTTTTCTACCGACTACTAACTGTGGTTCCTACTTCATCCGTAGGTCTCGAGAGCGTTCACGAAAGATTGTTAATTTCGTCAGCCGTGAACAAACGTCTATGAGTAGGTATAATCGGAGTCGTATTCGTGTTTCGATTTAGCTACTTTATTATTATTATTACTATTTAAGCTATACTATAAACCAACATTCTTTATCTAGTTTATAATTTAAGACATTGAGTCTTTCGTGTATGTATGGGTTCAGTACTCCTAATGTTTCCGCTAGAGCAAGGCTGGTACAGATTTTATTGTTGACATCCAAGTAGCAGGAATCTTGTGAGGATATGTTCGGGATGTAATTGTATACTAGTCTTGTACCTGTTTATTTTGATACAGTGCCAGCTGAAGCTCGACCTAATATAGTTTGACCATAGGTAAGAAGACAATACGAAATAGAATAACAAATATGCCTTTGAAAACGCAATAGTTAAGAATACGTTAAACTCAAGAGAAATTATTTTCGAAATAATGTTTCTTCGTGATGCCCCATTATAAAAGTGCACATCTAAAACATATCTAGTCAATGTAGACAAAACTTATGATAGTATTGAAAAACTAAGGATTTATTTAAAATGTACATATTCCAATCGCATATATTTTCGTATACGTAAGCAGTCGAGTGAACACCAAATATATAGAACAAAACATAGATATATTCTTTTAGAATGTTTTTAGAACGACCATGTTTAGTACACAGGTGAAGCATGACAGACACATACAATTATTTGGCTTTTTGCGGGTAGATTAAGATTTAGGGATGCACGTGTAGGTAATAGGTACGTGTATCCAGATCCCCAAAGATGGAAAACAGAACAGGCGGTAACGTTTTGATATGATGATTATGTTAAACCGCGCATAAAGCTTGTAGTCTTCCAAAACAACTCAATAGAAGTAGCGTATAGTATTGTAAAATGTCGCAACAGAGGGCCTCGTGGGAGACAAAACATTCCAGAACTTGCCTTCAAAATATATGCGATGGAAACTTACTCCTAGATTTGGAAAGGAATAAAAGTATTGGTTAAATTTAGCGAGTAGATGACATTGTTCCTGACGCCTGTGAGGCATGTGGTATAACATAATTATTAAAAAAATAACTTTAGGCGTAATGTGTAAATTAGCAATCTCAATAACCAAATGTTCAATGTGAGTAAACGATTCTAGTTGCGATTTGTATTAGTGATACGATATATACGTAATAATTTAATTTTTACCCGAAGAAAAGTGTCTGCTTATATAAATACATACATATAATAAAACTACGAAGTAGAAATTTTTATATGCTGTTTGTCTTGACTCGTATAGCGTACAAAACTCAAAACTAACATATCTATTTAAGCTACATGAAAGAGGTAAGAACAGCCAGCACTTTTGAAGCGAATCTAGCCCTTGACTGCATATAAATAGTGACTATTTCCTTCCAGGTGGTTGCAGACGGACCCAGGACCTGCTGCGCGTGCGCGCCACAGACCCGCGGCCCTGCCCCAAGTGCGGCAAGATCTACCGCAGCGCGCACACACTGAGAACACATCTCGAGGATAAGCACACTGTCTGCCCAGGATACCGGTAAGCAGCTTAAATTAGTACCAAAAAATAGAAGTGAAACACAGACATATTTTGAAGCTTTGATCAGACTAGTAGTACCGTCAGCATACGAAATAAGTAGTTCAACTATGATGAACGAGGGCACGACTTCGGTAGAACAATTGTGAACCCTACAAATGTAGGATATGTAGGTACCTAAAATATAAAATAGTATGGAAAATAAGTAAAATAACTGCTCGGGCAACATCATTTGAATCAAACTTTGTAACGTAGTTCCTACTCGCCATTAGAGACAGCTATGTACATACCTAAGTAAGCGAGTGTGGCTCAGCGGTTCCAGTGTCTGCTTTTCATCCAGACGCACCCTGGTTCGAATCCGGCCCTACACCAATGACTTGTGTTTTCAAGTTATGTGTGGATTTGCACTCGCTTAGCGGTGAAGGAAAACATCGTGAGGAAACCGACATGTTTGAGGACCACAAAATCCGAGGACATGTGTCTTCCGTGGAAGGACCTGGGCGCCCACCACGATGTATCAGCCCAAGAAAACTCCCCTAACGAATTAATTCTGCGGGGGAGTCCGTGACCCTCAGTCATGAGGAAATACGACTCAAAGAGAGAGAGATGTACATACCTACATACGTATTCATAATTCGACTTGTATAACGTATTTATTTTAGCGAATCAAGTCTTTTTACTGTCAAATCGTGTGAATACTAGGTACAATCTTAGTCTAGGGACAATCTTACAAATGATATGGTATAAAACTGTCTTTGATTTTGTTTACTAAATGTAAGTACAAATGTTTCCCCTCAGTTGCGTGCTATGCGGCACGGTGGCCAAGTCCCGCAACTCGCTGCACTCGCACATGTCCCGCCAGCACCGCGGCATCTCCACCAAGGACCTGCCAGTGCTGCAGATGCCCACAAGGTTCGACCCCGAGCTCGCCAGCCAGTGAGTACCGACCCTTACAAATAGTATCTATACACACATATGTACTAAAGTAAAGACTACACTAATAAATACAGTCTTAATAATATCTGCTTTATATTCGGCTTTAATTTTATATCTTTCTCTTACGGTGTTTGAACATAATTTGAACTTCGCATTTTGGACTGGCCAAATTCTTGGTCAGGAATACAAATAAAGTTTACGCGCACATTTTGGTAACATTAGAAAGTACATTTGTATTGCTCGCATGTTCTGTAAGGTTGCTAATTTTTTTTTCTGTAGGCGTTACTGTTAGTTCTTCGTTTTTTTCAGTTGAAATAATTCGAAATGCTGTAAGACCCCCCTTTCTTTATTCCAGACTGCTAGCCAAAGCGGGCGTGAAGGTGTCTCCGGAGCAGCTGCGCGCGCGCGCCTCCCCCACGGGCCCGCGGCGCTCCGACATCAAGCTGGACGCCAAGTCAGCCGCCTCGGAGACCAGCTCGCTGTGCGGAGACAACGACAACGACGACCTCAGCCAGTCACGCTACCAGGATACTATCTCTCCACCACGTGAGTATTTTTTTAAATTAAAAATAAAATAAGTAATAAAAACAGGATTGCATTTAAATACAGCCAATATTAGTGACTTTAGCAATAGATGTGAACCGTACACTCTCGCTCTGAAGATCGCTAGGTTATATAGTTCGTGGAGAACAGGGAGTAATACCTAACACTACTGAATAAAGTAAAACTTACGATATCACATATTCTTGATAGATAACCATATTAAGTATTGGTATTTGTTACTTAAGTGTGCCATTATTCATATGAAAATGAAAATTAACAAAATTATATTTCAACTGATGTTCTCCCACAGATATAAACAGCCTGGCGAACACCACCATCACCAAAGTGCCAGCAGTGCGCGCCGTCACCGCCAAGACAGCGGAGGGACTCCCGCACGGCTTGAAACACGACGACTACCCCGCGGGGTACGGGGGGAGCTCGGCGCTGCTCGACACCTACCTGCAGTATATCGGTGAAAACATGCTTGGTACTTGCTGTTCTAGTGGCCGCTGTGTCTATCTAGTCGTGTACGGACAACCTGAGAGCAATCGATTATGTTCATCTAACAGTCGTTATAACTATAGTTGCAAGAATGCTCTCAGCGTGTTTCGGCAAGAAACTACAGCTGGCTTAAAGAATCGACCACAAATTGTGACAGAACATAGTTACTTACCAGTTTCCCCGCAGGTATGAACGCGAAGCTGGCCCAGATGAGCGCGCTGCACATGGACCGCAAGACATACGACGAGCGCTCCCCGGCGATGGGCTCGCTCCCGCCGCCGCCCACCAACCTGGCGCACCAGCGCTTCCTCAAGCAGATGCAGCGCCAGTACGCGGAGCCGGCCGGCAAGCCCGACATCGGGCGCGACGCAGACGAGCCGCTCGACCTGGGCAAGGAGCGGCGCAGCGACAGCCCCGCGGACGACGGGGAGCCGGCGGAGCGCAACGAGTACTACGAGGAGTCGCGCCGGCGCCACTCCGCGGAGCGCGAGCCGCTCGACGAGCCCGACTACTCGGAGGACAAGCCCGCCTCGTGAGCTCCGCCCGCTCCGCCCAGGTGTAAGTAACGGTGCTTCAGTGTTATGTTTTGTGGTCGTTTAGCTGATTCGTTTCGTAATAACGGTATATTGTTGACCCGTGGAATGTCGTCGGTGCCATTTCCGAAATATTGTAATGTAAGTAGTATAACTCGGTCAGATAGCTAGGCCGCACGTAGGCCGCACGGAGGCGCGCCTCCAGTAGACGAGACTAGTGTGTGTATGTGAGCTCCCTGTCACATAGTAGGGTCTTACATAGTAATTCCATCCATCTACCTCAGCGTTTGGGCCAATGCGGCAATGTTATTAATGAAAAAAAAAATATCCACACAAATTGTGAAATTCCATCCATCTACCTCACTTCAATAGATTTTATTTAATATTTTATACAATTTATAGATATAAATAACTGTTGTTTTATGCATTTTGCAGATTGCATTTATATATACTATATAGAGTATATGGTAGGTAAATATATGCGATTCATTAGACGGTTAGTGCAGCCCGTAGGTCCTCCCTAGCACGTAGACTAGCGGCACTGTAGCCCACACCGATATCAGACCACTGACAGATACTTATCTTTGTATACGAACAAATTAAACAGAGCTTAAATCATACTATTATTGATATAGTGTAATTGATATGAACGTATACTGAAGTTTTTAGCGGGGGAGCGGCGCGTGCGCTGCGGCTGCCGGCCGCGCCCCCTTATCTCGTGTCAGACTGAGGAACTAAGTATACTACGGTCGGAGACGCAGTCGCAAGTTCAAAGTAAGGTTTAATGCATTGTCTAGGAGTAGTCGGGGTGATATGTTAGTACATAATAAATAGTAACAGAAAGCAATAAATAAAGTATACCTTGATGTTGCCTTTGAATGTGTGTAAATAATTGTTTAGCGTGGGTTTGCGCTCCGGGACGGTTATTTTGTAGTAATGTTGTGGGCCGGTTACTTAAATAACAATTACTGTGATTAAATTCTCATGTTAGCCTTCAATACTTATACATATTTTTTAGAGTACAATGTTATAGTTATTTAGTATATTGTAAGCGTATTTTAAGCGAGTCACAAATATATTTACTTCTCCGAGTATATTAGAGTTCACCGAGTAAGTAGAGCGATAGGAAGCATTTAACCTTTTATATGAGAGATATAGTCGGAGTGCGGGTTTACTTTAGTCCGGTCGCAAGTTACAGCGCGCGGTCGAGGCGCGCGGTGTCCGACAGACTGCGGGTGTCCGACACTCTCGCAAGTGTCCGACACGCCCGCGCGTGCCGGTTTGCGTACACATTATCTTGTTGACAGTTAACAGTGTTGCCATAGTGAGTAATTAATTATTTTTCGACTGTATATAAAATAAGTTTTGATCGTTTAGAGAATGAGTGCTTCATTGATAATTTGATCTATCGTATAATAGGACGTTTTATTTAGATTATTGTCACTGTATCTGTACTCATAGTTATGTTTAGCTGATAGATATGGTTGCACTACTACATTACATTACAATAGGCAGTTACCAGATTGTTCTATATAAGATGAATATTTCAAATGTATGTAATTATATATTTTTTCAGTACTTGCCGCGCGGGTAGGTGCATTGTGTTGACTTGTTATCACTAGATAGTTGATCGCTTCATGGCACTGTACTCTCGTTGGTTTATATATACGTATATATCTCGACAGAACACTATATGTATACCAGTGAAGAAGATATATAATACTTAGGACTATAAGTCGACGATTATGCTCTCTATTTTAATGTACATTACTTACGTTTAGTTACCTTGTGAACTTTCGAAGTTCGATATTAGTTTTCTTTATGTTTTAATAAACAAGTTTACCTCATTAGCATGATGTGTCATGTAAAATATCTTTAGTTGTCTGTAATGTTGACTTTGCTTTCGGGTAGGCGCTGCGCCCTTCTAACACATGTATTACTATTCATTTTAATTATGTACTTTAATTATTCGATACTCTTATTGATTAGGTCACTATTGTTTGATTGCATAAATATATTTCAATTATTTTGCGATTTTGGTATATAATATTAAATTACCCATGAAATAATACTTTATTGAATAATTGTAACCTAGTAATACAATTCTATCTGATGCCATAATAATTTCTATAAGTACAGCACAAATATATTGTAAGACTAATCTTTCAACTCTTATAAAAAAACTGTAATGTTAATTTCGCCATATTTATATCATTCGTTTATAAGTTTTTACGTTTATTTGTAATGGCAAGTCCTGTATACGAGTGCTGGAAGAGTTGCCATATTGAAGCCACATAATGCAGTGTGTTGGGATGCGCAAGCGCCTACTCCATTCGTTAGGGAACTCTCCGCTTCACTACATTACTATTATATACAACAGTAATAAAATAATTGTTTTGAAATGTTACTCGTTTTATTTCTTCAACTAGTAACCCCATTAAATGATGACATTATACTAAAATATCTTGTTTACTATCAACTAGAATCTATAATCAATTATTATGATTGTAATGAGGATCAACAATTTTCAGTGCTTTAGTATCAACCTTATAAATTACATTGCCAAAAACAGATACATCAAAAATCAGAACTATAATTCTGGATCTTAATTCAACAAAAAGCTATTAAATTAAATTCTTCATACATATTTTTGATTTGATTATTGACAATGCAAATCATTTATTAGGCGCTAAAAAGAAGTGTTATATACAACCATTAAATGAAGATCAATACATAATACACTAATGAAACACGAGTTAAACTAACTACATAGCAAATATATTCGATAAAAGAAATCATTTAAAAGATATGAACCAAATAGAATCAGGCATATTAACAAATTAGTATTTTTTTAATTTAGATCAAAAAGATAAGACAATAACTAATAATAAATATGAACAAACTATATGTACTACAATTAAATAATTTATTTTTGGAATAAAATCGATATTTGTCCACATACATTACGATATTTCTTACATTAAATAGTGCCTAAGCTAAAGGAATATATTACACATATTATCACGCGAATACGATACGATACCTAGCTACATGCTTATGTAATTATTCTTATAAATAGTTGTGTAGTATTTATAAACTACACAAGAACACAAAAAGTCATGTTTTATCTAGAAGTGTGAAGGAAGTATTGACTGTATTTGGGCATTATTATTTTGTACATATATGTTTACACCTAAAGCTTGAGTGAAAATGTGGATAATTTCAAGAAGTGCATTTTGATAACTCCTCAATCTTCTTTAATTTGCTTCTTCTTAGTGAGAAGATAATGAATGCCTGTGAGGGCACTCATTCTGAAACAATACATATGTAACTGTCACCTAACTATTTTTACTAGGTTCAATTAGAACTTGATAGTAGCAACTGAAGTGTAAGAGAAATACAGAAAAAAAACAATTCTGTATCATCTTGATTGGGGAACCATGTGTGATACTGGACCCTTCACAATGGATAGTGTTATAGTGGAATAATGTTGTTTACAACAAATATGACGTCCATATATTAATTTTAACAATCACAGTTTTGTATCACACTCTGTAAGCTAGTACCTAAATTTGTGTAAATAAATAAGGTTACCTACAAAAATTAAACACAAATCACTTCTTCCCACAAATTCATGAATATAATATCAGAGAACTTTAATGTGTATGTATAGTAATAAATTAATCAACGAATTGTGGTATAATAAACTCTCAACACCTGAGTTGGCCACTTTCATTCTATAAGAAGAAGAATGTATATAGTGTATTTAAATATACTTTGAATGTACTCACATTAATCCCAAATGCTATTTCTTGGAAGCGAGCGCGATGCCGAGGCCGACGATGCCCCCGATGGCGAGCACGGCGCCGCCCGCCACCGCCATGCCTATCAGACCCTCCTTCTCCATGCGCTTGTTGATCTGACGCTGGAAATCATAAGAGGCTCCATTGTCATACACAGATAAACAATTTATCAGTAATCAAAAATATTATCAGTACATATAAATTAAAAATTGCACATTGCAAATCTGACTATCCATACTAATATTATAAAGCTGAAGAGTTTGTTTGTTTGTTTGTTTGTTTGAACGCGCTAATCTCAGGAACTACTGGTGCAAATAGATATTTTTTTGTGTTGAAACGACCATTTATCTAGGAAGGCTTTAGGCTATATAACATCACGCTGCAACTAATAGAAGTGAAGAAACAATAGAAAATGTGGAAAAAACGTGGAAAATTATTCATCTTTGAGGGCTTCCGTTGCGAAGACGGTTCAAGATATCAAATAATGTGTATTGTAACGGTTCATTTTAGGCCGTTAAACCATCATCATTATCATCGACAACTGAGAAATAATACACTAAATATTGTGCCGATAAGAGCGGGTTCGAGTCCTGCTCCAAGCAGATAAGTAAGGCAAATTTCATCCGTATCGACATTTGAAAATATTCAACTTTATTTAACTACAATTTCGAGCATTGTTTACCATTTTAATCGGAAAAATAAGTACACCAAATTCATCACTATCGGAAAAACCTTTCTAATGGTTTCATCATCATCATCTTGACCATAAGGATTATGATAAACAATGACAACGGCGGGTTCGAATCTTTCTTGGTATTTCATAGTAATTACATCGATCAAACAAATCTATGCCATAAACGGCTAAAACTGTGACATTGTTAAGGAGAGGTCGTGTTAGATAGATAGATAGATAGATAGATAGATAGATAGATAGATAGATAGATAATACTTTATTGTCACACACTTATAAAACAAAATTAACTAAAAATACTTTCATAAATTAATCTAGTGCCACAAGTGGCGGCCTTATTGCTAAAAGCAATCTCTTCCAGGCAACCATTGGATGGAGAGGAATAAATAAAGGATTATAAAGGACGTGGTGTACAACAGAAATAGATGCGATAGAATAAATAATATACACAAATATAATTATAATGTACATAAACATAAAGACATACATCCTAATACATATTATACATAATTAGTACAAACATAAACTAATATATAGTGTTAAAATATATATAATATAAAACATATACATGTAGATAATACGTAGAGACAGCAGTTATATTATAGCATTTACATATGTATATCAGCATAATGACAACAGATACCAATTTTTTACTTGACTCTTGAAGCTATCAATTGACTGAGCTTTTTTGATGTCAAGTGGCAGGGCATTCCAGAGTAGAACAGCCTGCGCGGTGAACGACTTGCCATAGACTGCTTTCTTGCATGTAGGATGCTGTAAAGTAAGCCTGTCTGATGACCGAAGAGCAAGGGAGTGGGAAGAATGGATGAATTTGAACCGGGAAACTAAGTAGCGAGGAGAAGAAGGGTTGAAAAGGATGTTGTAAACAAGAGAGAGAATATGGGTATTCCGGCGAAGGCGAATGGGCAGCCACTTGAGCTTCGAACGAAAATGAGATATATGATCAAATTTGCGAAGTCCGAAAATGAATCTGATACAATAATTTTGTAGCCGCTCAAGTTTGTCCAGCTGATCTTCCCGAAGATCGAGATAGCAGGCGTCCGCATAGTCAAGTAAAGGGAGAAGAAGAGATTGAGCGAGCGCAACTTTGGTGGCAGTGGGCAGAAAGTTCCGGAGACGTCTTAAGGACGCACCGGATGCAAATATTCTGGAACTTACTGACGTTAGGTGAGCATCCCAACTCAGCGTTCTGTCCATTATTAAACCAAGATTCTTTACATTATCACTGTATGGTACGACGATGCCATCAAACACAACTGGAGGAACAACCGCCCAGTCTATGCGAGATACCATGTGTGAAGTGCCAACAATAATGACCTGTGTCTTCGCAGGGTTAACTTTCAATCCATAGGATTTACTCCATGCAGAGATTCGACACAGATCAGTATTAATAGCTGCGACAGCTGAGTCAAGTTCACTAATCGGAGCCTGTGAGTAGATTTGTAGATCGTCTGCATATAAATGGTAGGAAGAAGAGAGATGTTGAGAAATAGTATTAATGAAAATAGCAAATAGAAGAGGAGATAGCACGCCGCCCTGGGGTACGCCTGCAGTTGTGTTACACCAAGAAGAAAAAGAATTTCCAAGGCGAACCCTTTGCCGGCGACCCACCAGGTAACTATGAAACCAATCGATCACCGATGGAGATATGTTGATTGAGCGTAACAATGCCAGCAGGATATCAAAATTAACGGTATTAAATGCGTTACTGAAGTCTAGCAGAGCTAGAACAGTAAGCTTACCGTTATCCATACCCTCGCGTATATCATCAGTGATCTTTAAAAGTGCAGACACAGTGCTATGCCCAGGACGAAAACCGGATTGGTAAGGATTAAGCAGGTCATGTCGATTAAGGAAAGAACTAAGTTGTCGATGGACAAGCCGCTCAAGGACTTTGGAAAGGAAAGGAAGAATGGAGATAGGGCGGTATTCAGATAAAGATTTAGGATTAGGTTTCTTTGGAAGAGGGATTACCTGCGCATCCTTCCAGACTGCAGGGAAATCAGATCTGGATATGGAATTATTGCGGATGAGACACAGAACAGGAAGAATGGTGTCAAGGATGGGCAATAACATGTTCCGACTAATAGAGTCACTGCCGACCGCGCTGGAGGAGATTGATTGTATGCTCTTCTCAACATCACATGCGGTAAAAGGATTTAAAACAAACGGAGAAAAGTTGAAGTTAGGAATGGCAGAGAGATTATTTACAGTTGAGATTTTATCCTCATCCGGCATAGCGGAAGAAGAAGAAAAATGAAGATTTAACGAATTAATATCCATGTTGTTAGAGGAGCAATTATGTTTAGATTTGCCAATTCCTAGAGAATTCAAAAAATTCCACACTTTAGAAGGATCTTTATTTTCAACGGATTTATGAATATGGCGGCGTATAGCATCCCTACACACCATATTGCAGCGATTACGAGCCTTGACATATCTATCATGGTTGGTCTCCGTAGTACACATCTTGAACCGGGTCTTGGCTACAGCTTTTTTATGCATCAAAACTCTTATTTCATCCGTGAGCCAAGGAGCTGGTAAGTGTTTGAGCTTGATAGGACGTAGTGGCGCATGCTTGTCATACAGTTGGGTCAATATAGAGTTGAATATGCTCACCTGTTCGTCGACCGTTACAGCATTAATAACTGAGGACCAGTCGATTTTAGAGGCATCATCCAATAATGCTTGCTTATCCATGCCACCAAAGTTGCGCTGAAGAATTATTTGAGGCTTAGATTTAGGTGGGCGAACTTTGTAGGAGAGAAAAACTAAATCGTGATAAGAAAAATCAGAAGTGTTGTATTGACCATGCACTGCTACATGGTCAGGTGAACTCACCAACATCAAATCAAGTAAAGAGGGAGTACAATTGGGAAAATGGTGAGTAGCACTAAGAGGGAGAATATGTAAATTGTTAGATTTTGCTATAGTTTTCAATTTTAAAGAACGATAGTCGTTTTTAATAAGACATGTATTAAAGTCGCCCATAATAATTGAGTGAGTATAGGAGGGACACAAGTTATTTAATAAATTTTCACAGGAAGAGAAGTAATTTAATTTAGAAGAATTGCTATAATAGGCCCCCAGAAGAATTTTTGTATTCGAGAGAAGGATTTCAACGAAAAGATGTTCGCCGGCATTCGAAGGCGGTGGTTGACACGACTGACTTACTATGGTGAAAGGAATGTTAGCTTTTAAGTAAATGGCAACACCCCCGCCGACGGTGCCGACTCGATCGTTCCGTATAAGAATGAAACCAGGAAGAGAATATGAGGTTGAAGGAAGGCATGGACTAAGCCAAGATTCTGAGACTATTATAGCATGAAGATGTTTTTGATCTAGGGACGCCAGCATATCTGGGTAGCTAGCCGGAATACTCTGAGCGTTGATGTGGGCAACATTGAAGTTTTTCGGTACATCAGACAACGTACTACCAAGAAACTCAGACAAAGGTAGGATACTATTAAAACTATTATCACTGCAAACGCTGCTATCAGAAGAAGACGAGGAAGCGGTGTAAAAGTCACTGCTTGCGCTGTCATTATCAAAAATATTTAACATGTATATAATATATATATGTACAAATAATTAATATATAAAATAACTATAATAGTATATGAGGTATTAGTTAGACTACGTATATATCACACCCGCCGGTTGCAACAGGAAGAGGACTAATTTAATAATAAACAAACAAAGCTCCTTATTTACACAATTAAGTATCTACTTACAATACAATGTTAAACTACAGCTATGACCAACTGAAACTTTAAAAAAGAAAACTTACATATAAACCAATAGCAGCTAGAAACTCGAAATATAAGAACATTAATGACTAAATACAAAATCGTGCGAAACGTTACAAAGAAAACTTAATAATTCAAATGACACTGACACTGACTTAAACAATTTTGACAATGGCAACAACTGCGTTCCATTGTCATAAATTTTATGAAACAGCGTTCCATATTATATCTCAGTCGTGTTCCACGAAGTCCGAGTATTACGATGGCGGAATCGTTTCGATAAACGAAATGTATAAACATATTGCGATGACAGGACTACTATGTTAATGGTATAGGAGAGAAAGTTGGTATGTTTGTATGTCATAGCGATCCCTGATGTTCTAAGCAACGCGAGCAATCATAAAATTGGAGATATGAGAATGGAAAGTTGTATGTTGGTAAACCATTACGACTTTAACAGGTACTGATGATCTGGGCAGCGTAGCCAGATAAAATAGTAATGCGTGTATAAAACGTAGGTTTGTTTTGTGTCCAATATTCATACAGGCGAATCCGCAGGAGAGCGTGTACATGCGCGGGCAATAAATTATAGTTACAAATAAATCCACTTAACTGGATAGACAGTGAGGCCTAGGATTAGAGAAAGACAGACTATGTAAGCAGTAGGGTGGAAGGGATAACTATAAAAGCGAGTGTAGGCTAATTTTAGGGACGGACAGGAACGGAAAAAAAGAACGGAGACAGAGATTCGGAGCGGTGCGAAAAAACTAAAAGAATTCAGAGTCGCGAGTGAGATTTTTATTTTAAAGTCGACGGCAACGGAGAATTTGGGTCCATGATAGGCTTCTAGACTGATTAGTTAACTTCTTTGCTTGAATAATTTCAATTCTATCTTTGAGTCTCTAGTGTGTGTGTTATCAATAGTTCCGGTGAGCAAGAAAAATGTATGCTGTTATCCGGTGAGTCTGTTCCATTTTAAATGTACCTATCTGGAGTTGTTAATAATCTGTATTCAACAAAACATCTTCTAATAACCAGATCTCGATTTTTGTGTAATGTTAACATCACTTTCATAAATAAGAAAGTGGTCTACGAAAATAAGCGTTGTATTATTACTTTTACACAATGTTATATTATAAATATGGACTAAAAATCATGTACTTTTATATTGTACGCATGTACGTATCTATTTTAACTCTTTACTACGGGGAATCTACCATCCTTCCATGCAAAGATTTAATATACCTACTAGGAGGTTATACTCCACTTTACTTACCTTATTTCAAACACATGAATCACGTAATATGCTTCAATGCTGCATAAGTGAAATAATAATTTTCATTCTACTTAATAAACATTCTATTGTGTAAAGATTATACACATAAAACTCAACCTTAATAAAGTACAACGGCTCCAGCTGGAGTAAGACTTAGAGAGAAACAAACTCTCTTAAACCTTATGTACGTGAATTCTACCTAGCCATGGGGAATTAATTATGCGAAGATGTCGCTTTGAGAAAGATCATCTCTTATTTCTCATATGCGGAAGATCACCGCGAGAAATACCTAAAGCGTGATATCTGAACATAATATTTTTTTTATCTACGGATACATTAACAAAATTTACAAATTAATGTCATCTCTCTTTGGCTATACAAAGGCTGGAACCATTTGTTGATCATTAGGTCACACTCTACCTACCTACTTTACGAGACATACAGTAGGTCGCGTGTCCTCTTGTCTCTTGAATAATTTACAGTTAATATTAACTTATTTACGAGTTAATTTGCTTAATAAAGCCCTCCTGCTAACCAATCAATTGGTGTTTCTGGGAGATTATCCACAATGGTTGAAATCTACAGTCTTAGGCGGGTCGGGGGCCTTTGACCTCTAACTATCAATACAATGACATTGATGGTTGGAAGGGAACACCAATACTTTGACAGTATAATAAATAAAGGATATGATTGAGCGAAAGTTTTACAATCCTATAAGTAGGTAATTCATTAAAGTTAACATTATTATAAAGCTTTATGTTAGCCCAGATTTATTATCATAATCTCTAATCTATTTTTGACCTTAACCTTTTAGTAATTACGAACTACAAATAGAGTATCTTCCGTTAGTCGAGTATTTTCCTGAACCTCAAAAAGAATTTGAGTTATTACAAACACAATGGGTCCGTATACTACTAGACGATATCACAGCCAAAATTAAAACAATTCATGAGCCAATTAAACATTTCAATGAGTATTGTGAGACGACACAAAGCACTATCATACATACAATCTGTTTCTCTACGTCGCGACCGCACGCCCTTCCCCCTTACCCCTCTTCCCCTCTCCTTAGAGTATTTCACTTTAAGCGATTCTAATTGTGAGAATAAATAGATAAATTAAGTTCGAGAAGTATATTTGTTAGTAGACGCGTGTATCGGCGGGCGCAAAGCGCCAAGCGAGCGGCGCATGTTTAATAATAAGGAAATGTGTTTTATAGAGGGGCGATCATCTTGGTAGTGGTTTGATAATAATACGAAAAGAAAAGTAGCTAATTTATTTAAATTTGGGGTGGTACATAATTTGAAGATGACGTGACCAGGATATAAGAGGTTCCTTTTTTTAATTAATTGCTTTGTTGTTATCTTAATATCTTACTTATAAAAAAAAATATGGGAAGCATATTGATCGTGAATTGTTTTAAAAAAAAAAAATGCCAGATTTGGCATAATTTGCTGTCCGTGAAAATGGATGAGGTCAGGAAATACTTTTTTTGTAAAATAATAGGCAATAGTTACTATGACTAACTTTATTTATTTTTCTCCATCCAATGGTTGCCTGGAGGAGATTGCTTTTGGCGGGAGCCTTTATTTGTGACATTAGAGTGGTTTGTGTGAGTGGGTTTATTAATTTTGATTTTGTATGTGTGTGACAATGGAGAGTTGTTTATCTATTTATCTACTTAATCCGTGTTAGTTAGGTACGCCTTATTTTCTTTGCACTAATTATCATATCTCCGCACTTTCACTTCATAACATTATTTCATGAAATAATAAGACTTTGGGGTCGACTAAAATCTACTTTATTAAAGTTCGTAAACTACGGGGTCGAAAGTATATGTAGGTAAAACAGTTGTTATAAATATATACCTACAACTCGACAGGATTATGTGTAACATAACTGATCAAAATTGCAATCAGAGAATTTCGGTCTCGGTTTTATCCGCGCGCAGAGTTGCTTAAAACCTAGTAGGTATGTACATATTATATAGGTAGGTATGTTTGCTTCTGGACTTAGGTTATGAAATCGATTAGAGTGCTGAGTACAAGTGCCGAGAGTGTAAGTTTTAGTAGGCGTTGGCTGATAACGTTGACTTAGGGAATGAGATTCTTTGCAGTAAAAATAAAATCAGGCGTGGAAAAATAACTCAAGTTAAGGTATAAAAACAAAACATTTACGGGACTTTTAGAGATCTGGCTATATAATAGTTTAGTATTCATTTATTTTATACGTATAGAATAGAATAGATCTTTAATGTGCACCATAGAACGTAGAGGTAACAAAACAGAAAAAAAAAAAAGCTTAAATATATTGAGGTGATGCACATTGGGTGGCCTTGTCGCCTTGGGCGGTTTCTTCCGGGCAACCCTTTTATGGACATTACTGGGAATTATAACGGGTGGTGTAAAAATATATATATATATATATATATATAATTAGATACATACGTTAGTTAAAAGACCAATACATACTCAAAATATACATAAATAAATATATACATATTTCATACACATTACATTACATTTCATACACATTACATATTATAGGAAATCAACTTTATGTTTATTCATAGCAATGGATTTTGTTGTATTTAAGTAATAGATGTTTGTTATTTTAGTTCATTTTAGATAAACTACGTTTACTTAGGCGACTGTAATAAGTACTAAAAATACGAGCTAGGAAATATAATATATAGGTGTAATTCATGACTTCTGATAGTTAATTTTTTTATATGAATTCTAAGTAACATGTACGCACTTACTCTCTCTTAGCTTAATAATATTTTAATAGTTGTTCGAATGAGTCATTCCACAATGATATGTTAAACTAGTGGTGCTCTGAACGCGGATCCAAGGGGCTCGCGAGTAGGGTTTTGGTATGACGACAAACAGATACGTGCGATTTTGTCTGTACTTGTCAATTTTTGTTTAAATACTATTTATATGTTATTTTCAATACAATAATTTTAAAATCATTTAAAACTAATTTTTAGATCAGATTTCGAAGGTTATTTAGAGTAGGTTATAATTTCATGCAACAATGGGACAAAGCCAGCTGTGGATGATGATATCTCTTGTAGGTTTAGTTAACAAGTTCAAACAAACATTTTGTATAGGGTTACAATGCGACAATACATTGCGAAGAAGTGAAAGAAGGTATAATATTACGCGTTTGATTAAATACCGACTCAGTATTTCGAAAGGTATTATAATTACATCCGGAAATTATTGGAAAAGGTTTAATTTATTTTAGTGTAACAATATGTAGTTAGAAAAGATGATTTAATCTTAGATAACTTTATGATGGGGTCGGAATTCATCTTAATGTTGGTTCATGTCAAGTGATTAATGAATTGGATATATATAAAATCTTCAATTTTGGGTGGCCTATTTTGTTTTCGGACATTTTTGTTTTATCTTTACAGTAAAAGTGGATCTTTACCAAAATCATCTGATGGATAATGTATCTTAAATGTTCTTTGTAACTTATATTTAATAATTGCGGAGCTTCTTACCAAAAAAAAAAATCTATATTTAATTACACAGCTTTTGATTTTATTTGTGTGGACAAACTAGAACGATCTCACACGCAACACAATTTTCATATTCAGCCAGTGTTGCCAGAAAGAAAAGCTCATTCCGCGCTAACTGACCAAAAAAAATAAATAATAATAATAAAAAAAAAACGCTAGATTTGCATAATTATTATATTTAAAAATATTAGGTAGATAACGCACTAATGTGCTAGTTAACAAACAAATATGTATTATGTTGATTTAAACTTGTTTTCTTTAAATCTAAATATCTAAAAGGTGACCGACTGTCTGACATAGTGATCTATCAACACACAGCCCAAAGCACTGGATGGATTGGGCTGAAATTTGGCTTGCAGGTAGATTTTATGACATAGACATCTGCTAAGAAAGGAATTTTGGAAATGCCACTTTTAAAGGGGTGAAATAGGGATGCAAGTTTTACTTCTTAATGCGAGCGAAGACGCAACCCCTACTGGGTTGCGGCTTCACTCGTTAAACATAATATTCAGATTTTTTGCACTTGACAGTTAACATTTTACCAACAGATATTCAATATTCAAGGAGAAGCTTCCCCTTGGTGCTCATGGTAGAAAATCGAGGCGGCAGGTACAAAGTCCATAAAAATATGTGTCAATACCTACCTCTAATGCTAAAACTTGTTGGTTTGCTGGCTCAATTTCCAAGAAAGACTTGACATAATGCAGTGCTTTGTTGTACTCCTTGATCCGAGCATTGCCGATGGCAAGGTAGAACAGGTAGTCACGCTTGCCTTCCGGGTGAGAGCTGAACAGCTCTTTCAGGAGTAGGATTCCCTGGAAATATGTTTTTAGCAATATTAGTATATACAAGATTGTATACAGAACTTTGAATATGACTGTTTTGTAAGTTAAGGCCCAATTTCATGCTCTGCTGACTCTCTTTTTATGTTTAAAAGAGCAATTACTTTCAAAATAATATTTGAACAGATACTGGTTTTATTATGATTCATAAAACAAAGCAATACATAGGTATTATAGAACTCAGAACAATTACCAAGTTATATTCTCTCAGATGTGTATATTATGTGACTAACTTTATAACTACAAACAACTGATAAAACAATGATATAGGTAAAAAACTAGAGATAATGAGATTATTTTAGTTACCTAACCATTGGCAACCTTTGACCAGCAAAGTAATTAAAACGAAGAATATGTGCATGACACTAAAATTAAACAAGGCTTAGAAAGAGTTGATACCTTTCTGATGTCAGTGGGATATTTACTCCGCACCAGACACCAAGCATACTCGAACTGCGCCTTATGCGTCACATTACCCTGATGTAGTTGCTCATGGAAAACTCTCTCGAACTTCTGCACAACAAATATGAAAAGTCACATCAACACAATGCCCAGTGACTCAACATTACATTACCATTGCACACAAAATGCAATTACTTGCAAGTCTTCGGATGATACAACTTCATCCAGCACGTCTTCCATGGTTGAACGACGTAAATTGACGAAATGGATTCGAATTAAACTTCAATAATCACCACTTCAAACTAGATTTCTCTCTTGTAACTAGAGAAATTTTGGATTTCGCAGTAAGTAATAAAAATGAAAAGAAAAATCGAAAACATGCGAAAATCCGAAACTACCAAATTGTATTTGACAGCTGTTGTCAAATGATAGTGATAGACGTCAATTCAAGTTTTCTACATTTGGCAAAGACTTAAGGCAATAAATATACATATTTCTATATTTATGTCGCTAAATCTAATTATACATCGAATATTTAATATCTCGGTGTATTGAAACGTACATGCGTACTTTATTTTATATGCCCTTAGGTATTGGGGTGTATCATGAGAATTAAAATTTTAAATATAATTTCTTAAAATTAAAGAACAATTAATTATTTCTTTGAATTATTCGTGCCGTTATGTGCTATAATAAAATGTTATCATTAAGCGTAATTTCTTTAAAAAATTGTGCAAGTTTTTCAATCTTAATGATCAAGTTTTCTAAAAATATGGCTTCTGTGGTTAATAAAACTTGTAAATATACAAAACTGTATAACCAAAACATAGAAGAAAATTGTAAGTCAACCTGAGATTACGTAAAGTCAACGTCAAAGTTCAAACAACAAATGTCAAATTCATCGAATAAAGTTGTCAGTTGGTTGAATGTTGATGAGGAAGGCCCATGAAGTTAAACTACCTTTATCTTCATGGGAGGGCCTATTGATCAAAATATTATTTTATTGCGTTTAAAATCTGATTACCCACCTGCATAGTAGTTTCTAAAAGGCTTTTAAAAATATCTCAAAATGCAAAGTGTAATAAATACCGTAAAAGGCACAGCACTCGGTGTGGCTGGATATCTGACACCGGTGCTCAAGGTTTGTGTATCATCTCTGTTATCACTGCAGCCAGCGGATTCTGTATCTCCTGGCGATACGATGTGCTTGTTCCTGTGTGATATAGTTAACAAATTTAGTTGCTTTCAAAAATAAAACTTATATTCCTTATCTATACACCATTCCAGTTATCTTTTGTCACCACCAACAAACAAAGATAAATTGCTTCTGTTAGCTATAATGTATTCCTAAAGGAAAAAAAAAATATACCTACTTGTAGGAGTCGAAGTTCCAAGAAACAGGTGTGCTGACCCCTGAGGAGTTTGTGGCAGCGGGAGACCACCTGGTGCACCACTGCCCCACCTGGCAGTGGGCCAAGGGAGAGGAGGGCAAGATCAGGCCCTACCTGCCAGCTGACAAGCAGTTCCTCATCACTAGAAATGTTCCCTGCTACAGGAGATGTAAACAGGTATTATGTTTACCAAAGATGTGTTGAAACAGCTTGGTCTTAGATTTAGAGATGAAATTCTGAAAAATTATGATGAAATATACTTATCTCTTATAATAACTTAAGCTATCATTGTGCACCTATTTATATTTAAACACCTTGTGGCATACTGCTAAGCAACCTGTTAATATATTGAGTTGACAAATGTATTCCATATTGGTGCTAATGATTTTTATGTGTTTACCTTTGAAGATAGAATATTGTGAAGACAAGGAAAAGATAATAGAAGATGAGCAAGATGCAGAGGGAGGCTGGGTGGACACTCACCACTATGACACTGCCGGCTCACCCACTGTCGAGGAGAAGGTAACTTACTTCAATAGGTACTTATAATAAGCAATACAATATTATACAAATAAGCCATCAACTCAATCTGCCTTGAATTGACCAATTGCATTGTCTGATAGTGCTCAATGCTAGAAGCCTATATCCTAAAGTAGATGCTTATTGTAACATCTTTTACACCAAAACAGAGTGGCACAGAATGTCATATACATGTTCATTGTTGTTTTTGGGTAAAGTTGGAGTTTACAACAACTGGAAAGAACTTGTAAGAAAGAACTTCCAAAGAGGTTATAACTCTTCCAGGTTTGTGAGATGACACTAGAAGCAGCCGACACAGGTGACAGTGATGAGGAGGCAGCTGCAGACAAGGATGACGAGGATGAGGATGAAGACGGAGAGGCTGAGGACATGGAGCAGTTTCAGGAGTCTGGGCTGCTAGATGAAGTAGATCCAGTGAGTACACTTACTATTCTTATTTTAATTAAAATACCAAAATACTAGAAAACATAAAGTAAAGTAAAGTAATATATTTCTTGCAAACTGTACAGTATATCTAATGGTGTTACAATATCTTCTATACTTAGTCACAACAGTTTTGCTCTTCCGAACATGCAATAATGAAACTTAAAACTAACATTTAAATCATAATAAAATTAATTTAATACACGTAACTATATACACATTCATATTGTTCAAATTATTTGCCAGCATTTATATACATAATAACGGATATCATAAGTTACTTATATCATCTTCAAAAAAGGATTTTAAATCATGCAGCATTTTCTAATTAAAAATTCAAATAATTTCCTTTTAAATATTGCAAAAATTTCCGAGTTTAAGTAAGAAACACACAAAAAGTAATAATTTGTGTTCTAATTAACAATCTTATCACCAAGAGTGATCTCAAATATATGCTATTTAACACAAGATACATAATTAATTAAAGTTCAGGAAATAAACATAAATCCTTTGTTCAAAGACCTTGACTATGTATCTGGAGCTGTGCGGTGTCCAGCTGTGTGACATCTTTATAACAGCTTAGTTTGTTCAGTTTTTGGTTGTATGAATGAAGTAGCCTTGATTGTTCCTCCTCTTAACCTTTGTTTATAGAGCAAAGTAATAAATATGTGTTATATTCTCATGACATGCCTTATCTTACTTATTTGTAAATATGCACTCCTTTATCAAAACCAACACTGAGGATAGACAGTACTTGTATGTTACTTTAAAGACTAACTTGCTAGAGTTGATTATTTTTATTACTATACTGAATCAGCTAGAGATATTTTTAGAAAAGCCACTTTTGTACAGCTCAATTCCCAAACACAACTTATATAAATGTCTGGATAATACATAGTTGATTCCAGAACCTCGTTTTTTTAGTTAAAACGGGATTTTACTTGACCATAGTTTGCCTGATGGTAAGCAATTGCCTAATCCAGATACATGCTTTCCCAAAAAGAACCAATTCACTCTTGCTTTGACAATCGCTAGATCATAGTTTGAGAAGAACAGGGAGTCAGGCAAGGAATTCCACACCTTGCATTGACCTCACATTGAACATTGCAATACCAAAGACTTACAAGGCTATTTGTAGTCTACAGCTCTAGCGCCGAGCAAGGAAGCCAAGCCGAAGACAGAAAAGAAGCCCCGCGGAGAGGGAGATGAGATCGTGCGCACGCGCACATATGACCTGCACATCACATACGACAAGTACTACCAGACGCCACGACTCTGGCTCATCGGGTATGACGAGGTAATAGCAACAGACATTTCTTATACCACACTTATTTTATGAAGGATTCTAATGTGTGGGTTTTTTTATTTTAAGTGAATAAAATTTTGATCTAAACAGACTTCTATTTAGACATTTAAGCGCAAGTCGGTGCTTCTACTTTCCATCATATTTCATTGGTTTACCATAATTGACTTTGTGTGTGGTATGGCAGAGCCAGAACCGCCGGCTGCTGAGCGTGGAGCAGATGTACGAGGACGTGTCGCAGGACCACGCCAAAAAGACCGTCACCATGGAGACGCACCCGCACCTCTCCGGGCCCAGCATGGCCTCCGTGCACCCCTGCAGGTACACACAGCTTTTGGAAATTTAAATTTGAACATTGCAAAGTCGCACGTGTTGTTTTTCTCAACTCAAGATTCACTTTTCATGTTTTTTTCAAGAGCAGATTTCGGATACACCAAATAATGAGGACAAGCTTCAAAAAGCTGTATATAGGAAAAAAACACAGATGTGTCTTATTCTTACTGTGCACCAATATGTAAGTTAACTTGGCAAGCATACTCAAACTATAGCTGTTACTAACATGTACTTGCAGACACGCGGAAGTGATGAAGAAGATCATCGAGACGGTGACAGAGAGCGGCGGCGAGATGGGTGTGCACTCTTACCTCATCGTGTTCCTCAAGTTCGTGCAGACCGTCATACCAACCATCGAGTACGACTTCACGCAGAACTTCTCCATGAATTAATGAGGGAATATCATTATCTAGGTAGCTTTGGTAACTGGCTGAATACTCTCGCGGGAAATATAAAGTTTCTAAACATAGCGTCTCAACTACAGAGTGCGTCGAAATGTTATGTATTCGCATTTTTTAAAATAGTTTTTTCGTGATAGTTTAATTTAAAAATAAGTTGGCTAATTGCTATGCTTTTAGGTATAGGTTGGTACGTCTGCGCTAAAATCACTTTTGCTAATGCTGAATTGAAAAATCAAAAGTCTTTATTATAATAATATCATCACATACATTTCAAAAATATTTCCCGCGAGAGTCTAGTACTCTAAAATTGTAGCTTTTTAATAGACATGATAGGGTTTTTATAAATGTCTAACATGAGAGCATTTGAATATAAAGTTTTGCTAAGCATATTCAATGCTGAGTGCTTTTAGCTTTTTCGACTAAGACAGATTCCCATTGTCTGTATAGAGTACATAGGATCAGTAATTAGAAGTCAGCCTCTAAAACCTTCCAACAAAATCTCATCAAACAAATAGACTGAAACTTCTTGCCCCAAAGAATTATCGAGCCAGTCTGTATCATATAAACACATGTAATAGTACTGTATATTATCTAAAGAGCTATTATCTAAAGGTAAAAATAACTGGCCCAAAAGCCATAAAAAATCTATAAACTTTTGTTGTCTAATTAAAACATAGCCGACCGTTTTCAATAAATAATAGTGAGTATACTTTGCGTAAATGTAAATATGATTGCTAATATTATTATTGTATCATTGAAAGTACAAGCAGCTGAAAACAGCATATATTAAGCTTTTTGTATCTCGAATCCTAGCAAAAGTGGAAACTTTGCAAAACTTTCATTACATATATTGGTGCTAGAAAATCAGTGTGGCTATGTTCTGTTCTTGAAAGATTATGTTTGGAAATTTCAATAAGATTAATAAACACAATGAACAAAACACATACAAAGTCACTTAAATGTGCGGATATAATGTGACTTCATTGTGTAGATATGTGGTAGAGGCACAAAGCAATTTGCCTATAATATAAATAATTTTTAAATTTTAATAATATTATTTTTTATTGGTGTTCAACAACTACATTTTTGGAAACATTCCGATGGCATGTGAATAAATAAGTAAATGTCACGACTTAATTGTGAAAGTTTGTTACGTTTGTATTTAGGTAAGCGTTCATAATGAAATAAACATTATGGTCACTTATTACCACAAATCATCATCCTCATCAACAATTTCGTTATTAAATCTACGTGAGATGAATTATGTATCGTCCGTGCGGTTTTTAATTGCGCTCGTGGCTCAATAGCAATGCATAAATAAGTCTTAAATACTAAAATTCACTACATTTTTACTGTGGATATAAAAGCAGGTCACACCGCGAGGCGCAGCTAGTTATATTTGTTCTGAATAATGACAAAATGTAGTTAAAATTCGCGTGTACATAGTCTTTGGCAAGTAATAAATGTTTTAACATGTTTATAAAAGTATAGTACCTACACGTTTTTTATGATATTTGATGCACAGTTGCAATATTTTTTCACAGATATTGACCCTGATTCTGGAGGCTCAAGTGAATTTGACAATTCAGTAATTTTCTGTCTTACATTCTCATACTAAGGACGGCTATAACAATCTCTGCCTGCCATCTCAGAATCGGGGTATTTATTTTTTAATTTTTTAGATTTGTGGCCATTTATATGAATATATTTATATATACAAGGTGCAACAGAAGGGTGTGACAATACTTATACTATACATACCTATGTATATATAGAATACAGCCCACTAGGTTTCAGAATTCTAAGTGTCATAGATTTCGAGTAATCATAAGTTGAACTTTCATTAAAACTTTAAGACTTGCAACCCTACATCTTATCATTTTGAGCGTTCATTGACTTTTGACGCTATCAAATGACACGGCGCGGCTGTGTCTCTCTGAGAGCGCGAGAGAGAGAGAATACGTTGCGTTAAAACTAATGCTAGAACGGGATGAAAGAATGTGTGCTTATTTCGGTTTCGTTCGGTCAGTGATCACTCGCTAGGGCTGCCACGAAATCAAGTGAAAAATATTATCTAATTTTTGTATGGTAAAAAATATATGCGATATAATTTTTCATATTTTGGTATATGACTCCTTACATGATATATATGTATACTCTTTAATATTGTCACACCCTTCTGTTACACCTTGTATATATTATATATTGAATAATAATTGTGTCATATATTATGTCGATTTGGAAATAATACTCTGAAATGTTTGTAAACGTGCATTATTTGTTTGAATTAAGTTTTATTGAAATACAGTTTATTTTGCTATTGAACCAGAGTTTTTCATTATCCAAGCCAAGCTAAGCGTTTTACTTCCACTTTCATAGTGAGAACTGCTAAATTGTGAAACTCCCTGCCTGACTCCCTGTTCCCCGCGTAATATAATATATAATAATTGCTTACAATTGGGCGAATTATGATCAAGTGCAGACCCATTCCATGTCACAAAAAGCGATAATAGACTAGGCTAAATCGGTGAGATTAAAAAGCTACCTATGACGGGAATATAAATTGAGTATATTTACATGTATTATTATTACGCAAAAGTTCACAAAACTTATTAATAAAACAAGAAAACATTTGTATTAATTTATTGATACATATCACATGATAATATTCATTTACTATGTACAAATCACCATCAATGATAAAAATATATTTAAATCAGTTCACAATATAAAGCCCTCTGCACTACAAACTAATTCTATACAAGTATCTTACACCGCTTCAATGCAACTTAAAATAATTCATTTAAAAACTGATCTATATTCTGACATGCCTATTATACTAATTTGACGTGCCTGAAATCAACTAACAATTATTTTACGCGTTAATTTTATTGCTGTCAAACTAGAAGTAGCATGTCAGAATTGGGACCAGTTATAGTTCGCGCAAAACTTTATGAGCTCTCGGAACACGCACGCTAGTGGCTGCGCAGTACGCATATTATAGGTATCCGAGGGACGGGACAGGGCGTCGAGGAGGGCACCGGCCCCCGCGCCGTATCACCGCTCGCGTCCCGTTGCGCCGTGCCTTAGTGTGAGTGCTACGTTCGTACACAACACTTGCGCACGTTGTAGACGAAAGTACAGTCGAGTGCAACAATTAATTTTCATTCCTATTGTAATTTTTTTTACTGTTATTTGTTTTCGTTATTTTTATTTGTTTCTGTTATTGTTGTTGTTAAGTTTTGTCAATGTTATATTGTATTTGTTATTTGTTTGTTCTATTACTGTGGTTTCTTACTGTTATCGAACTTTTTGGTTTAATTAGATATGCCTCGCGGACGCTTTATTGTGCTACGTCGCCAAACATAAATAAATAAATGCACAAATTTTATATTAAAGTTTTTAATTTACTTAAATAAATACCTGTTTGTTCTAATATCTTACTGCACGTAAAAATACCTAAAATCTAAATACTTTGTGATAGGCATAAATGTACTATGTTTTTTTTAAATCTTACAATAATGATTGTGCGCTCAACTGTACCATGCGCGGTTACGTACTCGGGCCTAACTTCAGAGAGCTCATAAAGTTTTGCGCGAACTGTAGTAAATATCTACATAATGATTAGTTCTGATACATTTCAGTACGAAGTTATGTATTAACCCATCATATTGATTCACTTTATACGAAACCATTTTGTATGCAATGTAATCTAAAATATAATTACTAAAATTGTGTAATAAATAATATGTAGAACCGTTTATTTCTATGATCACAATTGCGTCGTTTGAATAACATGTGTATTTCGGTACGATTCATTATTTATTTTACAATGGAAAATCATTAGAAGTAAAAAAATTATTACAATTTGGAAATAATAAAGCTTTCCTAGCTGACCTTTATAAATAACTACATAAAACAATGAAGCTAAAATGTATGAATCATTGATCCCTTGTCAACTTCTCAAAATTATACTACTCAAAAAGCAAGCTGATATAAGTTTGGTTGTGTATTTTGGGATATTTCTTTATCAAATTCAAGTACTTATGTTAGGTTTCATTTCGTAAGTTTTATTAAACTTACCGGTGGGTATTTGGTATTGAGTAGAAAAGTTGTAGAGATATCACGTGTTATTTTGAGTTTAAAACAAATACCATAAAACGGCAGTAACTACATATGTATTTAAAAAGCATACGTTTTTATTTTTGCGAAGTCCACAACAAAATATTAGACCATTAGGACTTGTCGGTTATTGTATGCATGCAATAATGTTTCCTGAGCATCAATAACTAAACTTATGAATGCATTTAAAATGTAAATATATTGTACATGACACTTACAAGACAAGGTAGGCGGTGTTCTCAACTCTACACAAATATGTAGTTGAAATGTTATGAAACTAAGTTTCAAACTTCGTGCAAACTGCGAGATTTCATAAACATTTTGTGATTATTATATTTGGTGAATAATACGTTTATACAAATTCGGCTATTCCTACTCTACATAATTAATCTCAATAGAAAACAGTTTGCATTCAAATTTTAAATCATACTTACATAGTTTGTCGTCTGTTTTTTAAAATCACATTTTCCAGTCGATTATAAAAGACTGGCACAGTTAAAATATGATAAGTACAGGGAATGTAATGATGTTAAAATTACCGTTAATTTTACGAAGAAAGTTTCAATATCAAGATACAGCTTTAGATGCAAGGGATAAATTGTCAACTTTTCCGTCTATCGTTAAAACGTTTCGCCCAATCGTATACTTCCGAAATCACTCGCGCGATTTATTCGTAAAGATGCCAATTTTGAGTAATTAGTGTATTAACACAACGTGTAATGTATAGTTGAATATTTCATAAATTTGTTATTTATGATGGCCTTTATTTATGACAAGCCTTGCTATCGTTTTAGCAAGAGTGCTTTTGTAAATCTAGTATATTATAGAATTTCCAGTACGTGTCTTACACACATGATTCAAATTTCATATTCGTTGGCAAGAATAATTGGTCATATTATAGTAAATCAAGTAAATGGTTTGTCCAGTGCAGGCTTGAGCTGCGTAGTTCGCTTGTTGAAATAATTTCATATTGACTCTGTGAAACTCGCGTTTCTAAATGAACGCTATATTTCAACATTCAAAGTTTATATTTAGTATAACTTGTACAGCTCGATGGTAAGTCACTGCAAAACTATCGAGAGTATTATTAGTCCATATTGATGAATGCCATAATTATCTCAAGTCTCATCATTGCACTAGTAATAAAACAAGCACTATGAGTTATGACCCAACACTCGAGTCCATATTCACGTATCCCTTATGTATATCACTACGGCAACAAGCGTCAACAAGGCCAATGCAAGTTAGTTTGTCTAGTGAGCCCGCTGCAACCACTTGTTATAAAACGAGCTCTATGTTTCAACACTCAGGGTGCAAAGTCGCGTATCACTTGTGCGGCACTATGGCGACCAGCCTCAACAAGGCCAGCGACAGTAGTTTATCGAGCGGGTCGAGCGAGCCCCGCTGCAGCCACTTGGGTATGGTGGTGCGCGCATGACTGAAGCCCAGCTTCTGCAGGATGTAGTCCACGCCGTACGGCTCGATCGACTTGCCGGCCCACGAGAGTAGCCTGCCAAATACAAGAGGAAATATTACACGATATTATTAGAGGAAAATTTGGAACATTTTGGAAGTTCACTTCCAAAGCATTACGTTTCAAACTAAATAAATATTGAGACACATTTCCCACAGCGCCATCTAGCCTCATAGTATGCAAACTCTTGTGTTACTGGTACTAGATAACTAATAATGGATCTAAAACCTCAAGAATGCAAGCACGATACATAATCGCATAACATACCTACAAAAAAACTTTCAGAAGACATTATAACCTCCATTTTTGGAAGTCAATTAAAAATTGAAATGTTGACTATCATATTGGATGACAATATTATTTAAATTCAAACACAGACACTATTAGAATACGCTCGAAGAGAGATATAGCTCACCTGACGGTGGGCTCTAGGTGCCAGGTGATGCAGCGGTAGTCTCTGTAGTCCTGCACCACGATGGGTGCGCGCTCGCCGCCCTTGCTGCCCGGCTCCGCCCAGCGCCCGCTCGGGATCTGACCATACAATACACGGTATTAGCATTATATATATTCGGTAGTAAACCGTTGATTGTCATCACATAGCTTTGACGACATTTGCCACGTCCTCAATAATTACTACTTTAACGGCAGAAAGGTCATTCATTCTTTTCTCTACATGATTCCTGCAAATCATAGCTTACTGAGAAAATGCCGTAATGCAAGATATTTTCGAGATACAAGTTCAAGCAAAATAAAGGCTCTTTTATGATCTATCCCGATTCATATAGCAAAAAGAAGGAGCAAGAATCATAGAAAATACTGACCACTCGGTCCTTCTCCTTGATATACGATGAGATGAGGTCGTGCAGGAACAGGAACGCCTCCGCGTCCACCGACACGAAGATGTGGTCCTCGAACTCCGTGATGAAGCTGCACTCCACCACCGGCTTCTCGTCTGAAATACACAAGACTTACAGAAGATTGCTCTGAGACACCGTGGGACTATTAGAAGTAAGAAAAAAGAATAAAATACATTTATAGAGACACGAAACAACACGAGAAACAGAACACAATAGAATAGAAGTAGTCCCTGCTTGAATCATATATGTACATATCTCATGTTATGGATAGGGACCAAATTCTGCATCATTTCTTTGATAACAACTTTCTACGTCCTTCCGTTGTAAGCAACATGAAGTGTATAGTGACGGTACTGTTAAGAGCAAAGTAGACTAAAGCATCAAATGAAACAAGTCTGCCGAACGAATTTTCATACAATCTGGTTGTATAGTTTTTGAGTCGCCTAAATGCTAGCGTGACTTACAGCTTCAACATTGTAAGTTTAGTACAGCCGACTGTGGTTTTAGTAAAAGCACAGTTCACACTGGCATAATTATGAGGCGTGTTTTTCTCGTAGTAAAACAGTTTTACAACGAGAAAAACACGCCTCATAATTATGCCAGCATACATAAATAAATAATATTTCAGGACAAATCACACAGCGCCAACTAGCCACATACTAAGCTTACGCTTGTATCATGGGTACTAGATAATTAATATAATATGTACTTTTTTTTGTAAATACATACTTATTATACTTACATACCCAACACAAGTAATTATATTTTTTTAATATGCATAATTACTTGTGTTATGCGGGAATCGAACCTGCACCCTTAGATTAGAAAGCAGAACCACTACCAACTAGGCTAACAGAGCAGTCACATAGCGCCATCTAGTTTATGTTACAGCTTACCGTTCTCAGTGGGCGGCGTGGCTTTCTGCAGCTGCTGCGTGCGGAGATGCAGCTGCAGCGAGGGCAGCGCGAATATCACCTCCCTGACGTGCTTGTCGCTCGCCCCCTTGCGCTCCCGCTCGCGCTCGCGCTCGCGCTCGGTGCTGTTCGTGTTGCCGGCGCCGGGGTTGGGGACCTCCTTCTCCAGGGACGGGAATAACTCGATTGCTGGAAAATTTTAAAAGTATGTTAAAAATTGGCGATCTCAAAATCAAGACACAGTTTTTACTGCACACACGCCGTATAACAACAACGGTTGCTTACGTCACATCAAGTAATAATGTAATCAAGGGTAAACTTTAATTAAAGCAAGCTGGAGACAAAAGCAAATTTTCTATGTAATTGCCTTCCCAGACAGGAAAGTTTCCTCTCGGAAATGAAACTACCAATTTTATAGAATTTTAGATCTCACTATGCCGTTGAACCAAAATATTTGATTTAGATGGTTTTGATTGCAAATTTGTTCTCAAATCATAACTCTTTGCCGTCAGAATACACTTAGGTACAAAGAAAAATTGCAAAATATAGGTTCATCATGGTTGATATGTTACCATCGATCTCGCTGTTGGCGAAGGCGTAGTGGAACCACTCCCTGAGCGTCTTGAACTGCGGCGGGAAGATGAGCGCGCGCGTCATGCGGCACACCGTGGCCATGGACTGGTGGCCCGCGCCGCCCGCACAGCCCAGCCCCGCCGTCAGGGACTGCACCACGTGCACCTCCAGCGAGCCTGCCGGCATACGGGGACGGTCATGACAAATTAATCAAAAACCCATTAGATAACTTACCTACATATTTCTTAATCGGCACGTCTTACGACTAATAGCTCCTTAGAAAATATAGATTTACGAAAATCCTATAAGAAACTTATTGTTTAAACATCTTAGCATCTACAAAAGGGCATTATAAAAGTTAGCAAATTCAAACATGTTAAACCTTTTGCAGATTTACTAGTCATACAAGTGCGGCAAGTTGTGTTAATTTGCTCATATGTACATATGTATTACAAGAAGAAAAGTACAATTGTAATTAGAGTGACACAAATTAAAATAAGTTATAGAAAAAGATAATCAAATTAACAAATAACATTGAAGTCTCAGCACTCCATCCCGGAGTAGTGGCTCACCGTCATCATCCGCGACCTGCTGCGCCTCAGTGGCGAAGCTGACGGCGGGCTCCTTGAGGCTGAACAGCGCCCACGACTTGGCCTTGAAGCTGTTCCCGTGGAAGCACGCCAGCGACACGTTGGTGCCTTGCAGCTCCATCGTGCCGCCCAGCACCGTGCCTGGAAACATGGTTTATCATCATCATACATATCCAACTTCCTTGTCATAGTATCAGCTTCATGGGCCAACCTCGCTCAAGTTGGATCCTTGATACACTTCTCAAAAAATGTTTACAATGCAACAGCGATCGGCGCGGTACTCAGTTAGAGGATCTATTTGAAGGATGCGGCTTTCGGCCGTTTTCTGTGCAACTGTGTATTAAAATTCTAAAAATTGTTAGTCAGGGCTCAAAGTCTATGCCACTTGGAGTTGGGTTTTTCTATTAACAGTTTGAGTAGGAGTACAACAGAAGCCGTGTACGTGACTACATCAAGCTGTATGTCAAAGGTTTACAAACAAAGAAAAAAATAAAACAATTTCGTTTGTAATGTATTCTTATAGTTTTACAAAAGTTGCGTATATAGGTACCGTTAGCCGGCAGTGGGTTGGGCAGCGTGTTGAGCTGCATGCCGGAGATGAGCAGCAGCACCTTCTGCCAGTGGCGGTGGTGGCGCAGCTCCGTGCCCGCCGCGGCCGGCTCGGTGGTCGCCGCTGCAACAAACAGTAAACACGATTATCAATCAAAAACAAATCATAAAGAAAAGAAATCATGGCAAAATTTAACCTATTCTGACAAAATTACACTGCGATAGACGCTAAAACCCTTCTTTTGTAGAAGTATGTTTTTTTTTATTGTTGTTCCGTCTATACTCCCTCCGACAATGAATGTCAGAGACATTGCTAGACTAAACATATTGCTTGCGCTGTTTGCTTTGTTTATTCATCTGATCGGTAAATAAATTCACCTTTTTTATTGTTCGTTAATATTATGTAAATAATAAAAAAATACATTCTGATACTAAGACAATCACAAACAAAGAACCTCTTTCCAGCCAAATGGCGAACCATCATAAACGAAGGAGCACTCAGTGCTCCTCCGGCTTATCAGGCTCACCGCTTGGCCTCAACAAGTGAGTGTGTAGGTATATATGTATAATCATTATACATATATACCTACACACAACATTTTATAAGACACATTGGTTTTCTTTTTCGGATTCATTTTTTGTTTTTTTGTTTGTTTGTATATTTTTTATGTGTTTTTTTTCTTATTCTAAACAGTCTATATATTATATGCAATATATTGAAAAATATATGACTATATATAGTTTGAAAGACTGATACTACTTTATCTATATACCTATACATAATGTTGAAACTATAGGTACTATAATAGTCATTAATATTTACATTTTATACTCTGGTAATTATATATACATTTTTACATTTATCAAAGGTGAATGATTATAATTTTACAATATTCAATACATATTTACTTTACGTTGTTAAATAAATATAATGTTAATTAAAATGTGAGCACTATCTGAGAAGTCTTGACTGCTCCGTTAGCTTAGTTGGTAGTGACTCTGCCTTCTAATCTAGGGGTGCGGGTTCGATTCCCGCGTGACACAAGTATTTATGCATTTTAAAAATGTTTGATTACTTGTGTTGAGTCTGGTCGTTTCTATGTATAATAAGTATGTATTTACAAAAGAAAAGTATATATGTATTATATCCGTTATCTAGTACCCATGATACAAGCGTAAGCTTAGTATGGGGCTAGATGGCGCTGTGTGAAATGTCCTGAAATATTTATTTATTTATTTATTTATTTATTTAGTAAGTATCTTACAAGTATATCTTAATTCTAGTTACAATATTATATCTAAATGTATTTCATATGTTTCTTTTGTTGCAGTGTTTAACTACTAGTGTGCAAAATTTCAGGAAGTATGTTAAAATCGGTTTCATATAATTTTGGGTTTAACTTTCAAAATTCAGGAGTCAAACTAGAGATACAACTTCTATAACAACCAGGCACAAAATAACACTAAAGCATTATCAGTTCATTAAAAGTACATACGTTCTCTCCGGTCCCGCCTGGAGTTGGTGTAGTTGGGGTGCAGCGAGCTGAACACGCGCTTGCTGGACTTGAACTGCTGCGTGAAGAACTCCTCCAGCTTGAGCTGCATCTTCAGCAGGTCGGGGGTGGTGCTGCGACTCATCAGGATCTGCAGCTGCTGCCACGACAGCTTGCCGTGCGTCAGGATGATAGCAGGCCTGCGGGTGAACAGATCATTATTTATATTATATAATATATGGTTCTCAGTAAGAAACTAACTGACATTGGCTAGTTTCGCGGATACCCTGAAGACGTTGAACAAAATTTGATGATTTGCCATTCCTTTTGAAGGAAGCGTATGCGTCAGTTACCCTCTGTAAATCAACGATTACCGTTACGATTGTTTTTACATTTACACTATTTTTCAAAGGGAAAATTATGTGAGTTTGTTTAGGCTAATCTCATGAACCAATAAAACGTCCTCATTGGTCTATTAAAATCGAGTAGGCCACGCCCCAACATTGCGTCTACAGACATTATGTTACCTGGCAGTAGGTCGGTGCATGTGTCGGGGCGTGGTGCGTGTGCGCGCGAGCCACTCGTCGCGCAGCGCGGCCTGCAGGCGCGACACGCGCGCGAGCAGCACGGGCGTGCCCATGTACTCCAGCCGCAGCTCCAGCGCCGCCAGCTTCACGCCGCACACGTGGCCGGGGTTGCAGCCCGGCTCCTCCTCGATGTGCACTACAATACACAAGAAAAAGCAGTAAGATACTACATTCAGTGAGGGCAGAAAATATCCAATTTCTGATGAAGTTACAGTTTCGAGTCTGAAATAAGCAATGACAAAAGCTTTAATTGTCACAAAACTGAGGGGAAATTCCCGATTCTTGTAAAGGTTTTTTGAGGGCGTCAAGTTTAGCAAGCACACTGTCTATTTATTCACTACATACCGTACGTGTCGATGGACGACAGCGAGATGGCGCCCCCCACGATGCCGCCGCGCGCGTCCAGCTCGGAGCCGGCGAGCGCCACGCCCACCAGCATGTTGCGGTGCCCGGTGCTGCCGATGCTGAGGCGGCCCGTGCAGTTAAAGTCACGGGACTGCCAGCTGGCGTATAATAGAACATACAATTATATTATATCCACAGGCGATCAACATTTCAACTTTTACTAATGGTAAACGGATTTTAAAAGGTTGTAATCTTAATTTACTTTTTTCATATAGGTACTGCATAAGCAACAAATAATACCGACTGAATGAAACAACCCAAATTGTCTAAATGCATTCAATGAAATATGTACATAGATAGATACGGTTATGAGCTCGTATATGGCTCGCATCCCCAAATGTAAACCCAGATAAACATTTTATTGGTAACACTAGCTTGTGCGCGAGACTTCGTCCGCGTGGAATGGTTATTACTATAAAAACGGTTCTAGTGAGTTAACCTTAAAAGATAGACATATACTGTTGCGGACATTTTGTTAGATCATTTCAAGAGGAATAGTTCTTTCACATACATTTTTTGATATCTTGAACCGTTTTCGCAGCGCACGCAACGGAAGTCCTCAAAGATGAATAATTTTCCCCGTTTTTTCCACATTTTCCATTATTTCTTCGCTCCTATTAGTTGCATCGTGATGTTATATAGCCTATAGCCTTCCTCGATAAATGGTCTATTAAACACAAAAAGATTTTTTCAATTCGCACCAGTAGTTCCTGAGATTAGCGCGTTCAAACAAACAAACATACAAACAAACAAACTCTTCAGCTTTATAATATTAGTATAGATGTCAGGATTAACCTTTAACTGCCGACCTATACGTCTCACAGACGTCAATACTTTTGTAATGACAATATTTTTTAAAATACGCGGCGTGTGGCTTCCTTTTTCTCGGTACCTTCCTGTTTTGCCATTTTGAAAACACAGTCGATGTGCCTTACATGCTATCTTCAAGTATGCAATCACTGCAAAGTGCGAAAGTAAAAATTTTCAAACACATGTGTTTTCAGTTTTTTTTATTTTTCGAGTTAGAGTTTCTAGTTTCGTTTTATTTTGAAACATATTTCAAGAAGAACATATTTATATTAGTCACTTTATCGAAACTTTAAAGTGTATAAAAAATGAAGATTGAACTATGTTCCTATATTTGTTAAGAAAATCTGCGATCTCATAAATTAATGTTGATTATCTTTAAATTTGAAGTTTAATTTATATATTTATGCACGATTCATAAGCTAAGGCTTTCATCTAATAACTGTAAAAATTAAGATTCGTTAGCACGCTTACAGATTTTTTTATAATTATTTTAATTTTGTACGTCTGTGGGACGAAACCTCGGCGTTATTGTGTTTTTTAGACCAGGTCGTCAGCCAAAGGTTAAATTAGTTCAGCCTTGAGTAGTCTCTACAAAGCTGTATACCTGACGTTGCCCATGACGTTCCCCATATTCATGTGCACGTTGAGCTTGGTGAAGTTGACAGCGAACAGCACCAGCGTCTCCCACGCCGCGCCGCCGCTCACAGGACTCTCCTCTTTGGGGTCTGGAATACAATGACATGCTTTTATCACGAGTTGTCTTTGGCCGTAGTAGTGATTAATTAGCACAAAAATATAGTAACATATCAGCACCCTCAGACAAGTGGTAATTGTAAATAATAGAATATTTGACTTGTGTAAGGGTTTTATTTATTTTATTTTATTAAGGGTGTCTAACAACGTTACAATTGACCCAGCGATCTATCTAGAGAAAACCTAGATTTTACGCTTTATTATATAATATTTTAATATCTATTGTGAAGAATACGTACCTTTTGGTTTCAAATGGTCAACAGTCTTTGCTTTCTCTCTCTGTGGTAACACCGGCGACACCGGCACCGTGTTCATATTTCTGAAACAAAAATAGATCACTGATCAATATTTCAAGGACAAAGTGTTTAGAGCATAGAGTAATATAATATACCAGGAATGGAGAGCCATCTAGTGTTATTTTAGTGCCAAACAAATTGAAGCGCCCTCTGTATTTCTTGACCAAAAATAATGTTGTATATATGCATACATACCTACGTATACATCCTATAGCCTAAAATATAAATACAACACCTATGTACCTACACCTTGCACCTTACATAATAATATATGTTAGTTAGAAGTTAAAATGAAACGCAGAATATTATTTTACTATTTTATAATGTTATGTCTGATGTTTTATGTATCGTCACCATCAAATTATAGTATTTTCCCGGCTAACATTGGTCACCAACTGTATATTATCACATTAAAAGTTACTGTAGCAAACTAGTTGTTGATATGAATATGAAGAAATCGCAAAATAAAACACAAACAAATTCGCAAAAAATCTTGGATATTTTAACTGAAGTTAACAAAATAATATTTTCTTCAAACGTCAGTCAGTGTCACTTGAGACTGACTTTTTTTTCTTCTTTGGCCTTAACTTTGTATGTTTTTTTTACTAAAGCGACATCTACTATTCCGTTTTCGGTCAAGAAATATAGATTAGCAACACTGTGTTTCTATATTTGCATTTTGTTTAAGTTTAGAGGTTCTAAATATTGTTCGAAAGACTTTTAGTTAAAATGAAACAACAACCAAATCCTTTTAACCACAATGCTCCACATTTGAGCACGGATTGGCTTGGGATGTCGGTTCAATCGAAGCGATGCATTAATATCAGTCAAGCGTGAATACATACCTATGTCTATCATCCAGGCTGAGGTCCCCTAGGAACATCCTGCGTACGATAGTGCGGCGGTACCAGGCGCGGGGGAAGGCCAGGATCTCGCCCAGACGGCGCATGTCGTACTTGAACCACGCCGAGCCCACGTCTACGATGGCTGGGGAAGGAAAAGGATATGTAAATTTTATCCAAAAAATAAGCCTATAAGCTGACAAAGGCATAAACAGAGACAACTAAACTGACAACTTTATAGAAATTCGTCATTCGCAAGGAGCTATATTGTATGAAAAGGATGGAATAATCTTTATTGAACTTGGTTATGTGCTGAAAGAAACAGAAATATCTTTAAGCATGCACTTACTTGAGAACCGGACAGTAGCCTTGCTCTGATCCGAGTCCGAGTGGAAGTCCAGTTTCCTTGACCTTGACACGTGGAATTTGACGAACTCCACGTTGATAGAGAGCGAGTCCTTCCTCTCGGAGTCAGAAAGAGGTGACCACTGGGCTTCTTTGAGGGAGGATTTCTTGCCGCCGTAGGGATGGAACATGTTCACGGAGAAGTCAGCCAGACAGCCTGTGACTGAAAGGCCGCCCATTGCCACCGCTGGCTCTGCCATCTCTCTGTGGATGAAAAATGTTGATGATGAGATTATGGTTTTTAAGGGATTGATTTTCTAGTAGATGTTTTCAAATAAGTCATTGAAGTAATTTTATCATTACACCGCATTAACTGCACTGCTTACATTGTTCAGTGTGCACGAGAAGCGCTTTCTCCAAAATTGACTTTAATTTTAGTTTCACTGGATTAGTCTAGAACGAGAGAGCGTAGAGTATGTAGACATTAATAAGGCGGACAACTTAGGGCAGTGTACTCACTCGTCCCCCGCGCGCTTGGAGCTGAACACGATCTGCAAGCTGGGCAGCTGCAGCAGGCACTCCACGCGCGAGGCGGGCAGGCAGCTGAAGCGGAACGTGCTGGGCTGCATGTGGATGTGCACGATCACGTCCACGGGGAACGACGCGTACACGTACTGCCCGTACGACGCGCCCTCGGCCGAGCGGGACCGAGACCCGCTTTCCGCTTCTACACGACATACGGCACATTCAAATGTGAAATAGTGGAAACCAATAAGTAGATCTCAATTTCTAGAAAATAGTACCGAATTGATACGTATAGCGCTATTCTAGATGGCAAATGAGAATTATATCTCAGAAAAAGTGAATAATCCCTTTATCAAAAATTACTATAACATTAATTTCCAGTGATATGTCTGCAGAATGAACTTTAATAATCACGTAAAAAAAGCTACAGTCAACAAACACGTGTCTTTTAGCCACTACTGACCTGGCGTATGGGTGGTAAACGAAGCCTTGGTAGGTATAGGCTCCAAGGTCTGCTCTAGGAACTCCAGTATGTGAGGGCTGATGATGGTCTCCTCGGGGATGCTCTGCAGCGTGATCCAGGCGAATAGAGAGGCCTTCTTGGAGGCTGCTTTGCGAGCTGCGCCCGCGCCGGCCGGGGAGGGGGACTCGTCCGGCAGCGTCTTGGACTCGTAGTGCACCTGCGGGTGTATGTAGATGGTATTGTAGATTTCATTTCATAACATTTATTGCAAGACGACACGCGTGGCTAGAGTAGAATCTATGTTTTGAAAAAAAAACCTACTTTTTACTCATTAAGTGACTAAACTCGGTTATCAATACACATAGAATATGTGGAGAGTGTTATATCTATCTCTTTCGCTACAGACTAACTATACTAACATCATAATCAGAATAGGCAAGTAGGAAATAAGGAAGAGATTTTTTGTTTATTACCGATGATTCTGTGTCGTCGATTGTGTCGTATCATGTCTTGTGTTGTGTTTCTCCATTCTACGAAATAAATAAGAAGAACCCTTTTACCTTGAGATCAAGTCCGGGCACGCGGAACACAGTGAGGTCGAGCACGGGCTGGTGCCGTGGCGCGGTGTGCTTGCGGCGCGCAGTGGGCGAGCCCCCCGCGCCGGCGCCGGAGCCCGAGCCGCAGCCCTCCGCCAGCCCGCCAGACGCGCTGCGACCCACGCGCATGCGGGAGCCGCTACTGTATATAGAGACAAACATATGTTTAGTCACCTGTACGATAAATAGTCATCGTCATCATATGAGAGATGATTTATGTAGAGTTCATACCAATTTCGTAGCTGCGCTCGTGGCTAAATAAACTAATTCGAAAGCCACAGATGCAGTCACAATATAATAAATAAATAAATAAATATTCCGGGACATTGCACACAGCGCCATCTAGCCCCACACTAAGCAAACGCTTGTGTCGTGGTTGCTAGGTAACGGATATAATACTTATATACTTTTCTTTTGTAAATACATACTTACTATACATACAAACGACCAGACTCAACACAAGTAATTTTATTTTTTTAAATGCATAAATACTTGTGTCAGGCGGGAATCGAACCCACAACCCCTAGATTAGAAGGCAGAGCCACTACCAACTAAGCTAACAGGTCAGTCAAAATAATCAAAATAATGTACTAGAACTAGAGTAATACCGTTGGGTTGTTCTATTCTGTCTCCTTGCTGTTGGAAGTTACTGTAGTTTGTATATTGCTAATTAGATGACGTATTATAATCATGAATTTACAATTATCATAAGAAAACATCACTGAGTTGCGTCGACGATCTCCAGATGACATCGGACTAGTTAGCGCAGTACTCACATCTTCATATCATCCTGGTGCGGCTGCGAGTCCTTGGTGTGCAGCACGCACTTGCCGGAGTTGATGTGCACCTTCACGTCCAGCTCTAGGTCGATGTTGGGCTCCGGCGGGAGCGACTTGTGGCTCTTGCTGTCCGAGCTCGGCTGCTCTGATGTGCTGGGAGGAAACAGGACATTAGTAGATTTGTGTCTAGCTGATAAAAATATCCTGGATGGCAAGCTTTAAAAAATGAATGAATGATAAATGTGCAGTGGCTTATGATAAATGTTTATCTGCGCAGAAATGGAATACAACTATTACAAGATTTTTTTAGCCTATCAAAATAAACCACAAATTTCGAGATTTTGCAAATTCCAGTTCGTGTACCTAAGTGGTTTTCGCTTTTAATCTCCGATAAAGGTACCATCAATGCTCCCGATTTTCCCCGATACATAGGTCCTTTCACCAAACCCAGTATTACGATATCTACACAGTTACCTGTGGTCCGTCTTCCTCCGGAGCTGCACGAGATGCAGTTCCTCCGGCCAGGGGTCCGGGTGTGCGGGCAGCGAGCTCTGCCGCGGCATGCCCCCGCCCTGGAAGCGCACGGCGCGCGATGCGTGCGAGCCTGCGCCCGTGGAGCCGCGCAGGGACGCCGAGCGAGATGGGCCGGATGGGGATGTGGCTGTAGAACAAATGGAAAACCTGTATACTAAAAGTGGAAACCTAGCACAGTGAAAAGCCCGGATTTCCACGCGGTAGTATGTGAGGTTTCAAAATTTTTCATGAAGAGAATACATGCATGAAAACGGTTGAAACCTCGCATATTACCAGCTACTAAGACTGGTTTCATATGACTTTTTTGGCTCGGATAAGAGTGCGTGCTGCGTCCGATACGTTCAATGCAATGTTGATGCTAGGCTTTATTGCCTTATCAAGACTTGTTGATGTCACTGTCTCGGGGATGGTGCGAGTCAGGCCCTGTCAAACATGCTGCAAGTTGAGTCTACAAGTACAGTAGTGTTCCATCTTAGGCTAGAGCTATTGCTTACACTCAGTCAAACTGTGGTCAAGACTAAGTGCCTTCTTTCTTATCTTATTAGTTAAAAAAAGCTACAAGTACAAGGACTGACCAGGGGCCGGCTCGCTCTCCATGGAGCTCCAGCTGCCGCCCTCGATGATGTCTGCGAGGCGCGTGTCCTCGTCAGCCAGCAGCAGCGTCTCGCCGCTGTCACCGATGGTACCCGTCAGGCCCAGGTTCGGTTCCACCACCACGCTGCAACACAAACTGACGTTAGTACACTTAGGTCAATATAGGAATATAAGCTTTATTACGAGATACATAAGGTCTCTTACCCCTCGAAGTCCTTCCTCTCGACGGGCGGTGTTTGTACGACGAAGGAGCGACTCCTGTTGGAGCCGAGCCCGAGCTTGCCTTTAGTAATGGAACTTGCGCGCACGCTCTGACGACGCAGCTTCTGTATCATGTCCCTGGAAAAAACAATGTTATACATTATTAACCAAATAATAATAGTGTCTATGTTCAGGTAAGGTATGCTCCACCTTGAACCACAGATTTTGCAAGGATGTCGCTTCTGGTGACCTGGTAGTCAATTGCCTGCAATTGACTACCAGGTCACCAGAAGCGACATACTTTATACTTATACTTTTTACTGCGTAAATTCAGTAAAAAGTATATTGTATTTTTCTTTAGTTTTGTTTCAGTTTCAACATTTTGATTTTATTTAGCAGTTTTATTAGTCGAAGGTTCCTTTCAATTTGTAAATCTTTATCTAATTAACTATAGTACCTCCTGAAGTCCTTGAACACGAGCGCCTCCAGGTCGTGCAGCCTCCTCATCTCGTACTCGATGGTGGAGTGGCTGGCGCCCAGCGTGCGCAGGTCGTTGATGATCTTGGCCTGCTCGTTCATCTCCTTCTCGATGAGCTTGGAGCGCTTCTTGGCGTCGAGCGACGAGTCGAACACGAACGCCGGCAGGTGGTCCGTGTACTTGCGCCGGAGGATGATGCTCTCCTGGGCGGAATTAGATGGACCGTTTGAAAAATAAATCGAAAAATGTATAAAGAATTCAGTTCTCGGTATTCGGTTCATAAGGTGCGATAAACCGAGTTCAAAAACGATGGTTAATTTAACCATATAATTTGAGGTAAAGGAAAGTAAAAACAGGTATACACAGATCAAATCAAACCAAATAAAAGAATAAGTAGAAGTCATTTCGTACAAGACGCGGTTAAGGATAATTCAAATAATCGAGAATTGTGGCGAATTTTTAGTTATAAACATGTGCAAATAAGAGATCTGAAAGAGCATGCAACGCAAGTTACTATAGTTTACAATTTACCTGTGAATCTTTACTGTTATCGGCTTCATCGTCCATGTCGCTTTCATAGTCCATCTTCAACGGGTCTTCCTCTTCGAATCCTAAACAAAATATATATAATATTATATCCATTTTAAATTTAGTGTTAACAAACATTAACAGATGCATGCATAAACATTTCTATATTTGTCCATCATAGAACCCCTTAATGGTGTATCACTGTCATTGGATAAAATTAGACGTGTCGCGGATTCATCGTCTCATTTCTTAATTAAAAAAATTGTGTAACCGTACTTTTTTTGAAACGAATACTCTTGTAGTTGTTGGTGTCTCATATAGCCAAGCGATATTTTACCAGTGAGCATAGTGAGCGTGTGTCCCAAGGCGGAGAGTTGCTTGCCGACGTTGACGTCGAGGTGGATGTCCACGCCCTCCATCTGCCACGACACGTTCAGGAACCACTTTGCGTTCTCTGAAAAGGAAAAAAATATGGAGATGGCTAGATAAATATAAACAGTTAAATAATAATATAATAATGGCATAATGAGGACTTTTTCTAAGGAAGTGCCATTTTCTAACAACATAATTTTTGTTCAGATTAGAAAAGTAGGTATGTTTATCAATTTGTTCTTCTTTTACGCAACAACAGAGAGCCAGATCATTGTGATTTTTGGTATTGTCTTATTTTTTGTCACTCGGCAATAATTTAGAAGAATTTTAATGCTGAATTATTAAGAATAGTAGATTATAAAATTTGTAAACTTATAGGTCAACCACGGTGTAGTAAATACACTCGAATGTACACAATAGTAATATAGTAATGACTGTAATTTATAAAACAAGGTACAGAATGTAATTCATTAATTCAAAATTTAAGAGCGATGCTCTTGTCTGTGGAGTATGGGCCATTCTCCTCGATTTTCAGCCGATTCCTTGACCTCCTTATACATGACGCTTGCCTTCACTTTGATTTGATTAATTTAATATATGTCCTTTTCGGCCTTCCTCTTCCTTTTCGTGCCTCTAGCCTCCCTTCGACGAATTGTAATAACCGTACCATTATGTTTGGCCGCAGTGGTGCGGCTGCAGACCTCGTAGGTCCCCTCCGACACGCAGCACACGTTAATGGACGCCTCGTCCTGGCTCGGCTTCCAGTCGTCCAGCGACGTCTCGAAGTCATCCGCGAACCTGTTTCCAAGTAAGGAAGTTTAGGTAGGGTAAACAATGTAAAAATTGAAGTTTTTTCATTACTTTTAGTGTTGCATTCTAGTGTATGCAAGCTGGAATACATTTTAATGGTTAACGAGCAAAATCAATATATCTAGCTATCGTTACGGTAACCGATAACGGATTGCCAACGATAAAATATCGAAAATGGGGCTAATTCCGAAATAGCAAAAATTTCGAGTGTAACAGAAATGTGTTGTGTGTATCAGTTCAGGAGCACTAGAGATAAACAAATATTCTTCGTGCTCTGCAATTGAATTTTATATGCGTTCAATACTAGTATTTTCTGAAAGGATTACAAATGGCAGTTGATTTCATGTGTTTAGTATACATTTGTAGCACATACCTGAGACAGTGACCCACGAAGCGTCCCTTGGAGACGAGTGCGCCGGAGGAGCAGGCGCTGATGCTGGTGTAGCACATACCTGAGACAGAGCCCCACGAAGCGTCCCTTGGAGACGAGTGCGCCGGAGGAGCAGGCGCTGATGCTGGTGTAGCACATACCTGAGACAGAGCCCCACGAAGCGTCCCTTGGAGACGAGTGCGCCGGAGGAGCAGGCGCTGATGCTGGTGCTCTCCAGGGTCACCACCACGGCGCCGCGAGAGTCCACCTCGTAGCCGCACCGCCCGCCCCACGTCGCCTAGAAGAATGCTCGTTTTGTCGTCACTCAAAAATGTTATACTCTTTCATTACACGCCAATCATGTAGGTATTAATTGTTTAAAAAATCCTCTTGAACAACCTTTATCGATCCACTGCTAGGTAAACCTTTATAGAGTGACTTTCGATGCAATCTAATCGCAGCGTAAGCAGACCACCAGCCAGATGGATTCATGATGTCATATCCATCGAGGGAACTCTTTGTATTCAGGACATCATCCTTAGCTCAGAGCAAGAGGGACAAAAAATAATGTCTGTTTGGACTAGGTCTTGACAGCTCTGCTTGGAATTTAAAGACTCTATACCCAATTTTAACAACAATTTTACAATGTACACAGTGAAATAAACATAGACTGAGTAGAAGTAGTCATTCATACCATGGGTGGTTGGTTGAGCGGCAAACAGATGCCGATATCATCGACATTCAGCTGCAGGAACAGCGTGCTCAGGTTCGGGGCTGCTATTTGTGATGTTAGTTGCACCTGCAAACAAAAAAAGTAATGACTTTTTATTTATTTTACATCTCTCATGTTCGGTAAGTAGGTCCTTATTACTCCCAAATGAGGCTTGTAAGTAACCAATTAGCGCCCTAGGGTAATAATGTAGCTAGAAAGCCCTAGGGCGGTAAGTGATATTTAAAAAATAACATTTCACTCCTTCAAAAAGTTCAAGTAGTAGACAAAGGAGGTCGCTTCGCTATTCAAACTCAAACTTCTTCGTATGATAGTCATCAATTTTAAATATCGAACGGCGATGCGCAATTTCGTTCCTGACAAAAAAAGATGAAAAAAGGCGGGAAGAGAAAACTTTCATTTTAAATGTTGTTTGTTTTTGGGATTTTTTTACAAATACGTGCTAATTAGGAAAAAAACATGAATTCTGCCAGTGATGACGATATATTATGTAAGCTGCACTCCTGATTCAATGGAAATGGAAGCTGAAGTAGCAATTAACAATATTTTGCTTGAAAGTTCTAAAGAGAGATATTTAAAAACTTACGACGAGTTCATGAAGTAGCAAAAAGAAAAACGAGTAAGTTCTGATTTTGTCCGTGACCAGCAAATATCACAATCTCAAACTATTAACATACCCAAAAACACCATTCCCTAAAATTTTAAAATTGTTCTCATTTTACTATAAATTTTAACCATTAAAATGTTTTATTCTTGTAATACGGGTTTTTTCTACTTACCTCACAATCGAGATGTAAAGCAGAGTAATTAGCTCGGGTGTAAGCATCAATTGCACCCTCGAACTATAGGCGCCCTCGCTGCGCTCGTGCGCCTAACTATCTCGGGCTGCAATTGATGCCTTACAGCCCTCGGCTACTAATCTACTATTATATAACACCTGCTCGTCAATGGCATATTATGTGTCATGCAAACTCAACTTAAAGCAAGTCATTATTGTCCTATGGTCTAGCCGGGTCATTATAAATGTACTGAATTTCATAATCCCCTAGGGAATAATGACATTTGAATTTGGAATGCAATCAACATTGAATATTACGAGCTCCTGGGAATTCATGACCAAACGTCAAAATTAGAATATAAACTTTTCATAGAGCCCTACCCCAAGAAGAATTTATTCAAAATTATTAATGAATTATTATTATTATTATAATTTATTATTATTTTAGTGTACACTTTGGTGTTCTCTCCACCATGGGAGGTAAATGTTGCACGGGCCGGAGCCAAGTGCTTCTTAAATCTAGTAATTTTCTTATAAGTATCTTATATATACAATTTATCTATAGAGTAATAATTTTCGAACTAGTTAAAAAAATTCAAATTATTTAAAAAAATTCGAACTTGTTAAAAATTTTCGAACTTGTTTAAATTTTTGGAACAAGTTAAAAAATTTCGACCTAGTTAAAATTTTTTGAACTAATTAAAAAAATTCGAAATGGTTAAAAAATTAGAACTAGTTAAAATTTTTCGAACTCAATATTATTATGAAATTATTTTTGTAACAAAATAGCGTATTTTTTTTAAGTACTTTCTTTTTGTATTATGTTTTATTGCCTCGCAGTGTTTATATAAAGTAGAGTTTGCATTTTGTGGATAAAGCAGTGTATTGGTCTCGGGCGTTTTTGAACCCCTCGGTCTCGGGATTCTAGCTTTCACTCTCTCGCTTCGCTCGTGAGTTAACCCTAGGATCCCTCGTCCTTGGGGTTCAAAATATCGCCTGAGACATAATACACTGCTTTATCCCCTTGATGCATAATCTACTATTATCTACAAGCAGATATTCTTTGTTCAATAATTATAAATATAAAAGTTACGATAAAGTTCTGTCATCATTTATAATTTTCAAATTTCAAATTTCTTTATTAGCATACTTAAATGTATTTACATTTACCCTGTTAAGAGGGGAATTATTATTATTATCGTCCGGTGACGCAGCGCAGACGCAGATGTTAGCATTTGGCAACAAACTGCATATTCCTTCAAAAAAAAAATCATAATTCTGGACGTAACCTTACTGACAATTGCATCAATCAACTTAAATTGGGTCAATCAAACATTAACCAGAACAATTTAAACTAAATTTTCCCTTACCTTTTCAAAGACCTGCTGGGTAGCAGTCAGCACTTCCTTGTTGAGATTGAGTCGCTTCTCGTTCCAGTACTCGTACGCGTTCTTGTAGTTGAGCCACACCAGTATGGCCTTGTCCACGGCCACCGGCTGGATGTAGATGAGGGGCCGCTTGAGGGTGATGAGCACCACCTCCTTGTCCTCGCCGCAACCTATCTCGTCTTGGAAGGCGTTACGCATTGCTGGAGAAAAAAACAAATTTAGTTAACAAGTATTTGTTAAAGTGAAGTGAAGAAACTAGAGAATGGGGCAGTTGAAAACTGTGAGTAAGTCCCAAGATATTCACTACCATTAGTGAATATCTTATTATTATAGATTTCAATTGATCCATACTTCCCCAAGGAAGTACGGAACAAAGAAGATGATGTTAAAGCAAAGTATTTATCTTTTTTGTCAGTAAAATCATGCAATTTACCGATTCGGGTATTGAAAAAGGCATATTGCTGGAACTCTGGTTCTGCTTCTTCGAACATCGCGTTGCGGATCAACTGGCCTAAACTCAAGTTGACGTCAACCTGTACGGAAAACAAGATATTAATTCGCAAGAAGACATGCAAGAAGACACACAAGAAAATTAGCAATTACGCTCCATGGAAAGAAAACAATTGAGGTCAAATTAATTATTTCTAAAAACATAAATAATAACAAAAAATTGAACAACACCTGATAGAAAAAAACGAGTCGTTAATATAATTTAGGGCGGTTCGTTCACATTGTTTTTTTTTTTTAATTTAATTAATTAAAATTTGTTACTGACCTGTGCTCGTGCAAACAGTCGCACTTCATGCGGCTCGGCGGGCTGCGGCACGTTCTGCACGCGGTTGGAGAGCTCGAACTCTACCGCGCCCGTCTCCAGACGCACGGCCGAGTTGCTCGGGGTAGTCGCAGTTAGTTGGATACGCTGGAAACACACGATATAGTTTTAGTGCTTGTGCATTACACTTAGTGCCCATAAAGCAGCAACCAACTCTCGGTGACGAAAATGATCATTATTTCTGTAAAAATGACAAAAGTAGCCTTTACATCTTGTCAATAGACAATTGGACCAGATTCACTAATGGCATAAATTGTAAACTTAATTTTAGTTTTGTCCACGAGTTTTCTGTCGTGCCACATCAGAAGCCAGTCTGAATAAAACACCTATTTTTTTTTTATTTGTGCTCTAAAATTCGCCACACACTATTCTACAAGGACTACAAAACACATTTTTTGATACTGACTTTGATCCTGATGATGAGCGAGAACAGTATCCTGGAGAGCGCGGAGGCGGATGCTTCCTCCTCGTTCCACAGCGGCACTGGCTTCTCCCCGCCGTACACCTTCTGTACCACTTCATTCACTTCCTGAGGAACATAAGCCAATGATGTTGAATTTTCCAGCAACTAGTAAACGACGAATGGCCTTTAAGGCTAAACGCAGGCTTCCAGCTAAGCACCGCGAGCCGAGAGATGGTGCTGTTTTTCTGAGATCGGCGTATTTATTTATTTTAAAAAAACTGGAGCCAAAAAGACTGGTTTAAGTTAAACCGCGAGTTTGACCCCTTGTTTTTTACATGTGACAAACATCATTGAAACCATATATTACTAAAACTTAGAGAAATCGAGTGTTTTCATAAAATTTTTGCTGCGTCACAGAATACACAATAGTAGAAAAATTTCTGACACGTACATGCAAACATTGAGAATTTGAAGTAAATGTATATCAATTTCGACCATATTACATATGTTCAAATAGCGTCGCTCTGCAGAAGCTTGGGTAAGGAATCGGGAGGTCGTTGGTTCAAATCTCGTACGAAACAGTATTTTTGCTATTTTATTTCCTTTATTTTCTCCAATAATCCGTTGTACCTGTGCTACCATTATTTATTTTAATGTTAGCGGCGCGACACAGATTTCTTTTTTGTCTAATGTCATTAAGTAACTAACCATATAAATAATTATTACAATCACTATCAGATTCTGAAAAAAAAACTTATACAGTGAATAAGGTATATAACCTAAAATCATTTTGTGTCTAAGCTTTGGACTTCAAGACGATACAAGTCGCAATACTGCAAGATCCAGTTCTACTTTCTTTATTCGCGAATGTTCCCAACCAAACGGGTCTTTAGGACGCTCGAGTAAATCCCTATTCAAAATTGTAGGCTCCCCTACTATACAACGATATAGAACGTCAAAAATCAATTAACTTCCAGTGTTGCCGTATCTCAATTCAAATTGGGTATACTACCGTATCTAAAATTATTCACTTGAATAGATAAACTGACATTAGTAAAGTCACACATTTTGTAAGAGTACATTTTGGATGCTACTATAAAAATCGGACTCATATGCGGAGATTTTACTTTTAATCTTCTTTTTTTACATAATTCAGTACACACGAAATGCTTTGAAAAAAAAACATTCGTAAGTAACAGTAACAACTCATTAGGCACTGTTTCTTGAACATACGTTTGCCTCATATTATAATATAATATTTTTTCTCAATACATAGTTTATATGTAGTTAAAAACGTACTAGTACATAAAATATGTACACGGTCTCATCCTGGCAAGACAAAGCCAAAATGTATGATATTACTAGTGGACGCCCGCGCCTTCGCTCGCATTATTTTGAGATAAAAAGTAAATACAGCGCCATCCAGTTCATATCATATGTGTTAAAACTAGAAATAAGCTCCCTACAGTCACAAATTACATCCCAACAATCTGTAAAATGTAAAACCCCTGTGAAAGCAGCGACAAAAGTGGCTTTAAGAAACAAAAAACCTAAAACTCCTTTAAGGTCAAAATTGGATGTTAAAAATTGTAAACATAAACAGAAAGGGAAACAACACTCATACAGTACTAAAAACATTTCACAAACAAAGAAAAAGTCAAGTAAAAATACTACAATCGCACAGCCTACTAAACCATCAACCCAGGATATAAACAAATCTGGCCCATCGACTGAATCGAGCCAGTCATGTGCCAATAAAAATAAAAATGAAAGTCAACCTACATATGTGCCTTTGCAAAACACAAATGTATTAACCTCTGTTATTTTTCAGACACAACCAGTACCTGACTCGCTTCCTACTCAACAACCATCGGTGGGGCTAAACAAACATGACATGTTGATATTCTGCGATGACTTTGGACAGCCAGTTGCTGACTACATAAGAAGCAATTCTGGAAACAAATACAACAACATCCTGACTATCTGTAAACCAAACGCACCCATCACCGAGGTACTCAAAAATATCAAAAATTACACCTCAAAAATGAGCAAAGGAGATGATATTATTGTAATAACTTCTCATTTATATACATATGACATCTCAATAATCAAATCTTTGATCTATCATTGTGATAGTATATATATTAACTTGATATTGACCACACTACCATATAGGTACAGTAATATATCTAGTAATAAGGACAATTGCATGAAGCATGCTATCAATGACCAAATGTACGGATTGGCATCACACTCACCGGGAGTCAAGGTAATTGATGTAAATTCATATACCAAAAATATGTACTCAAAACGCAAATCCTTGTCACCTGATTTCTTGAAGTATATTGATGTTGGAATAACTTTAAGATTGAAACAAATAGATAACCTGATATACTTAACAAAAAATGAATCTCAGTCTGCATCCAATATCTCAATAAACCAAGTAAATATGGAAACAAGTATGCAGCAATCACTGACTATAAATGATTTTTTAGGCCAAATGTCACAAAAAATAACTGTAATATGTTAGAAAAAGATTTTAAAATAATGCATCTAAATTGTAGGTGTATTAGGAATAAAATGTCAAAAATACAAGTTCTTGCAGAATCATACAGCCCTGATGTAATGGTTTTTTCTGAAACATGGTTGAATAATAGTGAGGTAGAAAATATAGCTTTTAAGGATTTCAAACATGGTAATTACTATGTGAGACAAAATTTTATTCATGGTGGGGTGTCCATATTTGTAAAAAATAAGATAAAATATAATAAATGTACTAAAATAGATGAACTTTGTCATGAATTTCATTGTGAATTAAGTTGTATAGAAATTAGCTTGAAGGACTGTAAATTGTGTCTATTGTATAATCATAGGTATGTATAGGACCGGGGCAGGTAATTTTGTAAAAATGACTAAAGTACTGGATAGACTGTTTAATTTATTGTGTGATATGACTGATACTAAAATTTTGTTCTTGGGAGATTGGAATGTTGATTTTCTAGTGGAATCCTCAGAACGGACAGCAATAAATGACATCCTAAAGACCTATAAATTTAGAAATGCTGTTAATTTTCCAACTAGATTTGATAAAGGATCTAAATCATCAATTGACTGTGTGGTTACTAATGTACCAGAAAGTAACATTAACATTAAGCACATTGCTACAGCAACTGGGTCCGACCATGATGCTCAATTAGTATACTTGAATACTGCCAAGAAACACATACCCAAATTTATATATTATATATGAAGAGTTATGTAACTCAATGTTAGCTACAGACTGGGACACATTATTTAGTGTGTATGACAGCTCCACATTTGAAAAGTTTTTTAATAAATTAATATGGTACAGGGATGTGCATTTACCAATCAAAACAAGGCGTATAAGAAATAGACAAAAATGTCCTTGGATCTCTGAAGATATAATAAAATTACAATTAGACATACATGACCTATACCAAATTCAGAGACAGTACCCACAAGTAACATCCACTCAGGATATAATAGAAATAAAAACTAAGTTAAAGAATAAACTTTTAGATGAAAGTAAGAAAAAACACATTGAGGGTAGAATAAATAATGCGAAAAACCCCAAAAAGGAGGCGTGGAATGTAATTAAAGAAGAAACAAATAAAGATATAAAAGAATGGACATGGGATCTATTGGACGAAAACTAAATAAAAATAAGAAAAGAAAATATAGCAGATTACTTAAATAATTATTTTATTTCAATTGGTCAGAACTTAAAGACAAATAACCCACCAAACATACAAGAAGCAATGGGTTTACTACAAATACAGGGATCTTTTCCGTCAGATAATTTTAAATTTAAGTATGTAACTACCCTTGAACTAATGAACATAGCTAAGAGAAAGATAGACCGATCAGAGACGATGGATATATTCGATATATCCGGATCTTTTCTATATGATATAATTTTGCGTCTGGGGGACCATCCAACTTTCCTTATTAACAATATTCTGCAGTCGGATGAATATCCTATAACACTAAAAAAGAACAGAGTCACACCATTATATAAAGGCAAGGGAGAAACCACTTCTGTGAATAATTATAGACCAATAACAATAGTACCCACAGTCTCAAAAATTATAGAATCACTGATGGCAGACAATATTATGAGCCATATGAGTCAGAATAATTTGATCACCAATGCCCAGTACGCATATAGAAAAAATCACTCGACTACGTCTGCGGCTCAAAAGCTAGTAGAAACGATTATTGATGGCCTTGAACATAAGAAAAAAGTGGCTGCAATATTTCTAGACTTATCAAAAGCTTTTGACTCTGTGAGACCTTGTAATAGTGAAGCTCTCAGCTTACGGAATAACTGGAAAACCTCTCCGACTTATAAAATCATTCCTTGAAGATAGAGAGCAAATTGTCGAAGTGAAAATAGACAAAAAACGTCATAAATCATCGCCAAGGAAAGTAGATATAGGAATTCCGCAGGGATCGTCATTGGGAAATACCTTGTTTCTGGTATTTCTCAATGATTTATGCCTTAGTGGAATTAAAGGAGAAGTCATCCAGTATGCAGATGATACGACAGTGATTATAACCGCGGACTCACATGAAGAACTTCAGAAATGTATAAATAAAACTTTAAGAGAGTTAGAAAACTGGTTTACGGTGAATGGTCTGAAACTGAATACTGATAAAACGCATATAATGTCCTTCAATGCTGTATCACCAAACTTTAAAGAAGCTCCATTAATATTAGAGAATGGAACTGAATGTATATACGCAAAGCATGTTAAGCTATTAGGATTCGATTTAGATCCCTCCTTAACATGGAAAGAACATATTAATAATACTTGTAAAAAAATGGCAAAAGGGGTTTATGCATTAAAACAGTTGAAACCAATAACAAGCCCAGAGCACCTAAAGGAAACTTATTATTCATACATACACTCTATACTTTCATACGGCATAAGTATATGGGGCAATGCGACAGACTTTGAAAGAGTGTTAATAATGCAGAAACGAGCAATAAGAGTACTTGTGGGAGGTAGATATAGAGAGTCTTGTAGAAACCATTTCAAAGAGTTGAAGATTTTGACGTCAGTGTCACAATATATATCAGAGATTATAAATTTTGTAAAAAGAAATCCACATTTGTTTAAACTTAAGACTTATAACTCAAATAGAACCAAGATAAACAGAGTATTGTTGAAACCAACTGTGCCTAGGCTGTGTATGACTAAGAAACTACCCACTATAATGGGAGAGAAACTGTTCAATAAACTCCCCGCACACATTCAGTCTTTGAATAATGATCAGCAATTTTGCAATAGCGTCAAACAATTATTGTAAGATCAGACACTATACAGTTTTAAAGAATACTTTGAAAATGACTACAGTCAACTACCAATTGATTCTAAACTTGCTTAGAAATTATGTAATTAACTACTGAGTAAGGAGTGTGATGCCAAATTGTCATTTTAGCCCCTATACAGCTAAAGTGACAGTACCAAGATTTATTTAAGTTGACATATTGTATGATTACATACCTATTATTATGTTTGACATGATTTTAATAACAAAAATTTTCATTGTTTTATTAATAAAACTAGACATATGTAACTTCTAAAATTTTATAAAAGCCTAATGTTATAAATTCAATTTGACGAGATATTGTAATTTGTGTAGCATATTCTGTGATATTAGTACTTATACCTATGTATGTTACAATTTTACATTATCAATAAAGATTCTTTATCTTTATCTTTTTATCTTTATCCAGCGGATATCGATGACCACTTGGTTTAAAATGAACATAACTTTTTTATTTACGAACCGATTGAAATGAAATATATATATGAATACATTTATATGATATATACAGTTTAAAATGCACCAGCATGTTAGTTAAAACTGTTCACAAATCGATTCAGCCGTTTTCGAGTCTATAACGAACAAACATACCGACAGACAAACAGTAAATCAGTTTTTTTAAAACATGATTTTTGTGTTCTATTGCATTAATGAAAACCCCTCAACTATTTTTTTTCAATTATCTTCAATGTACAGACACCGACCGGTTACAGCTTTATTATATGTTTAGATAATATATTTTGTTGAAAATTCTGTAAATTCAAATTAAGTCGCACAGAGTGGCTACGTCACGCGTCTTGATATAGTGCTGTCCCGTTTTGGCATGTATGTACTGTTCTTGCACGCACGGTTTGGCAACGTAGCTGGAAACCTAATCAAAAGTGACGTATTTGTATAAAATTGCACCACTACTAACGTAAAAAAGACGATATTTTTGTGCTTATTTCGTTTATTTGCAGGCTACATGATTACTATTTTTTTGAAAAAGCTAAAATACTAACAAAATTAGGGCTATGTTCAGTCACAAGTAGTTTGAAATTCAATGCACGTACTCAAACTTGTCCATTTCAATTTGTATGAAAAATGTATCACCTTAAGGCAAGATTCTGCTAAGTTCTGTCTCTTTCATCTTGAGACGAGACGAGACGAGAGACTTCATTTTGAGCGAATCAGAACCCATCGCGAGATAATGTGACATGGTGTTGTAGCTATGGCTTAGCGTCGTGCTTCGCAACCACGAGACACAACTCAAGAACTACATCCTATCCTCAATATTTTTTTGGTTAAACAATCTATCTGCCCAAGAAGACTCCTCTAAAAAACTCGTTCTGCGAGGGACCACGATAACAACACTCAATATCCTAATTATTAAGTATTGATACAACTGAACAAAAAAACGGTAAAAGACTTACCTTCATGAAGACCTTCTGCACGAAGACGAGATGGTTGAGCAGGTCGGTGGAGAGCGTGTGCTCAAAGAGGCCGATGTCGGCGGTTGCGTGCAGGTAGCGGCCGGCACGCAGCACGGCGCCGGGCGGGGCCGCGCCTTGCTCCTCCAGCACGCGCGCCGCCACGTGCACCGCGGGCAGCGCCACCAGCGCCGCGGGGGGGATGTTGCTCTCCGGCATCTGACGGAGCGACGTTACATGACTATCATCACATCTATCTATGGAAAAATAAACAAGTCCAAAAACAATGGGAACAAAAACTGACGAGAACCCCTGATTTTTGAGGCATTTTGCTTGTTGTCTTAGTCTGGGCATACCACCTAAGAATAAACTATGTATATCAATTGCTATCGTTTATGACGTAATTTGATACTGCAAATGTTTGAAATGACGTCATAAACGATAGCATTTGATATAGTTTACTCTTAGGCGGTAGGCCCGCGGTAATTAAAAAAATATGCTTAGTAGGTAAGTAAGGGCAAAAGATTTGAAAGTTATGGCATATATGTAAGTTCCAGACGTTTTAAGTCGGTGAGGTGTAGTGACCTGAAAGCTGCAGTCTTCTCCATGGCAACCAACCTACAAAGCACAAAACGGTGACTTACCATTCGGCAGCTTTTGTTCGTAGGGCAACTACGCAATCACAAATTGCACTTCGAGAACCAACAGCGACTTATGAGTGTTTTAGTTTAGTACCTGCAGCTTGGTAGCAAAGCTCAGCGAGTGCGTGGGCAGGTCGATGGTGAAGTGCGCCTTGTGTCCCGTCACTCCGCCGCTGTGCACGTGCTCCATCTTGTACTGCGCCTGCAGCGACGGCAGTAGGGCCGCCGTGATGCTGAGGCTCTGGAAGAATACGGACAAATAGATGAGAATAAACATATTATATGGTTAGTTAAGGAAACATTTAGTTCACCAAAAATCGGTCAATTTATTGCGAGATTTGACAAGCTTAGTGAACTAAATGGTATGCATTACGAGTCTTAATCCCAAAATAAACATATAAATACCTGGACGACTATAGAGAACTGCAGATGCAGTGGGTCAAGCAGCGTGCGCGGCGGCGCAGGTCGCGGGGGCGGGCGCGGTGCGGGGGGCGGACTGCCTTCCGAGGAGGAACCCTCTGCACCCGCAGCTGTGCCCCCCGGCCCACCGCCGCGAGACATGCGGGATGATGTGCGGGTCACACCCAGTTCCTACAGGCAGAAAATATTGTATAAAACGAGTATGACACAAAACAAATACCATAAAATTAATCAATTTATATATAGGTTATGTTACGTCGCCCACGCTGAGTAGCCCGCCCGCCCTAGTTAGTAGTACCTGCAGCGTGGAGGAGAGCTGGCGGCTGGAGCGCGTCATGACGCCGTGCAGCGCCACGGGGTGCTGCGGCAGGTCGACGCGCACGCCGCCCACGCTGAGCAGGCCGGCCGCTCCCGGCCGTCCCGCCTCCCACGAGTACAGCGCCTGCGACTTGCCCACGCTCACACGGACCACCGTCCTGCGGACAATCATTCACTTGTAGCCATCTATGTATGGAGACAGACATTTGTAGAGCGTATGCGCGCGTCGACAGCTCGCTCACTGAAGGTGAAGATTTTCGATCAATTTCGCAAAGAACTAATGACAATAATAATAGTAACTTTTTCCTCGCGTCGTACTCTTTATAATATGTTAACACCCTCTGAAAAGTCAACGATGAATCATTTTTGCTCAGAAAACCTTCATTCTTTTGTTACGTCTGACATGTGATGCTGTGACTAAAAAGTCTGACAATAATTTAAGCTATGGACCAATTCTTAAATAACACAAAAGACAATTATTTTTCCACTTACTGGTGATTAGGCGACTCTCCCTCCAGCAGCACTATCATGGACCTCCCGACGTTCCCCGTCAGAGACCACTGCCGCGAGCGAGACGCGGAGAGTGACGCTTGCAGGGATGTGATCTCAGCCTCCAGCTTCAAACCGGACAGGGATGCTAGGAGACGTGTGCGGTGAATCCTGGAACAGGCAGATAGATTATATTAGGCTGTATTCGAGTTTGGATTAACCAATTGGTCAGAGTTTGGTCTGCTGGTTAAACATAAGGTGGGCGTATGAGAACAAGAAGAGGAAACTTCATCAGTTTTCGCGACGCTTACGGTCAGACTTTGAGCAAGATTCATTTAGTCAGTTTATCAGACGTCGCAAAATATTGTCGGGGTACGGAACCTTTAGCGGATAATACAAGTAAATATTTGTAATTCCTCCAGCTTGCCAGAGGTTCTGTTCGGTCTTTACAGCCGCAAGACACCATGAGATGATGAATCGTGTTCGAACATCTCGTAAACACTGAAAATCTACTAATAAAGTATAAGTACAGCCCCCTTAGACAAGGTTACATTGGTCTTTCTATTCCATAAGTGAGCGACAGTACGCTCACTAAAACACGCCCTTGTCTAAGGGGGCAGCTATGAAGCGAGCACAGTACCTGGCAACGCCGACGACCACGATGCCCATGTTGGGCGTGGTGGCTGGGTTGTCGCTCCGTGAGCCGGGCCGCGCGCGCGCCGCGCGGTACTGCTCCGGCATATCCGTCGACACTGAGAATCTATAAAAAAAATGCTTATTTTGCATAATTCTGTTTTACAAAGAGATATTGGAGTCCAAAGCCTCCCGAACTAGTTTTCACTGTGTCTCGGGAGCCGATCGCTTCTATGGACAAACAATTAATACAAATACAAATACAAATACAAAAATCTTTATTTCCTTTAAGTTTACAAAAATCAATGTGCAGGTGATACAAAAAATAACATAATATGTTCATGAAACATCAGTGGATCCATCCCAGAGGTTGACCCTCAGCCCCGAACTAAGCTGTAGCTTATGTGTCGGATACTGGAGATCTTCCCCAAGGATGGAAGCAAAGACTTACATCGGACATCGGTACAGAGTAACTTAGTAGCTAAAAATAAATGGATAGTGGTCGCCGCTGACGCCATGTAACTTATTATAAGATTATATTACAAATACATTTTTTAAGGTTCATATTTAGGTGTGTGTGTGTGTGTTTTATAGTATAAATTGTAGTAGGTATAAATTGAATGTTGATGGGTGTAGAAGTATGAATTAGAGATATAATGTCTGTGTCTGTTTTTGTGTGTGTGTGTTTTTTACTGTCGTGAGAGAGTGGGACAATAGTGTCTTTGTATGTTTGTGTAAGAAGATAGAATGTGCATGAAAAAAAACTGAAAATGATCCTATTTTTCAATTACAAAAAGATTTTCCGTTGCGTCGTAAACAATACAGTTATAAGTATATTTTAATATTAAAACTTTCGTGAGACATTTTATCAAAAGATTAACTAAACCGAAACCGTTTCCGTTTTGAGTGAAAACCGTTTTAGTTAATCTTTTAGTTATAAGTATATATTACGTGGAATATTGTTTTTTTCTACATGGTTCATCTGAATCTTATTAGGGATTTGTACGAACCCATTATGATTAAAGATTTGAGGTAAAATATAGAGAAATTAAAGCTAACTTTACGAAGTGACGCAAAAAAAAGGAACGTGATAACAATGATCGATATAAAAACTGATGAATACATTTTACAACGTAGTTGTCGTTGAACCGGCATTTATCGTACGTTATTCATATAAAACCAGTATAACGCATGTCGCAGTACCTGTGCGTGATAGTGTCTGCGTCGGGCATGTTGGCGTAGAGGTCGAGCAGCAGGTACACGGTGCGCCAGCAGCGCGGCGCCAGCTTGCCGTCCGCGGCGTCGGCGCCCGGCGAGCGCGGCGGCACGTGCGCAGCGCCGCCCGCGAACATCGGCGTGTGCGCGCCCTCGTTCAGCGAGCTGTAGCCTGCACACACCACACACATCTTTATACACTTCATTAAATAATACAAGTGTTAGAATAGTCCAGAGAGAGCTAAGCAAGCCTTGTTGTACACGCTTGCAAATTGACGTTGTTAACTAAACAAAACTAAATTTTCAAAAGAAAAAGGCTCGTCAAATCTAGCTAAAGCAGTACTTGTACAGTACAGTACCATTACAAATTTAACAATTTACCTTCATCAGCATAAAATACTTTTTATTTTATCGTTATCCTTGTAAATCTAGGCGGCAATCGAACATTTTCTAACTAAAAACAATCCATTCTCACCTAACTTCCCTTTAACACTCTTCCCAGTAGAGCGCAGCTTCTGTGCGAAGGACTGCGGCCGCGGGCGCGCCGGCGTGGTGAGTTTCTGCTGGCTCAGCGAGGGGGACACTGTGGGCAAGTCAGGCGTCACCGCTGGAACCAGCACGTCCCACTTCTGCTCCGCGGGGATGTACGCCGCCTCCTTCTCCAGGGACGATATGCTCACCAGGTTCTCGCGGAAATCTGATACTGGAAACATAAACACTTATATTAGAAAGAGCAAGATAGAGATGTTCAGAATTGATTTTATTATTTTGTTAGTGGAGTGTTAGGGAATTAAAAGTCACCAAGGTCACTTTCAGAACATTATACCTACTACCAAAAGTTATCTATCGTTTCAACAAAAAAAAACAACCTACCATACTCTTGCTTCTATGTTGTGACATGATTGTAAACCATCTTCTCTCTTTTTCAAGAATTTTCAAAGCAGCTAATCAGTCACCAATTTCAATGAATATATTGTATGGTATACCGTCTGAAGGCGGGTGCGGGGGGCGCACGCGCGCGAGGTCTGTCTGCGTGCGCAGCTCTGCATGCGTGTCCTTCACGTTCTGGTACATGTTGCTGATCTGGTGCAGCAGCCGGAGTAGCGGCATGTTTACCTTCAATACAACGACATCATTATTAGAGATAGATAGGTAAATACTTTATTAAAACACCATACATAAAACAATAAAAAAAAAACATAGAAATTAAAATAAGCGTCTTAATTGGCGGCGGTCTCTTCCAGGCAACCAATCTGCCAGGGATATAACATTAAAATGAAATGAGTAGAGGCCTTATCACATCTATAGAATATGATATTGAAGCGTCTGAATGAATTTTACAACCGCGCTCGTGGCTAAATAAGCCAATGCGACAGCGACAAATGGTAAAATGCCTATTTTGAATCGAGTTTGGTGGTACAAACAAATTGACAGTATTTCACTGATTTTGTTTGACATTTCGAGGTCCCCAAAAATGTTTTAACTATTTTCTTAACAAACAGCCTAATATGACACAGAATATAATTATGACCTTCTATGATATCTTCTATTTGAATGAAACAGAAGAATGCGAACAGAAGAATGCAGAATAAAACCAGTATCACACAAACCTGCTGCGATATAAACCGCACACTGATGTTGAAGTTGAGCATGGTGCTGATGTGCTTCTTGAGCTGCGTCCTGGATATGTACAGCACGTTCTGTCTCTGGATGAGCTCGTCCACGGACATGTCCGCCACCTTCTTCAGGTCCACGTCGAGAGATACCTTCTCGCAGAGGAATGCAGGCGTTTCCGACGGGATGTCCATGTGCGATTGGGACGCTGGAAATTAATCAAAAACAAATCAAATTCATTGTCTTATAATGCAAACGTCAAAAGAATATAAACTAAATAATGTTATTACGATTGTCACATAAAAAACATGGCGTACGAATATCACTCAATTTTTAATTTATAAAAGACATTTTTATTAGCCACTGCTTCAGTTTCATTTTGAAAGCTTGTAGACTCGCACTTTGTACTATGTCAGTTGGCAAGTTATTATACACTGAAGGAGCCATCACGTGCGTCAACTCAGCGGACTTGTGCATTCCATACCTGTACTGGATCAGAACCGGTTCAAACAAAAAACTCACTCTTCCCCTTGGAGTGCCTGCGGTCCCTGGCGTGCAGGTCGCTGACCACGATGTCTATGCGGAACATGTCGACCCAGCACAGCAGCGACAGCCGCGAGCCCAGCGACTCCAGCGCCGGCACCGAGCCGCCGCCGCCGCCGGCTGACCCGCTGCCGCTCTTGTTCTTTGATTCTCCTAGAATATGTATACCAGTTAGTACAGTTACTTTAGTACGTAATTTCAATAACTAGTTGTCGTTTCTACTGAAATATGTATTTTAATGTTTACGATCGCTCAGATGGTAGTCTTTGTATATGTATGTATATGCGGGCAACAGAGATAAGACAACAGCAATATGTAACAATATTGCGGTTCCTTAACCCTGTCTCTTTCTATAGACTTTGATATTAATTATTTCAAGGCAGTTAACATATCGATACACACTGTAGGCTCTTTATTTTTTACAAACTGGATTCTGAGCGCTCTGGTTGCATTAGGTATAACAAAGCGGCAGGGAGTATTGAGCTAGTGACGTACCTTGCGTGACCTGGTTGGGCGAGACCCCCAGCGCAGCCAGGAAGGGCTGGAACACGAGGTGTGCGTCCAGCAGCATGAGCGAGCCCTGCAGCGGGTACAGGCTGCAGGCGGGCAGCGCCGCCGCCATCGCGCGCGGGTTCATCTTCGACGCGGGGATCATGGGCTTCTTGCTCTTGCCAGACTCCTGGACGAGGAGAGAATGAGCAACGTTTACAAGCAGTTCACTATCATTATTGGCATAACTACATACACCAATTTTGTACATAGAACTCTAGTAAAGCACACTCTTTATAAGTACGGTTGTTTTTCGTCTCTCGATGCTCGCAAATATTTGTAAGTTAAAAAACCTCCGAAATTTAAGAGATATGAGGTATAGAAAATCATATCATACCGTTAAATGGAGGCGAAAATCTGTTTGTAGGTTTATTTGTTGCGCTGTCACAACACAGTAAAGGTTATCGAGATTTCATAGGTTCATACTTTTGATCTCGAAATTACTCGAGCAAAGTCATTTTCATTCAGCTATCTGTTATAGGTAATACAAGGCAAATTGTCATTGTTCAATGAGAGCAAGGGTACATCTCACCACTTTGATAGGCTCCTGTTTGGCCATCCACTGGTAGAGGTCCTCCCTGGCGCGGTCGTTCTTCATGTTCTCGTCGCTCCCGTGCGGGGAGTACAGCGACGGGTTCGACCCCACCGTCGGCAGGTCTTCTTTTAGAGTGCCGTAGTCTGGTAGGTTTAGATAAAGAAACTTATTTTAAAATTATAATGTCATTGCAAATATAGTCATCGGAGGTTTGTTATAAAAGTAGCAAGTTTGTTAGTGGCGTTACCCGCAACCGGCAAATATACCCCATATTTACTGGCCAGTACAGAATGATTGATTAAAGCATTTTGGTCCATTTTAAGGGTTAAGGCGCGTGCAATTGAAGATTTATTTTGCACACTCTAGGCTTAGGGCAATTTGTCTACTCTGCCGTAGTTACGTCAGAAGACTTTACATAATATTGAAAAATGTTGTGAAAGTTCCATCAGCCCGTTTAATGAATCAAACAAATTTCATAATGCTGCCATTTGTTTTAGTCAGAGATTAGTGTAAATGTTTCGGACTAACATTCAGACCAGTATACTTAATGGTTAAACGAACTTACCTTAAGTGAAGTTCGACCATAATTGTACGAGACGACGTTACATGCGAAGAGATTTCTTTATTTACTATGTGGTCTCACTTCTGTATGTAGGTACTAGGCGTCACACGCTGTGAAATAAAAACACAACAAAAAACTTTTGAAAAAATGTCACTGTCAATGTCGCGCCTGTAGCGCCGTCCTCCTGTCCAAACTCATTCATTTTAGAGTCTTACCATGGAGTACTAATATATGCTCTGCTTTCCATCTCTCGTTTGTGCTATTTAACAATACACGGGTTAGTCAATGTTGTTGACATTTACAGGGTCCGGGTGGGACTTTAAATCTCTTCGCATGTAACGTCGTCTCGTATAATTATGGTCGAACTTCACTTAAGGTAAGTTCGTTTAACCATTAATTATACTACGACGACGTTACATGCTCGAGATTTCTTTATTAACTATGTAGATGTTTAGCACTTTAGCATAAACGAGACCAACACGTATCAAAGATCGTAATGCTTGCATACCAAACGCTAATTTACAGTTTGCTAGATCTTTGATTGTGAACAAAATTTACCTAATGATGCTAACAATAGCTTATTTGAGAAAAAAAATACAGATTGAATAATAAGTTACAAATATAAATTTGTATTACAAGGGATCAACTTATTACATTTTAGAATTAAAATTGACTCTGTGAAAATATTTTACTCTCATCTGCTCTGCTGTAATGAGGCGCTCATATATTTTGGCGACTATAAATGATTTACATATTTGTGACACTAGTACACGGTCATAAAGCTTTTGCAGAGCAGATTGCCTCTCTATGAGGAAAGAGACTTGTAAGTTTAGGTATGACCCTATTTGGGACCGATGTCTTAATCAAGACACTAATACATATGTATGCCTATCCTCAAATCAAACATGAATATCAGTTAAGTATATTGAGGATAGCATCTGCCTGCACCCGCTGTGCAGTTGAAAATGTGAGTAGGTACACCACTAAATATGCCACTAAATTTATTGATTGTTAATTTGCTATAAAGCAGTAACACTTTAAAGTCATTGTACGTAATCACGTTACGCTACTAGACTAATTCGTTATCACTTGAGTCTCGCGACAGACTTGAGTGGAGCCACGAATGGCGCCGATCGCGCCCGACTATAGCCGAGCGCATCGAGTTGGATCCGCAATGGCTGATACGAGCGATACGGCGGAGCTGTTAAAATTGATGTTAATTGTTTAAAACAACGATTAAATGAATTGATTATAAATTTTAATAAAATAATAAATATTTTGTTAACAATTATTATATATTCTAGTGTAATATTTGCTGACAAACAGTTTATTATTTTATTTGAATTAAAAACCACTTGGATTTTATTGATTTTTGGACGGATCCGCGCGTTCGATCAAAATCGTTCGCACAGATCCCGTCGCATTTGCTATTGATATTATTGATTTTTGAAAGGGTCTGCACGTTCGCTCAATGTACATTGAACATAGGTAATGTATGCCACTCAATTAAATAACTGTTTATTTGCTATAACACTTTTTAAAGTCATTGTACGTAATCACGTTACGCCACTAGACAACGGTCTTATTTATAAAAAATGCCTATAGTATGCTTTAAGCATACTATAGTTAAAGTGTTCAATAAGCATTTAAAGTGTTCTACAAAGTTTACTATTTATAAACGTTCTATAAGCCTTCTATAACTATAGTACCCACGTGGTACCGACAATAAGTATAACTGCGTCATAAAACACAAAATTTTGTCTATACTCGGCTTCGACCAATAATGCACTAGATTCAGCATTGCTAACAAACACGGCTCAAAAAAGTGGCATGAGTTTACTATATACTGTATAGATTACGATATACACAGAAATACAAAATGACTATGTCACAAAAAATATTTATATGAAAGTCAATCTTACTACTGCATCATAAGGTTGAGTTTCGAGTAATGTCGTATACATCATAAGTCATCTTGCTCCGCGATAACAACGAGTGCTCATAAAATTTTATGACCATACGCAGTGAGCGTTAGAAAATTCAACCGTATTGCTATAGCGATAACGCTTAAATTCTAACCGTCGTAAGGCCGTGTGACGGTATTTAACTTGCCATAATATAATAGAACATAGAATTCATAGAGTCGCTTTGTTAATAAAAAGGTGGATAATTCTTTTACACTTCTACACTAATATCACCGGTTTATGGTGGAAATTCCAAAGACTCGCACTTAAAAAAAAATAAGAAAGAGAAAAGAATTAACGTTCTGTTTTCCGTATTATATTACATTTACTACTTTATATCCCGGATGAAACTGCAGAGTGCTGCTAGTATAGGTACTACAAACATTTAATTTTTCTTATAATACTAAAAAATATATTTTATTACAGTATTATTTTATTAAAACAGTATTACCTAAATCTTGCATGTTATTTTAACACAATAAATTAAAGATATTAAATATTTTTTATACATTTAAACTATTTTAAATATTTAAATTACATCCATTTTACAGTCTAAGAAAAATAAAAGAATGCGGCGACTCCATTAGACTTGTTCTAAATCAGGCCTAATTTGTTCTTGTCTTGCGTGTTAAATCTATTATGCGTCCGAAAGAGACAACTGCGAAGCAAATACAAAAGGATTTAAATTCTAGAAATACTAATTTGGAGATGATAACTGGACTATTTCGAATATTAATCACTGTAAGAATTTGTAAAAAGTATAAAACTTATCGAAAATACGAAATCCCATGTTGTTTTCTCTTTGTAAGCGTGTTATTTTTGCAACTTTTCACAGCACACTTCGGCACTGTTTCACATGACGGTCGGCGTGTCACTGACGGCAAAACAGTGCTTAGTGTGAATTTAAGCACTGTTTAGTTTGGTTACTTTTAGCGCGCTTTTGTGTGATCTAGGTTATATTTGATCGAAGATACTCGGACACAAACAAACGTCAAAGTCGTTGATATTCAGGCGCGTAAATAGAGTTCAAGCAAGATAACTCTGCGCGCGGATAAAATTGGAACTAAAATGTTCAGATTGCAATTTGATCAGAGGCAGAAGCCAATACTTGGCATAAGTGCTGCCGCCAGTCGCGCGCAAAGTTATGTTGTACGGACTCTATCAAAGTTTTCGCAAAAGTTTTAATTAAAATAAAATAAAATTAATACGGAATTTATAAAAAGGCAACGTAGTGAAAATTGTCTGGAGGAAGATAAAGTTTGTGTGCTTGCAGTTGAATATTGCTCTTTCATATATACGAACATTTTGTTCGTTATCATCATATTATGTAATTTAAACAACATACTTCAAACTACTTCTACTACTTGTTTTTTACTCCAAAGACAGCAAATCATCTGATAACAGGATAGTCGGCCATCTTAGATCTTATAGCACCGTTATAGTAAGGTTAAAGTGGGGTCCTCGCTACTATAACTTCACAATAGACTTATAGAACTGTTTAGCGCTATAGTGCGTTTATAAATACCGATTATGGTCATTTTTCTTATAGTGATGTTATAGAACACTTTAACTCTTCTATAACTTTTTATAAATAAGACCGTAACTCTTTATCAATCGTGATTTATTCAACGCCCATTATATACAATTAATGTATGTTGGTATTGTATTCCACTAAACCGAACATTTGCTAATTTGATATGAGCAGTACACTTTTAAAGTCATTGTACATAATCACGTTATGCCACTATGACTAGTTGTTATCAACCGTGCTCAAGTAAATATGAATCACAAACAAAGTAACCGTTATAGATTAGAAAATCTAGTTCTTTTTACATTGAATAACCCGTAGAACAATGTATGCAAGAAAATGCTGGTAAATAAAATATTATTTTGTTGTATTGTAATTGTAACAAAAACAACAAATATGTCGGTACATCGAAAAAAGATCGTTACAAGAAACATTGCTAGAAAAGTCATGTTTCCGATCTTCATAACAAAAATGTGGGTATTTCAAAAAAAAATCGTTACATCATTTGTTGAAAAGATATCTATATTTACGATCTATTCGGTATAGTTTTATAAAATATATAAGATTATACCAAGAAAATTAAAATCCATGATGAATAAATGCAGTAAGATTGCTTTAGTAAGTTAGTAGTTGCACTAACCTTTATCCTATGAGCTGGTTGATGAATTGCTTAGTTTTTGTACCAAACGTCGAATTTTCGACGTTATTTTAAAATTCCGATGCTCCTTTTCCTAATTTACCACTTGAACACATGAAATAAACACTTTTTTCCACGAAAAATTCAATTAGTAAAATTCAACGAAATTTATGATGTTGCGACGCCCGCACACAAGAAAAGAATGAGTTTGGACAGGAGGACGGCGCAACAGGCGCGACATTGACAGTGACATTTGTTCAAAAGTTTTTTTTTGTGTTTTTATTGCACAGCTCTAAAAAGTGTGACGCCTAGTACATACAGAAGTGAGACTACATAGTAAATAAAAAAATCTCGAGCATGTAACGTTGTCGTATATAATTATATTACGTAGTATAATTGTTTGTATGGTTACTAGTTGTGTATAATGTATGGTACTTATGTTGTATGGTATGTATGGGTCACTCACTAGCAATGGCGTCGTCATGGAACGTCGGCTTCCGAGTGGAAAACGGCAGCGTCGGGAACACCAGGCTCGCTCGACTGCTCTGCGCCGCGCGGACTGTACCGGGGGGATTAGCACAGGGGTTAGCACTCTATTACTACGTATGTAAGAGGCATTTTGGAATGAGCTTGTTATGTTCTGTTTGCAAAGTTTCAACTAGTAGAACTATTTCGGAACAATGGGATAAAGATTAGCGCGACAGTCTTAAATCACGCTCACTGTTAATATTGGTTTGGTACAAGTATCTAAAGGGTTAGGTAGCAATAAGTCGGAATATATGTAATTGAACATATTCAACACACCATATTAATCTCCGATCACAAAATTTTTGGAATATTTTAAAAACAATATTTTACCAAGTAAATTTTAATCTGTGTCAATAGGCATTTGTGTACAATTTAATAACAGTGTGTTCATGCCCAGATGGAGTAATTGTAACACATTTTGGACAAGAAACTAAAAACTAGCAAAATGTATAATAAGGCAAAAACACACACACACACAAAATTAATTGTACACACTCAAAATTTCACAATCAGAAACGTCATACTTCAGATCTTTTAACGCAGAAACGCAAATAGATGGAAATCATAAATACAATCTGGATACGTATTCACAATCACATGCTAATGAAATAAAAGAAGAAGAATAGCCAATAAAAACATCAAACACGCAGAGCGAGGAATAAACCACAAAGATAATAAAAGAACTGTGTGTGATATTCACATACTTTCATACAAAATTGCTCCTGAGAATCTGAGGAAGAATGTTTTGGTAGCTCGCAACACTAACACAGCTAACTAAACACACAATGCTATCATACAACTCAGAAGAATGCATGCTAAACATGTCGACATGCTTAGCTTGCCTTCTTACTCGCTACACACAGAAGTAGTCAAGCAACTGGCCTTATATCATTATCACAAAACACAGTCAAGGCGTAATTAGCACAGAAGAACGTAAACTACTTGGGAATTGATTGGAAAAACACATCTACATCTTCACAGAGGAAAGCGCGAAAGTCCAAACTCAAGTCAAAGACCACCTCACACATAAAACACTAATCAATGATTAAACAACAGCTTAGTAAACAATATTTTGTCTAATAAAATCTCTCTCACTCATTGGAAGTTTTGAGACCGAGCAAATGAGACAAAATACTTCCTGCTGTTTAAACATTGAATTTTTTAAAAGTATTTATACACATCAAGCTCAAGTTACACACTGCGAGTCAAGCGGAACTCCGCCTTACGGCATTAAGAGACAAATTTCTTGCTTTTGCAAAAATTTTCACAAGTATTCACACATCAAGCGAAACTCGGCCTTGCGGCGTGCGGTTAGGGTCATGCGTACGCACCGGAGGGCGGCGTGGAGGGGAACGAGTGCGGGCGCGGCACGGCCGACACGGCAGCCGCCGCGGCTGCACACACACCGGTTAGTTGTACCACGGAAGCAAGTTGATGTTAGTGTGTCGGTGGCGACCCAGTCAACGCATAGTTCCACAATTTTTTGGTGACCTTACTTGTCTACTTTTTTATAATAAATATAGGATTAATTTTAATAATATAGAGACACACTAGATTGCCTTGCCTGATATGAAATTGCAACGTTGCAGTCTACGATCTCAGCTTCCTTTATTCATTGGATCGTCTTGACTAATAACTGACTATAGGTATTCGTAATTAGGAAAAAAGTGAAAAAACACACATATTGCATTGTGGCATATTTCTAGTCAATATATTTCTTATACATACTACTGATCTATTTTCTGTATTTTATTATGCGAATCATTTAAATTGCAAGTAAATTATGTGCACTGGGCTGTCACTAACTTTCTAAATACTTAAAAGCATTACATTAGTGCCTGTTCCTTGGTGCATTATTTAGTTTTGACACTTTTTAAATAAGGACTTTAAACATCTAAGAATAGAATTACTATATATATATATTCATATTGATGTATATTCTCAATACGTTTTGAAGTTTTTAGATGTTTTTAAAAGTGTACTCACCGGGGGCAGTCAGTTTGTCTACATCCATGTTCAGTAAGAGACAGTTCTCGTCCAAACCCTCATTATCGAGCTGATACTCCTGCCAACCCTCCACGGAGTCCTGAGAAAAAGGATGTGTTACAATAATTTAAGTCAATTAATAAAATCGCAAATATGGATACTGTAAATGTTATTTGTCTCAAGCAAGATACATTTTATTAATAGTTTCTACATTTTAAAAATATCAGCATTTCAGAAACAATCCACACCAAGTTCTAAATTTAAGTCAACCGAGCAGTAGTAAACGAAAGCAGACTCTAAGCCCATGACTACAGAGTGGCGTGTGCAGTACCTCGAGCAGGTCTGGCAGCGCGAAGGTGACGTTGAGCGGCTTCATGGCCTTGCTCTTGTAGTTGTGTTCCAGCAGCAGCGGCGTGTACAGGATGTTCTTCCACTGTCGGCTCAGCACTATCACGCCCTGGGAGTAATGAAAACAAATGTTGATGCAAAAAGAGGGTATAATAAATTTGTATTAGAGTCGCCAACTCTGTTGTTACGAGTTTTCAAAGCGCCCTAATAAGAGGCCTTAAGAACTTTTTTTTAATTCGTTTCATTCATGCCTGATTGATAAATAGTTTTGATCTAATGTTGACGCATTATTCGATAAATTTTCAAATACTTTTGGGATTCAAAATATTGTTTTCAAATTGGTAGAATAGAACGGAAAGACCTACAAAAGTTCTCTATTGACAGTTTGAATAGAGTGAGACTACTAAAGAGCGAGAGGGACAGCAACAGGTACCTGTCTCAAGGTAGACAGAGAGGGCAGGTGTCTCTCAGCCAGGTCCGCCTGCACGGCTGCCGCGTCGGCTTGCAGCGCGTACCGCAGCAGCACCGCGCACAGCTGCAGGGAGGGCTCCTCGCGCAGCTGCTTGCCCATGGGGGTGTGGCGCCCGTAGCGACTCTGCAGAACATATAAGAAATAAATAAACATTGCACACATCGCCATCTAGCCCCACACTAAGCAAACGCTTGTGTTGTGGGTAGGTACTAGATAACGGATATAATACTTATGGATGGCTAGTTTAATGTTAGGTTAGTAATGTACGTTAAAGTAGTTAAGACCCGTATTTTTGCCACAGCATGAGGTGAGGAGGTCAGATACTGAAAGTAGTAAGCTCGTACCTTAGGTAGGTTGTGGTGCGGCGTGAGGTCGAGCGCGGCGGCCATGAGGCTGGCGGCGGTGGCGGTGAGGCGGCGAGCGTACGCGCGGTACAGCGCCACCACGCGGATGCCGAGCCGGTTGCACGGGTTCATCCACGCGTTGATGGCCGGGGACGCCGTGCTCAGCAGGTTCCAGTCCAGTCTGCGACATGAAAGTTTTTTCATTATAAACTGCCAAAAAATGTACATTAAGAATGTTGAAAAAAGAGCCGCTCACCTAGTATAGTCTATTTTCTTTGTGATAGGTGTGCGCGGTGGAGCTGCGAAGTTGAACCACACCACTTTCAAGTCGATGGCACACGACGATGTATTCCCGTTGTCTTTGACCGGCACTACGGCAGTGGTGCTCTCGTTGTGTGACACGTCGTCAGGCCCCGGCGTAGATGGCTCGGCGACCGGCGGGACCGGAGGCGGCTGCGCGCTACCCAAGTTCGGAGTACTGGGCTTCGAATTTGACTCTTTCTTCCTGAACAAGTCTTCGATACCGGATGTCCGACTTTTGGTACTCTTCTTGTCTTCTTTATCCGGTTTCAATTCTTCAGCCGATTTGACGGATTCTCTACAGCTTTCGCTGTCAGTTCGCGTAGGTTTCTTTTCCTCGTTCGGTTTGTTGGAAAGGGAGTGTTTTGAGACTTTAATATTGACGCCTTCCAGTCCACATTCGAACATTATGTATCCGATAGGGACGACATCTTTCTGAGGTTCTGCGTTCCCGTTAGGATAACACATGGACTCGCAACCTTTCGCACAAGAGTCCACTCGGATGAACTTGAAAGCTACCTTGGAATGTTGGCACGGGATTCCTGTCACGGTAGCGTCCTTCAGTTGCGTAGACTCGTTCCGTATCCGCCTCAACTGTCCGTGAACTTTGCCCACGTTCAATGTGATCGTAGTATCTTCGCATTGTTGCTGCGATGTTTCAATAAACACCGGCTCTCCTTTGTCTTGACCTCGTTTTCTTGACGTTTGAGCAGAAATCAAAGCACGGGGACCTTTCATGATGCCAAACGACTTCTTATTACCGAGAGCTCGTAAAGTCGGTCGATAGTATAACTGTACTGATTCCAATGTCTTCTTTGAGCTAACATACTTTGCGATGATATTTTCGATGGATACACCAAACAGGGATACACAAGTCAAGTCTTGAATGTTGTCCAGAGCCGAGAAAGATATCATATCTTCCACGACCGACGACTGAATGAAGATGATGTTCACTTTGGGCACTGTTACAGTTGCTTGCAGTTGATCGTAGATTGTTTCTTCATACACATTCGAGTGAGGTATCGTGGCAAGTTTGCATTTGTCATCTTTGTCTCGGACTACGTTAGACATGTTCCGTCCTTGCATCTGTGGCAGCCAGTTCTGCACGTTGCTCTTTTGTTTTAGTATATTGGCGCTTTCAACTGTGGAAATGCACATAAGGCGCAAGTGATTTATCACAGTGATCGGGTGAATGTTGGCCAATACAGGCGTCAAGGATTCTACAAATTTTTGAGTGCTCTCGAGAACAAGCGGGGTGAGCATTATGTCAATTTCTCCTCTAAGTTTGATGAACAAACCGCTTCTGCTGTCACTGGTGGTTGTAGCTGTCGTGGTGGTCGTCTTTTCATGGGCGTTCTCTTGGTTTTCCTGAACATTTTGCTGCACGTCCCACCAGCCTTGCGGGTACGGGTGCGATTTTACTTGAGAATTAAAGTGCGGAGCTAAATTTGAGTATGGGCCATGTTGAGTTTGATTGTCATCCTTCTTCGATATCAATTTAAGAATGTTGACTTTTCCAACCGATTCAAAGTTGGGTAGATACTTTTGCCCAACGTACACCAAAGTTCCGTCATCGGCTCGTTTAAACAGCGGCAGGGTAAACACGTCACTGCCACTGGGCAGCGAGCACAGCGACCAGTTTGAACATTTAAACTGCGGCAGGTTCTGCATGTAACTAGCCATCAGTAAAGGCGAGTCCACTATGGGCTTGTTGGTCTGCATGTGAAGGTTCACTAACGTCATGTCTTCTTGTGACGATATGGCCGATATAAACGAAGTGGATGACACCGAGCCGCTCTCTGAATCAGGCGGCGCTCCCGTGCTCAGAGTATCAGGCAGATCTACTACTTCTCGCTCGGATCTAGGCATAGAGTTAGTCCACTTTTCTCTCTCATTTGTGATGTCATTGATTCCAAAGGAGCTTTTATCTCTTGGGTTGCTGTGGCGACTGCCAAAAGAATGTTTCAAACTAGAAGACCGACTCGGGAACATATCTTCATCAGCAGAAAAGAACGCTTCGGAATGGTTTTCACTTGTGATTGACATAGTTCTTTGTACTTCCTGTAACAAGGCCTCTTCCTGTGGCACTTGTGCATTCAACGAATAGTGTGACTCGGATACAGCGACCGGTCGAGGCGGCACTCTCGGCACGGTGAAAGCGTCTATTTCCACTGTTGAAGGCTTTTTACCGGGTGCATTTGCGTCTTTTATACCACAGCTCAGCGCCAATTTTGAATCTGACACGCTGCTCTCTAACTGGGGCACGTTCAGAATTGTCTTGTTTAATTTGGAGTCGCTGTCAATTTTTGAGTTTCCTAAAGGAACGGTGGAATCTACCAGGCGAGCGTAAGGAACGTCGCTTTTAGTGCTCGATACCAAGATGTTATTACTTCCCTTGCAGGAGCTGGTATACGAGAAACGTCTCGTTAGGCTCCGTCGCTCTGCGCTCAGTGGAGACTTGTTCAAAGACTGCGGCAGCGGAGAGGGTATCAGAGTAGCCACGTTTGTAGGCTGCAAGCATACATTGAGGCTATTGTACGGCGGCGTATGGAAGACTAGCTGCCCTGCATGAAGCAAACTCTGCCCATAGCCGTACTCGCCGGGTGTAATTTCTATGACGTTGAACATCGCGACATTTATTCCTTCTTGTAGATCAGACTGGTTTGGCTTCAAGAAGTTAGGTCCGTTACGATTGGACCCGAAGAATGCGCAGCCACCTGTGCACCCACACTGTGTACTTTTCCCTTCGTTCGCCCAAAGAAACCATAATCTTTTCGTTTTCTCATCGTGGAGTTTCAAAAACTTCTGTTGCACTAGATGCAGGTTTTTGGGACTCTGTGGTAGCGAAGAGGCGGCTTCTATTAGCAGGGGGCCCATGGACATGGAACCTACTCCGACCCAGTTATCACTCTCGGGCGGTTTGAGCGGTGGCTGGCTGGTGCTGCTGCCGCTTGACTGGTGGTGCGTGTTCGTCTGCATGTTTGTTTGGGTATACAACGCTGCCTTTATATTAGGTAACAATCCAGTGATTCCTGTCCCGAACCCTGAGCCGTGAAGGTTGCAGAAACTCAATCTAATCGGAGATATCCAAGTCTGCAAAGTCGTGTTCGAGTCGGCGATGTAAATATCTATGAGATCTATCGCCACGCGTATCATCTTGTACTTGATTTCATTTGGAGTCGGACATCGATATTTCAAGGTAGGGTCAGTCTCCGGACACATGATAGTGTTCATCCCGTGGTGGCATTGCTTTATGGGGTTGGGCGGCACGAGTTCGTTTTCATTATCACAGATGAGTAATAAGAATGTTTCCAGCGAAGAGACGACGTGGTACAGCTGTGGCAGCGACATCCGCCCCGTCAGCTGCCCGAGTTGAATCTCCATCATCCACGCGTATTCAACTGTCTCCTCTTCCACATTTCTGTTTGTATCGCTGAAGAAACCGTTTCCTCGCAACTGGAAAGATGAGAGCATCAAATGCCCTTGATAGAGTGCACCAGAGTTATTTGGGTTCGATCTCGACAGGTTATTGGCCGAGACTAATATTGAGGGGCTCAATAGCACTTGTAACTTATTTTCTTTAAATTTTTTGTCCATTTCGAAACCGAATCTTTCGACGAGTATCACAGGGCACGGTGGTTCATTTTCACTGCAATTTTTCACTAAGTGCGCTTGGATATCGTGTAAGATGATCGAGACGGACACGTCTAAGGGCCGACAGTGTCGCGGGTCGAACGGACCTTTACTGGAATCAGTCGAATCATCGATGGAGATCTCTGTATGTTGGTTGACGCTACTTTTGTCGTTCATTTTAGAGCTCTCCCAGAAAAATTGCTCCATCGAGGGAGTTTTCTGCATGTCTGTAAACACTTGATCCTCCCCAAATATGTTTTCAACTAAATTCATAAAGCTCGTGATGATGGTGCCGTATGCGAGTAGGATCGATGGGCCCACTTCTAACTCGATGCTGACTTTATCAGGGGCGAGTGTGGTTCGGTCGAAATTATTTCCGTCCATGGCCCAGTTGATTTGTGGTTGCTTTCTCATCCTCGGTATTCTCATCGGTGATAGCAAGATCTCTTCTTTCTCTGGTGTGGTGATGTCTGCCTGTGGCTCCGGTCCCAGCGGTGGGATAGGATGGTAGTTGTATCGCACGCTCAAAGCCACAATGGGAACTGACCAACAATCTACCCATCCTTGTGATTTAACACATTTCCTTCTCCACTTGGAAGCTTTCAGTCTGCATGGGACTAACTTCATGTTCTTATCGATTGACAAAAGCAGTAGTCGAGATGTGTTTACTTCGGGCAAATATAAGCTCATGTCGACAGCTTCTCCTTGCACCCAAATTTTCAGAGGTATGACATCTGGCAAGAAATCGACAAAAGGCAAATCGAACGACACATCCAAGAGGTCGCCACAGAATGCCACATGGTTGTTTTCCTGATTTGTAGAGCTGCAGTCTATCCAGTTGTACTGGTTGCTCAGTGTGACGACTTCACACTCTTTGAGCAGTAGCGATATTTTCCAAGTATATGGCACGAAGTGTAGAATGTCCGGTCGTGCTTTGGTCGCCCAATCATTGATGAGATCCTGAAAGAACTCTATATGTGTGTAGACGAGGTGCGCCGTGGCCTTGCAGCCCGTGAGGCTGAGCTGCCAGCACTGGTGGTGATTCCACACCAGCGGGTAGTGGCACTTTACTGTGTACTCGAGGGTTTCACTCTCTGCCATGCTTCTGTATTGTAGGCTCGTTGTCGCCTCTATATGTAAAAGCTGCCCGGTTATTTTCGTTGTATAACCGTCTTGTAGTACAATCCAGGGTAACGTCACTTCCAGGTATGATCCAGCGCCTATGTTGATGTGCACTGCGTTCGTTTCTTTATTTTTCGTAAACAAAATGTCGATAGTCGCTTCGTTGAGAGTCGACAGCCTGATGTCGAACGACTGAGTCATTCGTCTGTCGCCCGGTTTAGGCTGTGGAGTCACCTCTAAGTTCTTGTAATTCGGAGGGAAGAAAAATTTGAACAGATGATCTCTTTGCCTATCTGCCCACGGGCCGTAGCTAAAATCTGTTCCTTTTCCGCATTTGATATCAACTCCCCAAATAGGCGGAGCTGACTCTACTATGTCTCCATTGGCGAGCTGCAGCAACACAGGCTGATCTGGTACTAGTCCCGGCTCATCCATGTAGAAGTATACTTCTATATAGTTAGAGCTCATGACTACGAAGCCCTCTCCCATGTACCGCGGCGGCTCGTCTACCATCGACGTGTAGTTCGGACTGGGTGCTAGCATCACTTTGCAATTCTCTGCTTTAGCTTTCACAAAGTGCATGAGATGATCTAAGCTCGAGGCGGGCGGTTTCGTACTATACACTAGATGTGACTCTTCCACACTTATTGAAAGCGTGGTCGGAACTAGGCGGTTACCGAATACGACTCTCCCAGCACAGATATCTATCTTTATGACGGGAATAAGGTCTCGCCAAGTTCTAGCCATAGCTGCTTCTGATCTGACAGTGTCCTGCGCCCGTCTCCTTTTCTCGTTAGCGTCGTTCATAGCTTTGTCTCTGTCAGTGGAGTCATCGTCGTGTTGCTGCTTGATGACGGCGTCGAGGCCGAATATCTTCTCCAGTTCATGATAGAGGTCACATCGGTTGTAGAAGTGTAACTCAAAGCCATTGAGCATGATGGACAGCCGAGTGTCTGAGTGTGACAGATCTGTAAATGATAAAAAAATCATTTAGTTCAAGTGCAAAATTGATATTGTTTTATCATTTCTGACTCAGATTGAATGACTATTTGACTATGAATTTTTCAAGTGTTTATCTAAATATTTTTTGCATCATAAATCTTTTTCGTCACAGGTTTTTAGATATTTTTAGTCTTTTTTTTATATTGATGGAATTTATAAATAACTAACCTGACCACTAAATTAAAAATTTGTCAAAAATCAACAATTTGTGTTAATCTATAAATGAATTTATGATTTTTATCTATGTATCTATTCATCATAATCATTAACAAACTTCATATTCCACCTACCTTCAGAGACATCTTTAGGCACATAGGACCTCCACCAGCGGAAGATCAAGTATCCATCTTGTATGCGGACAGCATAGTCATAGTTGATGTACACTATGTCTCGGAACATGATCTTGCCAGACAGGGCATTGAGGGTGAATGAACCTGAAACAAAATGAATCATTACATTATTAACAAAACTCTGTTGCGTAGTGGAGGGTGCCCTGCCAGGCTGCCACCAGGTGGAGCAAGGACATCATAAAGAGAGCAGGGAATAGAAAACAGGCTAAGTGGCATGATTTTGGTGAGATCTATATCAAGAAGAGGATGACTGTAGGCTGATGATGATGATGACATTAATAACTCCTAGCAAAAACGGGGTGTTATGGTTGTACTATGATGTGTAATTGGAAGTCCACTCTGGTTGTCTAGTAGTACAAATCCAAAGCAAAGAACTCATTTTAATATAGGTTTGTTTTGTTTCAAATTTCTTTATTTTAACTTAATAAGGAACATTCCTAGCCAAAATTTTGACATTTATTTCTTTACAGTCTACTTGAAATTATTGTAATAAAAAAATAATCAAAATACTTGATAGGAAGATAAGTATGTCAGTGTGCAGCAGGATTTAACAAATCCTTCCATCAAGAATAATTACCTACTCATTAACCTGAGCAATATCCTAAAACATTATTTTGTGTACATAAATAAATTGACATCTTTTCCTGAATTAGTTATCTGAAATCATTCTCATAAATAAGGTGTATATTGGTTAACTAAAAGGGATTTTAAGGATAAAGTTTATATTGCTGCTTCCTTGTCAATAACAATTGATACATTCATGATAGCTATGCAACAAAACATATATAAGTAGGTAGGTGTTTGAATTATTACCCTACATAAATTTAAAAGTATATTTTGGTTCAGTGGAGCAAATATTAAGTTTTGATTACAAATTTCAAACACAAAATACTGATTAGTTATTCACTGGTTAATTTAGATTCATAACATAATTAATAATATTATAGTATAACAAATCAATATCACCATCCAGAACACCAGTAGTGGTGGCAATACTTAAAATCATAGTCATTGTTTAAAGAATAAATTGTTTTATCTATACTAATATTATAAAGCTGAAGAGTTTGTTTGTTTGAACACGCTAATCTCAGGAACTACTGGTGCGAATTGAAAAATTCTTTTTGGGTTAAATAATGAGGAAGGCTTTAGGCTATATAACATCACGCTGCAACTAATAGGAGCGAAGAAACAATAGAAAATGTGGTAAAAACGGGGAAAATTATTCATCTTTGAGGGCTTCCTTTACGTGTGCTGCGAAAATGGTTCAATATATAAAAAAAAAAAGTATGAATCAATTAATGCCCAAAATAACTATTCCACGTGGACAAAGTCGCAAGCACAGCTAGTTAAGGATATAGGCAGATAAGTTATGTGAAGAAACAGTCTGTCCTTTAAAGTGTTCTTGATGACTAAACATGTTTCGGCCCACTGTTACACTGATACATTATCAGTTCAAAGAAATAATTAGTCAATTGTAAGTAAATATTCATCTTATCAACAAGATAATTCAGTACTTAAGATTGTAAAAAAACCAAACACTTATTATTATGAAGAACTGCTTATACCATAAGAAAGAGAAAAAATTTTCGATGGAATGTAATCTACGGAGTAATTTAGCTGTTACTGTGTAAGTAAGTCACTGAATTGCTATGTTGATGACCTGAATGTAAATTAAGTAAGCCAATAACGAATCTCATTATAATGTGTGTCCTAAGAATGAGTGCTTGTTATAAGACTACAAAAAACTATGTACTTACCTACTAATTAGATATTATTATCATGTAGTACTCATTCTTGTAGTATGTACAGACCTATATACTTCTGGTGAGTACAAGATGACATAAACTTACCAATTTTGAAGTTGTCATCCTGGAAGTAGAACTTGTTAATGAGCCTGGTGAGGATGTAACCCAGGACGCGGCTGTTGTAGTACGTAATGTACACCACCCATAGTATGGCAGATATCAGGGACACCAATAGCAGCGCGAAGTTCCGATCCATGGTGATCTCCGCGAAGTCGATGGACGATGCATTCCATCGCTGCGCCACCGGGTCGTCCGGCGACGCCGTAACATTCTCCCTACACACAAGAAAATTGTTAAACAAAACAATTTCAGACGGACGTAAACACAAAGATCTGCGCAAATCAGATACACTTACATGATGGAAAAAATCCTACTTCACAGTCTGATTTCACATTTTACACATAAACTAGATCATAGTTACACTAATATTTCGCTCATTTTAGAAGTATTTTACTATTTTTAGTTAATTAAAGTCGTAAATCACTTCCTATCACTACCCATCCGTAGGGCGATCATTTGACAATCGAATCAAATAAATGACAGATTTGATATAGCACTAGCAGTGACAATGACATACTGTTCGCCCTGCTCGGACTCCTAATAAACATCTGCGTTACTCAAAACGTAACCAAAGTAAAATCTGTTAGTTTAGCCACCGTTAGCCTTTTAATAACAAAACTAACACAAAATTATGGAAATAAATATTTTTTTTATTCTAGAAAATACCAGTCGTGTTTTTATGATACTTCGCCACCAATATGCAAATTTTACCAAAAATAAAATTTGTATTATTAGCAGAGACGATGCCCAGCATAAACAATGAGAGATGCGTAGTATACTTCTCTTTAGTTTCGGCCAATCAGTGCCTTCCTAGGTCTCCGCCAATCACAGGTTACCTTGTCGTCCAATCAGAGCACCTGTCACCAACTTTTCTCTTTGGTCGCCAGAGAGGGTGGTGGATCACTTTCCGTCATAGAAGTCTATCACCAGGAGCCCTTAAGGGGATGCTGGGCATTGTCTCTGCTAATAATACAAAATTTTATTTTTGTGAAAAATTTGCATATTATTAGGCATGTGACGATGCCCAGCATAAACAATGAGAGATGTGTTTGTAACTCCTGGTGACCAAAGACGACGCTATGTGAGAATTGAGTTGGTTCATGAAATGAAGGAAGACTTATCCGATCAAGGATTGAATACTTGGTTAATAAACATTTATTAGATCAATTGAAGAAATAATAATAATTATACAAATTATTCCTGTCTTGATTTTCGACCGTCTTCATCATTTACCTATCGAAGCTTTTTGACTACACCTAGACAAACATGAGTAGGTATTAAAATAGATATTCTATCATAATACCTGCTCGAAATTACTCGTAATAGTCACATTACCTGGGGAATACTAGTTTACCTGCTTTCCTGCAGTAATAAAATTGAAATACTGGAATATATACTTTCCCCTTCGGCACTTTCTCAGAGTTTAATATATCGTTGATAGTGAAATTATTGTACCAACTAAAAGGAGTGACCTAAATCCCAGGAGCTTTACTTACGACCAGGAGCGACGCTGCCATAGAGTTGTTTCTAATTGTGGCACATAAAGCAAAGTTGCAATCAAAATCTACCGTGTGCATATCGGTACCGAGCTGGTCAACTTCTCAGATTCAGTATACCGGGCATACATCTTATTCGTATCTTTTAACACCTTCCTGATTGAATCAAAGGCAATAACTTTCTCCCGAATAAAACTTTTCGGATACCCAGCCCAAGGCCTAACAAGGTTCATCCAATGCACGAACCAAGGGCTTCTCTACTCTTGGATTATGAAAAAATTAAAAATTTGCTCATATAATTAGCCTAATATGGAGCAATTTATACATCAAATAAACAATACTAAATTACATATAAGTATAAGGCATCATCCGCCACATTTTTATATAAATTAGTACAACTAGTGGGTGCCTTTTCGTCTCATAGACTAGTTAAATTAGGACAATGAATAACTTAACACCAAAAAGCCTGCATTAACACCATGTCTGCAATAGTTATTTCGGCACCCTTACATTAACTTAATGTAATTATTTTACTTAATTTATGTGTATTAGGTATATTGTAAAAGGCGTCTCTGTATAGGCTACGGCCCCACTGATACCTTAAAAATAATGGGCGTGAGACCCGAAAATCTGTAAAGGTAATTAAATATTCATACTTAAATCATATCATATTAACTCAAGTGAATTTAATTTCAAATAAACTTTTTAAGATAAAACCACACATGGCAATATACATACTGAGACTCTGTTTATTTACCCCGAAGTTCACTTATCTTCTGAGATGTTGCCCGGTGTGGTTTTTTCCTTAATTGCTGGACCTTGTTGACTCGGCTTTAAGAAAAACATGTACCAAAATTCTAAATTTAATTTTTGACGATCGTTCTTTGGCACAGGCAACACTACCCATCAGTTTCGGTGGTCTGGGAATCCGTACAACATCAAGTGTGGCACTTCCAGCTTTTTTGGCTTCTAGCTACGGCATTTCAATATGGCTTTCCAAAAGATAACACCAATAAACTATGCATGATCCCTCCTCAAGGTATCAAAAATATGCTAAATTAATAAACTTATGTGATATTATGATGATACTTTATACAGTAGAGATTTTGGTTTTGAAATTTCCTTCATACTTTAATCCGAATACCATGCTTAATATACATCTTTTTTCAAATAGTAAATGTCACAGGCCTACGGCAGCTCCAAAAAAGAAGATCTCCAATTTGATCCCAATTCAGGGCCATTTTAAGCTTGAGACCCGTTTCTAGTGATTTCATTTCACCAACAATTTTCCGAATTTAAAGTTCTTTGTCTTTGATCTGAGGCGATGAGATTATGTCGTCCAATCCACCGGAACTAGAAAGTTTTCTATATTGATTTTCATGGGTTTGTTTATATAGAGATCAACGACGTTTAACGTCGGGCGAACAAAACGCTTTCTTTCGCTGTTCGGCTACTACCAGGTTGTTCGAGTTGCATCACGTGTGTAGTTCACTACCCTCCCCCTCATGTTTGTGCCAAAGCAAGTCTATATGAGGGATTGCAAACTCGATAAATACATGCCTGAAACTATGTCTGATCCTTTATTCTGCTGACCACTTCGCTGATAATAACAGTCTGTCACTCCCCTGTAGAGTAACTTTATTCCTTCACTTGTCTAGAAAATATACAGATATAGAATTTATTCCGCTTTTCCTCTGTATTTCCTTCTTCACGCAACGATCTTTGTTTTTAATCTGTTGTACAAAATGGCGCCCTTGTAGCTATTTATTAAAGCGGTTCACAGCTGTCGAAACTATTCATCGGGTTTACAATGGCATCTTTCCTGATCGGCTCTGTGGTGATGTCATCCACCAACTCCTATGTTTAAGGCGCAGCATAATGGAAGTACGTTATTTAAGGAATTAAGTTCATCTAGACCATGCGCACGGAGCGACGATGGTACTCCTGAACTGATTTGGAAGTAGGTTGACGAGAGATCCAGCTTGACTATAGTCCTTTCTTTGCAGGAAATCCAGTGATTAAGAATGCGTGGGGCCAGCTTCAATGGATTTGAAAATAAGTTCTGGTTCAGATGATTCTCGTCGGAGATCGGTCGGTTTATCTTACATCTCTGTCATTATTAAGAACATCTTTGATAAAACCGAGATTGTAGTTACTTGTTCTGGGAGTTTAGACCCTCTATCACCTGGACTGAATGCAGAGCCCTGAAGGACGAAGGTTTTTAATATTGACTGGACATGAAACGCAATTAAATTTATTTTCAGGCAACTGGATAGTAACTATTCTGGGTTAAATTGCACAATTTAAGCGTTGTGATACATTATCAGGTAGGAACTCTAGTCACTCTCCAAGTGAGCTTACATCCATTGTGCATTACTTAGTGCTTATCAGTATAATATGTCCACATGGTTCGGACATGTAATGGTTTAGAGGTAAATGGTTAGCCCATTCTCTTGAAAACATTGAGAAGGGCCTCCGGAGCTCCAAAGCGCACTGTCACTGCCCTCGATACGCTCGAAGGCAACCTCTGTAAAACCCTGACCGGCCCATCTGGCATAACTCATGAGTAACTGAATTAATGATCTGGCTGCAACGCCATCTTGTGACATAGTTTAGGTTTCTAGACCCTTTTCGTTATTGTAGCGTAGGCTTATCCACAAATTCACACTTATTCAGTGCCCCGTCCGGATGTAATCGCGGACTTGCACCGCTAGGAAAGGTGCTCATAATTAGGGGGTATCTTTCGCAGATCCTTCCTTAACTTCTTATGCTGTGATCCAGCCAGGATACGCTCCCGGTGGATTCTAGGTTTTCCGCAAACCCTGTTATAGTAACAGCATAATTTCTTCAATAAACTTATTAATACGGATGAGTGTAGCAGAATTTCGACGTATTTGTCGAAGATTTTATAAGGATTCTGGAATCCAACTTCAAAGGAGCTGTTTCAGGTCTGGCAGGCGCTGAGCAAATAACTCCTTGAAATTATCATAGTTCGTTGATAACATTTTACGATCCTCACTGACGAACTATGGAGTTATAAGAGCGCCCGTATAACGTTCGTTTACATGATGTCACGTAATGCAGCTAAGTTGTGTATACTACTGTAGCTAGCGTTGCATTGCCCCATCTCAAGTGCACAATAAAGATGTATTGTATTTGCACGTGTGTACTGCAACATCTGCCCCGTGGCGCTATGTGAAGCGAGCACGAGGTTAGTCCTGTATTGACATTGTATTTCTCCGTCCAAATGTTTGACCTTTTGAAACACGTGAGTTGTCCATTATGTTCAGGGTACTACCTTGAACAGATTGAGGCTTGTTGTTGGGGCTTTACAATGTTTTACATATAATGCTAAGGTTTTATAATGCAGTATAGTGTTAACATTAAAGTTTCGTAATAGGCGATTACACCCAGTGCAAGGTGATTTAATGCAACGTCAACCGTTGGGCTAGGCGCAAAGAAACGACACCGGTATGGGATGATCGAAATTTCACGAATAATTTGAAAGTAATTGTACCATATCACATGTCGAGCTACTTTTCGACGCAATTACTGAGGTAAGCTAGCCGTTTATTAAAATTAAATGAATTTTAAAGTTACTTTAAAAATGATAACTTGCCAAATGCGGCCAGCTATTATAATGATTAGCGTGATATGCTTGGAAATATTGAACGATCATTCCCAAGAAATCGATCTGGTCTATCAAGCTTTGAATAAGAAAGGCTTGATATTTTAGATATGTACCTACACAAATCAAATTGGAATGGACTCACCAAATCACTTCCATTTCACCCAGATACTTGATCCTTCCAACGTTGAAGAAGAGTCCAACATCTCGTATATATGAAGAGCACGACCACTAAGTAGGTACCGCGCCGCACGCACTGCCGCTGCATTAGTGAGCCGGTGTGAAGCACAGCACGCAGGCTGTGCGTTTGCTGCCGTAATCCTGATCTGCTGGAGACGACATGATACGATCTTCGCCAACTCGATTATCGATGAGCTACCGGGCCCCGCGAAAACATTGTTAACCCGTATACTATTGACAAATAGCACTTATTCACGCACTATGACAGACTATCAGGTTTCCCGCAAAAAACCGTTGGAAATTAAATATTTCAGAATAGCACTTAAGCACTCACTATCACAATCCATTAGGTTTTTACGAAAACCCGTTGGATTTAAATAACTCAATATTGCACTTTTCACGCCCGAAATAATCCATGAGGTTTTCCGAGAACACTATTGTATTTAAACTTAAAAATTCTCCAAAATAACACGTGATCGCGCACTGAAATAGTTCATACGGCTTTTCAAAAAATGCCGTTATATTCACATTTAAAAATGCTCGAAAAAGCACTAAATTGCGCACTCTAAAAATCCATGTTATATTTAAAATTCAAAAATATTGCGGAATAACACTTCATCGCGCACTAAAAATCACTATGCTAGGTCTTTCCGAAAGACCTCTAGAAAGATTGTTCGGATAACAAGTGATAAAGATTCTTTAAAACTTGAATATTAAAAAGAAATTGCTCGAAACACGTTAATTCAAAAACGTGCGTTCAGTTTGAGAAGTAACGACGCTATGACGGAAAGTGATCCACCACCCTCTCTGGCGACCAAAGAGAAAAGTTGGTGACAGGTGCTCTGATTGGACGACAAGGTAACCTGTGATTGGCGGAGACCTAGGAAGGCGCTGATTGGCCGAAACTAAAGGGAAGTATATTACGCATCTCTCATTGTTTATGCTGGGCATCGTCACATGCATGAAGATAAATTTCTACCGTTAACTTCATGGTCACATGCCTAATAATAAGTACGTTCCTTTCTACAGACTCTATTGTAGCTCAGCTGATTTTGACACAACCAAAACAAAACACAAAGTGAAACATCACGGAAACGTCTCTTATTGGTTTGGTTTGTTGTTTGTTTTTCGTGAAACGAGATTCAAATTGCTTGGGAACCGGAATTGTTTACTCAGTAATATTATTGTTGCCTAGTTTCCTTGTGTTTCTAGATATCTGGCAGCTTTTACTAACGGGAAATCAATCTTGAAATATTATGACTATAAACCTGTTTTAATTCATCAGTCACCCTCATCACCTTATTTATAGCAACCATCAACAATGAACGCCGAGAGTGGTTCTGAAACTACCATCCAAAGCACCACTAGCGGTGGCGATGCTTTTAACATCAAAGTAAGGTGAGTAATTAATGAATTTTCTCCTCTGACCAGAAACTATTACCTACTTATTTTATGGTTACTTTAGGCAGTTTTAAAAACCCTTGACAATTATTTTGACTACTCTGATACCAACATACTTTTACTTACTTACATATATTCTTTTATTCCCAGGTGGGCAATCCCTCAACGGCTGGATCTCATATCATTTGTAGGCAAGGAGACGCTGGCAGTGGCTCATGATGTCTACATCATATTCATCAATCTCCGTACCTATGTGGAGAAGGTGTATGTAGCTAACAGCTGGGAGGTGGGGGATGGAGTGGATGTTATTGCCGGTGAGGAATAGTTTAATAGTACTGTAATATATTACCTACACTTTTTAATGCAATATATAGTATGGTTATTACAGCAATATATCACTACTTACACTATTATCAGTTTATTATCACCTACCCTATACAATAGTAAATTGTAGTTTGTGAAGAATAGAGACAGTCATTGTGAAAGAGTTTAGGTAGGCTATATCTTTATTCATAGTATATATGATTTAATTTGATTCATAATCAATTTCTCACATTTTCAGGACACAGATCCAATCTGTTTGCATTTGCTGATAAATCAAGACACTCTAGAATATTCATCATGTCCTTCCCTGCCTTGAAGATATTAGCTGAAATGAATGGTAAGAACCGAACCCACCATTATATGTACCTGTAAAATATAATGCTAAAACTGAACTTAAACCATGTTAGAAATACCATAGTGGTTTAAAATCTATCAGTGCACAGCTTGCCTAAAAAGCTTCAAAATATTTAAGTTTACAAAGCACAGTGTTTGGTTTGGAGGTTTTCGATTTAATTTGAGTAAACCAGAGGCTCTAAAATATGCATAAAACGATAAAGAATCTCTTTTGATACTTACTGTAATGTTCATTAAGATAAAATAGATAATAACTAATGTCACCTCGTAGATGAAGAAGTGAACCGCTACAAAGGGCTGTGCATGATGGAGTGTGACCTGGTGGCGGGGTTCACCGGCTTCCCCAACTACCTACTGTCCATCTGGAGCTGGCGCACCAACCAGAAGCTCATCTCCGTGCCCACTGGGGTTGTTCGGAGGAATCAGATCTTCTCGTGAGATGTTTATTAATGTGTAGATACAGTAATAATATTGCTAGGTAATGGGTTGATGTACAAAAATACGCTTGAATGAATGAATTGAATGTTGATGTGTAAAATAAAGTAAGCAATAAGCTTATGTCTCTATGTCACTTAAACTAAACCTGATGAAGCGAAATTGTGTGAGTTGTTATGAATAGATTATAAAATATTTTTCACTATTTTTTATAAATTCATTAAAATAAACTAATTAGGAAAAGTGATTAAGTATAATAGGTCCGTGAAAATCCGTCAGTAATTCTTCTTGCTTATAATCATTTACTTGTATGGGCAGTGCAAGCCGCTCCCACATGCTGTGCTGTGAGAGCTGGGGCGAAGGTCTCATCGTGTGGGAGGTGGCGCAGTGCTTCAAGAAGTGCCTCATCATGAAGCGCGCCAAGGAGGAGGTGGTGGGGTGGGACATCTCTGACCCACCACTGGTGGGGCTGTGCTGGGCCAACGACGGCCAGCTCTATGCCATCGACTCACAAGCACGACTCTATGCAGTTAGTTGGGTGTTATCTGGTTTGACACTTAATTACCTAAAACCGAGTTGGAACTTGATGAAATCAATAGCTATAGGCTAAGATGGAGCGTGCTTACCCAAGAAGAACCAGTTCAGTCTCTCGCATTGAAGATCGCTAAGATCAAAAATCTACTCGTATGAGATGGGGTTGTGGGTTAAATTTATATTGGGAAAATTGAAAAATAGGTCTCGTTTTACATATTTTTGTAAAGCTAGATAAGCTATAGGTACTTGTCTAAGTACAGACAACTTTATGGTAAGCTCCACTGTAGCCGTAGAAGTAGCACACTTGCCTAGAAGAAACCTATTTATTCTGCAATTCTCTGGAGTGTTATTATAAGGGCGTAATTTGTTATTATTCCAGGTGGTATCAGACGGTATCGGCATGCGCACGTCACTCGAGTGGTGCGAGGAGCACGAGGCGCAGCACACGCCGCGCATCGCCGCCTTTGGACAGGGACTGCTCGTCTACGGACCTGATAACCAGCTCAGAGTAATCGAGCTCAATTACTGTCAATTGTTAAGCCATGTCATAGGCTCTTAGGGTGCTTTGAAAAGTTGACACCCGAGTTGGCCACTCTTATACGCTTGACTGTTGAAGACTTTTTACTATAAAATGACAAGGAGCGCCTGGATAGCATCTGGGCAGGACCGGGATGAGTGGCCTCAAGAAGACAGGCTTATGCTTGGCTGCCTGTTATCGTCTTTTAGGGAACCAAGAGCTGAAAATGATGATTTATTAAATTAAAGTAGGAAAATCAAGTGATTGTGACATAGGGTGATAACAATTCAGATTCAGACTATCTTAGGTCTATTGGTGACGTCACAGGCGCTACTTTGACTCTTCAGATTTTATTTGCTGTATTAATTATGATTAATTCACGTTCATAATTTATAATCATGTCCTTAATATCCTTTCCAGGCTCTCCACAAAGCCGAGAGTAAATGGAAGGTGGTGTTCACATTCACCCCGATGGACCCGGTGGCGGCGCTAGTGTCCAACGCATACTGCGACCACGCCGTCATGTGGACGCGAGCGGGACTGCTCTACAAGATCACTGGAGACAGCGAGGAGAAAGTCCAGGTTACGCCAGTCGCTTACAAGCAGAGGTAACTATATGTTCCGGCAACCTCGTTTGAGAGCCTATGCCAATAAAAAACATTACATAACTTTTTTTTTACTTTTAAATTATCTTTTATTTTTGTATGCAGGTCCATAAAGAAGATCCAAATGATAGCGCCTGCGTTTGAGTACCTGGTGACTATCAACGACACTGGAATGATGTGCATTTATGAGATGCTTACTGGGAAACTGGTGAGTGCTTTATCTCCGTCACTAATGGTTGAAACCGTAAAAGAGGGTCACACTGTGCTAATGCTAGTCAGGGAGGAGAATCTGGATCTTTAACTATTGTTCTTTACTATTATTCTTCACAAACAAATTACAAAAAAATTAAAATAATGCATGCATGCATGTAAAATAAACGTATGTATATTTTTTTGTGTTATGGCTTTTGCGAAAACATATGTATTAGTTAAGTACATGCTTATTAGTCAGACATACATACATCTGTAGCTTTCAGCTTTACAGAAAACACAATTTTGTTAACCTATCAATTGTCCACATCCAGGTGATAATGAAGATAGTGGAAGGTAAAGACGTGTCGTTCGAGACGAGTCCGGTGGAGCCGCTCATAGCTGTGTTCGGCAACTTGGAGAACAAGTACGGGCTCACGCTCTATCTGCTGCAGCCTGACTTCAACTTGAAGGAGGTGGCTAGGTAACTACTCACTTATCGTTGCTTAACGTATGAAACGCTCTCTTTCAGTCGTATTGACTCATGACCTCATGACTGAGGGTCGTGACTCGCCCGTAGAATTAATTCATTGGGGGAGTTCTCTTGGGCAGATACACGTTTGCAAGTGGCCAGCCTTAAATTGTAGGTCCCGGCTGTTTGTCATAGTACTGCAGTCGTTAAGCCACATAAGCTATATATAGCCCTTAGGATGGCTTGATAAACTCTCGACAACAGAATAGCACAATCATTTGATAACATAGAAAAAAAATAAGTAAATGTAATTTATTTCAGTCCTTTAGGCCATACACATTTCATATTTCAAGACATCATAACCATAGCATAGCAAAACAAATTTAAATTGAAGAACAACACTTAAAACCAACATAAAATGGCATTGAGTGAAATTGATTAAATAACATGAAGTGACAAAATCAGGAGTCGAGAATAAAAATGGCCGTATATAGTGATGTTCAAAAAATCTCGACTACACATCGAAAATAGAGATTTTCATTGAAATGTCGAGATTTGAATACTATCGTTAGGAGTAACACAATGTATAGTTCCTGTTCTCCGCAGGATGTGCCTGACGCACCAGATGGTGGAGCGCGTGGCGTTCTCCAGCACCGGCCGCGAGATGATGGCCGCCGCCATGTCCGCCGGACACGTATTTTTGCTCAATGTACGTATGTTTCTATTTGCTATGTTTGGATGTATATCTAAATATATAAAACTCAAAGGTGACTGACTGACTGACTAACATAGTGATCTATCAACGCACAGCCCAAACCACCGGACGGATCGGGCTGAAATCTAAATATATAAAACTCAAAGGTGACTGACTGACTGACATAGTGATCTATCAACGCACAGCCCAAACCACCGGACGGATCGGGAGAAACGATTTTTAAAAATGCCACTTTTAAAGGGGTGAAATAGGGGATGCAAGTTTTACTCCTTAATGCGAGCGAAGCCGCGAGCACTAGTTTTTAATAAGATGGATTAGCTTTCGATTAGACACTATTGGTTTTTTAGGTAGAAAAAGCTTTTGTTGCAACTACAACTAGCTGCAAGACTAAATATATGTATGTACCTATACGTCCAAAAAATACTTGCACAAGTGCATGCTAGTTATTAGCTAATACCGAAATGGTACTGCAATACCCTAGAGTTCTACTCCAGGATTAGTGCTGTGTTACAGGGCACAGGCACATTCACTTTCACCTGTAAAGCTCTACACAGGCACGGCCCATACCACCCCATACAAATGATCACCGTATACGTATCCCACAGCTAACTGCCGACTACAAGTTGACCCTGGTCCGTTACACGGAGCTGGGTCGCGGGCTGGCGGACTGCTTCCTCATGCGAGTGGGAGACATCATGCGTGCATTCAGCCTCGTGCTCTTCTCCGACAAGTACGTCATTGGTAAGCTGTTTGTTTTTAACTAATTTTAAACATTTTATTATCTAAAATTCGAAGTAAGCCAGCGGTCTACACTAGGTTTCACAACCAAGCTAGCCAACCTCCTCATCATTATACACACGCTTTACTTTTGTCACTCTCTCTCTCCCTCTCTCTATAAATCTGTCTCTGATAGGCTGTTTTCATTGCACTTTAGACCGTGCTTCGCTGATTATATAATGTTTATACTATATGCCATGCAATTTTTTTATACCCAGGTGAGCGTATAATCTGCATCAACGCGGAGACGGGCAAGGACAACAAGTTCGCGGGCAAGATGGCGGGCCCGTACATGCGCCTGCTGCCGCTTTCCGCCCCCGACCACATGCTGGCCGTGCCGCACCTGTCGCGCGCCTACCACGTGCTCAAGCTGAAGGGGGAGGTATGTCCTAGTTGACTCACATGTTAGGGCCAAACAAACACCTATCAGGTATCTCTTTGTCTATAACCATCCATGGCTTAGTTATCGACTGAACATGCAGAATTCTGCCCTCACAGTCATCTTCTCATCATCTTATATAACAATACCCATGCTAGGACAGCATCAATCACAGTTACTAACATGAATAACCTAGTGGGTATGATCTCATACTTTTCAAACATGTTGCTTTCTCTGACATGCTCTTAGCACAGCATTAGTATGATACGGTGTAGTGATCCTATTTGTTGACAGAATTAATAGTTGAGTGATAACAGAATTTCAGGACTACGTATCAGACAATCCATGAATTCATCCATTCTATGCTGATTTTTTGCGATTGGCCATAAGAGTAGCCTCCTATTTAAGATTTGTAATTTTTTCCTTCTCTTACAGAAAGGCATCACAGTGTCAGTGAAGATGGGCCCCATCATCGACTCTGGTCACGACATCAAGCACTTCGACGGCTTCTTCAACGTCAACTGGCTGCTCACCGCCGGGTACGACGGGAGCGTCGTGCTCAGGAAACCTGACCCTGACTGCTTTGAATATGGTAACAATATTTCAACGAAAACCCTGACTTAGCATGTTATTTCTGAAAAATGTAGAAGTTTAATGATGCCGAAACACCGTGCTTACTATTTGTTGCCTGGGCTTTTACAGACGCTGCTCGCATTTTTCGATTAAACGTTACGGTCTTCTCTTGTGTTTTAATATACATATCTACAAAATTACCTAAAAACAATATCTTTTCATAATTCTGACAGTGATTGTGACACTAAGAAAAAAAACATGAAAGTTTGCCTGATGTTTTGTCTGTAGCCTAAGTTGGAGTGTGCTTATCCAATACGAACCGGCTCACTCTACCTTTGTATTTCCAGATCTAAAGATGGTGGTATCGCACCGCTACGAGCACGGCATCAAACAAGCCGTGGTGGACCTGGCCGGGTCGCACGTCGCGCACGTAGCGGGGAACGGCACTTGCGCCGTGACGTCCCTGCGCGGGGGGGAGGGGGACGTGGCGCGTGAGCCGCTGCAGATCAGCCTGCTCGACGAGGGCAACACCATCAGCTGCTGTAACCGGGGAGACAGTGAGTCTTTATTAATACTAAACCACTAGAATACTTGATAATCGCCACTTCACGCGCATTGTTTCAGGATAAAAAGTAAGAGTAGCAAGACTCTTTATTGTCACCATACCAAAAATTACGAAGATTTTTGGAGCCCTGGAGCGCCAGGGCGATGTTGTCCATTACAGAGGACGTGAACTCGGACCCAGCAAAACCGTAACCATATTTTCAAAATACATATTTGTTATTGTACAAATTCATTATTTCTCCTACATATCGTCATTACGTTTCCATACCAAACAGTTACTAGCCAATCTTAAAAAGTTCTTTCCGATGTACAGTAATATAGTTAATTACATACATACTGTAGCTTTTACATAGGAAAGTATAATCCTAAATTCCAGAAACATACCTGGAACTACAGGAAGACAAGAAAGTCCACGAAGAGGCCATGGATTACAACACGCAGCGCGAGGAGGTGGTGTCAGGGTTCAAGGCGCTGCAGAAGAAGGTCATTGAACTACTGGAGGAGAATATAGCAGAGATACCTCTGCATCAACTGTCTCTTTCAGAATTTAATATACATCAGGAGCACAGGAAAGAGAGGAAGATGCAGGTAAATTATATGTACTATCGTAATCAGATGGCGTAGCCACTCAACATGAGTCTTGTTGTCCGATACAAGGTTATCAGGCTATCGGAAACTCCCAACACTTTTTTTTTTACAAGGAATAGGCCAATGTTTAACTACAGCCTGCTTAATGTTAAGCACCGCTGTAGTCTAAGATGTTGCATGTTTGTCTAGGAGAAACCTACTTACTCTGGATTTGAAGACCCCTGGCTTATAATATTCTGGAAAAAGGGCTCCAGGAAGAGAGTTCCATAAGCTCCCTGAAAAAAAAAGAATAATACATACGATCCGATCCCGAACGTTGCTATTGGGATTTTTCGTCTTATCTATGACCAAAAGTTTCTTCTTTTTCATAGAAATGGGCTTCTAATTCTAATTCTAAGGTGGGGGCGATGAGTCCTGCACTGACATCCCGCTTGGGGCGTTTTGTGCATAGAAATGGGCTTTATTAATAGTTCACTTAGCTTCGCCTAACTTTTCTGTTAAAAGCATATTATCTGCCCGCAACTCTTGACCACCCATCCAAAGAATGCCCTTGTATTTACCAGGCGGAGCGCGAGCGCGAGGAGATCCGCCTGAGCACGGAGGCGTTGATTCGCGCTCAGGACAAGGTGACGTTGTGGATCAAGAACAACTGCTGGGACGCCATGCTCACACCCAGGGTCAAACTCATCGCCATATTCAGCCACTATCAGGTCAGATAGAGAACGATATTAGTAAGTTTGTTACGTTCATTGGAGATGGTGAACTAGTTTGTACATTCTAAAGTAGCGAAAATCCAAGTCTGAGTTTACTAAATTTGATTTAAGTTTCTTTTGAGTTATGAATGCGCCCGCCGCCTATCCTCGTCTGTGCGAATTCATAACTCAAAAGAATAAAATAGCTTCTTTGAGGAAAATAATTTAGGTACACATTTTTTTATTAAGAACCAAATAAGGTTGTTCCAAATTAAGTACAATATATATATCTCGGCTACGGCAAATTCGAATCATGTGTGGCGATCGTCGCGCATTTAATGAGGCCTGACTACCGGAGTTTCAGAAATTACGTGGTTTTTTATTTAATTTTGTAGGTAGAGAACTACCCCGTCCTGCCGAGCCAGCGCGACAAGTGGCCGGAGCTCAACATGACGGAGGCGCTGCGTCTCATAGAGATGGACAACGACGCGGACGTGTTCCGCCCCTGGGAGGAGCCGCCTGACTCCTCCGACACCGCACAAGTCAAGGCGTGAGTAACACTCATCATCATATGTAAAACTCTCAGAATCCAACATGAGTTTTGAGTACGGACTTAATTGAACTGTAGGTTTAGTCTTATGTGTCACAGTGTTATTTGTTTGTAATAATTTAGCCTGTACCTTTTGTAAATAAATAAATCATCAGCAGCCCGCTGCCGAGAATGGGACTGCCCTATTGTGCGCCATTCGTCTTAGTACTGAGCAGAGGAACGCCGATTCGAACGAAATAACTCTAACACTTATTTTATCATCGACAATCAGGCAGTTGATCTCTAGGTTATATCTTATATCTCTAGCTATATGTAATTGATATTTAGGTTATATAAAATCTGCAAGTTTTGTTACTTTGTCCAAAATATATATTTCCGCGGATGGTCCTGCATAACAAGCATAACACTATAAACGTATTTGTGTTAATCATGGGAAAAAGATATTTAGTTTTTTACTGTTCCATTATGTTAATAGATCTATCAATTTAATATTATTTACTCCCCAGTCCCCGGGACTCCATAACATCAGACAAGGACAAGCAGGTAGCGGAGAACTCGCAGGCGTCCATCACTGCGATGGGAGACGAGGAACCGAAGGGACAGCCCTACGTGCTGTCTGGATCTGTGGCACACCAGTATGTACCGGTAAGAGTAAAATGTAGACTTTCGGCTCTATTTTTTATTACTTAATTGGTCTACATTGTGTGTTTTGCAAACGGATTTTAAAAGTTACAAATGAACACTGGAGCAGTTGCTGCTGAGATAGGCAAAATGGGCATTTAATCAAAAATAATAATCACTTATATATTGCTATTTCTGTTTTTGAACTGTCAGCTTGGTTTGCTTACATCTATTATTTTTCCGCTTTTAAATTTAAACCATTAAAATTTGGAAGTAAATACCGTGCAATATCTCTTATTTTAAACATTGTCTGGTCTTAATCACTATAACTGTATAATGTTTAAAAAGCAAGAATAAAGTGTTTATTATCTCTGCCCTACAGATTCCTCCGGTCATGGTACCGCAGACACTGGCGTTCTCATACTTGCAAATGAACTGGCTGTATCATATTGTGAAGGTAACACTTCTATTTGTAATCTTATTCTTTCTTTTTGTCTATTGTTCCTGCCTCAAGTACCAGAGTTCTCCATAGCTAGCGGAGTCCTCTTTCCAACAGTTGGCATCGTCGCTTGAGAAATAACATGGTCCAAAAAAATGTAAAAAAGCCAGGCAACAAATTTGATACCCATTTTTTAAGGTAAGTAGTAAAAGAGAGCAAATACCTTGTATCCCCCCCCCCTCTCCCTCTCTTTCTCTCTCTCTCTGTTTAAAAACTGGGTCTTAAGGTATTCTCTGATTTTTTCTTACATTATTGTTTCTTACTTATTTCTCTATCATAATCCGCTGCTTTATTTTAGTTGACAGTACAAAACGTGCGTCTCTGGTTCAACAAGCAGTTCGACGACCTCATGGCGCTCAAGAAGAGGGAAGTAGGCTTGGTGGAAGAGAGGAACAATAGGCTGCGGTTTATCATTGAAGGTTCTACCTTATGCAGTTGGAGTAGAGCACAGATTTGTTTGTTTATACACCTTCAATGTATTTAGGTATCTTATGTCTGAATTCGCTAAATTTTAGAGAACACATAGATTACTAATTGAAAACATTTTGATTATTTTTATAAGCACTAAGCAAAGTAGTTGACTTGAAGTTTTCAGTCGCCACTTACGTTTATTGTAATCTAGTAAAGTGTAATTAGTTACAAGTAAGCATTAGTACATATTGTAGCAGTTTTAAGTAATTGCCAGTTCTGCACAAAATATAATGTCTCGGTTTGAAAGGCAATAATTTTATGTGTGAGTTTGAGGATATTATCATTATCAATTACAAATCGCTGGCAGGCGAACGTCTAATGTTCATATCTTCATGATGTTCAAACCCATTAAAATTAGAAAAATTACCATTAAATATAATATTTCCCATGTTGCAGAGTTGAACAAGCTGTCAGACCTGCGAGGCTCGTTCCACCACCTGATGATGGAGATCAAGGACCCGCAGTGGGCGCAGGAGGAGCAGCCGCACAAACTCATCAAGGTTGACCCGGAGGAGGTAAGTACCATATCATTCTTAACTCCAACCATCTCATTGGTGTCAGTATAACTCTAAATTGAGTAGTCACTGCAACAGAAATAGTGAAATGATACAGTAAGGCCGTGAAAGGGAACAACCTGAAATACCGTCAGAGCTTAACTCGACAAATTACTAGAAAATCAAGTCATTTATAGCCGATATATAATTCACGCTACTTATTGAGGTATTTGGTATAATATGTTAACTGTTTAGCTACTTACCTTTTTCTGGTAATAATTAAGCGCTTGTTTTTTATTTGCACTTCATTTTGGCGTGAATAAGCTCTTCACTTGTTCAGTAGAGTACCACCTGAACTTGAGCTACTGGTATTTGAAATATAGACTCCTATGTTTAACATTACAAGGTGTACATTCCAGTGCAGCATCGAGCCCTACATCAGCCCGAGCCAGATCGTCATCATCCCCCCCGACCCGGGCCCCAAGGACGACTTCCGCGAGCGCGCGCTCATTGAGATGATGGACGGAGTGCTGGAGAAGCTGTGGCATGAGGAGATCAAGAAACCCATACCTGTGCCGCAGTGTATGGTGAGATGTGGTTATCTATGGTTGTCTATTCTATATACCAATTACGTAAAGTCGCAAATGATAAAACTTTATTAACAGCTTATCACGGTCACGTAGCATCTATATTGCGTTATGGTATTATGTACTGGGGTAACTCTACTGACAGGATGAAAGTACTCAGGGCTCAAAAGCGCTGCATTCGATCAATTAAAAATCAATAATTTAAACGAAATTAAAAAAAAACATAAATACTTCAAATATTAATGGTCAAATACTTCCTATTATGTAATCCATTTATGTCCACATCAGTAAACCGCGCCAAGAATCGGGTTAACATATCCGACCCACCGCTTGCGCCTCTGGCTATTTATAGATTCAACTTGTTTACTATGTTGCACCTCGAGTGTTTCAATATCATGTCTTCGTTTCTCTTGGTAAATTAACCCTACGATGTATTTGAATTCCGAAATATAAGAAATCAGTGACTAACGGTCTTATTTATAAAAAGTTATAGAACAGTTAAAGTGTTCTATAACATCACTATAAGAAAAATGACCATAATCGGTATTTATAAACGCACTATAGCGCTAAACAGTTCTATAAGTCTATTATAAAGTTATAGTAGCGAGGACCCCACTATAACCGTACTATAGCGGTGCTATAAGATCTAAGATGGCCGACTATCCTGTCAGCTGATTTGCTGTCTTTGAAGTAAAAACAAACAATCAAATTTTGTAATATAAATTATTTTTTTGATGATTTGGGGTTTTAAAACAGCGTTTTCAGTGCCTTTTGTTTGGAATGACTTGCAAATTGGAGAATGTAAAGCCTACAATAATATTTTTATTTTTTTATTTATTGCCATTGACCAGAGGGATGCTGTGCTTGCAAGTAACTCAGATGCTCACCAGGCAAATCCAGTAGTCCAAGAGGAGCCAGGAGAAGTTGCAAGTGGACGCTCAAACGCCATCTTACAATCATTTATTAGGTCACATCTTAGTTAGTAAGTAGTTAATATTTGTGATACTGTGGTTGAAGTTGGCATATAACTGTACTGTAATGGAACTGGCTCTCAGAGGAGGCTGCAAGAACATACTGCTAGGTGCTTGGTGACACATTTACATATATATACATAGAAGTGATAATCTTTATGAACATAACATGAAAGAAAGTTATGCTTTGGAGCATGTAACTACTATGATTTTACTGTTAAGCCAAAACTAAAACAAGGAAAAATGTGGAATTGTAAAACCAGATCCGGTGACATTATGTGTCTCCAATCAGAATTATATATAAAGATTAGCCCTTATTGTACACAATGACACTGCTGCTCTTGTAATAATTAATTAATAGTAGGTACAGACATGTGATAATGCTAAATGAAAGTATCTTAGTATGTGTGATTAGTGATAAACATGTTAATAAAAGTCTTTCTATGTATTTCATTCTGTTTTACTTTTATAATAAATTATTTTTAATTTCAAAAGCTCTTTTAATTTTTCAATTTCTGTTGCTTGTTGGCCATTTGGGCCTCATGTAGCTCTCGTCGGCAGGCTATTCCAGCATCGCAAATCCTCTGGGCAGCAAGAGTTTATAATAAATAATTTTCAATTTCAAAAGCTCTTCTTTAAATATTTCAATTTTTGTTGCTCGTTGGCCATTTGGGCCTCATGTAGCTCCCGTCGGCAGGCTATTTCAGCATCGCAAATCCTCTGGGCAGCAGGAGTGATGCTATTTACTTATTTTTATTAAAATTTTTGATTTTTGCGCGTCTGAATATCAACAACTTTGACGTTTCTTTGTGTCTGAGTATAGACAAAATTTTGTGTTTTATGCCAAAGTTAGCATATATTTGGCACTAAGATACGTATTATCTGTGATTAATTTCGTTCTTCTTTGATTTTTTCTTAATAATGGCAATGATTTGGCTTATTGTCGGTACCACGTGGGTACTATAGTTATAGAAGGCTTATAGAACGTTTATAAATAGTAAACTTTATAGAACACTTTAAATGCTTATTGAACACTTTAACTATAGTATGCTTATAGCTTACTATAGGCATTTTTATAAATAAGACCGTAAGTATTTATTTAGTTATTTATTGGTACTCGAACAAATACGAGGCTTGAAATTTAAACACTAAATATTTAATTTAGCAACTTTTTATTTCTAACTACGTTAACTTAATAACTAATTTATTAAACTAACTCTCATTTGTAATTTTACTATATTGCTACATAACAATATAACATGTATAACGGGAAGACGTTGGTATCCGGGATACAGATATTTCTCGTCCGGATGCCAACACACCGCGTGCAACTTTGTAATTAGATATAAATACAACTTTTCTTAGTTTTTAAGTATTGTATGAAACCAATAAAAATTTTTGAGTTTTGAGTTGAGTTGAGTTGAATTTGAAGAATTAATAAAAAAAACTTCTTGAGAAAGCGTTTTGTAAAACTAAGTCAAGTAGTAATATTTGCTAAAACTAATTCTGAGCTCCTCAGATGGTTCCCTGAAAACTCCAGACATGCTGGAAAACTGCACATGACAACTTGTAGGACCGCTTATTTAGGAAATGGTATTACTTGTATGTTACCCACTGTGTCTAATAAACTACCTAAGTAAATTCGCCTCGCTAATGATATAAACAAGTTTAAACATGACCTACACAAAGCATACTATTGACGGATTCTTTTAATTCAATTAGTTATCCTATGTCTGTAAACCTAACAAGGTAAAAACTAGCGTGCTGAATGTAAAATGTCTATTGTATTAGAATTATTTAAGATCTGTTCTATACCTAGTTTTCGGACAATAAATGCATTCATTCATTCTATTGCGATTTCATTGCTGGACCGCAAAATGTGGCTGATGATGATCGTTCATAGTTCTAATGATGGACGATGACATCTAACGTACGTAAATCGTTCCACGACATCGCACATTTTTGTACATACGAAAATATGTTTAGTGTATATACTAAACTTCATCCAAATTTATCCAACTATTCAAGTATCAAGATAGAACTGACGCATGACGCACTCACACATATCCATACTCACAAGTAAGCACTACTACACATAAAGCCCACAAAATAATTAGATTTTATTTTATATTTTCCAGCTGGACAAGGAACCCGAGCACTTCAACGAGGAGGACCTGCGCCAGGTGTTCGACTACGAAGCCAAGGTGGCGTTCCGGAACGAGGAGCGAGACAAGTACCGCAAGATGTTGCACGCAGAGTACGCCAAGCTGTCGCAGACGCTCAATGAGGGGGTCGTCCGGTTCAACGCCAAGGTAGTATCCCCTCCTTGAGTCATGTTCCTCGTTACTGAGGGTCGTGTGCTCTTTCATGTATGACATATGAGTTCGGATTATGTGTCCTTCAAACATGTAATAGGTAAAGGTAGTAATGGGCTACTTGTATGCAACTTAAGCTAACTGGTTTATTTTTTCACCGTTCGAGTGAAAAGTAACAGAATACACAGACACAGCCTTCTACATCAGCCTGAAGTCCCAAGCGGTTTATACTGGAAACGTTTTTCTACAATATAAGTACGCATTCAATCAAACGGAAATGTTACTTTCCATGAATATTTCCATTAATTCACATTATGTCAATATCAATCTGGTTGCTGTTAGGTGAAAGAGACGTGGCTTCTGAAGTTGAAGGTGGACTCCGTGATTGGTCAGGAGACGCTCAACTTGATGCGCCTGCGCAGGGAGAACCTCGACCGACTCGAGATGGCGGAGAAACTTGAGGATATGAGGTGAATATGTGCAAGAAAATATACGTGACTAGATAGAACATGCGCTACCAAGCAAAGGTTCGCACAGAGCTGCGGTCAGGACGCGTTGGCAATAGATATTTTTGTTCAAGAACTACAAAGGCAGATAAACAATAAATATGTGAACTGCTAATTAGTCATTAATACTCTAAGCACACTTTTGTAATGATTAAAGTTATATAATTGGCTTGGAAATACATGTTCTGTTCATGTATTTATTTGCTGTTACACATTTCCTCCCCAGAGCCTCGATAGCCAAGAACGAGAGCGAGGTGGAGGTTCTGAGCAAGGAGTTGCAGCTGGTGGAGGAGCAGGGCGCGGAGTGCCAGGCCGTGTACGACACGCTCATCGTGAAGGACAAGTACATGGAGCGCACCTTCAAGAACCACTTCCAGGACCTGTCGCCCATCATCGTCGACCAGTGCTATAAGTTCTTCCGGTAAGCGGATGTTTTTTGATTCAATAATGTAAAGATACAGAAAACCTAGCATATAAAAAAAACTTTATACACATTTATCTGTCCTTTAGAATGCAATATTCAATAATGGACCTACGGTGGGTTATTTGTGATGTTTTTTGTCTGAATAATGCAAAGGTTAGTCTTATGCTCCACCCAGCAAAAAGGTAGGGAGGTTGGCTACAGAAGTTATTATAAAAAAAAACAAGAAGCTTTTCAGGTTGACTTAGTTTTGTCGCAATTGATGCCGTTGAAACGATTTACAGAATGAAGTTTCACTGCATCGCAAAGGTACTCTCTTTTCCCCACAATCTAGAATCTTGTTATGTCCAAAGCATAAGCGAATCAGGAAACTTGTGGCAAAGAGAATACCCGTTATAGTTAAAATAAAATTTCTTTATACAGGCTAACGCCTAGTTTGGAGTGATACTGTTAATACTATAATCCTATTGTACTGTAAATAAAATAAAATATTAAAATTGTAATGTGTAAGTTAAGTTTTCAAATGGCAATTAAACATATTTTAACTTTTTTACTGACTCGTCTGAATGTCTACGTTGTGTTTGTCCCAGCAAGCGCCCGAAGTGGCAGCAGCGTGCCACCATGATCCCCGTGGTGCTGTACGAGCTGGCCGGCGCCATACTGTCCGGAGTGAAGCCACACATGCTGCATCCGGACTGCCTCGACTACTTCAAGGCGTGAGCAACCTTATTTGTCTCAATATAGAGTCGGTTCTCGAATAGACGACTTTAGGATTAAATTCAAAGCCTCGTGTTCCTTGAGTCGTATACTCCGCTTAAATTACTCTCTCTCTCTCTCTCTACATAGTGGTGGGACGTACAGGTTATGGTTAAACGTGGGTTTTTCGAGATATTTGTCTCCATCATTATGCTAGTGCAAATCAACATATCACTTTAAAAGTAAGCCATAGGTAGGGAAGAAATGCGTGCGTTCACCAGAACACATTTGCTCTTTCTATGACTAAAGACACAGTTGATATATTACATATCTTAATTTTTTTATTCATGCTTATGATTATCTCAAATAGCGTTATCAAATATAGCACCTACTGTACACGCAATAGAGTCCAAACTCATTTATCTCCAACGGTTCCAGCGTGGAGCAGATCGACCTGCTGAGCAACATGCCGCCCGTCATGGACGAGGCGCTGTGGGCCACCATGTGCAAGCTGCGTCGCACCAAGATAGACAACGAGATACGGGTAACAATGATAGAGAAACAAACCTGTGTAATAAAGATATCAATCTTGTATACATTTAATAAAGTTGTAACAGGTCGGTGTCTGTACATTGAAGATAATTGAAAAAAAATAGTTGAAGGGTCTTCATTGATGGATTAGAATACAAAATTCGTGTTTAAAATATAATCTATGTGTCTGTTTGTCTGTGGGTATGTTTGTTCGTTATAGACTCGAAAACGGCTGAACCGATTTGTCGGCGGTTTTCACTAACATGTTGGTGCATTTTTAACTTAACATTTAGTGTTTATTTCATTTCAATCGGTTCGTAAATTAAAAAGATATGTTCATTTTAAACCAAGTAAGTGGTCATCGATATCCGCGGCCTATAGCCATTTTAAAGATTTGTGTTTGTCGACGTATGAACTAGATGGCGCTGTATTACTTTTTATCTCAAAATAATGCGAGCGAAGCCGCGGGCGTCCACTAGTAAGACATAATTTCATGAGAAGATAGACCAAAACTGTAACCGAATAGCTTCCCAGGGAGAGTACGCACCCCGCAGCGAGACTACCATTCAGAGGAATCAATCTACCATTCACCGCTTCTCTGGTCTGAAACCTATGACACCTGAGGAAGGAGGCCTATTCCTAGTATTAAGTCAACAAGAGCTGAAGATGATGATGATGATTATTTCTTGCCAATAACACGTATGTGTTATCACCACCAGATGCGCGGCGTGGCTCTAGAGATGGGCTACGTAGAGAGCGCAATGAACGTGTGGCACCGCGCCATACAGGCACGCAAGACTCAGCTCACACTCACCAGCGACATGATCCTCAAGCACCGCGACACTGTGCAGCTGCGGGCCAGGAACAGGACCATACAGGTACTGTGTGTGTGTGTGTGTGTGTGTGTGTGTGATGGGCTACGTAGAGAGCGCAATGAACGTGTGGCACCGCGCCATACAGGCACGCAAGACTCAGCTCACACTCACCAGCGACATGATCCTCAAGCACCGCGACACTGTGCAGCTGCGGGCCAGGAACAGGACCATACAGGTACTGTGTGTGTGTGTGAGAGAGAGAGAGAGAGAGAGAGTGTGAGAGTGTGTGTGTATGTGTGCGTGTGATGGGCTACGTAGAGAGCGCAATGAACGTGTGGCACCGCGCCATACAGGCACGCAAGACTCAGCTCACACTCACCAGCGACATGATCCTCAAGCACCGCGACACTGTGCAGCTGCGGGCTAGGAACAGGACCATACAGGTACTGTGTGTGTGTGTGTGTGGGGGGGGGGTGAGTGTGTGTGAGTGATTGTGTGAGTATGTGTGTGAGTGAGAGTGTGTGTTTGCGTGAGTGGTGTGGATTCCCTATTCCCCTCGAACTATAATTTATCGGTTTTCATGTAGAGAGTGAATCGGTTTCTTCTTTGCAAGCGCGCTAGATCGTCGATTACAACGTTGCTTAATATCAAGCGAGTTGCAGTCAGGCGTGAGACTATCTTGTTTAAAAAAAAGGTTGTAACGTGCAGCCTCTCGTGCATAATTTCCATACAAACAATTGTATAGAGTGAAGCTTAAAAACTAAAATATGATTCTTTTGACCATAGAACTAAAATGTTGTAGATTGTGGATAGGTTGATGATAGGATATGATCGTCGCAGTTGGTGTTGCCGGCGGGACAGGTGGAGATCGTCACGACGGGCCACATGGAGGACTTCGACGACGCAGGACTTATACCGAGAGAAGACATCGAGACCATCAACAACCTGATACTGGTAACTCGCTCCTACAACATTTACAATTAAAAAACATCTAGTTAAGATATTGAATCAGACTTTGCTTTGCTGAAATCTATTGCAGGCGAAACTCTCCACTTCCATTAATTAAAACATATTGTCTAAAACAGAAAAAAAACATTCATTGTACATATATCGAGTGAAATGAAAATGAAATGAAAATTATTACATAACACATTCAAGAAAGTAAGACAAACACATTTTACACATACACAATTTCCTGTCACAAGCCGGCCTCAACTCAGCATGTGCTGACTGCGAACAGTCAGCGCTGGTCTTCGGGGAATGATAGATCGTGTAGTGGCATTTACATATGGGCGCTTGTCAGATGACATGTCAAATTGTAGGCTGCTATAGAACATTGATTTAGTCATATCTCCGGCCCATGATATTTTCGACAAAAGGGGGTAACTAAAGTACATATGTTGTCATTAACGAATATACATGTTTTCCTGATAAATAGCGAAATGAAAAAAAACGTTTCTTGACATTTTTCGTAGTTAACAAAGGTAAAGTTTTTTTTATATTCGTCAGCGCGTGGGAGCCCTGAAGCTGCGCATGATGCGGCGGCAGATGGAGTTCCGCAAGGTGATCCTCGCCAAGGAGTGGGAGCACGCGCAGATGAAGATGAAGCTGCGCCACATGAAGGAGGAGCTCTACTCCTACCGGCGCCTCAAGGTGATATAAAATAATCGTTTATTCATATAAAACTTAATGTCTACGTACATACCTAGTTACATAAAAAGAGAGTTATTTGTTTCTTTTGGCTACTCCAGGTAGGTTTAACTGGGCTATGCGCTATGGCTAGGTATCCTGGGATCCTGTGATGCAAAGCCGCAGTATCTCCTGCCGCGGCAAGTAACAGCTTACTTGTTTACACTCACTATAGATAGTATTAAATAAAATCAAAAATAATAGCAACTGTACAAAAGCACGAAACATTTCACGATTCACGACTCTATAATGGCCATAGCATACATCTTATGCTACAGTGGTGCTTAACATCTGGCAGGCTGTAGGCAATTATTCCGTATTTTGTAAAAAAAGTATGTACAAAAACTAATTCAATATATTTAATAAGACACTAGAAGTGCAACAAATGGATATCTTATCTTTAGAAGCAATAGGCAACTCTACGATAAAAAGGAAACCTTGGCAATAATAGAGAACCCAAACTGTGACACCTCGTGAATATCATTCACGAGGCCTTCTCAAGTAGTGAGAGGATCTTGTCTGTAAAACAATCTTATGGCGATTTATTTATTCATTAGGTACTCATCCATTTATTCGTCACAATGATTTTCTAACATCTGCTGCACTCGAAGACCTTCCGCAAAGTTTTCAATAGGCGCTTCTACCTTCCTTATCCAGTGCTTCCCAGCCACTTCCATCAAATTAACTTCCCAATGTAACCCTGCCACTCGTCCCTCCAGATTCCGAAGGAGCTGCAGCTGTTCCTAAAGAACAAGGAGCTGGGCTACACGGAGGAGCAGGAGTTCGTGCGCATGGAGAAGGAGATGGAAGCGTCCAAGTTCTCCGTCAACAAGGCGCTCGCGGCCGAGATGCACCGGCTCGAGGAACTGCAGGTCACTACGACTAAATAACCAAGCTGTGTCGCTTTTAATATACCAAGTTAAACCAACAAGGGAACAAAGTATTATTGCATAACGTACATACATAGGTGTCCGTAGAAACTCTTGGACTAGGGGTTACAGAGTTTATGATGCTTTTACTGCTTGTTACGTAGGACTGTTACAACTACCTTTTCTTTTACCAGACAAACAATCCGTATGATAGTATGGACAGTAGGTAACAAGGTAACAAATTATGATATAAAAATATAATAGGTGCCCGTTATACCTAAATGCAGAAGAACACATAGAATCCAGATTGGCGAATTGTGGAGCTAATTTTTGGGCTGCATTTGAATGGAACCTGTATCTATTTTAATAGGCGTACCTAGCAGTGAATTAAGTTACCGATTTAAGAACATTCAATATTTTAAGACTACACGCTAAATGAACAATTGTATTCCTAATTCCTACAATAAACCTTCCCCCGTGTTTGTCCTGCAGTTGAAGAAGACCGCAGTAGAGGGCGCCACGAACGCGCTGGAGCACCTCATCGAGCAGCTCACGCTGCAGGTGTCGGAGAAGAGGCTGCACGAGGACCCGCTCGAGCCCATACGCATCCGACGCGTGCATAAGAAGAGGTCAACCATATACTTTTCATAAATAGTGTATAAGGGCTAAAATATCCTAGACCAAAAGATTAAACCCGTGCCCGCTCAAAACGATGAAGTTATTATAATATAATATAATTTGTTTATTTGACCAAAAACTTACGTGTACGTACATTACATATTACAAAAACAAATACAATCTTATGCACTAGTATCTACAGTACGTCAGAAGTGTACTGAGCTCTGAGCTAAGTATCCAGTGGATCTTGTGTTTCAGAGCTGCAGTATCCCGCCGCGGCACATTTACTTAAATTTACAGAGATATATACTTATTTAAATAACGAATATTAATTTTACAAACAAATCAAAACAAATTAGATATCAAGCAGTTACAAAATCCTAAATAGGATTGGTTGCCATGTATTTTTGGAACAAATACGTATTAATAAAGTAGCCTGACGAAATGAAATAATATTATGATATAAAACTCAACCGGCATCTCTTAAATTTACTAAATCAAGTCGGGTTCTACCTATACCTTACGCACAAAAAACATAATAAATTGCTTGTTGTTTAAAAATGGGATCGTTCTCTATGAGTTTAGTTTAGGACTTGATTTGTTTTTTATGAATAAAAAGCTCTGAATAGGATATAGAAGTGTCAATGTGTTTCTAGGATGGAGACGCTGGTGACGCGCAGCCACCTGATCCGCGAGGTGCAAGCCAACCACACCTGCATCGTGATGCTGCAGACGGAGCTTGAGCTGCTGCGCCTTAAGACCTACCCCACGCTCGCCTGCTTCCGGACGTACGACTAGATACATGTATGCTTCCGGTCGCACGACTAGATATCTTGATGGTACGAGTAGGTATGGGCAGCGTGTTCTTAATTTATTAAAATTAAGAGCATTTTTACTTATAAATAGTGGAAGCCCGCGGCTTCGCTCGCATAATTTTGAAATAAAATGTAGCCTATAAGTTACTCCAAGGTCTTCATACATACCAAAATGTTGAATTCGATCCACAACCAATGTACCACTAAACTGATCTCAGGGTTCAAGTGTCATTGATTCCTACTTATTATTCTAATGTAAACGTGGGCGAAGCAGTGAGTTGCTTTACAAATGACAAGATATCTTAAGTAGGTATGTTTTTTTTATATAAGAAATGGGTTGGCACTTGACCGTGATTCGCCTGATGGTAAGTAATCATTAATGTTGTAGCGTAAGGTACGTTTTGCAAAGGCATTTGCAATAACGGATATTGTTTTATTTTGATGAAGTTTTAAGTTATGTTCTCTGAAAGAGTGGACTTTTTAAGACTGAATTTAAGACTTTTAATTTTAATGTTTTCCACTTAGATAAGAAATTGGGTTCTTTAGTTTTAATGTTTATGGAATAAAACTTGTGTTCTTGAAATTGTTGTATTTACTATAAAAACTTTATTCAGTAAAATGAACTAGGGCTATATCGCGCAACACATTAACTAACTACAAACATAATATAATAAACATTTCATACATTTTCTGTCTTTCAGCACCTGAAACTTGGTATTTTTTAGCTGTTTTATAAAATTTTGTGCCCTTTGACTAATAATTTTAAAATTTAAACTTATATCTTTAAATCGAGTGGCCGAAATAAGAGATATTTTATTATATTATATAGAAACGACAAATATGATTTCCATTCTGTTTCGACCACAAGAGCTAATCTTAAACACAAGGTTCAACCTAGAAGTAATATAGTATAAATTAACTATTCTCATAAAGGAGTGGTATCAAAAGCGCAATGAGTACAGTCGCGCTTTTAAAACTATTAAGTAACAACAACCAACATCAAATTGATTTATAAGTACAAACAGCTACAATAAATATACCTAAAATACTTCGGATGAGGAGCCTAAGTAATAACAAGTAGAAAACATCGTCAATTATGCCTTTAGTAGTTGTCTCTACATTTTACAAAATTCACAATGTAGGCCACAATTTCGATTTTCTAATTTATCACACATTTTCAAATCACAATTTTGCCAATACTTTAACAAATTTTACGATATTTTAAACGAAAATCTGTATGAGCTGCGAGTCACTCTATTCTATGTAATTACATTGATATTTGACACAGTTCTACAATACTTTATATTCAAAATGTTGTAAAATCTTGTCAAGTGAGTATTTCTAAGTGTGCGTTTCGTCTTATTCTATTACATTATGATAGGGTATTATATAATACTGATAGAGGAGCTATCGATATGTGGTCAGAAGATACAAGGGGGAAGATTTCATTACACTTACAGTCTAGGTAACAAATTCCATAAGAGCAAGCCATTGTTCACACTATTTCTGTCTTATTATATCTACTATTTTGTTTTTTCTCAATGTAAGTATTTGCTGAGTATCAATCAAACCATCTTCTGTTGGACAATTCATCAAGATCAATCGTGTCTATGGTAAAGCTAGCAAATATTGGAAAATCCCCAAGTCACTAGTATATTCGCAATATGAGCTTCGCTTTCAAGAGATAAGCTTTCCCTGCGTGGCGAACGACATTCTCAGAAGTTTTAACCAGTGTTATAATATCAGCAGTATGAGCAATATATATTTGAGCAGGCTAGATGGCGCCACCTGTGTTCCTCCACTAGAGCGCGGTCCGTTGGTCCAGCACGATGACTAGAGCGCGGTCCGTTGGTCCAGCACGATGACTAGAGCGCGATCCACTGGTCCAGCACGATGACTAGAGCGCGGTCCGCTGGTCCAGCACGATGACTGCGTCTGCGTCGAGCGCCTGGCTGTGAGATTTGCTGAGCGCTATGATGGCGGCGTGCTCGCTGCGCATGCGGTTCTTGTACTTCTTGCTCAGGCTCACCTGGGACAAAATATCATAGATGTGGTGGAATGTGCTGCTCTTTATGTAATTGTACAAACAAGTAGGTATTTAATTTAGTTGTAATAACCGGCTAGCACTTACGTCAAAAATTACGTCGAAAAATTAGCTCGACAAGTTTCGGAAATCTGAGGTTTCCATCATCAGGAGGACGAGTCAGCACGCGCGTCCCGGTTGGCCAAGTAGGTATTTGCTGCGCGTTAAGCTTCGCTTCTAGTAAAGTAACCGCATGGATTTTGGAGATTTATCAAGAGAGTTTGAGTCGTATTTTCTCATGACTGTGGATAGTGAGTACCCCTTATAATTAATTAGTTAGGGGAGTTCTCTTCGGTCAGTTTTCCACGGAAGACGTCAAATCACATATGTACGCTATAGAAGTTATTTGAAAGTAAAGTTAGTGTACAGTGTTCCCCACACTTAGGCTACCCTGTGTTGTGAGTGTGAGTACCTTTGCATAGAGCTGGTGCAGGTCGTCCTCAGTGGAGAGAGGGCGCGGCTTGGGACGCAAGAAGGCGGGTAGGGAGCGCGTCTTCAGCGCGTCCATACTCGCACTGCCGTCCAGCTCGTCCAGCACTGAAACAATTCAAGAAAGTAAACATTTTATTAATGGCAGAGGCATCATTGACAGTTTTTAGTTTTTTTTTCTACTTTTACTAAGGGTATAAGCTACGGGTATTCTTTGATTATTTGGCAGCCTCAGATCGAGCAACCGGAAAGTGTTTGCCTCGACAAGCTGAGGGCACTCAACCCTGGCTGCCACAAGTGGATATATGTACGGCTATAGATTGGTAAGCCAATGTTTTGTACACAAGTATACCGCTGTAATTAATTTTAATTGCGCCGGGGTTGCATGTAATTTGTCCTGATTGGCCACGGTGTTACGAGGCTTCTATGAGTATATCCGTGTACTCACTCCCGCTAGATGCGTACTGCAGCGCGCGCTCGCGGTGGTCCGGCGGGCGAGCGGGCGGGGGTCGGTCGCGCCGCTCCTCGCGGTCGCCCGCGTAGCTCGCAGGCCGCGCGCACCGCCCCACGTGCACCTGGACTCATGCAGTACAGGTTGGCTTAATTATTATATGTGTTGGACTCAGATACTTGGGGCGTAGGAAAGTCTCAAAATAAACCAGAGCAGTCGCTGAATGATATCTGACTGATATGATGATAATGATATTGCTGCCCTGTCATGACTGATAAAATTCGAATTTATTTTATATTCGAATTCTAGCTCTACCTCTAGAAGGAATTATATAGATATATGTACATATATTGGATTCCCGTGACGTCGTTCGCGTAATTTGGAATAAAAAGCTGCCTACACTATCTCTTTACATATCAACGAACAGTTAAAAAAACAAATAAACACACTTGCGCTTATAAATACCTAGTAGAACGATCATTATTTTTTGTATTGGCACTCCAGCTAATGACTGTTCAGTTTATTGGTATTTGAGATCATATGCTAGTCTCCAGAAAGAAATATTTAAATATAATGTGAAGGACATACATGTCCTATAGGGAAGATATTCTTGTATCCCACAACTAGGGTAACAATACAGTTCCATGTAGATATACCTACATCGCACTGCACTCAATTACCTCGGCATGTTTAATCTGTCTGTAGCTGTCCCGGTGGTGTGAATATTCCTGGTTTTCCTTGATGGCATAGTTCTCTTTTAGGTATTGTTCATCTGCAATGGACACACATATATAGCAATCAAATACTTAATCAGATCTATTTAAAAACAGAATAAAATAACAAACATAAACTCACCGAAAGATTTTTGATGTCGCGGCATTAGGCGGCAGTAACAAATAACAATCAACAAAATAAATACGCCACAAATTCCTGCTATAAGCCAAGTTAACCAAACAATTATAACTCGACCCTGAAATAAACAACATGCTGCATTAACTTTACAGATGTGATGCGACCAGTTTGACCTTCCTATCGATTTTATGCACTTCAATGCTCACCTGAAACATTTCAAGTTCTAACAAGAAAGCGAATACCGCTTCTTTTTGCTCCCTGATTTGGATGTTCCCCTAACATTTTAGCTTATTGATTGGTACAAAAGCTACTAAACATTAAAATTATCTAATAAAATATATTACGAAAGTTACGAAAACGTAAGACCCATTTTTCCACTGTGCAACGGGATGTGTAAGCCAACTTTTTTGAATAATTTCGCGCGTGCGCTAAATTTAATGCGTTCGCAATTATATTTTCTCAATAAGTATTTTTATCGATTCAATCTAAATCAAACTTATAAATGGTGAATTGATGCTAAAACAGTGTCAATATTTATAGCATATTGCTTGTGAGAATGCTTTAATACATTCATAAAATTACTTCGTTGCTTGCCAAATGGTCTTAAAACCTTTAGCCAGTGCTAAACAGTAAGCCAACATCAATAAGTAAATAAACGTCATTAATTATTTGATCGATCAGCATTGCGCTTGTTGTTTTTGTAGATTATAGGTTTATGTAAATTAAAGCAAGCTGTGAGTGTTGGTTGAAAGGGTTGTTTGTTTTTGCGTCCGTCTCACCACTATCAACTCAACAGTGGTTGACCCTTGCGACTTCCATACATTGTGCTATCATCGTACGATACAGTCGGATTCACTGCGTCACATCGTCGTTAGTTACTGGGCTGACGCAAAGTTCGAGGCTAACAAGTCTACTTTTGCGATGATTCTACGCTAACGAACACCAGACGTTGCGTAAAAATAGCCGGAAACTATTTCGCGAATAAAATTTGGACAATAAACACCGTTGTGGAGAGTTTAAAGTTGAAAATGTCAGGTTTTAGAATAAGCTTTATTTTATTATTTATTTACGGAATCCTCGCCCAGAACTCCTTTGGATTATCACCAGTCATATTCAGTAAGTATTATAATTCGATTTGTGAAGCTGTTTTATAAATAGAAAGTTTCTTGAAAAGAGTTTAGGCACATGTCTGTGTGGGTAGTAAGTACTGTATTATTTTCTGTCTGACATGTGATTTTTTCAACAGTACCAGGAGATGGGGGTGCTCAAATAGAAGCCAAATTGAACAAGTCTTCAGTGGTCCACTACATTTGTGCCAAAACATCAAATGATTATTTCAACATATGGTTGAACTTGGAGCTGCTGGTGCCATTTGTGATTGATTGCTGGGTGGACAACCTGCGGCTGGAGTATGACAATGTGACGCGGACCACCAGGAACCCAGATGGAGTGGAGACCAGGATCCCCGGCTGGGGGAACTCTGAGCCGGTGGAGTGGCTTGACCCCTCGCATGACAAGACAGGGGCTTACTTCAACACCATAGCAGACTCTCTGGTCAAAAATATTGGATATTCAAGAAATGTGTCTATCATGGGGGCTCCATATGACTTCAGAAAAGCACCAAGTAAGTCATTTTTCTATGCCAAATAATTATATCATTTTAAATTATTCTTCCATCTTCATTATATTAACAACTCAATTGTATAATGTCAAATTATTCTGTTGCCATGAGAAATGGAATAACATAGTTTCCTTGAATGATTTGACTTTTAAACTCATTCTAAAAGTTCATTGAACTCTTAACTAGACTGATTCTCTTTGCTTGTATATTATTTTACTTACCTGTTTAAAAAATTAATTAATTGATAGTAATTAAATATGTTAAGAACAATATTCAAATGGTATAATTCACTTTCAATAAAAACACACAGGCATAACATAGGCTCTAGAACTTTAGACTTTGCTTTTAATAGATTATCATCAATAACAATATGATTAATTATATTATTATCATTATTCTGTAGCCTAGCTTAATGTTATTATAATAAAACTGTTATATGATTATCTGATATATTACCTAGGGTTGCCACATGCCAATGATAATATAGTATGGAGACAAATATATCTAGTACCAGTAGTGTGGGGCTAGAATGGTGCCGTGTGCTATGTCCGAGAATATTAATTTATATAATAAAATTATAATAATTAAGATGATGCCCAAGGTATTGTATTGTATTACATTGTATGCATGAAACATTCCCCAATATAAATAGAAATCAAAATGTGTACCACTCACAGATTTTTAATGAACTTCTTTAACAACTATCTACATTTTAATTCGACAACAGTAACTCCTTGCAGATGAGAACGGTGAGTTCTTCATCAAGCTGAAGAGCCTGGTAGAGACCACTTACACCCTCAACAACAAGACGGCGGTGACCTTCATAGTGCACAGCATGGGAGGTCTGATGGCACAGCACTTCCTCAGGCTGCAGACTCAGGCGTGGAAGGACCAGTATGTACGGAGGATGATCTCGCTGTCCACACCCTGGGCGGGCTCTATGAAGGCTGTCAAGGTGTTTGCTATAGGTATGTAAATAAACCAGGATGTAATAGCAAGTTTATCTTTCATACAATACCTACTGATACCATTTTAGTATGAAAAAAAAATAGCACACATCAAAATGTGTCTCAAAGTTATAAAAACTCCCTGAGTAGGCCCCATATGAAATTTATCATGATAAGTGCTATAGCTCTACATATATGGGATATTGTAATTAAAAAAAACTTATGCCCTATGCTATACTATATTTAGCCATTAATAAATTACACTGTCATTATTTATCATTTGAAATGCTTCTGTAGCAGTTTCGAGACCTGTGTTGAACTTACAATAAATAAATTAATATTTCAGGACATATCACACAGCGCGATCTAGCCCCATACTAAGCTTATGCTTGTATCAAGGGTACTAGATAACGGATGTAATACATATACACTTTTCTTAAATACATACTTAATATACATAGAAACGACCAGACCCAACACAAGTAATTACAAATAATATTCATTACTTCTGACATGCGGGAATCAAACCCGCACCCCCAGATTAGAAGGCAGACCCACTACCAACTAAGCTAACAGGGCAGTCAAAATTAGTAGGTATAGAGGAACAAACGTTGCAAATGTAATGTCAACTTGAACCAAATAATTGACCTCAATCTTTCTCTATCTGGCAAATACATTTACTTATAAAAATAGCATTGTTTTGTGTGAAAGACCTAGAAACACTACAATAAACTGAACTGTATAAACAGGTCAGTAGAGGTCACACTTCACTTATTCTCTTATACTCGTTTTAAGCATTTGCATGTGTATTGTGTTGAGTCGCATAACTTATATACATAGGTATACAGAATGGAATATCTATCTAGAAGAAAAAGCAGACTTGTGTGTCTTAATTAATTGTAGTTATTACAAAGTTGTTGTGAGTAATAGATTTAATGTAATATCAAAAGTATGTATTACTCAGTTAACGCAGATCAAATCAAATCAAAATACTTTATTGTACACCAATTACATAAGAACACAAGTATACAAATAAATAAATTAGGACATGAGATTGGGACAGAGGGTGGCATTACTGCTTGGAGTGATCTCTCCAGGAAACCTAGTTTTGACAAGAAAACAGTAATGCTGGCATACCTACTAAAACAAATAATAATTAATAATATTTAACATATAGATCAACTGAAACATAAAAACGAAGATTAAAAAAGAAAGAAAGAAAATAATACTTACAGATTAAAATTATATGTCTCTTTAGAAGTCTCCATGTTTCAGACTATCTTATATTGCACATAAACAAATGTACTTTAGTTAATCTGTTACAATCACAGGTTACAATAAACATGAGTCAGGCACAATACAATCATAAGTAGTTGTGCTAAATACCACTTTCAGGACAATTGAATAAACGCAGATTATCACACTTGTGCAATACAGATCCATTGTGTTGTTATCATTACCGTACAGTACACGACAAACTTAGTATAAGTAATTCACAAATACTCATGGAAGTGTCCTCAACCTCAACCTTTTACAATCACAAATTAGATAACTCTGTTAGAAATAATAAAAACGAAATGTATTTTTTTCAAGGCCTTACGAATTCTTCCAGAACCTAAATGTAGATTTTATTGGCTTATCATCATTCTAAACTAAAGTATATTCTGTGACTAAAGTAAGTTTACATAATATCTAAAAACTTATCGAGTGTCTGCAAAAAAGTTCATACTGCGGGTGTCGTTAACCCGTGTAATGTTTGTTGGCAATTCCCGCTACGCTACGTTTCGTCTCGGCCATTGCTGCGCGGGCGCAGTGTTTGGGTGTAACCGTACAATACAATACGCTTATTGTGTCATTCACACATTATTTACAAACATACAACTTGAGACGGTTTGGACATTCCACTAAACTGATTCTTCAACTGAAACTGAGATCATCAGATTCAAAAATAAATTTACGAATTTGATTCTATAAATGTTTTGGAATAATAAACAATACTTTCTATTATAACATATGCATGTGATAAGATATAAAACATAAAACAATTATACTGAACCTCATTAAATTTTGTTATAATAGTTAAACAGCCAAATCTATTTTGCATTTTGCTTCAAAATTAAAAAAAAAAACTAATATCTCTATATTTTCATTTATTATTTATTTTCTTCATTTACATATAATGTTACCAGTAACTGATTTGATTACAGTCAGGGCAAGCAATATCTCAATAAGTCCTAAATCTCACGACGACGAAAAAAAACAGAAGATGGGCTCAAACATGCAATCACTTGCCACCGAACCTTCATGTCGTAATGGCACCGCTGCGCGCTGCTGGTTTCTACATAATGTAACATATAGGTAGATGGATAAACTCTTTCTTGTTGATACATATTAAAACAAACAGTACATTAAACAAATTGCTTCTTAACTAGAGCCACAAGCGTTAAGTGTTAGGTATTATGTTTTCTGTACACTATATGTCCCTATGCGTATTCCAGGCGACGACCTGGGCTCGCTGATGCTGCGCGAGAGCATCATGCGCACGCAGCAGATCACGTGCCCGTCGCTGGCGTGGCTGCTGCCCTCGCCGCTGTTCTGGAAGCCGAGCGAGGTGCTCGTGCAGACCGACAAGTACAACTACACCATACAGAACTTACAGAAGCTGTTCAGGTGAGGAACTGACTTGGTTCGCTACTATGATTCAAGGTATGCGTGGATTTAAACTTGCTTAACGATGTAGGAAACCATCGTGCGGAAACCGTAATGTTTGAGGATCTCAAAATTCGAGGACATCATCGGTGTCAGCCGTGAAAGGATCAGAGCGCCCATTTTGATGATATCTCCTAATGGAAGACAACTCTCACAATGAATCAATTCTGCGGGAGGTTGAAAATCTTCAAATGTGGAATATATGTATTTCGAAAAAGTGTAGTGGGCTTTACTAGACGAGGATCTACATATTTATTTTGTTCTGATTTTAGTATTTAATATTAAAGCGGCAATTTAAAAAGAATGGAGATACACACTCTGATTGATGGTTGAGTGTCTCGTTTTTATCTTTTGATACGGTTCAATACAACACTATAAAAATCTAGTAAAAACCGTATGTTTTTCCCAGCGACATGGAGCTGCCGAATGCGTGGGAGATGCGTCGCGACGTGGAGAAGTACTCGCTGGACTTCACGCCGCCCGGCGTCGAGGTGCACTGCATCTACGGGTACAACATCTCTACCGTCGAACGGTGAGACTATTACACTACTCTTCCTATCTGAGCATATTCCTTGGCAAAAGCCTCTTTTCTTTTGACGGACCTTGATCATGCATAGGGCTTAATGGCCTCGATTTCGTTGAACCTAAAATATATTATAGTTAGACCTATTTTTAACTACTATCTTCCTCTATTCTAACTACTGAATTTAATCATTGGGAAAGTTTTCTTGGGCAAGTAAATTGTGATGAGTCAAATCCTTACACGAAAGATGCATGTTGTTGTATTTTTTGTGGTCCTCGAACGTGACCTATTTCATCACGTCTTCTTTCATCGTTAAGCGAGTAACTTAAAACGTAAATTAAGAAACAAGTCATTTGATTAGAGCTGGATTGCGGAAAGCGTCCGAATGATAAGCAGACGTGCAGCGTGTGGCTCCGTGGTTCCACCACGGAGCCACACGCTGCAACTACAATCCTGTTTGTATATTGTGTCCAGGCTGGTGTACAAGCCGGGCACGTGGCTGGACGGGTACCCGGCGCTGTCCGGCGGCGACGGGGACGGCACCGTGAACCTGCGCTCGCTGTCTGCCTGTGAGCACTGGAGGAAGCCGCGCTGGCTGCGCAGGGGGAACGCAGGTATGTGTACCATTATGTGGCCTGCAGATATATGCAGCAATCCGGGGAAAAAGTAATATTAAATTTAAAAAAAAACAGGGCCATCATGTCAATTCAACAATTTTTTCCTTACTTTGCAACCGTCAGATCGTGGAGAAGAGACGAATATGTACTTACATACAATGGAAAATATTCACCGTCATAATATAAGTGGTATAAATAAATAAAATCTCTCTCTGTGAGTCGTATTTCCTCATGACTGAGGGTCGTGACTCCCCCGCAGAATTAATTCGTTAGGGGAGTTATCTTGGGCAGATACATCGTGGTGGGCGCCCAGGTCCTTCCACGGGAAAATAAATAAAATAATAGTCCAAATTTTGGTCAAAGCACAGTTACAAAGCCCTCCGTCAATCTTAAACTAGCCAGTCAAATGAAAATATGCAATGCGTAACATCAGGCAGGCTGTAATACAACGCAAAACTATCCCACGTAATAAAAAACTACTGTAATCATGACACCAGTTCAATGATCTTTCCTTAAAATTCCAGGTAAGCCAGTGAAAGCGGTTCCTCTCCCGAACGCAGAGCACCTCAAGATCCTGCACGACCAACGAGTCATTGACTACATCAACATCGTCATGAAGAATTGAACCGGTACTTGAATGGATACTGCAGCAATTCATATGATTCTTGCTACAATCAACTATGAAACTATCTTGCTGTGACGAAGCACGTAACATAAACTCTCTATTATAAAGGCATGTGTGTGCAAGTTTGAAAATACTTAAACTCAAAAGATATGCTTTATCAAATTGAATGTGACAATGTGCTTCACATTTTAGACCATGACACTACTATGCAAAGTAATATTTCCAAAATTGTCTTTCAGAGCTGGTTATATATCTGCATTTGCTTCCTACTTTTAAATTAGAAATAGATAACTCAGTAGTACTGTATTTGTAGGATTGGTTTAGGAATATATCATAAGTGTTATTTGGTGGATTAGTGTAATACAAATAGCTGTATGTAGGTTGTATTGTATTAAATCAATTGTTGAGCAGATGCTAATGAATTTGTCATCAATTGTTAATGACAAATTCATTAGCATCTGTTTACATGCTAACAATTATTAGGTTAAAAGCTGTTCCTTACACTCTCCATTTTAATGCCTACCATTCCTAAGATCGGCATTTGCAATTACTACTTCAAATATATATAATTAAAAGATGAATTCACACATGAATGGCTTTCAAGATAAAATTACAGCAATTTTAACTTTTAAGAAAATTGACGCTCTCTTATTCCGTCTTATTTTATAGATAGTTTTAATTAGGAACAAGTTGTTAAAATAGTTTATAAAGAAGGCCCGGTTTGTAACGACGATGAAGTTCAATCTCCCATCATAATAATTTTATTTCTAAATGCTAATATTGGCTCAACATTTGAGACGAAAATGAAATTGATTTGACGGGAGAATTCAAATTGTTGTTTTAGAAACAGGGAGGTTTAGCCGACAGATAGTGTGAATTAACTCTGTTTTAAAGTAATAAAATATTGGTATTTGTAAGAAACAAAGCCAAACTAGGCTGTGATATGGATCGTGGCTCTCTTATACAAAAATATACTTTACTACTTAATTTACATTACACATATCATGTCTCTATTATTGGCTGTGTAACTTGTATTTTAGTTTTATTAGTCAATTTATTATTTTGGACAACTCCACTGGCATAGTAATGGTTTTTTTACTTGTAATTTTGGTTGTGAGTGTGCAAAATTATTTTGTTTCGGTGCAATAACTACCTGTGAACTCGTATTTTATGTTTAAGGTGATTATACGAATAAATTATTGCCAACAATTATAGCTGTTTTACTTATTCATTTGTAGATAGTTGATTATCCGACAAGAAAAACAGCCCCCGTTTTTTTACTCGGAATAGGCTAACGTTTGACTACAGCCTGCCTTGGTTTTTTTATTTATTATTTACAATGTTGTGCTTACAAATCAGAAAATTATTCAAGATTTTGGCAAATTACTAATATTGTAATGAAGGTGAAACCGCCGGCAAGTTGTAGAACATTGTATAAAGAAAATACCGAAGTAGTAATAATCATGTCATTTATAACTCCACTCCATTCCGCCGACACCATTACAACATTTATACAAGGTTTGTTTCATCCATACTGCTTCACACTATAGGTACATTGTTATAAGACTACATTTTGAAGTATTATTGATCAAAATTGCTGTTGAAAATCAGGGCATATGTGGAAAAGCAAATGATTTACAATGACTGTAAATGAACATTCAATCATAACTTTTTTTTACTAATTCAGATTTGCTCTTGGCCTTAGTTTGCCTGATGGTAAACAAGGCTATGGCCTAAGATGGAGGGTGCTTGCCCGATAAGAACCGGTTCACTCTCGCTTTGAAGATCGCTGCCTATCAACATATTATTGATATCTGCTTTAGTCTAGTCACGTTAGTAGGATCATACCATACAGTATTTATCGATAGAAATAACACAAATACTTACAAGAATGCAGTATTGATAAAAACAAAACTTTTACAATAGACGAGTGGAGCCTCCTGCTTACACTTCATCCTTTCCATTCATATAAAACCCGATTTAAAAACATACGAAACAAACAGAGTTACTAGCAAGTAACACAATATCTTTATTAGGCTTTAGTATACATACATATCGGAAACCTTTTCTGTAACGTCTTCTTATGTAATTTTGTTTAGTTTTTCTTACAAATTTCTGCCAGTATTAAGTCACAAAGCCATATTGAATATGCATTATTTACTAATAACTCTGACATATATTAACTTATAGTCCAGCCCCTAAAGCACATAATACTAATTTTGCATTGCTATTGACTATCGCATATATACATTATATTTCTAGAGGTTCTAATTTATCCAAGGCAGATTATTTAGTCAGATGCTTATCCCTACATGGCTCGGGAGACAAGTTCTTCGATTAAATATATAATATGTTTTTATTATCAGGTACATCATTTCATAATTAAGGTCAGTTGGCAAAATTCTCCTGCTGCTTCTGTGATAGGTACATGCCAGAGTAAAGATATTTTCAAACAAATTTAGATATTGGTTTCCAAAAAGAAATATATTCTTCTAAAGTTTCCTGCACAAATAAAAACACAATATATATTTCTGTGTACATAAACAAGAAGACTTGTCCTCCCAAACCGATGTTAGCAGTCTACTATATTTTAAGATCTAAACAATTTACTCGCGATTTTTTCATCTCATTTGTCCATAACAACGTTAATAATTTAATTTTGGAAATTGATTGTTGGGATTCAATCAAACAGTGCCCGATCATTGAGTCACAGAAGATTTAACAAATTAATTAGATTAAATACAAAGCATATACTTACTAATAAAATACAAAATGAGAATATATGATGAGGTAAAGGTTTATTACACCTTCATGTATATTTTAGTTCGCAAGGATGGTTTACATTTTGTTTATATATTATGTAATTTTACATTAATAAATGCTTACATTTTCCCTCAATTTAAAATATTTTTGTTTGCAGTACTAAGTAGCTGCGTTAGTATCTAAGAGGAATGAAAACACGTTAACTTAAGCTTATCATTAACAAATTATCACATTTTTAATAAACACAATATACAAGGAATCGTAAACAAATCGTGGATATTTTTTAGTTCTCAATAATTTCGTTAACAACGAATTGATACAAAACTAAATACATTTGGTACCATTAACATATGATATTTATGTACAAATATACAAAACATCAAAATAAAAGCTTACATGGTTGATAAGAATCGAAGACTGAGTGGGAATAGCACAGCACCAATAACTAAGACCAATCACAACATCGCAAAATCTCATCTCGCTCGTGATTGGCCGAAGACATAAGACAAGTTTGTGCTACAAACACTCCGAAACTATGAGAATATAAAACAATGCAACTAAAACATTCATATAGAAGATACATACAGACATTTTTTATAGATAAAATAGTCGGAAACAATTTGAATAATTACATTTTTTAACAACACATACTGGATTAGTGTTACCAGATTGGATAAACATTTTCATGATTATAATGTCGGTACAAACAGTAAAACCGGAAGAAGCCGAAAAAGCCAAAACGGTGAAAACCAGTTATACAGATGTTGTGTATTAGGCGATACAGTCTGAACGTAAGAAAAGCCCGTCTGTCACTTTCGGGCATTCGCTTTTACAATAACAACTATCCAGACAGGTTAAATATCTTATTAATTATAATTAATCGAACTGAGAATACATTATAAACTACATTCAACGTACGAATACTAAATGCCGCTGTAAATTTACAATCCATTGCTAATCGCTAATCCATTATATATTAGTCCACATTTTCAATTTAAACACCGACTTATACATTGTGAGGCATTCACAATTAACACAAGACCCAAGTACAATATAAAACACAATCCATGCCACAAAATATCTTTTCATTGCAAAATCTTCCATTTTCCGTACTTTCACTTTACTGGCAACCCTTCGAAAGGAAATTCGCTAAAACAAAATAAAAATAACGTAAAAGTAATTGAAAACTACAGTAAATAGTTTAAATAAAACCAAACGCCGAAAGAAAAAAAAAAAGAAACAACTACGTGATGTTAAACTACGATTTAAAAAACAATTAAACTATAACTACGAATGTAAAAAAGCAGTGATAGTCCAAAATTGTACAATGAAAGTGATCCCAATACAAAAGAAATGAGTTAATTGTAGACGCCACAACAATACACTGGTCTCAATAAGTGCGCACTAAAATAAACCAACTCCAGCCATAGCTTTACACGAGTATACATTATATACGACAAAAATGGCGTTGATCCAATTTTCAGGACATTTATTATAATCTAAATAGAGAGTTTATTATTGTACGCACTTACTTTGGCTTCTATATCTTAACACTACACTTCCTTCACCCACAAACACTATCCATATAAACTACACAGCTACACGAAATTGTCCTTTACGACCTAGTAGTTAAGGTCTATATTCCATCAGTCCGCGGCGACTGTAGGCGAGTCGTGGCTAGCGACGTCACACACACTACACAACCATGTCCCATGATAAACTAAAACGTTAAATGAAAGGAGGTTTGAATAATGGAAATAAATAAATAAGAAGGAATTCCAGAAAGATGGCGTTAAAAACACGAGTTAATAAAAAGGCGCAAAACCAATATCACATGAAATGAGATTCTTGATTCAAAAGTTAATAAATAGTCGAGTATATAACGCCGAAGTATAGACAGTAAGGAAACGAGAGCAAAATAATGGTAATGTACAAAACATTAGTGCTGTAGTACTTATATCATTATGGTCGTTTGTATATATAATAAGTATGTATTTACAAAAGAAAAGTATATAAGTATTATATCCGTTATCTAGTACCCACGACACAAGCGTTTGCTTAGTGTGGGGCTAGATGGCGTTGTGTGCTTCCCGGAATATTTATTATTTATTATTATTTTAAGTATTAAAAAGCACCATCGTACTATGTTTGTCAGTCAGAGCTAACCATCAAGCTTTACTATTATTACGATAACTATTAGTTTAGTCTTTTCACTGAGAAATTGGATTTGACTAGACGACTATAATTAGTTTTGCCAAAAAGTGAAAAAAAAAATGTATTACTAATACCAAAGACTATTTAAATTTGGTCGAAATAGTCTTTACTGAAACTCTGGAGAAATATGTAATGTTTTTCCGCTGCGACTGCTCCTTAACCGACATCAAACAACAAACTTGATGGTTTTTAGGAAATAGTCTTTGACAAAATACCTCTAGTTAACCCCTACTAATACGTCCAATAATCACTTTTATCTAGAACTACTCACTCATGTAGAATGTTGGCAATATTTTTAACACAATTTCTCAGTTAACAGACTATAGTGTTAAATATGTATAAAACACGAACAAATGTTAAATTCAACAAGAAATTGCACATGGGGTGGAAGACATGACATGCTTTAGTATGTTAGTGTGGATGTATCGCATTCCGATCGGGTTTTGGTAACTATATGTGAATAACTTATGAGATCAACAATAAATGAGTATTAGTCTATTCGTTTCCGTTAGAATAGGATTAATGGGTTGATAGTTGATAGAAACAAAAACTGGCTCTCGAGTTGAATAATTGTGTAAACAAATTGAAATTGATGCATTACATTCGATAAAAAAGCATAGCAATATTCTTTATGAAATTACTTAAATTTTATTCTAACATTTTGCCACTGTAAAAGGGCCAGCGCAACGATTTCATCAAACTTTGCTCACTTATGTTGTAACAAAAGCACAATCGAAATCAACTCGAGAGCGCATCAACGAGCAACCAACAGTGACGCTTCAAGTGCACCAAAACCCGGATTGAGCCACGAGCCTACAGACGGAATATGACGAACTGATAAGGCTGGCGCTACCTGTTGAACAGCAGCTCGGGGCGGTAGTACACGTACACGCCGAGCAGCACTGTGGCCGTGGCCAGCAGCGCGCGGGGCAGGGGCAGGCGGTACAGCGCGGGGAGTAGGCGGCGCAGGCGCGAGGGGAGGGAGCCGCGCCCCGCCCCCGCCCCCCCGCGCGGCGCCAGCGCGCGCCGCCGCATACGCTCCTCGTCCAGACGACGCTGTTCCTCTCTGGAACATGACATGTTGTTTCAGAAACACTTTTCCTGTTGAACGACTCCAAAAATGGAGGAGTATCTTAAAACCTGAATGTTTTTTATTACTTTTTGTTCAATAAGAAAGCAGTTTGAGGATATTACTGAATTGACTACTGATAGATCATTAACGTTGAGATGGAAAAATAAAGGGCCCAAATGGTAACCTTGCAGGACTCCTTATTGTGTCGCTCTGGATAATCCTTTTATGATACTGATTAGATATATTATGAAATATTTGCATATTGCGACCGATATACCACCATTACAGGAAATCTCTTCATTTTTGCAGAATCTACAGACCGTTTCACGAAAGAGTTCCCCTCAGTTAAGGCTCCATAATCACATGATTATATCATCTAATAACTATAAAATGTTAGTTCCAAACTTTTCCGAGGGACTTATTTCGGAAACAGTCTCTAGTTTTTGAATGACAACATCGTAAGGTTTAGTTAAATCAGTGCATATTTAGACCCACTTGTAACATTCTGCTTACAATTATGAAGTAAAGACGCAGACTAGTATATCCAATGTCTCTATGCTATACCCATACCATGAAACATAATTTTTTAATTAAATGTGTTGAAATTACAAGTACTAAGAAATATATCGAAGCACATACTCCCTCCTCTCGAGCGCAGCCACGTCGTCCTCGAGCGTGGAAGGGTCGTTGTCTGCGTACAGCTTGTCGGCGGTCACCAGGATGTCTTCGAACGGCAAGTCGTCCGGTAACTAACAAGGTAAAGATGACGGTTATTACACTTTGTTTTCACAATATGTAACTGGACTTGTGTGTTGATCTAACAAGTAAATACTCTCTGATTTCATCTTTCATAGATAGCACATAGCACACAAATCCTCCCGCCGATGTTCGTGTTACTCGTTACTGAGAGTTGTGACTCCCCCGAAAATTTTACTTACGAAAACCGGCACAGAAATAGTAGTAGGTATTAGCTACATTATGTACAGTGTACATGTTAATAATGGTGAAGAGATGATACTACAACATACATACCCTGGACAGCATGCAGTGCAACATGGCCATGTCACACTCGCAGGTGTAGACCTCGAGCGCGCGCTGTAGCACCAGCGCCGCCGTCACGTACACGGGGAACAGCGGCGGCGCGCACAGGAAGTAGTCGTACAGACGCACCACGTCCGTGTAGCGGTTGAGGCTGTGACCGAACCAGGTCAGGTACCAGGGCAGCGCGAACATCGTGCCCACGCCCGCTCTGCAACGCACAAATATTTTGGTAAGTATTCGATAAGATATGATCGAATATGGTATTGTTGCTCACTTGTTTCTGTCAGGTGTTGCTTATTTTTAGTCAGGCGTTATGACGCGTTCTTTTTCAATACCAAAATTTATAGTAACTTGGAAAAACATCTGATCAACATGAATAATTAAAATCGATACAAAATAATTGGCAGAGTTGAATAATAACAAAGTAGAATCGATAACCTAAAAACACTAACTTGTCCAAGTAGTCAGCAAGCTCTTTCTCAGCGCGCGCGATGACGGGCAGCATGTAGTTGAGCAGGTGCTGCGTGGGCTGCATGGTGGTTTGCATGAAGGGCGCGAGCGGCGCGCGCGGCCCGTGCGACAGCCGGCACAGCAGCGGGAACGAGGCGCGGTCGCCGCACACCAGCAGCAGGGTGATGGCTACGTCGTGGTAACCCTGCAGGTGTATTGCTTATGAGGATCTGATGTCAAGCAAGATCACGCCACATGCTATGTGTCATTCACTATGTAACCCCTATACAGTGTATCTATGACACCCCTATACAGTGTATTAATTTAAGTAGTTTACGTTTCTGGGTAGACCCTGAAATAAATGACTTTTATTTATTATTTATTTATGTTGCCACAGTTTACCAATAGCCATAAATATGTTCCCTGATGATGTTACTAGGCAACAAAATTATCAAATACAAGCTCAGCTCTTTGGTTACTGCTTGAGTATAGATTTTTATCCATATTAGTACAAATTCAATACAAATAAATTTTTGTAATCTAATGTATTTTAAAAGTTTTTGTGATTATAGTATGTCACAATTGATCACTAATACATTAAACAACAGGAACATTATTATCTACCATTTTATTTTTATTTGTATTGTACTATGTATGTGTGTGTGTTTGAGTCTCATAATGTACGGTTTAGAATTAAAATAACTAAATATCTATAACAATTACAAAGTAACCAATGAGCACTTTAAATCAATAACTTTGTTTACCACATATGCTCTGCACACTTTATAAACAACAAGTCTAGTCTACTCAAACTACTGATAAGCTATCTAGAATCACAGCTGTTGTACTCTACCTAAAACAAATATGTATAATTGTATACTCTAATTGACTACCAATGTATTATAATAAATTATATGTACTATCTATACATATTTGTAGCCATATTCAGTAAGTAACCAAATTACACAAGTGATAACAGTAGGACAATGGCTAATTTACACACCTTAACAGTTTTATAGGGATACTAAATGAAACTGTCCTGGATGTTTATGATTTTTTAAGGATGGAAATGCAATTTTGAATTTAAAATGCATACTTTAAATTGACAACAGAACATATTATTACAACAGTTTTTAGAATATATTTTTAAAAAACTATATATTTGTGTACATCATACAAGAGCTAGAAAGATAATTATGATTTCTGGATATGGAGATACTTAATGTGTGTACTATTTATAGCAAAATATGAAGCTAGTACTAGTAGGTAACTGTATAATGACAAAATTTCAAAACTCAAAAAAACTCAAACCAGGAAACACAGAACACATCATTGCAGCATACCTGGTAATACTTCAAGTGTGGGTACTTCATGATGACCCGCAGGATGAGCACAGTGAGCTGGTCCTGCAGCGCCACTCTCTGCTCGTACGGGATACCGGGAGGGAAGCGTTTTAGAGATCTGTTCACATCTAGCACCACCTGATGTAAGTGATAAAATATAAAAACAAGGGAAGAAAAACTAAACTACTACAAAAAACAGGCACATAGAAAATCTTTAGAAAAGCCTAAAGATAATCTAAGCCACTCTTAGGTCCAGTTCCTGTTACATCCAGTTTAATCTTATGTATGTTCCATTACTAAACGAAGATTTGAATGTAATTTAAATGTGTTACATACAGTACTAAGTGCTCCAGCCCTCTACCAGGGGGCAGCATGCTCAGCATAATGATATAAGTTAACAATATGTTATACACTGTTTCTATAGTGTTCTATAATCTAAGTAACATAAACCAGCTCACATTTCATTCTTCTGAAACACTATGGAACAGGAGCTCCTGCCTGTCATCTGATTATATCATTTCAAATAATTGAGATGCTAATAATTTTCAGTTTCTCAAATAGGATTTGCAAATGTTTTTATTATGAGGCCTAGAAGTCAGTAATATAAAATTTATGTTTGTACAAATTATTATAAAACAGATTTTAGAGCTTTAGGATACAAAATGAAATGGAAGTATATTTTCTTTTTGTGATTAAATTATTTCTAGAATTATTCTCACTAGCTAGAATGTTTTATTACATTTGTACCTGATTGTATTCACTATGTGTAGAGAGCTCGTCCAGCGAGGGAGGCTCTGTCTTCTCATCCTGTGTCACTCCAACCAGCAGAGGCCATATCTGTCTTCTGTAATCATCTGAACAGAGAATACATACAGCAAGTTGCAGAAATTCTACTATAATGTAATGTTTAGTATTTAGAGTAGGAATGGTTTGATTACACTTGCATTGGGCTCTTATCAATAATGATAAAATTGTGAATTTTACCAGGTATTTGCAATTGATAATGTAGTAAAGATACAGGATAATAGAAATAATATACAATTTTACATCATAGTAATATCAATAAAATATGAGTCATGTTTGGTCTACAATGTTTATTTACGAAACACAATCGCAAGGAGGAAAGCTTACCAGATATCAAGCCTCCTTTGCTCTTAGCTAGGTGTTGCCACTGCTCCAAGTTGACGGCGTCGGGGTCGCTCAGACATTTCTCTATTTCCTTTCTCTTCTCGGTGATGTCAGGGTCCTCGTATTCAAACTCTGCATGAAACGACAAAGATAATGACAAGCGATACCGACTCACACCTTTCACTCACAGTTTCTAATTGTTACATACGAAGTTATAAATAAAAATAACATTGGTGACAAAATTCTATATACGCGGAAGCTATCGCACAAGGAAGTAATTAGAAAGTTGAATAAAATTGTTTACAATACCTACCTTGGTCGAATTTTAGTTCGGAAGGCGTAGATATGTCATCAATATTTTTGGCGTTGTTCAAGTCGAATTGCTGTTTCTTGGGCGTCGGAGAATGGTCACCATTGGAATTGATTTTATCGCCGATGTCAGCGTCTGTATTATTGGAATCCATGGTTAAAATTATAAATTATTCGACCGAAAACATTACACCATTTTTAGATTTCGGAAGATGACAAGACATATTTGACAGCCAATTATCGTTGAAAGATGACATTGATATAAAATGTAGTTGTCAAATTGTAGTTGCGTTCAAAAACATTATTCTTTGATACGTTTCGTTTCACGTAAACTGGCAAAAGTGCAAGACTGCTCAGCTGCTGAGATGGTTAGCGCTAGTTAAAGAGCTGCATGGCACTGAAAAATATATGCTTTGATTACTTACACAGACCACCTTTGGTCAGTACGTAGGAGAAACGAGAAAAACGCTTTACTGTTATGTTTAATATCACAAAGGCGTGTTGATTAAACAGGTATCCTTGTACAATTACTGTACTCTGATAAATGACGGATAATATAATGTATAACTGTCATTAGTTTTCAAACCACCGCGATTGATTTTTTGGTTTGTATAAAAATTTGTAAAATAGTAAATGATCAAAAACACAGATCATAATGGATTTAAGCGTGACCCCTACCAATGATCCAATTAGGAAAATTGAGGATATCATAGATATACAGAAGGCAAATGGGAATTTTACCGTCCGACAAGTTGCATTCAATCTACCCACAGAGGTAGAGCCTCCCGTGGGAGCGAACCTAGCTCGCAGCTTGGAGTCGGGGCTGTCGAAATCCAAGCCGAGCGGGATTGAGAAAGACAAAAAGAAGTTAAAAAAATTGCGATCGAAGCGTCACAAGAGTCCAGTGCCGGATGTGGTGTCGTGGCCGAGTGACTCCGACATCACGGTGCTGCGCATGAAGCTGTGCCTCAACAACAAGGAGCTACAGGACAAGGTGGGGCTGATCCCCGGCGACGGCCTGCACCAGCCCGACGGCTCCTCCATGGTGAACCTGGCCACGCTCATGCGGCAGTCGCAGCCTCCTTCCAAGCACAGCATCATCGAGGAGTACCTCCTGCCGCTCTCCTCCTGGGAGGGCCACGATGAAACTAAACCTGTCACAGAGAAATGTCCGATCCGAGCCGAGCAACTGAACCGAGACTTCAACGCTGATTGCAGTCGACAGGACGACGCCGACCACGTCTATTCTAAAGACGAGTACTCGGAGTCCAGCACCAAGTCCAAAATAGCCAGGTTCCTCCGTCTGTACTTCTGCCCTTGCTGCAGGTGTCTATATAAAATGGAGAACATGAGCGACGACCACTCCACCTATTGGGAGAAACGAAAAGGACAAATTTTCTAAGAGATAGACAAGTATGCTGTAGTTTCGTTAGGTACAAAATTGTACGCGTGAGTGTTTCGATAATGTTTGGAAATAAATGTTAAAAAATTGGCGACGAGTTGTTTGTCCAGGAGTATCTACTTACCTACGTAAACAGAGTTATATCTCCACCCACGGCCGTGGATGGATATTGACCCTGTGGGTCAAACAACCCTTTATTGCGATGTGATTCAATACAACACGTAACACACAACCTGTTTGGGCGTCCCTTGGTCTTTTTGACAAAAAGTTAATACTTATACCTACATATATATTACATAGGTATGTGATAGGTACCTGTGTTATATATGTAGGTAAACTACCACGCTGTTAAATTTATTAAATAATATAAAAATTACTATTTATAAAAGTCACCATGTAAATGCTTAAATTTAGATAGGTACATCATATCCTTTCCAGATTTCACAGATCTGTACACCAACTTTACAAACTTTGTTCGACTGGATTGTTGATCAAGACATAGCCGCTACTTTTACCACAGAATACATACTTTTACTGCAAATTTTATGGGATGGATCATAGAATATCAACCTAGACCTACCTTTCGAGGTTGATTGAAAAAGTTAGTAGTAGTAGGAAAATAGAGCTTAATTATCTTTTAATTATTTGATATAATATACCTACGATATCCTCAACTTCCTTCTCCTATGAATTCCTCAATTTATTTATTTTATATTTTTTTAACAGTGGTCTCCTAGTGAACCACCATCAATCACTAAATATATTTAATTGTGTGTTTTCCACATTCAAGCGCAATGTTCTAGCTATTTTTAAGCAATATTTTTAGATACAATTTGATCTGTAAATATATTTACTTATCATTATTGTTATTATATTTAGTTATATATGGAGGAAAAGCCAATACATTTTGATGTTATTTGACTAAAGCCAACATTAAGAGGTCAGAGGTAGTTTCCAGTAACCCAGTATACCTACCTACATATGTACATACATATGTAGGTACCAACGTACGCAAGTCATGCTATCTGCTCCGAATATTTTGGCGTGTTTTATAATCATGATATTATTCACAGGCACTCGCAAGAGGTATTCCACTTTCTGTTTTATTTAGCACTTTAACTCTTGTCTTCGATACACATATTGTACCTATATGCCTACCTATAAAACAAAATTATTAAGGCTCTTGTACCTATGTCAAACTGTGGCACGGTGGAGAAAAGACTAATACGGAGGTGGACACGGGGTGATATGATGATGATTTGATTATGTATGTCAGAAATTCGGAAGCTTTCCTAATTAAACTAATCAAATCTATACTAATATTATAAATCTGAAGAGTTTGTTTGTTTGTATGTTTGTTTGTTTGAACGCGCTAATCTCAGGAACTACTGGTGCGAATTGAAAAAATCTTTTGGTGTTGGATAGACCAGTTATCAAGGAAAGCTTTAGGCTATATAACATCACGCTGCAACTAATAGGAGCGAAGAAACAATAGAAAATGTGGAAAAAACGGGGAAAATTATTTATCTTTGAGGGCTTCCGTTGCATGCGCTGCGAAAACGGTTTAAGATATCAAAAAAATGTGTATGAAAGAATTATTTCTCTTGAAATAATCTAACAAAATGTCCGCAACAGTATATGTCTATGTTTTAAGGTTAACTCACTAGAACCGTTTTTATGGTAAGTAATAACTATTCCACGCGGATAAAGTCGCGCGCATCAGCTAGTATTTTACTAAAACAGCAAGTCTCTTTTATCAGATACGTTTTATTAAAATTAATAAGTCAAAACAATATGCCTGCATATAAGTAATGAGTTTAATTAATTGCAGTGTTGAAAAATATTCATAAACTAAGTACAATTCATGATGACAATGATGTAAAGTAATGTAATGTAAGGTGCATATCTTGAGTGTTGTTTTATCGAAGCTCGGTTGAGATGCCGTAGTCATAATCTGCATTATTTACTGACCGCAACGAATGCACATCAACTAACATTTGCGCGGATCATCGTCTTTCTCCGCTTTCGATTTTTACGAGAGATTCAAATTGATTTATCGCCGGAGCGCGAATTTATAATGAGGCGCTTCCGAATCTAAGTGGCCATATTTTTCGGTACACGTTGACAATAGAAAATAATGTTTACGATGTGAATAATTTGGCGTTTTACATCGTGCTGGGTTCGCGGTGGCATTGCCAAACGGCTGGGTAGGAATGGCCGCCCGGCGCGCGGTGTGCGCGGGCGCAGCTGCAAGTTATAAAGGCTGGAGAAAGCACCTCGCGGGCAGTCGTGTCTGGTCAGTCTCTGCTGCGTTTCCCTCCACAACGTGCCCTTATTTCACGTGCAATTCATCAGTGTTGCAACAGTTTTTCGGACACATTACTTACGTGAACAAAAATGGAAATGAGGTGAGTTTTTAAAAGTTTACAAGTACTCGTAATATTTATTGGTTAAGCTTTTTTTGGAATGGAATTTTCCATAAAGCTTTCCATTTGTCGGGAAACTTTACAATCAAATGATTCTTCCTACATTTTTTGACCAAATTTTTGCAAGATATTGCATTTAATTAGCGCATTCAAAGGATAAATAAATAAATGACGCGTGTCCGGTGGTACATAGTAAGCATCACGCTTGACACTAATTTACCTTATAAATTTGTAACCTCAGCATGGCACTGAGGCCTGAGTGTCTTCAAATCGAGAGTAAATTAGGTTTCTTCTAGGCAACGGTGCTACATCTTAGCTTACAGTGGTGCTTAAAATCAGGCAATCGGTAGTCCAACGTAAGCTTATTCCGTGTTTAAAAAAGAGTGTCCAGAAAGTGATTTCACCTAAAAAAAATTCCAGACGTACCTCTACATCATCAGTGTGATCATTCTGATGTATTATTATCTCATAGAGCCTACATGATGCGTACTAGATAATGCTTCACTTTTCTTTTCTAATGCTCACGGTAAGAAACAACGAACTTTCCCACGTATAAAGTAACTCGTCTTCTGATGAGAGTCAACTGATTATTAGGACCGTGTACATCACAAAACCTGAATAATGTACACAATTTCTAATTAATTGGTTTAAAAAATATTTGGTTGAGACGGATTGATGAAACAACTAAAATATGTTAAAATGAGTCTCATTAATTAGATGCTGATAAAGAAATAAGACGTAATTAAATTGATAAGAGTTAATACTCGTACATATTAATATCCAGATTCCAGACATTCATTGAATAAAAAGTATACAGTACTCGCACGTAGAAAAAAACTACCTATCCCATATGCAGAAAGCCTTATTGAATACATAAGTATTACTTACTTATAACGCACATATAAAATGCCCTAATTTTTCATTACTAAACTTCGGCCAAAATTTTAATAATTATAACAGCTTAACAACACGAAGTATTTACAAAGCAATTGTAGTTATTGCGACACCTTATTTATTTTTTATTCTATCTACCTAAAGTAGATTTTCATTTAAATAGCATAACAAAATCAAATTTGCATAGCTGAAGAAATTGTGAAATGTACCTACTATTGTCTAACTAAAGTGTTAAACGACTCAATTCTAGATCTATTTCAAGGCTTTAAAATCTGATTGTCTAGGCACGATACAAAAAGCACAAGGTCAGACATCTTTGAACTATCGAATAACAGTGAAATTAATATTTAAATATCTATTATAAAAATTAGTCACACCTACTTTTTAGCCGAAGCTAAACATTTGCATATCAGACTTTACAAATAAAACATTTTTGAAAGAAAAGCGTATGCACCCTCAACTTGTAAAAAAAAGTACAAACATTATCTGAAACCTTTAAATGTATTAACAAGTCATTACCGTAACACGCCAAAGCCAAAAACAAGTACAAATCTTACAATTAGGAAAGTAGTCAAATGACATAACTCAAGTAAGTAGTTAAGTTGAACTTTACATATGTTTTGTATGCTTACCCACGCCGTTGCAACAAGTTGTACTACACAATGGAGTAACTTACCGTAGTGTCTGTTAGGTGCCGTTTTTGTAGTTTTCCTTAAAAGGTACTAATGAATTGAGTTTGTTGACGAAATGTTTCGAATAAAAAGATTGGTTAAGATATTCATTAGGTACAAGAGTAAATTGCTGAAAACTCCAATAGCTCTTTATTTTTCTAGTTACAAATACAATAAGTAGGTACGGGTACTCATTTATTCCAAGTTTTTATGAGCACCTAACAAATAAAAAAATATTTGGGTAAATTTAAAGCAGCCTTTTAGTTTCAGGTAACTAAAAATGGTGGTGTTATTACTAAAATTTTCAGGTAGGCAGGGCAACTATCATTATCTTTAGGCTTTTCTAAAGCTTTTCTAAGTGCCCCTTTTTGTAGTAGTTAGAAGTAGTATGTTTAGTTTTCCTTCACTTGTTTTTATATTTTATTATTGTAATTAGCATACAAATAGCAAATAGGTTACAAACTTCACGGAAACCCTACAAAAGAAACCTAGTAGCATATTGATGAACTCCATAATACTTCTTACGCTGTCTTTCCATTGGTCATGCCCCTGCAACACCGAGTCCAGAAATCCTAGTACCTCCTCCTTTGTTAACAAATAGGTCCATTCTAAACTCTTTTGTAGAAAAAAGAATACATTTTCACGGTCTTTTAACGGAGCACCTTCTGTTGCATACTGACCTCTTTGGACCAGAACTAAATGATGTTACGTGTATGACCGTGAATCTTGCCCTTATGTAACTTACATCCGTACAATACACCTATTACATACTATTTATTGTGTTTATGTACATTGTAAGTACATAACGTAATGCAAACATACAAGGCATTGAAAATAGCAACATTTTCAATTTAAAAAGAATATGATGTTGTAAAAATTATTACTAAAGAATTATAATTTGATATCGAATCGTAATTTCATATCACTCAAAATGAGAGCGGCTAAGAATTTCGCATCACTAACGTAGGCATGGAGCTTACGAAAGCCTAGCGAAGTAGCGGGGCCAAGCAAGTTTTCAATTTTCACACAGTATTACCGCAGTTATGCAATCAGTGGACTATCTGGCGGATCTTGTTTTATAAATGCAGTTTACGTTGCTATGTAACAATTATTATGTGATGTTATATAGAGTAGCGAATGAGTGCACTTTTATATTAAAATCTACGTAAATAACAAACATACAGGTATCATAAAATCAATTAATAACATGGGTAAGTATTTAATTTTTATAAAATTTTAGGTATTTTTATGCATAACGTATTCAGATTGTAGGTATTTACTTCTAACAGCTTTCAGTTTAATTTGATACTTAATTCTATTTACCGTTAGTTACCTTTGTACTTAAATAATTAATTTTATTTATCTACACTAATGTTGTAACATTCTCCTTATGTTTCCAATACTTGACTTATAATTACTACTGTTATAGCACAGACAACAAAACACTCAATTTATGCAATTTCACATGATGTTATAATATCCACATCGATATCGTAATAGCTCATTATAACATCGAAAAAGCGTGACCAACCTGATTGCAAGGCCAATCAGGTTGGTCGCGCTGCGCTCTCGTTGGTTAGATTTTAATGGCGGCAAAATCACTGTGACGATACACGTACGCGTGAATTTAATGTTTCGCAATGTGTTTTGTTTTTTAAATACAAATTAAAAGTTAAAAATGGATAGCGACGGTGATATTTGTACGCCTCCGGATATTCTAGAATTGGCAACAAAAGTAACTCACAATCTTTTGCCAGAAAAATCTAGAAAATTATATGAAAAATTAATTACTATTGTCAGCTTTTACTCTTGTTGTTTGATTAATTGCATTAGTGAAGATAAAGTAGTGTATGCAACTGCATATAACACGGGTATTAAAACACGAGTGTGAGTTTATGAAACGAGCGCAGCGAGTTTCATAATAGTAACGAGTGTATTCTTCATTATATGACAGTTGCATAAACTACTATTATAGATTCTGTGTTATTATTCGAACCTATTTATCTTCATTATGTACAGTAAATTGCTTCCACTGATTAGTTTAATCAACTAATTAAATAATTTGCAAATTAGCCAGATTTTCCGTTTCAAACGCCGGGAAATTAAATTTCATTGCAGTTTTTATAATTCACAAGTTTCTAATGCTCGCGTTCTTAGCTCGCGTGTCATTATTGCATCATTTTAATAGATAATTTTTATTTTTGAGTATTTTTGTGCTACAGCGAACAACTGAAACCAAATATTTTAAACGCTCGAAATCGGAATTTAATCAGTTCTAAAGATTTTGTTGTTATTAAAAGTGGAAATACGATGTCGGATGAGATCAATCAATCCTGTTAAATTCACTAATAATTAGAAAAGCGTGTATTAATCGTGGATTCCCGGATTCATTAGAATCCTTAATGCTTATTACTACATTTTGTAAGCACAAAACACTTAATTAGTAAATTAAACGTTCAAGCATTTATTTTTTGTGCTATTTAAGCGTACGCTCTAGCTGAGCCTAAGCCAATTAGCAGTAATAAGCACAAGATATACACACACATATATTCACATATGTACATATACATTAGTTTATCAATAACGGAAAGTTCTCTCTCTCCTGAGTCGCATTTCTCATGACTGAGGGTCGTGACTCCCCCGAAGAATTAATTCGTTAGGGGAGTTTTCTTGTGCAGATACATCGCGGTGGGCGTTATATAGTAGCAATAAGGACCGATTATCCTTGATATCACTTAAGTGTTTAAAGTGCTTACTTAATTCAACTTGCCATCTCCGTAAGTGATATGATTTCATCCAGCCCACTTTAAATGAGTCTCATCATACCTGGTCGAGCCAGACAATGCTCCGCCCAACTTATCTGCATTTATCTCGATCGCAGCCATTACATTACGAAAGCAAATGTTTGGTCCATTCACGATCGAGTGTGAATCTAATTCACAATGGGTGATCAATTTATCTTGAGCAACGCGCACGCGACGCTAAACGCACCCCGACTTACTCGTGACATTGACATACTTGGCTCATGGGGTTAGCACTTTCAATTTTGATTTGTCATTGTATTAAAGGTTTTAATTAAATATACTGTTTCGCTTATCAAATCTGGAATTTAAATTATATATAACTATAACTCGTGTTATTAAGAAACATTATAACGTCGTTTCTTGCTTTGTCTGTTGGTCTGTATTGTTCTCTTTGAAGCGACAATGCAGCGTCAGATTATTTGATGTGGGTAGGTATTGGGTCACGAGAGTGATATAAGCTTCTTCTTTTCTGGAAATTCGTGTGAAATTGAGGCAACGAAAAGTAGAAAATTATCAATATGTATACTTGATAACCTTGATAAGCGAGTGTGGCTCAGCGGTTCCAGTGTCTGCTTTTCATCCAGACGTACCCTGGTTCGAATCCGCCCTACACCAATGACTTGTATTTTTCAAGTTATGTGTAGATTTGCATTCGCTTAGCGGTGAAGGAAAACATCGTGAGGAAACCGACATGTTTGAGGACCACAATATCCGAGGATATGCGTCTTCCGTGGAAGGACCTGGGCGCCCACCACGATGTATCTGCCCAAGAAAACTCCCCTAACGAATTAATTCTGCGGGGGAGTCACGACCCTCAGTCATGAGGAAATACGACTCAAAAGAGACTTGATAACCAAATCTACTTATACGTTTAGTACAATTTTTAGTAGCCTTGGTTTCTAAGTTTGATTCGGATTCCTTGTAACCGTGCTAAGGACACAGATTAGAGAGATCATCATCAACGTTACCTAATCTTGACTCGATTACCAACAAATTCATTACAAATGTATCGACCTAATGTTAAATAGCGGATATTGCTGTATCCATGTAATTGATTTCTAGGTTGACATTTTAATTTCTCAACGTTTATGAGTTTTATAATTTAGTGCTGCTTACCACATGCTTAAGTCCGCAAGTGTTCATTTTCTCGTATATTACAGCATAGATTACATTTACAAAGATTACAATCTTCACAAGTAGGTGCAGGTATTACAAGTGCCATAGAATTAATTAATTCTATTTACATGTTATGATAATTTCTACATACTCGCGTTTATTTTATAAAACATAGTTTTTGTTAAACATTGTATTATAATATTGTAGTAGGTAGTAGCAGGAGGTGAAGCGTGTTCTGTAGAAATGTTTTCAAATTATTTTGTTAAATGCTGGAAACGTTTAAGAAAATCTTACTTAGCCTCTTACAATTTGCATGCTCATCTGACTAAATACTCAATGACATCATAAGGATATATTTAGGGTTTAAAACCTGCGAGGTCCTCAATAAACGAGCTTTATAGAGGAAAAAGCTCAAAGAATAAGGGATAAGAGGTCAATCCACTTTCAAAATGTCATTTCTATTTATAGAACCTTCTACCTGGAGTCCTAAATAGGGCCATTGACCGATGATTTCACAAATTCAACTGGGGATTTGAAAATGTATCATGTCTCAGCGATATTTCATTTAAGTTACTGAATTATAAACGAGTGTGGGAGTCAAGTGATATTTAATTCAAGTTCTTTTCAAGTGATCTTTATTGAAGTCATAAATATTAACTCACTTTTTTAACACCTAAATAAATGATTTGTCAGGTTTTTCGAAACATAAATTTGCGTTGCAACAGTAGGTAACTTTGTATTGGTGTCGAGAGTTTTCTAATCATCCTAAGGGATATCTGATATAGCTTAACAACTGACTTTGAGATCCAATGAACATGCTATTTGTTAATTGTGTTAAATAATACCTACTACATAACATTACAATTTAGGAAGCATAATACTTTATGAGTAGATAAAGCGAGACTAATACACCATTAACAATGCTCTCTTAAAGCTTTCTAACGATTTATACAAACGTTAGCGTCCAACGCTTGGAGACTGGAAGAATATACTTGTAGCTACGCATAATTTATGAGCTGATGTTGATGATGATACGTCAATATTACATAAACTACCGCTTCTCATCTATGCTTCATCCAAATTATAGAACTATTCAGTCATGAAAACTCCATTTTACTTTGTACTTCTCAAACATAATATTGTTAATTTTCCTCCAAAGAAAATGTACGGTACATCTATCTCTACGGACCTCCAAGATACAGGTTTTTGCCTAGTTTGGGGTCCAATGAAAACATGTGTAAATAGTAAGCCTTAGTATTTAATCAATTTCCTCTTGAATAATTTCACATTTTATATTATTTATTAAAATTATTGAATTGATAGAAATGAAAATTGAATAGTTCTTACTTTATCTTTTGTTATTAAATTATATGTCATATATTGTAATTGTAATTATGTGTATAGCCTAAGGATTTTGTAAAATAAACGATAAATATTGAAAATCAATAATCTATAATCTATTTATATAAAACTCAAAGGTGACTGACTGATTGACTGACTGATATAGTGATCTATCAACGCACAGCCCAAACCACTGGACGGATCGGGCTGAAATTTGGAATGAAGGTAGATGTTATATCGTAGGCGTTTGCTAAGAAAGGATTTTTGGAAATGCCACTTTTAAAGGGGTGAAATAGGGGATGAAAGTTTGACTTCTTAATGCGAGCGAAGCCGCGAGCACCCACTAGAAAAATATAAAAACAAGGAAAGAAAAACTAAACATACTACTTGTACATAACTACAACTTAAAAAGAGGCTCTCAGAAAAACTTTAGAAAAGCTTAAAGATAAATCAATTGATACAGACATAGTTAGGTACGTGAGTATTTCTGGTGTTAGATATTATCTTGAATCAGACAGCTTCCATTTATCCATTAAATATATACCTACCGGAATATCTAGCTACTTATTCTACATCTTACATACACATTAGTCTAACAATATTCGATGTAGGCGAGACAGCTATTAGCTATTGTGAAAGCTACCTTCGTCCTTGTGCTAACCAGCAATCGTGTCATGCATGTTATTTGCGCTTACGCACTCGACCACCTGCGGTCTAAAAGCTCACCCACCCTTAGACTTTTAACCTCTATGGTTATTAAATAAGGTAACATATACCTACATAAGTTGAATATTTACAGAGAAGGTTTACTACCTAAGTTTTAGGTTCAGTTTGCAGATGATTAATAAGTTTTGTATATATTACAACAAATTATTTGTAAACCTATTATTTTTGTGACATTACACCTTTGTAATGTCACATTTCAAGGATATCTTAAAGTTATTAGTGAATGTTGTCTGGTTTCTTCTAGGCAAGCGTGCTACATCTTAGACTATAGTGCTGCTTAACATCAGGCAGGCTATAGTCAAACGTAAGCCTATTTAATGTAAAAAAAAACTGAAACGAAAATAAATAAGTACAGACAGATATTCGTATACATTGTTGACAATGTATGTATACAAAATAATTTCATTGATAAATTTATCAGTACTCATTTCAAGAAAAGTTTCATAAGACACTAGGTAGAGCACATAGAGTTATGACCCCAGTATCATATAGCTGATATAATTACTCTGTATGTACAGTAAACATGTCGCATGGGTGCGCCCTGTAATCTGTCAAGCGCAAGTAGTCCACACGTCGCGCTCTCTTGCGCGTGCGCATATCTTGTCTAACTGCAGGCGCAGGCGATTACTTAGTAGGAATTGGTTCTACTCTACAAAGAAACAATCAACGCGATCGTACAAAGGTAATGATGGGTTGTTGAGAGATGGACTGATACACGGAGAATGGGAGGTTGTGATTCTTATTATCAGGCGTAGAAGATTGTTTTCATATCTGGTATCCATACAGGTCCAAAGAAGATGTTTCGTTTTTTATATTTTGTTATTATGTAAATTAGTCTTGTATTTATAAATCTTTGACAAATTTCTCAAAAGCAAAGGTACACATTTGATTTTAATAAGCTGATCACTAGCCTGATTCCTTCTGCTTTTTTCATACAAATTTACATAGACAAATGATATAGCAACTAGCAATAACAAACTTGTAGTAAAATAGTTAAATCATCGTGTCAGGTGCGCCAGCGCAGGTTGCCGCAAATCAAACAGAAGTCGCGTGTATCGCGTGCTGACTCGACACTATCCGGATTTCACTTTCATTGCATAAGGAACCGAACAATATTCTCTCTTCTAGATTCATGAAGCGAGTATTATATTGATTTGATTATCTTGAGAGAGGATTTACGATTTCCTCCCTCCGTAAGCATACGGATACTCATGTATAGTTATTAGAACGATAACATCGATTGTAAAAGAGTTTGGTAATACTTTTGAACTAAGAATCGATGTTTGTTTTTACTAAATAGACTATACCATAGTTTGTCTGATGATTATCAATAACTACGGTCCAAGACAGAAAGCGCTTAGTTGCTAATCCAATAAACTCGTAGCATCCCTGTTCATTTAATGACATACAATAATTAATATAATAGACGAAGGGATAAAGTTGTATTATTTCTCAGGACCAATTCAGTAGGACCAGCAGAATCGCCAAAATATCCGGTATATTCTACTCCTCATTGACTTACAAATGCTGACTCATTCCCGCCGAGGCGGCTGCCTCGTAACATTGTGTACAGTTACGCACACTTCCGTAACAGCTTGGACACTGACCACTTACCAGGTTACAACTCACAAGCCACCTATTACAAAACGCTGACATAATGCCAATCAAAAGTACATGATTCTTGCAACCAGATAATTGTCGCCAAAATGTTTACGATCAATTAAAAAAGTTTTGCCATTTCGCGTCTTCGGTCAGTTATAATTGCCACCGAATTACGAAGCCTCATATTTATTGACCATGATATTATTTATAGGTCAGAGGGCTACCTACTTTAATCGAAATCTGCATAGTTACAGCTTGAGTAATGAATGAATCGCGATGAAAATCTGCATTAGCATTCCTAACGTGTTGAGTCAACAGCCACATTGTCTAAACCGGCGCAAATCGCGTGCGTCGATACATTTACGCGCAAATAAACAATGACATTGGTCGTGCTGTTGCCGAATGTAGTGGAAGCAATAAGTTGTGAAGCTGTCGAAACCCGGTGGGTCTGAGTTGCGATATTGACAATGAAACTGCGCGCCGCCCGCAGACTTCACGACATTGTTGACGCACCAGGGTTGAAAGATATTAAAAATGAAAGGATGGAATCTTCTATGATATCTGGATTATTCGTAAGCAAAAACATTGCTTTTAAATAGCTTAAAATTAAATCAAATGGAAATCCTGTAAATTCATAATATAAATTCAATTCAGCAAAATATACTAAAGGTATTCCTTCATGCTAAAACAGTTCCTTAGCCTAAATCTTCAAAATATTAGATCCAGACGGTTGCTTGTTTATGTTATTGTTAGTATCTCATAAATTTTGATTTAGCAAAGAAGACACAAGTATACTAAGTAAATTGAGTTAAATTTAAAGTTACAGACAGCCCTACAGTTTGTTGCAGTCCGGAAAACAATAGTCATGCAGCTACCAAGTTGCGTGCGCATTAACACCGGTATATTGCTTTCCAACGGACTTTCGGCAATCTGACCTTTGATTAAATTGGACATACTCGTAAAAACAATAGCTATGTACAACCTACACTGTACGGCAAACGCTTGTAAAACGATTATGCAAAATTGTTTCCGCAAACTCTGAAAATGGACATTTGAAATTGATTGGCAAACCTAAGTAAGGTTTCCTGTGACGCAACATGCCATGTGTCTTGATTGTTGATAATGTAATTACAGTCATCGTTTTATTGCCTTTAAACAAAAATATACTCTAAAACATAATCTATAGCTGTAGTATAGGTATTACCTAAGCTACTTTTCTTTCGCCAGATCAGTTTGAAATAGCGACTTCATAAAGCCTAGATATTTCAAAAGGAATTGGTTAACAAGTTTGGTAAAAGAGTTCTTCCACAAATAGGTCGATTAGTGTTATTATTTTATCTACTCGCAGTTTAATTTAGTTGCGTCGGAAATACGCAAGTTTCTATTTCACGAATGGATGATTTCGATGGAGAGAGCATTGGAACCACTTCAATTGTACAGTAGAGAGTTTCAGCTCTACTTGTTGTGGAGCAACGGTTTCTAGAAATAATAGAAATTGATCAACTTTACGGAGCTAGACCAAAACTTACCTAATCGTCGTCATCTGTGATGCAGGTCTTTTATTAGGACGTGCCTATTCTGCGCTGCTTGGTTATATAATCTTTGAAAAACAACAAAAAGCGGACGGAAACAATATTTAGAGCTAGATTTGCACGATCATATCCTGAAAGTTTATAAGTCATTCATACCTAGCATAAGTTCAAGGATACTAGAGCTTTTACTTTCAGCGGCTGACATTATCTATTTTTTATGTTGCGCTTTTTATATCCAATTGTAATAAATATTATCAATACAGCCACGTTTTAGCTATAAACAACACCATTTGTAAAGGCCAGGTTCAATATTAGCACCTGATCCATAAAACTTGATTTGAATACTTAGTAAAGTTCAAGTAACCAATTAGTTCTTGTAGAGTTTCCTTATTTTTCAGGATTTGTTTTGTTTCTCTAAAATGAACATAAATATGATTGCTATCTTATTGTGTTACGTTGATGATGTTGGAAATCAATATGTGAAAGGGACAAGTCTGATAAATTTGTCTTTCAATTAAGTAACAAAATATTACCAACTATTATTACGCACTGCGCTTGCTACAGACAGACCCTTACTAGGAGACATGAAGAGCAGAGAGAAACCTGTATATGTCATAATGGCAATAAATTCGGTCATCTCGCAACAACCAATGGACAACTGCTTTCCGCGCCGACTTAATTATGGCAAGTGTAAATACCAGGTATTACCGAGTGAGACCGCACCCTTACTGTTGCAATGATAATATGTGTCTCGAATGTGCCCTACATTGATATGGCGTGGACTCGATTGTGAATAATTCTCAGAAGCAAACCAAGACAGAGTTTCAGATCTACAAATAAGTGTTCGATATTCATGAAAAGATTAATTAAGCTTAAATTTTACGATGTATGTTGTTCGTATGAGAGAAAATTATGTTCGAGTGCGTTGATGTCTTTTGTATATGAAAATGCATTTAGCCCTCAGTTTAAAACATATTTTTCATTTAAGATTTGTTTAAATGTGTTAATCGGTTATGCTGCTATTGCAGCGTAAAAGAAATCACGTCATAAAAAACGTAATTTATACGAGTTATCCTTATTTCGTGTTCATGAAACAGCGCCAATTACCATAATTCAACGCCAATTACAACAAATTCGATGAGAACCGTGATGCGAACTTGCTCGGAAAGGCCTCAGATTTTCTTCTGCACGTTTTTACCACCATCCAAGTTGCGTATTTGGTAGAGTTATTTGGACTTGATTGCAACTACATTCCAGATATGGTTGCCTGGCTTAAGTTTGTAGGAATCTAGTCGATCTAGACACAATGTGGTTAGGCTTTATAAAACAGCCAATTATATAGGTATCTAAGTATCTCATATATAGGACTTCTAAATTACGAAAGTATCATCAATTAATTGTATTTTATACGACTAAAACATCACTAGATAGGCACTTAGACCATTTTCATTTCTTAAAATTGTTACTTACCAACGTAACTATAACTTACGTTCGTTCGTAACTATCGTAATCATACAGAATTCCTTACAAAAAACAGATATTTACAAAAAAAACAGCATAAATAAATAAGATAATAGATAATTAAATAGTCTTGATTACTTGAGTTGAATTTAAGTTTATTTATTTTTCCACCTATAAAAACACTTTAACACTTAAAAGAAAATACTATCTTTAACCCAGGCTAATACAGCCATTAACAAGCAGGTATCTATTACATTTAAACTACACTGATCATAAATAGAGCTGCTTCCTAGCACTTGCTCTAGAACCAGATCCAGTTTACTTTAGCACTTGAACACTGTAGTGAAGTGTAGTAAATATTATATACAATCCAAGTTACATAACAGATTGCCTGTGGTTCAGTGTACTATAGTATCCGTTCGTGATTACCAAAGTTAAATAACTGCTGTCGCGGTCAGTCCTTCGATGAATGACCGTGGTGAAAAAGCAGAGTGGAAACATCTAGGCGCTTTTGTGTTAGCGTTTAGTGTTTTGTGTTAGGTCTCGCTATCATTCTAAGTATTCCAATCTTTAAACCATGTCAGTGGTCTTTCCGACGGTAGTTACCTAAAAAGTCTCGACACCAGAGCTCACCACACTTAAACGAACTAACTTACTTACTGCTACATAACATCGGAGCCCTACCGGCTACCGAGTGTCCATTTCAGAGAAATTATCCGCTCACTGGAAATGATTACGTAAGTTAGCACATGTTCCACACCAAGCATTTACTTGCAAATGTCTGACATCGTTTACCAAAACACTTTTGTTTTTATTCATGTCGATGTCCTCATACCTTCCAAAACAGGGGTAATGTACCATATATACTTGTCTCTTTAGTGACCTCATGTTGACCAAATAGTGGAATACGTAATTACAACGACCCGCGAAGCATATTACGTTAATCCCAGTCCCAGATCCAAAATGCTTTTTCATAGAAAGGTTGAATATAGTTACTGAATACGGAAAGTGTATCTGTTCATCTCTTCGGCTTAATAAATGTATATCATTCTTAAACTCATATATAATTCAAATCAGTTCACCAAAAGATGGTACACGCTAGCAAACTATCAGTTTAATTAAAACAGGTATCATTGTCTTAGTCATGTCTTATGGGACATTTAGCATAGAACCATCTCATAGTTCTATGTTAAATGCCCCATAGAGATGTGTCATAACGCCTTCCTTGCCTGTGTGTTGTAATATGACTCTCTCTCTTGGCTGCAGGTGGCGGTTCCTGCTCGCCCTGCTTGTGATAGGAGCAGCCATGGCTTCCGAGGAGGAGGACAGCATCCCTGACGTGGGAGTCGACGGAGACGACGAGGAGCTCGCGCTGGACCAGGAGGTGAGGGACTTGTTATGTACACTAAATATTCCGGGACATTGCACACAGCGCCATCTAGTCCCACACTTAGCAAACGCTTGTGTCGTGGGTACTAGATAACGGATATAATACTCATATACTTTTATTTTGTAAACACATACTTATTATACATACAAACGACCAGACTGAACACAATTAATAATTTTAAACTTCATAAATACTTGTGTCATTGGTGCGAATCGAACCTGCAACCCCTAGATTAGAAGGCAGAGCCACTACCAACTAAGCTAACAGTCCAGTTGAACACTTACTATATTACTCGTATTAATGTAAGGAACATCATCAGTGTCGACAGATGTGTCAGTAAGCTATAAACTAGTTTATCTACCTAGTATTCTTAGCAGCAAAAAACTATAGTAACAGTTTAGAAGTTGGTCAGATTATAAGCTTCCATAAGAAAATACATGTACTTATTGTATTTTGTGAACAACGCGTTGAACTCTTTTCCATCTGAATAATGTATGCTACGCGTTGAAGTATTGCAATAGTGGAACTACGAGGATTAGTAGATACTCAAATATATGTAAATCCGCTACATAGTAACCAGCTTTTTACATTTATTAAAAAAATTCACTAACTAAACACCTATTTAGCAAGTGAAGGCCTGGTTATTAAGTAGTACTACCTAATAGAGTACTGGTTTTCCTGTGATTTTGTTTGAAATAGGCATGTAGGTAAAGTAGATGTAACTTGGAACTCAAGTAAGTAATTAATCTCGATCTATCACATAACTCAACTCGTCCGGTAATTAACTAATTAACGAGTAAGTAGAGTTTATCAGTTTCAATCGATACATGACTCGATTCCATCAATATCGAATAAATTTAATGCATTCACTTCAATGTTCAAGTGAATTACTTTCTGATGCGTTATCGAACATTCATTATCATTTTAATGTACCTATTATATTAAAGCTATCTCTAACTTGAATCGATTTGCCGGCAATTCGATTATACAGTGATGGATATGAAGTAATATTTTACCAATATTGTTTGGAAGTCTGTAAAACTTTATGATTATTGAGAGTTATTGGAATTTCCTTAGAAAATTGCAGTTATTTCTTATATTGCCTTTGAATTTGAGTGATAGATACCTATTGGATTTCATGTTTATCATAGAACGAAATAAAATGTCCACCATAATTTGGCTGCTAACTTATATTTATATAGGTAGTTACTTATGTAGGTACACATAGAAGGTAGGATACCTAGATATCCAAGCAGGTAACAGGTGCGGCATTTCTCTGTAACCGGTAATCCGCTTTAGATCCGAGATCGGTTCGAGACCGAAATCGAGAGTGTTACAATCTCGTTACAAGCTCCGATGCAATTTTTGTAGCCATTTTGTAGCCAGGTGTCAATGTCCGACGCAAGGCCACAAGAGTGAAAGTCGAAAGCAAACTCATTAGTTTTGTTTTATTCCTTCCTTTTTGCACGATTTCTTATTGAAGAGATCATATTACGTATGTTCCTTTTTCAAATGAGGCGGGAAAATAACAAAAAAGTTTTAGTTTGGTTCAAATAAGAATATGGCGCGCCAAGATGGCGCCAGAAATACGAAACAGAAAGTTTATCGTATTTTGGCGAAGAATATTATCTAATGATCTACATTCTACATTTGCAATGTAAACGTTGGTTCGTGAATTAATGTTTGGTTTGCTTAATTGCGTGAGATAAATGCAAAGATCGCACGATTCTAACCGCGGATGAAAGAAACAAGCGTGTCGCCATCGCACGTGCACTAGCTTGGCACGTGTGTTTGTTTGTTAACCAGATAAATAAGTACTCATTAAAGTTATTTAATAAGTAATTGTACCTATCAACTATTCGATGTTGAAAAAATGGGATTATAAAACGTTTAGTTTAAAGTCAAGGATAGCGCACTTGACTTGATTGTACCTAATAAGATTCCTATTCCGTTACAAAAGTAGGTACCTATATACTTACATCTAATTAATCCTCCAAATAAACGATCCTAAATCACTATAGAAGTGGGCTGCAACTCTCATTAATTCATATATGAATGAATAAGCAAGTAGGTGTACAAATTCGTATAAACTTAAATCTACCCACATGTCAATATTTCACATGTTGCTCTAGGCCCAGTAGCCATTCACCCGGATCTTCTCTGTGATATAATTCCTGAGCATATTATGTCTAATTACACACAGCGTCGCGTCGTTTCGCACGAATGATTCTTACAAACGTGTAATATTAGGCAGTCGCCATTTTGCCACTTTTTTTCGCAGTAACATTGTACGCGGCCGATATTAAGCCTTTATGTGTCGATAATTACGTAAATTATGTAATTCCGTATCGAGTCGCTATTATTGTAGGAAGCGCTTTCACAATAAGTAATCGATGAGGAAAGACAGACGAAGTTGGATTATTATGTACACGTTCTCATAGAATCTGTTATTACTGCGGTTCATTATTTAGATCATTACCTGCAAACAAGTGCAGGTGTTTATTAGTCTACTCAATTATTGAATCATACCTATATCTCTAAGTACTTACTTTATAACAACGATAAAAATAATCCTAATGCTCCTGGGATTTTGTCGACCGGCTCGACTTAGGTAAACTTAATAGCAATCACGTCCAACTTACATATAATCAAATCGGTTTAACTAAAGAGGTTCTATACAGGATTCTAAAGGGACTTCTAATCAGCGCCATCTATTCGCAGGAATCCCGCAACTTGCGTCCGCGCGCGTACACGCCGACGGCCTACAACGCGCTACCGAGCGGGTTCCGCCCGACGCCGTCGCTGGCGGAGCTGGCGGGCTACCAGCACCCGCAGCAGGAGGAGTACGTGCAGCCCGCGCGGCCGCAGCACGCGGCGCAGTACGTGCAGGAGCAGAGACCGCTCACGCAGCAGAGAAGGGTCAGCTAATTATTTAAGTACTAGCTAATATCAGTAAACAAATTCAAGAGGAAATCAGACATCACAAAATAGATTTAAAGTTATGTTTTGTACAATATAAATTGATACTGTTAATACTAATAATCTGCATACTTATAGTGACATAGATAAATATCCCAAAAAGGATAGAGAAGAGTAGCCTACCTAATCAAGATTTTTAAGTCAATTCAAGCTCAACCCTTAGATATTAATAGGTACTGTTTCTGTCATTTTTAATACTGTTTTACCTACCAATATTAACTATAATATCATGATTGAATAAAATTCCTAACATTATCAACCAACAACCATATATTAATGACTTGATTAAACTCCACAGCCTGACCAACGGCCCTCCAAGCTGACTCAGCAGCAGCTGGAAGAGGAAGAAGACCAGGAAGAGAAGGAGGAGCCCGACCGCCTCTCCACCCTCCTGCAGCAGTCCAAGTTCAACTGCGTGAGCAAGCAGACCGGGTACTACGCTGACGAGGAACTCAACTGCGAGGTGTTCCACTACTGCCAGGACAACGTCAAGCACTCCTGGGTCTGCCCTGATGGCTTCTCCTTCCATCAAGTATGTTATTATATTTTCTATCTAGAAGCTACACTACAGGCCACATATTATTTTTTATGCAAGTCTGAAAGAAACAGCTTTTAAATTGAAAGTATTAGTAAATTGTAAGGCAGCTGTCAGAAAGTAAGTACTTAAATAAATATCTAATGTTCTAATCATCTTCAGGTCCACTTAATCTGCATGCCGCCAACTCACGACAACATCTGCCAGAAGTCGTCCAAGTACCACTTCGTGAACGAGTACCTGTACCGGCCCATCAACGAAGAGGAAGTGCAGAGGAAGCCCAACGTGTCCCTCAAGTACTCCGACAGATACTACCCGCAGGAGGTCTACAGGGACGACAGATACGACCAGGAGGATGAGGAAGAGGTATGAGCCATATACAAACTTTAGACATAGCTTGATTCAACTAGATTGAAGATGGTGAAGGTCCAGGCCCATGTTTAGCCGAAAAATTTAATGTGAAGTTTATATGTATATGTAAGTATAGGCTATACTTACACATACATATAAATTTCACATTAAATTTATAGCCTGAAGCTTCGGAACAAAACCGAAAGAAACTTAAAGTATTCCGATAAATTAATAAAGAAATACTTAAATCTGCATGATAGCGGGTGAATGATGATTTGGCAAGTAATAGGTATTACTTTCTCTTTAAACTAAACTGTTAAAACATTGTAATTCCAGGAGGAGGCCCAGCGCCGCCAACCCCAGCCGCAGCAGCTGCAGCAGCTCCAGCAGCTGCAGGCGCGGCCCAGCCCTCGGCCCCAGCAGGTCCAACACCAAGCGTTCCGTTCAGCAGAAGAAGTCAACATCCCTCTCGCTCAAAGACGTCCCACTAGGCCCTACGACTTCGACTTCTAGAACCTTTCTCCACCTACCCTCATTCTTCACCTGCCTATAAAATAAGCTGTAAATATAGGTCACGAGAAGGTGTTATCGATGCTGTAGGTGCTCTAACATAAGATTTATTTATGTCTCTGTACAATAAGTATTTTGCTCTATAGGCATAGAACTAAATCTATGCAATAGGTAAGTATAGTAAGCCACAAATTAGTTTTAAGCTAGTCTTTGTTGTACTTAGAACTGACTAAAGTTAATAAAGTATTAGACAAAGTAAAGTTTTGTTTATTTTACAAAGCATTCAGTCCTCACATCCAACCCTATCCGATCCATACATAGAAAAAAAAAAGGATCCATTTCCATAGCATCTCTATAAGAAAGCTAATGATGTGATAACTGTCTGATTACACAATTTAAAGATATAATGCGTAGAACGGAACGTAAAAAGTTCAGTGACACCACTGACAGTGAAATGCATGACAACACTTTGTTTTGATTTATTCGTGAGTTGGGGTTATGTTATTGTTTTTCAACTCTTCTAAGTTTTAAGTAAATAGCAAAAGGTTACAGTTTGTTGTTTGCAATCCAAATAAAATACTATCATCCTCGTGCTTCGGTTCTAGTGTGGACAGAATACTCTTACAAAAACTAAAACTGATCATTTCGAGAAACGCCGGTCAAATTGTATTTACAAAGTTGGCTTTTGCAAATATTTGAAACAGAATGGAGTCGGAACAACTAATCGCGGCAATGACCGCTTCTGAATACAAGAGCTACCACGAGTCCTACATGCAGAACAACCATGGCTCCTCTGCCCCACATGTATTCTTCTGCATCTTCTTTACAGTGCAGTGCTCTGTATACGCATCTTTGAAGTTAAGAACTCGTAAAAACTATCAGTATGTGTATGAATATCTCATCATCGTGCTGCCCTTAATACTAGCTCATACTCTTCTCTCTGATTACATTTATTTTCTGAACTTTGTTATCATGGTTATGTTGCTATTGGAATTTTATCAACATTATCCAAAAGATAAAGTTGAGGTAGACGAAACACTAAATAAAACCAAGAAAATCTATTCAATATCAATAATGAGAGGATTAACATACATTATTACAGTATTTGCTATATTAGCTGTTGATTTCAGAGACTTTCCTAGACATTTAGCTAAGACTGAGAGAATTGGGTACAGCTTAATGGATACAGGGGTAGGATTGTTTGTATTGATGAGTGGCCTAGTCCATAAGAACTTACAGAATCATAGACTAATAGATATTATGAGAGGGAATGCAAAGTTTGTGGCTGTGTTAGTAATATTGGGTATAGTGAGATATGTGTCAGTGAAACAATTAGATTACCAGGAGCATGTCTCAGAATATGGAGTCCATTGGAACTTCTTCTTCACATTAGCTGTTTGCAAGTGTTTGGCAACTGTCATATTGTATTTTGGTAAAAATGAACTTTATTATAACTTTGTTTTTCAATGTATTCATGAAATAATTTTATATCTGGGAATACAGAAATGGGTTTATAGTAATGGCCCAAGAGATTCACTTGTATCTGCCAATAGGGAAGGAATATTTTCCTGCCTAGGATATGTGTGTCTGTATCTAATTGGGGCACATGTGAAGAAGATTTTAAATTCAACAGCAAAACCAAGAAAACTGAACATTTTAAATTATGCAATTAATACAAATGACACCCAGGTTCATTTGATTAGTACTTCAGTTTCTCTGTGGGTTTTATTATTTGTCATAAATAGGATGAACCCTATATCAAGAACTTTAGCTAATGCCTCTTACTGCACATTTTTGGAAGCTATTTTGTTTACTGTTGTGACTATGCTGTATTATATAGAAAGTGTATTAAAAGATAAAAAGTTTACTTTGCAAGAGCCTAAGATTATAGAAAGTGTGAATAGCAATGGCCTATCATATTTTCTGGTTGCTAATTTATTCACTGGAGCTATTAACTTATCAATGAGAACACTGCAACAGTCAAGCATTACTACTTTTTGTATACTCAATGTTTATATGATTCTTACATTGCTTATATCTGTCTTATTGAAAAGGGCAGGTATAAAAATATAGATTATAAACAAAAGAAAGTTTATTTTCAAACACAATATTAATAAAATTTGCAATATTTATGATAGATTAAGAATGTAATGAAGAATATACTTTGTTATTATATTTTATAGTTAGACACTTAAATTTATTAAACTTGTGAATAAGAAGAATAAAGAACACATTGCATGTTAATTCCAATACAATTCCAATAATTAATACTCTCATGTCTCTAGTTTATTATAATCACAGTCTTCAAAATGTAGAAAGTTTATTTTAGACCTTAAATAAAAAATATTTTCTACTGGAATTTAATTATGAATAAAGGAGGTATGTAAATACTCTGTGTAAAAAGAAAATAATAAATAAAATAACATCCTATTAATAAAACATTGTACTTTGTTCAATATCCTGCATCAGTAGTTATTAAAGCTTATAATATAATACTCGTATTGTGGACAAATCCAGGTACAAATAAATAAAGTTATAATGCTGATTTTCTTTTATGCCCTATACATATTTTGGCAAGAATGTGGCATTATGAAAATATGAAATTAAAACCTAAAGTTTTAGTATCCATCACAACTACAGTAAATACTGAAATTTAGAAAAATATCTGCCTTCCTCCACATAGTTATTTAAATCACATTAATATCAAATTATTTGTCCTATTTCATTAAATTGAGTACATACAGTTAGGATATAATTTTTCAGAAATGAGTGAACTCAACTACTATAATGTGTAAGTGGTATTTGCACATACAATTAAAAAATAGGCATTACAAAAATTATTGTATCCATCTCATTGAGGACACTGTATAACTATTAAGTTCATGTTATAGTATAATTTTCACAATCTTTTTCTACAAATTTTTTTATGTTGTTATTTATTTATTGTATTGTATGTTGGTATGTACAGTACATACCATCACATTTCCATAAGCAATGGCCGACTCTCTATTTTTGTTACCTGAGTCTTACTTGTTCCTTGCTTTAGTCGATATCCATATGATATGGTGCAGTAGAATATACACAGCAGTATGTACAGAACAGCTATAAGGGCCACTGCACCGTAGAAGAAGAGGTAGGGGAACCTTTTTGGTGACCAGAACACTGTGTATCTGAGAGATTGGTTGCTGTGATCTGAAACAAGGTACACAAATATACTTTACTGTAAACATGAGGTAGAATATACTGATTGTTTCTATGTATTATATGTATGTATTTACAAATAAAAGTATATATAAGTATTATAACCGTTATTAGTAACTACTCACGACACAAGCATTTGCTTAGTATGGGGCTAGATGGCAATAAATAAATAAATAAATATTCCGGGACATTGCACACAGCGCCATCTAGCGCATCTGGCAATGTGTGAAATGTTCCACAATATTTATTATTATTTATTTTACTGGATAGTAAATAATCTCAGTAACCTCAAATATTGTGAAGGCCTGTATAAATTGTATAGAGGTATTAGATACCAAAGAAACATACATTTTGCCTATGTCCTTGCAACACAAAAAATAATTTATAAGGAAACTGATAAGAAAAATACTTACATTATATTTATATGTACTTACCTAAAATAATGACATTTCATTTTTTACTCACCAAACACTGCAGCTCCATATCCCATTTTATCAGTCCCCATCCTGTAAGAGCAAGTAGGCACATATATCTCATACATTGCTGTCTCGTTGCCGGTGATCTCCAAAATGCTATCCTGAGCTGTGAATGGGTACAACTTCCTGTAGTGCTCCGCCTTGTTAGATAGTATTGCATATTTAGAGTCATGTGTGTGTGCACAGAAGTAGATGTTGGGGTGAATCTCATTGTTCACCTGGAATTAAATTTTAATTTTGTTAAACTTTCATTATTAGTGTAAATAAATACTGTCTCTGTCAATAACGACATCATACAATACAAACACAGTGAGAGTATTGATTTACAATAATAATTTAAGGAAATAAAAGACAAAACACATACTACTACAAAATAATAAAAAGTTTACTTAGAATAGAAGATTACAAAATGTTTAGAAAAGCCTAAACATGCCTAAGCTTATATTATACAGTAAAATTATCATATAAATATTTTAATAACATAAAACATACAATGTATTATCATGAGTTATATTTTGGATTTAGATATTTCATGAAAGTGAGTATGCATATTTTATTCAGTATGTCAAGTCCAATATTTCAATGTAAGATTAGATAAGTGGCTGACAATAAAATTGCTATTCATGCCTGCTCTGTACTTGTATTTTTAGCCCTAGCTGCCAATGGGTTTTACTGTAAATAACTACTACTTTTCCAAAAAGGTTATAAACACAAAAGGGTTCAAATACAATTCATAGTATTTTTGTATGAAGTACCTGAGTCCTCAAACCATACTTCATAGTGACGGGGTAGTGGGACACAACAACTTTGTAAACATTAGTACTGTTATCCTCAAGCTTTGGATATGTGTTAGTGATGGCATTCACTTTGTAGAAGGATATGTTTCTGTATGTTATCACAGATGGTTGGTGGAATGTTTTCTCAAACTCTTCAACTTTTTGCTTACTGACAGGCTCACTCAGCTCTCCTCCGATATCATTGTCTCCAGGTAACCACACATTCTGGAAGCACAGGAAAATAGAATATAATAATCTAACTTGTGAAGTGGCTCTGGTTGGATGAGGTAGGTGGCAGTTAGTGGATAGTGGTTTTTTTAAAATCATAATTAGCTTATAAATATTTACTTAATCAATCATTCCAAAGCTTCAGAAGAAAGGAATGAGTTATTTGAAGTTTGAGAATTTCTGAGATATGTAAGAAAGTACATGTATAAATTGTTCGTACCACTGTGGTATAATTTAAGTCAAATATATCAGAGAGTCTCTTGACATAGTTATGGAACTGTTTCATGGTGGCGACAGAGCCTTCGTCCATCAGGTCCCCGAGGTACACCAGCACATCGGGCCGGAAATGCAGTATTGCTACTTGGAATGTTGATTCAAGGTATCTGAAATTATTATACCACAACTGTTAAGATCAGCCAAAGTAAATGATATCAGTAATCCAAATGGCTTTTTAATATATTAAAAGGTAGGTACTCACTGATCACTGTCAAAGCTGAAGATATGGTTGAGTGGACTAGGTACAGCATTGTCCCCTTGAATCTGAGGATCAGCTATAAATAATATCTTCGTGCATTCTGTGCCTTCGCACTTTAACGTTGGCCAAAAACATCGTTGGATGTGATACACGCCCCATTCACAATAGAATAAAGCGACTGCTATAAAAAGCATTCCATATTTTGTAACTGTCCTGCAATGATATAGAAATTAATGTTTCAATAAGATGTAAATTTTAATTTCAGCATGATGATACTATACAGCTAAAATATTACCGCCTCCGTAAATACATCTTTATAGTATTTTTAAAAGGCGGCGATGGGAAATGAATAGAACAATTTATTAAAAATTAGATTAACATTCTAAATCAAAATAGTGAAATTTGTTTGCGGAAAGGAAATCAGAGGGAACTGAACAGTGAAGTGAACTGAGCCTTTAAAAGGGTAATAGAATAGAATAGCTCGGGGTAATAGTATTCTTTGGAACTGAGGGAAATGGGAATGTTTTGTTTTTTCGAGCATCCATGTTTGTTTATATTAAATGACATTGACAACATCATAACATCCAGACAACGATTTTCGGTCCTGATTGAAATAATTACCTACTTACGCAATGTTTAGCCATTTGAGCCTTATAGCCTACGTCGAAAATTAATAAAATAAAATGGTGTTATCTTTATTAAAAAGTAAAATATTATTTCTATGATTGTCACAGGGAATCAAATTACTAATTAGTGGAATACATTCCCGAAGCAAAACTTTTGCTGATACTCATCGTATTTGCATTTCGCGCGTATTCATTTCATAATTTTTTTGAATGCATCTTTTGATTCGGCGATTTGACAGGTCAGCTTTGAGCCACTTTTCCAGCTTTTCGAGTAGAGTATTTCAGTTTTATTTTGTGTATTTCTTTCTTTTAACGCAATTAATAACATTTATGTAGTTGTACTATTAGAGTAATCTGTCTATTAGATCGTATGCAAGTGAACTTGCAGTGTTACATAAACTGTAGAGAGCTAATCGTATCGGCGAACTCGATGCATATAACTACATAGTACGTCAGTGGCATTAAGATAATGGATGTTGATGCTCCTAACTTACTGAAAAGGTGCAGCAGTGCACCTCTGATCAATGAAGTGCCGTCCACGTCGATGACTTCGCCTACTACCAACTCGGCTCCCAGGTAAAGTACTAAGTAAACGACGTCTACGGGCCTCCCTCGGTAATGGTTGTTGCTACGCTGCTTTACTATTTTTGACAGCTGGTGAGGTCGTCAGTGGGTGCTGTGCCCGTATTTAGTGGTGTTTGTGTGCTCCTAACTACTCATGATTAAGATCACAGGCGCTGTTTTAGGAAACTGTAAATGCCTTGTATTGTATTTCAGCCTATAGTTGGTTCCTATTATAACAAATATTATGTAGTGTTAACACATACCAACAAATTCAAAATTCAAAATTATATATTTTCATAAAAATGCACACATACTAAATATCACTAAAGCACCGTACTAGACGCCGGTGCGTCTGTGTCACGGAGATTAGTTCCTTCCGGGGTCTTATTTTTGGAAAGTATACATTTTAAATTTTAAATATTTACTTTTACAAAATAGATAATAGAATTTAGATTACATTATATTAAATTAAAATACATACAATTACAAACATCAGAAAAGGTCAAATTGTTAAGTATTAAGTCAAAATAATTAATGAAAAGAATTAGAATTAGGTATAGTCTTACAAATCTAAGTTTAACAGTTCACATTTCATTAAATTAGGTATAGTAACATTACATTACAGACATCAGAAAAGGTCAAATTGTTAAGTATTTGGTCAAATAATTAGTGAAAAGAATAAGAATTTTATGCCCATTCTCACCAAGGTACCCCTAAACTCCACCTAACTAAGTATACCCTAGGCTAAGGGATCACCTAAATCGGTCCCTTACTTAGTTTCATTTTCATCAGCTTAGGTGATACCTAGTTAGGGGCCACTTAGTTAAGTGACAGATGTTTTTTTATCTGTGTAGCGAGAAAACCGTACTTTAGCCGATGACATTACCGATATTGTATTTTGTTGGTATATCCTGATTTAAAAATTACAAAAACACCAAAAACATAATAAAAGCTTAGGGGCAGTTAGATTTTCTTTGATAAATAAAGAAAAATGATATAAAGTAGTAATAAAGTGTGCACAATACGAAATCGTGCAGTTATTAAAAAAAAAAAATGACAGTTGTCAGCTAAGATTATACGTTAAAATTTTCGTTCGAGATTTAATATTCGTGTTATTTTACTATCGAGTGGAGAGATTATAGTTATTTTTGTGTTGTTTGCGCTTATTCGTAGTTTTACAGTAGGTACATCAACTGAAACTCCTGATCAATATTACCCACATTACTGTACAAATCAATTAACTAAAACCGAAATGGCTGAAAAAAGGAAAAGAGGACAAAACTTCTCTGGCGAGGAAAAGGAGCAACTGATTAAAATTTTAATGGACCACAGAGGCACCATTCTAAATAAGAAAACGGATGGTGCTACTAACGAGGCAAAATATAATGCCTGGATGGCTGTGACAGAGTCATTTAATATGAATGGAAATATCTACAGGTTTGTTCTTTGTATAACTATGTCATTTTATTGTAATAATGGTTGGTCCTAAAAGGGACAGACACTCAGGATTGGATCTAATAATATTCTCAACTTTCAGGTCCAAGGATTCCCTAATGAAAATTTGGGAGAAACTAAAAACTGAGAGCAAAATTTACTACACAGCATCACGCAGGGATACAATGCAGACTGGTGGAGGACCATCAGTTATAAAAATTGATCCCATATTAGAACAAGTCTGCTCTATTGTTGGGCGGGGCTGCACTGGAATTCAAGGTGTTCCAGACAGTGATGCTATGGAAACGACTGAACAAAGCTTCCTAAAAGTTCCCCAAAGCCTTGAAGATACTGAAAATGTTTCTACAAACACAATAAATATTGAGCTATTTGAGGAGTCCAATATAAATGTAAGTATTTATTAACTTGTGGTCTTTTTCTCTACTCAATATTATGCATTATGTGTACTATAATGATAACTGGCCAAATTTGTGTACAAAACCTTCAAAATCCAACAGAGCCCACTCCAGCATGTGTTGATTTTAATTGAGCTTGTCTTGTTATAGACAGTTTCAGAATAATTCTAATCAACAATTTTTTTTCAGAATGAATTACAAAAAAAAGAACAAGACATTTCTAATACACCACTACCGAAGAAACCTTTGTGGTCAAGAAGGCGTCCACTAATATCTCAACCAAATGAAAGAAGTGAAGGAGTAGCTTCTGTTTGCAACAGTTTCAAGGATATTAATAAATTAAGAGAAACAACTGAAAACCTGACAATACAATTAAAATTAGAAGAAATAGAATTTAAAAGAAAATTACATGACCTACAGCTGCAAGCAGCTATAAAAGACCTGGAGATTAAAAATGAAATTTTATTACAAATAAGAGGTACTTCATTTACTTTTTACATACATTTTATTGTACATATAATCATAATAATAACTTGTCAATTAATTAGAATACATATCCTCATAATATTGAGAGATGCCATTTCTCACTGACCCATACAAATGATCATCGCTGACATTGAGTGTACTGGGTATTTGCCCACTGCTAATGATTTCTTCTAAATCTGGTATAGATCCATCATTCACAGGGTCCCTCTCTTTTCTTAATATACAAATATTGTGTAAAACACAACAGGCGATTATAACATTCACTGTATTATAGAGTTTTAACCGTATTCCTACAGCTAAGACAGGAAATCTTCTTTTCAGAACGCCATACTGTCTTTCCACCACATTTCTAGTTTTAATGTGAGCCTCATTGTAGTACCGCTGTCCTCTTGTTATTGTGTTTAAATATGGTGTAAGAAGATGACTCTGAAATAATAAAAATATGTTTTCTTTCAGGTGGTGCTTTACCATTACAAAATTTGTTAGGAGTGCAACAGAAAAATAATGACAAATAGATAGAACATTTACTTTGTACATATTAACTTTTCTTACATAAATATAACATAAATTTGTAAATATAGTTTGATTTACCTAATATAAAATATAAGTTTTTTACCTTTAAAGGATAACCACTATCCCCTAGTAAATATGCTCCTGCATATTCACCTCTTTCAAATTTAGAATATTGTCTACTATTCTGGTAAATAGCTGAATCATGTGTTGAACCAGGCCATCTTGCAACAACATTTAAAATTAATAAATTTGCTGCACTGATTGTTTGCACATTAATAGACATGTATGATTTTCGGTTCCGAAAGAGTTCAGCATCATCTCCGCCTGAAATATATGTTATTTATTTAGCTGTAGCCAATTTAATAATAATTAATTAATAATTTAATAATTTTTGCTTATAATATACTACTAACTTACCTGGTGACTGTATTTTTATATGAGTACAATCTATGCAGCCTAAAATATTAGGAAACCGAGCAATTTTATAAAAGTCTTGTTTCACTTGGCTCTGTTGTTGCTCAGTATCTGGAAACCTTATAAATTCATGTTGCAGAGTAGCTATAGCCTGAGATACTTTTTGAACTATTCTGCTACTAGTGGCTGCGCTAATTCCTGCCATATCAGCTACTGCTAATAAATGGTTTCCAGTTGCAAAAAACCTCAAAGTGCATAGTAGTTGGTTAATTGGTGACACTGATTTATTCCTGCAACAGAGAAAGTCAATTAATTTTGTAAACGGATTTAATATTAGCAAAATGTTATTGTGGGTCGCCGTTACCATAACTAAGTATATAGGTAGGTACCTGAATGATAATGGTCATGACGCAAAAGCACAATTCATTGAATAAGGCAAAATTTTAAGAAAATATGGTCTTACCTGTCGTCTGGATATTCCAAATGATGTTCTATTTTGTCTAACAAAAATAACACACTTTCCTTAGATAACCTATAACGTACAAAAAAGTCTTGGTCATCATATTTCGTGAAATAATTTGTTCTTTCACGATAAATGCGTGGTCGTCTAAATGTATTTCGATTTGATAATAAATCCACAACTTCGATAGCTTCCAAACTTTCAAAGAATTCGTCCATTTCGCTCTACGCTACGATAGCCAATGGTTCCGGTAAACTGCCCCCTAACGCTAGGAGGCCGAATATCGGGTCCCTATTTTTAAGAGCTCCCTTAAGATTTTAGGTGACCCTTAAGCGTTGGTGAAAATAAAACTATCACCTAAAATGACTTAGGGGTGGTTTAAGGGCTCCCTTAAAATTAGGAGAGGTTGGTGAGAATGGGCATTAGTCTTACAGATCTAAGTTAACAGTTCATAAAATGTTCATTACAAGTTGATGCTGTTTTGTTATAATACAAAGTTTATAGATGAACTTTAAAAAAAGCAAAATCTACTAAAAGATCATTTTGTAAGTTGAATTATAGCTAAATATTATATTTATAACAAATATTATGTAGCGTTAATTATCATTTAACAAAGCTGTTTATAGTCGTAATTGGACCTCTAGTTAAATATTATTCCTAAAAGTGTTTAGTACATATTTTTATAACTGATTATCTGTGACTATACCAAATTAAATAAATAAAAAATAATAATATATTCTGTTGCTGCTGGGAGTGCTGTATAGTCACTAGTTATGTATCTACTAATACTAGTGCTTGGAGCTAGGTGCTGTTAACCGTGTTGTGTTAATTATTAGGTAGAATTGGTCTAGCACTAGCATTTGTTTGAAAACTATGCCCCTTAATAATGTAGTCCCTAATGCATGTTGAATATTTTCGTTTGTTTGCCCACAGTTTAAATTAAAATGTCCTCTGAAGGAGCTTTCAGCATTGCTGACAGTTTTCTGAGAAACTGAGATATTTACATTAGTATCAGGCAGGTCTTTTAATGATAAACATTGGAGTTTGATAATTTGAAGCTATCATGCAGAGATAATTGAAAAGTGAAATTGTTATGACATAACAATATATATTATTATATTGAAAGATGTTTTTATTGAAACTAAAGCTATTAGGTACTATGATTATGTCACAGCTTACAAAGGGTAATAAAATACACTATGCATTTACGTTTTTTTAAACATTAAATACATTTTAGGTTTTCTAGTCAATTAATTGACTAAAGATCTGTCACCAATTAATTTTTATATGAAATGTTAGCAATAAAGTTAGAATTAATTGGAATGATCTTGCTATAATATGGCATGTAAACTTCTACAGTCTTATTAATAAAAAATGCTTATTCCAAGCTTATTCTGGCGTTACACTTAGAATAGTTAATCACAGACTAATCTAGTATTAACTTCGTAATAAAAATGTCATTAATAAACATGGAGTAAACTCGGAGTAACAATACATTCCTTACACCGGGAGTACGGTGTGTTTTATGGCAACCCATCCAATTTAAAAGTAAAAAGTGAACTAATGAATGTAATGAATACATCTAATGAGTTGACGTCTATAACAGTGACAGTCGAATATTTTGATTGTTATATTCTCAAACTCGCATGTTTTATTGTGTTGATAAATTAAAACAAATTTTATTTTCAATATTTCTTGTGCTGTACCAATATTTTCTTAAAGTATTAAAAATAAATAAGATGAGCAAGGAAAAACGTAACCTTGCAATTAATTGGAATGAAGATGAAAAAGTAAGTACATAGCAAAGTAATTTTGTACCTAGGTACTGTGAGATATTTTGCAGATAAGTAAATCTAATATTTGATATTGTTTCAGCAACTATTTTGCATATATCCTATCATTCCTACATTCACAGTTTTTCTCCAAAATCAAAATAGGATGAAAACTAACTTTATTTAGTGAATTTATATTCATACATATAAAAATATATTTCATATTTGCAGGACAATGATTATGTATCGTCGATGATACAGCAGCCTAAGATGATTAAGGAGAAAGAGCATTTGCGATGGGCTGAAATAGCGGAAGAAGAGCACAAAATAAAAATAGAAATATTAAAGAGAATTTAAAATTTGCCATTCTGGAAAGAAAAAAACTGAAAAGAAATATGAGAAAACCTTGTAACTGTTTTAGTTTAGTTTTAAGTTCTGTGGGATATAACGACCCTCACTAAATGAGGAAGATTTACTTTTTATTTTATAATGTTTATGTGATAATTAATATTAAATTAAAATATCTCATAATAGAAACTTATTTTTATTACAAAATATATATATAGCAAACCTTTTGCAACAAAAATAAACGATATGTCTACCAGTCCTAACCTCACAAACTATTTTTTGTTATATGACAAGACAATTGTCTGACTGTGACAGGACTAAATCCTTTCTTATTCCATTGCTAAACTATGTTGCTTCGTGGACTAACTTTTACTCAGAGAGTAAACTCGGTTTAGCTTACAACAACTTTACTCCATGTTTATTAATAGTAGTTTTACTTAATATGTGTTTTAGTCTTGGAGTAAAGTTATGACGGCTCTAGTCAACGTTTATAAATAAGACTGCTATGGCTTTTCTTGATCATATTTTTTTTACTATTTTGTTAACTAAAAATATTGTGTAAAATTAGAGTTTTGTACAGCATAATGCCATGACAAATGCCACAAGACTATTAAAATATCCTCAGGACAATATCTTTCCACTCTTTAACTCAAAAGTAACTCTATCATCAGCTTTATTTTACATTATTATCTATTCAATAATTGCAAATAATGTCCATGTATGAACAAGGTAAACATTTTCATGAATCAGTAAACAGCTAGCAGTGTTATATCAATAATGTACATTCATATGTCAGGTTTATTGTTTTTGTGGATATTGAGTCATTGCATTGATCACAGTGCAGTGGATGCAAATGCAGTTCTTGTTTTGTTCCCTGTCTTGTTTAGGATATTATTGTTTTTGTTATGTGATAGGATTGGCAGGATCTATGATATCTCTATTTCAATAACAGTTATTCATTGGTTGATTTGTTGTGAGCTTGCTTGGTAAGACATGGACAAGTTCATGAGCAAATCAACTTAATCTAATCTTTAGAGTTGGACTAAAATGTCATGTAAGTTTACTGTTCAATAAAAACATTTTTGTAGATTGTTTCATTCATAAGTAGATATTATAAGAAAATACAATAACACAATTAAATAATTTATGAATGTAATAAATTACAAGAAAAAGAAATTGCCAGTGTACAAGAACTTTTTCGCTTGGCACAAGATAGGGTAAAGTTTGCTGAGCTGACGGCCAACCTCAGAGAAGAGCCTCAGAGAGGCACAAGAAGAAGAAGAATAAATTACTAGTTAATAAAAAGGCATAACAATATGAAATGCTGAAGGAAAACAACCCTCTCATGCTTAGACCCAAACCAGGAAAAGAATTAAAAAGTAAATCCTATTGTTTCCAGGAACTCCTTCTTCAGCATGTTCTCGAGCAACCCGTCGCGGACGCGTCGGTTCAGCGGCAGCTACAGCCCTCTCACACCACCTGGAAACACAGTGGTATACACTTACTTATATTTCATACTAGCGGCTCTGCCTGGTCACATAAGCATGATATATACTTAAAAACCATTGACTTAAAACACCATTTGTTAAAAAACTCATTAAAACCCAAAATATTAGATTTTTTCCATCCTTGAACTTCAATGAAGATTTAAAAAAAGAATTGGCCAAATTGGTCCAAGCGTTGTTGAGTTATGCGGTTACCAACACATTTTGCGATTCATTTTTATATTAGAAGATTTACACTAAGATTTGTGCATCTCTGCTACTGAATTGGTCTATGATAATGATTAATCTGACTACAAAGTATTATAAATTAAGTGTTTTATGTTGCAATGGATCATGATGATTTTTGGTATTGTAATAGTATCCAAGGACATGTGTCCTCCATTGAAGGACACAATGTATCTGCCCAAAAAAACTATCCTAAAGAATTGATTCTGTGAGGGAGTCACGACTCTCAGTCATGAGGAATACGACTCAAAAGAGATGATAGTATTCTCCTACTTTTGATCGTGTATTAACGCGAATGCGCGATGTAATAAATAAAGTTGCATTGCAGAACGCGTGGGGCCCGCGCATGGCGCCGCGCGTGAACCAGCTGCGGCTGGAGGAGTGCGCGGACGTGGCCAACACGCGCGAGGTGGCGCACGAGCGCGAGGTGCACACCGCCATGCAGATGGGGCAGTCCTGCGAGGAGCTCAACCTGGTGGGGGCCACGCTCGCCAACTCTCCCACGCGCACGCCAAGGTATACTACCACATTTTCTTTTGTAACGTAACACAATTCGTCCAATGTTAAGTATTGTAGCAGTCTTCGATCTAACCTTGCCTGGACACCGGCACATTATACAGGGATACTGGTATAATTAAGTAATCTTCTCCAAAGTGCCAATTCAAAAGTTGTAGCTGTTAACATACTAAACTCAACCTTAAAAAATTATGTGCTAATCATCAAGTTATCTTGGGGACCGTCTATTAATCATGTGATGTTTTTTTTTCATTTTTTAACCCCCCCTCCCCTATGGTGATGTTTATGATTAAATATATATCACGTGCGTTTTTAGACCTATAAAATCTTTATTTTCTACTTTTACCAAATTAAATATTACAATAATGCCTAGCGGTAAACAAAAAGACTACAGGACCTGTAGATTGTTTTTGCTTTTCGCGCGTTAGTCGAAAAAATAAACACACGTGATATGTCACTACACCCCCCCTCCCCCCTTGTGATATTTCGTGACTTTTTAGAATAGAATAGAATATATCTTTAATGTACACCAATGTAAAACATAAATAACAAAACAGGAAATAAGCTTAAATATATTAGAGTGCTGTACATTGGGCGGCCTTATCGCCTTAGGCGATTTCTTCCAGGCAACCTTTTGGATGGACATTACTAAGAATTATAAACAGGCGGTGTACTAAAAATATAGTAAGATACATACATTAGTTAAAAGAACAAAAAAATACTCAAAATATACATAAATAAATACTTCATATTTCATACATATTACACAAAACATTTACGAAAAAAGCTACTATTTTATAAGTAAACTACATAAATTAATAATTTTATGGACCCCTCCCCCCATTTCGAGCCTCACGTGATTAATGGACGACCCCTTGTATAAAACGCTGTATACAAGTGTTTATTGGTCTCTTTCACCTGGAACATATCCACGGATCATCATGACTTTTGGTATGGAATAGAGTATGCCATAATGAGATTAGGCTACTTTTTCCCTGATTCTATAGAAAAACAATCCTGCGGGCATTCACGCGGGTATGGGAATGCTTCAGAAAGTCAGCTAATTATAAGTGCATGATTTATGATAGGTTAATAGAAATATTTACCCTGTAAGCCTCTATAAGTGTGTTCTGTCCCTGTACACAGGTTCTCCCCGGTGGTGTCTCCGTCCCCCACGCGCAAGTACACGACGCGGCGCAGCCTGTCCCCCATCCAGATCCGCGCGTCCAGCTTCAGCCCGGTGGGCCGGCCCTACCTGGGGAGCAAGCGGCGCGGCGACGAGGCGGACTCGCCCGCCTGCAAGCGCATGTGCACGGACCGGCTCACGCCCAGCACGCCGGGCACGCCCGACTCGGACTCGCTGGAGTGCACGTTCCGGCCGGTGTCGCCGCGCGCCGTGCCCATGCACGAGCTGGACTCGCACGACCCGCCCGCGCACAACCACAAGTCTCCCAACCCCAGCTAATATTACGACGTGAGCGACTCGATTTTGACTTGTAATTTTTGCGTTTCAATTTCTCTTTTTGTACCAGAATGGAGGATTCATTTCTTTTTGTTTTCGTTGCGTATCTGTGGCTCCTATTTATGATTGTTACCTACGATGTGTATTTGCCATTTTATTATTTCTTTCGTTCTCTTGCCATTTTGATTTCTGATTAATTGATTATAATAATTCTGTAACCAGAATGCTTTGCATTCAGGTCATAAATCTGTAAATTCCTGAATAAAGAGCGAGCTATGCTCTAGTTGCACACTATATCATACTAGAGCTGTAGTCATAGTAATATTTAAGTTAAGGTGCGTATTATAACATAGTCAACTGTTGGTAAACGCTTAAATTACAAATCAAAGTTCCTGTAATGGTTCACATTAGCTCTTAGTTGTTTAGGGATCTGTAATGGACCTAATCTAAATATGGGGTGAGTGTGGCGTGTTCGTTCCGAATTACTTGATATTAATACTTTAGCTTCTATTGATAATAGTCTACCTACTTGGTGGCAGATGTAAACAATTTCTCCCAAAAACTGTTCCTCGTTACTGTCGCGGGTTCCTTAGCGAACGATACTGTAAATGGTCAATCAGGTGGATGACGTGTATGAACTATGCTGTGAGTGGCCAAACAGAGAAATGACGTGAAATATGACGCACGCTATTAGTGATGAAAATCACTTGGAAGAGAAATATTTTTGTTAAATGGCAGTAAAAGCAGCTATATGCATTAATTATATCTCCCCTGATCCATTTGTAGCAGGAATTACCCTTAACTGGTATTCTAGTTAAAAAGTTGTATGGCTCAATAACGATTGACGTATCTATGAATGTTTTTACTAAGTTTTGTGTTTATTCTGCATACAGTCAACACGTCACTTTACCTCCATACAAGCACGCGATGCATCAATCAGGATTATCGTCTTTTTTGGAAACTAAACACGGCCTTAGTGATAATGTGATAAAAGAAGCATGTACGTGAAGTGTTTACATCTGTCTATCTGCTACACGCGACATGTCGTAAGCAGTTATCTCACGTAGGAACCAGCACGCTGCAGTCACCCTATCAACAGCCAAAGTATCCAAAATATTTGTAAATATTGTTAGTCGCGTTCCAGTCAACGCTGTATTTGTATATAACTTTGTATTGATAAGTTTATATTGTAATTATAGTGTTAAGAATGTCAGCAATGAGCTGTTGATTTTTGTTTACGTTTGAAATTATTCATTAGTTGCGTTCCGATTCTGTACACGTTTTGTGTGAACTTGGTGATTGTATGGTCACCATTCATATTACGAAATATACTTGGCAGTGCTGTAACTTCACATATAGTCCGGTCAAATTAGCACCAAAAATAGGGGTAAGGTTACATTAATTCGCACCTGGCTGAAAATTGGCATGAATGTTGGGAGCCCTATCATACACAATTTGTCAAAAATCCCCATCAATCCGAAGTGTGGAAAAAAATAATTCAAGGTCAAAGGTTACAAAAATTGGTTTATTGAGTTTTGTAGCAAAACGGTAAGTTTTATAACAAAAGTAGTTGAGAAAAAATTACTCATCAAGCAATTATCTATAAAAATTGTTCTTACACTTTTTTTCCTAAGAATCACCATTTCGGAGATACAGCAATGCAAAATGTTGAAAAAGTTGTATTCTTCATAGTATGCACACGTTTCCGCGCCACCCGCGAGGTAGTGTACATGGCGCGTTTTTTACGTGGTTTCTTCGGTAGGCCTATTCCACGATCTATTGTGCTTCTGTTGAGTTAAAAAGATATTGTTTTAAATTGAAAATGGTACTATTGTAAATAACAAGAGGTGTAAGTAATGAAAATTATTCGTCTGATCGATACTCTATTAATGGAGCATAATCCATACTGTCTTGCTCTTCTTCTCCTTCTTCTTCCTGCTGGGTACAAAGAGCGATGCATCAGATGTCTCCTCGCCCATATCGTAAGAAATGAATCCGCTTCTACTGGCGATTCAACATTGGAGCACGATTGGCCTCGACAACTCATACATGCTAATAAACAAAACAAACCAACTTTTTTACAGCCGCATTTAGCATTACACCTCGTTAAGCAATTTCAAAAAATTGAATTGAGGAGTTTTTGGTGCAGGAGGGAGTAAAGTTTGAACTGATTCCAATATATTGTCAATAAACTTCCAACCCCAGTCTTCAGGGCTTAGTTCATTTCCAAGCCATACTTGAACTTGATAATATACCTGAAACATATGTTGATGATCAGCAGCAGAGGTTGGAGGAAGACAAGCTGATTGTACTTGTTTCTTTTTATACGTATTTTTTGCAAAAGATAAAATCGAAACTTATCTAAGCACGTACTTTTTTTTAGAGCTCCGTAAATTTAAAGAAGAAAGCGAATTACGTTGTTGATTACAGCTTGTGGACTAAAGGTACTTTCTTTGAAAACGTCAGCAATCAACGTATATTACGGTAATTAACATGCATACAAGTATTATGAAGAATACAATTTTTTCAACATTTTGCATTGCTGTATCTCCGAAATGGTGATTCTTAGGAAAAAAAGTGTATGAACAATTTTTATAGATAATTGCCTGATGAGTAATTTTTTCTCACCTACTTTTATTATAAAACTTACCGTTTAGCTGCAAAACTCAATAAACCAATTTTTGTAACCTTTGACCTTGAATATTTTTTTTTCCACACTTCGGATTGATGGGGATTTTTGACAAATTGTGTTGATAGGGCTCCCAACATTCATGCCAATTTTCAGCCAGGTGCGAATTAATGTAACCTTGAATGTCTATTTTGACCGGACTAATAATAAATGAAGATACAATACTTCTGCCAATCCATTATCACATATCGGGAAAAAATGGAATAAACAAAGTGAAAGTAATCCTATTTAACCTCATGTGTAGAAGGAATAGAATGGTTATTACCTCATGTATGCACTCGTGCAAGCCGTATGATGCATTTCTGTAGTTAGTACTTGGAATGTAGATGAACTTCATGATGGTTAGTTTACATTTCGTATCATTCAATTGTAGGATATTATATTACCTACAAATGCAAGAATCACAAAAAATTAATGGAAGTTTAAAAGCTTTTGGTATTTCTATATACCTACCTAGTATATATTATCCTATACAGCCATTAAAAGCATTCTACAAAATTTAAATTGACAAAACCTTGAGAAAATGATACAAAATGTAAACTAGCTCATACCATGAAACAGTGAGACATTGATAGATATGATGTACATTGTTTCAGGCCTGAATGTAAATAATATTATTAGTGATTATAGTTACAAGGCCTCAGAGTAAGTTTCTAATCTCACAGTAGCAGTTCTAGGCGGCGATGGTCTCTTTACATATATCACGATAATGTAAGAATAGTAGTTTATGCATTAAGGGGATAAAGCAGTATATTATGTCTCAGGCGATATTTTGAACCCCAAGGACGAGGGATCCTAGGGCGAACTCACGAGCGAAGCGAGGGTGTTACAGAGTTAAAGCTAGAATCCCGAGGCCGAGGGGTTCAAAAACGTCCAAAACAAATACACTGCTTTATCCCCAAAATGGATACTCTACTTTATATAAACACTGCGAGGCAATAAAACATAATACAATTAAAAAGAAAGCACTTACCTACTTAAAAAAAAAATACGCTATTTTGTTACAAAATAACTCAAAGATTTGCAGTTTAGCGCCTTTTCGTTCTATTTGTTTTTTTTTTGTAGTGGCAAATTCTTCTTCATGCAGGTTTCTATGAAAAGTTTTCATTTTAATTTTGAATAAATTCTTCTTGGGGTAGGGCTCTATGAAGTTTATATTCTAATTTTGACGTTTGGTCATGGATTGCAAGGAGCTCGTATATTCAATGTTGATTGCATTCCAAATTCAAATGTCATTATTCCCTAGGGGATTATGAAATTCAGTACATTTATAATGACCCGGCTAGACCATAGGACACAAATGACTTGCTTTAAGTTGAGTTTGCATGACACATAATATGCCATTGACGAGCAGGTGTTATATAAAATATATTATGTCCATAGACTGTATCTCTCAGAATCTGGAATACCTTGTGTGTATCTTGCATCCAACGGAAATTATACTAATTCAGGAGTTGTATCAGTTAAAGATGTTAACCCAACTAGACCTTAGCGATAGAATTATACCGACTGATTTATAAATATCTTTCCCCACCTAATATTGCTCATTCTGAGGCCAAGTCGATATCAATAACATATATTCAATTGTTTGTACCTATTTAATTGAAGAACATGTAGGTAGATCTCTACATTTTGTAATTTTTATAACATGTACTGCAAGTAGTCACGCTCGTGGCTACTGAGACCTTCAAGTGTGATTAAATCACAACAATTCAATAGCTTACTAGTTTTATTTAAACCTACCTTCTATAGTTGCAAGGCGGGAATGTGGAATGAGTCGCAAGTTACCAAACCAAAATCACTTTTATTTACATGTTACGAGTTCTACATTAACCTTGTAAAATTAGACGACAAAATAATCAAGTAAAACAGTATTCAAAGTTGAAATTATTCTAAAACTTACTATATTAAACGAACAACATCATTAATAACATTCCAATATTTTGTACTCTTTAAAATGTGATAAATTACAAAACATAAGACAAATGATGGGAATAATCTCACAATAATAGCTATGTAAATTAATTATATTAAAACATTACAAAATTCGATTAATAATAATTACATTAAAAGAGTATTAGCAAAGCATGCCAACGATACATAGTTGTATGTATATAACGCTCACATCCGGTGCAGAGTACCCTCGCTACAAAACATCTGCACACTTGATTGTTGCCCCGCACCCAGACAACTGGGCCCTACAGGATGCACACACGTCACCGAGTGTACTTTAAAACGTAAAATCAAAAGACGAATCTGCATACAGTCACTATAGTATACAAGTAGTAACAAAATCAACCAGATTTATAGAATTTATTGGCTATAATTTAATGTATAAATTATGTACTAACTATAATTTTGCATCCTGTATCCTGCAGTATAGAGTATCGCAAGTGCGTTCAAATACCTAGGTACCTAGATATAATGGTGTTGACTGTACAGTACATTGTTGTGAAATAACATTTAAGCTCAGACATGTCAGTGGCTTTACCACGCTAGTACAGGCAGCCATCTGTGGAGGGCTCACGACGCGATATCTAGGGGGCCGCATCTACCTACTACTTATATTAGCTATCTATAACAATACAATAAATGCACGAAGATCATGAAGTTCTTACGTCTAAGTTTACTCGTATTGCGGCCCTCTAAATTGATTTCCCTATTAATTGACTACAGGAAGACAGCAAAACTTACAATAAGCTGGCAGCAAAGCTGTGTTGAAAAGCTATATTTAGAACCTATTTTTGGTAAATGGATAGATAGCGATTTTGGTTTATATTTTAATTCTGCTAATATTGAGATTAGAGAAGAAACTCTGAGATTCAACAACGACAATCCCAAGTATATGAGAGTACCACTTATGGAATAGATTAAAAAAATTATTGGATTGAGGTAAATCAAGCATTACTGAATAATTCCTCTGTCATACAATTTCAGTCTTCAAGGTTTAGCTAAGTTAACCAAATTAGCTTTGGCTGCTTGTCTCAAAACCATTGTCTAAATATGGTAAACCATTCACTCACACAATTTATACTACTAAAGTATTTATTTGTCTAATCATCTTACAATGCCATTTTCTAGGATACAAGCTTGATCCACCTTACACAGCAATGTTTTAATGTAAACTGACAGTTTTTCAATATGGATTCTAGAAAATGGCAAATAGTACTTATCCTAAGCTGCATTAAAGCTAAGTCATTATATGTCATGAATAAGCCAAAGTGGCGCCTTACTCAAGTATCCAACAGTTCATTTGGAATGATCCGATGAAAATTTGCTTATTAATCAAAATGTTATGTGAATCAAGGAATTCAAATAGCTTGGTCAGAACAAATCAAATATCAATATGTTCACATTAAGTGAAGTTTTCGAAAACCTACATAAAATATATAGGTAGAAAATGAGAACATAAATATAGTTCACTTGGCTCTTCCGGTGTTATTAGGATATGAATTAATATTACAATCATACAACTTGTAAATACATCTTGCACCAATAATAAGCAAATTAATAATATAACCAATAATAAGAATTTGTCTACATTGCAATATGAGGAGTCAAGTGGCCTAGTTATGTAGTTATGTTGTGTGATCAAATAAATACAATAAATAATACTATGAGACAAATCCAATAAATAATGAAAACTAACATTCATCATTTCACATAAAATATTGTTAAAGTCCACATGCACAATTTTACTGCATATGATATCACGTTTTAAGTTTTTCAGTATAAACTGAGTATATACCTAACCACATTCAAATTGTTTGTTTCTATACTGTATAAGCCCTGTCAATGTTTATTAAAATTTACTCAGAAGACTTAATTAAGTAAGGTGGTACATGAATACAAGTAAACAACAATTATTTTAGAGGTCTTTTGGCTCGTTGGCAGCCTCAACTATCTACATAAGAGTTACAAGATCTGGACCCACCTGATTAGATTCCTCACAAGCTGTAAAGTGCCACTGGTTTTTCCTCAGCTGCTGAGGGCAGAGTCCTCGATGAGCGGCACCTTGGCCACTTCGAAGAATATGGTGTGCGAGTACTTGTTCCTGACCGTGCTGATTGCAGACTTGGGCTTCTTGTGCAGGATTGCGTTCTGGGCCACTGCGATCGGCAGGATGTCCTGCAGCGTGTAGCCTGGAGACAAACCACCATATTTGTAAAAATCACATGAATTTTTATGTATGACTTAGCATGCCAACTGGAGTGATTGTGCACTTGACCACTTACTTCGACAGAATCATAGCACCCTGCCCCTGCTATGATTCCGTCAAAATGGTCAAGTGTACAGTTTTCTCTGGCAGACACATCATAGTGGTTGACAAGATGACACAATATGTGCTTGGATATGTATGTAGTTTTCAAATCATGTAGGTTTCCGCAGAAGCTTAGAATGCTGCATCACTCAAGTGCACTATGCAGTAGTATATGTACCTGTGTAGTACTGCAGCGTGGGCCCCCAGTCGCCGAGCCCCTTCATGCGCAGCGCGAGGTAGAGCGCGGCGGCGGCCATCTTGCTGTCCGAGTGCTCCACCAGCGGGTACTCCAGCAGGCACTGCTCCAGGACGAAGCGCGCCAGCGTCAGCGTCGGCATCGACACGCGCGCGCACTGCGACACACACATACATTATAATGAAGTGGAATATTGGTCATAAACGAAAACAAATGAGAATTGTGTGTAGTTCTAAATGTAGCGCACAATTGTCCTGTATTATACCAATAATGGTTACAGGAAAACAATAAACTGAAACCGCCACTGTGGATAATAAATTGCAATAAGTAAGAATAAAAATAACGCTGTTGTTATGTACAGCTAAGTTTAATTTGAGTCTCCTATCTGATATATCGTTGTTCTTATTTTGCTCAAATAATGACATAAATGTTAGTAGCGAAGTAACGACAATGTAGAGTGTAAAGAAACTCTTCAATACTGACCCTTGCATATCTGCGCAGGAAGCGGTACGAGAGTGGGATGCCGAGGTCGAAGTCCACCGCGCGCAGGATGGTGATCTCCATGCGCAGCAGCTGGCTCAGCGTGTACGCGCCGTCGCAGATGTACAGGAAGTCGTCCACCAGCGGAGGGATGCGCTCCTGGACACACATATATACAAGTTATTTTGTGTAGTGATGAAGATTGCTGGTGATGTGTATTATATTTAGTATCATCGTTGCCTAAATGTCATATATTAGATGTTCATGTACTGTCTGATAATATGAGTATTATGTTGCATCTGCGCTCGTGCATAAACAAGCTGTTACCCGAGGGACAGATATGGTTACATTTATGGCAAGTTTAATGCCTAAAATAAATGGCAAGGTATTAGATTAATAACATTAACCTTAACCCTTATACTCTATCACTATTTATTACACGTAGCCATAGCCTACCCACGATTATAGCCATAGTAAGAATTGGCTAGGAATAGATTATTGTAAATACTTTGCTGTAAAAATCTATCGTATTATTATTCTATTAGGGGTTTTCAAATCTAGAGTTAATAGGTATCTTCTAGGTAAACGTGTTACACCCTAGGCTGCAGCAATGCTTAACATCAGGCAGGCTGTAGTCAAACGTAAACGTATCCCACGTAAAAAAAAAGACTCACATCAAACTTGGAGGCAATGAAGAGCGAGGCGGCCCCGAGCAGCTGCAACTCCTCCTTGGTGAGGTGCTGCTCGATGGGCGTGCGCCGCGTGGAGCGCGTCAGGAACAGGTCCACCAGCTTCACGGCCAGGTACAGCGTCTCGTGGTTCAGCTCGAAGCTCTCCTGCACCTCCACCATCCAGTCCACCAGCAGCGCGCGCATCCACGCCGTGATGCCCTTCATGCGGCCCAGGTAGTCGTCGATGGGGAACAGAGGCTGGAATGGAGGGGAGCACGCCTCATGTATATTGTATACTTACACCAAGCTAAGATTTAATGCTCAGAGTTTATCTTTGGGCGATACGATGTATAATACGACAAAAATTTAAATTTACCGACATAGCCCAACACATACATGTATGTGTTGGGCTATGTCGGTAAATTTAAATGTTTGTCGTATTATACATCGTATCGGATTAAGCACGCTGAAGTGGCAATGGCCCATTCACATTTGTCGTATTAACTGACCACCGATAGGGTAGACGAGTTCTGGAGTAGAGACTACGTCCCGGCGGCAAGCGTAGTGTAGGGTGCCCTGCCACTAGGTGGAGCGAGGACATGTAGCATGGAACAGGTGGAGACGAGCAGCACAAAAATCGGACCGAGTAGCGTGTCTTGAGGAAGGCCTATGACCAGAAGTGGATGACTGTTGGCTGATGAAGATTTTTTGAACAAACATGTATTGAAGCTAGCTGCCCACAGCTTTGCTGACTTTATAACGACTATCAACTGCAACTCGTATTTCACTTCTTTAGAAGTGGCATTTTGAGATATCTTTTCTTAGTGGATGCCTCTGCATCAAGTGACTATTTGCATGCCAAATTACAGCCCAATTGTTCCAGTGGTATGGGCTGTATATTGATAGATCAGTCAGTTTTGTGTTTTATAGATAGATAGCTAAGTGACGTGAAAAAAATCACAACAATGGGAAGGTTTTTGATAAGTAAGTTTGTATGAGAGTGGCTTTTGATAATCATCAGTCATAAGATAGGCAAAGAAATAGAGAGGTTGTTTTACGTATTAAAAATATCTTTAGCATAAAAGCTATGCAAATGAAACTACATTATCTAACAAGTTTACTGTTGCCATTCTATTATCGAAATTAGATAAAAAAAGGTACAAACAAAACCTGAAATGATTTAGGAGAATGTATGTATGTAGTGCACACAATCACTGTGTGGCTCTTCTCATCAGGCACGATGAATGCTATACACAGAAATTTTATTCTCAAAGTTCTAATTTATAATTAGATGAAAATCATATAAGGGTAAATATAAAATGCAATAATTTCATTACTGCCATTAATTCAAGAGTTGTAGGTTGTCTAATGGCTGTGCTGAAAAAATGTTTACATAAATAAAGATAAGGAGCACAAAAGTAACAAGTGCAAAGCAATTTACCTCTCTGCTCTTCAAATAGTTGAAGATGTCCATAGCATAGTGAGACACCTGGTAGGGGTCGTTCCAGTTTTCATGGTCAAAGTCTGCAACTCCCGCCGGGGGCTGGTGAGGAGTGTCTGTTTCTTCATCCAGTGAACGGTTCACAGTATCATCCAAATTTACTTTGTCAAGCTTTTCGCTTATTGTCTTGTATTCTTTAGTAATTTCTGCTGGGCTGCTGTGGAGGTAAATGTGTTGTGCATAAGCTGTTACACTGGTGCCATGAAGTTGTGTATTATACATGTTAGAAATGATAATGTATGAAGTTTATTAATATGAATATACAAGTTACATAGTTAACAACTACATTTGGTTAAATTTAGTAGTCTGAAGATTAAGGATGTAGAAGGAATGAGGCTTATGTCCAGCAATGGGATCTAATGAGTTGATGATGTAGTAGTCTGAACGAATAAGTAAACTTACATGGTCTCCAGAGCAGTTGTGTACAGAGATGGTTCAGATACATCACTCCGAGCTGACTTAGCTGAGCTTTGGCTCTGGTTCTGTTCTTTGATTATTTTGTCTTTCCTTTCAATGTTCTTAAGTATACCATTCTGTGCCCTTGTTGCCACGGGCTTGGGTGGGTCTTTAGCAAAGTGTTTCTGCACAGATTCAAAGGCATTGGCAACTCTTTGCAGAGATTTGTTCTTTGTAGTCTTGCCATTTATTGTGGCTGTTGTAGGCTTGATACTCTAAAATTAAATGCTTGTTTTAATATTAGGTACAGACATACTATTATTATTATTATGTAGAGTAGCTTAGGCCAGTATACAAGTTTAAAACCAGTTTATGCAAAAAACCACTATGTAAGAGTCAATAACCTTTTGTATTTCATGTTCTTACATGTATTAATTTTTGTTCATGTTTTCTACTGTACCTATAAGTTATGGATGTGGATAGTCATGAATAAAAGTTTGAAGAAAAATAGTGATGGAAAAATATTATTATAAATAAATAACAGGACATATCACACAGCACCATCTAGCCCCATACTAAGCTTACACTTTATATCATGGGTACTAGATAACGGATATAATACTTATATAATTTTCTTTCGGAAATACATACTTATTATACTTAGAAATGACCAGACTCAACACAAGTAATTTCATACTTAAACATTTTAAAATTCATAATTTATACTTGTGTTGTGTTGCGGTGTTATAAAATATGCTATTAATGCCTATAGCCAATAATTGATCATATTTATGTTTTTTTTAGCAAAACTTATGCACATGAAACCATATTATAACTACAAGAGTGATTGTTATTTAAGAATCTGGAAGTTCTATGAAAGAAAATGAATAGGTAGTTAACTAAAGCATATAAGTAACTAAATCTATAATATTTATTGAAAAAATTAACTCTTTGGTCAAATAATGTTCAATGACAACCAATTTGAGATATGGGTCAGTAGGCCACAGTTACTAAAAATATCAAGGCAATTGATGCTAAATACACATCATATTGTTTGTACTGGTTGTTATCAATTACAATAAGGGTAATAATTGAGTTCTAAATGCTGGGAAAATATCTAAAAGACACTCATTTCATAATCTACAGGAACTAGAGATACAGCAACATGCTTTAGTAAGTAGATGACAAAGAGATAAATAGTAGATCATCTGGTGAACATAGGGCATGTGATTTTTTGCATTAAGGTTTTGGTGGGAAAGTTCAATGTCCTCTTGAAAAGCATATACAGAGTAGAGCTAGACATTTATAGACAACTTGGAATATTTATGAAAAATTTCGAGGTAAAGAGATTAGGAATTGTTGACAAGTTGACTACAAATGTACCCTCATTGTAACAATCATGAAATAAAATTCACCTTCAATGTGGGGAGCATTTTACTCTCAACTGTGACTTTTTTGAGAAGCATCATTTTGTCTTTTTCCTGAGGGGCGCAGGCCTTGTTGTAGGCGTTGGTGATATCACCAAACGCCGCCCTTTTTGCGGTCACATCTTTCAAAGGGCTATCCGCTTTCCGTTTGTTCGGGACTTTTAGATTATCCTTGTGGTTCTTCAGAGAAGCCAGCTGCTTACTCCTCGTCGTGATTCCATGCCCCAGCATGCCATTCAGGTTCTCGTTGACGCCGATTGGCTTGGATGCCAACCGTGTTGGCGCCATTATTATGACCAACTGAAACAATTCATGCAATCACGTGTCACCTACTTACGTGGTGATATACAAAATAGAAATTACAGTACTTCAGTAAGTGCATGGGTTTGTTAGAAATACAATAAAATTATGGATTTCAAACGGCTCTGTCTAACGTCCGAAAATGGAGGCAAAACAAGTGAGCATCGAGCGTCAACAGTAAATACTCACGCAGCTGAGCGGTGGCTGCCGTTTTTGATTAGCTTGTTATCACTTTAACACCACTATTAACAATGGTAACTTGTAATTAAAACACTATTTCTAAAATATTACAATAAAAATCTACAGTACACCGGAGGAAGAAACGTCTTCAAAAACCGTTGGGCAACTTTGATTTACTATTGGTTTAATTTTCGACCAATAATAGTAGAGTGCGTTTGTAACGTGTCTTTCTACGCGAGTTACTATAAACTCAAAATAATAAAATCTCCTAATGAGCTCTTTTAAAGCTACAACTACAGTATGAAGATTTTAATTTTATGAAACAATACATTTAAAACTTATTTGAATGTATAAATTGCTTATGTTAAAGAAATTACACCGTAGACCACTGTTCAGTGTTTATTTTACCTGTGAACAGAATCGTAGGTAACGAAACGTACCAATCGTAATATGGGTGCGTTTGAAATGAGTATAAACACACACCAGTGAACAGAATTACTTACAAATCGAGGCTAGACAAGGCTATGCTTATAGGACTGTCCAACTTTTTTGTCCTTTTACTGACAATTTTATTGGTGTGATCATATTAATAAGAAAAGTTTATGACAAACTCTTCTTTCATTGTAAATAATAACTTTGCTAACAGGCGTATGTACGGGTTTTCGTATTATTTGTAGTGTAGACAAAGATTCATTCTTTCTTTTTATTTCTACACTTCTTTATATTTTCGACTAAATGCATTTATAATCATGTATTATGCATTAAGTTCACTAAGGAAATGCCAATGTCAAACTACAATTATGGCCTGGTTAGACGACATTAAAAAAATGAACGAAGCTAAGCTTCCCGTATCTAAAAGAAGCAGCATAATATTATGACCACAAGAAGTTTTGCAAACTGACCTCTGAAATACAATATGAAGATGGCATCGATGATGATGATAACAACATATTATCCGTTGATTTTAGTTAATATAACGTTTATAATCGAGTGTTTTTTTACTCTTTTCAAATGCATCTCAAATGTAGAATGTCAAAATTGACATTGATTAGCACAATTTAGCTCTAAACTCTAAAGTTAAGTCAGTGACCAGTGTAGCTTACAAAGGCTGAAGTCCGAAACAATTTGTAATTGTTTTATTTATGTTTACATTTACCTATAATAAATCATATTCTTGATTAGTGAAGTAATACAATTGTGACTAAAAAGTGGCCTTAATATTTTGTCAAATAGTTTCTATTATTGTTTCAGAGAGTATTTTATTTGGCTCTGACTATGATTGGAGGAGTTCGCCTAAAAGTGGCCTTTTCTCATGAAAAGACATGTTTTGCTTATATCAGCCTAAAGTACAGCACCAATAATGAACAGGTAATAGCTCTCTCATGATAAGATATTGTTAAAATTGCCCTACTGATTAATTACGTTATCTTTAAAATGTTAAGGTTATGTCTTTGTTTACATGTTCAATATACTTGTAGTGGCCAAAAACTTCTCCAAAATTGTGTGTCCTTATTAAAAATTACGAGTAATTATATTAAGAATTACTTACATATGGTCATTATTTTTTCTCTGACTACGGTACGTCATATTGATTTAACCTATGAACAAAATATTGATTAAATTCTTATCATATTCAAGGCCACTTTTTGTAACAGCGTCAATATACAAGTTCCGATTGCATTAACATCAGTTTTACTGTTACCCTTGACTTTATAATATCATAAACTTATATTTACTATAATGGATTGGCTCATAGCTTAACTCAACATATTTTAGCCTATACTAATATATTTATTTAGAAAAGGTACAGACACAAAATGCAGCCTAAAAGATTACAAACAAATAACACTGTGTTAAATATCATTTGTGTTAAACTACTAAAAAGTTAAGTTATTCCGAAGTATATATAAAAAGTAGTAGTAAGAAGATGTAAATTTAGATAATAAGATTGATTGTTTCACTTTTTTATACATTTCTATCTTTTTATCTGGAGAAATGCACTTTTGAGATGAAGCTGCCTATTGTTAATTGAGTTTTAGTAGTTACAAATTAGTGCACTAAAAAGGGAGATAAAATAAAATGAGACTAATAGACAGGCTTTTTAAAAAAAAATACTCAACATAGCAGGATATGGCAATAAAGATGAAAAATATAAGTTATATTCTGTTGTACTATTATTATACACTTTTATCACCAACTCAACTCCTATGTACATTTTTCTTATAAATTAAAACTAAGAATAATAATATCTATCTATCTATTTTCTCAGACACAATGTGTGCAAGTGCTAAGCAGAGACCACACCCTGTACCTGTGGGTGGTGTTCAGTGCAGGTGTCCCCGAGGGCCAGATAGCTTGCAACCCCGTCCACTGCCACCTGCTGGGGCTAGACGAGGGAGTAGATGTGTTTGTGTCCCCATACAGCGATGTCAAGGTGCTGGACAACCTCTATGTAGACACTGATAGCCCTGATGATCAGGAAATTTTGGTAAGTTGATTTGGTTATATTTTAAACCAACTACAAGTGGTTTAGTTCTATAGAAGAATGTTTGAATTAATGAAATATATGAAAGAAAGGCATAATTAGTTTATTTCTGGCTAAGATTATATTTTGATACCAAGTTGTATTTATTGATAGTTTTAGATTTAATACAATGTACATTGTTGCCGCCATTTTTATAATTAAATAATAACCCTCACATATTTTCAGGAACATAATGCTGAGCTTCTTCAAACACGAATTTTGGATCAATTAAGACTAGTAGTGGCTTACCAAAAAGCAGTGGTGTGGATATCATCCTCTATACCCATCATCTTTACACCAAAACAGACTGGAATCCTCATCAATTCAAGCCAAGTCTTAGTCAAAATAGATGCCTTTAACAATCACAACAGCTTACAAAATACCTCAGAATATGTGCCTAAAGAAACTGATTCAAACTTCAAAAGTATTGCTTCAGTCAATGAAGAATTGCTTCGGCCATATCTAAATGTACCTAAGAAATTAGTCATAAGAGCAATACCAGTTGATAGTGATGGCAAGAAAAATTTAATACATCCTTACACAGTATTTATGCACGAAGATTTAGTTGAGGAAAAATATAAAGATGCTACTGTGATACTAGCTACAATGAGAAACATGCCTTTACTGCTAGAACTAAAGACTGAAGATGAAACAGCAACTAACAACAATCAGATAGAAGATCTTTGTGTAGAAATTGTCCCTGTAAACAATATTGTCTTTAGGAGTTTGTGTCGAGAAGTTTTCAATAGAAGCATACCAACTATCCTCATACCAAAGTCTCTGAATTCCATCATAAATGTAGAGAATGGAACTAGAATTATACTTACATTCCTCGGAGACACAGTGGACCAACCTGAGCACATAGATGTGGTCACATACTCAGACCAGCTGCAGTCAGAAACAGATGTGATAGAGAAATTCAAACACTGTGTCATTACAAACACACACTCTGGGAAAAAGTTCCTCATAAACAACAATGTGGTGAAACAGAACACTGAAATAAGTCCCGGACATTTACAGTTTAAATTAAAACCAGAGAAGCTAAAATATACAATGTTGAATAGTGAATCTTTCAGAGACTGTTCTGTATCAGCTAAATGTCTTTCTGATTCAGAATTAGTGCTTCCTAAACCAGCTGTATCTAACTTGGACTATGACTACAAGAATTATTGTAGAACAATGAAATCCATGGAGCTGCTAGTGGAGAAAGTTATTTCACATATTAACTTTGAAATTCATAGAGAGGCAAGTTTTAAAGGTGCTTCCGAGATCAAGAGCAATGTGCTAGTGACAGGTTAGTAGTATTAAATCAATTATTAATCATTACAATATAATATCTTACTATTTATAAAAGTCTTAACACAACCAAATAAGCAAAAATATTGGTCTATCAAATCTGCACAATGAGAAAAAAAGTTTATTTCTCAATTTGCATCAAGAATCCAACTTACTAGTTAAGGATCGTTTCCTCCTTTTCCTTAATTTAAAACCCAACATTTTTGTCACATATTTTTAATATACATGTATTTTATTAAAACACACAAAATTAAACTATACAATAAAAACTTAAACTACTTCTAAAACTAAAATACTTAATCTAAAATGCCCGTACTAGAAGGGAAGGTCCCCAAAATGCTGGCGGCATTTCCGCGTTGTATGGCAATGCTCACCTTTTGAGCAAAGTAGCAGCCAGCATTCTGGAGACCTGTCACTTCCACCAAACGCTTGGCCAGGTCCCGATACAAATCCAACGCAGCTGGACCCCACGGCCCCAATGTCTCCACCGCAACCGGCACAAACATATAAACGCGATCGAGTTTTGAATATTTATGCCGTTTGAGGTTCTCGGCTTGGGTGGCCGCGGCGCCAGCCTGAGCACAGGTGGAAGGAAGGTGAGACGGTGCCATAGTGTCCACACAAGTAGCATCCCACACTAATGGCCGCCCCAACTTCCGCATCTCATATTTTTTATTTCTTTATAAAATATTTATCTTTTTACCTACAATTAATTGAAATCAAAACATGAAAGCCTTTTAATCTACCAGGTGTAAGTGGCACAGGCAAGTCCACCCTCTGCCACATCGTGCAGAAGGAGCTGACCATGTACTCGCACATAGTGCAGTGCCGCTCCCTGCGCGGGCGCAAGGACATCCCCGAAGCCCTGGGGGCAGCCGTACTGTCCTGTCAGGAACACAGCCCCGCGGTGCTGGTGTGCGATGATATAGACGCGCTGGTGCCGCCGAATATGGAGGGCATGTCGCCGCAGGATATAGCTTATTATCAAAGGTAATAAAAAAAATATGACTTTTAATTTGTGGTATTATCAATAAATAATTTGTATTTGTAATGATTAAATACAAAAGACCGCAAAAAATAAAATAAATACTCGGAAAGTTAAGAAGTACATATTTTTTAACATTGTTTACGTTTGACCAAAGCCCGATTGATGTTAAGCACTGCTGTAGTCTACTAAGATAGTCATTGTTGCACGCTAGTTATACCACATTGAGATTTTTTAAACCAGCTAATTTCGTTAAGTGCGTTCGATCGTTATGCAACTGATCTCAGAGCCTCTTATTTTTATAAACATTCTGGAGAAATATGTAGTGTTGTTCCGCTGCAACTGCTTCCCTCCACTCAGCTGTTATTATCTATATGGAAATTGTTTCATAACCTGTTTGTTCTATTTATATTCCAGACTAGCAGTAGTAATAAAGCAGGTGCTGGCGTCGTGCGCGGGCGTGTGCGTGCTGATGACGTCACTCAGCATGAAGTCGCTGCACCCCGCGCTCGCACACTTCAACGGCAAGCCGATGTTCACCGCGCACTTCGCTGTACCGGACTTGGAACATGTGAGCGTTGTTTATACCTTGTTAAGGTTGTTTTTTGAGTAAGACACAGTTTTTTTGTGTGTTAAAAATGAAAAATATTGTAAATCAATAGATAACATCAATTATATTTCGTAAATTTCATGCTTCAGATATAATAAACATGGTAGTACTTTTATCCTACAGGCAACATTTGCACGTATTAAGAGACTGGATTTGACTATAGTCAATACAAGTAAAATAAAGTCCTTCTAACTTCACTTGGAAGCCATCTTGGTATCCATCTTGGCTGTCGACCTCATTTTTTTTTTCGTGCACGGCAACCAACGCGCGCTCGGAGGAAGGACAAGCCTGGAGACATAGTAATAAGTTGAAGTGTGGCGCACTATCGGAACCTCTCTTTTTAATGAATGTTTTTAGTGTGCTAAAAAGAGACAACTATATACAATCTGTTCGGCCCTTTACGTTAGTGAAGCCGGTTTTTCTAGCTCGAGTAACCAATTTGGATACTAGCTGTGGATTTGGATTTTTGGCGAATATACCGTGAATCTTTGGAATATTTGTTTAAATGAGTTTGTTTGAGAAGTGTTTTCTACTGAAGAACAAATGGCGTGCGTTGCCTATGGCTGTAAGAGCCATGCTTCGAAGAAAAGTGACGAAATCCAGAGCTTGTCATTTCACAGGTTAGAGTTTTTTATCATTTTCCACAAAACAATACAAAACTGAATCAAAATATTAAAATATAACAAATTTCTACTCTTTTAGAACCTCATTTTGGAGGAAAACAATTAAATTTTGCCATTATATGTTAAAAATACGCAAAAGTTTGGTTTATAGTGTTGTGCACAATTGTTCTGAATTCGGTTAAAATCGGGTCTCGGTTTTGCCAATAGCAGTAATTTATTCGAACAATTATTTCAACATAGTATTGATCAGTGGAATATTGATAATCATAGAAATCTACTCATAAAAGCCATAGCCGAGACATACTTAAAAACGAAAATTCATTATATGACTAAGCAACTTATACAACCACAAGATAAAGTACGTAATTTTTTAAATAAAAATGTATTGTTTAAGGGTCAGTAAATAAAAACCTACAAAAGTTATCTGAGTTATTTTATTTATTTCGAACTACACAATCCTTTTCCAGGTTTTCTCACCTAGTTCTAACTATGCCTAAAAGATCGATTTTGAAAACATGTTACAATTACGTCACTTTAATATGGTTTAGTTAGCGAAACTACTAGAATAATCGTTAACGTGACAGAACAGAATGTATGTTTCGGTTCGGTTTCGGTTTTTTATTTCGTACGTCGTAGGCACATCACTAAATTGAGGTATTAAAAAACGGCTACACTGTCATTTGAAGGTGATCTATATAGTAACTAGTTATCTCTTTCTTCCGCGTTGGTGCGCACATAAGTCGAAAGAGTGCAGACATACAGAACACGTTCAATTTATTACTATGACTCCAGGCTTGTTCTTCCTCCGAGAACGCACGCGTCAAGCGCCTAAGCGCAACTTCAAAATTTAAATAAAATATATTCTTAATTATTTTTTAAAAATCACAAGTTTCAACGGATTCAACATTTTGGAATAAAATTCGTTCATTTTTAAATCGTCATGAGATGCCGAATATAATCTGGGTGAGTCGAAATAATTTCGTATACCGTTCTACCTTCCTGCAAAAAATGTTACCGACTTTTCGAAAGAAAATGGTGCTCAAGTTTTTAATTGATATAATACTCCCATACCGGGATAAAAGTAAATTTGTAAAATCATAAGTTATAACGGATAGAAGATTTTGGAATGAAATTCGTTAATTTTTAAATCACAAGTTACAATGGACTCAACGTTTTGGAATTTAATTGTGCATTCGTCATGCGATACCTAAGATAATCTGGGTGAGTCGAAATAATTTCGTATCTACCTGCAAATTTTTTTACTGATTTTTCGAAAGAAAATTGTGCTCAAGCTTTTAAGTGACATAACACTCCCATGCCGGGATTAAAGCAGATAACCTTCGGTATCTTCTCTTCGAGAGCGCTGCACTCCCGTGCCGGGACCAAAGTGCAAGAACCTTCGGGGTTCTTTCTTCGAGCGCTGCACTCCCGTGCTGGGACCAAAGTGCAAGAACCTTCGGGGTTCTTTCTTCAAGCGCTGCACGCCCGTGCCGGGACCAAAGTGCAAGAACCTTCGGGGTTTATTTCTTCGAGCGCTGCACTCCCGTGCCGGGACCAAAGTGCAAGAACCTTCGGGGTTCTTTCGGTTGGGGTGTACTTTACTGGACCTAACCTAACCTAACCTGTTGTAGTGCAAGTGTTGGACTCGAAGTCACTTGTCTGTGACAGAAGGTAGATTAGGTTCGTTAGGTTGCTTTCTACCACGCACATGCGACGACGAGCGAAGCGAGGAGGAGAAACTTACTCATATAATATTGATCGAACTTCAATTTGTAAGTTCGTTTAATCATATATTATATGTATACCAGTGTAATCTGGTTGAAAAAAGACCACCACAATACAATACTTTAATAATAACACATTTGTTACAAGTCACACAAAGTAGCATAAAATAAACATGTAAACAATTTAGGCAATCCGAAGATTATTTTTCTGTTCATTAGGTTTAGGTTTTTTGTATAATATAAGTTTTCACTGTGGCTGTACTCTCGCATTACGTGTACAAAACTATGTCACTGATATTCAGACCTTACTTATCTCTAGGATGAAAGAATGGAATTATTGAAGCACCTCCTCAACGACAAGATCCGCGAGCAGTTCACGGTGGAGGCTGACGACGTAGTGCGGCTCGGCAGGGAGAGCGCCGGACACAGCGCCAGGGAGCTCACCGACTCCCTGCACAGGAGGATCTTCAAGGCTGTGAAGAAGAAAAGTAAGTATTACTGTCTTGTTTCTTATCCCGTTTTTATCTAGGAGGTAGAAAAAGTAGTCCTGATCAGCTCTTTATTGACTAAATCCGCAAACCAATGCTTTAATAACCTCAACGAGTTTCGTTTACGAACTGGGCTCGTTTAGTTTGTTTTGATGGGTTTTTGATACGTTATCATAAACAAGTCTTTAAAAAAAGTTTCTTTTTTATTTAAAAGCAATAAAAGATTGTTTTTAATAGTTTTTTGATATGCTACTTGTTTTAAAATTCAATGTGCTCTTCCAGAACCTCAACACGAAGATTTCAAACCCCGTTTGGTAGAAGACATAGCAAAGGACGAGGAGAAGTCAGCCGCCTTTGACATCTGGGGTCCTGTCGGTGGACTTGAGGAGGTCAAACAGACTCTCACCGAGTGCATCTTCTGGCCGCTAATGGTGAGGGTATAAGGAGTATTTTCCTTTGGATTGGTATAGAAAAACATAATATATAGGTACATATATACAGAAAAATATAATAATGGGCCATAATGCTTATGAGACGATATAAGAGCAGGTACACTGACATAATAAAAGATAAAGTGTAATGATAAATATGTACATGGTGTGTGTTTCTTATGTCTTGTAAACAAAGACATCCTATTTCTGAATGCAATTATTCTATCAACTTAGATAGATGTACCTACATATTATATCAACTTTGATAATTAATTGATTTGGATGCCTTGATCTACTGAGCATCTGTTATACTATAGTCGCCATCAAAGATTTTGTGTAAATTATCATTACCCTCATATCTCCTGTTCCTCTCCCCCGCAGTACCCAGCACTGTTCCCGTCCCAGTCGTGCGGCATCCTGCTCTACGTGCCTTGATCTACTGAGCATCTGTTATACTATAGTCGCCATCAAAGATTTTGTGTAAATTATCATTACCCTCATATCTCCTGTTCCTCTCCCCCGCAGTACCCAGCACTGTTCCCGTCCCAGTCGTGCGGCATCCTGCTCTACGTGCCTTGATCTACTGAGCATCTGTTATACTATAGTCGCCATCAAAGATTTTGTGTAAATTATCATTACCCTCATATCTCCTGTTTTTCTCCCCCGCAGTACCCAGCACTGTTCCCGTCCCAGTCGTGCGGCATCCTGCTCTACGTGCCTTGATCTACTGAGCATCTGTTATACTATAGTCGCCATCAAAGATTTTGTGTAAATTATCATTACCCTCATATCTCCTGTTTCTCTCCCCCGCAGTACCCAGCACTGTTCCCGTCCCAGTCGTGCGGCATCCTGCTCTACGTGCCTTGATCTACTGAGCATCTGTTATACTATAGTCGCCATCAAAGATTTTGTGTAAATTATCATTACCCTCATATCTCCTGTTTCTCTCCCCCGCAGTACCCAGCACTGTTCCCGTCCCAGTCGTGCGGCATCCTGCTCTACGGCCCGCCCGGCACCGGCAAGTCTCACATCGGCTCGTGCCTGGCGCGCATGCACGATATGAAGATGATCACGGTGAAGGGACCCGAGCTGCTCTCCAAGTACATCGGGCAGAGCGAGGCGGCCGTCAGGGATGTGTTTGACAAGTGAGTCGATAAGATATGTCAAACTATGTACCTATTTCTCTTTTTATGACTCCTAAAAAGATATATTATTATTATATAGGCTTCAATAAAAGACAGGGTTATAAGAAGAAATATTTTTATTTTCAAAATGTATATTTTTCGAATTCACTGTTGATGCTTTAATTTGCTCTTAAATGATATAATCTGTTCTTTTCACAGAGCTGATATGCAACGACCGTGCATACTTTTCTTCGACGAATTCGACAGTTTAGCTCCAAAGTAAGTTTTTTCACAATTTGTCAAGCATATTTGACTTTATGATAAGTTGTACCACAGTAATGAATCTACTGGACCATAAAAGCAGATAGCGACAAGACAAAAGACTAGATTATGTAAACTAAAAGAAAAAGTCTACAATAAAAATGACTATGAAATAAAGCAAGCTTTTTATTTATCAACTTTATCATCTCTGTAGTTTGTACATAAAAATACATATTGAAACAAGATGTCTTCCAGACGCGGTCACGACTCCACCGGCGTGACAGACCGCGTGGTGAACCAGCTCCTTGCACGGCTGGACGGCGCGGAGGGCGGCGCGCGGGGGCCCGTCCTGTGCGCCACCTCGCGGCCGGACCTCATAGACCCGGCGCTGCTGCGCGCGGGCAGGCTGGCCACGCACGTGTACACGCGTCTACCTGACGAGGTGAGACGTGCTCACATACTTACAAGTATGTATGTCTGGCTGTCTATGTTCAGCTGGATGAGGTTAAACTATCATACATTATTTATCTAGTAAGTAGATAGTGAATACACATGAAAATGTCTAATCTAACGCTTTTATTGTTGTGTACAGAAAAATCCTGCTTCAAATATATGATGAATTATAGCCAAGTATACTGCTGGCTTCATGGTAGATAGATACCGCATGGAGATCTATTTTGAGCAGTAGGTGAGACGAATTATTTCTTAAATTACTATCCATTAATATCATCAGATAGATAGATAGAAAATTCTTTATTGCAACACACGATAATAATTACAAAAAAAGAAGAAAAATACTTATACTAGTGCCACAAGTGGCGGCCTTATTGCTAAAAGCAATCTCTTCCAGGCAACCGTTGTATGGAAAGGAATAAATAACAGATAACAGAGGACGTGATATACAATAGAAGGAGAAAAGATTAGATTAAAAATAAATACTACAAACCTACTTAACAGCATACATCAGCTCCCATTTCAAATAATAAATTAATCTCGTTATGTAAATACCTTCTCCCCAGAGCGAGCGCTGCGAAGTCCTCCGCACACTGACACAGAGCGTGGTGGTGGATGACTCTGTAGAGCTGACACAAGTGGCCGCGCTCACTGACGGGTACTCGCCTGCAGACCTCAAGGCCCTGTTGGTCACTGCGCAGCTGGGCCGCCTGGAGAAACAACTGGTGAGACATCTTTCTCCTTGTGTCGGTTTTTTTTCAATTGAAATTTAAGGGTTTTAAACTAAACATTTATGCCAGCCCCATCGTTGCCTTATAACAATTACAGTTACGTAATATACTTATAATACTAGATTAATGCTAGAACTAGATTAACTAGCTAATCCGATCCAACTGAAATCCATGGCAAGGTTCTCGGACGATCTGCGGCTCGAGTCATGTCGGTGTTGGCATATGTTGAAACTTAGTTACATACGAAACTTTAATGGATTGTTGGAAAGCCAGAAAGGAAGCCTAGAATGTGGAAGTTTTAAAACATGATGCCTTATTCGCGTTGCGTTTGCCGGAAAAACTGATCATTATAGACATATACTGACTTGATTTTTTTTACATTTGTAGGTTAATCAGGTTAGAAAGTCTGTAACCAGGGAGTACTACAGCGGATTGTCAGTTAACTCTATGCATAAAGAAGAGGGTGTAATAGTACAGGCTGGGTACAATTTTTTTTGTAACTTTACTGTGTTTTAGCAATTTTCATCTTCATATTTTCTCTTTGTCCAGGAATCAAGCGAGGAAAAGGCGATGGAGTCGGTGGTGGTGCGTGCGGAGGACATCGAGGCGGCGCTGCGGGAGACCAGGCCTTCGCTGTCCGGGGAACAGAGGGCCTTCTACGACACTATGTGAGTACAGCTTATATAATCGGGGGAGGGAGTGTTAGATGATCCAAGCCAGGGTCTGGAAGAATATTTTGAAATAATGACTTATAATTTATTGACTGAAACCTTTTCTATATTTTTGTATATGCTAAAACCCTTTTAATTTTTGACAACTTATTATATATATTTTAATTATTATATGACATTGTTAAGTGATTGAGTGAGTATGAAATAGTTAATGTAATTGGTTGCGACCGTTTTAATTATTATTAAATAAAATAAAAAAAATAAAATAATGATTTTTATTCTTTAAACATCGTTTTTGAGCAATCTACGTGCATGATTTAAATATTAAAAAATCATTGAATTTTGTAGTATGCCTGCATATATTTCAAATATTTCAAACCTTTTATAAATATTTAGTTTATTATGAAACTCAAATCATTATTTTGTTACAGCTACAGGAGGTTCCGAGGCGAGGCGTTATCTCCAGAACAAAGACTGATTGCAAACGAACAACAACGGCAGAGAGTCACTTTAGCGTGAGGTACTTGTCTATTTCATACTTAGTGGAACACAGAGTTACAAGTCACAATCTTGCAGTTATTTTTGGTCGAACAAAATAATAAGCTTAGCTTTCTTCCGCGGGTCAACGCGTACCTACAGTACAAACAGAAATACGTGACAGGTTAACTACGATAAGTATCCGATATCTTGGAATAGTCATCTTCAGTCAAATTTGGTTTGTGTGGGTAACAAACTGACCAAGAGAAAATGTATGCAGAATATGCAGATAATGAGCAATTTTGTCGTCGGTTTTAACACAATAAATAATACATTTTATAGGAGCCTGCTTTGCCTATTGCTCAAGAAAAAAAAAAAAATACTAGAAGGTAGTGCTTGTTTGAAGCTTAAAACTGTGATGGTACTGCATATAAATGAATTCTAGTTGTGATTGGTGCATATTAGGCGTAGATTGTAGGCGTAATGTACAACGTACAGTCAAGCCTTACTTAAGGACACTATTAAATTTGAGTTAAAACAATAGATTTAAATCGTTAAAACTTTTTGGTATTATATAAATTGATATTCTTGCATCACAAGCCTTTTATCTAAATATATAAAACTAAAAGGTGACTGACTGATTGACTGACTGATATAGTGATCTATCAACGCACAGCCCAAACCACTGGATGGATTGGGCTGAAATTTTGAATGAAGGTAGATGTTATGACGTAGGCATTCGCTAAGAAAGGATTTTTGGAAAAGCCACTTTTGAAAGGGTGAATAGGGGATGCAAGTTTTACTTCTTAATGCGAGCGAAGTCGCGAGCATCCACTAGTAAGTACATATATCCGTACCTAGTAAAACTTATGTGAAAAGTTTTCTGGTTACATACATACCTATACGAATATTGTAACACTTTTTTCTCTTTTTTTTAATAAAGTGTTAATTAGTATGGCTTGACTGTAAATTTTATTAGATTAAGCGCACGTTACATATTTATTGTAGGGTTTATATTTGTATATTTTTTGCTGATCTTGGTATCAGGTTGATTTTATTATTGTTGGAAATAAATCGGGAATTTCAGAAGCATTGTCTCTTTATTTCATCATTTTAATTTTATAGGCCTACTTTATGTAGTTAATTTCGTTAGATATTATTTGGAAGAGATACATTTATTTGTAGACGATGTAACAAAAGGCTTTATTTACAATAATAAAATATAAAAACAAGTGAAGGAAAACTAAACATACTACTTCTAACTACTACAAAAAGGGGCACTTAGAAAATCTTTAGAAAAGCCTAAAGATAATCTAAGTGCTCCAGCCCACTACCAGAGGGCAGCGTGCCCAGCATGCTGGCCGCATTACCACGCTGGATGGCAATGCTGATACGTTGAGCCAGAAAAAGGCCAGCATTTTGGTCATGCGTCGCGTCAACCATTTGTAGACAGTCTCTATAAATGCTGATTTATAGATATTGCCTACGAAAAAAAATATAATCGTAATTTTGATTACATTTTTTCCATTTAGACATTTCAATTTCTTGAAGTATGTATTTTGATTATATATTTTTTTACATATATAAACATTTCAATTTCTAGAAGTTTGTATTTTTTGTGACTTGTTAATTTCACAAAAATCAATACCTGCAAATGCTCGGCCTTAAATGTACATGTTTACCAAAAAGCATAATAAAAGGTATTAAACTGCCACATACGTATGTAGGTACGTTCCATCCAAGACCATAATGATCACTTACCGTCAAGAGAATTACGTTCAAGTTCAAACCCGTTTGTTTCGTTAAAAACGTATCACAATATTGGTACCACCTTACATTAATGGCCCTATTTAAATAAACCAAAGCTATTCCCAATACCGAGTAATATAGTAAAGCTATGTAATTAAAGTAATTATCGCTGATGGGTTAACTTGTACAATTAGAGCGAGACAGGAGATTGAATGTTGATACCATCGCGCTGTACTGATGGCGTTCAGGAATTATTGTTTAATTAGTATAAAATAGGGTTAAATAGATCTGTGTAACAAGGAATTAATACAATATACTTAAAACAAGGTACATAAATCACCAATACGTCATCCTTCATAACACTAACTATCAAAATTTTAATCTACGTTTTGTTCTAATTTTATTTAACGACTAAGTAAATAAACTTGGAATACAAATTTATCTCTTCTAATTTATAAGGTTCCGTAGATGTTTTGGATTCTGATGAGACCTGACAATGACTACTTTTCCTAAACAAACACGCATACCTACATATTCTAGTAAACACATAGCAAAAATCTAAAGATAATCAACCGCAATTTCCTCAAATATGCAACGATTTATTTCCATCTCATTTAACTTGTACATAAACCGTACGCAAAGTTTTCATAATTACGTCATATTTCGTGAGTGTAGATAAACATGGTTTATTGAAAAACTTGGCGCGCTGATTAAGATTAGTTCGCAACTTGCACAATAATTTAGATTGAGCCGTGATTTCAGCCTCGCGAGATATTCCGTGGTACAAGGGATTATAACACTCTGGAAGCGATGCTGCAGTATCATTTAGGTTCGTTAAGTTACTGTATACACAAAAGTTTTACAGAACTGTACATAAGGGCATTTTCAGTAACCTGTAATTCTGAAAATGTGCATATGGTCATGTTAATGGAAGTAATGATTGAATTCTCTTCTTGAGTCGTATTTCCTCATGTCTGAGGGTCGTTACTCAATGCAGAATTAATTCGTTAGGGGAGTTCTCTTGGCTAGATACATCGTGGTGGGCGCCAAGGTCCTTCTACGGATATAATTTAATGCTGACTAATATGACTATCATTTTAGATTCTTTCCCTAATTTTTTAAACCCTTAGTTTCAAAGTATTTGTCTATTTCTTTTAAAATATTTTACTGTAACGTGTAAGTACTTTAATCCCCAAAAACTACTATAAATTTTCTGCATTCAAATCACTTAGTATGCTAGACACATCTAGTCACCTACCTCACGTTCTACACCTACACCCCATCTCATGGTTGTGAGTTCCCGCCGTACAAGCAGCAAGCAGCTTAGCACGCTGCCAAGTTGTCTAATGAATTAAATCTGAATTACTGCGATACTGCTGCGATGCCGAGATAGCTACTTACTAACTTTCAAGTGATTTGTTAGTGCGGGCCTAAGCAGCCAAGTTTTGTGTTTTGCTAAGTATGGTATAAGTTATTATTTTATTAATGATTATGCTAATAGGTGAGCTTTTACGAAATATAATTCGTTTTGTAATCTTTAGTAGGACCATATAAGTGAGCGTGAGAGAGCTAAGATTTAGAAGTTTTAGGTTAACAAATTGTGTAGCTATTACGTTAGAAATAATATTAGGTTGACCGTTTACTAAATACAGTCAATTCCACAATATAAATTCTACTAAATTAACATGCAAATTGTCTGAAAACCATCTCAAAAAGAAAGCATTTGCAACACCAAATAATAAAGGCGAAATAAAACCTCCTTTGTGCTCTTAAGAAAAACGTAATAAGTGAAGTGCTAAGGTGGAATCAGGCCGCTTGTGTTGAGAAAGCAGTTTTTATTCGGCTTAAAGTAATTATTGTGTTTTGTGAAAGAGTTTGTTAGTCGACCATTCAGGGAAAACGCGGACCTGTCTTGGGACAGGAGAGGAATAAGGGCCGAAGACGCTAGGGAATACTTTGTGATGTGATTTGTTGAGTTGACGATTTGACCCTAGTAACAAATTTGAAAGTTTAGTACAAAAAGCCATATATACGTAAATTTTTAAAAGACATGGGTAAATGAAATGTCTAAATTTCGCCAAACAATTAGGGGAAAACCAATTTTACCAAATGTCTAATCCAAATCCAACTAATTTCCATACAAAAATACGAGTGTCGGTGGCGTCACTTCTTGATATCATATTCTAATCGATTATATTCTAACTGCTTTATATCACTTTCGTAGAATACACAACATCAAATACTAAATAATACTATAACCTCAGTCCGTCCCTGCGCGCGCCCGGAGTATTCTTGTTTTCCCGAGTTTTCTCGCTTTTCTTCGGGTTTTCTTTCGTTTGGCTCCTTAATTAGCTCATTCATCCCGCCGCCCCCCTCACCCCTAATGATCCTGTTTATTGAAAGCACTTTTTATATTTCATTTTCACGACTCCAATGGAGTATTTAGTGAGCATTTAGCAAGAGTCGACGGTTTGTGCTCAATAAGAGAAGCCATCATCGACTCACTTCGCTTTTGTTTGCTAATTTTATTTTAAGAAGGTGTGTTTTGAAAAGTACAATTGTTTTTCTTGACTTCGTTTGTATTTTAGTTTTATAAATGAGTTGACGTTACGCTTATTTATGTGATGCATGTTATGGAAAACCATGAAAAATCTCTGCAAACTACAGTCTTTCTCGTCGTGGCTACTCGGTAAACAAGAGTTTCCTATTTCATAATTATTTATTCTCAAGACCAGTAAAACAAAACACCAGGTAGTCACGTGTCTTGGCTATCTGCACCTGAGAGCCAGACGTGACCGTAAAAGAAGAAGGGGCGTCTTGCGCGGAAGCGGCGCTGATAAGCCGCCCGTAATGGCGCCCGATGATAACGCCGTTCCCGCCTTTTTTCCCGCCAAAACAGCGCGCCATTGTCGCCGCAGAATGGCAACACAATGACTACAAAGAGGTCGCACTCACACTGTCGAGCAATAAATTTTTTTGTGGCCCCTCACGCTTTTATGCCAGTTTTATGACATTATCAATTCGATGCGTAATGATTTTTTCATTTATGCTGCTACCCACATTTTGCAGTTTACTGACTGAATTACGAGTTGTCGAAATCTGGTGATCGTGGTACAAGTTTTTGTACTTAAAAACTAAATACGTAACTCAACTAAATAAGCGACAAACTAAATTCCATTATTAACTTATAAGATAAGACTTCTTAATAAACCAAGACTCGACTTGACAGCATAATTTAATTACAATAGACTACCGAGCGTTATTGAAATTTTAATAAACTCATCATACACATTCAAGTGCTTCTAAATTGAGGTTTTAATAAAATTTTAATTGACATGTATTAAGTTTCGGAGCAAATTATAAAGGTGGCTCTTTGCCCGGTCTCTTGCCACTAAACGAACATTAGCGGAGGGTGGGGAGGGAGGAAATTTTTTGCTTTGCACTCGCATCCGAGAAAGAAGGGTTCCAGCTAACGGGTTAGAGAGAGACAAAGGCAGGTGCACACATTGCCTTTGTTAAAGAGCAAAAATAATAGAGAGTAAGGTCGTTTATCTCTTTTTATGGCGGGAACGCTATCTCGCCGCCGACGCTATTATGGGAGACAATTTTGGCGCGAAAGAAAACTGCTTATTACTTCTTATTCTTGGAGGAAAATTTTCTCTTTAAACTGGTATGGGAGAATGGCTTCGTTTTAAGTTTTCGTTTTAAATTCTTAAAGTGTTTTATAAAAGCAATTTTCTTTTTCCAGTTTAGATTCTGTGCAATGGTTATAATAGTTTTGTTTAATTTAAGTAAAAAGAGTATATTTTTGTAGTGTCATTTTCATTGTACGGGTCCATTATTCTGTTTTTCTTGTGTCGACAAAATTAGAATGGTTCCCAGCAAATGGATTAAGACGTTAAGTATTTATTTGCCGGCGTTTAATCCGAGTTCGGTGTTACGCAAACAGACGGCGAGAATTATACGACTGGCAACACTGGGGCGCTGGTAAATTACCGCTTACACATGTAGAGCAGCTTACTTAGCAAATTTTTATATGTACATATATACAAACACAATAACCACCAAAATTACATAGAAAATGGTACTTTACCTAAATAATGTAGTTATTGTACTTACTTTATTTTTATTTATTTATGTGGTGTGAGTGTGAATGCAATTTGTTATAGTACTTTAATCATAATTAAATTGACTCTTTTGTTTCAAAGCACTGCTGATTTTTTCTGTTATATATGTACCTAAAATAAAAACGCATGCAACTACGACAAAAACCTTTAATTTATTAAAAATATGCAAAAACGCAATTTCGAGACTAAAGAAAATGAATGTTCTGTCACTAAAATAGCTGTAGCACATCTACCTATTTATATTATACTACAAGCCTATGATTACTTTCTTTTAAATTAATTTCTCTGAAAGCTGACAGGTAAAAAAGTGTAATTTTCACTTTATTTGATCCTCCGGCTTGTTGACTCACTCGAGTGTCATTTAGATCGTTCACCAACAATTTGAACGTACCTATAATCAACTTTTAATTCCATTACCGATGTCTCGCGGTGAGAATAGATTGGGTTTGAATAGTGACAAGGTTTTTAGTTCTGATCAATAAAAAAATTAATTGTAAACACAACCCACTCTTGCGTTGTGTTCACCCACGTGTGCGTTGTAGGTAAGTTACAATTTGATATACATTTTTCATTAATAGGTCTTACTTGTTTAAGGCCGTAGTGGTGTGCTTTTACTAAGTGTGTTAAATTTGATATAAATATAATCTTTGAATCGAGATAATAATCTACAACAAATAAGACTAGTATCACCTCTAGGCAATATATTCAAAATATACACCAAACAAAATTTTATACATTATTGCATGCACAAAGCCTTATAAAAAATATTTACAATAGACTTTTCCATTATATTTTGCTGTAAAAATAAACTGATTGTATAGCCATCCCCATATTATATTTGATGAAAACACGATTCAAACTAAAAGTCCCGCTGTATATATTTTGTTGAAATTAAATTGTCTCGCATCCAGCAGCGAAGAAACCAAATGCTTATCCGCCGTGAACTATCGGCAACAAATTGAAATTCCAAAATGGTGGAAATGTTTTCCTTCGGGATAAACTGCGGCTGGACTATTCAACTTGTTTGGGATACACTTATTGTAATCTGAGATATTGTGACTTGTTTAAGAGATTGGAATACAATTTTGTGGGCACTTTTCATGATTTTTGATAATGGGTCATGAATGACATAAAATGTACAGATCTATTTGGAGTTAATGTAAATGTTTCCATTTTATCGTCAAAAAACTTGCGATCCATTGCTTTTCGTCGTTTCCACTTAAGGCTCATTGTTAAACAAACGTTCGTGACAATAAAAAATTCTAGCATTAGTGGGTAACACGACCTCTATACTGTCATCTAAATATTCCCGCCCCACCTTATCTTGGTAGGGGCCACATTTTCAACTCAGAATCGATCTTAAGGTAATGAAATTTATAAGAAAACCTCGCGGCGTCGCGTTTTATACGAAAAGTAATGAGGTTTGATGATGGCTGCCAGAGAATTCGCCTTTATCACCCGAATTGTGATTCTATTCTCGATGTGATTCATTTGAATTTCATATCAGAAAAGATGCGATTTATTTCTTACTTCGAGTGTTGACTTTAGAAAAAGGTTGAGGTTATATTCATGCCACACGCTAGAATGTATTACGAGTATGTTTTGAACTCCAGACCATATTAGACACTTACTTGCAACGTTCACTTACGTAGCACCATGATCTAATCTGTGCAGGTAAATGTCGTCTCTGGAATAAACTGAAAATTACGGACAGAGCTCAAATTAAGCTAAACCAAGCGCCCAGTCTCAGCCTGCAAGCGAAATTAAATGACGCTGCAGCGGCAAAGAAAATGCAATCAGCGGCTGGTATCCCCGATGCATATCTCAATTTCCGAGTCAGTGTGCCCCGCTATTCCTTACGCTAATAAAACGTGCACCAAACGGAGATGCTGTTTCGCCGGCTGATGAACGCCAAATGACGTTATGACAGCGCACGCCGCCATTTAACGCCTATTTGGTTCCAATTTCAAATCTGCCGCGCGCTCCCCTGCGGTTCCGGCCAGCGAATAGGGCCATACATAATAAGGTTTTGTTTCTATGTGTAAATTATTTTTCTTTCCCCTGGGGAGATTAATGAAAAATATTTTTGGCTAGCCTAAGCGTTAAGCGATATTTTAATGAGCGGAGTAATTGAGTCCCACGTCGGGTGCCATTAACGAATGAAAGTTTTAAGTTACAGACAAACCTATGCGTTGCGAGTTTGACTTGGCTTATACCGAAGACGATTAAATTGAGGTGATTAATTATTTACGTATTGTTGTACATTATCGCCACTTACCATAAAAGTACAGATTCACCTTTTCATATAGATTCCGTTGTATTGTCTTCAGCCGAACGATATTATTTTACATCTAGGCAGCGCTGGTCCCGCTCTGAATCCCGATGTATACGAATATCCGTTCTGCCATTTTTGCGAGCTGGCGGCCGGAAACCCGAGGATATAAAGTTTCGCGCTCCTTTCTAGGCGCCATGACACTTTTCAATATTTTACTCTTATTTACTGCCATTATTTATGTCGGCGTTCTTGTGGGGAAACAAGATCTATATTGTGCGATGTTTGGAGAGACCCTTTTGTTTGCGCGGGGATTGGCCAGTGGCTCCGGGAGTTAATAGCTATTTGAGGAAGTGAGGGAGTTTATCTGGAGACGGTTTAATCGAATAGGAAGTGTTGTTAGACGGGAGAAAAATACAATGATCAGTGCGAGCTGGAAATAGATTTGTCAGGATGAGAATTCACTTGTACTGTTTTTTAACTTTGAAATATTTTTAAGCCTGCTCCAAACCTGTTCTCAATGAAATTACATAGCTGTGTTAGTTTTTATAAAGTAAATACTAGCTGGGTTTGGCTGTTATTCCAATCTATTTCCATACTAAATTTAATGTACATTTAAACGCGAGGATTGAACAAGTTAGGTAGGGCTACATGGTGCTGTGTGAGATGTACCGGAATATTTCTTTGTAGCACTGTCCTAACTTTCGTCTTTGTATTCAAGTATTTTAATGCCTCGAAAAAATAACACATCCATAAGCCACCAAACCCTTTTTGTGTTTTACCAATCTCAGCTCTACAAAAGGCAGCTTTGGTACGCACAAAGCGATATTTTGTCAAAGAACATTAACATGTTTAGGTAGCCAAGTAGATGTAAGCCCATTCACAGACATAATCGCGGCAAGGCTTTAAGCTAAGCTGCATGCGGGACCAATATCTGCCTTTTTATTCATACTGCTGCCTATTGAGAGGCAGCCTGGCGTCACTTGGTCACTTTGTGGGACGCTCTGTTGTCCACGGGGGAGGGAAATACTAGATGTGCTTGTGATAAAAATAATACACATAAATAGATAAATGAAATCTTTAGGGTAGCGCTCGTAGCTCAGCTGGCGAAAGCAATCACATGCGATTACCAATGTTAAGCAATGGTCGACGCGGTCAGTCCTTGGAGAAATGACCGAAAAGCGGTATTCCATTTTAGGCGCTTCCGTGGGTCGGATGACACGATAAACTCTCAATACCAGAGTTGGCCACTCTCATTCGATAAGAAAAAGACGGGCGATACTTGGTAATCTATCCTATCTATATCTATATATATAAAACTCAAAGGTGACTGACTGACTGATTGATATAGTGATCTATCAACGCACAGCCCAAACCACTAGACGGATTGAGCTGAAATTTGGAATGAAGGTAGATGTTATGACGAAGGCATCCGCCTAGAAAAGATTTTTGGAAATGCCACTTTTAAAGGGGTGAATTAGGGGATGCAAGTTTTACTTCTTAATGCAAGCGAAGCCGCGAGCACCCACTAGTCGAATATATATATACCTTCGATCTTTGTTTGGAATGAGTTATCAGTTAAGTATGTGTGGTAGTAATATATGGCGCCCAACGTGGGTCAAGAAATAATTACTAAAATATTCGACACTATGTAGCTTTTAAAATTTTGTCTACTTTATATTAAACTACAAATGTTTTTACTTATTTCCCCCATATCTCTCAGTTATTCTATCCAGTGTATAGGTATCTGCATTCAAATACGGCGATACAACGGGCGCGCGGGACTTTTATACTTTCATCCGATTAGGGCCTCGTATGCTTATGAACTCTTTGTGCGGCTGAATCCGAGCGAGGACTGCTTGACGGTACACAGGATGGATGTGTGGATACCATAGGCAACCTTTAGAAAATTACAAGTTAAAATTCTTACATCTAGGAACAATACATGATCTTCATTAGGTTTTCTCAGTAAGCTGTGCTGTGTTTGTGCCTTTTAGTAGGTCTTTTAAGAGTCTGCCTGTAGCGCAGGGCCCAGTTAGAGTAAAACCTAGCAGTGCTTTTTACTCCACTGCGAAAGATATAGGCAGTTCGATTGATAAACATTTTATTGAAATAGAGAGGGTTGTTTATTATACAATGATCTGTATTTCAAACCCGATATAGCGATACAAATTATTCGATACGGCTATTTTGACCGGATTTTGCATTGCTAATTAGAACGGAATAAACAGTGCTGCTTTTTGTATTGTACGGATTTTATGTAGTTTGAAGTGTAACATACATACACATACATACATAAGACATTTATACATATATTACAAAAAGCATACATCTAGCACATAGCTCTAAGCAAAAACCTAAACCTGCACAAAAAACCGTTATATCGAGTTACGCTGTCATTGTGAACGAAAACCCATTCTGTATAGTTTCTACTGATTTGTTTTTCTCGCGTGAAAAAGATAATAGTGTTTTCCTTTTTGGCTTACGAAGAGAAATGTATCCAATCCATAGTCTGTTTTGGTTGTTTTATCATATTGTTTTGTCCTTAAAAATATGGCATTGGACATTTTCATTTTCATTCATAATGAAATAAAAAAATAGACGTGATACGAAATATTGAACTTGAACCCCTACATAATAAACGCCCACGAATTCATGTTTAACTAATATGGTTTAACAGTACATACATACCTACTAAATGGAAATAAGTTTTAAATCTATTAACGTATAACCATTGTTGTGAAAATAGGATTAAATAAGAATTGAAATTCAACTTTTTTACATACATAATTTGTTTAAACAAAACAACTTCGAGGACATGACACAGTTACGACTTTACTAAAACAAAACCGCAAAGTCCCACCTCTGAGAACAAAACCAAGCAGCTAATCAGTAATCACACCTCGCTACCAAACAATAGTCACAAAAACAGAAGGTCCAAAACCAGTAGGTAACTCAATTACACGCCCACAGTTGGCGACAAAGCGCCCTCTATCGAATTACGGAGCGTTTTGCACCCGCCATTATGCGAAGAATCGTCACAAACGAAGCATTGTTAAATACACTAGGTCCTATTGTCTGGTGTTATCGCGCCGCCGAGGTTTTTGCCGGCGCTCTTCCGACGGACAGCGAGTGCGTGCAGATAGGGCTTTGGGATTAGGTAATTTTATTTGTAATACAAATGTGTTGTCTTAAACTGCTTTTAGTAATGTACCGCTATTTGAATACTATGGTTATATCAAATAAATCTAAAAAATAATTTTTAATTTACAAAAAAATAGTATTAAAAATTATGACGTCGTTTAGTACATTTTGGATGTAAGTTGCTGCATCTGGTTGATTAATTTTTCTGATTTACTAACGTACCCATGGATTGATTGTCTAAACACAGGCAGATATATCTCTAATTTTATATATAATATCTTTAATATATATAATCTTTAATTTTACTCAACATACATTTTTAAGAGACAAATTATGTGAGCACAATGTATTAGGTATTTCATTTTATACTTTCTCGCTCACACATAAACAATTTGCCTCAGAGATGCTCCACAAGTTTAGGCATGTTTATGTCTATTCTTGCACACAGCTCGCCACTCACAGCCGTCATTGAGTGTCGACCTCGCGCCCTTACACAACCTTATCGCGATATTTGTTCAGTTTTTATTTTCTTCGATATTCACTTATACAAACACTTCCATTCCACATCCTGCGTTAAATTCAACTCTAGTTTTATACAGAATAGGGTTGAAAATGGCTTGGTTTTTATACAAAGGGTAGAAAAGCCATTGTTGCCTTTTGTAGGTACAGTCAGAGCGGAAATAAGCTTCTTTGTGTGACACTATCGTATCGTATCGTCAACCGCTTCCTCTCTAAAGATTATTGTAGTCAAGAGCAAATAAAACTTATCAGTGCCTTCGAGTGTTTAATACTTATTAGCTGTTACTTGGCGTATAGAGGTCGTCTGGTAGAAATATGTGACGCTGTGTGCATGATATCAGCCATGTTAGTTGTATATGATAGAAACAGTGTTATAAGTAAAGCAGAAGTTTAATGAATTGTACTAGGTATTTTGTATCGTGGCAATAAATTATTTTAAATTGAAAGATTTATAGTATACATGCATTGGTTAACAGCAAAATGATATTTAGTCTAAATGGTACATTTTTTTTTCACCGAGATTACCACAAAGTAAGATCTTAAGAAGAAGATGTTTAATGTATTATTTGTATTATGTACAATTTTGTCACAAATACAATCAACACAGTACTCATTTCATGAATACTATGGTTATGCATATTTAACAAAATAGATCACGTACAGTCAAATAATGCAACTTACAAAATCACGCATTCATATTGCAGTTTCGTCCAAAAATACCTTGACAATGGCAACACAGAGGGTGTCATGGCCGCCGGGTGAATAATGGCAATTTTTCGTATACAGCGGCTGAATGCGCTGAATGGTGTACGTTCGTAAACGGGCTGCGACGTGCAAATTTGACGCCTTTGTGTCGCGCGTGGCGCGTGACCGGCATAGTGACCGGGGTACTACGTGGCATCATGGAGATAGTTGTCTTCACTCGTCATAGTAGTCTAATTTAAAAGTTTTGCTCCTCTTTGTAAACGTCACATCTTGTCTGTTTGTTTGCCTGCCTTTTTGTACGTGCGTGACGTCACAGCCCCAACGAAAGACCAGCGTTGGTTGCTTCCACACAACAAGAATTATGCTGAGTTGGGGCTGTGTTGTGGCAGATTTTATGTTGTTTATTATTTGTGTTAAATCTGCCATAATAAATGTTTTCTTTCTCTCTTTCTTTCATTTCGATAGTTACAGAAGATCGGAATTTTATGTTTTTGTTGTCATGGTTTCATTCTTGAATTGTATCCCTCATGTCTCAGCACAGGAGATGCACCAGGTGCTGGGGAGCTTTGATGACATCTTTCCACTTCCTTCTGTTCCCGTCAACATGCAGTGCATTATAGACTATAGTGTCTAACGTGGTACAAATTTGGTGCGACCAACGTTGTTAGGCTGCGGCCAACGTTGTTAGGCTGCGGCCTTGGGATCGATTGCCTTCGACTTTTCCTGTGATCTGTTGTTGCGGTTTAGCTATTACCATTTTCTGTACTATTTATCAACTTTTTGCAACTCATGAGAACTCCCTAGTTAAATGACTGCATTAACAATGTAGTTTTAAATTAATTACACGTACTGTACATATTATGTAAAATGCAGCATCCACTAACATATTGTATTACTGGCTTTCGTGTACACCATTTAATGTTTGAAAACTAAGAGGTTTCATTTCTCGTAATTTTTGCAATAACATGCTAAATTTCTTAAAAAATCTTTCAATGAATTCCCAGAAATTAACTTTAAAAAATATCTATTGCTATGTCCTTGTTCACACGTAACAGCCCCCAGCTTTCAATCATAGCGATTTCTGTAGTCAGTGTCGGGTTATTTGTTTGCGGCGTCGCCCCGAGCGCGCGCGATGCCGACGGAATCTGAATGGGCCCGGGTTCGATTCCCGATTACTTTTGTGACACTCGCTACGTTTGATTGGAGGAAATTGTAAAAATGTTACAAGTATAGGGTTAGTTTTCAACTCGACGGATAAGAGAGTTATACGCGATGGAGGATTTTCTGTGAGTCATATATGGATGGTTACGGTTTACAGTTTAGTTGAAACTTGTGAATTCTTTGATGTACATTTCAAAGATATTCATAGGTTTTTTTATAGCCTATTTTAGTAAGAAGGCAAGTTCCTGACACCTACAATTTCATATAATAAGCAGAATCGTACGAGTTTTACCTCATTACTTATCAATGGATCATCGTCATTTTTCAGAATTGTGATACTACAGAATCTCAAGAGTAGCATAGGCAACGCAAGCTAAACCGCGGAAATTCAATAGCATAATAGAAATAATATGAATGCCTTATTGTTTTAGATTACCTCACAAGTTGTATTGTCAGTTGTGTTTCTTTTAGGTTACTGTTAAATATTGATATTACTGATACACCTTTTCATAATAACAAAGGCCAGTTCAGCAGTATAGTCATGATGACGATATCGAGTGGTGTATAATCCTGGCGGAACGGCGTCAAATGGTCGGGTAAAGCTGGCCAGAGTGACTGCCGCGCTATTGTGGACCGAAATTTGCATACACAGTGGTAATGTGGGCTATTTTCACAATTCTGCCGTGGTCTCTATGTGGTGCTGTTCCGCACCATCATTGTATAAGATACTGTTACCGTTTTAGTATAGAGCAAGGAACCACCACCGAGCGAGTACACAGCAGTGTGAATGAATTAATGATATTGGTGTTTGTGGTGAACTGTATTATTTCATTAAAAAATATCCATTAATTAGAGATACTTTTTATAGTGTCATGGTGGTTTTTGAGAGTACGTACAAACGCTTTTTAAACAAAAAAATATATAGGTATTCATAGAAATTTCACACTGTGCCATCAAATCCCATAAGCAAATATCTCGATGCAATCAAGGTTCGAAAACTGTAACTAAAATATCACACATAGTAGTTTTTAAAAAAACGCTACTGTTTAACTCAAAATAAAATATTAACACCTATCTGACCAGAATACTTACTCACAGAGAAGCAACAACTTTTTCCCTACAATTTATAATATCGTCGAATTGGATCCCATCTAATCTAGTTCGCTATAATTTGCGTCCGTCCGTCTGTCCGGCGCTGCAATCAAGTCGGAGTATTTCACGTCACAAGTCTTCTTCTATTTTGCAATCTCGGCTTAACAGTGTTTGAGTAACAAGTTTCTGCGACAGGTAGAGATCTATAGCCTAGAGTAAAAAAAAATGAGTCTAGAAAAAGTGGACACTATATACTCCTGTGGTAAAGCCCGTATGCCCGAAATTTGTAAAAAGGACGGCGAAATTGTATATGAACAAAAAAAATGTTGTAGAGATGTGTTGTATACGGTAAGCCATTGAATTTTATCAAGTCGTAGCTTTGCGTAGCTGTACTACGGCGTAGCGAATTTTGTAGCATCATTTTGATTCTAACGAAATCTGAAAAAACTTGTGAACTGATTTCCATTTATTTGTTAATTACACTGTGGTTGAAATTGCGCTGCGTATGTACACAAATCAAACATTCTTCACACTTTACCTACGTTTCACGTTTAATATCTACATATTTACTAATTTCAGCGAGCTACTACGGTGTCAACAAAATATAGATTCAATAAACTGCTAAAAGAAAACAATAAACCGTTATCTAAAAACCGCCCCAAAATAAAGTGTTCCGTAAAGCAGATAAAAAGTGTTCCCCAAGGAAGATAAAACGGCGATAATTTCGATACAAATCAGGGTGTTAAGTGGCGATCGGCAGATTTACGGCGTAACTGAGTGGCCGCAATTAGCCGGTAAAGGGTGCTGGGTGTGGGGTGCGAGACGCCCACGCACCCCGTGCGGCCGGGTGACACCCCACACCCGGGGGTGACAGACTGACTCTTAGTCTTGAGGCAAAAGTAAGATGTGAGCGAATTTTTGACCATCACACATCGTATGATGAAATGTGAAAAATTGTGTCTTTAAAAAGTTGGACATTAATCAACGTAATATGTTTTAGTTTCAGAAGTTGGATTAAATCTGGAATCTTTATTAGTGTTTTAAGAATGAGAAAACGTGCACTTGTGTTGTTGTTGAAGTAAAGCAATTAATATGTTAGCCAAAGAATATAAAATCAGTATTCTATCAGATAAATCTCATTTTGTCCGCGTGAAGTGTTAATCACGGACAGTCCATGGGGTTGGTAAAGCCGCAGGGTATATTCACACACAGTAGGTTGATCACATTTTGTATAAACTTGGGAAAAGACTCATTGCAGACTCTATTCACTGTATACGATAAAAATTTGGCTCAGTACTTTGTTCATAGGTTGAATTCTTACCTACTTTGACAGCTAATCATCAGTAATAGAGTAGCACACGATGTTATTTATTACCCTTTTAAAAGAAGTTAGTAAAAAAAACTTTCAGAAGCCTTGAAAACTTCCTTTTTTTGGGAGTCGGTTAAAAAGAAGGACACAACGGATCTGAGATTTTTAAATGCTGGATCGCATATACAACTTAAATACAAAGTGCCAATAATAATTTCTACGGATGGTGTAGGGTCATTCATTCTCAACGGGAGCTTTTGACATAAACTGTTATTATTGTCTTTTTATTAGAGCGGAATAAAACGAGCGATAAGTCAGGCTGGTTTAGCTCGTAATTTCTAGCTTTAACGGATTTCAACTGCGGTTTCAAAGCGCAGTATAAATTAGCAGTTAAATAATAATGATGGCGGTATTATCTATTTTAAATGGTGCGTCATAAAACTGTCTTAGGCATTAAATTCAATAAAATGTGGGGTAGGTGTTTTACCGACGCGCATTGGTTGAATTTTTACAAATAGTATCTGCGAAGAAAGTTTGTAGAATCTGATAATGTTTTTAGTTATAAGTGGTTAAAAATTCGCAGCTATTAGGGAGGTCTATGGTTTTTGCATGCTATGTGATTTTTTTATCACTTTTTGTGATATTTATCTACACATAATTTACATAATGTAATTAAAAACATATTGTGTTGTTTCAGCACAGCTATTTATAATTCAATTAGGTATTTTATTTATACTAAAATTGCCAATTAATCCACTAATAATTATTTAATTAACTTCCTGCTATTTAAGAATTATAATCCAAGTCTACAAAATTAAATGTGAATTATTGTATTCTAGCCATGCGTGCTACATCCTAGACTTCAGTGGTGATTTACTTCAGGCAGTCTGTTAGTCAAACTAAGCCTATAAAATATAAAGAGCTTGGTTTTACATGAGCTCTATCTAACAGTATCACACTACATTCCCATCTACGCAATTCCAATCCTCCGTACAAACAGCTCGATTAACAAGTCCATTTCTTTGTCTCTCATCGCCAACTCGATTTCTTCGACATCTGCGCCCCTTTGTTACCTCTCGAGTGTTTATTCGTGATAATCGAGTGTTACAGATTAAATTCTCCCCCCAACCCCGGGCCCTTCAGCCGCCCCTGTTTTTAAAGAAGCGCTCGCATCGATGACTTCACGAGAGTCGTTCAAAACTGGGGGCGTACACATGTCTATTTTGTTTTTAATCTTAGTTTTAAATAGATTGTGATGGAGAAACGTAAGGTTGTCTTGTTGAGGGATGTTTGCGTTGTTAGTTACGGTAAAAATGTAAGAAAAATATTGTAATAATTATGATTCTTTGTGAATATACATAATATTCATACATAGGTGATGTATTCTTATTAATAAGACAGGTAGACCACTTGACGGTAATTAGTATATAACAATAATATAAATACAATAAGGTACCGCAGATATGTGTATTATCACCTAGTACGAGTATGTTATCTGTACAGGAAAAATATTGCTAAAGTAAGGCCGAAACTCTAAGCCATGAAATTAAATAAATAAAATAAAATAAATAAATAAATATTTTCGGACATATCACACAGCGCCATCTAGCCCCATACTAAGCTTACGCTTGTATCATGGGTACTAGATAGCGGATATAATACATATATACTTTTTTTTTTGTAAATACATACTTATTATACATAGAAACGACCAGACTCAACACAAATAATTACAAATTTTAATATGCATAATTATTTGTGTTATGCGGGAATCGAACCCGCACCCCTAGATTAGAAGGCAGAGCCACTACCAACTAAGCTAACAGAGCAGTCAATTAAAAACAATTACCAACCATGCATCGATAGCACATTAATCGTGGCATCGATTTTTATGCCAAATGTACGATTTGGCTAAGGTACCCAGATATGTATCAATTATTCTTTATCTAACACAAGCTGTGCCTGCGACTTCGTCCGCGTGGTATAGATATATTGGGCATTAATTCCTTGAATTTTGAACCGTTTTCGCAGCGCACGTAACGGTGAAAGATGAATAATTTTCGCCGTTTTTTCCACATTTTCCATTGTTTCTTCGCTCCTATTAGTTGCAGCTTGATGTTATATAGCCTAAAGCCTTCCTCGATAAGTGGTCTATTCAACACAAAAATATTTTTCCAAATCGCACCAGCAGTTCCTGAGATTAGCGCGTTCAAACAAACAAACAAACTCTTCAGCTTTATAATTATACATATAGTATAGATTCCCAAAAAGCGTAAGTATTTAGAGTATTTAAGCTGGATTAGCAGGCATTATTTTCGTAAAATCTAATGTAAAGCTACTCTTACATAAATCTGATTTAAATAAAACGTGAAAAGACTTTTATTCATTTATTAATTCAAAAATGTTAACCGAAGTTTATCAAACTAAAACTAAATCCTGAAGAAAACATAACAACAAACATAATCGAGTTTAACAATAAATTCGTACGTTTATAATGTACAAACAATACTTATAACTACTTTTTACAATACGTATAAGAAAACAATCACTTTTAACTTTTAATTCCGCGTATTTACTACAATGAAAATACATTCATCAATTCAGTTGAATAAAAAAAAACTTGTCATATTTTGCTCTCAAATCTTTTATACTAAGATATGGTCAAAATAAGTCTATGCTAATATAATAGACTAGCTGTGCCTGCGACTTCGCCCGCGTGGAATAGTTATTGCAGCGAACGCAACGGAAGCCCTCAAAGATGAATAATTTTCCCCGTTTTTTCCACATTTTCCATGATTTCTTCGCTAGTATTAGTTGCAGCGTGATGTTATATAGCCTAAAGCCTTCCTCGACAAATGGTCTATTCAACACGAAAATATTTTTTCAATTCGCACCAGTAGTTCCTGAGATTAGCGCGTTCAAACAAACAAACAAACTCTTCAGCTTTATAATATTAGTATAGATTAGTCGGATGAAAAGTTCAGGATAAAAACTTAAATATAAGATAGCTATCACCACTTACCATCAGGTCATTTATGGTGATGAGCAAACCAGTTTAATTAAAAATAATGTTTTTTTAATTCATATACGGTATGATTACATCTATAATCAGTTCGTCTAGGTGATAATTCGTAAGTGTCGATATGATTATGATATTATGATACATGTTACAATGAAAAAGTTATCGATGTATTACTTACGATTACACTTAAATTTAATTTATTCTTAATTATATAATATGTATAGTAGATATGTAACGAATATAGTAAAATATGTCCCCTACTACTGAAATGTGTAAATAAGTTGAATGGTTTTTAAGTTTGACAAAACAAATACGCATAATCTGGTAAATTCATGACGTGTTCTGTGTTTTGAATCAGCATGAAATATTGAAAACAAATCAGTAGAAAAACAATATGAAAATAAATAATTAATTAATTATTAATTTATTTAATTTATTATTATTTAATTATTCTGGTAAATATATAGATATTCAGGTAAAAAAGATTATGTATAGGTCAGGAAAAAATGCTACATATATAGTGATATAATTATGTATGAAATTATCTGGTTGTTATTTACATAACTGTGATTAATATGTGTGTTGTTTAATTCTATTGTAACTCTATGATATGTGATCTATTTTATCTGATAAGAGGTGCACCCATAGTGTATAATACAAAATTGCACATGTACCTATTGCACGCAAATCTAAATTTATTTACTACTAGTTGTGTATGTACACAATTTTCTTGAATAGTACTCTCTTGCTGCTGTCTAAACCACTGATTCTAATGTTTTATTCAGTCTTGCATTGAAATGTCCACTTTCACTTGTCTTTCCATAACTATCATAATGTCCATAAGTATTCACTTTGCACGATTTCAAACTCTGAAAAGTAGATTTAATATGTTATTGATGTTCGGGCACTACAATCTAAAATCAAAGATTACGATCTATTGTTTTTCTTGATTGAGTCTAATATTTAATGATATTAGTGCCATCAAAGATTCTAGATTGTGCTACCTTTAAAATGATATCAGTCATATCTTTACGCTCACAGGAGTTCTATTAATTTGAAGGACGTATGACCGTTGATGCCCTATGAAAAGTCCAATCCCTCTATTTATTTTCCTTCGTATTTGACTTCGTCCCAGAATTATATCATTTCGGGACTTCTCTTGGGGTCATCACGTTGGGACACCCAGGACCCTTCCACAAATGACACACGTTCTTTGAATGTACCATATATCTGGCGTCCAGATCTTTCAACAAATGGCGCACGTTCTCAGATACCTATAAATAAAAGTCTTAGACACTGTCGGGCGTGTTGGCCTCGTCCCGGTCGTGCGAGGTGGAGGCGTGCTCCCAGTGCGCCCAGGGCCGCGCCGGGAGCGCCACCGGCCTTCATATGACGTGCTGCGGGGGCTCCTCGTCCGACTTCATGAGCACGTAGGCCACGGGGCGCTTCACGTCCGGCGGTGGCGAGGGCGTGCGCCGCGGGGGGCAGCCGCACGGGGACAGCGCGCTGTTGTACAGGGCGCTGCTGTAGAGAGCGCCGCCGTACAGGGCCTGGAGAAGGACAAGTGTATTTTAGTAAGTATAAAAGATCAGTGGTGTACTAAAAGAGAAGCTTTTAATTAGCAGTAGATGAAAACGGGCCGATGATGATGATGAAAAGACAGAGGTACTAATTGTTGTCTGATGTTGAGCATTACTGTAGTGAAATGTAAGAAACTTGTTCAGATGCAATCTACAAGTATTTAGGTAGGTAAATAATAATAAATTAATTCTTTTGGTTACTCTCAATCTTGGACCACCGAGATACAGGCCCAGGCCTAGTTCGGGGTTCACAAGAAACTCACATTAACATTAATTAAGTAATTAATATAATTTAGGAATACGTTAATATTTTTGTGATTGTACCAGTGTTTTTTGGCAAATAAAATATCTTTATCTTTATCTTTAATTAAAATTAATAGATATTCCGGGCAATTGCACACTGCGCCCTTCGTTAAATGTTGAAATAGTTCCTTAAACTCCAACATACATATTATATGGATAAATTCTATGTCAGTTAATTCTAGATTTTAATATCTCCTGGCATGTAATATGTACTCTAGAAACAAGGATACTAGCAGAATGTATTAAAATATATACATAGTTGATAGTATCTATTTTACATCTAATATGTGGACTTGACGAATATGTCACGATGAATAGGCCAGAGAAAGCATGCCATTAATTGAGGCAGTTTTTACTTTTGTATGTCTACATAATAATACTTCTACATCAAAACGTACATACATTGTAAGTAACTACCTGTAGATGCGCCAGCTCAGCCGCCAGCTTGCCATCATCTGACGGAATCTTCGCGAAGGGATAGAACGGGTACGGGAGAGGAGGGAACAGGGCCCTGCTCAGGTCTGGCTTGTCATGAATCAGGTGGTGGGGTATAGGCATCTGGGGCATGGGGTGCGGGACACTGGGCGTCACCAGGCGGGGCACCGGGGCCATCAGGTTGCCGATGCCGAAGCCGAATTTTGGCTCCTTCTTGATGAGGGCTTTCGGCTTCCGTCGCGGACGGTACTTGTAGTCGGGGTGTTCCTTCATGTGCAGTGCTCTGTGGAAGGATAAGGAGTTTAGTAATTATTGTTTGAAGGAGGTAACTTTAAGGTTCATCAATGGTTAGTTTTAAAATTGAACTCAGGCAGAGGCAAATTGTCGATTGATTATACGCATCTAAATAGAAAAATACCATATTTAATCTTTGATTTACAACTACTCGCGTCAAACCTAAACATTTGAAATTACATTTTAATTGTTTTGTAAATAAACGACATAGTTTCAGTAGCACCTTAAATTACTTAAATAACTAAAAAAACAAGAATGATACGCCGCGACTGTACGATGTGAAAAGTAACAATTCTTGTAAACCAACATTCACATACTATCGCTTTATTAAGTACGTAATTTGGCTTGACACGAAATGCATCAAATGTACACATCTACAATACATATATTCAACTCAAGTAACCCACAGGCCACTTCCCTTGTCCAAAAAATAATACGTATATCTTATTGTATAGATACGCTATAGGTTGCTCAATAAGCGCAAACACTGTCCACTCATATCTAGAGATATCGACATGTTTACCGAATTCGATTAACTAACGTCGAAGAAAAACATCGCACCAAAAAAACGTTATCGATAAAAAAGCGGGGAGATACAGTTTTTTCTCGGCCAAGATATTGTGTTTTCCTTCGACGTTATCGTATTTATTTGGACGCCAAACAGTAATGAAGGAATTGATAGTGCTCCGGTCGTTGAACCCAGGCTTTTTGTGTTTCCGAGAACTTGAATGGCGTTTCCGAAGGAGCGACAATAGACGCTTGATCAGGAATAACAGGGGTGATGTTGTTGCTATCAATCTAGTATTGATTACTTGGAACATGGAAATGACTCCTGCACATATGTAGATAGATACACACTATGTAGGTACAGAGAATAACCTACATTTAGGAGATTTTACAACGCGTACTGTAATTTAGCGATATAATTTAGCATTCTCAACATGACATTGATATAGGTATAACAGGAACAAAAAGTAAGTTACGAAATTAAATGTGAAAATTAATTAATTATCATTCTCTGTGTTTGTACTCGTAGCTACCTCTGTGTTTGTACTCGTAGCTACCTCTCAATAGAAAATTTTGCTTCAGTTAAAATTATATTTTGGGTACCTATTGTTGCGATTGATTCATTATTATTAATTCTTCATTTATAAAATAATGAATAGAAACAAAACTAAATAATCCTCTGTGAGCGTGGTCACAAACAGTCCAACCTCAGCGCTGACCCGCGTCAGTAATTACAATCGTCTCGCTGACAATCGCGCGATTCGACACAAAGCGCGCATAATCGGACCTAGCGCCCACTGCACCTCCACACTAAACGATGCAACTGTCAAATAACACCAGTCAAAATTCAACCTTGTATAAAAACTGTAGAGTACATTTTTGTGTGTGTCATGTCCTCTGATAGAGATGTGGTAGTGAATGATAGTCGATTGTGCGGGCACAATGCAATAATCCGCGTATTGTTGAATGTACATTGTTGTTTTAAGGGCGGACGGCGCGACAATCGCACGCTTTATTGCATAAATAATAATGTTATATCGCGCTGGCGTCGTGTCGCTGTTTGTTCACATTTGTATCAGGAATTGATTTAATTTGACATTGTTTGAAAGACAAGTCCTTATTTGTTCGGCATTTAGGTTTTAAGAACCGGGGTAAGGTGTGCCGCGAATTCTCGTAGTTATCAAAAGTTCTGTTTTACCAGCTATATACGCCATGAGATGAGAGATATTTATTTAATTACAAATCTAGTTTGATATATGTTTTCCTACTCTCTTTTGCTTCACAAACAAAGAGTATTAGCACCGTACATGTAGTAAGTATTAGTGCAGAAAATATCAATGAATAGCGTTGACTAAAACATACCTATAACTGCAAACATTATATTTATCAAGACCTCAATTCATAACTTCCTCTCATATCATACACAATGCAAACACTATCACACGTGAGTATTTTAGACCGTTATCCTTCTTAACACGTATCTATACATAAAAATTATATCAAATAATCAAATAAAACGATAAAAAGTAAGTTGTAAAGTAAACATAGGAGCGCCTTCGACTATTGTTGACCGATAAGGCAGACCAAGGGACATACACGCGGACAGATAGAATAGGTATAGATAGATAGAGACATTTTAAGTATTTGAATATTAGGGATACAGTATTTTATACTTAGAAAGACTAACCTAGATTGTAGATTTGGTTTTTTTAATGATTTACAATTTTGCATAACCAGACATTCAGAAGTCTATCTATAGATGTCTGATGAACAAAAAAAATATAACTATGTTTGTTCATGTAATGAAAAACAGTTCTTCAATGAAATACTAACATCAGACGATTAAACGCACCTTCTTTTCAACAGACGAGTACTGCTATAAAATAATTTAACTAAATGCGTCCATATTGTTTGTGTCTGAACATACTAGAAAAAGATTTTTAATTCACCTTAGTAATTTAAGATAATACTTGTATGTTATTAATGTATTATACTAAACACAGAAGCAACGAAGAAGCGAATATAATACGATGTACGAGATGATAGCTACCCCATTGTTTCTCGCATACAAAAGACATCAACGCGATCCTCTACAATAATTAATTACCTACTTAATGATCATTCCATTTTATATAAACAAAAATGTATTTGCTTATTATGGGTCTTATAACAAAACGTGGTTTAACTGTTAGTCCAGAACTTCGAAAATACTGAGCCTGTTTTCGTTGTTTGAAATTTGACTGTCTACTGTCATAATAATCAAGCTGTCAAAATGTTACCAATGATAATTAACGTTCCAATTTGAAGTTAACGTTTTCATTGTTTGTGTGTGTTGTTTGAACAACAAGAACCGATTTTTTTATTTTTAACGTCCTAGACTAATATTTAAACCACTTTTTGTAATAAGATGGTATAACTTAAATTGAAGTGGGAGATAGTGTAAAATTATTATTTCTAACGAGTTCCAATGCATCAAAACTATTTTTCTATTACTCAAATGAACAGTATATAACATATTACCCTTCCTTAAAACCTAGAACAACCTTTTTTGATAACATATGCTTTATTAAATACCTTCTTTGAAGTATTATGTTAATGATGGATATATGTTTTAGATCTTAATACTTAAAATGCCCGATTTATCTCCTGATTTGAAAAGCTCTACAATGTTGTTATTGTTACTGTCAGTATCATTATTTTCCTACATAACAGTAAAGTACTTTATTTCTCAAGTACGTTCCTAACATTTGATATCTCTATGTACCCAACAAGTCATTGTGTCAAGTCAATGATACAATGAAAAATACCTATCAGACAAATATCACCGTGGTCCGACTTTACAAAGAAATTCATTGTATTTATTATTCCAGCTTGTTTGTCTTCGATATCAATCGTTGAACAGAAAAACCATGGTTAGGTGGCGATAAAGTTTAGGTTACTCTGATAGTGTACGTTTTATGAAAAAATAATATGTAGTTAAGAGATATTATGATACAATTTTCCTGACAAATTTCAAACCAAAGCCGAAATTCATTATTTTAATTAATAAATTTTATATACCTTGCGTAGGATTACCTATTTAATTTACCAGACTTTAGGTTGTTTGGGCATGTTAGGAACTGTTATTACTAGGCAAGTCAATTATCTTAAGCATTGACCTGCAGCCCTATTTCACCATCGTACGAGTAGGGGTTCGGCAAGCAGGCACCGTTATACAGTTGAGGTTCCAAAGTCTCGCACCAAGCGGTTTGCTTCGACTTTCATCGTGCGAACAGCCAAACTGTGGAACTCCTAGCCCGAATCTCTATTCCCCTTGAACTATAATTTGTCGGTCTTCAAGTCGAGAGTAAGCCGGTTTCTTCTAGGCAAGCGCGCTAGATCGTAGATTAGAACGTTGCTTAACATCAGGCAAGCTGTAGTCAAGCGTAAGCCTATATCATGTAAAAAAAGAACAAGATTTATCTTAAAACAATCAAGAGCTTTGTTTTCCAAATAACCTACACTTGTAGCCTTCAAAGCCAGACTGAATCAGTTCTTACCTTCTTACTCAGTAAATACACTTTATCATATATAATGATTGCTTACCATCAGGAGAACTATGATCAGGTGCAAACCCATTTCATGTAAATAAACCCTAATTATATTCACGAGGAAGGTATACGAAGGTCAAAAAACTAAATAGTAAAATAAATTCTAAATCCTAAAGACTAAAATTCATAATAGTGTCTTTTTGTGAAGCGAATCAATCTACAATCCCCTACAGTAACAAATAGTAATAAGAAATAACAAATGTGAATAGACGTGTAGTGTATGCGCCACGCTCGCAGCTAATAAATTCAACCCCGCCAATTAATACTTACTTACCCTTTGTAGGGGATTCTTATAGAGATGTTTGTACTGGGATGGTATTTGATTTAGTTGATTTTTTTTCAGCCTATGCTGTCCCACTCCTGCTTTTGTTTTATATTGTTTGTTTTTGATTTATTCGAAATTCTTGCCCGAATCTCTATTCCCCTTGAACTATAAATATCTTCAAGTCGAGAGTAAACGGGTTTCTTCTAGGCAAGTGCGCTAGATCGTAGATTATGAGGTTGCTTAACATCAGGCAAGTTGTAGTATAGCGAGAGCCTATCTCATGTAAAACAAATATGTCACGTTACATTCTCATAACTCTAATAGGCATTAGAGGAAACGCCCATTTCAAGATTTACTACGTCAACATTTTTATAATTATTACATAATATATTACCATGGAAAATAAATACAATTTTAGGTAGTGACCTATTTTATAAAGGTTAATTAATTAATATAAATACGTATTTTAAATTAAATCCTTGTTTTACTATCAGCTGTAAAGATTGACAAAGGAGTAGTAGTCGAGGAAGGTCCAAGACCCGCTGGAGTCACAAACTCGACCAGATTTGAAGTGACTGGCGTGAGGCGGCTATCGACCGAGGTTCATGGAGGGAGTTGGGGGAGACCTTTGCCCCGGAGGTGAAAAATTAAAAATTGAAATTTCAACTTAAAGCAGTTGGAATCTCACATTTAGGTTCTTATTAAACTATAAACTAACAAACATATTAATTAGGCTACTAAAAAAATATCTCATTTGGTTTACATTTAATTTGAACATTTTACTCCACCAACGTAGTCAATTGAAGAAAAAAATCCGTCTTTTTGCTATATACGTATTTAACTCAATTTTTTACACAGAATAAGAAATCAAATCATTCAAAATCCGTCAAGCATCCAACTGCGGTTTCAACAGCTCCACAATATCTCATCTTCTGAGCGAGTTAGAGTGGAGACATAAGCTTATTTTTATGTCCCTGCCGCGACGCGATAACGCACGCCCTACAATGCCAGATATTAGCCGGATAATTGCGCATTGTGTGCCACCGCTCAATGGCAGCTCATGGATATTATGTAGATCTATGATATTACTATTGTTTTGAATTGGACGTTAGTTTTATAATAGAGGTCAAGGATCTAGATTGGTAATTATTATCAAGAGATTTGCACATTTTTCCATGTGATAACGTACGCCGGCGTAGGGTGTAGGGCCCTACAATGCCAGATATTAGCTGAATGATTGCGCATTATGAAGCTACTGAATGCCAGCTTCATGGATATTATGTAGCTCTCTATGTCTTGAGTCGTATTTCCTCATGACTGAGGGTCGTGACTCCCCCGCAGAATAAATTTGTTAGGGGAGTTCTCTTGGGCAGATACATCGTGGTGGGCGCCCAGGTCCTTCCACGGAAGTCACATCTCCTCGGATATTCTGGTCCTCAAACATGTCGGTTTCCTCACGATGTTTTCCTTCACCGCTAAGCGAGTGCAAATCCACACATAACTTGAAAACACAAGTATGATATGACTATTTTTTTAGGGGTGAATAGTTTCAGCTTCAGTTTAAAAATATTACACAAAACAATGTAAGCAATAAGGATTTTTGATTTGTAAATTCATACAAATTTTGTAAACATAAGGAACATGTTTAAAAACACTTTTTATTAACACTGTTCATTTATACCTACCTTCATTTAAAGATGTATAAGTTAAGTATTCCTGTATCTATTTTATTGAGTAGTAGAAATAAAAGCTATTTATATTTTATTTTATTCATAATAGTTTCAGCATGGCGGTCAAGAATTAAGTTTGACAATTATTATCATAAAATTATCGTAGCTAATTTTTCGATGTAATGACCCACGCCCTACCATGTATTGTAGACGTATATTTGCGCATTGTGTCACACTACAATATGCCAGCTTAGTAAAGATTTTGTAACTCTATGAAACTACTAATTGCAGTGAAGTATTAGGTACGTGAGGCAGCCATGAAAACTATTATTTAGAATGGGGCATTCGTTTTAGAAGCGTGGAGGTCTAATAAGATATTATGTTAGTGAGGGAGTTCGCTTTGCACGCTATTCTGATTGTTTTTTTAATGTCTTTATTACAAAACTTCGCTGTCTATTTATTAATGTTACTGTCACTAGCTAGAATCTCATCACCGATGTTTTTATATGCTTGTGGCTAATATATAATAATACAATTGATTGCAGAGTAAAATAATATTTTTTTTCCGCTACTCTTGTATATTTTTTTTTTTTTTTTTTTTTTTTTGTATATGAACTGAATGTTCAAAGCCTAAAAGGAGATGATTTAGACATTGATGTGTCTATAAATAAAAAAAATCATATATAGATAGGGTTACCAAGTAGATAATTAACAAATATATAATTCACTTATGTACCTAAGTACACAGAAACCTCCTCTATTTGTCAAATCGAAGCACTAGCCGTAAATAACATAGATTATACTTATTATTTATTTTTTATAAAATACACTACAAAATGCTTGTTTACGTTGGTAATTCACGCGGTACTTTGCGATATACAATTACAAAAAATTACACCACTAACACTAATCAAAAGTGTCATAGAATAAAAACCACACAATTAACAGATAAGACAATCAAACATCCGCCGCTGCCTACCTATTTACCTACCTAATCACACCTCACTTCGCACCCCTATAGAAACAACAAAAGTAGTATTTTCATCAGATAAAACGCTTAATACAAAAGATAAAATGCTTTTTGTCCCATTCCCATATTAATCTGTCTGTTTGTTTGACTGTCAGGTGCGTTGTCAACTGTTTGTACAGAGATATCAAAATTAAGAAGATAATGAAAAATGCCCAAAGTTTCTTTAAGGGATGTTTGTTCTACTCAGATTAGTTGGGTTAGTCTGTGACTGTGGGAGGTAAGGGATAATCATATTAAATCTCCTTGTTAAATTATGTGGAATGCAAACAGTAGTTTCAGATAGGTACAAAGAATTTTTGTATTGACTTCGTTTGCTTTCTTTCCAACAGTTTTAAATTATAATGACGCATTCATTGGACTCTCTGAAGTATTTTTAATCGAAAATTTGACTGACACGTGAGAATTGTTAAATTAAAAACAAAATTATTTATGTTAATTCGATACAATTCGGTGTAAATACTACATACATATACGTACCACCAAAATGATCATTTAAACTGATTTATAATCTAATTAACAGAGTATTACACGCGTAACAAACACACAAACCTCCTCTTTTTAAAGTTGATAAATGTACAGTAACCAAAAGATTTAATTTTAATGACATCTATACTAATCTATACTAATATTATAAAGCTGAAGAGTTTGTTTGTTTGTTTGTTTGTTTGAACGCGCTACTCTCAAGAAGTACTGGTGCGAATTTAAAAATTATTATTTTGTTGAATAGACCATTTATCAAGGAAGGCTTTAGGCTATATAACATCACGATGCAATTAATAGGAGCGAAGAAACAATGGAAAATGTGGAAAAAACGGGGAAAATTATTCATTTCTGAGGGCTTCCGTTGCGTGCGATGCGAAAACGGTTCAAGATATCAAAAAAATTGTATAAGAGCATAAGTTCTCTTGAAATGATCTAACAAAATGTCTTTTAAGGTTACCTCAATAGACCCGTTTTTATGGTCATAACTATTCCACGCGGATGAAGTCGCGGGAACCAGCTAGTTTGTTATAAATGTTGGTAAAACTTTTAAAGTATACTTTTTGTCCTTGACTGACACTGCTATTGAAAAATATAATGCTAAAGGAATTAAATTGTTGTGTAATTCCTAAGCTATGGTGGTTATTATTATCATAATTCATTGATTTCATTTATTTATTTACATAGTTTACTTAGCAATTGGTTTCCTGGTTTGATTTTTCAAATGAAAACTAAAATAAAGAATTATTTCAAGTGTCAAACACATTACTTATACTCTCAAAAATTAATACAACAACTTATATAAATAATAATCTGATATTTTATTTTTATACTTTTTAAGTCATAATTATTTTTGACGTGCATTTACAGTATAATTTGTTGCACAGAATTCATAAACACAACGAAAAGGATTTTACATATGTAGATGTATGAACAAAATAAGTCTTAAAAGTAATTTTGAATACCAGTTTACATCATTAAATTTTTAATGTCATTACATCTCCGAATTTTGGTCGAGTTTTTTTAAATAGGGACAGATAATAGATAAAAAAATGTTTCATTTATATTATTTTTCTCGAAAATAAAACGTTAACATAACTATAAATAAATAATAAATAAATATTCCGGGACATTGCACACAGCGCCATCTAGCCCCACACTAAGCAAACGCTTGTGTCGTGGGTACTAGGTAACGGATTTAATACTTATATACTTTTCTTTTGTAAATATATACTTATTATACATACAAACAACCAAACTCAACACAAGTAATTATAAATTTTTAAAATGCATAAATACTTGTGTCACGCGGGAATCGAACCCGCAACCCTTAGATTAGAAGGCAGAGCCACTACCAACTAAGCTAACAGGCCAGTAAACTTTAACGAACTTCTTTTTAACAGAAAAAATATGTCTAATTCATAACAATCACCTAGCCTTAGCTCACCTCAATCTCTTAGCCTCATCAATGAAGGGTCGTTTCTCCATCTCCGTGAGAAGCTTCCACTCCGCTCCCAGCCTCTTGGATATCTCGGAGTTGTGCATCTTGGGGTTGTCCTGCGCCATCTTGCGGCGCTGGCCGCGGGACCACACCATGAAGGCGTTCATGGGCCGCTTGATGTGCTCGCTCGGCGCCTTGCCCACAGACATACTCGACATCTTAACGGACGATTTCCAAATTCAAACACTAAATTTCATTTTTGGAACACAATATTTGAATCATTGTAGAATCGTCTTTAAAAAAATGTTGTTCGATTTTTAAATGATGTCGGTTAAAAATCAGAGTACAATTTGAATAAATTAATTTTAAAAGCGTAATGCCCGATTAGGAGTATTTTCCGCGCGCGCCGTGAAAAGCTTCCCGAAAGCTCAATGCGGCGCTTTTCTTGGCAGTGTCATGTTTAACGGCGAGACCTCTGGCTCGCGCCCCCCTACCCCCCCTGGCGCGGGCCAATCAGCGCGCGCCGTGGGCGGCCGCAACGCGCTCATTGGCCGAGGAATCGTTTGTCTCGCGTGTTGGCAACAGGTAGCCCGCGCGCTCTTGTTTGCATGTTTATTAGAACGATTAAATATCTTTTTAAACCGCAATCTCGGCGAGGGGAGAGCGCGGGCGCGCCTCGGAGCGCCGCCGCCGACGGGGCGCAGTAACGCTACACTCTCTCACGATTTGTGTAAATTGATTGCCGATAATGTAAGGCGAAGTGTACATTGAGCCATAATACAATGGAAGCGACACGGGAAAAGGAATAGAGAAGATTATTTTTTAAATTTTCTACCATGATCAATTAATAAATTAAGATATAGTTCGTATGTAAAGCAATGTTGCCAAATGTGTTGACATTAAATTAGGTTTATTCTTTGATTAACTAAATATGACATTATTTTCTTAAGTAAACACCTTGATTAGTTGCTTATGATAAAAATCGAGCCATACAACTAACCATAATATATTATGATACCACTTCAACTAACTCTAGTCTTGGTTCCCACATGGTAAACACACGTCAGTATTTGCATGAGAGTGGCGGAAGGCTGCGGCGGACAATCCGGCTGAATGGACCACTAATGGACACCCTATTCATAATTACACCTCAATGCACTCAGTATGCGCCGCCTTAAGCTTGCATTAGTGAATGAAATCGTGTGGTTCAACTTTTGTATTGTATAACCTAAGTAGGTAGTATGTAAAAATGTTACACTAAATATATGTATGTAGGTCTGTAAATCAACCGATATCAAATCAGACTTTTTTCTTAATACTAGAAACATAAAGACACAATTTATTATCATAGCTGAATGTTAATATAATTATTTTCTGCTGAGTTTCACATCAAACAATTTGTTCTATGCTCTTGAAATGATTGGTTTATGAATGTATTAGCTGCTTAGTCTTACTCGTATGATCAAATTTTGTAAATATGTACCTAAGTGTAGATAGATCAGTTTATTCGGATAATTGAAATCACCTCAGAATAATTAGGTCATTTTATTTTATTTTAATTTTTTCGGGAAATTGTAGTTTTTTTACGATATCTAATCAGTAATTTGTAATAAACCACTTAGTTCCTTGTCAACTTGTTGATAATACTGTGGGTCGATTGACACGTCAAATTATAGGACAAGGCTTTTTGTCATAATACAACTCCTGACACCGAAGTTGCCCACTCTCATACTAACTTACATCCTTCCTTTATAGTTTATACCTACAGATGACGATGTAAGTAGGTATTGTAAACAGTGTATAGGTATATTGTACATGGAACCAGAGTCGCCATTCTGTCGGCAAGCGAGCGTGAAATTGAAACAGAGCGTCCGCGACTGATTCACTTACCTGCCAGCCGGGGACAGCCGAGCACGGAAGCGCTAACGTAATTAAAAAAAATAAGTTATTTCTTAAAATACAACAACATACGCTTAACACAACAAACAAACTAAAGGAAAAATTCTAAACTTTGTATATCTTCAATTTTTTTACTAGATTAATATTAATTTAAATGTTACACAAATACAATAGGTATCTAAAGACATCATATTAGTTATTAACTATCGCAATGTTAATAATAAAATAAAAATAGCCTTTATTTCCCTTCATTCAATAATCAGATTCCAAATTTAAAATGTTATTAGTTCACTGATTAAAATTACAATATGTTTGTCAGATTTAGTTTTAAGGTTATAATTCTTGTCAAGTAATTTTCATAATGTCAAAAAAAATATGTATATACATGCGATGTCAAATTTATATTAATAATATTTAAGGGATCGTCCAACTTTGGACGTAGGCCTCCTCCAACTCGTGCCATGTGCTCCTCGTCTTTGCTGTTCTTGTCCACAGTTTTCCCGCCACTGCAATGTTAATAGTGACATATAAATATCTTATGATAAATCAACGACGAGTTTACCCCTGTTGTCAAATTATTTTTTATAAAAAAAGTTGGTATTGGTCATCTCCATAAATCATTATCTTACTTTCTTACCTCTGTTTTCTTTGAGTAGGATTTCCGTTTTGACAACACAATTTTTTTTGAAGAATTTTCAATTTCATTTTATGCGTGTCAGACTAGATTGAGTGTATTGTATTAATTAGGCTTTTTGTGGTTGTTTACAAATCAAAACGTTGGTACTTGTTTCTGTTATCTGCGGTTAGTACAACTCGATATACAGAATTTGTGTTCGTTACATAAACACACAGGTTTCCTTTGCAATAACTTCAACCCACCTCTACCACCGCCAGTACCGTGTTATGTATCATTTTGCCGCTCCGCTGGCGCGCCGCGGGCGGCAACCGGCGTATTATGCCGCCCCATACAACATACAACAATATACAGTTGTGGCTATACTCACCTTTAACCTTGTTGCTAACAATTTATGGCCGCAAAATATGGTTGAAACATCACCCTGTGTAATTGTTTTAGGAAAATCGACGCTGGTGTTTAAGCAGTGTTGATTATTATGTTTATTATAGGTCTTTACTTATAAAATTGCCGTTTTTTTCTTACATTTTAATCTGTTTGTAACTTTTACGTACAGCTATATTTTTTCCAAATACAATTTTTATTGTATCAATTGTTGAATTATGTACCTTTTAGATAAAAAAAATGTATTAGTAGTGCATATTACTTATAGGGAAGTCATTGAAAACACCTCTTTCAATGTGTCGTCGGTTTCACTACTTTAACTAGGTATATTTTTATCATATACTCTGTTTTTGAGAAATTGATATACGCAGTGCATAGCTTTTTTCCATCTAACTATAGTTATCAATTGCATCTAAATCTGTTCAGTCATTTCCATTGGAGATATCATTTTTCTCAATTTCGTCATGCAAATCGGCAATTTCATAGGTAATATTGTGTCCTCTCTGATAACGCTTTCACAGTACGACTTTCTAAAATATTTTGTTCCGGTGTTTGATCTTCAGAACACATTTTTTGACTCCTACAAAAGTTGCAAGTTTTTCAAACTATTTTTTTTATTTACATACTTAGAAATATTGAAGTTCTAGACCGAGAGGCCTCTTAGTTGCTATGTTCAGTAGCGGGTGATATCGGGTTGATAACGATAAAATTTTGTATCTTCTTATCGAATAAGAGTGGCCATTTCTGGTGTCGAGAATTTATCAAGCCGCCCTAAGGGCCTCTGACTTGGCTTAAACTTAAATTTTGTATGTAGCACAGAAACAACTCAAGATTAAAACAAAACAACAACAAAAGATTAGTAATTATTATGTTCTTGATTGTTATCCTTCAATGAATTAATTCTGTGGCGTAGTGTCGACCCTCACTATTGAAGAATATGACTAAAATAAATAAATAAAATGCATCTGTTTCAGGCTTGATCATAAACAGTAAAGTATGAAGCTAATAGAAAACGTAGTGATGTCATCTCCTCACAGAATGTTGGTGCAATTTTTCCCCGCGCTAAACGCATCACATCCAGTTACTACGCGTCATATTCACTCACACGTCTAGTTACTGGAACCAGCCACTTGACCGGTAACTCGCCGTGTATCGTCGATGTGTTGCATTCACAAAATCATTGGTCTTAAACAACAAAAATCTTATAAATTATTTCATAAGATTTAAGGTTTTCATTCATTGATTTTTTTACATTTTAATTTACAATCTGCATTACAAAAAAGTGAATCATTTTGTTGTTAAATTGGTCACATAAAATGTTCGATAACAATTTACCTAAACCAAACCACGTCCTGGGCGCAGTTAGTTATTCAATAAAGTTTTAGTTACTTTGAATGATCCAAAAGGTTTGAATCATAGATATTAGAGAGCTTGGACTTGGACCCTCTCATCGACTGACCACAGATTAGCTCCCAGTGCCTCGTAGACAGTATATTGTAGCTGCAGGCTACGACGTGCTACGCCGCTACGAGGTTACGCCGTTACGTGCTTCATTTTATTAACACGGTAATACTGACACTCTTTATTATTTCTTGAATAGAATACTCGGAATTACTTGAGAGGTTAGATAGAGATGTTTTTCAAGTCTATCTATACATCTAATAAAGCTGAAGAGGGTCATAAATCTGAACATATAAGATATGAGAAAAAAATGATTGGGTACACTTTAAGTCACTATACATATAATAAAACACGTTTCAGCAACTTTTATACTTGTTGTCTATTTATTTGTTTATCTGTTTATTTATACGCTGATGTTGCAAAAACGGCTGAACGGATCATCATGATTTTTTAGAATGTAGGTAGTATGAGGTCTTAGGAGTGTCATAGGTTACATACTTTTTATACTGAAATAATGCGAGTGAAGTCGCAGGCGTCTACTAATAGTAAATAATTACCTGTTTGGTAAGTGTATATCTAGACTGCAGTATTACAATTACTTAGCTTCAAATGGGCTGTATTGAAACACGAACCTTAATTATATTACGAAAGTACAATGTATATTAGTAAACTTATTCTAACTAGTCTTCTCTCTTCTAACTAGTCGAAGGTACGTTGGATTGATAACAGCTATAAGCAAGCACCTTTTCACGCGTTGTAAACAATGTCTAATGTCATTTTAGGCAACGTTAGTTTGTTTTTCGATGATTCATACCTAGTTTAATTTTCTACAAAATACAAATTAAAAGATCGTTAACAATTGTGAACAAATTACATTTCTTAGTAAGTACATAATATCTTATGCTCAAGTAAAATGTCAAGACAAACGCAGTAATATGCTGTGAAGAATGTATAAAGCCTCCTTGGCCTGTTTTGTATAGAGCTCGCTCGCGAGAGGAAATAAAAACATCGTATCAATAGCAGGGGATGGGGACGCGGTACACACGGGGTGAGTTAGTTCTTATTTATTAGATCAAAATTGGACTATGTAGCTAACTTTCAAAGTATTCAAACTTTTAAATGAACAATTAAAATGAATAGACATATAAATTGTATAGTATTCATATGTCATTCAGTAATTCAGTCTCTAAAGTAAATAAAAAAACGCAGAATGTTATTAGGCAAGAAAATTTGTTTAATGTAAATATTGGTTACATTTTCAAGCTCAGAATATGGAGTAAATTAATTAAAAGTGATATGTTGGGTATTTTTCCTGTATTATACGACAGAGATAATGGTTTAGTTGGCACCCATTTAATCACCAACTTTTATCAACTTTTAACACATCAATTTGTCTCACGATGTATCTGTAACTCGCCAACCGCGTGTATATCATATTGAATGTCGTAGACACATCACACTCTTTTATATTCACTTCATATTTGTATTTGTTTGTTTGTCATGCCATCCATCCACATAGAAAGTGATGTAAAGCTTTTCAGATGACTTTTATATAAACCGTAATAGTACGTATATTTGTATGTATGATCACAAATTAATAAATTAATGGCAGGAGGCCTGATATCTACAATTCTTGTCACAATATACATAATATGTAGTTAGTATAACAGCCAAGTTATAAATAGCGTATAAGGATGTTTATAATACCTATTTCATTTGATTCCGATTAATGCGGGTCATCTTTTCATCTGCGTGGCAGGACAACCCTCAGTCATGAAAAAATACGACTCACAGAAAGAGAAGAATGTGAGTCATCTATTTTCTATATTTTTTTCCAGGAGAGTCCAGACCTCCAGGTCAAGCGAAGCTACATTATATGATCCAAGATGGAGCCTATTTCACTGTTATTTTACTGTCTGTCAGTACATATCTCATGAAAGTACAGACAGTTGTAATAAAACAATAAGACGAACATCCTGGTATCTATTGCCAACAAGTGGCAGTAAGTCATCATTAGAGCTCACCGCGCCATTTTCTTGCCAACTATCTCGTCATAAATCTGAATATAAACACAAATATATGCAGGCTGCGATTGGTCGCATAAAACTGAGGCTTAAAACTCGCCATAACAATAAGTTAAGACTTAGAGCCGGTTTATAGCAGACGATGTTTTGGGTAGATATTTGTCGTTGGGTTAAGAAGTTACATAGATACAAGGCTTACATTCTGAATTTTAATCTATAATCAGGTTGTGTGTTTTCAATAATTTACCATCTAGTCAACTATTTCATTTTTTTAAATAACTTTCCTTATTTTTGTAAAAATAAAGGGGGGGTTAAGATATTATAAGCAGCACAGTATTCATTTCATATTACGATAATACGTAGGTTGTTGTTGAGCATCATAATTTTAACGCTTCATTATAAAGAATATTTTTTTCTGCTTAATATTTTTACTCTACCTAACTTCACCACAGACGACGTATACTTTTCATGACCAGCATAGAAAAAAAACTCTATTTTGTATAGATGTAACGTACATACATACGAGTACTTACATAAAAAATCGAAAGTCTAAACTTATTAAATCGTGTGTTGTAAAAGTACTCACACCGCCCGCCTTACGACGTTAGGGCGGCGCTTTTTGTATTTTCCATTATAGCTTTATACCGTCTTATTTTCATAGATATGGCAGTTTAAATACTCCCTTTATGTTCGCGCATGATTTACAAACTGACGTTGTGTCGCGATAACTCCTAGCCGGATTTATTTTGCTATTCTTTTTCTTTTGTATGGCATTTATAATGTTTTGATGTTGGTAGATCTTTTATATGATAATATTTGTTATTTGTATGTTAGCATGGTATTGACTATCGTGTAATTTGATGCATTAATTTATCAAGTGCTGCAGATTAGAAATAAGTGCGGTGACCGCAACATAAGCTGACCTGAGTAAAGCTATGAGCAATACACAGCTTATTATAGTGATTTATCAACGTTTGCTTTTTTTGTATTTCAAAACGGAGATTTAAAAAATCAAAGCGAATGAATAAAAATCAACAAACTTCGTGCAATATCCAAGAGTAAAACTAGTAACGCCACCTAGTAAGTTTTAGTGTACCTACCTAACTAAGTTGAAAGTTTATAAGCGCCATCTGTTGTCGTAATATCATACTACGATGTCTGGTAGGTAAGTTAGCTCAATTTTGTTTTACTGCTGATAACATTTTTACTTGGTGGCTTGAGTTAGTAGTACTACGGTATAAATACAGATGGCGCTCAATTAAATGTATAAAAAGCTGAAACATGGCTGAAAGCCTATTGATTTTATTTAAATTTTTACACCGATATGTACTTGTATTTAGACTATGCTAGTTGCCGTCCGAAGTATAGGTACTTGAAATATAAATGTTAAATTAAATGAATGAAACCTATACTACAGGAACTTACCATTCGACCTGATCGCTTTTATTGTGGGATTATCTGAGCCACTCCCATAGATTCTACAACACAATGCCTAATTTATTGGCATTTTCCTATGAAGCTACAATTGAAGACAGGTGCGGCAGGTAGTATGCGACAATGCAAATTGTTTCAGAAACCTTGGACTCGGAAAATAGGTGCAGGATTTACAGGAAATACTTAGTAGGAACTACTTAAATATAAATAAAATAAATACTTAGGTACCTACTAAGTTTCAATTTCATGTTTGCTTAGGCATAGCTCACAAAAGATATAAGTTGCTGAAAAAATTAGTTTGGAAATAATTTTGTAGATAAATTGTAATTTTATTTCCTAACTGTCAGGTACTTAGATTACCTAATTATTATTGTATAAATAAATGAAATGAGTGTATGCTAGCATATGCGTTAATTAACCAATGCATTTGTATACAAACTACTATATAAAAATAAGTCGTGTTTTCCTTCCTGACGCTATAGCTCCAGAACGCAATAACCGATTTCCACGGTTTTGCATTCGTTGAAAAAGTCTCGGGCTTCGTGAGGTTTATAAAAAAAACGAAGCCATCTGGTGGCGAAACGGAGTTCGCGGGGGTTGTTAGTTAATTTTAAAATAACCTTCAAAGCGAGAGTGAATCTGTTCTTATCGGGTAAGCACGCTCCATTTTAGGCTTTGCTTACCATCAGGCAAACTATCGCCAAGTGCAAACCCGTACAAGTTAACAAAAAAACCTGTTACTAAGGGAATGGGTTCAATAGTAATAATATTCATATAATGCTATGGCCGACTTACAATTTAGCTCTATGCATTTATTGCATTTATGAATATCAGTACATCATAGACTTGGATCCTGATAAGCACTGCACAGCTAACTGAACACTCGAGATACTGCAATAAAGGATATCTTACTTCTTATTATTTTCTTATAAAGTACTTAGTACCTAAGTTTTTTATACTAAGATATTTTATCTTAATATCTGTAATCCTAAATGAAGTCTTTACATGTAAAGGCTTTAATAGGATTTCCTATAATAGTGATGAACAACGCGGCACGTGCATTACATCACCCATTCCATTCCACTTTCAATTTCACGTCCAGCCATGCCCTATTACCTTCCTATACCTAACCGCTTATAATGGTCGCGTCGCAGGCGCGCCGAACACAAAACATACACCAGTATCATTCGACAATTTGTGAGCAATCAGAGCATTGTCGCCGCTCTTTATTCACCCGCAAATAATACATGAAAATGGCCATTCCAATTGTGATCCGTCCTTTGTTGACTAATGACAGCATTCAGACTTAGTTGAGGTAGAAACGGCACCAGTGCATGAGAGGACGCAGCGCGGGCGGGTTACACTAACCACTGCCAAATTTTAGTAACAAATTATAACCAATAATGAAGCCAAGAAGTGCACGCTTGCTAATAAACGTGTAAAGAACTCGAGAAAGTGTTAATTGAAGCAGTGCCAATGAATTCATACCAAATAGAACAGCCCCAACAGAAGCATCTCCCGAAGATCACCAGGCATTCCAACCCTTACCACATCAAGCGACCAATGAACGCCTTCATGGTCTGGTCCAGATTACAAAGGAAGAAGATCTCAATGATGAACCCAAAACTTCACAACTCAGAGATCTCCAAAAGACTCGGTTTAGAATGGAAGAGCCTGAACGAAAGCGAGAAACGACCTTTCATAGATGAAGCAAAGCGGCTACGGATCAAGCACATGCAAGACTACCCAGACTACAAGTACCGTCCAAGAAGAAAGAACAGAATAGAATCTTTTGCTAATCCAGCTATCTATTCTACACGGGAGACGTTCGTGGAGATGGAGCCTCGAGCAGAGCCGAGCTACCAGGTGTCCAGCTACCCCGAGCATCACGTCATGTACAACAACATGATTAGTTACACAGTGCCCTCTACAGTTATACCTCAAGCGACTTACGTCCCGACGTCCATGAGGCCTAAAGAAGAAGTGCTACCTAGCTTGGACCTGAGGCCGCTCCCGTCCATCGAGAGCATCTCCCCTCGACCCTTTGCAGTGGTGAATCAGCAGATGATGGTGAAAGCATACCAAGATCTCCATTATGTCCCTGGTGAAGTTGCCAGGATTTCCTACCACTACCCGTTCGGAGTCCAGTAAAGTGAATCGTGTCATACTCATTCCTACACAGTAGGCTTAGTCGGTTTAATAAATACAGTTAATGCTCTTCTCGTTTCTACTTATTGGTCTATTATTGACGTCATAATGTGTGTGATTTAGTAACTACTAACTCTGACATTTAGATAAAATGATCAATGTTGGTTTTAAAATAATGGATAGTGCTCGTTTATTTCTTTCTTCATTTTTAATGAACATGGGCAAACGAGCTCGCTTGCCCATTGCGAAACTTTACATTTTTAGTGCAATACATTTTGACAAAACTTATTCTTTTGTACAACATATAACATCCCATTACCAATGAGTCAGCACCTTCGAGTATTTTCCTAATCATCGTCTGTGAGTACACAAGCAATAACAAGGGTTCAAAACACTTTTCCAGTTGATCATTTCTCCCGATCCCGCCGGAAGCTGGCCAGGAATAATGTTCGGATCGTGACGAGCCACATCGCAGATTGATGACAGTGTCACTGTCATGTCATTGTCATAAGTAATTGATTCAGATATTTTCTGAAAGGGTAGCAATAGCGAACTGCGGCGCGGGTGTGAACCGTGCGCTAACGTGCTGCAGAGGTCAGTGAACTTACAGGGCAAAACCAAAATAAATACCATGTGATATGCACTTTAGTCTTCTGATGAACAAGCTGAAATTATAATCTAAAGTAGGTAATTAAATTACACAATACATTTTTCAAATACCTACCTACCATATCAAAATCAACACGTAATTAATTGAATTAATCAACTCAATATTGTCTAAAGCTAACTTTAATAAAACAAAGCATTAATTAATGAAATTCGATTCGAATAAGCGAGTTTGTTTCAAGATATTGGAATATTATGAGGCAATTTAATCTAAAATCTTGGCATTATGAAGATCAGAGAATTCACAGAGTAGTCGGAGATCAGAGGTGACAGTGTATTGACAGTTTAATTAGGTTATTATTCTGCACCCTTGGCTGCTCTGTGGCCGGGGAAATTATTTTTACTCAATACGATTTCTGTTAATTGAAAACTCGACTTTGTTCGATTGGCGTTAGAATTTATGTACCTACATAGAGCTGTTCAAACGCACAATGGTTATGATTTTTCTTAGTCATAAGTAAAAATAAGTTTTTGTTTGGGAACCTTTTTACCAACCCATACAATATTTTCAGTGTGCTATCCACGCTCAAACGGCCGAACCAATTTGGATTAAATATGGTATGAAGGTAGATTGCTTCAATTAACACATACTTAGGCTAATTTGTATCCCAGATTAATTTTAGGCCATAGCCTTTGCTTACCATCAACCAAACAACGGTCAAGTGCAAACCCGTTACAGTAAAAAAAAAATACACAAGCAACACCGTTGGGTGCTGCAATTTATCTTTAAACTTACATAACGAGTGGTTTTCAAATGACTGAGATATTTTTGACACTTGAGTCAATACTAAAGTGCCGTCGAGTACGTTTCCGCTACTCTGTAATGTATTCTTGTTAACAAACATCTGAAATAGTAGATTAATTAAAGAAACCTTACTTTGCTTGAGTGTAAATTGCCATTTTCTCGTTACAATCTAAATTAAATGGAACATTTATCGATGGAGCTTTACGTAAGAATACCATTCCATCTAGATATTTAATATCAAGGAAATGTTTTGTTGTTGGTTTACACCAATTTTTTATGTACTTACCTCACTGATCTCCATCAGTACAAGTGCGCCGTAGGTACTGATGGAGGTCAGTGACTTACCTACAACATTTATTTCTTCAGATATTACCGACAACTCATACGTCCAGACTCTCAGTAGGTAGTGGGTATTACTCATATTTTTAAGGCTCTAGGATGATAAAAGCTCTATTATCTAATAATTTCTATCTATATTAGATAGCATGTTCAGTACTTGCATACTTAAAATTATTATCAAGAACTGTCAACCTGTATAAAATGACAAAATGTAATTAGACTCAAAATATTTAGTCTTTACTGTTAGTCCACTGCAATTTGGTTTTTTTATTTAAATATGCATAACCATTTGTGGTGGTCTTTTTTAAAACCATGTGTTGTGTATAGATACTATATATGTATAATACCTAGGTATACAACACGACATAAATGTCCACTTCAGCGGCTCCAGTGCGCGTCATTTCAGCCATCCTCAATGTCTCACATACTCCGTCCTCTGTGCCGAGCCTTTCATCAAAACATCTCTGCTTTCACTCACAATGCCTGACAACTACATCGCATTGTGTCCTAAAACACTGGAAAATAAACTTTAGTGAGAAGAGTTAAGGTCGGATTAGAACCAGCAAGCTTAGCAGATAAAATCCTAGCATGTTCCATCTAAGCTTAGTTACTGATGAGACTGGACCGAAAAGTAACATTTGACTATCCGTGTCAAGTGAGATTCAACTGTATATGTGTAGAGGTAAGGTATACTTTGGAATGGATTGCTTAAAACAAAGCAGCTCCAGATTTTCACGCGCAACACTATAGCAATGTAAAAGTTAGCAAAGGACTCGTTCAATCGAAAAAGGTTCCTAGTACAATACGATAAGAGCGAGCATGTGCGGCTGTTTTGAGAGCGAAGCGAGCGTCACAATCGTCACGGCGTCTTTCACACCGCACCGAGCATGAATGATGGATGAATCGAGAATCCAGCCTTTTCCATCTATACGACCACAAATCTACACTTGTACAAAATCCGACGAAAATTTCAACCGTAAATCGTAAGTATTAAGGAATGAGTCAGGTTTTGGTGGATGCGGGAAAAGTTTGTCGTTTTGATATCTCTGTATATTCATATGAGTCGGAAATGGGCCAAAAGTTGTTTGCTGAATGTGGGGCGGACGAGAATACGGCCAAAGACCTATGACATTCAAAAGGTGACATAAATAGGTTAGTAAGATTAGGGCTTCTTCTTTAGATGAATATTCAACTAGCTAAGACACTCAATCAAATAAAACCTAGTAAAAATTGACATGTTTCATAATTTTTTGATATAAGTATAGGTATACATATTTGTAGCAAATTTTAACGTAAGGAGACATACGACGAATTGAAAAGTAGCCCCTGTTTTTAATAAATATAGTCGTAATATCGTATGATATTACGACTATATTTATTAAAACATTGATTTATAAATAGGTAAGTATATATGTAATATAACTTTTCGTAATGTCAATTTATCACTTTTGCCGTAGTTTTGCTGAACTAAAATACCGCTGCAAAATATAATTTGTAACCACTGTTCTGAAAAGCACATATCCAGTAACTTAAATCTAAGTTTGACATTTGGTTGTTGATGTATTCACAGAGACACGAAATGAATCGTTTTTATACAGAGTCTAAAACCCAACACATAGTATTCAGGCAATGCCTGAGCAATGCAGCACAAACTTTAATACATTTTATACGACTTTCAAATAATAAAATCTAGTACATAAATATTGTACACCAACTACACAAGATCACAAGCATAAAGAAATTCATAACATAAGATTCGGACAAAAGGCAGCCAAGGCAATCAATCCAAGTGTTATCACTTAATTGGATTAATATCTTCCAGGCAACCTAGCTTTTGGACAAGATTATAAGATGGCATTCTTTTGTTTTGGAGGCAACAGTCATTTTGAGTCGCAGCGCCAAAAGAGTACCAAAGTAAGTAAGATTTTTAAATATATTACTATTTTCTTGGCTAGAAAGAAAAAGATACATATAAATGGTCTAAGTTTTTCACAATGACGTAAACAATTTTCCTAAAATATCACAAAATGTTCCCCAGTAACAAAAACAACAATTCATTTCCCGCTGGCACTAATAGCGTAACTAACCCTAAATCTTTGCTAACTCAATTCATTAACATAAAACAGTAATTTGGTACAATTTGTTTCGAGAGCCAAGTTAACAGTTAAGTAGCGCAAATATAAATATTTCCCCCATAACATTATGGTGTTTATGCTCCCTAAATGGGGCGCACAATGGCTCGAATGATAGCTAACTGTGCAAAATGAATTGTGAACTATCATGGATTACTTTGTATCATGGAGTACCTACTGTTTCATAGATACTCAATCTATATATATAAAACTGAAAGGTGACTGACTGACTGATATAGTGATCTATCAACGCACAGCCCAAACCACTGGATGGATTGGGCTGAAATTTGGAATTAAGGTAGATGTTATGACGTAGGCATCCGCTAAGAAAGGATTTTTGGAAATGCCACTTTTAAAGGGGTAGAATAGGGGATGCAAGTTTTACTTCTTAATGCACCCACTAGTTTTATAATATGACACGAATCGTTTTTCTACTCATTTTTTTTATAAATTACAGATTTTAGTGATGTTCGTATCAGATTGGTACGATAGTTTCTGACCAAGTAGGTTTAAAACCTTACCAATGCATTAAGCAGTCTTCTGAGTCTGTCTTAGTTTTTGAATCTATACCACACCTTTGCCCCTTGAATTCTATTGCACAACAAATCATAATATAATCTTATTTATATATAAGTTTTATGAAACACTTACACATAAATTGGCCTCATTGTATCTACAGTAACTGAATGTAATATTTTTTCTAACTACAACTCAAGAATTAAACGGATTGGAAAGCAGCCTTGTATCGCAGACTGCAACGTTGTTTAACATCAGGCGAATTTATTTATTTATCTTATTATAGCAAACAAAACAGAATGTGTTCTTAAATTAACCGAATATACATTTAAAGCTGGTTCCATTTCATATATTATTTTTTAATTTTTTAAGTTTGAATTGTAGTTTATCATGAGTTTGCCTAAAAATTCAATATCTACAAGCAGTAATCTGTTCCCGCGTATATCCCCGTCGTGTCAAATGAGTCGGAACCTGCGTCCGGCGCGGAAGGACCCCGTCTGTTTGTCATCTCTAATCCACTGTGAGAGCTAACGAGCTATTATTTATTGAAATCAATGGCTTGTTTATGGCTTTATGGAGAACTGGCTTGGGAATAAAAGAAATGGATATATATTGGCCTTTTATGGTATAAGTGTTTTTTTTTTTGCGTTGAACTTCTGTCGTTGCTACAATGACTAAGACTTACTTAATTCTCATTTCGTACAATGTGCGATAAAAATAAGAGTTTAGATTTTTCTAGGCTCAAAGCCAAGTGTATGCTTCCAAGACTTTTTCAGATTTTCCTTCAAAATTTGACATAATATTCACGGTGGTCAACACCTACCTAAGCGTATATGTAGATAGTATTTGTAAGTTTTAATACGTACTTTCTTTCGAGTGTATTGTCACACCCCACTACCATTATCCCACTCGAACCATCCCTCCAACCAACCAACTAAGTAAACAAACATTCACTCACAGACAAACACACAATCAAATGAAACACCAACTCGGCAGATGTTCAAATACTTTCAATCAATCACACACCGTGTGTGTTCAATTAGCTTATTATTTATGTCACGCCCTCACGTTATTTAATTTAATAATGTGTTTGTTAAATGACGTGGTTAGTGTTTAATCTATTGTTAAATGGTTTGTGTTACATTTATTTCCAAGGATAGTATGAGTTGTAGTTTATATAGATTCTTAGAAAAAAGTTTTAGTTGTGCTTGAAAATGAAAAATATGTATTGTCTGAAATAACTTAAAATCCGAGATACAGGGCTATGTCCGGACCTATAAATCTTAATACCTGATTTTGTTATTAGCTATTTTTCTTATATATAAAGAAAGCCTACCATCTTCAGACAGCGTACTGAATTTCAGTACAATGCGACAATATTTCTTTTTCTTGTTCTGGCGACTGTTCCCGAGGGCTGCGGCCACTTTGTAGATCCATTACAGGCAAGGGGGAGGGGGTAGGAGTGAGCCAGATTGGCCCGTGCGATAATAGTTCAAAATTAATAAATATGTCTTAATTTTGCACACATCGCCATCCAGCCACATACTAAGCAAACGCTTGTGTCGTGTGTACTAGATAACGGATATAATACAATTACATCAATGAACATACTTCAGCGAAATAATATAAAAAACCGTAAGCGAAAGAAATAGCCACATACATGAATATTTTTTTTTCTAGCTAAGACAAGTAACAAAAAATACTTACCTACTATTAATTTATACTCTCATACCGCTTGGCTGTATATTACGGGTAAAGTTAATGTAAGTTGCCGTCGATAAATGTCGCTACGTGTACTTAAATGACTGTTATGCATATTGAAGTATGCTAGCTTCCCAGGCTCACTTAAATTTCTCTTGTGCATAAAATAGATTTGTCTAGCATTTTTAATACTAATAAATATGTTCAATATCTAGGAGACTCTGTAACAATTGCCTAATTTAAGTTAATAATTAATTGTTATTTATAACTCGATACAATAAAGTTTGCGATTTCAATGTAAAATAGTGTTCACAATTTTTATTTATCCTTTCTTCTAGTTCCTAATTTTTAGCAATTAAATTGTATCAGATACCAACAGCTTCGTTTTAAACTATATCAAATAAGCCGCAGACGATGGACAAAGTGATTGAATTGGAAGAAGCAAGTTTGTTTCAATCTCATTCTCTTCAACAACAGATTGAGTCGATTGGGCTACTAAAACGAGACGCATTGTCGGTTGGTACCATATACGGTTTGCTATCAAGTGCGTAAATAGCTTTTTGTGAGTTTTTGTTATTATGAATGATGATAAAAAAAAATACAGCAGATAGTAAGCATAATTTCAAAAAGCATTTAATTGACTTTACTTTGCTGCCATGTAAAAATAGATTTAGTTTTTTTATATTTGTAATTACTCGGATTTGTATGAAATTACGACTCGAGCCAATAACACGTTTGATAAAAATTATCATATACTTCATGTTTTCTAATTAGATTTTATTCGGTTTAGGTAATGATTTGGCATGAATTTGGTGTACATACCTACTAATGGTTTAATTGCCTAAATTAAACGACATTTTTGATAACATAATCTGTTTTAAGATAAATTATTATTTCTTAACATTTTTTTGCACATGTCTTCTTGTTTAAGTCAAGCATTCTTCATATGTTGCGGAGTCAGTCTGTTTTGCTATTCAATAAAGTAGCAAACTGCTATATTAGCAAACAGCACTAACCCCGGCGTACTTTAGTTTGATTAAGTTCTTAAGACGTTTTATGAGACAATTCCAAGTTGCGAAGGAATCTTAAAGATGGTGAAATTAACAATGTATTCAACAAAATGGAGTTATAAAGTACGTATAATGGATGCGAGTGTATTGTGGTGAATCACTCGACAGCGGTAAGTGGTTTGGTAATAATGTTTTATAATAAATTTGGTACCTACCTATTATAAAATATATTCCGATTCGGAGATAAAATTGAAATTTCTAGAACTTACAGTTCTGATGATTAAATTGCCTTGTAGGTAATTAAAAGTGTTAGCGAAAATCAAAAACTTTTTGAGAATATCAAATTACGAGTAATTCACAACTAACATAACTAACCTACTTCATGTGATACTACAAGTAACTAATTTGTAGCATTCTGTGTTATAAATTACGTAATATCAAAAAACCTTAAACAACCTAACAATTCCAACAATCACCATGTTAATAATTTTTTCCATCAATTCTTTCAACAATGTCCTGAAAGGCCAAAGAATATTATAACAGATAGCACATTACATTAATACGGCGCGGAACGCATTAGGGGCCGGAAATGGCGACACATTCAGTATTGTGGTGCAGGAAAAATGATATAATATTATAACATCCTTTCATGACCATTACTGGGCTTGCCCGCCCTCCACCAAAGAGTAGAAGTGCAGAAGCGACGTGGAATAGGTTTTAAGTACCTATTTTAAGAGGTTCGTTCAAATGGTTGGTTTTGTTAATTGGCATATGTAAGTTTTAAGTGACATGAGGGACGTCGTGTGAACAAAAAGTTTGAATTTTGCTTATGTAAGAAACTTGTGCATAGAGCCCACTTGAAAAGACATAATTATGTGTTGATCACAGCATTTGCAGAGCTCCAACCAATAATCTTATGTACCAAACTAGTGGGTGCTCGCGGCTTAGCTCGCATTAGAAAGTAAAACTTGCATCCCCTATTTCATCCCTTTAAAAAAGGCATTTCCAAAAATCTTTTCATAGCGGATGCCTACGTCATAACATTTAACTTCATTCCAAATTTCAGCCCGATCCGTCCAGTGGTTTGGGTTGTGCGTTGATAGATCACTATATCAGTTAGTCAGTCAATCAGTCAGTCACCTTTGAGTTTTATATAGGTATATGAATAAATATCATATTTGTAAAAAAAATAGACAACTTCGTCGTAGCTTCTACACTACGTAAAAATACTACATATTCTAGAAAACATCACTTTTATAATGTGTCTTATTTGTCCTAGCTCCTCTGTCCAGTAAGTCAGTGTATTCTATGTCCGCCCTAGAAGAGACAAATCGCCTCGCTGGCCATTTATCAAAAAACCTGCATCCGCCCTGTGAAAGCGGTCATTGTCAACCTTATACCAACATTATCATACCATACAAACCTCTATTACAACTAATATAAAGACCAATTTGCTGTAAAAACACGCAAAGGGTTGTTAGTGCAAAAAGAATGGAAATAAAACACAAAAGATCCTTTTTGAAGTTTTGGCTATAAAGTATTTTGCTGTGTTTAAATTTATAGCCGTAAAGTCATCAGACTACTAAGTATACATAGATAAGTGTTTGGTTACTTTGGCGCTATGATATTCAAATTTAACAATACGCTAAAATTTAAAAAAAGTTGTTAACGTTTGGTTAGGTTGATACCGGCAAGTAAATATAACAATAGTAGTTAAATCACGAAAGAACCTCATAAACATTTTGCCACACTACAATGGCACCTGCAGCGTGCAATTTTTATTTACATTCCATTTTTAGGCGCTTCCGTGGGTCGGATGACACGTAAAATTATAGGTCTCGCCTGGTTGTCTAGTACGGCAATCGGTAAGCCATGTGAGAGGCCTTTAGGGCTTGATAAACTCTCGACACCAGAGTTGGACGTTCTCATTCGATAAGATATGAAGAAGAAGCGTCCAATGCACACGTTTAATGGAAGTATTAAAATATAATTAAGTTTATACAATACCTCCTCCACGTATAAAATAAGACAGATAACTGACGAAGTAACAAACATTAAGTGTAATTAACAACACAACGTTATCAATACTCATTAACAACCCAGCCACTTTTTGTTAAAAAAACAGATTGAATCGCACAAATTCCATTGAGTTGCTTAGAATGGTATTCACATGGCGAGATAGAAGGTGCCACTCGATGTAACAATGCGGTTTGTTTCATTTAAACAAGATAACAAATACGACACTTTTATCCCCATTTCTGGCGCACTACATTTGGGATACAGTAAGGATGCTGGAGCGAAACACGTTTTTCTTTTTTAAGTACGCAAGTTTGTTTTAGAGTGTCATCACTTGCTTACTTATTTTGATGTCGAAAGTAAAATGATGGTCTAAAAATAAAGATTTCTTTCATACACGAACTTTAAAATAATGTGGTTTTTGTTTACGGACAAACCGCGATGGCAGTTGCAAAATTTTGCCAATTAAACAGATAGATAGATATATAAACGCTTTTTACACTGAACAAAATATAAATAACATTAAAATAGCTTTTAATTAATTAATTTTTTTAAGTCCTTCTGTATGTATAATTCTTTTTTATATATACTTGTGGAATATATGTAAATATTAGTTAGTAATTACATATACATTGTCTTGAATTAATTAAATATATTTTTTCCTGTTTTTTTCCAGATTAACATTGGGTACATTGAGTTATATTGATGTGGCAGTTTGCTGTTTTAAAATAGAGACACCAGGTGTAACTATACCTACTGCATGAATTAGCCACGAATATGAATATCAAAACACTTACGATAAAACAAACAAATTGTTCATTAGTTTTTTTTTATTCATGTACCTAAGTATTAATTTAACTAAGAATCCTTACTGCAGTCATCCTCTGCGTTGCTGCATCCGCGGACATTGGGTAAAGTTGGCTTATCTCGCGCCTCGATTTCGACGCGCCGCTCATTTCATTCCGCACTTTGTATCCGATTTCTGTCCTTTATTTCAGCTGACACTTTTCATATTTTACTCATAATAATAAAATGGAGTATTAAACGGTATTACTATTCAAATTGTTCATGCTCCATGCACCTCGTTTTTAATTACCTAGCTGTATTTCCTAAATTTAGATTCATTTTCGTCATTTAAAGTAATAGTCTAATGTCATAAGAAATATTTTCCAAAAAGTTTACTTGGATACTTTAGTTCTTATGCTTCTTTCATGGAAGACACATGTCCTCAGATATTGTGGTTCTCAAACATGTCGGTTTCCTCACAATGTTTTCCTTCCCCGCTAAGCGAGTGCAAATCTACACTTAAGTAACTTGAAATTAGAAGTGGTGTAAGGTCAGATTCAAACCAGGATGCGTCTGGATAAAAGCAGAGACTGGAACCTCTGAGCCACTCTCAGATTTCATCTTAGACACATGATTAAATAATTTAAGTTCATTCCAGTTCAAGGTTCTATAGAACAGTATATTCACCTTTACAAGAATATAGAATTGGAGGCTTGTTTCCAAGGAAGCAAGGACCCAAGTACATGTTCATATAAGTCTATTCAAAGTTATTTAATAAATAAATTACGTAGGCAAGTATTGTGTTTGAAATGTTTTGTATTCATATTGTATTAAACTCAACAGAAATTTTGTCGTTGAAGTCAGTAAGTTTAACCTAAAGATTTTTAGACGCTTTAAAAGGAATATTTTCATCTTGAAAGGTATCGTATAAACGTACGAAATTAATATTTATTCTTTGATTATGAAACCATTGTTAAGGTTATAATAAAGTTTATAATATCGCGTATGAATTTCTCCAGCATTGAAAGAAGTCAAGATCCACATAGTGGTGAGAACAGAACAGTCTACACATCGCCCCTAATTGCGTTTCACACAAAAAATACCAACTTCTCAATATCAGTACTCAGAACACACTTCAGACCTCTTTAGAGAAACAGAAAAAACTTTTTGTACAAATACTGGCCGGTATCGCTGCATAGAGAAACAATCGACGTTCAGAAATTCAAAGAGAGAAAACAAAAAAATGGCGCGATTAAATCTTCAAGTGGCGAGTAGTGGCCGCCTGTTTCTCATGGGGTGTGTTGTGCTACCAGCGCCAGGGGGAGCCAGGCGCGCGCGGTGACTGTGCGCTCAGAGTTTGTGGTCTTAATTAAGAATGAATACGTGCATTTAATATTTTCGTCTTAAAGCTTCAAAAATTTTATTTGCTAAAAGAATATTTTCTAACATATTTGTTTATGTTTAAAATTTTAATGTACACATATTTCATACCTAATCAATGTGTATTGAAACCCAAAAATAAATCGGTTGAATCCGACGTTTATTTAAGATTTTCGCATTATATAGATGATTCATGATGACTAGAGACATTACAGATTACAGTTAGGGGACCAGTTTCTAAGATTTTCCTACAATTTTTCCCTCAAAAAATCTTCTAAGTTATAATAGCATGGTCACCGCACCGTAAGTGTGAGGTTCCCCGCGCTCCCACGGCGCGGCGCCACACGCGAATTAGTGCTCAATTGGCGAGATGATTCGATCACCAACCAACCAGCCCGGACTTGCGGCCCGATGACCAACGGGGCTATTAAGTCACTTGTCTTAGACTAATTTGTATAATTCTCCCTAAGTGTAAATTAAATGAAATTATATGTATAAAAACAAATTTTGAATATGTATGCCTTTACTGGTAATCACAAAATAGTGGTAACCAATCTAGTTGTTGGTAGAATGTGCTACGCCAATTACGACCGTCGCGTTGCTAAAAAAGTTCGTAGCTGCTACGCTGCCGTAGACATGTGCTACGAGAAATAATTATAGCAGTATTCCTTAAATGGTTTAATTTGTAACCTGGATGCACTATCTATGTTTGTTTTGCTCCTGTTATTAATTAATTCCTATTTCTACTAGTTCTACAAGAAACACTAAATTTTTAGCTTTCACATTACAATAGCATATTACTTCAATAATATCGATTACAGCGAACTAACAAGTGTGCTCGACTCGAGTGGACTATTTCATTACCACCCTTTATCTAAAACCATGAGAATTGGGACCCTTACGAGTAAAACCTCTTGATTTTCACGAAACCATTATAAATTGAACTGAAATTTTTGATACATTACCACAATATGTCAGTCAATTTTTGAACCCTATTATTACATTATAAGAATCGAAGTTGTATATCAACTATTGTCAAAAAAATGTGTAAAAGGGTTTGGTTACCTTGGTGGTAGTATTGAATAGTGCAAGAAATATTATTGAAAGCTTTTTGAAGTCGATCTGATAAGACTGCAGTCGGGTATGTTTGATAAACATTGTACCCATAGATTTGTGATAAGGAAACTTTGGACCGGTTTACGTTTTGTTGTGTCTAACATTGTTTCCTGTGTTTAACTGTTTATTGTATATAAATGTTCAAAGTAAGCTCTTTAACTAGCGGTTTGTACAAAGTCTTAAAATCAAATGCATGGGAAAATAACAATGTTTTATTTTTTAGATTTCTTTGAATTGAGATATCTCAGCAATAACGAATTTTCACATTATTCCTTAATATTATATAATATCAGTAATTGTATATTTTTTTAAGATATTGTAGTCTGATCCTTCGGTTACAATTTCTTTCGGCGGAAACAAATAGTGCAATTTCATACTTATATAGCGAAGTGGTTTAGCATATATGTTTATTTTACATATAAACCCACAATGATTATTTAACAAACTACATATTATCAAACACACCACACCCCGGAAACCATTTTTTTATCCGCAAACGCCGCTTCCCGCAGAAATAAAGGCAGCCACACAATGGCGACAGAACGCTAATTTGTCGCGAGTGTCGCACACAGTGTGCTTACATGCGACTAGCTGTTTGTACACGCCTACAAGAGTGTAGGCACGTTGTGAGATTTAAGACGTACTTGTGGCTCTAGGGTTAGTAGGGTTTAGGAAATTACTTAATATATAATTTTATTTGTCCTTATTAATAGTGATAATTGGTAATTTTATTTGTTGCCTATTTATTATTAGGGTTTCATGTTTCATTTGAATTGTTGCTGTTTAGCACATATTGTTGACAAAGGAATGATGTGCATTTTATTTTTAATAACACTTTCGCACCTATTTTATTCTTTGTAAGTATTTTCCATCAATAAGTACTTTAAATAAATACAAACGGACATTCACCAAAACAATGATCCCTATATAAACTTAACAAAACATTCCCAGCCCCCGAAAAGAAGCAAAAGAAACTCCCACTCCGTTCGCTCCGCGCGACAATGCGACCGCACTAACCGCGTATTAGGTGGTATAGCGACATGTAATCATTAGTTCGTGTGAACACAAGCAATTCCGCACCTCATTGCCGCGGGTGTGTACCCAGCCTATAGAATACTACTGCCAATTTGTTGGTAATATTTGTTAATGTTTAGATGGGATTAGTAGGGGTGAGAGATGATGTGCTGTGGTGTGCCTAAAAACTGTTATTTTAATATACAGATATTAAAACATAATAGTTTCATATCACAAGGACAATAAGAAATGAGCATGGGAGAGGAGAGGTATTTTAAATTGAAATCGCCGATCATAATATAACCGTGTAAATGACCAGAGGTGTTATTAATTATTAAATAGGTACCTACCTAATAAGAGAAGATCTCTTTAAAAAATAAAGTGTAACGTTTATTGCAAAATAAACTAATAATTGTAGTTTTTATAATTCGCCGTTATTTCAATGTAAAAACCGGCGCGCGCCTTACTTTGTATAAAAAATCATAAAAACTAACGTTATCTTAACTACCGCCATAAAGTAATTCAAAGAAAACAGTAATGACAAACGTTTGAGAATTATTTAAGCCTCACTAAAGCTTAGTGCCACTAAACACCGACAAACAAACGGACAAAAGAAGAACAAAACGCCTTCATAACTGCTATAAACAACATTGTTTTCAAAAATAACGGTTTACAACACACTCTCTGCAAGCAAAACCTAACCTTACTTCAATGAATGTACGGTCTTTTTTAACATGTATCAAGATTGCAACAAAATTGTAATAAATCGCCAGTAATTTTATTTGAATCCATCTGGCGGTATCCTTTGTAAAATGTCCCGTACACACCTTCTACGAAACAATTTGCTCTGGGACAGTTCTAAAACAATGTACAATGGCCACAAATAATAATCTTATTTATAAATAATCTGTTCTTTGTGTTTGCATTAAATTATAAAAGCCCCGGATACTTCCATTGTTTTGACTAAAACCCGCAATAATTTTTGGTGGAATTCTGGAAACTAAACGGTATTGTAAACTGGCCGGTAAGCTATATGTTGCCGCACAGATTGTAAGTAAGGAATTTTATGTTAATTTCAGAAATATAGCATAAAACCTTCTAGCTAGACCAATCAATTTGTTAGTAATTAATGCCGTTACATAAATGTACATACATTGAGTTAAAATAAAAATACCTACTTAGACCTACCTAATTTTGTAGAACATAGTTCAATGAAACTTCATGTCGTATAATTTGTAACAATTCGTAGCTATCTTTTTACGATTTATTTTCTGTGTCATACTTACGAAAATATGAATATCAAACAAACAAAACTTGCCAAGCAGTTGTATAGAAGTCTATTTTTGCTGAAGAAGTTATTAATTAACCCGTCGCACAAAGTCGGGGTGCGACGTATAAGTACAGAGTGAATGCGCGGGGGTGACAACGTGCTTCACTATTACATATTATGTTATAACAAAATAATAGAATGTTGGTAGAAATTTGAACTTTAAATGTTTACGGACAGCAGCCATAGTCGCTTGAAAAAAATTAATAATAACTTGCATCTCCGCATTGATACACGTCATTCAAAAAACAACGTTAAGACGTTGCAACTAAGTTGGCTTGTGTTCGAAGGTCGTGGCGTCAGAACCTTCCTTGTAGGGTTATCACAAACAAGTTCATTATGCACTTAGACAATTAGTGTACGCCAGAGGCCGCCCAGCCTGTGTGCCAGCCCTGGGCCCTTCCGGCGCGCCCTTGCTGCTCCTGTTATGTCTACTGTTTCTCATTAGAGTATTTAAAAGCTGTGGCATTTTCTTTGAAAATTAATAAAGGGAAACTTCAATTGGTATTGAAATGGCCAATGCCTGCTGGCTGTTCCGGCATTTTCATATCGCAAATGGGTTTGTTGTTGTACGTAGTTTGTTGTTGTTTATTTTATGATAGGTACCTATTTATTTATGTAATTTCACATACATTTAAAACACCTCGTCTACCATTATACTTGCGTCTTATCCCTGCCAGATTGGTTGCCTGGAAGAGATCGCTTTTAGCGATAAGGTCGGCAGTTAAGACACTAAGCTTAAGTTTTAATATTATTTTTGTAAATTTCTGTATTGTGCTGGTGTTTTAATAAAGTGTATATCTATCTATCTATCTATCTACGTAGAATAATGCAGTAACTGAAAGATAAAGACAATCATCTTGAGTTAACATGGTTTAGGTCGACAACCAGATCTAAGCAAGACTATCATATAGAATCGACATAGAATGTTAGATTTTATGGCTCTCAATCTCATTTCCTTAGTGAGAGCACACACCACTAAAAATCCCCTTTAAAAAGGTAAAATACTGCTTTGATGCTTCTTAAATCACATACCTAATATGTGTTTGGCACAAATTTCACTCTTAACTCGATAGAACATGAATTTACATTTAGTCATATACTCAATATCATCACCAAACTAGGTACAAATTTCAGTGTATAGATTTGTGTAAAATGTGAGTTCCAGCGTCACCTAAATTTCCGCACATCGAAACAGGCCATCGCTTTCTGCTTTTCTCGCGCTAACTAACACCGAAATTCTATTTCTAGCTATTTCTGGCTAAAACTACAAATTGAAATGTTGCAGCTTAGAAATGCGGTCTAAACCGGATCATATGTCGTCCGCTCGCGGCCTATCGGACCGGGTCTAACCGGACCAAACCCAGTTAGATTTGCAGCCGGTTTTGGTCCGGTTCTGTGAGTATGTTTTTGGTACAGGTGAAATTGTAAATACTGGTATCTCTATGGGTATTGGCAGAGAGTGATAGTTGTAGTTGATAGTAGCTAATTCAAAAAAATAGGTATGTTAATGTTGTTCAATCCTTCGTATTGTTTAAACAAAAAGACACATACGAATGATTCATTCATTTGTCTGTTCGATAGGCTTTGGTAAAAACTTTTAAGAAATAAATGATTAAGTTGTTTTAGTTAGCCATGAATGCGATTCTATTAGCATCAAATGTAAGCCAAGTCACTTACAATATATAATGCTTGTCAGGGTTTCAAAATTTTGGTATGGTAAGTGAATTTAACTGATAGTAGGATCTCATTTCTTATTTTATCAGACTTCACTCAAGCAAAAAATAATATATGTACACATTAAAGCAGATTTGCTTCAATAAAATACCTACCTATTTCTTATGTATTTAACTAATTTGTGTTATGCCGTTATTCGGTGCAATAACGTTCTCAATAATATTATGATAAACCTTGCACCGTCTGCTGAAAATATTAATTCCTTCCCAACCCAAACAAAATTAAACAAAAATCAACCCTAGAGCAGTGTCTGGGTCCCTTCATTAGTTTATTAATCCCGCCATCTATAAGCGAATTCGCGAAACAAAAGCTGCATCATAGAGATTGCCTTCGCGCGTCCGTGCCCACCACAATGCGTATTATCATTGGAGGGCATTTACTGCGTGCATTCTTGCTGAAAAATAATACCTCCCTGTTGAGGAGGGGAGGAGGGGGAGGTGGGAGGAACCGTGCGAGTGTTGGGATACAAACGTATTGGTGGACGATTTTATTTGTGAGCTTACCTTGTTACCTTAAGTTTTTGAACGTGCTTGTGGTTTTGATATAAGATTTGATGTCTAGATAAAGAACACAAGATACGTTTTAACTTACTTTTAATAATTAGACAGTCTTATAAGACTTGTTACTAGGTACATATATGCGCGTACTTTGCAAATCTGTTAAGAGTTGGTAATCGTTTTACAAGTGTACCAGATACATACAGACTTGTTAATGTTAAAGCTTTTGCCAGTTTACCTAATTTTTACACTTAAGTTTCAAAAAAAAAAAAAAACTTGTTAAAATCTCGTCAAAAAGTACTAGGTACCATTGAATAACAAGCCTCGAAAAAGGCGCCCAACCATAATGGCATATCAGTTGAAGTGTCATGGGAAATTTGAGAAAATTGAAATAGGAAGATGGGGCGAATAGGCATTAAGCCTGCAGATATTGTGTGCGACCCTGCCTTTGTTACCATTGGGACTATGCACAGAGTAACTAGCTAGTGCTGCCCCCGTCTCTGTCAGCTTGCGGGGCACGAAACGAGATGGCGCTAGCGGCGCGCGTTCCATATGACTGCAGGCGAAACCATTGTAATGGTGTCGAGAAATAAGTAATTAGGCGCGATGTAGCATTCTGCATATTTTATTTAATGCGTGTTATGTTTAATTAATTAATAATGTCGCGTTCGCGTGCGGATTTACATTTTACGTGGCGGAGCTAATGGGAGTGCTAAGGGATATGTCTAGGTAACTGAAATAGGGATATTAATACGAAGTGTCAAAGACATTTAATTAGAAAAGTTGCGCAATTATTTAGACGACTTTTATCCGAAGTAAAATCTACTCCTACGCCTAGCAGCGAATAATATTATAATTAACTTTATAGATACCAACAAATACTTAGAAAATAATTGTTGGTGTACTTTAATACGTAACTTAAAGCTTTTTTGTAGCATTAGTAACATTGTTAGATTTCAAGGGACAGTTGCTCTTTCATAACACCTTCAATAAATATAAACGATGGACGTCAGCCTTGACGGCGTGTTTTAAATAGTAAATAAAATTCATAATAATACTTTTGTCTCAATATAATAAAATAAAGTAGAGGTACATTGTGTACTAATACGGGTACTTAGTAGGGTATTGTTAGTTTTTATAAGATTTTACAAGGGAATTTAGTTTTATTGCTGGATTGTTTATGGTAACTGAGCGTGCTGCGTGTGGCTTGATGTGCCTTTTCCTATCCAAGTACATTTTTATGGACAAGTTAGAAGCAAATTATAAATCTGTTTTGCAAAGGAAATGTTTTTCTCGCCAAAGATTATTGCATGTATAGTATATTGTTTATTATTTGTACATGTATCTAAATATATTAAACTCAAAGGTGACTGACTGACTGATTGACTGACTTATTTAGTGATCCATCAACGCATGGCCCAAACCACTGGACGGATTGGGATGAAATTTGGAATGTAGATAGATGTTATGGCGTAGGCATTCGCTAAGAAAGGATTTTTGGAAATACCACTTTTAAAGGGGTGAAATAGGGGATGCAAGTTTTACTTTTTAATGCGAGCGAAGCCGCGAGCATCCACTAGTTTTAATATATGCACCAATATTTCTTGTAAATTTTGTATAAATGAAAATTGTTACAAAATATGTTTTATGCACGTTGTACTAGTAGTCTTGTTAAAAATTAAAGAGATTAGATTTTTTTTACATCAAAATCTCACATTGCAACGTATTTATAAATCTACGTTTAGGGTTAGAAGCAAACAGTTTATCAAATGTATAAATGACAGTTATGTAGATTAAAAATGTTTTACATGTGATAAATTAATAATTTATCCCTATTGCTGACGGTTGTATTATGATTCCAATATTTACGTTTATTTTTTAAATATTTCATCTTCCAAATTTACATCAATTTCACAGCTAACTTTCTTTGAACATCATAGGTACAGTAGCGCAGTTTTTAGCATTAATAATATAGGGTTGGATTGTCTCATAAATGTAATTCGTAGCCTAAAGTCAAATGCTGAAGGTTGCGACGCTATTAGCCTCAATATGTTATTATTAACATTCCCTGATAGCATAGATAGTATTCTTGGCATAGTAAATTCATCAATAGATACGTGCACATACCAGATATCTGGAAGCTGGCGGTGGTGCGTTCCTTACCTAAAACTCAGCAGCCAACAGATCTGAAAGACCTTAGATCTATCAGTATTTTGCCTTGCCTTTCTAAAATTACGGAGAAAGCGGTCTGTCTGCAGCTAACTGACTTTCTGGAAAAGAATGCCATCTTACCAGCCGCTCAGTCAGGCTTTAGGAGGGGTCGCAGCACCACCAGCGCACTGCTTGATGTCACCGACAACATTCTGTGCGCTCAGGATAAGGGTATGTGCACAATATTGGTCCTTCTAGATTTTTCTAGAGCTTTTGATTCATTAAACTCTAATCTCTTGCTATCTAAGCTCAGTTACTATAGGTTTGACTCCGCAGCCTTACGTTGGTTTGACAGTTATCTGAGTAGTCGATATCAGCGCGTTAAGATCACTCGCAGTGATGGCTCAACTGTGCTATCGGACAAACTACCTGTAACCCGAGGAGTACCTCAAGGTTCCATTTTGGGGCCAATCTTATTCATTATGTACTCAGCAGATTTAATTACATGTATTAAGCATAGCAAGTATCATAAGTATGCAGATGATACCCAGATATATATGTCATGCAAGCCTAGCGATATTGATATAGCTATAGGAAAGATCAACGAAGATCTTGCCAATATAGCAGAATGGTCAGCGAAAAATTGCCTACTACTAAATCCAGCCAAAACAAAGTATATCGTTTTCGGTAGCAGGCATCAACTGGCCAGTCTCAAACCCTCGCAAAATGTAATGTTAATGGGTTTACCCGTTGAGCGCGTGCATGAAGTCAAGAACCTTGGTCTTATTATGGACAGCCATCTTCGTTTCGAGAAACATGTGGTCAACTGTCTAAAGGAATGTTTCTATAGGCTTAAGATATTATACCGCATGAGACCATTCCTCTCGACGGCTCTTCGGGTTCAACTTACACAATCGTTAGTTCTTTCTAAGCTTAATTACATGGACACTGTCTTCCACTCCCGCATCCTTGCCAAGACGAAAAAATTGGTGCAAAGGGTGCAGAATGCTTGTGCTCGTTTTTGTTTCACAATACCTCGGAGAGGTCACGTGACTCCGTTTTTGAACGAGCATGCTCTGCTCAGAATGCAGCATCGCCGTAAGCTTCACTTGGCATGCTTGCTTTTTGGAGTGATAAAGTTTCATGAGCCGTCCTACTTGTACGAGAAGCTAAGTTGGAAGCCGTCGCGGCAGTCGCACAGCCCTCGCTCGTGCACCGCTCCGCTGCTCACTGAGAGACACGCCACACAAGCGTTTAGGGGAAGCTTTCGTTATGCGGCGTCGAGGTGTTGGAACAACATCCCTCCGCCGATCAGGAACCTGCGCAGTATGTATAGTTTTAAAATAAGGCTCAAAACATTTATTATGGAACACCAGAAAAGGGAAGCTTCATTAGTCAATGACACCAGCGCTATCTAAATTGAACTGTGTATATATATATATATATATATATAATATATTGTATGTATATAACCGTAATATAAATTAAATAGTTGATACTGTGTACTCTTTTGTTGAAAATAGAATTGTTTTTCATCGTCCATCTTATTTGTATTTGTTATTGGTATTTATTAACTTGTCTAGGTATGTCTTTGTTGTTTCTGTTTAAAAATAAAAATAATTCCATGTATGCGTGCGTGACGTCATCACCAACCCCAACGGAAGACCAGCGCTGCTTGCTATGCAGCCAGCATTATGCTGAGTTGGGGTTGTATTGTGGCAAATATGTATTTTATTTAGGTAGTTTTAAGTATAGGTTTATTTTTAAATTTATATATTTCTTGTTTGTACTTATATCATTATTATTTGCTACAATAAATGTTTTTCTTTCTTTCTTTCAATAAGATACCTAGGATAAGAGGAATATTGCCAGATGGCGTTAGGTGTATCAAAAAGTTTAACAATATTTTCTTTAATCGTAATATAAATCATATATATATGTCGGCGCGTTTGATTCGAAGAGTGTTTAAGTTGTTGTTAATGTTTGATTCGGAGAGTAGGCGAGTTGGTTTCAATGTCACTGTCAGCTGTCACAATGTTCGAAATATGTTATAATGTTTATGTCACTGTCAATAACGGCTGACATTGACTTGAGACTAACTTCGGAGCCCTGCTCTGACGCAACAACCAGCGCTAGTGCCGTGCGAGGGACCGCCATTCTTACTTGGGACGGCAATCGGTTGGCATCGCGTTGTGGCGTTACGTGTTGGTTGGAGTGTCGACCGAATTAGTGTAATTAGATATCAGACAATCTTCCTACAGTTGTATTTCATAGTTTAACCTCCAACAAATTGTAATATACCATCAATAAGTTGAAGTGCTACGTTTTATTTCTCCATGCCCAAATACCCATGCCCAGCCGGTAGAATTACTATTATGGATAACGAAGATGCTCCGCTGTCCCCACATCAGAAGTGGGATGATGGCAAAATGGAGAAATAATTGATCGCCGAGAAACACAATGGGAGCCATGCATGTTCTGCCTACGTGAAAATCAGACCTACGATCATTATCAATTCTTCGTGTCAATGAACAAAAACGTGTGAAAGATAAAAAGCAGTTGGGATTTGTGTTTTACTGAAACTTATCAATGCGCCAACGATAATATTCGGAGCAGAGGAGACCATAAAGCGATTTCATAATTGCGTTGAAATTTACGAATACGTGTACTGTGAATTGAAAGACAAGATTTGCTGTTCGGATTTGGAAGGATTTCCATATCTTCTAATTGGAAATGTCGTAGAAGAAAGACTACGAAAGAAACGACAAAAATATTGAGAAGCAAGAAGATTACAAGATATGGACCGCATCGTGAGGGAGTACAAGAGCAGCGCCTGCAGCAGACTCATGCCACGTGGCAGTGACGCGCGATGCCGCTGCAGTGGCGTGCGCTCCGGGCGGCACATGGAGCAGCGGTGGTGGCACGCGGTCGAGCTGCCGCGGCCCATGGAGCAGCAGTGGTGGCATGCAGCCGGGCGACCACGGCACATGGAGCAGCAGTGGTGTCACGCGGCCGGGCGGCCACGGCACATGAAGCAGCAGTGGTAGCACGCGGCCGGGCGAGCGCAGCCAGGGTCGAGTGGTGACTGAGTGCAGCGTGCAACTTCATCGGATATCAAAGGTGATATTGTTTAAATTCTTTACGTTTTTGGTGTTGAATGCTCTTTTGTCGAAGTAAGATTTGCTTGCAATTTGTTATTAATGATTAAAAGGCGTTATTGAGAAGAACCATACCGGTTAATACGAGCATACAGCACTATAAATGTTGCGTAACGATTAAGTAATGGTTTTTTTTGTAGAAAATTTATTGTCAATCTGCTGATAACTTTTAATGCGTAGCTATTTTATGATTGTACAGTGCTAAATAAATGTGAGTTCATTTTATGCCACATAAGAGGTCAGCTGTGCACTGTGATATTTAATTAAAATTCAAGATTCAATCAAAATTAACATTGTCATAGTTTTAACTTAGTAGTCTTGTCCTATTATACGCAAGATATTTCAGTGAAATCAAGTCTTGACAGGATTCGTTGAGATTTTTCTGTTAACAGTCCAGCTTTTCTGGGAGTCGTGTCCGTTAGAGATTGAATTTCAAGATATATACTGTGCAAATAAAATGAAACTGAATCTGAAATCATCCCTGTTTAAATGGCCCATATTAGATGCCTCAGTACTGGCGCGTATCCGTTTCTGTTTTCAGGATGCTGTTGTCACTCCTCGCACCCAGCCAGTAGCAAGTGGTGCCGCTTTCTTGCTGATCAGCACCGCCAGAGCAGGGATGCTGTCGGCGTGGTTTGGAGCGTACATAGTCTACCCGAGACACTTTGACCATACTCCCGGTGAGCTCGTTTCCTTTTGGTTACTCATTAGTGAATAGTAAAACAGTCAATCAATTTCTGGGTACTGCGAAAGGATTAGAATAGAAGGCATAGTAATACAGCACAGGTACCCACGTTTTGAAAAGATAGATAGTTAAAATCAGATTCATAAAGATGTTCACGAAAATCTGGGCATAGTGCCTAGGGGTCTTGACGGCTTAATAGAAGTAGGTAGATACCTTTTTGATTAATTATGTTGACGATGAGGAGGAGGAGGCCGAGACGGCGGGTCAAAGTTAAAGTAATGAGGAGGTTTCATCAGACGATGATACGATTTGGTTGCTAGTTCGCACACAATGAGCGCCACCTCGGCGACCCTCTCAGCATTGGGAAGTGAATTAGAGATTTAATTTTGAGAGGTGACTTTGTTACGTATCATTCAACACCATTGCTTAAGAGTTAGTTGGTTTCACGTCAGATGAGATAACGTCACGTCATATGAGATGACTTCGGGTAGAATCGAGAGAGATTTGACGATATTTGCATGATGTCAAATATTGTCGTAGAGAGGTGCTCCGACTGCAGGGCTGTCCGGTGCTCCCTTGTCGTTACCTGAGAGTGGCGAGCTTGGTGGTGGGGGCACCCTGCGGTGGCTTATTTGCATGAGGTCAAATAATGTCGTGAAGTGGAGCTGCAACTGCAGGGCTGTCCGTTGCTCTCTTGTCGTTACCTGTGAGTGGCGATCTTGGTGGTGGGGGCACCCTGCAGTGGCTTGTTTGGCGGAGTTGAATAATGTCGTGGTGTAGAGCTCCAGCTGCAGGGCTGTTCGGTGCGTCCTTGTCGTTACCTGTGAGTGGCGATCTTGGTAGTGGGAGCACCCTGCAGCGGTACGATAATATTCGCACGATGTCGAATAGTGTCTTGGAGTGGAGCTGTAGCTGCAGGGCTGTCCGGTGCTTTCTTGTCGTTGCCGGTGAGTGGCGATCTTGGTGGTGGGGGCACCCTGCAGCGGTACGGTCATATTCGCACGAGGTCGAATAGTGAAGTTTTGTGTGATAATTAACTTAGTTGAAACAACATCTTGACGTGATCTCAATTTCTCGAAGCCAAATAGTAGATACTGATAATATGTGCGTGTACTGAATTATATCTTTCGAAATTGTCAGGATAGACGAGCGAAATGACATTAGTGATCCCAGCTGTGTCTTTTCTTTTATTCCAGGTCATCTGCTGCGAGAGAAATCGGATCGCACGAGGACGTGCGAATGTCAGTCTGGCCGTGTCGGCGCGTTTGATTCGAAGAGTGTTTAAGTTGTTGTTAATGTTTGATTCGGAGAGTAGGCGAGTTGGTTTCAATGTCACTGTCAGCTGTCACAATGTTCGAAATATGTTATAATGTTTATGTCACTGTCAATAACGGCTGACATTGACTTGAGACTAACTTCGGAGCCCTGCTCTGACGCAACAACCAGCGCTAGTGCCGTGCGAGGGACCGCCATTCTTACTTGGGACGGCAATCGGTTGGCATCGCGTTGTGGCGTTACGTGTTGGTTGGAGTGTCGACCGAATTAGTGTAATTAGATATCAGACAATCTTCCTACAGTTGTATTTCATAGTTTAACCTCCAACAAATTGTAATATACCATCAATAAGTTGAAGTGCTACGTTTTATTTCTCCATGCCCAAATACCCATGCCCAGCCGGTAGAATTACTATTATGGATAACGAAGATGCTCCGCTGTCCCCACATATATATTACTACTTAGTTTAAAAAAGTATTATGAACGGTCCAATTTATATATTTTAACATATTTTTAACGTTTTATTTTGATTAAAATATAACAGCAACCATACCTATTAAAATATAGTTCAGTCCCAATATATTTTCTTTTTAATTTTTATGATAGGCAGGTACTGCACGAGGCTTACAAAGAAGGCATTATTTTCTTTTGTTTTTTTACAGAGAGCCTAAAATGGTTGTTTTATGATGGGCAGTTGACTTTATAGCGGTGGGCCCGTTACACACACAATGCAAGCTGCACCCGCAAACTTTACAGCAAACAATGTGACAGAACAAAACTATTTCTAATCTTTTATTTGATAAGTTTAAATAGGTGCCGTGTCGTAAAAGAAGAGGAATTATTATGTTGAGGGATAATGAGAACTATTTACGAGGCTTTTAAATAAAATTTGGAAATGTCGTAATTAATTTGTGTGGATCCAGTATTTTGATTGGCGACAACATTTTTATTTTTACACAATAACTTAGTGATAATATTCAATAGTCAGAACCTGTATGTGTAAGTGCCAGTAAATTATTTCGGTCTCATTCGCCACACCTCAAGCACAGCGAGGGCGTTTCGTAAATGAATAATTTCCCAAAATATAATCAGTCATAAAATGTATATTAGGCCATATAACTCTGGTTTATTGACACATCAACATTTATTTGGGAGAAAGAAAAAAAGGCCAAGTGTAAAGTTGTATTACAGCAGTTACATCAAGCGGTGAGAGCCACGAGCGCGGCGTGTGGGTGAGGCGGCGCTAGCGGCGGCGCGCGCGCGAGACAGAGACGCACGCACGGCGTGGGGAGGGCGAAGGCTGCGCTGGAGGCGCGCCCATTGGCCGGGGGCGGCGGCGGACCGCCCCGCGTCCGAGCCCGCCGCGCCGTCACACTGCCGAGTCAGTCTAGCGCTCGTCTCCGACGCGACACAATCGCTCCTCAATCCGTGCTCATTTACACTTTCGTTTGTGCCATACCAGTTGTAGAGTTAATGCTCTTGTAAGCTCCACGTACAAGCATGTCGACTCTAAGTCACCATCATCACCCGTACGCATTCTCGATGCACCCGGGCATGCTCCCGGAGTACCCGGGCGCGCCGCAGCCGCTGCCGGCGTCCTCGCCGCACTCCGAGGGACACATCAAGCGGCCTATGAACGCCTTCATGGTGTGGTCCCGCCTGCAGCGCCGACAGATCGCCAAGGATAACCCTAAGATGCACAATTCTGAGATATCGAAGAGGCTCGGTGCCGAGTGGAAGCTGCTCTCCGAGATGCAAAAGCGGCCGTTCATCGACGAGGCGAAGAGGCTACGCGCGCTGCACATGAAGGAGCACCCCGACTACAAGTACAGGCCGCGCAGGAAGCCCAAGCCCCCGACGGCGGGCGGAGCGCCCGGCGCCGGTGCCTTCGCCAGCTTCCCGCTGCCGTACTTCGCGGGCCCGGCGCCCGGCGTGGGGCAGTTCGAGGGGCTGCCCTACCCCGCCGTGCCGCCCTATTTCCCGCACCAGCTCGACCACCTGCAGTTCTCCAAGCTGATGTCTCCGGCGGAGAAGCTGCCGACGGTGTCCTCCTCTGCGGCGGCCGTGGTGTCGTCGTTCTACTCGTCGCTGTACACGTCCCCGGCGGCTGCCCCGAAGCCCTTCTCCCCGGCGCTGTTCCCACAGTATGGCGCGCCAGGCTCCCCCGCTTCCCCCGCGCAGCACAGCCCGCACGACGAGCTGCGCCGGCCCGTCTCCGTCATATATTGAAGGCCGCAGGACCTGCCTTGAACTCCGTGCTTCAGTGACATAGACTGTGAACAGAACTCGTATCGTATGATCGTATTTATTGTTTTCTCTAGATATATTGTATAAATGGAGTGAATCTCGCGCCAAGTGTCCTGTACATACGAGGGTACCGCCGCCGCCGGGCCCGGCGCGAGCGTTCAACTGTGATTATGTTTCGATGCGTCATATAATGTAAGGTAACGTAGAGGAATCATACGTGTGACAAGTGAGATTGGTACCAAAAAGAGATTATTTTCAGTAGGTGTCTTCACAATTAATTAGTGGAACAGCTATGTCTGTTCTCTTGTAAATTAATTCCTGATCCTATGTTAGTGATTACTTGTGTCGAGTTGTTGAGTTTTATTGTTCCGGCGCTAGAGTCCTGTGCGACTCTAGTTCCTTACTTTATAATGTGCTGTGTAATTTATTTATTGGTTCCCAGTGTAGGTTTCTATGTAATTAATCTAGTTGTCTTATTTTAAGTCTACGATTACATCAAATGTGTATATATTAGTACAGTAATGAAAATCGATGTCAGTACCAACGATGTATTATAAAATTTAAGAAGAACTTTGTTAAATGCCATACAAATAAACCTAAATTGTTTTTATTTTAAACTTTCGTTTGATTGAACTATTTTTATCCACCTAAGCCATAGAAATAGATTTATGTTTGTGTATAAGTGTACCTATAGTTTAAGCATTTAGAGAAACTATTAACTTATAGCACACGCGGAGCCGACGGCATCACCTTTTCCACGGTTTGTTTTATCAAATATAGATGCAGGCATAATTAAAAATAAATAAATGAAAGGTTACGACATTTTGAGATACTGAGGTCAATAAGAAATGAATCTGAATCTCTACATACGCAATTAAAATTCTGGAAGAACCATATTGTTGCAGATGAGCATCAACCGTAAATGCTTATAAAATTGCAAGTAACAGAAAGTACCTATTATTAAAATATTACCAAAATATTTGACATAGTCAAAATAATAGTTGTAGTTAGTATATACCTACATAAAATTATAGGTAAAGGAAATTCTCTGATTGCAAGGTCCGAACTATAAATTAATTATTGAGTACGGTATGCAATTACATTTACATTGCATTCTACATAATGAAAGTCTCAAAACAGTAATTATCTTCAACGTTTGTTTGTTTTGTCTTATGGAGGGATAGTGGGTTTACAGTTTGATGGTTGAAGGGTTATTTGTTTTAAGAATGGTGAATTGAAATAGCAGTAGTTGAGATTAATTTAATGCACAGTTTTATAATTAAGTTCTTTTTTCACTGGTTGATAACCTTTATTTCTTTTTTTAAAACATCCTGGTCATAAGTTTATCATAACATTGGTAGAGGTTCTTTACCCGTTAGTGTAATAGCTGAACAGGTAACCCATTATGTATCGCACGGAAAATTAGGTTTTTTATCCTATTAGAATAGAAAAATAATTACTCATCATTTTGACTCAGAAAAAGTGATATTGTAAAACTGTCTATCAGGCAAACTATGGTCAAGTGCAAACCCGTTCAAGTTAAAAAAAAACTGTTAACGGTTGGAAATATATAAATAACACAAAATTAATTTAAACAGAAGTTTATCATTACTCAGGCAGATCAGATCAAATCAGGATTTTATTAACGATTAAATCACAAGTTTGGTGGTCACTGAAACACCCTAACAAGTTTGGACAAATAAATTTAGTGTTTTACAGGCTTCTGTTGCTGGGCAAGATCTTTGCAGGGTTTCTGTGGGTTTTGTCAAGAAAAGTGATTCCTGTTGTTTGTTTTGAACGTACATATTCTTCTTCTAATCTATCTTTGGTATAGTGAGAGTGGCCATCTCTGGTGTCGAGAGTTTATTCAAGCCGCCCTAACATGACTTAACGATTGCCATACTAAACAAACAGCCGGGACCTACAATTTAACGTGTCATCCGACTCACGGAAGCGCCTAAAATGGCATACTACTTTTCGGTCACCCATCCAAGGACTGACCGCGTCGAACTTTTAACGTATAGAACAATAGGATTTAGTATGAAGAACTTCTATTGGAATAATGAGTATTTTGAAGTATATTAATGTAAATGTATGAGCAATAAATAAGTTAGCGATAAATTTACAAATATGATTTAGTGGTGGTTATATTGTTTATTAAATTCTTTACCTAAATACATAGTAATTTTTTTTGTTCTTCCGTAGACATTGTGAATTCTAAATGTTATTTTCCCGCCTGGTTTTCAGATAACATGGTAACATGATTTCATAGAATCCTTATCTTTATATTCTAGACTAGCTGTGCTCGCGACTTCGTCCACGTGAAATAGTTATTTTGAACATCATATATTTATTTTTGCAAACAGCATCTTCAACTGTATAAATTTAGCTGTTACCCACGACTTGAATCGTTTTCGCAACGCACGCAACGGAAGCCATCAAAAATGAATAATTTTCCCCGTCTTTTCCACATTTTGCATTGTTTCTTCGCTCCTATTAGTTGCAGTGTGATGTTATATAGCCTAAAGCCTTCCTCGATAAATGGTCTATTCAACACAATAAATATTTTTTTTTATTCGGACCAGCAGTTCCAGAGATTAGCGCGTTCAAACAAACAAACAAACTCTTCAGCTTTATAATATTAGTATAGATTTGAAGCGATCTGTATCTGTCTTTTTTTGTGAAACTATAGATGACGCAAAGACTGTATTCATAATAACATATTCAGTACCATACGAAAATAATTGTTACTACGTATCCAGCTCGAGGAAGGTTTTGCTCCCGATCGCTCCATTTTCCCCGTTCCGAGCGCACGTATTGTACGTAAAATATATTTAGTATAGACCCGCCATTACAATGTGAAGTCCGTGTTATTTATTTAGATGTATTGCATTGTACACTGAATTCGATTCCGGGACTCTCGGCCAATCCACCTCGCGGACAATAATTGAATACCACCTCTATGAAAATATACGCGGCATTTACGACGCCACGTTACACAACGCTAAAACAGATTCTAAAGCACAATGCTAATAAATCGAAACCAATTTCGACTTGTCAATGTGACATTTAAACAAAACGCTGCGATGACAAAAGCCCCAATAATGAGTTGTTTCGGGCCTGTGTTGCCAGATGTATAGTTGTACAATGCTGTCTCTGCGATGAGTACCGTGATTCGAAATTTCTTGCTTCGATGGGCCGAAGTTTGAAAGTGATAAATAATATTCCCATCGACAAAAGCGATGTCAGGATTAATTAAAGCCAAAGTGTTGCTTAAATAGTTAGTTAAGCAACTAAGAACGGGTAGCTTTTTGTTGTGCCTCAATACTGAATAGGTTAGTTGCATCGGTGCCTTGCGAGCGCTTTGTGCGCCCGGTAATAGTGGCTATACCTATACGCGCCTTGATTTTCTATTTCCTTAATGTTATTAATAGGTTATAATGATTACGCATGTAGCTTTGTTGTGAACGGAAGACTTACATTCTTCGTGTTTAACAAGTTAATTCAATAAAATATAATAACTTATTCGAACTCTTTTACATGTAGGTACCTACTTACTGATATAAGTACCTACATCATGGTTGATACATTATTACTATATTAGTTGTTATTAGTAGATATGTAAAAGGAAACCTATTTTTTTTCTGACAGTGGAGGAGTTACTGAAATTGCCCTATTGTTACAGACAACATGCTTAAACAAAAGATAATTAATGTTGATAGTGTTATCGATACCTTATGTACTACATAGAATAAGACAATAGGAAATAGTTTGTAGGCAGGTATTTAGATCAGGTACTATGATTGGCTTAAGCCTTGTTGTATAGAAACATGATGTTACATTTGAACAATGCCAAGATTTATACTTCATCAAATATAAATCAGTGAGAACATAAAAGAAAATACATTCAGTAATCCATAAAATAGGAGTGTTACATTACCATATTTCCCTGTACGTGCGAGGGATTACCTCCCCCATCAATGTAGGCTAAGAATCGTAAAGAAATAAAATAGCTATTCAATAAGCACATACAAATAAGGCATACGTTTGTGTATTTTCTCGTTTGGAAACCCTTATTTCGAGACGTTTGTGCCTTCGTTTTAATGCTATCGATTTTTCTTTGTAACTTGCTGTTGTGAGGCGCGGTTGTGTCACATTGTTGGGGACAAGTTTAATATTAGTATACACCTGTACTGTTGCTACGGCGACTGATTTATATACAAGTCTAGCACTGTTCATGACAAAAGCAACATGATAAATCAGCAATACGAGTACCACAGTCCTGTCATTTGATCACAATAGCATCGATATTCGCGTGTAAGCTTCCCCGAGGTCATTTCACCAATCGATGTAATCGCAATCAATGTGTTATTTATAATAATAATTGTAACTAAAAAAACTTTGCAAGCCTTCCCGTTCACCTTCTCTTTCAGTGAACAAATATCTACTTTGCTACCTGGATTTACAGTATGTAATGCCGTTGTTGGAATCTCTGTTTGTAATTGTATCTCCTATTTTATATTAAGCTTTATCATCATCACTATTGAGAGTAAAATCGAGTGGACTTTCCCTTTTTTCGGGTGCTGACCTCTGAATATATTAATTTGTAGTGACGACCATTGTACTTTAGTTTCTATTATTGAGCTCTGTATTAATTGTTAAAGTTCGGGCTGACAGTTACAGCTCGGGTTAATGGTTGTGTGTTTCAATGGTTATTTGTCCTATTGTTATGGTGTTTTAGGATGAAAGCTCTATTATTCTTGCTTTCTAGAATGTTTCGGTCTTCATTAGGAGTTTAGTGTGTTGACCCTCATGACCGCGCTCTCGACCTGGGAGGCTGCATGTCGATACTATTATTGGTACATTGTTTCATAACTTTAATTAAACTTATCTACGAACATCATTTACCGTGGAGTCTAAAGGGCACTGATTCAAGTTAAATGTAAATCAACAAGCACGAGCTATGCAACATAGATGCAGCTCTCACTGCAGCCATAAAGTACAACGCTTCACTTTTAATTGCCATTTTCATAGCTCATATTTCTCGAGCAGCAGACGTCAATGCCATTTGAGATGCAAATCCCGTCCATTGTCCGATTCGCCGCAAATAAATATTCACAATTACAACCGCTAATGATGGCATTATGTCGGCAATAAATATCACCAACAAAGACATCTTTGCATCTGTTTTGTTAAAAAACACACACGCGTTTGTGCGAGATCCGCGTATAACTGTCAACCGGCGTGTCTTCCGTAATTTATCTCTTCTACAATCATTTTTACAACGTTTCCCCGCGACCCACCCTCGGGTGTGATTAATGATGGATGGATTCCTGAATAATTACCAAGACTTTTAATATTCAAGTGATTTCGTACGACACGAGCGCCGGCCATTTTAAATCTACTGCACCCGGCCTTTGGGTTGTATATCTGTTGTACGCGCAAGATGACCCTTCAGCACTTGGCGATTTTGAAAAGATTTATAAACCAGATTTTATTACAAAGAATTCTACTTCTAATTGTTACGCAACAAGGCTAGATTTTGCGTGCACGATATAAGAATAAGCAACAAAACGTGGATTCCATTGAATGCAAATCTCTCGTCGAGTTTTAAGGGTAGTGCGCGTTATTAATTTGTTATAATTGTCCCCTCCTCATATTTGCTCGCATGTGGCATTTTTATTGCGAATTTAGTAGCAATCATTAATTTTGTTTTTCTTTTCAATGCTTTGAAAGTTAATGTGTTTCGAGTGTCCGCGTTGGTAATAATTAGTAAGATTCTTGTGTTCGCCGCATTGTGGCTGGTTTTTTGAGTGGTAATACTTATATTGTGGTTTACACAATGCTTTTGATTATTTATTGTGCACGAATATAATATTGTTGGTTATTAATATGGGTATTACATTTTGAGATTGTTATGCTCCCATTTAATAGTGCAAGTGTGTTTTGAAATTACGTTTGGATTTATTTATATTTATTGGTGAGATGAAAATCGTATTAGTATATTTTCAACGTAGCGTGAATGCCAGCCAATTGATATATGAATGAATTACTATGTAATATTATGGTTCTTTTTGACCAATTCCTTTACTGCATTGTAATGTCACTAACATTATTCACATCACGTTTATCGCCGCAGTACAATATTCAATTTAATAAAGTGCGAAAACGATCTCGACCACATAAAAGAGTTGGCATCTCTTCAGTTAATCCACCCTCTGTATTTGGCTATTAAATTAATTTGCATAACTATTATCTACAGGCCCCTTGTCACTTTCAATATGTAAATCTGAATGTTTATTTGCCAAATTGTGTTTGGTACGGTATAAATACGAATACCGGTTTTATGCCATTTGTTTGGAGCAAATTATTTGTTTTAACTTGAGTAAATTTTATGCGACGTTTATGATTATTGAGTTTACGGTTAATTCGTACTTCGTAGCGTTAATTTAATAGGGACTGTTCAATATAATTGTATGTTGTAAAACTTGACAATCACACTCGATGTATTATGTATATTATGAAACCCGTAACATCGCTGTAATTGAAAGTAGGCTTATAAAATATATATTCGGTAGTTTGTCATAATCAAACCATTTCATTTGAGAGACGCCGGTTGACACTTTTTTTTATCAATTTAACAAATAAAATTACCAAACATATATTAAACCAACCCAGCTATTTAAATTTAAGTAGCGTTGTAATATTCTTAAAATATCTATTAATCTATTTGTTTGTCTAAATGAAACTGATTCAATCTAGACTTGTGTTGAACATACGAGCATCAGACAATATATACGATGTTTCGTAAATACTATTTCGCATACCTAAAGTATTACCTAAGGTAAATAGGTAATAGGTATAATACCTATAGGTAAATGGCAAGTGGTCTCATTACCGTGAATGAGGCCACAATGGCGATAATATCCGCTAACGACAGCCAGAGGGCGCTCGCCGCGGAGTTGCGGGATAGCACACCGCACTGCGGACAAACTAATAGGTTTTATATGTTTTAGTTTGTGTTATTCGAATAAAAGAAGGAAAATAAACTGTCACTAAAAGCTTAAAGTCAGTAGAATAAACTATTCTCATGGGATCATTAAAAACAGGAGAAGATTAGGCATTAAAACTGTTAGTGTAGGTACCTTGAGATCTCTCACAGTCAGTCAAATTCTGTAAGTTTCACAGTTTTTCAAATAAGTCCCTGTTAAAAATGTCTGTTATATCAGATACCTACCCAAAACAGAAACATTTAAGTAATTATTAAGCCTACTATCAGAGGACAATATTTATAAGAAGTCAAAGTCAACTTCGTCAAAAAATGTATATTTAGTTGATTTAAGAACATATTCTGTTTTGTGTGCCATTTAAAAATAAATAAATAAATAAAAAGTCAAAAGACGAATTTGACTTTGAATATTTATACATTCTGTCTTCAAATCTGCGGTCAGGTTCGTCACCGATGCGATGTCGATGCGCGGGGATAACGCACGCCTCGCGATATTCTCTATTAAATAGAGAATATCGCGAGGCGATCATAAATTTTATGAAATCAGTTCGTATTATAAGTATTCTGTATTGAAATTAACTTACATAAAAATGTGTTTTCTAATTCAATTCTCGAGTGTTGCGGTGTGCTATGGCCACAATCCGTTCAGGAGTGGATTGTCGCGCTGAGGAGCGCTGAGAGCCACTTAATCGTAATGATTCGTATTAGGGAAACCTCAATTATATCGGAGGAAATATTCAGCGATATTGTAGGAAAAGTCGAAGGTACTTAGACAGGTATGTGTTGTGAAATTGTTTTACCAAGATTGTGACCGCAGATGTCCGCGGTAATCTTATGGTATTTTGAAATCAATCGGTGTGATCAATTCTTAGATGGGTGCCCGAAAGGAGGCATGTACAAAATATTATCAAGTCAATAACGTTACGATGTTGTGTTCTGTCTCTTGTTCCATTCTTCACATAGAACGTACTCAACGATGTTTAGTACAAAAGTCGATCTCACTTATTTATTTAAATGACTACAATACGTGTATATGATAGGCTCTAAGTTTGATCATATTATGATCAAACTTAGAGCCTATCATATACACGTAATTCAGATATTTATTCAAAACTTTGTTGCTATTAGCAAAAAAGTTTTGAATAAATATCTGAATTGCCTTCAAATGGTTTTATAGTAGGTATCTCTAACCCATTGTGTTTCATCACGTGTTCTTCCTCACAATGCTATATAATATCTAACACGAGCACTCTAAAACTCATTCGCACGTACCTTTAGCCTATTATATCAGTTATTGTTCCATACATATCATAAATACACATTATTATTAAATTAAAAACGTATACAAAGTACATTAATACATTTCACGTTCACTCTTGCGCGAAAATTGAACGGAACTATCCGGTTTTCAAGTGGTTCATTCTTTCTTTTTGCTATGATAAAATAATCTTTATATGAGTGAAGATAAAGGTGGAAATGGTGTGCGAATGATGACAAAAGGTTTTTGTATGGTGAAGTATCCATATCCGTTTTGTAAGCGATACCTCGCCGACTGCGGTGCGGCTACTTTTGTAGCCCTCAAGTGTACTGAAATTATATTTTTGCCTTTGTTGTTTTATAGGCATGAGAAATGTGTACCGAGGTGATTTATTTATGAAGTTAAGTATAATATTTTTAATCCATATTTCAAAAAAGTAATACTTTTTCCTTAGAATTTGATTAGCGTAGCAAAATTTGAATTTTAAACTATTTTGGTTAAAAAGACTGGTCAATTTAGTAAAGTAAGTATTCAAATCTCAACGAAAAATACTTTCCATTTCAATGTTATAGAAACGAACTTATTTCTGTATAAAGGCACTATTTTCTATACAAAAGTGGCTAAGTGCTGACTATCCCATGCTGACCAGTAAAATGCTTTCAAACACTCTCGAGAGTAAATAGCTTAACTGTTATTCAAAACTATTAGACAATCAATCTTGTACGTGACCCTTTTTACATAGACCCGAGACAGTGTGGCTGCAGAATGATAACATACACTATAATGAATTTGAAAAAAAAAACGTACTATATTAAAGAAACTATGTATGTATTTGATAAGTAAAACAAAAAGTTTTGATCTTTTTTTATCTTTTGATAAAAGTACCTAACAAACGTATATAAGTAACATATTATCATCATAGTATCATCAACAGCATTTATCATACTATAAGTAAACATAAGTAGCAATATACATATAACATCTGATAAATCATCATCATCATCATCATATCAGCATGAGTCCGTCTAACCACTGCTGAGTATAAGTCTCCTCTCTACTTGGTAGATTACTTTTGACAGGATTGCCTACATCCACAGTTTAAGGTAAGAAAAGGGTAAGTATGTTGCTTATCTTCGAGGAGTATACTTTAACAAACAATTTTTCTTTAAACTGGCTATTACTCACGTTAACTTATAGTGTCGAAACTAAGTTCGAATAGTTTATTTCACCTGGGTTTCCTGACAGGTGCAACTGTTCCTTCTGCTCTCTCTCCACTAGTGTCGAGGGTCCATCCCGCAAGTCATGCGTCCAGTCTCCGGGGATCGCGCGTTTAATGCATACTTAGATATTGTAGAGATTGTTCCGATGTAGGGTGTGAGCCTCGATTAGGATCCAAACTACGAAGAATTGGTACTGTAGAAACGTAACTACTTACAAATAACTCGTCATAAATGCTTCCAAACGCGTTTAATGCATATATTTTCGATTTATGGGCGTGAGCCTCGATTAGGATCGGATCTACAATGAATTGTAACTATAGAATTGTAATTGTCCTTATAAATAGTCGCATCATAAATGCTTCCACATTTCATTTCTCTCTTACACACTACTCGAACATAAAGCTTAGTGATCTGCTTGATCGCTAAAGGGCTAAGCTCAGCTGCGGCAGCGGCGGTTGACCATCTTGTGTAATATTTTTATGGCTCAGTTATGTTTCTAGTATCAGTTATTCTTAGTACCTGACTAACATTGTCTGAGATATCTGCACGATTTGGGTACACGGGATGCGGAGTAGAATAGGCGATCTTGATGAGAGTGCTGAATTGTTGTGAAATTGGAAGAATACGATAAGAAATCATAGGTACTACACATATTTTGATTGTTACACATATTAAAGTTGAGAACAAACATAACTAGCTGGTGGGATGTGCTAGAAATTTGTAACAGTTAATTTTCAAGATTATCTTTAATAAAAACATCCAATATTCATATTGTTCAGGAACCTTCATTCCACATATATGTATATTCTTCATACTTACATATATTGTTATTAATAAAAAAATAGTGCAATCAACTTCTTTTCATTGAACTAAACCATATATTTATATAACATGTGCATAATTGCATTCATAAACTATACAAACAACGACAATCAAACCTCTAACCTACATAGTTACAGTAATTTCAATACATAAAGCATTTGAAACTAAATGTTGCACTCTGTTTTCAATTATTCAGTTCTATAGACTATAATTAGTTTCTATGTAAGACCTTTGTGTTTAAACCTAATAACTAAACTAAGCAGCACTTAACGCCTACGTAGGTTCACTAATTATACCTAGGACTCGATGTAATACTAACACTTAGCACTTAGGTCATATACGGCCATTGTACTAATTAAACTACTATTACTTTGGCTTAGTACTTATAATGGTCACTATTGCTATTGTAAAACTAGGCTGTAGCATTGAAAATTGTTATGTTGTGCGTTAAGGTTTGCATACGATAAAATAAAGCTTACTGCATTTTATATAGCCTATTTAAGTACATGATATTCAGTGTACAAACTTTGTACCCTAATGTGGAAATAATTTAGATTATAAAGTAATAAAAGAAAAAAAATAATGAATAAAAGTTTACTAGTAATAAAAGTTTATTATCAAAGAATATATTTGATACTTTAAATTGTGTTTGTATGTAATCATCCTAATCAAATAAAATATGTACAAAATAATAATGTATATATACAAAAAAGTTGAAACATTAAAAGTTACGAATACATTATATTACTTAATAATGAATATTCAGAAACGTATGAATGTGTAACTTTGATATTATTGAATGTTCAACATCATTAAAAAAGCTTAATTGGCACACAGTTGAGCTCAATGAAGTGAGTTTAACAATTAAAATATATTTTTTAATATTTAATTGCCTGGTCTCACAATAAAATACAGTTCAACATACATGGAAACTTATCTAATTTTATAAAAGGAAAGTTAAATTTATTAAAATAATAAGAAACAATATTTACACATATTAACACTAATTGAACTAAAAAAGAGTATTTACATCTAAACTAAATTTAAACAATCTACATGTGGTATGGAGCCAAGAACGCTGGCTGCAATCCCACGCTGGATTGCTATAGAAATCCTTTGCGCAAGGAACCAGCCAGCGTTCTTGTCTCTAGTGATGTCAATCAACATTTTATTTAATTTTTTTATAAAAGACTTCGTGCTTTTACCCCACGGACCAAAAGTTTCGAAGCCAAGCGGTACGAAAATATAATCAGTCGATAATGATGTATCTAATTATTTGTTTAATATTGAACTTTCAATTTAGATTTTTGATTACTTACTGTTGTGGAAAGTTAAACAAGCCGCCGTAAGGGCCTCTGACTTGGCTTAACGACTATCATACTTTTTTTTGGTACTTAGGTACTAAAAATGCTATCAAAACACGTAAATGCTTAGAAAATGTTGTGTAATTCAGTCCAAGCAGGTCCAACCTGTAAAGTTACGTAAGCACATGCGACACATACAAAAACCAAGTTAGCTGGATGTTACTAAACGATATTGTGCTTTGTGGTAAACAACCCCATTGAAGGTGGTGCGAATCAAGCCTCAATGGCGGAGGCTTTGACGGACACGACTTGGAGGTGGTGCGGGGGATAGGAGACCGCGGACAAAAAGCAGGTAGCTTGATTTCTGTCTGTCTATATGGAATATTTAATTTTAATGTCGTAAGTTTATACGAGAAGAACGCTGTCATTTTAATGTATTCTAAATTCCTAATTATTGCTAGAATTCATATGCATGTTAGCTTTACTTTTAGAAGTAAATGTACATGTATTAATTTAAATTAATTATTATTTTTAAGTTAGTATTAGTACATTTATAGTTTAGTTATCTTATAGAAATTAATAAATAAAAAATATACCATAGCCGATATACCTTTTTAAATTGTTTGAAATTTATATTACATACTTGAAAATGCAGGATAACGTGTTTATATATAATTATATAACTCGTTTTGAGATAAGGTTTATGTGTCTTGTAGGTATCTATTTTGTTTTTTTAATTATTTTTTTTGCTCTATTATTTCTGTCTTGTACGTGACGTCATAGCCAGCCCCAACGGAAGATCAGCGCTGATTGCTTAGTAATCAGCATTATGCTGAGTTGGGGCTGTGTTGGGGCAGACTTTTTTTATTTATTTATTTCTTGTATATATGTGTGTGTATGTCTTGTAGTCTGTCTCAATGAATGTTTTTCTTTCTTTCTTTCTTTATCGCGCCCGCTTCTGTTTCATCCCACCCAACGAACCAAAACTAAAAATTCTGTCGCATGTTTGTTATTCGTGGTGATTAACAAAGAGTGTTAAAAAATAAAATCATTTAGCACTTGGCTATTTGCCGCGCGACAAATAAACTGACAATGCGATATTGTCGCCTTTACCCAACATGGCCGGCATTATAACTTGTGATGCAAATAATACTTCGGGATTTGTCAATTTTCCTATTTTTATAATACATGTTTGACTTTTCAATTATTTTGAATGCCTTCTGTGATCTTTGTGACTGAATCTTGAAAAGTTTTTTTCATTGGATTTTTGTGCATAGAATTTTTGTGGATGAATAGATTTAGCAATGCTGTTGAATGCCTATTCTAGATGGCTATGTAAATTAATAGTACGGTGAACGATTTGCAGATACAAATAATTAATAGCTTTGATCGATAGAAAACCACGACGACGGATAGTAAAAAATCTAATAGACAGATTTAATATACGGTCAATTTTTACATTAAATACTGCTTAGAAGGACATCGGATATAACAACAAAAACATCTTATTTTCTCAAAGATTACCATCAAACCATCCCTCGTGACGTCACGAGTGGTTCTACACATGTATGGCGAGCGTATGGTGTTTGTATGAGAATAATAAGTTTGTATTTAAAGTAGACGGTCCATTGACGGGGCTGTATGGGGGTACCATGGGAGGACAGTCTGCTGTTGACAACAATGGAGGGCGAGGGCGTGAGGGCTGCAATGGCTTTAAACCACACAGACGGGTTAATAGGGCAAACAACCGAAAATATGTAATCAATCAGTTAAGTAAGTCTTCGTGTTGATTGGTCCATCATCATAGATGCTTTATACTAATAGGTTAATATTTTTTCATACATACATCGTCGTCGTCCTGTGTACGGTTGTAGACAGAAAAAGGTAGTGTCATACCATAATATAAGTGTTTCTTTATTCCTGTTTTACAGTGATACCGGATAGACGTGCTTTTATTATGACGGGACTACAAAGCTTAGGCTACTTTTTTCGAACACAACGCGAGCAAAGTTGCGGGTATCCACTAATAGAGAGTAAATAGGAGTCTCTAGGTTTTGTTGTCTATTAAAGATTTGGAGGATTTTCGCTTGTTAAGTACACTCACACTTAGTTTACATGCTTTATTTGAACTTGCATGGAAATATAGTGAGTGCTGAAGATAATACTTTTACAGTACAACGTGGAAACATACTTAGTTTTGAAGTTTAATGTTTGGTATTTGATCGAATGTTTGTTGAGTAAAATAATAACAAATGCAGGCCTGAAAAGATACTATTATTTGCTGAAACTCTGGAGAAATATGTAGTGTTTTTCCGCTGCGACTGCTCCTTAACCGAAATCAAACAACAAACTTGATGGTTTTTAGGTGTGTTCCTCCATATACCACCGCCACACCTCACCTCCTAACCAACGTGGCCTCCGTGGATCTCGAGATCTTCCTAACACCGCACCTTGTGTCTTAAAGCTTTGTTGTTCTCTTTCGGCAAAATATTCTGGTCGACACGTGTTTCGCCTCTCCACGAGGCTTCCTTAAGGACTCGTGTTGACTCTTCGAACGTCGGTCCGAAAGCTACTATTATTTGCGCAACTCTAAAGTTAATTTGAATCCTTGATATTTGTTATGTTATATATATGTGTAACTATTTTTGAAAAAGATTTTAAAAGAGCTATTATGTATGTGTATTTCAGTAAAAAGGAGACAAATGTATTGGAGTAGAGCAGAGTTTTTGTCTTACGTATCGTCACTTACCATCAAAACAGATCACGCTCAGATACCACCACAATATGGCCATAAATAGTGACACAAGTCATTAATCTCAGATGTGACTGCTTACCATCAGTCAGGTGACGAGTAAGCAGGATATTGTTTGACAAATGTCCATCTTCATCAGATAAGCGGCTTTTATCTCATTTGTTTCAAAGAACAATGGACAATACGCATAATGGTTGAAAACTGTTATCTATGCGCTTCTACGTTTGAAGGATCAGAAGATATAGAGAGACAGGGTGTGGTTATTGTTTGTTAGTTGTTATAATATGTGATCGTTTTTGAGTTGTATGGTACTAAGGTATTCTTTTTTTATGTTGTAGTTAAAAGTAGTATGTTTAGTTTTTCTTCCGTTGTTCTTATGCATTACTATTGTAAATAAAGACTGTTAACACACTAAGACATGTAAATAAAAAACAAAGGTATTATTATATTTTTTTTATAGTAGGGGTTGGATTGCCTTAAAATATATTTTCACAACAAAAGATCAATACGAAATCAAAAAAAATAAGTAGATTATTTACCTGATTGCTAAACCTTTTATACATGTAACAAGTGGTTAGTTGTAGATTTAAAGAAGTGATAGAAAATACTCATTAAGAGTCGGCAAGATTCAAACCTGCTTCCTGTGAAGTAGACGATTGTAGGTAACTGCTAGATAGTTAGAACACGGTCAAATCATATGCAGGCGCGGAATAAAAATAAGATCCCTTATTTTCTCCTCCAAGTTACACACGGTACCCTATTTTTGAGCGAGATTAAATCACTTAGATTACAAACACTTTTACAACTTTGCAATTCATACAAAACTAATATTGGTGCTAATTAATCTGACACACACAATAGATTCGAAGGGCCTTTCATACCACACCCATTGAACTTCTATTTAAGAGCTTATTTTTTAAATCATAAGGCTGAGAATAGCGTGGTGACGTTATTTCATAATGCATGTAGTTAATATTATCTGCAAACAAATAGTTAAATATTTTTATGCGATTCTGCTCGTAAAAGTTGATTGAAGGGACGTTTAATAACTCCAGTTGTATGGTGAGGATTATGGAACATGATGGGTGTCTTTCTATTCCAACCAGGTATGGGTATGGTGTGAGAATGGTGTTTCATGGGGACTTGTACCATAAACATATAAATGTAAGATACATGGGTGTTTATGGGGACAATTGGATATTGGATTGGATTGGAAGAGCGAGTGATAAGTTATGTTTATGTGTTGTAGTATCTGCGTATTTTGAGGCAAACTTTAGTCTTGTCTTCATAGCAAGAGTTATGTCTGCTTTGGAGCCTGATAATTATTACCTTGAGTTTAGGATTTCAAAACTCTGCGTGCCACTGAACATGCTTGTAATTACACATGGTAAACATGGTTGTTGCGAGTATATCTCGATGCTTAGTAAGTTAACTAGATAGAAGTTTAGTAGCTACGACATTGCTACGAATCAACGTAGCGCTACTACGGGTGTATCTTACACAGTCATCTCATACTTCATACTATTATATTAATGTGAAAGTGGTTGTTGGATTATTGGTCTATGTGTTCCGCTTTTTTGCCGTAACAGAGCGATAGATCATTATCGTTTTCAGTATGGTAATAGTATACGATTCCGGGTGTATAATAGCTACTTTTTGTACCGAAACAACGCGAGCGAAGACGCGGGCATCCACCAGTAGGATCATATTTCCGACACGTCAGATTCAATCAGACAACCCATCCATCCATCCATCTAAATCCAGTTAAATTCAAATAACTTCACATAACACGTCACGCTCGCGTCATATCTATGAAAACACGTCACAACGATTCACCGTGCAACTGTATCTTGCAACAATCGATAGCAACCCTTTGTCGCAAGCAGTTCCTGGGAACTACAATCGAGGCACTGACCAACAATACTACACCCCACATTTATTAACTGGTTCCACATAATACGTATTTAAAATACATGTGTCCGAGCGAAGGACGCTTTATTGATATTATATGATAGTTTATTTTAGAAGGCATTGTATTGTGACGTCTTAGAAAACATTTCAGGGCATTGTCGACGGATTTGGAGGGCGAAGTCCGTTTTTGGATCGAGGAATCAAAAGTTGGCTTTGTGAGGACGTAGAAGTGAGGACAAAACAAATTGCTAGGGATTTTGGTCTGTGTCGTTAGTTCGGGTCATCGGGTCCGATGCGATTTGGGGCAACTTTTGACGGGCATATGTCAGGTTTTATTATTATTTTGGTGCGTTGATTGACGAGTGGAGCTCGCTGGAAGGTGACGGCTGACGGCAACACTGCGGGGATTAGGACACGGGGAGACGTGCTGGGAATATCACGGTCACTGTTTTCAAGCTGATATAACATACGAGTACATAGCATGCACAATTTGTACAGTCCTCATAGGTAAGCTACTTAACTGTCATAAAAAAAACGTTTTAAGTAGGTTGGCAGAATTGAAATTAAGCTACGTTTTTGACCAACTTTCTTGCTTTCATATTTAAGCTACTAAGATTTAAGTCATGTTCTACGCGTATTACTATTTTATGACAGTTTGAATGCTGTCGAAATAACACTCATATCAGCAAACAATATATTTGTGCCGACCACCAAAATCCGAACCTGGGATCCTTCTAATCAATGTAACTCAACAAGCATTGCCCAACAACTAGTTCAGAATAATTAATTGCGCCCATCAGCAGCACCACAATAACCAATGCAGTACCATTGCTTGTGACAATGTTTTACTCTGCAGCTCGTGTAAACTGCCCTTTGTCGAATTTCAATGAACCGTCACATCTGTACAAGCTTTGTAAATATAATCTGTGCCCATTAATCGTGTGTACAATGTGGAGTACGGCAAGACAATTATACAGTCGGGGCAATACGTTACTAAAACTATACGCTCTTACTTACCAAGATATGCTTGTGTTGGTAAATGCATTGCAGAAGTGTAGCCTCTAATTGTAAGAGAGTTAAGTTTGTAGACTATAGTACAGGAATGCTTGGAATTCGGACGTGAGAGGATAAAGATGTTGTATGGAGCTTGATAGATGCTTCTTCACGTCTGTTAGTCACTTCGAGGGCCACCTACAGAGAAAGGACGCTATTCACTAGTGATAGCTTTGATTACTGTCGTAATGTCTAAACTATGCTTTGTGCTTGCTACGATCATAGGTACCTGAAGAATGCTTACAAGAGGACAACAAATACATTTACTAAATAAACTTATAATACTAGATTAATGCTAGAACTAGATTAACTAGCTAATATGATTCCACAAAAATCCGTGAGACCCTAGAGATTGATTCTTTTAAGTACTTAACTTTATGAAATTTACAGATGTTTCACGTTGAATATGCTATCTTTTTAATTTGCCACTTAATTTCGTCACCTAAGTGAGTACAATCTTTATACTTATACACGTCGCATATTCTCAGTACTTATCACAGAAATCTAAATAAAAGGTTCCTACAGATACTACTACACACCCCAGTACAATGGGTGATCAGTAACACCTATCTCAATTTCTCAACGCTAATACGATTGCCAAATAAGCCCGGCTTGTCTTGACAGATCTGAGGTCCGATGACATCTGTCACTTTGAATGGTTCAAAATAATGTTTAGTCGTGGGAATGCGCAAACGCATGTGACTTTTGTACGTAGGTTAAAAGATGGAAAATTAAGTTTTGTTTAGTATTAACAATAATGTGTTTGGCTGTATGGCAAGATTATGTTTGTTCATAGAATAAGAATAAATGTAAGTTAATTCGTGTCTTAACTCTCTCTTATTTAACTTGTCATTTACTCTCAGGTGTATAACTATTTTTCCTCACATAGTTTAAGCTCTACAGGTACCTATTAGCTCTACAGGCATGTTAAGATCGATCAAAAATTAAGGCATATAGAAAATTACGAAAATTTCTTACCTAAAACGCAAATTATCAGATTATCTTTCTCCTATGCTGATTCGCTAGTAAACACATGCTACGTATTAACTCTAAAACGCAACAAAAGTAATAATCATCTCCGAATATCTTGTCATCAAGATATATCGCACACCTACGTAACCTGTCAATCACCTACAGTCTAATTATACCCATAAACGTCCACAATGGCACACAGTACGTCACATCTCAGTGTTTCTATTCAACGTAAAACAACTCAAGTTCAAATTATAGCTCGTAAGTAGACAATAGTCAACAAAGCTACCAATATTACACACAATCCTGTGTTTAGTTGACTTATTATCATGCACTGGCTATTAGGATCGAAACCACCGGGATTGTGGTAGGTTTTTTTGTAAGGTTGGTTGAAGCAACACGCTCTCAAGTGACACTATTATCGAAGGCAGTAGTAACATTAGGCTATTGAGGCGGTTAGAAAACTGTTGACAGAAAAGTTTACCACTCTCATACGAACCTTACATACCTTTAGTAGCATCAATTTCATTCCTATCAATTACCATGATATGTACAATTTCATGACGAATGTACATTTTGGTTCAGATGTGCTCCACATTGAGCCACAGTGCCGCTTGTTCAGGTGAGGCTTCAGGTTACCTGTTTCAAATCAAATCAAAATTCATTTATTTGCGAACATACTTACAAGTTTAATATTTACATACGAATAGTGCAAATTAGGAATGTTTGATTTTTTATTTTATTAATATTTTTACTACACAAATAGGCCCTAGTGGGTTCGTACCCCGGTACTCTGAAGCCAGCTAGTTTCGATAATTGTTAGATAAAGAGTGGAATTAGATCGGCGCTGGTTTAGCGCTCGTTAGCCCTCTCACAGAATTTCACGTGTACTCGACACATGCTTGGGGGATTCGTGGTCGCGAGATAAACTGGAGTGGAGGCGTTGGACTTCGGATCTTATGGAATTTATTGCTTTGACTGGTGGTTCATGTTTTCCAACGTCTTTTATAAATGTACCAAATAAGTTTACTACAGTGGTCTCTAGTGATTAGTTCTAGTCAATTTAATAATTGTAAGATAATTCACAAATAACTTATAATTATATTTAATATAAAAATTATATTTAAAAAATAATAATTATATTTTTATAATATCATGTTGTGGCACAATAATTATATTATGTGTTATCAATAAATAATTATATTGTATTGTACAGCGGACAGGGCAGGACAAGAGCCTACCCACAGTGTAGTTAATTAATTATCAAATTAAATAATTTTTGTGTCTAGAGATTTGGTAATATGTACACATATACATATATGTACATGTTTCAGTAGTTTTAGCACGAAACTAGTACTATTTTCGGAGTAAATAAACAATTCATTTGTGTTACTATATATACTATGAGACTAGTGTGAGTCTATCCATTCTTTTGTAAACCACTACTTAATTTATACCACAAAAGCCTCCAAAACAAGTAAAAAAAACTCTAACTAGGAGACAAACTCCCGCGCCCTATTTCCAGCTAAGTCCCAGTAAGGAAGCCGGCAGGAAGCTGTCCCAGTGGGGCTAGAAGTGTTAATTCGTCCCAATAATGATCATAGTCCCACTTAGTGGGTGACGCTTCTTGGAAGGACGCCGTGGGCAGACTTGGACTCCTGTAGTACGCAGGGCGGGAACAGAGGTGGAACGGAGTCGACATTCTGGTATGTTTAGTTTTTAAATTTAGTGCACATTTATTGATCAAGCCTTTCTGTCATTGATCCATAACCACTTACAAGACTGACTTTAGCAATAAATAACATCAGACGGGACGTAGTCAAACGCAAATATTATCCCAAGTAAAGAAATAATCAAAATGGCGTGCACTGTCTTTAAGAACGTCTTTGAGCTTTCGTATAAAAACGTCTACATGTACATAAATCACTAGATGCGTTCGAGAGCTGCATTGCCATTGCCACATACACACACATAGATGTGAATTTATGTGTCTGTATATAACGTGAAGCTAATATGACCTCATTAACTTTTCTTTATCAAAGAATATATCTAAACGCATCGTCTCCACCCCCTGTCCCCTGCCGCTGCTCCTGGCACAGTCCATTAGCTAAACAAACGCGCGAGTCCACACGTACCTACCACCACTTTACCTGGAGGAAACTGACTTGATGTAAGCACGCACAGGGTTTATACCCTTGTGACTACTCTGGCAAGACTTGTGCCTTGTGTTAGAAAATTAAGCATATAATAGAAGAACAATCATCACTGTGAACATCTTTACGAACCACGCTCTGCTGAAAAAGAAGGCATAGAGAAGAATTATTTTTTAAGAAGAAAGAATGAAAGAAAGAAAACGATTTATTGTAGCAAATACAAACAAGAAATACATATATATATATATATATTATTTAAGTAGTTATATATATATATATATATATATATATATATATATATATATATATATAACTACTTAAATAAGATACATATTTGCCACAATTCGACCCCAACTCAGCATAATGCTGGCTGCATAGCAACCAGCGCTGGTCTTCCGTTGGGGTTGGTTGTGTTGCTGTTCGCTGTGTTTGCAGGCTTTTGACGACCAATTCGGTGGATAGGTATATAAATATAGTAAGCAGTTTTTGACGCTGTTGTTTATTTAAAGAACCATAAGTATGCTAGTTTTTTAACAGGCCTTCAGTATTACTTGGTTCTTAACTATGTTGTCAAATTGATCTAGACTGAATTGTGGATGTTACAAAATCAACAGGCGCCGTTTTTAATGTGTGTATGCACATATATTATGTGTGTAGATACTATAAACTGAATAGCAATAACTTTCCAAAGACAATTCATCAAACAACAATAGTCAACTACAAATCATGAAGCGAATTTCAATAGGTCTCAATTTCACAATGTATCGCAGTGGGGGTACTACTATAAGTCTTGTGGAGTACAATCGTGGTATGTACGAATGCATTCCGTGATAGCCCCCGGGCGTACAGAAGCAATATTGGTTGATAACACGCGACGTCTTTATCGATTCTTTTCTATAGTTTGTGATATGTTTAAACTAGTAGTTTTTTTCCAGCCTGGCCTGCACGGTATAATTATCCGATTTAGCATATACCCGTCACTATCCATGCACCGTGCTGTTAAAGAATTAACAATATTTTTATTCAATTTTATTTTACTTTTAGTAAATAACATTTCCGTGCGAATTTTTTTAATGAACTTTGACTACAGACAAGTTTGTTCTGGATGTCTTGACTTGTCTCTGGTTTTACTAGAAAAGTATTATATACTTTGAAAAGTATTATACACAAAGTGCATTTCTTCGACGATCAAGGTTTACAATAAAACAATTCGGTTAATTATTTCATAGATAGTTAAAAAACATTCTATAGGCATGATTCAGCCGACATTTACTATCGAAAACACTAAAACTCAGTTGTGTTCAAACAATGGTCGGACAAAGCGGCAATATCGTGTCTTGTCAGAATAAATCTCGCGAAAATACTAACTTTTACCTTTATATCTTTTTTCCACAACAGATTAAAAGATCCTAAATGTTTTTATGACTCACGCAAAACTAAATTCTATTATCTTTCTCATAAGGTCACTAATAGCTGTCAAAAAACTGATGTAATTTTTGCCAAACTTTTAACCAATTCCTAATTAATCTTTTATTATGGCGGAAAATGACGCAATCTCTAGTTATGTTTTTAATATTTTCATAGCCCATTATTTTTAGTAGCCAAAGAGTCTATTTTTTTAGAGAATCTTAATACCAATTATATGGATACTTGCCTCGAAATGCCATTTTAGCAATTGCACTTGTTAAGTCATCATAGAGTTAATTCTTCAGAAATACATACTTGGTCAGTGTGGAATTTGTCATTGTCTCTTCACAGTCCTCTTTCCCTTTTCACTCGCTGCGAACCTAAAACAATACCAACTCGTACCATTGCTTAACTTACGACGACCACAAGAACACAGCTATCCCACATCGGAATCACTAAATCACACAAAGACCATCAAAAGCCATCTTTGTTTTCTCAAACGATGCCAGATCTCATAACGTTGTGGTCCTGAGCATCCTTTCGAAAGTATCTTTTTGCACAACATCCTAGAGCTGTGAAGCCAGTTGCTGAATTATATTGACTCTTATTTTGATAGCAATAAGAGTGGTGTGGCGAAATTGTGTATGCAAAATTAGGTTGGTAAAGATATATCGAAGTCAGACAAATGAAGCCATACTTCACGCGCGTCAATCTTGGTGGAATCGGTTAACCTTCGTTCAGGGTTTGGACTTTTACGAGACAATATTTCAATATCCTTACGAGGCACGTCGAGTCTCGCTTGTGCGGTCAGATATATGCGCATACGCAGGCTTTTGAAGACTGTGAAGCGAAGTAATGGAGATTGTTTAAGGTTTTGATGTATTTGATTATTAATACCTCAAGCTATGTTTAGCATCAGATTGTACGGATTTGTTGCGAAATTGATTATAAAATCATATCACAGCTCAAACGATTTGGTTATTTTAGTAATTTTAAAGTGTCACGAACCGTCCTTTTACAAAACTGTTTTTTTTATATAGAGAGCTATATGAGACCGTCTTTAAACATTAATACGAATTTATTTTGTACTACTAGGCTACTGATTTAGTGGTTCGGTGACATATGAATTTAGAGGTCTTGGCTGTAAGGCATACTACATACTTACGCCAAAGTAAGGCCCCCACGACGAGTAAAAACACAAATACTTACATATCTATAACTAGGCTGCAGCAATGCTTAACACCAGGCAGACTGGTAGTCAAACGCAAACCCATCCCAAGTAAAAAAACCTAGCCTTCTTACAACCAGTAAGTAGACAAAGATGTTACTAAACTATTACAGCCTGTTTAGTCTCAAAGACAGCCATAAAGTAAGAGAACTGTGCTCATTAGGAGCTTCATTTGCGCTTACCTAAGCAATAAGTTATATCTGTAAACGGGCTTTTAGCACTCTATGACGCATTCTTGGCCAATTTACGAGCTACGGGCTCTCCGTTTGTAACCTCTGACACGTAGTTTAGTGTTGAGACTTGAACTCCAGTTTGTGTGTGTGTTTGTTTGTAAAACGTATATCAGGCTTGTTTATTCTTTTTACAACATTAAAATGAATAAATAATACCAATTTTAATTATATCTTTAAAGCGAAAGTGGACCGATTCTTATTGGGTAAGCATGATTCATCTTAGACCAGCTTTGCCTGATGGTAAGCAATAGCTATATTGCTTACCATCAGGCAAACTATGTTCAAGTTCAAACCTGTTTTCGGACAAAAAGATATTATGTTTAAAGCATATTACATATTAACATACACGCATGTATGTTTATACTATACCGTATCTATCTACTTCCATTCAGAAGTAGCCTCTGTCACTATCGGGATTACCACTACCCTAAAAATCACAGTGAAACTATTTGACCAGATAACATATAATATGACTAGCTGTGCTCGCGACTTCGTCTGCGTGGAATAGTTATTTTGGGCATTAATTCTTTCATACATATTTTTTTGATATCTTGAATCATTTTCGCAGCGTACGCAACGGAAGCCCTCCAAGATAAATAATTTTCCCCGTTTTTTCCATATTTTCCATTGTTTCTTCGCTCCTATTAGCTGCAGCGTGATGTTATATAGCCTAAAGCCTTCCTCGATAAATGGTCTATTCAACACAACAATAATTTTTCAATTCGCTCCAGTAGTTCTTGAGATTAGCGCGTTCAAACAAACTATTCAGCTTTTTAATATTTGTATAGATGATCGAACTTACCAAATCCGTAATCTACACTTTATTTTATGGGCACTGACCATTATGACCTACCTATATATGACCATTATTTCTGCTTATAACGGAAGTCTCTATAAAACCTCTGGAATAGGTTGATTATGAAGAGTTTCGTTTTCTTGAAAGCACTGACGTCATGGTCTGTTGGTTGATAATGGAAGCGGATGTTCCACAAAGTCTCACCATCTCCAACAACATCGCAGCTAGATCAGTACTACAGTCAACTTGTCCTAAAATAAACCTTAACAAAAGCCATACCTGTACATTATTGCATCCGAGCCGCGGACAACGGCCAATAAATACAACTTAGCTCGCGCCGTATTGTTGTCTCGCAATAAAATGCCATAAATACCTGCAATTGGTCATAAATAGCACAAATAAGAATGAATAGCGCTAAATAGCACAATATAGCTAGGCCTGGCTGAGATATTGGTCATTAATGTGCGTTATAAATGTGAATAGAGATTTTAGAGATGGTGTTACTCACAAAAGTGAAAGAAGACTTTTAGAAAAGTTAATTTTATCATAGTACACTTCTTCTTCTTATTGAACGAGAGTGGCCAACTCTGGTGTCGAGAGTCTTCAAACCACTCTAAGGGCCTCTGACCTCAATAAATCAGGGTACTATGATAACTTATCACAGAACCCTGATTATTATATGACCTCTAAAATAGAACCAAAATAATTAACGCGCGTACTATCCAATGGAAGAAACAAATGGTTTGTTGAAACGAAAAATCACACATATCCATACAAAGTTCCTCCTTTATTCGAAAATCGCTTGAATTAGACCAGGTCAAAGGTAACGTTACTAAAGATCCAAATAAAACATCTTAAGAAATAGTATATCTTCTCCATAGCAACAATTGTGGGCCCTAGATTAATAGGCCGTCGAGAATAACCGCAACGAATCGGCAAATTCGCGAAACTCAATCGCCAAACAAACGCCATCCTCCAACCACAGCCGTCTGTACGCAATGCCTGGATCGGAGACTGTAGGCCATAGACTTGAAAAATACTTGAACTAGGCTTTCTATATCAATTGCGCAAAATATAACCAGCTCTGCTCTGCGCGCTGCCGCGCTCCCAGAATGTACTCATAGGTTCTGAAGATGGGTGTCATTACACCCGAAACATGTATACAACATACATATTGTGTAAAATTACACGTGAGTGAACACCGTAACAGTTACTGTTTTGATAAGAATGTTTCAAGGTAGTTTTAAAAACAAGTGTAAGTCTTTTTTGCATTTATGTAAATAATATTCGATACAGGCAACATGATCTTAATTTCTAATAGCACTAATGCCCTCTGCAGACTTTGTCTTCTTACTACTTATTATATTCAATTAATTTATGGGCCAATCAGCTGATATGGCGCAAGCTCACCATATTTTTATGCGAGCATACAATGTTAGTATATGAAAATAAATATCTAGGTTGAGACCTAGTCTTCTAAGCAGAGTACAAACTCCCCACATGTTCCCTGGCCCAAGCCCGATAACTTTCATTATTTATCATCCATTGTCTCTGGCTATAAACACGCAGTTTTACGAGCCGTCGCTATGAGAGCCAGCCACAGCCGACACTGTGCACTTACAACGCTTTTTGGAATTAAGCCCTTTATGGTTTTAAGGCTGTGGAGTCTTGGTGCTTGAATTGTTTTGGACCACGTATGAGAACTAGCTTTTTCCTTTTGTTTGGTTTAGGTGGACTTTGTTTATTTTCCTTTCTGCTGTAGCTGTAAACTAAATAGCCTAACTCTGCCTCGGAAGTATATCATTGGCGCCAAGTTTTAACTAGGAAGTATAATATCAGTGTTAGCAACACACCATTGTGTGGTCTTCCAAACATGTTGGTTTTCTCATGACTTTTTTTTGTTGCGAAACATTTGCAAATCGAGTCATTTGTGTAAAAGTGAATTTTCCCACCGACCTCATAATAAGTAAATGTGTGTTTTTTTACTAAAATACGTGATTATTTGTCGGCAAGAAAACACTAATATCATACAAGGAATACTCTTAGTAATGTTACAGTGAAACAACACAACTTATACGTCTATTCAGGTCTTACAAGAATCTAGTGTTGCTTTGCCTCAGCCACTCTATAAATAAGTCATTAGCCACCGCGTCTAATCACGGATAAGCGAACAGAAGAAAAGTCTTTCACGGCTCTCTTCAAATCATCCACACCTCGCTCCGGCTGCTGAATGCTATTACAATGACAATGGTCATGCTGGGTTGCCAAGGTAGGAGGAATCATTACCATGTAGGTATCATATGTATATCTCTCAAATTATGACAAAGTATGGGACACGCAGGTATTTATAGACCGGAGAAGTATTTTATTAATTTGAAATTACAAGAGATAGTTCAAACAAGTATCACTTTGATCTAATATTTACTTCTAGTGGATGCAAATAATCAGCAAAACCTGGCCCCACCACCATGCGAGATTATAGTTAGTTGACTGCTCTGTTAGCTTAGTTGGTAGTGGCTCTGCCTTCTAATCTAGGGGTGCGGGTTCGATTCCCGCATGACACAAATAATTACGAACATTTAAATTTGTAATTATTTGTGTTGAGTCTGGTCGTTTCTATGTTTAATAAGTATGTATTTACAAAAGAAAAGTATATATGTATCATATCCGTTATCTAGTATCCATGATACAAGCGTAAGCTTAGTATGGGGCTAGATGGCGCTGTGTGATATGTCCTGAAATATATATTTATTATTATTTATTTATTAAAAGACATAGATTTTTTGTACAGATTCACTGAATAATCTGAGAGAACGCCTTAATTAGATAGTTTTAAAACGATGATGTTTAAAACCATTAAAAGATACCTTTAATTCTGCAAACAGATAAACCAAATTCTGCATTAAATCATCAGAAAAGTTTCTAAAAAAGATTATAAGCGTGCATGGTATTACAAAGTATACTTCCTTATACTCATTACTTACAATCTGGCACAGGACATCGACTGGCAACCCCACACAGATGAGCGGGTAACACGTAGCCAGCTCTCCTTTGTCATTCAAACCGTCTGGTCAGCCTTTGGAATCCAGGCCTTTGTCTCAGCAGCTACCAGAGTTACCGACTTTGAAAATTAATGAGTTGTCCGACGACTCAATCCTATGTTTGTATATGAATATATGAATGCCATTGTCTGAGAGAACTGACGAACTTTGTGCCAAGTAGTTCCACAGAATAAAGAACAAGCAGTTCTTCGCTTCTTTGGAAGTTGGAGACAAAGTGGGCATCTTTGTTCGTGCTGTGTGTTTCGTGGTGGTTTCGTCATCTGCTACTGGGCTTTAGGTTAATGAATAAGTACAGTAGGTTTTGTAGTTACGTTTTTCAACTACACTTCGGTAAAGACCAATCCGTAAAAAATATATTCATTAGTTAATACTGTTCTAAACACTTTAGCAAGGATTATAACAGTTGGTGTTTGAAGTTTGCTCCTTCAAGCTGCGCAGCAAAGGATCATCATGATTTTAAATCTAGACGTAGTATGTTATCTGCAACTCATTTCAGTGTCATAATATATGACCAACTATATATATCCCGCCCAAAAAGTGTATAAATGGAACTAATTCCTTAATTCTCCGTCTAAACTTAAAATAATCACGAATGAATATTGACAAAATTAATAGGGAAAGAAATGTTTAGCAAAGATAACTTTTTTTGTGATCCCAACACAACAGTGTAGTCACCAGGAAAAGGAGAAATTAATTAAAGAAGTACCGTGGCGCTGCCACATTTTCTACACTTTTTGATCGGGGTATACTAAAATGTTATAAAACATTTAGAATTTTAGGAGCTATCTTAGATCTAGACTAGAAGAGAATGAAAGATTTTGATAAAAATAATATGTAAAATATTTGTTTAAAATAACATCAAAACAACATTGGACAGTTATCACTCCCTACAACAACGTGGAAGTGTCAAAAATCTCAAGGCTTGACTCATCAGTCCCGCCCTACAAGATTATTGTGATTTGAATGCCCTTATAAAGGCGCGTTCACAATGGGACTTGTGTTTCGCTGTCACTCACCTCTGACAATGTGATGCACCTTTACATAGTTGTGTAACATTGTTGGTAAAGGTGCAGTTTGCAACTGTCTTAGGATAAGATACTGATGGCAAAATATATGGCAAATTAATTGATTTCATTATATTTAATTAGTTTGATTGAATGAAAATTAGTTTTAATGTAAGATTCAAATGTGGTTACATAAATTAACTGCTTTCAAATATAATAAAAATATTCAAAATGATAGTTTTGTTTTGCAATTTCTACGATATATATGTAATTATGATTACAACATAAATATAACCTAGGAAATGTTACGAAAAATGTTTACGATCTATAAGATTTAAGTGTCTATTCATAAAATGTACCCATTATTTTGCAACCAGTACTTGCATATGGGAAGAGGATTAGCATTTGATGACGTCATGAATACAAAACTAATACTTTTCTCCCGGAGTTTAATATGAACCGACGTCAATCGACGGGACCCTAGTTATATATATGTTATAGTACTAGCAGGGAATTCGAGCTTAGTAGCATGGGACAGACTGGGAAGCTCTGTCGAGTTTTCAAAAAAACCATAGGCTTTTGAAAACGCTGAAATATGAATTTTGTGACAAACGTTAGGAAATGGTAAAATACTGATCTGTTGACTTCTTAAATTTTAGGTTCTTTGATTTATATTCGAAGGATAAAATTCATCTATGAAAATTATGCGATAAATATAGGTACGCCCATGATAAGTTAACTAAAATTATGCATTTAGCAAGTGTTTGATAAACATTTACGGAACAATAACAAACAACAACGGAAGACCAGCGCTGGTTGCTTCCATACAACCAGCATTATGCTGAGTTGGGGCTGTGTTGTGGCAGATTTTATGTTTGTTTTTTATGTTTTTACTCCTGTATGTTTTTAAAATCTGTCACAATAAATGTTTTCTTTCTTTCTTTCTATTTATATTTTTTTAATTATTTTATTTTATTCTTAACTTATAAAACATAAAGTCACTGACTAATAGTATATATTTACAAGTCCTAAACATAATATCAAAATATATAATATACCTAAAATTAAATATGAAGTAAAATAAAACAAACAAAAATTAATCAAAGAGCCCACCCCGGAATTTAATTATTATTTAATTATTAATTTTATTTTTAATTATTTTACTAAATCGTGAAATTAATTGTTTCCATTATCGTATTATCACAAAGTACGTATGTCAGGGGTCAAACTAAACGACTGCACGCACCCCAAAAACGAAACGTTTTCGCTAAGCCCACCAATAGGCCGATACTCTGTTTGTTGCGTTTTGTTCTTTCCGTCTATAATGTGGGGGGTGTTAGATTTACAACAATAAGCTTAATTGTTATCGACGGTTTGTATCGATTCACTGATTTTGATGGTTTTGAATGCAGTGTTTGTATGAAAGGATTTATTTAGTAAGCTGTTTTTTCGGCATTATTTTACCCACTAACAGATGAAATACCATTTTAGAGAGCTACGTAACAATATACAATAAAAATTAAAAAAAGAGAGGAAAACTAAACATCATACTTCTTCTTAGTTTATTTTGGACGTGTAACATTACCTACAATATTATTAAACTTTCTCTGTAGCTTTGACAGGAAACTCTGTGTTTACTCTTTCATACTGTAGTGTAATATTAAATTAGCGTTGTACATGCACGAGTACATATTTTACTAGTCTTTTCATATAAAGCTTTACTTCCACTGAAAATAAAGCTTTTATAATTGCAATGACAAAACTACACTGAGCTAATCAATCTTATTAATTGTAATATTAATCAGAATATTAACAATATTTTATTAAATTACATGTTTTTTTTACACGAAATAGGCTAACGTTTGACTATAGCCTGCCTGATGTTAAGCACCGCTATAGTCTTAAATGTAGCACGCTTGCCTAGAAGAAACCTATTATGTATAAATAATAGGTTTGTATTACTCTATCATGTACATGAATGATAGTTTAAGTAACTATTATAATTAATGGCCTGTAATACTTTTTATGAATATATTGAACTTGAACTTATTTTATAGTTTGATTCATATTTGGCTGTCGCGTAAGAATAAAATCTGTGAAAGAAGTTCATATTTAGATTTAAAAAAAGAGTTTGAAAATATATCTTCCTGTAATACTTCGACAAACCAATAATGTAGGTACCAAATCAAATATTATAATTTACTTGTACATCTAATATAGCATATCTTGTGGTGAACTCGTACAAGAACCTCGCAGCTTCGCACCTTGCTTCATCTTAATAGAAGACAGATTACAATGAGTTCTTTACCATTTCACTGTGAACCGACCTTTCAAGGAGGAAATCACGAAGCATTTTTACATTTCCTTCACAGTTGTATGCCATACGAGCTTTCAAAAAACGTGTTGATAATACGAGAATGGGTATTGATATTTTGGAAGAGCTGAGCTTTCTGTCAAAAGCTTTTGTTGGTGAGCTTTCTAGAATAATTATTGTATAGATAAGTTATTAAACTACAATAACGTGCTTTTTCAACTGTTACGTAAAATTATGTTGAAGATTATTTCTTAATCAATTTTTATTTTCTATGGAACTTGGTTACATCGTCTAAACCTCTTTGTTTTTGTAGATTTTAGATTTGCTGTATTTTTTTAAAAAGACACTCTGATAATCAGTACAGTTAACTGTTACAACAACTGTACCTACTGAAAATGTTGTCATTTTATAATGGCCGAAACGCAAAAATAAGTTATTAAATAGCTTAATTTATTTACTTATTGCATTTTATTTATGTGAGCAAAATCTCACAGTTTACTCGGTGATTCAAACAACTTCACCAACATCCTTCACAGTAAAGACACCAAATGGTTGTAAATAAAAGGGGAAGATACAGTTGCATCTATTATTTATGGCAACTTAAACTATGGCAACACACACAATATGCTGCGATGAGTGAAGCCAGGGGTAAAAGGCAGGGGTTGAGGGGTTTTAGGAGATCTGATTTGACAACCATAGGGCTTAGATTAGATTTGGTCGACTAAACATGCTCTTAAAATTATGTGTAGAAGGTCAATTGTTTTAAGATTATATGTCATTGTTTTAATACTTCTTTTTACAGATGCCTAGATACTTCTTTGAGCTGTGGTCTAGCATGTTTTAAACAACATATTTGTCGATTGAGAAGAGCGTTACTAGCAAAATAGTCAGTCAAATATTTTTTTTAATTAAAATTGTGATTTAGTTCCCGTAAGGCAAGGCATGATTAAATTTAATTGTAATAAGCATTTATTTAACTTTACATCAGCTCACGTGAGCTGATGTAAACATAAATAAATGCTTGTAATAGTTGGTACGTACTAACTAATCAAACAACGGCGTTATAGTGCAGACTTGCAATGAGTGGATCACACTATTTGCTAAATCACAACTACAGAGGCGCAACTTGAGACCATATTTGGCATATTCAATATATTTCTGATAACAGCAAATATCAAAGAAACTGTTGAATAAAATCAATTCTAATATATAGCTGCTAGTATAGTTTATAATTAAATCCCTCCTATGTTTTTTACACTAAATCAATTATAGCACTTTATCAAAAGGCATTTTACTATGTTTCTTTAAATATGTTAATCCCGAGAGTTTTTATTTTGTGCTATTAAGGCATCGTGTAATATAATAATTTTCAAATATACTTCTCTGCTACTTCCTAATCCCCTAGTATCCACCCTCTGTGAACGGATAATCCATCGCTCTCAAGTGCACTGCTTAATTTTATTGGCGAATTAATTGTCCGGCACTGTAGTGTAGAGTAGAGTGTACAGTGCGGGCAAATAAACCGGCACGTTGAGGGCCCTTGCAGAGCGGGATTGTTCAGTGTCAGCGCTTGTACCTATAACATATCCCATTTACACACCTTTTTTGTTTTGTATTCTGTCCGCCGGATATTAATTGTTTCGATTTTTGTACAGTTTTGTTTAGTTACGTATCTTTTTAATAAAATAAAAAAATCGACGATCATACAACTGAATCTTAAGTCATGAATATTGAGTGAGTAACATAGATAAGGGCAAAAATTTAACAAACAATTAGCGATATATTCGCATCGCATTAAAAACACTTTTATTAAAGCACAAAAACGTTACACAAAACACAATACCATCACTAATTGTATTCAAACGTTTGAAAAAGCACGAAGACAAGATTGCAACGCATCAACCGTTGATCTAGTTCTCGGAGTAAAAAATTACTATAATATAACTCATCTAGCGCACAATACTTCGTTAGCTAACCCTTTATTACCTTACAGATAGTTTAATACAATAGTTTTTACTGAATCTCACGTTTGTACTTGTTTATACAGATAAATCTCGGGACAACTAGTAGGTACAAAGCGGACTGTTATAATATGTTAATTTACGTTTAATAAAATCGTGAGTAAGGCAGAGGACTGATTGTCTGCTGTACAATGGCGCTGGGTAGGGGACAATTGCGTTAATCCATTTTATTGCGGGCTAGTGCTGAGCCACGAGTGGAACGTAGGGTATTAGTTTATGAGCTTTTTGGAGTACTTGAGTTAGGATAGTTGGGCAGTTATAGGTCAAGAGACTTGGCGTGTATGAATAAAAAATGGCTGTATTTACACTAAGTGTCGTTGCTTCATTTGGAATTTTGGATGTTCATTTCGTGACAATACCTATTTATGTTTGCTAAGCCGATACAAACTTTTGCGTGTGTTATCTGTCACAGTTTTGTGAGCTATGTAGCATAATTATATATAAAATATACAACTACATTTATAGGTACAAGACGTCAACGCTATCAACCTCTGCAACATTGCAGTCCATTGCCATCCCAAGCCAGTTCTAAACTTCCCCTAAATCAAACGACAATTGCCATCAAAAAACGCTGTATGCAAATGAAAGAATGGCCCAGTCGAGATTAGTCCACTCTCAATGCTCGTAATTAGGAGATTTATATGCAAAGTACTTTGTGGTATACATTATTAGCTCGTTATATATATTTAAAGGGAGTGCGTACAGGCCTAGTTTCTGGTACACAGGCTCACTCCTATTGTAGTAGATTTATGACTCGGAATGATTTAATAAGTGTGTGATAACGAATATTATTTATTGCCTAGACTGTTCCCAGGACCGTTGGTCAGCAGACCAGCTTTCTTATGATAATGGGAAACGGAAGGATTTGTATTTTTAGAGTGTTTCTGATTTATGACACTAGAACTGGACAATGTGAAGGAAGAGATGAATTTTTAATGTTGAGCGTGTAATTCTAAATTAACAAATATTATTTTTTCATTAACAAGCTAAGTTCCGACCTCTTATTAAGGGAATTATTATAAATTACTTGTCTTAACATTTTATCACCAGCTAAATAATAGTCATGTAGTTATGTAGCGAGTGTGGCTCAGTGGTTCCAGTGTCTGCTTTTCATTTAGACGCACACTGGTTCGAATCCGCCCTACACCAATGACTTGTATTTTCAAGTTATGTGTGGATTTGCACTCGCTTGGCGGTGAAGGAAAACATTGTGAGGAAACTGATATGTTTGAGGACCACAATATCCGAGGACATGTGTCTTCCGTGGAAGGACCTGGGCACCCACCACGATGTATCTGCCCAAGAAATCTTCCCTAACGAATTAATTCTGCGGGGGAGTCACGACCCTCAGTCATGAGGAAATACGACTCAAGAAGAAGAAGAAATAATAGTCACTAAGTTAAAAAACACACACACGTACTCGTATATATTTGTGAAACATTACCGTTATACCAGCACAACATTTGTATGGCTTCTAATCACTGAAGACAATTTCTATGACTTTAACGCTTACTATTTCCAAACATTTCTATGACCCTGGTCAATTCTCACAATGAGAGAATCACAAAAACTGTACAATAGTTGACAATAGAAGCAAACATCTTTCTAAGTAAGTGTAGGTATGTGACACTTCTACAATAAAGGTCATACGCACAAAGCATTTGCGAAGAACTTTGAACTCTGATATTGTTTCCGTTCTATTCAAAAGACTAATACAAATATAACTCAATCGCTTATCAAGCAAATATGAACCTTATTTTCTAAATATCAGGACAATGTTTGCTGAAAAATAACATAATGTGTTCTTCGATGGTATCTATAGAAGATGTCTACGTCAATCAAAATAAGACCCGTGTCAATTTTTTTAGGCTAATGCATATTTGATAAGACACGAATAGGAGACCCCGTGAGAATCGCGTTTTTTTCTTGGATAACGTGAGCGAAATTGAAACAATTGTTATAAAAGACTTTCGACTAAATATTTAAATACTTTCTGATATATTAAATACTAGTGGACGACCGTTGCTGCGCTCGCATTATTTTGAGATAAAAAGTCTAAATCATTTGTAAGACCTCGTAGGTACTACCTACTCGTACATACCCAAAATCATGATGATCCGTGCAGCTGTTTTTGCGTTATGAGCGTTTAAATAAACATATAAGCAGACAACAATTCTAAAAGCTGATGAAACGTGTTATTTAAAGTATACTCAAAGTTTTTTTTTATGTTTTTGACTCTCTTCAGCTTTATTATATGTATACATAGATAGGTAACATACAATGACGTATATTATATAGTAATATTTATTTATTATGTTAATGTCATTCTAGCATTATTATATTCCCCGGATCTATCCGGAAGCCCTCCGTGGGATAACTGGTCCTAACGACCAAGATATCTGTGGATATTTGTGTGGTACTTACGTATAAACAAACACGTTGTAGGTATATAAAATGAAAACAGAAACTTCGGGGTCAAAATAAAGCATAGCAAATAATACCACAATTTCAAAGCTCTTTATCAATGTGTACATTTTCCTGAATCGAAATAAATACGAAAGTAGCGAAGTCTTAAAAACGTCGCAAGTAGAAATAAGCCCAAAGTCCGAAACTACAAAACTCCAAACTGGAATGTTCCCAACAAGCTGTGTGGAAACTCATTTGGACGTAAACTTTATTTTCATTATTTATTCCTTAGAAACAACGAGACGGGAAAAGTCAAACAACTTTTTTAAGCTCGAAGCTTGTTTAACAGTTATGGCAAAGTTACAACTAACAGCGTAGAAAAATAATCTACAAACATGTACGTACTTATAATAAAACGTTCATTTGTTTTTAATTAAATAATTTGCTTACACTTTATATATTCTAATCTAATCTTTGACTGCGCGATATTAAATGTGATATTTCATTTAACTCCAACTAAAAGTAGGTACTTACGAGTAGATACGGAAGACTTTTTGATTGGTGACGCAAGTCAAATGGATAAACAATTATTTTATTAGCATACTTACTTTCAGTCCTATTAAGTTTGTATTTTCAAAAATCATTTTAAAAAGTCGTAAGCTGTAAACGCCCTTTCTCCTGCAAGGTTTCAGTAAAGTAAGGAGCTCGAACCAAACTTTGGTTTCGAAATAACCACCGATGAGACACAGCTCTTGGGAATAATGAAAACTTGCACATAATGAGATATTCAGGAAACTTGACTCATTTCCTCAATTTACAAAACGTGAGTACACATTTCCTCTTTGGTATTAGGTACTTACCTCAACACCAGAGTTGGCCACTCTCATTCGATAAGAAGTAGAAAATTTGATGAATGCCACAAGCAAAGCAATAGCAGCCACAATAGACACATTATTATAGTCCTGTCACTACTCAAACAAAATGAAACTTACACTTACCTACCATTTCCATTATTTATCTAATTGATTTGCTTTTTTAACTACAATCTATCTCTATAAATATAGCTATTAGTAATCGTATGAAGTAGAATTTATTAGTAGGTATATTAATTTCGCACTACACTGCATCAAAACTAGCTCCTATAGCAGCACACACCTAGTTTTACTCCTTTTCACCACAATCCTCCAGAACCGTTGAAAGCGGCGACCACTTTACAAAGAACCCCCAGTTTCAATCAAGTACTTCGTGCGCTAAAGTTTCAGTATGGAAGAGAGAGGGGAAGGGGTCAGGATACGCCGGTGCAGGTAGGTATTTGTCTTTGGGCTTAGAACGCTGTATCTGAGACAGGAAATTAGGTTTCGATGTTTGTATGTGGCGCGGGGCTGGGTGGAGGTGCGCGGGAGGGAGACAGCAGCAGGTACTTTGCTGGTTTTAGTAATGAAATGCATGAGTATGCATTTTCTATCTTTTAAATATCAGGATTCGAATTTGCTCTATTCTACTATACATATCTATATGAACTAAGTTTATAAATAAAAATGAGATCCTGTTTACAAAATCCATACACAGACAGAAATCTAAATAAAGTACCTGTTTATTTAGATTTCTGTGATACACAGAAAACAAAAGAGACGTTGAGTTTATTTGCATCATTTAAGTCAGTACTATTTTTTTACCTCTACCTTTTTTTCTGACTTCATAACAAAAATTCAATATTTCAGTTGCAAGCGACACCAAAAAAATGTTATGAGTAGTTGCGTTATTATTCGCCCTGGCTCCTTATTGCAAAGCTCCATCCCATCAGTGCATTCGGACATCGTCTTTCGTCGCTGCCCCCCACAGCACCACACAGCAACGCTACCATGTTTTCAGATACATCGTCTATACAGGGAAACCAGTTACTAAAGGAAACTTATTATTCATACATACACTCTATACTTTCATACGGCATAAGTATATGGGGCAATGCGACAGACTTTGAAAGAGTGTTAATAATGCAGAAACGAGCAATAAGAGTACTTATGGGAGGTAGATATAGAGAGTCTTGTAGAAACCATTTCAAAGAGTTGAAGATTTTGACGTCAGTGTCACAATATATATTAGAGATTATAAAGTTTGTAAAAAGAAATCCACATTTGTTTAAACTTAAGACTTATAACTCAAATAGAACCAAGATAAACAGAGTATTGTTGAAACCAACTGTGCCTAGGCTGTGTATGACTAAGAAACTACCCACTATAATGGGAGAGAAACTGTTCAATAAACTCCCCGCACACATTCAGTCTTTGAATCAGTTTCAGTCATATTTTCTTGTGAAATACTAGTTACATAAGCACTAATAACTCTGTATTACATGTCGGGCCTATGTCAGTACTACGAGATTACAAATGGCCGTGTCGTATTTGAATTTCGAATGCGTTTGATTCGAAAGACGGTTTCAATGCGTACGTACATAGGATAGGAACGTAACTTACAAATAGCGAGTTGGAACAGATTTGAGCCTAGACAATAACAAAGTTGAATATGTATTTAATTCTAAGATTGTCAGAACATACAAATACACATTTTAATCATTTTGTTGACTGGTATTTTTTATATAAGTAGTTATATTTGTTACATAAGATGTACTAACTTCTGTTTTCTGTGCTCAAGGTTGAAAGCCGCAAAAACACCAAACCTGTAACGTTTTTATAATTAGTTTGCTCATAAATTAACACATTTCATGAGGTGCAAGTTTGCGCCACCCCATGACTTGCGAGTTTCCGCCACCAGGCGGCAGCACACGCTATTGTTCTCGAATATTCCACCTGTAACTAGGAGGTGCCACTTAATTGTGTAATTTCACGCTGATTATAAACTTATTATGAGTCTTGGATTTTGATATTAAGGACTTCGAATGAAAATGGACTATATCTATTACATCATTTTGTTTTTTTTAATGCTTTCAAACCTTTGTATCTGACAAAATTGGTCTGTTACTGTTATATTTAACTAAACTATAAAGTTGCTAAGAAGTCTAAACACATCTCATTTATTACAGATTCCAGATTCAAACATTCGAATTTGGAAGCTAGTGATGTCCAACCGGCGTGAAGCGACACTCGCCGGCAATCATCGTCCCCGCAGGGCGCCCCACGTGGCCGCCGCCGCCGGGGACGCGACCAGCCACGCGAGAGAATCCCTGCTTTGTCAACTACTTCAACAACCCAAAGAAAATTGAATCTTAAAGTCTAAGGTTTAAGGTTCATGGAAGTGAATAAGTATCATCGAAAAAGATGAGTGCACACAGTACGCTGTTTTCCGCTAATTATGATGCTAATACTCACTTTTATGCCCCCCGCCGTGATTCTAACTCAATACACTTTACCTCGCTGAGAATCCTGTTCATAATTTCCATACGTGGCCTCAAACAAAGCCCAACAAATCTGCAAGTAACGCACCTAATAAACTAACTGATTACTATTTTCCTCTTCATAAAAGCGAACACAATGTAAAATAATCTTTCAGAATAGAGGGGAGCTACAAAGCGCTATTCACGGCGTTAATAAAAGCGGCTATCAGTCTCAAGCCTGCCGATACAACAGAAGCAATTCGGATAATTCTCATTACACACATTTCACTGTTAGATGTTGTCGGTCGGTTCTAATATAGCATTATGCGAGCCCGCGGGCGGTCCCGGCCGAGCCCGCGGGCTCATTGTACCACATCACTACCGCGAGAACGGATCCCGCCAAAATTCAAATGTCATCGTTCCAATTCCAAATTCAATTAGATGTAATTAATGCGGAGGTGTTCCAGTGGCGGCTCCAAGCGGCTCCAAAACAATGCTATCAGTGTCGGCGGGACTCAAAGTAGAACGCAAATCATGCAATACTTTTAATTTTTTCCAATTGTTTTTTTAGCTGTGAAGCTGACGATTGCTTTTATTATGATAAATGAGTTGGTGACTGAGCTCATTGTGTTTAGTATTGTTTCGTAACGTATAACAATTCCATTACGACTGTTTTATTGTTCTAACTTCGTAAAATTTTCTAAAAACTTCTTTCATACTCTTTCAGCTACTAGATACTACGTAACATGTTTCTTTACAGACCAAATTGTGAATAAGAACAGTCTCTAATAAAATGGAAATCTTATAAAATATGGACTAGTTGCCTGTAACTCTTGTGCTCTTCTCACAGAAGCTTTAACAAAACATTGGTTCATTGTATCTACTTATATTCTTATCTCATTGCACTTAGTACAAATGCCTTTTTTTTGTCCCAGTAAAACCTATTACAGGTACCCGGCCACGGGGAGGGTGAGTGGTTATGTGGGAGTCTCCACCCCACTCCAAAGGGCGGCATACCCACTAAAAACCTGGGGTGTTTCACCTCCGCATCGTTGGTCCAGGGCCACGAGAGCGCGGTGCATTCATCTGCAGCCCTGGTGATGCTGGCCCAGCAACGGGCCCCGACTTGGGGAGCTTCAGCTAAACCCTCAATGGCAAAATTGCCAGAACACGGGACACGTCGTACATTCTGTGTGGACTCGTTCTAGGGCAACAGGTTCCTCGACCTGCCACCCAGAGCCCCCAGGAGTCAGGCGGTCGCGCGCCAGAGCGGCTACCCTCCTCCATTGCGCCCTCTCTCGAGCTCCACGCCCCGGGCCCTACACCAGCCTTCTCGAAGGAGAGGCATAGGCGAGGCCCCCACTCGAACATTTGGACACAGGCTAGCAAGATCCACCAGACTGTGGAAGTAACTAACCTGTGGACGGGGTGCACCAGGTTTCCCCAACTAACCCCAAATCCCCATATGGAGAGATGAAATTAGTTGGGCTAACCCAACGTGAAGGTAGTCCGATCATCGCACCCAAGTACAAATGCCTGTCTCAAGACAGGCAATACAAGTAGCTAACTAAAGAGGAGAGGAGAGTATGACTATACTATAATGATTAGCCACAGATATCTTTTTTATCAGTAGTCTAATAAAATCTAACAAAAATTGACCAGCACATATATAATAGATAGCCGTAGGTTCTATCGGTTGCCACATGCACGGTAGCGAGGAAGTAATTATTCAAGAGAACAGTCGCGCGCGAGTTTACTTGCAAGACAATGTCACATTGTGTCGCTCGAGGCGCGGGTAGGGGCTCCATGATGCCACTACATACAGATAAAATACAAAATCTAGCTTTTTTTAAACGCTAAACGGTTTTCACATATTGATAAATTGTCTCACGAAAGTTTTAATATTGAAATAGATTTTCTTTATGTAAAGGTTTTTGTTGAATCTGTTTTTTTTTGTAAAAGCATGGCTAAGTATGTAAAACCTGTCATCAAGCGCCAAACGATAGGTTTGTTCCGGCATCCTCGTAAGAACCGAACCTAAAAATGGTAAGTAAAGTAGGTATTTTAACAGAACATAACTAAATCAAATTACATATATTTATAAAAAATTCTGCTGGTAAACTTTCGTACCTTGTTTTTTAGCAGCAATACATCACAGTTTATATTTTTCCAGTACTTTTGCAGTGATTCGTCATGCCCATGCGCCGTGTCGAACAAAGGGCGAAACAAAAGATTTCAACGCGCACGCGGTTTTTCCTAAAGCACTGAACTTGAGGTTTTACACCAGCCTGGCCGTTTAAATTATGTCTTTAGTTAGTATGCAATTGATGAAATTTTTGTATTTTCAAAAAGATGATACTTCTTATTTAATATTCTACTGATTCAATTCAACCATTCGAAGATGTTGTTACGCATACGCCAAGTATAATGTTTTACACTTTCATACGTCATTGGGTAAGGTAGATGTCCAGTCTATATAATTTCGAGTAAATGATTAAAAATAGATTTTTCTGTGGCATTTCTAGGTTTTTTGTGTCCTTTTTTCAAAATTCTATGCTGCTATTCCACTTCTTTGGGATTATACTCATATTACAATATTTTTTTCGTTGTAATGTTCATGTTTCTTAGCATCAAAGAGTGGCATCGAAAATACCTCTGTTTGCGTTTTGCTGGCATTAGACCCCCTCTTAACTCACTTTTCTCTGTATAATCACACAAAAAGCCTGGTAACCCTAGCAAGGTAGCCGGAACAGGTATTGTAATAATTAGAGTACCGTGGGCGTATTCTAGTATTTAAACCTGGCCTCACAATGTGAAGGTGTGACGACCAGCATCCGTTTTACAAAGGCAAGTGTTAAAACCATTGTTCGATGGCTTTTTTGTCCCCTCACACATTTAACTATACCGACATTATAGAACAAAGCAGCCATAATGTGTGTGTTCTTGTTGCAGAGGAATGCTGTCGCGGCTCTCGGCAGCCACCAGTGCAAGAAACCTGTACATTTGAATAATGTGTTGCCTTGTGTTGTTTCGGCTTTTTAATAGATTATTTATCTATCACTTGGTAATGTTCAGTGTTTTGTATCAGAGTAACTAATAATGTAGGGCTTCGTGTGGTCCTATACATATTTACTAACACGTTTATATGCAATCTGAAAACATTAGTTTAGCAGAGTAAGGCAAGACGGATGCAGTAAAATATTAAACAGGCAAAATGATACTTATTTTGATGTTGAGTTGAGGACATGTTTTGCTGCAGTTGTTAAACGATATCAATGTAGCCTAAGCTAGGTCTCAAGCTGTCAAGACTTTAACCTAGGTCTCGTTTGAGACATCTAGAAACAAAATAAGTAGAAACTAGATTAAATAAATCAAACACATTTATCAATTAAATTCTACGAAACATCGGTCAACCTGGCTCAATGTTCAGTTCAACACGACCAGACCTTGAGACCTCAGTCAGTCAGTAAGGTCGAGCCTTGAAACCATCGACCCATGTTCTACGTAGGTAATCGATCATTGACATCTAGACTCGATTATTTAACACTCTAATAATTACTCATAAGTCACTTATAACTAACAGTCCCTTAATTGGTTTCATTAAGATATAATTATATTAACACAAACCAACAATAAACAAGTCGAATTTTGTGAGGTTTCCTGAGACCAAAGGTTGTATGACCTTATGGGAGTCAACGATCGAACTTACGACCTGGGTTTTACGACCAAACACCACAAATTCACCTCCAACTCTAAGCCAATGTAGTAAGGAGGATTTTCTCTTGACAAATTAAGGAAAATCAAACATATATGCGTGTCCTAAATGACTCCTAAGCTGGGCATGGCAGGTCAAAGCATGGCGATAGAAGGTTAACTAGTAATCTGGTTTATGAATGAATTACGAGTATTATAATTACGCATGTTCGTTAATTATTCTGGAATGTGATTCCATTATTGGCCTCACACATATCCAGTGTCTAGTCAAGGTAGTACTTTATATCTAAGTAGTTTAAAACGATGTGTTAAAATCCACGTGGGCAAAGGTCGTTGAAATGAAAGTAAAGAAAGTTGACAATAGTTACTGAAAATGTGATCATTGTATGCATTGCAACTCTGCTCTTTGTGGCCAATTAATTGTCATTTACCGAATATTGGGCTTTAGAGGAGAGAGATAAATTAATTTTTTTGAAGGCATGTGCTATGCTATGCTTGCTCTTTTTAATTGTCCTATTATTTATAAGCAAATATGTACCTAATGTCTCCTAATTAACTAGACCTAATGACATTCTGACTTCGATCTAATTGGGTTTTTTTTATTGGTAACGCAGTTCCTAGGCCTACAGCGCGGAGCTAGGATCTGACCACCAACAATCTTACATAGCGCGTCCGTAGCACCTCATAATTAAATTAGCCTCAAAGCAGAGCACACGCGCGGAACCCTCACTTCCTCCACTCGAAGGAACCTTCACTTACACCAGATGAAGGCACAAAGCTGGTTTCACACTCATCTCTATTCCGCGACTCACACCTGCTCAAAGTGCCTTATTACTGGCTCTGCGTAGTGTAGCTTATCAAGCTTTGAGGGTAAAGGCTGCTTTTCTAAAAATAAAGATCAAAGGTGGTCGGGAAATGTTTTCAGTCGGGCTTTCGCCTTTTTTCAATGGCAATTAGTTGGCGTTGGAGGCAACGCTCGCTCTCGCGCCTTGTGCAATTATGGACTCGAGTAGTTGGAGGTGCGAAGCGGCAGGAATGCAACGGAGGTGGCAACCTGTGCTGGGCAAGGCAGGAAGTGATGAAGAGTAACACATATCAGATCGTGGTTCTACCTGGTAAAATATTAACCGCATGGAATAGAGTACCGTCAGTCAAGACCAGCGTTATAATAAAATACATAATATCTCCAATATGTGCAATGCAAGTTTTCGTTTCCATGGATAGTGCTACTGGTAAGATCAAACATTCCTTGTTTAACATTTAAAAAATAAAAATCATTGACACTAGAAATTTGCAATCGGGCAAGCGACGTTATCTTATCAAGTTAACTCATCTATATAATCTATACTATTATACCAAACGCCATATCCACAACACTAGCTCTGCTCACAGTTCACACATCCATGTTGCAAAGAGGGTGTCTTAAACTAAAAATTTATTGATATTAAACCGAGGCCTGCGTTAATTAAGCCTTTCAGTCGTTTAATTTTTTACTAAGTTAACCAGCGGCTTTCGGTTAGTACTAATTTATGCTAAAATTAATTAGCAATAGCTCGTTTTGATCAACCAACCGCAGTGTTTTGGAACTATGTATCAAAGTGCACGAGAACAGTTAATTAAAATATAGTTTAGGTTTAACAAATATTTAAGAATTTATTATCTAGAATGAAATGTATAAATTTTAATTTGACACTTAGACTGCGACTTTTCGTTAAACAAACAACCGTTTTGAAAAAGGTCAAATCAAAAGAAACACATTAATTAAAATAAGTTAAAACGGTACAATCCCATCACCTAATTGGAAGACTCTTACATTATCTACAGAAACAGAAAGCTCAAAGAAATTCTAATTAAACACGACACTTTGAATGCTCTTATTTTGGCCAAATTCTTTTCCAAATTGAACCTTGTAGTTATAGACATAGAGGGTATAAAGATTGAAGAAGTGACACTGCATGGTGAAGTTCGAACAAAGGGCTTGGAAAGCCAAAGGAGCTTCTTACAAAGTTGAGGCGATTACCGAGCTACGCGCCAGGAACAGGGGAGAGATAGAATGGAGGATATATCTATGTACCTATATACAACAAGCACGTATAGATAGAATAAACCTACTATTACTATTAACTTAGATTATCTTTAGGCTTTTCTAAAGATTTTCTAAGTGCCCCTTTTTATAGTAGTTAGAAGTAATATGTTTAGTTTTCCTTCACTTGTTTTTATATTTTATTATTGTAAATAAAGTATTTATGTTCATAAAAAAAAACCTACTTGTCTAGAGAAAATAATGATTAGGTATCATCATCATAATCATTATAGCCTGTGTCCACCCACTGCTGAGTATAGGCCCCCTCTCCAACGCGCCACAGAGTACGGTGTCCAATTCAAATACAATTAATTTATTAGTACCTACCTAACACCAAACTTTACACATCACATTTATTCCTATGTATTAGGAGCATAGGTTTTAAGATATGCAGATAATTTAATTATTTTTAATGTTTATGATTAGATATGTTACTCAAAATTAATTCAATGCCCATAAACTCAGCAACACATTTCTACGAGTTCTGTAACCCTTACATCAAATAATTAAGTAGATCCACAACAATGTAAAAAATAAGTTGAATAACAATTAAAATGCTTTGTCATTCAAATGATTGAGAGAAACAAAACGCAATTCTTCTATAACACTGTTCTTTTTTATTTCAAACTTTGTCTGAACAAAACTTTTTAACGTAACAGTTTTTGTTTTAAACAATGCCGAAAAAAAAAAATCAACGAAATATATACTCCTCTTACTTTCATAACTTGCATAATTCTATGGTAAAAATTAGCCAATTTTTGCCAACTTTCAAGTCAAACTGTTAGGTAATTAATTGTTAGAAAACAAGCTAATATTTCAGCGTATTACTGAGAAAGGCTTATTACATAAATCACGTAATTTTTTGTGAGAAAACTTCAACGATGGACAGTCTTTTGTTTTTCTTGCAACTGTGAAAATGTTCTCTTAATTATTGAAAAGTTTTCAGTTTTCGAGGTTTCTTGCTTTTTGTAAATGTTTTAACGAGTTCACACTCGTGGTAACAGGCGTGGGTATTACTTTTAATTGGATTATATCGAGATTACACAATACTCATTACAAATATGAACTACCCAGGTATCTGAAATGATAAAACATAGACAAATATAACAGGATACAAAATATTCAGGCAAGTGATGTGACTAAATTTTCATTAGAAAACGAAAAAAAACATTTCAATTAAGTATGTCCCGTTCACATTAATTATATGTATTTATGTACTGTTTTCGATCACAGAGTTACTACAGTGTGGGCGTAGTTTCAGAAGACTTAAAGTCATATACCACGGTAGCTATGTAATATGTATATGACATTAAGTCTTCTTCAGAAAATTTATAAAATATCAGAAAACACACTTGGTTGGTCAATTTGTATGTCACTAGTCAAATGGTAGCGGTATGTCTTATCTTATATGTCACAAGTGGGTGCTCGCGGCTTCGCTCGCATTAAGAAGTAAAACTTGCATCCCCTATTTCACCCCTTTAAAAGTGGCATTTCCAAAAATCCTTTCTTAACGGATGCTTACGTCATAACATCTGCCTGCATGACAAATTTCAGCCCAATCCGTCCAGTGGTTTGGGCTGTGCGTTGATAGATCACTATATCAGTCAGTCACCTTTGAGTTTTATATATACCTATAGATTCAGTAACCAATACAACCCGTATTTGATTGGCTTTCAAAATTATCCAAAGTAAATTCACCAGACAGTGAATTTACTACTACTACTACTGTGGTAGTAACTCCATAGGTAGCAACAAAGGACTGTTATCTATACTTCTATACTAATATATAAAGCTGAAGAGTTTGTTTGTTTGTTTGAACGCGCCAATCTCAGGAAATACTGGTGCGAATTGAAAAAATATTTTTATGTTTTATAGATCATTTATCGAGAAAGGTTTTAGGCTGTATAACATCACGCTGCAACGAATAGGAGCAAAGAAACAATGGAAAATGTGGAAAAACGGGGAAAATTATTAATCTTTGAGGGCTTCCGTTGCGTGCGCTGCGAAAACGGTTCAAGATATCAAAAAATATGTATGAAAGAATTATACCTCTTGAAATGATCTAACAAAATGTTCGCAACAGTATATTTCTATCTTTTAAGATTAACTCACTAGAACCGTTTTTATGGTAATAAGTATTCCACGCGGACGAAGTTGCGGGCACAACTAGTATGATATACACCTAGTGCCCCGAGCACATAGGAAATACCACTGACCTCTCAAAACTTGATATTCACCTCTTCTTTGAAGTAAGTATGAGTGGCCACAATCACTGATTATTCCTGACAGCTGTATTTAAGCAGTCAATGGCCAAAACGCGTGAATAAGTGAAATTACACGCGTAAACACCTGATCACTCACTGTGTGGCGTTTTTCACCGTGGACAGTGAGTGTTACTAACCAAAGAAGGTGATCAGACGCATTGTAACGTGAATGGCCAATTTACTCCTGCACTTCAGAGTAACGGCACTTGTCTCACATCTTTATAATGTTTTGATAATGATCATAGGAATTTTGCTTGATATCTTCTTTATCTGATTTCGTGTACTGGCCCAGTACTACTGGGCTAGTGAGAAATAACCTCATTTGATGATATATTTAAGAAAAAATGATTATAAAAAATATCGAAATAAAACTAGTTTCTGTATAATAATATATAGACGTTTTTCCATTTGAACCTATGTTTTTCATAATACGACTACAAAACCTTTCATTGGTGACGCCGGTCTGTCTGAAAATTAATTAATTTATTTTATTTACCAATTATGTGTTCGATTGGAGTAATGTAGGCCAAAGTTAGTACTTCTAGTAAAATCTAAATAGTTTATTCAACACACGTGAATTCAGCTCATATAATACCTTTATTACTTTCAAACCTCAACAGTACAAGATAATTTTAAAACTTGATAAAAAAATGCAAATTGTCCATTTTCTCGTAACATCTGATTTATGATGTGGTCCGGACACCCAGACAACAAAAACATGCTTGAATAGAACAAGAAACACAAATGAATGCCTGCTACAATACACGCAGTAATTGTTTAGACAAAAGGTTAACAACTTGTAACAATACAACCTATATCAATCACTATCAACAACCAATAAACAACCTTATCACTTATTGCAATAGGATTAAATTAAAAGTAAATATTTGAAGTAGTTGTGACGATATGCTGTGACCAAAGTAAGCAATATCTTTAACCATCAAAGCTTTCGCCGATGTTTCTAAAGTTAATTTTTATGACATGTTCCAACAATAGCGAGGCATTATAAAAGAAAAGACATTCCAAAGAGTCCGTTTAAGACATTATCGTCTAGCTGTTGTTTTAGGGTCCTTCGCCATTGGCATTGTGGCATAACTTACGGTCACAGGCATCTTTTCATCGTGCACAAACGCGTTATATCTATTGTTCCAGAACAATCACGTTGTGGACATTTCTTTTGATTTTTCGCAGTTTCTATTTGTTTAACTATTGAACTTCTTGGTAACGAAACGGTTGGAGTAGCCTACAAGGTTGCTTGGAATGACCGATTCATCTCAAACTAATTTCAACTATAAACTGTGTGAGATAGAGTTTTAATTCATTTGGTCATTTAAAGTATCATGCTGTTTCGGAACCGCGATAATGAGTGTTGTATAACGACTAGCGACACAATAGTGATGTCCAGACGTCTTCATTGTCTAAACAAAGCAGATAATTACTTCGTTCTGGAAAATATTATGGTCAGTCCATTTACACCGTTACAATGGTGCAAAAAATATTGGCAGCGAGTATTTTAAACGTGTGACAAATGATGTGTTTCAAAACAATATGTGGTTCTGAGATGGATGCCGTGAAATTGGAGGCAAATTTTATTGCTAGTCCAGATGAGTAGCAGACTTTATAGAGATATATGTTGGAGAAATTAGTGTACTTGCCGAAGTGATGAACCTGTATCATCGAGTCATTGAGATCATAATGTTTTTATGCACTTACAAGGTTCGAGTAACAATTGAGAAATACCTGAAATTTTACATTTTTATCTTTTCACTCGATATTTCTGTTTTGTTATAAATAAAAAAAAGTATTTTAAGAACGTACCTACTTATAATTTTATAATGGCACCGTCTCTACGAAACATTTTTAAAATAATGTTAAAGCATAAAAATGATCTAAAATGCCTTGCCCCTTAAAAACTACTTAAACTTCATATTTTGCTGAATAAATGAATACTGTAATACTGAAAATCTCCAATACCGAGTCAGAATCAAACCTCTATTAGCATATTTCCAATCTATTCTCAATTTAAATAGTTGAATTACCAATCAAAAGTTGTTGGACAACCGACCAACTTGCAAGGAATGGGGATAAAAAGATTTTCATCAAATTTGGCCAAGTCAGAGTATGATTGGGTTAAGAGAGATCCGTACGTATAAGAAAGATTATAAAATACTAGTGGGTGCTCGTGGCTTCGCTCGCATTAAGAAGTATAAGTTGCATACCCTCTTTCACCCCTATAAAAGTGACATTTCCAAAAATCCTTTCTTTGCGGATGCCTATGTCATAACATCTACCTTCATTCCAAATTGCAGCCTAATCCGTCCAGTGGGTTTATAATGTAATATATCTGTTTTTTTTTTATTTATAACGTGTTGATTCAACACGTTATAAATTCACGTAATACTACAAAAGTAACTGCTATATGTATTTAACATAAACAAGTGCAAAACTCAAAGTTGGAAGGCAATATTTCTACATACGTAGGATTGTAACATTTTTATACGACTTCATAAAAAGGAGGTTATCAAGTTTTGTAAAAGTTTTTTTGTTATTTATGAAAAGTTTTTTTTTTAAGTAAGTACATTCACATATTTTTCAGAAATTTTCCGCATACATATATCTCTAAAAATTGAAGAACAATCAATTAGTAGAACTGTCGGCCGCAGACAGTCAGAAAGAGAGGACAAACACGGCCAAGGGTGAACCAGACTAGATTATTGGCTATTGATAACATAATATTGGCTTTTGATCATTGAATTTATCTTGAATGTTTTTATTACATTTTCAAACGCCTTGTTTTTTTTTAACATTTAATGTCTAATTGTGTATGAAACCGAGTGAATACGGATTCATAAATAAAATCCAGAATGAGTGAAATTCAATATAAAATAAACCCTGAAATATTATTTAATAATATTTTTATGTCTATATTTCCTTTTCACTTCCTGACAGAGCTCTAACCTGAAACGTGTAAACCTACTTCCTTTACTCAATCACATTCTTATCATTACCATCAAAAAATAATTGTTCACTTCTCATAAAAGCTTCTTACAAATAAAGCAACCAATCTCAAGATCTAATAGGAGCGATCATTTATTGACACCCCTCTGTAATCTGTCTCCTCTAATTGCACAAAAACCTCCCTTTTCATTACAAACAAACATACTCACACAAAAGGCAGATTAGTGAAGAACGAGATTCGTGTTTGAGATAAAAATGTGTATTTTTGCTAAAGTACAACATCGGCTTTAGATGGTAGATAGAGGGCAGCTGTAAGGCCTAATGTGACGTCACGAGCACCTTTTGTAATTTTTGTGGTTTCTTTTACTACCTATGTATGTTTTAATAGTGGTTATTTTATTGCTATACAGTGGTATATTTTATATTGTCCTACTCCTTACGTTTGTTTGTTACATACCTTTGTCTAGAACTTTGTTTCTTCGGCAAAGGAAATATTTATACGACTATTTAAAAATATAACAATGGCTATGACACAAATTGTCAAAAACATAATTTACTAATCCCTTGAGGAAAAAATGCGAATGTCTCTAAGAAACATTTTAAAGATTACAGATGGCATAGCAGTACCTATCTTATGAGAAAGGTGGTCGTTAGAAATAAAATAAATAGATGACCCAATTTACCAAATACTTAATCCACACTATAAAGCACTGTAAAGGTGGGTGCACAATAGATTTTATAAACGTTTTGTGAGCACAATATAGCGCAAACGCATTTTATAATTGAGCACACAAAGCATCCAATAGGATTAAATCTTCACTGGTACACTTCACCTAATTGGTAACAAAAGGCCGCCATTTTGAAATGGATTTAGTGTTCGAAGTTCAAAATTCGAATGTGGAATTATTATAGGGACAGTCGTAGGCAAAAGTGAAAAATATTTTACTTTTATAAATTTCTAGTTTGAAACGAATGATATGATTAGACAGTATCTAAAAAGCATAAGCAATGAGTTTTATATTAGTTTTTTTTAATATATAACCAATGAAATCAATTCAAATTGTAACAAATATGTATGTAGGAGTGTATTATTGACTGTTTGATGTATATTTGTATATCAAGACGAAATGAAGCAGTCAAAATGAATCACAGACAAAATACATATATGTACTTCTAAAACAAAATGCAAAAATTACAAAAAAAAAATATAATCAACAATTACGAACAATTTCACAATCTATTCTTAAAAACAAACACTTTTCAAAACCATCCCAGTACCCCGCAGTACACTCGCGCACACAATCGCAAAACACGAATAAGCTGCTTATTGTATTTTTATAGTTATTTTGATCGCACACACGTCATTGTGCGGATTATCCGCCATGAATACAGAATGGGGCATTACTGGTGTACACAGCTGATAGCGAGACAATGGCCGACCAATCGCACGCTTGCGCGCGACTGTACCGGGGACTGTTTGCTTTTTAATAACTCGTAAATATGATACGGCGGTTGAAATGTTTAATGTTTTTATGAAAATAACATAAAAAAGGAAATGTTAACCTAGTTAGAACATTTTTGCAATTTATGTGTATTTATTGGAGAAGATTACGTTTATCTTCTCCAATAAAAATAAGTGTAGGTATTACAAGCAGCACTTCTGTTAAACCACTATCTGTCTTTTAGTTGAAAAAATAGACTTTGGTCACCACAACCAAAATAAAAAAGTTATCTACTAATGATCCTCATTGTACTGGGACACAATAATTAAAACTGGGACACAAAAATAAAATGTCTCTGCTCAATGTTCATACGTACTAAAAATTTCACAAAATACAAACAAAATAACCCTTGGACCATAAATACAGTGCCATAAATGCCACCACCATAACAATGTCAAATTAAACGAGGACAAAAAGTTCAAAAACTGTACTGTACCGGTACAAATGGAAATTCTCTTTACACGCATCGAACTATAGACAATTGCGCAAATAAATCATAGAGTTGACAAGACAACGCTCTGTTACCAACATAAAAAAAACAATTCGCTTACAAAAACATTCAACTTTCAACTCTATCCCATTGTATTAAAGTTCTATTATTATTTTTACAACAGTATAAAAATGTTGGTCCTCAATGTGCATTCTCCGCCCTGCAGTTTAGAAAAGACTTCAATCGAGTTTCGAGCGTAAATTATGGGACAACCCTAAACAAAGAGTTGAAAAAAACATCATTCGCTAATGGATTTTGTTCTTAAAAATTAATTTGGGGTACTCGACAAACTGTACTGTGTACTCACCCAATCAGGGCAACCCTAGGTATAGGGTTGAGGTGTAAATTTTTAACAAAACCAAGCGGGTTTATTTTAAAAACAAATTTAAAACTACTTTTGGAAATCCTTGAATTTAATTAAACATTTTCCATGACTTATTAAGATAATGGTAATTAACAAAATAAAAAAAAATGTCTCGGTACTACATTAGCTAAAAACTTGTATCCACATACATGGTTATATTGCTTGTACTTAAACAAAATAATGGATGTATGACTGATCATATTTAACGAGTTCACAATCTTAAAAAATATATTTAATCTATCAGATTAAAAATATTTTTTAGATTTTAAGATTTGATTTTTTGGTCGGGTATTTGATTGGAAATAAAATAATGGTAGCCCTGAACAATTTCTTATAATAGGGGTGACAAAACTTAGATCTCTAGCCATTCGGGGTAAGTGGCATTGTTTCTTAACCCTACCTAACTTTTTAATTTATTAACACGTAGGGTTGCCACTCGTAAAAATTACTTTTATTGTTTGTAACGACGTCTCAGCCTACGTGATAACAATATGTGTGTAATAAATTCATTTTTATGAAATTGTATTGGGTGTCAACTCTCCATCGTAGGTTGAACTATGATATAAGACTTTTTAGACCGGCGTAGGGGCTTTATTAACTGGTTGAATCCTTAGAAAATACTTCGCGTGTGGTGTCTAAAGATTTTAAAGTCAAGTGTGCATTGTTACAATAAAGTTTATGTACCACTAAAGGTTGAGACAATAATAAGAACCAGTTTTAAAATTGAACTCGAGATTTATGACACTGGGAATGCTGTTTAGTGACATCTAAATGTGGTGCTTAAACAATGACACGCTCGTAAATTTAATTTTCAATCACAAAAGAATGTTGGCTATTGTTGGCCACATTTTTGGGGACGACAAAGAAATTCCAGGTTTTAACAGTTTTCATTGGAAGTATAGGTATAATAACTGATATAGAATGAGAATATGCTAACTTGATTTTAATTAGCCGTTTATGACGTATTTTCTTTCTATTGATGTTTTCTTTAGTTTAAAAAAACCTAGTTTAATTAACATCAGATCACAGTATACCGACAAATGTTATTTCGATTTACCCCAATACAGATATATAGATCTATAATAATATTTCCATCAAGATCTCAATCCATTGTGCTAGTTCTACAAAGGCAAGTAACGTATTATAAAACTCTCCCACATTTTCCATTACGTCTGTCGACAATGACAAACAAACACACTTTTCCCCCAAATCTGATAACGGTATATAAATCCTGTAACCAAATTTGAACCCTTCTGGAATAACAATCTATAAGTTTTCTGAGAAAATCGAAAGATAACGAACATTTATTCTTAGAGAGGTCATATTGATGCCGTGGCTTCTGAAACAAGGTGATTATGTCGGTAAATTAGTTCGTGGCTCGCATAAAGTGGCAAACTCTAATATCGAAAGCATACTAACTAAATGAGAAGCTTCTAAAATTGTACTGTTGATATTTGAGTTTTATGTTATTGTAGTTTTTGTACATATGGCGATCCCGTAATGTCCAAGGCATTACATTACAATTATTTAAAACTTAACCTTTCTGAACGATTTGACCATCGGGCCAACTGAAACGACTCCCGCACTATCGACCAATGACCGCAGGAGATGCAAGCTCGCACCGATTGATACTTTATCCTTTTAATTAATGCTACTTTAAAGTACATTCGACCAGTCAATATAAGTAATATCTCTGGCCTCCTCGCCACAGTTTGCAGAGTGTGGTTGCGGGGAGGCATTACCGCCACTCCGCGGCGGCCCGCTGTTGATTCTATCACGGATCTACTTCCACATCTCGTTTTGGACATAGCATTAGAACCAGAACAAAAATATGACCAAGTATTCTGTGAACATATGAAATGATGTCGATTGTTTTAAGTTATACATATATTAAATAAAGTCGCAAAGAATTATTGGTTTATTTTTTTACTATTTCAAGAATCATTTAATAACTTACTGAAATGACTCAGTGAAGCTTATGTAAAAGCTTACTGTGAATATACAAGTACGAGACTCTAATGTCAGTTAGTATATGTCTTAAAAAGCTGTTCTGCTTTTTTATTCATAGTCAGAAATCGTTGAATTCAAACACCGCAATAGGAAGTCAGTAATCTGGTCCCAAAACCTTCCCGCAGAAAGGTCAGAGCGATAATGTGAAATATATTTTATGTAAATTTTGGACCTCTGTTACCTATTATTTACATACAAAGATTGGTAGAAATCTTTAGGAGAAAAGCTAGAAATAAATTGAAGTTAAAATGGGCGTGATGTTTTGTACGTAACGTAGGACTGTTACAACGATGTTAGTGCATCATTAGAAAGCTAACTCAGTAAAGACATAAAGGATCAAGTTCAAGGATGTTTCTAGTGTGTAATAAAATAATAGGTATTTTTATTGGTTACAGGAAACCTGAAAATGTGTCTGTATAAATTTACAGACACAGAACACAGTAGTTAAGAAGTAGATTAGAAAGTAAAGTCCATTTTCCTTTTTAAAAGCGCCCAGCACATAAGTGTTTGTAAATGACTGTACGGACCACTCTGGATAGAATATTAGTGGAAATAATGTGTCATTTGCTCGTAATATCATAAAACATTAAAAATATCTACTTTTCTCTCCAGTAAAGGTGATTCCATTTTAATACATTGCTAAGCAAATCCAAGTAGTAACTCTATAATATAACTTTGTCACCCTTATTCCTGCATTTTCCCTCGAGACTTCCCACATTTTCGATTTGAACCGGCCGTTTTCAATTGTACGAAAACCTTCTCTATAATAAAGTAGGCATAATACCTGACCAGCGTATCTTAAGCCCTGTGAATATGAAAGAAGTGAATCGATGCAGATCTCGTTATATTGGTTGGCTCGACAGTTCTCGTGCCTGGAAGTCGATATTTTATTCCTGCTTGTTAAATCTCATTGAGGTTTTTACTCGATTGTGGGAGAGGTTATTTTATTTGAATATCGTGGGTACGTTTCGTTAATCCGGGGTATATTTTGTGACATTTATTATAGTAGTGTTGTAAGGCCACAGTTGTGCTTCGAGAGGTTTTACTCGACTGCCTCGTTGAATATGTATATCGTGAATGACTTTTTCTACAATATATTTCTTGAATTGGTAACACTCTGAATTGGAGACGAAATAACAGTTTTAAAATACGATAAATTGTTTGCTTGAAAATGTTATTCTACATATGTGTGCTATTCATATCCCTAAATCGGCTACATTATACGGTGTTTGTACGGTATCAAAGGAATTGCACAAAAGGTAATGCAGCCAATTGGTCAGTGATATGCACCTTGGATCTGCGCGCGCTCCTATTGTCTGACTAATCTCAGTAAATTTACTGCAGAGTCAACAATGTGAACACCTGCCTGTTGTAAAAAATTCTTTTTGAGCAGTTTTGGTCAAATAGCGGCACAAACATTCTTAATTTATCGTATTTTTTTTATAAGTGCTATTTTAATTTTCTAGGTTTTATAATAGTTGTTGAAGTGCTACTAATTTACGCCCTGTAGTGAATTGATTGGTCCAATGATGGTAAATAAAATAAACAACAATGTTGTAGTATCGCTTTTTATTCCTATTCTGAATATAATATAAAACCAGTAAGAAGCCCAGGGGCAGTAAGTTATCTTTTTTGCAAATTCAGCGCTAACCAGGAGCTACAGTCAAAGGTTTAACAAAGCAATTCTTTATTCATATCTTCCATTCTTCGCAATTCCTGTTAAATTCTGTTGGCAACGCCCGCAGTGTCGTCAAACGTGTGAAATTATACAACAATACTCTGTAATGATCCTTTGCACGCGAAATATACACAAAACTCTGCGGAAATACTATCCTTGTACGAAATTGCTTCAGGAAAATATAGCCTCACTCCTTTGAATAAAGACGGTATTGTCATAAAACTCGGTAGCTTAGATTTTTGTATCACAATCAGTTCGATTTGTAATCGATAAATTTTCTGTATGTCAGTGCAGTAAAGTCGAAACTTGTGCTCGCTCTTGCGGTAATTCAAAATGATTTGTTACACCTTTCCTTGTCATTACGAATTTGTGTCCGCGGGGGGCTTTAGACTTTGTTTTCACAATTTTTAGGATGCGGTCCATTGTATGTGACAATGGAAAATGTACAGATTATTGTGAATTGTACAAAAGATTGACTTCTGCTTAGTTCCAGTACTCGGTTTTGTGGTGAAAGCTTTTTAGATGCGGGTGTCCCTGTGGGGACCAATTTTGGCCACAAATGTTTACTTGTTTATATTGTCTCTTGAAATATTTGTTCCTTTTGAGGCTAAATTATCATTGCTTTTGTGTGTTGTTGTGAAAATTGGACATAAAATAACCGCAACTAATGTTTCTTTTCAAAACTTTTGTTTTTACACAATGCAATTGAAAAGGCACAAAAGATTTGGTCAGTAAGCGCATTTACAGTTGTTTGGATTATTTACGATACTTTACTTATTTTGTACCCTGTTTACAGTTTTTTATGCTACAGCAGTATCTGCAGTATATTCAGACAATATGCTAATTTCTTTCTAAATTTTGTTTATTTTTCTCTTACATCGGACTGAATTTGGAAAAATAGAACACTATCCCAGCCAAAGCTAACTAGCTAAAACACCTCCACCGATGATATTATATCTGATCCAGCCTCTTTATAAAATGTAATACGTTTTTAAGCATCTCCGCGGCGACGCGGCGTCTACGGCTGCAGGAATGTGGTCGGATGGGTTGCCGGAACAATAACATACACGAGAGTTACAACACTCTATTCAGGGTCTGTTCTAAGGTGGAGGAATGTTCTTTGACATATCATTCACTAGAGTGTAAGTCACATGGTTACGGAACAGTAAACAGATAGGCATGTATGTTACAATAGTGGTGAGGGAAAAATACCTAAATGAAACTTATGCGAGTTAGGTTTGCATGAAAATCTGCTTTCTTGATAGTGCTCATGGACTAGTTTTCATTGTGTAAAAAGTGTGTATCTATCAAGCAATGAATATACGCACTTGTACCTAATTTCATGTTACACCTTTTTGGACGCAAATAACAGTGCAAGTTTACAGTATTCTACTTAATAAACTTAAAATGAAGACTTAATAAACAAGCTTAGCACTTTTACTTTGTCCTACCAACCTTCCCTTATCTCCTGCGGTGCATGATTCATCACAGCATCATATTTACCAACCAACCCAGCTACCACCTCCAGCCAATCAAGGAGCGGCTTCAATCAAAGATGGTCGTACAATGGTATCGATGGAAGGTTCATTTTTCATGTTTTGATAGAGCCTGCGCAAGCTAGCTTCGGGTCCGACTGGTGGCAGCACCTATGCTTTAATGATTATGTCCTGACTCAAAACGGCCTGTCTTCATCAAAATGGAAAAAAAATATTAGTGTGGTGTTTTCACTTAGCACTTTATCGACCTTGCCTAATAGATGTGGGTGTAGTTATACTTCAGTATTCTGTGATAGTGGGAGTATCCCGCAAGTTATGGGTCTAATTCCTGCTTGAAATCTAAGAAAAATCTTTTGAAACATAAAGACAATCTAAGTTGAATAGATACACTCACTGCCTGTGACAATGACATCCAGCATACATTAAGTTCACACATTTTAGTTCCTCTTCCACCCAATCACACACTACCTGGCACTGTCAGTAGTGTGCGTGGCGACAACACGTCTGGCCTGTCTGCCCGGAATGCGGTCCGGGGAGGAACCTCGCCGCTGTGGGGTAGGAACTATGTTGCTGTAGTGTGGGATCAACTCACATGTGCTGAGACGTGGAGAAGGATATTATCTGAGATAATTATAACCATTGTGTATAATTGAGAGTACACCTCGCATACACCTAATGCACCAATTTAGACAAATGTATATTCGTATATGGTCACTTCCACTAGTATTCTATACATATATGTATACTAGTGGACGCCTGTGGCTACCCTCGTATTAATTCAAAATAGAAAAGCCTATGTCACTCCGAAGATCGCATACTACTTACTAACATACAAAAAAATATGATGGTCCGTTCAGCCGTTATTGCGTGATGAGTGTTCTGTTCTGTTTATCTAAATGAATAGCTAAACAGACAAAATGTCTAGAAATTGTTGGAACGTATTCTGCTATCAATATTCGAAGTATCTCCAAATAATATTTTTTTAAATATCTTCAACGTTCAGACTTTTGACGCTCTTCAGCTTTATAATATGTATAAATAAATAGATAAAGCCCACAGTTCGGCCTGATATTAGATAAGAAGCAACAAAGACTGAATAAGACCGCATTTCCATCTACCGTGGTAATGATACCAGCAAAATGAGCTTGTTCAGTTTTATATTTAGTAAAAGAATAGATTTTACAAAAAAGGGCAAGTTACATAAATTTGTGTTCGCTTCGTATTTCATTATCTGAGCTGTTTTTTCTATAATTTAGACGTAAGATTATCATCCTAAATGATAGCCTGGTTAAATTATTATTTGTTACTTATTACCGTTGTATTTATGTTAGTAAAATATGTATTATGTTTTTGGAATAATATTCATTGTGGTATTTTTATCAATGGTATCTCAGTGGAATTATCCTATGTAACGTCTGTGATCCACCATCAAACAACGAATTATGTTTGTTAGACCTAAGCTTTTGGGATCCGTGGAAAACATGGGTAAAGAAACCCTCAAATAAGAGCATCTTTCATTGAGTGTACAACATACATACCTATTTTGAGAAAAAATGTAAAGAATAAAAAATATATTTAATTCATATATCGCCCTCTACATCGGCAACACAAAGTACAATAAGACCATTAGATAATTTGTGGTCAAGTGGATTTAAAAGGCGAGATTTGTTGGTTAAGGAATCATCATCATCCTTAGTATTTTAAGTTCATTGGTTGTAAGCCTCATGGATCAATATGAATTGCTGGAATTAAATGACATGCCTCATTTCTGACTTGGCTATAATAAGGTAAAGTAGATTCATAATAAATCGGCTGATTATCATATAGGATTTTCTATACAGAACCACACGTAAGCAACTAGAAGTATTCACATTTTGACAGAATCAAATTATAATAAAATCTTCATGCTTACTTCTTTCCAACAGAATGGGCTATGATCACCAGCCCACTCGCTCTAAAGACTCAAATAATAACATTATTATAAGAATCTACTTGTACCACACAAAACACAAATTGACAAACTAAAACTCATTTTAAAATGAACCTTAACGTGTCGACATAAGAGTGAACAAGATTGTATTGGGTTATATCAATAACTTTGTTTATTAGAGTACATTTTTAAGCGTCTTTGTCGTTTGATCGCGGGTCCAAAGTGCTACAATGTGTACTATAGCGCATTCAGCCTTTTTGGTAACAGCTCACCTTATAAACCTTCGCGTTGGAAATAAAAAGAAAACTTTTGAATTTGGAACGGTTAGAGCGGCGAGGCGGTTACATTTATTGATTCGGTATTCAAATACAAACGGAAATGGATGGCTTTTTAGTGAGCTTCTTAGGAATGAAATGCGTAATCATGTTTGAGGTGAACAAAATGAATTCGACTTTTAAAATGTGAAGTGGAAAAGTAAATGTTTGTTTTGAAATAAAAAGCAAAATGTGCATACTTACATATTTTTATTTATACATATGTACTTTGTGTTTGCTTTGAATGTTGTTGATGTTGAATACATTTTTCTAGTTTGTTTTAAAAGGAGGCAAGGAAACAACAGAATAAATCCACACTGACACATTTTAAAAATATACAAACAATACAAATATGATAAAAATGATTTTCATCAAACTATTCAACCAATATCCATATCTAACAGCATCGCTAACAGTACAGACATCCATTTATAAACGTCCATAGAAAAACTCAACAAAACATCGTCACAAGTCAAACGATTGTTTCCAAATAAATCGATTGTGTACCCGATGTAATCGGAATCACGATTTTTATTCGAACGAGGTGAATCGAGTCGGAACCATTGATGCAAAATATTTACGGAATTATTCTAAAGGTGTGAGTGTCACTGCTCTATTCGGCAACTTTACTTTGATGTTGTTTAAACTAGCTCTTTTAATATGCGACCTAATTTGATAAGTAGGTCCCTCGAGGTATAATTTATCGGTCTTCAAGTCGAGAGTGAATCTGTTTCTTTTAGGCAAGCGCGCTAGATCGTTGGTTCTAGCGTTGCTTAACATCAGGCGAATTGTAGTCTAGCGTGAGCCTATCATGTTTAAAAAATAGGTTATGATCAAATTGATCAGGAAGCCGGTGTAAATATCTAGTTACGACAAACACCAGAATCTTTATTAGAAATCTGCTTATTTTGTCATCTGATCAATTGATAGCACATCTCAAAACTGACTTAACAAAGTTACCCTTAAGTTTATGTGAATAAAAATCATCAAATGTTGTTATCACACTAATATTATAAAAGCGAAAGTGTGTGCGCTTGTGAGTGATTGAGTGTGTATTGTTACCTCTTCCTCACTCAAACGGCTGATCTGATTTGGATCAAATTTAGTATTGAGATAGATTACATCCTGGATTAACACAGAGACTACTTTTTATACCAGTTTTACGCGGGCGACATTGTGGTTATCAAAGTATAGATGTTGAGTCGTTAAGCCATGTCAGAGGCCCTTAGGGCGGCTTTATAATCTCTGGACACTAGAATTGACCACTCTCATTCGATAAGAAGAAGATTAGTAGGTATAGATATTTACCTCATCCAAGTCGCACCATCAGAACCGCACCTTAACCCGATACGAGAGATAAGAACAACGTTTAAGATTCACTTATTGTTCGATGGAGGCTTTTAAGATGATCCGCGATAACCAACACTGATGTTGACAAAAGAGCTCGCTGGCCCGAGCTTTGTCAACATTGGAGATCCGTGGTGTAATATGACTATATTTTTTAATAATTTGCTCAATATACAATTCTTATTACTGAGGGTACTCCTTGCCGAATTCAGTGAGCAAGTTTTTTGGGCAAGTACTTCGAGGAGTGCTTCCACTATCGTTACGGAAAACTCATATTCTCGAATCTTTTATTTTGGATAATATAAAAAAAAACTGTTAAGAAGTTATTTAACGGCTTTGGTGTGACAACAGCCTTTCTGATGTTAAACACTTGTTGCACGCTCGCCTAGAAGAAACTTATTTATTCTGGACTTCATGACTCTTTGATTGTAATATGTATCTGTGGTCCCTGTCCTAAACTAGTTTATAGAGCAGACATATTTTAATCAAATCCATGTCAATTTCGTAATGCACTATATCCGCTTGCTGCACTCAACTCATGCGAGTTTTTTGGATTCGACGCCCTGTAGCTACAAACGTACCACAAAAAACGAGACTTTCAGAATCTTTGGCAACAAAAAGTACCATAGGCGGGAGCTGCTTACATTTGCTTCTCCTGCTCTTCCTAACGGTTCTAGAGCAAACATATTATCGCTATCCTTATCTACTTGAAATCGTTCATTCAATTCAACCGCAACCGACTCAATTTCTTACTTTATCTGTACCGAAATAAATTTCGAAACGTCACCGCCGTGCCGCGATAAAAAATGTTGTTTTGTTTCGTGCTTATAAATAAATATTTTTGTACTATACTACACGTTTTTTATTTTTTGTTAGATGCTTAATATATTTGGAAACATATTAGGAACTTAAAAAACATAGGTCATTTCTCAAATATTGTAATTATTGAATATTTCCTACCTATAGGTCTGATTTTAGATAGATAGATAAATTCTTTATTAATATTTATAAATACACAACATACATAAAAAACAATACAAAAAAACATAGAAAATAAAATTTGCGTTTTAATTGGCGGCCTTATCGCTAAGAGCGATCTCTTCCAGGCAACCAATTTTTTTAGGCAGGATTTTGGTTGTTTTTTCGGTATGAACCGGACTAGGAACTAAAAGGGACAATGAAATTTAATCAATTTTACGTCAAAAGAAGCGTTAATTCAATAGCATTTAAAATAATTATATAGATGGTGCACAAGTGGCCTGGTCGAGCCACAATTGCCGTTTTTGTGAACGGCGCGCGCGGGCCCTGTTTGTTCTGGGGCATCGAATCCAAAAAAAATCGCAAGAATTGAGTGTCGCAAGCGGCTCGTTTTTAGTGGTACGTTTTGTAGCTACAGTGCAGCAAGCGGATAAGTTTTTGTCTCAATCCATTTTTATTTTCAGATAATTAATAGGCTCACCGGTACTTACGTAATGCTTTCTGAATACTCAATAATGATCAATTTTATACGGACCCCTAGCACCACACCTGCAGTCACACTCTTGGCCACTTCTTTGTCCTCGCCGCGCTCCGATACCGTGACAGGGTATAAGTCACATCAATAGCAACATCACGCGACTCCTGACTGATCATACATACTGGACAGATACATTGTTCTGATTTGGAAGTTTTTGTATAAATTTGGTAAACTTAGCTAAATATTATAAAAAAATGATTCATTTTTATGAATCCTAGGAGGAAGCATGTAAAGGATTACAGAAAATTGAGACAGATATCGTATAAACTAACAACATTTACAAGTAATGAAAACCACGTACGTCAAAACTTACGACTTACTTACTTACGTTTACTTAATTGTAGGAATATAAAATTTGATGTCGTATATTTATTTTTTACTACGCATATTGTAGATAGAATTCCGCTTTACATATGTATAAAAAGACCACAATTACAAATTGCTTTTATTTGGGTCATATTTCATAATACGTAACAATATTACATGGATTTTATAAAAAAAAATATGCAAAGGAATCGATAAACATTCGTCGTCACGGATAAGTCTTGCAAAGTTACGCATGTCATTTATTATTCAAAACTCATAAATCCACGTAAACAATAACAAATCGATTAGTCCTAACATCAAAATGACAACCCTTTGCACCGTTTTTCAACGTAATCCCCAAAACAAACCGCAAACCTTGGTCTCTAATAAACGATTTCAAATTAAATATACGAATATCGAATCGAATCTGGGGACCCGATTATTTACGAGGTGTCCGAATCGATTTTTATGACGAGCGATTTTTATTTTGCCAATCCTTATTCTGGTAATTGGTAATCAAGGCATGCAGTATACTTCCCCTTTTTCGTTCAATATATTATAATAAAATCAATTACTTACATTCGTAAATACAAGACAATAACAATTGAATTTATTTTGCAGTGTCTTATGCCTGTTTTCTTATTGTAATATTATGTAAAAGTGTGTTAATGACCACTGATCTCGTTTACAAATTTCCTGGGCAGTGTTGTCTGGAAGAGATCATTTAATATAATAAAGTGTACTGCACCCAGTTTTTAAGTATGTATATGTTCTTTGTTATTACAATTGTCGGGTGTATATGTACGTAGTTTCAAAAACCTATTTGATTCAATCAGGAACATTAAAATGTCAAATGTCTCAGGAATAAGATCCCTTATTTACACGTTCCATTGAGGCACAAACACACGCACAGACAAACACCAGGAATGTCGGTCCGGTCACGGTGCGATTAAATGTTATTCATAATTTTATAGGCCGCGTAAATTTTGAGGTTTCTGGACGTTAAAATATTGCGGTTATAGAATATGGTGGTTATTATTTATTTAATTGTTTGTGATCTCATCTGGTTTTGTAGGAAAGTGTCTTGGAGTCGTCAGGCGTAAAGATGCGATATAAAAAGGTCCAAGCTATGCTAATTTGGATGAACGAGTGAATATACATAGATATCTTCTTCTGCTTTTTTGTTCCACATTATTAATTAAATATTGGTGTCATACAATTCCTTTTGCATTCAGCCTCCTATTACAGTGTCGTTTGTGTTAAGTATTGCTTGAGGCAATCAGATAATCAAACGCCGCCGAGCAAGTGTTAAAAGTTGAGCTGAATTAGAAGTTTATAATACAGACCACTTATTTCAACTCCTTCACTCAAATCAATCGAGCAATACGCGTAAAGGCACAACAATCGCACATAAAACATTAACAACCAAATTCGTGTTTCTCAAGTTTACAGCGGCTACCGTTCAATAAAACTCAGGTGTTGGACAGACGGACTGAGGTGATATATAGAGGCCAATTAAACTCGCGCCCAACTCTAATGATGAGCTACCGGGGGTCCGCGGGCAGATGTACGAATGTGGTAGAAGGAACAGGGGAAAATACCAAGAAGATAAAAACCAAGTCCTCTGTTCTCTCTAGCTACATTTTGAAGACGTAATTTTAGTAAATTTTCATAATGATCTGTTTCAAATGTATCTAAGATTTATAATTATGAGGTATTTTTATACTTTGGTGTGTTGTTGCTGCTTTTTTTTTAAAAGAAACTCAGCTTGTCCTCATACGACGTGATCATGAACATTTAAATGTATTTTTTATTTATCTAGCCACTATGTTTTGATTGGAATTGGTAAACGCATCGTAAAAATTTGTATGTCATCTAAAAAGGTAAGAATTTCTTTTTTTGCTCAACTAGGTAAAAAGTCACCCTCACAATATAGGTCACATCACACACACGCCAGTTCTAATAAACGACAGCGTTCATAAATCTAACCGTCGTTTAGACACGTTTATGACACCATAAACGTTTTTAATTAAGGATTGAAATCACGATCGACGCCGCCTACGGTATATTTATTACTCTATGTTATATCCAAGACATTACCGAAATAATTCACAATTATTTTAGACTCTGATAACAGGTACATAGAGTTTATTATGGTTTGTTTTCAGTCGACAGTGCATTTTAAACTTTTGTTCACGTGTCCCAATTAGCACATAAGATCTTAACATCATACTTAGAGTAATTACTGGGTTTTCTTCGTATATTGTGGGTATTGTAATGTTGAGTGGACGATTACACGAGATTGTTTCGTGATTTCGAAATAATGCAGTATCTGTTTTGTGAACAAAATGGCGAGTCACACGGTTTAACTTTTGTTCACAAATTGATACGTTTGATGTTCATTATACTCTAATTGGATGTTTTCTTTTTAGGTTCAGAATTTCCAGCTCAACCTTCAACACTAATAACTCGTCTAGATTTGACAAGCCGATAAAAAAAACAACAATTAAACTTCAAGCCCTTACAAAACACTGCTTACAGCAGATTACTTTCTACCTGGCAGTACCTAATATATGCAATCAATGGAGGAAATCACATGCGATTACCAATGCTAAGCAAAGGTTGACGCGGTCAGGCCTTGGATGGGTAACCGAAAAGTGGCATTCCGTTTTGGGCGTTTCCGTGGGTCAGATGACACGTTAAATTATAGGTCCCGTTATATTTGTCTAGTATGGCAGTCTTAAAGCCATGTCAGAGGCCTTAGAGGGAGGTTTCAGAAACTCTCGACACCCGAGTTGGCAACTCTCATTCGATAAGAAGAAGTGCTACAGTTAGGAAAGATCTGATAATTCCCAGGGTAAACCTTAGAAATGTATCGCCATTAATTTATTTCTATACATACATATTGTAGTAGGAAGGTACATTTTGATTAATTTTACTAAACGATTTGTGATTTTAACTTGCTCTAAAGTCTGCATTAGTCATCTAAATCTCTACTCACGGTATAAAATCAGCAGCACCAAACAAAGAAAAACAAAAGCAGCCTTTTGTAATTAACCGACATCACAAATAAAGATCTCCATATCATTGGTGGCACAAAAAGGGGTCTGTAAGGCCGGGAGCACACTGGGCACAATGCAGCACACAATGTCTTATTACAAGATAGGATCGAGAGAACGCTGGTGCGAGTTTCAATTAAAATTCTTATTAGCTTCCGGGCGAGGTGGGTATTCAGGCAGTGGATACCTATCTACTGCCTATGTAGGATGAAGATTGGTCATCGAATAGATAAACACGTTGAAAAAGTGTAATAGACATTACTTATACATTAGATATCTAATTAATTTTCCATATGCTAATAATTTATTTCTTAATTAATGTATTGGTTGTTTTTTACCATTTTAATAAAGTAAATAAAAATAAATAAAAAAAAACTCTGATGTTACCTACAAATAAGAAAATTCGCGAGTTAAGTTAGTGTGTATGTTTGTATATTAATAAAAGTCTGGACCGACTTGCAGGAAGTTTATCATTAAACTAAACACATACATATGACTAAGAATTAACACAAACAATACTCTTTACATATTTTAGGGTTTGGTTGTAGTAGTCGCTAGAATACAAAAATACTTTAGTTGAAAAGAAATTCACCACGCACTTTGGTGAAAATAATTATGTACATAGAAATGCATTCCTAGGATTACAATTTATATTTTATTGCTTTGAATTATTTACTTATACCATTGATTTGGTTGCCGTTGACTACCAAACACTCGAATTAAGAAGATCTTAAAAGTATTCACAGAATAAGATCCCAACTTAAAAGATGGTGTGAGTTGGACTTAAATGTCAACCTGCCATTTTGATGCACTTTAACGTGAGACCTGATTTAACCAGATAACGATACGGAGCCGAGATCAAAGCTACTGTGACGAATGACGAGGAGCTTCTAAAAAGGATGTTAAGTTTGAATTAAATTGTTGAGAGTTAGTAATGTTTGTTGAATATTTGTTGAGGTATTTTATAGTGGACACTAAACAGAGGATTAGGTGAAACTAGTACAAATAACTAAATTAATTTAATAGTTTTTTTATAATGAGATGAGTTCTAATCAATCTAGTTTCATCAATATCAGTACATTAATTTATAATTTATAAGCATATAATAAAGAAGACATGTGTAGGCAATGGCGTTTGTTTAATTTTTCTACCATTTGTTTTTAAAAATTCAACTGATTGACTAGTACCAATAATAATAATCATACTTACAACTATTCGTTTTTGTTTTTCATTAATTAGTAAAATGCAATAAAGAATACACCTGCTTTGGGGTAATTAATGGATTGAATAAATTAAACAAGAGACCGCAAACTTGAGGCCTAAAGAAAATATTCCAAAAATGTCGCCGAAACCTCTTCGTAGGATATTAATCATAACGCAAGGTCATAAGCAATTAAATTAGTAAAAAGACAGCCACTGAATTATGAATGATACAGAGTTATATCTAACTAATTCTTATTTATAAAAGAGACGCTATTTACCAGTCCAGTAAAAATAAAAAAGCGGGTCGCAAATATGTATTGAAAAATATTTTAATTTTATTATTGTTTTAGTTTAGTGTATGTATTCGTATTGTTTATTTGTTAATTATTGAATATTTATTTATTAAAAATAGTACTTTAAACCTAACATATATATACTATTCGAAAACTGGAAAATTAAATTAACGTTATTAAAGCTTAAGATTTGTTTTAAAAAGTTGTACTCACATATCAAAGCATTGTAATAAGTCTGTATATCAGCTGATAAAAACTCGGATAGATTTACACATTTATGTCGCTGGATTAGGAATTATAGTGTGTTAGAAATAAATTAGCTTCGAAAACTAATGTTTTTGATTCCAAAGTGAATTAGAATACATTTTTTGTTTTATACATTTATGATTTATGTCCCGCTGAGGTGTCAAACTTTTGATTCGAATTTTTAAATTAACACCCATTTAGATGTATTATTTTCGCAAATATAATGAACAATAGGATTATTTAGCGTCGTGTTCGCCGATAGATGTATTAATTTTGTTAATTGGATTAATAAATCTTGTTTATCTTGTTAGTTTTGTATCGAAATTAATTTAAATAACTCATAAAAAGTCGTTATAGCTACGTTGTGATTAAAGCAACTTACTAAAAATATGTTTAAATTTTTTCAATAACAAAATTAGCTGTTACATTTCACTAAGACGAAAGCTTTATACTAAAGCATCTTTTATCAGTGATCTTGGTTTCATATTTCGGCTACTGTGCGCCGTGACGTCACCTGAGAAGCCTCACTGACTGCCGCCGAGCCAGGCCGGGACTTGTCTGGTATGAGTATACCAAACGAGTGTTTGATATGTATACTTGTTAGGGCTGAGATTCATTAAATACAAGAACATACCTATAAATATAACAAAAAAAATATAATTTTGAATTTTATGAATACTATCTAATCTCTATTCCCCTCGAACTATAATTTATCGGTCTTCAAGTCGAGAGTGAATCGGTTTCTTCTAGGCAAGCACGCTAGATCGTAGATTATAACGTTGGGTAACATCAGGCAAGTTATAACTCGACTGATAGCTTTGACTAGACAAGCGTGAGCCTATCTAGTTAAAAAAAAACTAGTTTAGTAGCTATAAAATCACTCAATATGAATACGATTTTACTAAACATTTAAAGCCCGCCTTGAATTTGTTTGGTATTTTTACTAGTTCAAGCAAAACCTTTAGCCTAGAGGTTACATTACACTATTGTTGTACGATTAAACCTATAAACATCATTATATAATTCGTTTTTGTCTTTAAGTAAATGTAGTAAATATTATGATTATGTACAATTCTAGCACATGTTTCCAGGTCTAGAAAAATGTCGCGACATTAATCCTATCCCTGACCGCGGTGTATGTGCGCGCAGCCTAAGGCCGGGTACACACAGCGGGGCGTCCGCAGCCACCACAAGCGCATAAATTCAACATTTGTCACGGTATTAACACTCGAAAAAGGGTTTTATCATGTCGCCCCGTATCCGGTAATCGCACCGAATTCATATGAATATTTTTGCCTTTTAAAAAACGTCCCGTCTTTGTTGTTTGCCGAGAGAGGTGAGATAAATGATGTCGCTCGTCTTGTTGTGGTAGCTGCCTCGGGTTGCCATTGCGGGGGAAATATGTATGGTACAGGTTTTTACTCTATATTATTCTTAAAGTCATATTTAAAAAACAATGATCAAATAAGACAAATTGTAATCATTGTACTTTAAAACACGTGTTTATTTTCTATCATCAGCGAAAATATTAAATTTACTATTTTTATTGCACAATGCTCATTTTGGCGTCGATTTCATAAAAGACAACAATGTGTTTCAATGATTTATAGAAATCGCGTAAACTGCCATATTAGGGTGCATCTGCAGAACACAACTAATCAAATTTCCACGCGACCAAACAACGGCCATTATGTTCATAACATGTAGCATTATATAACGAACAATGCAATAAAAGTGCGCGTTAAAAATCGCAAAAAAACTATCGATTCAAGTAAAGAGCGATTGTTGTGCAAACTCGCGATTCGATATGGTTAAATGGGGCGGCATTAAACGGGCGGCATTTAGTGCATGTGAACCATGCTTAATGATTTAGAACTAATATTAAACTGATTTTATTGAAAACTATTCTTTATCTACAGGATATCATAGTATTTTTTGGCGTAAACAGTCTGTTGCAATTGAAGATTTTTTGAGCAAACGGGATAATTTTACAAAATCATATTTCTATATTTTTTCTCAATACCGCCTTTGATCCATTTCTTTACGCAAAACAACTCATGCGCCTGGAAATAAGTGGGAAAAGGTATTAGAAAAACAAGTTTTAGAATATGATATTTCCGTTTTGAGTTATGATCCGTCGCTTTTGTTGTAGGATAATGGGTAATAGTTTACTTCCTATTTTTTATTTGTGCAAATGATGTAAATACTGAAATAGCGGGTTTGCAAAAGCTGTTTTGTAACTTTGTCGGGTATTTTGAAAGCAAATGGATAATACAAAAACAAAATATGAACAACATTTTTGTACATTATTCTTCTATGTTATAAAGGCAAGGTATGTCTATATTCATTGTGAATAAGCATTCGTTCCTCCTCTTCTTATTGTTCTACAACCTTAATTGACTGAAATTAAAGGCATTCATATCTACTTATCTCGACACCAGTACATTAATCTGTAGGAATGTGCCGGCATCATAGAAAACACATGTAGCTGAGAATAAAAACAAAATAACATTAAGTAGACACCAAAAAAGTTCATTGAGCAAGCCATGAGATACATTTACGTTAGTTATATGACATCACAAGTTTCATGCTAATATCACCTCTATTTTTATCCAAGCTAAGGATCGAAAAGGCAAACAGATGGGAGGTGGTTATAACTTTACGTTTTGGAATGTACAATAGAAGCGGTAACACCAATAAGGCTGTGCACCTGTTAAAAGAACGCATCTTAAAATCCTTTACATATTTTCGAAACGCATTCTTCCCGAGCCACTCTTTGTGTTTATTTAAAAACTGATTCCTTTAAAAAGGGGACGATGATAAATAGATGAAACTTGATTAAAATGACGCAGCGTGTTTGTAATAGAAGCTTCCGAACAGTTTCCACAATACAGCGCAGTTTATAGTTTCTCTACTGATTTCTTTATTGAATTTTTGATGACATTGCATTTATAATTTGTAAAGGAAAGTTCAATTGCCTTTCTTAAAACCTCTTCATGTATTTAAGATTACTCTATACAGACTGATGTCAAAATTATTGAAAAAAAAAATCATAATAAATCTGCAGCGCTACTTTTCAATAATCTATAAAACTACCACCTTCGACTAAACATAAAAGTACTGCATACATAACATACATTTACTATAGTACCTATATTTAGTAGATCACTGGTATACAAGAATAAATGTTTCCACAATTTCTTATCAACTTTGAATAGCCCTTTCATTTAAAATCTAAACACATCGATAGTTCTGGCCTTATTTCAAAAGCAAAGAATCAAAATAAAGTGAAACATCAATAGATGACCGCCTAACTCTTGTTCTGTCCTATTCTCAGGTATTAGGATTCCTGTAAGAGAGAAAGGGATAGATATAGTATGGAAGGCTTAGTGGTCATCCCTGGACTTCATAGATGATCAGGTTTGAAAGCAGACATGGCGACGCCAGACTCGCATCTGTTGTAATATTATAGTAATAAATTATATTAGACGTTTTTAATAATTCGAGTAATGTGTTCTTAACGTGGGAAGGTTGTCTAAACAAAAAATTATGGCCTATGGTATGCGTAATTTAAGGTAAGTGTTCTTTTACGTTTAAGAATTTAACTGTAGATGACGGTCTAATTCTTGACGTTATATCGATAATGTCATAATCGGATTGGTAGTGAGGGTGAAAATATTTTTTTCTCCGGCAATTTAATACAAAATTATCAAACATTACATTCCCAAACAGTATAAAAGAAATCAACTAACACAGCTGCGTAATTCCAAACTTGTACTGTGTCTATGGACCTTCTGTTTTGGATATAAAACCACATCGTCATCCATTCAAAAAGAAATAGAGAAAACGTTTTCAAATTAAAATACCAAACAAACACCACACAGTAATTACTAGCTGTGAATCCGAACAACTAATTTCGAGGTCGACAATTTATCTGACACTCTAAACGTTAAATTTAAATAACATCTCATCACAACCGACACAAATTTCAAATTCAACATCCACTTTCACATTTATTTCGACTGGTTAGAGTTTAAAACTGTCCAATTTTATGTTTCATCAGAATTTGTGGGCCACTGAAGAAGTCAATTTTTCCCTTAGAAAAGCTAAGACCATTAAAACATAATGAGTGGCCAAAGAAGAGGTTCTTTGTGTTACCACGTGCCACTCGACCGGGCTACAAACTCAACTACCGTTTAGCACAATAGTTGGAAATAATTGAACAATTAATGTCCAGTATTGTTGATGTAAAGGCACTTGAAACAGTCGTAATGATGTCGACTTTTAGTTCGAAGTTACGACTCACAATAACGAGGCTACGGATTCGGATAATGAAAAATCCGTTGGCCGTTAGATCTGTTTTGAAATTGTAATTCATGGAACATCCAATTACTGGCTTCAATTATTTAATACATCGGCAGAATCAAACCGCGTGACTACGCGACTTGGTATTAACAGTTAAGTACTAAATGTCATTCTATATTAATTATTTAAATTAATTAATTACATAGTATTGAATACTATTCTTTGATTACGTATAACTAAGGTAACAAACACACATAACGTGTTTAACGTGTGAAAGTTGCAGTTTTATCATGATGTTATGTTATTAAGATATCTGTCTGTTCCTGCCTGTACAAAAAATTGTCTCCAATAAATCAAACCCAACACCATCTAAAATGAAATTAAATTCCCATTGAATATTTTATCTAACCACCATCGTGTAAGACAAGAGAAGCTAATTCTATAAAAGCAAAGGGTTAGTATACAATAGATAGACAATATACCACCAAATACTCACCACAGTCGTAATACTATAAAATTGTACTAAAATGAACCTTATGTTGATGCAATAGATTCGACACAACACATTAAATACAACAAATCAGTTAAAGATAAAAATGGAATTGGTACGATTCAAGATATAGGATCAGTTAATTTTTCCGGGCTGATGCCTCCGCTGAATGGTGGCATAGTTTCATGCGTATGAAGGGTGGTTGGCTTTATACGTTCACACGGGTTCGACGGATAAACCGAAATATTACGTGATAACGATAGGAAATAAGTTCCGAATAATGTACACATATTGTATGTACTTACGTATTTAATTCTGCCCGATGGAAAATGGAATAGTGAATTAAGATGTATAATATCTTTTCTAAACCATCCTAATCCGTTACATCACTAATTCCTAAGTGCCTAAGTAGATCTCCGTTTTCATTTAGTCTATAGAAACCGTCCATAATGAGCGGAGAACAACGAGAGAGGTTTCTTTGTACAGCGACCATTACAAAACTCGGTGTTCAGAGCACACAGACCAACATCGTCATAATTGGTAATGTTTGTATAACAGAAGCCATTCACAAACGCACAGAAGCCGAAAAGGAGATTTGAACAAACAGACCTTAGAGTTTCCCGTATGTCTGCACAATGAGTGGCTGGCTCGAGTGGCCGCAGCGAGGCGACAATGGCCGCCGCTCCGGCACAAACTAAATATTATCACGCACAGCGCGAGCAAACAATGCTGCCTCGGGGCACGGCGTAGGTAATGTGCGCCGCTTTGTTTCAGGTGCCATTACCCAATCGAGTGGCGGAACTCCGCGGTCTGCATCTTCGACATGTGCATCGCCAACAAAGATGTCCGTCCCGACACGAGCACCGCTCCCGGCCACGATCGTTAGCGCCCGCTCTTCTGAGACAATTCCAGTTTCGCGAATTTCGATGCGCACAATACTCGCAGCACAATCCGACTGACAACAATAGAGTTATTGTCATAAAATAGCCAATAGGTACGAAAATGACGGGTTGCGAACTGGCTTTGTGAGGAGCGAAATTTCAGCCATTATGACGGATTCTTTGTTCGGCGTATCCTCAGGGAGTCGGAGACAACGTCCACAATGCCACCGTGAAACGTATTTATAAACGTTATGATATGAATGGATAATATGCGAGCGCTCATTGTGCGCATTGTGCCGTGACAATGGACGCCTGATCGAGGCCTTGAGCTTGTACAATATCGAGATTAGACGCCGAGGACAGGAGGACGCAGATGGCGGAGAATGACCCCTTCGGAGACCTAGCACTACAATGGTGGTACAAAACGTTAACACTAATATAAAACTTGTTCGGTTATGATTCACGTGGATCGGATTGTTCTGTTGCGTAAATATGAGATAATGTCTATTGTAACCGTCATATTCTTCGTCCTTGAAGACGAACAATGCTCGCAACTGGGGCTCGTGATTGTCCCACCAAGATGTACAATTGACGCGAGAAGGAATGAGTAAAGTCAACTTGCTCCTGTAGAAAGTGGACACAGCTTGTGTGCCGTCAAAATTAAACAAACCCACCATTTTGTTCGTGACAAAGCCCGAATACAGAAAAAGGAAATACAAACGTATCAACGCCAAAAACAAAGTCTAAAACGTGGTTAACTAAAATGCCACGGGCACAGCGCGCCGCCATTGTGCGCGACATAGAATGAAAGATAAAAGGAAAGAATGAAAGATAAAAGAAAGAATAAAAGAAAAGGAAAGATTGTGTCGTTTCTGTTTGAACAATGCGGCTGTCGCCGGCACGCCGCGAGCCCGCGTGAGGCGATCGGGACAATAAACGCCCAATCATTTCACAGTTTTTACTACCTAACCATCGTTTTTTCAAATGGTTATGAAAAGGATAAAGTCAGTCTCAGGTTTTATGTACGAACTTATTCTTACTTAATAATTCTAGAGCTTTAATGTACCTACTTATAGTCTTTTTAATCACAAAATTAACATTGTTATTTGCCTGCTATTATGGAAACAAAATAGTCCTCGAACTATTTTTATTTCACAGCCAACGAATCCAGCAATTATGAATACTTGTGAATGTTTCCATTTCAAAACATACATAGTTTCATATTGTAATTTATTTGCAGATTGCAATTACAATGGGTACTTGTGAACTGAACTGATTTTGCCTTTAACGATGATGTAGCGTTTTGCATGAGGTTTATCTTATGACAACCACAGCTATTTCATTCGGCAAATCAATCAAGATTCTATTAGCACTGTAACTGTCTACTGAATGTGAAATTCGATTCCACAGCACTATTCGAACCTAAAATAACAACTTCTTTTGTCAATACATATTGGATTCTTAGATTGCGTACGCAATCTTTTGTCACTGTTTCTTGCGTTATTATTTTTTGTGAGATTTGATACGTTGACGGATTCAACGCATTTCTGATATGAATGGTGTTGTTTTTTTTGGAATAGTGACACCTGAATCTTACATCCCTTTGAGCTAAGGGAGTCAACCTATGATCAATTTGAATTCTTTTGTCGTGCAGGTATTTGGATTGTTCCGGGACTTTTTAGTTTCTTTGTCACTCGGCTTTTTATTTTCCGATTCGACTTTAAAAAGTCGATAATACTTATTTTTTTTATATACTTACAAGGATTAAGTTTAAGATTTAAATTACTTTTCTATTTATTAAGATAAATTTTGTTAACAATGTAAAGTAAAAATTCAATAATGTGCATTATCAAGTAATTTCTGCAATAAATCTTATATTATGTTAATAATCTACAGGAGCTGAATAAACAACAAAATAGTTTTGACTTTCCCACAAAGGCCTATAATTTTAAATTCATTTAAAATCACACCCATCCTTAGAGTCCTCGATGCCGCCCATTTTTCTCATACTTTAGCAATTTTAGCTTATTGTACAATACTTAGTTTGTTAAAGTAACTTCTCTTGTCTTGAATTATCACAGCTTGATTACCGCCCAATAAAGTTTTGACCAAGAAGTACCGGGAGCTTATAAGCTCGCTAAGGGTAGTTCAGGGGTAGAAAGCGCCCCGCTGGGAGTCAAGAGCAAGTCTGATGTATACCATTAGGATTTATTAGAACTTAATTTATTGGTACAAATGATGAATTAAACGTGTGTGAGATTTTAATGTAAATATTATGTAAACTGGATATATGAACTGGAGTTATAGCTATTATGATATTTTTTAGAATAGAAAATATGTAGGTATATATTTTATATAGGTACGTATTTTAATATAAATAAATGGTACAACAGACAGACTAAGGTTTAAAATGTTTACTCGAACCTTATCAGGTTTATTGCTGTTTTTCTTATTGTTATACCTACTAATCTAAAATCTGCTTACAACTATATAAATATCACATATCATACAAATAAAACATTTTTTTTTTATTATTATAGTTGCTAGACTAAAATTTAACTAATTAAATAAGTTATCATAAAATAATAATAAATAAGTTTTAGCTTTTAAGTGTTGCTATTCAATTACTAAACCATAGGCATTGCAACACTCGCAGCTTAGTCTCCGCCCATCGCCAGCATTTCCCACAACACCACATTCCCATACAGCACTGTGCTGTGGTCCTCGGCAGGGCGCTGCTGCGCTGGGCGGGAGACACGCTGCGCGCCCGCCCACTGACTCAGGGGATCCAGGGGATTTCACACGCTACTGTTGTTAAGTCAGGGTAAGGTGGTGCAGAAGTGTAAAAACGTCAGTGTAAATGTAGAATAAGTTTTAGTATGTATAATATTTAAAAGTTACTCGAGGCAAGTTGGTGCAGAAATGTCTTTAAATGTCCTATAGAAACATTTTAACAGTTTGAATTTAAACATTAAGGTTAAATGAATTAGTATCTATACTAATATTATAAAGCTGAAGAGTTTGTTTGTTTGAACGCGTTAATCTCAGGAACAACTGGTGCGAATTGAAAAATACTTTTTGTGTTTAATAGACCATTTATCGAGGAAGGCTTTAGGCTATATAACATCACGCTGCCAGTAATAGGAGCGAAGAAATAATGGAAAATGTGGAAAAAACGGGGAAAATTATTCATCTTTGAGGGCTTCCGTTGCGTGCGCTGCGAAAATGGTTCAAGATATCACAAAAATATGTACCTATTAAAAAATTATTTTTCTTAAAATAATCTTACAAAATGTCTTCAACAATATATGTCTATCTTTTAACTTTATCGGTTAACTCACTAGAACCGTTTTTATGGTAATAAGTATTCGACGCGGACGAAGTCGCGGGCACCAGCTAGTCTTGGTATATTGGTCAAACCTACGTCTTAGAATATCAAGTGGGTTTCACATACATTTGCAAGGGAAGTAAATTGGTACAAAATTAATGTGACTTGCGTCAGTGCTGCTACAATTGAATTTTTATCTTGCATTTGTCAGTTTAATTTTTATGAAAGTAAAGCAAGAGCTAGTGGATATATTTTTAAAGTTTATACATTAGTCCGAAAACATATTGGTGATCGGTAGCTTGATAGATATTGGTTTGTATTTAAAATCATCGCGGCACTTCTGTGTAAAAATGATCAAAAATCTTTACAATACTTTTTGCTTTCGTAATCAAATTGATAAAACTACCTATGTTTGAAATATTTTCTGTGTACCGTCCATTTTATTTTTTGGCTTCATAAAATAATTTAACATAATGTCATAATAATACCACACTAAAACATATTTGGTCGAGCCGTTATTACAAAATAATATCAATGATATGCAAATTATATCCAAAATATTTTCGTTGTAAACGTTTTATATTTTGTTTTCTCACAACTTTAACTATTAAACTAAACATAATAATGCGAAGTAATAAAGCTAAGAAACACAATAAAATTCTGTTGGGTGTTGACCATTCGCAAGATCATAAAAATGGGATTAAAAACGCTGACGCATTGCCTATTTTTAACTATTCCTAAATGTCACAATTTATGACACCTAGACAATAAATAATCCCACCACTAATTCCATCACAGTAACACATTAAATGCATTCAAATTCCCATAGTTGTACAGTGACATGCACTAAAATTATACACCCCTTTAGAAAATTTAAAATTCCGTCATAAAATTACCATCGGGCATAATTAGGTGTATTATAATGTAGTTTGCACGGTGGGCACTAGTTTTATTCAGGATAGAATAGAGAATAGACACAGAGCGTGCACAACAATATGCCATGTTTACATTGTGCACGAATGTATAATTAATAATGAAATATTGGTGTGGTCATGAGAAACCGGGTCCGGTGTGGACTACATTACTTGAAGTGGCTTCACATGTATAATTTCTGTGGGTTTCCTCGTGTCTCAATGGGTTTGTGTCAGTAAAGTGATTTTGAATTAGTCTTACAACACTTCAGGGAGAAGTCACTGATTTAAATTCAAAATGAGTGCATGCTGTGAATGTATAAGTATCTACTATATGTCATGTCCATTTGAAAACGAACTAGGATTGAATTTATAGAACAGTCGTAAATATTACTACACTGTTCGTAATTCATTACTTGCGCCATTGAAAATTTGCAATAACGTCAACTTTATGGACAAAAACTAGTCGCTATTAATAAAATATCCAATTTTATTCAAGTCAAGCGCATTTTCTCCACACAATACATCTTAAACGCATTGAATACAACTCCGGACATAAAATAAAGCACAACAAATCGTCCATTAGTTCTGTAATCGTCTCAGGCGCGTCACTCGCGTTATTCCAGGTTGTGCCAACAGCGGGACAGATCCTGAGTTATGGCCGCGGACAATGGACTATCAATATTCGTTGCACGATGAGCCATGTTTATTGGCGTGCACTGGAATGTGATTGAAATGGAGTGTTTTAAATTGATCAGATGAATTTAATTACGAAGGTTATTTATGGAGAGAATCGGTTCTATGATTTAGATTTTTTAAAGGTTTGTGATACATGTTACCCATTACCTATAAATAGATGAGTAAATTTCATCGTAAATATTTTTAAAACATTAAATAAAGTATGTGGAAATCTATTAGATGTGTACGACTATCAAGCGACAAATGCAATACCATATATAAAAAAAACCGCCTGGTGAAAAACTAGATATAATATTTCAATAGCCGGTTTCCAATCAGCCCCACATTACAGTGAAACCTTGAAGCGACACCAGTTCGTATTTTACTCTTTACTGTTAATTCCTTTTTAACCCTTACAATACTTCTTTAGAGCCAACTCTCTCTCACCCACTCGCGAGAATAATTATTTTCACACTGCAAATCTATTGCCTTTATGCTTTATCTATTTCACAGAACCGCTCAAAGCGTGAAATATTTACTCCAGTGTCAATATTATTTATGTGCTAGGCATTAATTCTTAGGGCTGTGTCGTTTATCAAGTGAGCTCAGTCTGTTATGAACTGGCGAGGTGTGACGACCCTGTGTTAATGTGGTCAAGCCTTTACATATTGAAACTTAGCTGGATCAAAGGATGTAAGACGGCAAGGAACAGTTCATCATGGAAAATCTTTGAAAATAGTATATTCAAAATACATACAAGGGCAATTATTTCTCCTTTAATGATAAAATGAAAGCATATCCTTTGTACAAAATTAATAAAACAACACATACACATTACACAGACAGTATTTTTTATATATAATAAGTATGTATTTACAAAAGAAAAGTATGTATATAAGTATTATATCCGTTATCTAGTACCCACGACACAAGCGTTTGCTTAGTGTGGGGCTAGATGGCGTTGTGTGCAATGTCCCGGAATATTTATTTATTTATTAGTAGGTTTTTGTATGCACTTTTCCTATCTGGTAAATAAACCATAAAAATCAATACAATGACGATTTAAAGCATAAATTGTGTGTCGATCGCAAACGATCACTTTTCCAATACTCTAAGATTACGCTGTAGATAATCACACAAAAACCTCATTATTTTCCTACATCACGCAGTCCCTAGGCCACAGAACACGGGTACAAGTCCAGGTAGGTCAGTAAATCAGGATTAGCGGAGCAACCAACGAGCCTCATTTGAGTGTTATTTATAAACTAAATCCGAACCAACCGTCCCCGAGGTCAGAGTGACTGAAAAACGAGGAATTTTTAATACTTGCTGAGCGCGTAGTTAGATATTATTTTATGCTTATTGATAGGACGGTAATGTACGGATAAGAATGAATAGATGGAGGTAAGAACTGTTGATGGATATATTAAGAAAACATGACAAAAATGTAGCATAGTCTTCCCTGGCTGGCTGTTAAAAAAAGCACTTCGATTTAGGATTAAGGAAAGAAGTTTTTCATCATAATAAGTCACCTTTTTCTTCTACGCTAGGTTATGTTATATCGACATTACGGACGCGTGACCAAAATGCTGGCCTTTTTCTGGCTCAACGTATCAGCATTGCCATCCAGCGTGGCAATGCGGCCAGCATGCCGGGTACGCTGCCCTCTGGTAGTGAGCTGGAGCACTTAGATTATCTTTAGGCTTTTCTAAAGATTTTCTAAGTGCCCCTTTTTGTAGTAGTTAGAAGTAGTATGTTTAGTTTTCCTTCACTTGTTTTTTATTTTATTATTGTAAATACATTACGGACATTTGAATACGACATTTGAATATAAACTTTGGTCCAAAATATACCTAAGTAAATAAAATATGTATTTACAACACATATAATACCTATGTCTAATATGTCCTTCTATCAATATCCCAACATCCAATATTATGTTGACAACTTGTTAGTCTTAGTATACCTATCTAAATAATTTCAAAGACAGGCCGACAGGAATTTCTGAAAAAACCTATATTTCGCTTTACTCCGCCAACCATCAACAATGTTGTACGGAACTTTCGAGCGCATTACAAAACTCATAAAGAATGTAAAACTGTGTGCGTGAAAGCAGTTCAAAGCTTGTCCATCATAATTTGCATGAGCATAATGTGCACAAAAGAATAATCACATTGGATTCAAAAAGGCAAAGAACGAAGCCCTCTAGGCAGAATTAGCGGAACAAAAATGCATATGGTGTTACAGTTACCAACAAATGTGATTGTTTATTGTACGCTGGAAGAACTGTTTTTTGAAGTATTGTTGGAAATGTATGGTGAATTGGTGCAAGGATAAAAATTCGAGCGGGAATTATAAGAAATGGGTAAATTTCAGTGTAATAATGATTCGAAACAGTAAGTATTGGACTATTTATTCTAAGGATATTTACTAAAAAAAAACAAATATTTTTTTTTGACTCTGGATAAAATATGCGGTAAAAAATTAACTAATTTTGGATTCATATTAAGTTACAAATGTAAAATTTGATAAAATTTCACTAAACACTAACCCATCATAACTTTTCGATTAGGAACCTACTTTTGAGTGTTTAAACGCAAATAAAATATTACTTGAGCCAAAGCCAAATCGCCCTGAAGCAAGACACATGGCATATTCAGAGAAAACAATTTGCAGTGTTGATAGACAATATACTTTTCAGATAAAATAATACCGAACAAGCTACTATTATATAAAGACAAACAATTGTTTTGTTGTTTAATAAAGAAAAGTATTTACAAATACGACTTTGGTCCTTTTAATATAGCATATATGTACTTATGTACTTATGTATAAAACTACTCCGGTAGATTCGGCAGAAATAATATAAAATAGTAGTTTCTTTGTAAAACCGAGAATTTCTTATACACTGCATTTTCATTCATGGTCCAAACAAACAGGAGAGTCAAGCGTGCTTTCTTTTCACTCAATTCTTGAAAATGGTGGCTTGTGTTCGATATAAAAGCCAATTCTATCGTCCAGTCCTTTGTGAACTAATGTCTCTGTGGCCCACATTTTGCGCGTGTTTGCTTCTGATTTGCCAAAGTCAAACTGTTCACTACCTTTTAGCACTATGTCAATATAAAAATTCATCGTTCCTTTTCCCTTATTTTAGATACTTGTAACAGTATTTACTGTGACAAGGTGGTAAAGTAAAAGCTGGTTGGCGAGCGAGTGGAACGATTTGCTTGAATCGTTGCATTGTTACGTGACAAGTAGTTTCGGAGTACCACCCTGTAGGTGGTACTAATTTAAACAGGGATGGAGTAAGGGTTATTTTACTTGATTATGTCCACTAAAAATTACAATGCTATAAAATATACAGCAGTTAAACCTAACGCTAATAAAACAAATGATTCTATTCTATTCTCGATTCTTTGGTCTAGTGTTGTATGATTGAAATAGTATAAAATTTATGGAAACTGATAGTCTGAAGTAAAGGATTATTTTAATTTAATTTGAAAATTACGTCGTCGGTATTCTAGTAAAATATTTTTAAAAGTTTTATTTACTTTTAAAAAAAATTATTAATTTATAACTTTTATTCCCTATTCTTCAAATTTTAATGACAATTTATTAGTCGAATTCAAGACTATTACATAATATACTTTATTTAATTACAAAAATAACATTATTCCTTCATATTCCTCCAAAGTCCATCCCTGGCCATCAAGGTGCAACCCGTTGCAAAAACAGCAAGAATTGTCCAAAATCTGAATGTGATCGCGTCCATTGTATTCGCACACCCGCTACAATGATCACAATGCCCATCCTTAGCTACTCTTTTATTCCGAACAATGGTACTTTACCTTTTGACAATAGATTTTATAATGATCCAACAAAGTCACAAATTTCCGCTCACCAAACTTCAATTATAAACCTTACTGCAAGTAAATGAAGATCTGGTTTTGTTTGCTTGTGTCACGGAGCTTAGACCGTTAGCTTATTGGTGGGAAGTGGTATCTCACATGTTTGCAATAGTTGTCATTGTTACCTACACCTATTGTGTCGATTGTTCTGCATTCTTTGTGCTGTGATCACGTGAAACATTTTAATATTATGAAATTATAGACATCTTCCGCGATGTTGGTGGGACAGAGGAAGCAATGGAGACTTTGTTGTACAACACATTAATGTTCTAACTGGATAGCTCTTTCTTCTCTAGTGCTAGTTGATTGAGAATTAGTTTTATGACTTAACGCTTTGCAGGCATATAAATTAAAATAGTCTGAGCTTAGTATTAAAATTAATTGATTTACAGATAGACGCTATATAGTCTACGCTAATAAAATATCATATATGCAGTTTTTTTTTCTAAAAATTAACTAATAGCTAAGTTTGACCAACTAAAATTTGTTACACCACGTTAAAGATTGTCACAAAATCAAGATAACCTACCGACGTGATATGCTGCAAAACAAAATTTAAAGTAATTTTATAAAAGGTATCTCCAATGACGTCTGTATTCCACCCTCGCCTACGATTTATTGCAATCCGAAACTGTCCCCACATGCATTCATATATCTCACCGTCCCATGCAAACAAATAGCGAAAACTATGGCGCGGCACGACGTATCCGGTCCCATGCAACCATACAATCTGGTATCATAAAGGTATTGTGGAGAAATTGCGCTCAATTCATCAAGTGATACATTTACAGTTCCATACTTTGTGGAATCACAAGATGATTTAATTTTTTTGGGAAGGATTGATGCGTGTCCGGTGATTTAAGAATTGTAAGGATGTTGCACAAATGAGACGTGGACACTTTCCGGATGTCAAGTGGAGATGAAGATGTGAATCGATTCATAAAATGCTCAATTTACAAATTACATACAATGAAAATCGATTGTCCAATAATAATTGTCCTGATGAATCAACCGTGTTTTTCTGGTTATTTGACAGATTTTGTGTCCTTTCAATAAATATTACGAGTTTCTATCTATCATAAAATAGCTACAATGCATAGTTGTTTGGTAGGAAATATGTATATTCATTTTCAGTAAGCCAACTTACTATTTTACAAAGTAAACTCGCTGAATTACATAAGTATTTATGTACTATTGTTCATTTAAACCAACTCTGCAGATGAATCCAAAGTTTTCTATCGTCTCAGTAGATACTTCCACAATAGCTCAACAAACCAATCTATTCTCCAGATGGCAACGGAAGAGCTTTACGATATCTCTAAGATCTTTATTTACGTCTAAATTGAATTCGGCTTCCTTGAGTCTCCGCTTGCTGGTCTCATTCATTATTAAATTCATTCACAAATATTTACAACTATGGCATTAGTATGTGACAATAAGACGACGAGTTTTTCTTTGGACAGTTCATTCATATTTGTCCAATACTTAGGTGGACTGTCTTCGCTTCATTCATATTTGTTCAGAGCTTAAGCTGCACTAAGGCCAGTTTGGTAATCCATGTATTGTCGTGCATTTGTAAGTTCATTCATGAAATAGTTATTTTTAGTCGGCGATATCAAAGTTCTTGTACATAAAAGCTACGTTTTCCCAGTGTTGGTTATAGAAAAACCTTTTTGTGGTGTGTTTGTTCATAATGAAGACTACCGTATGCTTAGTGATACATGGGTAACATAATATAACTTGTATATACGCTATACGTAAGTGGCACACCTCTGTGCCAATACTTATATTCACAGAAACTATTTGTTATAAATTAATGATATAGTACAATATGTCTTTTTACACATCCCACTGAAACCGACTACCATGTCACTTGGAGCAACATTTCACATAAATTTGAGCATTGTATTTATACACAACATTTAGCAAATACATACCGGTTTAGCATACATTACTAAAATAATTAACAAATAATAATTTATACAATAACAATTTTTCAGTTGGTTTTCATACTATTCTAATTGCACTTATATCCGTTTGGTATATAATCCAATAGTCAATCTGCAAGATATTCTTAGAGATACATATGAATATACGAGTACTTTTGTAATCCATACATATGACAACATTACTTAGAAGCGTGTTGAGGATTAAAAACACAATTTGTATAATATAATAAACCGCTACTTTCCTAGAACCACTTCAATCCAACAACTGCCGGAAGGAAATACTTAACTTTTATACAATTTTCAAACTATCAAAATCCTTACAACTCTTTCCTCTTCCAAAATTATCATTATTTAGTCCTTCAGTAGCTTCTATAACTCTTTAAATTTCCACTACGGTTAAAGCTTCATTATGCTTATTGTTACTTTTCATATTCGCTTTAACTACAAGTGCTAACTAAACAATTACTGATTCAGGAGCTTTAACTTTGATTATTTCTTTACTAACATCTATTCATGGCTTTACTTACTCTTTATTATCAGTTTTGGCTAGAACTTTGTCACAATCAACTATTTCATTATTTTAAACGTCTGCTTCATCAGTTTTATAAGATTTAATTTGGTAAGGTTCTATATTGTATACTTTTGAATAGTTAACAAGCAGACAGCAAGGCACCGGGATAATCCTTGCTACCACTTTTTCATCTGTACCTTTACTTTCATTAACAGAAGGATATTATACAAAGAGGCATTTATTCTCTGTGTTATATGAAGTGTAAACTTTATATTGTGGTGGGAAAGTTTTAAAGAAGGATTAGGACGGTCGGTAGTGAATGAACTGCCGGTCTGTAAATACTGTAAGCCTGCTTTGAGAGGTGCCGATTTATTTGCTTATTGAAAAATAGGCAGGTTATTGATTTTAAGAAATAATATTTTTAGTCAAAACAACAATAGACACATTATTAATAAAATTATATGAAATAACAGAAAATTCTATTTTATTCAATAATAAGAAACAATATTTACACATTAACACTAATTGAAATAAAAAAGAGTATTTACATCTAAACTAAATTTAAACAATCTACATGTGGTATGGAACCAAGAACGCTGGCTGCATTCCCTCGCTGGATTGCTATAGAAATCCTTTGCGCAAGGAACCAGCCAGCGTTCTTGTCTCTAGTGATGTCAATCAACATTTTTTTTTATAAATATACAGAAAATATATTGAACGGATAGCATTATATGAATGTATACATATAAAACACACTTACAACTATGAATAATTTGATACATACAAGTATTCCAATGTAATAAAAATCATGAAATATAATATGTTCACACTCTGGATGTCTGACTAGATACTCACAGCTAAGTTTAAATGCTTACTGCTAATAAATAAAATTGTTTAATTATACTAATCACAAACATTCTAGAAAGTTAATCTAATTAGATTGTATATAAAGGTTTATATTTCCAATAAGATACCGATAAAATTGGATACGGTATGAATGGAGTAAATATGTCTTTTACATATTTTTGAATTAGGTACTTAATTCTGTAACCTGCAAGCTTGTTCTGACTTCTACATCAGTGTCGCTTATACATGAGTCGATACATATGACCCACAGATTAAATACTAGGCTGTTTTAAAAAATAAGACTATTTTTACCATATTAAGTTTATTTGTATCTCATCTATTCCCATCGCCTCGTTTATCTCCCACCAGCCCCGTTCGTACTGCTCTCCATCCTATTTGCACCCACTCACGCGTATCATCCTTATTGCCGCGATGAAATTAATTGATTAAACCCACCACAATACCGCACAATGACAAGCTACAATGGCGGGAATCGAACCCGGATTAGCTTACCCGCTGCGCCAAGTGGGCCGTGAGACTTGTTGACAAAAATTGCACGTATTTGGAAGCCATTTTGTTGGCTGGTAAGCTCGATTGATTGTGCTGTTGTTTGTAATATTAATAAAATGTAGTATAAATTTAATGTAAAATTTATTTCGAACAATACCAAAATGGTGTTGAACTATTGCAGTTCGGTAAAATGACCAAAAACCATAAATTTAGGGATACCTTCACAGTTTAGTATTTATTTGTACTATACCGTAAATACGTCATAACTAGGTATGGAGTTGTGATTTGCAGATTTCATTCAGTTGCATTACAAAAAAAAATAAGCAATACTTGTACTTGGTATGTATGGTAGGTCTAAAATATACTCGCACAGCAATCGACGGCATCCTACTAATATCACTCCATGGTCAAAGTACCAAGAAAAGCGCAAATTTCACGGCGGCTTACATCGAGTCCGAAATCCCAAGAAAACCTATTCATTGGTCGATTCATTGATGCTTTTTTTCCACCCGACTCTGCCCGGCCTATTGTCCGCTCCGAAGCCGGGGATATAAATTTCCTCATAATCTTTTTTTCTTCTTTCAACAATGAAGTGTCATTGTTATATTTTGTATTTTAATATCGCATCACGACAAAATCGGAATAGATAAATAATGCTTAGGTTTTTTGCGTTTTGTTCGGCCGGTTCCAGTGCGTCTGGCCGGAGAGGCCGAGGTAGGAATAATGTTTCACATAACTGGTGGCAGCACTTTATCAACCTCAAGAGATATCCCACTATCTATGTCACTTCGTCTACTTCAAGATATACTCAAGCACAAACTTTTAGTTTTTATTTTATCCGCTCGGTCAATAATCTTGCTGGTTCTCTAATGGTTAAGGATGGTTTCCATTCATCATTTTATGGCCGAGCCGTGTGTGGATATATTCGTCATATTGTACACTGGCCTTATAATGGGCTTTGTGACAATCGGAATGGTCGCTCGTATGGTTGGAGACAATTCTTTCTTTAGCCGTCCAAAGCCTATGGTCTTCAGATTGCAATGTGCTAGTGAATAATCTTTTTGTATTTTAAGGCTTTCGTGTAAGGTGAAGTGGTTACCAATAAACTAGGCCATTTAAGTATCATACCTTAATTTATTTTTAATGTTCGTCGTTCAATCCTCCAACATATAGAAACGGAGATGTAGCCTAACAAACAATGATCACATCAAAAAATATTTAGTAGGTACCTTTAATTAATTAATTAATAAAAAAAATGACAAGGTATTTGCTGCACAATATCATCAAAATTAAAAAGGATACATGTATTAATCCCATTTAACAGATATCTTCTAGGCAAGCATGTATCTAAGACTCTTGTGGTACTTAACATCGGGGGAAAAAATCAGGGTGGTGGTATTTAGTTAATGTCAACCTATGAAGCGTTAATAAAATCACACATCCACCTCACAATTATCTTCAATCTTATCTCCACCATCAAGCAACTCCCTGCTTCCACCATACATGTTCCATAACTCCATACAATTATATGTAACACCATAGATATTCCATAGACATTAGCATAGTGTGAGCATCCGGTGCCGCCCACAAGTTTGTAGAAAAAACTAATGTTTATGGTTTCATGGCAGCTCACAATGGAGGCGGCATGGTGACACCTTACTGTAGGGAATGGGATATTGTAATATGTGATCTGAATTGGAGATAGCAGCTGGAGCACTTGCTGAATTCATACAATTTTAATGATACCTTTATAGAATAGAGAAATGTTTATTAGACAATTTTTTTCTCTTTTACGCTGCAATGGGGCGATGGATTGTGTGTTTTTTGCTTTTGTGTTAGTCATAGAGCTGAGAGTGATATATACTATGTTTAATCTCATAGTTTCAGGATAAGTGCGTATTAAAATACATACTAGGTAAGTAGTTTTTCTAATACTAAGTAGTTTTTTGTATGTGATAGAAAAAGTTTATGTTAGTCCAATAATTAAAGTAAAGAAGTATTTCCTATTTAAAAATCAAGAATTTGAGTAACTATGACTGATGTTAAGCCATTAAGTACTTACAGTATTTGGGTCACAGAAATCGAAATAAAAAGGGTTATTTAGATTTCTGTGATTTGGGTCGACTTTTATCAAAGAACGGAACAGTATCACTTGTAAGAGCATCATCAAATCTTCACTATAATTTCATCACGTTCTGACTTTTGAAGTTAAGGGTTAATTATAATATGGGAAATAAAATTAACTCCATAACAATATGCCATGGGTCCTGTCAGTGCACCCTGGGCTTCCTGGCACCCACGTCTGGGAAACCTGTTCAAAGACAAACCTGATTCTACCCTACACCGTTTGTCTCTTTCTAGTGCAGTGTCGTTGGATAGAGAAGAGAGATTCAGATATTATATTAGAAAAATATCGAAAGAAAAGGTTTGTCGATTTTTTCTGTAAACAAATTTTAATGACGTAGTGTTGAATTAGGTATCCACTATCATTAACAGGACGTGTTCCAAGTTTTATATAAAGGTGTAAATGAAAGAATGAAAAAGCTTATAAAAATATTTATTGTATTATATTTTACATAACTACCAATATAATAATAAGCCACATAGAATCTGCAACAATAGCCCCAATTAAACATTAGGATGAGTTTGTTTCTAATTATTACTTTCCACTACAGAAGATTAAACATAAAAACATAAAAAGCATTTATTTCTTCATTTACAGGGTGTTTACAGTAAGATATGTAGGTTTAACATGATATTGTATAAACTAGATTTTTGTGTATTATCTACTGTATACTGATAGGCAAACCCTGGATATCACACTAGGTCTATTCCTGTGTTGTGATATCCAGTTTTTCTTATTTTAGATGCAACATAGCAGTTACTTGAGGTACCTATGTATGGATTTGTATTCCGTGCCGCCACATATGTCACTAATGGCTAGCAAAAACAGTTTGTCCACAGAACACAACCAATAGGGGTTTCTTAGCACTTAAAAGACAGGAAAAAAAACTTTAAACAAACTAGATAAATACAATCAAAACAAAACAAAAACAAAACAAGAACGAATAGATAAAAACATGAACGGATGAGGAACGGAATGAATGAAGTTGAAGACTTTTTTTTTTTTTATGCATTTTGGCGTACAGTACAGCTGTTTTGCCTGTGTTGCCTGTTGTTCTTATCTAAAAGCATATTATTGTGAGTGTGGGTATATGATGTATGTATTTTATTTATATGCATATATATTGTAATATGTGAGTGTTTGTAAATTAATGTAAATAGATATGGTATGTAAATATAGGTAATATTGTAAGTATATAGTTATGAATAGTATATAATATATATGTATGATTATGATTGGTTAGTGTATATTTTACCTTATTGTTAATTACCATTGTGGTGAAGTTGATAGTCCAGTATGTAACATGGAAACAATTAAAGATATTATAGATAGTCGAGTGGGGGTCATAATTTTTTTTTTTTTTTGGTTTAAATTATATATATACTACATTCGTAATAGGGACATGAATAGAGGTTGTATAAGTAATATGTATATGGGACCCGGTCCACAGCCAGACAGTGATTCTCTTGTTTCATGGAATTTTTTTTGATACCACACAATATGTGTCAAAAAGAGGGCCGCTGGCTAGCTGGGGTACGGGCCCCTAAATGTTATTTGGAGTATTTTGGTTTATGGAATAGCTCCTCAGTTTCTTTGTAGCCAATAGTTTTGAGCCAAGCTATGATAACCTTTTTGCAGCTATATCTTGATAGATGCAGGATGTTTAGTTCCCGATTTAAAATTTGGTACAACGATGGCCCCTTGTGTGAAAAGGCTCTATGAGCGAAAGCTGTCTTGGTCTTTGGGGTATTCCATATAGTCTTACGGGATGAAGTGACGGCTTCAGTAGTAGCAGATCTGTGGTAAAGAAGAATCACTGATTCAATGTATAGTTGGCGGACTGTCAGGTGGTTTGTGCACTTGTATAGCTCATCTGTTGGAAATCTATAGGGTTTTTTATAGGAAACTTTCAGGACAGCTCTCTAGGCCCTTTCTAATTCCAGTAACCTGGTTTTCGCTGCTGGACCCCAACTTACGATACAGTAGGTTAAGATGGATTGGCACAAAGCTAGATAAACTAGTCTTATTGTCAGGGGGTCAGCTACGTCGCCTAGTCTTTTAAAAATATGAAGCATTTTCCTGAGCCGGTTTTTAAGCATCATTATGTGGACATCGAATTTAAGGTTGCGGTCAATCATTACGCCTAAGTACTTTATGGTATCAACACATTCAATTTCCGGGCACTTGCAGCCAGTATCATTTGCAGCTGTGTTAGTATTGTGGACATTGGCACAAGAGTGTAACTTGAGAGTGAAAGGTTTTGGCTTTGATCTTTCAGTTATCCTAAAAGCCACACACTTGGTCTTGCTGGCATTCAGAGTGAGGAGATTATTCTCTAACCAGCTTGCCACTTGAGCTAGTCCCTGTTCAGCTACTCTTACAGCTTCGTCCCAAGAATTGGCATGGAAGATTATTGAGGTGTCATCGGCGAAACAGAATATACTGGCGTTCGTTAGGTTTTGTTGACATAGGTCATTGATGTAAACCAGGAATAACGAAGGCCCCAATACACTGCCCTGAGGAACACCAAAATTTACAGACTTATATTCACTGTGGTGATTGGCAAGTCTTACTCTTTGTCTGCGATTGCTTAGATATGAACTAAACCAGTCCAGCGCCGTGCCTCGAACTCCCATGGATTCCAGTTTTTGGAGCAGGATCTGCCAGGATACGGTATCAAAGGCCTTGGCTAGATCTAGAAAGACACCTATGCACCTATTCTGTGAGTCAAGGTCACTAGTGACCTTGTTTATCAGTGCTATCACCGCATCTTCAGTTGATTTTTTAGTTCTAAATCCAAACTGGTTTGCTGATAGCAGGCTATTCTGCTCTAGGAAGCTAAGAAATCGCTGATTGATGACTTTCTCTAGGATCTTCGAAAGTGATGGTAGCAGTGATATTGGTCGATAGTTTGACACATCAGAGGCGCTTCCCGATTTGTATATGGGACAGATGTCGGCTTCTTTGAAACAATCTGGAACCCTGCCTTGAGTCATACTTAAATTGCAGATGTGAGCAATAGGAGATGCGAGTATATGGCTAGCTCGCTTGAGTATTTCATTGCTAATGGAATCGCTTCCAGGCGCGGATGCTGTTTTCAGCCCAGAAATGATTCTGGATACTTCCGCTTCGTCGGTTGGGGAGAAAAACAAGGAAGCAGCTGGAGACTGGTAAGTACGAATTTCTCTTATTAATTGTGATTCCGTTTTATTTAGCTTCTGTAGGATGTTGTTGGCTAAGTTACTACCAATATTTGTGAAGAAGCTATTGGCATGATTAAGCACTTCTTTAGTATCTGGCTTAGATTTGAGTAGCTCCGATGAGTCTGACTTAGAAGTTTTCAGTCCACAAACAGTTCTCACAGTGTGCCAAAGCTTTTTACTATTATTTTTGTTGTTAGCAATAAGCTCTGTATCATATTTGTTTTTTTGACAGTGTAGCAGGAGACGGTATTGGTTCCGATAGTTTTTGTACTGAGATTGTACTATTGGATTATTGGGGCTGTGCCTAGCTTTCTGGTGTAAGAAATCCTTTTGCCGTGCACATTTTAGTAGGCTTTTTGTCATCCACGGTTTGAGGAAAGTGTTCGAGTTGCTGATAATTTTAGTTGAGGTACCAATTTTTATAGCTTGCGTGATTTTGTCAACCAGATCCTGGGCGGCGAGGTTTACTTTACTGTTTTCGTAAAAACTTGTCCAATCTAATTTAGACAATACAGAAATAACGTCATTGTGGTTTATTTTTTCAGTAATTTTAGTTTTTAGAGAATTTTTGCTTTGCGTTTTGTCTATTCCTATTATTACTGTTACATGGTCTGTAGTGTCATTGTCAGAGACCACAACGCGTACACCTTTTTTTGTCTTTATCATTGCATGGTCCAAGCAGTTGTGCACTCGAGTGGGCTAGCTATGACCGGGTATAAATCCGTGGTGGGCCGTCAAATCTAAATAATCTGGGGATTTTTCGTCGATAGAAGAAGGTTTGATGTCAATATTTACGTCACCAGTAATTATGCACGACTCCGTTTTAACGGTTTTGATTGTTGATTCCAGTGACGTTATAAATGAACTGATTTCTTTGTACGATGGGCTTCTGTATATAGCAATGATTGACAGAGTGTTGTTAAGCTTAAGGACCAGACAGTTGGCTTCATCAAAGTGAGGTTCAGTTACTACGAAGTCTAGTCCTTTTTTTGTAAATATCACTAGGCCGTCATTTTGGTTCCTCAGCACAGTCGAGGCATGGCAGGTATAATTAGGAAGGTCTATCTTTATAAATTCTCTATCGATCCATGTTTCAGACAAAACTATGACATCTGGCATGAATTGTAGTCGAGATAGGTAAACAAGAAATTCGTCCAGGTTTTTTCTAATGCTCCTAATGTTTTGGGATACAACTGTTATCTGTTGTCCCACATCTCCTAACACGCTAATGCAGTCTTCTGGGAAGCAAACTCTCGTATTGTCAATCAAATTTGTACTGTCAATGTCACGTAACAATTCAATTCTATTCATTTAAATTTAAATCCCAACAACAGCTTTTCTAGTCTTGATTTTATTTAGTAAAACATAAAACTACGACTTCCTATAATTTTGTCATACTGTCATACAAAAAATAATCCGTCATTATTATCTAAGAAATTAAAAATATCACATATTTTAACCAGTTCCCAAAACCCAGTAACCCGTTCGCTAAGCATGGCCCGCGGCCGTTTGGTTAGGATCCGTCATGGTCCGACGCGCGGGCCTGGGCCCTGGGGCCTGGGCCCAGGGGCTGCCGGGATGAATGGACAGTTACAAATGCGATAAACTCCCCGAATCAAACACGTTGTCTTTGATGGATTGTGGAACCTGACGTCTGTTTACTTTGTTAGTGTCACACGCTCGACCGGATTTAGGAACCTGTGCGGACTGCGGGGGTAAAGATGTCGGTAAAATAACAATTCCTTTTTTCACGACCAAATAATTGTATAGAAAGACAATGACTTACCATTAACTGACTTATAATTTTAATGTTCCAATACCGAATCAATGATGATAATATCAGCTCGCGCTAAGTGATCTACCTGGAAAATATCTACCAGAATTTTGATGCCTAAAAATAACAATCTAAAGGTCATCAAAGCAAAAGTTAGTAAGTTACTTCTGTAATATTCTAGGCAGGTGTGCTACATCTTACACTACGGTGGAGCTTAAGGCAGAGTACACTCAAATGTAAGCCAATATATCTATAAAAAAAACTTGCCAAATCAATCAATTAAACTTATTTGAAATCATAACCATTCCTAAACCTACCAAATTGCACTAATTTACCACAATATCTAACACTAACCATCCTAATTTCCATTCTTCAAACAAAACGGATTCTAAAGTATTTGAAGAGATGTCAAGTGCAGCTTTGAGCCAGAGTTTTTGGACCAAGCATAGAGAACATAAAGTCGCTGAAGAGCTCTTCAATACATTTTCCTGCTATATTCCATTAAAAGGCCATTGCTTTGGTGTCCAGCTATTTGGGAGTCATCCGACCGAGTCTAAAGCCTCAAAGGGATGTATGCTTCAAATTGGCTTTGAAATGATGTGCTGGGCATGTAGATTTAACGTTTAATGTAACGTAATACTTGCCTATTAAAAGTGTCGTGTGGATAATTACAAGATTTGCTGGGTTTGTTTATGTTAGGCCTATTTTGTCTCTCAATATGTTAACTAAACGGTTTTCACTCTCGTGTAATTCGCATATGTTGTTTACGCGTTCCAGATGTTATGACATCCATCTTCAGAACGTATGTTCTGGGACCACGTACACGTTACACCTGAGTGAAAACCGTATAGTTGATACATATATTGATAAAATGTCTCACGAAAGTTACAATATAAAAATATTTTGTATCTATTAACAGCAATAATAAGTGCATTTTTATTAACAATATTGACTTAAAATTTCTTAATAGTTTCATCAGCATGCTTACAATTTGTATCTAATAGGTATAGAATGTTCATCCTATACTATTCGTTTTTCGTCCCTAAGAAAGCTGCATTTTCTAACATTGAGTACCTAGTGTACCTACTTATTAAATAATATGTACTTAGGTACTTTATTAACACGAAATTTAAGTAAAATGTTGACATTAGTGACATACTTCATAGACAAACACCATATGTGTGAGGTCGTGATGTCACACACCACCCCCTTGATTGTAATTTGATTTGGTGATTGCACATCTGACAAATTGATTCAAATTACTTCCGGTAGGACTTTTATTAATAAAAGATAAGAAAAGATAAAAAATAAATGCTGGTTTTATTTATATTTTTGCTCTCAAGTATCTTACACAAACATTAGTAGGCAAGATATCAGATAGCTTATATGAACCTATTATTTACTGTTTTTTGCTCTATTTACTCAAACTTGAATAATTGTTATACGTAATTTAAATCGGATCACAGTTACACTGTAACTCATCAAATATTTTCTCATTGATTGAGAAATCAGTCCCTCGATCTCGAGATAACTTCAATCTCCTCAAATGCTAACCGACAATCGGAATTCGGAATTCCAAAATCAATTAACAAAGATATGAATCGACCATCCCTTAAATCTGACCAAAATAAAAATAGCCATCACATTCCTGAGACTGGTGCCTCTATGTCTACCTCAGCAGACACCGTGGCACCTACCTGGTCTCCAGCCTTTCTTGCGTCTCACTCTACACCATACAAAAGAGCCAAGAAAGAAAGAGACGCCGATACACGGAACGTGAAAAAACATGGCGCGTGAAAAAACATCAAGCTGTTTGTTCTAACCGCTTTCTGACCCACGTCATTATAAAGTGTTATCTTCGATGAGGGATATATTTTTAATGCCCTTTTTTACTTTTTTCAATGTGAGGAATGATATTTTATGAATATATTGACTATACCAATGTAGTATAAGAAAAAAGATCAGATAAAATAACGATACATACATAATTCGACCGTAATAAGTTGTACTTTAGGATGAAGAACATTTTTAAGACATTAAACCTATTTGAACTTAAAATTAAAGTATACCTACTTATATTTATCATTGAATGGATTCAAATAAACTACAATAATAGAATAAAATTAATCTTATTTGTATTTACCTCACTCATGTACCCATACTCTAGTACAAAAATGTTTGCGAAAATGAATCCAAATGTTAGTCAACGTTATCAAACTTAATTGATCACACAATCCCGTCCATTCAGTAACAAAACATTCAACGAATTCTCCATATACTAGCACCTGCGCCCGCGCATCGCAAAGCGGACCTTTTATTGAGGCTTTTATTAATGCACAAGAAGGGTCCACTTGGAGGCATTTTTATTTCCCTGACTCCGCTCCCGTAACCCCCCTCCCCCCTTAAAGTCCTTACGGTGGGAACCAAGAAGGTGACTTTCCATTTTACCATTGTCACTTTAAAAAGGTGGCTTTGCTTGTTTATTTTCATGTGTGCGTGATATTTTGATGAATACCACCTTGTTGAGGCAAATATTGTGGTGTGGGATGTAGGGTTTTGCACTCTTGGTTTTATGACTCACTGTTTTATTTTAAAGTGTAGTAATTGACTGCAATAGAAGTTAATTTACTTCTATATAGGTATTACTGTATTCTGTTCATCTACATCCTTACATACATAAACTGCGTTTAAAAACGCTTCATTAGAAAAAAGCGAATACCTCTCGACTTAAAAACGAATAAATTTAGGTAAACCTAATATTTTTTTGTGGGATTAAAAATTTTGCTTGTCAAACAAGTTTCAGTTTGTGTGCTTAATAAATATCTTGTTGAATAAAAATGAATACAAAACACATGATTAATCAAACTTAACCAGATAAGGTGGATAGTTCCAGATATGTTTTGTGCCCTATTAAGTCAACTGAACAAAGATTGCACCTACTTTGATAAGTTTCGTAATAAAGTAACCCAGTTAGAGGAGCACTTGATTACACATTGTGACTACTTTAATTAGACTGCACTATTTGTCTTCTGTTAATTAATTATTCGTTAAATAATATTGATAACATATTGCGCAACTGGTGAGAAATTTAGAACATGAATATGTAAGGTAGGATAAATTGGTTTTTGTGGTATTAACAAAAAATGTTAAAGCATTCCTTTATATATGTCGTAGGATAATTCGATACTTCGAATCTTCGCGGAAATCCTAGGGGTTTTGCGAAAACGCGGATAATTAGACATAGGCGAAAAATAATCTGTCCTGTTGTAGTGCTAGTGTTGGACTCGAAGTCACTTGTCTGTGACAGAAGGTAGATTATGTTCGTTAGGTTGCTTTCTACTACGCACATACGACGACGAGCGAAGCGAGGAGGAGCCAAGTCCTGTTGTAGTGCAAGTGGTGGGGCAAAAATCCTGACTTTGTCCAGTAAGATTTGATAATTTTTCGCCTATGTCTAACTATCCGCGTTTCCGCAAAACCCCTAGGATTTCCGCGAAGATTCGAAGTATCGAATTATCCTACGACATATACATGTATGGTGACATATTTGTTTCACATTCTTAAATTACTCCAATTTATTAATTGATTAACTATCAGATATAGATTGACCGTCTCTTTCCGATTTACTGTAAACCAGCTAAAAATACTAACACTAATCAGCTACTTTTTAACACAAATTAGGTAGATATCTTAAAGTGGTGAGCGTATCTTACTAAATCTTCAGTTATAACAATCCAACAATTTATAGAGCTCTCTGACAACTACAAACTATAATCCCCCTAATTCCTGTACACTTGAAAATGACCTGGCAAATCCTGAACCAGTTCCCTAATGATTTATCTAGCCCTATCCTACCGGTCAGTGGGCCCAAACCGGCCTACCACCTGCCAAATCACTCGCAACCGCACTGTTCCCATAAAATAAGATTTAAAACACGGCCCATAAATAAAGTTTCCTTAATATTTTATTGTTGCAAGTATCCTGCATTGTTGGCAGCACTGGCGTTATATTTATTGTAGTGTGTATGGAGCTATTAATTAGCTACGGTTTCTGTGCCCGCCCTTAATGTATTGTACAAGTGATCGCAGGGGATGTTAACGTAAATCATTACCTGCTTTCGGGTTATTTTTGTTTCCTGTACTTGGAACATTCACAGATAGATCAATGTATGTATCATCATATTTAAATTAAACACAAACAATGAGTGAAATGCTACAATGTATCGCAAAGTATCATAGTGTATAGATTTTTTTATAGTTGACGACCAAAACAACACAAGCGACACTGTGTTGCAAGTGATCAGACATCATCTACATATCATCTAGGTATGTTTATACATGTATTAATAAAATTGCACTGATTATGTATATTAGGTTCTTGTGTTTTACAAGTAGATCACGAACTATTACCATTGTGTACTGCTATTTATAGTTAGTTAATAATAATGATTTGACTCTTCAACACGACAGACATTAACATCCAAGTAGTCCTAATTACAATATTTATAAGCTCATATCAAGATTGCACTTTCCCATATTTATTTTCCTCATCGTTTGCATTCATATAATCAGAGAAATTGTGACACAATCACCAATGTTGCTCAGTAAACAGTTTTAATCCTTATTGGCCTGACGGAATTACTATACGAAAGTGATCTCAAATCATTTTTTTATTACTTATTTAAGTTTTGATAAGTTTAAGCCTAATTTACATAGACAGAGAAACTTGCTCGTGTGTTGGCTTTGACAGTTATACAAGTTGTGGTCACGCCAGCTGATTGTGGTGGTACAAGTGATAAGCTTCAAGCGAGTTGTACAATTGTTGTAAGTTTTATCAAATGAAATTAAGAAATATGTGTAATTTTCTTGCAATCATAAATAAAATGAACTGTCTCTCTCTTTGAGTCGCATTTCCTCATGACTGAGGGTCGTGACTCCCCCGCAGAATTAATTCGTTAGGGGAGTTTTCTTGTGCAGATACATCGTGGTGGGCGCCCAGGTCCTTCCACGGAAGACACATGTCCTCGGATATTGTGGTCCTCAAACATGTCGGTTTCCTCACGATGTTTTCCTTCACCGTTAAGCGAGTGCAAATCCACACATAACTTGAAAATACAAGTCATTGGTGTAGGGCGGATTCGAACCAGGGTGCGTCTGGATGAAAAGCAGACACTGGAACCGCTGAACCACACTCGCTTTGAACTGTACTATTAAGTAAATACGTAGAAAATAATTTGAATCTACATATTCAATATTCTCCCTTACAACTTTCTGACGATTGATACCACAAGAGGAGTTCTGTTGTAGAATACTTCTGAAAAATAACTTACGACATAAATTCAAGAATTTAAATTAAAAGGCATTTGCTTTGAAATTAATTATTTTGTTATGTATTAGTATACCTATCTATATTTGCAACGATGCACCTACTCGTCCAAAAAAATTACACTAAAGAGCAAATTCTGCGAAGGAGTTACAACCCTCAGTGATGAGGAGACGCTAGGATCGGGGGTTCATTACTTTGCATTACATGTTACATGTTAATTTATGTTTGACGCTTCTATCTTATAACTTGAAACACCGCAGTCTTGTTGACAACAAAATACCCAATTTATGTGACAAAGTCGTATTTTAAAACATCTCTGGTTTACGATTTCCTAAAATGGTGGATTACTGAATTACGTATTTAACTTTATAAATATTTTTTTAAATCGAGAATAAAAGTATTATAACTTTAACTGTAAGCACCTACTATAAATACACACTTCTCTTTCTCTCGAGTCGCATTTCCTCATGACTGAGGGTCGTGACTCCCCCTCAGAATTAATTTGTTAGGGGAGTTCTCTTGGGCAGATACATCGTCAGCTCCTTCCACGGAAGATACATGTCCACGGATATTGTGGTCCTTAAACATGTCGGTTTCCTTGCGATGTTTTCCTTCACCGTTTTGCGAGTGCAAATCAAAACATAACTTGAAAAATTAAGTCATTGGTGTAGGGCCAGATTCGAACCAGGGCGCGTCTGAATGAAAAGCAGACAATCGAACCGCTGAGCCACACTCGCTTATAAGTACAAAGCTCTTATTTTAACGGTTACTGAAACTGAATGATAGATATATAGATTAACGCTTTATTGGACACACAAATAAAATAGAACACGTATGTTTGTGTTGTGTTCTATTTTATTTGAAGAGAAAATTGAAATCATACCTATGCCACAAATGGCGGCATTATCGCTAAAAGCGATCATAATGATGACTATTTAGGAACAAGTTTTGGTAAATTAGACTTACTTACCTTTCTTATAAGAAAAACATCGCTTACCAGAACTGTAATAGCCATTACAACCTGTACTCATTCGAGCAGTACACACTCATACGTGCATTGTGGTTATTTCATTATTCTAGTTGGAAAATATCAGGTAGGTCATTCGTTAAATTGTAGGTCCCGGCTGTTTGTCTAGTACAGCAGTCGTGAAGCCATGTCAGAGGCCCCTAGGGCGGTTTGAAAACTCTCGACACCAGAGTTGGCCACTCTCTTTCGATAAGAAGAAGAAGAGGTAGGTCGATTGTAAATAATGAGACAATGGTATGAACAACTGTAATTTACATAAAATAATTAATCGAAATGGATAATTGGATCTCGACAATATGTATATGCAATTATTTTTGCATATGCAATAGATACCTATGCAATTAGGTTGATTATGTATACCATCTGAAAAAATAAATACGTTAGACAAACTTTTACATTCATTGCACTTAAGTACTTATATATGTACGTGGAAAATCATTTTTCTACAATTCAAATCATGAATTCATCAATAACGCTATGGGTATATTTCACTATTAAATTAAAATATGTATCACAAACGTAACAATATTTTACCATTTATAATATTGAATTCACAAACAATTGATCACCAGTACAAATCGATTCCATACAAGCAATGAAACATTTATTTAATCTTCAATTTTCGTTTAGTACAAAAGACATTATCTTCCAGACAATTTATTAAATTTGACATTAAAGTTACGCCCACTTCAGCCCTAATATAAGTATTAAGCAACCCTTTGTGAGATTCTTCTGTCTCTGTCATTTGCGAACAGACGAAAAGGGACAAAAACTACATTCCCTTTGGGAGTAATAAAGATGTCAACGAAATGGTAGCGAATTTGACAGTTATGGGCAAATTATACAGATATAAAGCTGTTAGCGCATGTTGCGAGCGATCCAAACGGTTTACTATGATAAAATGTGTAAAAAAAAAACTGTGGGCGCAAGTTTGATTAGGCCTTACTTTAGTATATTTAAAAGGAGCAAAGTATGTCTTGCAAAATAATTAACTAAAGAAGAGAAATAAACGAGAAATATCACTATTATTATAGAGAAACGCATAATGTATATATGTATACATAATATTTTATCTCATAAAAAAATATCATTGATAACCGATTTCATTTCGAGGTGAGGATATCGATCATAATAAGCATCCTGTATAGCGGCAGAAGTAATATTAAAATCGTAATAAAATAGCAGCTCCAATTTCTAAACACCCACAGCTCTAAGTTCCACGGAAGCGGCCAGCGTCGTAAAAATGAAATTCAAATTACACAATCCAATTCAAATCTAATTGATAGAAATAACATACGAAACATCATCGATTACTTGAAGCTATTAAAAATATTAAAACGCTACCGGACTCTATGAAAGTGGCTTCTAACTTTAATAAAACTAGACGTATGGCCATTAAAACCAAATTTAAGACTAAACAGGTAGTCGGGCAAATTAATATTCATAGAAAAATTAAAACAAGCTTCGACTTTTGTGATGATGACCTCTGTTCATATTAAAATGTTGAGCATATTTAGTCATGAACATATTTTTTTTATAAAATCTGCCAAAACTGGCGCCAAAATAATCATAATTATACTTCTGCCTAGTTGGGCATATATTCCATAATACATAATACATTAACTACCGTAACTGAATGGCAGTAATGGCTTTTCATACAAAAATAATGTTTTCATTATAAATAAAGTTTACTAAAGTTATGTGACACTTATTCGATATTCGATTACGATTCGATTTATTCTCGAGAAACACATAAGTAAGGATTATCTCGAGCGAAAACTGGTCACGAGGGATTCAAAACGAGTTACGTTCTTGAACGCATCCGAATCTATTTTTGAAAGAAGCATTTCCAATTTGTTCAAAAAACTCTCAAAAGGGTGAAAAAAAAAAAAAAACGATTGTCAATTTCAAAAATCGAACGAAAACAAGCGCGAAATTGTCTACCCATTGTAATCCTTATTTTTTCGATTCTTTTATTCGCGATTCTTGAATGTGGCAAGACAATTGCAAAAAAGTCGAATTTCGTTCTAATCTTTTTTTGCTTTCAGCTCTTGTCTTGTACAAAGATTTGGGCCCCAATTGAAGTAATATTAAATTCAAAACCCTTTTTAAGCACAATCGAATAATATTTATTGCCTTTTTTTTTGCAATCGATTTCAATTGAGCTCCGTGTAATGCTCCAGATAGTGACAAAGGTAAAATAAGTTTGAGGGTGAATGATGGGTAACTTGAGGTCATACTCACACCCCTGTACTTCCTGTGTATTCCGGCAGGGTTGTCAGGAACCAGATCAGTTACAATTTTAATCACACAAAAAATGTCTAACTTTCTTTTGTGTTTATTATTCATATTTCGTTTATTTTTTTTGTATTACATTTACCTACACGTCAAATATTCTGAAGCATGATTTGAGTTTATAAGTATTTAGAGTCATAAATAAACCTCATAATATATTGCTCTAAAAATATTCCATACATATTAATTTATTAAGAGAAAACGGCTACAGTTAATCTCGCTATAAAAATAACTAGATTGGCTTAATAAGCTACTCAGCGAGTTGGGTGTCGTAAAAATATTAGCATCTTTGTGCATGGTAAAAAATAACTTGTTAGATTAGAACGTGAAAACAATAATTTTATTCTAGTTTTAAAAACCTGTGTAGTATGTGCCTACAGTAGCATAGAAATAAATCTATAAAACATAATAAATTACATTTTTATAAAACTTGTCAACAATACGCAAGATCATTTATCAAGTTATAATGGTAAATACCAAGAATTTAGTTTTTTTAAGAATTGAGTAACTGAGTTGAGTATGTTTCTTAAAAAATACTTATTTCATTATATAAAATTTACTCAAATAATAAAATAATTTAGCGAGTCCTAAGAGAACTAAACATTATATTGTTATTACGTGCCAACCCTACTTGCACGAGCAGTCTGCAATGACAGGTCACAGGGCACCAAGTCCGTGAGAATTCTTCCGCGTTCGTTATTCCTCGGCTTAGCTCCACAGCTTTGTGACGACAGCCCTAACAATCATTCGAAAATAGAACGACACAATGATTTTAAAAATAGAACGCGATAGGTATGGCTAATAATAGCGACGCAGTTTTGTTTCTTGTTTGATGTTCGGATATCGATACAGTATTTGCAAAGCTATCGAGACATAATAATACGAATGAGGTCTACAGTTCATTATTCTCATTTGAGGTTTATGTCAGCAAGTAATTCGTTAAAATATTGATTTATAATTACGTACCTACCTAATATGAATAGTGACGAAGGTCAAACAATGTCTATTTCGTAGACAAGATGAAGACAAAAGTTTGTCTCTGGTTTTATTTTTGATTTTCGTCAAAATTTGAGAATGTTTTTACTTGATAGATGTGAAATTTTGTTATTTTGGACATGAAAGAAAATAAGGTTTTTTTTTTTACGTGTGATAGGTTTACGTTTGACTACAGCCTGCCTGATGTTAAGCATCAGGTATGAATCATAATTTATTTCACAATGTATTTTGCATGCTATTTGGCTTAGAATATGGCGGAGAACAGAAACAATGTACTATCTTTTGTTCCTCTATCACCCATGTTCTTGCGAATAAATGATTTGAGTTTGAGTTTGAAGAGTTTTCTTTTGTTTCTATAGTTTCTATTCTGTAGGATTTGTAGGTAAGTACCGGAGCTACTATCCACATAATATTATTAAAAGTATTTAGAACAATGTCTGTATTATGTGGCTACGGGTTAAATGAGCCATCCGAGCAGCCTGTCCAGCCGCCGTCCATTCATTGACAACTTCTAAACCAACATTCGACCAGAAAGGAGTTTCATGAATGAATAACTTACACACGCCCGGACTTAGCATCATTGTGTCATCTACACTCGACTAAACAACAATCTGACAGTAACCTGGCCGCTTCCGTTCTGGAGGCTCTAATATAATATAACACAATGACAGTTCTTGTAACTGGAGGATAAACGGTGGTTAAACTTGCCGAAAAACGGACCTCGAATTACGCAGGAAAATGCATTCTATTTTTGAATCGACAGATTTTAAACTTCATTGGAACGGCTTTAGAAAATCGTCTTACTATACAGATTGAAATTTAAAATCTATTAAGTTATGTTATAAGGTTGAAATTCGAATGACAGGTATGTGATGCGGATCAGAGATGGTGTTAAAATGGAATATCCGTCTTTTCTATTTCCAAACAGTTTTTTTTATTGTGGTAAGTAATCCTGTAGTATTTACATTTGTTAATAAAGTGCCGACTGCTGGGTTTATTTAATCGAGTGCTTTTATTCTGGAGAATGGTCATGTCTGCTGCAGATGGCTTGAGTCTTGTTGATTCTTTATTGACCAATTTATAGCAATCGTCATTTGTGGTTAGTTGCACTTTAAATTATTATCATTATCTTATTTGAATACTTCTAGCATAACTCTTATAGTTCTATAAGTATATACATACGTACTATTCGTGTGTACTAACTGTGTAAGACATATTGTTGGATGATTTCAAACCGTTTATTAAAACTGGTATAGCTATAGAAATGTATCAAATGTAGAATAGTTTCTTCGTAGTCAATCTATCTAACTAAACCGCCATCTCGGTCTTGAACATATAATACAACAATAATAGATAACATATATACATATAGCTTAATATTTACTAAATATCAGATTTTTTTTACACTCCAGTCATTCGCCTGCCAAGCTTTAGAGCCTTATATTTTTTTAAACAAGAAATAGGCTTAGGTGCGTTTTACTACAGCCCGCCTGATGTTACGCACCGCTGCCTGTTGTCTAAGATGTAGGTACAAACCAACTGTAAGTTTCATGGGAAACACCATAAATACACAATTCCGTCTAGGCAAAATTGAACCACTTGAAATTTTCCCAGGCTTTCAACAATAGTTAAACCTATTGACACATCCAGACAGTATTCATCCATATGTCAATAAATAACCAGTCTACGTAAAAATCGGTAAAAGCACAGATTTAGTGTATAGTAAAAGGTGCTTTTCTCTCATACAAACTTTTGTAAAGACTCATATATTTGTTAAAGTCCCATGTATTTGTTAAAGTCGTATACAAATTAGTGTAAAGGTATCAATTGAGTGCACCGCAGATCTGCATTGAGAATTAGATTGTTATCTTCGCTAATACGGTCTTAATGTATCCGGTCTGGATACTGAGCAGACGAATGTAGCCTTAATAATGCCTTGGATCGTATGAAGTTAAAAGCTATTTTGGCTTGAATAAGCGTGTTGCGATCATTTAGAGTTCCGTTGCTTAAATAACTAAACGCTCGACGTATTTACAATGTGAAAGTTTAAAACAGTGCTGAAAATATAATAAAGGATTTGGTCACTTACAACTTAAACATAGTAAGAAATAAAATTTGTTTATGGTTTGGTATGTTTTTTCTCAGGTAGAGTTAATAGGTACCTTCTAGGTAAGCGTGTTAGACACTTAGTCTGCGGTAATGCTTAACATCAGGTGCACTGAATGTGTGTATATCGAACGCAAACCTATCGCACTTTTTGAAAAGCACTTACTTGATTGTATTACACTACATACATATGTATTTCTATCCCAATCTTTTTATGTTATGTACGTGTTTCCAACTTACAATTTACAATTATCTCATTCATTATTAATGTATTTAATATTGTAGTCATATGAATGTATGAAATTTGACGTATAAATATTTTTTATGAATAAAGGAACATTGAACATTGAACAACTATGTACAATGATCATCATTGTATGGCACAGAACCCTCACAGCAAAAACGTCCACACCCTTGACCAATCTTTCATAATGAAGGATCAGCTTTGATTGAATCTTTTGGCCGGAATTGCGTACAAAGTAAGTGCAGTTATCTTTCCTTCCGATTACCACAATCTACATCTGCTACCGTTCGTGGTATTAACAACTCTGTAAGAGATTGTACTTGATTTTATTATTTGTGTAAAGATATAGGTACTTGTGGCCCAGCGTAAGCCTATCTTGCATAAAAAAGATGCACCGATGCGGTTTTATCATCTCTTTAGGTTAGGGATGGGGTATTATCTGTGATTGTCCGGTAAAGTGCGGATTAAGGAATTGTTAAGTGATAGCTTTGTCGATAAGTTTATTGGTGGCGTGTGTGCGGACCTTTACCGACTTTTGTGAAGGACCAACAGATGTTTTTGCATGTGAATGTACTAACGGGACTCATTGACTGTTTTTTACCTTTACACTGAGTTAACACAATAACTTAGTAGCTACAGCCAGATGGCGCAGTCTTTAATTTATAGACTAAAGTTCTCATGTTATGGCCGAAATAGAACTTCCGCTACTTTACACAAACATCAAATTTCTGTAGCTATATATCAATGCACATGTTATCAATTATATATCCTTCAATAAAACACGAATGTGTTCATGGTTTTTTTCAGTGGAAGTGTTCATAGCATCTATCAAATGGCCATAGGTAAGTCTCAAATTAATGAAAAAAACTTTTTTTTTGTTTTTATGCAGTTTTTAATTCCTACAGCCCCATATCACCATCGCACAAGTAGAGGTGCGGCAAGTAGCAACGTTATACTGGTGAGGTTCCAAAGACTCGCGCCAAGCGGTTTGCTTCGACTTTCATCGTGCGAACAGCCAAACTGTGGAACTCCTTGCCCGAATCTCTATTCCCCTTCAACAATAATTTGTTGGTCTTCAAGTCGAGAGTAAACCGGTTTCTTCTAGGCAAGCGCGCTAGAACGTAGATTATAACGTTGCTTAACATCAGGCACGATGTAGACAAGCGTGAGCCTATCTCATGTAAAAAAATTACGCAAGTATTTTTTATCGAAAACCAAAAATCAAACCACCCACCCTCAAAAGGCCATCACTCGATAAGTCCCACTCATGGGACAAAATCTCTCAATAAATACAATGAGTAGGTACTTACCTCTAGGACATCAATGGCAGCCACTCCACGCCACGAACAATCCATGGGAACGTTTCTATCGATAATTGGCATCGACATGTCCCATCACTAGTAAGAGATTTGCAAACAATGTGAGAAACTTGAGGATAGATAAATTAGGTATACTCTTGCTATCGTGGCCGGCTAAACAAATCACATCTTTCGTAATGTTGTGTGTGCATGCCTAATGTTATTCTCTATTCGCTCTAACGACTTTTATATAATTGTGTACTGAATTGACTATCATAAGTGTACTTTTTGTACCTATATTGATGAATAAATGAAATGAAATGACTAGATAAGAAATTTGGCCTGGTAAGTTATGACCATATAATATACTTTATCTACACTAATGTTGTAACATTCTACTTATGTTTCCAATTGACTTATAATACTACTGTTATAGCACAGACAACAAAACACTCAATTTAAGCAATTTCACATGATGTTATAATATCCACATCGATATCGTAATAGCTCATTATAACATCGAAAAAGCGTGACCAACCTGATTGCAGGGCCAATCAGGTTGGTCGCGCTGCACTCTCGTTGGTTAGATTTTAATGGCGGCAAAATCACTGTGACAATACACGTACGCGTGAATTTAATGTTTCGCAATGTGTTTTGTTTTTTAAATACAAATTAAAAGTTAAAAATGGATAGCGACGATGATATTTGTACGCCTCCGGATATTCTAGAATTGGCAACAAAAGTAACTCACAATATTTTGCCAGAAAAATCTAGAAAATTTTATGAAAAATTAACTATTGTCAGCTTTTACTCTTGTTGTTTGATTAATTGCATTAGTGAAGATAAAGAAGTGTATGCAACTGCATATACTACTATAATATTAACCTTATTGTTACACAAGTTTATTTTGCCCGTATTGTTTGGTGCTTTGTTTTAACTGTCGCTGTTTATCGAGCACAGAATTCAACTGAAATTTAAGTAAAGTTTTCGATAAAAAAAATGTTTATTTGAAATAACTTACAAAACAAATTTTACTTATTAAAAACTTAACTAATTAATAACTAACTTATAAACTAAAACTTATAATAAACTTAAAACACCTGTAAAAAAGTATATCTGTAGGCAACGTTCCCAGCATGCTGGCGGCATTGCCGCGTTGGATGGCAATGCTTATCCTTTGCGCCAAGAATGCGCCAGCATGCTGGTCACGGGTTGCCTGATCTATCTGTTCTACTAAAAATTATATATTTTATGGGCTCCCGGTCCCCACGGCCTTAAGTGTTAATCTCAGCTCTGAAAACTTTATATGTAACTACTTAGATACAATCCGGAAACAAATAAAATAACTCTCAGTTCGAAGTCGATCGCTCAAACAAAATAGATAGATTCATGCAACAATAGAGCCAGCGTAAAAAATGAATTCAAAATTTTTATAAAAAGAATTAGATTTGCATGAAAATATCTATAACGGATTTGTGTTCGACACAAAAGTGGTACAAAACTACGCACAATGTGCGACAAATTTGCGAATCGGAATCCGTATCGACTATCAATCGAATTAACATATGACAGTGCGTTTGAGAAGAAAGCTTTATGTCGTATGGTAATGTAACTTTATTGTGACGGGCGAGCAGAATCGAACTTATCGATCGATTTATTTGTTGTTGAATCGATTTTGCGGAAAATCTTTGGTGGGCGTAATGTTACAGGAAAGTTATGTAGGTGTAAAGCTTTCGACAGTGAAATAATTGGAATGGAATATACAATCAAAATTAACACAAATCGTAAATTGCAACATGATAATCATATTAATATTTTGACTTGCGTACTTTTTTGTAAGACGTGCCTTTCGTAACAAAAAAAAGAAGAAAAATAGGTAGGTATAATGTTTTAATATTTTCGTATGTTAAATTTTATAAATAAAAAAAAAACTAATAATATAATACTAATATATTTATATTAATATTTTGACTTGCGTACTTTTTTGTAAGACGTGTCTTTCGTAACAAAAAAAAGAAAAAAAATAGGTAGGTATAATGTTTTAATATTTTCGTATGTTAAATTTTATAAGTAGGTACCTAGTAATAAGTTGTAGGTATATAATATCCATATATTCTTATTAATTCAATATTATTAAAGGTTCCACATGATAATGGTAATTTTGTGAAATCAGTTACATATCACGCAATAAGTTCAGTCATTCAGAAGGCATTAGCATTCAAAGCCATTTCAGTACTAAGCACCATTTACCATTATCTAATTTAAGTATTTATAGCACTTCCAATAAACGAATTTGTAACGGTCTGTTTAATTCAGTTGTAAATCCAGTGAGCCAATTTAAATGACAGAGGCCGCAGCAATAAAATCGCAATCTACCTGCATTTGTACACATGTTACCGAATCTACATGTGTATGCAAGTTTTTGAGGCGTGCCCTGTCATATGCAAAAATCATTTATCGACATTTAGATTTCTTTATCGACGGCGCATGTGCAGGGTGTAAAATTTGTGAATAGTTTTTTTTATTGGCGATAAAAATTGTAAGTTAATTTGCGTATGTTGCATTGTGGCGCACATTGTGACGTCGCGGTCGCTCGGGGCGCGACCCACTGCCCCCGTGTCGACGTCACAACCTAACAATTCAATTATCGAACGCCTTCATTGTGCATTCATAAACATTTTTAAATGCTGTTCCATTTTTCGGTGGCCATTCGAATCATGACAATAGCGAATTTGAATTTGTAAAAAAAATCAATTGACATTTGTGATTTTTTAGTGTCGGATACAGGAGCGTCTTTGCGTATCACTTGCAGAATTTGCATGTAACGAGTATTGTGATGTTATTGGATCATAACTTGGATGATAGACGTATGCTAATTTCTTTAAATTCTATAATGCTAACCGTTTCGAGGATACTGTGGAGCTTTCTTAGGAGTTCAATACATTGTTATTTTTCGATCTAACTTCCGTTATGATTCCCATTGATGTGAAAATTTTGTATTTCTTGCCAGAAAGCTCTTGACCTTAAATTATTCCAACGATCTTTTTCGTAATCGATATGCATTGTAATATTGGGGATAACATATATTGCATTGAGATAAATGAACTGAAAAGTTTCACATCGACTCAGAAATAACGGACAAAATATTCTCAAGATATTGCTTAATTAGCATAAAATAAAAAATAAACTTGATAATTTACCTATTTATGAATTTATTTTCACTTTTCATAGTCTTGTGTTTGCGTGTGTGTAGTAAAACTTTTATACTGTAGTTTCCCATATTATGTACCTAGGTGGTTTATAAAAATAGCCTCGCACAGGAGAATCTAGCCTCGTACACTACTCGTGGCGCTGGCACGCACATGAACACGAGGTTTGGAGACCACCTCAAGTGCGAAAAAAGAACGTTGGCAAAATCTAATAAAGTTACATAATGTTATAGGTCCAACAATTTATAATAAAATACCAGAAACTGTGATCTCGGCACCATGCTTAGGAAGTTTCAAGAGTACACTGAAACGCTGGCTTATCCAGGAAAAATCTATGATTTTGACATATTTAAATTAAATATTTAATTCGTTTCAAAATTGTAGTTCTTTTCATATATTTTTGTTGACCTGTAATACTTTATTATAAATAAAGATGATTATTGATTATACAATATCTCAACCCTAATTATTTGAAAATTGTGAAATTTTAATTCGTAAGTATTATATTGTGAATGTAACCTATAGCATTAACCATTGGTACGTACCCATATGTTGATTGGTATAATATAACTACCATACAAAAAGGTCTAGATATATAAAGAAATATTGAGACTGAATCAGCATACTTCAGTACACTAGATTTTAGCATATACCTACAATACCTATGTCGGTTTTATTTACTGATATCAGCAGTAATTACACTCCATAAATCTACGAGTTCAAAAACTCAAATGATGATTTAGAAGTAAAAAATAAAAAATGTATCCTGGTGACATAATATCATTGACTAAAGAAAGAAAAAAAGTTGTATCTCTTGTGTCATAAATTGCCTGGAAGAAACCGCCTAAGGCGATAAGGCCACCCAACGTGCAGCTCTTTAATTTAATAATTTCTGTGTTTTGCGGTGTACACTAAAGATGAATTCATTTTTTTTACAAAAATGAGTTTGCTCTTGACAGTAATTCGCCTGATGGTAAGCAATCATTACGGTCTAGGATGGAACGTGCTTACCCAGTAAGAACCGATTCACTCTCGCTTTGAAGATCGCAAGGTTATATTCCGCGGGGAAGAGGGAGTCAGGCAAGGAGTTCCACATTCTATTCTGTTCTATATTTTTATTTCTTTCAAATTTTTGATATATTATTTGACCACCTAAAATATTATGTACCACTTGCCTATCCAAAAATCAATTATAATTATCCCTAACGTAGGTACACTCAGATAAACTTACAAATCTCTTACCTCAAAGCTAAAGTACCTAAACACACCTAGTACGTATGTATGTACCTACCTACGTACTTACATACTTATATGTGTGTAGGTATAGGTACCTACGAGAATTTCTTTAGAAAATATTTTCATACTGTAGACGTGGAAATAAATAAATTATTCGCTTCATTTTAACATAATTCATGAGCATTGTAATGAAATAACGCTAAGTGGCCGCACAATGGTTGGAGTGAAACGACCAGAAACTGTCATGCTCATTCTAGTTCCTCAGCTCGTGGACAAAAAGAAGACAAGGCCAGAAAGAGAGCACGTCTGGCGGCCACATCGCGCGCAACCAATCTGCATTGTACGCCCTACTACGGATAGTAAACGTTTAAATTCTTATTTCGAATTTCGAACTGTTGGTCTCGTTCTGCATAATAACATCCGTAAGGCAATGGCAGTTGCTTGGCCAATGAGAGCGCGCGGCGGCCACTCGTGGGCGTACCGGCGGCGCGCCATTGGCTCCACCGCTCGGATTTATCACTCGATTTGTTGGTAGTGCCGTCGCCGCAGTCTCGCGGCACGATTGTCGCCATTGTGTGTAGCGAACGACGGACGCGTCGCGACCGCTGTATTCGCATGCGATACGATAATCGGCTGAATCGATCGCGTATTGTTACAGTTACATAAACAATGAGACAGTCGTAAAATAAAAGTTCGTTAAATAATTATTTGAATTGAATATCGAATCGGAATCGGATTGTAAGTGAAGTGCCGACGGAACGGGTCAAAGTCGCGGGAGTGAGAGACCAAACTGGAGCTGGACTTACACCAACGTGCCAGCGGTCACTTCATGAGGTAAAATAAACAATATATAACCTTCAGAGAGAAGATCCAAGGTTTCCGAGAAGTAGGTAGGTCGTGACGGTTGTTGTTCCAAGTTTGAACCGAGCTCCAATGTCAACGAACTTTAGAACCAATCGATTTCACGATTGGTTTTGTCGAGCTGATCGACGACAATCCGGCGGGATATAGTTTTGTTGTTTCCTTGATTGTGATGATTCATCAATGAATGGGAAGAAGTTCTCGGAATGTTTTCATGAGTTTATATTGATTTTCGAAGGCAGATTTTAAGCTGGAATGCTGCGGGTCGTCGGTAGGTACCTATCTACTTACTTATTAGGTATCTTCCTTCTCAGATAGGTACTAATGCTGAAGCCTTACATAATTTAAATAAATATAGGTACCTACCTACATATAGGTACTAAGAGTACACCAAAGGTGTCCTCTTAGTTAGTTAGTTAACCTATCTGTTTTATTTGATATAAGGTATATTTTTATGTTAGTACCTACTTAGGTACGTATTCTCCTATTACCTAGGTACATAGCGACTGTTCCATTGTTATGTTAATAGATTCTACCCATAATATAATACCTTATTTCTTTCTGTGGCCTTAGAAATTGTGAAAATCTCATAGATTAATTATTCACAAACAAATTGAAACGATGAGTAGGTACTAAATACCTACTTACCCAGGTAGGTAAGTAACTATAGGTACCTAGGCTTCTTAACTGTTTATAGGATGAGATCTTAGTACAGATACAGCTACAGATTTTTATTGATAAGTTATGGAAATTTACATCCACATAGGTAGTACCTATCTACCTATTTACATACTTAAGTAATTATGTACCTATCTATTAAGTACCGAGGTACCTATATTGACAATATTATTTTGATGCACTGATGTAAAAAACCTGGTAGGTACCTACCAGTGGTTCCTAAATGATACTTTTATTGTAATAGTTACTTAGCTTTAGTTACAGCACCATCCATTTATAATACTATTTTGATTAATTCATTTTGTTTTCTTTAAGGAGGTAGGTACCTATCATGACAAGAACCCTATAACTTATTCAAACCACACTAGGTATTATTGTGTTGAGTCCTATACAGAAATATGTTATTTTATACATTCTATTCTTATCTAGGGTGCTTGCTATAAATAAGTACCTAAGTACATAGTAATTTATGTAAGTACTACCTGTCTAGGAATATTGAAAGAATACATAACTAGTTTAATTAACTTTATAGTTATACCTACATACCTACATATTTCTTTGTCACATAGATGTAAAACATTTATTTACCAACTTAAGAAGGTAGGTATAATACTTTTACTAGATTAGTTCTATATCACCTATCTACCTATGTACAATGCACTGTATTTTCAAAAGTTAGGCACCTAGGTATGTATAAGTACTTAGGCATCTACTTAATATCTAGTTACTTAGGTACTTACTTTAAAACAATACGTTGTGTATGACAGTGATTTGGGATATGTCATTTGTCTAAGGTGTATGAATATATTAAATATTTAGGTACTTATACAATTTACTTACATTCACAAACATAAAGCCAATAAGCAAAAGTAACTTCTCACATTGCCCTTTACAAAATGTCCCTAAAACAGCTTCCCTTGCAGTAACCAATTAATTTAAATAATCTTATAAGAGTCGTTTTACATCAAAATTATATCCAAACAGATTAGAGGCAATCCAATCGGCCGACCCTTCTTGGTACAGAATAAGTATTACAGAAGGTTAACTAACCACTTAGATTATTTTATTACAAGACTAGCAAACCCCGTGAACTCTGTTTCGCCACCAGATGGCTTCATTTTTTATAAACTTCACGGAGCCCGAGACCTTTCCAACGAATGCAAAACCGTGGAAATCGGTTCGTGCGTTCTGGAGTTATAGCGTCAGGAAGAAAAACCCCGACTTATTTTTATATAGTAGTTTGTTTGAATTAGGTAGGTAGGTAATTATTCAAGTAAGTAGGTACTTGTGAGATAATTAAGTATGATGTAAAAATGCCTACCTACCTTAAAGAAATCAGTAAAGAAAAATAACTAAGTAATTAATTTGCTTTAAAAAAGAAATGCCGCCTTTGCCGTACATTTTTATTGTCAGGTACCTAGTTGAAAGTGCGTTTTATATAAATTTTGTATGAATACATACCTATATACAATTCCGGGGCATTGCACATAGCGCCATCTAGCCCCACACTAATAAATAATCAGATAAAATTACAATATAAATACTTAGTTATTATAACCAATTCAATTTGACATCATAGGCAATGTAATCTGGTTATTACTGTCTAGTTAAGTATCTACATGTAAATAGGTATTAGGACTTTATTGAAGTTATCTCTCTATACCAATATATTCTGCATCACTCTAACGAATGCAGTTGACGCGAAATCGGCGGGACGAGGGTCCGCCGGGAGCCGGCCAGGACCCGGTATTTATACCTGTTTAACGTGGAGGTGATCATTAATCGCAATGGTTTTAGGTACATAATTAGAATGCAATTAAATGTACCTAACTATAGTACCTAAGTAAATGCATATGTTTATAACTACTGTAGGTACTTAGTACTCACAAATAGCTTACACCATGCTTACGCAATGCAATTAAAAATACTTACCAAAACCTAAATGCATAAGATCTATATCACGGAACAAACAAATAACCCTAAATAGTTTTTTTTTACAAGGAATGGGTTTGCATTTAACCCTTATTCGCCTGATGGTAAGCAATCATTACGGCTTAGGATGGAACGTGCTTACCCAGTAAGAATCAATTCACTCTCGCTTTGAAGATCAAGATGTTAATGTTTAAAACAAATAGCTAATTAGTAAAGATATTTTTATTCGATTTGAAGCCAAATGCGCAGTAAGCCAACTACCTATTAGGTACCTATAGGTACCTAGTATGCTTATTGCTTAGGTAAGTACTAAGTACATAGGTAGTACTAGTTGGTACTCTTATGAATATGACTACACCTAGGTACTATAATTTTAGAGTACCATGTGCCTTCCGTGAAAGGATCTGAGATCCTGCAATGAGCTATTTCTGCTGAGGAATAATAACTGGAAAAGAAACTTCAAATTTATTTTTTATAAAATATACAGAAAGATGGGCAGATGATAACTTGGTTCTCAATATAATATGACTTACGTCGACGGAAATACTTAATAACGACACAAAACTAATTGATGCAACACAATATTGCACAATCATTACACCGGCAATAATAGTTATACTGGGTTATTAAGAAATAGCAATTGAAGACGGTATTAAAATCCCCGCGAAGTACATAAGTTCTATTTTTTTCGTACTGAACAATCTTTTTTTTTTACATTATATAGGCTTACGCTTGACTACAGCTTACCTGATGTAATCAACGTTATAATCTCTGAGCTTAGTTAAGTACCTAGGTATTCTTATTTTTGTCTTAATTTCGCTTCAGTGACTTTTGCTGCTGAATTCACCATGATTAGGTATATTAAGAACTTATTTATTTTTAATAATTTTATTTCTTCTAGATCGAGCAGAGTTTATATGTAGATTTTTCAAAAGTTTTCAAGTAGCCTAGTAAGTACTTAATAGAAAAACAAATGTAGGTACTGTCTATCTATTTTACGAATAGCTAATTACATGTCACTTCAAAATAATCTACCTATTTAGAAAATCAATCTTATCATTTTTATATCAGTAACCCCTGTACACTCAGTATCCTAATGAACCCTTGATCTGCGTGTTTTATTACGCAGTAAAAACCCTTCGTTTATAGATATTTATGATTTAAAATACAGTGGTGGTGCCTTTGTGGTGCCGACGGGCTGGTGTAGGTAGGTAGGTACCATTCATGGGATTTCATGTGGAATTCATGGTTTATTGACTGTAAGTGTTACTGTGATTGTTGGGCAAATAAGAATTTTTTTTAGTATTTACTTAGGTAGGTGTTGCTCTTTTTTGCATGAGATGAAATGATTTTGATTTTATATATTAAGACAGCGGTCGATGAAAAATCTTTAGAAGTCTTGCATGGCGTGTAAATAACATAACTAGAGTATTTGTAAAAGAACACCTACAAATTCTGAATTACTTTCAACACTGCTAAATAAACTTGAGGCACTTTTCAAAATTAGGTTTTGACACTCATGTTCTACTAATCTAGCATTAGTCTAAGGTTACTTTTCAAGTCGATGTACACTAAAGTGTAAGTAGTTATTATGATGTACAACTGTACATACTCACGTACATACATACTAAAGTAGTATGTTACATCTTGAGCTTAAGAATCCTCCTACAATAATCAGGTAGGCACAAATTTCCTCCGCGTTCAGAAGTTGAGCACAAACATTTGTTTTAAGCCGACTGTATGACGGCAGCGATTTGACGGGAGTCTGTCAAACGACGCACTAATATTTGAACGGTAGCTAGTAGGTAGCTACGACCGAAATGGTAACGTTTATCTTCACTATTTCGGCTATTTTCTTGGTTTCACCAAAGATTGTATAGCATTTTAAAATTACAATATGTGTTTCGATTATTTTTGATGTTTTGATTTCAGTAATGTTAAGTACCTACATTTTATTTTTGTAATCAAATATAAAAACAAGGAAAAAAACTAAACATACTACTACTAACTACTACAAAAAAGGGGCACTTAGAAAATCTTTAGAAAAGCCTAAAGATAATCTAAGTGCTCTAGCCCACTACCAGAGGGCAGCGTGCCCAGCATACTGGCCGCATTACCACGCTGGATGGCAATGCTTATGCCTATACGTTGAGCCAGAAAAAGGCCAGCATTTTGGTCACGCGTATTTTAGTTGTATGTGGATTTCAACGCCCTGAATTATCATCATGTTCATCTTATCTGTTCTCAATCTCTGTTTGGAACGTGCGCTCTTATGTGACTCGCAAATTACTCTTGGAACGTGATTACAAATGTTCTCTCCTTTACAAGAACTTCATCAAATTTTCGTTACTGGATTCCACTAAGATAACCAAGAACAGTTTGATATCGCCACTTTATTTCTCACCCAAACTTCAAACATCAAATCTGTGTCAGAAACATCATGTTAAAATCCTTGACTCTGTTATATACCTTTATTTACCTGTACATGACGTACAAACACACATTTCGTATTACCCTCTTGTTATGCCTGTGTTCTTGCCGCCGCAAACAATCGATCATGTTGCGTTTGCGCATGCAGTTAGCGCCGCGCCTGCGCCCACGATTTCACCGGTGACGTGAGCAGAGACAAAAGAAAATCGGCGGCATGCCTTTGAAGTACTGTAGGTACAGGCAGCAGCTTAGTTTAAAAAAATACTCAAAAGACAATCTATTTCAGTTTTGAAAATTGACTTGCGAGAATCATTTTAGGTAATCTAGCAGGTACATGATAGTTGCAGATCAAAAAGACCTAGGACAATTACAAAATCTTTATCTAAACTCAAACTATTCTAGCACTTGTACTAATGTAAGATGCATTTAATTTAAGCTAACAGTGACACTCGCTTTAATAAACGTTTTTAATCTTCTTTAATGACTCAAATATCTTAAGTACATTAACCGCCTCCAAAAAAGAGAAGGTTCTAAATTCATGTGTTTTTTGTACGATTGTACCCGATTCCGTAAGCTACGCTTGTCAAGAGTTGGAAACATTTGTTGCTCCCTCGCTAATTGGTTGGACAACGAGAGGAGTCGCGGTCTCTAAGTAGTTTACAGTGGCTTGTTTAACTACGGCGCCTCACCGATACAGTTAAGGAGTAGGTATTTTAAACAGGTAGGTAAAATAGATAGATACACGTTATTTTATTATGTCCATACATATTCTTCAGAATATATTTTCAAATTATTTGTTTGCGTAGGTTCAGATAAAAATAGATTTTGACTTATTTATATGTTTGTGTAAAGTTGTACATTACTTGTGATGTACCTATGTACATATATATATATATGTATATTATGTACATTATGTACCTAATTTGACTCATATCAGCCCACGTAGATCTTGTAAATATCTTTTCGGTTTTGCATTAGTCTTAGTGACATAGAAACATAATATTATCATGGCGATAAGAACACAATATTAAGCATTGGTTTCGATCATTTCAAATACAGCCTTCCCTGAAATTTTATGTTAGAAAATACCTAACTATTTATATTCTAACCAAACTGTTCCAACAAAACACTAAGCACCAACTAGATATTCTCAAAGTCTAACTAGACATTACTTCCATTAAGACTACCATCACAAACAAGACTCTCACATAATGGAATCCATAACACGTACTAATAGAAAAGTAAGGGAGCAGTTACTAACCGAAGAATAACAGAACGAACAAACATAACTTCGTAGCCCGGTGACAAATATTGACTTGAGTTAGACAACGGACCTTATTCAGTCCTTTTTGACCCAAATATATAGTTCTAGGAATCTTGGGACAAAGTGGTGAGGCTAAAAAGCAGGCTTATGTCCAGCTGCAGGCTGTTTGATCTGCTAATTATGTTTGAAAAATAATACCTATACAGTATTTTAGAGGCGCGCGTAAAGGGCAAAAAAAGTATTTAGCTATATAAACATAGGTTAATTCTTTTATACATATACCTAATTTAGTTCGATTTCTATTTTCCACTTTTCGTTATCTTTTAACCAAGCTAATAGCTTGTTTCAAAACAATATTGTTCATAAATGTAGACATACCTAAGTAATAATACAATGTCAATTCGTTTTTAAAAGCCATAGATACAGTTAAAGTTCTTAGTTTCTCCAACTCAAGCCTACAAATGCTACAAAGGATAAAAAAACATGTTTCAAGTGAAACAGGGACTCGAAACGTCAAGTTTTCATGTTAAAAAGTTACTTAACGATGGTAATCCGTGCTCCATATGTAATTAAATTCTCCCCCTGCCTACACACACACACACATACTCAATATACAATTTTATACATGTGTGTGTCTACGTGTGTGGAGGAAGATACTATCATTATACGATTTTAACTTATTAATTCTTACACACATAAGTAAAAATTAACTTAGTGTGCGTGTAAACACATATAAGACTTTTGAAAATATGTCGCGGGACTTCATTAAAAAGTTGGATAAGAATCAAATTAAGAATATGTGAAGCGTAAATGATCGAGCTAATGATATATTGTATGAGCTATCCATTATGTTTGATAAAAGTTTTGTTTAAAACTTAGCTGCTAAACATTGTTGACTACGTAGGTAGATATTATAAAAAAATATTCCCAAGCGTTTACAATAATTAAAGTGCGAAATAATTTAGCTTAAAAATTCAATTGATTTTAATCAGCTTTTAACCTATGACGTTAGTCTTTATGGTTTCGAAAAAAGGTAGGTATGTCTTTTATCAATATTAATATCTAATCTGCGTTACTTAGTTCTGTACAATAACTATATAAAAACATAGCATAAAACGAGAAATAAAGATTCCATATGATAGCATTATGTTATACATTTCAGGCGTTTAAATAACTTTAAACCAATTTCAATGCCCGTTCATCACGGTAACCACCATTACGAAACTAGACAGATATTTTCCCCACACCCCAACTAGGGTGACAATCCCGCACATATGTTTTCCGGACATTTCCAACACCCCAATCTAATGATATTGCCCCACCCAGTGCCATGGGATTTGTGGTTAACATATTATTAGTACATTTTAGCTCATTCCAGATTGATTTTCGTCTAAATTTCGGTATTTTGTACCTGGGCGGTTAATTAGTTTTAGTTGATTAGTAGAAAATTAGTTATTCAGTCGTTTTAATTGGTTATTGAGAGATTTGTTGATTGGCGCTGCGTTCATGTAATATGATTTAGTTATTAGGAATTTAAATTAAATAGAAATGCTTTATCGTCATTAATTTGTGAACTTTTGTTATAGGTACTAGGACGTATATTATATGTAGTATTAGGTATTGATTGATTTATTGATAGGGCAATCGTCATGGCTATTTTTAAGTTCAAATGAAACATAAAGTTACTAAAACAGGAACATTTTTGATCGATATCTTGAATAAGGCAAATATGTGAATAAGTTAAGTACTTCTTACGTGTGTAAAAAAATAGTTCTTAAATTTTAAATCAAATTTTAATAACTACAATTTTAAAGCCCAAATTAAAATACAAAAAAACGTAAACAAGCTCCCCATTAAAGCCCCTTTACATTCTCCAATCACGTCGCACAACAATCTCTGTCGCCAATTTATCATCCCGAGTTTTCATACTTCACGCATTATGCGCGCAATAATTGTCGCATTACAACTTGCACGTTATATTAAACTTGCATGTTTTATTAAATTTACACGTGTGCAAGGGCTTTAGTTGGAAAGTGAATGGTTATTAATTTTTAAGGGAGAGTTAAGCTGCTTATTTGTTGTTATAGTGATGTTTTCTGGTCCTTTGAGATGGTTTTTATGAGTTTTAATTTTTTTAACCAATGTAATTTGCGTTACATAGATATGGTTGTTACAAATTCATGAGTTTATTATTTTTAAATCGTCGTTATTTGCCTCTTTCACGTTGTAACAAATCAATTTTTTTAATAACTTGGCATTATACTATTTCATAGCACAATATTTCATCAAAAATGTTTTTTTATGATTCATGATGTCATTTAACATTCAACTTTGACATTGTTTATAAAAAACAACGTGAAAAGAAGCCTTTTCATCTCATCTCATCAGACTGTATTTCAAATATGTACTCATATACTCAGTACATATAAAAATATTGGTTAGCACGCACGAAGCGGTTTGCTTCGACTTTCATCGTGCGAACAGCCAAACTGTGGAACTCCTTGCCCGAATCTCTATTCCCCTTGAACTATAATTTGTCGGTCTTCAAGTCGAGAGTAAACCGGTTTCTTCTAGGCAAGCGCGCTAGATCGTAGATTACAACGTTGCTTAACATCAGGCAAGTTGTAGTCAAGCGTGAGCCTATCTAATGTAAAAAAAAAAAGAAACGATAGTCCTCCAGGTCTCGCACTAGGTCTGCTTGCACAGCCTGTGTCCCAAGACCACAACCACTGCCCTAAATACCAACAACTTCTATTTCTAATGTCATTTCCTCTCTTTCCTTCCAGTGCCGCTGGTGCGATGTGCGACCGAGGCAGCTTCGGCGGCAGCATGGGGCCCTTCCCCATGGGCATGTCCATGGGGGCCATAGGCTCAATGGGGTCCATCTCCATGGGGCAGCAGAAGAAGTCGCCCGAGGAACACATCAAGAGGCCCATGAATGCCTTCATGGTGTGGTCGCGGCTGCAGCGGAGGAAGATCGCGCAGGATAATCCGAAGATGCATAATTCGGAGATTTCGAAGAGATTGGGTAAGTCGTTTCGTAATGAATGAATGATATTTATTGTGAAGCCACCATATCCACCGGTGTCTTCTAGGCAAGCGCGCTAGATCGTAGATTACCTATAACGTTGCTTAACATCAGGCAAGTTGTGGTCAAGTGTGAGCCTATCTCATGTAAAAAAATAATATATATATATATATACCAACAGATAAGAAAATAGCAGAGTTTGTAGCGCTCGTGTGATACTACAATAATTACTCCTCAAGTGGATATGCAATTTTTTACATAAGTACATTGTACTTACTCTATTTAAAACACTGGGAATGAATTGGACGCGTGCTTGGTCGGCATAACGTCTGATTATTTTGATGACAAGGTGTGAAAAAAAACGTTCACACGAATAGCATCGCGATTTACATGACATTCGGCCATTTACTTAAATAATTTATAGATAAATAAATAAATATTTCAGGACGTATCACACAGCGCCATAGATATGAAGGAAAGGACACTACAATCATCCTTTCTAAAAGATATAGATAAAAATTATTTATTTCCACTAAAACATGTTATCATTTTTACATTATATAAAGTATCTAAATTATTCAAGTTCAAATTCAAATTGGGGCCCTGTCTACTGCTTTAGGATTCCCTGTGTTGCAGTATCCAGGGTTCTTCCAGTGTGTCAATTATTGAAATTAAGATTAAAAATTAATTTTAGATTAAAATTTGCATGTGAGTTTGATTACATATGTTAGGCATTGCTTAAATATTAATAGTTAGTTAATTAATTAATAAATACAAATTCTTTATTAGTAATAAGTGACAAAATTTCAAAATTATATAAAATTAAGGTAATTTAAATTTATGGGTATCTATTGTAGGTATACATAATAACTATTTAGACAACAAGCATATTTCAGATAAAGTATTTGACTTAGGATTGCAATTGTTTTGTTTAACAATATTTTAAGGTAAGGATTGTTGTTAAGTAATAATGCCTACCTTCATATACAATGGCTTTCTATAGCAACAATGACAATTATTTGTTGCATATGCTTCTTCCCTTCTATATGAGTTATTTACAACGCCAAAGGTTACTAATCAATAGGCAGTTATTCCTATTTCACAACCAAATACTGGCATTAAACTAAATACCACCTATTTCTGTATACCTCCATCCGCACGAGCATAATATATAATTTACAAGCACCACGCATAGTTTATCTTAGTAATTTCCATACCACAGATACCTACTTAATATAACTACTATACATATCACATGTGTGCCGACTCCTTGCTATATACATTCACTATAATGTAGTTATAATCAACGGGGTCATAACTAATAGACGCCTCACTACAATAAAGGAATTTTATAATTGAGAGTTAGTTACTCATGAAGATGTTTTCCGCACTTCTGGTGTAGAAAATCTGATTGGTCCTTTAAATATGCGTTCACTGAATTCTTACTAAATAATATTTCACTTCTTACTACTATTCTCTTGGTAAGGTAAAAATCACGCAACACATAAACATTATGTGTAAATTGAATGTTCTTATGTGTCCGTCTCCACAAATGCTTCATAAAACTTAACCCTGGATGATCCCTGCCGGACACGTAGTTGGGACGAGACTTCTTATGAAGCCAATAAAAAGTAAAAGTATAGCAACAGTTAGTATAGATAACTCATAGTCATAGTCATTTATTTATATCAAATATTTGATACACGTCACAGAAATACAAGTAAAAAATAATCAAATAAAATTAAATTAAATTAAATCAAATTAAACTCTAGTTACACAATATTTTTTAATTTTCAAAAAAACGACGCAACTTTAACTAACCCGTAGCAAATACGTTCGCTGTAGCCGAAAACGGCTTGGAAAGCATCACATCATCACATTATCGTCATTATCATTTTTTAATTAATCGTACATATCTAGTGTCATGGCCTTTGCGAACGAACGATTGCCTTCCTATAACAAACAGTCTATTTAGGCATCTCGATCTATATTGTCCATGATCTCGGTAGGTGTGCGCCATTGTTCCATTGAGTCTGGTGAACTGGAGAGCAGTCTCAGGTGGATCCAGTATTATGCAAAGTGTTCCCTCTGCCTATACTTAATCCACGGGATCAAAAGGGCTCATTTTGATTGCAGATTGATCAATCCGGAGCGTGGTTTAATGCTGATTCTGTGTGGTTTGTGTTTTGTGTTATGAAACTTGATTATATTGTTTGAATAGGAAATGAGAGTACTTGTGTTATTTTCATGCAAAGATAACAAGGCTATTTTCCAAAGTTTGTTGCTTTTATGACTTAAAATAAAATTAATTAATTCAATGTTCGAACTAAAAGTACGTAATCGATGGATGGTCTAACGCACCTACTATATAAAACATAAGAAACAAAGTCAAGAAAATTACCATCCATACTAAGTAAATTATTTTATAGGTATAGGATAAGTAATTATTTGCAGCTAAAGAAGCTTCCATAAATACGAAGTTTTGTTACGCTTACTCCTCGCATTTTGTATAAATTATTGACACAAAATTAACACCCAAAGTGGCACTAAGCAATCAACACGAAACGACCAAATTCAAATTAATTTAAGGCAGTAAAAATTCTGCTCAATAAAAATACAAAACCTTTGCACGAATATTATTCCTAATTCAAAAATAACAACCCTGCCTCATAAATTCTAACTACACTTTAGCACATGCGAAATTGCGGAACCTCGTATTAATTTACTTGACATCGTATTAAGAGAGCCGTTTGTAAAAAAGTTGGAAACTTTTTCGGGATTCTCGAAAGAAAATAGATTAAAAAATAATACGCAATCATGGCACAGAAGCGACACAGCGGGCGGCGCCCACCGGAATAATCAACGGCAAGAGTAACCAAAACTCGGCACGGGAATGAAACCGGACAAGTGAGAGATGGACGAAGGAAGCAGAGGGTTCCGGACATTGTTTAAAAACTTAGTTTGACGTGCTGGCCTTACTGCACTACGTGCAGTGAAAAAAAAATACTGAATAAAAATCATTAATGTATAACGCGCAGACTAATAGACATGAGACATAGGCTAAACTTAGGATCCTCATTTATGTTTTTGTTAAAAATACGAAATCTGTGAAAATGACTACCATAGTAAGAAAGTTTAAATTTTAATGAGATGCAGATACATGACAGAGCCAGTACAACAATAGTATTTACTATTCAGACTCAGATCCCTAAAAACTGACTGCGGAAGAGTATGGAAAATACGAAAAATAAAAGCTCCCGCGTCCGCCATTCTGCCAGTGACGGCGAGAGGAAACGCCATTTTCTATTTTTCTCTCGTTTTTCGCGAACCGGCGCGAACTGCGCAGGTAGTTGTTAGGTATCAAAAGGGTGCAGACGTTTGGAGCATCTGTTATTGAACCGGGTGTGTCTATTCTTTGGCACGGCTCAGAATGTGCTGACCCACAGGGTAATGCAAGGTTCTGTAGGTGGTCGGGGTCGTGCCATTTTTCACTTTTTATTGGGATATTTTTAGACGTAGGTACATGAGTTAAAGTAGTATGACTGTGGTTGGTTACGAGGAAAATGGGATAGATTTCCCGTTTCTTTTAATATCTTTCTGATAATGGCTATAATATAATAAAACGAGTCTTTTTCTTCTTATGGAAAGAGAGTGTTCAACTCTGGTGTTGAGATGTTATCAAGCCGCCCTAAGCGCCTCGGACATAGCTTAACGACTTTATATGACAAACAGCTGGGACCTACAATAACATTAACGTGGTCTTCTGACCGGTGATGTAATTTCTATTGCATTGTTCTTGAAAACTTCGTGCATACGAAGTAATATTTCAGAATTTTCAAACTTTTACAAATCGACCTGTGCATATCCAATTTATAAAATTGTATGTATTGTACATAAGTATTTGTATATTCTTTAAAAGTGCAGATTCCCTAAAGCTTCCACAACACATGGTACGACAGTTACTCGTACTGTATTGCAAACATCCTGTTACGTATATAATATGAAAGGTAAACTTTTCCCTCTTTCCCGACACTAGCCAATAAGTCATCTTTTCCGCCCAAGGGAGGTAGTGGGGTAGAAGGGAAGGGGGTACTCGCTTACGTAAAAGTGCTAGCTTTGTACCCCTGTTGTACCCCTGAAAACGTACTACATTATTCATGTTGTTCCTTTTGCCTCTGTTGTTTGTTTGAGGAAATTATTTTTATCGTGTGTTTTTCTTGTTGCGAATAACGAATATGTACTGTTTTGTAGATGTTTGAGCAGATTTTGATGTTAGTTTACTTATTTTAGATATGCGGTAATAATTACATTTAAAAAAAATATGACACTTAACTGCCAATGCGACGCTATTGTACTTACACGTACGCTACTTATATTATTTTAAGGAATTACAATATGTATAGCGCTAATTTATTCATATTAAAACGAATAAATATACTATTGTATTGCAGTCAGACCACAACAATTCATTATTCCAATTTATTTCAATTTATTGAAGTAGATTAAACAATTAAAGCAAACAGAAGGACGCAACGCAAACATGTGCGCGTAGCAATCTATTTACCTACGGTATCGCGTTTCTATTGTCTGTAGCACTAATAAATCGACAACAAAACACGGGGTTTGTTTACGAAATCAATCGACATGTCGCTCGACAAATGTCGATGCGTACAACAAAGGTGTTCCGAGCACAATGGCCGACAACTTTTTAGTACGAGACACACGGGGCTGTAGGTTAGCAATGCTAGCATGGTAAATGTGAATGATGGCAACTGTAATATGATATTGATTTGCCGAAATAAATATACTATGTAACTGTACTTAATCTATTTTTGATTCTGTTTCGAATACTAAATTAAATGATTAAGTGGTATAATTAATTTCAACTTTCTTTGGCAATGTAAAAATATAATATGCCAAATTCAATATTAAAGATTGATACGTGTTACCGTACCTGAATTCATTGTTAATAAGAGAAGATAAAAATTATCAGGCCATACAAATCAAACACTTTATAAAATTTAAAAGTTCATAAATGTAGTACAAAAAGTAACTATAATATAACCGAAGCCCTACAGTAATCAAGTAACCCTTTACATCCGTATGTCCGTGTTTATTTTCATCAGTGTCTGCTGCACCTTCCCTCAATAATTCGTATCAGCCAACTGTCGGGGCGTTCTCAGCTCAGTTAATATTAATCGAGGTAAGGGGAGTATTGTCTACGCAACTACACGAGGCGCAGCTAGTGTCGGGGCCCAGATACCGCCCTGAGGCGACTGTGGATTAGGTAATTATTTCATCATTGTGCAACACGCTTAACGTTCTGTACGAAGTAGCTACCTAATCTATGAATATTGGATAATAGTGATACTTATTTCCTGTTTTCGGTTAATTTTTGTTTGTTTGACAAAAACTACGTTACTTAATGTTTAGTTCAATTCCTTTGAAAAGCTTTTCAAAACAGTCAACAGTTTTTAATTCCGATTGCAAACACAAAATATTGCTTTTCATGTAAAATAACAGACTACAGCCATTCAGCTACAAGCTACGGATAATAGCTTTTACCCGTACAAAAAGCAACTTAACCTGAATAGAGGATACAAAAACCATTCTGAGCCACAACAGCATTCTGGGCTACAATACCATTATAGTCAGGGCCACAAAATATCACGTTTACACAGCACAACGGCACAAAAAGCTAGTAATTAAACCTCGGGCCCTTGACAACAGGCGACAACAGGAGGCGACAGCCGCGAACAACAGGCGACAATGAGGATACAACAGTTATTTTTGTAGCGCCGCCTGCGAGGACGCGATAACGCTGTCTGAACGCACCCTTATGTATATACCTAAGAGGGTATATACTGAGCGGAGAGGCTTCTAACGGTTGGTACTTGTTCGTGCTTATATACGTCACAAAAGTATCGGTGAAGAAAGTGTCTGAAAAATTAGTTACTTACTTAATAGTGTCTAAATTCTGTAAATGCACTCGGAAATCATTAAGTTGGTTTTGAAAATCAGATTATGGAAATCAGATTTACCAGACCATATCTCTCACTCTTCACTTCTCAGCTCAAACTCAAAACAGTTATTTCGTAATTTGCCAACAAAAAAATCTCAAAAAAGAAATTCCAAAGCCTAAAACACATTCTAAAGGCCATTTCTTCCAACAAAAAGCCTATTATTACCCAATCCACTGCACAAAACCCTCCTGAAACTACTCAGTCATTCTATCCAAATTCTTTCCGCTACGAGTTTTAATAGAAACTCTATTCACAGACTTTTCTTGTGGAAGAGTTTTAACGATTTGTTACGCTATACTAACTCATAAATAACCTGTGTACTGGCAGGCTATTGGCCATGGGTAGATGTGAAAACTCCAATAGATACAACAGTGGTGATCACAAAAAGCGGTGAAACAAAAAACGTGGTAAAAAGTGGTACGGTTACATAGCGAGAATAATCGGAGTAAATTAACAGATGTGACATGTGCTACCTTTGTAATGTGTTGGTAAGTTGGGGTAATTTGAGACCGGGCTCATTGGAGAGTTGAGGAATGGGAAATTGATATCCTGATTATAAAATAGCGTGAATTAATTGATGTTTATTCATTGTTTTGGGGCAGCTTACTTGTCAGTTTATCCTGCAGTTTTACTCACGGTCCCAAAGTCAATTATATAAGCTCTATAGCATCACGATGATTCTATTTAGTTTTATGAAAAATAAATCAAATGACAAACATTAAGTAAATCATATATCTTTTGATTAATTTTATTTATAAGACTTGTAAATATGTATGTCATTAATTGTTCGATATGAAGACCAACAAACGGGTAAATTCTTCCAATCATATCAAATTAAAAATATATTAGTTAAATGAAAGCTTATTTTAAACTCGCCCCAATTTTCAATTGTTATTAAAAATGAAACCACAATGCACTCAATAAACCAATCAAATCCACCTCGATCTCGAAATTAAACCAACACCGGCCAAGGAAAATGAATAGAATTTTCCACTCTTAGTGAAAGACTCCCTTGCGTTCAAAAGCCACCATTACCCAACTCCAAAAATCTATTAACACGTTTAATAAAATCATGACCTAAATAGCGTTTCTTACCATTTCAATTTTACGGAGAAAGGGTGGTTCTCCGGCATGCGCCTTTGTTGCCCCTCCCCGTCCCCCCACCCCCCTATTGTCGCGCGGCACACAAGCTTTCAGAGTAATGAAGAGCATTTTCGTCCGATTCTCGGTACAATAGCCGCTTTAATACTACGTAGAGAGGAAAGTCCTTTGTTGGGAACGTTATTGTGCCTAACGTGTGTGTTTCGTGCACTGTTGTTTGTTGTTTTTGCAATTGTTGTTCACAATACAACTGTATGTTATGTAAAAGATCTCTGTCTTCGCTGAAGGAGCGACAGAGAGGCATGATGGCTCAATGCGGCGATGAAAGGGGCACAATGACGTGAGAGCTAGTTTGTTTCGTTTGTGGATCTAAGCAGATCTCTAAAATACAATGTAGAATTGTAGATCTATGTCTACCCACATTCGTTCGTCATAAGAATAGGACGGCTATTTTGTCATACGAAAATAGACTCCGCCCACTCGCAATTACTTTTGCTACAATACCGTTAAATATATTAAGTAAGTAATATATTAAGTTAAGTATAAAAGTAAGTAATATGACGGTCAAATCTCAACGCCCTTGATAGCACTAACCTTAACAATCAAGTACAAAAAGAAGGATTATTACTTTTATGTATTAGATAAGTATATTGCTACGAGATGTTTATAAAATTGCTCATATAAAAATAAATTAAAGCAGAGCCTGATTCATACAATAAGTAGGTAACGTCTGAATGTTACCATGAACTTAAATTAATTTGATTTAAAAGAAATCCTGTCCCTGACTGTCCAAACTACTATGTAAAAAACTTAGAAAGCATAATTATAGGTACCCTTTACTAATACTAGAATACATAGTGCAGTACACCGGACAATCATTGTTCAGTGTTGCCAGCGATCGCTATTGTTTTCCCGACCGAACGCGGGAGGAAATAATTATTGTTGCTGGCAACACTTCGTAATGAACCGACACGTGTCTTTTGTTGGTGGAATTGTTAATTACTCTATATGCTGCAAACTTAGGGGCTTCTCTTGTTTTCGAGGTGTTAAATGTACTATGTGCATCAAAACTTTCTTATCCAGAATATGAAATAATTTACTTGCACTTAGTAATTACATAATACAACATAATGCAGATGCTTTCAACAGCTATTTTTGAAGAGTTAAAGTAAAAACTCACGTGTCCTAAATTTCATAAGTAAATGTATGTGTGTATGTTTGTTTAAAAACTTCTACATTCTGTTTTTTCCTGTATGCCTATTTCTCTCCAGCCAAAGCTTGCCTGGATGAGATCGCTTTCAGCGATAAGGCCGCCGATTGTGGCACTAGTTAAGAAAATAATTGGTTGGTATTGCAACATTTTAGTTTGAAGGAAGTCATACCCACGAAACACTTAAAACGTTTTTATTTTTTAAGTTTAAATTTTTCAGAAAGTAAAATGCTTACTTAGTGTAATTATAAAATACATAATATATAATTTCTCCTTTTGTTGTCCCTATGAATTTAAAATTTTCTAGTTATGTTTATTTAAAGATACAGAAATATAAATGCGGATTGTATTCTTAAGATAAATAATATGACGCAGGTTTTACTAATCCAATATTATATATTTTGTAGTAAATATATGAATGGGGAACATGTTCAAAATTTATTTCAGTAGTCATCAACGTAAAATGAAATTACGCACAACCTTTTCGAGAGTACTCAAATCGGAGACCAATGATCTTTGACGTTTAGGTCGAGAGTTTAATGACTTTCAAAGACTTGCCTACCACAGGACTCGCAAATAGACTCACAATATATTAGAATTATTATATACTTCCACCCTTATAAAGTTACAGATAGCCTATAACAGACTATAGAACATTTAATAGATTACATTTAAATAGAGGCTGTATTTCAAGCCATTTATCATATTATCGTTACGATACCCACACAATTCATTCCAACTCGCTGAATAAGTCATTGTAAACAGAACTTAGCGTCAGTAATTCTGAACTGGAGTTAGTCGATTAGCTAATCGACCTGAACTAATCCTTTAACACTCGATTTGTAAAGATCAATCTAAGTGCTAGTTGTTTAGTTAATCTGTAGATGAAAACAAGTCTTTAATTCTTAATGATGACATCACTAACAAGAATATGATAAACGCACAAGTCGTGAAATAGTGAAAGTTGATTGTAGTTTAGTTGAGAGAAAAAGTAATCGACAAAATATGACAGTTATTAAGAATTTTCCGCAAGAAATGCAGTCCAAAAAGCCCGTATTTTCATCTCATGATTGATCGAAAAAAGAGGCAGTACGCTCGCCCGCTGTAGCTATTGTCGCAGAATATACGATCCTATCTCAGAGTCGACAATAGCGCAGAATGGCGACCACCCCAAAGTATCGACAGAATAATGAGGAACCGGGAAAAACTTCTGTTGCGGAATGAAAAGCGCAAATTCGTCATTAGGCGGCGTTTTCCGCCATTGTTGTTCTCGTCTCTCTCCGTCGCGGGGGGTTCTGTACCCGCGCGAGCGAGACAAAAGTTGTTCCTTCGAGCCGGATTGTTCCTTTCTATGTTAGCGACATTGTTTTCGCTTTTATGCTCCTCTGAATTGGGATTGTCTTGTCTGTTTGAATGGCCGATGGCGCCCCTCTACGGTGAATGAATACAGCCTTCCATAAATGGGGGGAGACAAAGGGTTGGTCTCTTCAATCGGGGAGTCGGCTCGTTCGTGCCTTCGATTATATTGTATCGATTCTATGCCATTGTCTATGCAATGAACGATGGTTAGGGCAAATTACTTTTCAGCTTTTTAGCGAATCTTAATGAGTTTTTGCCTGGGACATAATTAGACGAAAAAAAGTTTTTGAGCCAATAAATAAGAGCTCTTTTACTTCTTGTCTTGAAATAATAAGCTTTGTGTCAACTTTTGCTTCTTATAGGTTCTGTCGTATACATTGTTACTAAAATAACAACCTCTATGCTGTTAAGCATCGGTAAAACCTAGGTTGCTTACTTACTAAGGAGAGTAAGTAAGCAACCTAGGTTTTAACGATAAGACCATAAGATTAAATACCTCTACTCTACCATTCAATACCAGTATTGGAATATAACAGTCATATAGTCCGTGGCAATAAAGTAAAATTGAAGCAAATTTATTGAATTTAAAGGAAGCAAAGATTTCCAAAGTGTTTGTCTATTGTCAACAAAACCCAGAAATCTTATTAAATCACATAATTTTTCTCTTTTTCTAGGTGCAGAGTGGAAGCTCCTCTCTGAGGATGAGAAGCGACCGTTCATAGACGAAGCCAAAAGACTCCGAGCCATGCACATGAAAGAGCATCCAGACTACAAGTACCGGCCGAGGAGGAAGCCCAAGACCCTCAGGAAGGAGGGGTACCCCTACTCGATACCATACCCCAGCGTGCCCATGGATGCTTTGAGAGCTGGTAAGTTATTTTGAAGTTCCTCAATAAATTTTGTTTTTCCCCTCCTTTTCTTAGAATACTCCTAACCAATTAATTCTGCGGAGGAGTCACTACCCTCAGTTTTGAGGACTCAAAGAGAGAGATATTTTTTGTCAAGCTTGTATAGTATATACTTACTACTGTTTTGGCATTGTCATAGTAAAGGTTTGATGTATTTATTGCAGTGTTTTGATATTTTTAACTAACTTTGAAAATAAGAATGCATGTAAAGTATGTGTATTTGTAACAAACAGTGCCAAGATGTTAAATGCGTACATAGTAGTAGTTCTCTATACGAACTGTATTTTGATATTTATGAAATTCTTGAAATGTGTGAATAGTAAAGTAGTATAGTAGTAAGTAAATCATTTCTCATAAAAAAATCCTCATGACAACAGATACAATAATTTAAACACTGACTAAAAAATGTCACAGTCGTAATCTAAACGTCAATTGCCACATCCGAAGAAAGGCCTAAAATTGCAACAATCCAATATCGTTTTTGTCCATTGTGCGTTTTATTTCTATTTATGATCAAATAGTTGTAATTTTAACGCGTCAGTGGGTCTGACCTAATCCGCCGTCACAATGATATAAAAAAATGGTTTATAAAAACGCGGCCATTTTGTTCTGTAAGGTGTCATTATGCGTTGTAAACCGTTTTATTACGATCACACGCGAGCGCAGTGCGTAAGGACACGTAAGGATAGCTTTTACATGTATGATGTACCATTAAACGATTTTTATACCAGTAAGTTAGCTCAATTGTTAACATTGAACTATACTTGACAATATGTAGACAACTTATAATATAATCAAACATGACGTAAAGTGGGAAGTCAATGTGTGAAAATTGTTAATACCTACCTGTAAAATTCTGTAGCGTTTTTAAAAGATGATATATATTTCATAATTATTTATTTGCATAAAACCTATTTAATAGTTTAGGTAGGTAACTATTATCATACAAATTGATTAAATTATTTTTAAACGTTGCAAAATCTCTTGAAAGATTTCTAAATGCCGTTCATATTATATTTTATTCAATAATAAGAAACAATATTTACACATATTAACACTAATAGAAATAAAAAAGAGTATTTACATCTAAACTAAATTTAAACAATCTACATGTGGTATGGAGCCAAGAACGCTGGCTGCATTCCCACGCTGGATTGCTATAGAAATCCTTTGCGCAAGGAACCAGCCAGCGTTCTTGTCTCTAGTGATGTCAATCAACATTTTATTTAATTTTTTTATAAAAGACTTCGTGCTTTTACCCCACGGACCAAAAGTTTCGAAGCCAAGCGGTACGAAAATATAATCAGTCGATAATGATGTATATTTTCGCCGCTTGGCTTCTTATTGTATAAACATATATTAATTTAGGCTATTGTAGTCATACCCGTAGCTCAACTAATAAAAATACTAAAAACAAAACAACAATACAAGATCTGCTAGCCGTAAAATAATCTGTATTGTTTTATTGTATAATCTTTGGCAAAACAGTTCCATACTGAACCGTTTGTCTATACCTTATACTTTTTACTGCAAAGTCTTTGAGTATTTTTATAGAAATCTTAGCTAGAGTATATTTAGCTATAATTTTAGGCGTCACGAGAATAAAATCATAGGCGTAGTTTTTTGTGCAGTTTACTGACCCGTTCTGTGCCTCGTTTGTGTTATAACAGTGACTATACTTTATTTACTGGCACGACAGTTATATAAGATAGTGCTAAGTGAAGTCATGTTGACAAGCTTGTCAACGTTACGCTGAAATTTTAGCGGTGAAAAAAGGAAAATCTTTATAGTAAATATTTAGAAAAACAAATAGTACCTAAACAGTATTAAATACAACTATGGGTGAAAGTATTTGATTGAGCTGAAAATAATGATTTATCAGTTGCTCTGTTATGTGTCCTATTTTAAGAGTTTTATTGGTTCATTTGACACCTAAAATTAAATATATTTTTGTCTGCGTTTATTCTAGCACTGCCATCGCTAATCGCTACGCCCCATGTCTGGGATCCTATAGGTGGTTTATAAAATCTTATTGGTCATTCTTACGCCTGAAGAAGTTTAGCTTTCTTTAAAGTACTTCCAACTATCACACTGTTACAACACATATTGGGCCTTATTACAAACGTGGTTTAAATATAAGTCTAGAACAAGTCCGTTTTAGTTGTTTGAAAATTGTCTGTCTACTGTCATAATGATCAAACTGTCAAAATTTCTCAATGTTAAATCAAAGTTCCAATTTGAATTCACATTTTGATTGTTTGTATGTGATGTTTGATCAACCATAACCGATTTTTAATTTTCTTAGTCCTAGACCAACATTTAAACTTCGTTTTGGAATAAGACGGAAAGTGCCTAAGTACAGGGTCAAGCTTTGGTTAGTCTCAACTTTACTTTAGTTTGTAAAAGAGCTAAAAACGCGATTTAATACACTCGTGAATCCCGCCCTCTGTAAAGCACACACACGGGAGTACAATGCACCGCTTCATAAGAGATTGCACTCCCGTCGCAACAAAACACTCGCGTCACATAAACCGTCTTGACTGCGTTTGACAGTTGACAGTTTTCACTGTCAATACGACAAAAGAGGTTAGTTGAGGGTGCGTCAAATTTCAGAGGGTCAGATTTTAAAATTATTGATTCTTTTCCTTTTGTGTACAGGAAACTCTTTAGCCTTTGCTTCTAAAGGGTTGCGGGCTTAAGTGAGTTTTGGGGTTTCTTGCGTTTTGCTATTGTGTGTGAAATTAAATGTTGTAACAGTTTGTGGTTGGAGAGAAAAGTTGTGTAAGAGTTAGAGCATGGTGGAAAGTTGGGGTTTCGTATGGCTTTTGAAATTAGGTCGTTTGGTTGGCTGCGCTGGTGAGATCGTTTTTGTTTCAAACTGTGAATGTGCATTTTCTTTTGTTTACGTGGTTTTTATTTGGTTAGTCGAATTATTATTATATTCATTCGAGAATTCTTTATGGAACAGAAAATAAAATAAGCCTTATAATCAATAAATATCCTAATTAACAGTGTTAAAGCTTGTCTTGTTATATTTTGAACACATTAACTAAAATAAATTTAACTGTGAAATATTTTACCAGATTAATCACAAGTTGTCGTCATTGTGGTAGTGGGCGGAGACGCCACGTGTGCCCCGACCCTTATTTAAGGGTCGCGACACACCGCGGTCGGCTTTTAAGTTAATTGTACTTGTGAATTTATGTTCTGGATTAAATTGGGGTGAATAATTAGATGGTATTTTGTTCTTGAGGATAGGAAGTATCTTGTTATATTTGTGGGAAATTACTTTTAAAGAGATAATATTGGAAGGACAATATTATTTTAATGCGATAAACCTTCTTGACTACAATTTGCTTGACTAGAATTTGCCACTACAAATTTGAGTAAAAAGTAACTGGGTTAGCCACACCTAACCTAATATAATAATACAAAATAGAAATACATTGAAAGTTAGCTAAGCACTTTTCTATTTAATAACTGTTAAATTACATAAAAAGATATCAAAACTAATATAAAAACCACCATGTGCGTGATCACCAAAGCCTTGGGAAAACTATACACATTACACTCTCAGTGTTAGCACACATGCAATGGCAATACTCAATATGATTCTCTCACAGAATCATGTACATATAATTACAGCTTATATTTTTGTTATTTCTTCGTAATTCAATTCTAAAAATACCTTATTTACATATATTTTAGCTGTATTGTAACTGTGTCTATCAAGTTAGTAAAAATTTATATGTATTGGTATCATAAACAGATTTCCAATACTAAGATAACTAAATTTAAATATTAACTTTGAAACTTTTGAGATTAGGGATAAAGCCTACTAGCTTCTAAGATAATATAGGCTACAACTATTGTATATTTTAAAATGTTGTATGTGTCTATAAATTATTGCATTATTATATTATTTACTAGGTATCAACTAATAAATTGTACATATTTTCGATCATTGTCGAGCTACGCATGTGCTCTCTGTGCTGCTCTGTGATTGGCTAGCGTCTAGTTAACTGAATCGAATGCAACATTGCTTTCACGACCATGCTAAAGCCTCAGTTTATGGGCATTTTATTTGCCTATTCTAAAACCATAAGCTGCGTAAGTAATAGACTACTGCTATGAATAACATATAAAGTTCAGCCTTGATATTCGTACCGATTATAAAAGTTATAACTTTATTGCCAAAAAGCGAGAATTATTATGAAAAATAATATATTTACCTTTTTAGTGTTTACTGTGTATATGTTATTTATGTAGCTGTATGACACAGTTTTGTCCATGAAAACATTTTAGACATCGAAATCAAAACGCTAAACCTTTAAGAAGTTTCATAGCAACTCATTATAGAATGTTGTGAAGTGCAAGCTTGTTTGTATCCTGCAAATTTTCATTGACACAAATAATAGGTAGGTACATAAAGACATCGTCACTCTTTCCATTCCTCTGTTTTTGACTACTGTATACACATACATACATACATATTATATATGTAGGTACAAATAAAACTTCACGAAAACCCCAATAAAAGGGCGCATACACACGACCAGCGCGTGTCACTATAAACCCGCGTACACACTCTCAAACATTTCCAATCCATTACCGCTTGTTATATGATATTGAATCACCATCTTATAATACCACTATAACTCTAAATTATACTCTAAAGTTAACCAGCTAAGGTTTATAGTAATCTGTATTTGTATTGGAGAAAAATTAGCACGTTTTCAAGTCTTATAAAATACTATCAATCCAAATTATACTCTAAAGTGTATTGACTAAGGTTGAAATTGGTCTGTATTTGTTTTAGGGCAGAATTAGCATGATTCTTAGCAAAGGCGACATCGCACGCGCAAGAACGCCCAAACATTCACTTTGACCGAAAATTTGGCAATATTGGGTAATGATAGGCTGTGGTTTTGTCGTGTGTGGTTGAAGGTTTGTATTCACGTTTCGAAAAGCAAAATAAACAAAATATTTTATTTCCCATCCGCTATTCAACTTCTAATATTATGGATAACAAAAGTTTATGGATTAATGCCTAAATATGGTAGTATTTTTGTTCTACTGAATTGAAAGTAAATAAAATTTTAATTGGATAGGATACTCACGATTAACGCATCCAAATAACTAATTATATGTTCTGTTCTTCTAAGCTCTAAATGTAAGGATGTAATATTTTTTGATTGATCATATCAGTGATGCTCCAACAACGAATAAGTACTTATATATTTCATAGAAATGGTTATAGAATTTATTGCAAAAAAATATATAAAATTATAACTGAACATTACACATTGTTAAATTACCTATTAGGTGTCTTTTTACTAAAATGTGCACGTGTTTTTATAATATCCAAATATGTGTTTATTAGTTACGAAAACCTCTGTACAATTTGTTTAATTCCAAATACTTCGTGTATATCTTGCTGCTAACTCGCATGGTTTATTCAGCTGCTTCTTATTACAGTCGATAATGGTAGTCTTTGTTATTCCTACACTGTTTGTCATTACAATACAGACTGATTAGGTAGTGTATCCATTCTTGGTAAAAAGTTAAATCGAATGATAGTCTCCAACTCTAGTGTCAGTTTTCAAACCGCCTGGCTACTGAAATGGCTTAACGATTGCAGAATATTCACCAAAAATGCAAGCGAGATTTTGTGTCTGTAAAAGTTATGAAGTTTTCCAACCGCTCTAAGGGCCTCTGACATAGCTTAACGGCCTCTGACATAGCTTAACGGCTGCTGAACATTCACCAAGAATGCAGGCGAGATTTTGTGTCTGAAAAAGTTCTTCACGCTCAAAAGAATATTGTTTTTTTTTATAATCTAATTAAAATTTATTTAGTAAAAACACAATGTCAAACAATTAATAAAGAAATAAATCATAATTACATGTCAACTTAACTAAATAACCCTTGTTTTAATTTGATATGAGAGAATTGGCTTATGTGTGCTAGTTGTCATTTGTTTCTATATTTGCGGTAAATTTTCAACAGTTGAAAATTCTCTTTATTTTAGTGAATAACAATAACCACCAGTACCACAATACACACATATTTAAAAAGTACGTTATTAGTGAAAAATATGTATTTATATTATTTCTATTGTGCTAAAATTTAAAACTACGAATACAAGAATATGTAGCATATTAATATACCTAAATAAATAAAATAAATGTGTCTCAATTGTGTTATTTTTTGGGACAACCCTGAAATATTAAATCATTAATTCAGACCGAAAAGTCAGTATTCCATACTTCATACATTATTATTTACCTTGCTTTTTTTCTACTTAGTAATTTGTTGTTCCACATGCTAATGTTTAATCATTATTAATGGTTTATATCGTTATATTTGTGACAAACAAATCACACAATCCGTCTACAAGCCATTCCACGTTTGTGCACTGTACCTAGTTATCACACAATCGTCACAGAAATAGCTCCTGACAACATGTAAGTATATAATATGTACATATACTTATATAATATCGTGTATAAATGTATATGTCGTAGGATAATTCGATACTTCGAATCTTCGCGGAAATCCTAGGGGTTTTGCGAAAACGCGGATAATTAGACATAGGCGAAAAATTATCTGTCCTGTTGTAGTGCTAGTGTTGGACTCGAAGTCACTTGTCTGTGACAGAAGGTAGATTAGGTTCGTTAGGTTGCTTTCTACCACGCACATGCGACGACGAGCGAAGCGAGGAGGAGCCAAGTCCTGTTGTAGTGCAAGTGGTGGGGCAAAAATTCTGACTTTGTCCAGTAAGATTTGATAATTTTTCGCCTATGTCTAATTATCCGCGTTTTCGCAAAACCCCTAGGATTTCCGCGAAGATTCGAAGTATCGAATTATCCTACGACATATATAAAAGGAGCAGTGAGCACCGGCCTTATCCGTCCAATGACGAAACTCAATGAAAATAATTTCTGACAGGCATTACCTAGCGAAGGCATTGTTTTAACAACTGCTCCGCCATCGTAACATTTATGTAAATTGTAAACAACACTGTTTCATAAATTAGTTTATTGTCTTGCAATTGCTTTGTACAAATGTTTCATTATAGACTTTTAGTTGAGCTGCCACGATTGTAATGCTAATTCGGCTTTACAATGAGCTTCAGACGATTTGCGTGTTCAACTTACATGTTCAAACTATGGTTACATTATAGTTTGAACATGTTTTTCATTTTATTGTTAGCGCGTTATTAATAATGCTAATTGACGTATGTTTCTGGCTATTCATGGACGATTGTTTTCTTGTCTGAAAAGCGTATTGAGATATATTGCATTACATAATTACTTTATGTGGAAGAGTTTATATTATTATATTAAGCGATATGAACATGTCTCTCTAGTGATGCTTTTAATTACAATTTACAAGTGACAATTGAACTGTACCATATGGTCGAAGGTGAAAGAATCCTTTATTGGAATGGAACTTGCTCTCAATTGAGGCTGCCTCAACACACCGTTACCTTCTTGACGTAAATCTTGGCTCGGGCATTAAGATGCAAAAAAACACAATTTTTTAAACTTTCCGAGAACACTTCCTGTGTGGTTAGTGTTTAAAATTATTACTCAGTAATATATTTGACTAAAACGTTTTTTATAGCGGAACATTTGAACTCGCTCGCTAAATTAAGAAATTTAACAAAGAAATCCAATTTTTAAAATGACCGTAATAAGAATGCACTAAATTGCATGCTAACCGTAGATAATTGTTTGTTTTTTTATGACAAACACATTTAAATAGGATCAAATAGTTTTACACAACTTTACGAGTATATAATATAATTCAATCATGTGATCTACGATAAGAAAGAATACTTCGAAATTATTTCAATTATATCTCTTGCCCTGATATAATCGATTATATTAGGGCAAGAAATGAGAAAAAATATATAAATATGTAAATGAGACCTGAAATTCATTGTAAAATTCTAAAATTATTTACTTACTCTTTATGCTATGACCTTTATTATTTGACCCCAATTTATTCTTCACCAGTAATGACAAAATCCATCAAAATACACTTAATCCAGACAATAATCCAATAAAATGCTTATTCATGATTAGAATATTATGTACCAGTAGTTTGTTACGCACCGGAAGTGTCCAATCGCGTGCGCCGCCGGAAGCCCCACCCCCCGCCAAACTGCTTCCGGTCACGTGACGTCATTTACATGACAGTTGGTTGCCAGACTGCGGGGCGAGCGGACGTGCGGAGAGGAGATATTTTGGTTTATGACTATGGGAAATGACTGGGCGCTTTAATTGTTGTCGAATTTTGCCATTACGTTTTTGTAGCTAACTTTATTTAATGTGCCGAAACGTTGATCATTGATCACATTAATTATTAGTGTCAAAGATAATCCATTATATGTACCGGTCCGCAATATATTAGTATCATCGCCATGTGATTACTTAGATAGATAAACTCTTTATAGGATGCAATATACAACAAAACGTAAAAAAATCAAACTTAACGACCTGAAAACAGCTAAAACCTGTATTCTTTTCTAGAAACCAAATATAGAATAGACAGAACAGTATTGATTGCAAACGTTAAGCTTCTCTATCAATTACCCCATGACACTTACAATCAACCTTTTAAAAACAAATCCACATTTGGCAATTCCCACATCGTACAAACAAGATGTCTGAACAATCACGATCACATGATTTGCACAAGCATGGCTAATCTATCAACTTAAGCACGGTTTGTTAAACCACAGACTGACGGGGGCCTGTGACTGAGCAGAATATGAGCATGTCATTCCGAACAGGATTTTGAGTGTCTTGTATAAAGTTGTTATCTTGATTCATACTTTATTGGTAACTTGCGTGGATTCCCGCGGCTTCACTCGCACTATTTCAGAATAAAATGTGTAACCTTATACTACCTACATACCAAAAATCATGATGATCCGTTCAGCCGTTTTTGCGTGATAAGAGTTTAAATAAACAGACAAAAAATATGAAAGCTGCTGAAACGTGTTTTAATCTGGATTTATTTAGTTTACTGAAACATTATTTTTTCTGATTTTTTACCCTCTTCATCTTTATTGTAAGTACGTAAAGAAGAACGTTTGAAAAAAAATAAAAATATTGCAAAAGAAACAAAATGTTATCTTCTTAAATTTCATGTTTGAATCTTATATCTACATAATTGATAGTTTAGATACATGCACACGGAGTAGACTTGACACGAAAATCGAGTTATTTAATTGAAATGAATACATTCTACCTATATATTAATTGTATTGCCAAGCTAAAATCAATTAGCAACAGCACAATAGGAAATCATTGAAAAGGGTTAATATTATACGGAAGCCTCAGAAATGCTCCAGTTACTGTAGGTATAAGCTTATTTTAATTACTTTCAACTTTCTGAAAATATAATGAATGCTCTTTTATTTTTTCTCGATGATCAAGGTTCTATTCTTGTACTGTATTTTTTTTTTGTAAACTTTTGTAAATGTCTTTTTAGAAATTAAGAATTGAACAAGAGGCAAAAACGCTTAAAAACAAGGCTAGTAATTATTTAACTCAGGTGTATAGTGTATACAATTTACCTCATGAATAACGCTGTCATAATAAACTAAACAAAGAAAGATGCAAATATAAACGACTTTTAAGTCCTTAATAGACTCATCATTATTACATACCGTCTCATTACAAAACGCGGTTTAAATATTAGCCCAGGACTTAAAAAGTCGGTTCTTGTTGTTCAAACATCACATACAACCCAACATTAACTTCAAACAAGAACGTTTATTTATCATTAGTAACATTTTGACAATTTGATTATTTTGTAAGAAAAATTTTGAACAACAAGAACGAACTGCATATTATTTTCATAGTTTCGGACTTACAGTTAAACCACATTTTGTAAGACCCGCTATGTTGAAAACTATTGCGCTTACAAATAGTCTTCTCTTACCTATTCGGAAGCATTATACAATACCGTGTTGAAAAAAATATTCTTTCTCCTTACAGAATGGTTACAATGAGTGTAATTTCACGATCCTCAATCCATATCCTCATCCTTTCAGCCGCATTCATAATGACGTCTTCCGCACCACAATATCATCGAGTCTACATATAGAACCTGCGATGTAAAATAGTCAGATAGAAAGTACCTACTATAATAATACACGCCACGCAATTTTTATTTCTTGTAAATTTTAATCAATATATTCTTGAACAAAGGAGTTTTTTTTTAAATATTCGTTCTTATTATGTAACTATTATCAAGATAGTTGTTTTTTTTCTTATGTTTACATAAATCACAATTAAAGGACTATAGTACAAATAAAACACACAAATGTTACCAGCGTTATTCAAAATATTTTAGCCAATTATATGTATTTTACTTTGATTTATTGTCAAACCAAAAACACAAAAAATATGTATGTAATGTAAATGTAATCTAAAATATGTGTCTGGTAATTCCGTTATCACAGCGTACAAGAAAAAGTAGAATTATATTATCAAACAGAGCGGTAAGTATGTGCTATCTATAAAGTCCCTTATCTATGTCCACTGCATTGTGTCCGGTAAAAAGGTCGGACATGGGCTCAAATGGGATTTTCTCCTTCTTTTCTCCTCCAGGGTTTCCTTTCAATTCCAACTCGGACCTTTTTTGAATGTGTTAAATTTCACGTGAAAATGGCTATTTTCCATCCCGTCAGGTGTTTCGGGAATGGTGATTTATATTAGGGGGTGATGAACTTAGAGGCTTATTTTTGGGTGAAATTTGCATGATATAAAAGTTGCTGGTCGTAGAAAATTGTACAATGTAAAAATTGTCGTAGAAGGTATTATGATAATTAGGTGAATAACATGGTAACAAAATATTTCAATAGTTAATGACTTCTTTTTAAGTTATAAAAAATTTACAATACAAAATAACAATTAAATAGACCGGTCACTCGCTTGATTCCCGCTGTCAAACCGCAATACCCTTTAGATCATAATTTAATAAAAACTCGAAGGAAATTTCCATCAGCCGCCAATACCAGACAGAGACATCGTAATACCCACAAGAGATGACAGAGAATTTAATTATAAAATATAATAAAAAAATCACGATCGTCCCTTTCGTAAAATCCATCGTGTTGGAAAACGCAGAGACCTATTTTCACGCGATTTTCATCCTTAACTCGCAAATAATAAAGGTTGGTTTGACGGCAATATTGCAAACGTCGAGCTTTTCATAATATATTGTAGAACACGTCTGACGTCACCACAATAGGGGTGTCTCATATTTATTTTTATTTAAATTCGGTATATTTGACGCGACAACGCAACTCGATTTGTCGATAATGACGTTAAGAGTCTCAGGATAATATGACGTTCTAATTTCATTCTCTTGACAAACCGGAGATTGAAGTATTTTGTCATACAAGCACTTCCTATAAATGCATTCTTCTGTATTGGTTATAATATCAACCACATTTAAGAACAGCTAAACTAGTAAACTATAACAGTACGCTATAACTAACTAGGTAATATTATGCCTACATTCCTGAGTCTCAATAACTTATTTAACACAAACAACGTCCATTAAACAAAAACAGAACCCAAAATTAAATTCATAGCTATAATCCGTCAACGAACAAATAGCCGATTCCATTTTCAAAATGCTCACCCCAAAGGCTTGTTTAATAAACAGGCTAAGGAACTGACCGCCACCTAATAGCACTCGAGGGCCGGTGGTACAAAGCAATAATTAATAGATGCTCGAGTCAGAGTTCCCGCCATTGTGAGGTGTGACTCTCTCGAGCGCTAGTGGCTCAATGAGACCGGACATAGAAGTGTGAACTAGCGGAATGCAGGATAGTTTGGATATAGAATGGTGCGTGGAATTCTGGTGTTCTGAATTTGAAATTTTTCGATTTTGTTTTGTTTTACTTTCAACGTTAACTAATTGTTCATGTTAACGTTTCGTTGGTTGGATCCGTTGGAGAATATTTGATATTATTATGAATTGTGGGAAATTATTTCAAAATATTTTGATAGACTCCCTGGGGCCCTTAATAACACCAAAGTCTTAGCTTTAAAATGCCTTCTCCCATTTTCCAAAAAGGTATTAGGTATATCATTGTTTTAAACTTCTACAGCAATGCCCAATGCTAGCTTGATCTACCTAATCTCTTTTTTTAACACTAAATTGGCTTACGTTTGACTATAGGTTGCCTGATGTTAAGCTCCACTATAGTCTTAGATGTAGCACGCTTGCCTAGAAAAAACCTATTTACTCTAGATTTGAAGACCCCTGGGCTATAATTTTCACTAAAACTAAACAACCTTATGTCCCTCTTCCCCAGGCATGGCAGGCGGCGGCATGGGTCAAGCCATGGGCGGGTACTACGGCGCTGCGTACGGCCCGCTCGGCGCCAGCATGGCGGCGGCGGCGGCGGCGGCCGCGCAGCAGAACGCCATCTCTGCTGCCTTGACGCCAAATGGACAGGTGAGGGTTTATAAACATAGCATATGCACAAGAAGTATGTATGTAGGAATTTATGAACAGAACGACGCTAAAACATAAAAATCTTAAACGAGCGTCATAAAGTAAAACTCGCTTAAACTATATGCTTCCTCGGCATCCTTACATCTAGCACAACAATGCCTGGAATGTGGACAACACCAACTAAATGAAAAATTCCAATTTAAAAATTGTTAAAAAATGCTTAGGAAAAACTTCATCAATGTCGTCAATAAAATGTTATTTTCGCAAACTTCACTAACCTTATAAAAACAAATATACAAAACACGATAACAGTGTCATCATCCCATCTGACAAGATACGGATCTCTATTTAATTACCGCGCCCTCTCCCGGGGGCGGCGTGAAATCACACTCGTTAAGTAGATCTACTTACAGCGTGAAATTACCCTCCGTGCGGAGAAAAACTACCTTCAAATTATACCTTCATCAGCAACATGCAAAAAAGAGTGAAAAAAAGTTATGCCGTCATCAAAAAATTGCAAAAAAATCAGTAAAAAAACATGAATGTGCTGACTTTTATAAGTAACCGTTTAAAGGTAATTTATTAAATTTTGAATTTGTGCGGCATTATTTGACTCGTTAGTAAAAAATTGATTAGCGTAAAATTAACACCTTATGGCGTTAGAAAGTTAGTGGAAAAAAGTTTTAAAAATGTTAACCTTATGACTTGCTTGTTACTAATTATGATACGACCTTACTTTAACAACGTATATGTCACGGGAAATGTGGATAATGCGGGAATTATGCATAATCCCCGGGAATTATGCATAATTCCCAGTGCTCTTGGTAAAAGTGAGAAAAACATTCGAATTAATCACATTTACCGGTAATTATACATAATAACTCAAAATCAAACATCTGAATCAAATGTTTATTAAAATAAAAACAATTCTAGTCTTAATTATAATAAAATATGCATATTATGAATTATGAATATTATGAATTATGCATAAATCCCGCGCGGGATTTATGCATAATTCATAATTCAAACATCTGAATCAAATGTTTTTATTTTAATAAACATTTGATTCAGATGTTTGATTTTGAGTTATTATGTATAATTACCGGTAAATGTGATTAATTCGAATGTTTTTCTCACTTTTACCAAGAGCACTGGGAATTATGCATAATTCCCGGGGATTATGCATAATTCCCGCATTATCCACATTTCCCGTGACATATATACCAATAGTAGATTTTGATAAATTAACATTTTTACTAAATAACCTATATAAAATTAGTCATTTAAGTTTAAGCCAGACAAAAAAAGGAAAAATAATGTATTATGCATAAAAAAAACGCAGTTACAAAATGTTCGTAGCACATTCTACGCTCGCTACAAAACCGCTACAACTTACAACAATATAAATGTCCCATTAAGGTATCCCTCACCCTCTCAACTTAACAACCAAATTTTCCATCGAGTTGAAATCTTGAACACCTCCAAATCGATACCGATATAATCGTGTCATCTTTACTCACTTTAACATCTCTATTTCGAGCTCTATCGACTTAAACTTAAGGGTTATATTGCCTTGGGAAGATTGCACCCTCAAAATATTCGCTAATTATTCCGTGACAGCTCATCTTGACAATGAAAACAATATGGAGGGTGCTCGTTGTTCCGAATGTACGGAGATACATGCGATTTCAATTTGAGATTGTTAACCAAAGGATAGGCATGAGTATTATGCGTTAATGAAAATTTTGTGTAAACCTTCTTACATAAGTTGCGTCTTATATAAGTTGTTCACGAAGTTTTTTTATACATAATGTTGATGTAACTCTTGTGTACATAGGATAATCTGGACACATACAATGAAATCACAAACACAAATGCAGATCAAAAATAGACGTTACAACACGCATATTGTAGACTTCGTTTTTATGGCTATCTGGTCTCATTAACTCTTTATAAAAAGCTTTATGTAATGTTTTGACTCTGTAATAATTTCATATAAAAATCGTGGCTATCTACGGCTTTTACGGTACCAAAAACAAGGCAATTAACAAAAAATGGTTTTGCTTCGACTTGGATTTGTAGATAAGGTACTTGCATAATATTCCAATATGTAAAAGGCATGTTTTCAAATACTCAAACTATTCATTACAGTATCAATATATCCAAAACATCTCTAATCAAATCGGACTACAAGCCCATTACAGCAAACCGTTCCGCAAATGCCGTCGCCACCTAACTCCCGTGAGTGAGCCGCCCCCGGCGCGCCGATTAAACACTACTTGACACGATCCACCCTCGATTTAAAAACTCCTCCATCTTCCCCTAACTCCTATATTTGACGTTTAATCTTGTGTATGTGACGGCAGTACGGTGTTATAGCAGTAAGGACGTAAGAGGCTGGTTTTTTTTTATATATGCTGTGTAAAATAAAAGGCTTACATTCCAGAATTCTGAAATGCCTGACGCACAAAATGCACACATATACATAATAGTCTGTGTTCGAATATTTTTTGCCAGGATTAAGGTAAATTTTAAATTCAACAATTCAACATAGATTTATACATCTTTTTGGAATTTGAAGTGAAATGAAAACACTGAAATGAGGGATTCTCACATGACCTTATAGAATTGCCCTAGTGCATGTTATTCACATCATTTTCAAATTATTAATACTTGGTTTAAATTTTTTGACGATGATACGGCTAGTTGTCTTTTTTTTACATGATATAGGCTTACGCTTGACTACAACTTGACTGATGGTAAGCAACGTTATAGTCTACGATCTAGCGCGCTTGCCTAGAAGAAACCGGTTTACTCTCGACTTGAAGACCGACAAATTATATTTCAAGGGGAATAGAGATTCGGGCAAGGAGTTCCACAGTTGGGCTGTTCGAACGATGAAAGTCTTGTATGACCACGAGGTCACCTGACGCTATATAATATATAATTATATATAAGCTAACACTGAGCCCAATGTGAAGCATACCTGTATAGGAGTGGAACTGTTTTGAAGGAAAAATCAATTCTTTTCCTGTTGACATCTAAATCAGAAATACCACTATAATTTTACCCTACTCTAAATACCCTTACTGTAAGTAGGTATAGCGTAGTGTGCGGGCCTAAGGGGCGTCCTCAAGGGTGCGTATTAGTGGATTTTGTTTCTGGTTTATTGCATTAAGGAAGCGGGAGTTTATAAATCAATTTATTTGACAAATTGAAACGGGACAGATATTTGTTTAAAAAGTCATTTACATTGAGTAACCGACTGAATAAAGTTTGGTAATATTCGTTAAATTACAGCTATGTTTTGTTGTCTATTCTAATTTCTTTACTTGAAGTGGTACGATTTGACCAAAAATAACTTGTAATCAAAATCAATAAACATAATTTATTATTACGTCAATATTGAGATGTGTCAAAAGTTATTGTCTAATTCCTGAATAGAATTAATGAACTGCAAATTGCTAACTTACTGAAAAATGGTTTTGATGAAATTTAGATAAAATCGCTTTACAATTATTATTATTTTTTACGTGTGATAGGTTTACGTTTGACTACAGCCTGCCTGATGTTAAGCATTGCTGCAGCCTAGGGTGTAACACGTTTACCGAGAAGATACCTATTAACTCTAGATTTGAAGACCCCTGGATTGTAGTTCGCAGGAAACACGGCTTCTGGTAAAGTAAAAAATAAAATAAAATATATACTGTTGCTTCAGTTACTAATAAATGCTTCTGTGAATCGCGTGGTAATATTTATTTAGTTTATTACCAAAACAGGCAGAAAATAAAATCAAAGGATCTTAGGGCGGCTTGATAAACTGTCGACGTCAGAGTTGGCCACTCTCATTCGATAGGAAGAAGAATTACCAAAAAACGCGAGTCTGCAATCTCGTACTTTTTCGGTTGCAATAATAATTTTTAAAAAAATGCTTGGCAAACCTCATAAAACTTGTTACATACTGATTGACCAGTAAACAAAATCTCCGTAAACATAAGCCCTTCTAAACAACCAGCTGATTACTGCAACCTTCACAAGCCGCTACTTTTTGCGCACAATCTTTTAATTAAATCGATTCATTTATCTGCAGATTCACGATTCTTCACAATTATTCACGATTTCACGAAAATACTTGTGTTTTGTAACTTTCGCTTAGAATTATTTGATTGGTGTTGCCATTAATAACAATAGATGTTTGAAACTGTTGTGATGTGATGCGTTGCGGCATTTTATTGATTTTGACGCTTTTGTTATGTTAAAGTGATGTAAAATTGATTGCCAGTTAAATAATTAAATGTTGGTATTTTGCAAGATGTCTAGTCGATATTGAGGCGATTGTAGTTTAATTGACAGCTGAAGATATTATGATGTAGAAAGATACTATCGACAAAGAAACAAGACGATTGTAAGAACTTTTTCATTTGGTACAAGATAGGACAAGTTTTAAAGCAGTAGCTTTGCTGAGCTAACCTTCATTAAGAAGAGGCACTGTAAGAAGAAAAACCATAAACTTGCCTCATAATCAAGAACTAGGTACATCATTTACTGTTCAATATTTTAAAAGATTTCTGTAGCATGTCTACTACCAGGCGATGACCACATCAACTACAAATTTCTTAAGTTTTTGCACTTCTTTACCTAATTTTTTCTTAAACATGTAGAAAAAAACTAAGCAATATTTACGGCATCCCCAAAAAGCTCCCATTTAATTAACTGTGCCTGCTACCGAGCGGCCCCAAGCGGCCCCGATCCATCACCAGCATTGTGCACCTAAATAGACCCCGAACTATCGAATGAAAACGCACTTTTTTCGATTAACGTGTCCAATCGGACCCTAAACTCGGTAGGAACAATATAATCAGCCACCATTCACCCAGCATTAAGTATTAACACGTTTTACTCCGTACCTGTGTGTATTAAAAATAGTGATAAGGCGAAAACGACGGTTAACGAACCATTGTGATTTTTAGTATTCGATTATGGTGATCGATGATTTATTCGATTTTTCGGGAGCTTATTAGTGCGGTGGGAGGCGGTAATGCGCGTGAAATCGGATGTGTTGCGGGTTCGATGCCGATCAACGGCACTTTTTTTGAAGCTATGCCAATTTGCTGGATGGACTTTGTTTTCTTCGGATAAACGAAATTGCAAAAAGTATAATTAATTTTGGTGTGAAGGAAAATCGAGAACAAAAAAGCTTCAGGCTATATTTTAATAGAATTTTGTCGTATATCTACTACTAGGCTCCGACCACCAAAACTTCTAATTTTACTACCATTTCAACAACACGCGTGTTCCACATTCAAACTAATTTACATACACCTTTCCCACCAAGCGTATTCGTGGCGGGAAATATTGTACGTCGAAAAAAGTAAAAAAGGTCCATTTACAATACACGATGCAATAAAATAGTGTTCAAGTCGTAAGGGCCGGCAGTAAACCGCGCGATGTCCGGCTAATCCTGATTTAGCGCGCCGCCCGTCGTATGTTATAAAGTAAAGGAGGTGACACACGGCCGCTGCTCGTAACGAGCTAGCTGGGAATGTAAAGGCGAGAGATATTGGAATACATAGAGTGCGAGTGTAGTAAACAAAATTATCTAGTTTGTCTGAAGTATGTTTGTAATTTGAGTCTAAAAGTTGTCTTTTCTTAAAGTGCAAAAAAATATGTAAATGCTTACCTAAAATCGTACGAAATTATATGTTTCTTCTCAATTTCCGACCTGCTCGATGTCGCCACTGAGTCTGTGTATCATCTCAGCGATATTTTCCTCACAATATTGTGTAGGACTCACTTCATTAAAAAATTTAAAATTCGAAGCTTTATTCGACGCTTTTGTTACGTTTGATTTGTGCGGCTGACCGTGGAAAATACAATACTGTATTATACCCATTTCATACAAATATAAGCCTTATTGCCAAGCGACAAGCTTCACAACAGCTTACGATTGAATCTCAAAGGCATTCACGAAGAAATGATATTTAATTTTCAGTGAATTATGTTATTTGTGAATAATTCTCATAAAGATAGATTAACTATAGATTCGTATGAAAGGCTTTTGAGTAAGAAGCGATGATTTGTAAATGTTTCGACGTTGGGAGGGATTTATGTGATTGGTTCAAAAGAAAATTTATTTATACCTAACCTTCTTGTGTATTTCATTCAAATTTAACGGGAAATTTTAAGTTGCAACTCTATTTAAAATTTAAGCAAACAACAATTAGTTACTAATAATGTACCAGCATATCAAATAAATGACTTTATATCAAATTAAATAATTGTATAAATAAATGTGTAGTATAAGAAAATGTCTAAAATATATCAAAGTTAGCGACTTTATTTATCTAATTTTACTACTAAAATCTTCCTAAAACCACAAATATAAGCATTCTAAAACAAAATTACTCGCCATATTACAAAATTACTGATTTGCACACTAAATTATCCAATATTACGACCGAATTACTAAAATCATTATCTAAAATTGCATAACAAAGAATGTTGTTGTTGGTATTTAATGACATTTTAGGTTATCTAATGACTACACTAATTTGCTACTTGTTGAACTAAAATCCCTTTAACCCAACTATATTTTTCTTTGTTCAACTGTTTTGTTGAAAACATATTTGGCGCGCTTTTGACCGCACTCAATGCTCGCGCTAGGCGCATCGCGCTCGCTCCTTCACAATGGCACGGCGGCACGAGTGTGAGAGAGATCGATGATGATGATGAGTGATGTTACTATCTATATATAGCACTGGCACGGCAACATACTTTGTGAGTTTCCATTACATGAAATAAAAATCTAGAGCTTCAAATAAAACATTATTTCGTACAAAAATGATCAAGTAAGCACAAAAATCTAAATTCTTACAATTGTACCGTGTAGTGTGAATAGTATTTCGAAGCGAAAAAAAAAACATGAATTAGGTTAGAACAAGAATGACCAACACACGAATTCTGTGACAGAGTCCACAAGGTTAGGTTAGGTTAGAACATGAATGGCCAACACACGAATTCTGTGACAGAGTCCACTAGGTTAGGTTAGAACATGAATGGCCAACACACGAATTCTGTGACAGAGTCCACTAGGTTAGGTTAGGTTAGAACATGAATGGCCAACACACGAATTCTGTGACAGAGTCCACAAGGTTAGGTTAGGTTAGAACATGAATGGCCAAACACACGAATTCTGTGACAGAGTCCACTAGGTTAGGTTAGAATTTTAAAATTTCATATCTCAAAAAGTCCATCAAAAGCAAGACCTGCCCTAATCGTAGAGTAAAAATATATATTTTTTAATATTTTTATTAATTTGTTAAAAAGTCTGAGTAGTTTTACCGTTGTGCCTAAATTTGTGCTTATGATGATAACACTTATTTGATTTTTTGAGAACTATAATTTAATAAACATGTCAGATTAACTGGTGTTTTATTTAGAATAACTCATGTTCTTTAAAATTTAATAGGTGACGTATTTCAAAAAACAGATTAAATGTATCGTTGCACTAAAAGGATAATTAGATTTACTATAAGTTATCAGATAGCAATTCAGTTAAATAGTTTAGCTTTAAACATCAAACAGTGTAGTATATTTGATTTATTTGATGGGCAAATTTAGTGTGCAACTCAGAATTTTTGTTGGCAAAAATGTGGATTTACAGTTGTAAGGTTAAATGCATGCCAAATTTAACTGGCTCATTTAAATAAACAAGCATCTGATTACGATGATCATTTCTTAATTTATTTGAGCGCAGTAGTTGGTTGTTGCAATATATCAACAACGTGTTATCTCTTGTTGCAGGTGGGGTCATCGATGGACATGTCGAAGTACTCTCTGGAGGCTGAGAAGTACCGCAGCTACGGCATGTACCCGGACCCGTCCCGGAGCTACATCGACTCGGCGGCGCTCTCCAAGGCCTACATGTACATGGACCAGCAGCAGCAGCGCTCATACCCCATGGACATCAGCAAGATGTATTCTGAAGCATCCGCCGCTGCCATGGCGGGGCTCAGCTCGGCTGTCAACTCGGCTCCATCGAGTCTGTCTCCACGGTCACCGGCCGAGTCACCCGACATGACCCCAAAGGCACAGGATAGAACTGAGGGCAGCTCCTCCTCAGGGTCCAACCCGTCTCCGTCTCTCCCCTACTACCAGGGTTCCTCGAGTCTCCTCATGCCGCAGTACCCCGGACAGTACACGCAGGCCACGCAAGGAGGGGCCGAGTTCAGAAGGCCGTTAACTGTCATATTCTGACCTGAAGCGTAATCGGTAGTGGTTTTGTTATTGTTTTGTTTAAACTTTTGTTGTGTATTCTTTGGGACCGTGTGTCGCGGACGTGTAATTATAGGAAATATAATTTGTGTCTACGAATTAATGTGATTGTTCAGTGTTTCCGACGCAGATGTATATGTGGAGGTAGGTTGATAGCTTACTTTGTAATTAGATCGGATAGTTTGAAAGTCTTTTCATATTTTTGTTTTTCTACTCGAGTAGAGTGTTTTTGTTGATACCAGTGCAATGGCAATTGGAATTTATTTTCAGATCAGGAAACACTATAGTAAGTGGATACTTATTGCAGTGTTACGTAGATTTTGTTTGTTACGTGATTTTCCAAAGTTCCTTCCTGATTTTCTTGATTTTAAGGCTTAAAGTTTGGATAATATTGTAGACTTAAGATCTTGTACATAATAGAAAAATAATTATTTAAATATTATAAAGTAACACTTAAAGAATTCTTAAAATTATGTACGAATTATATTGGTAAATTCTAGTTACAACTTTTTTACAGAATGATTATTCTCAAACTTTAATTTCTTGTAACATAGTAATGTCCATTTAAAAAATATGAATGGGCCACTCAGTTTCTCTCGCCCAAGCAATTAAATTCACTCAGAAATTATTTTATGTCAATAATCATTTTACGAGATTTCATTAAAATACAAAATTAATCGCAAGGACATTAAAGAATCATAATGTCTTTACTTTTGTGAAAGAAAATTGATGTATAGAAATAACTAAAATAAGTGCCAGATACATTCACAATCTGGCAATACCACAACGATTTAAATTTAAATATTATGTAAATATTAGGCTATGACTATAACCTAGTACAATATGTAAATAAGTTATAAGTAGCTGTTGATTCCCATTATTAAATTGGTATTTATGTCAAACCTTAATTTGTTACACTTTTATGGTTTTGAAATTCACTGCAAAAAATCTATTTATATGCACTTAAACTTTAAAAAATATAAATACATATATCAATAGTCAATTTATGCTCCGTTTTGCTTGAAATCGTTACATTTTCTATCTTACAAATAACATTGATTCAACAAATAATTTTAACTTGACAGAGTTTTAACTTTTCCCTTATTTTTCAAACTAAAAGAAAGACACAAGAGGGTGATCAAGTAATTATTTGTTGAATCGGATTTAAAAGTTAAACGATTGTTGTTTATGATTCCATTTGACTATTTACTATGAAATAGTCTAGGTTCGAGTCTGATTTTCCATTTTTTCTAATCTATTAGGGATTTGTTAATCTAAATCTGAAATGAGCCATAAAAAGAACATTGTGCATTTAATGTTGCCATAATTAAAAAAACTACTAAGCAAAGTCAGAATCAGCATTTAAAACAACTTAAATTCGTAATAATTGTTATAAGTTCTTTTTGTTTAGGTAGAAGTAAAAATGTACTTAATTTATATTAAAATTTTAAAACGTAAAGGTAAAAATATTTGGATGTAAAAAACTAGATCTTGAATACAGATTATGTGTACCTAATAAAGAAAATTATGAAAATCGACTGATTGTTTTTATTTGTTCAACTAATTTTACTACTACTCATTACCTTCTTCTTATCGAATGCGAGTGGCCAACTCTGGTGTAGAGAGTTTTCAAACCGCCCTAAGGGCCTCTGACATGGCTTAACGACTGCCGTACTAGACTAACAGCCAGGACCTACAATTTAACGTGTCATCCGACCCACTCACTCATTATCAAAAGTAGTAAGTTGAGCAAAATATTAGATTTAATTTAACAATTTGTTTTAGACAGATTTTGTGGTGCTAAATATCAATAGACTGAAATAACACAATTATTATTATTAAGAGTCTAAAGTGTCCCATTTTTGGGCAAAGGCCTCCCTACCCTCTTTCCACTTATCTCTGTCTAGTGCTATTGCTTTCCAATCTGGTTGGTTTTTATCCAGGTCATCCCTCCATCGCTTTCTGGGTCTGCCGCGACGTCTTTTATGTGTTGGTGACCATTGCGTCGTTGTCTTAGCCCAAAGGTCGTCGGGCATACGGCAGACGTGTCCAGCCCAATCCCACTTCCAGTTGGCAGCTTCTGGGTCACATCGGTAATGTTGGTTTTGGAACGCAGTATGGTGTTTCTGATGAAATATCACAATACAAATATTAAAATTGTTTATTTAGTTTTATATCACTCTTAACCCTTAATTTTTTTATATTTATTATTGCTTTTACAGTAGCAGCATAAGAAGTATTATTTTTATGCTTTATAATAGCATGATATGATATATTTTAGATTGAAATACAATACAAAAGTACTTTTTTTTAAATTGAAACCCAAACTATTTTTGAGTTTTTAAGGGCAGTTACCCTTTGTTTTTATTAAAATACGCCGTCGCTTGATAGATATCATTGGTACGGCATTATTATCGCTAGGGCGGCATGATTTGGCGGAAAATAAACAAATCCTTGTCTTTTGTATCGGCAAATTACGGTGGAATAACATAAACAATGGCGCCCTCCTAATGGCGAAGTGGGATATACAGGATGGACATAATCTTGACTAATCGAAATATCTAACGAAGCAAGTGTCTGCACACATTAGTACACAGTAAGTATTTTATTCTATTACCTTTATTTAAAAATAACATTTTGTAAAAAAAAACAGTAGTAACCTTACATTTGGTACGGCTTTTTTTCTTATATTCAAACGCATAAAAATAAGTATATGTCGTATTAAAATGCCTTACGAAAACTTAAGTAGGGTACAGTGATCTAATCAAATTGATGTGAATAAGTTTCCACCTAGTTTATTTTAGATTCATGCAGGAGTTGTACTGTACACCAAATGTAGGAAAAATATCTTTTATTATAGTCAGCATTTTTCATACACAATACATGTGTGCTGATTTTCCTCTCTATTAATGCTTTTATGACCTATTTCATGTCGATTTCCAAAATATATCCAGATTACTGAATATGGGGGCTTGTCTACAGAAAAGAAGAAAAAAAAACTTTATTCAATCATTGTCACATCTTAACACCCTATATAACGCACGCACTTCTCCCCGGTACAAAACGTGCTAAAACCAACAAACTCCTCGTCAGAATCAGTTTGTTTGCATTCACAACATTATCGCCAGTAATAAATACACACCCGATTGAAATATTGTCATTGAAAGAACACAAAAAATCCAAAGAGGTCCGTTAAAAAAAGCTAGCGAAATAGAAACTGCTTCAATTATTTTAAGCAAATTATTTATTCATTTGTTTGTGCTCCGAATTTGAATGTGTCAGCTGTGGTTATTTTGGCACACCTAACAATTTAATTTGGTATGATACTTGGTATCGTTGCGTTTTCTATGGAACTATTGATATAGATATAATATATGTATGTATGTTTAAAGAAAAATCAAAGAAAAAGGGGGCAATAATTTCAGAGCAGCACTTCAACGGCCAGCCATCGCAGTTAGGTTACTATGCTAAGAATACAAAAAAAAATATTCTAATAAGCTTCTGTAACAATGTTTTCAGGCTTTCAGATAACCTATATCCACCTTAATCCAACATAAAAAAAAACACCACTCCTTCCCGACCGAAAAACTTAAACACAACAGCTATAAATTTCCTAAAACTTCAAGACTCGAGTCAAGTTCCCGCTGTAAACACATAATTTACCAGCTGTCACTCGGCGGACGCTGTCAAGGGACCTGTCAATGTCTATGGTCTATATGAAAAACATGCTTTGTCCTCAACCCTCTGAGGAGTTTAAAGCCCTCCCCGTTTCTTGAAGATTACGAGCTCCCCTCATCGATATTGATTATAATGTTTGAGTTATTGACGTTGTTTGATTGTTTTCGATGCTATTGTTGGGGTATTGATTTAGAGAAATGTCTTATATTGGAGGTTTTTAACTAACTTCAAACTAAGAGTTATCTACTCACTAGACTTAATACTATGGTATGTTTTTAAAGGAATTAATTATTTTAATAAAAATACTTGCCTAATGACATCGTACATTCTATATTTATAATAAACATGGTTTCAACAATATTTGATTGCATTTTATGGGTACATAACTTTAACACTTGACTCACAAATAGTCAATGAAAAGTTAATTTCAAGAACAATACACTGACCGCTGTCTCCCGCCTTTTCTTTTGTCAAGTTTGACAGCGACCTGACCTGTCAACTGTCAAACGGTCACGTGCCGCCACGTGCACTTTAAACTGTTATCGCGGATTTGACAGCCACATGTCAAAATTAAAGATTTTGGGGCGTTGAGACTTGTGGGTGACAGTGTGAGATAATGTGGTTTTGTTATTGTTGGGAGTTAATTGAATATTTTAAATTCATTATGAGTGCGCACCCCCTTTATTCAGAATATGCGATACACATTTTGTTATAAGTATTTACGATTGTCTACAAAACAAATAAATAATATGAACTTTAATTGAAAAATTAACTTTTTTTTTATTCACTTTCAGTATTTCTACAATTTATTTTACTTACAGGACGAAGCGTATTTAAGTTGGGTTCTACGAATACAACAAATTGTAAATTACTGTTTATTTGGTTTTAATAGTAGAAATAATTGCACACCATACTAGGGCCTATTATTATGGCAGCAGAAATTACAGTTTTCAAGTAAAATTGCTCAATTGATGTTAGTGGCATTTAGTTCACTTAAATGGGTAATTTTCATACATATTTGATTAGCATAGGACTAGAAATTGGTCATGTTGTAAGCTATCTATCTACGTACCTTTTGCCCAAAGCTTTTAAGCCGTATGTGGAAAATATCCACAATGAAACTTAAATTTAGTAAGAGCATGCCCACAAAATATAATCCAGTCCCATAAAAACTAGATATATCGAATACATTTCGGAGAGTGTGCAGAGGAGCTACATAAACTGATTCCCTCAGCTCCCTTTTATAACCGAACAAGCAGAAAGTCCGCAGGTAGACATCGTTTTATGGTGGAAGTGCCGAAGTGTCGAACGCAGCGCTTTGCTTCTACGTTTATTGTACGGACGGCAAAGCTCTGGAACACTTTACCAGAAGCTGTGTTTCCTGCGAACTACAATCCAGGGGTTTTCAAATCTAGAGTAAATAGGTATCTTCTAGGTAAACGTGTTACACCCTAGGCTGCAGCAATGCTTAACATCAGGCAGGCTGTAGTCAAACGTAAACCTATCACACGTAAAAAAAAATCTCAATTCCACCATTATTAATAGGCACATACTATGTAAAGGTAAGCATAATCTGAAACATTTGGTTTTGTGTATATTTATTTGTCTATACAGCGCTTTACCCAATACTATCCTGTAGTAACATATAACAAAATTTATTTCTCTAACATCTCCTGAATCATCCTCAATGATTGTGTACAGACACTCAGACGCCCATCCTATTATATGTAGCTATAGAGATCCGTATCGGCCACGTGGAGTGTTTAATTATGAATCCGTACTATCACTCCTACCAGTCGGTACAGGAATAATACTGCTTTGATGGAACTAGTTTTTGAGATATGTTAGGGCTAGTGACAAAACAGAAAAATAAAAATATGAAAAAATTTGTTAAATAAATGGATGGTGTGAAAATTTCGATAATTCAGGTCGCAAGAAACATACTTATATGTTTCTTTCGGCTTTGTCTTCAGTGACATAAATAGGAAGCAAAACTATACATTACTTAACTATATATAAAAACACTTAAAGACCATCATTCCACGATCGAAAATGTAATGATTTGTATATAGTATTTGCTTAATAAAATTTTATCGATACTTTATCATCTATATATTTCTATCAATTACTATTAACAACCTTCCAATATACAAACATTTATAGTACATAAGTAAAAGCTATTAATATCGCTCCATATTACTTAATCTGACAATGTAGAGTCACTTTGAACACAATGCCCTAAACCCGCGGTGGGCGTACAAACTACATTGTGGCTTAGATAGGCCTAGTTACTTGATTGTATAATGGTTAAGTTAAAGTTACTTATGTTTTATATATAGTTATGTTTTGAATTGGTGTAGTTTGTGATTTGGCGCTGTGTGCAATGTCCCGGAATATTTATTTATTTTGTTTTATTTATTATTTCATGAAAGTGTAACCCATGAGCGGGCGAAAATTTCACACAAATTTTCACCAAACATGTCATTGAAATGTCTGTATCAAGTCCATAGAAAATTAAGAATATTGTAAGCGCAGAATACGGAATATTTTTTGTAAGTGTAAGTGATTTGAGATCTTAAAGTTGGCCATAGGCCGTCGGGAAAATATTCTTATCGTAACTGGTTAACCATGGTGTCGAGAGTTTTCAAGTCACCAATATCACTAATATGGTTAAACGATATAACAACAAACACTACAAACAGGCGCTTGTATAAAAAATCTATCTACAAAAGTTAGACTGACAAGTTTTCCACCAATGCTAAATAAATACAAAGGCTAAGTCTAAATCGAAATTAATCTCCATCGCACATGTTTGGAGGCTCTATGTGGTACACAATAAGGGCTATATTTGTTCAGCACAGCATTATGTTCGTACATTCCCTATTGTGCGAGGTACACGTCTGCGCTATTGTCAGCTCGGTGATATTATATGAGTTTGATGTATGATAGCGGGCACAGGGACTTAGGGAGGCTGGATGTGGAAATTGAAAATGCATGAAATTAAAATAAATATCAAACAATTTGACAATGAAAACTCGACTCGACTCTACGCAGCGGTGGCTTGCCAGTTCTTCGTCTTTCAGTTCTTTGTAGAAATATACCTAATATAATATTATACGAGAAAACACATTTTCAATCGGAAAATCATCTATTAAAGAAACACATACAAATATTCACTCACAATGTTTGGAATGCTTGTTTAGAATTAGAAGCACAAAAGTTAGCTAATCTTGTAAAACAAGAACGAAAAATCTAATAATAAGGTACACATTTTTTAATACTCTAACTAATATACATATATTATATAAGTCGATAAGAGAGATTTATTTACCAAACCAGTCATACTTAGAAATTTATTTCGGTCACATTGGTAATATAAAATGTGTAAAAATAAATCGTGCCTAACCTATGTTCATTGGAAGTCTCATCCATTTCGCTACAGCATTGTACGAAACGATACGAATAAGTATTGTGTTGTTAGATACCAACATAATGGCTTGAAAACGCTCTATCGGAGTAATGGCGGTTTTGTTTGTTTGTACTGAACACTGAGTAACATGCCAGGCTATACTACAAATACGTTTTTTAACCAACTCCCAAAAAAAGGAGGTTATCAAGACTTTTTTTGTGGGTATGTTACGCGATTACTCTGTTGTTTATTTATGATATAGTTTTTTACTGAGTAAATTATGTAGCAAGTCAACTCTTATATTATATATATGTGACACTAGTGGGTGCTCGCGGCTTCACTCGCATTAGAAGGTAAAACTTCCAGTTCACTCCTTTAAAAGTGGCATCTCCAATAATCGTTTCTTAGCGGATGCCTAAATCATAAAATCTACCCGCATGTCAAATTTCAGCCCGATCCGGCTGAAATTTGATGACACACTTACTATGTGAGTTTTATAACTAGCCAACATTATGTAATTACATATTATTATTATGTACATTTAAAAACTCTCGTCGTGTAGAGGATTCTTTAAGTGAAAACTTTCAACGAGCTTTGACTGAAAACTTTCACATGTTTACAGTTTCACACTTCAGCTTGTTAGTGTTTCGGTGATATGTAGATATTCGTACTAAGCGTATGCAATACAAAAACTGTTTAACTTGATTCTAACTTTCATCTTCCTAGCAAATATTCTAAAATTACAATGACTGTGATTTTGAAATACTTATAAACAAGTGATTTTATTATCTGTATGCATTTCATATTTTGCACCTACATAGATCATGTAACCATCGGTATTTTACTATCACAGTTTATTCTTGTTGTGTCAAAGTTAGTGATATATTCATACAAAAGTATATTTTAGTTTTTGGTTGAAATTCCTTGTGTGTATAAAAATGTTCATAAACGCACTTATAACACAGTCCTAATGGAAGGAATCTGAGGTCCTGCTATACAGGCTGTGCAAGCAGACCTAGTGCAGGACCCAGAGGCCTACCGAGGTGCGTGAAAGCATGTATTGTAAATATACTTAATGAACATCTAAATGTAAGTACCTAAGTAAGAAGTTATAAAATAAATATCTTTTACTTTTTTTTTAAAGAAGAAAAACGTATCGATTTAAGATCGCACTCGATGATGATGATAATTTGCTCAGACCTCTTCACTCATTTAAAACCGCGTTGATAATTCTTACAAGCTGCTTTGTTCCACCACAATGCCATTGAGGCAAAAAAAAATAAAGGCTGAATCATGGCACCATCTCCACCAACAATGGCATTTATCCATGGCCGAGTAACACCAAAAAACACCATGGGAGCGCTGGATTCCTTAACACCACCCTTTTTGCTGACTGACCTCTTTTGTCACGCTGACTTCGGCCGGTGATTAGTAATACTGACTGTATAATCTGGCTTTGAAATGCCTGAAATGATAATAAGATCATAGAAATAAACTTGAAGTAACTGAGAGTTGCGAATTTTAATTGAAGTATGATACCTATATCTTTGAGAAAACGGGTGAAAGTTCTGAATTTGAATAAGAGAAACTAATTCACCGAACCTTGTGTTCTATTGCCTTCACATTCAACAACACGTTTTTTTAATAACTGCCTACATACTTGTGGCTCATGTGTATATTTTTTTTAATTATGGGTTCTTCTCACTATAAATACACAATTTATGATATTCTAGTATCATCACACGACCCATCCTTCGCTTATTTTATGAATGAAACCGAAAAAACTCGAACTCAAAAACAGCCGAAAGTTTATGGTGTCAGTTACAGATGATTTTTTATAACTTCCTCCTCTTTCAAAGGGTTTTTTATTTATAAAATGTATTGCACTAATAAAAGAGCAGGTGTGTGAAGTTGCACCCAATGATTAGGCAAACGGTTGCTGTTAAAGGAGGTATTTTGTCAAAAAAAAACCTGGTATTGTCAATGGTCTTTATGGGTCGCCGCCATTTTTAAAATAGCCTGCTCTATGGTCATCCGTATGCGTCGTTAAAATTTTTTGGAAGATTGATTATGTCTATCATTCGAAAACGTAATATGAGGGTGGAAAAGGTGTTACACTAATTATAGTTTTCAAGCACAAGTAAGTAATATTTTTTTATTCAGAATCAAAAACCTTAGAGCTAATTTACAACATTTGTTTGTTAGTACTATATTTACATTACTATGTTAGGATTGGTTACAAATGATGTGTTCTATGTTCCCCACACTAGGTACCCCTGTGTCGTGGGGAACGCGCTCGTCCTTCTGGATTGCAAATTACTATATCTATGTACATTTAAACAATACATTTTTTTTTCACTAATATATATGTTGGTTAACAGAGGAAATAATTTACTTAACTTTGCAATTGCATAATTTAATTCCTGCAGCCCCATTTCACCATCGCACGAGTAGAGGCACGGCAAGGAGGCACCGATATACAGTTGAGGTTCCAAAGACTCGCACCAAGCGTTTTGCTTCGACTTTCATCGTGCGAACAGCCAAACTGTGGAACTCCTTGCCCGAATCTCTATTCCCCTTGAACTATAATTTGTCGGTCTTCAAGTCGAGAGTAAACCGGTTTCTTCTAGGCAAGCGCGCTACATCGTAGACTATAACGTTGCTTAACATCAGGCAAGTTGTAGTCAAGCGTAAGCCTATTACATGTTAAAAAAAAAACTTAAGTAAGTACATATAAACGTTAATAAACAGCGTTGAAAATAGGTTTTAACGTTTTGTTAATTTCAAAACTTTGTAATGTAAATACAACTTTGAATAGAAAGATTCCGAAAAAACGTCTATATAACAAACTGATAATATCCCAATTGAAGACTAGAAATTCACTCGTTAATTTGTCTAATCCATAGCTAACAGAACAGCCTTAGAACCAACTGTCAACCCACTCAGCAGCTCCCACTTCCATTTTTATATATTTTATGAAATCGAGCAGCAATTAGGTTCGGAGCGCGCCATTGTCGGGTGGAAAACTTTGATTGGCTCCTGGTCTCTAGAATACCAGCCAATTATTTATTGAATACCGATTGAGCACGACCAAGTTTTATTGTACGGGCCGGCGTCACAGCCAGGCCGGCCTCAATGGGCCAATAATTAAAACCGCCAGAGATCTGCTTCTTGGGGGCTTTTTAATTAATTGAATTGTTCTAGTTGCGGCGGGCTTGTTGATTGTAGCTCGGGATGGAAGGGGTTTGATAGATTGCGGAGTTATTTTTGTGCTGTTAAAATGTTTTTGTTACCTATAGCAAATTGTGTACACTGTAGATACAGTGTTTACAGTCTTTGGGATTTCCAATGACTCGAAAATCTATGTTTGAATCAACTATAATTATTATAACTTTATATATGTACCTGCGTATTTCTGCTACCGTCAGAACGCCTTAACCACTAGGCTACGGTCTACTAACTGCCAGGCGCGAAAATCCACACTCATTTCCAAACACTTCAGACTGAGCGGCTGATAATTAACTTACATTTTAATTTGTGTAAAAAGTTAAACATATTACTACAAGTACCTATTGAACTATTACTTACAGAGACTTCTTAAGATGAAAAAGGCCGAAGGAAGGCGGGTGTCCACCCCTGCCCTTCGCAGGCTAATCTGCTCTTTGTGTGGACTGTCCACTTGGCTTACATCGCGAGGTCAAGAAGGCACGAGGACGCGAGAGGTTGCGGACGAGAGAGATTATGAAGTTTCCTGAAAAAAAAGTAGGACATTACCGACGTTTTTCGGGTCAATTCAGGTGATATGAGACATCTCATACAAACGTGTGTAGTGTATGTACTTATGTAGTACGAGTATGTTGGTAGTGTAGGTTAGGTTCCTTCTGTCCAGAAACTTAAGTACCTACATGGTATTAGTAGAAGATACAACAATATGTTACTATCTACGTACCTATCTATTATCGTGCATATCGTAACACTACAGTTAGTTGGTAAACAAAAATTACGCAACGCAACATAGTCACAAACCACCCAATTCCATATCAAGTACCTAAGTACAATAATTGAAAGTTAAAACTGAGCTCGTCAGTGTACCCTAGTAAGTAAGGTGGGCCGAAAATCGATAGAGCCCTAAAGGTTCGCTGGCAGGTGCATTGTGGGGACACAATGGACCCCGACACCCCCGCTCTACCCCTCTGTACCCCATTGTACCCCTTGCGAGCGAGCGCGGCGGTGAACGCTCGCCTTACATTCTGACGCAAGCCGGTTCGATGCCAGTCAGAGTAATAATTTTTAAGTTATACGTAGACGAAATAAATTTTACGTGTTTCTGACCTACAGGCATTTAATAAGATCTTATTTATAATTTTTAATCATGACTAGGAATATAGCTTCCTAGCGTTTTACCAATTAGTGGGTTCACAGACAATATAGAGATCATATATAGATAATAGTATTTTTTGTTTAAAATGAATATAATACTAAAGAAAAAACGTAAATTAACGTGAAAGTTTTATTCGCGTTTTTTTAACGGCGACAGCTTTTTGTTTAAGGTATCTGTAGTAATCCTCATTTAAATATGTGGATCCTATATTTGCTAGCGAAATGACTACGAATTCAAACTGAATTTAGACAGATTTTAAATTCCAATGCAGATAATGGTTTGTACAGAGTATGGTGTGTGGTTCCAATGGTTACTAATACATACATACCTAACACACAAAGAGTACCTACAGAGTACATAACTAAACAAGCTAAGTAGTTTAAGGTATCCTATAGGAACCTTTACCTATCTCAAGTTAATCCCGTACCGTACATTCTCACAACAAGCTAGAAGCCTGAACCAGTATAGATGTGTACAAAGGCAGCTGGTGGCACATTTCCTCGCGCTGGATCGATAACATTGTCTGGCGGAGTATTGGGCCACATGTTTTATTGGGAGTTTCAACTGAGCTGGGTTTTGAGATTATTTCGTAAGCGAGTGATGTAAAGATGTGATAAGTTTAGTTACTTGATCAGCAATGGTGTAAGATGATATTTGAAGAGATTAGCATGCGGCGTTTTTGAAAGGATGTTTTTGACTTGGGTTTGAGTAAAAACCGTAAACTTAAGTTTCTACTTTATTTTCATTAGATGCGAAGGGTGTTACCCATAGAGTGGTGTTACCTCAGAATACATAAGTGACTGACTCCAGTCAGACTGAGATTTAGGAAGCACAAACATACTCGTAACTGATCGAAGGCACAAACGTAAGTATTATTGTCATTGTATGCATAGCCAGAAGTTCTGTTATAGACCCACAACTGAGTTGTGGGCTTTCAACTATTAAATTATGGCATTACTTTATTCTCCTGCTATTTATCTAAGAAAAATCTAGCCTTCACACACATACCTAACCTTTCCTCTAACCTAATCTCTATATACTCATCACATACCCCTGACTCCACATAAGCTACCTAACCAATGGGCCTCCGTGTAAAAACAAGCATTTTCAGCTAACCACACCTCTGAAGGCGGCGCCACTCACAATAGGGCAACAATAGGCCACACAATGGGCACAAAGGGCCCGCTATCTTCCCATTGTACCGCACAATGCAAGCCCCGCCCACAACAAAGGCGGCTTTGTTTCATCTCGCACACGACTCCCTCATTGGCTGAAGCAACAAGCTATTTCTTAACCTTTCTCGGCCACCCGTGGCTTCCAAAAAAATACCACAAGACGGTAGTCTGATATCCACTTAACTTTTTTTGGGAGCTTTTTTTGGACCAGATGGCGGGCTGCCTTTGATCGCTTCAATTATTTATAGGTTCTGGTGCATGATGCGATGGTTTTTCCTGGTGTTGCTAAGCTAGCGTTTTTGGGATGTACCTAGTAGTAATTGCAACGCAGATACATAAGAACACAGGTGCTTTTCATGCTAAAACACACAAGCACTGATCTTGAAATACAGCATTATATGTAGGTATATATTTGGTGACGTTATAGCATTACGGTATCTGCAGTTGATACGTGTCCCTGTCGTTATTCTTACAGCCCAAGTAAATAAACACATGCAAGAACTTTCCTTATTGTGTGACCATTAAAATAATGGAGTGCAAGTTCTATATAGGAAAAAATACTTACAGCCCATTTACCTCCCATGCCACATTTAAGCTCGCGTGGTAAAATCCTCCCAGCTTGTCTCCCTGTTGCCCGCAAACTACATTACCTTTTTTTTAAAATTGAACGGGTTTGCACTTGGTCATAGTTTACCTGATAGCAAGCAAAGGCTATGGCCTAAGATGGAGCGTGCTTACCCGATATTAACCGATTCATTCGCGATAAAAAAAAAACATAAATAATAAAATAATCTACCTAAGCATAAAATCAAGCAATCTTAAAATATTGAATAGATTGATTAACATGACATGAACACTACACTCACTTTTTCCTATACCGATGATGATGGTAGGTAAGCGATCATTATTTTTCTATCCACTCCTCTCTATCCTACGGTTGCCTGGAAAAAAAACACTGTTAGCGATAAGGCCGCCAGTTGAGTTTTGTGTTTCTGTTTGTTTTTTTTTTTCTGTGTGTTACAATAAAAAGTTGTACTCGTATCTACGTATGTATATATATCATTATAACCGTTTATATGACGGCTGCACCGCTTTCCTAGGAAACCAAAGCTTTACCATCAGGCAAAATTACGGTCAAGTTCATTTAGTGCAATAAATATTACTGTCAATATATTTATTGGCTTAAAAGCATTACTAGTTTACCTCTAACTACAGCCTTTTTAACCTTTTAGCTATGTATTGTGAGTACACTTCCACACTCGAGAGGGTCGCCCGAGTGTTTCTCCGGAGCGACAAATTGGCACTCAAGAAACCGTCGCGAGGATCGGCTAATGATTTTGGCCCGAAGTGTATTTGCCCTCTTCTTATTTTTGGATATTTATGTGGTATAAGTTTATAAAGGTAAAAGCCGTAGGAGAATGTATAAATACTGTATTTTGATATTCATTCCCTGCATTCTAAACTAACATAAAATATTGTATTTACCTACTAATTTAAGTTTAAGTTTTTTAACAAGTTTTAGTTTAGCTACGCCCTAATTCCCTCATAGGTATACAGAATAAATGTAAATTTTATATTTTAGCCAATAACCTTATTAAATTGAATTGAAAAAACATGCCTAACAGCAATAAGAAATAAGAGAAAAAAGTGCCTACATGAAGGTAATAAAAACATCATTATCTTTTTTAGTTTGAAATGTTCAGGTTTTCGCTTGACTTCTTTTTATAAAATGAGACATATTGAAATTTCAGTGAAGGGCTAGCACTTGAAAATAAGATACACTAATTATTTGCTTTGTTTCTAAAACAACAGTCTCCTAGTTTATACCCGGCCGTTTTCCTGTTCGCATTCTATTTTACCTAAAAATCGTATAACCAATCTTGAAAAAAGACTTAAAAAAACTTTCAGGAGACTTGATACCTTTCTTATTCTAGAAGTCGGTTACAAAAAGAGATTAGTAGATATGTACGTATGTACGTACCTACTTTCCGTGCATTTATCGGGTCCTCACAATTTCTAAATCAATCATGTTATCATAATTTATCAAAATGACCTAACTAAATTTGTCTAGCTCGTCTCTCGTTGCCTGGATCACACGGACCGAGTAAACGGGATACCAAAGGATACTATGACATCTCACATACTAACACACACACACACCTCTCTGTTTAGTGTTTGTGTTTGTTGGTATAACCAGCCAATCAAATTATCTTACTTTCGGACCAAGTTCAGTGAGCACAAACATTTGGTAGCAGTGTCATCTATCCAATGTTTTAAGTACTACAATATTCTCCCGTAGAGCTAAACGTTCTTGCTGTGACAATTTTGGATGACTGGTTTCGTATTGAATTCTCTACGAACACAAAGTTCTTGACAAAATACATAGATGGCGCTGTTGCCTTTTTTGTAAACGCCATCTATCGCAATTTGCCAACATTAAAATAGTCGTACATGAGGAAAAAAATAAAGCTTGAATGCTCTCAATACCAGAGGTGGTCAACCTCTTACGAAGTTGCTTGCTTTTATCAAATTAATAATTTTCTTCGAAGAAAATAGTTACAAATTATTACATTTCTGTGTATTTTAGCGCTATCTGTTTCGATCTTGCTCATTATTATAACGAAAACTTTAACCAACCATATCATTTATCATTGAGTCGAGACTTTGGGGCCGTGGGGTCCGGGAGCCCATACTATTTTCCAAAGCCTCTCTCGGAGCCTTGGTTGACGCGACGCATGACCAAAATGCTGGCCTTTTTCTGGCTCAACGTATCAGCATTGCCATCCAGCGTGGTAATGCGGCCAGCATGCTGGGCACGCTGCCCTCTGGTAGAGGGCTGGAGCACTAGATTATCTTTAGGCTTTTCTAAAGATTTTCTAAGTGCCCCTTTTTGTAGTAGTTAGAAGTAGTATGTTTAGTTTTCCTTCACTTGTTTTTATATTTTATTATTGTAATTAATAAAGTTCATTAAAGTTGGAAAAAAAACCATATCATTATCACCACATTGGTGACAGTGCCATCTACCAAAAGGTATAAGAACTACAATTTCCTCCAGTCGTGCTAACCGTTCTTGCTAAGACAAATAGGTGGCGCTAACTTCAGATTGGGTTTACGCAATAGGGTGAAGCTGGAGCACTTAACCTACTTTTTGGTTTTTCTTTTCTTCATATTATGTTGTAGTAGTTAGACGAAGAGGAATAAATTCGTAATTTACTATTTATTAATTGTAATTAAGATGTATTTATACTCTACGTACACTTGTGACGAAAAAAACTACACAAAATGCATATAATAACGTTGCAAACTTTTTAACGCTATCTATCGCAATTAGCATGTATTAAAATGTAGTAGAAAAAAAAATAAAGATGGACGATTAATAAGTAAAGTAGGCCTGGGCAAAGACGGGTTTTGTTAAAAACGAAACAGCTTTTTTGAAAAAGGTAACGCGTTCCAAAAGCAGCTCTTTTATAAAACTGCTTTTTAAATTGGGCATATAAAACGAACTTCCCTTCGTACTTTACACAGGCTTAGGACTGGCAGAACAAATGTTCCGGCGTACTTAAAGTTCATTTTATGTACATGATTTTCATATTTACACTATCTACATCATATACACCGTTCTTCTTCTCTGTACATTATTTACACAAAATATTATATTTACACTGTTTATTTTTGAAATCTATTCGCATCCATATTTACATTTAGAAACATCAATTGCCTTACTTTGCTCGTATGTAGGCTAGCTCGTCGGTCTGAGATGATCGCAGGATCCGATAATTTGTCGATCCGCATTTCATACAAAATCGTACAGCGCACCTGGTGGCGAGTAGCAAAACTATTTTACTCGCGACCTCGCTCCGCAGGATTCGATGAAATTACGGGACCAATCTATGGAGATTTACATAGCTAGCGAGTAGGCTTATTGTTTTGCCATGGCAAAATATTAGTCAAATTAAAATAGTCTGAAAATTCTTTCCGGATATTTTCACATTGCAAAGTGTGTCTTCGTCCAGTGTTGGGTAACGGGAGAAATGATGATAAACGGTCCATACTTCTCCACTGGCCTGGAATGACGACGTCATCTTCAATTCTGTCCATCATGCCCAGTGATACAGCTTCCTAGAAGCTTTCCTTTTCATCAAATAATTGTGTAGGTACACGCAGGTTATTACGATGAGAGATGCTTTATCAGGTTGTAGCAACATAGGGGCCGTCCATTTATCACGTGAGGCTCGAAAGGGGGGGGGGGGGGGGGAGGGGTCCATAAAAAAGTCACGAAATATCACAAGGGGGAGGGGGGGTGTAGTGACATATCACGTGTATTTATTTTTTCGACTAGCGCGAAAAGCAAAAACAATCTGCAGGTATTGTAAACTTTCTGTTTACCGCTAGGCATTATTGTAATATTTAATTTGAATAAAAGTAGAAAATTAAGTTTTTTTTGTACGTCTAAAAATACACGTGATATATGGGGGGAGGGGGGTTAATCATAAACATCACCATGTATCACCACGGGGGAGGGGGGGTTAAAAATGCCAAAAAAAACATCACGTGATTAATGGACGGACCCATAGGTAGGTTTTCGCAATACACGAAAAACTGCTGAAAGAATGCCAAATGCATTTTCTACTATTCGTCTTGCTCTAGACAAACGGTAGTTGTAAATTCGTTTTTCGGATCCCCTGGCATGAGTACCAGGATACGGCTTCATGATGTGTCTTTGTAATGGGAATGCATCATCTGCTACAAATACGAATGGCATATTCTGTTGTCTTCCTGGAAGGCTTTGGTCATTGGGCAAATTTAATTCATTATTTTGTAGTTTCTGATAGAAAGAAGTGTTTCTGAAAACTCCGCCATCTGATATTCTGCCCTGACAACCAATATCGGCGAATATAAAATTGTAGTTAGCGTCTACTATGGCCATTAACACCACACTGAATGTGGATTTATAATTAAAAAAGTCGCTTCCGCTGTTAATAGGTGCTTGTATGACGCAGTGTTTCCCGTCTACAGCGCCAATACAGTTTGGAAAATTCCACTTCTCATTGAATTCCTGAGCGATTGATAGCCATTCTTCTTCTGTAGACGGTGTCTGAAATGAATAAAAAAATATTTTAGGGTGTATATTAATTAAACCGTTTTTTTACAGGCTGATGAGCAGGAGAATGAGCGAATTGGACAAGAAACTCCGGTAGTGGACCCTAATGCAGATACACAATTAGATTTAACAACACATTCACAACCTGCAGCTTCAGTAGGGTCAAGAAACACCACACCACAATAATGGCAACCATTAACATCACTGCAATCTGGCCACACAATACCACCAAAAAAATCAAAACCTGAAGACCCTCGAGTAGCCGAAGCCTACCGTATTTTAAAAGATACACATGATTCAAAGATAAGGGACAAGAGTCAAGCTTTTGGAAATCATGTTGCTTTAAAACATCGCGAATACTCAAAAAGGACGAAAGCGTATGTTGAACATTACATAAATAATATACTGTTCGACGCTGATTTGGGGAAATTTGATTATGAGTCAAATTTAGCATCAACTCCGATGTCTTCATATTCAAACAGTTCACAAAATACTTGCATTGTGTATTCTGTAGCCTCAGATCAATCCCCTCCACCCAACCAAATGGAAGCCAGTTCAGAAAGTAATGTCAATTTAGACCAACAATTACACATTCCGGATGATACCGCAACTGAAGAAACCAGCGAGTCTTTGCTGCATTTTATTAAAAAATTTAAGTAACATGTATATCTTTTCTAGTTCCTTTTTGTTTATTTAAGCTCTCTGATTGTGTTTTTTTAAATAAATATCTTTAAATAAATTGTCTTAGTTTATTTACTTACTTTCACTTATAATTACGGTCGTGATAATAGGTGTGTAGGTATGTATAAACGTAATAACTTTACTTACCTTAGCATAGTTACGTAACTTAGCTTCTAGCTTCTAGCCTCTCCGACGCGTATAGGTTGGAATGCGGAGTAAGACAAGGAGGGTTGTCGTCTCCGAAAATGTTCAACCTGTATGTGAACGGCCTCATCGAGGAGCTCAGCAGCATGCGTGTCGGTTGTCACGTGGCAGTAGTCTGTGTCAATAACATTAATTATGCAGACGACATGGCGCTGCTGGGCCCCACAGCGAGGTCTATTGCGGAGATGCTAAAGGTCTGTGAGACTTACGCCGCATCGCATGGTTTACTTTATAATGTAAAGAAGAGCGAATTCATGGTCTTCAAGGCCGCCGGTAAGTCACGTGATTACGTCTCCCCGATCACCCTCAATGGGATGGCCTTAAAACAAGTGACTAGGTTTAAGTACCTCGGACATATACTTACCGACGACCTTAAGGACGATGAAGACGTGGAGAGGGAGCGCAGAGCACTGGCGGCTCGAGGGAACATGCTAGCCCGCAGGTTTGCCCGATGTACGGATCAAGTTAAAATTACCCTTTTCAAGGCGTATTGTCAGGGTCTGTACACGGGTGCACGGTTGTGATATTTACTCCGAGCGCTCGGCTATATCGGGCGCGATCGGCGCCATTCGTGGCTCCACTCAAGTCTGTCGCGAGACTCAAGTTTCGGCGACGCGCATGAAATCAAAACAAATTCTTTTTTTTTTAATAATGGACTCTGTGGCACCGCCGCAATTTCGCCAATGTCACGTCAAAAGGGAGACAACTGCTGATTAGCCAGTAAAAAAATTAACATTTGATCGGTGCGGAATTACTATTAACCATGGAAATAATATATATGGAAATGTTACTGCAGATCCAATATGAGCAGAGCGAGGCGAAGTATGAAAGGCAGTTGTCTTTTTCTAACTAGGGTGACAATATATTATATAATTAGGATATACCAATTTATCTTCTTACCAAATCGGGAGCAGTCTCTTTTGCGGTCCTATTTTACCTGCATCTTGCCAGTCAGCCAGAAGAGAGGATGGTAGCCTGAGGGTGCGGAAAAACGCTGAGATTGAAGAGCTAGTGGCTGAGCCCAATATTATAGGCGAGATAAGTGCACAGAGACTTCGCTGGCTCGGCCATGTAGAGAGAATGGGGCAGGATCGGGCAGTAAAACGCGCGTACTTGGGGCGACAGTGTGGCAAGAGGCCGGTGGGGCGTCCTAAGTATCGCTGGAAGGATCAGGTGGAGGCGGACCTCCGCAAGCTGCAAGTGACCCAGTGGGAGGGTCTTGCTCAAGATCGCGGACAGTGGCGCCATTTAGTATCGGAGGCCAGGATCCAGTTGGGTCGCAGCGCCAGCTAAAGTAAAGTAAGTAAGTAAGTAGTTGCCAGTCATGATGATCCTTAGCTCTATTGACGCGTTAAGTAACAAACACCAACAAACTTACTTACAAATTAAAATGCACTTTAGTTAGTAACTTCTATTAGTATCGATTCGGTTAATTGACAGGGAAATGTAATCAAAAACATAGACATTTTGCAGTAATAACAATATTTATTTACAAGTTCACATTTGAATTGCATATTATATGCATGCATTGCATATGGTAGTTGCCTATATCCTATATTTTTTTACACTATCATTTTCCTTGTCTTTCATATTCTAACTGAAACGAGTGATGGTTTAAACTATGTACACCAATATAATCCTTTTCCTTGTGTTTCATGTACTATCCTAAACGAGTGATGGTTTAAACTATGTAGGTACAACAATATAATCCATTTCTTTTAGGTTTTGATGTACTAACCTAAACGAGAGATGGTTTAAATTATGTACAACAACAGACAAAGATATTACTTTATAATTAAACAGGGCTAAACAAAATACTATTATGGAGTTTTTGTCTGAGGCCTATCTTATAACCGAAGTTTCTTAATGAATTTAATTTTGCTTGATTAAACATTTTCAAATTTAAGTATGGTATTGCGAGGTTTTTAATCAATTGCAACTCATGTGCTTCTTCATCGCCTACGGATTGTGCAGGATGTGGCGGGGAAAAGTATTGATCCAATTTAATACCTATAATTAGATTTAACCGGTTTTTGTCGGTAAGTGGAGTGAGTGAACTGATTAACCCTGGTACCTAACTATAATTTTACTAAGATTATTTTTGATTTTCCATCATAATTTTTTTGTTGACAAGTTAGTATTTTGCCTTTATCAGTTCCATTTAAAACTGTCGACGCGAGAAAGAGACAAAACACTAATCAGTTGATTTGATAGGTAACACATATTAGATAATAATTAAAGTGTACTTATTCCAAAAGAAAATGAACTTTTTATTTATTGTACCTTATTGTAACCAAAAACTTCCTCCTCGTGTTCAGTTATACGCACTATGAAAAGCACTGGAACCTAAAATTATAAGTTTCAAGCGACCCCCGGAAGCGCCCAAATGGACAACCACTTTATGGTCACCAATATAAGAACTGACTCCATTGGCAGTTTTTTTACATTTTGTTATCACATATAAATCGTTTGAGGAGGCATATACTCAGCAGTGGGTATATACATACAGGCTAATATGATGACCAGCTGATTCGTATTAAGCAAAGTCAGAGGAACTTAGGGCGGCTTGAAATCTTTCGACACCCGAGAATGCCACTATCGTACGAAGTTGATTTTAATGCAGAGGTAATAATAATAAAAGATCGCAATTTTGACACAAATCGATTGAAATGTCATCTCATTTGGCCGATTGAAGCTTCAAAGTAAGTCGCTCGATTTAATTTCAAACAATATTGCGCACGGAACAGATTAAAACCAAAATCTTTAGTAATCATAAATGTGCATTATGTAGTCGTAGAAAGTGCTGCCACCTGCTGCGAATAGAGTTATTTTGTAAGGACGCCAGTGATCTTGAAATCTAAGTAGTTTTGTGTCTGATGCGAAAGATTAATTGAAAATTTGTAGTTAATTTAATTTATAGTTGTAATGATTTAATTTATAGTTGTTAGTTTAATTAGAATACGAAAAGTATTAAAAGTTGAAGATAATATATAATATGATGAGCAAAACAAATCTTTAAATTGTAATACATGTGTTTTCAGATGAAGTTGTATATACCAAATAAACAGCTTTATTTACAATAATAAAATATAAAAACAAGTGAAGGAAAACTAAACATACTAGGTACTTCTAACTACTACAAAAAGGGGCACTTATGAAATCTTTAGAAAAGCCTAAAGATAATCTAAGTGCTCCAGCCCACTACCAGAGGGCAGCGTGCCCAGCATGCTGGCCGCATTTCCACGCTGGATGGCAATGCTGATACTATTTTCCAAAACCTCTCGGAGCGCTTGGTTGACGCGACGCGTGACCAAAATGCTGGCCTTTTTCTGGCTCAACGTATCTGTATATACCTATATATTATAACAACTGACTTGTAAAGCACTTGCTTTGTAATATTATTAGTATATTAGTATTAGCATAGACTAAGTATATGGTATTAGTATAGTATAGATAAGTAATTTATTCAAAACTTATAAACATAGTTGTATATAGGAACTTAATTATTTACCTACTTCCTTACACGATTTGGGTTACGAAGAGCCTAAATTGGTACAAAATAATTACCAATATGGTGTTATCTTATTTTTAGCAACTTTAAAAAAAGATGGCTTGCAAGATGAAAAAGTCAACAGTTTCTTGACTAATAAGGCGATCGATAAAACTTGGCGTGCGTTTTATAATTTCGCAGTCACCTCCAATGACCGTGTGGCCTAATGGATAAGGCGTCGGACTTCGGATCCGAAGATTGCAGGTTCGAGTCCTGTCACGGTCGCATTACTTCACTTTGTTAATTTTTTTCACATAAAACAGTGAAGTTGAACATAAAAATTTATAAAACCTACTGTTCATTGTTTACTTTATTATGTAGTTCCAATATGATTCCAATTAAAATTTTTAATTGTGGGTTACCTTAGCAAACGTGTTTTTTTTACGTGAGACCATCATTATTACGTAGCCCCTTTTTAACTTTGATATAAATTTATAATATTGATAGCTATAGCAGAATCAAACAGAACAATAGCAAAAAATGATTTTGTGTTACTTTGTACATAATTCTAGCCATCTACCGGAATGTTTGTGTACTATCTTGTCATCAAGGAAGTGCGAAATCATTTTGTTCAACGAAGTGTTAGGAAAAAGTTTATAAAATTTTGATAGATGTCGCTTTTCAAGTAAATTTAATATCATTGTTAAATATACAATATTATTGCCATCCAGCGTGGTAATGCAGCCAGTATGCTGGGCACGCTGCCCTCTGGTAGTGGGCTGGAGCACTTAGATTATCTTTAGGCTTTTCTAAAGATATAAAGTAGTAGTATGTTTAGTTTTTTTTCCCTTGTTTTTATATTTTATTATTGTAAATAAAATTATTAAACATGATATTATATTTATAGAAAGGAATATATCCTGCGCAATAAATAAATTTACTGATACGAATAAACCTCAATTTATTTTATCGCTATTTTATCTTGGTGTCTCATGCCATCTATTGAGTAATAGAAGTTCGCTACAAATTTGATAGATGGCGCTGTAGTAAGATTGGAATGTAGATAATTACAATAAAAATATTCTAAAAAGACTCGATTGGAGCATAATTGTATTAACTCGAATGTTTCTACGCCAGCTAAATACTTACACAGTTGAATAAATGCTCATATGTTCAAATATTCCCGTATGGATACCCAACTTTTGTGCTATTCAATTTATTTAAAAAATCTCACCAATAGATCAGCGAAGCGGGGTCAAACACTCTTATATCCGGTCGAGCCAGTCGGCCATATCACTGGTGAGCTGAAAAATACGCAATATTGACGGAAAACTTATTGAAGCGTTATTTTTCGATCACTCTCTGCTTGTGATTTGAGCCTAAAATAATGTACATACCTATGAGTCACGTTTGTAAATATGAAAACACTAATACTACTACCTTCATTGAAATTGCATTTAATTAGGTGAAACTTTCATCAACATTGTCAGCATATTGTCGTAACCCAAGTGTGTGTGGCGCCATTTTATTTAGTTTGTTTTCCTGACGATTACACATTTTGTGATCACAAATATAAAATGGTGTCTTTTTTTTAGATAGGTAAATAGATTAACAATTAACACTAGAAATAAAATAAAATTAAGTATAAAAACCTAAATTTTTAGTGCTAGAATTTATCTCTTCCATGCAACCATTGGCTGGATAATGAAGAATGTGGTGTACAACAAAGACTAAGGTACTTATTTCTGTATCGCGGTTTTTTGCAATAGAATAATATAGTTACACGGTTACGTATGCTAGTTATCCAAAAACCATAAAACCTTTGGAGAAATGTATCCAAACACGAAATCCTTAATACTGACACGGAAAAGGGTTCCGTTCAGAGCAACATTTCATACGTTTTATGCGAACTACCGCCGAAAAGCTCCTGAAACTAGCGTTTGTTTACAAATGGCGCGAAATTTCTTTATACGCCAACCTTTTTGTGTAAATACCTACGGTTTTGGAAATATTTCCGTTTATTCAGAGACGCGGTCACCAGATTTTCTTGGCCGTCGTCGATTGTTCTTGGTTTTTACGAGGAAAATACTGAATCCGTTGCGCTGCGGATTAAGTTTAGTTGTATATATTTGTTTAATAATATAGTTTGTTCAGTTATAAAATGAGTTAAACACTAATATCACAGAATACAGAGTACCTACATACACATAGATAGTGTAAAACTGTGACTAATTTTCTGTCTATATGTGTGACATTCATATCGTAATATAATATATTCTCGCACTAAGCATTTTGCTACCACTTTTACCTATATTGCGAACTGCTAAATTGTGAAACTGCCTGCCTGACTCCCTGTTCCCCGCGGAATATAACCTTGCGATCTTCAAAGCGAGAGTGAATCGGTTCTTACTAGGTAAGCACGTTCCATCTTAGACCGTAATGATTGCTTACCATCAGGCCAATTACGGTCAAGTGCGAACTCATTCCTCGTAAAATATATATATTATATTATATATAGCGTGTCATTCACTGGATCCACAGATGCCTAAATAAATACCTGTCACCTGTATCTTTAGATTTCTGTGAGTGGTCAGTAAACCGCTACGGAACAATTACATTTACGGATAAATAGATTTGGCGATACAAAAAAAATAGTAGAATATATTTTATTAATCACTGCTGTTCATTCCAAGTCATCGTTCTATCTCACTCACACATTAGCCGAAGTCTTCACCACCTACAACTTTATTTTTTATTTTTTGTCGTTCCACCATTGTTTCCCTTGTGTACTTGTATATGAAAACTGATTGTGAACGTTTTAGTAATAATGCAATGAAACCACCTACAACTTAAATCTACAAAGCAAACTAATTCCAAGTATCTTCACATATTGTTCCTCTTCCCGAGGTATCATAAAGCTACGAGACCACGTCGGAAGGAGCTGTAAAATCATAATCGTGACTCGTTACTGAAATACTGATGTTCCGTGTACTGGCTGGGGGTAGGGGAGGAATCCAGTGGGAAGGGATACTATAAGACAATGTGTTACTACTGACTATGTAGCAAAAAGTAGGAAATATCAGTAGATTATGTATATAGGACAAATTATTCTTAGCCACTTCTTTAAGTCTGATGATTAATGAAATTGGAAATCAAATGGACTAATGGAAAAAAAGAAAGAAATCAGAAGGAGTCACGATCCTCAGCAGTGAGGGAAACGACTAAGAAGAAGAATGGAAATAAGAATCTCTATTGGACAGCATCATTACTTGATCCAAATTAGTATTTACTAGTTAGGAAATATGCGAGGGAGTCCTTACAAATTTAAATTAATTTTTAATCTGCCACCTACTGCCGAGTACAGGCCTCCGTTTCAGCTCCTTTAAGATAGTGTTTCCATATCTCAGTTATTCCTTTTTGCATGAAACACACCTGCCAGGATAAAATTTGCCACAACCCTATTCACTTCTATAGCGTAGCACTCTCTTAGCTTATACTTATTTAGTACCTTATCCTCTCGTCACCTTGCTGCTGTAGGTATATGACGTCATCACGGGTGTCCCGGGAGCCATCAACGAAATCGCGCCGATCTACTACCGGTATACATACATACATATCTACAAAATTTATATATATATATATATATATATATATATATATATGTATATATATATATATATGCCGTAGGATAATTCGATACTTCGAATCTTCGCGGAAATCCTAGGGGTTTTGCGAAAACGCGGATAATTAGACATAGGCGAAAAATTATCAAATCTTACTGGACAAAGCCAGGATTTTTGCCCCACCACTTGCACTACAACAGGACTTGGCTCCTCCTCGCTTCGCTCGTCGTCGCATGTGCGTGGTAGAAAGCAACCTAACGAACCTAATCTACCTTCTGTCACAGACAAGTGACTTCGAGTCCAACACTAGCACTACAACAGGACAGATAATTTTTCGCCTATGTCTAATTATCCGCGTTTTCGCAAAACCCCTAGGATTTCCGCGAAGATTCGAAGTATCGAATTATCCTACGACATATACAAGCCTGTGTATGCTTATTGTTGGATATCAGACAGGCAGTAGTCAAACGTAAGCCTATGCCGTGTTAAAAAAAGCTGGCACAAGATCGAAAGCAAGGGAATTTTAAGAAAAAGCTTTTTTTTCGTGGAGGAAATGCATAGCAGTGGTCCAAAACACACCGTGAATGACGATTATGGTTTCACATGACAAATACTTACAAAATGAAACTAAAAATGAATTACTTACTTTCAATTATGAACAAAATTTTCACCAACTTGTTCTTCTACTTATAGAATGAAGAGTGGCCATCTCTGGTGTCGATAGTTTATCAAGCCGCCTTAAGAGCCTCTGACATGGCTCAACAACTGCCGACCTGCCGTAATAGACGAACAGCCGGGACCTACAATTTTACGTGTCATCCGACCCACCAAAACACTACATACACTCTTCGTGATCGCATTCTCGTATCCGCCCTTTCCTAGCAAGAAATTAAACTTTGTTTAGCCGCTGAGGCCCAGTAAGATAAGGCAAGTAAAATTATTCGAAGCGAGTGACACGAGTGCCCTAACACATGCTCTTATGAATAAAATTACTTACTTGTGAAATAACCAGAAAATTCTCGGAAAAAACTTGTCGGTTGTAATTTTTTGGGAATTGGGGTGACCTAGTTTGCATGTAATTTGACCTACTTGGGGTAATTTAATTTATTATATGAATTATATCCTTAATTTAGTATCTTGTTATAAATTACACGAATAGGTAGGTTCGGTAACAAACCTATTTAGTAAGACAGAGTACACCACATAACTTTTTTTTTACATTAGATAGGCTCACGCTTTACTACAACATGCCTGATGTTAAGCAACGTTATAATCTACGATCTAGCGCGCTTGCCTAGAAGAAACCGGTTAACTCTCGTCTTGAAGACCAAAAATTGGCATATATAGAAGCTACCTAATTATGACAATTTTGACTCAATTAATCAAGTCAATATTTTTTTTAAATAATTATATATCTCAATAAAAAAAAAACAAATAATCGACTACGATAGCTTACTATAAACTAACAAACCCAGGAAATACGAAAAAAGGCATCCACAAAAAGCCCTCCTAATTTCCTAGCCCACTGATGCCAACATAACAAAACCTGAACAAATACTGACATAGAAAATGCCGAATAAAATAGTTGAGTAAAATACTTTCATGCTTTCAACAATGAATATCGGCACAAGCTAACAAACTAGGGTAACCATAATATCAGGGAACTTACGCACGTCTCGGGGAAAAATTCGGCTTTCTCAGATCAACAAGAGATCTGGCTGAAAATCATCGGAGCGAAAAAACACACCGGATTCCGTGGTTACGGAGTGGTTCAAGTTACAAGCGTGGGCGAGTGTTGGAATGTTGTTGTAGATTTTAGCTACTATTACGAGTATTAAGAAGGTAGGTCCTGTTCCTGTAAATACCGTCACGTTAAGCACTTTTCACCTTCAGCCACAGTATCAGACACTAGTTCTTCAGACACTGTAAATCCCTATGAATATAAAAAATAAATTACACAGAACACACAACATTTAAACATATTTACACGACCAAAATGACAACCTGAGCGGTTAAGAGAAGCATAAAAATAAATAGGTATGGTATACATAAAATAAAAATATTACATGTTTTATTTTACAGTTATACAGGTAGCCAAGTAAGTAACACTGTTTTCTTTTAAACTTATTAATAAGCTGATCTTCACATTGCCTTTTATTTACGTTATGTTACATACAACAAAATTGTAACTTTTTTTTCTATCTCCAAAACCTCTTCAAGTTCATCCCTTACGCCACTTTGGCACCGATTCCCATCACGTCGTCGAAGGTATCCCGGTCAAAAAGTTAAGTCGTGCGTTACTTGGTCGGGTGATGTTACATCCCTTTGAGAAATCATGGCTTTTTTACTCACGCACCTCGCGCCTGCCGTCAGCGACGTGCTGTGTGGAACTGCAAGGCTTTTAATAAGAAAAAATTTATAACATTTTTGGCTCTCATAGAAGATCAACTATTTGTGGAAAAACTGTGTAAGTGTGTATGTTAGTTCCAGCTTCAGGCTCAACTTTCAAGATCTTGCAATACATAGATACTTATACTATTTTGAAACTAAACATGTGTCCTGTGGTACTGGGACAAGAGACGGAATTTGATATGAAAACAGATTTGTTGAATTTTGATGAAGTCATTGTATAAAAAAAAAAACATAGTATCAATAAAAAACTGAACAACTTCAAACATACACAAGCCACCACCAATTTAAAACTCCAGCTACAAATGAGGGTAGTCGCAATAACTAAGCAGTGCGGTCGGTTCCGCGACCGAAAGTCATCAGTCTCGCTTCGACCGCCGAAGCTAGCGGACCTCTGAAGACGGTCGAATTAAAAATTAACTACCGTAAGTTGGGTACGGAATTTATCGCCGGTCTGGTTTGTTTATGGTCGGATGGAGCTTTTAGACGATTAGGTAGCGAGTATGCAAAGCTTTGACCAATTGAATAAATTGGCGATTTACAGTTGTGCCAACAAAAAAGCTTTCGTATTTTTACCGCGGTCATATAAAATTCCGCTGACGATCATAAAAAGGTATATAGATTAGTGGTTACTTCCATATTTACATTAAGTTCAAAAATAAGCAGATACAGTGTGTTGACTTCAATTAGATTTTTAAAAGAAATTCACTACCCAGTATTTTGTGACGTAACTCGCCCATCAAAATAATATTAACTAAAAAAGTAAGTCGTTTACTAAAATCGCATTAGCACATATCTTATCATGCTAGGCTACGTTTGATGAAATTTCCTGCGCGGGGTCTTCTCGGGCGGATATTGCGACCGAGTGACCGAATTAGGTCGTCAATCTGTCATTCAGGGACATTTGGCTGGTAGGTCGTTATGCTGCTAAAATGTTTATGGAGAAAATTGGCATGTATTTTTTTTAAATAAGAAATAGGCTTAGCTTTGTTTATAGCCTGCCTCAATGTTAGCACGCTTGCCTAGAAGAAACCTATTTACTCTAGATTTGACGACCCTGGGTTATAATTTTCTGGGAACAGGGCTAAATAAACAGAAGTGTACTTTGCACCAGAAATTTTGTTCTAAAAACTCTCCATACCTAAGTTAGCTACATTTTAAAGAGCTAAGTACCCATTTTTTTTGTGGCGCTGTGTGATATGTTCTGAAATATATATTTATTTGTTTTTAACCGACTTTGTTTTGTAATACGAGGAGTTAATGTGCATATGCGTTAAGGCTGGAACAAATAAAGCATTGCTTTTTTACTTACCAAATTTTACACCATCAACAGATGCAGTGATCCAATTTAACTTACAAAATTATATTAGAAACAGGAGAGGCAGAAATGATAAAATAAAACAAAATTAATTTAGAACTAAACCACCTATGCCTAATATGTCTTTTTTGTATATTTTTATTTTTGGTACCTATGTTTTTTCTTCAAATTACTTACATATCTAAATATACTTACATAATATGTGGCCTTCAAAAACCAGCGAGTAATATAACAAGTAGAGCTCCGATGTCGGGCCAAGGCCGCTGGAGTATGAATGAGGCCCGCGGGACAACAACATCTAACTAATATGGAGCGGCCGGTAACACAAAACTTGTGTGTGGACGATGATTCTTATTTGTATGGACCTGACGTAGGTATCAAACTGCTGTTGTCATCATCATCATCATCATCAGCCTAATGGGACCCAGTGCAGGGTATAGGCCTCCGCCCTCTTACGCCAATACTCCCTGTCTTGCGCTGTTCTTGCCCAGATGTTCCCTTCTAACTTTCTAATATCATAATACTGCTGTTTTATTGAGACGTTATAAGAGGAAAATTTGGTTTGTAGATATAGCTCAAAATCTCCTAACTTTTTTCGAACCCTACCTAACCTAACATTTACAAGGAACTAACTATTATGTAAGAAATAATAATAATAATAAATAATAAAATGTTTATTGGACACACAAATTCTTATAATATTTACACTTATTTATAATCTAATTTAAAATAGGACATTTTAGAATACAAAAAGTATGTCGAGCAGCTGCTACGCTGAGAGAAAGTAGTCTCTCGTGTTGTAGCAGCTGATTCCTTCAGGGAAACAGATTTTTAGGAGGTTGGAAAACTCATCTAACGGAAACAAAGCTATACAAAATTTAAATTGAAATTAAGAAATAAAAAGGAAAATATTTAAAAAGTATAATCTTAGCCTATTTTTTGTTATTATGTGAGTGTATGTGTGTGTGTGTGTGAGTGAGTGTGTGTGTGTGAGTGTGTGTGTGTGTATAAATGGTTATGAGTAAGAATGTTTGAGTGATTATGTGTAAGTGCTCGAACGAGTATGTAGGCGGTGCAGTGTGCATTGTTCTTATGTGTGACATATTGGTCTAAGTAGGTATGGTGTTTTTATATATATTTTTTACATATCGGGTAGAAGTGATACTGGTCATGCATTTTATTTTAAAACAGTTAAAAGTTTTTCAGTGTCGTCATAGTCAAGAGAATTTAGCCATTTGAAATACTTTAATCTAAAGCATTAATTTACATGAAATAAGAAAAAGCAAGCATTGGACCGATATAATAATATACCTATATTATGCCATAGTATGTAAAAACATTTCATAGTATGTCATGGCAATTGTTACGTATGTCAGATTCCATGTAATCTTATCATCCAAAATCAAACACATGAAATGGATCATCTACTGAAAATTATATCTATGGTTTATGCAAAAAAAGTAGTTAGGCGTTATTAATATTTGAGTTGTTCGCCAGTTTCATTATACGCGTTATAGGGCTCAGGCTTTCCTACCTTATAGTTTATAGTTATAACTAGACTTTGTCCGCGTGAAATAGTTAATATCATAAAAACGGGTTTAGTGAGTTAATCTTCAAAGATAGACATATACTGTTGCGAACATTTTGTTAAATCATTTTAAGAGGAATAGTTCTTTCGTATATATTTTTTGATATCTTGAACCGTTTTCGCAGCGCACGCAACGGAAACCCTCAAAGATGAATAATTTTCTTCGTTTTTTGCACATTTTCCATTGTTTCTTCGCTCCTATTAGTTGCAGCGTTATGTTACAGAGCTTAAAACTTTTCTCGATAAATGGTATATTTAACACAAAAATAATTTTTCATTTCGTACCGTAGTAGTTCCTGAGATTAGCGCGTTCAAACAAACAAACTCTGCAGCTTTATAATATTAGTATAGATTTATAGCTATTGCATTTTGCATTCTGTTGCCGTGTCAAAACACCAGCTAGATATCAATAGCTAAAGAAAGTCATTTAATTAGAAAATGCTTGTTTGGTCCATACAAAAATAACAGATTTTAACTCAACAGGTTATTTTTTTAATATGTATGGAATCAACGAAGAGGCACTTCTAAAGACTAAGTAACAAAGACTACTTAGCTATCTTCAAAAGAAAACTTACATAGTAATTGGAGATATTTTATTACCTACTTCTATATCAATAAGATTTTTCTCACAATTTTCGAATCTTCACAGAAATAAGTGGATCTCCTCCAACCCACGGAAACCTAAAACCCAATCAGTCAAAACCACGCAGATTGAATTATATGAACTCAAGATAAAGGTTGTTATATACACAGGGTTACTCGGAAACTATAAGTTCCATCTATTTTTCAATGGAAATTGGGTATATAAAGCATTCTTGGTTACGCGTTTCCAAGGTGTTGATAATGCTTTTATTTAACTATTTATTTAGGTTATAAAATATTTTTCCATAATTGCATGGCTAGTTTGTACAAATTACTGTGAAAATTCTTTTGTAACCTATAAATCTAGTGCTAAATTTAATGATTTCTTTAATATAAAAAAAACTAGGAATTGGGTGTCCCGTGTCAGTATAGTATAGTATAGTAGGGAACAGATAGTACAACTTTAAAAAAAATAAGCCATTTGCAAAAGAAGGGATACAGTCCAGAAACATCGGAAAAACAGAGACAAAAACAAAACTACAAAACAATACAACACAATAATAGTTTTTTATTATAACTTTTATACCATATAACCCTGTACAACATTTAATCGAATCAACAAATAATAAAGATAATAGAATAGGGTTCAATATCACGTTTCTGAAGATTGTTTTAGGGAACCCTTTTAAGGGTAGAATAACAAGTTAAGATTCGATCCTTTGTAGTTATTATCGATAGTTATACAATATTGAATGGTATTGACCTAGATATTATAGAAATGGGGACAGGAAGTGTTTTTATAAAACATTGGAAGCGAATCGAATATCTGTGCCTTTTTGTATTTTGTTTTGATTCTATTCAATTATGTTAACATTATTTTTTAAATTGAACTGGTTTGCACTTGGCCATAGTTTACCTGATAGCAATTAAGGGCTATGGCCTAAGATGGAGCGTGCTTACCCGCCATAACAAATAACAACATATTTTTAACTAGCTTTTGGAGGTTCGCATTGATTTTTTTGTTTATTAATTCAACGGTTTATGTAGGTCAGATACATAATATTATATTCAGCGCAGCTGCCTTTGTTTGTAAAGGTAGATAAAGCGTATATTATAACGGTGCTTAACATCAGGCGAGTTGTAGCCAAGCGTGAGCCTGTTTTGTATAAAAAAGTTCAATAAACAAGTTACTTTAGGAAAATAGTATTTATTATGTATAGTTACTTTGTACATCTTTAAGAACGTTATTTTCGTAAATCAGTTGATATTTTTACCTTTAGCCATATATGTATTTTATTTCGTTTATTACGTATACTATACATTTTTATTGAATCTCGTATCATGAATAAGTAACGACGTCGATTCGAATCTAAATACAATCTGTCAATCAAACGTTTTCGTACACAATTTGAACGTTCACATAAAACATTCCGTTTTCAGGGCTCCGGCGAAAGTAGGCACAAGGCATAGGTGGAAGTGAGAGCGATAAGTAACGAAAAAATATTTTTTTAATGAAGTGTATCACAAAAAAAACTGTGGAACTCCTTGCCCGAATTTCTATTCGTCTAGAACTATTTGTCTGTCTTCAAGTCGAGAGTAAACCGGTTTCTTCTAGGCAAGCGCGCTAGTTCGTAGATTATAACGTTGCTTAGCATCAGGCAAGTTGTAGTCAAGCGTGAGCCTATATATGTAAAAAAAAGTTATTTCCCACTGTCCTACAAAATCACAGGTGTCTATCAATCAACCAATCTGTATTGTAAGGAATTAACTGAACCAATAAAGTTTTGACATATCGTACCTGATCCATATGGTGTGAAGGTGTATCTTTTATAGTCTATCATTGTAAGATAGCACTGTTAAGCGAGTTTTTTATGTATTCAGAATTGAATACGTATGTTGTATTTCTTATATACCTACTTTGTTTGTATTTTACATAAACATGCAAAGATTTCTCAGGTGAAAGTTAGGACTAATTCAGTAAAATAAACCAATTTCTTTATTTTAACTTTTATCTTATCTTCTGTTAAAGGTTATATCAAAACGCTTCAGCTTATGACCTAGTTTTCCGTACGCATTCGCGTAAGGTCCAAAGCAGCGGCGGACGCGCATAACGAATGTCCAAACACTGAATAGCTGATGAACAATTTGCATATGTGAAGCGCACGTTGTGGGGTAACCATGGGCTTGGAGTATTGGGGATAGTTTTATAAAATTTAAAGTCATAGAAAATAAATATACGTGTTTTATAGCTAAGTAACACCTCTGCTGCACCTGCTATGTAGATAAGCCAATGTAACTGATGGTTTTGTGATTAGTTAAGTACATATTGATTTGTTTTTTTTATGAAATCATGTTACTGGCTGATAACTAATTAGTACATCAACGGTTAAATATTTTGCTATCGTAGGTTATAGGTAATACAAAAATACTGCGATTTGATAGTAGATTTTTTTTTAATAATAATAATAATTTGTTTATTTGACCAAAAACTTACGTGTACGTATATGTGTCAAGAAATGTGTCCTCCCGTAACAATAGATATAGCACGACGCAAAATAGCATTGTTTTGATAAATAATCAAAACGCTTCGATAATTGCCTGAAGCCTGAACAGAAAAAATATTGAAGTGAACATCCACCTTTTCATTTAACTGGGACACAGATGTCCCGGTTCCATAACAATGCACCCAGCATGGTCACCCTAAGTTAGAATCGACGTTAGTTCCATTCTATTGATTGAAATGTTCGGAGTCGAATTCCAGCTCGGATCTGACGTACTAGTTTGTATTTACTATATTACCTTCATTTGTATACATACAATTTAAATATTCAAACAATAAGCTCAACTTTTTCCTTTTATCCTAAGAAAGATATATGTGGTCTCCCTTGAGTCGTATTTCCTCATGACTGAGGGTCTTGACTCCCCTGCAGTATTAATTCGTTTGGGGAGTCCTCTTGGGCATAAACATTGTGGTGGGCGGCCAGTTCCTTTCACGGAAGATACATGTCCTCAAACATATCGGTTTCCTCACGATGTTTTAATTCACAGATAACTTGAAAATAAAAGTAATTGGTGTATTGGCCGGATACAAACCAGGGTGCTTCAGGATGATAAGCAGACGCTGCAACCGCCGAGCCACACTCGCTTCGCACATATAGTGGGGTAGCTGTGTAACCGAAGTGTGATTGGTTAGCAAAATGCTGGTAAAACAAATAAAACACTGTTATTCTCTGACTCTTTAAGAATGTTTCTATGAAAATGGTTAACTCTGGTGTCGAGAGTTTTCGAACCACCCTTACAAAAAAAATTTAAGCCTCTGGCGTGGCTTAAAAAATATTTTAAAAAGGCAATGTCGATGATGTGAATATTTTGAGTTTGTTCTTCTAATTAGATCTTAAAATGACAATCAGTAACTACAACTTATGCGTGCAAGTAAAAAAAATGATATTTACTTAAGTAATTTATCTCTATTATAAGCTCTCAAGATCAACCAAACAGCAATTTTATTTCATTCTTCTCGCGAAATATAGAGAGACAAAGCCAGAGGGCACAAGTGGCGCCCTCCAGCGGGGATCAAGGGCATTACATACGGATCTAGAGACATGCTTTACTGGATTACGATCATAAAATATAGAGCCGACCTATGATCTCAGATTGAATTATATTTGGGAGTGGACTTTTATTTTCGGCGCTGCATTTTGGTGCTTAGATGGGATGAGATAGAGAAAGATAAACTCGAGTGTAAACCATTTTTCTAAGTGTTTAATAATGTAACGGTTTTTTAGCTTGGTTAACAGTATTCGGGTAAAATAATTTTAAAATAAGCATACATTTTTTGCCTACACTATACACCTCTAAGTTGGTTTAAATACTATTTAGTTTAGTCTAGAGTTACTTTATCATTTAAACGACCTTTCCAAACAATCTAAACTTACCTACTCGATTAATCCAGATTCCAAAACACGCTTAAATAAAATTAAATAAGCCTATGTCCTCGTCTTTATCTACAAACGACATAACACAACATAGACGCCACATTTCGACGGTTTTTTTTAAACTCAACATACACATAACAACATATAAATCCACATGATGTACAGTGATGTAAAGATCGTGTGATTTTTATTATGAAAGTATTCTAAATATATAAAACTAGTGGGTGCTCGCGGCTTCGCTCGCATTAAGAAGTAAAACTTGCATCCCTTTTTTTACCCCTTTAAAAGTGGCATTTCCAAAAATCCTTTCTTAGCGGATGCCTACGTCATAACATCTACCTTCATTCCAAATTTCAACCCGATCCGTCCAGTGGTTTGGGCTGTGTGTAGATAGATCACTATATCAGTCAGTCAGTCAATCAGTCAGTCAGTCACCTTTGAGTTTTATAAATATAGATTTAAAGGTGACTGGCTGACTGACTGACTGATATAATGTGATCTATCAACGCAAAGCCCAAACTACTGGACAAAACGGGCTGAAGTTTAGCATACTGGTAGTTGTCATGACCTAGGCATCCGCTAACAAAGGATTTTTGGGAATGCCACTTTTAAAATTGTGTAAAAGGGGATGCGAGTTTTACTTCCTAATGCGAGCCGCGAGCATCCACTAGTACAATATAAGGCTCTGAGAGTTACGTAGGCTATGTACCTCGACACAACGTGAAGGAACTTGTGAGCCCCACCTACTAGTTATTGTCATAAAATGTCACCATGGGAATCTTTGTTTAACAGTATGTGTGTTTTGAAAGCTGATTGGTCTCTCTGATTATTATAGTTCACGAAATACTATTACAGCGCAGATGTGTTCCACCTTTAACTATGGAGTTACTTGTCATTAGGTCATATGACTAACTACGAGTAACTAGGGAATATATATGTACAAATAGGTATAGGATAGATAGCCATGTCTGTCTAGTATTGTCAACGTCAACCACTTGGCTACATAGCTGTAAAGTTTATGCGCAATTTGTCCAGATCGTAAACAGTAGCCACGTTTGGATGGTGTTTATGATACTCCTAAACTCCCCCTGGTGGCTAATGCACGTTTTACTGAGCTATTGTTCAAATGGCGGTGGATTAAAGTTTATTTATACCTACAGTTCATAGTTCACCTGAAGTGAAGTTACGTTAACTTGACGACCAATGAATCAGAAATGAATGCAGCGCCTGTAGTTCAGCGATCTGAAATGGAGAAAGAAATAAGAATGAGATTATTTTATTTCACAACATAAAACAAGGTATAATTAAAATCAAAAGTATAAAACGCTAAACGTAACGCGTAAGCCCGTTAGGTATGTGCTGATTGCGAACTGTCAGATTGTAGAAGCATTTATTTCCTATTACAGATTAAAATCAAACAACTATCTTATGGTGAATCTCTTGACTTGGATCTTACGGTGGAATGCTAGCCAATGTTATTTTTTTATAAAATTTGTACAGTACTTGAGTTACCTATCCTACACAAACAAAACATCGTTTAAAAATGTGTAACCTGAAAATCCGCTCGTTTTCTTCGCCGTCAGCGCAAAGCGCAGACAAAAGTAGGAAATTAGGCAGCCATCCAAACATTTGAATTTCCTCCACAGATGGCGCCACAGTGTCACGCGTCACACACGTGCGCCTTTTATCTCCTCACACTGGAATGGGGATTTTATCTCACCGTCTCTGAAAGGTTTAGAATAGTGTGATCACTATTTGATTCATAATAAGAATTGAAAGTGACTAAGTTAATTTTATTTTACATGTCTGTTTAGCTTGATTTGACATCGCATACAGAGTTTCAATTTTGAGTTTTTAATTTATCTGTCCATTAACAAGAATAGGTAAAACTTCAGCGTTACCACATAGATCTCAAGCGCCTTTTTTACTTACAGCTTATTTACTAGGTATTTAAGATTTTAGAACAATCTTTACTTCTATCAATATTAAAAATTAAATTTTGTAGTCTAGAACTGTGTATAGTGTGTATTGATCGATGTAGTTACATAGCATGGTTAAGAAAAAAGCGATCTTAAAATATAATATACGCTTATATTGTAAGTATATAAATATGTTTCGCAAAAAATAATGAACAACAAATTATTAACGTTAAAAATCATGAATAATATTTCAAATCTTGCAACCAATTGTCTAAAGTAGGCATGCTATCTATCTGAAGACTTTAAAGATTTGGCGCGAGATGTTGCAGGATTTTTCGGGAACGTTTAACAATTGTCGCTTGCAATTTTCTAGGGATTTCTATGAATTTTTCGAGTGAATTGGAGATTTCAGCTGCTGAATTGGACTTGGATGTGATTGGTGCAATAAAGACTGATGAATATTTTGGTCCATCATTTATATAACGAGGTGTCTGAGAGAAGAGTTTCGTATAAGTGTGTTTGTGTTGTTTTTACCAAAGAAAATCTCTAATACTTTTCTGTCGCGGTTGTCAACCATGTATATTGTCTCATATGTTAAATAGAAAGGATATTACATATAGGACACAACACACACAAAATCTTTATAACTACTAAGGGAGCTAACCGTAAATGGACACTTTCCTTCTTATATTATATTTTTGTTAATAGATTGAGTGATACAGGAAAAGGTTTAAATATACTAAAATAATTTATGCGACGCCGCGGGCAAAGGCCAGTTTGCACGAAATGCAGGTCATTCAGTTAGGGTTTTATTACCCAAACTAATACTAAATTGTTATTGAAAATATTGCAACTGGCGATCAGAGTGCTTTTTAACCTCACCTAAGACTATATTCCCAGACCACTGATTGTGGTACCTAGTATTCTACACGTATAATAATATCCGCGTGTCTGTCTTGTATCTGGATGCTATCGAGCCAGTATCGGTGCATTCCTCCAGGGCATGCTGTGATCAGAATATTTCCCCGCCACGGTGCTACTATGGATTTCTAGTCTTGAAGTATGATGCTTTTTAACTTGTAGTAAGTACATTATATTCTGGTATTTGAGTGCAAGGCCAGATGTGAGTGTAGTGTATTGCACAGAGTGTTATATAAACTATAATTTACATAACACTAATTTATCCTAGTCTATACCACTAAGATAAATTAACACTTGTGTTTGTATATATTATAAAAAAATTGTGTTTTAACAAATATATTTTTTAAAATGAATTGAATGTATTGTTAATACAATTTATGAATCGACTGAATTTATGTCGACTGTATTTCAAATGCATTGAAACAGTCATCTAATGTGATGATTTTTTTTACACTAAATATAAACGTTAGCCACGTTTGACTATAGCCTGCCTGATGTTGAGCACCACTATAGTCTAAGATGTAGCAAGCTTGCCTAGAAGAAACCTATTTACTCTTAATTTTGTGCTTTTATGATGATTCTGTTAAATTAATTTAGTTTTTATCAACATAATGCAAAGATGGTGACTATACGAAGTATACGAGTAAATAACTTCTGTCTACTACCTCACAACTTTAAAACTATCCACAAACCAGTTTCGAGTAGCCCCCCAAGGATCGTGTATGGAATCCGTTATAAATGTCAGTGTCAGATGATCTTACTCTGGCGGGGACTGCAACTGTGGTGGAAGATGGTTTAAATCTAAGAACAAAGACTACAGGTTAAATTATATAGTTTTCGTTGTACAGATATTCTATATGGTAGATTTTTAAAATTTCAATAGGTTTATAACACATGTTGGGCGCAGTTTGGCTTATAGACAGTAAAAGTAATCATATTTTTTTTGTATTAAATACCACCTATTTCCCTATTTATTGTCCAGCTGCCAATTAATATAATAATAAGCTCAATCATATTAGAGTTCACACATACATTTCAATTTCCATTGGCTGATTTTTTTTTCCTTAAAATGATTATAACACTACTTTTATTGATTGTTCACGTAGTTGTCATATAAGTCCTATTTTTAAATAACTTACCTACACGTCAGTGCTATCTCTCTCTACGTACCTGCTACGCCCAATGCTCTACGGACCTCTACGATTCGTAGCATAGTGTAGCTCCATCAATAATTTTAAATTCACCATAAATTACTCGTCTTATATCCTGTAATTTTCTTATCTAACGAAATAAAATCAACATCAAAATATTTTTTTTTGGCTGGCGCATTCTTGGCTCTGAGGATCAGCATTGCCATATAACGTGGCAATGCCGCCAGCATGTTGGGAACGTTGCCTTGTTATAGGTGTTTTAAAATTATTATAAGTTAGTTTTTATTCTTAATAAGTAAACTTTGTTTTATATTTTTTTGTACATAGAACAAAAGATACTAATAATATAATTATTCCAAATAAATTTACTCAATTAGTTTTACCAATATGTTAAGTAGCGAGTGACTCCTCACGTCAACAAAGGGAGTGCAAAATATGTGCGGCGCACGGTTTGCAACTTCTACAGTCACACAAAACTGGCTCCTTGTTTGTAACATAGAGATAGGAATATTGTTGATGCAGCTTTAAGTATTTTTTAAACTAGATTGAGGAATAAAGTACCTATCACTGCAAGTTATTGACTGTGAAATTTGTTCTTATTAATATATCATTAGGAGCTAATTAACTGTATTGCGGAAGTTATTAATTTCAGGAGATAAGTAAGTTTAAACACAGTGTCTTGAGATATTTCAACTATGTGCACTAAAACTACTAATGCACTATGGCCACCTCAATTTTTTAATAATATAACGATAATACTAATGAAAACCGCATTAAAATCAATCACGCCTATGTTTCCCGCAGAATACGAGTAAACTAGGTATACTAGAAGTAAAACTGAAAACTGTAAATAAACAATAAACTTTATTGTTCAGATCATTCATGAAGTTATCACAACAAAAAGTATCTAAATATATAAAAGATCATTTTAACATATTAACACTAATAGAACTAAAAAAGAGTATTTACATCTAAACTAAATTTAAACAATCTACATGTGGTATGGAACCAAGAACGCTGGCTGCATTACCACGCTGGATTGCTATAGAAATCCTTAAAACAATAAACTATGTAAAGAACTTTGTGGGTTAATAAGATTTAAAAATTCTCAATTAATTTGAAAGTTTTTTTAGGCATGTTACGCGATTTCTCCGCTATTTTTGAACCAATTTGTTAATAATTCAAACTTATGTTCTTGTGTTTCATCCTTTTTTCGAGCTAAATTACTTTAAATGACTTCCCAACCACATCTATCCCTTCCTACTACTACAGAACAAGCAGTAGTATAAATGAGTGTAGCGCGTCCCGGCGGCTCTCAGCACATATTTCTAGAAAAATCCCGCGCTACCTTTGTAACTTGCCACCATTGTTGTACTTTGCAACCGAAGAGTTTAATTTAAGGTAGATACGACATTTCACTGAAATAGATTAAACTATAAGCTAATGAACTTGGAACTTGAGACAACGTCTGTTTCAGGTTGTCTATAACTAAGCAGGAATAAATCATGCAACATTTTGTGGGATGGTTTAGAGTTTGCTGAAAGAACTGAGCATTAAGACAATAATTATAAAATAATATAGGGCCCTGATAAGCTGACTATAAATCTGAAAATTTAAATTGGAATTGACAATATATGTAAAAGCACGTAAAAGTTAGTATATTTGCAATGAACGAATGTAATTTTTATAATCCGTGTAGCACGCCTCGTCAAGTGTTATGATACTGTTTCATTGTACTTTCTCATACTTTTTTCCCAAGTGTGATCTGACCATTCTACTAAACCAATATACTTACTTTATAATATCTGTGTTTCCCACGATTGTTGTTACGTTGCATGCAGGTAGCAACTTATAACGCAAGGCAGAGATAAATCGACGAATCTAGCTTTGGATTGCAGGCGCGAACTTTCTTTGTATTAGTCTACGGTCTTTGTGATTTTGTTGTATGTTTTGTATATAAAAAAGTATACTTAAGATACTCAATCCAATTTAAAGCACATAAAAATGCATGTTTAAAAAACGCATATCATTTATTTTTCAAATAAATTAGATGAGACGCAAGATATTAATATATAAAAGATCTTTAGAAGTTAATTTTCGGTAATTTCTTAGTGGAATCGTACCATCAAAATTCCGATTCCTACTGAAATAAATTATTCCTACTGCACCTGTGCTATTTTTGTTCAACGTAAATTTTAATTATTTAGCCAGCTATTGTTCAAAAGAAGCCCATTCAAAGAGTAAATAATCTTTCTGAAGCCACGCTTTTACCGAATGACCTCAGGAAAAAAGAATGAGACGGCTGAAAAACATATTTATTTATATATATATATGATATTTCAGCACTTCGCCTGAGGCCCGAAAAAAGTTATTCAAGTGGCAACACTACGGATGGAATGAAAAAAGTTCAATGGGAAACCTCTCCCTCTTTCGGGGAGTTTTCCCCGAAGTTGGGTAGTGCTTGAACTTAGTATAAGTTAAAGCTGAACTTTTTACTGCCAATGTCAAATAATGATAATCCTTGGATACTAATGCATCGGGAAAGGCGAAAAAAAAGTAAACAAAAAAATTCTTTAAAAAAAATTTTTTGAAATTAATCAGTAAATTGTGAGAAAAAGGATTATAGTTTATCATTTCGTTTTAAATGATTTAATGTTTTTTTAACCACCAGTCTCTCAAAGCTACACTCGCACAAGGGACTTTTGAAATTTGTCTTTACTGTAAATATATACATATATGAAGTGTTTTTACAAAATATCCCTAACTTCGATCTCAGTAGAAAACAAACAAACTATGTTTGTACAAACTTTATTCAAGCCTTCAGCGTAATCTCGGGTGAAACAAAAACAAGTGGTTTTTGCCAGAACGAACACTTTGCATTTTCTCCGTGAAATGCAGCGGATATTTTTAAGATTCTCTTAAGAGAGCTTCATTAGTTATTAATTAAGAGTCTGATTAATTCTGTCTTGCTCGCAATGCCGAAGTCGTGCTTGTTTATTAGGAATAAAATGTTTATTATTTAGAGAATTAGATTGTTGTGTCGCATTCACATAAGGAAAATTACTGTTTTATTTATACATTATATTGTTTTGTTACTGGTGATTTTGGCTTTGGGTTTATAATAAACTATTCTATTAAAAAAAACACAAAACAACAAAGATGGAACCTATGGACAATTTCAGTTAGTCTTTAGAAAATTATGTCCATCGCGCTACAAAGAGAGTAACAGAGACATGAAATATTTTCAAAGAAACGCGCTCTTAAGACTGTAAAGAGTGTTTAATTAGTTATTAATGAAGGCTGGCCACAGACTGGCGATCGAGCTCAAACTGCTCATTAATTCAAAGCACCGTCTACAATGGCCTAAGGGTCAGGACACACTGGAAGTATCAGCGATACGACCACGATGCTGCGACGTGGCGCTTGCATTCGCTATTATAGAGATACAATGACTGAAAATGAGAAACAAATGTTCATTTAAAAAAATATGATGATTGTTATTGATAGGTGGGTTCAATGGTTAACATACCAATTTGAAATAATTAAAACCATTATTGTTCATTGTCTAATTCAAGAATGAAATACACAATGCTTACTACTAAGTATACCAATTGCATCAGTTACACATAATATTGCTATGTGATCTTCTTTTTCTTTTTATCGAATGAGAGTGGCCAACTCTGGTGTCGAGAGTTTATCAAGCCGCCCTAAAGGCCTCTGACATGGCTTAACGACTGCCGAACTATTTAACGTGATAAAAATTAATTTTTATACTTCCCATATTTTTATCGACGTAAGAAAGCGTGACAAATCAATCCAATAACAATTATTATTGAAACACTCTAATAAATCTCTCTACATAACTTATATATACTTATATACTGTTTCATAGCATCTTCAACTACCTCCTGCGTTTAAACCTTCATGGTAAACGCCCACAGAGGGTGTGTAAACAGTTTTTGCTACTTTTATTGGCGGCGAAGGAAACGTTCAGAGAAATTTGTGTCTGCTTCGTGTGAGGTAAGGGAGGGTAAGGTTACTTTAGAACTGCTGGGAATTTTCATAGTTGATAAAAATGTAGAAGATATTTTCATCGGTGCTTTTCTAAAAGTAGTTTGTATTTAAAGATACATTTTATGCATATTTTGAAACAAAAACAATTCATTTTGTTTGTGTTCTAGTCTAGCAGTCTTTATTTAAAGAGGTATACATTTTTATACATTACAAACGGTCAAATCTGGGAAAAGACCATTGGGTAGGCTCATTTAGAGAAAAACAAATATTTTGTGAGCTAATAAACAATCTATATATATAAAACTCAAAGGTGACTGACTGACTGATTGACTGACTGATATAGTGATCTATCAACGCACAGCCCAGACCACTGGACGGATTGGGCTGAAATTTGGAATGAAGGTAGATGTTATGACGTAGGCATCCGCTAAGAAAGGATTTTTGGAAATGCCACTTTTAAAGGGGTGAAATAGGGGATGCAAGTTTTACTTTATAATGCAAGCGAAGCCGCGAGCACCCACTAGTAGACAATAAACGTTCTTTATCTTTAAAAACCAGTCAGCAGACTCATAATAAAAAGAAAACATTTAAAGACTGGTAGTGCGCTCTCAATCTCAAGTTAGCTAAGCTCCCGAGCTTACTGAAAGCTATGCAGCTTTGAAACGAGCTTTTGTTGCGGAAGTATTAAATACAGAATATAGATTGGTCAGAAATAAGATATTGGCATTTCAGATGAACAGCTTGATGATGTTTATTTGTTTTAAAATGCTTTCTTGGACTTGATATTTACTTTAAGGCAGAATTAAAAATAAACTTAACTATCAATTAAAGTTACATTATAACCAAATCATATTTAATTTTTGATGAATAAGAGTGGCCAATTTTAGTGTCGACAGTATATCAACATGGCTTAGCAACTGCCGTACTAGACAAACATCCGATCCACGGATTAAAATATGTAAAGAAAAACCTGTATATTCGTTTTCTAAAACTCAGTCTGTGCCTTTTATAACCGCAGACTACTCACAATTTTCTAATCTATACTAATATTATAAAGCTAAAGAGTTTGTTTGTTTGTTTGTTTGAACGCGCGAATCTCAGTAACTACTGGTGCGAATTGAAAATTTTTTTTAGTGTTGAATAGACCATTTACCAAGGAAGGCTTTAGGCTAAATAACATCACGCTACAACTAATAGAAGCGAAGAAACAATGGAGCGTGTAGAAAAAACGGGAAGAATATTCATCTTTGAGGGCTTCCGTAGCGTGTGCTGCGAAAACGGTTCAAGATATCATAATACTATATATGAAAGAATCATTTCTCTTGAAATTATCCAACAAAATGTCCGCAACAGTAGTACTCGTATATGTCTATCTTTTAAGATTAACTCACTAGAACCGTTTTTGTGGTAATAACTATTCCACGCGGACAAAGTCGCAGGCACCAGCTAGTTATCTGATAAAACAATACTTTCTAAGCAAAAGGTAATGATCATTCACCTAAACCTACAACTATCTCCTCAAACTAATCCATAAATTAATCCTCTGTTCTTTAACTCCATAGATATCCTCACCACAGGTAAACAAATGCCGCAGTAAAACAAGTCTCAATAAAAACTAGGTTACATCCACAAATGCATTTGCGCCATCTGTCGGTCGATCTGCCACGGGCTGAAGAGTGCATCACAAGTCTGTTGCAGAAGGGCTGCACCAAATTGCATACTCACTCACCGGGACAAAGCGAAAACAAGAATTGTCATCCATTTTAAAATCTGTAGCGGTGTGACAGCTGACAGTGTGGATTGTAGAGAATAATGTTCTAATTCTCAGTGTTCCGTATATTCTGTGATTTATTTCGTAAGTATGTGTAGCTGTTAAAAGTACACTAAATTACTCGTTATTAAAAAAAAACTAACTAGGCAAAAAGTTAACATACAGTAGAAAAGATTATAAAAAAATGTAAGATTGTTTGTATGTTTTCACACTACGGAAACAATTTAGTGTGTCAAAAAGTTTAGTTTGCATAACAAATGCTATTTAATTAATTTAATTTACATTTATACAATTTAAGTTAGGATGCATATAATAGTTCGGTCTCAACGGAAGACCAGCGCTGACTGTTCGCAGTCAGCACATGCTGAATTGAGGCCGGCTTGTGACAGGAACTTGTGTATGTGCAAAATGTGTTTGTCTTACTTTCTTGAATGTGTTCGTATGTAATTTCTTGTCACAAAATAAATAATTTTCATTTTCAAATTTTCATAGTTTCATTGTGTGTCTTGAAAACTTATGTCTCTGCTTACTAAATTCCGTACGCAATAGACAATTTTTTTCTTAAAATCCATCCTAAATACTATTTTCAAAACTGTCCCAAGTCCACAGCGCCAGGGCGCGGTATGATTTATGAAACCGTGCAAATAGGTTACGGTGACGAGGGACGCGTCGTTATGAATGCACGCGCATTAACGTGCGCTGTGCTGAGCTTTACTACGGTGTACGGATGTTTGACGAATTTGATTGTTTAGAAAGGTAGTATTTGTAAGTTTTTATGAGCAGATGACAAAAGACATGACTATATGGACTTGTGTCTTTCTGAGATGGACTGCTTTACCGCTATAATATAGTTTTGGCATTTCAATACAAATTAAGGTAACTAACTGAATCAAAATTAAGCACAATATTTAGGGCTAAGTTAGAAAACAAATAACCAGTATAACTCTCTATTTGAGTTGTAAAACACTAAGAAATAAATTTCATCAAAATTAGATATTAAAGAACGCACCACTCAAAACAAATACCGCCAAACAATTAAAGATACCAAAATCACCAACAAGCAAGCAAAGCAAACACAAATTATCGCAACTCATGGAGTTTCATAAAATCTTTAAAAACAAGCACTAATCAAAATGACTTTACTATACAACAATTAAGCACCTCAAAATGTTCTAAACAACAGTCTAAACAACCAAAGCAAACACAAATTAGCGCACATCCCTGGTGAAATTCAATTAATAATAGAAGGCACAATGGGCTGACACTACCCGGCTGGACAACGCGGCAACACATAAATTTGAATGGTCAAGTGAACTGCGGCCGGTGCCAGGGGAGGTCAACTGTTTGCTTGGGTTGGTGTTAAGGTGAGTTTATTTTTGATCATATGATGTATTTTTTATATATTTTCTTTATATTGTAAAAATTATAAGGTTTCGATTTCAAACGGTTGCGCTTTTATTGCGGAAAAAAGCTTTTCATTAATGTATTTTTTCTTAAAGACGCATAAATTCAATCTGACTTTTTAATATTAATTATGTTATTCTGTTATTGACACGTTGTTGTGTTTCCAAGGATACCTACCGTAAGCGTTGGCCTTAAGAATCCGATGGTACATTGTGAATATTTTTATCAATCAATTTTGTGGGTGTTTATTGTTTTAGCGTTCTTTGACTTTATAATTAACACTCTTTTAAAAAAAATATTATTTCAAGTTAGCAATTGTCTGATTTGAAATATGTCTCCATTCCGTACATTTATTTAAAATACTAATTATTTTCTAATATATATCTGTCCAACAGTTGGTCACCCCTGCCGGAGACAGCGCCTCGGGTGTTGTATCATGTACAAGTCGATTCACAACATTCGCACAGCTCTGTTCTGGTAGATCTACTACTATATATGCAGTCAGGCATGTATGGGTTTATGTAGATAGATTAGGATTCTCTTGGTTAATATAGCTACAAATCCTTCGTGTTTTTTGTCTATCATTTGTTTAACCTATTTGATGTTATTAGGATAGGTTTATGTAGATATGTGCATAGATTAGGAATGGGATTCTCTTGGTTGCTATGCTGCGTCAGAAAAATAACTAAAATGCATAACCGTGCCATTTATTGAAAAACATTATAAAAATTCACAAAAATAAATGCTCTGCCTTCTGCTGTAGTTTATAAGTTATGTTGCAGTAGATATTCTAACCTCGTTAAAATATTAACTACAGGTTAATTCATTTGGGATGCAAATGCATGATAAGAAATTGCAAAAGTAGATAAAAATAAACGAAAACTGTGTTTTTTTAATCACTAAAAATTTACATGTAACAGATTATAATAAAAAGGTGTAAGTGAAGTGTGTGTCTGTTCTGTAATAACAGTAGAATCTTAATGTCTTCATCCTTTAAGTTACTGCATAACACACTTACACTAATATCGCTAACTCCTCATCCCAAAACAACCTAAAAGCGCCATAAATTTGAAATCTCGTTGACAGCAAGTATCACCTATTTATAGATATAACTACACATAACAACCCTCCACCCTACGAACAACTACATTGTCCTTTGGCCTCCAACTTTTAATTAGGTGTATTTTTACCAAGGAGCTTATAGGCAGATAAAATAATGGAGGTGTGTAAATATTTCCAGCTATACTTATACAACAACTGAGCAGTTGATGTTTACAGTAATACTTTCTTCTTTAAAATAAATAAAAATATTATCTATTGACATCATTCTCACCATTCACAGCGAGTCATATTCATTTAATTGATATAGATTTCTCTTATCAAATCAGTCGATTCCTGATACCCTATTTGATAATGAGGATGATGCAAAACAAAATAAATTATTAAAATAGTATTCATCCAAAGCGGTCGTTCTAATAATGCTATGAACACACTACAATGGTTTATAGATACCTAAACATCAGTTACCAACCCACGAAGATACGTTCACAAAGGCCGTAACTGAAATTGGCTGAAAAATCTGAAAATTCTTCCTTGTGTGATATAAGTAGAGTCAATAAAAAGTTTTATATTCCATGACCGTACCTTTATATTATTCAGGGCCCGCGAGCGATGCAAAAAATGGGCCGAGTTAAAAATTTACATCGTCATAATTAAAGTTATGTTAAAGTTGGTCCACTTTAATCGTGTTCGACTTTTGAAGATCGCGGAATTAAGCTTGGGGTGCTACCTATTAAAAGCGATTATAAAACTTTGGTCGTTATAATCATACTGTTGTCTATATATAGATGAGTTTGTTAGCAAGTGATATTTGTCACTACGACAAATAAACGGATCATCGTGATTGTGTCAATGGAGGTAGTATACTACCTTGAAATCTTTTTCAAAGTAACGGTAGATAGATACATAAATACTAAAATATTATTACTTAAAAAGTAATAGAAAACCAAGAAGTAGCTGCGTTGTCGCTAAGAGGGATCTTTTACAAGCATTTTTATAAACAACGCTGAAATTTGCTTTTGTTTTAAATGGAAACTTCAAATTGTGAATTTCATGATTTACAAAATAGGATATCAAGCTTTTGTACAGTAACATTTTTTAATTAAAAATACATATTTGGGATATCAAAGCCCTTTTTGATTAATGCCTTGCCTTTTATGTATGACTGAGATACGACTAACACAACATTTCAGTCAGTATTATCTCAAAAGCTTTCATAGGCATTATAGAAACTAAAAACTGGCAACACTGAACTAAAATCCAGCGGCTAAGCTAATGGCAACTCCATTAAATATATGAGCTTAACCCAAAAAAGCTTTTTAAAATGTTCTAAACTTCCACGATATACTCGTAGTATGTTTTGTTTAATATGAGGCTTGTCATTTCATATAATGAAAGTGCATACTTATCTATTTATAGGTCTAGTAGATTTGAGCTTTTGGATTAAAAAGCTAGTCTTAGTTAGGTATATTTGTAAATAAATTTCAAAACTAATTTAATTTATTTTTCTTTATTTTAAAGTAATTATAAGTGGGTATATTTATAGTTTCCTACTTATTTTTGTCAATAAAAAGACTGCCAACAATTAAAAGACTTGTATAATTACACATACACAAACTAATCAGTACCTACGTGTACATATGTATTCATTGTTAATTTTATATGTATACATCCGATAATGTGAACATTCTGATGATATACTTTTGTTAATTTTCCGCAACTTAACATAACTTATTAACACTTTTTTCCCACTGAAACTTTAAACAAGTCATGAAGTTATTTCGGCTGCGTTCCAAAACTTTCAAAAAATTTCAACAACACACGAGTAGGTGGAATCCATCATTGTTGGCGCACTAATGGTCGAGTTGCGTTTAAAATTCTAGTTTGCGGTGGAAGTTTCTAGAAAGCTCATATTTTATAGCAAGCACGTGTGACGCTCGCGCTTGCAGCCGTTTGGGAGATATATATTTTTGTTAAATTTTAAAAGCCTTTGTCTGTGACTTTATGCTAATTCATTTGAATTGCACGTAAATAAAATGAAAAGTGATCTGTTACAGGATTTAAAAAACGGTGCACGTGATGTTTTAATGATTAATGTGTACTTACTTCATGATATATTCGGAAAAGTATGTAGCTTTCTACTTACTGCGAAAAAAATATGTTTACTAAATTAAAAACGTTCGTAGTAAGTACATAATAATTTTGTTCATTCGTATATCTTCATTCGTTGTCAAAACTATCGATGAGACAAATATTGCGGGTCAATATTTTGCAGAGAGAATTTCAAACACAGCATTTATATACCTCCACACACTACTACTAACACCCAAATACCAGTATCCCCATCTGCCTACACACAAACATCTATACTATCATCGTTTTATTAGAACATCTAATCCGGAGCATCGAAAGCTTCCATAAGCTCAGTAAAACAAAGCACTAAAAGCGTTATGCGAGAGGTAACCAGCTCCAATATAACCGCATTTCATTGTCAGCCGCGATACGGTTCTCAATAAACGTATCGACGTGATTGCTCCATTTGAGTGAACCGCGACCAAGCTTGGGATAAGAGGTTGGGGATGAGCGGAGCGAGTTAAGACAAAGGCGCGAGCGATTTGAGCGATTTGGAAATTGTTAACCTCTTATTATTTAGCTAGTTTGTTTGTGAATAGCGAGCTAGTCGCACGAAGTTTTTTTTAATTTGCCACAGTAAGTAACTAAATTACTAAATTACGATGAAAAGCCGGACCTCGATAAGGGCACAAATACAAATTTAAAATTTTATTTGGCACAGTTAAACACATATCCATAACCAGTAAACACTGATTACGCGACAAAAATGTGTTAAATAAAATTATTTTTTTGGTACTTAGGTTGACACAAAGCACTATTGTATACAAAACTAAAATTGCGAATTTTCATCATTATTTCTAAATGAGTTGCGTATTGAATTTTGTAAAAATGTTATGCAAAATTGTCAATTTAGCCCCTATTCAGCTTATATGACAGTACTTAGATTTAATTAAGCTGTTACATGCACATAATAAATATGTTTTTTTTTTTTTTTTTTTTTTTTTTTATTCATAATTTTATTTATTTGGGCTTTGGCCAACACTGGCATGTCAGTCCCATCATACCTTAACCAATATCATACATTACACCTTAACAATTTTAAAGATTTATATACTAGTTCAATATTTTAACATGTATAGCTTCTATATCAGGGCTACATGTAATAATGGGACACACGTGAGACCGTACTACTTACTACTACTTTGTACTATCCATCATAGAAGCTAAAAAAGAAGTTTTTTAGCATCTCTCCTTCTAAAAATAAGTGTGTCAAAAACGATTTTACTTCCTCAAAGATAACTTTACCCACTAATGCAATCTTTTGTTCCATATTTTTCTGTGAAAAAACTATTTCTTTTATATTTTCAAAAATCTTCTTCCATTCAAATTTCCACTCTTTCTTATTTTTGTCTTCATTCAAATGACTGTTTCCTCTAGAACCGCCTGATAGTGTAGAATCAGCTGTAAATTTTTCATTCACGGAGGTTTTTTTATTTTTGAGTATGCTTCTCTTTGTTTTGCTCACAAGAATCGGGGAAACTACTGATTCTTTTGGCTTCTGCGCGGTATTAACACTTGGCCATGGCCTGGTAGATGACACAGGTGTTGTAGGTTCAACTGGTGTGAAGCCCCTCACTGGACTAACCTCACGAAGTGTAGGATACTCGTCTTGAAGAACGTTGTGCTCGTGTATTCTGCAATCTTTCTTTTCAATGTCGAGAGCTCTTTTGTAGGTCACATTAAGTTCGCTCATAACTAGTCTTATTCTTTTTTCTTTTAAAAAATGTGGACATTTTTTGTCCAAAGCCATATGACGACCCTTGCAGTTCACGCACCTAAACGTCTCTGTCTCGCAGTTCGTGTGGTCTTCGCCACATTTTGGGCAGAATGGCTTTGTTCTTGGACAGAATTTACGAGGGTGACCGAAACGCCAACAATTTGAACATTGTGTAACAGGAAACACGTACTTCTCAACAGGGAATCGACATCCGTAGGCGAATACATATTCCGGGCAAATTGAGTCTTTAAAACAAAGTCTTACAGTTTCACTAGCCACCCACTGGCCATCACTACTCATCCGCATGAGCCGTCGAACAGAAACAATGTCCACTGAACATTCAAATGCTGCCAAAATATCTTCTTCGCTCATTTCCAAGTCTACACCTCTCACAAGGCCGTAGGAGAAATTTCCTTCTTGCGTGAGTTGTGCTCTTATGTCAAGCTCCACTAGTTTTGGACAGCTTATTAATTTTTCAGCTTCAGATTTGTCGGTTAGTTCAATCAAAACTCGGTATGGACTTTTTACTTTAATTCTTGACACGTTACTAATTAAAGCGTCTCGTAGGAGTCGAGCTAATGCCATTTGTTTAGGCAGCGGTGATTTAGAGGTCAAACTTACTTCATTCAATTCATTACCTTCATTATCCCGATGAATAGGCGAATTTTTCCTCGCTGCTTTCCTCTGGCTGGTCCTAACATCCTCATCGTCAGATTCAGGTCTAGTCCTTTTGTCGTTTTTTTTGCGTCCCGCTATCTCCCATTCAGTGTTAGGCTCCATCTCTTCGACCCAATCCACTTGATTAATCGTAACTTCAGGGGTCAAACACTCAAAATTGTTCACACTATTTGAACGCGACAAAGGAAGCCCCGCAAACGAGTTGTTCACACCGTCGGTTGCCATGCCGTGCGCCCGCGGCCGCGAGCGGCAGCGGCAGACTTGTTCGTTCCTGTCGAGTAGCGTTCGCAAGCGCAAACACGTTCAAACACGTACGCTCCAGACGAAGTCCGTCGCGCGACTGTGATAAATATGTTTGACAAGATATTAGTACCTAACAAAATTAACATATATGTTTAAGATTTTGACACACTAATATTTTAATTTAGAATGACCTTTTATCTCAATTTTAATTATTTGTATTATTAGTTTTGTTCTCTGTATTGTAGTATTATATCATCATTTATTAATTAATGTAATTGGCTCGCGCCGTTTTAATTGATTTGTAAATAAATAAATAAATAACATTATTATAATAATGAATCTTAACTTTGTCAAATTTTTACTTAATTAAAACAATTTTTTGAGACAAAATGTATTAGGTAAATTCAATTTGACGAGATATTGTAAATTGTGTAGCATATTTTATAATTATATTTAAATAATATATAGGTGTTTTGCAACTTTACGATATCCATAAAGATTCTTTATCTTTATTGCGAATCCGTATCGCAACTATATACTGGCAAATGCGACTAAAAATGTGACGAATAAACTTCATTTCACCAATTTGCGTTTATCTTTGCTCTTACCGTATAGATAGATATACATAAAGATACCTACACTTGTGTTCTAAAACCCGCTTCTCTCCCTAACTAAACCACACCCTTAAAATTTGTGCAAACCGTCTCGTTACGAATTCCGTCAGTGAATACAGATCAGTTTGCTTGTATAATAGCGAGCGCATATCAGATTTATGTACATATCGCCTTCAACTGAAAAACATTTGCCCGTTTGCAAGCCTTTGTTGCTTTTGTGCTTTGATCAGGTTGTATTGATTTGTATTTACTTGATCTGTGTTTTCTGGAAGCGATTTATTTATTTAAGTAAAGATAACAAAAGTCCGTACATGCATTAGTCTTTGTATTAAACTTTAGGTTTGTTCTTGTATTAACTTTTAATATGGGTTGTTGCAATACTTTTATTTTTAGTTAATTTTTTTAATTATAAAAAATAAAATAAAAGTAGCCTTTATTTCAGATGTTTCAGTTAATAATTAGTAATTAATTTGGTATTCATTACAAAACAAAATTTCAAGTGTCATTAAAATGGGAATATAACAACAAGAACTCATTGCAAAATTAGTTTTTCCATGTCCGTAAAATAATCTTCGTCAGTTGATGTTTAATATATTCTTCCCATAATGTCCAACTTTGAAATAATGGTGTTATTTGTGTCAAAAGTTTCTTTGAAGTCAATGTTTTTATGTAAGTGCGTCTGTCGCCTCTCTGGCGTAGGCCTCCCCCAGTTTAGTCCACTGCATTCTGTCTCTTGCCAGTCTCTTCCACGTTTGCCCGTGTCTCTGGGTGAACACGTCCTCCCATCGTCTATCTTCATTCTGCAAACATGTCCTGCCCAATTCCATTTCAAAGTCCTTATGCTTTTTACTATGTCTCTTATCTTTGTCTTTTGTCTAATTTTCTTATTGCTAATTCTGTCCGATAATCTGACTCCTAGCATACTCCTCTCCATCTTTCTTTGACATATGGCTAGTTTATTTTCATCTTCCTTCCGCAACGCCCATGTCTGGCAACCATATATCAGGCAAGGTAGTATTGCGATGTCATATACTTTGCTCTTGATGGCGATGTCAATATCTTTACTTTTCATAATCTCCTTGAGACTCCAATACCTCTTCCAAGCCAATCCGATCCTTCGATCTATTTTTTTAATTATAGAACGTGTTTATTATTATAATGATTAGTTTGTTTCTTTATGTAATAAACAAAATTAATTGCTTTTGTGAACATCTGTCACTAGAATTTTAATACTCACGAAATTCATTTTATTCCATTTTCATCATATTGGATTTTCCCAAGTAAATATTCTATAAAATTATTGAATAACTAATTCTGCATGGAAGTGCAGTTTGGTAATAAGGAATATTGTGAAACAACTTTTACATATAAACAAATAAAATTTCGTAACATTTCTCTGTTGTCTCTAATTCCTGAAAATATCTTCCATACTCGCACTTTGAAGGCTTCTCAACGAGACCGTGTGGCCTAATGGATAAGGCGTCGGACTTCGGATCCGAAGATTGCAGGTTCGAGTCCTGTCACGGTCGAAACCTAGTTTTGAACTAATTTTTTTTAAAAATTTTATTTTGTTTCTTTATATTGAATAACTGTTTTAAATATATAAATAATTTATTCATTTTTGTTTGTGACCACACTAAAAACACAAATTAAACCGGCCAAATATTTGATAGCTGTTGAATATTAAAGAGGCTTATATAAATGTTAAAATGCCTCACAGTTCCAGGGTTCACCGCACATGATATCTGAACCTCAAAGTCAAATAATCCTCGACTGCATTCAAATACGCTGATGATCCAATTATACAAAGCCTTGCCAATCTCTCCGCGTGTTTGTTCTAAGTTCGTTAATCCGGCGGCTGATCATCTCTTAATCGTATGCGAGTCTAATGCTCAGTCGGCATAATTATGCTGAGCATAGTTCTGTTATGTGACGTGAGCAACGGGGTTGGAACGATAGTGGCTTGAGAGGATTTATAAAGATATGGGTTTGAAGAAATCGTGTCGTTTTTAACGAGTTTTGCGTGTAGTTATTACTGAGTTCAAATAGTAGTAATAATGTGAAAAATTGGTGTGTATTTTTTTTTTTTTTTTTTTTTCTTCATTTGAAGTAATAGTTTACTGTAATTTGATAGATTTGTTAAATCAACTCGGAACTCGATACCCTTGAAGTATTTGTTCGTAAATAAATATGATCTTATCTTCTTTTTTTGGTGTAGAAGTTACTCAGTTATAATACATAACTATTGTTGAATAGTTATGTATCGAATATAAACAAAAAAAACAGTTGTTTCTTGTTTGATGTCAATCTTCGGATATTCATAAAAAAATATTACGACTTTGTTTTCATTGTATTCTTTATTTTCCAAACCACCTTTTGGCTTTCAAACACAGCAATACCTACAAAACCTACCACAATCAGCCTTCATATAACCGGAATGAGTGCAGTCTATCCCGGGGTCAGACACAATGCACTGTTTGCATTTTACTGGACAGCCAATCTGCAATGCAAACACCAAATGCATGTGAACTTACACAAAATTATCTCTACTGCCAGTGCAATTGAATTTAAACCTTATGTTTGTATATAAAGGTTGATTTTGGTGGATCAAATGGGCTTGATAGAAGAATAAGTAATTTCAGAGGAGATTTTGCAAGATATGTTAAGTTGGTTGGACTTGACCAAGCATGGTGGAGATTGAGACATATAAGGAATAAATTAATTGTTATTCTTAATTGTAAAGATATATTATGTAAAATATATAATAGACTGATCAATAATTAAATAGCTGCTTAATTAGCATACGAGTAGTTTTTTTCTAATTTTCTCTCGTTGATACGTTTTACTACAATTCTTCATTTTTTAATAGTTTCTATGAGTAAGGCAAGTAAATGTGATGAAATTTTGACGTAGCTACGCGTAGCTATATGTTTACGTTGCGTAGAGGTTCGTAGCATGCATCGCTACGAAACAACATTACTGATTGAAAGTTTATACTACAACATTGTCATTTTTTTACATTAAATAAATAGGCTTACGTTTGACTATAGCCTGCCTGATGTTAAGCACCACTATAGTCTAAGATGTAGCACGCTTGCCTAGAAGAAAGGTATTTACTCTAGATTTGAAGACCATTTTGTCATTGATCGAAGTAATTTAATTATATTAGTTTATTTATGAAATTACTAATACTATGCAGTACTACAAAATAAAATGGTCTTTGCTATGATAAGACCTAGAACTGTTACTTAAATTCACTTTACAGCTATATACATCAATATCTATATATATAAAAGTCGAAGGTGACTGACTGATTGACTGACTGATATAGTGATCTATCAACGCACAGCCCAAACCACTGGACGGATCGGGCTGAAATTTGGAATGAAGGTAGTCGTTAAAACGTAGGCATTCGCTAAGAAAGGATTTTTAGAAATGCCACTTTTAAAGGGGTGAAATAGGGGATGCAAGTTTTACTTCTTAATGCGAGCGAAGCCGCGAGCACACACTAGTAATCTATAAGAATACAAAATCCGCTCTCATCTAGCGTCAATAAAGATTCTAATAACAATATAACGTAATTAATTAATCAATAGGCTCACGTGGCCTTTCAGAGCCGATCCTAATATAATTAATAATATAACTAATTTCATCGTGTTATTGTTTGCCGCGCGCCTCCTGGGATTCGGTTCATTACGGCCAAGGAATTTCAAGTTAAAAAGCTCAACTTAGAAAACAGAGTATTAGACAGCCAATTTAGTTTGTAAAGCTTACGAAATTTTTTTTGAAATAGAAATTTTTACTCGCCATCGAAATAAAACTTATACGTATAAAATTAAGAAAATTAATGTGTCACTAAAAGCCGTAAGTGGTATTATTAATAATCACCGTGATATTTTTATATAAAGAGATTAAACCCAGTATTTTCATATCTCTATATTTGTATATAATAAAGCTAAAGTATCTATTAACTAAATAAATAATAAACAATATATACACTAATAAAACTAAAAAAGAGTATTTACATTTAAACTAAATTTAGAACATCCACTTGTGGTATGGAGCCAAGAAAGCTGGCTGCATTCCCACGCTGGATTGCTATAGAATTCCTTTGCGCAAGGAACCAGCCAGCGTTCTTGTCTCTAGTGATGTCATTCAACCTTTTTTTTTTTTTTTTTTATAAAAGACTTCGTGCTTTTACCCCACGGACCAAAAGTTTAAAGTGAGTCGAAAGTCTGCAGATAGAAGATATTAGTAATAAAATGTTTGGATATACTTTAAATCCATAACAGAACATTCTACAGCAGTTTTTTGTGTCTTTGTCTGTTTGTTTATCTGTTTGTCTCTATATTTAAACGCTCATCACGCAAAAACAGCAGAACGGATCATCATGATTTTTGGTATGTAGGGAGTATGAGATCTTAGGAGAGTCAAAGGCTTATTTTCATCCTGAAATAATGAGAGTGAATCCGCGTGCGTTTACTAGTATAGAATAATAAAATGCGTAGAGTATGATTAGATTGACCAATTTAGAACCAAGTTTTTGTGTGTTACAAATCAATGATCTCATATTCCAGTGTTTAAACGGATATATAGTCATTCCTTATTTTTTTTATATTCTGTGAATATAATAAAGTAAGCGCATGTACGGAAGCTTGTTGAGGTTGTATGCTATCATGCTGGAGTTTTAACATTTTGACCTAATTCCGAATTCACGGGAATTTGTGATGTTTATTACAAAAAAACGATAGTTTACAATTATATTACGTACTTTAAGTTCAATTAAATATAATCATAATCATTTTATTTCGTAAATCATTTACACGTCAATAAAAAAAATATATGTATATTACATAATTTCATGGTTTTAAAAATTAAAGTATTGTGTATTTCATATTCAAATTTATTCTTATTTCTTATTGTATGAGACTCACGCTTAATGTTGAGAGTGTTTACGCTGGACCTTCAATTTTATGTGTCAAGCGACTCATTGAAATCCCAAATAGTATGCATCTTTCTGGCCCATCCAAGGGATTACTGCATCAAATAGTGGTTTGACATTGATAATCGCTTGGTAATGAATAGCTCTGTTAGCTGACTATAGAAGGTGCTTCAAAACAGAAAATATTAATGGTCATAATATAAGTACATATTCGAAGTATTCACAAACAAAACTATTTAACCTTTAAATAATATCAAATTTCAAATTTTACTTATTTTATCACAAGAAATGTAACAAAATGCTTTTCCAAATATAACTTAATTCTAACTAAATTTACTAAACAGTTGAAGCCATGTATATTTAAGGACCCAGTTATAATATTTTATTTATTTATTTATTCTCACAATTACAACCGCTTAAAGCGAATTACTCTAATGATAAATAATCTAATCATAATGATAAATTTAATTCTAATAGTAACATAAAAAAGTACAAATTAATTATTATTTATATTCAATGCATTTCATTTATGTGGCACGCATCTCCTCCACTGAGAGAGATCTCGTGCTGTAGGAGAGTGCATTCTAATATCCTACTAAAATATATACATATGTATATGTTACAGTAATTTAGTTACGTAATAAAACTAGAGACAACCCCTCAGCCCACAAAGCAAGCTATCTCACCAAAAGCCAACTGAAATCGATCCCACATCGGCTTACACTGCACGCCACTATTAACGGCACAATCTACATGTGACGCATTACACGAGCGAGTTTACATTGCAGATTGCTCTCGACAGTATGCAAATACTAATAGTGGATTTGAATGGGACAGTGGGTTAGTTTAGTAGTAGGTTTTTATTAATACCTTCATTATAAATGTTTGGGATGGGATAGTGGTTTAGTTTAGTTTTTGGTATAGTATGGATTTTTGCATCGAAGGAAGCGGGCATTCCTTGATAATTAAAAGTTCAGCAATTATAACTTTTTACTGATTTTCAACTACTGTGAGTGCGAAACATGTATGTTTTCACACTTTTTTATATATAAATAGGGTCAGTGTCTGACTGCCATATTAAAAAAATACTTTTTTTACTAGAACGGGTTTGCACTTGGCCATAGTTTGCCTCTATTTTGTATGGATACTTTAACAGTGACAGTGATTAATTTATCTAGACGAGCGCAGTAACCTATTGCGCGAGGGCTTATTTAAAAACAAAACGCGATTTTAATATAATTCCAAATTTTTTAATTCCAGTAACTATCCCAACACAAACACGCCACAATAATACAACGTCCTGTACATTGCATTGCAAAAACCCGTCGGCAAATTGAATTTTCATAGATACCGCGTCGAATCTGCGGCCGGCTTGATGCTTTTATAATACGTTGTTAATTTGCAGTTTGCACTCGCACTGCACGGCACTGTACGGGCCTGTATGGTCTATGGAACAACAAACCCATGAGACAACACATTATTAAAGCATATAAGACACTAATAAAGCCTTAATCTATCTAAAGTTACGAAAATGAAATGATAACCGGGAAGAATAACGCATACTCCATAGATAAGGCTGTAAATGTATGATGAAGATGATTATCTATTTTTATAGTGCAATTTATTTAGGCTTTCGCTAGTCTTAACTTACAATTTGTGTGTTATTTAGAGCTTTTGATTGCGGAAAGCCATCTTTTTTAACCATGTGTAAGTATAATTGTAGACGAGTTTAAATAGATAAACTGTCAAGCATATCCAATACATACAACTTATCCTTATAGAAATAATAGGCCAATGCTATTTTTTCGTGAATGATTATGATTCGATAAATGATATGTTTTATAGAACAAACAAAACTACAGTATGGTGTCTCTAAGTTTTGTTGTCTATGGGTCGATGCTTTTGTAATTTCTGCGGAAGTTGGACAAAATTTCGGAAAACCTGCTTATTAATTTGTAGTATAGTGGTCCAGTGTATGTTAATTTTGTTTTGAAAATCTGTTGGTTTATTTGTATATACAATTTTCTGTTTAAAACAAAGAGAGGCAATTTTAGTCGTGTCTTTGGTAAGCAGGCACTACTTACGTATAAAGATGGTTGAAAGCTTTGATAAATTACTTTTTTTTGTCAAAATTATAAAAGATTTTTTATGCATGAATATTTTTAATGAAATTATTATTCAATTTGAAACGAAAGTAACTTTCTAACTACTCGTGCATCGTATGTGAATTTATTTTTAAAAGGCTATTACATAAATTTTATAACATGTAAAAATTTACAGTCATGCAGTATCTTTTTTTCTCTATTTCTATTTCATGTAAGCAATATTACTAAATCAATGTTTTTCTTCAACAAATTCAGCTAGATTTTCAGCTTCTTTTAGTGTATTCAGTGTACGGCCTAGTCATTTATCTCTCGGTCCAAATGAAAATTAATAAAATATCTCAAACACACTCTTGGGGGGCTTTAGTGAAAATATAATGTAATAAGAAAGCCTTACAGAATACAAAAGCTATTAATGCTTTTTATTTTATGATTAAGGAAAGAGGGTCTTACTTTTAAAGCGTTTTATACTGTGAAGAACATGACTAAATAATTCATTTTATAATTCTGCTTTAAATTAACTAGTAAACAAGAGATTTTGTAAATTGTAATAAAATATACACTTAAGGCCTATGCCCAGCATTGGTATAGAGAAGGCTGTGGATGATGATGATGATGACACACTCTGATTATCTCTTCATTTAGTATTTCAATGTCACTGTATTACAAACATCATTCAAATCAGGTCAGCCTTCGAACAGTTTGAGAATAACAAACATACGATCACATTTTCTTCTTCATAGTTCATTATAATTCGCTATATATAAATACTAGTGGACGCCCACGGCTTTGATCGAGTTATTTCAGGATAAAAAGTAGCACAGCACTTCCGGGACCTCATACTACCACATACCAAAAATCATCAAGATCCGTTCAGCCGTTTTTGCGTGATGAGCGTTTAAATAATCAGACAAACAGATAAACAGACGAAATTTCTAGAAATTGTTGGAACGCATTCTGGTATCAATTCGAAGTATCTCCATATTTTCTTTAATATCTTCAATGTTCAGACTTTCGACTCTCTTCAGCTTTATTATATGTATGTATAGATAGATAGGTATCACCACACAGCCTAACAATATCACTAACTTAATGAACACCATCACAGTCACATGAGGGGAGCCTAACACCATGCAAGCTCATAAATGTGTGATGATTAGTTAACCATCGCGCCACAATTTGTAATAGCAATTATTACTCCTTCATAATGCAGCAGTGGTTCACGAAATGGTGTCGAAGTTTAATCGAGAAAGGGGTACATTACATATCCTGCTTAACAATGTATGGAGAAACTTTACTAACCAAGACATACGGATTAATTTGATGTGTTATGTCTGCACTTGTGTGACAGCGAAATTTAGTTTATTATACATACTACTTTTTTTGGCATAAATGTGGAAAAGAACTTATTAAGAAACATTTTAGTATTTTCTGAATAAAAGTGACACAAAGAAATAATAATTAAAAATTGCTAATTCAAAAATATTGTTCCGAATGTCCTATGTTTAAAATGATGTCATTATTTTTAGTGTTGAAATTATTTGAAGAGATCGATTCCGGTACAGTGATATCTAGTATTTTTATAAAAATATCGTAAGCTTTGGAACACTTTACCAGAAGCTGTGTTACCTGCGAACTACAGTCCAGGGGTTTTCAAATCTAGAGTTAATAGGTATCTTCTAGGTAAACGTGTTACACCCTAGGCTGTAGCAATGCTTAACATCAGGCAGGCTGTAGTCAAACGTAAACCTATCCCGCGTACAAAAAAATAAAGGTCATACATATTATTCAAAAAGTGAATGTCCTCACAATATTATTAGGTTCACAAATAGTCTATTGTGCTGAATCTTGGAGCTCAAATAATTCGTATTGTCGTCCAGTTTTAATATTTGCACAATAGAAAAGGTTTACGGGTCAATAAGCGGTGGCAAACTTTGGAAAAAATTGATTTTCATATTTTGGAAATTGCTTTCCATTGATGATTATGTTGAGATTTTTGGAAATAGAAGGATTGACGAACTCTAAAGCAGATTATTATGAATTGTTTGGTTTTTCTAAGGAAACGGTAAGTTTTGAAATCTGACACTCGGGTTGGGATAGGTATTTATATGGCTATTAAGTCATTTTTTCAAGCTAACACGTGATTTTAAAAAAATGTTTGAAAATATGTTTATTTTGTAGTAACTATATGTTTAACTCAGCAGGAGACAGGCGCAAGAAAAATATGGACTAGCAGGAAAGAGGCCTTCTCCAAGTTTTAGGTGTCCTAAACAATTAAAACAAAATAATTAAAATATAAATTTAAAACCAATTATACAAAAGCAAGACAAATACAATCTGAGTAAATCACTACAACAAAATTACTCGAAACGATATAAACAGGCGTGCTTATAATAATTCTCAAAGGTCAAGTGCACCATCAAACGCAGAGTCCTGCGACCCTCGCGTTTAACAGACTCTTCAGGAAACATTATGGGAAACTATAACTTTTGTCACACTTCTATGTGTTGTATTTATGGCAGAGGGTAGGAATGAAATGTTGAGAGAATGGTGCAGAAATCTTTGTCTAATGTGATTAAATGTATAAGCAAATCATTAATGCAAAAGATGTTTTTTGATTTCGTACTTTTTTTCATTTGAATCTACTTAAATTGTAATTTATGACATAATCATTCTACAATAATAAAAGTGAGTGAGAAATTTCTATTTTAAGCATTTTTCAATTGCTCTCACTCTTATTATTGTAGATAATAGTATTTCAACTGAATTTTAAATATAAGCATTTAAACTGACATAGATTATACATAATTCTCACATATTGTGGCAATTTTGTGCCCCATCAGTCACGAGCTTGGCAAAAATGTTATCATTAGCAGATATTATTAATTTGCTCTCAGCATATATACTTTATTTGATTACAGCTTATTGCCTCAACGTTTATCATACGGGCAACAAAACTTTACCAGAAGCTGGGTTTCCTGTGAACTACAATCCAGGGGTCGTCAAATCTTGAGTTTATAGGTATCTTCTAGGTAAGCGTGTTACAACCTAGGCTGCAGCAATCAGCATCAAGCAAGCTGTTCTCAAACGCAACCTATCTCACGTAAAAAAACACTTAACAGAATGATCGATTACTTGCATAAAACTACTAGAATCTAAATTTATGACTTTACCACCAGACATTTATTCCACTTATATCTACTATTTATTTCCATCGACAGTAATTTATGCCCTTCAAAAGAGATTACTCGTCATATATGAAGTTATCATGTACACTTAGCTGCAGACGTGTTTTCCAATTGTCCTTACCCCTCCGATAGAGGGCATGCTCTATAATTGAATACAGGGTGATATTTTGAACGAAAGATGTCACTAACCGAACCCATATTCATTTTCAAGTCGCTTTAAACAGAATCAAGCACTATCACGAATTTATTATCGCTTAATGATTACGATTTATAAGTAAATATCTCTATAACATGTATTGCTTAGGTACTATCAGGCTAATTGTGGTCAATTACAACCACATTATAATAAAAAAAATATGCCACACATAGTCACAGAATTGGCTAAAAGTGACGATTATTATTGAGATTTAAATAAATGTATGTAAATCATGTGTGTACATTCATTGAATTATTGTTTTGTTTATATGTTATTGTAACTCCATTATAATAGCGTTCATGTATCTCTCATCTTAAATCCGAAAACTCACCCTGTATAATTGAATATTTGCTGGTAAATTTATGTGTTTAGCGCTATTTTTATAGGTTTCTGTGTGTAACGCGCCTGCGGTGAACGAGCGAGGGCGTTTGTCACCTCCGAGCTGACGTGGGGATGGTACTAGAGCTGCTAATGTTGACTAGAGCCTCAGCTAGAGCTAGTGATGGGAGTAGGCCAGTCTGATTAATATGCAATTTATTACATACAATATTTTTCATGTTTAATTTTTTATCATTTTCCATCGGGGAAATAGGGCAGAAACCAAGAGTTACGAGGGGTGACTACCACTCTGGATGATTCAGCGTAGAAACGCAGCAAGCTCGATAGGCATATTTGCATTTGATTAAGGGCGGTATGTTTAGTTAAGTTGACTTGTAATTCTGATAAGATATTGAATGAGGCGTTACTTTGCGGAAATCCATTGTTACTGAAACTTTGGAGAAATATGTACTTAGTGTTTTTCCGCTGCAAACAACGAACTTGATGGTTTTTAGGTGTGTTCCTCCATATACCACCGCCACACCTCACCTCCTAACCAACGTGGCCTTCGTGGATCTCGAGATCTTACCAACACCGCAAAGTTTCAGCATGTAATTCTGATTTATATAAGTATTAATTGTTTTATTTTATAAATTATTTTTTATCATTATAATTTTACAGTGTAGTGGTAGTGGGTGACAACCACCTTCAATTAGATTAATATCAATCTCCAAGCATCATACGGTACGTTTTAACAATCTTATTAGAGATTTAGCAACTTAGCAAGGTGAAATTACTAGTAACAACAGACCTTAGTAGATTTGTTTTTTCTAGTTATTCCACTAGAGTCTTATAGAGCAACAAATTACATGGGTGTGGCAGAATTTTGTAAAAATCAAGTATTTAAAAAAAGTGTTCTTAGGTATATATACGTTATCTTACAAATTATGTGCATTTTGTGCAATTTTAAACATTGTTGCTTCTGTACGAGTCTTAGGTAAGTTATTATGTACATAAGCATGGTTTTGACATCTCTACAAAAATCCCACAAATTGCTATCGCCCTTGTTGCATTTGCCCTTGTCGCGCCACTTTTATAATGTGCCGCCGGTATGTATACCGGCGGCACATTATAAAAGTGGCGCGAGAACAAATGTGTATTAGTTATTTATATTAAATTATGTAGGGGAAACTTGGTATTATGGTATACTTAAGTATGTGGAGGTATATACAAGCGGGTTTGGTGAAACTTTACAGAGTATATCATAAGATAATCGAAATGTGTAGAAATATAGATCCATGTCATTTTAATTGCAAAATTTGTTAATAAAATCTGAAGCAATTAAAGTTAACATTAAGATTACAAATATAAACAATACTAAAAAAAATTATTGATCTTTTTATATGAATATTTCTTGGTGAAAACCAGAAAACTGACTGTTGTTGTAAGAACCTATAAATCTTTATATATTTATGTTATATATATAAATCAAAAACTTCGTCAGGTTTTTTTTCTCGTCCTCCATACCGCAAAGCCTAAAGACGAAAGTCTTCAATCAGTGCGTCCTACCAGTAATGACTTACGCTGCTGAGACGTGGACACTAACAGCAGGATTGGTTCACCGTTTCAAAGTTGCTCAGCGTGCTATGGAAAGGGCTATGCTTGGAGTTTGTCTTAGGGATCGTATCCGAAACGAAGTAATTCGGCAGAGAACAAAAGTCACCGACATAGCTCAACGCATAAGCACGCTGAAGTGGCAATGGGCCGGTCATATTTGTCGCAGAACCGACAACCGATGGGGTAGGCGAGTTCTGGAGTGGAGACCGCGGCTCGGCAAGCGTAGTGTAGGGCGCCCTGCCACAAGGTGGAGCGAGGACATCATGAAGATAGCAGGGAACAGGTGGAGACGAGAAGCACAAAGTCGGGCTGAGTGGCGTGCCTTGGGAGAGGCCTATGTCCAGAAGTGGACGACCGTGGGCTGATGATGATGATGATGATATATAAATCAAATAGATTACATATGTAGGTATAGTGTTGTTGGATGTGCATACCGTAAAGTGGTACAAATTTTAAATGACAAGGAATGCGATTTTTATTTTAAACAATGGATGTAATTTTGTAGCTCAAAAAGCTTACTTTTTTCAACACTGAAATCAAGAAAATATTCAAAAGTTTGTTATACATTGAACGAGTTTTATGGCCTAAGTAATTAAAAGAGATTTATTTTATTATAATAAAGATTTTTAAGTGCCCCTTTTTATGTTGCAGTTAGAAGTAGTATATTCAGTTTTTCTTCCCTAGTATTATAGTAAATGAAGAATTTTGAAGTATTTGATATATGAGCACTTTTTTAATTCACGCGCAACTGAACCAGCCTACTTAGTCTTAATGTTTATTATTGATAGATAATCTGATGATATGATTGGTAGATAGGTACATAATTCAGATCAGCACAAGAATTTGAAATGGGTCACCACATCAGTTCAAACAATTTTTACGCTTTTAAAACGCAATTTGAAACGATTCTTTTAACTGTAATCACATGTAATTTTAATGACACCCAGAGGTCACATAGACTAAGATCAATTAAAATTCGATGAGTTGAAGAACTATCTTAAGCCATCTAGATTTGACAGCTCTAACTTAGATTTAACTTTATCATCTCAAATCTAGCATGACATTAAAATTCGCTGCATAAGTACTAAGTTTAAGTTTTTAAGTTGAATCAGTAATCTTACTAATTAATGCTTAGACTTTAAAATTAAGTTAAGTTTTTGGTTTAGTTAACATGATAAAGCCATCGACAAAAGAGCTCAATGGAATTAATTTGATTAAATTATTTGATTATTATTCTTAGATTGTGGCTGAATTTCATGAACTTGTTTTTCAGTGTCTACAATTAAATGCTTCTGATCCATAGACACTGAAAAGCTGATTGCATTTATATCAGAAAAAGTTTTTTTTTTTTTTTTTTTTTTTTGTGTGATAGGTTTACGTTTGACTACAGCCTGCCTGATGTTAAGCATTGCTGCAGCCTAGGGTGTAACACGTTTACCTAGAAGATACCTATTAACTCTAGATTTGAAAACCCCTGGATTGTAGTTCGCAGGAAACACAGCTTCTGGTAAAGTCATTGTAATCCTATGATTTTTTACACACTATGGTGGAATACCATATGGAAACCGTCAATCATAAAAGCTCTTGATTTAGAAATTATAATTTTAAATTATAAATAAATTATTATAAATTTCGTTATCATTGATCACATAGACTGGTGGATTCTATCCGCCGTCCGAATAACTCGGCAAGTTAATCCTAATTTAAGAACAAGATGATGATTAAACATATACAGTTTCGTTAGTATTATAATGCCCTATAAGTTGGCGCCCTCCAAAGTCTTCTAACTAAAGCCTTACAACCAAGTAAACGAACACCGCGAATTCGGCGAGAATTTCAACGAAAACGAAACGAAATATTCACATTTACGACCTCAAAACAATGGTCTGGTAACAAAGCCTTATAGATGCGTAATTTTATCTTCGACGGGTCGATCGCTAAGTGGCCAAGTTTCGGCGAGTTCGCCCATAAATAACCGAGATAAGCGAAAATATTGTCTCTGGACGGCATACTTTCTGACACAGATCAGATTGTGAGTTGCAAACAATTGTGACGCCTGTAGCTAAATTTTCACATGTTCAAGTAAAGTGGGCGAGTTTTCGCTATCTCTGTTTTGTTGCTTTGCGTTCTGTTTGTATTATTTAGTTTGTATGCACACATATTTATGTATATACATATCATAAAAGAAGGTAAAAAATCTAAACATAAAAGATATAAGAACAAAAATTGTTTGGACATACTATACATACATAATTTAAATCTTAAAAAGAACACGTTTAGCAGTTTCTCGAATTTTTGTTTGTGTATCTGTTTGTCTGTTTATTTAAATGCTCATAACGCAAAAACAGCAGCACGGATCATCATGATTTTGATATGTATGTAGTATGAGATCTTAGAAGTATCATATACTTTTTATCTCTAATAATGCTATATATACATAGCTGCGGGTGTCCTCTAATAAATAATAAAACATAGCATGAGTATTTCAAAGGAAATACTATTATAAAAGTTAAAATATTCTAAAAATAAAAGCAAACTTGTTCTAAGATTTTTTTAATGAATTTGTATATACAATTAAATTACACGCCGAGTAAGAAACAAGCACCTTGATTACCATATTGGTAACCAGGTTTATTCCACACACCCTTGACCGTAGTGTTCTTTGTGCAAGAGTCGCTTCCAAAAATCTATAAGAACTGTACAAGTCAGTAAGAATTTTATTTGTTTACATTTCTTTTTGATTTTAATTTATGTATTATTAATATTATAACACAAATTCACTTACAAAGCCATCCACAGAGATGTAAACACGTAGACACGCCATGCGCAGCTAATACATCACATGTGATGCAAGTGACACGCGGCACAATGCCGCCGGGTTTCTATTACACGCGCAAATGACTCGAGAGCAGCGAATTTATGCACGTCCGCGCTTTGTCTGCTCCGTATGTGCACTCTATGCGTGTGTAGTCTGTGGTAAATGTAAACATGGAATGTCATAATTTAGGTGTTTTGGGGACTGCTGCGTTTAAGTTAATAATTTTGTGATGCACAGCTGAATCCGTAGCTTATAGTAATGTAACCTGTTATAGAAAAAACTACATAATTGTTAACGTATATTGCTATGGATTGAAAACAAAAATTCTACACTTAAATCTATTACGAAACACAACATGTTTTTTCAGATTTCTACATTTCTCATTTATGCATCTTTGATACTGATCACACAAACTAAATTTTAAGACATATTACAAAACAGGAAATAATTCATTGGCCTTCTTGAAATAGATACCAAAAACTAGCATAAAACTAACAATATTAAAAGCACAATTTACAGAAGCGGCCACCAGTCAATTTCCGTTAGGGGCGTATAAATCTCTTAGACGCGGCTCCGGCTCATCGTCCTAAGGAAATGCAGACCCAACCGCGGGAGATATATAGTCAGTTTCAACATGGGAAATGCCGCACTTTTTCACTTGTCGCCTGCTAGAGTTGCCAGTTTGCGTAGATTGTTAGCTCTGTTATAGGTTAGAGCTATTTGTTGGGAAATCTTGTTACATGCATTGCAACCGTTTGAAGCTAAGAAGGTTTGCTTTTCTTTTAATAGTCGTATTCCTCTTTACTTATTGTTGTGGCTCCTCCGTAAAGGAGTCACAGCAATAAGTTATGAGGAATACAGAGATCGCTTAGAGACGCCAAGATTATAGTAGGTTATCCTCAGTTTCGATTTTGTTATTAAATGATAGACCCATTTCTATTGATGCCTTAGCGAAGAATATAATTAACGACAATTTTTATTTACATAGCTTTTCACGAATAACAATTCAAAGAAATGGTCCTACGTACTATGCTTCGTAGCATTCGTAGCACCGCTACAAACGCTACGAATTGTAGAAAAGAGTACGTTGAACACAAATCCTTGCAGTATCAGGTTTCATTTGTTTGTAAATAATACCATTATGTAGTTCTTGCGAAATTTCTTTCTTTCATCAATAAAAGTCCACCTAAACAAACATGAGACTAGTCTTACGGGTCACATAAACTCGCCTCACCAAGTGACAAATACGGTCGCGAGCCGCCCAAGCACTCGTTTATTCCGATAAAAAATCATTTCGCCGAATGGTAAGTTGATCGCCGCACCGTCGTCGTTCGACGATATAAAATGGCGGCGATATAAAATGGCCGCCATTCAGTGAATCGCGCGGAGACGTTGACAAACCGGGTGGGATGAAAAAGATGTATTTTTCTTCGATAAAATTCGGTTTGACGCGAGACTATAAATTGTGGAAGGCGAGCCTGATTCTCTGTAATGGCAGCGACGCTAATTTGGTAAGTTTGTGACGTTTTGTTAAAGTTAAGTGATGGTTTTATAGATTTCTGGAGTATATATCACTGGGGCAGTTTCAAGAGCGTCGTAAAAAACATAGGTACAGAAAATAAAACTTCAGATTTACATCATTCGATATATATTATGTATGTGTGCATGTACTTATATATTGGTACTTAAAACAACAACTAACAAAACGACGTGACCAATGCCTAAACTACGACCATATTTCTTGTAAGAGGGAGGCGAAATCAACACAAAATCCACATTACAGACTATACAAGTTCACGCAGAATTAAACCGCACTTAGTTTGGGGAGGGGTGAATAAATTTAGCAACAATATGTTTCAAGTGCTAAACTGTTAATAATGCTGTCAATTTTAGTGAAATATGCTTCTTGGGGTACTTTCAACTTAGGTTTTGTTTACAGCAAGGCAGTTGGTGTAATTGTACTTTACGACAAAAATAATGTGATGTGATTCGATGGTATTCAGTTACATACATACATAGTTTATTTATCGAGTGGTTGTCAGTTTAAAAAAATATGAGCGTTATGGATATTACTACGCTGTATAAAATTATGAAGAAAAATATTTTTTTAAAATCTGCCATTTGGTAAACGTAATTTATTAAAAAAAATATATTGTTGTATAGATTGCATTAGAGAACTGTAACCTTTTCTAGAATTAATTTATTTAGTGCAACATGCAATAGAGTATTTGTGCTAATTATTAGTTAAAACCAATATTAAACATTAATCTGTTCATTTGAATACGAGGTTCACTTAAGTATAGCATTACAGAAGTCGTTAGTAATTTAGCGCATAGTGCATAATATACGTACATACGTTTTATTATATCGATTCCTTTGATTAAATACGATAACCAAGCAGTGGTCAATTTCATCCCATCCACTCCCAGCCAAAAAATATGGCACACTAAATTATTATCAGAAACAATGTCCGTACACTAGCTGGCTTCGAAACGGCCCGCAATTTCAATTTACGACTGGCGATGCCATAAAATTGGCACGTGACTGTAGGAGACAAATAATTCCATCGATTATGGTGTGTATTACTTGTGAACGGCGCTGTAGGAATGCTCAGATGAACGATGTTGATTTATTGGGATGATATTATATGAGTTTAGAAGTCTATCCAATATGATGTAGGTCGAAAATAAAGTATTCCTTTTTAAGCTGTTTTTTTTTAATAATTATAGTGATAGCTAAGTCATGTCATGGGTCGCTAGTGGATACAGTAATTTTATTAAAAATGTAGTATGTAATAGTAATGTGTAATAGTCTTATTAGTCTTTTTCACTCTCTCCTGAGTCGTATTTCCTCATGACTGAGGGTCGTGACTCCCCGCAGAATGAATACTTTAGGGGAGTTTTCTTGGGCAGATACATCGTGGTGGGCGCCCAGGTCATTTCACGGAAAACGCATGTCCTCGGATTTTGTGGTCCTCAAACATGTCGGTTTCCTCACGATGTTTTCCTTCACCGTTAAGCGAGTGCAAATCCACACATAACTTGAAAATACAAGTCATTGGTGTAGGGCTGGATTCGAACCAGGCTACGTCTGGATGAAAAGCAGGCACTGGAACCGCTGAGCCACACTCGCTTACATTAATTTTTGGTAAATTTCTAACGCAATACTTTCCCAAAAAGAAACAAACCAAATTGCTTCCTACCCACACTTACCCTAACGCCAGGCTACCACTTAAACAGCCATGAAACCACCATCAATAACCTCACCGTGACCTAAGAAGTAATAAAATGACCCTTCAAAAACCATAATTCTACCGACACATGGGGAAAAGTGCATGGGGAAATTGAGAATTGCATGAGATGCAGGGAAATTTAGGAGGGGGATGCCAAATACCAAGGTACTTCGGGGCAAATTGCGATCTGATATTGAAATACTCGGTTTGGGAATTGTCATTTACGAGGTTATTTTACGTCTTATTTATTGCTGTTTATAATCGTCTGATGGTTGAAGTTAGCTGCAGCAGCGTTTGTAACATTGCAACCTTCACAGGCTAATAGTAATTGTAGTAGTAATTATTATCATATAAGTGATAATAATTGAGTAATTACATAATTAAAAAGATTGCATGTATGTAAGATTGGTTGGTTGTTCACAGTCAAATGGTTAATGTAATTAATATACTAGATTTTCACGTACTAAAATTAATATCACTACTATTTAAACAGGTTATAAGCTATATTTAAAAACAAACTTATTTTTTATCAAAATTCTAGTGGTAGTTTGGCGTCTTATTGTTTATCCAATTTAATAATTAATTTATTCATTAAAGTATTTGTCTTTATTACTTATGTTAAGACTGACATACAAAGATATCTGCCAAACATACAGTGCAATACAGGGAAAATAAATAATGCACAACTTGACATTCCAATCAAATGCTCATAATATAGTTCAATAGTAATTGTGTGAAAGCGCCATCTGTGTTTAACGCAATTTAGTTAATCGTTTGCGTAAATAAATAGCTGTCGAAACTCAATTAGGGTTCCGTTGTTGGCCGAGAGAGGGCGTGCATGGGAAGGCAAGTTTCGCCAGCATCTGTTGCAATTTGTAATTTATTATTTAGATAGCTGTGTCATTTAATCACCCTATTAATGGGAAAAGTTGAGTAATTGGTAATTGCTCAACTTGAGCAGTTGAAGTTTATTTTTCTAGTCAAATTTAGACATAGTTTGGTGATCTCTATAATAATTGTTTTGTATAGGTATACATTCGTATGATACAAAAATGGGAATTACAAGGGAAGATGTCTTTTTAATATAAAATCAAAATCTCTTATTTATTTTTTCTCTTTTAATCACAACAGTTTCAGTGAGTTCTCAACTTAACTCAGCTTTAATAGCTAGCAATATTTGTGGTTTTCAAATTTACGAAACGACGGTAGCAAAAACAGGGTTGTTTTGTTTGTTTCCAATAAAAATCAAACAATTTGAGGCACATTGCACGTCACTAAATTACACTTAAATTAAATTTCAGTCTCTCATTTTATAGAAACGTTCAATTCCGATCAAAAGCTAACATAGAAGCTAAGAGTTAGTTACTCGTGATCATTTAACAGCCTATGATGAGTATGTACTAAGTAACTTTGAGTAAATAACAACACAGCTTTTTGTAAAATATATTAAAATGGATTTAGTTCACATAATGTAGGTCTAAAAAGTTTGAAAATAAGCGATTGATCTTAAACTTGGCTGCAATCCAGGCATATTTATTGTAACATGGTCAGACTGTACCTTTATGTAATACATAATACAGCTCATGCCAGTTATAGATGACCTAAGTTTGTATCTGAAATGTTTGACTTTAATAAATATCTGATATTCATATTTGTAACACTATGTAGGGCCCCTGCAGGCCGATGAAGGGTTGTTGGTGCTGTCAAGCAATGAAAAGTCCGAAAGATGCAGTCAATCTTGATATATATTCCGAAACAAACGAGAGACAACCTGTAGATTTGTCAGGTTGAGTATATTGCCGAAAAGCGGCGCGTGTGTGATTGAAATTGACATTGACATTGACGTACCGAACCACGGGGACCAGGCGGGACACTGACAGTTAACTTTTTTAAGAACGTGGCTACGCACCTCTAACGTCACATATTTCAATTATAATACAAGATTTGCAATAAAACATGTATAGTGGATCTATAATAACAGCATTAATCAATGAATATTTCAAGAGCATTATAGCTATAAATAATTCATAGAAATCGGTTTAACTAATTCAAAATTATTTGCTACGTGTACGATGTATTATATATGTTCCCAATATGTTTGAGTACTACAAAATCTAAAGGCTTGCGTCTCCCGTGGAATGATCTGGGCACCTACCTCGATGTTTTTACGCACTCAATGAATTTATGAAAAGCTCAATTACAGAAACTTCATTTTTTCAATAAATATTCTCTTGTGTTTTGTTTAAAGCAAATATTGTAGTCTATAAATTGATTATTTTGTTTTCCAAATTAATTAAGTATTTTATTTTATTTAGGCTCATTGATTATAATAAGTGTATAGCAATAAGTATTTTAAAAGAGACATTACTGTAAAGAAGTGATTACGTAAGTAATTTAACTTGCCCTGTACGGCGCGATGTCGTAAGGTTAATAAACATTATGATTTATGATTTATGTTCTTGCCCAAGAAAACTTTTCCAATGAGTAAATTAAGCGGGATAGCCTCAGGAATAAGGAATACGACGTGAGAAGGTGGAGGATAAAAAAGTTTTTCTCTAGATTGAGATAGAGTTTATTTAGCTCCCAAAAACGTTTTCAATATAAAAGCCATTGGTTATTTTCCCTCCTACTCAGCCTTTTCAGCCCATTTTACGAGAGCCATAAATAAAGATTTGTAAGTATTTAATATCCAGATACAAGAAACTGCTTTTATAAAGCGTTTAAATTATTTTTAATGATATTTCGGTTTCCTTTTTTATTATATATTTAAGTTGACACATAGTATGATTACATACCTACCTTTTATGTTTGACATGATTTTAAAAACAATATTTTTCATTATTTTATTAATAATACAGATTGTAACTTCTCAAATTTTATTAAAACTAAATGTTATAAATTCAATTTGACGAGATATTGTAATTTGTGTAGCATATTCTATGATATTAGTACTTATGTACGAGTACCAGTATGTCTCGTATGTATGTTACAACTTTACAATATCAATAAAGATTCTTTATCTTTATCTTTTTATCTTTATGGGCTCATGATTGGAGTGAATTGATTATTTTGTACGTAGAGAAAAATATCAGTGTTTAATATTTACATAAATATTTTATGTTCCGTCTGTTTCTTGCAGTACGCATGTTAGCATGCTTCAAACTTTTTGACACCAGATTCCGCCACTCTCATTCAAACATTTTTAATTACATTTAAAATAAAATGTATTTATACAAATAGGATAAAGTCGTACTATTCTAATGCCAAAAAGGACTTTATCCTTAAAAATCTAAATAAAAGTTTATGGCTTTCTCGTTGTAAAATATTCTTTCTTTTGCGTTTAATTTTTCTTCCAAGTCTTGTAATGGAAAAGTTTAGATGTAAAGTGATTTACAAAGGACATGGAGAGATAGAGAACTGGTGACCTCTGTACAGGGTTACGCTCAATGCTCAGATTGCACACAACACTGATATTGATGTGTTTTGTTGTAGGTTTAGAGTATTTTATAGTGAATGTGTAGCCTTTGTAAGTGATATGATCGTCCCATTATTAAGAAATTAAGTTATTATGTGTAAATATGTAGGTCTTTAGATTGTTTTGTTTTACTAAGTGTATGATATATTAACTTTAAGTATAACTTGTTGTATGTTTTGGCATAATGCTGTTAGTATAACATGTGTTTGAATATATAAATAAATAAATAAAAATAACATACTGATTACGGCTCCGGTTACATTACAGACAGCTTTTCTACGAGTATTTTAACGGCGGCGGTGGTAAGTTATCATTCGCAAACAAAGACGGCATTCAAGGACGATTAAAAGGTTATAATGTATTGATTAATAACAATGATATACCAATTTTAATCTAAATGTGTTGTGAAAATTATTCGCCATGATAGTTGTGAAGGTAGCAAAAAAATATAAATCTTTTAAGAAAAGAACTGAGAAGGTGGCAAGTTACATTTTTATGTTCATTTTCTAAAATGTAGAAGACATATTTAGGTGTTTTAATGATATTTTGATAGAAGTACATATTTGTTTCAACTCACTATATTTCTTACTACATAACACTGAATAACCAAATCTCGTCGGTCCTCAGAGAATTGTGTAGTAATTTATTTTTTAATGGCAATATTACTTTAATGTCGTATAATGGATTCAAAATTGGACAAATTCAGTTTCAAATGAAAAATTTGTTCTTATATTATCATTGTGGGAGAATGGATCTCTTTTTATTTGAGTTGTTTGAATTGAACTTTACATTCTTTTTACTCATATTTGAGAAAAGTTTTAAAATTTTCATACCATTAATTATAAAATAAAAAATAAATAAATGTCATTTATTTCAGACTTTGAGTCCATACACATTAAAGATAAAATTAAATTAAAATTATTACATAGCAGGCATGTCAAACAATAATCAAACCGAGTTATTAAAATTAAATGTCTACTAATAAAAATTAAATTAAAATGTCAAAGATTACAGTAAAAATATAAAAATGTCAAACTCTAAAATACTTTGTTACCCACTAATATTTTCTTTTTGAAAGGGTCGTAAAACATGTGTAGCTGTGCGGCGTGATTGATGATGGGGCAGTCGAGTCGTGCAGCTACAACCCGCAGGATGCTGTTAGTGCTGCCCCGGACGCGGCTGAGCATCGAGGTGGCCCGTTTGCGGAGTACGGCGTGGAAACCATCTACCCTTGCATCCGCAAACATCCCCGACGCACTGCAGCGCCACGGCAGCCCCAACAGCATCCTGAACGCGTTGTTGTATTGCACTCGTAGCGCGTTGATTGCCTTGAGCGTATATGTGGCCCACAGACTGCACATATAGAAGGACTGACAAAATGCTCTGAATAATGTTAGCTTTACTTCTGCCGTACATCGTGCAAATCTACGAGCCAACATATTGCTCCTGACAGACAACGCCCTACGTTCTCTCTCGATATCCTCAACATCAGAGAGGTTCTCCGTGACCCAGTGTCCCAGGTACTTGAAACGCGAAACTCTCGCCAGTGGAACTCCGTTTAGTGTTAATGGCGGAACGTTGGAAATCTTAAAACCGCGCGACTGAAACACGAGGAGTTCGCTCTTTTTAGTGTTGTACCTGAGACCATGTGTCCCGGCATAAACCTCACAGATGTTGAGGAGTTTCCTGAGCGCGCTCACAGAGGGCGCCAGCAGCGCCATATCGTCGGCATAACTGATGTTATTTTTTATTTTTTATATATTTTTATTATACCTACTAATAATCGATTCAATTAATTTTTCATAGACTAGCGGTGCTCGCGACTTCGTCCGCGTGGAATAGTTATTTTGGGCATCTTATTTATTTTTGCAAACAACCTCTGCAGCTTTATAAATTATAGCTGTTACCCACGACTTTCTGAACCATTTTCGCAGCGCACGCAACAGAAGCCCTCAAAGATATTTTTCCTCGTTTTTTCCACATTTTCCATTGTTTCTTCGCTCCTATTAGTTGCAGTGTGATGTTATATAGCCTAAAGCCTTCCTCGGTAAATGGTCTCTTCAACACAAAAAGATTTTTTCAATTCGGACCAGTAGTTCCAGAGATTAGCGCGTTCAAACAAACAAACAAACTCTTCAGCTTTATAATATTAAATTAAAGTATAGATTACAGCAGTTTATTATTACAGATGAAAACTGGGTCTCGAAAATGTAAGTTCTATGTGCTCTTTAAAATCGAAATAGTTTGGTAGTTCAAAATATAATTTACACAATTTCTGCCTATAAAACCTATTCAATAAATTAAATTCTCGTAATTTGACTCAAGTATTAATGTCTAGTGTTTGATACAGCTCTTATTATGTTGTGCCGTTTAAAAAACAAATACAAATGACGCTAATAAGCAAAATTCTACATTCCTATCTCATCAGGAAACTTGTTGCTATCGGCAAATTTCTAATTATCTTTTCCGCAAAAAAAATCCGGTACGACGCGGGCAAAGGAATTAATTTTTAGGCCTGTTGCTTCAACAATGATTTATGAGTAGAATCACAATAAGGTGGTTGTTATTCATCATAGTTAGGATCTTGTTATTGTTTCTGAGGAAGTAACTTACGTAATTTGTTTTTGTTTTTTTGGAATTAAAGGAGAAGAGGCGAGAGTAAATTATACGCAAATTTCCGAGATATTTTGGTTTAGTAAGTATTTTTTTCCAAGGATAAAGTAATTAAGTTAGATGAAAGAAATGTAAATATGTTGTCTTTGTGTATCATTATTGTTTTTGTGTATCATTATTGTTTATGTGTAACTAATACTGTATCTCCGTCTAACACATATTTTTGTTATTATTAATCACATTTAGATCAAGCTGTGTACACATATTTTGGAATTTGTTCTGGATCAAAACCAGCTTTAAATGTATATCAAGTTCATTTAAGAACCCATTCTGTTTTGTGTGCCATTATAAATAAATAAATTCTACGACGACTGGCATCTATTTAATAGTTATTTTTTTGTGGTATAGGGTAGAGACCTTTACGATTCATTTAAAAATCTATCACAAGTGTATCACACATTTTACTGAAAAGCAAAATTTGGGCTCCATCTACTAATTTACTTTATTGTTGGTTTCCTGTAGATGGTGATTATTTACGTGTTTCGTTTGTTATTCGTATTGTGGATCGAAATTTTGCGTGTCTCGGTTAATTAACAGAAATAATTGTTTACGTAGAAATTACAATAAACGCGAAAAGATACATATTAAAAGCAGAAAATAGATGTTAAGGGTTTCAGCACTCTGAACGCATTGTTTGTTTTTTTTTCAGCAAATATGCATGATAGCTACATTTTACATTTTACGTCGCTACGAAGAGATGCGAGAAACAACTGATTTTATTTATTTCATTTTTAGACTCAACTACCAAATAACACAATAACATACTATATTATTTAATTTTAAACGAATTATTTATGACCTTTATAGGATATAGTTCACAGTAAGTCACAAGGCGAAGCCTATTCAACCTTAAAATAATTTAAGGGTCTAGACTATGTTCATAAGAAATTCCATTCTAATTACGAATATGGATAGTATTAAACTAAATCACACTAATACACAACAAAAAATATATATAACAATATTTTTCAATCTTGTAAGCATGTGTACACGAAAAAACTTTATGCGAGTCAAATCCGTTCTATTTATGTATTTAGAAATATCTAACTCTCTTAATAGTTTCAAAAAGAGAAACTTTTTTGCATCTAGTTAACTCTAAAATATCGTGTATCATTACGCATACGTAACTCCCGCTAAGGGTCGGATTGTCCCGCAAATGATGGTGTGAGTGTCACGGGACCCATGTCACGGTAACAAGAGCTTGGATACAAGCTGTTACACTTTTTACACTGGATTTGGTGTAAGGTTTATGTTTTTGACAAATTGGGTGAAGTTAGGTGTAATTTACTTGTTTAAAATAAACATGCTCGCTAAATATATTTAGTGTATTTTATTTAGATCTACATATTAGCCTACTCATTTGAGTAAAAATCTAATATGTTACTTTTATTTGCGTTTTAAAAAATTGTTCTTGATCTTTAAAAAGAACCAAAAAAGTATCTGATTTCGTTCATTTTCTATTAAAACAGCATTTAAAACGTCCATATAGTTCTTATAAACCTATGCAATGTTCTTTGAATAAGCCATTTCACTATTTCCCAGTATGCCAACGAGTATAATTCCTAATTGACCTGATTCCCAGTTCATAGCAGAAGTCCTTTGCACAAACATGCTCAAAAGCGCAAAACCTAAATAAAATAAAAATCCAGATATTCCGTAACCCAAATTCATTTACGCGAGATCCCTCAGAAGTCCTTTTCAGACAAACTCTAACGAAGATATTATAATTGGAAGAATATTCTTTAAGAACCGACGCCTCAATGGTGCGCCCGTGTTAAAGTTAAAAAATAATATAAATAAAATTACGCTATGAAGTTGCATTTTAGACTCTATATTGAAGATGCTAAAGTTAAAGTTTGCATGGTTGAGATCTGTTTATATGAAATCAGAAATAGAAATGAAGAGGCACCTACACACATACCGGCTTACCAAAGCATGCTAACTCACTCACATAACTAACAAACAGCTTAAATCGAAATTAAACTATTTTTAATATTTACAGCCAGTTTTATATTAGGTACCCAAAATCTAATGTTATATAATGCACTAGTTTTTTTCCACTAATTTATTTTCTAACAAACTTCACACTGTTTCCACCATCCATACACTAAAGCCTACATACTGACATATGTACACTCATTCACAAAAGACTCACGCGGCTGAAAGTTGCACGTACAAGCACAATAGAGCGCGTCATTACTGCTCTGAAAGGTAAGTTTGTGGTGAACTATGTCTACTTGAGGATTTTTAAAAAATAAGTTTATAATCTTTTTATGTATTATATAAACAAACGATCGGTAATACGATACCGATTATTCGACATTTTTAGAATTGTGGTTGATCAATTAAAAATAAAGGAGAAAAACAAAACAAACAAACACTTCTTAATAAATATATGTCAATATTTTAGGTCATAGCATACATTGCCATCTAGCGTCACACTAAGCAAACGCTGGTGTCATGGGTACTAGATAACGGATATAATAAGTATTCAGATTCAACACAAGTAATTATTAATCACGTATCACGCGGGAATCGAACCCGCAACCCTAGATTAGAAGGCAGAGTCACTACCAACAAAGCTAACAGACCAGTCAACGTTTATAGTGTTGTGTCCTGTGTCTTAAAATAAAGGTTTTCTTTCTTTCTTTCAAACAAGGCCTATAGATATATAAGAAGACGCTGAATAAATTACTATAATTTCAAAACGGTCTACTTTTTGTTCCTTGTGACATAATAATATGTAATTATATATTTTATTTCTTTAGGAAAGACATAGCTTGATATATTTAGGTACTAAATATATTGTAAACATTGGAAAACAGTAGGGTCCACAAACCCCAAACGCAATAAATTAATTTCTAATTGAAATCTTTTCTTTAATTAATTGTTTATCCCATTCACAACTCACTACAACTACTAATTTAGATTTCTTTCGAACTCAACCAAATCTCAACCAAATCACTGTACCCATTATTTGTACCTCGACCAAAAAATCTCAAGCACACCTTCAGATTTCCCTCCCCGATAAAATACGTATTCGAGATCTTACGAGAGGGAGGTTTCAATCAGATCTTTGAACTAGAGTGGTTTCATGACGAGACGTCGATGGTACTTAGTGCCCTTGCCGTATTAAGGTGTTTTAATAATTATGTAGGTATTTTAGTTGGCTGATTTTTGTAGTAAGTAGGTATATATTCTTTTAAATTGGTCGTTACTAATAGATATTTGCTTTTTCAAATGTTGTTATTGGTCCTTCTTAACCTTGGTCCTAATATTATAGTTTTTTTTTAGCTTCAGGTGGAATATTTGTAATTTGTGGGGGTGCTGGACTAAGATTATTTATATCCCATTAGATTTTTTTTACTCTGAGACCAGACGATTTTTTTTAAATAATGTAATGAATCAATTACGAAATTGTAATACGCCGATAAAGAATACGATTTATTGAAATAACGGTACGAACGGTAAAAAATAACAATTTTTCTCCACTTGTACAATTAGTTTATCAACTCAACCAGTTTTTTTTAATGGCCTCTGTGGTACAATTAAACCAGTTAATAAAGTAATCGCATTGACAGAGTTCTTAACAAACTCTGTCAAGTACGCGTAAGTATGTATATGTTACGGTAAATGTGGATAATGCGGTAATTTTGTATAATTACCGGGAATTATGCATAATTACCGGGAATTATGCATAATTACCAGTGCTCTCGGTAAAAGTGGTTAAAACTTTCGAATTAATCACATTTACCGGTAATTATATACAGGGTGTTCTGTAGAGGGTCCGACAAACTAAGTGAGCGTGTTCAGGTACATATTTAGAGAATACAAGTTGGCCAAAAAAAATCCCTGACCTCCTATTTTTTTTAAAGTTTTTTTTGTAAATTTTTCGTTTTTCACCTAAATTGTACCTACTCACTTAAATAACATTTCTAAAATCCGTTTTAGACCGGATGTTTTCATGTGATTATTATCTCAAATGCATGCTTAAGCCATGAAAAGCAAAATAACATACAATCTTAACTACCTAACTGATGTAGAACTCATAAAGTGGAAAAATAAATTTAAGCTTGACATCTAAGTTCAACTTTCACAGTGATTTAAAAAAAAACCACAAGCAATTCTGGAGGTAGTATGCATTAAAAAGTTTTCCATTTATCACTTATTACAACGACATAAAAAAAATGCTATGATACTTATAGGCTTGTTGAGTAAAATTAAGATTAAAGGTAACATCATAACAACAAACAAATAGGGACCAAAAACGACGAGCAGGTATAACACAATTTAGGTTTCACGAATACAATGCAAGTAATGACACTCGAAAGGAAGAAGACGAAGAAATGCATTAGTGAACAGACAAAAGATTGACTAGAAAGAAGGAAAATATTGTATAAAGAAGAAAATACAAGAGAAAACATTAAAGATGTTACTAGAATAAGCAAGAAAAAAAATGAAATAAAGCTAAGGACAAAAAACAATGCATACGAGAAGCTTTATAAAAACACTTTACTTTTACTACTCTACTCTACTCTACTCTACTCTACTCTACTCTACTCTACTCTACTCTACTCTACTCTACTCTACTCTACTCTACTCTACTCTACTCTACTCTACTCTACTCTACTCTACTCTACTCTACTCTACTCTACTCTACTCTACTCTACTCTACTCTACTCTACTCTACTCTACTCTACTCTACTTTACTTTATTTTATGTTTTGCCAACCAAACACCAAACAGAAGGTTTGAGCTCTTGATCCTCTAATCTACTATTTATTATATTTGTACATGTATTTATTCTAAGAAACACATTGATTCTGATGTTTGATTTCATTATTTTCTACATTTACCAAAGGGGTATGGTAATTATATATAATTACCGGTAAATGTGGATAATTCACAACATTTACCGTGTGCGTTGTTAATTATACATAATTACCGATTATCTACATTTACCGTAACATATATATTCGAAACAGCTTTAACGTCACACTCCACGTATAAGTTTAAACTCCACAACTCAATACTAACTGAGGTACGACTCCGACTACTGGTAGTTTTAGCAGTTTTAAAAAACCTTCCGGCAGAGTTTGCAAAAACAACATCGTAAGCGGATAAAATTGGAACTAATAAATTATAAAATCTCTTCTGGTAAGATGTGTTTCCTGAAAATATATAGTGGTCATGAAATCAGAAGTTGTGTGTTATGTTAAGGCACACGTGATAATGTACTAATCCACAGAGCTTTTATGATCTTAATATCAGTGAAAAGCTTAATATTAGATTGACTAGTGTAGTGTAGTAGAATTTTGTGCTTTTGACATAATTATACGGATAAAAGTGTTTCGTTGTATATGTTTGATCCTGCCGATTCCTTCCTTCCATGTTTCAGCTGAACCGACTTGTATGAAATTTAATATGTAGATAGATTATTAAAAAAAAAATTAAATCAGTAAATTGAGGTATCTAGGCTTCATTTTGTCACAAATTAGTTAACACCTTACACTAGAATTAAATAAATACAAACATGTATCAAAAGTGCTGCCACGTCTCCCTAAGTAACCTTATACAAAGCCTAGTTAGGCACTAGTAGTAGTGAAAGTAAAAATTAAAAATTAACCTTTGACTGACGGTTCATCAGCTAGTTTGTACGTGAGGGACGCAGTTTGTGAAATAGGTTAAGTGGCAGTAAAGTTGTGGTAGGTACTCGTGGTAATTTTTCTGGTAAATTTATGATGGAAATTGTGTTCTGATTGCAGTAGATTTTTCTATTTTTAATACAAAATTAAAAAAAAAATATTGTTTATTTTAAGGCTAGCTTGAGCGGTTAATATAAAAATATATTTTGAACGAAAAAAATGTATACCAGTTTTATGTTAAGAATAATAATGAGTTTAGTTACAATTGTTTTAATCTTTTTTTTTACGTGATATTGGCTTACGCTTGACTACAACTTGCCTGATGGTAAGCAACGTTATAGTCTACGGTGTAGCGCGCTTGCCTAGAAGAAACCGGTTTACTCTAAATCTGTTTAATATCTATCTTTTAATCCTAAAAAAAATATTTATTTCAAATTTACTTATGTCTTAATTATCATAGTGTAGTGCAGAGTCCAATACAAATTCACCATACACAAAAACATAACAGAAACAAAGTAAGAACGTTAAACCTACTTCAATTAAAGGAGTTGGTAACGGTCTATATAACAAAGTGCCGACTCTAAATAAGCTGAAAACTTGCTGAAATTAAAAAGTAAGCGAAGAAACCAGCAGTTGAAGAAATGCGCTGGTGAAAACGAAACTATATTATTTCAAGGAAGAGATACTATTTTCTTGCACGGATTTTCTTATTAAAGAGATTATTGAGCTATGTCTACGTTGTATTTGCATGTAATTAAAACTGCTTTGAAAGTTTAGCCAAAATTGACCTATCTTACTTGGATAATTGCAATCACTACTTTGAAAAATAATTAAAATAATTGTGTTCATTGCATGTCTTGATTTAATAGCTATACAATCTATATATTTGTACTGGGTATTGTTGTTCACTTTTGGTTGCATTACGTATAGAACATATTCTGTGTTTTTTTTTTGCAGAAACTATCAGAATTCAGTACCTGAGTAATCGAACTGCTTTTTTTCATATATAACTAAGTAGTTATAACTGTTGTAACAAATTCGTGAAAAATGGTGGACTAAAATATGCCACTTCCATTTCTCATACTTCTAAGATATTTAAGTCAACTTTCAAAGAGAGAGTAGTTAAAAATTTTCTTTTTAAAAAGTATTCGCGGCCTCAAACCCTCTAATGGAGGGAGCCATTAGGCATTCATCGATTCCTAATTTATCTTACTTCTTTAATTGTTCTTTCTTTACAATCGAATCGGCGAGTTACTAAACTTACTTTGACTTACTCGGACCTTTTTCATTCGATTCTATTCGATTAATATCGATTCCAATTTCTTGGGGTCGTAAATCTTCCCGATAATGATGCCTTGAAAGTGATTTATTCCTATTTTAAATGATGCTGATTGCGATTAGATAATAAATGCTATTACACTCTGATTCGAACATCCGAAACGGTATTGGAACTTTAAGACATCTTTGAGTCAATGAGTCATTTATCACATTATTTTGATGTGAATTTATTACTATTTTGATTTTAGATACGTATGAGATTGAATCCATCTTTTAACGATTGTCAACAATTAAGCGAGTCGAAGAAATTCACTTAATCATGCTATTTGCTAATATTTCTGGCTTTTGAATCATTCATGCGACATTTTCTTATACAGTAATAATAACTTACGTAACCAAACTATTTATTCTCAAAACTTCACAACGTCCCAAAAAAGTTTACAAACCCTTCACCTATGACATTTGTGACACATTTTAAAAGCAAATCAAAATTCTTCAGTGTCATTTACGCCTCAAAAACACCGAATTTCTCTAATTTTTAATGCATATTTATGGATAGCTATGGGTACCCGTACGCTGCGCCGTTTCAAGCGATACCTCCGCAGGATGGGCTGTACCCTGACCATGGGGACGGCTTTGGCGAGTACTATGGGCTGGGACCGTTGACTGAAAACCTGGGGCCAAGGTATGGTACCATCCCTTTCTAGAAATCTACAAGCTGTCTGTGTTTGCAGCTGTTCTATAGCCCCAAAAAGTCGACTTCGTCCTAAAGACAACAACAAGAAACATGGTGTGTTTTTTAGAAATTGTAATTCTATAGATTAATTTTATAGTTTCCATGTTGATCATATCATAAAACTAGTTTTTTTTTATTCAGACCCAGCAGATCGAAGCTAAGGTCTCGTCGAAACAGGCCCCGTTCCAGAACTGCCAGCAAATCTAATTCCAGATCTCAGTCTCAAGATAGATCGAGAGATCGGGACCGATCTCGGAACCGATCCAGAGAGCGGTCTAGGGAAAGAGATCGATCTAGAGAGAGAGTCCGGTCTAGAGACGGTTCAAGATCAAGATCGAGAAGTAGAAGTCACTCGGGTTGCCATCGCAAGGAGTTGAAATTCAAAGATCCAGGGTTTTTGGATGCATTCAGAGTTTTGTACCTTACACGTAAGTAAGAAGTGATTGTATCACTATTTTTTCCTTTACTACAATCGAATAGAAGGCTGAGCTGTTTTCTTTTATGCTAGTACGATTGTTAAATAAACTCTTGTTTTTTTATGCCAGATATTATCACAGATCTATCCATAACTTAATGAAACCAGTTCATAAGCCAACGATCATGGGATCGCAAAAAGTTTTCCCAACTGACCTCCAAACTTCAATATAAAAAAGGCACCGATGATGGTGTTTAGCCAATGGTGAAAAAAGTACAATTCTAAACTATACCTACTTTCCCCAGCAAGCAAACACAAGAAGAACACCCCCAAGTACATCTCAACACAAAAGCACCGCGACCGAGTGCAGGAGTATCTGAAGGCGGACGGGCTCGGCTCCAAGCACTGGTTCTTCTACCCGAGGAACAAGCACGAGGTGGCTGCCAAGGAGACCAGGTCCAGGGAGTCTTGTGATCAGAGGTACGGTCTACTTATGAGCGTAGAAGTTAGAAAAACAAATAAGTCAAGCCAAAAGACACTAAGACAAGGCGAAAGAAACTAGGAGGCAGGGTAACGTTCGTAGGGTGGTAGGAATTTGGATTTTAAAAGTCGTCCAATACTCATAAAATAAAGGTTATCTGCAGTCACATAATTGCAAGATAAATAACCTTTTTACACTTGACAGACAGAAACTAGATCACTAGGTCACTTGAAATAACACTCGCACAAGACACTGTGATCAAAAGTGAAGCATATCTGTTTAGAAATAAAATTGGTTTCAAACCCGCAAAATTGGCTGATCTTAATCCTGTTTGCTGGATTTAAACTAAGTAGTGGTGAAAAAACAATTGTTTATCAAATTCAGCGATATAAAACATCCTCAATGTTTACCTTGTTTTCTTGGCTGTTTGTCTAGTACGGCAGTCGTAAAGCCGTGCCTGAGGCCCTTAGGGCTTGATAAACTCTCGCCACCAGAGTTGGCCACTCTCATTCGCTAAGAAGACCTTGTTTTTAGGGTGAAGGTGGATGGCGATTTCTTCAGGAAGTACAGAAAGAGCAAGAAGATAGACAACGACGCGCCGATAGCTAAACTGAAGCGGTGGGAGCTCGTACTATATAAGAAACTAGGATTCGTGCAGGCTATCTGATTTTAATATAGATTTTATTGTTTGTTAACTAGTCCTTTTATTTCTTTAGCTAGATACCGAGTTTCATATATTTAGATTAAACAAATTAATCCAAATATATGAAACTCAAAAAAGGTGACTGACAGATATAGTGATCTATCAACGCGTAGCTCTAACCACAAGACGGATCGGGCTGAAATTTGGCATGCAGGTAGATGTTATGACGTAGGCATCCGCTAAGGATTTGTGGAACGTAGAAAACGTTTGCAAAGTTATTTTAGCGACAGACATATAAAACTATCATTATATTTACCTTATGGGCTCTTTAATTAACCCTGTTTCATCCACGTTGTTTTCTCCATTTGTTATTTTAGATAAAAGTAAATTATTACCCGCCCATAAAATATTTAACCTGTCTATAAAAATAATGGCATTGCATGTTCAAAGCATCAATGATTCAGACAGAAGGGCAATAAAACGAAAACAATTATATTTCAGAAGGGGAGGGCTCTTTGTATTTTAATAAGCAAATAATAGTCAGTCATGAATAAAATTTCGTTTAAATAATCATGAAGTTGATGGTTTGTGTATTTTGCGCCATTTGTGTAGAAAATTTTAATTGTTTTTGCTTTTGGCTAAAGCGAATCAAAACTACTAGGCATTACAAAAGCTTTTTAGTAAAACAAATACGGTTTAATAGTAGGCATTTATTATATTAATTATTTTTTTCTGAATTATTGGTATTGAAATTGATAAAAAACTTTCTTTGTAAAGACACTGACATTCTTATACCTACATGATTATTCTTCGTGGTTCAATGTATTGTCCAGATATACGAAGCTTATGTATAACCAGCAAAAGGTGGGACTTATCCATACTACGATTACTACGAAAGAAGTGCTCACAAAACTACCCAGTGCACATGCACTAAATAAGTGTACACCTGAGATCTCTATCACTACTTCTATCTTCAGTATAAATCTCTCTCCGACACTCCGGCTCCTGTTTCTAAGCTTGGTCTGCTCTCGTTATAATTTTAATTCATGCCACGTAGGGTGGCTGTATTTGCATTCAACTTGAATAGCCCCCGACTTGCGTTTTTAAGTAATTGCTTGCATTTTGCTTGTTGAATTTTTTCGAGTTTCCAGAACGGTTGGGGTAATTTTTTCAGATATTTTCGCTTGCAAATAAAGTCGTTTGTTGTTTTTAGGAGAATGAAAGCAGGCATTGAGTTGCGCAATAAAAATGAATGTATTCACAGTAATATTTTTTTATCCTACTATAAAAACTGTAGATCAAAGACACATATATCGAAATTCATACGTTAAGTAAGTAGTTGGATACTTTTTCAATTAGTAATAACATAAAATGGTTTCATATATAGAAAGTACAAGTTACATTTTTCACTTCGTAATATTAAAATACTAATACCTAATATTGTAAGTAAGGAATACTGAATCGTGAAAACAATTACTTGAGTAAAAGAAGACGTTAACTCATGACTTGTAAATCCACAAAAATACAATTGAAATCCTGATTAATTTGCAAACGTACCTTGCCTTTAGCATCTCATACATATGTACAAGAGATTCAAGTGTTAAGGTACAGTTATCAATCAGTATTGAATAAATTTACTGTCCAAACACGATATTTGCTAAACATCTGCTTCTCCCAGTGTAAAAAGTAACTCCTTTTCCTAGTAGCAGTTTCCTTCGATCAATCACTAGGACCCTAAACATCCATCACCTAAAAAACAAGATGGGCGTCCACCCCTATCAATAGAGAGCATTAAATTGTCACAAAACTTCTCAAAAAGCTGGCCTTTTTGCCAAATTAACAACGCCCCTTGCAGTATGGTTGCTTGCAAATTATTCGTTGGAGTAACAGTATGGACGGTAATAACACAAGATAGATAAAAAAGAAAATGTGTACATTAGATTTTTTTAAGCTTATTCAATCGTTTTAACGCATACATTCTCAGTCAATGAAAATAATAAAAACAAGTAATCGTCAAGATTGAAGAGATTGTTGTGCTGGCTCGCTTACCTACACTCACCAAATGATTAGCGATTGTAAATAATAGCAAGTAATGTATCGAGCCATATGTTTTCATTGCATGCCATGCGATTGTCATGCCATGACATTCCTTCTAAAGCGTTAATGGTGTAGGTACCTACGATGTTAATGGTGTACCTACCTTACTGTTAGCACTGCAGGCCCCGTATACCCCTTAACCCCACTGCGTCCAAACTGCGCAAAATAAAAACATTAAGATTCTTCCAGTTGATCAGTTTGCACCCTTTCCATTAGGACCTTGTTTAATGACCATGGGAGAGGGTCCCGTTTGTTGGACTCCATGTCTTTGTTGAGAGTAGGAGTTTTTGGATTGAGTATTGTATTTTGGGAGAGAAAATGACGAGATTAATTTACCTACCTGTTATTTTAGTACGATTCATAGGATTTTGTGTTGTGTGTGAACTATAAACTATCCTAAGGCTAACTTTAGACAAACGTGGACCGTTCAACTAATAAAAGCTAAATAATAATATTACAAAACATAGGTTGTAGTTGTAGACCGCTAGCATGCTTAAGCGTAGCTACAAATGAAACCAGCCTAAGATGGTATTAGGCCTACCTACCTACATAGTGCATAACTAACTTTATGTGACCTAGGTCCACATTAAAGATAATAAATAGCTCATGTGAAGATAACAGTTAATTTTACAATTCGATCACTTACGTTTTGATATCAAATACAACAAAGACTGCTTCTCAACAGAATTTTAATAAAACCCCCAAAGTAAACATTCTCCAATATGAATTCTTATCCAAATCCTCATACAATATAAGTGTTGTTATAAAGTGTGTGTAGTTTTGACGTTATTGGCAGAGGGTTGTGGTATTAAAACCAATATAAATCAAATAATAACTTGCAGGGGCTTGCTTACACGTGAGCCTTTGTGCTCCTTGACGAGAGAATTTACAGGGAAGTTGAGTGGCTGGATAGGACCAGTTTTGATGAAATAATAAAACTATAAGAGATCATGAATTAGGAAATATATGTTCATAGTTGCTGTTTTGAATCTTTTATCAAACAATAAAAATCAGTCCTAAACGAAAGTTATAATATACTACATAATTATCAACTGTGTGGACTCAGCCACTGAAAATCATTAGTAACTTGTTAGAGAAAATATAGTCTTATTTTAAAACATTAAAAACGTAATTTGCCATGTGAATAGAATTTAATAGAGCCAAATAGGACGTTGACTCAACTTGTTAATGTTGTTAACTTTCAGGTGTTTTTATTGAATCACGTAAAAACTAAATTTTTGGTGTGCACTATACCCTGTCGCACTAATGACTGAAACGCTACAATATTGAACTTTTTAATACCACATCTAGAAGTACTAATTCTGCATCATCTCAGTGGGATATTCCCCAAGGTACTTGTGATGCAGAGCGCCGAAGAACTTCTGTGCATATCGTTAGGGGAACTATTTCGGTGTCGAACACCGCGCGTGCCGCCTAAGGCACAGACTGTAGTTTTATGGCTCGTGTGTGGTACAATTGTGTACCTATGTTTTTAGGTACCTTTTTTAAGACATTGAATCAGGCTTACTTTGCGGATATCCATTGCACGTGAAACTTATTTTCGACATATTTGACATCATCTTATACATCTCATCTAAGGAATCAACTTAACTAGATGTACCTACGAGTATTATATATAGTGTTCTTCCGCTGCGACTGCTCCTTAATCGGTTTCAAACACACAACGTGCACGGGCGTGCTACATCTTAGACTATAGCGGTGCTTAACATCAGGCAGGCTGTAGTCAAACGTAAGCCTATTTCGTGTAAAAAAAAAACAACAAACTTGGTAGTTTTTACTCGGTTCTCTATATGGTCGGAGAAACACACCTAAAAACTGCCAAATTTGTTTTTTTACACTAAATGGGCTTGCGTTTGACTGTATCACGCCTGATGGAAAGCGAAAATGATTTAATTTTACCGACGTCTTTCAAACTGTCACTTGCTCTTATTGATGTTGTTAAAGTGAACTAAGCTATATTTTTATCTACAGTGCACAGACTGTAGTTTTATAGCCCATGTATGGTATATTTGTCAAATTTTATTGTGTCTGCTGTTTTTAATTCACTCACGTAGCTCTATCACAATTAATTTGCTCCAAAAAATGCAAGATTTTTTTTGGAAACACCCTAAAACTGATACTAGAAAATTTAAAACGATATACTCTCTCATATTTTTTGTTATTTCACTGATCGTCATTTGTATTTTTTTTATAATTTCTAAGTTTTAGTAAAGGTAACTTAATAACGTGTCTTACTTGCTTAAATTATAATAAAACAAGTTTATGTTTCTGTCAGTAAATTAATTTTCTCATAAAATTGTTACAAATCAGTGACTGCCAGATTTGTTTACGAAATGGTCAAAGCCATTGTAAAACCCTTTGACGGTGGGTTTAGTCTTTGTTTTATATTACCGTATCTATAATTTTAGTATAAATAGGGTTAAAATAACTAAAATGAAAAAGATTAGATTTAAACAATTTTAAATTGTCAGTTTAAGTGAAGTTAAAAATTACTACTCGAACTCAGTAGCTTTTATTTATTGTTTTTGATTACTGAATTGAATCTTTAGTTCAGCAGTATATAATAATAGTAAGAATACTACGAATAAATCATATCATGGTGTTCTATTCCAATGCTAGCTAGCGTACTTATGGTAAACTATAAAATAAAATAAAAAAGCCTTTATTTCTATCACATTATTCCACACTACTTATATCTATTATTTAAAAGTATAATACTATTTTCCAAAACCTCTCGGAGCGCTTGGTTGACGCGACGCATGACCAAAATGCTGGCCTTTTTCTGGCTCAACGTATAAGCATTGCCATCCAGCGTGGTAATGCGGCTAGTATTCTGGGCACGCTGCCCTCTGGTAGTGGGTTGGAGCACTTAGATTATCTTTAGGCTTTTCTAAAGATTTTCTAAGTGCCCCTTTTTGTAGTAGTAGTATGTTTAGTTTTTTTCCCTTGTTTTTATATTTTATTATTGTATTATTTAAAATAAATATGACCACTATGTTAATACACCCTTAACCAATTTAACTGCAGAATGTTTGAATTTTGTACATGACAGGATTGATGTTATAACAAAGAAATATTTTCTGTTTGCAAAATTTATTTTAAAACTTATACACTTCCAATTTCTTAGAACCATGTATGTTATAATAATTATACAAATTTACATCACAAAATCATCACAACACATATACCTACTGTAATCTATACATGTATTATTCATTAATAAGAACTATTTTCAGTTGCATTTTACAATTTCATCTAGTCTGCTAAACAACTTATGATACAGTTCTATTTTGTAGACATATTGTTATACTATAATATATATTAACTTAATATGAGTTATCACAATACTTTTACTTAATTTTATTTTACCATTAATTACAACAAATTTCAAAATGATATAAAGTTTAGAATGGTTTATTATTTTAGAACAATACTATGAACAAAATAAACACAGTTGACATTTAATTTTAATTATAATATATTATAATGTTCGGTGATTAACACCCCCTATTTTCCGTAGGGGTTTAAAAATATTTTAATAACTTCACACATCGTACTATTACGCGATCCAAAACCATTTATCATAATACCAAAATGGTCATAAATCTTGGAAGAGCAATTTTAACCAATTTACATTCTTTCTAAACCCCTGCTCTGGGCATTCTGGGGAATGTTAGAAGAATTTATGAATGCATACTTGCATCGCATAGTGATTATATTATTATGAATTTAATTTTAGGAAGCCATTTATCATTTCAATTTTCAAAAATGTAATACAAAATACTTTATGACTAGGCTAGGAGGATCCAAGATATTTTAATTTAAAATGACAAACAAAATGAATTCTGTGTAAATTACACACAATACACTTGACGTATGTATAATATATATGTATATAATATATATATATATATGTATATACCTACGGCCTTTGGTATTATACTCATCCATAGTAATAAAACATGTTGTTGGAACAAAAGCTTACTTATTTCTTTACCACAGTGAGTGTTGGCCTCCGAAACAAAAGAAAGCCATCTTCACAGATCTTCAGCCACTTCTTGCCATTTAGGAGTTGCAGTTCTTGCTGCTCTGCTTCCACGACGTCCTTCCAGCGAGATGTAGGCCGGTCCACAGGGCGGCAGCCACTGGGAATTCCAAGATATGCTTTCTTGGCATAAAAACCGCACATGCAACCAAACCAATAGATAAAAAAAAAGTAAAGTTACTGTTTGAACCACAAAACCTAAAAAATCTGTCAAGATATAAAGCAATCACCTAGAAAACACAAATTAAAATCGTAGTCTTTTCAAGGCGCAATATTCGCAGAATGACTAGGTACTGCTAAAGTTAACCTTTTTTTTTTTTTTTTTTTGCCCAGGAAAACCTATTACAGGTACCACCTCCACGCCTCGGGCCCTACAACCAGCCCTCTCGAAGGGGAGGTATAGGCGAAGGCCCCCACTCGGTCGAACGTTTGGACACAGGCTAGCAAGATCCACCGGAAGGTGGAAGTTACTAACCTGTGGACAGGGTGCACCAGGTTTCCCCAACTAACCCCAAATCCCCATATGGAGAGATGAAATTAGTTGGGCTTACCCAACGTGAAGGTAGTCCGATCATCGCACCCCTGCTAAAGTTAACCTTAGCAACCTATGCCATGTTAAGTTCACTCCTCACGTCCCTCACATAACTCTAACCCGAGGCTACTTCCATCCTCTACTATTGACGTGCTTTTAAGAAGTTTTAACGTTACGCACTTTTATTGACACTAAGCACATCGTACGTGATATATAATTCACTGCTAAATATAAGGTAGATGTGTAGCGTTGGCTTTTTGTAAAACAAGGAATGTGTTTGCACTTGACCGTAATTCGCCTGACGGTAAGCAATTATTACGGTCTAGGATGGAGCGAGCTTACCCAGTAATCTAAGATCCGATTCATTCTCGCCTTGTAGCTTATATGAAGATACAATTTAAACATTAAAATAAATCCATTTTTTTATTGTCAATCTATCTAATACCGTAAAATGGGGTGAAAAGGGATCGAGAGGTGAATAGGGACAAAACCGGGAATCAGTTTTGACATTGAATATTTTCTTCCACATCATTACAATTTTTACCATTTTTAGTAGGATTTGTAATAGATTATTGAATCTTTCCTATGGCAACATTAAACAAGCGTAAAATTAGCTGCAAATAGTCAAAAAATACGTTTGAAAATGGGTTAAGTATACAAGACGCCGGTTATAACCGTGATATTAACTTCGGTCTGTAGGCTTTATTTTGAAATATGTCAATAAGAGTGTATGTTTAAAACGTTATTTTAGTGTTTTGGCCGTCATATGCATATGACGTAAGCTTAATTTATCACTTAATATTAGTATCATTTTGATAAATTAGAATGCCATGACAAATTTGTGTTTTTTGGGGTGAATAAGGACGCCTCAGTTATGAATAAGGACGAGAGCGGGGTGATACGGGACAAGAATGAGATGAATAGGGACGACTTATGTATGAATAGGGACGGCTTTATAGGGTTGTCACCATGCAGTTAACTGTTTTTAAGATAAATAGGCACCTATTCTAGATAATAATTAGATTAATTTTATTATGTTTCATATTCATAATTATTGAAACAATTGAAACTTATAATAATTAGGTTTATCTCATTATATTTTATAATTCAATAAAACAAAATAAATTTAGTGACAGCCCTAGTAAATTTCCCCATTCACCTTATTTTCGTCTCTAATCACCCCGTTTTCAGGGTGAATAGGGATTGCCTATATTTTACCGTTTTATTCTTAAATTACAATACTAATCGCGTAGTTTTAAATTGGTTCACAGAGATACCATAAAGACTCATATAATTCAATTGTCATACAGCTAATTTTCTTACTAAAAACACCTTAATTTTCGGTGTGAAGTTCAAAATCGTCCTTTTTCACCCCATTCTACGTACCTAAGATCTAGGCATCGTACACTACTTAACTGTATTATGATTTTTAAAAGAAAAACTGTAATTTGTTTTAATGGAATTTTCAGTACACTCAGCTTACATATTTTGTTGAATACTTAGTGAACATTTCGAAAAGAAGTATAATTATAAATTGCAATATATTTCTTTTCCCCGACAATCTAATAGTAGTATCTACTGCGACCCTCGTTTTATAGTTGCAAAAGAGTCATCAATACTCCCTCTTTGAAGCAAATAAAGTAATGTGTCATCCCATGGGAAACACCATTTGGCATTTCAAACTAAAGTACTTACATTATATTTCATTTAAAATGCCTATTGAAGTTTAAATGTTTAATAATCCTTGAGTTGTATGTAAGAAACCTTTTCAAGAAACAAGATTTTTAAATAAACGTTTGTCAAATATATTGCCTTCGAAAGTATTTCCTGTTTAGAGCCATAAGTAAATTACCTTCCGCAACTTTTGTTAACAAGACTGACTTTAAATTACATGTATAAATACGTTAGTTAGTAAGGCTAGTTGTTGAAGGGATAAACAAAGTAGGTTTGGTTAAACCTTCTTTGTCTATCCCTTCAACAAGAAGACACATAACATTGACATAACGTTCACGACAATAACTAACTCCTGCCAAACAAACTGTCGATCCCCTTTCCATAAGAAAACAAACACAGACGCTCAAAATGCAGACACGGTTGCATTCGACGACTCCCCGGGGACACCATAAAACGTACCCCAAAGTCTCCCCGAATTTTCGTGCTGTACCAACATTGCCGCGTCTCCCCTATTCTTAATTCTACATTGCAATTCTTGCAGATTGATTACGCTTTATGACTGTGGTATAAGGTTGATTATTGTTTGCTTGGTAGTCGTAAAGATGTGGTAATGAAAGTAAAGTTTAGAAACGCTACAATGGGGCAAGTAATTTAATTGATGACGCGTTCGATTTACGAAAATGGATGGTTGTAGAATTAAAATTCGCTCGGAAACATGTTTCTTTTTCTTTTTGCTTCATTTCAATTGAAGTTTCGACCTCTTTTCGATTGAAAAGTTTTAATGGTCGGAATGTAGGTTAGGTTGATAGAATAAAAAGTTTGCTCTTTTGTGTTTTAGAGAGGTTTAGGGAAGCTATTTTAATAAGATTTCTAAAGAACCGGATGTTTTCTGTTATTATTTAGTTACAATAGACTCATTCTTAACTGTAGATATTTTTAATTATTTAAACATTGTCTTTCTTCCTTAAATATTGTTGCTTTTATTGTTATTGTTGAGTAGCAACGTGAAAAGGTACCTATACCAATTTAAGGTTATGAATAAGCCGTAAAAAATTAACTGAAAATCGTAAAAACAAAACATTTTCCTCATAAACCGGGAGATTCATTATTAATTCACATAGCAAAGTCCCGTGAGAAAGGAAAATATTCAAAAATATTTTACTACTCCCGTAATTTTGACCTAAAAAGTGAATTCCCAATGACTCACTTTATAACGACCGTAGATTACCACATTCACATTTAGATACTTCAATGATGAGCTGGTGAGGTTTTTTGTTGATAAGAATCAGAAATGTTATTGCGAATTGCTACGTAGTGTAATTTTTTGGGCCGAAAATTCGGCATAACTAATTTGTGCAGTTGACCTAGTGTAGGCAGCCTAATTGAGCTACATTGTTCGTTTATGCAAGTATCGTTTCGATATTTAGGCTCAATGTCTGACTGTAAATGTAGAAAAAAAATATCTTCGCTTTTCCATAGAATTATTTACACGATTTGTAGCAGTTATATACACGTTTCTATGTCTATGTAGGTCAATAATACAGGAAGATCTTAGCAAGCTCTACGTGTATCTTCTACCTACATATATACATGTTGCATACGTCACATATTGCGTTTCTATGTCAACCACATATACATATGTAATCTATAAACCAGTAATCCATGCCATCTTTACAACCGGTTGTAAAACGCAACTCGTGGTGACTGTATGACGTCACTCAAGTTCGGGGCGGAATCACCCCCCAGGGGCGTATAAATACAACTTTATAGCACGCTACCTAGTACCCGGTGTGCGTGCTGATAAAACTATTACAAGATTTTGGGGGTATTCTTTGTGGTAAGTACTAGGTGAAGTTGGTCACGTGTTTTGTTAATATTTGCAGGTAGTTTGTGTTGATGTTTTAAGTAAGTTCTAGTCAAGAGAGTCTCGAAGTATATATTATCGATTTAAGACTTGACGTCTTAACTAGGTCCCAAGATTTGTGACGCTCTAATTGACAAGGACAGTTTCATTTAAAAAGATCTTCAGTACTAATCATTATGCTTAATTGTGGAATACAATAAGAGTACATAACCATAACCGTAGCTTAGGTTTGTTACTTAATATTTTTATGTACTGTACAATTAATGAAATAAATAAATATTCCGGGACATTTCACACAGTGCGATCCAGCCCCACACTAAGCAAACGCTTAGTGATGGGATTTTCACACTATCAATGCCATAAAGTCAATTACTTTGTTAGCGATATTATAGTAACCAACAATCCTTACATTTACCAAACCCAACATAACCCTAGCGGCAGTTTATGAACCAAAACCCGCCACATCGAACACCGTCCGTCACCCTCACCCGAACTGATAACGTCATTCAAACCGCACCAAAAACTGACGAGCCGCACAAATTTAGACGACACATACATCACCCGTTTGGGAACTGTGTTGCTAGATTTCGTATTTAAACTCTCAGTATTTGAGAGATATTATGTATTGAATAACTAATTGTAGTACACAGTTCAATAATATATTTAAAAAAGTAGTGCCACCTCTTTAAATTTAAAAAAGACTGCAACATTTAGTCGTAGTTAAAATCAGGTAAGTAGAGTTGTTTGATAAGATTTTCGTATTTTAAAATCTTAACCGTTCATAAAATGTATTGCCCATTTTTTTGTGATATCTGTCTATCATCAGTAAGAATGTAAGGATAAAGGATCTATCTTCACAATTACTTTGATTGTTTCGCGTGTTATACTTATTATGCTTCTTGTAATAACGGTGATCCCTCACTTACAAAGCTCATACAAAGTATAATTCAATAGTGTTATAAAAACTCCAAAAATATCTGAGAAACAAAAGTTTCATACTGTAAGAAATGCTAACAAAATTATCTCAAATTAACTATTTTATTTTCACCTGGCAACCTCGAACCGTTGGTAAAGGGTTAAAAATCACCGACATTAATCGTAGCGTTGCTACCGCTGGTTATTGTGTTGTGTTGGCCCAACTTTATTGGTGATAGTTTGGCCAATGATGGATGTGTCTGGCGCATATCGGCCAATCAAACTGATGTCTTATTGGTAGATGGTGGAACATGCTTGTATTGATCAAGGCTAAAGATTGAGACTGCTAAAAGTGCTGGACCACATTATTTGATAACATTTAGTAACGACTAGTGGGGGCCTCGCAGCTTCGCTTAAATTAAAAAGTAAAACTTGCATCCCCTATTTCACCCCTTTAAAAGTGGCATTTCCAAAAATCCTTTCTTAAGAAAAACATCTACCTTCATTCGAAATTTCAGCCCAATCTGTCCATTGGTTTAGGCTGTGCGTTGATAGATCACTATATATATCAGCCAGTCAGTCAGTCACCTTTGAGTTTTATATATTTAGATAAGTAATGAGTAAGCTTACAACTAAAATACAATTGCCTTGTAGTTTTCGTTTGATAAGATGAAGATAACTACCCCATACTTTATAGATACTGTACTGACATTACACATTTGATAGGCATCTGCTCCTTTTAGTTGAAACGTTTGAGAAGTATAAATAAATAAAAGATAAAAAAAAACGTTTAAGGAACTGTTTGACTAACAAGAAGTTTAAAAACTTTTTATTATATTGCAGTTATACAAGTCCTGCCACAGATTCCTATGGTGATATGTAATCTCACTGACAACTTACTTATCTGAAATGGTCACTACATCAACTTTTTCGTTGCACCCTCATATTCCAAAGTTCTGTGGTAGTTGAATGACTATTTAGTTTAAAAAAATGTGTTATTTGCTTTTCCAGTATTTTTCTAGCAAAAAATACCTACAAAAGGCTTTACAATAGCCTTTAACCTAACCCCATTAGAATGGCCGCGGAGGAACAAAAAGCGGAAATAGCACTCGCTCCTAGTTCCGCTTTGAAATGAATTGGAGTAGCATTCAGATTGTTCGTTTCAGCTTCATTTAGATTAGTGGAGGAAGAATGCTATGAATTTGTTATTATTTCGTATTGCAAGAATACTAAGCGTTTACTCGTGTTCTTAAAGATTGCAGCAATCTGTAAAACCTTATTGTAATTATTTATAAAGATTGCATAAATAGTATCTCTATTTATGTAATCTTTATACCTTATTGAAATACTAGCTGTGCCTGCGACTTCGTCCGCGTGGAATGGTTATTTTGGTCTATATATTTATTTTAGCAAACAACCTCTTCAGCTTTATAAATTACAGCTGTTACCCACGACTTGAACCGTTTTCGCAGCGCACGCAACGGAAGCCCTCAAAGATGTATAATTTTCCCCATTTTTTCCATTGTTTCTTCGCTCCTATTAGTTGCTGCGTGATGTTATATAGCCTAAAGCCTTCCTTGATAAATGGTCTATTCAACACAAAAATATTTTTTCAATTCGCACCAGTAGTTCCTGAGATTATTAGCGCGTTCAAACAAACAAACAAACTCATTAGCTTCATAATATTAGTATAGATATATCTATACTAATATTATGAAGAATATTACTCAGTTTAGTATAGTATAGATTTAAATATCACGTATTATAATAGAGTACTTTTAAATAACAGTATACGAGTACGTATATGCATTAGTGCTTTTTAGTTAAATAGGTTTACCATTGTCTACAGCCTGTCTGATTTTATGCACGCTGTAGTCTAAGATTTAGCACGCTTGTCTAGAAGAAATAACTTTAATATTTTTATTATACAAGAGACCCTTTTAAGCTCTTGCCACAATTTTGTAAAAAATCTGTCTGTAAAAACTATGAAACAGCTAGATCAGCGAGCTAGCTAGATATCACGACTTCATTAACCCTCTCTCACTACATTTGAGTTCGGTTAATCGTTCGGAACGTTGAGTTATGGTCTGTGTGAACCGATCGGTGTAGGGTTAAGGTATGGGAGGGAGACATAAAAAACCTGGTTTAGATGAGTGATTTGTGTATAATGTACTAAGTACAAAATAAGTACGAACCTTGCTTATCAAAAACAAAATCTAAATTAATATATAAATAAATAAAATGAAAAGGCTGAAATTTGGCATGCAGGTACATGTTATGACGTAGGCATCCGCTAAGAAAGGAATTTTGGAAATGCCACTTTTAAAGGGGTGAAATAGGGGATGCAAGTTTTACTTCTTAATGCGAGCAAAGCCGCGAGCATTCAATGCTTATTTATAAAATAGAAAATTCAAGGTTTCCTTTACTGACAGATTTCTCTGTCATAGGTATATAAAGTTACCACTATTATAATTAAAAATAAAAGGTACAAGACTAGAAAGAAAAAAAGCTAGAATAGCAAAATGTAAGTCGCACAGTACTGTCTTTTAGCCCACACATTTATAAAATTAGGAATGGCCAATGACACGGCAAAAACTTTACGACATGAGCCGAGGATGTGAAATAGTGACTTTTCTCGACTAGTACTGAGTACTTGTGGATAAAGCCCTGTAAGGGAATAAATTGACATAAATATATAATGAGAGTTGCCAACTCTGGTGTCGAGAGTTTATTAAGCTGCCCTAAGGGCCTCTGACTTTTACATCTGACTTTTACATAGCTTTTCGACTGCTGTACTAGACAAACAGCAAGGACCTACAATGTGACGTGTCATCCGACCCACCGAAGCGCCCAAAATGGAATGCCACTTTTTAGTTAACCCATTCAAGGACTGACCGCGTCGACTTTTGCTAAATATTGGTAATCGCATGCGATTGTCTCCGCTCAGGACAACAAAGAACCTATTAGTTAACAATAACATCATCACCATATTATTGAGCCCTTTCCTATTTTTCAAGTTTATCAAACACCTTTTCTATCCCACCCTCAAAAAACACAAAAAACAAAACAACACAACACATCTCCCCACGTGAGGCCATTCAAGCCTCTAATTCCTAAACAACTGTCCTGTGTCAACTAATGTAGGCTTTATCAAGTTAACAAACACACTCGGAAGGCGTCGCCTCTTTAACTGAATTAAAAGCTTTCAGTTGTGTCTTACTAACGATGTACGTACGTGGAGCCCGGCTCGTATGGAGATAGCAAGTTGCTATTGCTATTGGCATCGCTGAGGGAAGAACCAAGGATTGTATTTTTTATTAATTTATACATAAGCAGGTATTTCATTGATTAAGTGCAGAGAAAGTTTGAGTTTGTAATAGGTTGAATACACATCGATATATTAAATAAAACCAACTATGTAGGTTAATTTTAAGTTAAGTTTTGCCACACCTCAATAAATATAAATCTTATTTTGATGAATTTTATATAGTTTCTTAAATTGCAACACTCACGTCAAACGTCACTGATGGTTTTTGAGAAATTCGTGTGCAAATATACATTCAAGAAATTTGGCACACGTGTTCAAAAGCCTTAGCAGATCATCACAAACAAATTTTATCAAAGTAATTCTGACAATATCACATACACAAGGTCGAATTCATAACCTCCTTTTTAAGAAGTAAGCTTTGTACGAGAGTGGCCATCTCTTGAGTCAAGAATTTTAACAGACATGGCTTAGCTGCTAAAAATCAACTTTAAACAGTTCCTATCACACGTAATAGCTCCAGTAAAAGAGGCAAGCCTATCGCTAAGATGCGAGTTCCGTCGCCGTGAGCGCCTTAACTTCTTCTGATACCAACATCAGACGTGTCAAGTTCCGAAACAGAGGCTGTTTGGGCCCCGGGGGCGCTTGTTTCTGCGATTGCAAGTTCGTGGAAGTAAGTAAACAACGATATTATTGTACACTTAGGTACATAATATATATGTTGAAGATGACAATGAGTTAGTAAGGTGAAGACACACTCAATATGACTAAGTAAATTCAGTCAATTTTGATTGTATTGACAATGTGTATTCCTTTTTTAAAACTGCACGGCACGTACACTTTTAATTGTTGTTTTATTAAAATTTTATGTGGGGAATATAAATATTTTCGTATGTTTGTTTTATATATTATATCCATAGATAAACATATATTATATTTTATAAGATATATCTCCCATAGTCCCGGAACCGGAAGCGTGGCCTACAGGCGCACGTCACGGCTCCTTATAACAAACGTTTGCATCATGATTAATGGTAAGCGCCATCTGTTGGCAAGGCAGTTGTCCACTGTTAATATTTCGCATCATATTTCACAGACTTGACGTCGAGATGCGAAACCGCTAGTTTTCAGATGATGGATAACGTGACTTGGTGGCGACAGGGTGGGATTAAATATTTACTCAGTATAAACCATGTCACTATGGCACATGTGTTGCTCTATAGTTTGACACCAAAGTTTGCGACTATCATCTCTCTCTCTTGAGTCGTGTTTCCTCATGACCGAGGGTCGTGACTCCCCCGCAGTATTAATTCGTTGGGGGAGTTCTTTTGGGCAGGTACATCGTGGCCTAGGTCCTGCCACGGAAGACACATGTCCTCAAATATATTGTGGTCCTCAAACATGTCGGTTTCCTTACGATGTTTTCCTTCACCGCTGAGCGAGAGCAAATCCACACATAACTTTAAAATACAAGTCATTGGTGTAGGGCCGGATTCGAACCAGGGTGCGTCTAGATGAAAAGCAGGCACTGGAACCGCTGAGCCACACTCGCTTTTTTCCACTTTCATACAAACTTACATACATAAATACGTGTAGATACATCCTAAATACATAGAAATATTTTGATAGCAATCGCTCTTTCATAAAGCATGAAAAGATGGTCCAGTAATATCACGGGTAAAGTTTTGGTTGTATTCTAACCGACAGATTTCAGTATTATTTTTTAATAACGATCAATTAATGTTTATATTCGCTATACAAATAAATTAAATCACGCAATTCGATATATTTTATTTGTATAGAGAAAATATACAATCTGCTTAAGATTGAGTAAAGTTTATTTCTTTTGTTAGATTTTTTAAAATTGCGGATTGTTAGTAACAACATCCTGTAGTTATAAGAATAAATGTCGTATCGGTGGGACACCGTTAGATAGGAACTGAAAAGAAAAGTTTGAAGAAAAATCATCAGTTTTAGGTTCTAAGGACGGACGAAGGACGAAGAAATTTTCCATTAATGACAACATTGATGTTACTGATAATATAATTTGCTTTCAATTGTACCCACTACATTTCCACCCAACACCAAAGATTCAAATCCGAAAAAAAAACAAACGTCGGATTTCCGTAAAATAATTCAATATCTCAGTCCGTAAAAAACTTCACACGCAAATCACACACATAAAGTATTACTTGTAAGGTCGGTTGCACACTGGTGAGAAATGGTCCGCGGGCGCCAGGTGGTCTCATTTTGAGGACGAATGAAGGACGAAAAAAAATCCAATTGTAACTACAACACTTCTATTGCCTGAATTTTCTGCAACAGACTTCTACTTTCCATAAATAATTCCGTAAAAAACTATTTTTTCATGTCGTATAAATAAAGTTTTACAATGGATCAGACTGGCTGGAGACCGTGGCACGTTGGAGCGGAGGCCTATACTCAGCAGTGGGTGAACACGGACTGAAATGATGATGATGATGAAAAAACTTACACACGCAAATCACATAGCTAAAGTATTCCTATAAGTCCTATAAGGTCGGTTACACACTGGCGACAAATGGTCCGCGGGCGGCAGGTGGTCTCCAGGAAATTGGCAATCCCACGCCTGATGCGGTCGAGTTTATGAAGTTACACGTTTTCGCCGCGAGAGCGCGACACGGCCCATTTGAATCGGTTTCTATTTGCGACCCACTTGCTGGGATTACCGGTGATGTGTTACTGGCTTTATAGGTCACATACTTTTGGGAATGACCTAAATGATTACTTTGCATTTCGACGTAGAAGAGGGGTGTTATAAGTTTTACGTGTTTGTGTATTCTTAATCGATTTAAACAAATGGGTCCTTAATTTTTATGAAAGTTTTTGTGGGTACGTAACGCCATTATTGTATGTCTATCCGCAGAATTTTAACAGGGGTTGAGTATAAGTTTATTTTTGCTCGCAAGCTACAGGTATGGAGTATGCATTAAGCTTTCATTCAATTAAATTTGGTTTTGTTTGATTTTGAAGTGAATTAGAAGAAATTAATTTCTAAGCAACAGTTTTCCTACTAAAGCATGAACTAAGCGATGGAAATAATTTATGTAGATTTTTTATTACGTAGGTAATAAATAAAGAAAAACTACAACTTTTTCAAAGTAAATGCTAACACTATAAATAGAACTCACTTCGTTAGCGGAATCTTGAATCAAGACTGTCATAAAAGTTTTCCAACAAGGACAAATAACAGGTTGGACTTGTAAGGACCTGTAAATCTTACAACAATTTTTCTGTGAGTTAGTTAGATATGATGACAAATTTGATCAAAATATTTTACTAACAAAAAGGACTCTTGCGCGTTAATTTGAAATTTAGCTGTATTGGTAGACGAGTACACTGTTTATTTTATTTATGATACACACTTTTTTATACAAACACTGCAAATATTCAGCCAGCCTCATTTTAATTTTACTCCAATATAAGTATTGACCACAATGTTGTAAATACGGTCGCAGTTTCAGGTGAATTTGTGGTTAAAGGCTTGTTGTTAGATTGAATAAAAATGTCTTCTTACACCAATCAACCATTGAAACCGGAAACATAGCAGCATCCTGCGGTGTTACTCTCAGCCTATAACTTCCATCCAAATATATTTTTTATTTAGTGTGAATTAGTAACAAACATACGAATACACACAATGTTTCACCTCTATTAAGAATGACATCACCGACGTATTTTTTTTTTCGCTTTTAACTTGAGAATCTCTTCTTTTACTCGTCCACGCGTCTCCGTATCTTATTCATAAAGTGGAGCAAGTTTTCAGTGTAAACGGCACCGAAACATCTCTGTTTGTGTTGTGGAGCTGTCACATCCAGGCGACTAATTGAGACCGCCAAGTAATGCCAGCTTGAGTTTCCAGTTATATTGATGAAGCTGTATCGAGATGGTAAATAGGACTTTTTATTTAATTAACGTTTGTAGGGCGTCCTTTTTTATATATTCAGTAAATTTGATAGGATTGGTGATTTTGTGAAGTGTTTCTTTTATTGTTAATTCATTTCACGCTTTTGTGTGAAAAATACTATAATTAGATATCACGCGCAATATATCCACGTATATCATAGCCGTTTACGGAGCTGGCGAATATGTGAAATCGTCTTCTTTCTTGCAATGTCAAATCTACAAAAATCAACATAAAAAAACGTTCTAATTAATCGATTTGATTGTAGCCAGCTGGCGGACATTTTCTTTTTTCAAAGTTCAGTGTTAAATCGAGAGGAAAATTTAATAACAAGTTTTGGATTAGGACTGTTTTAAATTCCTAAAAACACAATGTACGGCGTTCTGTAGGAACCTCGCTCCGGGCACGCTCCGGGCAGCGGCAGCGTGTCCCCCAGAGTGGGCCAGAAACTTCCATGGAGCCGTGGAGCAGGGTTTTGTAGATAGGTGGTAAAAAATGCGGAACTAATATTAGATGAGTATTATATTGCATAATCGAAAAAGAATATTGTAAATATTTGCGTTTAAAGCATTTTTAATGCAGAAATTTGATTTTGAGATCCTTCATTTCCAGATTGACACATGTTTGTTTAATTTTGTTAAAACAGTACAGTGCAGTTTTTTTGGTACTGGCGAACTGCTTTTATTTTGGCCTGGTTAGGTGGTCAAACATGAGATACCACACATAGCTTGAAAAACTAGTAATTGGCGTAGGGCCGGGATGCGAACCGGGATCGTCAGTTTGCTTACAAACTCCCCAACCCAGCCACACTTGCTCACTCTTAACTTTAAGACCAATCTACATAAAATCAAATCTATGTTTCCGCGAGGATTCCGCAAACTTATCTGACACACTTCTTCCTTCTTCCTCTAATTAAAGAGACGAAAACTTGAGGAATCTTTATTGACTTTGTTCCTGTTTATACGCGCGCATTTAGTTTTGTAGGATTTTAAATACGGGCGTTGGAAAATACTCTATTTAAATTTATTTAGCTGCTTTTGAATTTTGTAAGTTTGGTGTAGTTATAGGTATATTCTTGCGTTTTCTTCTATCACAAAAGTATAGTGAAAATACAACAAGCATATTGATGAAAATGACTTTAAACTGGCAGCGATAATATGAATACTTAGTAAGTTTTTTCAATCACCTTCATTCTTGACTGAATAACTGCGTTTTTTTATGGAATAGGCTAATGTTTGTCTACAGCTTCTCTGTTATAAGCAACACAGTAGTCTAATTATATCACTCTATTTATTTCAAACGTCTTATTTCAAACACAGGTAACAGAGGGAAATCATTCAAGTTTTATAGGCACAATCAAAACGTCTGAAATATCGTTTTCATGGAATATATAAATAAACACTCGGATCGGACAGTTACTGCAAGATGGAAAATTGGAGAAGGCTTTTACCGCCAAGGGCGGTTCTTCGCCGTGAAAGATACAAATAAACCTAAATTCTAATTAATATAAATCTAACATAAACATTGAAATAACTAACCAAATGTAGAAACTCTGTTAATAATACGGTTAAGTAAAATAAAAGCTTTTTTATTTTAATTATTTCAAACACATTTTAGTGGTAAAACTAAAGCATTTATAAGTCAAAGTTCCCCAAAAACTTTGGAATGCATTTTGCTTCTGCATAAATGTACGAAGTATGAGATTAAAAAGTCCAAGTGTCCGCTCAAAGTGAATTTTCTAATGAAGAAAGTTTTGAATTAGTGTCTGCGAGGTCACAACTCGAGACGTGGGATTAATGCTAGATTACGGCTAGATACCTAGTGTTCTTTGGCTCTTAAGTTTGCTTAAGTAATGTGTCGTTTTTATACACAAAAAATAAAAAGAAAAGAAACTCACCATATTCAGTGTTAAACATCTAAGTATTAAATTAACATAACTTGTCATAGTCATCATCATCATCCACAGCCCTAGGGATCCCATTGCTAGGTATAGGCCTCCCTTTGCATGTGCCATCTGCGTGGATCTTGTGCAGACCTCATCCACCATCCATACATAACTTGTTAACTGTTCCAATTAGGCACATATTAAACACTTCACAAAATTCGCAAAATACGGAATATAACTACTATTTGTCAGTGTATGTACGAGTATGTATTCTGTCCTAAACGTAAGCAGAATAACAAAACTTTCAAGCTTGCCACATCACTTTTATTCAATCTTCCAGCCACTTTAAAGTTGCCAACGAAACAAAAGAAATGGAAAAGTCTAGAACAACACCTATATATTTTTCCTAACCGCCAAAAACAAGTCATAAGAAGCATGCAAGGAAATGTTTTCGCGTCATCACGAACGCAAGCGGACTTGAGGTAAAAGTTTTATTTATGCCGAAACTTGCTTCATTTTTCTTTTCTCTGCAACGGTCCGTAGAATAAAACCGGCGGATTGTGGTTCTTGCAGTACATAAGGTTAAGGAATAGCCAATAATAGCCATAGGAACACCCAATTAAAAAGCAATTTGATTACTTATCATAAAAATATTTGGAGACAGTAAACTTGTGCTGGCTACGCTCTTTTCGATAGGATGTTTATCATATACCTATATACTTCGTTGCATTAGCAAATGTTTAACTATATAATATTTATGCGATATACACAATGTGTATATGAATGACTGAAATAATCCATGTCATGGATTATTTCAGTCATTCAGTTTCAAATTTTAGCTAGACTTTAACATAACAAATGAAATGATAAAATCAATTCTGAGCATACAACGGCCTTGCGATTTGTAGTTGATTTTAAACCATTTTAAAAATAAAGGTTATCATTTCTACAAGCGTGACGATATTACATACATAATATTGTACACTGTTTGTCTAGTACGGTAGTCGTAAAGTCATGTCAGAGGCCCTTAGGGCGGCTTGATCAACTCTCGACACCATAGTTGGCCACTCTCATACGATAAAGAGAATTGTAGGAAGTGCGTACAGTTTGAGTAAAATAATAATAAATAATAATAAGCTGATATCGTGATAGTGGACCGGCCCCAGCGCCGGGCAGTTATTGTTGACATCGCCATACCACATGACGAGAATCTCGTGAAGGCCGAGAAGGACAAAGTCAGCAAGTACCTTGACTTGGCACATGAGATTACCGCCATGTGGGAGGTTGATTCGACGATAATTGTCCCGATAGTTGTTTCGGTGAACGGTCTTATAGCGAAGAGCCTCGATCAACACCTTAAGAGGCTCTCCTTGGAAGGTTGGGTTAAGGGACAGATACAGAAGGCAGTGATTCTTGATACGGCGCGTATTGTCCGGAGGTTCCTTTCTTTGTAGCCTCTACCACCGGTTGCTTGGGTCCTGCCCCGTTGCCGGCGGCATCACTAGTTTTAAGTTTTTTATGATATTTGTTATTTTTTTTATACATATATTGTAAAAAAATTAAAAATAGTTGTTAATAAATAAATAACTCAAAAAATAATAATAATAACAATAAATATCCTGAGGCATAACTGGCGGGTGCCGTTCCTCGTACAATAGACCAGTTTAATTAAGTCAATGAACAACTCAACACAATAGCCTGTAACATTAATACCATGTGTGCAATAGTTACTTTATATACCTAACATCCTCTATCTGTAATTTTTACTTAATTTTAAGTATAATATTGTAAAAGGCCTCTCAGTGTTGGTTCCGGCCCCACTGATGCCTTAAAAATACCGGGCGTAAGGCCCGAGAGTCTGTGAAGAGAAATAAAGAATATCCTGGGACATTGCACACAGCGCCATCTAGCCCCACACTAAGCAAACGCTTGTGTCGTGGGTACTAGATAACGGATATAATACTTATATACTTTTCTTTTGTAAATACATACTTATTATACATACAAACGACCAGACTCAATACAATAATCTCAATACTCCTTATAGGTTTCTTACTCGTTTATACGTAGATGTTAAGGAAGGTTTTGATTTAATTACAACATTAGGTATAAGGTGTTGGTATGTTATTTCAGATAAAAAAATATTCCAAGAGCAGAACCTTAGTAACTGTCTGTATCTCCCCAGCACCTTGTTCTGCAGGACGTAAATAACAGAACATTTATAATGTATGAAGTAGACGTATCCCACGGGAATTATTTACAAGTGTGAGGGAATCTTGCGGCTGCGGCTGGGTGCTCTGATTGTTGTACACTGACAAGGTGAGACATTTTTTAAGGTAAGTTAGTGGGGGAAGGCAGTAGTGAAGGTTACTTTGATTGTATTTAGTAAAAGATTCATTGTCTTTTTTTAATGGAGAAATTAATCTTTGATACAAATATTATTCCCATTTTTGATATGGTAGTGTTTATTTGTTTTTGTTTTTAATTTTTTTGCCATTTACCTATAACTATGTAAATGGCAACCTCACATGTAGCAACTGTTCTAGAGCATTCACCGCTAAAATAGGGTATATTAGTGATGTGCGGACTCATCAGTAACTTACCCGTAGCAAATACCTACGTTCTTCGTTGCCAAAATCGGCTTGGAATGCATCATCATCATCATCATGGTTGTGTTTGATTTACTACTTGTGTATAGGTCCCATGATACATTCCGGCACCATAATGCACCTTGAAAAGGTAAACAAGAGAAATTATGTCACCACGCAAGCACAGGTTTTTTTTATAAGCTAGGAAATACTTCATCGTAGACTACCAGTAGTTTTTCACATCCGGCAAGCTAATAGACAACAGTAGGCATAATGCCTCAAAAAGTTACACTTATGACGTAGGTACGGGCTTATTCCATTTAGTCGTCAGTTGAGTCGTCGCCCGTCGGTCTCAACGGACGACCAGCGCTGACTGTTCGCAGTCAGACATGCTGAGTTGAGGCCGGCTTGTGACAGGAAATTGTGTATGTGCAAAATGTGTTTGTCTTACATTCTTGAATGTGTTCGTGTGTAATTTCTTGTCACAAAATAAATAATTTTCATTTCATTTCATTTAACCACACTGTGGTTTGTATGGGTGTTGTTTCAGATTATTTGCTGGTCAAATAACTGATTCTGTTAAAAGTATTATCTTTAAAAAATAATCTGCATTAATTTAACATTTTGACATCGTACTGTGTAGGTGTTTACACTTTGATAAAAAAATACTTAATACTTGTAAGTCTTTGTTTCGATCCTTGGGGAAGATCTCCAGTATCCGACACACAAGCTTCAGCTTAGTTCGGGGCTGAGGGTCTACCTCTGGGATGGATCCACTGATGTTTCATGAACATATTATTTTTTGTATCACCTGCACATTGTTTTATGTAAACTTAAAGAAATAAAGATTTTTGTATTTTTTGTATTTTTGTATTGTATTTAATAAATAATCCCGGACATTGCACACAACGCCATCTAGCCCCACACTAAGCAAACGTGTCGTGGGTTCTAGATAACGGATATAATACTTGTATACTTTTCTTCTGTAAATACATACTTATTATATGTACATATCAATCAAGAGAATGAATCAACACTTTTTTTTAAATTGACGCCATCCCTTTACAGTGTTCTATTAGTATTAAGTTCTGGGTTGAATATGCCTGAAATAAATGACTTTTATTTATATATTTTTTATTAATTAACACCTAAGAACCTTTTTTTTTTTTTTTTTTGTTGCCCAGGAAAACCTATTAGAGGTACCACCCAAAAAACCCCGGGGAGGGCGGGTGGTTATGTGGGAGTCTCCGCCCCACTCTATAAGGGCGGCATACCCACTAAAAACCTGGGGTGTTCCATCTCCGCATCGTTGGTCCAGGGCCACGAGAGCGCGATGCATACATCCGCAGCCCTGGTGATGCTGGCCCGGTAACGGGCCCCGCCTCGGGGAGCTTCAGCTCAACCCTCAATGGACGACGTGTCAGAACACGGGACACGTCATGCATCCTGTGGGGACTCATTCCAGGGCAACAGGTTCCCCGACCTGCCACCCAGAGCCCCCAGGAGTCAGGCAGTCGCACGCCAAAGCGACCGCCCTTCTCCAATGCGCCCTCTGCGCACGGAGTTCGGTTCCCGTGTCGCCGCTACTCGGCCGGTACTCCGAACTCCTCTCGCCTCTCGGCGACCACCTCGGGTGCTCTTAAAGAGCACCCAGCTCCACCTACACCGCGAGGTGCGGCGAGCTCTTCGCCTCGGGCCCTACAACCAGCCCTCTCGAAGGGGAGGTATAGGCGAGGGCCCCCACTCGATCGAACGTTTGGACACAGGCTAGCAAGATCCACCGGAAGGTGGAAGTTACTAACCTGTGGACGGGGTGCACCAGGTTTCCCCAACTAACCCCAAATCCCCATATGGAGAGATGAAATTAGTTGGGCTTACCCAACGTGAAGGTAGTCCGATCATCGCACCCCACACCTAAGAACCTGTGTTATGATAAGTAGCCTTCACACTATATAACATGAACATACATCAGTTAAAATCATCTCCCTACTGTAATCATAACAAGGTAATGTAAGTACCACAGACGCGTTATGAGGTTCGTTATACATGATAGCTGTTATTTAAAACACCATAGGCCTCCAGTACGGGCATTTATTACGCACATTTGAATAAAAAATACATACAATTCGGATCCATGTATGAAATTACAATATCATATTCACATTACGGCTGGTGAGAGTACAAATTAAAATCGTAATTGGATTTTAAAATAGGTTCTGTTTACAGGTATGTTGATTGTAAACTTTTAATATTATTAAGTACTAGTCGACGCCCGCGGCTTTGTTCGCATTATTTTGAGATAAAAAGTAGCCTATGACACTTCTAAGACCTCATACTACCCACATACGAAAAATCATGACGATCCTTTCAGCTGTTTTTGCGGGATAAGCGTTTAAATAAACAGAGACAGCGAAACAGATAAACAAATAAAATTTCTATTATAATATGTACTTATAGATACTGTGTGATGTTTATTTTGTTACGCTGTGTTAATCTCGAAAAGGTAAAGTTTAAGATTTAAGTTATTTTTTAAATTAGTTTTAGGTCATGTACGCCCCCAATTCCCCCGTCAACTGAGTAAATGTAAATTTTACATTTTGGCTTATATCTATGTATATGAATTGAAATTCTATGAATGAGTGGCAATGTCTGGTGTCGCTAGTATTAATAACCCATGGAGACTTTCATCGTGCGAACAGCCAAACTGTGGAACTCCTTGCCCAAATCTCTATTCCCCTTGAACTATAATTTGTCGGTCTTCAAGTCGAGAGTAAACCGGTTTCTTCTAGGCAAGCGCGCTACATCGTAGACTGTAACGTTGCTTAACATCAGGCAAGTTGTAGTCAAGCGTGAGCCTATATAAAGTAAAAAAAAAAACTTTTAATATTCTATGGTTGCTACTTAGAGTTAAATCTGTCATTTCCTTCGAGCACAGGATCGAACGTCAAAGGTAATTTCAAATCATCTATCGAATTGTCCAAGTTTCTTCTCATGTTCTTAGTCGTTTTGTATACCTACTTATGATCTTTTGTAAAGATCTCCTAAGTGTATCTAGTAGTTACACGAAGTATGTATGTATAGGTATGTAAGTTTATTTTTCATTGTAAGTAGATAGAATATACATAAATAGTTAATATTATGTTTAGGACTTGTAAATATTAGTCAGTTACTTTATGTTTTATAAGTTATGAATAAATATTATTTATAAGTAAATAATAAATTTATGTTCATATATTTGAGATTTAATAAAAACACATAAACACTTAGAAACTTAGCTAAACATAGTTCATTTATTGGTATTTTAGATGTAGCTTAGTTACGAAATTTTGTTTTGACGACGAACGTAATATATTATGTTTAATATAAATTATGTTTCACGCACATTAATGTATCTTTAGTGAAATAAAGTTCAATAAGTGATTATTGATTAATGTATCTTTGTGTGGAATAAAGTTCTTTAAACCTTAACCTACATACCTGGTTTCCAGGTTAAATATTTTGTCACATACGTATACATATTATATGTACTTTAGAACTGCCGGACGCAGGTATTTGAATACAAAGCCTTAGCACCTTTTCGTTACATTATATGAAAGTTTGAATAAGAAATATGGTGGAAGTTGCAGCATAAAACATAACTTTAACGAAAGCTGTCCGCCGTCACAAAGAATGGGCTTCTGTTATTTAGACATTGTCAGATGTTACTTTATACGTATATACTATTGTAACACCTATTGTTTTGTATATAAATAAAGTTTTTTCTCTCTATGACACAAGCATGACTTGTGTTTGATAGCAAAATGCGTATCCCCATTCCTGCTGCAATGACAACCAAAGTTTTAGATTTCAAAACCCAGTTAGGTACATATACAGACCGTTGCACTCATCACATAGATACAATATATCCAACTTATTGTAAACAAGAACGAAATAATGAAAAAAATACAAAGGTAAAATTTCTATTATTGAGAAATAAAAATACATGCCTAATTATTTGATAAAAAAATATTATTTAGTCGTCGTAATCTAACTAGATTTCTTATTAGTTACTAACATTTAAAATAATGAAAAATGTTACCTATAAATCATAACATTACTTTAATTATTTTAGGGCTACCATAGTTCTTATGTAAAAAAACCTTAAGTTCCCCTAACACTTAGGACTCCATAAGAGGCGAGAGAACGCCTTGTTACACGCGACGCTAGTTCCTTTACAGCTTCCATGTACTCGTACCTTGTAGTGATGGGAAAACTTTAGTTTTGCCGGTTGACCGGCTGTAGTTTAAATCTGACTCATGTAGGTAATGGGCCTTTTTCTGGCTCAACGTATCAGCATTGCCATCCAGCGTGGTAATGCGGCCAGTATGCTGGGCACGCTGCCCTCTGGTAGTGGGCTGGAGCACTTAGATTATCTTTTTCTAAATGCCCCTTTTTTGTAGTAGTTAGAAGTAGTATGTTTAGTTTTTCTTCCCTTGTTTTTATATTTTATTATTGTAAATAAAATCGATATTTTTACGTAAGAAACCTGACCTCCAGGAACTTCCACAGGTTATATCATCATCATCACAAATTTAAGGGCAGGGCACTCCTTGTCTGTGGAGCATGCGCCATATTTCCCGATCTTTTGCCAATTCCTTGACCTCCTTATACGACATGACACCCGCCTTTTCTTTTACTTGGTCTATGTATGACCTTCTCGGCCTTCCTCTTCCTCTTCGGGCTTCCAATTTTTCTTCAATGATGTTTTTCATAAATTCGTCATGTCGTATAAGGTGGCCAACTATCTTCCCTCTTCTATTTTCTATAGCCGCCATTATTGTACGGTGTTCTTGTAACAGTTTATATATGAAGTGATTATTTATGAGTAAATTAGTTTTCGACTAAATTAAAATCATACAGTCGACTTATTTTAGTTTACTCCACATCACTAAATTGTAATGCAGAGTAGGGTGGCAAAGTGTCTCTAATTTACGCGAGACGCCGGTAAGTTTGTTCATTAACTTTAACAAGATTTTGTTATATTCACCCTTTGAGGACGTCGTCTGCTGAAATATTAAAGCCTTTTCATATTTATTTGGACGAGACGAAATTGCTTTTAATTTTTTTAGGGTTCCTTGCAGATATATGTAAGCTTTGACAGCTTTGATGTATTATTGGATAGACATTGACAGCTACGATAACCTATAAAAATACTGTACTGAAATGTGAAACTGAAATATTGTATAAATTATTTAAAGTAACTAAAGTAACAACTAAAGCATGAACATTATTTGTTGATTTTGTTTTTAGGTAAGTAATTCAACTAATTAGGTAATGTAGTAAATAACAATAGTTTTAATCAAAATTGTTACCCTTATTAATTAATAAAATCTTGTTTTTAGCAACAAAATCACAGTTTTGTTTGATTGCTGAGGAAGACCTGACCTTATAAATCAACAAATTGGATGTCTACATGTGAAGTGAATAAACATGGAGAAGTTACGCTTTGAATTCATCATAAAAGCCAAACCTGATGACGCAAAAACGAACATGATAGCCATAACCTCAATTATGGACTCAAATGGCCAAACTTATATTGTACCCAAAGAGTATCAACCAATACATTTCCACAAAGAGATATTGAAACATGAAATCTTTATCAAGATAAAAAAATCTCTACAAAAAAGGCATGATAAGAGACAGGTTTGGATCACTTTAACGAAGGAAATGAAATCAACATATTTGGATGATGACAACATACAAATTGATGGGTTTTTTCTTGAAAAATTGGAACAAGGTCAGGAGTTATCATCGGCTGAACCAACATTGTTAAAGAAGACTGAAAATAAGACAAGATTAGTGGCTGAATTTTCAATAGAGAAGTTTTCTAGACATACAACAAATGTTAGACAGTGGTTAGAAACTTTTGAAAGTGAATGTGTGCGCTTACAAATAGAAACAGATTTACAAAAAGTAGAAATTTTAAGGTTACTATTGGAAGATACTTGTATAGATTGGTACACCTCAATGATTATCAAACATACTATTGATTCGGATTGGTCTGTATGGAAAAAAAGTTTATGTGAAACATTTGCTGATAAAGGCTGGTCACCGATCAGGTATGCTATGAATTTTAAATATATCCAAGGATCTGTGTTGGACTATGCTCTTAAAAAAGAGAGATTGTTACTAGAGATAAACAAATCAATTGATACACAAACCTTAATTTATATGATTGCCACCGGTCTACCAAACTTTATAATGGATAGGATAGACAGAGAAAGTCTTAAAGAAGTAAATGACTTGTTTAATTTCATAAGAGGACTAGAAAGTTTAACAAGGAAATATGATACAAAGAAATACTCAAACACAGTAAATAAATTCACTAAACAAGAAATAAAACTGACTGAAAAAAAATCATGTAAGATTTGTGAGAATAAAGGAAAATTAAATAGATTTCATCCGGAGAATGTTTGCTGGTACAACTATGATAGGAAAACAGTAGATGACAAAAACTTAAATTCCAATTCAATATTAAAAGTTGAACTGAGTAATGAAGATCCAAAAAACTAGACCTCCCTCCACTAATTGATATAACAGTGTTGTTAAATAATACACTGCAAGCCAAGGGTTTGTATGACCCTGGTTCACGAGTAACTTTAATAAATTCAAAATTAGTTCAGGTGACAAATGAGAAGTCAAATTATTGTTATGACACAATAAAGACAATATGTGGAGGAGGCAAAACTAAAGGGTTAATTACATTGGATGCAGAAATCTTGCATAAAAAAAATAGAATAAATGCATTTATTTATGAGAATGAAAACTTTGAGTATGATCTAATACTAGGATTAGATTCAATATATACATTTGGATTGACTCATGATGAGAATTTAAATATCCAAATAAAAAAAACAGATAGTACAAAAATAAAAAATACAAACATTTTTGAAGAAAAACAAACTGAAAATCTGGAAATAATAAGAGAAGAAAAAGGCTATTCAATAAACTTTAATGAAGGTATAGATACAAATAAGTTTCAGATACAGACAGAATACTTAGATTCTGATCAAAGAAAACAGATAAATATATTATTGGATAGTTACACAGATATTTTTGCTAAACATAAATATGATACTGGAAGAGTGAAAAAGTATGAAGCCTGCATAGATTTGGAAGTTGACAAATATTGTTATAAGAGACCATATAGGTGTTCTGTTCAAGATAAAATAGAAATAGAAAATCAGATCTCACAACTATTGAAACATGAATTGATTGAGGAATCTTACAGTCCCTTTGCGGCACCTGTTACCTTAGCTTTTAAAAGGGACGAAGGAAAAAAAAGTAGATTATGCATAGATTTCAGAGATTTAAATAAAATAATCATACCTCAATCACAACCATTTCCACTTATAGAAGACATGATAACAAAAACAATTAATTGTAATTATTTTACAACACTGGATATAAACTCAGCTTTTTGGTCAATTCCATTGAAAATTACTGACCGACATAAAACTAGTTTTGTAACACAAGAAGGTCATTACCAATGGACTTGTCTACCCTTTGGTCTTAAGACATCACCGGCTATATTTCAACGGATTTTGGGGAATATCATAAGAAAATATGACCTCACAGGATTTGCAGTGAATTTCATCGATGACATACTGATTTTCTCTAAAACATTTGATGAACATATCACACACTTAAAAAAATTACTGGATGCTATTCGAGAAGAAGGTTTCAGACTTAAATTCACAAAATGTAAGTTTGCATGTGATTCTGTTAAGTATTTAGGTCATATTTTGCAAAGGAATACAATTAGACCTCTAAAAGACAATTTGATTTCAATAAAAGAATTCCCTACTCCTCAGAACAGAAAGCAGATACGTCAGTTTTTGGGGAAAATTAATTTCTATGGAAAATACATTCCAAATGTCTCTATAGTTCTTGATCCTTTGCATAATTTGTTGAGAAAAGACCAGATATTTAATTGGACAGAACAGTGTGAAGGGGCATTTAAAAAAATCAAGAACTATCTCTGTTCCAAACCAATACTAGCTATATATGATCCACAAGCACCAATATTAATTTATACAGACGCCAGTGCCATAGGAATAGGCGCAGTTTTAAAACAAATTCAAAGCAATGGCGAAGAAAAACCGATTGCATATTTTTCTAAAAAAATAAATGAATCTCAAAAGAAAAAAAAAGCTATATTTTTAGAATGTTTAGCCATAAAAGAGAGCATAAAGTTTTGGCAACATTGGTTAATTGGAAACCATTTCACTATATATACAGATCATAAACCCCTGGAGAAGTTAAATGTTAGAAACCGACCTGATGATGAATTAGGGGACATGTTACATTATCTGTCACAATACAATTGTGAAATAAAATATAACCCTGGGAAGAATAATACTGAAGCAGACTGCCTCAGCAGAAACCCGGTATTGGACGTTGATGTTAATGATGAAGATAATTTAAGAACAGTAAATATTATTGATATTCAAGATATAAGATACGACCAAGAGAAAAATTTGGGATTGAAAAATTTGGATAAGAAAATTGTTTTTGAAGATGGGGTATACTACAGAAAATGTGGAAAAAATAAGAAGAAGATTGTTCTGAGTGAAGCTTACAGCAAAACTTTAATAAAAAAGACACATGAAGAATATTGTCATACAGGAATTAATCAGACAGAATCAAAGATAAAGCCTTTTTATACTGCCCCAAATTTATCAGGGAATATTAAAAATATATGTAAAAACTGTGAGATATGCATAAAGAATAAAACAAGGTTAAATAGAAAATATGGATTTATGTCACAATTGGGCCCAGCTACTAGACCTTTCCAAATAATGTCGCTGGACACAATAGGAGGATTTGGTGGACAAAGATCAACAAAACGATATTTACATCTACTAGTGGACCATTTCACCAGGTACTCATATATCTTATGTTCCAAGAATCAAAATGCCCGAGATTTCATCAAACTTTTAGAGAAAATTCCTAAAGAAGAAACAATAAGCATCTTACTTTGTGATCAGTATCCAGCTTTGAATTCCATTGAATTTAAAAATTACCTTCGAAACAAGAGTATCCAATTAATACTTACAGCAGTAGATGCACCATTCTCGAATGGTTTAAACGAGAGGCTAAACCAAACTATTGTAAATAAAATAAGGTGCAAAATGAATGAATCAAAAGGAAAAACAAATTGGTCAAAAATAGCAGAGGAATGCAGATGTAAATACAATGAAACAAACCATTCTGTAACAGGTTTTTCTCCCAAATATTTGCTATCTGGTGAGTCTACTGATTTGTTACCCATGGAATTGAAAGAAAAACAGCCATTAACAAAGAATTTGGAAGAAAATAGAAAAATAGCGCTACAAAGGTCAATAAAATCACATGAATACAATAAAACTTTATTTTCCAAGAATAGAATACAACATGAATTTAAGGAAGGGGACAAGGTATATGTTGACTATGCAAATAAATTAAACAAAAGGAAAATGGATGAAATTAGAATTGGTCCCTTTGAAATTGAAGAGAAACTATCAGATACAGTTTTTAAAATAAACACCGGTCGTGGAACGAAATCTATTGGATTATATCATGTTACAAAACTTATACCAATGCTTAATAATATTTAGATTTCATGAAAATTTTTACCTATCATAATAATGTGGGAAAAATTGTTTTTTCAAGGGGGGGAGATGTAAGCTTTGACAGCTTTGATGTATTATTGGATAGACATTGACAGCTACGATAACCTATAAAAATACTGTACTGAAATGTGAAACTGAAATATTGTATAAATTATTTAAAGTAACTAAAGTAACAACTAAAGCATGAACATTATTTGTTGATTTTGTTTTTAGGTAAGTAATTCAACTAATTAGGTAATGTAGTAAATAACAATAGTTTTAATCAAAATTGTTACCCTTATTAATTAATAAAATCTTGTTTTTAGCAACAAAATCACAGTTTTGTTTGATTGCTGAGGAAGACCTGACCTTATATATATGTATGACGAATTATGCATCCTCATAAAGCTATTTTTCTAAGCAATCTTCTGTGTTATTATTAACATTAATTTACTAACCAGAAGCTGTCTTTTGCAAGCTGTTTATGAAAGGGAGTGACCACAATCAAATCAATCAGATCTACCGGCTCTGCCCTATTGCGATATTTATCAAAATAAAAATTACATAAAACTAACACACGTTTGAACTACGGATAGAAGTTATTGAGACGAATTAGTTTTAACCCTTTGGCTGTTATATATCAGCATATGTATATTCAAGTACGTTAACTTGTAACACAAATAGCGGAAAGTAAAAGAAAATAAAAACATAAAAACATCTTCTAAAACTTAGGTCGTAGGAACAAGTATAAGAGAAGGCTTAGTAAGCTACATACAGAACCTTTGATAAACGAGACACATCACATTTGGCCAATTTTTTCAAGAATGCATTCTGATTACGATGACTGGATATGAATTTTTTATTTCACTAAAATTGTGGTTTTGTAATAAAGTCTGCATTTCAAATAGCAATTCATCACGTTAAGTGTCTCCAATCTTGATTATTTATTTAAAGGCATATTTTATTTTGTTATTTTTTTTTGACGTCCGAGCATTGAAATTTTGCGTAAATAAAACTTTATTTTCAGTGTGGCATTATTTCTAATTTATTGGTACTAGGAAATGTATATTAAACTTTTTAATTTTAAGTTTACTTTCGTAAATCCAGTAAAGAATTTGGGTTTTTTTTTGATACATTTTTATAAATAACATTTTAAATCCTTTCGTTAGATGTCTAAAGATTTTATCTCAAGCGAAATGCCAGCTGCCGATTTTACTCTCTGTACTACATCTTTGTCAATTATTATAATAGCACTTAAAAATTATCGAGGGCGGAAATATTTAATTGCGTCACTTTTGAATGGAAGTTTGTAAAAGGCAGTTTCTAGGAAGTTCGACTTTGTGGTCACTCCCTTTCATAAAGTTAAAAGATTTATTTTAATTATGTTTTGTCGTTTGTATTGTACGAACATATACATATATTTTTGAATGTTTTTTTAATAATGTGAAATAAATTAACTGCTTACATATATTCACAAAATTATTGTATCCAGGTTTGTAAAAAGTTACTGTTTTGTGATTCGTATAATTTGAACTAGGTGGCGCTAGTAGTACCTAATTCATACACCGTACAGTTCGTACCAAAATTTGTTGCAAATAATGGGGCGCCACTTGCAGTAATTTTTTGTTATAATATAATTTTCTTCTTTTTTTAACGTTTGATTTTTTTCTTCTTCTTTTACTGAATGCAAATACTTTTATAATCACAAAGCAAAATTATTTTTTTATGTTTTATAAATTGTGACAGTGAAAAGTTGGCCAATTTGACCAAAATTTAACAAATTCTAGTAAATCTTGTACTCTGGAGTCACAGTTACAAACTGGAAATAATAACAGTTCAGAAATCATAATTTATTTAATACGAATTGTGACTTTTTAAATAAAATAAACAGTACGATTTTGTTAACGGTTCAAAAACGTCTCGTTCAAAAAGTCTAGCCAAAGTATATGAAATAGACTTTAATAGGCAGAATATTTACTGGGGTCTTGAAATTTAAAGTTGGACAGACATTTAAATATAGCGTTTGATAGTTATAAAATGTAACTGGGCATTTACTTTAGGTTTTATGATGTCTCTGGAAAGTTCTAGAATAATACCGAATGAATACTAGATATTTATCTTATTTGATATCTTTTACTACTACTACTTACGTATGAAAATGGGTACCAAGGTAGTAATTAACGAGAATAATTAATTCTGGTATCGACAGGTCAAAAGTATGTCAATTAAATATACTTCGATTTTTATTTGTGTACTTTAACCTTGTAAAGGTTACAGATTGTTATCATATAAGAGTAAAAAAATTACAAGAATCATAACCTACATTTTTTTTGGAAATAGGTACGTTTTGACGTGGCCAACATTTTTTAGAAGAAATTCATGTACGATAATGGTTTTGTATTCAAATTATCGACGACATCGTCAAAGTCGCGGGTCCAACCTGGATGAGGTCTGCACAAGATCGACGCAGATGGCACGTACAAAGAGAGGCCTATACCCAGCAGTGGGATCCCAAGGGCTGTGGATGATGATGATGTTGATTCAAATTATTTAACCGACAATATTTTTTCATCAATAGCGTGCCATCTGTGCACTTTAAAATCGGGATATTAAAAACCCAATAACCATCTGATGTGGTTCAATCAACCAAAGAAAATTGTTCCTCGATACCCCATGATTTATGACAATTAGTAAACATATTTTGAACTCTATTTGTGACGTAAATTAGGACCATGATTGCTTGTACGAAATTTGACTCAGAACTATTTTTTTTTTCAATAGATACGCAAAACAATGTCCGAATATTAAAAACCATTTGAGCGTTACTGAATTGCTTTTCACAAATACGTTTTTGGGTTTGATCTATGAATTCATATTTCGGATTAAAATTGGGGATTGAACAATATTATATACAAAAATTCACTATAAATCTGAACTATTTAATAATATCCTTTGTGCAAACCTAAATCTGTCTAATATAATATATTTTTTTTCGAATCAGTTACATTAAAAGTTACCTTCATGTATCTAGCTTGAAAAACAAAACAAAAAACACGCCTTCTTTTTTTTCTATCTATTAAATTATTTATTCAAAACACCACTTATGGTAGCCCGTACACCCCTGCGCGCATGTCAAACATAAATTCTTTAAAAAAGCACATTAATAAAGTAGAAACATGGTAGGAACTATAAAAAGGTTGGCGCCCGCTGCTTCTGATCCTTTCTTTCCAGTAATTTTTATATTTTAACGGACATTTTTGTTATCAGATATCATTATTGAATAGGAATGTAGTTAAGTGTTTTAGTCGCCAGTAAAAATAGTTTTTTTTTTTAATAAAAGTGAAACTTGTTTTCGTCCTGAACTGAGACAATCGTGATCGCTCATTTCATTTGCATATTTTAAAAATTCTCGAAATGGAATCTTAGAGATATCTTGTGAAATTGAAAAATAAAATTTCTCATTCCATTTTGCTTTGTCTTGCAAGATAGGTTGATGCTTTGCACTTAGCGCAGAGATTTTTTCAAAAATTCTATTAGATTTGAGTCGTTTAGTTCTAATCTTAAAATATTCGTTTAGGTATATTACAGCCAAACTGTGGAACTCCTTGCCCGAATCTCTATTCCCCTTGAACTATAATTTGTCGGTCTTCAAGTCGAGAGTAAACCGGTTTCTTCTAGGCAAGCGCGCTACATCGTAGACTACAACGTTGCTTAACATCAGGCAAGTTGTAGTCAAGCGTAAGCCTATTTCATGTTAAAAAAATAATAATAATTAAAAGCTTCTGTGCGTTAATTCGGTGTATAAGATCTAGCCAAATTTTATCCAAATCCGTTCAGCCGTTTTTAGCGCAAAGACCATAATATAAGATAATAAAATATACCTACACACGTTTTACGTCGTTACAACATTTTCCTTTCATCTTATAATACTACACCGTTTTATTCCAAAACGTGGTTTAATTAATTTTATTGGTCTATGTTGAGCCAATCTTGTAGGCCAAATTTGATCTGTCATTTCAGTACATTTCACGTCAACTTTGACATAAATAGCGTAAAATATACAAGACTGATTTGTTTGGTCAAATAGGTCCTATAAAATTGGCTTTATAATATTGGCTTTATACAATAGGAGTTTAAAAATAAAAAGTCGGTTCTCTCTTTAACTTTACTCTTACGGCCTTAATTACATTACTTGTACTATTTTGTACGTCATGTATGTACATAAATACATATGTATATAGGCCATATACTTCAGTATTATACATACATGAAGACTCCATTGGTACATGCCCGGGATTTTAATCTTGAAGACAGCTATAAGGTTTCGGCAAAAGTTATAAGAGATCAGCGATATTATGGAACAGAAATACCTACCCTTAGATTACTCGTGAAAGTAAAAACAAAAGATTTTAAAACTATACTTCGGGTCAAACATTTTATACTGAAACAGCAGAGAAAATAAATAATAACTACTAATCATCGAGCAGTGCTGTTTCTTAAATCGTCCCGTTTTATAAACAACATGCATCAACTTACTCGGAAGCCATTCAAAATTTTTATCCGCCATTTCCTCACGCAAAGAAACCTCGCTATCTCTTCCATTATAGATAGACCACATCTCACCACAGTCTATCCCGTGCTAAAGTAGGCTATAAATCTTCGCATTGTCACCGACAGATGGCGCTGTCCAGGTTTTTACCGCTATAACTCCACTTTGGCCCAACAGCTGGTTTTTGCTGCCACCTGCTAGATTGGATGGGATTGGCCTTTGTTTGGCTAAAACCTAAGTTTATTAATCTAGACCTTGTTGAAAGGCTGTTTTGTTACTAATTTTCTTACTGACTTAATCTAGTACTAAAGAAATTGTCTGAGTAAATTAAACGTACATGTTAGCTAAAGTTCTACAAAACGTGCGCCCTACTTTGTTTTTATGTGCAAATCATTTGCAAATGTTAGCTGTATAAATTAAACAAGATGATTAAACAAGAAGGTAGGTACAAGGTACAGATCTTTTTATAGGTACTTATTTTAGTCGAAAGTCTATATACTCAATTCAATTCAATTTATTAATTTAAATGTTTTATTAACTAAAGAAATAAAATACATACATGCACATACAAGGTACTTACATATTAATACAAAAATAGCCTTATTTTAATTTTACATACTAATTACATACATGTGCGTTCCTAGCGGACCCTAAACTAGGCATTGCCTGTATCTTGGAGGCCCAGGAAAGAATTACCTATTTGAATTAAACATTCGCGCTTTTTATAACAATGATTTTAAATGATTACAGGCTTAATTACATTAAATAATATACAACACAAAAACCAATTCAACACAAGTACATATAGTGTTTGTTACAGAACAGTAATGTACAAACTGAAGCTACTATCATATACTATCATGTGACAAATGCAATCTGCAGCCAATTTATGTAAGTAATTAAAATATCTAAGCTTATTTAAAAATATAAAAATTTTGTAACCACAAGTTACATACAGTGTTCCGCAACATTTTCCCCGTAGTTACAATAATTTCCACGCAGCCAGAGGCGCGTAGCCTCAGGTTCCAACATTAACGAACCCATTGAAAATGTTGGTGACCTCACCTAGTTACATTTACTTCTTATTTCTATTAAACGTGGCAATATTTTATATTTTCTCACGGAAACGCAAAGGAAAACTGTGGAAATTTTCTAGAAAATTTTCATTTAGAAATTGTGTTATATTTTGTATTTGATTATTGTGTCGTGTTACAAAACTTTTTCCCTACTTAGACCTATGTGGCATGACCCCAAATAAAACGAAGAGAGACATTAAATGGTAGTTTTATTTTAAAATAGCGGGTAATGCACAAATAAGTTTTACAAATTCAGGTAGATGGGAAATAGTTGTATACAATTGAAAATAAATAAAATAAGTTAAGATACTTCGGCTCGGAAGGATCCGGAGTAACAGATTACAGTATTTAAACACATTAAGAAATAGATTTATATTAATTATATTAAGGGAAGAAAGTTAAGTTACCTCGGCTCGGAAGGATTTACAAGATTAAGATTCACAAACTGCTAAGTACTTAGGGTACCAGGTACCGACTAAGTTACATATGGAACAGACCTAGGGATCGCTCAGCGAGGTGAACCTTGGAAATTAAGATTGTTAAAATTGGTTGGTTTTTTTACACTAGTGACTATGGTATGACCCAATCGCAAACTAAATTAAACCGGAGGCTATAAATGAACTGTTTTACGGTACCGTGAGGGCGGAGCGTTACCCCTGGCCGAATCACCACGTGGCGCAGAAATTAGCCGGCGCGAACCAGAGGCTGGCGGGTGGCGGCGCAAGCTTTCAGACTCCGGCAGGCGAACAGTGGCCGCGAGGAATCGCGACGCAGTCTAGCCGTCGGCGTCAGACCGTCAAAGAGGAAGTTCCAGGAGGAAGCCTCCTTCTTGGGATCTAGCCCCCGGGAACAACCCCTGGAATCGAGAAAGGGATACAATTAGAAAAATGAGGCAAACACAAGAAGGGGTCAGGCGAAAAGAAAGATGGAAACACGTGGCTAGCACCGTGCACGAAATGTCAAAAAGGCCACGTGTCGCTGGAACTTCGAGCTCGCGCAGGCCGGGGCTACTCCGTGGCGGCACGCATGCACGCGCTGATCATGCGCGCTTGCTCAGAGCTCGTGCCACGTCCTGCATGATCACGTCACGGGCCGTCCCGACAGGGCTCGCGCCGATGACGAGAATGCCGCGGAGTATGCCCTACGGAATGGCGAGATTGCTTGACATGCAATCGGAACACAACTCGAGTAATACCGCACTAAATGTAGGAAAAACGACTCACCAGTAGTAATCTGGGGTTGTTCGTAGAATATGAAAGCGCGGGCCAACAGGAACGGGCGTGAAATGTCTGGGACCCGCGTCAGTTCGAATGGTATGGCGGCGGCGGAGTCCCTCGTCCCGGTTCCTCTGGCCACAGCTCCTCCGCGTGGTGATTTTCACCAGCAGTCGTCTACTGCTGCAAGGTGTTTACTACGGACGACCGCCGATCGGAGAAAGAGGCTCTGAACCGCTGCTTCACGCTTTTTATTACGAACTCAATATCACCAAAAAAACTCAATCTGGCACCCGCCAGCGACTGCCACGTCTATATGCTAGTGAGGGGACGTCATATTCGCCAAAATCGGTAAAATCGAGGGTCGTCATAGACTAAAAACTCTATCGAGTTTTAGTGATGAGATAAATGAAGTAAGACGGTGATACCATACTAATATAAGAAAGCTAAAATGACCGCCAAATTCAAAATGGTAAATACACCAAATATGGATGTTACAATACCCCCCAACGTGCAGACAGTTTCTTCCGGAAGGAAGAAGCTGTACGCTGGACCCCAGCGTATAAACATCTACAGGCTGGTGTGGGTAGTGACACTGTCATATATCCAAAATCTATACGATAAGAAAAGGTGTTCCCTGACAAGAAATTGTAAGAAACAAATAGTAAGCAAAAGCGTAAGAAAACCAATTATTAATTAATACACATTATTTATAACAATATGTGTGCCGCCAGACAGCCGAAAGGCCGGCTTCGGCAATAACTTAACACAAGTACTAGGCTGAGACTAGGTATAAACAGTTTCAAGCCTATTTCTGAGTGGAAAAAAAAATTGGTCAAGAAAATAATCCCTTACAATGAGGGAAGAGATGAAAATGACCCCACCTCAGTAAATGGTATACCTCTATTGAAAATTCATAAGCTATTATTATCTACCCATGGAAATGATAATAACTCAGCCATCTTTGGGGGAGATAATAAAAAAAATTAAAGGATTTAAACCGAAGAAGAAAACAAGAGAGAAAAAATCTTGGCATCACCAGCACCCCAAATGTGCTGGTGAAGTGTGACTGATGTCAGAGTGGCCTACGTTGGACAACTCTGCTTCAGGTCCTTCACATGCCATTCTCCTAATATTTTGCCAGACTGAAAATCTTGTAATTCATATACCAAGTCACTCCCGCGTCTGGTTACGCGACACTTGGTATATTTAGGCGCGAGCTTGGCTGTGAAAAACTTGGCCGCGTCGCTGAGGGGATAGGTGCGTTTCCACACAGTGTCGCCCACCTGGAAACACAATGAGCGCCGGGTTTTGTTGTAGTGAGGGATGTTTCTCGCGTGTGATTTCGCTAATGCCTGAGAAACTGCAGTGAATGTATCCGTGAGATGTGCCAGTTGTGAAGCATGTTCGTCTCTAGATCCTATGGAAGGAAGAGTATCGGTCTGTGACTGATTATACCATGATCCGTTACATACCGGTTCCCTTCCATGGACTAAGAAGAAAGGTGTAAAGCGAGAAGACTCGTTCACTGCGGAGTTCATTGCGAATTGAATTTTGCATAGAAATGTATCCCACGATCGGTGATCCTGGCCTACAAGAATCGACACAGATCCTCCGCGTGGTGATTTTCACCAGCAGTCGTCTACTGCTGCAAGGTGTTTACTACGGACGACCGCCGATCGGAGAAAGAGGCTCTGAACCGCTGCTTCACGCTTTTTATTACGAACTCAATATCACCAAAAAAACTCAATCTGGCACCCGCCAGCGACTGCCACGTCTATATGCTAGTGAGGGGACGTCATATTCGCCAAAATCGGTAAAATCGAGGGTCGTCATAGACTAAAAACTCTATCGAGTTTTAGTGATGAGATAAATGAAGTAAGACGGTGATACCATACTAATATAAGAAAGCTAAAATGACCGCCAAATTCAAAATGGTAAATACACCAAATATGGATGTTACAGTCGGGTTCAGAAGATAAGGTGTGATATTTTTTTGCAATTTGTCTACTATTTGCAAATATCTTCTCCTCGTGGAGCCCTAAGTAATTCTCCTTACTGAGGGTCGTGTTGTGAGTAGAGGAGCAAAATTACAAAGGCCTCACTACCCATAAATATTTTAATAAAAAAAATGCCAATATATTAAATATTTATTAAAAAACGTTAAGCTAACGCAAGTATACACCCATATTAAACTAATTACGATGCAAAAAAATAATAACATGAGCAAAAAGATCGCCCCCGGGTGGGCTTGAACCACCAACCTTTCGGTTAACAGCCGAACGCGCTAACCAATTGCGCCACGGAGGCCTTGGGGGACGCGTCGAAATTAGACTACACAATGCCGGTATACTTACTATATATATACCCTATATGTAGTAAGTATTGAATACGTCATAATAAGCGATGTCTACACAATATAATAATATATTATGTGAGTCATGACTCATGAGGTCAGGTGAGGTCAAAGTAACGATTGTATCAATGAAATATGTTAGGTACTGTTACTATTTACTCTTGTAAATTTAATTTGCTCAGCAGGGTAAATTATGAAATTGATAAATCATTTAAGTATATTATCTATGTACCCGCGTTAGTATGAAATGAAAAGTAGCCTGTGTTAATATTAATTTATTTCCATAGGTAGGTACAGAATTGCTTCTAAATCAGTTCAGCCGTAAATATTAGCTTTAAGTTGTAACGGTACGGAAACTCACATTTGCTCAATAAACATAAATATGTATGTTAGCATATATGTCATTTTTTGTAACCTCTTAATTTGGCAGTATAATATCTTTTCTTAATTCTTCTATACCTGTTAGATATTATCTCAAAAATGACCCCACACAAAGTACCTAAATAGAAAAATAAACCGTCAGAAACAATCAAACCGACATAACTAAACTTCCAAACCGCTGGAAGTTGTCCAAGTGCCTAAAATAGCGCGAGTTAGCTCCCAATAAAATTGTTGGAATTCCGTCAGGAGCAAGCGACTGGCTCTCTGATTCATAGAGTTATGACACGGGGGCTAACCTTAGGCTGGTACTAGATAGATAGATAGAAAAATCTTTTTTAAATAAATAAATATATATTCCGGGACATTGCACACTGCGCCATCTAGCCCCACACTAAACAAACGCTTGTGTCGTGGGTACTAGATAACGGAAATAATACTTATATACTTTTCTTTGTAAATAAATACTTATTATACATACAAACGACCAGACTCAACACAAGTAATTATAAATTATTAATGGACATAAATACTTGTCATATGCGGGAATCGAACCCGCGACCTCTAGATTAGAAGGCAGAGCCACTACCAACTAAGCTAACAGGCCAGTCATTATTGCAACATACTAAACAAATTACAAAGAAAAAAGTTAAAGTTTACTTTCCTTTTTTAACACGAAATGGGCTTACGTTGGCTAATAGCCTGCTTGATGTTAAGCACCACTATTTGTCTACGATGTAGCACGCTTGTCTAGAAGAAACCTATTTACTCTAGATTTGATTATTGATTATATTTATTAAGATTGAGATTACCCGCGACACAAGCATTTGCTTAGTGTGGGGCTAGATGGCGATGTGTGCAATGTCCCGGAATATTTATTTTCACAGAAGGCTGTAGGTATCTATGACTGCAGTCTGTAAGCAGCCTTACAAAGTGGTTCGTGGAAAGAAGTGCAGCGTGTGAGTTTAGTTGAGGCTTACCTCGGCGCAAGTTTTTTGATCTAAGTTTGCGGCTTAGATCGGTTTACGCTTGTACGACTGTACGTTATTCTATCTGACGTTTGTAAAAATTGCTTCAATTATGTACTTACTATTTTGGTACTTATTAAAACTAGCCTTTGCCCGTGGCTTCGCACGCGTTATTATTCATGTATACCTTTCTCTGGAATTACTCTATTATTATTTCACAAAAATAGCATTAAGAGCGATATTTACATATTTTTCTATATATAGTCTATCGATCGAGTCGATTTTAAATTTAACAAGTTCTACAGAAAGTATGATTGCGTAGTTACATTATTGTCCTCCCAATTTTAATGAAACTTAAGCTATTTAATTTTACCTGAACAAAGCTTACGACAAAGTTGTTTCTTGGCTGCATTAGAGCGAAAGCTCGAAAGACAATGATGTTCTTTATAAAAGCCTTATCGCCGACCACCACAAGTTTATTTTTATAAAGAGTTTAAAAGTGTAGAACGCAGTATCATAGTTTATAACGTACTTATTATTATTATTATCCTGCATATTATGTTTCAGTACAGCTTTTCTTATTTGTTTGTGAATGATTTTTACCCACATTTGCATGCTACAGCATTTTTTTATCAATTAATCATTTCCAACTTTTGTGCGATAACAAATGATTAAAAGTCTTACTCCGACATTTAATTATTTTCAACTCTTTTTATTTGTTTTCGACAAAAGTACAGTTAGGCAATAGTCTAATGAAAACATAATATTATGTCATAAAGCGTTTTTAATATGGCAATTATCGTATTAATTAAAAAACTAAGCTACTGAAAATATGAACAGCGATTCTTGAAGAGGTGTAAATAAAGTAGGGGACAAAAGACAAAGAAGGGGCTAATTCCAAAGCTAAAAGAGGTCGCTTTATTTTTGGTTAATCATTAATTAGAAACTTTTGTATTTATATCTAAGAAATTGCAGGTTAGAGGACTGGAGGTAAAGTGATAAAGTTATTGTGCTTTGGTCCAGTATTTAATTAGCTTATTTTTAACCAACTACCAAAAGGAATAGAGGTTTTAAATGAAACAAAGTTATTGGATCACCAAAGGAATTCACTAGCCACAGCCAATAAAGAAACTGACCTGACGCCAAGTCGAGTGATTTATTTACCATAGAGTGTCTAACATAATATTATGTTATTCAAACTAATATAATTCCCCAATTTCTTTCCAAAATTACAAAAAATCCTATCCCCCTTTTTTTAAAAGGGTAATAGTATTCTTTGATCCTATCCATCCGATTTAGAAACAGTTGCCTAAATAAAAAAATGTTTTATTTGACATTGATACTTATGAGAAAGTGTGAAAATGTCACTACAGCGCCATCTAGCTGACACAAAATGCTTTGTATGAAGCTATGTAGGTGGCGCTGTGCGAATTGTCCCGGAACTACATATATCATTTATCTACGATTAATCAGTTTTTTTTATTAGTAAGGCCGATAAAATATTTTTAAAGATAAACATGTCTAAGAAAAGCCGAAACTATTTAAACTCTTTGGCTCATACAACTTCCTTGAGAGCTCCAAGGATACCGATAATGATTTGTGGATGACTTGCAACTTGCTATCCTTTTGATCGCGGCTTCACCTGTCATATCGCTATATTGCCTTCAACGAGCCTATCATTTATTTGCTTTTTAGGATACCGTACCCAAAAAACTGAAAGAAAATGTAATGTATTATTTATTTATGAGTATGTGTAAAAATGTTAGCTGTAAATTGTAATCCGTGGAAACTGGGCGCCTACCACGATATACTTTCCTACATTTATCTTATTGAATAAATTCTGCGGAGGAGACCCGACCCTCGGTGATGAGGAATACGGTACTAGGAAGAGGGACCCAAACAATAAAAACGGAGCATTTAAATAAACTGCCACTGTTCGTATTGCATTCATTATCCTAGATATACAAAATGAAACAAAAAAAGTATTTAAGGAAAGCCACGTTGTTTAAGATTTGGCGATTTGGATAAGGCAAGTTGTTGTCAAATATGATCCTTATTAGCATAAGTAAGGCATTCACAGTACACAATCTGACTTTTGCCGTTTATACAGACAATTAATTGTAAGGAACCCTTCGTGCAATACTGGGCGAGCACTTGGCCCGATATTTTATTTATTTTTTCATCATTCTATCTGTATTTATTTTATGGGTCAGATATTTATACTGTGCTCGAGATTGAATAGCCTTAATCGATAATGTAGGCCTTTGTTGGGATTTCTTGTTATTTTTGAAGATTTCTTTTTTGTGGTGAAAATAAATAGTAATGTGTATTGTCAAATATTTCATTTAAGGATGTAAGTATGTATGTATGGATATGGTGATCTACTTTCAAATATTGTGTTTTATTTGAAACAATATTGATGCTGAATTGTTAAATATTTTATATTACGTTTTTCTAATTAAATTTACATGTAATAAAGCTCCAAGGCTAAGTTTACCTTGCAATTTATATAATTAAATGAAATAATCCTGTCCCACTCCTTAAATTGAATAAAATAAATAGAATAATTATTCTGTCACAGTTAAAAAATGTTGGCACAGGATTTTCTCGTTTATTAAAATCATCGTCGCATGCTGCAGGCAGGGGAGAGACATCAGTCTGTCATATTAATTTGATAGAATAATCGTGTTATGAAACGTCGAGTCACTTCGATGTCAGGGGACTGACGCCGCGGTTAGAAGACTCTGGGACAGGGGAGTATTCAGGGGAGTGGAATTTTAAGAATACAACTTGTTACATAGTTGTTGCTCAGTTCAATAGTACCGGTCACGTTGGAATGGGCGCACTTTCCAACCTGCGGCATATCGCGCGTTCGCGCGGCGCCCCACCGTCGTATTTGTTTTTTTTTCGTAATAGAAGTAGGTTTATTTGCCCATCTGTGATTCATTGGCTCACCACGAAACAAATTATCGAAAAGAGACGAGTACTTTACCATAAAGCATGCCAATTTTTTGCATCCACGCCTTATTTCTGTGTTCAAAAGTTCTTGTCTATTTCAGGTAAATATATGGAATGAAAACCCATTTTATAACTATCTATTAAGAAAATAATAATTCAACTACACATTTAATTAGATTTCAATATTCAATCACATTCTTGAATGATTAAATATATTTTAAGTGGTCGTAGATGATTCATTTTAAAGCCACAGTAATTATTAGTAATATGGAAAGACGGCATTTGTTTCAAAATCTCGATAATATTTTATATATATTTTTATAATATTATAATATTTTCTCGATAATATTTTATAATATTTCTCGATAATATTTATTATATTTATTATTATATATTATATAATAATACCGCATCGCTGCCAGTGTGGTACTGATGTCGACCAGCTCGGGCACCACGGCCTCTCATGTTCGAGGAGTGCTGGTAGAATTAGCCGCCACGCTAGTCTGAACGACATCATTCGACGGGCTTTTTCCACTGCCAATGTTGCAGCTATGCTCGAACCGAGCGGCCTAGCACGTGACGATGGAAAAAGACCTGACGGTATGACTCTTGTGCCATGGAAGTTGGGTCGGCCCCTTGTGTGGGACGCAACTTGCGTCGACACATTGGCGCCGTCTCATCTGTCTATGACACGGTGTCGGGCTGGAGCGGCGGCTATTATTGCCGAGCATCACAAGAGACGCAAATATGCTAACCTCGGCCGAGGTTACATCTTTGAGCCTTTTGGAGTCGAGACTTTGGGGCCGTGGGGTCCGGGAGCCCATACTATTTTCCAAAACCTCTCGGAGCGCTTGGTTGACGCGACGCGTGACCAAAATGCTGGCCTTTTTCTGGCTCAACGTATCAGCATTGCCATCCAGCGTGGTAATGCGGCCAGCATGCTGGGTACGCTGCCCTCTGGTAGTGGGCTGGAGCACTTAGATTATCTTTAGGCTTTTCTAAAGATTTTCTAAGTGCCCCTTTTTGTAGTAGTTAGAAGTAGTATGTTTAGTTTTCCTTCACTTGTTTTTATATTTTATTATTGTATATTTCGGTTGCATCCGTCCCTGGATGTGTTGGCAAATGAGTGACGCGTCTGTCTCAGTTCCGGAGGGATGCGACTGTGAAATGTAATAAAGCGATTTCTTTATCGGTTTGCGAAGAATGGAGCGATTGTGGAGATGACGGAGATCGTATATTGAGATATTTTATGTAGATATATTTATAAGGTTACTTGTAACAATCGCAAAAAGTCATTAAGTGAAAGGCTACAGTAAGTATGTATATTAATATTGTAAATTTTTACCGTACAACTCTTCAGAGTGTGCAAAAAATCTTGCTTTGTGATAAATCAGTGTGTTAAGGCAATCCGGTCTGAACCGAAAAAGAGATACCATTTGGTATCAGTAAATTTTCATTAATTATCCTAAACCGTTCTGAACCGTATTAAATTTTTGTACAGTAAGCAAAAAGATATTTACAGTTTCTTTTAGATTTGGTTCTAGTTATTATATTAGTCCCGGCTGTTTTGAAATAGTACGGCGGTTGTATATCAGAGGTCCTTGAGGTGGTTTGAAAACTTTCATACGAATTTGAAATAGTAATTAGTTTGCCGCAAAAATAATAACAAAAGGTAAGTAAATAGTTAAAAATATTACAACGGTGCAATTATCTTAGTTATAGTGGCGATTGTGTAGGTGAGGTTCCAAGTGACTTAGTGGTCAAGGTCCTGATTGTACGCTAAAGCTTTAATTAATTACCAAGACATCAATAGATATTTTTTATTAAATTAAAGTTATCCATATTTTTTAAAAATAATTCATTTTGTAATGAATAAGTAAATAAATAAATAAAATTCATTTATTTCGGGTTACTGAGACCTATATCGAAAAATCACATTAAATTAAATTCAAAACAAAATAAATCAAATTTAATTATTACTATTTAAGGTTAACATAATATGTCCAAAGATTATAAACAAAGACAAAATATTGAAAATAAAAATAAAATGAGTTATGAAATTACAAAAAAGACAAAACACAAGGACGATAAAACACAAGGTTATACTTACTAAGTTTTTGAACACAATATTGATTACCACAAGGTAACTAACTAATTTTTTTTTAAAAAACCTGTTGAAGTTGATGCAACTATATATCTCTCAGTAAAAACTGTAGGGGTGGCTCGTGATCTGATAGGGGCATGATTAGAATGAATTCGCTTCATCATTACGTTTTCATTAGAGTTTGGTAGCAACTTGACGAGGTAGCCCTGACATGGACCATAGAAGTACTAGATGGAACAGACAACAAGACTTATTTTTACGACTTATTACTGAAGACAATGGATGGAAGACTTATTTTTTTATATTTAGTAAAAATGTTACAGTATTGACTTTTATAATGACACTAAACATAATTTGGGTTATAAACTTGATATTTAAACCATTGCCCCGGTACTTGGTGTTTTTAGTCAAATTAGAAGATAGCAAAATATGCTACTTGGGTATAACTAGGGGTCTTCTCTTGGTCGGTAGATCTTAAAGTATTTTAAGCAAGTTGTAAAAAAATTAAGACATTTTCAGACATTGTTAAACTTTTTTTTTAACTTATCCAGGTCTGCACTTAACCATAGTTTGCCTAATGGTAAACAATAACTTTGGTCTAAGATGGGCTAGCTAACGATTTATTTTAGACTAGTGGGTGCTCGCGGCTTCGCTCGCATTAAAAAGTAAAACTTGCATCCCCTATTTCACCCCTTTAAAAGTGCCATTTCCCAAAAACCCTTTCTTAGCGGATGCCTACGTCATAACATCTACATTCATTCCAAATTTCAGCCCAATCCGTCCAGTGGTTTGGGCTGTGCGTTGATAGATCACTATATCAGTCAGTCAGTCAATCAGTGAGTCAGTCACCTTTGAATTTTATATATTTAGAAGATTCGACAAAACTAGTCATTTATTTCTCGCGTATTTTGTATGAGCGATACACTTATGCTTGATCACGAATTCACCTGACGTTAATTAAACAATATCGAGACCTACCATCTAGAAGCTTGCCTAGAAAAAGCCAACTAATTTTCGACTGTCAATTTTTTACTTTAAAGATAGCAGAGAATCCAGAGCAAGGTTCCACAATATGAAATTTTGCACAATAAACGTCAATTATCATATCTAGTAAGTGTATTATCATGGCCTTTACTAAAAAGACTACCATTAAAATCTCCCGATACATCTAAAATATACGGGAGCGAACAGAGCCATAGATTGATCCAATGAGTAGACAATATTTAATATTTTTTATTTTAGTCTTCTCCAATAAAACAGTTAGTTTTTTTAATTGTTTGTTTTAGGTAAACATTTTGTCATATCAAAGTTTGGTTTACAAATAGATTATTTTAAAAATGTTTTAGTTTGTTTGCGCAAAGTTAAGCAATGTTGGTCTAATAACAATAGTTTTCGTCTAGTCTTTGTTCTGCAACTTTTTATTGAAAAAGTTTTGAATGCTTTCTTTATTTGGAGGCTTTATATAAAAATAATGTTACCACTATGTATGAAGGATTACATTTGAAAGTCATTGAAAATCATCGTGTAACATAGCTCGTGAAAAGTTCTCGTTTTGAATGTTAATTTTGAACAGATTATAATATCTAGAATGGAGACTTAAAAAGACTTTCATCGGGGAAATTGGGCATAAGCTTAGGGTTACGACCGGTGACCCCCGCTCTGGTTCGTTTCTGGTGCAACGGCTATCTATTGCCATCCAGCGCGGAAACGCAGCGAGCTTGATGGGCACATTTGCACCAGGGACGATTAGTGGCGGGTTATTTAGCTAACTTTATATTATTTGTAAGGTTGTATATATTTTAGATTATATAGTAATTAAAAATAAAAATAAAAAAGATATGGAGATATGGAGACTTTAGATTCAACTTAGTCAATCAGGGCATATGCGTATTTAGTGTACATACTTTTATGTATGTACATATGTGGAAAGTCCATACAGAAATGTTTACTTAAAGTAATACAATACGAAACACGATCCATCTTAGACCATAATTATTGCTTACCATCAGACAAACTATGGTCAAGTGCAGACCTGGTTTAGTTTAACAAAACCTATAACTCTACAAACTTATTATTCATTACAACCATAAACAAAGTATAAAAGCTGCGACCAATTCTATAAAACCGATAACCACGGCAGCGCAAATGGCTTGAAATAAAGCTCGCTTCAGAAAGCTGCGGATTACAAGGTATCAAGCGCTTTACGCTTGGCGACAATACTTACCGTTTGTACATAAATGCAATAGGTATTATGTTAGTTAACAAATAGGAAAGTTTGTTTTATACAGTACAGTTATACAGGGTTATTGCTTTTGATTTTGTTGTCAAGTTTGTTGGGGCTTTGGGCTGCTTTAGTATGGACATCGATATCAGCAACTATTAATACCTAGATTTTTAAATTTTTGTGATAAAAAAACGACTAAGGACATATTATTTAAGAATTTTATTCCGGATATAAAATATAAACAAATTTTGAATCAATTACATATATATGTAGATATGTTCGTTTTCATTCAATACGGCTGATATAATATAGTTAATTAAGACATCAGAGATGTCTTTTTTATTTAGGAATATCTTTACCATATCCGAAACTCATCTTTGTTAAATGGTCTTTGTTTTGTATTTTTTTACGTTTGATTACAACCCGCTTGAAGTTAAGCAGCGCCGTAGTCTAAAAGTGAAGTGGCTAGACGACATTAAAAAGTGGACAAAACTGAGCTATCCGCATCTAAGAGAAGCAGCATGGTACTGCAGATTTTTTTCCAATATACCTCCAAACTCCTATAAGAAGATGGCTCCCGATGATGATGATGATGTAGTCTTAGATGTTACTTAGGGTTTGTTACACATATGTCTGTATCACTCAATTATTTTTGAGTCTTACTAAATTTGTAACTTGTTCGCTTGACTGCAGGTACTACCTATTTCTAGACGATTCTACTGGTACGTACTATTAGATACTAATCTGCAGTTAGAAGCGTGTCCGCCCCGGGCGAGCACTGTGTAGCCTTACTGTATGTACCTAGGTGTTATCTAGATCTACTATTATAGATCTAGTTCGTGAAATACATTACCCACTACCTGTTAGATGGCTTTGTAGTGATTGTAAGGAACATGTTTGATAATTTGTTTTTCTTGACGTTGTTGACAAAATAGTTTGGAAAGAAATTGAATTGAAAATGTAGCAAAATAACTAAAGTACACAATATCTATACTAATATTATAAAGCTGAAGAGTTTGTTTGTTTGTTTGAACGCGATAAACTCAGGAAATACTGGTGCGAATTGAAAAATATTTTTTGTGTAGAATAGACCATTCATCGAGGAAGGCTTTAGGCTATATAGCATCACGCTGAAACTAATGGGAGCCAAGAAACAATGGATAATGTGAAAAAAACGGGGGAAATTATTCATCTTTCAGGGCTTCCGTTGCGTGAGCTGCGAAAACGGTTCAAGTCGTGGGTAACAGAAATAATTTACAAAAACTGAAGAGGTTGTTTGCAAAAATAAATATAATGCCCAAAATAACTATCCCACGCTGACGAAGTCGCGCGCACAGCTAGTTTATAATATGAGTATTATATGCGTTATCGTTATTATGACACAAGCGTTGGCTAAGTGTGGGGCTAGATGGCGCTGTGTCAAGCACTATCCCGGAAAAATTATATTATATATATTTATTTTTCTCCAAAATGAATATACCGCAAATCTAAGAATTAAATGTCGATTACCCATTCAAAGTTTTTTTTTCAATAATTTATAGGCTCGCAATTGACAACAACTCGCCTGATGTTAAGCAACGTGGTAACCGACGATTTAGCACCCTTACCTACCATAACCAACTACCACTTACCACTTGCCACTGCACAGCTTCTTAAGTCACTTTAATTAACTATTACTTTATTGAATTACTCCCTTCCTACTACAATATCATATTAAAGAGAGCAATGCATAAAATTGAAGAATCAAACGAGTAAACCTCACAGAGTAACCAAGCGAGCTCCAATCTTACTTATTTCACAAAGCGCTGCCTAAACGAAGCCTATGAACAGTCGGACGAAACGAGTCGAGATTGTGCACTTTTGAGAATAAAAAGGCTGCTTTTTAGGGATCCCTGGGTAAATAAATATATAATTTATTGCCTCCTCCTTAAAATATCTTCTTACTTCTCCTTCCTCTTTGTTTTCTTTTTCCTTTTCTTCCTTTTAAGTCGTAATATATAATTATTGTCCTGAGATAGCTTTTCCACGAGCAGTTTCTGTTTTTTTCTTTTCTTTTAACCAATAAGAAAGAAACAGGTATTGAGACCTCTCAGCAAAATAACTTGCCAAAGTTACAGCTCCAAGTTTGAATTACTTATTATTTTGTATATTCAAACATTTTGTTTTCTGCATAAATAATATAGTTATAATACAATAAAATAAATAATAAAAAATAAATAAAAAAAAAGTCATTTATTTCCCAACTTAAGTAACATTCAGGAGTTATTGGTTCTAGGTTAGTAAAGCATTATTAATGAATATCAAATTTCAATTTCTTTTAACGTTTTATTGGGCACCCAAATTTGAGCATAGGCCTCCTCCATGCGCTGCCAGTGTCTTCGGTCGTGTGCTTGTCTTGTCCAGGTACTGCATAAATAAATAAATAAATAAATATTCCGGGACAATGCACACAGCGCAATCTAGCCCCACACTAAGCAAACGCTTGTGTCGTGGGTACTAGATAACGGATATAATACTTATATACTTTTCTTTTGTAAACACATACTTATAATACATACAAACGACCATACTCAACACAAGTAATTATTATTACATTGTTCGGTCTATTCAAATATTTATTGTGTGGATGAAAGACTGTCTATAAAGGCTAAGTTGTAGCATTTTCTGTCTCATACGGAACCTTAAAGTCCAAGTGACAGCCACCCTTGGCAGTTTTTTTCAGTGTTTTTAATCTGCATGCCTTCACAACTCACTCCCTTTCAGCTCGGGGCCATTTTAATCTATTTTATACACAAGTGTGTTCAGACAAAGCGTTTGTACGATCTTAGCTAGTTGTTTATAGTTGTTTGAACCTATGATGTTAGTTAATGTAGTCAAAAATACAATTAACTAATAAAATGCTTGGTTGCTTATATCCTCGTTGTTTCGGAATGAAATAGCAGTCTTTGTCAGTCTTAGGATCCTTTAATGATTTTATTTTAACAAAATCTAGTTAGCATTTTACTATCGTATGGTAAAGTAAGGTAAGCAACATGGTCAAATTCCCAAAAGCCGTAAATTAGAGGTCTCAACTAAGCGAAGAAAAGACCAAGTGCTAAAAATGATCAAAACAAGAACTAAATTTGGTGGACAATGTGTGAAGAAGTTAGGACCATTAGTCTTTAATCGTCTGAGTAAAAAGATGAATATACTAAATGTCTCAAAATTTGAATGTGAAAAAGCTATAACCAACCACTTGCTTAAATTAAATTATAATGATACTGAAAAGCTCATAGAAATTGTTAACTGACTGAATGTGTACATGTACACACTTTCATACGCATACACACACACATCATCACTACACTACATACATCATCCCCTACACTCATTCTAGACACATACAAATAATTTTACCTAATAGCCAAACTCATCAGAGTATGCAATGTAGGTGATTCATCCATAAGGTAAACATTCCGTTACTGTACTTAAACGTATAATATATATTTATGTATGTTTAACATAAATCGTACAATTATATTATAATTAATATCCATTTGAATTTTATCGATATACCTGTAACTCATTTGCAAATTGATATTCATTCATATGTATTATTTTAATTTATTAGGTTATTCTTTTCCTACATATGGCAATCAAAAGCTGGTAAATTTTAAAAGTTGGCAGCCTGACAATGTATTTTTCTTTTTAATTATGTTTGTTTTGATTTTGATCTTGCAATTATTGTTTTTCGTTGTTGTTTTAATGTATTTATCTGTAAATAGTGTAGGATTTCAGTGAGGAATGTAGCAGTAGCTTACGTAATACAGGCCCACTGAGGGACCTAGCGCGTGGCACGGTCACAAACTCAAGTACAAAACTGAAATAGTAAGTAAACATATAGACACTAAGAAAAAAAAATTGTACGCACATCTTTTGGCTTAATAAATTATTTTTATTTTGATTATGATTTTGTATATTATAAGTATATTTTAAACGAATTAGGTAAAGTAAGTACAAAAGACAACCAAAATTTGTATATGAAACCTATAGTAATGTATGACTTGTAATAATGGAATTATGAATAAATTTATTGTATTTTATTGTAATGACTATTAAAAAAACATAGCATACATCATAACTTTGTAGAGGCTTCGAGAGCAAGACTCAGGCTTGTAAAGTCTTGACACCAGAGATACAAATTTACCTACATAGGGACATATAGGTATTTAGGTACTTTATGAAAATCATCAAATATTACCCCAACACAGACGTCATTACCTCTAAAACCTTGAAACCATTAAATGGTCCAATAATCCCGAGCATAGAAGCCGCTACTTAATTGTTCACTCGGGTCGAAGGTCTGGCAGACCTCTTCGCGCCATCGCAGGGTTAACTCAAGGTTAACCCGTTACTTGTGGGAACACTACGGACGAAGCTATTCTCACGAGTAACTAGGAATGAGATTGGGACGAATTTGTAATTAATCGAATTGAGAATTAAAATTCCAATAAGAAGACGCATTTACATCTGTGACTAAACACACACAAATAAGTGACACCATTTTAATTTTTTATGTCATATTTACATAATTATAGTCCGCAACATTCCGCAATTTCACTTGCGATAAATTGATATAAAAAGTACCTATTACATCTTTTAATTTTTGAGAAAATGTATCATCGTAAATCTACCAAATTAGTTCGAACCTAAACTAAAGCCTAAAGGAGAATCAGGAACATTCGCAGTGTTAATCAACGACAGTTCCAAATTTAAATAGGTAGATATTTTTATCATCGACATGAATCGAAAACCTGGTAGGTATATCATGCTTACCATATCAAACTATGCATCCTCAAAACCCTGTTCTGGACATCAATAAATAATCGATTTAATTTCCGAACCCGATCATCCGTCTCATCCCTAGTAAAAATTCATTTGCATCCGAAACAATAATATCGCAGAATCGGGCCAATGTATGTGCCACGATTTATTCGAGTGAATTCACTGTTTCATTCGCCTTTCTTGCTATCTGCTGGGTCAACTCTAAAGGTTGTGTTTGTATATCTAAATGGGTATAATTTTGTTTATTTTAGCTTATACATTGTATTTATATAGGTTTTAAAATTTGAAAATTCGTATTTTACAGTTTGGTTAATAAAAGAAAGTTAATAAATAAAGAGAGCAAAAAAATAAGGTGAGCTACAATAATTTTATATATAAATTAATGATGCGATAAAATGATGCCGCTTTGAAGTTCAAATCTTAATGTCCAAAAATTGATGAAGAAGAACCCAGCTATGTTTGTGAATAATACATACAATACCTGCCTGTATTGGCCGATTGTAAGATACTCCTGCTGGCAAATCCTCCCAGAATACAGCGAAGCGTGAATACTAGGTATCAGCATTTACAGCATTTACCTCTATTTCTTGTCCCCAAGCAAAAATCGCCTTACAAATTCCAACAAATTCGGTTCATTGTCAAACTTTAACGCAAGTCCCGAGGGGCTATTTTCGTTTGAGCCTTTTGTACGCAGTCGATAGCTAGAAATTCCTGTTCAAATAATTTGGCAAAAAGTTTGAGGAAGGGTTTTTCAGCCCCCAAGGGTGTGAAGTTATCGAGTGACGCCACGCAAATAGAATTTTTACAGTAATAGCCGTTGTGAAGGAAAATCTTATTTTCATATTCTTTGGAAGGAAATTGTCTTCGTGAAAATGGAGGGATCGATTTCAAGGAATTTCTTATTGTTACTTTAAACCGGGGCGAAGGAAACAAAGAAACTCCTGTCTAGCTAGAAGTAGCTACTAAGCCTTTTGATTAAAACATTCATGCTGTGTAATTTTTATACAATTCTCACTTCAATTTTAGTTTGTACTTTATTCTGTGTAAGAACACAAAAAAACACTGTTATATAGGTACTATTATTTATACAGCATACCAAAAACCTATGGAGCTATTTTAGTAGCCATAATTTAAGAAACCAATCCCATAAAACCTAGCTCGTAATTTTATTCTTGAAAAAAAAAAACAATTTCTTGATAATACACTAAACTACCAAATAAAATACCAACTAAATATCTGTGAAAATCATCATACATCTAAATAATATTCTAAACAGATATAAGTCATACATACATGCAACGTAACACAATCTGACACCCACAGTCGAAACAATGTAAAAATATAAAATTACAATGAAATCCTCCATCTACGACAAAGTAATCTCTGAGACATCGTCGGCGCCCGAAAGGAGTCACGTACTCTAAACTTATAACTCTAAACTACACGTTCTATCGTAACGTTACACCTACATACCTACAATAAATGAGACTTCTTGGTATGAATGTCACTATAACTATATGTCCTACGGTTGTCTGGAAGAGATCGCTTTTAGCGATAAGGCCGCCGTTTGTGGCATTAGTTTATTTTTTTTTCCGTTTTGTATTATGTTTTATATGTGAGTGTCCAATAAAGTATCAATCTATCTATCTATCTATAAAAGACTTTTTGTGGGTGAAAGTGATGACTAAAAGACAGTTGTTTTAAAGTTTCTTCAAATCCATCCGACACATAAAAGTCACGATTACAAATTCTAATCTAATAAATAATAATTAGCATTTTGGGGACCTTTCCTTCTACTACAGGCATATTAGAGTAAGTATTTTAGTTTTTGAAGTAAATTAAGTTTTTTATTCAATTGTTAGTATTTAGTTTATAAAATTAGTTTTTAACAAAATGTAAGTTTAATATATACAAATAGAAACTTATAGAAAAAAATATAATTTCGGAAGATACAAAACAACCAACAACATGTATTTATATTAACATGTATTATTTCAGTAAATAATTATGAAAAACTTTCTACTTCGTAACTAAATGATGCTCATATCCAATAATTAGCTCTCAATCTAAAACTTCATAACAACATTATTTATCAACCCCCCATTATTATTTATAAACAAATCCAATATAAGACAAAACTCTTCACAACTTTAAAATTACCGGAGTTTCTTCGTCATTCCAATCAAATTATTAAATTAATAATATTGACGTGCTTAGACAATCTTACCGTGATATTAAACGAAGGTTTATTATGTAAATACATATAATAAACAAATAAACAAGAATCTTTGTAACGAATTCATTATGTTCCCAACACGAGAGCAATTCGATTCACAGCTGGGAAGTATTATTTTGTTATTTTCTAAGCGGGTAGTGATGGGAAAATTTTTTATTTAAAGTCTTGAAAGACTCAAAAGCTTTGACGGTTTCTTTCTTCTTCTTTCTCATCGAAAAAAGATGTTGGACACATATTTTCACCTACCTACTGAATTTGGCAATTTGCTGTTCAAATTCAAGACAGAACACATGTCACATATGACATATATTTCGATATTATATTTAGTGCAGCAAGAGATGTTGGCGAAATAGGTATGTCAATGAGATTGGCTGCTAAAAAACAAGATTATGGGTATGCTGCACAAATAAAACACATAGTCCTGAAATATTTATTATTATTTATTATTTATTATCCCATCACTAACCCATAGGTAAAAATCTCACCGCACCGCAGCGCCCCGCTGGGCCCTCAAATAGACCCTGTATTTTTAAACGTTAAAATATGTACTAATGACACTTAATAAAATTCCTTTTAGGCCGACCATAAATTCGCTCAAACGTAGCCCTTTTTATATGGGAAAGAGTAGCAGCGTCCTATGGCTTTGGTCGTTGTAAAGTTTTTTTTTGTATGTAGTTACAATTTTAAACTATAATTTGTCTTTCAGGTGGATTCCTATGATTATAAATGTGAAACCTAGGTCATTTAGATATTCTACATATAACTTCGCCAATTCTAATACTTTATTTCTAAACGACTCTATGTAACAAATTATTTTAATTCATTATTAAAGTTTGGTCACAGCAAAAACACAATTTATATTCACATCAATTAGTAAATCTTAGAAGTAACTAAACTTCCGAGACATTGCAACTTACTAACTAGAAGTACTAGAACTATCTAATATATTTTTTTTACTAAAAAAGGCAAAAACACGTTTACGTTGAACTATTATTCTATTATGCTACTATAAATAAACAAACATACTCTCACATTTGTTCCTGTGAGTGGACAATTTATCTTTTATGACGGTAGGTATTATCCTTCCTAATTTTGGGCAATAATACCTAATGAAAAAGGACAGGAATTAGGTCCATTTTGTAATGTGGTATTATGGTAGTACTTGTGTGAGATAAGCGCTTAAGTGTGATCGGTTTATTGTAGTAATCAAGTAAATCTTAACAGGGAATGATTCCTAAACTATCTATAGTAAAATGTGTGAAGGTTATAAAATAACTTTTTCTTATCCCACTTATTATTTTAATTTAGTTAATTTACTTGTTGATGTTTCTTGAAAGTTGTGTGTTAGTTTTATTTGACGGTTCTAAATACTTTTTTTAATTTTACAGTGTATAGTGGATTAATACGTTGCTTAACATCAGGAGAGTTGTAGTCAATTGTGAAAGTGTGAGCATTATCTTGTCGAAAAAAAAAAGTAGTTCGCGAATTTCCTTAAATTGTAGAACAGTGCACGATTTGAACTATTATTATTTCTAATGCAGAAACTGAAAACAAGTAATGATATTCTTAAATCCATAGTAAAGTAATACCAAGTAGTAGGTATATACAATAAAATGTACCTATAATCTATGGTTCTGGTTATGTACACAAATGTATCCGAATATAAATAAATCCTGGAACATTCCCACTATATTTAGTGCATTTCCAATAACTGTTGACAGCATCAAACCAAGGGTTGTGGCCAGTCAAAAATAATAATTAATTTCTTATGAATGATAGAAATAGAACTAATAATGAAATATCCCTCCTTTATCTTGTATCTGTTCGCACGTGGAGTTAATTAGGCGACGGACAAAAAATAATGCTGGGCTGGTTAGAAGAAACACTAAGAGTAAGGAATGGGACAAAACGGTTTTACTGAAACTCTGGAGAAATATGTTGTGTTTTTCGACTACTCCTTAACCGACTTCAAACAACAAACAAGGAGAACTACAAAGCTTGAAGACACAGAGTGCGGTGTTGAGATTTTGAGATCCACGGAGGCCACGTTGGTTAGGAGGTGAGGTGTTGCGGTGTTATATGGAGGAACACCTAAAACCCATCAAGTTTGTTGTTTGAAGTCAGTTAAGGAGCAGTCACAGCGGAAAAACAATACATTTTTCTCCAGAGTTTCAGTTGCAATGGATTTCCGCCAAGTAACGCCTGATTCAAAATCTTAAAAAGGTTTAATTCAGATGTGGTCTTAGTTTTGAAATATGTTTATCAACAAACGTAAAACTTTTACTGATGCTGCGAGATAAATAAGAAAAGCGTGTTATGATTTTATTTTGAGGACAATTAAAGTGTGATCATCTAATTGATTTGTAAAGTAGAAAAATTTTAGCGTTTGCAAAGTGCAAGTGTAGTATTTTAAAAGTATTACATGAAACCACATTGTATAAAATCTTTGCTTCTACCTGTATTGTTCGTACCGCAAGGTTGTGGAACTCCCTGCCTGACTCTCTGTTCCCCACGCACTATAATCCAGCGATCTTCAAAGCGAGAGTGAATCGGTTCTTATCGGGTAAGCACGCTCCATCTTAGGCCATAGCCTATGTTTGCTATCAGGTAAACTATGGCCAAGTGCAAACCCGTACAAGTTAAAAAAATACTTACAATAACTTCTCATTTCACCGTTTTTGTGATATCGCAATAAAAAAATCCATTTCTTTTTTAACTTCTCTTACCTTTAACCGCCCGGCGCATTTACCGAGGCATATCAAACAACTCCAAGTCAAAGTTAATTCTTACGAAGCTCATATAGAGGTTCGAAACATTTTTTTTCTTTTATAACTTATTAATATAATTTATCAAGTTCTTAGTCTCAGTAGTCACCCTAACATTACTACCGGTGTGGTTGTCAGCGCCCAAATAACACGTCGACAAATAACTGAGGTATCCTGTTTTATTAATAAAACAATTCTTGCTTCCGACATATTATTATTCTTGCGTCTAAGGTTGTGGTAGGGATAGTGAGTTATTAGATTTAGTTAATCATACTTTGTGCATCATTACTAAGGCTCGTTTATGCAACAACAAATAAACACATATTTAGCTATTTTGACAGTATACTTTGACGCTAAATACCTACGTTTAAGAATCGTCGTGCAAGTCAACATGAGGGTAGGTACATTTATTATATAGATATATATTCTTGATAGATTATTCTTGATCAACATTAAGAAAGAACGAAAGTCTTACATAAGCATACTGCACATAACTATATTTATATATATAAAAAACTGGTTTTATCGGGATAACAAACTAAATGTTACATTAAATAAGCAAATAGGCAAAATAAATATTTTATCCATCCATGAACAATACAAGGATATGGTTACGAGTACCTAATTGGTTTTGTCACGCAGAAGTGGAACCTATTTATTTATATGAACTTATTTTTTATTATGTGTTTCCCTATTTTGCATTTCTGTTTGTCTGGTTAAATTAATGATTTTATTATTTATATATATATTAATTATATATCTACTTCAGATTTCTTAGCTGCTATAGTCAAGTTCACAGAAATCAAAATAAAAAGTTTTATTTAGATTTCTGTGGTCAAGTTACAGTCGGCGTAGACGGGGCGCTTCAACTGCAACGGTTTACCTTCTTCTTTAGCCACTCGAATGTTTTAGAGTCAAATCCACCAAATACCTAAAACTCAGGTTAATTCTAGCCTTAAATAGACATGAAACACTTTCCATCAATCAGACAAAGCTCGTCTGCTTCCCAGCGAAGCAAAGCGAACGGTGCCAAAACAGCGTCATCCGAAGCAATATTCACTACAGCATTCATTGCGTCTTTAGGACGTCGTAAAACGTGAGCGTTGCTTTACAGTCGTCAAACTACTTCCTACAAAGTTACGAGTGGTAAAGTCACGCTTACAATGTATGGGGAAGTGATGGTTGAAAGGTTTTGCTAATCGACTTCAGTTTGTGGCTTCCTAATGTTGTTTGAGAGCTATTGAAGATGGTTCTTAGGTTGGGTTGTAGATTCTTAGTCAGTAATATTATAAAGATGTAAGCTGCATATATACAAGGTGAAACAGAAGGGTGTGACAATATTAAAGAGTATACATATATATCATGTAAGGAGTCATATACCAAAATATGAAAAATTAAATCGCATATATTTTTTACCATACAAAAATTAGATAATATTTTTCACTTGATTTCGTGGCAGCCCTAGCGAGTGATCACTGACCGAACGAAACCGAAATAAGCACACATTCTTTCATCCCGTTCTAGCATTAGTTTTAACGCAACGTATTCTCTCTCTCTCGCGCTCTCAGAGAGACACCGCCGCGCCGTGTCATTTGATAGTGTCAAAAGTCAATGAACGCTCAAAATGATAAGATGTAGGGTTGCAAGTCTTAAAGTTTTAATGAAAGTTCAACTTATGATTACTCGAAATCTATGACACTTAGAATTCTGAAACCTAGTGGGCTGTATTCTATATATACATAGGTATGTATAGTATAAGTATTGTCACACCCGTCTGTTACACCTTGTATATGTATGTCAAACGTAAATGTGTATCTGTCTGATTATTTTTTCGTGTATCATTATATTAGTGGACCTAATGCGATGATACTAAACTATATTTTTGTAGTAAGAGGTATCATTTGAAACAGAAATAATAAAAAGGAAAAAAATAACTATAAAAAGTTAAGAGTTTTAACTAAATGACACATCATTAGCACATTTTTAAAAGAAATAAGACAGCAATTAAAATAAACTTGCAACTTTTGAAACACTTTGCAACTATGTGCCCCAGTCCTATAACACCGTACCAAAGTACGGAAGAGACCGTAAAGTTTCCAACCATAAACCGTATTCCAACCAATGTTAATTAGTGTCGCAGTAACAATACGATATTTATTCTATGTCCGGGTCCAAGCTGGGCAAGACCGATCGCTCCCTCGGGACACTTTAGCCCATACGAGGGTAGTGGCTAAATATACCTACTTAGTTTGAACAATATTGAGGTTAGTATAATTTGTACCTTTTATTTACATTTTTGTTGGTAGGAGATGGATCAGACAGGCTGGAGACGTACTTTGTGGCACGTTGGAGAGGAGGCATATACCCAGCAGTGGGTGAACACGGACTGACATGATGATGATGATGATGATTTTATTTACAAAATATGTTCACATTAATATCTGTGACAGTGTGCTTGATGTTAAGCAGTTGAGTGTGGAACACGTTTACCTATACCTCGAAGGTACCACTTTTTCTGTCTAGATTTTCTGACTAAATGTTTTTGATACTTGACTCGATCAAAATTTAATTAATTTAAATTGTGTTGTACAAGAGACAAAAACTAAAAATATAAATAAATCGGTTTTTAAATAGCGGAGTAATCGAGTAACATACCCACTAAAAAACTTTCAGAAGACTTGATAACTTCCTTTGTTTGGAAGTCGGTTAAAAAAGGATCAGTCAGCCTGTTATTATTTAAAACATGGCAAATCTGAACATACACTATTAATCGTTTAGTTTTTTTTTAAATACTCGTTTTGTTACGTAAAATCAACACGATATATTGATTATTGTTTTAAAAAAAATTACACAAATCATCGTGTTTTTATTAATAGAGCATGTAGCTTTCAGTTTAGGACTATTTATCAACAGCACAAAGTATTGGAAATGTATCTCAAAATCATTTTACTCCAATGGAATTAAATTTATATTAATTTCCAGGAATTTTGACCCGACTGAAACTGTAACGCAATAATTAAACGAATTCATACAACGAAATTACAAATTAATTGTTTAAAGTTATCACTTTGCCGTGAAACAATACTAATCTTCAACTGTTTGAGATATCAAATTTAATAACTGTAATAAATATGAAACGCGTGAATTAACTGTATTGAATTCCAAACCAGGTCTTTCGATGAAATATATAAATGTTATTGTCTGAATAGTTACTAAATAATATTAATTTATGTAGTTTACTTATAAATTAGTAGCTTATTTTGTTAATGTTTTGTGTAATATGTATGGAATATGTATGTATTTATTTATATATATTTTGAGTATGTTTTGGTCTTTTAACTAATGTACTCGTATGTATGTAATTATATTTTTAGTACACCGCCTGTTTATAATGTTTAGTAATGTCCATTCTTAAGGTTGCCTGGGAGAAATCGCCTAAGGCGATAAGGCCGCCCAATGTACAGCATTTTAATATATTTAAGCTTATTTCCTGTTTTGTTATTTCTATGTTTTATGGTGTACATTAAAGATATATTCTATTCTACTCTACTCTGCTCTGCTCTGCTCTGCTCTGCTCTGCTCTGCTCTGCTCTGCTCTGCTCTGCTCTGCTCTGCTCTGCTCTGCTCTGCTCTGCTCTGCTCTGCTCTGCTCTGCTCTGCTCTGCTCTGCTCTGCTCTGCTCTGCTCTGCTCTGCTCTGCTCTGCTCTGCTCTGCTCTGCTCTGCTCTGCTCTGCTCTGCTCTGCTCTGCTCTGCTCTGCTCTGCTCTGCTCTGCTCTGCTCTGCTCTGCTCTGCTCTGCTCTGCTCTGCTCTGCTCTGCTCTGCTCTGCTCTGCTCTGCTCTGCTCTGCTCTGCTCTGCTCTGCTCTGCTCTGCTCTGCTCTGCTCTGCTCTGCTCTGCTCTGCTCTGCTCTGCTCTGCTCTGCTCTGCTCTGCTCTGCTCTGCTCTGCTCTGCTCTGCTCTGCTCTACTGTACTCTATTCTATTCTATTCTATTCTAAATGCTTTTTAATAAATACTACCCTACAAAGAATAACTACATTCAGTGGAGCTTAACTTCAGACAGCCGTAAAAGTATAATATATTATGGTTAAAACAAACTAATTGAACACCATAACTATTGTTTGCTTCACATCAGGCAAGTTGTTAGTCAAGCGTGAGCCTATCGAGAGTAAAACAACTAACAGCATTAAAACTGCATCTTCTATCATTAATTTATTATCATAAAGTAGGTAAATACTTTCCGAAAAAAATTAAAATTATAAATAAATATTTCAGGACATATTATCACACAGCGCCATCTAGCCCCATACTAAGCTTACGCTTGTATCATGGGTACTCGATAACGGATATACCTAACTAACACATATATACTTTATTTGTAAATACATACTTAAGTATTATACATAAAAACGACTAGACTCAACACAAGTAATTACAAATTTTAATATGCATAATTACTTGTGTTATGCGGGAATCGAACCCGCGCCCCTAGATTAGAAGGCAGAGCCACTACCAACTAAGCTAACAGAGCAGTCAGTCACAATAAGCATCTTTACAACCATTAACCTTATCTTCCCTATCACTGTCATAAATAAATAAAAAAACATAGGTACTAAACATAATAAAGTCTGAATACATTTAATGCTTTCCTTCGAGAGAAAATAACTAAAAGAAAACCTCATCGCGTTCATTGCGAAGTGCGTAAGAATTATAATTTTATTGGCGAATGTAATTTATAGGAAATTACGATGTACACCCGTTCGCGAATATGAGCTCGCTTATCTCTGGAGGCTATAGCGGAATGCTAAGCAGTTATCAAATAAGGAGGGAGGTAGGGGCATTTTTACTGACAATTAAAAAAAACATGTTTAGGTTATCCTATTTTCTTGGTTAAACGGACGGTAGCGTACAAAAAAGTATAGGTACTGATAATAAAACTTCTGAAAAATTGGGCAGTTAATTAATAAAGTATATTGAGCTTGATTAACCATGTAGGCTATTTTATTGTTTAAAGTAATATAATTATCATGTCTTCGTCAGTTATTTCTACGCTAACTGAAATTTGAGACGATAAAGGAATAAAGCTGATGTAATTCTATTTGGAAATGAGCGAAAATAATTACGAGCGGCATGACTCGAACCTTAATTTCTCTGAAGTTAAATTTTATTTAACAAGCCAGTCGTGATATTTAGCTCGTTTCCAAATAAGTTTATTAATAAAACCTTAGTGCGGGCTTAGTACTTACCCACTAAAGACAAATTAAGATTTAAATGAATTAATGTAAAAAAATAGCCTCCAGTAATCATTTCCCTCGTAGTCTCCCTGACTAACATGCCCGCGCTCCGCCGCCGCGGCCGACTCGAGAATAGGCCTCGACTGCTTTCATTTTATTTAAAATGAAATTTTCTGCAGACGTTAGCACTTATTTGGTTTTTATAAGCAGTTTCACATGGCTGGGCCAATCGGGATTAAATTTGAGAAGAGTGACATTTTAAGAGGTAAATATGGGAGGTATGAAATTATCTCAAATTTAAAAAAAATGTGTCGTTACATTTATAAACAAAAAATCTCTTATGCGGGTCAGTAAGAATAAATGCAAGTCTTTGCTTGAAAATGACCCATTTATGTTTCTAAGTATATACATAGCCACATAAATAACACAAACCCTAAAAAGACAAAATTAAATTACAATTTTCTCTACCTGGCCGAAGTATGTAAATTTAGCATAAGCAATTATACCCCGTGATTAGATACGGGGTACATTAGACCCCCAGAGTGTGGGCTTATTAGACCCCACGATGCCTTCCGATACAATTGGTTGATTTATGAAGGAGCTTAGATTTTGCAATTTAGATTGTTGTGAATTGTAATCTTGCGGCATTATGGTATTTTCTCGTGAATAATAAGCCTTATTAAACCTAAAGCGGTAGGACTAGCCACTTGTACAGGGTTTCAGATAATGTGTATAAGATAACAAAAGAAAACCTAAAAGATATTTAAAGAGGTTAGTGGCTTAGTCCGGGAATAAGTACAACTTATGTGAAAACAACGCGGTTTGTTTCGATAAAGTACCTTTTCTAAATATTATGAAAAATAATATACTAGGTACGATTAACTCTTTAATTTAATATACAATAGTTAATAATCATGTGTTATTATGGTAATTATAATAAACTAATACATAATATTTTAATAAGGTATTTCTTTACCGGTTAAAAGTCAACCTTAAACCAATTGTACAATCTTCATTGTCCTACAAAATTTTCCCTGCCTTATCCCAGTTAAAGTGCCTGATTCCCTACAATGGAACTAAACGCGTCCTTTCACCGAATAAAAACTCAAGTAATTGTCTTGTCCACGCGAGAGATACAATTAAACTTGTGGGAACAATTGCTCCACAGTTGCTCGTAAATGATTAAAAAACTTTAAACTGAAATAGAAACAAATTGGAAACTTTGTTAGAGAATTAAGAAAAAAAGGAAAGGCGTGTTTTGGTCAGCTATTTGTATATGTAGGCGGTATGGCGGCGTGTTTCTGCTAATAGCAGTACCTACTTAATCCTGAACGAATACATGTTTATTTTTAAACGGTTTCTATTACCAATTATTTGGTAGATAATTGATGAGATTGACGACATTGTACGAGTCGAGGGTTCTTTATGGATGAGGTCTGCACAAAATCGACGTAGCTGGCACATTCAAAGAGAGGCCTATGCCCAGCAGTGGGATAGCGAAGACTGTGGATGATGATGATGATGATGAGATTGATATGTATATAAATGAGTTTTTTTACGACTGGAAATAATTTTATCAAACAGTTTAAGAAAAATAATTTTAAATGGTTTGTATAGAATAGAGACTTTTGCTACATCTGTTGATTCTTTCAAACAGTAGATATGTATTCCTATGTACGTATTACTCAAACTCAGAAGTAAACAAGGCAAAAAACCAGTTGTATAATTATTTGTTTGGATATCTTAAGTATATTTTACAAATGTTGAGTAGAAAAATTAATTATATCATACTAGAAATAGTTGATGACCGGTTAAATCTCATCCGCCAAATAAAACTAAGAGGATTCCTTCGTCTCTTCAAGAGATAGAAAACGGTGGAGATAAAAGAAAACTGAAGACAAGACGTGTATTTATTTGTTTTGTGCTCATGTTTCACATCACAGCTTTATTTCAAACTAGGTATAGAAATACCACAAATTTTATTACGTTTACTTGTATTTTGAGTATTTGACTTACGTAATAAAAGCATATTAAGATAAAAGAAGTATTTCCTATTTATTACATACTAGTATACCTACTTTAGTATGATTTACATTTATCGATTCTTGTAGGTTATAAAATTCATGTCAAAAATTCATTGAAACGCCTTAACGAAAAATAGTTTTCAGTTTGTTATCTACTTATGAGTTACTTGTATACTTCAAAAATAATAAATCTAAATATAAAAATCTAAATCTTAGTGGAAAGTAAAACCTGTAATCTGAAATAGCTGCTAGAAAATTAACCGTCCACTACATAAATCAATACGTTAACTTAATTTAAAATACTGCTGAAAGACTTCCACTGAATGGAAAGTTCTGCAGGTAAAGTACAGTTTACATAATAGTTCTCAAATAAAAAATCTAAAACATTTTAAATCCTTTAAGAGTACATTTTCATTACCTATTTAATTAGTGCTGGTTGATTTGAATATGGTATTAATTAAAGTTACAGTATGTGAATAATAAAACAGTTTAACTTACTTGACTTGTAGATAAGTGACTAATCCTATTATAATGTTATTTATAGTAATTGTTTGTTATATATATCATTTCACTACTTTTTGTACGAAGATACCCAGACTTACGTAGAAAAATCAGCAAGATTGAATAAATATGTGAAAGTTACAATACATTATAAGTCATATTAGTGAAACTTCATTTGACACCTTTGAAACTTATAAACTGATTTGGTTTAAACTACTTTATTTACAATAATAATACATAAAACAAGGGAAGAAACACAAAACATACTACTTCTAACTACAACATAAAAACTATTACTACTACATACTTATAAACTGTACTGAAATATAATCTACTATTTTTTATGTTTTTTTCTCTAACCCTCCAACGCTGCACGTTAGACGACACGACGTAATTCAATTTTATCATAGTGATATTAAGTGTTGGTACACCGTGCACCAGACGCAGTCCCCGCACGTACTATCTTACTTTACTTTCTTTGGGATTCCACCTCTCTTCATAAAGCTGTCATAAAAATTAATGCGCACTTGAACCAACTTAGATTAAATGGTTATGATTATTTCAGTCGATCCTCGGTTTGTTTCAAATTAACTGACAGACCATTTTCGGATTTTCAAACGGAGTAAATCTCGAGGATTTGTGTTTCGATAAATGTTTTTGGCCTTTAAGTTTTAAAGTATGGTAAAATATGGATGAATTGTTTTGATAGTAAAAGTACAGTAGTTCAATATCTTATCTAGTAAAAGTACATTTAAGTATTCCTAGATTTTACTTTTTACTAAAATAGTAAAGATTTTTCCATGAATAAGAAACTACTAAAAATCCTTACTCATTTACCGGGAATTAGGGTCAAGAGTTTAGTAAAAACACATTCAATGCGAAAACATCGCGATATCACGTTAATTCAAATCCCGTTTCTTTCATCACGGTTTATTTCACTAGACGCTTTTAATTTTTATTGCGCGAGCTGAAACGTAGTTAGGTTCGTTTCCCGTCGCAAAACGGTGGAAATAAAAAGTTCAGTATACGTGTAATTAAATTAATTAAAGTCTGACGGACGTATCGCGTTCTCTTGTTTTAAGATGTCATTGCGTTTAATTGGGGTCTCTCAGTCCCCGACCACGATGAAGGGTTAAGTTTTATGTGCTTGAGGATTTTTAGTTTTTGTTAATTAATAAACGATTCTGATACAGTTTGGATTTGATGCTGAATTTTGTTGCATGTTAGTAAAATTTATTAATGACAAAAATAATACAAATAAAACAAAAATTGGATCCTAAAACCTTCAGTAAACATTTTATACATTTTATTTTTATGCAGAAAATACTCTTAACATCGTTAACGTTTTTCTGGCATTCACAGTTGGTTTCCTCAAACATTAAAGCATTTAATAAGCAATTAGTAGACTCACTAAAATGTCTTCAAATCTGCTTATTCTGTGTTAAAACGCAGAATGTTGTGATATATTTTCTGAGAATATAATTATTTCAGTGTATTTGGTATCCAGGTTAGTATCATCACTGAAGTATACCTATAATCATAGCTGTGTTCTGTGTATTCTATTATAATAATTGATATTTATTAATTGCCTGGCAACAAGAATTTTCCATTTGGCTCAGGGGGTACTGACGTGCCTTAGCGACTACTCTTACTAATCTATGTAATCAGTACTTACTTAAAATTTACCATCTAATAATGCCAACAAAACAGCCAAGCACTTGAAAATACCATATTTCTTTCATTTGTGATCAAAATCACTCATCCAAGTAAATTTTGGTTATCAAAGGCGAGTAACTTACGTTAGCTTGTTTACTAACGAGATACAAATACCTTATACTTTATAGTACCAATGGTATTTACAGTCGATGAAGCAGGCAGCGGATGCGATCAGTAAGACGCTACAATTTGCGGCTTTAAATCATTCGGAGCCAGCCACCTACCTGCGCCGGCGCAAGCAGCTGCAGCGTGAGTGCAACGAATGATTTACTTGTTAGAGTTTATCTTCCTCTTTGAGTTGTGTTCTTCATAAGTAAGGTAAGATACCTAAACACTTATTTGAACACTGCGGGCAAGTAATTGTTGTTTTCATTTGGGTGACGCGTGTCATAGTAGAAATGATGATAATTCACTTGCAATTTAATTTCTGATTCTTTCATATTTTATGCTTACAAACGCAGGCTCATTATTTGGCTAAGTTCTTCATATTTTTAAAATGCACCAGAAACAAAACAAGTAGATGTGTACTAAATTATGACAATTACATATACCTACATATTTGAAAGCAAAACCGCAAATATATCTCATTCAATACGATATATTCATCTGCCTCGGCAGTACCGTTCTATCGATTGAAACATTAATTCCTTTTGACATGTTCCTGACCGCAAAATACTCGTTTACCTTTGTCAAACATATGGTCTCCACCAACTGGGAAAAATGGCAATTTCAAAAACATTAAAGACATTGTACCGTGTGACATCTGCTGGAAAAAATATGTAATTTATGTTGATAGATTTGTATGACATTTTTAAAGTGTTTTTGGTTTTAAAAAACCGCACAGATTAATGTATGGTATTTCAAATAAGAGTTTGTTAGTGTCAGACTACATTTAATTTCTTTACGGATCAATTGTGTGGTGTTCGTTAATTTCTCTATAATAAGTATAATTCATGTGTGTTTACAATATATGGGATTGCGTAAGTAATATAAGTTATAATTTACTAGAATTTTATATACAAATACAAATACAAAAATCTTTATTTCTTTAAGTTTACATAAAACAATGTGCAGGTGATACAAAAAATAATATGTTCATGAAACATCAGTGGAATATATGAAACCAATACACATATCATCTCGCAATAAAATACCATTGATATAATTTAATGGTGGTTAATGGTTGCAAGATAAGCCACCACGCTTATTACGTTCACGCATACTTCCCAAACAATAAATCATATCGCGAAGCTCCTCCAATTACAATCATTTAAATATAACCTATTTCACCCGAACCGGAGAAACGCACCATCATTATACAAAATAGAGAATATTTGGCTGGGAAGCTAAAAAAATGAAATAACAACTTAAGATTGAAAATAAATTTCAAAAAAAGAACTAATTAAATTACAGCATTGTACGCCCTCATTTTATGATTTAAAAAATGAACTAATGATGACATGTTAGTAAGTTTATTTGGAAGTAAACAAGTCTAGTATTGACAGTTTTAAAATCGACGGAGGCTATAATTTGGCTTATTAGGTATAGACTGGTGTACCATGACAAACATTGTGTTGCCATAATATTTAGTTAGGTTAGGAGTAAAATTTAACACCAAAAATACTTTTAAATATTAATTTTAGGTTTATAATTTTGTTTTAATATTTATTTAGGTTAGGAGTAAAATTTAACACCAAAATAGTAGTTTATGCAACTGTCATATAATTAAGGGTATTAAAACACGAGTGTGAGTTTATGAAACGAGCGCAGCGAGTTTCATAATAGTAACGAGTGTTTTAATACCCGTGTTATATGCTGCTGCCAACTGCCAACCAATCACTGTTCAAGCTGACCAACCAAGCATTTCTTCTAGAACTTCCTCCCAGCATCGTGTAATGAGCCGCTATAAAGCATCATTATGTTATTATTGCTCGGGATGATTAGTACAAAGTTGTTTCGCGAGGTGCCCTCAAATTAAAGCTTTTACTACTAGAAACAGGGATGAACCAAAGATAGACATAGATATATTTTAACAGAAAGGATGTGAGAGCGTTACCTGTTTGTATCACCCATACGAAACTAAGTTTTTTTCTCTAATGAGTAGTTCTATTCGTAATTATATCTTTTTGTTTTTTTTAGAAATGCGTTCTGACTCGAGATGTGATTGCGATGCATTTTTGACATTAAACGTGGTTAAATTAGGTACTTTGGGGCCTATCAAATCGAATAATTTAAAAAATCCCTACAAAATCCCCTGACAGCCATCATTCAATTGCATTATCGGTAACCATTATAAAAAATATATACCATAAACACTTTAATGAACTCTTATCACAGAGCCTTAAAATTAAAAACTATTTGAAAACACCGATGGTATCCTCAGAACGCTGGAAAATTTTGATTGCAATTCGTCTTTTCTATGAATTTTCAAATCCTCGTCCTAAACTTGCTCACGGTTGAGGTTTACGATGGCTACCCAGTCGGCAATCAATTTTATTTATTGCCTAACGATTATATTGCTAGGATTCTGTAATGTTAGCCTAATTGCCGTTTATGGCGCGATTTGTGATACTATGATGTGCGTGTTTTATTCAGCCCAGCTTGCTTTTATGGGCTCGTAATTTAATGAACGACGAAATGGAGTTGTGTCGATATGTTGGTACCGTTGGTTGGTGCAATGCTGCTATCAAGGACGATTTTTTTGAGTTATTTGTATATCAGGTATTTAATGAATTCTTACATAAATTTAACAAAACTAAATACTATTCCTAAATTAAAGTATATATCTTTCTAAACTAAAAAAAACTCACTACTTTTGGAAACTTAGTGTTTAAATTCTTTTAACTGACATAAATATTTTTGTAAGACGAGACAATAGAATTACCAACTGTTAACGTTTAGTTCGTGAATTGACTATTTCTTTTGATGAATAATAATTATCTTATCTAATTAGCAGATGTATAGTTTTTTACTTACGATAGTCAAGAGTTTGATCATCGATGAGATCACCTGAAGAAGCTTTTCTGTTCGTTTTCACCCAATTATAAGTATGGTTTTATAAGATCTAACATAGAAGATCTAAAACACTTCCCTCTATCACATTCATGTGTCCAAAGGGATTTGTTTGTGTAAGTCAAGCCAACTTGGTTCTTTCATATAATATTTGGACAAAAAATATGAGCCACAGCAAAAAGTTTTCCAATACTTAGGCTTATTCGTCAGAACTTTAGGGAAGTTGGAATTGAAGTATTTTTTCAAGACCCTATTCGGAAGACGAATTGTATCAAATGTATCCCTTGAACCCTTTCATAAGCCACTGTTCCATCTACAGCCTTCCGTTTCACTGATGAGAGACCATTCACTACGGAAAAACAGATTCTTCCAGTTTTTTCTATGCCTTTCTACCAGAACGTAGGCATTTATTTACCAAAAATCCAATTTATCTAAACGAGAATACAAGCATAAAAGAGAATCACATCTGTTGTATTGATATTAAATTATATTCGTAATTTAAACTCCAAATATCATATTAAAATATCAAACCAATGAGTAACATCTTGACTAATGCCAGTTCATAAAACGAACGAAAATAAATAACAATACGGCCTCCAACAAAAAATAGCAATTGATCATTCGAATAGAATTCAAAAATCCACAGAGACGAATCGCTGTTCATAATTCGAATTTGGTGCGTTGATAAAAAACAAAATGGCGGCGCGCCGGCATTTATTAACCCTTTCGTAATACCCGGGTCCGGTGTGATAAATACTGCTCCCTTAACTTTTGCTCATGAGTCATTACGGCATTTAAATAATTCGTGCTGGAGTGAGTTCTGATTTATGATAGCTGCCCTGACAGGGGTTTAATCTGCGTTCAGGAATATGACAGTTGTGCGTACGATGCGAAGATGCTATCGCTGGGAGGGAGGAAAATGTCAGAAACTCTCAGCTAATGCTTAACTCACTTATTGTTAAGTTGGTTATGTTAAATGATATGGATGTGTAATGGCTTTACGCATTATTAATCTCGTATTTGAGGGACATATTGTTGGATATCCACATTGAAAGTTTAATGGTTAGATCTGTTTTACTAACCATGCAGTGGGTTCTTGTTTGGCCTTCTTTAAAAATAAAGACACACATTTCATGTTTAGATTGTTTTTATTTCGGCTAAACATAGGCAGTGAGTCAGGAAGAATCACGACCAATTTTGATATGCAGTGATAAAATAAATCCTTATAAATGACATTCCTGATTCTACTAGGCTGTAAAATTTTCATTCTTCCGTTTACTTCCTAACATTTCACCAATACAAGCCACAATTCACATCTAAAACATTTACACCGCTACAAACAACACGGCAGAGTATAAACATGAGGGTAGAACAAGAAAACATCGCATCGCACTTTCGCTGCGAGCGCATCCGATAATCGAGGAGTATCGGATAAATAATCGTCATCTGCACGCTGGGCACGTCCCTACCGCAGTGTTGTGAGGTGCAGGACATGGAGGGAACATATTTGGAGGTGGTTCATGTGTTTTTCTTAATGTTTCTTTTTATGTGAATTTTTGTAACGGGCACTCTTATAGTATTAAATTTTACTCTTATGTTTGATCACGACACCCGATAAAAAAAAGCGGTTTATAAAAATATAGACTGGTTATTGAGAATTGACTAACGTCTGCCAAGTCTGTAAAGCGTACTATATATTGGTATCGTAATAGAATGATATGTTTAGTGTAGATGGATACAAATCATTATGTTTCAAGCTCATTGCGTAACCTGTGTGATAAAAATTAAAGTTCGCCTTTTGACCCATACATTTCGTCTTGTTTCGTAAAAAAGATGGCATTCTCTTGTTTTGGAGGCCAACACTTCTGGTCGCTGCGCCAAAAGAGTAAGTAGTTTATTAAAGCATAATTGAATACCACATCCATTTCTTTCTTTCCTCTCTACAGCCCCTCTGCAATAGATCCCCAGCATACTGGCTCACTACAATTGAGGTATTCGCGCGAAAAACCGCCACTACGAGGTGCAACCTCGTGCAAGCCCGTGCTAGAGCACGTACTGTACGTGAGCTGGGGCATTATCATTTTATTTCGAGCACTTTGCTTACGTTTCCGACTTTTGGCTAAGTATTTTATTTTAAAAGGGATGAATAAATAGAATTTAGGTGTTTCTTTGACAAGAGAAGTTTAGAAGACTTAAAAGTTTGTATTGTCTTTTTTCATTTATTTAACTAAGACGTAAATTGTTGCTATTTTTTTGGCAACGATGCATTATTGCAGCTTAGGCAATTTTACTTAAATCATATCGTGTCTGAAAATGATAAAATGTTCCTTTGTGTAATGTCTGTGTTTTAGGTATACAAAATTTAATAGTAGATTCGAAAAATATGTAGCATAACAACATAAACATGTATAGCGTCATAGCTCACAAACCCGACCCGCCGTAAATAAAGCTTTGTCTAACACAACCAACACACAACTTCGGGACAGTTCAGAATTCCCACCAATAAACTTTATTACGCGACCTAACCAAACAAAACTCTAAATAAATGTATAAATCAAACACCCTGACAAAAGACTGATCAGAAAAAAGGAGCGTGAATTCCAGTTTGTTTGTAACCCTCCAAAGCAAGGGTTTATTGAGATATCAAATAAAAAATCAGCGGTCGAACGCGGGCTAACAAGGCCCCATCGACAATGCTGCTTGATTTAGCTCAACTTTATTGTGCAACGTTATTTATACTCCTGTGTTCCTTTCTAGACGGCACGATTCAATGTTACACCCCAACTCTAGAGAACATCCAATCTTAGCCCAACCCGCACTCAAAAATAAACCTTATCACATTACCAACATAGTTGAAACTAGCTTAGCATCAAACCGAACATAGAAACGATAGTGCGGAAAATATGAAATTTACCAACGCATTTTATTAAGAATCGAGAATGTATATCTCGATTTCTGTGTGCGGTTTGATTGGAAATATGCTTATGGCTGTTTCCTCGGACGGGAACATTGGATTACGTCTGCAGTGGCTGAATGCAGCCCCGTTTAAGGACTACATTCCTTTGAGAAGGAGCTTTCTAGCTGGTTCTGGCTATATTCTTGGCGATCAAAGGTTCCTTGAGACGAATAGCTGGAGTGGATTTAGGTCAGCTGTGAGACTGGACGGTGTTTGACAAGCATGCATGTGTAAATACTGGTAGCATTGATAAATGTATGCAAGCTTAGCTATTACCTGTCATGCTATTTTAAATGTGTTTTGTAACGTTGAAATGTTTAAAATCACACATTACTTAGGTAATACTATTTAGATGTAAAAAATGTCTCGAAGATATATTTTTAAAAACACATACACCTAGATAGTTAATTTATTTTATTGAGTTTGGTACAGTAACAGACAATCAGTTATAAATATATACTAAACATTTTTAAGAATAATATTAAACTGAGAATCAAAATAAGACTATACACAGCGTTGTTAAGTGATAATAAACACTAAGTAATATGTACTTATGTACGTATGTAAGTATATAAAAATATGTTTTCCATGTGTGACATTTTCCACGTCAATTTGTGTAAGTAGGTTGCCATGCCATGAAGTAATCCTCTTACCATCTTGACTGGAGGCAATGATCGATTACACCCATTCAATATACTCACAAAATAATCGCTTTACGAGTTGTACCGCAAATATCGTCAGCACTTTACTCGTAATGCCATCAACTGTCACAGAGACCATCAATCAAACCACTCGCACTATAACAAACAAAAAAAAACAGACAAATCGAATAAAGTACTTTACCGTTTAAAAACCGAACGTACCCAAATGGAACTTTTTGCAAACACACTCCACATTCACCAAAAACGCGCCGTTTTAATATTAATTAAAAAACAAAAACGCTTGCGTTAAACCCGCGAGTGTTCCAAAATCGAATCAAAGGAGTAATTCGAATGGAATAGTCGAATGAATTGATAGAATCGGTGCGTCCGAGTCATATCTACTGCAATGTTCTACAACAAAATGACAAACGATATTGCGTCTTATCTGTTTGAATTTACGTTTGGTTTTGAGTTCAGAATGTTTGGGCGCAGTTTTGATTTGTTAACATGGTTATGTAAAAGAGTTATGTTTTCAGAGATTTCTCATGTCAGCCGTAGCAAAATGGTTAAGTGCTCGGTTTTTAGAGGTATCCGTTGTTCGGATTCAGTTAGCCATGTTTTACTCGTATTTGCATTCAATTCGAACGTCACTCGCAATGCAGTGTGTTACTGGTTTACCTTTTATGAATTACATTATTTATTTATAAGAGTTAGTATTGAAAGCTTTTTGGAAACCCTCATTTTATTGAACCATATTTCAAATAACTAATTCCGGTAAAAATAGCCGATGAAATAACCGACTAACACACTACCAGAAATGCCTAGCTACGAACAAAAGTTTATGAAATATTATAATAGTATAGGCCCCAGTTTGACTAAGCAACCCCTTAAAGAGAAGAGATCACTCAAGGTGATTAAGCCGCCCACTTGTACATTATTTTTAATTTAAGTCTTTTTACTGTAATTAATTAATTTTGGTGTGCAATAAAGATATATTGAGATATATATTATTTATTTTTCAGCAGCAGGGAGAGATGGCGGGACATCGTGAGGCGAGCTACATCTGCCACCCAGAACAATACTACATGTTTACCAGGACCACTCTGCCAAGAGTGTTACGACTGAGAAGAAGAAGAAAGATATATTGTATTGTATTAAAGAAGCTTCTTCTTTCGATGATCTACAAAAGACTTTTGATTATAATATTGTAACTAAGCTACATTTTAATTTCCTTTGTTATCGACTAAGATGTCTTACCCTTAATAATTATAACATTTTACCACGATAGTTTTATCTCCTTATTATATCCCGCAGTTTCAGCAAGTTTAATGAAGTCTGCGAGAGTCCGAAACTATTCCACGTTTAAGTTCAGCAGCTTATTCTGCCGACTTTGTATCAGTCATTTTCAATTGCTTCCAATTTCTTGACTGGTTAATTTGTTCGGAGAGTAAGTATTTGTAAAATATATTTATGAAGTAGTTATTAGTAGTATGTCGCAATCTTTGATTATTTACTTTGATTATTGACAAGTAACCTTACCTTAAGTACCTTTATGTTAAATATGTTCTTTTTTATTTGGTGTACAATAAAGTATATTTGATTTGATTTGAAGTAATTAATCAAAGGTAGCAATTAAAAGTAGGCATAAGAAGAAGAAGTAGTTTAAATAATATATTTTCTGATGTACAGGCATACTAACTAAATGGTGTTTTATTGATTTTATATCAGGCGAGTTGTAGTCAAGATAAGCAAGTAAGTATATAATGTAAATAATGCTTTTATCTCACAAGACTATATTTACATATATTTTTATCTGTAAGCCAATTTGGTCTGAAGTAGTTGAGCACTAGAAATAAATTGGCAGAGCCAAATGGGAATTACAAGGTCTACATTTTTGGCTCCTCTACAGGGGAGAAATTAAATTCTTAGCAGTTTTAGACAAGGTTTTTATTAAAGAAAAAATGTGTAATGGGCGTAGCACATAAACTTACTTGCATACAGAACTATTTATGTATACTTAGCTTTCTACGAAAATGATTTTCCTTCTAAAATTTTGTTTGATTATTGACTGACATATTAATGAAGAATTGTAAATTTTAAGATGTATAAATTTATAGTTCCGAAGATTGATTTAAATTAATAATTGTATAAAATATAGGGCGCGCACCAGATTCACAAATCTCAGCCTATGTACTTACTTGACGTTTACTGAAACATGCATCGTGAGTTCAGAATTTCAAATCAAGTGTTGCCACTGTATGCTATGACCACTAATACTGGTGTTAGGCCGCCCGCCCAGCGGGAAGCTTTTATAAGGCGGACTATAAATCAAGGGCGGGAAAATATTTAAAAGCCTGCCTTGCCTCGCTTCTTAGGCGGTTTTTCGCTGGCTTAGACCTTTTAAGAGCCCTATATTTTGCGAAACAAAAAAGAAAACAATTCTTTTATGAGTCTCGTAAGGCGTGTATCTGATGAAAATATTTTGTTACTTTATTGCCGAGTCTGTACTAAGGTTTGGCTGGAAACAGTGTTTTACATAATACGTTTATACAACAGTCTCGCTTAACATGCAGATATCACAGCTAAAAATATAGCTATTTATACCTTATAATTTATTAGATTATCTCTCTCTCTTGAGTCGTATATCCTCATGACTGAGGGTCGTGACTCCCCTGCAGAATTAATTCGTTAGGGGGAGTTTTCTTGGGCAGATACACCGTGGTGGGCGCCCAGGTCCTTCCACGGAAGACACATGTCCTCGGATATTGTGGTCCTCAAACTTGTCGGTTTCCTCACGATGTTTTCCTTCACCGTTAAGCGAGTGCAAATCCACACATAACTTGAAAATACAATTCATTGGTGTAGGGCCGGATTCGAACCAGGGTGCGTCTAAATGAAAAGCAGACACTGGAACCGCTGAGCCACACTCGCTAGATTATCTCGAGACACTTTCAAAACCAATCAAGAGTTGATAGATTGATACATGATTTTTCGAATGTTACTTCTTGTGCGTGAATCCAGCGAGTGAAACATGAATGTGTCATAATGATACGCACTTACTTACTAAAGATAATTATATTGTATGGTGTGAGGAAAATCACATTCTTTCACTGTGTTTTTTTTTTCTATTTAGTTCATCAACAGAATTGTACTACAATTAAAACTTATAACTAAATACACAAATATATAACGATATGTACGCTTCCTTAAACAATGAACCTAGCTAACTTAACATTAGTGACAAAAAAAACCTACTACCACTTCAAAATAGACATACCTACACAAAAATATAATACAAATAACATTAACTAGTATTTAAATACCTTATTCAAATTCAATTTTACCGAAGATATAGAGAACCTTTATTAAAGACATCAATAAATAGCCTGATATTATCTCTGTTGTATACATCACACATACGGTTAACCGGGGAAAACTTAAGAACATTAGTACGACATCTAGCCGGGGTGAAACTATTTTTCCATAGCGTCCTTGCCTTAGGCAATGGTACTCTGATGTTCATCTTTGCTAATACCTCTGGACAATCAACGATTCCGTTTATCAATTGATCCGTCCAGGCCTCCAGGCACTCCCTGTACTTCAAGGTTGTTTTCTCTGGACAATCAAGTCTCCGTGATTGCCTCGATCTTTGCTTAAACTTTGGTAATCTACTACTATATAAAAATAAGTCAGGTTTTCCTTCCTGACGCTATAACTCCAGAACGCACGAACTGATTTCCACGGTTTTGCATTCGTTGGAAAGGTTTCTGTTTCTCGGGCTCCGTGAGGTTAATATAAAAAACGAAGCCATCTGGTGGCGAAACGGAGTTCACCGGGTTTGCTAGTCGTTATTAAATTAGCAGTCATATAAAAATTTTCATGCAGTCAAGTGCTTATTTTTTGTAGTCATGAATCAATGTTGTATTTATTGTCACCTAACGTATGCTATCGAGACAATGCTGTTCATTATTAATAGCTTTTTAATAAAGTCCCTGATGAGAAGAAACTACTTCAATCAATGTATATCCGGAAGCTAGTAGAGAGTTAGCGCTATATTGCTGTCGTTCAGACGCCGGTCGCGCCCTCTGGTACTCGTACGTAAATCACTCCAGTTAGTGTCTAGATGTGGTAGGTATGGGCACAGATGATATGGATATGGTATAATATAAACGATTAAGTGGTGGCCTGGAAGAAATATTGTTGATAAAGCTTTAACTTGCTAGGTAATTAGCACATCAGTATCAGCTCATTAAACACCTTAAAAGGGCATAAGTCTCATTCTTTTTACGCCAATAATAATACATGTTTTGCACTGTTCTTGCTAGCACATATATAAGTGTTATGTGTTCTGTATAGACTATTTAATTTGGAAATTAGGTATAAAATCTAACGACAAAAAATGTTTCGTTGTATCTATTGGGTATCTTGATAATATATTACGTACATTATTATTTTGCAGCTATATTTTGGTTATGAGTACACTGAAATTAAAAACTGAGTTTTGAAATTCTAAATTTGGAGGCCACTGTGTTACACTTGTTCAGTTTGGGTCGCCTTTTGACTAATAAAAATAAAAAACCTTCTTTTTTGGAACTCGGTTACAAACACGTTTTTATTTTTTTATTTTACCACATCAAACATTTTCGTAGCTCGGTCACCATCACAAATTCAGTGGCACTTAAATACTCGTTTAAGTTACTTAACCCTGAAACTGAAAGTTACGAGTTGATTACATATTTATTGAAACAAACGCATTTTCTGTAAAGCTAATGGTCTATTTTGGTCAGTTAATAATACTTGTACAAACAGTTTTCATATACATTTGGGTGTGAAATAAGTTAACACTCTCAACTAGAATATCAAGTAAGTATTTTGTGTTCTCACAAAAGGGATTTAGATTAAAAACAAATAAAATGAAATGTATGAAATTGACAGAAGCTTACCTATTTATAAAAATCAATTGATTTACGCTTTACAAAATGTTCCTATTTTTTTAATGCATTATTCAATGTAGCGTTATTAATTAACATTAATCTATACTAATATTATAAAGCTGAAGAGTTTGTTTGTTTGTTTGAACGTGCTAATCTCAGGAACTACTGGTGCGAATTGAAAAAATATTTTTGTGTGGAATAGACCATTAATTGAGGAAGGCTTTAGGCTATATAACATCACACTGCAACTAATAGGAGCGAAGAAACCATGGAAAATGTGGAAAAATGGGGAAATTAATCATCTTTGAGGGTTTCCGTAAATAACTATTCCACGCTGACAAGGTCGCTGGCACAGCTAGTCGTAAATAAATGTGGAGTACATTTTTAGATAAAATTCGCTAAATTTACTCTTAGACAAGAGTTGTTGAAGTTGAATTTTATTATTAAACCTATTTGAAATGGCTTGAAACTTTGATAGTTTGCTGTATATTTATGAGGTTACTAGACATCCATTACAAATTGATTATTTTGGTTGGCTAGACACTAAAGCTCAGAATTACAGTTTTTCATAAATATATGTAAGTAGGTAAAAATATAATAAAAAGAAAATTAATACATATAATTAATTATAATAATTAATACATTAGGTATTTTCATTTCAAAATTATTCATTATCTCTCATCATAATACACATTTAAACATAAATTTAACAATCATATTTTAAAATTTGTAACCCATAAATTAATCACAATTATCTCGCCCGAAAGAAATCATTTGTTTAATTTTATATACACATTTCACCTAAACGTTCGAAAAAAAAGAAATTCCAAATATAACTTTGTAAGGAGTTCAAAGGAGTATCCTTTTGAAGTGATTCCAAATTCAAACCCTTCCAATGATGCATACCCTAATTAGTAGATGTGACGTTATTTATGTTTGTCCCGCGGGCTCGGGCGGGTCCGATAGAACAGACAGAGATAAATGGATGTTTTGAGCCGGAAGAGAGAGATGGAGTGACTTCTTGCGGGCAGATTAGAAATAGGTGGGTAGCTAACGTTTTTGAATATTATTTTTAAATTTATTTTCTACCTAACTTTGTATGTATTTGTGAAACCAGCCGAGTAATTTTATACCAATGCAAAAAAAAAACATTTTACTCACAAGTTTAGAAATAATAAGTTTTCATGACTTGAAATGATATCATGAGGTTTTTATTTGGGCTCTGTGTTTTTCCTTTAAAATAAGTATTCATTTAAAAATTAGATCAGTCTAAATTCCTATGCAATTCTAACAGTTATATTTCTATCTTGGCTCTTTTAACGTACATTATTTACTCTAAGTCTCTGTATATTTTAAACTATTTTATCCCCGGTCTCCCTCACTAGGTTATCTCGTTGTCGCCGCGGGCAGATTCTGACATGCGAGCAAGGAGCGTCGTTATGATCCTCTGATAGCCTGTTGTACAAATGTACGTACAGACATACACCCCCATCTAAGGCAGATTAGATAAATAATATAAACCTGTGCCAAGTTTAGGTGCAGCTATATTAAAATAAGTACCTACGTATTAGCATAGCCATCCAGCGTGGTAATGCGGCCAGTATGCTGGGCACGCTGCCCTCTAGTAGTGGACTGGAGCACTTAGATTATCTTTAGGCTTTTCTAAAGATTTTCTAAGTGCCCCTTTTTTGTAGTAGTTAGTAGTAGTATGTTTAGTTTTTCTTCCCTTGTTTTTATATTTTATTATTGTAAATAAACTTTATTTCTGTACCTATGTATAGTTGCACATATACAGTATTTTTTTGTTCATATTGTTGATCTTGTCAACTATCTGTGGATTTGTAATATTCGTGCTTTTTATTCCAAAACAACGCGAACAAAGTTAATTAGTAAATATCTAAACGTCTATTAGTTAAGTCATAAAATGACTTACACATTTTGTTGCCATATTGGGCCTTATTACAAGACGTGGTTTAAATATAAGTCGAGACCAAGTCTGTTTTAGTTGTTCGAATATTGTCTGTCTGCTGTCATAATTAACAAACTGCCAAAATCTACCAACGTTAAATCAAAGTTCCAATTTTAAGTTGACATTTTGATTGCTTGTATGTGATGTCTGAACAACAAGAATCGACTTTCTATTTTCAAAGTCCTGGACTAATATATATTAGTCCAGGACTTTGAATTTGTATAAACCGCGTTTTGTAATAAGGCGGATTAAGTTTATGTATTTTTTTTAATATTGCTTATTGTTATATAGGTCTAGGTGGCGCTGTGTAAATTGCCCCATAATTTTTGTTGTAATTTTTCTGTATATAATAAGCATCCACATATAAGATATTCACCCTCGCAGCCTCTAGAAACAATCCAGAAGCCCTTAATCACCGATACCAAGCCACTTGTAAATCCCCTATACTGTGATATATTGTTCTTAAAGGAGGCTTTACACCACAGAACAGAGAAGTAGGCTTTACACTATTCTAAATTGGCTTGAAAGTTTGTTTATAAATTATGTTTTATTTTCCTGACCATAAATTAGTTAGTAACCTAGTGATCAAATGCATGACTGTAGAGTTAAAATATGTAACTGAAAGTTTGTATGCCAAACTTTTACGAGTTGGTGTTGATGATGTTTGTGCAAAATATAAAGTTTATTTAATTTGATAAGTCCCTCGTTTGTATTTTGACTCTTCTTCTTCTTCTTCTTATGGTGCCTCTCCAACTAGTGAAGGCTGGCAGTCAGCTCTGCATACTTCATTTTGTTCATTGCCAAGCGAAACAATTCTGCGGCACTTCTGATCCCGGTCCATTCTCGAATGTTCCGCAACCAGGACTTCTTTCTGCGACCGACTCGTCTTCTCCCCGCAATTTTTCCCATCATTATAAGTTGCAAAAGTTCGTATCTATCGTGCCTAAGCACATGACCCAAGTATGCAACTTTGCGTTGTTTGACGGTCTGCAAAAGTTTGCGTTTTTGACCAACTCGCCGCATTTTGACTCTCTAAGGTATTTATTGCACAGATGAAGTGATCTAGCTTATTTTTTTTAAATTTAACTTAAAAGGCCTCAGGTACTTTTTAACCATGAAGTTAAATTAAAATATTAGTATTGATTAAAATATGCCTAGTATAAAAAAGACCCAGAAATGCTATCCATCTATATATACATGAAAATTGGCTTAACGGATCATCATGATTTTTTTGTATATAAGTAGGTTGTATTAGGTCTTAGGAGTGGCATAGCTACATTTTACCCTGAAATAATGCGAGTGGAGCCGCGAACGTCCACTAGTATTATTATAAAAGCTATAATTTGTGAGCAATGTGAAGGTTTGTGTCTATGTTTGTTACTGCTTCGTTCAAACGGCTGTACCTGTTTCACATTGTTTTTTTATCCGAGATAAGGAGTAGCCTTTGATAATCCATTAATACATAGCCCTTTTCTTATTCTGGCTATAATTTATTTGTATGTAAGTAGATAAATATTTGCAAAAAAAACAAAGTATGTGTGTAAAAGCTGCATAATACTTTATTCGTGAGTATTCACGGACCATAAATCTGGCCACACCCTGATTGGAGGCGACGGTACATTAGCAATAGAAGCCCTTTGCTGGCATAGAACCTTTTCACAATACCTACAAAATATCTCTGTTTTCTTTTACATTACACCATGAAGTTAAAACTAACGTACTTGTGATGTTTGTAAATAACTGACCTACCTACCAAAAAATGCGCCCCATGAACTATACGACTATTTATAGAAAAAAAACTAAAAACTTACAATGAAGAAAAGTTTTTATCAAGTGCAAGTTTCTAATTTTCACTCTGAAATGAAAAAGTAGAAACTTAAGAATTGGCTTACCTACATCTTTTATTCAAAATGGTGAATAAAATATACTGGCTTTAATCTTTTATTACGACAAGGTGGTTCAATGATATTGTTTAGGAAAGTGCCATTTGTTGTTACCGAATGTGGCGGTTATCTACGATTGCCGCCTGTCTTCAACTCAAGATTTAGGGCAGGTTTAAAACACGCAACGATAGAAATTCACGGGGTTTTTTCTTCAGTACCGTTGATATACTTTTAAAATTAAACAATATATAACACATATATGACACTAAACTAAAAAAGAGTATGTACATTTAACCTAAATTCAAAACATAAATAATTTGTTGGAATTTTGTGAAACGATTAAACTCACAAATTTACCTCTTCTATAAATTATATAAGTTACCACTGCCCCTGTATTGTATCATCTACATGATCATCATCTTCAGCCCTTGTTGATCTACTGCTGCGTATAGGCCTTCTCCTATATGTGTCTTTGGTGTCAGTCTTGTGCTTTTTTGTCCAGAGAATATAATTAGAGTAGAACTTCTAAAATTCTTTACCATACTAAGTCGCTGAGATCGTCTTTGGCTAACAACCACTACATTGATATTTACTATTCTATCTACATCTATACATGACAAATTGTAACACGTAGATTTACACTAAAATAAATGTCGACAAGGTTAACAGCACGTTTATGTAATCAAAGAAGTCGCACAAGTTTTACTAATCAGTTTAAACTGGAACGTACACAGATAAGATATCAGTTTGTACGCGCCTTTCACCTCGCCGCTGGAAACTGCGCGTGATTTTTGCAACTCGTTCTGTACCTTCGATAGCTCAGTTGGTAGAGCGGTGGACTGTAGTTGGTTCTGATGGTCATCCATAGGTCGCTGGTTCAAATCCGGCTCGAAGGAGTCTTTTTTGTTAAACCACTCTTTCATCAGTGCCTGGTGGGGAAAAGTACGTATAGGTGTATCTTACACTAGGTACATATGACATGAGTCTCTATTTGCACTATTTACATTGCAATTTGAATCTACATACTGGATATTTAATTGGCTTCAGCTTGGCTTATCTTGAAACTAAGAACGAAGAATATAGGGAAAGTTCAGAAAACTAGTAGACACCGCGGATTTCGGCCGACTAGCCCGACGGTAGCATTAAAATTTCTGAAAAGGTCACTGCCCGATCCATTATTTCAGTTTGTTACAATCTTTGTTATTCTTCACTTGATTTTCTTCTTCTTATCGAATGACAGTACCCAACTCTGGAGTCGAGAGTTTATCCAGCCGCCCTAAGGGCCTAGAAACAACTAACTGAAACCTCACTGTAAATTCAAGGGCTATGCAATACTGTGCATGCATAAAAACCAACACCAACTTTTAATACCAAGCATTAAACGCAAAAAATAAGCCCCAAACGAGTAATAAACCTCGCAGCTAATAGCCCCCAGTCCGATATCCGTAAACATGTGCGCAAACATGCTTTGAGGCTGGTGGCTGTAAAACCACTTGAAACTAGACCATTACACCGAAACACTGGAACTAGGTCGCGTGGGAGCGCTCCGACGATGTAAAGCGGGAGTCAGCAGGTGAAGTTGTGATTTTGTTACATTTCTTTTTTTAAGCCGTATTAATCTTTTCTTAGAGTCATCATCATCATCATCGGGTGCCCTCTTCATATACAATTTTGGAGGCAAAATTTTTCAGCTATCCCATATTGCTTCTTTTATAGGTCATAGACAGGATTAATGGTGTCAGTTCTGTTCAGGAGAAGATATCTTGTATGTTAACTCAATTGATAACATTATATGACCTTAATGAAGTGAATTTTTTGTTTATTTAGTTTTAAGATATCATATTAAAGGATTAACCTACAATAGACCCAACCATTACCTACCTTGGTAATCAAAAACTTCCATAACGTTTCAGTCATAAATGAGTGGCGAAACCAAATTAAATCTGATGTTTTTGTGCAAATAAGTTGGAAACCAATATTTGAAGAGTAAGACACGGATTACATAAGAGGAAAGTCTTATACCATGTAGAAGTGGTAGTGACCTGTCTTTATGCTGATATTATAACCTCATGCCATCAAAAATCTACCCTTATCGAAAACCAGACGACAAAAACCCCAACCAAAACAAAACGAGCGAACCTCCTCCACTGCATTCCACCGTCCCAATGTGTTCCCGAAACTTTTTTCTATTCCATGCTTTCTTTCCTTTCTTTTGACGGTGACAGAACTCTAATGGAATGTTACAACGTAGATTCGCTTTCTTCGGTGCTTTGAAAAATGGCGACATTCGCGATTGTAGCGTTTGTGCGGGAATGGAGCCCGTGATTGATGTTTCATGTTTATATTTCTGGGTAATCAAGGAGACGGGCAAAATTCACAGCTATTTGTTTGTATAAAGTGAAAAAAAAATCATCTAGTGACATCTAGCCCCATACTACGCATATGCTTGTATCATGGGTACAAGATAACGGATATATTACATTATATACTTTTCTTTTATAAATACATACTTATTTTACATAGTAACGACCAGACTCAACACAATCGCGGAAGCGAATCTTTATTATGCGGGAATCAAACCTGCACCCCTAGATTAGAAGGCAGAGCCACTACCAACTAAGCTAACAGAGCAGTCTAATTAGTTAGTTGCAGTCTTTTTTAGTAAATAATCATTAACTTGTGTTTTGGTAGCCTATTTTACAATGCACTCTGTAATTTGGATCACATGCAACGATTCTTGAGAGTGTACAATATGTGTAATATATATAATTTGCGTATGTAATATTCAATATTCATATGCAACACAGCACAGGACAGTACATATCATCCTTTAAGAGTATTTTACTGCCTAACTTTATTTCCTGACGCTTCGTTTGTCAACCAGTTTGACATTTCAACACATGCAGGTCCCTTCTTGGCTTGGACTACTATTCGTTTGTGCGGGTACCATTTCAGATGACCTGCTGTTCAAATGCTTGACTGTAAATAGCCAGTGTAAAAAGGAGCAAGGATCACTTGGTAATCATGATGAACAACTGAACACAATAACCTAAATTAAATTAATACCATGTCTGAAATAGTTATTTTTATACCCTTTGATTCACTTTCTGTAATTTTTGTACATAATTTTAAGTATTGTATTCTAAAAGGCCTCTCAGTGTTGGCTACGGCCCCACTGATGCCTTATAAATATCGGGTGTAAGACCCATCATTCTGTAAAAATGTAAATACTAATTCTTGAGTAGAAATTCCTATCATAATAATTGGTCTCCACAAATAACCCATTCCAACCCCGTAAATCTTCACCCTCCCATAATAACATGGTGTTAATCCACTGTCAGTCGTGACAATCCATAAACTGTCAACATTTAATTAACTTTTTATTAAACCGTTAACTCGTTTTATTACAAACATTCGCGTATTTATTAGAACCGTTTAGAACGAGCTTAATTAAATGGTCAGCAAATTATTTGTTTTAGTTTGTTTATCGATCTAGTCTTAATATATATAAATCTCGTGTCACAATGTTTGTCCTCAATGGACTCCTAAACCACCCAACCGATTATAATAAAATTCGCACACCATGCGCAGCTCGATCCAACTTGAGAGATAGGATAGTTTAAATCTCAAATTATAGTCGCAATTTTAATTTATTGCCAATTATTTGTCTGTTATTATTTGACAGTCGCAGCTATCCGTTAACTCCAAATGATTCTAACAGATGTCGATACCTTTCGACTGGGTCGAGTAAGTAATCAATAGATGGCGCTGCCATGGTAAATCCACGAACGTGTCATATAAGTTCAATAGATGGCGCTGCTATGGATAGTGGACTCCGTGACTGACGTTCTCTTATTGTTCCTCTTAGATTGTTTACTATAATGTAATATAACAAAAACTTTAGCCACAGCAACGCGTGGCCGGGTCAGCTAGTAATTAATAAATTATTTGTTCAGTTAGTAAAAAATACAGGAAATAGCTGCCACACATATACACATCAACTGTCTAAACTAATTCTATGAGTTTTAGTAAAACGTGTTCACAAACCAAGGTTGTTCGGATTTATTATCATATCAGGAAATTTTACAAAATATAATTTGGAAAACTGAATACCTTTTCTTCAAAGAAGCTTGGCTTACCAAAAAAGGTCTTATAGTTCATAGAGATTAAAACTTAATAATAATTTAAATAATAATAATAAACTTAATAGTAATTTTAATTTGAGCACCATTTAGCCTATGATAGTCTACTTGTGATAATATATCTAAGGCATTTATATTTGTTCGCATTATACTCGTAAGTACAGGCTTATGATAATTATTTGAGATTAAAATTAACTAAATATCTTAAATCTCAACGAATTGTAGGCAGATAATTGCTACGAGCATGCAGCTTTTATTAATGTGTTCATACATTAAATAATGACCCTAATGATTATTTTCATCAGAGTGCTTCTATTTAATTTCACACATAAATTTTACTAAACACACAGTTATCATAATTATTTTTAATATTAAGTATCTCATATGACCTCCGACCTTTCATACTCCATACTAATATAAAGGCAAAATGAATACGATGCTTAGCTTTTGATTGCCGTATTTTGATCTCTCTCATCTACAATGTATACTTACTGTAATATATAATATTATCTATACTAATATATAAAGCTGAAGAGTTTGTTTGTTTGTTTGAACGCGCTAATCTCAGGAACTACTGGTGCGAATTGAAAAATTCTTTCCGCGTGCACTGTACAAACTTTCTTATAAACTATCAAACTTCTTTCTACAAAGTAAACTGTATCAAACAGTGTCCTTCGTGGTGGTACCTAAATCCATTCCCCAATTAACCCTAAGATAGCGCGCGCCCTCGGCGGCATAAAGTACCTAGATACCAGATAGTACGTATCTCCTTCTAGGGTACCAGGGACTTATAAACTATTGGGATATGCCAGTTTGACGTTGACTTACGCATGACATCGTAGTTTGTGGTAAAGAAAAGCGAGAGATGCCAATTGTAACTTATTTTGTGCATTCCTTTATTTCTGATAATAAATGATGTGAACTTCTTAGTTTCATCGTGATAAGAACCAAATCAAAACGTTACTAAAGTCAAAAGCCTTTTTTACCTCCTAGTAAGTAATGTGTGGCATCCTGTGTTGTTTTTTTAATTTTATCGATTTAACCAATTAATCATGTAAACCAATAAACAGATCGCTTGCTTTTCAAAAATGTAACTCGGGAATTTATGACTATTTACTCGTACTACAAGTTTTACTATAACCTGCTACTCATTTCAAGTCCACCTTACCATTAGTCCTTGTATATTTCGTACGGTAATAATCCACTTGGCTGTCACACCGCGGCCCAATTAGTTGAAGCCTTACGATATAGCCTCCGTAGTCATTTATATAGACTCAGTAGAGGGCACTATCAGTTGGTATAGAGGGGAGTCGGTAGCGATAGAAGTTCTTTAGGGCGATATTTAAGCATTTCTCAAGAAAAATAATATTATGAATGAATGAATGAACGAATGAATGAATGCATTAGTAGTCCGAAAACTAGGAAAACGAAGACGCCTAAACTCATGTTCTATGATGAATGATAATGATAGAAGTATTTGTCAGTTGTAAGCGTTTCCAAGTAAAAAAATCCTTCGTATTAGTTGCGTAGATGTACTTTGTTTTAATTACATTGAAAAAGCGTAGCTTCTCGTACAGCTTAGGAATGATTTGTTTGCATACATGCATTTATGTCCGTAAACCTCACATAGCTATTATTTGATTTATTTACAACAAGTAAATTTTAATATTAAAACTTTCGTGAGACATTTTATCAAAAGATTAACTAAACGGTTTTCACTCACGTGTAAATCGCGTAAGTCGTTTACGCGTTTCGGATGTTGTGACATCCATCTTCAGAACGTTCGTTCTGGGTCGCGGCAACACGCAGATTGCGCGCCGCCGGGACACGGGCGCGGGGGCCTGTGGTGGTAACAAGTAAATTATACGCGACAACATGCACGAATTATACGTGAGTGAAAACCGTCTTAGGTACATATTAAGTAAATCATAGTTAAATACATTCTTCTTCACGACACAGATACAGTTCACACCATTTTGAATCCGCCTTTAATAAGGGTATGCTCACCAATAACTCTGTATAAACACAAGCTCGTGTATACTATCACTATGATTTGCTACAGAGGGTTGAAACCAGGCGGGGGTTCATAAAGGTGTTAATGAAAGTATTTTGTTTATTTGCTTGTTCTTATCTTAGGGAAAGGAAGCTTTTGTTACCGATTTGTGATAATTTCCTTGCTTTTAAGATACCCTTTAATACCAAAAAAATATATCTTTAAAACGTTGTTTTGTTTGTGTTGTGGAACAATCTGTCGTAGAGCACCTAACGGTGTTTGTCCAGTCACGTTTGGGAGCTATTTATATTAACTACTTTAGTTGTTAGTTTACTTGAGGTTTCAATGCAAGCGTCGCTTAAGGCTGCCTGCGCTTACCACTAGGCAGTATAGAAACAATATTTCGCTAAAAATACGTATCACATGGCATAGTTGTGCCCTACTACACATAATACAAACATAAATAGGAATTATATTTGTGTGGAAACAAACTATTGAAATGACTTTATGTTTGAATGCTTTATTAACATTGTAATCATCGTAATTAAAATTTATTTTGTACCTTAAATCTTATTTAAAAATCTATCACTAATAATAATGAGTTAGAGAGTGCGATATAATACCATTTCTAGATACATATGAGTCCCTAGTTCCCACAGTTAATTACTTACGTGTGTAAAAGACAGTTCAGTATAAAAAAAGATAGTTCATATAGGAATAGTTACTTTATGAATGTCTCTGACAGTATCCAGATTTAATATCTGGGAATCCTTCCGTCTAGACATGTTTGCGTCAGTTCCGAGCAGCCGTTTGTGACAAGGAAGCTTCTTGAATATTAACATGTAACTGTACTTTATATACTACATCTAGATGTATTATGTAGGTCAATACACGGAGAAAAAAGTGTTTTGATGTACCTACCCGTAAATAAAACAGTGATGTAACTAATGGGAAATCTTTTCCCTGGTTATTACGAGTAATATGATGTTGTAGTATTCAGTTTTAACGTTTACTTATGTACCAAAAGCATGTCTGTACCAAATCAAATAAAAATATATCATCTAGTGCCTATTTAAGAAGGTAAGTATTATCGGCAATACAGGTCACGGTATGAGAAAAACTTACGATTGTATTAAGTTTACTAGCTTGAAACACAAAAATTAAAAATCCAGTTGCTTTAAATGAAACTCTATTGTAGTGTATGGTGCAGCATGTATTCTCTAGATTTCAAGACTAATTCTAGAATTCTAGGAAAAAAGGTAAGGAAAGTATATCTCACAATATCACACAACACCCACCTAGCCTTCAGGAAGTCGTCACCGCCGTGTGAGTCGCACGTCACTTTGACGGCTGACTGGATGAAATGTATCGCTTCCAACCGAGGTGGGATCCGTCATCCGTCAATACTGCGGCAGCTTGACAGACTGCGCGGTTCCATTTTTGATATTGTTTTACGTGTGCAATTATTTTGGAAATAGTATGTACTGTGTTCGAGTTGGTAATAGAAGGAAAACATGTATTTGTTCATTGTCCGAATGCTATTTTTTCTTTCTGGAAAATAAAATCAATTCTGTCGACCGTCTAACAGTTCAACAATTTCGGAACCAATTAGTTCAAATATGACTATATAAGAAAACAAGCATACTATCTTTGCAAGTGACAGCAAATAAACGTGGCTTTATATTCCCTTACATACATTCAGAATGTTCCCCAACATAATTACAGAAAGATTTTTCTTTAGAACCCCTTCGTCCAAATAATATTATCACCCGTTTTTGCATACAAATTATAAAAAAAAATGCAAATAAGTGTCCCTTTTCATTATCCTGTCATTTTGAACAAGGATACGTAAATAAAGAGCGTAATAAAACCATGCCATGGGCGGGGGTTTTAATTTTTGTAACATTTTTATGGAGCCATTTTGGAGATAATTTTCAGAAGGTTGTGAAGGGTTATATAGAAAAGAGAGTTTGCACGAGAATTTTAAATTCAAGCATTTAAAGCATTTTGATTTTATTTGTACAATAAGTCAGAAATGACCTATTCTTTGAGTCGTATTTCCTCATGACTGAGGGTCGTGACTCCCCCGCAGAATTAACTTGCTAAGTAAGTTCTCTTGAGCAGATATGTACATCGTGGTGGGCGCCCAGCTCCTTCCACGGAAGACACATGTCCTCGGATATTGTGGTCCTCAAATATGTCGGTTTCCTCACGATGTTTTCCTTCACCGCTAAGATAGTGCAAATCCACACATGACTTGAAAATACAAGTCATTGGTGTAGAGCTGCATTCGAAACAGGATGCGTCTGGATGAAAAGCAGACTCTGGAATCGCTGAGCCACACACGTTTTTTCTTTTTTGACCTATTAAGACTGTATTACTAAAAATTAAACTGAAATTACAAGAGATAGAATAAGCAAGAACCATATTTACTAAAGCTTATATTTTGTATGCTTTCTTTATGCCAATATAACAAAGAAGGTAGGTAAATTCAAAAAGTGGGCGAAAAGTGAACTAATAGTTTTTCAACGACTTATTTCTCAGTTTATTCGCTTAATTGTGTTCAAACGTGAATGCAAACGATGCAATCTGGCACACTTGGAAAATTAAAAATAAACTGTCAAGTGCATGTTGGTTATATCGGGACGGTTCCGTACAATAAACAGTAGCTAGTTCGAATATTAAGTAGAACGTTGCTTAAAATCAGGCAAGTTTTTGTCAAACGTGACCAATCAAGTATTAAAAAAATGAATTTTAATTGGACAAACAAAAAAAAGTAGAGTAAACCGGTTTCTTCTAGGCAAGCGCTTTAGATCGTAGACTATAACGTTGCTTACCATCAGGCAAGTTGTAGTCAAGCGTAAGCCTATATCATGTACAAAAAAAATGATATTATGACTAAACTATAATTTGTCGGTCTTCAAGTCGAGAGTAAACCGGTTTCTTCTAGGCAAGCGCGCTACATCGTAGACTGTAACGTTGTTTAACATCAGGCAAGTTGTAGTCAAGCGTAAGCCTATTTCATGTTAAAAAAAAATTAAGCAATATTAATTTACAATGAGTAGTCCAAACCATAACTGAGCATTTGTGTTAGGTTAAATTGATTACATAGGATTAAGTAAGATTGAAACTTAATAATCAATCAATCATGACTGTCAGACTAGTCTAAAACTAATTTAAATCTAGATTAGTCTAATACTATATAATTATTTTAAAAAAATCTAGCAAACCGTTTTTAATATTTGTTAAATAAAAAATAACAAAACAATTTATCCTAGCTACATTACAACAGTTTTAAAAGAAAATTACTTCCATGTTCATTTTGCACGGACCCCTAAAATATCATTAAACCATTATGAAAGCATACCTCAGTTTTTCTTTTCCTCCCACCTCATAAGACATTGACCTCTAACTGTATATATATAAGAACTATTTTGTTTTGTAGTTTTAAAACAGGAAGGGTTTAAATAATCAAGTCGTTTTAGTTCCGTATCAACTACGCTTGATGGGATCGTATCGCCCCCTTTTTGTTTGTAAAAAATTCAACACATTTTGATTGGATTTTCAGTTAATTAGCCACAATGCAGTTTATTTTAAAAGGGCTTAAACAAACAAAGACAGGGGTAGAAATATGCGATTAAAATGGTAGGAAACACAATATTTTTTTATAAAAAGACCTACAAAATACACAAAACCATGCCACTCAAAATTCTAATTATGTTATGAAAACGGTTTTAACATTTTATACGGAAACAAAACTAACCATGACGTCATTGAAACCTGACCTATGGGTATCTTTTTTGATGCGTTTTCTTTCTAGAACAAACATACAATAGAATACATAAATACATACACAATCGTTGGCACTAATATATTCTGTTACAATCCTTATCCGGAGATTCACAAAATAAAATGGTTTAGCTTTTAATATTTTTACAACAATATCAACAAAAAACCACTCAACAGATCTGTCCCATGAAAGGGGCAAACATTTTGTTTTCACATTTTAACAGCCGGAAAATAAAACAAAGGCACTCAAAGTTAACCTTGTCGATTTGCCTACCAGTGTAAAAGTGGTTTTACACAGGTCACACTTTTAATTTTGAGCACAAATTTTTAGTAATTCCATTATCCACGCCAGAGAATTTTACGTGTACGTGTATTTTGTTTAGCAGCTTGCAAACATTCGCTCTGCTGTCCATCATCAGGATGCTCAGCATTGAGCTATCGCCTAGAGGAAGAGGAATATTTTGTTTATTAGGAATATTAGATAAATGTAGCTCGTGTACATTTGCAGTGGTAAGTTTTTAAATTGACTGCATACACCATAAGAGTGTAAGATAATTTAGTCTGATTTTATAATTAGAGAGGACTGCAAAAAACAATCTTTACTACTTGGTGAATTAGCCAATTGCGTAATTTTTTTTACTAATTTTCAGTCACACATTTGTCTACTAAGTCCACGGAGGCAATATTCTCACAAGACACACTATAGTTAAAGTTGCAGCATCAGCAGATTCGGGATCAACCTGGGTCTCAAATAAGGCTGCCGAAATACACAATTACCGTAGGTTTCTCTAGTGTAAAAGCACATTAACTCCCAAATACCCGAACAAAGGGCCGGAGAACGATGACCAAAGAGAATAATCACGGGAAGGGCTATTTCCTATTAGCAGGGTAGGTACTTGTTCCAGGGAAGGTACTTCCAGAGTGTTCGGAAGGGTCAATTTACATGTTTAAATTGTTAGGCGCAATACAATTGTCCAATTAATAATTTTCAGAATTGAGGTAAAAATTAAATGACAAGGCCTTGCTAAATTTGGTACCTTTGTAGGTACAGAATTCAAAATAATTTGTGTGAATTAATGGAATATTTGGTTTGGAAACTCTTGATAAGTTTGAACTGTGTATGTTGTGGATACGAGTAATGATTTGTTGATGATAAGCATGATTCTTTTAGTCTGAAGTACTCTAAAGCCATGAGATGGCAATGCGCTACTGTTTAAATAATATTCGGGGTCATTTTACAATAAATACAATTAAGTAAAAAAAAAAACCAATTTAACACCTTAAAATCCTTACTTACACTTGACAAATCATAAGCGACCTCTTTACCCTAAATCACAAACTAAACAGTAAGTGCACAATCCCGATTAGTCCATAACAATCAAACGCAAGTTGGCTAGAACAATATATTGTTCCAACTTTGGACAGCAGAGCGAATGTTCGCAAGCTGCTGGCAAGATTTATGTGATCCTAGCCATAGTAAAAATATTTAGACAGTATTTTATGTTCATATATTTTTCACAGATTCTACGATCATTAATTACCAAATGCCTAGAATTAGAAGAAACAAAAAACGAATAAATCAAATAAAAATAGATGCATTCATAAATAGCTTTATGTGATCTTAGTCACTTTTTCAAAATAATTCCACTTATGTTAATAATTAATACATAATGTAAAAGAGAATTCGATTTCTGGTTACTTTGACCGATAGACGGTCCAACAGATCTACGTATTTTTGGTATGCAGACAGTTTTTCATTGTAAGGTCTAGTGAAACAGGCTATTTTGCATCCAGACACTACGCAGTCACGGGCACCCACAACTTTCAAGATTAGTACTGACTTATAATACTCAAATATTACTCCAGCTTAAACTTCCAGCACGTAGTATTCGACTGTCCTCTAACCAAGTATGACGGACAAATGGAGTATTTTAAAACTTTAACCGCAGATGCGACTGTGATATTTAAAAACACGTCTATGAAGTAGAAATTTGAAACATGCCATACGATAAATAAATAAATAGAAGTTTGTTAAATTACTGCCAGATATGTTTACTGTGTCATTGCTGGTGAAATACCCCACGGGATTCTTCGGACGTTCTGCTTTGCTCAGTCTTTGGTATGTCCTTGTCGTTTGGTTTCTCGCGTGCTTTACATCTTCTGATGGGACGGAATGGGGTTTGGTCAGGTTCGTTTGCTGTAATTGACCGAACTGCCTACTTAATTTCTTGGGAAAAAATCATAGTATTATTAAATAAATAAAAGTCGTTGGGATGCTTGTTATGTCACTGTGTTCATTTCTAAATTTAAAAACATAAGTGTCGACCTTTTTTTTGTTGTGTTTTTTTTTGTTTTTTTTTAGTTCTCACAATAATACTAGTTTATAACGTTCGTAGTTTTAACATGACACCTGACGATATTGCAATATAAATCGCCATGTATGGAGTACTTAAATTTTAATGTAGGTAATTTTGCTAATGAAAAAGTTTAAGAAGAGCACAATATTCTTTATCTTCTTATATTATTAACTAACAATAAAATATGCTCAAAAAACAGCTCGCTTTCAACTTCCATAACCCATTTCATACGAATATAAGCACAGCGTAAGTGCTTCTTTGTTATCGTATTTTCCTACGTTTCCACCATCATTTTCTTTTCATTCACTATACGAGCATGTTATTCATAAATCTCAATAGACGCTATGCATCTATACACATAATAAAGCTGAAGAGGGTAAAAGATCTAAACATGGAAGATATTAGAAAACAAAATACTTAAAATCGATAATAAAACACGTTTCTGCAGTTTTTTTTTCTTCTTTGTGTTTATTAGTGTGTCTGTATGTCTGTTTCTTTAAACGCTCATCACGCTAAAACGCCTGTACGGATCCTCATAATTTTTGGTATATAGGTGGTATGAGGTCTTGGGAGTATCATAGGCTTTTTATCCTGAAATAATGCGAGTAAAGCCACGGGCGTCTACTAGTTTACTTATAAAAATGTTTATTTGTTTGCCAATACTTTGCCACGTAAATAACTTGAGCGGTAGCGCCGTAGAATAGCTAATAGTACAGCGCTTAGGAAAATGGGGTTTGTAAATGTGTTATTTTGTTTGATGTTTTAGCTAAATGTGGACTTACATAAACTAAAAAATGTAAGCAAATCGAAGTTTTAGTAATTGTTTTACGTATTTAAACTTTATTTACGTAGATATTTAAATAATCTGCACAAATTGGCTTTTTTGGTCAACAAAGCTTAAAAATATCTGATCTGATGTCTGCTAGACTTCAGTAAACTCACCAATACATTTTTGCATTAGACAAAACATCCAATTCCCCCCACTTTTCTCCCCCTAAAAGAAGGTTTCCCCCCCGGTGGGTGTAAATCCCTTCGGACCACTATATCACCGGCCGCCGCTGATTCTGCACCTCATTAGCATTTATATTAATTTTATTATTTTATTTTAATATTACATGCCTGAAACGTGTTGGGGCATTTTAGTACATGCTACAAACATTGTGTTGCACAAAAGTTTTGGCATGATTTAGGAGTGAAATGTATGTTGTATTTAGAATTATAGTAGTTTACAGAAAATTGTACCCACTTATGCATTTACTTGTCACGATCAAAGTGTTTGTTTAGTAAAAAAAATGATATTTTTTTATTAAAAAATATTCATGATGAATGAGACTAACTCATAAACAAAACAAAGCGCCAACCTTACACCACTAAGATTCTACGATTCCACAGATAACTGCATCTCACTTTGTCACATGGAAACGATATAAATGTTAATGCAACTTAATCTACTACAGAACAATAGTCGAATAAACATCGAGAGCAATAAACCAAACATAAACTCAATAAGGAACTAGATATTCACACATTCTGACGCCGCCACCGTCCAGCAAAACAAGATCTCTGCGACCAAAACGATGGAAATAATTTCCATATAAACCCAGTCTGTCGGAAGGTCACAACGTATTGGTTCCGCAATAGTTAAGCAAGTCAGTGATAGCATCGTTTCGGATGCGCACACAATGAACGCTTGCACCGTATAAGGAGGCGATAGTATCTCGGGTTTTGCATACATTGCTCATTTACATAATACATGCGACTCTAGGAAATAATGAACACAGTAATGGTCAACTCTTCTGCGCTGGACTCGGAACTCTGTACGGAGTAAATTTTAAATAATTGGACGTTGAGTGTGAAAATTGCATCGGAGATCGTTAGGTTAAAAGTTTCATTCAATTCGATAAATTTTATCGAATATGGAGTCGTACTCGAAATGGTTAAGAGCTTTTATGCTTTTGCACGTTAATATTTCAAGTTTTGTTGATTTTTATGTTGAGTTTTTTGGGGTTCCATGTTTGTACAAGCTACAACAGAAATGCATACTACAAAACCCGCATTCTAGTAGGTTAACAAATTAAAATTGTTTGATTGCTAACTTTTCCTAGTGTTTTTTATACGCTACAGTAAGTAGTAGGTAAAAGAAATACGGAAAAGAAATTATAAGAAACTATAAAATTACAACAATAAAACTCCAAAAAGAAATTGAATTCAAACCTTACCTCCATTATTATACATTTTAAACTCATAACAGCTTTATTTAATTAAACCTCTTGTTAGATCTATCAAAAGCCAACCGTTTATCTAATACGTGGGTGATTAAATTGTCAAAAACGCAAATTTAACCGGATTTCAACCTCCCTCTCTCATACCTATCAAAAACCGTCTTTTCTAAGCCCCTCACTTGAAACTGACGGCACTTCAAAACAAATAAAAATTCAAACTCATCGAATGCTCAAGTTATTCAGCAAGCCTATAATTTCGTTCAGCGTAACGTAAAGTCAATTGACCCAATTCGAGGCAAGTCTAGGAATAGCTGATATTGTAGAAACATAACTGAGCCAAAGAATAATTGCACGAAATGGTCAACCACCACTGCGGCTCTTAGGGACTAACAATAACCAAGTATTCGGCAGCATTCAGCTATTTCCACCATCTTAACCAATCACGAAGCAAATCGTGGAAAGACTTGGGCGCCCAGCACGATGATCTGCCCAAGAGAACTCCCCAAACCAAACGAATTAATTCTGGGGGGAGTCACAACTCTCAGTCACGAGGCGAATACGACTCAAAGAGAGAGATCCAATCACGAAAGACTTTTCTGTGCGAAAAGTATGCGAAAGAGAGATTTAATGTGGAAGCACTTTCGACATAGCAATTTTAAAGAGTTACAATTCTATACTCTTAATTATTCGTAAAGGCGGGTACTTCACAAATATTTCACGTTTTTACATACAGCTCCGACGTGAGATGTTTGCCGATTTATTTATTTTACAGGGATCTGAAGGGGATGCTTCTTTTGGAATAATTTTCTATATCCGCATTGTTGCCTTGTCCTAGGTGGAGAAAGAATTCTTGAATGGGGTTGTGAGGTAAAGTGTTGTTTATTCATTAGTTAACAACAAAGTCTCTTCGTTTGAGACATATCAGAACTAATATTATTAATAGTGATATATCTATTTCGTGGAAGGACCTGGGCGCCTACCGCGATGTATCTACCCAAGAGAACTCCCCTAACGAATTAATTCTGCGGGGGAGTCACGACCCTCAGTCATGAGAAAATACGACTCACTTAAGAGATCTATCTGTATCTGAAAGCTTCTACGACAGAAAAGTTTTTTGTTTAACTTTTTTGCTGTGTTTTCCTGTAAGGTCCTCGCTATTTTTCATATATCTATAGAGGTTTAAAAACAAAACAAAGTTAAATAAATCAAAATCTCTAATTATCTGGAACGTACGATTTAGTAATTTCTTGTACTAGTTCTTGACTAATCGGAAACGTTTCTTGAAAGCGATGTACCAATCAGAACCACATTAAAGATGGATGTTTGATCAGCATCAATTCTAATAACTTTGATGGTAGACCTCGAATAAACAGTTTAATATTAATAGCGATATTACCAAACTCGGATGAAGCAACCGGAAACGATATCTTCCTTCTATATCGTGAGCTACGATTTATAAATGAACATTAATGCCACGTTAATACTCAATGGTACTAGCATATAACATTACAGCTTTTTTATTAAATATATATTATGTGTATTTGCATCTTTGGAAAAGTTGATTTACGGATTCTAATAGGTAAATTTACACCCCTACTAGTAAGAGGTGGAGGAACGTTGTTACAGAATATAAAAAGAAACATCAGTCACGTGCATGGAAACAGTTATTTAATTTTGCTTCGCCTCAATACCTAATCTGGGCAAGAACAGCGCAAGACAGGGAGTATTGACGTAAGAGGGCGGAGGCCTATGCCTTGCAGTGGGTCCCATTAGGCTGATGATGATGATGATGATGAATACCTAATCTAGCCACTTCATTCTCTGACGTCCTGGGCTTCTTTTCCCTGGAATCTTGCCTTCGAGAATCAACCTTGGAAAATCATAGAGGGATCCTCTCTGCATAATGTCCAAAGAAAGCGACTTTGGTCTCATGACGTCAGTAAATGAAGTGGCTAGACGACATTAAAAAGTGGACAAAACTGAGCTATTCGCATCTAAAAGAAGCAGCATGGGATCGCAGAAAATTTTGCCAATTGACCTCCAAACTTCAATATGAAGATGGCACCCGATGATGATGAATATCTAATCCGAAAAAGCATTACTTAGTAAAATTTAACTAACTTTATTACTACAACTACTAATCATTCTTTTTCTATTTTTAGTCACAAAAATTACTTTAACATAATATGTTAGCTTTGTGTGTAATATCTTAGTGAAACTCCCAGCCCTCGGCGGGAGTAGACCTAGACGCTGTGAGAGTGAGTGAGTGCTCCGGTGACCTAGTCAATGTAAGCAGCAAGCCTGTAATCAGCGGGCGAACCGTGCCGTGTGGGGCCAGTAACATGGAGATGTTTGGATACAATATCTCATAACGAGACAAAAAGATATATATGGCCTAGCAGGAATGTTTTGATGACTTGGATATATTTCGATACTTTATCTAGTAACGTGACAAAGAGACATATATGACCTAGCAATAGTCCAGTACATAAACAATCTGATTACAATGGCAAAAGACAGGAAGGCATATTCATGATGGTGCTTCTGTGATTAGGGTAACACGAGATATAGTAGGTCCAGATGACTATCATAGAACCTTTGTTGTTAAAGCAAGTCGAATGCCCGTCGTCGGTCGGTTCAAAAACGGCTGTTTCATATTTACACTAATTCAACGTAAAATAGCACATACAAAGAAGCTTCAATTTCATTATTGTTTTATAATTTTGTAATCACCGTTTAATTGAGTAAATTCCTTTACAACGGATTTCTAACTTTCACCTTAATAAAAAAAATACAATAACTGAAATTATTTTTTTACCCCGTAACTCGCTATATTCCCGGCCCGCCCGCGACTGGCGGGGTCCACGAGACCGCCGGTATGTGTTACAAGCTTTATTACATGCAATTTGTTACCTTCGATCGGATTCCGTATTCAATGCCTGATCGATGGGCGTGACTCTGTAAACAGTTACTGCCTTTGTTCGTAAGGGAATGACGTAGGGAACATTAAACATACACTCATAATTATCTTATTTGATTATTATGAGAGAGGCCTGTACCCAGCATGTGGGATGGATGTGGATGATGATATTAACAGTTTAAAAACCATTCTAACAGAGTTTACAGTGCGAGATATTATTCAGGATATAACGGCTGAATCGAAGTCGGTGAACATTGATATGAATGTTAGACTCATAATTTACACATGGACTACTATAATCCTGCATTCTGGCGGGTAAAACCGCGGGTGCTACTAGTTCTCCTAAAAATCAATAAATCAATTTTATTGTTCATCGGGGACCTTATTACATCTAAGAAAAAAATAATTTATATAACTACTATACTAATTGTGCGCTCCATCATTGGTGATTTGAAAATCAATACATTCACTTCGGAATAAAGTATCGGGAAACACACTAAGATGCATTTATTTATATATTTTATCGATAATTAAGTGTCTATATGGTACATCGTTGGAGAGAGATGACGACGTGATTGTGTGTTGTGATTTATTCGGTGACTGCAGTGATTACCGAGAGAAACGTGGAACATGGTGGTTTGACCGCGGCAACTTGATATCACGGTGCTGGCCCGGTATTGGATAGTATAGTAATGATTGTTTGTGATGATAGGAGACATATTATTATGTACATTCAATACAGCCAGTAAATTTATGTTGATCGCTTATATAATACGGTAATCAATTTATTTTGTAAGTTCCAATAAAAGTGGTATGAATATTTAGGCGTATCAGAATTTCCACTCACGCGCATTCTTAGGTTTGCTTGCAAAACTACGTAACTACCTTACCATTTTTACGTACATGATTTTATTGGAAAACTATGTACTTACTTAAAAATATACTTAACAGAAGATTGGGAAGGTTTCACAGCTATATATAGCTTATAATAATAGAAATATATCAATAATTTTCCCATAAAATAGAAAAAATAAATAGGAACTAGTCTTTTTTAAAAACTTTTAAAAACAAATGGCAGCTCAAATAATTTAACAATTCCAAAATCCATTCACCACCAATTTCCCCAAGTACCCTCTTTTTATCCCAACCCCGTCGTCTATAACTTGTCTCCTACTTACCTTTCATGGGCAAATACCCATTAAGCAGACGTATGTGCCCACTTGACCACTGTCCGCTGTAAATCCATACAGGCCCTAACTGCGACGTTAATGGGCTGTCCCCGAACGGAGACGAATTTGGGGCCGGTTCTCTTTGTACACGTACAGAAAAAGCCAATGTAGTATAAAAAAATCTAAATTTATAAACCTCAAAGGTGACTGACTGTCTGACTGATATAGTGATCTATCAACCTTGCATCCCCTATTTCACCCATTTAAAAGAGGCATTTCCATAAAACCTTTCTTAGCGGATTCTTACGTCATAACATCTACCTGCATGCCAAATTTCAGCCCGATCCGACCAGTCAGTCAGTCACCTTTTGAGTTTTATACATTTAGATAGTTTCTATGTGCTAGTTTTATTAGTTCATCTTTACTCAATCTACTTTTATTCGAAACTCATTTTGTTCGAAAGATAATAACACGGTATAAACAACTCTTATTCTAAATAGGGAAGCAAATCCCATTTAGGTCAACAAGTAGAGAGATCACAAGTCGCACGGCGACGCGTCCGTGTGATGTATGGGAGGCCGGGTGGTGACAGTTTGAGACCTGCGCTTCATCGTGATTACAGCTAGCTTCTGTTTAAATACGTATGTATATACATAACTAGGAATTAACTTACTTTTATGTCATTAGTTAATTATAAAAATAGTATTCAAGTTGTATTCTGGAAACTTTTCACAGCGCTAAATTAATACCGGAAAATATTCGTACGTTTTACTTGAAAGACTTACGTGTACAATTTTGGATCAAATTAAAAGATACGTAGGTAAAGTAAAATAAATTTTGAAATACCTACAGCTAGTGGCGGCTGTATAGAAAAGATAGTGTATGTTTTGTATATGAGTATTGTATAAAAGTAGGATTAAAGAAATAACTTAACTGTTTCTACAGCAGAGTACAGTAAATTAGAAAAAATGCAGTACCTTCATGTGTGCGTATGAATTATCACAATATTGCAAGCATAATAAGTTGTTTATCTTAAGATTGATACTGCATACAAAACGCAGCCAAGGATAGGTGTTCTACAATATAGGTAAAATTATCTTGCGGTACAAGTGACTAGCGCCACGCAGTTGAGCGATAGTCATTGTTTTTAGGGTATTAATTCAGGATCAACATTGTTTCAAATCAACATTGTTTCAAATCAACATTGTTTCAAATCAACATTGTTTCAAATCAACATTGTTTCAAATCAACATTGTTTCAAATCAACATTGTTTCAAATCAACATTGTTTCAAATCAACATTGTTTCAAATCAACATTGTTTCAATCTCTAAAAACATTATGTTGCTTACAAAACAAAAAATTAAAAAAAAATCAAAGTCATAAAAGAGTATATGATACTCATCAACAACAAGTACCTACTGTGACATTAATTTTAGTATGGCTTTAAACAATACGTTTTTCGCGCCTAGTAGAATAATCATAATATGAAAAAAGTTAGCATCAAAATTTAAAATTCATCAAGCATTAAAATTATAATTTCCAGCCAACAAATCTCCTCATAACGTGCCCACCGAAGTAGCCCGCGGAGCTCAAGATATCCATTTAGCAGGAACCCGCCATTACCTGCGCCTGCACGTATTATACTATTGTTCAGTAAAATAACAAACGGCCAGAAATGACCCGTGCGAGCGAGCACGGGTTTTATGATATAAAAATGAGCTTGAGTTATTAGGTCAGCAATATACATACGAATCACAAGTGGGCAAAAATGTCTAGAATTAAATGCAACTAATTTTTTTATACTTTTTAAACGTTGTAATTTTGCAGATCCTTATACTTAGCGTTTAATTTAGCGTACATGCTGCATAGCAGAAGTAAACTAATTAGTAGTATTTAACTGTTTGTGTGTGTGTGTGTGTGTGTGTGTGTGTGTGTGTGTGTGTGTATGTGTGTATTGCATCTGTTTAATTATTTGAGACATTACATTAGCTTTATAACTTCTGAAGAAGTCATAAACCTCTTTATTTTGCTTTAATGTTAAATATGTATTTCTCTAGACTTGGCTAAAATAGTAAATGCCATGTTACAATTTATTTAATGGCTGATTTATTTAATTATTAAAATAGCTGACCAAATAATACATCTTTTTTAAAAATTACCCGCGCTTGTTTCGCTCGGGGCGAGAAAAAATAAACTTATGAAGCAATGAAAATTAAAGCGCAGATATGCAGGTATTTTAATAACGATGTAATTTTGTTTGTTTTCCGACTGTTTATACATTTAGCCCCGTTTAACTGGGATTCATAACAGGAAGGTGGAAAGTTTTCTTTGTAAAGAAATTGGAATTAGTATTAATTCGTTTGTTTGTTCGTTGTTTTTTATTGCATGAATTTGGTTCTTTGTTTGTTTATTGCAAGAATTTGTTCTTGTTTCTTGTGTTAGATACCTTTATTAAACATGCTGGCTACTTCGCTACTTCTGAGACCCCAAATATTTTTCAATTGATTTGCTTACTGACATTATTCATGATTTAGTAATTATTACTGACAGTTTTTACTATGAAGTAGTAGGTTCTCGCGGCTTCGCTCGCGTTCGAAGTAAAATTTGCATCCCCTATTTCAGGTTTCAGTGATAAGGCCGCCGATTGTGGCACTAGTTCAGATATAATTTGTTTTATGTATTTGTGGTATGGGCTGTGCATTAATAGATCACTATGTCAGTCAGTATTTCACCTTTGAGTTTTATATAGGTATTTAAATAGATGCTGTGTATAAAAATCCCGGTAGGTTTTTTGTGCCGTTTGCACTCATAGATGAATACATGTAGTTTTATATTACCCTATTTGAAATAATGATACCTAAATAAAAAACAAAATGAATGAATGCAAAAAACATACTTTAAATGTCCATATAGATTAAACTACTACTACTTTTATTCTACTACTACTGTTCAAATAAAATCGTTATCCACTTAGATCCGAAAAACTTCCCCGTACCTACCCTACTATCATGGTATAGGTAAAGTTGTAGGAACTATCCCCAACTTCCCCGCTCCTACAAAGGCTGCGATTCTCAGAATCGAACACTGCGACCGCTGCTTTTTGGGGGCTACTGTGAACACTCTGACAACTTTATTGATGCTGGTATAGAAATTAATAGTTTGCAGAAGATGCGTGGTAAACATTGCATATTTTCTTAGTCATACACTCGCAGATTTTTGTCAAATGTATGATTGAAAATTGTATTTATTTGATTTGTAATCAAGCAGTACTATGTTAATAAAAGTGATTTAAATACTGCAACATGAGATTAGTTTTAAATAATACAATATATTGGCCTAAATCATTATTAAACCTCGATACGTCTGCCGAAACTACAAACAGGATGTACGTACCTACTGCATTGTAAAATTTAAAGTGCTGCAAGCCACTTCAAGTAAAAAGAAGTAAGTAGTGAAGAATTAAGAATGTTAGACAACTTATTACGGAAAATCCTGGAATTTTGGCAATTTGATTAAATACATGAAACTTAATTTGCTTAAAGACCTTAGTACTCCCCTAGTCTTGTAGAATTCCACAGAGCTGCGGGGCGTGTAACTCGTTCAAGTATTTATTAGTGTTGATAGCGTCAGAGCAGCTCTATTGAGTTCCGATGTTTGATAGCACTCCACTACCTAATGGCAATTGTGAGTTTTGTGCATTTCTGCCAACAATTGTAGAACAGTTCTGGGAGAGGTATTGGGTGAGAATTTTTGGCCATTGGTCATTTTAAATAGTGTTTACATAATAAAATATAGTAGTAGGTACACTATTTTATTCATTTTACAGACGCTCGTTACATCAGGAAACTTAATAATTAAATATATTTACCTATATCAGATTTTGGTATTTTAAGTAAGTACAAAAGTATGTCCTCACGCCGCCCTTCCAGCGTTATCGACCACTTTGGATACCAAGATATGCTTTCTTGCCATGACTACTGACTGGTTTTTTTTCTTGCAGGCCTACGAAAAATTACGAATTGCAGATAGGCAGGAGGTGGCCCAAGACCTGCGAAGATGGCATCCTCTTGCTTCGAAAGAAGACTCACTTTGGGTCGCGGCGCCAAAGAAGCAAGTAGCAATTCAAGCAGATGCGATGTAATGATCTTATAAATAAGGATCTATGACGTCGAAAGTTTTATACTACTTCAACAGTGTAGGCCATAGATTCATGCGTTCTAGACTACACATGTGAACAGTCCGGATTAACAATCGAACTTTTCAAAAAGTGCCCAATATGAGATAATCATTTTTGTTACTATTACCCAGCCATTACTCTCAATATGGGGAAAAAGGAACAGTTTAAAATTTCCCTCGCCCTCTTGTAAGGAAGAATAAATACACAACGTTAGTTAATTATTTATTATTATTTTATTTTTATTAACATTAATGATAACTAAAAAAAATAAAACAAATTCTAAAAATCTCATATAGACAACATATTACAGATATGCTTCAGCCATTTTAAGATAAATTTAACTTGATATCCGTCAAAGCCTGCTCTTAGAGCATGCATATAACAAGTGTACTTATATAGGAGCTAACTTTCAGAACCGTAGCGTAAGTTCAGATCTGGTAGGCGTCTAGTTTAGCTTAACCCCAGTTTGGAATCTACATAATAATATAGGAACGAGACAGCGGTTCTCAAGGTATGGTACTAATTTAGATAGGGAGATTCGGGTCCTTAAACCTATCTAACGTATAACTTAACCTACATACATAAGTGCAATGTATATATTAAGCGCCCGTGGCACAATGTCCTGAAGTATTCGTTTGCTATTACAAACGTTAAGCTACTGCAACACAGAGTGTCATTCACATCTGGACTCCTAAGTAAATAAAAATAAATATTTCAGGACATATCACACAGCGCCATCTATCAAGTGGGTTGGATATCACGATAAAATCTGTTTGTCTGGCCTATGGATGGTTTAAAAACTTTAGACACCATAGTTTGCCACTCTCATACAAACTTACTTACAGAACCAAAGGCGTTTGAATACATACACATCACATTCGTGTTCTGCGATCAAACTATTTGATATCGTCATTACGTTTACCAAATATATGTAATATCCCAGTTTACATTCTAGTCTAGTACTAGAGTACCACTAAGAAATCTGTTCACTACCGACCGCTAGCGTATAAATCTCCAAGTTTGAGCACCACTCCACCACAGTTAGAGTTCAGATCGTCTGCCTTTGAAAGACGTCTAGTTTGTGCATCCGTGTATTTAGTTATTTAAACTTGGTTTGTACCTAGAGCAGACAATGTTGACCAGAGACACCTATGAAGCTGTAAGCTATTTATGGTCAGTGTAAACAGTTCAGCCAATTTTAATATCGAACGCGTATTAATCAATATCTAGCCTATGCCATGAATTGACGGCAGTACTCTAAAATTGCTTTTAGATGAATCACCAAAAGTATACTAATTAGGTTTAAGAGTTTTACGGCTGTATAAACAGCCACCGTGATAATTTTTTAAGTCGAGCGTTTAAATGCCTTCCTAAGTTTTAACAATTACCATTCTGTGACATCAAACAAAGGGTAGCAAAAAATATCCCGTAAATAAATGTAGCTGACGTAGAAATGCATGATCCTATATTTTCAACGTAAGTTTCACTTTTCTGTAATGATGAGTCTCTAAGATATATTATAGTCGTTGTTAGCTAGTAGTTGGTTTGTACGCGGTTCAGTCTTCATTATGAGGCTGCAATGCTTCCCAACTCTAAACAGTGGTTTAATTGTGAGTTAGGACGCAGTTTAGTTTCATTTGGGCCTCTGCTAATTGTCTAAAGTCGCAAAATATATTTGTAGCTATTCCTAGCTACTACTAGAACTAATTAAATTAATCTGTATCATACATACATATTTATATATAAATTACATTTTTTGTAACTTTTTTTCCAATAAAACATTTTCTTTCGTTTTAGAATAAATACTCATAATACGGGATATGATTTTTTTTTATTCATATCACGGCTTTGTGGTCTGTGACAATAAATATTTAAGAAAAAATCTGTAACGATTCTGCTTATTATATTAGTACCGAATGTAAGCAAGGCTACCCTATATTGTATAAATATATCAAATTTAAAAGAAACATGCCTCAAAAGAAGTAAAAGGACACATCTAATCCTATCTAAGCTACCATAGCAACAAACCCAAGAACTAATCTCCAAATCAAATATTCCTGAGCTTCCTAGACGACAAAACTAAAACTACCCACATATATTATGAATTCCTACTTCGTACGTTATCATAAACCGTCATACCGCGGCACCTACGTCATGAACTCGCGCGTACACGCGTTAAGATGAGAGATTACAGACTGGATAGAGTTACATATCGAGGGGAAGATTTGTAGCAGGAGGTAGAATGGAAGAATTTAATGTAAATGCACCTAGCGTAGCAAAAGTATGAGCAGTGATAGCCTACCAAATGTTCTCAATCAAGTTCTGAAACGTTGGAAACGTGGTTGTATGACACCTTACTTTTCTAACCCTATTTCTGAGGTCACATGGATTAATCCTATTCAGGCGAATACTTATATCACTAAATAACAACAATATTTGGTTTCAAATTACTTATTACTATAAAACATTTAAATAACTCCGTATTTTACAGATTTCTATTAGTAATAAAGTTTGTTTAATGTGTATAGAAGAAGCCTTTGCTTGCTATCAGGTAAACTATGGCAAAGTGCAAACCCGTTCAAGTTAAAAAATATCAAAATGCTAATATAAATTATATATGCCATAATAAAAATAAAAATAATAAATGCTCAAATCAAATGACATAAATATATTTTATCTACACTAATGTTGTAACATTCTACTTATGTTTCCAATGCTTGACTTATAATTACTACTGTTATAGCACAGACAACAAAACACTCAATTTAAGCAATTTCACATGATGCTATAATATCCACATCGATATCGTAATAGCTCATTATAACATCAATAAAACGCGACCAACCTGATTGCAGGGCCAATCAGGTTGGTCGCGCTTTATTGATGCGCGCAGCTGCGCTCTCGTTTGTTAGATTTTAATGGCGGCAAAATCACTGTGACAATACACGTACGCGTGAATTTAATGTTTCGCAATGTGTTTTGTTTTTCAAATACAAATTAAAAGTTAAAAATGGATAGCGACGAAGATATTTGCACGCCTTCGGATATTCTAGAATTGGCAACAAAAGTAACTCACAATCTTTTGCCAGAAAAATCTAGAAAATTATATAAAAAATTAACTATTGTCAGTTTTTACTCTTGTTGTTTGATTAATTGTATTAGTCTCGGAGGAAGAACAAGCCTGGAGACATAGTAATAAGTTGAAGTGTGGCGCACTATCGGAACCTCTCTTTTTAATGAATGTTTTTAGTGTGCTAAAAAGAGACAACTATATACTATCTGTTCGGCCCTTTACGTTAGTGAAGCCGGTTTTTGTAGCTCGAGTAACCAATTTGGATACTAGCTGTGGATTTGGATTTTTGGCGAATATACCGTGAATCTTTGGAATATTTGGTTAAATGAGTTTGTTTGAGAAGTGTTTTCTACTGAAGAACAAATGGCGTGCGTTGCCTATGGCTGTAAGAGCCATGCTTCGAAGAAAAGTGACGAAATCCAGAGCTTGTCATTTCACAGGTTAGAGTTTTTTATCATTTTCCACAAAACAATACAAAACTGAATCAAAATATTAAAATATAACAAATTTCTACTCTTTTAGAACCTCATTTTGGAGGAAAACAATTAAATTTTGCCATTATATGTTAAAAATACGCAAAAGTTTGGTTTATAGTGTTGTGCACAATTGTTCTGAATTCGGTTAAAATCGGGTCTCGGTTTTGCCAATAGTAGTACTTTATTCGAACAATTATTTCAACATAGTATTGATCAGTGGAATATTGATAATCATAGAAATCTACTCATAAAAGCCATAGCCGAGACATACTTAAAAACGAAAATTCATTATATGACTAAGCAACTTATACAACCACAAGATAAAGTACGTAATTTTTTAAATAAAACTGTATTGTTTAAGGGTCAGTAAATAAAAACCTACAAAAGTTATCTGAGTTATTTTATTTATTTCGAACTACACAACCCTTTTCCAGGTTTTCTCAACTAGTTCTAACTATGCCTAAAAGATCGATTTTGAAAACATGTTACAATTACGTCACTTTAATATGGTTTAGTTAGCGAAACTACTAGAATAATCGTTAACGTGACAGAACAGAATGTATGTTTCGGTTCGGTTTCGGTTTTTTATTTCGTACGTCGTAGGCACATCACTAAATTGAGGTATTAAAAAACGGCTACACTGTCATTTGAAGGTGATCTATATAGTAACTAGTTATCTCTTTCTTCCGCGTTGGTGCGCACATAAGTCGAAAGAGTGCAGACATACAGAACACGTTCAATTTATTACTATGACTCCAGGCTTGTTCTTCCTCCGAGGTATTAGTGAAGATAAAGTAGTGTATGCAACTGCATTTAACACGGGTATTAAAACACTCGTTACTATTTCTGAATCGTCCATTCTGTGTCTAGTCCTATTCCACGAACTAGATTTATCGCTCACCTCTTCGAGTGTCAGGTGACAAGGCGCGGTAAACTGTGTGTTTCTGATAGTTTTGTAAATTATTATCACACCGTGTGGGAATATTGCCCTTTAATTGGCCATTCTATCTGTAAATATAACTTACGGGAATATAAATATATTTTAATGTTATATAAGATAGACGATGTATTTGAAATGAATGCTGGATTTTTAGACTGTGTGTGGTTTTTGAGATGGATTTATAGTAATGGTAAAGAAAGTTTTTGAGTAAAAATGTAGTCTATTGAAATAGTTAGTATGAATATGTTTTGCCCAAGCGATATTGAATACATAAGTATATATGATTCCAATGAACTAAAAACATATCAAAGTAGCTTATTTTTATATGAGCATAACGCTGTAGTTAAACTACTACTTTCCTAAGACTTACATTTTCGTAGTAGCAGCAAAACACGAAATTTAAACAAACCTGTAGCATTTTTTGTAATAAATTCAGAAGTAATATTATCGAACCTTATTTCCCTAATGAATACCTAGTTACCCAAATTCTCCCAATTTAATATTCCACATCTATCCAGACCTCATCAATAAAAAGTCAAACAATGATAATAAAAACATAAAAATGGTTGGCTTTTTGCGAACGTAACGATTATTAAGAATGTAAACGTAAATTAAGAGCGGGCCGGACAATGTTGACTCGGATTCCAATTTAATTTTGTACACTTTGCCTCGGGAATACCAAATAGTTGATTTTGTGGAACAGATGAATGCTGGATGTGACAGGATCAAGAGAAAAAGCCCCATTAAAAGCTACACTAGTAAAATCTGAAGGATGATTATAAATTAAAGCTTTTAAAAAGTTAAGTAAAGAACACCATAGTGCGGATTTAGCACTTGACAAAATTACTCATTTTTTTAACCGACTTCAAAAAAACGAGGATATCAAGTCTTATGAAAGTTTTTTTTTATTGTTGATGAATTTTATATGTTACTGGTTATGTCCTAAATGATTATTAGTGGTAATTGTAGTCAGTAACTTGGTCGATATTTACAATACAATACAATACAATACAATACAATACAATACAATACAATACAATACAATACAATACAATACAATACAATACAATACAATACAATACAATACAATACAATACAATACAATACAATACAATACAATACAATACAATACAATACAATACAATACAATACAATACAATACAATACAATACAATACAATACAATACAATACAATACAATACAATACAATACAATACAATACAATACAATACAATACAATACAATACAATACAATACAATACAATACAATACAATACAATACAATACAATACAATACAATACAATACAATACAATACAATACAATACAATACAATACAATACAATACAATACAATACAATACAATACAATACAATACAATACAATACAATACAATACAATACAATACAATACAATACAATACAATACAATACAATACAATACAATACAATACAATACAATACAATACAATACAATACAATACAATACAATACAATACAATACAATACAATACAATACAATACAATACAATACAATACAATACAATACAATACAATACAATACAATACAATACAATACAATACAATACAATACAATACAATACAATACAATACAATACAATACAATACAATACAATACAATACAATACAATACAATACAATACAATACAATACAATACAATACAATACAATACAATACAATACAATACAATACAATACAATACAATACAATACAATACAATACAATACAATACAATACAATACAATACAATACAATACAATACAATACAATACAATACAATACAATACAATACAATACAATACAATACAATACAATACAATACAATACAATACAATACAATACAATACAATACAATACAATACAATACAATACAATACAATACAATACAATACAATACAATACAATACAATACAATACAATACAATATAACTTTATTGCACACCAAAAATAAATTACATATATATATATATATAATATGATATTTCTTGTTAATTAAATTTATATATGTTGTAAAAACGTTTTATTACATACATTTCAAGGCTTTGCATTAGAAGTCCTGTAATTCAACACTTCATTAATTAAATTGGAATTGTCATTAAATGTTGCACCTCGGTTATAATTTACATGTGTTTCTTATGTATAATTTTGAATATTGTAAATGGAATACAAAGTATAAATATATGTATTGCATGAGCCACGTCTATGTTCTTGATATCTATATTATTTCAATTTCTTAAGGAAGCTCTTAGGTAAATTTAATTTGCTGATTCAGTTTGCACTTTAATTCTTATGATTGGTAAGTCCTTCTGTCCTTAATCGTTGCTAGAGACAGGATTTCTATGGCCTTTTGCAGCTTATCTACTGGTGTCTTTTTAGCGTAAGGAAATGATTAAATTTACATACAATATAGGTTTAAAGAAAATACTAAAACTTTACTAAGAAATTAATCAATTTGACTTGTATGAACGTACTGTACGAAAATTTAGTAAGGTATTGGATAAAATTTGTGAAACGATATTAAAGCTGATGGTTTAAAAAATATTATATATATATATATATATATATGTATGTACCTTTTTTTACATAGAGTATTGGCGTAAGAGGAAGGAGGCATATACCCTGCAGTGGGTCTCATTAGGTTGATGATGATGACATATATCAGGCTTTCTAAATGAAACTTTTCAACAAAAACTATTCTAAGTTTTAGATCATCACAAACCAAGTTAATCAGGTCGCGTACTAAGAAAGTACAAGTACAAAGCACACACTAAAGCTCGGCACAAGAGACCAGTAAGAGGATAGTTCAAGTCAAATATTTTATCTGGTAAAAGCTTGTGGCACATGTAAACCGCACTGTACTTATTTTGCAAGCTTCTTGTATCATCAGTATGGGCATTTCTACCAATCTATTTTGAATTACACTATCCGTATCATTATGTATGGAACTTTCCTGATATCTTCTTTTTTTTACCGTTATTTAACGTAGGTAACTATAACATAAGGCGGGATGTGGTGTAATACAAACATATTGGGATTTTTTTATTTAACATAGAATAATATGGCGACTGAAATAGCTCTGAAATGTACTAAATTCATTTAAATTAAATTGACGCGTATGACGCATAAAAAACGTACAGTTGGATTTTTTTCTAATTTATATTTCTTCACCCAAAACCATGAAATTGTTGGTATTTTGCGTATGTAATATTAAAAAAACAAAAAATTAAAATTTATAATGATTTGAGATTTAAATTTATAATGCTAAAACACAATGGGCCTTATTACAAAACGTGGTTTAAATATAAGACTAAGTCAGTTTTAGTTGTTTGAAAATTGTCTGTCTACTGTCATAATTATCAAACTGTCAAAATGTACCAATGTTAAATCAAAGTTCTAATTTTTGTTGAAGTCCTGGACTAATAATTTAAACCGTGTTTTGTAATAAGACGGAATAAGTTTAAACTATTATATTCCAGCGGATTTCCTTACTGTACATAGTGAATGTCTGTTTGTTTGTAGTAAGAGATTGGCTCAGAAATGCGTTTCAAATAAGTCGCGCATCTTGTGTTTGTGCCGTCTCTTTTTTGATATTTTTCTCATGCGATGGCAACCCGATCTTGGTTTCGCGTTATTCCTTTGATGTACTACACCGTACCTTAGTGTTTTTTCGGTACCAAACATTTAATCCTCTCTTTTTTTGGTTAAATTTCAGGATTGAAGAAAGAAGAAGAAATATTAAAGAAAAAAAGTCTTTACGTCAGAAAACGAAATGGATAGACATCATTAAGAATTGGACAAAATGGAGCTATCCGCATCTAAAAGATGCACCGACCGAAGAAAATTATATCAACTGACCATCAACCTGCAAAAGATAGGATATCATTCACAGATTTTAAATGTTAATAAGCAAACCGCAAAGTACCCAGTACACGGAGTCATGTACGCTATATCTTTTTTTTTACGTGGGATAGGTTTACGTTTGACTACAGCCTGCCTGATGTTAAGCATTGCTGCAGCTTAGGGTGTAACACGTTTACCTAGAAGATACCTATTAACCCTAGATATGAAAATCTTAAGCCATATCTCAGTGCTAAACGGTCACAGTAAAAAAATACAACCAACTTGGTTTTAAACATGAATGAAAATGAAAACCAAATTTATTGACCGTTGCGTTGATTAAACTATCACCCTTAGTCCTATAATAGCGACAATTAAATACATTTCCAACACAATGGGAGCAATAAGTCGAGATGACCGATACAGTGGTATAACCCGGTGTGTAGCAGACGGGAACGCGAGCGTGGTGGTGGGGTCGCCCGGCGCGTGCGCACGCGACCGACCGTACTGATCGAGGGTGATAGGCAGGGACACAGCCTGAGCCACGGCATAAGAGATGTTGTACAAAAAGTATGTAGGTTTTTTCAATGCGTTAAATTAATATTCATTAACAATTAATGTAAAAGTCACTTATGTAAGTTAGAAATCCTGTGTTTTTTTTTTGTTATCTTGTTAGATTTCATGCATTTTTTTACACAGTTAGTTGTAAGTTTTGCCTGTGGTTTTGCTTGGAATAGTAAAACAAATACGTCATACTGATATTTTACATTATTATAATCGTTTCATATAGGATAATGATATTGTCTGGTCCAAATTAAATCCATGAAGCCCTAAAATATAAATAATAATAATGTCTTTATTTTCATGCAATAAAACATTAAATAAATAAAATAAAATAAAAAAGCCCTTATTTCTATCACATTGTTTCACACTACTTATTTCTATTATTTAAAATTAATATGACCATTATGTTAATACACCCTTAACCAATTTAATCATAGTATATTTGAATTTTGTATGTGACAGGTGATAACAAAGAAATATTTTCTGTTTGCAAGATTTCTTTTAAAACTTACAAAAAACATTACAACATACAAAATGCTGATTAAACTTAAACTAGATAAAACAATTGTCATTTCAAAAATCCGTGCAACGACTCCAGAAAGTTCAATCCACAACACAAACTCGATCCAAATGAAATCAGTATTCACTCGTACATTTAGACAATTAGTTTAGGTAAATGTGAAGTTGTGAGCTTAATTAAAAATGTAGCAAGTTGATACCGAATCGAAAAGAGTGAGCCGACACGCACATAATTCACCCGACTTGAATACAAATTAGCCGGGATCGAACCCTCGACCTCAGATAAGCTAGCGTTGGAGAGTAGGAGATGGAGAAGGAGAACTTATTCCTCTTCGTATTTTTTACTACCAGATTCTTATCTGTAGAGTATGAGCTACCTCGCTCGATCTTCAGCCAAATGCTTGACGTCCCTACACAACGTGACGTCTACTTTCTCCTAAGGGCGAAATCTGACGTTTTCTGTTTATTTTTTGATAAAAGTTGCCGTATTGAATCCGTTTGAGCAATTGTGATGAATTATAATAGATTTACAAACTAAAACGATATGGCAATCTAAATATATAAAACTCAAAGGTGACTGACTGACTGACTGACTGATATAGTGATCTATCAACGCACAGCCCAAACCACTGGACGGATCGGGCAGAAATTTGGCATGCAGGTAGATGTTATAACGTAGTCCGTATCCGCTAAGAATGGTTTTTTTTTAAATGCCACATTTAAAGGGGTGAAATAGGGAATGCAAGTTTTACTTCTTAAAGCGAGCGAAGCCGCGAGCACCAACTAGTACTTCATATAATTTATATGCTCTTTTTGGCTTCGGTAAAAAATGCTGTGATACAATATTATTACATTTTTGTAATGTATTGAATATAATAATAAAAAAATACTTATTCTTTGAACTAGCTTATTGTTAATTAATCAGCTTATTCGATTCTAATTAATCTTTTATTAGTTAAGGAACAGTATACGTTGAGTAAGAACATCAATGGCAATAATAATGTAACATAATTAATAATAATTATACTTTCTAGTATACAATACAATAACTATTATATAATTTGACTTTTTATAAGTACCCTTGAATTTATTACTAATTAATGCTTTCTTGAAAGTACAAACACTCTCACTCGTATAAAATCAGTACCATTATGTGTTACCCATCTGCCCCTCCATCCTCCGCCGCCAGTACGCATGAGTGACCGTTTCGTTATGTTAATACCCACTATCTCCAGGATCAGGGCTATTCCAGCATGATTCATTACTCCTTATCGTATTCCACATTTATCAACTTTTAATTCACTCTCTGTGTTGTGTAAATAATTTGATGAATAGAGAAACTATTAGCCTTTCGAGGCGAGGGGTATTAATCACTTCGCTTTAACCCTTTTGTGTTTCTTATTCACACTATAATGTAATAATTAATGTCCTTTAAATGTGCGTTTTTTCAAGTGTTTTTGTTATATTGTGTCTAGTAGATTTGGAAGATAAGCGAAAAGTTTTGATAAATATGTGGAAGATAAAAACATCTATCGTAGTAAGGCCACGATATTTCAGCCGAAAACGCTGTGCGGTTGGTAAAATGCCTACAGTTGCTTTTTCGCATGCAACTCCACGCCGTATTAACATGAAAGCAAGGGCATAGCTCTGGCCGACGAGTCCACTCGCAAACAATTTTGCACAATTTGAACAGATTTGCAGACGTTTTGACGAAAAAAATTCAAACAAAATCAGCAATTCAGAATATTCTATTTATGGCTCTTTACTCATCTAAATAATAACATTATCTTTTAGATATAATTAAATTGGTTTAAATTTCTGTACTACTTTTGGAAAAAAAGGTGTAAATATTTCAAAACAACTATTTTCCAAAAAATAAAACTGTCGAGCAAAGTATACGCAATCGTGTTTTGGCGTTTTTTGTTGTCTTAACACTGAATCAAAATTATATAAACTGAAAAAAAAAATAGCTCTATCTTATATACTTCTAATTTATTTGATTTTTATGAAAGGTCGATTTCACATAGCACCCCGCGTTAATTGACATACAACACACGAAATCTGCTATTGTAACTCAATACACTTCTTCCAGACAACTCATACAAGATTGCAAGATGAGATAGAGGAGATGCGAGAAAAATATAGAACGAAGTGTTCATTATCATATTACGTCGCCTGTATTTATGTGTTATTCATCACTGTGGCACTAGTTTTAGGTTTGTCTATTGATGCAGTATTTTGTTAAAAAAAACAGGACACATCACACAGCGCCATCTAGCCCCATACTAAGCTTACGTTTGTATCATGGGTACTAGATAACGGATATAATACATACCTATATACTTTTCTATCGTAAATACATACTTATGTTAAATTTCAGGTTAGTTATCTTGTAACAACCACACCTACAACCAATTCTAAATTCTCATGGTGCTTGAGTATATTTATGAGATGGTTACTCGCTGGTCCCGAGGTGGTTCATTGCGTGTCCCTCGGACGAACATGCAACTATGTACGTACACCGTACTCTCAGGTGAACATGTCCATTAGATCATCTTATCGTCATTCATCTCATTAGTTTCTTATGCGATATGTGACGTAGGTTTGATTATATTTCGTAAATTTCATGTTTCAGATATAATAAACATGGTAGTACTTTTATCCTACAAGCAACATTGCATATAATATCTTCGCTTGAAACTTACTCATATAATATTGATTTTAAATTTAAATCGCTGTAAACTATTTATTTTCTGGGAAGGTGAAATATAATTAAACAAACTATTTTGAGATTGGAATATTTGCGATTTCAGGCATCCAAATCAGTTTTGATTCGTCTATTTTTTTTTAAATTAGTGTCTTTATTGGCAATAATAAAACGGAAAATCATTACAAAATTATTATTCCTACAATATAAAAAAATAAGAAAAATCTTTAGGAAAATATAAAAGTCTCGATGATTATTCGACATTTCTTTATTATTACCTAAGTAAAATGGCGTAAGATGGAGGAAGCTTTTACCCTGCACTCCTGCAGCAAGTTAATTTGACCTAATGATATAATGATGAATTAAGTACATGTTCCATAAAACAGTAAGTATTCTAATAGTAAGATGGAATCTTAAACAATGGAACCGCTCCGTAGTCAACAATCGGAATGTTGTCTTAGGCAAATCGTCCCGAACGGCGACAACACTTTGTGTCTATGTTCCACGCAAATGCGTGTATGTGTGTGTGTCTGCATGGAATATGGATGGAAAGAGATTTAACTTGATAATTATTTTATAATTCAAGACATTCGTTACATATCTCGTGGCTTTCGCGATTCATAATTCAGCATTACGCCATTCATTGTTTTATTATTTATGATTCGAAGGGAGAATACGAGTCTTATTGCATCAATAAATTAAAGTGTAAGTGTATACTTTATAGGTTTTTAATTTATTTATCAACTTAGCTGTTGCCCGGTTTGTTTATACATATGTATTTTCATGATGCGCGTAAAAGGTTAATATATTTTTACGCGGAGCACAATATAAGCACTTTTTGATTTGATCTTTTTCCTAAATGCTAGTGCAGCCCGCACCATAATTAGTTTAAACAATAAACTACTTATTTACAAAACTACTTACCTACTTGAAAAAAATCTAAAATATTTGAAAATCTTCCTTGTTTATTACAAGAAAAAATAAACAATATATATACACTACTCTAAAAAAGAGTATGCACATTTTACCTAAATTGAAAACATTGACATGTGGTATGGAGCCAAGAACACTGGCTGGATTCCCACGCTGGATTGCTATAGAAATCCTTTGCACAAGGAACGAGGTGACTGACAGCTGGTGACAGGTGGATAAAAATGGTGGAAAGACTTTTAGTCCTCAAGCCATGCTTGCCCTGCAGGCAGCGTTCTTGTCTCCAGTGAAGTCATTTAACTTTTATTTGTAAATGTATGTTTCTGTACATTTCTAATGAATGATTTGTGTGTCTGTGGACGATCTCCTCACATTATCGAGGGAAGGTGGAGAGGACATTGAAGCGAAATCAATTCATTGTTTTAGTTCTGGGCAATGTTTGGAGGACCAGGAAATTTACTTAGAATGTGTTCATTGAAACCAACGATGATACTTTTAGTAGATGTTATATGGCGTTGGCGTTAAAAATACATTACATAATTATGTAGGTGATAATAATTTATAGACCTATAAATAGCGAAACTCGAAATAAACTGTACTTAGAGAAATTATTTCGATTTTGTTATGTGCTGAACTATTTGATAAGTACAAAAAAAAATACTGAATAAGAAAGTACCTCCAGTATTTTTTTAAAATGCTAATGGTAATTATGTCAAAGGAGGTTTATGTAAATTCATGTAACAAGTAAGTGCACCACTAAATGACATTGGCAATATTGATAAGATTTTACTTAGATCGCTTTACAACTAAAAACAACAGCAATCTATATGTCAAAGTATCATCTCAGGTATTGAAGTATCTAGATCTATTTCTATACCTAAAATTCAAGTGAACTAGCGTTTACTTTGTAAACCTTCTTACAAATACAACACATACATACATATGTATGTGTACATAGTTGTAACAGCTTGTATGTTAATTCGTCACACTACGGTCGCACATAACTTTGCACTTGCATCGAAATTTTGTATCACAAACTAGAGTAGTTGCGGCATACATACTTTGTACGTTTAATTACTAAAATTTAGTTTATAGCAACACCTAAAAACGTTATAAACTAAGTACCGTTGTAGCAGTATGGAAGTTTTCCTGAAAACGTGTTGCATATTGTTGCTAAGAGGTTATATCTATTAGTTGATTTACTTACTTATATTTCCTTCACTAAGTAAAATGATTAAATACATATTGTTTTTTAATAAAGAATATTATTTTCTGACTCTGATCCCCTAAAAACATCCTTTTTAATCCATCCTCATTGAGACTATTTTCATTAGCTAATGACTATGGTACAATGAAAAATCATTATACCAAACCTTACGATAACAAATCACAAACCTTAAGTTGACTGCTTTCGTGAGTTAATATGAATAAAAAAGTCTTCAAAACTAATTTACGCTTCAATTTACCATAAATTGAGTTTCTGCCATAACCATACTCTCATAGCCCTACACAAACTGCCAGATGGTAACGAGCAAAGTTTTTAAAGTTATGAATAAATTATAACAAGCACGAGCACCGCATATTAAATCTAATGACTCAGCCATAAAGTTGATTATGGTTTGGCAATTAGGATGCAAGAGAGATGCATTACATGAAGATAATAATAGAGATGAGTTTTAACTGTTTTAAGACGCTGTTAACTAGCTATGCACTTCGCGAAGGAACCTATGAAAAAGTTTGCATAGTTACTCCTTGTAATGAAATTAATGTATTCAGCAATAAGTTTACGAAGGCAAACAGGAGTTGTGGAAGGTTTATTTCAATAGTAAAACTGTGGAAGAGAAAGGTTAGGTTTGTTGTTCGATTTTTAACCACCCATCATAAGGTAGTAATATGCCTTACCAATTTTCGGACTACAAACCGCTTCAAGCGAGTATTTTCAAAAGCCATTGAACTTTTTTTTTGCATTTGAGATTTATATAATATAGCCACCCTTTAAAAGTTAAATGCGTTTTAGTCACCAAAGTCATGTTCATAATAAAACTATAAGATTAGGATTCTTCAAAGCCACTAAATAATAATATTTAAAACTTTTTTTCAAACTTGTTATTACAATAAGACATCAAAGTATCTATATTTACGAAAATAAATATCTAATATATACATATATATGAATATAATAATACAAAAATGACTTAAACATACAGAAAAAGTTACAAAAAAAAAGATTCAGCACACCGTCCATGTTGTTTTTCAAACTTAACATTTATCTGTTTGCCCGTAGTGTGGACATAAGCCCGAATCTCGTACATAACTATTATAAATAAATAAATAAATATAAATATTCTGGGACATTGCACACAGCATTGCATTGCATTATACAACATAAACTTATGTGAGCAAAATCCCAACCGTAATTCGTACGGACTAATCCCAAAATCCTAAAAAGCGCTTCACACAAAGCATAAACGGCCAACTAACTCTGGTACGCTTATCGCTAAGATTTTTAAAGCGCTGCAAAAGTTGGTTCTCACCCAATTTATCAAACGGGGCACCTGCAACGGACTTCACAATTCCACCGAAACTTTCCGATCGGTTCCGACTGCGCCCGATCGCCTGCAATAACTTTGTAAGGTGGACGTAATTAGGATGGGGCCAAGAAAGGCAAGTATACTATATAATGTAGTAATTGTATGATTATGTAGTAAAATAATCATTATCATCTACAGTAGGTATTGTCCTACAGCTGGTTCGGACCGCTCTCGTTTCATTTCAGCCATCTCTATCCTATCCAGGTTTGACTCGCACCATATAGGTAACTATATAATATACCCATTTAGCTGATGGACGTCTGACGCAGGTTGGTCTCAGCTGTTCTTAGTGACCGTGATAATCATAATATAAATATAACCACCAATCTGTCGCCAGGCACCTAAATGCGTCTGTTTCACAGGCAATTAATACTCATAAACTTGGCTATTTATAACAGTACTGTGATATAATGTTTAGTTTGGCTAAAAATGGCGCAATGTTAGTAATACTGTATTCTGTGCTGATGTTTTAATGCAACAAGATAACCCCTTTTCTCTCCAACCCTGATTCCAGCCCACATCTCGTCCAGGCAGACTTATAATAAAACAGCACTTTATTTAGCTGGTTCGAAGCGAAATTCTGCGGAATCGTTCGCCATTGTTATTGGTTAAATCTAAGTGGAAAGTAAGGAATGGACGGAGTTAGTTAGGGGTGCCTAATGGATTCTTCGGCTAGCTTTGCACGAGGAATTTAGTTGAAGAACTTTGCTAAGCTTGAATTGTTAGTTTCAGACGGATTTTTGACGATTTCACTGATTTTTACAACTTTTGACAGTATGCAGGGTAACCTACAAATAATTAGCAACCTCGCAGGACTAGATAGCTATCATCTTCTTCTTCTTGAGGTGCCATCTCCTACAGGAGGTCGGCTATCATTAGGGCAATTTTTACTTTATACACCGCTGCGCGAAATAGGATAGCTATCATCGCAACATAATAATTCACGGAACAAAAACCACGGCAGTGCACGACAAATGTCTGTACTATTACGTAGGTACATATTTTTTTTAACTTTAACGGGCTTGCACTTGGCCATAGTTTACCTGATAGCAAGCAAAGGCTTTGGCCTAAGATGGAGCGTGCTTACCCGATAAGAACCGATTCACTCTCGCTTTGAAGATCGCTGGATTATAGTGCGTGGGGAACAGAGTCAGGCAGGGAGTTCCACAACACACACACATATGTCTACACATACACATGTATGTCTTATAAATTTGTGCCATGCTATTGGAAGGCACATGGAAAGAAAATATAAATACCAAGATAAATTATTAATAACAACTACGTATTATTTAGTCTATAATGCATTGCATGTTGCCGAGGACAGAAGGAAGTGGAAAGATGTCATCAAGGAGAAGGTGCTGGGAGGTGGTGGTCACGATCCTCAGACATGAGGGATACGATTCAAGGAGGAGGACGTATTATTTAGGAATCTGGGAGAATATTTTATCCTAGATTCCTCTATAGTAAATTTATTATTATAATACTGTTCTGACATTCAATCATTCTCTACGCCTCCCCATTTCACTATTGTATAGTATAGGCAAATAAATTCAGACCTGATGCATGCGATAGCGCCTACCAACTAAATTAATCTATCCTCCACACAATAGAACCATATTTACTATGGATTTATTACAACAGGGTAATAGAACCAGATATAACAAAGTAATAGACCCGACTGCAATTCTTACTGTGGCAAAATATTGTAGGAAAACGGTATAATCAATGTTACATACATTGGTGCTAATATTTTATTTTTTATATGATATAGGCTTACGCTTGACTACAACTTGCCTGATGGTAAGCAACGTTATAGTCAACGATCTAGCGCGCTTGCCTAGAAGAAACCGGTTTACTCTCGACTTGAAGACCGACAAATTATAGTTCAAGGGGAATAGAGATTCGGGCAAGGAGTTCCACAGTTTGGCTGTTCGCACGATGAAAGTCGAAACAAAGTGTTTTATTTATCAGACTGATCAATTTCTGAAAAGAAAAACATATTTCGTTGAACTGGGACCGCATTCTTTGAAATTGCTTTAAAATAGAAGTAAATCTCTTATTCCCATGATTATTATTTTTGAGTTAAACATTTTAAGCTAACTATTATATTGACCATAACAATGTTTGTAAATAAAAGAGATTCCTAACCACAGTTTATTTATTGTGAGATCTGCGCTATTCCGGTGACTGGGGTGTGGATTCTGCTGCTGCTGCGTCGGTGGCGCCCTCGCCTGATGCCTCACCGTGCTCAGACGGTGAAGTCTCGCCTGTATCGTCGGTGCCAGCACTGCCAGCTTCTGTTGTAGTTTCTGTGGAGAAGACAGAGCTTAGGAAGTAGGAAGAGAAAATAATTTAGCATGGCAGATTTACATTACATATAAATCTGCCACAAATGTTATGATTTTTAATTATGCTTAAGATAACTTTAAATTAAAAAAACACGTGTTTGTTTACTGTCTGAATCCGGAGTAGTCCCAAAAAACATTTATTATGGCAGATTTGACACAGACCTACAAAAACAATTAAGTACGCAAAAAGCACAGCCCCAACTCAGCATACCGAGTGCTGGGTATACTTCCAAAGTTATAACCTAAATCTATATTATATAAAAAAGTTTTGTTACACCATTTATAACTCAAGAACGGCTGAATGGATTTAGCTGAAAATTGATGAGGAGGTAACTTAGACCAAGGAGACGGACACAAGATATTACCTATTTTTTATTTTTTATTCGAATTGATTAAAATCCGAAATCTGCCTATTTATTTATTTTTATGGTCGTTTATTTGTATAATAAGTATGTATTTACAAAAGAAAAGTAAATACATAAGTAGGTATACTATCCGTTATCTAGTACCCACGACACAAGCGTTTCCTTAGTGTGGGGCTAGATAGCGCTGTGTGCAATGTCCCGGAATATTTATTTATGGCCTCTAAGGCGGAACAGAGTTCGCCGGGTCAGCTAGTTTAAAATAAAGTTGTGTATACCAGCATCGTCATCAGAGTCGACAGAAGTAGTGGTCTCCCCGCTGTCCAGCTCGTTGCCCCCCATGTGGGAGTGGAAGTCGAGGGCCTTGGCTCGAGGAGAGAAGATACATGTACGCACACATTCGTACTCGTCTGCGAACATGTTCAGGTTGGGCAGGCAGCCGCGCCAGGTGCCTACCTGCAAGTGACGAGGAACTCCTTACATTCCATGAAAAATGTATGTATTATTTTTATTTGTCTACAAAACAGGCACTAAGCTAAAACACACATACTATAATAGAAAATTCAAAGTTACGAGCACTTAAAGCCCTCTTGAAGTAGACCTAACTAACAATTTTAAGATAATTACTTACAGAATACACAAATAAAATACATATGCACATACTTTAAACAATATATATATATGCAGAAAAGAAATACACATAAAAAATAAATAACATAATTAAATAATTAATGGCAACACATATACATAAATTAATGGCAAATTAAGAGTACACAATAAATTTTTGGAACTATGTACATATTATGTGTGTTTTATGTTGATGTACATACATTATAACTATGCTTGTTTGTGTTACTTATTATAACTCTTCTATTTCTGTTGTAAACCACGTCCGTTATAATGCTTTACTCAATTATCTCCATTCAATTGTTGCCTGGAAGAGATCGCCTTTAGCAATAAGGCCGCCACTTGTGGCACTAGTATAAGTTATTTTTAATCTCTCTTTTGGAAAAAAGTGAGAGCTAACCTGTGGGCATCCAGTAGTAGAATAAAAAAGACAATTACTAATTGACTTTAATGCCGGACAACTTTTTATTTATTAACAAGTGGGAGCTTGCAGCTACAAGTAAAACTTCCATCCCCTATTTCACCCCTTTAAAAGTGGTATTTCCAAAAATCCTTTCTTAGCGGATTCCTACGTCATAACATCTACCTTCATTCCAAATTTCAGCCCAATCCGTTTAGTGGTTTGGGCTGTGCGTTTATAGATCACTATATCAGTCAGTCACCTTTAAGTTTTATATATTTAGATTATTTGCTTGCGACTGCCTACCTCACATCTGGAGCCAGACTTGTAGTAGTACATCACTGCCTTGGGAGGCTGGCCGCAGTCCTCCCATCTGAACTGCTCGAAACATACGTCTGGGGGCACCGCTGGGATAAAAAACAAATATATGCGTTTACATAAATGACATTATGTTTGTTGGTTTAATTGTTTGTTCATCTTTGAAGTCACAACGGAGCAATAGATCTTCATGGTTTTTGGAAGGTATTTGACAGCACTAAAGAGAGCGCACGTCTGGGGGCACTGCTGGAATAAAAAACAAATATATAACATGACATAAATGTGAGAGTATATTTGTCTGTTTGTTTGTTTCTCTTCTTAAGTCACGACGGAGGAATTAATAATCACAGTTTATGAAAAGGTAGAGAGTTTCCATAGTAACATGGGGCAGTTATCAATGCTAAAGAAGCGATCCAAGCCGCGAGCAAATTCGATAGTAATTTGCCAAAAATGATTCCAATTTTGCTTCGCGTCTTCTCTTTCTTCAGTTGTAAATATTACAGTTGTAGACCACCGCTATAGGTTAGGTGAATACATAAATCTTTAAATATGTAGTAGAATAACCGTAACTGAAAACAATTAAAATTATGGCGCACGTAATCTAACGTTTCCTAAAATCATGGCGAAACATCACATAGAAAATGCACTACCCATGTAAGACACAAAGTTGAATGGAAGCATACATTGTATGGAAACTTGGGTAACTTTGTATGCGTCGTAAAAGGGGATAAAATGGCTTTCAAGCCCCAATGGTGTTTTAATGTTTGTGTTAATATCTTTCCAAGTTTCTTTGTCAGATTGTAGGCTTGCTTTATGACGCGTCTATTGAATCTGGTGAAGACAATACTGTATGGTTCACAAATAATGGAAATTATGAAATAAAGTTGTTGTATTTTTGCTGGCCAATTTATATGGTAATTTTTTTCCAAACCTTTACCACTTCCATATTTCAAAATTTTGTCAATATATTTGTAGCTGTGGCCATGATGCATTATGACGTCATCTAATTACGTAAAAGTATAACATTGTTAAAAGACGAAACATTTAACAAACTAGATGTGCGCGTGACTTCGTCCGCGTGGAATAGTTATTTTGGGCATCATATTTATTTTTACAAACGGAAGCCCTCAAAGATGTATAATTTTCCTCGTTTTTTTTTCAGATTTTCCATTGTTTCTTCGCTCCTATTAGTTGCAGTGTGATGTTATATAGCCTAAAGCCTTCCTCGATAAATGGTCTATTCAACACAAAAATATTTTTTCAAATCGCACCAGTACTTCCTGAGATTAGCGTGTTCAAACAAACAAACAAACAAACTCTTCAGCTTTATAATATTAGTATAGATTTACTGATTACGTAGCCAATTTCACTAAATCTTGAAAGCAGGTAGTTTAGCGGAGTGAAATGACAATTTTAGTTTCAAAACTGTTGTGACACATAAAATGTAAAGACGACGTAATAAACTACTTTGTCAGTGTGGTAGTTAAAACATTAGTACAGGGTTAAGTGTTAATGTGAAACTCTCCTTTGTATAGTACAATGTCAGTTTATGTGCTACGTAATGAACAGGTAGCAAGTTTTTCAAAGAAAGTTGTGAAACGTTTTGTGTTTTTTGTGATGCTATTCAATCCGTTGAAAGCTGTGCTTACGCTTTTTGACTAAAATGTATCTTTGTAACAAGTGTGGATATTGAATGAGATTGTCTTAGTCTTAAACGAGCATAAATACCTATACTGGATATACCTAAACTTGATTTCTTCCTGCGATGAAACAACCCGTATCAAGTCAAGGACTTTACATGAAAAGTGAACGTTGGTGCTGACTGATCGAGAAATTGCTTCCACCAGATAGTCGCCGGCGCACCGTAAACAGCTGTTTTAATTACTACGATGCCAGAAAACACTAGTTTTGGAGGCTATAACACTATTTAAAAAAAATCTAGCCAGACATCAAAATCACCATGAAAAATGTTCTCATTCACACCGTATCACAACTACAAAAAAATCAATCTTTTTCAAAAACCAGTAGCTAAACTAAATGACGTAGAAATAAATACGTATAGGCAAATCCATACCCGAATATACTCCCACCAGAGACACAACAAACAGGACTGTCGTTCCGTCCATCGCGGCTCAGCGTGGCGAATCGAAGAACCTCGTAACGTTTCAAACACGTTAATCGATGAGATAAGTGAAAACTGCTCACGCTCGATCGGATGTTAATGCGAAATTAATAAGGTTGTTAAATTTTACAGCTCTTGGGAGATAAAACTTTGCTGGGTAGGTATTTGTGTAGACCGTGGTAAATAAGGTGTAATGCAATTTTGTCGAGCTAAGCATAGAATGGTTCTTCTGTGCTTCCTTGTCAGGTATAGGAAAATAGATGCTCTTTGTTATCGTATACTTTATCCGGTTTTTATAGGAATTTGGATAGTTCAAATTACCATTTCTACTAATCGAACTGTATGTGTATAAGATTTTAAAAATAACAGGTAACACATAAATCGTAGTTGTCATAAAATAAAAGCAAATTTGTAATCTTACCTTAAAATATAAAGACTTGTACACATTTATTCAAATTAAATTACTTACTATTTTATTTTTAATAACAAGTATGAGCAAACTTTGTTAATTTAAAACGTTTAGTTCAATTTTTAGTTAATATTTTTTTTCGTTTTTTTAAGATATATATTATATTTATTTTGTAAAAGATCGTAAAATTACAAAAATGTGTGACTTCTAGTAAAGTTTCTTGGTAGACCCCAACACCTGCAATCTCAAACCCAAACTCGATCTCGTCTCACCTCAAATTCAGTTTGTGTAATTACCCGAGGGGTGTTACTATTTGTCTCAAATAACCAAGACTTGAAAATCCGTTTGTTAACCAAATTACGTCTATTTCTGGCGTTAATCCGGATATTATTTTCCGATTGGTTTACCGAGCGTTCATAATCGCTGTTGACTGCGACGGTCTGCGGTTTTGTGATTGGTGGATTTCATGTTTAGGGAAATGTAGGATGGGAGTTTGCTATGACAATGATAGATGAAGTAATTTAGTGAGGTTGTTTTTTATAATATTTACTCATTTTTTTTACACATCAGCCAGAATGACTAATTAACTACCTACTTTGTCAGTGTACCTATGTCTATTTTTAGGGTTCCGTACCTCAAAAGGAAAAAACGGAACCCTTATAGGATCACTTTGTTGTCCGTCTGTCCGTCCGTCCGTCCGTCTGTCAAGACCCTTTTTCTCAGGAACGCGTAGAGGTATGAAGCTGAAATTTATATCAATTACTCAGGTCTACTGTCCCTTGAAGCTGTGAAAAAATCAAACTTCTAAGCCAACGCAATCAAAAGATACAGCCATTTATGCCGCAAATTTTCGACACTTGCAAGGGAATCAAAACCTACAGGGTGCTTCCCGTGAACTCAGAATCTTGAAATTTGGTACGAAGCAACGTCTTATAGCATAGATAAAGGAAAAATTACGAAAACCATAAATTTTTAGTTACATCACAAAATATTTTTTTTTTAATAATCTTTGAACGAACTTTGTAAACCTTGCAGGTTTGTACGGAACCCTCGGTGCGCGAGTCCGACTCGCACTTGGCCGGTTTTTTTTTTTTTATTAACCATGGTCGAATATGTGAATTAGAATAAAGTTAGACCAACCCAGATTAACGACTACCTTAATTCGTAAAATATCGCGGATTCATTTTAACGACACTAAAACCACAAGATACAGAGTACAACTAAAACTTAAATTTAACAACTGTCTAAGAAACATAATTTTCTCATATGACAGTCGCCATTTTGCGCCTAAAAGAACAGATGTGGTGAATTATAATGAATGTCTTTTTATTGGTTTATGTCATACGTGTACATATATTGTGTAACAAAAATAATTATAACTTAAACTTACATTGGAAAATGAGCGAAAATAATCGAAAGTAAATTCGAACCTGCATATTTGTGATCACCGTCCAGAACGCCTTAACCAACTAGACTACGGTCTACTAACTGCCAGGCGGCGCGAAAATCCACACTCATTTCCAAACACTTCAGCTAAGCGGCTGATGGCGCCACTTGTGCTGTTAGAATATGTCTAACAATAAAAAAATATAACAAAATTATCAAGTTTACAAGTACAAATCGCCAACCAAACCATTCCACCACCTAACACCAGCGAAGCGTAAAACAACCATCACAAAACCAGTTCCGCGCCAATCAGCAGTGTAACGCGAGATTCAATTGCTTCGTGTATTCAAATCTTGCTGAATATTCTAATCTAACTGAGATCCAATGAGATTAAAAATCAATTATGGCGCCTGCCGTGTGCCGTGTGCCCCGCAGTGAGAACGATTGCACTCAGCCAGCGTGGCGGAAGAATTGGAGAGGGAACTAGGCGTTCTCGAAAGTGCATGTTGGTTGCAAGATTTTGATTGCAAAAAATGAAATGATCGGTTTAAAATAAATAATAAGAAACAAAAGACTGTTTAGTACGTTACATAAAAAACAATTTTATTGAATTATTGTAAATATAAATTATATCTTTTACTAGTAACCATGACCAAACGTTTGTTTAGTATGAAGCTAGATCGCGCTGGTTGTCCTTATATCCAATATTTTATTATTTTTAGAACGATACTGACGCGCCACAACTCGGATCGCTTGACATGTAATCATTACCATCATTATAACTCATGTATCAGGAAGAATCATCATCATCATCAGCCTGTTATCGCCCACCGCTGAGCATAGGCCTCTCGTCATGTGCGCCACTCGTCCCGGTTCACCGCAGATTGAATCCAGGTGTTCCCTAAGAATACCTTTTATTTATTCATTATTGTATTTCACTACGTTTAAATGTCTCTTACTAATAATTTGTTGAACAAAAATTTAAAATAAGGCAAGTGAATCGAATAAAAAAAAATGTCTTACTGATTCAACAAAAATAACTATAGTAGATCCCAAAACCGAGTGCATTCGTCCTTAATTGACGGTTCATAAGTTATTTTTGCTTCGTAATGCGAAGCTTTCTTTCTCGATTAATAATTGCTTTCATTTCATTCCGATTCTGTTTTATCAAACGAATTGGGAGAAATGGGAGAGATTCCCTTGTTTTTCGAACAGTTCGAATGGAAAGAGTATTTTATAGACAGATGGCTCTTTATTGTATAAAATAGTCGTTTATCTTGTCACTTGCAGGTTATTTGTAAGAGTATGTATGTTAATTGTGATGTTACAGTGAGAGCATATACATAAGTACATATGTTGTGTGTTCTTCTTCTTATCGAATGAGAGCGGCCAACTCTGGTGTCGAGAGTTTATCAAGCCACCCATGGGCCTCTGACATGGCTTAACGACTGCCGTACTAGACAAACAGCCGAGGCCTACAATGTAACGTGTCATCCGACCCACGGAAGCGCCCAAAATAGAATACCACTTTTCGGTCACCCATCCAAGGACTGACCGCGTCGACCTTTGCTGTGTGTTAATAATTGGTCATTCAGTATAGTAGTAGATCAAACTCTGGATTTACACTCATGAAAGACAATAGATATATGTTACTTTTCGTAAAGATATAAATATAATGCATAATTTCAGTGTGTGTGTGTGTGTGTGTGTGTGTGTGTGTGTGTGTGTGTGGTGTCTGATTCAATTAGATACAGCGTATAAATATTGTGATATATAGGTAATAAAAGTAAAGCCAAAAGTTGCCTTAAATATTATTGGCTATCAAAATAACAGAGTCAGCTTTCAAAACGTCAGAATTTACTACCGGTACCCCGCCCGCTACTTGCCCAATCTTCAACTTTTTAATTACCCCAATAAGTCAAAAATACTGGTACTTAAAAAATGCCATCTTGGGCAACTTTCAACAGGTGTGAGTAAACGCCAACTGACCTTTTACGGGTTTAACTTTGCCCTTTGCATTGAGACAGATTTGAGATTTTTGTGGAGCAATTTCGTTTTTTTTACACCCACTAACTGTTGGGTAATTTTGAAAGGCCAATTTAACAGTAATAGCTTTCTCGATACAGAGTGTCAAATAGTTGTGAAGTGACAGGTTTGGAGAATATACACACAGTATCGATACTAGGTATTTTTTTCAATTATAGCTTTTGTTTACTTTGTCAAGTTGAATAGGTCTTTGTGCTGTGCTTTGATGCGATGGAATAGAGTAGACTAATTTATGTTGGACATGTGTCATGGTAATAAGTTGTATTCCTCATGACTGAGGGTCGTGACTCCCCCGCAGAACTAATTAATTAGGGGAGTTCTCTTGGGAAGATATATCGTGGTGCGCGCCCAGGTCCTTCCACGAAAGACATACAATGTCCTCGGATATTGCGGTCCTCAAACATGTCGGTTTCCTTTTGATGTTTTCCTTCACCGTTAAACGAGTGCAAATCCACACATAACTTGAAAATACAAGTCATTGGTGTAGAGCCAGATTCGAACCAGGTTGCGTCTGAATGAAAAGCAGACACTGGAACCGCTAAGCCACACTCGCTTTGGTGTAGGGCCGGAAAGTAAAGCATTACTTTTTGGTAAATTTGTGATTATAAACAACAAACGTTGGATTAGAATATCGTTTTATGAATCGAAGCTTACCTAAATTAGTATTATTAAAGTTTCCCCCTGGAACTTTCCCTTAACTTACCTAAGATGGTTTTCACGAAGTCAAAGCAATATTCGCTATTGAAGCTCACAGATTAAACTGCAGTTAATACTAAGTCCTGTTAGACTGCGAGAGGATAGTGCGACTCATCCCAAGTAAATTAAAACTTTAAATTGTTTATAATGAAGATCCCTGCGAAAACGCTTTGTTTCTTGTTTACTTGTTTATTTTACGTTTTGTTGAAAGCAACTTTGCTCGACACAAAATAATTAAATCCCAAATTAATTTGGAACAAAAACTAATAACAAAATTGGGGTTGTTTACTGGAAATTATTCGGGAAGTTTCGGGAGATAAGTTCAATATGCTTAGCCTACAATTTGTTTTCTAGGTTACCCCGTTTAGCTGAAATTTATCTAAGATTTTGGAAAATAATATTTTTTTTCTTAAAGTAATAGAAAGAAGTGAGTTCTTGTTAAAGTATCGAATAAAAGAAAATATCAGATAAAATTTGAAACATATTCTTATACTTCATCTCGAATCAACATCAATAAGTTTGTCATAGACAATTATTACAAAAAAAAAGATAATCTATGCAAAACTAAAACACTACGTGATTCCATAATTCAGTTCTAGTCAGGAATTTCATACTTTGCTAAATTAATATAAGTCCTCTAGGGACTTTCATCAAATTACATAGTCAAAAACTTCAACTTATTGAAAAACCTACTAGATCCTTATCTATCCTACTGAGCTACTTCACGGCTACTTTCGCAGTACACATTAAAGGCAGCAAAACATATTAATCTTGCAAAGTGCACTAATAAAACTGGTCGAAAATATTGCGCTAGTACGGCGCGGAATATTGTGGAATATTCTACACATTCTGCGACTGCATGCAACCACAAAAGAAATCTCGCGAACCTTCGGGATGAGAAATATCTCCATTCCTGCCGGGGAAACATCTGGAACTTGGGATAGACCGGGAGGTGGCTGCTGATATGCAAAGGTGTTTAAGGTAAATATTGAAACACTTTTTTCATTAAGTTTTTGTGTCCCACTCCTTGACAAAATACAGTTTCTTCTCATCAGTCACCCTGAAGTTGGTCGAGATCTAAAAACAAATAAAAAACACACATTAAACAGATTTTAAAATTAAACGCAGACCATAATTAATCTACAGGACTACAAGTAAAGTAGTAGTAGTAATTGCATTAGTGTAATACATCGCTCTTTTTTTTAATATTATAATGCTGTTTTTATTATTATATTATTTATATGATAAGGTCTATAACTCTGCCAGCATAGAGTTCGCATAGTAAAGCCAAACCAATAGGTTTGGTGCTACCCAACTACAGATAATCAAGAAGATTGACATTTTGTGGATACTTAAAAATATACCAAACAACTTAAAAAACCTGTCAGCTCTCTGACTAGGAAATATCAAGATGTTTCCTTACAGTGAACTGCTTTTTCCTTTGTTGCATTCTAGTGGTTAAAATTAAATATTCGAGAGCGCAAATCTGCAAAACTGTTTCTGATGTTTGTTAATGAATTTGTTGATATTGTTCTGTGTGTTTTGTTTAATATGTTTGTAGATTTTGACTTATCATAACTGAGGGTTGTGACTCCTCCGCTGAATTGGTTCATTTGGGGTGTTGTGATCGTTGACAGATACATCGTGGTGGACACCCAGGTACATACATTTTCAAAAAATATAACAGTGCCGTAAAAATACCTAATGAAGTGTAGTGTAGAGTGCAAAACATAAATAAATATTTGTAATAATCTTTTAACTTAAAGTTATTCGTGTCGCAAAGTTGCCTGCACTGTATTGTTATTTTTACTTTGTATCTAATTGAGGCACTGAACATTTTTACAACAGTGCCAATTTTCAGTTTTACGACCGAGACTCAAAACAATCTTAAGTTACATTTTTAGAGTCATACAGTCACACTTTGTACACTTTACATGTAGTTTTAATGATAAACCGAAACTTGAAATGATAAACTTAACTGATGAACACTTGAAATGATAAACCTAACTTCACACAAAAACACAAATGAAACACTGGGAAAAGAAGTTTTTTTTTGTCGTTAATCTATTAAATTTCCAAAAATGTACATAAAAAAATTGTTGTACCTACTTATCTTATTATTTCAGTATAGATTTGATTAGAATAGCAGCATAGATTTATCTCAAGATACATATCTATACTAATTCAAAATAAACGTAAAAAGTTTCTGTAACTGATCATAAGATTACTTTAAAATCAACATACCTACATACGTGCCCTAAGGATTGAAACTTTAATAGAACAATATATTTCAATATGAGCTGGCCAAAAGTAAATTACTTTTTAAAATATACCATTGAAAGATGGTAAAGTATATAGTATAGAACTAGTAAGCGGATCAAACTATAAATTATTTTCAAACTTTTAGATACCATTACTGTAGTTTACATTGAATCATTTACTTACAATAATAATACATAAAAAGAAAGCAAAAACTAAAAATACCACTTCTAACTTCTACAAAATAATTAAAAGGGGGCACTATAAAAATCTTTAGAAAAGCCCACAAATGGTCTAATTAATATGGAAAAAAGATAAGGAAAAGTGCACGAATATTTTTTGGTGACAATATTTTGATTAATTTTTTAAGCTACACCTACATTATACATTTATAAGCAACAGTACGCCTAATAGTAGCATTTCTGCAGCCTAGGGTTTACACCACTTACCATAAGGGATCTTATTAACTCTATATTTCAAAACTAAAGTAAAGTATTTTTAAGACGTGTCAATGACCTCTATAAAAAGACAGTGTAAAATACAGGTGTTTGAACCTATCTTAATAGATCAGGCTTTTGTTAACTGTACTCAAGACTTTGGATTCAATTTTCAGTGAAAAGTTTCAATTAGGTACCAAATTTCAATAGCACGTGACTAGACTATAAAATAATAAGGGTTAGCTTCTAGCGAGAAGCCTGGATGTCCTATTTGTGATTTAACACTTAACCAACTACATCTATTTTTTTTACAAATTGTATTAAACTGTACTGTCAAATGTAAGTACTTGTTTTTTTTTAGTTTTTAAAAGAAGATCACCAAATAACCTACAATTTACTTTGATATGAACTTAATCGGAATATTTTTTGTATTAATTGAACGATTTTCAAAAAGTTCGAACGTGTAATAAGTACTTAAAAATATTTTTTTTGAAATACAACACTGAATTTTCTCCCTAAAAGAAGGAAGACGGCTGTGCAGGACACTCTAAGCCTTAATAGTTTGCAAATAGTCGAGCTGTTTTTAGAAACCATTCATAGAAAACATAGTGAAAGCATTCGGACCGGCATCAAAAGAGTCGTCGCCAAAGAAATTGATAAAAAATCTTTCAAAGAAATCTGGCTACGTATTTTTATGACTCATTTCTCTGATTCATGGAAGCCAAAGTCAATTATGGACCAGAATACGGCAAAAACTTGAGAAATTATGTCTAATTGAAGGGTGAAGTCGAACCTGCCATTTGTTATAAAAACTTTTGGATGACTCCACCGCAGTCTGAAATTATTAGTTTCTTTGATGCAAAAATTTTAAGAATCAAACCAGGAAAAATAAATATTCTTTTCACAACCAGGAGTGTTATCCTTTGAGTGAGTGGTGGGTTTTGTTTACCTATAGGAGTATATTTGAATTGGATTTTAGTTCAAAAGTTTTTAGATCGTTTGTTTTGTCGATGTCATGTACCAGTAATGAAATAAAACAGAAAGTAAAACGAAGCGAAATTAGTAAAAAAAAAAAACAATATATATGAACTTTAGAGTAGGTATTTCAGTATCAAATCTCAGTAAAGAGCAAGTATCCATTTAATAAGCTTCCTGACTAGTAACTTTGACCCTAATCAAATCCTAACAGACAACAAGAGTATACAATAAGACAATAGAGTAAGGGTAAACTTTGGAGCAAATAACCTGAATATTCGAATAAAATTACACTACTATTACGTTGTTATTCGAAATAAACTTAGTTTTTCAAGGATAACATGAAAAAACATCACAAATCAACGGTTTCAAGCTTAGAATTATTTTATGTCCGCTTATATACCTTATCTAAAAGAAGCAGCAAGGGATCGCAAGAAGTTTTGCCAACTGACCTCCGAACTTCAATATGAAGATAGCACCCGATGATGATGATCTTATAGCATGTAGTGAATAATACACAGCGTCTCAAAAATAGTAAATTAATCGAAAGTGTATTTTTAACCTTAACTTAAATGCTGTTTAGACATAGGCTATTTTTTATTTATACCTACTCCATGATCCGAATTAAAACATTAATTTCATATCAAATTTAGGTACAATAACAATCAACACAGTCAACAAGTTGGGCTGTCTTTTTAAGTAGAGGCAATGCATTTACAAACTCTCTCCATCGGGAAGTCTAATGCCTAAATTTCTTAATCGAATTACAGATTATTCGACTAAGACACCAACATGCCCATCTCTATTTCCAGAGCTGTGACTGTCCCATAAATAAGCCAATAACGCACCATTCGGCCTCGTAAATAACGAAGACAGAGGTCCGACTCGGTTCCGAATAGTTTAGCTATCAGAACATTAACTTGGGCCTTAAATGCGATCGCTGGATTATGACTGAGGTTTGCTGAATCAAGGGAGGGAAATGGTTAGTTCAATTTAAACGGTAAATCAGAGCGTCAAGTTTATTTTATAAAGGTCAAAATCACAATCCAAAGTCACGTTTGCGCTTGTCGTTAATTTGTCTTATGCATGACTGCCAAAAAGGTTGAGGATGATGATAATTTTTAGCATCGAGGCTGTATAAAATCTTTTGAGTGACAATTAATACCATCTACAAACTGAAGTTATTACCTAAATAACAAAGTTTAGAGTTACAAGGGTAAATACAGAAATGCAATATGCTATTTCATAATAATAAATGTTGTTCTGTTACAAAGTTTTGTCCAAAAACCTTCAAATAAAACTATGAGCAATTTCTTTTCACCAACAAAAATGTTTACCATATCAAGGTCGACACCCAAAGTCGAGAGATTAAAATTTCCATGTACATTGTTTGATATCAGCGCCATCTGTGCGTTGACGAGGGTAGCTGACGGATGGAGTGGTTATTGCCTAGGTTGGAGGGCATGGGGTCAGAGGGAAATTGTAACTTGTCTTCAAGAATATTGGAGTGAATTAATTTCTTTTGCGTATTAACACTAAAAAGTTCTAAGCCTGATGACGGTTAGAAACTCGTTTGTCAAATCATATAACAGTACAACCAGCGAGATTCGGCATATTTTATTATTATTACTGATTATCACTGAAAAAAAAGAGAATAAATGTTCTTATTTATGTGACAGCATTTTAGTTTTAAACCTGCATAAAAAAATTACAACAAAAACTTTAGTGTCAAAACAGTACCTAAGTTGTACTGAACTGAACACGAACACAAACTACTTATACATACAAAACTTTTGAACGGTCGCTTAAGTAAATGATGCTGCTTATTTTTTCCATAAGAATACCTTTTCCACCAACATTCACTTTAGATGACTTAAACTATTTCGCGATGTCTCGCATAACAATATCACACCAACAGTGTCCTTTGTTTATCCAGTGCGTGTGTTAGAGTTACGATGGCACAGAACTACCCTGCCGCCTCTCCGCAGGTGACAAAGCATCTCCCTCGAGTTACACATGCGAGTGAACCTCACGACACTGACAGTTACCTTACAATATCATAAGTGAGTTCTTGCTTATACAACGTGGAATTAAATATATATCATTTTTCTCGGTTATAGATGTAAACTAGAGGATATAAGTTTGGCCGATGCGTTTAGCAGACAGTCAATTAAACATATGTAGATTTCAGTCATACATGTGACGAACATTTTATTTCATTAAGTATTTATTTTTTCTTATATTTTTCTCATTTGTCATTCAAATGTACTATTTAAACTCTCGTAGTTATTTTATTCTAGGCCTTAAAATATAATTCAACTACGCAAAATAGCTACCAAAAACGAACAACAAAACAATGCCACACACAAAATTATCCGAATATTATTTCTTCCTGTTACAATATCTCACTGCCACGTTGTATAAGTATCTAAATCCATTCTCTGTATTTTTCCTGGAGACAGAGGGTCGGTGACAGGGGAACTTTCAGGTCAGGCCCTAACATTGAGTAATGCTCGGAAGGCTCCGAAGTCCGACCGGGGCGCTCCACCGAGAAAAGGTTGCTCTCTTTTTAGGTGATATCTGTATTTTAAGACACTTGTATCGATAGTTTTTTGTTAAAATAGGCACATACTTCATCAACTGAGAAAAAAATGCGTCAAAAGTAAAGAAAAGGGTCTACTAAAAAAATCAAATCAGAACGTTTACTGCGTACAGTTACCGAATAACTGAACGTTACCTTACTATATTTAAAACGCAAGATGCTAACCATACTGCAGTTAATGTTGTGAAGTTTGTTTAGATGAAACAGTTTTTTTCGAACCTCAATAAAAACGTCACTATAACAAACTTTGCCAAATCACGCAATCTGAATATTTCCATTCTCGTAGCTTTGTAAAAAAAGACAATTACCCTAATGCATTCGAAAGATTTACCCCTAATCGACACCAAATCCAACTGCTCTCATCCAGCAAACAAAAAGCTTGGAACCAAGTGTGTTTATAATTATACATTTTGCCCTTATTCAAATTAGCACCCGCCCAATATTATAAATTAATCCACAAAGAGCCCATAATCCAATAGAATAATCGCCCCCATTTTTTACAATATAGAACTACCCTCATACGAATAATTTTTGAGCCATTAAGACTTGACTTTTATGGCACACCGTATTCAAATCGTGACAATATCCCGGCGGGGTTGCCAGTTTATTTTATTGAAAAAATTAGGGGACTGATGTAAAAATGTTACTGTCACAATTTGACTGCGTTGGGCTGCCCTGTGATTAATTTTTATAAGAATTTCATTTGACATTTTATTTGCTTTTGGCTACTTGGAAATTATATATAATAGGTTATTATTTTTACTTTCTCGTTTTTTCCAGTGTACTATGAACCCAACTATGAACCTTCAATTTTTCCGCCTGAGAGCTGCAACTATGTTTCTTGATGTAATTTCATACGTACATATGTTGCGGCGAATGTGGATAATGCGAAGAATTATGCATAATTCCCGGGAATTATGCATAATTACCAGTGCTCTTGGTAAAAGTGAGAAAAACATTCGAATTAATCACATTTACCGGTAATTATACATAATAACCATACGCCTTTGGTAAATGTAGTAAATAATGAAATCAAACATGGCAAAAAACAAAACAGGCAAGGAGGCACCGCACTGAATTATAATTTGTCGGTCTTCAAGGCGAAAGCAAACTGGTTTCTTCTTTACTTTACTCTACTCCACTCCACTCCACTCCACTCCACTCCACTCCACTCCACTCCACTCCACTCCACTCCACTCCACTCCACTCCACTCCACTCCACTCCACTCCACTCCACTCCACTCCACTCCACTCCACTCCACTCCACTCCACTCCACTCCACTCCACTCCACTCCACTCCACTCCACTCCACTCCACTCCACTCCACTCCACTCCACTCCACTCCACTCCACTCCACTCCACTCCACTCCACTCCACTCCACTCCACTCCACTCCACTCCACTCCACTCCACTCCACTCCACTCCACTCCACTCCACTCCACTCCACTCCACTCCACTCCACTCCACTCCACTCCACTCCACTCCACTCCACTCCACTCCACTCCACTCCACTCCACTCCACTCCACTCCACTCCACTCCACTCCACTCCACTCCACTCCACTCCACTCCACTCCACTCCACTCCACTCCACTCCACTCCACTCCACTCCACTCCACTCCACTCCACTCCACTCCACTCCACTCCACTCCACTCCACTCCACTCCACTCCACTCCACTCCACTCCACTCCACTCCACTCCACTCCACTCCACTCCACTCCACTCCACTCCACTCCACTCCACTCCACTCCACTCCACTCCACTCTACTCTACTCTACTCTACTTTACTTTACTTTATTATTTTTATTTTATGTTTTGGCAACCAAACACCAAACAGAACAGGTTTGAGCTCTTGATCCTCTACTCGTGCGATTTATTTATTTTATTTGTACATGTATTTATTCTAATAATATATTGATTCTGAAGTTTGATTTCATTATTTTCTACATTTACCAAAGGGGTATGGTAATTATATAATTACCGGTAAATATGGATAATTCACTACATTTACCGTGTGCGTTGGGAATTATGCATAATTCCCGATTATCCACATTTACCGTAACATATACATAGGTTTCGAATAAGGATCAGATTTGCATTGAATTGACAATCGTTCTAAACTAACTGCATACAAGTATCACTCTAATTTACTTATTTATGCTGACTCAAAGTTGGCAAAATTGTATGTGATAGAAACCACCTTGTTTTGGTATTTTTGGTGCAGGAAGTTATATTAAGGACTTTATTACTGCGTCTATATTACTTGCTGTTTGTTTCACTCACACACGTAAATAATGCAAAAAGTAATTAAATTAACAAAAACATTGGATTTACACATGAAATCCATTCCAAACGATTCCCTTGAGATTTGGACATGAATTTGCTTTTACCTTAATGTTATTATGATAACTGTATGGCAACAGATAGTATTGTATGTATATCTTAACGAAAGAAACTTTTAACTGTGATAAAAAAAACTAATAATTGTATTTTTTACTTGAATTAATGTTTCGTGTGCACTTAGCTTTACATCTTAATAAGGCAATAGTAAAACTATTGGTAACATTTTAAAAGATTTGAAAAAGCAACAGACTTCCTAAATTAATTAAAATCCACACGTCCAGCTATAGTTCTATAGTTGTCATGTATAAAGAGATATGCGTTTATTTTTGGGGAAAATTAAATTATTCGTTTTTATTAGTGTCTATAATATTTGGACTATCTATCCCTGTGTGCATAGCTATACTATAATAATAATATATAAAGTGCTATGTATTTGTATCCTTTTATTTATATTATTAGGTTAAAAAACAGAAAAAACCAACAGTTCCAAGAAGTTTTTACCCGGGAACTGTTGTAAAAAGTATCAGTTGGTCCTCCCTTGCAGCCGGCACAAAGTAACAAGTTTGCCAATAAATAATGTTACGAATACACGCCGCGCCGGGAAACAACGCAAACCGATAAGCGCACTTAGGATACTAGCTCACTACCTATATTTTTTTTTTTTCATTAAAAAAATGACTTATGTACTTTAAAGAATTAAGGTCAAATAACAAGAAAACTATGTAGGTTTCATTTATGCAAATAATTTTCGACTCAACTAAACTATAGCGTCTAACAGTAACAAGACATTTAAGTGAGATAACTAAACGCATAGAAAGTATTTGATGGTAAGCATCGCTTGCATATTCCAGTAGTCATTTCCGAGTTTTTTGTGAGTAGTTTTTGGTATTATAATTGTATTTAGAGATGCTCTTTCGTTTAGGCATGAGAAAACAGTCGGATTGCATATACCATCAAAACCTTTATGTTATAATCCTATTGTTAAGGTATGGTACGAGTATTACTACGTACATGACGTATCTATATATTATTTTATCGAACACCGATCGAAAAAAACATATGTACAGGATACCTAGTGCAGGTTCTATACACCCTATAAATGAACATAGTTTTAAGAATTTCATGAGTACAAGTTTTTATATTTTAACATTATCCCAGTGTGTTTTGAGACGTTGTTTAAACGTCATTTGATGTTGTATCATCTCGTGTGTAGTAAAGTGCCCTCCATTTTTATTATTCCCTCATATTTATTGCAGATATCGAGAGGTTTCGAAGTCGCATTTTGTTCTGTCACCGTTTTAAAAGTACAGAGAAAATATATATATTATTTGAACTAATGGAAAAACTTTTACCTACCTACTTCTAACTTACTTCTCAGGGCGCTTTCGTGTATCGGATGACACGTCGAATGGTTGGTCCCAGCTATTTGCTATATTACTACTCGTCAAGCCATACAAAAGGTATAAAAGCTATCGATATCAGGATAACCTACTTTCATATAAAATAACTTACTTACCAGACTAAATAAGTTGGTTGTTTTTGTACAGAAATGTAATGAGTATAGTCGTATCTTTTCTTGAGTCGTATTTCCTCATGTTGGAGGGTCGTACATCGTGGTGGGCACCCAGCTCCTTCCATGGAAGACACATTTCCTCGGAATCGTGGTCCTCAAACATGTCGGTTTCCTCACGATGTTTTCCTTCACGGCTAAGCGACTGCTAATCCGAAAAATGTTTTTTTTTTTTTTCATAATAGTTTCCCAGATATGCAGAGACAGTTCCAATGCAATTCCCTTTCCTAAAGAGTTCGTTTATTTCATGTTTTGAGTACAACGAATTAGTGAGTTTTTCAGGAAATCACTAGAAATGTATGTACTCATTTATAACTTCTTATAAGTGTAGAACGTATTTAAGAGACTTTTCTAATGAATGTAGATAAAATAATTTGGTACGTGTGGTGAAAGTAAATGCATATTACCAATGTTAAGCATTATGTCGACACGGACATTCCTTGGATGGGTGTCTGAAAAGTGTAAATTTTAGGTGCTTGGGACATAGATTAGATCCCGAATGAACATGTAAGCTACTTTTAATCCCAAATTAACGCGGGTAAAACCGAGGAGCGATGCTAGTCAATGAATAAAACTTATACCATCGCAATACTTCAGTCCCTAACCAAGTTTATGGTCGGACCAAGCGATAAACAGTTTATGTTAATTCTTACTATACTTTATGTAGTAGTAGCAATATTTATAGGGTCGTACGTAATTTGTATGAGTTTGCTGAATACGATAGAAATAAGTTTATTGAAGAAGAATTTCATGTTGGCTGGCAGTCTTTTTACGACTGCTGTTTATGTAAGTGTAAGTTAGGATAAGGGATGATGAACTAATTATGTATATGTATATGTATATAATAAGTACAACAACTTTATCACCTAAAGAATTTCAGTTCAATTCATTTCCAATCCTTCTTCACTATCATACATTATACCTTTTATTCAATTAATGGCGCTAAATTATTAGTCTTCTTCTTCTTTTTTAGCCATTAGTTGTCCATTTCTGAACATAGGCCTCTCTTATTTTTTTCCATGACTCGGGATCTGCTCTTCTAGTAAAAACTATTAAAAACTATTTTTACAATTTATTAGTCTAAGTATATAAATTAAATTCGACGACTAACTAAATGACTTTAAACAAGATGAAAGAGGCCATAAATTATAAAAACCATCTAAATTAGTACCTAACCAATAAAATGCAAGTTTTAAGTTTCGCAGAAACTTATGAACTTATCGTAACGACTAGTAATAAATCCTTAAAAAGTGGTTAAAATAAAATATCCGTTCTGCCCCTTGCCAGTCATCAGAGAGATATGTTAAATGCTGTACAGGGTTAAATAAAATGATTAGTAAGGCTGGTTAAGTCAAACTGGCTGTACTGTGACCGTAGACGCTAACAGAAAAAAAACTGTTGAATCTAAAAAATTGCTAAAAGATAAGAAAAATACAGGCTGGTTGTGGTCATGAGCAAACCCGTTTCAGTGAAATGATAACATCGTTTCTTAGAATGTACACATGTAGATCAGTCGGACGCTAAACTTCTAAAACATAAATAAATATTTTTTATGACCAGACACATTTTCTGTGTACCAAATGCACATTAAACACTTAAATAACTAGTAAACATAACGATCAAAAATATATTTTGATTGTACCTAATTTTAAAAGACTTTCAAAATCAGAATAGTTTACTTTGTCTTCATTTTTATTTAAAAAATAAAGAAAAACAATATTATTAGAGCAAAAAATCTTCACAAAGTTTTATTATCGATTGCTGCTACCCAGTTTCTAAGTGAGCCTGTATTTTGCGAGAACATTAAAATAGGCATGCAAATAAATCTTTTCGTTCTTGGATTCCGAATGAGTAATATGCTTCACTTTTATATTACTTTTTGAAGTGGTTCTCGACAATTTATAGCTTAATTTCCTGTACGGGAGTGGTAAGAATCTATTTAAATTAAACGTGCGCGTGTTTTTACAGAAACAAGTATGGTATTTTTACATTCTCAAGTTTATATTATTTATTCATATAATAAAAGCATACATTTAATATCATATATTTTAAAAGCATTTTAAACTTTTAATACATCATCATCATCGGGTGCCATCTTCATGTAGAAGTTTGGAGGTTCATTGGAAAAAAAATCTGCGATCCCATGCTGCTTCTTTTACGAGTAGATGCGGATAGCTCAGTTTTATACACACATAAATTAAACAAAATACGTACAGAAAAGTACACACATACAAACATATTTTACCTATTTCTTACAGTTTTAAAGAAGTTCTTTAATACGCTATTCAGGTATTCCTACTGTGTCTGGGAAAACAGGAAACCTTTATTATGGTTGGTTAGAAAACGTCACTCAAAGAAAAATAGTAAATTATAGACTGCAGTACAAAATGGACTAGCACTTGGGAAAGCTGTAATTTCAACGTCTCATTAAATGTTCATTTAAAGTTCCATTCTTTGGTTTATAAAATGGATGCTTTGTTATGAAACAAGTGGGTGCGCGCGACTTCACTCCTTTAAATGTGGCATTTCCAAAAATCTTTTCATCCCACCATCTCGGAAAAAGTATTTTTACTCTTCAATATCTGAGTGCAAAAGCCGTTTTTATTCTCTAGAGGATAAAGTAAATTGAATTTAGAACATCGAGTGCACTAAGTTTTTGAATTAAAAAAATCATTAAACCTATTTACTGCTACCTCTATGGTGCCGAATATATCATACAACTTTTTTTAAATTTGTTAAAAACTCAGACTCGGAACCTTCTTGGTGTTCTTTTTTTCAATTTGCTTTGTACGCGGGCATTTAGTCATTTCCTCGCTGAGGTGGAATGAAAAGTTACGTGTTGCACTCGAGTGCAAAGATTTTTCACCTCGTGCTCTTTTGATTCCTTCGCTTGCTCGGTCATCAAAATTGAACACGCGGTAAAAAAGCAACTTTGCACTCTTGTGTAACAAATAACTATTTCCTAGCGGTTGCCTACGTTCAAATATCTAAGTATCATTTTTAACACGAAATAGGCTTACGTTTGACTATACTATACCTGCATGCCAAATTCGTCATCCGACCCGTTCAGTAGTTTGGGCCATGTGTTGATAAAACATTATGTCAGTCAGTTACCTTTCAGTTTCATATATATAGACAAACAATATAATAGATATCTAAGACCACTTATTTTTTTTAATCTATGCAAATATATATTTTTAGGGCCAAATATCGTTATTCGTTTTACTTGACCCATTTTAAACCCTTTAGTGTTTTATGCTACATCCGACTGTCAACAATTTCATGATATTACTAATTTGGTGTTATTTATACAGAGGCTTTAATTGTAAACTATAACAGTTAATTTATTTTTCTTTTACAATTGTTTTTATAAATTCCTTCATCCCCAAAAGCCGCAAAAAAGCCAAATGAAAAGTTGAAAGCAAAAACCACCCGCCCGAAACATCTGTTCAATTGTACCCATTTCGAGATATTAATTCGTATTAATTTTCGTTGCAAACCAATGATTTTATACAACCTAGAATTGTCTCGTAGTCAAGAATCAGTTTTTTATTATTTATTTTCACACACAGGTATCTTTATCTAACCTAAAGAGAAAAAATAATTATAAAAGGCACTCTAACGATACCACACGAAAAACGACCCAGCGTACTGTTCAACTGTAATTTTGTTTAAACAAAAGAAACTAAAGAAAAACACAATTTAACAAATAGTTTAGCTAAAACGCTTGCAAAATTTTCGAGTAGATTTTTGTTCCTGAAAATCTTAATTTCCTCTAAACTTGCAAATATTTTCGCACTGGACAGCAATGTTTTTATTTTCTTTTTAATGAATTTCTGCTAAAACAATGTACGGAGTAAAACGATGTCAGGACCACAGACTGGAAAATTGGCAGCCATTAAAAGGCTCTAAGCTTTATTTTTTGTCTCCCTCCTTCGGTTGGTAATTAAATGACAATTACCGGAATCTCAGGAAGAAAATGTTTGTTGGTGTTTTTTCTCTTTTTTGTTGATTGCGCCATTTGATCCCCGCGATTAATTCCTTCTTGCTAATTTACGTTTAAATTTAAACTGTTTACTCTCTAGTGAGTGTAAGCGAGTGTGGCTCAGCGGTTCCAGTGTCTGCTTTTCATCCAGACGCACCCAGGTTCGAATCCGCCCTACACCAATGACTTGTATTTTCAAGTTATGTGTGGATTTGCACTCGCTTAGCGGTGAAGGAAAATATCGTGAGGAAACCGACATGTTTGAGAACCACAAATATCCGAGGACATGTGTCTTCCGTGGAAGGACCTGGGCGCCCACCACGATGTATCAGCCCAAGAAAACTCCCCTAACGAATTAATTCTGCGGGGGAGTCACGACCCTCAGTCATGAGGAAATACGACTTAAAGAGAGAGACTCTCTAGTGAAAAAAAGAGTTAAATATACACATTCCAATTTTCAACATTATACTGCAAAAGCGATAAATGTAGCGTAGTAACCACCGAATTATCTAATAAAAAGAAAAAAAACTTTGCAAAGACTTGATAACCTCCTTTTTTGAAGGCGTTTAAAAATGATTTAACAATTGCACATATCATAGATCTTTTAATCAAACTTTAATTTTCCTGTTAACAACATTAAGCTCTCAAAAGCGACAATCTTATATTTCACCGTCCAGATCAAAAACAGTTCCTAGGTAGTGGTAGTGTAGGTACTCTCCAGGTATCCTGCCAAAGTTTCCCTTTGTGCTGAACAACGATACTTTGCATGTTTTACTGCAACTTCCGGGATTCTTTGTCCTGTTTCGGTAGTTGAAGTCTGGGGCGGATTCAAGGCTTTTTGAAAAAAGGGGAAAGATTTTGCTTATAGTCGTTGGAGGGTCTTTTTGAACTGCAAGGGCTAATGATTGAAGGTTTTTCCTCAGTAGAACCATCAGTATTTAATTGTACAGATATTTTTGAAAAAAATAGCATGTTAAAAGCAAAAGCCAACTTCCTATTAGAATTCGCAACCAAATCAGTTTATCAAAAGAATCCAAGATATATATTTGAGGCACTTATATCTTCGATTTGCTTGTGTTTTATAACACAACCCTCTTGTGATAAACAGAAACCAAGAACGAAAATCATATTATTATATTTGGCTTATTTTACGTCTCACTTATATAAAATAAGACCAATTGACAAATATACAAATTAACATGGTGCCCTGTGGTGCTGAGCATAGCAAGAGGCGTTTGCTAGCACCTACCCTAGTACCTACCATTGATGATGATGCATTCCAAGCAGATTTCGGCTACTGCGAACGTATTTCCAACGGGTAAGTTACTAATGCGTCCTCACATGACTAATATACCCTATTTTAGCGGTGAATGTTCTAGAACAGTTGCTACATGTGAGGATGCCATTTACATAGTTATAGGTAATGTTTGAAGGCGGTTCAGTTTTGAGATGATTCCTTTTCTCATCTTGATCGCGCCTTCGTTTGTCACGATACACATTATCGTGTATCGTTCTCCTCCATCCAGGGCGACTGGCAGCTTGCGGCTCCCACGTAGAGGGCTCAATGGCACACGCCTTCATATGCCTCCCATTGGGTACACCATGACTAATAACGATCATGGCATTTTTGAGAAACTATCAAGAAACCACCCCATTTTCACTAGTAGTCCATCCCTGGTTTCCTTGAATTGTTGGTGTTTATTTGGAACTTAGCTAGTTTTGAAATATCGCTCTCGGTGGCTGAGGAACGTTTAACTTTACATGCTGAGTAATCGGAGCTTGCAGTCTCGGAGCTTTTCAACATCTTGTACCTTCTAAGCTTTTTGTTTTTTATTGTGTAATAGTGCGATAAGACTGATTTATTTTGCATTTACGCAATACGTAGATATGTATGTTAATATTCAATATTTTTATATATGAGCACCTCTAGTAGTGTGTACAATTGATAGATTGCCTTTTTTCTGTTAAAAGGATGAAATAATTGGTCTAATGGTTGAAATATTGGTGCTCTTTTTTACTAAAAGAGAGAAAACAATAAACCACTGATGTTATTTTTCTTACAGCTAAAGATGCGATGAAGATTTTTCAATTTTTTTATAGTCACACACGTTTCAAATTATTAATCCAAAATGGTATACGATAACAGGAACAATATCAAACATACCTATATTTATAAGGTACCTTTACTAAGCTTATAAAATACACGCATATTTTAGACGTGTTACTAAAGCCAGTCAGTGTTATTTCAACCGTGTAACACGAGACAATGCATCTATACATACAAGCTACATATATGTACTCACATGTTACATCATCAAGGACTCAGGTATAGATTTTCACAGCCCTATTTCAAAGGGATAAGGTTGAAAGTGACACGTTTGTTTTGTGTTTATTACTGTAAGCGCATTTTCAAGTGTCGCCAGTCGCTCCTGCTAATGAGTGGCTTACATAGATTACTTTGAATAGATTCTACTGAGTCACTTTTGGCTATTCTTATCGATACCGGTTTGCAATTGACTAAAATATGATTATACTCGAGCGTGTTTAGTCAGTAAAAACTAGTTCAATCTAAGTTTGAGAAGCACTTAATTGTAGTACATCATTAGTCAATATTTTCGGGGTAACTCTAACGGTTTGAAGTAATTATGAGTTGAATTCCTTATCGTTAAGAATCGAAACTCGCCTTGGATTATATCATCTAGTATTGTTTGGCAAAATACAAACGGAAAACAAATTTTTTTCGTTAAAACTCAATAAAGTTGAAATACAATTATAAAATAACGTAATAAAGCCATGTTATGACATATTTGTATCCTTTGATGCTGTATCTAAAGTAAGTAATCATTGTCAGTTAAGTACAGTGTACTTGCACCTCGTTAGAAGAGCTGTTGGTAAGTACTCCGTAGGTACAGGTACGTACTAGAGGTACGAAAGAGTGGAAAATGTACGCGTTTTGTTTACATTTTGCACTGGATTAACTACGTGAAGTCAATGTAACTTATAAAAGTAGGGAAGAATCACACTTCTGTACTGTTGGATAATCTCACGTTTATCATCATCCGCAGCTCTTTGAATACTACTGCTGGGTACAAGTCACTCTTTGTTTATAATATGTATCTGTGCATCGATTTTTACTATAGTTGATAGTTATGTTCTAGATAAAAACATGTTTACATACTATGCTTTATGAGATACACAATATATTTGTATTTGTAAAAACATATCGAAATATTGTTTTCTGTAACAACAGACAAACGATTCACTATTTTATAACCTAAATCATTTGGCTTCTAGTCTAGAGCCTCGCATCGCATCCCCTTACCTACATTAATTTGCAGTTTCTGTGCCCCCGTTTATTTTCAATGGTTTTCGTACACCTGTCAATAAAAACCTCTTTTCTATACGTTTCCGTGTAGTCCACGATATTTTAAACTTTAGATCCGATAACGCGTGTTTCTAACCAGACAAAAAAAACAATAATCTCTAAGTTTCGCATCAAAAGAGACCTAACCACAAGAATTAACCACTTTAATACGAATTAAATGCTTATATGTACATTAACACATACAACAATAGGTATGTAGGTATATTTGTGTGTTTCGCACGTGATTTCCAACCGCAATCCGGCTGTCTCCGCCACCAGCTATATTCGAGTATCTGTATAATAGAATGCTGTGGTCGTCCACCAATTCAACATCAGAATTGTGCCCGCAAATTCAATGGTTTAGTATCTGAATTGATTTAGTTTGCTTGTTTGTGTGTAACCTGGAGATTGGTAAAGCTAATAGTGCAATTGCGATGGTCTTCTGTGTAAGCGGAAATTTTAGTTCAGCGTGTAGTACTTAGCTGTGGCTATAATAATTAGTAACATAAGAACAAGAACCTGCCATCGCTTCATATTTAGCTACGGCATTTGGGCGTGCTTATGGACGTTAGGTGACTAATCTACACAATTAAGATTATATATTTTTGTCAATACGATTTTCACCACAAAACTTTTTAAATAGAGAATTAAACCTTTTTCTTGAATTGTATGAAAATTTAGAATCCAGTACGGTAGTCGTTAAGCCGTGAAAGAGGCCGTTCTGGCTGTTTCAAAACTTGACGCCAGTGATGGCTACTCTCAAACTTGGTTTAATCCATGATCGATCCATATAATAGAACATGGAACACAAAATGTAGATCGGAAAAGCAAATTCAATGCAAAACCAATAGCACTAAATATTAAACTTGGTTCAGATAACGTCGGAAAGCTCTTCAAACTAACAAAGGTTAGATATTGCTTTGACAATCTATTAAATCTACTGTTATGTTACAGATGTAACTGCTATTTTACTCTTTATCGATTGTTTATAAATACACAAGCGGTTTATAGACCGATCGAACGAAGCGTATTTGCAACGTTTGTTAATAAATTTGCTATATTTTTACATAACATAGACCATAATTACGTAACATAATAGTTATAATTTAACCATTTTAAAACAACTTTGGGGAAAGTAATGTGGATTTTAATTGTAGGTATTTGACGATTTTTGTTTTTTTTTTCCACTACAGTAGCGATGTATCCTGCCTAAATTACTAAAATTGCATGTAATTATAATTTGACATACTTATTTCATTACCAAATTAGATAGTGTTTCCATCTAACGGCACCATCGTATATTAACAGATAGTTCCAACCTGATAATTTCTTCCAAGAAATAATTCGTTCTCCCATAAACTCAAAAAAGCAATCCCATTATTGCGTCTATCTAAAGCTTCTAACCGTAAGACACTCACAATAAACGGGTTATTTTAATACCCGGAGCAAAATAGGCATTGTTTTAAATCTTCTCGCTTCCTCATTGCACGGGGGCCGCGAGTATGAATGCTGCGCATAAATAAAGGGTTTGTGTTAATTGATCAGCTGTATTAACTGGTCAGCAACTGATTATGATGTGTGCTTAAAGGCAGTGACAAGCGAAATACTAACGACCTCGCGAGCAGTTTGCTGTATTCAGACTACAATTGTCTAAATGATAATGAATTTGTTTATCAATTAAACAAAAAGATTTTGTGTCAATGAGTAAAGTAGGGACAGTTATGGTTTGCATTTCATGAATTAGATTTTAAATAATCACTGAAACAATGTTTAGTACCAAAGAATTAAAATCAAAGCTATTTTATATTTATTGTTGCGTGACCGTTATAAGGAACGGACAGTCGGCAGATGACTTGGAACAATATCACGTAATTGAATATTAAATGATCTTATTCCTATGCTGACCAAATTTTGAAACGGCAGACCTATAAAATAGTTTCCGTAAATAAATCTGATAGCCGGGATCTAAACTACTGCTAGCGGTTCAACGAACAATGTGCTATGAACTATTGTTATTTTACTCGCAAGAGTTACTGGCGCTAGTAACTGGATAGTATTATTACATTTTGCAGCGAATAAGATGTGAAAAGTAGTGTGTATATAGATATATAGAACCAGGGTAACTAGTAACGTTATACACTTTGACGTATACGTTACTAGATGATAATTATGTCCTATAATATTTATTATTATTTAATGTTTTAAAAACACAGTATATTCTTTGACTTCTGATCGTAGACTAAAAGTTATTGACTTCATCCACTCAAATATAATAAATAATTTATTTATTATATTATGCGGTGGGCTCTTTGATTAATTTTTGTTTGTTTTATTTTACTTCATATTCTATTTTAGGTATATTATATATTTTAATATTATGTTTAGGACTTGTAAATATATACTATTAGTCAGTTACTTTATGTTTTATAAGTTATGAATAAATAAGTATTTATTTAAAACTATACCAACCTTATTATTAATATGATTTTATAAATATCATAAAATAAATTACACATTAACCATAGATTATTAAAAACAATTTGTAAAACTACAAACTCCAACCTATTTAAAAAAAAGGTAACATTTGAAAGATTGCATTTGACAAAAGAATTGGCAGAAGCAGTAGCCTAGCCATAGACAGCTCGGTTTGGCAGATCGGGAAATATGTTCCCGTACTCAATATTACTCGAGACTTGGCAAGCCTGGCGCTGCTAATAAAGGGTGGCGCATATTGAAACCGGAAAACACCACATTTATACTTTGTGGTGAAACAGATACGCCACGTCTAATCTGTGCGACAAAGATTTGTCGCAGCTATTTGTGAGACGACCTATACAGGGAAATAAAGCGATAGGCTTTATAGAAGTCATTAATAATTATAAATTAATAATAAATTTCGTTTATTGCTCCAAAAACATCATACAACTATACGATAATGTACTATAAACACCGCACTATTAGTAAGTATTTTTTATTCTTTTGAGCAATTAATTATAAAATAACTAATAACTGACTACCAATATGTTAACTAAACGCACGCGTTCTGAAGATGTATGTCATTACATCCGAAACGCGAACACAACATACGCGAATAACACGTGAGTGTAAACCGTTTAGTTAACATATTGATAAAATGTCTCACGAAAGTTTCAATATTAAAATATCTGACTACGTTAATTGTCACCATAGTGAGTGTTTAAAATTTTGATACTGATTCTTTATACCGTTACCGTATTAGTTTATAATATATAGCTATTCACCTAGAATGTTAGGTAAATAGTTTTTTTTTAATTATTATGTCATATTTTTTTATTATATCAAAGACTAGTCAACACGAGCGATGAGACACTTAAACGTCTTGTGTGATACTAATTTTAAACATGGATAAAACTTTATTAATATCAGTACGCGTACTCTGCAGCCGTAACGACGCTCAACCTTTAAAAATCGATTGTGTTATAAAATATAACGAGAATTTAAAGTGAATAAGAATTTTATTGCCTTCAATATACGTTCACCTTTATACTTAACTTGGCAAGCCGACCACGGGCGGTGAGAATTTTTATTTCATGGATATAGTTAGTTATGGACCAACTGTTGTAACTTGCGATTTGTTTCTTGTAATATTTTATTACATTATATCTGCTCGTAATAAATTTATGTGGTTATTTTATTTTTACACTTGATAGTGAGAGATATCGCTATCTCTCTTATGCTCTTTGGGAAAAGATATTATGATCTAGTGGTAGAACGTTCGGTGTGTAACCAAGCGCTTCTGGTTTGATATTTGAAATTATAGAATTGCTCAAAGCGTTGTATAATCCGTTACACAAAAAGAAACAACAACAGTAAACAATTAGTAAAAGGTAAGATTTATTACGCTGCTCTAATACTATCACAGCGAATCATCATCACAAATACATAGTAAATATTTTTTAAAACAAATCAAAGCCTACTCTTTAGGCAATCAGTACATAATAAGGAAGCTCTTTAAAGTTATTTAAGTCCCGGTAGCTTTCTAACTCAAATACAGTTCATAAACAGTTATCCAAGTGAAGGGAGATTTTTCAAATTGCAATGTTTTAAGAGTTCCCAACTCGCTGTTTAAATGCCGTTTCGAGGAGTGAACCCTAATCACAGAATAATAAAGATTAAAGAACCAAGTCTCATATTAAAAAGTTAGTTAGTTAGTAATTAGAACGAGATTATAAAAAAACGTTTAAACAAATTGAGAACATCAGTTTCTAGTCAGTTCGAAATCGAAGTAACTTAAAAATGTAGCAGCAACACTAAAATTCCTGTTAACGCTAATAACATGTTAATATCAACATCGTTATGACATCCTTTTAGCTAAAAATGTAAATAAAGTTGCGTAGGTAGGTATATATTTATTTGTGATTCGGTTACCTGTCGCCTAAATACTATTTTTATAATCAGATTTTATTGAAACACCACAATATTATTTTTTATAAGCTTCATTGTACATATTTATTTATTTATTTATAACGGTACACAAAACAGAATGAGTTCCCAAATAAGCCAAATACACATTCAAAACTGGTTTTGACCCAGAACAAATTCCTCAGATGAGTGTACACAGCTTGAACAACATGAATGCGATTAATAATTTCAAAAACCTCAATTTTTATTGCAATATATACAACTGCCAGTCCGACTCCCTGTTTCACGCGAACCACAATCAGTCAATTTTCAAAGCAATATGAAATCGGTCCCTTTTGGATTAGATTTTCCATCTTAGACAATGATTTTATTACGTACACATAAATAGTGGACAAGTGGAAACTAGTTTTAGTTGTAAAATAAATTGTACATCTGATATTTTCTACTCTTTATTCCTTTCTCAAGGATCGCGGGCGCAAACAGACCGTTTTCGAGGAGTTGTGAAGAAAAAGTGCAGTTCTATGTTGTTTATAAGCTCGGCGGTGCTTTGATTGCTAATGTGGAAAACCCTTAAATTTATGGTTAGGCTAGACTATGTACATAGTCAGTAAAACTTTCAGAATACTAATGGTAATTTTTGTGTCTGGAATTGACTTAAAATTAATGTTAATTTGGGTTTTTTAATTAAATGTTAAGTATCATAAAACCTGGCAGACCTTAAAAGTCTGATATGAGCCTGGAGAAGATTGTTTGTTGCGATAAGACGGCTATTTGTGGCATTTTGTTTTAAATGTGTTTTATATCTACTCGTATTTATTTGGTTAATCTATCTCTGTTTGTATTCGAAATTAAAAAATATACGAAGTTTTGTTACAAACATTATAAAAGTGCTTAAATTAAATAACCAACTCAGTTTCTCAAAGCTCGTTAGCTAAAATAAGCAGCACTTTATTAGAAATCTCTTTCGATAAAACTACAAAGACAATACAAAAAGAGGTATTTACACCTTCCAGTTTCAAAGGGTTCTTGTCGCTTAAAAACTTCATAATACCTTGCAGAAATAAGGTTACTGCGCACATAGGAAAACTTCTTTTAAAGGTATATATTTTATGACTAACTTTAAATCCACACGAAGTTTCGTTAAAATCCGTTATTTTTTCTATATTTTTTTAAATACACGCCTTCATTGGTCCCATATTAGACGATTTTGTAAAATTGTTTATTTTTTAGTGTTTTAAATAGTTATTAAATATAAGCACGTTTATAAATAGTTTAAGCATGTCTTTGTTAAACGTTTTCCAGATTAGTAATTTTAGTTTAAATGTGCGTTTGTACTAACATGTCTTTCAGAAAAACTTACAGAATTAAAACCTTTGCGCGGCATTCGCGACAACCGTAAATAACTGAGAGCAAACTTTCGCCAAGTTTTTGCGAATAAATGGAAGCGACACAACCCTTCTACCGCAATCATAGTAACAGTATGGGAGACATGTTGATTTAAGTTTCCAATATATTTTTATTCCTGTCTTATTAAATTTCAATTTTAAGCAATGCGTTGGACCTGCTTGTCAATTGTCTCTTAATTTTTGTAAATATTTCGCCGTTCGTTGGTTTCAGAAAGAATTAGAAAAACAAGGTTTCGACCAGACAAGACGACCAAAACTACGAGTTTAATCTATTGTAACTTTAATTAACTAACTACCTACTTATTAGTTTGTTATTTTTAATGTAATTTTATATATTGTTGTTTAAGTTGATATTATTGGCCTGTTTTTAAAATTAATTTTAATAAAATGATGTATTATAAAAACTACAGGTTGAACAAGTAAGTAGAAGAACAGATTTTCACTATAAACAACGGTAAGAAATAGATTTGCATACATATATTTGTATGTATTGTATACGTATGGATTTACTAGTAAATAACGCAACAAGGCATAAATGAGGGGTCACTTTAAAACGACCAATGGACACGGAATATGTACAGAATTTGTGGAAGAAAGTATTGGTTGTACACTATACATATTCATCACAGCTTATGCACGGTATATATTTATATAGGTACGGAGGAATAGATTATATATTTAAACTTTTCATGGGATAATGAGCAAAAATTATCACAAATGGATTTTATATTATGTATTCCCAAAAATTTAAATAAAAGCCATTTTTTTTATTGAACCACTTTAATGTTAGTAGATTTATCTGTTGCTACCCTGTGTATAACGTTTATTAAAATATATCCTACTGTGTGTACTATCTCGACTATTGTACTATACAAAGGGCTTGAACTTGTTAATTTATCGTCAGAAACAAGTGGCTGAAAAAAACTTGCACAATAGAGTCTGTCAGTTTCCCCGTAAAATATTCATGACAAAGAATTATAAGGAAGTCTCATCTATTCATCATCTGTTAGCAGTTTTCTTTTGAATTAATTACGAATTTAAATTATTTGGTTGTTGAGCAAGTCGTATTTTTAAAGTAACGGCCTCAACATTATGAATTACTTAGTTGTATATAACAGGTAACTGCTAACTAAACGTGTAACATTTTAAGATTTTCAATGCATCAACATTTTTTCTACGACTTATAGAAATTTGCGGAACAAAATCTCCTGTATAAGTAACCTCAACCTCTATTTTGTAACTTGGACTTTCACACACCAGGTATTTAATTTCATAGCCACGGAAACAAAAAAGAAACAGCAAAGTGAACATATGACTTCCCCTTCTTATAGAAACAAAAACAACAAAGAGACAACAAAAATGGTTCAAATTAAAATAAATGTTATTGAAACAAAATACGTGCGTTATCTGAAGGTAGTAATTTACTCATTTTTTACCCCTCGTGCATCCCCTAAGCATGTTAATACATTCCAAACAAAGGACAAAAAAAGAGATAGAGACATAATATTGGGAAGAGAGTGCCGTATATTTTTAGTAATTAAGGTATAAATATTATAAATTTAATGGATGTTAGCAAATATTGCTATAAATAGTAGTCATCATTATCGTCATCAGCCTACAGTCATCCACTGTTCTGGATATAGGCCTCTCACAAGGCACGCCTCTCAGCCTTATTTTGTGCTTCTCGTCTCCACCTGTTCCCTGCTACCTTGATGATGTCCTCGCTTCACACAACAAACTCGCTACACTAAAAAAAAAATAGTATAATATTGTGTAGTAATTAATTTAAATTCTTTAACCTATTAGCACTAGTATAAAAAATATCTTGACTTTCATAGACACATTACACAGCCAACCCTGGAATTACAAGTGTCCATTGAAACTAACTTTAATGCAAGAGTTAGTCTTCCACGCACCTGTGCCTGTAGCACACTAGATAGTGTGGACACAGTAAGATACTTGGGTGTTATGATAGATCATCATCTAAAATGGGGTGCACATATACACACAGTTTCTCAGCGTACGAGGAAGTTAATTCATGTTTTTAAAACACTTAGACATGTTGCCGATAAGAAACTACTCATACAAACTTACAAAGCACTGGCTGAGTGTGCAATTAGTTATTGCATATGTTCTTGGGGAGGTGCTGGTAAAACTAATATGAAAACGATAGAAAGAGCACAAAGAGCACTACTCAAAGTTACATTTTTGTTGCCTTTCCGGTACCCTACTTATCAGTTATACAAACTATGTGATGTACTTTCCGTACGTAAACTTTTTATTTTTCAATGTTTGCGTAAATACCACCGAGAAGTAGTACCTCACCTTTCTACGACTAATAAACGCATAGTAAAATGTCCAGTTCCAATGTATCACTGTGATGTAGCCTGGAATCACTATTTGCATCTTGCACCAATGTTCTATAATGAATTAGGCACTATTCAGGTAAATAGACAATTGACACAACATAAACTGAAAATTGTAATTTACAAATGGCTAGACACACTAAATTATGATGATACAGAAAAACTGCTGGATAAACCTCCTGATTAATACTTATAATTAACTTTTTTATTGTTGTTATTTTTGGTTCTTATTAATGGGTTCTACTGTACAGCATTAATTATTTCGACGGTATTGACTATTCAATAATGCTCACTCACATACATACACGCACACTTACACACATTCACACACACACACACGCACATATACACACAAACACATATACACACATACACACACATATACACACACACATATATACACACATAACGGCGTAATTTGATGTAATTTAATTTGTTTTCGAAACTTATTTGATACAATGCATATTTAGGCTAAGTTAGCTTAAGAATAGCCACATGTTTTTGTAAAGCATATTATTATTTAGAATAACATATTTTTATTGTAAACAAATTGATCCCCTGGAAGATCCTGCCTTCTACAACACAGTCAACACTACAGTAGAAGGCAGAGCAACACTAAATTATATCACATTTACCTGTTTACTAATAAAAATCTTTATCTTATCTTATCTTATCAGTTATTTGAAATTAGCAACCTTCTAAAGAAAAATCAATCGTATTTTTGTTCAATGTTACATCGAAATAAAATAATTGATAACTTTTATCAAAACGTATGCATTTTCTTGTTCTTTTTTTAACATACATACGTATTTCAAATAAATTGTTAGGTTCTATCATTCAAACACGTTTCACGGACCTCTAAAAGGGGAAGCTTTTGTCCATTTGCTGGCGCCTATACCTGCGGCAGGTCATGTTGACCGATATTAGAATACACACGTTAATTTGTTTAACATTTCGATTCGAGACTGTAGAATAGGCTTTTTTTACATGGAGTAGGCTTAGGTTTGACAACAGCGGCAGTAGTTGATATTAAGCATCAATGCTATCTTGTAAGTGATAATAAATTAACGAATATGGTCTTTGATGTTTTTCATAAAATAAAAACTTTAAGCACTGATTTCTTTATACAGCTTACAAAAGAACAACGGAATAAAATGTTTTTCATCAGTCATGAATAGTTTCCATCTTCATACCAAAAAAATATAGAATATTATATGAAAATCAGTTTAGCAATTTGAGCTATGCCAGTGAGAAAACGGATATTTAGACCGTTATTGTCATCCACTTATTTTAATTGGCATCACTACCATCACAAAGGTACCGCTATCACTTTTTCATGTGTACATGTAAACATGTTTATGTGTGTACATACATATGTACATTGGCAATCTAGTAGAAGAGTAATTTTAGCACGTTTCCAAAAGTAGGCTTATCTGTACTGAGTAGGTATCAGCTCGGGGAGTAATCTTGCAGAAAGGCTTTACTCATGCCTACGACACATCGCCTCGGTGGAGCTATGAAAATAACATATAAGTATTAAAACTTTCGTGAGGCATTTTTCTCATCTTTTTTTTCTGCGCGCTGCCCCATTCCTAGAACACAAGTTCTGACGATGGGAGTGATTACACCCGAAACGCATAAACAACATACGCCAATTGCACGTGAGTGAAAACCGTTTTAGTTACATAGTAACATAGTATGTATCTCATTATTTTCTTATAGATTGCAAACTGTCAAAAATAAGTACGTATAAAAGTGGTGAAAACTGGTGCCAAGTTATATAACCGCTCTAGAATTGGTAGTTATACTATAGTTAACAGTCACAAACGCTTACTTAGAAGATAGCAACTTCTCTAGATTTGAAGACCCCTGGATTGTAGTTGATTTTTCTATGCCACGTATTCCTCATTTCATTACTAAGGTTTGTGATCGTCCATATAATTAATTCCTTGAGGGGAAATACATAGTGGTGGGTGCTCAGATTCTTCACAGCAAATTGGCTTGGTTTTTTCCAAGAACTAGAACATAACTCGCTGTTTTCGTGGCGCTCTCGAGGTGACAAAGAAGGCGCGATGTCGTAGAAGGTAAGTGCTGGTAAGTATTCATCTGTCGATATTATCAACAGCCTATGTTAGCTACCATAATAATTTATGAAAATAGAGCAATTTTCAGCGACTTTTATACCTTTTTATTTTGCAGGAACTAAACATAAAAAAATGCCTTCACATAAGGCTGTATTGGTGCTCTTCTAATGCTACTTTCTGGTTTCAATTTTACAGCGTCACTTGAGCGAGTTGCGCTTCAGGCTATCTAAAGATATAATTCGTTAGTGTGGACAAGGCTTTTTTTTTATTCTAAAATAATAAGTGTTTGTGTTGCAAATAAAGACTAATAAATGAAGACTATATAAATAGGTCACCTAGCAAGCATTTTCCTTCATTTTACAGAAGTCTAGTCAAATTCCAGAAAATGTTTACAGTCGTAATTGTTGAAACGCCTAGGGATGTAAAAAATCTTCATAAAACGTGCAAAACATCTAGGGTTGCCAGCATAGAGAACATAAACCAGAGACTCCTAACCATAAACGTATCCATAGTTATTAAAAACCTGCTGCATAGGATAAAACCATAATTTTAAAAATCTTCTGTACCAACTGTTTCTCCGACTATATGTGCTGTACCTATTGAGTCAGTCTACTACATTTGACATAATGATAATAACAGAATGATATGTATTGTGTGAAATGAAATTCGTACTTGAAATGTTATTTATTTAGCTGTGTTTGACCCTTTAATTATCTAAAAACCATTAATTTAATTACAAAATTAGTCAAAGTGGCATTAAAACGTGTCGGTCGTAATGGCTCGAAATCTTTCATATTCAACTACTGATACGAAACTTCTTGTTTTTAATCGTTGCATCTTGGCGAAATAATTATAGCCACTATTTAGTTTCATAAGAAAAAAATAAATGTTTTTTTTAGACAGCGATTAAAAATATTTAACATTTCATTTTGTTTTACCATCATATGATGAGTATGATAATTTGTCATACGAAAACCCTTATTTAGACGTCTATAGCGTACATTGTCGCTGTCAGGGTTGTCAGTAACAAGTATGGCGAGTGACGTAATCCCACGCGGCGGACCCGAGGGGGAAAAACGTGTTAGTATATTGTTACTGCTAATAGACGGACTGTACACAGAGGCAGGGTAGAAACAGTGGGAGGAGTCGTCATTAAATTCAGCGTACATTATTTTAATTCTCGTTTCTTAGTATACAGGACAAAATATTTAGGCAAATGTAGTAATTGGCTCCATCAATCATTAAAATCCATAAATCGAAAACTGTATTATCCTTTTTTTTACAATGCACGCTCAGACATTTGACCAGCACGTAACTTTAAGCGAGACAGAAACGACACTGTGATTCAAGGTCTGATCTGATCTGATTAAAAATACCTTGCAAAGTATATAAGTAAAGAAAGAAAGAAAGAAAATATATTTAGTGAGACACACACAAAACTTTATCCTATTTACTTACTAAACTTACATGCTAAGAATGTGATGTCCCAATACAGCCGCAACTCAGTAAAATACTCGTAGTAAGTAACTTAAACTTTTTATTGGAAAATGGGCAAATATCACGACGGGCAGGAAACAACCGGCGTATTTCTGATTTACCAGCCAGAACGCCTTAACCGCTAGGCTACGGTGTACTAATATCAGGCGGGAAAATCCACACTCATTTCCACATTTCCAAACACTTCAGACTAAGCGGCTGATGGCGCTGCTTGTCAAAAATTGTAAGTAATATATTTCAAAGTATAGAATTCACCCTATTATAAAAAACAATTCTAAACTACTCTTATCCTTCTGCTGCGCCTACTCTGTGCCAGGGTAGAGTCGTTACAGTGCGCAGTGTGTGTAGTTGGCACCTGAGGCCTGACATTATAGTGAGGATATACTTTGTATTTATACCGGCGTTGTATGAACGCACAATACATACTGGGTTATTGGACCAGCTGTAAAAAGGACCGATGGCTATGCAGTTTTGGATGGAGTTTAATTCACACAGTTACATCGTTTTATTTTTTAATTGAATGAAATTATTTTTTTCAATTTTTTTAAGCATTGGATAGGTGTTTATTTCAGTTATATCTTGCCTGATTTTTTTTTATGAAGATGTTTATCAATATTGTATTAAATTTGTGATAATCTAATATTCAAAACTTATTTTTATTAAATAACTTAATATTACACTGTGACAAGTTTGATTGTATGAATTTGTAGTGTATAATTATATAATAATAAATATGTAAATGCTGCCTCTACATTTTCTTACACATTCAAATAAATGAAAAAAAACCGGCCAAGTGCGAGTCGGACTCGCGCACCGAGGGTTCCGTACAAACCTGCAAGGTTAAATATTTTGTGATGTAACTAAAAATTTATGGTTTTCGTAATTTTTCCTTTATCTATGCTATAAGACGTTGCTTCTTACCAAATTTCAAGATTCTGAGTTCACGGAAAGCAGCCTGTAGGTTTTGATTCCCTTGCAAGTGTCGAAAATTTGCGGCATAAATGGCTGTATCTTTTGATTGCGTTGGCTTAGAAGTTTGATTTTTTCACAGCTTCAAGGGACAGTAGACCTGAGTAATTGGTATAAATTTCAGCTTCATACCTCTACGCGTTCCTGAGAAAAAGGGTCTTGACAGACGGACGGACGGACGGACAGACGGACAACAAAGTGATCCTATAAGGGTTCCGTTTTTTCCTTTTGAGGTACGGAACCCTAAAAAACACACAAACAAAATCTCCTTAATAGATCACCAATACCTCTGTACAACTAAAATAATGCTAAGAGCATGTAAACATCATCCCTCATGAGATTAAAGCGAGGATATTATTCAGCCCCGCGGTAGACAACCTACGCCTAACTAGATTTGGTTAGGTTTAGTAGGTTTTGAGTAAGGAAAAAAAGTCACGCAGTATTTTGTTTTATTGTGGTTTTATTCAATCACTATTTAGCCTACTTTCGCAAAAGTTGATTTTATTTTACAAAAAAAAACAACTGTTTTTAGGCTACTGGATGCAATTTGATTAAAGCATAATGCATACAGTTTAACATGAAACCTATTTCTGCCGACTGGGGAAAAAGAGGAGTGTTGTAAGTTGTTTGTGACGATTTTAGAGTTACTTTGTCAGAGTACCTGATCTAGCAAATAAATCTCTCTTGAGTGGTATTTCCTCATGACTGAGGGTCATGACTCCCCGGTAGAATTAATTCGTTAGGGGAGTTTTCTTGGGCAAATACATCGTGGTGGGCGCCCAGGTCCTTCCACGGAATACACATGTCCTCGGACTTTGTGGCCCTCAAACATGTCGGTTTCCTCACGATGTTTTCCTTCACCGTTAAGCGAGTGCAAATCCACACTTGACTTAAAAACACAAGCCATTGGTGTCAAGGGCCGGATTCGAACCAGGGTGCGTCTGGATGATAAGCAAACACTGGAGCCACTGAGCCACACTCGCTGAGCAAAATAAATAATCACATTCAATAAATAATATAAACTGAAACTATTAATTAACACAATAAACCTTTCAAATCGATTCCAGCAAAAGAAGCCGCTTAGTTGACCCCATTGTTAACTATTTCTATGTACTATAATAAGGCTGCTTTATTATTTTCGCACCAATTATGTCGTCCTAATTACTCTTTGACCAGATATTAAGCTTTTGTTGAATGCTTAATTAATTTGGCTAGCCATATTGTGTGTAAATTTAACCCTAAAATATATTTACTGCATAATTAATTGACTTACCTACCTATATTTTGTTAGAAAAGTAAGGGTTACATATACATACACACATTTACAAAGTTTTTCTTTACTGTGGATACGTTAAATGTTAAGGTTTATACAGTTGGTTTAAGCAAAGCCTCCATGTTCTGAAATATTTTTCAATTTTTCAATTTTCAATTTTTAAATGTCTTTATTGATTCATAACTTATAAAACTAGTACAACACAAGTGTAAATTTTAATCCTAGTGGTACAATAAACTTGATTTACTTACTGGTTTTTCGTACACTGGGCACTTTTAAAACAAAAAATACTTGACAATAACATAATAAACTTATAGATAAAATACACTTAGAAACATAAATATCAAATTACGTAGGCTTTAGTATAGGCACTGCGTTTTTAAATACTAAATAGGTGAATGATATAACCCAAACTCCTGGGGTAGTTCGATAAAATTATTAAATTCGCGCCGGCCGAACAGTCACAAGAAGTCGGAATCCACCGCATCACGGCTTAGTCACGCACACAAGCGAGCGCGCCGGATCGGCGTCCGCCCACGCCACTCCAGCCTCTATACTCGCGGTAATAAGACTGAAAGTGGCGCGGGCGACCACACGCATCACGCACACACGCCTACGCTAGTGACGCGGGATGTTCATGTACACAGCAGTCTAAGAACAAGTGGTGAGGGAGCTTATATCGATTATAACTATCGATAAAAGTTAAGTTTTTGCGCCTTGTTTTGCAAATGTTTTGGATGAGTTTATTTGAATTACGAAAGTTGGTAAATAGATAAAATTTTTCCGAAAGTTTGTAAATATAGACATCTATTTTTGGGAGACCAATTTTTAGATGCAGTTTTTGCAAGTTGGTACGGAATGGAGTAGAGTAAGCGTATTTAAGAGCTTTATTTTGGACAGTTTGTAGTTTTTTTATGTTAGTCTGGCATGTGCTGCTCCAGACAGGACTAGCGTAAGTAAAGCATGGCCGTACTAGCGTGCAGTAAGTGCGCAGCTTGGTGCGGCTAGACAGGCAGGATTGCCTGTTTAAGATTGGATGTAGGGCATTTAATGCTCTTATTCCCTTGAGGTGAAATTGTTTTGTGTTTTCAGTCCAGTTCAGTTTTTTATCTAATGTTAGACCTAGGTATTTCACTGAATTTTTCCAGGGTATGGAATATTCTGAAATATGCAGACACCAAAGTTAACCACTCTCATTCCAACTGAAAAGAGGTCGCCAACCAATGCGGTTGGTTGACGACATAAGAAAAACAGCAGGGACCACCTGGATTTAATCTGCGCAGGACTGGGACGAGTGTCGTACAAAAGAGAGGCCTATGCTCAGCAGTGGGTGATAACGGGCTGATGATGATGATGATTCCAACTTAATACAACTTTAAACACTAAGTTATATGAATCTTTAAATAATCTCGAATCTAGAGCTTGCCACTCTCACAAGAGTTTACTTAAAACTGTAAGTTACTGTGGCCTAACCCTTTATCGTTCAGGTCAAAAATAGCCGTCACTTGCTTAATGACGGGTATAAAAGACCAGTGACGTGTGAAACATTTAACTAATCGGAGGTCAGCCATTTTCTTTTGCGAAAACAGACTGAAGGACAAATTCTGTTATGCATGTAGATGAGGAAAAATATATTAATGATAATGATAACATATTTATAGAACATATTATATTGTACGTATAACATGTTTTAAATGTGTTTATTTAATGTTTTTATTGACAAATTTATCTGTCTCTCCCGTGTCGTATTTCCTCATGACTGAGGGTCGTGACTCCCCCGCAAAATTAATTCGTTAGGGGAGTTCTCTTGGGCAGATACATCAGTTTAGGTCTTAGATTACAATAAAATCAGAAAATCGTTTTTTTTTTTATTTTAACACGAAATAGGCTTACGTTTGACTATAGCCTGCCTGATGTTAAGCACCCCTATAGTCTAAGCTAAGATGTAGCACGCTTGCCTAGAAGAAACCTATTTACTCTAGATTTGAAGACTCCTGGGTTATAATTTTCTGGGAACAGGGATCCAGGTCGCTAATATAAAGAAGCAAATTATTTGCTTGTTAAAATTTTCTTGGTTTTTTTCATTAAAATCATTTTTAAAATAGAAACAAAAAAAATTGTAACGAGCAAATAATTTGCTTCTTACAAATTTCTTGGTTTTTTAATTAAAATCAATTTCAAAATAGGCTTGGAATATACAATATCGAAGGATTCCGTTGCGCCCAAACACATGCTCGTACCTACCTACATACAATTAAATCTTCTTTTATAAACTGTTTGCTAATGTAAGCAGTACACGTAATATTGCCTTATTAAGTCATTAACCGTGGGAAATCAAACAAGCTAGTCGAATTTCGTAGCACACAAGCACACTCAAAATTAATCACCTGCATGCAAACGACTGTTTACTGTTTGCCAACTTGACCACACACCATTGGGCAATGAACCGACCTATCACCCTTAAAGCCTGCCCGATAAGGTTCAAAATAGATTGACATAATGACTAATCGTAAAATACTATGCCCGCATTTGTGTCGAGCAATTGACACCTCTCCAGAGCACATGAGATTTGGCCAGGCAAGATACAACTTTAAAATTACCATCGTTGCGTAATCTATTGATCTTTATTGTGTAACAATAAAGCCTAAATTGGTTTGTAGTATTGTGTTGTGATGGTATTTGTATTGTGTAGAGTTGTGTCTGAATTCAACTTTGACAAGTTAAGTCTCGAACCTGATACATAGAGATGTGTATGGGACCATAAGAGCGTTTGACCTACTTATTAGGAATGCCTCTGGGAAATTTCGGTGCTTAAAGTGGTAAAGCTGTAGTTTCTACTTCGCTACTAATTTGTGTATTGTGGGCTATTCTCTGAGTGCTCTGCTTAATTTCCGTAAGACAGCTTCTTTTATGAACTGAGTCCATACTTAGTTCATTACACTATCCTGAAAAAAAGGAAGTACATAAATGCGTGCATCGCGAATAGGGTTCGTAAATTCTGCTATTGAATTTAGTTATATACATATATGGTTACCTGGATGAGGTTAATCGCGTAGAAAAAAAAATTAGGTAAGTATACAAAACTTCTGTCAATCATTTTCGCGCTTTTTAAAAAATTTTAGGTAAGTATGCCAAACTTTTGTCAATCATTCAGTATTACAAACAAGCTTTTTAAGAGTATTTCAGACAATATAAGGAAATTCCTCTCGTTCCTTGACCGTCAATAAGTTTTCATTCAACTGAATGGAAACGTTCGGACAACGACTGTTGCGAAAAACAAAAACCGGTTAAAAGGAAAAAGCGGAATATTGTAGGTTCTGAATAAAAACAACTGTGGAAGTCGTCCGTACTAGACGAATACAACGAAACATGAAGTATCATGGAATCGGCATTGTTTGATTCTTCTGTCTCTTTCTTTTTTACTTGCTAGAGCGAGAGAAAAGATGAATACAATATTAATGCCATCGTATTTCATGTCCTTTTGTAGCTGTCCTGGCCTGAATTGTTTATCCGTGTCGCATTCGAGAGGGAATTTAGTTTATTGGCGAAAAATGTCAGTGATGCTAGTTTTATCGGTAAAATTTTAGTTATTCTAAAACTTTTTTTTGCATTCTGAACTGGATTTGCAGCTGAAACATTTGTAGGTTTTTTTTTTATATAAAAAAAGAATAGTTGGCTAAACAATTTCGTAACCTAGCCAAACACTTAGAGATTATTTATTTATCAAAGTTCTACCGAGAAATTGCTCTCATTCGAAAAGACGCTAAGGGAAAACCCCGGAATATTTCCACAGCTTTCCTGAAGCCTTCCCAAGCCGTACCAGACACGAGCCGTGACTTTAATTCGTCCGCTATCTCTATCGGTCGTATTTTCCGATATAATTCGGAAATATTTCCGGTTTTTTCCGGGCTCGGCCGACGGAGTCGTAAAAACCGGGATCATCCCGCCAACGTCGATGCTACGCTGCGATATGAAAGATTCGCTACGGGCTTAGACATGGTCTAAAGTGTGAGTGATTTGTTAAACATGGACTCAACCATGTTAGTAACTAAATGAGATATTTTTCAGTTTCAAAGTTTCAATCCACCCTAATATAATGCGCATCTGTCAATTTTCTCCAACAGATTATATCATTATTGTATTGAGAACTACATGTTTAATTACAAATATTTATTTCTATCGTGAGGAGGCTTTCGACCGAGACGCATGGAGGGAATTTGGGGAGACTTGCCCAGGAGTGGGATAGTATAGGTTAAAAAAAAACTTTATTTTAACATAAAAAATCTATTTTTTTGTTAGTTCAACCAAGGCGCCAAGAGCCTAAAATAAAAATAAAATATACCAATTGGACGTTACGCTATGAACGTTTGGATTTGGCTTTTATTAACACACAGTTACCTACTAGTCGCTGTAAGTTTGCTAAACGCTGCCTCTCATCACATGGGCCAACTGCAATCACCGATCTGTGTAATATTTCAAAAGTTTTAAAGTTCAGCTTCAACGCGAGCCACATGCATACATACATAAATACAAACACGTACTTATATGTTACTCACTTAAATGTTGCTTGAACATTAAAAAGCAAGGAAACACATCTTCGGAAGCAAGAGCAAATTGCTTGTTTATTTATCAACAGAACACAAGTATAAACATATGTCATGATTGTAATAGGTTTGGTTTCCAAACAAATTATTATGTAATCTTGTTTGTTTATATTTTGGAAGTTGTGTCAATTATTTGCCGATAGCTAAGTTTTATCGCCCCGTACAATTATATAAATTAAACTCGGAAATAATCAAAATCAGACACGTTCCCAATATCAGACCACTAATTTTAAAACTATCTTATTTCCAATCTATCCTCAAAATGTCTTTCAAGCCTTTGATTTTATTGAAGCTCATATATTTTACATTTAATAACGCTGCTTGTTTGGCCTTTAAATAAAACATCTTCAAGATTTATAGCTCGAGAAAGGGAGTGATTGAAAACTGAAACTGAATTCATAACCTAATAAAACCAGTAACAGTTACTAATGTTATTATAAAAACTACAAATCTATTTGCAATTTGAAATTATTTAAAAATATTTAATACTTTTAAAATTTACGATGAAATTACGGTCACATATGCTGGACATTTTTTTTTACAAGAAATGGGTTTGCAATTGACCGTAATTTGCCTGATGGTAAGCAATCATTACGGTCTAGGATGGAACGTGCTTACCCAGTTATTGAAGCGGTTTTTTTTTAATTTTAACACATTATTTTTATATTTAAACTATGTATTATTTATCATGTGTTCACTTATTCCAGCCATTTCCCTAATAAAGTTGGGTTACCCGATAAAATTCCGCTTACTTACCCAATCTTACCTGACCTATAAGCGGTAATTCGATATTCCCGGGAAATAGCGTAAATAATTCGTTTAGAGCAACAATACCAATATTGGGCGTCAGGTGGTAAATTAGCAGACAGCTCACAGGTGTCTGCGACGGGAATTAGGAACCTGGGAATTAGGTGGTTGAGGGAATGAAGCGAGCGAGGCGACTCGGTGCATGATGTAAGTTAACTACTGGACACGGAAAAAAACCAGAGGAAAGAAATCAAGGTATGATAGTGATAATTTTTTTTTTTTTTTTACTTGATTTGTATGGATCAAATTAATGTGTCAATGTGCCGTACCTGGTGTTTTGCGTGTACAATCGTTGATGTACAGCAAATCTTTGAAACACTCCATCCGCAGCTGTATTTCCAGCGATCTACAAATCAAGACAAAATAGGTAGCCTCTAAGTAAGTTAATTACTAAACTACAAGACGGCTGTAGTCTTTGTTCAAGCACGAATTGTAAAAATGTGTGTATCTCAATTATGTTACAATATAATCTGTAATCATAAACATACAAATTCAAAATAGAACTCTGTGTAAACGAAATTGTAAAAAAATACAAAGAGGATAACGTATCGCAGAACTAGTGAGTTAATCCGCGGTAATTTTTTCCCGTCTTTATCGGTAGGCAATTATTTTCCTTGGTTTACCGCTAATTAATTATTTTACCAAGCTTTTCCTCTCAGATAAACGTGACTAGAAAAATAAACATATAAATAATTATCTTCGCAATCTTTGCACAATATATTGATGTGTTTTTGAAAAACAAGATACTTGGCTCGTTGGAAGAAAACTAAGTTGTTTCATCGATTGTTGATTTTTCGTAATTTGCATCATATGCTCATATGTATGTATAAGTGTAAGTAACTTATTAAAATTAAATAACATATCAGAAAGAACCCTAACAAAGAGCATCCGCAAAGCGGAGGAAATCCAAAACACCAGAGTTTAAATTTCTCATACGAATTCAATACACAACAGATAACTTGTAATTTTAGTCCCATCCGTAAAACCTACTTTCTGATATACACGTAGTAGGTATTCAACTTTCCTATAACCAAGTATGACGGACAAATGAAGGACTTAAAAACCTCAACTGCAAATACAATTGCGTATTTAAAAATATTAAGTTTATGAAGTAGAGATTTAAAAAAAAGCCATACGATATATAAATAAATATTTTTTAATTTCATTGCAGTTTTGATTGTTGCATAGCTTGCTCAATTTATTAGAAGAAACTGTTCAAAGTCCTATTTTTGAAAGTCATTGGCCGATATATTTTTGGCAATTTGCAACATACTTCCGCGGTTGATATTTTATAGCCATGTTTGGATATACAACAGGCCGCGAATTATCACAAAATCGATTTGAACATCGCGACCGCACTCCAAAGCGATTTCATATTTCATTAATTCAGTATGGACGTATTGTGGCAGGGGTAAAAGAAAATAGGTAAGTAAACTTTGTGCTTATATGTTATTTATTAATCCAGGTTTGTGATACTAATCATAACAGATTATAATACTAATTAAACAAACTTGTAAGGTAAGGTTCGATCAAATATTATACAAGTAGTTTTATTGCGAAGATATAACAAACATGGTAGTAGGTACTCGTACTCTTATCCCACTGGCAATATTGCAAGTAGGTATTTTCAGAAAAAAACTGGTATAGTTTTTACTTCACTCTAGTGGTACCTTCACTTGGTAACCATCTTCATTCTTATTTCGTGCATACCAACCAACGCACGCGTCAAGATGACTAAGCAAAAACAAGGAAAGTTTTATTAATTGTATCAATAATCAATTACATATATTTTAAAACTCACAAGTTGAATTCAACGTTTTGAAATATAAATGTGTATTCGTCACATATTTTTTTACATTATATAGGCTTACGTTTGACTATAGCCTGCCTGATATTAAGCACATTTATAGTCTTAGATGTAGCACGCTTGCCTAGAAGAAACCTATTTACTCTAGATTTGAAGACCCCTGGGTTATAATTTTCTAGGAACAGGGCTCCAGGTAGAGAGTTCCATAGTCTCGCTGTCCTTACTATGAAAGTAGAAGAATCAAAGCGCTTCGTGCGAGTCTTTGGAACTTCCACCATAATCCATGATAATTTGGGTAAGTCCAAATAAATTCGTATCTACCTACCGAAAACCTCAGACGTTTTCTTAGACGTGAGTAAACCCGAACCCATTATAATAAAATTATCTGAATGAAAACCAATTTCATGGAAATTGTTTACCTCACATAATATTATTCACCCCCAAGTGTTGTTCTTAATACATCCCTTTCGGTTGAATATCAGTCGGTATCGATACAGTTATATAATGAGATTTAATTAAAAGTGAATATTATCGGTTATAAATCAGTAAACCGTCCACTTGTAGCGAGATGCGAGCTTAATGGCAAAGTGACAATTATATTGTTATCAAAGTAATGCGATTGGTATTCAATTGCATTTTAATTTTATCATGAGATTGTTGGGAATTTTGGCTTTTATGTAATTCTAAGAATATTATATTGGATACTTGTAACACAAAAATATACATTTATTGTAAGTTTATAACGAACCTTTGTATTTTACGAATTTAATAAAGGTACTGAATTTTGATTTTGAAATTAGTTTGTAGGAAAGTGTCGTATGTCAAGTAACTTAGTTTCTTAATTTTTAAAAACAATTGAATAACATATTGAAAAAAACATTAGTTATTGCACTTTTGGGTACAAACCGGCATGAGAGATAGAGAGTATTTGCACACATCAAAAGACAAAAATTGATAAAATGCATAAAAACACAAGTTGACAAAAAAATCAAGGATGCAGAGACAAATTTAAGAGCTCGATCTTTTATTTCCTATATTTTCTTGCAACATTTTTTATTTATTATATTCCTGTTACATACAATATTTCATACTAACAATAAACAATATGGTAAAGTTGGGAAGTGCAGTTCTAAGCTGATCGGTACAGTCGTAGCTTTGAGTCCAACTAACGACCAATTTAAGTTTTTCTTCGGAAAGCTTCGGAAGCTCTCGGCTAACTTTGGTTTACTTTGGTGGCCAGTGCTCTTTATTGCTTGTAAGCATTGGAATTTAATTTACAGAAACTGTTATCGAAATTTCTGAAGTTATACTGTTGTATTTTCAGAAGTTATAATGGGTAAGTTGCAGATATTTTATTGAATTGTAAAAAGCTTGATTTACAGATAATTATTGAGAAAAAACACAGGAATAACTACAACTGAAATCAATATGTTGAACACCATTATTACTTTGAGAGAGGTGCAAAAAGTAACATACATTCGTAAAAATACGCAACTTAAAGTTAATATTGCTACAGGCTTGATAATTCAGTAAATCGAAGAGATCGCTTTTAGCGATAAGGCCTCACTTGTGGCTTATTTTTTAATCTCCTTTTGTCAATTTTTTTTTATTTCGTTACTTTTTAGAATTTTCTACTTATCTAACCAAATTCATCACATTTAAATTTTATCCCATTCTAATAATAACACATACAAACCGGTCCAATTTATAACTCCTTTTCCGAGATCTGTTTAAAAATTACACATAGGTATAAAAACCTACAAAAATAGAATTAAAAACTTCGTGCGAGTAACGCTTCGTTAATCTAGTTTGAAGTACCCTCAACGTTTCCAAATATCCATCTCGTTAAGAGTTGCAAAAACGTCTTCGGATTCCAATCGAAACTTCCTCAATTTAGCCGCAGCGCAATCACATATGCAAGTGCAGTCGGGAGCAAAAGTGGATTTAAAATAATATGACATTTATCGGTTGAAAGACATGGGTGTTCCTAGAAAGATGGGTGCCCACCACAATGTACCACAGTGTAGTAGGCGTCCAGATTCTCTGGGAAATGTCGTATTGGCATGCCATATGAATTGCCTACCTGAAGTAATAGTAAATGATATATGTTTTTTTTACAATAATTAGTACTAACATTTGATACTAGCTAGGTAAGCAAGCTACTGCTAGTGAGCTACTGTTTTAGGCTTTCTGTAAACAAAACTAGCTTGGTTTCTAAACGCCAAAATTAAAGTGTTCCATTAAGTTGCTATCTTAGCTAAAAATCCAGCCTCGTTTGTCTCGAGCATTGGTGTGATATACATTGCAATGAAACAATTTTGATGTCGACATTACCGCCGCGAGAATGAAAAGCAAACTGCGGTGCCCCGTGGCCCGGCCCCTATTGCAGACACTTCGCTAAAATATTCATTTATTCGATCAATGCAGCCAACACACCAAGCGACGCCGTCATACGTCGAATGGACCTAGACAAGATAATTGATTTTAAATTAGAACGCAATATTATTTGAATTCGGAATAGGTTTAAAGTTTATGTTTGGAGAATGTTATAACAAAATACGATCGTCAATGATAATGTTAAAATAGTTTATGACAAATTACAGTTAGTGTACACAAATATAAAAATGTAATTTTAGATTGTAACTGAATTTAAGGCTAAACTAATCACATACTTCTCTTTAAATTTTAAGAGCGCGATTGGCGCAGATATCTCTGGAAAGACGCTGTGGAAGCTGACATGCAGGAGGTTCCAGATATCTTGGAAAGTAGCAACCCAGGGCTGGAAAATATAATTTTCTAGTGCTGGAGGCCAAGACCAACAGGTTGCTGAGGTATGGGCTTTCAAATATTTTTGGTTGGTCTAATCCTTCACATCATATGCTAAATGTCTGTCAAGGCTTTTTATTAATAAGGCATGTTTTACTTTATTTTTAGTATGTTTTATTAGGTAAATAAATATCCATCGTTTCAAAGAAGTTAAATCCTCATTAACTTTAAGATAGTAAATGAATTCAAATTCCTCTCTCAAAGACGCGGAACAAGATCAGGAAACTATTGAAGACGAAAGGAACAATCGGACACTAATTTCATATTGAATTTTTAACTTCCTCAGGCAGGAGACAGAGGCGGTCTTGCAACCATTAAATTCTAAATCTGGCCAAGAGTACTTTGCCTAGATATAGCAATAATTTTATTCATGCAGTTAGAATAACAGAATAAGCGTGGCGTTTACTATTTGACACGCTCATTCGTTCACGCTTCTTCGTTACATGTATCTTTTTTTCAGTCAGTTTCTCCAACTTCTTTACCACCAACCGAAGGGTAAGAGAAGAAAGAAATTTATCTAGACCTAAACAAGGTCAGCCATTGCATTCAATGTTCAAAGTAAGAACAAATATCAACAAACGAAAAATGCCCGTATTATTTTCATAATGGTAGATAATTCCTACAATGATGATGATTAAAAGCGAGTGTGGTTCAGCGGTTCCAGTGTCTGCTTTTCATCCAGACGCACGCTGATTCGAATCCGGCCCTACACCAATGACTTGTATTTTTAATTTATGTGTGGGTTTGCACTCGCTTAACGGTGAAGTAAAACATCGAGTGGAAACCGACATGTTTGAGGACCACAATATCCGAGGCCATGTGTCTTCCGTGAAATGACCTGGGCGCCCACCACGTCGTATCTGCCCAAGAGAACTCCCCTAAACTATTCATTCTGCGGGGGAGTCACGACCCTCAGTCATGAGGAAATACGACTCAAAGAGAGAGATGATTCCATTATCCATTGCAGTAAGCAGTGTCGTAACAAATCTATCCCGAAGTGCGGATTATTCTCCTGCATCCAAGTTTCTTGGAGCTAAATCGAAAATTCCATCGCCTTAGACTTGATTGTATTACTAATGAAGATACGATTCTCAAGGATTTTATGCGCAAATTGAAAATGTTCCCTAACTCCAATATTGCCAAGTTTTGTTAGGGTTTGTCTGGATCCAATGAAATGCTGAAAGCTTTTTTCTGCAAAAAGTTTTCGCGACTGATTTTGCTTACACTGGAAGCTTTTTAGGTGTAGGCTTGGAAGTTTTTGTAAGAGTTTTTTGTAGACATAATACAAATACATACGCATTCAATACATTGCTATCACAAGTATAGTATATGTAGATACGACTGTGCGTAGGCTTTCATTCAAAACAACTTACAAAACATAACTCAAAAATAAACATGTTGTTACTTATTAAACACATTTTTATATGGACTATATTATACTTCACGTATATCACATATGAATAACTAACTTCATATTTAAAAGTAAAGTAAAAGTAAAAATATGTTTATTTACTAATTGAAAAACTTAACCTATATAATATTACAATTTGTTTAACTTACAATACAACAATAGTGTTAACTGTAGACCCCAAACTAGGCGTTAGCCTGTATCTTGGTGGTCATCATTTAACTTATAACTAAATTCATATTATCTTTATTCTCGACTTCTTTCAACTAATCGATTTCACAAATACACATGTTATAAACGTGCGCTCTTAAAATATTGTATTCCAACCTTATTAGACTTACGAGAGTTGAAGTTTCATTATTTGTAAATATGTAGATATTTAGATTGTTTTGTTTTACTTAGTGTATGATATATGTATTAACCTTAAGTATAACTTGTTGTATGTTTTGGCATAATGCTGTTAGTATAACATGTGATTGAATATATATAAATATATAAATAAAAATAAATGTTGAAAAATATCCACGAACAGCACTCTACTACACCTATGCTACACGCTCGCACATCTACAAAATATTATCTTTTTCTACATTAATGTGAGTGAAATTGCAGGACACAACTAATACTCCACATAAAGCCTTCCAGCGAGAGAAATTCGTGAATCTCAAGATATTGTTGTGGTGAGAGCGCGGCAACGATTGAGCGCAGATTGATCTGAAATGTATTGTTGTCGTGAGAGCGCGGCAACGATCGAGCGCAGATTGATCTGAAATGTATTGTTGTCGTGAGAGCGCGGCAACGATTGAGCGCAGATTGATCTGAAATGTATTGTTGTGGTGAGAGCGCGGCAACGATTGAGCGCAGATTGATCTGAAATGCTACATTTTATTCGGAACATTATCTACCTTTATGGGCTGGGATTTCGCTCGCTTATCACGTGGATCTCGGAAGAAAGTTATGGACGAAATCTTGCCTTTTTGAATAAGTTTAAAATTTGCTAGGAATGGTGTTCAGAAAATCTTACGACGCAAATCTTATTATATTTTTTTAATTATTATTTTACAACTTAGACATTGGGCCTCACCACTATTTATCACTTTTCGTTACGTATATGGACCATAACTACCATCGAACCCCCCGCATTCAGATCACAATTCAAATGGATCAAAGATCTCTGATCCATCGAGGAGCTCCTCTGGATGGGATAGGCTTAATACCGACTCTCTCCCTGTTGAAACGTTATTCCTCATGACTGAGGGTCGTGACTACCCGGCAAAATTAATCCATTAGTGGAGTTTTCTTGGGCAGATACGCGATGGGCGCCCAATACCGACTACAGCACGCCTATATCAAGTGTGTTAACAACAGCTAAAGATAATGATGATGAAATAAAGCATAAGTGCATAGTTGTGCAAATCGTCTGGTTTCCGTCACACAAGAGACGTGCTATCTGCAGACTCTCTCAGTCGCGATATTGGCGCGGCACGATCGCCGCGAGCCAACCAGACGGATGGTCGGGAGCGGGTCCATTGTCTAAGAACTATAACATTTGCTAACCTCAAATAATTATAAAGTAAATTCGTATGAGTTTGGCTGACTGTTCAAAAATCTAAGGACTAAGATCTAAGGACGAACACCAGAGACTAATAAACATGTTTCCACTTAATCGTCTAGATGTTTAGTAAAAGCCACTTTATCTTTTAGCGGCAGTCGCCCATCACCCAATAACTGACCGTGGCGGCAGATGCAAAAAGACTCGGAAGTTCCCTGTTACAACTATAATTCTCGAATATAAGAATTTTCCCTGATCTCCTTAAGCCCTGACTTCCAACTTCCAGATGAGAGCGAATAATTATGTCAAAGTGACGTCAGAGCATAAAAAAATGTTTTTTTGTTACTACAGATAGTAATCGTCAGTTCTAAAATCTAAGAATTAAATGAGCCTGTATGTAGCTCATACTAACATCAGCATTTTTTTATAAACAGCCACGACAAGACAGCTCTTATCATTTATAACTAGAGTACTTTTTCAATCCAATGCCAACATCCCAAGCGGTCTACCTTCAGCAATAAATCTCAAAAATCTGAAAGCTCTGACTAATATTATCCAGCCTTTAAATTCTCACTGAGTCCTATCTCCACATTTTATTCCACATCTGTAAAATCATTAATCACGTCATATCGCCGGTTGACCGTCTGTCATTTCTCCTGAGACAATGGACACCAACCCAACCCGAACTGAAAAGAGATACAGATAAGGAATGCATAGAAGTACAACTAAAAATTTATAAATGGACTAGTGTTGTATAATATGTGTATAAATGAGTATAAAACATACAATTCTCGTCATTAGTCGTCAGTCCACGCGACTGCAGGTCTTTTATCTCCTATTTCCGGATGTATTTTTGTTGGTCTTTACATAATATAGCTTGTTCTTAATCCTCGTCAGAAATTTTGTTTCCTATTACTAAAAATACGAATAGTTATTACGAATAATGTTGTCAAGTATAGATTTATAACGTTCTATCTGATAGGTAAACACTTTATTGAAACACCACAAAGACACAGAACAAAATCAAAATACATTACTGAAACTTAAAATAAGCTGCTTGATTAGCGACCTTATTGCCCACGGTAAACCTCTTTCAGGCAAACTCTGTTCACTTATTAGTAAAATAATAAAATACTACACATGTAAAAAATTCTTAACATATCCATCTGCCATATTCAGTCCCCGCGTCACATTGCATAGCCGGCGGCGGAACCCGCGTCTCAGCGTCCCAGCGGCCCGGCACGCCTGCCCTATGCAAATATGCGGACCCCTAAAATTGATCATAATCCTTCTCCCGGAGGAATATATTTCATCTTTGGAGGTATAAAAAGCGAGTAAAAATATAACGGTGTAAGTGACTGGAAGGTTTATGGTGTACCTGGATTCTTATTTATGTTGGAGGCAGTCAGTAAGTTTGCTTCAAGGTTTATGGCTTGACTGACTGGTTTGGGAATGGAGGTGGTACGTGGTTTTGCATATCTACTGTATGTTTTTTAATAGACGAGATTTTTTATGCAATTTTTTTATCGTGTAGGTATATTTAGGTGTCCAAAAAGAGCCTACTTGAAGTCCGTCTTGCATTGAAAAACAAAACAAACTGCATTGCATTTCTACTCTGCACTTTAAAATGCATTTAAAAAATAAGCCACTTTTTTACTGCGTTCCTAATAAGCCTTTCAAAGAAGTAACAAATTCACCCTTCCTGTAAAACACCGTATACATTACTACCTCTTTCCAGATTTTTATACAAAAGCACACCTAAGGACAACATTATCGCTATTAAAATCAGCTGTGAAGCAAAAACGCTAAAAGCTAAACACTTTTTTCTGTGCTGTTCAACCTTTTATCCCACGGAGCTTTTAAAAGAACTAAATAATTTGCACTTACAAAGATGCTAAGCACAAAAGAAGTACTTCAGCTTTGGTTTAGAAAGAACGAAAGAACAAAAGGTGTTTTAGTTCTGAATCGAAAGGGCGCAAAGAGGCGTTTTAGAGGCCATAAAAAAGGCACGAAATCATAGACGTACCCGAAAGAGGCATTAAATTGATTTAAGAACCACAAAAACAGTTCATAGAACTCTGGAAAGATTTGCAACTTGATTTAGTGTTAAACCGTTTACTGTGTTATAACCTAAATAGGAAGTGACAATGACGATAAGCCATTGCCTTTTGATTGGGAAAAATGTGATACTTCATTTCATTTGTGTAGTATTAAAAAAAGGCATTGATATTTAGGTTTTGAGAATGTTTACCAAACATATTATGTATTCTGACAATAATATAGTAAAAGTATAAACATTCCACCCATTACAACCCGAGTGCAAACATTAACTTAGATATATGTAATTAGTTATCCAGTATTATAAAACCTTCACTAATATAAATTACCTCAAATACATTTGTATTTTATTGTAATATTAGTTTATGTTTATTCATATATAATGTTTAGTTAATATTTATTCTAGATTAAGTACTCTTACTTGTTGTACTCTCACATTGAAAGACAACATTGCGCTTTTTATAGCAACATAATAATCGTGTTACATGTAATTCAGTGTGGTTGTAATTTGAATTATAGATTGGAGAATTTATTTTGAATTTCCATCCATTTATCTCTTTTTAACGTCATTTTTTAACAATAACAAAATATATGTACTTAATAAAAAACACAGGACAAGTACATACATCGTCGTATTCTTTCCTCAATTTCTTCAGTTCATCCAATACCTTCGTTCAATTCCGTTCAAATTCAGGTAGCGATTTTTTGCGCCCAAGGGCCGATTCATATTGTACAAAAGGTAAAGGCCTTTTCTATTTCTAACGGGATTAGATTGACAAAAATATCAGTTACAGATAGGGGATTATGGGTCCAATTTGGTACAGATTTATTTTTCGTTAGCTTTTCGACACTGGAGTCAATGGACGGTGAATGTTATTGTTGTGGATCGACTCTCACACGTCTTTGTGGCTTTCATGAAATGATAGTTTGTTTATATGTGTTACTATTATTCATTTAAAGAACTAGCTTTACAGAATTACAAAAATTACTTATATTATTTTTTCTACCTTTATTTATTTTAAGCAATTCCCTAATTAGTAAATAGTCTATTGCATGCATAAATTTTAATTCTAAGTAAGTTGTTACGAAGTAGGATTTATTATTTTCACGTAAAATCATCAAAATCACAAACGAAAATGAAGCACTTACAAACATTTTTAATATCGGTTTTTTTTGGATTTCATTCATAACATTTGCGTAAACTTTTTATGATAATTTTTTTGCATCCCCAACTTTTACTAATCGTTTTCACCAAAAAATATAATGGTCTACCTTTCCATCCTAAGCCCATAGATCCCATGGTATATAATTATCAATTTCACCATCCTCCATTCTTCAACAGTCCACACCCAAAGAAAAAAAAAACCGTCTCCGGGCAAAACCGAATTACCTTCCTTTGACTGCCAAATCAAAGAAACCATGTACCTGTTAGCTCTTTATTCACTCGATCTGTTGGAATTTGGCCTTTATGTAGAAAGCTGTAAGGTGTAAAGATACTTCCGGACTTTCCAAGGCTCAGACAAAGAGGTCTGTCTTCCAACCCTAAGGTACAGAACACGTGCGACAAAGGTTGTTAACTCGTTTATCAGGTCCCTGATAAGTTTCCGATAGCGTTAATTTCACATGTTTGGAGATAACGAAGGTTATGAAGTTCGACATGGGAAATTGGAGCAAGTGTTTATGGGGTAGGAATAATGGTCTATCGATGTTAAGATGAAAACAATCTGGTTCCAAACACCTTAGCTATGGTTTAAGTAGCTATAGAAAATATTACTTCATCCAGCTGATATACGGGTACTCTTTTAGTTACATTTTGTTCAATATCTGTCGTTTTAGTCAAGTAACTAAGTGAATTGCAATAGGCAAGTGTAAAACTTATCTCAAAGTTGCCATTAGACTAGCAACTGTCTCGTAACATTCATGAGAAAATAACTCGTTCATTCTCGTCAAACTAAAAACCGTAGCTACTTTCCATTTACTAAAACAAATTCAACTCGCATCACTATCCGAAACTTAAATCCAAGAAAATCCTCTTCAACTCTTAAACACTTTTAAATTCTCTTCAGAAGTTGAAATACTCGGTGAAACGAGTGAAACACACAAAATATCTTCAGCAGTCCCGAGTAGGTAATTTATCATTTGTGGAACCTTCGCGATGGCGCTATAAACAACTCTTTTGAAATGGTCCGTGCCTCCGGTGCCCGTGGAATGCAGTCACCTAGGTCAGGATCAAGTATCGTCAATCTCATTCTACTCGTATTACCTTCTTAATGACGATTATAGTGTTGCCCGTTCTACGTGTTACTAATTCGATATTGACCTTCAGTTTTTTTTTTTTTTATTAAGGTCAATAAACGTTATTATTATTATTATTAGTATCCTACGCAAATTTAACCCATATTGGTTCAACTGTTAAAACGTAACGAAGAAACAAACATCCCTCAATACGCATTGGATTAGGTATGCTTAGCTTTTTAGTCCTCGTTTTACTGTGATAGTAGTTTCTGCGTTTTTTTTCAAAATAAAAAAAAAATTGCTCTCGTTACTCTTGAGATATTGGTCAAACACATTAATGTTATTTTATTTATATTTCTCAATCACCAAAAATGAAAATCAATGAGATATAAGTAAAACTTTTACTGATTATTTTGAACCTGTAATACTGGCAGTCTCTCCACAATGCATCCAGTGCGGATTGCGCAACCTATGGATGAACTTGAAAAATAATAAGGGAAGATGAATGGCGGTCCACTAATGGCGCTTCCCGTTCTCAACCATTTATGGTGTTTATATTTTTGGCGGAAAAGGTTCGGAACATTCATGGCTGGATAACGGCCTGACCCTTAGCGCGATCCAGAACGGTTTGATGAGATATTGGCGAATGAATGTGTGGGAATTTGAAGAGATGAAAGAATGAAGATTCTTGTAGATATTTTCGGATTGATAATGTATTGCATTCACGTTGAAAGCATGCGTTATGAAAAGAGTATCATATAATCGTAAATAACTATTATATTAGGGCCAGTTTTTAAATCGCAAAGTGATTTTACACATTCACATGTTAATTGTCAGAATATTTATTGCTCTAAATTGTAGGTTTGTAACTTCAATCTGGAGATTTCACTTAAGATGGCTGGAAAAGACAAGCGAAAGATTACTGTGTTCGTCGTGCTAGTTTTGGCTGTGTGGTATATTAACAAAAAATAACTTCATAACCTTATATAACCAGTAGCAAGTCATTTAAACTAAGACGTTAAAACTTACAACTGGCTATTGGATAGTAATTATCTAGGAGGCGAGACTTGCTGTACAAAAGACTACGAGTTATAGCCTAGACATGGAACTTGGATCCTTTCTCAAACTTGGCCGACCGAAGATGTATGGTAGATCGGGAGATAGTGACCAATATTGTTAATTAAACTGATTAATTAGGCATTCGACGATGAAACAGGCACTTAACTCGATAAAGTAAAAGTCAAACTGTGGCACGTTTCCGAAAGACAAATAACGTCTGAAATACAATCATTATCAAAATAACTGTAGATATAAAATAAAAAATGGTTTGCTATGCAAAACTTACAAAATACAACCTAATACATTCCTAAATTATAAAGATTTCCATGTATCTAGGGTCGCAATTAACAAAACTGCAGTACATCCCTATTGCCACTGAATAATGCATAAACAGTTTAGTGTTATGTAACAATACAAATCTTTTGTTTGTGCCAAATAAGTGACCCATTATTTTATCGCCAACTCCAATCAATTCTTCTGTAAAAGTCCTCAAACAGCGATAAGCGGCCGCTCTTCGTCTAGATCCATTGAAATAAATTTTCGCGAGAGAACCGAGAACAGAATGAAATTGTGAGATTCTTTTTTGCAAGAATAAAACTGGTGCGTCTCGTTGCTCTTTTAGTGTAAGACACACGGAAGGTAATTTTAGCTTGTTTAGCTTATTGTATGTCTGATTGTTTGTTTTGTAATCTTCTAAGATTTTCTGTTTTCGTAGTCGTACTTTCTTAGTCCTGATTATATTCTGCGTACAGATATGAGCTTAGTCTTCTAAAGTACTAAATTTAACTTGGTCATGGACTTGAATGGTCAAAGGAATAATTAGATATTGGTTATGTTTTAGTTTTTATATAGTTTTTTACTTCCTTATGCAATATTATTTAACTTCTTAGTAGTTTCAATCACTATTATTTTGTTTCAATGATGATTTCTCTTATAGCTCCGAAAGCTGTAAACTTTGTTAGTTATTCTTCCTCCCCGTGAGTCCGGTGCATAATAGCGGTTTTCTCATCTCGATATTCATCTGCCTTCCTTTTATATCGGCGTTCTGTTTCGATTTTACGAGTTCCGTCCGAGACTATAGCGTCAATGAACGAATTTGCGTCTTCTACCATCACAACACTATTTTCAACCCTATTTATATGTAGCTAGAGTTCATAAAGTATTGATAGAAGTGAGTTATAAAGTTTGTTTAGGTACAATAAGTCTTGTTTTGGCATTAAACCGCGATTTAAACTTGAAAGGGGCTGAATGGCCCTGTCCCTTTGATTTCGACATCCGGAGTACGTGAATCGGGACTTTTAAAATGCGGGCGAGGTATTGGATTTTTGTTTGGAGGTTAATATCTATTGTTTCGGGGTTGGAAGTTGTTTGATTGGGAAACGTGTTTTCTCCAGTTTGTTTGGGCAATTACGTATTCTAGAATTCATTTGGCTTGTGTTTACTGAAAAAGATTTTATTGAATACTCTGTTCTTAATAACAAATCCATATTTAGCAAAATGTAAACATCGTACAAGGAAGAAATATAACCAAGTGCTAAGAGTACATTAAGGGTCTCGGGAAAAACAGTTACCGACCATAACGTACCAATTTTATTTTCCCTGCACTCAACATTACTTCATTAAGGCAAAATCGAAAAAGTAAAAACAATAAAAACTTTTTAGCCGGAGCAAAAGTAAAGCAATCGAACTAGTCTCGAAAGAAATGGTAAGAAGAAAGTACTTATTACACGACGGCGAATGTTGGCTTTGATTAAAATACTTTTACAATAGCTAGCTGAGCTTCGGGGACAGATTGTGAATGCTATTGGGAGTTATTTATCGTTTTAGTGGCACTTTTATACAATTTGCTTTGTCAAGTAACAAGCTGTGGTTTTATGACATCACTTGTTTAGTACACACGATGAATTTCATGATTAAAGAAAGTAAATTTGGACTATTGTCGTGTCAAAACCATTTTAGATACGCACCAGCAGTTCCTGAGATTAGCGCGTTCAAACAAACAAACGAACAAACAAACAAACTTTTCAGCTTTATAATATTATTATAGACAAGAGAATAAACACGATAAAATCATTCCTTTTTGCAACATGAGATCAAAGTGCAACGCAAAACCAAACCGCGGCGTATCAAAGTCTCCGCGAAAGCCATTCGAAAGTTCCTCCCAGTACAGACTCCAGTTTAATCATAACTATCAAAACCACAATCTAAATAAATAACCCACCATTGTAATTGTAATCCGCCTCAACGATCTTGGTCGTCCAAATTCCACGCGAGTTTAAACCACACAAATCCTTTATTTAGCCGAAGCACCGTTAATTCCTCATCAGAGATCAGTGATTAAACAGTGAATGAACAGGGTGTCGAAAATTTCGAGCCGTATAAATATCAAAACCACTCTGCCCTACTTACTCTTTGATTCATGATTCATCCGCTTGACCATTCAGCATGCTTTTGATAGTGTACAGACAATTTTAACCTCTTTAGCGATATTAATAAGGTTTATTTTGTAATGTTATTAAGCGTCACGATCCAAAAAGCTTTTTGTATCAACATCATTGGAACTGTATTGGTAGTGACAGTATCGCATCTATTTATATTGTGAGAAATCAGTAAACTAATCAACTTACTTTAATACTGAAACACTTGTATTAGTGCGACTCTTCAAGTATTATGATGCGTCACGTTTATAGTAGATATTGTTATGAGTTGCTTATGCCATTTATTTCCTAATTAATATAATTAGTGCTTATTTAAATAAATAGACACATTTACGCAATATAGATTTTATTTAAAGTAATTTCAGTGAGTAGAAGGTGCAACAAATAGTGGTCATACTTTCAAAATGTTTTTTTTTACCTAATGTTTTCTTCGTTACCAAAATAAATCCACAAGTACATGACACGTGCAGCCCTATTTGAAGGCCAGTTTCATTTACGAACAACACACTCCATCTTACACTGTCACTTTGGCGGGTACCATTTCGGGTGCCTTTTAAAGTTTAGTGCCTGATTTCTTTGTACACATTAAGCATGGTCCCTTTGTTAAGATAAATCATATCCTGGATACTCTAACCTCCAGTACCGTTCCACATAGTACGCGACATGCTATTATCGATCTTATCTGCTAGTACGGGGCCCGTACAAAATTCGACATGCATTATTTATGCTCAAAGGGAGGTCGTTTATTGAAATCATACGAAACAAATATTGTACTGAGCTTTGTCTAGAGAAGGTATAGATAGAGTGGACATAGCAAAATGTCTTGGATGTAATATTGTCTTGGCAAGTCTCGTTAGATAGGATAAACAACAGCAACCTATAGCGATGGAATAGAAACAAAAAACTTTCCATAACACGTATGACTACAATCTTAAACGCTTAACTATACTATGTACTATGTGTTTCCTGCGAAGTACAATCCAGGGGTCTTCAAATCTAGAGTTAATAGGAATCTTCTAAGTAAGCGTGTTACACATTAGGCTGCAGTAATACTTAATATCAGGCAGGCTGTAGTCAAACGTAAACCCACCACGTAAAACAAACCTAGGTACTTTATAAAAATAAACTTAATTTATTTCCAACATGGATGAGGTCTGCACAAGATCGACGTAGATGGAACATGCAAAGGGAGGCCTATACCCAGCAGTGTGATACCAAGGACTGTGGATGATGACAAATTTACTCATAGTTCACATTCTTGCAACTTTTTTTTTAGATTACCCCAAACTAAGATTCTGGGAACTAAATGTTTGGTTTAACATTTAACAGTTTTTTTTTGTTTAACCAACCAATTTTCTGTTTGTATGGCTCCTAGAAATCTAAATAATATAAGCAATGTATGTAGCTATGGCTCTATTAATCGATCATATTTTTTTATCATTCCCACATTTTTAAAGTTTGTAATTCAAATTTCATGTCTACCACTTTCCTAACCCAAGCTATAATAGGCACTGTAGGTACAGCGTAACGCTTTCGCCTCTATCGCGGTAATAGATCTAAAATGTTCGTGTTCCTATAATACCCCCTAATATTACTCTCGTATATTACGTACGGGCCATTGACATTTTTGTATAGGCAAGTTTTCTGATAGCAAAGATACCTACATTTTACGATCTGTGCTTAGTTCCACAACTTAACTAGGGCAGAGTCTTCTAAGCTAGAAAATGGCAATCAAGTCAAAAATATTTAACTTCATTGTTAACTATAATATTATTGTCGACCACTTGATTGACATAATATTAGCTCCTTTATTGTGTATGTGCTGTGAAATCAAGTTTAAGAATTAAAAGTTCTAAATAGATTATTTTCCTGGCCACTATAATTTTTAAGCATTGATAATTGTTTAAAATTTACTGCGGTTAGTAGTTCTGTGAAATAATTCACATATAAATTTCGTACCTATTCTTAGAGCCTGCACACTTATTAATAAAACACTCGTCAATGTTAAGAAAAAAATGCATAATTTAAAAATAAAAATATTTATAGAGATATATAAAAACGTGGAAGATAAGAGAAGATATAAAGTTAATCACTCTATCTCTCAGATCTCCATCTGAGATAACAGCGTCTCAAATAACTTTTCAACTGAGGAGGACAATTTACATAAAAGCATTTGAGAATGTTTGTTTGTGCTGTAAATATCTGCAGCCCGAGGTTCAGATTTATATCCCGATAGCAGACCGGTTGAAGAACCTGACTTGCTTGTATATTGTAGTTTATTAGAGAAGCTTTTAAATGATTCTAGGGAGGAAGATATTCGATTTTATAACATACAGATATGAATAATATACGAAATACTTGTATTTGATGGATGGATGAATAAAAAATTTAATAAATTTCGCATCACAACATACATTTTATTAAATATTGTGTTGTGTTGTATTATTTCAACCTTTTAAATAATCGCAGGGGTCGGTTTTTAACACGGAATAGGCTTACGTTTGACTACAGCTTGCCTGGTGTTGGTTATTGCTATAAAAGATAAAGATAAGATAAAGAATCTTTATTGATAATGTAAAATTGTAACATACATAGGTATAAGTACTAATATCACAGAATATGCTACACAAAATACAATATCTCGTCAAATTGAATTTATAACATTAGGCTTTTATAAAATTTTAGAAGTTACATATGTCTAGTTTTATTAATAAAACAATGAAAATTTTTGTTATTAAAATCATGTCAAACATAATAATAGGTATGTAATCATACAATATGTCAACTTAAATAAATCTAGGTACCTACTGTCACTTTAGCTGTATAGGGGCTAAAATGACGATTTGGCATCACACTCCTTACCTAGTAGTTAATTACATAATTTCTAAGCAAGATTAGAATCAATTGGTAGTTGACTGTAGTCATTTTGTATTCCTTAAAACTGTATAGTGTCTGATCTAACAATAATTGTTTGACGCTATTGCAAAATTGCTGATCATTATTCAAAGACTGAATGTGTGCGGGGAGTTTATTGAACAGTTTCTCTCCCATTATAGCAACTAAAACCAAATTTGATTCAACAAATTTTCATACCATATTTATTTACGTCATTTTTTATCAAAAATATTGCAAATACGTAACACAAAACCGTGCGATAGTGACTGCGATTCTATCCACCCACCGTGAGTGATTTATTAGATTCTATTGTGTTGCCTTCATATAATGTTTACAAATATTGCATATTTGGGATATTTATGGAGAAAGAAGATTGACGGCCTATTGATGGCCTATTATTGTACGGGGTAGGGTCAGGGTATAGGTTGACCTATGATGATGGAGTATCCGCGGCCATGATGGAAATCTGAGGAAACGTACCCGTGTAGAGAGATTTCATAGATTTTGATGAGCAACTAGCGTAAATGTACGCTACAGGCTTAAAACTTTTATGTTTTCTATAGAATTTTCACGAAAAGGTCGAAATACCAAAATCGAATTATACCAAACTTTAATTTGTTTATGCTTTATGGGTTCGTATAATTATAAATAATAACAATTCTAGAAAAATATATAACTAAATCAAGTTACGTTTTGAGTCCGTAAAATTTTATTTCAGGAGCACCAAATATAGAAGAATCCCCATTATTTGATAACTGCGAATTTCTAAATAACTTATAGGTACATAAAAAAAATATATTTAAATATTGTACTGACGCAAGGCGCGTCTAACAATAAATCAAATAAATTGCCGAACCAATAATTCGGCTTTTCAACATTTTATCGTCATATTCATAACATTTGCTATTCACAACAAAGGTTCTATGCGTGTTTGGACCTTCTTCTATGCAGGTATTATATCTATCTATGCAGGTAGCATCCTAAATGAAGGTGAACCAGACATGATTCATTTAATAATTCATCTTCGCTGAGTTCACGGTTAGACTGGTTACGTCGCTTGTAGAAATTGGAATGGTTCTGTATAATATAAAAATTTGATAAGATTTTGCTATTTTAATTGGATAACAAATTTTATCAGTCTTATATTTTTTCTTACTTTTTTATCATAAATTGTAATAATTTAGTTGTAACTATACCTATACCTACCTACTTACTTGTTTATAACTAATTTACGGTTTTACTTCTTTGACATTTAAAAAATCTAGCGTAGTTAAGTACTTCCTCCATCTTTCTATCTACAGTTTCGTGTCTAATTCTCAAAAACCAAATGGAAATTCAAACGAAAATTCTTTAAATAACCTCGCTCATTAGAAAACAGGAGTGTTTCAAATATCACGCAAAACGACAAGGAAAAACATTTCTTCATTTTAATTTGCAATGAAACACAAGACAACAAAAATAATATTGCAAAACTTTGCAAAATGGATACGCTGCTCCGTAAATTCCGTAAAGAATGGGATCAACCATTCTCCCGGTAATAAGGTAAAAATACAAGCGGTAATATAGGTGTGTATTTAATAATACTTATTCGAGGCAGTGAGGGAGTGTGATAGGTAGGTACGTCGAAGCCGAAATTCCCGGCTCACTGCGATGCGCCCCATCATGCGTTGCTCGCCCCGGCTACCATTCGTTACCGATCTCCCCTTGACTGTACTACGTGCCGTGCCGTGCTACACCGGACCGGCCCGTCAGTCGCTCGCCCGCTCCGACGCGTGCGGACGTATGCTCGCTAGAAGATTGCCGTGCTCGTAGTCTTCGACGATCAACATCTAATCCCGATATTACCACACAAATCTCAAACAAAACACTCCACCACACTTCTCGTGAATAGAAACTTAAACCCAAACTGGATCTGTGACAGTTTAGACCCGTTTATTGTTTTTCGTCGGCAAGTGCAAAATGTGATGTTATGTGTGCTCAACGAGCGTACCGACCAGTGTAACGTTTCTTCAGTGAACTAGATGGATGTAGTGGGAATTTAAATTTGGAAACCGAATCCTGCTTCGCCAGATTTGTCAGGTTAGTTATAAAGTAACAAAATGACGCATTTCAATCTACACTATTAGATAAGATTGCGATGTAGGTGTACACTGTATAAGGTACAAGCGACTAGACGTAATGACTAACCGATTCAAGGCTAAATAACATTTACCAACACATTTCGAGCGTCTTATGTAAATTTCAGCATAATCTTGCGACGTGAACCGCTGTAGGTATGCTCGCTGTTATTAATGAATCAAATACGATTACAGCAGTTCTAAGAAACGTTACTCTTGACTGTGTATGTAGGTAGGTAAGTCAAGTGTAAACCGATTGAATTATGAATCGGATGACGTCACCTCTCTAACAAGAACGAATGATTCGGCATAACGAACACAAGTAGTAGGTATAAAGATTTAGCAGCGAGAAGCGAAACGTCTAACAAACAATAAATAAGTATCTCGCATCGAATTGATATCTCGCTCCATATTGTATGAAGGTCAGCTGCATTGTGCCATCAACTCGGAATGACCAATAAAGAATCGAAACATAAAATAAATAACGGCATACATTCGGTATTTCCCTTACATGATTATTTTGGCGTTGATCCAAATATTTGCGGGCGTCCACAGCATCCTTCCTATTTCCCATCCAACTTTGAAGATAGTTGGGACAAATATATTGCAGTATTTATTACGAGTTACGAAAACGCTATCGTCGGCATATTACCCATTGTTCCTGGGAAATGTCTGGCCACAATTTTTTTATCAAATTAAGTACCTATCTAGGTATTTCCCATTGTTCCTGGGAAATGTCTGGCCACATTTTTTTTTATCAAATTAATTACCTATCTAGGTATTTCAGTGTAGGAAGTACCTAGGTACTTGCTCAATTTGTTGGAATTAATTAAAAAAACCCGTACGTACCTACTTAATAAAAAACGAGTTGCTCTTTTCCATCAAACTTTGTGAATCTTGCAAAGAATGCGTACCTACCTACCTACCTACCTAACTTGTAGAAGGACGTTTCTAAATCGATGTTTTTATTTTTCTTTTCCCGTTTTGTGAGCGATACCTTTCATTATGTTTATTGGTGTTTATATTCCGTCGTTTGTATTCAAATGTTTGTTTTTATTGCTAAACATTCACAATACAGTCACTTTTCTCAAATTGGAGAAATTTTATCGGAACACTTTTTTATCTGAATAGATTATTCCGTGTCGATATCTTTGATAATATTTATGGAAGATTGTGACCAAAATACTTCTGATTACATATTTGCAAAGACTTTAGTGATGATGATGATAATTAAATCTATCCATAGGTACCTACTATATAGGTACATACACTTACACACCAAGTCCTACATTGGTAGGTAGGTACATCTTTAAATTGTTTCCTACCAATTTTGGTAGGTAGGTAAAGTTAGGTATGGTCAAACTGCGACACTCTAACTCGAGTAAGAATCGACCTAAGCCGTCAATATTTTATTTCAATATTACTTACCTACTTAAAATGTAGAGTTTATCAATGCACCCACTGTATATTCAGTAAGTACTTAGGTACCTATTTCATAAACAATCCGGTAAAAGCACACCGCGAGCTGAGTGTGAACTGATTTGTTTACTTCCATTAGTTCTGAGAACGCCACCATTGCGTCGTGCCTGGTCTCAGAAACACATTGAAAGGTGATGCCTTGTGTTAGTTAGCGTAAACAGTAGGTTCATGTTACTAGTGGCTCGGGCAGCTCATATTTTAATGAGTAAGATCATAACTACAGTAGAAACTCATGTACTTACTTATTCATAAAATCAATGAAAGGCTGAGGTTTTAAAATAAGAGATTTATTTGATGTTATTAGGTATTAAAATTAAATGTCGTGTTGTTGTGCGATTTCTCTTGTCCTTTTTATTTATGGTGTCATAGCTGTCGCCTCGTTGGCGAAGGCCTCCCCCAGTTTCATCCATGTTTTGCGGTTCCTTGCTAACCTCGTCCAGTCTATTCCATGTCTCTGGTAGAATACGTCTTCCCACCTTCTATGTGGTCGTCCTCTTTTCCGCTTGTCCGATCTTGGTATCCATTCCACTACCTTCCTTGTCCAACGGTCATGGTTCATCCTATATACATGGCCAGCCCAGTTCCATTTCAGATTTCTAATTGTTTTGATTATGTCTCTTAGTTTGGTTTTCTTTCTGATGCATTTGTTCGGGAGTTTGTCAGATAGTTTTATGCCTAGCATACTCCTCTCCATCTTTGTCTGCGTACAAGCGTAGTAGTTAGTAGCTTACCTAAATTGGTATCTGAGAAAATCAGGACAAATCCATTTTGACAGAGAAGAAAAATTGATGATCCCTTTCCCTATAGCAAGCTGTCAGGATTAAATACGAACGTGATAAACCCGACGCTCAGACATCAAAAAAGGTTTCACCTCAACATAATAAACTCGTAAAATCACGCTTCAGTTCTTTGTAACGAGTAAAATTTCGTAGAAACAAACTTTATATATCCCAATAAGCAACAGACGTTCGCAAAAAGTTTAACCGTTTCGGAAGGATGTAATCAAAATGTGTTCTTTTTGGCAAGGCTTGTTTTAACAATGCTGGCTCAAAAGACAAATAAAAAATCGTAGATGTAAGCAGGCATACCCTAGGTAGTTATTAAAATGATCAGAATAAAAATATACGATAGATATATTACTACATACATTCAAAATTACATTCAAGAATCTTTGTTACTCGTACCTTATAGAGCAAATTGCGAATGCTTTCCTATCGGGCATATGCATGACATTCCTCGAAATTTATGTTATTATTGTAAACAGGCGTTACGCAATTAACTATGCGATAAAGTATATAAGTATTATATCCGTTATCTAGTACCCACGACACAAGCGTTTGCTTAGTGTGGGGCTAGATGGCGCTGTGTGATATGTCCTAAAATATTTATTAAAATATTTATTTATTATTATTTATTCCTGCTTGATATTCCAATGCCTTCCTTGCAAATAAATAATGTCCAGCCAAATAATGAAAGCCATTGGTATGACTCTGAATAGGTTTTCGAATTTAGGGAAGACAGTTAACAAAACAACGGTATGCAAACAGGCCATGAATTCACGATTTATACTAACTTCGTAATAAACCGGACAGCCTAAATTCCCCTTCAGCAACTGATCCAGATGCAATTAGTTAAGATATCTCTAGTGCAAGCACGTGAAGTTTGTTCCAGCATTTCTATCGCCTTGCTATTGGCTAACTAACTGATATCTACTTAATTTGATTACTTTTACTAGATTTGTAGTGGTAGGTATGCAGTTTTCCGTACCGATAAAAAATATTTGATAGGATAATAATGACTTGATATCAAACATGGAGTCAATCATAGGAGTAACTAAGCAAGACAAATTGATATAGAAGTGTTATAATAACAGCTAATGAAAATACCTACGGTGTGAAACCTTAGTCTCACTACCTACACAAAAAGCCCCCGGGCCAATGCCGAAATGAAATAACTTTTAAGTGCCGCAAATAAAACAAGCAATTCAAGTAAATTTAAATGTCACGATAAAAGTGAAAACTCCGGTAGAAAAAGGACTGTGGCAAATGCAATAATCATTAGGAAGCTTCTCAATTCTTAGACTAAAGAGAAGTTATTAGCGCCAAGTAAGTAAGTAGCTGCAGTAAGATTAAATTTAATATTTAAGGCATCTAAAGCATTGTTAAAAAGGAGAACGGCTTCTAATCTCACCACCCTTTTATAAGATGGCAGTGATGCCCCGGGAGAATGCTGCTGTGGATTTTGTTTATGGTTAAAACCTTTTTAGTATATTTTGGACGAAGATTTTTGGGATGAACAATAAATAGCCGGGCTTTATTAACGGCGCATTTGCTTTTACCATATTTTCTTCGAAGTTGCTTGCTTCGTGAGAAATTTGGCGAAAATAATGGTACAGATTAGATTAGCTAATCTTAGTAACTAGTAGTGTAAAACATTTATAAAGATTATATAATTATAGATTATATATTTTATAGAACCCTTAATTAATCTTTCACAGCGAATTTTTGTGTAGGTAAGTAAGTACTAAATTACTAAATTTATTTTAAAACTGGTCACATTTGATCTAAGGTCTTGTATATTTTCTTTGTCAAAGTTTCAAAGATTACAAATACATTTCTTTGTGTAAGTAAACCAAGAATATATACAAGCAAAATCCAAATTACAGCTTAGAAAAATACCTATTGATAATGTAACTTCTTATTCTTATTGCTTACTTGATACAATCAAACTACTATCCCCTAAGAAAAAAAAAATAACCTAAGTAATCATTATCTCGCATCCTGACACAACACATCTACGAAACCATCCTACTCCTAACTAACCGCTATCGTAGACGGTAGAGGAAAATTTTACTTCACCATAACCTCACAAATGTACGTATCGTCATATCACGTACGTATTACATTGATGTCGTTATTTGTTATTACGATTATGTTCTCTTTAAGTGCCTCGGGTCTTATATCATCTTCGTTTAACAAGCAAGCTATACGTGACTGCGGCGTGTTCTCATGCATATTCACTTCTGTAATTATTTTGGATTTGCATAAGCAATTAGCTGTATCTACCTCAAGTAATTCTTCGGTCAGAGTTTCTTTGAGTCTTAAGACTGTTGACGGACCTGTTTTGTCCAGTTTGTCTTCTGTACTTACTATTCTATGTATGTCGTCTCTTAGACATTGTGGTTTGACTATGACATGTTTAGTTAAGTGTGTTGTTGTGGTATTGGAAAGTTTACTTTACGTAATGTCCTTCGTTTAATATGTAAGTAAAACAGCAATAATGGAGAGAATATTTTTTTAAGATACACATCAACACATATTAGACCTGTAACCTAGATAAATATCTTATGTACCTAAGTAGTAAAATCGAAGACTGAGCGATTTTTGATCGAGCAAAAGTTATCTATTTGTTTTGTGGGTGTCAAATATTCCTTTAGAAAAAGATGTAAAAATACATACCTTATAAGTAAGTACTGATTCTCAGTAAAGCTATAAATTTAAAGTAATTTAAGAAAACGACTTTAAACTTTATCGCAGTCCACCAAGTAATGAAACTGTTTACTTAAAAGCAGTAATTTTAAGTGCAGTTTTAATTGATCATGCTCATGTAGTGTTCCTGTTTTACTTCAAAAAGCGTCTACAACTGTTCCAAAGAAATCATGCCTTGTAGTTTATGAATTAGATTACTAACCGCTGTTATATTTTTTGATAAATCTTTTCAACACGGCAAATATAGATCTATATTTTGTAGTACCTAAGTACTTAAGTAGCTAAATATATATATATTTCAAATAATCATTTCCAGTTTTATAAATCGTTAAGTATTATATCTATTGTAATTTGGCGATAATTCATTGCACAACATATTATAGTCGGTATTTTTGTCCCGTTGAACGTAAGCCCCATCATTGGACACGGCTTATTTGGGCTCAAACGCGGTTTATGCTAATTTTCTATTGGTTTAAACAGAGATAATACGAGTATTGATGGACTTTCCAAATTACGTTTACCTTTAAACCTGCCTTTGAAAATTCGGTTGAAGTAATTTTAATTTTAAAGCACATTCTCTTCAATGCATTTTGTCATTGGTTTGGTTTTTATTGATCGTTTTGAATTTGTATTTTTAGACTTAAGCACGTTACCTAATAATGCTATGTTTAATGATACTTGTATCTCACTTAAGTAAATGGATAGTTATTCCTACGGCTATAAAAAACCAGGGTTCTTACCTATCAGTTAAGCTTTGATTTCCTAGGAAAGCGGTGCCTTCATATAGCGGCCGTACTACAGCGGTGAATGACGTCACTAAATGTGGTCTATGTAAACGGAATGGCGCGGTTTCCTGGAGAGCGGTAACTTGCACCGTAATTTACTTTAATTATTATTGCGTCCGTAATATCACGGCCGCTATACGATGGCACCGCTTCCCTAGGAAACCAAAGCTTTAGTTTTTAAAATTTGTGTAAGAACGTCAGTAGGTACTTGTGACTCTATTGTCTGAAGAAAACAGAAAGCTGCTTAAAAGTTCAATACTCAAAACTTTTTGAAGAGCCGTTGAACTTGACATTGCTTTCGCCTTTTTATTTTTTAATTACCCATCTCCGCCGACACAAGTTGAATTTATGGCTCAATTAAGATCGTTAAAATTAAGCAACTCATGGCTAATAAACTCATAACAAAACCGCCACACACTTCTTTATTCAAACGATGAGGGTAATGAAATATTCTCGTAAACGTCCAAGTATTCTTCCCGCATCGGCTTTGTTTACGCTTTTAAGTTATTGTTAATGGGTTTTTACTTAAAACGTTTACGGTTTTATCGATTTTGAGGCAGCGCCGCCTGGTGGCAGGTGCTCCAAAAAAACGTTGTAAAAAAAATAAAGTGGTTACAGTCGTGATGCGGGATGTATGATCATGACTTTGGAATATTTTTGTTGGCGCAGTTTTAGAACGCTACATTAACACGTGCTACCGTAGCAGAGTAAACAAAGCGAGGCAACGATAACACGGCAAACAGCCATGTGTCACGCTCGACTTTTTTATTAGTCAAAAAAAGGAGCGTACGTATCCGAATAAATTAATCGACCGAAACTAAACACGTAACATAATTGCTCACAAAACATACACAACAATAGAGCACCGGTGAAATTGTTGTATTTATTTCGGTAAATTGTAATTTTATCGGTTCATTTGTTTTCCCGCGCTTACGAAATTGTAATGGCCGCCGAGACAGCTGTAATGTTGACGGTTCTAAATTTAAAATAAACATGCGTTTAAAAGTAATAATTTTATGAGTTGTGGCAGACGGACGTCTGGCACAAGTTGGTTTAGCATTTAAAACCGTTCCTTATTTGGTCTGAAATTAATTAGCTCCTTGTACAAGGCTGTAAAATGTTGGGTTTGAATAATTTTCAACGTAACGTTTGCGTTGAAGGGTCTAGATTAGGGGTTTATTAAAATTACAATGGATTAATTATTATTGAGGTCTCAGCGCGAGATACAATAAGTTTATCTAGGTATACTAATATTATAAAGCTGAAGACTTTGTTTGTTTGTTTGTTTGAACGCGCTAATCTCAGGAACTACTGGTGCGAATTGAAAAATTCTTTATGTGTTGAATAGACCATTTATCGAGGAAGGCTTTAGGCAAAACAATTTAACATCTCGCTGCAACTAATAGGAGCAAGAAACAATGGAAAATGTGGAAAAAACGGGGAAAATTATTCATCTTTGAGGGCTTCCGTCACAGAATAAAGGTAGGTAGGTACTTCCGTTGCGTTCGCAGCGAAAACGGTTCAAAATTCAAAGAATTAATGCCCAAAATAAATATTCTACGCGGACGAAGTCGCAGGCACAGCTAGTTAAATATACAACCCAACTTTCACTAACAGTGCACAGGCACTTAACGCAAGTCAAGTGCTAGTTGCTGACAATGATAATATTGTGTTACCAAAACAATAGCTGATGTGATGTCATAACAAGCTAGTCTAGTCAGTAACTTCCCTCTGCGTACAAAAAACCGTTAAACATCACACCTCGATAATCACGGCTCCGCAAACACAGCTGCAATGCTGCATCCCCCTCATCTGCATGGTGGTAGACAGAGACGACGTGATACGTATGACTCGCTAATTCACAACACTACGCTACGTCGTCAAAATGGTTATTGTTGATGGAGAGAATGTGTGAGAGTATTTGTAATGAGGAAATCATGACAAGTAATTAACCTAAGTACTACGAACGTTGACTAGTTTTTCTGTTTTCATCTAAGAAATAATATTAAAATTCGAATTAGCATACTCTACTAGTTTAGAAACCTTTTGACATGAGCTGAATCACTTCCGTAGTAATGTTCAATTAACCCGAACTACTAAGTAATATTTTAAAAAAAACTACATATGTATTTTCGTTACAAATTTTTACACACTACGAGTAGTGGACCTTAGCCAAAGAATAAACTTACAGAAAGGTCATACTCCACCAGTACCTAACGATCGTCTCCCTCACAGAATGCAAATATGGCGGATGGCGGCCACGTAGAGTCGACTTATCAATATGCCACACGTGACGGCGAATAAAGAAAATGGCGTTGTTTTATCGAAGGAGTAGAAGTACTTTGTCTGAAGTGTGACCTTCAGACTCGGGTGTGTTCAAATCTGTTTTCAATAAAGGGAAATATTACTTCGAGTAACGTGAATAAAGGATTTGCTCCTTAGAAACTCGCGTTTAGTACGTTTTTGACATTTTCCTGTAGCCGTTGAATTTTCTTCCAATAGCGTTGATGAATTTTCATCATTTAAATGACTTAAAATCAGTATTTTTTCCTGTTAAAGTAGCATTTACTTACTAAGGTAGGTAATAATATAATAAATTACAGTTTATACCTAAATCGTGACATCAAACGGAACTTTTAATTAAATGACTTAGTAAAGAGTACATAGTCCTTACAAAGTTAATTACTTTATGTACAAGTCGAAGCTAAGACTTATAAAACCGGTAAAATGGAACCTAATTTACATAAAGCCTGTGTTAGTGTTAAATATTCATTTTATTAGTCTAGTTAAGAATTCATAAATTAATAATTCAACCAAACAATAGAAATGCTGTACCTCCTTTTGCTTGAAGTTTTTTTTTGTCTGAGTATAAGTTATACTTTTTTGTTCCACGTATCTAGAAATTAATAGAAATCTCAATACAAAGTAAACGTCACAAATTGGTGTTGGCAATTTAACTTAAAAGGCTCCATTTCATTTTCTCGGCTAGCTGTAACATAATATACCATAAATACTTGTTAATTATACTAAAATTGCTCCTATTATAATATCATACCTTTTTGGTAAGCATCGTACAAGTTTTAATAAATTTCTTAGTTACAGATTGTTGACATACGATTTCTTGTATCAAATTTAACCATTTCAATTATAAGTGACATACATGCATATTGCATTTCACTAACATGCAAAAAAAAATTGTAAGATATTTTTTGTAAAGAACTGTTATAAGTAAATAAGTACATAGTAAGTACCTACCCTAACAACGAGTTGATTGACTACTTAAGTACCTTGAGAATAAAATTACCAAAGTTTTAGGATAAATTAGACTGCTTGTATCTGACTAACTGGTTAGTTTAGTTTTTTCTAAATGAAGAACATATTTCATAGCTCCTGTGTTTATTATTAACAGGACTTCATCTTTTCATACTTCATACAACATGAATTAGCTATAAGTAATGATTGCTTACCATCAGGCGAATTACAGTCAAGTGCAAACCCATTTTTTGTAAAAAAAAGTATCAAAATAAACGTAATCTAGAGGCACCACACCTTGTCCTATATGAAGCAAGTTTTTTTCATCGGTAGCACGACGCCTTACGTAAGAAGCTACTGCAATATGCAACCTGCTAAAGGTTAGGTAAATGTTAATGCTTACGAAAATGCCATTCTGATTTTAAAGTACTCTTTGACAGGATGATAATAGGTTTAATGCTGACGTTTGTGATATTTTAGGAAAAATCTTATCAGTAAACGTACATATAAATATAGGTAAGTAAATAACGTAAAAAGCTAGATAATTAGTTACAAAAAGAGAAGAAATAGAGCGATAGGACAAGTATTTAAGTACTTACCTACTTAAGTAAATTATTTACATTTTTTCTTTTACACGTGCATAGATAAGTAATTCCAGTAAGTATGTAATTATTTATTTTTCAATAACTAATTTACAATTACCTGCTTTCTTATTATTAATTTTATTTACAATAATAAAATATAAAAACAAGGGAAGAAAACCTATACATACTACTTCTAACTATGTACTACAAAAAGGGGCACTTAGAAAATCTTTAGAAAAGCCTAAAGATAATCTAAGTGCTCCTGCTTTCTTAATTTACTCATAATTTATCAATATTCAAATAACACGTAGGTATATTTTTATCTTCCCTTCTTCCAAATTAATATTAAAATTCATAATGAGTATAATATTTCGTTCCGCGTGGTATCAAATTGAAATAGAGATAGGTACGAGACCGGCTATTTTTAATTAAGATAACACCTGAATCGAATAAAAGTGTTTTGAACTAGCTGCAGCACGTGACTTCACTTGGGAATTAAAATGATAATGTTGTTGTAAAGCTTTAAATTAAATTTTGGATTTTATTTAATACCTATAAAAAATCCTACTTAAAAAAAATCGACTACGTATGTTTTGTCGCAGTTTATCTTTTTTATAGACTAAATTAAAACACACCGTTTCAGTAGGTAGATACGCAGTCAAATTTATTTAGTGTTGTAAATTTACTTACTTTATTTACTGATTTTGTAACGTATTTATTTAAATACAAAATAGTTATTGAAACAAACAAACACATTATATTACAGTACTTAACTATACATTTCTACCTGAATTCACAACTTAACTGAGATCAAATGAATTAATTGAGATTATTTCTTGGAGAACTGGTATTCGTTTTAATTACGACGCTTCTCAAGAGAGTATCATTTGATTATAATAATAAATGATAAATAACTTCTGTATTGCATTACGTTTCCAGGCCTTATCGTTCGTTGGAAATTAAGTAATTTATTCGGAGAAATTTTCGTTTATTTGTAAACGATTTTATGTAGGTAGGTATGTAATGATTTTGATAAATTTAAAGCTAGTTATTGCCTTTGATATATATTTATTTGCATTCGATGAAAGGACCAGCTATGCGTTTTTTAATACATAGTTACAACGCTTCCCTAATCATATTATGCACCTACCTACTCGTATCTATGAGTATTTTAATATTAAAAGTTCGTGAGTCATTTTATCAATATGTTAACAACATACGCGAAACACACGTGAGTGAAAACTGTTTAGTAAACATATCTAATAGTAATAATTGTTTTCCACGGGCCCACCCATCCAAGAGCTGATTGCATCGGCAGTCACTTACCTTAGATACCGCGACGACCTGCTCATAGTAGTTCTTAGCATCAGTAATGCAGAAAACGCATATTAAGATGAACCTCAATCTTTTAAAACGTGTTACTAAAACGTCTCACTCAAACCCAAGTAATCAATATCATCTAAACTGGTTCCACCATCAATCTTATCTCAATCTCTCTCAAGGAAGTGCAATTTGTGGCCACAATATAGCAGGAGGTAGTTATTATCCGTGCAATGGGCCACAATGGCTTGCAACCGGCGATTGAATATTTAATTGAATGTGGAGTACCCATGGAGGTCAATGCTCGGTGTTGGGCTATTGTTGGGCCAGAGGTTGGGCGGAGACTGCGGGGTTTTAGTTGTTGATGGGAACATTTTTCGGACTAGGATTCTGTGGAGATGGGGTCGTCTTGATGAGCCTTAGTAAGGAGTAAATGCAACAGTAGTTTTATGTAGATAGATATATAAATGCTTTGTGTCCAATACACACGAATAAAGTAAAACATAATACCTACATACAAGAACAGGCAACCGTAGGATGTAGAGGAAATCATATAGGTATGTACTTAATAGGAAAAGACTAGATTTTATTGTTTTTAAAGTGTATGGTATTAAATAACTGTATAAGTACACAAATAAGTAGGATTTTGGCAGTATTCATGATGATTTTACTTACTTACTGTTTGAAAGTGGTAAATAAAAGACTGTCTGTAACTTGGCGATTGCTTACTAATTTATTTATCTTTTCAGTACTTAGTTACGAGATTGAATTTCTTGTGTCATTTTCCAGGCAATCTTTTTTTATTTAGCTTATTGCAATAAGTAATGTTTAATTAATAGGTGCGAATTAATATAAGTTGTTATGTAAGGTAACAAGTGTAACTAAAATTAATCTACCAATTAATTAAAATAAATTACTTACTTAACTTATTAAATGTATTAAAAAGAAATGGCAAACACCATTGGCCAACATTGGTCACCAACACCCAACATTGGCCAGACGCAGATAAGATAAATCAAGGGTGTGCCGCCGCGGTGGATCCGGAACGTGTGATTTAGGGAGGCGTGGGGAGATGAAGCTATATTGCCGATATTGCCATCTGGACTCTAATGGGACTTTATAGTCTTTGAGCATAACTATGGAATCAATTATTAACTATTACTGCACAAATAATATTTATCATTACCTACGTTTTGTTACAAAATTTTCGTGATTTAGAAGCAGGCAAATGAACGAAATTCGTGACGAGTCTTCTTTCGTGTTTTAGGAAAAGCTTCAAACCAAAATTCTATGATTTCTGTGTAAGTCTTTTTGATCTTTCGTTCGCGCACACCGTTGCACCAATTTGGTTAAAATTTTATTTTTCGATAGATCACATCGACTCGTCTATCCTAGATTAATTTCTTTATTAAGTAGTTACTTAAGTAATATTGGTCCGAGTTTTTTTGGTTTCATTTGGTATGAGTTACGAGTTAATTACATCAGGCAGTCTATAGTCAAACGTAAACCTATTTCGTGTTAAAAAATGATTAAATTTATGAAATAACTACATATTTCAAATTTACTGTACGAGTACATCATCATTCACAACTGCGTTCTCATTCTCACTGCTGGGCATAGGTCTCTCTTTGCATATACAGTACATAGCATTACCCAATATGCTGAGTATCACATACCTACCCGTATCAAGTATCAATTGTCCAGTCGTATACGTCCTGTACAATCCAGCGCCGGTGAAGGCATCACGAACCCTGTCATTACCTGCCACAGACTGGCTCCGTAATTACCTACGACATAGCACTGTGTAGACGGGTCTAGCCTATGTGTATTTATAAAAAAAAATGTGGTCGGCTGTGATTTACCTGATTTGACAGAATATTGCACACAGAACGACTGCCTGACTTCTGCAACTCGAAAAGGATAACGAATATTAGGTTTATAAGAACGGATATCAGTTTTTTTTTGGGGACGACATTTTAATCCTATATCGGCAAGCAAAAGTCGTTATGGCATTCTATAATGAAATAAGTTGTTATAATATATTGATTTATCACTTAACACACTAACATTAAAGACTTATGAAATTATTATTACTTGAATATGAATAGTTGTGTTTTTCAGGCCTGTCCATGACTTCTCTATGTCAATGTGATGATTACCGACGGATCTCTGCTGCGATTGGAGGAACTTGACATTGACAGCTTTGAGAACTGTTGCATTGTTCATAGAGAATATATGTAAATACATAGACTTGTTCATAGATAATAGTTACTCGGGTGTTTTGTGACTTGTTATAGGTAATTGACTCATCTGCTGGTATCGTTTACGATCGATCGAGGCGGTGTCCTACTGCATAATATAAGAATCAATTGAAAAGGAACCAGTTCTGCTTTAGAATAAGTTTTGAATCAATCAGAATATAAAGATGGCAGGAATTATTGGAACAGTCATGTTCATTAGACTACAAATTTAAGGACATGTGCCTATTTGCTTGACCAGAGGGACTTGTTTATGATTTCTAGTTGTTATTTCTTTCTCAGATAATGTCTCGTTTAAGCACTCGTGGTAGAAATATGTGTATTCGTAGTGGACGAGTAAAAATAACATTAAAATTGTTAAGTACTTAGTTCTGTTTAGCTTGTAACTATCTTCAACGAAACATTTTGCCAAGAAACATTTTAAAAAGTCTTGTGATGTTTTCGCTGTATATATATTATTGAATACGAAGCTTCCCTAATTGGCGGCCATGTTTTTTGAACAAACACGCAGTTGAGGACATGTGGAGGGTTGTCACGGGGGATGCTCGATTTCGTAACAACCCTGAAAATGTGAAACATAGAAAGGGCGTAAATTCCTGAATCCTTCTTTTTGCACATCCCTAAAATGGTTTTTCTCTACACTGCTCTTTTTCTACCGCGCCATTTAATAACATTGTTAAAGAGTGATACTTTATTTCTATTGCTTTGTTCGTTCCTTTGTAACTGTTGTAAGATAATAGTTTATCTGGGTATTACATTGTATAATATCGCTTACGTTTATTTATTAGTTGAAATATATTTGTACACAAAGTTCGTGACCGATGATAACTCGAGCTCTAAACGCGGCAAGCAAAACTATATTCTGAAATCGTTTACCACATTCTTGCTTTCTGCTGATCCCTTTCGTCAAAATCGGGTCAGTAATCTACCCATATCTGCTTATAACCGGTATAGGGGTGTCGGAGACGCGTCACAAAGCGACCGATATTCGCGGTGCATTTATTTTTTATTCAAAAACACAACTGTTGACTCCCGTCTCCCTATTATTACTCTTTACGGTTTAACAAGCTCGTATTTTTACTTATCTCGTTATGCGAATTGTTATTTTACATTTTTCTGAAGGGTGTCAACCCTAGGGGGACGTCAGTCTGCGGTCGGCCCTGTCGTGACTGTTGCTTTTATTCGGTGACGGCGAATCCAAAAGTTTTATTTTTCTTTTTTATGACTTTTAGTAGTTTTTATGAATGGGCATCAAAAAGGCGACGACAGATATTGTATTGTTCCTTGGCAATGTCTGAGCTTAGACTTACTGAAATTGCAGCCTTTTTATGTCCGAGACAAACGTTTTAACTGAAGTTATTACGAACTGTCCGTCACACTATACCTTGTCATATTGTGTCGGTTTATAGTACTAGGTATTAGTCGAACGTATTCCTGCCAGTATAACATAGCTAAGTATTTAATAAAATTTCTGCTAGATCTTGGTAAAACTTTGAAAGAAAAGAAAAAAATATTAACAATGGAAACCATAGCCAACCTTACCTTCATCTATTTTTATCACCAGCTTGTTATGTGGGTCTGGAAGACCAAAATATATACTTTTATAACATTCAATAATAGTTAATCTCTCCCGATCCCATCTATGGAATGAAACAATATTCTGTCTCAGTTTATTCGCAAATAAACAATTACCGTTATTGTCGTAACATATTTTTCTTCGAAATCTTAATAGAAATCGTGTTGAGAACAGGCCAATAATTGCTTTGATCAGTTCTATTGTATGAGGGCCAAATAAAAAGAAACAATAGGTAACCTTTTGTAACTCGATTATCAGATGGGACTGAAACAATTATGGACGATGATCGATATTTTTGTGACCGATTCAAGATTTATTTGTTTGGTAATTTATTTCCAATATGTAGAATCGTTATTTTTAATATTGTTTTTTACAGGTATGGACGCTGGAGTCAAAATCACAACTTGGTGCCGTTGAAAATTGTTGGAAGTTTTCTACGTTTACGTTTCAACTGCCTATTTAGGCTCTATTATTCAATTATTTAGATGCTTAAATTTGACCGACAAGAGCTAACTTTAAACTTCTAGCCTACGCAGCGCATTGCAGTTTGCTTCCGTGAAAAATATACAAAATTTGATTGACAAAGCTAGCCCATAGGTGTGAAAACAAAACAGCCGTGTGACCGCCTTTAAACAACGAGGTGACAAAGGGCAATTACGTCTGTACGAGGCTTCGATCAAACGGCTATTGGCGAAAAATTGGACCGCGAGCGAATGTGCCCCGGAAGGTACGGGACAATGCACAAAGTTGTAGAGGCGAGAGTATTGAAGCAGTGTGCTTTCTAAAATTGCAACCGTGGCTGGTATGGGTATTTTTGAAAGACTTGAAAAATAATAGCGCAAAGCTGCCTTTATTTGTAGCAACTTAAATCGAAACAATGAATGTGTCATTCTCTCTGCTAAAATAATAATCAAATAAGTACTATGGATAGGCTCAATCGAGATAATGTAAATGAACTAAAAACGAGGAAAAAGAAATATTGGAGTACCAGATAAAATGACCCAGAAAAATATCGCAACGTCACTGAATTAAAAGTCTATTTAAACAGAAAGCCCGTCTGAATATTCATAAAATACCAAACCTTCCAGTTTCGCGAATAAATTGCAACTGAAAATAAAATTCGTATTGTGTTGGAAGGAAACTTTTATTTAATAACGCGACACCTATCTGACCTACTTAGATTAAAAGCCTTACAACTTTGCTTTTTGCACTCAGCCTAAATTGAAATTGTTGCTTTCCCTTGTACCATTTAATTCGTTTTACCTCGCCTCCCGACCTCCGCAAAATGATAAGAATTTCAATTCCAGCGTCTATGAGCTTGTGTTATTTCAATTAAATAATATTGTAGCTGTGAATTATTTGCTTTTCCTCGGATAGCTGATGTTTCCTTCATGTCTTAAATTGGTCTCGTTTCGTGGACTGATCCTTGCTTCTATTTATTTGTTTTTCCTTAATTACATCTATTCGTCTGAGCTTCTGCGTTTACGTTTTACTTGTCAAAGAGTATTTGTATTGAACTTTATAAATTACTAACATTCTGTGTTTCTTTGGTACTATCGTTTTTATTAATTCTAAGCGGACATCAATATACCATTTTGTTATTAAAACTATCTGAGACATTCGTATCAATATGTAACTAGTACGGTCATTACACCCGAAAAGCGTAAACAACATACGCGAATTAGACGTGAGTGAATACCGTAATAGCTACATATCAATAAACCAATCTTAGATTCATGTAAAAAAATAACAGGAAATTGTAAATATTTTTGTTTAATCTGGGCGCACGAAATTTCATTGTTTTTTTTTACGCGGGATAGGTTTACGTTTGACTACAGCCTGCCTGATGTTAAGCTTTGCTGCAGGGTGTAACACGCTTACCTAGAAGATACATATGAACTCTAGATCGTAGATTATAACGTTGCTTAACATCAGGCAAGTTGTAGTCAAGCGTGAGCCTATTTCATGTAAAAAAAAAGATTCTCAGATCCCTGGATTGTACCCGTAGTTCGTATGAAACACTGCTAAAATCATGCTAAAAAAGCTTCATCTATTTATCAAACCTTCGGCACAAACTCCACCACAATAATTACAACTTAGCTCGAAGTTTGATTATTCACATGAATATTAAATTCACAATTAGTTATTACAGTCAGTACTTGTGCTATCGCCGGCCTCAAGGCAAATAGGTCACACATATAACACTGTTATTTAGTATAAATCAAAACTTATTGCTTATATATTATTGTTATAGCTGTCTAGCTACTTAATTACTTGATAATACTTGTTAATGATTAATTGGAGTCAAGTGTTTTTGGATTAATTACGGACTATTGTTAATAATAATTAAATCATATTAATACTGAACAGCAATAACTAAATTGTATTATGAACATAGCCAATAAACTTACTTATACTTATAAGTAACTAGCTGGAGCGTGCGCCTTCGTCCGCGTGGAATAGTTATTATCATAAAAACGGTTCTAGTGAGTTAATCTTAAAAGATAGACATATACTGTCGTTGACATTTGGATAGATCATTTCAAGAGAAATAATTCTTTCATACACATTTTTTGATATCTTGAACCGTTTTCGCAGCGCACGCAACGGAAGTCCTCAAAGATGAATAATTTTCCCCGTTTTTTTCACATTTTCTATTGTTTCTTTGCTCCTATTAGTTGCAGCGTGATGTTATATAGCCTTAAAGCTTCCTCGATAAATGGTCTATTCAACACAAAAAGATTTTTCAATTCGCTTCAGTAGTTCCTGAGATTAGCGCGTTCAAACAAAAAACAAACAAACAAACTCTTCACCTTTATAATATTAGTATGGATTTATAGTACAATATTAATACAAATTATTTATTAATAATAATTAATATCCGCAAATTCCATTGAGCGTACCGATTATTTTCGTTATCTTTTAAAATTTGGAACTTTAACTAACTTCATGCCAAAATTTTAAATTTTGGCTTTTGACTGCGGCCCTATACTCAAACCACCATAATTCATGTATCACCATCTGTCAATATTAAACTCACTCATCGATTCCCCATACTCTGGCTAGACCACACTTACAATGGTAAATAGTTCTCCAATCAGTGCAAAGTAGATCTCATTATGGGCGATTGGTCGACCATCTGTCGAATCGATGTATTGACTGGCACAGGGGAGTTATTGTATGGAAGAATTGGACTGTTATATTCCTGCAGGCGGATAAAATCGTAACTAAAACATTCGTACACTTACTTAAGTATAGCGTCACAGCCAGCCCCACGGAAGATCAGCGCTGGTTGCTTCCACACAACCAGCATTATACTGAGTTGGGGCTGTTTTGTGGCAGATTTAAAGTTTTTTTATGCAATTATTGATTTTGTGTGTGTTCCATAAGTAAATGTTTTCTTTATTTTTTTCTTTAGTTATAACTAGTTGGTATGGTTTTAAAGTAAGTGCTGCCATCAGTAATGCGTAAATTAGTTTTGTGCGGATTCTATAACCTCTTTAGTAGTCTATGGAGCAGATGATGGAGTATCGAATTTCGTTTTGCAATTAAAATAGAGATTGATTAATTAATCCGTGGTTTGAGATTAATACTAATGGAATTATAGTAGGTATTGTTTAAATTGAGATTAGAAATGAGAACATCTCTGTAAGTATTTTTTTTATTTGGCATTTTATTAATAGTTACATAAAAATTATAATAAACAATTTAATATATATGATAGTGACATAAGAAAGAAAACTTACTAAGCTTGACTTAAAATGCCTTCGTTTTCTCTGCTTTAGAACACTGAACTATTTTCAATTTACATTTATAAGGTGCATTTACTGTTCATTATTCATACATTCCCTTTATTGCATTATAACCAAGTTTTTCCGCATTTTACGATGTTTTAAATACGATCGTATAAATTTAAGTGTCTGCGGGTCCATAAACCATCTCCGAGCCTTTCTTCCACATCCTATTCACGCGTGTCGATAATTCCAACCCCCATAAAGATCGCGCCATTTCTTCTTACAATAATCCGGTTTTATCTATATATAACCGGTTACTGTACCGGTTACGTCCGGTTATTGGTGCGGCTCGTAAATTTCACGTGTCGCAATAACGCAGGGTTGTCCGGAAGGGCGCAGGTTGTTCGTGTTTGGATAGATTGGACATCGGACGAATTTAGGCGGCCGGGTGAACCCTGTGGGGTGACTGTGGTTGGGCGACGAGATCGGGACAAGCGCTAGATGGAGGCATGTGACGTCACAAGTCGATACCTCATCCTGTGTTTCTGGCAAACATACTCTCTATTTGATCGTGATCTGTTCGCTCCCTCACCTAACATAAACGTTTCACAATCTCCAGCCAATCCACGACAGTTCAAAGTTTACGTTCTAAATTCAAATCAACATTCTCATTTCAACCCCGACGTCATCGCTGTAAGATTCCTTCACAATTTCTGTTATCACAAACTCTATGCATACTCGAATGAATTTATGCAATCTCATCTTTTAGAATCAGCGTTTTCATAATCTATATCTACGTGTGTAAACATAACAAGCGAGTGTTCATGCATTGAAAGTAGTACAATGTTGTTCATTTTTGATCACACTGCAAACTTGGTAAACAAAATCGTGCATTCAGATAAAAGAGGAGAATAAACAGGTTTAGTTTTGAAAAGATTTATGTGCAGTTCGAAGGGAAGCGAGCTGCAGTAAGGAAAAGGTTTTCCAATATGTGAAGTTGTTTAAAGAACTTGAAACATGTCTGCCAATACTATTAGCTGATAAAAATGTGTTTTGTTACTAAACTTACACAATGGACCAAATTATTGTAAATTGCATTATAGCTGTAGCGATGCATAATAGTCATGATGCAGAAATCAAACTTATAATATACACTATGTATTACTTCTCAGACAAATATTGCTAGTCCTTTTGTTTTAATTTAAATTATAATTCTACTTTTTGTTTGTTTTTTACTTTCTTTGACTAAAACCTGTTCAAACACAACCGAAGTCTTAGAATACTATCTGTTGTCACTACTACAAAACTGACCACAATGTTAAATTAATATCCCTTACTGCTATATCCGTATTTTCTACAGCATTTTGTATCCTTGCACATACATACATATTTATGTACATACATATGTGTACTGAACGCATACAATAGAACACAAAGCTGGCAAAGCAGCATTATCGGCGCTTTATAGAGAAAGCACTACCTTTGAGAAAGCTGCTTTTTATTTAAACTAAGTTTGTCCTTGCAGAGAGGGATTTTTTTTACTCGTATGCGATAAATGTTGCTTTTAGCTTCGATACAAAAATAGGGGATTGTGGTATTTATATATATGTTTGTTGATTTGTATGTTTGTCTATAGTATAGTAAACGAATAAAATTTATGAACACAACAATAAAAACATTGTTTTTTTAGCTACTTTTTTAAGTACTTAGTTAAGGATTTTAGAAACAATTACTTAGAGTTATTAAAATGTACAGATTTAGGTATGTTGGGTTTGGGAAGTACGAAAATTCATTAAACAATGTACATGTATTTACGTATGAATAAAGTGTAATGAAATTGGATACTCGAATTTTGTATTGCTTAATATGAAAATTTACGGTAACAAACGCTTTAATTACTTTTATTAGCATTAAAATATACACGTTTACTGAGTTATTTAAGGTTGATTATGAATTTGTAAATGTATTATTTACTTCCTACCTTAAAATTTAAACATTCTCACGTAGGTATTGATTGTAATTTTCATGTATAATTTGAATTATGTTTCACGCGTAACTGATTAATGTATCATTATTTGAAATAAAGTTCTTTAAACCAAATTTTATGGAAATCTTTACATTTACCAATTTGAGAACAAACTAGTTTTTCGTAACATCATTAGGGTTCCGTACCTCAAAAGGAAAAAACGGAACCCTTATAGGATCACTTTGTTGTCCGTCTGTCCGTCCGTCCGTCCGTCTGTCAAGACCCTTTTTCTCAGGAACGCGTAGAGGTATGAAGCTGAAATTTATATCAATTACTCAGGTCTACTGTCCCTTGAAGCTGTGAAAAAATCAAACTTCTAAGCCAACGCAATCAAAAGATACAGCCATTTATGCCGCAAATTTTCGACACTTGCAAGGGAATCAAAACCTACAGGGTGCTTCCCGTGAACTCAGAATCTTGAAATTTGGTACGAAGCAACGTCTTATAGCATAGATAAAGGAAAAATTACGAAAACCATAAATTTTTAGTAACATCACAAAACTATGACCATTTATTCATAACTTATGAAAAATAAAATAACTGACTAATATTTACAAGTCCTAAACATAATATTAAAATATATAATATACCTAAAATAAAATATGAAGTAAAATAAAACAAACAAAAATTAATCAAAGAGCCCACCCCGGATCGCTCCCGGCGCAAAGGTTCCCATTACGCTCGCCGCGTTGCCACGTTGAATCGCGATGGCTAACCTTTGCACCAAAAATGATCCAGAGCGGGTGTCTCCCGTCTTCTCATTAATTCTTCGGCCTAACTCCCTGACGAAATCTTTTGCGTCACCACTCCAACTGCCCATGGTCTCTACGGCAACAGGAACAAAATGATGGAGCGTTTCCAAGGCAGTATATTTCTGCTTTTTGCTTCTGCAGGCGTCCTCGGCAGCAGCTGACGGTGAGTGAATGGTACGACTCAGGTGACTGGCGGCAAAAGTGCAGACACAAGTTGCGTCCCAAATTAGGCACTTGCCGTTCTTCCAGGGCACCAGAGTCAGCCCGTCCGGTCTCTTGCCATCAGATCTGCTCAGCCCCACAGGCTCGAGGACACACGGGATATTTGCAGAATTGAGAGCTCTACGAACTATGTCGTTTAGAGCATGGTGCCGCGAGAATCTCCCTGAGCAACGTCGGCAACTCAATGCGTGATGGCCATCAGCTCCCACCATAGTGCCACAAGTGCATACGTGGGGTTCACACACCTTGCAGCCCAGGCGGAGAGCCACCGCCACACGCAGAGAGTTGTCGTCAAGAAAAGTGCCCAGGTGTGGAGACGGTAGTGCATGTAGCCAAGCACCGGACTCTGGTTGCGACACAGCTCGTAGTCTGGCTCTATCAACTCCCACAGCATCCTCCAACAACTGCTCATGGAAACGCTTCACACCAACATCATCCCATGCCCGCTGTACGTGCTTCGCTTCTGGACACGGTACGCCTGAGTTGAGGAATGACCAAGCTGACATAGCATCAGACACAAAAGGAATGTTTCCCAAGTCACCATTAGAACGTAACAAGACAGTGACTAGGTTAGCAACTCCATGTGCAGATGCTAGAAAAGCTGGCAAGCCCACATCGCGTGCGCAACGTATCCCAAGGCCACCATATCTAATCGGAAGGGAAGCCTGCCTCCACTGAGTATCATTTAGAGCTACATTCAGGACAGACTCTACTACCGATTTTAAGGCATCATCGAAAGAGGTCACTTCCTCAACACAAAGCCAGGTTGGGGTGGTCCGTAAAAGGTATGTGATTTTTGGCAACGCAAAACACATGCGGATTAAAGTAATGGCCACGTGTGCAGGAACTAATTTGAGGCGCTCATGAATTGCCAGTAATATTAACAATTTGCTGGCAATAGCGTCAGGGACAGCTTCCATAAAAATAGGTGAACCTAACAGGGTAAATGTATTTTGGGAAATTTCTCTGATGCCAGGTAACAAGGCACTAAAACTTGTAAATTTTGAAGAAAAAATCATAATAATAATCATACATCACAAAATATATTTTTTTTAATAATCTTAAACTTACTACCCATTTCCTCATAAACGCGTAGAGGTATTAAATTGAAATTCATACCAAATACTCAGGTCTATAATACCTTTAAGCTGTAGCAAAATCAAACTTCTATGTCAACGCAATCAAAAGAAACAGCAATTTAAGCTGCATATTTTGAAACTCGCAAGTACTTGCAAGGGAATCAAAACCTAAAGGGTACTTCCAGTCGACCTTGAATCTTGAAATTTGGCATGAAGCAACGTTTTATACCACACATAAAGGAAAAATTCCGAAAACCTTAAATTTTTAGTTACATTACAAAATATATATTTTGTAAACCTTTCAGGTTTGTACGGAGGAACCCTCGGTGCGCGAGTCCGACTCGCACTTGGCCGGTTTTTTTTTATAACCAAACACAAATGTACATGAACATACTTATTTAAACACGGTTATCAATATGACACAGAATCGGTCAGTTTACACGACTCGCTGGCTGACCGATAACCTGCCGATACGTGCAGGGGCCTTACCGTGAGATGTCACTACCTTTCAAGTTTCAGACCCATCTAATTTATAGCTCGCAACAAAATCAAACCCTGTAATATACAAAACGCAACAATTAAATTTATTTAGTAATATCCAATAACGATAAATATTTTTCATTTCTGATCCTTGTTTATTTCATTGAAATCGCTAAAATTGGTACAATTAATAACCTTTGCTTGGCTGGTCTTTGAATCACTAGAACGTACAAAGTGTGACTCCCTTTCAAATTAATAAAAATATAAAATGTGAGTACAACTTCATCTTTTGATTTACCAAATTTTAGACACAATTTAAATAGAATACGGGTACTTAGTTAAGTCACGGTGAGAATTTAGCCAGCCAGCGTTATTCTATCCAGTTACCAGCCCCGGACTGCTCGCGGTAAGGCCCCTGATATGGACCGATAGGGACTGATAACACGGGACAAACAAAGAGTGCTGTTGCGAAACTAGGGACTGACTCAGTTCCTGGATCGATAGTTATAGGAAAAGGGGAGAATTTACGTATTTATAACTTTTTTTACTTGTTTGTGGAATTGGTACTCATGTGATATATGTACCTTCGTATGTATGTTAAAAGTGTAGAAGAATTATTATATTTAACGATGAGTAAGAACATGCAGGTATTATAGTTTTTAAGAAATTGATGTTCAGTAAAAATTCCATCATATTTTTTTAATCAATAAGATTTAATTAAATACTTTGTACATAAGTCAATATTTATTTTATCATTTTCGATGTGCCCTTTCTTTTTGTGAATGCAAAGTACCATTATATAAACATATAAAAAGATACGTACATATTACAGTAACACTATAATAATGATGAAATAAACCCGTATTTTCTGAACCGAATGAGATCATTTAACCACATTTCAACCACAAAACCTTCCAAACGCAAAAGCCATTGTCACATCATTATTAGTAAAATATGAACAAAATACTTGAGCTTTTCCCCTGACCGTTGAACTGAAACACCTAGAGCTTTTAGCGAAGCTCTTACGGCCATCACCATAAAAGCTAATATGCCATAACACTAATGTGTTCACTTAATACCTTTATCATACTCGTGCAACGTAATTAGAACTAATTATATAGGGCAATTAGAACGTGAGAATATACATTATTATTACGAGAATATTGTATGGAAACGAGCTGCGTTTGGGGAGAGTTTTCTGGTCAGCTGTTTTTATATATTTGGTAAGTTATCAAATATTATTATTATAGTACCAGTATCAGGATTTTCAATTTTCATTCATTGAATTGATCAGGATGACGTACCTTCTAGAAGGGAGGTCTATGCTCAGCAGTGGGCGATAACTGGCTGATGATGATGATGATATAATATCAATTTCAAAAATATAAGATTATTCATTCTTATTGGCTACAGACATAAAAACTATTGGTTTTATACGTTTTCATCGAAATTTAATATATGCCCACTTTATGACTGGCCTGTTAGCTTAGTTGGTAGTGGCTCTGCCTTCTAATCTAGAGGTCGCGGGTTCGATTCCCGCATGACACAAGTATTTATGTACTTTAAAATTTATAATTACTTGTGTTGAGTCTGGTCGTTTGTATGTATAATAAGTATGTATTTACAAAAGAAAAGTATATAAAGTATTATATCCGTTATCTAGTACCCACGACACAAGCGTTTGCTTAGTGTGGGGCTAGATGGCGCTGTGTGATATGTCCTGAAATATTTATTTATTTATATTTTTTTATCATATTACTGTAGTAAGTTGTGTTTTTTATCATGATATCACGTAGTTTGTTTTATTCCTGCTTGTTTTTTTGCTGAAAATATTAAGCATTCCATTTAATTCGCTCCTCTATTAAATATTTTAGGTAGAGAATAATTTTGATAAAGTAAGCTATGTTTTGTTGAGAGCAACTTGAAATTGTGATTAAGCTAGTGTGCTTTAACTTAACGGTGCCATATCTAGCTTAGAACCTAATGAAACTATGCTGTTTGTAAAGAGAAATACTGGCGTAAACGTTGCAACATAAAATGTTTGTTACTTAGATATACAAATACAAAAAAAAGAAAATTCACTTAAAACAATTATACAATGACAACAAATATTGTACTTATTTTATATTTTCCAACATGGCTAATTTAATTAGGGCTTTTTGCCTTTTTATAGTTAACTAGTGGGTGCTCGCGGCTTCGCTCGCATTAAGAAGTAAAACTTGCATCTCCCATTTCACCCGTTTTAAAGTGGGATTTCCAAACATCCTTTCTTAGCGGATGCCTACATCATAACATCTACCTGCATGCCAAATTTCAGCCCGATCCGTCTATTGGTTTGGGCTGTGCGTTGATAGATCACTATATCAGTCAGTCAATCATTCAGTCAGTCACCTTTGAGTTTTATATATTTAGATAGAGAATGCTTAGTAAATAACACTAGGTACTTATCCAATTAAGTCACAAAAAATGTGGGTTTTAATTTCCACAAACACTATTGCTTTTTTTATAAGACACCGGTACAAGATGTCTTAAACACAATCTTCAAATTTTCACTTGTCCCAGTTTTTGTCACCAAGCGCTTCGTATCCTTACACCTTGACTTACCATTGTTACTTGATCCCTTTCCACTTCACAACGAGAGAGGTCAAGAGGTCTTACTTGTTTGGTAGGAATACCTAGTATATGTATGTATGTATATGGTAGCTTCTATTCATGTTATATTTATCTGTACGTTTATTTTGAATATCTAGACACGGCAGTTGTTAAATGTTCTGATTTGCAATACTTCAACCACACCGTCGCTTGTGAGAGCACGTTCTTGCGACGTTTAATGTCTTACTTTGTACGTACTCTGTAATTCCTGTAGCGTAATTGAAAAACGACATAGTGACAAAAATAGGACACAAATAATAGGACCGGCGGATCACTATCAGAGTTTGTCCGAACTGCTGTCATTCACGTTTATTCACTAACGTTTATGAGTTCCATACTTTATATAGATAAACATAGATATTTACTTTATCTAAGTTTTCCTAACATTTCTCCGAGAACTCGATTAACACAAGTCTACGATTTTCTCGGAACGCCTTTGTATGTTCTGTAGTTTTATTTAACTTTCGTGTATTCTTTCTTACTTTTATTTGTATTCTATTTGAAATGTTTTCTGTGTTATTGAAGAAACCTTGTGTTGTATTTTTGCTGATGACAAATTTATTATTTTTAGCTTATATTGTGGTTTTATTGATAACTGAGGTTTGATGATTACTTCCTGGCTGTTGAGTCACAATTTTACGATACAATATATTTTTATTGCACACTAAAATAAATTAAGAATATAAAAAGGACTTAAACTATAAATAAATGTACAAATGGGTGGCCTTATCACATTGAATGATATCTTCCAGGCAACCTTTGCAAGAAATTTTACTGCCTGTAATATTCTTTCTGATGTAAATATTTTCATAGTGAAATATAATTATACATCATTGTTTTCAAATGGTCGTATGCCCTTCGTTGTCAATCTCCTAAAGTGAAACAACAAATCTGTAATTGACAAGAACTTTAAACACAACAAAAGCAAAAAGTCATATCTTAGATCATCCGAAACGCATATCAAGTGAATGAGTAAAGTACCGTCGAATAAAATAGTCACGTTATTATCTATAATGCGTTGAATTTATTACTCCCAGAACACAATAAAGATTAAATTAACAACCTCGGAGTTCGTGGTGAGTGCGGAGGAGAGATGAAATGGTGCAGAAGGTTAAATTACGGCTGCAAAAATATTTCAGTCTAGTTTTAAAATGTTAGCTCACTGTTCATTGGTAATTTTTTAAATTTTTTTTAAGCACAATAAAGCGACTATTTTTTTCTACGCTTGGAAAGATCACATTATTGCCAATAAGGGTGTTTTTAATACCGAGATACAGGCCTGGCCTAGTTCGGGGCCCGTTGGAAGCGCACATAATCTAGTTCTGTATTTATAATACTGTATTATAATACTGTATTATAATATGATTACATACCTAGTATTATGTTTGACATGATTTTAATAACAAAAATTTAATTATGTCATTAATAAAATTGACATTGTAATTTCTAAAATTTTATAAAAACTACTTAAATGTTATAAATTCAATTTGACGAGATATTGTAATTTGTGTGGCATATTCTGTGATATTAGTACTTATACCTATGTACGAGTACCAGTATGTCTCGTATGTATGTTACAACTTTACAATATCAATAAAGATTCTTTATCTTTTATCTTTATCTATATTGATCTAATGATATAAATGTGCTACCATGTAAAACTGTAGGTACTGTAAATAAATTTATATTTGATTTCATTTGAATAAATTTTACAGACTATTCATATATATGTAAATAATACCTAATACTGGTAATAAGATGATAAGTCATAAAGTTTTCGGTTTTAATTTGGTTAACAACACAGGTACGTATAATTAAACTTTTTGTATCTTTAAGACATATTTATTGTAGCTAAGTACCTAGATGTAATATTGTTTTGGCCCAATAAAAGCTTTGTATTTGTACTTTGTAATTTAATAATTAATAAACGTCATTACCGCGAACTTTTATAGTTGCCTCCTTTTCTATATCTGAACAAAATTCAGCTAGAAACAAAATTCAGTTAACAATTAACACAAACTCAGTATCTGTTCATTTTTTATCTGTTATGTCTTTGCCCTCACCTCCTCTGTATTAACGCAGTGAATTTCTCCAATTAGTAAGGCTTTTATCAAATTAATAGCTTGAAAGAAACGCGTGGAGTCCGGTTTTAGATATTCCAACTTATTGTGCTTTGGAATCCGATGTCACAAAGGTGAACGCTGTGCCGTTTGTCTGTGAAACTACTTATTAAGTTCATTTCGTAGGAATTTATGAATACTTTATTATAATAGTCGGTTTCGATTTCTCTCGTTTTTATGCACCTGTTTCTTGGTATGTTTATGATTGAAACGATAGAAAATTTATTAGTTTCAAAGAAAGCATTGCCAACAAACTTAAAGAGTGACTCAGCATATATAGCGTAGTATATTATATACCATAGCGTTAAAATATCAAAGTGAAAGTGGCAATATTTCGTCTCGACAAATGCTTTTCTATTTTCCTAACAAACACTCATATTATTTGGCACACATAGTATATTCTAATAATGCATATCTGTAGAACAACCTATTTGAAGTTCCCGAACTCTCTTTCAAAAGAGTACTAAAAGTACTAAAACATATCTCGCAGTGCAAGACTTAAAATATTAAAATATTTGCGGAGTTGGCCAATAAGTTGGTGAAACTTGGCGTTGTGGTGGTTGTGTTTGTGGTATGAACCAATTAAGGGTCACTAGCGAAACAGAACCAATACAAAGGTGACATTTATATCAGGAAACCTCCGTGAATAAATTATTAACTATTACGTAATGTAATTCATTGGTTCAAATATAAATTGACATCGACAACCTAAATTTTTTGAACGAACTCAAACACTAATTTATTTATTTATTTTATTAGGCACACAACACAAAACACAGAATATACGTGACTGCATAATATTTTAAAGGTATGATCCATTCTGTGCATCAAACACATGCGTGCACAACAAGATTATAGACAAATCCAATGTTCAGTAAGTTAACCTAAAGTGAAACTAAACCTAAAGAGACTATTTGAACGATTTCAAAACTTAACACCTTGAGTCCACTAGTTTCTTTCTAAGTAAGTTAACTATTTCTCTATTTGATCAGGTACAAAATATTTCCGTTATCGATAGTTAAGTTAATGATGAAGAGCGGTTACTTACAACCGATACAAGAACACAAGTCTGTTGACCAATAACAAAGACGGAAAATAACGCAGTGGATGTCGCATATTTATGCATAAAATATAGTAATGTTTTATTTTATACTTCGGCTGTTTGCCGCGCCACACTTTTATCTTACGAAATATTATCTCCTCAACTTTTACTGCAACTCGACGAATATATTTGAGAATGCTATATTTTGGAATATTGCCTGTGTTATAGCAGTTTGGGGCATAAAGAAAACTGTCAGAACGAGTTACGATCACTTCCAGAATGTTATGTATATTCTGACGAGTAATTTGAGATAGCATAATAACATATGTGTCAAAACATGGAATCGATAAAAGCAGTTCATTTTTTAAATAAAGATTTTATTGGTGCTTGTTTGATGCCAAATAAGAAACCTATTGTTTTTTTATTACAATTATATGTACACATACATAATATTTTTTTGAAGGTAAAACATTGAACTTATTATAATTAGGTAAAGCTATTCTTTGACTTTGTAAGTCAAGTCGTCCTAATAGGGCTTAGAAAGGATTAATTATTATGGTAGCAACAAACTTAATAAACATTGAATCTTTTTTAGAAATCAAATAATATGAAATTCGTATAATCCCGTGCACAAAAACTTAAGAAGACCGTTTCGTCAGCAATGATGGTTTCTTTATTACCTACTCAAAAACCTCTACCTTTTGACACAGAAATAGTTTTGTAAGATAATCCCTTGTATCGATTACCGAATCACCGAGTGAAGGTTTAAACTCACTATGATACATTAAATACATACGTCGTTGATTTTTATAATTTAATCGAGGAATTTACTCGTAGCATTAACTAGTTCCACGATTAAATTTACATTTATTTAAATGTTATAGATTATGGGGGAAATGGGTCTAGTTTTTACCTTAAGCTACGAGCTTAACAATTTAAGCAGTCTGAATAAGTCAAGGCTAGGTCATTCGTGCGTTTGTTTATTCATGAGTTAAGTTTTCACTAGTTTTCCAAGCATTATTTAGACAATCTATTTGACATAAATTTAAATGGCTTTAAAAGCAAATTTTTAAATAGTATTCAACACAATTTGGACGATGCATTTAAACCCCAAACAGTTTCAATGCTTGTCCCTATGGCATGTCACCTTCAACGTCACATATTTCATCATTATGTTTATTAAATTGAACGGTTAACTTACGACTTTACATAAAACATTAATAATGAATAACAAGGTTTAAAGGTGGTTTAAAGCTTAAAAATTCAAGTTGGAATTACGCTTTCCCTGTAACATAGTTTTTAACAAGATTTTTAACAGCTTAACACGCTTCCCATGGTTTTGTGGCTTGTTTTACTAAGTTGGGTTTTGAAATAATTGATTGTTCATTTTATATTCAATTACGGTTATCAATATTCAATATTTTGTATATATTTAGCGTGTAATGCTTATAATATGAGCTTTTATTTTAAAACATGATTTAACTATAACTTGTTACTGTTTGTCTAGTACCTACAGCAGTCGTTAAGCTATGTCAGGCGGTTTGAAAATTCTCGACACCAGAGTTGGCCACTCTTATGCGATAAGAAGAAGAACAGAATTAATGTAAGGTCTCGGTACAGAAGTCAACTGCATTTTCATACAAACTGCAGAATCAGTCTCTTTAAGTAGGTAGTATTTCCCAATACTGAGTTACTCCAACACATTATACAACAAAATATGTATACATAAACACAAATAAAAAACCCCTTATGATTTTTTGACACAAGACACGTTTTTTTATCACGAGAGATCTTTGATTACATTTCGGTCATTAGGTTAGGTTAGGACCTACATTGCATGTCTAGACGCATTATGTAATATGCATTAGTTATCAGGACCTCTCCCTATATACCCCTTTATACCTAAATATACCCCTTTCTGCCATACACATGAGCGATAAAGGTGTATAGTAGCGAATACGGCAGATGCAAGCGTTTTATGATGATTACACTTCAAGAAACAATAGGCACTTATTGCTACGAGGCTTAGAGGTGACTTAGATGTAGGTTACACTGGAAACGACACGTAGAAAGCGCAGCTTGAACTAAGTATTGTATAAAGTGGGTATATAATGTATGTATGAATAAGTAATGTTCTCTTATCGCCTAATAGGCTTACGTTTGACTACAGTCTGACGTTGACTATCACTGTTGTTTCCAACATTATGAAATTAAGGTGCGTAAGTAAGGTAAAACAGGACGAGTGGAGACGTACAAGAAGAGATGTCTATGCTCAGCTGTGAGCGATAGCGGGCTGATGATGATGATGATAAAATTTATATTATCATAAACACTATGATGAAAACAACATCAATCCTAAAATGCTAAACATTCTCAGCATCATGGCAACCCCAGTGGCGCATCAAGTCACTCTCTTGTCAATAACGTACGGACAGCACAAAGAGGCTTTGGCTGCCCATTGTACACTAGGTATTGTACTGACGCTACTAAATGCTTCGGTTTAACTTAGTGCTTAGTACCGGGAACAATTGGTCTAGTCTAGGTTTAGGTGTTGTAAGCCAGTTTGAGATGGCCAAAATAATATTTTTTTTTGCAATAGCAATAATTTAGTTTTTATAACATCTTAAAATCTAGACTAGAATATTAAATAGGAATGTTTATTATTAGTATTTTGCAGCGGATAATATGTAAGTACACAGCAACTTTAAGTGATGTCATCATATTTTGTGTTTAATTGCGAAGTTACTTATTGTAACACAGGACCACACAAATAACTAACATAGGATCCTCTGGCTTCCTTTTTTAATACTCACGAGACCTCATAGAATATTTTTTTTTTTTACAATGTTAAAACTATTATTTGCTTGAATATGTAGAAGAAACACATAATAAATATAATACTCCTCACAAATTTGCAACAATTGCTGAGCTATAATGAAGCCGATTCAAATGTATGCAATCTCTAGGGTAGGGCTACTTTAAATTTCGATTGTTCTTCACAACCGATATTTAAAGTAGCCTAAATTTACGGCATACATTATTCATACGTAAATTTCAGTAAGTAAATTATAAAATTAATACAATTATTTAATTCCTCGGTTATCCGTTGCTTAGCATTTATTAATTACTGAAGATCGTGACTTCTCTGCGAAATGAATTCGTTAGTAGTGAATGAACTACTTTAGACAGAATGTATCGTGGTGCATGTCTCTTTAGACTCCCATTTCTTTGTTTAGTTATTTAAAGATATACGTACATAGCTTACAATTCATCTTATTTTAAACAATCATAAATTGTAAAATGAGTTTTTTAGGCCCATACAAGCGAAAAATTTTGGTCACTTGACCCATAAAAATGAAATAGAAATATTTTTAATGAGCCACACAATACAAGTTAAGATTGTGAAGCCCCAATACAGCCGCAACTCAATCTAATGCCAACCGTAAAAAAGGCAAATAGTTACCTACAGGATTGTCTATAACAATGTTTTACATTTCACTGTTATCCCCATTAGACACACTTTACATAGGCGACTGAAATAACTCGACCATTCAGAAGTGATCGAAGTAAGGCAAAGGGAGTTGGTACGTGAACACATGCTCATAATGTGTTTACAGTTTCCACCAGAGATATGAATGGTTCGAGTGAGACAAACCAATTGTGCTACTATTTTTCCATGTACGAAAACTGCTATGATCATAATTCGCCTGATGGTAAGCGCATTACGTTCTACGATGTAGCGAGTTGAGAATCGATTCTCACTGCCTGTTTTTTTTTGTAAATATGCGTCTAAATCTTAGTCAGTTTTGACCAATCAATCAATTGTAGAACGTAATCGTGTTGATGATTATAGTAAGTATCGAGTAAAGTTGGTACTTATTTTTCTAACCTAGTTTACCATTCCAAAAGTTGAAAATTCCTTTTGTAGGTGGTCGCTTAAAGCGTGTCATAGACCTTTCATAAATATCAATTTATACTCCTAAAGTTTTCTATACCATTCCGATTTAAAAGAAATAAGTCGAGTCATGGCATCTGTATTAAAATCCCTTCAAATACATCGGATCAGGATCTGATTCCATTTGAGAATGTGTATTGTCATCGACAGTCATCATTCCTGCTAAACTAGTGTGGAATGCCCCGACGAAATAACGAAAACTATGATTCATTTGACCTGTATTCTGATTGTAGGAATTCTCCAGATGAATTGGCTAAATTTGCTAAGTTGTTTTACAGTATAATTTATTCTTTATTCGTTGTATCCCGCCGTTTTGCGCGTATTCTTATGCTACTAGCGCATGTGAAAGTTCATGAAGTCTGTTCTTTTGTAGTGTGAGAGTTAAAGAAAAGAAACGAACAACTGACAAAACTGACGACTTATAATTTTATAGTATTAAAAGTAAATCATATTGAATATCACATTTTCTTACGACCTTTACAAGTGTGAAACTGAATTTTCTTGCTAATATTTTTACACCGTTCAGCCGTAAGAGGCTTTTCAGTTCTTAAGAAAGTTGTAAAGTAGGTTGTACCTAAAAATAGGGCTCGTTTAGCCCCAGACCCTCAGGCTGCGAACTTTTCAAACGCGGACGCGGACTCTATTCACCGGCTTATGTCCGCAAACTTTCAAGGCATTTGCGTTTGTTTGTGACGCTTTAGAAGGGAAATCTCTATTGGCCGGGCCTTTTATTTGAATTGATGATTATTTGTTTAGTTTGTTTTATGTTATTGCTAATTTTAAAATGTTTGTTTGCAGGTAAGACGCTAATTTATGGAGATTTGGCTACGCACGTGGGCTGACGAATTCATAGATGCAATTAATTAATTGTTTTACATATATCGGTAAGTGATCGCATGTTTTTTTGGCCATAACATTTATTTTAGAGGAAACACAAATTATGTTTACCAAATTTATTACATAACGTCACCGCCTCCAAAATAAAATCAAACTTGAAGCCGCCAGTCTCAAGTCCCAGCATCATTCTTCATCGTATTTTCTCAGTTGATCGCTCGAAGAAGTTTAAAGTAATAATGGATAGTCCCGAGCTTTCTGCCTGAGCTTGGAGGCACGCAAGCTCGGTTTGGAAATAGGACGTTCGGATCATTAGCTCAGTTTTGCCACAGTATAAATTAGCAGAAGGTTAGGTTTTTTCGTTCCTACAATATGAGACATTCATTCACAAATCGTCTTGAATTGTTTTTAATTTTCAAGTACATATTTGCTCCAATACCATCTAATGTTCAATATATGGTGTATTATACCGAGTCAAACTATGTTTCCAAAAGCATAAAAACCATATGCTAAATGTCGAAAGTACAAATTGGATAATTCGAATCAACCTAGGAGATCCATGTTCATAACACTAAGGTAGAATAAAAGCCATTGTGTGGGAAAAAAAGTACTCACTTAACCTACTTACCACTTTACCCTGTGGCGTAACCTCACTCAATATACAAGTACACGTTCCCGGCGTCGCTTGCCATCCATCACCCGAGGAAATTATACTCAAGATTAATAATAAAGCTATTAAAGACGGAGCGTGAACTGTGTGTCGAGTTGAATACTAACTTTGTATGTATGGAATATTCAACTTTGAAGTGTTTTAGACGCTAAACGCTGGGAAATGGAGACGGTTATTAATTAATAGTGAAATTGGGGTAAAGCTTGTTAGAGAAGTCTGGAAAAGTCTGTCAGTAGCGCTGAAACTATTACGCACCTGCGATGGACTGAATTGAACTGTTAATAACACTGTGATAAAGTTTTATATATGGCATACATATTATGACTAGTTCAACACATGCGGCGTCGTTTTTTTGAAGTTCCGTCAGATAGTTAGCGACTATAAATTTATTATGTCATTTATGTTTATATGTTTCTTTTTTAATTTAGTTTACACAGATAATTTGTGCATACCTTAGCAGGTTAAAACGTGGCGCGCCTAATATTAATTTATTATGTATATAACATCTATTGTGATACCCATGTTTTGCACAAATAAATAAATTGAAATATAAACAACACACTAGTCATTCACTAGTCACGATAATTTGTATTTACCTATCTAGTTTTTTTGTATGGGCCTTACTATCTTAAATAGATATTGTCTACTACTACAGAGAAATCAGAACATCATCCGAAATCACTAATCTGAACAAATCCTTACTAACACTTCTTGAACAACCCGATCCAACTCATAACAGCCGAAACTTGTACAATTTCAACTCCAAGAATACATCCACTTACGTAATAATCCCAATCTCGTCGATACAAGAAAGCAACAGAAACAATATACAAACAAATAACACAAATATCTAATTTCATTAATCCAATGAAGTAGCGGATGGATCGTGAACGATCCAGTGACTGATGTCTACGGAGATCCATTCAGCGATGAAATGGGGGCTGCTAATAAACGAAACGATTGCTTATAGGGCACGACTGATGAAAGAAATAGCAGGAATTTTCGGTATTCGGGAAACAGGTACATTTTTAGGTATACTTACATTATGAGTTTATGAAACTAAGTTAATTCCTTCTAATTTACATTTTTTTTAAAATAAATGCAATTATTTATCTAATGCCATACTTAGATACAAGTAACTTGGAATTGAGAGAACTTAATAAAAAAATTATGTATATACGGTAGCTATTTGTTTTTTGCACATATTTTAACTGAATAATATATACAGAAACTATCATTATTTTACAACTAAATTATAGTATACTTAAATTAGTACAGTACAAGTAAATGTTCTCTATCTTTGATACTGGTAAATGATCGATCCAGTGAATTCTGTTAATCGATATCCTTACGCAAAGTCGCAAGTCGTGTCGTGATCCACATCGTCTATACTAAACGAATCTCGACTGTTCGTTTCGTAAAAGATGGAGTGCAACGTTTCCTTATGGAGGCTTCAGATTGGATTCCGTGAATATTTCAATGTTTTTGTTTCGAGCGTACTTCCTAAACGTTTGTCATTGTCGGAGATGTAAAGAAATGGAATCCGTTTGGGAATCTGGAGTTATCCTTGAGGATAAGATGTGATTTGTCAAAGTTGAGTTGGTAAGTGCATTAGGATTGTACTCGTAACTCAGTTCCGTAAATTTATAGGACAAGAGCAAATAAAAAAATCTCTTATGTACGAACTATGCACAAAGCAGTTAGTCAAGAACATAAGAGAGATTATTCTGTTCGCATGAGAATAGTCACTTGAAACTCTTATCATTTCATACTGTCTACATAAGGCAAATATAAATCACTTTATCACCTGGCTATTGTATTTTTTACAATTGGCTCAGTAAAGGAAAATTTATGTATATCAGCTCAATTAATATGTCAAGAACTCATCACCAAAAGTTTGGATTTACTAATTACTACCAACCGGTTTTTTCGAATGAAACTTCCCAATTTTAAAGAAGTCATCAACTGATTTAATGACATAGATCCAGTGGTGAATCCAGCCTCCGTCCATCACTTGCTCCAGTAAGACAAAAGCTCATCACAATGGCTTCTGAGAGCTTTCCTGTGGGATGTAATCTGCATTGACGATTTGCGAACACAATGGGGTCGTTTAGATCCCCACTGTTAATGTTCTATTGATGCTGGGCTGTTTGGACATTTTTGAGAGCTTTAGTTTAGTTTCTTTGTAGTTTTTAGAAGCGTTTTCTTATTGTAAAGAATACGTTCCTGTTATAGGGAGATTTGGCTATTTTAGTCAAAAACTTGTGTTTATGGAAAACTTTGGACTCCAGAGTTTACCACACTGACAGAAAAAAAATAAACTTTGAATGTTAGTAAACTTATATTTTTATTTACAGAGAGATTAGATCTAAATTAGTTATATTAATTTAACATAATTAATAAACACAAGTTAGGGCTAGGCAACTCTTTAATTATCATTTTCGCTCTAATTTTTTGCAGTTAAATAAGCCACTAAATTAATCCAAACAAGGCATCCATTTAATCCTTTTACAGACGAGACGTGGCATCCAAAACGGCATTTACCAACACAATTAAAATGCAAAATAACTAAATAGCGTCAATTTCTCCGCTCCGAAGGCTTCAAAGATCAGGCTTTGTCTTGAAGACCTTTAATCTGCATCATCAATTCAGTCCCTCCACATCTTTTACCCTAATCCGACGTTTCTCTGGAACAATGCGATGCTATGAAGTAATCCAGAGCTTTTGATGCGGTGAATCTTAGTCAGAGTAGAGTGGCACATTAAAGAGATTGCCGTGAGAACTGATTGGCCAGGGGAGTCTATGCTCTCGGTGAATGGAACAGAGTTGACTTTAGATTGAATGGGTTTTCGGTATATCTATGAAGGCCAATGAAGTAACGTCGTTGAATGTTTAGAAAAGTAACATATATGTAGTATATTTAGAATAGAATAGAAAAAATCTAAATTCTAAATCAATGACAGTTAAATGGTAATTTTCAAACTTATTTCTAATTTTAGACAGCAAACTGAAGCTTTATAAAGCTTACTATCAATGGAGTATTTTTATTTTATTTCTAAATATACTATATATATACCTATATACAATTATGGTTAAACCATAGCAACCCATACTAAATTGGAAGTTTTAAGGCCGCGACATTCATGTGCTTAAAATATTCCATAGTGTCATAAAAGGAGCGTTAGTTATGGATCCTTAGGGAATGAAGCGTGCCAGTTCACGGGGCCCTAGGGATTAATAGTGAAACTTGTTCTAAAATGTATTTACTGAGCTGTGTGTTTGTCTGTTTTAGTTTGTAGAACTTTGTGACTATGTATGTGGCTCGCGATACGAGGTTTTGAAGTTTGAAAGTTTTTATAACTAACTCTCTCTCTCTCTCTCTGTCTTGTTTGAAAATTATACAGACTTCAAAATAAGACGATTGCGAGAAACGTTTTTTTCTGAACATATTTCAGACTGCAACATTTCTCACAAAACGGTTCGAGTTGTAGTCAAGCATAAGCAATTTCTCATTATTTACCATTACCCTGAAAATAACTGTCAAAATTATAAACAATTCACGATAAGAACATCAAAGAGTAAATGATTTAATTTAGATCAAAGCAAACAATGGCATGCTTTCAAAAACACGGCACATCAACGGCGAGCCGATCCTAAAATCGATTGCCAAAATATTACTGTAGCAAAATGATATAAATTCCCAGCGAATCGGAACATTTTCGAATGGAATCGAGTTGATAATCGATTCCGGCGTGTTTGATTACTGTGTTTGCTCGTTTGTGCCCGCTGATTGCGAAACGTCAAATTGAATAATCGTGTTGCAATTATTGCCGTCAACATTCGCTCTGTTTACCCTACATTTGTTAGGCGCAAGGATTTACATAATGCCTCCAGTGTGTGCTCTCGCGATGACTTTTGGAAAGTTTTCCAACACATTTCCATGCTCTACAACTTTGTCATTATAAACATTATTTGAACTAGTCCCAGAGGTACACTAACGTAGCGGTCGTGAACCATTCTCATCATGTCAAACTTCAGATTATACTAAACATCAATTCTTATAATAAAGAAATTTCATTTCTTCAACGTCTAGAGCGCGTTGATGAAATTTTTCATATTCCGAGCGAAACTTAAAATGAAACTTGACAAGAAAGCGACGTATTCCCAAACGCACCGCAAAATATTTTACAAAGAACATTTTATATTTTAACCTCAATTTGCATTTCGCTTAAAGTCAAAGCATATTTTTGGTAATCTTAATTTATTCCGACTAAGTCGGGCAGGTCTCTGGCTAGGTCTGATTCTCGGATACAGGTAATTAGATTCGATTTTAATACTCCACTTTCGAGTGCGAATATTTTACTGGCGCTGGGGCCTGTGAATACGAAATAGCGCGTATATAAACGAAACGAACGTGTATTTAGGCTAAAAGAAAATATAGCATCAGGCAGCTGGTCTGCGAACGACCCGTTTTCCTCTCGCACACAAAATAAAAGGAGATAATGTATGCCAAGCAAGGACACAGAAAAACGCCAGTAAATAATAAATTCTATTGTGAGCCGAGGCGCACTTAATTTTGTCAAACAAGCAACCTCTCTGTTTTGACGTATGCGTACGTCCCCTGAATACCGAGGCCCACACTACGTCGCTTGAATATTTGATTAAGTTACAAACACACCTGTTGTAGGGTTATTTATTGCATTATCTGCTATTTTCTCCTTATTAAACAAATATTTGTTGTGGTATTGAAATGATACGTGCGCAGATAGCTAAGTTTTTCCCTCTTTATGGCGTCCTTGGGCATAAACATGGCTTTCCTTTGTACCCAATTTGTTAGACTGTATTTGGATGGGAAGATTTAGATTTCGCTATTGATATTCTGGTGTTGTAATGTTTTGTTATTATGTGCTGATAGACGTCTCATGGCCGTCTATTTCTTTTGACTCGTTCGTCTGTTAGAATTTGTATGAGCGGTGTATTGTAGACTTCCGTTTTGTTAGTCATAGTCATGACTGCAACTTTTTGAAACGGTCGCTAAATATAATATTTTTACTTCATTTAAGTATAACGAAATAGTTTTGTCTATTTAAATTATAGGTATTTTAGACAAGTAACTATACTTTTAATGGCTTACGTATTGTACACTCTTCGTGTAGAATTTAGAATTGATGACAGACAGTTTGTAATTACGCCATGTGCTCGGTTAGTGCGGCCTTATCCCAATATTGTGTCAGATGTTAGAGAGTGCTCGGTGGCGCCCTCAATAACGGAGGATGATCTTATTCCGAATGCATAGGGTGACCTCATCGAGCAATCAGTTATACAAACGCGAAAATTTATTCGGTAAACGCAAACATTTTGGTACGGTTACTGATTTCGGCCCAATCTCGACGCGCGCTTCGGCAACCAAACGAACTGCCCAATTAGGAACATACTAATAATGAGTTGTCAAAACAAGGGTTCCGCGCTCCCACATTATTTAACGAACAATTTTGATCTGTAGTATGTTAATCCGAGGGATCATTTTTGCGTGTCCTACCGAAATGCCTGTAAATTTAATGCCAAAGTTGAATTGTGAAAGTTGAGGCTTTCGCGTAGGATCTGTTTAAAGTTTTAAGCAAATCCGGTAATTAGTGTGGTTGGATTTTTTGGGTTTCATATCAATTTGTTTAATTTTGGGATTAAATGGCAGCGGAACGGAATAGATAGGGTCGGTTTGTGGTCGCTTTTTAATTTGATCAGCAATTCACGAATTTGTTTGTAATTAAGATTGGATGAATAATCTAACAAAATTGTACGTCTATTTAGGTTAATGCTACGATACAATTTGGTTATCTCATTTAGAAAATTTTGCATTTTCCAAAAATGTTTATTTTTAAAATACTTATTAATTTTTCTTATAATAATCTAGTCAATCTAGACTTGTAGTAAGACGTTTCTTATTCTTTCTTTTGATATAACCTTTTGATATTTTACTTGATGTCGTTCAAAGAGAATCCAATCTCGTATTCTAATGACCAATTATTATACCCATCTTCAATTCAGACATAGTGAATGCTCTGGATCTGGTTATCATTCTTCTAATCTAGAATTAACAAGTATGACCTTATTTGAATTTCTTTCGCTATGATAAAGTTTAAATTTAACGATTTCTAAAAAATCTTGTAGGAGGGTTGATTTTGTGTTGAAAATATTGAAATACGTTTTGGAGAGATTATTTTCGTGGTTTATAATAATTTAGTTTTTATTTGGTTGCTCGAGCGGTTCTTTGGTTTCTGACAATAGTAGTATCTTAGAAAAAAACTGTCCAGTGATACACATGTTTTGCGTCACAATTTTAAATACAACATAACTTGTCTTCTTCGTTTATCATTCTGTGAAACTACATAAAAAATAATTTTATATGTCGTCAAAGGTTAGTGCATGCATTAAAAGCACCGAAAAAACTAGTAACTATACGTTACCTACCAAGGTTTCTGATTGGATGGATTCCTTGAATCATCTCCCGTGCTGCAAAGATATGAGCAACAGCACGTCGTGTTAATGAGGAACTTGCATCTGATAATTCCATTGTCGCCGGATGCGGCGGATCTCAACGTGTTAACGCTCACACAGATTAAATAGGATAATTCAAACCCTGCTTTATTGGATGAATGCTTTAATTGCTTTTGCTTTGTCATTCCAATTTACTCGTTTTAAGGCTGTTGCGGTGTCTTTGTTTTTGGCAAGGGTTACGACTCTTGGAGTTTTAATTTGTGTTATTTTTGGCTCGTATGTTTTTGCTTTTAAATTCTAAGAACACACTTAACGTACTTACTAGAGAAATTTTAATTTTCGAAATGGCTTGTGGTTGGAGTTCTTTATTTTATACCTTTTAATATTAGGTGTGCTTCATCATAGTTTTATTAGAATTTAAATAAGTTACCGCTATGCGACACATAACAAGGCCAATCGTGTCGCATGTCATCTATAATTGACTGTCATTTGACCAGCCATATGTCAATGTCAACTGCATATTCCCTAGAGCCATCATTGGCAACCGAACACTCCGTATTACTATTACTAGGTTAACGAGCTCGCTATATACTAGGAATTTGTAATTTAGTTCCTACAATATTATGACTCATCTGTATTCATAATATTTATTGTAGTAACTTTATCTAGTATAAATACGTAACATAGTGTGAGTATGTAACTTACTTGTTTATTATGTTTATTATGCTTAAGTTTTTATGGCAAAACCACAGTACACTTTTATTATGAGTTAAACGTAGTCAGTATCTACACATACAAGGTTATCTTGATTCTATTAATAGTAAGGATTGCTAACTAGGTAACTAACAATCTGTACCACTTTAGAAGTGTTATATAGTGTTATTTCGTTAGACATCACAAACACAGCGGTTATTCTAGCCCACAATCTGACACAATTTCATAACGCCAATCAAATGACAGCATTAAAATCACACTGTCACGTTACGTCACAAATCATTCACAAGTTCATTGTCATTTTGTGGCTTTCGTTACGAGTTATTGGTGTCAAGGGCGACGTCAAAACATCAATCCTGAACATTTACATCAGACTTTATGTCATTCCATAAACCGTTATTAGTCCCAATGTGGCTTTTATTGCTTATAATGTGAGAACAACTCTTCAGTCGTAATAAAATGTGACAGATTTGAACGAAGCGTTAGACGCAGTCACTATGTCACTAATCTGTGTCATGACATACATGTGGCAAATGATATGTAATTTTTTATGACACTTAAGCCTTTCGGTCCAGCTGAGCGTGACATAAGCCGTAAGTACCTCGTAATATGAACGTCGTCAAATTTTTCTGCTTCAAAGCGCGGAGTGACAAAAAGTGGTGTAAAATTGACATTAGGTCACTAATGTTATCGGACCGGATATCATGGTGTAGGGTTACATGGAAGGTGTTTAATTTGTATCGTATTATTTTTTGTGTGGTATTATTCTAAGAAGTTGATAATATTATACTTACTTATAAATTTGTGTCAGCAACAGCGTAAAAGCAAGTACTTTAGCTTCAATTCGGAAATGTAAGCGTTTAAAGAAGTGAGAATGATATGAATATTGCAATGATGCTTTTTGCTGGGTTAAATGTTCGATGATCGCGATTTAAAATACCTATCTCTCGAACACAAGATTCAAATCATACTTACTTATAGATCTAGGAACACACATTAAAAGTAACATAATAATCCTCCAATCAATCACTGACTATCACCGCGTCTCATCTTCGTAAGCTCTTCAATTGTCACTGACCCCATTTTAGAGGATAAGAGTGTCATAATGAGACAAATCGAGAATCAGATTGTCTGTCTGTTTATCTCCGTTTTTGGACAAAAAAGAGGAAACACTAATGACCAAAGGCGTGACTTCAAATTCTTTAAACTACGGGACTTTATAGTCGCCGCCTCTTTAACTTGATGTGCTAAGTGTTAAAAGTTATTTTTAAAAAGTTCGATGATTGCTTTAACTGTTTATTTATTTGAAGTTTTGTTACTTGTGACTTTCTAAGACGTCTTTATTTATATATTGATGCTATAGTGGAAACTAATTAATAATATTGTAACTCGCTTTCAAAGATGTTGGTATCTTTATTACTACTTATTTATATTATTGAGTTTCTGATTCAGTTGTCATCTGTCACCGTCATACCACTTATACCATCATTAGGTATATTGATTAAATTGATCTGCCATTTTTAAAAACTATATCAAATCGCGTGAAAACCCAGTAGAATTACGTTCTATTTAGATGTACCTACGACCTACGTATATTCCTTCCACCGCGTAGTTGGCGGGTAATTCCCAGACTACGGCGCTCTGTGACAGCCACATCACTTCCACTCTCACACAAATTGTCGACATTATAATGGCATTAAAGTGTGCTTTTGTAAGGAATTACCCGTTTAAACGTGTTTACACGGACCACGGGCGCTAAGCGATTGTTATTAGGCTCCACGGTGTTCCAGTGATATATTAAAGCGAGCCTTTGTGAAGAAAGCAACGTAATTTTGTAGACATTTTTAATTTAAATTGAAGATTTATGTGCGCCGAGGAATTTCAATATTCCTGTTATTTAACCTTTGTGCTCGTCGCTCGTGGTTTATGAAGGTTAATTATAAAATGTGTTGCGGAGACATGCTAAGCGATTGTAGCGCTCTCGGCTCTAACCTCTGTTTGCTTCGGGCTCTGTTTCATTAGCAAAGCCACACAAACGTATGCATTTAGTTATATTACGCACTGACTAAAACTTCAACTTGCACGGACTGTATATCCATGTGAGAGTAACCATTTGGCTTTTCCACTCGTGGCCTGTTGCAAAATGGGTCTTTATTCTACAAAAACATATTTCATGCCTCTCTGCTATTCATTGTTTTATATGTAAACATACGATCGCAAAACGAAATAAAATTTTACGTAAAAACGCCAACGGAAACGTAAACTGCGATCGCCAAAATTTTCATCAGAAACATTCGATTTTCATTCGAAAATTGAACTGCGAAATCCGCGCGATAACCCTTCAAAGCGCTCGGAAACGAGTAACGTAGTGAAACCGAAATTCGGTGTAAATCTTTAAAGGTTTTTAATTACACTAAGTGGAGCCTTTGCTCCCGACATCAATCTGTTTAATGCGGCGACTCGATACCACCTGGCGGATACAAAACGAGCTATCCTTTCGGGCACCATTCATTACGGCGCCAACGAGAGACCGGCTCCAAATACCAAGTTTAAAACGTCGATAAAACAGAACCGAGCTTCAATTTTCAGCTTACGATTTGGCGCTCAGTCGAGATGATGTGCCAATGAAATCACTGGTGCAACGGCGTGCCAAGTTCAAGACAAATAATTTGACAGTGGGATTCAAGTTTCGCTGGAAGTTCCGCGACTTTAAAAGATTAGTCTGTATTGAATGGAGTCGAATTCACGCCGCAGCGTTGGAGATAATCCAAAGTGTAATTCGAGCACTTATCACGCATGTGGCCATTAATCCAGCTTTGAGAGCATTAATTTCTCAACAACGTTAAAGTGCATCGAACTATCACGAATTCGAGTCTCACGATTGCATCGCTAATGACATAACCCATCGCCTCTCTGTACCGACTCGCTAGACGCACCTCGTTATTTATTCGTACTATAAATACTTGTATGTAACCCTTAAATAGGTCGGTCATTGCGCCCTCACGTCTCATCTTAAAATTCAAGACGTAACCCGTAGAAATTCAAAAGCGTCTCGTATCCATTCCCCTTGTCAAATTAACCGGACTTTTTAACTCGGCCGGTTGAGTTTCAAATTGGATTAAAGCCCCTGGCTGATCGTGACACCGCCGGAGTATGAATGATGGCTTTGATACATATACTTTACGAAATACATCAATCTGACCAGGATACATAGAACTATGATTGTGAGGAAAATGCTTGACATTTAGATTTGTTAAATTGGTCGATAGTTCAATTATCAAATTGAAGCAATCGTTGTTTTCCGGTTGTCGTATTTAGTAGGAAATGAAGGATCTGCAGCAATGCAGACTTATACATGATGCAGTCTGCATACTAGATAGTTTTTAAAATAGAATCAGTACTGTAAACTACCCACAATAGAATTATATTAACTTAACATATTTATATATTCCAGATTATATAGTAACGTCACGTGTAGGTAACACCTGCCCAGTGCTAGCAGCTTACACTCAAAGTATTTCCTCAAAGTACTTATACATTAAACGTACGAATCATTCAAGTATAAATGGAACAGGGATCGATCTCCCATGAACATGGAAATAAATTCCCATCCCTCCTAGGTTTAAAACATGGGTTACATTATAGCATGATCAGCAAACAATCGCAACTATTGTATCAATTCCATAGATTGTATGGGAGGTCCCGTTACGCTGCAACGGTACAAACCTTCTGCAGCGGATTTCCTGGGTTCGATTCTCAGGCAAGACAGGAATTTTTAGCGTCTCTTTGTTTTTGCTTCAGAATCATTAGATGCGAGTACGAGAAAGTTCAATGAAGTCACAGTGGTATTGATTGAGAACTCAGTTGTATTCATTCATTCAGTCGGGGAGATTTATTTGTTGAATGAAGGTAATATGGTAAAAGGATGATAGGATAAAGGTTAATGGTCATAGAATAACGTTTTAGTTTGTATTGTGAAGTAGTCTTACTTAGATAAGAACATCATAAAAAATATTGTTTGACGTTTTGTTACTATATTTTTACAGTAATATAATTTTATATAGCTACTTTGGGAATAGTGAATAGTTCAGTTGAAGCACAACCTAAAGGTTATTGTATGGACTAATATACAAAAAACTTCTTCTCTATTCATCGTGTCAGTGATTGAACAAAAAACTAATATGTTAACCTGCCTTTAATATGTTTTTTTTTGTATATTTAAAAAAGTCCGTATTTTAATCTAAACCCTACCGCTGGTTCAAGAGTAATCCATAAAGTTAAACCACGGAACGTAATCAGCAACAACAGGGACATATAGAAACCAGCTATCGCAGGCAGAGCGACACTCTGGCCCTAATTCGTCCCATTAAAGGACGAAGCACATCTTTACTTGCAAACATAAGGCAAAACTAACTAACAGCAAAAATGATAAATTTAGTCACATTTAAGAGCTGAAATAATGAACTAGGAAGAGAGAGAATAATTAATTTGATTACCTTATTATTACCTTATTACTTTAATGCTGGCCTTTTTCTGGCTCAACGTATCAGCATTGCCGTCCAGCGTGGTAATGCGGCCAGCATGCTGGGTACGCTGCCCTCTGGTAGTGGGCTGGAGCACTTAGATTATCTTTAGGCTTTTCTAAAGATTTTCTAAGTGCCCCTTTTTGTAGTAGTTAGAAGTAGTAGGTATGTTTAGTTTTCCTTCACTTGTTTTTATATTTTATTATTGTAAATAAATTGATTAGCTTATTATACTGTAAATTGTTTAGGCTTACCTACATAAGTAAACACACATCAGCGTATGTCCATCATAATTATTATGTCACGCACTAAGCTGAAACAGTTGAAAACTATTGTAAACAAAGTTCACTACACCCATTCGAAAAGTTCAAAAGTACTGATGGTGTCTTGAAGCTTTAGTTTCACGCCTTTTGTTTTCATTTAATCTGTTTTACATTAAGTTTTTACTGTCATGTAAAGATTGCCCGATTTATTATAGTTAATGTAAACAGTTTTCCTCATAGCTGTGTCTGTGTGCTACGCCCAGCAGTCCCATTAAACCGCCCGTATCACAGATTACATACATCCGCGAGACTGCTCATCAGCTCTGTATGAATTATTCCATGTACGGGACAAAGGATGGACGAATTATGGCCAATCTACTGCTTTGGAATTATGCTGGGGAAGTTGCAGCCAGACACAGTGTAGCAAAACTGAGGGATTCTGAATGAGGCAATACCCTTTTTCTCTCCGTTCCTTGTTTCTTTAGTGTTTTCTAAAACATGCCGGTATGTGCAGTGTTCTTAACCATAAGTTTTTGCTCAGTAAACAAATTTGAATTTGAAATTTGTTATTGATACAAGTATATCTAAGACTAGCTGTGCCTGCGACTTCGTCCGCGTAGAATAGTTATTTTGGGAATTTATTCTTTTATTTTTGAACCGTTTTCGCAGCGCACGCAACGGAAGCCTTCAAAGATGAATAATTTTCACCGTTTTTTCCACATTTACCATTGTTTCTTCGCTTCTATTAGTTGCTGCGTGATGTTAGGTATATAGCCTAAAGCCTTCCTCGATAAATGGTCTATTCAACACAAAAATAATTTTTGATAGTTCCTGAGATTAGCGCGTTCAAACAAACAAACAAACTCTTCAGCTTTGTAATATTAGTATAGATTTACAACACAGGAACGTATCGTAGGATATTTTATGTGATACTGCATGCTAGATGTTGTAACAAACACACTAACATCACCGGTCACCATTGCCATTATCTCATATCTTCATATTCTAATTGGGTTTTATAAAACTTTTTAAATTATCATAGAGAACAGAACATACCATTTGGACAGAAAGCACTAACAACTCAACAGACATTGATACTTTCCGATGCAATAAACATTTACCTGAATTGCTACCAATAAAAATAGCATTTGCAATATATCACCTGCAAACTTCCCCGTCAGACAGTTCAACTCCAAAAATCGGTAGCTGGACCAATTCCAAACTGTGTGGCAATAATGCTGTTAGTGTTTCTGTCAAAAATGGCCGTCCTCTAATAAAAGTGTCATCCGTTGAAAGCAAGCTTACTCCCGCCGTTGTGCGGGGCTGCGTGAATCTAGCTAAATGTAGAAAAATGTTTTGGAGGCTGCGTTTTTGTGATTAATATATTTTAAGGTTTCGAGTAGGCTAGTTGGTGTTAGATTTTAAATTCGAAGTGTGGGGATTACTGTTAATTCATTTGGCAAGACTACAAAAAGACGCAGTGAATAGTTATATTGTGTGTGATTCGTGCTCTATCACTGGTCACACAATAGTTAAATTTGTGCGCATATTACGTCAATCTTAAGTTTAACTCCAACTATACATAAAGCTACTTCTTATCGTAATTATGTCTTTGAAGACATTCCAATTTAAATCAAAGCACTTAGTCTTAATTAATATTAATAATGTTGAATTTGCCTTTGATCTAAATAACAAGACGTTCTATTAATATTCTGAGAACACCTGAAATGTATAGTGACGGTTACATTTCGCACCAAAATTAGAAGGTCCTTATTTATTGAGGTCTGGGAAGGAAAGTTTGGTATCTAAGCATTTTACTCTTGTCCATAGAAGTTCACATACTCACTTCCTAATTAGATTGCTTATCTGTAAAAGGGACTACTATTATGTGAAAGATAAAACTACCCACATACTTTACTACCAAATTGGTAGGTAGGTGCCTTAATTTGACGCAACAGTTCGACTGCAAAAGTAGAAAATGATACATTTTCGTCTTTACTTTGTTTTGGATAACTTGTTTGGTAAACACCACACGACACAAACATGTCCTGGATTTTGTTTATTTCCTTCTGGCATTATTTATCTTCCCAATATCATACAGCAAATCGCCCAATTCTGTGTTGGCATCACCTTCAATAGCCACATTCATAGATAGCTGCCACTGCCAAGTCGTCCAATAAAATGGTACACATGTTACATAAACAAATCATCCAATCTAGGTAAAGTACCAGGGGTGCATAACAAAACAGGAGCAAAACAACGTGGCTTAGTTAATCAAGGCTTCGTAATCCAGCGGTCTATTTGTCCGGCGGCCGCGACATTAGTCCGGCGCGTCCCGTGTCCGGTCCGGTCCGGTCCGCAACCCGTCCGGGATTTCACAAGCTCCCGCCATGGCCGATTAGGTATTTAGGAGATTTAAATGTAATTAAAGGGAAATGTTTGATGTTTAAGTGTTCCAAAAGGTCGCATTGTTTCAAACGAGATCCTTTGTTGGATAAATCTACTTTGCTCGGTTTATAATCCTAATGGAATTAAACTATGCTATTTCCACGGGGCTTAGGGATATGAATGTTTGGTTAGATTTTAGATTGCGTGGAAGGACCGGTCACCGATGGTAAGCTTTAAATCTTGAGTTGCATCAACAATGCTGACAAAATAAACAAATTCAAAATTACTTTAGTAAAGTAACTGATGTAGATTATGTTGAATACAGTCAATATTCTGAGAACGTTCGATAAGAAAGTTCTTATCCATTTTCTAGATCCTGTTTCGAAATCTACTGAAATAAGTATAAAAGTAGTTTCGTGGATAAAAATATTTATCTTCTAAAATATTATCAAGCTTTGTTATGGAGCTTCATAAAAAGTTTACAAAAGTGTTTAGATTTCCTAAAAATATGGCGTCGTTTCGCTAACTGTCTCATTATTGAAAATCGTCGTTCCGACCTGACTATCCCTCTGGGTCCAGTTAACAGAGCGCCATATTTCGCTGCTTGTTCTTCTGTACAACGTGGCATTGAAACGAAACGTGAAAAATCTGTTTTTATGATATTATATTAGTTACTAAGAGCCTGAGTTTTTATTTTGAAAAAGTATAATGGTGACACAGTTACTTATCTCGTTTTATTTTACATTAGGACAAATTAAATATTAAATTGAGCATTGCAATAGCCAGAATTTTTAATCACAGACGTTATCATTGAACAAAGAAATAATATAAACAACCTATAAAAAGCATCAATAAACTACCGGCAGTCGTAGTTAATGTACCTGCTAAGAACACACATATCCTTTTTTTGCCTTGCTAATATAGCTTCATTTGTATCCAGAACATCATGTCTCTGCTAATTCAGCGCTGGAAAAACCAGCACACTAATTTCCACACCACGTTGTATGGGACTCCAATCTCGCCTGCTTGTATTCCTTTGCCCGCAACACTTTAATTTAATCACCTCAGCCGAACCGCTAGCTTTATTCCTTTATACTCTTATATTTCTCTCCGGGGGTTTTTTCTAATTTTCTCTGTAAAAGATACAGATTTAGTTCGGGCTCATTTGTTTGCGGGTAGTTGCGGTTTTCTAGTCGAGCTGTGCTGATCCGAGTAACTGCTCGGGGAATTACCCCGCTTTGGTGCTAGCGTCTTTTTAGTGAATAAGTATCATGTTATTCTTGTTAATAAAGTGATTATTTTGGTTTTGAATTGAGTTGTTTGTTATCTTCAATTGTTTATCACAGAATTTTATTTTCTAAGTTTAACTTACGCTGTGTCATTTATTTTGTTACACGTAGCATTAGTTTTGTATTTTATTGTTCAGCTTTTATTAACCAACTTCTAAAAAAAAGGAGTTTGTCAAGTCTTCTGAAAGTAATTTTATAATCTTTGTATATATATTCAATGACTATGAGTGTGTGTGTGTGTGTGTGTGTGTGTGTGTGTGTGTGTGTGTGTGTGTGTGTGTGTGTGTAGAATCCTACGGACCTAAAGAATTATTTATTTTAACTTTATATCTTTATTCGGCCTTTTTAATTTGGGTTAATGAACTTTTTATTTGTGTTTGGGCTTGTTTGTACGTGACATTAAATTCTAAAATGAGCTTTAATTTATTCGTAGACATGTTCTGAACTCCTGAGTGAGGCAAACTGCATTTCAATTTGATCTGTGTTCTTGACCTCAATCATCGCTTGAAATTAATTTGATAATTACTGTATGATATTGATAAAAAATCTTATAAATTAAAACAAATACAAGTATTGAAAACAGGATTATTACTGATTTTCTTTTGCTGATTGTGAAGAGTACGGCAGTCGTTAAGCCGTGTCAGAGGCCCTTTGGGCGGTTTGTAAACTCTGACACCGGAGTAGGCCACTCTCATAAAAACTTACTTCTTACTTATAACTTAAGTATTACTAATGGTATCGAACCAACTTACTTTACAACGAAATTGTCAATAGCCGAAACATTTTCATGAGTAACAAAACTTATGTAATTTTTCATATCCATGATTTTGAAATGAAAAGAAAGAAAGAAAGAAAACATTTATTATGGCAAATTTATCAGAGAAACACAAGTAAGAACATAATAAACAAACAAACATAAAATCTGCCACAACTCAGCCCCACCTCCGTTAGGGCTGCCTGTGTGGTGTGTGTGTGAAATGCTAATAATGATGTCTCTAAAAATGCAAATTTCCACGCTATACAGTATACACGTACAAAAGTGTAGCATCTCCTGCTAGTTTTTCCTACAATCCAGGTAGTTGCATGATCTTGCATAATGTGCTCCTGGCTTCCATGAGTCTGTCCTCATTTGCAACCTCTTTAAGAATGTCCAATTTATTACGGTTTATTATTTTTTAGTATCTAATGGTTTAATAGCTTTAAAACACCAATAATGCTTAATGTCTTAACAAAACTTTTTCCACCATCAAATTTGTAAATTTATTTGCACTCGGACTTGTATGTTGTAGCCTAGATGTCACTTTTGAGACGATCAAAAATAATATCTATACTATACTAATAGTATAAAGCTGAAGAGTTTGTTTGAACGCGCTTATCTCAGGAACTACTGGTGCGAATTGAAAAAATATTTTTGTGTTGGATAGACCATTTATCGAGGAAGGCTTTAGGCTATATAACATCACGCTGCAACTAATATGAGCGAAGAAACAATGGAAAATGTGAAAAAATAAGTATTTATTTACAAATGAATTATCAGTATTATGTCCATGATCTAGTACCTACGACACAAGCGTTTGCTTAAGTGTGGGGGCTAGATGGCGCTGTGTACAATGTCCTGCATATTTTTTTATAGTTAGTCGTAGGTTAGTTTCAAAGGAAGAACAAAATATGAAGTAACAAAATCGCTGATACTTTTACTTTACGAGGACAAAACTAATATTGGTTCAGTAGGATTGATGCTTGAATATAATAGCTCAGCAGATCTTAGTTCTATTAACATTTGTTTTAAATCAAGCCTTGCATATAACTCAACTATCACCCCCACAGTAATTGCACAGTAATGTGGTCTTCATTACAACAACAATGTCTGCTGATTGGTCGATCAGTCACCGCCATTCGTCGAGCGATGCTAAACTCATTATGCTCCTTTTATTGCACGAGTGATGGATTAGTATAAGAATAAATAATTAAGAGATCCCCAACTAAGATGTATTATTATACCGCTAGAGCAAGAGTAGTAGGTGAATGCCAAATTCTAAATGTCTACTGTTTGGTTCTTCGATAGCGATAGCAAATTAATAAAATTATATAATCTAAATCTATACCAATCATATTTTGTCACATAGTAATGATAGAATACATCACGCCCATTGCATACAGAGTGTTAAATCTCAAAACCCTTCTTGTTACATTAAATTTATACACTTAATTATCTGCAGATAGATAGAAGTCAATATTTCGATCTTCTTCATTGCTTGATTTCAGATAAAAATGATCTGTCCCCCCAGTAATAAGACTATCCGCGGCCAATATGGCGGCGTAACCACATATTAGGTACACGGAATGGGATGTGTCTGTAAATATATATCGGAATTATTTAGCCACAATGAGTGGTCTACTGCATGTGATATCTTTGAATTGACGCGATCTATCGCCCCTGTAGTTAGTTCCCACGCTTTTTATTGTTTCAAATATCCATCATTGGAGGTAATTAAGTGCGTAAACTTAACGATATTATTATGTTCGGGTTAAGTGCTTTAGGTTTTGCTAATGAGTGAGCTTTTGTTATTTTATTTTAGTTAAAAGCGAGTGGTGCAAAAACAGCTTGTTAGAAATGAATTAGTTAGGGGTGAAAGAGTATGTTTTAAGTATTATTTTTTGGTCGTCTGTATATTTCAAATCTCTGTGAGATCATTGTAGGAGAATAATCTACTTGTTATTAAATCATTATCGGGCATATCATGTATTGTTGTGATTTGGAAAAGTTGACACTGAAAACTAATGCAAACTTGAGTTTATATTTCAAATTCACATACAATACAATACAATATTACTTTATTATGCACACCAAAAATAAATTACAATATGAGATGCTTAAACTATAAAAGAATGCACAAGTGGGCGGCCTTATCACCTTGAGTGATCTCTTCCAGGCAACCTTAGCAAGAAAACGGTGACAGAAATCAGTTTGGTCGGTGGCGTACAAATAAATACAATACTTAAAAAATAAAAATAAAATTTAAACAAAATTAAACCTATAACTAAATAGAGAAAGTAAAAGAAAATCAAACTAATTTACATGTTACGAATAATAATAAATTAATAAACTATGAACACACACATTTAACACCAATAAACGCGATTGATAGTTTACAAAGTAGAGATGTAATAGCTGTATACCATACTCTGGAAAATCGACAGAGATTTAGCCTGCCTGATATTTAAAGGCAGGTCGTTCCAGAGTAAGAGAGCTTTAATTGTGAAGGAGGATTGATAGAACAGATTGGAGTGGTTGAGTTTAGGATATTGTAGGATGAGAGTACGTGAAAGACGAAGGGATGAAGAGTGAGTTTCACTCACAAAGGAGAAACGTTCCTTTAAGTATAAAGGAGTGGAAGGAATAAATAGGACTTTGTAGAGGAGGGACAGCAGGTGAGTATTACGACGAAGACGGATAGGTAACCATTTGAGCTTTTTGCGAAATTCAGAAATGTGGTCATATTTACGCAAGCCAAATATGAACCTAATAAAGAAATTTTGGAGACGCTCGAGCTTATCGAGCTGCTCTTCGGTTAGATCAGGATAACAAGCGTCAGCGTAATCTAAAATAGGATGTAGCAGAGACTGAACAAGCGCAGTTTTGGTTGAAATCGGAAGAAAATTACGCAAACGCCTAATAGCTGCAGAGGATGCAAAGACCTTTCGACTGACCTCATTGAGACATCCTTACTTATTAAAAAAGCATTGACAGAGCAGCTTTTTATTTACAAATTGCTTTAACTTTCATTGTCGAAACTATGCATTACAAAAAAATTCAAAACAGTTGAGTCACAAAACAATTGTTTAATAAATTTATCATTTCTAATTAGTTGTAAATAAGGCAACTTTATCATTCACTTTGCATCTACAGATTCTACGCAGTACATTCCAGTCTAGTGTTAGTCACAGACCTGTTTGTTTATATTGCCTAGATCTAGGCTATAAATGATGTCATAGGCCACTTGTTACAGCTATTATACGATTATTTTTATTAGTTTGAGTTTCATACGCGCCTGTTATGGGAACACATAAATGAATAGTCAGTACACACTGAGAAAAAAGACCTTCCGAAAAACGGAAGGAATAACCTTCTCTTTTGACTCAGCAGGTAATTTACCTTGCCACTGGGAAGGAATAAATTATGGGATTTTACCGTCTATAATAACTTCCTTCCAAACAGTGTCCTACCAAGTCAGCCTTCTAATTTGGTAGGTTATACAAATCATAAATTACCTTCGAAATTTCGGTCGGAAATTCCTGCTGAGTCAAAATAGACGGTAATTTTTGGAAAGGACGGTAAATGTTGGAAGGTAAGCGAGCCCAATTTCCGTCTAATATATTTACCTTCCATTCTTTTCCTGCTGTTATAAAAAGGACGGATTGTTTTAGAAGGTTAATGTGGTTAAATTTCCTTTTAAATTTGGTCCTGACCTTCTAATCCTAATTGGAAATATTCAGAAGGTTATTCAAGTATTTTCCTTTTAATTTATAAAATACCTACCTTCGACGAAGGAATATGCGGTAGGCAAATCGTACTTGTTCTTCCAATTTAGAAGCTTTTTACCTTCGTATACACAGTGACCCCCTAATTTAGAAGGTAAAATAACGAAGGTAATTGAGTATAATTGGAAGCTAATTCAAGTATTTTCCTTTTAGTTCATAAAATACCTACCTACGACGATGGAATACGCGGTAGGTATATCGAGCTTGTTCTTCCTATTTAAAAGCTTTTTACCTTCCTATACAGTGATCCCCTTAATCTAGAAGGTAAATAAACGAAGGTAATTTAATAGAATAGGAAGGTAATTCATGTATTTTCCTTCTAGTTCATAAAATACCTACCTACGACGAAGGAATTATGCGGTAGGTAAATGGTGCTTGTCCTTCAAATTTTGAAGATTTTTACCTTCTTATACACAGTGGTCGCCCTAATCTAGAAGGTAAATAAGCGAAGGTAATTCAAGTATTTTCCTTCTAGTTCATAAAATACCTACCTACGACGAAGGAATTATGCGGTAGGTAAATCGTGATTCCTTCAAATTTTGAAGATTTTTACCTTCCTATACCAGTGATTCCCCTAATCTAGAAGGTAAATACACGAAGCAATATTCCTATTTAGAAGCTTTTTACCTTCCTTTACATAGTGATCCCCCTAATCTAGATGGTAATTAAATATAATAGGAAGGTAATTCAAGTATTTTCCTTCTATTTCGTGAAATACCTACCTACGACGAAGGAAATATACAGTAGGTAAATCGAGCTTGACCTTCAAATTTTGAAGATTTTTAACTTTCTATACACAGTGGTCGCCCTAATCTAGAAGGTATATAAACGAAGGTAATTAAATGTAATAGGAAGGTAATTCGAGCATTTTCCTTCTTGTTCGTGAAATACCTACCTACGACGAAGGAATTATGCAGTAGGTAAATCGTGCTTGACCTTCAAATTTAGAAGATTTTTACCTTCCTAGACACAGGAGTCGCCCTAATCTTGAAAGTAAATATGGGAAGGTAATTCAAGAATTTTCCTTCTAATTTATGAACTACCAACCTACGACGAAGGAAGATACATAGTAGGTATATCAACATTTTCCTTCCAAACAAGAAGCTTTCTACCTTCTAACTTAATCTATAAACTAGGTAAGTAATCCTCCTAATCTAGAGGGTAAATATCAAAGGTAATTAGGTATAATTAGAAAGTAATTCATGGTATTTTCTTTCGAATTATGAACTACCCACCTACGACAGAAGAAAATGCGGTGGGAAAAATCCTTCCAATTCAGAAGTTAACTGAAGTTGTGAACAGTGATCACAATATACCTAGAGGTAGCCACCTCTAGGCATTATGCTCAGTGCTCTGAATTGTTCGAAGGGCTCCTCTCGGTACATTGAAATTAATACGTACTCGAGTGAAGCATTATGCATACCCATCGCTTTTTCTTCTGTCGTAGGTACCTAGGTAGAACATAATAAAATTAGAAAGAAAATGTTTAAATTACCTACGTTATAACACAATTACCCTCGGTATTTACCTTCTATATAAGAGGTAGATACTTATTATGTAGGAAACTTTTGGAATCGAAATAAATGTTGACATACCCTCAGTCGTAGGTGTGGTTAATTCATATATCGGAGAAAATTTCTCAAATACATTTTCATCAAGAACTGCCTTCGTCATTTACCTTATTCATAGGCAATATGAAGTAATTTTTACTATCTTTGCGTAACTGACCTAAAGTGGAAAATAAATGACATATTAATAAAAACAATGAAATTTTCAAAGGATTGACTGTATTTCTACAAAATATTAAACCAAAAATTACAAATGACAATATTAACTGATTCGTTACTAAGGCGGATTGGCATCAAATTTTAAACAGTTTTTTACCGCATCTTTCAAAATCAAGCTTAAAAAAGAAATATTCATCTATTGTCAACAAAATTATAATAATAGCGACCACCTCTTTCTATTATATTATACTTACCTTATTTTACTTATCGTAACAACAATAATAATTCGTCACATCAAACATAAAATTGAACGCAGCCAAAGCAAAATTCTAATAATTATAAGTAATTATAAACCTATCGCATCAAAACATAAATGTGAAATGAGAGCCAAATACTATTATTATGGTGCATGCCTTGGTTATCGACTTCAACGACAAAAGGGAGATCTAAATGGGTGCCAAGTTCAATCAATGGGCAGTCATGAAATTTATTTATATATTATTTAACTTATATAACAACTTTAAATATATTTTCTTCTAAAAACTTACGATAATTATATTGAACCCTCTGGCTAGTTAGCATTTTACATTTATGTTTTTGATGGTTTAACTTTTCTTTTTGTACAGAACTTATTAGTGGGTAATTCTAGTAATTCTATTTTACGACTCATTTTATTATTTTTGAAGACGATTACGTAACAAATTACCTATTATCTATTGAAATGTCTAGAAAAATATACCTAGGTAAATAATTTAACAATCTGTTACCCACAAGTTAACTCATTCGAGTTACGCACTTACCTACTTATAACTACTATACGTACTAAACTTATTACTAACTTTTAACTTATACAATTGTAATATTAAAATCAACAATGTTAACTCCAAGATTAATTATTTATTACAAATAAATGTATCATGCAAAATCAAGCACTAAATTAAGATGAAATTATTGGGTGAAAATTATATTATTTACTCAATTGTTGTGACCCATTATATTGAAAATAACAATGATTTCCTTTCGTTCAAATAAAAGAAAACTGAACATTATAATATTTACCATGTTAGGATTATGTAATACATGATGCGATTCAATAAAATGAATTCCTTACAATGACGTACCACCAGTCATGAGGAGGCAATTTTGTCAGATTATTTGGTTTGACAAAAACTATACTGTCATACAATACATACTTTTTAAACTTCGTTTTACTTACACAATAAGCACAAACATGGGGATCAAAAAAATTAGTTTCTAAAGACAAACCCTCAAAAAATACTTCTTTCGAATTATTGTCATAATATATGTCCGATATTTGTATGAATTCTGGTTCACCACTGTTTTTCTCAATTTCCAACGCTAAGACGTGTTTAGGTTCATATCGTATACCGTTTATGGTAATAAAGTTAATGGAAAATAGTATTAAATCGGGCGGTAGATCTAATTGGCTCAAGAGAATATCAAATTTCGCAGAGTCAATTTTTTTACGGCAAGTAGAAGGTTCTACATTGTACTCAATTCTGTTCTTCAGGAATAAATGATTTAATTGTAACTGATGTTTATGAGCCAATGTTTTAGGTAAATTAATTCTATTTGATGAAGCCCTTGCACAAATTTTTGATATTCTATGCTTTGCCTCATATCTCATTGACCACAAATTATGAAGGGGACCCAATTTTTGCATGATGCCTGGATAATGTATCAGATGATGAAATTTCGGTTTTAAATGTGAGTTACTGATAAGCATATATAGAGTGTTGAATTGATTCACTGTATCTCTAATTTCAGCGCATATTTCTGGATAAACAGCATCTGTCATGGACATATCTAAAAGTTGTCGAAGAAGCAAGTACAGTTCCCAGTGTTGATCTTCAAAGGGGACTTTGTGAGACACAAAACAGGGCAAGTATCTGATAAAATTAAAGGCTTCCATAGCTGACATTTTCCATTTAACAATGTATCCCGACTCCATGCATAATTGTGGTGGTTTGCAGTTTGAATCAGGACCATAATTGAACAGAGCTATGCGGTTGTTTAATTCTTGCAAAGTAAAATACTTTTTAGAAAACAAGCCCTTGAGGACTTCTTTCATTGTATACCGTACCACTCCTTCTAATATGTCATGCATTAGATCCACAGATGCTTGCATAAACATGTCAAAACCGTCTACTTGTCTCCAAAGAGATTCTTCTTTTATACCAGTCTCACTAGGATTTTGCAATTGCAAATCAGATACATAATTACTTTCGTTTCTAAGTAGTGATACTTCTTCAGTGCAAATAGTTTTGATTTCATTTTTATAAGCCCGACAAAATCGGCAAGGATAGTTAGCAGCAAAATTTTCGACGAACCCTAAAATTGAATGCAAGCCAAGGTTGTCTCCAATTAAAGATACTAACTGAAATTTGACAAGACCTTGAAAATACCCCGGTATATTTAGATATATTCCAGTACCAGACAAAAAATTTAACTCTTCGATCACTTTTTGAAAACAATAAAAATTACCGTTTTCCAGTGTGCGATCTGACGAATAAAATAAAGCGACAAGAAAAATGTATTTTAATTGGGATGCTAAGTTCGGAGGTAAGCACGCTAATGAAGCATAGACTGCGCCTAATTTATGTACGTTTGCATGCGAACCAAGTGGATTACCGGTCTCATAATCATCATAGTATAAAAATAGGGGATAAATCTTAACATTAATTTTGTGCGATTGAATATTATTGTGCCAAATAGAAGTACAAACAACATTTGTAATTACGTTTGAACGTAAGCAATATTCAATATAATCGTCAATTGATTTTAATATTCCTGGAATACTCAAAAACTTATGAAGCACACGGCGTAATGGAATAAACTGGCCTGTTCCTAATATTTGCTTCCTCTTCCCTTTAATAATTTCAGCTCTTGGCTCTGTAGTAGTAGGATATTCTTCAGGCTCTATGTATGTTCCTAACTCATTAAAATATTTGTTCCATCTATGTTCACTAGAGAAATCTTGAATAGACTGAGTTATATCCAATAAAATGTTATGTGTATTCGTTTCACTACAGTTTTTAAAAAAAAGCGGTATCAATTTAGTCATGTAATGGGCCATTGATTCAATAAATAGCTTAACAATGCTCCTTGGGACTAAGGGATCTGCTAGAAAAGAACTAACCATTAATGCCGTTTCAGTTGTCAGAAGTCGTTTTTTTGAAATGAGATTACTGTCAGTTTTATGGGTTTCTTCGGTTGACTTTTTCGGTTTTATTTGAGATTCAGAAGAAATAGTACTATCGAGCACATTAACTTCACTGGCGTCGTCATAGCAATCAGGTCTTGTAATTGTGGCATTGTCGTGTACAGCTAATAATTGTTCCGCCATAACGTCGTTTGTAATTTTGAAAGTATTACTAGTACAGTGAATCCTTTTTAAATGCATTCTCAAAGTATTCAAGGAATCAAATTTTTCGAAACACCCTTGACCACATTTGTAACCCGTTCCACTAGCAGTTAATGAAGGTAGATTATTGCATTTTTTTTTTAAGTGAATTATCAATGATTTCACTTGGGGAAATTGAGACAAACAGTGGCCACAACTTAACATATTGTAAGATTTATTACTTTAACACCCTTTTTGTGTTGTTGTGAGAAGGTCGCTTTAACGAAAGATGTAGTAGTTCTGCCAACTCAGAAGTGGAACGGTGGTTCCAGTCAAATTGTGTGTATATTCCATAAACAGCTTGTTGAATAAACTCCCACACGTTATGACATTCGAGTGGGTACTCGGCATGAAATGCATGAAACAATTGGAAGCACGATTCCACCGCCTCCAAAACACTGGAGTAACTATAAACTACTTTGTCTAACACAATGTGCGCTTGGTCAATTTCAGTCCAAGAAGTACCTACCGCGAGTACAAATGGCTGTAGGTGGATCTTATTCTTCCATTTTAATTTGTTTTCTACCGATTGAAGGTGACAACGCAATTTGTCGATTCCCTCTTCAACATCCGCTTCTGAGTCAACTTTGAAGACGAAGGCATCGAGCACATTACTTTTTGTGGGCTTCCAATTTTTATTTACTTGATATACTCCAGGGAACAAAAAAGGCAACAGCAGGAGCAATCCGGTGGTTTGATCTTTTATATTATTTCCTAAAAACATAAATAATAATAAAAATCAACAACTAAAATAATAATTAACTAATTACTAAGTATTTGCATTTATTTTAATTTCTTTGTTGAACAAAACTGCTTGATCATTTTATCGTTTTCGTACCTATCAAATGTGCCGATGGCTTATGAATAACGTTCTTACCTTCAGCCAAGGAGAGAAACGTTGTAATTTTCTCTTTTTGCGTAAGCGCAGTCAATTTGTTTTGCACTTCCTTTGCTAATTTTATAATTTCAGTCCTCTTGGAAATTATAAAATCCTGAAGTTTGCAAGCTGGATCCGATTCTTGGAATAAAAGTTTGAAGTCCGTTTTGATCTAAAATAAAAGATAAGAAATTTTACTTTTTACTGTACAGTTTCATGGTGTTAAAGCTGTTGTCGTCAATGTCGTTACACTTACAAGTGATGGGCCAATGTTAGGAGCTGGGAGAGCTTTGTAGGATTTAAAATAATCCCAAAGTGTTCCGTTCGTTTCTTTTAATTCTTTCATCCGATAATCATGAGTTTCTGTCCATTCCTGAATTAGTTCAGCAGAAACATGTGTTGGTATATTGTTCCGCAAATTGTCGAGTAGACATTTTATTTCCTCGTCAGATTCTGGAAATAATTAAATCATTTAATCAAAATAGCAAGTATAAGCAAAATCCATACAAAATATAATAAAAAACTAAAGAAAAAATACCCGGTGGACAATATTCTGCCGTGCTCTCCCCCAAAGATCTGTGACAAGAGGCCCTTTTAATTTTTTGTGGCGTGCTTTTTTGAAGCTTGGAGGTAGAACCGGCACGCAACTTTGCTGTTTCGTCACTAAGCAGCAGTTTTTTACGGAGTAAACTTAGTTGCGTGTGTAAAGAACCAATTGGTCGCCCTTTATTTATTTGTTTTCCATCTTTGGTATGGTATATTTCATTTTTTATGAAGTAAAATCTGTGGGCTTTAGTTTGTGGATATAAATTTTCAAAGTATTTGGACCATAACATACAGGTGCTGGGAGGTACTTGACGCTTAGGTGGCTTTGCTTGCGCAAATAAAAACTGTGCTACGATTTGTGCCACTTCCTTTATTTCGGAAGTATTAAGTATACTTTCGTCCGGTAAATTTGCAATTCTTTTCCCTTCCAATGAACTTTTTTTCAGCAGCAGCCCAATTGGATTTTTTTCACGCTGGTGGTCTATGCTGGTATTTACTTCATTATACTTTTTTACATTATTTACGTCTTCTGCAAGCAGTATACGTAATTCTAAATCTTCCAGTTCGTCATTGAATAAAGATATATCTATTATTTCGCTAATGCTTGCTGTTTCTGCGCTGTCTGTATTTTTTTCCGAACTACTACTGCACTCCGTCTCTCCCGAACTACTGCACTCCGTTTTTTCCGAACTTCTGCACTCCGTATTTTCCGAACTACTGCACTCCGTTTTTAGAGAACTATCGTAGCTTTTGGTAGCACTAAGATCTTTTATTTTCGTTTGACGAGGGTGTATACCAGCAGTCTGCAAAACATGTGCAATAATAAGTACAGACGGACAAATGAAGTACATTTCCGAAACCATTCATGCGATTGTGTTGTGATGAACTTTTGTAGTAACCAGGTCTGGGGGCCGACCTCCTGGCGAAAAGAAATTACAGTCGCTTTTGTTTGTGTCTTTGTCATAGTCATTTGATACTGCTTAGGTAACGAATAGAATTTTTTTAACTTATAAAACATCGGACAAAATTGTGGCTGAGTACACTCTCAATGTCCACTACATTGAGAGTTTACTCAGCCATAAATGACATGTCACTTTCTTTTTATGTCCTATTCATTGAGACCGTTACAATGAGCCCAAACACGACATATCTACTGTAATTTGGTAAGGAGTTAGATATCCTGCAAACTCCTGACGATGCAGTAGGTATCTGATGATGCAACAGCATCAGGTCTAGGTTACCACAAGTATACAATATGTTTCAAACACGCTAAATACGACAAATCGAATCGATAAGGCCTATTAAAGTTGCGTAAATCGTTTTCATCAACTAATAAAGAGCTGATAACTTCCAAACGGCTGAACTGATTTTGATGAAACATAGCTAAGAACATTTTCGATCAGCTCACCCATTAAACAAAAAAAAACTAGATCAAAATCGGTCAATTCGTTTGGGAGCTACAATGCCACAGACAGACATACAGATACACAGACACGTCGAGCTTATAACACCCCTCTTTTGCGTCTGGGGTTAAAAAAATAAGTGGCCGAGAGAATCTATCTATTCATCATACTAATTAAAATATAACGTTATTATTATTTTAAGATGCCAAAAATAATATCTAAACGCGATACATAAATGTACTAAATTTAATGAATTTATATCCATAATTTGTAGAAGATAATAGCCATAGGGTGTACGGACCGACGGACGGACGGATGGATGGACAGAGTGAAACTGTAAGGGCTCATTGTAGGACGGAACACCAAAAGCAAACTCAAGCGGTACAACAAATGACTGTGACGAAGACAGAAATAAAAGCGATTGCAATTACAAGGCAATTACTGTTAACCTCGCTAAAGTAAATAACTTACGTCACGGGGCAGCATATTGGAACCTGAGCATACGGACTCTATATTTAGTTTTTATCACTCGGGAGAGTTGTTTTATTGAGTCCTGACAATTTAAGTCGCCCATAACGTAGTCACTAATATCTATTGACGTTTTCCATACCTACTGCGGGACAACCGAGGTCGAAATAAATAATAATTTATGTAATATATTCCGATTTATATTATTATTTTGAATTTAACTATTTATTTTCTGATTACTAGTTACTTATTAATTTATTTATTACGAAAAATTCAACGTTCCTAATTTAAATTACATCATATTCCTTAGGATACATATAGGTACTTTGGTATTTCTTTACGTTGAAATTACGTGATATGTACATAATAGGAAATTGTCCAGCAGGTGGTATGAAAATATAATTATTAGTAAAGTAAATAATAAGTTAGTAACCCAAAGAATGTTTTCTTCTATATCGTGATTATTATCATGAAACCATGATGCAAGCGAACATGCAAATTTTTTTCTTATGAGTATTTGCGGGATCAAGCTCTTGAGATCGTGGTCCGTGATGCATTTCAGTTCCTCTATATTTGAATATCCATTATCTGAAAAGGCGATACCAAACCACACATAAAGCAAACCCATCACAAGGAAAATAAACACAAACAAAGTGAAAATCTCTCGTAGTTCCTTACACCTTGCCATTAGTTAGTAAGAATAAGAATAAAAGACATTTATTGCAACACAAGACATGAAAACAAAGCATACAAATATTATGAATATAATTATTAGTACGATATAAAATTTCAAGTAAAACCACACCATTCTATAAAGAGAAAAAGTTTGTGGGTTTGTCAGTTTGTTTGATCGAACTAATCTCGGCAACTACATAACCGATTTCAATTTTTTTTTTGGTACCTAGTAGATAGCTACGTCTTTGGGATAACATAGGTAGGCTATATTTTGTTTGATAAAACAATATTCAGATCACATAAACTACTAAGCACAAGTAGTAAGGAATGTTTACTTGTCTTAACCTTGCATTTTTATTCCTCGCATTTTGGCGGCATATAAATATTTGTTAGTAAATAATGCGTAATAATAATTAATTCATCTATTTTAGGTAAATTATCCGTTTTCTCTGTTTAAATCCTTCATAAATTAAATGAATTGAATAATATTTCTTATTACGCGAAAGAAAACACATCAAAATACTAGCTTTTACACCTACTATCACCGCTGGTGACTTGATACTAAGCGCGCCGCGCCACGGCGCGCTGTAGTATGACGTCACAAGCGGTTACGGGGCTCTCCGTCGGATTGGATATCTTTGGAAACTTTGAATGCCTATAAACTAGCGCCCCGTTTTTACCTTTTAGGTACGGAACCCGAACTTGTAGTACAACCCGGTCACAATAACTGTGCACCTCGCTGGAATGCGGCGCCTCTCCCGCTTCCCGTCACCTCCCCGCGCACTCCCCGGTGCGACAGTACGGACGGTTACAGTTCGCGCAAAACTTTATGAGCTCTCTGAAGTTAGGCCCGAGTACGTAACCGCGCATGGTACAGTTGAGCGCAAAATCATTATTGTAAGATTTAAAAAAAAAACATAGTACCTTTATGCCTATCAAAAAGTATTTAGATTTTAGGTATTTTTACGTGCAGTAAGATATTAGAACAAACAGGTAGGTATTTATTTAAGTAAATTCTCTTTATTGTACTTAAAGAGACACCTGTAGCTGCCGCAGTTCGCTTTTGCACCATTTTCAGGTCATACTGTAGACCGTCTTCAGCTTCCTTTTTCATAAAGTTGAAAACATCAAACACCATTTTACGTGTTTGGCGACGTAGCACATTAAAGCGTCCGCGACGCATATTTAATTAAACCAAAAAGTTCGATAACAGTAAGAAACCACAGTAATAGAACAAACAAATAACAAATACAATATAACGGTGACAAAACTTAACAACAACAATAACAGAAACAAATAAAAATAACGAAAACAAATAACAGTAACAAAAATTTACAATAGCAATGAAAATGAATTGTTGCACTCGACTGTACTTTAGTCTACAACGCGCGCAAGTGTTGTGTACGAACGTAGCACTCACACATAGGCACGGCGCAACGGGACGCGAGCGGTGATACGGCGCGGGGCGCGGGGGCCGGTGCCCTCCCCGACGCTCTGTCCCGTCCCTCGGATACCTATAATATGCGTACTGCGCAGCCACTAGCGTGCGTGTTCCGAGAGCTCATAAAGTTTTGCGCGAACTATATTAGCATCTTCGTTGTCGATACCTACACGTCCCGATAATTTTGATATTTTCGCTTTGTTGTTGTTTTGTTTTTGAATATTTATTGTTAAGTTTAGACTATTTACTATTAAGTTTGGACTGGTTTGGTTGTTATTAAAATTGTTGTAGCTGTTAAACTGAAGTCATGGGATAAACAATACAAAGCGAATCAAGAAATTTAATCTTGAAAGTGTTCAAGTTTTTTATCTTTATCACTATTATATTTATTTATTTATATATATGTATCTACCTACGTACTTCAAATATTAAAGAAATGTAAAAAAGTCGTACAAATACGACTTCGTATTGTATCTTTATTATTACTGCTTATGTAAAATAAATTTATTCACATATTAATTAAAAAGGGTACCAAGGTATTAGCAGTATTAGGTAGGTAGGTACTGTAACTTACCAAGGAAACTGGATACAATGTTTTCATTTGCCCCAAGTTTATGGAGCACTGTTATCAGCTCACTTGCTGCATCTTGTTGGGATGCCATAACAACACTGAAATGTTAATTTTCACAAGTTAGGTATTGGTCGTCAATTTGCTCTAAAATGACTAGGTAATATCATTTTCTAACATGGGTAACAGGCCCATTATTTTCTTTAAGTAAGTACCTATTATAAAAGGGAAAACAAAAATGTGTACCTACTCGCCCCAACAATATCAAATTTGCCTCAGGATGAAAAGTACCTAGGTAGCCTATAGGTACTTAATGTAGGTACTCACATATTCGATTATCAAAATATCCACGTGCAAAATTACAGATAGGTAGGCAGGTACTTACCTATACCAATTCTAAATATCTTTCGTTTCGCCGTGATAAGGTAACCTAACTCAAACAGACAGAAACATAGTAGGTAGGTATTCAGTAAACTAGGTAGGTAACAAAAAGTTTTTATAGAGCGTCTGCGTAGGAATACTAATTACTTAACTAATTATAGGTTACCTAATTAATACTAATTAGGTAACCTACATTCAACGCTCGTTTTTAAAATAATATTAGTAAGATATACCTAGATAAACATACTTACCTACATAATAGGTATCTAACTCTTAGTAATAGAATCAAGTGCCAACGAGGGCATGTGGCAGTGCCACGTGCCCCGTGGCACCCCAAGCCATACAAAAATGTTGGTTTTGTCAAAAGAAATAGCAAAAAATGTGTGGAGATTAAACTTACCACAATGGTTATAGGTAGGCAATTCACTGTCACTTCTAGGTATTCACTTTTCACGAATTGTAGAGGTATTTTTACAAAGACTCGAGAGTAGCGCGCTTGCGTGCGTACTGCGCGGAAGTCTATGATATAATATGCCGCCGGGCCGCGGGCGTCGCCGGCGCGTAGGCATATAAAACGCGCCGCGCCGCGCCAGCGCGAGTGGCTGAGTGATGCCAGCTCTAAACGAGAAAAAATATCGAGTGGTATATTGAAGTACCATTGTAATGTTTTTAAAGATGGTTCTTCAAATATGAGTCTCATGAGGTCTACTGTTCGGAGAACTACTAGTTTAGTATATACCTCTAAATGTAGTTTAGTTTATTATTTTGTACGTATCTTTTGATGTTAACATACATAAATTGTATCCACAATAAATTAATAAGTAAATAGTTAAGTACCTAGTTTAATTCAAAAATGTATGAAACAAAAATTAAACAATATGAAAAAAACATTTATTTGCTAGACGAATTAAAAGTAGGTAAGCAATAAGAATAAAAACAGAATTTCGTACAAATTCTTCTTCAGTGATTTGATTTTCTTTAGAATTAATTGTTTAATTAATTAGCAATTACCTAGGTACTTGATAAAACCAACATAATCTGATCATTTATTTCAGTTTGACTCATTTTAATACTGGATTGTCTGTTTGTAAGAAAACACTAGTAAGTATAGTTATTAGATATCTAAAAAGAAAAAAAGTTTATGACAACTGGTATCACAAAATTTGGAAGGAACATCAGAAGGAAATTATTTCCTTCCAATTTTGAACGCGTTTGTAGGTAAATGAGAGGTTACTTTAGGTAAGTACTTTTACTTTCGTAATTTTGGAAGGAATATTAGAAGGAAACATTATTAATCCTTCTAATTTTGAACGCGTTTATATTTTTAACCCATTGGTACTAGTGGTAGGTAGGTACTTTTACTTTCCGGAGAGTGTTCCTAGAGTTTCTTTGCCTTCCAACCGATATCACCAACACTAAAAATGATAACGTGTCATACCAATAAATGTGTAAACTCATAGGTACACAGATACACAGACACGTCAAACTTATATTACCCCTCTTTGCGTCGGGGTTAAAAAATAAAGCTGAAGAAGTGGCTCGTTTAACAAACTTTTTATAGGTACCTACCTCGGTAACTATTGACGAGTTTTTTACTATCCACAAAAAGTTCTACATAAACTAAATGGTAGGAAATATGTTAAATGAGAACAGGATTATTATAATTATATTATTATACAGTACTTACCTAAATTATTATTAATTTTGATAATAATTGCACCTATCAATATTTTCTTGACATTTTAATTACCTACCTATTGCAAATTATCAATAAATTGTTATATCTGTTTTATCTTTGTGAAAGTTATATGTTTTATCAAAATCGGTTCAGCCGTTTGATAGTAATCAGCTCTTTTCTGATATTGAAAGGATGTACCTGAGTAAGCAACTTTTATAGCTCCGATCGTTTCAACATTTCGTATAAGTACTTAGATACCTATATTAGTATCAGTTTTATACCTACCTACTAATTTTATCTAGGTATAATATACGTGGTAACTTTGACATTATGCTGCAAAATTACATTATTGGTACAAAACTTTTTTTTTACAAAATTGCCCATGTATACTTACATAGACATACCTAACAAATCACTTATTAGCAGGTGTCTATCTATTTGAGCACGATCCAGAGGACTCTTTGTTATTTATAATTTTACAGGCATACATTACATTTTTAATGATAATCATTACTTATGTAAATATGTTAATTGTTGTCTAATTTGATTGGTAGGTATGTGAAAATATGATTCCACCAAAAACCATTTCATGTAAAAGGTTGCCAAGACGAGAGCAAGGTTCGCACTATCAAAAAGTAATCAGATCTCATGATGAGCCAAGTTTCTAACTAGGTATACAAGCTTACACATTCTACACTTTGGTTAAGTCCAATATCCTGAAATTTTGGTAAATGTATGTAGTATAATCGTATCCCGAGTTATGAGGGTACGAAAATACGGCAAAATGTTTCGAGAAAAGGTAGGTAGTGCGCGCGACGGCCGCTGGCGCTGTGCTCGTCTTGGCGGGCGCACTACCGTGCGCCCAGATACATCTAATCGGGATAGTAATTCCTTCTAACAAGCCTGACAATGGTCAGGTCTTTCGTTTGTGGTGGAAGAGATTGCCACTTTACTTTCCACCAGTTTGGAGGGTAAATATTCTTCAATGTGGGAAGATTAACCCGTGTTTTCCTTCCGATACTTTACCTACTAAATTTATTAAATTTGATTTAGAAGGATATTATTGTCTAATTTGAGGTGTATTTCTTGTGTTATTCCGTCAAAATATGATACATCTAATCAAGATGGTAATTTCTTCCAACAAGCTTGACCATTCCTTTCGTTTCTGGTGGAAGAGAGTGCCACTTTATTTCCCACCAGTTTGGAGGGTAAATATTCTTCAATGTGGGAAGGTTAACCCGTGTTTTCTTTCCGATACTTTACCTACTAAATTTATTAAATTTGATTTAGAAGGATATTATTGTCTAATTTGAGGTGTATTTCTTGTGTTATTCCGTCAAAATATGATACATCTGATCGAGATGGTAATTTCTCCCAACAAGCTTGACCATTCCTTTCGTTTCTGGTGGAAGAGAGTGTCACTTTATTTCCCACCAGTTTGGAGGGTAAATATTCTTCAACGTGGGAAGGTTAACCCGTGTTTTCCTTTCGATACTTTACCTACTAAATTTATTAAATTTGATTTAGAAGGATATTATTGTCTAATTTGAGGTGTATTCTTGTGTTATTCCGTCAAAATATGATACATCTAATCGAGATGGTAATTTCTTCCAACAAGCTTGACCATTCCTTTCGTTTCTGGTGGAAGAGAGTGCCACTTTATTTCCCACCAGTTTGGAGGGTAAATATTCTTCAATGTGGGAAGGTTAACCCGTGTTTTCCTTCCGATACTTTACCTAATGTTTTTTTTTTATTTACCTTAGTTGGGAATTATAATCTAATTTGAAAGGAAATTTCTTGTTAAATTCCGTCCATATGTAATACATCTTATTTCGGAGGTATTTCCTTCCATTAGGCCCGCCTATTCCTTTTGTTTCTGATTGAATAGTGGTACCACTTTGCTTCCCACTGGATATGAAGATAAATATTAATTTTCATTGGACGGTCATTTTGCAATCAGAAGGATAATCTATGTTTTCCTTCCGTTATCTTTCCTACCTAAGAATGCCAACCAATTAAGAAGGATATTGTCATCTAATTCGGAAAGATTTTCTTCGTTACGTTCCGTCCAAATTTTGCCCATCCAGTTTAAATGGTAAAAACTTCTGATCCTTCCGACTTATCCTTTTGTTTGCGGTGGAATGCAGATTATATTTTTCCTACTGAATATTTACCACTGTTTTGAAAAGATAAATTTGGATGGAATCATTTTATTCAGTAGGAATTTGGCACTGAAGGAAATTCCTTCTAGATAAAATACTTCCAAAAAAGATCCTTCCTTTCAGTTCTACCGTATTAGATGGTAAAAAAATAATACCTTCCAAATTTCGGTAGGAATTTGCTATTTCCCCAATTAAGAAGATAAATCGTGGAAGGAAAAGGCCCAATTTGAGAAGGAATTGGTTTTGGAAGGCAAAACTCAGAAGGTAAGTCAAGAAATTTTTCTCAGTGCAGGGGTATGATTAGAGAATATATTATTTTTTAGGTTAGGTGGTACATTGATGAGGTAAATAATAGGTATATATTTATCTATACGTATGTATGGTACACATATTAACCTTTAATTTTTACTTTCTAATACTTCCTGAGCAGCTTTAACTTTTTGTGGTAGATGCGAGTACTAACCATAGTTTTAATAAACATTATTTACAATATCCAATATCTCAGATATAATTTCATAAATAAATATATATTTATAACAGCGATGAAATTTTCTTTACTAGCTTAAGTAAATTTCATAGAAAAAAAAAGGTGCTCGATGGCTGCCCACGAAAAAATGTGTTATTAAATTATTGCGTTTTCCCACTTTAGAACAACTACTTGAAGTAACAAAACTTTGACGTACACTCAGCTTACATAGCTCAACTACAGGTACAAAGGAATCGGGTAATGAAACTAAATGCACACACACACACACACTCACACACACACACACACTCACACACACACACACACACAATATTAAAAATCACACAATCATCAAACACTCATCAAGGCAAACATATGAACTACACACAATACCTACTCACCCACAATCAGATCACAACTTTTAACACACACACACCACATAGTACCGTGTTCTCAGCCGCATTAAAAATATGCTAGTATCTAGCAATAGGCTGAAAGTTTTGCTTAGTTTTTAAAATGTACACTGACGGTCAGTAAATCAGATAATCCATGTACATTCTACGGATTTGTTACCTTATTATTATATTATTATTGTTATTTGAATACCTACCCAAGTTTGACAAGTTTGTTATTAGTTACCCTGTATATTTCATATGCCGTGTTTTCCGTGGCCCATTTCCAAATGTATTATTATTATTGGAAGTTTAGCCGAGAGATTGCGAAATATAGGTTGTTTTGTGCGAAAATATTTACTACGAAGAGCTGTTTATGAAACGTACATGGTTTATAGTGAAAATAACAACGGGGCTTATACAACGTGGCATTTACATAATTTCATATTACACTTTTTCTTGCTGCTAGCAAATGCAATTGAAAACGCTATTTTGCCTAACTGCATAGTATTATTGATGTAATTTTTGAACAGAATTGTTATGTAGTTATTTGGTTACTATTTACTTCATAAATCTTATATGCGTACCTACCTTACTGCCGTTGTTCTTTTATCCTTATTGTGTGTGTTGTGATTATGCTTAATTTTTTTACCTTATTTCTTTAATTAATCCTTGACTACGGCTTTTAATTGTAGTTATTTTTTTTTGTACAAACATTCATCAGAGAAAGAAAGAAAACTCAGTTCCAATAACATTTATTTTGTCCGATTTCAATTCCACGTTGTACTCTGTAAGGGGCTCCATGCAAATATAACATAGAAATGCTTCTATTGTTACAGACTCACTCCGGGGATGACACAGCTCCCGCCGCCAACATCACCCTGGTGAGTACTAGTTTAATTTGTTAAAATGTTTATCGCTGATTGACGTAATTGAAAAAAAAACAACGTATAATAAGCCAAAACAAAAGTAAAAATAATTCAGGAAGTACTTAATAAATAATATCAATTACTAACTAAATGACAAAGCGACAATGACCTTCTCTTATTAAATCATCCGGGTCAAAATCATGCACTCTAGATCATAATGATAGCTTTCCATAAAGCAACTGCGCCGTTACATTTTTAAATAGAAATTTTTATACATAAAATTTTATTGGAAAATGTTCGAAAATAATCACGAACGACAGGATTCCAACAAAAAATGTCTGCTGCCGTCAGAAAGTCTTAACCAACTAAACTACGATCTACTGACTGCTAGGCGCCAAAATTCACATTCATTTCCAAATACTTTAGACTAAGCGGCTGATGGCGCCACTTGTGCTGTCAGAATATGTCTAACGAGCACTCATTTTAAATACAATAAAAAAACTCATTTCTAAATACTGCGAAAAATATGTTATCCAACACTCTTTTAATCCAACAAGAAAACGCGACACATTTCAAAGCACTCCAACCGGAAAGCCATCGTCATCCCAAAAGGATCAAAACGCCAATAGCTGGTCATTTTTCAACGCCCAACCAATCTTTATCAGGCGAAATAGAAGGAGCAAAATAAAAGGATATTCGGAGAGGTCACCAGGGCCCGATACTAGGTGCTTGGCCGATACGATACCAATCACACGCCACCGACTCTCTAATATCAGTAATGGATGCCAGAGTTCCACCACGCTCGCAGGGAAAATAAACAAGACTCCTGACTCAAAGTTTGGATAAATCTCATAAATCTCAAAAATGAAAATTTGTGTCAAATGCTGGCTCTAACCATGGGATTCTGTATTCTGTACTCTTGGCCACCGCAGAGTTATTACGCGCGGACTTTCCTTACTACTCATATGGATAAACTAAAGAAGATAAGTTGTAATTGTCAGTTCTATCTACTCTATTAATTATTAATGACGCCTTTTTGTAAAACATACCTAATTTTAACATTTAACTAAGTACCTGATGCTTACCATCAGGTAGTATATCTGCTTAGTCTTAAGATCCTCATCGCTCGCCCTAAAGAAAAATACCAACTGTAGAATTGGACTATGTTCGTTATAATTTCCTTTCCTGTCTATTTGGTTAGATGTTCAGTTCGCTCGATTTTCCGAATCGTTTGCGTCTCTCGCACAAGATAACGAGCAATGTCCCGACTATCGTTTTATGTGCAGCCAAGGAGCCTTGCTCCAGTTTCCGTGCACCTTATTAGAGTCGGTGCTATTAACGCTGCTTTTACAGCTTTTAGTCGGCTGAATTTTATTTTACCAGCAGTTAGGCTTGCCAAGTGAAGAAAGTTGTTGCTTTTCCGCAATCGCGATATGATACACAAATTTAATTGTTTCTGCTATTCAATTTACTTTTTGTTTAAAAATTATAAAACTGAACAACACAGTAATCAAATTTTACTTCTTATTGATTAATTATTTTTATGAATACGTTGAAGTTAGTTTTATTCTTTTGCGATACTATAAAGTAATTTGGTACTTGCGAGACCTACGCAGAGAACAGAGTTCGCCATGGTCAACGTTCTTACTTTGAAAAACGTTGAAATATTCAGTAAAATACAAAGTCCTGTACTCTGTAGGTACAGTAACGAAGCTGCGTCTCCAACAAAGGCACTTAACATCCAATATCATCGATCAAGTCCAAGCCTCCTGCATATTTTATCCCCAAAGATACGAACAATAAAATCACACATAGATTTCCTGCGCCCGACATGTTGTCCCCTCGTAACGTATTTAGGGATCCATATCGCAGTATTGTATCTAGAGATCTGCCATTGTACCCGATGCTTTTCTTCCTAATACAATTCGGCTTGCATCGAAATAAGTTTCCGGTTGATGACAGACGAGGGGTCCGGCCTGTGTTTGATATATCGTCCAGAAATTTATTGTCGAAGGGCGCTGACTCTTTAGGCCTCGGAGACAAAGGTTTGCGAGTTTTTCTTTTTGCGATTGCATCGGATATACGGATAGATATAATGCTTCCGGTACATTCTTTGATATGTCTGCGCGGTTGCGTTGAAAGGGGCATTGTTTCCGATGCCTTTTGAAACGATATAGAACAAGCGGATCCATTAATTTTTCTCCAGTTTTATTTCTGTTTCTGTGGAATAAACTGTCAGAGTCTCCGACAAGATTAAGTCTTTGATGAAATTATAAAAGCTTGTCTATTTATTTATGCGTAAGAGACGTATAATATCCCCAATTAATTTTACCTCAGATTTGTTCATGGGGGCAGGCAGTAAGAGGAGCGAGGGACATCCGTGGCTTTGTTCTGGTCCTTCGGAACCCAATCACTGGCGCCTTTGTCTTGTCAATTGATGACATATTCGAGAAACATCCGTGCTCCTGACTCGTGCCTTATTGTTGTCTATAAAATATGAACAGGCCATAACATATCGCTTTGGATTTGGCCAGAATTGGGTCAATGGGCGAATAGGATAGATAGGAATGACCGAGATGCAAATGAAAGGTCGTTTCTATCGACGACTCTGCTGTCGAGCTTTATCGTGACATATGAGTGTTACTATTATTCTACTAGAAAAAAAATGAACAGTAATATCTCAAATCTTGTATTCTACCGATTTTGAAGCACGAGCTAACTATCTATGCTAGTTCATACATATGTGTATATACTCGTATTTTACGCTTAGTTTGGAGCAATGTTGGAAAAAATTATGTTCAGTTCTCATCAGTTTAGAATTCCGATATCAATCTACTTGTTTGATACATAATACATGCGTACTTATGATACGACTTACAATAAAAACCGTAAGTAAATCGTGCGTGTGTATAAAGTTGAAAAACAAATAAAAAGAAAACATCATTATTAACACAGGTTAACATTCACATTAAAAATACCAACCACAATATCTCAATGAAGCTTGTTCAGTGTCGCAACTTCCAGCTTTTTATAAACATTCAAGTGTCGTTTCGCATTCGACGCGAGCTTTCGAAAGCTCAATTACAATCGGATAAAAACTACTCGATCGAGCTACAAACGATACACGATTCATTACATAATTTAAATCGATTGATTGTAATGGAACTTCGGCAGTTACGCGTTTTCATTCGATGCGTAATTCGATTTGTAAAGGATAATCGGAATGTTGATTATGAGTCGTTATAAATTTAATACTTTTTGTTAGTATATTGTTTTTGTTTCTACTTACATTACAATTAATAAAATAAACCAAGATATATATGCTCTAAATAAAGATATTGAAAGGTAAAATCATATTTTTACCATCGAATATTGTAACAACAATGTGCCAAACCAAAAATAGGTCCATCTATTGCAAAATAACAGTTATTCTCGGTTTATTAAAGGATCTCCTTTATAAATTTAAAATAATAATTGATTGACCAACTGTAACCTATGACCTAGGTTAAAAGCAGCTCATTTTCACTTCTATTCCTCGACCAAACTAAACCTGCAAACCAGCTTGAGAAGTTGGAAAATCAGAAGAAGTTTTTATGCGATCCAGATTACCTACTTCAATTCTTATTTCATGAGATTTGCCAGTCTAATCTTTCTGGGTTATCTCAGATTTGGCTCACTTTTAGACGCGGTTATTGGACCAATTGTTCTAGATCTGGTTAACTTACTAGTTTTTGTTTGACTGTTATTATATTTAACGTTTGATTTTATTTTTGACGTTTAAAATAACCCGTGTTGTATGTATAGTTCTTACGAATTTGTTTTTTATATCATCTCATTGGGCTTATCTATTCGTTGTGCATGAAATCACACTAAATTGATTAAATTGATATCGTAATAAATGCAACAAAGTAAGTTGTTCAATCTATACTAATATTATAAAGCTGAAGAGTTTGTTTATGGTAATAACTATTCCATGCGGACGAAATCGCTGGCACAGCTAGTCTATCATATAACCTCTATTCTTTTACTCTATTTAATTAATATTTAAATACACAGACAAGCTGTCTAGTTACCGTTATAATTACATCTCATGCTTTATTTACTTTTTAAAACACAATTCCGTTTCTAATTAGCAGATAACGATCAGCTCTACATTTTGATTCTTGTTCATTTAAATTGCTTTCTAATCTTGCATTGTCATCTTCTCAGCACTTTGTGATAGCTAACCGATTGCTAGTTAGTTTGTTAGTTTTAGTTTCCCACAATTCTCTAACCAGGAGTTTTAATTTGAATTCTCAATCCATTGGTACGGTGTGCTATCTTTTGAGGTTATCTTCGCATTTCGCCGTGGCTTTGCTTGTTGTTTTAAAATGATAATGGGCGATAACAGTCCAGCCGTGTTGCTCATTAATGTTAAGGTGTGTTTCGATGCAGTGTTTAAATTAACAATTTAAATATACAATAATGTCGAATGTTTATTTTGGTAGTTGTTAATCTACACACTATTACCTATAGCCGGTAGACTGTATGGTACATACCTACTCGCACTTTGTTAAAGTCTTTTGATCGATACATACGAACACTGTTGCTTTAATTTAGTTTCGAGTAATATTACTATTTCCGTACCTAAAAGGTAAAAATGTCTGTCGTTCCAAGCTGTGTCTGGTCACAGAGTGCAACCGGTTGTCATTACCTGAAACGATCTTCTCGTATACTGAGGACCAAGATTTACTTTAGGTGGTATTGTAAAAAAATTGGAATCTCAAGAAGTTTTGCCGACTGACCTCCGAACTTCAATATGAAGATGGCACCCGATGATGATGATGATGTAAAAAAAAACATAATTGCTCGGCTTGAAAAATTAAAATTACTCAAATTACACTGTGTACACTACTCAAGGTGGTGGCTCATGCGCGTCGCGTGCGTCCAATCGTCTCCGCGATCACCTGTCCAGCTCACACGCGAGCCACCGGGACCATGCAAATAACCCTGTATTACATTACACCTTTAGCACCACAAGCTGGGCCTCCGAAATTGTAACTAATTTCACAAATTAATTTAAAAGAAAAACACCTGTGCGAATAACATACTTTGTTTAATAATCGGGAGGACTGCTCCTCGATTTATATTATGGAAATATTTTTATAACATTCGGCAGAGAGTCGCTTTCGGGGTAATATTTATGTGACTCGTTGAGATTAATTTAATTTAAATTGTGTTATTGTTTTATTGAATGTAACAACGTCGAATGAAGCTGTTAATGAGAAATTCAAAGAACACAGTTTTCATGTTGAATTTGATAAATTATTGAGTTACAGGAATTAACCTACTTAACTTCGTATTAATTTAATATCCTCATTTAAAAGATATGTAATAATAAAAAAGTAATATTCTTTAAGTTTTATTTTGGTATTAAGTAGATTAAGGTATTTGTTAGATTAAGGTGTTTAGTTTTTTTTATTAAAAGTATTTGTTATTCATGTCCATTTTATTGAATGAGACTGGCTAACTCTGGTGTCAAGAATTTTAAGCTAAAGGCTTTTGACCTAATAATATTATCCTAATTATGAATACCTAATAATTTAATGAAGAATCTGTCGTCCAAATATTAGGTCCGTGATCACTATCAGACTTCCAAAAATTAAAAGGATAATGAATATTCAATAGATTGACTACGTGACTTCCCACTTGCTACTGTCAAATATTGTAATTACTCTTATCAAAATAATAAGATATATAAAGCAGAATTTTTAATATAAACCACGGGTGCTACTAATTGAAAATTCTTGTTCTTGGGTTGACCATTGTTTCTTACGAAACACCGAAAACCCAAAACCAAAATGAAAGCAGAATAAACATAAAATCAGTGGCTACTTTGCAAAATAAGATTTTCATCTAAACTACGTTTCTACTTTCATACGGTAGTTTGGAAAAAGCAAGAGCAGTAAATTATTGAGTCTTGACTCTAAACTACGACAAATACGTTTGACTCCAAAGTTAACGATTCCTCCCACGAAAGACCAAATTATCTTCCCCGCAGCTCAATATTACTTACCCGCTTAGATCCAATTCCCGACACTATTTCTCAGTTGCAGCATTTTAGTGCTGACGTTGCAAAATATAGTTCACAGCTAGAACATAACACACGTGCGCTAGTTTATCCGAGTGAATGCTTGTTTCGCATTGCTCGCTGTATTTTGTTGTCATGATATTTTATTCTTGCTCCTACTGTTGTTTCTCGCTTGAGTTGTTAGTTCTACGTCTCATTGTCTGCTTTTTTCTTTTTTCCGTTGCGTTTTGCTTATAATTCTCTGTCGGTCTCTCAGTATAGGTACAACCCGGTTTATAAAACGTGGTTTTTATAACGTAAAAATTAATCCATTCTTATTTGCATGGTATGTATAACTCTTTCATTGTTAGTAAAACGATGGCTTGATTTTCGCCGTTCTTCATAAAAATCGCGTTAAATGAACCAGGTTTTACATGGCGAGCAGAACACTATTTCATAATCCTTTCGTGAAGTTTTTACTTTGTAAGATATTTTACTGCTTTTTTTCTTCTTCTTTCTTTACTTTATCGTCATTAAGACTGCGCAGTTCTTACCCAACTTCACAACTTCAGCCTTCTATAGCAATTCACGTATCATCTCAAAAAATATCGGCAACTTTTCGAATATCGTTCGAGAACAAAAAGTTCCTCGTACATAAGGCAGGCTACTCACGTGCGAAACTTCTTTAGGTGTTCGTGGCGCTGCAAAGTTTCTTGTACCTACTTGTAAAGTATCGGCAATGTAGCAAATACCTAATACCTATAAACAAGTGTTTGAGTTTGTTTTAAGGAGCCTGCCATTAGTATGGAGGGTTTGTGTAGGACTCATTTGTTTTTGGGAAACAAACTGAATTTCATTCTTTGTAATTATTATCTTACGCGTTGTGAGAAAAGACTTGATCTTTTCGGTTCTGTTGCTGCAGTTTTGTGCTCTTGGGTTTTGTTTCCTACTAGGTGCTATGGTTGATAGAAAATGTTAACCCATGACAACAATGGGGCTTAAATTATAGCAGACCAAAGTATTTTTTCACAAATAATATAAATTTGTATATTAACTAAGTAATGCCCTAGTAAACATTCATTAGGGCCGAGTTAATTCTACCTAATATATGAATCCTCGTAGATACTATTCTCAATTATTTCAGAAACTCAATCTGTAATAAAATTACGATAGCTCTAAATTATAATATCGCAACCAAAGTTTCGGCTTTATTAGAGACGCAAGAGATTAGCCTGAAACCTTCAATTATTTTGAATTAATTGAAGTCGATTTAATGCCACTGGTCTAATAACCGAAGACAAGCCAACGAAACCTTGATAAATCGAGTTAAGATTTAACTAATTGACTGAATATCATTAAAATTCATAGATTTTGTGATTAATTTTCCAACATCTTAAAACATGATCATATTGGATTGAAACGTATACATGAAAAAAACAAACTACAGAAGTGAGAAGTCTTACCAAGTCTATCTTAATGAAGTCTTGATTATAAAATAAGAATAAAATCCACAAATAACAGAGCACGCATGTGGTATTTCATTAATAACTTCGGCGAGCACGCTCATTAGCGACTCAACGACAAGAGTAATAAGGAAGGCACGTTATGATTAATACGTGAACGCCGCTGACATGCTTTCGTCGCGGTCGCCTAATGAAGAATGCCCGATCTCAAGTTGACATCGGCTTTTATATCCCCCCTCCACCGCAAGTGATTGATAACGTCATGGTGTCACAGATATCCATGTGGTTGATGAGGGTAGCAGTCTTTAATCTTATTTGGTTAGGAGACGTCGTACGGCAACTGAGTTAGGGATGCTTTAGTGTTCCGACAAACGTAGTTGCTTAAATTACTTTGCGGTACTTAGGGTGAAAGTGTGATTAAAATTGTTCTACAATTATTTTCTTTGTGTCACGTAAATTTTTTGATATAAATATATAATTTTAAGCATCACCAAATTCCTCAATTCAAAAACTGGTCAAAATACCCAAATTAGAAGTTCCCCTAAACAGTAGGCTGGCAGTGTAGCAAAGCTGAAACGAAAAGGTGGCACAATCCCCGGGTTTGATTAATAAGTGTTGTTGACATTTTAATTAACCGGGGCAAAAGTCGGGCAGGCCTCTTTGTTTCCAATGAATGGGGAATAGGGCACTGTGATCACGTGAGCCGACCTAGTGTGGTAGGTCACACTGTTTTCATATCTAGGTCCTAGGTGCGCTGGTATTCTGTAATATAAGGAACAATATCACGAAGCGCTCTGCTTACAAACAAATTCTTCGTACAGCAAAACTTCGACATCCCTGCTAGCCAGAATATTACAATTCAGGGGTCTTTAAATCTAAAGTACTTTTTACTTCTAGGTAAGCTAGCTGCAATTTTATGACTGTAACACAGCTATAACAATGTCTAAAATCGGGTACGCTATTCTCTAAACTAAGCCTTATACCATGTTATAAAAGTTAAAAAAATGAGTTTTTTTTTAAAGAAGAAATCCTACTTATCCCATGTTATGAAACCGTTCAAAAGGAGGTAGAAGAACACAGTTGCGATAATATTTTCACAAAATCGATAAAAACATAATAGCTAGTGCCCGTTTTTATTTAAGTTTCAGCTAAAGCCTGTGACTTTATAACCCACGTCATCGTCGAGCAAGGCTGTATTTACGCACCTTTGTTTATCAACGCTTCTAATTGTTTTCTTTCGGATGACGACGCTTGTTTGTATGAACTTTGTTAATTGTGTCAGTGGGTTAGATCATTAACAGCTTGTTCACATTGGACGCACGGGAAAGGTCATTGAATATGCTCATATACACCTACAAGTGGCTTAGTATTGAAAGTTTTCAAGTTTTTGTAGTTTCTGATGGTCTGCTTTATTATAGCGGATCGAGACCTACAATACATTTTTTTGCCCACCCACAGTAGCGTTTAAATGGAATACTAATTACTTCTTGGTCTAGAATAGATTCATAGAATGGCCGGACCGCGTCGATACCTAGTTGTTTGTGTTTTGCCATGGAATTCAAATACGTCCCTCTATTTTTGCACACCAGAAATGGTAAGATATAAGATACTATAAATATTTTTGTACCATGATTCTCACTAACATCTTTGCAAATAAATGAATTTGATTGGGTAAATAACGCAAAAGATGGTCTTTCAGATTTTACTTTAACCCCGGATTAAAGCTAGTCTATCATAAGACGGTTAGTAATCCGTGAGTAAATGTGAACCAGCAGGTTGTGTCATTAAGCCGCGTCGGCGTCCCTCAGTGCTTGGACCTGTTGTCTTTGTATTGCTCCAGGTGAACCTTATTGGCCTTTTGAACTTTGCTGCTGTGTCTGTGACATTTTTGAATGATGAAAGAGAAGCTTCGAAAAATTACTGGTGTCTATTTATTTATAAAATGTGTGTCTAACTTAAATTATAAAGCTTTTCCATCTGTTACAACTTGTTTTAAGACCTAATTTCTTATTATTTTCTACTCAATACATAAACTATCATACTTAAATTATAAGTCCCTTCATAAAGTAAATATACCACTCACATATTGCTGTTAACCAACAATAGGTAAGTAATTTGTAAAACAAAAGAAAAATTACATTAAAACAATCCCCAAACCCAACACACCCTCGAAAGTAACAAAACCATAACAGTTACAGCTCCATAAAACCCACAAAGGAAACTTTTAATAACGCATAAACAATACAATGTCCACAAACAAAGAAGAAAGTTAATTTTACCGCGGGAAAAATGTTATTAAAAGCCTCCACTGAAACAGTGAGACCGCGATCTCTTTAGCCCTTTCACACTTTTCTCTTTATCTGTTTATAGGTATCGAAAAACCCGTATAATAATAATAATGTGATATTCTGCGCTTACAAAAAAAAAACTTTACCTAATCAATATTTATAATACATTGTTGTACTTCCTCCTCCTTTATCAAATGTCAAAATAATTAAATTACGTATATAAAAACACCAAGTTGTAAAAGCAGATAGGAACACGGATATTTTCAAGGCTGTTGATTGTGTTACAAAAAAAATCTATAATGGTACACAAAGTGTAAAGCCTGAATTAAGTAAGACATCGCAACGTCTGTGTAATCGCGGTCTCGCTGTATTATAACGTCATTAGTGCTGCACCACGCACACGATTTTCACTCTAATTTACATTTTTACGATGCGGTCAGTCGAGTTATTCACTTTTGTTACAAAAGCTTTTTCATATCGGAACGCGGATAATTCAGTTATTTTCATTTCTGGCAAGGATTAAGTTAAGCTTGAATTGTGGACTTTATTATTTTTAATTGCTCGCATCCGCAGTCCCAATAACAGTTGATTATTTTATCCCGATGCCGAGCCTTTAAGCTGATTTCATCAGACAATTATCTCGCGTACTGTATTACTCGTATTTATACGGAACTGTATGTAATATCAATCAACGTTCTCGCCGCAATCCAGCTAATTCTAATTCAATTTGTCACACTAACTAGCTATAAATGGAATCGCGATTCTACATTCCACAGCAACAGCCTCTATTGTCTGTTATATAGAGTTGATTTTTCTATAACCGTAGTGCATAAATCAAACCAGCCATTGCAATTTAATGACAAGCGCGGAGCGAGTCAGACAGCAAAAAATTGTCGCGACGCGATGACGTCATATTAGATTAATCACAGGAATATCATAAAAGGTGGGACGATTATAAAACCACGATGAAAAGGCGAGAAAAAGTAAAGAAATACACTGAAAAGCTTTCTAATGCTAAAATAAATTGTGGGGAAAAATAAATGGGTTGCAATTTCGTTGTACCTATTCGTGATCAGTGTTGCCCGTTTTAATATACTAATAACAACGAGAGTGGTGTAATGCGGTAGGCAAAATATGCTTCTGACAGCGTTTAATATCACACGAATGCCTATAAACAAAACTAAACGAGACAAAGTCAAATAACTCACGGTGAGTTGTGAGTATTTAGCACGCGATCGCTCGCGAGCATCGAGACATTCGATAGTCCGATTGCAATCCCGGTACAACACTAATCCGATGATGTCATTGGCAGGTGGGAGGGGACGGCGGAATTTAAATTCGGAATTCGAAATAGAATTTTAAATAGATTATGCCCATTTCCTTTTTTGAATGAGGGTTTTGATAAGCTTGTCATTTTTATTTCAACTTGTAACCAGTGTTAAATTAATCACGTCTAGTGCGTCATATGGAGTGTTACTCAGTGGTTCCAGTGTCTGCTTTTCAAACGCACCCTGGTTCGAATCCAGCACTACACCCTATGACTTGTATTTTCAAGCTATGTGTGGATTTGCGCTCGCTTTATGGTGAAGGAAAACATCGTTAGGAAACCGACATATTCGAGGACATTTGTGTCTTCCGTGGAAGGACCTGGGTGCCCACCACGATGTATCTGCCCAAGAGAACTCCCCTAACGAATTAATTAAGAGGGGGAGTCACGACCCTCAGTCATGAGGAAATATGTACGACTCAAGAGAGAGAGAAAGTACTTTTCAAATTAATACTACGATTATTTATGTATAAATAGTCAGTTGTACGTAACATGTTCTTATACCGAAAACAATAGATACACATTATTTTCCGAAAATTGATTCACAATGCTTAATCTAACAATTTATTAACAAGCATATTTACCTCAATGTAAATACAAGCCATGTCTCACAAGGTATCATTAACTTAGCTGCCGAGTAAGTAATTTGAACTTGAACTTTTGATTGACATGTCAACCTGATTGTTATTGTTTGACAAACGACTAGAATGTCATGAATAGTAATAAATTGTCTTGTAATTGTAGTTGTAAGTGGAATGCAAGTTATTACTTTGATTGTGAATTTAATAGCTTTGGAAATTGAAGTGGGTTTTCAATTGCGGTCTAACTTTTAGTGCATAATTTGGTACATTATATTTTGAGGTTTTGTGAAGAGCAATCGCGATAGGTTTTTAATTAGTAATAATATTTTAAATAATGGATCACGGTGAGTTTTTTTTATAAATTTTATTTATCAATAGGATAGATAAATCTGAATAGTAAAAAGCTTTTCTTCGCAAAATCTACGAAAAAATATATTTTGTGGCACAGAAAACTCTAAATAGTTTGCAATACACATTCAATCAAAGACTCCCAGAACGCCCCATTCGGATACAAAGGCCTACCCGCGAGCCGGCAGCGCAGCCCTAGGGCTCCACAAAAGAAATATTACTCATCTGTTCGCTGAGCGGTAATCACATTTGCTTTGTTCGTATCGGCCTTTCGTTCGGTTAATCGTGTTATTTCGGGCCCCGGCACAATCTTGGAATGGTACAAGATGGAAGAAGTTGGCGACTGTTATGTGGTAATCCAAGTCAACCTCACGAGCATATGTGAAAAAAAAGTTCTAGATTTAGTTCAGTTAAATTACTTTTTGTCAATGTTGCTTAACATCAGGCGAGTTGTAGTCAAGTCTGAGCCTATCAACTGCATATTTTTGTAATAAATACTTTATTAAAACAAAGCAAAAGAAAACATAGACATTCAGTTTAGCGTCTTAACTGATTAAAACAGATATGTCTAATAAATTAATTCAGAATTTCTAGTCCTAATCACAGACACGGCAATTTTTATTTAATTTTGAGTCAATATTGTACGAATTCTACTTATATATGGCCTATATATAAAATTGGCTAAAAACCTTCAATGGTCGATTATTTTTTTACAAATAATTGTACATCCTAAATCAGCAAATTAAATTAAACAAAGCAAATCCAAAATTATTTCTTATCATTGACTACAACGATAAAAACAAAAAAAGTAATCATAATACTCGCTAGTACCTTATACCTTGTACCACAACCCAACCCCGGTACAGCACAAAAGGAAGGAAATCGCGGAAAACTGTATTCGGCGGGAGATAGTTCCCGGAAACTAACTGTTAGCCAATTTTCTATTTGTTTACTTATATTGTTGAATACCGCAATAAATGTATATAAAGATCCACTACATTTCATGGCGAGGATAAATACGATGCTGTTAAACGGCTAAGAAAGGCTAGTAGAATACATTTACAAGCGTACACACTACGTACTTATTGTTTACTAGTGGATGCCTGCGGCTTCGCTCGCATTATTTTGCGATAAAAAGTAACCTATGACATTTCTAATAACTCATACTACGTACATACCAAAATTCATGATGATCCGTTCAGTCGTTTTCGTGCGATTAAATAAATAAATTAAAATACCAACATACCTGCTGAAACGTGTTCTGTTATGGATTCAAAGTATACCTAAACTATTTTTTTCTAATATCTTCTGTTTAGATTTTTTACCTTCTTCAGATTTTTATTTTATGTATATAGGTATAGATAAATAAGCGTGTCTGTATATTTAAACTACCAACATACAAGTACTTATGTCATATTTAACAAATCAAAACCAATTATGCCTACTAATAAAAAAAACAGCTAATTTTCAATATGATATACATATTAGGAAAACTTTGATTTCAAAGTTACATTCAAGTTAGACCAGTTACTTGGCCAATTAAGACGTCTTTGAATTCAGACTTTGTGAAACATTCGGCGGAAAGTGAGATGCCGCTTTGTAAAAATATATGAATTCTGTATTTGCATGTTAATTTTCACAATGAACTACTAAACACATACAATTATAGTACAAAACAATATTTACTTTGGTACGAGTACATTAAAAATTCCTCCACCCATACCCTGTGGATTTGACCCTCAGTAATTGCTAACTTCCGCGCCGCCGGTAGGGTCTTGAAAATGACATTAGATGTCAAACACAGTTAAACGGTTATGTTTAGTCTTTATGTATTTTGTTAGCGGTTTTTTTGTGTGCGGTTCCTTTATTACATTTGAAGAGGACGTCATTTGTCCGCCTACGACGCTCTCCGTGTATTTTCGATACGTATTTTTGTTTTGGATGAAATTTGGTTTGATGTAAGTATTATGGTTCACGAGGTGCTATAGTTACCACTTTATTTTCTTCATATATTAGTGACCTTGCTTTTCTATTTTATTAATTAAATATTTATTCATTTATTTATTTTATATGATGTAGTATTTTACCTGCATGTTATGCTTATGTTTTACAACAACTCGTGGGGTCTGAAGCAATGTTGTGACCTGCGATTTAGCACACTTTTCTAGAAGTAATTTAAGGTAAGCTCTTGAATTAAAGACCGATAAATCATACTCATACATCGTTATGAGTTAGCCATTTTTCTCATATAAATATAGTTATAAACTAAAAATAACCCTTTTTATTTTAATTTTAATAATATTAAAGTACACTGTTATTCACATCAGGCTCTTTCATTCTTAATTCATGGCTTCAATTTACGCGGAGCACAAAAACTGCATTAAGCCCCTGTTTCGCTCCGACGACAAATTTGACAAATCGTTGTCTGTGACGCCCCTTGACGGCCATCAACGGAGGGGGTTACTACTGTAATAGACTTTCGGAAAAGGTCTTGGTGACGATATTTGCTGTGTCGTAAAAAAGGAATAAAAAAATACACTTTGAAGAAAGCTCGAAGTTTAGTTAGAAAACGAATAGTAGTATGCGGGTGTATCTTTTTGTAAAAAAAATTAAAAATAATTTAATAATAATTTAATTTTTTTTTTTAATTTTTCATGATAATTTTAAGCAAACATGTCTTCTCTTGCCGTTGAAATATTATTATCTACACGCTTGCTTGATGAAGTTTATAATTATCCTGTATTGTTTTGTCTGTATGTTTGTCGTTTCTTAGTAGACCCCATACAAGGCGAGACACAAAAGTTTATATTTAATCTCGCTGAAAAAAACACCGTTGTCAAATGGTCCCTTGGCTTTTGCGATTTAATTTGCTAAGTCGCGAAATTAAAACGTTTTACGGATAAATTGTTAGGGAAATTAAATGTTACGATAGGCAACATAATGAAAGAGGACAGCCTCTCCAACGAATGGAAGACAAATAACTTTTGATTAGTGTTTTGAAGAATATTAGAGGTAAAATGAAGTAGGGAATGTGAAGAAAAATATAAAAACCGAAAAAGAAACTCGCGGTCTTTATTTGTTCTTAGTATTTTTGTGGATTTATTTAAGTAATTATCTAGTAGGTACTCGAAATATACAATGAAAACGACGAGATAAATTGGAAATATCGTGGCTAATTATACGGGTCAAGTTGGGAAACGTGTAATTAATTCTTCTTATAGATAGGTACATAAATACGTGAAGCTACGTAGTAAGGTCGTAAATTATTAAGTATCGTTACATCAAAATTTAAGGACACTGATTAAAATTCAAACGCTCTAAACCCAGACCACGTTAAGCCCCAGTTCCAATGCCGCGATCGTAAAATGCTAATGATTTTTAGCGTGGTTTCTTTACTCATTCCGCGATCAAAGACAATGGTATGGACATTTATGATTCACTGTTCAGTGCAAGAAGGGATTCAGTTTTGTTGGAGTTCTCATGGTGATTTTTTAGATAATTTCATATTATGTAGTTGTTACCGGCAATCTGTATAATTCAGGCATTCTATATAATATTTAGGCAATGTATAGAATGCCTGGGGCGTCCAGGCAATGTATGAAAAACGAATATTAGTACATACTTTGCCTAGGCATTCTATTTAATTTATTTAGCATAGTCTAACAATATCAAAAGGGCAATTTTGATTCAAATGCCATGCTATGTCTATCTATTGTTGCCAATTACCTTCTAAATAGCGGCGAGGAAGACCTAATCCTGATAGCAGCCGCCATTTGCATGAAATGAGCTTCGCACTCATTTACTTACTGTTTTTATAAAAAGGAAGGCGGTTTTCTTGTGTCTGCTTGTCTTGCACACTACTACTTGGTGGTCTGTAGAAGAGCGATTTTTGTAACTTCAAAGAAAAAATCGAATCTTTATAACATATTTTCAGCTACAAAACGGCTTATACATGTTAAGAATTTAAAAAATAGGTACTCTAAAAAAGGCTGGAAAAACACGCGAAGAAGAAGACTATGTTAATGTCTACTAGATATTCACCGTGTTTTCTCATTTACGTATCTACTTAAGTATTAAAGTTTCTTTTAGCTCAGGAATCTCCATGAAATTATAATAAAGTCGGGATTAAAACAGAATCTGATTATAATTTAGGGTCGACGGTATTTTCTTTCCAAAGTTATTCGCCAGCAAGGCTAAATGCAAATAACATTTTATCACGTGGCCCATCTAGTCTTATCTGTGGGTTAGTGGCCGCAAACCGCACGAAATATTATGCATATAAAGTACGGTTTCATTACGAATTGTTTTATTATTCGCGACTGGTCAGATAAATGTAACGAGTGAGACGCCCCATTGAGAGGGAGCCTTAAATCGTTTATACTGGAAAGTTCTCGACAAAACGACGTCTCAGAACTCTGACCTAGGACATGTTATTTACGAAAGTTGTCTGTAACCGAAACAAGAAAAATACTCGTTTACGTTATATCGAGACTAGATGGAATGAATGTTTTTTGTCGATCCTATTCTCAATAATTTAGGAAAACTTTCGGCGATATTAAGAAAACTTTTTCGATCCAATATAGAACTAACGTAACATTATATTATGAAAAAGTTCCCTTCAAACTCTGACCCATAATTCTAGTTTAGCGACATAAAGCAGCTCGCGAAAGATTTTAATTTTGTGCACTTTAGTAAATGGTGGCACGAGTAACATTTTAATTAATCAAGTAAGGCGAAACATGGTGTGGAGTTTTTGTGACGCTCGCTTACATAGACAACTGACAAAACGAAATATTACGCGAGCGTCGAGGACGGGGCGCTAAATTCATTTCTCTGGCGATAAATTCATTATCCTGTACACCGGAGCTAAGCAAAAATATAATTCCCGGTCGACAGGCAGCTGCCCGCCGTTAATCTGGAAATAATAGCCGCGCAGATTTATTGCCAAGTCCCGAGGGCGAGAAAAACTCAAACCTCGATCACTTGGAGTTGATTGACGCTCCGTGGACTCGCAATTAAAACTTACAGAACTAGGCGACACTCCTCGAGTCCACGGCCGCGCGCTCGCGCCGCCAGCGCCACCTCCGAATGCATAAACTTATACTAATTAGTGAGAAATTCTTTCACAGTTACGCCAAGATTTGGAAGTTTTGTCGAACTTCGACGTCGGGAGTGTCGCAGCTTTTAATTGAGAATCTCCTGGAATTCGCTTTGTCGTGGAATTCGGCGAACAAACGACGACTATGTCGGTGGATCGACAACTTTTTAGTAGAACAAACATTTACCTAACTCGTAGATATTATGCCGGCAGCTAGATATTATCAGGAACTACCTATCGAGTAAACAATCCCGAAGTTTCCTAACATTATGATCGAAACAAAATTGATGTCGGTAATTTATTGCGCTATTGTAGAGAAATTGAGGCGAATATTTCAGCGGCTATTGTTCGTCTTAGATATACTGTAATAGGTCAACCTGTTTCGTTTTAGTGCAGGCGTTCACTCATAAATATGATAAGTTTATCTATCGTGGCCACTTCTAGTTAGAGAGAAGATAACGCTCAAAGGTTTAGAGTACCTAAAGTTAGAAATTTTAGAAGTTATTTTATCCGCTTTTTTCGTAAAAGTGCCGTGTAGTTGAACATGGTGGCTAGCGGTGGCTACGTGGCTCAGCGCTGGCAAGTACATAGAGGTAATTGACACGGGCCGGGGCCGGCGACGTGTTTGCCGTCACACGCGACAGACGACACGTTTACGAACCCCCAACAAGCCCCCGCTTTGTAACCTTTATCCGACGAGCTACGCCTATAAATTGGAAGCGAATACCTCTACACGGAAGTAACACGAGGAAAGCATACAAGAGTTGAGCAAACGAACACGCGACAAGAAGACGCGAGACGTTAATTAAGCGGGAATTCGCCGAATTCAAACGAAAAGTTTAAGTCAAACCCAACTCTAGCACCGAATTTGTTTCCCATGTGCGGATCTTCGTTAAGTTTACGAGAGTAGACGTATTACATGTTCGGAGACGTCTCTCGTGCTCTAATCCGACCAATCTTCGGATTTGGTCTAATTTGGAGACGCATAAAGCTCGGTTCGGCCCAATTATAAGCCGGGTCTACTCGAATTTGGACCAATTAGATGAGCCAACGAGCTGTGTCGCACTCGGGAGCAGTTTTGTCGGCAATATAATTTATTAGGACGCTCAAAGTTGAAGGCATTAACCCTTAAAGACTGGAGTGAAATTTGATTACAGGCGTTTTAGACGTGTCCCCTCGGCCGCGCCAAGTTTTAAATGAATACCGGGTCTCTTCAGCAGTCACAATAAGATAAAACGAAAGGGAATTGATGTCCGCCATTCCCTGCCGCTTCACGGAGCGGGCTTGTAACATCGATGGGATATTGGGAAGTGAAACAAATGAGTTTTTTATTCACTGATCGTGAGTATGATTCCTGATCATTTGTATCCATTTTTACATCCGGAATGACTCGTATGTATTAGTCTCATCCGTTCCCGAACTTTGATGTCACGTCAACACTGAATTTGACATATATTAAACGTTATGTGGCTTCCATCCCAATAAAAAAAATATGTATTTTAGCACAATAAATCCAGTTAGTAACGGAAGATATAAAATCAGTATCAATTTAAAATCAAATCATCAAATATTGCCACGGAAATGCCGTTTTCAGATTACACTACCTTTTATCAATTTAGAAAGATTATGTAACTAAGTGAAGTCATTAGGGAAGCTGCTAATTTTTTGTATCTTCGTTGAAACTATTCCCAAATAAATTTAAATTTTAGCACCATACATTATTTAAGCACCTATTTTTCATAAGCCAATTCATAGCTGCGTTTTTTTTTCAAACAGCACCCCACCATTGATGTCTTGACTCGTCTTTCATCTGTCGTTTTTCTTATTTCACGCATCTTTTTCTGTTGTATTCGATTCTTTGATTTGTGGGAACTGAGCGTCAATTTGCGTAAGGAATGAAAACGTTTTTATTTTTTGTGGCTCGAATATAAAATGAGAATTGAGGTAAAAATATTCGTTTTATTTGAGGTGTGTTATAATTTTATTGCTGTTGGCAATATCTAATTATGTAAGTAAGGAACGTCCTCGACTTTTGTGATCTGAACAAAATATTTTAGCCATGAGGCAGGCAGTTGTATTAAAGAGTTAGAATATTGATCTGTATTAAAATAAATATTTTCAAACATAATTGACTCGAAACAAACATAATTGATACAGAGGTGGTCTGTTGATTCTACTTTCCGATATTATAAAGGTAAATGTTTGTTATGTCTTTACGCTAATAATACATAAGACTCTGTATTATGATATAATAAGCTACTTTTTATCCTTTATTAACGCGGGCAAAACCGCGGGGCGCTGTAATTATACGGGTATGTATAAAAATAATAATGCGTCAAAATATAAATCAAAAAAGCTCAATAAATCTATCCAACCCGAAACGCTTACATTATAACATGTTCGTAGCAAGTTTCACCCCTTGAAAAGCAAAGCTAATATGAAATTCATAGACCTCACTTGAAGTTAGCCAAGTTAACACTCAAAATTTCCCTCGAGGACATTATTTTCACATAAATCAAGCTCGGGATAGGGGTAGTCTTACCCTGCCTGAATCCCAAGTGATTAATTGATTAATCAGCTGAGATCATTTTAATGATTTATTGTTGCACTAGTTGTTTAAGGCCTTCGTAATCACAAAAAGGCCAATGTCGTTTTTTGGATGATTTTATGTACTATCTCGGTGCCAAAAATATGATAATCCGTTGATAAATAGATCATTAAAATTTCACAGCTTTTTGAACCAAAAAAATTTAAACATACTTCAAAATGTGTATATATAGTCATTGAGTTAAAAAAATCTGATATTTTTTCATAGTATTTCACTACATTTCTTTTGCCCCAGCCACCATTTGCTCCCCAGACTACTCTCGTCTATCTTTCCAAATAATATAATTCTTGCACAAACAACGTGTTGCCGAAATTGTTTTCGCGTTGTTTGCAACTGTCAAATCAACCGTTATTTATGAAGGATTTAGCAACCGCGACACCTGTGTGGGGTGACCACACTCTAAATCTTTATTAGCGGATTGTTGTCATTTGTTTTGGGAGTTAATGGCGTAATTTATTTGTTATTTTGCCGTCTAGACGGACGACAAATGGAATACTGGATTATTTGCTAGGACTTTTAAATATAAAACATCTGTTCAAACTAAATTCAAATTATTTATTTAAGTAAATAACTTATGAACAATTACATGTTCACTGCACTCCATACCCTATGTACCCCATACCCTCCATACCATAGAATAACCTGTATTAAAGATCATACGGTGCGACAATTATCTGTTGATTACAATTAAGAGAATTCTAGATCATAAAAATCGATTCACTTTTCTTTCATTTTACGCACTTCTCCTTAACAAAAATCTTAAAATCCTTGTATAAGTAAGTATAGGAAGTCAAATAATACATGGTGTATGTATGATTTGATAACCAGTGTTGACCTTCTTAAATCTGAAAAATAAAACATTTTTAAAACAAAAGTAACTCTTATAATATGACTCAAACCTTTAATAACTCGACGGCACTAGTAGCACAATAACAATTTACTAACACAGCTAGCAGTTATCAGTCCTGTCCAGCTTCCATAACAACGGCTTGTCACCCTACACGTCCGGTGACACCCTGTATAATCCGCTTAGAACCGCAAACTAAAGACTTTACAGATAACAATTATTGGTTATACATTTAACGGCCATTATTTACGGTATTATGATATTTATAAAAATAAGTGGGCAGGTTTTCATAATAGCTTTTCGGTTCGATTTAGGTTTTATGACAAAGTGTGGCAAAAATGTGGTAAAGTGCAATGTTAAGGTCTGATAAATGCGCATTCTCTGGATGTCTAACTTTTGTAGTATTTAATTAATGATGATACGCCCATTAACTAGTAGGTACTATGGTTAGCATTCCATCAATTCAGTGGGTTTAACACTGGTCTGAAAATGCCAAAATCGCGTGTTCATTAAATTGCATATAGACCTTTTTTCGCTTCTTCAAAGCGTCTAAGTTATACATCACTACATTTGGAGTGTACCAAGTGTGTGTGTGTGTATGTATGTATGTGTGGCAAGTGCTGATCACCATCACACACACACACACACACACATCTAAGACTCATATTGCTCTTTTCTTTACTTGTTAACTTAAAAAAAACTTCTTTACTTAAATAAATGTAATTGTAAGTAAATTAATAAATGTCATTGCATTAAAATTTCTATCTGATTACCGCCACCTCAAGTAGGCGCCATGTCGTCTTTTATCAAAACTTGTTCACTCAGAAACAGATAACAATTTTTCCCTTTTTTCGTTAATGGGGGAGGATGTAAGATCCCCTTAGATTTACAAATAAAGGTAGAAGGTAAGTAAGCAATGATTTGTATTTATAAACTCATGCTTATTTACATCTTCTTCTTCTTATTCCTATCGAATGAGAGTGGCCGACTCTGATGTCGAGAGTTTATCAAGCCAATTTGTGTGGTAGAAACAAGCTTGGGTTTCCGTTTCTAAAGAAATTTGTGATGCAAACCGTTTTTTTTTCTTATTAAAGTAAGGACGCCAGCTTACCACAAGCGACACTGTGATTTAACGTATCGCACACCTATATTAAAAGGTTTGTTTTCACATGGAATGAGTTTGCACTTGACCATAATTCGCCTTGAAAGTGTCGCATACCAATACCGGAAGTTAACATTTACTCTCTACATAGTTATATAATGGTTATATATTATTTGCTCTTTGAAAATCCCCTAAAACTCTTGTTACCCGCGCCTCGACATGTCAACATAGATTAGGCGAGACAGAGACCGTATCTGTGGCATCTCCGCTGCCTCTGGATTTTCCTTATCTGTAATTTTGACGTTTATGGTCGGATTAAGATTTTGTGGCTGATGGAATGACTTTTTGTGACTGTGATTTGGTTTGTTTTACCTACTTTTATATATATTTTTTATGACCATGATTTTGTTCGTTTGAATTAAGCATGGTTTATTTTTTTATTAAATTTTATCGATAAGTAGCTGACTGATTAATATTACATGTTGGCTTATAACCTACGAGTAAAATCTAAAGCCATATTTTGTGATTATTTGCTGCAAAATATTTATTTACTATTATTTAATAAAAAATAATTCTATAACTTTGTAACACTGCATAATTATACAAAACTACCTAATACACTTATATACTCATAATCACCATTAATGTAATATAAACAAATGTAATTTCTCAAGTTAGTAAAAGACGTGACATGACAAACAGAAATTCGTTCCGTTTGGAATTAACGTTTCTTTCCACGCTTTATTTTATTCCTACTCTATTACAATGTTCACGGATTTCTCAGATCACTCCTGGGAACGCTTCGTGTGATACATACACTATATTAACCGGAGACACGTTACTACCTTACCTGCTAACCATTATGAAACTTAATGCTCGTCTATAACGGCAAGCCAATCAGCAAGCGCGTAGGTATGTTATTTATTTGTAACCGACTTCGCGTCGAATTAGTGCTTAGTGTTAGTTAAAATACTTAAGAGACAGCTGAAACAATGTGGATTAACCAAGCTTTTTGCTCTTTTTAATAAGACCTATTTTTGAATTAATTTAATTTAGACCTTTAATTTAATTAGACCGCGCAACGCCTCTTTTTTTGAGATATAAATAAATTTATTTCATTTATTTTTATTTATTTATTATAATTATTACGGAATAACCAGTTACAATAATTACACATACATCTCCTTATTCAAACAAATCATATCATGGATAAAATTGATTTCTTCCATGCCTGTGCAAGGATGTGACAGATTTTTTATTCCAAAAGAGGCGTCTATGTGGTTCAATTTCTTTGGTGTGATATTATAAAAACTGGTGCCCTCGCGGGAACATAGCGAGCTGGTTATGGCGGGAACGCGCGGAGACGCTCAATTTTCAAATATGGAACACTAAATCGATTTGATTAAAAATGAAGTTGCATGATTACTCGGCCCGTGTTCTGAATTTGAATTCTTTATTCCTTGCTTTGGGTCCATTTTTTCTGTTTTTGCGCTGTTTTTTACGTTCCGCATATCACAGTAATGTTAAAATCCATTTTAAAACTGTGATATTGTTTTGCTTTTCTCCGTAACTGTAATACTAAATGTTAGATTACATTCAGCAACTTGATTTGTATCCGTTCGTGTTTTAAATAAAACTCGCAATAGATGCAATCTCGGTGCTGTCGAGATGCGGAATCGAGGAATTTTAAATAGGTGCCTTTCTGCCAGTATGTTTGTTAGGGTTGCCTGTTTATGAAATAAGCGATTTGCCAAACCATAAATTATAAAAACAAATAAAAGTGTTTAGTTGATTCTTTAGTCTGTTCCTCTTCCATGCCGCGACGGCGCAAAAGTTTATCGTGTCTTTTTTATGAAGGTAGTATAAAGCTCTGATAGTGGCATGGCACTTTTTGTCCTCAAACAACGCGAACAAAGCCGCAGGCATTCACTATGTTGCTGTTATAAGCGTAATAGTAACTTAACATTTTTTTTAAATCATTAGGCAACCCTGGAACTTCCAGTTGTCACAAAACAATCAAATTGTATCCCTATTTTGTTGTGAGCGAGCACAATTTGAAATGTAACATTGTAAGCGCAGAATTTTAAAAGCATGTCATTGTTTGAAATGTAGTTTTGACGGAGAGAACAGTACGAAATTGGCTTTTTAAAAGACATTTCAGTTGAGTTTTTAAGATAAGTTTTACAATATTATTAAAATTGTTTATGTTAATGTGTAAATGTGCATGTATGGTTCATTTTTACTCTAAAATATAGATATGGTCGTTAGTTTACTTATTTTTTTTAACCATGGGTTTTAACCATTTTGTTATTATACAAAAATCTTAGTTAACGACACTTGATTACCTCGGTAAAATGCCATGTTTACGTGTATCTATGAAAGTCGTAGTACACAGTTATCAGTTAAATGTCCGAATAAAGCTTAACGTTACCACTATCATAAAAACTCATAACTCAACTCATGCAAATTCAATCCACTACCTACCTCTGATTAAGCTTTATTCAACTTAACCAGTAAGCTAACTGTCCCGTGCCAATCAAGAGAGAATCATGCGAAAGGCGTATGATTAACCAATTCATTTTGGTTAGCGCTAACCCACCGTTAAACCGTCGGTTAAGAATAAGTTTGACATTGACAGTTGCAAGTTATAATTAACGTGCTTCAGTTATTGTACATTTAGAAAGGCAGTTAGTAAGGTCTGAGTTAGACTGCGGTAATTCAAAATAGGTGTAAAGCATCCTTAGGTTGGTTATAACAAAGTGTACACCAAAACATTAGTTGGGTGGGAAAAAAACAATAATTAGGTAAAAAACATCAACTATTCTTTTTTTTTTTCAAACTATTTACAAAAATAAAAATATACAGACGAAAAAAAATTTTCTAGTCATGTGCGCTAAAAAATATATAACAGCTTTAAGCAGTCTGCAGCAAAACGGCAAAATACAAGTTATAAAACAGAATAGAATAGAAAATACTTAATTGCAAACACACAAAAAAAATACTAGTGTTACAAGTGGCGGTCTTATTGCTAAAGCAATCTCTTCTAGGAAACCATTGGATTAAAAGGAATAAATAAGAGATTACAAAGGACATGGTATACAATAAAAGGAGAAAAGATAAGCTTAAAAATACGTACTAACAACAACCCTACATAATAAACAATAAAGTAAAAATAATAAAGTTAGGTATATTATTTGATATTAAATTAAAACACGCTTATGATGTTTTATCAATTCGCTTTGCCACCTAAAAACTTGCGTACCAAAGCCCAGTTTTTCTATTCCATACCAAGCTACGTTACTGTGACCCATTGCAGACCACCTCTGCACTCCGCAATTACCGTCTATTCAGAAGCGAGTCGAAATGAGAATGTGCCGTTACGTATTATACGTACCTTTATTCAAGTGCTGATAATATAGCAATCGGGAGCTTGCCCTTTAAGAAAACTATGCGTTGCATCTCTTGAATGTTATGAGTTCCTGGTAGTAACTAATGTGAATTGAAACGGTGTTAAATATTTGATACAGTAGTTAAACTAAGTCATAGACTTATAGGGCTTATTAAACTCTCGACATCTTGGCGGACCACTCTCAATCAATACAAAGAAGAAGTGGTAAATAAAATAAATGAAATGTTGCTTGCTCTTTAATATCCGTATTTGGATCTCATGTGCTTACATATGAGCTAAATTTACTCCAAATTGATTCAGCCGTTTGTGCTTACAAAGGAAGTTACTATGATTTCGTAAATCTTTTGAGAAAAGATAACGTTCAGCTTATTCTTCTTATTTATTGAGAGTGGCCAACTCCAGTGTCGAGAGTTTATCAAGCCGCTGACATGGCTTAACGACTGCCGTACTAGACAAACGGCCGGTACCTACAATTTAACGTGTCATCCGACCCACGGAAGCGCCCAAAATGGAATGCTACTTTTCGGTCACCCATCCTAGGGCTGACCGCGTCGACCTTTGCTTAACATTGATAATCGCATGCGATTGCCTCCGCTAGCTGAGCTACGGGCGTTACCGCTTATTAATTTACTTACATTGACTGATGTCTGTCCCCTTTGTTTTATTACAACAGTGTTACAGCATTTAATGACACTTGTAACAACCTGTCAAAAATGCCAACAACTCTTATGAAACGTGCCCTAAAACCTTTAATAAGCCCTGCTATTAATATCTCAAGTAATCTTAACCAACTTCTAAAGTTGATCAACACGTACTTTTAACCTGTAAAACAAGTTCCATGACTTAAGACTCGCCGACTGTTCTGTGACCACCTGGCTTTCTTACGTACCACGATCTTATTTATTACAACACAGTAATACAATCTTGAATCTTATAACAAAGTGGTAAGGTTGACATTGGTGGTGAATTTTAAAGAAGCATAAATAGATTGAAACAAAGGTAATGGTACAGCCTGTTATGAATCACGGTCTTCTTATATCGTGTTCAGCTGAGTCGTACGTCTTCAACAAAAACAAATGAAAATCGCGCCTGGCAGTTAGTAGACCGTAGCCTAGTGGTTAAGGCGTTCTGACGGTAGCAGAAATACGCAGGTTCGAATCCTGCCGGTCGTGATTATTTTCGCTCATTTTCCAATAAAAGTTTAATTTAAAAAAAAAACAAATGAAGTTGCGCGTGCGTTGATGTCTTTTTTTGGCGGGATGTGGAGTAAAGACAAGTGTGGATCGAATGTGGTGGGTTAGTGTTTTAAATCATGTTATGTTACTTTTTATCTACATACATAGTATATGAAATATGATTAGAATAGTACTCTTATATCGAAATGGATATATGTATAATGTACATTTTTGTTGTGGATGTATTGTGTATGTGTCAATTTCAGGGATTTATTGCTTGCTATACACAAGAAATGAAGAAATACCGAAAGATACATTGGAGGTTAAATGCAAAACTTTGCCGCGTAAAAAGATACATAATTTTAGTTAGAGTACAAGTTATCATGTTAATGAGAGTAACTGAGAACCAATTTATTTTTTATTTTTTCAGAAAAATTCTCACACAATTCACTGTAAAAAGTAATTCTACTCCATTCCTTCATTCATTTCCCACATTCCGTCTACATATAAATAAATACGTACATCCTTATTCGTGTCGTTGTTATCTCGCTACAATGTTACAATTTAATTCTCGCGGTGCGAGTTTCGCCACATTTTAATTATGTAACCCGACTTTTAAGGGTTAACCATTGTAATGTTTAAATATTAAACGACTTTCTGATTGTTTGAATGGCTTCCTCGCCAGAAGCAGGCCGACGCCAATCTATCATCGAATATTTATTGGATACGATTTGCATTTATTTATAAGATACTTCGCTTTCGGATTTTTGTGTGAATATTTAATAATAATATGTTAATCTTCCGTTTTCGTTGTTTGTTTTCGGTGGTCAGAGATTTATGATAATTTAGTTCTAGTTTTTAGGTAAAATGGCTTTTTATTGTTCAGTGGTCGGTCAAGTTGTTTTAGCTATGTGACAGTTTGATTTTAATTTATGTGTCAACTATGAATTTTATGTGGGTGGTATTAATTCTTCACACGTGGCGCCCTGCGGTCTTACTCGCGTCAATCTGGGACATAAAATAGGCTATGTGTTATCGAAGGTCTTATTAAGATTTTATCTTATAAGTTCAGCTGTCGAAGCGTCCATAAAACAAAGACACCAACTAACTTTCGCCGTTACAAGATAAAGATTTAAGTCTAGTTGTTTTTGCATGCATAAATCCTTGATTAAGTAGCTTACTGATAAAAATTAACACAAATATTTCAGGATGCATCACACAGCGCCATCTAGCCCTATACTAAGCTAACGCTTGTATCATGGGTACTAGGTAACGGATATAATACATGTGTAGCCTACTTTATTCCAACAACCTGCAACCTCCCATATCCCATCTAATTGGCTCTATATTTACCTATTAGTCCATGGTTCAGCATACAAACAGTCAGGCTTTAAGTGACAGTCCAGATACAGCCTCCGATGGCGCAGCAAATGAAACGGGCGAAGCCGGCGGGCGCGGCATGTGAATGACATTTCCGTTAGCTGTGATGCACGGACAGCTTTCAAGCTGCGCTTTTTTATGTTGGCTGCTGAATTTTGTACTAGGATTAGCTTGGCTTGGAACGATTTTGTACTAGTAAAATGTACTAAAGATTTCATTCAAAAATGCTCGTCATAAAATAATAAATCATCAAAATCGTATCACATGCAATAAAAACCACATATATTCCTACAAATTACCTACCTTTTTTCACCATTATAAAACTAATTCTAGGATGTAATGTAACACGGTAACATAAACTAACTACTTTAGATTGTATGAAACTTAAGTAACTTTTACAATATATATTTTATGACAATTAATAAATTTGTATCAGAGGTGTGAAATATAGTCTAAACCGGAAAATCTTAATTCAATTCCCGTAAATAAATAAAATGTCTACCTATTATTGATCCCACACACAATTGAAGACCTACCACTAAGCACTAAATCTTCAGCAAACACTTCCTGAAATAATTCACTGACATCCAGCACACGTCTCGTATTATTAGTACTAACGCAAATAGCACGGTGACTAACTTCGTCTAAGCACTAGATCTAGCTCCTAGGACTCTATCCGATAGTTTATGTTATAGTTTTGGCTCTAGATGTTCTAGGTACTAAATAGAAGTAATGTAACACTACTATGATAGAATTTCTTCTAATTAAGGCTTATGAACTCGACTTAAAAAGCTTATTTTTTCAAAACTATGGATTTGATATACACAATACTGAATGAATCACTCCTTGATTTAATTTTTAGTTTGAAGGTTAAAATGAAATCAAAGCCAGGCAAATGTTTTCTTACTGTTTTCGTTTTATTATTAACTAGTGGATGCTCGCGGTTTCGCTCGCATTAAGAAGTTAAAACTTGCATCCCCTATTTCACCCCTTTAAAAGCGGCTTTTCCAAAAATCCTTTCTTAGCGGATGCCTACATCATAACATCTACCTGCATGCCAAATTTCAGCCCGATCCGTCCAGTGGTTTGGGCTGTGCGTTGATAGATCACTATATTAGTCAGTCAGTCAATCACCTTTGAGTTTTATATATTTAAATTATGTACTTAGATATATTTTTAGTAACAAATGACAAGTCAAGCACGGTAAACATCACGTCAACGAGTATTGAGTTTCATAACTAAACTACTAATACTACTAAAAGGTATATTGGCTTGTGTTGATCAATTAAAAGAACTTTTTTATATACAACAATCTAGTAAATTTAACAAGCTGACCTAATATCTCTTATCCAGGGTGTTGCAACAATAACCTATATCGCCGGCTGGCGACGACAGGGCGATAATTGCAATACTTGTCATGACAGATTGACAAACACGTGCCCCCTGACAGAATGCTGAGTTATTCTGATTTGTATACTACTTAGAATGGTCTAGCACTGACGTCTTGATGGATGCTCGAAGGGTCTAGCATATTTTGTTTGACGACTGTATTGGTGGTGCTGAAAATTTTGTATAAGATTCGATTGGTATAATACTCTATTGTTTTATTGATGGTTTATTAATTATTGCAAACAAATTCAAATAACTAATTAATCTAGGATATGTAGCGCCCGTAGCTCAGCTAGCGGAGGCAATCGCATGCGGTTAAAGGTTGACATGGTCAGTCCTTGGATGGGTGACCGAAAAGTGGCATTCCATTTTGGGCGCTTCCGTGGGTCAGATGACACGTTAAATTGTAGGTCCTGCCTGTTTGTCTAGTACGGCAGTCAGAGTCCCTTAGGGCAGCTTGATAAACTCTTGACACCAGAGTTGGCCACTTTCATACGATAAGAAGAAAATCTGGGAAATATTTCTAAGTGTCTGTTAGATTCTGAAAATTCAATTCAAACGTATTCAATAACTTTCTTACAAAGAAACCTACAAACCTCACTAAGTAATACTAAAAACATTGCATGTTACCAGTTAATGTTTCAAAACACTCATTACGAATATTATAACTCTATTCACACCATTAAGCAAGATTAACCCATTTACATCGCCCTTAACACGTTTCTAATACCGCCTTAATTTCCTAAATAACTCTAAAACCGCATACTTCAACTAAATTAGTGGTTCAATTCGAATAAACTAAAAATTAATGTCCAAATAACTAAGCCAAGTCCGTAGACATGAGCTTTATTGCACTAAAATAAATTGACAAATTCATGACTGCCATAAAAATATCCAACTGCTCTAAACTGGTTCTTTCACGAAAATGTTATCAATTTTATGGAACTGCGACATTAATGGTGACTTTTAATTTTGTGGGAACGAGATTATTTAAAGATCGATCGATTGGAAATACCGTAAAAATGTTAGATTTCGGTTTTGAAACTATTGGAGACATAAACGCCTTATAAAGTTCGATGATAAAATTTAGACATATTCCAACCTACTAAGAACCATTGAAAATAACTGTTTTAGCACATAGGTATGTAGCTTTAACATCGATAACCTAAAGTCATTAAACACAGAACTTTCTAAACAATAATGCATTCCTCAACACAATACTTACAGATCCAAAACCATAAAGTAAACTGTAAAACACAACAATATGCTTTGAGTTAACCCTTAGTTGTCAGTGGCTATGCTTATATGCTTAGTTTAGCTATAGTATGTAGCATTGAGGTCGGAACAAAATAATCAGTGGAGAATGGGCATCGCTTCACAAAAGGCTCGCAAACGAGGGCCGAATCGCACGCAACTTGCTAATTACTGGTATTGGTTGGGGTAATGCTACACTTGACCACTGGATTCTAATTCATACTGAAAACTAAACTAAATTTAAGTTTTGTTATATGGTAGTGCTTTACTAGCAGGAGTAACTAAACCTAACATCAACAAATTGCAAATTACTTAGTGAAATAGGGTATAACTATAAGTATTTTTTTGCACTTGACCACAGTTTGCTCCATGATAAGCAAAAAGAGTGGCCTAAAATGGAGGGTGCTCACCAAAAAACTTGGTATGACTTGATCAATGGTCATAGCTGAAAATTAAAAAAACTCTTTCTGTAGCGAGCTACAGATCATATAGATCTTACTATATATTTATAAGTTTGAAACTTTAATATCCTATTTACCTAACGATAACCTATACAGCGCACGTAGCTAGCTCATGTTAAATGCGGCCTTTATCGAGCAGAAAGATAAACGCTTTAGATGATAATGATGATGAGTTACCTACCCATTCAGTGCACTTCCACCCTCAACCCTCGAACCACAGGACAATACTGTCGAAAGTTCCTTCAGGCATACTTGGGTTAAAGAAGTATGGAGCAAGGGCTAAGGCTCGCGTGAGAAGCGAAACTTAACTGTCGGCAAGAATTTTCATTGTTGGCAGCCGTCGGACTAATGGCCTGGAACGGGCCTGAATTTGAGTGCTCTTGTGTACTGGTCAAATAGTTAAAATGCTTGTTTTTATTTGGAATGCTTTTTAACACTTTTTTTGACACTAGGTGTGAAATTGAAGGATACTTTATTCTACCTAAATAAACAAAAATAACAATAAAGAAGGTTTCTATCTTAGATTTATTTTTTTATCTCGCTTCCCTTCAGTGAAAATTGCTGTTATTATTTCTACTACTATCACCTTTAAATATTTTGTTGTGTATTATATGTATTTGTATATAAACAATAATTTTATTATATTAAGTATGTGTATTGCGTATTTATATGTATATATATATATATGTATATATATTAGTAAAATTTCTTTTTTCCTTTTTGTTGTACACCACATTCTTCTTTTTTTTCTTTTGCTTATTTCTCTCCAGCTGAAGGTTGCCTGGAAGAGATCGCTTTCAGCGATAAGGCCGCCGCTTGTGGCACTAGTTAAGGTGCAATTTGTTCTATGTACTGTTTTTTTAATATGTGTCAACAATAAAGAGTTAATCTATCTATCTATCTATCTATCTTAGATTTAAAGCAATGACCGCATAAAAATAAATCTGTGTGTCTATATCATCTAAAGTAAGATAATAACCTTAAAAATGTGTTGAAATATTACAGATGGACTTAGTATTTTCTATCTAGTAAATAACCAGCACATTTTACTAACTAAACATACATTTTCCCTGAACAAACAAATCGATTTTAAATCACGGCTAATTGGACAGCATATAATTTGATGTGAAAAATGGAACGTCATCAATTTTCCTCCATAACACCGCACCCGTCAAACATTCAGATGCAGAATAGGAAAGCGTAGAAGTGAATTGAAAAATATTAACTACGTAAAAAACAACCGTATCTGATCATCATGTTATGCTATCTGATCAGCCGGTGCGATATTTTAGAAACTTAAAAAAATGTATTCCTCAAAGGATTTAACTTGTGACACATTTCATTTAAGATAGTCAGTTTATTCTGCAATAACATTCTATACATATACATTTATACGGTATACTTTACTTAACACATAATAAAAAATACAATAAATTGACAAAGACGAACGAATTATCAAAGTGCCAGCTATTATTTTCAAAATATAACACACCATTAAAATTGCCGTAACATTTTGTTACTTTTTTAATATTAAAACTTTCGTGAGACATTTTATCAAAAGATTAACTAAACGGTTTTCACTCACGTGTAGATCACGTGAGTGAAAACCGTTTAGTTAATCTTTTGATTTTGTTGCTTTGCGGAAATCAATTCCTACTCCAGAGTTTCATTTCAATGCTAATAAAACAACTTGTACATCTACACCTACCTACTCTGTTACATCACCATGACGCTCCACATTTCCTAAACCCCCCTCCCCCTCCCGTAATTAACCCCTCCAGCCCTTATCTACGAAATACGATTTAAACCCCCCCTTTTAGGTAGAACATCATTTTCGCAGTGACTTCATAAATTCAACTGTGGAAGGGTTGATACAGTATGACCGCTGCCACTGGTGTCAGATTTTATAGCTATATCTCGTTAATTTTTTATGTGTACGTTTATTTCAGACTTTGTCTAATGATTGCTAGTAAAGCAATCACTAAAAAAAACGCCTGAAAAAATTCGTTGTGAATTTGTACATTAAGTAGAGGTTTTTTTATCCCCTTTGTTCTCCATTAAACATAGCAATCAGCAACCGCTGTTGCTTGTCGTAATCCGTCATCGTCAGTTCTCGGCCTGTGTTTATCCTGGTCAAGCTGTAGCTAGCTCATTAGTGACCAAAAACGTTGCAATATAAAAGAATGAGTCGACACTTCGACACCATCGCACGCCATTCATCAAGGGAGACGCAAATTAAATGTTGTTTTTTATGTCTTGTTGATTTTTGATGAAGAAGAGGGAAGCTGGTTGGCCACCTTATACGACATGACGAATTTATGAAAAACATCATTGAAGGAAAATTGGAAGCCCGAAGAGGTAGAGGAAGGCCGTAAAGGTCATACATGGACCAAGTAAAAGAAAAAGCGGGTGTCACGTCGTATAAGGAGGTCAAGGAATTGGCAGAAGGGGCCACAGACAAGGGCCTTGCCCTTAAAAGATAAAAAAAAAGATAAAGATAAAGAATCTTCATTGATAATGTAAAGTTGTAACATAGGTATAAGTACTAATATCATAAAATATGCTACACAAATTACAATATCTCGTCAAATTGAATTTATAACATTTAAGTAGTTTTTATAAAATTTTAGAAATTACAATGTCAATTTTATTAATGACATAATGAATTTTTTGTTATTAAAATCATGTCAAACATAATAATAGGTATGTAATCATACAATATGTCAACTTAAATAAATCTAGGTACCTACTGTCACTTAAATTTGTGATGATGATGATGATGATTTTTGATGAGGTTTTTATGGTCGGGTGCGTGTTTTTGCAGTTAAACATTTGATAAGTGATAAAATCTATTAAAAGAATCCTTAAGAATTGGATAGATTTTGATTGTTATAGCTTTCTTATGGATTTATTATTATTTCTTTTATTAATCGTCATTTTCTTGTTCTTTGCAGATACCTTCCTGATTGGACCCGAACGGATATGTGAGGTAAATTTAAAAAATTACATATAAACACATATATTGTAATTTTAGTCTATCCGAACAAATCAAATCAGCGATTGCAAATCAAAGCAACCAATTTATTTTTAACAAAAATCTTCGCACCTAACCAATACTGTGAAAAGCCTTGGTTTCTCAGTCAGGTCTTTTAAAAATACACTATAGAAGCGTATGAATGGTAATGTTATTCAATGTACAACAGAAACTGAATAAATTCTGAATCACATTATGCTAAGAGTTCTTAGAAAAGGATTTTGAATCGATGAATGACCACATTTTACTTTCTTTCTTTTATAAATTGTATTTCTTTCTATTTTTTTAGACGCAAATGGAGCGAGAAAGTGCCATAAACATCCAAAAATATTGTTTCATAAATGTTTCGTAAATATTGTTTTTTATTACGCTAAAAGAATTGACCATTCGGACGAAACTATATTGTTTTCGTAAACAAATAATGGAAGTTTTTTCTATTCACATTGCTTTATAAATGGTTAGCTTTGATGGGAGATTTTAAATAGGAACAGTTTAATGAATTAGGTGAGAATAATTTTTACTTTTACATCTCATGAGAAATGTGAAAAACAAATAGAAAATGTTTATGAAAGCCAAGCTCCTGATAACATCTAATAAATAAATTAGACCTCAAAATAGTCACGTATAGTTATCTCGACTAAACAAAAGAAAAAATCAATTTGCACCTGGATAATTTAACTGGGAACTTAATTATAGGTAAATATGCATGTACACGTGTAAGTTTGCATCAGCGTCGTGTCAAAATCAAAGCTACCTAACACAAATTCTGTATAACTTTAACATAAGCCTGAGAAGTTTCCTCTGACGTCGCAGTGCAAAGTTCATTCCGGCCACTTTAATATGCGCCCTGGGTCCCGCTCCCAACGTGCGTGCCTGTTAGGCGGTCGCACCATTCGATGCGCACGCGCTCGCGCGGTAATGCGCGTGGGCACAGGGCTGCCGCTTTACGCTCATTGGACATATTAGCGGCGCTTTTGATGTTAGTCTGAGAAAATATGGTGCTGTTTTCATGGGAATAATTCCCATATTAATTCCGGCATTGCGTTTTGGAGTTGTTGCAATCAAAATTGAAGAAAATGGTGACTTAAATTTAATAAGGAACTACAAAAACCAACAGTCTATCAACCAGTAATGAGAGTCCTAGTGAATGTTACAATTAATTAATCAATTGTAAATATTTTGTCATAAAAATAGTTCAGGTAAATAAACGACCTTTTCATAATTGTTTCAAATTATTAATATTTGGAGGTTCACACAAAATGTATGTCTATTTTATGATCAAAATTCATTAAATCTGTGTACATATGAAGTAAAATGCAAATCTAGTACACCTACCTTTAGTACCAACCTTTAACATGAGTCGTTCGTAAGGAATGTGGTACCACGTCGTAGACTGTCGACAAATCCCGTCACTTTCCATAGTTCCCATTCGCGACACCTCTCCCACTAATAATCTAAGAGCGTGGCTGCCCCGGGCTGTACTACCTCCCTGGCCTTTTGTGGCAAAACCCGGCCTTTTACGGGAAAAACATAGCACCATTAAATTGGTTCCTAGAATGGCTAGCGGCTAAAAAAGTTAGCGATGCGCGGCGCGCTATGTAAACCTTATATGGGTGTTGTAGACTATGCAATCATAGATGTCTATATTAATAGATGGAGTACATATTGTGCAATCAATAAATTGATGTATGTACCTACCTACGCGGAAAAATTAATATGTTGTTTTTATATAAAATATCATTCAATTAATTACAATACGATTATTAAAAAAGTATTAACACTTATTCATCATCATCATCATAAATTTAAGGGCTGGGCCGTTGTCGGTGGAGCATGCGCCACTTATTAGACGTTTCATATGTTGCAATGTTTCCAATATAATGAACTAAAATAAAACAATCAATCAAGTGCCAAAAGACAGTTAATCAGCTCAAGTCTACTGAAAATGAAGTACCAAAAATAAATATTAGACATATATGAAACTAAACACCCAGAACTACATATGTATTCAAATAGCTTACTGTGTATTTTCTGTCGATCTGTTTACCATTTAACCGTAATAAGGAGTCTTTAGTGTACTTTCTCATCGAGAGGAGTAAAAACCATCGCTTCACAATCTTGAATGGCGGTGACAATTTAATCAACACCTGCGTGGTCCGTGCCATAACTGTGCTAGCTTTTTATAGCTTGTCAGGTCTCTGCAGTCTTGATATTTACTTGATTGATTCATTGAATGATAATATGTTAATGTTAAAATGTTAACTAAACGGTTTTCACTCACGTGGAATTCGCTTATGTTGTTTTGTGTCTGTTAATGTTATTACGAATTTAAGGATACCATGCCATGTTATATGAATTTCATTTTTGAGGGATGCAACACAGAGCTTTCTACAAATTGGGAAAGTTTCACTTATAATCTCGGTATTCTCCATATTTTATTTTCATGTATAAGTAACTAAAATGAGTACGTGAATATTAAACACAGCAAATTTTTTTAATAAAAAATCTCGTGACCCAAATATCTGCTAGTTAATTTTGGCATGTTATTATTGAAATTCGTAGCGGGCGGCGCCGCGGCGTTGCTCGCATATATAGGTAATATAATTCAGACGTATTTAGTCAGTATTTTTAATGTGGAGGGTTTTTGATCAGTAGAAGCAGGCGATATGAACTATAGCAACAGAGTTATTGTGGTTGTAGAATATTTGAACATATTACTTTGAGACTAGATTTAAAAGTCCATGATTTATAACTTTTCTAGACATCCTAAAGATTGGTTGAAATTTCTCTGCCACCTAAACTGACATGCATTGTTTGTGCAAGCCCTATATTCTAGTACTTTAGTATTCTACTTCGCATGCCGAGGTGTCTAGGAATGCTAGATGACCGATAAGTCCTAATTGTTAGGCTTGCTACATACTCGTATGTGTTGTAATTATTTTAATAAATACGGCCTTATTTAAATAGATTATTGGGTATGTTTGACCATTGACGTAGATTATATTAAGAAATCAAAATAATATTGTTAAGGCGAATGCTTTGCTTTTGAGTATGTTAATTTCGTTTGCTTGCTTTTTCGTGCTTGAACAAACACAAAGCTTAACAGATTTGGGTGAAATTTAGTATTGACATGGATAGCATTAACCCTCTATGGACAAGCAAGCATATTATATACACATGACTTTTTAAGGTGTATGGTAACACTTTCAGACGCCAAAGTTAGTAACTTATCTAAGAAATGAAAAAATTTACATTCACCACAATGTTCTGGCCTAAGAAAGCATTGAGAATTTTTTGTTTTGTGTGAACCTAACCTTATAGTTACGTGGGTCCTGCATTTACATTGCGGAATTAAAATGGAGCATTTTCAATGTGTCTGCTTCAATTGTAGCTAAATGATGTCTAGACACAATATAAATTCAGATTTGTGTCTTCAAGATTTGATATTATGCGCTTTGGAGATTGAAAAATGCCTTGTTTATAAGGTCAAATAAACGTGTTATTATTATTTAAAAAAAAGCAAGTAAGTAGGTACTGTTGCTCTAATCAGAGTTAATGACTGTTAAATAGCAACTTTAAGTAGATTAGATACTCATAGATACAATTCGAAACTGTTTTTTTCCATTCCCAACTACATATTTTGAAATAAAAATTTTGATGTACCTGATTTTTTATCCATCACACAACTTAACACACGTGTTAAGTTAAAAGCAAGTTTTTTGTATTAGTTAGTAGTAGTAGTAGTATGTTTAGGTTTTTTTTCCCTTGTTTTTATATTTTATTATTGTATATCTGGCATTAAATTTTGGTAGACTGAAAAAAAAAGGAAAGAATAATATTGTGAATAAAAAATATGAATTTTCACAACATGTGATAGCATTCTCGAAGCGTATATTCGTACACGTGTTCAAAGTTTATATTAGCGTGGTGGGGGTCAAGTCGACACACATGTTTCAAACATAATTATGGTGAAATGGTATAAATATGTAGGAACAATTTTTTTCTTGAAATCAACATTAATTTTGGTTTTTAGCTGATTTTATTCAAAACCAAGAAATTTTTCAGATGTAATGTTTATTGATCTCTTTTTTTTTCTTTTATTGCTTATATTTTTTCAAAATAAATACCCGCATAACTATTGCAACTAAAAAGGCCTTCATGCCTATCCCATCCATTTGCAAATGGCCACCACTATCAGTCCCAAAAAGACACAAAACTTAGGTTTCTACCGATTTTTACACCCCGATACAATGGCTTAATCCGTACAAAAAACACCTCGTGTAAGCCCCTTATGAATGCCGTACAATAGTGTATAGTGTATAATTTATACGCATGTGTGTGTGATTGTGTTTGTGTGTGTAAATCGCATTTATTTATGCACCACTATTCGTCCAGCGGTAGAGGTGACCGGTGGTCCAAGGTATAAGTTTATAGAATCATCTGAGGATTTGCAGGATGTTTCTTTCGATAGCAAAATGTAACGCATGCTATAAATATTGAATTGAACATGAGAAATAATTTAAATTTGCATAATATAAACGTCATATTTTTTCTATATAATAAACTGTCTCAATACTGAAATCTTTATAAAAAGTTTTATTTACATGTATCGTTTCGTTAGCGGTACATACTACAAGTACCAACATAATTTGTTTTGTTTGTATTTGAACGAATAAAATGACATATTTTAATTTCTATTTCCAATCCCACATTATTATTATTTTAAGCCAAATCCAATCTATCTTAACATAACCAAAAACCGCTTTCTCCTGTTATTCACGCTATAAATAAAGGCAGGTCCACACAGAGCCGCATAGCTTAGCATACCATAAACATTGTGAGTGCATCCTGACCTCTCACCTCCCGCGGCCGCGCTCGCGTGCAGCGCAGTCTACCCTCGCCTTTATGCACTCGTAAATATTTCATGAACACAGATTTTTGCAGGGAAGTGTGTAGGTTTATTTTATGTAGTTAAAGTGTGGGTATTGGATAAACTCTACATGTATGTAAATAATATGCATATAAATAATAGGTTTGTTCTAGGCAAGCGTGCTACATCTTAGACTTAGACTGGGCTTAACATCAGGCAGGCTGTAATCAAACGTAAGCCTATTTCGAGATAAAAAAGGAAAATACTAGTTTGATGATCAATAAGGATTTCTGAAAAGTCAAAAAACAGCTCAAGTAAGTAAACTCAGGTTTAATGTGTTAGTTTTTCATGTATAAAAGAGAGATATACTTTTAAGTATAAAAAATTGTGCATAATAGTAGTTTATGCAACTGTCATATAATTAAAAGTAAAGTAGTAAGTAGTAAATAGTAACGAGTGTTTTAATACCCGTGTTATATGCAGTTGCATACACTACTTTATCTTCACTAATGCATTAATAATTTATTAAATTAAATCCACGCGTACGTGTATTGTCACAGTGATTTTGCCGCCATTAAAATCTAACCAACGAGAGTGCAGCGCGACCAACCTGATTGGCCCTGCAATCAGGTTGGTCACGCTTTTTCGATGTTATAATGAGCTATTACGATATCGATGTGGATATTATAACATCATGTGAAATTGCTTAAATTGAGTGTTTTGTTGTCTGTGCTATAACAGTAGTAATTATAAGTCAAGTATTGGAAACATAAGTAGACTGTTATAACATTAGTGTAGATAAAATCCTTTTTGTGAATTATTTCTAGTTATTTTGTCAGTGGTCTTTACTTTGCTTTAAAATAGCAAAAACTGCAGCGGTTTGTTTTGATATTATAGAAAATGTTAACGAGTTTCAGCTTTTTAGCATTTTTAGTGCGCTAGATCGTAGACTAAAACGTTGCTTAACAATAGGCTAGTTGTAGTCAAGCGTGAGCCTACAAAGTTAAAAAAATTGCGTTTTCTTGGGTTCTTCATTGAAGCATATCTACATAACATTAATTTCATTTTCTACGTATGAATAAACTCATTATAAAAAACAAGTATTCAATCGTTTTAATTAAATTATATCTGCCATCTATTCTCATAGTTATTCTATTACACAAAAATACACCTTTCATAATAAAACTCCAAGCTCTTTCAGTTCAGCCACTGTAGTTAAATCTGACCCACAAAAATAACGCTACATATTTCTGCCGCGCTATTTTAATTAAATTATCCATCACAGGCCAATGAACGTTTTAAAAACTCTAAAATGTCCGCCGTCCAATTCGAAAACATAGTCCGTAAAATTGATGTGTCTATTTTTAATTTATTGCACAGCACTAAAACTGTGCCGCATTCGACTATTCGACTAATAGATTTCGATAATTGCGATTCCGAATCGAGTTTCCCACGGAGATCGAATCGTTTCACAAATATATAGAGCGCTATTAATCGAATCGATGTAGGTGCAACAGTAGCTAGACGTATTGTAGTGATGGGAAATATATCGATTGAGAGAAACGCATAGATCGACTATTGAAATCACATTAATGAAGAACTTAGTTGTATTTTTTACTTATTTATGTATTTAATATATTTCAGTCTGTCGCTCTATAATAGGAAAAAAATGTAGAATATTAATTAAAATCTTATCTCTAAGACCTGTAAAACGTGTCTCCATTTACTTGAAACAGATTTCGTAACTAGCAAAGAGAACGGCTAATAAATTATGAACATCGATCGTTGCTTTGATAGTGTGAAGTAAATTGAATAATTGAGACATCGACTATAGTTGGTTGGTGTGTAGGCGGGAAATTATTCCATTAATATCCTCAAGCAGTATTTGATTATTCGTTAATAATTAATTGAACGATTCCGACCACCAATCGACTGACCTTTTATGAGATCAAAGAATGTATTTTAGACAATGTTATGCATATTAAGCAACAATATATTTTTCAGGTTTTCTACTACTAACTATTATATTTCCACTTTTGTACATTAATACTATTTTCACCACATTATAACCGAGAAAAACTTAGCGGCATAATACGTCTAGCATACGCCATATCATGACATTTTATAAATTTCACAGAGACAAATATCACCTAAATTTGTAAATTTATTACAAAGCCACCAAAAAAATCATCGATTAAAATATCCCAAAGAATTCCCATCCCTAGCTAGCAGTCGTTAGCGTAACCTTAACCAGGCTGTTATCCCAACTCTGCTCATTAACCGAGCGGTAAGAAGTATACAATTACCGATCAACGATTTGCAAGCTCATAACGATTAGAGATTAGATGGATTGATACCGAAGTTCATTTTGATTGATTAAACATCATATTTTTTATTTAATCATATTTACAGTATACCTAAAATAAAATATGAAGCAAAGTTTAGCCATCGCGATTCAACGTGGCAACGCGGCGAGCGTAATGGGCACCTTTGCACTGGGAGCGAGCCGGGGTGGGCTCTTCGATTAATTTATGTTTATTTTATTTTGTTTATTAATTAAACTGTATGAACATTTTCTTTGTGGATAAATACTCATTCCTTTTGCGTAGCATTCTGACTCACTTCAGAATGCTACGCAAAAGGAATGAGTATTTATCCACAAATAATGTTGGCTACTGAAACAAGAGAAAGCCTTCCAGCGATATCAGGGCCGGTCCATAAGACGGCTACTTAGATTTCCAAGATAAAATAATATGCTTTCTATCGTCTCCCATATTATCTGATTAGCCTAGTCAGCAAAGCTTTGGATTCTCTCATAATTAGTAGTAGAATCAATTAGTGTTTTCTTCCATTGTACATGTCATGCATATTTACCTATGTCACTTGAAAGAACAACCGCTCGAAACACTGCAGTTAGATGGAGCCATGTCATTAAATTTCTACTTCTTAAATTTTTAATTTATTCTACCGCTTAAACCTACATGAATAATAGACATAGGAAACACTCGTGAGTGTCCAGAAATAAGAAATAACATGGATAGATAGATATTCAATTTTAAAGGAAACTACTAAACTCCTTGCTACTGAAAATAGGTCACACGTATAATCTAGTCACTTCTATGGGTTTTTAATCTGTGCCGAGTTCACGACCTCGTTGGAACCTCTAATCGATGTTCTAATCGCAACACTTCGATTAAACTAGTTATCGAATCATCAATCGATAGTATCGATGCGGAATTAGGTCGCGTATTAACTTTGCTAGCAAACGTTTCAAACGTTTCAGCTTGTTTAATCTAATATATTAATAATACATCTAATATATTACGTTTCTGTATAGTTTATTTAATTACTATCGATTCGCTACTCAATACGAATTTGCTCACATTATATTCAGCAAATTGCAGTCATTTCCAGGTATGATAATAAGTAAATAAAAAATATTTTTGGCGACATAATATTTTGATTGTAACATACTTATTATATGAACAAAGAAACTCAATTTTTTGGTATCTTTGAGTTCGCACGTGTCAATTACAAGTCGTTTGCGATTTCTTGGTATCTAAAAGGTATCGCTGTATCAACACGAAAACAATGTTTTGTTTACTTACGTACAACTTTGGAATTCGGCGAAAAACAATCAGCATTACGACATGTTTCGCGAAATTTTTTCTCTGCCCGAATTACGAATTTGCGAATACCTGGAAAGTACAATTTTCTTCTTATCATAATACACATAAGTATATATGTTTTTAAGCGTATTTATTCTTATTTTTTATGAATAGCATAAAAAATGAAGATAATTAACTTAGTATGAAAGTCGAGATCGCATAGTTTCGTAAGTTTTAAGTCATAGTCAAGAGACTACTAATATTGTACGAAAGTATCCGGGTTACAAAGATTTTTTACTGAAACTTTCATTTGATCCCAGCTCGATAAAAATAAATACACTGGCCATCCATCCAAAGTTTGACAGCAGTTGTAGTTGCTTAATTTTGGAAAATATGGATTACTTAACATATTTCATTTGTATTTTTATATATTATGCAGAAACGAGGTAACGTTGGCAGTTGTCAGTTACTGTAACAAATGATTTCTTGAAAAGGATAAGAAAATGAGGAAGGAATATAATCCAAGAAAGGGTATTTAAATCGATTTTCATTGTTCGCCTAATAGCTGTGTGGGCTTCAACGTAGATAATAAATGTGCAGAAACATAATTTAATATTAAAAATTTGAAACACATAGATTAGTGAGACACCCATAACAATGAATACCAATTAAAATGAGGTCACTTAAGATGGCTACCACAAATTTAATCACGCATTTTGGCAATTTATTTACCAATATCTTGGTGCAACGGATCTCAAGCGATGAGGAAGAAATACACGATCCGCCGGGGGCGCCTCGATCGCCTATCCTCACCCGTCGCGGTGCGCGAGCGGTTGCGAGAGCGGAGCGGGCGCAGAAGCGGGGGGGTGCGGCAGTGAGTCGGCGAACCAGTCTGGACGAGGCGGCCAACCGGGACGCGCGTGCTGACTCGTCCTCCTGATGATGGAAACCTCAGATTTCCGAAACTTGTCGAGCTAATTTTTCGACGTAATTTTTGACGTAAGTGCTAGCCGGTTAATACAACTAAATTTATTTACCTTTATAAAACTATTGTGAAATTCGTATGATCTCGTATTGCTTTGCGTATGTAATTATAATATTTTGTTAGCTATAGGCGGGAGTGGTCAAAGGAGAAGTGTGTAGTCGCTATAATATTTTTTAATGGATAAACATGAACAAAACATCTTTTACCTGACGTTTACTAGATACATGCATGTTTTAATTTTGTCGGATTATTTACTCACATTTCCAAAACTGTGGAATAAAAGCTAAATATTCGTGATCTTTTATCATCGTCTAACCAAGTTCTCCATCTGTTCCTCTACTCTTCTGTGTCGACCTTCCCGCCCACTCGCGGCATCTGTAGATTGCGATGCAGGAATGGGCTCGGTTTCACTGCGACATGAATATTAATAACTAATGTGCGATTAAAGTGCAGCCGTTATTTATGGAGGAAGAGTTCGCTAGCGTGGGATGAAGGTGTGACGGTGGACTTGTTTTAACATCATCATTATAATTAATAAATTGTGGAAGAACAGACACTTCTAGGGAGGATGAGGTGGCTTGCTAACTTTCGTCATCAGTTTCCCAGTCACAAGCAAACAAACGTTTAAACATTCGTTTAAACGTTTGTTAATTAAACATTTAATAATTATTTGTTAATTAAACATTTTTGTATCATGAACAATGATATTTCAATCGTTTTTGTGCAATTTTGGAAACAAACCGTCACCTAGAGATTTTTTTTTATTAAATGCCAAAACCGTGGGTTACCTCGCAATGGGAAAGTTTTTGGTTTAATTTAAACATTAAAATATACCCTGCGTAACGTAAACCTTACGTACTTTTTATTCACCTTCAAGCCATCCTTTTATTTCCCGCTTAAAACAACAAGCCTTCAGCGCCACCTTCCGAGCGCAAAACTTTCGTCAGCTGAAATTCAACTATTCCACGAGACATTTAAACAAGCATCACATTCTTGCTCACACGGGTTCCAATTTCAAAAACAAAGCTCTAGAATGTTCGCTTGCAACCGACAGGGAAAATAACCGCTGGGGAATAAAAGCGGGGATATTTCGCCGGAACGATGCCCCCACGCGACTATTGCACATACAACGGGGCGATTAACGTTACTCCAGTTTTGCCGGTTACAGCATTCTATGCCAAGATGGTTGTAAGGGCGTCTTTCAATGTAGTTTGCTCAGAAAGAAAACTTTTACACCTTGACACGTACTTGACCAGTGCACCAAGAAATATGTGATAGTCAAAATATTATATCGACCTATTAATATTGATAGTTTAAAACACGCACGACATAGATTTTCCTTGTCATTGTTGCACAAGCATGAAAGCACAGTAGATGATTTTATCGCTAAAAGTTTAGTGTCATGAAATCTCAAGTGACAGGGAATCATATTGTATTACCTATCTAGTAATTTCCTCTTATTTAATACACTAGATTTAATTAAGTTCATACGTAATTCTTTATAACGTTAGTTTTCAAACTATTAAAGTTTAATACTTTTGACACTAGAGTAGGTTATTTTAATACCACCTAAAATTTTAATACTCACATATAATTACACCTTAATGCGTTCAGTAAAAAATCCATTCGTCCATTGGCTAGACAATGTCCGTAATAAATAGCTCTAGTTAAAACTAGGTTCAGGCGCGGTTAGATCGGCCGTCGCTATTAGTGCTGCAAAACACCGCCCGCTTTGAAATCAATGGCTCACTTACTACGATTTCCATTGGAATCAAAGACACGATAGTAACAGACGTGTAATTATATTTATTTATCATTTAACCACCTAAACCTTATAGTATAGAAATGAAACTAGATAGAGATTTAAGTCCAAACATTCAGAAAGTCGCAAATTGTGGCATACGAAACTTTGGCACAAATATATCATGCACTTTCATAAAAGCTATCTATATCATTATTTTACTCTTCCACTTATTTACATACCTAGTAGTAAATGATAAAAAAACATGGATTCACTTATTATTGCGATACATACATAAGTGAAGTTACAGGTAAAATGTGTGCCAAATAAATCAACAACAAAATTCATATAACGCATGCTGCTCGATTCGTCGCCAAGGTCACGTGATAAGGCAAAATATTGGTAGTAAGTAGTTAGGCGTCTAGGATTATATGGTCTAAGTTCACTTGCGACGATTTCCATTCCAATAAATTCGATTCGGTTCAAGTTCGCGGTAGCGGAGGGATTTATGGCCAGAGACTGTACCCGGGTACATGTCCTATTGGAAGTGACAGAGATATGTATGTTTCTGAACTTAACTACCTGCAGATATAATGATATGTAGGTGGACTAGACCAAAGTAGTCTTATAGAAGCTTCATTATGTTGGCTGGTCGTTTTTTATTAAAACGGGTTAGCACTTGACCACAGTTGATGGTAAGCTATTACTGTGGTCTAACAAAGTCAATAGTTTAAAATACTACATGTTGATTTCTGTTTTTTTTTTGTTTATACGCCTTCATTCAAGTCAGTAATTATATCAATAAAATAAAATCTTTCTTTTTGTAGGAGCACCTTAAAACAGAATTGAAGGTCGCGTCTTCTGTTTCCAATTGGCGCGCAATTATTGACGACTTATAACTATATACTAATAACAATATGTAAAAAAGCTTAGTTAATATGACAAAATGGTAACAAAATTGACTTAAGACGCTCAAATCTAACACATTTCCCGTACTATGCCCACAATCTATACCCCAACAAAATTCCACATCCACAATCCATCCTCCCCGTCCAGCCTCCGAACAGATCGCCAGATCTACGACCATTCAAGCAATTCCCGAAGAGATTTGTTTTCCGAATAAAAGCTTATTGTCTGTAAGAGTTTAGCTGTCTTGCTCGGTATTAAATTACACAAGTGCTCGACAAAAACTATAAAAGACTTCGTATGCAATACATTGAGTCGGGGAGGTTGGAGCGATGCCAATTTATTATTTTCTGGGCCCCGGTGCTGTTGCGCGGAGATAGAGCTGGTCTAGTACCTGCGAAAGAGATTGTTTGGACCTGATTTTAAGTCCTATGTGCCTGGATTTGCTTGTAAGGCTGCAGTACGAAAGATAACTTGAATTTGTTACAGATTTTGTAGTAATTTGTTACTGAATTCAAATTACAAATATTACAATAAAAAAATATACAGAATACTTGGTTACAAGAGCTTTCGAGTCCTCTGACTTCAATAAGTACCTAAGTATTACATTTAGAAAGTAAATATAATGTTCTTAAATCTCCTTAACTAATTATTTATATGGTTCAAACTAATTTCTTAATAAATAATTATCTGCGAAACTATTCCAATGTCTTATTGGTAACTAGAACTTAAAGCAACGGAATTATTAACAGTAATTGGTGTCTAAAATAGATCCTTTGCTTCGAGCTAAAATTTAATCCAAGTGCTAGGTATAACTAACTCCATGTCAATTCTGAGTAGTAGTAAATACAAACAGTAAAAGCAACGACAAGTCTCTAACTATTTGTTCAGTATTTCTAAGTACAGCCCACGGCCGTGCTATTTGTATCAATTTGTGCGAAACATCTGATCCCATTACAGCCAGTATTCTTACACAAGCATCGCTGAGCCGATAGAGTGATAGTCGTTGAAGTATCTACTGGGTTACTTGTAAAGGATTTATTTGTGTGAACCTTGGACCACAGTTTCGCATGTGCGGGTGTCGCTTCTGCTGTCTTAGTGGTCAAATGCATGACTGTTCAGTGTAAAAAAAAACAATAATAATTGTAAACTGAAGTTCTAAGAGCGATAATTTGTCTCCTGAAAATAAATTATTTAATAATTATTTTGTACATTTTTAAAACACTTACTTTTTTATATCTTCCTTTGCTTCTTTAACAGTTTAGAAAATTACACTGAAATCGCATTAGATTTCACTTATCAGCCAAATGGCGAAAAATGACACAATTTGACCGCAACTTTTTAGCTAAGTTTTACCTCGAATATATAGGTATAGTACTACTTATTAGCATGACAATGTTAATTGTAAAAAAAAGTTTATTTGAAACAGTTAAAATGTTTTACAGTGTTAGCTAATTGTAGGTCCCGACTGTTCGTCTAGTACAACAGCTTGATAAACTCTAGACACCAGAGTTCATACGATTAGAAGAAGAAGCCTAACTATCCTCTTATGTGCCGTAATCTCTACACATACCCCTGTACACAGAATAGATCCTCACAAAAGGCTGGCGTAACAAGAAAAATAGCTCGATCTAGCCTCCAGACCGGTGGGCGTGATGGCACGGCGTCCCACAAAGTGATGCCATTTCAATTTCAACTATTTCCTCTTGCGGTACCAAAATAATCTACTCGTATGATATGATACGGTGTTTAGAAGCTTATAAAACTGAACCTGAAAATGTTTTTTATGATCTTTTCTATGTTAATATATGAAATTGTTATACATCAAAGACTTTACCATCGGATGAATGTATGCATGCAATTCTCACAAAATAAAGTTATCTTCGGAAATTAAGGCGCTAAAGTTATCATATTACAATGATAACGGTCAATCACAATAATCATGGTTGCGTTTTCGTGTTACTTACACTTATGTACTTACTATATTTTACGTCGTGAAAATTTAATATTGGTATAGGATGTATATTTGACCTTTTTAGCTTTGTTCTCATAATTAAAAAAAACCGTCACATTTAATTGACATAAGTATGTACTCTCAGCAAAGAATTTCTTGCCTCTCTCACTCTTCCACGGTTTATGAAAATTCTTTGTTATATTAAAAAAAAACTGTTTCCAACCTTTTAAAATAAACCACAGATAAATTAAATAATTGCAACATCAGATACAAAGAACCGAAAGCTCAGCTCCAAACCACGCGGTACCTTTATTTAATAATATTGAAAACAGCAATATGGTTGCAAATTTAAATATTCTCTGGCGGTATCGACCAAACGGCTACATTTATTGGTACTTACATAAACATTAATACTTGCGCAAGATAGTGGCCAGTATCGAGAAATATGTAAAGGTGGAATGCATTGGAGAAGACCATTTCTTACAATCTTTTAGTGACAAAAATGTTTGGCCCCAAAATTTGGAATGACCTGCATACAATATACAAACCACTACAATCAAAACTGTTTACCTTTACGCCTAAGCAAATGATCAGCCAGAAAATGTCCTTGACTCATGTTGAGGGAAACAATGGTGGAACAACAAGAAAAAAAACAAAGCTGTTTTTTGGTTTGAGTTTCAAAAACCAAGCAATTCTTAGTAACATTTAAGTCATTTCTAAAGTTATTTACCGACATGTTTGAGGACCACAATATCCGAGGACATGTGTCTTCCGTGGAAGGACCTGGGCGCCCACCACGATGTATCTGCCCAAGAAAACTCCCCTAACGAATTAATTCTGCGGGGGAGTCACGACCCTCAGTCATGAGGAAATACGACTCAAAGAGAGAAAGTTATTTAAGTAGGTACTATTAATTGATTCTTAAATAGTCATTGTTACCAACGCACAGTGTGATATTGCGAAGCTAGCCATTTAAGCTAAAGTTGCATGAAATCCAAGTGCGTGCATACCTCGCCTTACACTTACAATGTTTCCGCCAGTTTCGCTCGGAATGTTTTCGCTCATTTCGCTTAACAAAGTTTTAATTAAGCTCGCGAATAGATTTTGCCGTAACTTTAATCTGCCAGCCTAGCAGCTGTTTACGTACATAAATTATTTTATTATTGTCCAATAGAATATCTTATTATCGGATTACGCTAGTCGGAGTTTTATGTAGCACTAAACTAAGGAAAATGTGAATTGATTATTTGTTGCGCAGAGTACAAATATAAAAGTCTGAACAACTTTGTTGCTATGCTCTTTTATTGCCATATTGCCGAGTTTAGGTGTAGTGAAATGTTTTATGTTTTGATATAAAATCTAGTTGATGAACATTATAATTTCAATAAAAAAGAAAAAAAAAATATATATTTCAGGACATATCACACAGCGCCATCTAGCCCCACACTAAGCAAACGCTTGTGTCGTGGGTACTAGATAACGGATATAATACTTATATACTTTTCTTTTGTAAATACATACTTATTATACATACAAACGACCAGACTCAACACAAGTAATTATAAATTTTAAAGTACGTAAATACTTGTGTCATGCGGGAATCGAACCCGCGACCTCTAGATTAGAAGGCAGAGCCACTACCAACTAAGCTAACAGGCCAGTCAGTGTCAATGGACATGAAATTCGTATAGCTGTCGCATATAGTAATCTGAACTGCATTTTAATAGCAATTCAATGCGGCATTGCTGTAGTCATTTCCAACAGTTTGATACCTAAATACTTTTTGGTAAGCGTAGTTAATAAAATAATACTAATAAAAGTTATCTATAGCTATATTCTCGGACGAGTCCGTTAAAAAATGGCTGCGGAATTTATGTCATAAATTTATAACCTAACCTATACAATAGGATGAAGAAGGTGAATTTTTATTCTGGAATTTTGTCTTAATCATCTATTGCCTTTTTTATTTATGTTTTTGTTATTGCTTTTATTCGATAGATGTCGGTGTCTTGTGAAATGCGAAACCGCGACGCCATCTACGAGTAAGAACGGATCGCATATTAAGATTATCTCTAACGACCGAAAAGCTCATTAAATGTCTCTATCGAGCTTTCTAAATTCTACGTGAAAGCTTAACCATGCGTGATAAGATAAAATTTTATTGCCATGGTGTACAAGGTTCTTGATTACCAAATTAAATACATAATCAAATACTTAGATAAAAAGTACACGTTGAAAGGAATTTGTTAAAAGCGTTTTTCATTCCCGTACTGACCACACCTTTTGCCACAATGTTGTTTGTGCAAGTGTCGCTTTAGACAAATTAGTTAGAAAGTCAGAAATTTCAAAAAAATGACATCATGATCAAATGCCTGTTGTTATGTGTACCGGTTGCGGATAAAAAAAACAAATAGAAGCACCGACACTGACTTTTAAAATACGTAGTCTGCCTTTATTGTACCCCATAAATCACACAAAAATACAATCAAACTGAAATAAAAGTACTTGGTGCATAGAATCAAACGTTTATATAATTTGGCATCCATCTTTGTGGTGTAGTTGCAGTGAACTTGTCTATTTTTTTTTGCTGAATATTTGTTAAGACACATTCAAATTTCAATTATTATTGTAAAAACTTCTGAATATGAAATAGCTAACTAATATTATACTGTAAAATTACGACGACTTCTCAGTACTCACGTGCATAACGTATGTATATTTTACTGTAGGTATATTCCTCTGCTTTTACCACCGTCATATTTCCTCACATATCTCCAAAGTACTTCTCAAACACCATAAAACTGCCGAAATATAGTGCGAATAAAGCGAGAAAACAGCAGCATCTGCAAGCGCCCTTATAATATTATCTTCCAATATAATACTGCAATAATAATTCCATTTTATGTCTCCCAGATAATGGAATTAGGTATGAAATAATATGGTCACCTATTCACCCAGTTGCTCGCTCGTATGGAATAGTTTATGTTAGACACATGGACTAAAGTATGCTTAGACTTCCAACTACTTATATTATGTTCTAGAATTAAGTACCTGCATCAGTGTTTACCGTAAAGTCGTTCGTTCCTAGAAATATTTATGTAATGTGTCTTTGTTGCTTCTGTACTAAAAGTATACAATTTTGTATTTTGCTATTTGTTGAAATTATATTTTCCACGTCACAGCGCTCCATACAACATGTTTCGGCAACCATTTTTAGTTGAAAAAAACCGACATTTCTGTCATAATAATATATCAATGTAATAATACGAATAAAAAAAACTTGTCACCCGTACTTACTTATTTGTTTATCAATTATCACATTATATTTGTTACTCACCTAACCACATGGTTTTTTTGTGACATGTAGGTATGTGTTTCGAAGCTCTCTCATCACAATAAGGCGTCTGCCACCTAAGTAGTTAGTCAGAATAGAAGCCATGTGTGCAGTGGTGCTAACGCGCAGAGAATGCGTTCACTCTATATATTATTATAGTTTACTATCGCGCGAAGTGGGTTTGATGTGCATAGTGCAAGTGGCATTGCGATTATGATTATTCTGCTCTAACCATAGTATCATTTCTACATATTTTTTAGTTTATAGTAGTTATTTCTGTAGTATTAGCACATAGTATATTTTTATATATTACGTAGTATAATATACATGATGTAAGTATGGGTTAGAATAGTATATAATTTTAAATGTTTATGTTTATTGTTTAAGATTTTATAGTCAAATTTCATGTAATCGTTATTGTACACCCCGTCTAGTCTGTTTTTTATATATTTTCCTCTCCATCCTACGGTTGCCTGGAAGAGATCGCTTTTAGCGATAAGGCCGCCATTTGTGGCATTAGTTTTAATTAATTGTCTTTTCTGTTTGTGTATTATGTTTTTTTGTGTCCAATAAAGTATCAATCAATCAATCAATCAATCAATTTTACGTCATAATCATAAATATATCTTATACATTTGTATGAGTGTTAAAGTGTTCAAAACACCCGAAATAACATTAGAATTTACATGGTTTGGCAACTACAAATCTATGAATGACAGCCAAGATTCACTAGGTGATTTGATAAAAGTATTGATAGTGTAATAATATTTTTACATCTCAAAGAGCATGACTTCAAATTAGCACCGTAATTATGATATGTATGTTTTTGGGGATATTGAGAAAGAATTGTAAAATATAACCTTTTATTTTTACTCGAAGTTATATCAAACTATGTAGTATGGTAAATTGATTTCCTATTAGTCTATGTAAACAAGTAAGTTATGTGTAAAGTAAGCCTATATTTAGTGCTTTAGTGCGTAGTGTAGTGTCTAATATACAGTGATTTAGGGCTTTGATTTAGTGATAGTGCTTACAGTTTGTGTTAGATCTAATCGTTTAGAAAATACGCATACAGCGGGTATATCAAATGGCTAGAAAGATGGAATCATTAACATGCCATTCTATCGTCTAAATAAATGTATTAGTATAGGTATATCGGATGTTATTATTAGTCATTCATATTTTTTTTTCCAACTTTAAAATCTATTTTAAAGACAAGGGGGAAAAAAACTAAACATACCTACTACTACTAACTACTACAAAAAAGGGGCACTTAGAAAATCTTTAGAAAAGCCAAAAGATAATCTAAGTGCTCCAGCCCACTACCAGAGGGCAGCGTGCCCAGCTTACTGGCCGCATTACCACGCTGGATGGCAATGCTACAAATTAATACATTTGTTGGTAATAGCCTTAGAACTGTAAAATGTGCGTTTGCTTTCGCGCTAAAATTTATAAATATATTTTCAAAAAACCTGTGGTAGTAAATTCAAGATATTTAATATAAATTTCGGATTATGAAAAACATTAGTTAGCATGTATCAGTAAATTACAATGTTGGACTAGTCAACGTTTAAAATTACTTTTCAAATAGTAATTGCTTGTGTTACTCCACAAAATTATCAATTTTTATTTATTAAACATTGTTTATGTTTATTCGAATAAATCTGACACGACGAGCGAATATTTTAATATCAAATAGATAAAAGCGACTCAAATGTGACAGTTATTTGTTTGAGTAGGCAGCTTTAAGGCTTTAGGCCTCCAACAGATACTTTCGGCAGATTCTTCATGTTGATATCAACATATATGCGGACTTATTAAATTTATTCGTGGTTTGGTAAGCATTGTTTTAATAGTTATAATATTATTTTTGGGTATTATACAAATAGGTATTTATTATAAAAATTTTCTTTAGTCTGGTTTTGGCTGCAGATCCCCAGCAAACAATACAATAATTGAGAATGGACTGGCATAGCGCTATATACACAATCTTTATGGTTTTAGTATCAGAGACTGCGCCAAGACGTTTAAATATATGAATCATTTTACGAAGCCTGCTATATACAGAGGTGGTTTGTTGCTGGAATTTAAGGTTCTGGTCTATTGTTACCCCAAGGTATTTTATGTGATCCACACATTGGAGTTCAGGACAGTCGCAGGTGCTTCTGTAATTTTGGCGGTCTACACAAGAGTGTAGTTTAAGGGAGATGGATTTAGGTCGTGTGCTTTCTGTAACCCTAAATGCAATGTATTTCGTTTTACTGATATTTAACGTAAGAAGGTTGTGTTGGAGCCAATTTGCCACTTGAGTCAGACCCTGCTGCGCATACTCCACCGCTTCTTCCCAGCTGTCCCCAACGAACACGAGACTCGTGTCGTCAGCGAAAGTGTACGTGCTGGCGTTTTTTATATTTAGCTGACATAGGTCATTGATATACGTAAGAAAGAGTGTTGGTCCCAGTACACTTCCTTGAGGTACACCAAATGAAACTGACGTATAGTCACTGAACTGGTTCAAAATTTTGACTCTTTGTTTACGATTGCTCAAATATGACGAGAACCAGTCCAGAGCTGTCCCTCTCACTCCAAGAAGCTCCAGCTTTTGCAGCAGGATTTGCCAAGATACCGTGTCGAAGGCCTTGGCGAGGTCTAAAAAGACCCCTATGCACTTTTTTTTGGAACCTAGTTTCTGAGAAACGTCATTAACTAGTGCTACAACAGCATCTTCCGTTGACTTTCTGGATCTAAAGCCATACTGGTTTGCTGACAGAATATTGTTCTCTTCAAGGAAGCCTAAAAGACGTTTGTTTACTACCTTCTCCAAAATTTTAGAAAGAGAGGGTAGTAAAGAAATAGGTCTATAGTTCGAGACTGTTGAGGAGCAACCAGATTTATATATTGGGCAAACGTCTGCTATTTTTAGGCTATCAGGGACATGACCATTAAGGAGGCTAAGATTACATATGTGCGCAATGGGGCGGGATAAGACATGGCAGGCTTTTTTTAAAATTACATTACTAATTTGATCGTAACCAGGGGCAGATGCAGATTTGAGACCCGATATGATTTTACTAATTTCAGTTTCGTCAGTTGGCGTCAAAAACAGAGAATTAGAAGGAGTGTTTTCAAGATGTATCGAGTTGGCTAGTTCCTGCTGAGTTTTATTCAATTTTGACAGAATGTTTTGCGCTAGATCATTACCCACAGATGAGAAAAAGTTGTTAACATCATTTAACGAATCAGTTTCAGAATTGCCAGTCTTGAGTAGATCACTGGAACCAGTTTTGACAGTTTTTATATGACATATGTCTCTGACAGTATTCCATAGTTTTTTACTATTCTTTTTATTATTATCTATCTGACGAGAGTCATAGTCATTTTTTACTGATCGAAGAATTGTTATATAGCGGTTTCTGTAGTTTTTATATTGTTTTAACAATTTCTGGTTGTTGGGATATTTTTTGGACTGAAGGTGTAAAAAATCTTTTCGTCTTGCACAATTAAGGAGACCTTTTGTCATCCAAGGTTTCGTAAGTACATCAGCGCTGCGAATTTTGCAAACAGAAGTGCTGTTTTTAATTATGTCCCCTATTAGGTCTACGAGATGTTGAGTTGCGACTTGTGGATCTGTTATGCTATAAAAATAGTCCCAATTTATGGTTTCTAGAGAAGCAACTACATCATCGTTATTAATTTTTACTAGCTCTCTGTTTGTTTGCGTAGGCTTCATTACAAATCTGTCAATTCCGGTAATTACTGTGTCGTGATCTGTTACATCCGAATCACTGACTACAACCCTTGATAAAAGTTTAGACCTAATAAGCGAGTGATCTAGGCAAGTTCGATCGTGTGTGGCCAGAAGATGTCCTGGAATAAGTCCATACTCAGCTGTTAGATCAAGGAATTCATCTGCGTTTTTGTCAACCGATGTAGGTGAGATGTCTATGTTTATGTCTCCAGTCACGATGCAGGATTCGGTACTAGTTGTTGATAAGATGTTTCTGAGACAAGATAGAAAGATATCTGCATTTTTGAAAGAAGGGCTACGGTAAATGGCGATGATGCTTAAAGCTGTACCAAGTTTTAGAACAAGACAATTGGCGTCGTTAAACTGAGGCTCAACAACTTCAAAATTTAGATTTTGTTTGGTGTAAATGACTAACCCATCATTTTGATTACGAAGTACTGTTGAGGCATGGCAATTATATTTCGGTAAGATAATTTTTTGGAAGTACTGATTGATCCATGTCTCAGTAAGTATTATAACATCAGGCTCAAAGTGAAGTCTAGACAGGTAGACTTGAAAACTGTCGAAGTTCTTATTGATGCTTCTGATGTTTTGCGTCACAATAGTGATCTGCTTTGAAATATCACCCATGTAATGGAGACACCCTTCCGGTGAGGCTACTCTGCAAGTGTCAATCAAGTTCGTGCTATCAATACTTTCAATAAGATCAACGTTATTCATTACTACTGGCGTACTTGAATGAATCGTAAATTAAACACAGGAAACCCAATGGAAAACCTGTACCTTGAGGGTTTTTTGTATGTATTGATATCGTGAACTTGACTGAGTAATTGCACAGAGGAGTGAGTGTTGTGTTTAGTGTAGTGTGTGAGTGTGATGTGTGTGTTAACAAGTAGTATTGGTAATAGCAGGGCACAATTATAATAAATAAAATAGTTACATACATTAAATTAGTTCCATTAGTTGGCCAAACATATTTTTCATGTTTTTGTTCGAACAAGTACACACAATGTTTAGGCTGGGAACTATTTATATACAAGATCGCAAGGCCTACGCCTAGTCACTTATGGGCTAATTTTGCAAAATCGTCCTCATTTGTGATACGGATCTGTGGCGAACCTTCTGCCTTCCTCAGGAAAACACGACCATGAGATGTCCAACAGAAGGCGTATTCGTTCCGTTTAGCAAAGTCACGCGCAAGAAAATGCAGTTTGCGTTCAGTTGGAGTCAGGTTTTCTGATATGTAGACCGGTTTTGCGGGGCCATCAATATGAAGGTGAGAAGTAGATAGTCGATCCTGTGAATTTTTCTTGTTATACTGTTTCAGGGAAGCTAAGATATTTTCTTTAGCAGTGACCGTCGTGAATTCAGCTACAATTGGCTTAATTACTGCCTTTGTTTGGATACGATAGATATCTCTTATTTCAGATTTTTGCAGAGCTATATCGAGTTGGTTGGCTGCGGCACAAACGATCGTTTTAAGGTCATCTTTCGATTCTTTCAGACTTGCTGGAACGTTTCTTATTTCGATGCTAGAGCTACGTAATGTACGTTGGAGCATTTCAACCTTATTTTTTAGGTCAGAAATTTCAAGTTTATTTGCTGAATTTTCAGCCTGTAGTTCTTTAATACTCTGGCATTGTTCCTCAAACTTCTCCATAACAGTCACTACTGTTGCTTTCACAAAATTGAAATAGCCCAAAGAGCTATTCTAAAAGTAGCCTATAAAAAACCGTTCAGGTACCCAACAAACCTACTCTACAAAGAAACTGAATATCTGTCCGTTCGTCAATTATATATATTAGCAGTGACACTCCGCTTCCATAAATCAGCGAAACCATTAGCATATGTAACCTCTCGATATACCACATGGCACAAACCTCGTGCAATGAATACTGTTGTCATGAATTCTTTCTTATATAAAGGGCCTTTTCTTTACAAAATAATCGATGACGAACTACAAATATTATCCGACACACGATATAAATGTAAAAAGAAAATTACCACATGGCTATTGACGCATGACTACTATGACACGGAACGAATCTTTACAACAAGTAAATATTTGAAGCGATTGGGCATTACCTATACCTAGTTAAAAAAATGAAAATAGAAATAGCCCGAAACAATACCGTAATTTTACAATACTAGGCCTATTTCTATATAAATTAACATAAAATTAAATTTTAATAGGAGATATCTAATCCACTGATAGTTGAGACATCCTCTTCCATTCATAACTAGAACACTAACGACAATACAAAATGACATATATACATATATATTTATATATACACACACTTTTGCATTATCTCCAGTCACACTACACAACAACAAAAACAATCATCCCATACGAACACAACACACATCAAACAAGTAGTACGGGCACTTTGTGGACTTTCCTATGACAACACTGAGTTCGGCCAAAATGTTTGTTTCCATAGCCATGACTTGACATTAACAGTGTTTTACTTTTCTTTGAAATCTGTTTATGTATCAAATTTTTATTCAAAACCTTTTCAAAATCTAGAAAATAAGTTTAATTTTTAGAGTATTTTAGTGGTTACTAGTGCAATTGGGCTGTACGACACAGGCAAGCCTAGTGTACAGCCCAGCGCACACCTCCACCAATATTGGATACTAAGGTACTGATATAGAATCATATCTCTTGTGTACTTTATAAATGTACTGATTTTAAATTGAGGAATATAACTAAAACTAGAAAATACTTTTGCAAAATGTATTTTAAAAGGCCATTCCTTGCCTGATACCAGTGTATTGTAGAAATTCAAACAACCATGGAATTTTAAAATCAAGCAACTCTTACCCTATTCATATCTGAGATTGACTATGTTTAACATTACCTACACACATAGAAGTTTCTACTGTTCCTGAATATTTTGGCGTGGCATATAATGAATATTGCTATAAGTTATTTATCAAATGCTTAAGTGTTTTTAATTTAAACTTTTCATTGGAAAATGATCAAAAATCATCACTACCGGATTGGAACCTGAATTTCTGTAAACTGTACATTTATTTATAAATAACATAGCCTGCCCTCCACAACACAGGTTATCCTAGTGTGGAGTGCAGTGAACATATTGTTATAGTTCATAAGTGTTTGACTCAAAATAAATTATTATTATTATTATTACCGAATTGATTACCAAAAGTGATGTATCTACTGCCTGCCTGCATGCAATTCTAAGTAATATCTATGGTAATTAGGGTCTTAGAAGAATTTTATAATTTATTATAAAACCAGATCTTAGAAAAAATATTCCTTCTTACAATTTTCAGAAAAACACTGTGTTGAAAAATTTATTATATTCAGCAATTTTACACACTGCAACTTTTACCGAAAAGCGTTAAGCACTATTTAATTCTTGCCAAAACTATAAAAACATATTTTACATGCAAAAATTCAAATACAAATACAACAAAGTCCGCTTCCGAGACTAGCCTACGTCTCAATAAATAATATTGTCTCCAAACATTTTCCGTAAACCCGCAAACGAACCATGACCAACCAGATCTATGTTTATCGACTAGTTAGCTCCACGTGGGCATCACTATCTACTGTTGATTTATAGTGACGTGCTGCATGAATTATCGATACTTGCTGGACTTTCTCAAGGATAGAATGTATCCTTGTTGCTATTTTTAGAATAAACGCTTTTTTTTAAGAACCTTGAAGTTTGAAAGGTTTTTTTAAGTCAAAGCTAAGTGCTGTTCAGACATTTGTATCATAAAAAAATAAGTTATATTGCACTTTAAATTATTGTACTATGCAATGATGACAACACATTTTTAGATGATTCTCTTTATGGGAAACCAAAAAGACTTATTTGAATCACTATGTAGTAAATTGTGATTTTATCATGTTTTTTACTAAGTGTGAAAATTGTACGATTTTGATCGCTAAGTGTATATTTTCTCACACAAATTAATCAGAACCTGTATTAGATGTTTGGTTCGATTCCCAGCGGCGCTCATAGTTTACGACCATGGCAGAGCTTGCTTGCATGCATAATCGCTACACTTGATGTCATAGACGAAATATAGTATGAACTTATAATTATGCCAAAGGCTCATAATTCGATTTAAAAACAATCGACAATTGAATTGAGTATATTCTTATACGGAGAGAAAAAAAAACTAAAAATAGTTTTCCTATTGTACTGCCATACTTACTACGCTATATTTTGCCTTGATATAAACACACAACCTAACCATTAGTATAAATACAAATATTATATATTAGGTATAATAGTTTATATATCTGTCATACATATTATGTATACAGTTTTTTTACTGCATTTTAGGCGTTTATTAATAGTGTTGTCATTGTTTGATACGCTAAGTAACGGTGCAGTACATTAAAACCTACAAACAACGTGCCGGAGTGCGCGAGCTACGTGCGAACTGCACATATTATTGTGTTTGTTTGTTTCATATTTATTTATATAAGTATTCCATGTCTTTGTGCAAACTGGTAGCGTTTAGGTGTGAAAGTTTGCATGATTTATGCGTAGTTATGCGTTATTTGTATGTGCGATGCATCTGACAACAAATCTCTTTGTACATTTCAGGATTTTTACTATCAGCGGCCATACGTTGTTTTGTAACAAATAGTCCGTTTTCGTATTATTTCTAGCTCACCTAGAAAAAATTTAAAAAATACTAAATGCATGTGTGTTATTTCAGTACATGACAAGCATAAATAATGTCTATTGACATATTAGCGTACATACATATACAAATGCTTCCTAGTAAAGTTATCCATATAATTTCAATGTATATTTGCGGCAAGCGTAACGGAGTGAAAATGACTATTCGTGGAAACAACGCCGGCATTTTGAATGCACTATTAACTCGCCCACTCTGGTTACAAATAATTAATTAATTAAAATCTAGAATGTGTCAGGTAGGATGTCAAAAGCTCAATATAATGTTTAGTTGTACTTGTTTGCAATATCATTCTCACTTGTGAGAAAAAAATCTTTCATGTTTGATTCCGACACTTATTTTGTCTCTGTACGAAATATTTTACATCCGTTCAGCCGTGTTTTGTGTACGCGGAACAAACACACACACTTACAAACTTTGGTTTCAGTAATATTATTGTGTAATTCGATGAATAACTTATCATAATCCTTGGCGGTTTAACATTATTTTTGCCTTTAATATGCTTACTTTTTACCCGTTATATCTTATTATATTAGTTATGATAAACGTGATACTTGAACAATAATGGGCAAGTAATATGTCAGAAACCCGACAGAGGTCAAAAGTCGGCAATAAATTAGAAACCAATTACAGAAATGATAAAATCGAGATGTGAATCCGACGCCACCCACATTTGGTTATATCATTATCGAGAATCAAATTGAAGTTCAGAGCCGAAACAGAATAATACAGAAGGCTAATTTAATCTAAAACTTCAAGTATCAATATTTTTGACGTTGAATAAGTAAATACATTATATATATGTGTTACATTGTTTCACTGGCCTGTCTTCTTAGTTGGTAGTGGCTCTGCCTTCTAATCTAGGGGTTGCGGGTTCGATTGCCGCATGATACAAGTAGTATTTATGAACTTAACAACTAGTAATGACTTGTGTTGAGTCTGGTCGTTTGTTTTGTATGTATAATAAGAATGTATTTACAAAAAAAGTATATAAGTTTTATATCCGTTATCTAGTTTCCACGACACAAGCGTTTGCTTAGTGTGGGGCTAGATGGTGCTGTGTGCAATGTCTCGGATATTTATTATTATTTATTGTAATCATACAAAAATGTACTCTCATTACTATAACAGTAGCATAACAGATTTTTTTTCAACCATCGATTAATGCAAACAAAAATAAAAGGTATCGGACGAAGAATTTCGCTATTTTATAATGTATATTATGTTGTATTCTATGGCGGTTTCTTTACAAAAAAACTATCGTCTTGTATGTCACCATGAGTTACGGAATCGAAATAAGTCGTTTTTACTTAACAGAAATATAAAAAAAAAACTGTTGAATATAAAGATTTCTGTGCTTTTCTATTTACCGTCCTATTGGAAGTTCGGGGGCGTCCCGAATCCGCGTTGGCAGCGACTGATTGCATCGATCGCTGATTGGATATAACTCACGTTGTGTCACAATTATTGTGCCGTGGTCATCTTTGATTATAGCCATCAGTTACCGTTTACGATAAACCGGCTGTAATAGATAAATCAATTTGATTTTAATGAAGAGTTGGTTGAGAAATGTGCGGAAGTCATCGCTCTTTGTAATAAGCGGTCTTTTAGATATATTAGAAGTAGGTACCTGCGTAATGGGTAGCTTCGGATTTTAAGAGTTCGTTAAACTTTGTCTTTTGAACTTAAGCAATCCTAACTTACCCATACTTAAACATACATAAACAAGTACATGTTTTGAATTAAAATTTTAACTAGTTATTTCTGCATGACTAACATGAAAAACGCCGAAAACTGACGATTGAGACCTAAGTTTTAGTTGTCAGGTAAAAGCTTGCAAAAACACTCGCTAATCTAGCTGAAAACATGAGTAAACAGCTCTAAAATATTAAAAGAAGCGAGCACACATAATCAGTCACGTAGTGCAGCCGCCAGAGTCCTTTAATATCGGGAGTGTAGCTTCTCCCGGAAAATATTATTATATTAAAACCGCCGGGACAGGTGAGCGCCCGGGGACTATCAGATACCGGGACTAAATCAAAATAACTGAACATTTCACTGGAATATTCACTCCACTCCACTCTCACTTCACTTTGCATAATATTTTTTCTCTCGGGCGCCTCTTATTGATCTATTCAATCGTCACAAAGAATTCACTTGCGTAATGTGTTTTTTGGGTTCGCGTTTTGCTTACGGAGAGTGCTTTTGTGAAATTATCTGGATTATTTTTTCCCGCGGTAATGCCTCGCTTCCCGCCGGCTTCCAGTAATAGGTTAGTAATAGGCTTGTTTTGTTCGGGAACGGCGTCTATTTATTGTAAATGTGCTGTGATAAGTATCAACGAAATGAGGTCTGGCGTTTTGGAAGCGCTATTGACCTTGGGAGTTATTTTCAAAGCTTAGACGCAAACTCAGCCAGCAAATAGGTCTCAGAATATTAATTAAAACAAAAACTCATAACCCAACAGCTTTCTCGTCTCGTTAGATCTGTTCTCTATTGCTTTATTGTTAAGGTTCGTATTGAGATGTTTATTAAATCTGTTATTAATTACCATCATGTCAACACTCGGTGTCTTCATCTCAAAGTCAAGTTCAATGAACTCGTCTTTGGATCCTTTCCATTGAAACTAAAGCGTCACAGTACACTCATAATAATTAGGGAATATAATTATCATATTGTTACTCCTAAGAAGAATTAAGTGGATTTATCAGAGCGTGTTCCAAAAGTCGCTTTACATACATTAATGAATCAGTTGGTAAACCGTTTCCTTTAAACAGGTTTAGAACTTTTCAAACCATTATTTTTTTAATCTCATTGTAAATTATTTTTATCGTATATTTTTCTGTTCCCTTTTCCGGAAAAATGTTGTTAATTTTTCTGTTGTATGTGATTTTAATTAGATGTTTATAAAAGGGAATTAAGGGACAGTTGGAACACTAACAAACGTGGGCGTTACGTTTCCGTTACTGGTTCTGTCAGATTAGTTCGTCAAAGTTAAAAAAACGCTGCTACTAATTACGAATCTCGTAGTAATATCAGTTGTTATGTATTGTAATTAATATAAGGTTACAAATTAATTTTATTTCTATTCCAAAATCTATATTGTCCCAGCATAACGTTTATAGGTAATTTTCTGACTTTTTTGCGTCGATTTGGGTGAAATGTTGTACTGATATATATTAGATCCTGAATAAATACATTTTATATTTTAACTACTATTTTTTTACCGGCCCAGTGCAGGTAAAGCCGCAGAGTCGCAAAATGTTTTTTAAATAAAAAACTCTTATTTATTTTTCTCATGTTTGTTCTTAACTACGATACTCTGTATTTGTATATCTATTTGCATATTCGCAACCAATCTATCTCTAGTCTAGAACCAAGAAATAACTCGTAGCGTAGATATACCTTGAGTCAGCGTTCCGGGAATTTTTAATTTACGCGCCAATCGGTGCTCAATATCCGCTCATGGCAGCCAGAATTGGGCAAAACGAACAAAAATGTAGGCAAAAGCAAACAGGTTTTTAATAACACAAACGTGGGCCAGAATATGTGCGATATGGTTCATCTCTTTGCGCTAAACCTGCCGATATTCGTTCTTTTGAAGCTCTATTTTCTAGCTCTCAATCAAAGTGTTCTAAAAATTCTTCATAACACTAGTTCACAGCATTTACAAACTAAACTATCCTCTTCTACTTTTTTATTAATAATGCGAAACTGTCAATAAAAAACGAGTCCAACACTATCAAGTCACAAATATAAGTATGTTGGAATGTTAAGTCAAAGTTACAGAAATTCGTGCATACATGACTGACATTACTGCCTGGAAGAGATCGCTCTACGCGATAAGGCCGCCCAATGTACCTAGGTTAAGTAATTTTACTATAAATTGTTTCTGTATTTTGTTTTCTGGTGTACAATAAAGTTATATTGATTGATTGATTGATTGATTGATTGATTGATTACTTACTGAAACTTATTCCTAGTATTGGTACTGCATTTCACTGAGGTTTATTGTCTGTATAATGAATCTACTCAGACATGATTTGCACTCGCTTAGTGGTGAAGGAAAACATCTCGAGAAAATGGACATGTTTGAGGACTACAAAATCCTAGGACATACATATGTGTCCGTGAAGGACCTGAACGCCCATCACGATATATCTGCCCAAGAGAACTCCCCTAGCGAATTTATTCTGCAGGGGAGCCATGACCCTCAAATCTGCTTCTTGTTTCAAAATATCTGTTATTTTCCTTTCCACCTCATCCCTGAAAGCTAGACTGGTATCATAAAAACTTGGCTCCACACGCGGCACGCGCTCGTTAAATTATTTCAGCACTTAACAGGAATTGATGTCCCATGTCTGGATCCAAGCAGACAGCGCCATTAATCCACCAAAACCCCTACAAGTAGAAAGGAGGGGAAATAACGAGTGGCAATTTAAAAAAATAGGACTTCAATACTGAATTCAAATGCCGGTCCTCTCCAGAAACACATATATATAGAGATCTCACAGAGTATATTTTAGTATATTTAGAATAGAATATAACTCTAATGTACACCATAAAAACACAAAAATTACAAAACAGAAATAAACATACTTAAATTAAAGTGTTGCACATTGGGCGGCCTTATCGCCTTAGGCGATTTCTTCCAGGCAACCTTTTGGATGGACATAACTTACAATTGTAAACAGGCGGCGTACAATATATATACATGAGTTTTGAACTGTTTAAGTGAAACATAGATTTATACTAAAAAAGGTCTTATGTCCTTATTGTTGTCACTTATAGTGTGGACATAATTTAATTAAAATCAATCAAACACCCATACAAATAAGCAAACACTTATGAAATTTAATAAACAAGCGATAAATAAATTGCATATAAATTTGTGTGAAAAATTAGTTTAGACATAAAACTCAAATTTCACCCGATTCCTACTAAATCACATACATCCAGCTCAAACCGATAGCCTCCCCTTTTAAATCGGTGTATAAAAAAACATTGACACGGCGCCACACCATTTACCGCCGTAGATTATCTCGTAAAATGTTGAAAGTGCCATTTCTAAGTTCTCCGTGGCGATATTTAGAACACTTGAGCCCATCCCTTGGATAACGCGTACAGATAAGCGCATTATTTGTTATTATATTCTTGAAGCGGCATTTTGGTCGCACTTTCGCCGCGGTATGGATATTGCTTCGCCCGATTCTCATAAACATGGCGAATGCCACAGTTCAACAGAAGGATCGTTTGCATCCAAATTTAGTGCTAGGATCTAGATATGCAAAAGAAAATACCGTAGTTAGTATTTATTAATAATAAATTAGTGACGCTCTGCGATGTTTCCCGTCAAACCGCGATGAAAAGTAGCATAATATTGCAATATTATTACATGTTTGGTACCTATTTGTTACTCCAGTGTGTTATGTACCTATATCCGAACTAGTACGTAAGCTTTGATTGTATCCTTTTATTTACTTAAGGAAGAGCCTGCACTTCACAACACAGGTTATCCTAGTGTGGAGTGCAGTGAACATGTAATAATAGTTCATAAGTTATTTACTTAAATAAATAATTTGAATTTGAAATTTGAATTTGAGACTGTAAAAATAGTGATGACATAAAAAGCTTGTTTGCTGATGAAATAAATCAATATTTTCTTAATTTTCTATAAGTCATATTATAAATTTTTTGATGATGTTAATATTCCTATAGTAAGTTTTAAACGTTTTTCATGGTTTTTATATAACTATTTCCCATACTGCATTTTCTTCCGTAGCACTGTCGTGCCAACTATGAAATTTTATGCATTGCGATCTCAATACCAGCTGTCTGCTGCAGATGAAGGCATGTCGAAATATTGGTAATACGAGGTAATATGTAGACGTCATAGCAACGCTATATGTGTAGACAATGAAAACCAGAGACACCTTACTATTATTAATCTATTTACTGTGCAAATGGTTTCGGTACCATACTTTCTTTAAAAATATCCTCTAGTCTTTAGAGAAGAACTTGCCAAAATCGTTTTATATCGTTTAAAATACCCGTACGTTTTTCTTGTACGTTTTTTATATGGATTAGCGTTTTTGCAAAAGAGTTATTAATTTCGAGTAAATACACTAAACCTGCCTAAAAAGCTTCGTCCAAGATATCATTTGTAAGCTGGTACCAGTATGGTAATTGTTTATTTTCGCCACAATAACGGCACGTGCATAAATCAATATCGTCGATTCCTGGTATAATGGGGAGTGAAGTCAGGGCTCGCGGCTGTTTCCCTCCAAATAGCAGGTTTACTCGCAAATAGCAGAGGTGACGCTAATGTGATCCGAATGCAGCGCCGCGGAAATAGCATGTCAACTGCTTGCAGCTTGTGCTGTAAAAATGGAATTATTGCTCTGCTAATGCGTTTAACATGTTGGTACAAGGTGTGGCTACCGTTTATGCTCTCCTAATGCCAGACGACATTAGAAAGTTAAGTCTACTTTTGAAAAGTTTTAAATATAGTTTTGATACATTTCATCTAATAATTTCAATGCTTATAGTTTATTTCATTGGTAAGTAGTTTCTTTATCATGATATTGTCCTGTATGTCGCATAATATTTACACAGATACATATATGATATTATTATTTAATATTTTTCGTTGAGGAGAAAAATACACCTGAAGTCTGAACAGACCTTTCCTGAATAGACATATTGCAGAGCACATAATTTGGGATTCCAATCCGGCGGCGGCGATGGCAATGCTAATATCATGTTTATTCTGCGTGCCAAGTGTGGTGACTGCCGAGTGGGAACACATTTTGCACCTAGTTTCAGAGGTTTTTCTGTCTGAATGCAATCTGAAAATATTCAAAGCTCTTACGAGCAAGACCGACGGATTCTAGACCCACAACTTTGCCTGGCATTCGGCATGTTTTAGTTGATAACAATACAAATATGTCACAGCCATGTAGATCCTGACAAGCAGAGCAAATCGACAATTCCCATGTCCCTGCACTTCCCACATTAAACCTTTGACAATCGTAAATCATAGCACTCCCATGTCCGCCGCCACGACCGCCAGCGTTCCAGCGCTGAATTCTTGGCGTATAGTATACCATGTTAGCGTCACCCGCATTAGTGGTCCGTATTTATAGCTTTGCAAGCGCTAATCCGGATCGAACGCGGTGACAAAGTGCAGCGCTGCGTCGATGCGGGATTTACTGAAATAGTCGGTGTACAAAGATGTCTTAGCCATTAGCCGGGTCGCAGCCATTGTCTGGCGTCCTTTGTTCGCCGCCAATTAGACGCAAGTTGGAGAGAGCGGCACCTCGCCGCTGGAACTAGCGCTATTACTGCTTAATAGATTATGGCTCACGGCGGCGGGCTCGGCCCGACGCAGCCCTGTGCTTTGTCTTCGGGGATGGCTACATAACTCGACAATATCCTAACGTTCAGTTTCGCCGGGATAAATAATTCGAGCGGGCGCTGCGGCTTGTCTCTACAAAGGCATTAGGGTAGCCATGTTGGCTTGTACTAGCTGGCATGGCACCGCATATGCGCTCCACCGAAATTGCTCTACATGACGGCGACTACAATTTTCGTAACATATTAGATGGCGATGTAAAATAGCCGAATTTCTTGGAAGGTCGCTTTGGCGATGCCCGGCGAGTTACGTAATGATTGCAGGCCTGCTCAGCTTAACATTGTGTACGTCCTGTGTAGTACAGCATACAGTACACTGTGTGAACGTATAATGTCTTACGATAAATTCACATTGAACCAGCTCTCGCTTAACAAAAGCCCCGTTGAAATACGTAGTCCTCGAAAGCCTTCCCGCGTGGCAACCTCAGCCATCCAAGATCATTTTTCTCTCACTCCACATCCCCTGAAGAAGGCGTATAAGTGCGCCAGTATTTGTTTTGAGTGACGTTTAGAAAATATAAATCAAGAATAACTCGGTTCTTACAAGCGGCTTTAGAATTTACGTGCTCGGCTTTTTAATGACGCGTTTGCTTAGGTGTGTAATGAAAGTGGGGAGAACTCGTAACTCTCTCGGAAATATTAATGTTGGGCCTGTTTATGTGTTTGTATGTACATATCTGTATCGGTCCTGCTGAGTTCTCGTTCTTTGTTCAGTTACATGGATATGATTTTAATGTGTTAGCGGCAGGTGCGACTTGGTATTATCTGGGACCGCGCCGGGAGTATGTGGCGGTTGCTTTACATTGTAGTCCTCGGGGCTGATAGCGAAGTTGGGAAGAGCTCGTCGAAAAGTTTTCAGATGAAGATAATTTGCAGTGTTGTGGGTACGTTGTAGTAATGTTATTTGTGTTTCAAAAAGCTGTACGGTAAAACAACGTTGCTATGATAAAAAAATAAGATGTTAACTTGTACAATAAATGCTAGATAAGTACAAAAAATTGATATTTTTATAAATTATGATAACCAACTCGACACTAAATAACATAAGCTATCGCCAATACAACCTATTCATCACCCCACCTCACTACTGGCCACTAAAACAAACTAGCAAACAAATCTCGTCTGCCGTTATCACGTGTTGCAAAACAAGCACGCTAACGACCCCATCCCGCCCAATTTACTGCGCTGAGATAACTGCACAGTGCGCATTGCGTTTTGTTAAAATTCTCATGTCCCGTCAAAGGACAAAGAGCTATTTATCTATTAAAAACGGCATAAAGCTCGACCACGAGCGTGGCCGAAAAAGCGCAAAAAGGTGTGGACATCGCGCGTCGGCGCGGGAATGTCCCGCCTGAAATATGGACACCGGACGCAGGGCAGGTGGGGGCACGTTGGGGCGGGAAACCTAATTTTAAAATTGGAACTAAGTTACGGCCATTTGAGCTCTAAAAGTGCTCGCTTCATAACCCCGATTAGAAACTCTGGACGCCGCATAAATATGGTGGAGGAACTTCTTCCATCACTTTTACGGCAGTTTACGATGGGTGTTGTATGCGTTATTTAAACCACATATTTTTTTACTTAGTCTGACTATGATATGTATTTTTTTTTGTATTATTTTTATTATTTTAGTATAATCTACGACATTTTTGGTCATATTTTCATATTTGAAAGCTTTATTTTTCCACCCTTTTAAACAGTACCTTGGCTGCAACATGCTCTGGATTTCCTCATTCCCATGGAACCTGCGTGTTCTGTAACATATCTACACCAGACTACAGGACAGTGTAAATGGATTTTATATTTTATAATGAATCGGATACGATATGTGTAGCGGGAGTAATGAAACAATTTATGTGTGTGTGAGTGTTATTATGAGGCTCTGTGGTAATTTAGGGGTTCCATTTAATTGCGTAAATTATGGTCACCCGACAATTTTTGCGGGTACCAAAAAATATTTATTTTAATGTTAGCTTTACCTTCCGGCCTCTAGGCATAAAATGGTAACATGACTGTCAGTAATGTCGTGTTTCTGACAATATTTCTATTATATTAGATATAGGTACAACAACCCAAAGATAAGGTAAACGCAATAGATGTAACCTAATAATTTGTATCGATCTTACGCGTGACCAGCCTACCAGCTACATACAAGAAGACAGAAGCAGGATAAAATTTATTTTTTGTTATTAAAATAAAATTGACTCTAACTTCTTACGTGATGTTTTTGAGTAAAGACATTTCTTCTATACGTATAATTACTTTCTAGTTGCATCAATCATTACTATTACGAGCACCTGGATTCAACCTGCGCAGGACCGGGACGAGTGGCGTACAAGAAGAGAGGCGTATGCTCAGCAGTGGGTGATAACGGGCTGATAATGATACTAACTAAAACCACATTATGTTCCTTCAATTTAATAACCAGTAAAATCTAAATAAACTGTATATATTTATTTATTTAGCAACAAATATAACACACAAACTTACAACACCTATCGCTACATATAATACAAGTAACACACAACTAGGTCGTGTGTTTCTCTACAAAGAAGGTGACTTAATAAATGACACACATGTGTAGTCTCAGGTGCTACTGTTTCAGGCTATTGCTCTGACAAAGCGAGCTTTTTAGACCCGTGCGAGCTTTCAAGGATAAATGAACGCATTGATGTCTTATTGTAGTGGAAAAACTGATAGAGAAAATATTTTATAATCAAGAAAGTGACAAAAGAAAATAAACGAGTTATAGTTTCATGAGACGTCCAAAATCCTTTTTTTTACACTTAATACATACACAGATTTGATAACTTCCTATCTAATAAAAGCACCACTACAGTCGAAGATGAATACGCTTATCTTGACAAAACACATTCAAACTAAACCTTTTCTCAAAATATAGGCTTACAGGTAGGTTTTTGGTCTAAATTTAAATTAGTTTACTTTTATAAAGTTATTGGTCCGTCGTCCTAAACGTAGTATGGAGTTCGGTCTTGATTGGCCGACACAGCGCACTATTTGATTCGGCTATACCAGTTTATGAGTCTAAGAGATGGAAGACGCCTCGAAGTTACATAGCCTACGAGCTTTTAGACCTCGTACGAGGAAAAGGGGCTTTTTAGACCCGACGCTTGAGCTACGGGATTGATGTATCTTTTCCTTGATTGGATTGGAATGGAAGTCGATTTTCTTTCGATGTGTGCTCGCGTAGAAAATAAGACTGGCGTTAACCGTGTAATGCCTTGATTTGCGCCTTGTTAGAAGAGAAGACTGTTTTGCTGCTAAGTAGTAGTGTGCAAACAATGTTTTTTATTGATTTAAGTGCTGTCAAACACATGTTTTTTAGTGTACTAAATTAAATTAGAAATAAGAATCAATAATAGTAGTGTGTATTTTTCTTACCTATTTTTGACATTGGCATGCTGAGTTCAATATTAAGTGTAATTCTTTTTCTAACACTTTTTACAGGTCCCAATTTTTAACAGAACCTATTCTAAAAGCTTAGCATTTGATGATGGCCACATGAAATAGTTAAATTAACCCACTACTTAACTACAGTGGTACCACGCGGTACACTCCAATCTAGCATGTGGTCCCATTTAGGTACCACACTGGTTAGTGCAAGGATTTCTCACAGGAACAATATTACAAGATTAGGAGGTTACTTGGAAACGAAACGTTGTGGAATAAGCATGGTTAAAAAAGATGCATAGAATTTATTTAAATTTATATGAATTATTCATCTGGTTATGACAATATATGTATATAACGTTACATTTACATGGTCACTTCGGTCTGAACCGAACAAGAGATGCCATTTGGTACTTACCCCGTTTATCATCATTCATTATGCTATTCTGTTCTGAACCGAATTAAATTTTTGTACAGTCAGTAAAAAGATGTTCACAGTTTCTTTTAGATTTTGTTCTGATTATTATATTAGTCCCGGCTGTTTCTGATTAACTGAAGTAGTATTTAATCCATGTTTTGTGTGTAATAGTAACCTAATAGTTACTACACCACGCCAGTGTTAAAACTAAAACTAATTTCGCCTCGACTGAGACAGAAACGTGTCTTAAATTAAACACGGTTTTAGTAGAAAAGAGTACATTATTCTTGATCTTTAAACATTTTTGACTTAAAATTAAATTTATCTAGTAAGTATTTATTTTTCAAATAGTTAGCTAATTTATTCATTCTTTGAATATCTGTCTACTATATTTTTAAAGTATTTAATATTATTTTCTCATAAATATTTTCTCTTGTTACAGACAGGTGCTATTGAGAACAGCTATATCATCACACAGACAATGGCATCGGTAAGTTCAACATACATTATAATTTTACATTATTAAAAAGCAATATTTGATTATGTACTGAACAAAAAAGTAACACAGTATAGTATACGTTATAACTAAGACAATGGTAGGTCTATGTAACGGTTTGTCTTTCTTGAGTCGTATTTCCTCATGATTGAGGGTCGTGACTCCCCCGCAGAACTATCCGTGACGGGAGTTTTCCTGGACAGATTCATCGTGGCTGGCGGGTCCTTCCACGGAAGACACAATGTCCCCGGATATTTTGGTCCTCAAAAATGTCGGTTTCATCACGATGTTTTTCTTCACCGTTAAGCGTAAAAATCCACACATAACTTGAAAATACAAGTCATTTGTGTAGGGCTGGATTCGAACCAGAGTGCGTCTGGATGAAAACTCTGAGCCACACTCGCATATATAAAGTAAGGGTATGTAAAGCTGACATTTTCATAAGCTAAGACCTGCGACGCAGCAGTCCCCGCGTGCAGACCCCCACATGTATATGTAGTTATAGCTAAGCAGCACAGGCTATCCATGACAGATGCCTTTTTGTTTTACGACCGTCGAGAAAGGTCCGCATTTTGCGCAAGTACCCGCGCGTAAAACTAGGACTCGGATATTGCGCCTCCTGACGACCGATCATCCTCAAATATCAGTCAAAGCCCAAATTACGAAGCTTTATTCCCCCTCCACTCAAACGGGGACAGATTTCATAAAGAAAAGACGATTTGACGAAAGTATCGCCGCCGCTCCGCTCAGCCCCATACGTCTAATTACGCCCGAATTCCCTCGACCGTGTTTTCTATTTGCACAAATTCGTCAATTACTTTTGTTAGGGAGAAAGAAATACATAAATTAGAGTTCTTTGTTTCTTTTATATCAAAAGGCAGAAAGTTTTGAAATCTTGTTTACGCTCATTATTAGGAGTTTTTTCGTTGGTCACGGGGAAATTGCTGTTCGCCTTTTTGCCGTCGTAAATCGGGCCTCGTTTTTTTTTAATTTGAATGTATCTGACGCGGAAGTTCACCTCCGACCGCAAATAATGAAACGTCTGAAACAAAGGGAATAAAGGAAAAGTCCGAATAATATTTACGCGTCGGCTCTCACTCGGAAACAGAATGTCGGACTTGAATTTTGGAGGTTTTTCGGACAAACTTTGGGGACTTTCCTTCCTGACTTGGTAACGATTTGGACCTCTGGACTTACTTTAGGAGTTTCTCTCTAGTCGTTCATAGAGAATTATTAGAAAAATAGGATATTATAAGTTGTATAAAACTCGTAGACAGCCAGTCATCTTTTTTTAATAAAACAATTTCAAATCCTAGATATCATTAACTTATGAAAACACGTACCACTTGCGAGTATATTTCTCTCACTTTATTTGTATCTTGATTTAGCCAGAAAAATAATTTTATTTTTCTGGCAAAATTATTATTTTTATTGCCAATTTGCGACTTCTTTCAATTTGACGTAATACCTAAGTAATTGCTAGCCTTATTACAGTATTATAGTAAAAGCCTCAAAAGGAAAAAATAAACGCGATCTTGCCGAGAAACTAATTGGCTATTTAGTAATGAAAATGAGAGTTTCATTCATTTTCATTTCTTTTCCATTTAGATTTTCTGTGTACTTTATTTTGTCTCATTTCATTACGGAAATTTGAACAAATGAATAAACACTTTTTGTTTTAAGTTTTAATATTAAGCTAGACGGAAATCATGTTCTTATTATGCTCGGAAAAGGTCTTTATCCTTAGCACGAGCTTCTTATTTGTAAATGAATTAGTATAGTAATTATATAGTAGGTATATATGGAACAACTTTTAAATGAATGGCTAGTGACTGAACTACGACTTTCGTTTCGAATTTACATATTTCGTTGCAAGCTCAAAGACTCATGCATCTTACGTTTTGTAAAAAACCCAGTCACCCTCTGTCATCAGTCACGAGATAAGTTTAATTACGTACCATCAATAAATAACCGCGACAAATAGTCGGTCGATACGTTATCGGCCTTTTGTTAGTCCCCACCGTGTCGCATACATCAGGGAAATAGAGTTTGAACTCCCTCGGAACTTGAGACGAATGGCCTAATTATAGGGACATTTTTAATTGCGGTCTTGCGTGACGGTGAAAGATAAGGTTTACTCATTTTTTATGCAATAGTTATTAGTTTGTTTTTTTACCTAGGTTGCCTTAACCTCAAACATACATTTTGCGTACTAATTGAAGGATCAGCTTATTATAGTCAGTATTAATTTAGATCACATGGAAATTGGAAATGTAGGTCGAACTGTAACTCGTTTGAAGTCAGTAAAAAATAACAGAAATTCGCCCTATTTCCTCTACTTTATACAATACTCCCAAAAGCGTACAGGAAAAGCCAAGCAAAGGCCTGTTCACGCACGAAGTACCAGGAGCACAGAAGGGTCCAAGAGATCTACAAAACTAGCACGCACAGGGGTGTGCCGCACGACAGATGCGTTCCCTTGTGCGTTTGCCAAGTCCTGACTTTCATTTGAGCAGTGTGTGACGTCACCTTGCCGGTACCAGGGGACCAGTAACTGACGAGGGTGATTTCTAGCCCCTTTAGGACGAATCAGTTGCAGTGAATAACTGATATAAATCAGATGCGACTGTTCTTTTTTTTTCCACGGTGTGTGACGAATGCGATTCGAGTTTGGTTAGGAAATTGGTATAGAAAGACAATTCTAAAAAATGTCTTTTGTTATCTGGCTTTTACCTATCTTAGGATTTATTAAGGTCTTAGATGTATGTCCTTGTTTTATATGGGGACTAAAAAAGAAATAGTCATTATTACGGCACTAATCTACTAACAAAGCAGAGTGAAACTTTATGCCTAGCGAAAATATTGTTTGCCAACCACGAATATTGCTGTAAAATAACTTGTCAAAGTTTGTTCGGATAGACGCAGGCTAAAATTATATTTATTTAGTGCAACTTTCACATGTGTTTACTCATTTTTTTTTATTTCCATCAATCACAATAAACCACAATCTGCAGCAACACAATACTTTTCAATCCGACATAAATAGATTTCGTCAACTACAAAAGTTGTCGCAAAATAAAATAAAAATTTCAATCCTATTTCGTTGATTTCTCTATTCGGAGCAGAAACAGCATTTACAATTTAAGTGCAAGCTTCCAATAAAGGGGATTGCATTGGCTATTTACTGCGAAACGGGGGAAAAACCCACTAGGGTGTGTGTTATGTGCGGTGTGTGTGTCGTGTGTGTGTGTCCCTCACTATCCCTTACTATCAGTTGACTGCAGGGTTGTTCGGTGTACACTAATGGCCGACGGAATAACCATTTGGGTTCTTTGGCGAGTTATAAGAAGTACGGTTTTATTTAAAAAAATCGCCTGATTGTAAGCGATCATAGAATTCTAGGATGAAATGTGCTTACCCAGTATGAACCGATTCATTTTCGCTTTCAAGATTGCACGATTTTAGTTCGTGTCGAACTGGGAGTCAGGCAGGGATTTCCTAAAATGATTAATAAAGTAATTGTCTTTTTCAAGCCTATTTCAAAAAACGGTGTGTATGAAGGTGAAATAGCCCGAAATCCACAACAAAAGCAAATCTAGTGTGGGAAACCAAAATTCTCATTGATAGAACATAATGTACCTACTTGACATTTAACAAATAATATGTAGATAATCATAGATTTTTTGTGCCCGGTAAAACGAAATTATCTAGAAACAAAATTGTAGTTTTCTCAGTTCATCGTTTTTTCGGTAAAGCCATTCCTTGTATAACCGTCACAGTATAACCGCCAGTTTGTATGTGTTATCTCCAACCCCATGTTTCGCCCATATTTGAACTGGTCGCCTTTGAAGCTTGTTTGTGCTCCCGTATTGGCTTACTACAGTTGTTGCTCGAAGAAAGAGATGTCAATACTATTTTAATGTAAAGTATTGTTATCAACACATATCTGACCGACGTCTATAGCCTTAAAAATAATGAATTCTTCTTATGAATTGTTAGTAAAATAAGATATTTAAGTGGTATCTTAAGGTACAAAAAGTGTATCACAAAGTTTCATTTAAAATTAAAAAAACGATTTGCAGTAAAATAAATTATAAATAGATAAACTCTATTAAATAACACCAACATAAGAGGAATATTTCTTCAAGAAATAGTTACAAGAGTATAAAATGAAAATTAAACAGAAAATTCTGCTTAGTTCCAGATCAAAGGGCGCCGCTAAATAAATACTACTGTCACTAACTAGCTTTAAAATTAAAAAATACCGGGAAAAGATGTCCATAAATTATAATTTAAATATGGCAGGGAGCTAAATCTGACACGAACCAATTTGTGTACAGTTAGTTACTGGGGCTAATTATAAATTAATCACAAGTTTGGACTGTTCATCACAAGGCCATAGAATACGTCTGGGGTACTTTATGGTAGACATGCCTCATGTTTGAGCACAGTATGAGCACGATATTTTTGTAAATGACCAACATATGTAATCAACCATTATCTCACCTAGTAGACAGTTATTATGGGTGAATACGGATCACACAGATTTTGTATATGCAGTGTTACAATTCGCATAACTGTTACTACTGGAAACAATATTTGTTCATAAAACATGCTCTGGATATTTCAACGTAAAAGAACATGAATCCATGCCTTCTATCAAGCAAAGAGTACCTGCGCGCTGCCGCGGTCCCAGAACGCACGTTCTGATGTTGGGTGTCATTACACCCGAAACGCGTAAACAACATACGCGAAATCACACGTGAGGGAAACCCGTAATAGTAACATATTGATAAAAAAAGAATGAATAAATTCATCTTCGATATCACAGCTGCAATCGACTACATTTTCATTTACCCTCAGGTGACGATCTCTATACACTGGTTCTGGTTCCAATGGGCCATTCTATTACAAAAAACCATATTCCAATTCACTGGCAGGTCTTTGCTCGCGTTGTTATTGTGGTAGCACGTGTGGTGTCTGTTCTGTGTAAACATTGATACAGAGAACTGACTGAGGGTTTTTGAAGTACTGGTTAACTATTGCAGACTACGTTAATTTATATTAAAGATACTGGATCTATAACACTGAGTTGTCATAGAATACCTACATGTATTTTTGTACCATAAAGTGGCATGTTCTATTCTACTGAAAAAAAAACCTCACTATAATTCTCTGGCAGGTCTTTGATCGCGTTGTTATTGTGGTAGCACGTGTGGTACAAGTACACGTGGAATGTCTGCTCTCGTGTAAACATTGGTACAGGGAACTGACTGAGTGTTTGGGAAGAGTACCTTGGATATTTATAAAGTATAGACATGAGTCTGTAATACGGAGCTGTTAATTTATGTAATTAATATAGGTTAGTAAGTGTTACTAGAAATCCAATGTAATGTAGATAAATAACTCTGACATATTAACTTCAAAAGTTACTGTAAGTACCAACTGGGTATCTTATGAATTAGTTATTTAATAATTGAAGCGATAACTTTATTACAATTATTAATTAAATGACACTAAAAGATAGATAGATCAATACTTTATTAAAACACCACAAAGAAACAATACAACAAAAAAACATACATATTAGAATCAGCGTCTTAATTGGCGGCCTTATCGCTAAGAGCGATCTCTTCCAGGCAACCAATCTGGCAGGGATATATTCTTCGAACGAAATGAGTAGGACGAGTAATCACTAATCGTCCATAGTTATAAAAAGTAATTTGAAAATATTTAGTAACTAGAAATGTTATTATACAGATATAAATAAATAAAATTAGCATTAGTTGTAAATAGGTAGTAAAATTAGTTTTAAAGTAGTTAAATAAAGTTTCATGTTTTTATATAGTTTAATGAATAAAAAAGGCTTTTTATTTTTTATTTATACTAATACGGGCTTATTTTTGTTCCCTCCATCTTAGAAATCTTTATTTCTGCTCGATCTAGAGCTATCTTACTAGACACGATTAAATAAACTAAGCGTTGCAAAATGGTAAGAAAACGAAGATGTAAATGTTGCCAGCATCTTCTCTCTATGCACATAAAATTTGAATTCTAAATAATATTGTTTTAGTTAGAAAGATGACGGACACCGTCTGTCTAGTTTGTGCGGAATAGATTTCTTTTTAACCTTTTCTTACAAATATTTTACCTTTAATATCTGTCTGTAAAGTTTAGAAAAAACAACCAAATGTATTCGGTACAAACTGAAAAACAAAAGTAGCTGTACAACGCCGAAATACTTTTATATCGGTTAGAAGTATATATAATAATATATATAAGTTATATCGGTTGACTAAAAATCCGAGCCGCGGCGAGCGCTGGCCAAAAAGAAAAAAGGATTTCTTTCTTTTTTCTTTTTTTTATTGTAACTGCACAACGCACACCCCATTCAGCCAAGCTTGCAACTCGCAGATTAAACTGACAATTTTGTCCTCGTGTTCTTGTATGTTTTAGGATTCCCTACACAAACGAAAAAATGGGGCCCTATTACTAGAGCCACTGTATGTCTGTCTATCTGTCATCAAGTTGTACAAATGATGAAAGAAATTTATACAAATTCTGTACTTTAATGGCTGATAAACAAAAATAAAATCAGAGTAAAATACATCAATACGATTACTGACACACTAGGTGACTAACTTATTTTCGTAATTTTTTTACATACGGAACTCCTCATACCCGGCTGCTACCCACATTTGGCCCGTTCTTTTTTTGTGAAAGTAAAGAACCCTCCGTTTGGGCTAAACGGGCCGTAATTTAGGGTTCCGCAGCTGGCACGCGTGTAATGTTGATTGTATTGCGACTCAACTTGCCTGTAATCGAACACTTCGCCCTTTTTATGGGAATCAGACGAATATTTCAATAGCGGCAACACTTGGGACTAAGCCACCCTTTCCATTTTGAAATAAGAATGTGTAAATATTGAATTAAGAATGGCGCTGTTGTGTTGGTAATTGTCGATTGGACTGAAAGGCGTTTCTTTTGACGGACAGAAAATGTTTGGTCGTTAATTCATGAATTTAGGACCACTAGCTTTTCATTACATAAATTGTGGTGACATTGAAGTTGTATAGTATTTTGTATAGTAAAATATTACAGTACACATATCTTTATAGTTTTCGTTCCTTTAAACCGTTTAGATGTATTATATCCACTTATACAGTGACCCGGAAAACACCTTAAACCCGTTCCGCGTCGCTTAATTTTTATTTAGACAATTGGTAGCACCAATTAGGCGGGACCTGGAGAATTTCATTACATTAATCCCGGACATAAATTGCGGCCGGAAATAAATTAAGTCGCGACTAAAACCAACCACTTAACGCGGGAATTAACCGAAGCTTAATTGAAACTAGACGAGTAGAAAAAGCTCTTCCGATAAGAAGTTAAGGTGCAGTCGCACGGTTGGATTGTTATACAAACTATTATGTGAGATTCAAAAACTGGGTAAGCGGTAGCGATAAATACGGCAAATTTCAGGTTTGTATCTTTATTGATAGACTAGTGGTTAAGTAGTAAAACTTCTATCCTCTATTTCACCCCTTTAAAAGTGGCATTTCCAAAAATCCTTTCTAAGCGGATGCCTACGTTATAACATCTACCTTCATTGCAAATTTCAGCCCAATCCGTCCATGGGTTTGGGCTGTGCGTTGATAGATCACTATATCAGTCAGTCAGTCAGTCACCTTTGAGTTTTATTTATTTAGATAAAAAAAACTGATTACATAGCTAAACCTGAGAGTTTCGTGAATACCTACAACAACAAAAGAGTTCAACGACTTTTTTCACAAAAGCTACAAAACCACACCAACCATCTTATTGGTTACAAGAACCGAGGTTTACTTTAAAACCATGAAAATACTATGGTGGAAAATACATCAGTCTATTTGACTGGCCTGTTAGCTTAGTTGGTAGTGGCTTTGCCTTCTGATCTAGGGGTGGCGGGTTCGATTCCCGTGTGATACAAGTATTTATGCATATAAAAAAAATATAATTACTTGTGTTTAGTTAGGTCGTTTGTATGTATAAAAAGTATGTATTTAAATTCAAAAGAAAAGTATATAAGTATTATATCCGTTATCTAGTACCCACGATACAAGCGTTTGCTTAGTGTGGGGCTAGATGGCGATGTGTGCAATGTCCCGGAATATTTATATTTATTTTATTTATTTATTTGTCTAAGTACTAGAGTAAATTACAATTTGGCAGTTGATTCAAAAAGTTGTATGAACATATATTCTGGCTACTGCATCTTAATTGAAACTAGACGATGTAAAAACCCGCAGATAAGGAGTTAGGGCTGGTAATCCTTTCCAAACAAAGGATTAAAACTTCACAGTTAGGCCCCGTGTTAAAATATTCAACATTTTTTAAACTCCGATTACAAGTTTGACGTAATCTCCGGATTGTTTTAAAGCGAAATCTTCGGGTTGAAAAGTTGTAAAGATTTGCTCCTGTAAGCCCGGTTTATGGGTGATAGAATTATTTTAATACTCGTTTTGAAAGAAAAATTTTGATCTCCATTTCTGTGGAAGTTTTCAATTTATTCATTTGAGAAATGTCACAGTAGTTTGTGGATAATTCGCTTTCAGAATTTAATCTCATTAACATTAATTAAGATTGTTGGTTAAGTTAAATGGAGTTTTAATATTAAAATATTATGTGTCTAAATAGTATTCTAACAGGCACACTTCCTTGGGTTCAGTGACACTTTAAATACTTATTTTTAACACGGAATAGGCTAACGTTTGACTACAGCCTGCATGATGTACATATATATAAGGCATAGCATAATATAAACTTTTTACACAAGTTAAGGCCACACTCATACGAACCTACTTAACTTTTTTAAATAAAATTAATAAACAAACAGTCTTGCGTGTCTCCCATTGTGTCCGATTGGTCCGATAATATCCTCAATTTCACGCAAGCCCCTCGGTCGGGGCCAAAAGGGGCCCCAAAAGTAACCCTAGACCCTAAACTAATACTCAATCCGATCAATAAGTACCCCCTACAAAGTTATTCGTACTCTGCTCGACACTATTGTACCCAAAAGCGCGACAATAGCTATTTTCACACGGTTATTGATCAGGGTAAATTGTTATTTTTGTAGTAATAGTAATAATAGCAGTGTTGAGCATTATTTGTGCTGTATAAATGCTTAATTTTTTTCTAAAATAGTGTAATTTATGTTAGCTAAATAATGATCATATTTTCGCATTTGTTTAGTGCAGTGTAATGGCTCCTATGTAAACAATTGAATAGCAAACGGCTATAAAATCATTCGAATGCAAGAAAATTTGATTTTAGAACACTTTTTATTCCTTTATGAGTGAGGCGGAATCACTAAAGCGTTCCAATGCCTTTTTGTCTATTTTCAAAATGGTGGAAAAGGAAAAAGGTCAAGTCATTGCTCGAGGCAAAAATAGTTTAATCGAGGCTTTTCTATTAGTGCAGGAAATGCGTTTCGTTCCAATCGATCGTTTAACTTAATTGTCGCCGATTGTTTGCGGAAAATGGCTGTTTATTTTTACGAGAATACATAGAAAGAGTTCGGCCTCTTACTGAAATAGACCTTCTTTATGGTTACTGTGTATTTATTTTTATTTTTTTGGCGCCGAGTTTTGTTGCGCCGTTTTTCTTTATGTGAGTTTAAGGCATTGTTTTAAATGGTTGTATTTACAATTTAATATGGCAAGTTTTAGCCGTTACGTGCTTTAAAATTGTTTGCCGATGGTGCCAGTTGCGTCATTATTCGTATTTCGCTTTGTACTTGCCTATTTGTTACAATTTTTGTAGCATGTTTAATTTGATATTTAAAAAAATCGGTGAATATGTGCTCTAAAATTAACAAAACTCAAAGAAATCTCTATGCAGCCATTCCAAAACGGCCCTACATCTTTCACCATAACTGTTTCCATTCTACTTATTCGACAAATAGCTCTAATTATTTTCTTCTTGTTATTATCATATTAACGTTGGAATTTTTCTATTCAATTATTATGATTACAGCGTGTTTTAATTGTAACCGGAGCTTAACTATTATACCCATCGGTGCGTGTAGTTTTATAGGGCTATGTCCTGCTATATGAAGCGATACTTAGAAGATATTTTACTAGATTTTCTATGCATTTACGCATCAGATGTGCTTAAGTTTTAGTCTGCAACACAATGGTTTTAGTGCAAAAATCTTACACTAATATATACAACACTGTTGTATAGAAGAATATTTGTATGTAGGTATGTATGTTCAGTAAATTAATCAAGAATATTGTTAGAAAAATAATGAACATGAGTCGGTTAATAAGTAGCGTCATATTAAAATCGTCTCATATTTCTAGAATTTAAAAGAATTTAGAATATTCTAGAAGTACCTATCTAAAAGAATTTTCAGTGTCGAACATCTTGTTTATACTCAATTTTCTTGCGTATTTAAGCTATTTATATTACATATCGCCTCTCTTATCTGCCACTACCCTCCAAGCTCGCCTCCAGCCAGGGGTGGGCGTAGCTGGCCGGCGCCAGTGTATTCATGATCCGATTACTGCCACGAACGCACTCGCTCGGACAGCCCTACCAACCGTGTGTGAGCACAGCCCTACCAACCATGCACGTGTGTGTGTGTATGTGCCCTGTGAGATATGCATGTGTGTGTGTCATGCACTTACTGAGGCCTCAGGGTTGACACATTTGTTCCGTGTATTTGGTTATTATTGTCTTAATAGTTGAAGAGCCTGAATTACAGTCGCCGCCTAGAAATAGATAAAACTTATGATTACGTGAAATTACTTTTTTAAATTTAACTGTAATCAACTATATGAATCAAAATTTGAATTAAAATGAAAGGAAAATAAATTAGTCTTTCTTTCTTTCTTTTCGAATGAGAGTGGCCAACTCTGGTGTCGAGTGTTTTCAAACCGCCCTTAGGGCCTCTGACATGGCTTAACGACTATCGACTAAAATATTACTAATAAATTAGTAATATTTTAGTATTGTTAATCAATCGGACTTAACTCTAACCTCGGTTTTGGAGTCTAAAGAACCCATGCTAATACAATAGTTCTAACACTGAAGAACAAGAACAAAATATAAGGCACTGCTAACTTTGTATATCAAACTACTAAGCAAAGTTAGAATTAGCGACAGCCCTACCCGTGTGCATAAGCGTGTATTATCACACATGTGTATAAAGTATGTGTGTGTGTGTTCCCTTCATAGGGGAAGGCAGTTATTAAAATGGAGACCGTTCAATTGGAGCGTAGTTGTTAACAATACGGATTAGCAAGTTTGTAATTTAAACTGTAATTCAAATTAAATGAAGTATCCACTGTGATGTATTACGACACCCTTGCTTGTTATAACGTATAAGAGTATTTGGTTTGTTAAATCTATGGAGATACTATACATAGTCAGATTATACTTAACTAGTAGAAAATGGTTGCTAAACTGCAATAAAAGCTGACCGATGTTTTGTAAAATCAACTACAAAATAAGAACAGTTATGTTTTGCAATAAAAGATGAATTATTGCCTGTTACTGTGACATTGAAATCTATGCAAGCATAAAGTTTTTCTTTCTTGATTTCATTACAGCTTGGGCTAGTTATACTTTTTTATGTCTAACTTACACCACTTTAAACCACAGTGTCGCTTATTATTCGTGACTAAAGATCATAATAATATAGTTCACTATGTAACGCATCCAAAATCGAGAGTTAGATAGTTAATTCGTGTCAGAGCTTTAAAGCTGCCCTAAGGCCTCTGACATTGCTTAACCATTGCCGTACTATGTCAAACAGCCAGGACCTACAATTAAACGTGTCATCCGATCCACGGCGTCCATAAAATAAGAATAAAACCTAGGGACATGGCGAGGGGTAACTATTGTAACTCGCAAGATAAAAGACACTAAACTCAGTTTAGAAATAAATTCGACAAGTTTTCCGGCGCGGGGAAACTTTTCACTAACTTTTTATGTGTTTAAGGAAGAGGGTTAGAGCTTTTAGTCGGGTCATTTCTTAGGGGCATTTTGCCATGAAAACTACATATGTATATGGTGCTCACTCAGTAAACACATACACATAAAAAATCCTGACAGTTTGTTCTAACAGCCTCGTTTTAAAGACAATTCCATTTTGGGGCTGGTAAACTCCATAGTGTTACCTTTGTACCGGTGTCGTTTAATTTGGCGTAGTGATCAAATCTGTATAAATAAAACTCAAAGGTGACTGACTGATATAGTGATCTATCAACGCACAGCCCAAACAATTGAACGGATCGGGCTGAAATTTGGCATGCAGGTAGATGTTATGACGTAGGCAACCGCTAAGAAAGGATTTTTGGAAACGCCACTTTTAAAGGAGAGTAATAGGGGATGCAAGTTTTACTTCTTAATGCGAGCGAAGCCGCGAGCACCCACTAGTATCTAATAAGTGATAAAGAGCGCAAAAACAAAGACTTGAATTGTTTTTTTTTATTAAAGTCGGTTTAAAATAGTAATAACCTCAGTACTAAGTAATCCTTCAGCTGAAGAGGTGTACAAAAATGGCGGGCGTGCCGCGGCGCGGTCGGGCGCGAAGTGGTTCACAATTAGCCAAGAATACGGCTTTCGGCGCGCACCTTGAATACAGACCAGTGGCCTATTCTAGAAATTAGAACTGATCTTCTTCTTATCGAATGAGAGTAGCCAACTCTGGTGTGGAGAGTTTATCAAGCCGCCCTAAGAGCCTCTGAAAGAACTAGAATTGATGTATATTACTTACTAGAGTTGACTACTGTTTTTTTATAAAAAAAAACTGATGTCAGTTAAACACAGCCCTCACTGGCTTACCTTAGAAAACTTAATCCGATTGGTATAAATAGTTCTGCTACATAGTATGTGTTTGTGCTAAATTAGATCGGTTTGTTTTGCAAATCTTAAACATAAGTTTTGTATTATCGCCATATATATATCTAATATTTTATTTTTAATAAAACACCTCACATATCACATTTCTTCATATACATTTGTCATTGTTTGACCTAGATCTATCTCGTTCCTAATTCTAAATTTCATAAGATTCTATTTACGTCGCATGTTATCTCTATCGATGCTAGACATTTAAAACCCTTAATTCAAATTTCCAAATTTGAAACAAAGTCAATATCAGTCGTACAATTCTAAATGGCAGTGGTACCTATTTTTAACTTAACGCGGGGTGCTATGTGAAATTGACCTTTCATAAAAATCAAATAAAATAGAAGTATATAAGATAGAGCTATTTTTTTCAGTTTATATAATTTTGATTCAGTGTTAAGACAATAAAAGATGCCAAAACACGATTACGTATACTTTGCTCGATAGTTTTATTTTTTGAAAAATTGTTGTTTTGAAATATTTTTCACCTTTTTTTCCAAAAGTAGTACAGAAATTTAAACCAATTTAATTATATCTAAAAAATAATGTTATTATTTGGAGGAGTAAAGAGCCATAAATAGAATATTCTGAATTGCTGATTTGATATGAATTTATTTCGTCCATGGCCAAAAACGAAGAAAAAAAGTAGTGGTATAAAGTTCTTTATTTAAAATTTATCAAGTCCAATATATGTAGTATTCTATTACAATCGAATTCCGTAACCTATCGATTCCCCTTCCTCCAGAATAGTCTCCGCACCATCCAGGCGACTTGGCACGTTCGTTAGGGATCTCAGGGTCGAAGGGGTGCCGATACCTGGGGTTAAATGAGCTTTTACTTTATAGTTTTATATTGCAGCGGTGAAATTGGACGTCTTTAAGGGGTTAATCAATTTTCTGTGCTAGTTATAAACCAGAATGATGTGTTAGGCGCTTTGATTATTATTTTGTGGCTTTCTCAGATAGATAAATAAATAAATGTTTTTGAGTTAATGAAAAAATTAAATACAAAAATATATCATATTAAATAATGGCTGCTTGTTAACTGCCTAGTTTTAATATTCAAGATAGCTTACAATATGCACTTTCGGTCCTCCTCAGACCATTTATTCAATTTTCAAATAATCAAAATTCGAATGCAGAATTTACCCGTTCCAAATTTAAATCACAATTGAATTCGTCCCAATTTGAAAATAGAACGGTCATTGTGTTATGCCAGTTCAATTAACAAATACTGCCAGGTACAATATACAGGTACAATTTGCTTTTGACAGCTAATATTCACGTACAATAACACGGAGTGTCCGATACAGACAAAGCGATGCTAAACTACAATTATTACGGACTAGCTATTTGTAGGAAATTCTCACACATAGACTTATTTGCGTTCACTGACAGCTAAATTAAACAAAACAAAGTAAAACGTAAAATAACTGCAACTGTTTAACTTTTTCCTCATTCAAAATCAGACTTCCGAACCGATGTTTACGAACCGAACCAAAACAAAATAACCGAAGCAATAACAGACCGTCAAAGCTCTCGAGGAAGGCAAAAAGAGGAAATCAATCGAGCGCCGATAGTGGCCATTAAAATATCGTTGAATTTCAAAAGGTGGTGGCGCCAAGACGTATCGATGGACGAAAATGGACTTTTGATGTAAGACTCGATACTAGCGCCCGCCGGCATAGTGCTGCGAAAACGATTCCAATTTTGAATTCGAATAAGTTTGAAAGTGTTTGAATATGGAAGCTTATGTGTGACTTTTTTGCAAAGGCCAAAGAGTTTGCGTTTTTTAAGGATAGTTAGTATAAATGCTGATTTTTGATAGTGTTTTTTTACATATATGGCGAGGTCTAACCCAGAGATTTCGTGTAGCCACCTTTTTATAAAACTTTTCAATCCAAACAACAAAAAGCTTAACTATTATTCGTATTTTAACATTGAGATAATTTTGCTACAGAGATAATTAGGTACTTGTTTTGTACACACCAATGAAAGTATTTTTATAGTACTGTACCATAGTATTGTACAAGATGGGTTTTATTTCATTAAAAACTAATGAGTATCTGCTATAACTCCCGGTCAACATTACGGAGCTCTTAGTCAACAATCAACATTGATCAATTAAAGTCCCTCCTAATAGCTTTTTAAAAAAATACAAACACGCGGCTACATTAGCCGAGGCTAGCGGCCAGTGAGTTATATAAACTTTTTGTAGGAAGTGCGCCCCATCAACAAACAATACCAACCTCTTTCTTAACAAACAGCACCTACCTTTTTCTTTTATAATACCAACATTACAAAGAAAACACCAGATTCTGTTTGCACTCCACCACTTTTTAATTGTGGGAATCCACAGAGCAAATACAACGAGATTCCCCAATCGCTCTATCTCAACATTTGTGGAGCAAATATGTACATAATTTAGTGGGTAAATGTTTTCCAGACTTACATAAATGCGGTATTGATGTGACGCGGTGAAGGATTCACTTGAATTTAGTGGCTTAACTGTGTATGTATATGGGCATAGTAGAACAATAGCAATATAATTTCTTACCTAATATGTTTACATAATAGGCCTTTTTTCCCATAAATAGACTTTTAAACAATATTATTATAATAAAAAATGTTTTTTTTTTGTTTCAGGTAAGGCTGCTTTTCGTGCTATGAAATTAATCATCATAATACTGCTAACATATGATTATGTTTCTTAAAAAGTATGTATCTGCTAAGTTTAGCATAATAACTTACTGTCCGTAAGTAAAACAATCCGTATCATTAATACAAAAAACGCAGACATTATTGCCTAAATTCGCAAAAAATAACAGTAATTTAAACAACCCTTTTATGTTCACGGCTACTTAATTTTAACATTGAAAACGGCAGCAAAAAGTATTCAGCCAAAACAACAAAACTCAATAAGCGCGCGCCCATTGATCAATTCGAATTTGGAATTGTTGTTCGATACGAACAAGTTTCGAGTTCCGTTAACGACTCTCAAAGTGACTCAAGCGACTTCATTATTTTCCAAAATGGAACGTGATAGCTCCTATTTCATTTGCACCTCCCTTTTCCTCATGTTCCAAAAGTTTGACCAATGTTCAAACTCCTTCGTGCATGGTAAAATAGCGACCGCTGCTTGCTTACACTGGGCAAGGGCTCAAAACAGTTTTACGAAACTATTATTGCGCCAAAATATCTGTCTATGTTATTTCAATACGTATATATAATACGTTAATTTTTTCATATTGGTCTGAAGAAAATAAAAACTAATTCCATATAAGGTATATCTCACAATCAATATTGCTTTCAAAGTCGGTCCAACTGGCGAGTACAACTTTCAACGAGGGTTCGGAAAATCGCGTTTCACATCTGAAACCTTGTCATTCTAATTTCAAAAAAGGGCAGTTATAGTTCGAAGTGACAGTGACAGCTGCCTTGTAATCACCTGCTCGAATTTGGAACAATTAGCGCTGCTCGTGTTCGATAATTGAATTGGTTACGCGAAGACGGAGTTGGCGGGAATTAAAATATTGAAGGGAACGTGTTAACGGTGAGAGGGGAACGTGTTACTAATGTTTGCATAATTTAACTGGAAACTTTTTACCAAGTAGTGAAACTGAGTTAGCAGTTCGTGTGACGCCTTCAAATTGAAGACGTGGTTATGTTAACCAATGTGATGAATTTGGGGAAGACGCAGTAGCATATTAAAGATATGGCATGATTAAGTTTAAAGGATGAGTGATATTGAATAAACTACAAATTATTATCTTTAAGGAAAAGAAGATCTTAAGGTCAAAAATTAAATAAATAAATTTATAAAAGCAAAAATAAAAAAATAAATAAATATTTCGGGACATTCACACAGCGCCATCTAGCCCCACAAGCAAACGCTTGTGTCGTGGGTACTAGATAACGGATATAATACTTATATACTTTTCTTTTGTAAATACATACTTATTATTTTAGCTTTTTATACTTTCAACCGTAACAAGACAACACACACTTATTTCCAATGAAACGCGAAATATCGTTAATAAAAAGAGAAGAAAAGACATTATATCAAAAAACGTGGCTACGCGCACCAAGTTTGGAGGAAGAAGTCTAAAAACTCTCGGTCCTTTACTTTATAATAATCTGTCCAAGAACGTTGATATTGTCAATGTAACCAAACATAAATGCAGAAAATTAGTCACAAGTCACTTGCTAACACTAAACTATATAGATACAGAGCAGCTTATTGAAGTTGTTAAATGATGTATCACTCTAACCTGAAATATTTACCTAATAGACCATTTATTGAAAAATATTGTACTACGCAATGAACACTGAAACATACATACACACACACTCACCCTCTACATACAATCACGCACAATTACAATAATTACACATTGTAACATACAACAACACACACACAATCTCTAAATTCTAATATACACAGCCATAAAAAAATATATAATTATTAATTAAGTATTCAAAAAACTATGTACATAATTTAATTTATAAGATGGCAACACTCTAACAGCTACCAAAAAATAACACTTTTGTTTAATGTTTACAATTCATTACATATCTTTTGCTTTGCTTCAGTGTTCTGGAACCCTTTCTGTACACAATTATTTATGTTTCCTACTTAACAATAGGTAAAATGTTTAGAATTAAGAAGAAATATGTGAGTAGCTGTTGAATTGTGACAATCTCTTTAGTCAAATTTAGTTATGTTCTTTTGAGACGAGTGATGTGCAAGTAAGTAGTTAAATTTGTATATTGTGCTGTGGTTTTTCCCGAAATCTTGCTTCACAGGACCTTTTCGGTACCTAGTGCAAGTTTCCGGGGCTACCTCACGTACCTACCTGATTCATACTTGACTGCACCTGGCAATCTGTGTTCCCAATGAATGTACGTGTTAGAATAAGTATTTTTATTTTTAGTCAATAAACAATTTGAATTTTTTTTTTTTTTGAATTATACATACAAACGACCAGACTGAACACAAGTAATTATACATTTTTTTAAAGTACATAAATACTTGTGTCATGCGGGAATCGAACCCGCGACCTCTAGATTAGAAGGCAGAGCCACAACCAACTAAGCTAACAGGCCAGTCAAAAATACAGTTGTAGTTTGACATATCGAGACATAACATAGCATCGCGACCAAAAAGTTAAAAGTTTACTCTATTTTCCACATGAAACTTAACTTTTATCTTTCTTTTCCTCATCTCTACGTCTTTACTAAAATCTCCAAAAATACCGTAGACTAAACTTCCTAGACATGGCAACCCAGTAAACCACCGGAACCGTGCGGGCGCCAAGTCCCGTAGATAACAATCCCTTGGCCCGAACTAAATCGTGGCGTCGACAATTCCTTTGCCCCTGGATTCCGTTATAATTTCTTTTTGATACCGGAATTGGCCGAAGGCGTCGATTTTAGCCGGAAACAGGGGTTTGTGGTTTAAAGGAGAATGGAACTGCGTTAAGAAGTAAGAGCTTATAAGAATAATTCAGAAAAAAATCCGTTGCTTGATATCCTAGAAATTGAAAATTGAAATTCAATTTATGGTACTTATCATATTAGTTACGTAACAACAAGTCAGAGGATTGAAAGACAATTTTAAATGTACAGTAGTTTGCTTTTTGATAAATCCAAAGTTTCCATCTATACTAAATAATCATTTCACCTTAAATATGGTAACACATTACATTTTATTAATAATGCACAACATATTGTAATGTAACAAAATCTCAAAGATCGCATACCCCACGGCGTTCAAACCGCACGGACTTCCGATCTGTCCACTTCCCAAGTCCGCGGCGGCTGAAGTCATCTGGAACGATCTAGAATCACCAAGAACGTTCTGGAATCTTCCCGAATGGTCCGGAATAAGTCCCAATCGGGAACTTAAATTACGTATGGTGTAGGAGATGGGCCCGTATCGAGATTTTATCAAACGGAGTATAAATCTCGCCCGTTGGATTACCGGAGTAAAGTATTCTCTTAAGTTTCATTAAGCGATGGGACAGATAGGAATCGTACGAATAAATCGGGGATTTTGGACGAGTTTCGAGCAGGTTTAGCCGAGATGGGGACTTTTTGGGGATCGCTCGAGGTTTATTTGGAGTTACAATGTTGGGAGTGTAGGTATAAGTTTCATTTAATTCTCAAACTAATAGTAGTAAAACAAGTAACAAAATAGTACGGTGCGGTTAGTTAGTGTGTGATTTGAAAATGTTGGTATTTTTTTTAGTGTGTATCGTAATTTGTTAGTAGTCATGTCTGTGGCCACTAGGGTGGCTTGAAAAATATCGATACACATATTAGCTGCTCTTAACCAAACATGAAAATGTAATTGATGTAAATAATATTATATAACTGTAGGTCTATTTTAGCAGAGTATTTTATATTTTTATTTTATATCAGTATTTTAATCCAAATAAAACACTTCTTTGTCTTCAAAAACATTGCCAAACCTCTTTTTTTCTCTTCTTTTAACCCCTAGGGTTCAGTCCCAAATAATGAAGGCACCGTAAGCCCTCTACTTCCGTGCCTTAAATAGTGTCTTCAACCCTGCGGCATCAGCTCGCTCATTAAACTCGAGGGTTGCTTTGTAACTACTGCATGTACATACAGGGTTATATACAACGAGTTGTTGGTTTACAGCTAAGTTCTAATGTAGTTTTGGAAGCAGCACCAAATTAATTATTTGGGGGAATAATTGTAACAGCAAAATTACAGTTTTTATTTTTAATTTAAAAAAAACTTGAAACTTTTTAAACTTCTTTAGGACAATCACCTTTGGTGACAAGTTAAAAGTTAAACTAAGTTAAACTTTGTTAGTAAATTGATTTTAAATTAAACAAATATATAAATTTGCCTTGTCGCATAACAAAACCCTAGTGACTTAATATAGCAAATTTTTGCGCTAATATATAAATCAATACCATTTTCACAATCAAGTAGTTTTTCCGAAGAAAAATCGGTTCACAAAATCCACATGTATACCCCTGAATGCCATCCATACCGATGCCCTTAACCCTTCCAAGCCATCGCAAGTCGGGAATGAACCCTAGTTCCCTACAACCTTGCCCTTACTACTGTAACTCATGGACGCACCATTAACTTAATGTTACTCGATGTTACTATCGATTCCACGCGAATGAATCGATAGGAATATCGAATTGCCTAAATTATACAGAGTGATTTTTTCATCTCATAATGAGAAAAATAATAATTGAATAATCTGTTTTAGTTTTTTATTTATTTATTTTACTTTATGTTTTATTACTTTGAAAAATTTATAAGTAAACATGAATTTAATTAATACACTCATGTGAAACGTAATAGGCCCTACAGATATATACTTTTATCACAATAGAATAGTGCGGTTTTAGCTAATAAGCATAATAAAGACGTACATAATGTCAGGAAGTTCCTGAGTTTGATACTGCAACTATTTTAGTGCAATGCATAGTTTTAATTTAGTTAAATCACCGTCAGACATGCGACTCGCTTGTCTTTGAAAAGTAGTCCTGTCAACCTCATAATGGTTTTTATGTGATATATTTGTAGCAATAACAAGAAAAACTAATTAGTTATTGGTTTTGTAAAGCAGTTCCTTGTCACAATGATTATAGTTCTATATTTTTTTTTTTCAAAAAAGCTGCCTGTATATTGATATAAGAGTTGGTATCGCGTCGAATACTTTCAAGGCTGCAGTTGCTTGCCAAGTTTGTAAATATTAACATCTTTGGCAGAGGAGATACTGCATTACTTCTGACAACGTTTGCATGTAAATAACTGGAGTTCTGTTTGTTGTATCTTTAGGGGGAAAAAATATCATAGTATTTTTTTACGATTGTTAAATAATTATGTACTTGATGAAATTACAAGTTGTCAAGTTGTTGATTGTAATTGCGAAATGTTTAAGTATGGTTTGCTGTTGTAATTCTTTCAAACGGCCGAATTGGTCAGGATTACTAATTTTTTTTTATTTTTTTTTTACATTAAATAGGCTTACGTTTGATTATAGCCTGCCTGATGTTAAGCACCACTATAGTCTAAGATGTAGCACGCTTGCCTAGAAGAAACCTATTTACTCTAGATTTGAAGACCCTTGGGTTATAATTTTCTGGGAACAGGGCTCCAGTACATAGTTCCATAGTCTCGCTGTCCTTACTATGAAGGTAGAAGCAAAGCGCTTCGTGCGAGTCTTTGGAACTTCCACCATAAACCGGTGACGCCCGGTGGTTTGAAGATAGATTACACCCTAGACCATGTAGCTAATTTGTATCCCGGATTAACGCAAAGAACTCCGGTAAATGGGTCTAGCAACCAGAAAAAATACTGCTAACAGTAATAACTTACCATTAAGCGTAACAAGTTTCTGACTACGCATTTCAATAACACAAACGTTGACAAAGAACATGTAAATCAAACAATCGAGACCACGGAAGTAAACACGGATTAGTGATGAGAAACGCCACAAACCGGGGCAAAAATAAGTCCCGCACTAAAAGTAAGAAATGGACTTTTTACAACCACTCGTTGACTGTCACGAATTTCACGATCCTAAACGAACGACTGAATTTAATGTCCTAATATTCGACATTACTTCGGATGCGAATTCGGTTTACGAGGATCGAGTGAGTTTTTATAGAAACACAACCCTTTCTACCAAAATAAAAGGTATATTATGAGAGGCTTAAATGGAAGGGTTGCCATTCTTTTGTACCGTTGTATGTGATCTCGATAATTATTAGACATGGTTCTCTATTGTTTTTATATTCCTTGTCCTTGCTTGAACATACTGTTTAGACCTTTGTTTTACATTTTTATAGATTTCTAGTCCCTTTTAGAGAAAGATAAGGAAATGCGTTTTCCGTGGATAGGTTCGCTTCAGGTCATGATTGTATTTTTATGTTCCACTCTACACTAACAACAATAAAAGCTGTTGAAGCTAAAGTAATATCTAACAGAGCTTAATAACAGCTTAATAATTTGTTAACGGCGTTTTATTATATATTTTATATTGTGCAATGTCCATGTATCTTACTAACACTAGTCTTTAAGTTGTGTTTACTTTTTTATGTGTGCCACTAACAAAATGGATCCATTGTTGTCTATTAAATGAAATTTTGAATTTGAATTTAATAAAAAATGCCCTGTGTTCAATGCAATCGCATATATTATGTTTCCAAATAAAAAATCCGATCCTATCCAACCTATAAGAAGTGTATTACTAAGAGACTTGTAGCAGCGTCCCCGCGTTCCCCTAAATACTGACCACATTTTATAGTCCTAGAAAACACGAGAGTTCCCTAGTTGAGTTCAAGTCTGGATTGTCAAATTACCTTCCCCCTTGTAAGTACATAAAATAGTACTGAACTAAATCCACTCCCGTAATTAAATTTCAGGACTTGACCCCCCTAAAATACGTCATAAAGCGTAACTAAGAGGTTTCTCATAAAAACTTTTTACGATTTTGACACTAACTCTCACCTAGGATCTAGGTCTTATAGGTATGGCTTATTAGGGGTACTATAATGTGATAAATAGGGACATCATGGAATAGGTTGTGTGTCTAGCAAAAGACAGCCCGCCATTGATATCCAATTCATAATTATGACAGTTATATGTTGCTCTGATAAGCAAATACACACCAAAAACTTATTTTTTTTCTGGTGCAGATATATTTGTAAAGTTACCCACATACACCCTCACATAGCTATAGCTATAGCTATGCAGTAGCAGAGTTTACTCTCGCATGACAGAGCAAGATACTCTCGAACCATAGAAGAAAGTAATATCTATTCCATGGTGTTTACGTTGCATAGTAGGTACTCTGCAGGATTACCTGGAAAGCCAGCCTTCAGTATAGAAAGCACTAAAATAAGAACCATAAAGTGACTCCTCTTTATGGCTCTTCCGAAAAACTCCGAATGAGTTTCTTTAAATTCCACTGACAATACATTTTATGTTTGGCATTAAAGGCGTCGGAATCTGGGTGACGGGGTAGTAAAATTAGTCTGGGATGAATCATTGGACCTTTTCAATTTTATTTAAGTGACTGTTTTGACAATCGATCGTTTTTTAGGGTTCCGTACCTAAAAGGTAAAACGGGACCCTATTACTAAGCCTCCGCTGTCTGTCTGTCTAAAAACAGTAACAGGTAGACGCTTCAAATTTTCAAATCTTTGCTTGTATATTACCTTAAAAAAAATTAACAATAAAGTAAATATTAAAGGGGGGCTCCCATACAACAAACGTATTTTTAAGCCATTTTTACTCGATTTTAATAAACACATTATTTGTAAGTAAATACTTATTTAGAAATATAATAACTATAAAAATAAATAACTAAATTAATACATAAAATATATGATAGTACGGAACCCTTCGTGCGCGAGTTCGACTCGCACTTGGCCGGATTTTGAAGTATTGGTATAGGTCTACAAAATATAAATCTTTTTTAAAGTTAAGGTATCCGTCACTTTAGTCTTACATCCGTATTCACAAACGATACTATGAGGTCTCACAGCGCGCGCGGACGCACAGGGTCCTAAAAACCTATTCATATCCAATACTTGAGTGGCGGCCGGCAGTCCGGCACTATGCGTCCTTTTAAATGCGCGCACAGCCAAGGGAGCTCGCTAGCTATTTTAACCTACGCATAGGGCTGGTCTTTATCAAAGTTGTATGGCTGGTTATGTTTAGATACTTGTTTACCGATTTTTGCATCGTTTATGAAGGAGTAATAAGTGGTATTCTCTTAGAATGTTTATAATACGCCACTTTTAAGAAATAAAATAAACCATAATATGTACCTCAACATTTTATTGCTTTTTAATGGTGAATGGTATTTTCTTAGAGCTGGAATAAAACAATATAATTAATACAATTAATTATAAACAATATAATTAATACAATTAATTATAAACAATATAATTAATACAATTAATTATATTGTTTTATTTATAAGTCACTCTAAATTTTCGTAAATATATGTACATAAGTTTTCCTTAGTATTCCAGTCAATAGTATGCCATATTACACCAAGTTAAAATTAAATACTTAAAAGCAAAGTATTAACATAACAATGTTCATAATTTGTAAAGATAGTAACGCGAAATTTCTAAAATTTCACTTATCACATCGCGTCCGTAATTTTTTATTTTATTTGGTGTTTCCAAGTGCTGCAACATTTTTAAATACAATACAATATAGTACAACTGTAAGTTTATTATACAATTACAATTAACACGACAAATCGACAATGTTTGTAAACAAACGGTTTGAGGTTATTTTTATTTGATTTGATTGTCATTTACTCCTGTCAAACTCCACCATGAACTTAGCAATACAAAATGGACCAATCATATGTCGCCATTTCACGCAGTGCGTTTACTTTGCCAAGTTATGAATAGAAAGGCTCGATGAGTGGAACGCACTGAGAAGAGTTACCCTTAGCTCAGTGTTGATGCTTTACTTAGGGAAGTATCGTTTGTGAATACGGGCGTTAATCTAGTAGCACCCACTTTGTAATCTAGTGTCTCTAAAGTCTATAAAAAAAAAGTTGTTAGAACGTGAACAAAAGGCCTGTTCCCAGCAGAAAAAAAATATCTCTCTCAACTCCAGCTATGAGATAAAACCGTTGTGAATAATGATATTAACGCGAAAAGAACACAGTTCAAATAAAAAGAGAATAAAAAAGAGCACAGAACGCTCACAGTTACGATTTTTTTACACATAATAAACCTTAATGCAGCAACAAACGTAGCTTAGGCAGTAACAGAAACTATTCCCGATAAGTCCACAAATCAGTGCTTGCAATTAGGACTTATTTTCCAATAAACTCTTTCGTCCAAGTTGGCCCAACTTTCCCATCTGATATATAAGCGTCGGGAAACTTCGCTACAAGTTCGCTGGCGATGATTTAGAATACCTACGTTACTGTGTCGGTGGGAATTAGAGCAGGAAACGATGGAGAAGTCTAAACAATTTTAGAAGATACATGACAAACATGACTTTAGGTTTATCGCTATAAAAAATATTTCTTAAATTCGACATACACTATTACCTTAATAAAGATAACTCAACAATTTAAAATCACGTTAGTAAGCAAGTTCTTATGACAGTGGCCAACACTAGTGTCAGAGTTTAAAAACGGCCCTAAGGGTCTCTGACATAACGACAGACGTACTATGATTAACAGCCGGGATTTACAAATCACCTCATGATAATATTATTTTAGTTGTGATTTGAATTAAATACTCTTTCGCCTAACAATACTTATTTAATCACCGCAATAATCTAATAATTATTTAATTAACTAATAATAATAAATCTTTACTTTTTGCGAGCTTTTCTATACTATCATAAAGAAAATCGTCAACAAATATTAAGGAAACAATGAAATATGTTTATATATCTATTTAAACATGCTGAAATGTTACTCCTGAAAACTCGGTTCTTATATCTGGTAACAAAAAGTAACTAAAATATTAGACCTAAAGTTTATTTGGTAAACAAACTCTCTGCCTTTTATAATCTAGGTCGTATACTAAGCTTCTAAGCGTGTATGAAGACTAAAACTAGCGTTAGATAGAATTCAGACTTCTCAGGCGCTAACTTCGCTCGTAACTTCGTGTGCTGCTAATTGGGATCCGTGATTAGTCTATTTTTACTTCTTTATTATTTTTCTTGCCCTATAAAATACATTTTTATCTAAGACTAGTGGGTGCTTGCGGCTTCGCACGCATTAAGAAGTAAAACTTGCATCCCCGATTTCACCCCATTAAAAGTGGCATTTCCAAAATTCCTTTCTTAGCGGATGCCTACATCTTAAAATCTACCTTCATTCCAAATTTCAGCCCAATCCGTCCAGAGGTTTGGGCTGTGCGTTGATAGATCACTATATCAGTCAGATAGTCACCTTAGAGTTTTATACCTATTATATATAGATTATTTTGACCATAGTATATATTTAAAATTAGTTATTAGTCCCGTTTACCAATTGACCACTAATTCGAATAAAGCGACACTATGGTCGAATATGAGGTTACCAATGACGTTCCACTATTTTAATTTTTTTATCAATTGATCTTAGACAAAATCACACATTATTCAACATACTGACTTTTACTTTTCCAATTGTTATAATAAAATAGTAAACAATCAATCAATAAAACTCTTATTTATAAATTCCTGTCTGTAAACATGAGTAGCCAAAAGCTATCAAACTCCAACTCAGCAGAAAGTACTCCACAACCATTCATCCAGAACAGAAATTCTTTTGGAAAGTATACGGTAATTTATCTCATAACTACGGAAGATATACTGTCCTATATAATGGTGTAAGGGCGTCGGCCAAGGTGCGGGGTCAATAATGCGAGGTCAAATATTTGCACCCGGCCGACGTCACACCCGAGATGTTTGTTTCACGGTGGAACTCACTGGGTGACGAGAGGAGCGAGAAAATAACGAGCGTAAACATATGTACATATATTTTACAGCTAGAGAGATATATTAGATAAAATGGACGATAAAAGAGATACGGATACACGTTAAATTGACGGTACCGACTATATTTCAGAATATTGGGCATGACAAAAAACGGAATCAGAATTTTTATACTTGAAAGAATGAAATCCCATGCCTTAGGGCTGCTACAAACTGAACAATAGGCTGTTTGACAATGCGAAAAATAAAGTGTCAATTGCTGACATCCGTATATAATATGAGTGTAAAAGTGGTTATTTATTACCGTTAGTTGAAAATAATAATTAATATATTAAAAAATCCATAAATTAAAATGCATATTTTTAAACGCTTGTCACGTGACACAAAACGCTCCTGATTGGTCGAGTTTATAATGACGTCACTAGCTTGTCAACATTGTTTGCCTACATGTGCATTATTATATTTCGAAACATATTTGATAAGATTTCATTATTTTGTGTGATTTGTTAGCGAAATTTTACAAATTCCATCAAGAACTTTTACCATGAACCACGATTTTGTAAAAACAGACAGCGGAAACCTGCCCCAAGTAGAAGCAATCATGGTCGGATTATATTTCAAAAATAATTACGATTATTATGCTGCGGAGCTAAAAAATTTATAAACAGCAAAGTAATAACACCTAAATGGTAACTTAAATTATATCATAAGGAAGTGAAATGATGATAAACTTCTTGCTAAAACGCTTTTTGTACTGATAGTAATTAACCATGTCATTTTCCATCTGTAAAAAACAAACAAGTTAGTCTGGAACCTTTAGTGCAATGCTTATTGAAATCATAAGACTGTATGTAGCTACAATTTTTAAATAATATTATGCAAAACAGCGGAATAGAAATGAATAGAAATGTTCGAAGTGATTTAAGTGAGACATTTTGCAAACAACAATATAAGTACATATTATAACCTCAAATCCATAAAAAAGATTAACATTCTAAGTGTAATAAAGCATTTCAAAAGTACCTATCAATATTACGTTTACTTATGTACATCGAAATAGTCTTCATAGAAGAAAATATTTGTACTATTCCCTATGTCATTGTTATCCCTCCGAGAAAGTTGCAGCCACTTTCGGTGCACTTGGACATTCGTTTGAACACTTAGAAATAGTTTGTTCGGAGTTTTTATTGACGTATTTGTATATTTTGGAACTGCACACAATTTGTAACTAATTTTGTAGCACATTAATCACTAAATTCAATCGCACTTTCGTCATTTGTTTGCGTATTGTATGTGGATGATATGTGCCACAGATCTCAATACAGGTTAGTGACGTCACCGATTCGATTGCAGCGCCATATTGACAAAGTAGCGTTTTGGCGAACTATTTAAATATAGTATTTTTAATTTGATATTTTTCCGAAAATATGTACCAGAATTTAAAAATACACTTTAGACTAGGTTTCTTAACCCCTAAATAAAAATATGAAATGGATTTTAAAACCAGTCAAGGAGCGTATAATGAGCATAATTTAATGTGTCTATTTATTTTCTTTAAAATCTAGGACGACGCGACGGCCAGTAGATTATTTTATTAGGACAACTGGACAATACAGCAATCATACGAATGTCAGTACAATTACCGGTTAGAGATAAAGCCGCATGTCTTAATTAATATATTTTTGAAAAGGGCAAAATATTTTCTTTTGTACCTATAACATTATTTATATAAGTACATAATATTTTGATATGAACATGAAGTAGCAAGAAACGGTGAATATTTTACTTCTATTTTAAGGTAATCAATCAAACAAAACTCAGTTAATAAAATAAATATAAACAAAATAGGTATTAAAATTTTATTCGGACACATACCTACTAAGTTAAATATCTGAAACCTTAACTTTATTGATATACCTGCTACATTAATCTAGCTTCTAAATCACCAATTCCTCTCCACAACTGCAGCCAGAGAACAATACTAGCTATTACGTCGCCACAAATGCATATGGATGGTGTGGTTCAGAATTAAATTAATTATGATTAGCAACTGTTGGGCTGACTAATGCCACCGCGCCTTATTGGCAAGTTTGATGAGCCAATATTAGTCATGTGCTCGGAATATGCCTAATTGTGTGTGCTTAGATTGACTTGTAAATGTAGGTATTGCTGCCTTAGGTAAAATAAATAAATAAATATTTCGGAACATTTCGCATAGCTCCATCAAACCCCATTCTAAGCAATTAAAGTCATTCGAAAAGGAACATTAAATTCATGTAAAAGTTAGTTATCAAAATAAAGTTACGATCGATGGTGTTTCAGATACTGCTCAATCAAACTTCAACATACAATTTACAGTCTTTGCTGTATTATTGTTTAGTTTCTATTTATTCTGATTCAGTAAAGATTTACTCCACTTTTGAACCCCAACTTCAGAGCTGCTTGTTCAGGTGTTGTTTCACACAAACTGATTGTAAAATGAACTTTTACAAAGACTGCACCTTTTTAACTTTTTTTTTTTTTACATGATATAGGCTTACGCTTGACTACAACTTGCCTGATGTTAAGCAATGTTATAGTCTACGATGTAGCGATGATATTATTTAACTGTAATGTTGTGAAAACTAGGCATAGTACAGATGTAAAAAAATGCTAATAGGATAGACATTTTACATTCAGCACGCTAGTTTTTACCTTGTTAGGGTTACAGACGTAAGATAACTATTTGAATTAGAAGTCTTACTAAAGTGAGTGAGTGACTTACCTTTACAATCTATTCCTTCGCAAATATTTCAAGTCCAGTGGCGCCTGTTCCCTACAACAAGTTTGGACACCGCGCACCGCAGCAAGCTGTGAATCACGCGGTGTCTCGCACACTTACAGATGAAGACCAGATTGTAACACTTAGGCCAGATATTAAGGTTGAATTGTTGTTGAGTCTGGTTGTTTCTATGTATATTAAGTAAATATTTATAAAAAAAGTATATATGTATTATATCCGTTATCTAGTACCCAAGATACAAGCGTAAGCTTAGTATGGGGCTAGATGGCGCTGTATGATATATCTTGAAACTTTTTTTTTAATTAGTAGTAGCTGAATAGTTCTCGTAATCCTGTAATAGACTGTAATTTAAGATTATTTTAGTAACGATATCGAGGCTGCGGTACTGAAAAATAAGTACAGTATGTACTGCTATTCCTGAATTCCTGTAGAATTCGAAAGATCAAAAAGGCGAAGCCACTAGAAATGTTGTTAATCTTTCGACGGTTTTATAGTGTGAAGGTATGTAATAAATTTAATTACGTTTGAATTGATGTACATATTGTCAAAAACCAATACGGCTGTTAAATTGTGCAAGCATGTTAATACATTTTTATTGTTACCAAGATATTGCGATATATAAATAGGTACTTTGAATAGTTGTCAGGTATTGATATATCCTAATTGTCTTCACTCGTTCACACATCCGATCTACCCTCTCCTCTAGATCTCTCAAAACCAGCTTCTACGATGTCTGAGAGTAAAAACTGTAGTACGCAGGTGACCGCCATACATTACTGGGAACATGTGAACTGGCAAGTGCCAACAACCATATATATCTCTCAAAGCACGTCTGCACTGTTATTTTATCCTAGACCATTGTAATGGCAGGACGTGGCTCTTTTTTACGGAAGGCTTTGGCTAGTCTTTGGAGAGTTATTTTACATGCATGTCCTTTGTTCCTGTAGTTTGACTTTGATATGCTAATGATGAAATTTTATACTAGGTTGGTGAGGTTTTTCTTTGAAAAACTTAAAGTCAGTTACAAAAGTGAGTAAGTATTTGTACTTTCTGATGCCGACCTCGTCAAAAAGAAAGGTTTTGATGGAAATCATCACGTTTTCTAATTTAGGTTTGGGTTAGTTTCTCTGTTACACATTTTTATTTTACTATTATTTTATTGTGTACATATTATATTAAATTTAAACCTATATTTTAATAGATAATAAAATGAATGTATTGACTACAAACTGTTCCTATAAAAAAAAAACTTGCCTTCTTATTAACTTTTAATCTACTATGTAACTGAATGAATGATTTATTTATTTTTATTGTTCGTTAATTAAATAGTGATAATTTCATGAATTAAGATTTGTATTCTATATTATGTAAATTCAAAACACCTCATAATTACAAATGGACTAAAATGTAAATATAAACATAAATTTAGAACTAATTGAAATTGCTAAATATTAATGTAAATACTAGATAACTATATAATAATATTAAGACTTTTTAAGACATAATAAATAATAAATAAATAAATAATAAATATTTCGGGACATTGCAAACAGCGCCATCTAGTCCCACACTAAGCAAACGCTTGTGTCGTGGGTACTAGATAACGGATATAATACTTATATACTTTTCTTTTGTAAATACATACTTATTATACATACAAACAACCAGACTCAACACAAGAAATTATACATTTTTAAAATGCATAAATACTTGTGTCAGGCGGGAATCGAACCCGCAACCCCTAGATTAGAACTAAGCTAACAGGCCAGTCAGGTTTAAAATATTTGGACAAATATCTTTTGACATTCAAAAATTAATTAATTTTTTACTTGTTCCTAACTGTATTAATGTAATCAAGATCACTGGAAGGGACTAGCTAACATAGCACGGGTGTGCCCTCACCCAGTATGTTAGGTAGTAATTAAGAATTATTGTTACACTTATTCTGAATAAATGAATTTTGAATTTGAATTTGAAAATGTTCTGTCTAACCCTTTGTAAAGATCCGTCACAGGCAATCTAGTATATTAGCTGTAACGCAAACATTTTCTTTGAGCTAAACCTTATTACTCAGAATAGTACCAAAAATACGTAAATTGGAACGTACAAATAAAATAAATCACCCGTCAAAACATTCTCCATTTCATGCGAAACATTACAAATAATGGAAACCGAATAAATCTCGCTGAATGTCTAGACTTCAATTTTAATAAGTACATTTTCTTTTTGGTTGGTCTCTTGTTTGATAATTTTGTGCATAGATCTCGGTTTTTAAAGCAAATTGCATCAGTTTTTTTTTTAAATAGATATGTGAACCTTGTATCTTTTAAACCCTTGAACAACGAATCATTCTTGAATTGAAATATAAGATAAAATCGTAGGCTTCGCTTGCTTGATACGTAACTTGTCTTCATTTATTATGAGTCGGTAGTACTAGTAAATTCCTGCTACATTGTTCGCGTTGTTTCGGTATAAAAAGGAAGCCATATTTCTGTTCAAACATTTTGGTTACCAAAAAAACAGTACCTCGAATAAGTTAATAATGTTTAATTCATTCATTAAAAATTTAAGTGCGATGCTCTTGTCCGTGGATTATGCGCAATTCTCTTCGATTTTCAGCCAGTTTTTCTTAACTTCTTTTTACTTTTTATAACTTTTACAAATAATGGTGTGATATAATAAATACAGTTGGACCTCGTGTGTAAAACCTAACATTCCAGTGTGTGAGTGAAATAGCCCAGTTTAATTTACAATAACAATTAGAGTGCCAGCGAAATGTGAGTCGGTGGCAAGCCGAGTGGAGCCGGAACTGACGGTCGCAGTATCCGGCCGACCCTCAGCGAGATTATATGGACGACCTTACGAATAAGTGATTATATAGAAACGTTGCTGAGCCTAGAAAATAATTCCACGATTTAGTAAACTGCCGCCGCGGTTGAGTCGATGTGCGGAGTTTTTAATCTTTCGCGAACCAACCGGCAGGGAACGGCTTTTTCCGGCATCATAACCAAACATGAGCAAGCTTTGTGTACGATTTACTACCACTACTACTCCGCTGGCGCAGCAAGCCGAAGTGAGTCTTGGCCTCCAAAACAAGAGATCGCCACCGGTCCGGGACTGATGGCGATCTCTTGTATCGCAGGACAAGCCTCACTTTTTTTTACGTGGGATAGATTTACTTTTGACTACAGCCTGCCTGTGTATGTAAAGCATTGCTGCAGCCTAAAATGTAACACGCTTACCTAGAAGATATTCTATTAACTCTAGATTTGAAGACCCCTGGATTGTATGTCGGGTCGCTGCGCAGCTAGAGTTTTCTCTGTAGTCTAGAGCAGCTTACTGCCAGACAGCTGTGTGCGAGTTGTGTGTCTGAAAGACATGGAATGTGGAAGTATTTTCAACGCTATATTTGTAAGCAGTTACAATTCTATAGTACTTATTATTTGTAGGGACGGCCTCAGGGTGTTTAGCCTTTTTATACCAAATATTATTTATTTCCCAAGCACCCTTAGCTCGATTTTATATTCCAGCGAAGAAAAGGTTTAGAAAATATTGCTTTCAAGATCCTCGGTTCAAGGGTGTACTACAGATTTCGGAATTGTATTTGAATAAAGTTACGGATTGAGTAAAAGTTACGAGATCGCGTTTTGCTTACGCTCTGATTGTTATTTGTGTCAAAAATTATGGGACAGTAACAGAAATATGTGTGTTTTATTTTTAAGCAAAATGAGAGATAGAGAATCTCACGCACATTTACCAAGAAAAAATATTTCTAAATATGTTTTTAAGTAAATTGGTTGGCGTAAGGAAGCCTTCGACCAGGACCTTCAGGAGGGAGTTGAGGGAAATCTTTGCCCAGGACTGGGACAGCATAGGTTAATAAAAAAAATTGATCAAACTATGATTTTATGAAAAAAACAGAAATTACTTAACCTTAGTAAAAAATCTAAAAGTTCCACATAAAAAATATTTTTTGCTCTCAAATAAGCATTCTTCATCCATAAAATAAAAATCCCTTCAAATCTCACCCTATATTCTCCAACCACGATAGAATATCACTAAAACCTGAAGTTGGTCACTAATCGGATGAAAACCTGGAGCCTGTAAGCTCGGCAAAGATAATTTCCAAGGAAGTACCTGCGATCATCGGACAGAGCTCAATGGGATGAAGCTATCATTTAGAACTGGTCTCATCCGAATTTCAGGGTTGGGAAATGTAATACTAATATTTTTTGCGGAAATTAATATGTGTACGACTAGAATTCCTGGTAACATTATTATTTTAATATTTTATTTTGAATATATTAATACAATTATATTAAAAACAGCGTTTGAGTTGTAGCTAGTCTCTATATCATGTATTTTTTAAACAAATGTCTTGAACACACTTGAATATGACCGATAGAAATCTAGATTTTATATCTTTTAAATCGACAAAAAGTGAACAATTCGACCTGATAAATAAAATTATAGGAATAATAGTCTTCCAATAACATACGCTTACATCTGTTAAATATAATAAATAAATTTAAAAAAATATGTGATTATAATTATGTACCGACACAGTGCAACAAAAAACTAGTCATGTACTCCCACTAATTTTTCCCCTTTTTGAGTTTAATCCTCATAAAAAATCCTTCCCCTCAGCCCTAATACACAGTTCCAAAAAGGATTCGGCGTGTAAAGTGAGATTAGCACCGTTGACAACTTCCCCGTCTGCGACTATTGTTCCAGTAGCCTTAAATCGCTCAGATTCAGGCTTATTATATCCAGTGCTGCCACCTGGCGGCGCGCGCGGAACTATTCTTTTCAAGGCCTGGCTGGATAGAAGGGATTAGGAGATAACGTTTCGTTTTGCATAGTTTGCTAAAGTTTATGGTAATCCAATGTTTTATTTTATTTTTTTGTAAATTTTATCAATGTTATTTTTACGGCCATGCTGTTCAAAAGAAAATGAAAATATATCTATCACGTCAAATATTATTACTAACAATTACCCCAGCTTTGCCTATAAATTTGTACAAAAATGTTAGATTGTTTTCTAAAAGTATTTTTGGAACCATCTAAAGAGACGTTTCAGAGTTCTTACTACGCTTTGACACTTTTCATTCACACTCTTTGTGGTCTCAACTAGAGCAAGTACGTGAAACGGAACGCAACAATAAGCGCTCTCGATTCAAGTCTTCACTTTATATCACATTCGTCATCGTTACACTCCCATCCGGTGCATTTCCGTACATCGGAACGGTGCTAAGTACTCTTTACAAAACTACCATTGGATACAAATATTTGAATAACAGACTGAATGTGTGAGTGAAAGTAGAGCGATTCCGTGTTTGTAGTGTGCTCTGTGTCAATATTTCCTATTTAGGTATGAAAAGAAGGCACGGCATCGGAACGGTTGGAGGAAATCTTGGAAAAGTGAATGGGTGTTTTTCTGACATTCTCTCTGTGGATTTATAGATACGCGACCTAAAAGTGACTTTTTAGTCAATTATTGATTAGATTTCTTGTTTAATATGTATTGAAAACATAAAACTTGTTCGTGCTAAAAAGCGTACCCTTAAAAGTCCATAGACGTAATTAAAAACAAAACAGTTCCATTTTCAAAGCCGCAGCGTTGACTTTCCCGCCTGACTGGCCAGCAAGGAGGTTAGAGTGCCAATATAGTGGGACTTTTTTCAATCACCACGGAGGTTCATGAAAAATTTATAGGTCCGGGCAGAAAGGAGTTCCCATAAGACGCGTTACGCCGAATAACATTAGTTTATGGGCGTCTGGTGGGGAGCTGTGCTTCCATCTTTAATGCCTTTGTTTCAAGATGTATCTGCAGTGAAGTTACAACTCCGCAGTAAAAAAGGGATTTTCCTTAGTGAAATTATTTACGTCGCTGTCCTGGAAAGGCGTAGGATATTCCCAAACGTGGCGTTAGATCAGCGAAGTTAAGCTTGAATGAGAGTGGATGACCACATAAGAGATATAAAGCTGATATTATGTTTTATTCTCTGTAGTCTGTTGATAAATTTAATAGATTTTTATTGAAATTGATTATTTACAATTGTTTATTCCTTTTTTTATTTTAATTGTAGGTCGGAAAATACATAAACTTGCAATAAATTATATCGAATGACGGTTCTTGATATTGCTGAAAGCTTTTATGATATCAATCAGAACAGCGAATCTGAGAAATGGCTAATTTTAACTTTAGTAATCACGTTAAAATACCTCTTTCAGACGAGACACGGGCGTTTCATTCGGGACTTATTCGAGGGAGGTATCTAATTAATCTTGTTGAAGCTAAAGTTTCACTTTGGTGAACCTTCGGCTACCTGGGAAGGTAAGGTCATCCGTCTTAGTAGAATTGTTAGCTAAAGTGAGGTAGAAACCGCGCAAGGCGACTCTTCGAGCGGATCAAGTTGGTACTAAAATGTTCTGACGGGTGTTTCGACCAAGATGTTTTACAAAAATCTAAAGGTTTTTACTCTGAAACGTAATATCAATCAGAGACACATAAACTGACATATTATTTTATCCAATGACAGTCGGAACGCTAATTATATAGTAAAAGTTCTCAGGGGTTCTCGGATTGGCGTTTCGTTTCCGAATGAAAACGTTCCGAAAATGTAAAACATCGTGAAGATAAAGTGCTGCCGACAGTGTAGCACTGACTTTATTGTGCGGAATTTAGGTTGGTACAGACCTAGTATTCAAGACTTTTCTCATCCATATTAAATGCGTGTGATATGGCCGACCTATGGTTTTATTATGAATAAAGGTTTAGTACATTGTTCCTTTCTATTGTAGTAATTATTTTGTAAAAGTAAAGTAAAAAAAGTAGAAAAAAGTAAAAGAATAAACAAAAATAAAAAAAATATAAATTTAATTTTCTTTTACATAAAAGTACACTTTGAACTAAATGAAAAAACCGTTTAGTTTATCGAATCGTACACCTACTCGTAAATAAACGGTACCGACAGTAAAGTTTTTAACACTTAACCTAACTTAATTCTTAATTCAGACAGTTTCTTTTATTTATTAACTTAATCACCACGGTAACGACCAATTACAATAATTAAGAGCAGTTCACCACCAAATCACCTTAAGCACCCACTCAAGCGACGATGTGGTCGAACATAGAACAAGCTGAAATACAACACCTACTCAAAGAAAATAGCAAATTCACAAGCAAAGCAAACCAAAACACTTTTCGGTCCATTTTATAAATTCAGCCATTTGCAGTCAGTTCCCCGGTCACCGTATTCTTTAACCCATTTCCTGTCACTGGGGCAATCGCCACTGCATTAAGGTAAGCTAAGCATCGACATTTTATAGTAAAAGACACACCTTGCCAATACACATAAGTGAAGTGAGTCAATATACATATATGTAGGTGGCAGCACCTTATCTTGTTTTTAAAATGTGAAGTTATGTGTAAAAGCGAGTTTGGCTTGGCGGTTTAAGCGTCTTATCTCCATCATTATGCAGCCTGGTTCAAATCCAGCCCTACACCAATGACTTGATTTTCAGGTAATGTGTGGATTTGCAATCGCTTAGCGGTGAAGGAAAACATCGTGAGGTTACCGTCATATTTGAGGCCTTTCCACGCAAGGGTTTTGAGGTCTGGGCACCCACCATGCTGTATCTGCCCAAGATAACTCTTCTAACAAATTAATTATGCGGTAGAATGACTTTCAGTCATGGGGAAATACGACTCAAAGAGAATTTAACTTGTATATACATAAATAGAGCTTTGCTCCATGAGTTTATAATTAGGTCCGCCAATCTATTGCAATACTATGCCGCTGTAAAAGGTAAAGTACAGTTAATACAGAGAAGATTCTAGTCGATTTCATTGGGGTCAGGGCGTAATTGATAGAGGAGCTCGGGAGTGGTAGAAAAACAAACGTGGTCACAATACTTTGTCTTTAATAAGGTTGTGTTTTGTTTATTATTTTTTTGCTTCTCTCTCTTGAGTCGTATTTCCTCATGACTGAGGGTCGTGACTCCCCCGCAGAATTAATTCGTTAGGGGAGTTTTCTTGGGCAGATACATCGTGGTGGGCGCCCAGGTCCTTCCACGGAAGACACATGTCCTCGGATATTGTGGTCCTCAAACATGTCGGTTTCCTCACGATGTTTTCCTTCACCGTTAAGCGAGTGCAAATCCACACATAACTTGAAAATACAAGTCATTGGTGTAGGGCCGGATTCGAACCAGGGTGCGCTCAAATGAAAAGCAGACACTGGAACCACTGAGCCACACTCGCTTATAATATATATATTTTTTTTGCTTACTTTGCTATTATTTTAGAGTAAATTTATTTTGTGATAAATGATTTTTAACCTTTAAAGAATATACCGGTTCTGTTACAGATATATAAAAAAGTAGATTTAAATCACATCGAAGATTAGGTATTTATTTTTATAATCGAAGCAATAGCTTGCTTAGATTTATATAATTAGTTAAGGATTTAAAAATCATTCTTATTTCTGAAAATTATTAGTTTATGCTCTGACTAAATAATCAACAGTAGTTACCTAAACGGCAATAAAATCTATCAATTGTTTGCCCCAACCTCCTTCATCCGTTGATTCCTTTCTTTTATGGAAACGTCGCACGCGAGCACCTATTTCGTCCTCATAATAAATTCAACAGCGCTGTCTTCTTGCAACGCTGAAAGCGTTTCCTTTGTCGTGTTTACAATTTACATCCGCTATATTTTATTAAGCGGCTTGATGTTTCAAAGATGAGTTGGAACCATAACTGGCATTAGCATTTACTCATTTACTTAATCAATTCCGTTATGTCCAAGGGAAGGGAGGGGTGAAGGGGGGGCTACAGACACTTCTGCGGCTGTCCAATTGAATAATCAATCAGCAAAATGCAAATGTGGCTGGCAACAGGCGCCGCTCTCCAAGTGTTTTGCTGAGCCCTGAGCAGAGAGCAAGGATTCTGAGCTCGTTTGTCAATTACGTACGGGTCCACTGATTACCCTAAATGCTGCCTGCTGAAGCTGGGGACTGATTTGGGGGAAGATTTGGTGCAACTTATACAGATACAATGTTATTATGTTAGGATTGACATATATTCTATCGAAGAAGACCAATAAAAGAAAAAGGTATTTTTTACTTTCACAGAATCTAATTCTACTAAACCACTTAGTAACAACACGTACCACCATAATTAAATTCTCTTCTAAGATGTGAGTCGTCATTTTTAATAATATTGTCAATGAAAATTGGTAACTGTTGTCTATAATTTTATAAAATCTTTCATCTTGTCCCTTACCGTATATCTTCAAAATTACATTCCATAGCAAGACATGTTTCCCTCCCTAACTCGAGAGAGCCTGGTACTCAGTATGTAACTAACCGTGGTCTAATCCTCTTATCCAAATCTTAGGTCATCTAACTGGAGCACCCTTTTACATTTTCAACGTGGAATTATGTTAACGCCCGGGAAGGTCCACAGGTCCCCGGGATATTCCTGGAATTAGGTTATTAGAGAGGACTTATCCCTCCCAGCCACCTTGTAGGCCAAATGACTTGAAAGGGAGACTTGAGTGTCGGTGAATTCTGATTATTATTTATCTATGTTGTACTTGGTACATACATAGATCCAAAAAAATATGCTACATCTAAACTTACGATTTGGTGTGTCATGGCTTCGTCGCTTTGATATTTGTGTTTAACCAGAATTACTAAACATCTTAAGAAAGAAAGAAAAACATTTATTGTAGCAAATAATAAGCAAAGAAGTACAAGCAAGAAACATATAAATATATATACTTAAAACTACTTAAATGAAATACATATTTGCCACAATACAACCCCAACTCAGCATAATGCTGGCTGCATAGCAACCAGCGCTGGTCTTCCATTGGGGTTGGTGGTGACTTAACCACAAATGTCTAAAATTGTTGTAACTTCTATTTCTAATACCTTCATACACGTACATAACTACAACGTGTCAACATGTTCATACTACAGCCTACTGACGACATCAAAATTTGCCATAAACTTCAAAACATCCCTAACTCTAAACAGCACCACATACTCTTGTAACCCATCCGAAAAACTGCATTAACCCATTGAGTCCAGCGCGAACACTCTCGTCCCGAGAATGTATTAGCAATACCCGGGTTATTTCATTAACCCGTGCTTTCGGCCCGGTGTCCCGGTCATAAATCAACGTCCCGGTAATTACGCCACGTGACTGATGGCGGGCGTCGCATCGCCGGTTTAAGGCCACCGCACATGAAACTTTCGCCTTCGCGATCTGGTGATAGGGAATTTCGTACAGTGTTGGTCTCTTTTTTTTTAACTTGAACGGGTTTGCACTTGACCATAGTTTACCTGATAGCAAGTAAGGCTATGGCCTAAGATGGAGCGTGCTTACCCGATAAGAACCGATTCACTCTCGCTTTGAAGATCGCTGGATTATAGTACGTGGGGAACAAAGAGCCAGGCAGGGCGTTCCACAACCTAGCGGTACGAACAATAAAGGTGGAAGCGTACCGTTTCGTGCGGGTCTTAGGAACTTCCACCATAAACCGGTGTCGTCCTGCCGAACCTCTACTCGTCGTCGTCGTCTCATAAGTAATTCAGAGGATTATATTCTGAAGGTTTACGTAATCTGATTGTTTTGTATCGCAATTGCAGTTAAAATTGCTAACATATCACAGTGTCCAAAACACAATGTCTACGGTTGCACCGGGTTAAAAATTCTGACGTGAGACCTGCTGTATTTATTTCATACGGATACATGTACCAGTACATCCCATACAGGAGTACAATTATTATCACAGCAAGCTTGTATCCTGGTATTCCTGGTTCTGCTCCCACAAACAATCAGCATCCCAGTAAGCGCTGTCGCACAGCTCGTTAAGGCGCCCATATGTGCCGGGCCTTAGTTCCATTTGTGACCTAGATCCGGGGATTGGTGCACTTAGGGGTTAAGAGCGGACTCATTTTCCGCCGTTTTCAATAGCGGCTTGTACGAGCGACAATAGGCTCGGAAATGGCCGGAGCGGGGCTCGGATTAATGTTAGTTTTCTGTAATGGCTTCATGATGACTATTTAGGAAATTAAAGCGACTTTGCTGGTATTGTTAATGCGGGGTTGTGTGGAATTATTGTCGACCTGATTTTGTTGTTTGTAGGTCGTTTGAAATGTTCGTTTTATTTGATGCCACACAATGTTGGTGAATTAACTGTAGCGGTGAAAACCGGTTGGGACAAGACTCTTGTCACTTTAGAAAGCAAATGTTAGCATGTACGAAATCGTATTCGCATTTTGCGAGCGACCAATTTCAGTTGAAACTCTAAGCAAATTTGAACAGCAATAAATTATCCACGTCGTTAACCATTTTTTTTTTTTTTTTTTTTTTTGCCCAGGAAAACCTATTACAGGTACCACCCAAAAAACCCCGGGGAGGGTGGGTGGTTATGTGGGAGTCTCCGCCCCACTCTATAAGGGCGGCATACCCACTAAAAACCTGGGGTGTTCCATCTCCGCATCGTTGGTCCTGGGCCACGAGAGCGCGATGCATACATCCGCAGCCCTGGTGATGCTGGCCCGGTAACGGGCCCCGCCTTGAGTTGAGTTTGTTGAGAGACCGCCCGGGTTGAGCTGAAGCTCCCCGAGCTTCAGCTCAACCCTCAATGGACGACGTGTCAGAACACGGGACACGTCGTGCATCCTGTGGGGACTCATTCCAGGGCAACAGGTTCCCCGACCTGCCACCCAGAGCCCCCAGGAGTCAGGCAGTCGCACGCCAAAGCGACCGCCCTCCTCCAATGCGCCCTCTGCGCACGGAGTTCGGTTCCCCGGTCGCCGCTATTCGGCCGGTACACCGAACTTCTCTCGCCTCTCGGCGACCACCTCGGGTGCTCTTAAAGAGCACCCAGCTCCACCTACACCGCGAGGTGCAGCGAGCTCCACGCCTCGGGCCCTACAACCAGCCCTTTCGAAGGGGAGGTATAGGCGAGGGCCCCCACTCGATCGAACGTTTGGACACAGGCTAGCAAGATCCACCGGAAGGTGGAAGTTACTAACCTGTGGACGGGGTGCACCAGGTTTCCCCAACTAACCCCAAATCCCCATATGGAGAGATGAAATTAGTTGAGCTTACCCAACGTGAAGGTAGTCCGATCATCGCACCCCCCACGTCGTTAACCAAACTTGACTTTAGTCAAGTTTGGTTAAGCGTTTTAACGCTTAAAACAGAATCAGTTCTCGTTTATAGTGGCGACCATTTGTCAGCTATATTTATCGCGGAACAGCGGAACTTGCACGGATTCTATCCGGCTTATACCAGTTTAAACCAATCGAACGGTTCTGTTCCGCAAATGAATCCGATCGTTTCCCTCGTCGACATAAATCTAAAGTTTACGAGTTACCCCGAGGCTGTACGTATTAAACAAGGTTACTCACTAACTATAAACAGTGAACACTTCCAACTCACATCATGTATCGAGTTTAGTATTGTTTGCATCTATTGTTTTGTTTTTGCATTCGCTGTCAATGAAAAATAAAAAAAGCAATTTTAGTGCCGTAGGCTTTTTAGTTAGGCTTAGTGTTTGGTGTAAGGCAAAATATGGTTCGAATAGTTTAGTAACAACACACATTTTTGATCTAGACCTATTCTTGTCTACCTATTAAAATATTTAGAATTTTTTACGCCTTTTTTATTACAGGTAAACCAAATTACAAAGTGCTTCTCAAAAAATGATTGAATATTTTTTATTTGTTTCTACACGTTTTATCACAGCTTTAAAGCTTCCATAATAGTTCCTAGTAGCCCTGTACATTACTATAGTAGGAATAGTCTGAGTTTACGAGTAGCTCGCGTTAGATGGAGCCTTAAATCCAGTCTCGTCGTAAACAAACCTCGTTCCGGCGATTGATGCGAATATAAGTGATGACTTTCACACTAAACTTGTTTTATTAATAAATCGAAGTCTAATTATTCACAAGAAATTCATATTTCACAAGTACCTATAGAACAGAGAATAAAAATGTGTAGGTTACATATTTATAAAATACTTAACAGACAGTCATGTAGTCTTCAAATCAACTACTGCACAATGAATTTCTCACAAGGTATGCTAAAATAAAACTTGAATTTAACCATTAGTTACGATCATCGTCAAATTAATTTAACTATTATGATTGAATTCAAGTCTTATTTTCACTTATTAAGTCAAGAAAGTTATACATCTCACTATCCATTAACAAATATATCTAAAGCGCTTTATAAAATAAGACAGTATGCCGGATCAATAATAGTGAACGCGACTTGAATATTTAGACAAGTAAAGAGACTCCGCAAAACACTAAAAGCATCGACTTTGCGTTACATATGGAGTGCATTTTTCAATGGATGTTAGGAGTAAAGGTCAGAACACACTGACAGGAGCGCGATGAAATAGCGGCAGCGGCAGATAACTTGCTTGAAAAATGGCGCTAAAAGTAAACTAGTGCTGGTAAAATTACAGCAGCTTTTTTAATCATCAGTACAGCTGCTACTACTTTTTACCAGGTGATGTCTATGTTTTGTATTCACATATTATATTCCATTTTATTAGACTGGTCAATGGGCTTTCATATTTTCACATTTAACAATCTTTTATCAAAACAGCAAAAGCATACCTTTACATTCACTCCGTTTAAATTCAAAGGAACGCGAAAACATACACTATACAGAATGTATACATCAAATATGTAAACGTATAAAATCTAAAAATTATATCAAATAATATGTTTTCTCTAAAAATAGTCACAACAGCGGTTGTCGCGCCGCTGTGTGTGTCTAGGCCGTTATTCGAGCGGTTGGCTGCGGCTCCATCACTCATGTGTGCTCACTCGGAGAGCAAACGACTAAAATAAATACATTTCTGCTTAGCACCGCTATTAGTTCTAAAGATTTCTCCTCAGTGTAAATACACCTTTTTGGAATAGGCTTACAACGTATTTTTTCTTTTCAAGCCAGTATTGGGAAAGATTTAGAGCAAATATTTTGTTAGGCAGTAAATATATTTATACCCGTCCATTGTGACGAATTTATTTTACTAGAAACAAATATTCATTGCAAACACTCTATGAGACTTCTGCGAAAATCGCCCTTAAGCTACTTACTGTTTTAAGAAAACAATGAGAGGTCTTTATTAATTTCTCAAATTGGACTTGTCTACGCAAATATCAGATCAAAAAATTCCTTTTATTTTTGCAAGTATTTACTTAGATATTTTTGTCTGAAAAAAGAATTAAAGCTTTATCCCTGTAACCTTTTGGGCTGGGAATCTAAATCTACTTTCGGCGAAAGAAATCAATTCGGGCTACAAAAACTGGACCACGTGAATTCAGTTAGAGCATGGAAGGCAATTTTCTATCCCATTCGAATGCTGAATTATCTCCAATCAATCGGACAAAAGAGGTCGAAGTTATTCTCGAGACTGCCGACGATTTATCACAAGAATCATTTGTTTCTGTATTGTTTAGTTTCGGCGAAAGAAAGGTATGATTAAAGATGGGAGGGGTCGTGAGGACGTCTGTTCCTGAGGGCAGCTGGGGGCCAAATGACTGTCAAGGACTCTTAGCAGAAGAAAAGTTAGGTGCAGCATACCTTTGTGGGGATATTAATGAACACTTCTGATAAGACTGCCATTAATTCTTGTTGAAGAAAATAATCGTTGTACATATAAAACAAATAGACGTAGCTCAAATTATGTACCTACGATTTTGGTATGGAATAGCATATTGACAAATTTAAAAACTGTCAGTTTTTGTTGTTGTTAGGAATTAAAATCATCATATCAATTAAATATGTAATTTAATAGGTTAAAGTTTGTGTGTGTCTCAATAAATGCATTATCTTTCTTTAAATTAGTAGCTTAATCTGATTATACACCGGAATATTCAAAATCCTGGACACCAAGAGCACTGAATAGCAAGCACAGATCTTAGAAACAAAGTTGTAGCAATCCTAGACTATCTGAAGTTGTAACTAAACTATAGCTCGATCCGTCCTAGGAAGCTTGCAATTAGAAGTGGGATGCTATCTCCCTCTATCTCTCTAATGTGAGTTGTAGCTACGTTTTGAAATCCAGTTGAGCTATACAGGTCCAATGTTGGTTATTTCTACTTAATGGTATTTAAAATGGCAATCTTGAGTCGTGTTCCTTTTTACTGGGGGTCGTGCCCCCTCGTAATTTTAAAAAATTGGGGGGTTGATCATCACCACATTATAATTATGAAGTAGATAGCTAAAATTTTACGGAAAAATAATTAGCATAACTTGATAGTTTGTGAAGGTATGTATCTACATTATTAGATTTGGTTTACAACTTTTTAAGTTTGCTTACATTTTAAAGCTTTGCGTCTTAACAGATATCATATCATAGAGGCGTTTTAGCAAGTATATTTTTTTAATTTTACTATTAAAACATTGGTCTATTTTTAACAAATATACTGTTATAAATATTCAATATAACAACATACGGGCAAACCTTTCGGATAAGCTTTATTAATTAATGTATCGAACAGTGTTAATGCAACAAAAACACAGTAAAGCCGTTTGAATAATACCGACACAAAATTACATTCAATATTGAAGCTAATATGAAATCACACCAATATTATAGAGACAAAAGCGTATAGACAAACAAACTAGATGTTCATTTCTTGCATATTTTATGTGCGTTAGAATTATACTTCTAATAAACAATTACACTTACTTATTTGGATAAACATTGATTACAAACAGAACTCGATATTATTTCCCATAATATATAAATTTTCTACTCTTTTAGTAACCAACCCTAAAAATATGATCAGTAAAATCAATTATTATTAAGTTATAAATAAATAATATACTTAATTATTAAAAAAACTTTAAAACTTCGTTTATACCCTTTTCAGTCTGTACTCGTACCTATATTATGTATATAAATTGTTACTCTACTGTATGTAACACCTGTTCTCTATATCATACGTTCGTTAGCTCGACGTTATTAATACGGTGTCAAACGGCCCGCGCCCTGTTTATAAAATATGAATTAATAAATAACACCAGTATACGCACAAACGGCCCTAATTAATATTACGCTAACGGCTCATTTTTCAAACTACTGTATTGTCGACGACACACAATAGACTGGAAAAAACTTTCAGAAGAATTGATCTCTTTTTTGAAGTCGGTTAAAAAGCAACACATATACGGAATACTTATATTTAGTTCCACTTGATAACAATAACAGTTGCTGTTGTTTATTTTTACTTCCCATTTCCTAATTTAGTTCCAGTTCCAGTCGTCACCATGGCCATGTGATGGGACTGGATGCTGATTGGTCAGCGCAAAGCATACGATTTATGGACTGATAATTTTTGCACACATTATAGAAAACATTGGTTGTCTTTGAGTATATTGTGTTCCAAATACTGCCCGATTAATTTACATTCACAACGTACGGTATAATTGTTATTGAATATGATAAAATTGTGTTACTTATTTGCATTTGTGCGCACCAATAATTTTAATAAATAAAATATTATGTTATTATCGTAATTTTTAATGGAAATGTAATGGTCGGTTGTTAATGGAAGCGAAGCGATATCGTTAAATCAGTAAGGTTTAATTTGTAGTATATTTTTATGATATTAAATTTGAAAAGTTTGAGCCAAGCCGTCTTTGATCATTTTGCTCGGTTCGATAAAGTCTCGTTCTAAGTATATTAAAAAAACATTTTTTATAAGAACAGTCGCAAGCATTGTAGGTATTGCAAATATAAAGTTAACACTTCGCACAAGCTCGTGCGTGCCAAGTGTCGTAGCAAACTTCAACAAACTTCCCGCTCTAGTAATGGCTTTTAATTAAGGTTCATTTCGGCTTCTGTTTTAATACCTTTTCGTCCTAAATAAAATCTTTTTGGAGGCTAGTACTGAAAAAATTAGTAATGAGATCATTTCTCTAAGTCAATTCGAGGTTTGCTAAGACAGGATTTGAAGTAAATCTTAGGGACAAATTGGAGTAGGCTCGTAATTAATAAAGTCTACTTCAAAAGCCTGCGTATCAACGACCTGCTACTCCCTGTATACTCTGTAACCCGGAAAAGCCCGGCCCATTCTATCTACAAGATTGCTTTCTTGAGCCGAATTTAATCACGGAACAGTATTACTAAAGTCATATAATTAGTAAAGGTCCATTCTCCAAAGTCGTCCAGTTCAAAGCGAGGGTCAAGTTCTATTTAAAGTCGACAAGTCACTGTAAGTAATTAGTTTCAGTCGAGGGAAGCAAACCGATAGTAATTCAGTTTAATTAACTAAGCTGATATGTAACCCTCTTATTACAAATTAGATTTTGAGCTCGGGTTAAGTTTAAGCCGTGTTTTGTAGATATCGGGACGTGAGAGGGAGAGATCCGACTGGGACTGAATAACAAACACAAGTTTGACAATAACTTGGAAGGTTGTCTCATTTATGGAGTGGGCCCGACTTGCTTTAATTGAGTGTCTGATTCTGCCTCGCTTCAATATGATGTGCTACTTGTTTCACTCCGAATTTGTTACCGGCATGTTCTAAAATAAAGGCTTGTGTTTACTATTCGCCTGCCGCTAAACGATATTGTGGTCTACGCTATCTTGTTCGCTCTAAATACACCTTTCACGAATGTTCGCTGCACGCTGGCTCTTTTTGCGTCTGTTTCTATTGGGATTTGATATTTAAACCGGCAGATATTTTTCCGTGCTTTTTGCTAACAACCTGCGAGTCTGTGCCGGTAACAAGTTCCGAGCGGAGCGCGACCATTCGAGTCGCGTGAATACTCTAACATAACAACCAACCCCTAGAGTGTAATGGGGGAGTCTCCTAGTCCCCGGCCTCGGGGGCTTCGTCACTCGCACATACACGAGGAAAAGTCACGTCAATTGTTCCAATACAAGCGGAAATATTCCCGCTTGCCGCTCAAAACTGTATATTTTCCACGTGACAATTTTGACGCTACGAGTTTTAACCTACGATTTACGAGCGAACGAAAACAATGGAGCCGTCGGAATAAACCGATTTGAAGCGGCGCATTGTAAAACTTGTTTAAATCGACGCTCGGGACAGTTTTCTGTGAAAAATGACGGCTGAATGGAGCGAGGTAAGCGATGCTTTTACCCCAGTTGTGGAACGAGCGGAGTCACGGCACGACCTGAGACCGCCTCGACCCATTTACCGACGCATCTGCCGGCTAAATAGGATGGCCGCTGCTCCGCCCGCGGCCAAACGCTGACACTTATACTGCATACTGAGAGAGACACCCGCATCTCGACAAAAAACGACCCAAAAACTCCAGTTTCGACTCGATCAAAGAGCTGTAATTGTACAGAGAGGGCAGTACAATTCTAGTGGTTTTATTGGCCGAAGGGCGAATGGAAGGCCGGCAATTTGGCGGTCTGACCGCAAGAGCCGAGCATGTTTATTAGAGACAGAGAGCCCGTCGCGTCGGCCCCCGATTTGCATAACGGTCTGTGTCGTAATTAGAAACCATCTCGGACGTCCCTCCTTTGTCCCGTCAAGTCTGGAGGGGACCGCGTCAAACGACGCGCCGTTTAGCCGAGACCAGGATAAGCTGAATAATCCGACCGAATTAAAAGAAAATGTGCATCGTGTTCCGACATAGGCGCTAGTCATTTAATTTTGACACTCTCATGCGTGAAGAGCTTAGCAATATTTAAGGCACGCAGCGGTCGTGATGAAAAATGGTGTGAAGAAATTACTTGTTCCGCGCAATAAATCGTTTTGTGGGGGGGTGTGTGTGGGGGGGGGGAGCACACACGGCGCGGCATTACTCATTAAGTTGAGGCCCGTTTACGGGGCTTGTAGCTGGAGCCCGCTGGGATAATGACGCTAAACCGATATCCTTATTTACTGCAAATTGCGTCGGCTCTTACGTCTATTAGACCCGCCGCTGTAGGAAGTGTGCCAGTAATGTTTGTTGTACTCGCTGTGATGAGCCTGTCCTTGGAAATCCCTGTCCTTTCATCATCAGAAATATTGCGTCGCAGTATAGCCATTTTGTCGTTATATATTTGAAGATATAGCAAACTATATATCGTTTATAGTAGTCCTCTATCAATATATATAACAATAACTTCTTTCTTTGTTCGCAGATTGCAATAGACTCACGACGGACTGATCTCCTGAACCGCAGTGTTAAGCTAGCCATGGTATGTAATAAATATTTCGACTATAAAAAAAATATGTATAAATATATATTTTGACTAAGCTCAAAATGACACCATTTTTTCAGTGACTAAATAGTCGATCTCTAAAATTGATAGACTACTCAAAATAGACTTGCTATTTGTATTTTTTACGATAAAAAATACCTGACTTAAATCCCTTCTAAACGACATCAAATTTTTGGAACAACAAGTCTTTAATATCTACTCTCGTAATTTAGTGAAACGGATACTGTTCAATTAACATAATTGAGTGTTCATTCGCAGCGTAAATTAAAGTTAGTTAATAATATATTCGAAACTGTTATATTCAGAACGGCTTAATTCAAGTCGCATTGAATTTTAAAAGCTTATAAAGCGATCGATATTTTGGTGTGGCTTTTAGATTTAAAGTTTGCTATTAATTATTTACATTATTATCGTAATATTTAGTACCTAATACAAGACGTAATATAATATAAGCCTCACAATTGGGAGAAGACACTGGCTTTGTAACAGTCTCACGACTAGCACAAGGCCAGAGGTTTCACGAAATTATTGTTACCCGTTTTTATTGTCAATAAATATTTTGTATATGTATTTTGTATACTTACTCTAAATTGTTTTTTCATTTGGCATTGCTTTTGCGACCAAATTATTTCAAGAGCAAACACAAACTTTCTGGATGCTGTTCTGCGTCGGTCACCCATCCGAAACGCGATCGCGTCGATCATCGCAAGTGCATAAGATGTCTGAGAAAATCGTTCATCAACCAATACTTGTGAAAACCTTAATAAATCCTTAAATCTAAACTAAACTTTATAGGAACCGCTTTCATTGTTTTTTGTTCAATACACGTTCTTTATAGAAAATAAAAATACGTAAATGTCACAGGTAACAACTAAAATAGTCCTCAAATCTTCTCTTTAAAATATTAAAGCAGAAACATCACGCTGGCGGAGGCAAAAATATTTTCTCCCGACAAGTCAAACATTTCATGTTAAAACGTAGTAATTTTTCTAAAATATTTCACCGTCACAGTGTATTCCAATATCCCGGGGTTATGACACACTAAATTAATTTGCAAACAACATTAAAGTAAAAATATCAAACCTAAAAATCACAAGAAACGAGAGAAACAAGTCATTAAGCAAGGAGTATTTTTAACGCAGTATGGGCAGGTGCTGAACGTTTTAAATTTTAATTTATAAATGCAAGCTTTTTCCGTTTTAGAGTGCCGTTGTTATAACTTAATAAAAATTGTAGAACTACTTATACGAAGAGGAATCTTATTGGCTACTGTCGGGTCTGAAACTACTGATATTAATCAATTTGGAATAGTTAAAAACACACATATATAATAATAATAGTATGTACTAATTATTAATTAATTAATTTTATTATTAATTTTAAGTATAACATTGTAAAAGGCCTCTCAGTGTTGGCTACGGCCCCACTGATGCCTTAAAAATACCGGGCGTAAGGCCCGAGAATCTGTGAAGTGTATAGTATGTACCATTCATTACGACATCACAGTGTACATAACAGGTAAAACATCATCATCGGGTGCCATCTTTATATTGAAGTTCGGAGGACAGTTGGCAAAACTTCTTCAAAAAAATTCAAAATTGTTGGCAAATTTCTTGCGATCCCATGCTGTTCTTTTAGATGCGGGAAGCTTAACTTTGGTTATACATAGTTGAATCTAATCAGTTGCAATAATAATGAATTTATTTTGCCAATGAGTCTTTGCAAATCTCACTGTTAAGTTGAAAATCCGTTGAGACTCTGCTTGGTATGTGTACCAACATCCCGTACTGTACGTTCGCAATGTCATTACTCATAATTAGGCCCGTAAACTTAATTTGCGAGGGGCCAAAGTTGCCGCCGCGTTTTTTGCAATTTCATTTTAATTATGAAACGGCGAGCGAGCTGCTTTACACTTCTTGATGGAAGAAATGTTCAGTACAAATCGGTGATTTGCTAAAACAGGAATAATAAATGAAATTTCAATTCGTTACTCAAGGTCTCTCGATAGCGTAGGCGTGAATTTCTCGGAAAATTGGTTTAAAATATCGGTCCTGTTTTTAAAGTTCGTAAGTCATTGCCGCGAGGCGTCGCCACGGTCTTCCTGACATTTTAGCTCCTAACAATCAGCTGAAGGTTCTACGTCTACGTTTTAGTAATTAGCCACCTACGTTGGTGTAAAGTTGTCTGTTCTACTTAATTTTAACTTGATAATACACATATTGCTACATTATGTGTGCCTGTTTACAATTGTAAGTTATGTCCATCCAAAAGGTTGCCTGGAAGATATCGCCTAAGGCGATAAGGCCGCCCAATGTGCAACACTTTAATTTATGTATGTTTATTTCTGTTTGTTATTTTTGTGTTCTTACGGTGTACATTAAAGTTATATTCTATTCTATGTGTCTTGATGCAGGTTTTATGGTTTAATGATGAATTTATCGAGACTGTTCATATATGTTTTATATTTTAGTCGTTACTAATTAGTAATAATAGAATGCATTTGACAACCACACAAATTCAGTTATGTATCGCTTTTGCTTTCAGGAAGAATTCTTCTATAAGGTGTTTTGGGGCTTTCCTTAGAAGGGGCGAATAGGAGCAAAGAGGGGGCAGAAAGGGGTCAAGGCTTCCGTGACATGAATGTCTGAGACGATGGGAAGGCAGGGCAATTCTTTGTGGATATTAGCTGTTAGGTGCCTAATAAAACCCCACCGTAAAGCGCACACTAGTTACTTAGTGGCGCTACAAATTAGAACCTTCGTACAATGCTTACTTATATTGCAGTTAACCGAAATTCAGATTTAATTTTTTTAAGACTTTTATTTGTGTAGGAAGATTTTTAAATGTGTGAAACTTAAATAAATAGTTATGAATCCACCAGTGAACTGATGAGCAAAATGTTGTGCTTAGAGTAAAACTAATAATCGAACATTTACTTATTTAGTTTCTATTCATTGAACTCCATTTATTCTACAAAAAATAACAAGCAAGACTGTAAATTGCATTAGTACACAGAATCTCAGGTAAGAGTGTAGGTCCCCACTAATTGATCAATTCAACTCAATATTAAATTAACACACGAGTTCCTTCATCACAATCGTGCTTAATTCTCTTATTTTCCTGCTGAAGTTGCGAAAATTCCGTCCAAGATTTAGAAGACATCTACAGACAAATCGAATTTGCCCAAACATACGTGTGTTTTTAACGCACTTAATTAGCGCGCCACTGTTTGCTTTCGAACGCAACTGTCGGTAACGAGTTCTAACTTTGTTCACAAGATGGCGCTGTTTGTCAACATGATGGAGTTGGGATAAACCGCTAATTAAAAGTAAAGTTTTGCTTTACTGGGACATAGGCTAGCTTTGAGCTTGGCTGACTTTTACTTGAGCTATTGTTAATGATTAAAATTTGATTTACGTTGATTAGACATATATATTATCCAATAGCTGTACCTATACATGATGCCCTAAATTTAAAATTGGTAGTCCGTATCAAACCGTCATATTTCAATTTTTTGTAACAGACTTCACATGTATAAATACAATTAAAAAAATATTAATATATTAACTTTCATTGACATGTTTACGAAAATATTGGCTAAAATGTGAACAAGTCAGCTTTCACCCGTGGAATATATCGTTTCGCACAAGCGCTAACAATCCGCGTTCGTTTCCAAAAACTCGCGAGACGTGATTAGATTGCCACGATCGAGCAGGAAGGTGTTCATCGATTACTACTCGTAGATCCATTCTACAGGGAAATTATACATTTTATTACTTGCATAAAAATATAATGGCAATATTAAAAGTATACGGATGTACTTTGTACATATAACATATGCAGTAAGTTAAATTTATATTATTCTTCTTTACAAAACGTCTGATTTAGGTACTTATAGAACTGTATCCTGTTTTTTTTTTGTAAATCCGTTAATATAATATTGTATTAACTATTCATACGATTATCCAATGTTTATGCCATGGATACTTTATAGGTGCATGAAAACAACTTTACAGAATTTACTTGCTATCTAAAGACAGTGATCTCCGCCACAAGTGGTAATAAAATCACGCCTCGTAATGACTAACACGAGTAGCAATGTTAGAACACAAAGGAAAGCGAGGAAAAATGTACACACGCAGAGTGCTGGGGATTTGGACGTGATTTCCTTTAAATAGCACGTGGAAATTGTCTTTTCTTCTTGTTTTTTTTTCTATGTTGGCTTAATTGGTCTGATTCATATGGTACTAATCATTTAAATTAATGTTGGCTTATATTTTTTTTCACAAGTATTGTACTTACAAATAATGCCATTACCTATGTAGGTATGTATATCAGAGCAAAAGTGAATTTATTTGGCTTAATTTATTTACGCAACTAAACGACAATGGTATATCTATTTCAACGCGGTCGAAGCCATGAGCAGCCCAGCCACTAGTATAAATATACAATTGACTTTTCTCTATCTATGTAGCTATAGCTAAATGTAGAAAATCAATCGGACAAGGCTATGAACTCTAAAAGACTACAAAAGAACAACAAAATCACTTAGCACGTTCAATAAACAAACCGAGCACCAAAGAGCGATAGCAACAATAGCATAACAAATCGGCGGCAACATTTCAAAGTCAACAATCACTCTCGGAGTGATCGTTCGAACGCAGTCCTTCAATCAATCGCAGGACCGAGCCACGATTAATACTGCCCCTTCAAAATACGTCTACCGGCTGCAATCACTACGGTCACATTCAACGGGAATATTGGGATAGTTACTGCTGGTCTCGGTAAGTTAGTGCCACTTATCGCGCCTCGCCCACTACGCCAAGCGGCCGTGCCTCGGACGGTGGCTTCCAAACCACTCGCCACTCTTGCCACTCGGCATTATTCGCCACTCGCCACAATACCCCACAGAAGCTATCTCATCTAATTGCTATAAAATATACGTAGCCACACATTCCGAAGATTAGAGATTTATTCCGACTTAAAGGGTTCTATTTTACTAATCTCTAAAAACTGAATACGCGCGCTGAAAAGCTTTACAAAATACCCGCGTTAAAAGCATGCAAACAACCTACAAATCACTCCGAAAAGATTGAGAAAAGCAGCGTAAAGAGAATTGGAATAAATGGGGTAAAAAATAAAAAGCCCGATGGATATGTTTTTATGTATAGGCACGTCAGTTCGCAAGGCACCGGAGTCTTTGAGCCCGTGCTCGATAATCCCACATCAGTAAAGAGAGCGCATCAATAACCATTTTGACAGTTAAGCCGCCATTTTTTATTTGGCGAACTCCGTTCACGGGATTTCGACAAAAACGCGCAGTCAGAGGTCAAGCCCGAAACAAAAAACCTCCTTGTACCGAGTCGCCAGCAAACATCGAAACTGCATCGAAAATCCCGTTTTAAACCCCTTATATTGCAGCTTTAATTCCGCCGTGGAAAGTTTCCGGCGCATCTAACGCAGCGATGGAAATGCCGGTATTTTCCGGCTCCATTGTCTAATAGTGTGCGCGGTGTGCAATAGATCAGTTTCCGAGCCCGCTGGAGTCGCGGCCGGCGCCACCTCGCGGACGCCGCTCGAACCTCATTTGTGGAAATTGCACGTCGCGTTTTTCGGATCGGGCCAAGATGAATGTGTAAATAAGCTGCACCAGCGCAGCGTTTGTTAAAGATTAATGCAATGTTTCCTCGAAAGCAGCGCGCGTTTTCTTAATTTCTTCCTTCGGAGCGGTGCATAAGCCTTAATTTATGACGTGCCGTGGCAAAGATAAATTCGTTGCTGTTTATCAGGAGTGCGCTTTAATAAACAAGCACTAGTGCCGTGTACTCGCTCGTTCGCGAAACGTCATAATTTATTTCGCGTGTAAACAAACTTTTGTCCCATTAGGGCGTCTGCTCGGTGAATTTCACAAAGCAAATCAAGTTAGAAGTAACGCGGCGTCCAAACGTAGCTATCCGTTTATTTCGCTGCGTCTGTTCCCGCATATCGCAAATTAAATAACGTGTTTCGACTATGAATAATAGCTCGCCTCGGGTTTCGCACAACCCGTTTAGGGTGAATGTTACAATTTGAATTTTAAAAGAAGAACCATTTTATTTCGTTGTTTACGCTCCGGAGGACGCGCGTGCGTGTTGTTCCGGCCAGTGACATCTCTATGCTCCAGCCATCTCTAAAAATTAACATAATAACCCTTACAGTATACGTAACCGCAAAACAACGCATTATGTTCCACTTAAGAAATTTAGTAATAATGTCTCTTGCTGAATGCTATCCACTTATAGTAATTTACTGCTTCTATTCTGAACTACCTCCTATTTATTTACCGGCGCTATTCATAAGACTTATTAAAAGTCGCCTTTATTCTAATTGAACATTTTAAGTTTCCAGTATGGACTATTCATGAACTATGATTATATATTACAGGGAATGATAATAAGAAGAGGTAAGTGCTTGCATGGATGATATAATTAGCACGTCGTTACAGCGTCACTGCCAGAAAAATTGTCTTCAAATGAATCTCTATCTCTTTTTCATTTAGAGAAATGTTAATGAGGTAGTTGATAAAAATATATTGAAATTTAGAATGGAAAATCAAGAAAAAAGTCGACATATTTTTCGTATAGATCTAATTGTCTCACCAAAAATAAACCTTTTTTATATACTTGAATGCTTCACGCTTGACCCCTTACTGGATCCCACTATAACTTCTAAGTTCCACAAGTAGAGGGCGGGCGAGGCGCGGGCAGGTATCGTGCGGCGAGCTTATTATATCGGATCTCGTAATGCACGCGAGCTTTTCATGTGACGGGCTAATTGCTAGGCTAGATACGAGGCACGACATGCTTGGAGCTTTTTTGAATACAATAATGAAGTTGATAGGTCAGTCTGTCGTTTAAATAGGCTCGTTGCAGTTAAGTGTGGAAGTTAACTATAAATCACAGATGCATCTCTGAATTTTCACACCAACGATCAGAATTCACGCCAGTTATTTCTGCCAAAATCTGAAGCCAAAATAAGTTCTAGCAGATTTAATATTAACACTTTTGTTCTAATGAAATATCCGTAGACGAATATTTATTAAAACACACAAAATTAAACTATACAATAAAAACTTAAACTACTTCTACACTTTTGTGAGACATTTTATTAATATGTTAACTAAACGGTTTTCACAAAAAAAAAGTTCTGAAAAGGCTTCAGTTCTAGCTGTTTGGAATTTTACATCGTACAAGCCTTTAGACTTTGTAATCTGTACCCTAAGCCTGTAATTTGAAAACTCTCAACACTAGAGCTTGCCCTCATACGATTTGAAAAATAATGTTGATACAAATCATCCTGTAACGATTTCATTGGATAAACAGAAACGATTAGTTTTCATAGGAGTTGCTAAAAAATATTTATTTATAAACTTAGGTAAATTTATATTAATACGTGTCACCTAAAGATACTCCTATGGCCAGGCATAAATATCCCTGTACATTCCCAAGTACCCGGGCCGTGCTTTTATCTCGTCCGCCACAAACTATTTAGGTATCATTCTGTCTAGCGTCCTTCAGTGAGGCTCAAAGACCGCACTAACCGTTACATTTTACTACTACAGAGGGGTTACCACGAGCTTACAATAATATATTTTAGTGATGGTGAAATTTTAATGTTTTATTTTTTTAGAAGTGTAGTGTAGTAGGATATTTTCACAAAATGACAAGCACAATATAAACAGGAAACCTATAGGTAGGTCTATAATTAGAAGTAAGGTTCGTAATTAGTTTTTTTTTAACTAAAATAGGTTTGTTCACTTGGTCATAGTTTGCCTGATGGTAAGCAATAGCTTTCTTTGGTTTAAGATAAGTAGTGCTAACCCCAATAAGAACCGGTTGACTCTCGCTTTAAAGATCGTAGGATTAAAGTTGTTAAATTATGCACCCAATATGTTTTCTAACAATAACGTTTCAAACACACTACCATTTTTACTTCGAATCTTAAGCAAACACTGAAGAACTAAGAAAAACCACAAGAAATTAATAAGAATAATTCAAAACCCTATATCTCTTCACATCTAATAAACGCTTATACAGCCATTAAACAACTTTGTTGAAACTTCGCAGTAACCCCCAGGGTCGAAGCGACGACGTCTCTACAAGCAAATATTTCGTGACCATTGCTGCGCCATTTGGAATGTAAGTGATGCGCTCACTTGCGGCTAGCGATGGTTGCGGTACAACTTACATTTAACGAGTTAGATTTAAGATACTGCTTACGATTATGTGGGGTCGAACTGATATGAGTTTTGAATTTATGCGGATTGTTTCAAACTAAATTTGCAAAAAAAATATGTTAGTGATAGATTAGGTGTATTTTATTGTTTAAATTATGAGTTTCTGTACCTACTCATTTGCAACTTTTTTCGAGAAAATGGCAAAAATTGCATCGTGAATACTTAACTTCATTCTCTTTAGGATTATTAATTGAAAACATAAGTATATCTTCTTGGCTCTATCCGTCAATACGTTACCCACTAATAAAGAAGAAACACATACTTTTAGCTACGCGAGCGTATGTGTGCCTGTTCAGTGTACAAGTTGCATCGCAGCGTCATCTGCAGGCCGCGGGACAAAACAGCGCGTCTCCTAGATTAGACAAAAGGGAACATGAGGACTCGGCGGGATGCACACAATGTGTACACAAACACACCTATACACAGTATGGGTAATATCACGCTGTGCGTTTAGTGGCCGTGACGTATTTTTGAGTCATAGATTTCAGCAGAAAACATTGATTCTACATATTCAGGCATTAAAACGAGTCCAAAATACATGAGTCAAGAAACACGGTTTCGTCGGAAATTAAAACTCAATCTATATATATATATAACGAATATGTTTAGTTTCAACAAAAAAGTGCTTTGTGTTACAAAAATAATATACCTTAATTAAAAACATGTACTAGTATTATGTAGACAAGTATATCATCACTGCTATGAACTTACCTACTAGAAAATTGCAACAAATTACTTATTCTTTCCTTAAAGGTGTGATCGAACTGATTAAAGGTTTCATGATTCGCAAAAAAGTCCAATTACCTCATAGCGCTACTTAAAAATATTTTAATACTTTCCATACTGCTCCAGTATGTTGTTGTTGTTGTGCAGTGAACTAGGCATGCTCTCTTTAGCACTAGTGAAAACAAACTTTACTTCCGATAGAGCCTTTATTAAAGCTTGTTACTACACGGAGCCACTCTGTTTGTCTACGAAGACAGGAATGTACGGACTTTGCAGGTTTTACTCTGAGTTTTCAAAATATAAAGTCAAAGGTACGAAAAAATGTGTAAATGAGCTGGTATGTACTGTACACATAACAAAATGTGTTTTTCTTTGTTTAGAAAAGAAAATAAGTAAAAAATTAAGCGATAAGTTTATTAAAGCAGAAATATCATTTAACACTTTATATGTACACTAGTTGTGCCTGCGACTTCGTCTGCGTGGAATAGTTATTTTGGGCATAAATTTTTAGAATTTTTAACCGTTTTCGCAGCACACGCAACGGAAGCCCTCAAAGATGAATATTTTTCCCAGTTTTTTCCACATTTTCCATTATTTCTTCGCTCCTATAAGTTGCAGCGTGATGTTATATAGCCTAAAGCCTTCCTTGATAAATGGTCTATTCAACACAAAAATAATTTTTCATTTCGCACCAGTAGTTTCTGAGATTAACGCGTTCAAACAAACAAACATACAAACAAACAAACTCTTCAGCTTTATTATATTAGTATAGATATAGTTGAAATTATGACAACATCGCTGGCAAAATCACTAAGTTTGCACCAAAGACTAAAAGTATGCAATATTTGTGAAAATGTTTACTAACCTTATCTAATAATTAGTAGTTCAAATTTCTGCCAAACTCGCAAATATTAGCGCTAACCTCCTGTAAGCAAAAATAAAAATGCAAGCAAAACAACATCTGCCAGAATCAGGTTTGCGAGCGTGTGTGCATCGGTGCAAAACAAAATGGCTGCTTAATGCTTTGCTTACTCACAGTTCATGCTTTCCTGACAAGCCAGGCACAAATACAATTAAAATTTTGCTGTACTTTCAACTAGGAATACTGCAAATATCATTATTTTTATAAAGATTGCTAAATACATATGTAAACGATGCGGTACCTTATTCAGCAGTTACACAAAGTATAGTTTTTTTAGTAAATCTTATCCGTTGTAGTTTTTCTTAGCTATGTTTCAATTTACGCCTGATATACCTAATGTCACAGTATTTTACTAATGTATCTCTATCTCTCTCTGAGTCGTATTTTCCCATGACTGAGGGTCGTGACTCTCCCGCAGAATTAATACGTTAGGAGAATTCTCTTGGGCAGATCGTGGTGGACGCCCAGGTTCTTCCACGGTATATTCTACTAATTTATGCAAAGTATCATTTTATATTGCCTAAAAATCTGTAATAACAGATTACCTGTAATAAATGTTACATATTCATTTTATGCACGAGTTTAAATAATGTACCTAATGTACCTTGTCTAGTTTATAATGGCTTAATTAAGTTAGTAGAAAAAGTCACCGTGTGCTACATTTTAAAAGCTTAGAAATTATAATAAAACTTTGCGTGCGGAAATGTGTTTGAAAACTTTCGCATTTTATTTAACACGAAAATGATTTAAGAGTTTGCAGACCCAAATTACATATAACTTAATAAAATGTAATGTTATTTATATAAAAAGATTGCGGTTTATGCTATCAAATATTGTTTTAACATCGATATGGCCTACTCAGAAATAACAATTTAATATCATTTTCTGTGCCTACGCGCCTGCTAATACCTATTTAATTCTTATATCTTGTGTTTCCACCATAATCCATGTAAATAGGTTGACGTCGGCTTATACCCAGAAACCAACATAAGCTCTAGGCGTAATTTTCTTCCATGAGTTTGCTATTGTTTGTGTTATGATTTAACTTTACCACTTAATAAAACCTTATTTCGTTCGCGTGACGTTTCAACTTTTTTTACAACGGTAGATATAAAAAGGTTCGTTTTGACACGCGAAGGGGAGGTTCGAATGTTTTTAGTTTTGGGGATCCGTGTGATTAATTGAAAGATGGAACACGATTTATTTCTTTTCCTTTTTTAAATGGATTTACATCGATCATTCGCCCGTCTTGTTTTAAGAAGTTTTTACTCGAAATATTTACAGAGAATTACGTCGAAAAAGCGTGAATCATTTGAAAAAGACTTTAGTTATAGGTACTAAAGCGTTTTATAATAAAATAGACCAATGTGTTTGTTATGTGAAAATACGAGTAAATAACCTGAAAGCGCCAAAGTTAGATTCAATTAGAAGTTACAAATATTTTGATTGTATAATAAAATAATATTATCATAATTTTTCTATTTATGTTGTTATACGGAAACCCGTGTATCTCAAGTTTCAATTCCCTCTAATTTTCTGATATTATCTTGTGATTATAATATTTTGTAGCTATTATTTTTAGTAATCGCCGAGGATGGCTGGTCGTAATAATTTCAAATTAATTATTTGGTAATTTGACATTTGTCGGTCGGAGCCACGTTTCTGGATAACATCTTTGGCATCATGTTAATTAGAATCAGATAAAATTAAACATGATTTCGTTAAAATATTTGTTAAGTTCAAACTATTTGAAGAACTCTCGTTAATTTGTAATGTCTTCTTTTATGTAAATTAAATCAGTGATAGAATATTAATTCTGTAATTATTTCTAATGGCCGGCACGTTAACATAGCTTTGAACTTATACGGTACGGTACTTAATAATACGATATTCGTTTAATAATCCCGATTTTTATGTGAACTAGCGGCGCCCCGCTGTTTTATCTGCGTTAATCGGGGATAAAAATAATCGTACGTGTGAATTCAGCTTAATCTACGAGTTTTACCTTTACGCTAGAATTTTACCCAATTCAGTTCAGCAATTTTCTGCTAATAGTTTGTTTCAGAGTGTGAAAAATTAACAAACACACTCAGACACACAACCACACACACACGCACTCATAACTAGTACAGCAAAGAGCCCATTTCTAACAATTCCAACCAATCTGGTTAAAATTCGCCAACTGGCCTCTGTTAGAATGTTTTCCATTCAGTAAATGCGGTTGTACCAAAGTTAACCAAACAGACCGCATTGTTGTTTCAAAGTGCAGCGGAAGCCTGACGAATGCCTCCCGACGGGGCTCATAATTTCACCAAATTACTCTAATGACCTAATTTAAAGCCTAGCTGCTAATTTTCGAAAATAGCTATGAGATAAATTATTAGGTGTTGTTATTTGGTTAAGCATAATGAGATACATATTTCAAAACAAAATTTTAATGTTATAGATGTTTGTTATTACATTAGACATGTAGTACTGAAGGAAACTTCATAGACTTTAATATTTCTAAGATATGATAACTAAGATATTTTCATATTAAGCTGCAGAATACAATACGAAAACACAGATAGAATACATAGCCTATTTATACTTCTGCATGTATTTCTTGTTGCACAAGACAATTTGTTTTAACTTTAAACCTACTTCAATCAAAGTCAATAGGGAGTCATTACCGCAATAAATCAATTGATTAACTAATGTAGGGCAAATATATTTATTGGCCTACAAAACTGATTGTCATAGAAAAGTCCAAAAAGCAATTATAGTATGTTTTATTATGATGTGATGCATTCCAAGCCGATTTCGGCTACGGCGAACGTATTTCCTACGGGTAAATTACTGATGCGTCCTCACATGACTAATATGTTAGTAACAATAATATGTTTTATTATGATAGTATAGGTAAAATGTAATCTTCAGGGCATCTTACAAATTTGGAAAGTTTCACACGAAAACGAAACATAGAAGCCTGTGGATCATCTATGATTCATCACTGGTTTAAATTTGTGAATGTTGATGTGTTTGAATGGTTTTTCTTCTCGGAGTTTTCCACTAAACGTTCAAAATTGGTGAAATACCCGCATTTCTCATGATAACCAGAACTACCCTAAATTAAGACATTATTAAAGTAAGTTTTACTTTTATTATTGATTGTTATTATACCCAGTTCTTCAATAATATTATTGAAAATAACATACAATGTAAAGCTACACCGTTTACCGGCTAGCTTTGATGTGTGTCACCTACTAAACTATTCAAAGGGCGGCGATGCAAACAGTCTGGGGTGTAACTAACCTACTTTACAAGCTTCTAATATCGAAGTATGTTAGTAACGATTGTTCTGCATTAGCTACACAAGAAAGGCATTACATAATTATATACCTACATTAAATAATATATGCTTATGTACAACAATATTTATAATAATAAATAAATATAAGTATAAATAAATATTTCAGGACTTTTTACACAAAAGTTGTTACCTACATTATCTAATTTTTATAATTATTTAATGCCTCTATTGTGTAATTAGATCCAACTTTATTGAGTAGAATAGATAAATAAGACATATTTGTATATTCATTTTTATTATAGGATGCTTCGGGTAATTTCAACAGAGATTGCTTTAAATATACCAAATAAAATTAAAAACGTATTTTTAAAGGTGCGCTTCTTTATTAGATGCAATGACACCAGCTTAGTAGCAATCAAGGTGCATGCTGAATATCAAAAACTTATATAGCACATATCTACTTGCACATTCATAATTTCCTCATTCTCAGTTCTCACTTTCTCGTTTTCTTTCATATGCCAGCTTTCTATGGCCCGTTGCTCCATTAATGGAATCTTAAATCGCCTATCTGACGTTATTACTTTTTAAAATGAAGTCTATTTTACTGACTGCAATAAATTGTCGGATAGCTGTCGAATTATTTAGTCGATTCGGCCGCTCGTAAATCGAGATGTCTAATTACGTTATCACAACACTCGTTCCGAATTCAAATCGAAGCTCTCCCATTCGTCGATACGTTAACGGGTAACAAATGTACAACAAGCGCATAGATCGAATAGATGTTCCATCGATAAATCAAAATAATGTTCTGTCGGCGACGCTGTTCTTATATTGCGACATTTGGACGTACAACCGAAGCCATAGATAATAAATGCAAGTTTTATAAGGCTCTTTATCGCGTCCGGGCTGGATTTATGCGTTCGCAGCGGTTTAACCGTTCCCACGGCGATGCTTTATCGCCACCGATGCCTTTTTAATTCGCCCATAAACTATTTGCTACACGATTAATTCAATTAAGGTATTTTTGAATAATCCCCCTGACGCATACCCGATGGCTCAGTAATAAGGTTTTTATGCCAGTTTCTGGCGGACCGTCTTCGAGAAACGATAATAAAACACGTTGATTTGATTGGTTGTCGGCGATAAAACGACTCACATAGATAAATGAGTTTTTAATAGCCCTGTCTTCGCGTTGATTTCCTCGTTTCGTAACTCGCCGAGTATCGACAGTGAGGAATTAATCGACTATCGATACTTAGCGTAAACTCGTCGCTTGGATTACTCGCCGCGTGGATGGAACGGTGCCGAAATTCGCATTAAAATGGAGCTTTTGTCTGTGTTGCTCCGTCCAGGAAACGAGCAATGCAGTTGGCCACGAATTCGGTGAAGTTATTCGGCGGATGTGGGGTTGAAGTGGGGGGGTGTAGTCGGTCAGCGCGTATTGTTCCCGAGCTCCGTCGGCGGTGGCCGCGGACCTCGTCCCTCCGTACACATAAAGAACCCCTTTATAGCACAGCTCGCGCGTGCGTTATCTATGCTTACTAAAACCGAGGAACTAATCCCAAAACAAAGACCAAAATAATTTCTTTAAAAGTACACTAGCATGTTGTACGCGAGGATAATGGCTGTGTTTTAATATTAAAATAAGGATAGCGCAGCGGCCGTGCTCCGGCGGCGGAAGTGTCGGCCATTTCGCGCGAATCTTGCTGAATTATTCGCATAAAATGGCGGCGGCGGCGGTCACTAGTGCATTGTACCGTTTAGCACTTACAAACAACATTCCAGAGCGTTGCACTAAAAAACTACGATCACTTTTTCGCTGCAAACTTGAAAACAAAGAGCAATAGAGCAATTACCAGCTGAATATGTATAACAAACACAAGCTTAGCATTACTGAACCGAAACCTGCGGATGTAATATCGTTGGCAATAATTTCATTAATTGCGATTGCGTTCCTTCCATTAGCCATAATCGTATTTAGGGCTTATGCGGCTATTTGCAAATTGCACTACACGTTTGAAATTACTCGAAGCTCAACAATCACGGTCTCTATTAATTATTCCCTAACGCCGCTACGTAGGCGCGTATAATTAAAATATATCGAATGACATTAGATAGCCGTAGTTTTAATTAAAACGCCGACAGCATGTTGATATTGAAGCGAGCTACAAATGTGAGGGTAGTCGGTAATAAATTAGATGCATGTAAGGTAACCGATCGGCTGCAGTCTTGTTGACTTTTCAATTAAGCCGGAGCCGATCTCTCGGCGACAGATCGATTAATCAAGCTGTCTGCCGGAGCCGCCCCATGCTCCACTAAATTGTACTTGTAATCGACTAAATCCATCGAAATGATTCGATCATTATATCTGGAACAAACTGTGGTGAGCCCGCGGCGCCCTTGTCTTCCGTGTGTGTCGGGAATACGATGATTAATAATTAAACATGAAAGTAGCAAACTCAGTAGTGGATTGAAATACTAATTTGACTGATAATGATGCTAAACACACGATAGCAATTCAAACACATTTCGATATAATGAAAACATAATATGTGTAGGTATGATGGTATCGCAAATATGATATGCAGGTACATACATATGTGTAGATTATAGATAGATATCGATACATAGTTACTACATTATGTATCGATTTATCAATAAATAATTTTCTTTGTTTTCTTTCTTTATTTATTTAAATGACTGATTACTGAAAATTAGAGATTCTTATGAAGGCCACATATAAACAAATAATATTATGCTGTATAAAAATTGGGTTATATCACAAGGTTTTTTATGTATAACAAGGTTCTTTATAGCATTGTAAGAAGTAGCTTATAAGAGGAAGCTTAAGGAAGAGGAAGCTGAACAATTCTTTGATGTTAATTTCTTATGCAAGCTCAATGAGTTTGTGAAATGCGTCATAAAAAATCTTCATTTTTGTTAAGCAAACTTTATCTTTATTATTATAAATAGGTAGTTAGATTAATACAATACATATTTTGACAGAGCCTGGCGCAAGATTGAATCCAAAGGCATTTTAATAGAGAGGCCTATATCTAACAGTGCGATCAAACGGGCTATGGATGATGATGATAAGTGGTTTTTGTTTGTTTTTTAAGAATATATCTCTCCATAGCAATCGAACATGGTCTCTTCACAAATCTTGTTTGCCAAATGTAACCTACAGACAGTCCTCATCGGATTTCGATAAGCCTGAGCTCAAGTTCGACATTGCACTGATAGTTCACAACTAAACCAAGTCGCATTAATAACTATTTGCGATCGAACGATGCACTTTCCTAGCTCGGGAGTTGCAACCAACCACCCTGGTTGCAACCAATCTCCCCGATTGCAACCATCCTCCCTGGTTGAAACACTGGTTCAAAACCTCAACCGCAACCGCGATGAAGGTTACTGTAGTAATTGATATTGATATCTAATGAATATTTTAGTGAATGTTATAAATTGTTATTTACCGCATATCGTTTTATAGTTGACTAGTGGGTGCTCGCAGCTTCGCTCGCATTAAGAAGTAAAACTTGCATCCCCTATTTCACCCCTTTAAAAGTGGCATTTCTAATAATCCTTTCTTAGCGGATGCCTACATCTTAAAATCTACCTTCATTCCAAATTTCAGCCCAATCCGTCTAGTGGTTTGGGCTGTGTGTTGATAGATCACTATATCAGTCAGTCAGTCAGTCACCTTTGAGTTTTATATATATATATAGATTAACGCAATAGAGAATTTAGGAGTTCAATTTAGTTATTTAAGTTCATATCAATATATGAGTCGATCACAGTCGGTGGTTGCATTTTTTACACAAACTAAAACAAATTCGACAAAACACACAACGCCGTTATAACGTTACAAAATTGACAGGAAATTGTAGCATTAATTGTTATAAGTTTTTTTTATATGATATTTTTAAGGGACCCTATTTACCCTGCTCTTACATTGATGAACGTTAAGATTCCATTGTAGTTTTCTATATTACATTTCCTAACTGGCCCAGTATGTAAGCCAAGTATGTTTGAAATGAATCATTTTTGCAGAGCTGTTTTATTTCCAGGAAAGCAGCCGGTTTCAGTTGATTTAATTGTTGTAACGAGATCTCTGTTGTAAAACACAAACCTTCAAATTGCGAGACGTCTAACAACGTATCTAAAAATATCGGACGTACATAACGCGTCATGTATTATTGTGTTTGTACTTTGTATGAACGCAAGAGGAACATAGCTTAGCTCAGCAAAGTTTTTAGCTTAGACGTTTTTATGGAAAAAAAAATAGCGAGCTCGATTGTTGCTGATTCTCTTCTTTCATTGAATAATAAAAGTGTCATATATATTAATATTATACGTTTAATGATTATGCCAAAATTGCGATACATTAGGAGTTTATTATCAGAACAGTCGTTGGTTTAAAATAACATTGTATGCTGTTTCTGTTGTTACAGGCTTCATAAATTTAGTTTAGAGAATATAAAATGTTTTAAAACCGGAATTTCCCGGAAATCGGTAAGCCTCTCCGAAAATTTGGCTCGTAAAATACCGGATTTCAATCAGTTTTAAAATTTTACAATAACAACTATGTATGCGATTCATTGAAATTGCACAGCGATTTGGCTTTAGTTTGTAGCCGTTATATAAATTCAGATTTAATTCTCGCTGTAAGTTGACTTTTAATCAGCATACTCATTAATCACTTTATTTAATGTATTGTAATATACTTTTCCCAGTACATGGTTTCACAACATTTTCTTACTAAGGAATTTCATTAATTAGTATGACATTTTTTTAAATTTATTAATTGTACGTACCGAAATATTATTTTAGCAAACAAATTAATCTGAAATGTAGGTAATTATTATTGAACATAGCACCGTCAAAACCACCTATTTGCGATAAAATACAATTAAATCAATTCCACACAACACTAGTCCGTTATATCATCCGCATTCATTATACCGACAATTATAACAGACAGACGAACGAGATAATTGTTTAGATGCATATGTAATGAGGCAAATCGTGTGAACAAAGTTTGTTGGGGCTTCCATATGTTTACGGAGACGATTTACAGCTTTTATCCGATTACAACCAGATTCAAATGCAGTCGGAATATTAATAACAGATATGCCTATGTATGAATGAATCGATAAATGCTTTTCATAAAGCATGAACATTGAATAATACAGAAGGTCGGTTTTGGAAATGAAAATCTACGTACATGCGCTTTTGGTACTTTTTATTATACTTGCATGTCTTGTAGGCGGAATATGGTGCACTTTTCAAATTTAGTTTTATATGTAAGATCTTTGTGCATACCCATATTCGCAAAGGAATAAATGAATTATGAATTATGTTTTATAAATTTGACGTTTAAGATGGTACTCATGGAAAAATTGTGAGGGTCGCCAAATTTGAGAATGCTTGATATTCCTATGGCTACCTGATAATATCGTTATACATTAAATGTTCGTTGAAATATCACAGTTTTAAACAGATTCTCAGCTTTATAAAATTCCAAATTAAATTACATTGATCAGCTTTCACTGGCCTAATTATTTGTAATTACATATATATACAGATAGTTAATTATACAGATGTCAATAATCATTTCAAATTTCCCTTGTTTTGTTTATTTTGTGAAAAGCCAAGAATGTGTATTTTCGCATACTGAAGTCCTGTTAGATTAATTACAAAATTACATTGTTTCTGTATTTTAACGTTTCATATTAAATATTACACGCATTATGCTTAAACACGGGCTTAAGTCTCAAAATTGACGCCGCGGCGCTTTCCAAAAGATTTTGACGTTTTAATTAGTGTTACGTTAATTATTATCTTTGATCTTGTTACTGGCGTGTTGTGCAGATATTAATTACATCAGAAACCATCTCGTAAACGTAATCCAAATAGAATAAATAATATGTGACTGAAATCGTAGTAATAGAAATTTTAAGATTATGAGTTTGAAATTAATAAAAACAGTCAGTATAATCCAACTAACACATTGCTAAAATAAATATGAAGTGTTTTTTTTTTACATTAAATAGGCTTATGTTTGTCTATAGCCTGCCTGATGTTAAGCACCACTATAGTCTAAGATGTAGCACGCTTGCCTAGAAGAAACCTAGTAGTAGTAGTAATGTAGTTACCTTGCCCAAACATGCAACTGTTATCGGTATATAAACAAGTGTAACCGCTCACGATATATATACAATTTTAAATGTCTAAATAGCTAGTAATGTCAATTTTTTTCGAAGTGTCTATAGTATTTTAGACTTATAACTTCAAAACGCACCCCGTCAACGCAACTCTTCAATAAGTAACCAGGAACCTTGAATATTCTTCTCGAACAAATCCCGATCCCAAATTCCAATTTGCCAGCTCTGAAGAGGTTTACACACCTTCACAATAAAAGCGGAAATGTTTACGGAGACAACAGGCTGGCAACACAATGAGGAAGTCGCTACGCAACTGGCAACCCAGGCGGCTACACGGGGATGCCATAATTATTTAGCATAATAGATACCATACTGTAAATATAAATATTACTTCTATATATTGATACTCTAAGATATCTTCACAGTGAGTTTTTACTGTGATATTATCTTGTTTTTTTTTGTCTTCGTTTTTTGTGACTCTGAATGTGTTAAGTCCAGATCACAGACCATTTTCAAAGGGAGGACACTGCGATGGAAGTCACGGACATCTACAAGTTTAATTAAGAATCTAGTACATAAACTATAATAAATTTATGTATGAGTCACCATGCCACGTGTGTGACCACAATAAAAAAAACAAAACCTGACTCATTTGCAACCAAAAATGATACATTTACGTGTAACTCACGTGAACAAAACTTACTCATACAATCTCCATCTTTACGAGTCTTATATGCCATACATCTACCTGACATATCATAGAGAATATACTTTATTGATACCCACCTAGATGTCCTTCCACTCTTTCAATATTAGCAATGGTACCGCTACCGCTTAAAAAAGTAAAAAAAAATCTGTTCCGTTATTTCATGTCCTGTTACAATTGAACTCTGTATTGATCTGTCTACGTATGTATCTAATATTTATCGACCGTACAAACCTCTCTTTCAAACATACAACCTGCGCGAATAAAATCATTCAATTCAACCAATCACCATGCAGATGTATCGCGTGATATTTGTAACATACATATCACGTGGTCAGCACATACGTGTAGTAATTTTGGCCATAATGTGGCGTCTGTGTAGTACATTTTGTCATGTAGATCATAACACCATGCGTGCGATGGGAATATTCCCGTTTGCCCCCACTTGCCCCCTTTCCTGTTTGCGCCCGATTCCCGGAAGTGGCGACAAATGGCGTGTCTTTTACTTCCGGCTGCTTATCGCGCGACAAATGCGTGCGGCCACGACAGTGTTGGAGGCTTCAACACTATGAATAGGTAATGAGGCTGATGGATTTCAGGTCGTCATATACATATGTTGTTCAAAAAGTTAAAACATGACTATAAATATTGTTCCGTTTTTGGAATTTGCTAATTGTAAGCTAATTGTCAAGTTTTAGTCTAAAGTTGGTGGATAAAGGTAAAATAAAAATTATCACTACCGTAGAAGGCAGAGCTAAATTGTATTACAATTACCAGTTTACAAATATAATAATCATTTATCGTAATCATTAACATATTTTTGTATGATTTCAAAGTTAATTCTTTACCTAATTTTAAACTTGTTTGTTTCAGGTAAGTACGAGTACCTACATAGTAAAAAATACTTAAAAACCTTATAATTCCATAAGGGCTATAATCATTGTAAGCAATGAAATGTACCTATATATCTACGTAATACAACATCAGTACTAAACCCTCTCAAACAGCATTTTACAAAACTCTCAGACAATGTAATCGTTCATTGTATCCAGACATGTTATTATATTTCTTTCACAAATGTAATTAATCCATCAAGTTCGTAATAGAGCAATTATTTTATACTTAACTCGATATACACTTGACTGACTTTGGACTGATGACTTTGTCTGACGTGAAGGTTGAAGTATTAGCATAGATAAGCATACATATGTACATACATATATATTGAAACAGTAAAACAGATAAGCTGGTCTAATGCTAAGTTATAGCATTCATTCATGAATGAAATTTGACAAGGATAATGGATATAGAAGAACTTGTAATTAATGAATTTAACAAATATTATACGCAGATATTTTCATTTATGTTTTATAGCTTTCTTTTCTAAAAATCTATTCGCCGTTGTATAAGTACCAACACTTTAGTAGACAAGATTTTGCTTTTGTGATAAAAGGTAAAATAATTAAATAAATAAATATTCCGGGACAATGGACACAGCGCCATCTAGCCCCAGACTAAGCAAACGCTTGTGTCGTGGGTACTTGATAACGGATATAATACTTATATACTTTTTTTTTGTAAATACATACTTATTATACATACAAACGACCAGACTCAACACAAGTAATTATAATTTTTTAAAGTACATAAATACTTGTGTCATGCGGGAATCGAACCCGCGACCTCTAGATTAGAAGGCAGAGCCACTACCAACTAAGCTAACAGGCCAGTCAAAAACAAGCAAAAACAAGCACAGTGGGCGTAATTTTCCCTAAGATTATTAGCAATCAAAAACATTTATTACAAATCCTGTCTGAACCCACACAATAAACTATATAATTAGAAATTAATAAAAATATAATTCCGTTCCTACAGGAAAATTATTTTTTTAACTTACGATAAATAAACAGGTAGGATTGTTTCGAGTAAAACCTGTCTTTTACTAGGCCTGAAACATTCAGGCATGATCAAATAAATTTTTAAAGATCACTTCTCTCTCTTTGAGTCGTATTTCCTCATGACTGAGGGTCGTGACTCCCCCGCAGAATTAATTCAATAGGGGAGTTTTCTTGGGCAGATACATCGTGGTGGGCGCCCAGGTCCTTCCACGGAAGACGCATGTCCTCGGATATTGTGGTCCTCAAACATGTCGGTTTCCTCACGATGTTTTCCTTCACCGCTAAGCGAGTGCAAATCTACACATAACTTGAAAAATACAAGTCATTGGTGTAGGGCGGATTCGAACCAGGGTACGTCTGGATGAAAAGCAGACACTGGAACCGCTGAGCCACACTCGCTTATAAAAGATCACTTAAAACGTACAAAAAACTTTGACATCTTTTGGAATAATCCCACTCTTCTGCATTCTATTTATATTAATATTTCACTGAGTATATAACACACGAAATAACATAAGCGAGTGTTGCTCGGCGGTTTCAGCATCTGCTTTTCATCCTGACGCATCCTGGTTCAAATCCGGCCCAATGACTTTCCATTTTCAAGTTATGTGTGGAATTGCACTCGCTTAACGGTTATAGAAAAACATCGTGAGGAAACTGACATGTTTGAGGACCACAATATCCGAGGACATGTGTCTTCCGTGGAAGGACCTGGGCGCCCACCACGATGTATCTGCCCAAGAGAACTCCCCCAATGAATTAATTCTGCGGGATAGTCACGACCCTCAGTCATGAGGAAATACGACTCAAGATAGAGATACCACATGAAATTTACTCACATAGCACATTGCCTCGAATAGCTTACTTACTAATAAAAACTACTTTAAATCTAATAAGCAGATTCATTACCAAAACAGAGGCCCAAATTCTAACACCGCATCAAAGCACTGGGTTAGCTGAAATATTGAAGCACAATAAGCTCACTTTATTATTTATCCAGAGTTGCGGACGTCGCGGTGTCGCTCAAAGCAATTTCAGCTGCACGGAATAACTAATAGCCTGTTTACTCCATTTCAGCATATAGCATGGATGTGTTGTGCAAGAGGAAATGGGTTGAGATAAATATACGAGTACATAGTGTCTAGTTAAACTGAAAATGGTATGAGTTTTTTGTTTTTGACTTCGATAATGGTTTTCATTTATTTATGTACCTATAGGATTAATTTAATGTCATTACTCTAGGACTGCCTATTTCATTGTAGAGCTGGCTCAGCGTCTTAATTTCTTTTCTTACCAGAGGAGAACTGAAAATGTTTGAAGGACTTTAAAAAAGGAGATTTTTATTTCGTATCATCCATTGTCAGTAAAAATCTTTCGTAAAAATTAGGTATAGATAATTATTTACTTTGACTTTGTTTAGCATAATCACGGGTGTAGGCAAGCAGCAGTTCCAAAGTGTCCCCATCTAGCGACCGACTATCTTCCAGCGTTCTCCTCTTTGTCTTACCCCTCCCATTTACGCCTGCTTTGTGTATTATCTCGTACACTCGCGCCGTAGACTATGTTATTCAGAAGATATTATAAAATTTTAACAAAAACAATCATGTTTTGCGACAAAAAAAAATGATTTTTCATACATTTCTTTACAATTTTTTGAATAGAATAGCTGATTTTCTTTTTGCGAATATATAAAACCCATAGAAACAGGTGTGTTGGTGTACTAAAGTCGCCTTTAAAAGATTATTTGTTAGTTAAACAAATACAAATAACCTAAGCGGACCAATCAGCAAGAAATCCTATCACGCGTGCATGATAGGCAAACAAATAACGTAAAGTACTGTTGTGTCGCTATATTTGTGACTTAATTAGCAGAACAGATCAAAATATATATATCAGCAGTCCATAATTTATAAAGTCGTTGGTTCACGCTTATATTATTGCTAGTTTGATTATCTCGGGACAGTGTTTACTGTTTGCGTTTCTCGCTCTTTGTTCAGCTATCTCTGTCGTACTTATAGTAGAATTTCATACTTATTATGTATGCAAATGCATATTTGTCGCCTCGTTAGATCTTCTTACAGAACTATGGCATGTATTAAATTTATGCCCGTCCTTTGTTTGCAAAGGATTTTGTGTGCGGTGAAATTAGTTGTCTGAAAGTAGCGTGGTCTATAGAGTAGCTATGTCACCAGTGTTATATGTTATTGTAATTTCACACCATACATACAATAATACTAAAAATGGTTTAATCATTGTATTGTAATTTTTTCTTCTTTTCAGTCGTAACACTCTTGGCAGAGTAGTCGTGGTCAACATGTAGTATTGTTATCGGTGGCAGGTATAGCTCTTAATTTAAGCCCTTATACGAGTAAATTTTCTATAGTGTATGGACATTAATTTGATATCTTCTCGACCATATTAGTTTAGGCGCTATATTTTAACTTAATTTGTAAATTTTGGTACTGAAATTACATTTCTTTATGTCCTTGCGATGACACCTGTCATGTTGTATTAAAATGTATGCCTATGTGCTATTAGCGAAAAGGCCGCCAGTTGTGGCACTATTTTTTAAGTCTTTTGTGTTTCTGTTTGTCTTTTTTTCAATGTGTGTTACAATATAGTACATTGTTCACCGAGAGGAGAAAGTGACCGATTACCGTCGAGGGTGTCGTTTGAAGCCCGAGCCGTAGGCGAGGGCTTTAAAACACCCGAGATCGGGAATCGCACTTTCTCTCGAGTGATACATAATGCTTTATACTACACCTACGATGAAAATAAAAAACTAAATCTTTACTAATTGAAATTTATATTGAAATTGTTGCGAACAAATATGCGGGAAGAAAACGCATCTGAGCGGGAGAGAAAAGTGTATGAAAATACATTTCTTACGTGGTTTTTGTGTTTTCTCCCCGCATATTTGTTCGATATGCAATGACGTACTTTCTACCGTAAATTTGATAAAGTATCAAGGTACTTGCCGAGCAGGTGTAGTATAAAAGAGTTTATCTATCTATCTATTTATATAGCTAACACAACAGACAAGTAGACCGAGAATAATTGGGGATCGCAACGCATACCTACTATCTATATACTATGCTATCGAGAATCTATACAAAATACATAGTTAATTACATATTATAATAATCACAAGTTCCTCAATCCATTGTCGGCGACTGAGCAGTAAATCACCTCTCTCCTATTAAGATAATAATCGGCAATTCGTGAACATCGACCGCCGCATCCGTAGTTCTAGCGCGGAAGGGGAATCAAACATAAATCAAATTAGGTAATGTTTCATGAAAATTTTCATTAGAAAATTAGCTTTAATACCCCGCGCCATTCTTCCTTTTTCTTTACATTTTCTTGCTTATTTATTAGTAGCTTGTAAAATACATCGAAAAATGTAAATATTACTTTAAATAGAGGTAGGTAAAAACCTATTTTTGTGTTACAAATATGTACAGCAGTATTTTCGATATGAGCTGAGCATTCGAGCTGAAATCGGATATAACGTTCGTAACATTTTTTCCCCGTTCCCGAGCAGTGAAAAGCGCACTCATATCGTAACTCCGGCTTCCCTCCCTGAGGGGGTAAAATCGCATATTTTCGCCGGATTAATTACAATTTCATCGCGCGATACCGAGCCAGGGGCGCGTCGCAAAACGTTAGTGTCATAATCGTTCTGCCTGACCGCAATCCGCTTAGGAAATGTATGGTCACACGACCTCTGTGATGTAAGGATATCATTATAAGGGTACGGTGTTATTGGTATAGGAATTAATTTTACTTTGTTATTTGTAGGAATATTTTACAATGTGTAATTTTTCTACAAATGGTACATATATGAATTACTAGTGGTTGTTCGCCTCTTCGCTCGCATCAAGAAGTAAAACTTGCATCCCCTATTTCACCCCTATAAAAGTGGCATTTCCAATAATCCTTTCTTAGCAGATGCCTACGTCATAACATCTACCTTCATTCCAAATTTCAGCCCAATCCGTCCAGTAGTTTGGGCTGTGCGTTGATAGATGACTATATCAGTCAGTCAGTCACCTTTGAGTTTTATATATTTAGATAATAGGTTTCTATCATTGCGACTCTGAATGTTGTGCTATAATGTTAATTCAATGAGTAGATACTTCTTGTAAAATCGTGTAGGCTTTGAATCACGTACGTATGTAGTGGAATAATTTAATCAGACGAAATTGTATCACTTGTTTGTCATTGGCTTAATATAAATAGCAAGGTACTTGTTTTTAATGACTGCGGATTAATCGGTAGAACTTTGTATGTTTATTAATTTAATTAATTGTGGACGGAATAAAAAAAATACGTTTACCGTCAATAACTTTAAAACGTATTCAAACCATCTTCGCTTTACCTCCCTCGGCTTTTACATTCGAGTTAAACTTCGCAGTTTCCAAGTCCTAGATAGTACTAGGTATTAGGGTATTAGATATTCTATGGCAATAATAGTTATCTAGCAGCTTACCGCTCCAGCGCACTTTACCAAGTTAAAGCATCGGTGTGAGGAACGTTACTCGAACTATTAAGTTAAGCTAGGGTACCTAGGTCACTTGCTTCATACCTATTACTATTAGGTGTTCATACATATTAGGCTATCCCTAATCATGTGTGAAGTCACAGCTGGGCTAAGGTCTATGCTATTAGTGTTTGGATGAGTGACGTATATACATTCCTCATGACTGAGAGTCGTGACTCCCCCGCAGAATTAATTCATTAAGGGGAGTTTTCTTGGCCAGTCGGTGGGTGCCCAGGTCCGTTCACGGAAGACACATGTCCTCGGATATTGTGGTCCTCAAACATGTCGGTTCCTCACGATGTCATATATAGGTACGTATATATATATGGCAAATATATGATGGGTCAAGTAATATTTCAACCGGTCATGTTTAATTCTATAACAAAGAAATAAAAGCAACTGCATCCAAATTTAGCCTTAATGAACATTATTAGCTGCCATTTTAGATTTCACAAATCTATTCATACATTATCAGTGCGAAATATCCAAACAATATTTTGGTGGAAATCCGGTGTATTGAGTCCGAGCAGTCAGTTTGCCGGAACGTATTAATTTGCAGGCAAAATGTAGATGCACGCACCGCGCTCGGAATGGGCGAATATTATATTTCATTAGAATATTACTAGGTTCGAGAGCTAGACTGTTTATAGTTATGTTGATTATTATGTTAAGGTTCATTATATTATAGTTCAAATTGCTAATGTTTGTATTTTTTTTTGTCTTTGGATCTTTGAAGTAAATACATGGCTTTGAACTTTAATGCTATAATTAATCGTTCATGTTAAACTATTTGAAAAATACATGTTCATATCATATTTAAAGCCTTTTTTTATTTCAATATTTGCTCGTAAGTATTTTATTTACAGGAATTCAACGTAAGAAATGCTTAGTTAAGTATATTCCATCTATGAAACTCCGTTAATTTCTTCGCCGCCGTTCTGACACGTAAATAATTACGACCCGCTGAAAAACACTCGCGTACCTAACTAGGCATTTCGGCGAGTTTCAGACCAATACTTAACTTCGTACACAATATAACGTAGAGACGGCTATGCTACTATAATCTACCTAATACATATGTTCTGTCAACCATAACTTTTATGTATCAATCAAGTTCTACGCCTGTCAGGCGTCTTTTAACAGTGCGGTGTTCCAATCAAGATGCACAAGAAACAAACTCGAAACAAAAAAAGAAATCCTCTTGAGTTAGAAGTAGATACTTATCACAAGAATTCAAATATTTCGAATTTTATTCCCATTATGAACCAAGTAAAGATGAAAGAAGATATCGTTTAAGAAAATCAAAAAATAGTCTTAACATTTCAATATATGTGGTGTTTTTATTTTGAATATTATGTGGTGTCTGTCGGGTAGTCTGATGTTGACTTACGTCCATACATCGCGTTTTCATTTGGAACACAAAGAGTTATTGATGGGTCATTAGTGGAAACGCGAGAGATTAAGCGTTCGGAAACCACCAGTAGAGGGCGCGGGCTGCGAGCGAGCTGCGGATGTGTTCTACAGGTTTAATATGGGAAATTCATGCTCTTTCTATTCATATTTTTTTATTCAGTTTATTTATATGTTCAAGACAATTTCATGAAACATCCTTTTCTGGTCCTCATAAAACTGTCTTATTACATTCACAGTACAAATACTGAATGTTTTGCGAAAGTATTTATAGATTCCAATCTGTGCAGCGGGGTGACATTCCGAGAATCACGAAATTAGGCCTGGACTCTTTGATAGCGACATTTATCGAATGTATGTTGTCGGTCAACAACATGAGAATCAGTGGCCGTTTTCAGTTTCAGTGTTACGCAATATCTGTTCGAGGCGAAGTTCTCAACTTAAAAGTTTTAGTTGGCGTCGGTTTGTTCGCGGCAGGACGGCCGGGCGGCCGGGCGGCCCCGCCGGTCATTACAACAGTGAGCTCGCGAAATTTCCGCTTAAAAGTAATTTGCTGTGTCACTACGGACCGAATTTAGGGAACAACCGAACGCTCGCAAAAGCAAAACAAAACGGCCGGTAATGACTACGCTAGTTATAAAAACTCGCCTCTTTCTGTTCCTTTTGTAGCCTCGGTCGAAGCTTTCAACTGTTTATATTCGAACGGCGGAACACTTGTGTTAATTGCGGTGGGTGCGGGGCGGAGGCGGCATTACCGCGGTTACTGCACATTCACTATTACTATAATCTTATTAGAATAGCTCTTTTATAGCGGCTTTATACCGCGGGGAACTACTCCATGTATTCAGAGAGTGGCTGGAACCGAGACGGGGATGAGAGTAAATAAAAGCGTCAATTTCTTAAAGAGGTCTCGGAAAAAAGGGTTCACTTCTTTAAATAAGGTAGTTCCACTCGGTTCACTAAGACGATACCTAAAGGGAGATAAAGTAAACGTGCAGTTCCTATCAACGAAAGGGGAGTGTTTGCTCCCCGGGGGGTAAAGGAGGCCCTCGGAGGCCCTTTGTCGCGAGTGTCCGTTGTAAGTGAGGTAAGCCCCAAGAGGATTCGAGGTCCTTCAACTTTTATTGGTGTGCCGTGAACTGAATGAAAATAACAGATTACGAGTCTCATGCTCGTCGAGGCTCGGATTAAAAAGTATCTTGCGCTTTTGAGGATTAATTCGAGAAAAATCCGCTGCAATATCCTTTCTATTATTTCTGCTATATCAGCATTAAAATGTATTGCGATTTATAGTTCAATATTGGACCAAAATATTGTAACATTTGTAAATTCTCGCATAAATCATATCGAAATCTCCGTTGATATGCATTATAGACTTAATAGGTATACGAGCTGTATTCACAGCTGGGTCTAATGTAATTTACCCAGGCACGGTTAAACGTAGACAAGTAATTAACGAGGCAGAGCTAAGCGAAGGATTACTATAATCCATCTAGAAGATTGTAATCTGGCCACGTCGGCTGCTTGGGATTCACAATGTGAATTGAAAATGTACCCTCAAAGGTACTCGATAATGGCATCAAGTGGGTTTCTTGTCACGTCCCTTTGATGGAACAGTGCTCTAATAAGTAGGTGGTCACTGACCTAAAGAAACTTGCTATTGGTAGAAAATATACAAAAAGTATGTTGTTTTGCACCTGACAGTTAGGTGTGATATTTTAATCACCAGCTCGCCTAAATGCCTAAATCTATACTATAAGTATAATATTATAAAGCTGAAGAGTTTGTTTGTATGTTTGTTTGAACGCGCTAATCTCAGGAACTACTGGTGCGAATTGAAAAATTATTTTCGTGTTGGATAGACCGGTTATCAAGGAAGGCTTTATTTAGGCTATATGCATCACGCTGCAAGTAATAGGAGCGAAGAAACATTAGAAAAAGTGGAAAAAAAAACGGGGAAAATAATTCATCTTTGAGGGCTTCCGTTGCATGCGCTGCGAAAACGGTTCAAGATATAAATGTGTATGAAAGAATTATTTCTCTTGAAATAATGTAACAAAATGTCCGCAACAGTATATGTCTATGTTTTAAGGTTAACTCACTAGTGGAATAGTTATTACCATAAAAACGTTTATGTTTATAACTATTCCACGCGAAGTCGCGCGCATCAGCTAGTCAATACTATAAGTACATAATGTTAATTGCATTAGATATTTATTATCAAAACTCCACTCTTTATCAAGGGTATAATAAAAAAATAGTAGTGTAGTTATTTCATGGCATTTTAAAAATATACTGCATGAAATTTATCCAAGAATTGTGCCCTATAACTAACATAGCTATAAAACCTATTATTAAAGGAAACGTGTATTGTTGTATTTTATATCCATCACTGAATTTCATAACCCAAGTAAACAACAGTAATTACGATAACCAAGACTATAAAATACCTACCAAACGGATGATTGGAAAATGGAATTCAAAACCACCGGAAGCAGATGTCATTCGGTTAACTGATTCATAAAATAATAATTCCGACTGAGTCTGAAATGATTCACAAACAAATTACACACACATGTGTGTTATTCCATTATTTAAATTCGAAGCATTCTTGACAGGTAAATACGGTATTCATTGAGTTGGCTTGGGGTTGGGCTTTGAAATAACTGTTATCAACTTGCGAGTAATGGTGATTTGGGACTTAAAGACGAAATGTTTCAATTAATTAGAACAGAAAATTGGGATCGTGCCTACCTAACCTAATGGCATAAATCAAACAATTAAGAAAATGTTCATAACTGAATTAATGTATGTAGTTTTTTGTACTAAAACTAATGACACAAACAAAATGTATGTCTGATAGTAATTCTCTGAAGAACACACATTTAAGATACAGCGACCCCGCGAGTTTTAGATATCAAACTCAACTTATTTATTTACTTACTTACAAAGATATTATTAGCCTTGAGTAATTTTTGTTTTCTTTATTATAATTTCATTGTATTTTATATCTTCGATCCAAAACTCATAAGTATTTACATTGTTTATACGGCGTCATGATTATTAGATTATGTCACTTTTTAGTTCTAAAATTAATCACTGCAACTGACAATAATATATCTATCTACATAGTATGTTACTGTGCCATTTGGCCCACAGCAAAAATATCCCGACCACGTAGAAAGTGTTTTAAAACGCCCGCTCTCGATCGAATGACTACATAGTCCGTACCAGGGACATTGGCACTGGCAACACCGAGAGAGTTCTAAATGACCTCACTTCGAGCGTTATGTGACTCGGGCCGTAATGGGTTAGGAGCCGCTGATAAAACGTGAGTGAAAACATCGGGATCAGAATTAAATTAGCTTTTATTCTCTATGTAAGGGATAGTTTGTAGACTTTTCCATTGATTATCGACCAAATTGATCAAGATTTATGATTTTACATGGAAAAATAGTGTGGAATAAGTATTGTATTCTATGTCGTAACAAATTGATGACGAGAAAAAGAAAATTGTTTAGAATTGATTATAAGAAGTGGTTTGTTAGGGCACGGCTAGCGTTATGCCAGGTATACCTTTTAACGGTTTGAAAGACTAATGACACCAAAATTGTCTTCGAAAGAAAGAAAAAAATGTATCAATTTCCACCTTGAACACGTATCCCCCTATTCTTGAAGTCAGTTAAAAATATATGAGATCCGATTATCCTAGCCATGATTGGTTCCTCATCCCCTAACACCAGTAGAGCTGCAGCTAATGATTGGGTAGTGTTCAGTAATCTCAGGCGACGGATCACCACTATCACCGCAAATTAACCGAGCGCCTTGCTTGATCCCTCATTTTCAGAGACATCCCGGAATAAATAGGGGATTAGGAACGCCTCAAGTAAATAACTCCGTCGCAGACTTCTGACAACAGATAAGGGTGTAGTAACTTGTAGGTATGTGAAGAGTAGACCTCGATAGTACGGATTTTATTGCGATGACTTCTAGATTTCCTATTCCATTTTTTGTGGAAAAATGAGTCATCAGTCACCAAAATTTAATAAGTATTTTTTTGCATACTGAGTATCCGATTAAGCGTTCTCAAAATAAATTATAGTATAATTGAAGTAGTCTGTTAGTACCGAGAATGCTAACTAAAATGTTGAAAGATTTCGTACGAACTAATTTACGAGTACCTACGCGATGGCTACAGATTTGTTCGCAGTATGAACGACATATTAAAAAATAACACGATTTTTTATTTGATACAGTATTGGTACTGTATTCTTCAGTTGATACTTTATAGACTCGATCGCTTCGCTCGCTCGGAGAAGTAACGTATAAGGTCTCAGATTGCCCTCGCCAGCTCCGAATGACGACTTCTGTTTAACATCAAACTATTCCGGCCGCGGTTTTGCTTTGCATTTAGATACAGCATTCAATTCTGGTTGTACCGCGAATGTGCGCCACAAACGGGCTTATTCAAATTTTATGGCAACTTTTATACAAATAGCAAATCGGTATCACAACATGAAAATTTCACTGGCAATTTGTCGCCGGCTGCGAGCCCGCAAGCCTGTGCTGTTACGTTTATCTCGAGAATAAAGTTTTATTCGCAACTGTATAAACTATTTTTTGAGGGAACATCTTATTTCGAAAACACTTTCACCAACCAATAACATTCGAATATGAATTTCTGATAAATTCTATGAAAAATCACTTGAGGTATGTACATATATCAATAAACAAGCTATGCCTGCGATTTCGTCCGCGTGGAATAGTTATTTTGGGCATCATATTTATTTTTGCAAACACCTCTTCAACTGTATAAATTATACCTACCCACGACTTGAACCGTTTTTGCAGCGCACGTAACGGAAGCCCTTAAAGATGAATAATTTTCCCCGTTTTTTCCACATTTTCCATTGTTTCTTCGCTCCTACGTATTAGTTGCAGCGTGATGTTATATAGCCTAAAGCCTTCCTCGATAAATGGTTTATTTAACACAAAAAAAAATCAATTCGCACCAGTAGTTTCTGAGATAAGCGCGTTCAAACAAACAAACTCTTCAGATTTATAATATTAGTGTAGATGAATAAAAAGTTTCTTGTTTTACTTTTTGTCAATTCCAAGACTTCTCGCTTAGTTTGCATCTTTATTGAAAATATCACAGCTATTATTAAAAACAATTGGGATTTCGCGCGTATTATAATTCCGTCTGCTTTCTATTACATTTTTAATAGGTACGTTTAATGCTCTTTATTAATACTTATTTTGTTTCCTAAAGTAAATGTTTCCGTTAAACTTGGTCGTTTCGTTTAAAATCGCATGAGTTACGACCGTTTTTGTTCAGCACAAAGGGCTTTTAACACTAAAGGTGCAGAAAACATATGAAAGCAAACCTAAGTACCCATTGTTTTGAGCAAATCCTCACTTATATAATGTTACGTATGTATACAGAGGTATTGTTTACATAAATAAATGCAATTAAAAGTTTATTGCTTCTTCTTCTCATCGAATGAGAGTGGCCAACACTCTGGTTTCGAGAGGTTATCAAGTCGCCCGAAGGGCCTATGACATGGCTTAACGACTGTCGTACTAGACAATCAGCCGGGACCTACAATTTAACATAGCATCTGACCCACGGAAGCGCCCAAAACAGATTGGAGTTTATTGCTCAAAACATAGCTATACGAAAATATACAATGACTTAATTATGTTTACTACATCTTTTTCACATCATGCTCAAATAACAAAACGTTTAGTCGTATGGCAAAATAAAACATTGTCGGAAGAATTACCTTTCCAAAAATAGTCTTCAGAGGAACGAAATACTAACTTATTGAAGCAATTTTACATGATCAATCACATACTCGTATCTATATGAGATCCATATATGAATTTTCAATAGTATTTGGAAAGGATAAAAAGGTTAAAATTTACTTACAAATAGCTCGGTATAATACCGCGTATAAGTTAGGAGTGAGTCAAACTTATCTTTGAGGTTCGTAAACGTTAGTTCCTTAACTTTGGCATCTTGTGTACTACACATGTGTAATATGTTCCTATAGTCTAGACTCTAGACAAATCTAATTTTGATCCCGCCTGGAACTTCAAACTTTACAGTTTCAGCGTAAATATATTTTATTATTATTTATTATGTTTAATCTTATCTTAAAAACAATATGCTGCACTAAATTCTGGATTAAAATTGTGATAATTGTATACATTTACACATTGCGTAAATGTATTGAAATACTAGTAAAAGAGTTTGTACGAATATATTTTAAAAACGTACCACTGAAATACGGTGTTTTGCTAGTACAATTTGCACCTTAAATATATTATCAAAAGACTCTAATAGAACTAAAAAAGAGTATTTACATCTAAACTAAATTTAAACAATCTACATGTGGTATGGAGCCAAGAACGCTGGCTGCATTCCCACGCTGGATTGCTATAGAAATCCTTTGCGCAAGGAACCAGCCAGCGTTCTTGTCTCTAGTGATGTCAATCAACATTTTATTTAATTTTTTTATAAAAGACTTCGTGCTTTTTCCCCACGGACCAAAAGTTTCGAAGCCAAGCGGTACGAAAATATAATCAGTCGATAATGATGTATATTTTCGCCGCTTGGCTTCTTCTGCTGCGTCCGCCGCGGCTCCTGCCGCTTGTACTGTTCCACTGAGGCGAGAAGGAGCTAGTGTATCGACGCAAGTTGCGTCCCATACAAGAGCTTTTCCCCGCTCCCAGGGAATCAGTGTGAGGCCATCGGGGCGCTTACCATCGTCACGGACCATGCCAATCGGTTCAAGAACTGATGGTACGTTGACAGTGGCAAGTGCCCGTCTCACTATTCATTCTATTACTAGCGTAAATTAATTTCCAGTGATAAAGTTTTATTTTCACTACACGTTTCCATACAATAGTACTGAATAAACAATTAAATAAATAGAATAAGTTTATTTTGTAGTTTAAAGACTGGTGTTATTTCTTTTGTTGTCTAAAAGATTCATAATGATACGTATAAAATATGTTCAATGTACTTGAGTATTCTAAAGTTATAAATGTATATAATATATATTAAAAAAAACCGGCCAAGTGCGAGTCGGACTCGCGCACCGAGGGTTCCGTACAAACCTGCAAGGTTAAATATTTTGTGATGTAACTAAAAATTTATGGTTTTCGTAATTTTTCCTTTATCTATGCTATAAGACGTTGCTTCGTACCAAATTTCAAGATTCTGAGTTCACGGGAAGCACCCTGTACTGTAGGTTTTGATTCCCTTGCAAGTGTCGAAAATTTGCGGCATAAATGGCTGTATCTTTTGATTGCGTTGGCTTAGAAGTTTGATTTTTTCACAGCTTCAAGGGCAGTAGACCTGAGTAATTGATATAAATTTCAGCTTCATACCTCTACGCGTTCCTGAGAAAAAGGGTCTTGACAGACGGACGGACGGACGGACAGACGGACAACAAAGTGATCCTATGAGGGTTCCGTTTTTTCCTTTTGAGGTACGGAACCCTAATAAGAAGTTTATTTGAATATTTACAACTTAAGTAACTTAACATTAGGTTTAATTGACTAATTCATTAATTAAATTTAAATAATTGTGAAAGCATCAGTTTATCATAAGTTTAATAATACTTAAGTACGAATCCGAGAAACTTCTTCAGACCAGTTTTTCCATCAAAGGTGAATATTTTAGGCAAGTGTACTTAGTTACTTGGCCACGGTCTTGTCCTCGACAGAGACGAGGTCCTTTCGACCCGATCCTCGTTAAAAATAACCAGATATTCGTCAGATTGTATCCATCGATACACTTTGCCTGGTAGGGATGGACTTTGACTTCTTATAATACGTCGATAAAAATATTCTATGGCATGGTATGCAGGACACTCTTACCAAAAGTATGCTTTAGCATTGTTTATTTGAAAAACTTAAAAGAATTAATTGTCATTCAAAGAAAATTAGATCTAAACGTAATATAAGTACTTATTTGATATTTCCAAATAAGTACATAATATATAATCCCTAATCTTTATAGAGTATCATCTGGCAAAGTAAGCTAGTCTGAGCTTAGTTGTACACTGTTATATTTTAATAATTTATACTTTACTACTTTTTAAATAAAGGCGTATTTTTTGTAATATTTTAAAAGTTTTTGTAAGTAAAATGTATTTAAAAAAGAACTTTTTTCGTCGACACATTCGTCAAATCGACGATAACATTTATTCCATCTCTAAATGTGAGCATGTATTGTAAAGGTCTGGTCTGAGGGGTATTGTTAGAATTCGCGACGAGTGTTGGCAAAGTTTTTTTGATGTGGCTCGTAACAAACTTGGAGTTCAAGGGGGAGGGAGGCAAAAAACGCTAAAGGGGATGCCAAAGTGAGATGAAGAAATGTTATATGGTAAAAGTTATATTTTCCAACATGTGATGTGCTTTCGAATATGTAAAAGGCAGGACTTTGTGCCGACTTGGAACTTTAGACCTGATTGAGACGTTTGTTAAATGTGTGTCTGACTTCTTATCTGAGCCTACGCTTGGGAACTTTGAATCAAAATGCGTACTTACTCTTGTAACTGTGTGAGTACTTATGAATTTCAAAAGTATTGCAAGAAATTCTATTTCAGCTCAGGCATGCCCACCATCGACCACATTTGAGTGGATGTGGCTTCGAGCGATCAGAAGGTATGTTGTTCGCTGCACGTCAGTCAACTTTCACGTGTAAAAATTTACCGTAATTAACTGCATTTAAATTAAACGTTCATATTGATAATAATAACGTAAATGACGAGTTTGAAAACACCGTTAGCGAGGTATAATGCAGGCACACCTGTAGCCATTGCGATCTCAATAACAATTTTTCACCGCAGCCACTTAGCACAAAAGGCATAATTCTCGGCAGCACATAATTAAAGTCCGTAATAATTCCGTGTGATATTTCCATTGTGACCAGAAGGTGGTCGGAATGAGTTAGTCGGGATTTATTTGATATTTTTGGTGGCGGGCGGAGGGCGGTCCAGCAGCCCTGTAATTGTGATAAATCACCTCATATCCCTTATAGAGGGCGCCAGCCTGCGCTAATGGCCGATACTCGAAGAAAAGGCATTTGTGTAGAACCTTCCAGAACGGGAGCCATGTTGGTCGCGCGCTTGATGGAGTGGAGAGCTTGGGAATATGAGAGTGGGGCAGACCTGTCTGGGAGGATAGATAAATTGTAGGCACTAAAGGTCTGTCTACAGTCTTTTGTTTGGAACATAGGCAAAAATGCTTAGTGATCGTAATTTTTTCACTTGTCAGTACATTTTCTTTCTTAGAAAAGTATATTTAATGTTTCTTTGAACAAGAACGAGGGGCTGAATTCCGGGAAATGAAAGAATGGGGCAGGTAGAGTCATTGTCGTAGTTACGCAAATAAAAATAGAATTTGTTGAAAGTGTAACAATTAAAGCGAGCTATAGTCTGGCAGCGCAGTTAACTTCGTCGTGTCGAGGAAAGCGAACAATACGCCTATCTAGTCTCGCTCCTATCGGAATTGGATCACGAAATTGAAATAAACTGAATCAGAATATTCCAATCTAATCAAATAGTTACGACTATTGTTGCATCGCAGCATTTATGCGATACCATAACGGATTTACGATACTCTAAATTTCCAGATCGTGGCAGCGAGATAATCAAAAAGGGAATAAAATGTGCCATCGCCGCAGACAGTGTTATGACGCGTTATGATTATTGCACGTCGGGAGTGCGACCCACTCTGCGATATCGTGCCGGTCGGGGCCTGGCGCGGGATACGCCGCAACGCTTCATTGGACGCACAAATTGCCTCCATCAAGGAGAATCACGTAAATTAATTCCACATATCCAAAAATCAAAATCTCGGCTGGCGGTGTCGGAGTGGGATCTATGGGGCTTAGTGCTGCCCTCTGCCGACCCTCGGCGAGCTGATTAGGCGGCAGTAACCCCGGCTCGACTCCCGGACAGAACCGGCGCGTAATGGGCGCGGCCAGGAAATAAACGCGGGAACCCGACGAAGGAAGACGGCAATTCAAAATTCACAAGAACAATATTTTACCTTTTTAACGTTGAGGTGGATTTTAAAAACGCGGGTCCTCTGGGAAATCACGAGGTGGCCGGAAACCGAGCGTCTTCAAGGAGCATGCTCTTTGTTTCCTGCGAGTAAGGTTCTGGGGCCGTAATGTAGCAAGTTTGTTTCGAATGAGTTGCGAATGTTGTGCTATTTCACAGATGCAATCTTGTTGCTAGCCCGCTCTGCAGAGCTGGATTAACAATTAATTTTGTGCTCATTGTGTTTATAGTTTAGTGTTTGTTCGTTGTTAATGCCGTCGCTTTTGGTGATATATTTTGTGTGTTACCGCACAAAAGATAACCCATATAAATTAGTGTATGAACTGTTGTGTTACGCATATTCATTTAGGTAGCAAAGTAAACATTATTTACAAATATATATTTTATACTTACCTAACCTACTATTCCTTTTTAACTAAATAAGTCTTAATACCAATCTCCTTACTAGGCAGATTAACCACTTCCACAATAGCGAGGCGTAGCAACTTTAGCAGCATACCGCCGCGCCGCGCCGGCTCACTTCGGGTACAAAATTAACCCTCTTCCATAAAGTTGACGGTAGCTCTCTCGGTCCAATTTTACGACACTTCCCAACAACACTGCAGCGCCGCTTTTTTAAATTATGGCGCGTTCGAGGAGACAATTTAAGAAATGTATTGTAGCTATAGCTATGTAGGTATGTATATTTCTGTAGGATTACCCGAGCGACAATCGAGAGCGAAGAAATAACAGTCTCTTACGTTTTTTATGTGGCGAGGGTTTTGTTTCATGTCGTGTGTAGGCAGGATTAGGTCCCAGTTTTGAGACGTGACATACCTAAGAAACGTCGGATTTTTTCCACCTCTAAACGGGTTCATGAGATTTTCTTGTAACAAAGGAATTTAGTGAAATTATCGCGTTTACAAATTTTCACGGAAATTTGTAATTTCCTTCGTTTGAAAATGAAAGGTTTCAATTGAAATTCCGTGTTAAATGAAATGTAATTTAAATCATCTTCGGTACACAATTTCGTAGAACAGTCGTAGAGGCAATTTTTAGCAACTTCGTAGCACCAGCTAAGAAATGTCGTAGCATGTGTTTAGTTAAAGAGCGAGACAAAAACGTTGTTCTGTTTTCATCCCACAAATAAAGCACACAGTATTATATTTTAACTCTATATCATTCTACAAATAAAGTAGACAATATTATATATTAACTCTAATCGCAAAAACACACCGAAAACCGCATCACAAATTAAAACCGCTGTTATTTCGTTATGAAACTTATCTGGCGCATAATTAATTAGCGTTTGCAGACAATTTCATTAGGGCAAGCCGAGATAACAGATGGACCAGCGTTCAATTACCGCGGGCCTTGAAACGCACCGACACGGTGCGATACGTTGCGACACGGTGCGGCACGTTGCGATACGTTGCGACAAGACAGCAACACTGCAACTGTGCTGATCAGTGAACTTTATCAATGTCGACGGTTATTGAAGCGACCTTTTTCTTAGTGTTCTTTTTTTTTACGTGAGATAGGTTTACGTTTGACTACAGCCTGCCTGTTCTTTGCATATATTTCGTTTATCACGTTAGACTGTTTAACTAACAGCTCCGTATGTAAGATGTTACATAATGTACTAAAACGTGAAACACGAAACCAAAGAAACTTCAACGCCAATATTTTAGGAAAAATGTTAATAGTCTATCTGCATTACCATCGCGTCTATGCTTTTGCGTCAAAATTTCTTCAATATCTTCTCTATGTATAAAGTGATGATTTTAAACTTATCATAACGCACCGCTACCGCGTACCACCCGCTAGTGCGTTCGCACCCGCACCACCGGGCCGCATTGTTAATGTTATTAATGTTCTAATACCGCAAAGACAAAGGCCGCCTCGTGCGGTAAAGGCATTGTTACACCTCGCTTTAAGGCGCCTTGACGGATGCCCTGAAATTGGCGATCGAGGCCACAATACCGTGATTGAAAATGGTGGCTTTTGCTGCGAAGAAAGGTGGGGGTTCCTTTTAAGTTGTTTGTCTATGCGTAGCATTTTATTTGCTTATTTATATTACTCATACACTTTCTCACGTATACAAAACTTAAACTAACTTAACTTCAAGATAATAATACTAAAACTAGTTAAACTACAGAAACTGTACTACAACTGTGCAAAATCTAGAGCAAATAGAAAGCTATTTCACAATGAAATTAAAGTGCCATCGTCATGCAACTAGGAATGCAAACAGGCCATTTACTGGAGATAATCCAATCTTGCTATCTTGCAAGTTATCCTTCTCTAATTCAGTCCGTGGGTAAATATGTATGCATATTGCGCGAATTAGCATTTTATCTGTGCACTCAATTTAATATTCATGTATACGGTGCAAGCGCATATTCCTGCTATCATATACTATCATGCAGCACTGCAGGTACTACACTGGACGGATTTAGAGTTAGAGGAGGGGGGAGGCTGAGAAGTACCTTCTTCCATTCTAATGTCTGTATTATATATGCATTATTGTATGTATTGTTACAAAACTTTTTCCCTACCTTTGACCTAAGTGGCATGACCCAAATAAAACGAAGAGAGACATTAAATGGTAGTTTTATTTTAAAATAGCGGGTAATGCACAGGTAAGTTTTACAAATTCAGGTAGATGGGAATTAGTTGTATACAATTGAAAATAAATAAATTAAGTTAAGATACTTCGGCTCGGAAGGATCCGGAGTAACAGATTACAGTATTTAAACACATTAAGAAATAGATTTATATTAATTATACTAAGGGAAGAAAGTTAAGTTACCTCGGCTCGGAAGGATCCGGGGTAACAGTTTACAGGATTAAAATTCACTAACTGCTCAGTACTTAGGGTACCAGTTACCGACTAAGTTACATATGGAACAGACCTAGGGATCACTCAGCGAGGTGAACCGTGGAAATTAAGATTGTTAAAATTGGTTGGTTTTTTTTTACACTAGTGACTATGGTATGACCCAATCGCAAACTAAATTAAACCGGAGGCTATAAATGAACTGTTTTACGGTACCGTGAGGGCGGAGCGTTACCCCTGGCCGAATCACCACGTGGCGCAGAAATTAGCCGGCGCGAACCAGAGGCTGGCGGGTGGCGGCGCAAGCTTTCAGACTCCGGCAGGCGAACAGTGGCCGCGAGGAATCGCGACGCAGTCTAGCCGTCGGCGTCAGACCGTCAAAGAGGAAGTTCCAGGAGGAAGCCTCCTTCTTGGGATCTAGCCCCCGGGAACAACCCCTGGAATCGAGAAAGGGATACAGTTAGAAAAATGAGGCAAGCACAAGAAGGGGTCAGGCGAAAAGAAAGATGGAGACCGGCAGAGCACGTGCACGGAATGCCAAAAGGGCGCGGTTCGCTGGAACCTCGAGCTTGCCCGCACTTTCAGAGCTCGTGCCACGTCCTGCACGATCACGTCGCGGGCCGTCCCGACAGGATTTATATGCGATCCGGACGCCCCGATAACGAGAAGACAATGGAGTATGCACCACGGAATGGCGAGATTGCGTGACATGCAATCGGAACACAACTCGAGTAATACCGCACTAAATGTAGTAAAAACGACTCACCAGTAGTAATCTGGGGTTGTTCGTAGAATATAAGAACGCGGGCCAACAGGAACGGCGTGTAAGGCCTGGGAGCAGCGTCAGCACGGCTGGTAATGGCGGCTTCCGAGTTTCTCGTCCTAGCTCATTTTCGCAGCGGCTCCCCTCCGCGTGGTGATTTTCACCAGCAGTCGACCACTGCTGCGAGTTGTTGAATTACGGACGACCGCCGATCGGAGAAAGAGAGCTGTGAACCCCTGCTCCACGCTTTTTATTCCAATCTTTTCGATGTACAAACTCTCCACCTCCACCTGACACGTCCACGTCGATATCCTAGTGAGGGGACGTCATATTCGCCAAAATCGGTAAAATCGAGGGTCGTCATAGACTAAAAACTCTATCGAGTTTTAGTGATGAGATAAATGAAGTAAGACGGTGATACCATACTAATATAAGAAAGCTAAAATGACCGCCAAATTCAAAATGGTAAATACACCAAATATGGATGTTACAGTATTATTATAGCTGTTATGGAAAAAGGTTTACAGGTTTTTGTAAGAACGTAGATGACATTATTTGCTTGCGGGCGCAGTACTAAAACTTGAAGCAAGCTGAGAATATAATTAATTTCGCTTCCAACAACAATTTTAACGTCCCATTATTCTAATTAATGTTTTTATTAATATTTAATTACCAGGAACAATTTAATCATTTCATTACTAAGCATTGTGAAGTGTGTATTTTCCGAGCCTTTAATTGCACTAGTAAAATGTTATCCAAAAAATATGTTCATTATGTATAATTCCTTGTTACGATACGAGAGCAACCATCATCTACAGTCCTTATCTTATTGTATGTGTAGGAAAAAGAAAGCCTTATTTAGTCTTAATTCCCCCTACTCCTAAATCCGTCCCGTGTCCAGGATATATCTGTGAGCATGGAATTAATAAGGGCGGCCTACGGCTGGCTGCGACTGCGACCTACGCTAACTCTGAGAGCTTTATTCAATGAGCGCGACGCATTCGGCACGCTTGCTACTCGCGGGGAGATGACTTGATGGGGAAAGAGAAAAAGTGACTGCGAAAAATGAAATGGTTGAAAATATCATCAACTCATAGAGACCAAGGTATAACTTACACTCATACTCCAATACCTCACAATATCCACCTTACGAATAAAAAGCTGACCACTGCTTATTTGAAACATTGTTTTGTATTTTCTCATAATACATATATGCGGTTTTGACAACTTGTTTTAACGAAGCAGTTTTGTACATTTCTTAAAACTAGGCGGCTTTTATTGTCAAGTTTGGCGGATAAAAGCTAATAAGAATCCGCAATTTAATTTGGAATGTTTTATTTAAAATTTAATGTATGTAAGACTGAGCGACACATCGTAGCATAGCCACACTATAATTTCCAACATCTTATCAGTTTATTACTTTGACGAATTAATAATAACTAGTTTAATCACGGCAGGCACGTGTTTACTTTTACAAAGTTAGGGTGTGTTGCCAACTCGGGGCTAATATTAATAACTTCGCAAACAGTAAATCCGAAGTGCCGAACTGGCAACTCTGTCTCTAAGACAATCCGTTCATTGAGTTAGGTCTGTTTCTTGGACTTACTTGCGATTTGTTAGAGGACTGGGTTGGGGTGGAAATTCACTAGTGTTTAATTTATTTTTATGATGTTTCAAACTCAAAAAAGAGCCGCTCATATTTTTTAACGGACTTCAAAAAAGAGAAGGCTTCTAGTTTGTTTAAATGTTTTTGTTTTGTTATATTCACACAGTCATGTTTAGAAAAACAAATGTTTTTTTTTATTAGCTTAAAAGGGTGGAGGCTTATGCCCTGCAGTAAGTCTCACTAAGCTAATGGTGATGATGATGTAGAAAAACAAAATAGAAATGTCTAATATACATATATCGTAATATTTCAAATCGAACCAAATTTCATCGAAATCGGTTCAGCCGTTTAACCAAGGACTTATAAACAAACAAATAATCATACACAAACATTTGCAATTGAATGACTAAGTTATTTTATTTTGTGATGTGACTTGCTAAGTACAATTCCACCCTTTAGTATCCTGTACTAATGTAATGGACAACTATAGCATCTTGGGAGAACCCAAAGCCCAAAACTTTTGAGTTTCATTTACAAGACCTAATTGGGCCGCCTTCGAATTGAAATTGTCCAAATGTCACGAATTCTGGACGTTGTTGTTGAAATTATATTTAGTATGAAAATTGATGTCATACTGTGAAGTAATTAGTACGATTACTTAAAATACAAGGATTAATTTTATTAAGTCATAAACCCGATAAATTCCTTTTCAATCAATATTTATAAATTCTGGAGTCCAATTATGTTATTTTTAGTTCCGTTGTGTGAAAAGAAAACCTATTTATCTACTTCGTTTCCCAATAACGATACCATATTGTAAGAAAAGCGTTGTGAAATACAAAGTTTGTAATATATACACTTTCCCTTACACGAGTAAATTTGTTAAATGTTATTACGTTGTAGGTACTAGGGTTGCACTAGAACCCAGGTTTTATTTTGTTCCCAGCACTTAGCAAAATGAGTTTTCTAATAAAATTCATAAACACATGTCGGTTATTGTAATAATGTGTGAATGTGAATGTGTTGTTTTCATCTTAATGTACGAGTAAACTTATAGTAGTTCACTATATAATTAAAAAAAACTTTATTAAATGACATAAATGAATAACAGTTACACATAATTTCCCTTTTATTTGAAAAAAACTTACTAAACAAAGTTAACTATTTAAAAATAAAACCTTACTAATTAAAAAATAACTTATAAACTAAAACATATAATAAACTTAATTGAATTAGCATAACGGTACACTGGTTTTCCGTTTGCTTAAAAAATATATATTAATATTATTTTTTACATAATTTCTATATTCGATATCAATATAAGCACACAGCCAGCATTATGCTGAGTTGGGGTTATATTTTGGCAGATTTTATGTTTAATTATGTAATTGTTGTTGTTTTTGGTGTGTGTTCTGAAAATCTGTCTTAATTAATGTTTTCTTTGTTTCTTGTATTAAATATCTAGCCCTAGTAAAAAAAATATCTACTTTTGTCTTACGTTAAGTCATAAAATGTAACAAGTGTACGAGGTTTTCGTTGTATTAATTATAATAAAGGTGAAGATGTGAGGTCGGGCGGCATTAGGAGCAATTCATCAATCTCACGCGACGCCGCGCCAACATACACTTACCGCGGTTATTTCAACAGATGTAGAGAACCAGTGGATGAGACATTTTTCTATTAACCTAGGTCTTTTTACTATACATTGACAGGACATTTGATCAAAAGGACACCACACGTGGCAAGCTACACTGTGGTGTTGTTAACGTGCAGTCGTCCGTGTCGTTCCATACAAATTTTATATTTAGACTCAAAACTAAGAAGGATAGACTGGCAGTTATTATCTCAAATTGTTGGTATCTAAACACAGATCTCGCCTCTAGAAAACCAAAAGCATAGGTTTTATATATTATAGTACAATGTATATTATATTTTTTATGAATTTAAAAAGTTCAACTTTACAACATGTTGTATAGAAATAGTACAAGGGCGACTGCACCATCATCCATGCTCTTGCGCTAGTTCTCTTGACAACCTCCAGTCTATGAGTATTTTTTATATCTTTGCGATGCATTGCTTATACGAAATGTAAGAAAACATCCTGAGGCGAGTTGCATTCAATTATAAAGTAGTAAGAGTAAAAATTCTAAATTATTTTTTTGTTATTCGACAAATAGTATTGGGATAAATATTTGCATCAAGTAATAAAATAAGCTGGCTTAACTCTACACCTAAGGTCACTTCCAGTCATTACGTGCGAGGTCGAAGGTTCAAACACGACAACCTCTCAGGTGGCGTACATAAATATATAAATATAAATACATGTACAAAGTAACGACTTCTAAAACTTGTCGCACTCGCTTGACATTTGAGTGTACTTACGCACTTCGCTAACCAAACAAAAGTTTTTAATTTGGTGCGGGAATGGCAAGAAAATTGTTAAGTTTGTTTTGTTTGCCTGCGAGTTTTTTTGTGTATACAAGTTAATGGTTTGAAGTTTTGCGATTGGATTGCTTGATTATTTATTAAAGTCAAATAAAAATGCGTACCTGAAGACTTTCTTGGTCCTCTAATACAGTCATAAAAAAATTAACCTACACCTACAAACCAGGCCGTCCTATACCTTTTTCTATAGCTTTCGAAATAGTTTCACTAATTTACTTAAACAAATAAACAATTCAACTCGCGACAATATGTACCGGAAAGTACGTGTTATTTAAATAATAGTTTCTGAGTTCTAAACAGATAAAAAAACAACAACAAAAAAAACAGCATTTCAAAGGCAAGCTCACAATAAACCTTTCGCTGGCTAAATACTAACACGTGAGTAATTTATCTCCAGTGAAGTATCTAGTTATCAATTTGCCATCGGAATGTCCGTACATTAGCAGTAAGCGGCGATTACCGTCGATTAGCGCGAGTACCTGCAGTGGTCGGACCACTTGTCAATGATCAGGTACGCTGTAGGCAAGCAATGGATTATATTTTATGTTAATTGGTTTTATGTTGTTGATACCAGGATTTAAAGTAGCAGTATGAGATCGCTGAAAATTTTAGAAATTGGCCTTTAAATGAAGATGGCACCCGATGATGAAACCAGAATGCTGGCTGTTGTTGTTTTTATAGAAATATAAAAAGGTTAATGCTGAAAAAGGAGAGACGTAATTTGTAATTTAGATAACTTTAGTGCGTATGGCTTTTACATAAACAATAATTAAAAAAATTGCAGCCATATTTTTGTACTATGTAATTTACAACAACAATTAGTTTAAGTTTAACAAACACAGTACTCAAAAAAAATTCTTCATTGCTTGTGATAAACGATAGATCATGCAAAAAATAAAAATACTAACTAAACAGGCATACACACATTTCGAAACACTAAAACCCTGTTTATAGTGTTTAGCTTACAAGCTAGCTAGGAAACGACCGATTATTCTAACAATAAAGTGTAAGCTCAAGTTCCTTGCTCATGAAAGCTTTATCTTATCACACGGTGTTATAAACACAGAAATTGCCTCAAACGCTTCCACCTGCTTACTGCAATTCTAATGGTGGTATTGAACTTGCGAGAGCGGAAACCAAACGCAATTCGCACGCCTCGCTCTTCCCACTTTGCTATAAAACCATCTTGAATCTTAGCTGTATTGAAATAGAGGCTATAGTAGTGTATTGTAGTATTGTTTTGTACACTTGAACTTTGTATGGAACTAAAGCGCGAGAGCCACCGTCTTACCAATTGCAAAGTTTAACGATTCTCTCAATTAGAGTACTGACTTGAAAAAAAAACTCTTTAAAAAAAAAAGAAATCAAAGTTATATTGAGGTAGATATATGTTTAGGTATATCTTTTAGTCAATATTTACGTTTTCGACATCGTATCCCCGCAATATTATTCATTACGAAGTCTTCTTGGGTACATATATTGCGGTGGTTACTTAGGACAACTCAATTATTCTGCGTTTCATCTAAAATGACTACTACTAAGAACAATATAAAGTTATTTGTTTATTCGTAGCACGCTTAGCACGACGCAAGCAGATGCCAAGACCCCTTGTAAGATACATCGATGTAATTCGAAGGAAATTTTCTCGCAAGTTTCCGAACGGGTTCAGAAACTTGGGAATTTATTACGTGTATGAACCGACAACAGGAAGCAATATCTTCTCGTTATTAATGTATTGTGTAAAACGTTGCTTACGATGTTCCAGCGCTCGCTTGGCTCGACTTTAATCTATTCTCAAGCTGGCTTTTTCGCACCTGAGCCGGGTGTTTTAAAACAAATTTACCGCCTCTTTGTTACTACGTGTCTGTTAATTCGTTTACTCTTCCCGCGGGCACTAATGGGCGAGCTTTTCTTGCAATTAGTGGCAATTAAGATTTCTTGCGCCAAGTACGCGATGGCGGTCGGCCAGAGCTGGCGGCATCGCCGGCCCTTGATATCGATGGCAGCATCGGCTGAATCGATTCTAAATTGTCACCGCATTAAATGGCGGGATACCGTCCCGGGATTTGTTGTCCGGGTTCGGGAGAGTAATTAATACCCGATTACTTGGTCCCACGGTCCCGTGAGAGAGTCGCGAAATGAACGACGAATCCTGCTTTTAATTAACGAGCTTAAAATATTCATTGGAATCGAGGCACTTTTTACTGGTCTCGTGATTTTTGTCACAGGCTTTCTAGGGCCTGGTACGAGTTTTCTGCATTTAAAACGTTCGATTTTCTCACGGGTTCAGAAGTTGCTCTAAGTTTTAACCCCATGTTTATAAAATCGGATATCGTTACCTCCATTTTATTCTATTGAGTATATTTCGTTCAAAGCAATGAACACCACCTCATTAAACGTAGATAAGTATTATAACGATAGCATCTCTCTAACTAATTCGTAAGCGCCGTCTCTATACTCCTGTTTACAATTAATCGACGTAATCTTTGAATAAATTCCGACATAGGTGGGTAATTAATATTACATTCGTGGAAATCTGCTTTGATCCCGAACAAATACGTCCCTATATCTCCCGACAAGCATCACAATCACAGACTATAAATTAAACTGCGTTATCGATAATCACGATTTATCGTATGAATAGTAAAAGTCGAAATAAATCGACGCCGAAGGTTATCAGAGTTGAGCATTAAGCTTCCTTGTCGCACTATCTCATATTCGTTCTCGGATCGATAAATAGGCGCGGCGGCTACCTATTATAATTAAAGTTGTCGATAAAATCGAGCGGTATTATCGCTAGTGCGGTGCGGTTATCGATGCAAGTGCGATGTGTCTGGGTGGTCGCCCACCCGCGGCTGTCCGTCTCCTAGCCTAAATTAAGAGGGCATTAGCATGTCAATATTTCTGGAACAATAGCCCCGGACATGTCGCGGGACGCTTTTACTTTTTGTAACTGTTGGAGCTACACGGCTATGGATGACGGTAATGCGTGTAGCGATACCCTTTTCCGGGTAATTTGAATAAAATATCCAGTGGTTTTGGTTAGAAAACGATAATTTTATAACATAAAAATTGTAAAACACATACATATGTGTATGTATTTTACAAATTTAAAAGATCTATCGCCATACAAACTAAATCGTGTTCAAATCTAGAGTAAATAGGTTCCTTCTAGGCAAGTGTGCTACATCTTAGACTATAGCTGTGCTTAACATCAGGCAGGCTATAGTCAAACGCAAGCTTATTTCGTGTTAAAAAAAATATGAATGATCTATCCAAATTCTCTATTATTTAGCGATGTAAACATCGCTAAAATTCTCTAAGCCCTCTAAGTTAATTTCAACCTACCTACAATTTGGCAAGAAATGACTAACACCGCTGGCCTTTTGTCTTCACTTAATCATAAACTAAACTTAAGTTGGTACTTAGCACCGGTAAAGGTGTTTAGTTGGAGTCTAAGTGATAAACTCGTTAACCTGCCTAGGCTTAGAGGTGAACTTAGAAAACTTGTTACGTTAAGTACTTAACTATAGAAAGTAAGATGAGACGGCTTTGAAGTGATGCAAGAAATCAGTAAATGGGCAAGTTTCTTTAGGAATTAATTAAGATTTTCTATTTTTATGCGTCGGTAGGTACTTTGAACGAGGCAACGACTTGCCTACGAAGATAGTTGCTAATGCTATTGCTTTTTCTAATTAAGCCTTTTGCCGAGGGCGGAATAACTTGCGTTGCATAATACTTTGGTAAATAAGTACTGGTTGCACATTCTTCAGCAATAGAATATTTTAGCAAAGCTTGTCTTTACTAGAAATATTATACACCATAAAGTTCATCCATATTTACTACGCCCATTATTATACAGCAAAAAATCCCTTCAGATAACCTTTACTGCGAAAATAATAATTGAATCCATGAACATTCTCATTCCGAAGTCGGAGTCAATAAAAATGATAATAAATCACATGTTGTCTGCGACCAAGGTCCGTGTTCATCAGAGCCCATTGTACTCTGACAAGTTTGTTACTCGGAGATGCTCGATATTGTTAGGGAGTGTTTTAGTGATTAATGAACGGAAGCTTGTGTGAGGTGCAAAGAGATCAAGCAGGGTCGCACCTAGGTCGATAGGATGATGGGCAAATCTGATTGGTAGCTTTGCTTGGAGTAGTTTGTGACTTGTCGATAAGGCACCAAGCTTTGTAAACAATCAATCATAATTTATATAATAAATTAAGCACCTTAGATTGGTCGTTAATGACGGTAAATTTTGTTTTGTTCTGAGTAATATATTATAGCCTCGTGATATCAAAGTTGTTCTCTCTACTGTCGTTACATTGAGGAATAAAAGCATTTTTACAATGTGGTAAATATTCCGACGACAACTTATTGGTACCAGTAGATAACATAAAAAATAATTGAATCAGTGAATTAAATGCATAAATTATTATATATTGTCTGTAGCTTTATCGATTTACAACATTATAACACGCTCTCTTCGTTTCTTTGTTTAGAGCAGTACGCCTAAATGTTCCTTTCAAGACCCTTACTAGTCCCTAACCCCATCCCTGTGTGTCGGTGGAATGAGGTGGTCCTGAGCAAACACGTGATCTGTTTTCATCTGTCATCGGATTCCGGAGATTGCTACGTCAGCCGGAATGAGAACATATTTATTGGAATTGTTTATTTAGACTTAGAGAACTGTTGAGTAAGCTAAGTGTAAGTGAGTTATTCAAAACTGAGACGCTGACGGGACAGACTATTGTCTGAAATACTTACATACTTACTGTAGAAGCTATGGTAGGGGTAGGTACATTGTAGTTGTAGTTGTGTATTATTTATAGATGCTGCATTTTTATATGACAGCTAGGAGATCTGTTCGTCCTTTCTGTATACACCTTCCTTCTGTACCACAATTAAATAAATTAATGATAGCTAAAGCTTAGTTTTATGTGACTTATCCAAGAATCCCATAGTTTCTCCTACCTTCCTACATCTCTATCTACAAATATGCTATTCACAAGAAAGCTATAGTTTTTCCCAAATTATTTCAACGTATGTACTTTCCAGCTCTCAAATCTAGTCTAGTCCTTCTACTGACCTAGGTAGACTTAGGTAGTAGGTACAGAATGTGACCTCATAGCCACGTGCGAGGCATTACCGCAGCGAGCTAGACGTGCGGTGCTCGGCGGCCGCGGCGCGGTACCACCACGGTATGTGGACCGTTATCTCGCACATTCGGATAACTGAGGTCCTTGTAGGTGATTACTGGAGAGTGCGTTGATGGAAGCTGATGAAAAATTCCATTCCAGTACAGATAGTTGCTTAAGGTCAGGCTATTTGTGATACGCAAATGTGAGCCTGTCTTGCATATAAAGAGTGTGCTTCCCCATAGTATCTCTTTTGCGAATATCGCTCTTGGTGATCTGGTGCTCAAATTATTGACTGACTGTCCATTGCACAAAATTGGTAAATTATGTTACTTATTATAAAAACACGATTATAAATTGACTGCAAGAAGAATGTTATAAGTAACCATAAATCAAAGTGATTCATTGTTGTGTAAAATTATTTCCCCAAAATGACACGTGGAGGAAGACATCAAAGAGCGGCTGGAGTAAAGCAAACCATCTAATCCGTAAAGCGACCTCAGTCAGTCGAGACAACGGGACGGAAAGAGATTTAATAAAATAATTCCGAGAACTCCGCACTCCACGGCTTTGCTAAGTTTTTCCGGAAATCCACGGAGCTAGAAATGTTGTTGTAACTTTTGTATCTTTATCGAAGGAAAAACAAAGAAAGAAAACCTAAACATGTTACCTTAGGAAAAGTCTATAAAGAGATCTGCTAGAGTCAATAGGCCAGTTCTATCGGTACTTTCAAATTTTACCATAAGTCAAGTGCAAAGCTTTACTACGAAAATATGTACATTACATCAAAGCAAAGTCCATTAGTACCAAAATTTCCAGGGCTTGCATCGATCTACCATTATCAGGGTACATTATTTAATTTACCAGATCCAGAATTATGTCCCTTCAAAAATGCCATGGATCCCGATCATTCCTATCCAGTTGTAAAATACTTTTCGTAGATCTGTCCACGCAGAACCAACTCCCGGCGGCGGTGGCCAATACCTGAGCCCCGCGGTACTTCGCCCGAAATACCCGGACTTCCGAAATAGTTTTGCAATAAATACCGGAGTTGGCAGTCTCGGTCACTTTTTGCCGTTTTCAATTGGCGCTGCGATCAATTAGGCACGCTTTAATGGATTCCGTGTCGTCTAGTGGCGATCTATCAAGTGGAATAAGTACGTTAAACGCCGCTTAGAGGTCGCTGCCGGCCTGATCGATGGGAGCCACCTCGCAAGACGCTCGCGGAAATTTTGGAAGATCGATGGCTTGACTTACACTTGGAACTCGTTTTAATTTATGGGATTGAACAAGATGTTGGAGTTTGCGGAGCCATGTAGCTCTTAGGTAGGAAATACGACTCGGTTGCGACATAAACTTGTATGCGGATAAAATTAGCTCATTTCTACTCAAACTAGGCAAGCGCGCTAGATCGTAGATTACAACGTTGCTTAACATCAGGCAAGTTGTAGTCAAACGTGAGTCTATGTAAAAAAAAACTGCTATTTAAGGCGCTTCAATAATTTCTTTGTTGTCGCTGTAAAATAAAGTACTTATGTAAATATAGTGTAGGACATAATAGTGTACTTGTAGGGAACTAATTAAGCAACCACATGCTTCCGTGCTCCCACCCCGGTGGAAGGTAAGTGTGGCAAGCACGGAAATGTCAGTTGATTAAAAACCGTAAACATGTAAAATAAAAATTTTACGTCGGTAAGCCGGGCACGCAGTCGCTCATACGGGAAAATAAATACGTTCCATTCCACGCAACTTTATAGCTTATTTATTGTTTTATGCGCGGCGAGGCGCTGCTTTTATTATGCCCTAGTTGTGCCCTGCGGTTATACACTCATCTTGCTGTGCCTATAATCTTTTTCTTTACGAATAAATTTGCATTCATTTTTGTTTATACGGGACACAAATTTTTATTCCACTAACGACTATAAAGAGAGGTATTTTATTTGTATCCCCTAGAATAATGTGTTGAATAAACAAACTTCTTCAGCCATGTTTATTACTGGCCGTTAAATTAAGAATTAGGCGAGTCAATCGTTCCCAATACCCCATGTTCCGTTTCCGCCGACACATGCGGGCGAGTAAATAACTCAATGTGAGCGTTAATTATGTCGAGTGATCTTGAATGAGTCGGCTGTACGTTAAACGGAACGTAATCACACGAAACGTTTGAATTCGGAACGTCTCGTTGGATCGACGCTTTTGTTTGCTTTCAGTTTAATTATTTAGGATTTGTGAATATTTGCTGACTATACCTACTGCGTGTTAGGTACTTACCGAGTTTGAATCTCGCTAAGGAGATTACTAACACTTTCGCGGAATACCGTTACTGTGCCAAGATCGTAGATAAACAGTGAAATAATACTCCTAGCTCAATTAGTTTTAGTTCCAGTTAGTAGTTAGACTAAACTTTAAGCTGGTAAATAAATACAAAGCTACGAATATACATTCAAGAAAGTACTTACTTACTTATGTGAATATGCTTGCAAGACAAATTTTATCAAATACACACTGAGTTAATAGCATTTAAAGGCTTGTAATTTAAAATTTTAGTTAATCTACTATTACCTTTATAGAAAGCACTAATGTTCAGTAAATTTTCCACTACATGTCATAAGAAAACGGTTCAGTTAAAATTTTAGTAAATTCTAAAACTTGAGTCCAATTCCCTGTTTTACCACAGACTAAAGTATCCCTACTCGACCAAGGAGGACCGATAGCGGTTCAATTACGTCTTACGTCTAATCTATTTTAACTTTGAGGTTTCATTGGGACCAGTCGAGATTAACAAAACCCTGTTTATGTTAATGAAATGAGATCTTATCTGTACTTTATACGGTTTAGTTTTAGTCTAGGGCCTGGTTAAGCTGTAGGTTGGGCTTGAGGTTAGTTCCAACGTATGTTTATTTATTTATTAGTTTATAGGTGGTTTGAAACTGCTATGCTACTTTGACGGTAAAATAATATTACTGGATAAGGAAATCACAAGGCTTTGAGTTTTTAAATTATGCGAATTCTTTTCTTGACTTTGAAAATAACATCGATTATGGTGCTATATACTTAACATTTTCATATTAAAAAGGGAATAATCACCTAAGCAGAAATAATTTATTTGTATCCACTAGAGATCAAACCAAGCTGCAGTTTCAAGCCAGCTTGTCCGTTAGTCCAACCAATCACAATCAGTATCCAGCATGCTATTAAACATACCGCTTACTAAGTGCACCTGGCGTAGTGTTTCGTAGCCTCATTCGTGAGGGCGTGATATGATCTCCATGGTCTCGGCCTTCTTGTCTGGTTTCACTGCAACAAGGCTAATTTCTACCTCGCGCGGCCTCTACTGGCTAAATGGAAGCGATACTGATAGAACAGCTATTTGAAAGCTACTTTTGTACTTTAGTGGTTGCTGTGAATTTGTCTGGGTAATTTTCCAGAAATTCCAGAAGTTCTTAATTATATTTGTTTGATACTAGTGTCTTTTTGTACGTGGCTTCGTCTGTATTCTTTTCCGGAAATTTATAATCTTTCAAAGATATCTTTTTCACTGAACTCATCCCAATAAATTTGGATGCGTCATCGTTGCGGCTTAAAAAGTAATAAACTGATTTCAGTTCATCATAAACTATACCTCGTATTAACAGTATTCACAAAACAGAGCTGTGAATAAAATCATTCAATTAACCGTTTATAATATTCAAATTTTCATTCATTTTATACCAGTAGATAACGGGGACATTTCGTCTGTCATTTATTTATTGGTCCAGCATTGTAGTGGCGGACAATGGACGGCTGCGATGGCTATTTATCGCTTTAATTTATAAGATAATGGCCACTAGCCATGCTTTAATAAAATGTACGCATACTATAGAATTTTGTAAAACTATTTCTAAAGCAGTATAACAAAATTGATTGTAAAGGTTATAATCCAAGTATTCGATAAAAAACAAAATCCCGCACTCCAAATTCAAATCTCTTGCGAGTTGGCACCATTTGTTTGCTCGAGTAAGACGCTTTTAAAAGTTAGTCATCGCATGAAGAAAACGCGGGTAGTTTGAAGTAGCACGCGAGTAGCTTTCCGTGTTGTTCCGTATAGTTGGCTATATGTACTTGTATAGCACGCTCTAGCTCTAATTAAGAGTAGCAAACAGCATTATGCAAACGAACTTTGTATTGCCTAGGCATGTTAGTTTCACTGTTTCTCTACCGGAGAATGCATGGAACGTGTGCTACGGACTTCGTAGTACGACCTGTATAATTGTTTTGTGTTATTTTAGTGACGGTACGGTTTAGGTTTTCGTTTTTAAACTTTTTTAAGGTAAATCGTAAATTTGACTCCGTATATTAATTTGTACGTGACATAGAATGAGTTACCTGATATATACGTTTTTATTGCATTTTTAGGATCCTCCTGTAAATATCCTTTTTCTACTGTTTCTATAAATGTTCCCAAATTAGTTAAAAACACTGATATTTTAGAATTAAAGCTGGTGAAAGAAAAGATGTTTCTGAGGAAGACCCAAATGTTTGTACCTACACTGTACCCCCGTCTCACGATGTCATTAATGCGATATTCCATTGTATCGATACGGGTGCCGAATTAAACATAAACAAAGCTTATTAACCGGCTTCCCAGACGCCGTTTAAATTGATCAAGCCGGGCTAAGTGGGATAATCCGGGCTTAGAACAACAGACAAGGGTGGCGTGCTCCAAGCACCAGAATTAAGAATGGTGACATTTGCATAAGCTTGGTGTTTATGTCGCGTTTATATCGTGTATGGATGAATTGCGCGGGATCAAGAGTTCGCTTTGCGAGTGTATGGCGAGACAAATGTGGGTAATGTCTGGAAAAGGATTTAATTTTATTAAAACCAAACAATATTATCTGTATTAAAATTGTCCGTTTATAACAAACATTATATTGAAGCCGTCTAACATGAGCAGGAACCAGTATAATCAACCTCCCACTGGGCGAGAGAGTAGACAGTAAATTCTGCACAACTAACCCGTTCCACTTAAATTTTGACACGCACAAAGATGACTATGATGCCGTTAGCCCCCAGAGTGCCATACCCCCCGCATGCTGCCGGATTAACTCCCTAATGAAGGTCTAGCCCCCCCACCCTTCAAATGTTACCCCAAACACTTATAAAGATAAATGAGGACGCATTCTGTGCCCAAAACTGGGTTAAAAGGGTTTTAGTTCGCTAATAATTAATTGAGGCGTACACCACTTTCGAAATTAGCATGATTGCGTTTTTAGTGGACATTTAGGAACAGGACGAGCCCTGGACATGAAACGTGAGGATCTGGGGACGGGAGTGGACGTCGTTACAAATAATTTTCTAAACCAAGGTTAAACAGAAACATTTCTACATGAAAATTGAGTACAAATTATTGTAAAATGATAGTTTCTCGTGAGCCATAACAAACAATACCTCGCAGATTGTCTAGCAGCGTTCTCCCCATACTTGTTTAAGATTAATTGAATCTATTCGCGTTTGAAAAATACCCGCAGCACCCTCGTCGCGAGTCCATACCTCATCCCTCGGAAGCGATCAATTTGAAAAGAAAATTTCTCTTATAAGCTGAACGAAAATTCCATTCCGTCGTTGGAAAATAGCGTCGGTGCAGCCACTTTTACGGGGAAAGGGTTCCCGCGAGCTGGTAATAAAGTAATTTATCCAGTTCCGATAACGGCCAGTAATCCCTGAAAGTACTGGGTGGAGAATATGAGGAATAAATAACTTTGAGGAGTTAGCGCGCGAGCGAGCGAGCGAGCGAAGCGAACTTGAGCGAAGTAAGCAAAAGTACTTCGCAGTACCTAAGTAGGTATAGCGCTCGACTTGTGGTAATCGAGATAAGGCGGAAGCGCTTTCATTTCAATATTGCCACCTGATTAATTAAGATTTGGCTGCGACGCTGCGTAATTGGAATTGCGTATGGCAACTGTCATACTACTAGTTTACGGATTAATTAAAGTTCCTCTTGCTATGTGGCGGGGACGTGCTGGGACTGGGTATACCTAACTTCCTATTATAAGTTGCAAGACTCACGTAACGCTACTGAACCTTGGGTAGGTTACCTAAATCTACAAAAATGTTATTGTTAAATTAAATTTTTAAAATATTGTTTTCTTTTACTGATACAATTATAGCTCATACATATGTACATAATAGATCTTAGAATTTGATGTAATGTAATGTCATGAATTTTGTGCAGATGTGCTTTTATTTGTATTTCTTTTATTTGTATTTGTTTTGAGATGGCTTGGATAATAAAACAAATTATCATAAATGTGTATATTATCTAAGCGATAGCTAATATTTAAGTTATCTTGTTGTTTTTTTTAATTATTCTCTTAATGCCCATGGTAAATAAACAGAGCGTTATCGTGAAGGCTCCAATCTCCCACGACGCCATTCGAAAAATATTTATCGAGTCATCATTATTAATAAAATCCCTAACAATACAAGGAACGTATACAATCTACATAAATATAGCGTGTTATTTTAAAATTACCAGTAAATTGCTTGTGAAAGTAACAGGTTAGGCGAATAATGCCTCCCGATCCTTTAACCGACGTTCTGGAGCTATTACTTGGAACTGTGACTGAGTTTAATGAAATTGTTATAAACATAGACGGTAACGGCATAATCGCAGGCCTAGTGGGAACGTTGCCATGTGGGGCCTCCTTTCTACTTCCTACTGCCGACCACAGACGAAGTAGGGTCCAGACTTCTAACTTGCTTAATGTATTCCTTTGTTCCTGGTGATATGACTGACCAATGAAACTCTTTACACACACTTAGTTCTGTCACAGAATAAAGTTCTGTATACAGTGTAATGAGACGCTAGATTATATTAGTAACTTTGGGTTTTTCATAGTACTTCTGAAGTAAATACACAAACATAATATCTACAATTACGCAAGTGACTACTTTTACATGTTTATTTGTAACACTGTAATGAGGTAGCTATCATATAAGGTGTCGTTTCACATCTACCCATCAACAAACGGTCTTAAGTCCTAAAGCAAGTCGGATAATTTTAGGGTTGCGTACTTTATGATTATTATATGCGTACCTAGGTGTTTGCAGAACAAATTATCTGTGTAATTTTCTACCGCTAAATGGCTGAATCGTTAAACATTACTGCTACCAGGTATTAAACAGTCCGATTATGCAGTAAGTACAGTGAACTGAGCTAAGTAAGTATTAGTGTTTATGAAATTTATACATTCAAAGGTAGGACGTTAGAATGCCATGTTATTTCTGGATCTTCGATGAATAGAAAACCTATTGCTGATAATAGAAGCGTATATAATTGAATTATAAAAAATATTTTAATAAATCGTACTTTAGCGCGTCGCTAGTAGTCGTGTGTCGCAGTAAGTCGCGTCGTACTTTATGTATTATGTACTTAATCGTGTGTGGCTATGTGTGTTTTACAGTGCATTCTTATTCTAAAACGACGACGTAAGTACTCTGAAAGAAAAATTAATACATTTTTTTTGTCAATATTTGAGTATCTGTTCTATTGTTTCAGATCAGATAGATGTATTGCACGCTGCTTATGGGTATAGATTTGCCCATTTACAGGCGTATTTTAATTATTTAACTGCTTTAGTATAACATTCGCTACGCCTGCGGTGTAAACAATTGCAATACATAGAAAAACGTAACATAACTCCAAAGGTTTGATTTTAGAAGTTCAGTCGTTTTAGTCAGATAGATAGATAGATAGATAGATAAACTCTTTATTGTAACACACATTGACAAAAAAAGACAAACAGAAACACACAAGACTTAAAAAAAAATATAGTGCCACAACTGGCGGTCAGTACGAGATTTAGTAAGCCAATCACCTACTATATAATATATGGATATACAAGTATAGATGTAAGTACTTTAAAAAAAAATATAATTACTTGTGTTGAGTCTGGTCGTTTGTATGTATAATAAGTATGTATTTACAAAAAAGAAAAGTATATAAGTATTATATCCGTTATCTAGTACCCACGATACAAGCGTATGCTTAGTGTGGGGCTAGATGGCGCTGTGTGCAATGTCCCGGTATATTTATTTATTTTATTTATTTATCCATATGTCTACTATATGTATATTAGGTCTGCTGTGGAATTTTAAGGTGGTGTTTGTGTTTGCAACATCTTATGTAAGTATGTAGTAAGTAAGAAGAGTAAAACAACAGGCTAAAAGTGTGTAAATTATTTCATATGGTAACTCTTTGACTGATCCAATCATGTTCCACATGTCAAAGGTCAAGATTTATCTATGTTAACCTTGATGTATGAAATGGGATGTACGATATACGTTAGAGATAGTTGTAAGTAGTTTTCAGTGCGTATTAGTGTATTCTAATCATTGCGTCACTTACTCAGTGAAAGTTTTAAAATTATTAGATATATATAGGTAATGAAGTGTTTTTGATGGCGCGACCACATTTATTGGTAAATATTTTAAGAGTATTAAATAGGATGTGCTTATACCTTTGTGTGAAATATTAATTGTTCAATAATTTAAGTATTATTATTAATTTACTTGCCGGCGATAAATGCTATATCTCATTTTGTGGCATGTAAAGTAGATTGCTTTAACATTAACAAAGTAAAAAAAAATCGTGTGCTTTGATTTCTGTGTAACTTAAAAAAATGTGTCCATGTTGTAGATTGTCGTGTTGTCGATCGAGCTGCTGGCACGGCACAGCGGCGCGGCGGCGCTGGCCAGCTGCCCGGACGGCTGCAGCTGCAACAATGACACCCTGGAAGTCAAATGCGTAGAGTCCCGCCTCGACGTGCTGCCCAGCGCCCTCAATCCCTCCATACAACGAATCATCATCCGCAACAACAAGATCAAGACCATCGACAGCTCCATGCAGTTCTACGCAGAGCTGCAGCACCTCGACCTCTCCCAGAACCACCTCGTCAACATCCCTGAAAAGAGCTTCTCATTCCAGCGCAAGCTGCAGGAGCTACATCTCAACCACAACAAGATATCGTATGTTACGAACGTCGCGTTTCAAGGGCTCAACTCGTTGACTGTACTCAACCTAAAGCGCAACTTCTTAGAGGAACTCAAGAACAGCGCCTTTGTCACGCTGCCCAAATTAGAGGAACTAAACTTGGGTCAGAATAGAATATCGAGAATCGAGCCCAGAGCATTCGCTGGATTGTCTGCACTGAGGATATTATACCTTGATGATAATCAGCTGAGTTCTGTGCCGACCCCATCCTTCAGCCTGCTGGGAAGTCTCGCAGAACTGCACGTAGGCTTGAATGGGTTTTCCTTCTTACCCGACGATGCCTTTGCAGGGTTGAACAGGTTGGCCGTGCTAGACTTGAACGGTGCCGGTCTTTTTAACATCAGCGACTACGCCTTCAGAGGTCTGCCCGGGTTGAGGCGCCTCAACCTCTACGGGAATAGATTGAGTGCGATTCCAACACGACAACTGTCCGGACTCACGAGACTAGAAGAGTTGTACATCGGCCAGAACGAGTTTCTCACGATAGAGAGTCATTCTTTCAAAGGCCTGAAAAACTTAAAAGTACTCGATATTACTGGAGCTACGATGCTAGAGCGAATAAAAAACGGAGCTTTCGACGACATCACAAACTTAGAAACTATTTAAGTACTTAGTTAACAATAAGAAATTAGCAATAATCGAGGAAGAGACCTTGCTTGGGCTATTCAAATTAAAGCACATCTCCCTAAGAGACAACGCCATCACCACGCTCAGCTTTCTAAAGTATATTATTGCGGAGTTTGACCTCGCTAACAACCCTATTGCCTGCGACTGCCACGAATTTTGGCTGCAGTATCTTCTGAGAGAGAAAAGTAACTTCACGCAGGTGCGGTGTGCCAGCCCCGAGCACCTGAAGGACAAGCCTCTGCAAAGTCTGTCTGCGGGCGAGCTGGGCTGCGAGATATCATAAACGAAAGCTGCGTAGATTCTAGTAAGATTCAAGAAGTTATTTGATAATAGGTTTTTACCTATGAAATTGCCGTTTTTTTCTTACATTTTAATCTGTTTGTAACTTTTACGTACAGCTATATTTTTTCCAAATACAATTTTTATTGTATCAATTGATGAATTATGTACCTTTTAGATAAAAAAAATGTATTACTAGTGCATATTACTTATAGGGAAGTCATTGAAAACACCTCTTTCAATGTGTCGTCGGTTTCACTACTTTTACCAGGTATATTTTTATCATATACTCTGTTTTTGAGAAATTGATATACGCAGTGCATAGCTTTCTTTCCATTTAACTATAGTTATCAATTGCATCTAAATCTGTTCAGACATTTCCCTACAAACATTAAAAATGTTTGTATGGAAATATCATTTTTCTCAATTTCGTCATACAAATCGGCAATTTCATAGGTAAAGACCATATATATACAACACCTACCTACACCTTGCTCCTTACATATATATGTTAGAAGTTACAATAAAACGTAGAATATTATTTTACTATTTTTTAATATTAATAATTATGTCTTTAGTATTAACTTTGCACCGACATTTTGATTGTATCGTCGCCATTAATATATCATGTTTTCATTATTTTCTGCAACTTACCACAATAGATCCTGTTTTGGAACTAATAAGTTTTTTCTCCCAGTGAATAATGTTTTTGATTCCAGAGATGCTATTTTGCATGAATAATTTTATACTATAAAAAAAATTATTCATAAAAAACATAAAATTGACAGGTACAATAAATTTGGTGAAACTTCAGGCCTTGTGCTAGTCGTGAGACTGTGTTACAAGGCCAGTGTCTTCTCCCAATTGTGAGGCTTATATAATATTACGTCTTGTATAGGGTACCTAGGTACTAAATATTAAATATTATGTTGTAATTGTATCAGACAGCGGCCAATGTCCTAGCTAGTATCACATTACTTAGCTGTTCTATTTTATGAAAATTTGGAGAAATGTATAACTAAGCAAAATGCAAGTCATATTTAGTGACTGCAAAATAACGTATAATGGAACACATGAAAATTGAAATTAGATATTATTTATATTGGAATTGAATCATTAGTAATTTCATGTATCTTATTGTAGTTTTAGCACAATCGATAAATATAACGACGTACCTACCTCAAATATAATTTTGTGTTTTATTTACCTACTATGTAGTACAAGGACTAGTGTTAATGAAATGTATGTGGCTTGTTGACAATTCATCCAAAATTCTTAACCAGTTTGGTCGAGATGACCATTACATTCAAACCAAGCTGATGTTTGTTGATTATAATACACTTACTCAAATTGAAAGCAAGTTTCGTATCGTACACTTAATTTTGATAATTCTGTTAATCAGGACTTGCTATAGTGGAGCATAACAGGTCGTATTTTATATACTTCGCGCTACAAAATCCGATTGCTTTATGTCCCCGAGTTCCCAGTAATAGGCTCATTTCATTTTCATGTGCTCGCTCCAAATTGTGTATACGAGACCACTCCTGGAATTTGCAACTCAAACAAGCCACCGGCAATTTGTCTGATTGAAATTATCGGGCGCACGTTAATTCGCCTTTTATTCTGTTTCAGATGACGCCGCTGCGCTGCGCCCGCCGCCTCGCCACACTCCTCACCTACAATACCTTCATGGTGAGCATCCACGTTAAGACTCATTAATTTAAATTTAAACACACGCATTATCGACGATTCCGCATGTAGTTGAATTCGTCCAGCGAAAACTTTATTCCGGCGATAAATCCGCCGCGGAAAATCTATTTTGCCTCTCGTAATAATTCCGAAAACCGTTCGCATTCGACGCTTTACCAATTACGAGGGCGCCAATAAATCTCGATGAAAATATTGATAACGTAACTGATGTAGAGTGCGCTCCGTGGCGCGATGAATTACGCGCGCAAACAACGCCCGTGTCATTTATCCGCACAACGTTTACGTAATTAAATCAGTTTACCGAATTATTTGTCTATCGGCTCGCGGACAAATCGGGCGCACAATTAACATGGTTCGAGCCGGGACACGGGCCCGGCCGCGCCCGCTCCGCTGCGTTCCGTTACTGCAATCTGCATAATGCGCGCCACTCATTTGCCGACCGTTTGTGGGCGACAAATGAAGCGAATACGAGGAAAATGTGTTAAACGTCCAGCGGAGCGGGAGCCGTGTCTCGGTGACCGCAGCGCGCGGCGGCGGGTCAGCGACGCTGGGCGCTCGGCACGCGATGCGCGAGCCCGAAACGTGCCGAAACGCAAATATTCGCGAAACCGCGCCATCTCTAATAGCGCGTGAACCCTGTGATTGTGCGCTTCGGGTGGCATCCGTTTATTTATTTTACGAATGGATGACTCCTTTCCGATGCTCACTCGAGTGGAGATGCTCGCAGCCAGAAATTATATTTACCTACCCACAAATAAATAAACAATTGACGCTTAAAATTTGACGTAAACCATCTTTATGTTCATCAACGGCTTGATATATATCTACAAGAATATTATGTTAGAGATAATAATGCTATAAATGAATGCTGAATACTGACACTTTTAAAATTTAGTGGTTTCCAGCAAAAGCCAGACTAAAGTTTTACTAACACCAGTTAATCAACCTAGCAGAACCCATAAAAAAGTCACACCGCGTGATTAAAACCTCATTACTCACCTAGAAGCCAAATGAAATCACCCACTTAGTGGAACTGGAAACTTACCGTGAGTCGTCGAACGCGTGCCAGCTTTCGGTTTCAATTCGGCTCCAACTTCAACTCTATCTAACAACTCTTAACCTACTTCCAGCTATTTTATATCCAGAATCAGACTTTTTAATTAGAGTGACTCTTGTATAAATGAAAGGAACTGCAATTCCTATGCACTAAAAAAATATGAGCTACGAATGCTATATGTAACACCATTACAAATCTTGCTCATGTACAATACTTTACATGTCAAGTCAAACTAAAATTACTATACAAACCCTGTAAATCTAATAAACAATCCTAATATCTTAGTCAAAGCATGGTTAAGACACGGCTATTCATGCAAGGGTTATTCCAGAATCCAGCCAACAATAGCCGTACCAAGGTACGGTCAAATCCGGACGCGACGCTTATAGCTTAGGGATGAACCGTTTATTTGCATTTTAAGCGACATCTGTTATTGTTGACCTAATCTTATTTGTACGCTCCAACATTGTCACTTTAGGGGAGGATTAACAAGTAGAATGGAAGGTACCCAGCAATTAGTATGCGTAATGTAGGTTGTTTAGGAAACGACAAAACATCCAATAAAATGTTACTGTAGACTAGACGTGAGGTATTGATGAGGTACAAAGAATATCTATGATATTGCACTTATTGGGTTAAATACTTTGAATGTTCTCCAATATTGAATTAAATTACACTGCAAGATGATGACTACCATACTGGCATGAATAGTCAAAAGCGAAACGACTGCCAAGATTGGTTTAGGATAGCACAGGCCATTTTATTTTTTGGGCGTATATTAAGTGACCTTTTACTTCCAGAAACAGCTAAAATAGTTTCACTTATTCAGCATTTGTTCAACCTTCGCAAAACCGCCAATTTCAACAAAGCCGCTCAACTCCTATACCGCATAAAATAAAAATCACGCGTCGGTATCTATGAGCGCGGTGATTCCAAAATAAATTGCCACCGGGCCCTTAGCTCCAGTGTTTGATATCCCTATTTTTTCGTCAATTCCAACTCGAGGCCCGCAATTACGTGATTTGCATACCTATCTCTCCCCGTGCCAGGGAAACGTTCCCTTGTAAACGCCCGCTCATTTAAATACCTACCTAGCAGGAGTCAGGGATAGGCTCATATTAATCAACACGACTTGATAAATTATATGATCTAGGTTTTTAAAATTTATTTCTTAATATTAAAAATATACTTGTGATATTATCTCCATGCAATTACAAAAATATTTTTAGTCCTTACACGTGTACTGGGATCCTGTAAGACGTAATGTATTCTAATTCACGACTGTTCAAATACCACTCCTCAAGTTACAATTACTCAAAATCCCAGACAGACAACAAGATGAGGAAGCTGTCGCACCCTAACGAGTCCAGTTTGGTTCCGCTAGATTCCAATTCCTGCCATTTCCTGCGCGAGTACAATATGGAACTCCCCCAAACGTCGGCGTGTTCACACTCCATCGGCTGCATCATCAACAAAGGAGCGAATATCGCTTTTTAAACATCGCAAAATGCAGAATCGCTCGTCCAAAAGTCGGTACACGTAGGGACGGCGCGGTTATTGGATTTTAGCGGAAATTTCGCCGGTGTACGCTCAAAACGAGCAAAACATCTCACTGTTTGCGAATCACACTGCATATCGAATTTTGATTCTGATTTGTATCGTTTTGGGATGGCGAGCGATGGCCAAATGAGCGGCTTTTCGCGGGATGACCAGATTAGCTCATTTCGGGAATGGCGCGTCATTCCGACGCGCTGCCACGTTAATTGCAAACTAGTTTCTCCACTATCTTTTAATGAGCAATAATGTAGGTAGATGCGTGTAGATTATATATCAAATCAAAGGACTTATTTAGCTACATAGAAAAGGATCTCAACCAAGAGCACTAATAATCTAATCAATATATAATAGTCGATATATTATGTACCTACATAACTTATTAGCTGACATAAGAAGACAAACAACCAATACTTGACTTACTCAACTCAATTCATTGTGGTAGGTTAAAGAACGTCCAACGTGTGGTGCATATTCAAATATCGGTTTTTCTATAGTTTCCCGAATTCCCGCTCCATTAGAGAAGGCAGCGTAGTGCCGGACGGGGGCGGCCTGGCTCGAGCGGGGCGCATGGCAGGCAAATGGGCCGGCAGATATGCGTAATGGAACGCAAAACTGCGGATGTGGTCGGACGCAGCTGAATCTGCCGCAAACAAAGCCCCACAACGAACAAAAAATATGCACTGTTTTTGTTCCACTATGCCAGTATTTTCGGAGAACTAGGTTTCGCTTCAAACCACCGGAAAATAACCGGCGCAACGAAACCCAAATTAAATCAAGAGCCCGTCCCGCCAGTGTGTTGCGAAAATATGAAGCCGAGGAAAATACATAAACTAATACGGAAGTTGTCGCGTTTCTTTGTTTCAAAGCGAATTGAATTCACAAAGAAAGCGACGTCAACAACTCAAAACTCGGTCGATGCTATCTTGGACGTCCAATCGAGTTTCATTCGACGCGGCTCCCGGCAGAATGGTAATAAACTCACTTAGCCGACAAACTACCGGCAGCTTTGTCTTTTAAGGATTTCAGCTGCATCTATCAGCAATCCGACTGTAACAGAATTAAACTCGACTTTGTAATTCTAAAGTCGAATCTCGGCTCGCGCTGCTAATTGTCGGAAAGAGGAAACGTAATAAAAGTGCTAGTCTTTGAAGCAAAGGAGCCCGGGCTCTCGGGAGCGCATTTTAATAAATTAAAACTGCGCAAAATTCCTATTCCAATATCATTTTATTTTCTCTCTTGCGTCCGCTACGCCAGCCTCGCTCGTCTTGCATTGATTCTATTTCACTAAATGTAAGCACGTCAGTCTAGCTATAACTTAACGTAGGTGAAGATACATTTGCCGTATTTACAGAGTAACTCTTGTATTTTCGTTGATATACATACATTACATATGTGTTTCATCTAGTATCCATACCACCTGCTAGTCATACTCATGGATAGATATATAGGTACACTGACACGGCCGAGCGGAACATTTGCGGTCTGGTTCAGCTCTGGCGGTTGGCATTCCATACTCGTAGGTATTGTAGGTATAACTTTCGACTAACGTTTAGGTTGTCTAAGCAGCGACGCCACAGTCAGCCATGTTTTCGACACGGTATCTACGTAGGTCCCTAATTATTGGTATTACATTTGTGTGAGAACAATTTTTGTGGAATTGTGACGATGACAATTTAGCTAATAAAATACAAATTGAAAACGGTTTGTTTCCGTGTTCCAGGTGGTCCTGCTGTCGATCGAGTTGCTGGCATGGCGCAGCGGCGCGGCGGCGCTGGCCAACTGCCCGGGCGGCTGCAGCTGCAACGACGACACACTGGTAGTAGTGTGCGAGGAGTCCCGCCTCGACGTGCTGCCCATCGCACTCAACCCCTCCATACAACGACTCATCATCCGCAACAACAAGATCAAGACCATCGACAGCTCCATGCAGTTCTACGCGGAGCTGCAGCACCTCGACCTCTCCCAGAACCACCTCGTCAACATCCCTGAGAAGAGCTTCTCATTCCAGCGCAAGCTGCAGGAGCTACATCTCAACCACAACAAGATATCGTCTGTCACGAACGTCACGTTTCAAGGGCTCAACTCTTTGACTGTACTCAACCTAAAGCGCAACTTCTTAGAAGAACTCAAGAACAGCGCCTTTGTTACGCTGCCCAGATTAGAGGAACTAAACTTGGGTCAGAATAGAATATCGAGAATCGAGCCGGGAGCGTTCGCTGGATTATCTGCACTGAGGATATTATACCTTGATGACAATCAGCTGAGTTCTGTGCCAACCCCATCCTTCAGCCTGCTGGGAAGTCTCGCAGAATTGCACGTAGGCTTGAATGGGTTTTCCATCTTACCCGACGATGCCTTTGCAGGGTTGAACAGGTTGGCCGTGCTAGACTTGAACGGTGCCGGTCTTTTTAACATCAGCGACTACGCCTTCAGAGGTCTGCCCGGGTTGAGGAGTCTCAACCTCTACGGGAATAGATTGAGTGCGATTCCGACACGACAACTGTCCGGACTCACGAGACTAGAAGAGTTGTACATCGGCCAGAACGAGTTTCTCACGATAGAGAGTCATTCTTTCAAAGGCCTGAAAAACTTAAAAGTACTCGATATTACTGGAGCTACGATGCTAGAGCGAATAGAAAAAGGAGCATTCGAGGATAACATAAACTTAGAAACGGTTAATTTAGTGAACAATAAGAAATTCGCAATAATCGAGGAAGGCACTTTGCTTGGACTACCCAAATTGAAGCACATCTCCCTAAGAGACAACGCTATTATAACGCTAAGCGAGACTGTATTCGTCGGTAGAGAGTTCCGGCAAGTTGACCTCGCGGATAACCCTATTTTCTGCGACTGCCAAGTGTTATGGCTCCAACAGCTTCTGAAAGAGAAAAGTAACTTCACGCAGGTGCAGTGTGCCAGCCCCGAGCACCTGAAGGACAAGCCCCTGCGTAGCCTGTCTGCGGACGAGCTGGGCTGTGTGTTGCACGACACGCGGCAGCAGACCATCATCTGTGTGGTGGTGGCCGCGTGCTGCGCCACCGTCGCCACGTTGGCGCTCGTGCTGTACCGATACCGCAAAAACATGCGCGAGAAGCTCAAGGACTACAAGTGGAACAACAGGGCGAAGAACCTCGAGTACCACAAGCCTATATCCACGGAGGAGGACTGCATCGTGCGAGGCATCCACCCCGCGCAGTACCCGGTGGCGCCGCTGCGGCCGGTGCCGGTGACGGAGCTGTAGCTAGAGCTGTACGCCTCTCCGAGCGTGTTCTTCATGTCGGGCGGCGGCCGGGGCCGCGCGCAGCGCTCGGGAGGCGGCGGCACGCTGCCCGCCGACGGATTCACGTACATCGGCGGCGAGCGCGCCGCGCACCCGCGCCCGCTCACGCTCAACAACGGCGCGCCGGCGCACGCCCACCTCAACAACGGGTCGCTGCGCTCGCTGCCCGACAAGAAGAACAACCGGAACGGCGTCGTGTGCCACCCGGAGAACTTCCAGCGCAACCTGGACTCGCGCTACTCGCGCAAGCAGGAGAACGGCTATCTGCGCACCTCGGAGACGGTGATCGGGTTCCCGCGCGGCGAGCGCGAGCGCGACTACGAGCGCGAGTACAGCGAGCCCGAGTACTCCGTGATCCCCGAGTACCGGCGCGAGTGCCCGCGCGCCTGCAGCCACGCCAGCACCTTCGACTGCTGAGAGCTGCACACACTCTCGGAACCTTTGTGATCTTGAAATTCTAGCAATAATTCTTCATTCCATTAAGTTTTGTACGGACTCGTGACGGGACGTAGTGCTCTAGAGCGGTTAGTGACTTTAGATGTTTCCGGCGGCGCCGCCGACGGCCGCCGCCTCGTGTTCGGTTTGAAGAGTACCTTATTTGTAAATTATAATTAAGTAGTGATGGATCTATTTTTCGAAGGCGTCGGTGGGAGAGGTATATATGAAAGTGAGACTTTCGTGTGTCGTACGACGTACTGAACTAGTCGCAGCGCGAGTCGTAGTCGCGGGGCCGGGAGCCGACAGTGGCGTTGTGTATAACTTACATCGTAATGTTGTGATTTGTATGTTTTCTACCGGTGCGGTGGATTTTGTATTTGTTTTGTACAAAAACCATTCCATGATACCTTTTCGTCTAATATTTTATTTATATATAAAATAAGTGTGCGTTAAATAAGACACCAATATGAACATGCTAGATTAACGAATGTAAATATATTTATATAGTAAGTATATGAGATATTTATAAATTTAATACGATCTTGTTCTTCTAAAATTTATCATTAACTTATTTCGGGACGTGGTATTGTTTGCTATGTCGACTGATGTCCTCGTTATTGAGATTTATTGTCCACTTGTCACTTACCTCTTCATTATTGTATAGTCGAAGCACCCTGTCTCTATTAACTGCCACGTACTCAAACACGCTGTATGGACCTTACCTTAGCCATTTCATTTGTCAATAACTTGAAATGACGTCATTTGAAACCTACTTAGTTAATTGTTAATAGCAGCTATTTATACTTTGCAACTAACTACACAATTACAACTACAAACACATTATAGCAATGGAAAGAAGAGTTAATTTTTACTAGACATAACGCTCAAATAATCACAAGTTGAATGTTTTCACGAATTTCCGCTAGAGGCGTGGTCATCGATCGACAGAAACGCACGTAGAGTTATTCACTGAAAACACGGAAATAATTCCCACAGACAGCAGAAATTAAATTAATAAATCCCGATGTTATTGTTGGTCCTTGGGCTGCACTGATTGTTACAATTGACGAAGTTACTCCTCTTTATTTTTCGTGAGTTAACTAATCCATAAAATTCATTCGCTCACTCCACTTTTTTTCCTAGCTGAAGCATTGTAACTCTGGTAAAGAAAATGTCGTATTCTAGCAAGATGAAATAACATATCTATTTGTCGCTACATATATTATTTATTATTTCCTAAAAATGAACAACTACTCAAGTACCTACTGCAATAGCGCCTCTAGCGAATTTATTTGAAACTAATGATATGTATCTCCCAGTGAATAATGTATTTTATCGTACCAAACTAGAGATGCTATTTTATACATTTGATTATTTATATGTATATATTATGCAGGCAGGTGTTACATTTTCTTGCTAGAATAACAACTTTACTGTGATCACACGATGCTGGCCCGAGTGTTTTAGGTGTGTTATTTTCGTGTAAATATGGAGAAATGTAAGACTAAGCGAGGCACGGTCGGTGCCTGTACAATGCCTAAAAACGTATACAATGGAATACATATGAAAAATTGTGATTAGAAATTATTCACATTGTAATAGAATCATTGGTCATTTCCTGTATTTTATTGTAGTTATTACCTACATACAAAATCGATAAATATAACATACCTCAAATTTAGTTTTGCGTTTCATTTATCAACCAGTTTGGTAGAAAAACATAACCATAGGTACCTACCTACCTGATTTATTCCAGACTTACTAGTAGCGTAACTAACAACTGTAACTTACGCGCTGATAAACACTAGTCTCAACTCTATTCTTATCTATCGAGTGGACAAAAAAGTACTAATTATATTAGGTATATAGGCAACAATTTTATTATCCAGTTAGTAAAAAAAGAGATCTTGAAGCATTCAAGTGATATTGTAGGAAGAATCTAAGAACATACTATGTACATCGGAGAAACTAATCCTAAGAAAACATAGCTTATAGACATCCTTATGATCTTGGTATGTTTGGCCTTAGCTTAGAATCCGAAATTAAGAATGTCATCTAGCATAGATACAGAACAATATACCTAACCTACTATTGTTATTTAACACCACCTAATAACTTTCAAAAATATTACAATCTTTGTAAACAATCCGGTTTCTTCATATAGCTCAGGTCAAATTAGAAAGTAAATAACTTTCGCTTAACATTTAACTACCAATCTATATAAATCTACATAGCACAGCCCTAACTACAGTAAAAAATCAGTTTGTATTGAACAAACTAGGTACTCTTTTTCATAGGTTCTTTAGAAATCCAGGTATATGTTAAAATAAAACACTATATAAAGAACTAAATCATTGAAACTATGATAGCATTTGTCTCACAATTTGTATTCTCAGCAAACAGAATTGAGATCAATACACACTTGACAGTTACATATTTAATATGGCCCTCACTGAGAATTTCAGTTAGAAAGTAAAAATAAAAGTAGCAAATAGTTGTTATTTAATTTATTTATAGTATGCAACATTAAATTACAAAAATTGTTCAGCCTTGTGATGGGAGCAGAGCCGGTTTCAGCCAAACGCAGATATGGTTTGATAAATAAATTAGTAGATCGGATGAGAAAGGCGTCAGTGTTGAATGTTGGAATATTAGAGATTACACTTAAGCTTAGTTTAGAACTTCTCCTCCTCGAGGCCGTGCTTGAAGAACATCATGATGGGGACCTGTGCTCCGTCGATATCTCTGTACTCGCACATGGCGACCATGCCGTCACAGTCCATGGACTCGCCCGTGAAGAACTGAAGCTCCTTAAACCTGCCCAGGATGTCCTTCATTACTTTGTTCATGTTGGTCTTGAATACATCTACTTGGTCGGGGGCCTTCTCTTCTAATTTTGCTACTAATCTGAAAATGAGACAAAGAATGCCTTATTATATTTGCAAGTTTCATTTTGATAGGTATATCAACATTAGCTACAAATATATTTTCATAAAAGATTATGATACATGGTATCAGGGACATGAGCAGTGATAGTGATTATAGTAATGTTGTCATCCCCATTTCATGAACAATCATTATGTAAATGAATGTTTTTTCACTAAGGTTTATTGCTTTAGCATCCATATGCTCCTTAGGTTGACATTGAGTATCAACCCATGGTATTAGTATGGTGCAAAATAATGACATTACCATAATTTTATAGGTTGAAAGAACATTGAGCCTAATTAATGATTCACACATAAAATGAAGCTAAAGCACTAATTAACATGGTGGTGTACTATAGGTTATCAAATCACCTTGAGCTTGGCTGATAAGATAGTGGTAAGTAAATATCGATAAACTATTGCAGTAAATAGATGCATGTGTTCAAGAAACATGTGTTACTTTTCAACTCCAACAGAATGCACATGTCACCTGTTTCGTCGAAAAGCTCATGTATGACCTAATTACACTTTAACTAAACTAACATTCACCACCATGATATTTGCACTTTGCCAGGTCACTACACTCATGACTCATCCTAAATTTAAGTTCATTGACAGATCTAGATGGCTGCAGTTAAAATTGCAAGATGTGCACAAATGTTGAACACTGCAACTCTAACTGCTGACCATCATATTACACAGTAGAATCACAGAATCACTCACTTTTTCATGTAATCTTTGAGATATAATGTGTAGGATTTCTTGTCACCGAAGGCGTAAGTCTCGACGAGCCTGTGATTGAGGACGATGTCGACTCCGCTTTCGACGGCAGAGTCTGTGCCTTCGTCGGCTTCCTCAGCGGAGGGGTTGAAGCCCTCAATATTGATGTCACCCTGTGCTCTCGTCACTAGTTTACCGGTGACTTCGTAAATTACTTCGTCGACCAGTTTCATTCTGTATGTGTCCGAGAACATCTCGTCACCTGGAAAATATCAATAAAAACACTGTAACTAATCTCAACCCATTGCTGTCACTAATCCGGGCAGAACACCACCCGAACACAGTAAAATCTTTCAAAATCTGGACGAAGGCGAAACAGTCCAAAGAAATGTCAAATTTCACTAGTTATCATTTTATCACTAAATACGAGAAATATTCACTCATATAAAGTTTTGAACGTATAACAAACGTAATTACCGGTAATAATATCCTTATAAATTCTCATTTTGTTGGATTAAAGGAGATTAAAACTAATAAAAACCGAAACTACGGCTCGCAGCCCCAAGTACTAAACCGGAAAGGGCTGTCAAAGTTGAAACGTCAAGACATGTAATTTTCAAAAATGTTGCCACATCTAAAATCAATGCTAATGTCTTAGATTAAGAAATACATAAGAGTGAAAAGCTAATTTCAGTTTAAAAATGTTTTAAACGATCTAGAAGCACTGGAAATAAATCACAAACACTTATTTTCTCGTATGTTAATGAGCAAAATTCTATACTCCACATTCGACTTATTTCTTCTGGTAGCACTATTTTTCTAATGTCAAAATGAAAAAATTAATTTCACAAACCGGAAACAGATGGCGCTTACAGTTTCATGGAGGTCATGGAAGTATTTCTCTATAATTCAACTGTCTGTCGATTATGTGGCGAAGAAAACGATAATGGCACATTTTTATATTCATCTGACGATAATAATCAGACCATAAGTGATCTAGTCAACGCTTATCTGCCGCTTCGGGTACGATTTAGTTTTTATTGTGATTGTATTGACTCGGTCGACTCTTTACAAAATGGCCGAATCTTTTTTTAAAATAATCATTTCAATAACTTCTAAATTATCATTGCTATTAAATCTAGTATATATTCTTCTTCTAACTAAAAACAAAACGAATTAATTATCATGCGTGTTTTTCGTTGTACGTCTCGTATGCTTTTGCGTAGATACCGTACTGCAGAGGAGAACTTTGGCTATGTACCTAGGTACGTAGTTCTCAGCCGGCAGTATTGTTACTCTTGATGACAAAATCAGCTGATTTGTTATTAGCGGCACGTTATTTGATGGAAATAATTCGTTCATGTTATTGGAACCATCTTCCAGGTATGCGACGACGCTCAACTTCCCAGGACTATATGTCCTGGATGCACTATTCAACTGGAAGCCACCGTGGAGTTCATAAACCTGATCATCAATGGCCAGGTAATATTCAAACATTAGACTTTCACATACATAACATAACTCTATTAGAATTTAGCTGCATATTTTGAATACATTAAAGCGTATTGTAGTTTCACTTTACCTTATCATATACGTACAATACCTAATAATATCATTCATGTTATTTCATTTACAGAAAGTTATCAGAGCTCTTCATCAACGAGAGATTGAGTACAAAAGGACAGTCTTGAAAGAACAAGATAATGTTACAGAAAACTTTGTAGCAGAAGGTAAATACTTTGATTTCATAATATAAGCAGACTTAGCAAAATAGAATATCTATGGTATAATTCCCATAATCTAGCCAGTAAATTCAGGGAATTCTTGTATGTTCATATTTTATTTACTGTATTTTTTTTCTACTACACCTGCTATTCTACTACCTGGTAATAGTTTTCTCATCTGTAATACTTGCTCTTATGCATAATAACTGGTTTTTATTGGGTAAGCACAATCTATCTGTGGCTGTCGTAAACTTTCTCATAGCTATCTCTTACCATCAGTCGCTTTTAGCGATAAGGCTGCCATTTGTGGCAAAAGATTTAAATTTTCTCTTGTTTGTGTTGTGTTCTATTTTATTTGTGTGTCCAATAAAGCTATCTATCTATCATCAGTCAGGCTAACTATTGTCAAGTGCAAACCTATTTTAGTTAATAAACAATTACTATTCGACATTCCAGTGGATGTAGAGAATGGCGCCTACCCTCCCGAGCACGTGGCGACGCTGGCCACGGCCGGGCTGGACAAGCCGCGGCGCAAGCGCGGGCGACCTCCCAAGAAACAGAAGACCCCTGAAGAGTTGGCGGAGGAAGCTGCAGCCAGGCGGAAGGAGCAGCAGATAGCACAGCAACAGAAGCATGAGGATGAGATCTCCGGCAAGAGGAGGAGGCGGACTCCCACTAGGTACAAGGAGGTGGTGCAGGTAAATACTTGTGTTATTCAGTCAACTACCAATTGATTCTAATCTTGCTTAGAAATTATGTAATTAACTACTAGGTAAGGAGTGTGATGCCAAATTGTCATTTTAGCCCCTATACAGCTAAAGTGACAGTACCAAGATTTATTTAAGTTGACATATTGTATGATTACATACCTATTATTTATTATGTTTGACATGATTTTAATAACAAAAATTTTCATTGTTTTATTAATAAAACTAGACATATGTAACTTCTAAAATTTTATAAAAGCCTAATGTTATAAATTCAATTTGACGAGATATTGTAATTTGTGTAGCATATTCTGTGATATTAGTACTTATACCTATGTATGTTACAATTTTACATTATCAATAAAGATTCTTTATCTTTATCTTTTATCTTTATTCAGATTCTTTGTTATATTTTTTTTTGCCTCTAAGGCAGAACAGAGTTCGCCAGGTCAGCTAGTTTTACATAAAAAAGGTTGTGAATGGATGGACTACTAACATTTTATATTGAATGGAATACTTCTTCCTAATATAGACTGTATTATTAAATTGAATTCAAGTGCTAGCTGACGTTATAGCTACCTTAATTTAGCCTAACTTCAGATAACTGTAATTGCGAACCAAGTTATTATTTAACAAAAATTTTATGATAGAAATACCTAAGTACAATTGGGTCCCAAATCATTTTAAAACTCATTGTTATTGGTGGTAATGGTTACACCCATTAATTTACAATGAAGTGTTGATCTATTCATGTTACAACTTCCAGGGCAAAGAACTGGAGAAGATCTTTAAAGAGGAAGGTATGACAGACGGCGAGGAGAGTGAGCCGGAGATAAAGCAGGATGTGGACCCTCTCATGCTGGCGCCAGTGCCCAAGGTGCCGGAGGTCATCGGACACACTGACTCGGGGGAGTTGGTGGTTGTGGTCAAGGGCAGGGGGAGGCCTAAAGGTATACACACAGACTCGCTAACTAGTTACCAGAAATCCCTTATTGGCTATATAATTGTATGATATGTCACAAGTGTCATGTACTTGTGACATATCATACAATTATATAGCCAATAAGGGATTTCTGGTGACTAAAGCAAGCCAATAATAGCGCACTAGTAACTTACGCCAAACCTTTTAAGACAGGCTTTAGTACACCAGAATTATTTTAGACCCACAACTTTTGTCCTTAGTTAGTTAGTCTTTATGGAAATTCATAATTTTTTTTTTCTTTACACTTAGAGAGTGATGATTTTTTTGTAAGGCTTTTTTTGCAGTGGATTTCCTGAAGTCTTACAACAAAAGTTGTTGCTATTGCTATTTGTACTAAAGCCTCAAGGACTATATGTCAGTTTCCTTTGTTAAAGACTAGTAAAAGTAAGAAAATTCAATGATGTGTATTACATCTGTATGTCTGTCTGGTAAGAACTGAATGATTAAGATAAATAATATTAGAGGCTAGACAAGACTCGACGCTTTTAAAATTATTGTGAAACTTGCTTTGTCCTTGCCCTGCAGGTCGTCTAAAACAGAAGCGGCAGAAGTGTGCCATCTGCGGCAAGGAGTTCTCGTGCTCGGGGCGCTACATGGCGCACGTGGCGCAGCACGGGCCCGTGCGCTACCAGTGCCAGGCCTGCCTGCGCGCCTTCCCCGCGCGGCTCACCTTCACGCAGCACCAGGAGGAGACCGGACACCAGGGGCAGAACGTGCTGCCCGGACACAAGAAAGATGACACTCTGGTTGGTGAATATTATATATCAAACAAAATGAGTTGTATTTATAGACGCACACTCCAATAAGCCAAGTTGTGTACTGAAATGTAGACAGATTCATAAAAGTAAAAGTTGTTAATTCATAAACTCTTACTTAGATATTTAGATGTTCACTAATTATATTTACAATGCATGTTTTCACGTACCTCGGTAGGAGTAATAAATACATTCTAGGTAAGCATGTTACAAACTAGGCTACAGCAAAGCTTAACGCATAGAGTAATATAATGGGCTTAACGTCAGGTGCTGAAGTGCAACGCAAACTATATCCCACCTATAAAATATAAGTTATAAAATTTTACAATTGAAAGCTTGCAAGTTAAAGAAAAATTGCATACCAGTGACCACTCTGTTAGGAGTTTATTGACAGATTTTACTATTGCAGGTGGTACTTAGTAGTTTATCAGCTATTGTTGATTGTGATGTATAATATAATACTCTAATTTTATTATCCAGCTTTTAGAAGAAACACAGCCTCAATCTGCCCCCGACCAGCCCACTCCAGGTCCGGCCGCTTCCTTGCCGGTATTGAACCCGGAACCCATCGCTGAGAATCCAGCTGTCGAAGAAATTTATGTGGTTGACGAGAACAATACTAGTGAAGGGAAGAGAAATGATGTTGAAGAGATTCAAAATGGTTTGTGGAATACAAATTGCACAATTGATTTTACCCATCTTAACATGACATTGAAATGACGAATGTAATAAGTAGTTAATTTGGCGTCGGTTGAAACGACAGCGCGTATCGAAGCGTTGATATTTTCCTGTAAGTTTATGACCGTATTACGAAAGAAATATAAAAAATAATAGCTTTGATCTTCCAGATTCAAAAGACGATCTAGACATTATTCTGTACTTTCCTCACCGTTTCCAGGTGTGTCGGAAGACAAGTCAGCGGAGGTGGTGGAGTCCGAGGAAGGTCCCAGCGAGGGTCGCACCAAGCTCACCTGTCCTCACTGTGACAAGCTGTTCAGCAGCAGGCAGAGCCGCTCTATGCATATCCGGGTGAGACAAGTAACATTTATTTTTTCCTCCTCTAATGTATTCTTCATTACTAAGGGTTGTGACTCCCCCATACTCTACCCCCTACCACAATGTACATGCCTTAGAGAACTTCTCCGTTTTGGGTAAGTTCTATTAAGCATGTACAGTGTGGTAGGGGGTAGAGTATGGCGTCCAGTTCCTTCCATGTTTTCTGATATTGTGGTTCTCAAATATGTCGGTTTCCTCTCAATGTTTATTTTTCTACAACGTTAAACGAGTGCTAGTATGTCTATGTCCTCGAAAAATACTAACAGTGGTCTGATACACTATGACACTAGTGCGTGTTTTCTGTTTTCGCCATATCTGCACTGCGTTTTCCACGAGAACTGAGAGTGAAATGTAAATTTTTGACGATATATTATGTTTTCCTTAACCGCTAAGCGATTGCAAATCCACACAACTTGAAACTACAAGTCATTGGTGTAGGGCCGGATTAGAACCAGGTTGCGTCTGGATAAAAAGCAGACACTGGAACCACTGAACCACACTGGCATTATATACATAGCCTAGGAGATTAAATACTATCCAGCTGACACAGTTATACTTGCCTGGTCCCTGCAGGCGGTGCACAAGGGCGAGCGTCCGTACCGCTGCGTGGTGTGCGGCGCCACGTTCGCATACCCGCGCGCGCTGGCGCTGCACGCGCTCAAACACCGCGCCAAGGGGTACGCCTGCGACCTCTGCGGGAAGGTAATGTACTACTTGAAGCCTTACTTACCTTATTTAGTACTACAAATGCAAGAACTTTTGGTCGATTTATGAATTTCATGAAAGCTATCGGACAAAACCTTGAAAATACATATGGGTTGTCCGTCTAATAAGACATTTTGATCGAAATCTTCATGATGCAGGTTTGAATTCTGCTGGTCGTAATTATTTTTGCTCATTTCTAATTCATTTTTGTCACATCCAGGTCCTAAACCACCCATCCTCGGTGACATATCACAAGGAGGCGGAACACTACAACCAGAAGTACGTGTGCAACAAGTGCGGGAAGAGCTTCAAGCACAAGCAGCTGCTGCAGCGGCACCAGCTCGTACACACGCAGCACCGGCCTTACCACTGCAAGGTGAGTGTGTGAAGAGCTTCAAACACAAGCAGCTGCTGCAGCGGCACCAGCTCGTACACACGCAGCACCGGCCTTACCACTGCAAGGTGAGTGTGTGAAGAGCTTCAAGCACAAGCAGCTGCTGCAGCGGCACCAGCTCGTACACACGCAGCACCGGCCTTACCACTGCAAGGTGAGTGTGTGAAGAGCTTCAAGCACAAGCAGCTGCTGCAGCGGCACCAGCTCGTACACACGCAGCACCGGCCTTACCACTGCAAGGTGAGTGTGTGAAGAGCTTCAAGCACAAGCAGCTGCTGCAGCGGCACCAGCTCGTACACACGCAGCACCGGCCTTACCACTGCAAGATGAGTGTGTGAAGAGCTTCAAGCACAAGCAGCTGCTGCAGCGGCACCAGCTCGTACACACGCAGCACCGGCCTTACCACTGCAAGGTGAGTGTGTGAAGAGCTTCAAGCACAAGCAGCTGCTGCAGCGGCACCAGCTCGTACACACGCAGCACCGGCCTTACCACTGCAAGATGAGTGTGTGAAGAGCTTCAAGCACAAGCAGCTGCTGCAGCGGCACCAGCTCGTACACACGCAGCACCGGCCTTACCACTGCAAGGTGAGTGTGTGAAGAGCTTCAAGCACAAGCAGCTGCTGCAGCGGCACCAGCTCGTACACACGCAGCACCGGCCTCACCACTGCAAGGTGAGTGTGTGAGTGTATGAAGAGCTTCAAGCACAAGCAGCTGCTGCAGCGGCACCAGCTCGTACACACGCAGCACCGGCCTTACCACTGCAAGATGAGTGTGTGAAGAGCTTCAAGCACAAGCAGCTGCTGCAGCGGCACCAGCTCGTACACACGCAGCACCGGCCTTACCACTGCAAGATGAGTGTGTGAAGAGCTTCAAGCACAAGCAGCTGCTGCAGCGGCACCAGCTCGTACACACGCAGCACCGGCCTTACCACTGCAAGGTGAGTGTGTGAAGAGCTTCAAGCACAAGCAGCTGCTGCAGCGGCACCAGCTCGTACACACGCAGCACCGGCCTTACCACTGCAAGGTGAGTGTGTGAAGAGCTTCAAGCACAAGCAGCTGCTGCAGCGGCACCAGCTCGTACACACGCAGCACCGGCCTTACCACTGCAAGATGAGTGTGTGAAGAGCTTCAAGCACAAGCAGCTGCTGCAGCGGCACCAGCTCGTACACACGCAGCACCGGCCTTACCACTGCAAGGTGAGTGTGTGAAGAGCTTCAAGCACAAGCAGCTGCTGCAGCGGCACCAGCTCGTACACACGCAGCACCGGCCTTACCACTGCAAGATGAGTGTGTGAAGAGCTTCAAGCACAAGCAGCTGCTGCAGCGGCACCAGCTCGTACACACGCAGCACCGGCCTTACCACTGCAAGGTGAGTGTGTGAAGAGCTTCAAGCACAAGCAGCTGCTGCAGCGGCACCAGCTCGTACACACGCAGCACCGGCCTTACCACTGCAAGGTGAGTGTGTGAAGAGCTGCAAGCACAAGCAGCTGCTGCAGCGGCACCAGCTCGTAAACACGCAGCACCGGCCTTAACACTGCAAGGTGAGGCTGCAGCGGCACCAGCTCGTACAAACGCAGCACCGGCCTTACCACTGCAAGGTGAGTGTGTGAAGAGCTTCAAGCACAAGCAGCTGCTGCAGCGGCACCAGCTCGTACACACGCAGCACCGGCCTTACCACTGCAAGGTGAGTGTGTGAAGAGCTTCAAGCACAAGCAGCTGCTGCAGCGGCACCAGCTCGTACACACGCAGCACCGGCCTCACCACTGCAAGGTGAGTGTGTGAGTGTATAAAGAGCTGCAAGCACAAGCAGCTGCAAGCACACCAGCTTATCCCAACGGTAGTTGACTTAATTTTGGTAATACAGTCACAGGTGCTTACGTTGCCCGAAGTCCATTTTCTATTATTGATGTTTATATAATCGATGTATTTTTATGCGTAGGTAGACTTAAAGAAATATGAGCAAAGCAAAGGACACCAATAATATTCTAAACTATATAACTCCAGGTGTGCAACGCGTCGTTCAAGACGAAGGCGAACCTGTTCAATCATCAGTTGCTTCACTCCGGTGTCAAGAAGTTTGGCTGCGACCTCTGCAAGCAGCGGTTTGCACACAGAACTAGCCTCACGCTGCATATGCGGTGGCATACTGGTATGGTAAAACATTAAGATATTTATTAAATTAAAAGATTAATAATCATAATTAGATATAGCGTGAAATGTAATAAATTATATGAAAGAAAATATCCTAAAGATATCAGAGTCAAGTAAAATTCATTAACCCTGCGACAATACCCGCGTTAATCCGAAATTTTAAGTAGCCTATGTTCTAATCCAGGGACAAATCTTCCTCCATACCACATTTTATACAAATCGGTTCAACGTGAAGAAGATAAAGATAACTAACAACATGCTTTATATTGTGTGATTTCGTAAGGTGAATAAAGTTTTTACTTTTATTTCTTTTTAACTGTTTCCAGGTCAAAAGCCGTACGTGTGCAAGGTGTGCAACAAAGCGTTCAGTCAGAAGGGCAACCTGTCGGAGCACGGCCGCATCCACACCGGCGAGAAGCCCTTCCAGTGCGCGCACTGCCCGCGCAGGTTTACCACCTCCTCGCAGCACCGCCTGCACCTGCGGAGGCACGGGGACGTGGGGGACGGCGGGGGGGACAACGTGTGAGTACAGACACTTTATATGTTGCCTTCCAGTGCGCGCACTGCCCGCGCAGGTTCACCACCTCCTCGCAGCACCGCCTGCACCTGCGGAGGCACGGGGACGTGGGGGACGGCGGGGGGGACAACGTGTGAGTACAGACACTTTATATGTTGCCTTCCAGTGCGCGCACTGCCCGCGCAGGTTCACCACCTTCTCACAGCACCGCCTGCACCTGCAGAGGCACGGGGACGTGGGAGACGGCGGGGGGGACAACGTGTGAGTACAGACACTTTATATGTTGCCTTCCAGTGCGCGCACTGCCCGCGCAGGTTCACCACCTCTTCGCAGCACTGCCTGCACCTGCGGAGGCACGGGGACGTGGGGGACGGCGGGGGGGGACAACGTGTGAGTACAGACCCTTTTTATGTTGCCCTTTTTTTTCGTCACCACCCACTAGTATGATATTAAACGCAAAGTTGACTGATTGATACACATATTAACTTGCATGATGCAGACAACGGCTAATATAGGGTTTATGGAAAGTTCGCTTCGAAACGGGTGAAATTGCAATTTTGTAGGAAATTCAAATTGATATTGATCCATCTTTATGTGAACAAAACGAGCACACACTAGTATTGACATAATTCTCCCCGCAGCTTGTTGTCCCGCGCGCGCACCCGCGCGGCGCTGCCGGTGGGCGCGCCCCCCTCCCCGCCCACCCCGCACACGCTGGCGGAAGGCGTGTACAAGTGCGGGTGGTGCGGGCGCGCCTGTGCCACGCGCTGGGCGCTCGCCAAGCACGCGCGCCGCCACACCGGGGAGCGCCCTTTCAAGTGCCCGCACTGCCCGAGGGCTTTCGCCGACTGCTCCAACCTCAACAAACATAAGAAGGTGAGTGATCTTCTGTTAGCTTTGATAACTAGAGGCTAGCTAAATATGCTAGGAGATACTGAAGATAAGGCTTTTCCTGTCAAGATAGTCCTGTCAATAAATAAAAAGTGTACGTGCATAGATTCTTATTGAGAGTTGTAAACGCCGGCAGACAGCCATCACGGACTGCACTAGCTTCATTAAATATTTAAACAAAATTAGTCGACCATTGCAGTTAGTTATATACACACAAGCTATGTTTCTTTCCACGAATGACACACGTCTTCAAAAACTTACGGTTTTACTCATGATATCTTCACACTATGCAAAATAGTAACAAATAAGAACAGCTAGGCAATACCGATACTGTCATTACAGATTACGTTTGTCGTATTACAATGATTTCAAATTTATATATTATGTAACTGTAGTAATATTTGAATTTGAATATAACATCTTCTCTTTGTCCTGTTCCCAGTTCGTACACAAGCAGATGAGCCTGCTAGCCCCCGTGCCAAAGCCGAGCCCGGCGCCGCTGCGCGTGGTGCGCGCCACGCCCCCCGCCCCGCCCGCCCCGCCCGCGCGCACCGAGCTGGTGGTGGCCTCCAACCAGGACGGGGTGGAGGAGAGGGTCATATACGTCACCTACGACGTAGAGGACCCCAACTCACCTGACTATAGGGTCGTCGATGCAGAACATGTGAGTCCACATTTCTTTTCTGTTGGCACCGTAAATACGTACGAGTGCACCGAGCTGGTGGTAGCTTCCAACCATGGCGGGATCGAGGTGAGTCATCTATTATGTTACGTATGATGCAGACGACCACTGTATGAGACACATGAGAGTCCACTGTATTTCTCTACCGTTGGGACGTTCACGTGACGTCGCGTACGTACGGGTGTACGCACACTATAATAAATAATATATTTTTTGAGCTCATCTTGAATCAATAGTTTTGTTAGGTCGTATCTAGCTAGCCAGGTACTAGATAGTACCGCTGTGATGTGTGGATAAAAAGGACAGAAGTGAACAAACGATGGTTGAATATACACTGTATCTAACCAAAGAAAATTGGTCCTTCATATACTAAAGATAATAGATGAGTCTAGGGTCTAGTTACTAATTAAAGAAATAGTGTTTTATTAATGTTACATTCAAAGAATTAAATATGATACTTTTATGTACCTAGGGCACATGTAACCAAAATTTCTTAGTTTTATTTGATACCAGTATGCCGCAGTGTAATGTGAGTGAGTTGATGTATGTCCAGGCAGCAGAGCTGCTGGAGCAGGCGGAGAGCGGCGCGCTGTACGCGGACTCACTGCTGCCGGACAAGCTGCCGCCCGCGCAGGAACATATGGCAGTAAGACCTACATTACTATTTTACAGAATAATGGAGAAGTACTCTGATGCCATTTTTAAATATAACGTGTAGTAAATTTTAACATTAAGATCAAATTTTAATTGATGTGAATTTCGCGGAGTAGACTAGGGTTTGGATGTTATGTCGTCAATTTGCCCTACTCGTCTCATAGTACCTACGTCACTGACACCGCATGAAGCCAAAAAACGATTTCGAGGTCCCCGGGGGAGGTAACATCTTCATTTATTATGATTTTTCATGTATTGTTCACTAGTGTTTCTTTTGCTTATTCTTTTTTATTCAAATATTTCAATTAAATCAACTAAAAATCTATTTGAATGTACTGCGTACAACCGATTGTGAGTATGTAAAAGTGTGCTCGTGGCAGGTGACAGACGAGCAAGGCAACCCGCTGCAGTTCACGATGCAGGACGGCACGCAGCTCGCCGTCACGTCCATCGACGGACACACCTTGCAGGTACTGACTCCACGAACATTATATTGTATTTTGGTGGAATTAATCTACAGGTTGGAGAATAAGTGTTGAACACAATGGGAGCGCCGCATGTGATACGTGTAAACTTGTCCTATTATAATCATGATTTGTTTTGTTTCAAGAAAATCCAGATATTTTACCATCTTGTAGATACTGTTAGGTTTTAAGTGTCATTGTTAAGAATTTAAGATTTTTGGAAATTTGCTCCTGAGAATAAGTTTTTATTATGACTTGAGTTTTGCGTCTGGTCGAAAGCTAACCTAATAAATAGGAGACAAAACTAAGAAAAACATTTCTATTGCAGGTTATCACCGAAGACGGTCAGACGATTCCAGTGGAGGTTAACGAGTACTCTTCAGATGTACAGGTGTGGTATTAATTATTGCTGGATTATTGACCGCGATAATATAACTTTAATTTCATGAAAACATGCAAAGTTAAGAAAACTAATTATATTTGATAAATCTTAATGTTTGTTATGTTTTTATTTAAATGCTACCATTTTTTTTATTAATAATTTGTCACTGTTTATCTGTGTTGATTATAAGCAGGAGAAGCCATGCTCCCGAGGCACAGTGGAAACTAGTTAGGAAGACTTACTACAAAATATCTTTTTCGTTAAATAGAATTATGCAAAATAAACCAATTTCATTTAATTATTTGCTAGAAATATTAAAATGTACATACATGTATATAAGTATTATATCCGTTATCTAGTACCCACGACGCAAGCGTTTGCTTAGTGTGGGGCTAGATGGCGCTGTGTGCAATGTCCCGAAATATTTATTTATTTCTTTTATTTTTATGTCTGAAATATGCTTACACATCCCCAAGCGGACAAAAATTGGGATCTTTCAAATTTGATTTGTCTTTGTGTTTTGCACCTATTGTATTCATAAAAGTAATTAAATTTGTATAACAATAACCATGCTCATATAACATGTTTGTGGTTTTCACCTATTTTATTCATAATAAAGTAAGGTTTACCATGCTAATAAAACCTGTATGTGTATTCCAGCTGTCCCCGAGCCCGCCGCTCGCAGTGCTGAGCGTCGACAAGGCGGACGACGAGCCAGGCACCTCCGTCACACACTACTATACCATCGTATAGTTCACTATCTAGATGGGGCAACTTCTTTTTTATCAACCAATATAAGAGTGGGGACAACTCTTGGGCAAAAGTCTTCAAAAGGCTCCCCAACTCACTCCATGAATCTCGGGATTGGGCGGGTCACGTGGCTCGTATGCGCCCCGAACGCTGGGCTGGGATCGTGACACAGTGGGAACCTCAAGGGCGACGTGGTAGAGGAAGAGGGCCGGCCCCGCTGGCGTCAGGATCTCGACCAATTTCAGAGTGACTGTGAGGCGGCCGAGACCGACATTCATGGAGGGGTAGCTTATTGTCACAAATTATATTTGTACTGCAAGACTACATACAACGACCAGAGCGCAAGGGTAATGCTAGGTTTACCACAACACTTTGATTTACCACCAATAGGTATATTTATTTCATGTTTTTTTACGGCTAACAGCAGATGTAGAACTGGCAGTGTACTCTACCTAAGAGACATTGGCAAGTGTGAATTTATCTACGCCGTTATTTGCTATACAATTTTATCATAACCTAGTTTTTGGCAAACGCGAGTACTAAAATACGGAAAATATTTTAACTTCTTTTTAAAGTGATTTTGTCATTGCATAATGAAGGCTTTTCTAATGTATCTCGAATTAATAACTAATTAAAAAATAATCCAGAATATACACCAATAAATTAACACGCTTTATAATTAAACAATACCAGAACTGATTTTAGTATATATATATATATGCATAAGATACATGTGCCTATGAAATTTAACTTATGCTGCATTAATATTGTAAACATAATCTTTGTATAATTTTCTTGATTAATAATAATTTAAAACGAATACTAATTATAGTATTCGTTTTAAATTATTATTAATCAAGAAAATTATACAAAGATTATGTTTACAATTCACCGTTGATTTTTTAAACCCACATGAGATTATTTGAGTTTGATTTTGCTAAATGCCGAAATGTTTTTTATTGATTCGAATACTTTACCATTTTATTTAGCTCCTAATATTTTAGTTTTATTGTTTGTATCCTTAAGATATTTCAAATGTTAACCATAAATAAACAAAAAGAAATAATGTTTATAATTTAGTTAATTTAAATTTTATGATATAATTGTAATTGGTAGATTTGTTTTAATTTATAATAGAGATAGCACTGCAAGTCTTCTTAATAGAACAAGGCTCATGAACAGTGGTATATGATTAATACGATTAATTTAGCATTAGATCATGGATCTCCTAATTCCGTTTAATAATTGCCAAGATTCGTATTTGTTACGTTGATTTTCTTTAACGTATTTGATAATAAATAATTGCTGTATTATAGTTCCCGTAAGGCATGATTTAATTTAGTTGTATTAACCGGCTAGCACTTACGTCAAAAATTACGTCGAAAAATTAGCTCGACTCGAATTAATTTTTCGACGTAATTTTTGACGTAAGTGCTAGCCGGTTAATACAACGAAAATAAATAATTGGTTAACATTCATAGTAAAATAGGATGATTACTGTGTAGTACGTTTGTAGGCGTTTCCTACGTTTAATAAGTGAAGTTTTTATGTTAGTCATTGAGTAGTTGTATTGTAGTTCAGTATTAGTATTATTAAAAATAATGAAGTTGTGATTTTATCAATGTTTTTTATTTAACAGGATGCAGGACGTTTCATGAATTCAGAAAAGCATCATTTTAATTATTTATTATAATCTAAACTGAATTAAATGAACTAACTTAAATCAGGAGAAATAACAAAAAAAGATTGGCTAAGTAACGTCTGATTCAATATCTCAAATTGAATTATTTTAACCTAAACAATACTATTGCATGTTTATTTACAAAAGAGGCAATTCAACAATCATAGGATATGTAGAACTCCAAGTACCTACCTAGGGGTCCTACGATTGATGTTCTGTTTTTGATAAAAAAAAGTTCTGAATTTGTGAAACATCATTGTACCCCTGTCTTACTGTACCTTCTAGAGAGGCTTGTTATGCCTTATTAGACTGCAGATTCAAATGAAACAACAGAATAATATGAAATTCAATATTATTTCGTTATGCTTTTTAATAATACAATATATTTTGCATATCATATACTATCGCTAGTATATTATTGATGACCAAACATTAAACAATGACATTCATCAATTCTCGTTTAACATTCTTTTAATAAATAGCTGTATACAAAACAATTATTTACAGGATAAGGCAGTACAATTACCACGTAAAGGTGCCTCGTCTTACGTTTAGCTATACAAGCGGTAAAAAAATGGAAATCTTGATAACGTTAATCGAAATGTCAGTTAAAACAATATTACATAATCGTCTCGATCCCTCCAGTCAAATTCAAATAATCACTAACGAGTTAAACATTACGATACCGGAAATAAGCGAAGATAATTAGTTTGTGAACGTGTTATTTAGGCGATTGTTCGCTAACATGAAGTACCTACTCGAAGTGTGGTCGGCGACACTGAGACCTGTCTCAGCTTGGAACGTACCTCGCATCTCACTAATACATATGGCATGCGTCGCGCGGCCCCGCCTGACTGCGGCCCGCGCCGGACTAGAGGCTAAAGCAGGCTCGCGGGACTCGAACCACCTCGGACATTGTTTCATATACCTATCTCTATAGTGTAGTAGTACCGTCCTGACCGAGCGCGCAACACTACACGGAGATAGCCACACAAAGTTCAACGAGCTAGATCCCGCGCGCGTTTAGATGACGAGCGCCATGTCCTTCTTGCTGGGCAGCTGCACCTTCTTGCCCTGCCACAGGGAGTTGTGTATCGTGAACGCGTCGATCGTCACCGTCAGGTGCTTCGTGTGCACCTGCGAGAAACACTTGCTGCCGGAGTTGTACCTGCAAGGGAAACAGTGATTATATAGTATTGTTTCAACATAGGATCTCTATTATATCCACTAGATAACTAATACAATTAAGATATGAATAAATTATATAGGTACTGCAAATACAAGGTCATCTTATTTAATCCATTTTTCACAGAACGTAAGGAAAATATATAATAATGTAGCCATCGAATCTGATTTAGCACAGTTACTGCAACTAATTGAATGCACTGAAGATTTAAGAACCAAATAATTTTATTCCCTGGGTTTCGCTTGTTATTTCGGGATAAAAAGTACTTAGTCTGTCACTTTCAGGCTGTTGCTCCAACATCGTATAAAAAAATTACGATTATACGTTGCTCCGTTGCAACGCGAAAAAGGAACTCACTTCCGCATTCAAAAAGTGATGTAATTATTTTGAACTTATCTTGATTATGTACTCACTTGAAGAACTTGTCGAACATCCTATCATTGACGTTCTTGGGCCCCGTCCCGTACAGCTTGGCGACCTGCTCCGAGTCCGGGCAGTAGGAGTAGAGCGCTCGGAACTGACATCCAGCGTCGCGGAACAGCACCAGGAAGTGCTTGGAGTCGGAGCGAGCGATCTCTTCCAGCACTCGGCGCTTGGCTTCAGCGTTGACAGCGCCGGGGAATACACAGTATTCCACCGCGTTCAGCATGATGCCGCGGTTGGACTTGGTCGCGGGCTGCTTGTACAGCCGCGGACCTGCGCCGGAGAGGGCGGTTATATTATGGACGACTTGATAGGGTTCAGGAGAGTGTACTTAGTCGTTACGCTGATAAAGGTCAGCATGTAAAAGTTTATGATCGTGCACTACCTACATATGTACATGTATGTAGATCATCTGTATATTGGAAAAAGATTCTAAGAAAGACCCGTTTGGTTTTATAAAAGCAGTAACATGATATTCCAACAAAGATTTTAAATTATCGTAGTGGAAAAGTAAGTTTTTTCGTACAAACATCATGAACAGTAGCAAAAGTGATGTTGGGAGAATTGGTTATAGAATTTGAAATTCTTCAAATATTTATAAGCAATCTGTTGATCGTTTTAAATTGGACTGAATTTCAATTTTATATAAGAGACACAGTGTCACATTAATTGGTTCATTATGAAACCGCACATCTACAAACTCCTCCTAGAATCTAATACAACTACTCTTCTCTATGACTAGTCTACAATCACTCTGTGAATGGCAGTGTGTTAACTTGAGAGCCCTAAGTACTCGTTAATTTATTCAAATCTTACTACAAGTGAAACTTCTATATCACACTTGATAACAAAACTATGAATTATGCTGAGTGGATGCACAGAACAAAATGGAGTGCCGTGATTGATACTCGAGTGTTAATTAATAATCCAAAACTGAGTGAGTAAGCGAATGTCCAAGCAGAATGCATTCGTTGTTAGATAATGCAAACTTTGCAAAACCATGCCTTAGATTTATTGTTAAAGTTTCACAACATCTTGTTGGCATGACATCGCTGTTACACGTCACGTGTATTCATTAATCTCTACGTGACAACTCGTGAGTTACATTTACGTGTGGTGTACTCACTAACTACCTAACTACTAGATAATGTTCTAAAGACCTTTGCCTGAGCTTCGATTGGATCGAGCTATTTGGAACAGAATTGAGGTTATTATCTTTATACAGCTTTTCGACACATATTAACCAGTAACCGATACACGGACACAGAATGATGATGATTTACACTACAATGACATAAAATAAACATAGCCGGCGATATTCTGAACGGCATACAATTTATAATCTTTTCTGATCAAATCCCAGAACACATTTAATATCACCTGTCAATGGAAGATCTCATCAAATCTTCAGTTTAGTGAGACTTTCACACTGTTTTGAGATAGAAAGCAATCTCGGTACATAAATACCACATAGCTTAAACAGCACTAAAAAGATAATTCCCTGTTACAACTTTACTGCTCAGACAAATAAAGTGGCGACGAATACATATATGTATGAATGTACTCACCCGAGTAGTCCATGATGCTGGAGTGCGTGGAGGAGACGTCCGATGCGTCGTCGGGGTGGTGGCGGCGCTTGCCGATGGCGCCGGGCAGCGAGCCCGGCCCGGAGCCGGCGGGCGAGCCCAGCGCGCGCAGCCCGGGCGACGCGGCGCGGCGCGGCGGCGTGGCGCGCCCCAGACCCGAGTCTACAAGCCCGCACGCACGTCACTACCTGGCCCTACTCTCTACTACCAACCGACGCACGGGACCCTTACCACAACGTATCTATTATATATAAGCAATATTAATAATACTATGTTGAAAAATCCTACCACTTTGATATAAGGAATGAGAATACACAATGTGTCTAAATCTAAATAGTATAGAAACAATACGGCGTTGAAAAGTCCTATTATAACGTACAGTTTGTAGACATATGTAATATGATTGTAGTGCCCATTGACGCCGAGAAGTTTTGATAACATATTCTAGCTCATATCATCTCGAGTCTTTTGTTTGAAGTCTCGAGTCTTGAACACTTGGAAAACGATTGTGGTAAGGTCCTGGCAACTGTTGGTCGTAGCTACTCCTGCCTACACCCACCACACTCACTGTTATGTTTATTTGAAATTAAGAGACTGAAATATCAAAGAGCGTCATTTGTGAAACAATATGCTCCAAATTATGATTGCTGATTGAGGGTTGTTATTTTATATTTATTTGAATTATTTTACAAACAATATGTGTGGCATCAAAAGCCATCGATTCGGCATAGAAAATAAAGTAGGAATATGCACTTATAATTTCGTTATCGGATAAAGTGAGTGAGGTTGAGTGAACTAAACCACCACCGTTACATTGTTTTGGATGAGACAATCACTAAATACGGTTATTATGAAAATTGTATGAAACTCGACTTTGTGGTTTTATACACCAGACAAAAACATTACTTCTATAGTCGAGTAAGTATTTAAAATGGAATTCCTCCTTTTATGTATGTAACTTCTAATATGCCCTCATATATTTGTCAAGGGACAGTACACAAGTAAATTATTTAATAAATGGTTACAGAACTAATTTCATTAGTTAATTCCCCCTTTCCGATTAGTAACTGCGTGTTATTAATTTTTGACTAGCATAACTTAGCTTTAGTAGTAGAGATCTTCGAAAATTATTTCAACAGTTTCATTTAGCACTTTTTAAACATTGAATAAATAGTTTATGAAGCGTAAAATACTAAATGTAAGTACTAACATATATACCACTACATCGATACATACACAACTACGCGGCTAAGCGAAATAAAAGGCAGAACTAAATAAAAGAAGCTTCTAACATTTTGTATTTTACGCATAAACTTACATGATATAGGTATGTTTCTCTAGCTATTATATTGTATATTTTATTTAGCATACATAGCGAAAAACACATTTACAACCATAAATATACTTACTATGACTTAGTATTGAATTTTACTATTAGAGTATTCTACTAAGAGTAGGAAGATTTGTAAGTATAATAAATTTTTGTGTCATTTCCTATCGTTTTATGAAATCATAGTAACATATCATTCAAAATATGATCAATGGTATATGAGTGATTCTTCTTCTTATCGAATGAGAGTGGCCAACTCTGATGTCGACAGTTTTTTATCAAGCTGCCCTAAGGGCCTCTAACATGGCTATGAGTTAAGGATTCGGTTTTCTATCAAAACCTCAAAGTTATAATTTTTTAACTCCAGAACTCATTCCTAGCACTTTATCACGTTCAGAGTTAGCAATGGGCGAATGAAAATCATTGTTTTTACATTCCATGAAAAATATTTAAGATCTAGTAAGAGCTGATAGCTGACCTAATAGTATATAGTATAGTAAAACTTCATAGTCATATTGTACATGCCATGTACACTATTTGAGCGCTTATTTGATGAAATTGAACATCACCAAAAGGTTGTATTGTGTTTTATAATAAAATCGAGACGATGTCACACCAACACCAAGAAAAATAAAATAATAACATAAAACATGCTCTAATATCGACCTTACACCCATATAAATAAGGCTGAAAACGTAACAAACACTTCCGCAACCATAAAATTGTATAGATATAATAGTACTTAGATATTTGCCGATCACCAACTGAAACATAATGTGCACAAGAACGAAAGAATCTGCACTCGAGAGATGTTTATGTTAATTTGGACACACACCTTTTACGCAGGTTTTCTTTATTTGAATTATTGTACAAACATATCTCAAATTTTAAGCTTAAGTCCCTTGATTTTATTCAAATATCTACAAGTCCATTTTTACTTCTTAAAATTTATGTGCATTTTTTCTAGTTTAGTGGCACACAGTTTGCACACCTCTCGAGCGCTGGAGGCAACAGAACAGAACCCAACGCACCAAAGCGTCCGTAAGACCGGCGTCACCAACGTGAGTCAAGCTATATCGAGAGACGCCTCAAACTCTTACCGCACAGGTTCATAAGAGAACTTGACTTCCGGCCAGCCTTAAAGTTACTCTGGTAACTGGAATATTTAGACCTTCCACGGGCCGATTGCGGTTCCTCATTGACACGCTCTGAAATGTTTCCTGCACATGTCAACACGTCATGCCATGCGACGGCACGCGGCGCGCGGCTAGCATGCATCCCACACAAGCTCCGGCAGCCAAACAAAACTCAACTCTATCGCGTACCAATACTGGCTATGTTACTCTGTACTGGCTATGTTACACTGGTCAGGAACCAATCTCTGACGAATGCGCGGAAGGTCTAGAGGGGCTCGAATTGGAATTTGGAAAAAAGCTATAAACCTCCACGACACGCTTAAAGATGCAATCTACATAATAATAATGGCCAAACAATATAACAAGCGAAAATTTTGCAAATCCGTGTGTCGTATAATTTTGTGCGTGGCTGTAATACACATATAAAAATAAATTGGAATTTAAAAAAATAAATATGAAGACTGAAGCGATCTACCAAATTAAAACCGAATAAGCGAAACCAACCTGGAACTGTGGGGACTGGCGTGGGCGCGACACGCCGGGTATAGTCCAGTAATTATAACAATTTGACCAGGGTTCAAACAAAATGGCAAATAGAACTCACTTGAAAAAAACATGTTGTCAATAAATAAACCAAATCAATTTGATAGTTCAAGTGAGTTCTATCTGCCCGATAGAAAAATTCATCACTTAGAGTAAAACCAGATATCAAAATATAGCTCTAAATAACACATCCTAAATTAGCTATATTTTTGACACCTTCGTAAGCAGGGTTCACTTAAATGCTGGAATTCTGTTTGTAATGTGATAATACGAAACACTACTTATTGTATACTAGGTATGTGATAGCAAATAGGCTATATGTAAAGCTCATATTATGCACGCTTATATTGTGCAATCATTTAATAAAATTAGCGACTTAGCAAAACTAGCTATACTCACAAATAATATAATAAGAAACACACTGGCTAACATCTCTTCAATATTGAATATATATGTAATTTTGACACAAGGAAAAAGGAATAAGCAGATAAAATGTCAATTTTTTCCAATACTATACGTACAATCATTTCGATTTCACTTAAAATTTTATCGTAAATATGTTTTTTTTTTCACGAATGTACAAACAGAACCCACAGCACGCGCTATGTTGTGGTTAGTGAGCAGGTAGCACACAGCAAGCCAGTAGGTGCGCGACTCACCTCGCGACGTCTTGCAGGAGCCGCGGCGGCCGAGCGGCCCGCTCGACGCGCTGCCCGGCGACATCCCGCCGCGCTCTTCCACTGGAGAGTCTGCAATGTAGGCCTAGTCTTATAGGGGGATAGGGAGCCGGTTGGATAGCTTCGAACGAATAACATATTACAGAATTATATCCGGTACCTAGTACCCACGACACAAGCGTTTGAATAGTGTGGGGCTAGATGGCGATGTGTGCAATGTCCCGGTTTTTTTTTTATTTGTGCATACCCATTTTGAGCATTTTTTTGTAACCTGAGTAAATTTCCCCCTGATGTTAAAACGACAATAGCTTCAATTCTGCTATCAAGTAAATTTATTCGTATTGGTCGAGTTCAAATTTTCAGCCCATGACAGCGCGTAGAAATAAATTATGTTAGGATGACTCAAACTCATTGTCGTTCTAAATTATCGGACGATTTTCGGTTATAAATGCAAATGTGTTTCTCAAAATAAATATACTCGTATAGTACATGTTCATGATAGTTTTTACGACTGATACCGCTCGCTTACCTTTTGTTAGTCAAATCAGTCGCCAAATCCCTTATTGTATTATGTATTCCTCAAATGTATGAATCAGTTAATCGTTCGAAGATATCCAAAAGAATCGGCTTATTATGATAAACATTATGTAAATATGTGTTAATATAACATCTCATGCAAATGAAGCTCAGCAACATGCCTACATGTAGAGTCAGTGACAGTGTGGGTAACATGTGTCAGTATAGAAATAGTATTATTATTGTTTTTGTAAATTTTGTTAATATTACACATTTTTAGAAACATCCCCGGGTAGTAAGCACGTTATTTTACCCACAAGTCGCTCTGTTGAGAGCATATACGATCTCAAACAAACTGCGTCGTATACGCTCAAACACGCCTTGTACGTAAAATAGCATGAGTACTGACAAAAACCTATAGTTTGTAGAACGAAGATCAGGTCACTCATCCATATTATAACTGAGTGATGCTGTGATTAACTTAAAAACGTTATTCTATCAATCACAGCAGCATTTGAGTATGTTAACTAAACGGTTTTCACTCACGTGTAATTCACGTAAGTTGTTTACGCGTTTCGGATGTTATGACATCCATCTTCAGAACGCATGTTCTGCTCGCGCGGCAGCACGCAGACTACGCGCCGACGGGACACGGGCGCGGGGGCCGGGGGTGGTGGGGGTCATAACATCCGAAACGCCTAAACAACTTACGCGAATCACACGTGAGTCTCACGAAAGTAGTATAGCACTTGAGTAATTCATGGGATGGATTAAAGGATTTTCGCTATAGAAACCGGAGGTTTTGTGACTTTCAATATTGTTTGGTTTTCATATTTTAGCTACTAAATACTGTTTTAATGATGACTACGTTTTTAGATCTACGTTTCTCTGAAGTTGTAATGAAAGCGAGAGTGTGGTTATTAGACGCATCGCATTATGTTTTGTCACTTACACTTAAGTAGACCATTCCTTGCCCCTAAAATAACGAAAAGTCAATAGAATTTGTTCGCTTTACATGTTTACTTAGTTTGTGATAACAAAGGTATTCGTAAATTACAATATTTTCTTTGTATTTCATGTTATGATATTGTATCAACAAATCTTTATTCATTTTCAGTGAATGTGTGTATTGTCAATATAACTGTTTTTTACAAAAAAATATTTCATAACAAGTACATATATTTATTTCATAAAAAGCTGGCTAGGACCTCCACCGACATCTGTTAGTATCATGACGTATATGTATCATCATTGTTGACCATGTACATAAAATAATTTAAGGTATAATAGAGAAAAAAAATGTGTATCAATCAAAATAATTTTCAAGACAGTGAAAAAGGTTACTGAATTTCAGCCAGGATCAGGATACAATACTACTATGTATAGTATGTATTTTTTAAAATCTTTATTTAAAGAAGTTTAGTCAAACACTGGGTATGCCACTTCCATATGGCTGTATACGTATAGTATGTATATACAGAGTAGTACATAGCAGTGTGTACATACCCCGGTAGAGTCCGGCGCGCTCGGCGAGCGAGTCCTGCGAGCCGCGGTAGTAGTCGCGCCGCATCGTGCCTACACGCACACACACATACATACGTCACAAGCGATACAACTAGTCGGACTCTCAAATTCGATACAAGTTCCTTTACGATTCATTTTTGATAAAAAAAAATTGTTAAGAAACAATACTATTTATGAGTGACATTCCATGTTTCTTTACCTCAGGAATAAGAAAATGTAATACTTTCCATCATGAAAGAGACAACTTAATAGCATTTTTTCTTCTTAAAAAACCCGTCAATTTTCAAATTGTGGGATTCCATCGAACATATAAATATAATATACATAGATCAATGTAACACTAATAAAATCATAATAAATATGAATTGATATGTATATATAATAGAATAGAATAAACAAAATTTACAGTTATATCGTTTCTCTATCAGGAACATCACCCAAAAATATCTTCTCCCTAAAGTAATCATTATTAACATTGTATTTAAATATTTGTGTGTATCGAATTTCATAGTACGACATGCACAAAATAAATAAAAAAACAAAGGTGGTCATGCCTCGACGCTGAACTGATTATAACACGGGACAAGCTAACATCTAGCGATATTTACATAGTAAGTGAGGCAAAAATCAAAAGGGGCCATTCAAAAACAAGTCCTAGGAAAAAAATAACTGAAATGGTTCAAAACTTCAAACTATTAATAAATGGATATTAAAAAAAATCTTTTCTTTCCATTGAGACTTTCAATTCACAATAAGTAAAAAAAATGCCATAGTTACACTTATTTTGTGACTTTCGGTTATGATTTTGTGCTATTTTAAGATACTACACCACTACAACATATTTACAACATTTAGGCCAAAGACTAAACCACATAAAGTGCGAATATAATTAGGGTGCTATTTCAAATCTATTATCTCAATGAACTGCATCAAACTAATATGACTTGGAAGAGTTTAAATATGAGTAAATATTGCATGAGTGGAATTTATATTCAGAGAATTGTAAGTATTGTAACAAAATAATATACACACAATAATTGTAAGATGAGTTTTCCAACCTATTGAAAAAAATGTTTCCCTGAAGGAATCAGCAGCTACAACACGAGAGACCACTTTCTCTCAGCGTAGCAGCTGTTCGACATATCTTTTGTTTTCTAAAATGCCCTATTTTAAATTACATTATTAATAAGAATTTGTGTGTCCAATAAACATTTTTATTATTATTATTTTTTTAATATATACTGCTATAGCTAAACGGTCTGTGTATTATTCTGTGCGGCTAAGGATTGGTTCCATGACAACATCCATAAACATAAAATGACATAAAAAGCATTTATTTCGACATTTATAAGGTGTTTACAGTAAGATAGGTTTAACATGGTATTGTATAAACTAGGATTTGTGTATTACCTACTGTATACTGATAGGCAAATCCTGGATATCATACAAGGTCTATTCCTGTGTTTGGATATCCAGTTTTTCTTATTTTGGACGCAACATAGCACTTAAACCCGATTCAAAATAACACTCATACAATATTCACAAAATTCAAACACTACCTCTGTCAGCGACATAACGCCCTGACATCTGACTGTTATAAAGACCTAAGAAAGTGTATTGTTATAGCCAAACCAAAAAGTGTAGAAATAAAGTATTTGTTCAATTTATTTATCCCTTTTATGAGCATTACACTGTTATGATCACGAAAATAAAAAGTAATCTACAATATACGCTCGTTTCATTTACAATTTTGACATGCGTAATTATTTTTAGAGCACGAAATTTAAGAAATAAGTTCCATTTCAACACTTTGGTTCCACTGTACACTACACTTTCATCGGCATATAGTGACGGGACACTACAAGACTGTGTGTCCAGCAAGTGAGTGCTGTACCAGTGAGGTTGGTGGAGGAGGGCTGCTTGCCCCCCAGCATGCCCTCGGCGGCGTGCAGCGCGCCGCTGTCCACGTGGATGGTCTTGGGGCGCGCGCGCGGGGCGGCGGCGCGGCGCGGCCGGGGCGCAGGAGCCGCGGGGGACAGCGCCTGCAGCAACTCGGACTTGTCTATCACCTTGCCCTGGAACGTGCAATGGTACAAGTTGTATTGATGACGAATATATGTATTTATTTTTTATAAATTTCTTCTCCCTATATGATTAAAATACGTCATTAAGTATTTTCTGAAAATACCGTTGATATTTTTTTGTTCAGAATATAGTGTAAATGTCTCTTCTTTAGGTCTTCTTAACCTTTTAATAACACTTAATTTTCTTATTTTTTTATTTACACATAAATCAACAGACATTACACCAGAGATTAGTCAGACACTAACTTCCATCACAAGCACGAAAGCATTATTCCTTTATGCTTGAACAAAGTGTTAATATTATTCATATTGAATAGTGGTTACGCATCAAGCGTATACCACTAGGTTTAATATAAAATCATCATCACAAATTTAAGTGCAAGGCCCTTGTCTGTGGAGCATACGCCATCCTTCCCGATCTTCTGCCAATTCCTTGATCTCCTTATACGACATGACGCCCGCCTTTTCTTTTACTTGGTCCATGTATGACCTTCTCGGCCTTTCTCTTCCTCTTCGGGCTTCCAATTTTTCCTCAATGATGTTTTTCATAAATTCGTCATGTCGTAAAAGGTGGCCAACCATCTTTCCTCTTCTATTTTCAATGGTCGCCATTATTGTTCGGTGTTCTTGGACTATTATAAAATAGAGACTCGTATTTATTGTATTATATCCATGTTCATAAAAAGGCTGAAAACCGAATGTAACCTCTCTCTCGGCCTCCTCGATGGCCTTCTTGAGCTTGTACTGGTGCAGGATGGCCTCCCGGCGGCGCGCCTGCTCCTCCTTGCGCGCCGCCTTGAGCTCCTGCGCGGCGTCCTCGCGCGCCCTCCTGGCGGCGGAGGCGGCGTCGGCCCGCGCGCGCGCCGCGTCCGCGCGCTGCCGCCGCTGCAGCGACAGCAGCATGATGCGCTCCTTCTTGCGCTCCATCTCTTCCGCGGAGTTCTGGAATGGACATAGCACGCATTTATTATGCATTCGAACGTGCAGTCTGAAAGGTTTCAAGGAAACAGTGAATACGTTTAGGCATATATGTAATGTAACATCGTTTTCACTACCCCTTTTCGTCAGCCGAAATGCAGTCAAACTCAATTTTAATTTTAAACCTTTATCGATATCTTATAAGTTGTACAGAACAATCGATACTACCAATAATGTGGTGTAATTGTATTTTTAATATGTAATAATGTATTACACAATTCTGTGTAGAAACGAGGCGTTACTGGTATCGATAATTTTCAGGATCTTTAATGATCAAGAAGTGTAAATAAATAACTCACCGGATCAATCTTATCGTCCCCTATGACTATAGCTGTGGGCTCTGCGCTGACCGGGCGGGGCGGGCGCTCCCGCGGCGGCGTGTCCCTCCGCCCCTCGTCCTCCGGCGCCCGCGCTGCCTCCCTGCTCACTCGATGCACTACAAACGGCTCCTCCTCCGCCTGCTGAGGTATCCTATCGTTCCAGTTCTCTCTCTCATCTGGACTCCGGTCGGGGCTCGTTCGTTCTTTCCTAGGAGAGCCGCGTTTCGCCCGCAAAGGCGGCTTCGGTCGCTTCGGTTGGTCGTTATCGAACGATATATAGAATCCTTTCTCGTTCTCCTCTTCTCTGTGTAGAGAGGCTCTGGCGAGCGATCTGGTCGGAGACGGTATGCGGTAGGTTCTGGTGCCGGAGGATATGTGCAGTCGGTCGATGCCTCGGAGGGTTTCTTCCTCCGAGTTGCCGATGAAGGAGATGTTCTGCGGCAGCATGTCGTCCGCGGGGGAGGCGGGCGTGGCGGGGGGCGCGGGGGAGGCCAGCTGGTGCAGGCTGACGGGGCGCGCCTCCAGCGGGCCCGCGCGCTGCGGGGTCTTGCTGCGCCGCAGCGGGGAGCCCGCCGGCGGGGACTGCGACGCAGACTGGGACGAGTACTGGAATACACGTCACAAACGTTCATGTCATTTTGGTCACGTCTCTAATGGGTTTTTGGTATGAAATGTTTAATTTAGTAGATTGACGAGCTTTTTTATTCTTCGTTTAGTTAGCTTCCTATTTCTTTTCCAAATACTATTAGGTATAATAGCCAAAATTTTAAATCTTTATGGAGTTCTAATTGTATGCATAACGTAACACATCTAAATACTAGCAGTAGTAAAGGTATACTGAATGACAAGTGGTTTAAAATAAGGAAATGATTCATATTGACAAACTATTTGAAGTATTCGCGTGGAGGTGTTAAGGCGACCTTCGATTCAATAACCAGATAAATATGTGAATACATAATTTGAAGAGATCATTTCGTATGGATCAATAGTAGAAGCATATATAAACTGGTAGGTACTGTCTCATTCTGAAATAGTTTTTATTCTGTTGCTAACATCACAGAATAGCTGTAAGATTGTTCCCGTAATAATTGGGCGCACAAGTGAAATCGGAACTAAAACTCGTCTGCCAGAACATTGTCTTGCCAGTTATTACATATATTCCTGATGCCAGTCGTGAAACATTACAACCATAAACAAAAATAATTCTTACCACAGTATAACTGAGATGGTTCTGTGCATCTCTATCTCTATCCCTGTCCCGGTCCCGCTCCCTGTCCCGCTCTCTATCCGTCCCGTTCTGGTAGCGGTCCGGCCGCTCGGGGCGCTCCGCGTTGTAGTGCACCTGGAAGGGCTGCCCCCGCTCGTGGAGGGCGAAACCCGCGGGCTGCCAGCGCTCCGCCGGCGGCTGCGGGGACGGGGAGCGCCACGTGCGCTGCGGGCTCTCGTGCCCGGGCTGGAACGCGGGGCTCTGCTGGTGGACCTGCAACGTTGGAAGTATCTACATGAGAGAAGCAAACCTAGATATGTTTATAATGATTTATTGTGTATACAAAATATCTACAATATCTCAGCGGCTTTCAGAAGCTCGGGATATAATTGCGTGGTAGTGTTTTTTTTTAAATTACAAATTTCAATTCGGCAGTTTGCATAAGTAGAGTGCTTTTACTTTTGTATTGTGGGTTTGCGCTAAATGTGCAATGATATTCAGTCAGTAACTTATTTATAAGTTACATATATATTTATATATTTATTTAGATATTTATAGTTGCATTTTAATGCATATGAATATTTTGAAAGGCACTGTACAGTCCAAAAGGTTTACAGCTCAAAATGCCTGCGTGTACTGTACACATAGTCGTACTATACGACACCTTTCTACAACGAGGCTTGTTCCTTGCTTGTAGTGAGTGCTGGACCGACCTGCCACCCTCTGAGCTCGTGCGCGTCCTGCTGCTGCGCGTGCTGCGCCCACGTGCGCCGCTGCGGCGGCGGCGGGCTGTCGTGCAGGAAGAACTGCCGGCCCTCCATCTCTCTGTACGCCGGCTCCTGGTACTCCCTGTACTCCTGGTACTGCGGCTGCTGGTAGTAGTGCGGAATGTGAGGTGTCGACCCGAAGCTGCCGAGCGGCGGCCGCGACACGTTGTGCTGGGAGCTGAATTGGCTGTGCTGGAAGGCCAAGGCGAGATGCGCTCGTCAGCATTTTGCAGGGTTAGGGACAAGCGAGGTTCTGCAAACTCATGCTGTCTAGCCGAGTGAGTTTTGTCGATGATTGGCAAGTGGAACGAGTCATTTTGATTGGAAATCCCGATTACTACACGTTTATTTACGGGGTTTCGGTGTGGCGTCATTACATATATGTTTCTTTAGTCACTCTATGCATACGTAGGCCCCAAAAATATCATTAGATGTATCACAACTGTTGCGACAAAATAAATTGTCCAAAAACTTGGTTCTATAAAACCCATGATCAAAACTGACTTTTGTCAGAACAGAAGCTAAAAGGCAACGGTTATGCTACGTAGTTTACAACAATAAACGTGAGTAAAACCCGGTTTCTGAATCAAAATAATGGCTCCGTGATATTCTAGTGAGTGTCGTGTCACCACTATTTTGTGAATTGACCATTTAGGAAGAATGTTTGGAAAACCTTGCATTTTAGTTTCCCATTAGAATTAAATTGAGAGACTTTACACCACCACCAATGAAGCGAAAATTTTAAAGAATTTACAACTGTCACTTCAAAATGTTTTTATATTACAAGGTTTTGTTCTGTGAATAATTTTTTTTAGTCTCAATTTAATCGGATTCAACTTGATTACTATTTTGAAATTTATAAGTTTTAGTTATTTTATCGCATATGCTGTGCTGCTTAAGATAGTTACTCATTACAAGATGCACTAAATATCGACTATTGCTGTCATTCACTATGCTAAACAATGACTGAGTACAAATTCAAAATGCTCATTTCAAATTCACACAGTTAGTACTTAACACATGACTTTTCAAAAATGCGATACTTACCAGCTGTGGAATGTTTTGTTGAAACTGTTGCTGTAATTGATAGGGAGACGGGGGCGCCATCGGCGGCGGCATCTGTGCCTGCAACTGTTGCTGTATCTGCTGCTGCTGCAAGAGCTGCTGCTGCTGTTGCTGCTCCAGCTGCTGTTGCTGTTGTTGCTGCAACTGTTGCTGTAACTGCTGAGTCTGCTGGAACAGTTGCTTGGCCTGCTGCTGTTGCTGTTGCTGCTGGATCTGGCTCTGCTGGCTGGCGAGCCGCGCGATGTCGCTCTGTATATCCTGTAGGCTGGAGTTCATTCTGTAATGTTTGTCGACATGTTCAGAGCTTCTGTTCTTTTAACCCCGTTCTAGTTATGTGTACAATTGGTATTGATTCGTGTACATCTATGCTACTTGTTTTTTTTGTGCACAACAATCGTACACACGCACTTGTGTTCTGTGTAAATAAATTCATGTAAACTATTTTATAATATTGTAGCTACACAAACATTTAGCTCGCAGAAATTTAGAATTTCATGTGTTTAGTGTTTGTGTGGTGTTTGAAACTGAAAAATAGCAGACGTGCTAATAAGCTCCACTGAATAGTGCTCGAAATCAAGTTATAGCGAGGAACAGAAACTCTAGACGTATCGCAAACAAAATCATAAAGTACGATACTGTCGAAGTAGCAAGTGTTCATCAAATATATAGGGTATCAGAAAGTAAGGTAAAGTACGTTAGTTTTTTAGAGCCACATGTGAAATTTATCATAACTAGCTTTAGTGTTACGTACTTTTACTCTATGTACTGTAATATTGTCGTGCTAGGAGCGTAACTTAAGCATTATAAGATAACAACCTTACTTATAAAACAGATAAGTAAGGTGGCAAAAAAAAATAAACGACTCGTTTTACTCATCAGTGCTTAAACACACATAATTAAATAAATCTATCTGAGGTATATTTGTCACTTGATACTTCGACAGACAGAGAAAAACAACACAACTTACTTGGCGATAGATTGTTGGTACTGCTCTAACACAGCGTTCTCCGCGGCTTGGTTCGCTGGCTCCACGCCCAAATCCTGTGAGGGCAATGTTAGTTTAATCTAGATATACATTTTCATTCACGTTTGCATTCATTTTACCAATGCCACATATAATGTTAGGTGAATACTCGAATAGTTACGAGCAGTGATTGGTCATGCAAGTTAATCACACAGCATGCAATTTTGAACAAGAATTACCTGAATGTATGTACATAGTTCTATTTTACGATGAAATGACTCCTTAATTCTATAAAATGATAAATTATGCTTCAAATATGAAATGGTCTTAGTGAGCTCTCAATATACATGAATTTTAGCAATGTCTGTAACAATAATGATTTTAAAATCTACTTAGTATTGAGGTAGATCAAATGATTTCGTGACATTCAGCAGAGGCGTACTATGAAAGGATATGTCGTTTACTGCTACACCAATCTTTTATTTTTGGGCTATAGTACCTGTGATGTTTTTAAAATAAATACAAAACCAATATGCAAGCAAACCTTAAGCACACAACAATAAGAAATCACAGTCGGGCAGATTCATATATGGAAATATACACATGACATGAGACAAACGATCCCAGAGCTTCTAAAATCCATGACAAATACCATCAGATACAATATGACATGACGCAAACATAAAGCTTGTTCTACCAGATATAACATGACATGAAACAGGCGACCTTACGATATGACATGAGGCGACCCTATAGCCAGTAGAACATTACCTGCACTCCCTGTTCGGGCTTGGCCTCGTCGGCGGCCGGCGCTCGCGCCCCCTTGCCCTGCAACATCACGTGCACCGACACCGTAACACACAAGCGCACCGCCATGCGGCGCGCGGCAACACATGCTGCCATACGGTGGCGTATCGAGGAGGTTATGTGTGTTTAAACTACTTTTATAAAATAGACGAGGTCCGCAATCGGTATCTATGTATTACATTAATATGACTTGTTTGCGCTATTTAATTAATTAAAAAAAAACATGAGTTGGCAATTGAGTCTTTCTAAAAATATGGCATCTTCGTCAGCCAACTTTTGGAAAGAATTATTGCCAGATAAAATAACTTTCAGTGTGTCAACTAAAAAATGAAATTATAGAATTTCATTTTAAAAAGGCTTTTATAAATGCCTAGTAGCCTTTTACAATACAGAATACACTTTTAGAACGCTTTTGGACTTTCACATTTTACGTTTTAGTGCTTTTGGAAGCTCCTCAATACACCAATGTATGTAAACCATGCCGTCAACACAGTGTCGAATGATGCCTACTACTCGGAGATATTGCAATGTGCTACAAATAGTACTAGTACCATCAAATCGTGTCTATTACTATACGTCTGTGATTTAGTGAAGTGAACCAATCGGATTTACACGTGAATTAGAATGGATTTATCTAATTTTGATAGGAATTACTTGAAAATGTACTTTCATGATTGCACTGCAATTTACAATGAGTCACTAGATTTTATGACGATATAATAATTTAGAAATTGAATAATCAGAAAAAGCTGTTATATTTGCTTTGATATAATTTAAAAGCGCGATTCAAAAACGATAATAGAATTACTGCAATGCGGCTTACTTAAAAAAAGTTAAAAAATCGTTGTACTATAGAATTGTTCGTGTACAAATTCTAAAGCCGTGTAAGCATGTATGGGTTCTATTCGTACAGTAGAACGAACCAAATAATTAAAAATGTAATAAAAAGAAAAGAGGTCCAAATAAGTAAGTGGGAGTCAACGGAGGCCACTCACCAAGGAGGCCAACTGGTATTGTAAATATGCATCCTTATGGAAATAGAAAGAAAATAATTTATTGTAAAGTCCAAATAATTTGAAATAGAAACATAACATTAGTAACATTGTGTTGTTACATTTTATAAAACAAGTACCTTTTGTCACATCTTATTTTTTTCAACTGATTGTATATGCTGAATACTGATTTACTTTTTGGGATTGAATAGTTTATCATATTTCAATCTTTGGTACTACAATAAGTGCCAGAATTATATTGCATTTATTTACTTAATGATTTCATGTATTTTTATCAAATTACTTGGCATTTAATGACAAGTAAACAATTGAGTAATTTTTGCTACATATCTATAAAATATAACAATCACTGTATAGTCTGTTACTGAGACACAGATTCCTGAAGTTTAATCTACGTTTATTTGTGCATTTAGACAGTAGTTTTATATCCATGCTGAGTGTAATATTATCACCTTTTACCAACATTAGACAAAACATAATTTAGACAATACCTACTAACAAATTCCCAATTAAACGAGCAAATATACTTTAGCCAAAACAAACACCATTCCATCACGCAATATCTTTATTTCTCTGCTTTTCACATTCTTGCACAAATAATTATTTCACTGCATACTGTAAAATTGGGCCGGCCGTTCTGTAAAATCATTTAACATGGCTTAGTCGTCAAAGACAACTAAGAAACGTACCCCCAGTTTTTTCTAAATTGCTGCAAAAGTCAAGATTTTCATCACCAGTTATCATGCACAACTAACCCCACCCAGCACATTACTAGCCACCACAGACACACAACCAACCCCACATAGTACATTAGTACCCACCACAATCCCACACACACACACACACACAGCTAACTCCCCCTAGCGCATTACAACCCACCACACACAATTGTCCCCACAAACCACATTACCACCTACTACACAGACAAACAACTACTCCCACATAGCACATTACCACCTACTACACATACAAACAATTACCCCCACATAGCAACATTACCACCTACTACACACACAAACAACTACAACCACCTAGCAAATTACTACCTACTACACACAAACAACTACCCCCACATAGCACATTACCACCTACTACACACAAACAACTACCCCCACATAGCACATTACCACCTACTACACGCACACACAACTCCCCCACATAGCACATTACCACCTACTACACACACACACAAACAACTCCTTCACATAGCACATTACCACCTACTACACACACACACAAACCACTACCCCCGCATAGCACAGTACCACCTACTACACACACAAACAACTCCCCCACATAGCACATTACCACCTACTACACACACAACTGCCCCCATCTAGCACATTACCACCCAGCACACACACACACACACACACACTCACCCTAGTGACAGCCTGCAAGAAGGCCTGCTGCCCCAGCTGCTGGCGCTGGCGGCTGACGGCCGCCTCCATGCGATGCTTGTCCTGCTCGATGCGACGTCGCTTCTCCTCCAACTTGAGGCGGATGTTGTTTAGTTGAGCTTGTTGCGTCGGCGTGGATGCGTCGTCGGTCATGTCGTCACCATCTGGAAATTGAATTTGTTTGAATGAAACAAGTGTATTTCTGAGGGATGACAAGCCCCCCATGGCTTGTCATCGATAAGAAAAGATAAATCGAAAAAATTTCTATTTGGTTCACTATCAAGCCGCAAGGGAGCGATGGTTAGTCTTTATTTTAGGTATCGTGATAATATTGAATCCTGCGACTGACATAGACAAACTTTTACCCGTAACAATCCGAGTGAAGTCACGGATATACACTAGTAAAATAATGTACATACTTGGATGATGCTCGTGTTGTAGAAACTGCTGTTGCCACGTGGTAGTGTTGGGAGGTGGTGTTGAGAATGTGGTCGTTTTCCGCCGGTCAACTGTCTCGCTCTCACAGCTCAGCTGGGACTGCAGGCCTGAGCGAGATAGAAATAATAAGACTTTTTATACTGTGGTGGCGAAACAGGCATTGATTTGGTTTTTGAGATAGGTTTTTAATGAAAGACTTGGGTCATTAAATATCGGGCTTTTAAACGGCGGCCAAATTATTCCATCCCATTCGGACAAGATTATTTTTTATTCTATAATTGTTTTGTTTACTCATAAAATCTATCTTTAATGAACCGGGTTATATTAAAATTGTTACAGAACAATTTGATACAAAACCATTGTCAATGCTTGTTTCTTAATTTTAATTCTAATAAAATTAACATTACTAGATCATTTTTGCTGAAACGTGAGTAATTTGGAAATATACAATGGGAATATGTGGTCCATATCAAATTTAGTCCGTTGTATTAGACACGAGACACGAAAAGCATATCAAAGCTTTCTAAAAGTTAATATTCTAATTATTTTTACAAAGCTCTGTAATTTTGATAGAAGACATATAATTTAGTATTACAATCGTTGCCAATGTGCAGTATTGTGCAGTATCGTGTCTTACGTCGGCTGAATGAAGCGCACATGTAAAGCCAAAACTGCGGCCGGCTAGAAATAAGAGGACAAGCTACATGCAAACAATACAAGCATACTTACTAGATAAGCGAAACATCTGAGTATCAAGTGTTTTGTACACTTTTCTTTCACTATGCAAACAGACTACCAACACAGCTAACAAAAGGGAAACAAAATTTTATAATTTAGTATACCTCCATGATAATAGTATCGATTTCTTTTTGAAACTTCTGTGTCTGTGTGTATCAGTTCAATATTTAATTTTAGAGTGATGGTTGTTATACATAAACGTTACCTAAAAATGTCTGACTAGTATAATTATTGAACTTTATATCAAACAGTTGTGTATTTTTTATTTTTACAAGGAATGGGTTTGCACTTTACCATAATTCGCCTGATGGTAAGCAATCATTACGGTCTAGGATGCGTATAACGTGCTTACCCAGTAAGATCCGATTCACTCTCGCTTTGAAGATCGCAAGGTTATATTCCGCGGGGAACAGGGAGTCAGGCAGGGAGACCAAACAGATATAGAGAGTGACTCTTACTCGAATTTTATACACATATATTATATAGAATATCAAGATATGAAATGAGTCTTGTTTGCATAGCAATACAGTCCTATGTCCACTGTGGTGGTGTGTCCTCGTATTTCTACCGGCTACGTCCCACCTACCTTGGTCGCCATTACTCCTGATCTTGAGGTCTGCGAAGCTCGTCTTGATTGGTTCGTCGTTTGTTTCTCTATCGTTTAAATAGAACCCGTCGCCGCCGCCTTTATGCGCGAATGAGTTGTTTACTTGGTTAAAGTTTAGTTGTTGGTTGAGTTGATTGAGGTTGTGATTTTGGTTGATGTTGAGTTGGCTGAGTGATATCGCGTCGCTGCTGAGCTGTCGTCTGAGCGGTTGGTGGTCGGAGGGTGGTTGTGGTTGCGAGTTCTGTCTGGTTATGGGTGTGGTTATCCGGTCGTCTCCGTTCGTAAAGTCCCCGTGTATAAACTGTATGGAGCCGCGAATGTCTTGCCGCGACGAGCGCAGCGGGGGGTTGTAGTTGTCTAGGGGACCTGGAAGGAACCGGGGACCAAACTAAATATATGCCACCAAATAATCAACTGAAATAGAAGCTGCGTGACCGAAGCGAGAGCTTATATGAATACTTGGCGACACTAACATGCGACATTGATGAGCTAAACAGTTACATGCACAAATGCTTAGTATTCGATCATATTCCAGTGTCAATACTTAATATTGCTAAATGTAGATTACGGAATCCAAGTTTATTTATAGGGTTTAAACATAGATAATTGAGACAATACAATGATACCAGAAATTTAGGTATTACATGAAAACTAGAAATAAAATAGAAAAAACTCTTTTAAAAATGACAAGAAGTTGTAAATCTGCGCGTGACTACAAGACAAAATATGTATCTCACCTGAAGGCGCGGATATTTTCCTAACATTAGCTAAGGTCGCGAGCTCCTTCTCCGGGTTCCTGCCAGCGAAGTGCAATCTATCCTGCGACCCTCCGAAGTTCTCCACTGTGAGCTGACTGTCCTCAGTGACTGAGGAGCGCCGCGACCGCCGCCCTGCGAACGAATTCTCGCGGGAATCTGCCCAGTTGGAGGGTCGGCCGGCGGCGGGGCCGGGATGGGGAGATTCTATCACTGAAACAGGAAAATTGTTAAGAATTACTTGATGTTCAAATTCATATCGTCTACTGGGATCTTAGTCGATCTCTGAATGCTTGATAATGAGCATCATTGTGATCTATGATTTAACACGTTAACTTAAAAGGAATTTGGAAAATCTTGGGATGTAAGACTCAGGATACTTCGAATAATATTTTCAAATATTGCTGTAACTCAATATTTCTCTCAACTCAAAGTTGAGGTGACTACAAACTGTATGTTCCACTCACCTGAGTCATCGTCCCTGATCCCCCTAGCGACGGAGGCCAGTGTAGTGATGCCCCTGCCTCTGTGCACCACGAACTCATCCCGCTGCGGCGAGGCGCTGCGCCTCTCCGGCGTAGAGCACGCGGAGCGCCCCGCGGGCGCTCTGGGACGCACCGCGCACGCGGACGGAGACCGGGGGACTAGGGGTAAGAAGACTTGATTAGAATGGTGTCGGGGTCTCATTGGATATGTAATTGTATATGAAAGAGTACAACCATTTTGGATTGGTCTCTTTGGCTCGAGGATTCTTTAAGTTAATTTGAGAGTAAACATCCATATCTAGACACTGTTTATACAAAATCAGGTACATTATACCCACCCTTTCCAAGACGAAGGGACATTGTGATAGGTTTTAGGCGCTACCTCCTCCTGGGGGGAGTGTGGGGATGCGTAAATGCATTTCCTCGACGTAAAAAAGAGTACATTATAATATTGAGTAAAAAAAAATTGAACGTTAACATTTAACTTGAGTACTATTGAGATATGTGTAATGTAGGGAACAAAGAGCTGTATGTATGTATGTTTTTGTAGTGTTATATAGCTACTTAGTCACAATTTAAACAAAACTGATATAGGTACATACCGTAACACTAAGTACTAAAAAAATTAAGGTACTAAATGGCAAAGTAAATGGAACAAACCAAAAAGTACAACTACTTTAAAAAGTTTATGTTTCTAATGAATGATTAATTTTGATTTCTATTTTAATAATTTAAAAACTAATATTTATATTCTGCTTCTACGTACAATTCAAACCTGGGAATCCTGAGGACATAACGTCAATTATTCCCGAATACAAAAATATAAAAAAATATCTGAAAAAAAAAGAAAAAAGAAGAGAAGCTCATGCACAGGCGGGAACCAAATATCAGAAGCTTTATGATACACAATGATGTTATTCGCACATTGTTATTATAAGCGTGTATGTGTGTGTGTGATGCTCGGAAATCATGTGGAATTTAACCAAATATGTAGAAATAGACATAAACATACTTACACAATATACACACACATATAAACAAACACACTGATACGCGAACACACAAATGGATGACCCGTTATTTCTGTTTATTGCGATAAACACACAATAATTCTGATCCGGGGAAGGCAATGTATGTATCTTTTTCCATATCTATACAACGTTCATATTTCTTTAACTTAGCTCAATTATTTTTTTTAAACGAGATAAAGCATTAAAACGAAACTTTATACATTTATGACAAGCTAGTTTAGAAACTAGAAACTAACTTTAATTATATATTTTAATTAATATTAAGTAGTTCAAACAAAATATCAATCGCTTCTAATATCATCCGGTTTACATGGCAGTGCGCCCGGTCAAGATATACCCAAAAATCCTTTCTTAGCGGATGCCTAGGTCATAGCAACTACCTGTATGCCAAACTTCAACCCGATCCGTCCGGTAGTTTGGGCTGTGCGTTGATAGATCACTATATCAGTCAGTCAGTCAATCAGTCGGTCACCTTTGATTTTGATATATTTAGACTCATATTTTCGTATTTTTTCTCAAAAATGTTTAGTTAGTATTCACAAATGGGTGTATTTGATTGCCTCCCGGTGTGTGCGGGGTGTATGACGTCACAACAGAGGTACCTGCGAAGGGCGGCAGGCGCGGGTCCTCTCGCCGCAGGTCGGGGATGGCGTGCGGCGGCGGCGGCGGCAGGCAGCGCTTGTGGCGCACGCCGTGCTCGTTGCACGCCTCGCGCGCTGCACACACACGCACGCTCACCCACACGCACGCACGTGCGACCAGGTTTTATACATCACGTACACAAACGCACGCATGTGTTACTTTTTTATAGCTTCCGTACACGCACGCACACAAGCACGTACTTATCGTGTTATACACGCACTCAAACGAAACCATACGTACGATTTTAGTTAGTTATTACTACGCGTGGTTTTTTTTCCTCAAATTTTGATAATACGTGCGGTACGCGGATCACCCTGTCTTACCTTTTCTCGTTGCGATTTGAATGGTCGGTGAGTAATTTGACGATTGGGTAATAGATCAAAGGAGACTCCTGAATAAGTTTATATACAAAAAAAACTAAATCAAAATTGGTCTCGTCGTTTGGAAGCCACCATGACGACACATATTCGCGGTGCCATAGATAGAAAGATAAGTCTAATTTTTTGAACACTTATGTGGCCGGGCGTTTTTAAATTGTGCCGATAACCCAAGTCATACCAATCTACAATGCTAAATGACCTCACGCAAGTGTCACAGATAAATTTAATTTATCGTCGTCATTCATTTTCAAGTGAGGTCGCAACGTGCCGATGTCTGCAGTTCCAAGACACGTCCCGCACGTACGGAGATATGTCACTGACCTCTAAGTTTCAGATTACAAAAACATGCTGTCACTTTGTAATCCAAACTCGACCATGTTTTGACAAATACGAGCCGTTTATATCACGGCTCGATTTCCAAGAAAATTCGATATGTTGAAGTTTTTTTTTTAACGATAACATGCACCAGGTTGCACCTGAAAGTAATTTTAGTTCATAATTTTGCATAAACTCGATCAGACATAATGGAAAACAACAATCATTTTACAGACAATTTACACAAATGTGTGTGTGCAACTATGATATGAGAATCCCATAATAATGCATAATCCAAGCCAAATAGTATCGCCGGAGGCTCCAAATTGCAAAAGCAAGACAGGGTGACGACAGACAATAAATAGAGAAACTTATGCGCTAAGCGAATTTGAACCTTAATCAGTTGACTTACCTCTCACACTTGAACAGCATTACTTACAATAGAAAGAGTATAACAATATTTCATAGCATTTCTAACACTTTTAAATCATAAACGCATTTCCAATACATGTCACATCCCGCGTCTAAATACAGAGCGAGTAAAGAAAGTAAAGCGAGCGTTCGACCGCTTCCGTGAAGTTTTTAATTAATTAATTAATAGTAATTAGTAAGAAATGCGGAGAATCTTTGATATTATGACCACATACTCCCATTGCGAGCTAATAGGTACATTACTGAGCATGCATACTGGGTACAGAGGGCGGCTCATGTTGGCGCGCAGTTAGTTCCACTCACCGCTGGAGGGCTGCTTCACGGACTTGACGGGGTGTACCTCCAGCATGTTGAACAGGTCCGCCAGCATCGCCACCAGGTTCTGACGCATCGACCTGGAACAGGTGAGTTATTACTTCAATCTTTCATACATCTCAAGTTGTTCCATTTAAATTTCCATCAAACCATCTCGACCATGGTTCTTAGACAGAATCTTTTAGAGTACAAATACAATTATACAAATCAGAAAGAGTGACTAGAAGTTATACAATAATTAGTCAAGAGTTTTGTACTTCATTCGTCAACGGCTCAGGCGAAGTAAGAAGGAGATAGATGCTTATATAAGTAGACACAAGTAACCCTCACCCCCTCATGTAAGTAACATCCTCGGGCAGCATGTGGAACACGTTGTGCGGCAGCGCTGTGCGACAGAAGTCGTAGACTAGCATCAAGTTGTGTAGGCAGTCCTGGATGGAGGCCATGCGGCCCGCGCGCACGGAGCTGCGCGGGAGCGCCTCGGGGCAGTAGAACGAGATGAGCGCCGCCAGCGCGGTGCCGTCGCACAGCTGCTCCAAGCTGGTCACTGTCGGCACTTGGGTAGGAGAGTCCTGGAAACAGATGAGGCATTGCGTTAGTATATGTTTTGGTCTTCTTATACCTTCGAAATATAGCTATACGATATTGTTACTTCATAAGCAGAGGATACCCCGAACAAACTGAGAGCGAGCAATCAAGGCCACACAGGATGGTTTTGTGAAGCAAAACGTAAGAGTCGCCGTTCCGAGAAGTCTGAAATATGGTAGTGGTGATCAAATAGTACACTTTGTAAAAACGACCCGTTGTCAAATTCTGTTTAGGGCAAGCAGTTGTTTTCTCTGGTGAGCAATCGTCCAGACGACATTACCTCTGCCTTATTGAGCGCGTGGCAGGCGGCGTTGACCCAGGCCAGGATGCCCTCCTCGTGGCTGGCGGGCGGCTGCAGGTGCGCGCCGAAGCGCTGCACACACGACGCCACGCGGTCCGGCGTCACCACCTCGCGCGCGTACAGCACCATCAGCGCTTCGATCACGCACATGTGCGCGCTCTGCAATTTAACAGAATAAAAACTTTTACATACGAGTACAAGAGATTAACCATTTGTAGAATAATTAGGTATGCTATGTAGGTACTGACTGTTCCATACGATGCTGTGTCAGTCAGCGTTTTGAAAGTCTGTTAGGCTTTACATAAAACATTAAACTTAGTTTAAAGTATGGTCATTCGGCATTCGTCTGCTCTTATCTCACTATAGTCAGTAAATACTGGAGATTACACGTATACTCTAAATTGTCAAGCTCGGGCACGTCTTAAAGACCTGCCGGATATTCCAATGGTAAAAGAAAAAAAGACTCACCAGTTTGAGCGGGTTGGTCTGTATGAGCACGGTCTCGGTGAGCGCGCAGTCGGGCGGGTCCAGCACGGGCACTCCCTTGCGCGCGAAGGCCTGCAGGATGTTCCAGTGGTTGAGGCTGTGGTAGTTGGGGTCGGAGTACATGTTGGCCAGCGCCAGGCAGTACAGCTCCGCGTTCGCCAGCCCGCCGCATATCGGCGGCTTCAGGTGCTCCTGATCCTGGAAACGAGAAAAAGACATTTCAATGCGAGGAATACATACGTTTTAACTTTATTATTCTTTGTTTCTGACAACTCGACAGTTACTTGACCGATTTGGTTTTGATACAGACTCAAAATCCGATTATTCCAAGCAGTACACCTACATTATTCCGTGAAGCTTTCTGTAAACACCCACTCGACACTCAGATCTGTCTAAATCTCGATAAATAGTGTCAAAACCAGTCGGGTTGCTAGAAACATAAACATAACAAATCGTTTTTATGTGCGATTTCACCAACGACCACTATTACTTATAGTAGAATATAGCAGTAGGTATATAACGATGCCCTAATAAGGAAGGACATAATAATATTATCAGTTGAATAGGCAACGTTCACGTCACTCTATTAGGCGTCATCTTTATATCCATTCGAGGTTTAACTCACAAACAGTACGGATCCCAATCTGAGGCACTCTGAGGTAGTCATTTTCGTTGTTTCATTTATTTTACCCTTGTTTTCGCAAACTGTAGGTAGAAACACTAAGAAAATTAGGCCAATTTCCCGTAACGAAATAACTTAGGACCGGCGCGACGGGCAACGGGCAAGTACTTAAGAAACCCTTCTTGAGCGAGTAGCTACAGAGGACCGGCGTTTGACCTAATTTCACACCCGGGACAGTCTGTATTGTCTGTCCTTCATAAAACCCTAAGCAATGCGACAGAGACTGCTCAATGTGGCGTGATGAGAAGATCTAGATCAAAGTTAGGTCGCGGCCTATTTAAAAATAGGCCGGAGAAGTCGGCAAGTTCTGTGTTTGCTATCGAGACATCTACAGCCTACTAATAGAGCCTCAAAGGTCGCTCGAGCCCTGATTACGTCAGCTGATCAGATAAGGGACTTAACAGATGTCGGTGTGTACATAATTGATGTAGAAACTAGGTCCTGGCGTGTTTATAAAAGCTGAATGTCCTTGTGATCGAAGACGCTATAAATATACTTCATCTTCAGTGTCAAAAGATCTTATGATATCGTAACGACATAAGCTTAAGCATATACCTACCTACAAAAACATTTTACACGCAAAGTACATGTCATAATGTCACAAACGGATAAAATTAATAATTTACACAAACATCGCATCGGTATCAAAGTAAGAATTGATCGATTACATATATCTAACATCTTCAGCTCTTTGATAATGAAATTCTCATCCAACTGTTACCCTTCACAGGGTCCATTATATTATTATTCTCAGCTGTGGGAACATCAGCATTATTCTCACGTGAGGGTGCGAGGAACAACAGTGGGCAAGTGAGTTAACCTTGCGACAGGCGGGTGCGGTCGCGCCAGACGGTCTCTGTCGTGACGTCATTATCACATTACTACCCCTGCCCAACCCTCGCTCTAAACGAATTTTTGCCGTGAAAGAGGAATTACACACGTGCCTGACATATCGCAATTTAGGGGCATGAAAATTCAGAAGCTTTGCTTTTGATTATATTGCAAAATACTTGGTCAAGTTTTACGAATTTTAATGAACACTGAAAAATACTGTATCTGTGTACCATGATTATTTCATATCTTATATACATGTATTAAATATTTATTTTATTCAAATATTTACAAAGGGAAACCGTTGAGGAAATCTAATTAAATATGCTCTTAATTATTTTTAACTGATGACACTGTGCTTAAAATGTACTCTTTAACGGTGTATTATTTTTTAGAGGTCCACGGAACATGATAGTCATAAAGTTTAATGTTATCGTATAAGAAGGTCCTCGTAAGAGATGTACTTATTCTAGTAAGAAACGGATACTGTGTCGGTCATTAGACCGATTTTACTGTTATACAGTTTTACTTTCTGTAAAATTTGAGATTTAAATTATTACATCTCAAATTTTACAGAAAGTAAAACTGTATAACAGTAAAATTCTTCACTGTTTATTTATTTAATTTAACAGTACTATTTTATATTTTGTTTTATGACTGATTTATATGAAGTAATCGTTCCACTATTTTGCACACTGCCTGTAACGAGTGTTATGTTAAAGATAAGTTATAGTTTTCCGCTGCACCCTTACAAGGAGTGGACTAGATATTAAAATGCCAATATATAAACAAACTTGTCTAAGTCCTAAAATAGTATATCCCCCACATTCTAAAAGTGTTGTATAGAATCGATATACATAGTTAGCAATCCAATCTCGGTCGCGTGTTTGGGCCAGACCCGCGCCGGGTAAACGACACGCGAAAACCGAAAAAACTGGTTCCGTTGCAAAAACATAATGTGACAAGATTACAACATATTATTACCATCTCATTGACCATGGCTCTATAACCGCTGCGAATGTGAAATGGCACTAACAAATGGACAATGTATCGACCTCGATAACTCTCACTTTTGCCCAAATTCCTATGCTAATAGCGTTAATAACAATTTGTATCTTGCATTCAGGCGTTCGAAGCCAATTTAGAGGTCTAAGAAACGCTTGAAATGTAATACATTCTAGATTTTTAACTAATTCTAAATGATAAATGAGGCGAAGCTGAACTGTTTTGATGGCTTCAAAAGGAAATTACGAAACAAAACAAACAATGCGACAGCTGAAACAAGCCAAAATATCAGTCAATGCCGTGTCACCGCATGTAGCAGTACAATGTCTCACGGCTCATTTAGATGGGCCTTGTCATATATTCATACAAACAAAACAGTTTGGGTCGTCGCTATACGAAATGAGTGTCAAAAATTATGACTGCGCAGTGCACCACTGCATAAAACTAGCCTTAAATATTTGGTTTATTCATTTTCAAGTCAATCAAAAGTCAAAAAACAGAAACAATGCAAGTTTATGGAACTGTTAGCAACTCTACTGGGCACAAAGCTGTACAAAAGTTCAGTCAACGTTAGGACATACATACACTAATGGCTTTGCCCTGTCGAGACGTGACCGCTTCAGACTGACTAAAACAACCCCTCCTCCTTCACCCTAACTAAAATATATTGCGTAGCTCTACACTAATATCAATATCGTTTGATTGGAATATTCAGAAGATTCACAACAATAACTAAAACTAATGTTTTGTAATCCTAAATGCCTATACGTTTCCATCTTATTTGATTCTATCTCGAACATGTTAATTGGCCGAAATAGCAATCAAGCTACGGGAATTTAGAGTACTCTCTATAGCTGTATCTCATCAATCTTACGTAGTTAATAAACACACATCAGAGATAATTCGAAATCAAAATAAAACTCGTGTCTAAACGCGTCCGATACACGACCAAGGAAAATAAACAAGTTGGATTCCGACGTGTTCTCTAAATCTTTCGGTGGCGTGCGTATAATTAGAGTTGTAGGACAAATGTCGGCGCCTGGAGTCGGGCTATTGTGGTGACATTACAAAGGGAGTCCTATCTCTCCTGTAGAATGGGTGTCGAGTGACCCGCGGGTGCCGCGGGTCAAGGAGACAGCGCCGTCCTCACAACGACACTTGCATATACTCGCCTCTACTATTGTGCTGCAAATGTTACGGACAATGTTGGGCGTTGAAATAAACGTATGTACGTACATAGGTGGACGCGAGTTCACCTACTCGTAGCATTGGATGAGCGCTCTTTTACTACACATGTAGATATGTCCTTAACACAAAATTCAGTTACAAGGAATTTAAAAAAACATGTTTGTTATGTGAGTAACCGGTCGATACGCAGACCTTAACAAATAGAGCTATCAGACGTATCAATTCGCTAATAACTACGAATGAATCATAGAATAAGAAATCTGAGGCGGTTGACTCACACACATATTAAATTGCGAATCTTGACTCATTATTCGAAAACCTTTAAGAGAAATTAAAGTTTAGAGAAATAAAAAGTTCAAGTAGAGCTTGAAGCTTGCGAAGAGCACGCAGAAGATCAAGAATTTAAATCGAGATATAATGATCATTAAATGCCAGAAAATTTTACGGAAATAGACATTACCTACTTCGGTAACTTCCTAAGACAGTCTCTTTTATAACTTCCTCTGCTCTCGAAATGCGAAAAGGGAAAACTATATGCATAAGATCCGTTCACACAGAGAGAGACAAAAGTTCAAATTTAACCAGAGGCGGAAATGGAGCATACTATTTTTACTGGGAGCAGGAACCACAGACGAAACTTTGGTTTCGGGACGACCGGACCAAAATAATAGACTGCTTAGTAATTAGTATTCAATTAGAGTAAAGCTAGAATGATTAGTGAATGAATTCATTATGAACTAATTAATTTTGTTTAAAATCCAGTAACAAAAAACAAAACAGATTGGCGATTTCGTTTCTATTAGAAACTGAACAATCCAATCTTGATAGACGTATAGAAGTAATTGATTGCAGTTTAATCTCGTCGGTCATTGAACTCACTTGAGACAAAGGACTGCAACATGCATTTCGAGTTCATACAACTATAGTTTCAAACCCGAAAATCTTGTCTACAAGTCGCAAAATAAGAGTAACTACAGCCAATATTGTTCGGCTCTCTGAATCAATAAACTTGTACATCAAATGAGTATTAGCAAACAATGGTTAGTTCTGATATGAGGAAAATTAAATTAATGTTATGATACATTACGCGTATTACCGAGCCGTGACGATGGAGCTGCTGTATGATCCTAGGTCGAAGATATTTGATTCAGTATGCGATTCACTTGACTATCACCTAGAGAGCATCGGGAGATATTCCCATCTTCGTGCAGATAGGATATAAACATTCGAATGATGTAAATCTAAAGAGAAGTCTCAACGAACAGGTAGTTCAGTGAAATTTCATTTCAATAAACAAGGACTTTTGTGAGATAACAAGTGCAAGAGTTGATATGATAAGCAATCTTTACAACTTGCATTGTTCAGCTGCCTGTCTCCACATTTCTTTCTTATCACACAAATATCTCTCACTGTAAGCCTTATTACGTGCGTTCTAAAAAAAGGAGAAACCTTTTACGATAACATTATCTTTTATCTCTGAAATACAACAAAACAGATGTACTCGACGTTTTAGTCGGTAAATTATTCTTTTTCTCGCGGTTTCACGAAAAGGGTCAAAGAAATACAATAAAGGTCAGTCAGAACACAGCCAATCTAAAATTTTATTACATTCTGAAGCAATAATTGCTCATACATTGTAGTTCTTTGTTGCAGAGGATATTTGGTTAAACCTAAACACCTTAAACGTTCGCAAAGCAACCGTTAATGGACATCCGGCCCAAACAGGGCTGCGATAAAAGGCAAAAGTTCTCCGTAATCATTAGTCAGAAGTCAAGCCTCGACCGCCTGGGGATAGAGTCGACATAGAATGTTGGGCACGGACAGGTTTACAATGCCCATAGGCAGGCTTGTTGGTTTATGGCCATAAGAACGGTCCGGTCCCGAAACGAGCTAAGTGGGCAAAATCGTCTAGACAAGTAACGGTATCAAAATTTCTGCTATAAAACACGCTTCACTGGAAGACTGTGTTAAGCCTATTTCTTAGAAATCATAGGCATAAAGAACTTGGGAGCTTGCGTAATAAAGTATGCGAAGGAAAAGCTGATGCCTTGATTTTAGTTTTCCTCCTCAAGTTCACTAAGTGCAATGCGTTCACTGTTCAACATCACTTCATTTGTATTCACTCACCGTTAGCACAACTACGATGGGTTTGCCTTTCTTGGGTCTACTTCGTCTAGTAACAGCCATGTTGTTGGCCGCTTATAGCTAGTTTCTGGCACACACTGCGATCAGATTACCGGCGGGCGCTCCCAGTAGAGCATTCTACCAGCACTGGTGGAGGTGGCGTGACTCCCGCTGTATAACCACGTAACCGACTTAGATTGCCCCGATCAATATTCTGCCTAAGCATAACCTGAACTTTTATTCAAGGGCAGCTGCCGCCTCGTAACTGAAACTCCATGATAACAGTCGTTATACAAGATTTACCGACAGACGTTGTTATGATACCCAGGTGTATTACCCGATCGTTTTGGAACACATTCCGCCTCCATTTTATATATGAAAAACAACGTTTACGGTTGGAGTAAATAATTCACCTAATAATGTGGGCAATTGGGTCGTAGTCTCGAATGAATGAACAGTATTTGTAAGTTTTGCCACACCTCGCACGAATTTAATGAAGCAGAATAAGCAATTAAACATTATGTAAGGTAAGTTATAAAGAAGTAGTTAATATCCTCTCGTCCCAAAACTGGTCTGACCCGTACTCGTTTATGGTATTTTGAAGTTTCACTTTCGCAAACAATTGAGCAACCGATTTATGGGAAACATTTGGTAAACAAGGAGTTGAAATAACATGTTTTGAGGGTCGATATGGTAATGACAAACCTTTTATCAGAGAGCAGAGATATATATAGATTTGTATCGAGAAGAAGTAGAGTGCAAGCACCCGGGGAGATAGTAAGACGAGCAATCCAATCGGCTTCCGAAATCCGAGCTCCCACAAGGTGCGAGGTACATACATACTCGTATATCGCTTTTTGTTCTCGGCTACATGTGTTTAGAAACACAATGAAACTTCTCGATGCGAGCCGTGAGTGGAAAACACAGGTCAGAGTAAAACTTTGTACAAACAGTTGCGTATTGATCTGTGCTCTCACTGAGTACCTACACCTACATCAGTGCTTATTTACATGCGTACATCTACTAGACAATACTTTATTAAACATTTAAATGATCTTACTATCGCCAATTAGTATTTTGAAGTTCTGTAGTTTAATTTTACACGTTAAAAAAAAATTCTTATACACACTGCCCAAATGACCTCATACAATTATTTTCAACAATAGGTAACGTGATACCGTTTCAGTCATAAGGACATGAAATACGAGTTCCGAATCGTGAATTGACCAATTTAAATATCGGTTACACAATTGATGTGCTAAATAATAGAAACTGCAACGTCACCTATGCTCAATGCTCATTTCTGTATTTATAACGAACATCGCTAAACGGTTGAAAACAACAAATATATTTATGCAACGCTATATTTATTTACATATAACAGCTCGATATAAGGAAAGCCGCAATGTTTGCAAACTAAGATGGCTCGAGCAAATCTAGTGAAAAACAAATAAATAGAGTTACTATACAAAGGCAGTGAAAACTGAACGTGAGAACCGAGTAAACACAGGGGAGAGAGGCCAATGATCTTTTATCTTTACGTTCACGACGTGGCGGGATTGGAGACAAGAAGCCTTCGGAATAATAGATAATGTAAGAAAGTGACACTTTAGTGTTTATATTGATTCTTTACAAGTTCTAGTTTCAGGACTTTACTAAAATTAACTCCTAACTATAAGTTATATTTAGTTTCTTTCTGCGTGAACCAGCAGATTTCATTGTAAAGAATGTATGTAAATATTACCTTTAATGCCTCATTTTATGCTAGCTTACGTTAACTCTCAAAAGACATCACCGCAAGTACTCTGTCGAGAATTTTTGTAAAAACTGTTTTTGTCAGTACCACAGCCACTCATACGAACTTACTTTATAGCTAGCTCTGAATACGATATATAGCACTATAATAGTGTGTTACCTCATGATCCCGGTAAAACGGCTCCTGAAGATTCTCCGGAACCCTGTTGTTGAACGCCTTCGACAACAGCCATTTGATCGAAGCTCGCTGCTTCGACTGAAACAAAACAAACACACACATTATTATTAATCTAACAATTCAACTACTTATTCAATAAATTCACGTTGTAATGGAACACCATGGCAATTTCCCATACACACACATAACGTAAAGATGCAAATCTATCAACGAAATATCAACAACAGTCATCTATAACGAGCACCAGTGATCGTCCTTTACGTCAATTGTCGATACAAGGTATAATTGCGAACTGCCAGTCGAATAGCAGTCGTACCGTTCTGGTATGGCCGGCGTCCGCTTATTGTGATGCACGACCAATAGGTGGTACCGAATCCTTGTCCTAATTTGTCTAGCCAACAATTACAGCGCTATAAATCGCTTGAATCAATAAAAGTGAAACATTCATACGCCGCTTGTCTAATTTAAATGCAACTAAGTGCCTATTGACACGAATGCGATGGTAACTGTGGAAACAGGGCACATCTGTTGGGAGACTATACCGGTTGCATGCAGTACTAAGGTAATAAATATGAGATAATTGAGAAGACGCGTATTCGCTACTTCTTTAAACTACTGTATTCTTTACTATTACAAGTGCTCTACAAATCTTGCATTGCTTGTATAACACTATGAAGACAGTAACAATGATCATTGATCCTGAGACACTTTCAGAAAGCACATGATAAGAACCAATAAGGGATACCGTGAATATTATCAGCAATGTCAAGGTCAGTAGCGCCGATATCAGAAAGCCATGCCCGTCCCCGGCCAGCACCATGACACTATGGCCTACTCTATGGCTCGCTGCATGGATGCCATCGTGATTACACGAACCACACGCGACTTGTTCACGCAACATTCTGATAATACACTAAACCAATAGTTACATGCGACTCAATGCAGAGATGAAATCTGTTGATACATACGAATTATGGAGACGCTTTAACGCTCAAGTAGAGTTAAATTATAGATTGTGAGTCGGTAATTAGGTTTTGTCGACGTGTAACGGAATGTAAAAGTGGAAGTAAATTTTTTGATGTAATTATTGAATCACACATCTAAACGAATATCGCTAAGGAACTATAATAACAATCGATAATTTTTTTATTAATTTTATTTTATTTTGTAGCTTTCATACAAGCAGTTATAGAGAGTAACAAATAAGGTAAGGAAGCAGGAGGCAATCGATAGAGAAGCAAGAACGTCGACAAATCATAAAGTAGGAGGCGAACGTGCCGCCGCATGCCGGCGTGTTAAAAATACCCCCGGACACTCCCGGATAGGAAGCTATTCCATTCGGGAGTCTCGATTATTACCAACAAAATGTAACCAACCATAAAGCCAAAGTTTTACGGCTACAAAATTATCATCACTGCTACAAGCTCCTTACAAGAAGAGCGACGGCAAAAGCATGCATTACAATACAATGCTTCCACAGTCAATTTACTGAGCACGATACAAAGGCAATGTTTTCAAACAACGGCCCGATTACAAATACGAACCAATTTTACGGTAAACGTGAGAACGGAGGCGATTAGCATTTTATTGGGCAAGCTGGAGCTTTAACGGGAGGTTTCCGATACATTAGCATGTTGCAGATACTGGTCGTGGAATAGGATAATGCACTATGTGGGCTCCTTCAGTAATTTACGTAAGTGGCCCTCCATGGGCTCTCCGTAAGACAGCGGCGGATGTTTACCAAGCTACGGATGTCAGTACTAAAAGCGTCCGCGACCGGTACTATACCATTCTAATCAATTAGAAATAGGACGCCACGCCTACCACTTATTCATGCCAATTTCATTTACATATGCTAGGAAATATTTACTAAGAATGTCACCGTGTATACTAACATTGTATTTATGTCGCCATTTCCATAAACGGCAGTTCGGCTGAATGTAGTTTACCTGTGTTCTAGTGGACGATAAAAGTTAGGTATTTCTGCAAAATCTGCGATGACGTGATCTTAGACTAATTGAATTCGACTAAGCGTTGCGACAAAAGCGGTGACCTCACAAATTTTAAAAGCATGAAGAACATAGACACGACAGCGTGTGCAGACAAATTTAATTTGCAGCGACGGCGACGGACGGAGCAGTTTCGCTCGTAAAGTGTCGACTATTAAGTACTTTCATGCACCACGCTATAACATATAGCAAGTGGAGCGGGCGAGCCACTCTCTAACACTGAATTCGTGCTGGCTAATTGGTGGTTAATTAGCGAACTAGCCACTTCACTCTCTCCCATGGGCCGAGGTGTGAGAGTGCAAGGTGGCTGCAAGATTGCACTTCCGCTGCAGCGTCGCTCCTCGTTGCATCAAAGCGTGTCAGGTGAAGCGTAACTCGCAACAACTGTCGTGCTTCATCGGACTGTGTTTTATAAACATATTTCTTGTAATATACTTCGCCACTGTCTTTGTGAAGGTAAATGTTTTAAAAACTGTGTAACTATCATTAGACATAACTATTATATTATTTCAGTGGACTGAACTGTTAAACCACACTGACCAAAGCGTCTACATATGTATGTATATACAGTTACTATTATAACAGGGGGATCTAGTTGTATCATCTGTCTTGTCCAAGAACGGTCGGACATAAACGGTACACATTACGACAAATAAGGTTTTATCACGGCATTAACCACTGCAGCCTCGGTGCACTCGTACACGCAACTAACTAGCCGAATGTAGGTTCGCATACTAAATAGTAAAACGGAAAATGATATACAATTAGAAGGAAGGTCGTAAAATATTATTGTTTATGAGTTTTCTTGTCATAAAAGTAAATAAAGTTTACATTACACAAATTAATTGAAAGCAAACTTTCTCAATAATCGCATGCAAGTATTGCAACAAGTTGCTGGAAGGCTTGGTTGCGGTCGGCGCTGGCGATGCGTGGAAACTGGAAGGTGCGTTGGCACCTGCAGCCCACGCGGCGGGCTGAGGTCGCGCCCACACGCCGCCGCGCCGCCCCCGCACCACCGCCACCACGCTGTGCCTCTCGTTTCAAAAACATCTTACAGAACGAGACAACGAACCAATCAACTTTTGACATTGTTACTTAGCAAACAGATGATGCCTAACATTTATTCAAAACACTCCGTCAATCATTGTATGTTTGCCCGAAACACAAATCACTAGGCGAGATAGCGATGCCAAACTCGAGACTTGGCATCGCAGTCAGCAAACTGGCGACGAAGAAAACAAAAGAGAAAGGGGATAGACAACAAATAACCATGATAAGCACGGCGAAGTATGCGCGGTGGCATATTGCGTGCCGACTAATTAGCCATTATAATAATGAGCACTATATCTACAGGCGGCACGCAGCGGCGTATCACTTATGATTTAGCAATGTGAGTTTAAACAGGGTTTAAAAATAAACACTACTCCATATTCTGATATTGCATCTGCTTGGGATGTTATTCTCCAGATGCAATTCATGATTAGTTTTTATAGCATTGACGAATGACGTTCACCTGTTTGATACTGCATTGTGTCGAACAGCTGTTCTACATCGTGTTTTATAGTGAGGTCGTTTATCAAGGAAAGGGAAGAAGTCTACAATAACCACGAGCCGTCTATCTCCAAAACTTGCAGTATACAAAGTCAATACACAAGTGGTTTGACAAGAACATGAAGTGATTCACTGGACACCAAATAAGGGAGAGCAGGCGAACGGACACGGCGGCAAAGAAAAAGAATTTCAATACGTCGGAACATACACTTCGATACATAATTCATTCGATGCGCCAAACATGGTCAAACGCACGATTTAATTCTTTAACAACTTTGAATGGAATCCGCAAGGTTTCTAATCGACACGATTGAGGCACCTTTACAGGCAAGTAGGAAACATACCGAGAATAACGAAGAACGAGACAAACGGAGCACATTATAACGAGCTCTGAGGAATGGGTCAATCGGACGTGATATGTATACCAACACTGTAAAAGGCTCGTAAGAGAAAAAACGCGGTTTTATAATTCATAGCGCCTCAAACAAGAGGAAGCAGGAAATGTCAGAGAATTTATGTCTAGAAACGAGAACCACATGGCGTAAAGCACACAATAAGCAACTTATAATTTTTAACCCATATTGAAGAATCGAAGCGAATCGTAACTCGTAATATTACTGAAGCTTTCGCATCTAGTGGAACTAATGGACACAATTAACTTTGCGGGCAGGAAGCAAAGAAATGATTAGCTCGCCACTCAGTACTGAGTCATTGAAAAATATCTGATTTACCTGACCACTGAACCTGGTTACTCACTAGAATTCTGCTTAAAACGAGGATTACCGCAAAAAATAATACAACTAAGACATAACCTTCGAATTTGCTTTGTGAGTGTTGAAATAACGAATAACAAATTAGTGTTTGTTTAGAATCGAGTGAACTTAAACCAGTAAATTGGAGGTATACTATTATGAACACAGCACAAATGTCAACAGAGCGAGGCGATGCGATGAAGTCATAACTAAAGACACCTATAAATACATCAGACCCACGCAGCTCATGACATTTATTGTTCACTAAATCCTTCCAGGCTTTAATCGATACTTAAATTGTTGTCATAAAATCTGTGTTGTATATCCTACAATCGAATCTGTTTCATAAGAGCTGAAAATTTTGGCTGTAGAGCTAAAGAGCGACAAAAACTAAATAATTGTACTCAAACATGGTCGGAAATTACGGTAACAGCAATTATTTTATACTTGACGTCCATTATATGGATGAGTGTCTCTCATACAAGTCATACATCAACATTTTGTATGCCATCGGTCACGCAAACAGTTGACGAAATTACGGCGGCCTCGGAGCCTACGCTAATATAGGCATCCAGTGCCAAGGTTCACTGCTATATTTTGATTTAAGAAGGAAGCGCTTAATTTGATTATGACGTCCATAAAGTAATCGCAATGAAACAACGTTCGGAGAAAGATGATATATTCAATCAATGACAACTTATCGCAAAGAATGCCAAATACATATAAATACCTTCGCGCTACAATCATAATAACAGATAAGGAATGCTAACTTTGAATTGAAGTTTTGTCCGATAAGAGCCGGCAATAATTCTAGTTAATTCTGCGACGATGTTGATATCGTAACATATGTACATTAGCAGCTCGGGGGTGATCAGTCGTGGATAATTGGTTCAACTCCACGGCTGAGGATTATTTATCATCTGCCGAGTGACCCAGTTGGTATTTGCGGAGTGAGCTCGGTGAAAGTGAGAGATGTGCCTGTGTGCGGCTGGACTCGCCAGACTGCCGACACTAACATTTCATAACCACCTCCAGTCTAGCCCAGGCGGACGATCGATATCGCCGCCGGCGTATTTGTATTTTTTATTGGACATTACATGTTCTTACATCGACTGCTAATACTACAACCTATATTACTCGAGTTAACGGACGCAAATTAGTGGTTATGAACCGAGATTAGTTAAAACATTTAGCACTTTCTAGTTCCAAAAGTAACAGCAAGTTCTAAGGTAGTATGGTAGATGTCGATATGAATTCATATCACGTAACACCTCATCACAGCGGCGGAGTAGTGAAGGAATACTAAGTAAATACGGTTCGTGGAACAATAGTAGGCGTTGTCCGAGGCGAGCCAAGTGGACCGCCGCGACAGCTGCCTTCGAGAGGCTTTTGCCAAACAGCATGGCACACTTAGAACACTCTTTTTTAATACTCAAGTTAAATACTAACCAGACAGGGTCATAGCAAAAACGCTAGAATTAACTTGAGTAACTCAATTTGAGTTAGATAACAACATAACAAAAAGGCACAAACGAAATTAGAACAGCTACGAAATAAAGAAAATAAAGATGCTGCTTATCTAATAAATCGCTTTAAGTCACAACTAATTGACCTCTAAACAATTCCAGACGTACTTGTTCTAACCTTTCTATGGGAAAATCTGTGGGTAAAAACGAATACCATTACTTTTGTCACAGTGGGCATTGGCAGAAATTAGGCGTGACGGCAAATTACGCACAATTGAAAACTTTCAAGGTTCTTGATACTATTATCTAAACTGATGTGATCATTATTGTGAATCATAACATCAAAACACCATCATGGAAATGCGGATAACCCTAGAGCCATTGAGAGGTTATAGTTGAATTTCGGATTCGAGTCGAAAGTTCAATCGATCTATCCGCAATCGAGAGATAGATGTGAAGTGAAGGAATTTCAAACCGCTAGTGAAATGGAATTTCTCGCCACCATTTAGATCTAGAAAATGTGTCAACGGCAGTTACATTTTCTGATATTTATCTAAAGCGTTGCGAAGTTATTATATTACTTGCGCAAAGCCTGCGATAGTCGATCTGAAATAACCAATTAAGAATCTAATTCGGAAGGTCTCGCTATTGAACCAAATAAATTAGAGCCCAGCCACTAGTGTTTACTGACTTCGAACTTGGTGGATATCAAGTAAATTGATTAGGTTTGCTAATTGAAGAATGGCAGTACAAGTAGCGGCGCCGCAGTCGATCAGCCGTAAACGTTTACTTCAGCATAACATCTGATTTCAATATTTCCCACACAACTCTCCCACAATACGCACAATAAGTGAAACCGAGATACCAGTACCTGATAGAACCGTCCTACACACGGCGTTACGTAAGTGCGACCCTTGAAGATGAAGATAGCGAGAAATTCGCTAATTTCTATTCCTTACCTCGAAATGCCAAACGGGCACCGACCGATGTGCCGTAGCCGTTTACTTATTCATGCGCGGCCTAGTTCTAAGATTTCCCACGAAGCGGGACCACTATACCTTGCGTAGAGCAGAGCTAGACAGGACGTTGCGGCTAGACACTAGACACTGCAGGTTGACACTTTACATAAGGCACGAACACTGAGAGCTGCGTAATACTTGCAACATTGAAAATGAATACATTCGGCTTCGGAGCATAATACATATTTTAAAGAAACTGTAGGTTTGCTTGCACAATTACTATTATATGGACATTATTTTGGAGATTCTTGAATCACGCTCGACGTCTTAGGAAACAAAATCTGCACCTTACATTTTCATAGCATATGCAGCAGGTAGCGGTATAACGGGTACATACATAAAGCAGCAAAGCATTTGAAGAATCTGGGACTTTCGCAAGAATGCCCCAAGCTTCTCGGGGGATACTGGTATGTGTGCAATCAACCTCTTTAGAAACACTTAGTTGCCTTTGGAATTTTCCCAGTGCAGACTAGCTTGGATAAATGTGAGAACTGTCAAGGATTAAAAAGATAACGAGCCAAATGAAACTATACTGATTTCATCGTGAGTTCTTACTACACACATAATATTATGATTTGTGTCGCTATATAAATACTTAGACACTTATACGAAAAAATATAATGCAAAATTGAGCTACTTTATCAAATAATTGCGGAGAAAAAAAGACTTTTATGTAGTTCATTTGATCTAGTTTCAGTTGACAAGACTGATTGCTTGACATCAGACGACGCTATTATAAACACATTAGAAACAAACGGGAAATAGAGAGTCGATACAGATATCAAGATCATTGTTAACCGTAATGGTAATCTCCATCACCTTTTTCTGATATATAGTTACTATAGGAATTAGTCATAAAATTGTTTTTAAAAAACTTGAACCAATGAATTCGATTACGTAAAATAGCGCTCGATATAACTTACTAAATGAAAGATCCTATTTTATCCAATGTCACCTCAACAAGTCCTCAATAAATAACCTCAGTTGTCTGAATACAAGTTGTATTGTCCGACATGAGACACTCTCATGATGTGTCCGATAAATATTCACAACTGCACTTTACATATCAGTCGATGCAAATTGGCACAACTATGATGCTGTGACAGTACACAGATAAAAACATAATAGAAGGCATTACTGAGATAAAAACATGAGATGTCTTGACGGACGGCTACTTCGTGGTGAAAGTGGTATTGTATAATGAAGATGTAACCTTGGAACGAGTGTGAGCACTTCCTTTCGCATCGTTGTAGAGTTTTGATCGAGCTTTGCATCTGGACATTAAAATGAGTCACAGCAGTGAAGTCATAGTCAACACTGAGACACATCAGTAAATCCAATCGGTTGTTCGATTTCATTTGAACAAATAAAAGCGCTTCCGGGAGTCAATTTCACTTTTGGCAGTTGATATTACGTCGCAATTAACTACAATACAGGTTACAAACGAATGTCAATAACCTGGCACCAGTTCTGAATCTAGCCAGCAATAACTGACACGTGACTGAAGTAAATGAAAACTATAACATATTTTGGTACGGAACTCTCTTAAAGATAAGTAGTTACTTACTTAATAATACGTACGAATAACACTTATATCAGGCTGTGGAAACAGGCTACAAAATATATCCGTTCATTCAAGTGATAAAATACCTAAGAGTATCTATAAATCACCAAGAGTTCTTAGAGTCACGCACTTGAAGGCATCGCTAGATTAGACATTCATCGACATTAAAACTAATTTCTTGAACAGCGCGAGTGTAATATAAAGCTCGCCCATGTACCGGCCACATGAAAGTAACCACGAAACATTCCGCTTATAGCTTTCTCTGGCGGCTCCATCAAGGCATGCGTATAATTGTGCTATTGAATGCCTCAAAACAAGTATTAATAACGGCTGTAATAGAAATTTATGCAACCGCATTAAATATTAAGTAATAACTTTTGATTAAGATGAGAGCACTCGGGTTAGTTAATCAATATCACCGAGCTCAACCGCGGCCAGGTAATAATTGTACACTGCACAAAAGAATCTTTACATTGAAAAGAACACGTTCAAAGTAGTAACGGAAGAGACAGATGGCATTCCCCAAGGTCGAGCAGAAGGAACATCAGTTGCAAAAGTACTAGAGACGTCGGATCACAACTATAGACTACTATTTACAGCCTCGCATTCAGGAGATAAGTGATATTAATCACCAAATATATGAAGCGTATCAGATGAACGAAAAACGGATTATGAACTTTATGGCATACTAACTTCTGCCACACAGTTAAGATTTACAGCTGGAGTGAAGAATCAAGTTTGCGCTTTAACTTACGCTTGGTAAAGTATCGTTTTCCCTGGCAGACATGTATCTTTGTGGAAGAATATAATTAATATTTCCAAGCCACTGCAATTGTTCGTCGTTCGCCCGGTACATACATATATAATTACGAAGAAATTCTTAGCTTAATCTAGGAGTACATCTTTTCAGACTGTATACTCGACTAAGCGTTTCTAATCTTTGATCGAGGCAAAGCCGGAGCCTGAATTCGAGCAATTATGATTTATTTCTTCAGACAAATCATTTTGATCAGTTTTGAAAGTTTCAGTTTCTATCGGTCAATGCATGACTCACGGCTGTCCATATGATGTTACGTAATGTTTGTTTTAGTAGCGGAGTTATAGATTTCAAGCTCCTAAAAGCCTCTAACGTAAACTTTTTAATGTAATTGGCGTTCTTGGAGTACTCCTAATTGGGGTAATCGCCTACTTGTGTACGGTGCACCGCATAGGAAACCAAGGACCAACAAATCAAAAACGCATCAAAGCAATCAACACGAGATCTCGTTGGTGTGGAGATGCGGTGAATTTAACGGTGCGTTCTTCCGACAAGGTGATACGAGCGATATTATTGCAAAATATGCGGCCGCAAGGTGGCGATGTGTGGAGTCGGCGACAAGGTCCTCTCCTTATAGGTGAGATCCGGTGGGCGGAAGCGCGCGCCTGAGGGCCCGCTGCCTGCCAGTACTGCACGGTGGCGCAACCTGCTCGGCCACTTCCACAACTATGCCACCCGGTCTCAGTCCTACTTTTTACCACACCATATGATACAAGCTGCCTGCCACTTAATCGGTAACGACTAACGAGCCAATGGCTCGTACGGGAAAACGAGCAGCGAGAAACGAGCACCATTAGATTCCTAGAGGCCTATATAATTAATATATTCACATAAAATGTGCAGCGTGCGGTTGACGGAATTTGGGGCAATAGCGGAGCTTTTCATAAAGCTGGCCATCGTCGGAGCCTGGAACTGGGTCACTCGACAAATACAGCCTAGAAAATTCAAGTTGGCAAAACTAGGCAAGGTCTGGTAAAGTTACAAATGAATGTAATACTACAGTATAGAATATAATACTACAATGTTTTTTTTTAGATTAGTCTAAGATTGTAAATAAACAGAAGACAAAATATACATGTAATACTTAAATTAATTGGCACAAGCAAATGACAGATATTTTCCAGTTGGTCTGTATTATGTTGACTCGCATTCAATACGGCATGCTATCCACGGTTATGTAGGTCTACTGATTGATGCCAGTCTGCAGTAATGACAGGGTAAAGTTGATCCAAGTGCAACGAATGGCGAAAGCCGGATCGTCGGCGTCAATGGTTCATTCAAATTCGTCTGATCATCGAAAACTAACGGGTGGGAATTGAAACTGCGTTGAACAATCGGCTAATAACAACTCTCCATTCGAAGCGTACCATTATCGATACGATCACATTCAACTCATAGCACCAGCTGAAGATGTAGCAGATTACATACGATATATGATAAATTTAACAGGCAGAGTACAAAGTATTATGATTCAACTTAAGGTTCTCGGACGATCTGTGTCAATGTATTCACATTGTAATATTTATAACATTAGGAAGCCGGTTTGGCTGTTTATTGATCAGAATACGGAATAGAGCCAGCCGACTAAATATAGAAAGACATTGAGCCAGGCGTGTCTACGCCGCGACGTACTGTTCGAATTTCATTTTTCAAAAACTGCATGGAGCGCCGAGCAAATGGCACAACACTTTCAATTAGTGGTAATAAGTGTATGCGCGATTCATACTAATTTGGGAAGGTAAAAAGCGAGTAAGCGCCGAGTGATCTGGGTCGATGTTCTCACGACGGACTCCTTTCGCGGGCGGCCAGCGAGGCGTCTCCGCGAGATGCCACGGTCTGCTGCCACAACCTTGGCCTCTTCCCTGCGCTCCCGGTGACATCACCGCAGGAGCAAACCATGTGACCCCAAGGCCGCACCATCGATCGATGCTCCTCAAAAACCGAATATCAAAAAGGAAAGTGAGGTCGACGACCCCTGTTACACCACTGATGGATTTGTCCGGAATCTTTTTTTAGATGTCCAACTGCGGTGTTCCGAACCAGTTCCAGCCGCTGCAGCGACAAAAGGAAAAATTCACGATAGAGTTGTCTAACTAAATTACAATAACTTGCCGACTGAAATTGGAATCGCACTTTTTTATTTTCACCAGTCGCATGCTCGACATTTTTAATGCGCGTAGACGTTCTAATAGAAAATGTACAACTTTCTAAATTCGAGTTAAAAAGACAATTAAACTTGTAATAAATTTTATTTCAGAGTTACGTACTCGGTAGGTAGGTACATAATGAGATTTACGAGATGATCTGTGAGATTACTAACTCTCTCTAATCACGTATGTGAGTATTGAGAATGTAATTTCTTATGGGGTTGTCATTACAATCCTCACATATGAAGGTTTTGTCATGACTGTAGCAGTAGGCTTATACAATGTTCTCTACGGTACAATAGTTGCAAAGCTTCGATTTACAGTTATAATCCCATCGGCGAATGTCCACGCCTATACATACCAATTACAGCCTCCAGCGGACAATAATTCTCCTACATTAGATGAAAGCTAAACGCTAAGCAAACCATCCCACACAACACAAACACGCACCAAGGCCCAGTCCTTGTTTAACTAGTTATGTACTCAGCTTAGCATTCGTAATTAATTCTAGATACGCGGCGCACTGTTGACAACATCGTGTAAATTACCTTACTTAATGAATCTGGTTCCCATACATGCATAATAGCCCTACAAGATAATCGTCGTGACTTATCGACTTATCGGCGACATTGGCACAACTGTTGTTTATTCTGCGAGATTACGGGTTTGTATTGCATAGCGGGGCGCGGTAAGTGCGCGTCGCATCATCGACATTCCTGTCGCATAACGCTATCTCGCAGTTAGCTAACAGGCGGTGTCAGCTGGTCAAAGAGAGCTTACCGAGACGGCGACGGAGGCCGAGGGCACGGCGGCCGCCTGGATGCCGTCCTGCACGCTCAGAAACCGGCGGAGCGTGCCGTATCCAGACGCAGAGGCCACCATGGCTACCATAGTCTCACTGGCACAGCACTAGGGCATGACACGCGCGGAGGCGGACGGGTACACGCGCACACTCCCCGCGCCCGTCCGATACGAACTAACGAGCGCGCACGCCGGCCTGCGCCCGCGCCCCTCCAGCCTAGCGGATACTCACGGACTTAGATAAGCGCTTTGTAGTTTACTTCCGTCACGACTCGCGACCATTTCTTCAGATGCTAATGAATGGACTCACTATGAGAATAGATTTCGATCTTCATTGATGAAATAATTATGTTTAAAAATATGCTAACAAAACATGCTTGCTAGGTAGATGTACATAGTGAGACAAGCTTAGTGGTGGTTTACAGTCAATTCAACTTCAAACAAATATTTCTATTGAATCAAAACATCAAAAAAGTAGGTATTGAACATTAATGGTAGAAGCAAGCTATATAACATTTTTAATTTATGAATAAGGAAGTTAGGCTTGTTATTGTTTGATTTTTAATGTAAATAATTGTGTTATGCTACTTACTTGATTGGTAAGAAAATTAATCGGTCATAAATAAAATAAATAATATAATGTTAGAGGTGAGCAAAAATAGATTACTAACTAAGATTTATTTATAGTAAAATGACAAATTCAACAAAAAAACAAAAGTGGTAATTTTGAGAATCACTTAAAACAGACTTCATGACCTTATTAAGTACTATTATCCATATCTCAAAACTACAGCACCAATTTCAATTAAACTTGCACTGCATATAAGTAAGGTCTGAGAAACATAAGCCGGAGATGATTTAAAAATAATAATATCATTTATAATTTATGAGAAATATGTATATCCATGGACAAATACTTAAATTTGACATATTGGCAAGTGAGCACATATATTTAGAAGAATGAAAGAATTAACTCTATTTACTATATTAAACTTACTTATGTATAAAATCATACATCATCATAAGTATCAACTTGTGTCAACACAGCATTCTGAGTATAGGCCCCCTCTCCAGTATACCACACAGTACAATCTTTAGTCTATTTAATCCAGCTCCTACTAACATGCTTAGAAATGTCACTCAGATACCATTCAGTGACTGCTTGAAAGATGATATATATTAGATAGAATTATGTAAATTGTACATAAATCTTTGTGTTATTAATAAGGGTAAAAAAGGTTTTTAAAGAATTGATAAAGAAATTTCTTAAATACTAGTTGGACCAACAAAAGTTCAGTCTTTTTAGGGTTCCGTACCTCAAAAGGAAAAAACGGAACCCTTATAGGATCACTTTGTTGTCTGTCTGTCCGTCCGTCCGTCCGTCTGTCAAGACCCTTTTTCTCAGGAACGCGTAGAGGTATGAAGCTGAAATTTATATCAATTACTCAGGTCTACTGTCCCTTGAAGCTGTGAAAAAATCAAACTTCTAAGCCAACGCAATCAAAAGATACAGCCATTTATGCCGCAAATTTTCGACACTTGCAAGGGAATCAAAACCTACAGGGTGCTTCCCGTGAACTCAGAATCTTGAAATTTGGTACGAAGCAACGTCTTATAGCATAGATAAAGGAAAAATTACGAAAACCATAAATTTTTAGTTACATCACAAAATATTTAACCTTGCAGGTTTGTACGGAACCCTCGGTGCGCGAGTCCGACTCGCACTTGGCCGGTTTTTTTTTACTCTCCTAGATTTTGAGTACATATTTATTGTTAAGTACTTATAGTTACCTACTTAAAAGAACACAATATAACATCTGTAAAATATTATGGTGAAAGACAAACACATTATATTAATATCAGTAAGTAATAGATTCCCATTTTTAATATTGAATTGCCCTTAGAAGTTGGTATTGGCTGTACATCATAGTATATTGAACCACCCAAGGCTTAAGGTCAATAGGCTCTCAGGGTAGAGATTATAATCATGCTACCCTGAGAGCCTAACAATTATCTAATCAATTACACATTTCCCACTCTTATAATAAACATAATTATCTGCCTCCTAGCTAAGTAGTTTATTACTCAGTTAGTTAAATGTACCAAGTAATAGCAACATAATATTATTATTAGGTAATAAATAAACATGTTTGTAGACATAATATTTCTTTTCTTTTTACTTAATCACCTATCTAATATCAATCTGCCTTGTGGCATATGGCAATAGCTCATGTAATGACTAAGAAAGGAGTGGAATACATCCAGTAGTGGATCAATCTATTCAGATAAGTCCTAAACTACTGACATTGGAACATTTTTTATTTGCCCTCTAAACTTAGTTATAGGTATGTTATGAATGTATCATGTGAAGCGTTTATGATTGTAATGTAATTTATGAATTGTTTTGTTTTATATTGACTATGTGATTATTATCTTTTTACATTTTTTTTACAATATATGCATGTATAAAAAAAGCAAATATCATTAAAAACTTAAAACTAGTGATGCCACCGGCAACAGGGCAGGACCCAAGCTACCGGTGATAGAGGCTACAAAGATAGGAACCTCCAGACAATATGTGCCGTGTCAAGGATCACTGCCTGTATCTGACCCTTAACCCAACCTTCCAACAAGAGCCTCTTATGATTATGAATATTGTTAAGTTTATTGACTATTTTTAATAACTTGATATTATTATTATTTTTTACATTAGATAGGCTCACGCTTGACTACAACTTGCCTGATGTTAAGCAACGTTGTAATCTACGATTATTTAAAAATACAATACAACAATACAAAATTATTTATTGACTGAAGGTCTTACATAAACCTTAAAAACTAATATTTACATACTTAGTTACGGTTTTTACCTAGGAAGGTTTGTTAGGGTTCTTGTGAGCCCTGCACTAAGTTTACACTTGCATCACAGGCACCCACTTCGCTTTGCTACAAGTTTTACTAAATTACGGTGTGGTTTTACTTGCTGTGTATAACAATATTTGTACATAACTTATAAAAGTTAAATTCTAGGTAACATTATATAAAACTTTTACTTTTTGTTTTTTAAGTATAAATAAATGATTCATATTATATTTTTTTACTGTATAGTGCATACTAATTTTCTACAAGAATATGAATTCAATACATAAAAATGGAAAAGGCTTAAATCCAAAAAGTTATTGATAAGGTGATCATAACATGTGAGTACTTAATATAGGAGACTTATTATTTTTGCAGATACTTTAAAAGAAGGAAATCAACTCTTTAAATAGATAAGATGTAAGCTTGCAAAAATGTGATCAGTTCAAATAAAATTGAGGACTTGTCAAATATAGACCTCGAGGTAGACATTCATAGGTTCCCAATAAGGCACCAACAGTTTATAACAATGTTCTAATGTCAATAATTTATTCACATTGAGTGTGGGCAGCAAATAGCAGCACCCACCTTTTGCCTTGCTTTGTCATGGCTAAGAATTAATGCACACTGGAAAATGCTTCACTGGCTTGCCCACACCCAGGCCTGGTCTAGACTGCATTAGAAAGCATCACATGCAAGTCACTTTAACAGTACATTGTTATATCACTACAGGAATTGCATCAAGATATGATTCATAGTAGTTGGAACTGGCTCACCAACCAGTGGCAACATTCCAATGCAAGTTTATCGAGCGCCAAAGCAGTCCGGACTAGCCGATAGTGAAAATACTGAAAAACCGGCAGGCAATTAGTCGTGCAGTGCTCACCTGCTTAGTGTCCACACAGTCGCTGGCCTCCATGTTGGCGTGCGCTCTCTCCTGCCTCTCCATGGCGTAGGAAACATCAGAAACTCTCACACCATCCACCGAACGAGTGAAAAGCACACGGCATCGGCATAAACATAACAATCGCGATGGACTCGACGATTTCAACAGAACAATGTCAGTGATAGAATCTCACTTATAGGCACTTGGGGAGTTCACTATGCTAAACTAAACTGCAACGAGGGCTATAGATACGCGGCTAGAAACATATTATTATATCAATTACGGGAAAACTAAGTACCAGTGTTGATTTTTAGCTATATTATTGAAAAAATACAGTTGATCACCATCTTAAAAATTTTCACACATTCCGTCATCGAGGCCGATTGACTGACGGTCGCTGCCCTGCACCACGTTTCGATCTACGTGTTATAAATTTGAATTATTCCAGTATTTTTTATTTTATTCTATAAAGTCCAGTAATTGAATTCAATCTAACCGTGATTCAAGTGATCATTATGGAATCGAAAAAGATCATATTTATATCACATACATCAGAAAAACTAAACTTAATGATTCGGATCCATTTTATTTTTATGCGTAATATGAAATGTAGATGTCAAATATTCGAAACAGCGCCATCTCTTGTTTATGCTTATGAAAATAATAGGACATGAAATAGGACAGTGTTGACATATTTTTAATGTTTCCTCAATATATATGTGACAACAAAGGAAAAGTGTATGAATGGAACTAACATAATTAATAAAATTTATTTTTTACAATTGGGGCCATCCATAAATTACGTCACACTTTAAGGGGGAGGGAGGGGGTCGACGTAGTGTGACATTGTGTGACAAGGGGGTGGGAGGGGGTGCTAAATTTCGTGACGTCACATTTCAAAACTCATTAAAATCTAAAGTGTTAAAACACAAACATTGAACTAGTAACAAAAAACTCAAAAACATTTGCATTTGCAACTCTATGTATAGTCATTAGTCAAATAAGGTTCGAATTGTTTTGTCAACAACTCGCTCTACTTTGATAAATGCCGCCAACGCACCGTGCGAGCGGCGAAGGCGATTTCGTTTATTATTTCATTTGACAACTGAATAATACGCGGATGAAACATCGTTGTTTTCTTAGTTCTACTATGTTGTGATTATACCTGTTACTGTGATACTTACGAGTGTCGAGGCATACTTGCTTAAGCGATCATGTGGCACCTGTGGTCTATATTTTGCATCATACAAGGTCACTAATCAACACAAGCAATTACATAAGAAACAACAAGAAATGTTTCCCATCGCGAAGATTCGTCCTCAACGAATTGCTGCCAGACGTGCCAGAGAATTTTTCTGTTTCGTTAATGACAATAATGCGGTATGGTTTGATGAAAAAGATGTTGACACATCGAATCTTCCTGACATTAACAACCCCATCGAGAATGAAGTGGCTGCTATGCCAGTTATAAATAATTTAAAGGAGTGGGTTCAAAGTCCATGGACTCAAGATGATTAAGTATGTTTTTTAATTCTAATATACCAGTCAGGTCATAAGTATTGTCACACAGTAAAAACTTTTCTTTTAGAATGCTGGCCACAAAAAAGTTTATTGAATTCGAATTTCGAATTGTTCATGAAAATAAAAATGTATACTTTTTAGAATTTTACTCATTTTTAAATATGGAGTGGACGCTTATAGAAGACCTTGTTGCAGTTATTGCATTGCATCGTTGCGGTTACGCGCCAATTCAAATTTTTGACACACTGAAAAATTTGAATATAACCAAAAGATTCGTTTATCGTACCATCAAACGATACAATGAAGACTCTAGTGTAGATGACAGGTCAAGAAGTGGTCGCAAAAAAATATGGAACTGCTGTTTTATTTCAATAATTATTTCTAGATGTAAAAAAATGTAAAATATGTGACGTCACATTAGGGGGGGGGGGGATCTCACAAATGTGACCAGCTGTGACAAGTAAGTACGGGGGGGGGGGGGTTCAAAAATAATGAAATTTGTGTGACGTAATTTATGGATGGCCCCCTATACTTCTGATAATTTATTATCTTTTGTTAAAAGAAAGTCAAAATGTTGATTTAGCTGTATTTTTAAGGTATCAGTAAAGTCAAATTTGGATTAATGATCAGTTCATGCTGGATTTATCTACGTGCTATTTGGAGGGAGTTGGTAGAGACTTTTGCCCAGTGGGACACAATAGTTTAAGGAATGAGTTAACGTGTGTTTATTTAATTATACTTAAAGGAATTTGAAAACAAAATATAATTTGTCAAGAAAATCTTGTGTTGTAAGTTGTTACAAATACGATACAAAAATGTATCAATAGTATTGTCTTTTCGGAAATGCAAAATTATTTTATGTTAATTATAACAACAAAAATCAGAAGATTAAAAAGTAATAGATTAAAATATTTTGCTCCAATTAAAACATATAAAGAAATATCCTTAAGAAAGTTCAAAATATTCCAAGTGTTCCAACCCAATTACCACATTGATAGTAATGATCAGCATTAGGTACCATTCCTGACTGTAATATGTAAAAATGTTTGATAGGTAAGTACCTAGAAATTTAGGCCAACTTGAAAATTGGTTGTGTTTTCAGGGTTCCGTACCGAAAAGGTATAACTGGACTAGGCCTCCGCTGTCTGTCTGTCTGTCTCCAGACTGTATCTCATAAGCCGTGATAGCTACAAAGCTGAAATTTTCACAAATGATGTATTTCCGTTGCCGCTATAACAACAAATACCTAGGTACTAAAATTAAAATTAAATATATATAAAGGGGGTCCCCATACAATAAACGTGGTTTTTTCGTTTTTTGCTCAATATTAAAAACGGTAACAGGTAGACGCTTCAAATTTTTATATTACCTTTCACAATAAATAATTAAATAACAATAAAGTAAAAATTAAAGGGGACTCCCATACAACAAACGTAAGTTTAAAATAATTTTTACTCGATCTTATTAAACAGGTAAAAACTTGAATATTTGTAAGTGTGCGAGCGCCGCGCCGCGGTGTAGTGGTGGCGCGAGCGCGAGGCGGTTGCTCGTTGATTTCTCGTTATTTATTAAACATAACTGTAGTATCTAGAAACGTGATTTTCTATTATAGATTATAGTACGGAATCCTTCGTGCGCGAATTCGACTCACACACACCAGGCTGGTATTTTTAAAATAATAGTAATGTAAATAAAATGTATTTTTTAAGTTTACGTCATTATGTAGGACCCGGTCCATTAAAGAACAGTAAATTTTTATGTAATAATTTGGCCAATATAGTTTCGCATATATATCCATTATCGTGACGAGGATAAAATGATTTTGGATGTCATAAAATGTACCTATAGGTTCAAAATGATGCTGGTAGCGAACTGGTAATTGGGAAAACGTAGTTGTAAGATGACAACATTTCGTCAGATTAATATTTATATTTAATTTTTTTATGTCAATGTCACTTAAGCATCAATGGCAGGACAGGACACTGCAGTTTTGCTTGATTATAAAACTTTAAATGCTATTGTGCCAATCTATAGATTATGATGCAGTGTAAATAACGTTAAATCTATATAAGGCTTAAAAACATGCCGCGGGAAAAAAGTCGATACCGTGATAGACGGAGTTCATCCTACAGCTCCGAATCTTCATACGAGAGAAAGAAATCAAAAAGCAAGCACAAGAAACGCTCTCGCTCGAGAGACCGGTCAGAGTACTCGGAATCCAGTAGCCACAGGCGGAAGCGTTCCAGTTCTAGATCTAGACATAAGAGAAGAAGTTATTCAAGAAGTGTGTCCCGAGAGCGGTACGAGTCTAAGTCTAAGCGGCGGTCTTCGTCGCGGGCTCGATCGAAGCGGGACAGGTCACGATCCACGTCCCGAACACGATCTAAACGTGACCGCTCTCGCTCTGTGTCTAGTACTCGGAGCCGGTCTTGGTATAAAAGCAAGAAGTCGAAGAAGTCGCGTTCGTCTAGCAGTAGATCCAGCTCCTATGAGACAGGTTATAGTTTTTTACCTTTTATATACAAATTTGATGTTGTAGGGTTGTCTAGCTGTGAACTGTATAACACTTCCTTTTATTCTATCACTTGTTATCGCCACATTTACTCCCCCACTCTTATATCACTCACAATGTTCAGCCATGAAACTTTATTTACCTTATTGTTAGTAAAAATATTGTACTCTTGTTTGATTATAAGAATTTCTTATGTGAAGTCTGAGCAAAGTATTTATGATTACAGAGCGCTCAAACATAGCCAAGAAATATCAACAAGAAGATAACAAGAGTGAAATAGAGAAGGCCATCAAAGCTGCTGAGGCTGCTGGACTAACCTTACAGAAAATACCTACTTATGAGTATAAAGAAGTAGAGATCAAAGAAGACATGCCAACTATTCATGATAGAAACCTCCTTGCAGAGCTGAATAATGACTCTTTTGTTCAAAGATCTTTTGTATCTTCAAAGAGTAAGAAACAGAATATTGTCATAGACTTGAATGCACAGACTGTTTTAGTACCAGAAGCAGAAAAGAGGGAAGAACAAGATGATTCTATTATTAATTTTGATGTAAGTTACCTGTCCTGCATTGTCTACTATGATTATGCCATTTAAAGATTATATCTGTGACATCTAAAAACTATGTATAAACTTTTTTTTTTATGTTGTATAGGTTTACATTTACTACGCCCTGCCTGATGTTTATCATTGCATATCCTATCACATTGATATTTGTAATCATATGTAAATTGATGGCCAGGGTGTGTTTGCTTTGCTCGTTGGTTCATTTTATCTTATCAGTCCATTAGATCACAGGAAAATGTAATAGTTAATATCAAAGAGAAAATAGCATGTACACCCAGATTTTATAGTCACAAATGGAAACCAACAGTTTTGTTTAACAAATTTATTAAATGTAGTTTGCTACATTTAATATTTGTTTGTATGTTTTAAGTCTCAGTTACTTTCCTTTTTTGGTGTTATTTATACATTGAGATGTTTTTGTTACAGGAGTTGCCCAGTGAAGAAGAGCTGAAGGAGATGTGGATTAGGAAAGTTTATCAGTTTAGAAAGAAAATGTTAAAAGGCGAAATGTAACTTCATTCAGTGCAAATAAATAAGAAACTTAACTAATTGAGTAGTCTTCATTGAAACAAACAAATAATTTTCAGTAACTTGTATTTACACAAGCATAGCCACTACACAAAATATGTAACATTACCATACATTAACTACTCCCGTTAGAATTAAAGTAGCAAGTACAGACAGTTTTTATCAGTTAACACAACAACTTCTGAACCTACATTACATAATTAGAGTAAATAAAGTGTTCAACCAATGCAACAATTATTAATAACCTAAATGTTTATTATTGAACACAACAGCCAGTGTTGTAATCTCAATGTGAAACATGTCACTTCTAAGTTTTATTTACACTGCAACTTGCAAGCTTTGGTGCGAGGCTGGAGGTTGCCTTCACATGTTGTTCCTCTCTCTCTGGATTCTACTACTGTACGTCCGCGAGACTAGGTTCCACGCGTCCATGTATCTGTCCATGCACATTGCTATACATTTTTGTTCTGAATTATCAAGGGATGTACCCGGTTTGGAAATGCATTTCTTGAAACATTTTTCAGACATTTTCGTCAGCAATTCTTGAGCATTGGCAATAGCGATTTGTTGCTTAACTTGGTCCATTAACTCTTCTTTCTGAGACCCACTCAGGGAACCGGTTGAAAGGCTGTCCATTTTGTTCAAATTGCAGTAAAACGTAAATGGTAGTTATTTAATTTTTCAATGCAATTCCTGGAGATTAAAATAACCTCAAAAATTTAAATGTCAAATTTTTGGCAGCTCTTATGCCATAGACAATGTCGAGTTTTTAGGGATAAATATTAAAATCGGTAAATTCTAATACAAATTCGATCGATTTTTTCAGATTGCTTGCCATTTTTCTCTTATTAATCTGTGGCGTTGTAGATAAAGCAGTCTGTGGCACACCAAATTGTTTGCTTATGTTTTCAAAATATTTATAAATTGGATATTTTTGTTATAAATATTTCCTTTTATTAATTTATTGAAATCGAAATACCTTTGTACATGTTAAATCAACGGCATTGTTTTGGGCAGCTGCAGCCACGTTATTTCACAAGCAATGTTAAAAAATAAATACAATGGAAGCAGTCGATGAAATTGCAAATACCTTATCGCATGACGAACTTTTAGAAATTACTCAGTCATCGCTTTATACATTGACAAAATGCGACTCCCTGCTTAGCGATCTTCCGTCCGATATTATTTTAGAAGAAGTTTTATCTCAGGTAATTTTTCGTTTACCTAGCTGATGAGGTTATAACTTATAGGGCTCCTTAATGAACTTTATGACTTTAAAGATAACACATAACTTCCTTTTTTAGAATTATAATAAATTTCTAAATACTTATCATTACATTTTAGATATCTGTTGAACATGGCCAAGCAATAACATTGACTGTGAAGCGTGAAGATGAACCAGCTTTAAAAGTTATTGTAAGTTTAACTGTGTCCTTAAATCTATATTTTCTTAAGCTAGTTTTAATTTTGTTTTGTTGTCTAAGAACCTTTCTATGTGTGCTAAGTGTTTGTATTTATTTCAGGTGCCACAAAGTGCATCAGTCCTAGATTTGAAGAAAGCAGTCAAAAGGCACTTTGAAATTTTCCAGAAAAGGACTGGTAACAAAGTAAAAATTTCCTGGAAATACATCTGGAAAACTTACAACTTGTGTTATGACAGCACTGTGCTAGAAAACAACGATGACTGCATTGGGAACTATGGGGTTACCAATAAAGTCACACTAAATTTTAAAAAGAAACGGCGACTGAAAAATAAAGTCAAGTAATTACTTGATAAGTCATCTTTATTAGTCAACTTCATTAGTCCTAGTGTAATGTCATATAATTGTTATCATTTCTGTCTGAAATTAAATTGATATTCTTAAAAACTATTAAAAGCTACTACTTTCTAACATCTTCAATTCAACCTAGTTCATTTATAAATTTTAGATGCACATAAAATATCCACGGATAAAAAAAGATAGACATGTTTGTTTAGAGTTGTTCGAAGTCAGGCTGTGGAGGAGGCTCCTGGGGCAAAGGCTCAAAGTCCCCGAGTGTGTAGCTCGGGTCTTCATGTCTCGGTGTGGCCAGCGGCCGGTCATATGCATCCTTCAGCAACTCTTGATCATGCTGGAAAAGAGACAACATATGATTAATGGTCACTTGTCATGAAAACGATGAGATCCGGGGAGACTACTTTAGATTGTAATTTAGTAAAACATTTAAAGTGGGTTACTGTGTTACAAGTGTACACTTAGTGCAGGTTGTATTATGTATTCTGTGGTGCAGGACTCACAAGAACACTAGCAAACTTTTATAAATAAGATAACTGTGACTCTAAATAAATAATATTTGTATTGTATTAAAAAACGCGACCGAATGTGCGGGCATCCACTTATTACAAATTAAAAAGGAAATATTTTTTGTTAGTTGTTATGAGTCAGTTTTCATTATTATTAGTGATACCTGGTCGCTCTGCAGCACGGAGGGCGGCGCCAGGTCGTCGAGAGACAGCTGCGTGTTGAGCACGGAGGGGGGCGCGTAGTCTGCCAGCGGGGGCTCTACCGGCTGCAACATTACATTCATATTTTATAAAGTAAGCATTGGGCTCTCTCAACTTGTTTTGTTATCATCTCCAGCAAGTTATACAATTAACAGATGTGATACTTATCTTACGTTAGTGAGTTTAAACTACAAAATAACCATTAATTACATATTGTGCTGGCTCATGACAAGCCATAGAAAAGGAGGTTGCCCATTAATGTTGTGGGTATATTGTCAAATATAGGAACTGAAGTGGCGTAATAGAAGAGAGACCTATGCTCAGCAGTGGGCGAAAACAGACAGATGCATTAAGTTTATGTAATATAATTGAGAGTTGTACCTGATCAATCTGCTGCTGCGGTGGTTCCTCGGCAGGGCTGGGCTCCTGCAGTGTGTTGGCGCGCGCGTCCTCCTCGCAGCTGTACGCCGTTTTGTGCTCGCACATCAGCAGGTGCGTCAGCATGTCCGTGCCTGCGGTGAGATATGGTATGAAACAATCATCGTATGATTACGATTAGACAATTAATAAAAAATAAAATGGCGTTTGACCCGTGGTCCCACTGGCTGAACCTACTGGTGGGACAAACGAGAATTTCAATTCCAGTTCGTCCAAGTCATTTAAGTCCAATGCGCTTGCCTTAGTTAAATATTACAAAACATTACTTATTTACATGGCTTGAGTGTAATTGTGTCATACATCTTTTTAACTATGTTACAAAATTTGTGTTACGTTAGAAATAAAAAGGTCGAGGCGCTGGTTCTATCTTAATATCACATTCAACATTAACATGGCCCTTGGAAGTGGCGCGAGGCGACCAGTCAGGGTACATGGTACAGTGGACTCACCGACTCTAGTGGTGTACCCGCACACACAGTGCGACACGTAGGGCGCGGCGCGCGGCGCGTCCTCCAGCGACAGCGGGCCGGCGCAGTACCCGCTGTGCTGCAACATGGCGCGGTAGCACGACGTCACGTACGCGCACTTCGTGCAACTTGTCGTGCCTCTGTGGAAATAATACAAATCAGGAAACGGATCTGAACAAAGCATCATTATCTACTGGACAGATTGGACGCTACCAGGAGCAAGTCATCAACGTTGCACAGAAGTAATCAAGAAGTCAGAAGTCTGCCATAATAAAGGTTTTCTTTCTTTCTTTCAAGTATGAAACGTTGTTTCTGCCTTGCATAGTATGACCCATAGCGATGTCTTCATGCATCACACAGAGTAGCTAAGTATATAATGCAATACTACTACAGTGTAGTAGAATGGAGGCGTGGTTTGCTATTTTAAAACCCCTATATTATGGTTAAAATCACTAAATACAGACAATAAAATCGGGGGTAACAATAGTAAAGTGTTACTTGTATCATATTATGCTTAATTTTGGAGTAACTGACTAGGTACTTTGAAAAATTATGTTTATTTTTAAAAGGATAAGGTTATAATACTCACAAGAAGTGCTTGTCAGTATCGAGCGGCGTGTCGCACTCGCGGCAGATGTAGCCGCGCGGCAGCACCAGTGTGAGCTGCTCGAACGTCTCTCCCATGTCGTGCACGCCGGAGTCCTTCACTGGGGGACGAGCCTTGTTCTGTAATAGAAAGGTACTTGGTTAAATCAGATAATAAAAAGAAGATAAAGGAAATATAATACTTGTTATAACGACTGTGCGAAGTTTGACTACAGTTGAGTCGGTTTTTTAAGGTCGAGTAGTCAGAGTGACCATCAATTGACCAGAGACTGATAATAAAAAAACACAACGGGTATATTTGAACATTTTCAATTATTGTATTGTTTTTTTTACTTTTATAATTGTAGGTCCCGGCTGTTTGTCTAGTATGGCAGTCGTTAAGCCATGTCAGAGGCCATTAGGGCGGTTTGAAAAACTCGACACCAGAGTTGGCCACTCTCATAAGATAACTCTATCATAGAAATAATTTTATCAGGTTTCAATTTTCTCAGGAACAGAAGAAGCAGGATTATATAAATAATTAATTAAAGGCAACTAACTAAATAAAGGAACTGCAATAAGTATTACATTACAATATTATTCCTAGCTAGGCATATATAGTTCTTGGTAGGTATCATCTAGATTACAATTCTAAGACCCACAAGATATATACCTACATAACTAAATTAAAATATATAAATTCAACAATATCTAACTAAAAATAAACAAAAACTGAAATACCCTAAATGTTTCCCAAACAGCGGAATTCTATAACAACTAGTGGATCATTTCTGTTGAATGTCATCGATTGTGTTTGCCATCTGTAGAGGGGTAACAAATCATAAGCAAACATAAAATATAATAGTTGTATCACTTTTGTCACACTTTTATACATATGGACCAGTATAATATAAACGATTTTTTAAAATCGTTCATAAATAACGGAAAAAACAAGAGAAAAATGAAAAAAAAAACAATCTATACTAATGTTATAAACCTGAAGAGTTTGTTTGTTTGTTTGAACGCGCTAATCTCAGGAACTACTGGTGCGAATTGAAAAATTCTTTTTGTGTTGGATAGACCATTTATCGAGAAAGGCTTTAGGCTATAAAACATTACGCTGCAACTAATAAACAATGGAAAATGAGCGAAGAAACAATGGAAAATGTAAAAAAACGGGGAAAATTATTCATCCTTGCGGGTTTCCGTTGCGTGTGCTGCGAAAACGGTTCAAGTCGTGGGTAAAAGGTATAAATATTTTATAAAGCTGAAGAAGTAGTTTGCAAAAATAAATACGGTGCCCAAAATAACTATTCCACGCGGACGAAGTCGCGCGCACAGCTAATAACCTCCTATTTTCGAAGTCAGTTAAGAAGTGATTGTGTGTTGCTAATTAAATTAGCAGTATTCATAACTTAACTATGACATAGCTTAAGGTAATGTTTTGCCGAATAAGTGAATACTGAGTTATATGTGTGAGTACTGACCCTAGGCTTGGAAATGAGGTGTTCCTCGGAGCAGAGCGGCGTGGCTCCCTCCACCGTGATGTGGTCGCGGATCTGGTGCTCACGCATTTGACCTGCAAATATACATTACAAATAAGTAAGCTAAAATCATGGTATTGATAGGTGAGGTTGTTGTGTGAGTAAACTATTTTCCAACTTGAAGAGAAAGCTACTGATCTCAGTAGCTTTCTCGTTGAATTTCAAATCTACTAGTATATCTATACTAGTAGATTTGAAATTCAAAACTCAAATGGTGTCTTTACAGTAGGTCTCAAAAATTTAACTAGCAGTTTTACAGTGGTCATATTTTTTGCTTTTTAAACAAAACGCAGACACATATGTACGCGTTTGAAACTTTAAAATAACAAAAAATGCATGTGTGTATGTGCCTATATTGTCAAAGAAGAAACTTAAGCAAGTTTAGGAAATATCTCATTGTCAATTTATTTCAGTAAATAGGTGTAGGTAGTAAAGGAACCCATCTCAATCCACCAATTCGATTGTAGGATAAAATCTTATGTGAAGCTAATTATCTGAAAAAAAAACTGACGATGACTAGTTAGACCGAGAACGGTATATTGTTTTGGAGAGAGGCCTATAGAGGCTCATGACAATGATAGATAAAACAAAATTAATAATAATATATTATTGATTAATTAATTTTATTTAGTTAGAAGACAGGGAGTATTGGCGTAAGAGGGAGGAGGCTTATACCCTGCAGTTGGTCCCATTAGGCTGATGATGATGATGATGTGTACCTACCGATAGAGTCTAAGTTACTCGCAATAAAAATATTCAGATTTAATAATATATTTTTCTCACCAAGGTGCACAAACTTGAGCGAGCATCTGTTGCACTTTCCCTCGACTTCCTTGTCGCCATGCAGCCGCATGTGGTCCAGGAACAACTTCACGTTGGACGTCATCTCGTCGCCTTCCACGTACACTGGGATCACCTGCAGGTGGAACAGGTTCATATATTATGTATCTTTAATTCAATAATAATAATCCATGGCATGTAATTCGAACAAATTGATAATAAAATGTTTATGTGTTTATCTATATAATTTTGTAATATCTAAATTTATTAGGATTTACAGAGATTGCTAAAAAGTCGTGAGAAAGTTATGAAAATTATTGGTGAAGTGCATTAAGAAGTTAAAAAACATTCCCCTTGTTTCTCACATACGGAGGATCTTGAGGAAAAGACGTGGAAATATTTTGGCCGCCACTTATAAGGTTATCTTCCTTCTGTGAAATTTGAATTTATTAGGGATGAAAGAAAAACTACACAATTTTAGGGATGCTAAACCAGGCCTACCTAACATAAAACAAAATGGCGCGACGCAACTGAATTATATACCTACTGCTTTGTCCGTAACCCACGCGCAAGCCAAATTGAAACTTAACATTTCGTGTTAACGTTCATATTGCGCTGAATACCATCCGAAACTCGCCCGATGGTCATGGTTGTTACGTGAAATGAATGTGGGCTTGTATTATTTTCGTGTTATGCCTAATCATTGGTGAATGGTTTGTTCCCAGTTTATACATCATCAGTGACTTTGTTTGACATAATTTTACAATAAAATATTGTACTAGGTACTTGTTAAAACTCGAATTGACATAAAAATAATTTATAAATAGGTCATTCTGGTATTTGGCTAGATTATTTATACCTATATATATACCTATAGCACATAAAAACGAAGGAAGGATCTAGTACGTCCTGCCACAGAGTAGGGTACATGTACCTAGTGCTGCGATGCGTCTGTAGGTACACACACAGTAAGTAGCGGTGACTCGCGTCGAGACACGTGAGCCGCGGCGCAACGGTGGCGCGGGTGCGGGGCGCGGGCAGTCTGTCTACTCGATAACGCTTTAGCACGCTTTAGTAAAAAAAAATATTCCACCATTTACATTTTAGGTATGTACTTATTAGTAATTAAACAAACTGATGTTTTATAACATGATAATAGATTTACTTATATACATTCATGGATATTTATCTATTTACTTGCACATACGGGTGGACCAAAAGAGTACCGCAGCCCGCCTGTTCTCAGCCATTCGCTTAAGATTTTGTATGTTGGAAATAAATAGTGTACCTAGTTACTTTTTTATCGAAAATATTTGAGTAGATTTCTTGTCCATAGAATACAGACATTACGGCCTACATTGTGTAAGGCAGAGCCACTACCAACTAAGCTAACAGGCCAGTTAAGGCCATTGTATTTTTTGCTCATTTTGTCACGCGGTGTGTGGTCGAGTGATCTGCCGTTTGACACACGACTGTCGAGCGTACTTTACTGTGCCCTCCGCGCGCCGCGCGTTACTAACCGGGAGATAGATTTCTATTGTATTATTTATTCTGTGGCTAAACTAGGGATCTTCATGATAAAAACGGTGCTGCGGTAGGTACTTTATTTTCGGTGCATATGTTACATTACTTATGTTTTTTTGAAAGTTGGTAACCTACGTCTCTTTAGACATCGTATTCTGTCTTTATATGGTTAAGGTGCCTTGAGACAATGCACGCAGAGCACACAGTCCCCGTGCTTGTGTCGTGCTCGGAAGTGGTCCACCAGCGAGCGCTGTGAGGAGGCGCGGTAGTCGCATGTACCGCACGTGTAGGTTGTGTTACCTTGAGACAATGCACGCAGAGCACACAGTCCCCGTGCTTGTGTCGTGCTCGGTAGTGGTCCACCAGCGAGCGCTGTGAGGAGGCGCGGTAGTCGCATGTACCGCACGTGTAGGTTGTGTTACCTTGAGACAATGCACGCAGAGCACACAGTCCCCGTGCTTGTGTCGTGCTCGGAAGTGGTCCACCAGCGAGCGCTGTGAGGAGGCGCGGTAGTCGCATGTACCGCACGTGTAGGTTGTGTTACCTTGAGACAATGCACGCAGAGCACACAGTCCCCGTGCTTGTGTCGTGCTCGGAAGTGGTCCACCAGCGAGCGCTGTGAGGAGGCGCGGTAGTCGCATGTACCGCACGTGTAGGTTGTGTTACCTTGAGACAATGCACGCAGAGCACACAGTCCCCGTGCTTGTGTCGTGCTCGGAAGTGGTCCACCAGCGAGCGCTGTGAGGAGGCGCGGTAGTCGCATGTACCGCACGTGTAGGTTGTGTTACCTTGAGACAATGCACGCAGAGCACACAGTCCCCGTGCTTGTGTCGTGCTCGGAAGTGGTCCACCAGCGAGCGCTGTGAGGAGGCGCGGTAGTCGCATGTACCGCACGTGTAGGTTGTGTTACCTTGAGACAATGCACGCAGAGCACACAGTCCCCGTGCTTGTGTCGTGCTCGGAAGTGGTCCACCAGCGAGCGCTGTGAGGAGGCGCGGTAGTCGCATGTACCGCACGTGTAGGTTGTGTTACCTTGAGACAATGCACGCAGAGCACACAGTCCCCGTGCTTGTGTCGTGCTCGGAAGTGGTCCACCAGCGAGCGCTGTGAGGAGGCGCGGTAGTCGCATGTACCGCACGTGTAGGTTGTGTTACCTTGAGACAATGCACGCAGAGCACACAGTCCCCGTGCTTGTGTCGTGCTCGGAAGTGGTCCACCAGCGAGCGCTGTGAGGAGGCGCGGTAGTCGCATGTACCGCACGTGTAGGTTGTGTTACCTTGAGACAATGCACGCAGAGCACACAGTCCCCGTGCTTGTGTCGTGCTCGGAAGTGGTCCACCAGCGAGCGCTGTGAGGAGGCGCGGTAGTCGCATGTACCGCACGTGTAGGTTGTGTTACCTTGAGACAATGCACGCAGAGCACACAGTCCCCGTGCTTGTGTCGTGCTCGGAAGTGGTCCACCAGCGAGCGCTGTGAGGAGGCGCGGTAGTCGCATGTACCGCACGTGTAGGTTGTGTTACCTTGAGACAATGCACGCAGAGCACACAGTCCCCGTGCTTGTGTCGTGCTCGGAAGTGGTCCACCAGCGAGCGCTGTGAGGAGGCGCGGTAGTCGCATGTACCGCACGTGTAGGTTGTGTTACCTTGAGACAATGCACGCAGAGCACACAGTCCCCGTGCTTGTGTCGTGCTCGGAAGTGGTCCACCAGCGAGCGCTGTGAGGAGGCGCGGTAGTCGCATGTACCGCACGTGTAGGTTGTGTTACCTTGAGACAATGCACGCAGAGCACACAGTCCCCGTGCTTGTGTCGTGCTCGGAAGTGGTCCACCAGCGAGCGCTGTGAGGAGGCGCGGTAGTCGCATGTACCGCTCGTGTAGGTTGTGTTACCTTGAGACAATGCACGCAGAGCACACAGTCCCCGTGCTTGTGTCGTGCTCGGAAGTGGTCCACCAGCGAGCGCTGTGAGGAGGCGCGGTAGTCGCATGTACCGCACGTGTAGGTTGTGTTACCTTGAGACAATGCACGCAGAGCACACAGTCTTTCACCACGCAGGCTGTTTGCCTCTGGAATGCTTTACCTCTTGCTATCAAAAAAGCTCCGTCCATAGAAAGCTTCAAGACTCAAGTAAAAATATGGTATTTGTCATCATTACAGTGAGATCTTTGTAGTTCCTTTGCTATCATCATCTATGTATGTGTATAGTGTATACTCAATCAGTTTTTATTAACAATATGTATTAATTTATATTATTTTTGGTATATTGTTATTATATGTATTAGGGTGTATGATTTATATGTATAGTTTATTAAGTAGGTTTGTAGTATGTATTTTAATCTAATCTTTTCTTCTTTGTTTATTTTATTGTATACCACGTCCTCTGTTATCTCTTATTTATTCCTTTCCATCCAATGGTTGCCTGGAAGAAATTGCTTTTAGCAATAAGGCCGCCACTTGTGGCACTAGTATAAGTGTTTTTTTCTTCTTTCCTTTTAATTTTATCGTGTGTTACAATAAAGAATTTTCTATCTTCTATCTTCTATCTATCCCCGTGCTTGTGTCGTGCTCGGAAGTGGTCCACCAGCGAGCGCTGTGAGGAGGCGCGGTAGTCGCATGTACCGCACGTGTAGGTTGTGTTACCTTGAGACAATGCACGCAGAGCACACAGTCCCCGTGCTTGTGTCGTGCTCGGAAGTGGTCCACCAGCGAGCGCTGTGAGGAGGCGCGGTAGTCGCATGTACCGCACGTGTAGGTTGTGTTACCTTGAGACAATGCACGCAGAGCACACAGTCCCCGTGCTTGTGTCGTGCTCGGAAGTGGTCCACCAGCGAGCGCTGTGAGGAGACGCGGTAGTCGCATGTACCGCACGTGTAGGTTGTGTTACCTTGAGACAATGCACGCAGAGCACACAGTCCCCGTGCTCGGAAGTGGTCCACCAGCGAGCGCTGTGAGGAGGCGCGGTAGTCGCATGTACCGCACGTGTAGGTTGTGTTACCTTGAGACAATGCACGCAGAGCACACAGTCCCCGTGCTTGTGTCGTGCTCGGAAGTGGTCCACCAGCGAGCGCTGTGAGGAGGCGCGGTAGTCGCATGTACCGCACGTGTAGGTTGTGTTACCTTGAGACAATGCACGCAGAGCACACAGTCCCCGTGCTTGTGTCGTGCTCGGAAGTGGTCCACCAGCGAGCGCTGTGAGGAGGCGCGGTAGTCGCATGTACCGCACGTGTAGGTTGTGTTACCTTGAGACAATGCACGCAGAGCACACAGTCCCCGTGCTTGTGTCGTGCTCGGAAGTGGTCCACCAGCGAGCGCTGTGAGGAGGCGCGGTAGTCGCATGTACCGCACGTGTAGGTTGTGTTACCTTGAGACAATGCACGCAGAGCACACAGTCCCCGTGCTTGTGTCGTGCTCGGAAGTGGTCCACCAGCGAGCGCTGTGAGGAGGCGCGGTAGTCGCATGTACCGCACGTGTAGGTTGTGTTACCTTGAGACAATGCACGCAGAGCACACAGTCCCCGTGCTCGGAAGTGGTCCACCAGCGAGCGCTGTGAGGAGACGCGGTAGTCGCATGTACCGCACGTGTAGGTTGTGTTACCTTGAGACAATGCACGCAGAGCACACAGTCCCCGTGCTCGGAAGTGGTCCACCAGCGAGCGCTGTGAGGAGGCGCGGTAGTCGCATGTACCGCACGTGTAGGTTGTGTTACCTTGAGACAATGCACGCAGAGCACACAGTCCCCGTGCTTGTGTCGTGCTCGGAAGTGGTCCACCAGCGAGCGCTGTGAGGAGGCGCGGTAGTCGCATGTACCGCACGTGTAGGTTGTGTTACCTTGAGACAATGCACGCAGAGCACACAGTCCCCGTGCTTGTGTCGTGCTCGGAAGTGGTCCACCAGCGAGCGCTGTGAGGAGGCGCGGTAGTCGCATGTACCGCACGTGTAGGTTGTGTTACCTTGAGACAATGCACGCAGAGCACACAGTCCCCGTGCTTGTGTCGTGCTCGGAAGTGGTCCACCAGCGAGCGCTGTGAGGAGGCGCGGTAGTCGCATGTACCGCACGTGTAGGTTGTGTTACCTTGAGACAATGCACGCAGAGCACACAGTCCCCGTGCTTGTGTCGTGCTCGGAAGTGGTCCACCAGCGAGCGCTGTGAGGAGGCGCGGTAGTCGCATGTACCGCACGTGTAGTTGTGTTACCTTGAGACAATGCACGCAGAGCACACAGTCCCCGTGCTTGTGTCGTGCTCGGAAGTGGTCCACCAGCGAGCGCTGTGAGGAGGCGCGGTAGTCGCATGTACCGCACGTGTAGGTTGTGTTACCTTGAGACAATGCACGCAGAGCACACAGTCCCCGTGCTTGTGTCGTGCTCGGAAGTGGTCCACCAGCGAGCGCTGTGAGGAGGCGCGGTAGTCGCATGTACCGCACGTGTAGGTTGTGTTACCTTGAGACAATGCACGCAGAGCACACAGTCCCCGTGCTTGTGTCGTGCTCGGAAGTGGTCCACCAGCGAGCGCTGTGAGGAGGCGCGGTAGTCGCATGTACCGCACGTGTAGGTTGTGTTACCTTGAGACAATGCACGCAGAGCACACAGTCCCCGTGCTTGTGTCGTGCTCGGAAGTGGTCCACCAGCGAGCGCTGTGAGGAGGCGCGGTAGTCGCATGTACCGCACGTGTAGGTTGTGTTACCTTGAGACAATGCACGCAGAGCACACAGTCCCCGTGCTTGTGTCGTGCTCGGAAGTGGTCCACCAGCGAGCGCTGTGAGGAGGCGCGGTAGTCGCATGTACCGCACGTGTAGGTTGTGTTACCTTGAGACAATGCACGCAGAGCACACAGTCCCCGTGCTTGTGTCGTGCTCGGAAGTGGTCCACCAGCGAGCGCTGTGAGGAGGCGCGGTAGTCGCATGTACCGCACGTGTAGGTTGTGTTACCTTGAGACAATGCACGCAGAGCACACAGTCCCCGTGCTTGTGTCGTGCTCGGAAGTGGTCCACCAGCGAGCGCTGTGAGGAGGCGCGGTAGTCGCATGTACCGCACGTGTAGGTTGTGTTACCTTGAGACAATGCACGCAGAGCACACAGTCCCCGTGCTTGTGTCGTGCTCGGAAGTGGTCCACCAGCGAGCGCTGTGAGGAGGCGCGGTAGTCGCATGTACCGCACGTGTAGGTTGTGTTACCTTGAGACAATGCACGCAGAGCACACAGTCCCCGTGCTTGTGTCGTGCTCGGAAGTGGTCCACCAGCGAGCGCTGTGAGGAGGCGCGGTAGTCGCATGTACCGCACGTGTAGGTTGTGTTACCTTGAGACAATGCACGCAGAGCACACAGTCCCCGTGCTTGTGTCGTGCTCGGAAGTGGTCCACCAGCGAGCGCTGTGAGGAGGCGCGGTAGTCGCATGTACCGCACGTGTAGGTTGTGTTACCTTGAGACAATGCACGCAGAGCACACAGTCCCCGTGCTTGTGTCGTGCTCGGAAGTGGTCCACCAGCGAGCGCTGTGAGGAGGCGCGGTAGTCGCATGTACCGCACGTGTAGGTTGTGTTACCTTGAGACAATGCACGCAGAGCACACAGTCCCCGTGCTTGTGTCGTGCTCGGAAGTGGTCCACCAGCGAGCGCTGTGAGGAGGCGCGGTAGTCGCATGTACCGCACGTGTAGGTTGTGTTACCTTGAGACAATGCACGCAGAGCACACAGTCCCCGTGCTTGTGTCGTGCTCGGAAGTGGTCCACCAGCGAGCGCTGTGAGGAGGCGCGGTAGTCGCATGTACCGCACGTGTAGGTTGTGTTACCTTGAGACAATGCACGCAGAGCACACAGTCCCCGTGCTTGTGTCGTGCTCGGAAGTGGTCCACCAGCGAGCGCTGTGAGGAGGCGCGGTAGTCGCATGTACCGCACGTGTAGGTTGTGTTACCTTGAGACAATGCACGCAGAGCACACAGTCCCCGTGCTTGTGTCGTGCTCGGAAGTGGTCCACCAGCGAGCGCTGTGAGGAGGCGCGGTAGTCGCATGTACCGCACGTGTAGGTTGTGTTACCTTGAGACAATGCACGCAGAGCACACAGTCCCCGTGCTTGTGTCGTGCTCGGAAGTGGTCCACCAGCGAGCGCTGTGAGGAGGCGCGGTAGTCGCATGTACCGCACGTGTAGGTTGTGTTACCTTGAGACAATGCACGCAGAGCACACAGTCCCCGTGCTTGTGTCGTGCTCGGAAGTGGTCCACCAGCGAGCGCTGTGAGGAGGCGCGGTAGTCGCATGTACCGCACGTGTAGGTTGTGTTACCTTGAGACAATGCACGCAGAGCACACAGTCCCCGTGCTTGTGTCGTGCTCGGAAGTGGTCCACCAGCGAGCGCTGTGAGGAGGCGCGGTAGTCGCATGTACCGCACGTGTAGGTTGTGTTACCTTGAGACAATGCACGCAGAGCACACAGTCCCCGTGCTTGTGTCGTGCTCGGAAGTGGTCCACCAGCGAGCGCTGTGAGGAGGCGCGGTAGTCGCATGTACCGCACGTGTAGGTTGTGTTACCTTGAGACAATGCACGCAGAGCACACAGTCCCCGTGCTTGTGTCGTGCTCGGAAGTGGTCCACCAGCGAGCGCTGTGAGGAGGCGCGGTAGTCGCATGTACCGCACGTGTAGGTTGTGTTACCTTGAGACAATGCACGCAGAGCACACAGTCCCCGTGCTTGTGTCGTGCTCGGAAGTGGTCCACCAGCGAGCGCTGTGAGGAGGCGCGGTAGTCGCATGTACCGCACGTGTAGGTTGTGTTACCTTGAGACAATGCACGCAGAGCACACAGTCCCCGTGCTTGTGTCGTGCTCGGAAGTGGTCCACCAGCGAGCGCTGTGAGGAGGCGCGGTAGTCGCATGTACCGCACGTGTAGGTTGTGTTACCTTGAGACAATGCACGCAGAGCACACAGTCCCCGTGCTTGTGTCGTGCTCGGAAGTGGTCCACCAGCGAGCGCTGTGAGGAGGCGCGGTAGTCGCATGTACCGCACGTGTAGGTTGTGTTACCTTGAGACAATGCACGCAGAGCACACAGTCCCCGTGCTTGTGTCGTGCTCGGAAGTGGTCCACCAGCGAGCGCTGTGAGGAGGCGCGGTAGTCGCATGTACCGCACGTGTAGGTTGTGTTACCTTGAGACAATGCACGCAGAGCACACAGTCCCCGTGCTTGTGTCGTGCTCGGAAGTGGTCCACCAGCGAGCGCTGTGAGGAGGCGCGGTAGTCGCATGTACCGCACGTGTAGGTTGTGTTACCTTGAGACAATGCACGCAGAGCACACAGTCCCCGTGCTTGTGTCGTGCTCGGAAGTGGTCCACCAGCGAGCGCTGTGAGGAGGCGCGGTAGTCGCATGTACCGCACGTGTAGGTTGTGTTACCTTGAGACAATGCACGCAGAGCACACAGTCCCCGTGCTTGTGTCGTGCTCGGAAGTGGTCCACCAGCGAGCGCTGTGAGGAGGCGCGGTAGTCGCATGTACCGCACGTGTAGGTTGTGTTACCTTGAGACAATGCACGCAGAGCACACAGTCCCCGTGCTTGTGTCGTGCTCGGAAGTGGTCCACCAGCGAGCGCTGTGAGGAGGCGCGGTAGTCGCATGTACCGCACGTGTAGGTTGTGTTACCTTGAGACAATGCACGCAGAGCACACAGTCCCCGTGCTTGTGTCGTGCTCGGAAGTGGTCCACCAGCGAGCGCTGTGAGGAGGCGCGGTAGTCGCATGTACCGCACGTGTAGGTTGTGTTACCTTGAGACAATGCACGCAGAGCACACAGTCCCCGTGCTTGTGTCGTGCTCGGAAGTGGTCCACCAGCGAGCGCTGTGAGGAGGCGCGGTAGTCGCATGTACCGCACGTGTAGGTTGTGTTACCTTGAGACAATGCACGCAGAGCACACAGTCCCCGTGCTTGTGTCGTGCTCGGTAGTGGTCTACCAGCGAGCGCTGTGAGGAGGCGCGGTAGTCGCATGTACCGCACGTGTAGGGCAGCTCCAGGGGGGCGTGAGACTTCTGCATGTGGGACGCGAGCGACAGCACGGCGGCGAAACGGACCTGAAGGAAATTGACACATTTTGTAAAATCTTGGTCATTGAATAACAAGACGAACAACAGACCCATCAACCTATACTTGATAGTATGCGTCAGAGCAGCAGCAATAAAGATATCACTGCTCCTAATTCATATTGCAATTATATGGTAAGTTTTAGTTCCAATACTCAGCAATAACACCCCGTCAGCTCCAAAAAAATTAATGGACAACAAAATAGTATGTGCTAAGTTATTCCGAGCTTTTTCTTCTTTGTTGTTGGATGCCATATATACATGCAGTTAGACACTACACACAAAAATACTACGACTTACTTCACAAATCAGACAAGCATAAGTAAACAAATCAGGCGACTTGGTATCAGCGGGGTGGTTGTGTTTCAGATGCGTCTGCAGCTCGTGAGGTCCCGGGAACCTCTCCAGACAGTACACACACTGTGCCACGGCAGCGTCCTCCGCCACGCCCTCTGGTGGCGGGACCACGTGAGTGTAGAGGTGATCCATTAGACTGATGTTGTCGTTGAACTCCGAGTAGCAAACTGTGCACTGGGGATAGAAGTACTTTAGTGAGTCAAATATTGAATAGCTTTTGTAGGTCTGATAGATTTTTTAATATTAGTAAATTATGGAGGTTTCTGTTGTTTGACATAAAGTTTGGACTTTGAAATTAAAGACATAGTAAAGGAAAGGGCAAGAAAATATGATGTCAATACATTTTCCACAAAAAATAATGTTGCACTGAAGCATTTTCAAAAGACGAGTATCAAATGAACCGTTTTTGTTAGGTCACACTTAATAATACTTGAAACCGAGTTCCAAATTGGTGCATTTTGGCCAGTTCAATAAGAAATGATGATTGTTTGCATTAAGTCTGTTACTCTAGAATGAACTAAATGAATAATGTTATATGTCAATATATAAGAAAGAAAATAATATATGGTCACTGAAACTCTGGAGAAATATGTAGTGTTCTTCCGCTGCGACTGCATGCTCCTTAACCGACTTCAAACAACAAACTAACTAAATAAAACAAATAAATGGCTACTCACCACAACAGATATAGACACCCTTTCACCCTGCTCTTTCCCACCGATCTGTCCAAAGTAGTACTTCTCCATAGAAACCATCTCCTCGGGTTTGCTCTCTCGTTCCTTCTTGATACTCTTCAGCGGTATATCTAGGTCGGGGTCATCGTCTACGTAACTCTTGGGCACTTTGCGACGACCTCTGCCGTGGGACTCGTCTTTGTCTTTCTTTTTTTCTTGCTCTTGCTTGATCTTTGTTCGACGTAAGGCCAGCGGGATCTGTGGATGGATTTTAAAAAGTTAATTTAATAGAAGGAACATAATTATTCGTATTCTAGTACCTACATGTTTTTTTCGATTGCGTTTTTTCATTGTAATCTATTCTTTCAAACCATTACATATTTCCAAACTGGCTATATGGCAGTCTTAGTGCATTCAGGTTTTTAAGTTTTCCTACAATGTTTTCCTCGGTTGTGTAACTTTTCAAGGACACATTTCCCATATACTTCGTAAACCTCATGTCATTGGAATGACAGAGCCAAACATAAATTTTAATAATTCTCTGAATATCCAAGCAAGTAAGATATTTCATTATTTCAAATAAATATATAAATGTTGTGCGTTAATGTTTATTTATATTATTACTTTTTGAGGATATTAGGAGTTTACATATTTTCTTTATACTTGTGTTCTCTTGCTATATTCGTGTACAATAAAGAATTCTTGATTGATTGATTGATTGCTATTTCTCTGAATTTTCTCTACCTCTTCTTCATCATCATCTTCCACGTAGAGTGTCTTCTCCTTCTTCTTCTTCCTGGGCGGCGGCGAGGGCGTGCGGTTCTTCTTGGGCCTCCCTCGCTTGCCAGTTCTGTGAACTGTCTCCACTGGCTCGTCCTCGCGGTCTTTCTTACTCTGCGAAGTTATGGATTTTAGTGACATAGTGTAGCTTGTGCGAGTATCGCTAGTGTTCATATTGATTAAAGAACTCGTCAGTAAAAAAACAATTAGACATGGTCACTCAATGTATTAATATATCTCAATGCAAATAAATATTTAGTTTTGTTGTGTTAAAAGTATATATATTCTCTAGTCCTGTATGTTAGTATTTTACATTGTACTTTAAATATATCAACTGATTTCAAAATATAGTTTAACTCCTTTACAGTGCAACTATCTGATTGTGTTCTTAGTCATGTTACAATAAATTGTCTCTGGCTTTTCTGAATTGAAAAGTTAATTGGATATTCTTACCTTCCCAGTGGGATATTTCCAGTTCTTGAATGGGTTGGCTGCTATCTTGTTGAGTCGCACAGTTATCACATCTTTGGCGTCTATCTTAGTTTGTTCAGCGATGTGAATCACTATGTTGTCAAACGCCATGCCGGGAGATACGCCATACCTGAGGAAAAGGAAGTATAATGTTTACCATTTACAGGTTTTCAATCATTACGTTATTCGCTTGAAGAACTACCTGGCTGAATAAATCAGAACTTTATTAAAATTTCACAGTATCTTGCAATTATTTGGCACCTTAAAATTCGTAGTGACTATACTTTTTATTTACATATTTACAACACCATACTATGTATCTGGCTTTTCATTTATTATCTTACTGGGTAAGCACATTCCATCCTGGATCCAGTATTAATATACTGTGTACATGTATTAAAATTTTAGTCATAATGTAAACCTGAAGCAAAAAATTCTTGCTCGTGAGAGCCTATTTCAATTAAGTTCAGCAACATCTTACCACAACTTGTGCAGGTGTCGCTGGTACTTCTATGTAAACTATTAACCATATACTGACTGTAGGTAACTCCACATTTATTTATCACTATGTAATATATTTTACTATATATATTTTATTCTTAACATTTTCACATATTAAATATTTATTTCTATATTTATCTACATAGTATATCAACACTCCACATTCATTACTCACTTACATTCCACAAACATTCAAACATCACACTAAACTTAATAAATATTATTTACACAAGCATAGCCGCGAGACAACACTGGTATAACCATCGCTATTGTTCTCGCGGCTGTGTCGCAGAGATACCGAGCTCGAAACCGGTTTCGACGCGGGCGCCGGCCAGCGGCCGCCGCGCCCGCCGCCCGGCCACCAGTGCCACACGGATCGTTCCGACGCACACTCGCGCTGCCTTCACATTTCGCATTCCGTATTTCTCGCCTTTGTAATTGTGTTTTCTTGTTGATTATTAACTGTGGAGATTTAAATAGACTTTGGATTTATGGAATCTGGTGTTTACTTTCTTCATCATACACCAACACCACACACCCAGTCACTAAACTGGTGACCTCTCATATTGGACCTGCCACGCGGAGCAAAACACACACGGCGAGACAACTGGAACCTGGAATTTGGACTCCATTATCATCATCCGAGTTAAGTACCATTTGGAAAGGAATGTGATTGATTGCCCATTAACTACCTGCATTTCGACGGTGACATCATTTTAAATTTAACCAAAATTACATATATACAAAAAAAAATGTCTTGTCTGTCATCCGACAATCACTTGGCTGGGCCCAACATTCCGGAAGATTTCTGGCGGAGAATTTGGAGCAGCAGCATCGCATCTCAAACTGCACTGCCACTCGACACGCATGCTGACCATGTGCACAACATCGCGACATCGACGCCAGCTGACCACCACGTCGCCACAGCATCATCGCGGACACCTGCCAGCCCTCCTGCAGAATCAATGACCATTGACCTGTTGCTGAGTCAAGTGACGCAGCTCACGAAGATAGTAGATGCCTTAACTTTGAAGCAATCATCATCATCAGCAGCACGATCCCGACCTACCAACCGACGAGATGCTTCGCATCGCAGCCGCAGCCCCTCGCACAGCGCACACCGATCCGCTTCGAGCTACAGAAGGTACCCCATCTGCTGGTACCACTCACAGTTTGAAGACCAGACCGAAAAATGCACGAAACCATGTGACTACGCGAAGACTTCGGGAAACGCGAGGGGCGGTCAGTAGCTGCGACGGACGACTGCCCAGGAGAATCTCGTCGCCTCTTCATACTCGACATTAAGATCCGGATTTCTTTTCTCATCGACTCCGGGAGCGACGTTTGCGTCTACCCGGTGTCTGAGCTCAAAGAAAAGCGACAAAAGACACCATTCCAACTCTGTGCCGCAAATGGGTCGGCTATTGACACCTATGGCCACCTACAGCTGTGTCTCAACCTGGGCCTCCGCCGAGACTTCAAATGGCGCTTCATCGTCGCTGACGTCACCAAGGCGATCATCGGTGCCGACTTCCTGGCGCACTACCGCCTTCTCGTGGACCTCAGCGGGAAGAAGTTGGTCGACGGAACAACCAGCCTCAGCGCAGCAGCATCAGTGTACAATAGTAAAGATGTAATGAGTGTAAAGGTACCGAATGGCGGTGATACTGTGTATCATAAGATTTTATCGGAGTTCCCTGAAATTACACGCCCTTCAGGCATACCCGGTTCTCCCAAACACAACACTACACACCACATTCGCACTACACCTGGGCCTCCCATATCATGCTCACCCAGACGACTCGCTCCAGACAAACTCAAAATTGCCAAACAAGAGTTTGAGGACATGCTAGCCAACGGAACCGCACGACCGTCCGACAGCCCTTGGTCCTCTCCACTTCACCTGGTAAGTAAAAAAGACAATGGTTGGCGACCTTGTGGCGATTACCGCCTGCTCAACGCCCGAACGATCCCAGACCAGTACCCGATTCGTCACATCCATGATTTTGCGCACAGCCTATCTGGATGCAAGGTATTTTCTGTCATAGACTTGGTAAAAGCCTACCATCAGATCCCAGTCCAGGAAGAAGACATCCCGAAAACGGCCATCACCACCCCGTTTGGTTTGTATGAGTTCCCGTACATGACTTTCGGTCTCAGGAACGCAGGCCAAACCTTTCAGAGGTTTGTTGACGAGCTTACCCGTGGCCTAGATTTCTGTTACCCATACCTTGACGACTTCCTAGTCTTTTCAAAGTCGCCAAGCCAGCACGAAGACCACCTACGCCAACTCTTCGAACGCATGCGCGAGTATGGCGTACTGGTGAATACTGCCAAGTGCGTCTTCGGAAAACCTGCGGTAACATTTCTGGGCTACCAAATCTCGGAAGAAGGCACCAAACCTCTGGACAGCAAGGTAAAGGCAATCTCTGAGTTCCCTGCACCAAAAACTGTTCGAGAACTCAGACGCTTCCTGGGCATGGTGAATTTCTATAGGCGCTTTTTACTCAAAGCCGCTCAAATTCAGGCACCACTTAATGCTTTGCTCACAGGCTCTGTCAAAGCCTCCCACCCCGTGACACTAGAGGGAGACGCTTTACGCGCATTCGAGGCCTGCAAACAGAACCTCTGTGACGCAGCATTATTAGCCCACCCTGATCCTGAGTCCAAACTTGGACTTGTCACTGACGCCTCCGACACCGCAATAGGCGCAGTACTTCAGCAGCGCAAAGATGGACACTGGCAGCCGCTAGCATTTTTCTCACGCAAGTTGAGCCCATCACAGAGTAAATACTCTCCATACGATCGGGAGCTCCTTGCCATTTACGAGAGTATCAAATACTTCCGGCACATGCTAGAAGCCACTCACTTCACAATCTATACTGACCACAAGCCTCTCTGTTACGCTTTCCATCAGCGGAAAAGTAACTGTTCGCCTCGGCAGTATAGACACCTCGACTTCATCTCTCAGTTCACCACCGACATAGTGCATATCGCAGGTAAGGACAACTTAGTTGCCGATACTTTGTCGCGCATTGACGAACTCGAGAAACCAGTCGATCTAGAAGTGATGGCCCAACTGCAGACCAGTGATCCAGACCTTTCTGCTCATCTCACAGGTGAAACAGCACTTCGCCTGGTCAAAACGGACATTCCTGGAAGTCGTGTATCTTTGTACTGCGACGTCAGTACAGCGACACCCAGGCCATTTGTCCCACAACAACTTCGCCAGCAAGTCTTCAATAGCTTGCACTCGCTCAGTCATCCCGGTCCAAACGCCTCAGCCAAGCTCGTTGCCCAACGTTTTGTTTGGCCACTGATGAGGAAAAACTGCCGCGACTGGGCTAAGGCGTGTTTGACTTGCCAACGCTCGAAGGTAACCAGACACGTCGCCTCACCAATTGGTACGCACGACTTACCTTCAGCACGTTTCAAACACGTCCACATAGACCTCATCGGCCCACTTCCTCCAGCTGGAAATTATCGGTATTGCCTCACAGCCATTGATCGCTTCACGCGATGGCCTGAAGTAGTACCAATCACCGACATTTCCGCCGAAACAGTGGCCAAAGCGTTCATATCCTGCTGGGTGTCTCGATATGGTTGTCCTGTTGAGATCGTTACTGATCGAGGTGGACAATTCCAATCTGCACTGTTCGAACAGCTGTCCAAATTTATAGGTTTCGATCACCGCAAAACGACAGCATACCACCCGCAGTGCAACGGCTTAGTCGAGCGTTTTCACCGGCAGCTCAAAGCAGCCATCACATGCCACGCAGATGCTAACTGGATCGAGTCACTCCCACTCGTCCTCCTCGGCATCCGCAGTGCCATCAAAGAAGATCTCCAAGCATCTTCAGCCGAGCTTATGTACGGTGAGCCTCTTCGTCTGCCTGGCGAGTTTTTCACTACCAAAGTAGGCAACCACACCACCGATATAGCCGACTTCTCAGCTCGGATGAGATCTTTCGCTGAAGTGGTCAAACCTGTACCCCCACAGCACCATTCTGCCTCTCGTCGCTCCTTTGTATTCAAGGATCTAGCCACATGTGAGTATGTATTCCTAAGGGAAGAAATACTCCGCGGCGCACTTCAACCGGCCTACACTGGCCCATACAAAGTTCTTCGACGAGGAGGCAAAACTTACAAACTACTGGTAAGGAACTCAGAGCAGACTGTATCCATAGACCGCCTCAAGCCGGCCTACATATTGTCTGACACCACTCCTACCCAAACTCCTACTCCTACCCCAACTCCCACTCCTCCAACATCAACCCAGGATACCGCTCCTACACTTCCTGTTCGGACCACTCGCTCCGGACGGCGCGTACGGTTCCCGGATTTTTATCGCCCTTAGCCGGTCTCTGGAGGGGAGTGATGTAGGTAACTCCACATTTATTTATCACTATGTAATATATTTTACTATATATATTTTATTCTTAACATTTTCACATATTAAATATTTATTTCTATATTTATTTACATAGTATATCAACACTCCACATTCATTACTCACTTACATTCCACAAACATTCAAACATCACACTAAACTTAATAAATATTATTTACACAAGCATAGCCGCGAGACAACACTGGTATAACCATCGCTATTGTTCTCGCGGCTGTGTCGCAGAGATACCGAGCTCGAAACCGGTTTCGACGCGGGCGCCGGCCAGCGGCCGCCGCGCCCGCCGCCCGGCCACCAGTGCCACACGGATCGTTCCGACGCACACTCGCGCTGCCTTCACATTTCGCATTCCGTATTTCTCGCCTTTGTAATTGTGTTTTCTTGTTGATTATTAACTGTGGAGATTTAAATAGACTTTGGATTTATGGAATCTGGTGTTTACTTTCTTCATCATACACCAACACCACACACCAAGTCACTAAACTGACAACAGTAAATGTATATAACTCACTTCTCCCTCCAGACCAGTTCATCCAGGAACTGCTGTATGATCTGCCGGGACAGCAGTGACAGTGTGTTCTGGAACATCCGCGGCACGATCCTGCGGAGGTACTCCATGATGTTGGCGTTGCTGTTCCGGCCCTGAGCCTCCGTGTGTGAGGACGACTGGTGGACCGTCTTGAAGCCCATGTGGACCAGGGTACCTGGCAAAGTGGACCATTATATAGCTGACAGTGAGGAACAGGGTACCTGGCAATGTGGACCATTATATAGCTTATGGCAGCTTATGTAACACTTTTACTTCGTTTACTATGAAATTGAGAGTCACAAAATATTTTCGGATATTATCAAAATTCATGATTTTTTAAAGAAGTTTATTAATATAGAGTTCAATATGTGTTTTAAATATCTCGAGATCCTAACTTTATCCTAAGATTTAAAATATTATATGTGCATACCTTTATCAACAGTCAAATCAGTAAGGATGGTAGAAGACGGGTGCACCCAGCTAGTAAGCGGTTCAAGGATTTTTTGGAAACGTTTCTTGTAGTTTTTCTCGTGCTCTGCTAGAGGTTCTACAGCTCGTAAACGAATCTGAAAAAATAAATTGATTACTTATATGAATTAACATATACGTCATATAAGCTACGCTACTGAGAAATGGTTGTAGAAACCCCTTAAAAAACAAAAACAACGTAATAATGACGAATTTTGCCTACAATATGAAATGCAATTTGCACAGTATAGAAATAGCGCAGCAAATAAATTTAGAGTCAACATTACATTACAATATAAATCTTCTTCCTACAACTAAATCACTGAAAGTTCAGGGTTGGAAGCTTTAAGCTGTGCTGTCAATCTCTGATATAAAGATCCAGTTTACCCTTCCATGAACAACTCACCAACTTATCAACAGGGTCCAGCACTCCCAGCACCTCCACCTTGACCTGCCTCTGCGTGCCATCATGGCTCGTCGTCCCCAAGGATATCACTCCTACTTCCACCTTCCTCCCAACACCACCCAGCAGCCCCATGTGCTGATGTATGGATGAGGTACAGACTGCTCGGAGCCAGGTGAAGAGACTCTTCACATATAAGTTGTCAACTTTGACCCACTGAACCACGTTCTGTACGTTAGTCTGGCAGGCCCAGTGGTAGATTAGCTTGAGGAGCACGCTGGGAGGGAAGGTGGCTCCTTCGAAGATTGAGCTGGAGAACACGGAGACGAAGCGAGTCGGACAGCATTCCGAGATCCAGACGTAGCCACCCGAGTATGGGAACTTTGACACGTCCGAGTACATGCCTGGAATTATATATTTTTGTGTGTTTTAAAGTAATGTATTTCCGGTACAAAATTTCATATTAACGTGGACCGCAAAACGTCGTCGCTCTCAGCGAGCCAAACGATAGCCAACTAATTGTTAGCTATTTAATTTAAAAATATACAAAATCAATATATTAGTTAACTCACCAAGCTTCAGTTTGTTCCCGGCATGTATGAGACACCACTGCTCGGACCTCACCAGCCCCTGCTGGATGAGCCACTCCGTGAACTTCATGGGAGTGTGCATGAGGACTGACTTCACCTTGCTGTCCAGGATGGAGCGGTCCGATGGGGGAGGGACGTCCTTGGCACGGAGGTAGGGGCGGGCCACTACCACTAGAGATGGGAATGTCTTGCCTGGAATGGGTGTTATAGATGTGACTGTATAATATATGTAACTGTTAATATATAACAACTGATGATGTAACAGACAGTTCAATTTCAGACACCACCATATTCTAGTCAAAATCAACATCATTTATTGCACTTATGGGTAAAGTAAAAGTTATGGTAAAACATAAATATATTAGTAACATCAAAAGATTAACTAAACGGTTTTCACTCACGTGTAAATCGCGTAAATCGTTTACGCGACGTTATTAGTAACATTCTCCATAAGTTTACCTTTCAGTGTGCAACTTAAACAAAGTGTTAAATCATTAAAATATTATTATGTATTCATTCCTGTATGTCCTTTATTTTCAAACTAGCTGTCTCAGCGAATTCGTCCGTGTGGAATAGTTATTTTGGGCATTAATTCTTTTAATTTTGAACCGTTTTCGCAGCGCACGCAACAGAAGCCCTCAAAGATGAATAATTTTCCCCGTTTTTCCACATTTTTCATTGTTTCTTCACTCTTATTAGTTGCGGCGTGATGTTATATAGCCTAAAGCCTTCCTAGATAAATGGTCTATTGAAAACAAAAATAATTTTTCAATTCGTACCAGTAGTTCCTGAGATTAGCGCGTTCAAACAAACAAACTCTTCAGCTTTATAATATTATAAGTATAAATATAGATGTGAAATATTTTTTTAGGATAACATCCATGCCACGCTTGTGCCTCAGTATACTGTGGTATCAGATCGCGATTACCAAGCAAGTGTCATTATAATCTGTCCATGGATGGGTGATCATGGCAAAATGACACACTATCATTATGCCAGAGGTGCTTATATAAACTGGAAAAACATAGGTACACTGTGGGCAGCGAAATTGTTAACATAGTAGGTACATTCTTTCATTAAGGTATGTCACCTTTGAGCTATGTGAAACTATTTTCGCTGAGAGTTACATAACATTTAAAATCTCACCTTGAAGTTTATTGAAGGAAACCTCCCTGGAATCAGCGACATTCTTGCTGCTTTCTTCTTTAGTGAGATCCACAATAGCAGTGGCCTTGGTGGCGCTGCCTGTAAGCAGGCCTCCGATGGCGGACGCTTCCGAGGGCCGGACGTTCGTGACCACACTGTGGACATCTGTGGAAGTAAAATTAGGGTTAAAAAATCTCATAATTTTTTGTGACTTCATGAAAATATTTATTCCATTTAACTGTTGCCTAATACTAGGCTAGTACGTCTAAGCATCTGCTGTAGGAGTAAGTTCTTAATATAAACGGGAGTGTGGCAAAATAACTGATTGGCATTTACATCTGGGTGCAATGGAACACTTTTTTCGCGAATTTCCAATAGTTGTAGATCATGCATGTAATGTTGTATAGGTTCTACATAGATTACCCATGCTTTTAGGCAGCCCTGTATAGTATATACTATCTATCTATTTAGGAATAATGTAAATACTTACTGGAAGGAGCAAGTGTCTTGTCCTTAGTTTTGGTGTTCTCCTTATCCCTGTGCTTGTCTTTCTCCTTCTTCTTCTTCTTGTGTCGAGAGTCTGGTGAGTGTGAGCGCGGTGGGGACGGAGAGTAGTCGCGATCTTCGCTCTTATCACGCTTCTTACGGCCTGAGGGCAGAAAGACACACATCAACACACTAATATTATAAAATTGATTAGGTATTAATAAGGTTATTTTTTTGTATCAAAAGTGAAACACAATCCTAATCTAGGTTACACGTGTGCCCTAGAATACGTTGTGCTGATGTAGAATAAGTTACTTTGTTACTAAATTGTTTAAGCTAATCAATTTAGATGAATATCATTAACATTATATTCAGAGAAAGTTTCTGCTATGCAGCTACTAAATGTTGGAATAATATTCCTTCACCAATCAAGAACCTACATACTTTTAGAATTCTAAAGAAATTTATATATACACCTACAAAATTATTCAACTACTGCCCTCTGAACTTAGGGTACTAGACTAGACTTTTTTGTGCTTCTGCTGATTCTATATGATGTGCCTATTTTTGAATCTTTATAACTTTATGCTTGGCAATATTCTTACTTACTTATTCAATGATAGATCATGACCAACACAAGCCCATCTATGGAACTTAACACGGAACAACGGAATTCCACCTAGAACTGCTAGGTGTAAGATTTAAACTCCTGTACATAAATCTAAGTACAAACTGTGTTTATTATGGCATAATAAAAGAATTAGTATTTTGTATTTGTATATAAATGTTAATTCTATAGCTTACCCCTCTTGGCTGGTTTCTCCTTAGAAATGGAGATAGATCTGGACCTTGACCTAATGATGTCAGCACTCTGCCTCTCAAGATCTTTCAATACTGGTTGCCTGGAATTATTAATGTGTGATTTAGCCAAAGGTAACTCAGATGATATTATGATGAATAATGGTCACTCTACACCACCACACACCAGAATTGGCCACTCTCATTTGTTAGAAGATGTTCAGTATTCATTTATTTAGCTAAACATGAACTTAAACTAATTTACAGTTCACCCTTGTACACTGGTTTTCATAAATCATTGAGTAAAATTAATAATAGGTATAGAAATTAATTATGATTATTTAAGATGCAGTCAAATATTGTTAATCTTGATTTGTTCAGAACATAGTCAGATATAATAATTCAATATGATTTTCCAACTTCTTAGACCCTGAAATGAAACTCTGGAGATGTACCTAGTCAGGTCATAAGTATTGTACACACAGTAAAAACTTTTCTTTTAAAATGCTGGCCACAAAAAAGTTTATTGAATTCGAATTTCGAATTGTTCATGAAAATAAAAATGTATACTTTTTGGAATTTTACTCATTTTTAAATATGGAGTGGACGCGTAAAGAAGACCGTTTTGCAATTATTGCATTGCATCGTTGCGGTTACGCGCCAATTCAAATTTTTGATATACTGAAAAATTTTAATATAACCAAAAGATTTGTTTATCGTACCATCAAACGATACAATGAAGACTAGATAACATTTTCACTGATTCTGAGCTTACCACTAGCACTTTGATCCTTCCAGGCATAAAATCAGATCATTTAGCACAAATTGCTAACTTTAAAATTAATATAGAATACCTTCCCAATGCAAAAACTAAATCAAGGAAGATTACAGAAGCCAGAATAAATGAACTCAAAAATTCTCTCAGTAAAAGCTGGGAAAATCCAGAATTGTATAAGGATTATTCTACATTCTCAAAAGTTTTACTAAGCAGTCTAGATAAGGTAGCACCTGTCTCTGAAATGTCCCAGAATAAGTCCAAATTCTGTGAGTGGGCTACAAAAGGTATTCTGATTTCTAGGCAAAGATTGTATAATCTGTATTCTATTCACAATGATGGTGGAAATGTAACACGAATATATTTAAGTACATATAGTAAAATTTTCAAAAAAGTATGTCTTGCTGCAAAAAAACTACATTTGAATAGAAGAGTTGAAAATTCTGTAAATAAAATTAAGTGTGCTTGGCAAATTATAAGAGAGGAAACGGGCAAACAAACAAATTGTAACATTGTATGTGACAAAATCTTAAATGCTAATGGCGATCTAATGTATGACAAAAATGAAATATGTGACATTTTTAATAATTATTTTACGAATATAGCTAATACATTGACAAATAATTTAGACGCTTCAACTGAGCAATCAATATCATATTTAAACAAATTTATATCGAGCCAGAACATTACCTTTGTCTTAAAACCTATAACAATTTCACGTGTTATTAAAATAATACGACAGTTAAAGCCGAAAAAATCTAACGATCTAGACTATGTAACTCCAAACTTATTAAAACGCCTAGAAAGTGTAATAACTTATCCTATAACGTCTATAATTAATGATTGTATTAGTAAGGGCATTTTCCCCGATGAAATGAAAATTGCCAAGGTTGTACCAATTTTTAAGAAAGGAGATAATTTAAATTGCAACAACTATAGACCAGTGTCCATTCTCCCAAGTGCCAGTAAAATCTTTGAAAAATATGTTACTGAAGAACTCATGAATTACATGGTTGATAATAAGTTACTAAATGCTCGTCAATTTGGTTTTCAGAGAGCTAAATCCTGTAAACATGCCATAACCTCTCTAATCACCGATATCTTGTCTGGTTTGGAGTAAAAAGCAAATCTGAATGTGAAATAGGATGTAAAATCAAAAATGTAATTGATAGCATAAAAAGCTGGTTTTCAGCTAACAACATGTTACTTAATGTAGAAAAAACTTTAATTTTAATCTCGCAACATATGTTAGAAATCCACCAAACGCTATCTTACAAAAGGTGCTCGAAGAATTAAATCTTACCCTATCAAGTAATGTAAAATTCTTGGGAGTTCAACTAGATAAAAAACTTAATTGGTCAACTCATATTGATGAACTTGCAAATAAATTAAGCTCAGCTACTTATGCCATCAAAAAAATTAAAGAACTAGCCGGTAAACAGGCAGCAAGGACTGTTTACTTTGCGTACTTCCATTCTCTAATGACTTATGGATTACTGTTCTGGGGATCAGCTGCTAACTGTCATACAAATAGAATACTAGTACTACAGAAACGAGCAGTGTGCTATATCTTGGGCTTAAAATATTTAGACTCATGTCGGAATAAATTTAAGGAAGTAGGCATTATGTCAGTATTCAGTGAATATATATATCAAAATGTACTCTATGTTCTCGAGAACTTAGATCAGTTCACCACAGTGGCAGATGAATTGTCAGATAGGTACGAAATAAGAAATAAAGAGAGGCTTAGTATACCTCAGAGAAGACTAGCTAAAACATCTAACAGTTTCCTCTGCACTGGGATTATGTTATATAATAGATTGCCCCAAAATATAATTAAATGTAATAACAAGACTTTGATACTAAATTGTGTTCGTCAGTACTTAATGGATAAAACCTATTATACACTAAAAGACGCTATCAATGATAAAGATTTATTTAGAGATATAGACAAATTACTTTGTAATTCATAAATTATATTAATTTACACTATTGTGTATAAAATATATTTTGTAATTGACGTTTCTAAGAGCATGTAATTGCCTACAGAAATAAAACTTTGAACTTTGACTCTAGTGTAGATAAGTGGTTGCCCTCGGTCTGTTAGGACTCCAGCAGTGATAAAAGCTGTGAAGGCGCGAATTCAAAGAAATCCCAAACGTAAGCAGAAACTGTTGGCCTTTCAGATGGGGTTAAGCAGAACCACGGTGAAAAGGGTGTTAAATGAAGACTTAGGGCTTCGGGCATATCGAAGAAAAACAGGACATTGTTTAAATGCTCGTCTAATGGACCTGAGACTGAAGAGATGCCGCGCTTTGTTGAAGAGGTACGCGCGAAAAATATATCGGGAAATTCTTTTTTCAGATGTAAAAATTTATACTGTAGAAGAGAGCTACAACAAACAAAATGATAAGGTGTACGCACACAGTAGTGAAGAAGCGAGCAAACGTATTCCGCGTGTCCAACGAGGTCATTTTCCATCCTCGCTCATGCTATGGTTGGGAGTTTCTTATTGGGGCTTAACAGAGGCTGGTACATTTTTGTGAGAAAGGTGTAAAAACGAATGCAGTTGTGTATCAAAATACAGTCCTGACGAACCTTGTGGAACCTGTTTCTCATATCATGTTCAATAACAAGCACTGGGTATTCCAACAAGATTCGGCGCCAGCTCATATAGCGAAGAGCACACAAGACTGGCTGGCGGCGCGTGAAATCAACTTCATCCGGCACAAAGACTGGCCCTCCTCCAGTCCAGATTTGAATTCGTTAGATTACAAGATATGGCAACACTTGGATGAAAAGGCATGCTCAAAGCCTCATCCCAATTTGGAGTCACTCAAGACATCCTTGATTAAGGCAGCCGCCAATATTGACATGGACCTTGTTTGTGCAGCGATAGACGACTGGCCGCGCAGATTGAAGGCCTGTATTCAAAATCACGGAGGTCATTTTGAATAAACTTTATTGTCATAAGAATCTATGTTTAGTGAAGTTCATTTTGGTATATAAATGGTTACATATAGAATAAAGTTGTTTCAATTATTTTATATTAAACATGTGACAGAATTTATGACCTGACTAGGTATAGTGTTCTTCAGCTGCGACTGCTCCTTAATATGATATACGTCTCCAGAGTTTCATTTACAATGGATCCGCAAAGTAACACCTGATTCAATATCTTTTTAGACCACGTCAATCAATTGCATCCATGTAAACAGTAAGACTTCTCAGTCCCATACTTACTTGCCAAGCAGTTGATATGCAGTGAACTGGTCTCCATTGTACACAATTTCTCCTCCAGTATCTTTAACCATCTCATCCAGCTTGTTTTGGATGCTTTTATATTCATCGTCGGCAGTCTTATAGGCTTGCAACTGGACTTCAGTGAGCTCTTCCTCCCAGCACTCTAATTCAAGTGTTGGTACATCAGGTCCGAAGTACGACCGCTTGTAAAGGTCCGCCTCGATGATCTCAGCCTGTGGAGGCACTACTTCGGCCAGCTCCTGCTATAACATCAGAAGATATCATCATAAAGCAGAAGAATGCAGGTTAGCGTCAATGACAATATTAATCAGCCGCCCGCGTTAGCGGTGCGGTGACTAGTGAACTAGCAAGCAATACTTACTTCACCGTCAGATTTAGGCTTTTTTAATTTCATGTTTAGTGTTTCAATATTTCTGGTTGTTTATTATTAATTGCTAATGCACCCACATCATTTTTTTTAACGATATCAGTAATCAACAAACAAAACAACTTCGACATCCGCCATGAAAATCCATAGACTATTTTGACAACATTTCTTGTTTTTGATGCTGCATATTTTTTAAGGTTCACTATCATTGATCATGTTCTACAACCGATATTTTCCGACAATAACTTGATTACAAATAGTTTGTCTCATGTCTACCCAAACACAAATAAAAAATAAAATGACAGTTCAACAAAATCCGTGATTTGTGATGAAATTGTTTTTCCAAGTTATTTTGTGATTTTTCCTCAAAGAACTGCTTCACTGATCATGGAAGCGGTTCCCAAATTACCTTTGATCAGTTTTGAGCTGAAGCTCAGCCCAGAAAACACACTTTTTGGGCCAAAACTAAAACAGGTAAGTAGGTCTTCTAATCTCCTCGATAAAATGGCTTTCTTGTATTTCTTTGTCTACGTATATTCCTGTTATGGTTTTAGTATATTGCGGACGCATATAGAGAAGATCCAGAGAGCTACAGCAATGAGATACACCAACTGGAATGTTTGCGGTCGGTTGCAGTTAGACCCACAACTGATTCAGCAGGCCTCAGTGCCCTGTACAAGTATTTTTGTCAATTACGCTCCTTGCAAAGCCGATTTCCAATGGCTAAAGGTCAGCCGGCCGCTTGTTCGTTCTCCTGGTAAGTTATAATCACATTAACTTTATTCTTGCATAATATACATTATCCATAAACTTTACCCACATAAATATGATTCATAGCTGAAACAGACATTTAGAAGGTTGTATTTAATTTCTTCATTATTTCACTCAGTTCATACTCTTCTAGAATACAAACTGTCTAAATACTGAACTAGAATCTAACATGCAATATTTTTTCATCCCACAGGAAAGATTTGTATGCAAACATGACCTCTTCCTTAGCAGACATCAGAGTTGAAATGGCCTGCATCCTGTACAACATAGGAGCACTACATACCCAACTAGGTGCATCTGAACCCAGGAACACTGCAGACAGTATGAAATCAGCCTGCACTCACTACCAGAATGCTGCTTGGGCATTTCAGTACTTAAAAGAACAGTATCCACAACCCCCTGGAGTTGATGTGTGCACGGAAATCATGAGATTGTTCCAGAAGATATGCTTTGCTCAGGCACAGGAATGTATTCTTGAGAAGAGTATACAGGATACGAAGAAACCCAGTGTTGTTGGTAAGTGGTATTCTATATAATGTACACAATTGGCTGTTGCTTGGTGCTGCAATTTATTAACTAATTCGAGAATATTTAGTGGTTTAGTTTTTAGGGAATAAATAATCAATGTAGGTAACATTGATTGACTTTGATTTGACTGGCCTGTTAGCTTAGTTGGTAGTGGCTCTGCCTTCTGATCTAGAGACTACAGGTTCGATTCCCGCATGACACAAGTATTTATGAACTTTAAAAATTTATAATTACTTGTGTTGAGTCTGGTCCTTTCTATGTATATTAAGTATGTATTTACAAAAAAAAAGTATATAAGTATTACATCCATTATCTAGTACCCGCGCACACAAGCATTTGCTTAGTGCTAGATGGTGCTGTGTGCAATGTCCCATAATATTTATTTATTTATTATTATTGATTATTTTATGACATTGTTTGGAAGGAAGACTGGGGAAATGAACTCTGAGGTTGGAATTTATGAAGATATATTTTTCTATGTAAATCAAAGTAAAAAACATAAAACAGCAACTTTGCTTTATATCTTTTACAGTTGATTAAATAGTATCATCATCATCATCATGAGCCTTATGGGACCCACTGCAGGGCATAGGCCTCCACCCTCTTACGCCAATACTCCCTGTCTTGCGCTGTTCTTGCCAAGATGTTTCCTTCTAACTTTCTAATATCATCCAGCCACCGTTGCACAGGTCTTCCTACACTTTTTACTTAGCCGTGGGTACCATTCAATTATTGCTTTGCTCCATCTGACGTCAGTACGTCTCTCCAAGTGTCCAGCCCATCGCCACTTGAGTTTCGTAATACAAGACCCGACGTCTTTCACCTTCGTACGTTTTCAGATCTCAGTATTACTAACCCTGTCGCGTAACGTAATGCCTAACATGGACCGTTCCATTGCTCTTTGTGCGACTCTCATCTTTTCGATGGTTTCCTTGGTGAGCGTCCATGTTTCGGCAGCATACGTCATTGTGGGCAGAACACATTGGTTGTAGAGTAGTGTCTTCAATCATTGAGGCATTTTACGGTCTTTAAAAATATCACTCAGGTTGCTAAATGCAGCCCATCCGAGTTGGATTCATCTTTTGATCTCCTTGTTTCTAAGCTCTCTGCCAAAAGGCAAACAGTGTCCAAGGTACTGTTCCACTACTTCTAACTTTTCACCACCAATCTGGATAATTGGTTGTGAATCTCCAGAAGCGTTGGTCATCACCTTAGTTTTGGACATGTTGATCTTAAGGCCCACTCCAGGAGAGAAATGGTGAAGGTCTTCTTACATCGTTTGGAGATCAGACTCAGTTTCACTAATAAGAATCAGCAAATCATCAGCATCATCGGCAAAACGAAGATGGGATAAGTGAACACCATTTATTGAGATGCCTCTATTCTCCCAGTCGAGAAGCTTCAAGACAGCTACCATACCAGATGCACATACCAGATAGACTGTATCTCACAATTATTTAAGTTTAATCAATAAATTAGTCAATTAAATCTAATGTAAAGTTTTGTAAAGTAAAGCTGTAAATAGCTTGGGAGAAATGGTGTCCCCTTGGCGTTAAATAGTATAGTATTCGGAATATAATAACTTAATTGATATTTTTCTTGTGATCCAATGTGAAGTCTCTGTTTGTTGTTCCCCAGGTGCTGTGGCCACCCAAGTGCTGATGTTCTACAAGAATGCCCTCTCCATCCTGGGTCCATCCACGGGCACAGACAACATCCATGAGATAATTGGCACAAAGTTGTACAACTACTGGTACAGGTTTCTCTCATTCAAGTCTGCTTATGTTGGCTGCATTGTGTGCTTGTATCAAGGTTAGTATGTTATAATATTGCACAGCCACCATTAGTTTGCAGTCACTTGGTTGCAATTTCCATACAAATTATTGTTGTATAGTTAGACTCAAAAACTAAGAAAGATAGCTTGAATTGATGTTTATGAAGAATTTTCAATACTACAGTTGGCTACTCTCATGTATGAGCTTACATAATTTTTTTTATTGTTATACAAATAAGTAATATTCACTATAGGTACTTGCAAATAGACCAGCAATGACTGTTCGCAGTCAGCACATGCTGAGTTGAGGCCGGCTTGTGACAGGAAATTGTGTATGTGCAAAATGTGTTTGTCTTACTTTCCTGAATGTGTTCGTATGTAATTTCTTGTCACAAAATAAATAATTTTCAATTTCAATATTTTCAATAAATATGGAAATGTATCTTCCTTCTTCTATCTTTATCTGAGTGTACTAAGCTATTTGATAATTCAAATTATCAGCAAGTAACAGATAGGTTACTTCAAATTAATTCAAGTACATTTGTGTAGTCATTTCTTACCATAACTTTTTCTTTTACTTAGGTATTAATGCAGAAGAGCACCAGAAGTTTGGTGAGCGAGTAGCTTTCTACCAGCAAGCTGTGGAGCGCCTAGCCGAGGCTAGGAAGCTGGCCAAGTACATAGAACCCACACAGATCACACAGGAAGCCCTTACATTCACCAATGATGTGGTCGAGGGAAAGAGGAAAGCTGCTAAGAATGAAAATGAGTTTATTTACCACGAAGAGGTGCCAGAAAAAGATTTGCTCATAGAAATGAAGCCAGTTTGTCTTGTGAAAGCAATTGCTATTGACTTTAATGATCCTGAGGTGAGCATTTTTGTATACATATGTGTATGTATTTATTTATTGGCACAGTTCTATTCATATAAACAGTCAGAGTAACAGACATAAGTAATTACCAATTCCATCCATGTTTATTAAAATTGGCAGGTTGGAATACAAACTTACTAACATTTAATTAAGCTCAATCTGACTTTTGCAATCATATCAAATTTCTGTGTTCATTCATACATAGAAATATGATATGATTGCAAAAGTTCTACTATATCAACTTGAAGTGAATACTCAGCATTATCATGTAGTATTGCAGTGACTTATGTACATACATGTACATAAACTTAATTGCAATTAAAATGTACTAGATGGCGTAGTTGGTACTCAACACACGTAAACAGTATTTTGTTGATGATATTGCAAAAATTTTGTTATAACTTTTCTAACTATGATTAAAGTACGATGTGAAGAATGGAGAAGTTGAATTTTTGGATGCTTGTATTGGTTAAAACTCAGTAGTTGCCGATAATAACAAGCTCATATTGGTGAAATTATAGTAACCTTTTGTTGTGCTATAATACTTAGATAGAAATTGGTTTAATGATTAATAACAATGTTAATCGGTTGATGCTAAGATCCTTGACTACAATATTCTAAAATTTCTTTGACAATTGTTTTTTATCCCCTGCAGGTGTCAGGGTCCGACATATTCGCCCGTCTGGTGCCAATATGCGCGCACGAGGCGTCCTCCCTGTATTCCGAGGAGAAGGCAAAGTTGCTCCGCTCCGTGGTTACTCAGGTGGAGGCCAAGAACACAGAGCTGACGGAGTTTATGAGTTCACTGCAGCTCGACCAGCTGGAGGTCATTGACTCGGAGCAAAAGTAAGTTTGAATAATGTACCTAAGATATAGCCTTAAATAGATGCAAAAGTTAAGAAATAAAGTGTGGTGCCATGGTTTTATGTGCTCATATTTCGAACTTTCTATGTGCTTTCTATATGTTTGTTTGACAACATAATAAAATAAACTAGCTGTAGTAATTATAATTAATTCAACTTCTATGATTGTAATTTTTTTTAACAAGTTGTTAGTAAATGGCTGGGAAGTTAATGGGTATGAGTGTATTGAACTCTGATGTTAAAGTACTGGGACAAACACCAAAGAACTGTAATGTTACGAGTCTCTATTCCCCTTGAACTATAATTTGTCGGTCTTCAAGTCGAGAGTAAACCGGTTTCTTCTAGGCAAGCGCGCTAGATCGTAAATTACAACGTTGCTTAACATCAGGCAAGTTGTAGTCAAGCGTGAACCTATCTAATGTAAAAAAAAAGTCATCTGGTCCATAGAAGCGCTGCTACTAATAACATTTATTGGCCAATATAGCCTTGAAGATGTCTGGTAGAATCTTGATAGGTTTCCTTTGTCACTTACGATCAAATTCAGTGAAGCCAGACTCTTTTAAACGGTTTGGTAAACACTTCTATCTGTGACTCAGTGTTGTTGACTGATATCACTGTATCACTCCTAATATAGGCGTCGTGGTTTAAATGATGATAAAGAAACGTAAATATCTTGATATGTTTATTTACTGATACATAAAAAATACATATAGGAATGAACCAACGACATTAATAATACTTAATGGACCGGCCTAGGCGAGCAAAAAGTATAAGCATGTACTTTTTACAAAAAGTGAGAGACGTCTCTCACTTGGTACTTCATTCTGTGTTCGGCCAATTTGACTTGATTTTGACATGATTTTGACTGATAAACGTTTGTATTGTTTTCTCATTTTCTCTTGCAACTTTTTGTAGTGCCTATCTCGTTTTAACAATTATGCTACGATGTTTACTTAGAACTTCGTAACATGTAAATCTAACAGATGTCGACTTATATTTTTGGATGGTAAAGTACTGAGAAGGCCGGTCCATTTAGGTATTATTAATGTCGTTGGAATGAACACTGTTTTTATAAGCTGGAAATGTTAATCACACATTTGATAAAAAATACTTCTTTTGAAACCATACTTGCAATTTTAATGCAAAGATATTAAATATATCTAATACCTATCATATGACCATACCAGCACATACATATGTGCTTATGTGAAACATAGAATGCTATTACTATTACGGGGCTGCACAAAAATGTTATTGCTTTACTATATTTTTATTAGATCACAGTGTTGCTTAACATTGAATGGGCTGTATATAAACCTATAATAATATAAACCTATATAAAAAATCATTTCTTGACTAGTTATGACTTTCTTAACATTTTTAGATTTTGTGTAATAAGCTCTCTCATGTCTCTGCTATAAAAACATGAAGAACGGATCATATGAAAAATATTTTATACAGGCTTTCTGTGATACAATCCTATCTCTGATTACATAATGTAAATGGTAGAACGATAAATAAATATCTCAATTTGTTTTTTCCCAGAATCCCTCAAGAGATAGTGGACCGGTGCGCGGCGATGAACGCCAAGACGGAGATCATCCAGTCTCTGGTGGACTCCATGAACAGCCTGGCGGAGATCATCGGGGACGTGGAGCACTCGCTCGCGGAGATCAACACGCAGATACAGGTAGATTATACATATAATGTTTTTTTTTACATGAAATAGGCTCACGCTTGACTACAACTTGCCTGATGTTATCGTATATAATCTATATATATAATCTACGATCTAGCGCGCTTGCCTAGAAGAAACCGGTTTACTCTCGACTTGAAGACCGACATGTACATTTGTACTTTGAGCATATGTGCAGAAAATTAGCAGGAAGTCACCACACTTCATAAGTGCAGTTCCAAAATCTCTTGTTAAAAATCAATTCATAAGCAAATCGCTTCGTAAACATAAAACATTTAACCAAATTGAGAAACTCCCCCTTTTTTGAAGTTTTTGAATAAGAAAGAAAGCCAACCTCCCCACGAAAACAGTAAGAAATTGATGTTTAAAAAACCCAAGTTTTATGTTAATATTTTTACTTATTTGTTTTACCCTTTAAATTCTCCAGGAAGAGATCATGAAAGAGAAAGAATACCAGAAGACCATGGGACCCCGTCCACCGTCCATAGTCCAAACAGAACTGTCCAGAGAGTACCACAAGTACCATGAAGCTCACACGCGTACTAACGAGAGCAACCAGGTGTTACACAAAGCCATGACTTTACACATCGCTAACTTGAAGCTACTCTCACAACCATTAGACGTGCTACAGTCGAAGATACCTAGCATTGATTGTATTGGTAAGTTATTTTGCTATGTGGTTTTGTATCTCTTGGTATCATAAACGGATTAACGAGAGGCAAAATATTCAGACAAACTATCTCCATTTCAAAATTATACAATATTAATTTGGTATCTGTCAAAGCTTTTGATAGCGGCCATCCTGCAAATCGATCACCGGGTTATCCACAAACCAAGAACCAAATTAGTACTATATAAATAAAAAATGATTTCAATTACTAATTTATTTTTTTGTCAATAACTTCCCCGTGCAAATTTGTAATCATCTTGTGCACACAAGTGTTTGATGCTCAGAATGGATCATTACCTTTAAATTGTTTTGCTGTTAATCAAGTATTTTCTGTGTTGTATTGTGTGCCTAATAAATAAATAAATACACTCATGGAGGTGTTCACTGAATGTTTATACTTCCTTTTTAAAACTGTAAAAGATATACAACAAATAAAAGTTTTATCAATTCTATGATTTCAACAAAATATCTCTTTTTCAGAGGGTCTCGACCGCGAAACCATGAGCGAAATGCGTCGCGTGGTCAGCAAGGCACGAGAGATGCAAACACAGCGCGACTCGCTCATACAGCAGCTGAGAGAGGCCATCACCGGAGACGACATCACCAGCATACTGCTGGCCAGGAGCTCCGACAGTGCTGACGACATATTCAAGCAGGAGCTGGAGAAACATACTCCTAAGGTAATCATCATCATCATCAACATTTTCACCATCGACAGGTATTCACAGCAATGTTGTCGGCTGTCTGTATAAATTGAGTTGTCATTCTAATACAATAAGAAGGAGAAAGTTTGCGAAATGTTTATATGTAACGTAGTCTCGCTCTAAAGGATATGAAAGAGTGTTCCTTAGTAATTATGATTTTTCTTTAAAACATAAGTAGTCATTAGTTCTATAAACCAATTGAAGATTTTAGAAACGTATATTATCTTATTTTTTTGTTACTCTTGAGTAGTATTTCATGACTGAGGGTCGTGGTTCCCCCGCAGATTTAATTAGTTAGGCAGATACATCGTGGCGGGCGCCCAGGAAGACACATGTCCTAGGATATTGTGATTCAGATTCAGATTCAGATGTCATTTATTCGCATGTAAAATGGGTACAGTAGATCTTAATTAATATAAAGTTTCACCATTACAACCTTACATAAGGTACGCAAATATAATATTTTTTCTTAAATTCATATAGAAGGTACTTGATTAAAATTCATTAAATATACTAATTTTACTTATAATTTTATTATTTTTCGTGGTAAACATGAAATCTACAAGCTGTTTTGTCCAGAAACTCCTTTACTGTATAAAAACTCTCACTGATCAACCACTTTTTCAACTCCGAGTAAAATTTGCGGTTGGGTAATTCTAGTAAATGATTAGGAATGGAATTGTAAATGAGAGGCGCCATGTAAATGCAGTTTTATCGAAACAACTCTAACGAAGGCACCGGCATTTTAAGTTGCTCCTGAGTGACAAAACGATTGCTCAGGCTAGAATAGACAGGGAACAGAGATGAATTAGTCCGCACGAATTTAGCAATTTCAAGAATGTATATACACGGAACAGTTAAGAGACAACGAGACTTGAAAATAGGTTGGCAAGACTCAGCCCATTTCATTAGGAACATGGCCCTGACACATTTTTTCTGTGCTATAAAAACCTTTTTCACAGCGCTTGCATTCCCCCATGCTATGATACCGTACCGAATCACTGATACCACATAGGCGTGATATACGGATAGGACAGTATTTATAGGAGCACACCGTCGCAACCTCCTAAGTGCAAAAGAAAAACTGTGCAACCTATTCGTTAACATATCGATATGATTCTCCCACCTTAAGTGGGCATCAATATTAATCCCTAAAAATTTTGTATAATCTACTTGTTCTAAAACGTGATCTCCATATTTTACGGTAATGTTATTTTTTGTACTCTGTAATGTCTGAAAATTAATAAGTTTAGTTTTGTTAAGATTTATTTTAAGTTTATTTATATCTAGCCAATGAATAATTTTTGAGAGGCAATTTTCAGTATCATTGATTAAATTTGGAATATTCTTACATTTTAGTATTATTGTAGTGTCATCTGCAAAAAGAATACTACTGTGTTCTATGCCGTTCGGGAGGTCGTTCACATAGATTAGGAATAGCAACGGTCCCAATATACTCCCCTGAGGGACACCATTGCAGATAACTCGTTCATTTGAGTCACAATCACTAACACAATTCGAGACTTTATCATATTGAGTGATGCGAGTTATCTGTTTTCGATCTTTCAGGTATGATTTGAACCATTCATGAGCCGGGCCTCTGTCACCATATTTGTCTAGTTTTTTTAACAAAATCTCATGGTTTACGAAATCAAAGGCTTTGCTGAGATCTAAAAATAAACCACAGGTTTTTTTTTTATTATTAATATTATTTAGCACCAAGTCAAGTAGATTATAGATAGCGAGAGTTGTTGATCTACCTTTTCTAAACCCGTATTGTTGCTTGGCCAAAAGCCCATAGCTCTCTAGGTAAGAAAGAAGTCTTGTATAAACTATCCGCTCAAAGATTTTTGACAGAACTGGAACTAAAGATATGGGACGATAATTATCTTTTTCTGTTTTTGCCCCCTTTTTGAATAAAGGTTTTACAATTGTGGTCCTCAAACATGTCGGCTTCCTCACGATGTTTTCCTTCACCGCTAAGCGAGTGCAAATCTACACTTAACTTGAAAATACAAGTCATTGGTGTAGGGCTCCGCCGGATTCGAACCAGGGTACGTCTAGATGAAAACCAGACACAGGAACCGCTGAGCCGCACTCTCTTTTTTTGTTTACTTGTAATAAATCAATTTTGTACAATTCCCAGGTGAAGATCATCGAGCAGAACCTGTCTGCGCAGGAGAACATCATCAACCGCCTCACGCAGCTGTACGCGGCGTACGGAGAGTCGCGCCGCCTGCTCACCGACGTGCTCCGGAAACGAGAGGGACTTATTAATGGTAATGTAGCCTTCACTACCTAAAATTATTGTTATACTAACAATCGAGCTGGTGATTTGAATTAGGTCTTATGATAAGCCATACAGTGTGTTTGGTTTCAGACTAACAATATCTTAAAACCATGGTTCCCATCCTCTCTATTTTGAAAAGGCAGCATTTTTTATTTGTGACACGTGTGATTACTGTAGCCAAACACAATGTAAAAGAAACTGCCAAGATTCGTGTATAACATTTATTGGTAAAAAAATTACAAATGACGTCATTGATTGGCATTTCGTTTTCCGAATTTGTCAAACAAATGTGTAAGATAACTTACTGAAACTAACTTTTGAATGTTATATTTCAGCCCTAATAACATCATACGACACGTACGAGGAGCTCCTAGGCAAGGCTCAGAAGGGCATGGAGTTCTACAAGAAGCTGTGTCACAACGTCAGCCAGCTGCAGACGCGGCTGAGGGGGACCTGCCAGGTGCAGGAGGAGGAGAGGCAGCAACTACTCGCCAAGATCAGCAAACGTGAGGCTTATTTTACACTAGTGGGTGGTCGCGGCTTCGCTCGCATTAAGAAGTAAAACTTGCATCCCCTGTTTGGATACCCCTTAAAAAGTGGCATTTCCAAAAATCCTTGAAAAAAAATCTAATCGTCCTGTGGTTAGTGCTGTGCGTTGATAGATCACTATGTCAGTCAGTCACCTTTTTGAGTTTTATATTTTTAGATAAGTACATAGAAGTACATTGAAGGTTTTCCTTAGCATCATCTCTATCCCACTGCTGAGAATAGGCCTCTCTTTGCATGTGCCAGCAGCGTCGTCTTACCTAGCAGTTTTTGGGAAAATGGTATAAATTTTTGATAAATTCATACTTTGATAAAATAAACCAATTTCAATTCACTGTTATTCAAGGATCATAGATCTATTTTCCCCGATTTTGATGCTTCTCATTTCAATGTATTGTCCACCATCTATATTTTGTGTTCGTCTAATGGCAGATCGCTCTACTACTGCAACGGTCTACAACTTTTATCTTCTCTATCACGTCGATTATATTCCCGAACAGATAGATATCTCTTTCGCCCAAAATGTCTTTAGTCAAATACAGATAAATTTTCTGAGACCATGCATTTAGGCTCAAACTATGTACAGATTCATATGGATGTTTTAGATTCATACAGATATTTAACGTACATGTCCTTTCACAGCATCGACCCCCACTCCGTCAGTGGTTCCTCCCCCGAGCGAGGTGGCGCCCCCTCCTGTGCCGGGTGGCGGCGGCAGGAAGCTGAAGGACTACCTGCCCTACATGCAGGGGAGGAGGAGGACCGCGGCACCACAAGGTATACTACATATCATTATACACTGCTACCAACAGAGGAAACAGATGTGTTATAAAAATGTTGCTAATGATTTTACTGTAACGATGAGTAAGAGCGCAATATGTGTCCCCGCTATTCAACACACATAAACACACAAACTTACCTTTCTATCTCTCTCTATGTCTCTGACATACATAATATCTTATACAGTTCAGTTTTTTCAGCATGAATTGATAAGAAAGTTACTATTTATTTATAAAGTTTTGTCTACTAATAATGTATTCATTTGATGACTAATATAGGTATATTTTGCAGCGCAAATGGAACAGATGCCGCCTGACATGTACTACCCGGATACAATCTACCCCACCTCCGTGCGACCAGCACCCGTCGGATCTGAAGGTAAAATACATAATAATAGTATATAACATACCTAGACCTACCTATACTAATAATACTCTATTAAAGTAATTCTAAAACATACAATTCTTGCTTCACTATGTAATGAGGCAAAAGTTAAAATTTGACCTTACGATATGAATGTTGAAATGACTAAAGTTTAACAAAATAAGGATGATATGGTATTTAAGACATTTCACGCTTTACGCATATCTAAAGTAGTCCTCATTACAATAGTGATAGTTGGTGCTTCTGCTGACTAAACTCTTTTATCATTCTTGATTTTTTTCATTACGTGTATCTTCTTCTAATTTATTTAAAACTTCTATTGTTTTAGCAACAGATATGGCAATGCAACTGCCCGATGGAGGTATAATGCCGATGCAAGGCCAACCTAACCCTTACGAACGATACGCATCACCGTACGCTACAAGCGAAAGTGACTCTTACGCCTCTCAACATAATTACCCTTATCCCACTACAAGCAAAGAGTATGAAAAATCGGAGCTAAATTCTTATGGATATTCGGTATATACCCCTCAGCAGTTCTCATCACAAATACAAGAACAACCCCAGCAGATATATTCTAACCCGTACTATTCTGCGACTCATAATAATGGGACCATTGTAACTGACTCACAGAACCCTATGCAATATCAGGAGGGGTTGAACCAAGCTAACGTGAGCCAGCCTAATATGAACCAGGGTAATATGGCCCAGGTTAATATGAATCAAGGAAATATGGGCCAAGCTAATATGAATCAAGGAAATATGGGCCAAGCTAATATGAGTCAAGCGAATGTGACACCAACTAATATAAACCAAGAAAATTTGGCCCATAACAATGCCTCAGGAATCAACCAGCCAATCATGAATCAGGCCAATATGACCCAACCAAATATGTACCAGGTGGGTGTAGCGCAGGGTAGCATGGGTCATGGAACTATGAATACTCAGACAATGAACCAAGCCAATATGAGCCAACAGATGGGCCAAGCAAATATCCCCAACCAATACGCCAACCCTACAAACCAACCTGTAAACCAAGCTCAGTACAACCCAATGAGCAATCAAGCAAATATGAACCCTAACCAGTTCTCTTACGACGCATATACGTCTGCTCACACAACACCAATCCCTGACGTAATTCCATCTGGGTACAGCGAGTTGAATACTAACTTCAGTCAGATGAACTTGAACGCACCTAAGTCTGATACTCCGGCTACGTATGGAGACTACACTCAGACATATTACAGTGTGCAGTATCCTCAGTCAAACACTCCAAACCTGGCCACATACAGTCACGCTCCACAAAGCGCCGCCACAAACATGGTGTCAGCCCCATCTGACTTCAATTCTTTGAACTATCCGTACACTACTACTTCAGTGGATTCTCCAGGACAGGCACCGCAGACGAGCGTCCCATACAGTGCAGACCAATATTATGCCACGAGTGGTTATGCGGCCGTACCGCAAGGATATATGACATACACGCAAGCTGATAGCTCTGTGACGTCAACGTCTAGTGTATCCAACACTGTGAGCGCCTCCCAGTCGTTTGGATACGGCCCAGATATTAATCCCGATACTGTGAACCCGACTTTATCGCTTATAGATGCGCTAGACAAGCCTATAAAGTCGCACGCTAAAGGAGAAGCCTTGTCACCAAACTACTCGCAGTTCCAGACTAATTTAACGCCTCAACTATACACGAATCCGAGTGAACAGAGCTTGCATATTGTGCAGCCGCAAATGTATGGAAACCAACCAGATCCGAAGACTTTGCCAAATCAAGCGTATGCTCATCAGATTGAACAAAACATTCCTAACGCCCAAACTCCGCAAGCGCAAGTAATCCCGAGCGATGCGAGTCACTCCACAAACATACAGCCTTCTCAAGCGTTTACCAACCTGCATGAACTGAATTACCAAGTCAATATGAGCCAGAACCAGTTCTCGCAAGGGAACCAAAATCACCCGGGATATACCTACGACCCTGCCACGGGGAACTATGCGTACGCGTATGGATCTCAGAACTCTGTGTCGTACGACCCGAGCAACCCGAATATGTACCCAGCAAAAGATCCAAATTTGTCTGCGCAAGGAGTTTACACCAGTGCAGGGATGTGTAAGACATTACAATCTCCGTCACTCGAACAGGCTCCACAAGGGAACCAAGCGCCTAACCAGCAAATATACTACAACTCGCCGTATGGTTACGTCACGAACACCAATCAAGCAAACCAACAAATTCCCATGGGCCAATCACAAGCCACGCCGACGAACTACGGCGCTGATATGAACCAATCTACTTACATGCAATCTGGACAATATGGTCACGACACGAGCGTTACCTTTGCCAATAACCAAGGTATGGATCTATTATCTTAAAAATGTAATACCGCCATTTTATTTATATATTGACATGTTATCTGAATTTATTATTTTATATCCCAATAAAGTAGTTGAAATAGACTGATCTTTTATTTCTTTATTCAGTTTCAGTGTCGACACCCAAAGAAAATGTAAACCAACCGCCTAACTTTGAGCAACCTGGGTACAATCACAGCCAGGATAGTACGCAAAATCAGCACCAAGTAAAAATAGAACCCAATGCGTACACTCACGAACAAATGCCAATAAAGACTGAACCAAATGAATCGAGCTCTGATCAAAGTAACCCTCCAAACGCAAGCTCTGATCACGGTGAACAAAGTAGGCAAAACTTAAACAATCAAAATCCGGTGCAAAATCAACCAGTATCCATCAAGCAAGAAATCCCTGAAGCAACAGAAACCAGACCCGAGCCATCAGTGTTCGATCTCCTCTCTGAAATAGACTTCACAGTAGAACAGAAGCCTCTGATGCCACAGATTAAAGTGCCACAGATCTCAGAAAGTGCCATTATCAGACCGATTACACCGAAGGTAGAACCAGTGAGAAAACCTCCACCACCAAAAGAGGAAGTTATTGAGAGACCACCGAAAAAAAACCTGTTTTCTGATCCCAGTTTGCTGAATCAGTTTACTCAGGAAGTGAAGAATTTGCAGAAGTTGACGGATTCTTTGACCAACCCAGCGCCGGGGGGTCTCACTGTGTTGGATGCCAAGTGGAAGATGCTGCAGGAGGTGCAAGTGAGTATCATAGCGTTATATAAGAGAGAATGTGTGGTTGTTGGTCTGATTCGACCCTTGTTGCACCGTAACGAAGCGACAGAACATCGTGATTTTTGTTATGGTAAAAATTATAACTCGAGCAAAGTCGCGGGAATCCTCTAGTTATTTGTATGAAGGCTAGATTATGTGTGTGTTTATCAGCCATTTTCGTACCATCATAAGTAGGAATCAGGATCATTTAAGTATTTCGTTTTTGTATTTTATTCAGTTACAATGTCCAATTGATGAACTTTTCTAAATAAATAAAATCATATCATAGCTTGGAAGAATTTCAGTATGACAGTGTGTTTGTATTACTAAAGAATAATGTAAATATCCACATATTTCCAGAACAAAGAAAGCATGACGAGGTCTAAAACGATAGCGATGCAGCACACCAGCGGGAACATTGTCACAGAAGTGGTGCCTTACGACGACTCGAGACTGACGCTCACATCGGACCCGGACGCTTACATCAACGCTTCTTATTATAAGGTAAGATTTAAAAAATATATAAATGCACCTGTTCTATCGAATGGCATAGAAACAATTTATATTTTTCTATGAGGCTCCTTTACTGAAAACCCAAATATTTTTTTTATAATACTTAGCTAACGGTTTCTGATTATGTCTACATCACTTTATTATACTTTGTTTATGTATTGATTTATTTATTTATTTATAGTCTGCAAAACAGGCACTAAGTTAAAACACACATAACAAACTTATTGAATAGAAAAAAAAAATACTAGCACTTAATGCCCTCTAGATGTAGACCTAACTTACAATTTTAAGATAATTACTTACAAATGAATACATATATTACATGCTACTTTAAACAATTAAGAAACAAAAATTACATAAATAAAGAGTACACCATGAATTTGTTAGAAAGGAACAAAAATAAATATAATAATTAAAATCGATGCGATATTCCGCCAGTCCAGCACTTATATATTGTATCTTTGTCTCACATATCACAACATCATTATGGCTTTTAGCGAATTAAAAAAAAAAGGTGTGTCATGTGCAAAGTTTACAGAATCTGATAACTTTACAAATGCTTGATTGGAGTTTTCAGTGCAGATTCGCTAAATGTGTAAAACTGTAAGTTTATGATTGTTTTTGTGTTTATTCCAGCAACTGGCTCCCTGGTGCATTCCCCTAGTTATATCTAAGAACCCGACTGAAAACGAATACAGTGTATTTTGGAAAGCAGTATTAGAAAACAAAATTACCTGCGTAGTCTGTCTGCTGAGTGAAATTGAGGTGAGTTTCATAATAATATAACAGTTAAAAATCATAAATTTAGGCATCAAAGTTAGTTAAATGAAATGGCTATTGGGTAGTTTATAGATCCACGTATGGTGAAATACAATCACCGTTCAGTGTAAAGCTAGGCAATTAGTTTAAGGTACGTTATATGCCCCAGAACATTATTTTCTTTCTTTCCAAAGAAACACATGTATATACATATCCATTAAATTATACTTTACACAAAAATACTGATGACTAAAGGCCCGTCTTTTTTAAGTCAGTTAAAGAAACTTTTAAAAATATTCGTCTTCAGAAAATACCTATTCCTACAAATTTTCATTCTCATTCCTACATATTCACAGATGCAAGGTAAGACCTACTGGCCCACAGCGAAGGGTCAATCCCTGTCCCTCCCGGGGGGTGTAGGCGTGACGCTGGACGAGGTGTCCTGCACCGTGCACTGGACGGAGCGACGCCTTCGTGTGGCGAGCGGGAGCACCGCGCTGGCTGTCACGCACTATCAGATCAATGTGTTCCCCAACAAGTTAGTATACATACTGATGAATTATAAAAACAGATAATTTGAGATCGTGTTTCTTATTCCATTCTTGAAATTGACATATCATTAGCTAGCCAGAAAACTTACGTTTTTTTGGAAAGGGAAATCTGCTAAGTCTGACCGCATCTAGTTCGAAGCCAATGAGATCTGAGATTTACCCTTTTGTCAGACAGTCTACAACATGTTTATGACATGAGCATCTCGATTTTCGACAGAATTGTAGACTTGTAACATTGTAGTAAGCTTTGTCTTCTCCGTTTCCAGGATCGTATGCTCGCCCCTAGTGCTGCTGGCAGATAAGGTCCTGGGCCAGACATACTCCGGTAGAAGCAGCCCCCAGCTGGGCGGTGCGTGGTTGCAGTGTGAGGCGGGCGCGGGCCGCAGTGCGCTGCTGGCGGCGCTGCTGCTGCTGCTGTGCCAGGTGCGCGCGGGCCAGCTGCAGCTCGCGGGTCAGTATACACACAGGACACTAGGACACACTCACACAACTACAACGAGTATTGAGAGCGAATGTTTTTCTACGAATTTCCAAAAGACATAGAACCAAACTGATTCCTATACAAGTACCAAAGCCATAAGGTTAAGCATTAGTTACCTTCTATGTTATTATTTTTTTTACTGACCAAAAACATATTTCCAGATATGCTGGACGCTGCGTTCGTGGGTCTGATAAAGCACAGGAGCAACGTGCTGGAAGATACCAAGTTTATAGTAGACACGTACAGGACTGCGCTCTTCTATGTACAAGGGGTGTTGTGCTCAGGTATGCGTTAGTAGTTACATTTTGTCAAAAAAAAATACTAAAGGACACTATTAGAAACATTGATGAATTAAAATTTTGCGTCAATATTTTGTTAAGATATTTAAATATTTTGCCATTATTGAGTGCACTTTAGTAAGTCTATTTTAAAACGTTTTTTGCGTAGCTAGATTTGTTGCGTCTATATTTTTTTCGTCTCAGCTTTCGGTTAATTCTTGGTAAACGGGAAGAATAACGCAAACTACGTACACTGATAAGCCTCACTATAAAATGTTGAAAGAATGAACATTTTATTCAAATTAGAATACAAACCCATTTTACACCTCGATCAGTTTTTTGTTGAAAGTTTTGAATCACACCTTATTTAAAAAATATCATATAAATGACTCAGCAATCTGACTTTGTTTCTCCTCCCCAGGAACAACATCGTTCAACGGCGAGGCAGTATCCCTCCCCTCCGGCGCGTCAGTCCTCCCCCCCGTCACCCCCTCCCCCTCCAACCCCTCCCTCCCCAAGGGCAAGTTCTCGAGAGAATCCTTCGAGGAGATGAAACAATCCCCAGGATTAAAGAGCGGGGATATGAAGGATCCTCTGAACTTCCTCGACCCGCTCTGGAGTCTGAAGAAGAAGTGAAACGTTTGGAAGCAAAATCGACCGTATAGAGGATGAAATAAGGATGGAAATCGGGTTTATTGTGAGACTGTATCGGTATGGATTGGCTATCACTTACGTACGTTCTTCTAAGGATTTTCAAATACAATCTGACTTAGTTTCTTGTAAACTTCTAACTTTAATTTGAGATTATGGTGTTTGCTTTTAGGTTTTTTTTAAAGACTGCAGAAATGCGTATTATCAAGCGGATGATTAATATTGAAATTATAAAGATGGATTGAATACGTAAGTGATGGTAAGTTCACTCCACATAAAACTTAAAAAAAGCCTCTTGGAATTTTGCGCAAAAATGCGAGGTTTTTGAGTATGTAGACGACTTAATGTGTTGAACCAGCATGATTTCCAAGGGCTTATATAGATTCCAATTATTGTATACTATCACAGAATAAAGATCACAAGATGTTGTTATAAAATTCAAACGTGTATACAACAACAAGTACCTATTTGAAAATCAACTTCAGTCAACGAATTCGACGGATCAAATTGATTGTAAGAACTTTTTATTAAAAATCAATGTAAAGTAAAAAAATATATATAATCATTAGAGAACTGTTTTGTATTCAATGAGTTGAGACATTTTTTGTTAAGATTTTTTTATGGTTCTCCGACAAACTTATGATTTTAACTTTAATCTAATATACAAAAAAACAATTAATATAAAAACTTATACATCTTATAATAAGCATTTGTAATTAATTTTCCAAAAATATAATTAGTAAAAATTTAAAGGGTTACATAAAATCCTACGTAAATTCTTAGAAAAAAAGGTCTGCGACTGAGCCTTTTTTTACCATTATATTTTTTAAAAGCTGTCAACAATAACAAGTAACTCCTACATGCACGACAACTTTTGGACATATTTTTATTTACTAGTTAATTTTCTCGCTAAACTTGTTTAACAGTCGTGCAAGTGAGCCTAAGAGTTATGTGTGCATCATGTAAACCGCAAGTGACAGACAGCGATACGATAATGTATCGGTTACGGTGAGTGAGGCGGCCTTGTGCGGTTCTACGCAAGTATAGGAAAATAACATCAAATAGATACAGATTCTGTCTGCTAACACGTAACTTCAGTGAAGTGACTGGTTTGCTTAGTAAACTCATCATTCACTAACTAAACATTGACTGACAGACAACATTATATTCATCATCATCCATAGCCTTCTCTATCCTACTGCTGGGCATAGGCCTCATTTCGCATGTGCCAGCTGCGTCGGTCTGCAGATGATAATACATCGTCGTAATGTGCAAAATCAGGTTCATGGCTTATCTGACTGGTATATATCCTTGATTATGAGGTTTGCGTCAAATTATTTTCACAAAAAAAGCTGGATGTTTCAGTGATATCTGTAGTAGGTATACCTACTGGTCGTAATAAGCCTTTGTTAAAACTTGTTAGGACGGTTTCAGTACACTCGATTCGGTCGCTTCTCTCTATCTCGAAAATAGTTGGATGCCAATGTAAACTAAAAAACATCGAAAATTATGAACGTATTTCTCGCGCTGGATTTTTGCCCCCTTAGACTCGTATTCAAGAGGGGCCAAAATCTGGCGCTCTTGAGTGGCGCCATCTCTTAGTAACTAAAAACGCTAAAGTTTGGTACTGGAAAATCGCTCATTTAATTATTTTTTTTAACTGTTTAAAAGACAGATATTTATAGTATACCAAGCAGGATCTAGTGTTTCTGAATCGGGTGTGCACTCGCTTGGCTGGCAAGATTTTGATAAAACAGGTTTAGGAGATTGTCACATAGTATAGTAATGGACAGTCCTTGTCAATATGATGATCATCATCAGCCCGCTATCGCCCACTGCTGAGCTGGGCCTCACTTGTACGCCACTCGTCCCGGTCCTGCGCAGATTTAATCCAGTAATATATAATCCAATCCAACAAATATATTCATCCAAAAAAGTTTATACAGTTACATTAAAGATAAAGATAACCTTATTTAGCAAAAATGTTGGTAGTTATACAACTTTGTTCCGTACACTCCACACTAGGATGTAATTTTATATTATGCCCATCAAGAGATGAGTACTGAATGGAAAGTGTTTATTTTAAATCCGATTTTATGAAACTGAGTAAACCGTGCGCGTCCAAAATGACTAGCTTAAGCCAGGCCATTGCTATTCTATGTCTATACGGTATATAACCGGTCGACTGATACATTGATCGTCTAATTTTTATACTATGTAGCCTATTTGCAAATGTCACTGACTTTTTGAGGACAATATTGAAACATTCCTGATTGGTTGAGACCGACTCTGGTAAATTTAAATTCGTGTATTCTTAGATGCAGTGCTATTATTTTTAGTTTAGTGTTATGGTCTTTTTTATAAGATATCGAAATTTGTATCTGAATATATACTGTGTTTCTGGTAACTAATGATACTTATGTTCTTCGCCATTTTACAAATTTCAAAAAAGGAGTAGAATAAAATCTTTGTCTAGAGAGCAAGTTACAGGAAAGTCTTTTAAATTATAATGTTAACTTTAAATTTAATGTACATAGCTATATGTCTGGGAAAGTTTACAATACAATACATTCAATACACAAATTTTTCAGACGCCATACTGGCGTTATTAGAAATTACCTCACTACATAAAAAACTTTCAGAAGATTTGATAACCTCCTTTTTTGGAAAGTCGTTAAAAAGAAAACTTAATACTACTATTAATTTTTATTTAGTAGCTACTTAACAACTTCCCTGCAACTCGTTGCTTGCCGTTTATAAAACTCATTAGAAACCAGCAAGCCTATATTATATACGCAACTATATTCTCAAAAAAGTATTTTTGTTTTGAGTGAATATTGAATTGAAATGTCGGGGGTCGAATAAATGTTTCGTAGTATGAGACTAATTTGTAAAAACGATAAATATTACTTACTATGTTATTCTTGCATGTATTATGATAATTTTAAAGAATATAATCAATTTGCTTTATTTTGTATTGTAATTTAAACGTGCTACTTTAATTTTATTATCCTAGGAACTGTATTATTTGATGGGCTTATATGTGGGCCTATGTAATATGTAGTGAATAATTTATGTGCTTTAAAGTTAGATCTCGGACATTTATAAAGGGCGTAGAAGCATTAGAGGTTAATTTTCATCAATTGTAATATTTATGTTAGCAGTTATTCACATTCCTCTCGCATATATCTCTATTATGTTAAATGTTATTTATGAGAAGCCACAAGAATGCCGTTTTGTTTGGCGAGTTCACACGAATGTAGGTTGAAAGTGAATTACCTACAAGTAAGATTCTAGTTTTTTTGGGTCGTCAATGATATTATACCGACCAGCTGACACAAGCGTGTATTTATTGATGGCCGATGTAGGACGCGACGAACTTGAAACACTTACCGACCACCTTCCACTCAATACTGTCGACTAATTAATTTTATCACGTATAGTTACTGATATTTATAGCGTCGAATAAAACAAATTGGACTGAATTATCTTTGTTTCATTACCGATTCGATAAGCCGTGTTTTTTGTGGAGGTAAATGAATCGCAAATTGCTTTCCCAATCTTATCGCTGTATCGCCGAATTTATGGTAATGAAAGTGAAATTGCCAAGTAGCTCGTAGCTCGGATTCATTTGGAAGCAGATGTAGAAGGCAGTAGAAAATAAGAGAAGGAACAAATAAGCTTGGATAGGTAAAGAGGAAGCTAGGAAGTGGTTCCGGTGTAGTGCCGGCGGCAGGCGCGGGGCCGCGGTGGCCGGCGCGCCGCCAGTCAGGCTCGCTCCGCCGCTACGTACGCCCGTGTTGCTCGCTCGCTCGCTCGACCCGCGCACGCGCGCACGATAACATTTCACGTCTCGCCCGCTGACAGAGTGACAGTGACGTTTCGGGGGGTCGTCGCAACGAAAACAATTTGAGATGAGGTTTCTTATTTTTATGTGAAAATTCCGAGTGTTCCGTTTATAGAGTGTTGTGAGCATGGATGGTGTCGCGGGGTAGCGCGATGATGCGCGCGGAGAAGGCGGGCGCGGCCGGGGGCGGCGGCGAGTTCGCGCTGGACTCGGCCGAGTGCATGTCGCTGCAGCAGATCCTGCAGGCCTTCAACTCGACCATCAGCGAGGAGCACGCCTGGGCCCTGTTCTACCAGGCGGCGCGCTGCTTCCAGCGCTGCCTGGCCGACGGCGCCGCCTGCTACCTGGTGTCGGAGCCCGGCCACGTGCTGCTGCACAAGGAGGGCTCCGTGCACCCCTCCACGCTGCTGCATCCCGGAGGTAACACCACACTGCATACTTTGCTTTGCTAACCTCAGTACTTCGAACCTTTCATATTCAAATTGAAACTATTGATAGTCTCAAAGACGTTCCGTTTTCGTCATTCAGTTTGTTATCATAGAAACCTATGCTTGATAAAATCTTCATTCAAACGTGATATCTTCCGTTTCGTCGTTTCTTCCCTTTCGAACATTAATGTCTGAGTGATACTGATAACACGGTTCGGTCACCACCCCATGTTTATTTTCTCCACGAAATGTTTCCTGTTTCCTGTTTAAGAATCCTTGATAGCAAATCGTCCCACATTTGTTTTGATTTCCTCATAGACAGAACTTACAAATTAGAAAACTAGTTTCCCTAATTTTATTTACCTACCTACCTATTTATGTTTATTGTTATAATTATTGGGAAGATCGCAGGTAGTTTGATTTATTTATTTAGTTTGGATTACATTCATACCTACCTATTCGTATAGCACTGTAAGTGCTGTAGGTAGATATGAGATGATAACATTGAGACTTTGCTTCTACATGCACTTTAGTAATGTTCATAACTAGGTCCAGAGAATAAATTAATCATCAAGGCAGAGCGGTAATAGATAAACATAATAGTTAATTACTTAAAGTATAGGTAGGTATCATTTGCTAGAACAGCCTTGATACTTCAAAATTACCGATAAGATATCTTGCAGTTTGCTAATTTGTTAATGACCTTGTGTTATCTATCTGTAAAAAAGCGACGTGTTTACATTAATCTGATTGGATTTTATTGAAAACAGTATTTTATTATGGCATCATCATCATGTTATTTACTTACCGTCTGTAAATTATGTAAAATTAACTTTAATAAGTAATTAAGTCATTTTGGAATGTACTTAAGTATGACTTGAATAGGTACCTACTTAATATCTAGATTATTCAAAGTCTGTTAAGTCAACATGATTCAAAAATTGTCCCTTGTTACACCCGATACCTCAGGGCAAATATACCTAATTCTTTTTGGAAAATTGTATGTGTGGAAGCATAAATAAATAAGCATACAGTCGTCCAAGCTTTCCATGACTAGCATATCCTACTGTACCTAGGTATGTAAGTAAGAATATATTGACGCTTCGCTCGTTCAATCAATTAGTGCAATAGGCTAATCTACCTAGGGCTAAGTAGTACAAAGCTAAATTATGATGATTTGTGTCTCAAGTAGCATAATAAGATCGCGAGTAGATACTTAGATAGATAGATAGATTAATACTTTATTGGATACACAATAAAAACAAGAGAAATACATTTATAACTCTAATGGCATTAATGGTGGCCTTATCGCTAAAAGCAATCTCCTCCAGGCAACCGAAAGATGGAGAGAAAATCATAGAAAATAAAATAAACCGGTTTCTTCTAGGCAAGCGCGCTAGATCGTAGATTATAACGTTGCTTAACATCAGGCAAGTTGTAGTCAAGCGTAAGCCTCCTTAGTCTAAGGTAAGCCTATATACTTACCATGTAAAAAAAAGCTAGTACGTAGACTAAGACCTACGTAAGTATATATAGGAGGTGGTTAACATTACACCATAATATTAGGAAGTACCTAACACTGACGCAATAGACGCCCTACGACGATAGAAGCCCCACAAAACCTTATCAGCCTGATCCAATCATGATAGACTTCGAAATTAGGTAAAGTGTTGCTGTTCCACTTTCTTACACGACAAAATAACGTTAGTTATTTATTTCTCTGCTGGGCAAACATTCTCTCATTTTTTTTTCGCATTATTGTATCTGGGAAGATTAAAAATGTGTGCGGAATTCACCCACTGTTGGGGAAAGGTTCTACCAACTAAAGTAGTTGTAGGAGTAAAACGGAGGAAGACGTAATTGTTTTTAATGTTTATGCGGTGGCGTTTAATTGTAGGTCCCGGCTATTTGTATAGTACGGCAGTCGTTAAGCCATGTCAGAGGCACTAAGGGTGGTTTGAAAACTCTCGACACCAGAGTTGGTCACTCTCATTCGATAAGAAGTGAACCACGCCGTACTAACTAACATGTTGCATACAGTATTTTTAATCGGGGCTCACAAAAACACACCAAAATTTGCTAGGCATAGCCGTATTTTTGTCCACGGAAAAACACGGGCCAATTAATACTTGTGGCTTACTTGCTGTTTTCCTATGAAGTTAAAATACTTAATACCTGTTAACATTTTATCATAGTTCTTCTAGTAATTACCTATAAACTGCAGTGTGTACGTTTTGTCATTATGCCACGTGAATCTGTTTATCACCGCGTGAAATGTTTGCGCTCGCTTTTATCTCGTGTTCTGAAGAAAGTTTTCCTTCCTTATCGTCATAAACTTGCTTAACATACATTCGAGTAATTTTGTCTTGTTCTCTTCCACATTAGGTATTTGTATTCTTAGGTATATCTTAGAGCATCTTCTGTTTTTATAACTGTCATTATAACTTTATTAATTCTTTCGCTGTCTCTTAGTTTTGCTACTTTCTTTGTTTCCGCCTGTTTCTCATTTTGTATTTAGATAAGGTGCCCTGGGTCCAGATAAGATTAGATCTATCTTTATGATAATTTGTTACGAATAAACCTAAATCTATTCTTACAACATCATCACCTACCTGCATTTTTAAAATGTCCTTAGTCCTCTTCGTACAAAAGTGCCATGTTAATGTTACCTGAGTTACATACATGTTTAGTTTATTATGACTAACGTACCTACTTACTTATCAAGAATTAATGTTTGTCGTCGTCTTGTTATAGATTCGCACGGGTATTATGTTCCGGTTACGATTTCATGCTACTTCTGTATCGAATCAAACTATGGTGTTGCGTTCAGTTAGACATTATAATAATATAACCTTAGAATAACCAATATAATCCTGACACCATAACTAACAGCGTGGACCACACATCATCAAGACTATCCGCAACGACGACCAACCAGCATGCACAATATATATGTTTATCCAAGAGCAAACAACCTATCATAAAGATATATTTGGCGAATGTGCATTTACTGGTTTTTTTGTGATCGTAATGGGGCATCTATTAGGTAGGCTGTCGTTGTTATGTTGAATACTAGGTAACTACTCGTTCTTGCTGAATTGCAGTTGCATCTTCAACTGGCCTGTTGTTTCTTTTGGATCGAATTGCCTGTTTCCAGCTATTGTCCGATATCGAGTTATAATTTCCTAGTACCTACTTATCTAGGCTAGTCCACCATTCGGACCACCAATCATCGTTCCGAAGACGTTTCCAACTCGCTTTTATTATCATTTTGCAATTTGCCAATTTCGAATGCATATATTCATTGTGTTACGATGTTTATTGATGACCCATTTTCTTGATAAATTGTGTCAAGATACAGCCGTGAACTGTTTCTAGGCTTAAATTAGACTGCTAGTCTGGAAATGATATTTTAGGGTCACCATATTTTTTATTTCTGTAATAGTTACCGTTCATATGTTTGAGTGGTGTGGTGTTATAGGTACTTATTTATTACTGACTGACCCTGGATGAAAAAAAAGTCTACGAAGTAGGTACTTAGTTACTCTGCTTTTCCAATTAACAGGGCGTTTTGACAAGCATTTTATAGGAAAAAAAACTCGTTACTAAAATACCAACTGAGTCAGCTAGTGACATACTATCGTGTTAAGGTATATCTTTGCTGTAAGTATTAAGTTCCTGGTAACTCTTCGCAATAGTCAGCATAGCAACAAAATCAATAGTGAATGATGCAGCAAACGACGTCTTTAGTAACGAGTAAAAAACATGAAACCTAGTTTGTCCAAATTGGTCTAAGTCATAATAAAGAGCTGTCAATAACAAACTGTTTGTAGGTGGACACCTCATGGCCTGAATGGGCTCTGAGCGTAAAAAGCGGCATTTTTATAACTAAGTAAAGTCAAGGTTGAATAACTACCTCACTGAGAATTATTGACAAAGTGTTAACTCATTCAATGTAACGCGCCTGCAATGTCATTTCCGAACCTTATGTCATCTGCGGAATTACTGTTGATAAGAGTTCTAAGGTCTAGTATACTTGCAGATGTTCGCGACTTCGTGTCGAGATAAAAAGTATGATATATATTTTATAAGTATTAGTCATATGGCAATCTTTGTCAATGTAAGTAGAATTTGCTGCTGAAGTCTTCTTAATTATTTTTGCTCAGTACTTTACTCTTTTACAGAATAAAATGAAACGTATCGGTTACAGAAATTACTGAAAGGATTAAATATTTTTTATTGGCCTTCCTCTCCTTTGACACAAAACGTTATACCCTTATAGTAGTTACAAGAACTGGATATCACAACACAGGAATAGACCTAGTGTGATATCCAGGGTTTGCCTATCAGTATACAGTAATACACAAAGCCCTAGTTTATACAATACCATGTTAAACCTATCTTACTGTAAACACCTTATAAATGTCGAAATAAATGTTTTTATTATTATTAGTTACAAGAACTTAGAATCTAGGTACAATCCATTAGTACACATAGTAAAGATAGTTTAAATTTCACACAACAGCCGAAAGTAGGTAAATATCCAGTTTTATTGACGCGGAAATAGCTGTGAGAGTTCCTCAATATGTCTATTTACGAACAAAAGGTGGTTTTTCTTACCGTTTATTTCTATACTTATCTGCTTTTGTTACGCTTCGCTTCAGACAGTCATGCTTATCGCGTAAACTAGTTATATTGTATATTTTTTCATTGACATAACATCATTGCATACATTAAGAGTTTGCTGGGGCTCGCAACATTTGTACCAGTTTTCACACAATTTTTAATTTGGGCATAACTTTTCGGTGATTTTCGGGTAGGTACTTATTGTAAATTGCTTACTAAAATGTTTCAAATTCAAATTCATTTATTCATTGCGAAATATAGGTAGGTAGGTATACAAAGGTGGTATTATGTACATATGAGTGCGCTATATTTCCACCCACAGGGCGTGCAAATTATAATTAACAATTTAGTTTTTAGAATATTACACTTATATCAATTATTTAAATATGTCAATAAAAATACTACACACATTTCAAATTGTCTTATCGTCCAAAAATAATTTTATTGAGTAGTAGACCTTATCTAATAAAAAAATCCGAGTAATTCTGCCTGTATTAATGCCCATTGAAAATTATTTTGATACAAAATATGTATATACCTATACAAAGAGCCAACGATGTTATGATGTTGTATGTGGTGTATTTGTCGATGTCGCTGTCATGAACAATCGTGAAATTCAATTTGTGTAATGTGGATTGACCTCTGAAAAAGGATTGACCTACAATTACATACATATATCTATTCTGTCATAAAATATATTCATGGGCGGTGCTCGCCTGACCCTTATCTTAGTTTAACATGCTCCAATGTGTTTAAATTCACAGTATAATATTTGCTCTGCACCGTTCTGACTTCTACCGCCCATCGGATTCCACTCTGCTCAGAATTAACTTCTCAGATATGATGCAGCTATAAAGGTTTACGGTGAGCCGTTAGAGCTTCTAAATAATAATGCTTGTTTGCAGTAGCGGTTCCGATAAAACCGCCAATTTATCGCCGTAACGTGGCTTACAATCTCGATCGATGTTTACCTCCCTTGCTCCTGTTTGCTGGAAATTGCCCGCCATTTTGCAGAGTAATCCCAGTTTTGCGATATCAATCAGCCTGGGCTTGTGCCGTTTGTTTTATGATGCTCACGGTTAATTCAGTTCGGAATCTAGATTGCGTTCCTTTCTATTTAACAACATCAGATATCCCTTTGCTAAATTACGGCAAATCTGCAATTGTTGGAATAGGAGTAAAACGCTATTATTGCAAGAGCAAAGTGTTTGGAACGTCAGTCACGTTTATAACTGTCAGAAGTAGGTGCTTAGTAAAATTTACTAGTTATGAGTGTTAATGCAAAAAGTTTCATACCTCTGGCACCGTATCTCTTCATACTCTGGCGTGTTTTTGCTGCGTTTTTCATTGTTGGTGCGTATTGTCAGTATTGTTCTGTCGCCGTATCAGACATTTCTCTGCGCCTCCCCCGTGGGAAGCAGGTCTCGAGCTCGGAAGGTCTGCCTTCTGCTTGCTTATCTAGTTTTTTTGCAGGTCTCAGATAGATAACAATACCTACATTGGAGAATAAGATCGGATATTAATGTTTGTTTTATTTGGAGCTGAAGCTTCACGTTTCTAATAAAAAACTGATCCAATACCTATCTGCTATGACTTACAATGTTTGATTTTTTTAGTAGTATGTTATCATACGCATCAATTACTTAGTCAAAATACTGTTAGTTAACTTCAATTTCTATTTTATGGGATATCGAAACAATAAATTCAGTTGATCTACTTTTTAAGTAATAATTTGTGGTCCGCCCACTGAAATGCGTTTCTTTTACTGCATTCATTCATGGTTGCTTATATTTTACTAACTAATTAATTTCAACAAAATACATAAACAGATCATAAAATAGAATAGGCGGAACTAATATTCATTCACTAAGAGATATATTTTACAAAAATTGAGTCCGAGACTATGAAAATTAAAACCATAAAGTGACACTAATAGCCCACCGAGGCCCTATAAAAGCAGTTTGTTTTGAAAAATAGTGCTATAAAGTAAAATGAAATCGGAACTGGGTCTAGGAACTCCATGCATAAGCAGACACATGTGTGTTTTACGATCAACTAACTGTTTAATATTGGTAGTCGGCGTTTTGGACCACATATTTTCATTTATAACCGGTCTATCATTTTGACAAAAATAGCCGTTAAACAGCATGCTGACCCTAAATTTCTCAAAAGTAGGTAAATTGTTTTACGAAAAAATCTATTGCCTTTCTTGTTTTTCCGCTGTTCGATTATTTCTTCCGATCGATTTATTTATAGGTATCGCTGATAAATCATAGCATTCTCGCGGGCAAAAACTCTGCGGTTTCTTTGAGGCAACCGAATGGAACCAATTTACATAGGAATCCTTTAAACGTCAATAATAAATAGACGTGCCTCCGAAACAATAAAAAAACCGACAATAGAATCGATTCTTTTCTGGACCTTTTTCGAAAAGATCCATTTTCGTATCATCTTACATTTTGAACCTTCCTCCTTGGATTATAAGATCATCTCTAGGGTAGTGAAGCGAGCATTTACCTGTAACAATTTTCTCGGAAGTGGCGGGTTCCGCAGGTAGTTAGTTTATCTACGGGAGTGAATGACATCTCGATGTTTGCTTTTTTACTGAGTATTTACAAAGTTACTCGGCGACAGGTTGGATTTGCCGCGTAAATAAATATTACGACAGAAAACCTGCATGCATGGTGCCGTCGTGTGTTGTGATAATGGTGAATGAACAACCAATGAGTGGATGGCTGGACAAATATTTCTGCTTTATGAATGAGGCTTTGCGCGAAGGAAATGTGTCAGTCAACAAAGTGAATAAATAGGTAGATGGGCACTATTTGATATCGTGTAGTTAAGACTTTTACCATTTTTTTTAGTATTATGTATTCTGTGCTTTTACCACGAGAACCCACGAGATTGTCTGCAGCGACACTTGTATAAGTTATAGGTACCTATTCTGGTCAAAGGCGAAGTGTACCTAATATGTATAAATACTTTTGTTTCTAAGGGCAATATACCTAAATTAACCCTAGAAACATAATTTTACCTATATCATAGATAACTATGTCGGGATTGTTTTTATTTGATTGTCTATATTTTTTTAAACATTACCTACTCATTGAGCTCATAGACAAGTGTAATCAGTGTAAATCAATATTTCCTTTACCTTACTATCGATGATAATTATCTATAATTGATTATTTGCGGCCTCGAAACCTTTAAAGCGTGTGACATAATAAGCTCTTCAGACATGATTGTGTTTTAATAAATTAGTATTCTGTGTAGAAAGCGGCTGGTTCATTGTAATAGAGACATTATTCATGTTGTGATGATCGTGGACGCACGAATTTCGTGACATGTCCTTAGACCTCACTAAATCGCGCTTGGTGCCTTACTTATACATACATATATTATAATATGTTCTGTGTCTAGGCTTGTGATGTTCGAGGATGTTTGAACACTAAGTAGGTATTTGATTTTTTTAGTCCTCGAGATTCTCTCCTTTATTTTCTAACCTACTCAAGCATATTTTTTAGATGTTCCTCCATGTATTTGTTGCTTAATTTTCATCTTACAATTTACTCTAATTACTTATCCTCAGTCGAAATTCTCGTTTGTTTTTTAAACCCATTTCACAGCAAACGTTCAAGGCCTTTGCGCGTAAATTAAACGCTGTGCAATATCTACCTGTTTGAAATCTCTTCTTTTTGCAATTTCCTCCGATCAATTTCAAGAAAGTTTTTTTTCTGGCGCCTCAAACAATGCAGATTAAAGCTGCGAAGAATGAGATAGTTGGTGCAACAATAGCCTAGTTCCACGCCACTGACGGGGATTGATGAACTTGCTAACATTCATCTTGTTACGTTTACTTACTTTGTTTCCGACGTTCTAGTCTTAATTGCACGCTCAAGACGTTCAATTTTAATGAAAGTTTTAAAACAATCGCTGTTCAAATAAAGAGTTGATTTTGGTTTACTAATTACCTATTTCAATACTAGTTTGGTGGTAAATCGTCTACTTATAGACCCTACTGCATAAACTACTCCTTCATACATACGCCATTACTTCCTGATATGGCTAAATATTAAGAAGATATTTCTAGTTTATCGCTCACTAAAACCTCTCGGATCACGACCTTGGTTATTGTGCCAACGACCTGTTAAGAGGCGGGATTGACCCATCTTAACTCATCGGGCCAAGCCACCGTGAAGTTCGGGCTGCACCAATAATCCCAGGAACCTGTCAGATGGAAGCGATATCAGAACAAACGCAACAAGTATTACGTATTACCCAACTCGCAGACAAAGCTTCATTGAGAAGACAATCGCAGCCCCCAGCGGATTTGCATTGTGCTCATTGTTTCTACGGATCGCATCTTCACGGTTTACTGACTGACGTGAAATCAGGTGCGTTTTATGATTACATGAATGTATGATATGATACAAATGCATATGGAACAGATATGATACCGTGTTCCTGTTTGGTTTCAAGGAAACGCCGTATATGTATTTTAATGGGATTGTTTCGTGATTTGGTTTTGGGTTACTTTGTGACCTGGTTACATAATTTTTAAGTTTTCTAGTTATAACAACTTACATATCATAAACACTAACTTATTAGTCACAAACATTGATAATGGTCTTTTGTCGTCATCTTCTCTGTCTATCTCCAATGCTCCAATTCGACATTTGGTCTCTTACGCTTATTTACGCCATTTAATTTGTCCTTCCATATGAAAATTTCCTAAGTAGCAGTGTAAAATAGTACCAACCAATAGATAAATCATTCAAGTCTCTTTATATTTAAATCCCATCCACTAACAGTGTTTACTGCAGACTAGGCGGTGGCTACTTCCTGCGACGAAAGGTCAGGGTGGATCGATACCAGCGCTCGTGCTGCACTGGACTTTAATGCAACAGTTACAAATTGTAGCTACTGCAGTTTCCAAGTAAACATTAATAGTTATACCTATTCGTTTAGTGCACCTATCTTGATGTTCAGTGCCAGTACTTCTCCTAACTAAAGCGTTCCCACAAGATTTTTAACGTTATATTGACTCGGCTACATTTTGATTAGCAAATTATTATCCATTGCAAAGCCATTTTTATAAAAAAATAATATAAAAAGTCAATGCAATCGGAACAAACCAGTAGTGTCCACGACTAAATGAGTGAGTAGGTGTTCCTAGATAAGATATGGTGTGAGGGTGTTACATACATTGTAAATAGATGTACAACAGGTAGGTGAGGTTGGGCAGTGGGTGCGTCATGGGGTGACGCCGGGCCAAGGTCGCGCGATCGATACCAGCCACCTACCAGGACGTAGAGGAGGGAAGGTGGTAGGACGACTTGCTTTGTTCTCCATACATTAGAATACTGTTAACATTACTCACTGCCCTTCGTTTGTAATTGTTATTCTTATGGTGATACATACTGAAACACATTTTTTAATGATTATTGTCTTGCGCATAAAGCATCATTCCTTGTTAAATGAAGGCCTCCTTGTATTGATATTGCATTGCCAAAGGCGTTTTTTCTTTCTGATTCTGGATCAGTATCCCAAACCCATGTAAAAACGAATTGCTTGGAAAAGAAACTTCCAGTCCATTAAAATTAAAGCAGTTAATAAATTAAGGATCCTGTAACGATTTAAAATTCTACACAAGAGTTCGTGATCCTCATATGATTCTAGTTTGCCTTCTGCTTCTACTGCTGTGACGAAGCAGCGTGCAGCGTCAACGTTCCCGCTCTGTAACCAAGTACCGTGACGTCACTAGACATTTTCAGAGATTGCGTAGATACGCGTACTTTGGGGGTTGTTTTTAGAGTAACGTGCAAAACTTCTCGTAAGACGCTACACGTGCTATTTATTTTTAACGGACTCGTAAAGGAAGTTCTCAATTCGAATGACTGTTTTTCAAACGTGTTGTTATAATATACACGGGTAGCATTGACTTGTTTTTTCTTATCTTAACCAAATAAAAAAATTGCTGCATATCATTATCAGCCTAATGAGACCCACTGCAGGGTATAGGCCTAGGCTTGTATAATTCAACTGCAATGTTTTTGAGCGTTTCATTTTCTCAAGCTTGTTAGTTATGCATGGGTTTGTGAAATATGTATATAGCGCAATATTTTGGTGTCGAAAATGCTGAGCATTTAATTCAGATTTTAAAACAAACATTCATAGCATTAATTTTTCACATATTAACGTGTTGTCATACTGCTATATAAAATGGAGTTTTGAAAGCATGGTTGATACTATTTTGAAATTAAGTCCCTATCAATGGTGTAGGTTTGGTAGCGTTACCATGATATTGCATACAATAATTCACACATTTGTCTGCTTTTCCAAGTATTGCTCACTAACGTTGGATTAGTTTCATAAATCTAAACTAAAGTGCCATAAAGCCGCTTTATTGTCGCCTTATTAGATTAAAGCACCTGAAATGGCACTCGCTTCACACGCGTCACCAGAAACTTGAGAAATGGAGTACGAATTATACAGGATTAGTACACAGACCGCACCGCATTTAGAATCACCTGAAGGTATCTTATCTGTTTAAATTGTATACTACATATTTAGCTGTTCTTAGCACAGAACTAACCACATCTAGAATCACAAGTGCGGCATATTCGTACTGCGAAAAAGCACTTTAATAAAGATTTAAAAAAAAACTAGAATCACTTCAAAACTAGAATTTCCTAATACAAATCTGATTCTCAACTGAAAAGGTGTGGTGATTTTATAGTTTTTGAAACACAAACATTTTTATCGTTTAAAAATAATTATTTAACTTACTTAAGTAAGTAAATAAATAAATTACAAAACCACAGTTCGTTCACTTGAATATGTTAAAAGTGAGTATAAAATATGTTCTTAAACTCTTGACACCATGTTTGGCCATGGCCATTCTTATCCGATAAGAAGACGAAGAAAATTGATTAAGAAATTCCGTCTAACTCTATAACCTGTAACTTTACTATTATTTACTTAGTGACTTCTTTTATAAACATCTGAAAACTAAGCATATAAAGTAACTATTTAATGTTGTCTGTGTAGTTCTGATCTAACGCAAAATGTCTGAGTAATCGCGTGAGAACAAGCCCTAAAGTTCGAGCTCAGTCAACTTTGTCGATAATTGGATTGATGTAAGTGTTGTAATAGCTGGTTAGGCTGGGCTTCGTTATGTAGTAGGTTTTTACAAATTAGTTATAGTTCTAACATAAAGTTGGCCTTTGTAAAAAGTTCTATTTCTTGTTATTTAATAAACATGTGAGGTACAGGAAAAAATACATTAGTACGTAATTCATTGCATTTTAGATGACAGCGATTATCTGTTGTAATGATAATAACATAGTTCATTTTATTTTTTCCTTATCCTCAACTCCCGCCAGAGAGTACGTAGGTAAACACTTAGTAAAAAGGCAAATATCAGATGGATAAAAAGCAATCAATATTTGTGTAATACCAGCGGTCTGTAAATAAATATATCGACATTATTGCTATCTATGGAGTGTTTGCGTCATATCTACTGATAACGGAGGACCTTTGATTTAGATAACGCTAATGTTTCGGATTGAAATCTGTGGTTGTAGCAGAAAAAATAATGGGCTTGATTTTTCGAATTATGTATATTTGTAAATAAATAAAATAAATATTTCAGGACATATCACACAGCGCCATCTAGCCCCATACTAAGCTTACGCTTGTATCATGGGTGCTAGATAACGGATATAATACATATATATAGTTTTCTTTTGTAAATACATACTTATTATACATAGAAACGACCAGACTCAACACAAGTAATTACAAATTTCAATATTCATAATTACTTGTGTTATGCGGGAATCGAACCCGCACCCCTAGATTAGAAGGCAAATCAATCAATAAAACTCTTTATGGTACCCTGAATATACTATCTACAAATATCCTGTCTTTAAATCACGTTTAAATTGCTACACAAACACTTTGTTTGCTGCGAAATGCTGCACGAATGCACTTTGTTTGTTACTGGTAACGCGCGACAAAATTGTGGACTCAAGAACTAATCTCAAATTTTGATATGCACGAGTTTGAAAATTCTTGAATAAAACATTTCATTCTTTTTATATCGAGATGTAAGTAAATATTAGTATGATGACGCTTAAGGTTTCTTTTAATTTACTAAATTTGTGATTAAAAATTGTAAGGAAAGTTTACCTTACCTATTACATTTCATTGTTTCTTTTTTTCGTACTTAGTATTATTTCTCTCTCACAGCATTTCCTACATTAGAAATAAAAACAGTTTACTCACTTACCTGAAAACATTTCGGACCCAAAATAGATTACGTGGTTTGTTAACTTTTGTCTCGGTTATGCTGGCATTCGACTCGTCCACAAACGAATAATTGAACGCTTTCAAATCGATATAAAATTACGCATTGTAGGTAATCGAGATTTCACTTTTTATGTTTGTTATCTTTGCGAAGTAATTATGTCTATATTAAAAGAATGCTAAGTTCTTAAGCAAGTTATTAGTTCATCGTTTTTTTTTTATTTTCATCCTTTTCAAGTACTTACTTTTTTAAAGATTTATCAATACTATATTACTTTTATCTCGAAATACCGTTCTCTTTCACGTCGATTTGTATAATCGATTATTATGCAATACTTAATTGTTTTATAGATATTCATTGAAATCAGTTAAATTGGGTTAAGAGGTTTAAAAACGTTATCAGAGAAACATTTGATCTAGAAATATTAAGTAAGTCGTAAATTGTGTTAACCACAAATGCGTCTAGAAATATTAATTAAAAATTTATTTAATTAATTGTTTTTACCGCAAATGATTTTTTTTGTGCCGAGAGAAAAGGCGAAATTATATAGAACATATATATTACATATGTTATATATTAGGAAGACAATTTTAGCTTGCTTATATAATATATTACTCGTACATAATATATTTTGAAATCAGTATCATGTTTTTTGTTGACTAGTTACTGAAATGAAATGAAATGAAAATGTGAAATGAAATGAAATGAAAATGTGAAATGAAATGAAATGAAAATGTGAAATGAAATGAAATGAAAATGTATTTATTAACGAATGTATTTATTACTTGGTAGTATGTTTTATAATTTGATTTAATTTTACTATTTATTGTTTAAATATATTTTTTAATTAAATAGAGTAAATACTGCCTACAATGTTCTCACAGCAGGAACATTAATACAGTAACACGTGGCCTGCGAGAAGCCTCGGGGGAAATCAAACATTGTGCAGAGTTTCCTACATTGCTTTTATGTATATTGTTTCTTTGATGTTACTAGAACAATATAAACATAAACATATCTTTATTTTGTCTCATATACAGTGTTTTTACTTAATTGTAACCCTGCCCTCTGCACTAGGCGCACCTGTGTCGCGGAGGGTAGTTGCTTAGCGACAATAACACTCTTTAATTGAAACAAAATGCGTTTTATATTGATTCTTTCGAATTGGAAACGATTACCTTGACAGCTGATATATGTATACTTACTACAGTAGGTAATTGAAAAAAAATTAGATGTAAATGATGTGTAATTTCAGAAGTGCAATATATTGTGTAAAAGCATCTCAATAATTGTGCAACTATATTTCCATTCTGGAGAGCAATATACACATGAATAAAATAATCGTTATGTCACAATATCGTCTCAATTTGACGTATTAGGCATAAACGTTCCAACTTTCACATCCCACTGTCTATTGCTCAACAAACATTTTAAAACGTGATCATCGATACATTATTAAGTAATTCTTCGTAATTTATTATGCACGATGCACCGGCCGGCATCGAAATTAAAAAATTACTCCGTGCACTTGGGAACTTGGGACCGGACCTTATACTTACGCAAGGGAAGTATATACTTACGTTTGTTGTGTGTTTGTGTATGCCATGTAATGAGGCATTTATATAAATTGATGAACCACGAGCGCTTACTCAATGTGCGAGTTAAAATGAGTGATGTTCCGAATGATAACAATGACATTTTATGGATTCGATCTCTCGTTCCAAAATCGTACGTTGGTAATGAGCGTTTTTCCCATCACTGTAATGTTACAGTTGTTACGGCGGATGACGGCTTTATAGAGCCTTATTGGACCGCGTTAGCTGCGGTTGTTTTGGCTACCTGCGGTTTGCATTCAACGAAAATTCGTCACAATTTAGCTCTTAATTTTTGGGAGACTTTCTCACCACGGCTGCCTATATTTTGGTTCCGAATTTACCTAGTTATTTAATTAAATAAATCACCTCAACAGATTTTTATGTAATTAAACCATGTAAGTTTATTGAATAGTTTTTTTATACAGACCTAATTAATGCAACTCAAAATTTTCTTTTATATGTATTATGGGGTTATGAAAATTGTAAAAAATAAAAGTGATTTTAAAAGCTCACAACGGAAAAATGATATGATCTTTATTCGATAGAGTCTCGAGTCAGCCGACACCGTGCACAATCGCCCATCCCTAATTCGCCGCGTGGTTTGCAACTCTTTTCTTTTGGTTACGAGATAGAACGTAACTGGCGTGTTCACATCCGTGGGAAAAGTGATGATAGGTGCGAATTTCAGCCACGACGAATCGTCTAGATCTCAGATAAAGTCGAAAAAACTACACGTTAACATCTAAAAGAGTTTCGAGATGGAAATCAGTTTTGCGTCTTCCTTTCACGGTATTCACCCTTTTACGTAATAATGACGGGTAATTTAAAAAGTTCCAAAAGTTGGCGATGTGAGTGGGCGCGACTATGACCGTTTTATGGGTTCACTTCCTTTTGTTCTGACTGCGTTAGTCGGATCTATTGTGATTTGAATAATGCTGTCAAATCTGCGATACGCGTGGGTACCTACGTGCTGCGTGACAAAACGTATTTAATTTACTGTTTTAGTGCGTTGTAAAAGTCAGGCTAATTTATTGTGGGAAGGCTAGTCGAATCTGTAAAGGACAAAAGGATGTAGCCCTGAGAGATTTTTAGAGGTTACGTTTATGCTTCGTAGAAGTCCTCCAAATGTGGCCTTTTATTGTTGCTCATCCCAAAGGTACATTTGTAATCGGTCTCGAGGGAAATATAGAGCAGAGATGTTGCCTATAAAATAGCCGTAAATCAAGTAAACAACGTGTTTTTTGTGTATAATGAAAAACATGTATAGAATATGGCCGTATATTTATTTATCTCGACAGGAGTCGGCGGACAATCTGTGTGACTGACAGTTTACTTAGGTCATGTGAATATTATCTCCGAAATGATCTGATTTCAGAGGCCGCTCTCTTCTCAGACCCAATTCTAATACATATTTCATTTTTATTCAAATTTATCTGACATTGGTGATAAGATATAGGGCGTTCGGTAAATCTTGGGACGGGATTTATTACTAGGCACTGTTGATATACTATTAGGTATAATCATCAGCTTGGCAATGACAATAAAGGTTTCTCCTAGTCAAGCGCGCTAGATCGTAGATTATAACGTTGCTTAACATCAGGCAAACTAGTCAAGCGTGAGCCTATATCATGTAAAAAAAAACTAATTTACTCGATACTGAGGGTCTTGATTCTGCAGAGAAGGACCTTCTCCGCAGAAAAAAAAATCTTTAGGAATATACTTTTGAGATACATTTTAGTTCGTGCCCAGGTCCTTTTACATATGTAAATGTTCCTTGGATTCGTGGTCTTCGAAAATGTTGGTTTATCTATGAGCCTTTTATTATGAAACAGATAGCTAAACTGCATTCATATTGATCGAGTAGCAATGCATGACTGTGTGTATGTGTTTCATAACTCTGCGCGCACACCGGTACAGTAGTGAAGTCAAGGCTGTGCGCGTGCGCAGCTGTCATTGAGTATCACAACATAATGGCCGCTGTGTGTCAAGGACATCGTCATATTTGCATATACGCCTTGTCATTCAAGAAAAAATGCGCCCAATGGACATTGTTGTACTTAAGAACTGATCCAATGTATGTAATTATGTATTTGACTGAATGACGGAATTCTTCAGTGGAAACAGTGTTTTTTTCGCGGTTGATATTTTTACACATGAAAGTCTTATTCAGTGTCTGTCTTGATTGTAAATAAAAGCTCATCTGTTGTTTTCTTATTTTTGTACTTATAGGTAAATGCAAATAATATAGATTAGATATGTCTACTTGTACACATCATATTATATTTACGTGTAGATAGATGCGAGTACATCTTGTAGTTTTTTTTTCGTCCATTCTGTTGATCTCAGATCTGTATAATCGCACGAGGTATGAAAGGACGTCGCTAGTTACTCTCTCCGCTCCATTACTTAACCAAACGAGCTCGATTACAGGCATTACATCTCCATTACAGAACACTGTAGGGTTACCAGGTATATAGTGATATCTAGAACAGTAAGTATATAGAATTATAATTTTACCTAGCTACAGAAGAGGGCAAAATGTAGCATTGGGTACATAAATATGTTGGTACAGGCTGAAATGATGATGATACATTTAAGTATAGCATGAGTTAGTTGCAGTAAACAATGAATGGGGTGAAATCATGTGTGAAAATAGACCGTAGTCTAGCTTTTTTACCCGACTGCAAAAGATGATTTTGTATCATAAAGAATTTCTCAGAAAAACGATGACAGTTTTAACTAACGAAACAAAGAGTGCTCATCTATACTAATATTATAAAGCTGAAGAGTTTGTTTGTTTGTTTGAACGCGCTAATCTCAGGAACTACTGGTGCGAATTAAAAAAAATCTTTTTGTGTTGAATAGACCATATATCGAGGAAGGCTTTAGGCTATATAACATCACGCTGCAACTAACAGGAGCGAAGAAACAATGGAAATTGTGGAAAAACGGGTAAAATTATTCATCTTTTAGGGCTTCCGTTGCGTGAGCTGCGAAAACGGTTCAAGTCGTGGGTAACAGCTATAATTTATAAAGCTGAAGAGGTAGTTTGCAAAAATAAATACGATGCCCAAAATAACTATTCCACGCAGACGAAGTCGCGATCAGCTAGTATGTAATATTCTGATTTTATTATGTAATACTTACTATTTTGGATTCGTCTATAGTTTAATAACGGTTAACTGTTTTGCCATGTAATTTTGACAACATATGCTTTTTTTAGTTTTTTTTTACAAGTAATGGGCTTGCGCTTGACCGTAATTCGCCTGATGGTAAGCAATCATTACGGTCTAGGATGGAACGTGTTGTGTTGGTAACCCTGCCTAAATAGATTCAACAATGCGAATAATTCTAATAATGCCTTTAATGGCACATTGCACAGCACTGTGCAGTCAGTCAGGCAGCCGCCGGAGGCGTCACAATAGAGCCTTTCTCCAAACTAGGGCGTAGGTGGACGGACGACCTTGGCGGGAAAGGATGTGGTGCACAAGGAGATAGACTTGTGTTTTTATAGTTGTTAGGAAGATCTGAATTTGTTTATTGTGATTTGTGATTAACTATTTATTGTTTTAATAGGTTAAAACTATGTTTTGAAATAAAATCCAGCTAAAGATACAAATTTAATTTAAAGAAACTATGAGTAAAACTGAATGAAGTGGGCAAACTCGACTGTTCTTTTTAATGTGGGAAGAGATTTACAATATCTATTAGTTTTATTTTAGTTAGTAACTCACGCGCTATAAATATATTTTTTTTAACAAGGTATGGGTATATTACGTACTGCTGTGCTTTGCTGAAAATAAAAGAAAAAGCTTTTTAAGTACTTTGTTGTACAAGCACCTATGGGTATTAAGTACAAACAGTGCCTTATAAACTGGAGTCCTAGACCCAAATAGTTATTACCAGTTTCTAATTTTATTACAACTTTTATACTGTCGCTCCATCCACAGCATATCTTCAACTGGATCACTGCTTTACTAAGCGGGTAGTTGACATTTTGATGTGTTGCACATTCAGTGTGTGTTGCGTGCATTCAACTCTAATACACTATACATACATATACATACATTCAATATACTATATAAACAGGGTTATATATAAATAACGGATAACTTTTCAGGATGGTCTCAGTACGCCAAAAGCGACAAGTTTCATTTAATGTGTTTAGAAGACCCGTAAAAACTGTTCCATTCGAAATTTTCATCGCCCCTGACAAAATATAAAGAAATCTATCTAGAACTGCTGGTTCCAAAAACTGGTGGTTTTAGACATACAAAAGACGTGGAACAAAAGACATTGCTTTTAAAGTACTGAAATTCTACTTAAAATTATTATGCGTGAGTTGCCTGTAACTGTGTACATGACTATTTATATACTTTGTTAGATTACACCTATTCAGATGGATCAGTAACAAGGGTCAGAGCGGGGACAAAAGCATGCTTTGTGGATGCCCACGCTATATCGGTAATGGGGGTTTGGATTTATCACTTTATTTGCAAACGTATATTTATAGCAAGTGATATGTGACGTGTTTTTTTGTTTGAGCTTGTTATATGAGTGAAGTACATATATTCACTTTGTTCAGCCTGCAGTTGGCTTTATGCTTATTTGACAAGAAAAATAATTTAGAAAGAATCGACTACGTTTCTTGTAGTTATGCGGCAAGGATATTTTGACAGCCGATAACATTATTTCGGAGTTGGGACTTTGGAATCGTCTGCTAAATAGCCTTGTCGGACATAATTTACAGTTAACGAAGTAACTTTGATTTGGGAATAAATAACTATTTAAATATACTCGTAAGTGTTATAGATCGGTCGACCGACGCAGATGGCACATACAAAGGGTGGCCATACCCAGCAGTGGGATCCCAAGGGCTGTTGATGATGATGATGATGAAGTGAGTTACATAACCGAGTGTAGGAAAATTGAGAGTGTTATTATAAAATAGTTATTACAGAATTAATAGACACGTCACATCCTTTTCTAATTAGTGTAAGCTTAATTGATCACTACTATCACAGTAGAAAATTAATCCACAGTTAATCCGGAAACTGTGCCTTGTTTTTCAAGCTATTAGAAAATCGATTGATAATTATGAAGGATGGCTTTTAATCGGATCTAAAAATAACTCGATTTTATTAATCGTAACATGCGCAAGTCCAGAGATAAAGGTTTCCGCTGGGATTTACACATACACTAGCAGGACGGGGGGAAGGCACATCTGAAAGGTATATAACATATATATGATATGTTCGATGTCAAAACATTACTGACGCTGAGACAGACAGATGAGTTACAAGATCACGAAATATATATATTTCTTTAATATTTTTTTCTCATAAATTATGGACTGTAAAGTAAGTACAAACTTACTCTACTGTAAGTAGTGAATCAAATCGACTGAAACGCTTGTTTTCGTTCTTTTTATCCGCAACGGTCACGGTAGTTTTTGTGGTGTTTACAGTTTTTCTTACATGTGCCTTTAATCTGACCAGGCATTGTAGAAACATGTCACAAACAAGTACCTAATAATGATGTAAAGTCTAGGTATAAAAGTAATTTGAGTCATACATTTATGGGATGACGGTATTCACAAAATGATTTCGTTTTAAATAATAATATTTTTTGTAAAATATAAAGTCTTCTTAGGTTCACATACTTATACTTAATAACTCCCACATAAGTAAGTAAATAAGTTAAAATATAATTCAAAAGAATTAGTTTCTAATAAAAAAATGTATCACGACATAACGATCTTTCTTAAAAGTTTTTTAATTGAGTTGATGACATTTTATTAACTTTCCAACATAATTAGGTACAACTTTATAGATTTTTAATTAATGACCGTAACTTACAAAGTTTTCTTTATTTTAATCGGTCCCAGCGTGACTCTACAGAACTAAAACTTTACTACCATTTAAAAATATGCTTAACGACAATTTAATTATATCTTATCGTCGATAAAACTAATTTTCATCAGAGTTTCATAAGAGGTAAAATACAGGATTTTCCTGTGGTAAGACTTGTAAGTTCTATTGAAATATGTTATTGATGCATATGAAAATCAATCATGGTCGATTCTTAGAATACATCTGTCGGCAAAAATTTCGAAAGTTCAAACGTCGATAGCATTATCACCGCGTGATAACAGTTTAATGGAGCTGCTACACGCGCCTCAATGAAGGCAATAAAATCACTTATAACTTTATTATCTATGCAATATGTCACAGCATTTCAGTGCTAATGTCCTTTAGATAAGGTCGCTTTAGTTTTCGCAAACCGATTGCCACTGTATGGGCGGTCGCGTTGCTCAAGTAATCCAAGTAGGCCTCTCGTATCGAAGATAATTTGATTGAACGAGTACGAATATACTGTCGCTAATTTTACGACGCATCCTACACGACTGTGAGAAAGTATAATAAAAGTGATCGAGACAATAAGGACGAAATGTTTGAGAGAAAATCATATGAAATTACTATAATCATATTTCTCGTATCTCTTGAAGTTTACAGATGATTGACGAGGGAGCTTATTGGAGAGGAAAATAATACCTTTTCGCAATTTAGCTCATTGCTCTTACTTGACAATTCTTTACTTGTTTTGTCTAGTCTCGCGCAAAAATGCAAAGATCAGGCTATAATAAAATCTGTGTCAGAGAACACTTCGAAGAAAATTGATATTGAACATATGTACCTAGATGCAGGGCTAGCAATAGTTGGTATATTGCAATGCAAAGGTTTCAAATGATCTGAATAATACATATTGCGAGTACGTGGATGTGGTCTGAGCTGCCATCAGCGAACTGAAGCCAACGAGCCGTGTAGCCACTGACGGAGAGGCGTGCGATAACGAACCGCAAGGAGAATCTGCGGGTTATATGCATAGTGTAGATGATATTATGAGATGAATGAGGTAAATTCTTAAGGCTTAAAGTAAAAGAACAATTAAAGACCTACGTTAGCCTTTGCTATACGCAATGGATATTTCTAAAACATAACATATCGACCAGATAGATATGTACTATGTAAATACAGCAGAAACTGTATTAGGTATAATAGTTCAGTTACAATAAATATTATCATTTTGGGTATGATTACTTCTGAATGAACTAACAGTGATTCACAGTGGAGTGAGGAAATAAAATGTGATTGCCTACCTAATCCATTATTATATCCAAATATATCTTCAATTAAGAAATAACTACATTCAAAATTTGCAATGCAACAATATGAATTGACTAACATATATAAACTTACATCGCGATATAAATAACCTAGCCTAAACCAAGCACCACAATGTTGTTGTTACACTATTGGATGTGTACTAATAGCATCAATTGATCACGTCTGTCTAATCGTAGATCATTACAAAGAGCACCCACACGCGGCTAAAGAAACAGTAGTTTATTGCTGCAACCGAAATATCTTGAATTAGACTTGCAACCAGTAGCTAGTACGTAGGAGGGCCCAATTGTACAAGGTCTTTAACTTGTGGCTATTCTGCTGTTTGGACCTTGGGGGGATGTCGGACAACCTTGGTCTTCAATTCTTCATTGTTATGTAACTGACCAATTATGGTGTGCTCGGGGCATTTTCGTAACACGAGCACAAATATTTTCGTCATTTTGATTTACGAGTCGACTTGTCTGCCTTTGTTTGTCCAATGTGCATGGCTTGATAATGTAATGTGATAAATTGGTGTGACGTTTCATATCGTTTACACGAGGTTCTTTTTTTGTGGTGAAATTCCGAATGTTTATCACTTATTATTAGGTACTCGTCACGTAATTGATTCTGTTTATTAGAAGTAAATAAACACTGGAAGAACTATCGTTAATAATAATAATTGGTTTCAATAACACGACCTTTGTTTCAATTTTCATCGATGTAATTTATCGAATTACGTGGCAATGACTGAGTCGCTATCAGACAAATCGAATGCTACGTTTATACTTATTAGATAAATTTTGCGTCGCTTCTCTAGGACTATAGTTGAAAAATTATCAATTGCTAAGATAAGATTTTATTTATCTCAGTTCAAGATATTTCTGATATTGGATCCAGAGTATTCCAATTCTTCATTATTCAATTTCACATGTTTGTGCAACTTTTAGAATTAAGGATGTCGTCATGTTCTAATCACCACACGTCATTAATTCTTCATTTAGACTGTGCGTTCGAAGTTCAATTCCAATGTCACTGGCAGTTTTTAATCTGTGGTCATTCTTACGTCACCTGTGAAGGTGAGGTGACCGCGCCGCATCGTTCGTCCTCCTTGCTCTTTCTTCCGTGACGCTGCTCACCCTTAACCCCACTGTTGTGGTTTTGGAGTAGGTTTGTTTTGGTTGTTAGCTTCGTGGTTACCGTCGCGTGCCTTAATTGTATTAGCGTTACCTCTATTAGTTATACCATTAGCAGACCCACCTCAGTCATGACAATTATTACTTAGTGTATTTTTTAACAGCTGGCTTATTTTAAAAGTACTGTAAAGAGTATTAAAATTATTGTTACTTATGTAATTGGCTCTTCATCTGGGATAAGAATAATGTTCTAAACTGGATCCATTACCTGTATAAATTCTTCAGTCATTGGCTCTGTCGCTTCAAATACAACATGCACCGTTGATATTGGAGCATTGCATCCAACAGCTCATCTAGTCTTCACCTAATAGTTGTTTACAAGTTCAAATATGCGGCTCCAAAGAGGCGCAAGCATTGACCACATCAATGGCCAAGAGCCGCCGCCGTTTTTGTCGCTCGTCACATCAAGCGTGAACTCCTGAGCGCAATGACATTATACTCATTAGATGCCTTACTATAGCGACAAATTCCAACCAACAAATCTACATGATTGGTCAGTTCCAAATATATCACAATGCATCTACATCCTAGATGCGAGATAGAACTCGATGCTGTTTGGTTCGCTCAGATGTCTTATGATCTTTGGGAAGAGTTTAAGTAAAAGTTTAGTTAGGTGTCTCTAAACTCTATTGTCTCTACTAGGCCTAGTCGCTTCAAATACCTACCTCTCAGACCACAGACTGAGCTCACGATGAAGCTTGATTAATCTAAAGCGCTGGATGGTCAAGTTCGCTGCCAATTTGTTAATCAATGGATATCTAATTGAAATGGTCTGGGAATATTGCCAGTGAACGAGGTGCATTTAATAAAACCGATATCCTGATTAATCAGGCACCAGGTAGCGAGGGGATTTAAAATAGTTCTTTTAGCAGTTGTATTTTATAAATGTTTGTCTTTTTACTTTGTTGTTTTACAATTATATCTGTGTACTTAGATACTTGATAAGTAGGATCTTAATAAAAGTTATCCTTATATTTTACACATTCTTTATAAACATCAGAATAAAAAAATATATCTCTATTCTTACTATTCTTTAAAATTTTGGTACTTGAATGTGATGCTTCAATTTCTGTTTCTATTTCAAACACATCCGTTCTGTCGAACATTAAAAGATCCATCTCTCAATCAACAGCGAGCTAATTCTGGTTCCGTTCGTGTTACTTTCTTAGGGCTCGGAGTAACGGTGCCGCTTTGTCTCGAGACAGGTGCTGCGCGCGTGCTGCCCTACGGAGCGTGGGCAGATGTATTATACACCTTTAATATTTACTATTCTGCGCTTACTAACCCCTTTTTTAATTGATTTGTGTTAGCACTTGGTGATAATTGGCCTGATGGTAAGTGATCTGTACTTGGATGGAACGGGCTTACCCAGTAAGAACAGACTCGCTCGAAGATCACAATCAAAAATGGAATGTTGTGCGAGAAACAGGTAGTCCGACAGGGAGTTCCATTACTTCGCAGTAAGTATGACAAAAGTGTAAGCGAATCGGTTTAATAGGGGAGATACACGCATTCTCATTCTTTTGGAACTGCGATTAAATAGAGGCTCTAAGAAAATTTAATACCCTTTGTATCTCAGAATTATTTTAAGAGTTATTGTCTTCGCGAATCTTCCCAAATAATAATTAATATAATTATAGTCGAGAGGAAAATCCACTTAAACATAATAGTCACTGAGCTTTCTAAAAGCTCTCTCGTGATGCGCATCTTTTGACCACCATGTTCCGAAAATGGAATGAAAAGAACATTGTTTCACCCAACATCTATTAATATTATCTGCACTCTCTATAAAGCTGTCAGAGTAACTGTTGTACGATGACAGGTGGTAATTACGAAACTCTTGCTGCAGTCACTGCGCTTGCTGTTGGATTGGGCTTATTCAATGTCATTGCCGTTGTACCGTTCCGATGAAGCCGGTAAGACGTCCGCTGCCGCTTGCTTCATTGTATAATGTGTAACTATCATTATTGGCGCGTAATCTGCTTGATTTTGACAGTGACATTCGAAACTGACCTGACAGCTATTGAATTTTCTATTCCAACAATTTGACCGGTAGTGGGGATTATGAAGTCATTCGATAGCGCGGATCGCGTGTCTAACAACTCTAACACCAGCGTCCATGCATCATTGTCGCGAGAAAATTAAGATAAAAACCACCTACTTAACCCAGATGGTATAAAAAGATTAGGTATTGTATCCGACGGCCGGTAGAAAACTTTCTCTAATCAAGGAGCGTTGTTTTCATCAGATACGATTGAACGGGACATTGAAATGTTAAGTGTGAATGCTATTCTTTACGGCGGTTATCGGCTGTTGGAAGATTTGTGGTTTAGAACTTAGAACATGGTCACTTTCATGTGTGCTAACGAAAAGGATATTTCACTTGAACTCTCACCTGTTTTTTTACGAGTGGATTTGAATAAACAGTACATTATCTGTGCAATTACCGCGTGTTAGAGCCGCCCACGCTTCTGTTTGCGGGCGAGGGTCTCACGCTCGCGGCCGTTGTCGTCACTTGAGGACGACTTGACACTCATCGGTGGAATTCCTGACCCGATACTTACTTGACATTGCATCTCTCTATCTAACATTATAAGGTCAATTGGTTTTCGAAACACATATGGTCACACCGGATGGTCAGTAGGTAAATCATGGTTAACATTTTCAGCATATATTCAGGCATTATATTATAAGCATTTAGTTTTTTCCCACGCTCGCAGAGTAATAAAATACCAGCACCTAAATACCAAACTATTCACCTGCACATTGTACATTGCAATGGCATTGTTTCAATGCATCATTTTACTGCGGCAGACCAATACATCGGCGCTCTTGTTCGCGTCGCACGTCAGCTCTCTGTGTCCCAAATACCAGTTATGAAGCAAAATTTATAGCTTCCACCGCACTTAAATTGTTATAAATCACGGAAACCCGAGTGCGCTGCGGCAGAATTTTACTTGGATAATTTGTGGCGTGTTCTTTTCAATGCCAAAACGTGTTTGGGTTTACACGCGCACGGTTCGCGTCTAGGTTTTAGTTGCGGAGTCAAAAGCTATTTGACAAGTTATGGAAAAATTGTGATGTTTCTGAGTTTTGAACCAATTGTCACATTTTAAGGTTTCACGCCACATATTGTGACACCTGTTAGCGATGACAGTATCTGCAGAAGCTCCCAATGCGATAGAAGATAGCATATTATGACAGAAACAGGCTACAAAATACAAATTAATAATTATGTAGATACGTTCCTTGTATCCTTAACCAGTTTTAATGACCATTTTTAATTGCATAGCTGAAAAGAAATGAGTCGTTCCGACATCATCTGACCGTAAAACCTGGACAATGGTATGAATAATGCAGCGAGTGAGTCCGGGAGACAATGGCACCTGTCCCATGGAGGCATGGGAACTTTCGCAGGATGGGGAGTCACGCTCGGCGGGACACTGAGCCCCGCAGCAGGCAGGGGCCTGTAGCGTGAGTCATGCAGCTTTGTTTGGGAGCTTTGGATAAAACTTCAAAAGAATTACATATACAGTAATTGTTTTTCGTAGTAAAAATTAATAATATTGGTAAAACGAGCTGATTTACTTATTTTTATTTTCCGTCAGTATGTATATTAGGTCGTCTGCTGCTGAACATAAACTTCTCTTAGGACGCTACTCGTATCACTTTTTCTAGATATTAGTCATAGTCATAGCATTTATTTGCAATTGTATAGGTTTAAACACTGAACAATCACCCTGATAGGGTATGCCAATACATATAAGTCTGAGTGAGAAGCGGCCCGATTCATATGTATCTTAGATTTCTCGTTTAAAAAGTCGTCGACAGAGTAGTAACATTTCGTAGTCAAATATATTTTTTTAAGGCACGGGCAAAATGTTCTAATTTACAATACTTTTTATGTTTTCTGGTAATTTATAAAAAAAAATAGCTATTGATTTAGGGCCCATATTTAGCATTTGCAATCTAGCTTTTGAAGTTTTTAGTCGCGGGATGTCAGCTACTTTTCTAAAACACTCCGGGTGTCTTACAAAATAGTGAAATATTATGTGAAATTTTAGATGCAAAAATTAACTTGTTATGGGTTCATAACCCTCGACGCCATTGTTCGCTTACTCTCGTACGAAAATACTTATTTATATATTTACTAACTAAATAATCTCACTTACCTGAGCTAAACGATCTATTTAACCTGACAAGCAGTTACCTGCGCCCGCGCAGCTAATCAGCAGTTGACAGTAAAGCTTTCATCGTAAAGCTCGGCTAAGTACAGCTTTACTAAGCTTAGCTATTTTATCGTAGTGCCTATTTTAAAGTGGTAGGTTTAGTGTCAGACAAATATTTCTATTTTGCTACAAGTTAGAAAATTAGTACTAAACTGAGTATTTTTTTTAATGTAATAAATACGGAATATGTTATGAAGTTTCGTGTTTGTAAATAAATAGATATTTAAATTGATGTTGCGTGTATTTTCTTCTCATTTATATTTCATATTTGCTACACTTATTAAAACAAACTTCAAAAAAAAGTTATTACATACACATAATTTTTTTACATTTTTTTTATGTTACATAGTCTTAAGTCATTTTCTAGTACACAATAAATATTTTCATTCATTGTCATTTTCATAATGTGAAACAAATTGGCATTTAGTCGTTCAATCATGTGTTAAAGAAGTTAAACGTCTGCGGTTTCTACGTACATTGTCACTCGGACCTTTTCCAAAAAAGCACCTGACAAAATAACTATCACCTCTCGCCAATTATTTCAGATAACTTTCGATAAATAATTGTTATACTCTCAATTTCACAACGCTCTTTGTTAATTTCTTTTCGCGAATTATTTGGACGTCGTTAAATTTAAAAATCGAGTGAGTGTGCGCTTTATGTGTGAGAAGTAGGAATGTGTTAATTGAATAGGTGTGTGATGTGTTTATTAAACAGTCTTACGTTTTGAATTTATTGTTATGACACAGAGGTAATTTTTAGAGTGATTTCCGGGTGAAATAATACCGATTGAATGAGTTGAAATTGAATTCATGATGGGTTGCGTAATTTTGCCAAAGGTAATCAATTACGTTTTGTATGTTGATTAAATTAAATCCCTAGAAAGTAGTCGATTTCATTAATACATATTTGTATGTGGAAAAACAACTAATCTCAAAGTCCATCCACTTCTATTGTTTTAATAAAATAAATTTATTCATACATTTTGAAAGTTTTTAATTAAAATTCAGGTGAAAATTATCAAAGCTTAAGAGTCCTTTTCAGCATATCAAACCTTATTAAGCGTTTACATTAGTTTCAGTCTATTTGAGCCCTTTTCCCTTCATTAGAATAAATAAGGAAGTAATAGAGATGGCTCGTCCGCGAGAAATTAGGGCAGCTTTCAAAAGCTTTCTTTGACGTCGAGCTTTCTAGGTCGGTTGTAAGCTTCTGGAAAATTAGTTTAGTTTGCTTGTGAATTGTTTAAATATATACCATATAATTAGGCTGTTTTACGTATTTGTTGATGCTTCGAGGTATTATTTATTATTAGTAGATAGTTAAAGGAATATAATTAATATTCGTATTTCAATTTTTATGACGTAAGTACGTTGTATTTATTTACGTGTCTGTACTACATTTTTTTTTTTATTTATTTTATATACTACATTTTAATTATTTTATAGTGGCACTAAAATGTTTTCTAATGTGTCTGTTCTCATCAAATTGTTTAATGAATGTAGATTAGTACTGAAGTACGATGGTCAAGATAATACTAATTTGGTTTTTGCTTTCCACGGAAATGAAATACGGAATACCTACAAAACAAACTGACTCAAATTGTTACTTTTTCATCCCAACCAAATGTGTCTAAATTAACTTCTGGGTTATTTGATAGATATATATTTTGGGTTTTTGCTTAAGTTTAGTTTTAGTTAATTTTATTAGTACTTATGCATTATTAATCTGATATTGCAAAATGCGCTTATTTGTATTACATAGGACGACAACTGCGATATTTTAACTAAAATTCGGCTGGAAAGCAACTATCTACATAAAAAATAACCAAGTGGCCAAGGTAAATATTATTTAAGATAGCTAACTATTTCAATAGTTAACTAAAATAGTTAGCTATCTTAAATAATATTTAATTTCAATTTAAAGCTTCCTTCTTCCACATAGCCCAATATAAATCATTCATGTATCTAATAGGTGAAATTGGGCAAGTTATGTACCAATGTTGTCGTGCCGTATGATTAACTATAATGTTACTTTCTTATTGTTGTAATGCATGGTTTGGGTGTTGCTATCTAAATCGTTTTACTACGCTTCGAAAGCAGACAGCTATTAAACTTGTGTCAGGTCAAATTTATATCTCCATTAGGTCAGTCATAGAATGAATATGACATATGCTTCGGTTTGGGATAGATAAAGGTTGAGTCGAAAAATGAGTCATTCAAATAGTTTTGTCGTACTATTCTTAGTAGTTTTGAAAAACATCTTTCTTTTTTTGGGATGAGATGGTTCTATTTTTCGGTGCATAAAGTGCCCAGCAGTAACCACATGTGGTCATCCGAAGACTACCCGTATCGCCGTGGCACTAATGGTCGATGATCACATCCGCTCAGCTAACTTAGTTTTTTTAAAACGAAATCGGGTTTGCACTTGACCATAGTTTGCCTGGTAATTCCATGGCCTAATATGGAGCGTTCTTACCTGATAAGAACCGATTCACTCTCGCTTTGAAGACCAAAAACATCACTATGTCAACCAAAATACTCGAACTACTCAGTTTCAGTATGATGTACATGACTTAATGTAACTGAAATACTGAACAGTTCTCCAGCTTGCGTGTGCGCAGTGGGCGCAGGCGCAGGTTACCTAACGACCGATAGACACGGAAGCGTCCCACGTGACCTTTCCGACCTTTCCACGAAATTATTGCTCTTAATCTGTGTATTGATTGTTATTTGCTCTTTATCGGTTATTGTGGTAACAATGTACACTTTCTACAGTTACGAGCTTATTGGAACTGTATTGCGAGGTCATTATGCTAAGTGCCGCGGTCGCATCCGCGTTTCAAACCTTGTTTTATTTCTAAAAGCTTTATTCGAAAGCATTTTCCTTAAGATTATCTTTTGGTAGCGGAGGTTTTATTAAAAAAGTTAAAATTAGATTGAGGATAATTTCGGAAAAGCCACTTAAATTAAGACAAAAGCGGTTTTTCGAAATTCAATCACAACGATTTTGTTGTAAATTACTTATGTTTCATTTTCAGACATATTTTGTTAGTGATATGTTGACACATTGATTGCTAACTACTGCAGTGTTCAAGATTTGGTGGCTTCATTTAATAAGTACAAAATAGTTAAGCCGGTATCCAAGTTAGTCACTAGGCTCAAACAAATAGAAGCCTACCATAAGGTCAAACCGCGTTCCAAGCTGTGTTTCTCACACTAATAGCACAGTTTAAGCAAGTAGACACACATAAGTTGCTTTTTTTGCGCGGGTGTTCACTTTCACTCAGTCCTTATATTAGTGGTCAGATATTGTTCATCATTTCGTTTTCTTTATACCGCCTGCGGGGGGAAGATTAGCGCAGAGCATTTGTTCACTTTTGGTCGAAAGTTTTTTGTTTGTGTCAATTTGTTAATTTGATGTGCTTGTGTAGGAAGCGTTGGTGATTGGAGGTCGTGTGAGGTCATTTTGGATTGTTTATGTTTAAAGTAATTTGATTAGATGGTCGTTTTTTGTCGTAATCCTTATATAAGCTCATTAGTCTTTTTTTGCATCCATATGCATTAAGAACAACAATACCTATTCTATATTGAACACTAGCAATTAGTAAATTTTTAGAGTGAGTTAATTATAGAGTTTGTATATATGTACATATATTTGGATTTCTATAAACAGGCATAAACGTGTATGATTTAGATTAATTTATTTATTTACAATTAATTAAAACGGCGCGAGCCAATTACATTAATTAATAAATGATGATATAATACTACAATACAGAGAACAAAATTAATAATACAAATAATTAAAATTGAGATAAAAGGTCATTCTGAATAAAAATATTAATGTGTCAAAATCTTAAACATATTATGGTCAACGTTTTAAATATAGTGATATCTATTTACTACCCTGTTGAATAAGATACTATTAGGATAAAACCTAACAATTTATTTTATAAAAGGAAAGTTAAATTTATTAAAATAATAAGAAACAATATTTACACATATTAACACTAATAGAACTAAAAAAGAGTATTTACATCTAAACTAAATTTAAACAATCTACATGTGGTATGGAGCCAAGAACGCTGGCTGCATTCCCACGCTGGATTGCTATAGAAATCCTTTGCGCAAGGAACCAGCCAGCGTTCTTGTCTCTAATTTACTACCCTAATTATAATAAATACATACATACATTCATACATTTCGTTCGCAAGACATGAGACACAATAATACACATTAACACACGCACTTTTTATCTCGGATTTAAGCGGGGCGTCAATAGCTGATAATGTGTTTGTTTTTACATCAGTTGAGTCATATTTGTTAGTATTCTCTTATCAAAATAATGAACTACGACTGAAAAAGACTGACCGAATTTCGAATTGCAATAAAATTTTAGGGATAGTTTAGTAAGTGCTAGTTGGTTATTAAAATTAGGTAAATCAATTCATGCCTTACGGGAACTATAGTTCCGTTGAAAGCTTGAATACTTAAGTTTAAATATGTATATTATGATATTGATTTTTTTCATGTGCAAATAAAGCTGGAAAATTAATCTTAATCCTATTAAAACAGTACGAATTGTATTTTTATAGTCACATTCATTAACATGTGAAAGCGAAGTGATTGCTTTTAAATAAGTAAATACGTACATTGCTGATAAAATTATGATTGTAATAATGAATGTGTATTATTCAATGCCAATCAATGTGGATGGTTCATAAATCTATTATAATACGTTTAATTTATTGTAGCGGGTATTCCGCAGGGATATTCCATGTTTTACTGGGGAAGGAGGTACACCACTTTTAAGATTTATTCTTTGTGTGTTCTGTGAAAGCTTTTAAGTGACTACAATACATAACAAGAAATCACATTAAAATCAAGCGCCCCAAATGGTGACTTTATCGTTAAAACCGATCTCTTACAGACAACCGTAAGAGCAACACAAAACTTCAGTACGTAGAAATATGTGAAATTTTTCTTCGTCGCGTTCGGTTCAATTTCTTTCACATTCTATAGAAACTGTTATTACATTACGCGTAAGTACGTGTAGACAGGAGATTTTCTAATGCTCGGGGAGAAGCTTCGAAAGCCACTCGTAATTTATAATGTGACAAGCTAGTCGGTATCAGCCTGCTGACTGATTGCTTATTGGACAAGAAAGTAGTCTATGTATGTCATCTTTATTTCAGCTAGGTTTGACCTGATTGTTAAGTTATTTTTCTTTTGTTGAGTTGATGTACCTGCTCTTTATTATTAATCCTTACTTTGGCTAATTGAAACAGGTTACAAAGATAAAGGGACTAATTAGAGTAACAATTAATCATGAAATTATTTTTAAAAACATAAATATATTATATGGGTATTGCTTGTGCGTGTGTCGCTTCAGGGGACTTGTTGGTCAAATACTGGACTACAAAACAGATACAAAACAAACAAAATACAAAATTTATTTATTACCATTTTACAAATATAACCTTAATTCTATTAACTTATTTTAAGTAGTTAAGTAAAGACATAGTTTAACTAGAAATAATGTGGCTTTATGTGTTGGAAACTTTTAAATATTTCATGTAAAAGTTTCCTTATACCGATGTAATACATGTGTTTTTTTTGCAGTTATACTTATCAACAATACCAATACTTACAATATTACTGCTAGACTTCGTTCTGATTTGCAAAGCTAGTAAAACAGGCAGCATAAAAGAAAAGAAACTTTCAGGAGTTAAAGCTCGACCTCATTTTGATTGAAAGCTTTTCCGTGGGTTCTAATTTCCCGCTTAGAGAATTCCGTCTGTCGAAATGGAAAATGTGTAAGTTCAGAAAATGATTAGAACAATTCATGTAACTTGGAATAACTATTTTTTTACTTTACCCTTTTTTTTTTTTTTTTTTTTTTTTTTTTTGTTGCCCAGGAAAACCTATTAGAGGTACCACCCAAAAAACCCCGGGGAGGGCGGGTGGTTATGTGGGAGTCTCCGCCCCACTCTATAAGGGCGGCATACCCACTAAAAACCTGGGGTGTTCCATCTCCGCATCGTTGGTCCAGGGCCACGAGAGCGCGATGCATACATCCGCAGCCCTGGTGATGCTGGCCCGGTAACGGGCCCCGCCTCGGGGAGCTTCAGCTCAACCCTCAATGGACGACGTGTCAGAACACGGGACACGTCATGCATCCTGTGGGGACTCATTCCAGGGCAACAGGTTCCCCGACCTGCCACCCAGAGCCCCCAGGAGTCAGGCAGTCGCACGCCAAAGCGACAGCCCTTCTCCAATGCGCCCTCTGCGCACGGAGTTCGGTTCCCGTGTCGCCGCTACTCGGCCGGTACACCGAACTCCTCTCGCCTCTCGGCGACCACCTCGGGTGCTCTTAAAGAGCACCCAGCTCCACCTACACCGCGAGGTGCGGCGAGCTCTTCGCCTCGGGCCCTACAACCAGCCCTCTCGAAGGGGAGGTATAGGCGAGGGCCCCCACTCGATCGAACGTTTGGACACAGGCTAGCAAGATCCACCGGAAGGTGGAAGTTACTAACCTGTGGACGGGGTGCACCAGGTTTCCCCAACTAACCCCAAATCCCCATATGGAGAGATGAAATTAGTTGGGCTTACCCAACGTGAAGGTAGTCCGATCATCGCACCCCTTTTTTTTTTTTTTTTTTTTTTTTTTTTTACTTTACCAAAGTAAGTACATTGAAATTGTAGCCTTATTTTAAGCTCTTTTTCATATGAAGGCCTGAATGTAATAAACTGAAAAAACTTGAATATAATTAGCGTTTTCCATCTAACATTACCATTTACATTAGTTCATGAATTTCGTACCAGAGTTCAAAATTTTCTGCTTATTTTTTTTATCTTATACCCATACAATGTTTATGAGTTACGGAAACAAACGAAGCCTTCGAAGAATGAAGCGATACTAACAAATACTGAATATCTATTGTATTACACAAGTTCCTTACTGCAAGTTCCTCATCCGATGAGTCGTTAAACTCGTTAGTCGTTACGCTAGTTATATCGAATTATAACTGTTGTTAGTTTTATAACAGCAATCTGCTATTGTCTCGCTGATAATGATAACGGCCGCTTTTTGCCGTCGAGAACTGTCTGCTTTTATTGGAAACGCTTTGTTGGTGATGCTGTTGAGATTGGTTTTGATTGTTTGTGTAATTAAGTTTGGATCATTTCATGTTATTTAGCATTCGTTAATAGATTACAGAACCTCTAGATTATATATAGGGTAGTTTTAATATCGTGAGACCAGAGTTCTCTGTTTTGTCAATTTATATTTTTAAACATGATATTATCATTTTATAAATTTTATTAGACGAACACATCGGTTGTCGACGATTTTATGGTTTGGACTGCCTAATACTACCTTCGACCTACATTTGTACAAGTAAATATAAGCACCTACTTTAAATGGTTCATGGTAATTGATTACTTGGCGTGTGAAACTGTTATTAAGTGGGTAGTAATGAAAACTATTAGTGCGTTACTTTGTATCATTAAACGAAAGTGTGAAGTCGCGGGTCAAGTTCATTTGGAGGTTATTTTCACCCATTACTAATACTTTTATCAAATGTTAACCCTAATTGAGGTGTTATCTACACGCAATCGTATTCGACAACTGTAGTAAGTATAAGCCATATTTAATTTGTTAACTACTGAAATGCCACACTCTTCAGAAAATAGATAAAATGACATGATAAGAGTCAAACAAAACATAAACTCAGATCTTCTAAAAAGATAATAAAATGTTTTAAACTTCATCGTAAGTTAACCACGGTCGAAACTAAGATTTTATTATACATTCAAGACTTACGAATTGGTACTATAGCGACTAAAATAAATCGAAATGGCGCATTGGATAATTCGATACTACGTCTTTCCAAACAAAACAAAACAACTACGTTATGCGGAACCGCCCTCATCAAAATCCCTTATCCAGAGAAAAGCGGGAAACCTCCTCCCGGGAGTAGATCGATGGAGCGGCGTCCTTGGGCTATTATCAATACAAACAAACACGTAGTTTGCACTGTTATCTTATCTACAACGCTGCATTTGGGTCGAGTGATGAAACACTATGGTTTTCGGGATTACAAGTAATCTGTAATTATTTGTTGTTTTGTTTTGGGTGTGGGTTAGTAGGGCACTAACTAAGAGACGGTTGTATGCAGTTTAGTTGGTTTAGTGTAGGAGTGAGTGCTGAGTAGGCGTAAGTAAAGTAGCTTCTCTAACCCATAAATAAGAAAATGTTCCATTTCATAGCATCGTTGTAGCGTCAAATATGATTTTGAGATATCTGTCAAGTCCCTCAAATAGACCTACAACAATCTAAGAATCATTGTTTGTTATTGGAGTTCACAAGCTAGTCTTAATATCTGGAAGCAGATAATTATCTAATCACAAAATCTATCGCCACTAGAGGCGCCACACTAGACTTTAGATAATATAAAACGTGTAGTAACAACCAATTAGTAGGTATGTACTACAATAATTGCAGCGCTAAACACTCAATCAAAATAATCTCGATTGTTCGTACAAACTGCAAACGTTTCACGTGACTGCAGAACGCCTAATCATGTAAAACAATACGCGGTGTTTAGTTCCAAGTACTTCCAAGTTTACAAATGCTACAGTTACTTCTAGGCGAAATATTACACACAAGAAACGCGTTGTTTTAAATAGCTTACCGATGTTATGTGAGCTCGCGAAAAGGAAGTTTTGTGAATTGGGAATGTGAATGCGAAATTCTAAGAATGGGCCCGATATTAGACACGTTTGTTACAATTATACGCTAGGTGTTACCTTAGTACCTATTAATAAATCACATTCCTGAAGTTATAGGCAATGGGTTAAGAATTAAGTAATTTTAATTTTGTACACTAATAACTCAAGTTAATAAAAACAATGATGTGAAAATCTTCGCAGACAGCGCGGTTGAACTGAAATCAGATGTGAATAATAAACGGAAAATATTTACCTACATAGCAACTCGTGGTGTAGAACTCTAGTCGCACAAACACAGATGAACACAAGAAACATAGATAAGCTATCAAAAATGCAAACAAAATGCATTCAACACTTATCTAGAACACTTGAGATAAAAGACTATAATTTTGACTATTTAGGTTTAATTTGTGCGAGATGCAAGAATTGTGACACAATGACATCGTTACAATTTGGGTGTGTTTGGACATTGTTAAGTGTGTGCTAGAAACAGTTCTGACATACTGGAGCCTAATTTCTGTGGAAATAGAAATTTGATGCGAGAATAATTCAGTCACCACCTTTCACTTATCACTTGAAGACTTTGCATACATTTGGCATGTTTTGGCGAATCTGCAATTCAAGTGGCCCTCGCGCTAGAGTGCCAACAATGTTGATGGACGCATCGTAAAGACAAAGAGAGCTACCTAACAGTGATACAGTTTTTGACAGCCTGATAACAAAAATATACAGCCGTTGTTAAAGCCCTAAACAAATTCGGCTCCTTTGAAGTGGAATGGGGAGCAGTGGAAACGCCGCTTGCAACTGTTGATGTGTGAAGATAAATGGCTGTCCTTAAAGGGAAACCGGCAGATTGTAAGAAAGGATTAGAAGAGTTCCGAGAACTTTGTGGTTACATACTCCATACAGTGCAGAACAGATAGTATCTTTCACGTGACCTGGTCAATCTAGATACTGCGGGATAAAATCAATGCTTTCTACCTAGCTCATAATAGATTCCTAAAGATGAGTCATTGTTTGATATGTATTCGTTAATGTTTACTTTATAAAAAAAATACGATATTTCCTTTTCGCGTGAAATACGCGTCCCGAAAATGGGTCATGGAAATTCAGAATGAACTATGATGATAGCAATCTGAATGAATTTGAAATAATGCCTCCTTCACTTAACATGATATTAAGCAAGGTCATGTCATAATAGTAACACAACTCAATGTTTATTTTCCGATGGTGCACTACTATCCTTTTTACGACTTTATATTTAATTTAATTGATAGGGTAAGAGAGTATGTTTTTACGTAGTATAAAAATAATTGTACGAAACGATAAAATATGAATTCATCATCATCATCATCCACAGTCTTCTCTATCCCACTGCTGGGCATAGGCCTCTCTTTGAATGTGCCAGCTGCGTCGATCTTGTGCAGCCCTCATCCATAAAGGACCCGCGACTTGTACAATGTCGTCGACCCGTCTCGCTGCCGGACGACCTACTCCTCGTCTAGACTGTTCTTGGCCACCACTCAGTAACAGTTTTGTTCCAGTTTAATATGAATATAAATAATAAAATAAATAGAGCGATAAATTTAAAGTATTGCGAATGAAGAGTGATGTCATGCTATGATACTGGTAATGATATAAGAGGTTGACTGAAACCCAAAGTGGGAAAGATCACGGTCAAGTGGTTATTAAACTTGACCACATTGTTACAGATATGGTTAGCCGAGATTTATATAGACGACGAATATTTTATATGTATGTACCTAGCTTTTGAAATTCTCGATCAAAATATGTATTTTGTTTCTTTGCATGGTCATTATAGCGTCAATGTGTAATGCAATTTCTCTCTTGAGATTATCCTACAAATGGCGTAATTTGCAGGTAATATGATTTCTTAGAGACCGGTTCCTCTATTGATGTTAGACGGAGACGCTTCTCGCGGCAAATATCACTCGAAGCTCGTCCAAGCTCCGAGACCCTCTAAGTGGTTGTAACAAATTGATTCTCATCATTACTCCGCGGCCCCAAACGTGCCTTCGATACGATATTACGTGAGATCATTTCAGTTTTTATACGTACACTAGCGTCCACCATACACAAGTTAATGACATTTTTTAACCAGCTTTACGCGAGATTTTCTTGTTTATTTTATGTTACCAATAAAAACTAAATTGGTTTACCTACGCATAACCAAATCAGAAGGATTTGGCCAAAATTCACGGTGGTAATGATGATTGCTCGTAAACTCACGGATCCAACAGAACATGTAAAGGTAAAAAAATATTTTATAGTCCAAGAATTACTATATCGAGGCAACGAGATGAGACGTTGAACTACGAGTCTAATTGTAGGAACGGTTTATGTTAAGTTATAAAATAACATGTTTCGCACAATCAAGGGAGTCAGGGAGTGGAACATGTGGACCTAAACTAAGCTCTTCGCTACAAATTCACATGAATCATGAAAGAATCCAATTTGTTCTGAAGTCAAAATTATGTAGATTTGAATGCTTTGCCGTTATATCATGTGAGGAAATCGGCGTTTGGTGTAAAGTGGTCGGCTTGTAATAATGCTATGGCAGGATGAGTTTGTCACGCGCGGGGTGAACGCTCTCGGCAAATGTTACAGTACCGTTAAAACAAATTTCATTTGCAGTGCAATTATCCGCTGCTTGATTTATCATGGCCGAATCTCCATAAACTTGCGGCGAACACTATTTGTACATTTACGGATGGTTTGCGGTTTGTCGCCAGTTCTTCCAACGAGACTTTTAATGCTGCTGGTCGCGGTAATAGAATTGTCGTTACATTTATGATTTGATATAAAGCTATTTATAGTCATGTCTATTTTAGCGTAACGTGATACTTTGCGCCAATTACGTGTAGGTTGCTTGCTTTCGTCTTTCTATCGAAGAATCTTTTCTTGTACCTTTTTAAAGAGGAATTATTTATCTCTTTTTGGTCCCATTCACGAAGTTAATCGTCAGTAAACGTACATATGCAACATGCATCAACCGTGTTTACAACGATACGACAGAGATAAAATTATCTTAGTATCAATATATTGCTGTTATGACCTCTAGTAAGAATAAATAGATAGTACATACTTGTAATTGCTATATTTAGATACCTACTACATAATTCGCTGAACTTTGATTAAAGTCTGCGGACGTTCGAGTATTAATGAACTATTTATCTACAATTCTAGTTTGTCTAGTAAGTAGTTTCACTTTTTGTACTACTAAATGAAAGGCATATTTATACCTGCAAATTTCGTACGCTATATACGTCAACACAGCTGTAAAATGCGTGTAAATTTACCTATATTTGGGCTAAATTGATCGGTTACACAGTCTTTCTCCTAACGGTTCACCGTGTCATGTCATAAACCACAATTTTCTACGATAGACATACTTATTCGGATATTTGTCGAATACAAGTTGGATTTGAGTTATGGCATTTTGAAAAGTCTGATTAAAGTTATGGTTCTTTCAAAAACTGGCCTAAATCATTGTTTTTTTATTTTTCTTCGTCTTTTTAATATATAATATTTTTATATATTTTTTAATATATATTTAATAAACTATGGTCTCGGTGTATGAATGCACAAAACGCCCCAAGCGGGATGTCAGTGCAGGACTCATCGCCCCCACCTTAGAATTAGAATTAGATGGTCTCGGTGTAATTTAATGATATTTGCCAAGCATGACAAGACAGTATCATACAAATTTACCGGTAACGAACCATACTATTCATAACTCCAAGGTATTCGACCTCGTAGAACAAGTGTACTGATTGGTCGCCAGATTTGTCGCGTTCACCAAGTAGACTGTGGCTGCATCTGTGGATTCATGCTCAACTGTCCCGATGTAATCGAGATGTTTTTCAGGGCAGAAAGTACTTCGCATTCCATCTCTTTACCATCAGGGTCGTGGGTATTGAGAACGTCTGTATTATCTGGTATCAATTTTATTTATACCCTCAGTAGTAAGTCTCAATGAAGGGTAATGGTCATCTTTTCACTAAAAAGTTTATACAAAGAAAGACATATCTCCATTTTTTTGCATGTAATGTCGAGAGATGTCCAAAGTATTCGAATAATGTTTCCCACCAAGACTGAAATTTAATTTATGTTGATTATATACAGTACGTCATGTATTAAATACATTTTTATTATTGTTTCAGATGACAGCAGTAGAGAAGAAGTTACGTCAGAGCAACAGGTAAATTTTTGCATTTATGTATTTTGGGTGTCAAAAAATTCTATACTTAAAATACGAGACAATTATAAATTTATTTTGAAGGTGGGACTACATTAGTAGGTGTATGAAATTTGCATAGAACGGCGCTAATTGGGTAACATGATATTTTGTGATAGTCACACTAACAAATTTGACAAACTATTTAATGACGCAGCGACTCTATTAGTAAGATATCGCATTTACAACCTCATTTGGAAGATAAACGTAAAGTGTTTGATATTTAACATTGACCTTTTTTGTTTAACACGGTTTAATTAAGAAATAACATACCAGCTGAGAAATTTATTATTTCTATCACGATTGTAACGTTGATTTAGCATTTATTTGATTGTATTTGATTTCTGTATTTTAAAAATAAAATAATAAAAATGTTTATTGGACACACAAATTCTTATAATACTAACACTTATTAATAATGTAATTTAAAATAGGGCATTTTAGAAAACAAAAGATATGTCGAACAGCTGCTACGCTGAGAGAAAGTGGTCTCTCGTGTTGTAGCTGCTGATTCCTTAAGGACGAGCTCCCAAGAAGAGCGAGATGGCAATACATTTATTGCGACAAGATTCTCCAAATTCCCTCTATTTGAAAGCTTAGAACTCCGCTTGAGAGAATAAATTCACTGTGGGAAAAAATATATGTTATTCTGTATAGTTTTTCAAAGAGATTGTAATTTTAGAAATTTCGATACTTTGTAACATGAATCCAAAAAAAAATTTTTAAGTTAACCCTTGTTTTGTCATGTATTTCCCTGAGGCTCCGAAATGGGGAGAAATAATACATACCTTTCTTTGAAGGAAATGTGCTACACATCATTTTGCTATTTTTGGCACTTTAGGATTATCAAAATATTGGTTTTTCGATTTATTATGAATTGTTTTATAGCTTTTGCAACCTATTTTGAGCCGATAGACGCGTGGGCGTCGACGTTCATCAGTAGCTAGCTAACGTTCGTTCGGGAAGCACGTGCCACTCCGCGCAGCTCCATGCTCCAGTTTTCGAAATATGAAACGACTCAAACTATTGCTCCAACTCGACAGTTTGTTTGAGCTACTGCTAGTGTATGGTAGTGCTGGGTTGGTTACGAATAAAACGATTTCTAGATATATTTTTTTTATAAATTCGAAATATAGCAACAATACAAGTAGCAATTAGAAAAATCATATTATTAATTAAAAAAACAACGATACAATAAAAACATTTTTTTTGTGTAATAATGTATTTGAAATTTATTGAATATATATTCACCCATTGCAATAATAATAATAACATCTCAAATTCCAAAATAAAACAAATTTCAACATGATTTCGTTTTTAGAACCATTTTTTATTTCAATTTATATTAATACCTTATGTCTAAAAAATAAAACAAAATATTTCAATTTAAAATAACATAATATTATTACATCTTTCTAAAACCGTTTTTTATAGTGCAATCGATATTAGACTTTATGCCGCCGGTATAGAACCGCTCTACTTGTCAAAGCCTAACTAGTTTCAAATCAAATAACTATATTTCTAAACATGAGTTGTCGTTTTTCGTTCGTTCTAAACCCATTTTTTTGTAGTGCAATGGATATTAGACTCTATGTCTTCGGCATAGAACCGCTTTACCTGTCGAAGCCAAACCACTTTCAAGTAACTACATTTGTAAACATGCAAAAATAGACTTAAAACGTATTGACATAGAGCTCACATTTGACATTTTTGTTCGTAATTGTACTACGTTTTATTTGTAACCGAATGAATGGTTTGCATACAAGCGTTCGTTCCTTTTTTGAGTAACTAGTTTTCAAAAGCGTTTGCATCTAAAACGGATAATATTACCGTGCGTTAGTAATAAAATAGCAATTAGTAATATATTAGATACTAAAAATATTTTAAAAGTTTGTACTTTTGCACTAACATTTTTTGTTATGGTGATGGTGCTTTTCTAACCAACGGACATTTTAGTGCGAAATATGCCGAGGCGAAAGAAAAATAAAAAACACCAACAAAATCAAAATTGCGCAAGTCGTCATTTGAGCACATGGTGGCGGCGTGGTGGTGGATATAGGTACAAATCTACCTTTTTATTTTTATATTTTACCTTACTGCTGCGTAAGAATAATGACGTGTTATGCCCGATCCACAAATACAGTAACGAAACATAGGTAGGTACCTACACAGGGACAATAATAACTATTGGTAGTGCAGTAGGCGGCCTTATCGCCTTATTCGCCGATCGAATTCTACCAGGCAACCTTTGGATGGACATAAAGCGAGCTACATAGGTATACGTATTGGTCGTACCTATATAGGTAGGTACCTACTGAAATATGTGTATGTATTTATAATACCTAACCTATAATAATATTATGGAACTACGAAATCAAAAAATATTATTATGGAACTACGAAAGTACTAGAAGTAACTATAGGTACCTACCTGACTTCAATTCGTTTGATCGTCCAGGATAACTTGATCTTTGCTACTAAAATAGCCCGACCCGCTTGCAGCTCTCAGAATCTGGCCGCTCTGTCGTCTCGCGGGCTCGTGGTTGGTTCGGTGAAAGGTCGTAGGTACCTAGTAGGTAGGTTATTAGCGCTAGCGCTATTATAAAATAGGTGGCGCTTACGCGTAATCAAAAACAAACTCTAAAAGAGTAGTAAATCAAGAGTACTCTTTAGTTGTACTCTTGATTTACTTCTATCACAAAATAAATATAGGTACCTACTTACCTAGGTACATAAGTTGCATTAGGCCTTCTCGAGTGTCAATCTGCTGGCCCTTCCTGCATGGCATCTCTACCTAGGTCGGTAGGTACATAAAATAAAACCGTCCAAATGTTTTATTTTCACATCACGGATTTCGTAGAAACATAGTTAATTTACCCATAAATTACCTAAATATAACAATCAAACTTGTTAGGTATATTTTTTTTACATTATAACCTTTTTAGGGGTTCGTCCGTACCTCAAGTAAACCTAATAGACATCGATCTATCTAATAGAATTATTTTGTTGCCCCTCTGTTCTACCTGTTCTTTCTTGTTTGATCAAGTTTATTGCTTTCTAAGTACCTAGGTATCTGTACGTACCAACTGAAGTTCGTCTGTCCGTCGGTCTGTCACCAGGCGATATCCCATGTAGCGTGATAGCAAGACAGATGAAATTTTCACAGATGACGTATTTCTGTTGACGCTATAACAACAAATACTTACTAAAAAAATATATATATATTTTTTTTTTATTTTTTTTATCCCTTAGAGCTATTTTACAAAGAATGCATATTAACAGAGCTAATTGACCCTCGTCACACGCGAAAAATGCCTATAAGAGATCCGATACACATACAAGTAGCAATAGAATCAAAAAAAAAATTAAAACAAGACAAAGAAAACTGTAAACGCAAATGGAACAAAAATTCTAACGATAATAATGGGCAAAAAGTTACGGTAATGGACGCATCGCAATCTTTTGAAGAATGGACGAAGAGTCCAATCTCCAAAAAACTGCGGCCAGAATTCATTTCTCCCAATGACGAAGGCGATGGCGACAATGAGATGATGTACAATAACATTCAAAACTGTAGCCGTCAATTAGATTCGAGTTTTAATACATGCGCATTATTACATAAAAAAAGCTCCGTCCATAGAAAGCTTCAAGACTCAAGTAAAAATATGGTATTTGTCATCATTACAGTGAGATCTTTGTAGTTCCTTTGCTATCATCATCTATGTATGTGTATAGTATATACTCAATCAGTATTTATTAACAATATGTATTAATTTATATTATTTTTGGTATATTGTTATTATATGTATTAGGGTGTATGATTTATATGTATAGTTTATTAAGTAGGTTTGTAGTATGTATTTTTAATCTAATCTTTTCTTCTTTATTTATTTTATTGCATACCACGTCCTCTGTTATCTCTTATTTATTCCTTTCCATCCAATGGTTGCCTGGAAGAGATTGCTTTTAGCAATAAGGCCGCCACTTGTGGCACTAGTATAAGTATTTTTTTCTTCTTTCCTTTTAATTTTATCGTGTGTTACAATAAAGAATTTTCTATCTATCTATCTATCTAATCTTTTAAATGGGCTGATAAACTGTTTTGGTACATTTATTGTACTAGTAAATAATTATAATTAATAATGGAGAAATGTGTGTTTAATTTAAATATATAAAGGTACATAAGATATTAATAACACATTCGTATTTTTTTCGCCAGACCCATATAAATACGCCAGAGTAGTTCCTAGTAGATGCTTCGTCAAATTAGAACTCGCAAGCGGCGATCTCTAGAATTCTAGATTACTAGCGGCGCCCCGTGGTGTTTCCCGCGTTTCGTAGCTATAATATTAATGTAGGGTCTAAATATCTCCTTGCCAAATTTAATCCAAATCGGTTCAGCTGTTTAAGCACAAAGAACGGCCAACATACTTACACCCTCACAAACTTTCGTCTTTATAATATTACTGGGATGGAATTGTACGGAACCCTTCGTGCGCGAGTCCGAATCACACTTGGCCTTATAATTAATTTATAAGCCACAATAATTCTTCTGCTATTCGGGGTTCCCAGAGAATATATAACACTAATTAGCTGCGTTTCATTTGAAACTGTTTTCGTGCAGGTGCCTAACTCGTGCATAAGTATTTTTTTTTATATTGAAGCGCCATATACTTTCGCCGATTTTATACCAGGTAAGTAGGTATTACAAGTTACATACTACTGGATTAATAATTTAGTAGGTAAGTGCTTACTGATTTCAAACAACTGTAAACAAAGTACCTATATAACTAGTTACCTACATATATGTAATATAAAGTTATAAGTAAATTAATAAATACCGATAAGGTAACTACCATATACCACGTATATTGAACCTACTTATCAATTACCTCTATCTGTATTGGTATGAAATAATAAATAGTTATAATAACAACAAACAAGTAGCAATTTGAAAAATTATACCGACTTTTTTCAGTGACCATATAACACTGTACGAACTAATTTGACTCCCTTCTCAACACTCCGCGCCGCGTCCCGCGCGCGAGTCGCACCCTAGCCGATCCCCGGCGGCCGCGGCCGCGCGGCGCGGCCCCGTCATGTTAGCACGTCCGTCCGCTACGCCTTGAACATGATTATGACCGGCTACGCCGTTTCTTATTTGAGCAATTGTCGTGTGTATTGAGCGGCAAGTGCGGGGCCGGGTAGGCAATATCGGTCACGTGGTCTTTGGGAAGCGCCCCCTTAAGGGAAACATTTTTTCAATTGGTTGGAAAACTCATCTTACAGAAACAAAGCTATACAAAATTGAAATTAAGAAATAAAAAGAGAAATATTTAAAAAGAAAATCTTAGCCTTATTTTGTGTATGGAACTTATTTGATAAAAAAATATACCCAGGATCAATCAAGGGTTTCAAGCCGTCCGTCGCGTAGAGAATATTGCTGTGACAAAAACAAAGTACAGACCTAAGCACATTTAACTAACTAATGTGGATTTGTATTCAGATTCATCAACGTTATGCTAATTCCACATTTCCCAAGGATATTCCCATGTCAAAAAGCCTGCTCACAAAACAATATTTACTGCCGTCCCAGCACTAGATGCACGTGTATATCAATATCGGGGTTCGTCTCATGCCCTTATTCCTAGAAGATGGCAATCGGGATTTACGAGTGGACCACACAGCGCCCGATCGACATGTGGACCGACCAATATATTTTATGGGACGACGTAACGCTTCGGCTTCCGTGTTGTGACTTCTGAATGCTCCCATGGACATTAACTTGAATGCGGTTTGTTTATTTATATGGGTTTGGAATTGAAACGCGACACGCATCGGCTCGATCGAAGTGCGACAAACGATGGGCTATGTATCTATTTATTAATGCGCTCTGCGCTATACGGTATTACTTAATTTTTGTCTGCCATTGGTTCTTTTTCTATTACAAGTTTCGTCCAATGAACGACACTGATTTAAAGATGCGTTCAAAAACTTTAAAATACGTGGCTTTCAACGCGTATGCAGCAACCGGAACTAGCAAAAAAAAATCTCTATGCCGTGTCGGTCATAAATCCGCCAGATATTTTGTACTATATCGTGCATTGGACTAAGTGATGTGAAAATGAATAAAAAATGTTTCAAATGAGAAAAAGGTAATTCAAAGCGGTAGAATTACTAAAAAAAACTATGAAGAACTTAGTAAATGTGTTTTATATGTGTTTTTGTGAATAATAAGTGAGATAAATCGGCCAAACTTTCGAGTCCGCCCGGCCGGCCGGTGCGTGATTTTGCCAGCCGTGTTTTCGATAAAAAATAAACACTTTTGTGTAGTGTAAGAAGTGATAGAAGTTTATAAAAGTGTTGGAGAAACATCGTTGTATGTGATAGTGTTTAGTTTTCTGTAAAAAACCAACCAAAATATACAATATTGTGTCTTGAAGTGAGAAAAGTTCAAGCAATTTATGTAAACAACATTTTCATCACAAGAAATTTTTATTGGTAAGTCATAATTATTAAAAAATAGTCATTTAAACAAAAGATAATTTCAAGACCTAAAGAATGGTATATCAATCTAAGCATAGGATTAAGAAATATACGAAATATTACGAATTTACCAAAACCTCTCCCTCTCAAAAAACATTCTCCATAGGGCGGTGCGCTTCGGCCATTTTCCGCGAGGGGCCCACAGGCGCGAGGGGCCCTCGCGCCTGAGGGGATGTCTTGGTTAAATCTTTTTGTTTATTATCTTCTTTTCTGTCTTTTCATAATGTTTTTAGTATGTTATACATTGAAACGTGTAGTACTAGTATTGACGCTTTATGGCCGACCCACTGCCTACCACTTTATAACCTCACATCAGCTTTATTCCCGTAACAGCATCTTCTAAAGAAAACCCGTGATAAAAACAATAAGTGCGTTAGCGTCGCTTACGGTAAAGTTTCAATGCTCAATAACATCTGAAGAGTTATGTTAGTAACAGTTCTAAGTTTCCAAGTCTTGCGAGTAACCGATATTACACGGCTGCCTTCAGAGTCTCAATGGGCAACGGTACTGCGACTTACGGCCGCCAGGTGACTGCTGCCAATCAATGTGATAGACGAGCCTCTATGCTAACTAACTCACGTTTATGAAGCCCTGGTATAAGGTAGCTGTACAGAGCTGCAATTGTCCTCTAAATGTTAATCTGGTTATGAATATGGAGCGATGGAACTGACTTGCATTGATCTCAGGATGAAAAGGTTTGCTTTATGCCCGGGAATATCTTTGTTCGTTCAGGTGCGCTGTGCTGCTGCTTTGCAATAATGACTATAATACTTCTTTAACCTAACCTTAAACACAAAATAAAGGGTCTAAAGATAGTAAAGATGGCAAAAGTAAGAGAGGAGGATTTCGATTTGAACTTGAACTTTCCAAATTTGATGGTAAGGTACAAAAATGAGTTGCAGAATAATGTGCTTTAAAGTGTGACCATAAAGCGTAAATAACTATCTATAAGTTGACTATACGAAGTCTTCAACGGCTACAAAAAACAAATCTGAGAATGACGAGCGAATTTGAAGCGTGTCTGTAACTACAATGATCTTTCACTGACGTAACGTTATCACCAGTTATCAGCTTTCTATTAATAACAATCGCAACGTTATATCGCGCCGCAATTAAAACGAAATAATATTGCGAATATTATTGTTATTAGTCAATTCGTAGCGCCATTAAAAACGTACAGTCGAACGTGTAGTGCGATCAAACGGCGCGAAGTTCCGAGAGAGAAATAAAAAGCACGGAGTCATATCCGATCGCAATCATAAAACGAGCAAAAAAGGATCGGAGTCGGCTGAACGTTAATAGAAATAAACGTGTTCAAATGAAGAATTTCACATTGCTTTATATAACAGTGTTGAATCGCGACCAGTTCTCAAGGATGCGAGCGGTGTGGGTTCAGTCACACCGCGCGCGGTGAATGAAATGCGGACCGATATGGGAGCACATTCTAGGGGGCGCAGGCGCAGGTTCGGCGCGAGCTAACTGGTTCGTGTTGTTGTTGGTGCAGGAACCGCGGAGGAAGTCCTAGCTCGGACCTCGCGTGGCCGCTTTTTGCGATGCGAATCGAGGCGAAAGTGAATCGATTGTTGTATTAGATCGTAGGCTTTAGCAACTGGTTGAAGATGCTACTATGTTATCGTTAAGTGTTTTAGTCAGATTTATTACTATTATTTTGTGATACCTAGTACAGGGCTTAGTACTCCTACCAACGTAGTGCATAAACATTGTTATTGTATTATACCTATGTATGCAATCATGTACGTAACACGTAAGTTTAAACAATCAAGGATTTATTTATTTATTATTTATTATTATTGCTAGATTTTCTTAAAACTTTTCTCTCTCTTTTTGACACTATAGCGCAATTATATTCGATATCCTTTTGTCACTATCGCAACTGCGAAGCGATTCAATAATAGAGATAGCAAATGTTAAGCTAGCTTCCCTATTATAAAGTATACAACATTTATACAGAACAACTAGTTTTCGAGCCAGTTTCGTGCCATCCGATCGAAATCAGTCTCAATCTGAAGACTTGTCTCGCTCCGTCATAATTCAACGGGTTGGCAATAAAAAATGGAAGCAATCACGGCGTGAATCGATGGCACTCTAACGTCCGGTAATTGGCTAAATTAATGCGCCCGATGGAAGCTCGCTGCGATCACACAAGTTATACTTGTTTATGCACTACCTGGATGCAGTGATAAACTAAGGGATTTATTTATGTTGGGGCAAGAAAATATGCATTTGACTCGGATGATTCACTAACTTCTAAAACTTTTGTTTTTATGATATTTTCTGTTTATTCACAAATTTCCCCACTATACTAGCGTATGATTATATAATTTTGCTCTGTTTACTCCTGTTTTTAATTCAGTTACAAATTGTGTACTTCATTTGTAATCACGATGAGAGTTGCTGTCCGGAAGTAGGTACAACTATGGTAATAAACCATTATGGTAAATTATAGAGATATGTCAATGGTTCTAGACATGATTTATTATAAAAGCATCTATTAGTTAAGTAAAAAGTGTAATTTAGTTATTTGATCCTTACTCAGTTCCTGCCTACGCCTCAATCTAGAAGTATTACCTATCACTGGTGCTTGTGATGCATCGTATATTAATTCGCGCATGCGCTGCCCTGATGAATGCTAAGCCTCCGCTCGAACCATTAGAAAACGATAAAACTGCAATTTGTTACAGCTTTCTATGCTGAAACGCCAATATATTAGACATCTTGTCCTCTGAAGTTAGCTTTACATCTTGGGTGGTCTTTATGATAAACATACTCGTTAAATTCTGCGATATAGTGAGAAATCAAACGGAGTCCTGCGGTGTTACTTGCGTATATTCGGGATAAATAATAGCGTCCTTGGTTTAATTTACCCGAACACCAAATACCATGCATGTAGCTTTTGCCAATAAACTTTATTGGCTAAAATAAAACTACTTGGATGGTATTTGGTGTTAAAAAAAAACAATGAAACAAATGGAAAATATGGATTTATTATTTACATTCAACTTTTAGTTTTAAAATATTAGTAAGATACAGTTTTAATTTGTTGAAAGGGCTTCTTAATTTAGATTCTTATCTAAAATTCTCATTCGTAAACTAGTTGTCATTTAATGTTGTTTTACTCAAGTTGACCCACTTGTTAATTAAGCTGCAATCACTTTATTTCATTCAGCCATTAATTTATCTGTAAGTCTCTCACGAGAAAACGTTAAACCGCCGCCTTTGAATGCACCGCTACTTTATAAATAAGCTTTTAGTGTGAAAATTATCGACCCATTAGTTTGCCTGAAGATTGTACGAAACTGGTTTCGACTAGGTTATTTTTAAGCTTGCAAGATAAGCGTATTTTCTTATAATAATTGAGCACAACGCGCTTGATGTTAAGCTAGTGTATACAGTGAGAACTATCTATATTATGTAGGTGTTAATGTCTAAATTGTATTAGTATCCGGTTTGGTGGTGTCCGATCTGTAACAAAACTCAACAGACAATAGAAGGGCAGCGGATCTAAATGATGCAGTGAAGTTACGTATACGAAGTGTGAAAGACAGTTAACAGTCAAGAGTAGAGTACGGTTCGCTCGGTCAGTGCTTAACGCACAAGTAATTAGTCACGGTCATTCTATCACTGTTCGTTCACTTTGGGATTCGAAAATAAACGAGAGTGAGAGTTCTAGTTATGTTGGCATGAAATTGCGCATCTATACGCTGTGCGTTGGCAGTTTGCATAATATTGGCCGCTGTTTGTAAACATACTCGTACATTCTCGGCGCATAGATTAAGCAGATTTTGAGTGGTTTTCCGGTGCCAGTGTATATTTTACTCGAGCTAAGTGCTTGTATTATTCTAAATGCGGTTACGTTGGCACCGTAAGTGTCATCACCGTTACCTTATGGAGTTTTTGGTTCTAACTTTTGTTTTCTTATGCAAGCCAGGTAAACATTGGCTCAAATGTCATCGACTCTTTCCATTTAACATATCCATAACTTAACCTTGTATTTCAAAAATAGCATGTTTTATAGCATTTAATGTCAGTTATTGATCATCGATAAACAACAACACAGTAGCAGCTGTAAAATAGCATATTGCCGTCAGTAAAAAGAGTGCATTAATTACCGAAATGCTAACTACCGTGTAAATAGCAAGCAGGTGCAAGTTATTAGTTAAAGTTTACATATATTACATTATCTATGCGATAAACTTGTCCGTCAGCCAACTGTCTCCGGTATATCAGCTTCCTTCGGTATTAATTAATGGCAGTCTTTAGAGGAAATACGGGAAGTCGTTTATTCTGAGTGAGATTTTCAAGCGTTTCAAATGGAATGTCGATGTCTTGCTCTGTCTGTAGTTGTAGAATGAACATGTGCAAAGTAGACTGCTACTTTCTTCGGCAATTTAGATATACATACATAGTACCTACTTTGAAGGTTGTACAGATTATTGCCAGCTCCACTCCTTTTATATATATTTTTGATGAAGCAGGAAAGAAAGCAAGCAAAAGTAAAAGAGCTAGTTTCAGCAACGTGATGGGTAAAGAAGATTACTAGAAATCCTTGTCAGATGCATATCCTATACGCTGGATATTGCTAGTGAATTGTCAGCTTTCATTGACAACTGATGACACACGTATACACGTAAGATACCTTTACCTACTAGTACGATTATTTATCTTATCACTAAGCATCGGCATGTCATATGTACATACAATGTACATAGTGTGTTTTTGTAATCACTTCCTTTCCCATACCTATGTAGCCGCATAATTACTTCGTCTCTCATTATCCATTACAATTCGAGATGTTCCGAGTCATTAACGTATTTTTTCGTAAAATTATCAAGTTAGTTCAAATGTTAAGTTTAACTTTGACATTGCCACTAATGCTGTGATGAGGTAATACTATAAAGCACTTCCTCGTTGTAATGGCTTCCGGTGTAAAGTTGTGCTTGGTTGGTGGCTTCGCATTGTTACTCTTTGTTTCAAAATTATTGAAACGAACGAAATACTTACATACTTTTTATAGAACGTAATGTACGTTCTATAAAAAAGTACGCAAGTATTCACAAGGGTCCACTATTATTGCTCTCTGCGCGTGATATGTAAATTCAACATAACTTTATAGTCACAATGCTATGGTTAAAGTAATCAACGCTGCATGCTATTGTATAATTATTTCCTAAATCACAGCTACTTAAATGCAACTAAAACTAATCTATAACCTGAATAATTCTTTCATATTTTACTTATAAGTGCACCAATGTATTTAATGTTTCCATGGTAAATAAATATATTTTTGATTTTGAAATATTTTTGATTTAATTCGTAATAAAATTGGTCAAACATTTTATATGAGAGAACAACAACTTTTATATTACTTGTTCGGTGAAAGAGGGATATATGCAGGCTTCTTCTAGTAACAGTAGCCTTCTAAAGCGGTATATGTTGTGTAAAAGTGATCTCATCGAAATGAATTTTCATTGTAATCAGATACGTTGTTTGGACTTTAATTGGCTATTTTTATCTGTGCAGTCAGCGGAGCTTTTTAGTTCCTCTTAATGGGAAAATACAATTGGCTCAGTAAAATTCAAATTAACTTTTAATTGGACAAAGCAGAAGTTGTTAGGTTACCTCCCACGGCTCAGATTGTTGCCCCAAATGATCTTTAAAGAGCTTCTTAGAGCCAAATGGCCATCGCATGACACTATTACGAAGTTTTGAATAAATACGAGAACAAACAGTTACGTTACAGGCGGTTACACTAATGATAGCAAAAACTTGGCGGTTGTGGTTCTTACTGAATTTTGTTTTTTGGCTTTACTGTAAAGATTAGTTCATATGAGTGTTACATTATTTATTTGATTTTATTTTCACTTCCTAAATATTTTTTATTTTTAAGCAGGTAAATCTAAATAAGTTGCTGTACGCATAAATATACAAGTATTCTTCCAACGCTATAATAAATACTATTTAATAAGATAAGATAAGATATGTCTTTAATGCACACCAAAGAAATTACAATTTAAAAAGAAATATAAAAACTAATTTAATGCACATTGGGCGGCCTTATCGCCTTAGGCGATTTCTTCCAGGCAACCTTTGGATGGACAGGATTTAGAATCTTAAATAGGCGGTGTACAAGAATACGTAAAATAAATAAATAAGTGAAAGAACACAATACAAACTCAGATAATACACTAATAAATAATAATAAACAATACAATACATAATACTATATGGATGATAAATAATGATGATACACTAGTTTTTGGAAAATGCTTATGGACTTAGCTTGCCTAACAGGCAATGGCAACATGTTCCACAATTTGATGGCACAATTTAATAACGATCGATTCATTCGCTTAATTCTTTCCGTACATAAAAAGCCCGACATACACGTTTTGATACTAGTCGCTGAGCTTAATCTTTAATTGCAAGGCAATAAAAATCACATTCGATCATAAACTAAAGAATCGTTTGACAGTTATGGTAATAAAGACGTCTTATCTCAGAAACCTGTAGTGGTGGACCCATTTCTTCTGAGGTCAAACGTATAGATGTCTGTATTTGAACGTCATCTGCTATGGGAAACGCTGACCCATAGTAACCTTGACAAGCTTCAAAATCTTAACGTACACATTTTCTTTATTGTCAAACATGACAAAATACTGACTTAACAACGCCAAGTGAAAATTTTGCTTCGGGTCATAATTGGGTAGAGTTTGTCTCTACTTTTGTAACTCGTAGTTTATTTTTATTTTCGACCTACGTCTCTATTTATTATCAACTTCGTCTGCTAAATTCCAAACTCTATTGCGCCAAATGTTGACCCAAAACCAATACCGATGAGAGATATATTTGAATTTTTGCATCAAGATTAGCATCCTATCTATTAGTTAGATCGTGACGTTTACAGTAACTGTGAATATATTGCCGGTGGTTTGGCTCGTTGGTGCTAGTTTGTAGCGTGGCCGCGGGGTACTGTGGCCAGCCCGAACTTGACATCCATTCAGCCGTATCGCTACCAAGGATCTTTACAGGCTTTTAAATTGTGGAATCTTTTCTCGCAAAAGAAAGTCGTGGTTATGTGATACCTATTACCTATACTATTTACTTGAAATATTCACTTACTGAAAAATATGTACATTGTTTCATTCGATCTTCTCATGACAATAAAAACGGATTTATGCTAATGATTGAAGTTAGTTTTCAAATGTCATAGTTTGACGTTGGGGTTATCTATTAAATTTCATAATGAACATTTAATTTTATTGATCCAAATATTATTTTAAACATTTTGTTATGCAAAACTGGACAACTTTCGTGACATTCGTGTTACAAGTTGGACAGTCAAATTATGTAACTCCATTCTTATATCACTTGGGTTCCAGTCAGGGCAGATCATTTCTATAACTTGCATTACAGTCGGTTGAACATTGCTTCGTTCTCGGCGGAGGTTGTTTGTTGGCTTCGAGTGTCATTAGTAGAGTCCGTGATAAGTTCTCTCTATTAGAGTAACACAGTGTGGTGTTACAACAACCGTTACCCCTGATAGCAAACCTGTATCAGGTCCCAGGGTGCGGAGTCCAATCACGCGAACAGTTAGATTGTTTTACCCATCGGATCCATCGGGGCTCGCGGCCACCAGTGGTCTACTATCTCTTCACAAGCACCGCTCAGTAGCCACTTTGTAATCAACCAACACCACCTGATGTGCAATTACTTACATGCTATACGAGGTAATAAAAATTTTTTGCGCTCGATAATCATGGCGCATTGATTCGATATTGAATGAAAAAGATGTGACCGTTATTGGAACATAATGTGTACTTAATTCCGTTGGAGATTGATATTCCATCACGCTACACTTTGATTTTCTATTTGGAATAGGGCAATAGTGTTTTCGTTCGGCGATGTTTCGCTAATGGTCTCGATATATATCTTTAGAGATGACCATACAGTTCTATTGTCGTCGCTGCTTTCGATCGCTGAAATATTTGGGTTAATCGTTGCTAATATTCTCTATGAATATGAATAATGATCTGACATTCAAGAGATTGATAATGGTTTAAAGTTTACACGAAAAGTTAAACAGCTTTTATTATCCAAAACGCTATACACCATAGCAGAATTCTTAAAAAATGACTATGGCAACTTTGACGTTATAGTAGATAATTAGGAATCCGTAAATATCTGTGATACTTTTCAATATGTCCTGTTTTGTTGTTGTAATTTGTCTCCGTGTTTATTTCCTGTATTGTATTATTCGTAAATACTTTTAAGTGTGGACTAGGTATTTAAATTGTAAACTATTTTCTATGACGAGGTATGATAATTGCCGACATGTTTCTTATTGAGTTATTAATTATTTTTGACAAAGCCCCTTTACAGCTGCTTTATTATTAGAATTATTACTAATGTATAAAATTATTAATTATTGAATGTTAAATGTACCTATAACCAATTTGACGCGTCGTTATGAACTGTTTATTATTTTGTAAACCACTTGTAATGAAATATCACATAACTGACAATAAATGAATCTGAATCTGACAGAACGATTCATTCGGTTGGATTGGTTATAAATGATAGACCTAACTTAAAGATGTTTTGCTTGTTTAAACATTATTAACATAGTGTGTGTATCGTAGAGTTCCTTTAAAAGTTGATATACTACGATTCAAGCATTGTTAATATCTTTCCAATCTACGTTTGGCTTTTACAATACGTACCTTCCATTATCCGCGGCTCACGCTGGTGGAATGTTGAGATTCCTAGATGCATATATAATTATGTCGTGATAGACTTTATTACTATTGTCTTGTATCTGACCATAGTTCCCAAACTTGGTTCTCACAGTAACGTATATGGAGTACCATTGTCCGCGCTACCCTCTTGAGACAATTCTTGACCTTGTTCCAAATTTCCATGTTGTTGATTTGAGATTATCATTTGAATTAATTAGATTGCTTTTGATTTTGCACCTTGCCAGTCTCATATTTTGGCACTTGATTAAAATTAATGTGTTGAACGGTGAATTGTTCTGTTAACCCAAAACTGTGCTCTATTCAAGAATCCTCGTATGTTATGAATTTTTTGAGTTGTCTATAAGCTCACTGAAGTATTGTTAATTAGGCAGATGTTCCCGCTAATAGGCGTTTTGTACACTTTCTTCTTATCTCTGAATGTCGATGATGGCATTTAGAGATTTAATTGAATATGCTCATTAAGCTTTCTTATTCCCTGCGTGGATATATGGAAATATAAGTACTTAAGTATTATGATTGTAGAAAGTCGTACGGAAAAATTGTGACCGTAACTTGATAGCTATTATGAAAGGTTATGCAGTACTCATAAAATTATGAAATTAGGGCGACTAAGTAACAAATGACATTTATATAGTTGACCATCGGATGTAACTGCCCTAAAACAATAGTGAAATTGCTCATTATGCCGTTGAACTCTCTAAAAACATTGCAATGTTGTACAATACGAGCTCAACACAAGCACGACTGGCCAAACATAATGCTTGTAACATTAATCAAAGAACCAGAATATTGGCGAGTTTTTAGCCGATAGTGGACGTCACAGATTAGATTGTAGTTACTTAGTGATTGCGATCGTTCGTCACACATTGCTCGCAGTCTGTAGTGCGCTGAACTTTCGCGGGTAAAAAGCGAACGGAACCTTGACCGTGTGGAAATATTGCCACAGAATAGCCAATAATATGTATAGTGGCCATAACATGCGCGCGCGCAAACTTGGCGTCGCATCTTTACGTAGATTGTGGCAGGATGTCCAGATATAAAAGCTTGTTTTTGCTCTATCTTGCCAATTAGCTAACCACTCCTTAACTATAAGAAGTTAGTTAAGAATTAATAAAAAAAATATTTATTCGTGAGCCCAGACAAAAACGTGCCAAAATATTCGGTATGTATTGGTTTACATTTAGATGTATCCTAGGTTTGTTTAAAAACGGCGGTTATACACACACTTCCTGACTTATCTTGAATGCTCGTCTTTACCCAATATACTTACAAAATATATAGTTGGCTAATGTTATTGTAACAATAGTAAGATGATGAATGAGCTTAATAAACTACAAGGTTGAGTTACATACACATCAGTATTTAAAGTAGGTATTTATTTATGAACACCTCGAGACACGTTCGTGAATGGTTGACGAAGCACAAAGTGAAAAGGTCAAGCGTGGGCATCGGGAGATCCCTTTGAAACCTTCTGCATGTGTGAAGGGTATTAATAACTTACGAGCTTTTGTTATAACTGATTCAGTGTTATAATTTTTCACAGAAGTCTCGTGGTAGTTATTTGATAACTCGAAATGGATGCCTACTTGTTAGTGGGTATCTTGGGTATGAGTGGGGAAAACATCATGTGATAAATTAAATGGGTAAACTGGGTACCTATCTAAATTGAGATAATAATATTATATGATGCAAGTTTTTATGATTTTGTATATCATGTTAGGTATTGCTGGTGGTTACTTGACGGCCCAGCTATCAGGATCGATTGCGTTGAACCTAGTAATTGACCTAGCAGATACATAAAAAAAGAAAAATGTATACCTACACAGGAAAATTACAGAGTTTAGTTAATTTCAAATATAAATTTCTAGATACTCTTAGGAATAAAGCTCGCATTTAGCAGAAGGTAGAAAGATCTATGAACAAGAATAGCAAGATGTGTAATGACATGATTTAGTCAATCACGACAATCTTCTATTCTTTGATTGCCAGATTTTTTTTCGCCAACAATGTTTTACGGTGAGAATATCCTGTAATATTCAATTCATGTATTAACGTGCTAAATAGCCGTGAGTTGAAGCACATCGAATCTCGTGCCGGTAACACCGTAAACTTGGTGCCCTAGGCATACATAGGTATCTATACCTAGGCTACGAACATCTAGGTATTAGCCCGTGCTAGCCTTAGGAAAGATGGTATTTAGGTTCTAAAGTGATATTGTAAATGGTAGTCTGCGTTATACGATACTTTCTTGTTTACAATGTAATCGTACAAATTTTAGTAAAATTATATGTTAATATGTACTTTTTAAGTTATAAATTGTCTTGTACTCAACTAAGATTTGATCTCAGTGTGACAGATGGTATAAGCTGTGTATCTTAGCCTAAACAAGGTAACGTCTTATACATCTTGTTCAGTATCTTACCAAATCGTTTTGGTTTAGTGTAGGTTTATGTGTATTTAAAATTTCTTGAAAGTAAAGCAATTAATAAAAACAATTACCTAAATAAAACAAGACAATTTTAACCTAATTTTAGAATTCCGGTACTCATTAGACTAATGAATATGTGACTGACTACGTAATAAAATGCAACTGCAAGTATTCTAATTCGAAGCAATTCGATTATAAAATAAGTCCGAATCGTAAACGCGGTGTGGAATTGAGGCCTAATAAGCCTCATTTAAAAGACAATATAACCCAGATACTCCTAATTACATCTATCCTCGATGTATATACAGTATTCCGTCAACCATATGTCCTGCACGAACCATATCAACATCGTGACTTGACACCCGTGCAAAATACTCGTAACAATCAGGTGATAATTAGACATAGTTCGTCTGTTTTCTGTCGTTTTAGAAACAATGCTTTTTTACTCCAAACTCCACATTCGTCTTTGCTTGTTGTTTATTTAGGTTTCGTCCACCGTCGTCGAACGTCCTAGGAACTGATCTACTACGTGAATTTATTTGGCAATCTTATTGTGTGTTGAAGTTTTTCATCTTTTTTTTTATAACGTGAGTAGACGTACGTTTGACTACATACGCCCGCCTGATGTTAAGCATATGAATTAACAAGGCGTCTGTTACTTCTAAAGTCGTTGCCTCAATCGAAGCCCGATCATGTTTTACAGTTGCTAATGTTCGCCGTAAACATAATGGGGGCATGGGAAATACATTATAGAAATATTTATTAAAGTAATTACGAACACTTTATTGGCTTTAGTGAGAGACACAGAAAGTGTACTAACTCTCACGTACTTGAAAAGGAATCAATATACGCAATTAATTAATATTGTTTTCATTATTGACTGTATTTATATTCGTATCAATATTCTTGTAAGGAGTTATATATTATGTAGTCAAGAGATATTTGTATGAGTTTCTGTATAGTATTTTGACAAAAACAAAACTCAAATAAGTTAGGAATTTAGAAAGACATAGTTACTAACTTTACGTTTTAACAACTTGTGACTTCTCTGATCTTAGTACAAGTACCAAATAGTATACAGAAGCTCAAATGTTTTGCCATTTACCATTAAAGAGGTAGTAAAATTGAGACAGGATCTATCGAGTTTCAATCCGCATTGGAATCCGCTTGGTGCCCAATAAAATGCTTCTACGATGCCTGAATTCCATTTGACTCTAACTGTATATATCTAAGTTTATACATATATCTGGCTGTACTTGTTCCAAAGACCCAGTGCACTATCAAGTAAAACAGTGGTTAAATCGATCCAAACCGATAATATTAACATGAATTCCACGCCATACTTTCTGGAGTATCAGGACAAACATGAAAACCAAGTCCAACTCCACATTTAGAGGTGCATAATTTGAAAACAAGTGCAATAAGTATAACTTTGCTATCTTTATTCGACTCTATCACGTGTATGGAAGGTCTAATTTGATTTGAAAGTGGTTGCGCACTAATTTTCTGATCGTGTTATCTTGTACAAAGTTAACGGTGTGAGCTGCACCCTGGTCGAGTTGTGCTTGTTTTTATAGATTGGAACTAAGACCTTCAGTTAATTAGATCATTATTGTTAATGATGTGCGAGTTACATATGAAATATTCGGCTTTGTAGTGTAAAAAAATCCAGTCAAAATCTTTTTCGAGTCTATTAAAGATATCAAAACATAATACTAGTACACTACAAATACTAAAATACTCTTTTTGGGCTTTATCTTATTTCTTATTGCAATTAGGTATAGAAAAATGGAAAAACAAAATATCAAGGCAAAAAGTATTATGTAACACAAGCTAACCTAACGTCATTAAAACAAACAAAAAGTGTCCTTTGAATATAAAATAGATTTTTTTTCGTGTAGGCAGCTAATATATTCCTGATCAGGTTTAGTCAAAATAGCTCGTCAAAGAAACAAGTTTTTGGGGCACCATTTTATCAAGTTTAGGTAACTTGATCGCTCATAGATTTAAATTTAATTATGATCAAATAACAAAATATTTTTTGCTCGACATAGTTAAACGGCTGTCAAATCTATTAATTTTAAGTTCCGCGATGAGAAACTATGAGATCATTTTCCAGAAGAATCGATAATGGTGAATTCCAAAAGCATAATACCTCTAATAAATTAATTATGCACACGATATTATTTACCCATGATCGTAATTCTCAAGGGCTTACAACATTTAGGAATTTTTGTCGTCATTTACCCAATGGATTAGGCGCCAACAAAGTTACTATTGGAAATATCACAGCATTTGGTGTTTCGGCAATCCATAATATGGAAATGCAAATACTTAATAATGAAATAACTAATGTAACATTTATAATGTTGATGGTGAGATGTTTCAAAACACTTTTGGTTCTTAGCCAAAAGAGTGTTAGTGAGCCTTAGTGAGTCTTAGTTTTAGCGAGCGACTGAATTTGTTGTGCGAAAAAGTTGTATTGAATTTAATTCTAGATGTCATAACTATGAAACCTAGGATTCGCTCAGTTATTCATGATTACATATCACAAACCACGTACACACAATATGTACATATATTCTGTATTACTGTCTGTGGCTTAAGAAACGTGATGAGTTGACCGCAGTGTTGGAGTCAGCACGGGATCACGCGATCTGGTGACACCCCCACCGCAGGCTTCCATCCCTTCTGGAAAACGAACTTGATATTGGAAGATTAGTTTTCCTTGACTTTAGTTACGGCTTAACTAATACTTTTGCAATATTAATACATGTTATATGCTATTGCGATCAGGAAGGACTGCAAAAGTATTTCATATTGAACTGACATAATTTTAAAGTGATAACTTTTCCAGTATTGTTTCGAAAAGGTTGGCAATGGTACTTTTCGTATAAAAAAGTATTAAATATTGTGTTCTAAAATCTGTATGGGAAAACCCAGCCAGCATGTCTAGAGCATCCCAAAACTGGATCCACAACATTTATAACTCAGCCTAGACGGATTATAATTAGTAATTCAAGTTCAATACCCTATGCAAAACGTCTCAACCGTCGCCGTATCAATTTCTTCTGCCGAACCTATAGGCCGTTGTATTGTAACCGACTTTTGAACACATCATCTCCATTTATAGACCCACTGCGCTACAAAGAACCTGTTCTATAGGCATTTAACACTATTAAAGTATGGGGACCTTTGATTTGTTAACCGTTTATAGGTGTTGTCTTTCCGATTGACCTACAGACGGACACCTTTAGCTGTATGTTGGCCCTTGTACTTTAGGCTGAGTTGGTTTGTTGTACAGTGAAAAAAAAATGGGTACGTTGTTCTGAATTCGCGCTGGCAAGCGTTTATTTTCTTTCGGACTATCAGGCCTGTGACATGTTCCAAGGAATTTCTTTGTCTTCTGTCATTAAATGAATCATGTCGCCGTTAACTACATCTCAGTAAAAGCAGCAATTGTAATCGTTTCCTTATCTGCGTTAGACATCCCTCCAGTGTGGATGTTCCTCCCACGCCGCCATTACTCCCGGTGGAATCAATCAAGCCGGCGCCTCTGTGCTTGTCTCCTACCGCCGCCTATCACTGCGCCAATCCATCATACGTTTAATCTAGCAGTCTTTACAGCTCTGGGATATATTTACTGGAAAAGCTTCGATATGTACTGCAGCTATTTTAATGATTTCGCCTTCCTTACCTTAAGCTCTTTGGCCAAGACAACTATTTCGATGATTAAAGTCTAGAAAGAAGTCACGACACTTATATCCGCACGCTAGAAAGTGTCTATTACTACACAAGAGCCAAACAAAATATAATTACTAGTTTATTAATCCATCTGAAGTAAACTCTTCATTGCGTAATTTGTAAAATATGATGTGTTTACAAACAACAAATAAATGCAACGCTATCAAGTTTTTGTAGACCTGGTAAATAGAGTTTGAGTCTATTTGCAGTGTTTACTACTAAAATGTTTCGTACCGCATTGCCTATACCATATTGCATTTAAAATACGCGACTAGTGTAGTTTGATGGGGGAGATTTTCTATTTCAGCCAATTAAATTTTCTGCCAAAATATTCCAATGTGATAGTTATTGGTAAATCGTTGCCCATCTGTCTCGTGGTTGGACAAAAAGCGCGGATTCCTGATTGGACACGCGAACCGGTCGCGACCGTTAAAAGTTCGTTTGCAATCGAATGTGGCGTACGGACGTTAACGAATTCAAAATGAATTTTATCTGCAAGGTTGTTGCTGATTAAAACGGTCAATTATTTTAGTTTGTTTGCAGAATTAACAAAAGCAAGTTGATATGAGAGCGTTTATTCCATTTGTTGATTGGATGGTTTTGTTTTATAAACTTTCAGAATCAAAATCAATTCATCTTTATCACAATTTACTACGAAACTCGAAATTTCGAGTCAATGTAAAGGTCTTAATGGTTTTTTTATATCACATGTCTGTAGACACAGAGACATCAATTATTTGACCATATCTTCCTCATTCGTCAAGTTACCTATCATCATGTTAGTCTCCGCTAAGTGGAGCTCCTAATCATCGATCTTCGTTTAATAGGTTACTCCCTCATTCACATGCCAGTGATAATGGTCCAATATTGACATTACATTCATTGAATATGTTTGAGTACTTTGTTAGCTTTATCAATATGATTGTATTTGCTGTCCGGTATTTGATTTGTTTAATAAAATACTGTTACATCGAGAGTCATTTTGGCATTTCTTTTAATCGATTTTTTATCAAGGTAATCTTGATTGTAGTAAAGTCAACATATGAATCATTAGTACATTTTTTACCTGTTGATAAATTCGTTTATTGCATAAATACTGTGTATCAACTTGACATGAATAGCATTTATCCCAATCGATTCTAAAATGCATTGTGGCTTTCCATTATTTTCCATCGTAAAGGTGAATTCACACTTTCTAAATTGCATAGCATCTTTATCTCGGAGCCATCTTCTATCTCTCGGCTATCATTTGGTTATCGTACCGGCCGATTATTCTCGCTTCTTTGTTTATGTCATAGACAATATAGGAAAGAGAGGGACCCATAACTTCTCGACATATTGTTTCTTTATTTGTCTTGTCTTGAGCAGATCAATCAGCTCTAAAAACTATTTTATCTATAGTTCTTAATGGGTAAGCACGCTCCATCTTAGGCCATAGCTTTCGCTTGCTATCAGGTAAACTATGGCTAAGTGCAAACCCATTAAAGTTAAAAAAAAGTTTACTACGGTCTGGACATAATCAAACAGTTACTTTTTATTTTTTGATACTTTACTGTCATGTATTTACTTGATATACCTATTAATTCTTTTTGTAAAATGTAGTAAGTGTCTTTTACCTATGATGTCGTTGGTTTGCGTTTATCTTAAGATCCAAATGTGTGGGAAGATGTACAAAGATTTGAGGTGCATAATCCGATTAGTCATTGTTACCACTCGGTAATCGATCTTTGACGACTCTGTTTGGCTACTAGGTTACATTCGTGTTAGGGTTATTGTTGTGTGTTTTAGCAATAAATTAGAAAATTTTATGCACATTAAAGTTGCGTTCCTTTTTTTTCATATCTTAATGTGTTCGAGATGGTCTTGATTGGAAATTAGTAGCTTCACTCAACTGCACGGTAAAAAGGAACCTATTTTAAACTTCGCTTCAAAATTTGTTTGAAGTGATCAGTGTTTGTTGGACAACATCTCAGACTTCTATATGTTGGTGGATTGATCGACGAACATACAAAAAAAGAAACCTATTTTCGATAACCAGGAAGACCCCACAAACAAAACATCTCATACACTTTTGTTTTTATATTCCTTATCATAATAGTATGATTATCTCGGCCTCACAGCTTGATACAGAACGATCTTGTTGTTAAATTGTGTGGTCTTATTTTCCTAGCTCCAGCATAGGAGATAGACGTTTGCAGTTTTAATAACCATGCCATGGATGTTAATAACTTGTTGTACATGGTTATCATCAAAGCTTTACGGCTCTCGGCCATTATTTATGGTTTAATATCTTGAATCAGCTTTAATTGGTAAGTAAACTTTGGTTTATGGAGGAACGGGTGATTTATAGTGTTTGATTTTGGTACTGATGTAGATTGTAGGTAAAGATAGACCTTATAGTGTGCCTAGGTTGCAATCAATGCTTTCTGTAACCTTCGAAAAAGGAAAAAAAACTTATGGGTACAGTTATGAATTGAAATGACAGCAAACCTTTGAAACATTTGATCAAAGTCTGTTTATTGTATTATAAGAGATTTCCATCTAGAGTATAGAAAAGTAACTTCTTGTGAAGTGTTTTAAATCATAGAGTGAAACAATTCCTTACGTTAAATAAGCTTTTGTCAAACGCAAACCTGTAATTCGTTAGGCAAAACTAAGCCCTTTAAATGCACTAGTACTTAAAGGCATACATATATTACTGTCAATTACATCCAGCACAATAAGTAATGTCAACAAAACAGCATTTCATTCACAATACACCATCAAGTATAGGTCAGCTGTAATAATACGTTACCATGACGCTATACAGTATCCCACTTGTTTTATCCAGAACAAAACATGCTGATGAATGTCGCATGTAACCTTGGTCCGCAGGCTGCAATTTCAAAGGCATAATTTTGTCGTTGTCGCACTCCGTTGTAACTAAGCATGAAATGAAACAGTCGTGTTACCACATGGTGCGTAATGATAGATATTACAGTCTTATTATAGTTTTTTGCGTGAAAATGTGTCGCGTACGCCGTCTGCAGGTGGATGGAGAGGAATGTCGCGTCGTGAGTGGTCTGCTTTAGCACCTACCACCTGCCGCTTAATGTACGTCTGAAGAATGCACTCTACGAGCTTTTCTTTCAATGCCGCTTTTATCTTTTGCAGCGTAACTGTGTGTCTTGATGTGCTGCGGAATTTGATCAATCTATCTCATATTAGTCTTAGGAGATTCGTGCCTTTTATTTTCCTTGTGTTTAGAACAATCGAAAACATTTTAATTGAAAAGAAAACGCCAATCTTTGGCCTTTTTTTATTCAGTTCCATCGATCGTAAAAGCTCCAAAGGTTTCTATGTTGGGCGTTTTGTTTTCATGTAAAAAGTTTTAGAATTTGAGAAACAGCCTGTTGAAATTTGATTGATTACCAAAGTCATAGCCATCTTACCTTAACCTGTATTACTTTTCTTTCCTTTTTTCCGATCTTGCTCATGACTTAGTTGTCTTAAGTTTTCTGCGCCACGATTAGTATTCCTGCATTCACTTTCTAGTATCTCCCCGCCACCACCATATCGAGGTGTTTTAATTAATCTCTGATTTATTTGTATTGTTATCGCGCATTGTCCGGTTAAGGAGACCAATTAGATTGTTGCTCCTTTCTAGCTTAATGACGGCTTTCCTTCCGCGACTTGGCGGGGAATATTAAGTAACACTTGGCAATTGATAGGAATAGTATTAAATCAAATGATGTCCATGACTTCCTGGGTATAATTTTCTGTATTCTATGCTTTAATGTTTGCCAGTTTAATATACGAATTTAAAGATGGGGATTTATTATATAAATAAATAAATATTCCGGGATATTGCACACAGCGCCATCTAGCCCCACACTAAGCAAACGCTTGCGTCGTGGGTACTAGGTAACGGATATAATACTTATATACTTTTTTATAAAAAAGTTATATAAGTACATATTAATTTAAAAAAAGCATAAAATAAATTATTTTTCTTTATATAAAAGGACATGTATGTATACACATTCAGGTTATAACTAACGTTTGTAATAATTTCTGAAATAAGATTTTTACAACCACTAGGATGGAAAAGCGTGATACTTTATATCAGCCATGCGTGTCACTACCTAAATATTGGATTTGGAAAAAAGACATCATACTACTTGCTTGTTATTCCCACTCTTACATAAAATAAGTACATATAATGTATTTTTGCATGTGCTAAGCTCGTGCCGTTGCTATAAATGTTTACTGACTCCCAGTACCCATAATAAAACCTGTAGACATGGCACCTAATAGACATCGCTAGCTGGACGATCCGAGGAATGTCGATTGCCAATGCAAAAACTGTACGTTGGTCGTAGGCATCGACATAGAACACTAATGGACTAGTCAAAGAGTACTATTTTGATATTTGCACAGCGCTTAAGGAGCTCGCTTAGTGGTTCGTACAAATTGAAAGTGTGTTTTTTTTTAAATTACCTTTTTTGCCCGATAATTTTTTTTTTAAACTAAATAGGCTTACGTTTGACCATATTCTGCCTGATGTTAAGCACCACTATAGTATAAGATGTAGCACGAGTAATATTGATGACTGAGAGTGTGTAGTACAAGGTACTTTATTCGGTGCCCGTTTTCTAAAAGCACTTTTTTATGTATTGCGAAGTCCCGTCCTTTACTGTACTCGGTATATAATGTCACTGATCTTTGGCACGCCAGCGATGCAGCCAATTAATTACGCGACGCGTGCGCTTGCGCCTCTAAAGGCTAACCAATAAGCGAAGCCTTACTTTATCACATTGTTCTAAGAATAGAAAAAGTCAACAAACTGGCTCAGCTGGGAAACAGCTGATCGTATAAACATCTTGAGGTTGATGAAAGTGACATATGACTCATGTAATGGAATTTTGTAGGCCATACCTAGTTTGGGCTATTGTGACAGGTTTTGTGCTTAATTGAGCTTGCATTTTAAGAATAAGAAATTTATTAGATTTATGTATCAATATAGGTTTTTACTATGATTTGAATAATTGTTGGTTATTAATTACACCAAAACCCTTATCATGTAAGGGTTTTGGTGTAATTAATAATCTTTCGTGTTGTTCAAATGTTTTCTAGAGAACTTTTATGATAACCTGCCTGACTCCCTGTTCCCCGCGGAATATAACCTTGCGATCTTCAAAGCGAGAGTGAATCGGTTCTTACTGGGTAACACGTTCCATCCTAGACCGTAATGATTGCTTACCATCAGGCGAATTACGGTCAACTTGCAGTTGACCGTAATTCGCCTGATGACCCATTTCTTGTAAAAAAAAACTCATGTTTTTTTTCAAAAAGACAGCGCAGTATACTCGTATGTGTATAATCATCAAGCTTATTTTTGTATCTTTTTTTCAAGTTTTAATCAAACCATCAGGGGTAAATTTTTTAGTTTATTCAATACCGCAGAAATCACTTTAATTGTAGCATTGGAGCAAATCGTTTAGAAAATGTACCGTGGGCGTGTACGGACATGGCGAATTACCACTAAGTACAACACTTACTGATAAACATTAGCATTAGGCAGCGAGCTTTCTGCTCGGGACTGAAACTAGCGTGGAAGCTCTACCGCAGAATTAAATAAATAAGGTAGATCCTATAGGAATAGGTACCGTATATACTAGCTACAATGATCTTAGTAAAAAGAACGATATTGTTCTATGAAAATACCTCATTGGTTTAAAATGGTCTTATTGTTATAAACCATTTGCTGCTTTGTTTTTTTCCCGACTACGGTTTATTTTGTCTTAACTACGATAATTTTCTTTTATGGTTGCTATAAAGTTTGGCTACGGCACGGTGGGAGGGGAGGTAATTATTTTTCAAATTTAAACAGTAGCATAATGTGTATTACATTTTTCACACTTCGTACTTTTCTTACACATTCTTGTTGGTCGTTGGTTACCAAGAATGTGTATGTAACTTTGGTATTTGCATATATAATTTTTGATATAACATTTTTACATAATTAGGAAACTCGATATGCCACAACAGCTTTATGGTTTACCAACTCAATCTGCATACCGCGCCTGCGCAATACAAGATTATCAAATTATTGGACCGAAAAATTGGCAGTGCACAATCCACATCAGTATACAGCGTTAGGTGTAAAAGATTGGTAGTAAGTATATGAATAACGCACTAGGTTTCTTGTTTGAATCTAATGTGCTGATATATTTTTTAAAGGCAGCTTTCAGCTGAGACTACGAATAAGGTATAAGTTTGAAAAAAGAAATAAAAAATTTGCTGCTGATATAATATTTTCATCTTTTCCATAATATAAATAAACATATGGAACAGTATTGTTATTTGATTTGGTACTTGAAAACATTCATCATCATCATTATATCATATATAGAACCCTGTACGTACAATGTGTACAGGTGGTGGATATAATCACCGATTACGACTGCATTTTGTGTGCAATACTGCTGTAACGCATTCCAATATCTTATCGAATTGATTTTGCTGTCAAACCTCCTTACTTAACTTAACTTACTGTTACTTCAATAATGTAAGCTGAGTCACAGCTTAAAAAGTACAACGTAACGATTGCATTAAGAAACTAATTAGTTAGAAAGTTTAGGTCTCATGTAGTCACGTCACATAAAAGCAATTTTATAACTCCTTCACTAAGTAGCGTCACTGAAGAGCGAGGAAGAATATAAATTAAGTTCGTAATATGTCTTATACCCGATACTCAGCAAAAAGTGCTTTTCTCTGACCTAGCACCTCTTGTTATTGCGGAAAACGTCGTAGAACAAAGTTTCAACAGGAAGACGCCCATGCCAGGCATCACTTAACGTCCAATTAATTAAATACGCGCTCGTTAAAGTTGTTAGACATAAAAAGGCTTTCGGAAACGACCCTTAATGTCTTCTATCCTTAAACAGGGACCTTAATGCTCACAACGTTAACGCTCCTAAAATATGGAACGCGTTGATTATAGCAACAAAAACGTCAGAAAAGAAATTCCTATAAAAATGCCCGTATCAAATTAAATTATACCTATGCGTTAGGAACTAAGGCGTGGGAATGCGTCGCTTTTTGTCGACTTTTTCTGGTGAATTAGCGGCCGCGGCCTCGACCAGGTGCGCCACTACATCTGGCCCATTAATTACCTCTACACCTTTATTAGCTAAACTATATTTTTTGCCAAATGTCAGTTCATCATCTTATACATTTATATTTGAGCAAAAGTGTGTTTGTTCTTCTTCCACGCCGCTGCGGAGCCAAAGGTAACTTGGTGTTTAGTAAAAAGATGGTAGGTACTTATATACATATAGTACGTATGTATAAGTATAGGATACTAACAAACAAAGTTAACTTTTCTACGGGGCAGCCGCAGGCAACAGGTAGTCCATATATAATTTCAGACCTAATAAATCAACTTTCATCTTAGTTGGAGACTAAATAACGAGTATCTGTCTAGTGTACCTACTTTAGGTACAGAGTCTCGTCAGCTACGGTTCAGCTAATTTTGATTGGCGTTTTTAGTTTAATCGTATACGGTTTCGAATTGATTCGTTAGAGTTAGGTGTCGGGTTATGCGTTTTACTTACACGGTTGAATTACTGAACATACAACATGACTGTTTATTGCCTTACTGAGACCCTTAACGAATCTTGACATCGAAACCTTTCCACAGTTATTATCTCTATTAAGTTCATGTGTCGATGTTTACTGTATTATCAGTTCCACTTCAATGTATTGATGAGATTGATAAATTGGCCTCTTTAGCTATCAGATAAAGTGTCAAAGACTAAAGTTCCAAATTGTTGGTTAAATTGTTTATTGGTTCTGTTAAAGATTCTAGGTCTTCTAGGTAGGATGATGGAAACCCTTAAGAAGATTCGGTATGCCCTAGCATAATATACACAAAAAACACTAACCACACGGGAAACTGTAATAAGTAGTTGTACACACAATGTAAAAGCTATAATTTCTCTCTCACAAAAAATATACGCGTTTAAATTTAAGGTCACATGTTTGACCTATACAGTAAACCAAAATAAAAGCCCATTACGGTGACTGTGTTGACTCAATCAGCTTATTGACTTTTACTGGACATCAATGTTGGTTTAACCTGAACTTGCCGCTGTGACCTGTGCCTGCGCCCAGTGACCGTCTGCCCAAATGTGCCGCTGAAGTACTTATAACCTGTCTTACTTGCTCTGCCATTTGCTTTATTGTCGGTTTTGGTGGAGACTTACTTATAAAAAGCCCATGGTAAAGTTCCCTTGAACAATAAGTCCTAGGAATGGACTTTTTATTAACTTAAAAGTGTTTAAAAACGTCAAATTGACTAGAATTTATTAATTTTAAGAGGCATATTGAATAGTTGTTCTATAGAAAGACGTTTACTAATTACTAAAGTGAAACTGCTCTCTCCTTAAATTCTGCATATCATCACTCAAGCCGGCGCAACCACCACCAACAATCCTTGCCATTCGACACACAAACTCATCAGCTCGTCATGTCAATTAAGCAAAATAAACAATTTTTAGCTTACAAGGAAGTGCAGAAAATAAGCGAGCAATTGGTGAAGCGTATACTTTCCATATTTATAGTTGTTTTGCGGGTACTCTCTCCGAAAGGCATGCTGCAACCGGGTCAGTTGGACGCGCGCTTCCGCGGGTTAATTCACCATCTCGCAGGATGGGAAATCGGAAGAATCCCGAGCAATGTAGGAATCTTATAAAAGGTGCTCGAGAGTGCTAAAAGCTCACTGATGGAAACCGTTTTTCTGAGAACTTCAATGTAGCACGGCTTCTTAATTGCCGCTTTTCTAACGCTCATTGATCGTGCCAATGCGAGGACTACTCGTATCTATTTGACGCGAAGAAAACCTTAAATTGATTTTCTCAAAAGCCATCAAATTTCAAAGCCATACAACTACAACTTACATGAAGTACGAACTTGTGACATCAAACTTCTAAATTTACATATTAATGAATTCAGTAAAAAAAAGCAAAAACCTGACAGTAGACAAGACGTGCACATGCGAGTGACGTCGTAACCGTGCCGTCTGCTATGAATCATGGCCAGACCATAACTGTGTCACAAAAACATGTCAATAACCGTCGAGGGGCGTATGTTTATCCATTGTTGCAGGTTGCCATGCTATTGGATAGCTTTTTGTTTATTACTCATTTGTTTTATATTCCCACCGAGCATTCTATTTAGTGATCGTGCTTTTCTTTAGTTGGTAAAAGCTGTTAGAATCCAATAGCTTCCTTGTTAGATTATTTATTATCATTCTCTTTTTAATCTTTGTTTTGTAATTGCTTGTCTAATTGACATTTGCTTTGCCCAAATTGCTGGTGGCTTACTTCAACGATTCAAGAGGCAAGTTTTGGCAATTACCAAAAGTGAAATAACCAATTTCCATAATAGTAGCAATCTTCCTACTGCTAAACGAACTTGTAGATCAAGAGAAAGATCGGGCACAACGAAATCGAAACAGAATCCGTGTAATCAAATAAATGTTGTGCTCAATCAACTATCGGCAGCATGACTCGTCTACACGCAAAAAAACTACGAACCTGACATTGAAACAAGTGAAATTCTAACCTCTTCACCAACTGTCAATAACTTTAACATTTAAGATCGCTGATAGTACAGTCCGAGGGATAATTGTAAACTTATTAAATTAAGGATATTGAGAAACATGTTGGTCCAGTGTCAATAAACTTGTGTGTTATTTAAATAAGGACGATTTGGCATGTGCCTAGTTTCGTTATCAGGCATTAGTTTGAAGTATTTTTATATCAATCTATACGGCCGTTTTTAGTCTACTCTCTCTTTGATTCGTATTTCCTCATGACTGAGGGTCGTGACTCCCCCGCAAAATTAATTCGTTAGGGGAGTTTTCTTGGGCAGATACATCGGGGTGGGCGCCCAGGTCCTTCCACGGAAGACGCATGTCCTCGGATATTGTGGTCCTCAAACATGTCGGTTTCCTCACGATGTTTTCCTTCACCGCTAAGCGAGTGCAAATTTACACATAACTTGAAAAATACAAGTCATTGGTGTAGGGCGGATTCGAACCAGGGTACGTCTGGACGAAAAGCAGACACTGGAACCGCTGAGCCACACTCGCTTAATTTTAATTAATTAATTAATTTAATATAATTTAATTTTAGTCTACTAGATTTATGCTATTACCTCACGATAACATGACATATCATACAGTATGTCAGTCTAGTTAATATAAATATTGTAGTCTTATAATCTTCTCTGTACAAATAAACTATATTACTTCCACATCATCCACTTATTTGTTCTCCTTTGCCATCTTGTTTGACGTATAATCGTTATACTTTCCTATACCATGGAGCCTATTAACACTAATGATTGTGTGCTCGAGCGTATATAAAGATAGATATACTTAGCTATGTACATGTCGGTACATCCGAAGCACGAAAGCGAACTCAATCACTTTCATCTGTGTTTTTTGTGCGACTCGTAATGAACAACACAAAAAGATATTTTGCATCTATGTGGCACATCTTTTTCCGAGGTGTTGTTAGTTTGTTCTTTCTGCAAACGTACCTTATGAAGGTTGGAGAAGGTAGTGAAAGCTCCAATTAAAAGCTGTTACTTTTATAAGTTGGCTAAAATTTGTGCGCTTAATTTACTTTTTGTTTATTCTTTCTCACACAGCTAAAAGAAAAGGTTAGATGCTCCTTTTCTTGGTTGTGCGCTTTAGATAACTTAGACGGTTTCTGAGGTAGGTATATTCTGTTTATGAGTTTCTGTTTTGTTCATGTAAAATATTATGTGTCGTTTATTCACGAAAGATATTCACGAACAATTTTATCCTGACCTATATTATTATTACTACCAACCAATCAAGCACATTTTATTAAAATGTTAACGATCTCTAAACCTGTTCCTCTCGATGTCGGGCGCCATCAATCATGTTTGCTGAATAAAAACTCATCAAATTACTCTTCATAATGTGTACATATATTAATGCTTTATTTTGTTTGCGACTTTTTTGTGGTAAAGCCTTAATTGCCTCCTTATTTACTTAGTGGTTTGACGTTGATAGCACTCTTTTTGTCTCACTTTCCATCGTATGCAATTAGAATAGTTGTTTTTGTTTTCTTGCGTCTCTTTTATGGAAATTGAGTGTCGTTTGTTTTTTTATTGTTGTGTTTTTTTATTTTTCTCCATAACAATTTTCTTGTTACACATTTTAAATGGGGTTTTCACATACTCAACATTTTTTTCCTTTAAAATAAACTTAAATTTTTTAAATCAAGCTTATTTAATCTTTGTAAGTTAAGATTAACAAGACGAATCTTTAGCTAACTGGAGCTAACTTCCGCAAATAGCCACAAGAGCAGACCATATTTCCCAATGATCCGCCGAATGGTTTGGAAAGTAAAACAGTGCACATGTTACCGTGAGCGATTGTACGTTCAACTACAATTTTCTGCTTGTTTGCCGCATGTTTACTTTCGATCGTCGAGAGTGAACGAGCTGCGTGCGAGCTTTAACTTTAATTCACATTGAAGCTTATAATTTTGATAATTATCGCGTACTGAGAAATTCACGCAAAACTATACGTTTTTTTATTTACTTAAAGAAAGTAACAGGCTGCAGAATGAGTTCCATAGTTACCTTTCTACTGAGAAAAGAATTCGAATGTTGTCTCAAAATGGATTTAACGATGGCACTTGAGACATATTCGATTGGCTAATGATATGTACGTGTACATAAGTAAGAAAACAGCATGGCAGAATACATATTCTCTGTATCCTTTAGACTCATCTATCTGTTGAATTAGTAATTCTGGGGCTACATTAGCGGGCTATGGCGAATATTCGGGCTACGGCAATGTATGTAGCCGGGTTCATCGCGACAACGCGATGTATTCGCGCGCAGACGATGTAGCATCGGGCAAAGGGATTTGTCGCGACAATATTCGCTGGAGTGGCCACACCTACGTCACTTCAGTCTGATTCAAACATGGAATTAATATATAACAACACAACTGAACAACGAATACTCGCCATAGGCCGTTTACCGAATCTTCGCCGCCATGTGTAGAGAAAAACATCGTGTAAGCCCGATGCATGATGTTTGCGCGCCAATGCGACACGGATCTTCGCCCGCTAATGTAGCCACAGCATAAGAAACTAATCATTGAATTACCTTAGCGGCGTTTTAATGAATGGTAAATTTTTCATACGCTTGGTATATTTGATATTGCCTAAAGCACTAGACTATTTCAGTAGCTGTCTACAGTTACATAACTATTACAGCTATTTAATTCTCACGAGCTTACTCAATGTTTAAATTTAAGAGATAACATCCATTGTGGTGCAGATCCTATTAAATGTTCGAAAGTTTTAATTATGCCGATTTCAAATTATATATTAGTGCATATGCTTTAGATCTGATACGAATAAGGTTTAGTTTGGCGTGATTTGGTGTGTTATGTGATAGAAAGAAAGCTTTCATTGTGTATTCGAATTCGCTCCGTAAGTGAACTTTCTTCGAGCTATTGTGGTTAAGTCATGAGGTAATTAATACTGGCTCTGGTGCTATTATTTTCTTATGTGTCGTTGGCCGAGCCTTAGATTGTATTAGGGTGTGTACAAAGCGTGTGTGTACTTAACTTATAATATTTAACATCTTTCATATCTACTGTGTACAAGAATATAAGACAAAAGCTTTAGCAGATAGCACAAATGTGCAATAGGATACTGTTTTTAACTAAGATGGTATCATATTAATATGTTTAGAATAAAAACAGTTTAAAGCTCTCGTGGGAATAAGGTATTTGCAAGCACCCTGTGATACTAGGGCGTAGCAAAAAGTTGCTGAATGGGCTCATGACGAAAGCTAGGCAGCTTTTTATCACTTTAATTGTACTTACCTACTCGACTGAAATGTACTATGTACATATTCTCACTTCCCATCCCACCAATATTATACAATTTTGTGCGTGTGCTAGTGTGTTTGCTGTTACTTATTCGCCCTTAAACGGCTGAACTGATTTAGGTTAGATTTGGTATGTAGATTAGAGTCTGGATTAACATATAGGCTACATTAACATGGGTGAAACCGCGTGGCACCCATAGCTTTTTAATACGGAAAAGTAACACGTTTGACTACAGCCCTCCTTGTAGTATAAGATGTAGATGTAGTCAGTGTATGTATTTATTGTACATAGTGCAATATTATTATACACTAGATAAAGCCTAGCCCTAACCCCGTCGTGGTCAATCCCGAGAGGAGTTGAAAGTGCTGCCGATACTTGCAAAGGTTATTCAACGCCGATCCATTGTCGCGTGAGGTCACTCACCTCGCGCACACAGCAAGATAACAAACCTGAAATTATTATGTTACACATTTAAATTGGATCGTGGATGTTTTTGTGTATTTTCACCTTGTGAGAGAAATACTTTTTTTACTTTCGTATTGTGTACTTATATCATTTTTCTTTAGTTCCATTAGATTTGCCGGTGATTTTTTTTATTCCACACTTAGGTATTCTTTTTTTATTTACTATTTGTGTTCCGATCCATTAAAGGGCCTCTCTGGATAAGAAAGGCACAAGATCGACACCAATGGCACCTTGGGGAGGAGGTCTATACCCAGCACTGGGTCAACAAGGGCTTAGATGATGATGATGATGATTTATGTTCCACTTTCAAACACATAGTCGTTTGTATGGCTGTCGTTTCTGGCAGGTGTCATTATTAAGTAAAAAAAGGTATGGTTAAAATATGTCAAACATGTTGTTTACAAGTCAGATGATGTAAGTTTAAGTTACAAAACTTGAAAATCTTTTCCGTAATTGCGTTGTCAAGAAGCCCTGTTCCTGCCAGGTGTCAATTAATCAATAACAAATACTGTATGGTTACATAAACGATGCATTATTCAATGATAATTTAACCGGATTTTTAACCGATCGGTCCGTATCCGCGTTGGACAACTCCCACGTTGGTTAGCAATTAAATATTGGCCCGAGGGCGTAAAACTGTATTTATTCATATTAGATCCCATCGGGAGACAAGTGAAGTAGAATTACGTCACAGATAGGCTCTTATGCAACTTTGGAAGTAATTACTAACTGCAGTTAGGATTATAGTTCATTTGATGCAAGTTGTCTTATCGGCCGGATCGATGTTCGAGCACAATGGGTAATTGATTCTAAGATAGACTTTTATTTGACTAGTATCACTGTCCCATGTCGGTTTTATCTAGATGAGACTCATATTTTTTGTTTTGTTTACAGGCTTTCATTTTAACTTAACATAGTTTGCCTGATATAAAAAAAAAAGATTATTACTAACTCGCCGAGGTAACTCGTACTCGTATGATAGTTCAGGGTGAATTTAATTAATTAATATAGATTCCAAGACAATGCCAATGATTTATTGCTGCATCAAAAATCAAATGCGTCATTGCAAACACATAAAACTGATATTATTGTTAAGGTCTGCAACGCTTACTATTTTTTTTGTAAAAAAGACTATCTAAACAACCTTAGTACATGTGTATATTGTTGATAAATATGGTCCATATCCTCAAAAGCATTATTCCAAAACATAATGCGATGATTAGAAACGCTCAGTCACGCGAACTTCCACTCTTAGCACCCATCAGTCAGTTGTTATGTCGTAACGAGATTAAGTATTTGCCACATTATGGCGTTGTTATCACATACAGTACAGCGTAACTGGCATTTTCCTTTTCTTTCGAATTGCCTTCTGTGTTCTGTGAAATTACTCACGAAACATTTACCGTAAAGTAAATGTTGTAAGTAATGTTCGAGTGAGCTGGATTTATATGAATTGCGACCTCAATGCTGTGGTATTCGGGTATTGGATTGGCGTTAATAATTCGCTGAGTGTGGGGAATTTCAAAATGTGTTAAGCCCTGAAGTTTGAAAATAAAAACACATACATACATAAGTTGGCACATAAAAAATTACGCCAGCTAATACGAGACAAATAATGGCGTTGTTTAGGTTGTTACCATTGTACATAGATATTATAAGAATAGATATGACTTGTAATTTGTGGTATTATCAATAAATATTTTGTATTTGTATTTCATTTTTACGGAAATCTTATAGTTCGACAAAGCTGTTCTTTCTATCGATTTAAGATATGGCGGTGTTGTATATAGCTGAATAGATCATCCTTATTATAGAATACACAAGTTGTGTTACAGTTGTAAGAATTAAAAATTAGTCATGCAGACTCATACATGTATCGCCATATAGATGTTAATCCATTTTATGTTCGCCAAACTTGTCCATTTCGTGTTGTTAACAAATTGTCGGTAATTTTCTCGTTTAACTATAATCGATATTAATAGTGGGCGGAGGTGACGAGGCTGTCCATTTGTTGGTGCCACCCACGGGGCTGCTGGCGCTGACTAGGGCTGACTATTGAAATATACATACATATAATATTGTATTTTTATTGATAAAAAAACAGGTTAACAATTGTAAGATGTACACTGGGTCTCTCACTAGGATATCCTGTGTGAGTCTTCCATAATCCTAATCTGTAAGTAATTTATTTACTGCTTAAATTATTTTTAACTAACGTGTCCGTATTCTGTAATAAATTACTCTACGTATGTCAGACAGGAGTTCAATTGTTTTGAACAAATTCCAGTGTGGATAGATGTAAAATTTTTCGCTAATATCTACAGTGACAGTCTTTTAAGAGCGAAGACCATAAATGCATTGGATTGGGATTTTTATGCGATTCTCACGAATATTACGCTAGTATACTACTTCCAATCACGATGCATTTTTACGATCGTATAAAAATCGTAATTTCAAGCGATTTAAAAAATTAAAGCAAATTAATCTTGTAATATAAATTAGCTTAGATTGGATAATATCAATAAATATGTTCAGGATACGACACGTTTATAACATCCTGTGTGAATTTCTGTTTGATTTGTAGACTTTCAATTTGACGTGACTTTCTTTCCATGTTGCTTGTCTTCCTTAAATTTATAGCGGAACATAATTCGTCTCAAAATTAAGTATTCTCGTGTTCCTTTCGGACTTCATCAGTAAAAGTTACGGAATATTATTTAACGTGCTTACTCCTATTTATGAGTTTAGGATATTCTAGTCTGCCTTTGAGGATGACAGCCCTGAGACTTATCACTCTTCAGTCATCACGTATTAGTGTAGAAAGTGTAAAATCACTTTCGGTCATAAAATTTGCTAGCAAAATATTAACTTTAGCAACTTTATGTAACTTGGATTACCGATTTTCGAGATTACAGTATTAATAGCAGAATTATGCAAATTTAAACATTATATTATTATTATCGAAACAGAAACTTAAAACAATGCGCTGTAGATGGTGATTAGTGATATATAGTTTATGCAAGTTAATTCAGTTGCCTAATAGATTTAAATTACTTTTACGAGTCAGTTGACAAATGATCGAGTTGATTTAGATCTGTTTGATCGCGGAATCGATTCGGTTAGTTGATGGCTCGCTCGGGGCTGTGTGAAATTGTTTTGGAAGTTTCCAGAGGCTGTCGTTTGGTGATTTACGAGGTTTATTGGTATTTACCGGTTTCTTCTAGGCAAGCGCGCTAGACTATAACGTTGCTTACCATCAGGCAAGTTGTAGTCAAAAGAAAGCCTATATCATGTAAAAAAAATGTGGCCCTTACATTACTGGTTAAACCATAAATTTGCCATTTAAATAAATCTTGAAATTGTTTGAATGTGGGTGTTGTGATTGTTTGCAAACTACAATTTACTCTACGGGTTTATAAGTTAGAGAGAAAAACACCAAACCTTTTTTATAGTAGCTTTAAGTGGGAAACTAATGTTTCGAAATGTGACAGCATCCATTTTTGCAGAATATAGGTATATTGTTTCTTTTTTAAATACGCGTTACATTTGCAAGGAATACGAACATACATGTTACGTTCATGTGATCTGCATTTAAGCACATTTAAGTAATATCTTTATTTTAACTTAACTTTATTTTGCAAAAATTTAGGTACTTACCCAACTTGGTTCCGTACATTCCACACTAGGATGTAATTTACCTGTAAGTATTGTGGAGTGTAGGCTCTTCCTTAAGTTTAGGTTTCCTTAGGTAATGATAATTTTGACTTTGCATTCAAATACGAATAACCTCTGTGTAAAATACCAAGTTTAACAACAGCGTGCAATGAATACCTTGTCAGTTGTATTAGCATTGTGTGTTTTATAATGATTCATTTGAATCAATCATCTACGGAGACTAGCGAATGAAGATATTCATTGCGAAATTGATTGCAATTAATGAGACAACCTAATACTATCGTTTATTAACTATGGAGTGTGGGAGTGGAACGTAAATAATAACAATTAATCGAACATGTCAGTTGTCATAGGTTCATTGATTTATATTGGACTAGCTGTGCCTGCGACTTTGTCCGCGTGGAATAGTTATTTTGGGCATCATATTTATTTTTGCAAACAACCTCTTTAGCTATATAAATTATAGGTGTTACCCACGACTTGAACTGTTTTCGCAGCGCACGCAACGTAAGCCCTCAAAAAAGAAAAAAAAAACCCGTTTTTTCCAGATTTCCCATTGTTTCTTCGCTCTTTTTAGTTGCAGCGTGATGTTATATAGCCTAAAGCCTTCCTCGATAAATGGTCTATTCAAAACAAAAATAATTTTTCAATTCGCACCAGTAGTTCCTGAGACTAGCGCGTTCAAACAAACAAACAAACTCTTCAGTTTTATAATATGTATTAGTATAGATAAGTCAATTCTTTGGCGTTATTGGCGTTTTGCTTAATCGATTTGATATAAACGCAAAGAGACATATAGCTTTATACATCCAAAAGTGGTTTGAGATGATAATATTTCATTATATTTATCAATTAAATATACTTCTTGTTATTTATTAATTTGTTATTCCGTCTGTTTCTAACCAACCTACGTATTTACGTGAATCTGAAAGAATTGCTAAAACGTCTATATTATTCAAAAGATAAAAATTCTATTAAAAAAAATATGTATTGCTCGAGAGTCTGACAATTCATTACGCAATTCTGATAAATCAAGCATGCCATTTTAGCTGCAGGAATGTCGAAGAAAAAGACGCTGCATATGCAAATTTTTTCATACCAAGTTCTGGCAAGTCAGCGAAATTTTCACACAAATACCAAAATGGTAATACTTAACATACATAATATATAGTACATACGCGGAACTGTTCGGTTTCGGATGCACCAAAATAAGTGTTATTCCGCAATGACTGCCAAAGAGAGCACAATGGAACTGATAAATGCACTTATGCGTACTTGTATGTATGTTTTGGTTATGCAAACACATTCGCCACGCAAATGAGCGGTCAAGGCGTCAGAGTAAATAATATGATCAGGCTTTTTTCAGACAATACTAAAATTGTGCTAAAATGTCATATTGTTGATGTTAGAACGACCGAAGATTTCTTTTTAACTAAAATAGGTTTGCGTTTGATCAATAAAGCAATAGCTATTAAGGTTTTTTTTGATTATACAATTATTTTTTACGGTACAAGTGTATTTCTCGCTAAATTTAATTTGAATTCGCAACTTCGTTTACCCATTCCAATCCAGTTAGATAAATAGTGTTAATTACAACATGTATTTGTATCTAATTTCCATATACGAGAAGTAGGAATTTGTATGAAAATGATCATGCAACGTATAGACATAAACGTGCATTAATTAGTAGCAAGAATTCGAAAGCAGATTTGCATCTACATCGCAATTATTTGGTTCTTTCCGACGCTAAGCGAGCGAAAATGTGATCTTGATTTGCATACCTTACACTTATTATAATTTGTAGCCATGTAACAGTAAATGAATTTGGTACGAAAAGCTCTGAACGAAAAGAGAACGACAGTTAGCACGAAATAACTATATAGGAAATTACATCACACACACACACACAGAAACATATCACACTCGTACATATGTGTTCAAATATATGTATATCGTTCACAAAAAAACGGTTTTCTTTCACTCTATTCCAATACAGCCTGTTACCAGACATGTAAGATAGCACATTAACTTTAAACATGTAAACCAAATGTCTTGAAATAATTGAAAGAAAGTAAGTCCCATTTCTTTTACAAGTTGATTAACTGTGTAGCATTGTACCGTGTCTGGCACCCGTGAATGATCATTGTGATGCTCAGTCACTTTTCCCTTGCAAGTTGTTACACAACCCTGCGCACTCTGTCCCCCCGTGGGAACTTGGCGGGGAAATGACATGTCGCCAAAACTATTTTATTGTACTGAGCTATTACTAAAGTAGATAATGTATTAATAAAACTTACGGTTATCAAATACTCCTAAAAAGATTAGTCAGTCAAGAAATCGAAGTTCCCATTATTATTATTCGGAAATGAGCGAGTACTATAGTGACCGTCACTTTTCAAGTGCATCTCTCTGAAAATACCGAGACGCGGCCACAGTCGACTCTAAGCTACACGCGATATACGAGATGGCATCTAAGTTCCCTTCAAATCTAAAATTAATTAAAATGTTCCTATGTGTACTATACAATAGAATATGCCCGAAATTTACATCAGCCTAATTAATTAATTATATCAGAATTTTGTTTAAGTAAAACGCTAACCAGCATATTTAATAGATAGCTTAGACGCTTCCGTGGGTCGGATGACACGTTCAATTGTAGGTCATGGCTGTTTGTCTAGAACGGCAGCCGTTAAACCATGTCAGAGGCCCTCAGGGCGGATTGATAAATTCTCGACACCAGAGTTGGCCTCTCTCATTCGATAAGAAGAAGAAATAAAATAAATAAAAAAATAATTCCGGGACATTGCACACAGCGCCATCTAGCCCCGCACTAAGCAAACGCTTGTGTCGCGGGTACTAGATAGCGGATATAATACTTATACTTTTTTTTGTAAATACTTACTTAATATACATAGAAACGACCAGACTCAACACAAGTAATTATACATTTTAGTTCATAAATACTTGTGTCATGCGGGAATCGAACCCGCAGCCTCTAGATCAGAAGGCAGAGCCACCACCAACTAAGCTAACAGGCCAGCCAATAAGAATAGATAGCTTAGACGCAGATACATTGGTTTGTCTTTCCATATAACCGTGTACGTACACAGTTCCACAATATTGTAATCGCATTGTGCTCGCACTTTTCTTTGTTACGACACACATTTCTCCGCGGCCATTGTTGTTTTTATCAATGTTCATAACGGAACTGGATTCGCCGAATTCATGGTGTGAAAGAAAACTCTCCATTCTGATATTTCATAATTACGGTAATGTTATGTTATGGCATTCGCAAAGAACCAACTTTCTTTCATTCAGATATACTTTTCAATATGTATACTTCTTATATCTCATTCAATATTTTATTTTAAAATCTTCGTCACGTCTTTTCATCTCTTGCCACTCGAAATTAAAAAAAAAACAAAAAAGTTTTAAAAAACGAAACCCTTTGTTAAAAAGTAAGCTTAGTAGCTGATTATAGTCCATCGATTGCTTTAAAATGTAGAATCTGAAGAAAAGCTTGCATTCTGATGACTTGATAAACACATCATCATTATTGTAGTACTACGAGTATTTGCCAAAATAAACTGTATATCCCCAACACCGTGAGTAGGTCCCGCTAACAGTTCCCAGGGAAATTGTCCGCATTGGCATGCCTCGGAGAATCTCAATGGGAAATACGGCGAACTAACGTTGAGCGTTTTGTATTTATTTTACGGTTACAGCTAAGCATTTGTTTACATTTCTAATTGCGAATAACTTTGCAGGTTACTTAGTTCAGTTAGTTCGATTGCCTCTAAAGTCCGAGTTAACTTGCGGATGCCAGTTTCGTGCTGAATTATTGAGACTGGAAAATGCTGCTTTGCAATGTTGCGACTTGAGATGGCGAAGTTGTAAATTGTACATTTCTGCAGTATTTATGTTCAACGGGGCTTAAAATATTAGATCTGATTATTTTGTCTAGAATATTTTGTCCATGATAGTAAATACATTATTAGAATGCATATTACACATTATATATAATAAAATATTTATTTGACATAAAGAAACAATTTAAAACAGCAATAAACAACTAATACTACAACTAAAATAGCAGTCAAAATTATGATTAATTGACGGCGTCATAATAAACGTTATTCAGTCACAATCGAGGATCTGTTAAAGATTTTCACAAGCTCTACTCTGTTCCCATATGTCTGTCTATTGATAGCAGAGATTCTTCCTCGAAGCCAGGAATTCAATTACACCGCTGTCAGGCTCGTCTGGCTGGCAGTGACGGCGGCAGCGCCATGCCACGGCTCAACTCTCATATTGAGGGCTGGCGTCTGCTTTCCGAATAATATTTAAAGCTGAATGATATCGGTTTTATACAGGTTTTTTAATCTTGCAAGAGTTCTCAATTCTATAAGAAAATAGGTCTAGATAGGAATTGCAAGACCTGGTTTAAATTATTTTTTCTGATAAATAAGTTTAGCTGGCTTCAGTGTTATACTCGAGTTAATAAAGTGGGTAGAAAGCTTTGAAAACTTCGTCGCAGCAACTCGTCATGCCATATTTTGCCGCAGAAAAACTCTATTTACTCTCATTGTTTACTCTAACGTCATTTGTGATACAATCTCATCCAAATAAAACCAAAAGTTGTAGAAAAACTAGCGATTAAACAGGCCATTCAACTTTAATTCCAACATTTAAAGATGCGGCCACAAAAACCGTGGCGAATAGAAAAATCAAAATAAACAATGGTTCTACGGGCTAAGACTATTGCTGTAGCGTATAATTGCCTTTAACGGTTAGTCAGCGGTGTCTTCTACGTTTTGTTTATTTATTTGTGTTTTCGTAGTTTCAGAGCAAACTTGCGATGCCCTGTGAGAATTTTATGAATATTCGTAGCCATCGAAGTAGTTTCTTGAAAAGTACATAATGTATAGCACCAGAATTGGTGTAGTTAGAGGTATCACCATAAATAAATCATTTACATCAATCATTTAAATAAAGAATTCAAATCATTTATATCTATAATTTGTTGGTCTTCAAGTCGAGAGTAAACCGGTTTCTTCTAGGCAAGCGCGCTAGATCGTAGATTATAACGTTGCTTAACATCAGGCAAGCTGTAGTCAAGCGTGAGCCTATATCATATAAAAATAGAAGCCATAAATGTAACTAAAACATTGTTAACTAAAACGGTTTTCACTCACGTGTAAATCGCGTAAATGGTTTACGCGTTTCGGATGTCATGACACCCATCTTCAGAACGTTCGTCCTGGGCCGCGGCAACACGCAGACTGCGCGCCGCCGCGCGAGCGGCCCGCCGGGACACGGGCGCGGGGGCCTGTGGTGGTGGGGGTGGAGGCGAGACGATGTTACTACTCCCGGCCGCTTCGTCCTCGGGTCGCTCCACTGCTTCATCAGAGACAGCACCATCGACTGATGTACCGGCGCACACAAATACAATACCGGGTTGAATATCGAAAAGAAACAAAGCAGTAAGTTATTGAAATTGATACGAGTGCAGAACTACCCTCAATATTTTGATAATAAATGTGAGGCGGACAATAATAATAAAAATACTGTTATCAATTTATCAACGTTTCAATTAGATAACGATATGCAAAATGTTTTAACCCGAGGTCTGAATTATGCCCCAGCACCGAGGAATATTCCTGTCGAAAATGTAATTACTAGTATTGAGGATGCGATTTGTCGAAATAAAATTCCATACAATGACGCGGAGTGTATGAGACAGGATATCGCTTCAATCTTGCGTAATTCTAAGCCTCCTAAGAGCAATCTCTCGAAAGGGGAGTGTTTAGCACTAAAGAATTTACGCGACAATGTTGATATTTTGGTGTTGCCAGCTGATAAAGGAAATGCGACGGTGGTTGTCGATACTAATGCATATGAAAGCAAAATAACTGAATTGGTCAGTGATGAAACTACCTACAAGAAAGTCAATTATGATCCTACAGCTAGGGTGACCACAAAAGTAGTGAAGTTGTTGCAGAATAATGCTGATATCGACTTGCTAGCCCGACTTCGCCCGTATAATCCTACTTCGCCTAAAATTTATGGTCTGCCGAAAATCCATAAGCCTAACTGGCCTTTACGTCCCATTGTTAGTCAGATTGATTCGCCTACCTACAAGCTATCCAGACATTTGGTGACAGTTTTATCCCCTTTTACAGGAAAGAGTGATAGCTTTGTAAAAGATTCCCAACATTTTGTGCAACTTCTGGATAGCGTTCAAATTCACCCCACAGAAGTCATGGTGAGTTTTGATGTTGCCTCATTATTCACAAATGTTCCGGTTGATGAGTCTATACAGCTAATAGACACTCTAATCCATAACTCAACAGTTCCTAATGAGTACTTAGAATGGGTGGAATTGTGTCTGAAAAGTGGGTATTTTATGTGGAGACGGGAATTTTATTTGCAATTGGACGGAGTGGCAATGGGTTCTCCTATAGCGCCAGTAGTGGCCAACATTTTTATGGAATGGTGGGAGTCGAGGGCGTTGAGCACAGCTGAGGTGAAGCCGCGCTATTGGTGGAGGTATGTGGACGACATTTTTGCGATTATCGACAAAGGCGCGCTAGAATTATTTACAAAGCATCTCAATGAAGTACATCCAAAGATTGCGATTACCGTGGAACAGGAGAAAGAGGGAGCGCTTCCATTTTTGGATGTACATGTGTTTCGGAATTCAGACGGCACTTTGTCACGTACTGTATATCGTAAACCGACACACACAGATCGATATTTAAATGCTAGTTCACACCACCATCCAGCACACTTGTCCTCAGTACCGAAATCCTTAATCAACCGTGCTTTGAGATTGTGTGATCCTCAGTATGTGGAGAAGGAGTTAGAGCACGTGAGGAAGGTACTAGAGGATAATGGCTATACATGGAGACAATGTTGGCGGAGCGCACATTCGAGTGAACGTAAGCGGATCCCAACTGTTGAAAGAGCTTCAGCATATCTGCCGTTCGTAAGAGGAGTAACGGACAAAATCGGATACCTTTTACGACGGAAATATGGTATCAGGACGTTTTTCCGTTCTCCGGGGCAAATAAGACAGTTGCTGCGTTCACCCAAGGATAAAGACCACCTAAATGTACCAGGCGTGTATAGAGTCCCGTGTGATTGTGGCAAGAGTTACATAGGGGAGACTCGCCGCAACATTACCACAAGACTGTCCGAGCATATTAGGAGTTTCAGGGACGGGGACACGGCCAGATCAGCAATAGCGGAACATGCGCGGCTCTCGGATGTACAGCATTACATTCGGTTTGATCAAGCTTCTGTGCTGGCGAGAGAGAAGTCTTTTATTCCACGGAAAGTACGAGAGGCTATAGAGATCAACCGCCACCCGAATTTCGACCGAGACCGTGGATGGGCGCTTCCTCCGGCGTGGGTCCCAGCTCTTAATACGATGACGAAGAGAAGGATCATTGGAGCTTTGGATCAAGATACGGTCAGTTTTGTGTGCGCCGGTACATCAGTCGATGGTGCTGTCTCTGATGAAGCAGTGGAGCGACCCGAGGACGAAGCGGCCGGGAGTAGTAACATCGTCTCGCCTCCACCCCCACCACCACAGGCCCCCGCGCCCGTGTCCCGGCGGGCCGCTCGCGCGGCGGCGCGCAGTCTGCGTGTTGCCGCGGCCCAGGACGAACGTTCTGAAGATGGGTGTCATGACATCCGAAACGCGTAAACCATTTACGCGATTTACACGTGAGTGAAAACCGTTTTAGTCAATCTTTTGATAAAATGTCTCACGAAAGTTTTAATATTAAAACATTGTTGATGTTTTTAAATAAGTGTTTTGATACTTGCCTAATGGGACCCACTGTAGGGCATAGGCCTCCGCTCTCTTACGCCAATACTCCCTGTGTTGCGCTGTTCTTGCCCAGATGTTTTAATTATTTTGTACTAGAATGGAAACAAAATACTATGTTTGCCAGATATGAAGTCAAGCGTATCAACCTGTAATTTGATGATTTGTGATTAACACGGTCAAGGCAACATTGTTTTTAATCTGCATACCTACTTCAAAATACAATATAAGTACTTTGAATAAAAATGAAATTAATCGAAGTTTAACTAAAAAAGTTAGTTTAGTACTTGCATTGTATTAAAACCTTTATATTAGAATTAAGACAAAGGCAACAGCAAAAAAGCATACACGAAATCTATTATAGTTTAACAAGTAGGCTTCTATATTAGTTGAATTATTCGTTATGTAATTAACGCAAACCTGTGCCACGTGAAAATATATATAGTCCTTGATATAAAATTATTAGCGTTAGCTAAAACCAAGTCACCAACGAAACGAAGTAAATTGTTCGCGTTACCTAAATCGACATAAAAATATGTAAACGAAGTCATTCAAAAGCGGTGCTTTTAGCTGACGGTGTAACAAACCCGTCAGTTTCCGCGAGGAAACTTTAACGCAGCGCCATTCTGCCGTCACAGCATTTACATGACACTTTCCATTTCCGCTAGGTGGCGCGCCGGTGCTACCCTGGAATAAAGGACATTCTCTGTGGTACTAATTGTTGACTCGATGGAGGGTTTAGTCAAAAGAAAGATCAAATTACTAGAAAAAAAAAACAGAATTTAATAATAATAAAAGTAAGGGTTTCTAAAAAGCAGAAATATAAACATATATAAAAATTCATCTCAATTCTAAAACGTCAAAGTTTCGTTATCGTAGGAAAAAAAAAATTGTAGTTTTTTTTTTCAATTAGGCATTTACCTAACCTATGTGTATGTGTTATTTAATAATAAACGTAGGTAATGACAAATGTATGTCTATTTCACAGATATGGCATGACAAAAGTGGATATGTTCTGGGGACTATACATAGTGCCACGAAGAATAGACCGTGCGTCGTAACAGTGCTGAATGTATCCGACAGGCTTTGTTTCTGCTGCGAACGTGCGCGACGCGCGGTGAATTATACTATTCCGTGCTGCCTTTGCCAATGCTCAAATATTTTAACATTGATGTGGTTTTTTAAAAATTTTACTTACAAAATATATAAAAATGTGTATGATTTAAGAAAATACATAGAGAAAAGAAACACTAAGAAAAAATATTTGTTTTGAGGATGGAAGTTTTGGAAGTTTCGAAAGCTTCATGATTACAATACGTGTACATTATAAGGTGTATTAATAAGCCGATGTTAAAAGTTAAATATTAACATTTTCATATTTATACAGCAATACAAGAATGTGTCACTGTAAGGCCTACACTATATATTTGATACCTACACATATCGGAAAATGATAACCTACTATGCACCTACCTACAGATAAATAATGAATTACCCAATTTGAATGCTGCCTAATTATTCCTGGCAGCCTGCACTCGTCCCATTAATCACCAAACAGTTCCATTACAGGCTGAATTTACATTCATTCAATCACACATCGCTGTATAAACATGAGCTTCCTACCCAGGGTTGTCACCAAGCTGTCAGCGAGCGCAAACTTATGTGCTATTGAATATTTAGCACTCGCTACTTGAATGCCTTTTGTGACAGCCCTGAAGGCATAACTAGAATGGGCTTTACAATCGGAATGTTTTGATATTGTAATATGATGTTGAATTGATGCGTGCTTTTGACAAGAAATTTGTTTAGTTTGTATGCCCAATAAACTTAAGTGACTGAGAGAACATTGTTATGAACACAAATTATGATTTCAATATAAAAGTTAAGCAACGGGTGCTACGGTTAGCCTTAGGGGGTAACCGAAACGATTTGTTTATTAATTGGTAATAAAAAAAACCTAAAGGTGGCTTAAATAGTCGTCGTCTTGTAAGTTTACCACTGCAATACAAACTGTACCTATACTCTACTTACGGAGAGATATACCATTTTCATATACATTAATAAATCGTAATTTAACGCTTGTGTAAAACATACATGGTTCTCTGTTTATTAACCCTACAACTAAAATTAGAAAACAGGAAAACAGGCTTGTCGTTCCAAATGATCTACGTCGCCTGTGATCCAACACCTGTAACAATCAAGTCGATTTAAAATCCTATTGTTATTTAACTCTCTACAATGAAACCAATGTCTCCGCATACAGATATCTTTCATGAATAGAATGAATAAATGATCTCAGAGCCTCCACAATAGACTGAGCTTTAAGTCCTAAAAGCTCTCGCTGCGTTATCGTTCTCAACCACTCGAAAGCTTCTCTATTCAGTGCTATCAAAGCGCGGACTGCAGCTTTCATAAATGTTCGTTAGCGAAAGTTTTTGCCAACTTTAAAAGCTATACATTAATGTTATTTCAGATATTTAATGAGATTAAAAACATTGCATGCTTTTTAGTTATTTTATCAAATATTTAGTCCAAAACTTAAAATTATGTTACGTACATATACTTTTGTGTCTTGTTCCAAAGATCGATTAAATTGTGCTACTCCGCTGTGCTGTAACTCAATGTAGGTTTAGGTCAATTCGCTTAAATTGATCGAATAAAAAACAACAATGCGTAAAGGATGTTCTAAAGTTTGTTTAGGGGAATTAAATGTGTATTTTTTTGTGGAAAGATATCATACTTTATTATATAAACCATCAATCAATCATTCCTGATTTAGGTTCCATTGTGATTGAATTAGATGTACGCCAACTTCTAGTCCATGGGGTATCTCTTTTTTTAGTTAGTACATAAATCACGTCTCTCTATCTCGATATGCTTTATTTTCCTTACAACGATGGATATGTTATACTGCCTTTTGTTTAAGTTAAATTTTACTTCTCACCTATCCATTTAGCCATATTTCGACTACAGATGATGATTATATGTTCCTGTATTCCTTACCAGCGCGCTGTATTTACATCGTGAAGCCAATCATCTAGTATTGGGCGACAAATCAAATTAATTAGCCGCCAGTGGGCGAGGGCCATCGTATTACGCCAATTGAGGCGCGACCTCAGACTTGTGTGTTGACATACTTGTCAATACACTAGTCGTAAAATATCAGAGGCCCTACAGGCGGTTTGAAAACTCTGGATGTTTGGCATTCTCATAAACACAATTTTTTCATAAGTAAATTACTGCCAAACTAAATAATGTCATTTACCTGTTTTTGTCAAATAACACTGGTACATAGACTTTATTAAAAGAGATCGTTAAAACTATATTGTGTGTAACTACGAAAAAAACCAGATTTTTATTTTCTTACTGATATTTCTAGTTTTATATTCTTTGCGGAAATGTAACATAGAAAATATGGTAGCCAATTATTTCCTCAGACGGCAAGTTGTAAACATGCGTTACACCAATTATATTATATCTTAGTTTCTATTTTCCTTGTGTCACAGAAAAACTAGTACCATATGTATTGATAAGAAATAAATCAACATCCTTCCGACTGGAAAAGGAAATGAATTCCAACCCACAATCCCCAGCGTGTTCTTTATGAATACGTGTAGACATTGCTCGTTCTTTGTAACAAAGGCAAGGTCTCTCAGGACCAAAAACTTTCAATCTTTTCTATTTGCGCCACATATTTTCTATTCTCTACTGAGCTCTCACTTTCATCGACAAATCACTCTCGTAACCCCTCGATAGTCTCGACAGTAAGTCACGATGTCCAAAATCGACCGTGAAACTCTGAACAGTCACCATTTCTCACTGGGATCTGCGCCATCTACCTATTTGGAACTTTCAATCAATTCGGTTTCACATCGCTCCTTAAGTGGCTATCTATGAAGTGAATATCATACAATGGTACAGAATAAAAAATGGTACAATACTGTTGGTCAACTTATGTGTGTGCCAAGGCAAAAAGATGATATAGCACAAGTGATGGATAAAACTATGAAACTACCCAGGCAATTGAGGCACCATAGTTAAAGTCACAAGAAGGTCAGTTTAAGATTGTTTTTCTAGAATTTAATTACTTATGAGTTAATAAATTATGTATAGATCTCCCTTTGTATGTGACATATGCGTCGATCCTGTGTAGACTGCACTTATATTTAAATTATATTAATATTATATTGTAATATAATATTAATATAATTTAATTTACAGGATTGACGCATATGTCACATACAAAGGGAGATCTATACCCAGCAAGATCCCAATAGCTGTGGATGATGATGAAGATGAAGAGATATTATTTGACTTTGGAGTCTTTATGATATTTCGCCAAAGTATATAGGTGATTCCACCTTAACGTTTGCTCCTAAACCCATTCCATATCCTAATAAACCCAAAGAAAATATACTTACTTTCTCCGGCCCCATAAAAGGGGTCTCTCAGACCCGCAGGCCCTTGAACAGTGACCGAGTGAACCGCAGAGATCGCCGGGCTATCTGCGCTGGTCATCTGTGTACTAGCACTAGAACATGGCTTCAATTGGAGTCGAACAAATGGAACATGTGTCGCGCTTTGTAGAACAGATTTTGTGTGATAGATACTCTATTGGAACGGTGTAGGTTATAATGGGACGGAATAGAAACACTAGACAATATTTGAACAAGCATAATAATGTTTATTGTTTGTTTGTACCTTTTTTTGCAACTGTTATAGAACATTCACCGCTAAAATAGGGTGTTTTAGTCATGTGAGAACGCATCAGTAACCATCCCGTAGGAAATACGTTCGCCGTGGCCGAAATCAGCTTGGAAAGCACATTTTTGACATCTATCGGACTATATAATTTTTTCTGCAAGTGAAAAAAATACCATCTAAAAAATATATAAGACTTATCATATTAAACTACCACGTATTTTGCCTTGTTACGTGCAAGGTAAACAGAACAAACAATAAAAGAAATGGTTTGTATTTTGTATACTTTTTTACAAAGCTTGTGTTAATGTGGTTAATTCACGGCGCGTGCATTGAATACCAGTGTCTCGAAACAGGCGCGTGCGCAGCCCATTCAGTTTTATTGTGTCACTGGCGCTGTATGCGTTTCCGTTTAATTCACAGCGTTGCTTACTAACACGTGTCATTTAAAGATATTTAATTGTTTAGACAAGAGCGTTTCTTTCTTTTGTTTGTGTTTTATACAAAATCGTTAACTACAACCCACAACAAATCTGAGATTTTTACGAATTGCGGTCGAGTGCAAAACCCAAAAAAAAAGTTCAACTTGTCTTCCTAATATCAATACTTATAATCACAGTGCCCGAAATTACGATTATTTACTTTACTTTATTCAATTGTTAGTTTTCACTGAGTGAGTTCAGGTTGGCCAAATAAAAGCCTGTTAAATTTCCTATATATTTTTTTACTATCAGTTATACATTTTTCCACTGACTAGGCCATCCAAGGCCCAGACTTCCTGATCCATCATTTACCGTTGAAGTACCATTAACCAGCCACATTAGCCATTTCTACCACCAACGTAGTTCCCTCAAACGATACCCGCCGGTACCATCTATATCTTATCTACTTTCCCACGGACGCACAGATTGATACATCTCCATAAATTACTACAACTTGATATAAAACTAAAGGGCTTGTACTCACATCTTGGGAGATTCACTTCATTAAAAACAGGCAATATTGTTACGCTAATATGTGCTTTATTGTTATCTGGTAAGGGTCATGATAGCTGTGTGTTTTCTTGTCTTGTAATATATTGAAGGATAGTCGAGAAATGGTTGTAGTACCTGCGCAAGACGGGTCAGTACACAACTGACGGCAGCACTTTTGCAAGCATCAATCTTCTTGAAGATTGGTGTTCTCTAGAGCATTTCAGTTCAGATTTTATTCGTGCTTAAAGTTATCTTGGTCAGGCTATAAGCTAGGATAGAGTAAGGCAGGCCCACACAGCGGGCAATCAGGGGAGATTTACAGGCCAGTTTACTCGTGAGTTTATGGCTTTATTCCTCCCCACTAATTTACCGGAATCTAAACATGTCTGGATGTTGTTGGTAAAAGAAAAGTAGAAAGTTGTTTATTTACCTCTCGACTAAGTACCAAAATTTTGATATGAATACCATATACTACTACTACTCCTATGGCGCAGCGACCCGAAGTGGGTCTTGGCCTCCAGCACAAGAGAATGCCACCTTCGCCGGTCTTGGGCTGCCACTTGCCAGTCTGCAACTTCAAGTTCCTGCAAGTCAGCTTCCACGGCGTCTCTCCAGCGGTATCTGGGTCGACCGACAGGGCGTCGACCACTTGGGATTCCAAGATACGCTTTTTTGGCATGACGATCTTCCCCCATTCTTTCTAGATGGCCCATCCAGCGAAGTCTCTGAGCCTTGAACTCCCCTATGATGTTCGGTTCGCCCACCAGGTCTTCGATCTCTTGGTTTTTACGAACCCTCCAACTTCCATCTTCTCTCTGAGTCTGCCCCAGAATTTTCCTCATTATCTTTCTCTCCGCTACAAGCAGCTTTTCTTCTTCTTTAAGGGTTAGTGTCCAAACCTCACTGCCGTACATCAAGATCGGCCTTATGACAGTCTTATAAATCCGGATCTTGGTCTTTCTGCTCAGAAGTTTAGACACCAACACCTTATGAAGCGCCGCACTGCACCTCAGGGCATTATGGATTCTGATGTCTATCTCCTCTTCCCTTCTGTTTGTATCAGTGACAGTGCAATACCGTATTAGTAGTAATATTTTATTTGTGGTTGTAAATACGTTGAATTATAATTAAATCACCATCCATTTTATTATTTCTATAATCTTTTAAATAGAATAATGCTTCAGAATATGTTGTACTTTCCAATATACTATTTATATGGGTAAAAAAAGCAAAAGTGTTATCATCAACAATAAGCATGGTCCACATAAACACGAAATTGTTACAAACCTTTTGTAAAATGTAATCGGAGGACGTGCTTTTGTTTTTGCTCATAAATAAACTTATACAAAGACCAGTGTAATGTTTCCTTAAATTTTATAGCAAGCAACAATGTTTGCCATATATTTAACGAGATCTTTTAAATGTTAGTTATTTTATTTGACATGTTAAATGCAAATGCTTGCATTCCTTACAGTTGCAAGTTGTTGTTGTGAAGCAAAAAAGGTAGGTTAAATCTTTATCACGTCAGGTAAATCAATGTTCATAATTCATATTATATTATTATCTCCTACTTCATACATTTTCTTCGTAAGGGAAAGAAAATTAAGTACATTCGTTTGGCGTTTAGTAATAAACCGTCGTCGGCTGCAAGGACGCTGACGTTGGTTGAACGCAATACAATAATATATTGTTATTGCTTACGTTAATTGTAACAAGGTTGTGCTGATTTCTCAATTAAAGTTTTAAATTCACCGATTAGAGATCCATAAATTAGTTTAGAGTCACGCTTTACTAATTTACGTTTTAGGACGGTATGTTATAATATTGTTTCGTCTGATAAATTTAATAGGAAAGCATATTAAACGTATCTATATATAATGACAGTACCTAGATTTATTTAAGTTGACATATTGTATGATTACATACCTATTATTACGTTTGACATGATTTTAATAACAAAAATTTTCATTATTTTTTTAATAAAACTAGACATATGTAACTTTTAAAATTTTATAAAAACTAAATGTTATAAATTCAATTTGACGAGATATTGTAATTTGTGTGGCATATTCTGTGATATTAGTACTTATACCTATACCTATGTATGTTACAGCTTTACATTATCAATAAAGATTCTTTATCTTTATCTTTAATCTTTATACTTTGTTAACTACTTACGTGTGAGCTAAGCTTTACAGTCAAAGTAAAACCATGTATAAGGCTAAAGCATAAACGCCCTTAATAAGAAAACTAGAAATCGCTAAAGTTAAGCAACAGTTGACACAGTCAGTCTCAGTATGTGTGGTTATTAAATGTTAGTGATATCAATCGAATGATACATTTAAGAGAAGCGCCATGGTAACGCAAAGGTCGACGCGGTCAGTCCTTGGATGGGTGACCGAAAACCGAAACGAAAACCGTGACATTATATTTTGGGCTTTTCCGTGGATCGGATGACACGTTAAATTGTAGGTCTCGGCTGTTTGTCATAGTACTCTAGTCGTTAGAGCTATGTCAGAGACCCTTAGGGCGGCTTGTTTAACTCTCGACACCAGAGTTGGTCTCTCATTTTATAAGAAGAATATGTTATGGTAAAATACGTTGAATAGTATTTGTAGGTCTTGGATGTTCATTACAGTACAAAATTCGTTAAACCGTGTTACATATTATGTAGCAAACCATATAAATAATGTAATGTGTCTGTCAGTTAGTATCTTAGGAGCCATTAAAACAATATTGCCTAAATACCGGTTGCAGCGCTTGCGCAACGCAGATCATTTGCGATCTCAGTGTTCACTGTATTTGCATACAATGCGTCGATAGGCGATGCTCTGTCTATTCCAACGACTTCACAGACCATATACGCCTTAATAAATGAGTATAGAAAAAGAAATAATAACTATAATAAGAAATATACAATAAAATGATACAAGGTAACAGTAACCTTTATTTCTGGTTCATCGCACAAGAAATAAAGGTCTGTGAAAAAAAATGTGGTGGTATGCGAGACTTCATGGTGAAATCAAGAAATATGCCATAAAACATGTCAAATATTAAAAACATGTTAAATTCATTGATACAAAATTTCATGGCATCTGCTTGAGCCGTCGTCATGGTTTCGTTAGTAGAGTACCTGAATACACGCAGGTTTAACACATGCATTTACGTCATTATCTTTATCTGCATACTGAATACACCGCGCTTGAAACGATTTGTACATATTACTTTATTTACAAAACTTATTGGTAAAATACGGTGAGAATATGGTATGATATTTTTACAACTGCCTCCATTGCTCCTGCGTTTATTCTGCTGTTAGGCTTATGATTATTTTAGCTTCGCAGTCGGTCTTTAGTTAGTAGTCAAGAAGTTATAACGTCTCGGACCCGATGCTGCTCTCAAATAATGGTCAGCTATGATTTGTATTCCGCTTGTTGTTTCAATTTGTGTATGTAGGTTACGGGATATGATTGGCATTATATATTACCTATATTTCTACACATAATAGGTACATATATTTCGTGTTGTGCTTTAAGTCCTGTAACTCACGAGCTTTTGGTGTTTGGCCTCATTATTGTTTCCGTTTCATTCATATGTATTTACAAGCTGAAAATAATTGAGATTTGTTGACGTTGTCTGTTTTCAACCTGAATAAATGATTTTTCGCTGCAGCTCTTCTCGGTCATGTTCTTGGTCCTAGTGGACCTCCTAAATTAACTGCTAAATTTATAAATATATATATTTTTACGCAAATCTCTACTTGAATGGGACATATGACATAGCAGCATCTTGTTATCAGCCATCTGAACTTGAATTGTCTTAGTTTCCAACAGCGTTTCTTTCGACCGATACCTTCACCACTTCCTCCCATAACTCTTTGTTTATCCTCCGAACGTGTTTCCGCATGAGTACCCCCATCGATCTTGTTACCAAACCTGGGTTAATGGAGTGTGCAGTGCACGGGAGCGGTTGCATGCGTTGCCTAATGTGTGGAGTACAATGGTGCTGGGCTGCCGACACGGTGTGTGCGTCTGATAGTCATGGGCTGAGTGGTGTGGGGGAGAGGATGCTTGGCTAGTGGATTTATATAGGTATAATAATATGTACATATAGGTATAATAATATGTACATACTAGACCGTATGCATTCTGGATTACATCTGCGCAAGACCGTGCAAGAGTGGCGTGCTAGAAGAGAGACCTAATCTGGTAGTGGGCGATAACGGGCTGATGATAATGATAAATAGCATACGTTCTTGTTTTGACGATGTTTCTACATCTAGAAAGGTTTGGCACGAGAAGTACAATGGTTGCGGATTCGATAGCAAAAAAATTAGGTAAAACATGCTTAGGTAACTGCACACTATACTTTAATGGCGTTATGACATAAACATAGGTGTTTCTCGGATGCTTAGTTAACTGGGGACGCAGTTGTTTACTTTCATGCTTGTTATTAATCTTGATATTTAGAGAAATGTCATCATGAAGGTTTTTGCTACCTAGTTGTTGACTTGGCACGCTTATCAAAAGTTAGTATATTTAGATTTCTTAGATAGAACTTCAAAGTCTGTGTAATACTAACAGTACAGGTGTTATGAAGATCCTAAAAGAAAATTACTTGAATGTTTTCTTTCTGAAACGCTGAAGAGTGTTTCATCGCTGTCCGCTTGTCCCATAGCGCGTTGCGTGGCGGGCGTGTCACGTTATGCAAGAGTAGGCCTAGTGGCTCGGATAATGACACTTGAGACCTATATCCGTTCAGATCGCCATTATAGATACCCGCCTCATTGACTAGCCAAGATTGTACCGCGGAGATAGAACAGCCTGTACGTTCCGTGTTGCAGTTCTCGGCATTAACGCTGTTAGTTCATTATAAACAGAATGTCCCTTATTTTATTTTAACAGTATAAAATACGGAACGTTTTGGATGGTTTAATATAGAATCTAGAAACAAATAAAGATTGTAACAAGAAAAATAATAAACTTCTGGCGCTATTAAAATTTAAACGTATTTTTGGTAACATGGTGTCTTAACTCCTCTTATACTTTTTGGCTACCATTATTCGATTTAGCTTTACTTATTTATGATTTTAGTCTATGTCTAAAAAACGTATTCACTTTATTAATTTTTTACCCTTATTAACTGTCAAAACTTTGTTGCCAAAGTCGTAAATGTAGGTACTACATAATTTTCCAATCACGCTCATGCCTCCCCTCGCGAGGCATGCCCGGGAAGCACGCACCGACATGAATCATATCCATTCACTGACTGCTGATAAATGATTGGTGGGGAAATTTGTATACGTAGCGGTATTGATTTGTTTGTCAGTGTCGTTGTGATGTAAATTTGTTGAAGAGGGGAATTTGATACAAAAGGGGTGGTTGCAAATCATATGAATATTGTAAATCAATAGAAAAAAATTGAAACTTTATCAAATATAAACCAATAAAGCTTCAATATTCGGTCCCTCGACTATGACCTGCCACGATTCACCAGAGCTACGATCCACCTTAAAGTTGCAAGAAAAGCCATCCACTTATTCATGTCTAGAACCTGTATAAATAAAAGTCATGTAGAAACACTTAAACAAACTGGAAAGGAACTCCTTGCCCGAATCTCTATTCCCCTTGAACTATAATTGGTCGGTCTTCAAGTCGAGAGTAAACCGGTTTCTTCTAGGCAAGCACGCTAGATCGTAGATTATAACGTTGCTTAACATCAGGCAAGTTGTAGTCAAGCGTGAGCCTATCTAATGAAAAAAAAAACAGATAAATTCTCAAGGTTAGATCATCAGGCGAATTACGGTGAAGTGTATACCCATTCCTTGTAAAAAAATTACTTCCAATTCTTTGACCATAGTTTCTAAAGCAATATTTCTCGTTGTTCCAGATGGTGGTGAACCTGGCGCTGGTGATCTACCACGCGCTGGACTACACGCACTCCGAGGATGAGGAGCGTCTCATCTCGCCGGACCTGGAGGGACTCATCACTGAGATGACGTCTTGTGCTGCAGGTAAACAATAACATTCAACTTAATTGAGAATAAACACACAGAAAAAAGTCACAAAAAAGTGTGAACGTATTAATATTTTATTATTTCATGTAATAACTTGGCATTAATTCGAAGCAAGTTGAGAAAAAGAGGTTTAACCAGCAGAATGAAAAATCTGCTGTAAATGATAACACTGAAAAAATAGTGGAGTAATAAAAAGCAAAATAATTTTGTGGTCCTAAATTGTACAACCTTTTATGCCAAATATATTGACAGCAGGAGTTGCATACATTTATTGGCAAAAATGTGTTGAAGACCAACAATTTGATGCCTAGTCGATTTCTACTTTTACCATCAACCAACTATTCTTTAGGTTAATATTACCATTTTCCTCAATACTCCCAATTACATCTAATCTTGACTTTGAATGCGAACAACAATGCCATCCCAACAAAGGCTGAGATCCCATTGACTTGTATTCACCTTGCTCAGTTTTCACTGGTTTCTGCCGGTAGCTGAACTTTCACCTCGCCCGACCTTCTTGTACCGTCACGTCTTGGCAAAATAAGAGCACTGCTATTTACTAAATTGATGGCAAATTGGAAAATTTGATAGGGATTGATTTGGTGATAGCTGCGAGCGACTGTGTGAAGTTTGGAGCTTTCGATTCTTGGCTCAAAAGTTTATCGGTTCACTAGGTTTTTTTTCATTTTTTATAAATTCTTAACTTATTGACTTATAAGCAAAACCTACTCGTAAATTTTATAGATAGATAGATAGAAAATTCTTTATTGTAACACACGATAACGATGTTTTATAGGACTTTCATTCCAAGGTAAAAGTAGATAAGTAATTGTGGCCCTAGCCGTGACACGGTAAATGTGCCTTAGTTTCATCCTGAGTATGTTTTTCTAAAAATAATATCTCTGTAATTACTTCTCAATTACTTCGTGAAAAAAAGGATAGGACTTACTAATACCAATAAAGACGAATTTGGATATCCTGTTTACTTAGTATCGTTCCAACCAACCTGGCTTCATTGAACAATCAATTCTCAGTGTTTCGATAGAATAGCAAACTTGCACTGTAATTTGTTAAGGCTTTCTGCCAGCAATAGAGATAATGTCGCCAACATTGTAGTGGAAGGGCGCGGGAATGTGCCTCGTTAGAATAATGTCCATTGATATCGATGTTCAACATATTCTCAATGGCATTCTGCAGACATTGAAGGACTTTATTGGATACGTTGTTACTTGACTAGATGTTATGACTTTGTTTGTTTTTTTAAGCCTCGTTTAAAATGATAGGTTTTATATAAGTAATAACTAGCTGTGCCAGCGACTTCGTCCGCATGGAATAGTTATTACCACAAAACGGTTCTAGTTAATCTTAAAAGATAGACATTTTGTTAGATCATTTCAAGAGGAATAATTCTTTCATACACATTTTTTTGATATCTTGAACCGATTTCGCAGCGCACGCAACGAAAGCCCTCAAAGATGAATAATTTTCCCCGTTTTTTCCACATTTTCTATTGTTTCTTCGCTCTTATTAGTTGCAGCGTGATGTTATATAGCTTAAAGCCTTCCTCGATAAATGGTCTATCCAACACAAAAAGAATTTTTCAATTCGCACCAGTATTTCCTGAGATTAGCGCGTTCAAACAAACAAACAAACAAACTCTTCAGCTTTATAATATTAGTATAGATTTGTATTTCTTTTAAAAGAAAACTCGTGTTTAATAGATACGTATAGTTGTTATGTGGTGGTTGATGAACAACATTTTTAGGTTTTCTTAAGTTTAGTGGCTATTTTTATGAAGAGTCTTCGGTCATTGTGTATAATTTGTTTCGTTTAACCGCTGGATAGTACACTAAGCTACTAAGTGATAGTTTTTGTCAAATTCAAAGTTATCTATCACGTTGTAACTTCGATTAGAGTCGTGCGTGCAAACTTCAAACACGGCTAAATAAATAATGCCGTTAAACTTTTATTGCTTTTTTTCTTTTCTGTGGGAATTTTTAGTACCTTTGCTTATGTAAGTTTACTCTCTTTTGGGTGTTCTCAAAATGTAATGCGTTTGGTGAAAAGGAAATGACTTACATTTTTATAAGAGAAAATATTTCACACACACATACATTTATTAAGTGTCAAGTGACAGATATGATTATGTTACGAGCAGTTATTGTAAAAAATATGTATCTATCTAAGCCAAATTTAAAATAGCATTGAGATTGTTGATTTGACTTTTGATTTGTATTTATAATTCCATATTGACCACAATGCACATTATGGTCCACCGTTCACGTTCTCTCTTGTTTCATTTTCCACACCATCATTGCCACTTTTATCTTAACGCGGCTTTCTTTAATTTCATTAATGACTTGTAACATCAGGCAGCCGTTATCAAGATCATTACCGTTGGAGCCTGGGAACTTTCTTCAATCGTATTATACTTATATAGATGCGTGTGCGCAGCGCTGCCGACGCTCGCGATTGTCATTGTACCCGCACTCGTAGGTAGCGGGTTCGAATCCGGGTCGGGCTAATTAAGTTTTTTTGCTTGATTTATGTTGTGCGTGACTCTTTATAACTTTTTCACTTGTACTCGTGAGTTATGACTGCTGCAATGTAAAAGTTTTAATGAACGCTCATTGTAATTTCACCGGCGCTTTTGTCTTCGACGCTATTTACTAAAATTGAATCGGTATATTTTTGTTCGGTAGACCGCTTGACACAGTTTCTTTTGTTCGAAATGGGTCACTATGAATATTGATCAATGAATTCGTCTGCCAGTATTAATATTGCGATTTGCCTCATATAAGTTAGCGTGTATTGGAGATCTACAAGAAAAGATAACTGTTATTATGTTGAACGACTTTTTATACTAAAGCGGTAGTGTCATTTATTTTAACTGACACCTTATTATCTATACATGGTTTTTAGCATAACAATGGCGGGAAAAGTGTCGTATTTACATTTTATTCACAACGCATTCCGGAGCGGAAGAAAGGCAGGTCGACGCCACTTCCGACTTCACACCAACCGGTGGGATTATCTCTGCGATACTATTCACTAATAGTAAATCTTGTTAGAATGGAGGCTGGCTTTATTTTAATTTAGGACACACACTTCAAGGAAGTTATAAATACCATCAGATATATTTTTTTTTATTTTATTTATTTCGGCTTAACATTGGTAATAACATTAATACAATTATATTACACTAGTATTTTTATATAAAAACAAAATGTATTACCTATTAAAGCTAAGCACAGCATGCACAATTTTATTTTTATTACAATACATAAAGATAATGAAAATATATTTACAAACTAATCCTAGTTGAAAACAATAGGTAGTAAGCATTGTTGTTTAGGAACTCAACAAGTAATGGATTTGAAATTTATGCATCAATAAAATATATTTAGTATGATACCAATATAACATAACATCTGAAACGGCCTGGGAAATATTTAACTCCACCAAGCTACCAGTAAATTAGCTTTCGTTCAGCTATTACCTGAAAGCTCGCAGCTTAAATAAGTAGTTTAGGTGATGTAATAGAAAATATTAACATAAACTGTCAACAAAGTGCGGGCCCTAGTAGCACTAACTGTCGATTGAGAGCTCCATTGCGCAAATTCTAATGAGACAGGTAAAGTGTTCGGAATAAGTTACAGTGTTTACAGTTACATTACATTTGCATAAGGAAGTTGCCCGCGGGCTGGAGGCTATCCATTCTCGCTTTCTACAAACAAACAATGTCGTTTGTCAGGAGGCTGTGAGTGCAGACGGCTCGTCGGCAGACTGTCTGCTGTGACATTTGCTCGGCGCAGGCGCCGCTGACCCCTGCGCCGGCACCGCACACGCCTCCCGCCGCACAATGCGCCGATCCGTTCCGCCTCGGCAGTGTTTCACCTCCCTTTCCAACTCTCGCACAGCACTCGATCTAAATTAACTTGTCATATTTTCTGCTTTCCTCCGCGACGCCAGTTTTTGCCCCCGCGCTGCCTGACGCAAGCTCGATTCATAATCGACTTGTAATTTCTCCGGTTACACGTTCGCTGCTTCCTCGAGCGTTCAACAAAATTTCCTATGCGAGTTGTTCCGAGATGAATTTATTGCGTTTTAATCGCTCGCACCGGATAATGTACCGTTTTATATGTTTCTCGTAATTTTATGCCAATCAAATCGTGAACACCTGCTTATTTACGGTTATACTGTCAACGGCTAGATTGTCGTTTACGGATAGTAAATTTTCATACGGCGAAGAAAGCTCGTCGACATAAAGTAAGTAAGTCGAGATAATCGGAGAGAATGAAACGTGGATGCTTTATCGGGCGATAGTCGTGTGTCGGTCTGTGGGACCGCATCGAGGTGGCTATCGTAAATCTCGCTCGAACAATAAAGTTTGATCATGAAGTTCATGGTCGTTCTGTTTGATGTTTAACTGTTGTTGTGCGATCGAATGGGATCCCAAGGAAAGTATCGATCGTATCGAGAGATGCGAGTATACCGGTCAGTGGGTCGCGAGTGTCGCGGCCGACAGGTGAGTCCGGCCTACAATGGATGCTGTGACTGCACTGACGACGCTCCATTGTTTGGAGATAGCCGACTATTTTGGGCGCATTATCGTTTACTCAGCGACGTTATCTCGATCGATCTGACATTTGGTGATCGATTGAAATCGTCCAAATTTCGAGGTCAAATCGCTTATCGTGTTTTTATTACACTTTCTTTTTCACTTGCGATGTAATCTGAAAAGATGCAGGTCCATAAACGCTCGCGAAAGTGAGATGTAATTTATGGTAATCTCTGTGTAATTTCGAGTAAGTTTTTTTATAAAAATAGCCTCATATTGCAAGGTCAGAGCAAAAAGCTGAATAGCAAATTACTCTTCTTTTATCTAGTCTTTTATATTCCGATCTTGCGAGCGTTTGTTCCCACGAGAGGTATGTAAAAAACTCGGCTCGAGTTAAACGAAGCTTTTTCTTAGTAAAAGCACCTTTGATCAGCGCTGATAGTAGTGCATGCTACGTTGTTATGGGATGCTATTTGCTAGTCACGAGTTAATTTATTTTTGCAGCGAGCTGTAAAACTTTATGAATTGCGATTAGTTTCCGGAGAAGAAAAGCTTATTACTTGGTAGTAGTTATATTTGTACGCATTTTCCTGAAGTTTTGTAGAAATCGTTCCTAGAAACTTAATTTCAATTATGATTACATATAAATATTCCACTTTTCAACGTAAAACTAACTTTATACCAACTTGTATCAGATTTCATCAAATATTTCTTTTACGACAGAATATTTTACCGCAAGTTTACAACAATCATGATCACAATCGTAAACGCACTGTCGATAATTTGATTCGAATACGTCCTCAATACAAGCCGGCGGGTGGTCACATTATATTCCTATAAAATGTGTTTCGATAAGTGAATCGATAATATTAAAACGTGAACTCGATGCTTTTAAAGTAATTTTTTGTGAAAGTGAGTTGGAATTGTTAAATATGAATTTGTTTGTGTGGCTACTTTTGATTTACGCTCCTATTTTTAACAACATTTTGACACGTAAAACTTACACGAAACTTATTAAATTTCATTTAAATTAAATTCAATATATCTGTATTGCACATTAAAATAAATTAACAATATCAAAAGGGCTTAAACTATAAATAAATGTACAAGTGGGCAGCCTTATCACCTTAAGTGATCTCTTCCAGGCACCCTTAGTAAGAAAGTGATAGAGATCAGTTTGGTCGGTGGTTTGGTGGTGGTGGTTATTTCTGTGTGACATAGTTTTTATGTCAGTAAATTATATAATTATCCTAATGAAAATATGATATACTATAAAGCACGCATCTTGGTCGTATCGTTAATCGGAACCTTAATTAATAACAATTACAACCACACCCCATACAACAAAACCAAGCAAGCATTGTTATTTCTAATCGGTACCCGCCCAAACGCTGTAACACTGCAAGCCTCAATAAGGACATCGTTCAGCAAGAACCTCCTTTAAAAGCTTTCACTAGCTAAGCTTATACCATAGAAAACTAAATATTAAATACTAGGCACTAAGTTAATTATCGTTCTAATCCAAAACTCATCAAAGCAAGACTAAATGGTTTGTAATCCCTTGACTGTAATTGACTTAGAGAAAGGCAATGTAATAAACTCTATTCAATTATTAATAAGCCTTTTTAATGTCTAGTCATCTATGAAGGAAGATTTACCTTGCTCGTAATTTGTTACGACACCTAACTCTTCCGATAAAACTACAAGAAAAAGGTTTTTCGACCGTCATTTTAAGCTAGTTTTACACTGATAAGATCGGCCCGAATAGCGTCTTTTGTGTGTTGCTATGGTGGCCCCAATGGTTCCCAATATTTATTAGATTACCCAAAAGGTGGTACAATAAGCCGCATCGACCCACATTAGGTCGAGATTACAATATGCCACAAACATGTAGGTGCCTGTGGGTGAACTTGACCTAATCTAAATATAAATAAATGTAAAGAAAACTCGCATTGAATCTTACAATATTTTGAATTTATCTTTAGTTCTGTTCATTCGGCATCTAGCTAATAGTATTCAATATAAATAATCGTATGCAAATAGCTAATCGTTTTCATACTAACAGTCCTTAACAGGAAAGTCACAGTAATATATTAAAGTTATTTATCAGAGTTACCATTAAAATAATAATCCTTATGTATGACAATCAAATCTCCAAATTACTGTAAGGTTCTCGAAAAATTATCTGAAAGTTATCTCGGCTTATTTCCAAAAACTTAAAAAGTATGACCAATATTTTCTTATCCCAATAAAAATCTGCTTCAATCGAATTGCAATTAAGGGTCCCTGGATTCCAAGATATTCTCGTACAACAATTCGCTCGATTCACTGTCGTTCTTTGAATTTATTACTTTAGTACTCGGGTTGTAATTATGCGAAGTTTTAAGAAAATTGACGACGATGCTTGACCAATTTGAGTCAAGTGGTTGACCCAAAATTGACGGCTGCCACCCAGTAGCAACGGAACTATTAACATGAATATGTAGATTACGATTGGTAAATAGAGATATTGCATGGGATCTTGAATAGATGTTACACATGACATGGCGTAATTTTGTCGGTTTTCCGTTAGAGGACGCTATCTTGATGCTGATGAAGATATTGTTTGGCTTCATTGTGTAGTGCTGATATTAATAATTAGAATATACTCAAGCGGCAAATAGGTTTATCTCTTAGTTAAAAACTTTTTAAATTTTCTGTAGATATAAAAAAAATCGTTCCCAAATTTTAAGCACAGGCTTTTATTACCCAAGCACTTGCTTTTAGAAACGTATCCCCTTGAAACCTTGTACACAACTCGCAGACGCCGTCATCACATCTCATAATCCACGATGGCCAGAGAAAGTGTGGCGCCGGCGGAGTGGACAATATAATAAATTGTTATTAATAGCTGGATGGACATTATTGGCCAGAATGGGCTGCGTTTGCGCCATTGTGCGGATTGTGCCGGTTGATAAATGGTTAGGGGAAATTGTGAGAGATTTGATGTTGTATTATATACTCTCTCTGTGATTAACTGAGATCATCTTCGCTATGCAATACAATTATATTTAATATGATGCTGTATGAACTGCGGTAAATCCTAAAATTTTCCAAATCCTCCAGGTATGAGTCCGAACTGTTTTATCATTTCGGATTTTTACCACTTTTTGCTTGGTAAATTCTAGGATCTACTAAGTACGGGCTTTTACAGTAAGAGATACATTTTTTAAGCTGTGTATATGCAATAGGAACTTGCTCCAATGCTTGCCTGGCTTGATTATATTATGTAAATGAAAAGTTACACAACTTAAGCTGTATGTTTTACTAATAGGTACATTCCTATAAAATTACCCCGTTTCCTTCTGCCAACTATTCCATCACAAGTTTAGTTCTAATCAATCGAAGTGTTCCCAGTACGGGGCTCTCTAATTTATTCAGTCGGTTGTTAAGACGTCCACAAACGTCGGTACTGAAAGCAGTTTCCGGCTTTTTGTCCGTCAGCTGCCTAGAAAAGTAGAAACAGTAGGAACTAAGGTGTTCTGTGCCTGTTTTTAACTAGCCTAACTAGAGTCTTAGGCGGGCTTGGAAAGTTTACTTAGGTACTAGATTTTTTAGAAGATTTGATGTAAGATCCGGATAGTTGTGTGATATAAGTTAAAAACATAAAAAATAACATATATCATTAAAAATATTGCGAGAATGGAAATTGAGAATGCGAAAATACATGCAGAAAACAAGATATTCTCTTGTGAGGTACCTATATTTCTCAAGAAACTTTACTTAGCGTGCTAGTACTTTAAAATTAGAGAATAGTCATCGTTTTCGGCTTCGTAGCAATAATACTGACAATTTTTACTTGTTCTGGAAACCTTAAGAGACAATTTAACTTTCTTTATATCACGAGTGTGATATATAAAACTGTAGTCGTAATGTTTTATGACATCATCGTGTACTACAGAAGTGCCTTCTAATGGAAGAACGCTGTAGTTTGACGGTTATTACATTCTGTAGCTATGCATGTCAAGAATGGTAATATGATCAAATTTCCATGTAGTTTAGCGGCAACGGTAAACTACTATTGGTTACATAAATCTTTGATAACGAATAAAGTAAACTCTTGCATAGACAGATACTGCATAAGTTTCACATATAAATTTGTTTGTGTTTATCAAACCCGCCGCTTCGCCCAGTTATGCATCGGTGACCATATAAAATAAGCTAATTGTCATTTCAGCGTTTTCGTACAGATTTCGTTACCAGCAAAATTTCGTTAAATACCAGTGTTCGCCCCTGTCGTATGAAATTACCTGACACCCTAAAAGTACTCCAAGGTACTCAAAGTTTTTCATTTTCATCTTATTGTCCTTTGGTTCCCAAGAGAACTTTTCCAATGAACCCATTTTATCGGGAGGGATAATCAGCTTAAAACTAAATCAAGCTCTAGCTCATTGTATCTATATTTTCATAGATCCTACAGGATTACACTGAGTCATGGCAAGGAGCGAGTAGACGCTTGCGCAACGGTTTACGATGCGACGGCTGACGGCCGACTAGCGCATTATGTGATACATTATGGGAGCTTTACGGGATATGGGGCAGAAGGACAAGTTATGGGAATTGGCTGTAATGTTGAACAAAGCTGTGTAAGTAGGTTAGTATGAGATTGGGCAAATATAGTGTCGAGAGGTTCAAAACTACCATAGAGGCCCGTGAAATGCCTTAACGACTTTAGGACTATAACAAAATAGTCTTAATTTAATAACTCTTAAATGTTTCGGTGATTTGCAGTTGTGTAAATTGCATATTTATTTATACTACAGTCTTTATAAAATTTTGAATTTTGTCAAATAATTAACATGATCAGTCTGATACTACATGTGCGTTTAAAGTAACCACACAAGCGAATGTGAACTACCTACATCGGAATTAAGCTTTGAATAGCCAATATTGTAAGAAAACGACTACGCTAGCCCGCAATACAGAAGATGTGAGTTTACTATTAATAATTAATATTTGTACAGACATCTTCATTCTATCTGCCAAAGCTCTAAGTTATCCATCTGTTTGCCCGAGCATAATCTGCATGTTTATGGCAAGACGTAACCATATTAATGGCGGGCGCAGGGGTCGATTTATATGGAGGCTAGAGCGCCTGGCGCCGGCGCACGGGACTAACACTCACTTCCGCGTTACATGTGAACACACACACACACACATTATTATATGTATATATGTATGGTTACATAATATTAGGGGGCGTTAGGAGTTATATCCTTTATAGGTAAACAAGAATTTCCCATTTAGAACTTGCAAGAACAGCAATTTTTTGGGCTTTTAAGTCCCACAGCAAAAAACGTTTTATTTCGTATACTATTTGTCTTGTTTTATGACAAGACATCGCTCCCAAATAAATGGAATGATTTTAGTTCAATCAATTGTCAATTTAATCGTAAAGTTGTAAATTCATTTAGTTGAATGGATGGAGATTCGACGATCTTTTTCAGAGTTACCAAGTCAGGAAACACAAGTAACGCCACGGACTAAAACTAGTCGATCACAACAAAATAATGTCAATAAAACAGATAATAATACTTTACTGTTATCACTGCAGCTCACTTTCATTGTCCTATTATATTTGAGTTAATTTGGATGTAAAGTTGTTAGGGTTGTCAAGCATGAAATTAGTTCGATGTTTTTTTCAGTAGTGTGAGTTTAATTTGACTCACTTCCACTTTAACGCTTGACAAAAAGTTCATCTCCAAGCAACATGTATGGGAACCCGTTTTTTTTCGCGTACTTCCAAAGTCATAGTCAAAATATCTTGCCATTTTTGATATCGAAGCCACTCTTCAAAGTTATACATTTGTTACCAGAATATTATAATTGTATCAAAATCAAAATCAAAAATCAAAATAATTTATTATGCCAAAAGATAGTGCGTACAATTTTTTTTTTCTTAGTGTCTAGATGTTTTCTTACTATTTCAGTATTGTACTTGAGTTTGTGACCGTGCCACGCGCTAGGTCCCTCAGTGGGCCTGTATTACGTAAGCTACTGCTACATTCCTCACTGAAATCCTACACTATTTACATATAAATCATTAAAACAACAACGAAAAACAATAATTGCAAGATCAAAATCAAAACAAACATAATTAAAAAGAAAAATACATTGTCAGGCTGCCAACTTTTACAATTTACCAGCTTTTGATTGCCATATGTAGGAAAAGAATAACCTAATAAAATAAAATAATACATATGAATGAAATTATAATTTTATAAATAAAAATGGTTGCGGTTTATCCTGGAAGAGATTGCTTTTAGCAAAAAGTCTGCCACTTGTGGCACTAGTATAAGTTTTTTTTTGTTCTAAGTATTTTCTACTCTATTTTATATATAAAAAAACCTACTTCGCCAGCCCTACAGCCCGCGATGATATGTTTACGAGGATCGCTATGCTCCATTGATGACCACCATTGTGTGTCTGATACAGATTGATACAAACACATTTGTTTTATTACGTTACTTTTATTTTTCGAAAGTAGGCCTATTTAATTGCGTAATTTAAATGCTATGGGAGCTTGTACTTCTACGGTCATTTGTGTTTTTGTACTAGAAACTTTTGTGATAGTTTCACTTGTTAGCGTTTGTGAAGGGTTTGTTTTTTATTGTTGTTCAAAACATGGTCTGCTGATTAGAATCGAGTTTTATGTGAAATTTTTTTGGTACTTCTTAACTTCTTTCTTTGTAGAATTATTTTCAATTGCTTAATACATACATTCATAATTTCAAAACAGATATGATGAATCAGTTTTGATGTTTAAAGCTGGTATCAAGATACGAACGTATTTATCAATTGCAAGCAATCAAATTATGTCAACAAAACCTCGTCTACCAAGAATCCTATCGTTGCATTTATTTTTCTTCTGACACTATTTCCTTATCTACTAAATTCTTTTTAAATCAACCCACAAAAATTTTTCAAAACGAAGTTATTTGTTAGTTACTGCCTAAATTGCCATATCACAATGCAAAGGTACCAGAAAGGTAGTGTCATCTTCCAAAGCGCTAAAAGCTCTCGAGCTGCGTTTGCGCAACCAACTAGCATCAATACATATGTGTAACGGACGTTGGTACAGTTGTAGACCACACAGCCTGTAGATTGATTGGGAGAAAAACTTACAGCGGAAATTGAAAATTATAGTTATTGCCTTTATAAGTTTTCTTTTTATGTGGTTACAAGTGGTTGATTGCTGCTTAATTCTATCCCTGCATGCGATGTAATGTTTTTCGCGTTACTTGACTATAATATCAGATTATAATTTAAATCGAAGACGTTTATATGTAAGTTTCAATAAGGTTGGCTTCACTATAATGAATGTCAGTAAAAATATCACCTTTAAAAATTTACTGAAATACCTAAAAAATTCGATCACTTCCGCTTAAATTGAGCTAAGCAACTACTTTCCGCGACACAAGTGCGCCTAGTCCGGAGGGTAGGGTAAGAATTAATCAAAACACTGTAAATAATAGAAAATAAATATGTTTATGTTACTTTCTATGACTACAAACTAAGAGCTTTCTACTTTCCTATTGTAGAAGAAGACGACGACGAACTGGAGGCCCTGTCGGAGGGCTCGCTGTGCTCGGAGGGCACGCGCGCGGACACGGACGACGAGGGCATCGAGCGCGACTCGGAGCCCGCCCCGCTGCGCAGGCGCAAGCGGCGCCGGTTCATGCTCAGGGACGTCATAGAGGTACGTACATAATTTTATATTGTAGTTGTTGCAGTCAACCCTCTTAACCAGACTTACTTACAGTACTTTTGACCGGTTAAGAGTTTTGACTGCAACATATAAGTATAATAAGATATAATGATATTGTGAGTGGATAGTCAAATATGGGCATTTGATGCAGATATAGATATATATATATATATTTATACTTAACTCATTATTGCAACACTTATAAATTAAAAAAAAACAACAGAAACATAGAAGACTTGAAATAAGTGCCACAGCCGGCGGCTTTTACGCTAAAAGCTATTTATTTCAGGCAACAGAACCGATACCGAACCGTAAGAAAATTGACAAGAAAATCTACTAAAGTGGGTAGCTCAAAAATAGATAACACACATGCTACGTATCTTTCCTTTATCAAAGGTCGGCAGTTTTTGCTTTAAGCAGGTATATTTTTTACGTGTATCTTTAACAAACTTGAGCAATAAACTGAAGCCACAACATTAACTGCTCAGTTAGTACACGTTTCACAAGTTCATAAAACAAGTATATTGCCTTACAAGTTAACTAACTTCCAATATCTAATTAAACATCGATTTATATGCCTCGTACAACCTCTACCCCTCAGGAGATCGAGGCACGCACGTGGACATAGATAACATACCTCTCAAGACCCCTTACTATTATGCTATACTAGCTTTTACCCGCGGCTTCGCATGCGCTATTATGCATATACACTTACTTATTACTTCTATTAAAAAAACTGCATCAACATCCGAAGTGTAGTTTTAAAGATCGAAGCATACATACTAAGTACATATGGACAAAGGGACAGACGCGAAAAGCGATTTTGCTTTATACTATGTAGTGACTGATTCAGCCGCTATGCTAACAATTTTTTTACAAAGAAAGGTTTTGGATGTTGATGGGTGTAGACTATTCTGTCTGCACTATACTTGCACATCAATAATAAAGACTGGCATCACTGTCACACCCAGGTCATCGACGTCTAAAATCTACGTGTATCGCAATCGAGCTTTTCCTGCGATAGGCGTCTTAAGTCTTCTCAGAGCTAAACATTCTTCAGTCTTTTAGGTACAAGTTTATAGTAACGATCCAATGAACATGCAGATGTATTGCTTGTGGCGAGTTATAGTCAAGCGTGAGCCTATATAGTTAAAAAAAAATAAAAAAATGATATTTGTAACTGGCACCGATCACATGGTATACAAAATCCGACACATATACTTTGCATATATGTATGTGTCAGATGGGCCTATAAGTAGGCATTTATAATGTGTTATGTCGTTTGACGTGGTAAGATGTAGGGTGCTATAATTCAAAATTAAATATTGATCTGATATTAGTAATTAGTGGTGTGCAGAGATAACTGTATTGATTACAGTGCGTTATGTTATGAAACTTGTGATTTATATAATATCTATATATAGGAAGGTAAAAGAGTAACAATATTTTTATTAATTTATTCCATCATATTACATGACATAATCGTACCCTTTGTACATAGCTACAACACTAAAATAAAACATTTCTGCGTCAGATTTTCGACCAATATATGCATGTAAATGTATGCATGTTTGAAAGCCAAGCCCAATCCATAGTAAATCCTATATCCTTGCTCCTTCAATCTCAATATTAACTCTCAAATATTTCCATTTGTCTGGAAGAAGAATTATATAATATTTAATCTAAGACAGATACATACAATAAGATAAAATTGGATTCTTCTTCTTCTTATCGAATGAGAGTGGTCAACTTTGGTGTCGAGAGTTTATCAAGCTGCCCTTAGGGCCTCTGACACGGTTTTACGACTGCCGTACAAGACAAACAGCCGGGACCTACAATTTAACGTGTCATCCGACCCACGGAAGCAAAATAAAGAATGGATTGGAACCTACCTTTATTAAATTTTATTAAAGCCATGATTTGAACCCAAGTCGAAGTTCGAACTCATAATTGATAAAAATTAAAAATATACACCTGTTCTACTTTCACTGAGAGGACGAGCCACGATCCTTATCCGATACATAATTGTTTTAAATCGTTTGAAGTGTGTTTACATTTCCATTGAAGTGAACCATAAAAGTGAAATCTTCATAAATTGTCGCCTTATCTTTAGTTGGGATGTTAAGGGGTTTATTCAAAGACTGTTGAGTTGCATCAGGTTGTATATATTGAAATATTATGTATTCTTGTTTAGTGAGAGTAAAGTGTTTGTTTTTAATGCGTGTTTTCTACTTGTCATAGCTTTTCATAGATTCATTAAAATCTAGCTAAAGCTCACTTCCGATTATCTTTTCACGAGACTAAAAATGAAATGATTTCATCAAAAATTAATCGCACCAAATTTTCGCCTTTATAATATTAGTTAGAGGCTGTGAGCTGACCACGTACCAGATATCAAATTCCCAAAATCATCCATCACCTGATGGTAAACTGTCATGAACTTAGCTAAACCTGGCCAAGACCTTTCCTTTCTTGTTTCGAAACACCTCAGCTACAGCATTTCAAGTATAGAGTCCAGTCAAAGTTTATATCGGCCCAAAAAGGGATAGTCCATCGACCCTATTTGGTCCCAAAAGTTGCATCCGTCCACTCTCCCTTGCCTATTAAGTGATATTGCATCACTTGCACTCACAGCCTGATGACATCGAGCTTTCACTCACTTATTAGGAAGTGATTAGGGACCGGCTGAGCTTTGGAAGCTCGGGAGATCAACGCCGATTTGGATACGGACTTATAATTTTCACATTAAAAAGATAGGGGAATTTTGAGACCGTTTGGAATACTTGGTTTATGGGAAAGAAGGCAATTAGCTGTTCTGGTGTTAATGTGTGTGTTGTGAAATATACAAATGTTGGTTTTAGTCCGCGGTGGATATATCACGAAATGCACTTTCATAAACACGTTTGGAGTGAGAAGAAATTACTGCTTATTTTATCAACTTACTTATAAGCTTTCAGCTCTTAAAATTGTTGATATGAATCGACAAAATGTCCATATTATTACTTGAAAGTGTTTTTAAATGCTAAGAAGGCTCAAACGATGCTCAGCTTTTATAGAGTGTTCGTTTATTGTTTACGTACATATATGTTAATATGGAAATATATTCGAGACGTAGATTAGACAATACGAGAAGAAGAAGGATTGTGTCCTTCGTATAAAATTCCTACAAATTTTCTTTTGAACCAACTTTTGGTATAACTCAAGCCACAAATAACATAAAACTTCGTTATATTTCCTAGAAAACTTGAAATAATTTTCCTCCGTTGCGTTTTCTCCACTTTCCTTGATATGTTATCACAAGCGGGCGGGATGGGAAATTAGGTCAGTGGAGCACGACTTGTAGGAACCTCATCAATAATGTAGTGGATTCAGTGCAGTTCTTTTTACGGTGAGAAATCCTTTGGACTTATGCGATATATGTATAGTTTTGTTTGTTCTGAATTTGATATTTCTAAAAAAAGGAAAGTTTGAATTTCGTAATGTTAACAAGTCAAGATAACAAAGTTTTGTGAAATAATTTTGTGTTTATCCAAATAATATTTTGTACAACCAATACAAATTGAAACAATGTGTAATTGACGACTGTTTCATAATTATTTCATTAAAGAGGTAGTTTTTATTCCAAACATCATTATAATCAATTTTACAGTTAGATATTGCTGACACTAATTTACACTCATTCATTACAATGTAATCGGATTTAGAGAGCTTTGAATCATTCGCGCTACAACAAAGACAGTAGCAAGCTTGAACCAATAATAGCTCTAATAAAATAACGTTTGCACAAGATCAGAGAGTACCAATGAGTTTATAATATAAGTAGAGAGAAGTCAAGCAACGATTTGTATAGAAATGATACGCGGGACCCCTCGGACAGTTTTTTTGTGGAAGATTACCAGCTTGGTCTGCAATTCCTTTGGGAAATTTGGAACGGTCGGAGGAAAGTTTATACGCTTCGTCTACGTTTTCTGATTGATTTTAAGAGATCACAATGTGTCTGTAATACTGTAATGACAATTTGTAGTTTTTTTTTTTAATTATTTAAATTTCTTTCATTTTGTATTTTTTTTTGGTGTGCATTAAAGATATATCTTATCTTATTAATATAAACCCGGTTATGATTATGATCCCTCTACAGTATTGCAAACACTATGGTACTGCAGCTTACAAATCGCCGAGGTATGAGTGCCAAAGTGACGGCCGGAGTTTGACGCAGTGATAATGTCGGCGACGGACAAAGGCGGTTGCGAAAGTGGTCGTGTTCGTTCCGGACTGCCCTGAACCTTGACATGATGAATCATTGGGCTTAGTATCAGAGTAATGTGAAATAAGTTAGCTCCAATACTAGTTTACTAAGATAGGTTCTAATAGTAGCCATGGACACATCCTTCTTTGAAAACACGATCCTCGTACCTGATTTGGGTTTGATGAAGTAATTCGTACCCAAGTGGTTAACTCTGGTGCCTGGAGTTTTTGAGCCGCTGTAGAGGTATCTGACAAAGCTTAACGTCGTTAAACAAAGATATAAATACAAATATTGTGTACAGCATAAAAAGTTTAACTAATCGTGAGTTTTGATTGTATGATGGCAAAAAAGTGCATAAGCTTTTCTTTTTTCGCGTTCAGTATCTTTATTACATAATATCGCCGCCTTACAACGAAAACCAATTAAATCGAAATTTTGACAAAAATGACTTATGAATGCCAAAGTACTTCAAATTTTGTATATTTTCGTCTGCGAAAACCCATTAATCGCTAAGACTTATAGTTTCGCTGCTAGCTAATATGATAACAAATTATTTCAAGCAATTCCAAGGGTTATTTTCAAATAAAAAATATTAAGCAGATTTAACTTGACTGCCGACATTTTGTTCTCCAATGATTGTCAGTTAATCTGATATAATTTATTTTTCTTTAGAGAGAGCTCATGAAATACTCTATTTTTCTCTCAATAACAACCTTTTAATAAGATTTAAATCTCCATACTAGCTTAAAATGGTCAAATAAAAGCCACTAAAACAGTTTAATTGATTTTACCTGACGAATTCCATATTAAACAATACAATCTAATCGTTTAAGAAAATATTGTATATCCAGATAATTGCTTTTCTCTGAAGATACTTATTCACGGACACAACCCAATCACTACAGCGAAAAACGATTAAACCAGATTAATTTGTACTAAAACGTTATCGCTTAAAATAAAAAGAACAACTACAAGGGCTTACTCCAAACAATGTTCTTTTGAAATCGAAAATGAGAGACTCAATGTTTGCCAAAAGTTTATTTACACTACCCTGTGCAGCAGTCTAAGCGTGATACAAAATTCTGTAAAAAATAAAGATTTTGTTGGACAATACAGTAAAGATAAAGACCCTCGTGGAATGAGCGGGCACATAATAAGACACCTCCTGAAAAAGTATATAGGAAAGAAAATAAGAAAGTTGTTAAAAACCCATACGTTGTGAAAGAATTCAAAAAAAGATGAGTTCAATGATTAAAAAGATCTGTCTGACAAAATTTTGTTAAATACAAAAAAAGACAGAAGGAAAGCAAGTTAAGTGGTTGAAGATCAAGCGACTGAGATATATTAAAGGGAAAAAATAATCTATAATCACGATATGTCGGAGAATTTTTCTAGAATTGATGTTCCTAAAAGAAATTAAAGGAAGTAAAGCCAGTGAAAACTTAGATTCTGAACAACAAAAAGAACTTAATTGCGGAACAAAAAATAAAAAGAGAAGGACTGTGGAAGAAGCGCCAACATCCGTGATTTCTGAAAGACCAGCTATTAGTGAAGTGCAATATTTTCCTGATGAACTAAATTCAAATTCAAAGCATTTATTTTTTAATTCAACTCTACAACTATTGCAACTCTACAGAAAACCTTTATCTGTGTTGCAAAATAAAAAGATTTGCTGCAATTATGCAGTAAAGGTGTCATACCAGAGGAGTACCATCCCTGGTTCAACAATTTGAATAGCGATGTTGTTTGTAAAGACAGGGTACCTGATTGCACAGTCTCTGATGACGAATCTACAATATCTTCGGATGATGACTAACAACAACCCAAAATAGTTTATTTTTTCAAGTACCTAATTTAGGTATTTTATTTTAAATGTCTTAATTATCTTAATTTAATTTTGATTATAATTGCAATAAAATATTCTCAGTTTTACCTGATTAGAAAATAAAAATGTTTAGTCATAAACAAATGTGATAATTTTGTTTAGAATTTAAGTTGAACAAAGTAAAAAAAGCCCTTGTTTGATTTTCTAATTGATTATGATTATTATTTCAATTACCTATTCTCGATACCTAGAATATTAAAATGCTTAATGTAGTTATAAACATTGAAGATAATATTTTATTAAGAATATGAAAGTGCCTGTGACTTTGCATGTTTAAGTTTTTCCAAACAAATATTTTTCCATAGGAATTTCGGGTAAATTTTTCCAAGCAGCATAATCAAAGAACTCAAGGAATCATTAATGTATAATGTTAGACGTCTAGGTCAATAATTGGCTTTGCTTTGGTATGTCAGTCAGTCAGTCAGTCGTTCACTCAATAATAAGTCAGTTAATCCTTTATTTACAGAATTTTATTTGGCACCTATTTCTGGCATTTGCAGCGCGATTTTATTGTTATTTGAACTAATCAAGCTAATTTGTACTAAATTAATTATTTCGAGTTATAAATTTGATAACAAATGAATGTACTAAAAGTCTAATCAATTACTTGCTTAACTTTTAGGATTTGTAAATTTTCTGCAGGGAAAACCAATTATCTTGGTACATTTTCACTTGTAACTTGACAAGGGACTGTTGTATTGGTATTTTTTTATCATGGTTAGTCTTAACTAACTAAAAGTAAAAAGTAATTTCTCTGGATTCGCTGTATTCCTATTACCTTAAAATATAAAGACATTTATGAGTTCTCAGGGAAAACCAATTAAATGGGTGACTATTATGACAAATATTAAAAATTTCATAACAAAGCAATACATTTTTTAAACCTCGATAGATATGTTTAAATAGAATATATATCAATGTACTGGTGTAATGTTGCAATAATAACAACTTAATACTACAAAGGGTATTTTCAACCCCATAAACTTTGTAATCGCGATATCTCCGTTTGCACTTTTTATGATTTAATTGGTTTTCGTTGTAGGGCGGCGATATGTAGGTAGGTTTAATTAATATGGGTTCATACGCGTAACAAGTGTAGTAATTGTATCGTAGACTTTTGAAGCTATTTCTAGATTTTCCCAATTAAACAGGCAGTTGTTAGCAAGATCATAATGCTAAAATTAATTTTAGTAAATTACACGGGCTCGTAAGTTATAAGTACTCGTAATTGCTACTACATTTTTGATTGGATAATAACAAATGGATTTAAAGTTTTAACCCTTCAATTAAGTCTAGACGAGATCTGTTTTTTGCGAAAAGGTTTCCAGTTACGACGTTGTTTTCTTATAATATAGTGATTAATATGTGATACCTAACTTATTTGTTTCATTTCAATTTATCACCGGATTCACTACCACTTTGTAACATTTTTATTAATTAATTTTCTAGTTAATTTTCTTACTGAATGCATTTAAGATTGTGCAAGCGATCCTTAGTTGAACTTTTCGGAAGAATACATTTCTTACTGTGTTTAATTTCTTTTTCTTTGAAACGATTTTAAAACTCACTTGTTTATAAAGGTGGACGATTTATTTAAATCTTCCAAGTACAAATCTCATCAATTCTTATCACGTATGTATGTACATTGATAGCGAATTCACACGATAAACCACCGAAATGTCAACTATTTGCACGATATCAGGCCTCCGTTGAATTTGAATGGATATCCGTCGACAGGGATGGAATAACAATGTGATCCAACTTTGTGGCGTTTGTACATATCTTCATTAGGTTCTCTTTATGGTGAGCGCCAGAGGTCGTCCTTAGATGATGGTCTTCCATGCCTTGGATTACATTACCTATAACTTAGCGAAAGATTATCACTAAAACGCCGATCATAGTTAGCCCAGCATTGTATACACCTATACTAATATTATAAAGCTGAAGAGTTTGTTTGTTTGTTTGTGTGACCGCGCTAATCTCTGGAACTACTGGTGCGATTTGAATAATTCTTTTTGTGTTGAATAGACCATTTATCGAAGACGGCTTTAGGCTATATAACACCACGCTGCAACTAATAGGAGCGAAGAAACCATGGAAAATATGGAAAAATGGGGAAAATTATTCATCTTTGAGGGATTCCGTTAATTAGTTATTAACGGAATCCCTCAAAGATTCCACGCGGACGAAGTCGCTGGCACAGCTAGTCATGTATACATATACATGTAGGTATGTATATGACAACAAGGTGACATCAGTTAGGGCTAGTAAGTTATCTAAGAACAAAATGTATTGTTTCTAAGGATTTATCGGAAATTCTAGAAGACCACCTTTCTTTATTATCTTACTTATCGATACATACGGATTGACGTCATTAAATCCTTAACTGGATAAGCCAAATATTAATTTTACCTACGATGAAATCATCATGATGAAATGGCGTGGATATTAAATTATAGTTATCTACTATTAAACGTACTAAGCTATACTTATAATATCATAATAATTTACGTGTTGAGTTTAGGACCTTATTCCCACACATAGGTCAGACATCAATATTTTTTTCAATGATACAATACAATTCAAAGCTTTTATTGGGCCAAAGCAATATTACATCTAGGTACTTAGCTACAATAAATATGTCTTAAAGATACAAAAAGTTTAATTATACGTACCTGTGTTGTGTTTGCACCTTGCAGTAGGTCTCATAAGAGCCTGAAGCGCAAGTGCATCCACTCCCACATTATTTTTATTATATTATATTTATTAGGCATTTTAATATACATTGTTATTACGAAATTCTAAATTCTAACCTCAAAATAATTGACAGAAATTTTTGATAACATATTTAGGGTTAACATTTTATGAAACTAATTTATCCTATAGAAGTTTGTTTTTTTTACAATTATTTATATTACATTATATTAGTTGATATAAATATAAAGTGTAGTCCTACTTAGTCGTATAGTTTTATTGTGGTAAAACTATTTACAAAGTAAGCTAGTGTCTCGGTGGAAACGCGTCAGCCTTAAAGTCTGACTATTGTCCTATTGTAGTAAACGGTTCGATCCCATCGTTAGGCGTAATTCGCCTACGAATGAAACACAAACTTACTATTAGTGTCCTTATTAGTGACATTAACGCCTAAAAGCAATTTTCCTTATTTTTTACAAGGAACGGGTTATTTCAGTTGTTGTTTATCGATTCTTTATTTCAGTTCATATTCATTCTTCTATCTATTTAGGTACTTATGTTTCTTTTTGTGTTCCAGAGATGCGTGTGGCACTGCGGCGGCAGCGGGCGCTGCGCTCGCGACGCGGCGGCCGCGCACTACCGCGCCGTGTGTCGCGCGCTCGTCGCGGAGGCGTTGGAACTGGCCTCCTTCCTCGACAGGGTGCGGGTGGGAGGAGCCCGCGACATGGGAGCTCATGAGGAGTCTGTCGCACATCTAGACACGCTGCGCTTTTCAGACTGGGTATGTACAGATATATCTTATAGGAACCTATCTTAGATTTAGTTATTCCTGTATACTCCCACTTCCAGATTTCCATAGAAAAATATAGTTCCTACTTGATTCTTATCCCCATATAACTTGAATATGCACTACTACGTCACCATGTCGCTGCAAGTTGCCCTACGCTCCTCCTGGAGTGGTGAGATGATCTGAAAGAACCCAAGACACTAGATTGATGGCGGATTGAACAAGGATAGGTTCTATTTCGAATGTCTTAAAAACATGCTACTAAGCATATCAATAGGGCTAAGAGTAAGAATGCTTCTGCAGTATCTAAGTTTTCTCAGTAGGTACATAATATACAGCACACGGTACGTTCAACAGCTACAGTACCAGTACCAGTAGTGCTTTTAAATAACAATAGAAAACATCAGTAGGTACCTGTTGACTATATGCTTGCAATACATAGAATGTTTATTATTTTTAGAAATAATGACTAAGGTTCATATACAACGAAACTAAACAGTCCTTTAATTTGAGGAAACATTGTATTTCATATATATAAAACCGACATAGTCTAGTTGTTTTAAAAGAAAATGGTCGCTATCACTTTTAAGAACTAACTACTACTACCTGTTATCATAACTTTTTTCGCCAAAACAGAATAATTACCATAGCTATCTATTACGTGATACGCGTTTAGAATTAATTCTCTCACCTCTGGTATTGCCAGTTGCAAGTTACGCATGCAGATTGCCAGTTACCTAACTAGGAATGTATTGTTAATGTTGCCAGCTCACAAGGAATCTGAATTAATAGCTGGTAAATATGTATGATACCTACTTTGTTTAGACAGTAGAAATTCCATTCCATTGGGTGGTAAATTATGTGCCTATTTACTATTGGCGCCGGGCTATATTCTTTTCTAGGGAAATTGTACTTGCTATTTTTATGGAGTATATCTTATTGCAATATTTGGTATAACATATTTGTAAAATAATTTGGTAAGGTTCAACGCTGCGATTTTTTAACACACCCAGCCATTTTAGTTTCGATGTTTTTGACGTAAATGTATGGTTGTGCAAGTTGTTCTTAGTAGGTTCTTTTAGTGGGCCTAAAAGCAGGTTTTTAAATAAGAAAAAAAAAACACAAAAGGTGTCTAATCTAATATTCTATTACGAGTAGAAAAATGTATTCTAATATCTTGTAATTTGTCTAATTGTAGTCTAACCGAAGAATATGGAGAGCTTTGCAAGTATGTAACAGTATATTGATGCATAAAAGCTTTTTGTCAAACCTTGATTATCGAAAATAGCTACCTAATGTGCATGTGACTATATACTGTGCTACCTATTAACCTTTTGTAAAATTTTGCCATCGTATTTCCATTTCCATTCGAATACTTACTCAAAAGAAATCCAAATATTAGCATTACGTTTTGTAAGCGCCTAGAAATTTACAACAGCAAATCGCTTGTTGGTGATTGTTGCCTGCGGAAAAATAAAGAGCAACTCACTACCTTGCGTCTATGTAGAAACCATTAGTGAAAGCTTAAAGTTTGCAAAGCCCTGGTCCTATACCAATCAATAAAATGTCGTTAAATAACCAAATATTACAATTATATTGCATGCATCTTGCTTACACCTTCAGCCATGTCATAATTAATTTCAAATTAAATAAAAATTTTGTTTTTCTTGACTACCATCAATAGAAACCACTACCTACAATAAAAAAAACCCCGACTATAGTGTTTGTCAACCTAGATATAATCTAAAAGCGTTTTGTTTTTTTTCTATTAATATTTAATAAAATATGTGTATCTACATTTCAGGCGCGGTTTTGGATGCAAGTTATAGGCGAGCTGCGGATGGGCGTGAAACTAAAGAAAGTTAATTACTCGCGGACGCCTATCGAATATGAACTTACTCCGTACGAGATATTAATGGACGATATAAGATCAAGGCGGTATACGCTCCGGAAGGTCGACGGGGCGATACCACAAAGGTAAGGAATATTATCAAAATATAGCCGGAAACTGGATAATAACAATAGTATGATGTCCCAGTCAGTCAAAATTGCTTATTATTTTATATTATTTTATTCAAAATCAAAACATTACAGACTTTTTTTATATAAATAAAATTAGAGCAAAAGTCCGATTTCTGGTTAAGAAGTCAGAAGTAATCCGACACATAACAGGGAAAGCATGGAAGATAAAGAATGGAAATAACTAATAATATAATAAATACACACCTAATTAAATTATTTTGTTTCAGTGTAAAGAAAGACGCACACGCAATGATACTCGAATTTATTAGAAGTAGACCTCCACTCAAAAAGGTAAGTTGTTACAAATACCCCGAAACTTTTTAACTTGTTGTTTTCATACTAGCAACACTACAAAAGTTGCTGCGAACATTTTTCGAACAGGCGTCATTTTTTCCTTTCAATTGCTTTTCACAATTTACTAGGCGTTACAAGACTGGAGTTTAGAAGGCACCTCTTATCTATTGGAAAACAGTAAACAGAGAGATACTCTTAAATGTTGATTGTAATGATTTCTGTAATATTATTCACGTGTAAACTTTAATTGTTGCCAATTAAATTGGTAAGTAATGTTTATCGAAGTATGGCCGTCTCTTAGCCATTTTAGAGGCCCCTAGAGCAGTTTCGAACCACTTAATATTACCCAAACTATAATATTCCAGGCATCAGAACGCAAGCTACCTCCGGCGCGAAGAGAGGCCACTCCTCGCGAGAAGCTGCTCGCCTCCATCCAGGTGGGGCGGCAACTCAGGCCCACACCATACTCTAGGCGATTATGTGAGTACCCTATGTTTTATGGTTTTTTTACTTTATAGTAGGAATTTTGCCGAGGCGCTATTTGAATACCTATAGCTATATGTAGCTATAGCATAGATTATGTAGCGCCCGGTTGCATGCCCTGTATTTAGTGCGCAAACCCGCTATGTTTCATTTGTTTTTTGGATCAGATTGATCCTAATTTTACGTGGAACATTCCGAGGGTTTGTAACGATTTAATAAAAAAAGATTATTTATATAGATTTTAACCAACTTTAAAATTGCCTATTGGAAAAAACTATATATTATGTAGGTATCTATTTTGTAGCAATAGGTATTAATGGAAGCCTTAACCTTTTCCTAATCCTGTCCCAAATTTCCTTTCCAGGACCCATTTAAGAATTACCCCCTGAAACTAGAAAAAATCCAGTGAATTATCCCAAACATCAGAAACATACGTGTATTTTCGGTATTAAATTCAGTATTTGTAACCAATATTTCTTCTAAATGGAGGAGTTCTCAATTCGACTGAATGATTTTTCTATTCATATAATGTTTAGTATTTATTTTTTTGTTAAGTCCTATTTAAAATTAAGAATTAAAGGTAATATTTATAAAATTGTACTTTTGAAATGAACACATATTAACTAATAAATATTAGTTTTAATGAAAAACTTATATTTTTTATGTAGTTTGGATAGTTAAATTATTCCAGATGTTCCATATTTGCGGTTTAGGCAGTCAGTTAATAGATGGGTGACCCTTAGCATCATCATGACCAGTTCGTTTTCTCTTACTTCTGAGCATAGGCCTTCTTATCACCTTCGAGTATACAACATGGGGATGAAACAATAAATATCTAAGAAACTACTTAGTAGTTCAAAAGAAAATAATTCACTTGCTTTACGAAATCATTTGTTTAATAAAATGATTATTTGCTAAATTACAAAGTCTCATACTTACATCACTAAAACTAATTATATAGGTACACTAGGTTTTATCTCTAGTGCATCAAGAATCTAGATCAGTCAGGTCGCAGTGACATCCGCGTAGTCTGAGTAAAGTTGTGTAACTTAGCAATTACAAGTTAATCTTCATGAGAAATGGAACTAAACATAATTATGTTTTTTTTTATCAACAAGGAAGAGGTTCGTAGGCAGATGAGGATTGTAAAAGTATGAGATAAAGAGAATAATAAAAAATGTGAGGATTTTTTGAGCTTGATGAAAACCTTTACCATATGCAGCTTTACTAGTAGTAAAGTATTAGTAAATATCTAACGTAAAACCTTAAAATATATATAATAATATGTATAATTTCGATACTTATCATCATCATTGGGTGCCATCTTCATAATGAAGTTTGGAGGTCAAGTGGCAAAATTTTCTGCGAACCCATGCTGCTTCTTTTAGATGCGGATAGCTCAGTTTTGTCTACTTTTTAATGGACGATACTTATATAAATATCTAAACGAACAACTTTTCGGCTACGTCTCTACAAAAATTCATTGACTCGCGGTGGTGACACAAATTTGCAAGATTTGTTGTATATTGTAATCGTCACCAACAGCCGGCTTATCTTACCATGCCATCCACCTCAATCCAGCTTCTATCCGCGACAGATTTTATGTCGTCTACTCAACGCAGTCTATGGTGTACCAAGGTTGTTAATTAACCTTGTAGAATGGGCATATGTGATACTTTCTTTACTTCGTCATGCACAGCACATAATACATACAGGGTAACTGGTAATTAACGCATATCCTTCTAATGGTGGCTTAAGTACATCTATACCAACAACTTTTGTTCTACAACTTTTTGAAATTCGTGAAAAAAATATCAGCTGTTCCATACTAAAGTATGAAAGATATTCGACAAAATGTATGGAACACATTTTCGTCAGTACATGACATTTGTCATGTGCTAATTTAATTGGTTTTCCCCAAGTCTGGAGTTTTTGACCGTGACTCAGCTCGAGGTTACTTTCTTTGTGGCATCAGCTACGGTGCTTTGCTGATTTAACACACGTTTTCAAAAGAAAAAAATATGGCTAAACATTCACTGACGGCGTGGCCCAGCTTTGAATATTATTATATTCATTGAAAATTTCAATGAAACGGAAAGTTCAGTGTTGCTATAACATGTGTGAAGTGAAGTTCATTAAAAGTCTAACTCATGCACAGTAGGGTTTGAGTGACTATTTTAATCACTTCATTGAGTACAAAATACTAAACAATAAGTGTTTATGTTCTGTAAACTGACATGGACTATTATATTAAAGTTTGCTATCGATGCTTTAAATATTAAACAGTTTAGCATCAATTGATACTAATCGTCCAGCAAACTCTCTTTGATCACGCAAAACGATAAAACGTTTCATGAAAAGCCTCCATAAGTAGGGCAGGCTGCATTAAATAACTATTTCTCATTTTGACCACTTGGCATCTGGCTCTGGCTATCTAATTCTTATTCAATGAAATACCATCTTTATGTTGTTGTATTTAAGAGCCACAGTCGTAAATTTGGGAGATAGGCGTCAGACAGTCTGCTAAAAGCGAATCTGGAAGTCTAGGTCACTGGGAAGCACTAGTATTGATCTAGGGATGTTGGGGGGAGATGAATTAATTTATTGAAACTAAAAACCTAGATGAACAAATATCAATAGCGATTAGTTTAAATGTGGCCAAGGACACGTTTCAATTAACATTTCATAATAGTGTTTACAATATTCATAAACAAATCAATTGTTGGCAGACAAGCATGATTAAAATACTACTAAACGATAACATGCATTTAAAATTAAGGAAATGTAAACTAAAAAATATTAGTAAATCAAAAATATCCTTCTAGGACTTACTCTATAGGTAAGTAAGTTAAAACATTAAAATTTATAAAAGTAATAGGTAAATAAGTGGGTACAGAAATAATAGTTATGAGTAAATAAGTAGGTACATATTAATAAACGTTTAAAAGGTCAAATAGCTCGATATTATCGTCTACAAGAATGTAACTCAGTTCGATTAAAAAAACCCACAGATTCTCAACATTTTTTTTTCTTTTTTCAATTGGTCTATGGCAAAAAGTGGTCTGCTAAATGGAAGAGCCATCCATACCCTATTGTGGAAAATAATAAGAAAAAAGCCAGCTTCATGGACTACAATGGAGCGTGAATTGCAAAAGGAACAAGATGCGTGTTGCATAAAACTGGTCTATTGGGCACAGGCTCGACAACTTTTCTAAAACTTTACGTTACTTTTGGCTTCATATTTATGTTAAGTTTGTATTCTATATTTTGTGGTAAAGTCTTATAATCAAGATAAGTTGTACTGTTACTACAATACACATTTCATTTTCAATGGTTGTTGTTTTTCTAGCCCCACGCAAGCGTTTGCTTAGTGTGGGGCTAGATGGCGCTATGTGCATGTCCCGGAAAATTTATATTAAAAAAAATTGTTATGTCGGTAAACATCTATCTAAATTTTTAAACAAAGCAGTAATCTAAATAGATACAGAGTTATTTAAATATCACACTAACAACGATTTATAACAACAATGGCTATCATAAATATCTAGAAACAATTTTAATTCCAAAACAAATATTATGCTTCGGAAAACCCCAGTCGGCCAAGTTTGAGAGACACTGTCTGTAAGCAACGTACATTCTCTGACGTCCGCACTCAGTCCGCGGTCGGCGATAACAACGCACGCTTGCGTTTGCTGTCATTAAAAAATATATTTAAAAAAGATTCTACCAAAACTAAAACTTTGAAAAATATCAAAAATTCAGTCTGAAAGAATGTCGCGCGATTGTGACCTTTAATTGGATTATAATAAGTGTGTAGTTCCTGTGTGGCTTCCGGCTGCGAGAGGTTACGCCGCTAACTGGATTTTCTTTAGCCACCCTTTAGTCTTTACTGGGAAATTCATCAGTGAACTCTATCGAGCATATCGTGCTCTAATTTAAAACTAAAGCGCTTAGTAATAAGGTCGGTTTTGGATTGCTCCTGTGATTGTGCAGTTGAGTGCATTTATGATGGGCGTGTGTATCACAAACACTCTGGCGATGGAAATCAGTCGTGAGTAATTTGCACCTTCCTTTTTAATAATTTGCTAATTTCTTAAACATTAGATCTTTGCTGGATGATTTCATTTCCGTAAAGCTTCTTTAGAACATGTTTATCAGAGATTTCATTTTGTATACTGTTTACGTTTTGATTAGAATCTATTTGCATATTATTTTAGTTTAGTCATTGTTGCATCAGTAAAGCCGAATAAGTATAACTAAAACTTGCTCCTTAAATAGAACCTTGTACATAATTTCATGTATGTTGATATTCTATATTTTACAAATTGTGAGATAAATTTTGATTGTTTGTATGTAACTTTCAGCATAAACGATCTCTTATCAGTAAACGTAATCAGTGAGTACTCCAAACACGAGGCGCTGTGTGGAAATCTCAGTTTAGATAAGGATTTTCAGTTGTATATATGCCTTGTTTGGTTTTACCATATTTATATACTAGTAAATATGCCAAATTTACATCTGACAGTATAGGTATAGGTACTAGTGTCGCAAATTAAAAAAAATATGTGGAAAGGAGAGAAAACTTCTTGAAAAGGCGGTGGTTACACGCATGATTTCTTTTGGTCTGATTTAAATTTTTCTTTTATTTAGAGATGGGGTCATTATAGTGATGCGCCGTTCCACCAATTCGACATTGACGATTAATCGAGAGCCACTTTAGGGTAAAGGAATAGAAAGGGAATCATTTTATTTAACCAGTAATTATTGAAACTAATAAATTAAATAAATTTTGCATAATTATGATAATCCGGCGATATCAGGTACCATGGTATTTTCAACGTTTCTGAAAATCTAGACTAGAGGACATTGTGATATTGTGTTCAAGAGCATGTAAGCATATAGGTACATTTTATTCGCATTTTTATTGACAATACAATTAATTTTTACTGTTTTGGCTAAATGTTGTTTCTATTGTCTAGTTATTCTTTAGACAATTCATTAAAACTTGACGAGTAAAAAACAGCAAGCCATATATGCAATTAGCAAAATTATCTTAAATCTCTGAAAGATGTATGAGATATAAGATGTAATCTATGCCAACATTTAGTATTATTGTTGACATACTGTAAAAATGTCGCAAAAAATTATTCTTTACTCTCTTTAAATTTTAATAAATGATTCATTGCAGAATTACGTCGCGATCCAATAAAGTCGGTTGTTGATTTGGTAACTTATGAGAAAGCAGTCCTTCGCACAAGAATGTAGTTTCAACGTGAGAATATCTAAAACAAATCTGCCATTGTTCTTGCACGAAATTACATTGCTGTGGGGTTACTATAAGATGAAAAACCATGTTGATTTAAAGTATACCTAGTTAAAATTATTACACTAAGAAGATTAAGACAAATTCTGACATTTACAAAAAATACACTTCTTCTTCGTCTTATCGAATGAGAGTGGCCAACTCTGGTGTCGAGAGTTTATCAAGCCGCCCTGAGGGCCTCTGACATGACTTAACGACTGCCGTATTAGACAAACAGCCGGGACCTACAATTTAACGTGTCATCCGACCCACGGAAGCGCCCAAAATGGAATGCCACTTTTCGTTCACCCATCCAAAGACTGACCGCGTCGACCTTTGCTTAACATTGGTAATCGCATGCGATTGCCTCAGCCAGCTGAGCTACGGGCGCTTCAAAAAAAGATATACTTGATCTGGTAGTAGAAAAAAAATCTTCATTATTTCGAACATGTGCAGGCGTCTAACCAACAGCATGAAACGAAACTCATTCAAGCGACACGGTCAAAGAAAAAGAAGCTTGCTATTCATTAATTAGTTTGAAGGGATAGAATAGATAGCTTTTCACAGTAACAATACTAATACCATCATGTTTGTGATCACTCAGTAACCTCTCTTGAAATACTCGAGTACATAATGCATGAAATGAGTAGAGTGGTCCATAAATCTCTCGTACGAAACAAGTGTATTGTGAAGGCTCTAGGGCGATCTGTATCTCTAACACAATCAAGCAGGACGTTGTAATACACCTGTATTTTCTTCTTAAGATGTATTTACTTGAAGATGTTTTTTATAGTTTGAAACCGGGTGATGAAACCCAAGTTATATGCCTCAACGAGACAAAGGTTCTCAAAACCAGTGTTAATAGGTTTTGGGTAAGCGCGCTACATCTTAAATTACAATAGAGCTTAATAATATGTGTTTGATATATATGACTCATTAATATTTGACGACAATTCACCAAATGTTACGTTTTTTGATGTTGTATTTTTCGGCTTAGCTGCCTTTCAAGATGCAGCGCTTAAAACTGCGATAAAAAGAGCGAAATTCAGACTTATTAGCTTATATTTTTGCGGGACAATAAATAAATAAACAAGGCGCCATAAATTTTAGTTGGTCCAACGGCAGAAACAATAACTTCTTATAAAAGTGTTATTTATAGGTTTTGATTTACATTTACGATTCTCATGAGTTCTTATACAGGTATCTCGTAGGTGAAATAAAAGTCTATAGTTCAGATATAAATCACATTTTAGTACCAATACAAAACATCACAGTAGCGACCAATAAAATAGAATCAAAGCAACGCTATCAAAAATTCTACAGTTATTGGACATGGTTTGTTGTTACAAGAATGCAATTTCGACAAGTAAGCGAAACTTTCTATAATACTAAGTCGCTACGGATACTATTTCTTTTGTAACTAGTAAATTGGTGGTTTAGTTTAGTTTTAGACTAAAATCGTTGCAATTTGTCCAAAAAACAGACTTCTGTAATCTGTTGTTCCTTGAATTACCTACCTAATTACTGTTCACTGATTAAAATTTAAATGATTATTTTCGTAATTTGTTAAAAACATATTTTAGAAAGAAGATAAAATCATTTGTTATTGCAGATTGAACACAGACCAATTGAACAAAAAAACTTAAAATCTACCACAACACAGCCCCAACTCTGCATATTTTCAAATAGTGATGGTTGATGTGCAAACATATATAATACTGTACTCGTGACTTCGTCCGCGTGGAATAGTTATTTTGGGCATTAATTCTTTCGTATAAACTTTTTTTTTTTTTTAAATATTGAACCATATTCGCAGCGCACGCAACGGAAGCCCTCAAAGTTGAATAATTTTCCCCGTTTTTTCCACATTTTCCATTGTTTCTTCGCTCCTATTAGTTGCAGCTTGATGTTATATAGTCTAAAGCCTTCCTCGATAAGTGGTCTATTCAACACAAAAAATAATTTTTCAATTCGGACTAGTAGTTTCTGAGATTAGCGTGTTCAAACAAACAAACAAACAAACTCTTCAGCTTTATAATATTATATATATAGGTAGTATAGATTTCATCCAGCTAATATCTCAAAATAAACCACTATTCCTTGACCTTTACTCTAACTCTATGTCCAATTAATGGGTGCAAAATTGGTGCAATTTTATCCATTGAAATGCAAACGTTTGCCAATAAATAATAGCATCGAAACATTCTCAACACTCTACAGGGTTACTGATAACGCAAAACTTTATATTAGTGGCTATTGTTATGCAAAACTATCAATTTATATCTTGAAAAATCGTGAAAAAAACAAATGCCATATATTAAAACATTCCTTGACAAGCTAAGCAAACAAAATGTATGAAAACTCGTAAAGCCGTGATTATTTCAGCTCATGTTCCAATAAAAAGTTCAAGTTAAACTCGCAAAGTATCTCTTATGGATTTCCAAAATCCGTAGTAAAACGTATTGTGTTTTTTAGTAATAAAAGTTACTCTGTATCGGCAAGTTTGCCAATATAACAATTTTATGTAATTGGCTGTACCACTACATTCACTTGTATCTGAGGGGTAACCTCAGTAACCTTTCCTTTCGATACGGGTTCGAATATGATCAGATGAAACAAAAAGAAATACCACTGCCTATATGTACCTACAATACAGTAAAATGTTACTGTTTGATTGTTAATAAATTATAGACATGTGTTTCTTAGATTTGTCGCGTGTTTATAAATATTTTTGAAGGACATAGCTGATAATTAATTCACTGGCACTCGGAACACACATTAAGTTTTTTGTTTCTCTTGTTTTAAAAACAAGTGAATAACAAAGCAAACAAAGCACAATATTTTCATTTTCAATTATATTACACTCTAGTTGTACTCTGTATTCTGTGATTCTAGTTAACTTTTCTCATCCCTCGTTGATACAAGTTTATACGTCAGCCAGTTAGCTAGGGAATGAAACGGTTTAAATCAACCATGCCAATTAAAACCTCTTCTTGCACTCAGCAATGCCACCTATAAAGTAATGACGTCACTTTTTGCGTAGGTACTAAGCTAGACTTGCTAGATAACCTAGTTTTTTCCTCGAGCTGCGTCGACCGCAAGCCTTTCCCGCGTCTTGTTACGAAACCGGACAGATGGATGGCAATTACAAGCCCCCATTCTAAAGTATCACGATGAGGGTGTCTGTGAACTAAGTTCATCTATTTGCTGTAATCGTGAAAAAGATAACTTTGTGACGAATGCTTTAAACCTCCTCCTCAGTTTTCAGTAAAATATCAGCTTCTAACACATAATTCTTTATCAAATATTTGATGGTTATTATTAAATATGAAAATAAGTTATCATAGAGTTGATTGGTTAATATGTTCAGCAACTCATTCATCAAACCTGTATTTTCTGAAAACTACAATTCAGGTGTATCTTAAAATCTGAAATAAGAAGCTTCTTCCTAGGTTAGCGCACCTAAGCTGCACCAAAACTACTCTAAGGTACGTAAAAAGTTTTAAAAATCTGTAATGTTATTATTAGGTATACAGAACCTAATTGATAGACTAGGTTTCACCGACATAAAGAAACCTAGTCACAAGAGCCAAAACACCAATGACTATGAAATCAATCAACATACCAGAGTCAGCCTCAGTCCGAGACGTAAGTTTGAGAAATGAGATCGTTTACCTTGAGCCGGAGGAGTCTTTGTTGTGGTTCGTTTACCTGCCATCATCATTATTTACCGTTAAACTGATTGACGGGGCCGAGTGTCAATTTAGATCAGTGCGAAAGTATGAGTATGCCAGTGTAAATTAAAAATATGTAGGTGAGAACTTCACTCTTTTACACAGTTACCTTCTCTAAATGTGATTAAGGTACCATTATTAAATCGTTTAGATTTTGGTCCAGGGACTGTGTGTATCAATATATAGGCGTGTTTACCTACATATATTTTAATCATATTGACAAGTACCACATACCATAGACTAAGTATACTCAAGTATACTTAGTCTATGGTATGTACACATACATATGCACATACATATGATCAAACTATAGGCATGTGTAGGCAGGCTGTAGTCAAACAAAGAGGAAAAATAAAGAAATTAGTCAGAAGAAACAGTAGCTTAAAAATGCAATACTGTGATCTAAAAGTAATTCTATGATCTCTTCATTGATTAGTTCTGGCCATCCATGTCCGTAGGTTTTAAGATTGATAGTCATCTTGCGTGTAAGTTCATATTGCCCAACGCCACTTATTAGTTTACGATAGACACAAAGCAATCAATTTTAACATCTGACCTCAAAGCTGTTAACTCAAAGATGCAAAAAAAGACATTGAGCTGTCTGCAACGGTTAAGAAACTGACTTGAATGTTTAAAATGCTTTATATTCTGCTCAAACGGGTTGCAGTTGTGTTAATGTTTAAAACAGTTTTGTTTACTGCGGATGATAAAATTAAGCTGTATAAATTCAAACTGCATCGTTGTTTCGTTGCTAAAGAAGTTTGGCAATCTTTAGTTTTGGACGTCTTTTCATACGCCTCGTGCCTATTCTACAAGACATGAACACACACACTAATAATGTACTTAAGAACATGTTTAGTGTTTCGCAGAATCGTAACGTGAAAGATGTAAGATTTATCACGTAGTTTGAGATGTCAAGAAGGATTAAACATTTGAATAATGTTCACGCCTAGAGATGTGTGGCGAATCTTTTAAAATGTTCTTTGAAGAAACTTATTTTAGTGAGACCTAGATTGTATTGTGAGGCACTCATATAGTATACTCAATAGTAAGTGCTAGGTTGTGGTTATTTTCATTTATTTTAGTCAAAATCTAGAAAATATTTTATTTCTATAAAATATTTATATGCAGAGTTTTCGTACAAACTATCTTTACTTACAGAGTTTTTAAGTTACTTGAAGGCAAGAAATTTTTTTTGCCATCATCTTTTATGAGAAAACAACTATCAATCTTAAGCTACTAAGAGTTAATTTGCCTTCCTTATTCGATGTTAGTAGGAAACTATAAAATATACTGACTTCAACAACCTTACTGGTTATTGTGACTGGTATGTACCTCATAAAGATGCACGAAGATACATACAGTGCTACTTATAACTAACGCATAACCTTTCAAAGGTGACTAAAGTACGTCAAAAGCAACAACATTTTTATCTGCGACTGTTGGACACTCTCGAAAAAATCTGTTTGTTCCATGCATAAAATTCATCGCCGCCAGGCAAAATGTAATGGGAATCAAACTTGTGATAGATTTTCTAAAATTTATAGAACATAACTTTTTGCTTTTAACGTTCTAAAGCCACTTTTAAAAGGTCATGCATTAGTTACTAATAACACTGTATATCTCAAAGGTACACGAAGCGATCGCCTCAAAAGCTCAAACCACCTTGAGTGTTATGAAAGCGAGTGCACGTAAGTTCGATTATATTCGAAGGTCGGCGAGGTCTTTATTCTTCATCTGAGTGAACTGGTTGGTCAAGGAAATGAAGCTTGGAATTCTGCCAACTTGGCGTCTTAAGACGGTCTTTATCACTATTGGTATATTAAAAGGAGATACGAGTACGCAGCGGCAAAGCCTTGTCTGAATTTACGAGTATAGATCGTGCTATTATTTTTATAAATATTGTAAAATGTAGATATATTTTTATTTATTTAAAAGCAGTCAAGTATAGATCCAAACCGAAACTTAGGCTCTATTTATAACAGACAGTTGGTTTGTGTTATTGTTGCCATATTCTATAGTCAGCTTATCTATTGAATGTACATTTTCATAACATTTAAATTTCTGGACTGATTTATTTTTTATTATATGAAATTAACTCAAAGTTACTTTTATTACTTTGAGAAAAGTTATTACATAGTAGAGAAATCTCTCTTATTATTTAAATTAATTCATATCTTCACATTAAAGTGAGAGATGACGGGTTTCGTGTGATTTTATTACTCTTACACATTCATTTGGAAAAATTGCAAATAATACTCTGATGTAATGTAATATGCATCTGCGGTGAGATGTGTATGACTTATGAATAACTCGAGATCGATATTATGTTAGTCATTACAAGAAGAAATTGTATTATATCACATTCTCTCATTCATAAATTTGTTTTTGTATATGTTTAATACAGGGTTGGTAAGTGCCAAAGTTGGTAAGTAACAAATGCCATCAAAAACATCTTGTAAAAAAACCCAAGTCTCGCAGCTCAGTCTTTCTACCGTAAAAAGTTGTGAGATCCATGTAATACTAAGTCGGTTAATCTATTTAGTCTCTACTTAAAGGACCTTCTGTCTTAAGTTATTATATAAGTTATTATCATGCCAATATTAAAAATATTTTACGTTTTAAACAAATAGATCGATTTTTACACGTTTTGCTGATAAAACATACCACTGACTGCTATTTCTGTATAAGAGTAAATACCCGAGTAGGTATTTAAAATTTCAGCGTCACGCTACAAAGCTGTTTGTTAAAATTAACCGGGACACAAGTTTTTCCAACTGTATTTTGTTTTAGCACATTTCGAGTGTAACATGCGGAGTGCCGTTACTTACGAGATACAATGGGGTCTATTACGTCACTGCACGACTCTTTGTACCTTGATCTTATCTCAGGTTGTCCTGAAGAATTTAAAGTTACACCGATTTTTTTATTTTTAGGTTACAACGATAAGAGCTATGCAAAGTCCGTATTAACTGTTTTTTAAAATTAAATAACTTTGTTTGATTTTATCACCAAATTTTGAAAAAATCTATATACATATATACAATTCGAAGGTGACTGACTGATTGACTGACTACTGACTGATATAGTGATCTATCAACGCACAGCCCAAACCACTGGACGGATTGGGCTGAAATTTGGAATGAAGGTAGATGTTATGACGTAGGCTACCGTTAAGAAAGGAATTTTGGAAATGCCACTTTTAAAGGGGTCAAATAGAGGATGCAAGGATGTTCTTCTTAATGCGAGCGAAGCCGCGAGCACCCACTACTCTCAGAATAAAATCTTGTTGTTCTTAAATAATTAAACCATTATCTTCATATTTACGCCAGTAAACTTAGCAATAATTTACGTAACTAAACAATATCTTGTATCTGGTTTTGCACCTACAAATTTCGATCAATCATCTCGCTATCTGAGTCCGTGGATGGACGATATAAGGAACAAAAAAATATAAAATAGGTATCACTTACTAAATAAACAAATCAAATACTGATTGATTACTTTATTATAAAACTTTTTTTTTTACCTGAAATAGGCTCACGCTTGACTACAACTTGCCTGATGTTATACATAGTTATAATCTACGATCTAGCGCGCTTGCCTAGAAGAAACCGGTTTACTCTCGACTTGAAGACCGACAAAGTTATAGTTCAAGGGGAATACTCAGTACCAACTCCGAGTCTCCCCGCAGTAGGTATCTAACTATCCTTATATTTTTCTTTCTTCCTTTCTTACTACTTATTTACCCGTTTACATTTCTACATCTAGTAATACTAACCAGTAGATTTAATCACGCAATCCAATCAACAATCTATTGTGATTCTGTGTAGTTAATTGAAATATTGACGTTTTGCTGACGCGCGCCATTGTGCTCTAGATAGCATTGTGTGGATCGAATGAGATTTTATAGCATGCTGGTATTAGTGACTTGTATGAAGTTTATTTGTTAACTAGGGGACGCCCGCGGCTTCGCTCGCATTATTTCAGGTAAAAAGTAGCTCATGATACTTCTAAGTATCTCATACTACCTACCAAAACCTACCAAAAAACATGATGATCCATTCAGCTAATTTTATGTGATGAGCGTTGAAATAAATAGAGACTCAGATAAACAGACAAAATTTATAGAAATTCTTTGAACGAGTTCTGTTATCACTTCTCTCTCTGCGAGTCGTATTTCGTCATGACTGAGGGTCGTGACTCCCCCGCAGAATTAATTCGCTAGGGGAGTTCTCTTGGGCAGATACATCGTGGAAGGCGCCCAGGTCCTTCCACGGAAGACGCATGTCTTCGGAATTTGTGGTCCTCAAACATGTTGGTTTCCTCACGATGTTTTCCTTCACCGTTAAGCGAGTGCAAATCCACACATAACTTGAAAATTCAAGTCATTGGTGTAGGGCCAGAATCGAACCAGGGTGCGTCTGGATGAAAAGCAGACACTGGTACCGCTGAGCCACACTCGCTATCACTTCTCAGTATCTTCAAATAAAAATAAAGCAAAGGCTGTAGGGTTTTGAAACAACATCAAGAGATTTTAATTGATACCTAAATTGTTCTATTGTTTTTAATCAGTAATGACCTAGGAATAAGCTCAAATATTGTCTGTCTCCTAAAAATCACATTATTAAACTTCTTCAAATCAAAATGCTTAAATAATTTATTGAAGAACAAATATAGAAACTAAACCTAACATATTATGACATAAATAACAAATTAATAGAGGCATTTGCAGATAAAGTAGATCACTTTTCCATATGAATAAGAAGATTGGAATATATATGACATTATTTGGCAACGAGACGCCAATTTCAGCATGATTTCAATACCAATTTATATACATGTTACTCAATTAATTTGCGACAAATATTGCGCTATAATTTTGCAGTGTGTTGCAAAAGTGATTCATATTACTGCATAATCAGCTGACCAACAAGTATTGGTGAAATAATATAGCAATTTAAAATCAAAAAAAACTATTAAGGACGTATTCAAAAGGAGATGTTAGCCAAAAAACCAAAATGAATTAATATATAGAGCAAAGATTTCAAAAGTCAGATTTAAAAATTCAAAATTCATAATAACAAATTTTATAATGTTCCAATATAATATTAACGACATTATTAATGATTCAGGAGATGGCAAGATCCACTTATTATTTAGTAATAGAAGTACATATGTACCTTAACTATAGCAATAATAATTCTTTACAGCATAGTATGTAGAATATGTATGTCTGTAAACTAGAATTATAATGTCAATAGGTACATATCTTATTTCAACCATTTGTGGGAAACCTCCGCGAAAATAGGCTTTTATTGCCTACAGGCAAAACAGCTGGCATTTACTATGGGTAGTACATACAGCCTACAAACCGGTCGTACGATCTACGTGTCTTGCCATAAATATGATGTGGAGTGAACTTGCTGCTCTTTCGAAATCACTTGTGACAATTTGTTTGGTCGAAATATAGCGTAGTTGCTATGAGCAAATGAGCGCTATGACGTTCTTAAGAAATCTATTTTGTAGGTATTCGGTTTTTCTGGTGAAATAGTAACTAAATTTATTTACCATTTCACCTATTACTACTTATTTACTATTTTTAGTTTAATTTGAAAATCGTAATGATTTACAAGTTAATTTTATATCAACCTAATTATATGAGCCTGTGCTTTACTTTACTGGGTGAGGTCTGCACAAGATCGACGCAGATGGCACATACAAAGGGAGGCCTATACCCAACAGTGGGATCCCAAGGGCTGTGGATGATGATGATGATGTGCTTTCCTTATTTAGTATTCGTATGTAGGTAGATACTTACCTGATTAATAAATAATTTTATAACACTTATAAAGCTGACTCAAGTATTATTAATTTGATATTTGAATATCCTGAGCGAGATTACTAATTAGGTATCGCATAAATTTCGTCCCATTTTAAATGCTACATGCTTAATTAAATTTTGATCCATATTTATAATGATCGCTAGACGCTATTTTTGCCTATTTTGTTGACATTAAGTTAATCTAAAGACGGATGTGATTTGTCAAAATCAGGTTATAGACCTTGTTAACCTTCTAGAAGTAAATAAGTATATTTAAATAAGTACCTTAATGTAGGTTTCTTCCAATGTTGTGTATAGTTTGTTGCCCAAGTGCAAAATGAGTGAAACAAGTTTGTATAATGACCAGTGGTAGTCAATCAGTGTTAAGCACGCAAGGTTTCTTGGGTATTATAATGAGGCATATATAAATTTGAGGCAAGAAGACAATCTAAGTAAGAAGGTTAAATAATAAAAAGCAAAAAGTTTTATCACCTAAAATGCGTGTATAATACCAGCTGATTATTTGCAAACCTTGGTTATTATTTATTTACCTCGATTCATTACATATTTTAGATCGATAGTTTTGGTTGCTGTCTTTTTCATTATAATTATAGTTAGACACGATTAAGAAAACATTTATTCATAACTTATAAAACATTAAACATATTAAAATATATAATATACCTAAAATAAAATATGAAGTAAAATAAAACAAACAAAAATTAATCAAAGAGCCCACCCCGGATCGCTCCCGGCGCAAAGGTTCCCATTACGCTCGCCGCGTTGCCACGTCCAGATCCAGAGCGGGTGTCTCCCGTTTAGTTAGACATGGGTACTTAATACTTGTGTATATGTTAGATTGATTCTAGAAGATTATTTCAAATTCAAATTCATTTATTCTAATTAGCACCGTTCACGATTTACACTAATGATAACATAGAAATAAATTTAAAAATACAAACAAACACCACAATATTGCACATTAGTCAATTAAATAATATCTATATAAAATTAATTATTAATCAGTCAAAAAATTAAATTAAAGCAACAATAAGACATCTAAAAATATAAATAAAAAGTATAATAAATATGAGAACAATACGTACGAAGTGTTGCGTATAATCAAATAATGGTAGATGGCCTGAAAAATGCTGTCTCACAATATCGCAAGCAATCCCCCAATATTCCACTCCACGCACCATCAAAAAGATCACAGTCAGGCTTAACATCTAGAAGAGCGTTTAGAGTCGCAATTATGTACCAGTATTAAGAAAAAAATGGCTGTTATCGTTCTAAATTACATTACAATGCAAAAGATCTGCATAACTTAACAAATACCTCGTGCGCAGCTATTTTAAATACTACCTCGTCAGTTCATATGAATGAAAATGCTCGTGCTTATAAAATATTTCTAACTTTCTCTCCGTGACAAAAACCGCGTAATTTCTTGTTCCGCGTAACTAAATGATTTCCCAAGTTAATCCAATCATCTCTGGGAAGACAGAACAATGGTCGGCCATTTCAAACGCCGATATGGTGATAAACAATTATTGTTTTGTACCAATTGTCGCTGTAATAGTGATGTCAGACATTGAAGATAGTGTTAATGACAGTCAAGACGAATAGATGAAGAGACCAATGTGTGTGTTTGTGTCGAAACTTGTCGAGCTAATTTTTCGACGTAATTTTTGACGTAAGTGCTAGCCGGTTAATACAACTAAATTAGATCAATGTTAGATGTTACTTATGGAAGTAAAATAAATACTAATAATTATTAGTTAAATTGTATTTTTTTTGTGAAATAGGCACTAATTAGAGTAAAATAGTCCATAATATGTATTTTGGTTTATTTTTCTTCACGTAGCACTGTCCCTATCCCCGTTAGCAGTTTTAATTTTTTTCTATTAAGCGTCCTTTGCAACTAATGAATTACTAATCGCTCGCTTACTATACGTGCTTATTTTTCTAATAAACCCATTTAAAAGTATGTAAGTATAATAAATATTTACAAAGATAAACTACTTTATATTTTCTGAGTTTCTATAACTTCACCTGCGCCTTCGCTCCAATAATTACAAAATATTTCAATGAAAATAACCCTTGAACTGTGACCCGCGTCCGACTGAAATGTAGCTCACTCGCTGACCGACATTTTACTGCTAAGTATTGTTTGTTACTGGCTCAGATAAATCATGTTTTTTGCCGCCTCATTTGAATTCCAAATGTCGCATTAAGATGTTTAAGATGGATTTGATATTTATCTACGATTAATATAAGCTCGTTTATCTGTCTGGCTTAAATACAGTAATACTAATATTATAAAGCTGAAGAGTTTGTTTGTTTGTTTGAACGCGCTTATCTTAGGAACTACTGGTGCGAATTGACAAATTCTTTTTGTGTTTAATAGACCATTTATCGAGGAAGGTTTTAGGCTATATAACATCACGCTGCAACTAATAGGAGCGAAGAAATAATGGAAAATGTGGAAAAAACGGGGAAAATTATTCATCTTTGAGGGCTTCCGTTGCATGCGCTGAGAAAACGGTTCAAGATATCACAAAAATATGTATGAAAAAATTATTTCTCTTAAAATAATCTAAAAAAATGTCCATACAATATATGTCTATCTTTTAAGGTTGACTCACTAGAACCGTTTTTATGGTAATAACTATTTCACGCGGACGAAGTCGCACGCACCAGCTAGTCATCAATAAAGAGCAAAGTGACAGGGAAATGTTTATACTAATTTTATACAATATACTGTCGTATGTGATGCTCTATGCTTCTTTTGGTCATTATGCACTTTTTAACATAAACATATTTATCTAAAGCAACATAATCTCGGGGTTTTCTATTTGCAATAAATTTAACTCTTTTCAGATTTCATTTCTATTCCGCGACTTATTTTGCATTTTACTTTCAACTGATGTCATGTAACAGTACATTTTGCTGTTGTTTTGAATCAATCATGTTTTTGCTCCATACATTAGGTCAGTGAAGGGAACTCACTCCTTCCTCGTGTGGGCAAAGAACTGGTTCGAGATTTGTTTTTGTATTTTGATAAGTTGCTTGTTCTTGTTGCTCACTTGAGCATAGAATATGTCTGTCAAACACAAGTGAAATGACATAACTCTTAGTGATAATCCGTGGGTGCACATTTAGAAGTAGGTTAGAAATTTAAATAATAGTACAACGAGAATATTTTTTTATTATTATTTTCCATCTACAATCAGTATAACTATAAGCAGATGTGGTCTGTGAAATTGTTGTTGTAAAGTGTGCACTGCATTAAATGCATCTCCATATATGTATTAAATTGTCTGGTGGAGCCCAATGTCAGTCGCTGGCTACCACAACCTTCCTCTTTAACCTTGGTTCGTTTCTTCGAGTCCTTAGGTTCTGGGCGGAACGAGAATCTGTGAAGAAAAATACAACAAAATAAAAACATTTACATAATCTTTAGAAAAGGCTCAAGATGGCCTAAGTGATCCAACCGCCGAACTGGCCGCATTACCGCGCTGGATGGTGCGTTGAGTACAGATAAGTTTAATCCATAATTCCTGAGTATGTATCGTATGCATTCTCAGATTTATTGATTACTTATAAGGTTACTATATAATTTATCATATCGTAAAATATTTTCTGCTTGTAGAAGAAAAAAACTGAATACAAATGTAAATGAGCGACTTATTTCTAGCTAAGAATTTCAGTCTAATATAAAAGAGCTCAAAATAAGTACTTTTAAACCATCAAACTTTCCAAAAACGCTATAAATGTTGATCACTATCTGGAAAACTTAAGTGAATAGAACGAAATATCTTATTTCCTAGTAAGTACACTCAATATTCTGAAGAGATCTCGGCAGCGTTTGATCGTATTTATATATTCCTGATAAGATCATTTTCAATTCGAATCAAGTGTTTTATTGCTTACTAAAGTTGGTTAGAACGTAAATAGAATAATAAACAAGGTATTGTACGAAACACTTTTCATTTCAATAAGTTTATTCTCGTTGCGTGGGTTTGGTAAACTCGTGGAATAACTATTTACATTCAATTGTTTACCCTAAAGAAGTTCAGTTTGCTTTTATTTTGTGCAGTTGTATAATAAATTTAATTTAAATGTAAATGTTGCTTGCGGGTCTAAGATCAAAATATATCTTTGTCCGTCGAATTAATGATCATCTTCAATTCTGCACACTTAAAATCTATGCGCATTAAACTTGAACTTTTACTGTAATCATATCAGCTTGTATCTCGATCGTCTTCCGTATTAACACACACAATAATGAAATCAATCCATATATAGGTATATAAAACCAATCTTTACAAAAGACACAACTTCGAAAATTACCAACGTTTTGTCGCTAAACCATAATATTACATAACCAACACCCATAAAAATCCTACCAGCATTATTTATTCAAATGTATTCCTCGCAAAGCCAGTTTATGCTAGTATGCAAAATCTGGGCCAGAATCTAGTTCGGCCGCTATTTGTCGTTTCCCTCTCGTTTTGATAGATCTCAGCTTGCCAAGGTTTGTACGTTCACGACTGCCCAAGGTCGTATATTGTCCCAACTCTCCCTAGACGGTATGTTTTAACTTATCGATAAGTGTAAATCTGGATTTGATCACGATCGAATGGTGTAATGTGGCTTTCGACATGAAGTGTTGGGAAAGAATGCACGTGTGAAAATTGCGGATTCGAATGCTTAGGTGAAGAATTTGTTCTACGGAAATGTTAAAATAGATAGATTACTTTTTATTTGTTATTATGTAATTTAATGTTGTTGAGTTATTTTATATTTAGGTTTATTCAGAGATTGCGAATCCATATATGTAATAATATCCATATAAGTTAGTCTTTTAAACATTTAATTTACTTATGACACCATAAGGCACTTTTAGCTTTATTTACGTAACCAATGCAAGGTTGCATTTACGCAGTTATGAAGGTACTTAGATTTTACAATACCGAGAGAACACAATAATTTTCATTCAACATTGCCAGAGCTTTAATTACGGCCGTAGTTGTAATCATGAGAAAACTAAAACAAACAAACCATTGCTTGCAAAATGCATTTGTTCGAAGCAAACCGCAACACTTTAAAGTTAGTAGTCGAATGAAGCTTTTGTTCCACGCGCCTTTTGTTGTCCTAAAATAAACACGACATCGTCTTCGCGCCGCAATGGCTACGGCGGCCCGAGCGGGCGGTTTTAAAAAGAGAACCCTCTTTAGTCAGGGCGCATGCGTGAACTTTCCCAACCCCAGTTTTCCAATATGGCGCCGACCGCCACAAACCAAGCACGCGCTCGGTATTTACATCGCAATCATTAGTCAAATAATGACACAGTGACTCAAAATTTCACAATAAAACATCGCCAATTTTTTTGCTTCATATTTTCTTTCATTAATTTGCGGAAGTTTGACCGGTTCGTCTGTGATTAATTGCGTCGTGATCGCATTCATTTGATCGAGTTAAAGGTAGCGTTTATTACGGTCAATGTCATTCGGGATGCGTCAATACAGCTGATCGTTAATTAGCCTGGCTTTTAATAACATTTGCGCAGTTATTTGACAGTATTAAAACAAAAGTGGATTAATTCCCGCGCTGTCATAGGGTTCAAAATAAGAAAATTGCGTTCGAAAACAAAAGCGTTCCAAAATCAAGTGTGTTAATTTGGTCCGCGGAGTGTGAAGGTCAGTCAAGCTGCGTCGGTCGCGGGTGTCGCCGGCGGCGCTGCTGCTGGGCACGAGGCCGGTGTCCGGCGTGCTGGAGCCCGCGCGGAGCCCGGAGGAGGCGGCGCTGGACGTCGCCTCGGACAAGTCGTACTGGGGCAGCGTTGCACCGGCCATGTCAAGTAATAATCATTGCTGTGTTGTATCAAGAATTCAAGCGGTCTACTTAATTTTTTGACTAAATTATGACTATGGTCATATAAAACGTTGCTAATCAGTTGTCTTCAAATCTAGAGCCAATTATTTCTTTGCCTAAACAAGCATGCTCTATATTAAACTACAGTATAAGTGGTTATTGCCAGGCAGGTAGTAGTCAAACGGAAAATTAGAGGTGTTATGTTGTAAAACCAACTACCTAAATAATAATATGCTGTAGACTGTAGAGCATCCTGGTAGCGTTTCATATATACCAATAACCATTTTATGTTTGTTGATTACTAAGGCAGTCAAAGATTCTTTTAAATTACCCTTTCACAAAAATACCCTTGATTTCAATAAAATGCAAATGCACCATAAAATCCATATCGGTTGTATGAAAGCCCGTATGAGTCATGCATTCTCGACAACTGCAGTGAGGGAATGAGTGCAGTATATTTACTAGCACGGGTAGAATGTGGGAAATGTCAGAATATAGGATGGAAATGACGATGCGTTTCATATCTAGATTTGCAGATCTGCCTTTTTAATATCTACAATTATAAATCTACCCTTTCTCAAATATGTTGGCCGCTAAATTACCATTTTTTGTGCCATGGAATTCTATTACTACTAAATAATAACAACTTAGTAAATGTGTGTCTATAATGGGATTATCACATTGTCTTACGTTTTTCCAGTGCTAAATCAACATTCTCCATATTGCTTGGTCTTTCGCTTTCGTAGATGCTCTGATATCAGTACGAGTACACATACAGGATCAACATGGAAACTTCTACATTTAATCATACATTATTACTTGATACTACAGAATTAATAATACCTAGCCTTAATCGAAGATTATACTTAGCAAAAAAACTTGATCAAGTTGATAACACACGTTTTACATTCGTGTAGTTTTCGCACAAAAATAAATAAACCTTTAACGTAATCTACTTTGCATGGAGATTACGAGAAAACGAGTCTAACTCGATTTCCGCGCTCCGGCCAAGCGGTTGCCAAATTAAGGGCGGAATAAAGCTAACTAAAACTAATTGATATAATTGGAGCAAAACGACTGTGATTTGGAGGAAGTACTTAGGTTACAAGGGTGAACATGATGCCTAATTTCACGCACAGGAAGCCTTTCATTCTGCCAGCAGCATATTAACCTGTATTTTATCTATTATTTTGATGTTGGTATGTATATCAAGAAATAAAAATATGAGAACCTAGTAAGAGGATATTAATTATTAAAAATAATAAAGCCTTATTTAATAAGACTAGCTTTATGATAAAAAAACAACCAGGAAAGCGGTAAGCATTTTCTTAGTTCATAGCCGCCTTCATATTATTACAGTTGACCAGATATTTAGTACATATCTATGTACATTGTACATCTATAATTATATATAAAGTATACTACCCCCGTTTAATCGCTCCCAATATACGCCTGCTCTAGGAGTACCGTGGCTGTAGTAGTAAATGTCAGGGGTCGAGCAATTTGCGTCATCTCGCAATTGCCTAGTCAAAATAAAATGAAACCTTTTAACTGTAACGATCCCTCAAAATGAAGCAACAACCTTTGACTAACCTTATTTGAGGGAAATTAAAGGAAAGTTTTGTTTATTAGGTTTTGGGGAGCTTTTATTAGATTTGACAAAAATAATGGCAATTGTTGTCATATTTTTGAAAGACCGTAAGTACCAACCTTTTATTGAAGTTATATTGTTTTGTTTATCGAATAAAGTTATAGAAGAGGCGAAACTGTGATGTGTAAAAAATATCCATAACTTATAAATATAATTATAGGCACATACATATCTACAAAACAAGTTCTTCCTAATTATAGTCATAGTCATAGTCATAGTCATAGTCATAGTCATAGTCATAGTCATAGCATTTATTTGCAAATTGTAAAGGTTTAAACACTGAACAATGACCCTGATAGGGTATGCAAATATGTACATTATGTTTATGTAAGTCTGAGTGAGAAGCGAATTATGAGTAGATTAAACAAAAAATACCACAAATAAAATATAAAAAATAATTATGAACCGAAATCGAAACCTTTGTACATATTCTTACATACCTGTACCAAGATCCAGTACATTGTATCTTGATAAGGCAAGGTCGTCCATTTGGTATGCCACAAGCATCAGAAAGGGCAGTGAAAGCTCATTTCGCAATGTTACTCATACGTCGTCACTTCTCATAATGAGAACTCGCAAATGGAATAGGTAATAAAGCAATGTAAAGCATACATTAACTTTCAATCGTAATCATTGCTGGTATTTATGGGAAGGGAAATGTGATATCATGTTTGATGATGGGAAAGAAATTATTATAGGTTTGAATGGTACCATAAAATGCTACAGACAATGTTGTAGCCATATGAATTTTTATTATGTAATAGTTTTTTGTATGAGAGCGATATACAAATAAGGAAACTGATTACCTGATGATGTACTTAAATATTGTTTCTTTTATTTGATATTATCACTGCATCCACCTGAATTTTTTCGGAGAGGGTCTAAAGGCTAACTGTTGAAATACTGTAGAAGAAAAACCTAATGAAAAATGAAATGAATGTCACCGCCGTTGAAGTATCACCAACACTAAACAACAAGATGTTTGTTAATGCGATGACACGCGACTCGTTTAAAAGTTCTTTGAACACAACATATTTCATAATGTAGGTAAATTATCTCCCCCGGTTTATTTACCAAACAAAATAAAGAATTTGCAACTGACTCTGCAAAAAATTGTTTCGTCGGGTCTCGGTACAAGGTCGCAAAAACCCCGTCTCTTCTACTGTATCGCTGAAAAGGGCAAATAGATCGTAAATCATGTCCTTTTATCCTTCTTTTTCTTACGGGCGAAAGTAAACGTTGTCGTGAAATCAGAATGTTGACGAGTAGGGATTTCAAAAGCAGAGGTTAAATTAAAGAAATAACAACCAACTCGTACCTTATATATTATCTGTACTCCACAAGTATGATGCTTACGATTTTAATTGTCTTGAAGCTGACGCAGTTGGTAATTTTTGTTAGATCGCCCTAAATCGGAGGCCTCTCGATTATCAGGTACATAATAAAAATACGTGATCAGGACAGAATGAGCATGTCTAAACACTTGTATCATGACAACGATTAGGTTAAGTATAAAACTAACCTGTAAATTTGTTTAAAAATTCGACAGTGTGTTTGTAATTTAAACTGTTGTTATTATTTGCTTGTACCACGCGATGGTTAATACCGCAAACTTACGTAACCTCCGCAACACCCGAAATGTCAGCCTCAAACTAACCTTTACTCAAATCTATTTTCAGGTTCGACTTTGACGGGGTTTAACTCCTATAAGCTGAATAAGTATACACCCACCATTTATTTTCAATAAAATCTTAAAGCTAAGATTACCCACGCCATATCACTCTGGAAGACCTTGATATAACAATACAAATATGTACCTATCTTGAAAATAAAGCCTGTAGGAGGACAGACTTTAAGTAGGAGGCTTAAGGTTCATTAGAGATTCAAATGATTTCCGAAATTTATAAATAAACTCTTAAGATTATCGTACTTAGGGTATCCGAACCAATTTATTAAATTTAGCTACCTTCTATTATATTGTACTGTTTTTTTCTAAAGTACATATATGCAACCTCAGTTATTAGACAATAATCTTTGAACTAGTACAAGAACATGAGCTAACATAAATAAAAGGCGCATCATAGTCCTAAAAAAATATAATAAACCACTAACCTCCACCCTAACACAGAATAAATAACAGTTAGGAACAAATTGACGCATATGTTCAGATCTCCCCTTTTCCCTAAATGTGGGGGAGACTCACGTACTTACTTTGGATATAAATAACGGTAGCCCCGCGTAGGCGAGGTCAGTGTTGCCTTCTAATAAAAGAAAGATCTGGCAGATAGGTCAGGGTTTATAATAATTTTAGTGGGCTCGGGGTTGTTTGCGTTTTATGAGGAAATATGATTTGAGTATATTAAATGAAAATTAGCTGTAAGTGTACATGCCATGACTCGGTATAGGACAGGAATCAGGATTCAAGCATAAAATGTTGGACCGATATATGAATAACTATTGCCAATACGCGTTTGGACCTACATATACTCTCGTTTTTTGTAACTAAATCCACTCGAAGAAGTTAACTGCTGATGATGCTTTTATAACAACAATAGCAAACTGCTTTACCAGAAATCGGTTATCAATACACAAGCAACAACCGTACATTCTTCCTCTCCATTACAATACCAGCAAACTGTGCAAACACTCCACATTTCCTCGATAAAGCAAGGCAAATGTCCCAAAAGCCAGTACCGTGCGTGTCTGTGGTTATGCAACGATATGACCCATAACCGGCGCGATAAGCCGGGCCGCTGCCTCCAAACTGGGTTACGGGTTTTTCACCTATATCGTGCTTTGGGAAACGAGGCTTCATACCTTTTTTACTCGCCTAATTAAATTTTGCAATATTGAACGGGCTGGTATATTTGCGATGGATTTAGAATGTTTCTGTTGTGATTAAATGAGATAGGTATTTTGTATTTGTCTGTCGAAGAAAATGAGGAACTAATATTTTCCTGCAGACTGTAGAGGTGATTTGTGTGAAGGCAAGTTACAAAAACGCAGCCATTTATCTTATGTTGAGTTAACGATGGACTATTTATTATTGTTATAGACTGAAGTCAAACAAAGTTTTCAGTTTTTTTATAGCAGAAAGGTCAGGAATTAACGTACTTTTGTGTCCCAAGTTGAACCTATTGGGCCTTATTACAAAACATGGTTTAAAGATAAGTCTAGACCAAGTCCGTTTTAGTTGTTCGAAAATTGTCTGTCTACTGTCATAATTATGAAACTGTCAAAATGTACCAATGTTAAATCAAAGTTCAAATTTTTTGATGATATTTTGATTGCTTGTATGTGATGTTTGAACAACAAGAACCCACTTTTTATTTTCAAAGTCCTGAACTAATATTTAAACCACGTTTTGTAATAAGACGGATTTAGTGTGAAAAATTTGTACTTACCAAGTTTATGATTTCTCAATATTCCTTATTTGTCCAAACAATATCGAAACAGATAAATCAAAGTTTTCCTCTTTCCATAGTAATATCGAAGGTTGGTAATATCGCCTCCCGGAGGACTCCCGGCTGTCGAAATATTAGGCCCGGGATTAGAGGTTTCATTTCACTCGTATTTTCGCTGGATTACTTTTTTCATATTTTATGTACCTTTAGCATTATATTTAAGATTCTCGCCTACAGCAAAAAATCCTACATTAATGCTTGTTTAGCAACATTGCTTTTTGACTCGCTTACAAAAAATATTTTACATAACCTGCAAAATAATATTGATTTAGTGATACTGTCCTTGAAAATTGAGTACTTCTCTCCTACATCCTTTACCGACTTTAAACGCAGAAGAATACGCGGGTTTTTATCAAGGAAGTCTTATATCTGCAAGCTACGCCAACAACATCCTGAAACACATAGTTTTATATCAGTTATACCTATACATACAAAATATATAAATACAAACAGTTTATTAGTCAAAGATACATAATATATGTAAAAACGTACCTATTTTATGTTATTTAGTTAGGATATGCAATATACCTTCCTTAAAAATTTTATTCCCATACTTTCCCTTAGTACCTACTTAAACCGTTACCTAACATGTCCTTCTCTTCTGTTCCAGCGACGAGTGGTTCAGGCAGCGGGCCGGGGGGAGGCGACGCGCGGCGCGGCGGTGACGTCACGCCGCACGCGCAACCGCAACGCAGGCTCATCAAAGTTGACTTCGAGAACCTTGAGGTAAGGACTTATGCTTTCCTATTGGGTAGATGGTAAAACATGTAAGATAAGAGGATCTGGCTTGACCTAACTTTGCTACACTACAAGTCATGACGTAAAGCACAAGTGCTATGGCGTATTGAAAAGCAGATATTGCCAATTTTAACACCAGCGGTGTTTCATAAATTCGGAACGTTTCCGTTCGGAAACGAAACGCCAATCGTAGAACTCCTTGTAACTTCTATGATTGGTGGATGACTGTTATTGGTTAAAATAAGTCAGTTCTGACGTCTTTGATTGGCGTTTCGTTTCCAAACAGGCCGAATTTGTGAAATACCCTAGTCTCTTTGGTAAGACGGTTAAAGATTTTGATCAATTTCTTTATGTATATGATAAAAGCGTTGAGATGGACACATTTAAAGATAACGAAATATGTAGCTTTGATTGGATACCCACCGGTTAGGCGGCAAAATTACGTAAAATCATTCATTACTGGGCATTTCATTTTAAACCAAAAATTCGAAGCCAAAACATTATTACTTTCAATCAAGAACAAAGCAAGTAAATCCCACTTGGATCCCAAACCCTCTTCTCGCAAGCACTCTCCTAGCAATCCTAATAAAGATCTCTCTTTGTTTGAGCCTTTCGTTTTCTCTTCGAACAAATTGGCACCGATCTAGATACAAATATCTTTATATACATATATCTAGGTACATATTCCATTGTATGTGTACTGCAGTCAACACATCCTGAGTAACGGCTTGGAAAGGTGCCAAAGGGTAGGAAAGCACTTAAGTACTTGAATATAAGGCATACGCTAGTTCGGTCTACTATGCCTTTTTTTGAAGGGAGAGGGTTTGCTGTGATAAAAAGCAGTGTTTGTATTTTCTATTTAAGCTAATTTATACATTAACTTGGCTGTATTTGGAATAATGTTTTGTTGTCCGATGTATTAGACGATATACTAGGTTCAAAAGATACAATAATGGTTACTTTTATTAAAAAAAAAATATAATTTTGTAAAAATTAATCGTATTCCAAAATTTGTTCTCTCAATCACTCAATTGATAAGATTAGCATTTTTCAATGTCCGGAAAATTTTGCCATTTCATTTCATAAAGTTCAGCTTCCTTCCCTTATTAATAAGGAGAATCTACTAAGTACTGTTACATAATTAGGGACAGGTTAATTAGATTCACTATATGAACAGGCCTACTTTCCGGGTCCTCTATAGAAGGAGCTACCTGAAATTAAATTAGGTAAGCCTTTGATGTTTTAGGAGCTTTATAAATGAAACCTCTTTGAGAAAGCAGGCGCTACATATGAAATGGCCTGCTTAGGTGAATTAATTAGTTTAAAAATACAAGAACTTCGCTAAAAACACGTTTCTATGGTACTGGACTGGACTACTCAAGTATATTAGAATCCCGATTTCTGAACTAATCAGCCTTCAAACAATTTTATTTATTCAGTGCCTAAATAAATAATCATATTTTTGGGATCTCAATCATGTCCAACCATTACACAACAATGTATAATAATAATAGTTAAATAAATAAATATTTCGGGACATTGCACACAGCGCCATCTAGCCCCACACTAAGCAAACGCTTGTGTCGTGGGTACTAGATAACGGATATAATACTTATATAATTTTCTTTTTTTGTAAATACATGCTTATGATACATACTAACGACCAGACTCAGCACAAGTAACTATATTTTTTTGAAAGTACATAAATACTTGTGTCATGCGGGAATCGAACCCGCGACCTCTAGATTAGAAGGCAGAGCCACTACCAACTAAGCTAACAGGCCAGTCAAAGTTGCTAGATGTATGTATTTAGAAGAATAATTTTAAATACATCTAATTTACAATCAATCCATCGATCATTCTATCTGCAATTTGTCACACATCTTACACGAATACAAGAGCAAGCTATCAATTACTCATTCAATTTCGTTCGACAAACATCGCTCTAATTTAACATAACACGAAGCCTTATTAGGTCAGCGTGATACATCTACTAAACTCAATTTGCCACTACCGCGCTTTTGACACTACTGACGAAACTGCGGCACTACCAAATTGAACGCCCACAGAGCAATTTACGAAGAAATAATACACCTACATAGGTACGTATATGTAAACACATCAAAGAATATCCAGCACTATGAAATAAAGGAACAATGTCTATTGATTAGAGATGTTTAGATATGGGCCTAAACATTTTTTTCAACTTATATTGTGCCAATGTAATTGCAATTTGTTAAATCAACTTTTAAACAAGCCGATTATGGAGCTAGAAACGATTTGATCTATTCGAGTTTTTTACCAACTAACATGGCACAACTAAAAGACACATAATTAATTTGTTAAAAAAAACTTGATTACTAAGCAGCACGTAAATAAGTACCTATCTATTACTTATGACGTAAGCAAAGTGTCGTGTTCATTGATGCGTGAAATAAGCTCCCCTATATACCTTATACCTATGTAGTTAGCAGGAGTAAATAGTTTGTATTGTGGTAGATATCGAGTGTCTTGGGACCGTGAATCACGTTTGTTATTCTATACAGATTGTTGATGCGGAACTTTTATACGAAGATATAGTGGATTTTTTTTTTCAGTGAATATTTTGGCCTGGATTAATGGCTACCTTCTAATAAGATAGTCTAATCATTGGATTCACACACAGGATTAATTTCTGACAACAGAAATTGAGTTAGTTACTTTTCCCCTGTACCCTTGAATAAAATAGGGATAGATAAAAATCTACACTATAATATTATAAAGCTGAAGTGTTTGTTTGTTTGTTTGTTTGAACGCGCTAATCTCAGGAACTACTGGTGCGAATTGAAAAATTCTTTTTTGTGTTGGATTGCATTTATTGAGGAAGGCTTTAGGCTATATAACATCACGCTGTAACTAAATATGAGGAAAAAATGGGGAAAATTATTCATCTTTGAGGGCTTCCGTTGCGTGTGCTGCGAAAACGGTTCAAGATATCAAAAAATATGTATGAAAGCATTCATCATCATCATCATCATCATCATCAGCCTAATGGGACCCACTGCAGGGCATAGGCCTCCACCCTCTTACGCCAATACTCCCTGTCTTGCGCTGTTCTTGCCCAGATGTTTCCTTCTAACTTTCTTACATCATCCAGCCACCGTTGCACAGGTCTTCCTACACTTCGCTTACCTAGCCGTGGGTACCATTCAGTTATTGCTTTGCTCCATCTGCCGTCAGTACGTCTCGCCAAGTGTCCAGCCCATCGCCCCTTGAGTTTCGTAATACGAGACCCGACGTATTCCACCTTCGTACGTTTTCGGATCTCAGTATTACGAACCCTGTCGCGTAACGTAATGCCTAACATGGACCGTTCCATTGCTCTTTGTGCGACTCTCATCTTTTCGATGGTTTCCTTGGTGAGCGTCCATGTTTCGGCAGCATACGTCATTGTGGGCAGAACACATTGGTTGTAGAGTCGTGTCTTCAAGCATTGAGGCATTTTACGGATTTGAAAGAATTATTTCTCTTGAAATGATCTTACAAAATGTCTGTAACAGTGTATGTCTATCTTTTAAGATTAACTCACTAGAACTGTTTTTATGGTAATAACTATTCTATGCGGACAAAGTCGCTGGCACAGCTAGTGCTATATAAGTGTCAATTAATAAATGATTGAATCAACTGGAAATACGTTTCCTACCGACGTCACGAAAACGTATAATCAAGTCTTTAAACTCAAAACTAGAGCAGCAAATACTAGGTCTAGGAATGCCACATGCTTTCTCATGCCAACGGATTTCTTATTCTACGAACAGCTCATTAATGTGTCCACGCTAATCATTCCTCACCAAATAACAGTATTGCCTCAAACAGCACGTAAAAGTACTCATTTTCTAACAAAGTGTGCACTTGTGCAAATATCTTGAACATTTTACGCCCCGCTCGGGAAATTTTAATGCCATTCTCGACCCTAACTCACTTAAAATAGCGGCTATTTCTCGAGTTTATGCTAAATGTTTTACCGCTTGAAATGTTTATACAGTTGGGATTAAACTGGAAATATAAGACGACCTGACTTTTCTTCGGATTTTGGGTACATTGAGAATTTGTAAGTTTGGAGAAAGGACGGTTACGGGACCTTAGGGTTTAGACTACCTGAAACTTTTAGGTTTATAAAGATATTATATGTTAGGCTTGTTACCCTTTGAGCTAAATTAAGCAGACTTACAACTTACAATATAAAGGTGCGTATTCTAAACAATTGCTAATGTCCTTCTGTATATAAATACACATTAGTTTTAATGTATTCTCATAAGTGTAAAGCTATTAAACAAATTTTGCAATTATCTTAATCGTTTTACAACAAACCATTTATAAAACACCGGATGCTTTAAGAGCTTTGGTCAAGGGTAGCTCACTTATATATGAGTTTAATCCTATAGCGTTGAGAAGTGATTTTGCAAATTGAAATATGCAATCAGCATTGTGTTAACATTGAATAGGTGATAAAATTTGATTGTTTACCCAATGTGTCTTTTATACGATAATTGAAAAGATTTTATACATATAACCTCTTGGTCAAAACAAACCGGCAAAAGCAATGAGGTAAGCAAAGGTTGTATCTAGGTAATAAGTCAGTCACTTTCTTCCGTCGAGTTACATAATACTGCACCCTCACTGCAATTTATCTTATTCGATGACGTAACTTATAAACCCTTGCATCACATTTCATCAAAGCCTACTTATAGGATAAGCTATACACGAATAAACCTAAGTTTTAAAATACTGTAAGAACTCTACAAATTACTTAAATAGCGTAATATATGTACAAACATATTTAAAACAATTTTAGTGCAAACTTGTTGATATCGTACTTTTATGGTACTCAATAAAAAGTGTCCATGTAAGATTATTATTATGGACTTACGCTTGACTCCCCTAGTAGCCTAGCTTATTATGGGACTGTCTGCTTACTTGATCATCATTTCCAACCAATGCTATCTAGAGATTTAACCTTCATTTATTCAGACGTAGATCCAAAACCCACCCATAAAACTCACAAATTATGAACTTCCCATAAATCAATGACTGTATTGCGCTTTATCCGAGGGTTTTCGCAGTTTGGCTTCATTCCAGCTCATTAACACAACACGTGTAAATTGGATTACCTTCTGTTATACTGTGATATGATTACTGCGTGTTCGATGTGATACCCTTAGGAAAGGGCTGTCGGTATGGGATGATGAGAGGATTCTGATGATATTTCTTTGATTTATTATATCGGGGGTGGACCTTTGAACATTGACGTTGTATGTGAGTCGTAAATTAATAAGCAAAGGAAAGTAGAGACTATATATGTAATAGTATAGTATAAAGCTATGCATAATCACTAATTGTAAGATAAAATTTAGTCTGTAATAATGTTGTCCTTGTTTATCGTTGTTGTTTATCTATATAGCATTTATTCATAGTATTCTCTGTCTAACACAGGTTTTTGAAAATAATAATCAAATTTATATTGTTCAAGCTGTGTACACTCACCTGAGGAATTTGTTCTGGTTCAAAACCAGTTTTGAATGTGTATTTGGCTTATATATGAACTCATTCTGTTATGTGTACCGTTATAAATAAATAAATAAATAAATATGATTGTAATGTAATGATTTGCATTGATAAAATAGTGGACGGAATAACTAAAATAAATAAACAATTATATTAATCCTTCAACCGCTAATTATAATCAACGGTAAAAATATATTGCATATTTATACCATTGATTATAATTCATTCAGTGTCTACTTAGTTAATTATTAATGAATGCAAAAATCAGGGCTGAAAAAGTGAAGTTTTAAAGTAGAACTTTTACCTTTTAAGCTATAATGCTAAGAGCCTTTGCTTACTATCAGGCAGTTGAAATTCCATCAACCTTATTGTTCTCGAATTGTTAAATAGAATCGTGATTTACCTAACAATATTCTCTCGCAACTTCGCTTACAGTAAAAGTTGAACTGATTAATTTTGCGGTCGTGAATTTTCTTTTTCTTGTTGAATACTGAATGAATGAGTCGCAACATGTAATTTTTAAGTCGTTTTCGCCAATCCACTTACAAAAAGATGATGAAGTATAGAAATGTGAACCAAATGATGTTTTATGTATGTGCCTTATTTGATACCATAATGTGATTTTAAATAGATTCTAATAGGTATAGGTACTTGATTGTCTAAATAGAAGGCGTTGCTTTTAGTATAATTAATCTAACTTTTAACTTCAAATTCTTTAGTAATAGTGAAATCGAAAAATATTATTGTATCACAGAAAAGGTTGTTCTACTATGATATTTTACAATATTACACTGATATATTTACGATAGCATAATATTTTATATAATATCTCTTAAAAACCAATCAGTTACCAGTAAACCACAAGGTGCCTAAACTGTCACTTTCAAACCTCAAAAAGCAATTTAATGCGCTTTTGCATCACACCGACCAAGATGCCACAAATCGATAACGCACGTATCCATCGCTTAATGTTTACAAAACCATAAAAAACGTGCCATTGAAAAGTTTTCCGCACCGTTTTGAATCGATGGTAGACGGTAGTAGCGTCAATTTTAACTTTATCGTAGGAAACAACCAAGACTGGAAACATACAGATAAGACAAAAATAAAAATGAATGAGTACACAATATTCCAATGGTTTGCTTGTAATTACAAAAAAATTTTCAGAAGACGTGATAACCTCCTGTTTTTGGAAGTCATTAAAAATAGACAACCTATTTATACACAGGCTAAACTAATTGTGTTGAGTCCTAAGTTACAAATTAATCGCTTAGTAATTACTAGATAATACCAATTTAACTTAGTCTTAGAAACAATTATTGGGTACTTACGGATTTTATTGTGTAGATACTTGATCTGTCTGATATTTCTGTACTCTCCAAGTTACAGTTTTATTGATCCGCTACCGCGACGCACCTGCGTTTCGCTATTGCTGGTAGGTACCTGCGATCGATGCAAGCAATCTCGCTCGTAATTTTAAGCTGTAAACGACGAAATGCGACATTAGAATAGACCCCTTACTATAGCGTATTACTTTGCAACACTATTCAAGTATACATATTATGGTACAAACCTGACTTCAAGAAGAAAAGTATTGAAGTATCCAATCTGTCTTAGATCTCAGAATCCATGGATAATTTTTAAACCGAATATCCCAAATCTAGGATTTACAAAGAATGTCCTGGATTTTCCTCCCGTATCAGTATTTAATTAGAAAAAGTATAATAAACTCTTGGACAAGGCATACTTAGGAGTTTCTGAAATATATTGTGCTTTGCCATATATACCTACTACAATGTACCTTACTTGTAACCAACTGTAATCATGGGTCATTGCGTCAGTGATTTAAATGGACATGTAGTTATGGGTCAGTGGCTGATACGATACTTACGGGTCGTTTATGTAACCGATTTGTAATTTACGTTCAAGTATTACAGTGTACCCAAAGTAGGTACGTTTACGAGCATAGTTATGACACTAATTGCAAAATATTGATACCAGTCTGTCTAGTGTCTATTTTATGTGCATGTAAACTCCCCGTTTGATTAACGAGTAGGTTACGAATATTTCATGAAAATTAGTCAAAACAAACGGACTTTCATTCGTTTACTAACTTATGAACTTGGAGTGGTGAAACATCTTCAGTGACTGTCTATTCTAAATTAACTGTTTGGTCTTGGTCTTTGTTTAAGACCTTCCATATAATTACTATGCGCAAGTTCCCGCAAGGTTTTATCAAATCAAAGTATAACACTGGCTCCAAAACATGTCGAGCAAGCCGGTGTTATACTATAATCTCTATTAAAGCTAAATGTTTAATTCAATTCGACGAGATATTGTAATTTGTATAGCATATATGATATTAGTACTTATATACATGTGTATGTTACAACTTTACAGTATCAATAAAGACAGAATTGGGACAGATGTATTCTTTATCTTATCTTTTTTATCTTTATGGAGAAGATTATATTGTTAACACTTATCCATGACTGGACATAACATAACAGCCTCTTTCTCTTGTTCCCAGGACGACGAAGACGAGGATGACACAGAGACGTGCACAAGCCCCGTGGTGATCGCGCCGCAGCCTTTCCCGAGGCACACGGCGCCGCAGCAGGCGCCCAAACCTTGGAAGAGAACCGGTAAGGGACATAGGACTTTAGTTGAAAAGATATAAGGGTGAATGTTAAGTGTGTTATGAAGGGTCTCAGTATCCCTCATGTGTATGTCTTAACATCTATAGAGGTATGATTATAAAAGATCCAATTAAATGGAGACACAAAATAAGTCTAGGCCTTTGCAAGAAACGCAATGAATTTTGAGTGTTGCTGAAATTAAGAAACAAAAGAACATGGGTTCAAATAAAATTAAAATTTAATAAAAAAACGTGGGTTCTGAAGCTACTTTGAAAAAAAAACAAACGCTTTCATAATTGCTTCCATTAAAATTTATGAAGTTGCTATCTAACTCAGTCCTGAATGAAAGCAAGAGCTTGTTAAAACACGGACCCAGCCATACGTTGTCAAAAACCCCAAATCAAAGTGAAGAAAAAAACCCAATAGCTTAAAAAGCTTACCGCTTAACCAGAGGTATCTCAACAAGATTATCAACCACAATCCTTCCATGCAACACATGGCTGACCTGGCGATGACCCCGACCTTGACCTGACCTGACCTGGACCGCAGAGGAGCCCCAGCGCGCGCCCCGGGCTCCGCCCCGCACGCACATATCCCACGATGAATACCACCAGTTCTGTGATGAAACTCTCGAATGTATGAGCATATTGAGCATGGATGGTGTTGAGCATGATCTTATCTTATCACGCTTTTTTGATTTGCAAAATGATCGTGATGCTTTGTTGTATTTGTATTGGTCTTAGACATGGAAAAAAGTGATAAGTGGTTTTTTTTTCATGGACTTTTATACTGGCTTTAGGCATAGAGGATGTATATTTTTTGTCTATTAAAGCATAGACAAAATATATACAGGTTATTATTATGTACTCGTATAGGTTTATTGTTGTATTTTGTACGTTTTTCGGCTTTAAAGTAATCTCCTTTTTTATCTATTTTTTATGTACGCTGTGCTGTAAACAACATGTTATGAAAATTATTTCAGCTGTTATGTATCTATAAGACTTAACTTCTGCTCTACATTTATTATTTGTATTCATCGTGCCTAAAGTCTTAAATCATACTCTTATGCGTAGGTCCATCAACCAAAGATCATTATAGTTGTGTCTTCTTTCAAGACGACGTACTTTTTACAAAAAAAGTCTTTGTCTAGTGCCCTAGAAATCATTCACCATTATGTAGCCTCACATTAATCCAAAGTATTTAGTCTAATCCGGCATTAGCGTAATGCCTCCATATCTCTGCGTCAATCTTTCTTAACAAGATACAAGTTTACTGGTGACTAAAGCAATACTTTTTAACATTGGTTTTATCTTGTCTATGATTTTATGTGTAGGTATAACCGACGATTGTTAAATAATCATTGTTCATTTACCAGTAACTCTTTTTTTTCTTACATTGCAACTTTTGATAATTCACGAAACACAAATTCGATTAATCTACTTAGATTTCGTGTATCAGAACAAAATGTATTGTGGTAAGTAAGTAGTTAATGTCGTATTTTCGAAAGTCTTAGATCAAATGTTTTTGTAGCAGTAAAAAACCGCTCTTTAAAAATATTTGCTTTAGTTATCAGTAACGCTGTATAAAGCACGTTTGTAAGTTTATCTATACCAGTTACTTTGTGTCACTGTTTGTTAATCTTAATCCACTATTCTGTATCTTACTTGACAAGTTATTACTTAACGTTAGTAACTTGCATCACATTTTGTTGTTCAATAACACATTACTGCGTTGAAGTTTTTCACGTTTGAATTAATTCATTTACTAACTAACATATTTCAATTGAGTTTCTTAATTACTTTAGTTATATAATTTGTAATTTGACGAATTTAGGTAGGTGTAGGCGTTACTTTTTAGAGCGTTATTTCCAATTAATTAATATCTACCATAATACATTTTCCTAGTCACAAATTTGTATACCTACATAGTTGTATAAGTAGTAGTGATAATTACATTATCTTTATTTGGCTTTAAGTAAAGCTTTGTAGGTCATTTATTAGGTATTGTATGTAGTTAATTTCTCGTCATTTAAATTAATTATTTATCATTCAAATCATACTTTTTCTTTGAGATTTTTGCCTTGAGACTTTATAATGTAATCAAATATCAGAGTCTACCTACATAAAAGTTTATTTCGCGGTACGTGCTAATGTTTCATTTCTGAATTTAATACTATAGCAAAATGAAGAAATTGTAAAAAACGGCGTAGACTATAAATACGAATAGATATTGTCTCTTTGATGTAGTAAACTTTGTAATTTTACCATCTTATTTATGTTGTTTTTGACAATAACCACAGTTCACAATGTGACCTCTAACCACTACCTCCCGCATGTTGCAGCGTACGACCTGGCGACGCAGTGTCCGTCGCGGCGCGCCTCCATGCGGCGGCACACCGTCACGCACGCGCCCTGCGCGCCCTCTGACGGCGCACACTCTCTACCACACTCCCGGTAAGAATTGTTGATAACTAATAGACGCCAGTAAGAACGGGTGCACATTGAAGAACATCATGTAGGAAAAACTAAAAAAAAAACTAATATTCCGTGGCCCCCCACGAAATATTAGTTTTTTTTTAGTATTCACAACCCCACCAATGATGAGGACTAAGACGCAAGGAGGAGGAGGAAGATGTAATTCAGTCAGACCTAGAGTTCTGAGAGAAACGAAGGATCCAATCAGCCCGTCTTGGTCTGACAATAAGATAAACAGGATAAGACACGAAGCTTGTTCCAGAGATAAACTTGAGACGATAAAACATACTGATTTACCGTATGTATACTTCCCAGGCCCGGTTCCCGAGCATCCTGCGCCGGCGCAGCGTCGCTCGCCAGCAGCGACGCAGACGGCGCGCTCGGCGAGCTGTCCTGGTCGCGCTCCTCGCTGCAGGACGAACTCATCAAGTCGGTTAGTGGCAGCCCCACTCATGGCTCGCATGTGAGTAGATTGTAGACTAGCTCTGGTGGCCTGAAGTAAGGTCTTTTCGAGTTGTTTGTATATCAAACAGCATGACCGTAAATGTATAGTTTGGAATGTAGATTTAATAATTGTAGTGTAAACTGTAACTTTTGTGTTATAATAATTGTACACAATATATCTATTTACTTACTACTCAAAGTTTACTTACTTATCGTGACTTATGTAGGTACCTACATCAATTTTCTGTAGATATCGCTCATAGCAACAACTTACTAAGTAGTTCTCCCATATTTCTACGTTCTTTTTATCTTAGTAACATGCACGTCTTGTCCACGACACGTACTGGTTATCTAGAAGTAGCTAAAATAGAATTGTTACCAATCTGTAGTAATCCATCTATCTATAACGGTAATGGATTAATAGAGCACTTTATACGTATGAAGTACCTGAATTTTTTACTGTACGTACTGTAAAGTTATAGAACTTTACTCCTATCCTTGCGAACCGATAAATCGCGAATCTAGCGATCGTTATTGCGAGAGTGCATAGGCTCTAACAGGGTGAGACCGCTCCATCCTTCATTACAATGATTACTATCAGAAGAAAAAAAGAAGAAACCAGTTTAAGAACACATTCTGTTTTGTGTGCCATTATTAAATAAATAAATAAATAGAAGAGTCATCATGGGTGGTCGATGACCCATTTCGTTTAAAAATACTAATTATGTTGTTTTAACTTCAGAAACAATGGCAAGACGCGATAATGTGCGACGAGCGACTGTCGCTGACGCTGGAAGAGATCGTCCACATCAGGTCGGTGCTGACGAAGGCCGAGCTGGAGGTGCTGCCCGTCGAGGGTCGGGTCAAGGAGGACGTCGAGAAGAGAAGGGTGAGAACATATGTATATCCATACTTCTCTGTCTGTTAAATAAAAAAAGATTTGATAAGCTTCTCTGTGTATGGTTTGTTGTGTGCACATCGACATTTCCAAAACTTTGAAAATTTACCTGGTACCCGTATTTACTATTAGAATAAAATTGCAATCTAGGCCTCTGTCAAATCTAGAGTATATGTACATGTTTCTTCTAAGCAAGTCGGCATAGGCTACAGCGCAGATATAATAGTAAACCCCCAAATTAAGACGAACGGATGCAGAAAGAGACTTAGATCTTACAGTAATAAAACAGCTGTTTGTATTATTAATGTTTAAATGACATGAAGTTTGGTTTTCTTTCAGGTTTGCTTCCTATGTTTGAAAACAAGATTCGGCATTTTCGGTCCGTGGGGCCAGAAATGCAAACTATGTAAAAAGACTGTCTGTCAAAAGTGTTGTTCAAAGGTGAGTTCGATACAAATATCTACTCTATGCAAATAATATGCGACTCAATCTTAATCTTTTATTTAAAAAGCAGATTGGTTTGTTACATTTATCACTTCATTGACTTGCATGATAATAAAAAGGTCCGGTAAAGTTTGAAAATAATTATTGTTTTCTTTTTAAATTCCACTGTATATCTGGAGAAAATATACATTTAGTGTTTTTCCGCTGCAGCTGAAAAACACAGCAGCAGCAGTTTCATTTACAATGGATTGTCGCAAAGTAACGACTGATTCAATACCTTATCGTCCAAACGTGTTCAAATTCTAACCTTTACCACATCAGATGCGGATACCAACGGAGCACTTCGCTCACGTGCCGGTGGTGCTGCTGAGTCCGTCGCTGCTGCCCTCGCCCGAGGAGGAGGCCACCTCCTCCTTCCCGAGGAGCCTCATGTCGCGCCTCGTGGGACCTGACCATACGGTAAATACTAATTGGTTGTAGTATCTTGATAATCGCCTGCGTGATATGTGAAACATTTTTATAAAATATCTTAATAATATTTTCCAGAGTATGGTAGAGAACAGCGTAGGCAGCGCGCCGAACAGCCCCACCTCCTCCCGGCGCTTTCAGAGCCTGTCTGCTCACAGCGCGCCGGGCTCCCGCGGGGGCTCCGCGCTGGGCTTCCAGGAGCCTCTGTCCGTGGCGCCCTCCGCGGCCATGTCGCGCTCCATAGACACGCCGCATGCCATCACGCATACTCCGCCGGCGACGCTGGAGCGCAGGTACATTTATCATCATTTACACTATATTTATCACTATTTGATGTGAAAATCGCAAAAACATCAAAAATCTGACATATCGCTAAAATATTCAGTACTAAATTTAAAAAAAAACTAAATAGGTATTCATATGTAAAGAATATGAAACTCTCAATGAATTCGATATATTAGGTATGTAACATTATTGTATGCTTTAAAAATAAAAATGCCTACAACGATTTAAACTATGAATCTAGGTACATACATTGTAAAAAGACTTAAACCACGTACCTCGGAGGTGTGGAACTCCCTGCCTGTCTCCCTGTTCCCCACGAACTATATAATTCAACGATCATTAAGGCGAGAGTGAACCGGTTCCTGTCTGGTAAGCACGATCCATCTAAGACCACAGCTATTGCTTGCCATCGGGCAAACTATGGTCAAGTGCAAACCTGTTTTAGTTATAAAAAAACTAAGTATCTAGGTACAAGTGGACAACTTTCTCACTTTGAAACTTTAATCTCTTTCCATCAATATCTCAATATAACGTATCCCTTCCAGAGCCCGGTACTACCGGTCGACGACGAGCGCGGGCGCCGCGGAGCGCCTTCTCGGCGTGCAGATGGCGGTGTGCCACGACTGCAAAGCCATGGTCCTGCAGATCATCAAGTCGTCGCGCGCCTCTCGCTCCGCCTCCAGGGACAGGGCGCTCAGGCACCTCACTCTCGACCTCACACCTGTTTACACTGCTGACTGCTGAACTGACAAACACTAACTAACATCCATATATTGGAACGTAGCTCGAGATTTCTATTAAGTTCAATTCCAATCCACTACTAATGGAATAGGCAGTGACTGAGAGACAGTACCTATGCTATCTGTAGGTAATCTTAAACGTTTCTCTAGCTTTCCTCGATTTGACTAAAGATCACGTGAAAAATTGATGTTCTAACTTCAGAAATACACTTCACTTGAGTAATTCATTCACTCGGTTCGAGTGAGTGTACAACTGTCAAACTCAAAGTTCCTCAAGAGGTGAATAGGGAACATGCATGGAAATGGAATTTGATTTTTGTAAATAAACTATAAAAATATACCAAAATACTAAACGAGCTGTGCAAACCGCATTTATATCCACTGAAAAATAAAGAAGCTATGACCAATTGAAGATTTCATTCCATCTCTTTCTTTCAAAACAGAATTTTCTATGTATTTTGTATGGCGTCAGTGTCATGTGACGTCACATGGCGTGTCGGTTCTCTCTGTCTAATCGTAAATTAAAAACTTGTCTAACTGCGTTATTATTAAAGCTAATTCAAAAATAATTTCACTGTGCTTATTATCTATTAAAAAGCTTTCATTGCAGTAATAAAAAAAAAGTTGTGCATGTTCCCTATTCCAGATTGATCACGTGGATTAGTCGAGTCGAGAAAATTTCGAGTTACTTTAGGATTTCGGGTGTAAGGTACTTACTAGCCACTCTCACTTGCTAGTGGATAAAGAATATTTGAGTTTGGTTTGACGCCAGACATTTTTTGTTTTCGATGAGTCGCGCTACATTACTGCTTCTATTTTGTTTGAAGATGTTACACTAAAAAAAGTGGTTGCTACTGATTTAATACCAGTTCGTATTTTAGAAGTAATTGATATAACAAAGTGTCACGCCATGTTTTAGTACAGTTTACTATCAAATTATATTTGCTTCTGTTGTCACCAAAATACTATGTAGTTCAGAAATCAGTCAAGTTAATTCAAAAACGAATAAAAAATGGCTGCTATTGTAGGTCGATAAACTGATCTTAATCTTTATGTATAAACTGGCAGCAACTGAGGTGGCAAATGTAAATAAAATACCCTGTGGATATACCACCGACAGTGTAAATGCGGAATTCTTGATCCATTGGTGACCCTAGAAGAAACAATATGACCCCTTGTATATAAAATGTGTACCACCGATTGCACTATAACAATCTTGATACTTAACATTCAATATTATTATCTCCTTACAATCCTTGCTAGTGGATCAAGAATGTTTGGTTGAGGTTCTAACGCCATATCTACAAATAGGTCTCGGTGTAAGTCTAGCCCAAATAAGTCTATGAGCAGAAGTGACATCTACACAACCCAAATTGGAACTTATTTCAATAGGCATAAGGTTCGAAATTAAAATTACTTATTTAAGTATCATAAATAATTATAAATCAATGATCTAGCCCAATTTGGCTCAATTTAAATTAATTAAATGTACCTACTCATTAATTTTATTCGCCGTTGTGATTCAATTGTTTGTAATCCAGCACAAATGTGTATGAAATTTCCCGCATTGTAAAAAGCATTTTCATTTTCTTTTGTGACATGGATATTTTAATTATTTATGAAAAATCGATTTTTAATTCAATTGGTGATGTTTTCTCATAGATATATAGTCGATGGTTGTATTGGAGGAGTTCTAATACATTTAGGCAAAATCTCGACTTCTAAATATCGTATATTATGTTTTGGCATATCATATTGATACACCAAGTCATAAATGATATGAACTATATCCGTGTCTGTATAGAACAAAAGTTATATTTCCCCTTATTAATGTCATTTGATTTCGATTAAAAAAAATATAATTCGTATATTCCAAAATATTAATTAATTACCTAATATAATTCTTACTAAAATTGACATTACTTACATAATTAAAGTTAGTATATTCTATGATGATAAATTGTATGATTTTAAGGACAAAATTCACGAGCTTCCGAGGTTGTGTAGAGTCAAGTGTAGGAGGACCATAATTTAAGTTTTAAACGAGACAAAATGAACATTTGACAATACTATAATGACCTTTTGACAGACTAACACACTTTTTATTCTTATCGCACAAAAAGTTTCATATACACCCTAAAAATTGAGTCACTTTTGCATTCCATAATAAGTTTAAAAAAAGTATTTACATAAACACCATACTATATGTATTATTTTGTTCTAGAGAAGTATACAAATTAAAAATTTACTATTGAATTCGTTTTAGTTTTCATTTGAAAAGCGACTCGATTTTTGTCATACAAAATATATTTACTCGACACTACCAATATGTATGTTGTCAAAACTCTATTTGTATTGTAAATTAATCAAAAATGTAATGTAAAATCATATTTTCTCACAAAATATATGTATTAGAATGATATATATTTTTCAGAATTTAGTAAAATATAACATGAATAGATATTGTATTGAGTTTAGTAAAATTGGTGTTCAAAACCTATGCGTGCTGTAAGTATAAATAAAAAAAGTATATCAAAATTGATTTCATATTATAAAAAAATATATTTTCAATGAATTCGATATCTGCATGCATCCCACACCTTTTTTATTTTTGCATTAAAACAAAATTGAAACGACTTAGGGTAACTCTCACACGATACACTTATTTGGACTGATCGCTTAACTTTTTGTCGACTACTTTTGTAAATGTTGCGTTATTATTTTCCTATACTTCCGTGTTTTTATCCAAATATCTAGTATCGTGTGGACCCCGCGGAAAATTATTCAAATTGACATTAAGTACTGTTGAGATTGTACCTTAAGTTATCTGTGCCATAATCATAAAAAAACAATTTTATTAATGACAGAAAAAAAGAAAAAAAACTGCATGTAGTTTGAATAAGGAATCGAATTCAAATATACTAAAAATAAGACTTGTTTTGTAGAGAGAGAACAAAATATTACAATTTTAAGAAAAAGTGTAACAAAATCATTTTATTTATTTTTAAACACCGTTTACTACTGTGGTATATAGTATTATGTTTGGTACAATGTTCTTGAAGCCGGCTATGTACTTTAAACATTTCTATAAATTAATTTCTTGTTCCTTTGTTTGATTAAAATATAATCAAAAAGTGTGTAGCCGGGTTTGACACTAATATAATTTTTTTATGTTATGGTCTATGGTCACCTTAATATAAAAAATATTTTTTTTAAATTCAATCCACATTGAATCGAGTTCATTAAAATTTCCTGTAGAGGTTTCCTAGACCATACACAAATGTATTTTAAAATTTTATTTATAATGATTATCAGCCTAGATTTATAATAAAACTAAATTATTTTGCCAAATATGTAACCATATTCATTGTAAATATACATTTAATGTCATCTTTAAATCGGTTACTTAACTAATTAGCTATATTTTGTAAACCTAATATGCTCTAATCTTTTTACTGGGATTATCATTATTTAAACAACTGCTATTTCAGTGATTAATTTTATGAATTTTGCTACAATTTTTATCGAAATCTGGCCTAAATTATTTTGTTTTAGTTTATCATACCTATGTATTATTTAATTCAATGTTTTTTGTAAAGTGTTACAATAATTTAATCTAATTCTCAATATTTGATCGATATCCCAGTTAATTTCTGTAAATGTGTGTAAATTTTAGTAGTCTATATTAGATGTTACGTTAGATTATGTATGTCTAAATGCGTATAAAAAGGAAAATAATAACGATAATTAAAAATAATTATAAATCGTTCTTTGGTTTTTTCTTTACCTATTGAACTGGGTGGTGATAATATTGTAGTAAAGTAGGAGTTATTTTGACAAGTATACAACATAATATAAACTTAAGTTTGAAAGTGAGCGAAAATAATCACGGTGACGACAGGATTCGAACCTGCGTATTTCTGTTAACGTCAGAACGCCATAACCAACCAGGCTACGGTCTACTAACAGCCAGAAAATCCACACTCATTTCCAAACACTTAAGACTAAGCGGCTCATTTTCAATAAGTTTAATATTGTACTATGTAGACGCCACCTAATGAATACTAAGTACTAACACAATAAAACTGTTGCATATAAATCACATGATTTTATTCTATCACTAAATAAATACTACCAATACACACAGGATAGAACATAAAAAAATAAATAACTACATAAATAAATTAACAATCACATTTATTCTTTTTTCTATGATGGAAAATAATTACACTTAAATATATTGTATATACTTCAACCTACTACGAGTACATTGTCGCTGACGAAGTTGTGGGGGGGGTACTTCCAGGTTGAGTGGGGCGGGTCCCTTGCGGATGCGGCCGGACGCGTCGTAGTGGGAGCCGTGGCAGGGGCAGTAGTAGCCCCCGAAGTCACCCGCGTTGGCCACCGGCACGCAGCCCAGGTGGGTGCATACACCGATCACTACGAGCCACTGGAAGAAATAATGTTAAAGATATCTATTAATGTTATAAAATAAATACATAAAAAAACTTTCTGAAGACTTGATAACCTCCTTTTTTTGGAAGTCGGTTAAAACTACCTATGTCAGTATGTATCATATTATAAAATCTCGTCAATAATATAATTTATTATCCATAAATAAGTTATTTTTTAAAATTGAACAATAATAATTATCTAAAAATAGCACAGCATTTAAAAATTATATTTTATGTGTATGTTCATTATTATATAATAGGTTGTTTATGTATAATGTAAGAGACAAATTTTCATTAGTTTCCCGTTTCTTTACGGCAAGCGCCCTACAGGCGAATATTAATCAAGAGTCAACCTTTTAAGTGTAAAAAATTGTACAGACAATAAATTATATCGAAAGAAGATAGAAAGTAAGGAACACCTTGTCAAGGCCGTAGGACTTACAGACAGCGTAAATCTACATACTTTTCCAAGCTTTCAGATTCAGACTAAAGCGGTCGATGGCGCCACTTGTGATATTAGTTTTGGTCTCTATGAGAGCACCTTAACAGCAAAATTAAAACAGACAACTATTTTACAGTTACTAGTTACTAAATGCTATTTTTCAGGGCGATTTATTATAATTACGAGAATTTCTAAAAGTTATTGTTTTTGGAATACTTATAAATATATGCTTGTATTGTTTCTAGTAATGTCATTAGTGTGAATGTATTACCTCGGGGTTCTTGGTGCGCACGTCGTCGTGTTCCGGGTCGCGCAGAGTCTCCACCGCCACTCCTTTCTCCGTGGTGATCTCAGCGCCCGTCCTGGAATGTACATCAACATAGTAGTTAATAGAGTTTCATTGATACAAAGTAATGTTGGAAAATATAGGGGTTTAGGGACAAGGAAACCATTTTTTTTTTGATGAGACAAATTGCACCACTTTAAGACAAAAGTAAGTTAATATGAGCCAACTCTGATGTCGAGAGATTACAAACCGCTTTAAAGGTTTCTGACATGGGCTACTCTTGTTAACATGACAACTAGCATACTATGACAGCCGGCTCCACAATAGCACCCATCTAATCTACTGTTTGAGTTATAATCCTACATCATGTACAAGCATAATATGTGTGTTTGTTTATTTATACCATTTTCACGCTACAACAAAACAACAGATATTCATAATTTTTATGGTGATATAATAGTCTTGAGAACAACATAGGCTGCTTTTTATTCTCAACACAATGTGACAAAGCTGTGTGCATCTTATTTGGTATTTGATAAAATAACATTGTCATTAATGTAATTCACATTCTTCTTACTCTAATCTATACATATAATAAAGCTGTAGAGGATTGAAAGTCTAAACATTGTGGTCATGGTCCAACAATTTCTAGAATTTTTGTCTGTTTATTTAAACAGTCGTCACGCAAAAATGGCTGAATGGATCATCATGATTTTTGGTATGTAGGTAGTATGAGGTCTTAGGAATGTCATAGGCTACTTTTATCCTGAAATAATGCGAGCGCAGCTGCGACAAGACAAATATAAACTAAACAAACTAGCAATAAGAAAATTGCATCTTACCTGTGACGGATGAAGAGGGGCTTTCCACGCCACTTGAAGGTGACGGATTTGCCTTCGGGGATGTCGGAGAGCTTGATCTCAATCTGAGCCAGGGCCAAGACATCGGCAGCTGCGGCCATGGACGACACGAACTGAGTCACCACGGACTTGGCTGCGTACGCGCCGGCCACGCTGCCCGCTGGAATTAGGAGGTAATTGCTGGTTAGAATGACAGGTAATTTACAAAGTAATAGTGTGGTTGATCAGTATTGTGACCTTACGTGATACACCCCTATTGCGGAGGAGTATTGCTCTTTTGCCTGCGAAACCCGCCCTATCTAAGATAAAGGGACATCATGGCAGGTTTTAGTTGGTAGTGGAATCTCATTAGCTTACAAGCCCGACATTCCTTGCTGCCCTTCCCCAAGGGAGAGTGTGGGGATGCGTAAATGCATTTCCTCCTTGGAAAAAAAAGCTAGAGCAATGTTTAATATGCTTAATAATATAATATTTGATGGGCTGTAGTAAAATGCAAACCTAACCCACGTAAAAAGGAAATCAATAAAATTAGAATTGCAATGGGTGTATAATAATTCAATTTAGAAATGTGAGGGAGTGGGATTTGTGGTAGGACCTGAGTGCCTACCATGATGTATCTGGTCAAGAGAACTATATGTAAACCTTTAAACTTCTTCAAAATTCGATTTATAATATCTTATAATTGATAACTGACCACATTGCCATTGTTTATAGATTTTTTGTCTGTTTATTTAAATAAGCATCATGCAAAATAGCTAATTTTGATGATGATTTATATATTTTTTTTACAATTGTATCAGGTTAATAGGTACTTGACCGTAATTCCGTGACTTAGGATGTAGCATGCTTTCACAGTAAAGTATGCTTGACAGTTGTGTATCAAATGGCACTTCTCTCGCTCGCTGATGCCATCACCTAAGTTTTAAAAATGTAATTAATATTAATATCTAGGTAGGTACTTAAAGAAGGAATTTAGAGTTGAATTCGTGAGAAACATGCTTTATTTAGTAAGAATGTTAGAAAAAGGTTTGTAAATATTTTTTTAAAATAATACTGATAGAGTATGAATTTGTCAAAAAATATTGCACAATCGATTAAGTATCCACATTCATAATGGCAACCATGATAGCTAGAGAGAATCAATCTGTATGCAGTGCAATATGAACTGTAAGCCGAAACATAAGTATCAATTTTGCTGCTCGTATGTAGAATGGTTGCCTTTAGTTATGAGGGTTGCATGTTCTATTCAAGCACAACACAAATAATAACTGTCAATTCTCAATCTGTATTTATTTATAATAAGCTAGGACATAAGGTAACATACACATTCACAGCTGTGTAGTTTTATGGGTTTAACAACATAATATACATTTTTTCATTACTTCATTAAGTGTAACACTAAGTAGAGTGTGTACTTTACAATGTATGGAAAGCTAACAAAATAAATCGAAACAGATTGTGACATTATTATCTGTAGGTTTAAGTCACAGATTGTTATATTGCTCATAGGAAGCAGTCTCAGATTTAGCAAACAAGAACAAGTGATACATTTTGTCTAAAACAGCTCTCAGTTAACACTTGATGAGACTTTCCCTAACTTATGAAAATATTTGAACAATTCAATTTGTAAACTTACCTTTAAATATAATATCATTGTCGCAGTTGAGGTAATGCCAATACCAATAATATTTATGCATGTAGGTACTTCTGTATTATTTAAGTTTTCAGAAGTAAAAACTAACCTCCAGCAATCAAGTAGGTGAAAGATTGGCGTCCATCAACACTTTCGGTAGATTTCGAAGAAGGGTCCTTGGTTTCCTTGCGGCGGTAGGCAGAGAAGTCAGGTACAGCGATGTCAGTATGGGCGAATCGTACCTGGGTAGGCACTGGAAGGAAAATTGACATGGCGTGTTATGTAATACAAATTTTCCTCATTACTTTACTCATACAGAACTTTTACGACGCAACAAATGGTCGAGATAAACTTACCACCAACTCCGGTTGTGGCCTTCAGCCCCTGAATGGGCAAGGATCCATGTAAAGAGTGCACGGTCGAGGTTTTGGGCAGGGGCTGAGACACCAGTTTGTCTGCTGGCGTAACAACTACAACGGCGGGCTTGAGCCCATTGGCCACCACCGAGGAGGACGCTTTGAAATACGGCGCCAGATGCCCGGCCCTCACAACGGAATTCATTTTGCTAGAACTAATCGAAATACGCAACAAAATTGCTTTTTTCAGATCTCGCAAGCGCAAGGTGTTCGATGAAGAAACGTCACTCGTAAGTCAATTAGCTGTCATTGTCAATGTCAAATATGTATTACAAGTTGAAAAATTATTTATTATGTAGAAAATTGTTCCAGAGCAAAGCTGTTTATTTCAGCATTATGAAAAAAAAAAAACATTAAAAAGCTCGGAGAAAATATTTCCTCCGAGTTAAAAAGGGTATATTTTCAACTACTATTATAATATTAATTATTTACGGTAGCATAATATCGGTGAAAGTTATCTGAAGCGGAAATAAAATAAATGAAAGTGAGTGCGGCTTATGGTGTTCCAGTGAATTTAGTGTTAATTGCTGTTTGGTGCAATGCATTGAACCCAGGAATAAAGGTAGGTACTAGGTATCCAATAAACCTCAAAAATAGATTACTTGTAAGATTTTGTTATTGCTGTACTGTCGTATTACATAGTTACATATATTACATAGTTTAGTAGAACATTATTTTTCTTTAAAATATATAGGTACCTACTTACTTAGATAAAAGTTTATGGGAGAAGGATTTACTTCTATATAAACAACCACACTATGGATTTTTGCTTTGCTTGTGTATAAATTCTATTTTAACCACGGCAAGCCCACAAACATAATTACGTTAAAAATTGGAATAAGTAAGTACTATACAGTACTTTAAAGATAGATAAAACCTAACAGTTGATCAGTCGAACGGTCCCGGATGCGCACAAAATACGTGATCGTATCGCAGTTCGGCTCATTTCGAACCATTTCTATTCCCTAGACCCCGTCTCTTGATTTGTTATCCTACTAATACACTGTTTATTATTTCCTTTGTCTAGGGCTTTGGCGCCGCGTGCCCAATTTTGGAACTGATTTGCATGTTCTATTTTGGCTTTATAGCACAAACTGCATAGAGTTGCGTGTGAAGGAGTATAGATGGCGCTGTTGTTTTATTTTCTGTAACACGCGACTGGTCTGCCATACGTAACGCGGAAACTGAAAAGTATGTACCTACCTACTATGTGGTACTATAATAGAGTTAATGAAATCGTGGTTATTATACTTAGTATTATTTATGGTCTTGTCACGGTCTTGTCCATGACCTACAAAAGTGTTTTATTTTTTGAATGACGCTATAGCATGAACTCACCTACATACTTGTAAATACAATTATTTTAAACAGCCTTTTAATATAAGTAATTGCATTTACAAATATTTTGTAGATTTATTTTATTTACAATATCCAAGTCTATATATCCTCGGTTCCATTACGAATGAAAAAGGCGTCCTTGTAAATGCAATAATATAACTTAACACACGGCTAAAATTATATTATAATTGTCGCATAAATTATAATTATAATAAAAAGTAATTCTTTATGGTTAAAACGACCTTCATCATGCATTTGAATATTTCCACGGTGGCAACAACACATTTGGTCACGCACACAAAATTATCCTAATACAAGTGCGTACAAAATCTAAAAAAAATAAAGTTGTCGGAAAATGCCAAGAGATGGCGCTGGGTACTGTTGAGCTAGTTAAAATATTCTTCGTTTTTCGATTGAATGCGAGATGCGTTTCGTACATAGTTGTAGATAATATGCTATGCGCGGGGCACTGTAGGGGGCACGGCCGGCCTAATTCGAACGCGCCAAACTCATTCCTCCATGAATTTATTGCCATTACTATTAGCCACATGGCGACAGCGGCGGACGCCTGCATGATATAAAGTGCGTCGAAAAATGTTTAACAATTAACGAAACGTGAGACGAAAACAAGCTTCGCACGCATTTCACGGATTTCAACAATTGGTTCTGATTGAGTAGATTTAAATATCTGAAAACACACGAGGCCGCCGCCGTGCGTATATAATGGCTGCTAATGTTGAATTTATACGCACTTCAGCTGCATCGCTTTTATAATATTTGATTTTTTCCACATTGGCTGCCTTCCAAATTGTCCGGTCATTTGGCAAGTTTTCTATTCGTCCGGCACCTGTCTTGGATTCGGTCTGTAAAGTTCAGAAAACCTTATTTTATGTACCTACTGATGTATAATAATATGTATGTACTTATCTATTGCAGACGCACATTTCCGCGTTCATAAAGTAGCATATTTATTTAATTGGGCGTCCCACTAATACTCGTATCGGTTCTCAAGGCAAAGGGCAAGGGCGAGCCTCGAGCTCTCAATGCCATCCACAAATTGAGCTCGCATTGTTTCATTGGACTTTATTATAATGAGCTTAATTATTATGCAGGAGCACAAAAATATTCATGACCGAATGAATAGTTTAAAATGTTAACATATTATAGTATTTAGTTAAAATAATAATAGAAAAAAATCGAGTAGGAAGTGTGATTCTATTTTTCAAGTTTCGTATTTATTTGTTTTGTCTACGGGCTGACAAGGAATTTATCGGTTTAGGACGATGATAGCGGTGCAGTCGTTTCAGATAGCAGTTGATCGATAAAAATACTAAACTTATACTACACCTTCCCAGTAAGAACAAATGATTTTTTAAAGTATTCATGTCTGTTACAGATAAAAACCATAATGTTTATCTTAACTACAGCATCTGTAAAATAAAAAAAACATGTTGTCAGTTCTACGTCTTGGAGAATTTAAAAGCCTTTTGATAGTCGTTAATACACTTTTATTAAAAAAAAATCAAAAGCCATTCTAGTTATATGGGCGATTAATAGTAGGTAACAAGCAAGAATTTAAGCTTTTTACATCTTATTAGCCATAAATAAGTACTTACATAAATCAACTTATTGTAATGCTTAGATTAGTTTAAAAAAGTTTAACTTAGGTAACTGCAAAAAAAAAAGCACAATAAAAAAAGAAAACTAAACAACGCCAATCTATGTATTTTCAAATTCGCAGAAAACAGGTTGAGAGTATCAACCTTCTTCGTATCCTCAAAAGTCCAAAAAGGCTTCAAGGAGGTTGAATATTCATCGATCACAGCTTTTGGGGCCAGCGCGGAAACTTGGCGGGTCCAAGGCCAGAGGGAACTGGTTTTGGAGCGGTACCATCATAATGCCTTGCCGATGAGATGCTTGTAGGGACGAGAGACCATTTTGTGAAGCAAACTATACCTATCTACTGAATCAGGCAACTAAATTTGGATAGTTGTACAGTAGCATGACGGATTAATAAAAACCATATTTTCTCTGGTAGAACCGTCTGTATTATGTGGTATAAGTTACATTGATAGATTTTGTGAGCAGCTAAATATAAAATTTAAAATTGCACTCAGTATGGAAACTAGAGATAGAGAGCATCATCAAGGTTTTTGGCTAAGTTAAATTTTGATAAAATTTATTTCAATTCATTTCATTTCACGCGGTCAGTCCTTGGATGGGTGATCGAAAAGTGGCATTCCATTTTGGGCGCTTCCGTGGGTCGTGATGACACGTTAAATTGTAGGTCCCGGCTGATTATCTAGTACGACAGTCGTTAAGCCATGTCAGAGGCCCTTAGGGCGGTTTGAAAACTCTTGTCATCAGAGTTGGCCCCTCTCATTCGAGAAGAAGAAGAATTTATTTTTGTTCACATAGCTTGATACTAAACCCCGGTCTTGGAGCAGCAAGAATTTTGAGCAATTCAAAGTTTTGAGCAAATCAAAGTTTTGTATATTAGTGCAGCTGTAACAGAGACAGGCATAAAATATTGGTACACCTAAAACTCTTCATATTCTGCAACTGTCCTTATAAAAAACTTTCTCACGTGATTTTTAAGACCCATGTTCTTACATCAAAGCAACGTGTCGTCTTTGAATAGGCCGTGTCAGTCAACTACTTTTCTCAACCGTTTTACAAAGTTATAATTGCATAAATAGAGACAGCACACGTAGAACTTGCAACTAAAAAATAGTACAAAAATATTAGTACCAAATTTAGCCACAAGCATGAAAGAGTTTGTTTGTAGGTACTATTTTCTGTACAAGATATACCAAGTTGGGCATCTATTCAGAGCGGGATCGTCGCCAATTTTTTGCCACTGAAATTATGTCACGTGTCAACGTCTTTTGTTACTTCTCACAAAAATTGCGCGTAAAAATAAATGTTATAGATGTTTGAGATAATTTAGTGTTATATCAGAAAATTAGGTATTTCTTCTTTAGTACCTACCTAATATTTTGTTTTCTATTGCAGTTTTATATCACTATAATTTGCGATAGTACACAATGTTCATGAATTATGTACATGCATTTTGAACTTGAAATCCATAGGATAAAAATATTTGTGATCCTGATTTGATCTGTGAAATAAATATTGAGAAAATGCTTATCAAATTAGTTGTATTTAGGAAATTGTCATGCAGTTCGTGTGCATATATGAGGATTCTTTGCATCGTTGTATACCCTAAACGGTTTGATAAATTTCAGAGTAATTAATATTCTGAGTACTTTGTAGCTATAAATTTTTACCCAATATCTGAACATCATTTTGATGCAATATACATTAAATATCAGATAGATAAAGCGCTTCATTGAGTGACAAACGTTTGCCGGTAGCCATCTTGAAATATGGGTCAAGGGCCGTTGATAAGTGTTACAGTGATAAGGTGTTCTATTTCACATGTCTATGACATGTCGTATTTATGACACTGGGTGCTATACGTTTAAAGAGCAGTTTGGAAAATGTAGGTCGAATAATTATCCTATTTTATTATAGAAGTCAGTAAAACAGATCTAAGTATTTCAAGTATTTTTTTGTATTGCATGCTTAGAAATAAGGGTATTTATTTGTTAGATTTAATATGCATGTTAGGTTTACCTTGAGAAGGAATTGTACGTCCGTTAGTAAATAAAAGAAAATATTACCATTCTAGTGCCCACCTATGTTCATCATTGACTTTATCTATGCCAATGGTGCTCTTATATACCTACTTTCTTGGCTTTTATTAGCGGATGCACTTACATGTCCATAGATCCCAAATTATTTTTATATTGTTTGTAAATTTTTTACGCATATTAAAGAAGTTTTAATTGATTTCGCTAATTGACCTCAAATAAAATACATTGTGAAGATGATATCTGCTTTAGAAACTGTCCATTAGAGTAAGCCACTATCTTACAAACTTATTGCCTGTACAATGATGATTAAGAAGGGATATGTGTTTAGATGGAAGTCATTAACGGTATAATTAACAGAATACATCTGCTGACCACGTTTTAACTCTTGCGACATGCTTCCTGTGTTTACTAGATATTGGTTGTATGGTTTACTACGAAACAGTGACTTTGAAATTCAAATATTTGTTAATAATTACTTTACTACCTAATATACCTAATTGCTTATATATCAATACATGAAAAAATAAAAAGTACTTAGGTACTTATGTTAAAATTATACAGACGTTTATAGATAGTTTTTTTCTGTGGGGCGAGAATGATCATATGACGGTTATTTTCTATTACGATTACGTATGTACATATATGTTTTCAAAGTGACAAGATCAATAAAACGCTATTCGTGAAAGATTGTCATTAATTAATCTATATATACATATATAAAACTCAAAGGTGACTGACTGATTGACTGACTGATATAGTGATCTATCAACGCACAGACCAAACCACTGGACGGATTGGGCTGAAATTTGGAATGAAGGTAGATGTTATGACGTAGGCATCCACTAAGAAAGGATTTTTGGAAATGCCACTTTTAAAGGGGTGAAATAGGGGATGCAAGTTTTAATGCGGGCGAAGCCGCGAGCACCCACTAGCTCTATATAAATTTTATGAATACTCTATTGACACTGAACGTAATCTAATTAACACCTACTAATTGTAAGAATCACGCAAAATGTGCAATTAAATCGAACCTATCTAATAAAACAGTAGCGTAGCAAATTGCAAATTTGCACGTGCAGATCGTAGCACATCTACGGCGTAGAGCTGTAGCTGCATCGCTACGGTGCATCGGTGCATGTTGTAGCAACTTCGTAGCTGCATCTACGGAATAATGCTTACTTTTAACAAATCTTTTATTTAAAAAAATCTATAGGATAATAGGAATAGCCATACGTATGAAAGCTTTCGTAAAAGCTAAAAGCTTAAGCTTTCATAAAAAAGAAGTTTTTTAAAATCATCAGTTTAGTTTTGATGTGAAGATGAATTTAAAAGGAAATGTTTTGAATAAAACAATAAAAAAATTCACATAAATCCAAAGATTGTAAAAGCCTACAAAACACAAAGCATATATAGCCTGCTATTAACACATCATAATATTTATAACGTCATAAATCGGCTAAACCGTTTACCGCGGTTTCATTATTGAGTTAGATAGTTTGTACATGTAATTTTTGTATAAATTCTGGTATAAAAAACTGTACATTATAATTTCAGAAGTAATGTTATATACTTTGTCAACAGAAAACTTTACTAGAAAGCATTTCTGTAAAAAATGAGCAAAGATTTACACGAACTTATTGCTTACACACAGACACATTAAACTAGTTTAATCCCACCAAAACATTCTGTAAAAAACTAGCCAAGTCTCGATGGGACTGGTTGATCTCTCAAAAGTAATATAATCTAGACAAGGTCGTGTTAACTTTTTATCCTGAAATATTGCGAGCGAAGCCGCCGGCTTCCACTAGTGTAGTAATAAAAGTGTAACATTCTTGTGCGCTGGCGCAGTCGGCGTGACATTAGATGCGTGAGAAGGCGCGGGTAACGAACTCGGGGATCGCTTACAATGGATGATACAATTATATAATTATATATTTAGTAGCCTACATTATAGCCTTAGGTACTACAATTTAGTAGATAGTCTACGATAAATGCATCTTTGTCTAGAAGGTTCAAGGATATCTATACTAATATTATAAAGCTGAAGAGTTTGTTTGTTTGAACGCGCTAATCTCAGGAACTACTGGTGCGATTTGAATAATTCTTTTTGTGTTGAATAGACCATTTATCGAGGAAGGCTTTAGGCTATATAACATCACGCTGCAACTAATTGGAGCAAAGAAACCATGGAAAATGTGGAAAAAATGGGAAAAATTATTCATCTTTGAGGGCTTCCGTTAGTAACTATCCCACGCGGACGAAGTCGCTGGCACAGCTAGTTTAATTATGGTAAGATAAGATAAGCATTATGTATCTACTCGTACTTTCGGTTTAAGGAGTTCTGCTTTTTTTATTAAATAAATGCATATGTAGAGTAAAAAAATCATACAGAAAAAATCTCCAATGTTTTGAAGTTATAAGATGGAGGGTCTATTGTGTTAAAATCGTATCGTGACTGTTGACGAAAGCGCGTAAGTAGCGTCTATTTTTATCTGTGTTGCAAATCAGCAATTATCTTAGTAATTTAATTACTTAGTTTAATTTTTTGAAAGCAGTTAGTTAGTTATTGTAATCATTAAAGTTAAACAAAGGTATGTTATTTATATTATCACTATTTTGTGAAAAAAGTTGTTGGATAGAAGATTTATATAAGTATTATGAGATAACAATATTTTTAAACTCCATGTAAACCTGGGTATTATTTTTGTTTTGTTGGAACGGTCATCCATTATATGAATTTAGTTATTACATAACGTATATATGTACTTAATCAGAACAATAAATATTTACTTTGGTCAGTATCATCAGGATAATTACGGAACTACATTCAAATAACCTATAACCAACGTAAGCTTTGAATTTCAAAACCTATTGCCATTGCACTTTGTTTATCATCATCTTAAGAAGATAACAAATAGTGCTGAAACAAAACCCAGTACTACACTTAATCATCATCATCATTATCCACAGCTCTTGGCCTGTGTCTATGCCATGTATGTATGTATGTATGTATGTACCTACTACACTAACGTATGCGCAAAATAACAAAATAGCAACCGCTAGCCTGCATGTTCAGTGTTTTCAAGGTGCATTGAACTTTGAGTAGGTAGTCCATATATTGAAATACACCGATCTATTCAGCTTCGCGTGTGGTACACACACGAACAAAATGTACTGCAACGTTGTTGCAGGAGTTTTAAATATTGTAATTAGTCACAGTTTTTTAAGTACCTACTTACTTCTATGTTTAGTTTTGCTACTTTTCTTTCGTGTAGAAGATATACCGTAGATATATCTTCTACACGAAATATATTTTTTCACTTTTGTCTTTTTCGCGCTCTCTCTTTTTCTCTATAAGTATATAAGTCGTATTTCTTCATGACTGAGGGTCGTGACTCCCCCGTGGAATGTATTCGTTAGGGGAGTTAGTTCTTATGGGCAGATATAATCGTGGTGAGCGCCCACGTCTTTCATCGAAAAACACGTGTCCCCGGATTTTGTAGTCCTCAAACATGTCGGCTTCCTCACGATGTTCCTCCCCTCACCGCTAAGCGAGTGCAAATCTATACATAATCTGAAAAACAAGTCATCGGCTTAGTGCCGGATTCGAACCAGGATACGTCAGGATGAAAAGCAAAGTAAATTAATTTAGAAAACCACCCACATCATCCCAAACCTCTTGAATTAACGAGCGATTGTCCAAGCGTCGTGCTTGAAAGTCGATCAGTCATCTGTGTCTATTTATTACGGCCATTTATCTTGAAGTAAGCAGCTTCTTTGACTATGTCGGTCATCTTCGGTCAACGAATTGGCGAATGCTATCACGCGGTCAATGCTTCGAGCCCACTCCTAGGCCTCTAGTACGAGTTGAGATTTACTTCAACCGGTTTCTTTTAGGCAAGCTTGATCGCATCAACATCGCGCATTTTGTATCGCACTGTGCTTATCAAATATGTCACCTTACATATTCTGGAGCCCAGTTTTCAAATCAGAGGAAATAGTTTTCTTCTAGGCAAGCATGCTACATCATATACTACAGCGGTGCTTAACATCAAGCGGGTTTTAGTCAAACGTAAGCCTATTTCGTGTTAAAAAAACACAGGTTTACCTTTCTTTAGGTATTGTATCCAGCTTCAAATAAGTATTGTATCTAAATCTATTTTGAAAAATCATTATTTCCATTATGTTTTATTTATGAAACGTTTTTTTTCCCCAAAATCTTTAAGGAAAACGCGGGTACTTATCACAAGGGACTTTGCAATGAGGTAAAAGCTAGAATTACCTGGACCTTGTGCCACGTGTAAAGGATAATGTTTCAGTATTCACCTTGTTTTTTCACGCTATTTGTTAAGTCTTAATTGTGGTTGATTTTATTATTATTTTACACTTTTGTTTTATGTATAATTGTATCTGATTTAGTTATTCAAATAGTTCAGCAGGGGAGCTTAAGAATGAAAAGTACGAATCTCAGTTGTCTCTCTCTCTCTTTCTCTCGTTCATAACGTTAGCTAGTCTTAGCTGTATGTCATAGTAAAGGAATCACTAAGCCCTTAGGGCGGTACGACCACTCTTGACATCAGTGTAGGGCAGTTTCATACAATTTCATCTAAGTTACTATCAAGTTGAGATGTAATAGCATCATACAAGAATGAGTCATGCTTAACCAGTTTAGATATAAACAGCCTATCAAAGTTTTTTGAACCAATAACTCAAGTATCTAATTCCCCACAGCATAGCATTACAAGTACTTATCCAAAATTACAGCATACATATACTATTCTATTATGTATATTATTTACAGGCTTCGATTATCAATGACCATTTTTTGCTCACAACTGCGCCTTAGACTTAGGCTGTGGTTACACTGGGGTGGTTCATTAATAATTATTGTAATTGTTAGGTTTACTGGTACGCATAATCTTTTCAAGACATGAAAAAAGGATGAATGAACAGGGAAGCGACAGGTTTTGCACGGACATATCGCTAGGGGTGTTTTGTGCATTTCTGCAATGTGCTTTTGTGCATCACCCAGCCAGCCAAAGCTACTTAAGGTATTGAAGTTTATTTATTATTGTAGTTACATGCTGTGCCTGCAGACTATTTCACCAAACCATACAACATGGATTAATATAAGAGATACTATGCATATGCTATGTATCCGTTACCTAGTACCCATGATACAAGCGTAAGCTTAATATGGGGCTAGATGGCGCTGTGTGATAAGTCCTTAACAGTGCAAAATAATCCTTTTTTTTGTACTTGGCTTAAAAATACCACCACTATGTTCAAAGCCCTAACTGCCCCTCGCGAATGCCACACACGTGTTCAAAGCAAACAGATGTACTGAAGTCAATGAACCTCTTCTTCTATCTATCTATCCACTGCCAATACAGATTTGCAGCCGACTATGCGAACTAATACTGGCTATTAATAATACTAAGTGTTTGTGTTGAGACTTTGTAAGGCATAGGAGTTAGTAAGCTTATGTAGGTACCTACTTGTATCGTTGCAGAACTACTCACAGAGTTTTTATTAGGCAAGTACATACATACTATGTAGGTACTTGAGTGCGTATTTTGTATGTAGGTTCTTGTACCCTGTGCTGCAAGGCGGGCTGTAGCAAAACGCGAACTTATAGGTTTACGTTAAAACTTCACTTAGTTCCTATGAAAAAAGTATCAAACATGCACACACTATCAATTCACGATATGTCTTAAGATTAACCTATTAGTAATATGTACAATAACAAAAAAAACTGCGACATATGTACCTATTACAACATAAAATAAATAACTTAACTTTAAAAACTATCACGAAAATTAAACATAATTTGATGTTTGTAGCTGTAAGGTCATTCAAACCAAGGCTTATCTATCGAGCCCAACTTAAACGCACTGCGTTGCCAAGCGTACTTCACACATAATCGGGTACTGAGACTGTTTTACTTATAGACTGAACATTGTTAAATTGTTTATTTATCTATTTATACATGGTTGTGTAATAATAATATGAACTTTGTATCATTGCATAAAGTTTGTTTCACATAAAAACTGGCAAGCTTATAATAGACATAATATATGTACTTTGATAAAGCTCGCCTAAATGACACTGCATGGAGAATGCCGACTTACAAATTTTGTATTGACATATTAAATTCATCGCCAAAGAAATGTTTTCTTGGATCTACCTACATCTATAGTAATATTATAAAGCTGAAGAGTTTGCTTGTTTGTTTGTTTGAACGCGCTAATCTCAGGAACTACTGGTGCGAATTGAAAAATTATTTTTGTGTTGAATACACCATTTATCGATGAAGGCTAATGGCTATATTACATCACGCTGCAACTAATAGGAGCGAAGAAACAATGGAAAATGTGGAATAAACGGGGAAAATTATTCATCTTAGAGGGCTTCCGTTGCGTGAGCCGCGAAAACGGTTCAAGTAGTGGGTAAAGGCTATAATTTATAAAGCTGAAGAGGTAGTTTGCAAAAATAAATACGATGCCCTAAATAACTATTCCACGCGGACGAAGTCGCGCGCACAGCTAGTTATGTATAATGCTCATAGTGAATTATTAAATTCAACTGTTAAAAAAATATTTACATCTGCTATCACTATTAATCACCGAAGTAAGTACTTATTTTAGTTTTTACATTCATATCATAATACCTTGTAATAACCTAGTACCACAAGTGCTTTGTGTCTTTCATCTTAAACGACAATGACCAATCAATACACATATTACTCCAAGTTCATGGAACTGGTAGTAGGCTTACGTCACCTATCGGAACAAGAGGTATGGTTGGTATGTTTAGTCTAAAAATAGTTGTTTTAGAAGGACAAAGCCGTAGTTAAGCTAATTTCCTGTTATGATGCTGCATTTGACAAAGAGAATGCAAAATACGCTTGAGTTTTAAACGGTGTCGAATTTTGTTTTGATATTTAACGAGCAAAGTTTGGTTCGTAGTTTTAAGCAATTTTTTGTGTCCAAAAGACTTAAAACCAAAGTTACGTTATGTCCCACATTGTTGTTCTAACCCTATACCTATGATTTGGTAGTTTAATGTTTTCTTAGATAAAGTACTTGATGAGAAGTACAAAACCATACATTTTATAACGTTAATTTTTCAAGAGGCGAGGTCTTTATATGATCGCCTACAAATATGAGATTTATTGTAAAATATGATATGAGATTTATTGTACGAAAGTGGGATTTTTTGGGCTACTGCATTTTAAATAAAACAAATATTTCTGATTCATTGTTGTAATATAGCGGAAAAAATTGTTTAGGGCATGATTTGACGTCATTGAAAGAACAAATCAAACTGATGAAAAGTCTGATGGTAGCTTAAAAACTATAGTCATGAACTCAAAGATCTAATGCAGAGATTATTTGAACTACTTAGATAAACACATTTATATTCCTAATAGTTTCGACGTGTGTGATTATTTTTGCTATTTTTTGAATGAACAAAAATATATTTTCTTTTGACCATTTTCTGATAACTCTGTATTAAATAGGGGTCCTAGAGACAGCTGTGGAACACCTGTGAGATAATCCCCAGTACTTAGGGCGTAATTATAATGGGAGCTTTTAACCTAAAGCTGTATTTGAAACGAGTCCTAAAACTTACCTTGGTTTGGATGTAGCTACATCCATAAATGCAGTTTATATAATGCCTTAGTGTAAATTGTCAATAATGAAATTTTGTTTGAATGCAGGCACATGCCTGCATTCAAACAAAATTTACAATTACAATATAAGTAGGTTAGGTAAAAACATAATTATAGCTACATAGCTATAATTATGTTTTTACCTAACCTACTTATATTGATTCGTCGGTAGGTTGTGTGCTTATTATGATATTTTCATGAAAATCCAAACACCAGTGATCAAAAACGTCTATAGATAATTGCAACGCAAATCACCAATACGTTAAAAGATTGCATTGATTTGTGTTAGAATAGTGTTGTTTATTCTGGAAACAGACGAACTATTACCATTTTGTTTTTGTGTATCCTGATATCCTGAGAAAGATTTTCTTATGTCACGGCTTCCCATTCCGACTCCCTGCGTACTTCCTGTGTCCTCCGCTTGCACAGAAATCTAAATAAACTGTTTATTTAGATTTCTGTGTCCGCTTGTGTATCCCTGACTTCAACCATTACAGCCTTTTCTACCACTCTTCTTTCACCATGCAGGCTATTATCGTTTGTGGAATGACCTGCCACTTCATATTAGGCAGGCCAAATCCCTTCCCATTTTTCAGAACTTGGTTCATAATAAAATTATTATATGCATATCTAGTTTGTGGACTTAGCTTTTTTCCCCCTTCTTTTTGAGTAGGTTTATTATGTGTTGTTTTCCTTTCTCTGTTTGTATAGATGTAAATGTAGGCATTTAAAATGTTTTTAGGTTTTTAGTTGTTCTATTTGTTAAATATTATGTTGTATTAGTTTTAGTAGGTACGCCAGCTTCACTGTTTTCCTATCGTTGTTTTCCAAACTAGGTTGCCTGGAAGAGATCACTCTAAGTGATAAGGCCGCCCTCTGTCCCAATACTATGGTCTACGTATTTTCTTTATGCTTGTGTTCTTTTGCTATTGGTGTACATATTTGTTCTTTTGCTATTGGTGTACATATAAAGAATTCTTGATTGATTGATTGATTGATTGATTGATTATGTCATGTTTAAATTTCAGACAACAGGTTCCGCTAAACAGATTACTTAAACTCATCATGAGATAATTTACGGCAATTACATCGCTAACTCTACCTCGCCGGCAACTCAGTAATAAAAGAGTATCATCAAATAAACGAAAACTCTTAATTATAGTTGAGCACGAGTTGAACCTAATTTAAAAGCTTAATAAAGCTCAGTGCTCGCGAAAGTGCGAGAGGCTTTCAATTTGGTCCATAATTGGCACCGTCCGGATAGGCCGATGATGTTTAAGTGCTTTTAATGTTTGCCTCGTTCGGGCGCTATCGGCGGGCTCAGGGCTCTGGGCTCAGGGCTGAGGGCTGCAGCCTCACCTTGGAGAGTAATTATAATGATCGGCGCCGGGACACCAGACTGGAGGGGGTCCTTCCTGGAGAGGCGTGCCGGGTGGCGCAGCGGGGGTACGCCCACGCGCGCTCCGTCCCCGTCCCTCCCCCAGCTCGCCGGCGCAGCCCTCTCGCTCGCGCGGCCCGCCGCTACCCCCACGCCCCGTAATAACCCAATTTGTAAGAACCCCCCGTTTTCAAGGACGGCCGTCGGTCTTTATGGCGGCGGCGACGGCGGCGTTGATTCCCGACCTTGTTTATTTCAGTTTCTTTTTGTTTAGGAACTCGCTGAACTTATTTTCGTACGTCTGAACCCGGCCGGGGTTTGTCGGGAAATTCTCTTGTTTTTTCTAGTGTCCGTGGGATTGATACGAGCACATAGGGCGTAGGCTGGCAGGCCGGCGGTAGGCTCTCACCTGCCGCCGATATCAATTATACAGCGTTCAAAGGCGCCATACGGAGGCGTTCCTTTGGGCCGCTGTAAGTAATTGGACGTATTTGTTTGAATGTCGATCAGCAGCCCGTGAATTTGTTCGTTACGGTGGGTAAATAGAATGTTTTTGGGTTTGGTTTCACGACAAAATGTGATTCAGTTGTTACATTTGTTGCTCGATTTTTTTGGAGCTAGGATATTCGGATCCATTAGGCCTGATGTGTGCTAAATTGAGCGCACGCCGCGCCGGGTCAAAAGTAACATTATTTAAATGACGTGTTATAATTGTGTTTGCGGCAGTGTAAGTATGTGAGTGCGGGGAATGCCTCATTTGTTTAGGGCCATAAAGGTCAAGGTCGTCCAAGGCACCCTTATCAAACCCCGTCCTTTCGTTCCGTCTAGACGGCTTCACACCTCCAACCCTTTGGATCTGTGATCAATTACCAAATTTATTTTTCCTCTTTCAAGAACACTGTTTTCAAACAAATTCTCACTGTTTGTAATCACAGTTGGTAGAAAAATGGAGCCTGAAGTGGCCTTAATTTGATTCCTTCCTGAATTTTCTTTGTAAAACAGAAGCCGGACATTAATTTTGTATGACCTTCAGTGATTTTGATTAGATTGGAGCTTTATTAGTTTTAGTCTTTATTTATGCCAATATTCATCAAGCTTACGAAGGCGTAGAAATGTTATCGGCAAATTAATTATTCTAGAAGTATCTTGAAGTACCGTTGTGTTGTCGGTCGGGGATTTTGGACCAAGAACATTCCTATGCTATTGTTTAAATTCAGGATGTACTGAACGTGAGTAATGACAAAGCAGCCTTTTAATACTAATCAAACGCGCTTGAAAGAATGGACCTATATATATGTGAATATTGATTAAAATTGCAAGAAATCATGAAAAATATACTATATGGACTTATTTAACTGAATATTAAAATTGGTAATTACTTGTGTTGAATCTGGTCGTTTCAATGTAAAATAAGTATGTATTTACGAAAGAATAGTTTATTTTATGTATTATATCCGTTATCTAGTACCCATGATACAAGTGTAAGCTTAGTATAGGGCTACATAGATGGCGCTGTGTGATAAATCCTGTAAAATATTTATTTGTATTCATTTAATTCGCGAAAATACTAACATTCAACAGCTTCTTCCTAAACGGTGACTAAACTTTCAACAGCATAAATATGTACATATATGCGATACTGAACATATTTATCATTATATAAATATCTCACAATGTTCAGTTCCGTTCATTTAATTACGAGGGTCATGTTTATTAGTATATAAATAATTGATATTATTTATTCCTATATACATTTGTAAAAAGATAAACATAAAGAATCTTTATTGATAATGTAAAGTTGTAATATACATAGGCATAAGTACTAATATCATAGAATATGCTACACAAATTACAATATATCGTCAAATTGAATTTATAACATTTAGTTTTAATATAATTTTAGAAGTTGCAATGTCTAGTTTTATTAATAAAATAATGAACATTTTTGTTATTAAAATCATGTCAAACATAACAATAGGTATTTAATCATACAATATGTCAACTTAAATAAATCTAGGTACCTACTATCAGTTATTATACGATGTGCCTTACTATACACGAGTATAGCAAAGAGAATGTACACCATACGAGCCGTAGTGACAATATGCGTGATACATAAATAACCTCCTCAATATGCATGTAAAATATACATAACTACGAGTATATAACTGTTACAGCCACTTTACTAATTATGTTGAAGGCCAGCGTTATAGAGCCTTTTCGTGAGAGTAATTTTTGTAACGCATATTTTAATGGGTTGTTTTTGTTTTTTTTTTCGTGTAATGTCCTTGTTTTAAGTTTTAATTTAGTACATTTGTTAAATACCTAACCTTAAATAGGCTCGCATGGCAGACTTAAGTCGAGATAAAACTATATATATATAGATTATTTTATTATGCTTATTTTATTTATGTATAGGATGCTTTTAGTAGCAAAAATGGATATCGTTTTCCATTAACTTTTGACTACTTTAACCTATTCAAAGTTAAGTTCCACGTAGTGTAAAATCAATTAGTATTTAAAAGAACTTTTTTATTCATTTTTTTGGACTCCATCATTATACCTAATTCTTTTTTATACAAATAAATAAAAATTTTACACACTCACCAAGAACAGGGTGTTATTTTAGAAAATAAATAAGCCAGTTTAAGTTAAGTACATTAAATACAAAGAAACTGAAAGCTCGAACAAGGTACAAGTGAAGTTTGATATACACATAATTACTGTTCATATATGCCTTTTCATTTCCACACGCCAATTTAACTCCAACATGAACTGGAATATTAATGAAAAGCAAACACCGGTTAGGTGCCCTAGAAACCCTATATAGGGTTACTTGGAATAAACAAAATATAATGTTGTTTTACTAATATTGAATAGTGACAAAAATAAAGGTAGAAAATCATGTCGATCAGGATCTGACCCTGAGTTATGAAACTTTAAAGATGGCTAAAAATATCTCCTCCTCCTCCTAGTGCCATATTTCTCATTACTGAGGGTCATGACTCCCTGCAGAATTGATTCACTGGGAAAGTTTTCTTGGGCAAGTACTGGGCGTCCAGATCTTGAAAATTTCTCAATATTTCTATGACCACAATAAGTTTTTTTTTGAAAAAGTGTTCATTGAAATAGACTCCTGCATGATTTTGCACTATTACTGTAGGGAAACTGCCTATTATAAAATACATAAAAATAGATATCCTACTCTACATGATCTCAATAAACCGTCCTGACTGGCGATAGTTATTCATATCCCTGTAAAGAAATACGAATTAAATCTGCTTGAGGTTCGTGAATTATTAAAATGCTTCGTTCTATTGATTTAGGGACTGTTTGGTGAGCCAGGATCTGTGTGTGCTTGTCTTTGTTTTAGGTATTGATGAGCATAAATACTATAGATAAGTTAAGCTTTTATTGGAAATGAGCAAAAATAATCACGACCGGCAGGATTCGAACCTGCTCATTTCTGATTACCAGCCAGAAATCCTTAACCGCTAGGCTACGGTCTACTAAACTGTCAGGCGCAAATTGACACAACAAAAGTTAATCAACCATAGCGCGGGTTTAGCACTTGACAAAATAACTCATACTCCTCCTCCTCTAGGCGATAGCTCAATGCTGAGCATCGTGATGACCCCGACCAAAATTGTGGACCATTAGACGCCATTTGTCACGATCGGTAGCTTCGTGTATGGCAGCACTTGCTTTGGCGCCAATGTGTTCAGCCACCTGATCGGACCATCTTGTAGGGCTTCGACCTCTGATCATACGCCCATGTGCAAGGATATGGACAATTTTAATTCTTCTAAGCTGGTAACTGCTAAAACATTACCTTTACTAAAGCATTCAGCTGTACAAAAAGCATAAGTTTTACATACAGATTTTTTATTATGAAAATATCACCCGATTTCCCTTTCAAAGGTGATAAATTCCAGCAATTTACGGTACAGAATCCTTTTGTAGGTACACGGATTTGACTGGAATACTAAATGTTCCTGACGTTATAACGACCTAGTATTTAATCAAAATCTACATTTAATTTTCACTCTCAAAGCTTACAATTTAGTATTTTCAAAGGCAGTTTCTTTGATAAGTCCGGAGGGCAACTTGTCATTTTAATGTAGAGCAGACAAAAAAATTGCGCCTGAATAGGACCTCTGGAGAGGTCAAAGGTCGGCTTTTGGAAGTGATTTTAGTAACTTTGTTCTATTTTAGCTGCATATAATATTCTGTCAGAAACAATATCTGAGACTAGAACTGAACGTGGTTGTAATTTACTCGTAGTTTCTCATATTCACGTGACGACATTGAATCTAGGGAGTACTAATGCATATTCGTCCTTTCTTGTCCTATTTTTCAGATTCAGATTCAGATTCAGATGTCATTTATTCGCATGTAAAATGGGTACAGTAGATCTAAATTAATATAAAGTTTCACCATTACAACCTTACATAAGGTACGCAAATATAATATTTTTTCTTAAATTCATATAGATGGTACTTGATTAAAATTCATTAAATATACTAATTTTACTTATAATTTTATTATTTTTCGTGGTAAACATGAAATCTACAAGCTGTTTTGTCCAGAAACTCCTTTACTGTATAAAAACTCTCACTGATCAACCACTTTTAAGATTTGGTCTCCTCACAATTTTGAAAAGATCTCTCTTTGAGTTGTATTTCCTCATAACTGGGGATCGTTATTTCCCCGCAGAATTAATTCGTTATGGGAGTTCTCTTGGGCAGATACATCGTGATGGGCGCCCAGGTCCTTCCAAGGAATACGTATAGCGTGGTCTCAAATATGTCGGTTTCCTCACGATGTTTTTCTTCACCGCTAATCGAGTGCAAATCCACACTTAACTAGAAACTACAAGTCATTGGTGTAGGGCTGGATTGAACAGGGGTGCGTCGGGACGAAAAGCAAACGATGAAACCGCCGAGCCACACTCGCTTTTTCGAAAAGATAGATCATCGAATAATAGTTGATACTTCTAATTTCCAATTTGTTTAATTGAACTACAAACGGTGATACCGAAGACTTTTGTAATTAATATAGATTTTTTTCCTCCATTAACTGGCATTAAATTAATTCATAGAAATGTTTTACTACGAGAACTAGTTATACAGAAATTAAGCTTACCGTACTTGAAGTCTGTTAACAGAAAGAAACACTTCTCAGTCAGCTCTAAGTATTTCCTCCTTCTGTGTCGTGTCTTGAAAAGCAAGATGTCAGAAAACATCAACTGATTTTTCGGTCGAAGATTTCAGCAAAATTCTTATTTCGCCAGACTCGCTATTTTCGACTATTTAAAAAGAATTTTCATTCTGAAAAGCGGAATGGAGGCACATTTCTGTTAAGATTTTTTCACTTGAATGGAGAATGTATTTCTATTAACAGGTCGTTAAAAAAATGTCGTCGATTTTTGGCCGAGCTATTGGTTCTCGCGACGAATAAGATTCGTTCCAATTTGCGTTAATTAATCGGATTTCAAAGTATTTGTTTACGTTTCTATGTCATTGTTCTTTGTACACAATATTTTATATTCGCATTGGCACGATATTTTTTTAAATATAATATATTTATTGAAAAAAACTTACAAAACATATTTTACTAATTAAAAATAAAAACTTAACTAACTTAAAGATGGGCGGAAAATTAAAACGTTTATGTTATATCCTATAATAAAATTTATTAAACAGTATTTTTTTTCATACCTACTACACTTGAATAAAAAAAAACATACAACAAGTTATTTTTCTTCCAGTTTGGAAAGCTTACGCTCAGTATGCATAACAGAATAGCTTATAGAAGCAGAGGCATGACGCTTGAAATCGAGGTCGGGCTGAAATTCAGGAAAACTAGCGCTAAGCACGCACGGAAGCTTTCACCAGACCAAACTTTTGAATTTGCGCCCGGACAAAATCGGAACTAAAATATTCTCACAAGGATATGAACATTATAGTAGTTTATGCAACTGCCATATAATGAAGTAATAGTAACGAGTATTTTAATACCCGTGTTATATGCAGTTGCATACACTACTTTATCTTCACTAATGCATTGATAATTTATTAAATTAAATTCACGCGTACGTGTATTGTCACAGTGATTTTGCCGCCATTAAAATCTAACCAACGAGAGTGCAGCGCGACCAACCTGATTGGCCCTGCAATCAGGTTGGTCACGCTTATTCGATGTTATAATGAGCTATTACGATATCGATGTGGATATTATAACATCATGTGAAATTGCTTAAATTGAGTGTTTTGTTGTCTGTGCTATAACAGTAGTAATTATAAGTCAAGTATTGGAAACATAAGTAGAATGTTACAACATTAGTGTAGATAAAGGTTATTATGTAACAACATTGTTGCCACCAAACGTGATCAGATCTCTTGCGTGAATTGTAGTTCTATTTATTATTCTGTACTTCGTACGAGCCTTCTATTCAGGCTTCAGTTCCCGGGAAACTATTCCAACTGTATAAACTATAACAATATTATACATTGCTCGTTTTCTATGCATCAATTTTAAACAAGCCTGGCTTAGCATTCAACGGACTGTGTTCTAATATTTTTAGTCGAGATTTAATATTTTAAGCTGAAAGTTTGAGAAATTTTACCATTATTTTATATAAGTTCTACAATATTTGGTTCACAGGTAAGTTTAGGTACTGATTTGGTACTGAGACTAGAACTTGTTTCTTTTTGTTGTTTGAATACTTTTAATTTTAGCAAGCGACTATAATACATTTAAAGAAACGATAGCTATATCACTTATAAGCTAAAGTGGATCTTAAGAATACACTCACTGACAAATTAAATAAACATTAGATCTAGATGATAATTTTATTCTAGCTCTAGTAATTCATAAACTTTGATGCGATTGGCTCGAATTAAGGCCTAATGGTCTGCTATGAAATCAATTACCTATTTACAAGTTAATGAATTATCAAGATATCTTATAATAAAAAGATTATTTTTAAAAACATTTTTAGTGGAAAGCATTCGGTACAAGGTTTTCCCTGGACGCGAAAACTCAGTTCCAAAGGTCATTGACACTTTACCTGCTTTCATATATAGTAGACTGATATAAAATATTTCTTTCTTTAGCAAGTACGTAATGTAACATCAATTAAGTATAATTTCGATTAATGCATGCATATTCAATAAAAAGACATCGTATTGTACCTGAAACAGAAATAAATCATTTCTACAACTACACTTACTAATGACTAACCTTTACTCATAATAGTAGGTAATAGGTACTTATAATCAACAGCAACTCTAGTGGCGTAAACCAAATACCACATAAAAGCCAAACCATTTAACAATTCAAACAAAAATCACGAATTCGATAATAGACAGCGCAGCAAAAAACTGCGCACCTCATCGGTCACGTAAATACCGACAAAAATGCAGTGCAAATAAAAATCCGCTCGGCCTTGGAAAACACACTATTGTGTGTTATTAGAGTGTATATTAGCTTTGGCGCGCTGATAGCGGCTTGCACGGGGCTATTGCCCTCCCCACTCCACTGCAAGGCCACCCAGGGCCGCACTCGTAGCCATGGCGACAGCCAGCCTCCCCCCCCCCGTCTCTACGCGACGCTCCTGCCCCACCTCTGCCTCTCGACTCCTCCGCTCCGCTTATTATGAGCTTTTCAATTTGCCTCAATAGCGAAATCTTTACCTCAAGGCCGGGTATTTAGGCAGGTGCCGGCCCTGGGAACCTCTAGCTCTAGTATTAATAGTTTCGGGAACTGTTCCCTCTCTAATGTTTAAGTTTGAGGTTAGGTTGAAAATGGAAAATCAATCGGACGATTTCGAGCAAAATGTATACTTGTATTAATCAGTGTCGGTATTATTGTGATAATTAGTTCCCGTGAACTTAATTTACGTTCCTTGCGCCCCGAATGAGTCAACTTTGATATCAAAATATTATTCCGACATATTTTAATTAGGCTTGGAGTTTGTTCAGCGTTATTTGTGTTCACTGTTCGGAGTTGGAAGTTGATACTATTGAAATAAGTCAATAATGAACTGAGAATGGATATTAAAAGGTCATAAATGTTCCATTATGTGGTATTATTTGGCATGATTCAGTATCTATATCTATTTAATAATTTTACATTGAATTGTCTTAATAATCCCATTTCAAAATTCTACTTTTTAGCATCTAAGTATGAATGAAAACACAATGTAGTAGATACATTCTTAATGTTTATTCACACACACTATAATTACAAACTTGGGCGCCAGGGCCTCTTGGCCCGAATCTTATCACTAAACTATATAATATAATCAGCATAGCGCATGGGTTTTTTTACCATGCGCTTGCTAGCTTGGCGTTCTGACTCTAACATAACTGACTCGACTCGCGCGGAGTCCGGTGAATTTTCAAGCGACGCCGCGGGAGTCGCTGTCATTGGACCATTCAAATCGTTGCTTTCATTCGGCGCGTTCACAGGACGCGCGGGAAGTTTAAGTGATGGTGCTATATACTCCCCCTCCAGGTTGGAAGAACGTCTCGTTTCCGACCTGGGATTGCAAGGTCTACCTCGGGGTCGTTTTGGTAAAACGGGAGGGCCGGTATTAAAATTATTATTGACTGGAGTAAGATCCATACTGTGATACTTTCCTATTGGATGGCCCTTGGAGTCCACCAATAAGAAAGTAGTAGGACTAACAACCTTTTGGATAAAGTAAGGGCCGTCCCGTTTGGGCATGAATTTTGACGTTATTCCCTTGCTTGCATCGCTAATATTTTTCACGCTAACAAGGACTGCGTCTCCCGGTTGAAGTACAGGAAAGGGGCGACGGGCGTCGTCGGCGGTAGCCTTGCGCCGGTCCTGCTGCTGTTCAACGCTCTCCCTGATATCACGTAGTGTGTTCACGAAGGACTTCAAATAAGGAGTGATCTGCGGAACAAAATTATCTTTTGTAAGAACAGAGCGTAGATCGTGGGACGCGTCAAAAGGGGTTCGTAACTCACGAGCAAAATTCAAATAGGCAGGTGTTCTGCCAGTGGTCGTACATACCGCGCTGTTCATGGCAAAACGTACATGCGCTAGGTAATCGGGCCACTTAGTATGAACCTTTTTAACTAGTATGGCCAGCTGAGTTTTCATGTCTCTATTTTTCCTCTCAGCTGGGTTTGCCTCAGGGTGATAAACGGGAATTAGTTCTTGTTTTACATCAAGCAAATGCATGCACTGCTGCATAACTGCCGATATAAATTGTACGCCATTATCAGAGATGATGCGACGGGGCACGCCATACCTTAGGAAGTATTCTTCTAGTAGCTTACGCGCGCATGCCTCGGAAGTGGCGTCGGCGAGACTAAACAGCTCGACCCACCTGGTGGCGACGTCCTCCACGAGAAGTACCCAGCGCTCCCCCTGATCTCCTGGTGGCAGAGGGCCAAAAAGGTCGATAGCTAGAACCTCTCCTCTCTGCTGCAATACAGGAGTCTGCAAGAGACCTGCTGGCTTTTGGTTGGATGGCTTATATCTAAGGCAGTCAGCGCATTGTTTCAAATATTCGGTAACAAACCGCCGCATGCCGGGGAAATAGTACCGCTCTCGCAGCCGATATAACGTTCTCTCGATACCTTGGTGACCAGCCGTGGATGAATCATGTAATTGTCTCATTACTTCCCCTCTCATAGATGATGGCAACACCAGCTGTACCTCCTCGAACTCACCGTCAGGGTCATATCGATACAGTACTCCCTGTGATACGATATATCCGCGCTCTGACCATTGGGCGACTGGAAGTTGCTCAGCACCCTCAAGAGCCTCGATGATTTTGCGCACGTCTGAGTCTTCCATCTGGGCAGCTCGGAGGTCAGCGGCAGTGGTGTGCGGGAAGTCGACTGTCACGGAACACACATCACAGTTAATATCTTCATCACACGTAGGTCTACTCAACATATCTGCGAGAAAGTTGACTTTCCCCGGTGCATATTCTATACGCAGGTCAAAACTCTGCAATTGCAGGGCCCACCTGATAAGACGGCCGCTAGGTGTTTTGACTGTGAACAACCACTTCAGTGGTTGGTGATCGCTTTTAACAATACAAGGATGGCCATCAATATAACCTCTGAACTTTTCTACAGCCCAAACCACAGCAAGAGCCTCCTTTTCGGTGGTCGAGTAATTTTGTTCGGCTGGAGTAAGAAGTCTACTTGTATATCCTATTGGTCTCTCGTCATTACCTTCTCCTTGTAACAGCGCAGCACCGAGAGCATGATTACTAGCGTCGGTGCGGAGGATGAATGGCTTACTGTAGTCAGCCTGTATTAGAATGGGCGACTGACACAGCTTTTGCTTGAGCGTTTCGAAAGCATGTTGCTGATCTTCTTGCCACCTCCATACCTCTTTTTTTCGCGTGAGTTTGGTCAGTGGCTCGGCCGTCTTAGAGAAGTCTGGTATGAATTTCCTAAACCAAGAGCAGGTTTGCAGAAATGACTTAAGTTGTTTAAGGTTACCTGGCTCCTTCATTTGCAGGATGGCGTCCACTTTTGAGGGATCTGGTTTAATACCTTGGGGTGTAATGACATGTCCCAGATATGTGATTTCTTGACGGGCAAAGAAACATTTGTCACGGTTTGCCTGAAGTCCAAATATCCGCATGCGATCGAAGACCTTCTGTAGGTCCTGCAGGTGATCCTGAAAGCTTATAGGAGTCATAACGAGGGCATCGTCTAAATAGGCTACTAAGGTAACATCCTGTAGCGAGGACCCAGATCGGAATCGGTCCATCAGTCTTTGGAATGTTGAGGGAGCATTCTTTAAACCGAATGGCATCCTTTTAAAACGGAAAGTTCCAAAAGGCGTTATGAACGCAGTTTTGTCTTGGTCTTCTGGCGAAACTGCTACTTGCCAATAGCCGGATTTTAAATCAATGCTGGACATAAAAGAACCACTCTTTGTATTTTGAATGAGTTCATCGATAATAGGAATGGGATAATGATCAGCCTTGGTGATGCTATTAAGTTTTCTGTAATCTACACAGAACCTAACACCTCCTGTCTTTTTGGGTACAAGCACTGCCGGTGCAGCCCAGGCCGATTCACAGTCCTCAATTATACCATCTCTCAACATTTGGTCGAGCTCCTCTTTCATTAGTGCCTTTTTAGCGGGTGTGAGTCTGTATGGCGGTACATAGATAGGTGGGTGATTACCGGTATCAATGTGATGTTGCGCAAAAGGAGTAGGCTCTCCCCCTGCTTGGAAGATGTCTTGGTTCTTCCACAGAAGGTCGGCCAGCTGCTGTCTCTGCTCTCCACTCAACATCAGCCCCTCATCGTCACGAAGGCAGGCTGCAGATACCACGCTGGAGTTGTCCGCTTCAAACTGTAATTTATAAACATGTTGGCTGTTTGAAAGTGTCCAAACAGATTTATCAAAGTCAAGCAACATCCCAGCTGCTTTAATGAAATCAATCCCCAATAGTGTATCGTTAGAGCTGTCTGGGAACACAATACATTCGAGTTGGATGCTTCTATTTTCAACAATTTCAAAGTTAACATCAGTCAGTAGGACTGGTCGAACTTGGACTGAACCATCAGCCAGTCGCACCTGTCTGGTGGTTTCCTTGAAAGCATGGTTGATCTCTCGAAGGTGTTTGTACAGTAAAGATCCAATAATGGTTCTCTTAGACCCTGTATCAAGTAAGCCATTATCTTTTTTATTAAGCACTGACACACCAAGAATGGGTCGAAGGCTCTTTTGTTCATTACTACAATAATAAGAAAATATTACCTGGTAGTCCGTGGGATTAGGCGTGGGAGTTGCCGTCTCAACCTTACCATCATTGTCATTGTGGTGTTTCTGTGGGTATGAATCTATACAGCTGTCAACCAATGCAACCGAGTGAGAAAGATCCAATGACATTACACATGTATTAGCGCACTTAGAGCACTGACTACGAGTGACACCCTTTTCTCCACATTGATAACATGATGGTACAATATCATTGCCAATATTAGCCTTATTCTTTAACTTAATGCAAGTGTCTCTAGTATGGCCGCGGGAGCGGCAGTAGAGGCAGTACAGCTTCGGTTCGGCTTGAACATGTTGATGCGCGGCGACAGCAGAGCGTGCGGCGGCAGGTGCAGCACGCGCGGTAGATGCATAAGCGCCGGCGGCGGGCGAAGCGTGCGCGGCAGCGGGCGACGCGTGCGCGGCGGCGGTCGGCAGAGCGTGCGCGGCGGCGGTCGGTAGAGCGTGCACGGCAGCGGCCGGGGCGCGCGCAATGGCGGCGGAGGCAGCAGGTGGCATACTTCGCTTCTGATGCTTGAATTCATCCTCATAGGTTTCTTCAATCTCTCGTACTTTTGACAGTAATTCACCGTAGGTATTAAATTCATCGCGCCGAAGACGTGATCTGATTTTGTGATGAAGGAGGCCAAAGATCATATCAAGCTCTGCTCTCTCACTTATATCACCCCTCGGTAACTTCGCCAGTAAGGCTCTAGCTCTAGCCGTGAAAATCTCAGTTTTCTGGTCGTGTTGTTGTGGATTGTTAAAAAGCTCTCTGTATAGCTTATGCGGAGGGCGTCGTTCCCCGAATGCATTTTGAAGCGCTACGATAGCTTCGTCGAAACTGGTTACGTCATGCCTGGTGCCTTGCCACCATACTGCCGCGTCTCCCGTCAGCAGCATCGAGAGGCCGCGCATCGCGTTCTCTTCAGAGATGTTACTGCACTCCCGGTACGCTTGCATGGCGTCGATGAATACCTCGACCGCCTCGCCCGACGCTCCGCTGAAGCGCGCCTTGCACGCAGCGAAGTGTCCCGAGGGCGCGGAGAAGGTCTGGTTGAATTCATGCGGTGAGTCGAGACGAGGCCCGAGCACACGAGTCATTATGCGTTCGAGGGCCTCAGTCTGAGACTGCTGGAGCGACGCCATAAGCGAGGCAACGTCGCTCAAGGGCACGCCGGCGGAGGCCGACGCCGGGGCGGACTCGTCCGCCTCGTCGGCATCGTAAAACTCAGATTGACGGCGTGTTTGGCGTCGTGCACGCGGCATTATTGACGATTATACTATACTTCACTGCACAACAAACACATGCCCCAAAGTTGGGCAGCCACTTTAGCAACTATGAATGAAAACACAATGTAGTAGATACATTCTTAATGTTTATTCACACACACTATAATTACAAACTTGGGCGCCAGGGCCTCTTGGCCCGAATCTTATCACTAAACTATATAATATAATCAGCATAGCGCATGGGTTTTTTTACCATGCGCTTGCTAGCTTGGCGTTCTGACTCTAACATAACTGACTCGACTCGCGCGGAGTCCGGTGAATTTTCAAGCGACGCCGCGGGAGTCGCTGTCATTGGACCATTCAAATCGTTGTTTTCATTCGGCGCGTTCACAGGACGCGCGGGAAGTTTAAGTGATGGTGCTATAACTTGATAATCACGCTTACTGTTAATTTTTATTATGGAATTATATTTTACTGATTAATCGATCAGTTGCCTTGATTAATATTTGAATCAATATGGAATCACGAATAAATATTGCAATAATAAAAAATGCAATAATAATGTAATATTGCAATAGTAAATGTAATAATAATTATTACATTTTTGCATTACATGAAAAACTAGTTGTTCACGCTATCATAAAATAAAAATTCCTAGTGCCATTACTATTTTTCGGTGCTAACAAATAAAACCATAAATTTATAGTTGTTTACGTTAGAACAGAGGAACAATGATTGCATTGAGATTTTTATTACCTTTCTATTTATAATAGAAAAAAAACTAGCCATCGCTGTGCCTCCTGACTCCGTCCCTGTCGGGGATATAGTATGCCAAGTCGCAGTTTGCTATTTGCGCGCGCGGGGCCCCGAACTTGTAGGCAGATCTATTCTGCCTACATCTTGTACTGACACTACGACATTCTAACGCACATTATATCTGTATATTCTGTACTACTAGTGAGTGTTATGTTTTTTTTTGTCATTTTGATAGAGTAATTATGTAACAGCTATTATTACGCATCCTTTAAAAGCGATCAGGTATACATTGGGTTGGCTTGAGCTGTATTGTGATTAATTTATTACATGAAAAAGCTAGTTTTCTTTTGAATTTGATAATTTATGAAGGATACGGATTTAAAATAAGGTTGACTAGGCATCGGTAGGTATTTTACAGCTGTCCCTGAACATAAATTCTACCGATGCTTGTGTGTTTCCTGCGAACTGCAATACTGTCTTTAAATCTACAGTAAATAGGTTCCTTCTAAATAGGCATAGGCTGCAAAAAAAAATCGAGCTGTAATCAAACTTGAGCCGTAAGTGAGTGATATACATACTTCGTAAAAAACTAGTGTTATAAAAACACCATCTACAAATATCAGAAATACGAATTATGTAGTTGAAAAGAACTTTATTTAAAATAATAAGAAACAATATTTACTCATATTAACACTAATAGAACTAAAAAAGAGTATTTACATCTAAACTTAATTTAAACAATCTACATGTGGTATGGAGCCAAGAACGCTGGCTGCATTCCCACGCTGGATTGCTATAGAAATCCTTTGCGCAAGGAACCAGCCAGCGTTCTTGTCTCTAGTGATGTCAATCAACATTTTATTTAATTTTTTTATAAAAGACTTCGTGCTTTTACCCCACGGACCAAAAGTTTCGAAGCCAAGCGGTACGAAAATATAATCAGTCGATAATGATGTATATTTTCGCCGCTTGGCTTCTTCTGCTGCGTCCGCCGCGGCTCCTGCCGCTTGTACTGTTCCACTGAGGCGAGAAGGAGCTAGTGTATCGACGCAAGTTGCGTCCCATACAAGAGCTTTTCCCCGCTCCCAGGGAATCAGTGTGAGGCCATCGGGGCGCTTACCATCGTCACGGACCATGCCAATCGGTTCAAGAACTGATGGTACGTTGACAGTGGCAAGTGCCCGTCTCACTATATCATTCAGCGAGCCGTGGCGGGAGAATCTGCCTGCACTGCGAAGGCATGAAAGTCCGTGGAGGCCCATGAAAGTTGAAAATATATGAATTTTATGTACGACATGTTTCAATGTTAATCTAAGCCTTCCAGCTACCTAATAAACCATCGAACTAGGAGACAGCTTAGTAAATAAAACCATGGTGTGACACACGGAGTTAAATTTACAAATATGAATTTACTTTTACATCACAATTACATGATGTATGTTCTCTGTAATCTTCAATGTTAATTACTGAAAATTCTATCTTCTTCTTCCTATAGAATGAGAGTGGCCAACTCTGGTGTCTAGAATTAATCAATCCTCTCTCATAACATAAAAACTGCTGTTCTATCTAGACAAACAGCCGGGATCTACAATTTAACGTGTCATCCGACCCACGGGAAAAAAAATATGAAAGAATAATCTATCTGAAAACTGACGGTACATACAAATATGCGGTTGCAGGATTCAACAACCTTTAGCACCTGAAAGAGGACGCTTGCAGGATATTTTCTGACCCGTGAGTTGGTTTCTGAAAGTGATACTATTATATAAAAAGGCGACATGATTATTTACATATTTGGCTATAGATTATGTCATATATGGGGTTAAATAATCAGTGAACAAGAGAGAGATGACTTGCAAAAACTAAGTAATTCATGGATTTTTTAAGTATTCTAGTATAGTAAAAAGCAGTAGTAGCTCTCTGTGCACCGCCTTTTTGGTACAAATTGTAACACCTTATCGGAGAAAAAGCTGAACAAACATTAGCATTGTCCCCGAGCCTACGTAGGTAATAATTACTGAAAACACAGGCCGCTCTGATAAAATATTGTTCCATCCCGGACCATTATACGGACCAGTGTTGAAATGCCTGAAGCAATGTTTTTCATGAGCTCGTTTTTGATTTTTCGTGATGAAAACGGGTGATGAAATAACTAGAATACTAGAATCAATTAACCGCGTCTGGGTACGAAATAAGGTTCGCTTATTACAGACCTGAAATTATTACAAATAACGCGTTTTATCAAACCTTGTCCATAAGTAAAAAAAAATTGATTACAAAAATATTCAGGTACTTTGGTTTCTAGGTTAGATTGCTATTGTTCTATTTGGAAAAAAATGTACATATAAATCAACAATTTGAAGTAAAGACATACGATACTAATAAACTCTTAATAGAATTAAACACAAACGCGAATAAAATTATCGTCAATTTACCCCAGTAGGTATAAAGTTAGAGAGTTCGGTTGAGCAATAAATTAATGTAATTTATATTGTGCACGCGAGGAATTTACTAAATACATATTTAGTAGTGTTTGAATTCGGCGAGGTGCGAATATCTGGATAATCCACGGCATTAAAACTAGGTCCTCTTTTATAGCGTTAGGTAGTCACATAAATTATTCACAGTTCTTTCTTTAGCAGAGATTTGATGAGCAGAGCTTTTTACATGTAGTTTTTTTTAAATGACAATAATTTTCATTCAGTTTCAGTATCGCACTTATTCACCTTATGTGACCATGAAAGCAAATGTCAACTCACAGTTTTCGCGATACGCGATTTATAGTTTTATTGGAAGTATTCACTCGTTATTGTTGCGTATAATAACTGCATACAATTATACAATACTTGCAGCTAAAGCTACGGTATAAGGCAATATTATGTACTCCGGGCTCCGACTATGATGTTTCTCTACAGCACAGCAAAAGGCATCATAGGAATTTTCTGGGCAAACTTTATATGTAAAAGTTAAGGGTCACTGACGGAATGACATAGTGATCTATCAACGCACAGCCCAAACCACTGGACGGATCGGGCTGAAATTTAGAATCCAGGTAGATTTTCTGACGCTAAGAAAGGATTGAAAATTCCACTTTTAAAGGGGTTAAATAGGGAATACAATGTTTTACTTATAAATGCGTGCGCAGCCGCGATCACCTTTTAGTCGTGGTATATTTCCGACTCTTACTATGCTTTTTGTCAGGCAAGGTGCAGTCGAACACCATGTAACGTAAAAAAAAGGTTTCCCAGATTGTTACCAATGATACCGTTTAAATTTTAGGTAAATATAGTATCTATCTGAGCTCGGCGGCCCTGGGAAATCCATCAAAAGGATGGTTGCTATAACAACGCGCTTCAGCCTCCGATCTCACCGGTATCGATTGCTGACATCAAAATATTCCATTCGGCAATATTTACTGGGCTTGTTTGTGTTTGTACTGTGATAAAGTATTGTCTCCCATCGACCTGAATCTGCCTGGATTTGGACGAATTGAAGGTAGATTAGGATAAAAAAGAATAGCTGAAATGAAAGTAGGTAACGAGAAGTTCTAAATTCAAACTCGGGTTGGATAGCTGGTCGTGACGATTTTTATTGGCTAAGAAATTACACTTTTTTCAAGGTCTATAGATACAACGTTGATAGTTCAGAGTTCCTGCGGTACTGCTTGATACAAAGTACGTACAAAGTCTTTTACAACAACAATAAATTACAAACCGGACAAACGGATATTTAGAAACTAATACAAATATAATGTAGATCTGATAAATTTATAGAATGAAATCTATCTAGATTTATAGGTGAAGATCCTGATAATGTATTACCAACTAATACAAAAAATACATGATCTCATTATATTATGGGTACGGTTTTGTTTTGTTGCCAGGTCCAAACTGGCTTAAAGTCAGCTCAAAGGGCCGAGAAAGTAGTTGATTTGACGTTACTTTCATGTACAATACAACACATGTCCTCGCTCAAGGCTAATTGTCACCTGCTTTTATTATGTATTCAACCTTTGTATTAAGTTACCAAATACATAATTTGTAACTTACCTTTAAAGTGAGAATTTCGCCTTAATTTTCCAAGTTGCATTATAACGTAACATTTGTAAGTCTTTCAATAAACAAGAACAAATGATTTGGAAACTTTTAACTGAAGAACGTAACTGATTACGGATGTAACGTAAGTTGTAAAGTTATTGAGAAAGCCTACGTGTATGACGGAATTTTATATGAAAAGGAGAAAAATTGAACACGTCACTGAGTAAATAATAATTAAACGTGACAAACTTAACTGACAGGTTTAAGTTTAAGTTTTTTTTAAACAATTAGTTTTATAATTCTCTCATTAACAGTAGTACATTTTACATTTCAGCAAATAAAGAAATTGAATTGAAACTGAAAACTTGAATATGTGTAAAATAAATGATACAAAAAATACGTAAAAACGTACAAACTAAACTTCAGGACTGAAAACTTTAAGATTTCGAACGTTTAATTCCCATGAAACGTCATCTTTCTTATTTCGCTGAGTCATCATCTTTATGCCATGCATTTGAAATCAAGTTTGCAGCTAGTAACCTCATCTATTTTGGTCAAACTCAGTTCTGAGAGCCAGTGCCAGTACCTAGACCCACCGGTTGGCCTTTAAAATACCATGACCGTGAGTGTGGATTCAAGATCATTACGTAATCAGAACATCAATCTTTCCTTATCAGAACCGACAGTCGAAACCGACTCTATCACAAACGAGTAAGGTTTAAATTAACATGATAGAAATGCTGATTTGATATGCTCGCTACTTGTTGCATCGTAATTTTTAGGGTTATGATAGTTCCTTATTGATATGGCTTTATCACGTGTTATCAATGAGCCTATTTGTATCAAAACGTTTTTATAGAATGTCCTGGGTTTATTAAATTTGTTTGATATTGATGAGATAAGAGAAAATGTAAATTGTGTAATAGACAAAATTAGGTATTAGCTGTTATTCTCGTTATAATGAATATCAATATTTGTATTTATTTCTATTTCCTGAAATTTTACATATATATATATATATTTTACATTAGATAGGCTCACGCTTGACTACAACTTGCCAGATGTTAAGCGACGTTGTAATCTACGATCTAGCGCGCTTGCCTAGAAGAAACCGGTTTATATTTATGAGCTAGACTCATTTTTTTTTAAACCTCACACTCAATTCAAGTAAAGTAAAAATGAAATGAAAGTTCTTATAAAAATTATAATGATCACAGTCCTAGATGATATCCTAGTAACACAGATGCACAAAAAGTTTATTTCACCATCAACTTGGTAACTAGTGAGGTACCAACGTGGTTACCAACCGACCGAATAATAGAGCCAGAAAAACTCCAATAGATGTACCTACTTTGGAAGCAAAAAATCGGCATTCGCTTCGTGCAAATAAAAACGCAATGGCAGTGACGCATCTACACTATATTGCAAAGTAACAATGTACTTGTAATTTGTAAAATAATGCGTGATACTAAATCTGTGATGCATGTTACAAAATCATGATCTCATCATATCAATTTTATCAAATTTTAAATTTGTTTATTACAAACATAATGTCATTTGTATAAAAATATGCAAAATTGGATGACAATATAATACTTTAACCAAGTACTGATAACTAGATAAGCTTAACAAAATTGACTATTATGCATCTGTTTAGAGTTTCCTGAAAATATTGTACCGAACGATAGAAATGTTTTCAGTTAAACAAGACTTTTTCAGTAAACCGCGTCAGTGAAAGCGTTTCAGTCAACTGCGTCAGAAGGACAGTTTTTAAATATTTTCGACCAAAGGTGTAATTTTAGTAACTTTTTAGCCAAAGCTGACTTTTTACGATCCTCTAATCGAATTACAAGCGCAACGAGGAAGTGTATGGATAATGTTATGCAATTGTGACTTGTTTTGTTGGCAGGTGACGTCAGCCAGCTCGGTTCACGGCCAACACTCAAGTTCATGAGTTTTTTATCGATGATGCCTTGAGATTCGGAATGAGACTATGCATGTAAGGGGCCCTAAGTTTGCATGTGTGGTTCTGAGCGTGTGTGGAGCCCTATTTTTAGTAGTGGTCTAATACATTTCGCATGTGTGCGTTATATTAGGCTATGCATATTAGGTTTCTGTTTCTATGTGTGTGTGTGTGTGGCTATGCATAGGTAGTTTGCAATCTGGGAGGTCGCATCGTGTAAGCTGGATTTTTGTTCGTGTGAGTGTCTTTGTTCGCTTGTATGTGTGCTACTATTTTGGTTCTATTTTTGTTTTGCAGCTGGCAATAGAAGATGTCACTCACACCTTCAGGGTTATTTGACTGTAATCTGAACTCCAATCACTAACTAAATATGTAGTTGTTATATATAAACAAATAACTTTTATTAATTTTCTGGATCGTGTTAAGTGCTATTAGGTACAACATAATATGATTCACAAATCTACGATACATTTACTTCAAAGAAATATAATCTACGTAAAAATATTAACAATCATTTCAGTTATAAAGTTAACCCTGAAATAGATAAAGCACCTCGTATAAGAAACTACATCAAATAATATGATATACTTTTGACTTGCAACTCTGTAGAAACACAAAATAAAGAAGTGTCACTATTTTTTGTGGTTTCTGAAGATCTTTGCCAAAATGGCACATGAAATGTCTACGGTTTTTTTATAGATCATTAAACGCATCCTAGTAAGCTTTGTTCGGTTTTAGATTATATAAACTACCTACACTAAAACGTAGAAAATACATTTACATGTAAATGTATGTATGTATACAACCTAACACTTCCAGAAGTAACACCTCCAAATTGATTTTAAATTAAGAATTGGTATCACTTTCTCTTTGTCCATAAAATCGTTTATCTTCCTTCTAAGCAGGTATGTATTGAAAGTTCGATCAATACCCGAGGCCAGTAAAATATATTATTCATGGGTTTGCCAGTTCTATCGAAGCACGAACTTGAAACAGAATTAAACTACTAAATTGGTAGCTATTGAGGAGAAATGGGGCGGTAGGCACTAATTACTTAAAAACGGGCGGTGAAACGGATGTGACAGCTTTTTTACTCAAAAAGTTGATGAAAAAAAATCGATGTGATTAAGCAAAGATTTCATCATATTCAAAACAACTACAAAGATCTAGCTTATGACAAGTAACTGTGGAAAAACTACAGATTCACACAAATTAGTATACATAAAAATGCTTTTATGATCACATACATAATGTATATAATATTTAACAAACGAATTGCGGATTTATTATGCAACTCACAAATTCGTAATCTCAATTATAAAACGTCTCAAAAAGAAAATCATTAAAGCTCACCATATTATAAATACTATTTTATGCCAGCCATCAGTACTGTCATATTCACAAATATTTACCTACAAACGCTTAAACTGTTTATTTGAATGCCATTCGAAAATGAAATCAGATTCGTTTTGATCGAGAACTGGCATTTTAATTACCCAGATTTTTTTCGTGGCACCAATCGAAGATCGTAAGTTGTGGCTTTTATTATATTTTCTTTTTTGTAACTAAAACAAGTTTGCACTTGACCATAGTTTGCCTGATGGTAAGCAAAGGCTATGGCCTAAGATGGAGCGTGCTTACCTGATGAGATCCGATTCACTCTCGCTTTAAAGATCGCTGGATTATAGTGCTTGTGGAACAGGGAGTCACACAGGGAGTTTTCTATATTATTCGTAGTATTAGTGGAGTTCTGATACACAGGATACCCAGGATACAAGCTCAAAGCTCAGGGACCTTACGGTGAAGCCTGATGTAGTAAAACATACTAAAATATTATAAATATTGCATAAGATTCTATAATAATTCTACCATTCACTATCCCATTTATTGAGGCTGCTTTTGACCAGTAAAATAAAAGCTAAATAGGTGACAATAATTCTCTCTTTCGTTTAAAATTTACTTATGTAAATTTATTGCTACTTTATCAAAAAAAGTATAAATAAATATGCATAAAAAGTATCATTGCATATCGATTTTTATAACTTAATCAATTGTAATAATCATTTAATAATCATTTATTTAAAAACACATTTCATGAACACAGTACTTAAAATTAGTTATGTCATAATGCAATGATGTTATTAATAATTTACATTTACACAATTTAATTTAGGCTGCAAAGAGTATTTACATTGTGTGCCCTGACTACTGCTGTAGGATTCCCTGTGTTGCAGTAGCCAGGGTTCTTCCGTTGAAACTATGTTTCCCATCGGTTCAAACCGATGAAACTATTGTCTTTATGTTAAAATAGCCTCTGTTTCAATTTACAACAAAAGCATAATTTCAGTGAAACACATAAAATCAAAGAGTAATTCTGACTAGCGAGCTGTAAAAAAACACATCCGTGATTGATATTTATCAATACACATTACGTGACTAAATGCGATAACCTTTAACACCAAATATTAAATAATTTGGCATATGCACGGAGTTGAATAAACTTTGTCCTCCAAAAATCATGCAAGAAGTGCCTAATTTTTCTGGTATCTATGGACTATATTATGATAATTTTGCAGAAATTGTTATGATTTTTCAACACGCATTAATATTTTACACAGCGTTACAAGTAACTAAAGAACAACTAACGAGGTTATACAATAATGATATTTTGGTCACTTGTATACATATACATATATTTCATTTATACCTATGAAAATGGTAAAAAGGGGTAAATAGTTCTCTTCGTTATTTTGCAAATCGACTACAAATTTAGTAGTAATAGGAAGCTTTTCATGAATTTAAATGATTAAACTCAATATTTATTAATATTGATATACTGAAAACCATGAAAGGTAGTAATTTATTTAGCAGAAACTCTGTATTTCGCTACAAGATAACTTTTGACGTCTATTAAATCTGTTGGATTGATAAGAATTGTTTGTGACGTTCGATTAATGTGTTTTTCATTGCTACGCTTGCAATATGAGTAGATAGTTGAATAACAGTATACCTAGTTGTTTATTTGGTCAGTATATGGGATTTTTATTATAAAAAAAAAACGCCCATCGGGAACCAATAACAAGAATAGAATGGACGACGAATATACCGCACAACAAAGTAAATGCTGTGACTTTTAATAAAATCCTATATTTCGGAGGATAAGATAAAACTATTAGAACCGAACATATAACGACACTATTAGAGTAGGTAAAACCTACTAATAAACCAATATCTATTCAATTTATTTACATAAACCAACCTATATGCAAATGAATTACAATATCAAATGGACATTAGATTTTCTTGCCATTCTTCGAACGCAATATACCAAAAACCGCAAAAAACCAACTAGCATGAGGTACCTATTTTACTAAAGTATTTGCCAACCTTATCGTATCGCTCTCTATTAATATTCATCAAAAGCCTCCTGCTGTAAACCTGAATCTACTAACTTGTTGCTTTACAGAACCATTCACGTTATTCAAATTAGCGTTTCATGTCCCCACATCAACCTTACGTCTTTATAAACTCTTCAGTTGTCGTAAATTCGGTTTCGATTTCGGTCTAGTTTAAAATTAATAGGGCATGGGGGCCGATGGGGTGCAGCGATCGATGTGGGGGGTTGCATGTACGAACGTAGTCCGGTTCATATGCGGAACTCGAGAATTTTCCCTCGCGCGCGTGTGTGTGTGAGGCAGCGCGTGTGTGTAGCGTGCAGCGTTCGAGGCCGCCCACATTCGATCTGTGCAAATTTTCGTTTCTCGGGATCACTGTCCTCTCTCAGGGTCGCGCCGCCGTATCTCTCAATTTTTGTCTGTTAATTATAAAAATAATGCGTTATATAAGCGACGTTGGTCTCGCTTGCACGCTGCGCGGTCGCGCTATCGCCGTCTCGCTGCCTCGGGCGTTGCGTTGCACACATACACGAGGAATAGGAAAATACATCCATGAAATTCGGCTATGCGCTCTGGTGTGTGAGTGAATGACGTTATCGTACAATGCGATTACAGGTCCGCACTGTGAGCTGCCTTTTACTGCGCATTAAATGAAAATTATGTTTCTGTTTCCGACGCGTTCCCATCAATGGCCTTGAAGTTCGTGCTCAAGTTCGCCATGACTTGAATTTGATGAGCAAAAAACATGGCGGCATCATGGTGCTCGTGTTGAGCTGGTATTTGGTACTCTCGGTTATTAAATTGAATGCTTAGTTTATTTGTTGGTTGTTTTTGTAATACAACGTTAGTTAACCCTGAACTTTACAAGGCTTTTGTAAAAAAAAAAACGTTTTATGGTTTTAATACAAGTATTTCATTCGTGAGTGATACTACATCGAAGATTATTTAATAGCTTTTGTCTGAACTTACGCCCTACACTCAACTTGTTAGTAAATGATGGTTTTGGCAAACGTACAACTTGCTCGTGTCGTGAACCTATTACAAAGATTTTTATAATAAAGTGGACTCGTTTTAATAGTAGGTACTTAAGTATGTTAGTAAACTGAAAGCATTTTTCGACCATCCTCAATTACATAGTTCAAACTTACAATACGTCACTGTTTCAAATCCCAACGGCAGCATTATTTTTGCCCAAATTAAAAGCTAGATTCCTAATTCAAACATCACGCTACAAAAACGGTAACGAGCCAGTCTTTATGCAGTTTCATCAGAAAGCCTTTGAGAGCGTTTTATAATCGGTCCGGGCGTGGGGTGGGGAGGCGGGGGATGGCTGGCGCGTGCAGACCTCGGCTCGTCCCGGACAAAACCGGCACGTGTAATGCTGCATAGAGAAGGGAATTTTGGCAGGCTTTTTTGGGAAAGTTGGGATTATATGTTTGAAGTTACGTAATTGATCCGACACTTGACTTTTATGAAATCAATGATGACGCGTGTAATGCAAGTAGGTATATTTAGAAGGTGGAGTTGGGTATTTTTATTAGCCAATGCTTTATAAATCTCAGTAAGTAAGTAAGTATATGGAACTAAATTTCTGTATGAAAGAAGTAAGTTTTTTTAATCTACGAAACTAAATTTTTGGTTCAAAGAAGACTTAGATTCAGTAGGTATGATACAAAATATTTCTTACTGAGAGAAAAGCTTTATGTAACGCTTTAGGTGCCTCGCACCCGCGAGTGTCATGGCCGAACTCCGCGAGGTTTGGGAACCATTCAATGTCAATGCCAAATAAACAACGCGAATGTAATTTTCGTGATATTCTTCGCTAACACGGGCTGATTTTCCTTCGAAAAAGGGTCTGAAACCTTTTTCTATCATAATGTTCACTGATAATACCTTTACATTTTTTTTTCATATATCAAGTGCATAGGTCCACCTGGCCCCAGTCCGCCCCTGCCCTGCACGTGCCGCTAGCCGGGATGCGAGCATTGTATGCACGCCGCGAGCTCCCCGCACCCCGCACCTCGCACCCCGCACCCGCGCCTCCTGCCCATTATTTTAAACATGCACGCAATAGCATAGATAACACTGAACACGTATAGTGCGACCGCGATAAGTAGAGGCTTTAGATTCGTGTGTTTGTTGTTGTTATTGTGTCTGTAATTGAATGTTAGGTGTTTTTGTAAATTCTATTGATAAATATAAATAAAATGAAAATAATTAAGATTTACTTGGGTTTGGGTAGGTATAGATAGATTAGATATTCACGTTTATTGATAAAAACATTATTGACATTTTGTCTCGCAATATTATTATTTTATATTATTAAAAAATATAGCTGGGCAAGTGTTTTGATAGACTTTGGTCATTTTTCATGTCATGTTTTTGCAGAAACATAAAAATCTGCTGTTTTTGCTTAAATCGCATTGATATCGAAATTTTTCGATTAAAAAGGTGATAACAATTAGAGTTTCTAAAATAAGTCAGTAATTCTGTGGCTATTTAAATCATACTACACTCGGAACATTTTATAATTTTATTTGGATTTAAGTAAATAACATTTGTTTTGATAATTTTACTCAGTAACGTAGTCATACTATAACCAGATGGTTCCGTGAAACCTAGCACACATACATAAACATGCAAAACCACGAAATTAATGACTTCATGTACACACACACACAAACACACACACTACATACTTGCCATAGGTACATGTACAGAATATATTATTCGCGAATAAGCTAAACATAAACAAACAACCATTATGTTAATTTAAAACTGAACTTAAAAAGACCTTCATTATTGTCGATTGCAGCATAAAATTAATCTGCAACAATTGAAAAAATATGTAATAATTAATTTACTTATATGATCTTAGATTTCTTTAGTAAATTATATAGTAGCGGTGTTAAAAAATGCATTTTATAAATACCTACGTCTATATGTATGACATTTTTAACTGCCAATTTTTCAGAGGCCTACACAATGGGAATTTAATAAATTGTACCGTACATATACAATACTAGATTTAGCCTACGGTTTCACTCGAGTAAGCATTTTTCTTCTTCGTGCCTCTCTTTAATGGAGGTTGGCAGTCAGTTTAGCGAACTTGTAAAGTATTAGTAACACCTTGTGTCAAGTGAAAACGTTCTTCTACGCTGGCAATACTCCATTCTCGGATATTTCTCAGCCACGATTTCTTTCCTCTTCCAACGCGTCTTTTGCCTGCGATTTTGCCCATCTTTATTGTTAAGAATGTATAATACCAATGTAATACTCTGTGGTAATTGTCAAAGCTGTGTGACAGCAATTAGACATAAGTTACTCTTTTGGTTGAAATAAAACAAGATGGTCATGCAAAAATACTACAAAGCTGTTTTTATTAATTTATTAAAGTCTTCCACTGTTAGTGTTACTTTAATATGGTAGCAGAGTAATAAAGTAACGTAGATACGACAGTGTAAAAGTTCTGCACAGGAAAGAATATCGAAAATATTCTCGCAACATTTGCACAAGCACGAGGTTTTGACAGCAACGATGGAAAAGGCGATTGCAGAAGCCTCAAAGGTACAAATAATGCACCTGGACGGCAAGAACTATAAACACTGGCGATATAGAATAGAGACGGTATGCAGAGCAATTCCCGGAGCCGATGATGTGCTACAAGGAAAAAGATGCAAGCCCGTACTTGCAGCGTCTGCCGATGCGCCAGCTAAAGCTCAGTATGAAAAAGATCTACAGCTGTATCAAGGCATCGACAGTGTAGTATTGACATTAATAACGACCAACATGACAGATGAGATTCTGGACCAAGTCATGCGATACAAGAGCGCCAAAGAGGTGTGGGACGAATTGGAACGCCTCTATTGTGGAAGTAGTGAAGATAAAAGTTATGATCTGTGTCTGAAGTTCTTTGACTATAAAAAGGATGTGCAGCATGACATATGCAAGCATGTATCTATACTAAAGAATATCTGGCATGAGCTGAACAGCCAACTCGAATGCAAACTGCCAGAAATACTTCTAATTTGCAAGATACTTGGTACTTTGTCAGATGAGTATTTCACATTCAAATCAAGCTGGCTCCTTTTAGCAAAGAAAGATAGAACGATAGAAAACTTAACGTCACAACTAAGCTCTTATGAAAAATCACTAACAACTAAAGCACAAACAGAAACTGAACAAGTTAAAGAAGTTTTAGTAGTCCAGACAAAGAAAAAAGTTTTCAAATGCAATTATTGCGGACAAGCTGGACATATTGTGAGAAAATGCCAGAAATGGGTAAGAGATGGAAAGCCACCGAAGCCGTCGAAGGAAACTGTTAGCCCAAATATTAATATGACTGTGTTAGCACTAGAAGATAGCTTGCCATTAGATAAAGAAAATTGGTACGCCGATAATGGAGCTACAAGCCATGTTACCAACACAGACAAGTATTATGAGAGTTTTGAACCCTTCTTAACTTCACATACAGTGACTGCGGCAAATGGGCAAACCATGGATGCCATTGGCATGGGCAATATTAGAGCAGAAGCCAACATTAAAGGAAAAATACAGCATATACTTCTTAAAGATGTTTGGTATGTTCCCAAAATTAAAAGAAACTTATTCTCAGTACTGTCAATGCATGACAACTCATCAAAGAGTCTGTTTGAATCGTCACCAACAGAGTGCAGAGTGCTTGTAGATGGAGATGTAAAAGTGAATGGCACAAGAAGAATAAAGGGTGGACTTTTTAAGATGAACTTGAAATGTGTAGTACCTAAACAAGAAGTAAACCAATTGGTGTCAGACCCTTTACAATTATACCATGAACGCCTTGTGCATCAGAACAAGACTCATGTTCGTCAAGTAATCGAACAAGAATTGGGTTTAAAAGTAAAAAACACACATTCAGAGGTCTGCGAGGGATGTGTTTATGGAAAAGCTCATAGGCATTCATTTGGAACAAGAATTAGAGCCAATAAACCTGGAGAACTAATTCATACCGATTTATGTGGACCATTTCCATACTCAGTTTCAAAATTAAGATATTACATATTATTCAAAGATGACTACACACATTACCGCCACATTTATTTCCTGAGGCAAAAGTCGGAAGCAGCTATGAAACTTAAGATTTTCCTGAAAGAAGCCAAGACTGCCGGATATGAGATAAAAGAAATGTTGAGTGATAATGGAGGTGAATTCAAAAGTCAAGAATTTGGAAATGTATTATCTGAAAATGGAATAAAACAAAGGTTTACGATGCCTTATACTCCAGAGCAGGCAGGATGTGTAGAACGTGAAAACAGGACGATTGTAGAAGCTGCACGTTCTGTTATGAATGCACATGGAAAAATACAAGACGAATTATGGGCAGAAATAGTAAATGCAACAGTGTATGTACTAAATCGCACAGGGACTTCTAGCATTCCAAACAAGACTCCGCATGAGCTATGGTATGGGAAGAAACCAGCGATCAAACATCTAAGAATCCTTGGTTGTACATGCTATGCCCATGTTCCTAAAGTTAATCGGAAAAAGCTACAGAAAAAAGCTGAAAAGGGAATTCTTATTGGATATGAAGGAGACGAAGGTTATAGAATCTGGATCAAAGAGTCGCACAAACTCATTAGATCAAGAGATGTCACTTTTGAAGAAACAACATTATTTGAAAAGTCTAATGAGAAAAACATAGAAGAGTCGACACCAGTTATACAGAAAAACTTTGCTCATAACTTCCCAACTTTTCCGAGTGAACATGAAATGAATTTAAATGAAGAAGATAGAGAAAATCATACAGATGCTCAAGAACACACTTCTTTAAGAGATGAAGAAGCTGATATAAGTGATGATGATGAAGATGGATCAGGTTTTGAGTCTCTTGTGTCTGATGATGATAGGAATGACGAGGAGACTGATGACGAGGGAGTTGAAAATCGGATGACTCTTAGAGACAGAGCAAATATAAGACCTCCTTCAAGGTTCAATGATCATGTTATGATTCTTGAAGCAAACAATTTGTATGAACCAACGACTTTCAAAGAAGCAATATCATGTAAAGATAAAGAAGAGTGGAAAAAAGCTATAGAGTCAGAACTAAAATCTTTACATGACAATGAAACCTGGGAGCTAGTTGAACTACCAAAAGGTCGAAAAGCCTTACCATGTAGGTGGATTTTCAGAATCAAAACAAATCCCGATGGTTCGATAGATAAATATAAGGCTAGACTAGTTGTAAAAGGATTCTCTCAGAAGAAAGATATTGATTATCATGAAACATTCAGTCCAGTAGTCAAGAGCAGCACCATAAGAGCTGTATTGAGTGTTGTAGCTAAAGAAAAGCTGAAACTAGCTCAATTCGACGTGAGTACAGCGTTTCTTTATGGCACTTTGGAAGAAGACATTTACATGAAGCCACCAGAAGGTTATAATCATGTTGATGGAAACTATGTATTCAAACTGAAGAAAAGTTTGTATGGTTTAAAACAGTCACCGCTGTGCTGGAACAGAAGCATTTCAGGATGGATAAATAAAATTGGTTTCCAGCAAAGTCAGGCTGATCCATGTTTGTATGTGAAAACTAAAGGAAAGGATAAGATAATTTTAGCCCTGTATGTCGATGATGGATTGATTGCCTACACGAGCGAGAACTTGGCTAAATGGTTTCTGGATGAATTAAGAACACATTATAAGATAACAGTGAAACCAGCAACCTATTTTCTTGGAATGGAAATAGAAAGAGATTCCGATGGATCAATTTTGTTGCACCAGAAGTCTTATACTGATTGTGTTCTAAAACGGTTTGGCATGGAGAATTGCAAGCCTGTAAAAACACCAATTCTGAAAGTGAATAATCCAGAAGGTATGAAAGAGACATCACAGCATTTTCCGTATAGAGAGGCTGTAGGAGCTTTGTCCTACTTGATGACAAGTACGAGACCTGACATAGCATATGCTGTGAGTGTTGTATCTCGCAAATTAGACAAACCATCAAGAGAAGACATTGTTACTGTGAAACGGATCCTGCGCTACTTAAAAGGTACAATGGATGAAGGCATTGTATATAGACCAGGAAGTGCCCATTGCTTGGAATGTTACAGTGATGCTGACCATGGAGGTGATAGAGACACTGCTCGGTCAACTTCTGGGATTCTCTGTTTGTATGCCGGAGGAGCTATAGCATGGCAAAGCAAACTGCAAAGCACTGTTGCTATCTCTTCCACAGAAGCTGAAATAGTTGCAGCCAGTGAAGTAGCAAGGGAGGCTATATGGCTGAAAAAAGTCTTGAAGGATCTAAATGGAGGAATACATGCTCCAAAGACAATACTGTCTGTAGATAATGAGAGCGCTATCAAGCTGGCAAGTAATCCAACAGAGTTTCACCAAAGGACTAAACATATACGCATACGATCATTCTTTATACGAGAGTGTGTAAAGGATCAGAGTGTCACTCTGTCTCATGTGCAAGGAACCGGCCAAATCGCAGACATGCTTACAAAGCCATTGTATGGACCCAGGCAAGACATGCTTAAAAGAATGGCTGGTATCATAAACAGTAGTTTATTAAAAAAATAGAGTGGATGTTAAGAATGTATAATACCAATGTAATACTCTGTGGTAATTGTCAAAGCTGTGTGACAGCAATTAGACATAAGTTACTCTTTTGGTTGAAATAAAACAAGATGGTCATGCAAAAATACTACAAAGCTGTTTTTATTAATTTATTAAAGTCTTCCACTGTTAGTGTTACTTTAATATTTATGAGTTGGAGGAGATCACATATCTCTTGTCGTAAATAAATTAGGCGCAATCATAAGTAGATCACCAAATTTAAGTCAATTGCGACAAAATTACAAAAACACATGTCAAATTGCTAACCTTCTTCTAAAGAAGTCGGTTAAAACTCGAGTAGAATGTCGACCACCTACCTGCATTTTGTGAACCGTTTGGGTCTCAAGTACCAAACAAATTGACACCAGTGCCATTTAGCTCATTATGATGATGCTCTGGTGGAGGTAGGTTATAATAAACACAGGTTTTAGAGTCAGTTTACATTATCACTTTTTGAGTCGTATTTCCTCATGACTGAGGGTCGTGACTTCCCTGCAGAATAATTCGTTAGGGTAGATCTCTTGGGCAGATACATCGTGGTGGGCGCCTAGGTCCTTCCTCGGAAGACACATGATCTCGGATATTGTGGCCTCAAACATATCGGTTTCGTCACGATGTTTTCCTTCACCGTTAAACGAGTGCAAATCTACACATAACTTGAAAATACAAGTCATTGGTGTAGGGCCAGATTCGAACCAGGGTAAGCTATATCCATTTTAAGCCATATTATTGTTTACCATCAGGCAGAATAAGGCCCAGTAACAAGTAATCTATTTTAGTTTTTAAAATACTTTTCACATCTCAACTTAAGTACCTAATTGTTTGATCATTAGTTATATTTTTATAAGTTATTACTTATCATTCATTACCAAAGTAGCACAAAAATGTAACAATAGGGTATTCCAGTTTTATAATATACTGACTTATAAAAGTTATGTGAAACGTTAACACTGAAACGTGAAATAAAGCAAATTTTAATAAACAAGCACCTATCAATTTGAAAAATTACACAGACTGAAGATGATAATGATTGGACGAGTCTTCATACTTCAAACACACAATTTTCGCTTTGCTTACGTTGAAACGGTCTCGCAAATAGCGCGACCCAGTCATAACAAAGAATGCATCAATTGAACCAATAGTACTAGTGTAAAAGTAGCACGCATGCCCGATTTGTGTATCTGTATTGCCAATGACAATATAACCTTGAGACACTTACTTATATCCCGATCAAAAAGTGTAGAAAATGTGGTGGCGCCACATGTAGTAATAATTGTATCTGTACTCGTATTTCCATTGACAATGTTACCTGGAGACCCACTAAAAGATTCAAATAATCAAAGATTTTTTTTATAATATCGCGCTACCACAGACTCGTCATTATATTACAATTTCTACAAATATTTCGTCCGAAAAGTTTAGAAAACCAGGCGGCGCTTGTTTTAGTACTTACGTTCATGTTATTTGTCCTTTTGCTGACGATTAGACAGTTCTGTTGTGATCACAAAATAAATGTAATCTTTGATAATATCTGTTACTTTTTAAATATTCGCTACATGATAATAATAAATAAAATATGGTTTTTGGTTTAGATAAAGAATTAAGACATAAGTGCCATTTCTTGGTTTTTTTTTAAATTGAAATGCACTCGCTTGTCTACGATTCGCCTGATGTTAAGCAAAGTACATAACAACACTCTTTTGTTTCACTGTACAGGCACGTATGATAGGTAACGCGCGAATAAAATTGGAATTGAATAGTTAATACATATTTGGCAAAAGTGCTGCCTTCTGTGACGTTCTTAGTTATCAGTAGCAGTCTATTATCTAGTCTATGTATGTACAAACTTTGCCTCTTAAATATCTTGTGCGGACTAATCATCTTTTTACACAGGACAGTGTAAAAACGAGAGTGAGAGAGAGAGAGAGATTATACTATCGGTTGAGTTTTCAAACGACTGCTGTACTATTACATGAAAATTCCGTAGTACCTATGTAGTTAAGTGTAATCAATGGTTTATTCAAAAACAAAATAGGAAAAATAACACTTCGAATAAAAAAAGAAGTAAAATAAAGTTGTAGGAGTATATTTGATTGTTTGTTAGGTCGTAATAAGGTGTCTATTGCATATGATATCGTTGTGTATTTGATGCCGTGGCCCACATTATTCTGTGGCTCGACGCATTTCTGCAATGAGGTCACAAGTGGCCGCGTGGATGAGAAATACCGAGAAAGACTTTTGCTTGATAGTAAGTTGATAGTTTGAAGTAAGTACATATATACTTAGATAGATAATTATTTATTGTCACACACATATAAAAAACAGTACTTACATAAACTACTCTTGTGCCACAAGTGGCGGTCTTATAAAAGCGGTGCTAAAAACAAACTCTTCCAGGGAACCATTGGATGGAGAGGAATAAATAAAATACAATTAAAATAATTCTTCTTCTCGAATGAGAGTGGCCAACTATGGTGGCCAAATCTAGTTTATTAAGCCGCCCGAAGGGCCTCTGACATGGCTTAATGACTGCCATACTAGACAAACAGCCAGAACCTACAATTTTTAGTACATACTATAGTTTGGGTGAGCTGTAGTTACAAAAAAAAACCTACTGTTGTGGGTAAACCCATCAGTTCTAACAAGGAATACAAATCTGAACAGGGCCAGGATAAGTGGTGTATAAGAGAGACCTATGCTCTACACCGACCGATGAACTGATGAAAATGATGATGATCATAAACAGTTGAAACCCTAAATTACATATTTTGTCACAAACTTTCAGATTTAAGATAACAGAGAGATGATGTTTTACACATGCGTTGGTGCTCTTAGTATTAATATGCCGCGCTAAATTGGTTTATTCTTCTTTGGTAACCCTTCAATAATTCGTTATCGTATTTTAGCGTCTATTAGTGCCTAAACACTGAATCAAAGATACATAAAATTATAAAACCATAGGTTTGTCTTGTATTCTTAAATTTTATATGATTTTTTAACATGACGTTCTTACATTTTGAAATAAGCCTGTACCAGCATACCCATTTAAACAAAACACATCATTAATTCAGTCCATACATATACAAGCTAAGCTTGACCTATTTAATCGTTTTCTATTTCGAAAAGCGAGCCACCGATGCATTATTTTTTGGCCAAACCGTGTGACCCCATTTCTATTGGGCCATCCTTTGTTTGCGGCTGGACAACGTATTGAAAAAATATTAGCCACTTTCTATGGCATATACAAACGCACACCTTGAGCTTCGTGTTGTGAAGAAAAGTGGAACATGTTGTAAAAATTGGGACGCCATCTAAAATGGTTAAGGGAGTAGAAAATCTTGGGAGAAAAGGTTCCGTATAATACGACTCTGAAATGTGCTGACTAAGTTTAAATAAACATAAACGTATTTACTGCAAAACTTTTCATAGAAATGATGGCTCTGCCTTGTTTACTTCCATTATTCTGTATTATTTATGTTGTCCTTTTCACGTCGTATTCCTTATTACAGAGGGTCACGTCTCCCCCGCAGATTTTACTCAATGGGAAAGTTTTCTTGGGCAAGTACCTACATCGTGGTGAGTACCAATTCTCTCTCTCTCTCGATTCGTATTCCTAATGGCTGAGGGTCGTGACTCCCCTGCAGAATTAATTCGTTAGGGGAGTTCTCTTGGGCAGATACATCGTGGTGGGCGCCCAGTTCCTTCCATGGAAGACACGTCATGTCCTCGGATGTACCAATTACAGCGAGTAATAATTGATCGTTTTTCATGACATACTTAAAATCATGAAAACATCTTGACAATTCCAATACAATAATGATAGATTTCTTGATTGACAAGATAAGATAGAAATGGTGGTTCAATGTGTACCAACAAAATACGGTGCCCTAAAAACTGAGACGTTTCACAAAACTTGGACCATGCGACTTGCTACACCTTGACTTTATTGTGATAAAATTGGGACATGAAAAATTGGAGCAGGGTGCTACATTGAACAGAGGGGATGCAGAGGCGACATGTGTATACTAGTAACACCCTGTGATGTCACTCGAAATTCTGGATTTAAAAAACTATGTGGCAATACACAATGAGGTTTTATATAGAAGATCATTGCCAATACAGGATTCAAGAGAATCTCACAATTATTTCATCTAATTGCTCAAATCTTAGTAAGTACCTTATCTTATCTTTACTATGTGTTTACATTTTCTAAACAAGAAATGCAGTCATATTTTGCAATTGTAATTTTGATTACAGTTGTTTTACATTAGATACTTATAGGTACATTGGTCAGTGACGATAATAATAAAATGATTTTGCAATCAGAGGTTTTATGCAAAATTTCAGCATAACTAGTATAAAACTTTCCGGTTTTCCCTACGAGACCAGTTAATTTTCACGCAGTTACAAACACACAGAATTACAATTAGTTTTTTACCTTGATGTTGAAATGTCACGGACGTACATCTGAGCATTCGCGAATATCATTCATAAAGATTGCTGGATTATTTTTATGGAGTGTGTATTTTTAAACTTGTTTTAGAAATGCTAATGAGCTCTGAATACTTGATTATTAATATCGAAGTCACAAGTAAATTAAAATCTACTTAATTTTTGCATTAAGTTATGATACCGAGCTTTGTAAAAAGTGTGGGAATGTGGGTATTTCATGAAATAAACTAGATTTCTATTCTAAGCCCAGAGTAAACTCAGTAGGTAGGTATGTATAACGGCACGAGTTTCGATTCTCGCCGCAATCACCAGAAAGCAGGTGGATAATTGATTGGACAAACATTCTCCACCGAAATTTATAAAACCGTTACGCAATGCATTTTTTAGGGTCGGCCGGCGGCGGCGGGGGGAGTCAGCGCTTTTCAGAAATTACAGCGGGTGGTGCGCGGTGGGATATGACGTTCGATTTAAGGGGTTGGTGGGTCGGTGGGTAGTCTGGGGTGGGGCGGGAGTGCCTGCACGGCGCACGGCTGTTGACGGGCGCGCGGCGCATGCGTGGTGCCGCTCCGCCGCCCGATTTCCGCGCCGTTGACAGTTCGCCGGGACTTCCTTCCTCACACGCGCGTCGCGGCGCTGCACCGGCCTGGCCTCCGCTCGACTCTGCCATGGCGGCTTGAACCTCAGCACGTGAGTACGCAGCCCACCCATCACACCCTGCGTCGCCCTGTAACGCACCATCAACGCTGTCATACCTGTGTTCTCTCACCATCTGTGTTGTCACTTCATCTGTGTTTTGACTCCATGTAGGCTTCATACTTCAAGATACGGTAAGATCATTTGTTTTATTACTGTCTAAAAATGCAGCTTGTTGTGTTTAATTTGAATTTTGTTGCAACTACACATATAATCACTAGCTACTTCCTTCAAACTTCATACCATATTTTCGCTTGCATCAGGCTTTTGTTTGGCTTTGCTTTGTACGTACTTACCGCTAATAGAATTACAATAACTATCGGCTACAGTTTCACACCGCGCTACAAACATTGCTACGGTGCTACGGGCTTCTACGAAATGCAGAAAATTTGCATAAACTCGAAAGTTGATTTGCATATCGTTTCTTAATTCACTTAGGCATACTTTTACATCCGTTATAGGTTCAGTTGGTCTCTTAGTTTTATGTTTGTGCAAATTACACGATAAAGAACCGGCTTTTAATGTCCTCGTAGTATAGTTTTATCGGTAGTTTAAATAAGTAAAGGTAAATGCGTTCAATATTTCATGCTTTTGACTGAACTTGTTCTATACTTTCTATGCGGCATTTATTTTTAGCAGGCATTTACTTTAGTATCTGACTTACAAATTATGGCTAATAAATGCGAATATGTTTAGAAACCGGAATGTTAGCTTTACAAATATTTCGGTGACACGTGTATGGAAACTATCTCAAGTTTTAGGTGTTTTATTAGAGCTTAAGGCTTAGTATTATATGGTTTCAAAGAATATATGTTGCTATCATTTATTTTTGACGAGTTAGGTACATTGAGACTAAAGGTTCCAATGTTAATAGTTGTTTAACTATATTTTTAACGCTGTTAAAATAATATTAGATTATTTATAGCTCGTTCACGAATCTTATTCGTCTTCATACTCTACTTATCACAAATTAGAATAACAGCTGATTTTTTGGATGGGTTTATACCCAAACTTAAATTCCGCACGTAATCTAAGTCATTATTTTTTTATTTATATTTTCTGCTTCGTAACAAATATCAACAACATTGTAAGATACTGCAGGTCGTCAGTCAAACGCAAGCGAAGTTGACCTCAAATAACTTATCTAATTGAAAACAATGCTTTGCCTACAAGCTGCTTAACATCAGGCAAGTTGTAGTCAAGCGTAAGCCTATTTCATGTTAAAAAAAAAAAAATGCTACGCGGTTTCTAACGCAAATTAGCCTTATGTACTATTGCAATTATTCATTCTTTTTGATTTTAAATATGTCTCAAAAAAAGAGTTTAAAGCAAAGAGATTGGTATAAGTTTTTTTTTATGATTATGCTATGTTTTGCGTCGTTAAATAAAGTATGTGTATAAATATGTACATTTACAATTCTGTAATAAGCTTAAATGTATATATAAAAATCAAACACATTCAGTATTAAATCATTTTCTCTCTATCACACTTTATATTTGATACATATGTAATTGTTGATTTGTTGTATATTTTTTCTATAGTATACATTTAATATATCTTTTAGATCAAAACACCAATTTACATACATTGAGGATAAATAGATTATTACTGTATGGGTTAACGATTCAAATTCAAAATTCATTTATTCAGAAAAACTTTACATTATTTCTTAATTACTACCTAACATACTGGGTGAGGGCACACCCTGCTATGTTAGCTAGTCCCTTCCAGTGATCTTGATTACAGTAATACAGTTAGGAACAAGCTAAAAAAGATTTCATTGGTTATATAATATATTAATTAATACAGTGATAAGTTTTCAAGTAAGTTTGATTAGACATACTTAGGTACCTCACCTTAGACTTAGTTACATTTGTATTGCAATCTTGATTCGTCGAAGTAATTATTTTAAGTTGTTTACTTAGAATTCGTGACTGCATGTTTTGATATATTTTTATCATTTCCTTTATAAATATGAATACGCACAATCTTTTATCAGATAAAACCAAATTGTTGTACTATAAACGTAGGCGACGAAACGTCACATATATGCTACCAATATATATATAGGTATGTACATACATGTCTATTACCTAGATTTTATTACAGGAAAACAATGCAACGGGCATTTAGGTACATTCTGTTGCATAATTTTTTTCGAAGTTTGAAACAACGATCAGTCAAAAGTTTAGAATGGATTAATAAAAAAACAATGAGAAACCTGAAACGTATAAATAGTTTATTTATTTTGTGGATAGCACTAAATTCATGCACTACACGATAAAGCGAGAATTTTATAGCAAACTTATATGAATTGAACTTATATTTCGGTAAAAATCTTGATTAAAGAAATATACACTCATATTTTAATCTCGAAAGAAGCCTTACTATAAGCTAACAACCAACACGTTTTAGGACTTATTTTTTAAACTAACTTTCATAAACAAAGTTTGAATGCATTTCCCAATACCCAGTAAATAAACTATAATAGCTAAACACTTTTCAAAGTCGTAGCCATACCAACCTACATAAAAAGCCTACAACATTCTGGCTACAGTTCCCAGACTAGTACTTGTGCGGCTGAATCGATCTGTTTTCACGAACCTAACCTAGATTCCCGTCGCACCTAGGTCCTACCCAGTAGGCTTTCGGCTTGCAATTGGAGCATGCGCGCTGCCTGCCCTTTCCGACTCTGCTATAGGCCGGGGGAAATTGATTTTAGGAAATGGGCACATTATACTTCGGCACCTAAACAACGTAGACTAGTTTTTACAGGCCAAGAGATGTAGGAGTTTTTTATGCTTGGCCCCCATACAAAAACGAAACTATAAGGGCCTTCAGTTTAAGGTACTTTTAGGTTTCTTTTTCTTGTTGATCTAAGATTTGAGAATGTTTCCCAGTTCGAAGTACATTCTTGCCATTTAATCTATTATAACCGATATAAACAGGTTGTTTGCGTTTCGATGGAAGGTACCTTACAGCTTGATTATATTTCTTCAACAGATTTCCAAAACGAGAGGGTAGATATTAAGGATAGGAAAGTTCTTCTACAAGTCGTCAATTTTATCAGAAACATTCAAGTCGTGTATAATGCGTATGGGATATGACAATAAGTATTTCGAATGAATGATATCGACGCACGTCGATGCAGCCATCTAATCAGTGCGTGCCTAATACTGATATTGATAAGATAACTTTGGAAGAATGTGGTAAGCCGTGCAAATACATGATGGTTTCTTTAGGGTTTAAAATAAATGGCTATAAAAGTACCTGATGATGTGGCAAGCAAAGCTTCAGGGAAATATATTTTAATCCAAACCAGTATTACTTTAACTTGTTTCCTTTTTGAGACAGAACTAATATCAGAATTTTAAAATTCTAGGATGACCATATCATGATTAGATAGTTAATTATTGATAATAATTCTAGTATCTCTCTTTCTTTCTCTCTCTCTCTCTCTCTCTCTTGAGTATTTCCTCATGACTGAGCTTCGTGACTCCCCCGCAAAATTAATTTGTTAGGGAAATTTTCTTGCGGTCTTAGGTCCTTCTACGGAAGACACATGTCCTCGGATATTGTGACCCTCAGACATGTCGGTTTCCTTACGATGTTATTCTTTACCGTTAAATAATTCTAAGTAAAATAGCCATATTTAGCCCTGAAACCTAATTATATCAATACTTTCTCCCCAAGTTCTAAGGATGTCATTCGAGCCCGCTATTGTTGTATTTATATAAGACATCTATTGTTGAAGTTGTTTACTAGAACAAGTCGAGGCCGTTCGGAAATATTTCATGTAACTTATCCTTATACAACTCTAATCACTAATGAGTGGAGTAGGTGAGTAGGTATTAAGTAATTGGCTAATTATTATTTAAGGTTTCACGACTTCTTCTATAATATAATAATAAATATTGCGGGACATTGCACACAGCGCCATCTAGCCCCACACTAAGCAAACGCTTGTGTTGTATACTAGATAACGGATATAAACTTATATATACTTTTATTTTGTAAATTCATACTTATTATACATACAAACGACCAGACTCAACACAAGTAATTATACATTTTTAAGTACATAAATACCTTGTGTCATGCGGGAATCGAACCCGCGACCTCTAGATTAGAAGGCAGAGCCACTACCAACTAAGCTAACAGGCCAGTCAGAAGAAGAATTTAGAACAAACGTAAATAGTTATAGTAGGAGAATATTTCATAATTAAAGGTAATATACATAATTGTAAGTGTCCTTTTCTCGCTTTATAACAGGCACCTATCATTTGCTAAGAGTGTTGCATTCAAACTGCTGAGAGCCATAAAAATATAGCTCTTATAATTTTTACATTGTGCCTACTAAATTGTAAAACGTACAACATACAAAGAATACAACTAACCACCCAGTTATTTACTTTACCATTTACTAAACTATATACTTATATTTAAAAAAAAATATTGATCGCATAAAATTGACCTCCTAACTTCAATATGAAGATGGCATTCGATGATGATAATACTTATATTTTGATACTGCGACACGAAATCAATCTTGGCTTCCTAAACAAGAAGCAATGTCATCTTTGCGGGCTTGAATCACCTTCTGCCAGTTTGGAGCTTGCAGCAAAGAATACAGAAGTCTTGCAGTTCTCGCTCTGCTTCCACAGCAGCTATTTTAACTTTTACCAAAGTTACCTTAGTTAATTATCCAAACCTTATCAAAGTTAATTAATCAGTTACTTGTGGTTAGGAAGCATCCTGTATCCTAATTCATCGTTATCATAATACCGTGGCCTTGCCTCGGTGATAACGCAACTATATACTTACTATTGTTTTTGTTCTTTTGGCTGCATATGAAAATAGATCGATTTTTAGATAAAAGAGGCCCTACGCTGCATTCCTAGATAAGTTTTGGAAGGGCTTTGCGAGAGATTATATTTTGCTTTGTTTGTACTATTATTGGCTAGCTTGGTTTTAATATTTGGTTACGTTTATGATTAAAATTTTAACAAAAATGTAATGGGGATTGATATAATGTGCTGTAGATTCATATCCATATTTAATTACGAGAGTGAATAAATGTTTTAAGCTGTAAAATAATAGCGCTTTTCTTCTTTTTTTTCCACATTTTTTCTTCTTAATTTTTAGCCTAAATAAATTTTATGCTTTAATAATACGAACAGTTTATTTCGAGATCATAATTACCTATTTACCGTAGATTCAATTATTATAGTTTAGGTACTGGTAATAATGTAATATATCTATACGGAAGTAGTACAGTTAGTAGTTGCGTTTAAGCAACATAACACATTTCACACGTGAGGGCAGCACTTATTTTATAGCAAGATAATATTCCACAGAGTTTTTTAGTTCTAATTTGTGCCAAACATAATAATATATTGTCCAGGCTCTAGTTTCGAGGTCGCAGTATGTTTGTACATTTGCTGCGACGATTAACGTAGTGGCGCTACGTCGATAATTCAATTCGGTAGGAACAACGACATCTATACCAATAAACTCCCCATACCTATTATACTCCCCAGAATTCGTTCACGTATGAAGAGGTGACAATCACGACATAGTGTAAAGCAATGTGGCTTCCCATGTCTGTCTGTATGTACATATGTATGATTAGATCTTTAAAACTACACAATTTTTGTTGCAGTTTTTTTTAATGGATAGAGAGATTCAAGAGGAATGTTTATAATGTATTATAAAGTGTGCGAAGCCGCAGGCAAAATCTATATAAACTCTTCATTAATATATTTTAACATTTAATAAACACTAAATATATCCGGACATATCACACAGCAACATCTAGCCAATATGATTAGTATTTACTTATTATTAATAGTACTTCGTCACTTTTTTTTTATCTCGAAATAGGCTTACGTTGATTGCCTGCCAGATGTTAAGCACCACTATGGTCTAAGATGTAGCACGTTTGCCTAGAAGAAACCTATTTACTCTAGATTTTAAGACCCCTGGGTTATAATTTTCTGGGAACAGGGCTCCAGGTAGAGAGTTCTATCACTTACAAATGGAGAGGTGCCTTTGGCACCATCTGACTTCCGGATTCCGAGCGATCGGTCATCGGACGCATTTTTCCACGAGTTGGAGTTGCGAAATATGTGCATTTGAATTTTTTAATTATTGGTAAAACCTCTACTGGAAGTATTATTACTGATTGATAATAAACGAAAGCGACTTTGTTGATGTTTGTTAAGATTGTTTAAATTGACAGTATATCGGTTATTTAAATTAATTTTATTTATTGCTTCCCACAGCAAATTTCTTTCATACTTTTTTACAAGATTATAATAAGCTGTTTGCTTACTGGTGTGGATAGAAGATTTAGATGTCTCTGGGTTTAATGGTCTGTGAACAGAAGGTACTAAAGTAAGATTACGTTCACATTGTACTCTTATAATTATTTTACGTACCTAGGTAGGCACCCAATACCCATATCAGTGCGCCTGTGGAAAATAACTGTTTAACAAAATTTGGTACACGTTACCTACCTGAAAGAAAATTAAGAGAAAATAATACCTAAGTACTATTATGTTACTAAAATTGTTATGTTACAAAAATCGTCTATTCAAAATTATTTCACGACGTGATAAATTATTTTCCGTACCAACGTAAAATTAATTAAAGTACAACACCATTATTTTAAAAGATTTTAACAAATATTTGTTCTTTAAAGTTGTGCATTTTAAGTTATTTTCTCTAATACTTTAGAGAACATAACTACTATGAAATTTTGATTGTATTGATAACACTTACAAAAAAGTACCTACCTATTTAATCAAACCTACTAGTTTACATGGCGTTTAATATAGGTAATAGAATAATCGACCAAACAGCTAAGTACTTACCTACTTTGGTTACCTACATGTAATTCCTAGAAACTATGCTATGTACCTACCTATACACAATATCAAACCACACTGGAACGTACGAGTGTATCGTGCGAGTGCCGCACGCTGCGTCCCTAGAGTAGGTACAAGTAGGTAGGCAGCCTAGTAAGTAGGCACACGAGTATCCCAGCGGCCGGCCTCGCCTCGCCTCGCCTGCAGAGCTGCACCGAGGGCCCGCAAGGGGCGCCGCTCTAGCCATCTTTTTTCATTCGCGTGCGTCTTTTTTCGGCAGCGCGTTAACCTTGGACTTTTTCATACCGGAGCGCTGCACGTACGCGAGTTTCGGAGTCGCAGAGCGCCCCCACTCGGTCGAATTTTCTGCATTCGGGCGGCGCTGTGAGTTTTCGGCGGTCGCATTCGCAAGCGAGGCTCCCCGCAGCACGGAGCGCACGCACTCAGTCAGCGAGCGCGCGCGCGCGAGACGACATGCGGAAGTGAGCCAGTGGCAGTGTTACCAGTGATCGCCGTACGCACTCCAGTGATACAAACTATGAAAATTGTGCACAGCTCATGAGAGCGCTGATGGTTTACTGATTCTACGAGGACTGTTTGGAATATACGCTATGGATACGAGGTACTACTTCCCGATTATTTTTTGCTGTTGAGGTCCGCCCGCGGGCGACTAGATCCCGCGAGGAGCGCGGCCTCGCAGGAGCTCCGTAGGGCTCCGCACGAACTGCGTCGCTGAGCTTCATTTGGGATTCAATCTGGACGGCTTCGAAATAGGCGAGTATGGGGCTATCGAGTCATTGACAAATACGTGTTGACAACCCGCGGAATTCCATACATTTTAATAATGCGCGGGCCGTACACAAGTTTGTACCTTATAATGTTCCTGCAAGAAGACAGATTTGCGCAGTTGCCAACCGTCCCCGAAACTTTTGCATACACGTGCTGTCGATTCGGGGCTATTGAACTTGATAATGAGACAAGCGTAGGTATCTCTCGGTTTTTTGCTAGAGCAATATTGCATCACTAGTAGGTAGACGGCGTATGCGCCAGCGCGACGAGGCGAGCTCTATAATTTCTCCGTAGGTAGGTACGTGCTACGGTACGTTATCATGCGATGATTCACGCGAATCGCCCGCCAGCGGCGGCCTACGCTCGCTCTAGTACGACCCGTCCACGCGGCACAGTCGGCAAATATTCATAGTGAATCTGTGGTAAAAATCAAGTTTGGCAACGTTAGGCTCGAATGTGTGCGTAGATCGGCCCCGGAACCGCTCGCGAGGCGAAACTTGTCTCGCAACGCATTAACATTTGCATAGAAACTGTCAAAGCGGCCCCGTGCCGCCCATGGCCGGGCTATTAGCACCTAGCGCGGTCATCGCTAACCGCCTTCTATTGCGTGTGCGCTTCTGCACACGACGGTGCTCCGCATCTATTCTCAAGTCGCGACTCGCGACTCACTTCCGCGATACTCGACCTTACGCCCTTTGGACACGGTCGGGTTCGCGTTGCGCCGCGCGCCGGCCCGAGGTCGCTGCGAGCTGCTGATTTGAATATCGGTTGTGGCGGTTGATGCAGCGACGTTTCGAAACTTGAATTTGCTTATCTAATTTACTTTCATAATCGGTGTATCTGTACTGAGTCAATGTAATGTAAACAGTCGGTGTGCCGGCCGCGCGGCCGCGGTCCGGCGCGGGCTAAACAACTCGCTTCTTTGTATTGTCGGTACTTGTCATCATTCCACTCGTATTATTCAATTCTGTTCAACGATTTTCACACTCATCTTAAATTGGGTGTTGACATAGTACATGTAAATCTCCGGCTTGAATTCATTGAAAATATTGTGGCTTGTTTCTACTGTAGATTAGTTATTGACCATTTTGTTACCTCTTAAAATCCGATTGATAAATATAGGTAAGTATGTCGGATATACTTAACAGCAAAATGGGAAACAAATGTATCACTATAGGTACATTGATTATTAAGTGTTCATAAGTAGAATGTATTTGGAGTACTACCTAATTAAGTTTTAACAATATCATAATGAAGACAAGTAAATACCTATTCAAAGACGATGAAGTAGGTACCTACCTACTTAGACATTTTTTTATTTACATTAGGTAAATATTTCTTCAAATTAGATAGGAGATAGGTACCTAATATGTGCTAAGTACTTTTCTTTCTTTACCTTTCTTGTATTAACACAATCCATAAAAATAACAACAATTTCTATTAAAAATGCAATGATCAAAAAAATCATGTTCAGTGTTTTTGTAAATTTTACTCCTAAACCTACATAAAATAACACCGTAAGTGGGTACCTAGAGGTACCTAATTCTATGCAAATTATGCAAATGTAAGTAGTAGGTAGGTACTGTAGGTAGATACATACACACATCTATACTTAATATTATAAAGCTGAAGAGTTTGTTTGTTTGTTTAAACGCGCTAATCTCAGAAACTACATACTGGTGTGAATTGAAAAAATATTTTTGTGTTGTAGGTACCTATAGACCATTTATCGAGGAAGGCTTTAGGCTAGGTATATAACATCACGCTGCAACTAATGGGAGCGAAGAAGCAATGGAAAATGTGGAAAAAACGGGGAAAATTATTCATCTTTGAGGACTTCCGTTGCGTGCGCTTCGAAAACGGTTCACAATTTAAAGAATTAGGTAATGCCCAAAATAACTATTCCAAACGGACGAAGTCGCAGGCACAGCTAGTAAAATATACAACTAGCTTGGTACTTTTTGGTATAGACGGAAAAAATACTGAATGAAACTGGGTAAATAAAGACCCATAATATATACCAAAATTACTTAGGTTAGGTAGGTAGGTACTTACTTATTCCAATTCAAATAAACATATACATACACAATTGCTATTTACTAAACCGGTATCTAGATATAGTTCTAAAAACTTTTCAATAGGTATGTTACAATAGTTCTTACTTGAAAAAATATTCCTAACCGTATTATAATAATATATTTATATACCCGATTGGCCATATTTGGCACATTGTAGGTATCTAATGTAAATAATAAAATATCTCTCATCATAGTTACGTACCTAATTATTACTTAATGCCTTTTAAATGTATTTTACACGATTAAAATAAAATTGTATATTGTGAAATTTATGTTGCGTATATTATGTATAATACTTAAGTATGTATGCACAAAAAATAACCTTAAACTTTTTATCACGTCCGGTAACAAAGCGCTTCATTCATATTTGATTCATGATTTTTCATGGACAAAGTTTAGAGCTAGGTCTTTGTTTTGAACTCGCCAGTCTAGGGTTCAAAGACCCCGGCAGTACATTAGAATCTAGACATTACCTACTTCCTAGATGTCATTGGTCGAATGTACTGAATGCTAATGTTATTCGACTCATTTAAATTTGAATTTTTTAATAAATAAATAAATAAAATAAATAATAATTATTATAATAATTATTTATTTATTATTATTTATTTATTATTATCAATTTCAATACGACAGATACCTACTGAAAGAATGAAACGAACGAAATAGTCTCAAATGGTTGTTCAATATTCGAATATTATGGCATAATAATTAGGCGAAGAGAAGGCAGTTGAATATAGACATACGTGTGCTTTGAAGGTCGATGCTTCGATTGGACTTACGTTTCCGACTACGTCATGTCGTCCTCGGCCAATTAGGGCACAGGACAGTTGACAGAACGCACTTTTGAATTCCGAACACCATAATGTAGTCATAGATTAGGTATTATTAAACAGAGAGGAGAACGCGTATGCGAGGATACCTATTAGAACGCGTTTTATAGTTTCTTGTTCAATTATGTATTTGCTGTAAGATATTAGCCATAGTAAGAATGAATCTCGATTGTGTAAAATGTGCCATATTACACACAGTAGGTACGCACATTTTACCAAAAATATAACTTCGGTCAGCTGATTAAAAACTTAGCTTTCCTTATCTACCTATACCAGCTGTTTTCTCTTATCTTTGTTCTACTTTTTTAGATCATTTGTAGGTCTATACTATTTCAGTGCCTTATTTTAAACAATATTTATTTTTTACAAATTGAATAATCACAAAAAAAACTTGTTTATATCGAGCAGTATTTAAGTTTAAAAAATAAATTATTCCTCGAAAAGATTAGACGGGCCGTCTCTGTTTCACGTATCTTTGCAGTGTTGTTGATAACCTTATATTAGGCCTACAGTGAGATAGTGTCTGATTAGGAAAGAAAAATAACAAAAAAATGTTATCGTAGGTAGTTGCAAGGCGAAATAATGACACCGTATTAGCGTTATATAAAAACGCGGGTTACGTTGATAGCTTATAAATGTGTACTAACGAAGATATTGAAATTAGTATCATACCATTAGAAAACAAACAGTAGATCATGCTTTATTTATGACCGATTTATAGTCTATTTGTGTATTTACTTATTTGAAATCTATTCAACGTCCCCTCTTCAACGTTTTGAAATAAATTCCTTACTTTGTATTTTTCCTATTTTAATTATACCTATGTAGCTATTTGTAGCAAACACTATCAAAGTATCGTCCAACTTATAAACTATTGCCCAACCAACCAGTTTCTAGCGTTGATTTTCAGAGAACTGAATATTATATTCATTTCTAAACGTCCTTGCGCCCGGTCCTCGTGATGGAGTGTTATATGAGAAGGGGGAGGGAGATCGGTGGGAGGGGAGGGTATCAAGGACGCCCTCCGTGGAGGCCTTTTCCAGACGGTTATGTAACAGCCAAGGCCAATGCGTTGCGCGTGCAATGTCGCTCACGATTACTGACGATTTTTCGTGGTAATTGATTTTTGGAAACTCCATTCTTTACATAAAAAGGCTTTGTTACTTCTGGTAAACAATTTTGATGTACCTTTTTATAGGCACACAGACGGCTTATAAACATTTGACATCAATGTTGGGCTCATTCATAAGAACTTATTTACTCCACTTAGACACTAAGTGTATAATATATATATATCTTATACATATGTATACAGCAATAAATTCATCTTGTAGCATCTGCACAGTGTTTTTTTTATCTAATCTTTGGCGGCGACCAGAAGCGTAGCATATAAATTAATGCTAAATTCGTGGCCTTGACAAACCGCGCATCTGATTGTTGTACAAAAGTTTTATTCTTCTGTAGCAAACTACCAACAGTACCAACACGAGTGTGGTGAATTGCTAGAATAATACACACAACTACACACACACCTACACCATTTTTACTTATTTACCTACTAACTATAGTAAGCTGTAAAAACAGTAAAAGCGTGACGTCAATTTCTAAAATTTATAATATTATTATTTTAATTAACTATGCCTATACTTTTATGTGTGTTTTAGTCATTTGTATGGACAGGTGATAAGTTATAGGTTACCATGTTATAGGTTGGTATTTTACTATTGATTTTAAACTTATTTTCTACTCAATGACTACATGTATTACCTATTCAAAATATTTACTTACGCATATTTTTTTAAACCGGTTATTTGAAGGCAGATTATAAGTTGATACTTGTTTACATTTATGCATAGATACGATACATAACTATATAACAAAGGGTACAATTACTAATGTATCCTTTGTTATATATGTAGTTATGTATTGTATCTATATCGTTATTACCTACTATAACTAATCCTATTATGTATTTTATTTCTAGAAATACTTTGTCCCTACACCACATTGGCTTGGCAGGCCCATCTGATATAAAATAAATATATCAAAACTAAAACAAAAAAACGCGCTAAAGGAAGCGACCTAAATAAAAAAATAAAAGTGAAAACAACAATGCGTAATTTAACCTGTGTGGGACAGTACCATAACTGGTACTCTACGTTCCAAAACTGGTCCCATTCAAACCTATAGAAGGACATATTTGGGTCAAGGATCATTTTCTTTCAAACGCTTCCGCGAGGTCCGGCTGTTGCATTATTTCTGGTCACCCTACACGGAACCATGTGTCTCATTGTCATAGGGGAAGATGCTCAATAGATTGGCAAGTGAATTTGGCAAGGGTGGGTAATACCAAACACGGGTAAAGGGTATTTGAATATTTAGTAACACTCTGATGGTTCCAAAGAGGTGTAGGTACTCGTTGATAGCTCTACTGTCACTTATGAATGTGATTTAATGAATTAAGACATGATTATTTGTTTTTCTTCTTTATCTAACAGTTTTGAAAGAGTGCTAAAATGAAATAAAAATGAACAAATTTAAAAATCCTCGTTTTAGTTAAGCATGAGGCCGACTAGTTGCAAACATATTTTGCTCTAAAAAGAACACGTAAACTGCATCTACCTATTTAATCATAGTTCAATTTAAATATTTTCCCACATATCACTCCAAAATGTATATATAGCCCATATAAAGGTAAAGTACTTAAATAAAAATTACACAATCTTACGAAAGTTGTCATCCATGAAAAGGTACTCATATAGTTAGATTGATCAATTTTATAGCTCCAGGAACTTTTAATGACTGCTATTAATTGAAAACATACTACTTCCGGTGGCGGAGTGTAAATTATTATATATATTTTCGTAATAATTTAACTAGTAGTTTGCTTCGAATTGGATCTGAATAAGTTAGAAGCTTTAATTCGTAATTATATATGATACTAGAAAGTTAGAAGGAAACATCTGGGCAAGAACAGCGCAAGACAGGGAGTATTGGCGTAATAGGGTGGAGGCCTATGCCCCGCAGTGGGTCCCATTAGGATGATGATGATGATGATACAATGTTGACAAAGCATTAGGTACCTATTTATAGTTTACTTTGGACCTGAGCGATTAAAAATGGCATAAAAATAACTAGCCTGTTTGAACTCGGGATAGAAAATAATCTCAAGTCTAATCCATTTTTATTGATTGATCCGAAAAAACAAACACTCGACACGACGAAAATCTCACTTACATATAAAACGGCAATGTGATATTAGGTAGCTCAAAAACATCTGACTAACAAATGGACAAATATGGCTAAGTAATTTGATTTTTAGCCATATTTGTCTTATACTATTATATTTTGTACATTATATTAGATACAATGAATACTGGCCGATATTAAAAAAAAAACATACTTTTACAAAGTTGAATGTTTCCATCGGTTTCTTAAAGCTCGCTTCGCTCGTTTATTGAATAAACGATTTTTAAATCACATGTTGCTAAATAGTTAAATACATACATTTGAAACGGTTAAGACGTTAATTGACTCCCAGAAAATTACAAATGAACATAATTATGAGTTAGGAAAGTTATTAATCATGTTTATGGGTACAAATGGTTATGTTAAGTATAACAAGGCCCATTCAGAAGTTTTTCTGACAATTATGAGGTTGCGCTGAGCTGAAAGATGCAATATGTTTTGATGAATGGCTCAAACTTTTTCCAATTTTCTCTTGTGTTTTCTAAACAAAGTACTAGGGAATGAAGTTTTGCTAGCAACGTTTAATCTGATATATGAAAGTCTTGTTATCTGGGTCCTGAAGAGTTGATAGTTAGACAAATTATTTTAATTAGAGATTAATTTACGAACACTATGAATCTAGCTAGGTATTGTTACTTGTGCTTTTTCTTCTGCCAATCACCTACCTTACTACAAATATATAAATATATATGTATACCTAAGTAAGTGAGTATCAACATTAACTCATTCGCACGTTTTAATCTACTTGACATGAAAACAAAAGACGAACACACATAAAATAACGTGTAGATATCCAAAAACTAATTACCTAATGAGAGATCTCTGTCCGTTATATAAGAGAGAGGTTTGAATTAATACCGTGCACGGAAGAAAATGTAACGAAAAAGTTTTGGCTAAGATATAACTTTGAAGGTCTAAAGTGCTGCTACCAGCTGTGTAAAGTTATCTTGCGTAGAAGTTAAGAACAAAGCGCTTGCGTTGCATGAGTGAAAGGCATAGTGCACGGCTCGATGCGGCTTGCGCGTGCGCCGGTGTACTTGCTTATACTTACTCAGCAGTTTTTATGTCGTTATGAAAGAAAATGCATCAAAGATTATTTTTGTCTTACGTTAAACTGAAAGTTAATCTGAGTAAGTCTTAGTTACAAAAATATATCTCGATATACATCTGACGTAGAAAGTTCTGAAGAATTATCTTTGTGTTTGTACGTAGAAATTTTAAAGTAACGTTTAAAGCCTAAACGAGCTAGTTTAACGCGGGGTGCTAAATGAAATCGACATTTCATAAAAAATCAAATAAAATAGAAGTATATAAGATACAGCTATTTTTTTCAGTTTATTTAATTTTGATTCAATGTCAAGACAATAAAAAACGCCAAAACACGATTACGTATACTTCGCTCGATAGTTTTATTTTTCGAAAAATAGATAGATAGATAGATAGATAGATTAACTCTTTATTGTTGACACATATTAAAAAACAGTACATAGAACAAATTGCACCTTAACTAGTGCCACAAGCGGCGGCCTTATCGCTGAAAGCGATCTCTTCCAGTAAAATAGTTGTTTTGAAATATTTTTCACCTTTTTTTCCAAAAGTAGTACAGAAATTTAAACCTATTTAATTATATTTAAAAGGTAATATTATTATTTAGAGGAGTAAAAAGCCATAAATAGTTTATTCTGAATGGCTGATTTTAAATGAATTTGTTTCGTCAAAAACGTCTGCAAAACTGCTCAAATTGTGCTCGCCCTTGCTCTTATGTTAATACGGCGTGGAATTGCCTGCGAAATAGCAACTGTAGGCATTTTTCCAAGCGCAAAGCGTTTTCGGGTGAAATATCGTGGCCTTAATGCAAGGGATCTGAAGTTAAAGCCTTTAATAATGTTAACATTGATTTGCTTATCTTGTTATCTGTAGGTATTCCTTTAAGAACTTAAATGTCAACAAAAAGTACCGTAAACCTAAAATATCATTAAATAAAAATCTAGTTCAACGATTTGACCCACAAAGCCAAGTGCAGTTACATATTACCAAAACCGTCAATGAAGTAAAAAAAAATATATATAAGCAGGTGCTATGGAGCTTTTATGGGCGAGTTGGTTTTATGGCAACAAGTTATCCATGGCCTTATAGTAACTATGGTAATTATTATGAGTTATTTGGGTTTTGTCTTAATTGTTTATTTCAAGTTTGTTCAACCATTACTTGCTGTACCTATTAATTAATCATTTGTCAAATTCAATTTATGTAATAACTAGTGGGTGCCTGCGGCTTCGCTCGCATTAAGAAGTAAAACTTGCATCCCTTTTCACCCCTTTAAAAATAGCATTTCCAAAAATCCTTTCTTAGCGGATGCCTACGTCATAACATCTACCTTCATTCCAAATTTCAGCCCAATCAGTCCAGTGGTTTGGGCTGTGCGTTGATAGATCACTATATCAGTCAACCAATCAGTCAGTCAGTCACCTTTGAGTTTTATATATATATAGATTATGTATGCCCACTTGGCAGTAACCGTATTGCCAACATAACGACACTGTGTCTGTAAGTTTACAGATAATTAATAGTTACATTTTAAAAATCAAGCTGGTAACTAAATATCATTTCATGCTGAAGCTATTAGTTCGGTATGGATAAAATACGGTATAAAAATAATAGTACTCTAGATGAACACGTTGGCTATTTTTATAACGATATACATAAAGTGGCTAAAACTGTGAGTTTCCTTTACCTACTTTAAACACTTGTATTTATAAATACTCATCAACTAATACATATTAATGTATTCCTTAACTCAACTGAAATACAGGGCATTATTTTGGTCATCTGTGGTTATATGCTCGCTATTGTTTTGTTTGTTTTGGAAAAACCGAAAATATGTAAAGTAATACTTATATGGCATATACATTGTAATTTATACATATTTGTAGTACGTAACAATAATGCAACATAAACCTACTGTTAACCATATAATATGATTAGAAAATACCATGGTGAGGGCAGGCAGTTGAGCATAGATTAATAACGGATGTGAATGAAATAAACAAGTACTTATAAGGAATTAATAGGAAAACCAAACGTATAATTCATACATGGACATTACTGAAAACAATTAAGAAATGTATGTGGGATCATACCTATTAAATTATTGTTTAAAAATAATGAAAGACTGCTTATAAACTACACTACATTCAATACAGGTACTTCTTCAATATTTCACTACTTCACAATACAGGTAAATTACATCCTAGCGTGGAGTGTACGGAACAAAGTTGTATAAGTACCAAAATTTTTGCTAAATAAAGTTATCTTTATCTTATCTTTAAACTCTTTTTGTTAAAAGTATCAATCTACACTGCATCCAAAGCCTACAAAAACCGGAATAATTTACTTTCACGCAAACGACTATAGAATGCTAGACCAAAGTTCAGATATATATTTCACAATATAAAGCCTAAATGGCAAGAGATCGGTTGTATTTATCAACTAATCTGCGGTGATTAATGATATATACAAGATCTGAAAGGAAGGAATAGATTGATGCGGTTGCGATTTGAACACGATTTCTAATATTAGCATTCGCTTTTTAACAACAGTATGGCCAGAGAATTTTTGATTTCATTTTAGATTTATTTGGATTCCAATATGCTATAAAAATTACTTTCTTGAATTTTAATTCAATTAATAAAATATTTTAGTGTCTTGTTCCATATTGATCGATTTGTAAATATTATGATAATCAGTTAAGTTAAACATATTCGAAAATAAGGGTAAAATACATTCTTACTTAGATAAATGTGTCAAAAATGTCAATTTCTTAATCTTTCTATAAATCGTTTTATGCGACCTCTTTTCTACAAATTTCGCATGGCAACCGCGGCCGCACCAACCCAACCGGGTCTTAAAACTGGTTTATCCGCTTGACGCATGCAACGCACCTTGCAACTTTCTATTTTGACTGCGTATCGCATAACTACACACAATCTGACATAGATAGAATAGTTTCTAAGGAATCAAATGACATGAGCAAAGTTTTTATTCCAGGAAAGTTTTTTGCGCCAGCCACAAATGTGCATTAATAAAGAACCAGGAAAATACACTTATAATAATATTTTTAAAATAATTTCTTGGTTTAGACAGTAAATCTAGTTTTTTTAAATAAAAAATAAAATGTTTTTATTTCGGACAACATAAGAAGATCCAGAAAATGTGTTAGTAAACTAAAAACTATGAAAATTAAAACTAGTAAGGGTTAGTACAACTAAAACTAAGTGTGCTAAGGCGAGTATGTAAATGTAAGTTTGTTAATGAGTCATGTACTTAGGCGGCATGCCCTGTGGAATCATAGTTCGCACGAGATGCCTCCGTACAGACGCCTGCGGGTCCTCCGCTATTACTTTCAGGATGCTGTTGTCACTGCCCCTTAAAGAAGGGATTTCAGAGCTATGATCAATATTGAACATATTATACCTATGTTTAAAAAAAAAGTCAACATATTAAAAACTACCTCTATACACTTTATACGTGTTATAATCAATGACTACATATATAACCAAATAAAAACAAATTTTACCTTTGTTTAAAACATATTAAAAACTATACCTCACTGTATTCGTGTTATAATCTATAAGTTATTTATAACAAAAAAAAATGTTGTACCATTATATGGCCCGGCAGGTCATAATGGGTTTACCATAGACAGCGGCCGCGTAAGCCCAACTTTGTATGTGCTTCAATTCGATGCAATAGAAAGTTTTCCTTTGTTTGTAAACTGTACGCATGTTTTATTTTACAAGTTCACTTTACTTTGTATAAACGGTGTAGTGCATAGTAAGCAGGATTTATGCATTCTCGCTGTAGATCGAAAGTGTGTATCTGAAACTTTTTTAAACTTATAATATTTGTTAGTATTGTTTCTAAATTTCTTGTGATATCGTACCTGTTAGCACAGCCTTAAAACTCTTCTTTTCGTTTAGGATACCGCTAAAAATTATGAGTTGCTAAAATAATAACGTGTAGACAGTAAATAACTATCCCTTCAACCATGGTTCTTGAAAATAACCACACCAACTTAGGTGAATAATAATTAAGAAATGAATCGTAATTTTGAGGCATCATACAGTTAGCTTAACTGTTATTAACACCTTGGTTTATGCGGAATTTTAATGCAGTTACTGCAAGTTGTAATTTGAGTTTATAAAAGTCAACTTTAGCCAAAAAACGAGTAGAAAGTTGAATGTGCAGTCGATGTTCCAATTTTCGCAACAATTCGCAATGTAGTCGTAGCGTCGTAGACATCTCGTAGCAGTGTCGTAGCAGATGCAGTTTTGCAATGCAATTCGCGTAGCATTGCAAAATATTCGCTACGGCTACGGATTTCGTAGAACTTTGTTTTGTTTGATAACTTTGTTCATTACGAATTAGAGGTTGATTGTTATGTTGCAGTAAAATAAATATGTGATTAAATAAATAAATAATTAATTGATATTATTGAAGGAAAACTTATGATTCCAACAGTATTTTTAGATATTATTTGAGTATAATCTATGGTAAAAGCGAAGCGATCTATATCTGCAATGGGATTGTATTATCCATGCCTACGTACTATTTTACAGCCAACGGCACAAAATAACTGCACTTACATGGTACCAGTAGAATGCATCAGATAAGCATGAGAGCGGTGCGTTCCACAAAGCGCAGTTTCCACATGCGTTGCGCAAACGCATACTATTCGTGCGCACGTAGAATGAAACGTAGTTTGTTGTGACGTAGGCGTGAGATAAATTTTATATGCAGTTGGGTTTTTAAGTATAAAAGTTTGTATGTGAGTGAGTGACGCTGGTGTCAGAATAGTTAATGCTGGGTGGATAAGATTATGTGTAGAAAAATGTTGTTGAAAATATGAGCATTCCAATCTAATATCTAAATTAAGACAAATTAGAAAACATACCTAGTAACGGAACAGATTTTATAAAATAAGTCTGTTTTTTGACTTGTTAATTAACAAGAGTAGATTTATCAAAAGTATTTTCAAATAATTTAGAGGCGCCAGGCTTCTTGTAAATTTGTGAAAACATATTCATTTGCATCTTTTAAAAATCAATAACACTCCATTTAGATACTAAACTAATCAGCCAAAAAACGAGAAATTATAATGCGTGTCCAATCAATTTAATCGAAACACTTATCATTCTGTCACAACTACACAAATAATTTGCTAAATACCTGTCTTTAAAATAGCAGAGCCTATAATATAATAAAAATCTAAACATAAAAATCTAGTTTTACTAAAAAAGAAATCGATAGCTAAACATTTTGAAGCACCGAAATTCGGCGCACCTCTCGACGTAACCGCAACGTGCGTGCGACGTAATTGTTATATCTGGCTCTTTCTATCGTATAATGTGGAGGGGTGAGTGAAAGAGAGGGGAGAAAGAGAGATTTGTCTAGTAGAGCAGTGCATTTGAGTGACCTAGTTATGACAATGACGCTATGAACGGTTACTGTTTGCTAACAAACAAAGAAGTGCATATAGTGAAATTTTGTTAGTCGTTTTGTAAAGAAGTTTGTTTTGATTTGAGATTGAAATTAACATTTATTGAGATAATATAATGTTTCCGATATGTAAAGTAAGATGATTTGATCTTATTTCAAAAGGCGGGCTGTTTAATTTAATTGTTGTTCGTTCTGTTTATTTACGAATGGATAACTTTGAATAACAAGGTTTGTAGATTTTAATGTGTTCTAGCTTAGCATGAAATTACGTTTACGAAGATTTATTACGTGTGTGCTCGGTTGCAGTTTTAAAAAAGTACATTGTATTGTCTGTTTACGACTTTGTCTATAAAATCTGTTGTTGTTTTGAAATCTTCAAAGCGAGAGTGAATCGGTTCTTATCAGGTAAGCACGCTCCATCTTAGGCCATAGCCTTTGCTTGCTATCAGGTAAACTATGGCCAAGTGCAAACCCGTTCAAGTAAAAAAAAAAACTAAAATGTTACTATATTTTCTACAATATAAAATTCTAAATAAATAATCTAGGCAAGTAATTTCATCTACCAAAATTTATTATTCCAGATTAATCAACAAAACATCTCCCTAACACGATTAGGCAAAACAATTATAATAATAAGTAATCCCTGTTATTCAGTAACACAATGTCATTTTTACCTAGTCCTGTGATAAAAGGCATCCATATAGCTGCAACCGATCTACGATTGCTTTTATTAGAAAATGATCAAATAAATTATGTAATAACAATGCTATTGCTTCAAAATAAATTAATAATAGAACTAAAATTATACATAGCTAATGTTATTTATATGAATAATAGTAATAATTTGTATTTGCTATCAAAAATTTGCTATTAAAATCTTATCTTCTAGGTAAGCGTGTTACACCCTAGGCTGCAGCAATGCTTAACATCAGCACATAATACAAACATCAGGCCGGCTGTAGTCAAACGTAAACCTATCCCACGTAAAAAAAACAGATCCATACTTACATCATAGACAAAAATATGAATATGTACCAGGGTTAGCAAAATGAAGCGAAAGGTATTAAAATCACGAGTAGGTATTTTATTTAAATATTGTTTGGAAATTACAATAATCCAACTACTTATATCATTACTCTTTTCAAGAATTTTGCTCATTACTCATTGTGCTACAGTTACTAGTAAATAAGAAAGAATTAGCCAAATATTATATGTAAGGTAAAAAGCGAATGTGGCTTAGCGGTTCTAGTGTCTGCTTTTCATCCAGACACACCCTGGTTCGAATCCGGCCCTCCACCAATGACTTGTATTTGCAATGAATTCTGCGGGGGAGTCACAACCCTCAGCTATGAGGAATACGACTCAAGAGCCACAGAAGCCAGAGAGAGAGAGAGAGATATGTATGTACATAATATGTTCATACATATCTCTCTACCTCTTTACACCTTACCCTGAAATTAAATCTCCTCTATACAAGTATATACATATAGGTACCTATAGTATAGGTACCAATATATGTACATGTATAGGCAGATTTGAGGCCCGGGAGGGGTGGCGGGGCGCGGGGAGGGTTTAGTGCAGTACATCTATATAGGTAGGTACATAATATAAGTAGGTAGGTAGGCTTTATGGAGGGCGGTTGCAGTTCTTTGTTTAAATTTGTAGTGCCTTATTGATATGGCTATTGGTGAAGACTATATAGGTGAAATAAGGTGGTTTCCTTGTTTGAGCTGTTGATTTTAGCCGGCATTTAGAAGAATTCGTGAATAGATTTCTTTACGTTTTGAAATTTGGTAGCTAAAGACCTTGTTTGATGTATCGTTCAAGCATTACTACTTGATTTAATATTTTCGATTCAAACTCGCATTAGCTGGGTTTGAAGCTAAACGAATCTACTGGTACCTACTTACAAACTTTTCGTTAGGAACATTGAAATTGTTATAGTTTAAGTACCTTAAATATTTGTAAAAACGAAACTTGCTGTTATTTTATAAACACTGCACAAAGAATACTGGCTTCATAATGTTAGTAAATTACCAACTGTAATCAAAAATATTAACCCATCAACATAAGATTGCCTTAATAATAGCTTTACCTTCACATACCAATGCACCGAGACCCTCCCATAACAAACCTCCCAAACAAAGAGACTTACTTTCTCTAGCACTTGCACAGTGACCGTTGCTTTGCGCAACTCACTGCACTTCCCCCCTTTCTTCCCCCCTTTGCCCCCCTCTCCCCCTTCTTCACCCCCCAGGGGCATCGTTACTACGCTTGCGTACTGCACAACGGAATCAGGCCGTCCAAAATTCCCCTCCCAACATAACCTGTACTGCAAATAAGAGTATCTAACTGCAAGACATGGGTCTGGTTAAATTGGCTATTGCACGCACGCACAGCCAGTTGGTTTTGAGCTCTTCTGATACGGTCGCGGTTTTTTGGACCGGGATTAAATAGCCTGTAATGTAGCAGTTTGATGATTAGAAAAACTAAGATGATACAAAAAAATACAACATTTTGTTGCGCAAATTCTTTAAATTATATCAAAAATAAAAGTTAGGATATGCAAACATGTCCCGCTTGTCATTATACAACTAGCACAAAGGTTTGAAAAATCAGAAACCTTGTATGTACCTAGGTACCTACTATACTTTATACTCTTTGTAGTAGGTCTGCACGTTTTTTCTTATTGAAAAAACTATATCATTTCGTAAAATTTTCTTTAAAAATGCTTGTTTACACAATATCAACGTGTACGAAAGTACAGTCAATAATATTATTCCTCTGACACGACATGAACTAGTGATAGAGAGGTCTAATAAAACTGGTCAAGTATGCGTGTATGCAAAATACACCGTTAGGCTTGCCGTATCAATCGATACGGCATTGAGCGGCGGTGCATCGAGGCTTTTGGGCATCGCCACTTGCATAATAAACAGCTGCAGGAGAATATAGCCATTCACTGGTTGAGAATAAAGTCTAAATTGCTATCTTGCTATATAATATCTTGCTCGTGGATTGTGAGCGTTTTTTGGAAGTGCTGTTTGATTTAGTGATGAAGCGGAAGAGGTGAGTTTTTTTTAAATATCGTAGATTGAAAAGTTGTTTAATTTGTGCAAATATAATACGAATAATATACCTACGAAGATTTTATAAAAAAATCGGGAAAAATAATGGAAATTTGGTTAATTTCGAAACTGATATTGTATTTAATTACATAGGTTCTTTATTTGTACCTTAACTGATGCTCTATGCTATCTTTACTAGATTATAAAAAAGTAGTTATTCTAACCCAGCATACTTTCAAATCAGGGAATGAAGTCCAGTAATCTATAAATATAAGTAAGTATTTATCATGAATTACAATAAAAACCAAACATAACTGCAAAAATCTATCAAAAAAATTTATATAATTCCGTTATATATCAAAACAGATATATCCCGTCCGCTTAAGTGTACCGAATACCTATTATATCTTGCAATTATTTATTGAATGGGTCATCAAGCAATCAAGTGTCCGGCATAACTTGACATACGAAAACAGGTTACCAGGTCAATCGGTATTGATCGATGTACCTGCACGGCGCCACCTGGCGGTGCATTTGCATTTTGTCAATTAGTTACGTTAGGAATGTTGCTAGATTATTACAACCGTATTGATTTTTATTTGATTTGTAGCGATGTTTGTACGTAAATTGTAGGTACCGGCAGTTGTCATAGTACGGCAGTCGTTAAGTCATGTCAGAGGCCCCTAGGGCGGCTTGATTAACTCTCGACACCAGAGTTGGCCACTCTCATTCAATAAGAAGAAGCGCTGTTTGCAAGTTACAGGAGCATTACGGTCAAGTGCAAACCCATTCCTTGTAAAAAAAGCAGTCTAAAATTGGTTTGATGTTTTTACCAATTCAGTTCACTTACACCATTATTTTCGGTGGTTTACCACCATTAGGTTCCAGCGGATAACGTATTCCTATCCGAAAATAACATACAACAATCAAACCACAACTCTTTACATATTGGAATCCGATATAATTTAACGAGGTCCGTCTTTACAGCCCAATTTCTCAGAAAATAGGTCCGCTTTAAATTTTCAAAGCCCCAACCTCCGTACCAATAATGATACCAACCTCACACCTGAAAACTCCGTGGGAAGTGTCCAGTGCTGCCAACATTAAGAATTCATCAGCCGAGCCGGCGGGGAAGCATCGATCATGCATACAGCCTGGCAATGTTATATTTACGCTCCAAATCTCGTGTCTTTGTCGTTCTCGACCTTATTTCCATGAGTTTTCTTCCGGACGTCGTTTGTTCGGATTTTATGGTTGGTAAAATAAGTTTGCGGGAGCGTAGGTTGTTCACCCGACCTTGCGGCTGCCGACCTTCCGATGAAATTATAGGAATAGCCTTCAAGCTGGGGGTGGTGAGGCTTCCTACCTTTAGTCTCTGACTTTTTGTGGCGCAGCATTACCTTTACAGATATTAGTAACGGTTTTGGAAACCCTAAGTTATTCTGATTCTGATTATGTCAATGTGATTCCTCTTTATCAGAAGAACTAGTTCGACACGCTAAGACTGCCCTGAATTATATTTTAAACTTTATCGGGTAGTTAGGTAATAGTCAAAGTTGCTAACCTAATACGTTTTGGATAATTTTGTGATATGATTTGGTGGTCAACTAACATATTAATAGGCGTTAGAAGCAAATTTGCGATTCAGACATATTTCATCATCGACATTCATGAGTATTCTTTGACTTTTTGATATATGTGTTTATTTTAATTTATTTCTTACTAGATGTAGCCAATTAAGTTTTTATTGTGTTTGTTCCAGGGCAGGTATACGAGGCGGCCCGGGCATGGATTCCCAGCAGCAGCAGTACTGCCTCAAATGGAACAGCTTCGGCTCCAACCTGGCCACGTCGTTCGCCAACCTCTGGAACTCCGAGAGCCTCGCGGACGTCACTCTCTTCTGTGAGGGTGAGTAGCACAATAAACACATATTTTTTTCTACAACCCTGTACAAATATCTAAAACTCAAAGATGACTGACTGATATAGTGATCTATCAACGCAGAGCCCAAACAACTTGACGGATTGGACTGAAATTTGGAATGAAGGTAGATGTTATGACGTAGGCATCCGCTAAGAAAGGATTTTTGGAAATGCCACTTTTAAAGGGGTGAAATTGGGGGATGTAAGTTTTACTTCTTAATGCGAGCGAAGCCGCGAGCACCCACTACTAGTCGTGATTAAAACATTTAAAAGTGCAGTAGGCGGACTAGAACGAGTTCATAGAAACGTACGTTATGTTTTGTTATTTTATTTGTGCGTTCTTTCTTGGGATACCTACGATTTGAAATATACATAATAATCACTCTATAATCAATCTTAACTTTTACTTTAAAAATTATAAGTGCGATTTAAAAATATGAATGGGATACATCATGTTAACTAAGCTGGTTTTAGTTCATCAACATCGACAACTTTTTGCGTTTGGGCCGACAGTCAGCTGCAATACATAAGGCACAACATAAGGTACCTACATAAGGTTTTCTTTTTGTGTTTCCAGGTGTACTTACTACTTTATTATATTCTTATGAGTAATAAAAGTGTATATTACGATAATATCTTTCACGTTTAAGATAATACAGATAACTTGAAAATTTGTACAACTTATTTGGTGTGTGTTATACAATCATGTATTGAACATGATTGTTTCGAATGGTTATCAAAAATCTAGCTGTGCCTGCGACTTCGTCCGAGTGGGATAGTTATTTTGGGCATCATATTTATTTTTGCAAATAACCACGACTTGAACCGTTTTCGCAGCCGTTTCAAAAAAAAACCCACAAAAATGAAATATTTTCCCCGTTTTTTCCAAATTTTCCATTGTTTCTTCATTTCTATAGTTATATAGCATAAAACCTTTATCGATATATGGTCTATTCAACACAAAAATAATTTTTCAATTCGCAACAGTAGTTCCTGAGATTAGCGTGTTCAAACAAACAAACTCTTCAGCTTTATAATATTAGTATAGATTTAATACGTTTGACCCAAATTACAAGTAAATAGACGAAGGAAATAAAAAATACCACTTTGACTCAGTAAATTCGATGCAAACACTCTGCTTCAAACAATTACTTGAAGAATACAATGTGAAGTGACGTAGGAGCAAACGATATTTGCATTTTGCATGACTAATAAGATTTGGCGCCAGCTCCATTCCACCGCCTTCAATTCATTACCTTGATTTTAGTACACAGACTTACCATATAATATCGGACAAAACAATTTAGTAAGCATTTGTTTCTTAGACCTTCGAAATTAGTAAATAGTGTACGCATATTATTAACGTAAGTAATAAATACAAAATTAGGCGTGAACGGAAAATTTCAGCTTCAATTTATTCATTGTGCAGTTTTCAAGGTTGTTGTGTATCAGTCCGTATTCATTTATTCATAACTATTTTTATTTTACAATATAGGTGTGTGTATTGTATAGGTATCTAAAAAAACTTAACATTGTTTATTATTATTATTATCCGATCAATATAGATGCGTGTATGTAGACAAATACCCAAAAGGTTTTTTTTACAAGTTAAGAAAACTTTACTTATTTACAATAATAAAATATGACTACTTTTTTTAATGAAATTTGACTTTTTTTGACTGCTCTGTTAGTTTAGTTAGTAGTGGCTCTGCCTTCTAATCTAGGGGTTGCGGGTTCGATTCCCGCGTGACACAAGTATTTATGCATTTTAAAAATGTATGAATACTTGTGTTGAGTCTGGTCGTTTGTATGTATAATAAGTATGTATTTACAAAAGAAAAGTATATAAGTATTATATCCGTTATCTAGTACCCACGACACAAGCGTTTGCTTTGTGTGGGGCTAGATGGCGCTGTGTGCAATGTCCGGTATATTTATTTATTTATTTTATTTTTATAATAACAAGGTTTAGATTTAGATATTTGTTAGCAAGTACTTTTTATTTTCAAACAATTGCATCATGACAAACACCTCTAACACCTCTCTAAGCTGGCAAAGTGCTGCAGCACCTCTGGAGTTGCAAGTGTCCATAGGCGACGGTGACTGCTTACCATCAGGCAGATCGACTGCGTTTTTACCAGATTTTTATAAAAAAATGAGATCATGAAGTTACGCATACTTAAGTTTTACCGAACTGTTGCATGTTTCTAAGAAATAAACTCCGCTTGTGTCCTTGAAAACATCGGCTGCAAAAATAATTTCATAACCGCTGTAATATTGCAGTACATATCACGAGTTATGATAGCATATAATATAAACCTATATATAGATAGGTAAAGTATGTCCGCCAAATCTTGCTAAATTGATAAAAAGGTCGTTGAACCTATTTGCCGATAATTTTGGCTACGTTTTTTAGTGCCTCATGATATTTGAGATATTGGTTATCGTATTATTATATATTCGCGGTTCATTGGATGCATATTTATGGATTTTGCGTAATATTTTTCCTTCTATTTATTGCTGATAATGCTATTTAATTTTATTGCAATTAACAAGTTTCCTTTGAAAATATATATATTACGTATCTACTGTCTATGTAGTGCATATGTCGTAGGATAATTCGATACTTCGAATCTTCGCGGAAATCCTAGGGGTTTTGCGAAAACGCGGATAATTAGACATAGGCGAAAAATTATCTGTCCTGTTGTAGTGCTAGTGTTGGACTCGAAGTCACTTGTCTGTGACAGAAGGTAGATTAGGTTCGTTAGGTTGCTTTCTACCACGCACATGCGACGACGAGCGAAGCGAGGAGGAGCCAAGTCCTGTTGTAGTGCAAGTGGTGGGGCAAAAATCCTGACTTTGTCCAGTAAGATTTGATAATTTTTCGCCTATGTCTAATTATCCGCGTTTTCGCAAAACCCCTAGGATTTCCGCGAAGATTCGAAGTATCGAATTATCCTACGACACATATACATACTTATGTACTTGTATTCACGTGCATTAACTGCTTATAATATTTTTCCTGCAAATCACCACAATCCTTTCCTCGTCAATACAAAATTTGCTTTTTAAACAAACTTTTAATTTTTAGTTCGCAGAGTGACTAATTTTTTTTCTAAAATAATTTTATTTTTACCTAATTAGTGAATTAAAATACAAAGACATTATGTAGGCTCGTTAGTAATTAAGTAGGCATTCTTCTATAGTTTGCAAACAGGTTTCACCTTGGGCTTCAATATAAATTTGCGAGAAACTAAAAATAGGTACCTACATACTTTGTTTTGAATATTTGTGATGAATAGTTATTAACAAGGTGTTGAAAGTAATGAATTGTGATTTTAAATGCGTTTTTTACTCGGAAGCTTTTTACGGAGGCTTTTAATTACCCTTTACACATTAATTTATGAATAATTCTAAGTATTCGAGTTACATCAAATTGTGAGTAAAATAAAATTACTAGCTGCCTTTCCTGTAGCAATTTGGATGCTAAAGTTTTACTGATACATTTAAGAAGTTTTAATTTGTGATCATCATCCACAGCCTTCTCTATCCCACTGCTGGTCATAGGCCTCTCTTCGAAAGTGCAAGCTGCGTCGAGCTTGTGCAGACTTCATCCATAAATACATGAATGCAATTCCCAAAAAAATCACCCGAAAAGCTGGGCATAGTACTCTTACACGTGCCGAGAGATAAAAGCGTACGCTTGCAATAAATGCGAGGTTATCTATTTTTTGTACAAACTGTGCAAAACAAAATGACGAATGCAGTTTTTTTTATCATATACTCGAAATGTTGTTTGTTTTCTGGTTTCGATGTTATCTATTGATTTTACGATTCAACGCAACAGAGGTTTTTACGCATCAGATTATTTGTGCATTATGTTATTTCATAATTAAAGCTAATTAAGTTGGTATGCAGAATACCTACTAGCAAGCCACAGTATAACAAAACAAGACAAATATGTTTGTAATTAATTGATTTTGTTCCCTGAAAAATTCTTCTTATTCTTATCGAATGAGAGTTGCCAACACTGGTGTCGAGAGTTTATCAAGCCGCCCTAAGGGCCTCTGACATGGCTTAACGACTGCCGTACTAGACAAACAGCCGGGACCTACAATTTAACGTGTCATCCGACCCAAAATGGAATGCCACTTTTCGGTCACCCATCCAAGTACTGACCGCGTCGACCTTTGCTTAACTTTTGGTAATCGCATGCGGTTGCCTCCGCCAAGTGAGCTACGGGCGCTTCAAACAATTAAATAAAATAAACTTTTAAGTTATCTTTATTACTATATATTTACTAATCGTTACATACAAAAATAGTGCGCATCATTTTTAAAATACTAAGAAATTGCAATTAAAGTTGTATTTCCTATTTTTATTTATTTAATTTTTATTCTAAAGATTTTCTAAGTGCCCCTTTTTGTAGTAGTTAGAAGTAGTATGTTTAGTTTTCCTTCACTTGTTTTTATATTTTATTATTGTAAATAAAGTTCTAACTGTATTTCCTCATTTCCCTTCGTTACGGGTGTGTATAGTTCCGTACTACGCAGTATTAATTACTTCAGAATCTGCATTTGCATTTTCACACAGGTGTTTGTGTCAGAATCTACCTCATTTTGTTGATATTCGTTCCGACGTAGGCGTTTCATGGTCAAAGTTAAGGCCAAAGCTTCTACTGTGACGCCATGATATCATACAAACATTATATTTTAACGGACTCCTTCCAAAAAGGTTGTCAAATATATAACTTCGTCATTTACGGATTGATTTAAAGATATTTTACGAACAGACAACGTTTTAGTCTTATTTTTTTTATAAACATTAAATTAATCAATCAACCATTATAGCTTTATTTATTGTACATCAGGAAACAAAAATACAAAACAATTTACAGAAATATTACTTAACCTGGGTACATTGGGTGGCTTTATCGCGTAGAGCGATATCTTCCAGAGGATTGTGAGCAAAAAAAAAAATTGCGGAGACCACATTATCGCTTAATATTTATTACAAGAATTACAGCCGCTTGCATACATACCTATACTTATGAAAAGTGAACAAATGTGAATAAAAAAGTATATAGTTCAATTACGAGTAAATAAATAGCAAAAGTGTAAGGTTACACAATTATTTCAAAGTCTTCATTACAGTTTTTACACAAACTTCCTTGCGCCGCGATCCTCTCCACGTGCCTTCGAAGTTTCCTTTTCATTGTATAACAAAGCGGAAAAAACTCTGTGGAAACATTCAGGCATACAATGTGAAAATTACGTACTTTTAACAACTTCGCTCAAAGGAAAAGGCAAAAAAAAATCATCAAATGTCTGACCTTAGGGCTTACAATGGGGTATAATTGTAGGCTATTCGTTAACCGCTGAAGCCCTGCTGAAGTAAATGCGGTTCTTTCTTTTCGAGGTCGTTCGGTACAAGTGCTAGACGCAGGGTGCGTCTGGTATGAGACCCCCACCCCCAGGGCAGAGAGGGGGAGCGGGGGTGACTCAGCCAGGGGAGGGGTAAGGAAGTTTGCACTTGAGGAGGCTTCTCGAATAGGCTTATAGTAAGAGGCCCTGAGACTGAAACCCATTTTAGTTGGCTGACGCTGTTTGCTGGCTTAATTAGAACTGTTGATAATAATGATTTTAGTTGTGCCAGTTTAAAAAGCTTTAGAATTTCTTCTGAAATTATAATTACAAATGTTTCACCAGCCGAAAGATCGCCGTTGTGCTTTTAAATCTATAAAGTCTCGACACAAACATGCCTACTAAACTATGATAAATTATGTTTTTAGTATTAACAGTGAAGATTGTGATATTTTTGTTTCACTAAAAAGACCGGTTTACTAAAAAATACTTTTGATCGTCAATAAATTTATAATTAATCTGGTTTGATGCTCAATTTGTCAGCATCTATTTGTCATTCTTAAATACATTTATATTGTTGAAAATATTTGTTTAAACAAATAAATACATATTATGTTTTGTTATTTTTAAAATCTACTAAAAATAAACACAGATAACAGTCTTATCAGCTATAAAATCAACAGTTACTTCATATTACTGTCATCTAATTTAATTTTTATCTTTCATATTTTCCTTACAAGTTCGCAAAAACCTACCGAGCCTAATAATGTAGTGGTTAGGACACTGAACTTTATACAACTAGTTAATTAAATGTGTCATAGTAATAACAGTCCTATTTATCATTCTATAAATTGTCTTATTTAAGAACTAGTTCTATAAAAGGTAGTAAACGCTTAACGTAATTGTAATAAAATGTGGCACGTTGAAGTTTGTAGTGGTCGCTTAATACTAGCCATAGGATATTTTTTTATTTTGTTGTAATCAATAATTTGTTGCTTTCTTTCATGTGCATAAGTCGAGCATTCATATTATCAGGCAGCATTGGAAATTAAATTGGTAGAAGTAGATTCTTTTACAAGTATTATGCTTTCGATTTGATATTCGTATAACTATCACAAATTCAATTATTTCATCCGCGGTCACTAGTGATTCATAGTTTAGGAAATTTATTTTAATTTACTTTGATATCTTTCCTCTTAGAATATTCTTGTTAAGAATAATATACTATGTTAGTGGAAGTATTAGTGCAGTATAACATTACGACAACAAAGTGTTTACTTTTCGGTAACAAATATGCGTTTACATACTATACATACAGCCTTTGAAGTTATAGTTCTAATCTGAACTATCATATAACTATTTGTACGTACACCTATAGCACGTTCGAAATTGCTCAAACACCTTCGAAATGCCACCGCACATACATAGACATACCAAGTATAGAGGTATAGATTGAGAGCTTACAACAAAGGCTTCTAGTTTCGCTTTCATCCTCCGTGCTCCAGTTTTGCTCCCTACCTATCGAAGCGAGATTAATTCCCAATTTTCGACTCGGCACCGGTGAGCGCATCACAGCGCAGCCTCGTTATCGACCGGGGTTTATATGTGTCGCACAGCAACCACCCCCCTAAACCACCCACCAGGGGGCACAAACCGACCCCCTAAATACCCCCGCCGCCCGCAGACGCGGAGCTATCGACACAGAACTAGGATGTAACCTAGACTTGTGAATATTGGGGGTATAATGGCGACCATGGCGATGTTTTTTACTGAATGAGGTCGGGATGGGGGAAGTTGTGATGGAGGCTATGATTCTTTGTGTGCCTATTGATGTGAGCGAGGAAATGTTTTTGTGATAAAAGTGCTAGGTAGGTTGATCTTTATCCTTTAGCGTCGAATGAAAATTGGACATTTACACATGGTTTGCTAAAGCAAATGTTTCTAATGCAAAAATTTACACATGTTTTGCATTAGAAACATTGTAATGTTTGATAACATTGGACATTAAAATTTGATTTCCAAATCGCAACCCCCCAACAGAAAACCCTGCGTAAGCCAACACACCATTGTCCCGGCATCCCCTGATCTGTCCCCTTCCCGGGAAATACAATTTTTGCATCATTTCCACGAAAACACCCCCTCTTTTGCGAATTCCGTGCAGTTATTCAAATTAAGGCCACGATTTGCATGGGATATTGAAACGGTACCGTGTTTATGGTTCAATGTTTGGTTACGGGAAAACATTGTTGTTTTGTTGATGAATTCGTTGCACAAATGATTGAAGAATATATGGACTGACTTCTAAATCGAGTTTTGTTACGTTATGTTTAAAAATGTAAAACAACGAAAGTGACTTATAATTTGAAAAATATCATTCAATATGTTTTAGTGTGTCAAAATTTTTGGCATCGTAAACTCGCGTTGAAGGTAGAAAGTTGCTATAATTATCAGAATAAAAACTTTGAAAAGTACCTACATAAAACCTGAAATAGTCAATTTCTCGTAATCCCGAATGTCATAAGATGTTAGATACCTGATAAGCATCGCTGCTTAGTTTTAGGTGTAATAAACTGCCTTTTTACGACATATTTACAGCTTTATTTTAGTTACGATCGATAAAATCGTGTTCAGAATTGAATTTTGTAATGAAATCTAAATTTACATAGCTGGATCCTTGTTTGAGAGGCAGTTAATGTACAGATGGTATTGCCTACGAATGGTGTTTAGGTCTTTCAATTTATTGCCGTTTACTGCCGTCATTGTACTCCATGAATAATATTGTAAAGTACTTGTGTTTATACTTGTACTTATTATAGACAGTACATTATTATGTTTAGCGACAGGTTTCAATTTATAATAAGGAGATTTTTATTTTGTTCTTTTCTACATAAATTACTCGTAACGTCATGATTTTCAGTAGTTTTCAGTAATACAAGCACAAATAAGCATGTTATGAGCAAAACTGGCTTATTTTCTTAATCTCGTATAAAAAAGTAAAAGTCACAAATATAGAGTTTCTTAATGAGGTGTCCACATTATGTAAAGCTAAGCTCTTTATGGACCAAGTTTTTGCCAACATCAAGCCTTTCGCCGGCCGTCTAATTAAAAATAAGCACTTATGTCGGTGCTTAGATTAACTGAGGCCTACCGAGAGACCTTTAAAAGATCTAAATCTAAATTGTTATAGCGCTTTATAAGGTCATAGTTTCATAACGGCTTCAAATATAACGCAGGATTATAAAAGTATGACCAACATTTTTAGGCGAAATTTACAGCGGCAAGCCTCATATTCCGAAACGAGGCTCTAAAAACTAACAAGGCTCTTTATCCGGCCTGCAAGCACTGAAATTATTCGAAAGCATCACGCACATAGTTTGAAAAATCAAGGTGTTAGGGTGGGGTAAGCCGGGCCTCCCGGCGGCGGGCGAGCGTGGGGGGTCGCCGCAGGCCCACCGACCCCCCTCTGTCTATACTCAGTGCATTATACGTACAAGCCAGCTAGGCCCGGGAAAGTCGTAGTTGTGCATGTTTAGTGTCGACTAATTGCGAATGAGGGGAGAGTGTGCAAGTATCGATTGACGTTAATGAGACTGGAAGGGTTGAGTTTACCTTCACCCTCGGGGGATGATTGAGCTGTTATGGGGAAAAGCGATCTTATGCAACATTCAAAGGAGTTAATTATTCACGGTAACTAAGGCAGGTGACATGTATGGTGGCGTGTGACGGGAAAGGATTTAATGAGTTTAGGAAGTTGGTGTTTTGATGAAAAATGTTTTAGGAAACAATGACAAACCTTCACTGATTTTATTAAAGAACCTTCTGATTGAAATGGTTGTGACTCTGACTGTTTTTTTTTTGATTCTGTAGTATGTACCTGTAACATGTCATGACACATTTTTTTTTATAATATAAGATACTTTGAGTAAAATACAGTTTTCTAAAAAGAGCGTTTGCTTAATACTTTGAAGTCACGTTTTATCCACGCCAAATATCAAACAGTGCCTTAAACGTAAAAATATTATTAATAAGGCATGTCTAATGTCGAGCTGCATCACTGGTAGTTTCATAGTTTATATCGCCGTGGAGACACATAAAACCCGAAACTGCCTCTAAATCTCGCAATCCCGACGAGAAAACCGAAAAGTGTCGTTAAATTTTAATTGCACTCACTATTCAATACCCGACGCACGTCATGGCGTTTCACCTAGTTTCCCCTACCCCTTGCAAGATCGATTTTGTGTCGCGCATTCGCTTGCACCCGGGGCTCGGGCGTAGTGCCGTCTCGCTCTGGCAGGCCCGGGGGAGGCTTTCAGCGACCTTGAAAGCGGCCACCCGTCTGGGGATGCGTTGTCATGTACACGACACGCGTGTGTGGGCGATGGGAGGGGTGGGAGTGGGGTTAGTGAGAGTCCCCCCACCCTAACGTCGTTCCCGCTTGCATCCGGGCGAGGCGTAGGTGGGCAACTCGATTTTCAATTTGATTCCAGATTCGAATTTTCCTCGGACGCGTGGTAGGGGAAATTGTTGGGCGACTGCGGATTTTTGATTTATGCTCTTTGGGAGGATGGAATTGAATATCCTTTTTTTATGTCTCGGAAAGTGCAAATATTATCGAGATTTGTGTCGGGCTGGCCCGGCGAGGAGCAAATTTACTTTTCAGTGCCTCTCGACTTCATTGAATCTCTTGTTACAACCGGGGGTCTGACATTTTCTTATTACTTAAACCATTTTTGGAAAATTTATTCAAATATTTTTACAAAGAGCAAAAAATTCCCATTCATACCTCTATTATTATTTAACAGGACTTGACAAACACATTAGGTGATATATAATCTAAAAATTATAAACTAGCATCATAAATTGTCGATAAATCTAAATAATAAGTTTAAACAAAAAAGTACATTTTCAATGACATTGACACGTTTTACTTACTCATTAACTGTTCTATAACGACTCGCAGTCCGTCCCCTCGTATCGTAACATCTACTACATTGCTAAATATTCCATAAAACTAGACCACTCTAATAAGGAGTTATCCTATCACGTCTTTCCTTTCAACCTAGAAGGGCCATAAACTAGTCAGTTGTTGTATTCTATTTTGCTGTGACCTATATAACGACTGCATATTGGGGTCCGAGCATACAGGCCGTACCATAACCTCTATAGCCAGAATATACCTATGATTAGTTTGCTATGCTATTGTGAACTTTATCACGTCAAGATAAGGTTACATATTGCAGTGAATTTCTTTATGAATGTGATTGTACGTAGATGGTGGTAGGACCCTCAGATCCTTGTTGCAAGTATTTGGGTCAAGGAACGGTGGTTTCAACTTCTTTTGTTTCACGCTTTTGTTTAATTACATGTAGGAATGATGTTCTACATTTCTGTGGCATTATTCACTGTATTTTTTATGTATTTAAGACGTAAATTGAAATTTATTGCAGCCTATTTGACCAATTTTTATGAGCCTTATATTGTTTCAAGTGTATTTTTCTGCGTTGATCAAACAGTGTTACTTAAGTAAAATTCACATAAATTTGGCTGAAATTTCTGAGTGTATTTTAATACAATATACATAATATCGAATTCACTACGTATGTGAGAGTACATAGTGTGTGTACAGCTTACCATTGTCGCTATACAAATTATACAGAGTACAAATACATCGGTTGTGGCGATGTGACCCATTTTCAGGCACAGGTCGAATGCAAGACGGGCCTCGTGCGTGCCTTCCAGTGCAAGATGAGATGACTCATAAAAGCTATTTTTACAAAACCTGCATTTTGCTAGTATTCTTGATACTTAGGTAGGTATTTAATATTTTATGACTGATATTTTTGCAAATCAAAGGACTTTTAAGCAACCGACGTATAATGATATCGTCGTAGCGTGAAAATAATAAGTTAAACAGTGAATTCAGTAAAATGTATGTAATAATACACTAAAGGAACAGATATTAGCGATGAATAAATACTTATTATTGATAAAGATTTGATGTAAACATAGGTAGCCATTAAAAATGAGAAGCATGTCACACGAAAAACTCGGTTCTTTTCCGTTAGGCAAAATAAAGCAAATGACACAAAAACTGTTTATATACATAGGTACAGATACATTTTATTAACCGACTTCAAAAAAAAGGAAGTTATCAAGTCTTCTGAAAGTTTGATGAACCGATTTCAAAAAATATTTTTTATATCTCACTCAATTCCCTGCTACTGTAGTGGAGAGCGGGCACAAGACGCTTAGACGATAAATTAAATAAAGTAGGTCATGCATCGCATCGGAGGAATTAGAAATTAAATGTATTTTTTATTCACAACGCCTATGAACAAAACGGGTTTTAAATACTAAAGCGGCTTGCATCGAGGGCGGTTGCGAAACTAGTTTTGTGAGTGCATAATTAAGATAGGCACAGTTTTGCAAAATTTAGACACGTGCAGCCCATTTTGCGCGAAAGGTCGCGGCCATTTTGAATTGTTGCTAGGCTGTATTGCGGCTCGAGGTTTGAGGACAAGCTAGAAAATCCAGTCTTAAAATAACGATCAATGTTGACTAGGATTTTTTTACGACTTTTTGTAATGGATGGCGACGTGGACTTAGCTAAAATATAGTAACGCCTGATTCAATATCTTAAAATATAGTAGGTAATCTTAAAATATAGTAGGTAATCTTTATATTTATATTTTTATATTTTATATTTTATATGTTACAGTCCCGAGGATACGTTTTATTCCGTAACAATTCGAGCCAAGATGGTCATTCGAGCCATCGGTACAAACAAAAGCACATTCATGAAATGCGCCTACACCATATTTTGTCCGCACCAACAAAGAGAAAGCCCGACTGCACTCTGATACAGTTTGATGTTCTTGAAGAATTAAAATGAAACAAAAGACTGTCACTCTCTCAGTGCAAAATAACGTGTTCTTCGCGTTTTCCAATTCTACAAGGACATGCTTAACAATACTTATAAATTTAGAAAAACTATATCTGTTCTATTAACAAGGGTATCATCGTCGCTAGCAAGGAGACAGACGCCTAACAATCTAATGGGACGATTCTCTGAACAAAAGACTCGCTTTCCCAGTAACAAAATGCGTCTTGCGCATGGTCCGCACCAACAAAGAGGAAGCCGGGCTGCGCTCGCGCTTGCATCACTCTGACATTGGCCCCATTCGGAGACCTACTGGCGTTATCTTGTGTGCACAGCCGCGGTGGCTCTGGCTTTATTTATACTCGCTAGATTAGGCAATAGTATCGATGGGATACTAGCTGCAGCCCGTGGATCTATATTTAAGGGGAGTATGATAGTCTGTTTTGTAATGTTCCTTGGAAAATTTGGGAAGTATGTACCTATACTTTTTTGACAAAATCACAGCTGTTTCCATTTAAGAGACTGGTGAGAAATCTAGTTATTGCTAATTAAGAGTGATTATGCTTAAATCGAAGATGATGATTTTTAAAAGGGGAATAAGCTGACTTAAAACAATGTGTTATATCTAACAAAGGAAGGTGCCATGCACTTATATAGACAATTGCCTACATATATACTACAATTCACAGAAAAGTCTACGAAAATACTGACTTAATTCGTAGACACAAACTTACATTATTCTTTTTAGTTGTTTGTGATAGTTTTTTTAGGGCACTTGCACAGATTAGTTAATAGTAAGTAAGCGTGGTAATCGATTTATGCATGCGTTTTGAAGTGCGTTGCTTACGTGTTTTACGCTCTGGATAAAAATGGTTCATTACATACCTATTTCTAGTACGAGTAACAGATAGATAAATAAATAAAATGATGTGTTCTTTTTTGTTTTTTGACATTTGATTTTGCAATACAAAACTTTATGACGTATTTTTCTGACTACAGACGTATTTTTATTGTTTATTTAGTTCCAAGATCATTTAAGTTTTGTTTGTGTTTGTATATTGAGATGATCTATACTAAATGATGTAGGTAATGATAAAATACTACAATAGGTAATGTAGGTCCCACCTGTTTATCTAGTACGGCAGTCGCTAAGCCATGTCAGAGGCCCTTAGGGCGGCTTGATAAACTCTCGACACCAGAGTTAGCCACTCACATTCGATAAGAAGAAGACAACAAGAGATCTAATGTGCAATGATTCCTTAAACGAGTACCTTAGATACAAGTATTTTTCATTGTATTTTACATTCCCGCAACACAAACCCATCTATGGGACTTAGCGCGGGACAGTGGAATACCATCTTGTACTGCTAGATGTAAGTTATAAACTCCTGTACTAATATAATATACATCGAAGTTCTTACTGTATTCTATTCTGGCATAATAAAAAGATTATTAGATATAAGGATAATTATAAAGATATATAGATTATTAGATTTAAAATTATTTTATTTGTATTGCTAAGAAAAAAAGTAAATAAGAAAAAGACAAGTATATAAGTATTATATCCGTTATCTAGTACCCACGACAAAAGCGTTGGCTTAGTGTGGGGTTAGATGGCGCTGTGTGCTATTTCCTGGAATATTTATTAATTTATTATTTTTGCTAGTTGCTGTTGCGAGCCTACTTTATATTAGCCACCTAGTACTCAGGGATGAGTAAATAATAATTCGCCGTACGCCAGACGGTTATATAGATTCATCGCAAATAGATGAAGAAGTGGTTCAATTGCTTGGCTCCGTAGTTTTTGTCTAGTGGTTAATGAATCAGAAGCTATTGAAGTATGAATAATGTACATTGTACATCTTTTATTTGAATTGTATTTCTTCCTGACTGATAGTCGTTACTCCCCCGCAGAATTAATTCGTTAGGGGAGTTCTCCTGGGCCGGATACATCGTGGTGGGCGCCCAGGCAGGTCCTTCCACGTAAGACACAAATTTCCTCGGATATTGTGGTTCTCAAACATGTCGGTTTCCTCACGATGTTTTCCTTCACCGTTAAGCGAGTGCAAATCCACACATAAATTGAAAATACAAGTCATTGGTGTATGGCCGGATTCGAACCAGGGTGCGTTTGGATGAAAGAAAGACACTGGAACCGCCGAGCCACACTAGCTTCATTGTACATTATTGATATGATGTGTGCACGATTACCAAGCTTTTATGTTTTTGCGAATTGGCTTCTAATAAAATCGGTAAAAACAAATCGGCAACCTTCTTCGTTTTTGGAAGTCGGATGAATAGTCCTCGTAAATGGATCTAAATTATTAAATGATTAATAAATAATAAATATTTCGGGGCATTGCACACAGCGCCATCTAGCCCACACTAAGCAAAGCTTGTGTCGTGGGTACTAGATAACGGATATACTTAATATACTATACTATTATATGATAATACTTATTTACTTTTTTTTTGTAAATACATACATATTATACATAGAATAACCAGACTCAACACAAGTAATTATGTATATATTTTTTATAAATTATAATTACTTGTGTCATGCGGGAATTGAACCCGCAGCCCTAGTATTATAAGCCACTACCCACTAAGCTAACAGGCCAGTCAATGATGATGATGATGATGTAAAATAAAACGTTGACGTATAAAACATCAGCAGGGCTTTGAAGGTATAAATTGATAAAACTTAGATTAGTTAGATTGATAGTTTCCCAGATAAAACTATCGTACATCGATGTTACGCACTGTTCGTTATGATGTTGATATTAAGTTATATAATATCACATCCACAGTATTTAATATTTAATCATCTTAATTAAATCATATATTTACTTACTACACTACAATAGAGGTAGGTACCTACATCATAGAAAAAATTAACAACAAGCGTGACAAAAAGAGGACTTTATAATAAATAATAATAAATTTCTTTATTGTCAGACACATAATCCATAAAAATAAAGAAATTAAACACACTAGCTTAGTACACACAAAGTTACAAATGTAAGTTTGTATGCATACAAGTCTGCATACAAATTTGTCCACGGATTTCTCCGAAACTATAGGTACATACATATTTTTCTAATGAATGATTAAATTAGCACAACTAGGTACAAAAAGTAAGATGTTTTCCAATCTACGAAACATAGGATGCCTAATTCTTATCTTCCTAGTACAATTCTCAAATTCTAAAGACTACGCAAGAAGCCTTTACAAAAACTGTTCAATTGACCTCGAAAAATCAGCAAACACGCAAAATGAATGGAATTTTTCGCGCCAAAGCAAATAAAAAATCTGTTTTATATGCATCTATTGACTTAAAAGAAAATAAGTAAAAAAATACGCACTAGGAAGTGTTTAGAACGAATCTGTGGGTGGACTGTTGGAGCGAAACGGTCGTGCAGCGCTGTGCCTCAGTTAAGGCTGGCTATAGATGTGCGACAAGATTAGATATTTTATTTTCTATTTTCGCAGTAGAAAAATATTTGCAAAAAATAAATGACACTTGTTTTAATTGGTTTGAAGTTGCATAAGGATGTGTCAATTTTTGATTTTTTCACAACTGGTATTTGATCAATTGAATAAGACAGCGCCAAACATTTTTGCTCAGAAATAGTAAACGAAACGAAAAATTAAAATTATATCGTAAAAATGTTTATAGTCTTGTAACTTGCAAAATCAGGAATTTTATACATGTAGCAAAATCTAACATAATTAATATTTATAACGATGATATTGTTTTAGGTCCACCTATTTATATAAATCTAAACTGAACAGGAAAATACACAAATTGCACACAATTGAATAATTATAATTTGCAGTGCATTGACCGCATTACGTTGGTATGGTATTTATACTCATTTTAATTCTGCAAACAGGAAAAAATTAATAAAATTATGTCTAAATTTTTATCAGTTTTACAAATTAATGTAAATTTAAACTAGCTTAAATGTTAAATCATTGGAAATAATATTATATTGCCAACCATTTGTATCATTGTCGATTGCGCCAATTACTAATTCACTTTGTCGCCATTTGTCAGATCAGCTGACCGTCACTTATGCGTTATTTTTTAGGTCCCACGAAGATAAAAAAAAGATATAAGGATGATCTCAAAATAATGCATTGCTTTCTATTATCCGTCAGTCGCATGCGCCAAATTCCCAATGCCCTACAGTCGCCGGTCACGTGTCGAAGCGGCCAGTCGTCACGTGTGTAGGCAGCCTTCGCTAGCGCATACGGCAGCGCGGACTCAAGGCCAAACGTATTTTGTTCCGCCGTGACGTAATGCGAGAGTACTTCACTAGTTCTGTACTCTTCTATTACAGTGTATTGTAGGATTGTAGAAGCGTGGTACTCGCGAGACTGCGTACGGTGGCCAGCTTCTGAGATTTTGATAGACAGTTTTTTAATACTTTTCGTTCGATATTTTCTTACTTAATGTATGTGCATCGGTCTAAGAATAATAGGTGTCGGTATACGGTTCAACCTTTTAAGATACGCACAATATCTATCTCAATATCAAAATTTAGCACTTAAAAAAACAAAGTTTTATAAATGCACAATGCACTTAGCCGTATAAGTGTTTTACAGTGTATATTGCAATAAAAAGTTCTGCTTTCCGTCTCAAATCTTAGATCACAATGGTCGCCCTATAAAACTGATACAAAGATTATACACATATACACACCACATAGGTATACATATACCTAGAGCCACGGTAGGGCTACGGTCTAATAATAGCGGTAGTGAAGACGAATTTCAGACCGATTTTATTTTGCAAAGGTTATCGACATTTTAAGAGTGGGAAAATTTGCTTTCGTAACATTTTGAGTTTTAATTTAAAAGTGTTTAAGATGCTCCACAGATTCGATCAAAAATTAATTGTAGGTATCTATTTAATAAATGGTATTTTTTATGCTTAGAAACAGATAAGGAATATAATAAAACTACATGTAATTGCGGATGAGACGTATGTAACAAACACTGTCTATCGTTTCAGAACTTGGGTGGCAATATTTTAACGTAGGTATCTCAATTTATCACGTGTCACGTTATTGCTACATTTATTATGACCATATATTTATAACTAGCTGTGCCTGCGCCTTCGTCCGCGTGGAATAGCTTTTTTGGGCATTATATCTTTGAATTTTGACCCGTTTTCGTAGTGCACGCAATGGAAGCCCTCAAAGAAAAATATTTTATCCCGTTTTTTCCACATTTTCCATTGTTTCTTCGCTCCTATTAGTTGCAGCGTGATAGTATATAGCCTAAAGCCTTCCTCGATAAATGGTCTATAAAACACAAAAATAATTTTTCTTCAGCTATATAATATTAGTATAGATTACTACACTCTATGGTAACCCATCCACGAACTGACCGTATCGGGCGGTGCATAAGTTTATTAGTCGTGAATACTGCTTCTACCATCCTCGTTTGAGAGGTAGTTTCTTTTCAGTACATGAATGCCCTACATTCTTCATTATATCTAGCACAGTGCCCTCTTAGGTGACTTGATGGTCAAATGCTTGACAGTCTAGAATTTAAAAAAAATATTATGTGGTAAATTAACTCTGACGAGAATTATTTTTGTTAAAATTTGTATTGGGTCCGTTTTGCCTTGACTTTTGTTAATGGTTTATTGCATCGCGTGGGAAGCAGACTTACGACGTTAACATAATCAACCGGGAATATAAATAGACAATGGGGTCAACGTGATTAGATTAGCTCCGGGATTTTTATTTTGGGGTTTCACCTATACTGTAACGCTTTGAAGATTTCACGGTTTTGTGTTTTGTATTTCTTATTTCATTATAAAATCATAGTAGGTACAAAAGTTAGTAGTGTGTTCTGCATCTTTACATATGTCCAAAATAAAACGAGTTAGCTTAGACTTAGAGTTGCATATTTTATTCTCAAACATTCTAATAATAGCCTAATTAGTATCTTAGCCTAAAATTTTGACCTCATCAAAGATAAGTCTGTGGAAGCTTGTCTCCCATCCCAAGCAAATCTATGTTTTTATTTTTACTAACAAAATTGTATTCTTCCTGTTTCAGGTCGCACATTCAAAGCCCACAAAGTGATCCTTGCAGCATGCAGCAAGCACTTCCAGGAGCTGTTCGACACGGCGCCGCCGAGCCACGCCAGCGCCTGCTATGTCATCCTGGAAGCCACCTCGGCAGACAACATGCAGGCCCTCCTGGAGTTCATGTACAAAGGAGAGGTCCACGTCAGCCAGGATGCGCTCTCCAGCTTTCTGAAGAGCGGGGAGAATTTGCAGGTGACAGTTTTCTGATGCTACAAATTAAATCATATATCATAATGTTTATTAACCTTACGACATCGCGCCGTACAGGGCAAGTCAAATTACATAATCACTTCTTAACTGTAATGTCTATATTAAAATACTTATTGCTATATACTTTTGATTACTTGGTATAAAGCAGGGATAGCACGGCACAGGGACTAGTCTTTCCACCATTTTATCTGTTACCCATTACACTAGGTGGATAAAAATGGTGGAAAAGATCATGTTTCCTTGCCGTGCTAGCTCTCCAGGTTTGCAATTAATAGCCGAAAAAATAATGGAGATATCAGATATGACGCACAAGAGCGACGTAAAGTAATATCTTTTCAAATTACCATGATTCCAGTAAAGAGAGTATGTACTTTCTAGTTAATAATAGCTAGAGACGGTTAAGTGTTTGTATTCGGAACGCTCCAAAAGACAAGCAGGATCAGATGAACTTAGTCTATTTGAATAGCACTGCACAACTCACCTCAGCTTTACTAATTCACCGATATCCTTTCATTGGCTCAATGTTAACCAACCTATTTCCAGGTCAAAGGTCTCTCAATGGAGATGTCCCAAGACGCGTGGGTGAAGCAACAAACCCAGCAGTCTGGCGACCGCCACCAGACCCGCATCAAGACCAGCCCAGTCTCCGGGTCTGGTAACTGCGAGGCGCAGGACTCTGGCCCGACCCAGCACACGACCTTCGCACCGATCATACCACCATACATGCCGCCCATGCATGGTGGTTCGAATAACTTGGGTCGGTACCCGCAGCCGCTGCATCTGCCGCATCCGAGCCATCGCAGACCGGCGCCGCCTAAACCATCGCCCTCGCAGAGCCCGCATCCAAGGAATTACAGGTAACACTAAAAATTTGGTTCAAATTCATTTCATTTCGTCTCAATAAAGATTGTATACTGCTATTTTAACTTTATTAATTCTTTCGTATGACCGAATTATAAAAGTATGTTCTCTATAATAATAACAACGCTTCTATTCTGTGACAACGCTTTCATTCACCCTGCAATACTACTATTCTCTCGTACTATTGTTAATTGCAGAGAGAAAGTACGGGATCCCGAAACCGTCGTAGTTAGATAAATCCAGATATGCCATAAACGTCCTTCCTTGAATCATAATATTATCCGTCACGCCTTCTTCTTATCGAATAAAAGTGGCCAACTCTGGTGTCGAGAGTTAATCAACTAAGGGCTTTTAACAGGGCTTTACGACTGCCAAACTAGACAAACAGCCGGGGCCTACAATTTAATGTGTCATCCGACCCTCGGATCCGATCATTCCGTCGCGCCTAAAGATCCTCCTCCCATCACGAGAAGTGTTCAAATCTTAATCTGTCTGGCAATTACCTTCCAGACAAAGTTCTTCCTCCTCCCACTGCGGCAGCGTGGCCGACGAGCCTGACACGCGCTCGTCCCCGGGCGCCTCGCAGCGCTACGATGACAACCCCGACTGTACCTCCACCCACAACCCGATCAAGAACAACGGCTACGAACGCAGCGCCTCCGCCAACGACGAAATTATGGACAGGATCCCTAACGACCAAGGTGCCGAAGGTTTGTAATGCCCGCTAAAGGGGCGAGGATAGTACAATCGCAAGTAACAGCTTGCACTCATGTCATTACTAACATTTTGGTTTGGTGTCGTTAGGTCTGTCACTAAACAGGCGTTGTCTATATTAGACCACAATCTTCTGTGGTCCTCTCAACCTTTCATCTAGCAATACAGTGTTCTAATGACTACGGTCTCTAACAAGTAAAAAGTTGTGCTGTCGCCCTTGATAGGTACAGTTTCATTTCCATTCCCAATTAGCAACTTTGACTTAACTTGGCGCCTCGTCGACTCCAATGAACACATAATTTGCTTATTTTCCTTTTCTAAAATTCGGATTTTTAACACAACTGGTTGCTGCCCAGACGCCCTCCACAGAGGTACCCGATATTATTTTGACCAATTTGATCTACACGTGTCATAATGAAATGAAAAACCATTTTGAACTTGTCTTACCTGGGGCAATAAGCCAAAATTAGTGTAGCATAACGATCTGTATCGTTCAGGAGTCATTTATCATTTATTACCCACTAGGTTAGTATCTGGGCTACCGTCATGTTCATTTCAATGCAATTTGTCTCGTTTTCTAATACGTCGTATGGTTTTGGTCGATTTGTTTTTTTATTCACGATTAGTACTATGAAGTAAATTTTCAACTGTACGACGTAAGAGTACCGAATTCCTCACGTAACTCTTGACCCCCTACTTCCAGATCTCCGGGTAAAGACTGAGAGCGAGTACCACGGCGCGGGGTACAACACGTCCCCGCCGCCCGCCACCTCGCTGCCGCCCACCAACTACCACGAGAAGCCCATCACCACCTCCCCGCTACCCGCTAAACCCAGCTCTGATACATGGCCTGCTAAAATCATCACTAGCAAATCTGGAGGAATCGCTACGCCTGACGGTAAACGTAGTTTTGACTGATTTTAACATTAAAACTTTCGTGAGATAATTTATCAACATACGCGAATTACACGTGAGTGAAAACCCTAAATAACTATAACTGTAACTAAATTACATATAGTTTTGACTGAGTGCTAACAGAAAGAGCAAGTTTAAAATTCTCTGATAGGTACTTACATAGTTTAATGTTTGTGGAATGTATTATGAAGTAATTTTAATCTCAAGTACTCTTCCAGCTAGTCAAAAACCACTTTTAAACTCTAAAGTATAAGACTAGAAAACAAGGGTAATGTGCCCATCAGCTCTTATCGTGAGCATAATTTTCCCGTAACCATAAGTTTGTTAAATTTATACATCCTGGAAGTTTCTCATATCTCAACATTATGTTAAGCTCCATCAGACTTGAAAGCTTTACGATAACAACATGTGCCAATATCATACGAATGTAGTTAGACACAAGCGTTTGCTTAGTGTGGGGCTAGATGGCGCTGTGTGCAACGTTCCGGAATAATTTTTATTTTATTTTTTTATTTAGTTATTAAAACAGATTCCAGTTTTTGAAATATGTGTTGTGTTGGTTCCAGGTAAGAAGCTCAAGTGTCCGTACTGCGAGCGGCTGTACGGGTACGAGACCAACCTGCGCGCGCACATCCGGCAGCGGCACCAGGGCATCCGCGTGCCGTGCCCGCACTGCTCGCGCACCTTCACGCGCAACAACACGGTGCGGCGGCACATCGCGCGCGAGCACCGCCACCAGGTGGCGCACATCGCGCAGCCGCCGCTGCCCAACCACACGCAGTAATGCACTACCTCGCTCGCACGGGCGTACTCTCTCTCTCGCACCGCGCCCGCCCCGTGCGAACAAACATATACCTCGTCGATGCATATTACGTAACGGTATCTACCTCAGAATTTGATCTTAAGATTTTTTAAGGTTTTGAAATTGCGATTATTGTTACTTAATTTAAATATTCGAGGGACGGTCGCTCGGCGCTCGTCTCCGCGTGCTCGGAAGCGCCTGAGTCAGGCCCCCGCCGGTTGGAAGTTACCTTGTTTATTTGAGCTCTCGGTCGAGTGGGACGTAGCTTGTATTCATAATCTGAGCTAGGGATCTTAGAGATGATGTTGAGACTGATGGTCATAGGCTAAGTGTATGTAAATAATAGGAGAATGTTGTAAATCGCCTTGGCCTAGGTTGAGACACGTACCGCGCTCTGTGGCAAAACTACCTCTATTCGTTTCTAATGCTGCGTTACTTTAAGGCTGCATTTCTACGTTTACTTCACTATGACAATAGACTAAAGATTACTGTTTTAAGTTACCTACATAATTCAACATATCTGTGATACAATAGCGAACTGGCTTTATGATTTATTTTCTCATTTTGCCACACTGTCGTATTAGGAGGAAGGGATAAAGTGCGAGAATATACGAAAGTAGAGTTTCTGCAGTTTTTTACTGTACAGTGGATAATGGACGGTTTTAGTTTTGTACAAAGTACAATATGCCCTAGACACATAAGTAGTTAGGTAAAAAATCGTGTTAAAATGTTTGCATGTAAGGTTCGATGCGTGAATGAGTTTCAAATCCATTTCTGTCGTTCGTAACAGGCGCCCGGCGGGTGTTACTATTGAGACCAAATATTATATGTTTTGGAGTGGTGTCGATTTTAACATTCCGTTTAGTTTCGTTCTATCGTAGTGCATTTACATGAAGGCCACTTACTACTTCTATATTCCTAGTCATTTCGAGTGCAACCAGTTGAGATTTATATGGAGAATAATTATTTAATGGTAATGTCGCGGGAGCGCGGCGCCCGTGTATTATATTGTTGGGCGGCGCCGCGCGACCGCCGGATCATGCAATACTTGGTTAGCTGCGCGACATCCAGTGCCAAATATCCTCAAATTAAGTACACATTTTGTATTATTTATTTCATTTTGTTAAGTGTGAATGTAGCGACTGAGTGTATTATTCCTGATATTTAGGAATTAGTTGCATTCATATTTATTATATTTATATTTTTAGGGTACAGTTATTAAATTTATATTTACGATGAGGTTCGCTTTACTAAAGGCTCAGTGACATATTTTATAAATATTTTAGTTTCTGTTGTTACCATTGAAAAGACAGCGTTTTAGTTATCTTTAGGTGGTTATGTCGTTTTAAATACTTATGATATTTAGAAATTGTGGGCTTCGTCATTTTTGACCAATCTAATATTGAATGCGCAGAAAAAAGAAAAACAAACATCTCTTAAATATTGCTGACAGTAATACAAACTAACATAGTTATTATCTAATAAAATAAATCGACCTATCTTAAAACGTATCATCGTTTCAGTTACAAAAATGACGTAGTTAATAATTAATGAACAGATCCTAGTATCAATAGACCAAATAGAAGCTAAATCAGTCAATGTATCAGATTTATTTATTTAGACAGGTTATTTTTTATTGAACCTGTATTTTGTACACTTTAAATACCTACTTACCTACAAACTGTTCGAATTGATATTTTTTAAATCTCCTTATAAGAATATGTCCAAAAATATCTTTCCCAAATACTATTTTAGAGGAAATCTACATTGATTTGATACAAGATCATTCTGAGATGGAGCAAGGGAAGTTAGTACAAAGTGGCGAGTGTTATACAAACACAATAAAAAAAAAACGCAAAAAAAAACAAAAATATATGAAATAATTATAAATTACAATACTTTAGTTCGGTCCTTTTGCTCATGAAATCGCAAGTAAAAACTGAATTTACAAAGTGGCTAAATTCGTCATGTTTTGTTTATGAGAGACAGGAATGTTTTGTGGAGATTCACAATAACAAGTCTAGCAGGAGTCGATGTGTTGCAAGCAACATGGCACTAAATACATCGAGTGCGATGATTGCAGGACACGTTTAGGAAGAAGGGTCAGGAGTTCTTCGGACACCTCGTCTTATTATTTGAAATATTCAGTTGACTGAAGCGACTGTAAGTTAATGTTAAAATTTACTTTTCATTATATTGGCATTATTTTCGATAAGTGTATTATTGTTAGGACAAAAATGTTTTGCTATTTCAATAACAAAATTGTTAACATTTTGTTTTATTATCGTAGAACGTTCTATTTTTTGTCGTTTCGTTTTGTTCTTATGAATTCAAAATTCATAGTTGTGATTTCTTTCGACATGAAATGTTTAATTTGTGATACGTAATTTGAGAAATTGCATTTTAATGCATCACGTTTTTATTAGCTTTTTATTTGAACTTTCTTTCGTTAGGTTTGAGGGTAATGTGTTTGATATGGAAGGTATAACTTATGTGATGGCACTTTAGGGCCGTATTTATTTGAAAGCTCTCGATATACGACTAAAGTATTTATCTAATATCGGCTAAAACTACTATCAAATGCGCCTCGTAATATCAATGGACATCAAAGGCGCCATTTCAAATTGGTGCCAATAGATACAGGAGTCGAAACCAGAGCTGGTTTATAAATACGGTCCTATTCGCTGGATTTCGAAATCAATTACGATTTGCTTCTTTCATTACTTGATAAGGTACAAGATTACAGTCAACATTTTGGTCATTTGATTTTGTGGAAATGTCGTGCATTCTAAATTGATTGTGAAAATGTTTTGATTGTGATTTTGCTGTATGAATCGGGATATCGAGTAAAGTGTCTAAGTTAAGTTACGGCATTGTTAGCTAATTAGTGGACAAGATTACTAGTGGTCCCTATTAGTGGTAATGTTACATTTGATGTCTTAGGCGAATTCACACTTTAGTCGGTGTATTGCAATCCCCTTAGAGCTTAGACCGACCTCCGACATGTTGTATACCTACTATAGCATCGTTTAGTTTATGAAACATTGCTGGTCAACGTTGACTTTCTCAACTTTACGATGCATACATTTTTTGTGTTTTACCTGTCAGCAAAAAGTTTCTATACAAAATGTTTAACTTTAATGACAAAATTTACAATAAAAATGTAATGTTACGTATGCTATGGGTAAAGCAAGCATTTAAACAACAGTTTACTGACAGGCAATTCTAATAATTTAGTTAGTTTTAAGATTTTATTATAATGTAAATAAATCGCGATATGTCGTGATGGTAAAGCCAAAGATTATTACGGGTATGGTGACCCTCTGCCGTCACATGGGCTATGTGAGTATCTTCTTTGACAATCACTACATCTAGCGGGAACATGTGAAACTATACATCATTAAACATTGACAACTGCGTAACAGATGGCGCTGCGTCACAATTTAATGATTTAAGTTTCACGTCTTTCGTAGTTGTAAAATAATAAATGAACATTCTACATTCATGTCAAAGTAAAATACCGCATAGCTCGCTTAGCGTAAGTTTATCTACCTCGAGGAATAAAAAATAGATTATAAGTACGCTTTCTAAGTAGATTTTTATATGAAGAAAAATATAAAATACTTTTAGATCATAAGTTTATGCGTTAATAAAATCAAGTACAAATACGCTACCTCAGGGTTCAACTGTAGTAATTTCAGTGGGTATATTATAATATACCTCCTTCGACGTTATTGCTTCCATTTTCAACAATGTTTATCTGTGAATACCAAACCTAAGACAAACTGTATTATTTTCTTATCTATATTCTGTGTAATATTGTGTGCCACTTTATATTATTTACAAGTCGTAGCAAGAAATATAATCTGTAGCACGTTTTTGAATCTCTGCAAGGTAGTTTGTGCTCTCAACTCAGTCCTTGCTCAAAGGAGGTTTATACATCGAGCAGATACTCTGCGAGCCGCGTGCGCTGGGTTGACGGGGAACTTAGAGTAAGTTGTTATTAGGCTAGTTTTACAATCTCATCGCGTACCTCGAGTGAGCAACGCACGAGGTCGGTCTAAGCTTCTCCACAACGTAATCTAAATGTACCTTCCTTAACTCTCCGGAGTATAAAACCTTTTTAATCATAATTTTATTATTACCTTTTCCCAGTTACTTTTGTTTTGCATAGATGTTACTATGTTTTAAGGAGATGAAAAAGAAAAATGATGAATATTGTTTGTTTTTCCGCAAATTAAAAAATTGTAACAAAATTACTTATTTTGGTTATTTTATTTTTTGTTTCCTTTTTTCTTCCTCTTTTATTTTATTCGACAAGTTACACCCGTCCATCGTGTATATTGTATTAAATTTAAGTAAATTATTTAAGGAATTGAATTTTAAGTACCTAATTATTCGTACCGTATTATAGTTGCACTTATCTGGACAGGAAATATATAAGTAATTAATAATTAACTAAAAAACTTAATTAATTGGATGTCTTGTTTAGGGACGCACGTAATGAGCGAGATTGCCTCGAAATCTCTACGAATTTGATTAAAGAAATGAATGTTTTTTCGCGTTTAATGTTACGTAATATTAAAATAATGCTCACTACTTCACTAGATACTAACTCACAGGAGTGGGAGTGATGGCTGCTGGGAGAAGGGGCTGGGTCGGTCGGTCATTAACAATTTAAACTTTTCATTAAAATACTGGCTAAAATTTGATGTTCTAAGGTCAGGTGGCATTTTCGAAGGTCGGTCACGACTGTATATAAAACATTACGTATATTTCACTAAAATATTACACTAAATGTCTAATCTCGTCATCGCGCTAAGTTCGCAGGGATGTCTCGGTGTGGCGTACATGTTGTCGGTGTCATCTTTGTATAAGTGTTACTAAAATAATTACGCAAATAAATTAAACAACGAGCGCTCTGTAGGACAACAACTAAAGTACAAATTTCTGAAGTCTTGAAGAGTTACTGCCAGTACAAATTAATTAAAGAAAAAAATTATGAAAAAAAATAAATAAAAAATGATATCTGTTTTTATGTGGTGTTGCCAAATTGTATATTTTGAGGCATCAGTTAATTAAATTAATTTAGAGTAGGTTTACGTGGGAAGTACAAATAAAAAATCTGATATTAAACCTTTATGTACAACAGCCCGCTGTGGTGCGGATGGGCTCAGATATGTTTACGTTGCCATTATTTCGTTTATTTTGAGAGCGAGGGTATGTAATGTAATATAGCGAACATCGTAGGTCGGGAGGCGAACAGAAACCTGGACGGTTGTAAAACTAAGTAAGTAGGGTTTTGTACGTAGCAAGGTAATGCTTAGATGAAGGTCAGTTCGGTGGTCTATGTCTGTAAAGGAAAAGTGATTGTCTGTGATTTTTTTAAGCGACTTTTTATATATATTATAATGGAAGAATATATAATTCTTTAACAGTAAGAATAGCACTACTTGTGATTTTACATTAGATATCTATAATTTCTTCTTTTTTTGTACTATATATAAAATGTAGCGAGTGGTGTAGAGAACGCGGGTTGAATGTACATAACACTTTGTATTGTGTATAAATTAATTTAATTGGCGCAGGCCACGTGGCCCTCGTAGATAATGAGCGATAAACTAGAAAATAACCAACGCAAACTATCCTGTAGTCAAAAGAAGGTAAAATCACACAAAAAACTATAAAATCAAGCATCTTACTTTATCCATTACTTTAATGGCAATGCGCGAGCGCACGCTTAGTGTATGTGTTGTGATTTCCATCAGGAGTTAACTTGCTAATCATATGCGGTCTCTAAAATATATTTTAATTATCTAGAAATAAATTATTACGATTAATTTAAAAGATTTAGCTCATATTCTACGAGGGCTCAATGTCTATGACATGAGGCTTAATGGTTAGACCACAAAATGCTTGTTTGTAATGTCGCGGTGTCTCCAATCCGCCGCACGGCTTATACGAATTAATAAAAAAAAATTGGAGGACCGCGGCTAAAGAAATAACGGTATTTAGCTGAAATTATTTTGAGCGTTATTATATCCGGTATATTTAGTACCGGTATCTATAGCGAATTTTTTAGTGTGGTAACATTTTGTCGTATTCTGTTAATTATGTGGTAAAGTAGTTGATAACTGTTATGTTTGCTTTCAGAGGCTTAAAATTGCTGAGGATTTTACCATATTGTTTTGGTTGTCGTTAAAAAAAGTATACTTAGAATCTTGAAAAGCGTTTTATAATTTTTGCCTACAAACTAGTGATGCATTTCAAATGTACATAGAATCTTTGATTGCCCTAAAGTCCCATGTATATATCAATAGATATTTAATATATATTACATACATAATAGTGAAGTACTTATATGTATTGTTAATTTAAAGGATAAGAAACTAAATACTGATTTTAAGATGTTTAAGGTGATTTCCTCAGTGTTAATTTTGAGTGTCTAGTCTGGCAAGCGTAAGTCTGGAGACATAGACAAGAATAATCAGGATTAAAGTTTATCATTCTTTGTTATGCATACAACTTACACCATCCGATGTTATTTGTACTTGTTCGTATCGAAATAAATTCTAAAGTATGAAAATTTAATATACAACTAACATTTGATCCAGACTTATGCCACCAACAGACTTCTTTTGTTTATAGCTGGACCGAAAATAACCGGTATTTTTTTAAAAAGGTACCTGTTTATGTAAGATTTTAATGCGGTAAACCACTCCCCGAAGTGGGCTTTAGAAATTTTAATACAGGTATAATTATATTAATTGTCCATTTGTGCACTAATTATAAAAAACGTATAAATAGGATAAAGAAAACAGTACCTTTAATGTCACAATCCTACATACAATCTGACTACGTCTAGATATTATATTGAAAAAATTTGTTCCATTGTGGAATTCTTAATAAAAAAATGTTGCTAAAATTACAAAGTTGTTTCATTCCTAGATGTAATTCCATTGTTTTAAAAGTTAGTATGTGTTGATAAGTTTTCCCTCTTTCACACCGCTGCGGAGAGATGGATTAGGTAGGTAGGTATAAGTTTACCTGTTGTCCACAATTCATCAAAAATGAGTATAATATCATATTCTTCTCCAATTACAAAGAGCTTCATTAAAGACAGAGCCCTAATAAATGCTCAAAAAACGTTTTACAAAAACATTGTCGCAGCGGATTTCCGCAAAGTAACGCCTGATTCAATATCTTATCAAATACATTGTGTAAAAAAATTCAAAATGCGATCGAGAGAGAGCAAATCACGGTAAGGATATCCAGAATATCATAATAAATAACAAAACAGCCTCTCATAAAATTAAGGTAATTAATATTATTATAATAATTACCGAAATTTTAATTTTTAATGTATGTACCTACGTTTTAAGACCGAGAGTAACTCAAAATGTTTTGCTATTACATTTTGTTGAGGCGTTTTAATGTTATTAGTATTTTCCGTTTTACATCCATGCCATTGAAATTATTTAAATAAATCGGTATTTGCTTAAATAATTATTTTGCATATTTACTGGTCAAATTATATTAATTATCATTACTAAGTGTAAAAACTAGATCAATTTAAAGCAATAGGACACTTGTTTGTCAAGATCATAAATCTCGCGGAGTAGGTAATTATTTTTGGGTAAGTTATCTGATTTTATTTAAATCTAAGTAACTAGACCAATTGAATTCCTTGTGTTTACTTGTGTTTTAATGGAATTTTAATCGCATCAACTATATAATCCATATTTAAACTTGTCTAAGTACTAACTTGACTAGGTACCTACTAGATAAAGATAGCCTATGCAATAACTGAAGAAGTGATTTTATAAAATATTATTTTGTTAATAGTAACACTACTTTTCTTTTAATATAAAAACAATTTATCAATATTTATTGAAAGTTTATTTTTTGTTTTTTTTTTGGTTTTGAACTTTTTATCTCAGGGTTGGTATGGTATACCGTGTCTAGATTTCCCGCATTATAATAATTACCTAACAAACATTATCACCTATTAACCAGTACTAATAAATGTTATTATTTAATTAAATTCTGCCTATATATCAAGTTATATCATTGAACTTATCCTAATGTTCATACATTAGTAGTAATAAACATTACAAAATCCTTATTTACTCCTTTGTCACAATAAAAATTAAATAAAAATAGTCAATGTTTTGATTAAAATCAAGCATAGTTTTGAATATGCTAAGGATTTATATGGTTGATTGATTTTATTATGAGTTGATAACATTAATTTTTTTTAGAGCTGTGCTTTAACATGACGATGGACAAGTATAAAAGCTCCGAAGCTTTAATGATAGGTATTCAGTTCAGTTTGTGAATTACCCTCATCTACAATGGCAGCTAAGGTGGGTACAACATTTTATAGATTTTATAAATATGGTGAAATTTAACTATCTAATATTATTGCTTATTAATTTTTTTGTAAACTATCAGCTCTTTAAAAGAGAAAATAAATTCCTAGAGTCGCTTGATTTCACTATGTAGCTATACTCTATGTAGCTATACTATGATTAATATTTAATAATATTAATAACTATTTATATTTTTATTTCAAGTTACTAATTGAATTTGCATTTAGTCAAAACTTAGAGCTAAACTTTCGGTCTTAGTAACCCGATTAGCATAATATATATTATGTGCATTATATGTATAACAATACAATATAAGGCATTAATATTCTTGTACAGTATCTGCATTGACGTGATTAGAAAATAAATTCATAATGAAAGAGAATGCGGACATGGGTTTTATGATGACATTGAAACATGTACTTAAAATTCATGGCCTAATCTGCCAAAAGGCCCTCCCGTGCCAAAAGTTTAAAAATAACGACATTTAACGCAATATTATAATCAAAAACTCATTACTAAGCACAAAACATTTTTTTTTCATATTTTGGTTCTAATGTCAGTCTTATTATATTGTAAAGAGTTTTTTTTGTTAAATGACTACAAGTAACTTTACTACAGATGTAACCAGTTCTCAAATACGATTCGTTAGCACGAGCCCTTGGAACTACTATGATTGGTGGTGTTGTTGGTTATAATATGTCAGTTTAGACGTCTTTGATTGGTGTTTTGCTGTCGGCAACCTTTCTGAAATTGTGAAACACCCTGATGCCCAATAATGAAATGCTAGTCAAGTGAAAAAACATTTTTATGTCTTTACAGTTCGTCGTAGTGCTCTATGCCGTGGTGGCCGCAGCCCAGTGCTCGGTGGTGCCCGTGGCGCAAGTAGACAACGAACAGACCAGCTTCTCCTACGAGGTGGCTGACCCCAGCACCGGCGACTTCAAGAGCCAGGTGGAGACCCGCGTGGGAGGCACCGTGGCCGGCCAGTACTCGCTGCTCGACGCTGACGGCACCAAGCGCACTGTAGACTACACCGCTGACGATGTTAACGGCTTCAACGCTGTTGTACGTAAAGATGGCGCTGTTGTTTCCGCTCCTGTTGCTGTTGCCGCCCCGGTTGCTCCCGTGGTTGCCGCCCCTGTTGCTGCCGCCCCTGTGGTCGAAGCCGCTCGTTCTTACTCAGTCTATCCTTCCGTCTACTCTTACAAACCCTATTCCTACTCCCCTTACTACCCTACCACTTATTCTGCCTACCCCTACGTCCCTTCCGTATACTACTAAGTAAATCTTCCGATACCACTTATCTGTTGTTCATGTTTGTACATACCGTTGTTGATTAAAAATGAAATGCAAGTAAAATAAACGAATAAGTAGTTACATCTGATTTTCCTTTTTGTTATTACACCTATACATATATCCGATTATGCACCTTAGGTAATTAGATGAAAAAAGTTTAGGGCTCAAAATAATATCATATATTTTTCCACGTCACAATCAAACAACACTTTCATTAATAATCAATTTCCTCAACTGCACGGTTGATTACACGACCTGATGAAGTTCTCATCGGTTCAACACATCACACATCACGCCGGAAGCTGATTGCGGTTCCGATTGCTCTACACCAATAATTAACACTAGATCCACAGATTACCTAATAATAGTTCTACCAATCACAGACATCAGACGTCTACTCCTTATATATACAAGGCTACTTGTAACTCGGTAGTTTTAAAAGTATAAAATCAACAACGCTTGTTCTACGACCTCTGGGAATTCGCAAAAAATATGTGTAGTTCATATTGTCTTGAAATGTTTTTTTTTGTATGGGCTAGGGTTTTATTTTCGCAAATTTCCATGTAGAACCAAAACTTGCAATTATCATAGTTAAGCATTTGTCAACGCGGTCAGTGCTTGGAAGGGTAACCAAAAAGTAGCATTTCATTCCGGGTGCTTCAGTGGGTCGGATGACATGTTAAATTGTTGGTGCTGGTTGTTAGTCATAGTATGGCAGTCGTTAAGCTATGTCAGAGGCCCTCATGGCGGCTTGATTAACTCTCGACACGAGTTGGTCTCTTTCATTCCATAAGAAGAAGTTGAAGTTACAATAACTCTGTAGTGCGGGAGTATATGTATGTAGGTAGCTTTGAATTGTAACTCAGAATAGCTCTAGTCTGCTTACTATTTGGCTAATTTTGGAATAATTTATTCAGTATTGCTATATCCACAAATGTAACAGCTTAAAATAAATAAATAGAGCTCTGTGGTGGTCTTGTTTACACAATAAATGTTAGTTAACATACATTACATTAAAAATTACCTATTATTTAGTATGTATTAGGTACCTAGTAACTTTTTAGACCTTACTCATTTTTTGGTAAATTTGCAACGTAAAAATTTGGTAGGCTAAAAAACGTGTAATTTAACTACATAGTATAAAGCAGTCACTACCTATGTCTGTCCATATGTCTGTATGTATGTACCACGGATCTTGATGCAGTTTTTTAATGGATAGAGGGATTCAAAAGGATGGTTTATGTGTATAGCGCATGAGAGACCACAGGCAAAGCCTTGAGCACCGCCGTAAGGTGGCCAGTCTTTCGGTTTTTTACAGGTTGCATTTCGGAGAGTGTGCGGAGGAATTGCATAATTTAATTCCTGCAGCCCCATTTCACCATCGCACGAGTAGAGGCACGGCAAGGAGGCACCGATATACAGTTGAGGTTCCAAAGACTCGCACCAAGCGTTTTGCTTCGACTCTCATCGTGCGAACAGCCAAACTGTGGAACTCCTTGCCCGAATCTCTATTCCCCTTGAACTATAATTTGTCGGTCTTCAAGTCGAGAGTAAACCGGTTTCTTCTAGGCAAGCGCGCTACATCGTAGACTATAACGTTGCTTAACATCAGGCAAGTTGTAGTTAAGCGTAAGCCTATTTCATGTTAAAAAAAAAAGCTAGTATGATGATGTATGGTTTGTAGAAAAATGCATGCAATATTCTATAGCACGAGTTTTGTACACATATTTATTCGTGGATAAAGTTAGGGTTTTTACGTTTGGTAACTCATTATTGCGGGAAGCACCGCTAGATGCTGCTAGTTTAACATTGGTCCAACAGAATACCTGCTTGCATCGATAGCAGCCTACAAATATTAAATCAATCCACACAGGCCGGAAATTGTTCGTCAAATAGAGGCACTGCTACCTATTTACTGTAGCTTCCTGCTATTGGAAATGTCATGTATGCATACTAGTACGTACATTGTACATGGTATATTATGATGATATCATATACTTACAATGTTATGCATAGATAGTTGATGAAGTTGTTGGCGGCCTTTTTGTATTTTGCCAAACATTTGATTGATTAAAATATTGTTCGGCTCATTATGTATCATAAATCTACTTTAAGTGACATTTACATGAGTACATGTACAGATAAACCTAACAGAAAACTTGATTTGATCTTCATAAATACATAAAATAAATAACTAGTAACTTGTATATCGTTGTTTTTTAAAGTCAATTCTGATTTCTATTCTATTTTAATTCTACAATTATGTGGGTCGGTAAATTGTCTAGTAAATATTTTTGTAGTTACTTTACCGAAAACAGGCTTCGCTAAGCGCTATCGCAGCTGCAGTTTTCCTAACATGATTGAAAAACTTTATTGTAATTTTTGATAAGGATATGAATTGGATTTTTATTCTGCAATACAGCTAACATTAGGTATTTAGTCGTCAAAACATACAACAAAGTAAGTTATAAAAGTTCGTTTTTATTAATACATACAAGTATGTACAAACTAGTAACAATATTTACATCGAGTGAAACACGTCGTGGTCTATATCGAGCCTTGAAACGGGCTTTATTCTTTACCAGTAGGACACGGGGGCGGAGTAAGCGGCGTAGGACAGAGGAGAACCATATACGGTGCGAGCCGAGTAGATAGGGGAGCCGACCGTGTAGGGGGCAGCGTAGCCAGTGTAACCATTGTATCCAGTGTAACCTGTGTAACCAGTGTACCCAGTGTAGACGGGGGCAGCAACAGTACGGGCAGCAACCACGGGAGCGGAGGCAGCGTACACGGTAGGAGCGTAGGTGCCGTAGGTGCCGTAAGTACGGGCAACAACAGGCGTGGCAGCAACCACAGGGGACGACACGACGGTCTTAGTCACCACCGGGGCGGCAACAGTACGCGCGGCGACCACAGCGGGGGCGGCAACTACGGGAGCTACAGGGGCTACGGCAACAGGGGCGGCAACAACAGCGGCATCTTTGCGTACAACAGCGTTGAATCCGTTAACATCGTCAGCGGTGTAGTCTACAGTGCGCTTGGTGCCGTCAGCGTCGAGCAGCGAGTACTGGCCGGCCACGGTGCCCCCCACGCGGGTCTCCACCTGGCTCTTGTAGTCCCCGGTGTTGGGGTCAGCCACGTCGTAAGCGAAGCTGGTGTAGTCGTCTGCTTGCGCCACGGGCACCACCGAGCACTGGGCTGCGGCCACCAGCGCGCAGAGCACTACGACGAACTGGAGAGAAGAAATGTGTTGTTAGTCTTTTGTTTTGATTAGTTGCGTTTGAAATAGTGGGCTTGTCAGTTTTGTTATTTTTGTTAAAAAACAATTGAATTTTGAAATACTTTGGTTGCCAAATTACGAAAAAAGAACATAAAATATACTGATGAGTTCAATTAATTTGCATTTGTATTGGGCTATTGTATCACTGTGAATTTTGTTTGACGACCGCTAACAAACAAAGCCAACATTTAAAATGTTATTCAAACAGCAACTACTTACCTAATTACTGACCTAAACTAGATCAACTTATCAAACTAGTTTTCATTTTCCGCCGATCGAGCAAGGATTATAATCACTGACACTTCACTAGAATTAGCAACATTACTAATAAACTAAGATCAAGTGATTTCTAGATGCAAAACTCTAGTTTTGCAACTTTTATTAGATTTTAAAACTGTTGAAGTGAGAAAGAAGCAAACCACTGATGCATGATGATTTATAAGTAAGTAGGGAAGGTGCAGTCGCCCGGTGGTATTTTCAAAGTAGCTGTTGTACAGAAGGAACCAAAAACTTTTTTAGATTTAGTTATCATACCTCGAATTATAGGTACTTTTCAAAACAAAGATTTCACATTTAGAAAACCACTCGCATTTGGGAGGTTTCGTGAAAAATTTTATTGGTTTCTAGAGAGGATATCTTTGTTTGGACTCCTGCATTCAAGATATAATTACCACATCACTTTATCTTTTTTCATTTATTAAGTCTTACTTCACAACAGTTTGTTTGAAAATCTTCACGGGAGAATGCACGTTAAGTTCAAGTTCAAGATACGTAAAGAAATAGATCACCTTAGCTGCCATTGCGATAGACTGAGGTGTTCCACTTGAGTGAGTACAGATGGAACAAGGCATCAGTATTTATATATGGGGCTGGACACAGAATAACTAGCAGTTAGTAGCGAGGGCGTGGTGAAGCGGTCGCGGACTGATCTTTAAAATATGCCGGGAGGTTGTGGTGAGTCAGTGGTTCCGTAGGAAAACGACCGTTGGCAGTGATGAAGTATACAGTGGTTCATATGTGAATTGTATCGTTCATCATCATCATCATCATCCACAGCCTTCTCAATCCCACTGCTGGGCATAGGCCTCTCTTTGAATGTGCCAGCTGCGTCGATCTTGTGCAGACCTCATCCATAACGAACCTGCGACTCGCACAATGAATTGTATCGCTATACTGTTTATATATATAATGTAATAAAAATGCACTAAATAAGTAAAATTATGCCCGAAAATTACCACTTTCGTATAAAGAGGAAAGTCATCATCAGCACAAAGTTATTGTTGGATCACATGTTTGCCACATTGCAGATAATAATAATACAAACAAAAAGTATTGATTAATTTTCCAATCTCAATCGGTTATTAAATAATTTACAAAGTAATTCATTCCTATAAACTAAAAAATTACAGTTATGAACATAATGATCCAAAAAATCACATAATTTTTAATTTTCATTATATTACTTACATATAGATACTAATTTTATTATTATAACCTTTTTTTTCAATCCACAGAACCCTAAACTCGAATACACTAACACGTAATGACGGATCCGGAAGAGCAAGGCCGTATGTTGATGAAGAGCAGTAAAAGAAAAGAAATGAGATTGCACTTAAAGTTCACAGTAAAGTACTTCAAAGGTCAGATTGCACTTTATACTAGTTTCGTATGGGAATTATACTTTGAGGTAAAGAATGATGTGTTTATGGAATGGGTAAGTGGATAAAAGATTTTGCAGTATATTTATATGCAGGTGGATGCCTGCGACTTGGGAAGTTTTGTTTCGGGATTTAAAAGCCTATTTGTTACTTTTGGGATCATATTAAAATTATCGATGATTCGATGTTTCGTTGTAACGTAAAAGACGAATAAACTAACCACTGAACTAAAATATCAATTGGAAATTTGCTAAAATACATTTCAGCAGGCGATGTTTTTTCAGATTACCCAGTATACCTACATTAAAAAAATCCGGGACATAAATTTCTTGTGGTGGTTTACCCAAGCAATCACTATGCCAAAATAATTTCATTGCATGATATTAGAAAGCATTATTTTTCTTACAGATAGTATGAGTATAATGTCCTTTGCTAATTTTCGACAAATTTCTTGTAACTACGACAAAAAATGGAATAACCCAAATTGTCACTATTTCATCTCATTCTAATATTAGAACAAAACAACGGATTTTCACTCGTTTTGTTTATTTGAACAATAGAACGGATCTTTGCTGGTTTTGCATGTTTTATGTAATGTATTAGTTCTCTATTCTTAAAAGTCATTCACATTTTTACTATAATGAAATATGATAGACAAACGGATTTCCAACTGTCAATTTCAAGTAGGTACATCAATCTCGTATCTCTATAATGTCGTAGGTACGTCAATTTCAATTATGAATAAATTATATTCATATCTTTGCAAAAAATATTTAAAACACTCACACATTCTTATTTCGTTTGCTCTGACATTAACTAATTTCTATGTGGGTGGTACTGATCTAAAACGTACTTGTTCTAACCATAATAAAAAAACATTGACACATAGGTGCATGAAATTTTACTGAGTGGGACGACATTTTGTCTGATATACTTTGGTCCGATCCTGGCTTTATCCCTGTTACAAAATTGTTATGTACCTGAAAAAAATATTCTAGAATCAAGAACGTTTTATTGTCAAGCGCTAAGCGAACTAAATTATGCTCTATAAAAACACACAGGCAGTACATAGGAGATCAGAGGATTCGAAAGATTATGTACCTAAGATTATCGGGAAATAAATTAATTTTGTATTTTGTAAATAGAAGTGTTGCTCAATTAAATTTACACCATGTATGAAATTTACTGACTAAAAGCCAAGTTGTATTGTAAAACTTTAAAGTTTCAGGTTCACAGTAACATTTAAAATTCGTCCCACAATTTGGTGTCAGATATGTACAGATAAAGCATAGTAAGTTGATATATTTAATTCTCCCGATTATTTCTTACTCATTATAAAGTCATAATATTATGTTAATTAGCTTAGATGGTTATAAACAAGATTCCTATCAGAAAGATTATGCGTTTGCTCCACTTTTGCCTCAATGTGACCTTTTCAAAGACTTACTCATTTGAATGTGACTTTCTTGTATTCGGAAAACTGAGAATTTGCGATTTCATACAATATATTTATTTCAATAGCTGATAATGTATTTTATACCAGCGGGTAGTTTTATTTTATAGCTATGATGCCGTACTTACCCTTATGTGTAGCTATTCTATGTTATGTGTCCAATTATCAAGTAATAGCATTGTAAACTATTTCAAACTCTGTTTTATTAACTATAAAAACATCTTAGACTATAGTGGTGCTTAACATCAAGCAGGCTATAGTCAAACGTAAGCCTATCTAATGTAAAAAAAAAACAAACAGATTTGGAGCTATATACGAGTTCATTAATTTGAGGTATTTTCTGGTACCTTCCTAAACATGTCTTTTTCTGTATCTAATTGTTTCCTTTATTTAGATCATAGTTTGATGAGATCGTAATTTCGCTTGTGAAAAAATATAACTAACAAAACATGAAACACAATTTTACAGGCGATTTTTACAAAGTAAGTTTATTAGACAAAAACTAAAAATCAAATGTATCTAATGAATTATGCAACTATGTAGTTTATTTGAGCACTGATGACATCATTTGTCTGGAGTAAATAATTCGGTTTCATTGTATGCAATTAGTACCATCCGAGTCTTGAACCATATTTGTTGGCGCCATACGATCCATAGCCATAACCAAGAGCGCCATATCCGTGATTTGCTCCATAGTTGTTATAAGCATGGGAGTAAGAAGTAGCCAATCCATGGTGACCAGCCAGTCCATTATAGCCCAATCCATTGTAGCCAGTCAACCCATTGTAGCCAAGAGAGTTTCCGTACGCCACAGGAACAGCCGCGAGCGAGAGAGGAGCGGAGTGAGCGTGGCCAATTGCGAGCGAATTGTATCCGAGAGCGGAATGAGCACCGAGCGGGTAACCAGCTCCGTAGGACCCGTAACCCAAACCAGCGCCATATCCTACGCCACGGGCGTAACCATATGCAGGGTCTTTGCGTACGACAGCGTTGAAACCAGTCACAGGGTTGGCAGAGTAATCGACCACGCGCTTTGTGCCATCGGAGTCAAGAAGGGAGTATTGGCCGACGACGGTGTCGCCGACGCGTTTCTCAGCCTGGCTCTTGACGTCACCCGTGTGAGGATCGTTCACTCCATAGGAAAAGCTGGAGTAGCCACCGCTGGCGCTCGCAACAGCCACCAGGATGGAGAGAGCCAGGAACTGCGGGAAGAGAAATGTGTTTTAGAAAACTAAGAAAATTAAATAGTATGAAAGAGAAAAAGTTACTTAGTAAGTAACTGGTTGGCTCTAACCAAGCAAGCTTTATTTCATGAAGCTGTTTTTATATACCAAAAATATTTTTTTCATAAGTAAGTTTAAATTAATTTTTGCTAATGATTTATTATAATTGCACTACAACACAAAACAAAGAGAAAATTTGACAAATAACTGTCATTCTGCCTACTTTTTGCATTTACATTTTTACAATGCAGTTTTAACACTGTTCATAAGCACATTTTGTCTTCAATTCACAGACTCGACTAGCCAAATGCTTCACAGTTGTAACGATTAATTAAATGTACGTTCACAAAATTAGGTAACACTGAAACAATACCTTTGAGAACATTTTGTATTGTTCGTTGTTTAGTTTACCACAAAACTGATGAATTACAATAATCTACTTGCCTATTTATATTGGGCAACCCCAAAACGATGCGCAATAGTAAATTCCTTGAAGTCAAAAAATGATTAATTATCAAAACCTTACATCGTTTAGGATATCCTTTTAATTTTACGGAATTTCAAGGAACCTCTATCGCTGGTCTTTGATCTTTCCATTGCATACTTCGACGCATAATCCATTTTGATAATGAATTTATAATTAGAATAACTCATACATACGTACAGAATTTATAATTAAATAATTAGTGTGGTAAAAATGTTGCATTGCTGAGTAATGACTGTTTTCCTAAACTTGTATTACTCTATTCAAGCTAGGAAGGTGTGTTCACAGACAGACTTTGTTTGAGAGTAAATGTAAAGTATCTTTCTTAACTTTCTTTCAAAACATATTATATTCTTAGCTGATTAATTCTCAGACTTTAATACAATCTGGCGTTATATGAAATTGCACTGCATTGCGTTGCATTTTATTGCTATAAGCATAACCAAGAATAAGTATGAGACAAAAATTCTTTGCTGAATGTTTATCCGCATTTAATTACACCTGCATCTGCGAACTGAACAAGATGCCGCGCCGCATTCATTGTTAAACTGTAACACAATAATTAAGTGCAATCATTTTACATAATAGTACATTTCAGATACTAATTAACCTCTGAAAGCAAATTACAACAGAAGAGTAATCTAGTGCAGATTTCCTACTCTGACCCCCAAAACTACAATGCGTTTCGTGTGAATATAAAATGTGGAGATCACAGGGGTCAAGTCAGTTGAGATACGAACCCGAGGAAGATCACATACCATGGCAGCTAAGGTAATAAAAAAACAAACCATAGAAAAAATATTATAATATTCTAAAAAGATCTTCACTAATAACCTTTCTTTTCTACAGTTGGTAGTCTTTGCCCTAGCGGTGGCATCGGTCCGAGCCAGCGGTGGATACTCCAGCTTCTCGTACGGTGTCTCGGACCCTAACACCGGAGACATCAAGGACCAGCACGAGAAGAGGGTCGGAGACAGCGTCGTCGGCAAATACTCCCTGTTGGAGTCTGACGGAACCAAGCGCGTGGTGGAATACGAAGCCAACTCTGCTACCGGATTCAACGCTGTCGTACGAAAAGAGCCTGCTCCTGGTGCCTTAGCTGCCACTCATGGAGCTCTTGCTGCTGCTGGCCATGCATCTGTAGCCCCTATCGCACCCCTTGGTCACGCTAACCCCGTCGCCCCCTTGGGTCATGGACCAGTTGCACCCATTGGAGGTCCTTTAGGTCATCCTGGTGGTCTCGCTCATCCCGGAGCCCTTGCTCACACTGGAGCTATACCTCATCCTGGTGCATTCCCCAACCCTGGTGCTCTTGCACATTCTGGACCTCTGGCCCACCCTGGACCTCTTGCCCACTCATCTCTGAACCTCGGCTCTAACTCTGCTCACGCCGCTCAACTAGCCCAGGCCGCAAATGCCGCTCACATCGCTCAGTCAGCAAACGCCCATTTGGCTAACGTAGCCAGCGCTCACCTCCACAACGCTAAGAAAGCCCAGCTGGCCCAAGCTGCAAGTGTAGCCCAATTGACTCAAGCTGCCGAGGCCGCCCACAGAGTGCAAGCCGCCAACCACGCTGCCCAGGTTGCCCAGTCGGAGGCTGTCCAGGCTGCCCATGAAGCTGAAGCTGCGAACGCTGCCCACGCTGCGCAAGTGGCTAACACGGCGCACGCCGCGCAAGCTGCCCAGGCCGCTAACGCCGCTCAGGCCGCTCATGCTGCTCGAGCTGCTCAAGCTACCCACGAAGCTCATGCTGCTGAAGCCGTAAACGCTATTCAAGCCGCTCAAGCTGCGAACGCTGCTCGCTTGGCCCACGCTGCTCAGTCTGCATGGCCTGCTCCTACTGGACTAGCTGGCCCCGCTAGCTTGGCAGGCCCTCACTCTATTCTGGCTGGTCCCGCGGCATATGCTGGTGCTCATGGTCTAGCTGGCCACAATGGTTTAGCCGGCAACCTCGGTTTAGGCTACGCCGGACACAATGCTCCCGTTGTTTCCACCTACTCGAACAACATCTTGCATAATGGTCCTCGGCCGTACAGTCCTTTCGGAGGACTAGGTTTGGGTCAAGCTGGTCTGGCCCAACCTGGATGGCCCCAGCCGAGCTTGGCCCACGGAGCTTTAGCATCACCCGTCGGTCATTTGGGCCATAATGCTCCTTTGGGTTGGTAAATGGTTATAACGTGACTAAAGTATGTACCTAGTAGTTGAATAAAACGAAATAAAACACAGTATAAATAAATTTATATATCCTTAAATTTATGGCTTTTTAGAATAGATACAGATTTAAGGAATAAGTAGGTTATTATTATGTTAAAAATAGAAGACCTTTAAGTTTATTTCGGTAATTACTCAACAAAATGCATAAAACAGCTGATGGTCTAGTTGATAACAAAACAAATCTTGACAAAGGCCGTTCCCTCACTTCGTGGTTGTCGTTGCTTATCGCTCACATTATACAGTTTATTACAAGTTAATTGAGAAAAACTATATTACTTCACAAACTAGTTAAACTTTACTATCAAAAGTTTGCGTTTGGGTTTATGTGCGTGGGAAAATATTCCTACCTAGGTAAGAGTCAATATCATGTAAAGGTATTTTGATGTCATAACTTAGCGCTTATTATGATATTGTTATTGCCATATTGGTTCATCATACCACAGATTCTGATCTCGATACGTGTAAGGCATGCAATGAGACAACAGGGTAGGTTCGCAGTATGTACATTTATTCGATCACAGCAGCACTTTCATCGTTCACAAATTACATAAATAATTATATGCTAACAATTTAGTAGTATTTGGAGTAGCCGAGTTGAGAGCCGTAGAGACCGTGAGCGCCGTAAGCGACGGCTCCGTGAGCGAGGGGAGCGGAGTAAGCCAGGGGAGCGACTCCGTGTCCGTAGGCCAGGGGAGCGACGCCGTGGCTGGCGTAGGCGAGGGGAGCGGCGTGGGCGGAGTATGCCAGAGGAGCGGCGTGTTCAGCGTAGCCCAGGGAAGCGACACCGTGACCAGCGTAGCCCAGGGAAGCGACACCGTGACCAGCGTACGCCAGGGGAGCGGCATGGGCGACGACGGGAGCGGCGTGAGCGACCACGGGGGCGTGCACGAGAGCGGGGTCCTTGCGCACAACGGCGTTGAATCCGGAGTGAGCGTCGGCGGCGTAGTCTACGGTCCTCTTGGTTCCGTCAGACTCCAGCAGCGAATACTGTCCGACCACGGTGTCTCCGTGGCGGGTCTCGTGCTGGCTCTTGACGTCACCGGTGTGGGGGTCAGACACTCCGTAGGAGAAGCTGGTGTAGTCAGCACCGTGGATAGCGCTGCCTTGAGCGGCGGCCACCAGGAGAGCGACGACGACGAACTGTGGACAAAGGAAAGGTTAGTTAGTTTGGTAGAATGTCGCATAGATCTGTTAAGTTGTTGTAGACAAAGGAGAATACTCGGTGTTTATTTTTCCTGTAATAGTGTTATTACCAAGTTTTTATAAAGCTCATGGTTCAAATTATGTGCGAGTATCTTATTTCATGTATTCTATCGCGTCGAGAGGTTTAATTGCTTTACGAGACCATAAATCGGTTGATTGTATTATATTTAATAGCACCAATTACATGCCTATTCAAAATACTTTGTTATCTCATTTCTGTATCTAAGAGTAATGAGTCTTATTTTTGAGACAGAAGGTGGGTCGAGAAAACCGGTCGCCATAAAGTAAGTTGCTAATTTCGCGAATGTTCCATATAAAAGCTGAGAACACTTCCTGGTCCAATTAATCTTGTAGGTAACATTAATGGTTGAATTACGCACCACCCTGTATTAGAATGTTTATTACTTTGACATTTAAAACGTGTACTCATAATTTTTAATTAATTTGAATGCTGCTTTGTGAGTTATGTAATATTTTTTTAAAGCAAATTTATGATCTTTAAATGAACTTTTTGTATAATTATTATAGTATCGGCACAATTATATCAATTGTACATTTTTAACACGAGTAATAAGTAAAAATATTGGTTTCATAAAATCTTTTCACTGTTATTTGATCCGTTCAGATTTAAGCGTCTGAGTCACTTGTTATTATTATTATTCCACTGCACTTTAAACAAATTGATTTAACAAATTACCTTAGCTGCCATTTTGATATGTTTAGGTTTATTGCACAGTTGACTGCGAATGATAGCTCCTTGTTTTAACTGGACTATTTATACGGGTCGAGTACAATCGTTTTACACTAATAATAGGAAGTAAAAGACATGTACCCACTCTAGGTCACTCGAGTGAGGGTTTTTTAAGTTCGTTTTCGTCAAAGGCTACGCGGAACCGAGCGATTGACCAGTGGCCAGTGGCCACGCATTCTTGGTTCAGTTATGTTTTGTCAGTCATAATTAGTAGTATAATATTTTGGGGTTAATCAAGCAGTTCACTATTCATTTGATTTCGTTAAAATCATAAATGCGTTCTAAAGTAAATATTGTAAGTAAACTTGTTGACAACTTAAAGAAATTTGGGTAAGAACTAAAAATAATAACTTGTTCAAGCAAATTAACATAAGAGATATAAACAATTTTCCTTTTTTTGGTTTGTTACATTCAATTAATGTTCGTTGTTAGAAAAATTACTCACTAAGAAGACTAAAATCATTATCATCATCATCATCATCATGTCAGCCCGTGTTGACCCACTGCTGAGTATAGGCCTCCTCACCAACGTGGCACATAGTACGGTTTTCAGCAAAATAGCATCCAAATAAATCTTAATATTAATATGTACATATATATATGAGGCATATGTTCAGCAGTGGATGAATGTCAGCTGACGATGATATACATATATATAAAAACAAATGTAAATTAATGTTGTTTATTTTATCATACAGCATTTCTAACATTCGAGTAAAACATTGTATATCATTAAACTATGCGGGCGGGCCTTGAGAATCCGGATTACATTTCAGAACTATGTAAATTGCAAATACCTTAATGTATGCGCTAATTGAGAGACTTGTATCAAAATGAGCTGTAATGTTGCCAAATGAGAATTAAGATATTATACAGTTTGAATATTTTTGCTGAGTGTTGTCCGTTTAATTTGCTTATCAATGTACTTTATGAAATAAGCTGTCGGCAGCATATTTAGCACACTAGATATTTAGGATTACTTGGTAATATAAATAAGGATTTGTAAGTCAGTCAGCTGGTTTTTATGTTAAGTTTCAAAAAGGTTTTAGCTATCTAAAGTATAATAATAACTTATAGAATTCGTAAAACTCGAAAGTAGTTGAGTATTTTGACCACTAAAATTATAACTACTATTTTATGTTAATTTGATTGCAGCAGTAGCGACTGCGTAGTTAAAAATAAACTCATAAAATTACACGCTTAACGAAGGCAGTCGGCGTACAATTAAAAACAGATAAAATGTTTACATAATAAAATTTTATTTACAGGGCCAATAATTTACAAAACGTTGTCAGTCAGATCAGTTCAGTAGATGTAAGGAGCGGCGTAGGGGTAAGCTGCGTAGGGGTAAGCTCCCAGCTTGGCGATGGGGGCAGCGGCGTAGGGGAGCGCGGCGAGCTTAGCGATGGGGCTGGCGTAGGAGAGAGGGGCGGCGTAGGAGACAGGGGCGGCAGGGATGAGGGCGGGGTCCTTGCGCACGACGGCGTTGAAGCCCTCGGCGCCCGCGGCGTAGTCCACGGTGCGGCGCGTGCCATCAGCCTCCAGCAGCGAGTACTGGCCTTGCACGTTGTCGCCGGCGCGAGCCTCCACCTGGTTCTTGAAGTCACCGGTGTAGGGGTCCGCTACGCTGTACGAGAAGCTGTTGAAGTTGCTGGCGGACGCCACAGCCATCAGTGCAAACAGAGCGACGAACTGGATAGAAGAGAAAATGAACAATTAGCAAAGATCATCCAAATACTGAGAGAGAGTGTTGCTGCCTTACGAATGCTTTAGTACTCACGATATGACAAACTATACAAAATTTGCCATAGAAATACGATAGTGTTCTAGGACATTACCATTCATTGGATTAATTTAAACCGGAGACAAAGGTAGGCTGGGTTCTGAGTCATAATAGAGTTATAGGTATTTGTTGGGTAAAGAACAAAAACTAAGCGGAACCAACGTGATGACAAATAGAAATTCAATCAAATAGTAAGAATGGGACGTGGATTCAAGAATTGAGTTACATTGAACTTCAAATTGACCTCGATGACAAAATTAAAGTCTGTACTTCAGTAGCAAAAAATGCATTGTTAGAAATGTTGTTGAATGATTTACATAGTGTTTGTTTCTAAGCCACTAATTCTAAAAATAGTTTACGCAAACCAGGCTTAAACTAGATTTGATTAAAAGACTTGAAAGGAGAGAAGGCAATTTCTAGCAGAAAGATAAAATTAGCTTTGAACATTGACGATAAAAAATATGAGTAAAATAATTATTACCTTTACAACCATTTTGAAAAGATAAAGTTTGTTGTTGTGACTACGGCGATAAGTTCTGAAGATCTGATGCTTCCTACAGAGCTTCTCTTGGTTTTTATATCATCAGGAATTGGTCCAGTTTAAAGTACAAATCTACTTATTGGTAAGAAATTCAGGAAATGTTATAAAAGTCAAGTTCGAATCAGGGCGATGCACCATGCACCGATGTATGGCGGGCCTCATAGGTACGTTATTATATGGACGGGCTACAAAACTAGTTTGAGTTTACGAGTTAAAGTAGGTATGAGCGTAATTTATTTACAAAACATGCTTTAAAGAATACGCATTGTGAGAACAATAACGAATAAACAATCTAGTTTAAAATTTCATAGTTTCATCGGAATGATTTTCATTACAAATATATTTTTGTAATTGTGAAATTGTGGTGAGTCTTATGCAAACTTTTCGTATTTATCGAACTACCTATACTAAAGGCAAATGAAATATTAAAAATAATTGCACAAAATTTTATTTACATAAACACAAAAATCACAATATTTCAACATACAACAAGAAACAAATAATTACAATACCAAAATAGAATAAGGATTTCAACAAAATATGAATTATGTTATAAAACTTGGATAATATTGGTATGACCGGCATTACAAGTCGATTTCCTTTAGCGATGGCGGACAAAGTAACAAGGCCATCGAGTCAGGTATCCAATTACATTGTCGCCTCCAATATTCGCAATAGATTTTCAAACTGCTAAAAATATAAATGCAAGCTAGATCTGTGTCCGTTTTTCGAAGCCATTTCCATTTTTATCCTGTTGACTTTTAAGCCCATGGGTTGTGGTTGCCGTTGCCATGGGAAAACGTTTGAACGATGGATGATCTTGAGACGGCAACAGCCGGAGCGGGAGTAGGGCTGGGTGTAGGTGCTGGCCAGATGTAGGCAGCGAGGTTGGCTGGTACTGCTGGCCTTTGAGCTTCATTGGAACGAGCCTGGGACTGTTCTTGAGCTGGAGTTTGTTGCTGGTCTTGATACTGGCTGGGGTATTGCTGCTGGTTTTGGTATTGCTGGTTTTGATACTGTTGGTTCTGATACTGCTGAGCTCTATCATTGTTCACAGTGGCTCGGAACCCAGCATGCTCATCAGCTCTATAATCCACGGTCCTTCTAACTCCATCAGGCTGGAGTAAGGTGTACTGTCCCAGGACAGTTTCTCCCCGTCTACTCTCGTGCTGACTCTTGATGTCTCCAGTGTGGGCATCGTTGACTTCGTAGGCGAAGTTGTAGTTGGGAGTGTCGTGGTACTGGACCCCGTAGGTCAAAGGTAGCTGAGGTTGCAACACCATGCAACTGGCGGAGAGAACCAGACCGGAGAGAACTGCCAACTGGAAATGAATAAAGGAAATTTGAATGAGGTGATGGTTGGTTTTGCTGTTTTTGGATAAGATATGGTGGGAAAATATTTTTTGTACGTTTTATGCAATATATTTGGTATTGACAATATTTTTTGTTAATCATACAAATTTGTTATAATTGTTAGTACGAAACAGAAAGCAGCAAAGAAGTGAGAATACATTTCTATTGTGTAAAGACTTTTTACTGATGATTTTTAATTGTTTTTTCTGCTTTTTGTGGTTTTAATAATATGAAAGATTTTTTTTTAATAATATTTGAGTAGAAATAATAATTTACCTTCAACATGATGATTTAGATTGTTTTTTTGTTTCCTTGTGATATCCTAATGAATTCACTGGGATAGTCGAGTGAAGTATGATTGAGTGATAGAAATGCGTCAATTTATATGCATCTGAAATGAAAATCAATCCCTAATGTGTAACAGTATCGTGTGTCTGAAACAACTGGAGCGTTATCCAAATGTCATTTGAGCTAGCCGAGTGTCTAGATTGTTAATTTTATTGAGTACTAGCTGTGCCTGCGACTTCGTACGCGTGGGATAGTTATTTTGGGCATTAATTCTTTGAATTTTGAACCGTTTTGGCAGCGAACGCAACGGAAACCCTCAAAGATGAATAATTTTTGCAGCTTGATGTTATATAGCCTAAAACCTTCCTTGATGAATGGTCTATTCAACACAAAAAGAATTTTTCAATTCGCACCAGTAGTTTCTGAGATTTGCGCGTTCAAACAAACAAACAAACTCTTCAGCTTTATAATATTAAGTAGTATAGATTATTTGCAGAAGATATATAGATTGAATTCTCATTTTAGAAGACGTAAAAATTTAGGTTGAAAGTTTGAGGTTTTTTGGCAAAATGTCCTCAACAAGTATGAAAAATTAAGAAAGCTTTAGAGTGTCTACTATATGGTTTTTGATAACGCAGTGAGCCAATTATATTACCAAAAATGCAAATATTATACTGATTTTTTATCCTTATTCGTAGTGTAACTTATCTTTTTAAAATAATATTTTAAAAGCAGCTGATTATATTAATTATGACCATCTTTAAAGTACTTGCTACTTACACTAATGTAATATCAGATTATTTTTAGATTCTCCTACCTGTTTAATCATTAGAAGAGCCACTTGAGGAGAATTCTTTAAATCTTTTCAATACAGTAGTACCTATAAATTAATTATTACTTTACATAAAAATACGATCCACTTACTATAAGTTTATGATCTTATTATTTTTCTCAGTACAGTATATAAAAATAGCCACAATAAACTACCTGTATCTTGCCGGTATGGGAATGCCAAAGCATGATTAAATCCGGTTCAAGCTTCAATACACATACCTTATTACTTTTTTCCATGACAATTTATGGTCCCTATAATAGGTGGTTGTATGACTGCTGTTGTAGAATATCCTTGATTGTGTTGTCAGGAAAAGTGTTTATCTAGATGAGATTATAAAGTGGTGTGGCAAGATGCGTTTGTAAATACTTATAGAACAGTAACTACTCTTATTAGTTCTACGTAAATCTTATTTTCTGCGGAATCATCATATAGGTACTTATGTCGTTTTTGTTGTATAAACAGAATTACAACATAAATAAATAACTAAGTAAACTCAGGATATATGGAATTCAGGAAGGTTTTTTTCCCAGCAGTGAGTAAATGCAATGCTGCAATATGCTTATATATACATATAGTTTAAAGAGATGTAAGTAACTTGAAAAAAAAAGAAAAAACACACTTTTAGGGTTCCGTACCTCAAAAGGCAAAAACGGAACCCTTATAGGATCACTTTGTTGTCCGTCTGTCCGTCCGTCCGTCCGTCTGTCAAGACCCTTTTTCTCAGGAACGCGTAGAGGTATGAAGCTGAAATTTATATCAATTACTCAGGTCTACTGTCCCTTGAAGCTGTGAAAAAATCAAACTTCTAAGCCAACGCAATCAAAAGATACAGCCATTTATGCCGCAAATTTTCGACACTTGCAAGGGAATCAAAACCTACAGGGTGCTTCCCGTGAACTCAGAATCTTGAAATTTGGTACGAAGCAACGTCTTATAGCATAGATAAAGGAAAAATTACGAAAACCATAAATTTTTAGTTACATCACAAAATATTTAACCTTGCAGGTTTGTACGGAACCCTCGGTGCGCGAGTCCGACTCGCACTTGGCCGGTTTATTTTTTTCTTCTTATTGAATGAGATTGGCCAACTCTGGCGTCGAGAGTATATAAAATCATGGATTTTTAAAATTATTATCCTATCTTTAGAAATAAAATGAACACTCATTCAATTGAGTTTTAAACTGAAAAATCAGTGAGTATCTACCTATACTGTTCCTACATTTCTTTCTACAAACAATCTCTCTGACCTATGATATTAATTAACTCCGATTTGGGCCAGTCCATCGCGCAAGTTCATTACAGTTACTTGGCAAGTTACGCAACGAGCTGCGGCCGTGGCAGTGACCCTTGTGCTGCAATGCAACGTCATGAACAATTCTGGTAGTTATTTATAACTAGTGGATGCCCGCTGCTTTACTCGCATTATTTCAGGATAAAAAGCCTAAGACACTCGTAAGATCTCATATTGCAAACATTCCAAAAATCATGATAATCCGTTTAGCCACTTTTGCGTGATGAGCGTTTAAATAAACAGAAAAACAGAGACTCAGATAAACAAACAAAAAATATTGTAACTTTATTTTTAAATATCTTCAATGATCAGGCTTTCGACCCTCTTCAGCTTTATTATATGTAGGTATAGATATGGATATAAAGAGATTGATGCGACGACGTGTCGCTTGTGCAAACCTATCTATCAACCAAGAGTGTTCTTAACAGGTTTATATCGAGTTTAGTTGGCTCGACTGGCCTGCCTGCCTACTAGTGTAGTTTTAGTTGACAAATTTACGTATAAACCATTATCAATAGTGTCGGTTCAGGTGGTAGTCAAATATTTGACTGTTACTGTACAGATACATTTAGTGTACAATGGTTTAAAATAGTAACTTTCTAAAATAAATTTTGTTCTTTACCTACACTTTCATCTTAGATAACTACTTCTTCTACTAACTTCTACCTGCGAACTACAATCCAGGGGTTTTCAAATCTAGAGTTAATAGGTATCTTCTAGGTAAACGTGTTACACCCTAGGCTGTAGCAATGCTTAACATCAGGCAGGCTGTAGTCAAACGTAAACCTATCCCACGTAAAAAAAACTTACTATTTCAAGTAGTTACAAAAACAAAATTCAAGTATATCTTTCTACACACATAGTTTTCTTCCACCTTCTACAGTATAAAACACTGGTTTGAGTCCATTGTCCTTCTAACTAGCAATAAAACAATACAGCGCAGCTGTTCTCGAGACTATAAACCCGAAATAACTTAGAACTCGCAGATAATAAAGGAAACGATGCTTGTTTACCTACGAATAATAAACACTATAGAAATGTAACTCGTAAAAAAGGCCCGTCGAAAAGCCTTCCACATTTCTTCTCTCACCCACATACCATAAAACCATAATATTAAGCAAAAGTCGACGCGGTCAGGCCTTGGATGGGTGACCGAAAAGTAGAATTCCACTTTGGACGCTTCCGTGGGTCGGATGACGCGTTAAATTGTAGGTCCCGGTGGTTTGTCTAGTACGGCAGCCGTTAAGCCATGTCATAGGCCCTTAGGGCGGTTTGAAAACTCTCGACACCAGAGTTGGCCACTCTCATTCGATAAGAAGAAGACCATTATACGAGCACAAGCATGGTATCTGTGTTAATTGCTCGTGGTCGTTACAATGCAGGAAATAGCCCAATGCTACAGAATGCTTGATCGCAGTTGGTCACTAAAGTTAAACCCCACTTGACTCATCCGTGGTAACTGCGGTTGACCAGCTTGTTTAATTATTTTTAATCTTAGTTATGTTTCCATAAAATCAATCATTCCTAGATGTTTCCTCATAAAATTTTACAGCAACGAGAAAATCTGGAAAATATCTCTGATCAAATAAAAATTGCGCAATCGAAAATTAAATTAAGGAAGTCTGTTAAATGAACGCTCTAAATTATTTATTGCTTACAATCTAAATAGCTAAGGCTAATTCACTAGAACCTAATTTACGAATGCCAATGATACCTAATAGCAAAATTGGCGAGCACTAGGTTGGTAAGGTCACTGGGAACTTGAACAAGGCTTGTTTATAGTCAGAGACGTTGACACACATTTACACATTTCACTAGAACAACACAAAGCACACTTTTTGCCGCATAATTAATATTATTAAGTGTCCTTTTTATAATGGTAAATATAAATGTAACGTTTATGAAATTAAAAACAATACATTTTAGTTTATTTATTTTTGTTTCTAAGACACGCACGAAACGATACGCTCACCTTTATTGTACGATTTGCAAAGTTGTGGAACTCTCTGCTTGACTCCCTGTTCCCTCACGCATTATAATCCAGCGATCTTCAAAGCGAGAGTAAATCGATTCTCATCAGGTAAGCACGCTCCATCTTAGAACATAGCCTTTGCTTACCATCAGGCAAACTATGGTCAAGTGCAAATCCGTTTTAGTTAAAAAAAAACTATTTAAGATATTTATATAATCTAATTTGGGGCTAAAATGTTTGTTACGAAATGAAGTTAAAAGTTATTGGAAGCGGTCTTTTAATCTGTCACACACAATTTTGAATAATGTTTTAATAAATTACTCTCAGATTACCATCAAATTTAATTAGAATTTAGCTTGTGTGACAAACTCAAATTTGAAAATCTCTGTATTGCAGCTTTATTCTCATTTCCACAAAAACAATAATTTCTAATTCATATTTCCTCGAAATAAGTTAATCAAATCTTTACGATGTTAATAAAATAATTTTCCCCATCAAATTGTACATCAAAACTTCTTAATGACTTATTCAGTTAGCTCTTCGCCTCGAGTATTAATTTCTCGCTCCCACTTTGCTTTGTTAAATTTATTTTGCCATTTATTTGATCAAATACTTTTAGATAGACCCATTTATTTTGTAGACAAGATCTAGTTCGACAAAGCGTTCAGGTAATATTTACTGTGGTAATTTTTCATGTACCTAACTTTTGGAGAACTTTTAGCAAATATTCAGAACTTTAGACTGCTTTGGAATGGAATTTATGTACATTTGTTATAATATAAAGGATAGTAGTAAGTTACACTAAAGTAAGATATAAAAAACAAATGATGCTTAGCTCCATCATCTTCTAATCAAAATATAAAAAACATCACAACAAAATCAAATACGCTTCATCATGAATGACCATTAAAAAATGACGATCCAAAAACAAAACACAAATCACGAAACGTGAATGAAGATCGTGCTTAATTTAATTCTAAGTTCGAATATAGAATGTTGTTATACAAGACTCATCATAGGTCACTGACACAAACAGCTGATGTGAATGAACGACTCATCTCTCGCGTGACCGATGATATTTGCAGGTTGTAAGCATGGAGGTGTTATACCTTATTACGTAATGCATCCTTTTTGGTGACGAGACTTGTGTTAATGTACTTTTAATACTTTTTAAATCTGTAGTTTCTTTATATTGACCAATTATTGATGAAAATTTTATGAGGCATTATCGAATACGAATTAAAAGATTATGTATTGTGTAAAATTTTATGCCAACTTTTCTCTGTCAGTTTATAATAGCATAGGTTTATAGACAGCAAATATTTTATAACCTGAATCATCAATCAAAATGTTATAATAACAACACGTAAATCTATGTTTAAAGCATATTTATTTTGGTGAAACAATATTATTATAACCATAGTTATCACTTACCCTGTATTGCAATAAGAATAGTTTCCCCAAGATTCCACATGGAAAATTCAGGCGAAATTTGTTGTGCCTAATATAGTATGACCTAGTTCACTATAATAGTCAGTTATGAACATTCCTATGGTTCGCACGCAAAGACAGTGTGATAGACAATTATAGGGAAGAATTCTGTCGTTTGACTGTACCATATATTTTTCTATCTATATATATAATAAAGCTGAAGAGGGTCAAAAGTCTGAACATTGAAGATATAAAAAAAATAAGCTGTGTTTCCTGCGAACTACAATCCAGGGGTTTTCAAATCTAGAGTAAATATAGGTATTTTCTAGGTAAACGTGTTACACCCTAGGCTGCAGCAATGCTTAACATCAGGCAGACTGTAGTCAAACGTAAACCTATACCACGTAAAAAAAAAGTTTGGAGATACTAAAATTCAATACAATAAATTCTGGAAATGTTGTTCGTCTTTCTGTTTTTTTAAACGCTCATAATGCAAAAACGGCAGAACGGATCATCATGATTTTTGGTTTGCAGGTAGTATACGGTCTTAGGAGTGTTATTGGCTACTTTTTATCCTGATATAATGCGAGCAAAGTCGCGGGCGTCCATTAGTATACTATATACGAGTATGTATATATTATGTAGATAGATACTATGTACAAAGACCATTCCTACTCACTAATATGTGAAAGTTAGTGTGTGTGTGTGTGTTAGTAAATAAGAACACATGAAAAAACCGTTTGAAAGGTGAACTCTAGCATCAAGAATTTTCAATTCAATTATACATATTCAATAATTATCTTTTATACATAATACATGATTAAATCTAGCAACACTGTGAAGAAAGGTTCATGAGTTCCATGTGGACTTGATTTAATGTTTGCAAAAGTAATTGAATCCAAAGTAGACAATATCGACATTGAAAAGTCGCGAATGATTCAGCCGTTTTGATGGAATGCGGATTGTAGGTTATCTTGTACAGCACGCAAAATAATACAACATTAAAAATATAATAAAATTCACAAATAGGTGACTAAATGATATGTTGAAGTGAGTGACATGATGAAAGAAATGTGGTTTTATACCTGTAATAGGGTATAGGGTTGTAGGGAAGTTTTTTTTTCACTATCGTCGACATTCCTAGTAAAATCACTATATGCAAGCAGAAACAGATTTTAAATTTTATTAGATGAATAATAAAATTTCAATAATAATTTGATGACAGTGTTTTTGGTCTCTAGATTCCATACTTTAAGTAATAATAGTTATGATGTTTTTTAATTAATATCTTTGCGTCAGTGTCTTTGCCAACCGTACAATAATTTGAACGTCAGTAAGTATATCAAGTGGAGAGCGGTGGCAAGGTCTCTGAAGGCCGCTGTGTCCGGCACTCGACGCCTCTACGCAACACTATGAATCAGGAGTTAAGTTATTAATACTAGCAACTTCCACTTATGTATGTCCTAATTTAATTACAGTGAAACTTGGTTAAGTGGGACCTGGATAAGTGAGAAACCTCCATAACTGGAACTCATGCTGAGGTCCCAACACTTTGGCACTGAATTACCTCTGTTAGTGGGAAGAGGTAAGCCTCTATATCTGGGATTTGTTCTTTCGATTTATCATCATAGTTACCTCTATAACTGAGACAGCGAGTAAATTTTATATGCATAAACCTCTGTAACTGTATATGGCATTTTTAAAACATTAAACTGTGAATGTCACCTCGGAAAATCATCGATATTTATATTGATTACAAATTCATGATACTTTACACTGTTTCCCAAGTTGAAATTCTTGAAACATACTTAATTTTATACCAAAGATTCATATTGTCAGCATACAAAGACAGATGAAACTCTGTGAATAAATACATGTACTCACAAAATTTTACACACGTGCCGTTTTAAGATGCAAATAAATCGTCATGAATATATTTGTTTCTACTGAATTTACCTTCGAATTGTATATGTCGTAGGATAATTCGATACTTCGAATCTTCGCGGAAATCCTAGGTGTTTTGCGAAAACGCGGATAGTTAGACATAGGCGAAAAATTATCAAATCTTACTGGACAAAGTCAGGATTTTTGCCCCACCACTTGCACTACAACAGGACTTGGCTCCTCCTCGATTCGCTCGTCGTCGCATGTGCGTGGTAGAAAGCAACCTAACGAACCTAATCTACCTTCTGTCACAGACAAGTGACTTCGAGTCCAACACTAGCACTACAACAGGACAGATAATTTTTCGCCTATGTCTAATTATCCGCGTTTTCGCAAAACCCCTAGGATTTCCGCGAAGATTCGAAGTATCGAATTATCCTACGACATATACATTGTAAGTAACAAAACATTTTAATAAGACTTCTTTGTAGAATGCTTTAAAAAAATCAAATATTTAGTATATTTTAATTCAAGTAAATACATTATAATGTACTTGTGAAATACCTAACTAGAAAAACTAGTTCTACTACAAAATATATTAGATTAGTTATTTTACTACACTCTGAAATGTAATAGTTTTTGTGCTAATAAATAAAGGTATGTACTCTACCTATTCTTAATGGTAAAACTATTGACATTTAAGGTGATTGGTTTTTTTAATGATATGAGATTGAGCTATTAAATCATTTATTAGAGTTATTTATTGCTTAGTACTTATTTGATTAATTTTAGCTTTAGATTGAAATAGAAATAGCTATTTAAATACACAGAGAGATATTTACTATCTTTTCGAGTTTTATAACAGCCTTCTTTTTATGATGAGAGATTAAAACGAATTCAAAGAAATGTTTACTATGAATTTATAAAAGATTGTCAAAAAAAGTCGTTAAACCATGCCTCAAAGGTGGTTTGAAAACTCTCGACACTAGAGAATGACACTGTTGTACGATAAAAGAAGAAAGAGTGGGAACAGTGACAGTATTTTTACAAATAAACATTTCATTCATTTAGTTCAAGTTTGTAGAAAAAGTTTAAATCCGAAATAACATGCTTGTATTTAAATATCATCACCTACTCACTAAGTACCTACTATGTACAACAGAAACTCAGTAATAGCTTACTTACTAGAGTAAAATAATTATAATTAAACTCACGCTTCAAGTGGCAGCACATCTATAATTCAACAAAACATTTTAGTCAAAGCTTTTCAGTTACAATTCCATTCACACGCAGAATTATCTCAGCACATACTACCTACAATATTATGTTAAAGGTATCACCTACACAGGCGTGACATTTCACATGGAGTTGTAGCTACTATTTGTTAATCTGTGACCGTCAGCCTTGCACCAACTTCCTTGTGGGAGAAAGGGCACGGCGTCACCATGTGTCACTCGCATTTACATTTGAAACAAAACAAACAAATGGTTATCAACCAACCACGCGAAAACCAGTTTTAAATTCATGCGTATAAGGTTTAAATTTGTTTGTTATGCCCCACGGTCTACTATGTAATGATTTAATGATCCAAGGACGTTATTATGGAATTATCTTTCGTTAATGGCACATGATTGATGACTTATCGATTACCGGTTGGCAACAATGGGGTGCAACTTCTTTGACATTTTGCCAAGAAAATTATACCTACTTTATTTTCATGATGAAGCCATTCGTGATGAGTGTAAAATTATGTGGTACGCAATTAACTCATAAACACGGTTCTTAATTATTACGACTTCCATATTTAAATTTCACCCCGTTCGTTAAAAAATTGACAATCGGCCGGTAAATTAAGTCTCAGCAATCAGTGCCGGCGGGGCTGTGTCAAAGTCAAATTAAGAACGCTCAAGCAAACAGTGGCGCCGCTAAAAAAAGCTCCGCTCTGCGCCGCGCTATTTCCGAACACCGTGGGAGCGCGGTCTATTTTTGCACCTGTACTATATGCTTATACTGGATTACTGCTCGTAGCTTATGGTTGCCTGGTACTTCATGAGCGGGAGCGAGCCGGTGACGTAGCGGACATGCGCCTGTCACTGTCATGTCACCTGAAACATTGAACGAGAGGTTCCACTGAAGCGAGGCAGTTGGTTGAATATTTTATTGAGTATTTCAGGTGCCGGGAATGAAGGTATTACATATTTCTTTATTATGTAACCATGTTTTAATGGATATGAACGTATCTCGCACAGTTATTTTCCTTTTAATTTTATCAGTATATGTTTATGAATAATAAAATTAATATGTAGGTAATACATATTTATTAGATTACTGAAAAAATCTTGCAGACTAAAGGAATTCATGATTATATAAACATTGCATGTTACATTAACAAATGTTTTCAATTTTTAAATTTCTAATATTTTTTTTGCTAACAAAATAGTTTCTTCAGAAACCTGAACATTTCAGCAGCCAAGGAATTTCCTTGAAACTTCAGGAATAAGGTTAGAAGCACCAGGACATCAGAACGCGTTAGACGGTCAGGACTTCCCCAAATATACGTAGATACACGTAAAACGTACGCCTGTGTGCGTAAAGTGCGTGTGTGTGAAGCCACCTGTAAGATTGACAAAACCACCCTTAACAATCACACTTTATAACTTACGCTAACTTTGTTAAGTTACTGTCTTAATTAACTTGCTCTTCCTTCGAGTTTAATTAACAATCGATATCGAAAACTTTGGGAAGCTTGAAATCAAGAATTAATTGTATTTGCGACTGAAAATAGCAATTTCAGTATATTTTTTAAATACTGATTTGAATATTTCCTTTTTATGATTATTTTGTCAACAAAACAAATGAAACAGATATCTTTAGATAGATTTAGAAGCTTAAAGTATTTTTTATTTAAAAAGGCATACATTTGAGAAATGAGCTTTAATGCGATAAGCTTTTTATTACAATTACCAGCTATATATTGACTAAGCTTATACACCCCTGGGTTTTGATCCGAAACAAATTATTATCCCAAATATTTTTTCATATTGCATCCAGATATGGGACCTAAATTACCATACATTGACAAATACAAAAAACTTCCATCGCGTACTCCGTTTACAAATTGCCCCGAAAGTGTGAAACGTAGTCGAGCGAAACTTTGCGTGAAAAATGCAAATGTAAAGGTTTAAAAAATGTAAATGAATTCCATTAAACTCCCATTACTGAGTGCTGGAGTTATACTATTGGGAATGGCTGATGGCTTTTACCTCGCTAATTGACCTTTTAATTGCGGGAATAATTAGTTGACGCTTCGTTTTACAAGATATATTCTTTATCAGATTATAATATATTTTTAACATTCTTAAAGTAAATCTACCTCAATTTGCAATGACGACAAACGTATATACATATCATATCATTGTATGCTGTAGATAATTGAACTCTGTACGAATATGGTGTTATTCTAGTGAAACACAACTTTCAGCTTAGATCCTGAAACTAAGCCAACTACGCTAGTGTGCGTCTAAATCACTCACACACACAAATCACGGCCAACTTTTCAGACTGCTTGGCGCTTCCCGATATAGTTTCATGACGGCTCGCGTTCTCTCCCCTATTTTCGGGATACGGCTATCTCGCTCGCGCCTGAGCTTTTTCCGACTTTCCCCCCGAGATGTTTGGCGCATGCGCGGTTTATTTTAGTGCACGTGGGTAGATGACTCTCGCTAGCTCCTGTTTGCCTGGTACGAGGCGCGCCGAGGGCGGCCACGCTGCGCCGCCGCCGCCCATCCTCAGGGCGCGAGGCAGCCGCCCGCCCAGAAGCACAGCCGCTCGCCCGCGACACGGTCCGCTCTCGACTCGGGCGGATTCTATCGCGCACGTGTATGAGTTTCGCGCGAAATTCCTCTTGAAATGTTCTAAGCCCCTGGGATTCCTTCCCCTGCCCGTTTGATCCTATTATCGTCCTTATTCTCATTACTGATTAGAGTTTGTTTTAGTTTGTAAGTGTTCACGTGTTGATTGGTGGTGAGTGTTTGTGTGCAGGTCGCTGGTTGCTGATGCACTCCTGAGCTGCCGCTGAGCTGACACCATGAGGAGATATACTTCCCTGCCAGGTCAGTGGAAATAAACAGAACTATTTTTTTATATTATATTTAGGCGTTTATGACCATGAAAATCACAATTTACACAAAAAAATATGGGTAACAAATTGGGTCTTAAGTACCCTATCTTCTTTAGATTAAATCTTGATTAGAAAGGCAGTAAAATTAATGCATGACTATGAAGGTACAATTACGGCCTACACGAATTTAACATAAAACTGTTTTTCACTCATAGTCAGACTAAAAAACGTAGTTATAATTTTTTTTATGATAAACCACATTTAAAAAAAATATAAGCAAGCGAAAAAAAAATCTACTGTTTCCTGTATTTATTAACTTTTCAAATATCTGCAAGCCCATTTAATTGTTATAAGCTCCATTTTAAGTAGGTATATTATAGGTATTTTACATTGGTGCAGTTTTATACACGTTATAAAGACATAACATAACATTAATTTAATTTTATAGCCAAATATACTTTACTATTTGAGCCACAGTCTCCCAAACCACTTTAGGTGGTCAGGTGTGTGTCATTCGTAATTTATGGAACCCTTTCATAAATTTGTCTTGTACCTATGGTTTTTGGGTTTTTGAAGCCCACGCAAAATGGTAATTCTGACCAGACTAGTAACGTAAGGGTTAAAAGCTGCCCGACACCAGATGACAATGTAATATTATGATATTCTTATGAATAACTAGTGGACGCCCGTGGCTTCGCTCGCAAATTTTCTTTACTATAAACCTCTATATATGCAAAACCATGGAAATCGGTTCGTGCGTGCTGGAGTTATAGCGTCAGGAAGGAAAACCCGATTTATTTTTATATAATAGATATGTATTTTGTGTATTATAAATTAAATATTTAGTGACTCCGATTTCATAGATTACATTTTGTTTTAAATTAATGTATTGATTGTTAGTATTCAAAACAATTACTTTGCGTCATAAGTCTTGGGTTTTTTCCCAGAAAATAGTCCTATACTTTGTTATAGTAAATCTTTATCTCCAAAATGTGTACGTTAGTTTCTATATTTATACCAAAGTTATATCTAGATTATTCTGTACCATTTGTATTAACTCCTAAGTAACTAAATGTATATTTTAAGATTCACTTCCAGATATCTGCTCCAAATGTAACCCTAAGTGACTTAATATTAATCGTCGGGGCCGCCCGGTCTCCTAGACCCAACTTTATTATGCAACCGTACAGTTGACGCTAAGCGCAGAGGAAATATTTATAGAGGATCAAGAAATGGATTAACAGTTTAGCCTTCTAATCTAGAGGTCGCGGGTTCGATTCCCGCATGACACAAGTATTTATGTACTTTAAAAAAATATATAATTACTTGTGTTGAGTCTGGTCGTTTGTATGTATAATAAGTATGTATTTACAAAAGAAAAGTATATAAGTATTATATCCGTTATCTAGTACCCACGATACAAGCGTTTGCTTAGTGTGGGGCTAGACGGCGCTGTGTGCAATGTCCCGGAATATTTATTTAGTTAACTAAAGTAATAATACAGAATGCATTCAATTCGTCAAAACATATATTTTGCAAACTTGCCGTTGAAAAATTACAACTAACAATATCTCACTTAAGAACTATATTATATATGTGATTATTTGATGGGCAATTTGTCATTTTTTTATGAGACTCATTATTAATTATGGAAATTAAAGAAAATATCAAATACTTTTCTTCTAAATAACCTTCAATTCATAGTTATAATAATATATGTATGTGTTAACAACCAGTAAGAAAATATTCAGAGTCCATAAATCTAAACAATGTGCAATCACTTCAAGTATCTATTATATTATAGGTTGTAGTTTTCCGGTTGTAGCCGGGCGTATTCAACTGTCGCCAAGTTCACACTTCCTTGTATTGTATGTAATAGCATCTAAATAGCTGGTATAGTTTTTTTGGTACGCTGCCTTTTATGAAGTATATTCGGTTGGATATATCATGTGTTTATAATATTTATTTTTGATTCAATGTTTTAAATTCATTGTGTACTTTAAATGTTTATTGAATAAAGCTTTATAGCATCTCTATGAGTTATGTACTCTGTGTAATCTAACATCAGGTGCCTGAAGCAACGTTCATAGCTAATACACCTCAAGATTTAGACGTGAATAGCTGTAGTAACTTCATTTACGGTTTAAAGTTTGCCGTTTGTTGAGTTTGGGTTTCGCTGACTCATCTCATGCTACTAAAACAAAAACCATTTGCCATCCAGCGTGGTAATGCGGCCAGTATGCTGGGCACGCTGCCCTCTGGTAGTGGGCTGGAGCACTTAGATTATCTTTAGGCTTTTCTAAAGATTTTCTAAGTGCCCCTTTTTTGTAGTAATTAGAAGTAGTATGTTTTAGTTTACTTGCAATTTTGGAAGAGAATTTTGTCATGTTATCATTATTGTGGTCTTTACGAGTTTTTGTTTGTTATTACTGTCATTAATTCCGGTTTATTTGTACTAGAGGCCTATGCTCAGCAGTTAGGTAGTAATAACAGGCTTATTATGATGATAATTAAACAAGACCAAGTTCATAGGATAAGAAATATACGGCAGGGATTACTATATTTGCAAGGGTGGTTAAAAGGGTTTCAATCTGCCCTCAGATATATAGCCCCATAAAATTGGCATAAAATTCCTAGGTTTAGTTTTTGCCACTTTGCAGTCTTTACGGTCATTTACTAGTCAATGGTAGAAAATTATAGCTAAAAGCATGGTCAGTGTTCGGTATAACTTTTTTATTGTTATTGGTTCGCTTTTTATGCGTAGTTTAAAAATACCTTATATCTGTATATTACGTTCACATATTAAAGCTTTTTAGGAAATAATGAAATTTTTCATAGAATTTATGAAACTTCCGGAAGTACGAAATCGAGCACGGGTTTTTGTGTTACATTAGTTTATCTTCTAACAAAAGTATTCTTATAATTTATATCATATTTTCTATACTTAATCTGTAAACATCTATTTGCACTTAGACGTTAGATATGTTTGGATATATATGTATACGTAAATTCAGATTCAAAATTCTTTCATTTATCTTTTCATGGTGAGAGTACATTTCTATTTCTATTTACATAATATTGCTGCAATTAGTGTTGTATGCGTTTTCGAGTGTTTTCTGTACGCCATACTAGACATCTTTCGATTCTGTATGTATGTATATGAAAGTAACTAGCCATAAAATTTAACCAAAACAAAAAGAAAAAAATATTAGAAGCATTAAAATGATTTATCGGCGATCCTACAGCTACACATTTGAATACTCACAGATACATTATATTTAAGTAACGAATACATTGTACAATAGCTAGTTGAGACGGACCTATTGTTTTGGATGGTGATATTGCATGCTCCATGATTGATGCACAACCAGCAATCCATCATATAGTTGTTCTGGGTTAGTTAGAAAATCAGGTGAAATCTTCAATTCAATTCAAAATACTTTATTGTACAAAAATAACAAAAGAACACAAGTAAAAGTAAATTTGGAATATTGGATTAGGACAGAAGGCGGCCTTATCACTTGATTAAATCTTGTTAGTTTATAACCAAAACGAGATATTTTAAATGACAGCCATATCAATTAGAAAAACAGTAATGTATGGCAATATTTTATCACTATTTTAATTAATTAAAAGATACTTACTCTGAAATCTGATCTTAAGTGAAACTTGGTGAGAAGATTATCACAATTTTTCATATTTCTTGACATATTTTTGTATGGTTGTAGTATTAGTTGGTGTACATGAGCGACACTTGGATATTTTTGTTACCAATAAAATGTGTGTAGTATATAAAACAATATTTAATCATTTACTTACAAGTGGATGTCCGCGGCTTCGCTCGCTTGATTTTGAGATAAAATAGCCTATACCACTTCTAATACCTCATACTACCTTCACACCAAAAATCATGATGAGCCGTTCAGCTGTTTTTGCGTTATGAGTGTTTACATAAACAGATAAACAGAAACACAGATAAACAGACAAAAATTCTAAAAACCCGAACATTTTTTTCTGTTATCTACTATGTTCAGACTTTCGGCCCATTTCAGCTTTATTATAATGTAAATAGATTTACTTATTAATATCATAAGTACAATCCATTCTTTTTATTTATTTCCAGTTCCCCTGTACAGTAGGTATCATCTGTTCCACTAGATAATTACACTGATGAACTGAGCTGTTAGTGATGAGCAGTTTATCGAGTTAACACGTCATACTACGTACTACTACGTAGGTATCTAGCGACTTGAAACTTTGTGACAAAGATCGATCGGTAACCGATAGTTGGGTTAAAACAAGATGGTAGTTTGTGTTGTTATAACACTTGCATATTTACATAGGTACTAGTATTTTGAAAGGTTTTCTTTTAGTATGAGAGTGGATAAACTTTTCAAGCGCTTAGTAGGTCCTGCTTACATAGCCAAACGACGGTAGATTAATAAGTAATAACCTACAATTCAACGATTATTTGTTCCTATTATTTAAAAATATTTGTGTTTTTTACACTGGACAGGCAGACATTTAATCTTAATCTTCATAACCATGGCATGACCATCTGGATGGAGGTCACATGGAGCGAAAGCTGTACAAGCAACACTTTGGCTCAACATAATACGAAAAGGATACTTGGAATAAATGCTTGTTTATTATCAAAACTGTGAATTCGTCAAAGCTTCGATTTACGAGTTACATCAGTAGACCGGCAATGTAATATGTCAAATGACCCACAGAAGTTTTCGGTCGCCCATTCACTTCCGATAGGTATCGACAGATGTTAACTTGGGGATATTAGTATAGGATCACGGGGCTACTTTCTTCTTCGCTTTATGCTTGAAGTTTGTGGTCATGTCATTAAAAATGTCAAGCTTAGAATTAGTCCTCCAATCATACATTTTTTAATGACATCTTTTTTTTACATTGATAAGCTTACGCTTGACTACAACTCGCCTGATGCTGAGCAAAGTCGAAGATTTTGCGCACTTACCTAGAAGAAACCGGTTTACTTTAAACTTGAAGAACAACTACATGTTCTATTTTGTTCTATAATCGCAAAGATTTGGTGGGTTTGGGGTTTGATGGCTGTGAATAATAGATAGATAGATAGATAGATAGATTAACTCTTTATTGTTGACACATATTAAAAAAACAGTACATAGAATAAATTGCACCTTAACTAGTGCCACAAGCGGCGGCCTTATCGCTGAAAGCGATCTCTTCCAGGCAACCTTCAGCTGGAGAGAAATAAGCAAAAGAAAAAAAAGAAGAATGTGGTGTACAACAAAAAGGAAAAAAGAAATTTTACTAATATATATACATATACATATATATATATATACATATAAATACGCAATACACATACTTAATATAATAAAATTATTGTTTATATACAAATACATATAATACACAACAAAATATTTAAAGGTGATAGTAGTAGAAATAATAACAGCAATTTTCACTGAAGGGAAGCGAGATAAAATTCCTTTACTTGTTTTTTAAAGGAATCAATTGTCTGAGCCTTTTGAATGTTGATAGGCAGAGAATTCCATAAAGTAACAGCTTGTACAGTAAATGATGAGCCATAAAAAGATTTCTTTTTGAATGTTGGATGTGCGAGTGTTAATTTATTAGTAGATCGAAGAGAAAGAGAGTGTGTAGTATGGACATACGCAAAACGAGAAACTAAGTAACGCGGGGTAGCAGGGTTAAATAAAATGTTATATACGAGAGAGAGGATGTGAGCATTCCGGCGAAGTCGAATAGGCAGCCACTTGAGCTTAACACGAAATTGAGATATATGATCGTACTTACGTAGACCAAATATAAACCTTATACAGTAATTTTGTAACCGCTCAAGCTTATCTAGCTGATCTTCCCGAAGATCGAGATAGCAGGCGTCCGCATAGTCCAGGATAGGAAGAAGAAGGGATTGCGCAAGCTCAACTTTAGTGGCAGTTGGCAAGAAGTTTCGAAGACGTCTTAGTGACCCACCAGACGAGAAAATTCTTGAGCTTAATGAATCCACATGAGCATCCCAACTGAGCGACTGATCCATTATCAGACCAAGGTTCTTGACTGTATCACTATATGGAACGATGATGCCTTCAAAAATAACTGGCGGAATACCCTCCCAGTCAATCCTTGAGATCAGATGAGAGCTTCCAATGATAATGACCTGCGTTTTTGAAGGATTCACTTTTAAACCAAAGGATTTACTCCATTCAGAGATACGGGAGAGGTTATCATTAGTGTTCCTAGTAGCCGAGTCAAGATGACTAATATGAGCCTGCGAGTATATCTGTAAATCATCAGCATACAGGTGGTAGGGACATGAAAGATGTTGCGAAATGGAGTTAATAAAGATAGCGAAAAGAAGTGGTGATAACACGCCGCCCTGCGGGACACCAGCAATTGTGTTGCACCAAGAAGAAAAGGAATCTCCAAGGCGAACCCGCTGCCGACGCCCCAGCAGATAACTATGAAACCATTCTATCACTGATGGAGATATATTGATAGAGCGCAGCATTGCAAGCAGGATATCCAAATCAACGGTATTGAATGCATTACTGAAGTCTAACAGTGTTAGAACAGTAAGCTTACCGTCGTCCATACCCTCGCGTATGTCGTCTGTGATCTTTAAGAGCGCAGACACAGTGCTATGCCCAGGACGGAAACCGGATTGGTAAGGATTGAGCAAATCATGTCGGTTAAGGAAAAGACTAAGTTGACGATGGACAAGCCGCTCAAGGACTTTAGAAAGGAATGGAAGGATAGAAATAGGACGATATTCAGAGTAGGATTTAGGGTTGGATTTTTTAGGTAGAGGAATAATTTGCGCATCTTTCCAGATTGTAGGGAAATCCCCACTGGAAATGGAATTGTTAAGGATAACGCACAGGACAGGAAGGATTATATCCAGGATGGGCAATAACATGTTCCGGCTAATAGAGTCACTACCAACCGCTCTAGATGAGATTGCAAGCACGCTCTTTTCAATATCACAAGAAAAAATTTGAAGGAGTAGGAATGGCTGAAAGTTTATTAATTGTATCAGATTTATCTTCATCTGACATAGCAGAAGAAGAAGAAAAGTGAGTATTTAATGAATTAATATCTAAATTATGAGAGACAGTACTATGTTTAGCTTTGCCGATTCCCAATGAGTTAAGAAATTTCCAGACTTTTGCTGGATCTTTATTTTTAACAGATGAGTGAATATGACGGCGCAGAGCATCCCTACACACCATATTGCAACGATTCCTGACCTTGACATACTTCTCATGGTTGGACTCAGTGGGCTTTACCTTAAAACGTGTCTTGGCCACAGCTTTCTTGTGCATCAATGCTCTGATGTCATCAGTAAGCCACGGAGCCGGTAACTGCTTGAGCTTGATGGCACGAAGAGGAGCATGTATGTCATACAGTTTCGTGATGATGTCATTAAAAATACTAACTTGATCATCAACGGAAACGGCATTTATGACAGGTGACCAATCAGTCTTAAGGGCATCATTAATTAAAGCTTGATGATCCATGCCACCAAAGTTGCGCTGCAGAATGATTTGGGGCTTAAGTTTAGGAGGACGAATTTTATAGGAAAGGTAAACTAAATCGTGATAGGAAAAATCGCTTGTGCTATACTGGCCATGCTTAACAACATGGTCAGGGGAACTAACTAACATTAAATCAAGAAGAGAAGGAGTTGCATTGGGAAAATGGTGAGTAGCACTAAGCGGGAGGATGTGTAAGTTGGTTGACTTAGTAATAGACTCAAGCCTAGATGTACGATAATCCTGTTTAAGGAGACAGGTATTAAAGTCACCCATAATGATTGAGTGACTATAAGAGGGACAGAAATCACATAAAAGGCTTTCAAAAGAGGAAAAATAGTTAAGTTTAGAAGAGTTGCTATAATAGGCACCCAGAAGAATTTTATTTTTGGAAAGGACAACTTCAATGAAAAGATGTTCGCCAGCATTCACAGGGGGTGGTTGGCACGACTGACTAATAATGGAGTATGGTATATTAGCCTTAAGGTAAATGGCCACACCACCACCCTTGGAACCGATGCGATCATTTCGGATAAGAATAAATCCAGGAAGAGAGTAGGAAGTAGTAGGAAGACATGGACGAAGCCACGTTTCTGAGACTATTATAGCATGAAGATTTTTTTGGTCAAGGGACGCCAGCATATCTGAGTAGCTGGCCGAAATGCTCTGTGCGTTTATGTGGGCAACATTAAAATTTTTAGACATATCAGAAAAACTATTCTCAAGGAACTCAGACAGAGGTAACACGCTATCAAAACTATCATCGCTACTCTCAGAGGGAGCTGAAGAGGAGGTTATTAAAAATATTTAACATAACTATATACTAATATATACCTAACAAAGGCAAATACACAATAAATATCTAATATAAATAAATAATAAATGTTAAACACTTCACAAATAAGAATGAGCTAAAAACAATAACTCAATCCACCCGCCGGTTGCACTGGAATGATAGTAGTTATAGAGAATATGTATATACCCGGCATCTACTACAATTTTATTATTACATAACAATCACTTTAAAAGCTAATTCGTAACAATTTATAATCTAAGGCAAAATACAAGAAACGTGGAAGGTTTAGAAAGAGAGAGAGAAAAAAATAGGTACTTTAATTTGGGGAAAATTCTCAGAAAAACTGTCAAATACATAATGATTGAAGAAATCCATACTATGATGTTTATATCGATTTAGGCGACCTAGAGATAAAATGCCAGACTGTTCTTTATAAAAATATTAATAAATTTAAAGGATCATTCAAAAGCTTTACAAATTCCAAATAGGCAAACAACGTTACCAAACTACTTAGAACGCCGTTAAAATAATTAACAAAGTCATAAAACTTTTCACTCGTCGGTGGGAAATTTAAATTTCATTTGACGTCTACTTAATTAACTGTTAATTTACTGCTGTTTAATAATTAGTGGAAGTTGAATCGATATCAGTGGAGTTTGTGAATGTAACGGTTACTGACTAGGTACAAGGGTTTCACTCTATTTTAGACTTATTTTGTAAATGAAAAAGTTAGTTTAGAAAAGGATAAAAAGTTTTTTTTTACTTGAAATGGGTTTACACTTTACCGTAATTCGCCTGATGGTAAGCAATCATTACGGTCTAGGATGGAACGTGCTTACCCAGTAAGAACCTATTCACTCTTGCTTTGAAGATCGTTACGTTACGATTTGTGATGCTTGATTTATTAAAATACTACTTCGATTTCACTAATTTCTGCGCTGTTATTTAATTTAGATAATATTTATTAAGGAAACAGCCTGAAATCGGCACAGTTGTATCTTATAACGCCTTGAATGTGGGTTTAAAAGTTCGAATTTTGTAACAGTAGAAATCAGGGCGCGAAAGATCAGCTTCATATCAGCCAAATAGCACCCGAGCAAATTGTTTTCTGATGAGATTTTACCGCAGTAGAAACTGTAGTACAGTTATTTCATACTATGGGTTTACAAGAAAATATAGAAAGATGTTTTGATTCCTGCAAATAAATAATCTAGGAACTCTATGACAGGCTTGGAAAGAAAATTCTAAAGCTTTGCTATTTGCTAGAACTTTAAGGATAGTTCATTTTACTAACGTCATTTAAAAAAATCTTTTCTATTCTATGTTGTTGCCTTGTTTAATATCTTAAAAACCAATACAAACTTAGCAAGTTAGATAGCAAATTATATTACTGCATATCTCTACTAATATTATAAAGCTGAAGAGTTTGTTTCTTTGAACGCGCTAATCTCAGGAACTACTGGTGCAAATTGGAAAATTCTTTTTGTGTTGAATAAACCAATTATTGAGAAAGGCTTTAGGCTATATAACATCACGCTGCAACTAATAGGAGCGAAAAAACAATAAAAAATGTGGAAAAAACGGGGAAAATTATTCATCTTGAGGGCTTCCGTTGCGTGCGCTGCAAAAACGGTTCGAGTCGTGGGTAACAGCTGTAATTTATAAAGCTGAAGAAGTTGTTTGCAAAGTAAATATGATGCCCAAAATAACTATTCTACGCGGACGAAGTCGCGAGCACAGCTAGTGGATGATAAATTTGGGTCGTATTAGTCAAGCACACTACGAGCTTTTCGCTACCATGTAATAAAATATTCATACTCGCAATACCTAACATACCTGCTACATACTTACATATACATACGCATGCATGCAATTACATTAATCTATGCTACATCCCAGCGGCCAATAATTCAACATCACACATGAAACACGATCCAAAGCACGTCAACTCGGCGACAACTCGGAAAGCTGCAAACAAACCAAACTTCCAAATTACCAGCTTCAGGCTCCTGACAGATGGATTAACAAACTTCCACTGAATGCCTTTGAGACATCGCTTTGAGATGTAATACTGAAATAAGCTTGTCATTTTGCGCTATGCTGTTCTAATAATTCTGTAATGGAGTGACGGAAGTGACACGTAATTAATAAGGTGTTAAGTACTTAAATATAAACTTACTACACGTTAAATTATAAGTCCGGGTTGTTTAACATATTACAACAGTCGTTTAAGCATGTCAGAGGCCCTTATGGCGGCTTGAAAACTCTCGACATCAGTAATGGCCACTCTCATGCAAACTTATTTATTACTTACTTACTGCAGGGATCGAGAATTATGCAGGATGGAAATATAATTTTAAAGAAATATGCAATAATAAAAATTGCATTGGCGATGACAGAAATATGACAGATTATCTTTAGATAACCTTGGACAAGTCAACTTCGTGCCAAATCCATAGAGATCGATTCAATCGTTTTGCCAAGAATAGAACTAGACGGCTTATACTAATACTATTAGGTATGTAACCCCCAATACCTGAGTAATATTTGGTGTGTCCAAGGTTTGGACCTTTATAATATTTTTCACTTTTTAATATAATGCATCCTAACAATTAATTCTATATACACTTTGGATTCAATCACTTTTCGAGCAAATAGATCACACAACCATCTGCATCATTATGAAATTCGTTTCTTAAATTGTAACCTACTGAACCGCACGGACATATAACCAAAGCATACTTATAACATCCCTCTTTTATTTTCTTTTTTTTTGACCGGTTAAAAACATAACCCAAGCTTGCCAAGTTGGTAATAAGTGAACTTTCCTTGAATTGGATTTAAATGCGACGCTGGACGGAATCCCGCTAATCCGACCAATCGGGTCGGTATTACGGAGTATTGAACTATCGGGAATGGACTAGGAATATGTGAATATTGTAAATCAATGATCAGTTTGAACTATGTAACATTTACATCATGTTTCATGTTCGTTCAAGAATGAGCCTATATATGTAGTTTAAAAAAATGTTTTGGTGGTTGAATATTTAGTAAGTATGCCTTATGGCTACCTATTATATTGGGATGCTAATAAAAAAGGTTCATCAACATCATCAGCCCACAGTCGTCCACTTCTGGACATAGGCCTCTTCTAAGGCACGCCACTCAGCCCGATCTTGTGCTTCTCGTCTCCACCTTTTCCCTGCTACCTTCATGATCTCGCTCCAACTAGTGGCAGGGCGCCCTACACTACCGCTTGCCGAGCCGCGGTCTCCACTCCAAAACTCGCCTACCCCATCGGTAGGCGAGTTAAAAAAGGTTAAAACATTATAAATACTACATTTAAGTATTTAAGATGGATAGTACACCAATACAGACCAATTGGCGGTAGAAGAATTACATAGGTTAAAATGGCAATATCTTAGAACATGACTCAACCTAACCTCCTAATACAGTAAATATTTCACATGCAGCCATATTTTCTAAAATACATCAAAGTCGAGATGACGATTCGATAATATATGACAGAAAATCCTCTTTGTATCAAATTTAACCGTTAGCTGAATTTCGATAACCATCAAAATATTGAAACTGGCCAATTCTGTCCGACATGAAACTATGCTGCAATATTGAAACATCTGTAGCACCTCTCCAACCAACGGTGGCAAGTTGGTTAACAATTTGATATACAGCTTTGTAATTAAATTACTTTATAAAAGCCACCGGCCGAGGTCTGTTTGCCTCGGAGCATAACTTTTTGAAGAGACTGAAAATAAACTAAAAATATCTATTAGTCAATAAGCGGTTATGTTTACCTTATAAAAAAACTTTAGTAGATTATCGTGACATTGCTAGCATAATTCTCAGGTTCATATACTAACACTATGCTAAAACTACGATGATTCGTCGCTCCGTCGTGCGGAATAAACAAACCAACAAACACACTTTCTTTTACATAAATGGCATGTTTACAATATAAATTTCAACATTTAATTTAAAAGTACATTTTATCCACGTAAAAAACGATTTGCCACCAAGATGTATTATGCTGGTGGGTTGAATCTACACGCGACGAATCGATAAGGTTTTGCAGTTTGAAATAACTACGTGAATACTTTGTGGTATACTATCTTATCTACCAGCTGTACCATTATACAGACATTGTGTAGATTCTTCCACTTGTACAGCGAAGACTGTGAACCTTTGAAGCTCTTTACCGGGGGATCACGGGGGATAGGGTATTGTATGTAATACCCAGGACATAAAGAGTAAGAGATTTACAACACAATATGTGTTTTAAAACACAGAGTGTAAAAACATAGAGTACATAAGCACTTTTATAGGGTTAGATAATAATTTAATAATAATTTAGCAGGGAACTAATATTGATAAATAAATATTCCGGGACATTGCACGCAGCACCACAATTTTTTTTTTTTGCATTAGATAGACTCACGTACTCACTCACTCTTCAAGTCGAGAGTAAACCGGTTTCTTCTAGGCAAGCGCACTAGATCGTAGATTACAACGTTGCTTAACATCAGGCAAGTTGTAGTCAAGCACCACAAATAAATAATTTTCATTTTTTTTAATAATTCCACCTTTAGCCCCACACTAAGCAAACGCTGGTGTCGTGGGTACGCTATCACGGATATAATACTTATAAATGTACTTTTTTTTTGTTAATATATACTTATTATACCTACATACAAACGACCAGCGTCAACACAAGAAATTATATTTTTTTAACCGACTTCATAAAAAGAAGGTTATTAAAGTACCTACATATATACTTGTGTCATGCGGGAATCGAACCCGCAACTTCTAGATTGGAAGGCAGAGCCATTACCAACTAAGCTAACGGTCAGTCAATGAACTGATGAACTTCGCGAAAATAAAATAAAACACATATCATATTATAATAGTTAGTATGAAATTGAAGCATAGATATAGATTAGCAAGTTTTAACATCATGTTTGTCAAAAATCAAAAATTTATCATCCTTTTCTTGATATAATAACTAACATTTTTTTTATTTAAATGCCTGTCCGTATTTATATGGCAGCAGTACACCGTCGTTTAGGTACTTCAATCTATGTTCATTTTGGCTTTCAATACGGGAGTTACCACAAAAAGCTAATATCTATTGTACACTGCATTTTATGTGACCATGTATACTGCAGCTATGCCAAGAAATTTCTATGTCCACAACAGCATGAAATGGGATAGACGAAAGGAATAAATTTAGTACCTACACACGTACCTGCAAACTCAATATGGTTTTATCGCTGAGATCTTTTCATAAGCAACATTCTTTCTTTGGGTATTTTGTTGCAAGGTTATCTTTCTAGGTGGTTATTTTTAACTTTTTCAATTTCTCACTTACCTATATGTATGTATGTATATTCGGGATAAAAAGTACCCTATAACACTCTCGGGACTTCATACTACCTACATAAATACCTAAAATCATGAACATTCGTTCAGCCGTTTTTGCGTGATGAGCTTTCAAATAAACAGATAAACAAATTGCTTCAAGTGTAATTCGTGTCGTGCTATCATTAGTGTAATGCGTGTACGGTTCTAATTAGAATAAATGAATTTGAATTTGAATTAAATAATAATTATAAAAGCTTGAAAACTTAGTTAACAGAAAAAACGGAATATGTATGTATGTGTATGTATAATTAAATGAAACATACCTTCAGCTTCGCTCGACAATCAAGCTGTAACAACGATTCCGTGAAAATACCAACTTGAAGTAAATTAAACGAACTATTTTAGACTAAAACTAATTTTCGGTCATGACTGTATGCGGTCACCTGGGATATTTCTGTGTGTTTGCCCGGGAATTATGTTTGACATTAAATTAAGTGATATTGTTACAGTTACAAACAGAATGGTTTGTACTTATTTGTTTACAGGAATTGATGGCAAGACCGTTTGTTCAAGTAACGCTATTTTGGTGACTTGAATACCTAATTGCCTAAGTTATTTTAGCAGTTGCTAGGTTTGCTAACTTACTATATATGTACTTACTTAGACCCATAGCACAAACCATTTGTTTGATTTTCTTTGCTCAAAATATAAAGATGGCATGGAAATCATGATTTCAAACTAAATTATCAAATTTGTTTTTTTTGTTCATGGATAATTTGATAACAATCTTTAAATCCTCTCATGAGTGAATGTCGTGACTCCCCGGCAGAATAAATTCGTTAGGGGGTTAGTTATCTTGGGCAGATACATCATGGTGGGCGCCCAGGGCAAGACACAAATGTCCTCGGATATTGTGGCCCTCAATCATGTCGGTTTCCTCACGTTGTTTTCCTTCCTCGTTATGCGAGTGCAAATCCACACATATCTTTAAATACAAGTCATTGGTGTACCACTGAGCCACACTCACTTTTTCAGCCAGTCCACTGTACAATCTATTAAATGAAATTGATCGGCTTACACAGAAAATGAAGTCCATTCCGACGTAGGTATTAGAAGTTATCAGTTCAGTGCAGGGCGCTTGCAGTGATTCCATGAAATAGCCTGGATTTAGTCTATCAACTTGCTCTGAACGGGTAAAACCTAGACATTTTTTTTAATTGAAAAAAAGTTTAGCTTTTATGAAAATGTTGGAGGTGGTGAGTCAGAAAACTGTTGCTGAATTTCTTAAATGGTTTATGAACTGACATGTCGTGATATGACATGAACATTTTATATGTTTGAATATTTTGGCAAAGTAATTAATTAAACCTAAGAAACTTCAAATAAAAAACACATTTAATATTCTTTCGTGAATTATGGCCCAGATGTTATCATATTTTTTAATGAATATACTGCAAAATTATTTTAAGTTCAAAGTAAACTAAGACTAGAGAGAATTAGATAAATGCCTGTCCGGATGTTTATTCCAATACATTCCTAAAATGTTATATAACATCAATTTTCGTTACAAATTCAATTATAAATACATCGAGACACCAAAATTAATAATATCAAGTAACCTTATTTCGTGAAAGTCCGCTCAATGAACAGGCTCGTGTTTATCACAAGAGATCAAAAGAAATTCTTCGTTCATTAAAATCTTTTTACAGAAGAAATTAAACATGTTTTGTTTATAAATTATAATATCAAAAAACGTTCAGCGTGATGTTTAACAAAATAACAGGCAAATTACGATCAAAAGCCGAGTATTTTAACGTTATGACGTCATATCGTTTCCGAATTAAAATTTAACGAGTAATGTTTTAGTCATACTCCTTGACTTCTAAGACATGAATTACTGTTGAATAGTATTTCTCTCGTTATAGATTGCGAGTAAAACATGTATCATTATACTAATGAAATCTAATGAAATATTTCTTTTATAAACTAGCTACGTGCATCATCATCATCATCAGCCCACGGTCGTCCACTTCTGGACATAGGCCTCTCCCAAGGCACGCCAGTCAGCCTGATTTTGTGCTTCTCGTCTCCACCTTTTCCCTGCTATCTTCATGATGTCCTCGCTCCACCTAGTGGCAGGGCGCCCTACACTACCGCTTGCCGAGCCGCGGTGTCCACTCCAGAACTCGCCTACCCCATCGGTAAAAAATGCTGAACGACCTAGCTGATTCATCTCAACGCATCGGTCGGATAGCTGTAAATGGCTCCCCTCTAGCTACGTGCAAATGAAAGAAATCCGTTCCTATTTTTTTGTAACCCTTTTAGTCGTTAAAATTGTGTGAATACTTTTAATTTTCACTAGAGAATCCATTTTTTATTAAAAATTTTTTAATTACAAATAGTGTTTGTAAGTAGGCTCTTTAAGGTCATTATATAAAAACGAATTCATCTATTATCGTGTAATATCGGGGCAACCATACCGCACATAATAATAGGGCTAGTCTGGAAGAGGGTTAGGCATGCAAAATGACGTAAAGATACGCCAAACAATCTGCCCCATAAAAGGGTAATAACGACCCCACTATAAATCTAAGAGCTGAAAATTGATTACCCTCAAACTATCTTAAACATTTTTACGACCGCATTTTGGTTTCTTGCGATAAAACGCATGAAAGAATTTAATTACTTGTCTTTTTCTCACTCGTTGGGCATAGGCGCCAAGTTTGGACTCATTGGTCCAAACATTGGAACCATTAATGTCAAATCAAATAGGCGTATACAGACATAAAATTTATGCGCACTAAAGATTTCGCCAAGATGCCTTTACGCAGCAGTAAACTTAAGTATGTCATCAATAAAATTATAGTTCCATTTTGGTAGATAGTGTGAAAGCTGGCGTGAAAATAGTAACGAAGAAGAAGACCCGATAGTAATCAATCTAGGTATGCATTCTTAACTAGGGTTCTAAGCACGCAACCAGCATTATGCAGATTTTATTTATTATGTAATTGTTGTTGTCATGTTATTGTAGTGTGTTTTAAAAATCAGTCAAAACAAAATGTTTTCTTTTTTTCTTTCTTTTTCTTTATTTCACAAGACATCTTTTTCACCTCAATCGAAAGTACTCCTTTATTTGTCATTCCATTTTTTCATTTTGTACTACAATGGTATAGTTATTAGTAAAACGCAAATGTATTTAGCTATGAAAAGTACCTTAAGTAACCTTATTGAAACACATTTCGTTATCTAATATAATACAAGTTTGAAACTCACACAGCAGCTTTTTGATTAATTTGAACACTATTAGTGAAAATTTTGATTTATTACATGGTATTGTAAAATTACGATAAGTACCTAATACATTAGCTAATTGTTATTTTGTTGAAGAAAGTTGAGTTAGTCATTGTTATGGTAAATTAGTAACCAATTCATACTTGTTAGATATTAATTATTTAAGCTTGTGTTAAATATGTCATTTGTCTTTGAAAATCACTACATTTCATTTTATTTGACATGGAAAATCACCTCATTCAGCTAATTCACAGAGCAAGCTATGATAAGAAAACATATCACGTTTGTTTATCCCTAGCTTATCGACTCTACGAGGACATGATGGTCGATGGTCGATAACAATAAGGAAACGGATAACCAACTTGTTGCTGTTTCCTTCGCTTACACATCTGTTCTGCTATTTTTCTTGGCCTTATTGAATCAGCCATAAGGATAAAGTCTATTTGTATTTTGTATTAATGTAAGTATTTCTTAACTCCGTTAGTATAATATGCTCGGTGCTCACAGTAAATTCGCATTGGAGTGAGATCTCTGAATATCTAATGATCTTATTTTTACGTCCTAACGGCATTTCAGATAGTTTAAGGGTTGCGAAATGTGAAGAATGATGCGGACCTACAATTCTACTTCTTATACGAGTCACGGCAGCATTCGGGTGAAATATATCTTTAAACGTTACGTTACGGAGACGGCTACATATTATATCCGGCGGATATGTGTGGCCTGAAATACTATGGGTTTGTGTATCAAAATAAATGATAAACCTAACATTCTTACAAATGATAAAATAAAACAAAAAAACAGATTTGAAATCTGTATCGTTATCGGAAAGTAATGTATTGAATATATTACTTTCCGAAAAGAACGTTCTTATTCAGATTCAACAAAGGACTCACAAGTTTAATTTGTGCAATATTGTGCGATATTTCCTGACATTTTTACTGCCGAGCTCTCGTTCAAAGACAGGTTTCGTGACAGAAGCAATAACGTTTGTTCTATATCTACCCTCTTTATGTCTGTTGTGGTTCACTGAAGACAGAATTTGTGAAAGAATATGAGGAAGGAAACAATATTTATTTAGCAAATCTAAGAATCTGCAAGATAACTGGTGAAAAATAAAAAAAAAACGTTGATAGTGTTTTTGGTACCTCAATTTGGTCAGGTTGTCTTTCAAAGGGATTTCAAAAGATGTTGGTTCAAGAAAGACCTTAAAGCACGCTATGGACCCTAAAAGTTGTCCAACGTTGGCATCTTGTCGGTATAGCAAGACGATCTAGACTCATTTTGTAAAAACTTTAATAAATCTGGGAACATGTATCTTCCGTGGAAGGATCAGGGCGCTTACCACGAAGTGCTTGCCTAACAGAACTTTTCAATGAATCAATTCTACGGGTTATTCACGATCCTCAATCATGAGGAATACGATATGAATAGAGATATTATTTCTTTTTATAATTGTGCAGAATAAAACATTCCCATCTTCCATCTGTACAGTTTTACCCAAATACAGGACAAAATGTGGCACAATGACGTCGGCATCTTGGAATTAACGAAGAACTTTCATTTGTGCGAGCCTCGAGTGGTGCTTCATTAAATTGGAGGCTTGACATACATCGTGGTCCAAGTTTACTTTATTCAACAAGAGAGACTTGAGTTGAATCCTTATTATTGTCGTCTTGTAATGTTTATAGAGATAATTAAAGACAATCCATGATTAAACTCAGTCGATTGTCATTTTAACACCATGAGATTCAGAACAGCTGGTATCAATATGGCATTTTTATTATAATATCGTAATTTGTGAAATACCTATGTTATAAATTTTTGGACATTAGTTATAATATTTTTTCTATTTCAAATGTTATATTGACGGATTCTTTTAATTCAATTATATATCTTATGTCTGTAAACCTAACACGGTAAAAACTAGCGTGCTAAATGTAAAATGTTTATTCTATCAACATTATTTAAGACCTGTACTATACCTAGTTTTCGGACAATAAATGCATTCATTCATTCATTCATTCAATATATTTCTGTAATTTTTTACCCTTATTTACGTTTAATAGTTTTACATGTTTTGACTACAACGCGCCTGATGTTAAGCTTTGCATTTATTCTCACTCAGATTAAATGTTTCGTAAAATCTGTAAGTACCTTAGTATATACCTATAGTTACGTACCCTATGATAAATGTCGTGTTTTAGTGCTATCTAAATAGCTGTACTCAGTACTCGCACATTGGCTCCAATTTAGCTCAACAGAGTAAGCTCAATAGAATCAGCTTGTAACTTGCACCACACCAGTTCGAATTGACTGACGTGAACTGTCAGTGCCGGTTAACCGATGAGTTAGGAGATAATAAACATACCTACTCAGATACTAGTAGTAGGTAGTCAAACAGTAATTGTTTGTGGTCGCTTGCGGTTGACGGCCACAGAATTAATTAACTTACCACGAGAACGTGGAAAAAGGTTCGCTACTTGTAAAAAGTTTTATATATGCCAGCTTAGTTGTCTTGAAGCATCCGTAAGTTTTAACAATAAAGCTGTGTATAGATTGAGTGTGTATTGTATCTTTCAATTAATTTAATAATATAAATAAGATATATATTGTACGCCGCCTGTTTACAATTGTAAGTTATGTCCATCCAAAAGGTTGCCTGGAAGAAATCGCCTAAGGCGATAAGGCCGCCCAATGTGCAACACTTTAATTTATGTATGTTTATTTCTGTTTGTAATTTTTGTGTTCTTATGGTGTACATTAAAGTTATATTCTATTCTATTCTATTCTATTCTATTCTATTCTATTCTATTCTATTCTATTCTATTCTATTCTATTCTATTCTATTCTATTCTATTCTATTCTATTCTATTCTATTCTATTCTATTCTATTCTATTCTATTCTATTCTATTCTATTCTATTCTATTCTATTCTATTCTATTCTATTCTATTCTATTCTATTCTATTCTATTCTATTCTATTCTATTCTATTCTATTCTATTCTATTCTATTCTATTCTATTCTATTCTATTCTATTCTATTCTATTCTATTCTATTCTATTCTATTCTATTCTATTCTATTCTATTCTATTCTATTCTATTCTATTCTATTCTATTCTATTCTATTCTATTCTATTCTATTCTATTCTATTCTATTCTATTCTATTCTATTCTATTCTATTCTATTCTATTCTATTCTATTCTATTCTATTCTATTCTATTCTATTCTATTCTATTCTATTCTATTCTATTCTATTCTATTCTATTCTATTCTATTCTATTCTATTCTATTCTATTCTATTCTATTCTATTCTATTCTATTCTATTCTATTCTATTCTATTCTATTCTATTCTATTCTATTCTATTCTATTCTATTCTATTCTATTCTATTCTATTCTATTCTATTCTATTCTATTCTATTCTATTCTATTCTATTCTATTCTATTCTATTCTATTCTATTCTATTCTATTCTATTCTATTCTATTCTATTCTATTCTATTCTATTCTATTCTATTCTATTCTATTCTATTCTATTCTATTCTATTCTATTCTATTCTATTCTATTCTATTCTATTCTATTCTATTCTATTCTATTCTATTCTATTCTATTCTATTCTATTCTATTCTATTCTATTCTATTCTATTCTATTCTATTCTATTCTATTCTATTCTATTCTATTCTATTCTATTCTATTCTATTCTATTCTATTCTATTCTATTCTATTCTATTCTATTCTATTCTATTCTATTCTATTCTATTCTATTCTATTCTATTCTATTCTATTCTATTCTATTCTATTCTATTCTATTCTATTCTATTCTATTCTATTCTATTCTATTCTATTCTATTCTATTCTATTCTATTCTATTCTATTCTATTCTATTCTATTCTATTCTATTCTATTCTATTCTATTCTATTCTATTCTATTCTATTCTATTCTATTCTATTCTATTCTATTCTATTCTATTCTATTCTATTCTATTCTATTCTATTCTATTCTATTCTATTCTATTCTATTCTATTCTATTCTATTCTATTCTATTCTATTCTATTCTATTCTATTCTATTCTATTCTATTCTATTCTATTCTATTCTATTCTATTCTATTCTATTCTATTCTAAACTGTCTTGATACCTCTGTAGATCAGATGGCTGAGGTATTTGTATGCGATGATTAAAATATAAGCACGTTGTTGATGTACCTAAGCGAGTCGTGTTTTTAGATGTGTGCCCAAAGAGAGGCATATCACTTGAGTGCTTATAAGTATTGCATGATATGCTGAAGAACAGTTCTTGATGGTTTGTTATGGTATGGCATAGTAAATGCTAAGCTAAATGCTAATTCGACACTAAATTTGGTAAAACAATGTCGTTACCTTTTTTTCTCATAATGATTTTTAACAAGAGTCAAGAAACAAAAACTTATTGGTTTAATCAAGAATAATTAAGTCAAGAAGAACAGCAAACTTTCTCAGTAGTCATGAGAAAAATATGAAGATTTACAGATGGCCTCCAAACTTTTCTGATTACCCCCAAAAGTCTCAGTTTAACTTAAAATACTTTGTTCTGGTGTCGTTTCGCCAAAAAATTAACTTTGTCGACTCCCAGGACTGTATCAAAATGTCGCTTTATTTATAAATGATCTTTGCTCCCATTTGTTATGCCAGCGCTAACAAGATAAAAGTTTGTTGGCATTTTAATCTCTTGTTTTAGAGCTTTTTCGAGCTTGCGGATTTGGAGCTTTGTGTTGATTTCAGTTAATATTCTAGCGGATGTTTTTTATCTTTTACTTTTAAATTGTGATTTGAGTTTTTTTATCGTAGACGGGTAAATTCAAATACTAGATAATCCAGAACAATTGTAAGTAATTGATAAATAACAGTGACATGCCAGTTTTGCTGATTATAAGCTAGAATAAAAAAAGTACAATTGGTATCGGGAAGATAATATAAATTTATGACACTATCCAATTATACCGATCTATTCTACGACGCAAACCTGTACGTAAGTAGTAAACACTTCATAGCTTAATTTGCATATATATCAAGGATTTATGGAACAAAATAATGAAAGCAACTTTAGTACACGCCCGGACCAGATTTAAACCATTAATCCGATGACATTTTTCGCTTCCTGATGTCTTGATATATCGAACGTATCGTGTACTATAAAAAGATCTGCAATTGCGAAATATAGCATCAGTCTTATTGCATCAGTCGACGAAGTCGCAACAAAACAAATCAGACAAAATGATTGCGAAGGTGAATATTAATTTACTAATTTGAACTAGCAAAGATAATGTTATTGAACTTCAATTATTGAATGAAAAATTGAATTCGAAACCAACTTATTACTTTGGAATCGCAGACAAAATGACTAGATTTCATTTTGAGCCTGAATACGTTCGCTAAATGGCCTCTGGTCTGAGCTAAGCTTTCTCGTTTCGTTTTCCAGTTCGTCGCTCTGTTCGCCCTGATAGCTGTGGCATCCGCCAGCAACTTCAACAGCTTCTCGTACAGCGTGGCGGACCCCTACACCGGTGACTTCAAGAACCAGGTGGAGGCCCGCGCCGGCGACAACGTGCAAGGCCAGTACTCGCTGCTGGAGGCTGACGGAACGCGCCGCACCGTGGACTACGCCGCGGGCGCCGAGGGCTTTAACGCCGTCGTGCGCAAGGACCCCGCCCTCATCCCCGCCGCCCCTGTCTCCTACGCCGCTCCTCTCTCCTACGCCAGCCCCATCGCTAAGCTCGCCGCGCTCCCCTACGCCGCTGCCCCCATCGCCAAGCTGGGAGCTTACCCCTACGCCGCTCCTTTCGCCGCCGCTTACCCCTACGCTCGCTACCTGTACTGAATGGACTGATCACTTCATTTCGAAACTGGCTGTAAATAAATGTTTTTAGTTCCTTATTTTGTACTTTTAATACGTTAAAATGAACCCTGAGTATAGGTACTTATAGCAACTTGATACATTTTGAAGCTCTCAATTCTTGGTGGTCTTCCCCACGTTGTTCTAAAAAGTAACCATTCAAATTATTTTTGTATCTATTTAATTGTCAAAAATGTGGTAAAAAAATTATTTATCATCCTGTTCATCTCGTCGGTTTAGATATTCAATTCATTGTTATACAAACGTTAATTATTTATGTAATAAAATTAACGAGGAACGACATATTCATCTCTATTTTAACAATACCTGGAGTCTGTTAAATTAATTAGCCAATTAAATTGTAAACATCCTTGTTTAGCTAACCCCTATAATATCAGTGGCACTGTTTTAATAATTCACGCATAATTTTAACATGAGTGTAATGGGAGGGTAAACAAGCATTATCGTGTTATTCAAAATTTAACTAAAGGGCGCTTGGTGGGTTATGTAACCGGCATGTTTAGTTTGGTTTTCAGTGTGTATATTTTAGTAAAGATATCCGAAAATACATTATGAATATTATAAAAATAATCGATAAAACTGCCTAATGCAATATGGGAAATTAACATAATGAAACTAAAGCTGATGACTATTATATCAAAATGTTTGAAAAAATATTGATATACGATATTGATAAAGTAAAAGAATAACATACAAAAAAATATGCCGATATCACTGACGCTCTCAACTGACGGCAAACAAACAGATTTTGTATAGTTCGGACTGAAATTTCTGTATAAATTGTTTGTTTTTTTTGCCTGGTTTTTTATTGAACCAGACAGATACTGCGTTGACAATATTTTAAACTAACTACTACTAGTGAATGTAATACTAACAATGCGGTGTTATAATGTTCATTCTTTTCAATCGGAATTTCTTCAAAAACAATTAATAATTGTACAATAAACCAATTCGTCGTCAATTCAAAATTATATGAGTGCAGAAAGACACCTATATTCAAAATCATTCCAACAATAACATATTAATTACTCTTTATTATAAGTAAATTGTAAGTGACATAAAAACTTATGCTATTCGACAAAATGCTACAAATAATATGAGACCAGAACCAGAGTTTCTATAACCAGAAATTTCACACATAACCGCTCAGCCTCGGCGAACTTCAAAGACCTCTTCGGCACAAGTTTGGAGTTATTTTAAGATGAGTGCCACACTTCTGCCAGCCTTGATATTTCAACCAACTTGAAACATGCAATCAGTGTCGTATTCTTGAGAGAATATGGAGTTCGTTGTCGTACCTACTTAGTATGATATTTTGTACCATTGATCTTGTACTTTTAATTTGACTAGTAGAAAATAATATTTTGAAGCGATTTAATATACTCAGTATCCACATTTCTGTTCGGAATGCTGTTTTAGATACATTTTACTTAAGTATGAGTGTTTGTGGTATGATAAGATACGACATTAAACATTTTTCTAAGTTTAGAGTCTACAAAGCCTCTAAACTCTGTTTGACACCTTATCAAATCTAACAATACGCGTACACATAAGAAGCTTGCCGTGACGATAAATCACTCAGTTTTAGTCCTTGATCATGAAAGGATGATAAATAATGAGATTGAATAAGGAACTAAAACCATTTATTTACAGCCAGTTTCGAAGTCAAATGATCAGTCCGTTCAGTACAGGTAGCGAGCGTAGGGGTAAGCGGCGGCGAAAGGAGCGGCGTAGGGGTAAGCTCCCAGCTTGGCGATGGGGGCAGCAGCGTAGGGGAGCGCGGCGAGCTTAGCGATGGGGCTGGCGTAGGAGAGAGGGGCGGCGTAGGAGACAGGGGCGGCGGGGATGAGGGCGGGGTCCTTGCGCACGACGGCGTTGAAGCCCTCGGCGCCCGCGGCGTAGTCCACGGTGCGGCGCGTGCCGTCAGCCTCCAGCAGCGAGTACTGGCCTTGCACGTTGTCGCCGGCGCGGGCCTCCACCTGGTTCTTGAAGTCGCCAGTGTAGGGGTCCGCCACGCTGTACGAGAAGCTGTTGAAGTTGCTGGCGGATGCCACAGCCATCAGGGCGAACAGAGCGACGAACTGGAAAAAGAAAGGGCGTTTGGAATACTTTCATCACCACATATCACATATTTTTTTAACAAATTTGTAGGTTTGTATATCATTCAGAGCGTTCAGCAAACGATTAATCACAAAATCGTAAGTTACACATTAAACAACCCAAGTGGTGCTGAAACCGGTTCTTGTAATGTTAATCTGATTTGGAGCAACAGCAAGAAATAATGGGTTTACCGAAGATAATTCACGCTGAAATTAGTTATCTGTTTACTCAGTTTACTTTCGAGATGAAAGCTCGGTTTTTATCAGTCGATCTTAATGTAAAGCAATTATACGATGTAAATATTTACCTTTGCAACCATTTTGTTTGATATGTTGTTGTTGCAACTACGTCGGCTGATGCAATGAGAATGATGTCTTGTTTCGCAATTGCGAACCTTTATATATGAAAAAATTATACCATACTCTTCAAGATTATCAGGAAACAAAAGTTGTTTGTGATAATTAATTTACAGGTTTCAGAATCTAGTTCGAGTAGGTAGTATTTAAAAGCTGATTATTGTACTTGTTTGCATTTGGCGAGAGCTAAGGACATTATCGCAACAATGATTTATAGATTAGAATTGTATGTTAGAAGCAACACCTACATTAGTTTTATTAAGCATTATTTTCCCAGTTGAATAGTATAATGGAATAGGTAATGAAATTATAGAATAATTATGTCAAATTATTTTGTCTTTCGCATTGTAAAAAGTAAACCGCATCTTATAAAAAATTAAGTAACATTATAAAGTTAAATAAATAATTCCTAGACATTACTCCATTTTATGTTGGATCCTTTATTATGAACCTAAAAAATATTGAACCTTTTTATTATGTTGGATATCTGTTACCAAAGTTACACAATAAACAACTTCTTTAATTTACGTGTATTAAAATTATGGCCCAGTAACATGACCCAAAAAGGCTTTCGGTCAAAATATGGCCCTCATTCCCGTGGTTTGAAGGATAAATACCCGTCCTTCACTTCGGGCCCATTCGTAAACGGTAGAATACGGTTTCACAGCGAAGTTTCTCGTTACAAGCACCCTTCGAATGAAACCTTTCTTGGTGGCTCCAGAAAAAGGTGGTGGTATCAATAAAAGTTTTGGAGAAAGTGGGCCTTATTTTGTAAGTAGCAATATAATGAATTAATGGTTTGTATAGGTTGGTGCTTAGTAGGCTAATAGAAGAAAACATTATTTTACAAAGTTAATTTACATTTTTCTAATCATTAAATGCGCTTCCGATAATTTTGTTTGATACATTTGTTAGTAAATTTGTGTTTTGTTTTCTACATTGACGATCTCGATATAACCCTATCCTGTACCTATTGTTCTCCTTCTGAGACTGAAATGTCAACTAAAAATATATATCAAAACAGTGTTGTGATATATTATGGGATAATATTACTCTTCAGACATAATTGCCGAACTCCCTTGAAGTATCTCTATGTAGGGATGCTGAGAGCGTCCCTGAAACGGTTACGGCTCGAGACAGTATTGCCATTTCGAGCCGATAAATAAAAAAGTTTGCGCGAGCTTTTTGCAACGCATTCGTAGTTGAGTAGAAAATTGTGTCGAGATATAAACCCACTTCTGTAGGCTTTGGAAGTTTCACGTTTGCTTCAATACGATAGCAGTTGGTGAAGTTTGTCTAAAATTGGCTTGCATACTTTGCATAGGAAATACCTTTATTGTTCGTACCGCTAGGTTGTGGAACTCCCTGCCTGGCTCTCTGTTCCCCACGCACTATAATCCAGCGATCTTCAAAGCGAGAGTGAATCGGTTCTTATCGGGTAAGCACGCTCCATCTTAGGCCATAGCCTTACTTGCTATCAGGTAAACTATGGTCAAGTGCAAACCCGTTCAAGTTAAAAAAAAAAAAACCTTGACAGTAAAAGCAAATATAAGCATGCTTTACTTTGGTGCCCACAGCGTCACCGTGGAGGTTTATAAATATCGGATATTAGAGTCCATACATGACATGCTGTAAACTTTAACACGTGTCACTAAAGTGATAAAAATTGATTGGAAATGCCTTCCGCATTTAACATTTTGCTCGGTACTTATCGTCTTTTGGTCATTGTTCATCAGCATATAAATACATCATCATCATCGGGTGCCATCTTCATATTGAAGTGCGGAGGTCAGTTGGCAAAACATATATATATATATATCTAAATACATACTCCAAGGTAAAAGGCCTGACTGATATAGTGATATCAACGCACAGCCCAAGCCACTGGACAGCTGAAATTTGGCATGCAGGTAGATGTTATGACGTAGGCATCCGTTAAGAAAGGATTTTTGGAAATGCCACTTTAATGGGGCAAATAGGGGATCCAAGTTTTACTTCTCAATGCGAGCGAAGCCGTGAGCACCCAATAGTTCTTCTATAAATCATTAGTTAATGTATATTTAAAAGTTCTTTATAATAAATTAACTGTTTGTTTGTCCTTTTACAAGCATAATGGTTAGACCAAAGATTTCCAAACTTAATATAATGGAAGGTATTTAGAAGGTATTGTAATTCAAGTTGGGGTGAATTATTGAATGCTCATTGGTTCGGGTTCGTTGATTCATAATTTATTGGCGTACTTTCGAATTCACATCTTTAGGAGCCTGTTCAGAATATTTCCTGTGTGCTCTGTAATGAATATTGCTAAAATGTGGCTGAGCTCTTATATTTAGATAGATAGATAATCATTTATTGATAAATTGATATTCCAAACTAAATGTCACAATAATTGGAAATAACATTTATCTCGTCATTTTAGGTACAATTAGTAATTAGTAAAAAAGTTAATTTAGGGAAAGAAATAGCAAATATCTAGTAATAGGGAAATTATATGATACATCGTCATGTCTTATAAGCATTTTTTTGAGTCATCACGTTCGTTCTAAAATCGGTGGCCAGATCATAGGCAAAAAAACCGAAGTGACTATTACATCAGGCGTTACTGTGAATAAGAAAACGCACAAAATTCAAATACAAAATTATTTATTTGCCTAAAAATCTTCGATTCAAAATGTATTGATTCCTCTGTAGATAAATAGTAAATGGTAAATAGTAATTCACAATTATGCAGTTATTAGAACCTGTTAGAGGTTTTTTTAAACTATTTTGATACTAAAATGAATTAATACAAACTGACACTTTTAAATTAATTTAACAAAGGGCATCATTTAAAGTGATTGTGAATCATCATAATTAATTTGCTACTTTAATGCGTTGATAATTCATTTCTTAATTAATGTAATCGGTTGTTACCGTTTTAATGAAGTAATAAAAAAATAATAAATAAATCGAGTGTCACCGCGTGTGACTACTACATAAAAAAATGTCGTATATAGAATTCATTTACAGAATATATTTTAGGCTCACAATTTCGGGATTTAAAACAATAAACGGAAGTTCGCCACAATTAATCTGCCATTGGCAGGCGACCAATTTCCGGTGCTGTTAAATTTTCAGCAGGTTTTGGAACCAAACAAAAGCTTCGATTGTGCGCTAGATAGATGGTGATCCCTTTTTTTCATGGTGGTTAATTTAAATTCTCCTTTCATAATTTATGACATCATTTTGGTGTTCTGCGACTGGCGGATTATTGTTGTCGTGATATTATTATGTTTTTACTATGAGTTAGGAGTTTCATACGTTTTTTCATTTAAAAGAAACAATATGCTTTTTGGTTAAAGTATCGTTAAGAGTCGTTATTTTAGTCGTAAATTACGAACTATATAATATGTATTAGGTGGAAGTCTTATTACTGCTTAAAAAACATGATAAACGAGCTAATAAATTAAACATACTTAAAATGCTAAATATATATTCCGGGACATTGCACACAGCGCCATCTAGCCCCAAACTAAACTAACGCTTGTGTCGTGGGTAACTAGATAACTGATATAATACTTATATACTTTTTTTTTGTAAATACATAGGTACTTATTATACATAGAAACGACCATATTCAACACAAGTAATGACAAATATTAAACTTCATAAGAACTTGAGTTATGCGGGAATCGAACCCCGGACCCTTTGATTAGAAGGCAGAGCCACTACCAACTAAGTTATCAGGCCAGCCAATAAATAACATGACATTGAATTTGGCGTTGAGTTTTCCAAACTGGCTAAGGCTTGCCAAAATACTGACAAGAACAGTTGTGTTCAAATAGCTGAACGAAGTAACGAACCTTTAATTACATATTTTCGAGCTGACTGAGCATGAGAAATGCGATCACAATAAATAGAACGATACTAAAATAGAAATACAGGGTTATATTTATTTCTTTCTTATGATAAAACTGAAATTATTTAAAATTAAAATAAGAAGATTTCAAAATTGAAGACTCACACATTTATATAAATCCCACTCACACAACAATAATAAAAATCGTTGGAATGTGTTCGTTTCTTCTGTTATGAAACAAATGTTGGATACTTATATATTGAATTAATATATTTTTTCTTATAATTAAATCACTTGTATCATAGCCTCCGCCTAAACACGAATGTTTTAAAAACATATTACAGTATTAATTGACTGAAATCAATAAAAAATATTTGTTATTTGAAATGTACGAGCAACAAAAAACGTTTCTGTTTTCGTTGCAAAAACAGTAAATAGGTTTCTCCTAGGCAAACGTGCAACATCTTAGACTACAGTGGTGCTTAACATCAGGCAGGCTATAGTCAAACGTTGGCCTATTTCGTATTAAAAAAACGTTTACCAACGGCTAAGAAAAAAAATTTTTTTTTTTAATTTAATAAATATCTTTATTTACAATAATAAATTTATTTTATAATAATTTTATTATATTAAGTATGTGTATTGCGTATTTATATGTATATATATATATATATTAGTAAAATTTCTTTTTTCCTTTTTGTTGTACACCACATTCTTCTTTATTTCTTTTGCTTATTTCTCTCCAGCTGAAGGTTGCCTGGAAGAGATCGCTTTCAGCGATAAGGCCGCCGCTTGTGGCACTAGTTAAGGTGCAATTTGTTCTATGTACTGTTTTTTAATATGTGTCAACAATAAAGAGTTAATCTATCTATCTATCTATCTAATAATACATAAAATCAAGGGAAGAAAAACTAAACATACTACATATGTTCTTTTAACTACACCATAGAAAGGGGTTCTTTACTTACATGTGGTCCTGTATATCCAATATCTGACCCCTGGAAGGCTGGAGTATGCTGGAGTGCAGCTCAAGAGGTGTACTGCTTCAAGACTGATATTGGAGAGCCCTCTACCGGTCCACGTTTATTTGTTTTGCAAGTCTGTAGGTATGTATTATAATACTACAATACAAGACCGCAATCTCGGTTAGTAGTGGATTTGTAGTAAGTAGGTACTTAATAATAGTACGTAATTGGAGATTTAAATGTAGGTAAGTGGTTAAGTTCAGTATTGTAAGTACATTTGTTTGAGCCATTATTAGTTCCACAGAGTAGCTTATGCGAATTTCCCATCAGGTGACCAGGCGGTTAATTGCTTGACTGACCAGTTTAAAATACAACAAAATGTTCGATACATATCATGATAATCAGCTCATAGAGACATATGCTGTTTAGTCTGAATAATAAATCTACTTTACATGCACTCTCTTGAGTCGTATTTCCTCATGACAGAGTCGTGACTCCCCGCAGAATTAATTCGTTAGTGGAGTTCTCTTGGGCAGATACATCGTGGTAGGCGGCCAGGTCCTTCCACGAAAGACACATGTTCTCGGATATTGTGGTATTTCAAGAAATAGGTACATGCGAAGACAAACAGTGCTCAAAATCATTTTTCATTCCAAGATAAGTGTAAAATATTCCATTCGCCATCAACAATTCTCGCTCAAGCGCAGATATTCTTATTCACACCGACACTTTTACAACAAACTAAACCAAGTATTTTATTCGTGTCTTAAATATTTTGTTCGATTCCCCGGAATTTTCCGGCAATTTTCGTGCTATCGCTACTTGGTTCCAATCCCGACATTCGTCCCGGGGCACGTAGGTATTGGATCTTATCTCTGTGGAGGAAAATACTTACAGACCACTTTGAAGACTAAAAACAGTTAAAATGATACATCTTCCTCCTTGCACCGTAGTCCTCATTACTGAGGGTCGTGAATCCCCCACGGGATAAAATAATACATAGTAATATGAAATCAGTACAGTTATGTTTTACATTGTTTTTACTTATCGTCTATTAAATGTTAGCTATTTTATCCACAATGATTTAATCAACTGTTTTATATACATAAATACATTGTACCGCTTATATAAAACAATTAATTTTCATCGTTAATTTTCATTAACTGTGTTCAAGAAGCTTCATTTTAGAGTTAGTTTCTTACTATTGTAAGCATGACATCTTTTACCACAGTGTTGCATGTTGTGCAAGTGTTACTACAGGAGACTTGATAGTGCAATCATCATAATAATCATCGGGTGCCATCTTCGTATAGAAGCTCAGAGTTCAATTGGGAAAATTTTCTGCGATCCGATGCTGCTTCTTTTAGATGCAGAAAGCTTAGTTTTGTCAACTTCTTAATAGTGTAATACATTTTGTCAACTTCTTAATAGTGTAATACAAAGTGTACTAAAGAAAAAAACCTAAAAAGTATTTGTTTTTGCCGTCTACAATACATAATATGTAAGTATTTTATCTGAAAAAAAAAACTCTGACAATCGATCTTACTAAAAAACAAGAATTCAAGCATTTAGCTTCAACTTAGTATCTCTTCTCTATCTACAAATCTAGTCTAACACAGTCTCTATTCTAAGTCCCATATTTTCCTATTGTGCAACCAACAAGGGATTCGATCCTTCGTGCGTGCCTTCGAATTGAAGTGTAAATCTACGTGGTATATTGCAGCGAGAGGTTTACGACCATTATTTCGGAGATGGGTCTGTTACATATTGAAGAGGCTGGGTGGGTCTCATAGTTTGGGCTGCGTTTGAAAAACTTTTTAACTTTTTTTTTTCACTGTATTATTATATGTCCAGTGAATGAAAGACAGTCAGGCATTCCACCACTAAGTCACATGTAGTGCTAACTGCTTTAGCGAACGCAGGAAATTGTCGATTTGTCTATGATGAATATAGGCATAAGATAAAGTTGCGTCACGTAATAATCGGTCAGCGAACACACATATTTAGGTATCTTAAAAAGTGAGTGCAACTTTTTCTAAAAATGCTTTTTATTTTACTAGAAAGGGTTTGCATTTGACCCTAGTTGTTTTCCATATAGTGGTGTGCCTGCAGAGAGATCTGTCTAGAAGTTGACGACTTCAGATTGATGATGATAAAAAGTTTGCAACGAATGCAAGATTTACAATAAATATCAAAGTTTGATTATGTACATAATGTACATATACGCATATAGATATTGGACATTAAATTAAATTTATTTAATACATAATTTGACATAGGTTTATCTTTATATTTAGCTTTACATTTCCTATGTTAGTTTATTAGGTAGGTATACGTTCACACTGCACACTAAAACCGAGGGCCCTAAAAGTAAACTATTTACCTCGAGGTCCAGCTAATATAAGCAGCCAGCGTGATGTATCTAGACATATGCTTAGCTACATACCACACTTAGTTATCGGATGTCTCGCAGCTGAGCTAACAGTGTCAAGTTACCAACGGGGAAGCGTTCCTTTAGCCACTTGGTTTGTTTGTTTCATGGAGTCTGAACTTGACCAAATTTCATTATTTTACGAGTAAAATTTAAATGAAATTGAGTCGTGGGGCATAAGTGACTTTCAATAACTGCATGGCAAAACACAAGAATGCGTGTTGCTAAGTATAATAAATTATAATAACACTCATGTGATGCAAAGTCAGAGTTATATAACGGGCTGTGTGCAATGTCCTGGAATATTTATTTATTTATATATGTTTTTACATAGTTATTATTGATTACATTTGTTAAGGTAATAAAAAAATCCGAAACCTATGTCGCAAACCTAGTACTTTATTCCACTGGTCATGAAACCAAAATGAAATAAAGGATTGGTTTTTCTAATAATAAAAACACAGAACGAACGACAGAGATTGCTGGAAAGAAAATTTTTTTTGGTACCTACATGGTATATGTCATATCAGTGTACAAACTGTAGCTTAAGCTAACAGAAGTGCACCACTCCAGAGATGTTCAGAGGGATCCCGTTATAAATAGACTTCTGCGGACAAATAACAAACACTTTGTTTATTCGGGAGAGGAGTGTTTTATTGCGCCACGGCAATTTTGGAAAGAAGCTTTCCTTGGTAAGCTATTTTAAATTGAAATTGAGTTGGTGTGTGTTCGGGTTTTATAGCTTAGAGTTTATGTAATAAAATGTTAGAAGGATATGATATAAATAAAAGATGGAAATAATGATTATACTATATTTTACCCAACTTAGGTTGTTACAAAAAACAATCGATTTGATACTCTAACATCCTAATTATTTTTTATTTATTATATTTATTTATTATTTATATATTTTATTATTTTTTGTTCAATTTTATAAGATGAAATTATACGTATGATACTTTAAGTAAGTACTCGTAGTTTAAGATGTGACCTGTAATACCTATTATTATGAATAAATTGAACTTGAACTTAATTTAAACTTAACACATTATGGCAACATTCTGGGTTGATTCAAATCGCCAAATTTCCTAAGATCACTACTTCATTAATCTCAATTAGCACTTGGTAGTGGATACTTATATATTCTGGCTACGGGCCGAAGCAAACTTGAAATAATGTTGTAATCATAGACGATATTAGTTAGTGATTTTAACTAGTTGAATGTGTGTTTTGACTGCAGTTAATAACAAAGTTTATTAAGGTTACCTAAACACTGCCCAGAAATGCAGTAATTCTGGTATGAAAAAAAACAAACTACACATTTATATTCTTATCGAATGAGAGTGGCCAACTCTGGTGTCGAGAGTTCTTACATGGCTTACACATTTAGACTTACTACAAATTTAGACCCTACGATAAAGAACCATTTTTTATTTGGTTATGTTAAAGAAATCACGAAACATTGTAATAACCGTAATGATTAGTATAGACCTACAAACCATTACCATGCATTACCCTAGTTTCTAGATATAGCCCCGGCATTCAATTGGACAAACTTTGGTTGAAAATGAAACATAATTATACAATAGAGGCACCTTATCGTTCAATATAGATATCAGCGCGAAGATAGCCCGATATATATGTACAATATGTACATAATGATATATATTTCTTATTTCCTTGTTGTTGTTCACAACATTCTTCTTTTTTCTTTTTGCTTATTTCTCTCCAGCCGAAGGTTGCCTGGAAGAGATCGCTTTCAGCGATAAGGCCGCCGCTTGTGGCACTAGTTAAGATGCAATTGTTTTATGTACTGTTTTTAATATGTGTCAACAATAAAAAGTTAATCTATCTATCTATCTATATAGTCGAAATGTTTTTTTGTGACAAATCTTTAAGTACTAATTATAACATGTATTAAGAAAATTTGCGAGATTGCAACTCGTCTATCATATGGTATTTGTTATCGCAGACTTCATATTCTGGCTGCGGTCCGAAACTTCCTGAACAAAGGCCGTAATTAATGATCATAAGAATAACAAGATGCTTGATTAGGATCAACCGATGAGGGTTCGATGTTCAGTGTTATTGATAAACTAGCTATAAGGCCAGGTAATGTTCGAAGGCGGTTTAGTTTTGAGATGATCCCTTTTCTCATCTTGATCGCGCCTTCGTTTGTTTTCAAACGTATACACATTATCGTGTATCGTAAATGGCATCCTCACATGCAGCAACTGTTCTAGAACATTCACCGCCAAAATAGGGTATATTAGTCATGTGAGGACGCATCAGTAACTTACCCGTAGGAAATACGTTCGCTGTAGCCGAAATCGGCTTGGAATGCATCATCATTATAAGGCCAGGAGATTAGACAGTGTTAGAAGGAGATGAACATGGATTTAGTAGTTGAAGTTACCAAATTATTAGGTACTTACTGACACCTAACAAAAAAGTAGGCTATTTCATTACAAATGGGCTCGCTGTGAAAATAATTGGTACTTATCACAATAATTCATGGTATGTTTCTACCCAGGAAAAAAGTATTCCTGCCTACTACTATAAAACTAGCAATAGCAACACAAGCAAATATTCTAAAAGCGTGTTACGACATTACAAACCAATTTGCGTCAGCAGGAAAAGTCGCCGATTTCTACTGTAACCACGATTTCCCCATACTACTTGTACTACCGTAGTCATAGTCGTGTTATTGGAACTTATAGCCATAATAACTTGGGGTTTCCAGTCACGTATGCTCTTGCTGGTACAGTCAGATGAAGATGTGAAGGAAAAAGTAGGCCAATGTAAGTTGGAATTTATTTTTGTGGAAAATTTGATTTTATCAGAAAGGCCCACGTATAATTTGTAATTTTTTATAATTAACCAAATATTTAATAAACTTAAGAGTGATTTTTGGCAAAGGCTCTGTTTTGCGAATATAATTGGTATGTAGATGAACGTTGGTTATTTTTTAAGAAATTTCCTATCAAGCAATAAAAAGTCAAATTAAGCTGTTTTTGACTTACCTAATTAGTAAAAGCCAAAGTCTACTAGTATTTTGATTAAGTGAACCGGCTATTATCATAATAATAATCATACTACGTTCCATCTTAAGTCCTAGCTTTTAAAAAAATGTATTGATTTTGGAAAATAGACTATACCAGGCACAAAACACAGGTTTTTTTTTCATTCAACCTAAGACTACATTAATTTTGGCTTCAATGCTTCAAATGCACAACATATTTTATGTGCAGTCAGTACCGGTGACTTTCAGCGGTGAACCAGAGCAACCTTGAAGTGGCTCGCTCTTATTAAAGGACCGCACATAAAATTGGTAGACTTAATGTGATAGGTAGATAGATATTGGGTGTGTTTGGTATTGCGGTTTATATCATATGTGCATCCGCTTTCATTTCACCCCATTTTCGTGCAGTATCCCAAGTGCTTGTATGTTCACATAAAACATTGTAATGTAAGGTTTAAAAACTATAATTAAACTAATTAAGTTATGAATCATAGTTTCAACGTCTTCTCCTTGAGTCATATTCTTTATAACAGAGGGACGTTACGCCCGCAGAATTGATTCAATTGGGAAATACTTTTGTATCTCAGTGATAAAAATAAAACCAAAGAACTATCAAAATTTCTGACTAAATATATAAAATCGACTCGCACGAAGTGCTATGCTTCTACCTTCGTAGTTAGAACAGCGAGATTATGGAACTTTCTAGCTGGAGCCCTTTTTCCAGAAAATTATAACCCAGGGGTCTTCACATCCAGAGTAAATAGGTTTCTCCTAGGCAAATGTGCAACATCTTAGACTACAGCTTAACATCAGGCCGGCACTAGTCAAACGCTGGCCTATTCCATGTTAAAAAAATATCATTATCTGGTTTAGAAAACTATATTTATGAGTAATAAAAATAAATGTAGATAATAATCTTCCGCTGTACTAAACATAAATTTAAGAAGTTTTTTCAGCTTCTTCAGTTCTTTGTCGCACCTACTATAAATACTAATACGATTTTTTTGCCTCCATTTAGTTTTATTACGTTTAATTACTTTTCAAGCCATTAAGTAAAGTTAAGAGATGATGCCATTTGGCACAAAAACTAACGAAACTTGGCAGCTTTTCTATTCAAATTGGTGAAAAAACTCAACGATAATGCTGAGACATTTTTGGTGATAAATTGATGGTGTCACTTTTACAAGCTAGTTATTTTTGTTTCGGAAATTTAACCTTATTTATTCTGTACTCACATTGTTATTTTGTTAAGCGAATTTGATTGTTAAATTTTGTGATCTTATAACATTTTTGTATAAAATAAGGATTGAATGTGACAAGGAGACACTACCTTTAACAAATTAACACTAAACAATATTTTCAATAGGTAGAATATTTAAACCGGATGACAATTTCGTTGTTGACAGGTAACAATCTAAATATATAAAACTCAATGGTGACTGACTGACTGATATGGTGATCTATCAACGCACAGCCTAAACTACTGGACGGATCAGTTCTGAATTTTAACTTGCAGGTTATGACGTAGGCATCCGCTAAAAAGGATTTTTGGAAATGATTCTTATAAAGGAGTGAAAAAGTGGATATATGTTTTACTTCTAAATGCGAGCGAAACCTCGAGCACCCACTAGTACTGATTTAAACGCACACAAGCAGATGAAAGGAACATCAAGTACAAACATTTCGCTCACTTCACTAGTTCGGTCATCTTGCCCTAAATTTGTCCCAATAAGGGTTTATAAGCATGTACCTATATTGTAAGAGCCTCTTAGCTCGGACCGCATTTATTGAAATGGAAACGGCAATATGAATCAATAGACTTCCTGTCATAGACAATGTTACTCATAGGCTTCTAACCACCTATGATTTATCTACACCATTTCGGTACTTCGTGCAAGTTTTCAGGGTTTCCTCGCGTACCAGAGAATTCACTGCTCCTGTAAACTGTACCTAAATAATTTACGTTTAAGTCAAATCGTAAAATAACACCCCCTTGCAAATGTTTGTATGATATTATAAATTGTAATATTTCACGGTAATCGTTTATCGGTATGTGTCAATTACATAGCTACCTATATTTATGTAAGATTTTAACGCTTTTATTCAAATTGTGTTTCTTCTACTCAATTTCAACTTTCTTCTACACATTATCATGGACATGTAATGCATACAACACATGGCTATAATATTTTATTTATTTATAGCAATTATTTATCGATCATTCCTTGAGTGAACCGATTTCTTCTTTGGATATTCTTTGTGTCATATTACGTCTTTACTAGTTATATAGCTGATTGTAGTCAAGCGTGAGCAAATTTATTACAAAAACAGGAAAAAACGAAGATCGTCAACCATAGTCGTATGCCATACGCGGGTCAAACAGCTAAGGTATAAATTACGTGATATTATGCATTTAAAATGTGTTTTTTTTTAGTGCCGGCATTTCCATCTGTAATAGTCGTCTATACAGTACAAAGTCGTTGTTTCCTTTTGGGTTACCTATTGGGTTTCGCCGATGTGGCCAGAATATTAAGAAAAGGATAGTTTAGGAAAACACTCGTGTATTGTAAGTTCCGCTGACGTTTAGTGAGCTTATTTGGGCTTTATTTGGATCGTTTGTCATTTTATTTGGCAATCTATAAATCAATATTGAAAGGTTTGGGAAGTTAAATACTGCCATTCACATATAATCATCATCTTCAATAAATTTACCTATCATATTCATGAATGTAAGTTTTTGCTGCTTTTACATCAATTATAACGTTGATAAGGATCGTTTCTTTTTCATTTCAAGATACACTGATCTTGCCTAAAATGCTTTTTTAATGTTTTTGTTTGCCAAACTGTCATTTAATATAAAACATTATTCGATCCGCGATAGCCAGTAGCCTATTCAGTCGTTTATAATCATATTACCAATCTCTAATTTACTAAATTTTCTTGAAATATAATACAATATTTTGTTTAACACAATAACGAATTCATTTTGTACATTTATGAATAGCGATAGGTATGCAATCGGTGGTGCTTCAAATTTGCCTGATAGAAATCGAATAGCAATTTATACTCGACGATTTTTCATCCGTGAACTGGAAAACGGGAACTGCGATTCATAGAGATATGTACAAGTACTATTCGATTTATTGCCATACATAAAGGGCTATGGTTTAAGTATAAAAAAGTAAATAAAATAATATAGTACGCACGACTAGTTGACAAAATGGTTGGAGTTAAAAAAAAACATTATATTTTAAGGCTAATTTGCAATAACCAGTATTTTGTTTCTCATTAGAATTTTAGAATTAGAATTTATTTATTATCATCAAAGTTAATAATTATCTAACTATTTCATTTTTATGCCAATTAATCTGAATAAATCTTATAATAAATAATTCCTAAACACGATATTCAATACAGTGAATTCATAACCAGTATCTAGTTAAAATAATAGGAAGACAATTTACCTACTCGACACATTTCTCAAATAAAATCTATAGGTACTACTATATTATAAAGCTGATTAGATTGTTTGTTTGTTTGAACGCGCTAATCTCAGGAACTACTGGTGCGAATTGAAAAATCTTTTTGTATTGAATAGACCATTTATTGAGGAAGGTTTTAGGCTATATAACATAACGATGCAACTAATAGGAGCGAAGAAACAATGGAAAATGTGGAATAAACGGGGAAAATTAATCATCTTTGAGGGCTTCCGTTGCGTGCGCTGCGGTTGCGGTTCAAGTCGTGGGTAACAGCTATAATTTATAAAGCTGAAGAAGTTGTTTGCAAAAATAAATATGATGCCTAAAGTAACTATTCCACGCGGACGAAGTCGCAGGCACAGCTAGTACTTAATAAACTGTAAGCACGTACAAACCTACTCGTACATAAGTGTTCATCTTTCAGGTAATTTGAGCCTTCCATTCGCTATAAGTTGAGCCCGACACGAACGATACAAATAAGTTAATCTCTATAATATACACATACTGGGTTATTCATAAAAGAATAAGGATAAAGAGTAAGCTTAGTGTAAGTGACATAAGGCAGTTTTTTAAACGTAATACTTTATTTACAATAATAAAATATAAAAACAAGTGAAGGAAAACTAAACATACTACTTCTAACTACTACAAAAAGGGGCACTTAGAAAATCTTTAGAAAAGCCTAAAGATAATCTAAGTGCTCCAGCCCACTACCAGAGGGCAGCGTGCCCAGAACGTAAAGTTAAACGTTGAAGTTTATTTTAAATTCATATGCACATTTTTTTGCTTTAGGATAAATTTCAAATAAAAATACTTTAAAAATGTTGGTGTTGTTGGGGTGTGCACCCCGAGTTAAGATAGCGTTGTACATTTTACATAAATTTAATGCTCTAGAAAAAACATTCATTCATATTGTTTTAACACTGGATTATTTTATGTATATTTTGCCAAAAAGGCATAACACAAAAGTTCAAAATACCATAAACGAGTAAGTAAGACAAACTTTCCAAAGTAGAACCAAACTAGATAGGCACAAGTACGAAGCCCATGCCATACATAAAGAAAAGGCTATGACTAGCAGTGGGACAAAACCGGCTGTAGATGATGATGATAGTTACATATTCCTCTCAAACAACCTTGTATAGAATATTTCACGAGCCATGAAGACTCTACGTCACGTAGGCCACGGGAATCTCATTTTGAAATTCAGCCCGCGGCCGGAGCGTGGCTATAAATGAATTTTAATAACATCAACTGGCGAGCTGCTTTTTGGATTCAACTTTTATTGGAGATGAGGTCAGGTTTCTAATCTGTAATGGAAGAAAAATGGTTAGAGAGGTGTTATGCTTAGTTGTATAGATATGAATAGTTCGGAGCAACGTATTGATTATCGTCATTATCATCATGTCAGCCTGTGTTCACCCACTGCTGAGTATAGGCCTCCTCTCTAACGTGCCTCATAGTACGGTCTCCAGCCTGTCTGATCCATCTCCTGCCTACTTGTTTGGAAATGTCATCCGACCACCGGGCTGGTGGTCTGCCTCTATTAATTATTATCTCAACGTATTGATGATTCATTTTAATATTTTTTAATATATAACACGTTGAAATGCGTTTTTAATAACGAGTCGTTTGGACAAGGAAAATTTGCTTTCTAGAATTTCAAGGTCATTCAAGGTCTGAGCTAAATTCTTTTAAAATGTAATTCACAACGGTACAGATGTAACAATAACAAACATTAACACGTTTTTTTATGGACACAAAGTTTTGCTAAGTTACGAACATTCAATTCTTTGTCATTGGTCGCCCATCCAAGGACTGAAAGACACCTTTGCCAGGCAATCAACTGCAGCTTCTGACATTACAATATAAAATACCAGTAATATAATCTTACATGCCCTAAATTGAAACAGTTTTACTACTAGGTAAGTCTAAGTACCCAAAACTAAACTGGATAGCTTTATTAGATTTATTGGCGGAAGTTTGGAAGCAATATGGCTCGATTGACTGAGCTCCTTAGAATTTGTGGAGAAAACGTGATCACAGTTGAGTGGTTCAGGAAGTTTTTGAGTAAGAGCACTTGACTGAATTGTAGTACGTTTAGAACTGGACTTAGTGTAGTGACATATCGATAATAGATAGGCTTTTATAACAAAATACCAGGCCTCATGATATATTGTCAAAATAGTAATCACAAAGAAGGCGATTATATTAGACTTTGACCAAAAAGTTACTCTGCAAGTCGGTAGTTCCGTGGGTCAGAGGACATGTTAAATTGTAGGTTCTGGCTGTTAGTCCATGTCAGAGACCCCAGAGTGGTTTGAAAACTCTAACACCAGAGTTGGCCACTCTCGTACGAACTTACTTAAAAAGAGGCTATTTACAAAAAATATTTCTTGCTTGTTCGTAATGTTCACGTATTATATTATTACTAGTTTGAACAGCATTAGACAGCGTTTAAACTATTTAGCGAGGCTTACGTAAAACTTCTTAATAGCTGAAGCGAAGTTTTCATTTTATTCAAGTTTATTGCCCGTCGTTTTAAAGTTTTCGCGTAAAATAGAAGATTTCCCTGTTCAGCTTCAGCCAGTTTCAATTTTACTGTTGATCTTGGTTCTTGAACAACTAGGTTTAAAAAGATAAAAAAACTATTCTAGTATTTCGTTTGAATTTCTTTCATCATTATCACGTCTGATAGTTTTTTTTAAAAAACATGGCACGGTTTTATTTGGCCGATCAATAACCTGATGTTTAGTAATTATGTTTATTTTACACTTGACATCTGCACAAATAACATTGTGATAGTGTAAAGGAAATTAAACTCAAACGAGACTGCCTTCCCATATAGTTCCCAATATGAAATATCTTTTTTTAGAAAATAATCATAGCTGATATGGTTTATATATACCATATAATATGTTTTATATCCGTTATCTAGTACCCATGATACAAGCGTAAGATTAGTATGGGGCTAGATTGTGATTGTGTTCTGATTCTTTTTAGGTACGTTTCACATCATTAGTGAGTTAGAAGCCTTTGTCCCGAGTGATTGTGTGACCCGGCCCCACCCGGATGTAATTACGCTCTCATCCGGGCCTCGTGCGAATATTGTCTATGGGGCTTACGTCATTAACTCAACCACGGTATACGTTTTGGTGAGAGGTGTACGCATACCTTTATTAACGACTTAAAAAATAGTAAGTTCTCAAATCATCTGCTTCTGTCATCGAATCCTAACGATAGGGATTTTTTAAGTTTGAGTAGTAGGTATATCGTTATTGTTTTATAAGTCTCTTAGAGATAATTGAAAATGTTCTGAGCCATATTTTAATAGATTTTCAAGGGTTCCCTTAATTTTGATCACATACACATATGTTTCCACTTATTAAGAGACAATTATACTTTAAAAAGAAAGGTATTAAGTACCACGCCCGTTGCTAATACTAATACAATTTTGAATGGAAAGCTGTAAAATATATTAGTATATTTTCAACTTAATGTAATATATTGATTGAAAAAAAAACTTACAAAACAAATTTTACTAATTAAAAATAAAAACTTAACTAACTAATAAACTTAAAACACCTATAAAAAAAGTATATCTGTAGGCAACGTTCCCAGCATGCTGGCGGCATTGCCACGTTGGATGGCAATGCTTATCCTTTGCGCCAAGAATGTGCCAGCACGCTGGTCACGGGTTGCCTGAACTATTTTTTCTACTAAAAATTTATATTTAGCTGTAAAATTAAACATAATGTTTATAAACTCATAAAATTTTCACAAGAACATAGTATGATTTACATTGAGTTCCGTACATTAGTAATTAAATAAAATCCTCAATTTAGGGTTAATTCCAGATTTAAAAAGTAACAAAGATAGGTAGAGTTAGTACTACTCAGGTCCCAATAACACCAGAAAAGCATCACATTCAAACACCCAAAACAATCTTTTTTTTTTATGTCACCGACATAACATTTTCCATCCCTGGGTAAAGCCTTATTGCCGCAAACATGTGTACACGGCCCGTGGCTTAGCTGCGCGGTTGCAGACTGATTACGACTGTGAAGGTACTAGCATAGAGTAGGTACGAGTATACCAGAGTGGACAGTGGACAAGTCAGATACTTTGATCTACGTTCATGAATAAGAGATGATAAGTTGTGGATTTGCTAAAACAAAGTCTAATGTGGCTCTAATTTTTTTGTTAACCTATATTGTCCCACTTCTAGGCAAAGGTCTCTAGATAGGTAGTAATATGTCTTTATTAACCGATACTGATTGCCTCAACGCCAGCGCTGAACGAATAAATATAATAAAAAAATAGTAAAAAAATTTCAGTATTCATTTATTCAGCTAAACATTGAGATAAACTATTTTATAGTTAAGCTTGTCGTTGGTGGTCATAAGTCCCGCTTGCTCAACGTTTTTTAAACGTATTTAGCGATCTAATGGCGCTAAGAACGTAGGAATTGATATTCAACTAATTACCACCTACCATAGTCCTATAAATTTTATGTACATATAGGTATATTCAGTAACCATATAAAGAGATCTCTCGTATTGCCTCATGGCTGAGGGTCGTGACACCGCCGCAGAATTAATTCGTAAAGGGAGCCTCTTGGGCAGATATATCGTGGTGGGTGCCAGGTCCATATAAAGATACCATATCCTATTTTCATCCATGGTTCTAACTCTAAGCTTAGTATGCTTTGGTAGCAAGCGCAGGTAAACAGAGCACTGGTCAAAGGCAACGTACGAAGTTGCTTTTGATTAAATTATAAGTGGATTTGTCCGGACATATTTTGATATTTATTTCAAGTACATAGTAAGTTTTCTGCCAGGGTGCATTTTGTTTATAATAAAATTTTAACTTAAATTGAGGTATGAGGGTCGGAAATCTGAACATAGAAGAAATTCGAAAGAAATAATTGGGAATTTTTACTTTGAATCGATAATTAAACACGTTTCAGCAGCTTTTATATTTTTCGTCTGTTTCTCTGAATATCTGTTTCTATGTTTTGTTGATTTTACATTATATATGATTATAAATAATAATAAATCTAAAAAATAAAATATATACCTAGGCACATAATATGTAGGTACATACTGACTACATATTAGTATTGTTATTAACAACCCAGTATAATTCAATCTCGCATTTCCAGGTTAGAATATCAAGCAGGGAGTAAGTTGCCTACTTATTAAGTGGTACACAACAACGTGTAATATTTTAATTGGAATACAACTCAAAAAACATTTCCACTTTTCCCTCCATATTTAACGAGGAATTTTATTAACAAGAGTTTTATTTGTTTCCACGAAGGCCGTAAAAAATTTCAAGTAAATATTTATTGTACAAAAATAATACCTCTGATTTTTGGTTTACAAATTAATTCAAAGGAATTGATAACATTGTTCGAACAAAGACGCGACTTGCTGTAGACTTTCGGAAGGAAAAATAAAGACAATGCGAACGTTTAGAAACGGTGGCAAAGATCCAATATCTTTCCAGTGTTATTATTCGATCTGAACAAATCAATTGTGACAACTACAAAATATAGTATTAGATTTATTTACAATAATAAAATATAAAAACAAGTGAAGGAAAACTAAACATACTACTTCTAACTACTACAAAAAGGGGCACTTAGAAAATCTTTAGAAAAGCCTAAAGATAATCTAAGTGCTCCAGCTCACTACCAGAGGGCAGCGTACCCAGCATGCTGGCCGCATTACCACGCTGGATGGCAATGCTGATACGTTAGTACAAAATTTAATTGTATTTAATAAAAAATTGATATTAGGTTTGTATTATAAAATAGTTCAACTACCTATCTAAAGAAACTAGAAAGCGGCCGACTCCAATGTCAAGAGTTTTCAAACCACTATTAGAGCTTCTGATTATGTATTTCCAGTAACTTCTAAATACAGGGGAATACATAATTTCATCTGTGAATTTCTATGGTAGGTAAATGTCTCAATCCAGTCACCTTCTATTCCAATTCAACGTGTTACTTCTCACAATGATTTAATTCTTTTTACCCACATAATTTAATGATACGGTTTCTTGCAAATAATCCTCTATTTACCTACTCCATCTATTTTCCCTTCAAGTCTTAGAAATCAGTTGCAATGACACTCGGTGATTAATGCTGGGTCCTTAGTAAGGTGGGACTTTTCCTCGGATCTTACCAACGAATAATTGACACTATAGAATTGAAACTTGTTACAAATGTTGCGTCGAAAATGTTTCTGCATTTCATCTCCCTCTCGCATATGAATTACAAACAAAGCTAGCTTATGATTGGTTAAAAGTTTAAAAGCTGAACCCTGCCGATTGCTTGGTCTCGGTCGGTCACTAAAGGGTTAATTTCCACCATCTAAACCGCGGCGGTGGCGGTTGACCATCTCGTGGAATTACTTGTTTGGCTCAGTTACGCCTACGACACCAAGAGACGCCACTCCGACCGGTTCTGTAGTTTCCCGCCAGTGTGTAGATTTCTCCACCAGCGGTGTGTTTCACAATAATGCGGATACGGATCCGATTCGATTGAGACGAAAATCAATCGACATGGAAAGGATTTTTCCAAATCACAATGCTTTCATACGATTCTTTTGTCAAATGTATTCAACAGACAAATCGGGAATGTTCCCTGTGCCAAAAGCTAGCGGATTCGTTTCCGTCGATGATAAGTTCAATTTTGTTATTTTTTAATGATATTAAACCCGATTGACACTTAATTATACATTCATTAAATTTAAATATATATTTATATATAATTATTCATATGAAATCTACAGTTAAAATTGTTATTTTTTTTTTAAATTTCTACCATTGTATTTAATTTCTACTACGAGGGGATCGGATCATATCCGACTCATTGTGAAACACCATGCAGGTCTCTCAGGACCAACTAGCAAGTCATGTTTCTATAGTATAAATAATTCGTAGATCCACTATACTATCTACTAAAGAAGGGAGGTGCGTCCGTCCGTCTGTCACTCATTGATCTTCTTTGATTAATTGTGTTATTATGGGTCGGCGGGCTTGGGTCACTTCTAGCCTCCAAAACTTAGATTACGTCTGCATTGTATTAGTATCGGATTGGTTTGGTTTGTGGATGATTAATTTTGTGGAGATAGGGAAAGATGTTGATTGTTTGCGCAGATACGTCATGGCGACAACAAACAACAATAATACAAACATAATTATGGAATATGATTATGTACATCATATTTTTTTTACGAAAACCATCATTTCTTATGTTCTGTATGTATTATTCTTATAGTAATTTATGTTAGTGTTTCTCTTTGTATACATATTTTTGGTATTGTTTATAATTATAAAGGTATTATTTTGATTAGGAACATATTTGAATAAAATATCTTTATATTTCTAATTAGTACACCTCTGACTCTGTTTATCTCTATTTGTCGTGTCCATCCAAAGGTTGCCTGGAAGAAATCGCTTAAGGCGATAAGGCCGCCCATTTGTACGTTATTATTTGTTCATATTTTACTTTGTACTATATACTTGTGTTGGTGTGCAATAAAGATATATATTATTATTCTTCACAGACTCTCGGGCCTTACGCCCGGTATTTTTAAGGCATCAGTGGGGCCGGAGCCAACACTGAGAGGCCTTTTACAATATTATACTTAAAATTAAGTAAAAATTACAGATAGAGGATGTTAGGTATATAAAGTAACTATTGCAGACATGGTATTAATGTTACAGGCTATTGTGTTGAGTTGTTCATTGACTTAATTAAACTGGTCTATTGTACGAGGAACGGCACCCGCCAGTTATGCCTCATTCATAATAAAATATAGCGGGTGATGACTTGCCACTCACTAAATGGGCCCTCCACAAAAGGCAGCCTAAGATGACGCCGGAAGGGCAACATTGATGTGAGTGGCTTAGGGTGTCGAGAGGTGTGCTGCGCGTTCTCTGAGCGGTACTAGCGGCGTTATGCTTTTTAACACTTCCACCCTGGAGCTTAGGTACTAAGCTCTTGCGTCTTCCACTCCCGGACGGCCAATCAAGGCAAGCGGGAGGCAGGGGGTCTCATTTAGCCCCCAGGGAATCGGGGTCCGCGGTGACGCCACTCACCGACGACTCGCCATAAAGTCGCCCCTGCGGTTATGTTATTATTATTATTTTCTTTAATTCCTTCACAGACTCTCGGGCCTTACGCCCGGTATTTTTAAGGCATCAGTGGGGCCGTAGCCAACACTGAGAGGCCTTTTACAATACTATACTTAAAATTAAGTACAAAACTACAGAAAGAGGATGTTAGGTATATCAAGTAACTATTGCAGACATGGTATTAATGTTACAGGCTATTGTGTTGAGTTGTTCATTGACTTAATTAAACTGGTCTATTGTACGAGGAACGGCACCCGCCAGTTATGCCTCATTCATAAAAATTATAACGGGTGATGACTTGCCACTCACTAAATGGGCCCTCCACAAAAGGCAGCCTAAGATGGCGCCGGAAGGGCAACATTGATGTGAGTGGCTTAGGGTGTAGAGAGGTGTGCTGCGCGTTCTCTGAGCGGTACTAGCGGCGTTATGCCCTTTAACACTTCCACCCTGGAGCTTAGGTACTTAGCTCTTGCGTCTTCCACTCCCGGTCGGCCAATTAAGGCAAGCCGGGAGGCAGGGGGTCTCATTTAGCCCCCAGGGAATCGGGGTCCGCGGTGACGCCACTCACCGACGACTCGCCATAAAGTCGCCCCTGCGGTTAGTATTATTATTATTATTATTTCTAATGAGAGATGTCTAAGATTCGAATACTATATAATCGAAGAGGAGGCGCATAGATAAATCCTAATCAGAACTGCGCACCACAAATTGCAGTTCGACGATTTCAATATTTTAACTTTTAATCTCATTACTGTGCTCATCGACAGATATTTACACATGTTGATTTTAGATAAAAAAAATAGGCAATGAAATAGACAGCCAGCCCGCGGCTCAATGTCTACAAATTTCATTAACACCATCTTACTACCAGAGATTATGAAATTTTCATTACAAATTCGTCAGACTAACTTGGGCGTTTTATTAAAAAGAAGCAATACAATTTTACAAGCGTGAATCTTTACTTCGTGAAATATTTAGAGGCTCTGTCGTAACAAATGGGTCCGGCGTTTAATAAAAATTGCAAAAGCAGTATCAGAGATTTTTTACTGAGACAAAGTTGTAAAGAATTCATTTGCTTCGCTGGAAAATAACGAGAGAATCTCGAAAGCCTCCGCACATTTGAATATTTAGCCGCAGCCTTAAGCACCTAATTTAGTATATTCGTTTTGGTTTTGCTACAAAAGTAGGTTATATATTTAATACTGGCACAGAATAAGCAATAGTCTCATTTTAAACGAGAAGCCATAAGATATTTTTAATGTGCGTTGGTGATTGTATAGTGTAACTGTTAGATTGACGCACAATCATGTTCGAACAAAATTTTTGCTTTAACTAGCGATTGCAAACAAATATATGTATTTGCATTTTTTTTTTTAATTTTATGCGACATGGTATTCATTGATTTTGTTAAATTTTTCTATACCTATTTTCCCTTAGTTTATTAATGGTTTTGTCAAATTAATCTGATCTTTTATTTCAAAATCAACCCACAATAGTTTGTGAGCAGATTAGAGGACTTAAATTGACTTGATTTAATCAAGTCTCAGTTAAGACGTTCACTACTTTAAATACAACAAAATAAGTTATAACTTCATTTAAAAACTTGCGTTCTTTTGTTAATGGTAAACAATATAGTATCGTGAATTGAATTAAAAAAAAATGGAAACCAACCGCACCTATAATGTGCGGGTTCTTTTCTACAGGGCAAGTTGCACTCGCCTAATTAGAGAAGGTATAAGGGTTGCTATCATTAAAATTTGTATGGACTCGCAGGTAGCCCGGGGCCGTGACGTAATCGCTATTGTTTTGCTTTCAAGACATTTCAGCTTTTCACAAATAAGTTGCTGAAATACGTGATTGTTGGGAATTTTACTTAGATTTTTGTTGAGAGAAATGTGAGTGACGTATTGTATTTAGGCAGTTTATGTTTCAAAAGAAATTACACTCATTACGATTAGTAGGTTTTCAAAATGTATAGAAGATACAATAAGATATCAATGATTAGCGTTCAACCACCATTATGACAGTTCAAGATTTATTTAACTTTATAAATAATTGTTTATTAATCTACTTATTTAAAAAAAAAACCTTCTAATTAGTAATGTTCTCTTCAATTACCTCATCGTATCATAATGTTCTCATATCTCAAACAACAATATTTCGGTTCGTAGTCCAAACATCAAAGAATGGCTTTCAAAGACGGTACAATACAAAAGCGAAAGAGGACATCTCTGATGTTCTTTAGTAAGCTCTTTAACAGTCATATTCAAGTGGACCGACATACTCATTTGTGCTTCTAATTTTTTATGTTATATATGACATTTTTGCTTCACAAGTTTCGATCGACAAACAGTTGTAATGCAGTTATTGTTAAGTTTAGATTCTGCTTCGTTTGATGTTTGAAGGTTAGCGCAATACCAGCTTACGATCTTCAGCGGTCTTCTTGATAAATAAAAATTTTGTCTCAAGAATATTATTCTAGTACTTTTTTTTTGTAAAAGCAATCTAATTAAATTTGATAAAATTAATCTAAAATTTTAGATGCTTTAATTATGCATAAAACATCATCTGTAAAGTTTTGTATATGGTCAGTAATTAAACAAGTCGCGCCACGTAAGTAAAGCCTCAATGGCTGGTGCCGATATGCCCTAAAAATTTCATTACGAAATACCGAGCAGATTCATAACCCCCGATAAATGGGCGAAATATTCGCTTATTGACAGAATAAATAAGAACTCTTCTTCAAAATGGCTTTTGCGGATTCCTGAATAAGAGGGTTACCCTTAAGAGTCGTCGACGCGTTAACCTTAAGGGTGTTTTTAATATTTCAACGAAGGAAGAGCCTCTTGTGAACTTGCAAACTGTATTTTCACCGATTTTGAAAGGAATAAAGGTTTTGATTAAAACAGAAAATCAAGAAAGCTTGCACTCTTAAGGTTTGGTGTGTGTTTGTTACAGAAATAACTATTGTTGTATGTAATGGTTTTGTACATACATGTGTGCATACTCAAATGAGATCAAATAGACAAGTATGAAGTCTAAGCTATATCAGGCTGCATATGGGTTCTCTACGAAGATTAATGATTTGTTAAGAAAATGTTATATCCCTTTGGGGAATATACAACTATCAGTAATGTTTAAATTCACAATTTGTATTGTAATTTTTACAATTGGCAGTCAAGTAATTTATATTCAGGTCCAGAGTAATCATGACCGAATTCGATCAGATAAAGATGGTAGGAGAGTGCGAAACCAACTAAAGTACTTTAAAAAGAAATATATTCACAGAAGGATTATCGCAATTTGCACCTAAAAGAAAGAAAAAAACTATTCTACCACGACGAGGGTTAAAACATTCAAAACTTTACAAAGCGGTCTCCACAAAGAGAAAATTAAAAAGAGTTTTGCATAAACAAACAAAGTGCATGAATAAAATTTGTACCTCAATCAGAGCTCTGCGCTGGGGCTTTTAAAAATACGCGGTGAATAGCGACACTTGGCAATTTATATGAGAGGAGAATAGTATTATAGTATTGGTAAATAATTAAAAATAGTGTATCTAAGAAGAATTCACTACATTTTATAGATTACCTGATAGCAAGTAAGGCTATGGCCTAAGATGGAGCGTGCTTACCCGATAAGAACCGATTCACTCTCGCTTTGAAGTTAGTATTAACTACACATATTCGAGTACCAATACAAGGTGTTGGCTTTTAATTAGGTTTAATTGATTTGTCTTTCACAAAGATAAAAAAATACTTTCATTATATACTAGAACTTAACAGCCGATAATATCTGTACCAAATTTTTTTATTTTACTATGAACATAGTCCGGGGTAGTCATAAATCAATCTTATTAATAAATACATGCTAACTGCGCTACACAAAATCCCGACCTTACTTTTAATGACGCAACTCGCTAAGCATTTCTTGTCCTGTTTCTTGTTCACGGGCCCAATTAGAGCCTCCTACCACCACCATCTAAACACGATTGAATTCTATCTCCAAATACATGCAAAACTGATCCTTTTCCGTTTAGCTATAGGGTTGAGAATCATGTGAAGATTTATGTAACTAAACTGAATCGGAGTAAGGTTTTCTAGTACGGCCCTCGGGTGGTCTAATGAGGCGCATAGTTTAAGGGGGCTTATGTTTGTGCAGTGTAGGCATATGTCACGTTGTACGACCTTTGAGCATGAACTAGATAGGGTGGAGGGCTTGGATCGTGCGATGACTTTATGTGATAAGATTTGCAAACTTTAGCGAAGAAAAATATAGGCTAGTGTTTCACTACATCCAATCTTACTTAATATAATCAGATTAGGCGCCTACCCGCAACAGTTTGAAATTGTAATACTTCGCTTCAGAAAGACATTTATTGTCTTACTTGCTAAACCCAATAAATAATTTAAATGTTTAATTGGATTAACGATAAATAATATGAAAAGAAGGAACAAAATCGTATACCTACACAAAAAAAAGTTAACAGAAAGACGTTTCAGTCAAAGATATAGGTATTATTGACTTTGAATGCTACCTATTGCAATTTGTTAAACTCGAAACATTGCATCAAGTAATAAGCAAAAGCAAGAAAGAAAGAAACTAAGCAAGCAAAAGCAAGTGAGCCAACTCATCTCAAGACTTTTGAGGTATATGCCAAGGCTCGTATAACACGAGACGCTGTAAACCACCCAGACTTACTCCTGAGAGATTTCCTAACTGAAAAGTTATTCAGCCACTGAATTTTGTAGTGCTTGAGTTAAGGTGGTAAGCAAAATATTTTTTTTGTCTGCAAAAATAACATATATTTGGCCAGTTAGCTAGCACTAAATTAGTGCTAGCCATAGAACCATAATAAATATGGTTTTATGGTGCTAGCCAAGTTTCTTACATAACTTAGTATAAAGGTGTTTTACAAGTAACATACTATTTTTTTTTTATTCAATAATAAGAAACAATATTTACACATATTAACACTAATAGAACTAAAAAAGAGTATTTACATCTAAACTAAATTTAAACAATCTACATGTGGTATGGAACCAAGAACGCTGGCTGCATTCCCACGCTGGATTGCTATAGAAATCCTTTGCGCAAGGAACCAGCCAGCGTTCTTGTCTCTAGTGATGTCAATCAACATTTTTTTTTTTTTTTTTATAAAAGACTTAGTGCTTTTACCCCACGGACCAAAAGTTTCGAAGCCAAGCGGTACGAAAATATAATCAGTCGATAATGATGTATATTTTCGCCGCTTGGCTTCTTCTGCATACAAAAGTGCAAATTATTTAAATTTAACTTGTGTTTAAAAACCTGAAGTAATCATTTTCTTATTAAGTTTCGCTAACATATTCGCAACTAAACCCTTAAGTTATTTTTACAGAAAAAGTTACGCTTACAAAGCAGATTTTTATTATTTTAGCTACATTAACCTCATACACCTGTAAAAGGAATTAAGGTCATCAAAGGTTTTTAATTCGTTTCTTTTTTTAATTTAAATTTGGCTGACCAAAAAAGTAGAGCACAATTTTTATTTATTTTTCCACAGCATCCTCAGGCAAAGTTTTCACATTCTCCATTCAAGCTTTTCATAAAATGGCGAAGTGTTTTTATTTTTTTAGGGCACGTCAGCGCGTGCGGTTAGCAGATACGGTTGAAACGTAGATGAAATAAATCTGGGCTTGCTGCTGAATAATACAAGTAAATACTGTGTAATTTGGATAGATGTTTTAATATTAAAATTATTTATTGTTTTGTTTACATTGCAAATGTTTTTTTTTCTCTTTTCAATGCAATAATGTGGCACTAAAAGAGGAGGGAAACCTGTGACCGTGCTGTGCGTTACATAAATAATATAAAATGTCAAACATTACCAAAAACAGGCAGCGTAGTTCAATCAAGATACCTTATTAAGAGTTATTTTGTCTAGTGCTAAATCGCTTATTCTGGAGTGTTTGGAAATGAGTGTGGATTTTCGCGGCTGGCAGTTAGTAGACCGTAACCTAGCGATTAATGCGTTCTAGCTGGTAAACAGAAATACGCAGGTTCGTATCCTGCCGGTCGGAATTATTTTCGCTCATTTTCCAATAAAAAGTTTACGATACCTTATTATCGGAGCGACGACAGACATTACCTTCGTCTCATATTGATATCCTTTTCAAGATTACTCCTATCTACTATTATAATTCTGACCACACTCACATAACTTACTTTTTTTAGTTTCGTTTTATCTACCCATCGTAGATTCTAAAGAGAAAACCAGAGATCACAACCCTTTCAACCTCTCAGGTTTCACTCTGGCTCAAGCAAGGCTCCGAAATCGGCGAGATTTGTTGTTTTAGGATTGAAAGCCATTTTAAATTACATTACGATGTACATTTCAGCGCTGACTTCCTGAAAGCTCATTTATAAATTACCGTCCGCTTGATTGTAATTGTTTGATGTGGTGTGATCTTGTACAACCTGTGACCTGTATTAATTTAAATTATGTGTTTAGAAAATTAAATTTTCTACCTAAGTATTTTTTTCAAAAATTACCTGTAAATCCGATTTGGTGACAAATGTATTTAGGCTAAATTAAAATCATAAATTAATACATATCGTTTTAAGCATTCTGTATCACAATCTTGTTTTCCATTCCTAACAATAGCAAATAAATTCAAGTGTTCAAAATTATAAATATCACCAGTAATTACGATTTGCAATATTTTTATCATGTATTTTCTAATTTATTCAACAACATTTTAATTTCCCGTGTAAAAAGGTTTTTGTGTATGTACTTATTTGATCTAATTAAAGTTTTTTTTCCATTTCAGGTAATCAACAAAAGCACGACCAAAAAAAGAAAAAGTAAGAAATAATCTATGGTAGAAAATCATGCATGATCTATCTTAAACGTTTCAAATCATTATGAATCCAAGAAAAATAACAATTGAAAACACAAAACTCATTGTGAGATGAATATTTCGAAATGTTTCGAGAAGAAGGCCAATGAAACTGAATATCAATTACCCACTGAACAATGAATTTGTTATAACAGACCGCAAGGAATTGGCAGAGATGGAATTCAATCAGAATGACCCGCCCTATGCTTGTCCATTTTGTAACGTCATTGAGAAACACCCTGTTGGAAAAAAATGTAATGTAATGGTAAAACTTACCTTCTACGTATTTATCTATTACATGTTTTCTTTTGAAAGTCCAGTATTATTCCAGCTCTGGATTTTAAGAATTCTCCCATAATGTATCAACTCCGGTAGCACTTAATAACTAGTTTTCATTGATTGAGCGTTAATTCATAACATCATTCACTCATATTTTCAGGCTGGCTCTAGTCAAATGCAAACCTATCCCACGTAAAAAATCTAGTTACAGTAAACTCGAGTAACTCACGCACAGTAACGTTCCAATCTCAAATTGAAAACCTCGTTTTCCAATGGCTCAACATTTTTTACACAAATTATAAAGCGATCAGCACACAAGCGTTGAAAGTTGGTTAAGTGGAAGCAAGTAGGGCGTGAAATCGTCGCTTGCCTGGGGCAGCGCAGGCCGGTAAATCAATTTGCGGATAGCAGACTACAGCCACGATACTGTGATCGCTTGCCAGGGACGCTAGTTTGTTTACAATACTGTACATAAATTCGTTTTGGAGAGGTGAGCCTCTCTATATATAAGATTTTATTATATTTTGGTGCAGTGAGCCGCAGTGACATTGTGATCGTTCTTTTGTTTTTGGAAATCAAGGTTAAGTTAATGCACTGATAGCATTCAAATATTGGTTAGTTAGCTAGTAGCTTTTTTGTTTCGCGCAGTGATCAATGATAAAAGGAAGTTTTGAGTTAATTCAAGTTCTTATCTATTTCCAAACATCTTTTTATGATCAATGGTTTTGCCGTTTGATCATGAAGAAAGCCGAAATATAAACACATGTACATAGAATAATCTTTACTGTTAAACTTAGATACAAAAAAATAGTGTTTTTTTACATCAGTAGAAATTATTGCAATGGCACGAGTATATTAAGAATGTTCTAGAAGGTTTTCAAACGACATAAAAGATTAGTTAGTGTTTAAAGGTTAGTTTTTAAAACGTAGACTTTAAATTTAGAATTTTCTCTATTTCAAAGCATTTCCTTGACCAGTTACTACTAGTTGGCAAGTAAACAGCCAGATTCAAATAAGGCAAGCCAATACCGCTCGTTTTGTTTTCAGAGTCAATATTATAATTTTATCGTTCCCCATACTTTGAAATGCAAAGTCGTTTAAGCGCTCTTAGAAATCCTTTGATTTCAAACCAGAAGAGAAAACCGATCAAACTTGAGAGCTTTAAATACGAGTATGAATTTTGATTTGATGATGTTTATAATTTGAATATCGGCGTAATATCAAATGAACAGTTGCTACGCGATTGCAATATTTACAAAAATCAATTCATCATTCATTTCATAATATCAATCAGTTCATTATCATCATAATGATTAATTTAAATAAAACAATGTAAATATAAAAAAAAAACATAGTTTAGTTAACCTGATTCATGATAAATGTATTTTGGCTGAACTCAAAGCATAAATTAATACATATTCGTTTAAGCATTTTTTTATTCCATTGAAATTTAGGGGCTATAAGCTAATTTTAAGCATTATCTCATTCTTTTTTCCATTACTAACAATACCTAGCAAATAAATCCAAGTGTTCAAAATTATAGGTAGAGTGTATTTGAGTAAAATCTTGTCACACATTTACATTGAAGTTATTTTATTTCTCGCTCTATTGCCCCATTTATTCATCGTTCTATCAGTTTTGCACATGAAGAGATGCCGAGAATCTCAAGCACTCTACCACTGACTAAGAAATATGCGGATTGAACATAATACTCGTAAACTGGTGTTAACTCACAATTATTTAAGCTTAATCAATAAATAAAACCTAATGTAAAGTTCATAAATTGTAAATAGTCAAATAAACTTTTTATTTATTTATTTATCAATGATTGGAGTGTGTGTCTTCAATAACGAATTTGCGTTTCTATATTGCGCTAAAGAGCCTTTTCTTTACCTTTGATTTTTGGTTTTTATCCAGGCTTTAAAAGGAAATTTAAAAATATAATTTTATACAGTCGACCCGATATGATATAATGCAATTTCAATAAAATAAAATTCAGCCTTCCTCAAAGGATGTAGAAGTTCTTCTTCTTTAGTGAGAGTGGGCAACTTTGTTGACGAGGGTTTATCAAAGCGCCCTAAGTCCTCTGACATGGCTTAACGACTGCCGTACTAGACAAACAGCCGGGACCTACATGTAGAAGTTAAAGTAACGCCATATACATAAACGAATGTTTGTACGTATGTATGTATGTACGTGAATACCAAAGTCATGTCTACTGCTCAATATATCACAAATCACGCACTTTTGTGATATATTGAGCAGTGGACATGACTTCCTAACAACTTTCATTAACAATATTTAATGGTGTTAAAAACTGACTTCACTAATAATTTTCATCTCAAATATCCTTCATCTACTCCCATCTCACTATAACACGTACGTCTCGGCAATTTTCCTTACATCATTGGGAGCCCATTCGTTGGTTCCGGAGGCAGCGATGATGTGCTCGGATATTGGCACGCGATTGCTGCTCCGACCTCCGTTATAATGGCTGAAATACTGCGGCGCGGTTATAGTTTGTGGGTACATATTGTACATATGTATATTGTACTATGTGACAAAGACTCAATCTACATATAATATGTAGGTACTATCAAACAAAGACAAAATCCTAACAATACTTCTCGTGACGTGTTCCTTTTTAGAAGGGTCATGACTTCTCCGCTGAATTTACTCATTGGGGTAGTTGTCTTGAGGGGCACGATATAATTGACAGACAACTTCGCCCAGATCCTTCCACTGAGACGCACGTTCTCAAAATGTTTACAAATAAAACGCTTTGAAAAATAACGATAGGAGGCGATTTGAAAAACTCTCAAAACTGAAATTGGCCACTCTCATTTTGATAAGAAGAAGATGAAGAACATATGTACGTATACCTCAAATTTATAAAATGTGACCTATTTAATTTAATGTAACCTATATGAACCTGTTATGTAGTGATAAAACTTTGACGGGTGTACAAAGAGCTGTATTCTGTTTGGGCGTTTCTGTGGGTGTGGTGACTTGTGGCGCCAACTGATCATTGCTCAACATTGAGATTACTTATTAACCCATTATGTATAGCAAGTATTTTTTTATGAGAATGGTCAATTCTGATGATCACTAAAGTTATCTCCATAAATTACAATTGATCATATTAAATTCAATGTTTTCTTGAAACTACAAGGTTACAACTACGCAACTTTACGCAGGCAGCTTTACGTATGTCAAAAGCAAACTTTTGGTAATAAACATTATTTTTCGCGAATTTTCAAAAATTACTTTTGACGAACTAAACCTACCCAAAAAAAATTACGCGTTTGGTACCAGTTACCTACATACTCCTCGCTGTTATCGGTACGATATATACTACCAAATGCGTAAAATAAAAATACCTCCGTAGTTTTATTACTCGGGCCAGTGGTTCGGCAAAATGAAATGCAGGTATATTTCACAATGATCGTAATGGGTTTCGACGTTAAGATGCAATATCACGGGCAAACTTTCATACAAACTTGTTTTATGAAAATATTAAAATTAAGACGGTGTGACTAAAATAATGAATAATGATGATCCAAATTATTGGTTTTGTAATTTTGGTTATTTTTTTATGACAAATGTGTTGTTTTTTATAAGAAAAGCTCTTTGCGACATCTGAGATACAATTTACTATCTTATTTTTTTATGTGTTTAAGTTTTACGATACGAAACTATAACCGTTAGCTAGTACATAAAAGATATAGATAATAATATCAATAATATTTTAAACAAGAATCCACGGGTGAACCTGCATATTCACAGTTTTTACTGATTTAAGAGGCAGAACTTAAAAACCTCGTCCTACTCACTTATTTTGTAGAATATATCCCTGCCAGACAGGTTGCCTGGAAGAGATCGCTCTTAGCGATAAGGCCGCCAATTAAAACGCATTTTTTTTTTATGTTTTTTTTGTATTGTTTTTTATGTATGTGGTGTTTTAATAAATAATTTATCTATCTATTTATCTAACTTACGAACTATATTTTGTTAACAATAAATTTACCTTTATCTTTATTATACAAGAGTTTGTATAAAAATCCACCTGGGACACTGCATCTTAAACAATTTGGTTGAACGTGGCAGAAGCAGGTGTGCGCGATTAAAGGCATCAAGTGGTCTCATTGGATGAATTATTGCACTTCATTAGCTCTGTGAAATTATTGTATCGATCTGTAAAACTTCATAATAACATTTATATATCTACATATACATATAATAAAGCAGAAAAGGGTTGAAAGTCTAAACATAGAAGATATTTAAAAAAACTTTTTGGAGAGATAGATATAATTGATACTATATACATGTTTCAACAATTTCTTGAAATCTGTTTATGAAAATTAACATTTTTCAAAATTATTATTTGTTTATTTTAAACGCTCATCACGCTAAAACGGCTGAACGGATCTGCATGATTTTTGGTATGTAGGTAGTATGATGTCTTGCAAGTGTCACCTAGTTCTTAATATTTTTACTGACTTGTTAAAAAAGAGGCATCTAATCAATTTGACTGGCATACAAATATGTGACATTCTCCTTTTTCAAGTCTCAAGTGTCCATCTCCGAGAGTTTATCAAGCTGACCTAAGGGCCTCTGACATGGCTTAACGACTGTCATACTATGACAAACAGCCGGGACCTACCATTTAGCGTGTTATCCGACCCACAAGAGCGCCAAAAATGGAATGCCACTCTTTGGTCACCCATCTAAGGACTGATTGCGTCGATATTTGCGTTGATTGGTTGATAGTAATCCAATCTTAACAATATGTAACATTGTTAAGATTGGATTGGATTGATCTATTAAGGCTTCGCTTATATTGACACAAAAAATAACACGTATCGCCGAAAAAAAGCCTTCCATTTTATTTGCATAACCTAAGTTTTGGTTTGATATAATAGAGTCTGAGAGGTATACAGCGTTTGGACGTCGTCCAAAACAGTGTATTGCGATTATGTAAATGCGGAATCCAGTGTTTAACTTAAATACAGTATCTTTAAGCCCAATATTGTATTATTTCATTATTTATGAAAACGTTTCGATAATAATGTGTTTTCTTTTATGTAGGTATGATTTGATTGTCTATCATTTACTCTTCAATTTATTTGAATGAAATTTATAAACATTTGCGTCAAACACTTAAATTAATATGAAAGAAATAGAAGAATCAATAAACTACGATAGCATCTAATAACAAAATAATGTAAGATGGGGTTTCTGTGCACATTTTAGGTGAACTTTAGAATTCAAATGTATGAAATTATTTATTCAATATCTCTCTCTTGAGTCGTATTTCTTCATGACTGAGGGTCGTGACTCCCCCGCAGAATTAATTCGTCAGAGGAGTTCTCTTGGGTAGATAAATCGTGATGGGTGCCCAGGTCCTTCCACGGAAGACCCATATCCACGGATATTGTGGTCCTCAACATGTCGATTTCCTCACGATGTTTTCCTTCACTGCTAAGCGAGTGCAAATCTACACACAACTTGAAAATACAAGCCATTGGTGTAGGGCTGAATTCGAAGCAGGTTGTGTCTTGATGAAAAGCAGACACTGGAACCGCTGAGCCACACTCGATTATTATTTATTTAATAAGTAGCTAAGTAAATAAGGCTATAAAATAAATTCAACATTATAATAATTGTCCTTGTTCAGTGTAGCCGAAGGCAGATAAATGTTTTTCTTTCAATTGGAAGTTGTTTTTATTTTTCTAACGGAGTTTATTTGAGCAAATGACGAAAATAGACATGTTCTTTAGACATGTTCTGTAGATATATATTGAAATATGGCATGATAAGTTTAATTTCAATATTTATGTATAACTTTACCCTACCGAAAGCTTTTGAAAATGTAAACGATGGCTTTTAAAAATATAAAGTTTTCTGAAAATTAACAATATTTTAAAACTGGGAATACGGTATTTATTTTTACGTTTTGGATGTAAAATATTTTTGTATCAAAAAAGTGTGTAGACCTTTTTTAGTGTCAGAGGTTTATTTGCTTCGTAACATTAGTAATCATCATATTTTATTTAGTTTCCTTGACGAAAATTTTACTAGTAAACGAAAATTTTGCCTACTTTTATTTATGCTATTAGACGATGTAAAGAATCAAACTATCCTAAAATAACCATCATAATACATAATTCAAACATCACACAATATGTTCACGGAACTTTAAACAATTAAAAGTCCGTTAATTTTGATTAGATAAAGTTGAGAACACGACGTACGAGTAGTAAGAGTAAATATTCATCAAATTTAATATAGTGGGGAGCTTGGCAGTGTGCCTGCAGCCTTAAGTATACTTGCAGGTACTGTACTTAATTAACCTATGCATGGTATTTAATTTACATTTAATAATCATTTATTTAAACACACATTTCATGAACGCAGTATTCTAATAATGTTACAGTACGTCATAATGCAATGTTGCTATTTACAATTTACATTTATACAATTTAATTTAGGCTGCACAGAATAATTACCATGTGTGTCCTGACTACTGCTGTAGGATTCCCTGTGTTGCAGTAGCCAGGGTTCTTCCGTGGAAACTAATATTATTAGGAGAGTAGATATATCTATACAACACAATACAGAATGACTATTATATTTTATATACATATATGAAACGTTATAGTTAATAATTTAGGGCTAGTTTCTCTAAGTGTAAAGTTTTCACTCGGACACAAAATAACAGTTAAAGATGCACAAACTGTAATATTTTTGATCGACTGTGAGTGATTAAAAAAAGACACATTTTGCGTCTCTGATTGGCATTTCGTCAAAAACTTTTATTGTTTATAAGAACAGCTGAGGGACGGGCTCCAGTTTATAAGTTGATTCACGCATGCTGTATAAATATTGCTTATGGTGTGGTGTTGGTAAAATAACTCACTGTAAAATGAAAAGAAAAACTTTTACACCTTACACAACTGATATAAAATATCTTTCAAATGAACACAATAATCTAATGATGGACCGTAAAAGTATGAGAAAAAATAAGGTGTCTTACGTTAAAAGTAAGGTTTCTGAGGAAAGTTAAATCAAATAAATTTTATTTAAAACAAAAAAATCTAAACATACTACATCTAACAACTACAAAAAACACTTTGTGAATCTTTAAAAAATCCTAAAGGTGGTCTATGTGCTTTAGCTCACTGACAGAGGGCAGCGTGACCAGCATACCGGCTGCATTACCACTCTTCGTCTTATCGAATGAGAGTGGCAAACTTGACTCTGGTGTCGAGAGTTTATCAAGCCGTCCTAAGGGCCTCTGACATAGCTGTACGACAGCTGTACTAGACAAATAGCCGGGATCTACAATATTACGTGTCATTCGACCCACGGAAGTGCCCAAAATTTAATGCCACTTTTCGGTCCTTCCAAGGACTGACCGCGTCGACCATTGCATAACATTGGTAATCGCATGCGATTGCCTCCGCCAGCTGAGCTACGGGCGCTTCTTTTCTTTCCTTTTTTTTGTATACCACGCTGTAAAAAGATATTTTTTATTGTTTTTACTATCATGTTCTTGGTTATATTTTCGAGATAAATGTAGCAGCTCCTCTATCCACACCACAGATCCCTGGTTGCTCCATCACTGCAGCTTAATGCGCAGTTAACCTAAAGCCAAGAGACTGTAATCCAGCGCTTAGCACGGACACTGGCAATATTGCTTCAATATTGTTTTGAGATTTTAAGCAAAATAACAACTTTAAGAAGCGGCTTGATGACTGGTTATAGAAAACAAAAAATCTCTTGTTTACTTGTGATCATTGCTCCAGTGGCCTGTATTATGTGGAACCTAAAACAATTTTGACATAGTGTGATATGGGCACATCAGCAAATTTGCTGCTCGCCCATTAAACAAATAAATTAATAAATATTTTGATATATCACCATTTTTTATGAGACCAAGCGCTATTATATATATATATACGCAATCGGGCGTCTCAGAATTTTATATAGACCAAAAATGTACATATTTTTGAGTGTTATCACTGTACATTATTCCTTTTCCAACTAAATAATTATATAACCGTCTTTTAGTAATTGTTTAGTAAAAATTACCTTGTAACTGGTTCTGTAATCAGAATTTATGTATAAGTAAAATGAGTTACTTATACATATGTACAAAAATAAATAGTAGGATGGCGAAATTTCATACATTTTATAATTATGCGATGAATAGGATTAAAAAATTTCAATTTGACTTGGAGTACCAGTAGGTACCCATGCTATGCCTGCGGTGCTCTCAATCCTATGTAACTAACTGGACTTTCCAATCCCGAGATCCATTTTAAAATATTCCCTTTCGTAATAGCACCAGCTGCCGTTTTAGGTAAATTAAAGAGATGCTTAGCCCAGATGATGTTTTATGATAGCTTTACTTTGTAAAGTTACGACGTCATTTATGTTTACTATATAATATAATGTATAATCTTAAGACCTAATATTGCTCGCATATTGTGGTAGTAGATTAATTAGGTATTGTAGGTATCAGCTATTTGTCTATGATGGTTGAAAATGTTTAACACTAGAGCATGCCACTCTCATAAGATAAGAAATAACTAAAATGTTTGCGGACATTTTCCACAGCGCCATCTATCCCCATAGTAAGAAAAATAGTATATTTAGTAACACTTACCTAAATATTAATTCAGGTGCTACTTTATTTTTCAGTCATTGTGGAAGATTTAATCATGATCTAGGATGATGGGACTCGCTCTAATATTGTTCACTAGATGGCGCTTCTATTTCAGTAGCAATTTTTTTTGACACTGAGGATTTCTACATTTGAACATTAATGGCAATAATTATGTAACATAATTAGTAATTAATTAATAATTATTATACTTTTATATACAATACAATGACTATTATACAATTTGACTTGTAATATGTATTACCAATAAAAAGTTTATCTTGTTTACTTCTTCTGATTTTATCCACTAGATGTCGCTTTTCGTTTCTCTGCCTATGTATTTACAGGTGTGAAAAAAACATCAGAAAACCAATTGTCCATACATTTTGAGCTTCAGAGGTCATTGATCCCAGTTTCTCACGCGTAATAAAGTCCGCAGATACGCGAATACTATTTCGCCCTTCTCACATATAAACGTTTTCGGAAATGGCAGACCCGGGTAAAGGAAATCCGGTCAATATCCGGGCTTATGCAGAACGGGGCAAGACCCGGATCCAAGTGGGCAAGCGTGAAATAATTCAAGTAATAACTCTGAGGTTAGGTTTAGGACCCCTGATATTTTGAGAACCTGCCGAGACTGGGATCCCGTGTGTAGCCTGATTTGATGAATGTAATATAATACCTTATTATAATAATACGTTCTGTGGAATGTAATACTTAGATAGATAGATTGATAGAAGATTCTTTTGTTTTCAACTGTCGGCCTTATCACCAAAAGTGATCTCTTTCAGCCAACCATTATAATATGTATACCTATTTTATTAGTAATTTGTGAGATAGCTGTGTCCCATGGTTCAAGCCGCGATAATTTAGATCCCGGATCCTAGTTTGAACGAAAAGATACAAACAAACGCACTCAAAAACTTTTGACTTTTTAATAATGATGCCATGCCATTTCCGTATTTGGAGGTTAGTATTTAATTTTATCACTTAAACAGCTGAATCTATTAAGATAAAATTAACACCGATATTTTTAAAAGTCTGCATTATATAATACATATAGGTTAATTTGCTTCTTAATAAACTAATAATATACATCTACGAGGATCTCTACAAATATTAAACTTGGTGTGACGAAGGTGTAACTAATAATGTCATAAAATATATACGGCAAAGGACAGGGGCATAAATATGACCCCGGGGCCGATGGTCGTAAAATTATGATCAACAAAACATTCTTGACGTAAAATTAATTATATAGATAAGTTAAATTTATTAAAATAATAAGAAACAATATTTACACATATTAACACTAATAGAACTAAAAAAGAGTATTTACATCTAAACTAAATTTAAACAATCTACATGTGGTATGGAGCCAAGAACGCTGGCTGCATTCCCACACTGGATTGCTATAGAAATCCTTTGCGCAAGGAACCAGCCAGCGTTCTTGTCTCTAGTGATGTCAATCAACATTTTATTTAATTTTTTTATAAAAGACTTCGTGCTTTTACCCCACCTTTTGCTTTTACCTTCTATTATATAGATTGTCATGAAAAATAATTGGATATATTTTTAAGCATCCTAGGTATCGTTTTTGGAAAAGTCTTGGCATTATTTCAGTTAATTGTGTACCTAGTACATAAAAAGCATTATTTTAAAGTTTAATTATATTTTGTATGAATGCGTTCGCATTTTAATTACTTTCGTATTAATAATATGAGTTAAATTTCGCCGCCAGGTCCCGCTAGTTTTTAAAATAACATTACTACTCATTGTATGGAGAAAAAATAACTCAGAAACACCTAGTCGGAAGCCTACTTCAATGTAGTATAAAAATATCACCTATATTGTGCTGAAGATATATGTATGTATTTCAGTAAATGAATCTAACAGTAAACGAATTTACTTAACTCATAATAATAGCTTTATTTTTTATTTAGAAGGCTGGTTAGCCCGGATTAGATTAGAAATAATTAATAACACCAACCTATCACGTAGCGTTCTTACTAAGAAAATGAAGCTACATTTTACAAAACGATTAACTATAATTAGATACTATCTATCAATATAATAAACATGAAGAGGGTCAAAAGTCTGAATAGAGAATATATTTAAAACTGTCTGGAAATACTTGAAGTATTTTGATAGCTTAACTTGTTTCAAAAAATTCTAGAAATGTTGTCTATCTGTTTTTCTGTTCATATGTGTCTCTTTTTATTTAAACGCTTATCACACAGAAACGGCAAAATGGATCGTCAATTTTTTTGGTATGTAGGTAGTATGAAGTCTTAAGAGTGTTATAGGCTACTTTTTATCCTGAAATAATGCGAGCGAAACCGCGAGCACCCACTAGTTATTGTATAAAACCGTAGCAAAACAAAAACTTACTGCACTCGACTCCATATAACAAAGGCACTAAATCTTTCACACTTTACGACGTAGCAGGTCCATCTAACGATGAAATACGATCTGCTACTGCTCCGACAAACTTAACTTTACACTTGGGGAAAAGAAAAAGACGACCATTTCAAGGTAAAATAAGAAGAAACGACCGCAAATAAAATTTGTCCATTTAATGACGAAACGATGTGTGGGATGATTAGTTGAAGAAAGCTTTTAATGTCTTGTTTGGTAACGGTGAGGAATTTATCTTGTGTGTCAACAAGTTTGCAGTTTGTTTTGGTTTTGTTTCACATACCCACTTGCTTAGTTTCGAAAAGAAAAAAATGGTTAAAAAGTGAGGTTAAAAGTTACGTTTTACCACAACATGGGCAACGCGTGAATCGTATTTAAAAAAAAAATCTCCATCTTCTCTGAGGACTACAATAAATTTGAATTTTTGCTTATACAATACTTCAGTATTTTCTCCAATAATTCCGTACATTCACAGGTACAGGTAGCGTCACGACGCGTACATATTTCACATTTACACGACTGAATAAAACCTGTCAATATTGGTTCCTGCCAAAAACTGCTGAAGACGTTTCCGTAAATATTTTTGCATGAAAAATGACAGATCTGTCAAAATCCCCCCTCTACCCCTCTACCCCTGATATTGCTCCTGACTATCGATTACGCACAATTTATGAGTCAGCGTCCCTGCGTCGACGTTGAAAAATGTTAAATTAAATCCGGCCAAAAAACGCGGTGCTTTTGCTTTATTTTTTACATTTTTCGCGGAATATGGAAATGTAATGTTTTATATTAACATCGCTTTCCATGTTTCGGGACAGGTAATGAGGATAATAATAGGCCAGGAGATGGCGCGCTTGTCGGTTAACTGGGCTTATTTTATTTGGCATAATGTTATGTTTATTTTTATATACGTTGAGAACTCGCTTGATAATTTATGACGTATGTATTGTATAAAGCGATTGAGGCTTCGCGAAATTGGTGAGATAAGCTAGTTCCCAGTTTAATGGAAAGCGTTTAGCTTAAATAACAAATAGCATGCCATTCAATTATGTTTGAACTATTCTTTATTCATTAATTTTTAGCTGTATATTAAACCACACTTTCAAACTTACGACAGCGAGTCACAAAATAATTTAGTTTAATTTTGTTGTTTTTCGTGTCAAAAATATTTTTATAAAATTGGTATTTCCTAAGCCATGTTAAATTTTTGCATTTATAAAGTCTAGTAAATTAACGAGATGGTTTATGTGGTGGAGTACATAAGTAAACACACCTTTCGGTGTTCCTGGACTATTCAAATAGATTCAGAGTTACCGAGGGTATTCAAAAGTTATATTTTGTATGTTTTAATTTTGTTTGAGGCCAATACAGCTCAACTGGCTTTGTCAAATAATATTTGCCCTCGAATACTTTGAAAAATAAGTTTGCTTCGTTTTTATGACAAACTTGCTAAACAGAAGTTGAATATTGTTATTTTAAACGGCTTTACTAGTGGTAATCTAGAGTATATAGGTATCTTCTAGGTAAACGTGTTACACCCTAGACTGCAGCAATGCTTAACATCAGGCAGGCTGTAGTCAAACGTAAACCCATCCCACGTAAAAAAAAAACAAAATCGTACATTTTTAAATGGTGGCTTTTAAAAGCGAAACGTTTTACATGTGTGTAACTTTTAGCTTTCCGTTAGAATTAACTTTTGACAAACAAATGTGCGTTAACCTTTTAAAAACATTGTACCTACTTCATAGAAAATAAGTAATACTGAGAAGATTAAATGTATGATGGTCTCGAGCTTTACTGTTTTTTGAGATTCGTAGAATCATTCTATAAATCATTCTTTACGAGTCAGAACAATTACGTCAATCAAAACCGTCAAAAATTTTCTGCTAAATCAGCAACTTTAATTTTATCAATAATACCAAATAAAACGATAGAAATGAACTAAGAAAAAAGGCTATTTTCGAATGCAGGATATAAACTTTAATCTGTAAATGGTAAAAAGGCTTTAATAGGCTAAAGGTTCTCTCGTCCAGGGGCCAGGGAAACATTTTGGCGTATTACCGGCTTACCCTTGTAAAACTATTTGCAGGTTCATTTGTACGTCGCCTTTCATGTTAAAAATACCTACTTACAATACTTATTTATACTTACTTATCGTACATTAGCTTACAGTTTTAGTTAGTGGTTTAATAATAATAAATATTCCAGGAAATTGCACACAGCGCCATCTAGCCCCACACTAAGCAAACGCTTGTGTCATGAGTACTAGATAACGGATATAATACTTATATGTTTATGTATGTATGTTTGTATATTGCATGTTGTAAACTCTTGTCAACTGATGCATTTGTAATAAATGAAATACCTATAATTTTAAATGACAAAATATATTGAAAAAAAAACATGCAAAATTAAACAAATTGTGCTATTCAACTGTGAATAAATCCAGTTTATCTTAAAGAAATAAATTTAAAAATAAGGTATAAAAGATTTTATCGATATCGGCACTGCCGTTTGGTTAGGAGTTACGAACTACACAACTTTTTAAATCATAAATATGATGTAGTGATTAAATCTATACTAATATTATAAAGCTGAAGAGTTTGTTTGTTTGAACGCGCTAATCTCAGAAACTACTGGTACGAATTGGAAAAATCTTTTTGTGTTGGATAGACTATTTATCGATGAGGGCTTATGGCTATATAACATCACGCTGCAACTAATAGGAGCGAAGAAAGAATGGAAAATCTGGAAAAAACGGGGAAAAATATTCATCTTTACAGGCTTCCGCTGCGTGCGCTTCGCAACGGTTCAAGTCGTGGGTAACAGCTATAATTTATAAAACGGAAGAGGCTGTTTAAAAAAATAAATATGATGTCCAAAATAACTATTCCACGCGGACGAAGTCGCAGGCACAGCTAGTTTCATATAAATTTGTTTAGCCGTTTGGGTCATTACAAACTATTAAGCGCACAAAACCATCCACTAACTAACACAGTAGCCGGCTATTCCTAAAATGATTGAATTCAATTATTCAAGCAAATTAGGGACGAGGTGAGACAATCAGATTTAATCTCACCGCGTGATGGCAATCTCGCTAAAAGGAAAACCAGGAGACAATGCCACTACCACAGATTACAGAGTACAATAGCAAGTAAGTTAATAATATGAACATACATAGGTATATGTATGTATATACATATAATAAAACTGAGGAAGGTTGAAAGTCTGAACATTGAAGGTTAAATTTTTTTTGGAGATACTTAGAATTTGTAGAAGAACACGTTAAAACAATTTCTGGAAATTTTGACTGTTTATCTGTTTATCTGTGTCTCTGTTTGTCTGTTTATATAAAGGCATATTAACATGATTTTCGGTATGTAGATAGTATGAGGTCTTAGGAGTTATGTTAATTTTTATCCTGAAATGATTCGAGCGTAGCCGCGGGCGTCCACTAGTAATATATGTATATAACCTATTCAGCCTATCAATAGCCTCGTTTGACCAGCCTTATTCTAGTACAGGCTTATTTCGCCACAACGTCGCTTGTTTGGGTGTCGTTTCACGGGTACATCAGAGTTATGTATAAAAAATATATTTATAAATCCAATAAAAAAAACTATTAAGTCAAATAGCAAACATATGATGACGGCGCACACTTTGATATGAGACTCACATGTTTGAGGACTATAAAATTATCCGCGGGAGGAGATCAAGCATCACTATATAGCCAGACAAATGAATTCCCCAGAATCAGAATCATAAGTCAATGCAAGTTAGTCACGACCCTCAGTAAAGGGGAACACGACTCAAAGAAGTGGATACGACTAAACTAACTTTCCTTGCGCTACATTATTTAATCCTGTTTCACAAGCGCCTTACTAAATGAATAAGCAAGTCACTTCCATTGTACGTCCCGTGAAACATGTGATCTTAACATTAGTAAAGCAGGTCGTGCAAGATTAATAGGAACCTTGCCAGGCGCCTCTAGGGTGCTTGGAAAAATGTTGACTACAACTGAATTTGATATGACTAGACTCAAGGGGATGTTACATAAAGTTTTGTTGTCGTCAGTTGCTGCTGTAAATAAACATTATTCGTCTTCTTATCGAAAGACAGTGGCCAACTCTGGTGTCGAGAGTTTATCAAGCCGCTTCAAGGGCCTCTGACATGGCTCAACGACTGCCGTACTGTACAAACAGCCGGGACCTACAATTTAACGTGTCTTCCGAACCATGGAAGCCATTATAACAAACAAATAAACATTGCTCCGTGGCGATGAAACAGCTACAGTATGTGTGAGGTAGTTTAAACTTGACAACATTAGAGCATCAATTGAAACTTAAGCGAATAGCAAAAAACAATTGTAAGCTATTTGCTTGTAGTTAACAATACATATAACACAGGCAATTATCATATTATTTGTTGGCACTGTAATACATTTCACAAATTATGACAATTATTTTGACAAACAAAAATAAACGACAACATTAAGCTAACAAATCAATTTGATCATCAGTGTGCTATTATATATATATGCATCTTTTTATGAACTATTTATATATACATACATATATAAATAGTTTATTTAAAATTCATAAAAAGTAGAGAGTTAAAAATTAGTTGTATTATAACAAATGGTTTTTTTAAAGTTTGACTGTCTTACGCAAATATCATCAACATAAGCCTTGGCGTTAAATTAACTCTTCTCTCTATTGTAAAAGAGAAACAAAGCCTTGCAACTAACATTAGAAAAGCCACATGAAAGTTTAACATGTCGTGCAATCTTCAAGTGGTACTTCACTAGGCGATGTGAATAAATCAGAGGAGAATTAGGGGTGCAGAGATGGCGTTCGAGGGTAACAAGAGTTCTTAAATAATGAAGCTTGTAAAATAACTTTTTAGATAAGTACGCATTTTAGGAATATTATTTCAATTTATTATCAAGCGATGTGGCAGTGTGGCTTTTCTAACACAGGCACTCTATTTTCTATTTTCTGATATCTATGTCTGCCGCTTTTTTTGCGCGATGCATAGTGAGCCCAATGTTTATTATTTTAAAAACATGTCATTAAAATAGAGAAGAAATATATACCTTACCTTGTATCTATATGGAATTTTGAAAGATGACAGAAGCTCTTCTGGCCTAATGCAAAATGCTACCTAATGGTGAGGGTATTTTCCACTTTTCTATCGTAGCTTGACACATACCACAATCACACGAAAAAAACGTAAAAAGTAGATATCAAAATATTGTACTATGGTATGGCTCAATACACTTTTACGAATTAGTTGTGAGATATTTTTATGCGCTCGTCAACACTGACCTTGTGTCATATAAAAAACCTTTCACTTTTACGACACGAGGGCGGCATATTTTCTGCAATATGCCGCCCAAATTGCGCTGAAAATACAGCTTTCTTAACTATTTCTTATGAAGGGAAATAAAGTCTAAAATATTAGATTTTTTTTCTACAACACAGAAAAAAATAAATTAATAGTTCCCATTCAAATCAACACATAGAATTTGCATGCACTGTTTACTGTACTGTAACTGTTTAGAGGTATTCTACCTCTAACAGGCAAATTTGTGAGACAATCTAAATATATATTTTTAAAACATTCATCAGTAAGTATAATCAATAAAAAAATACACTTTCAGTACACTTTGTCTGTATTTACAAAGTCTACACTTAATTGTTAACATTCGTATACTTCTGTGTAGAATAGCGTGAATTTGTTTCGTCATTTATTTTATTTTATTCGTAATATTACGCCATTTTGCTATTTAAGTTTTTTCATTTCTACAACGTAAGTACTTTATTAAACCTCTGTAGTAACTTTAAGAAACAATTCTGAAAGTCACCATCAACGTTAATTAAGTTAAGGGTAGCAATTATTATTAAGTACCTAATTAGCAGTATTATAAATGTCCTTTTACAAATTATTTTAACAGAAACGAACGATTGAGAGTTCTAATTAGGTTTTCTGAAAAGATTTTTCCTAAAACCTTTTTAGCCTTTTAGATTATTAATGTAATTGGTTACGACCGTATTAATTATTATTAAATAGATAAATAAATAAATAAATTAATTAATAACATTTTTAAACTATTCGGTATTACAAGTACATTTTTGTTTTATAGTTTATTTTTCGTTACAAGGCGTTGTGTTTATTATTAAAAATAAACAAAATGGAACCCAAACTAAAAAAAAAGCATTTGTTGTTTGGAGAAGTTCAAAAATTGTGCATGTTCTCTTAGTCCACTGTCACATGATAACATATTTATTTATTACAATAATTATTAGACTTAAACCAATTACATCCTGGCACTAAAAACGTCGTTAATATTGTGCTTTTCTTAATAAGTCAATTTATCATAATAAACCTTTTAATAAATCCCTATAATTTTAAGAACACACACCAACCCCTATCGCATTGAACTTTTAAATACAGATTCTCTAATTTTAATTTACTAATTATTTGTTGCCAACTCTCCCATATCGTCGAAACCAAAAGAATCCTTCCAGATTTCCTCCACTTATCCCTAACAAACTAGGTCACAAGCTATCTCTGGCCCACACCAGGCGTGCTCAATCTTCCCCACATTCATTATCACTTGATTCATTATCAATTAATATGTAAGGTCAAGTATCCCTTGAATACATAGATGGGCTGGGAGTTTCTGCTGTGTGGGTTGTAGTGGGCTTGTTGGTTTAACATAGTTGGGTAGCCCTAGCCACAAGAGATAAAACTGTTATTTTTCTTCTTATTGTATCGTATTTCCTCATGACTGAGTGTAGTGACTCCCCCGCAGAATTAGTTCGCTACGGGAGTTAACTTGGGCAGATACATCGTGGTGGGGGCCGAGATCCTTCCACGGATGACACGTGCCCTCGGATATTGTGGTCCTCAGACATGTCGGTATACTCATGATGTTTTCCGTCTGTTAAGCGAGTGCAAGTCCACACTTATACGAACCAGGGTGCGTCTGAATAAATAAAGCAAAAGCAGACACTGGAACCGCCGAGCCGTACTCGCTTATGTTATTTTTAAGCGAAGCTAATTTCCATTTAACCATTTTTCGTCTGATTGTAAGTAATCATAATGGTCTAGGATGGAGCGAGTAAATAGTTTAAAATTCGAGCCGAATTAGCAAAAAAATTCAAGTCGCAATTTCAATATTATTGATTTTCAAAAATCAAAGCAAATCTTCAAGGCGAGAGTGAATCGGTTCTTATCGGGTAAGCACGCTCCATCTTAGACCATAGCCCCTTACTTGCTATCTGGTAAACTATGATCAAGTGCAAACCCGTTCAAGTTAAAAAAAAAAAACAAAAAAAAATGTTGATTAAGTATATTAGGTTTGGATATCCGCATTATTTCATCAGTGTTAATTTCGTTAATCAGCGGTAATCGTAATAAAGTATTTTCTTTGCAATATTTCACGTCCCCGCTTTCTGTTACATCTAGCAGTAATAAACATAAATACATACATATACCTACTTACACGAGACCGTAACCAATAAATTTACAGTACCATCTCTTTGCATAAAAACTTATAATATTTTCTAATCCAAACCTAAACCCGACCTCGATAACAAATGAAGAACATCTCAGTAATTAAGAAGACAGAAACAATCTGACACAACATTAATTTTCTCCTTCTAAATTGCTGTTCTCATGAAATGAAACTCCCGACCTCTGTAACCGAGTTGTCGGTTAATAATTGCGATGCTCGATCTTAGCTCTAGTTAATATTTTTATGCCGTTTTGAAAAATGAGGAGTTTTATAGGTTATGCAAATATATGTCTTTGTTTATTTTTTAATGATAATTATATTATTAGATGGTTATACAATGGCGAAAAGCATTTTCAGGATAAATATTCACACTGTTCTTCATCACCATCCTCATCAGCCAAATGAGACCACTGAAGGGTATATAGGCCTCCTCCCTCTTTTCACAATGTTCTTATCTTTTAGGAAATAGAAAGCTGAAAGTTTTGTTTGGTATACTTAAACAAATAAATACAAATAAAAAAAATAAATAAAAACAAGCCTATATTTACTAATTCAGTTTATTTTTTATAATTGTAAGGATAATCGTGTTTCACGCACTATAATGAAAATAATGTAAATGTAAGAGTTTTCATAATTGGATCTTATTACAAAAACATAAAAATACTAATCAATTTTTGACATTAGCTTTTTACTTCACGTTTTTAAGATAACAAAATTAAATTTAACCCGCTTGCAATTTTTAAGATCATTTTACAGCCCTACTGAGGGGTCATTAAGCTAAATAAGCTATAAACGGGGCGCAGAAACGCTTGACGTTTGATGTGGTACATTTTAATTCATAAAGTACCAGTTAAATACATGTTATTATGTCAGAGGTTATCAAATTATTGCTCTACGCTCGATAAACTGCGTAAGAGAGTTGAGAATTTAAGGTGCAGACTTTTATGACTTTACTTGCAGTCATTTGTGACGTTACACGGTCTTAATCGTAATTGCAGTAAAATTTGTAGTTACTTAGATTTTAGATAAACACGTCACAAAGTAAAACAGAACTTAGGTTAAAATTATAGGTACTAAATAAAGTGTAGTGTAAGTACAAAAATTTTGGCTGTAAGAGGGGTTTTTGTCCTGTAACAACACACTTTTACTTGACATAACATAAATCTTGCATCAGGTTTATACTCATAGTTTTAAAAAATCTGGCACTTTCTCATAACTACATATCAATACTATCGTAGTCTTAAACAACCACCACAGTAAATATATGAAGTGCCAAAGTCAATGGTTTATCATCGACAGTCGTTTATTGACAGCTTGGCAAATCGAGATTATAACAGTGTCATACAATAAAAATTATGTTGCCTTATATCTCACTTCTATCTTAAATGCCAGATCAAGACAAACAATGAAAACAACATCTATTCCATAATACTGTAAGTTATCATAGGTCGCTCCAATCAATAGCCTCTGGAGAGCTGACAGTATTATCGCCTGAACAATGATGGGTCTAGATACCACCTATCGCTTTGGCTACTGGCTTAGTGGAAAACCTATTGAATGGATAAAGGATGAGTTATTATTCTTTATCTTTTTGGTTACATGAGAATTCGTTGAGATGGTTTTAATACTTCTTTAATTCAGAGAAGTACATACTAACTTATATTTTTAAGCCCTACTCCATAATGTCGTAGTTTATTTTCGCGATGTGCTTTACCCATCGTAAAGTTTAACGCATAAACTTATAAGCGACAGAAATAAACAAAAATAACCACAATCAGCAGGAATCGAACTTGCATCTTCCATGTATAATATGCCCTGCCCGCTTAGCTAAGAGGAGACCTTTGCCTAACGGTTATGACAGACAGGGCGTCTATCTGGTATATGTAAAAATATTTAAGTAACAGTATTTTGATTGATGTTTCCATGACTTCTTGTAAGCCCCCACATACACCACTTCCACAACAATCACACGAATACACGAATATATTACATACATTTACAACACCTTAACACTCAGCAACACTTCACATATGAAACATATATACGTATATATATAAAGCATATTTAAATACATGTATAGTTTATGAAAATGCTAGCAACTACAAAAACCAAAACAAAATATTGTTAACTTATTTCCAATTTAGCCTTTTTTATTATATGCTGGCAACATTATTGTACGAAGTAAAGATAAACAAATTGTGTAAAACTAGATGCAAAGTACGTAAAGATATTGTGTAAAAAAAAATTGTGTAAAATTATGTGACACTGGGACTGACATTGGGATGAATACTGTGGCTCCACAAACACAAGTTCCGTAAGGGACTTAGCGTGGAGCTCAGGGTTTATGTCGAACGTACGCCAACACAAAGAATGAACCTAAGCCTATTTTAGAAAATTCTTATTATGTACTGTCACTGTGTTTCGATAAATAAAATATTTGTATTTTGTATTGTATTGTATTGTAGGTTCTATTCCTACCGCTCGTAGGTAAATTCTATTTCATGAGTCGTATTTATTACTAAGGAACACTTCAGGGGGTTCTTCGAGCAGCGACAAGATCATATACATTTAGCTTCTTAAGTATATCGGTCTTATCAAGCCATTTTGGCACGAAAGTCATTGGGAAGTTTCTTATGAAACTTTGAGCCGGTTTTCTCTCCGTGGCGCGAATTTATCATCATTATAAGTTCGTCTTTGGCCCGACTTGTATCAGATGTGCCATATGGCTCTGTATGAAGTTTAGTTTTGTTGTATCTAGAATGTTATTTATTCCAGTACAAACGGTGCCTACACGTTACTCTGCCGTCAAACAGCAATATAAAAGTGTGCATTTACGAAATTTGCATAAATAAATTTAAAGTATATATTATTAAATATCTATCTTCAAAATCATTACATTCTGTTGAAGCATGAAGGAACAATTACGAAAAATCTATACTAATTTTATAAAGCTGAAGAGTTTGTTTGTTTGAACGCTTTAATCTCAGGAACTACTAGTGCGAATTGAAAAATTCTTGTTGTGTTGGATAGATCATTTATCGAGGAAGGCTTTAGGCTAAATTACATCACGCTGCAACTAATAGGAGCGAAGAAACAATGTAAAATGTGGAAAAAACAGGGAAAATTATTCATCTTTGGGGGCTTCCGTTGCGTGTGCTGCGAAAAGGGTTCAAGATATCAAAAAATATAGAGGAATAATTCTTTTATACATATAAAAGAATTATTCCTCTTGAAATGAAATAACAAAATGTCCACGACAGTATATGTCTATCTTTTAAGAATATTTCACTAGAACCGTTAGTATGGCAATAACTATTCCATGCGGACGAAGTCGCTGGCACAGCTAGTATATAATATAAACAGGAAAATAAAATGTCCAATATTTTTTACACATTCTATACGACCTAATGGTCAAATGCCTAACTGAGAATATAGAAATAGTAATAAATCTCTAAACTTGTTATATATCCCACATTCCCAAAACTTATGAGCATAAACCCCAAGAGTTTACACCCATCATTAAATATCCTATTTAGGTATGAGTTTATGAATGTTCTTCAATATGTCGAAGTTTAACCATTCCATGGTGTAATATGATAATGTAAGTGATGAACTTTTGTTATTAGGATGGTTTAATAAAGTGTTACAATTTATTCAATAGTAGGATTTCTGCAATCGGTAGATTATAAAGAATTTTTATTTTCTATTCTTTTTTAGATTATAATTATTAGTTTTATAAAGCATAAGTACATAATAGAGGGAAAGGAATATATCAAACTCTTTATTTTATTTAAATATGGGGCGTTAAAGTAAAAGATCTCACACATTATACGTAGCATAGCAGTTGCTAAATTTGTGAATTGTCCCTAAAAAGAAATATTAGTAATAATAGCTCTGAATCAAAGATACGATTTTTTATTTAACCTCACCTAATTTCATCAAGAAGCGGCCGTAGCTCAGCTAGTGGAGGCAATCGCATGCGATTACCAATGTTACGCAAAGGTCGACGCGGTCAGTCCTTGAATGAGTGACCGAAAAGTGCCATTCCACTTTGGGCGCTTCCGTGGCTCGGATGACACGTTAAATTGTAGGTTGTTTGTCCTAGTACGTCATTAAGCTATGTCAGAGGCCATTAGGGCGGCTTGATAAACACTCGAGACCAGAGATGGTCACTCTCATTAGATAGTAAGATGAAGATCAAGGTGTGCGTAGATTTTTACTTTTTTTTTACAAGGAATGGGTTTGCATTTTACCGTAATTCGCCTGATGGTAAGCAATCATAACTTGTAAATAATATCACGTAGGTATTCCACCATGTCACCGTAGCGAGGTTTCTCCGTTACAGTTTCTATTCTGTTCATAGTTCGTTATACCTGCCACCTAGGGATTCCAGTAACTTCCAGTAACTGTAGAATATTGTCTCACCTCACTGACTTATTGTTTACACTAGACCCAACTGTTGTACAACTTTGGAACTAGTTAAAGTTTTGTTATAGTTTAATAGGTAAGTCATTTATTGACCTGGATTTATTAAATAATTAATGAAAGACATTAATGTATAATAGTAGTTTATGCAACTGTCATATAATGAAGGGTATTAAAACACGAGTGTGAGTTTATGAAACGAGCGCAGCGAGTTTCATAATAGTTACGAGTGTTTTAATACCCGTGTTATATGCAGTTGCATACACTACTTTATCTTCACTAATGCAATTAATCAAACAACAAAAGTAAAAGCTGACAATAGTTAATTTTTCATATAATTTTCTAGATTTTTCTGGCAAAAGATTGTGAGATACTTATGTTGCCAACTCTAGAATATCCGGAGGCGTACAAATATCATCGTCGCTATCCATTTTTAACTTTTAATTTGTATTTAAAAAACAAAACACATTGCGAAACATTAAATTCACGCGTACGTGTATTGTCACAGTGATTTTGCCGCCATTAAAATCTAACCAACGAGAGTGCAGCGCGACCAACCTGATTGGCCCTGCAATCAGGTTGGTCACGCTTTTCCGATGTTATAATGAGCTATTACGATATCGATGTGGATATTATAACATCATGTGAAATTGCTTAAATTGAGTGTTTTGTTGTCTGTGCTATAACAGTAGTAATTATAAGTCAAGTATTGGAAACATAAGTAGAATGTTACAACATTAGTGTAGATAATAATAGTTTTCGCGTGAGCTGATGGATATAATTATAAAATAAAATATTGTCTCTCTGATTTTATAACTTTTGATAGTTGACAAAAAGGATCTTCCATGGTTTGTCGTTGATATAATTAGGAATATCAGTTTATTATTATATCGAAGAAACCCCATAGCTCGTATGTAATCACCATAACACGTCTGACACTATCTATATTCTGGATGGGTGACCAAACAGCGAAATTTTAATAGAATTAAAATTAGCTTATTCTGTCGCATGATTTATTATCATATTTAACTAAAACCACCCGTTCCTCGTTTTGAATGTACAAATAATTATATGTACTTACCTGTATGTTGTTCCGTAAAGTCAAACACACAAACCAAGTTAAGTTAATTATATTAGCCAACCTTTCTCGCATCCTTGTCGGAAACAAGAAAATGATTCTGTCATGAATATTTATTTTGCTTTATTTACGACGGGTAACATTATTCTATCCGGCCACCGTGGATATATCAAGTCAGGGACTTGATTTGAATGAGAGAGGCAAATGTGTATTACAATAGATTTCTTTTAGAAATAAAGTAATGACCTACCAATTGACTGCTCTGTTAGCTTACATAGTTGGAAGTGGCTCTGCCTTCTAATCTAGGGGTGCGGGTTCGATTCCCGCATTCATAACACAAGTAATTATGATATTAAAGTTTGTAATTACTTGTGTTGAGTCTGGTCGTTTCTATGTATAATAAGTATGTATTTACAAAAAAAAGTATATGTATAGTATTATGTATTATTATAGCCGCCATCTAGTACCCATAATACAAGCGTAAGCTTAGTATGGGGCTAAATGGCGCTGTGTGATATGTCCTGAAATATTTATTTATTTATTATTTACCTTAGCCATTCGGTACCACTAAAATGTTTGAGTTTTTTTTTGTTATTCCTGTGAACAATATTAATGACAATCTTTTTTTAGAATTGGTGGGTATAGAATCTTGAGACAATATTTAGCAGATAGCTTAGATTCTATTATGAACAACTGTAATTTTTTATGTTACGAAAGAAATAAATAAGAAAGTAAAGAATTAATAAGGACTCTAGTCACGCTAATTTCTATTTAGGCACGCAGTTTGGGGCAAACATGTAGACATCATTACGTTCCTTGACTTGTTCCTCCCATCATTTGAATACTAAGCCTCAATTTTTTTTTAATTATAAAAAATTTCATAAAAATTCAGGTACATATCCTACGTACCCTAGTCCAAGCGCAACCCATGTATCCGTCGTGACAGCCATGTTCAGTAGCAGACGACCCGGCGTAGATCAACTGGTGACTCTGTCCAATCAGGTAATGGCGTCATGTACTCGCTGAATACACGGCTTACATTCACCGTGTGTGTTGTATAGGGCTTTGCAGTGCAGTCGTTTGTATGCGGGAGACGGATTTTTGGATAAAGAAGAACTTTTAGGGCGGCTTTTTGTTGACAAATAGTTTAGTAGTAGTAATAGTACTTTGCTGTATGTACTGCAAAGTTGTAAAAGTGCCTGCCTGACTCCTTTTCTCCGACGGGCAACTATAATAAAAACAAACCAGCTTAAAGTGTATATTCAGTTAATTTAAGAAACATATTCTGTTTTGTGTGCCTTAATAAAATGAATAAATAAATCAACGATCATCAAAGCAAGGTTGACCCGCTTTTTATTAGAGAAGCACGCTCCATCTTAGGCCATAGCTATTGCTTGCCATCATGCAAACTATGATCGAGTGCGAACCAAGTTTTGATTAAAGAGTCTTTTATCTGTTTAGTTAACGTTTGAATGCTTATTTTTGTGAGATTACCAAAATCATGATTGTAATAAACATTGTTCAGTAACTTTTTATCAAAAAATAAATCATGTTTGTATGTGACGGAATTTTTTTCTAAAAGTAAAGTAGTGTAAATGCCAATGAATTGAGCTTGTCAAAAATTCTGTTATTTTTAAATGCAAGTATGATTTTTTTCTCTATTCAGTTGCGGGCTGATATACCTATTTTTATTTGTTTTTGTTGCATTGCGGATTTCGTTTTGCAACACTGCGTGTTTTGAATATTGTTTTGCTGTACGTAAATACAAATGGTGCGATGTGCCAAAAAAGTTGAATTATTTGCGGTCAAGGTTCTAACGAGTGAAACTGAAATTTGGCATGGAATTTCTTGGATAATTTTCATCTGGTTGCAAATATTATACATAATTTATTGTTATAAAGTCCAAGTAATTAATACTTTTGTCAAATTCCATGAATCAAAGACGAGTCCATGACCACCGTAGTTTATTTCATAACAAATATGAATAAGCTTGCTATATATTCAATTTCATGGCCGCTTTCCATCAGACGAGAGGCAGTCAAATGCCAGACTTAGGTAGTGTTTAAAAATTTTAATAATAAATTTTTGTGTATGGAATGAAATCAAATAATTTATTCAAAATCATGTCACGTTACATTCACATAACTCTTAATTGTTTATTAGAATGTAAGCACATTTCAAGATTTAGGTACTTCGTCAATTTTTTTTTATAATTATAATTATTACATTTTATTACCTTATGACTAGCAAACCCCGCGAACTCCGTTTCGCCACCAGATGGCTTTGTATTTTTTTTCTTTTTATATACCTCACGGAGCCCGAGACCTTTCCAACGAATGCAAAACTGTGGAAATCGGTTCGTGCGTTCTGGAGTTATAGAGTCAGGAAGGAAAACCCGACTTATTTTTATAAGTTACTGAGATTACTGAAACATTACCACAAATTTTATAAATACGTATAAAGTAAATATTGCAAAGTTCAACATTGTCCCTGCCAGAATGTCAGTTTATTAATAAAAGTTACGCCGTATCAAAGTTTCAGGCGTAGTGGTCTGTAAACAATTTCAGCTCCGGTAAAAACGAGATAAACGTACGCGTGACCCATGACAAAGGTGGGCCGTATAAAGTTGTCCATCAAGCAAAAATAGCCTTTATTCATGAAAGAATATGAATCATATTTGTAGTTGTTGTTCGACAATTCATTATTTTGAATGGGCGTGGTATAATAGCCATGATGTTACGAGGTGCGAAAAACAGGGCAAATTATCGGATTAGAGTGTAAAGTGTTAGCTTGTGCTTTATATTTATGAAATTGCTTTGTTCCGCAACATTTTTCACTTTTTATTTTCTGAACCTAAACTAAATGAAAGTTTATGAAAAAGCACAAATTTCGGTACGTACGATGAGACTTATCTCCCACCGAACAACTCCTAACCAAATGACTTATCAAAATAATTCAATAAAAAATATTGTTTTGCATGATTTACTAATCTAAGAAATATTTAGTAACTGATGTTGGAAATCTTGAATTGTTCTAGTTAGTTTATTAACTAGTATATTTACTAGTGGGTGCTCGCGGCTTCGCTCGCATTAAGAAGTAAAACTTGCATCCTCTATTTCACACCCCTTTAAACGTGGCATTTCCAAAAATCCTTTCTTAGCGGATGCCTACGTCATAACATTTACCTTCATTCCAAATTTTAGCCCAATCCGTCCAGTGGTTTGGGCTGGGCGTTGATAGTCACTATATCAGTCAGTCAGACAGTCACCTTTGAGTTTTATTTATATTTAGATTGCTTCCAAGCATTTGGCCACTAAGAAACTCGAAATGAATCCCACACAACGTTTAAGTAAACTTTACGAAATCGCTAATATAATTGAAATACAACCAAGTACAAATCCTCGAAGCTAGTGTAAAACTACAACTCTATTTAACATCACTGTAATTTACTTAAACCTGGATTACGCTACTCGCAGGGGATTACTTAGTTTGTCAGGTTTCGTACTAAGTTACAATTTTGTAGCATTTACTTTTACTACCTCGTATAAAGTTTCATTGCGAAAAGATAAGTTTACATGGATAACTTTAACGTTAAATCTCTACTTTGTTGGTTTGGAAATCTATTTTAGGACAGCATATACGAGTAACTATATTTTATAGATGAAATATTGGATTCTGTTATTATTTTAGTTTCTGTTCTCTCTTGAGTTTATTTCCTCATGACTGAGGGTCGTGACTCTTCCGCAGAATTAATTCGTGAGGGAAGTTCTCTTGTGTAGATACATCGTGGTGGGCGTCCAGGTCCTTTCACGGAAGACATATTATGTTCTCGAATATTGTGCTCTTCATAGTCCTCAAATCCACAATGTTTTGCTTCACCGCCACCGGTTACTGTTAATAAACTTGAAATAAAAATGCATAGGGAATAAAATATTGTGAGCAAATAAGTAACTAATTAAATATATTTTTTAGACAATTACCTACATTTGTTCAACTTTCACTCCAAAAGGTAAACATGCCTTTTGGAGTGAAAGTTGAACATAATTCAATTAATTAATTATTAATGGCTTAATAGCTTCCAATCACCCAATTAATTAAGGTAAAAAACTTTTTATTAAAAAAAATAAAAATCATATCGTTTAAAAATTATTCGCTCAAACATTTTTAACCCAAACTAATTTATATCAAAATAAACACCGCTCTTAAATTCAGAGACGGAGCAAAGTTTCACCAATAAATTCTTCTCCCGTTATCCCTTTCTGAAGATTTTCATCAACGATAAGTAACGTTTTAACTGAAATAGGAAATTATGGGAAATAACGAGTATTCCGACTTCCCTTTAAGCTTTCCGCATCAGACTTGGATCATTTCCTCGTTTGAATGTTATTTTTTCCTACTGTTCATAACTCATCTAATAAGAAAATGTTAAGCTATAGATATCTCTCTGTCTCTTGGATGAATTCTGTAGAAATTTACAAACCACGTTCATTTCAATAAAATGTAAATCATTTTACGAGTATGAGACCGTTTTGGTCAAGTGTTATTGATAATTTACTATAACTATAACTATAACTTTTATTTTATTTCGAGAACAATGGAGAAACAGAGATCAAAAGTGTTTCGAATACGTCACAATCCGAAACGCTTGTGTCCCAACTTTTCCACACTAATTGTCCAGTGGAGCTACAATATAACTGTAGTCCATTACATCATGGAGTAGGTGTTGTTTTTATCTTTGTGCTGTTTCACCCAGCAACAAGAAGGGTTGTTAATATTAACGTGTGTGTATCTGTTTGTTTGCTCATCGTAACTCTTACGCGGATAGATCTATTTTGATATAATTACTTAAATGCAGTTTTAAAACTTGGTCCAAGCTCCAGTTTGGGAAAATCACCTTATTAATAACTTGTTTGGATGGGTGACTGTGGGAAAAAACATAGTTGTTCTTACATACGAGAGTGAACTTGTAGAATATAATGCGGGCTGTCAGTCATGGTTCTGCTGTAGTTTTAAACCTTGAGGCCTTTAGGCGGTTTACAATACAAATACAATTCTTTATTGACAACACACTTGTTACAGGTCATTATAGAAGGTATCGACGCTACACTCATACGAATATTTCAAAACCAGAGGTATTCAAATCTAGAGTTAATAAGTACCTGCTGGGTAAACGTGTTACATGCTTGGCTAGCAATACATAATTATCATGGGCTATAGTCAAACGCAAATCTATCCCACATAATAAATACTTACATTGCTTGTTGCATACTTAGTATACGACAGTAAAAAAACAATAATCTAAGCAGTAATACTTTGCCCCATAGTAAGCATTTCCGCAAACAAGTCTCTTTAGGCGTCGGACTGTGGCCGACAAATTAAATTCACCCCCTCGGGGGTTGGGAATTTTGAGCAGTAGTAGTCAGTTCACAGAGCCAATGGCCAGTGGCAGGGGAAATATGTTGGATGTGTGAACTAATTCAGAACCTTTAGAGGTTATAGGTCAGGTTTAAAAGAGAAACGCATTACGTTTTAAACATAACCATTTTTTGTAAGAAAGGCCTAGAACAATGCAATACTGTTATTAAAATTATGGTAAAAATGTTTAAAACTTTTAATATTTTACAAGGAAAACGCCATGATATAAAAATCTACCTGTAAGGTTTCTTAGTAATAAGATCACAAAAAGGTGCAATGATTTATTTCCATTTAAAAACTGAAGTCAGAAAAAGAAATCCGGGATAATTACTTGCCTATCTAATTAATAACCTGTACAGATAAATTTTTATGGTAAAATAGACAAGTAGGTAAAAGATAGAGTACGTGCTATATGAGAAATTATAAAAAAATATGAATGAACAAAAACATACATGACAGAAAAAATCATAAAACTGGGTATATAAACGGAAAACCCAGTTATCCAGTTTACTGTAGGTACCTATACCTACGTAACATTTCCAAGCGACATGCAGTAAAGTTTATTTGACTGCATTCTGGTTCGAAGCCACAGCCATGATACTAGATAGAACTAGTTCGTTTTCGGTTTGATTTAGTTTTCAATCTATTTTTGTTAATAGCTTTGAAAACTTTTCGTATCTGGTTTTCGGATGCAAGTTAAATTGTTTATTTAGTTTTGGAGTGTTTCGATTTTATGTACGTTTTTTAGATAACTATTTATTAACGGACTTCAAAATAAGAAGGTTATGAAGTCTTCTAATTTTTCGTTATTTTAGAACCGATTTCCGTAATTTTTTTTTGTTCCATGAGGATTGTTTCCGAGATGGTTTCATATTTTTTCTCATTCGGTGCAGTACTTTTTGTGAAAAACACCCAATAATTTCATAAATACTTAGTGAATAAAACTAGCTGTGCCAGCGACTTCGTCCGCATGGAATAGTTATTACCATAAAAACGGTTCTAGTCAGTTAATCTTAAAAGATAGACATATATTGTTGTTTTGTCAGATCATTTCAAGTGGAATCATTCTTTTATACATATTTTTTTGATATCTTATACCGTTTTCGCAGCACACGCAACGGAAGCCCTCAAAAATGAATAATTTTCCCCGTTTTTTTCCACATTCTATTGTTTCTTCGCTCCTATTAGTTGCTGCGTGATGTTATATAGCCTAAGCCTCTTGTTATAAGCCTTCCTTGATATATGGTCTATTCAACACAAAAATAATTATGAGTTAATTTAGTTAGTTAGTAGACCGTAGCCTAGTGGTTAAGGCGTTCTGACGGTAGCAGAAATACGCAGGTTCGAATCCTGCCGGTCGTGATTATTTTCGCTCATTTTCCAATAAAAGTTTAATACAAAAAGAATTCTTCAATTCGCACCAGTAGCTCTTGAGATTAGCGCGTTCAAACAAACAAACATACAAACAAACAAACAAACTCTTCAGCTTTATAATATTAGTATAGATTTATATGAAGGGCAGGTTTATTTGTTTTAACCTATGACACCACACTTACGCTATAAAAGTTATAATAAAGAATTACTCCATCTGTACTTACTCAGATTTCAAGAAGACCCAAATGGTGCCCAAAAAATGACGAGTGAAGATCTGGGCTTAGCGTAAGAAGCTTACGTTCGTCCCAATTAATACCCTCCTGACTTCCCCTCCGCCCCTCCTGACTTCCACTCCTCAATACATACCGTACGGCATTAATAGTATAGGTATATCGACGTATTCTTTGAGTATTTTCCCTGTCCAACCAAAGAACGCTGGAATTACTAATGATAGAAAGGTATTGGCGAATTTGTGATCAAATTCAGTCAATCATTCAAGTAAGTGCGAATATAAAACAAGATATTAAAATATTATGTTTTGTTGTACAATGTACAGCATGCTAAGAATTTTGAGTGGTTTGTACATAATTAAATTAAGCATAATGTTAATGAAACTGTGTGACTATGTGTGTTTGTTTTTTCTGCTTCACGATTAAATAGCTGAACAGATTTAGATAAAATTTGACATAAAATAACGTGTTAGTAAAGAGTCTACCAGAAACACTACAACACTTTTTTGTCAGAATTGACGCGGATAAAAAATACACTATAAATACATATTGATCTTTTATGAATAAAATGTATTGCTCTTATTTCTATACGTTCTTTCAGTGGCAAGTTCAAGTGTTGCTTATTTTTTAACCAACTCTTAAAATCACCATACACTAGGTACAGCATCTCAGTAGTTACAGATTTTTAATATGAAATTGAATAAATGTATGTCAAGGGCTACTGATCTTACCTTTTCTAATTCCTTGGTACCTATTCTCCTGAGTATTTCCTCCTGAATTGAATAAGGTCGCCTCGCGAATTTAAGAGCTATCAAATCGAGACAATTCCCTCGCAATCCAAGGAATTTACCAATATTGTGGCCTACAGTACATTTTCTGTTAGAAGAAAGTCTTTGTAAGCCGATGTTGGCAGTTGATATGTATGCAAATATATTGAGTCAGTATACAATATGTTTACAACAAAAAAACTGAATAATATATAACCCTAAGCATAGGTAATCCAGTATCTGCTGAAAATTTGTGTAAGGCTATGTCGTTTAGTCACCACATTTTATCATTTACATAACTTTATAATCAAGTGTGGCTCAGCGGTTCCAGTGTCTGCTTTTCATCCAGACACACCCTGGTTCAAATCCGGCCCTACACCAATGACTATTTTCGAGTTAGTTGTGGATTTGCACTCGTTTCACGGTGAAGGAAAACATCGTGACAACAAGCTGTATGTGGGTCTCCATTTCGCTAAGGACAGGTGCAGATGGACATCATAAAGGAAAAACTAACCCGTAGAGGATTCACAACCCTCAGTGATGAGGACTACGACGCAAGGAGGAGAGAGGATAATACACACGAATAAACCCAACATTGGTAACAAAATAAGATACATCTGTGTTTACTCCAGGTTAACAATTACTCACAAAATGTACAATATCACGTTAAATAACGGTTACAACAGGCATATTTAAATCACAAAGACAAAAAGCTTTATTCTCCCGATCTAAGTTACTCCCATTGCTCGGAAGTAAGCAAAAGATTGTTCTCTTCCTGTACTTAAAAAGCTCATTACATCACAAAGCATCCAAAACATCCCCGGATAGGTAACAATTTGACAATACACCTTGTAGATGTGTCATTGTGATAATATTTGAGATTGTGATAAAAAGAAAAAAAAAATAAACATATATATTATAACAACATCTAGCCAACTAAAGAGTATGATTCCACTCTGGTGTCAGAATTTTTTAATCGCCCTAAGGGCGTCGACATGACTTAACGACTGCCGTACAAACAGCCGGGACCCACTATTTAACGTGTCATCCGATCCACGGTTGCGCCAAAAATGGAATGCCACTTTTTGGTCCTCATCCAAGGACTGACCGCATTGACCTTTGCTTCATTGGTAATCGCATGCGATTGCCTCCGCTAGCTGAGCTACGGGCGCTCCTGGTGAAAGATCTACCTTGGACTACTCTGATTGCATTTGCAGGTGTCATTTCAGGTGATTTGGTTGTCAAATGACTGACTGTATGGTGTAAAAAAACATCTATTCGTTTGAAAACTAGTTGCAGTCGTGTTATCCTTCTTCTACTTATCGAATGAGTGGCTAACTCTGATGTCGGAAGTTTATCAAGCTGCTATAAGGGCTTCGGACATGGCGTAACGAATGTCGTACCATGGTTAAAGCACCGGAATGTACGATTTAAGTGGCATTATATTTTCAGTGGAAGTATCTGGGTGCCCTCTACGATGTATGTGCCTAAGAGAACTCCCCAACGAATTGATTCTAAGGGGGAGTCAAAACCCTCAGTAGTAATTAATACGACTAAGGAGTGAGAGATATTTTGGACGCTTCCGTAGGTTGGAAGACACGCAGTTGTCTTACAGATAACAGATTAATAGGAGTCTTCCATCCTCTTTGTTACGGTATCAAATCTCAAAAAACCTGAAACATCAATTGAATTTGACGTTCCATTATATTTTTCGAGGCTTACCGCAGCTTAGAGGCTTAGCGAGGACGTTTTTCATTTTTTGTGGATAAAAAACACTTTGGGCGTAATCCGCCGACACGTCGAGGAAATTGTGGCGGAGGGAAAATGTATGGGTTGTGTTAATAAGGGTGTAATGGAAACCTTCTTCGTAAGGGGATGTTTTAACTAGGATATTTTTTAATTATAAAAAGGTTTCAGTTCCTTTTTTGCATACATATGACTGTATGTATAAATATGTGTGTGTAAGAGCAATATAAAATAAAATATTTTATTTGTAATTAATACGATTAGTACTTAAATATTTTATGTTTTATTTTTTTAAGGGACGAGCATGCATACTACAGTATATATCCTGTGTTTGAACTGAGTTTAGCAAATAGACATAGCACTGCACTAAAAACAAAAAAAAATGTAAAAAAACTGTCCACCAACGCAGTGCTTATATATATATTTATTAACGCAAACCAAAAATCCATTACAATACAAAATCTACCGGGTATCATTTTTTCATTTAACAGTTGCCAAGCTGCTTTACGTTTTCCCCAAGGTTTTTATCTCCACACCATATAAACAAAAATGTTATGGCACTTCAAAACGTTGCCCCATTCGTGTGAGTTGGCACATCATTTTGAAGAACAGTAGCTATTTATGATAACGAGAGCTATTCAAATAATCACGTGCCCGTACAGTCTCCTTCAGCCGAGATGTCTGTACATTACAGAACAAATGGGCTCACTCATCGTGACTTCTTATCGAACTAGCTGTAACCAGCGGGTTTGCTCGCGTTTATCCGAAAAAACTTTGTTTCTTAGGGTTTATACCTAACTTTACATGTACAATTGGATGAATAGTTATATACGTTGCTCGATTTTGGTGGGAAACTGAAACATACAGACAGATTGATTTGTTTTTTGTTAAAGATTCATTTGTTTAGTAAAGATTTGTTTTTCAATCAATCAATTCCATTATGTATTAAGTTTATTACAATCATTGTGTTTTTATTATTCGTAACGTGACTACTTCTAATTTATGAATAAGTATTGAACTGAAAGCAAAGAAAATAATGTGCTTTGCATAAAATTTTCTTCCATAACACCAACAAAATTGACTTAAAACAAATTCCCTCAAACTTTCCCGTTGATCCAACTGACCTATTATGCGTTAACAAAGCAAAATCTGAAACAAGACATTTTCAAGAATAATTTAGTCGGAAAAATATGAAATAAAAACAAAGCAGGGAGTTCTGAAAATACTCTAAGCGTCCCTTAATGGATCCTACACGTCCTCAAGTATTATGAAGACAATGGGCCTGCCAGTTGTTACACTAAATTAAATAAAATATTATTCTCTGGGGTATTTGATTAGGCTTCGTATGTTTGTTTTGTAATTTCTGTAGTTTTGGGAGTAAAATGTTAGTATTTTTGTTCTATGAACTAAAGTTACCGGTGTCGAGAGTTTATCAAGGCATCCTAAGGGCCTTTGACGTGGCATTTTGACTGCCGTACTAGACAAATAGCCGGAACGGGATATAATTTAACGTGTCATCCGACCCACGGAACCTCCCAAAATGGAATACTACTTTTCGGTAACCCATTCCAGAACTGACCGCGTTAAAACCTATTTTTTTTTTTTTTTTTTTTTTTTTTTTTAACCTATGCTTAACATTGGTAATCGTATCGTATATCTGCGCAAGCTGAGCTACAGGCGCTTCGTTATCATGGATGATTGAATTATCAATAAGTGTTTCAAAATAATCATTCATAAATTTGCTATAGATGGCGTGATGCGTTTAATTTCATCCAAATTGTCAGGAAATTTTAAACACCGACCGGGTTTTTTATATACTACCAAATACTAATCTAAGACGAAAACGGTCTAGTGAACAACTAGTAATTTATCTGTGAATTTGTCCTAACACGATTTGCCTATAAAACGTAACTTTGTTCTACCGGGGAAAATGATGTAAATTAAGGATAAATTGCTACTCGGCCCTTTGTCGAAGACAGCTCTAGGCTATAAAAATTGAGATATTATTTTCTTACCAACTCAACTTTACTAATCTATTCGGTTTGACAATATAATTGTTCATTCGTTTGAAATTATGTGACTTAAGACCAAAGAATACTATTACCCTTAACGGTAAATTCGTCAATGGGCTGATGAAGCTTTGACACGCACGCTTTCTGCAATTAACGGTGTCAATTTGAAGCCAATATAATTGAAATCGTACGACGATTATCGCTCCATAATAGTTGAATTTGGGAACCATTTGTGGAGGTTAGAAAACTATTACCTAAGTGATTAATTTTTATACCACAATGGGTTTGTTATGTAAGGTATGTCAAATATCTGCTTCGGAGTTTTGAATGTGTGAATGAATTTGACTGTTTTTGAGACAGATTAAAAAAATAACAAAGGAAGTAGTTTATTAACTGTACCGTTTATTCAGAATTGTAATATAATAACTTGAATAAAAATATGTCAGATACATAATTTGCAAAAAAATTGAATATTCAATTTTGTCGTGGTGTATTTAGTTCTAATAAAAAAAAACAAGTATTGAATAAAAAAACAAAACTCATGTCCTAAATATTATAGCTATACATAACCATTGTGCTAATAGCATAACCATTACTTACTGTACATAACCATTGTACTTATTACCATAAAAATTCAAATACCCGTTGTACGTTTTATAAAATTTCCAAGTTCTATTCCAACCTAATGAGGTGCCATCATAGACTTATAAATTGGTATTTTAGCATTCTAAGAATTCGAGAGAGAATAAGTAATAGAGCACGTCCAACTTTCCTCATTGTCTGAATAATAATGGACTTTAAAATTGTATGACACAACTAAAGCTCTAGCCTGACTTTGCGCGGCTACAATTTTACAATGTATTTTAAGTTTTTAATCACTTATTAGAAGTTTGATGTCAATTGCACTGATACTCTCATGTTTCATTATCTTGCCAATGCTATATTATTGATTTTGCAATAATTTCTGAGAACATATTTTTTTTTTTTTTGTGATCAGCCGCTCATTCTGAAGTGTGTGGAAATGAGTGTGGATTTTGCGCCTGGCAGTTAGTAGACCGTAGCCTAGTGGTTAAGGCGTTCTGACGGTAGCAGAAATACGCAGGTTCGAATCCTGCCGGTCGTGATTATTTTCGCTCATTTTACAATAAAAGTTTAATTTAATTTCTGAGAAACCGTTATTTAAGAACAACAATAATTGAAGAAAACCAAATAGAAATTAACCTTAACGTTCTACTTCTAACTATTACAAAAAAAACCCTTTTTAAAAAACTTAAAGATTGTCCAAGTGTTTATGTTCAAATCAAATCAAAATTGTATGTTGTACACAAATTACAAGAATCAAATGTATTCTATTTAAATGTGTTACATACATAATTTTAGACTTCAATACCTACTGGTAATTTAATCAAGCGATTAAAGTTAACCTACCTTAAGATTTATTTGTTCGTCACCAATAAATGATAGGTATGTATTTGTGCAAATGAGATTTAATAATTTACGGAAATGTTCCATCATTTTATTTCCATTGTTCTTTTGTTACAAAGCTATCAAGATCCATTAATAATTTAGATTGCCTAAATGAAAACTCGATTAAGAAAATGCTTAAAATTAATGTTTATGTTTTGGTTGTGCCAGCGGTGGTCGTGTTTCAAACAGATGTTTCAATATTAACTGGCCAATTATGAGGGCTTTATAATTAATTTTATTCGTGTAATTCGAAATTGGGTAAATTTTCTAGTCGAATTTATAAGGCATTTCTGGCAACGTATAACTGCGTAAGGTGTATTTTATGAATGAATGCATTAGGAAATTAATAATAGGTATCAGAGAATAGTGTTCACATTACCTAATCATGTAATCTAATAAAATACGTAGTTAAAATACATCAAACGGATAAACTATCATATAAACACATAAATTTGACTCTTTTTTTACATTAGATAGACTCACGCTTGACTACAACTTGCCTGATGAAGAAACTGGTTTACTCTCGACTTGAAGACCGACAAATTATAGTTCAAGGGGAATAGAGATTCGGGCAAGGAGTTCCACAGTTTGGCTGTTCGCACGATGAAAGTCGAAGCAAACCGCTTGGTGCGAGTCTTTGGAACCTCAACTGTATAACGGTGCCTTCTTGCCGTACCTCTACTCGTACGATGGTAAAATGGGGCTGCAGGAATTAAATTTTGCAATTCCTCCGCACACTCTCCGAAATGCAACCTGTAAAAAACCGAAAGACTGGCCACTTTACGGCGGTGCTCAAGGCTTTGTAATTTTGAGCTACAGAGTGAGTCTTCCGCGATGAGCTTTTCAGCCCGCATCTCAATTAACTCCAACGCCTCAAGCTGGTACTTGGCAGATCCATCCCAAAGGTGCGAACAATACTCCACTCCTGTTAATATTAATAGTTTTAATGTCCCTTGGTTTTTTATACCAGTTTGTTGTGGAAATGAAAAGTTTATAAAAATTATATATTTTTAATCTTATTATCATTTTCTCGATAAAACTAAAATAGATTCTCACCTTTTCAAGGAAAGTTTAGAGACAATAAAACGAGACTAGATTCTTCTAGGACATTCCACATTTCTATCTACAATGTAAGATTACACTCGTGGCGTTATTGTATCGCGCTACTATAAAATGCTGCTTCACAGTACAAGAGAGTCTCTTTTCTTTGACACTACCGTTTGGATCAACGGTAGATCCACTGGAAAAAGTGTTGATTATGCTTCATACAGCGCAAAAGTGTAAATGCACAGTTTAGGACAAGAAAGGATAGCGTCAAGGTACAAGTACAATAACATAAGCCAATATATAAGTAAATCATAGAAAAAAAGTAAAATTAAGGGACTCTGACTTGATTCAATATATCCAAGGGCATGACAATGGGCAAGCCGTCCGTAGAAGGAACTGGGCACCTACTACACTACGATGTATCTGCCCAAGAGAACTCCCCCAACGAATTGATTCTGAGGAGGAGTTACAACCCGCAGTAATATGAGGAGGAGTTAATAAACGCTCATGATAAATTGTTAGCAATACCTACCTATTAAAACTTACATTTATTTAAACAATAAAGATATATCTTTTATCTCAGTAGTGTCAAAGATTAGTGTCACGGGGATTGGTTGACGAGAACCAGTCGTGTTGTCAGTAGGTATGTCGAGCCTTCTGCTGCTAAGTGTGTGCTGCATTTGAAACACTGGACTGGTGTAGATTCTTTCAAGTGGCAGACAAGTAGATTCTATTAATTCTTGAATAAATATATTTCGTTATTAAACAAGGATTGTTAGTAAGTTAACGAAAAACTTCTAAAATATTGTTAGGTTTATCCTGGTAAGATTCAGAAATTTTCGTTAAGTGATCATTGGAAAGCCTGGAAGAGATCGCTCTATGCGATAAGGCCGCCCAATGTACCTAGGTTAAGTAATTTTACTATAAATTGTTTCTGTATTTTGTTTTCTGGTGTACAATAAAGTTATATTGATTGATATTGATTGATCATTGATTTATAGACAGTAGAAGAAAACTAGATATTTGACCAAGAATCACCTTCAAGTGAATAAGACTATAGTTATTATGTACCTACTTTAATAAAAGTATACATAAAATGGCAAATACACATGGCTTTGCTCGCGTTGTTTTAGTACAATAAGTAGGACATGTCACTTTCAAGACCCTTACAAACTAAATAAATCCTAATACCTACTAGCATTATACAAAATCAAAAAGAACCGTGGCTCCACCACCAACTGAAAAGGAAACAAACATACCAAAGTTGTTTCACTTTGATACAATTTTATGATTATTTCTTCAAGCAATAAATCAGCCCGCATGTATTCACAGCAAACATACTTGACAGCACACTTGCTCGATATGAATCATCTATGTATTTATCTACTTGATAGCCCACTGTCTTGATGCAAACGCTCATCAAATATCCCGCTCATCCATCACTCCAGTCACTTGACATTATACAGCTTCAAAACAGAATATTCTGAAAACTGTAGTCGACTCATAAATATTCATATATTATTACAGAGTTGTTTGAAAAAGCATGGTCTTTGAAGTATTTTTAATTATGGGTAATTGTTATAAGACGCATAAGCGAGTGTGGCTCAGCGTTATCAGTGTCTGCTTTTCATCTAGACGCACCGTAGTTCAAATCCGGCTATACACCAATAACTTGTATTTCCAAGCTAAGTGTGGATTTGCAATTGCTTACCGGCGAAGGAAAACATCGTGAGGAAACCGACATGTTTGAGGACCACAATATCTGAGGACATGAGTGGAAGGATCTGGGAGCCAAACACGATGTATCTGCCCAAGAGAACTCCCCTAACGAATTCATTCTGCAGGGGAGTCACGACCCTTAGGCATGAGGAAATACGATTCAAGAGAGAGAGATTATAAGACCCTTATTATGATATTAGATACTTGTATTAATTTCTCATGACTGAGGACTGTGGTTCACAAAAGATAATTTCTTCAGAAAGTTTAAAAATCCACACAATATCTTAACACGGTATATGTGAATCATAAAAAAAATTTGGACATTTCTTAATCAATTCAATAAGTACACTAAAACTGGTTATTACGTTATTTTTACGAAGTTATCGTAAATGTCATAATAAAGTATTTTTAAGAGGCCTAGACGACACATACATATTTTATGACTATTCCATTAGATTATATAACTCTAATGTATCATTATGTAGGTACCTATAAATCCCAACACAAAAAAGATTCTAGAATTAGGTAATATTTCCTTAAAAAATCACAACATTATTGTTGTGTTTCTTTCTTTCTGTTATCGGTAAGTGCGGCATTATCGCTCTGCGCAAAATCACTTTGATAAAGATAAAAAAATATGATTTTTTTAATAACTTAAGACGTTTCCTTGTATAGTATCCTGTAACCCTGTACAGTCTGCAACAAAAGAGATACGATGCAGTTTTTATAATGAGCTCTTAATGGAATTAGAAAATGTTTATACCGCTCTCTTGCTTTGTTGACAATTTTCTTTGTACTGTAAATACAGTTGGACTTCTTTCTTGGTTGGTCGTTCTTGATAGATGTGTTTTTTTATGATTATACTATTTTTTCTGAAAACTGTAAATACATGCAGTTACCTAATTGCTTGGTTGGTTAAGGCACTGATTGTTAGCAATAGCCGTATAGCAATCGTTAATAGCTATGTTTATTAATACGAATAGTTTTGTAATCTCTCGACACCAGATATTGCCATTCTCTATACTTTCATATGTTTTTTCTACACTAATGTTGTAACATTCTACTTATGTTTCCAATACTTGACTTATAATTACTACTGTTATAGCACAGACAACAAAACACTCAATTTAAGCAATTTCACATGATGTTATAATATCCACATCGATATCGTAATAGCTCATTATAACATCAATAAAACGCGACCAACCTGATTGCAGGGCCAATCAGGTTGGTCGCGTTTTATTGATGCGCGCAGCTGCGCTCTCATTGGTTAGATTTTAATGGCGGCAAAATCACTGTGACAATACACGTACGCGTGAATTTAATTTAATAAATTAAAAGTTAAAAATGGATAGCCACGATGATATTTGTACGCCTCCAGATATTCTAGAATTGGCAACAAAAGTAACTCACAATCTTTTGCCAGAAAAATCTAGAAAATTATATGAAAAAGAAATTGTCAGCTTTTACTCTTGTTGTTTGATTAATTGCATTAGTGAAGATAAAGTAGTGTATGCAACTGCATATAACACGGGTATTAAAACACTCGTTCCTATTATGAAACTCCCTGCGCTCGTTTCATTAACTCACACTCGTGTTTTAATACCCTGTATTATATGACAGCTACATAAACTACTATTAACAACTGTTAAGTAAGTTTGCTAGTCATTGCAAAAGTGGAAGAACTATTCTATTTTAAGTATCTAGTACATATAGGTATGTATTTGTGTAAAATGTACGCTTTACTACCTATGAGATAGATTCTAACTAGGGTTTAAAGGGTAAGGTTTCTCGATGATTGTTTACCGTCAAAAGTTATATCAAAAGATAAAAAAAGATAAAAGATTTTTATTTGTAAACAAATAAATGGGTTACAATATAGTGTTGCTCTGCCTTCTACTGTAGTGTTAACTGTGTTGTAGAAGGCAGGATGTTCCAGGGGATCAATTTGTTTACAATTTAAATAAGTAGTATAACCCTTGATTAACTTCGTGAAATTTACTAACGTAATTAACTTGTATGAGTCAGTGGGACTCATATATTTTCTAAGCGTGATATTCTCAAATAAAACAATTTTTTTTCAATTTTTTTTTTATTATTCATATTAAATATTTATTAAGGCACTAGGAAAAAGTATCAAAACTGGACAGAGAGAGAGAGAGAGATTTCAGAGATCCTCTTAAAAATTAAAGAAACTTATTTTATCAGTCTCAAAAAACAAAGGTATTTTAAAACCTCTACAAAACTATGAAATATTCGTAACTTATATTATGTTTTTATGTTTTTGGACTCTCAAAGATATACAAATTAATAATAATAAAACAAAAATGTATGCTCCAATACAAAAAAATAAAACGTGCAATGGGTTTTGGCACTGCTTACAGGCAACGACGGCATATCTTTTTCGAGCAGGTCAAACATATTGGTTTCATACATTTGGTGCATAGATATGCAGTCTTTGTTCTTTTTTTGTAGTGGCACATATAGGTAGCAGTATTTTTTTTCATTCCTAGGTAGCTTGTCTTCAGTTTCAGGGTGGTTCGCATCTTCAGGAATGTCTTTTTTCAATATAGATGAAACCGAGCAGCGAACTTTGCGTGGCAGGCGAGTATTGTGCAGACGTGTCATCAGATTGGCTTCGTTTAATTTTTCAGCAATGCTTTTCAGAAAATTCATTCTGTCAGTTTTGGCACGTCACTTTGGCTCTCATAGATGACTTGTGCATTGCAACATGACATATCAATGACCCTGAAGAACACAACCATAGGCCAACGCTGCGTTCGTCTATTGCACGAGTACACGGAACACTTCTGGTCAACCAAATCAACACCTCCTTTGGTTGAATTGTAGTACATTATTATTTCAGGCTTTCCAGTATTGGCATCAATTTTGTTGTCATGGTGCATGGAGGAGTAGAGCACTACAGACCTATTTTTCTTTGGGACATAGCTAGTACCTTGTTCATCGTCACTCTCGTCATTCAAAACATCTTGCAGCCAAGATTCCAAAACGGAATCCGCCCCATCTTCATTCATACTAACGAATTTATCTTGTTCTGGATTCATTCTGCAAACCAAAAAGATATATGTTATAAGCATATAAAAAATATAATTTATATCAATAATAACGACAAATAAGCAACATTCGAAAATTGAAACAAATAAAAAAATATATAGCACAATTCACTTGTATGAGTCCTTGGGACTCACTCGACGCAATAACTCACGTATATACGCAGTGCCGGCACACGTCCTCTCGCCTCCGCGTAGCCCGCGACACTGCAGGAAGGTACTGAGACGGGGGGGAATCTAGCCGCTCAAATGTTACAATTATGGAAGTTTGAAATTTTGATGTGAGTCCCAGGGACTCAGGAAGTTAATCAAAGGATAAAATTATTAATAAAAGGTTGTGTTACAAGTATATTATTAAGTGGCTATCCTAAAACTAACTTAGCCTAAATATACATATTACTACTAAGTTAATAAAACAAATCAAACCACGCCATTGTGTGTGTGTGTGTGTGTATGTGTGCCGGTGTGTTTATCATAATTATTAATTTAACATTCGACATAAAAAAATACATAATATGTTAATCAGTGCCGCTATTTCTTGATTAAAATAAAAACCAATTAAAATTTAAGCGACAGCCTAGGTATTTAAATTACCCACTCCTGAGTAGGTAAATTGAGGCAGAAGATAATCAGAAGAATTAATTCAGAGAGTAAGAGAGGATTGTGGTTAACCATCGATAAAGGAATTCACACAGAATTTAACATTAATTTGACAAGAAGACTACATAATTTTACTGGAAATTAAGTGAATCTGTTCTTACTGGGTAAGCACGCTCCATACTAGACCATAATGATTGCTTACCATCAGGTGAAATACGTATTTTATAAATTGATAAAAAAATGCTATATGTATGACAACCCTTATTGCTCTATTTGAAAGAAATTCAAACAAAATGTCTGCTGCAGTATGAATCTTTGGATAAACGTATGATATCTATCGTAGGAAATTAACATCAAAATTATGCCATGTCAGAGGGCCTTAGGGCGGCTTGATGAACTCTCGACACCAGGGTTGGCCACTCTCATTCGATAAGAAGAAGAACATCAAAATATAATTTAAGATATAAAAATAATACGATTATTTAAAATTAATAAACTGCTTATGAATAAATCAACTTTTAATATAATGTCAGTAATCTAAAAGTTATTATGCAGAAAATACTGCTGCATGTCCGTGAATTTTAAGGCTTCATTTGGCTCATTTATTTAGATATTATAACCAAATACAATACAATACAATATAACTTTATTATGCACACCAAAAATAAATTACAATATGAAATGAGCTTAGACTATAAAAGAATGCACAAGTGGGCGGCCTTATCACCTTGAGTGATCTCTTCCAGGCAAATACATAATATATTCGTAACAGAAATTGACACATTAATTATTCCCCAAACGCAATAAATTCCAATATCATCTGAGAATTCCCACAACGGGTATTAAAATTGCCTCCGTTCTATATTTTGCGCATATTTCAGTCAATTAGTTACTCGCAACCTCGTAAAGCCTTTCAGAAATTACTGAAGCATTGGTGGCTTGACAATACAAAACAAACTCACCCGTATGTCTATAAGCATACGATCCAAAATCGGAAATCGATAGATACTTTGAGTAGATTACAACAGGTGTAATAATAAATCGTAGATATCATTTCAAACCGTGCGGTGTTTAAGCATGATGGATGGTTCTCAAAAAACGATTACGCCATAGTTAAATTAGATCATCTATCTCTGAGACGGCTGTCGATCTTAAATTCTTGCGTAAGTTTTTTGAGTGGAATGAGTGGAACACGAAAAACAAATAATACACAAATATAAAAAAAAAACTAATATTACTCTTATTCTTCTTTCTATTATTGTATGCGAACGACGAGTTTTTGTATCGTTACTAATTTAAAGTTTCACCCAATATGCGTAAACGCCAAGAAGGTTGCAATCGTTGAATCACTCAAAACAGTTGTGAAATATTGGTCATCGCACCTGAAAAGGCGACCCCCGGTCATGAGGAAATACGACTCAAAGAGAGATCTGAAAAACTTTTTATTAAGCTTAATCGCTTTTTTTTAATCTGTACCTACGAGCCTAAATTCAGAATTCTTAGTATATTCAAATTCATAATCTTCATTTATTCATAAAATATGTCATACGTATGAGGTAAATTGGGTTTGAATTATTTTCTCGCCATTAGCTGGCTATTATATTCCTTACAATAACGTTAGAACTAATTCATATCTATGTTGTTCTTGCTGCTGCCGTTACAGCTAAAGTGATTATTGATCATTTTAAATCCTTTTCTAACAAATTATTCTCAAATATAAATTAAAATAACAAGTTGGCAGTTTCAGTTGGCAAGTTGGAGTTTATTCCATCTGATTTTATATAAATTGCAAGCTCAGTCTGCAAGCAAAGTTTCTACCTCAGTTAGACGTCGATCTTTGCTAATATTATAATGGAAAACTTATTCTTTGGCGGTACAGGAATACTTAACGGATATTTTAGCTTGTTCGAGGGTAAGCAATCTGTTCTGATGAAGAAAAGTTCGAAATCTGAAATGTGACAGGATGTCCAACACTGTATTTTTTTTTAAATAACAAATATATATATAATAAAAATAATTTAAATTAACATACAATCTTAGCGTTATCTTAGCGTTTTTACAACATTTCATAATTAAAACAGGTACCATCATCATCATCATCCTCATCCACAGCCCTTGGGATCCCACTGCTGGGTATAGGCCTCCCTTTGCATGTGCCATCTGAAAAAAAAGGAGGTACCATAGTAATTGATAAATCGAAGACCTTTTTCACGCACATAAAAGAGGTATTTATATTTATTATGCTAAATTGAATGATATTAATTTTATAACACTTTCTACTTACCACATAAAATATTTTTCATTACACATTTCAGTACCTAAACTAAATCCTAGTAATTTCTCGTTATTCCAAGGTTTTTTAAAACAAGGACACTTCCTCGATCCGTCCCAAGAGAAAACTCGAAGAAAACTGTTGCTATTGCAGTTTACTGCTTTTCTTTTTGTGCACTCGAGGTTAATTAAAAACACGAGAGCTTTTGAATTAAAAGTTGTTTTATATATATTTTTCAGTTTGACTTTGTGTAAATTCTGTACGAGAAGTAGATAGAGATTATGATGACATATTTTATATTAAGAATATAGTTACCTATTTTGGGCATAATATTTATTTTGAAAACAATCTCTTTAGCTTTATAAATTATAGCTGTTACTCACGACTTCAACCATTTTCGCAGCGCACGCAACGGAAGCCCTCAAAGATGAAAAATTTTCCACGTTTTTTCCAGATTTTTCATTGTTTCTTCGCTCCCATTAGTTGCAGCGTGATGTTATATAGCCTAAAACCTTCCTGGATAAATGATCTATTCAACACAAAACGATTTTTTCAATTCACACCAGAAGTTTCTGAGATTAGCGCGTTCAAACAAACAAACTCTTCAGCTTTATAATATTAGTATAGATAGGTAGTACTTTAAAAGTGCATTTTTATCCGACTTCAAAAAAGGATGTAATAAAATCGTCTAAAAGTTATTTTGTGTTTAATCAGGGGGAGAGTACAATACCAAAAAAGTATAAGAAGTGAATAATATGTACTTATGTATTGAATATTGACATAAAATTTGGCATAAAAAGCCAACTTGACATAGGTACCATTTTATATCAATGTAAAAGTATAATTTTTTATATTATTTTGTTTGTTGCTTGTTTACGCCTTAACGGTAGTATGAGATTTTTTTATAGAAAAAAACTAATAGGTGTTTTTCAAACTACATGGGCTTTTCTTTTGAAACAACACAGTGAAAGCAGAGTCTATCTATGTGTTAATAAAAAGCCTTAAAGCCATATCTAAATGGGCTCTTTCACAGTTACGCAACTTGGCACATTTTCAAACGACCTAAAGTACTAAGACAAAGCGACTCTAATAAATAAAACGAATCACACATAGGGTACGAATATTTAATTCTATAGAAACGTAACTGAGCCAATAAAACCACATTTATGGTCAACCGCTGCCGCTGTGGTTGAGTTGGTAGGCGGGACTTAATCCTAAAACGACCAACTGAGACCAAGCAGCATTTGGCTTAGTAGTTCCGGCATCGTAATCAATCATGAACAAGCTATCTGTGCTAACGGTGTAATGCGAAAAATATAAAATGTGGAAGAACTTTTGTCGCGACATTTATGTTGGAGCGTGGAATAAAATGTACGGATAACTATTGAACTGCATATATTTTAGAGAAATCAAAGAACATTGGACACGAATTTATCACTACATGGCCGCGGAGTGAAGAGGCAGCCCAAAAATTTCGAGGATGGACGAATAAAACAAAAGACAGATTAAACAAAATACAGATAAAAGTTCTTATGCGAGATAGGTTTCGAACAATTTGTATTTAAGTAAGTTACAGGCTTGACCGTTATGATTGGCGCGCAGGAGAGGAGGCCTCTACTCAGCAGTGAGTCGACACGAGCTGATATGATATTGATGAAGAGTTACAATTCTATACTGTCATTTATTCGTAGCATAGATAAATGTGAAGGCCCGCATACGTTGCTTCTACAAAATGCTTGTCAGATGGAATCCCTAACATTTGTTGAGTGAAATAAGCGGAAATGTACGGAAAATGATGACGGGATTCACTCACGACATCGCTATGTGTAGAAGATTACAGTATGGACTCTTCATTAAAATAAAGTATCAAAAGACGTACTATTAGCAGTACCTAGTTGACACGAACTGTGCAGTGAGCGAAGTTAAGAAAAGAAGAAGAAAACAAGTTTTGCATCTCTTACTCACTGAATCTTAATCAATTGGAAAAGAAAATTTTAATTTTATAAATATACCATACAAGCTTGCCTGAAATACGCCACTAACTATGCAGGATTAAGTAGCTAACGTACGTCATAACAAAGTTTTTGTTTTACAACCTTTATGGTTTACTAGACATTACAAGATTTAAACATTTCATTTTCACCACGAAACGACTCGTTACATATTTCAGATGCATGAAAAAAAAAATCTTCAAACATACTTAAAAAAGTTAGATAAATTATGTAAATAAAATGCTTCCAAACTATTACCCTACATATACAGGGTAACTGGTAACTAACGCACAAGCTTTTAAGGGTGGCTTAAGTACATCTATACCAACAACTTTTGGAAATTCGAAAAAAAAATTCAGCTGTTCCATACATTTTGTCGAAAATCTTCCATACTTTTGTATGGAACAGCTGATTTTTTTTTCACGAATTTCCAAAAGTTTTACAACAAAAGTTGTTGGTACAGATGTACTAAAGCCACCCTTAAGGTTGTGCGTTAGTTACCAGTTACCCCGTATACCTATTACTGGGATTTTTTTTTTGTGTAACTCTTGTTGTGATATCTCCGAAACTCACATTAGTTTTATCTTGATACTCATTCCTAAACACAGACATATTATTATTCATTAAGACAAAATCTTCACAGATAAAGATGATAATCAGAATAAATAAACACTCGAGCATTCCACAGAGTATCCCGGGAGCAATTTGTCCGTCTATTATTTGGGTTAATATCGTGAGCATTCAGATGGGACGCTTTGTTCACTCTCTATTGTGCTAGGTGTCGGTCGCATCATTACCTTATTGGATAAATTTGGAGGAAAAACTGGAGTAGTGATGGAAGATTATTAATTTTGTACAAAAAATTATGGACTTTTTTGATGACGCTGTTCACAGTAACATAATGAATAAGTATATTCAAAATAAAATACAATACAAAAACGTTTATTGGGTTCAAAAAATAACATCTAAGTTCACTTTAAAATAAAGTAGGTAATTCTTTTGTTACAGGTAAACTGACTTCTATTTAGAAAGAAAGAAAACATTAATTGTGGCAGATAAGAGAAACATATAAAAGTAAGTACATAATAAACCAATAAACATTAAATCTGCCACAACACAGCCCCAACTCAGCAAAATGTAATTTACAAGTTGCAATGCCGTGACTTCAATATTGTGGGTATAAAAGATTATCTATTATACTTTAACAATAAGTACGTTATTGTGCCATACAAAATATATAGATTCGCTCAGTAATATTTTATAAAAGAAAACTTTGAAAACAAAAACATATTTCAATTTGATGTACATATATTTATTTCAAAACAACAAAAATTAATAGTAACACTTCCAAATAATAATAAAAAAAATAAACATTATATATACGTCATAAAAAAAAAAAAAAACTAATCTACATTTTCAAAAGGTAACGTACCCAAAATGCTGGCTGCATTTCCCCGTTGAATAGCTAGACTAATTTTTTTGGGCAAAGTACAAGCCAGCATTTTGGTCACGCGAAGCCTGTTTCAAACGCCCCGACAGATCTTGGTAGAGGTCAAGTGCGCTCTGACCCCACGGCCCAAGAGTTTCAATTTTACTTTACTGGTGCAAGTTCTAAGACAAAATCATTCTTCTGACTATGTCAAGACAGCGCCATCTATGATCAACTAAGTTCACTATTTTACCATCCGCTGAGGTTGGCAAACGTAAGCAAATTCATATGTCCGTTGTAATGGTTTGAACAAATATACCTAGATGGCGCTGAAACACGATATAGTTATTTATTTAATTTCATATTATTAAAAGATTTTTTCTAGATTTGAATAGCTAAAACGACAATTTATCGATAAAAAATAAATATTTTTTACATTGAAAATACAAATAAATAAAGAGATGGATTGAATGCTAACAAAACAAAAGTTTGCTGCTTATAACCTAGATGGCGCTGATCGTACATTCATAAAATCTTTTCTTAAATTATTTGGTACAAAATGATTTTATTTAGGTATTAGTTAAATTCCTAATCCATCGAAAATTATTGATCTGAATCAATAATTTTGATTGAATTTGTTAACATATAAGTGCCGTTAGTAAATCATGTATCCTGTTAGATTTCATGTAAAGAACTTGCATGTAGTCAGCATGTTCTTTGCGCATGCGGAAATAAACCCCACCTTTAAGCACGCCTCTTCTTATCTACCCCACACTTCTAATCCCATATGTACCTCCTATACATTTCTGTGCTCCTGGTACACAGGAGACATTTTCCGCTCTAATCGGGATTTCCAGAAATCCTATTTCAGCCGATAGCCACGAATTAGAACTTCGTCTAATCCACTTCCGGTCGTTTTTCCTCCTTTTCCGCTTTCCACGGGTTTCCATGGTAATGGCGGTGTCTGGTTTTTTCAGTTTATGATGCCCTAGTATATTTTCCCGTAGCGTCGAAGCCTTCCGCTACGCGCAGGTGCTACGAAGTTTTTCGTAGCGATGCGCGGCGCAAGAAAATTTGTAGGAAAGTGGTGACATCTATGTCTTAGTTATTTTGATTATTGCTGAAAAAAAAACATATGAAACCTGAGTATGAAACATTAAAAACATTGTATTTTAGAAATAGAAAACATTGACCGAGGTTTAACTTACAAAGCTTGAAAAAACTACGCCGCAAGTCATTGACCTTTTTCATTTTCGCCATAATTTTCTGGCCTTTTTGATACGGCCTTTTTTACTATTCCCCGGGGTCAAATAGACCGTGGTCAATACGACCGGACCCGCGGGGTCAAACAGAGCCGAAGTCATTTGACCCGCGTCTGACAAGATTATTATATTGACGTATTGTTCGCGATTTTGTAGATATGAGGTTTTTGTGTTTACGCGTCCCTACTACGTAAACACAAAAATCTCACAGGTAGAGGTAACTTATTAACTTTGAACTAGACTTTATGTTTTATTTTTATTTGGAAGTGTTACTATTAATTTTTGTTGTTTTGAAATAAATATGTCTTATTGACTTTATGTTTGTACGTTTATGCTTATCAGAAGCTACAGAATTCTTGCCTTTAGAAGTGCTTGAAGTTAACCTACACGTAAATGTGATGATGGGTATACATATTTACGAAATTCATAGATTCAATCTGACACATCCCAATAGATTATACACCTCTACGCGCAAACTCTCAAAGCAGTCTGGCCTAGATCATTTTAGTTCCTGTACGTTGATGTTATCCTAGTACAATTTCCTACCGCCATGATTGGCACCCCTACGCCGCGTAGCCGCTACGAGGTTCGCGTAGCCTGTTCGTAGCTGCTACGAAATTTCATAGGCGAGGAAAATGAATTTTTTTTAATGGCTACGAGATTTTATAGGTGAAATGTTGCTGTTGTTGGAAACGTTGTTGTTTTAATAATGTGGAAGTTTGACCGTATGTCGGTGGAAACAATGAATGTATTAATATTTACTGGTTTAATTGTCTGTGAATTATTAATATTAAACATAGTACTATAGTATCCTAGTGATGTCTTAAAAACAACATGGCTGATTATTCCTGTTTTAAAATATAAGAAGGATAGTATTAGCTAGTTACAAAATTGTGTTTGACAAAAAATTTAGAATTTAGTTTTTTTTAGAATTTAGAATTTATATCTTACCTTAAAGATAACTTAATTAACAGAGTTTTAAATTTTATTTAAATTGATTTTAATGTAGAGCTACCCGTGGCTACTGCACTAGGTACCCCTGTATCGCAGCAGCCACCAAATCAAATTAATGTTAGCTTTAACCCAGACTCCTAAAAGCATACATGTCAAACAAGTACGGGAAAAAACAAATAAAAAAAAAATGGGGGGTCGCCCAATGTCCCTGGTTACCTTCCACCTTTATGTTAAATATGTTCTTTTTTATTTGGTGTACAATAAAGTATATTTGATTTGATTTGATTTGAAAAAATAACTAAATTTTTTTTCAAATCAGATTATCAAATTCTATTTTATTAATCCATTCAAACCTAACTCACCAATATTAGCATAATAAATCTTCAAAGCCACAATTTAAATTTGATAACATTAAATTTTCATCCCTAAGGAGTAAACGCAAACCCAGTTAAAACTTATCCCGCCAATATTCGCAGATCTACGCATATTCATATCGCAGTAATGAGATTTGGCTTCCCGTCAACATATTGCTCTTGCTATAAGGATTCTGAACACATTCTCAAGGGAATGTCAAGGGCAAGTCGACTAACTGAACGATGTATGTACATATGTATGTGATATGATTGAGTGTTGATCTTGAGCGTTATTAATATATTTTAGGTTTTTAATTTATTGGAAAATGAGCGAAAATTAAATCAAGACTGGCAGGATTTGAACCTGAATATTTTGAAACCTGTCAGTCGAGATTAGATTTGCTCATTTTCCAACAAAAAGCTTAAATTTAAACAACCTAGAAACAACATGGCTGATTATTCTTGTTTTAAAATATAAGAAGGATAGGATTAGCTAGTTAAAAAATTGTGTTTGACAAAAAGTTTTTTTTAGAATTTATTTATATCTTACCTTAATGGGCAATATAGTTCATTTATTGGGGTAATTTTTATGTGATACCTATTTTAATTAGTATTTTTGTGAATATATTAAACATTACATTATTACAAGTAGTATCTTATGTTTTATCATATTATTGTAGTTAAAAAGTTAAACTATCTTAAAACTTTCATGCCTTCAATATAGTTTTAGACATGAAAGGTATCCTAAGCAAATATTAATTACACACTATACACAAAATGGAAATCTATTAATAATACAGACCCTTTTGTGGCCGAGCTATAAATCTTGGATTGAATGGATGTTGCTTGGCAAAAAAAGGTCTGGCTAGAATACTAGTATTTTAACAATGTGCAATATGGTACAAATAACTTAGAAATGAATGTGTGTCTGTATGGATTTATAAATAATACCTGATGATATCATGTAGAACAAGTGAATGAAAAGATTTTACTAACAGTAATATAACATAAAAACAAGGGAAGAAACTAGGTTACCTGGAAGAGATCACTTTAGTGATAAGGTCGCCCAATGTCCCTGATTACCTTCCACCTTTATGTTAATTATGTTCTTTTTTTTGGTGTAAAATAAAATTTATTTGATTGATTGATTGATTGAAGAAAACAAAACATACTACTTCTTACTACAACATCAAAAGGGCACTTTATTCATAACTAAGCCTTATTAGGTGCCTCATGAAAACTTTACGACATAATGCGCTTTTCATCTGAAAAACAAAGGTAAAATAATTACTATAAAAATGATAGACAATTGCCCCTAAAATCCTTATAAAACACTATGCCTTCAAATCAATTTACTAATTTTAATACATATGTATACAATAGGCTGTAAGGAAAATCAAACATTAAATAACCCATCTCATATTGTTTTCTATATGTTATCTACTAAATACGAGAAGCACCGCGGGGTGCAACCAGTAATAAAATAAATCTTGGCCACTGCAATTATTTTGGTGTGAAAGCACTAAGTGTCAGGATTGCTCAAGGGCATGAAGCTACTAGCTACGCCTGGCGGCTTCACTTGTATTTTTTAATCTATGAGTTAACAATGATGTGTTTTTGGCTAGAATTTTAAAATTAATAAAATTAAACGCTATAAAGACTCATAAAAACTAACATAATTTAGGACACACACATATGTTATTAATCAATGTTAAAAATTAAAAACTACCTTCACTCATAACTAATTTAATTTTGAATGCCGAAAAGCGATAGTTTATTGATTTATCAGATTTAAAAAACAAAATCGGCGTCGACACAAACATTGTGTATGATAATAGTTAAAAAATTCTTTCATGAAATAATATCTCTAATTCTCCGACCATTTTTATTTATATGATACAATGACTAGGAGTTTCTTGCCAAAAATATTTTGGCTGCCTCTTGCTAAAATCTCTGATTCATAATTTATTCTGATACTGAATTCATTTGACAAATAAGTTTTAGAGGACAATACGTTACATTAATTTTGTACCTGTGCAGTGTCACGCCAACTTTTAATATTTTAAAAAATCCTACTTTTCGAGGTAGGTTATAGGTCAAACTACTCACACAGTTCAATTCCAGTACGTATAACCATACGAGTATATATACGAGTAAGTATATGTACATCAGACGTCAAACCAAGTCAGAGGCCCTTAGGGCAGTTTGTAAAGTCTGACACCAGAAATCTTGATTTAGCTTCCCCTTAATCATTCGTTTTGAGTTGTATTCCCATTTACTGAGGGTCATGACTCCTCCGCGTAATTTGTTTATTTCGGGAGTTCTGTTGAGCAGATCGTGGTGAGTGTCTTAGCCCATCCCCTGATAACAGTCTTAATATGCCATGATCTTCTAATATTTAATTAGTTTCCCGCAAATATCCCAACAATTTTCGGCCCATGGGATTTTCATACGACACCTCAACGTGACGTGATTATTCGTTTTATTACTTTCACCATAAAAATGCCATAAAGTCCACCATTACACTGCCCATGGTATGTGTTATGGGACAAAATGTCGCACGGCTATTCTATAATTTGACGCTTTGCACATCAGTATTAAATAAATTATGTGGCTGCATTAGGTATATCTAACGATTTTCATCTAAGAAATACATTAAATAAATTGATTGTGAAATCAAATACAGATAAAAAGAAACATTTTTTTTTAGTATGCCAGAATATTTAAAGTTAGTACTTATATTTATGTATATTAGTACAGAAGTTTAAATCTTACATGTAGCAGTACAAGGTGGTATTCCATTGTCCTGCGCTAAGTCCCATAGGTAGGCTTGTGTTGCGGGAATTTTTAAATTGTGTTAAATAGATCAATCGTTTGAGCTATTATTTATAAGTTAATGTAACTTACATACTTACTTTAAAGTTTATTTGAAAATAAAGTGATTAATTTCAATCAACTCCGCAAGATTCTGGACAAAAGTGACATATTAATATAATATGTTTCATTATTAAATTGGTTTTCAATAAAACTATGTCTTAGAACATGCAATTTCTATATAAATTGTCCCAATGGCTAATAAACAATAATTTTATTATCAAACGATCTAATCACGAACCTTGAATTTTTTCATCATTTCATTTCCATTGTATATTTTCATACAACTTCTGACCTTTCCTTTAATTTACTTTTAGTTGTCCAATACAAACATGTCACACCTAACACCCGCAGACAAAAGATGCAAGAATACAAGTACAAAGTGTTTGTATACACGTAGTGAATATAGTTTTGTGTTTGCTTAGTTTTCGTTTTTCTATAGTGAAGCGAGCTGACAAGGTCAGAGTTTTTTATCGTAGTAACAAATGGAATTGAATATTTACTATCATTATGTATAGAATTCATTTTATTGAAAACAATATATAATGAAACCATTTAATCGTTAGCGATTATAGCTTTTTTTAAATATGTATATTATAAACTAGTGGACGTCCGTGGCTTCTCTGGCATTATTTGAGGAAAAACAGCTTGTGACACTCCTAAGACTTCATACTACCTATACACCAAAAATCATGATAATCCGTTCTACTATTTTTTCTTGATAAGCGTTTAAAAAAACCGAGACACAGATGAACAGACAAAAATTATATCAACTGCTGGAATTATCGATTTAAGGTTACCATTTTTTTTCTAATATCTATGTAAAGATTTTTAACCCTCTTCAGCTTTATTATATATATGGATATTGATACACGATTTGAAGTACATACCTATATTATAAGAATTTGTTTAAAAAAAATAAGTAGGTGATTAGACATATTTCGTGACGTTTGAAATTTTGTACATTTTGTTTGATAATTGGTGTCAGTAAATCCACCAAGGATTTTTATCCTTCTCTTAATCCACTGATTTACTGACTTCAATCACAATACAATTAACTATCCTGATTAATATCATCATCATCGTGAGCTTTTATACTTCCATCTTTATTTCAGTATTGCCACATACAATACAGACCTGTCTTGATCACATATACATACATAGCTATCATCATAATTTACTGTCACAGAAATCCAAAAGACACCTTCCAAATATCCTTGCAAATTTGAATCCGTTCAACTGTTATAGCCCTATAAGGTGATGGCGGGGTAAGTAACGTCGCTCTCAGTATTAGATGGCGGAATAAAAATTTCATGGCTTTTAAATCAGAGAACGGGTTGGTATACTCGTATATGCTGAACTTTACGGCACAGCAATAAAGGTTATATTGCTCTGGCTTTTTTACAATTTTATTGAAAAGGGTTTTAAAGGCGCTGTATTGTTAGGTTATATGTGCGTATGTGAAACATGTTTTTTTGTTAGACATTGGTAGTTTCTGACATCGATTTTGAGAACAATAAAGTATTGTTATTGATTCCAAACCAAACAAAGTGTCGGTGTGTTGCGGCAGCCTCGTTGAAGAGCTAATTCCAATCACATCTATACCTATATATACAGAGTTTGTTTGTTTGAACACGCTAATCTAGGAACTACTGGTGCGGATTGAAAAAATATTTTTGTGTTGAATAGACCATTTATCGAGGAAGGTTTTAGGCTATATAACATCACGCTGCAACTAAAAGGAACGAAAAAGCAATGAAAAATGTGGAAAAAACGGGGAAAATTGTTCATCTTTGAGGGCTTCCGATGCGTGCACTGCGAAAACGGTTCAAGATATCAAAAAATATGTGTGAAAAAATTAATGTTCAAAATAACTATTCCACGCGGACGAAGTCGCGAGCACAGCTAGTATTATTATAAGACCACAGTTTTCGCTCGTTCAGGTGTCGGCTCCGAAGAACTGGTAGTTAAAAGCCTGACTACCAGTTCACCTGAACTAGTATATTAAAAAATATATTTGCCTTAACAACAGCTGAGAAGCTGAGTATCTATCACTATGTATGTTTACCTGTTCGTATGTTTAATTAAACGCTCATAACACAAAAACGAATGAACGGATCATCATTATATCGTCCACTAGTCTTGAATACTCACTAACTATTAAAACACTTTAAGACCATACAAAAAAATATGGTCACATCTGTAAGCAACGTTTACATTCCTGCGTCGACATAATAACAGTACTACATGCTTGATATATTAAGTAACCATAAAATACGGTTATTGTAAAATAAATTGAAACAATTTATAACCAGATGCCATCGGCCATCGAAATATTTCAATCCAGCGCCACCGCGGCGCGACCACACAATATCCTGTTCCGGTCACACTGCCAACCAATTAACGCGATTGTTCTATTTACGAATAATTCCTCGTTTAAATTTAGACACATTAATTCATCATATCGTTTATTGATCGTGATAATAATGATAATAGTAAATAAATAAGTACATAATGGTTTATACATATCTACATTGATTCTCATAAGCTCGTTTATGATTATGCAAGAAAACAAGAAACTCATCAAATATTTATGGTGACAAATCATAATTAAATGGAATTCAAATATTAATAAAGTTTTTGCAGTGTTTGTTTTGCAGCTGGTCGGGGGCAATAGATAGAAAGAAATACTATTCAATAATATTGTGTTAAAAGTACAACATATAATATGAATACTTCAATTTGAAAACCAAAAACAAATATATTCCGGGTTATCGCATCTGACCGAAAAAGCTCCTTTTATCTATTTATGACGGGTTTCGGACTTAAGGCCTGTTTACACGCAGCGAAGTAAGGTGGCGAGTTAACTTGCGTCACGGAGTGTGTTAAGTTCATAACACGTGTGAACGGCAAACGCAAGTTAAGTAGCAACTTGTCAAATAAGTACAGTAGGATAGAGCGCGGTTCTATTTTCCGGCAAGTTCAAGTGATAAGTCGCCCCTCCCTCGCGTCTCCTTCACCCCGTCAACTTAACTTGCCAGTGTTAGACCGTGTAGACGGATGAAATTATAGTTTAGTTAAGCACAATAGTGCCAATTTGCTGAATATGATTGACAACTACATATTTATTTATTAATTTTATAATGGCACATAAAACAGAATGTGTTCTTAAATGAACTAAATATACATTTAAAACTGGTTTTGATCCAGAACAAATTCCAAAATATTTGTACCTACACAGTTTCATGTACATAATGTGATTAATAATTACAAAAATATGAGTTAGAGAGAGAATACAGTATTAGTTACACATAAACAATAATGATACACAAAAACTGATTAACAGATTAAATTTTATCTAACAATTAGTGATTATCTAGAGTTTTTACATAAATGATGTATGTTACTTTTTCTTTGGCTGCTCACAACTTAACTTATCCCCGTGTGGACGCTACTTACTATATCAACTTAACAATTAGAACATGACGCAAGTTAACTCGTTACTGTCCTTCGCTGCGTGTGAACAGGCCTTTAGCGTATTATTTCCACTCTCTGAGTAAACGCTTTGGTATTTGTAAAATCTGGCTGAAAAAATGCAGCTATAAGTTTATCACGTTGTTTTTGTTTATATACAGTCATTAGTACCTCAACGATACATTTTTTAAGTGGTATAGGTCGATGTTTGACTACAGCCTGCCTGATGTTAAGCATTGCTGCAGCCAATAGAAAATCATTAAAATAACAACCACCAGTAAACTGAAGCCACCAATACTTTTTTTAATACTTCAAGTAACTTTTTAAATACAACAAAAATAATAAAAATGCTTTTAATTACAGGCACCAGTTGCATAGATTGACAACGCGGTACAAACAAAACGTGACCAATGTATCTAAATATATAAAATTCAAAGGTAACTGACTGACATAGTGATCTATTAACACACAGCCAAAACCACTAAACGTATCGGGTTGAAATTTAGCATGCAGGTAGATATTTTGACGTAGGCATCTGGATTTTTGGAAATGCCACTTTTAAAGGGGTGAAATAGGGGCAATACATGTTTTACTTCTTAATGAGACCGAAGCCGCGAGTGCCCACTTGTTATATTATAAAATCCATTGTCAATTGTAATTTTTTTCGAAATAGCGACAAAAATGTAGCAATCTGATGTCACGGTGGCCTGGCTCCCCGTAAATTTTTGTCTTTTTTAAATGCCAAAGGAAGCTACGCAAGCTCTTGTTAGTACCTACCTTATTTTTTTTTATACGAATACTTCTCTAACCGACAAACGTACAAGCCAATAAAACATACTTTTTCTCAATACACTCTAAGTTATTCAATTGTATACCATAAGACGAACAGTACAAGGTTCATATTTGATTGGAAAGTATTTTTGGCGGACAAAATAATGTGTTTTGTGTGTGAATTTGGGATGCCTCGTGCAGCGGCCCGGAAAGCGAACAGCCTTGCTCGGGCGAGCTTTGTTCGATTCACACACTCCTGTAGAGCCTGTCTATAGAACTCTATAGTATATCTACGATTCTTTTGGCTACTGTTGGTGTAGTTACTTATAGGTAGGTGTTAGGTAGCTTGTGCACAAATATATCTAACTACTTATACCTAACGGTAAATCACTTAAAAAGGTTTAGCTAATTAAGTTTGCTATTTAATCAAAATTGCTACATCCTATGTACAGGGTAGGTAGGTACATGTCTTAACTATAAACTCACTTACTAATGTGGCGCTGCGACCATAAGTGAATCCTGGCCTCCGACACAAAGAGTCGCCTCTCCTCTCGGTTCTGTGCCATCTCCCGCCACTCGGTAGCATGAAGCTGTTGGAGATCCTCCTCTATCTAGTCCGTCCAGCGGTACTTTGGACGTCCATCTGGAAAACTATAAACTAAACTAACTATAAACTAGTTGAAGTTAATGTTTCGCTCAATAAATGAGCAGTTGTGTACATTGTTCATGATTTGCAATAAACATTTCTTTGAGAATAAATATGTATGTACATAAATGGAACATATATTATGTTAAATAGTGTCAAATCTGCGTTAGTCTGGTAAATAAATTTGACGTACATAAGTACAAGTACATAGTGAAATCAGTATTTTAATTACAATAAGTGTGATAACTTATGACACTATTTTGATTTATTTAAAACACGATTTATAATTACTCGTGATATCACAGTTTTGTACCTAGTAAAGTGAAAAGAATAAATAAGGCTTTGCTAAAAAAATTGAATTTATTTAAGCTTGGATGTCTTTATTTCCTATTCGCAAGGGCGGAAAAACCGTAAAATACCCAAGTCTTCAATATGTCATGAACAAGCGGTTTTTGTTATCTACAGGTAATGGACTTATAAATTCGATTAGGGACCTAATTTTCTAGCCGTCCTCATAGGGACCTACTTTTATAGATAACTTAGACCCCAATTGAGTGTCCAAGTCCTATATAAACTTTCTTTTGTTTCAGTTAAATATAGATCTATACAACATGCTTTAATGTTTTTTTATTCATTTCAATTGAAAACGAAATAATTAATAGAAACAATTAAGATAAACAGGGAGGGTGGCTCGGGGGTAATTTCGTACGCTTTACATTCTGTCGCATCCCGATTCAATTCCAGCACTACACCATTGACTCGTTTTTCAAGATGTGTACTTGAACTCGCTTAGTGGTTAAGGAAAACATCGTACGGGCAGAAAATGTTTTTCGCGGTAGATCCGCAATATACATATTATGTACATATATGGTTAAGAAGACCTTAATTAATCAATTCTGCGGATTCACGACCATCTTTAATGAGGAATACTATCCAATGAAGCTGTGAGATAATAAAAGATTTAATTACCAACTCGTGAAAGAAAACTAATATCTGATCGCGGTCATAATACGTTTCTAATAGTAATTGGTAAAACTTCCGAAGCAGCCTTTTCCATCAAAGTTAGTTCCTCGCTAAATTAGCGGTTTCTCCTTACTCGCCGAGCTAAAATAAAATGAGGCGGAGTCAAGGAGTTAGAAAATTTAATAGAATATTGGAAATTAATGATTGTTTACACAAAATAGAAGGGAAGTTTATGCACAACGAATTAAGGGTAGTTTTAGTTAATAAATAGCAACCACTTCTTGTGAAATTTTTTAAACTGTTAATGGCTCTACTCGTACTTTTTAAAAAACAGAATGTGTTACGACATTTAGAAATACTGCTTCCTAATAAAGTATTTTTAAATATCAAATATATTGTACGATTTATATATGTTTCAGAATCGCTATCGGCTTGCGAATTGGAGCTGCTATTGTCGAACAACACAGTTGCACATGTGGTAGCGATGTCGATAGGAAGGGCCTCCACGGACTTTCATGCCTTCGCAGTGCAGGCAGATTCTCCCGCCACGGCTCGCTGAATGATATAGTGAGACGGGCACTTGCCACTGTCAACGTACCATCGGTTCTTGAACCGATTGGCATGGTCCGTGACGATGGTAAGCGCCCCGATGGCCTCACACTGATTCCCTGGGAGTGGGGAAGAGCTCTTGTATGGGACGCAACTTGCGTCGATACACTAGCTCCTTCTCGCCTCAGTGGAACAGTACAAGCGGCAGGAGCCGCGGCGGACGCAGCAGAAGAAGCCAAGCGGCGAAAATATACATCATTATCGACTGATTATATTTTCGTACCGCTTGGCTTCGAAACTTTTGGTCCGTGGGTTAAAAGCACTAAGTCTTTTATAAAAAAATTAAATAAAATGTTGATTGACATCACTAGAGACAAGAACGCTGGCTGGTTCCTTGCGCAAAGGATTTCTATAGCAATCCAGTGTGGGAATGCAGCCAGCGTTCTTGGTTCCATACCACATGTAGATTGTTTAAATTTAGTTTAGATGTAAATACTCTTTTTAGTTCTATTAATGTTAATATGTGTAAATATTGTTTCTTATTATTGAATAAAATTGTACGATATATTTAGTGCGAATACCCATTTTATTCATAAGTAATTTGCAAAATATATTAAAATACAAAGGTTTTGTAAATCGACTTTATAAGTGTTCACAGTTTTTAGATTTCATTAGTATACTAATACGTAAGTAGAATGTTTTCGGTTATTACTTTACGGTTTTATATTATAAAATAGTTGTCAATCCCAAGATTTTTTTTCAGTACAGACCTATATCGTTTATGTTGTTCAATATATTCTTCGGACAAAACCTATCTTGCTAGGATACATTTGGAACTCGATAAATTTGACCCCCATCTTGACGGAGATAAAATGCTTGAACAAGAGAATGCTATTTTATTTCTGGCCCGGGTTTGGATGAGTTTTTTGGGTTTTTTTTTTCTAAATGTATACAACAAGAATACCCAACGGAAATTTCTATAGATGTGCAAAGTATCATAATTTGTTTAACTGCAATTTGTATCTAAACACGTTTTTTGAATTAAAAAAGGTTTTTTTTGTAGTAAAAATCTAGTCACTGAGCAAAGAGAATGTATAGTGGTATTAGAGTAAATACAATATGTATACCTATTAAAATACGAGTAAGATAAAAGCAAGCAAGCATACAACTTTATATGACACTTGCTGTGCCAGCGACTTCGTCCGCGTGGGATAGTTATTTAAGGCATAATATTTATTTTTGCAAACAATCTCTTCAGTTTTTGTAAATTATAGCTGTTACCCACGACTTGAACCGTTTTCGCAGCGCACGCAACGGAAGCCCTCAAAGATGAATAATTTTCCACGTTTTTTTTCAAATTTTCAATTGTTTTTTCGCTCCTATAAGTTGCAGCGTGGTGTTATTATAGCCTAAAGCCTTCCTCGATAAATGGTCTATTCAACACAAAAAGAATTTTTCAATTCGCACCAGTAGTTCCTGAGATTAGCGCGTTCAAACAAACAAACAAACTCTTCAGCTTTATAATATTAGTATAGATAGGTACAATAGTATTAGTAACGGAATTCGCCATTTTTTTTACCGGATCGATATTATTTACGAGCTAATAAAAAGAAGTACGTACACAAAAAAAAATCTTTGAAAAAATTCCTACAAAATTAATCCAATAGTACCTTCAGTCTATTCTCAGAAGAAGCCGTCGACCAAAAATACGATAATTGTTGAGAGAATCCGAGTAGGCTTCTAATTGAGGAGACACTATCCTCTTAGATTACCGACACCAATTACTGATAGAATATAAGACGACTTCACGGATTTTTTTAAAAATACAAACAAAACAAATAAAATTTTGCTCCCGATATCTACAAAGAAGATATTAAATATATGTATTTTTATGGATATTTGCGTGTGATTACACGCAAATATCCATAATGAATGTAATAATATATGAAAATCTTACTTATATGTCTTATTAATAAATAAAGATTTTAATTTTTGCGTGTCCCTATGTAAGTAATTTGCCTAAGCTTTGATATGTAGGTAAAATCACCAAATAATACATAGACCAGAGACTTTAAAAAAAATAACAACTCTAAATAGTGTTGCCAGAATCATACGTAAGTATTTTGGCTTTTGAAGTGTAACGTCTTAATATTTTATTTTGAGTAAAAAGTCAAATTTCTGCTATTGCGTATTTTTATTACTCAGTAAGGTAAATATAGAGTAGGTAAGTATGCTATTTTTATATAAGAGGGCAGTAAAAGAGACTGCTTTAGTAAGGTTTCTGATTACGAGACCCAATTACAAGCGGCAGAAGATTAGGGACCGGGAGCTGAGAGCAGTTACAGATGAAGCTTAGTAACTTATATTTGAAACCACAAGATGTAATACAACACACTTAAGCATAATCCACTAAAATATATAATATATTTATACTAATAGAAACCTACTCTAATTTTGGATCGTAGGTATCTAATATCCACGAATGCAATACAAACTTTTTCTTATTTTTTATACTCCAATATTCCACCTAGGAGGTCAGATTGCCTCTGGCTGTCCTTTGCTCTGCCGCCACATGTTGTCTTTCTAATGTTTTGTTAAATGCTTCGGGCATGTGGAAATCTTGATAACTACCGTGGCCAACCGAAGCATAACGTCCCGTGGGTTTGTTGTTTTAAAATCCCTGACTGTTTTATCTTGATTATGTGGCTTACGGGTCTATGATTGGTAATTTGAGAAATTATATGCCAGGAATTTCAATGTACGGTAAAATTTTGACATTGGTCAAGTAAATCAATTATATGTTAAAGTTAATAACTAATTATTTCAATCAATCGCTTTGTAGTGCTCTTAGTAAATATATGTACTTGAGTTTTTGTACATAAATAACAAATAATGTGTATCAAACAAGCTCGTAAACGTGGAACTATACCTTGTAAAATAAGATCCAGAAAGAAATTCAATATACAGTTTCAAACGACATAGCTAGACAGGTACGCACGGTTCAGCTGAGCTGGTAGAAGCAGGGGTTCCAAAAATGAAACATTTTTATATGAACCAAGGACGTTTATTCGCCTACATGGCTACGCTAATACTAACTTACAAAACAATACTTAAAACTAAACTTAGTTACAATACTACCTGCGTACAAAAAAGGGACAGCGTGCACATGTGTGGGTCGGGAACCGACCGCGCGGCAGGACATTGGAGCCGTCTCCAGTGTTGATAAAAAAACATTGGTTATTGCAGATGGCAGGACATAACTCCTCCGTCCATAAGAATGAAATTTTACGATGATGAGTTAATCAGAGGAAAATTACATTAACATTTTTTTTAAATGTCCATTAAATAGATATCTGTGTTATAATGTGTTCCGTTTCAACAATTATAATCAAAAATCAGTTTCACATATTTGAATAGCAAAATGGGTTTTATACAATTTAACAGAATAATACAAATATTAGTTACACAGAACTAAAAGGTCATGAATAGAAATATTACACAATGGCATGTATATAAACTAATATTTTTCCTTAATAGCTTTAGAAACAATAAAAATCATTTAAATCTGTCTACACAAAGTGTTACACCACATTAACAAAGAAAGACTATAAAAGATGACAGTAAAGTAAAACATTTAAATTAGAAATTAGTGAAAACGCACAGGGTTGTATCAAAATATAAAAACAAAAAGAACTCAATTAAAATTGACTATAACATTGAGACAAAATATTTGATTCAAATCAATTAATGTGATATTCCATAGTTATACCTAATTGAAATGAATTATGTTTTAAAATGACATGATAATTAAGATGTGGCAAATTAAATATTTTTATGATTAATTCAGAAATTGAATCTCTACTATAAATGGTATATGTGTTAACAGATAGCGGCGGGATTATAACATTATTTGTTACAACTTGTTATCAATTTCATAGTTTCACTTCGGTGGTTGCAATGAATAAATCAACTGATAAAAACTTAATTTTTTTGCATATGAAACATTGTTACCGCAAGAGTACTTATAATTTATTGGTATTACTTAAACGATTTTAATAGAATTACACATAAAGTAAAATTATACAAAGTTTTACATATAGGAATGTTTTACAAGTATGATGTTAGATGAATATGAGGTGACCTGTTATTATAAACAAAAGTTAGTACAATGTATATAAAATATTTCAATGCAAATGTAAAAATAATTAGAGCAAGTGGAGCAGTCTATAATTTATAAACAGGTTTGGGCAGATTTTACATTCAATTATAAGTTACTTGTTAGAAACTGCATTTCAACATTTTATGGGGCAATTTTATAGAACAATACATGATTGTTTTTACATGAATATGCAAATAAACACATAGGCAATGCAATTACGAAGAAAATTAAATAGTTAAACTAAATTTACATTTAAAATTTTAGAAAACGAACACAAAAACCTGTTATAATTGTCCATTGTCTGTTCTGCATTTTTTTTTCTCTTATGTAACGTTGTTTAATCACTCCAGTAACGTTATCACAAATACGTTTTTAAAGTACGGCACTGATTGGGATTTCACTGTTGTAGATTAAATATTTCACTAGTTTTAATTTAACGGCTTGCACAAACACTTTTATGTAGGGCAGTTTCAACCGCCACCAGAGCTGGAACTTATTTGATGTATCAGGAGACATCATGAAGGCGACAGGCAGAGTTACCTGCATCACTTTGAGGATAGGATTGGATAGGTTTTTTGGAACATAAACTGTTTTACGTATGGGACAACCATCTAGTAATTAAAATGATCTCAACTTGACAGAAATACTGACATTATTAACTCAAAACAGTAGTATGTAACTAAATTAATTCCTAACACACAAAATTACATTATACTTACACATTATAACTTCACTAAGGTGGCTAGATTTTGTAGCCTCATCTAATGCTAGAGCTTAATTCTACTTAGCTAAGTCGCTATTGACTCCGCCGATTTCTAGTGCAGAGTGCAGCGACAACTTGTAAGCAAGCGATGCTTGTCTCACTCCCAAGTTACCTAGTCTAAACTTACATAAGTCACTATGCATCCCGCCGATTTTCGTGCAGTATGCAGTGACAACTTGTAAGCAAGCGATGCTTGTCTCACTCCCAAGTTCCCTAGTCTAAACTTACCTAAGTCACTATGCATCCCGCCGATTTTTGTGCAGTATGCAGTGACAACTTGTAAGCAAGCGATGCTTGTCTCACTCCCAAGTTCCCTAGTCTAAACTTACCTAAGTCACTATGCATCCCGCCGATTTTTGTGCAGTATGCAGTGACAACTTGTAACACGAGCGATGCTAGTCTCAGTTACAAGCTCCCTAGCCTAAGATCTATCTAAGTCGCTATTGATCCTGCCGATTTTAATGCAGAATGCAGCGACAACTCGTAAGCGAGCGATGTTTGTCCCACTTACAGAGTTCGCGGAATAGGTAGGAGGTCATGGGATTAGTGATGGGTACTACTCACATGCCGTCGCAAACCCTCCATGAGTATAGCTGCCGGCGCCGTCCTCTGCTCCAACCTCGAACCAGTTTCTTCTACAGCTGCACACGCGTCCAGGAGTCGTATTTGTTTGGTTCGCGGATTCAGGTTCCAGAACTTCGTGATATACACCGGCTGATGATGTCACTAAAGAAGTCTGGACTTCCTTTTATCCGCACCGGCTGCGCCAGACAGGTACGCACGGTTCAGCTGAGCTGGTAGAAGCAGGGGTTCCAAAAATGAAACATTTTTATATGAACCAAGGACGTTTATTCGCCTACATGGCTACGCTAATACTAACTTACAAAACAATACTTAAAACTAAACTTAGTTACAATACTACCTGCGTACAAAAAAGGGACAGCGTGCACATGTGTGGGTCGGGAACCGACCGCGCGGCAGGACATTGGAGCCGTCTCCAGTGTTGATAAAAAAACATTGGTTATTGCAGATGGCAGGACATAACTAGCTTCGTGATCGTTCCTACTGAATACAAACAAACAAATACTTGAATTTCATAATAAAGTTCACAAGCTCTCTCGTTTCTTATTAGTGAGTCATTTAGAGAGATATGACGCAAATTTCTTATATCTTAACAAAATGTTTGCAGAAAACTGTCGTCGTTCATGTCAGCGCATGTATCCGTTAGCAGATTTAGTAAACAAGATAGGAAAGTTTTAACTCGTTTAAACTTCCCTGTCTCCCTAAGAAGATGGAGCTTTGGGATTTAGCACTAGGATAATAAGGATTTAGAGTTTGATATTCGAATTCGTAATGGTCTTGTAAGAAGTATGTTTTGTTCACTAAACTAATGATAAGTGTGATATTGATTTTAAGATATAATTTTTATTTGCGATAAATTTTAATTTAAGTTATTTATTTTCTTATTTCACTCGTTACCTGATTTTCATTTAATGTCCTTTAACCTACACAACTAATTAACAAACTATTAAATCTGTTTCATTTTGAAGTGAAAAATTCCTGTTTCTTTGTTTTAACAACAGTGATAATAAATTAGTGACCGAATGGAAATAGTGGGTTAAAATTTAGGAAGTAGTCGTATAAAAATAAATATACCTATATTTCAGGACATCTCACACAGCACCATCTAGCTCCATACTAAGCTTACGCTTGTATATTGTATATTTCCAAGTTTTTTCTTACACGTGTTTCGTATACTTTACAACTTGGCAAACTTATTGAGTTCAAGAACCAGAAAAAAATGCAATTGGCCTTAAAGATGTAATTTATTTCTCCAGTTACATTGCCAAATTATATTACCAGTGATTGCCAAAACACAAGAACAGAGAATACAAATTGATTACCATCATATTCATACATAGGGCTTTATTATTCTTGTTTTAGCCTGATCTACGTATGTTTCCTTTTTTTCGTCAAAAATATGAATACAAATATGAGTTTGTGAGGTTTTACTTTGGGATGAATGCCTCGTTAATATGGACTTTGTGAACAGATAAGAAAATACCAAGATTTGGAGTTTTAAGTCTGAAAAAAGTAAATGTAAAAAGTACTCGTATTTTACAACATATTTATTTTTGAGGCTTAATACTGCGAGATTTAATCTAATTAATTTTATTTTCATTAACTCAAAGTTAATCTAATCATGACATTACTTTAATGCTATTTTTTTGTTGATCTCTTCGTTAAACTTTGACGCCTCTATGGAGCAACGGATCATCATAGTTTTTGGAATAGAGAAAGGTTTCGGTCCTAAGATTTACATAGGCTATTTTTTATCACGAAATCACGCAGGCAAAGCTACGGACACCCACTATTGATACATAAACTGAACTACTACTTATTATTATTTTAGTCGAATATAAATCATACGTAAATAGTCACCACAAGCTTGGATAAGATCTAAATAAGCCAGCAATAAACAAACTAGTTTGCTAAGCAAAGGAACTTGAGTTAAAAACTTTTCTCATTAAAATAAGCCAAGAACCTTCTGCAAGCAAATAACAACCCATAAGAGGGTATTACTTTCTATTACAGATGTACTTAATGTTGAAAAAGAAATCGAAGTTAGGTTAAAACTTAGCGGGTATTAATTCGTATAATTAATTCTATTCGATAAACGTTACTGGTAATGAATAATGGTGTTAAAAAAATATAAGATACATACAAAACGTTTGTTGATTCGAATCTACAAGTAAACAATTCTTTATTTAGACTTCTCTAAAGTGTCGAAATAAGTTTTTGATAGGTAAAAACATGTATACTTAAGTATCTTATTTTTTAATGAAAGGCAATACATACATAAAATGATATAACATTACTTCGAAACAAAACATCAGTAATATACAATGTTTGGGCAAGCAAAGCTTGAAAACATCAATTGCTAATTCAGTTTCACTTGAGATTGATTAAAAGTGGAAAATTAAAAATATCGGTTCAATTAAAAAATACCTATAAAACATGAAAGCTTTGCTTTTATATCATTTGTGAACTTTTCGAAACATTTGCCTCGAAGCTTTCCGTTCCTGTTTGATGAAAGAAAACACAGCCTAATTGCTCCAGAAAAAGCTCCTTTATTTCCCTTTGTTTCGAATCGAAAGGGAACTTTTATTGAAAGGCTTCAGTCGTTCACAGGTGATTCGAGCGCTATTATGCTTAAGGTGGCTAAGTGTTGCTATATTGTCCAATAAATTGTGCTTTTGTTGAGAATTTATAGTAGTCACTTTTGATTATAATATTATTTAGTAAAATGTTTTTTTTTTCTCTAAGCTTCACTTTATGTTTTTAATTTAAAAAACATGAGTGATATATGTGTTGAGCTTCATGAAACTTATGTACTTACTAGCTGGTGCCCGCGATTTCGTCCGCGTGGAATAGTTATTACCATAAAAACGGTTCTAGTGAGTTAACCTTAAAAGATAGACATATATTGTTGTGAACATTTTGTTAGATCATTTCAAGAAAAATAATTCTTTCAAAATATATGCGAAAATGGTTCTTGAACCGTTTTCGCAACGCACGCAACGGAAGCCCTTAAAAATGAATAATTTTCCCCGTATTTTCCACATTTTCCATTGTTTCTTCGCTCCTATTAGTTGCAGCGTGATGCTATATAGCTTAAAGCCTTCCTCAATAAAGAAATTCCTCAACACAAAAATATTTTCTCAATTCGCACCAGTAGTTCCTGAGATTAGCGCGTTCAAACAAACAAACTCTTCAGCTTTATAATATTAGTATAGATTGCCTATTGCCCAATAATTCGTAAGAAACATTTTTTTGTTTCTATGAACTTTTCGGCTCCTGTTACAATGTTAAGATAAAAGCTGTATTGTTGTGGTTACCACATCATGCAATCAATGTATTGGTCAGTCATGCGACTGTCTAATGGAAAGTTACTCCAAGGAATACTCGTATAATTGTTACGGTAAATGTAGATAATCGGGAATTATGCATAATTCCCGGGAGTTATACATAATTACCAACGCACTCGGTAAATGTTGAGAATTATCCCCATTTACCGGTAATTATATATAATAACCATACCCTTTTGGTTAATGTACAAAATAATGAAATCAAACATCAGAATCAATATGTTTATGAGAATAAATACATGTACAAATAAATCGCACGAGTAGAGGATTAAGAGCTCAAACCTTCTATTTGGTGTTTGGTGGCGAAACATACAATAAAATAAAATAACATACAATAAATTAAAGTAGAGTAGAGTAGAGTAGAGTAGGGTAGGGTAGGGTAGGGTAGGGTAGGGTAGGGTAGGGTAGGGTAGGGTAGGGTAGGGTAGGGTAGGGTAGGGTAGGGTAGGGTAGGGTAGGGTAGGGTAGGGTAGGGTAGGGTAGGGTAGGGTAGGGTAGGGTAGGGTAGGGTAGGGTAGGGTAGGGTAGGGTAGGGTAGGGTAGGGTAGGGTAGGGTAGGGTAGGGTAGGGTAGGGTAGGGTAGGGTAGGGTAGGGTAGGGTAGGGTAGGGTAGGGTAGGGTAGGGTAGAGTAGAGTAGAGTAGAGTAGAGTAAAGTTTTTATTTTATTTTATTTTTTACTACAGTTTTTTTTACATGAAATAGGCTCACGCTTGACTGCAACTTGCCTGGTGTTAAACAACGTTATAATCTACGATCCAGCGCACTTGCCTAGAAGAAACCAGTTTTCTTTCGCCTTGAAGACCGACAAATTATAATTCAGTGCGGTTTTTGGTTCAGTGCCTTGCCTGTTTTGTTTTTGCCATGTTTGATTTCATTATTTTCTAAATTTACCAAAGGGGTATGGTTATTATGTATAATTACCGGTAAATGTGATTAATTCGAATGTTTTTCTCACTTTTACCAAGAGCACTGGTAATTATGCATAATTCCCGCATTATCCACATTTACCGTAACATAATCATCAAAGTACGTGTGTATAGGTACAGATATAACCTAATGTGATATTCCAGCAAGTTACCTAAAGACTAACCTGTATCTACAGGTATTAATGTATGTACAATATACATGTACAGAATATACATATACCTGTACAAGTAGTAAGTACGCTACATGACGTTATCTCGTCCCCACAAGCCGCGGGCGGCGGCGCGGTCCCGTCAAACGCGGGAGGAATCACTGTCACAAGCAAAACGTGTGGCCCAGCGATAATGGGCCAATATTAGACGAGGAGGTTACTGCTTACTCTGTAGATTAATTTAAAGAAATACAAATTATTTATTAATAATACCACAAATTACATCACAACACCAGACAGTCAGGTGTTGGACAATTACATCAACCACAAATCATGAGTAAATGTTAAAATAATCTTTTTATATAATAAAGCTAGAGAGAGTCAAAATCCCAACATAGAAAAAAAATGTTTAAGTATTTTTATTTCAATTATATTTTTTTTAATATCAAATCTCATACGTTAATATAAACTAAACTATAACTTAGTGAAATACTAACAAAGGAAGGACATACAACTATACATTCCTAGGTAAACTTAGGTAAGTATACTTTAAATCGATAATAAAACACGTTATAGCAGTATTTATAATATTTGTTTGTGTATTTATTTAAACATCATGATTTTTGGTATGAACATAGGTAGTATGAGATCTTAGGAGTGTCATGGGCTAGCTTTTTAGCCTCAAACAATGCGCGCGACACCGAGAGCATCCAGTAGATATTAAACAACACTAATAAAGTAATAAGTTACACTTTTCAGTTAGGCACGTGTCCACTAGTTCCTGAAGCGACAACCATACAAGTGAACGCTATGGCCTTAGGTGGAGCCTGTTTTTCACAATCATCATGATTTTAGCAGCTTGTAGTAATCCTCCCACGAGATTCGGCAGGAAATGTGCGCACGCATAAATTGTGGCCAAAAGTTAGGTCGATTGATTTTGAACGAGCAATTCTAAAAGAGCTGAATAAAGTATTATGACACTGAACGGACGCTTTGGGACTTTAGGTATGAGTGTAAAAGCTAACGGTTTGTTACAGTTAAGTTGTATAAAAGTTGGAATTAGACTGAGCTTTTGGCTGAACGAATAGAGGTATATTCAATCGTGTTAATAGATGTTAAAGATGCTTAGCTAGCGGCGGCAATCGTATGCTATTACCAATGTTAAGCAAACATCGACGCGGTCAGTTCTTGGATGGGTGACCGAAAAGTGGCATTCCATCAGGCGCTTTCGTGGGTCTGATGCCACATTAAAATTAAATTGTAGGTCCTGACTGTTTGTCTAGTTCGGCAGTCGTAAAGCCATGTCAGAGGCCTTTAGGGCGGTGTGATAAACTCTCTGAGGTATTATCAATCTCTGGATGGGTGACCAATGACCATGGCAAAAGAAAAAAATATATACATCTGGCTGCTTTCGCACCGCTTTGTCATAGAACGGCCATTATTACATCAAGACTGAAAGTCTTAGGCAATGTTCTTATCACCAGAGTTTACCATTATCTACTGACAAAGATTTAAATTTTGTATGTTTCTTTAATTACACACTATCTAAGTCCTACTGTAGTACATACTACTTGATACTACGGCAGCTATTATAAACAGTTTTTACCAACCGTTATTTTTATTTGTTTCAGGTATGTGATGAAAAAGAAGAAACTACAGGTTTGGGCTGGCAATGTCAACGGTATTAGTATTCAGAAAGCGTTTTCTACGTTTAGGTGTAAAGTTCTAAAGTAAAGGACTTGGCGCATGACAGATTTAACTTTAGAAACTAGTATACTTGTCACCCGTGGAGGTTAGTGGTAGCAAAACAAAATTTTGCCATTTTTTTATTTACAAGTACCCACTTGTATATCGCGTCTTCGCTCGCATTAAAAAGTAAAACTTGCATCTCCTATTTCACCCGATCAAAAGTGGCAATTACAAAAATCCTTTCTCAGCGGATGCCTACGTCATAACATCTACCTGCATGCCAAATTTCAGCCCGATCCGTCTTGTAGTTTGGGCTCTGCGTTGATAAATCACTACGTTAGTCAGACAGTCAGTCACTTTTGAGTTTTCTATGTATATATATACATATACATTTATGTATGTATGTATTTAGAATCATCAGTTTTTTCAAATTCTTCATTCTGTGCGGTGCGGTAGAAGTTACATACAATATTAAAAGCAATCTTCTACTGTCTAAGGTCTCATAATTTAGGTATAAATGAACGACGGCATTTTTGGTGCCTTGTTTATCAATATTGCTAGAATTTCAGCACAACAATAAGTCAAATTCAATTTTCACCTAAAACAAGGGCAATATCAACGTATAATATGAATAAAACCGCCATAAAGCCTTCATATCTTATCAATCTATTTTGTTAACATAATTTACGCGATACGCAGTGCTAGGACTTAAATCAATTAAATTGATTGCTGTTTACTTAACGGATTTGGGACTAATTTTAGCAAATTGACTCATGTCTGTACGGCTTTGGCAATTACATTAACTTCAGTCAAATGGCGAGTTTGTGTCAAAGGTTTTCACCTGAAAAAGTATTGTGAAAATTATAATTGTACATGTATTTTTTTTGTGATTATAAATTACATTTCACAGAATTTCGTCATATTTTTTAAGGGATAACGCTACCCTTTATTAGATAAGAACATAAGAAGCACATAATATTTTCTACATTTTGTAGATGTACAAGACGTATGAATATCAAATAAATATATCACAGCAAAAAATAATAACATTATTTGGCTTTAAAAAGTTCGAAAAGTTTGTTTCAGATTGTAATTTAGACAAAATATTAGCTACTCCTAAGATTTATTTAAACAAATGTCATATTTCAAAACTTTCTCGTAGGTGCTTTAGATAACCATTTTTTCTTGTCTTGGACTTAAGCTCGATAGGGTTATTGACATAATCTTACAGATAGAATAGTAGTAATTTATTTTTTATAATAGATTTTATTTTTTAATACATTTGAATTTATTTCTTTCTATCATATAACAATGTAGTATAGTTACATCTCTATTAAAAAATTTAGGTATCAATTTTATTTTTACAAAATAATTTATTGCAGTGATGTGTTGAATTAACCCATAAATCTAAATTAAGTTGAAATTATTACTAATTAAACAGCACACATTTGATTTTATGTTAATGTAATACAAGACAACTTAAGAAAAAGAGCTGCATCTAAGAACTACTTTTTAACATTTTCATATAACATGCATCACTAATGTAAGTTTGTTTGTTTACCCCAAATACACACCTCCCCCACTAACACCACATTTCCCATTACACCATAAACCCGAGTAAAACACCTCAAAAAACTGTAACACCCCAAAAAAGCTTGGCTACGTCATTGATTGCCAGTAATCTGGGGTAATCCAGGAAGCGATTAAATTACCACAAAAGGCGGGAGAAGACGAATGATGGCAATAAAACACGACTGTTATGACGCCACTCAAATCTCGCCGAAGTGATGAGCGGTCTATTAAGAATGAAACAAGTGGGAAATAGGACAGCGAATGGCAACACTAAAGTTACTGAAGCTAGGATGTATTTTCTTCTGCTTGTTTTGTTTATTTTCTTCGTGTTAAGTGCATCCGCCCAAAGGCAAATTATAAAACAATATTTACCCAAAAATGCAACAAAAATTAAGTTGACTATCTTAATTCTACAACTATCCCGAAAAATATAATCCACAGTTTTAGTAATTCATATAAGTAGGATATCTTTTTAATAGAATATAACAAATAATTTACTCATAAACTATTTTTCTCAGATATTTACGTCTAAACTATTTATTTTCATTCAAGTAAAGCTCTTAAAATCTAAGTTTCACTAAAAACTAGAACTAGGAAACCTCAGCGAGACACCTCAGACAGCTTCAGTTTATTCAAACACAAGTAAAACAAAAGTGAAATTTCAATAAAAGCGAGCGAAGCTTTTGGGCTCTTTATAAAGCGGCAGCCAGGCAGGACATAGTGTTCTCCAGTTTATACGAGCGCAATGCAGTTACGAACCTCTGGCTTGTAAGGCTGGTCCGGTTCAGACGCGCCGTAAACGCTTTCGGGATAGCACGCGACGACCGAAACGCGCTTTCAGAGTTACGTAAACCTCTGTTACCTATAGCCGTATAGCCGCGAGTGCAACGGACCCGTGCAACCCGTGACAACCAGCGGATTACAAATTTAAAACTCATCCGGATTTCAATAGTGAACGTGACTGTGAAGGTTTGTGCATTCGAAAACTTCGAAAAGTTTTCAACTGCGATTTTCTTTTTTTTCTCGATTTCCTCTCCTGCCAGTGTTATATATTATTCTATATCGTTTTTTGACGGGTCACAGTTTAATAAGTAATTTGATTTCGCTAATAATACACTTTTATGAGCACGTGTAGAGTTTATTGTGTATTCGAGAGAGCATATGAAATTTTTATTATGTTATTAATGCTTGGAGCTGTATAGCCTGAATGTTCCATCATACTGGTGTCAGACTATAATGGAATAAATTATGCTAATAACTCTGTTTATGCGAAGAATTATTCGGCTTTTATTATGCAAATATTTCGTTTAAATTTCTTCAATATTGATGACTTATAAAAGACATTAACGCGTTAATTAGGCGTGGGAGTATTAATTTGTTCTATAGCCAATTTTGTCGAGCAATTATTATGGTTATAGCATTTAATTATAGTTTATTGTGATATTAATGTAAAACTTGACTAAAAGTTGATATTTTTATTACGAGAGTTTTGGTGAAATTTTGTTAAGTGTGTCATTTAATATTGCGGTTCGGAACCACAGACATGAAAGCTGCTATTTATTTTGGCAATTCCGAGTCATGCTACCAATTTATTAGGCCTTCTTTACTTTTGTAGTTATGTCATAAAACGTAGGCCGCGGGTAATCTATTTCATGAGTTTATCGAATACATCGTATTAGGTACTTACGTTATGATCGCACATTTCAAAATTCAATGTTTCCTTTTGTTTCGTGTCTAAATAGATATTCTATTTTTGACTTTTCATAGGTAATTGTATAGAAATATCAACAACAATGGAAATTACATATATACTTGACTATATATTATAATGTAAATGTAACTTAAGTAGGTTTAAAGTTCAACTATTAACCATAAATATGGAAATAGTTAAATTGTGGAATAAAAATTATCAATATTAAAAATACTTTTCATATAATTCAATTAATTATGACGTGTTTTTTTCTGAAAAAAAAAAACACATTAACTCTTAATACATTATCATCCAAAGCTCAAATTGATTTATAACATTCGTGACACGGATCAAACGAGGAACCTAATTATTTAGGTATACGAGTACATGATAAGATATCGTTTATGAGTAGAATATGAAACGGAGAAATTACTTTGACCAGCAAACTGTTTATATGTATTAATGCAAACGAAAAAAAATATTCGGTGGCTATCCACAGAAATATTTTATTTTTCGTTTGCATTAGGTATTTACAAATAAAGAGTAACGGATATATGTTACCGAAAAAGATGTTTTGTAAACCAAAAATTTTTAATTGTGATATAATTAAAAAAATATATATAAAGTGTCGGATATCTGTTATTTTTTTTACTGTAATGTAAATACCGCTGTATTTTTGTTGACTCCGTATAGTGATTCGACACACACGTAAATCTTGTCAGTCATCATCATCAGCCCACGGTCGTCCACTTCTGGACATAGGCCTCTCCCAAGGCACGCCACTCAGCCCGACTTTGTGCTTCTCGTCTCCACCTGTTCCCTGCTATCTTCATGATGTCCTCGCTCCACCTTGTGGCAGGGCGCCCTACACTACGCTTGCCGAGCCGCGGTCTCCACTCCAGAACTCGCCTACCCCATCGGTTGTCGGTTCTGCGACAAATATGACCGGCCCATTGCCACTTCAGCGTGCTTATGCGTTGAGCTATGTCGGTGACTTTTGTTCTCTGCCGAATTACTTCGTTTCGGATACGATCCCTAAGAGAAACTCCAAGCGTAACGTAAATCTTGAAAACAGAATAATGGCAAATAATAAATCTACGATAATATTGCTACATTCTCAATGAAAATGTATGTTTAATCACCTTACATAGGCCTAACGGTTGATAAAATAATTGCAACTGAGTTCAACAAATTCTGAAAAATGACACTCGAAAACAGACCACCAATCATTTTTGTAATTATTAGTCAATTTGGACATTATTTTATTTTCAAGTGAAACATCCCCTTATTTGTTACATTCAAATTACAGTTCTTCTTCTTCTTATCGAATGAGAGTGGCCAACTCTGGTGTCGAGTTTATCAAGCCGCCCTAAGGGCCTCTGACATGGCTTAACGACTGCCGTACTAGACAGACAGCCAATGACAGTTGATTAACAACAAATCAATAGGTATATTTTTGATAAAAAAATAACAAAAAAGAAGAAATAAAATGTCAGATTGCAATAGGCCTTCGCCCGATATCTTTCTCTGTAATCATTGTATACTCATTGCTTCCGCAGACATGCCATTCATCTTTATCTCGTTCTGCTCGTGGAGCATTGATCGATAGTGTCAGAACACCACAACAGTTCTACTTCACTAGAGCATTAAATATCCGGATATAATAGGATAAAAAAACACGTGTTTTTTTACGATGAAAATTTATATCTATACTTACTCCCGCTAGTGCAGCGATTTATCTGATTTAAGTCGTAAACTTCTTAAACACTTAGTAATTTTATGGCTACGCCAGGTATTTAGCAAAAAAATGGAAAACATCCGAATAGCGTTCTTCAACAAACCAAATTTTAAACGTGTGAAAAAAAGAACAAAAATTGCGACAAGAAATTACGTACGAACACATTCAGGAAAGTAAGACATTTTGTACATTCACAATTTCCTGTCACAAGCCGGCCTCAACTCAGCATGTGCTGGCTGCGAACAGTCAGCGCTGGTACATGTCCTAGTACTCATACCTTCATTTAATTTAAAACTCTCGACAACAGAACTTACCACTTTCATAAAAACTTACTTAGTTTTATGTCCAATTTAAATAATTACAATCCTTTTATTAAGTCTGAAACTTCATTATAACAAAAAATAAGTAGGTGATTGAGTTGGCAAGCGTAATAATTTGTATCCTCTATACGAGCAATGTCGTCTCACATTTTAAGCCAATATTATTACGTTATCATAAAACACACACAACCTTTAATAAATTTTAAAGTGACTCGCTGTATTTTAAATTAATTTTACGATCATGTTTCGCAAACATTTTAATCAAAATTCAGTACAATCTGACCTTTTAGATGCGGGCTCGTTTTACATCGAGAGTCTGTCAAATGAAGCTTGGAAAGGATGCGAAATTAAGAAGCGCTAATAACAGCTGTCAAATCAAATTGGGGAACGGAGGGGATTTTTAAATAAAACGTTCAATTTTTCGGAAATTGCGGGTACTTACGTATTTTTTGATTTACCGAAAGGATGGAGGATATATGAGGATGATTTACCGAAAGGATGGAGAAGATTAGCTCGGAATAGAGAAGAGTGGTAGAGAAAGGGGGAGGCCTATGTCAAAGGACAACCTGACCAACAAACTGGTTGCTGATGAATTATATTTAAGTTTTTATTTCATCATATTCTTATATTTTCTATGTTAAATAATAAGTTAAAACTGTAAAATTATGGTCAGAGAATAAAGGCTTTATTATTATTATTACGCATCATATATTGATATGTAACCGTGGATTTTTGCTGGATTCTCTGTTCCCCTTGAACTAGGTATATTTATAGGTTTTTAAGTCAAGAGTAAATCGGTTTTTTTCTAGGCTAGCGCGTAGATCGTAGACTACAATGATGTTTAATCCCAGGCTAGACGTGGACTAGCCTTATATGAAAAAAAATTACAAAATACAAGCAATAACGAGTAGTTTTTTCTCTCTCAATAAAATTACTTATGACCTTAAGATAACCTGATAGAATAATATCTTATAGAAACTGTAACTCGCACATAGCCGATAATTTCATAAAACAATATTATTAGGGTATGTATTTTTTTACATACTTAATTTATGGTGGTTACCTCTCCACCCTAAAATTTAAACTACACAACATACTTTCACTATTCATCTTTAAGTCGTATTCCTTGGTCTTCATACACAGTCGAATTTAATCATTGGTGAGGTTTTCTATATTTTTATAAATGCAGGTATTCTCTTTTTTACTATATGATATGTTTGTTTTTGATAGCAGCCCGCCTGATGTTAAAAATTTCTGCAGCCTAGCCTAGCGTTACAAACTAACTAAGGAGGCACACATTAACTTAGGATTTGAAGACCACTGAATTGTAGAGTGCAAGAAATATTTTTACGACCAGTCCTGTATAATAAGTAGTCCTGTAAAACGAAGTAAAGTTTAATCGCTTCACTAACAAGGCTCTGCGGCGAACAGAAGAGATTCGTCTGGGAAGCTCCTCGTTCATTACAGTAACGACCTCCTCGGTGAGGAATAAGTCGTTTTAAACGAGTGCCAAACGGTTTTCAAGTTTTCAGAGCTGGAAATAGATATGACTAGAAATGCCCTTGGATTTACCGGCGCTTTCCAGTAAAAAAAGGCATGTGCTCTTGCGGGTTCATAATTTTATCATCTTACTTAACATGATGTAACTTATAGTAGTGGTAATATATGTTTTATTTTATAAAAAAATGCCATTCACAAGTGCACTGAGGTGTCTTCTTGAAGAGATTCTCTTACAACATCAATCATATCAAATTTAGTAACCCTCTCGAGCACCTAATACCTAAAGCATACTCCTAATATAGTAAGGATGTAACAGTTCCTTCAGCTGGCTATAAACCGTGCTTACACGCCGTGATTACCTACGCACGTTCTCACATGTATAACATACACGTACATAATTTACTACGGGCTTTTACTGGGTTATTTGGGAATAAATTTATGACTAAGAAGATAAAATTACTTTTAAAAGAATTTAGAAGCTAATACAATGCTTGGTGTAATATAAATAAAACATTATGTAGTTACAGTGTTCAAATAAAGTTTGATTAATCGCAATACCTGTTCAAGTATCCAAATTAATAGTACTTATTTGCCATATGCAGTTGAGCATAAGACAAAACCATATTTGTTGTTTTTAATTTAATTTGATGGTTTTTGAATTTCGAGCTGAGATTTTTCTTTATTGGCGAATGATTGCAAATACACTGCTAATTAGAATAAAACAAATCAATAACAAAGCTGAATACAAACTGAGAGCACATGATCATCTGGGGGCATGGCAGTGCCCCGCCAAGTCAAGCGCGAAGCAAACACTGCCGTACCATCCTTTACTGGAACCATTTCGCCGCATTTTCAGGCCCCTATTTGAGAACCTCTGGAAGGGACTAGAACGCTGAAATTTTTGTCATCTGGTAAGCTAAATGGACACACTTGAAATCTAAAATTTCTAGTCGATAAATCATTTAGTTCCGAAGCTTAGTATTATAATTATAAAGGAATCGCAGTAAAGAACCTTAGACTTGGCCCGACCTTGTCTAGATTTCATTACTTTTTAGAGATAAACTAACAGCTTGCGATTGTAAACATTCTGTCAAAGAAGCAAAACTTTTTTTTAAGAATATTAAATGACTCTTAACCCTGTAATACATACATATTGTAGTAGGTATACTGAGAATGTTTAATGTCTGAGCTTGTGAAGAGTATCCGTGACTGATTGCTGACATTATGTTTGTAGAATTAATGACAACTTAATTAGGAAAGGATGTGTCGTTGAGATTATTACTTAGATGACTTAGATGAAGATTTAGTTAATTTAGAATACTTGTGTTTTTTAAATATTTCTATGAACTAATTGTTTATCTATTGCCTATAACTGAAAGTCAGTCGAAGATTATAGTGTAATTACACTTACAAAAGCCTTAAAAAACTTAAAACATTTAACTCCAAAAAGTTTCGGTACAAGTAAAGGAACGGTTGTAAGTTTTTCAGAAAGATATAACTTCCATGCTCATGTCCATAAAAAAAATAAACAAATACCTACTCACCAAAAAACCCATGTCGAAATAAAAACAAACACTTATATATAGGACTAGTGGGTGCTCGCGGCTTCGCTCGCATTAAGATGTAAAATCATTGCATCCCCTATTTCACCCCTTTAAAAGTGACATTTCCAAAAATCCTTTCTTAGCGGATGCCTACGTCATAACATCTACTTGCATGCCAAATTTCAGCCCGATCCGTCCAGTGGTTTGTGCTGTGCGTTGATAGATCACTATATCAGTAAGTCAATCAGTCAGTCAGTCACCTTTGAGTTTTATATATATTTGCTTACCATCAGGCAAGTTGTAGTCAAGCGTAAACCTATATCATGTAAAAAAAAGATAATAATTAACACAACAAATTACTCTAGCTATAATAACAGCAAAAGGCTCCACATTTCAAAAGTACGTGTAAATTTTGCAAAAAATGATTCCATTTCCACCAAAAATATTGTTCCGACCGAAATTGGACCTTTTTGTAATCCCCAACAAGAATTGCGGTTAAAAGTAAATTTATACCCGGCGCAGGTCTCCGGTGACAAACTTTTAAGGCCCATTTTTCAGGATTTGTTCCCAATTTGACTTCTCTGCCGACCTAAGTAAATATTTGATTGCTTTGTCTTAAACGGTGGAAGTCTTTCGTTTTGTGGAAATAAGGGACGTGAAATTGGATACGTGCATAATTGAATGAACATACATTATATGTGTAGGGTGGATATGCTTATTTTTCTTTTTATAAAAATTGCTGTCAAATTTTGGTGAAAAGTGTTGTTGCTAAAATCATGTCCAATTAATAGAAAACTTTGCAATAAATAGATAACTTAGTCACTATTAAGGCATCAAGCTAGGGCGGAGTTTCTATACATTCCATATATTACACAATTAAGTCAACCAAATAAAAATTTTGATTGACTTAAACCAAAATTACCTGATTTTCACAACAATTAATCAAAAAAATATTGTTACGTTACTTAACATAAACTTTATCAACATAAAACCTTTTTTAAGAAAAATAACGGTGTTTATCTATAGTTCACTCCTCGTCATATTTATTATTTTTGGTTCCAAACTTTACAATTTCATATCAATTCTACTTAGAAGTTAAAATGAAGCGTCTAAAAATGGTGGCAAAACTACGTTGACAGATTGTTTAGGTGTCCCGGGTGCCGTACGAACCATCATTCACACAAGTGAAACTATGATAAAAGGTGATTGACTGTACTTTAACTAATATTACTAACATATTAGGCATGCTCGTTAGCTCGCTAGTTTTGTTTTTTAATAAAAGTATACAGGCATTAAGATTTTTTTTACATATAACGTATGCAAAAAAAATTCTTTAACTGTCAACATAAACCATAACATATTATTCGGTGGGTTCTATTTATCAGATAAATCCATTCATTAACTTCTGATGGCGGGGTGATCGAGAGACGTTTTTTAAGGTCCTACCCACAAAGCCGATACATTAATCAACTTGGATACATTATGACGAAGATACGAAATAAAACAGAATAACCTTCTGTAAAGAAAAAGGCTTTTCCCTTCCTTCAGCTTCAGAACGTCGATATCATAAAATTGTAGGTATTCTTGCGTCTCGATTTATTTACTACCGTTGTATTAAACTGATTCTAATTGTGTTTTGTCTGAGAACAATTTATTTTAAATACAGCTTATTTTTACTGATATTCATTTATTTCGAAACAGACCGAGAGAGAAAAAAAAAAATATTATAACAACTTTTACATAACGATAGTTCATATAGAATAGAATATATCTTTACTGTACACATAAAACATAGAAATAACAATACAGGAAAAAGCTTAAATATATTAAAGTGATGCACATTGGGCGGCCTTATCGCCTTAGGCGATTTCTTCCAGGCAACCTTTTGTATGGACATAACTAAGAATTATAAACAGGCGGTGTACTAAAAAATATAATTAGATACATACATTAGTTAAAAGACCAATACATACTCAAAATATACATAAATAAATATATACATATTGCATACACATTACACAAAATATTCAGGAAATAAGCTTCTATTTTTATATAAGTAAACTACATAAATTAATGCTATAACAATGACAAATAATGGTGATACACTAACTTTTGGAATATACTCAGCGACTTGGCCTGCCTGATGGGCAGGGGCAACGTGTTCCACAAGAGGATCGCTTGGATGGTAAAGGATTGAGAGTAAAGAAGGTTGGAAAATTCAGAAGTAGAAGGAGTCTCTAATAAAAGGGTCCGGGACGTGCGCAAGGAGCTGGAGTGGGAAGCGGTAACAAATCGGAAACGTTAAGGTGTTAATAACTTGGCTGCAATCAACTCATTAGGAATTTTATGGAAAACATGTTAGATTCAATTAGCGATAACAACTAATACATTGTACCGAAAAATTATTTTAGTTTAATTTGATCTTCTTTTTATTTTAAGGGATATTTGGTTAAAATAGGTATAATAGGTATAAATAAGTAACGATTAGCTGAACGACATAAAACGTAGAACTGTGTTTTTTTATACACATTTTTGCTGAACTAAGGGTTACTGAAGATCAGCATGTCCTGAAAGTTTATGTTTACTCACACCATAGTGTAATAATAACTTTCTAATCGTCAATTTTCCAAAACTAATGTTGACATGGAAGATTAGGTTCATCTCAAATAATCCTTTAATAGGTTTAGAAGCTGGGTATTAAAGGTCACAGGTCATTGTACAGGTTAGGTTTGAGGCTAGATCACTTCTATGTGAAATCCTATTAGATACGTGGAATTTCAATCGCGTTAAATTTATAATTAATTAATCATCAATCTGAAATCAGAAATACAAAATCGAATGTTTATTTAAATGTGTTATGTTTCTTCTATTAATGAACGAATGGATTTACATGGTAATTAATATTAAGTCATAATCTATTTTGGATGAACACATGGAGAATAAAAAAAAATACTTTGACATGTATAAGTCATGTTTAAGTCATCCAAACCAACACCAGCCAAAATTAAATTAAAAACATACACATCTATAAAGTATATTAAAATGAATATAAATTGGACCTGCTCCTAAGACGCACCAATGGATTATGACCCTCATCCTTTATCCCAAAGGTCACTGTCTGCCCACAATGGGTCCTTAGTTCCACACTTAACACCACATAGGACATGCGCCCTATTTTGTGGGACCTCCTTCGGGACCGCCACAACGGCTGTCTATTTCACGCAGAATTTGTTTCTGGGTCAGTATGAATATTTTCAAGTTACGAACAATCAGATTCTTGTTTCTTATTCATGTTGGGTCCAATTTGGGCTTGTTCCTATTGTGTATCCGTTTTGACTTATTGTAAAGGGTTTTGGTTGAACGTTTCGAATGATGTGACGTTAGAGGTATGTTATAGGTATTTTTTTAAGGTGTGTTGGTTGAATAATTCAGCAAAGATTTTTGATAAAGTGAAATTAAATTCAACCCGGCTGACTTTACTTATAAAAAATTGAGTAAGTGAACCATTAGTTCAGCCATATCGTGGTCGTCGATAATGAGACAAACAATAGTGTTTGCCTCTGAACATATAAAGAAATTTGTTTAAAAAAAGGTATACATATTTTTTTTAAACAGATTTCTTTACCTTTTAATTCCCAGTAAAAGGTTAGTAAGCTACATCAGTAAGTTATGCTTACCACCAAAAAACCAGGCAAACATGTTTATCCATTTTTTTAAATAAAATGCGTTCAACGGGAAATCCACAACCAAGCGAGTATTCGTGACGAAAGCGTAGTAAAGTTTTAACAAGGGGACACTTCCGAACTGTCCATTTTTGGACACAACTCAGTTGCAACGTTTGTTAAGAACTCTAATTAAATGTAGACAAGGCGCTTTTTGAAGCTTAAAAGTTTAAGCAAGTGATTATGATTGAAGGAATATTATTAGAAGTTTAAATTAAAATAGGTACAATATTAACATACACAGAAATCTAAATGAACCTGTTTATTAAAATTGTCTGTGTTAAAATACAACAACAGCAAGAAGAAGAAGTAAGATCTGAATTGAAAAGAGTTAATTTAAGTAAGCACATCAAGAAGAAAGAAGTTGTTCAGGTAAGTTCAATTGGCAACACTAATTATATTATCATAGGTGGGAATTATCATAAAGGTTCAGATAATTACAACGACCCGAAAAATTAACCACAACCTTATTACAATGTATGTGTCACCACAATTTCATACAAAGTTCGTTTCAGATGTAAATACAAAATATTTCAAACGTTTATAACAAATACAGAATCTACTTTTAAAACATACTTTACAAAAAATAATTACAAGTATCAATTGGGAAGTGAACTAATTTTTCACGTCCATTTTGTGCCTTCCAGGCTAATTACGCACCAGATGGGGCCATTCACTGCAAATAGAATTTCACTCAAACATAGATTAAAGGTACAAGTGCTGGGCACCGAGTAGTTGATGTGCAGAGACAAAATTTGAAGTAATAAAATAAGAATAATAAAAAGTGCCTACAGTAAAAAAAAAAACATTGACATATCAAGGGCTACACAAAATTATATTTTGTATAAATCCATCACTTTATTTTTGGACATATGTAGGCAATAAATGTGTAAAATATACTAACTGGCTAAAAATAAACTGACATATTTACAAAAGTTACTAAATTTAATTATGAGTGCCTATTGTGATTTACTCATGAAGTAATCGATAAATGAAACTTGCAGCGTGGCGCGGCGCCTAGTAGTTTTACCAGCGTTAGTCCGGAAAAAGAAACAAATTTTGTAAAAAAATATTCAATATGTTAAATAAACGTGTAAAGTAAGTATTTTAGGTGGCTAACACGCTCTATCTTCGGACAGCTACATGAAGAGTCAGAGTGGTTGCCACAACTGTGCAGTTTTAGTGTAATCCCTGTCGGTTGTGCACGCTGTGTCATTTGAAAGGTCATGTATTTGGTTTTGCTGGTATTGAGTGTTAATAGGTTACAGTTTAACCAACCGGCAACTTGAGCCAGACCTCGATTTGCAGCATCAACGGCCTCTTTCCAGGTCTTACCGCTGCATATCAGAGAGGTATCATCGGCGAAACAGAAAATATCTATGTTTGGTAGTTTTAACTGGCAGAGATCGTTGATATAAACCAAAAAGAGGGTAGGCCCAAGGACACTCCCTTGTGGGACGCCAAACGAAAGAGTAGCGTAGTCACTAGACTGGTTAGAAAAACGGATCCTTTGTTTCCTATTACTGAGATAAGATTGGAACCAGTCCAGGGCAGTTCCTCGCACACCCAGGTTCTCCAGTTTTTTAATGAGTATTTGCCAAGACACTGTGTCGAATGCCTTGGCCAAATCAAGGAAAATTCCGAGAATTTTTTTGGTAGAATCTAGTAGATTTGTGACTTTTTCTACCATTGCCAGAACAGCATCTTCCGTAGATTTGTTCCACTCACGTGTAATGCGCGTATGTTGCTTACGCGTTTCGTTAACATGTTGATAAAATGACTCATGAAAGTATTAATATTAAAAAAATGCCCTTCAAACCTAAAGATTAGATAAACATACACGCACAAACTTTTGCTTCTATGACCTCAATGAGATAGTGTAATAATTTATTTCTCTGGAATATTCTACTCCCCACAAGCACTAGCGCACAGAGATTAGTCACTAGTTAGTACCGCTCGTTACACGGTTCAGTCAGCTCTAACTCTATTTACTCGCACTCACTCACCCCACTGGACCCTTTTATGTGAGACTTTCTATACTGATACAACGTGGAAATGAACAAATGCCACTAAATTAAGTTGGCATAAAAAAGGGCTACAAATACAACGTGGATATATAAAACAAAAATGGTGGTTGGTGTATGAAAAAAAAACAATGGAAGGTATTCAAACTTACTGATATTACGCGTAATCGAGTAACTCTAATGTTTTACTTTATAAAACTCAAGTCATATAGCAGTTTTATTAAACATAATTATACATTAATCGGTTTAATATCAGTAAAATGACGTACGAATCTATTATATTCTCTTCTCTTTGAGTCGTATTTCCTCATGACTGAGGGTCGTGACTCCCCCGCAGAATTAATTCGTTAGGGGAGTTTTCATGGGCAGATACATCGTGGTGGGCACCCAGGTCCTTCCACGGAAGACGCGTGTCCTCGGATATTGTGGTCCTCAAACATGTCGGTTTCCTCACGATGTTTTCCTTCACCGCTAAGCGAGTGCAAATCTACACATAACTTGAAAAATACAAGTCATTGATGTAGGGTGGATTCGAACCAGGGTACGTCTGGATGAAAAGCAGACACTGGAACCGCTGAGCCACACTCGCTTTATCTATTATATTATTAAGTCCAGAAACTTGTCAACTAGGAGTTTAATTTAATGTTTGTTAGAACTATATCTATATGTTATAGTGTTTTGTAAATGATTTATCTTTCTAAAATTGTAATATTCTGAGAAGTATCAAAAGATTATCATGGAAGTACCTGGATTCAATCTGCATAGGATCGAGATGAGGGGCGTACTAGAAGAGAGGCCTATGCTCAGCAGTGGGCAAGAACAAGCTGATGATGATGATGATCAAAAGATAATAATAAATGTAAATTTTCCGAAGCCACGTTGTATGAATACTAGTGCAGATTGAATTTTATATTCAGCAGCGTTCTTTTGCCCGAGCTGTGATTTCAGTTTCGACAGCACTAGAGATGTGTTGTTGCGGTCGTCACTCTAACCGAATGGGGTTCAGTGAATCTGCTAGATTCCATTCGGTGGAGCAACACTATTTTACGGGTTCGATTTATAAAATGGACTTTTGTTTTTGAATGTGGAACAAATAAAAAAAATGGGATCGTATATTGAGGCTTACATTGGATCACATAATATAAAATAAAAGCATATACCTACTCTAGGTTTATAAGAAAAAATCTGGTATCAGACCATTTTCCACTATGAGAGAGAAAAGGGCATAAAACTGGAATTGTAATGTTAATTTGCAGATTAAATAAACATGGTTTAATATGAAAATGATACAAGTTTAAAACAACCAGCATTATTTTAAGTTGGAACTGTGTTGGGGCAGATTTATTTATATATTGCTTGTATGTGTGTGTATGTATATATCTACTAAATATAAGTAAATCTGTAGCAATAAATGTTATTCTATACTATTCTAAATGCAATTTTAGTAATTTAAAGAAATCAACGAAATAGTTTTAGCGTCGACGGCCGGAATGTAAAACTTTATTCCATTGCACAGATTTTCACTTGAAATCACCCGTAGATTTATCACAAAAACTTTTACAACCACCGTAAAGTGAGAAATCCTTCGAGTAGGGCCTTCTAGAGTTTACAACCAACCTATTTTACTTGCGAACGTGCGTACTTATTTTGGTGCTCTTCAATCGCAAACCGAATTGGAATCGATTATTCGAAGCAGATCGTAAATAACGTCTCAGCGAGTATGCCGCGAGTCGAAATACAACGTGCTATTGATAAATAGCAGACAGATTTGATAGCTTTCTGAAAATGTTGTGAATTAGTGGTTTTAAATGGTTTTGTTTTGTTTAGAAGCATTACATGTCATTTTTATGTTGTGGTCCTCGTTGATCAGTTTTCATAATATAATTTCAAATACAAAATGGTACAAAGCAGTCTTAAAACACTTGATAGTTAATTACCAAGGGTTTTGCGTCGAAAATGGGAGTAAGGTAAAAAAAAAAACAAAAAAATCTTCTAGGTAACCGTGTTACATCTTAGACTATGTCAATGCTCAACACTGGTCAGCCCACCTGGCTGAACAGTATTGTATAAATAAAAATAAAAATACAATGGTGGCGTTAATGCTGTTCACATAAAGCTTTCATAAACATATCATGTTGAAAATATAATCCACTGCGATCTCTAAACGCTACGTCATTTTCTCTAATACGAGTTTCGCAAAAAAATGCGGTATTTTCACATGAAATTCTTGTGACATAGCCGTTTCAGAAACGCAGGCTTTGCGTGAAATTTATTTCATCCCACTGTAGTATGACATTTTCGTTAAAACATGTTTTCTGTTTGTGATTTGTAATGATGAACCAAATTATATTTATGTGGTAGTATGACTTTTTCGTTAAAATTTGTTTTCTGTTTGTGATTTGAAATTATTAACCAAATTATATTTATGTGTGGATTTAACAATAATAAGCCAGTTTCATGATTAAAGTTAAGTGTTTATCAGATAAATACCTACTTATAAAAGATCAGTGAGATAAATATGCTGATTTGTTTTTTTTTCTGATTCCGATAAACATGTCAAATAGTGTATTGCAATTATAGCCACCAAACCAAGTTCTGACTGCGTCAAATGTTTGTGCTACCACTGTTTGTAAGGACATAGTTATGCAGTTCAAAATATATATAATAAAAATATATTATTTTCCTAAAAATAAATTACATTGGTCCATAATGTCACTGGACCGGATTTCGCTTCAGGTGTCTTAGTATGCAGTATTATCATATGTTTAGTTTTAGTGGCCAAATTCCCTACAGTACAGTTAAAAAAAAAACAAAGCAATACACACAAATTCCAAATTTCTTGTATCAAGCCGGCGAGAGGCGCGTCAACTAAGCTAACAGTAACAGCCAGTCAAACATAATATACAATATTACCTATGTTCTCTATCTAACACATGATTTTCTACGTACATAGTAAAACCATGGACTGACTACGCAGATGCAATATAAATAGGAGTAAGTTCATCAATTAACACCTCATTAGATTTGTTTGCTTGTGTTGGCAAGACGCTGCTTCTCTACTTAATTTTGTAGAGATATTAATTAATTGGTCAGCTAAAATAATCAGCTAGAAATGATGATGATGATGAAAATGAATACGTAAACCTATGTACCTGTATTAATAAAAAAAGAAAATTATAAATGTCTTTAATAACCATTCAAATATTATACTTAACCAGGATTTAAAAAAAAAAATTGTAAGAAAATATCTCGCCAAGTACGTTTAAAAATCTGCTCAGTTGTGATTACTCCTAATCTAAATTATGTTATTTTAATCCAGATAGCTTATGTTTGATACTAAAATTCTAATAAAAATTTCGGGTTCTTCTATTTGTACTACAGTTGCAAATTATATCTACATACTTAAGTCGATAATTTTAAATTTATCCGGTCATATGACCACCGAGGCCGGCTGTAATATCATGCTTCCCAGTTATTAAGATAGCAGACCAAATAATTGGTTTACATTCAGAACTAGCAACACGCAATTTAGTTGCAAGTTATGGCGGCTGCTTTTGGATGATAGTTGACTTTGCATGTAAATAATCATGTTCTTGGAACATCAATTTAAACATGCAGAATTTTACCCTCTATAAATCTGAAGATAAACCACTGAGTTTTACAAATGTATCTCATTCGAGCCCGGACCTATACCAATGAAAATATTTTAATATAATAGGTACTTAACCTTTTACTTTGAATGTTTTTCTTAGCGAGAAACCATGACTTCTGACTTGCAACTATGGAGTTATAAATAAATAATTTGTATTTGCAATACGTAGTGTAGAATCTTGTGTGTTTTCTACAATGAGACGTGATGAGGATGATCTGCTGCTGGCGGTGTTGTGGAATTAAAAACTTTATAGGTTTAGATTTGTTCTGTATTGAAATAAAGTTTAGTTACAATTTTTGTAGTTTCTTGTTCAAAGTTGGAAGGAAAGTCAATTGATGCTATATAAAACCATTTGAGGTTATATTGAATTAAGAAAAAGTACGGGCAAAGAATTTTGAAATGTACGGCCAAGCTTATGCATTTTTGCCAAGATGCTAATCGCTGCGATCGAGCCGCGACACGTAGGTATTTGTATCTGCATGTAAAGGAACCAGAATCAAATATTACTGTATTATAGTTCCCGTAAGGCATGATTAAATTTAGCTTTAATAACCTGCTAGCACTTACGTCCATAAAAAATTATGTCCAAAAATTTGCTCGACAAGTTTTGGAAAACTGAGGTTCCCATCATCAGGAGCGCGTGCTGACTCGTCTTCCTGATGATGGAAACCTCAGTTTTCCGAATTATTTTTTAGCATAATTATTGACATAAGTGCTAGCATGTTATTACAACTAAAAATAATCAAATATTTCTTTATGGTAACACTTATACGAAAAAAAAAACAGAAAACCAACAGCTTGTCGTATCATAAGTGTCTGCCTTATTGCTAAAAAGGATTATTTTACAAAGCAAATGTTAATTAAAAAAGTTTTGTTATATGGTTATGTCATTAAAAACCAGAAAATAATAGTTGTCCCTCATTTACAAAATAAATACTTCGCCATCAAGTAGCGAATATGCTACAAATAGCCAATACCGGAACCTCGGGAGTGAGAAATATGATTTCATTCTGTTGATATAGCAGACCCTTCCAACATGCCCAAAAAATATTAGGCGATATAAAAGACGGAGTGAAGCGCGTTTATTTGGCCGTGAAAAATCATAACTTTCACCCTAAATCGATGTACATTCATTTTCTTTTTTAAAATACATTTTTTTACAGTACCTTATAATAAATAAATAAATAATAATAAATATTCCGGGACATTGCACACACATTATAGCAGTTTGTTTTCGTCTTCAGACAATACAAACCCAAGATTTGTATCAGACTCTTTTCTAGTATTTAGTATGTTTTAGGTTAAATCACAGAATACAAAAAAAGCATGTCAAATCAGTACACTAAAACGGAAATTAGTTAAGGTCAAAATAAATTACAATTACCAAAAATCTACTTTGGAACACAGCCAAAGTAAGCAATGCTGTAAAAAAATACATTCATATTAATATGCACCGAAGCGCGCGAAGCTCAGCTAGCGGAGGCAATCGCATGCGATTACCAATGTTAAGCAAAGGTCGACGCGGTCAGTCCTTGGATGGGTGACCGAAAAGTGGCATTCCATTTTAGGCGCTTCCGACTGTCGGATGACACGTTAGTTTATAGGTCCCGGCTATTAGTCTAGTACGGCAGTCGTTAAGCCAAGTCAGAGGCCCTAAGGGCGGCTTGACAACTCTCGACACTAGAGTTGGCCACTCTCATTCGATAAGAAAGAGGAGAAAAGAATATGTACACAATTTTTGCGTTACCGCACAACATTTATCTGCCTATTGTGATTGAAAAACTGTCATTTCACGACTTATGTAGTACCTACTATTAATCCTTAATCGTCTATTTATATACTACACTGCGGTATTATCAACCGCATTGCCAATATCAGGGTGTTCGATTTCATCTATATGGTAATGGATTGACTGTACGACTGTATGTACACATTATGCACTATAGTAGTATACGTACATATATATAATTCCTATTCAGTATTCACATACCTAGATAGCATCTGTATAGAGAGAATAGTGTCACGCGATTTACTTGAAGCATGTAGCTGAGGTTTGTACAAAAACAATATTGTAATATATTATTGTTTTATCAATTTCAATTTTGTTTCAAAATATCGTTTTCTACACAAGTGTTGTATTATTTTAAGGTATTTATTAAGTTAATTAAGTATATCAATAAAGTGATTCCCCGTATACTTAAAAAAAGATTTTTTAAATAATCGTTTAATAAAAAACACTGACCACATGAACTAGTTAGAACTTTAATTAAAAAGTCACGTCACCAAAACCGCACGAAAAACTCAATAAATTAATTTTTAAAATCTTAATTAATTATTCAAACGCTACGAAATTGCGTGAAATAGTGTCATTAAAAGCTCGACAAAAAGTTCCAGCTCTTAGCTTTAAACGTCGTTAAGGCATAATTAAGTATTAAGACCTTAAACAACTTAAGCGGCTTAGCTAAACGCTTAATTATAGCTTAAGACATACTTAGTTAGTTATTACTGAGCTAATTAACAAAGTATGTGATGTAATTTGCCTTGTAGCTCAGCTAGTGACAATGGTATTTCATGCAATCATTGTATTTTGATGTGGATAGTGTTTGGATGGGTGACCGGAAAAAGTGTAGCAAGCAACCGGGTTTTTATCCATGATAATCCGGGGTGAAGGTAATCTTAAGTATTCATTCAGGGTTTGAATAGTCTCTGGAATTATCTCCATACCAAATTTCATCCCAATTAGTTCAACCGCTTGAACGTGGTTAAGTAACAAACATGCACACACACACAAACTTTCACTTGTATAATATTTTATAGATAGTTAATACATATACAATTTTAAGAACACCATAGAACATTTTTTTTGTTCTTTAAATATATTCCCATATAACTTACATTTCTTGGCAAGACCAATTAATCGATACGCGCTCAGTGGGACTCACTTTCCAGAGTTACTTAAGTTATCTGATCAAAAATGTAAGTTAGTATTTTTATAGTACATAGTTAAGGAACGAGTTTTCATAGCCCAGGATTTGATCAATATATACAAACATACGCAAACAAATACACAAAATGTTTTGACTTCATTGCTCACACTTATGTAATTTAACTTTAAGAGTCCTTTATGAGAAGCTATAAAAAAACAGTACGCTTAACGTTCTCGTCATGAACGGAAAAGCAGTGTTTCCATTATTTTTGTTTTAAAAATAATAACATAGCTTTTCCGTTGTGACATAAATTCAACTGAAATTTTTCTCTAAAATAGTACATAATGAACATTTACAAAGAGACGACCAAGCCCGTCGCAACAGAAACCGAAAGATAAATCAACTTGTAGGAAGGTCCAACATAGACGAAATAACTGAAAGATTCCCAATTACATAATAATATATCACACCAATTTTAAACATAAAAGGGAAGTTGTGTGTTGAAGTGTGTTTGTGATCCTCTTCTTTCCCTTTTCAAACGCCAATCAAGTGACGGATGATCTTATTTTTTGTTCATATGGTGCGAACTTTAGGATCCCGTAAGAGATAGATTTGGCTTGATTTCACAAGTATAATGCATGAGGCATTATTTATTAAAGACCTATATAACTAGAATACTTAAACTGTTTTTTTACAAATCGTTCAGTTAATTAGTAGAGAGGTTCTGAGGTAAATTACTTCATGCTGCGTCCGAAAGGTTAAAAAATTCCCTGCACTATTACCCAATCAACATAATAGACGTATCACGTAATATTCATCACCACCAGACTTTTGATTTTGATTTGTAAAACTTTTATCACAATGAGAAGTCTATCAGGCGAAATGTCGTGAACTTTCACACATTCAACACTCGAAAAATATAAAAACAGCCCCATTATCTTTATCTGCCTTTTGTTTAACACGCCTCTATGAATAAAACATGGTGGTTTTTAAAGTTCCCGCGCCAAGGTCTTGGCAAATTGTCAGGACTGTATTTAATTTGCTCTCATTTGAAAGAATGGAATAAGTTACAAGCTCAAAGACCGCTACGGTTTGCACTTATAAATTTTGCGTACGATATATTTTGCTGAGAGTGCTTCTTCGTTTAGAATGCCGTATTATAATAATTTTGCTGGGAGCTTTTTTAAAGGTGCCATTACCTTGTTACTACATATTCAATTCCTTTTTTTAGACGCTAAATTTAACTGTGTTTATTAATTGTAACGTTGCAGTTTGCTAACATTAATGACAATAATGAAATAATCTGTATAACCACTTACCAACACCAAATAATTTAATTTCTTTCTAATTTTTACTATAGATAGATAAATGTATGCATTAAGTTTGATATAACTGTAGGGACTCAGATACGTGAAACACCCCTCATTTGATACGTGGTTAAAAAGTATAAAAACACACGTATGTATTTCACTTCTAATTTAAGCAATTACGTGTGTAATTTCCATTTTTACACCCATAAGCCATATTAGCTTTTATATTCCGTCACGTAGGTATCATTTGTGACATCTGGGGTCCTAAATCGACATCGTTTACCGATGCCAAGCTGTTATCATATCTGAATCATCGCTTAGGTTAACATACGTTGACATAAACAGATACATATACTATATAGACTGGCCCAAGCGTATCAAATAGGAGGCGCATGATAATTTAAAAAATAAATTTAAAATAAATTTAAAATTAGTTCATCTGCAAAGCCGTCTTTAGATTGATCTGATCTCTTAACTGTATTGACAAAAAAAAACAATATTAAAATTAACATTCTTTAAGATATTGTATAAACTAGTTGTAGTTCTCAGAAAGGGCAATAGATGGCGCTAGCGGAAATATTAAATCACAGTATGTGACTGTATAAATGTAAAGTAGTTTTAGTTCTTTGAAATGCCAATAGATGTCGCTAGTAGTACAATTAGATCGCAGTTTGGCAACTAAAGTGAATATTAGTGAGTATATTGTCTACTGATCCAGCAGATTGTCGATTTATTTACATCTATTCTTTCAGTAGGCAGTGCAGGAGATACTGTCCTGCTGTTGTTACCTCAGATAGACGGTAGCAAAGCAAGGGAGTCCATAGTATTACAGATAATATTAATCCTTGGAAAGGTGAAAGCAATTTCTGTATAAAATATAAATTTTTGAGTCAAAATTAGCTAACCAGGCCACTTTTATTATGTCAATGCTTATATTATAATGGAAATCACAATACATGTCTTAATTGTTTTCGGATTACAATTATTTCGTATCTGTACAAGGTACAGTTTTACCTAATGGGCAATATTTGGGATTCTATTTCTTTAATACTTAAAACTTCTTTTAAAAATATATTTGATATTTCTCTCTTGAGTCGTATATCCCCATGACTGAGGGTCGTGACTCCCCCGCAGAAATAATTCGTTAGGGGAGTTTTCTTGGGCAGATACATCAAGGTAGGCGCCCAGGTCCTTCCACGGAAGACACATGTCCTCGGATATTGTGGTCCTCAGACATTGTCGGTTTTTTCACGATGTTTTCCTTAACCGTTGAGCGACCGCAAATCCACACTTAACTTCAAAATACAAGTCATTGGTGTAGGGCTGGATTCGAACCAAGGTGCGTCTGGATGAAAAGCAGACACTGGAATCGCTGAGCCACACTCGCTTCCGCTTTCTCATTTGATATTTATCACAATCTTTTCTCATAGTAAATTTAATGTGATGATTTTCCAACGGTAATTAGTAAACGGAAATAAATGAATTCCTATATTGCATAACTTTAATGCACAATACAAAGTGAACCTTTAACAATGCAGGCAAATTAAACAAAAAGTTTTATGCACGCTTTTATAGCTACTTTAACTAGTAAATGGCATGTAAGTTAACGTAAGCGTCGTTAAGTTGGCGTTAAGCTAACAAATTACATTTTACAAACAAATTAAGTAAAGTACACTGCAATTATAAAGAGTAATCAGCTGTTACTAAGTTTAGAACTATGTTATGAGTCTAAACAATGCAGATCAATTTAGGTTTTAATTTTGTTTGGAAAAAAAATGTATTGTATGATTTTTAGTACATAATAATGGTGAAATAGGTAGGTGATTACTAAGTTATGTTGTCCTATGCTGTATCTGGCAATAGTTGTTAAAAATCTTTGTAAACCCGTCAATTTAGTGAGTGTCGAGGCGGGAAGCAGGAATCAAAATGTCAACAAACTACTAAAGTTTGCTTTTCTGACAAAGTACGATTATTCTAAGACATTTTACACAGCGCCATCTAGACCCATACTTGAGCAAGCGCTTGATATATACATAGATAGCTTTGCAAAAAAAAAAACAATAAATTACCATCAATACAAAAATATGCGGCTCGGATTTACTTTCAGAACACGCTGAAAACGTATCCCCCATAACACTTTCGCGGCTGAATAAATACTGCAAAGGATTCACAAACCATATATACCAAAGAAGCATGTCGCATCCCGTATTTCTCGCTATAAATCTACGAAATTGCCCAAAGTCTTACATCTGTAAGTTCCCACGTTTTTACGTATTTCTCTGGCTACTGTGTTAGCATAAGCACGATGTCTTGCTATTTAGTTATGGTTAATATTTATTAGATGAAAGCATCATTCCGTAGATTTTTTATTATAGATTGCAAGTCAGGAATTATACTGACGACTCAAGCAACTGGGTGGTGAAAGATTGTCACAAATTCAGTGCAAACATTAAGCTGCATTGGACAACATAGATATAAAAGAAAACTTAAGAACTTATTTGTTTAAACCAGAGTTTACTTTAAAAAAAATGAGATTGCGGACACGCTTGATATACCTGATGTTAGAACAATACGAGCATCCTTTGACCAGCCTTGTAACAGATATTTGAACAACATATTATTATATTTAATTTATATTTTGAATATGAATTACAAAATGCAATATTGCTGAGCTGGTATGTATGCTAACCTCCCTGGCACCACTTTTTGTCGAGAATGTATGGAGCTTATTTCGACTGGAAGGAATTACTTCGGCAAAGTTACGAAGTCTTCTGAGAGTGATTAAAAGAAAGTCGCGATGAGCAAATTTGAAGGTTGATTTTTTTTTAAAACATATACAACACACACCTACATGCGTAGATTTTGATATCATTTTAATTCATGCGCTTACAGATAATATTGCCCCTTTAAAAGTGACATTTCCAAAAATCCTTTCTTAGCGGATTCCTACGTCATAACATCTACCTGCATGCCAAATATCAGCCCGATCCGTCCATTGGTTTGGGCTGTGCGTTGATAGATCACTATATCAGTCAGTCACCTTTGAGTTTTATATATACCTATATATATATAGTGACAAAAACTGGTCTCTATAATTTTCCAAACGATATAAAAAATATTTTAATTGTGACTTATCATCACTCATGGACACAGTTGTTGCTAAACTTAAATAAATAAAAATTAATAATTATTCTTGGAAATTGCACATAGCGCCATCTAGCCCAACACTAAGCAAACGCTTGTATCGTGCGTACTAGATAACGGATAATATAGTTAATACTTACCTATTTACTTTTTTGTAAATACATACTTATTATACATAAAAATTACCAGACTCGGAAGTCTATCTATGTATCTAATTACACTTGTAGAATGCGGAAATCGAACCCGCAACCCTAGATTAGAAAGTAGAGTCACTACCAACTAAGCTTACAGATCAGATGTCCACTCAATTACTTTTACTTCATTAAATAAATAAATAAAATAAATAAATAAAAATACATTTATTGGGACACGAAACAAGAGATACAGAATGCAAGATATAAACAAGTAGGTACACACGTTTCATGTCACAATCCGGCCCCAACTCAGCATGTGCTGGATGCAAGCATCCAACGCTGGTCTTCCGTTGGAACCGGCAGGTGACGTCACGAACGTGACGAAAAGTATATATAATAAAGAGTGATTTGAATACAATAAAAATGTACAACATGTAGCAAACGTAGACAAACAAATAAACCATAGTACAAACATATAACACATAACAGACGGCGTAATATATACATTAAATAATAGAACAACAAATAAAATGAAAGTATGGAGGTACATTAAAAATATAACATTAACAATAAATAAATTAAACGGCACTAGTGTCGTTCCTAAGCGGCGCTTGCACTACGGTACATAATATTCAAGAAACGTATCCCACCAAGTATAAATAGGTATAATATTATGTAGATAGATACAGTGACCCCTAAAATCATAACCTCCATTATCAAATCTCGTTCCCTTAGACAAACTTACGCGATTAAACCTCACACAGGCCAAACTCAATTTCCTCCTGAGACTACTTTAATTAATCTTCAGAGACAAATTCGGGAATTTTCTCGTGAATATTTCTCTCCTCTTTGAGGTGGCAAAACTGTTCTATTAACTTTGTAATTAGTTATTACGGTATTTGTATCTGTAATATTTAGCGAATACAACAAATCTATAATTAAAGCATTTCCATTTAAGTTCCGAACCATTGTAATTTACAAATAAATTGATTATCAATTATCTTAATTAAAATTAAAATAATTGCTATCTTTTGTATGGTGGATGTACTAAACTGTCAAACAAACAGTTTTTTCTCTCTTCTTCATTTATTTAATCTACAAATCATTTTTTACTTTGGTTAAAACTGAAGTTTACATAACATATAACCTACCTTGTACTATAATATAACCTTGTCTGATTTAATATCTACTAGGTAATATTTCAAATTTTTATGTAGGTATTTAGTATGAAAAGATCCAACAGAATTTTATCAGAAAAATTTAAATTATCATGTATCTTTGTCAGTTATTTATATATCTTATTCAACTAAAAAACATAAACAAACCCTCAAAGACACTCTTATTGTTCCCAGCACACGATTCAAATAGATTCCTATTGCTGAGCATGTCTATGACATTTGCAATCTATTCTACTGTCTTTCAATGCGATCAAACAAGGTACATACATAATACTATACATAGTACACCTATTGATGAATAGAACATGCTAGCCTAGCTTATAGAGGAGGTATACATAAGTTGAAAGAGGAAATAGTAGCTTTACAAAACAGCTTTTGTGGCATTAGATTTAAAATATATTTCTCTTGTTTGTATTACGTTTTTTATTTGTGTGACCAATAAAGTACTGATCTATCTAAAAGCAGTTTCTAAATTTGTACAATTCACAACGGTAGATTAATGTGAATTCATTATTTTAAGATTTAATGTAGCAAGTTTACTTTATACTTGTAATCTCTCATTTACTTAAAATGTGTTTAAATCTTACTTATGATGTCCAGTGTAGGCAATGAACGTAGAGTTTATTAACTATAGGTAATACAAGCAAGTGTTTTGTGCTATAGTTTATAGAAACTTGAGCTCTAGTTCGATCATTCAATATTGATGAGCCATTACCCTGAGTAATTAGTTTATACGGACCAAAATAGCACGGCCATAGGTAACTGGGCTATAAAGGTGGTAAACTGAACACTTAATCATTTGTTATGTTGTTTGGTTAAAGCCTATTATTATTTTTATGAAACTGTTTAAGCATATGTATATTTTACATGCTAAAAGATATAGTAATTTTGTTCGAGAGTGACCAACTCTGGTGTCAAATATTTCACACCGCCTGGTTTTTTGATGCTAGATTTTATTTTATTTACATAGCTATCCGCATAAGCAGAAGCAGCATGGGATCGCAGAAAAAAAATCCAAAGGACCCCAAACTTCTTTATGAGGATGGCAGCCGATGATGATTTTATTTTTACAGCATATTCAGAACTTTGTAACAAGAACGCTTCACAACTACTGGCTTGATATTAAGCGACAATTTAGTAAAAGAAATGAGTGTGGATTTTTGCGCTTGGTCAATGGCTCTCTGGAATGCAACTAGAATGACGCATGTTCAATTAGCCGTTATTTTAGCTCATTTCCAATTAAGTTTGTTAATAATGTAGTAGACAACATAATGGGCTTGCTACATTAAAGTTTTTTATTGAAAACTAGCGGACCCGACAGACTTCGTCCTGTCTGTTGACTCTTTTACTCTTTAGTTAGCTAGAAAACGTTTGTATGGGAAAAGAAAAGGGCGGGTTTTAGGGATTTTCCGGCATTTTTTCGAATTTTTCTCGCCATAAAATCAATCCTTGAACTTCAACGAATATAAAAAAGAATTGGCTAAATCGGTCCAGGAGTTGTTGAGTTATGCGCTTACCAACACATTTTGCGATTATTTTTTATATATATAAGAAGAAGATAGGTGCACCTACAACACTGTAAGCATTCATATTACGTAGCTATCCCAAAAACAGATTTGCTTATTATCATTCCGTATAAAATTGCATACTTTCAAAATAACAACAAAAATAATTCACAGGCATACCATCACGTCTTACCTTACTGAATATTTTTCAGCAAGTCCCAACAAAAGTTGATCCTGACTTCACCATTTAAAATTCAGTAGAACATAATCAAATCGTCGAGAAACGAGTGAATAGCAAGTTTTGAACTCCGGAACTCTCGGTCTTACTTGTATAGAAAGTTTCAAAGCCTACTTTTACTTGTTCAAAGTTCAACAGGACCTACTTTACTATATAACCTTTATTTTGAACTTTATTTGGTTCTATTCATTTTGTATAGTCTAAAAATAAGTTTTAGTTCTTGGCGTGAGTAATTTTGTGTAGTGACCAAATCTCAGTTGTGTTAGGCTAACTAAAAGCTAGAAACTAAATTTTATGTCTAGCGATGGTGGTTTACTTTTGTGAAAATTGGCAATTATGTATTAGTTAGACACTCTGAAATTTTAAGCTGTTTTAATTTAATTTGATAATAACTTATGACTAAAATTGTATACTGAACTTGGCCGCGAAAAATTGTACAATTATGTTTTGTTTAGACTATCTAACACTTTTACAGAATTGTTAATAGGTAAACAAAAAATAAATCTAACCTACTCGTAACAAACAAAGTGCGACTGTTGCATATTGTACACAGTTTGAGAGACTGTCTTTTAAACCACTACACGATAGTAAATTAATAACTGAATCATATAATACTAGAACTGCCAATTTGTCCGTCCAATCTCTACTAACAGAAACCATTCATTTTCCTTTGAATAGATATGAATAACTGACATTCATTGACATCATAACTTGTAGACTTAACATTTCACTTAAAATATCACATGTAAGATAAATAAGTTATCAGATGCAATATTTTTATGCATCCAAACTAGATAGTAGTTGTAACATTGTGAATTATACGCTAAACCAAATTCTCAATTACTTATTCTTATTTCCGTCAAGTGGCGGTATTCACTAATAATTAAAAGTAATCAAAATATGACATGATATTTAAATACATGAATAATTAATTGAAAATCTTAAGAAAAGCCTAAAGATAATCTAAGTCTCCAGCCCACTACCAGAGGGCAACGTGCCCAGCATACTGGCCGCATTACCACGCTGGATGGCGTGCCAGTGTCCCTTTTTTGTAGTAGTTAGAAGTAGTATGTTTAGTTTTTCTTCCCTTGTTTTTATATTTTATTATTGTAAATAAAAATTAATTGATATTGTAATAAAAACAAATTAATATTTTAACAATTTATATTAATACCAATAAATTATTCTACTATAATAGTAAAATACTAGCATACGGCAAGACAATTATTGTCTTGCCGTATTGCCGAGTGATAAACCTACTCAAATGGTATTTAGTTAGACGTCTCTGAGTTACAAGGTTTATGATAAAGCTATATGAACCAGTACGTTAGTATATTGAAGCCCAAGGAGTGAGGAGTGAAGTTTACAAAGGAACAGGAACATGCGGGCGGCAGCTCTCAGATCGTATCAATTTCTAATTAGAAATTTTGTTGGAAGTTGCCGGGAAAGATTATTGAATGATGTGCTAATTTTTAAATGAATTCTGATAAAAGATGTTTTAGCGACGTTCGATCGAATCTTGATGAAAAATTCTAGCTATTATTAGTTACCTATGTAGCTTATTAATGAGCTTTTTATTGGCATAAAAATTATTTGTTTGTAAAAATGAATGTATAACATGACTTTTATTATAATCACAACGAGCGTGGCATAGATAATATATTGTTATTTCATTCAATTTAGTTATACGATATCTATGTATATAAAACTCAAAGGTGACTGACTGACTGATATAGTGATCTATTAACGCATAGCCCAAACCACTGGACGGATTTGGCAGAAATTGTAATGAAGGTAGATGTTATGACGTAGGCATCCGCTCAGAAAAAATTTTTGGAAATGCCACTTTTAAAGGGCTGAAATAGGGGATGCAAGTTTTACTTCTTAATGCGAGCGAATCCGCAAGCACCCACTAGTTGTTAAGTAAAATTTACTTGGCAATTTCTGTATCTACTTATTTATATCTTGTGTAACAATAGATGCAAAAGTATCATTTATATATCCAAAAAGATACACGTCTTAAGTTAGTTCATTCTTTTTCTTGCTCATTTACCGATTGTCCTATTTAATGTTAGTTCTCATTGTAGCTATTGTTCAGGTCGTTATTGTAATATTTACAGCGATGGTGGATATTTGCGCTGGTGCCAAGTGGAACAACATTTTATTAGCATTATACGACCCTATTAGCTTTATACGCGCATTGCTTGATATTTTTGTCATATTTTGGACTAGGTTATAAATAACAGTATGGCAGGGTTAGTATACTAGAAAAGTAAAAAGTAGATAACTTGCAATACTTGCTTGGCTAAACTTCGTTATTAGTGGAGCTGCGAATGCACTACGAACTACGATAGTGGTTCTAGCCAATATATAAGTATCTATGTATCATTAGCTTATTATAATTGAGATAAAAAATATTTTTCAAATCACATGAACCGGAAATAAGCTTAATGTCGGCCATTTTGTTACAGAAACAAAAAATAATAAAGCGTCTTTCTGTGTTTATCATATCGTTTAAGACCTAGCAGTTGGACATTTATATACGATCGTAGACGTAATTCTTCTGCATGATATTTTAAAAAGTTGAAAGTACTAGTTCTGTATTAATATATACCTTTGCTCCAATAGATTGTATCGTAGTATCGGGGAACCACTAGAGAGAGGTCACGAATATCTGGGATTTCGAAACGTCTGCCTCGAATACTGATCAAGCTCTAACTCAATTGAAACTACAGTGGCTGTATTATAAACAAAGGTGTCTCATTGTAGATATACATTAGCAAGCCTTGGTAAAAATTGGATTATACATTATGATAAATATATATACAAAAAGTGGCTATCCATTTTTGAGTAGGGGTCGGTTGACAAGTAAATTGTAGGTCCCGTATGTCTAAGAGTTGCTTAAAAAGTCTGACACCAGAGTTAGTTCTTCTCTCTTTAAATGCATTTATTAACTACTAGCTGATGCGCGCGACTTCGTCCACGTGGAATAGTTATTACCATAAAAACGGTTCTAGTGAGTTAACCTTAAAACATAGACATATACTGTTGCGGATATTTCGTTAGATTATTTCAAGAGAAATAATTCTTTCATACACATTTTTTGATATCTTGAACCGTTTTCGCAGCGCATGCAACGGAAGCCCTCAAAGATGAATATTTTTTTCCACATTTTCTATTGTTTCTTTACTCCTATTATTTGCAGCGTGATGTTATATAGCCTAAAGCCTTCCTTGATAACTGGTCTATCCAACACAAAAAGAATTTTTCAATTCGCACCAGTAGTTCCTGAGATTAGCGCGTTCAAACAAACAAACAAACAAACTCTTCAGCTTTATAATATTAGTATAGATATAGATTTCATTAATACGTCTTTTTTTGGCCTTGTATTTACACATACATTGTATTTGAATGAGTGCAGTACATTTTAGATCACTTTATCTGCTAAAGCCTTCTCAAGAGCGGAATTCAGTAAATTGCGGAAAAAACGCACTAAACCGGTAAAAGCCTTAGAAGAAAGATTTATCTTATCCTTTTAGACTTTCCGATAAACCATCAAACGATAAAGGAGACTTCACAGTCACACGGTTAATTTATTCTCTGTCTTAATTTTTTTTTTACATGAGATAGGCTCATGCTTGACTATACCTTGCCTGATGTTAAGCAACGTTATTATCTACGATCTAGCGTTCTGATTCTGATACAGTCGTAAGGCTGCTGTGTTAAGCAGATAACTTTTTTTTTACATTAGATAGACTCACGCTTGACTACAACTTGCCTGATGTTAAGTAACGTTGTAATCTACGATCTAGCACGCTTACCTAGAAGAAACCGGTTTACTCTCGACTTGAAGACCGACAAATTATAGTTCAAGAGGAATAGAGATTAGGAGGAGTTCCACAGTTTGACTGTTCGCACGATGAAAGTCGAAGCAAACCGCTTGGTGCGAGTCTTTGGAACCTCAACTGTATAACGGTGCCTAACATGTTTATTATGTAGTTTCTTTTCGTCAGGCACACAAACTAGGTACTAATCAAGAGCTTATAAAATCTAAAATATTATTGTGAATCTACATTTTGAATACTCATAATTAAACATGAGTTCATAGTTCATAGTATAGCTCATAGTTTTATAATAAGGCCCATTGGGCCTTATTACAAAACGTGGTTTAAATATAAGGATAGACCAAGTCCGTTTTAGTTGTTCGAAAATTGTCTGTCTACTGTCATAATTATCAAACTGTCAAAATGTACCAATGTTAAATCAAAATTCCAATTTTTGTTGACATTTGCTTGCTTTTATGTGATGTCTGAACAACAAGAACCCACATTTCATTTTTAAAGTCCTGGACTAATAATTTAAACCGCGTTTTGTAATAAGACGGAATATACACAAACCTAAGTAACACTCGTAGTCTACAGGCGCTTCAAAACTAACTTACACATTATTAATATAATAAAATTAAATGTCTATTGAAAATGCAATTTATTTTTCACAATTCTTGAGATGTGGTTTCGCCTTAACCTTGCCAAGTGATGGAATTCCTTTTTTATTTTCTAGAAAATGGAACATAATCTTTTTATCGGACAAATGAGAGATGAAAGCGATAGCCGCTCGCAAAGTGTTTAGCAAAGGAGGTTTTTTACTTAGCGAAAATAGATTGGGGAACATTTTGTGGGAATCGATGTTTTGGAAATTGGGAGAAAATTAGTGTTTTATGAAAGAAAATAAATATAATTGTGTATATATTTTAAAGTTGCATTAAAGGGGCTTAATATTATGTACTTTTATAACTAGCTAGCTAGGACTTTATTTGTGACGAACAAATATGATTATATTTACGAAAATATTAATTACAAAAACATAATAGTAATCCACAATACATAAAATGTATTTTAATATTAAATGTCCCGGCGGGCCGCTCGCGCGGCGGCGCGCAGTCTGCGTGTTGCCGCGGCCCAGGACGAACGTTCTGAAGATGGGTGTCATGACATCCGAAACGCGTAAACCATTTACGCGATTTACACGTGAGTGAAAACCGTTTTAGTTAATCTTTTTACATAAAATGTACTCTATTTTCATTTTTTTAACAACTACTACTAGTTTTCCTTTTTTACTAGGACTTTACTATACATAGTAGAATATTACGTGATTAGTAAAATTAGGAACGGTTTATCTTTCAACTAAAATCTGTGACTACCAGCGATGAATCTTAAATAATTTGAAATATGTTTTCGATAAACAAGTGTATCAAAATAGATTCATCAAAATAACATTATAAGTAATCGCTTCAGTGAATCTCGGCCTGTTTGGAACCTCCCTGAGTCCCAGTCCAATAGCAATTTAGACAATATTGCGAAAGGTCTGTCTTGTAATACAAGGGTATTAAGACAATGTCTACCTTTTAACTGTACAGTGTTAGTAATAACCGGGTTCTCCGGAAACAGAAACATCTCGTCCGGGTGACAACACACTGTTTTAAGAAATTACTCTTGTTTTTAATGTATTAATATAGTAAATCCAGATGTAAGTATTTTTGTTGTATTTTTTTTTACCCAATGAACGTTTTTGTATTGTTAAAAAAACGCAGGAATAATCTGTTTAAAATGGTTATACCACTAATTTATTAAGGTTGAAGTTTGAGAGTGTTCGAGCTCAAGCGACTAAATAAATTTAGTGAAATTTGGTTTGAACTATTAATCCAGGATTAACATGTAAGCTTCTTTTTATCTAAGATTAATGTAGGTAAAACCGCGGGCGCCTTTCGTACTGTATAAATAGAATAACCTTTGAGTTGGCGTCGACGAACAAATTAAAGTTAAATTAAAATTATAAATTAATTTTGTTGAATCCATGAGCTTTGTAAAAAATTTGCTACTATCAATTATATTTTTGCAATATATTTGTAAGGTTTTAGTAATTAGTAACCCTGTTTGTCTAAGTACCTAAATTCAGTGTTGTCGGCGCTCACTGTAAATCAAACATAAACATTAGTCGTTGTGTATTTTGATGGATGAATGATATTGACAAAAATTTAGCTTTAATTGCTGAATACAGTATTCCATGTTCTCTTCAAATATAACACTGAGATGAAGTAGCTAACAAACCCATTGGAATATTATTATACTAGTGGATGGCCGCGACATCGCTCGCATTATTTTCAGATAAAAAGTAGCCTATGACACTTCTAAAACCTCATACTGCCTACATACCAAAAATCATGATGATACGTTTAGCCATTTTTGCGTTATGGGCGTTTAAATAAACAGATGAACACACATATAAACAGATAAAAGTTCTAATAACTGCTGACGCCTGTTCTGTTATAGATTTAAAATATTTCCCCACATAATTTTTTTTCTAGTACCTTATATTTTCAGATTTTTTACCCTTTTCAGCTGTGTTACATGCATAGACTAGTGGGTGCTCGCGGCTTCACTCGCATTAAGAAGTAATACTTGCATCCCCTATATAACCCCTTTATAAAGTGGCATTTCCAAAAATCCTTTCTTAGCGGATGCTGGTTCCCGCGACTTCGTCCGCGTGGAATAGTTATTACCATAAAAACGGGTTTATTCTGTTAACCTTAAAAGATAGACATATACTGTTGCAGACATTTTGTTAGATCATTTCAAGAGAAATAATTCTTTGATACATATTTTTTGATATCTTGAACCATTTTCGCAGCGCACGCAAAAGACGCCCTCAAAGATAAATAATTTTCCCCGTTTTTTCCACATTTTCCATTATTTCTTCGCTCCTATTAGTTGCAGTGTGATGTTATATAGCCTAAAGTCTTTCTTGATAAATGGTCTACTAAACACAAAAAGAATTTTTCAATTCGCACCAGTAGTTCCTGAGATTAGCGCGTTCAAACAAACAAACAAACTCTTCAGCTTTACATATATTATTAGTATAGATTTTATCTCCTTTAGGGGTGGAATTTATCAAACTCTTTTCATAGTGAGCTCCTACGTCATAGTAGCTTTATGCATGCAAAGTCTCAACCCGATCGGTTTAAAATTGACAAAGTTTCATACAAACTTTCATCCCCTATTTTATCCTCTTATGGGTAGAATTAATCAAAATCCTTTCTTACCGGATGCCAACGTCATAACATCTACCTTGATTCCAAATTTCAGCCCGATCCGTCCAGTGGTTTGGGCTGTGCGTTGATAGATCACTATATCAGTCAGTCAATCAGTCAGTCACCTTTGAGTTTTATATATATATAGAAGAAGAAGATAGAAGATTAAAACAACGTATTGACATGTGATAGGTATCTAGATTCTAGATTCAATAGAAACGCGTACCATCCAAGACGTAGCCCTTTATTCTCGTATCCGATAGATTCCCCGCGGCCCGCTCTGGGACCATTGTGTTCTGTAGGTCACATTATACTAGTGTTGATGTAGTATAAGGCTTAATGATATTTCATTGTATTTTTACAAAAAAAACATAAGTTTTTTATTATCCTCCTTCATTCATCCTTTACCACATAATTGCGGAGGAGTTTTGACCGTTTGCTCCGCGAAACTCTTATTGCATGTCCTCCATAAAAAATGACATGGATCACCCATATAACAACCCGTTAAGTAACCCAGATTTTTGGCTTACCGTGCCGCAGTAGCTTATTAAAATAATTTTGAAAGAAGAATAAAATTAATCGCCGATCTAAAAACCTGGGAAGTAAAATAGAAAAACAAACGTGACATGTAAAAAAATAGCGCAGCTGTCTAACAAGGAAAGCTATCTGGGTAAGTTAATATTTAGGTACAACAAACAAAGTTATGTGAGTGTGGATGCTTCATTCTAGTTGGGTAAGATAAAAGATCTATTTGTCATATCTTCAAGTTTAAAATCTTGTCAAAGCCCCTATATTTATTTAAATAAAACAGATTTGCACTTGGCCATAGCATGCCTGATGGTAAGCATTAGCAAATTTCGGCTATGGCGATTGTTTTGGGCATGGATACATATTTAATACTTGACTTAATTGTTTTGAGCTTCAATGACATGTTCTAACCTACATAAGTCTATTTAGGCCGTGGTAGTGCGATCATACTCATTTTAATATTATTTGATTAGAAAAGTCAGTCTTTTCAAACAAAAGCTATGGTAATATCATCCCTGAAATTGGACTTAGTCTAATTTGAAACCAAAACACAAAAGGCTGAACTAAATACATTTAAATTCGTATTCTGCCTCCGCTTAATCCAAGGGATCTGCAAACATTATGGGATTCATAAACCATTGTGGATTTGGTATTGTTTTCGTTCTTTTTGAGTGGGTTCATAATTGTATGCTCCAATACGGCTATAAACCCACTAGATGCTCTAATATACTTAATTTCATATTATTTTGCAATAAGTTTTTCAAAAATACACATGTGAAGAGCCTTAAAACTGTCTTGCAGCCTTTTCTTTGTTTTACCTCTGAGCGATTCTTTTCTTTTCTTATTCTTTTCTTTTCTTTAGATATGATCAATTACAGTTAATAGTTATGCTTTACCTTCTGCTGTAGTTGTAAACTGTTATGCAGAAGGCAAAGCCTGCCCGTGGAACATTGGCTGATGAAATGAAATGAAATGTTTATTTGCGGTTACAGAGATGACAGGTAGGTACATATTTATGCAATTTGACGTTCCGTACATTCGACCAATAGCTTGCGTGCAAATGTTTGACAAGATTAATAACTAAGCTAAGGTATGCAAACAGGTGAGAAAAATAATTAATTACTAACACTTTTACATATGTCTATTATAGGATTCAGTTATTTCACAAGTTTTGCAATTGGTATCCCGCAGTAAGCACCTAAAATAACAATTTAAAACTTTATGTTGTTTATGTAAAACATCATACTCTTTATTATTTATTCTTCAGTAGTCCCCAAGCCAAAGGTGGTCCAATTCAAGCGGCTGGCTTCAGTAAACAGTGTAAAATATTCATGCTGCCCGGATGGGATTAGAGTTAATCTTGCAGCACGTGACTTTGCTACCATTGTTCTTATGCCGAGAATAATCAGTACCTGGTTCATTCTTTGTCGTGGTTTGTCATATATAATTAAGATGGGTAGGGATACAAGGTACCTAATCTGGTTCATTAAACATGAGTTTTATAAATGGTGGTGAAAACCATTGTTTCGCATAATATACTAAGATAAGATGATCACGTTTAATGTAACGGGTTATTTTGACAAAAAATATGTACAAACATTAATACCAAGAAAATTATAAGTTGAAGACAGGGATTGACCCTAGAACTATCACTATTATTTTTATTCAATGTAAAAAAACACGGTGACAAAACGAAGTTTTAAAATAAAATATTTACGCAATATCTTATAATAGTAATTTATGCAACTGTCATATAATTAAGTGTTATATGCAGTTGCATACACTACTTTATCTTCACTAATGCAATTAATCAAACAACAAGAGTAAAAGCTGATAATAGTTAATTTTTCATATAATTTTCTAGATTTTTCTGGCAAAAGATTGTGAGTTACTTTTGTTGCCAATTCTAGAATATCCGGAGGCGTACAAATATCATCGTCGCTATCCATTTTTAACTTTTAATTTGTATTTAAAAAACAAATCACATTGCGAAACATTAAATTCACGCGTACGTGTATTGTCACAGTGATTTTGCCGCCATTAAAATCTAACCAACGAGAGCGCAGCGCGACCAACCTGATTGCAGGGCCAATCAGGTTACTTACTTACTCCTATGGCGCAGCGACCCGAAGTGGGTCTTGGCCTCCAGCACAAGAGAATGCCACCTTCGCCGGTCTTGGGCTGCCACTTGCCAGTCTGCAACTTCAAGTTCCTGCAAGTCAGCTTCCACGGCGTCTCTCCAGCGGTATCTGGGTCGACCGACAGGGCGTCGACCACTTGGGATTCCAAGATACGCTTTTTTGGCATGACGATCTTCCCCCATTCTTTCTAGATGGCCCATCCAGCGAAGTCTCTGAGCCTTGAACTCCCCTATGATGTTCGGTTCGCCCACCAGGTCTTCGATCTCTTGGTTTTTACGAACCCTCCAACTTCCATCTTCTCTCTGAGTCTGCCCCAGAATTTTCCTCATTATCTTTCTCTCCGCTACAAGCAGCTTTTCTTCTTCTTTAAGGGTTAGTGTCCAAACCTCACTGCCGTACATCAAGATCGGCCTTATGACAGTCTTATAAATCCGGATCTTGGTCTTTCTGCTCAGAAGTTTAGACACCAACACCTTATGAAGCGCCGCATTGCACCTCAGGGCATTATGGATTCTGATGTCTATCTCCTCTTCCCTTCTGTTTGTATCAGTGACAGTGCAGCCCAGATACTTAAACTTAGCGGTACCTTTAAACATAGTATCGCCCAGCTGCAGGTCCTCGCGCTTTTGCCTTATGTCTTTATACCGCTTCATATGGAGATACTCAGTTTTTTCAGCATTAATTCTTAGGCCAACCCTAGACGCTTCAGAAGCAAGAGTCTGCACCGCAACTTCCACTTCAGCCTTAGTTTGACCTAGCAGAGCTAAATCGTCAGCGTACCCCACAACCTTGTGACGCCCGTTGAGACTTACCCCGACGTTTAAAGTCATGACTTTGCGAATGACATGCTCCAAGGCTAAATTGAAGAGCATAGGAGAGAGGGCGTCTCCTTGCTTTAGCCCGGTAACCACTTCAAATTCTTCTGTCAATTCCCCTCCAACTCTGACGCGCATCTTGCTTACTTTGGTGGCCACCTTGAGCAGGTTAATTAGCTTCAATGGAATGCCGAAGTTGTAGAGAATGCTGTACAGTGAATCTCTGTCTATGCTGTCGTACGCTTTACTGAAGTCAACGAACAACGAGTGGATGCTCTGCGCGTACTCCCATTTTTTCTCCATCAGTTGCTTCAGGAGAAAGATCTGGTCCACGGTGCTGCGGTTACGGCGGAACCCACACTGATAATCTCCTATGATTTTTTCCGTGTATGGTTCCAGTCTACCCAAAAGCACGTAGGATAAGACTTTGTACGCTGTCGGCAGGAGAGCAATTCCTCGATAGTTGGAGCAAGTCTTCCTACAACCCTTCTTGTGGACAGGACATAAAACTTCAAACCAATCAGGTTGGTCACGCTTTTTTGATGTTATAATGAGCTATTACGATATCGATGTGGATTATGTGAAATTGCTTAAATTGAGTGTTTTGTTGTCTGTGCTATAACAGTAGTAATTATAAGTCAAGTATAGGAAACATAAGTAGAATGTTACAACATTAGTGTAGATAAAATCTTAAAGAAAACATGAAACAGAACTGTAAATGTCGATCCGTCGATAAATCATTTATTTACTACTCTTAATTTACGCATTGCCGCCTACTACTTCCTCTTTGCTAGACAAATCTAATTTTGTCTTTATTATTGAACTAAACCAAAAACTAAATGAAAAGCTATAAATATATTTACAAAATCAAACTACTTAAATAAGTAAATCAGAACATATCACACAGCGCCATCTAGCCCCATACTAAGCTTACGCTTGTATCATGTAACTAAATATATAATCACTGCAATCGTATATTATGAATAAATATACAAAATGTACATGTTATTTTTTCTTTAATGTGCAAATATCTAAAGGTACCTACGAGTATCAATAAAATATCTCTACGAAGCAGGTTACATTGGAGATGAAATTTCTACATACATAAGTTGCAAGAAGCGTTACATACAGTTTTATAACATTGTGGAGACGACAGTTTTTAAAATTTTCATGATACAATAGACAAAGTATCTTGTATAGATATAATAATTTAAAACTAGAGGGGAAAAAAAAGAAGATACCTGAAAAAAATGTTGGGTATAATTTAAATCGATAGCAGAACACGTTTCAGTTTTTCAGAATTTTACCTCTTTATTTAAACGAGCGTCACCCAAATCACTCAAACGTCTGAACGGATCGTCATGATTTTTTTGTATGTATGTAGGTAGTTAGTATGAGGTGAGTGACATGGATACACACTTTTTATTTCGAAATAATGCGAGCGTAGCTGCGGGGCACCTACAAGTACGAACATACATATATACTATAACTCAGCACTAACCTTACTTTCATCGCTCAGTCGGTGAGGTCAAATATCTTCCTGCTAAAACAGTTTATTTATCCACAATCTTCGCAGTATCCGGTTTCCGTTTAGTTTCGTGTATTACGTCACTACTGACGTTAATGTAATTTATTCCAGATTTGTTTGTGATTGAGATTGATTGCTGCAAGCACCGGCCAACCCAACAATTAAAAGTTAAACATTTGCTTTCGAAAGTCAAAACAGATCGATATATTTTGCGGTTTGGTCGTGGATTCTTTTCGTATGAATTTGAGTAGGAAAGGATGGTATTTTTTTTTCTCTTTTACACTATTTTGCCAACAAATTTACTCACATGGCTTTTCCGTATGCACTGTCTCTAATACAGACGTATTTCTTATCCCATCTTTAAGGTTTGCTTTTTTAATTTCAATGTTAGTACCTATTAGATTTTGTATTTATTAATAAAATGTTTCAGGTTTGTAAAATAGCTGTGTAACTAAGTGTGTAATAGATCTTTCGTTTTGGAAAATAGTTGCGACGTCTAAAAAAATCTCTTAATGTTTATTTAAACCGAGTAAAACTCTCGTATTCTTAAATCATTCCCTCAGTTTTATCACAAACATAATCAATCAGTCGTATTGTTTGACTGTTTGTCTTCGAATCTGCGATGCTAATTTTGTAACTTGTTTTCGGAAAGAATTCTCATTTGACGAGCATTATTTATTTATTTTTAACATATAAATAAAACAGACTGTAGCCGATGTGTGGATGCTAAATAAAAACAACAATCAATTCAAAACATAGACGACATATAAATGTTAACATATTGTATTTTACATTTTTTTATTTTCAAATACAAAATAGAGTTATATAAGCGTACAAATCATCTTACTAATTTCGTACAAAAGTCCGTAAAATATTGTTTAAACCCATTCAAAAATATAAAATTCAGGATAGCATATAAGAATCTAGAACTCGCTTAGTAAGTAGATTCAACGTCTCCTCTAATTTAATCTAATTTAGGTATTACTCTACCACGTACCAAGAATAACTTTTAAAGCTTTCATTTTCACAAAAATCACTTTAGCAATTCCAGTCCAGACCAGAGCTGGCTTTTCAAGTTTTATTTTCCAACAATTTTTGCGCTAAATTTCTTTTGGAGAAGCCATTTGTTATTTCATTAGTAACGTTTACCCGACTTTTATCTCAACTATCCGTCTTGCCCTTTCAAGACGGGATTTTAAGTGTTCAAGGTTTTTTTGTTGTTAAGGGTAATCGATTGTGGTTACTAATCGTTTGTATATTAATGGTTTGTCCAGCAGGTTGAATTTATAATTACATTTTTATTTGCAGTGATGAGAAAAATGTAGTCAAAGTAGGCATACGTAATCTTATAGCAATATCTTAATAACCACATTTAAGTTCAGAACATATATTAACATCATAAAAAAAGTTTGACCTGAAAGTGTTGAAACAATTTATAGAGATCAACCAGTTCTAGAAAAATATTAGTTATTTTCTGCTATATATATATATATATATGTTTTCACATGACGTGTAATATGATGAAAAATGCGACGTAAATTAATTGGTAGTTTGGAATGAGGCAAATATCATTACAGGTCCTTCTTATTAAAATCAGGAGCAGTTCAAATTTTAGTAGGTACCATAACTCTTTCTACTCAAAAATTGCTTATAAATCTTAAATAACTGTAAAATAAACCGTATTTTCTCCTACGTTTAACCCTGCCACCTTCAAGCGTCGAGTCTGCAACTAATTTATATTTTTCATTTTACACTTCCCGGCAGTCGTCGTCTTGACAAATTGGTTTATAATCTACCCGGTGAGTTCTCAGGCAAACTTGCGAGGGAAGTAGAGTATTCTGAATGTCTTATTTACACTCGCTTTCCCGTAAATTAGATAAATATAATGTAATGTACATATATTTATAAGTATAATACAAAAATGACTTAGAAATACAGAAAACTTATACAAAACAGATATTTACAAAAAGTTCAGCACACCGTCCATGTTGTCGCTGTGCGGCAGGGAACCCAGGATGCTGGCAGTATTTCCTCTTTGAATGCAAAGACTCAAACGTTGAGAAAAATAGCTGCCAGCCCTGAGATCTCCTGTGGCAAGGACCAAACGCTTGCTAACCTGTTTCACAAATAATTTTGTGTCCGGAGACCACGGGCCCAACGTCTCAACAGATAGCGCAAAAAAATCATAATTTGCGCTAATCTGCGAGTATTTTCGTTGTTTCCCGAGTTGGGCCTGTAGTGCTGCAGCCCCGACGCTACGAGCGGTGGCACTGACGTGAGACGGCGCTAAGGTGTCTACACACGTGACGTCCCAGACCAAAGGACGGCCGAGACACCACGGTACTAAAGTAGCGCCGTCTGGCCTCTTGCCGTCATCACGTGAGAGCCCACTCGGCTCAAGCACCGAAGGCATGCCAGCGGTGGAGAGTGCCCGCCTGACTAAATCATTGAGCACCCAGTGACGATAAAGTCGGCCAGCACTCTTCACACAGGCCAACCCGTGGCGTCCGGACATGTCCACGTTCTGGCCGCACGGACATCGATGAGGCTCACATAATTTTGCACCCACACGCAAACCCACAGCTACGCGCAAGCTTTCCGGATCAAGTACGGTGGCGAGGTTGTCAGATGGCAGTGCGTGAAGCCAGTAGCCTGACTCAGCTTGCGATACTGCAAGGAGACGCGCTCGGTCGGTATCGTCTGGGGATTGGTCTAACAGTGCTGAAAAGGTTATTTTAAGAAGAGGGCTATCCCAGGACCGTTGGATCCCTAATTCAGTGGGGAGATCCGTATTTTGAAATGAAGCACTCCAAGCTTCCAAGGCTTCCGCCTGGCATGCAACCCGAACATCAGTGATAGAAAGTATTTTTCCGATGAGGGTTTGCGTGCCGTAGCTAGAAGCCAAAAAAGCTGGAAGTGCCACACTTGATTGCAACACACCAGTTGCAATCCTTTCTGTATTTTCAAAAATTTTTGAGAAACTTATTTATAATAGGATATATCGTAACCTGGAAAAAAATCAGATATTTACCAATGACCAGTATGGTTTCAGGAAGAATAAGAGCATAAATATGGCCATATATGACTTTCTACATAAAGTAATGACTAATGTTGACAAAAGAAAAAAAGTGATAGCAATATATATGGATATGTCAAAAGCATTTGACAATGTTCGGCATGATATATTGCTAAATAAGTTATATAAATATGGTATCAGAGGTAATGCACATGAACTTATAAAATCATATTTAAGCGGAAGAACTCAACTCACGTCTGTCAGTAGATTATGTCCAACAACAATTACCTTAAAGGCATATGAATCAGATAAAAAAGATATGCGATATGGAGTCCCACAAGGTAGTGTGCTGGGGCCATTGCTATTTCTACTATATATCAATGACTTTGTAAAAGCTACCAGACATCCTATGACATTATTTGCAGATGACAGCACAATATTATTCATTCATGACACATTATTTAATTTAGAATCTGACATTAGCTATACTTTGACATCTCTTATCAATTGGTTGAATAATAATAATTTAAAAATTAATATTGAAAAGACTAACTTAATGTATTTTAGAAATAGACATAATGACAAATTAAATTTCGATATTCTACATAACAGTAAAAAAGTAAATGAGGTAGACACCACACGTTTTCTAGGACTGACAGTAGATAACAAGTTGACATGGGAATCCCATATAAATACTTTATGTAAAAGACTGCATCAATTTGCTTATGCACTGTATCAACTACGGAAGGTTGCCAGTGAGAACACATTGTTAACAGCTTATCATGGTCATGCAGCTTCAATATTAAGATATGGAGTAATATTTTGGGGTGATGCCACCAATAGTATACAAGCATTCCGAGCGCAAAAACGATGTGTAAGAGCTATCTGCGGACTAAGCCGAAGGGCCTCGTGTAAGAAACATTTTAAGCGGCTAAAGATATTAACTTTACCATGTATTCAAATATATGAAATTTCAACTTTTATTAAAATGAATCCTGAACACTTTACAATGTGGCCAGCTGACAGTAGGCATGCAGGGAAAATACGAAACATACCTACCAATACTGCATACCTCAATAAAAGTGTATTTGGGATGGCTCCGAGGATATACAACCACATTCCCAAGAGTATTAGATGTAAAGATGACCTTAATGTTTTTAAATGTATGCTAAATGAACTATTATTTAAAAAAGCTTACTACAGTGTTGATTTGTTTTTCAAAGATAAGTTTAAATAAGAATGTATTCTAAATCAAATTATGTAACTTTATATTATTAGTTGTAAAGTCTGTAAGCCTTTCAGGTGGAAACTAGTGACACAATACGCCATAAATGTTTGTCTAGTTAAGCAACATATTATATACTGTAACACCTTAGCACCTAGTTTCACAGACCAATAAATCATTCATTCATTCATTCATTCATTGATGTTGTACGGATTCCCAGACCACCGAAACTGATGGGTAGTGTTGCCTGTGCCCAAGAACGATCGTCAAAAATTAAATTTAGAATTTTGGTACATGTTTTTCTTAAAGCCGAGTCTACAAGGTCCAGCAATGAAGGAAAAAACCACACCGGGCAACATCTCAGAAGATAAGTGAACTTCGGGGTAAATAAACAGAGTCTCAGTATGTATATTGCCATGTGTGGTTTTATCTTAAAAAGTTTATGTAATGTACATACTATTTATTGACAACACAAATACAAACAAAGATATCTTAAACTTGTGCTACAAGTTGCAGTTTTTAAGTTACAAGCAATCTTCTCTCTTTGAGTCGTATTTCCTCATGACTGAGGGTCGTGACTCCCCCGAAGAATTAATTCGTTAGGGGAGTTTTCTTGGGCAGATACATCGTGGTGGGCGCCCAGGTCCTTCCACGGAAGACGCATGTCCTCGGATATTGTGGTCCTCAAACATGTCGGTTTCCTCACGATGTTTTCCTTCACCGCTAAGCGAGTGCAAATCTACACATAACTTGAAAATACAAGTCATTGGTGTAGGGCGGATTCGAACCAGGGTGCGTCTGGATGAAAAGCAGACACTGGAACCGCTGAGCCACACTCGCTTATCTTAGTATCAAGTACAAGCAATCTTAGTATAGTAAATAATATTGTAAATTATGTACATAAAGACAATGACAAAGTAACCAAATAAGTAGAGACATGAAACGCAGACTTTTAAAAATGATTATAATGACACGCCACAAAATGAAATATTAGTATAAATATTTCAGAGATAATACTTTTCACGTTCGATCATGACAACGTTTGTACGGATCTCGTTTCTGGTTGACTAGAGATTGGATAAGGTATACAATTTGAAACGTCAGTAGTCGGCAAAATGCATCAGTCTCAGTAGGAAGATAGTCCAACATCAATTTACTTACATATAGTTAATAGTAATAGGTATAGTCTGGTATCAGAGAGCCCGTGTCGTACTCTTATCTATTCTATGACCGGGTTAAGATTTGCATAGGAATGCACTGGGGCAGGGTATAAGACTCGGGTATTTTATTATTGTTAGAAAGGTTTTTGCAATAGAAATAAAGGAAATTGTAATGAATTTCTGCATCGTGAGTTGAAGATCTAAATGTTCAAAGGTGTTGAAACGACAGGTCGTTATCACATTTTTTTTGAAGTGTATTAATTTCTTTTTTTTTTTTTTTCTTTTTTTTTTTTTCAATATAAATTGATGGATCGTATGACTATCCCATAAATATAACAAATTCTCATTGTAGATAGCAAATTCAAGCATTTTTTAACATTTAATAATTATATTTTTGCCTACCAAACCATCAAAGTTCTGCATCAATATCCGCACCGCACAAACGACACAGAAGAATATGAACTTACTAAACTCTATCGAAAATCTTTTAAAAACTTCTCCTAGTTTTTTATCTGTACCTTTCGTATAATAAACAGAAAAACCTTATTTTCAACTCTCTATAAAGGCTTTCAGAAGCTCAATAAATCATCGTTCGAAACTTCTCTTGTATTTGTCCAAATTCACAATTTTCTTCAATCAATAAGACTGTAGACTTGGAGTTCATCCAATAAGCGGACCTCAGGGCTGTTAGCATTATGTTTGAAATTCAATATTGCAGGTGAATTATGTACGTTCAAATTAAATATGGATCCACAAGAGATGTCGAGACCATTGCTTAAATAAAAATCGTACTGATAAATAAGATTTATTAAAATTATTAAAATAAATAATTAAAATTTATTAAAATTATTAAATTAAAATAAATAATAATAATAATATTTTTAGAATTTTGTAAGAACATTGAAATTGTGACTGTGTTCCAACTACAAACGTACCGTTAATCTGGGATAAAAAGTAACAGTAATACTAGTCCATAATCTGGTATATGACCATTTCTAATATCATAATATTTATAACTAGGTTTAGCCATTTAAGACACAAAAACTTGTACAACCATTCGTGTGAATTGTTGATTGCTGATGTCTTATCCAGATTATCAGCTAATTAACCTGTCACTTAAACAACTTATATTAACTCCTGAATGAATCATTAACAATATTGCTTTTCTCTCCATGCTAAAGCTTCAAGGAGCTTACCAAAAGTGGGCCACTTGCCGTACAATCTGACATGACATGAATGTGTTATGTTGGAGGTGGGGCTGCAAGATGAAAACTTCGGCCCTTCTGGGGTTATTGGGTTTTAATAATACGTTTAATGTACTTTTAGTAGAGATTTTTGTTGTTTACTGGGATATAAATAGCCTTTTTAAAATAGAGATAGATAGGTTCGCGTTTAACTATGTATATCTAATCTGCTTCTTATCGAATGAGAGTGGCCAACTCTGGTGTCAGGAGTTTATCAAGTCGTCCTAAGGTCCTCTGACATGGCTTAACGTCTGCCGTACTCGACAAACAGCCGGGACCTACAATTTAACGTGAAATCTGACCCACGGAAGCGCCCAGAATGGAATACCACTTTTCGGTCACCCATCCAAGAACGCATCGACCTTTGCTTAACATTGGTAATCGCATGCGATTGCCTCCGCTAGCTGCAGCCTAACGTGTAACACGATAACCTAGAAGATTTGGTGCAAAGATAAAAAATAAAAGTCCGTATTATGATTGTCTTAATGTGCATATACATAACTACGTGTAGGTATATACATATATGAACTAAAACATTTCAAAACACTTAAAATCATAAATATTGACTTTATTTTTACCTTTGCGACTTACATGTCATATTATGGTGCAAGAAATATAAAAAAAAAACAAGGAAAAATACAATAAGACAATACATATTTTTCTACTAGTAAACATTTTCTTAAAAAAACCGTCCGAAACTTTGTGAGTCGTTAGAAAGCGGCAACAAATTTAGTTATTTGTTTTAATGTGTCCCAAGCACCGACACGTGCCGAAATCCAGTTTCCGTCCGAACATTATTCAATAAACAAACGTTGGAACGGTCGAAGACAAGCCAACATGGGCTACCCCACGACAAGCCGGGAAACTAGGGATACACCTACGCGAATTATATGAATGAATACGCCGGCTGAATGAGTGAATATGCCTTGCCAAAAATGTTGCCATTGCCGAAAAGTAGCTACCAAGTCATGAAAAGCATTATACAGCATTTTTAAATAAATGCTTTCATTTGCAGTATATGGAAAATATAAATTAACAGATAGGTAGTAATTACATTTTACTACGCATTTCTTGTGAATGATCAGTAACCATACCAATCATAGTGTTTTGAGGATCGCTCAATGTATAGTCTATAATTCAAATAAATATTACAATATTGTGTTCTTCCTTCTAAAGAGGGGAAGGGTAACAGTATCAGCCAGAGAAGTTGCACCATAAGCAGATTTTCAAAACGTATTATTTCATTAAAAAAAACTCCATACATATTGTCTATTAATATAAATACAAACACAAGTAAGAATTTAAGACCCTTAAGGTCACATACGATATATAAAAAAATAAAAAAAAACCTAACCAAAGGCCTCCGCCACGTGGATGGAACTCGACTTTTGTAAAATAATAATAAAAAATAGAACGTATTTTTACAGACAGAAACATACTACTTATCTATTTATTCCTAATCATACTTTTTATCGTCCTAATTCCGCAGTCACCATACTAGCATAGGTCTATCCATCCCAAGCCCGTTGCCAAGCATCGCATGACCGTAACCATTTGCGTGTTCCTTCGAACTCAAACAAACCGTTTTCTTCGCAGTTTGAGGGCATTCGGTATTCATACATACCAACCTGCGGGATACAATACAAACTTGCGAGAACTGATATTTCTATCAGAACAATAGTAATAACTGGGTAAACGAACTGGAGTTGTAATGTTTATATTATAAATGTAGAATACTATATTATCTAGAATATTTACAATAAACGATCTCTTCCTTGTTAGCGAAATCTCGCAAGCTAACCCATATTGCAGGTCCAGATGTTTATAACAGGTTACCAGATGCAGTCAGGTCAGCAACAAATAATAATATATTTAAATTTCGCCTTAAACATTGGCTTATCGAGCAGACTTTCTATAGTTACGAAGATTTTCTAAAAGTCGACGGCAGCATTAGAATTAAATAATAATAAATACTTAATTGTAATAATAATATTGATTTAATTAATGTATACATTACATTAAGCAATAATTACATGAAATTATATTGTATAACTATGTACTTGGATGTATATGGATATATGTATACGGATAGTTGTAACTAATTTTATAAATATAAGTATTAAGATTTAATCAATGACATGTAAAATAACTTACCAATAAATAACTTTGACTTTGACTTTGACTTAAACAATAACGACGGTGTGCTGTTTTTTTTGTAATTATTAGTTTCTTGTAAGTTATTCTGTATGTTTAAATCATTTTTGTATAAACTTGTGGAATATATGTTAATAATAATTAGTTATTTTAAATGAAACATTTCGTTAGTAAACCAAATAAAATTCAAACTCAAACGATTTTTTTTATTGGTTTCATACATTACTTATAAATCTAAGAAAAGATATATTTATATCGAATAACAAAGTTGCAAGCGGTGTGTTGGCATTCAGACGAGAAATATCTGGAAATCAAATAAGAATATAAATGATCTAGAATATACAGATATTATCTATGTAGAATCAGTATATGTAAAAAAACTGTCTTATTTATACACAGAGCTTTCTTTACTTCGTGTTTTATATCACTTGGATGAGTAACTCTTACTTACAAATTGGAAACAAGTGAAATTCTTTATGAATCGTTTGTTTACTGTGGGGCTAGATGGCGCCGTGTGGAATGTCCCGGAATGTTTATTTATTCCAACACAGATATGATAAGAAAAAAGAAAAATAAATAAAATAAATAAGCAAAATATATCTGAGTTTGTTTTATGTTCAATCTTAAATATATACAGTTTAAAAAAAAACATCTATTGAATTAAAACACATCGATCATGACGTTTATTTTAGCTAGTTTCACTATGAAAGAAAATTATGTATTATTTCTCACTATCCGTTAAAAGAGAGAAAATAGACGTTTGTGCAAGTATGATATAAGTCTTTTGGTCTTACATTTTATTATTTTAAAGAAATCGTTCCACTAAGTGACTTCAAAAGAAATTAAAAACAAAAAGCTTTCATTTGAAACATTATCGATTTATTTCCTCCCATCTATCAAAGACTTTGTTATCAGACTAGAGACGTCAGTCGGCTTTCTTTGATTATTATCATCAAAGTCTGAAAAACGGCGGCAATTCTTCATCATTAGGCTTTGAAGTTGTTAGAGATCTTTTTATATGCAAATTTCGTAAAAAATAGATAAATTGTGAAAAAAATATTTTTATAAAAGTCGTAATGGACGCGTATATCGTCTTTTTCAGATAAAACAAACTTTGAATAGACTAAACTCTGTCATTAGCACTATCAATTTTCTAAAAATAGCGTGAAATGAAAAGGCTCGGAAACTAAATAACTTCCAGAAAATATTCCGGTTAAAATGGTACAATCATTTCCAAATCAACTGGGTATAAATATGTATAAAAATAACCTGTCTCAAGTATAAAATAAATGGCGCTGCTTTCCTAATTTTAAACCAAATAGATGTTACTATGAATCCGTACAGCACAGAGTTTATGAACTACAGCGCGTAAAACTTTCATTAATTTTACTTCCAACAGCAAACCGTTTTTAGAACCATCTGTAGAACAGTAAATACTATTAAAGTCACGCAAGTTTGTAAATATAAAAGAACAAATTCTGGATTTCTGTGTGTGAATTTTTTCGAGACGATAAATTACTACTGGTACGAGTATCAACCTTTTTTCTTGTTGTCAAAACAGAGTGGGGATGTGATAGAATTTGAGTTTCTTTTATCGATCACTGAAATGTGAAAATCGCTTTATGAGTAAATTGTGACAATTACAAAAACGCAAAATTAAAAAATAGGGATAAAATTGACATTAATAGAATGACAATGTTTGATTTAATTTAGTCGATGTATAAAAAGTAAAATAATAAATCCCTCAATCTTAACATCATTTAAATATCGGCATCCTCTAAAAATCATTGTGCCTATCAATAATAATTTATTTTGATAACGATCTAACTCAGATATAAAAATACCGTATGTGAGAAAAAAATGAAATACTTACCCACCTATCCAATTTAAATCTGTTTGCCACCGTATCATAACGAATAAAAAATTAATTATATTCAAGACTTTTCTTCAATTTCCCTGCCCTAAAGATCAGATTAAGGAGTGCACTGGTGTCGTTCCGTTGCCACAAATACCGCGTCGCGCGGAGACAGCACGCGCGTCCCGTTTCAATTGATTCGAATTACCATACCGCGCGGAATGGAACGTATTTTTAAAACGATATTGTTAGGTTTTTTAATTAACATTTATTAAGATTCTATTTTTATTGTTATTTTGTTTCCATGGAAAGAGTTTTGAGAGACTTTCTTTTGTTTTAATATTAGAATAAAATATTGAAGTGACTGTGATTTTTAAAACTACTAACTGGCTAAGTAATCGCAATAAAAAGCTGTTTAAATGTAGGTAAATATTGTAGTTTTTATACAAATTTAAATTTATTATAATTATAAATGCAATTGGTAATAAAGTGTTTATTTTAATGCCTATTGAAAAAAGCAATTAAATTTTTGAAAAGAACTCAAAGATTACATTTTAGTAACCAACAACAACAGTGTGTTCCAACACACTTAATAATGAATCGTTGCAACATTTATTCAGTCTGCGATCATTAATAATGTCTTTTGTAAGCTTTTATTATTGATTGTCATAATCGACTATACCAATATTATTTATTGACGGAGCAAACAATAAAGTAAACCTAGACTTAATAGGTATCTTCTACATAGGTAAGCGTGTTACACCCTAGGCTGCAGTCATTTACATCAGGCAGGTTGTAGTCAAACGTTAACCTATCCTACGAAATTAAATGTCCACATTTTATATAAATTATTATTTATATCAAACGGTTTTAGTAAAAAATTACGTGTGAAACTCAAAAAGACAAGCTCTCCTCGGATGCATAATAAACTTAACTTTTATAACAATTTCTTTGAAATAAAATATTTTAATTTTTATTTTTTTTTTAAATCTGTGTTACAGTGAACTAACCTGAAACAATGACACTAGTGAGTGAAAAGTGACTAAGTGAGTGAAAAAGTAAATCAAAATGGACAAAAAAGCGGCTGAATCGAGTCAGGGCAGACTGTGCGGGCAAGTGCGACGTCGAGATAAAACACCGGATTTGTCGACCGACTTCTCTACCGACTTGTCGTTCGAGGAGTTGAGAAACAGATTCGACACAAGCGCCACCGTGGTGAGGCGAGAAATCGCTTCGAACCCAGCGACGCATGGCAGCGCCACACGCCAAGTCGTAAGCGGGAAAATTTTTAAGAAATGCAAAAGTGCCACCTTTCAAATAGATGGCGCCACCTACACTATTGGTAAGTGAGCTTTTCTCGTAGTTCGCGTTTCCTCCGCTTGTTTAATGTTAGCGCTGTAGTCGCGAAGTTGTTTATGTTTTCAGTGATAACAGTTTGGGGCGCTAGTTTTTCTTCAAGGACTGTAGTTAGTACTTTTTATGTAATGACCGAGCTGGAAATAGTTTGGCAATTAAACTGGAATGAACTCTACGCGGTACTCAGTTAGATTAAAGATGGTTGGTATGGAACGTAGAGATTTAAGGATTTGCTGGTTTTAATACATAACAGAAAAGTATTATGCCATTTATTAAAACTGATAGACATATAACGGTTTATTTTTAAATATTAGCGTATAAAAGTTTATGAAAAACCTTTTTTAAATTGACATAATCAGACAAAATGCATTATTGTAGGTGCGTTGTTATTCTTATCAAGCTATTTTTAAGAACAGTTTTTATGATAAATATCACCTACTCGTATTTACCTTATGACATCACGTCATATAGGGCAAGTCAGCTTACATATTATATCCTTTAATATTTAAGTTTTTAGTAAGTCTAGATTCAAAGGCTTAGAAAAATAATTTATTAATTATATTTAGCACTTAAGAAACAAATCTCAAATTTTTTAGCATTTTTACCTATCAAGAAAATAGTTAAAACTTAGAATTTAACATCAAAGATAACAACAATTATAAAACAATTCCGTCCGCGTTTATTTGAATTCCATTTGAAACCCTTCGTTATTAAATAAAACCATTTTCCGACCAAAAGACCTTTTATACGTTTAATTTGCAAAAATTGGTAAGTGGGTACTGGCAACCAACTAAAGGCTTGTATTAAAAACAAATTCAGTAAGAGCTCTGAAAATTGCTTTGCAGAAGTGGTACGATGACGAAAATAGATTGGAAGGAGTAAGAATGTAAATAGTTTGTCTTATGTATCGATAGTACATATAATAAGATACGGATATATCGCTTTGAATATATTTTAGGTTTTAGACTTTCTGGCTGTCACACAAAACTGCTGATCATAAAATCCTGAAATAAGCTATAGAAAAGCAATTACGGAAATTTGGCTATTTTGTTGGGCTTAAAGTAATAACCATATTTTCTATTTCTTTATTAAAAGAGCTGGCTTACAACTTGGCTTAAGCTTTTTATAATTCTTAAATATTAACTCATTTCACAATTATAAATATAAATCAGCTTAAAATGTATATTTAGTTAATGTATGGACATAGAGATGTCTTTAAATTAACTAAATTATTGTGTGCCATAGTAACTATATAAATAAAAATAAAATTTAACTTTAAATTTTATACCAAATAAGTCTCTCGAGCCCATACAATGTGAGCGTACCACTTCCCCTGACGTTGTATTCGCGTGCTTTGCTCACTTTAACTCCCCAACAATTTGTTTTATCGCCCAGATAAGCCTGTGGGGAAATTCCCATGTTTTTTCACCATTCTAACGTACTACAGGACTTCTGGACACGCATAGAGCTCGGAGTACTTATTCTAATTGATGCTGTTTTGATCGAATAAAGTGAGTAAAGTGTCTTTTTATGATACTATATGACAAAAGACGCATTCGATAGTTTAATTACCTACGTTTCGTTGTTGTAGAAACTTTTTTTTTGACCGTATGTACCTAAATCAGCTTTACATTAGCAAGCAGTTTAATTTAGCCAATAGTTAGTCAGCAAAAGCTAAAAATGATGATGATAATGAAAAGCATTTGGCCATCAATTCGCCTGATTTTGAGAGTTGTTTTGCAGGCGATGTTTACGAAATACGCGTATCTATAGATAATGTAGCTGAATGTACATTTTGAGTCAGGTTTTACGGATTTCCGATATTTAATAAAGAAGACCTATGAAAACCTAAGAAGACCTAAGTTAGGTCTGAATGACAAAATGTACTAACAGGGCGTACTAATAGAATAAAACTTCAGGGCGTCCGGGTGGTTAAGCATGTTAAGCACCGCTATAGTCTAAGATGTAGCACGCTTGCCTAGAAGAAACCTATTTACTCTAGATTTAAAGAGCCCTGGGTTATAATTAACTGAAGTGACACCCGTTCAAGTGTATGTTGTAGATGCCTGGAATAGATGGCTCTCATACAAACTTGCTAAAGTAAATCGTAAGGTGCATCACAACACATTTGTAGACATTTGAAATCAAGCTTAAATGCTAAACCTCACTTTTAGTAAAATAGGAATATTTCTTTCGGCTTTCTGATTCATCAAACGCATTCTAAAATCAGAGCTGTACATTATTTTAATTTTTATGATCGAAAATACATATTTTTAGTGCTGCGCTGCTCTGGCCAAGATTATAATAAATATTAATTAACGAGCGAAAATTCTATTTTGTTACAACGATTGATCTCGTGGCGCGTGAAAGTTATATAAACAAGAATCTTGGGCGTAGCTCAGATATATTTGAATACCTTATAGAATAAAATAATAATTAAATTAATAAATTAATGTTTATACTTATGCAATAATTATATAGAAATTAGAATTCATATTAAAATAACTCGCTGAGACCATGAGATGACCACAGATAACTTGTTTTTCTGTTACGTTTTGTTTTGTTAATTTATTTTGATACGTCAGCGCAACGTTATAAAATGTTACCATATACATACACAACTTTTAATTGTTTAATTGTTTTTACTCTTAAAATTTGCTTTATTTACATAAATATGACATTTTCTAAAATGACTAAGGATAAGTTTAAACAGAAGTTTGAGTTCAGTTTACTTTTGATATTACGACGTGGCATTGAGAAAAAAGGTTTTGGAAAAGTGTTTAAGATAACTTTACAAGTGTCTATTAGTACCAGAGTGTCTTGAAAGCATCTTTTACTTTTTTATCACGAATACATAGGCTTAAGTAAGTATTTACAAAAGAAAAGTATATAAGTATTATATCCGTTATCTGGTACCCACGACACAAGCGTTTGCTTAGTGTGGGGCTAGATGGCGCTGTGTGCAATGTCCCGGAATATATATTTATTTATTTACGTTTGACTACAGCCTGCCTTATGTTAAGCACCACTGTAGTCTAAGAACGGAGCAATTCAGATGTAAAATGTTTATTTAGTGCATATACAAGGTGTAACAGAAGGGTGTGACAATATTAAGGAGTACCTATACATATATATCATGTAAGGAGTCATATACCAAAATATGAAAAATTTAATCGCATATATTTTTTACCATACAAAAATTAGATAATATTTTGCACTTGATTTCGTGGCAGCCCTAGCGAGTGACGAAACCGAAATAAGCACACATTCTTTCATCCCGTTCTAGCATTAGTTTTAACGCAACGTATTCTCTCTCTCTCGCGCTCTCAGAGAGACACCGCCGCGCCGGGTCATTTGTCAATGAAAGAAAAGTCAATGAACGCTCAAAACGATAAGATGTAGGGTTGCAAGTCTTAAAGTTTTAATGAAAGTTCAACTTATGATTACTCGAAATCTATGACACTTAGAATTCTGAAACCTAGTGGGCTGTATTCTATATATACATAGGTATGTATAGTATAAGTATTGTCACACCCTTCTGTTACACCTTGTATATAAAACAAAACGAACAAAATTATAAATAGGAACTACTATAGGACGGCCTTATTGCTAAAAGCAATCTCCTCCAGGCCAGCGTGTTACACCCTTTTTTTTCGTGGAGGAAAACTAGGCTGTAGCAATGCTTAAAATCAGCTTTAGTAGTTTAGACACATTAAAAGGAAAGTTACTCTTCTTCCTATAATTGAAAAAAACCGTGCATTTTTGTTATGAACATTTGCCGTCACTATTCGTTTAAAAACACTCAATTTAATCACGTGGCTTTTATCATCAAACTATTAACCTAAAGAGGATAGCAATTAAAGTGATGTGGACATACCATTGGCGTCACATCGTTAATTGTGCAAAGAGGACTAATGGTCGGACCATTTCTTAAGTAAATCGCTTAATTGGATAGCAAATATAGTGTTTTTTGGTCGGCATGAATTTCATGATAAGCCTTGATTAAATGGGCAGCAGTATATGTACTGGATAAGCTTGCATGAACAAGCTATTATTTTGTCAAATGCGAAACTCGCACTATGGTTGTTTTTTTTAATGTTCTTCATCTCGGACTTTGTCCTAGGCATAATAATCTTGGCGTAGTTATTTTGTGTTGGTTGGTTTCAATCCTGCTGGTCGTAATTATTTTTGCTCATTTTCCAACAAAAAGTTTAAAATATCTAATCGTCATAATAGATTTTATAATTATGGAATCCAAATTCATACTCATGTACTTAATTAGTATGATACCGGTACAGTTCTTTGGAACAAATAAATAACTTCAAATTATAAACCAGTTTCATACAGGTAAACTAACTGATAAGGTAAATAGATTTAACAATGAAGACCACTCATAAATACGACCCAAATTATTGTGCTACCATTTCGGAATATAGCGGTACATACTTTTTATAACTGCTGACCAACAAATTATTTTCTTTATATCCGACTATTGTCAATGAGTAAACAAACATAAGACATTAACTATTATTTTTTGTAGTCCTATATTCTAGGAGAAGGGGCGAACAGCGATTTTAGTGAGGTGCCTTACATGCGTCATGAAACTGCCTTACTTAGTTACGAGTACAAATATTAATTACTTAATTTATTTAATTGTGTGCTCTGTATTGCACCAAAATAAATAAATAAATGAACTTATTTTTTTAATAAAAGTAAGGAAAATAAAACTAACGTACCGCGGTACACCTATAAATACGAGTAATATTAAAGTGCGTTTATGTTCAGTTTCATAAACATATTGAGTACAATATTAATTAAATTAAACGATATTTTCATAAAAATAACAGCAGAATGTTTACTTACGTGCAACATAAACATAATTAAAAACAATTAGTTTTAAATATAACTAAAAATATTTTTTAACTAAAACAGGTCTGCACTTTATCCATCCCTATCCATATTTTGCCTGATAATTAGCAATAAGTATGGTCTAAGATGGATCCTGCTTACCAAATAAGAACTGGTTCACTCTCGCTTTAAAGATCGTTGGATTATAGTTAATTATATACAAATACCTTAAGTTAATTTTTTTATTTCTTTTTCGACCTTACACCAATCATGCTACATCTCTTACACTACCACTAGTTAATTGCAACGACCGCGGTAGAGCTCGCGTGACGTCGGCTCTTTTGATCACTAACTTGGGCTATTTGTTTCATTATGTGAATTGTCAAAACAATAACTAAACCATCATGTTTACGTGATGTTTTGATAGTGTTTAAGTTGTATAGGGTTACATTTGACTAGATTGACTAGATGTGTAGACCTGCCTTATGTCAAAATTTGCAACTATCTACGGTCTTAAACACCGCTTTACTGCCATCAAAAGCTTTGAATAGTTTAGTATTTATTGAGTAATTCTTTTCATTATAATCAATAATAATAATTCTCTACCGCTGTGTACACTCACCTGAGGAATTTGTTCTGGTTCAAAACCAATTTTGAATGTGTATTTGGCTTATATATGAACTCATTCTGTTATGTGTACCGTTATAAATAAATAAATAAATAAATATTTGGGCCGACCTACGATATTTTACCGACTAAGTATTTTTTTATAAAAATTAATCGAACACAAAGACAGACAAAATAATTGTTCCGCTCCTACGTTTCGTATCATATTTTTAGGTCAGAGTTTGTTAGTCTATACCCGTAGCAAGACATTCAAGAACATCTTTAGTATCCTCAGGCCAAACATAGTAATAAAAGAGCTATATTGTAAAGAAATATCTTTAGAAAAACTGATCCCTAAAGTTGAAAGAGCAAATAAGGTCGGATCGATGGATCCGCCGGAAATACAGACATACCTTTTTATATACATTATTCCACATCCAAAAGGACGTGCCTTATTTTTGTAGGGTTCATAATACGCTTTCATCTTTTTACACTCATACGACAAAGCTTTGCTCCGTCGAGCGTAAATTGGCTATATTTTCACTGAATATTCCATTTCAACTGCGATTAATTAACTGCATGGGTAATTATTGCTAACGAAAACAAATAATTACTCGCATCATGGTGACAATACATAATTTGGTCTCTGGTATTATATAAATAAATAAAAAAAGGATGAGAAGGCTCTTTAACTGCCCATTACATTATAGATATGTAAACTACGAATGTTAAAAGTTCTCATCAAAATACGTTTATTAGTTAGAAACTGAAATGAATAAATGCTCGAAATAATATAATGTACATACATACGTATCACATATTAAGCTGTGAGTACATATACAAAGTGCAATATAGCACCAACCAGCTGTTACTAACAATCAAGCAAATCACAATTTAATTAAGTCGCAGCACCTAGCCGCGGCAAATAGATAGGTACAACTGACCGAAAGTAGAACCAGATTACGATCAAAACGCCGTATTTAGATAAAGAAATTGCTCAATTTCCCGGGGATTTCAAATTTGGAACTTGGTATACTAATCAGCGGCTACCTGTGGCAAAGCATGTGGTAGAGTGGTGAGTGGAGAGCAGGCGACAGTCGCGCGCAGGCTTCCACGCGAGACGGTAGCCTCGCGGCACGGCGCTTTGTACCGGTCCAACGCACCCGTGGCGTGCAATCGCACTGGCGACCATAAATACGGTACAACCGACCGCGGAATTTGATTACCGAATAATTATAATTTTTTTCGTAATTTTTTGTTTCCCCGTCGGTCTCGAGTGCCAAAGATGACCACCTGTTGGTCGCGTTTGACATAAACCGGGGCCAGCGTCACAATCTGTTTACAAGGGGGACGACCACCCCCCGTGGGCATGACGCAACGCTCTATAGACTCCCCATGCGTTACTATGGTGGAAAAACAACAGTCGCCGCAGTTTCAAAATAGATTTCCGTGTTCCCACCTGCGTAAAGTCAAACAGTCAAACACTCATTACGGGTAAGCCGCGCACGCGTAAATAACCTGTAAAAAAAGTAACACTAGTGAAGGAGTGCTAGCAGACTCTATAGTACTTTCGTTGTTAGTTGATATGGACAGTGACCTAAACAGGAAGACGTAGCATGAACGAACTTTCAGATAAGAGTTTCAAAATTATTTATTACAGGAAATTATTGCAAAAAAGTCATATTCTTAAAACAAATTAGGTAAATATACTACTATATTAAACACATCAGCTTTAATATTTGAAAATCGTGGATGCTACTAATGCGATAGAGTAAAATGTCATTACTGAATTCTGCACAAATACCTATGTCTAATTGGTACATCCAAAGATACTAAAATAACATAACTCAGTACTTCAAGTAATCAATACCAAGTATGAAAAATCGAGAATTTCTTGTTGCAAACTTAAATGGCTTAATACAGCAAAATGAGACGTGGCGGTAGATACTTAGAATTACTGCGATATTAATACCTTGTCAGTTATGAAATACTTGTATATTTACTAGTAACTGTTGGAACTAATTGATTCGTATCGTTGTATCTTCTGTTTTGACGTCGTTATTGTTCCAAACATTAAATACGCATTAGGAGCAGAAAATCATTTGAACGACTGTGAATTTTCCAAAATTTCCACCAAACGATTGTCTATAAAACTTGAAATGATTCAAAACGTAGGAAACTCTGTAGCTAATTAACAACTCATTATCAAAGAGGCTATTGAAAATCGTTCGTTTACCGCATTTAGCGAGGCCCAAGGCGAACATTTTAACAATTGAGCGAAAAACAAAATGCTTTTTAAGACTTGGACTTGTTGTTCTCTTTAACACGGAATATCTTAATTTGCATGCTACTCACGTGTAGATGCGAAAATTTTCCGTTTCCCAGTGGGATTAATAAGCAATATTTCAGGTTTATGAATACCCTTTTGATGTATCGCAAATTCGCGAGTAATCTAGGCTAATCTGGTTTATCGGAGAGATTTATAACACGATGAATGGGTGACCAGTCTCTGTACATCGACATTGAAATGATATCACATAACTAGTTTTATTACTCTTACGTAGTAATAGGTAAAGTTGTGACCATAAATTTGTAACGAATCGGAATCGTCGCAATAATGTTTGATAAAAATTACACAAGGTTTAATTTATTCATAACATATCTACAAGCGATTTGAATAAAATAGAAAAAATACTTATCGAAAATCTCGCGTCAAATTGTTACAGTTAAAAATCAACACGTGGTAACTAATAATTTCTCGATTTATTAGTTCAAGACCGACCGACGGGGCAATGAAAATGCCTAAAACGCACCAGTATTTTATGATCTCGGGCTGAAGCATATCAAAACATTGTGGAATACGTAAACATATCTGAATTTTTTTCTGAGTGATTGATCAGTTGCGATCACGTGACGTGCCGAATTACTTTTCAAAATAACCCCGTGATAAATTGAGGATACTCCACGTGACGTACATATCCGTGACGCGAGATCTCAGGTGAAATATTCGCGTCAAGATTTTGATGAATCTGTGTCTCTTAATATGTGCTACATTTTGTGACTTGTTCCGTTACGTTGCTAAACAAAACAGTTGCCTGTTTGTTATTTGAAGGTAGCTTTGTGTATATACGAAAAGAACAGAGCACAGTTGAATACTGTAGACTGTGACACTTGATGTGCTGACATTATTGTTTTAAATTCCGCGTTCATCTTGACATGCTGTGTTTTTCAAGACTTTAGTGCGCCGTTATTCTTGACTTAAGTGCAGTGTTCTTATAGACTTGAGAGTGACTTAAGTTCTGACTGATCGTGAGTGTAGTGACATATGTGAGTGACAGTGAGAGATATCGTATGATGTGATGATGCGGCGTGGCAAAGCGCTGCTTGAGGGCAGCAGGCAAGGGTCTGTCGACGGCAAGGCAGTGGGCAATGACAAGGAGCTGGTTCACAAGTGTCACAGTGACCCTGGGGGCGGCAGGGCCCTGGGAGCAGCCCCGAGGACTCATAGACATCGATCGGCGTCGGGAGCGCCGAGGAAGTGTGTGCTTACGCTCGATGGATACTCTTATGTTATTGGTAAGTATGGCGAGTTTAAGCAATATTTTGGTAATTATTGATTTTAATAAATAGCTTATAGTATAGTTAAACAGGGTGACCGGTTAGTTTTTTTTTGTAATTATAGGTAAGTTACTGTATCGATATGTACATTAATCATGAGTGTGTGTCAAGCATATGAGATTCAAGCATATACTGTAAGCATTCTATTTTACCTCGTTTTATTCAAATCAACAAATTATTATTATTATATTTATTATTGCCCATACATTCAGCTATCAAATGTTTTTTTTTTAAATCAATATGCCCTTTACATAATAAGTTATGACTAAATTAATACAAGCGCCCAAGGGTTGGTGTCAAAAATAACAAAATGACTGCCATTCCACCATGAGGAGGGAAAAAAATTTTAGAGCTTGATTTTTCGATAAAATTAATCATTTATTCTACCATTTCAGGCTCCGACACGGGAAGACAAACACATTGTATAGCTTACAGTATAGGTATAGCAGACTGACCAGTTACTTTTTTTTGTAATTATAGGTAACTCACTGTATCAGTGTGCAAATTAATCATGAGTGTGTGTTGAGCATATGATAACTGAAATAACACTTTAATCAGACTGGTGGAGAAGCCCACAACGCCTGAACATCAAAACAAATAGCACTCAACACATCGATTCAAGGAACCTAATTTCCATACCATAACTAGGTTATTATTTCCAACAAATAAACAGAAACGGTCCCCATTCCGCTGGCCGTTGATGAATTATAATCATGAATCACACGGCGTCCGAGCTATGATAACTGTCACATACAATATGCGGTTTCATTCCGCACCAATCGCCGCTAGTTTTGCTGTCACCACGAGAATTATGCGTGAATTACACCGTAATTATTGCTTTATAAGTCAGCCGCTGAGAGAATGAGTTCGACAGTGCAGTATTTGTTTCTTATGTCAAAAATATAGCAATTTTGTAGGTTACCTTTTCTTTTTCAATAGAGAAAAATAATGTACTACTTAACACCGCTGTGGCAATGAACTGGGATATACAATTATGCATATATGCACTTTTGTCAGCCAGTTATATACACAAGGAGTAGTGTATCTTTACGGGCAATTTCTGGAGTACATTGCTTCATATGTTTTTTTCTTTAATTTATATAAAAGAAAAAGATCCAAACCTATAGATAAAGTTGGTAAATTTTAGACCAAAAACTAATTAATCTCTTTTAACAGTAATTTGGCAACTTCGAAGATTTTTCACAATCAAACGCATTTCATCATCGTTCGAATTGTAGAGTGATTATTCTTTTAGTCGTGTCCCTGTACCTGAATTCAGACATTTCTAGCAAGTTGTTAAAAGGAGTTGCCAGTGAAATGTGGTTCATGCTGACTTCTATCAAATCTGACATGTACTAGCAGGAAAATAAACAGGAAAAAATAATAGTTTTAAATATATTAAGAGATCTTTTCTGAATATTTAATTGATAAGTGATGTTATACGAGTAGTTAACACGGAGATGCTAACGCAAATGTTGCTGTAAAAACCTGAACTAGGGTAAGATTTATGATTTATTACTCTTATTAAAATAAAGATTAATTATTCCTAGATAGATAATCATGCTAGCTAACTAGCTAATAGGTTGTTAATAAAATAGGCTTTATAAAATAACATTCAAAGTCTTTTCTCTTTGAACTGAAGAAAACTTCAATCATTTTTTTATTTGATCAATCCTTACTAATGCCTGATAGTAAAATTTTATGTAAGTACAGTTTTATTACATACTAGTGATCGCCCGCGGCTTCTTTCGCGTTTTTTCAGAATAAAAACTAACCTATGGCACTCCTAAGACCTCACACTACCTACGTACCAAAAACATGATAATCCGTTTAGTCTTTTTTGCGTGATGGCCGAATAAATAAACACATAAATAGAGTCACAGAAAAACAGATAAACAGATAGACCGATAAAAAATATTAACGTGTTTTTTTTATAGATTTAAAGTATATTCACCCAAACATTTATTTTTCTAATATATTCTATGATGAGACTTTCGACCCTCTTCAGTTTTATTGTTTGTGTAGAATAGATAGAAGATCTGTTTATTTTTCAAATCATTGTTTTATCCCTGTTTTTCCACACATTTTTCGTCTTAACAGAGAACCAAAACGTCCATTTAGTACTACGCAGTCGTCAAATGCTGTGGGCGTGCTATTATCGTTTTACCTATTGTTACAGACGTCATTTTACGCTACGCTTCTTTTACGCATTCGATACGGATCTTCTTATGATGCTGGAAAAACATAACATTGTAGATTCAATAAAAACATATTTTTGAATGGCAACATCTTATTTTTTGGTAGCAACAGGAAAATAAGTTGTTTTGGTGGTATTGCGTTAAGTGATATTTTTTATTATTAAATAGCATTTAAGTAATAAATAAATAAATATGCCAAGACATTCGGGACATCCGGGCACACAGCGAATATGATATTAATTTAAATGAAATTAGCTGTATACCACAAAACTCTGTATGCCGACAAATAAACAAGCGATAGAGTCACAAAATAAAATCTTTTACATGAATGAAAAATTAAATAATAAAATAAAATAAAGTGATTTAAGTATAAATTTGTTGCACAGAAAAAATAAGTAACACCTAAGTATGTAATTGTGTTAGAAATATTGATGTAAATTTACAACCGCATCTTATCCATAAACTTCACTTGATTCATATATCTCGTTGCTATTTCAACTGACTAACAAACGTGTATCATTATGTTCGTATCTATATAATTACTTGATTCATAATGCACCTTTGCTTACGAAGCATCAAAGAGACCACTTAACCGGAATAAGTTCCTATGACGTGCTTCTAACTAACAATTCAATTGTAATTTTGCTAATGCATAGCAATGAGATAGGGTATGTACTTACATACCATACATACAATTATACAGGCTGTTTTCAATGGAAGTAATTGAAATTTAACTTTTGAACGAGATAGTAATTTGTAGGAGCGATTTTGTTTTTGAAAAAGGAAGGAATCTATCTCCTAATTGTCATTGTTTCTAATCGCTGCCAGCCAAGAATTATAGTAAAATAACGTATCACTTGAAAATAACTTCAAGATATATCTTTTGTTGATATTAAATGCCTTTTTGATGAACAAATACTTAATTATATATAATAACTTAATGGTACATGGTACAATGAAGTAGGTACAGTAAGTAGGTAGGTAGGCAGAAGGTAGGTAAAGTTTTATTGCAATAAAAATATCTGCCAACATAAATGTTGAAACAGAATACTTTGACGAACTTTGATAACATTACATTATTACTATTATTTTTTTATTCACCTTGACCCGTTACCGACAGCCAGACGAGCACTCCGTCTACAATGAATGACAAAAAAGTAATAATCAACATTATTTAAACCTATTTTTTTAAAGTCACCCTCTATGCATTAGCGTAGATTCAAAGGGCACGATACTCTCTCTGTAATAAATTGGAAGGTACGAGCATTAATTCCCTTGATGGTAAGCGGGTCTACGTTTGATAACTGTATAGTTTGTTATAATTACTTTGTGAAACTGTTTGTTATGAAATTGTCATAATATACCTAAGTCACTGAATATCTTATTTACCCCTCTCTCATGAGTCGTATTTCCTCATGACTGAGGTCGTGAGGTCGTGACTCCCCGCACTATTCATTCGTTAGGGGAGTTTTCTTGAGCAGATACATCGTGGTGGGTGCCCAGGTCCTTCCGCGGGCACACATTTTAACAAAAGTCCCTACTTACCTTATTATTCAGTGTCAATATAAAAATAACTATTGAAATGTATTTTTATCTGGTTTTTTAGGTCTAAAACGTACTGACATTAATATATTATTTAGGTACATATTTTAATATCTTAGGTCACACATCAACCTTATATAAAAACTAGCTGTGCCTGCGACTTCGTACGCGTGGAATAGTTATTTTGAACAATAATTCTTTGAATTTTGAACCGTTTTCGCAGCGCACGCAACGGAAGCCCTGAAAAATGAATAATTTTCCCCGCTCTTTCCACATTTTCCATTGTTTCTTCGCTCCTATTAGTTGCATCATGATGTTATATAGCCTAAAGGCTATATAACATCATGCTGCAACTTAGAAGGAAGGCTTTAGCCTTCCTCGATAAATGGTCTATTCAACACAAAAATAATTTTTCAATTCGCACCATTAGTTCCTGAGATTAGCACGTTCAAACAATCAAAAAAACTTTTCAGTTTTATAATACCTAAATTAGTATAGATTAAAAACAAAATTACTGAAAGCAAGGATCTCTCAGATCTTGCAGTTTTTATTGTGACAAAATTTACATTACTCTAAGATCGTGTTTTATACTTCGAAGAATCAATCAAAGAAGAAATTAATCTAAGATAGCGTTTTTTACGAAGAATTGGAATAAAACAAATAAAAAATAAACGTCCTTTAAAATATTAATCACTATTTATTGATTTCAGATTCAATATGTTATTCAATCTTAACAACACTTAATTTTTTTATTATCATAATGTCAGAACTATCGAGATTGCTTTATATACATTACACGTTCAACTATATTCCTATCCACCACATTCATCATCATCTGCCTAATAGAACCCACTGCAGGGCATAGGCCTCCACCCTCTTACGCCAATACTCCCTGTCTTGCGCTGTTCTTGCCCAGATGTTTCCTTCTAAATTTCTTCCACCACATTATCGACTGTTAATCAACTTTTAGCCAACGACAACTTGTATTCGGCCGTTACCTCCATTATCAATGTTTACCCAAATCTGAAATTATGTCGTAGCAGACATGATGTTCTGTTCGTGACGTCATAAACCTGATAACACTCGATAACATGGTATCAGATAACAGTGATGTATTATTTATCATTAATCGAAGGCATTTGTTGATCCGTGTTTTACTCTTTACTCGCATGTTGTTAGTAATAAGTGCCTTTTATTTTAGCGATGTTTGCGTTAATTTTATTTGCGAATTAAGCTTTTGATATTACGTCATGGAATATAATGATGTGACGTCGTTTGTAGATTTAGACTTGCTCTTTTAATCCGATTATATCTGAAAACATGACAAGGTAATCTGTGGCTAATCATTGTGAAGTTCTACAAATATATTACAAGTAGTTTATCGAAGTAAATTACATACATCGCTTTGTTTTAACTTAAGTTATTTACTTTCGTATGGAGCATAGAGATAGAAGTCATGAGTAATTTTGGAAACTAAACTGGCTAAGCCAGTGAACTTCATGCACACTACGTTATCTCACGGCATAGCGACGGATCTTAGTGATTTTGAATTTGTAGGTAATATAGAGACTTGAAAGTAATAAAGGTTAACGCTTAAAAAAACCGCAAATATATATGTAACATAGGAACAACATCAATCTTAATTAAAGTAAAATCTATAGAGAACACGTTGACGGAAAAATCTAGAATAACTTAAGTACTAACTTAACAATATGCAACAAATCAAGACCTAATTATCTTCTGACGTAGATGTGGTTTATTATTTGCATTGTATGCCTTTGATTGATGAATATTTAGTACAAGAACAATGCTCGTAAGAATGCTATAGATTTCAATTCTTTATTGTTTTCCATTATGATTAATCATAAGTAAGGTAAGTTATTAGCTTGACAAGTGACAACAGAATTGTCTTATTAGCTTATACATTGAAATAGTTTATGATGTTTTGAAAGAATAACTTAAAAACACTATCATATTATATATGTATACCTAGGTAGTAATAAATAGTTTAGTTCACTGTCAACTGTCTTGGGTGTAATCATTATTTGAATAGTAATATTGTTTTATATAAAAATATATATGTATTCCACACATTTTTACATAAGAAGAAGCAGACTATATAAGCAATCCAGCGCAAAAACAAAACCTAACTTTTCGGAAACTTGCAAAATTTAATAAAAACCTTGTGTGAATCTCGTCATTTCAAAACATTATTTTTGATATTTCACAGTACATCTCCAAACTGTAAATATTCAAACAAAACAGATCGCTTAAAAATAAGAATATCTTGCTAAGGCTTAGTGAGAGCTATATAAGTATACGTAAGTAGTAGTAGTAACTTAAGGCCTCATTTTACACCTAACCCGACACTATACGGTCACTAGATCCAACATAATGCAATTCCAATGGATGGTCAGTAAACCGGCCGCACAGGTTCCACTAGGCATTGCAATGTATACTACCTACTTTGCAATGCACCTTCTTAACATATATGCAAACTAGTGGACGCGCGCGGCTTCGTTCGCATTATTTTAAGATAAAAGTAGCCTATGACACTCATAAGACCTCATTCTACACTAATTTCAAGCTCAAACTTAATTTATTGATAACAGAACAATGAGTTACATGTCAATTAAATAATTGTCTTATTTCTGTACATACATACTACATACTTGTACTACCAACATACAAAAAATCACGATGATCCGTTCAGCCGTTTTTGCGTGATGAGCGTTTATATAAACAGACAAACATAGACACAGGTAAACAGGGACACAGATAAACAGAGAATCAGATAAACAGACATAATTTTTAGATATTGTTGGCATGTGTTTTGTTATCAATTTGAAGTATCTCCAAACATATTTTTTTATATCTTTAAAGTTCAGACTTTGATCCCTCTTCAGCTTTATTATATATGTACCTGCATTACCTAGGTAGTACTACCTACTTTACAATGTAGCTACCTACTTAACATATATACATACAAGTTGCCAGTTGTGCTAACAATAGCCAGTAATTCAAGGCTTTTCTCAATTAATGCAGCATTATAATAAGTGAATTAATTTTATTCGCACACAGGTCTAGGAATAGATTCTTTATTTATCTGTGTTGTTGTGTGATATGTGTTGACTTATTAAGAAGTCAATACTAAAATGAACAATCGATAGATTTGAGAATCTCCTCCTTTTTTGAAATATGTGAACAAGATATATAGGATTTTCTACGAAAAATTGCTAATCCTTATGATTTTCTGGATATAAAAATTTTAGTGTTAAATTTCTTGTCTATAATTCTTAAATATAACGATATCAAATTACAAAAATAAACATTTGTACTCCAAACTCATCAACAAATCAAGCACATGTACCTCAAACACCTACTCAAGTCAAGTATCTAATTAAATCTCTCACATATAAGTTGACATTATATCAAATGTAACTCGTGTAACGCTACCTTATTATGTCAGCATTGTATGTTAAAACTAGATCGCATGTCAAAGATAAGCATATTGACTAGTCGATCTGCGAATAGTAGAACTCATGAGTCTATTGATTGGTTTCACATACCGGAGAGTCAGAGAATAAGAAAATGAAACATCTTATCTTTTTGTAATACCAAAAATTAATAATTCGATTATTCTGATAAATAAAAGAAGTTCTGTTTCGATTTTCGTAAATTGTAACTTTTATGTAAGGATTAGCTACGCCAGAAGCTTCTTAGCTAGGGTGACTTAAAAACTCAGAGCTGACCAATTTAATAAAATAAAAGTGAGCTATGGGAGAACCTACAATACAAACACACAGAACTAATAAACCCGCAAGCATTTTCGAGACCTCGATATTACACTAAATTATAGGTGCCGGCCAAACCTCTGAGGCCACAAGAAAACTTTTGATACCATAGCTTATCACCATACATTACTATTAATTATGAGTAGTTTTTTTAAGTTGACATAGTCTCTTCACTCGCTTCACTCCCTCAGCCAGCCCCAGCTCGCGTCACCCGACCTGTCAACTTGTACAAAAGGGATCTAATATCCGGCTCGGCTGGTTCTGCTGGATTTGATTATATTATGACAGCCTCGGATAAAGATTGGTCAAGTGCTCGTCGTGCCGCCATGATGAAATTTGATTGCAAGATCTCGTGGAAGTGTAATGATAGTTGACGGGTTTTAGTGGCGATTAATTTTTATATTATGACGTTTGTAAGTCTTAACTTAGCGAACTTTATTTTTTTTTATAGATTTGTTCAATTCAAATACTGAAAGACTAAAAGAAACGTTACTCTATTTATGTCACTCGTGTTTATAAAATATTTTTTTGAAATAAAAATAATAGTACCTACATAACTTATACCTTGCTGCTAATTTTAATTCCTATCTTCGTAGCAAATCTAATGCCAAAAATACTTCTTTTATTCATTCGTTCATGAACATAAATTGAATTCATTCTACGATTCATTACTGACACAAAAGGATGATTTCCAAAATTTCCAAAAACAGCTAATTAGTCCTTAATTAATCAACTTACTTTATAATTTCTGCAGCCGGCATTCAAAAGGAATATTGAGTGCTGTGATTAATTTTAATAACCATATAACCAAACATCATTTTGTTGCCATTCTACAGGAACCAGAATTGCCATCCATACCCAAATAGCCACTGAAAATGTTTATTGAATGTGATTGAGTGTAATTAACATTGTACGAGCCACAGAGTATACAATTCTTAACTAAGAGTAGATATCTGATACGGTTATGTTATTTCCATTGAGTATATACGTATATTTTAAACTTCGTGTGAATAAGGAAAAACACTTATGTAAAATAAATAGGTATTTTATTGGAAAATGAGCGAAAATAATCACAATTTATTTCATTCGTATTCGAACCTGTGTATTTCTGATTACCAGCCAGAACACCTGTTCCTTCTTGGTTACAGATCGAATCATGCCGGTCGTGATTATTTTCACTCAATTTTCAATAAAATGTTTAAGTTAAACAACCATAGCCGTAGCACTTATATATATAAGACCTCATACTACCTATGGTACATACCGAAAATCACGATGATATATTCAGACGTTTTGCATGATAAGCGTTTAAATAAACAGAGACACAGATAAACAGGGAAATAGATAAACAGACAAAAATTCTTGACATTGTTGGAAAGTGTTCTACTATAAATTCGAAGTATCTCCGAACATTTTTTTTTTATATTTTCAATGTCTAGACTTTCGACTCCCTTCAGCTTTATTTTAATTTTGTATCTAATAGATAGATGTATTTATATATCTATTACCGGAACTATTAATCGTCTTTTTATATCCACTTCATATTCAATCTATATGTTTTCATTACTCTACTCTAAAATAAATAAAACCTCTGTAATGTGATTCAATTGACCTTTTTAAATGTGACTATATTTTTACCAAAATGGAGACGCTAATTGCTTGTCCATTAATTCCTTTTGCCAATATTGTTGTTTAAATGAAATGATATCTCTTTCATCATAAAAAGTTGACTTCTCTCATTATTATTTCACTGGTACAGAAATTTTACTTACGTAATAAGTACTAATTAATCATTTTTATTTAAAACATTTTGACTTCATTTCTAAATGTACATCCTCAATAATGTATGTGTGATTGACTTATTTTAAATCTGTTATAGGTACATATCTAGATATTTTAGACATAGATCTGATGATTTATTAGTTCATCATTGTTTATTAAGAATCCGCTAATGATACTATTATTAAACCCTATTATTAGACACGATAAATATTATAACTAGAAGTAACTTTATTGAGACACACACAATACATGTGTTAAGATTGTGATGCCCCAATACAGCCGCAACTCAGCCTAATGCTGGCGGCACAGACAGGGCCGCCAGCGCTGATATTCTGTTGCGGCTGGTGGCAACGTCACGCACTCCTAGCCTAGTGCACATAACTAAGGTATTTACAAAAACACATCTACAACTACAAAAAACAAAATAAATACTAAAATAATCAATAACAAAACAGTATATATAAACAAATAAAAAAACAAAAGTAAATAATAAAACTTGAATGGTCAGATAGCAATATATGTACATAATATTCTGGCCAACTCTGTTGTCGAGAGTTTATCAAGCCGCCGTACGACTAACGACTGCCGTACTATGACAACAGCCGGGACCTGCAATTTAACGTGTCATCCGACCCACGGAAGTGCCCAAAATGGAATACCACTATTTGGTCACCCATCCAAGGTCTCAATTCTCCTCTTCTCAGCTTCCGCCGGGTTCGGACGCACCTCGCTTGCTCGATAGCCATACATTTATTCTGTGGCCATACTTACATTGTTTATGCTGCTTCTTGGAAATATCCAGTGCCAGCTTGAACGCTTTTTAATCCTGTTGTATTATTGGATAATATTGTTAACCAAAAAATATGTAATCGTGCAGTAACATCTAAAATGAGACTACATAGTTAAAACAATTAGAAATGTTTGTTAATAACTTTTTTTTACAAGAAATGGGTTTGCTCTTGACCGTTATTCACCTGATGGTAAGCAATTTTTACGGTCTAGGATAGAACGTGCTTACCCAGTAAGAACCGATTCACTCAGAAAAACAAAATTAAAAAAAAACAAACAATTAAACAACTGGATAAATACCCCATTCTTACTAAATTTACATAAAACTTCCAGCAAACAGCTCGCAAAAAGCAAACTTTTGCTTGAAGAATAGTGATAACAATCAGATTTCGTGCTTCTGGGATTAAGAACAAACACTGGTCTGTACACATTTTATAATTTATTATGTAAATAAAGATAATTTAAAATTGAAATTGATCCAAGGTCTGACCGTATATACATATGTAACATCCCATTAAAAGGGAGGGGAGGTTAATAACAAACCCCTTAAATAACAATGATTCACAGATTCTAGTACAGGCTTGCATGTGAGATTGCACATTCAGTGCGGTGAAATAGGTTGACCTCAAACCGCGGGAAATGCCACGAAAAGGTCAGTAATGATGTTACAAACACAGTTCCAAGCAGGACGAATAATAGATACTAGTTCTTGTTAAGTAGGTACATTGTTTAATTGAAAAGGATTTGAGGAAGTAATTTTACTCGGTTGTAAATCATTTTTTGTTTATTGATGCTCACAAAAATTGTCTTTTATTGATCGAAATTATACATATCTGCTAGTTTTGTAAACAACAAATGAGGGAAAATCATATTTGTAATCGTTCCAAAATACAGCTGATCACCAACTGTAAATTGCCAAATAATTAGTTCTTAGAAAAAATAAATAATTAATCCACAATAAATCAATTTCAAATTCTTATATTCTAACTTGTCTATGATTGGCTACAAATATGTAATTCTTTAAGCTTAACATAGTATTAATTCCTTTCTACCTCAACAATATAATATATCAAGTCATTTTGATAAGGGGTTTGTTATCAAGACAATTAAAAAAAACATCACAATCAACCAATTAAATCTATGAAACGCATAATGTTTACGTCACAACACCAATATGATGACGAAGCTGTATAAAATTACCAATTACCGTACATGCCGTGCCTGCAGTAGGTTTACGGCAATTAATTTCATATCGATGAATGAACCACATCAATTACACTAACTGAATAACCATACTATCGTACTAATAATGTCATTATATAAAAAAACTAGTGGATGCTCGCGGCTCCGCTCGCATTAAGAAGAAGTAGAACTTGCATCCCCTGTTTCACCCCTTTAAAAGTGGCATTTTCAAAAATCCTTTCTTAGCGGATGCCTACGTCATACGATCTAACTTCATTCCAAATTTCAGTCCAATCCGTCCAGTGGTTTGGGCTGTGCGTTGATAGATCACTACATCAGTCAGTCAGTCAGTCAGTCAGTCACCTTTGAGCTTTATATGTTTCTTAGATGTGTTTATTGGTTTCACTTTACAGCGGAGTTTTTATATCGCTTAAGATCAACATATTTTATATTTGAGATTTAGAGAGTACTTAGCATATGCTACAATCTAATTGTATGAAAGAAAAACAACAAAGATAGTTATGTGATATGCTATGAGTCCCTTGTTCTACTTCATCAAAAATGTAAAACAGACCAACAGAGAAACAAACACATGTTTTTCTCTTCAAAGTATTTAAATAGCAGAATTTAAATACATATGTACAATATCTTACTTACATTTCTACGAATAATAAAATTTGACAAACAATTTTCGTCTAAACTCAAATAAACTAAATTTAGTTGTGAAAACTGGCTAGCACTTACGTTAATAATTATGTCGAAAATTAGCTCGACAAATTTCGGAAAACTGAGGTTTCCATCATCAGGAGGACAAGTTAGCACGCGCGTCCTTTGTGGCCGCCTCGTCCAGACAAATAAAAACCACCAATGTAAATATTGTCTGATATATTCATTGAAAGCAGTAAAACCGCAGGGCGCAACTATTCATCGCCATCATAATTAGAGTGACCGGTTCGCAATTGTCAACTACAAGGAGTGGTTTCCAGATAGTATTGTAAAATTGAATGATATATAGAACATACGTCAGTGAGAACTGGTGATTGCTGTTTTAAAACAGCTGGGTATTGCGTCAAAGATTAGGCGCGAAAGGTAAACAAGCTCACTGGGCTTCGAAGTACGTTACACTTATAGGTATATAGGTGGAGTTAGTGGTAAATTGCTGCTTTTGGATGGAATTGAAACTAGAATGTTTTGATTGGTATATGATTCAGCTGATTGAATAAGGAAAAGACTGGAAAAGAGAATAAAGTACGTTAATTATTGTAATATTAAAATAATGCTAAAACGCAGTGCTGACATATAACTCTTCTTTAATGTGTGTATGTTAAAGAAGTAGTGGTCAGTGATGTTTTATCCCCATAAAATAAAATTGTATTGCAATTTGACTCAAAAACCCGCGTCAAAGAAACCAACTACAACTACCTGTCACACCTACCAAGTGCCAATATTATAGCCTCATGTATTGTGGCCATAGATAAATAGATTAACTATTTATTGTTGACACATATTATAAAACAGTACATAAAACAAATTGCATCTTAACACGTGCCACAAGCGGCGGCCTTATCGCTGAAAGCGATCTCTTCCAGGCAACCTTCGGCTGCAGAGAAATAAGCAAAAATAAAAAAGAATCGGCTCATAAAACATCTCGTGTCTCGCATACTGATGATGATGATTTAAAAATGCAAAAAAGTGCTGCCGTTTTAAGAAAAGTTGGAATATGCTCACTATTGCATATATGTAGGTATGTGAATTGCGGTAATCGGTGGACCAGTAATGTCTCTGTTAGACAGTTTACGTTTTGTCACCTAAAAATAGATATGAAATATCGTAACTTAGTACTCATTTCATTTTGTGCTATACATTTTGTTCTCTCAAAAATAAAAGAATAAATACCATATTAAGTATTTATTTACTTACCATTGCCTTTCCAAAAATTTACTACAATTACTAATAGAGCACTAAAAAAATTGACCATCAAATGCCAAACAATTTTAACTGTTTCTCAAATCAAACCCTGCCTAATTTGTTTATGACCAACAAATCAAGTCATTAAATCGATCAGAGTAGGCAACCTCGTAACATATTCAATCAATGGCCTATCAATATCTTATCCATTCACAAAATGTAATTGGTATTGATAATTGCGAAATGAATATTTGTAATGTATTGTCAATGGAAATCTAAAAGCGTCTGAAGCTACGAATAAATTATACTATGGAAACGTAATTGAACCAAAAGTACTGACTGTTAATTTATTATTGAGTGATTATTCTATTTAAATATTATGAGTTTTAATGTTTTGTATTAGTTGTAATAAATTGAATTGTAGATTAATATGGTTATATAGCATATAATTCTGTCAAAATATGAATTAAATATTTATTTCTTTATCTGTTTATCAAATAATAATTACAGATGGGCAACCGCCGCCACTACGGTTGAGTTGGTACGCTGGCCCCTTTACCCATAAAACTTTAGCGACTAACGGCATTTAAGCAGCATTCGACTATTCCCAGCATCGTTTAAAACATGTCATCTAGCTTTCATATGAGTACAAACGGACTGCCTACCATGATTGACATTAAAAAAAAGCTGAGTTTTACGGGGCATTAAGTTTCAACCAATCACGAGCAAGCTTTGTGTACGATGGTATTTGAGGGTGATAAAATGTGACAGCATTTTCGTTGCGACAATTGTAAGAAGTAACAAGTCCATAGAAATAATTATTCGCTGGCCTGACTCAAGTATTCCCACGCAGTTATTAAAGTGCAGTGGCATTTACTGGACGCTTCAGTGGGTTGGATAACACGTTAATTCGTCGGTTCTGGCTGCTGTCTTTGTAAAGCCATGTCGAACGACCTTGTGGTTTGATAAATTTGCAAAATTGCACATATGAAAAAAAAACATTATTCAAATATCGCAATACAACCTATTTCTTAATAAAACTCATCTTTAATAAGTTAAGCGTGGGCTACCCATATCCCTGTTTATATATATGTCCAGTATTTATGTTTCTTTTAAAATACTGAACCGTTTGAAAACATCTTGAGATGTTGTAACTTTGTTCATTTCAACACATTTTTGAGTGCAACCATACAAGACATCTTACAAACATCCATCACTTTGCGGAAATCTTTTTTCCTTCGTCTGCCCTTAAAGTGATATGACGCCACAAACCAAAAATGCTCTTATTACTTGTACCAATTAGGTTCATAATCGTACTTGCTTTATAGATCCTGAAAGCAGTGACTTCCACTACAAAAACGGAACTTGTTGAAACCGAAAACCAGCTTCTATTCCGAGAACCATAAAGCTTAAAATGGCACGTCTATTAGTGATCTTGACTGGAATTCACAGAAATGCTCGTACCTACTGCGGAAGTGGCTGTCGCATCTGTATTTCCTGCGTCATAGAGATCAAAATGGCACAAAATTATGTAACGAGGTTAGAGGGCTAAAAGATGCTGGAGTGACAGGCTATTAGAAGACTTACATAGGGAATGTAACTTACAAACAACTATGTAATTATTATACGAACAGTTCCGTCAGTAAATGCTTTTCTCCGACCAATGTTTTTTTTTAATTTTATTTATATTAATGTGCGTAATAGTGTTCCTATGTGTATTGTCATGGGGTCTACTAAGTCTGGGAGTGATTTGAAACCAATCCCGGAACGTTTCGAGGCATTTATTCAAACCAAACTTAAAAATATTACAAACACTCCAAAAAATATGTTTTGTGTGACTTAAACTAACAAGTGGCGCCATCTAGTTATGATGGGCCAAACTAATCTGACTTACAATTTAAACATACCGCCCCCGGAAGGACCGATGGTCCTTCTAAAATTAACTTTAAATTTCAAAACACATTTATTTACATTGCAATTAGTTGTGGGTTATGGGTAAAGGACAAACTTTTGAAGTTGGCCGTTGAATCACGGAACTTTTATGCTTCAAAGATACTACTCTACAGATATTATCCTGCCCCGGGTGAATTGCCACTATACGACCATAGAGCCAATTCGCGGGAGGTAAGTGATCCTCCTTAACCAAAACAACGTCGCCAACCTTTGGATCAGGTGTGCGAATTTTCCATTTGTAACGTTGGAAGAAATGAGTTAAATACTCGCGAGACCATCTCCGCCAAAAATGTTGAATCATTCTCTGGGTAAGTTGCTAACGCCGTAATCCTGTTATTTTGCTGTCTTCGTAGTTCTGATCCGGTACAGTTACTGGTGGCTTCACCCATTAGAAAATGACCCGGGGTCAATGGACTCGGATCATCATGATCAGAACTTGCCTGTGATAAAGGCCGAGAATTGAGGCAGGCCTCAATTTGTGCTAGAACTGTAGCTATTTCTTCGTATGTCAAGGTTGAGTTTTCTTTCCAAGTTCATTCAGGTGCATCTGCCATGATGAGTTTTGCTAAATGTGAATCTCCACTAATGATCATGGGATGCTTGTAATGATCCGGTAAGTTTGACCTTTCCATTCTACCCCCAACTTTCAACATTCCATCCTTGTCAAAGAACGGAGTTCGATTCCAAAGTTGGGATCGAACAGCATGAGCCTTCTCTTTCTGAGATCTTTATCTTTTCTTCCAAATCTGTTTGGTCTGTTCTTGGACTGATCGTTTGTGGCTTGCAAATATCTTCTGGACCGTACTACCACAACTTGTTTTCAATTAACTCAGGAGCAATCCCACGCAACGCACAGTCGGCGGGATTCTGTGTGGACTGTATATATGAAGTATCTAAAAGATTTAGTATTTCGGAAGTACGGTTTACTCGACGGCACAGATGAATCGAACAATAATTTGATTCTAAAATCAAATTCATCGGTTCGGCGATTCCACAAGAGACCTAACACTTTAATCTCTTCGTCTCCAAATTCTCTGTCCGCTGTCGACTTCTCTTTGATCCTTTCTAGCAACTCTGCACGCTTGCTAGCCCATTTTTGCAATATGGAACCTCTCTTTTCGAGTAACTCTTTAATCTGCTTATACGTCATCTCGGCTTCAGTTTCTGGCGGCAACCAAACTTTACCCACGTCACGTTCAGACTCTGAAGCTGGAACTTCATCCATGTGCTCAAGCTCGACGTATTCTTTTAGAACCTGAGCACAACCTTCTTTGGGCAGTGCATTGCTGTCTAATTCCTTTTCCATACTTAAATTCTTCACAGCAACTGCACGCGTATTATCGTAATCAGGTTCTACTTCAGGTTTAAAAGGTAAGTGTACTTCATATCGAGCAGACTCGTCTCTGAGAGTCGCTTGTTGGAAGACCTTCTCACAATTTTGTTCTTCGGAGGTTAACACTTTAGTTGTTAACGAACTAGGTTGCGTTTCTAGTTCCCGAAACTTTTTCAGGAACGCATTCTCTTCCAAATTTACATGGAAGTTCATAGTCACGTTATGACAATTTTGATTATTGTCATCCTGGCCATTTACTTCACCCGATATAATCCATCCGAGGTGTGTCTCCTGCGCAATCATTGAACCGTCGGGCTTTTTAATTAAACCCGCTTTCAGGAGACGACTGTACACCTTGGAACCTACTAAGATATCAATCTTATTAGGTGTATTGTATTGTGGATCCGCTAAGTCCAGGTTAGATAATTCGGCCCAATCTGGGAGACCGACCTCCTTTTCGGGAAGCACGGACGTTACAGTGTTGAGCACGTATGCTTGCACTAGCAGTTTAAAAGTGGGATCATTGAGTGATCGAATGTGTAGCATAACCATCGCCTTCGAGGTTAGACCACTCAGACCGCCACCTAAACCGGATATTTTGGTATTTACCGCTATCTTAGTCAGCCGTAACAACTTTACGGCTGCTTCAGTAATGAAAGACGCTTTGGACCCTTGGTCCATCAAGGCTCTCAGTAACTGAAGGTGTCCATGTTTTGACTCGGCATTAATTAAAGCCGTGGGTAATAAGGCCTGCTCGAGGACCTTTCCTGTCATAACATGTGAAGCTACGTTGGCCTCCCTCATCTCAACAGATGATTCCGGGTGATTGCACTCCTTCCCTGACACAGTGTCTGCTGCCACTGTGAGTGGGTTAGCTTTCCCATGGAGAAGTGTATGATGCTTTCTATTGCATATACGACATTTGGTGGATAAACGACAGAATTTTCCTGTGTGACCGCTGCCAAGACAATTATAGCAAAGCTTCAGAGACTTCACTATAACTTGCCGGTTACTAAGATCTAATTTAGCAAACTTACCACAGGAATATAATTTGTGTGATTCCTGGCAGTGTGGACATGACATATTCGAACTAGTTGTGACATGAAAGACTTTGGATACGTTGTTCTGGTTGGGCTTAGGTTTATTTTTCGTTGGCTCTACACATTCTAACGCACGAAACCGAGACTCGAGAAACTTTTTTAAGTTATCAAACGAAGGTAAATCTTCATCTGACGAATTTACCTGTAATTCCCATTGCTTACGCGTTTCAACGTCCAACTTCAAGGTTACAATATATATGACAATAATGTCCCATGTTGATACATTAATACCTAAGTTAGACAATTCGTGCATACAATCGGATGTGGTATCGAGAAGCTCTTTCAAAGATCGAGACGATTCACAATTCATGGATTTCTGTTCAAAAAGACGTTTTAAAATACAGCTTGACATATATCTTTTGTTATCGAACCTATCTGATAACAAATCCCAACATTTTTTATAATTGGCCTGTGTTATCGGAATATGCTTAATGATTTTCTCAGCTTCGCCTCTCACTTGCGTTTTTAAATAATGTAGCCGTTGAACATCATCGAGGGCCGAGTTGTTATGTACTAACGAGCAAAACAAATCCTTAAAAGTCGGCCACTCGGAGTATTCTCCGTTAAACACCGGGATGGAAATACACGGTAACCTCAACGACTCCTGTTTTGTGATAGTTGAGACGGACGAACTAGGCTGCGTGCTTCTTGGTCTGAAAGACTCCAACGTCATCTTCAGCTCTCCTTTATACATGAGATAGGTTTCATATCCGAGATTGTATGTGTCGTTTTCTATATAGCTGCTTCTTTCCAAAACTTCCTTATTGTAACTCGATAATATTTGTTCATGCTTCTTCGAAAACTTGTCTATTAACTCCTCTAAGCCTTCCAATCTTGCTATTATGTATTGTTCCGTAATTCTTTCCTTAGGTGACTTTCTAAAGTTTGATCTTCCTTTTTCAATTTGATTTTTCATGTCTTCTATAACTCGTATATCGCCTTCCATTTTGATAAACGTGTGAGTCTGTTTTTAATTTTAAAGTAATGCTCAATATTTTTTTTCTAAGTCAATATGACGTTGCCACGACTTTTCTAAGTCGATGGCTTTTTGTGCAAATTTTTCTAAGTGTTTGGGACTTGTATCTGCTCGCTCGGAAATCGGGCATAGGTTCCCCGTTCCCTCGTTTTTATCGAAATTATTCTAAGTCCTGAGCTACACTTCAAAATTTTACAAGTCCATGCATTACTTTAAATTTTCTAAGTCTTGAATCTCTGTATAATAACTTGAACAGTACTCACAGTTTAATCCGGAACTTTACCACTTGTCCAATAGCCTGAGTTGCCGTAGTCCACTAGATGGCTCCACTTGTACTGCTTCCACACGACGATCTTGCATGGCTGGAACACTGCGTCACCATGTTGTTGCTGCGCCACCTTCCTGATACTGCGTCACCTTGCTTGTACTGCGCCACCTTGCTGATACTGCGTCACCTTGCTTGTACTGCGCCACCTTGCTGATACTGCGTCACCTTGCTGTCATTTATCACTGATATCCATCACTAACTAAACTTCCCCAGTGTGCATGTGCGAATCGCACCAAAAATACGATCCGGCTCGAAGGACCTTTTATGTCATGGGGTCTACTAAGTCTGGGAGTGATTTGAAACCAATCCCGGAACGTTTCGAGGCATTTATTCAAACCAAACTTAAAAATATTACAAACACTCCAAAAAATATGTTTTGTGTGACTTAAACTAACAAGTGGCGCCATCTAGTTATGATGGGCCAAACTAATCTGACTTACAATTTAAACATGTATTGAAAGCAGAAATAAGAAAACTACGAGTTTTAGACTGGCAAATGGTAGCACAAATGTGATACCGATTTCTTTTTTTCTTATGTAAGGGAAACTATACTAATATTATAAAGCTGAAGAGTTTGTTTGTTTGTTTGTTTGTTTGAACGCACTAATCTCAGCAACTACTGGTGCGAATTGAAAAAATATTTTTGTGTTGGATAGAACATTTATCGAGTAAGGCTGTAGGCTATATAACATCACGCTGCAACTAATAGGAGCGAAGAAACAATGGATATGTGGAAAAAACGGGGAAATATATTCATCTTTGAGGGCTTCCATGGCGTGTGCTGCGAAAACGGTTCAAGATATCAAAAAAATATGTATGAAAGAATTAATTCTCTTGAAATGATATAACGAAATGTCTGCATATGTCTATCTTTTAAGATTAACTCACTAGAACAGTTATTATGGCAATAACTATTCCATGCGGACGAAGTCGCTGGGACAGCTAGTATATAGGTAATAGTAATTATGTCATTGTCCTTATAACCAAATACCTTCTAAGTATAATCTTCTCTCTCTACTGGCCAGCAATCTCAGTCTCATGATAGTCTCGTTCAAAACTATGTACAACATTTTTTTAACAATAATAAGGTGTCCATAGATATGTTGTCTTAGAATAACGTAGATGGTCATAAACGGGGAAGAAAATTTATAGCAAAGCCTTATGGTTATGGATGCACTTGGACACTCGCGTTTACAATGGTCAAGTTAAGGGCAAAAAACGGGTAACGGCTTAACGGGTTGTTTTTAGGTTTATGCTCACGGTAGAGATGGTTGGGAACATTTTATTGATGTCTCTGTAAAGTAACTTCTTTTGTAACTGCTTAGCTGTTTTTATACTTAATGGGTATAAGGGTTTGATCACCAGATCTGAAGTTGAATTGTGGTTGAAGATGGGGAGAGATTGGTACTTAATGCGGTTGCTGGAATAGGTCGTTAGGTGCTTGGCGAAAGATTGACATTTTGAAGGTGGTAAGTAAAGTGAATGCCAGATTAAATACTATCCGAGTAACAATCAGTTCTTACGCTTCATTCTATTCCGTAATGATTGCTTACCATCAGGCGAATTACGGTCAAGTGCAAACCTATTCTCTGTAAAATAAATAATAAGATGTTGGACCAATCAACACGGTGCGCTCCTAAACTCTTCAATCAAATATGGGGATACATAAGTAAATAAAAAAGTAGTTTCTGCTCATTCTAAATTTTATAGAAAACCTGTTTAGAGGTGCTAGTAAAATTTATTTTGCTCTTGACATAGGTTTTTGTAACTAACTAACCCCTTAAATTATAACGTAGAGCCGTTCCCAACATTTAAGTCTCATTATACATACTTAATTAAGAGATTTTCTTCCCGGAATTAAACTTAAGTTTCTCTTTAATTGAAGCTTTAAGAAACAATAGAACCTAAGGAAATGCGCAAGCTATGGTGTAATTAAAATTTCTTCTTCACAAATTTACTTCAGGCCTATTACTGTGCTAGTGGTATTAAGTGTTACTTCAAAACTAAATAATATTTATGTATTGTGTAATATGTATTGTGTATAATATTAATATTTATGTGCTATTCCTAAGTTCTTGCAATATTAATAATGCAAGCAAGAATGTTTTAAGAATTAAATAAAATAAATTTGAGTGTCATAAAGCTTGTATGGTTAAATAACGTTCCATCCTAGACCGTAATGATTGCTTACCATCAGGTGAATAACGGTAAAGTGCAAACCCATTTCTTGTAAAAAAAATACAAGGTACTCATATTTATTCAATAATAATAAACAATATATACACATGTATGTACATTTAACCTAAATTTAAAACATTCACATGTGGTATGGAGCCAAGAACGCTGGCTGCATTCCCAAAATTAGGTACCCATTGTTTTAGGATCGATTTCTTTTGTTTAAACTTTATTATTGTCACACTTTACTGCGTAGGTATATAAAAATTTCGTTAGGAGATTTATTAATTGGTTAAGGACAAACGTCACAACAAAAATAATAATTGCGAGCAATTCCATCCATTTGTGTAAGCATTTAATTAATAATATTCTCGAGAATTTGGCTTTTCAGCTTCCACTAACGTCGTAATTTGGGAAAAGCTTTAGCGATAAAATGTTAATCTGTTTATTCGGAAAATTAGACGCAAACATTTTTGTGCTCATTAATTTTCGGGATGAAATTGGTGCGTATGTTTTTGTAAAGAAAACAAAAGCAGCAGTATGGATGTAATAAAATGAATGGTATTGTTTTTTATGTATATTAAAACCTCAAGCGACATTGTTGTCTTCTATTACAAACGAAATGCATTCCCAAACAATATCAATGTAGCATTTTGACATTTCGAAGACAAATTTTAGCTCACTATAGTAAATTGACAATTTGTCAATTAAGTGCAATATTCATAACATTATCATACTTAGCGTGGTAATGCGGCCAGTACGCTGGACACGCTGCTCTCTGGCAGTGGTTAGAAGTACTTAGGCTATCTTTCGGATTTTCTAAAGATTTTTTAAGTGACCTTTTTTTTGTTGTTGTAGTTAGAAGTAATATGCATGTTTTCCCCCTTGTTTTTATGTATTATTATTGTAAACAAATACATATTCAATTCTTAACTTAATAAAATTTCAGCCAATTCAGCTCAAAATAAATTTTATCGTACAAATTTTCCAGCCAAACGATTTCTTTGTGCTGTATTCAAGTGGTAATTTGAATTTATTTATATTATTTATATTTTTCTGCAGCCATCTGCTTGAGGCTTTCAAGAATAGCCTGAAAAGCAAATATAGCTCTCAAGAGCCACTTAGGTCCTTCTAGGCAAACTTCAGTGATTCTTGGCGCTATAATAAAAATATTTGCTTTCGTAGCAAGACAACTAATGTTTATGAAATATTTGCTGAAGCGTAAAAATTAAGATTCCAAATTTATTGCAATACTTATATTTTACTAAACCGTTATATGTATGTACATATGTATATTGTTGACTTTTAAAACTCACACAGGCGCACTTGAAAATTAAATAATGTACCTTTTAGCTTTATTCATTTGAATCACATTACATAATACGAGATTAAATAGTTTATTGGAAATCATGTCACGTTACATTCTCGAAGTTCTGATAATTTATGTTAGAGGCAAAGCACATTTCAAGATTTACTTAACTATAATTTTAAAGTTCATACATTTATAATCATCATCATATCAGCCTGTGTTCACCCACTGCTGAGTTATAGGCCTCCTCTCATTTTTAACTATAGTAATTACAAGTTTAGGTAGTAACCAATTTTAAATAAATATATAACTGAAATTGTTAAATACATGAATTTAAATACATTTCGAGTCAATTTTCAAATGCTTTAACAAAATATCGTAAGTGTTGAAAATCAATATGTAAAATAAGTATTTACCTGATGCAAGAAGGGTACATAATACTACAACAATAAAAAGTCACATAACAAAAATATTCTTTGGTTGCTTTTTTACCATAGATTGAGCAGCTTGCTTGTTTATTTAAAATCTCTTTAGTTTTTGTCTCTCCAAAAAATACTGTGATATTTCCCAACTCTTTTACCAATAAAAAAAGCTTTATCATAAACATTATACTTCCTGGTTTAGGATACTATATAAGCTTTCAACAAGGCACATCGTAAGACCAAAGCTTTAACGATGCATTGAGTGATCGTTCATGCCATATAAAGAAGCTGTTTTGATTTAGTGCATACTCAAAGCTGGTTAAGTTAAAGTGAAGTTTTTTGAGGGTTGGGCTAGTTTATTAAAAAATAGTTTTATTAGTGCACATGAACTGAATTAGCAAGAAACAATTGAATCTTATTTACAATTATTTAATTGAAAATAAGATTCAGAACGATGCTTGATTTAATATTCCCATAGTTAAATAAATTATACTTACATAATTTTATAACAAGGCATTTTAGTAACAGAAATCTAAATAAACTTTCATCACGTAAACTGAATATGTCTGAATATGACTTCACGAACACAATACAATTTTCTATTCGTTAATCATACTACCACTATTAAAAATTCTTTCCCCAACAAAGGGTTACGAACAAACAATACTGGATTCCTTTCTCTCAGCAGATTCTATTAAAACTAAATGGACTCCTGACCCTTTTGTGAATGCTTTTCTGGTTTTAATTAGCTGAGTGCATTGGAATAATTCAGTTGAGATGTAGAATGTCTTTGTCAGAGTGCTAACTTAGTTCTGGAGGATTTGCTAAAGTAATAATTATTGGAAATGCAATATTTCCTGAGGTCTTTCCACGGAGCTACAATATGGGGAGATTTAAAAAGAGTATTCTCAAACACCTCTCTAAGCTGGCAAAGTCCTGCAGCACCTCTGGAGTTGCAAGCGTCCAAAGACGACGATGATTGCTTACCATCAGGCAGATCATCAGCCTTTTTGCCACTTTTTTATTTAAATAAATAATTTCGTTATTTTTAGTTTACTCTTCGTAATTTTTGTCTCGCAGCTTAGCCGATATTTCTGCATGAAAAGGTTTGATACAACATCTACCATGGAGTTACTGGGGCAGATCAGAGGACGAAGTGGTTAAATGTCTTATTGTACCTATAGAAGTTAACGATACATCAAATTAGTCTATGCGGTCAGTTTAAGGATGTTTGGCAAAAATAATCTAAAGATACGAGTTGTTTATAATTAGTTAAGTTTTATTATTAACTAGCTGTGCTGGTTCTTCGTCCGCGTGGAATAGTTATTAACGGAAGCCCTCAAAGATGAACAATTTTCCCCATTTTTCCCACATTTTCCATGGTTTCTTCGCTCCTATTAGTTGCAACGTGATGTTATATAGCCTAAAGCCTTCCTAGATAAATGGTCTATTCGTCACAAAAAGAATTATTCAAATCGCACCAGTAGTTCCTGAGATTAGTGCGTTCAAACAAACAAAGTAACAAACAAACTCTTTAGCTTTATAATATTAGTATAGATTAGTAAATAGTAAACTTTAGGTTTAGTAAGTTTTTCCAAATAAATAATTATTTCAAAAGTATCAAAAGTAGGTAGCATTAACTTCCAATTTCGTTGGTCTCTATACATTATCATTGCACAATAGCAGGAAATAACGAACATACCATAGTACATCCTCTAAAGCCAGTATTAAAATAACCACTTACGATACATATGTATGTAGGAATACTTTTACTTCCCTCATTGAATAACTTTTACAAACAAAACTTAAATAGGATAGTGTTCTTTGACTTTAACAAAATGTTGGTTATACCTCGCCATGTTTCAAAGGAATGTGATTTACTGAGTTTTCTCGTAGCTAGTATTCGACTAGTAGTCTTAGTCTTGGCGCTATGCCACAAATGTTCAAAGCCGTATTTTGCCGCTGAAATTTGTTGAACTTGCATTTTATATTCAAACCAAGTGGAAGGTCCTGGGAACCAACCCCTATACTTATGCATTAATGAATAAATCAATTAATTATTGGCTACGAAATAATTCTACTGAGCACAAAGACTGTGTTTTTTTCAATGGGAATTAGGACTAAAAAACATTTCTACGTAACGAATTACTTCAGATTTAAATTTAGTATATGTACTATTTGTAACGTTATATATAGGTATATTTTGGATGATAAAGTTGTTAATTTAGTTGATATTGTTGTGCTTGTGTTTTTTTAATTGTTTTGACTCTTAATGTAAGGAAAGTATAATAATAAAAACATATAACTTACATATATTTTTTGTACTTACAGTATTCATTATACTTTCATGTCAAATACTTTGGAATAAAATTAAACAAGGCTAATGATATAAAACATCTGTCTACAAAAATCTTACCTCAGTACGTAAATATTTAAGCTCCAATTCGAGGGAAATGTTCATAATTCCTTACAATTCTTACTTTTATTGCGAATTTTATTCCTTTCTTTGTTCGCCAAACTGTTTTACGTGTAATGTAGGAAAATTCCGAAAAAAGTGTGTATATAAAACAACGTACAGGAAAAAATTTAATGACAATTAAATGACATCATTAAAATAAAATTCATAACAATACATTTACATTTTCTATGGTGTGAATGATCATTGTGTTTTAAATTGAGCTTGTTTGGCAAATTGTTTACTTAGTGATATATATACAAGGTGTAACAGAAGGGTGTGACAATACTTATACTATACATACCTATGTATATATAGAATACAGCCCACTAGGTTTCAGAATTCTAAGTGTCATAGATTTCGAGTAATCATAAGTTGAACTTTCATTAAAACTTTAAGACTTGCAACCCTACATCTTATCATTTTGAGCGTTCATTGACTTTTGACGCTATCAAATGACACGGCGCGGCGGTGTCTCTCTGAGAGCGCGAGAGAGAGAGAATACGTTGCGTTAAAACTAATGCTAGAATGGGATGAAAGAATGTCTGCTTATTTCGGTTTCGTTCGGTCATTGATCACTCGCTAGGGCTGCCACGAAATCAAGTGAAAAATATTATCCAATTTTTGTATGATAAAAAATATATGCGATTAAATTTTTCATATTTTGGTATATGACTCCTTACATGATATATATGTATATTCTTTAATATTGTCACACCCTTCTGTTACACCTTGTATAAAAAAACAAATAAATCGTGTCTATCGACATTATCAATCAATAAAATGCATCGGACAATTTTTGTACCTATATCACGCAAGCAGGTATGTAGTGTGTGTGCGATTTGAGTGCTATCTTTGTGCTTTTCTAAAAGAAACCTTTTTATTTTGTCGTCCCTGTTAAGTAAATTTAGTTCTTTCTAATATTTGTCTTTAAAGGAAAGGTCTATAAAAAGTAAAATGGGCCAGTATGTACCTAGTGAAATAGGAAGAGCTCCTCCCATCGATCCCGAGGTAAGGTTCAAATGAATCTTTTCAGGCGTCATTTACATAATTCGATACGGTGTCGCGTGAGGCTAATGAAGCTATTCAGGACCATTTACATTCATGTCATTCAACATTTGTTTGGTTTCGAAGGCTGTGTTTCCTACTGTGGGAATGGTGACTTAATTTTATTAAATTTAGGGAGGTTTAGAACAAGATTTTATTCTTTTACAAGATATATATACATCTTAATTGTTTTTAATAATTATATACCGGTTATTTTTTTTAGAATTATGCTGCCATGTAATCCAATAGAAAAACATAATAACTTATTATTATAATTTACGTAATATAATTTCTTAAGCTAAGTAATAAATAAAATCAAAACGCCATTCTTCAAAGTCTTTATATTTTGTTACTTTATTAAACATTCAGTAATCTTGCAAATTTAAGATCATGCTAATACTTTTACGACGAAAGCTTCGTAGTTCTGAACCTCTGCTAGCTTAGAGTCCATCAAATCTCTGAAAACAGAAATAATGAAGGTAAAAACACTAATATTAAAAACATTTTCGTTTTGTTCTTTAATTCAAATGAAATTTGTGTGCTCGCTTGCATTATGTCAGGATAAAATCTATGACACTCCTAAGACCTCGTACTACCTACATACCAAAAATCATGACGATCTGTTCAACCGATTTTGCGTGATGAGCGTTTAAATAAAAAAAAATCAGTCACAGAGAAACAGATAAACAGACACTTTTCGAGAAATGCTTGGAACGTGTTCTGCTATTAATTCGAAGTATCTCCAAACTTTTTTTTAATATCCTTAATATTCAGTCTATCGACCCTCTTCAGCTTCATCATATTATGTATAGATATATAGATGATACTGTCACCAAAACAAATCCACACGTCAGCTCGACACAATTAGCCCTCAATTCAGCAATGGCAACAAATCAGCTGACTTCTCACCCGGTCCTCTTAGTCGACTGAACGCTGCTGAGCACCACTTGGACTGTCGCGCTGACGTGCTCGAAGTAGGTCAGATCGATTGTGTACGCGGCATCTCTGAAGTTTACTACCACGATGTATGATTCGTCGGCGTACCATCTGGGAATCGAAAAAAACATGCTTGTTATAGTTATGTTTAGTTACCTATATATTGAAAAACTTTTGATGCAGTTCCGCTGTGATTCCTCTTCGGCGGTTTTAGTCAAAAAGAAAATTGTTTATTTTTGTATGATGCGACGAGCAGTCGTAGTAGAAAAACAATAAATAATATCTATTTTAAAGTTATAATTTGCAGCGAAAATCCGTATTTTTTAAGAAGTTAATCTTCCTCAATCGTGTTATATCTAGAATTTGAAGACTTTTTTATATATTGTGTAATTCCTGATTGTTGGTATGCAGGATTGCAGAATATAAGATTATTCCATTTTTGTTTATGGTTGATCTTGAGGAAACGTTTACAATGTAAATTTTCCATTATACATAGATATAGCGAAATAGGACAGTAGAATATTTAGAGATAAATACATATTTAATCCAAAACAAAAAACTTAGCCATTTAAAATCAAAACTATTGTCCTCTCTTTTTAGCTTTACTACTAAATATATCTTTAAAGATTAGGCATTTGTCTTCGTTGTTACTAAAAGCATTTGAAACTGATATACATCAAGACAAACGTACAAAAAACAATTATCAAATTATCTCTACACGGAAGCGTAAGTGATATCGTTATCCTAACTTATATCCTCACACCTCGTAAACCCAATTAGAATCATTAGCTCGCTCGCTTGCTTCTTATAAAAAGTGGAAGATAAATACAAAATGTCTCCTGTCTGGCCTATCTTATCGATCTCGAAACTTGTATAAGGAAAGTTGGAAGTAGATGCCACTTGTTAGAGTCGACTTATTTATAGGGTACATTTTAATTGGTTAGCAGAATACATATTTATGTTTTACGACGGCGTACGACGGGTACTTAAATTTCTAGTGCGTAAAATGATCGGTGGTGTCGTGAAAAAAAAGAAACAAATTGTTGAGTTTATCAACTATTACTTCATATCGAATGAGAGTTGCCAACTCTGGTGTCGAGAGTTCATCAAGCCGCCCTGAGGGCCTCTGACATGGCTTAACGACTGCTGTACTAGACAAACAGCCGGGACCTACAGTTTAACGTGTCATCTGATCCACGGAAGCGCCCAAAATGGAATGCCACTTTTTGGTCACCCATCCAAGGAATGACCGCGTCGACCTTTGCTTAACATTGGTAATCGCATGCGATCGCCTCCGCTAGCTGAGTAACGGTCGCTAATTTACTGCTAGCGCTGGTTACCAACAATAAACCTAGTACATATAGTGTCAATTTTATATTTACTATGATTCATATGTGTGGTGTTCTGTGTTACTGACCATTTAAGCTGACATTTTCTTTTGATTTGTGTTTGGTTCGTCCCCTTGCCATTCTTTTATGTTGCTGACCAAAACATACTATACCTTATTGCTCAAGTGATGGTATGACAAGGTAAATCTTTATTCAATTTAAGAGTGTTGCTAAGTGAGGTAAATATCTTTTTTTTTTGTTTTATTAGAATTCTTCTTTGTTGGTTAGACAATATTTAAGGATTTTATATTGTTTTGTAGGAACCTTAAAGAAATTAGTGTTTTACATGAGTAATTGAGTATACATGGTCTGGTATAGATAAATAATATAAGTTGGGCTTTATACATACATACTTTTAACAAAAATCAGCGGAACGAGAAAATAGAAACAAAATTCAGTAACCTGGCATATTAACATATCATAACTGTCATAACAACAATGTTATCATCATCATCATCAGCATTATATCGTCTATTGTTAAGCATAAGCCTCTCTTCTTAACAGCACTGATCCCGTTACTGTTCAAATCTTAATAAAAAAATGTTATACTTAGGTGTTACTTTTTCACACTAAATGATTTTATTGATAATAAATCAGTAGAATAATTCATCCAGACCTACCTTTTAAAAGCAAAAACACCATCATTGAAAGCCACGGACTCGTATCTGCCATGTCTGAAAGCTCCATGGGTTCTCAGATGAGCCAGCGCTCGGTAGACGGAGAGGTGGGAGATATCACTCTGTTTTTGAGCTGCCACGTTGAGGGTCTCGTAGCCAGCAGCTACTGGCAGCCAGGTCTTGTCTGATGTGGAGAATCCTGGGATAGAGATGTAAAATTTTACATTATATCAACAAATATTCCGAAAAATTGCAAACAGTGCCATCTATTCCAATCTATAAAACTGATTAAATACTTTTTTTGTAAAAACATAACTAACTACTAAACACAACACAAATAAATGCAGATTGAAAATGGACAATTATTTGGGTTGTGCGGGACCCGCGACCCTCAGTCAGTCAGTCATTATCATCTTCGTTTACGTGATATTTTAAATGTTACCTATATTTGGAAACGAAGACAGATTAAACCCATTTTTTTATTTACAATACAAAGGAGCAGTTAAATGTTACAAATAATCCACTATCTAATGTAGGTAACATGAAAAATCAAATTGTCATGAACAACAATTAAATCTAAAAATCAAGTCTTTACCAGCATTTTTATCGGAGTTCCACTGGAACGGTGTGCGCTCAGGGTCTCTCGACACCTTCCAGTAGTTGATGGGGTCGTCAGTGTTGCAGCCGCTTGGGTCCACTGTGTCTTCCCAGCTCACGAACCCGTCCACCATACCTATCTCTTCACCCTGGTAGTAAAATTTTACTCGATTAGAAGTGACGCTTTTTTTTTAATTACCTAAGTATTTTTATTGTAAGCGTATAAAGCTGTACTTTAAATTCTTCTGTATCAGAAACGACTTAGATGCTACTTTTGAAATTCCATTTTTAGCATGCATTCAAAAATTTGATACATAAATGTAAAAAAATGGAATTGAGAAAAAAATATCAAACCTTTGAAGTTAATAAAGTAAACTTACCATGTAAGTTACAGCAATACCAGGCATCAGAAGGAGGATCATATTAATCCCATCTACCAACTCAGGGCTGAATCTTGAAGCCACTCTGTTGTTGTCATGGTTTCCGGCCTGGAATTCAAGACATCAATAAATTATTTACAAACATACAGTCAAAACCTCGATGAAATAAATCACCAAGATAAATGAATTGAATGATTGAAGAGAAGGTTGTGGAACTCCCTGCCTGACTCTCTGTTCCCCGAGCACTATTATCCAGCGATCTTCAAAGCGAGAGTGAATCGGCCTTTGCTTGCTATCAGGCAAACTATGGCCAAATATAAACCCGTTCAAGTAAAAAAAAATCTACACTTACCACCCAATTAGCCAACTTGTCAACAGGTTTGAAAGCCAAGAATTTCTCCAAAGCATATTTAATTTCTGGTGCAGTAGAATATCCATTGACATCAGAAATTAGTACAAAGTTAAAAGGCATCTGTGCGCCATCTCTTTCACCATCACCGAAATATTTCATAGTCATTTGAGGGCTGGAGTAAGCTTCAGTCATCATAACTCTGGATAGACCATCTTTTGATTTAAACTCTTCAAAGACCTCTCTCCATTGGTAGACCATTTCTACAGTCTCGTCCTGATCTGTAGTATAAATGTGATCCAAATATCCATAATTATCAGCATCAGTTTCCAAATTAGCAGCCCGAGGCTCGTCAGGGAATTTACCGTCGAAAAGATTCTTGTCAACTTCGAAAAGGTGGGCAATAGCATCGACCCTGAAGCCAGCCACTCCTTTGTCAAGCCAGAATCGGATGACGTTCTTCATTTCTTCGACCACGTCAGGGTTGCGGTAGTTCAAGTCAGGTTGACCGATAACGAACTGGTGGAGATAGTATTTGCCTACTTCTTCTCTGTATTCCCAAGCTGACTTTCTGAAGACGCTCACCTGATATAAATAAATAATTGATAAATTGTAAAAATGATTTCTTTATACATCATATGTCAAGCTGGACATCTGCTAGAGTTGTCGGAAAACACAATATTCCATTTTAATAATAATTGTTTATTGAACCGTCTATTAGTAGTATACTCACTGAACTTTTTTCCTAACCAAACAACCATTCCTTATCACATGATATTGTCGTACATTATCTGACAAATTGTGCTCAATTTTTTGTGAATGTGTAATTGGGATGAAATCTATCGTATAAATATATAGGATAGATTTCAAAACATAGATTTCATATTTCATATTAATAAAGGGTCTAGATTATAGATCTAGACCCTTTATTAATATTTACCTCTGCGAAGATTCCACAGTACCAATTAAAAAACTAGTGAAAATTACCCAGTTATTAGGCGGATGCAGACCTCCATTCTCATCCACCACGGGGTCTTCCCACACGAAGTAGTTATAGTACTTGGCGTGACCTCTCAGAGCCTCTTCGAACCACACACTCTCGTTGCTCGTGTGATTCGGCACGAAGTCTAACACTATTTTTATATCTGAAAGCAATGGGTGGTATTATTTTAATGTTACTGTAATTTGTAGTTGAACATCCGTGGGTGTAAAAAGAAAAAAATAGATAGGTAAGAAAACACTTATATTGTGTGCCTTGTACAAACTGGGCACCTTAAGAATATGTTGATGGCTTTGCAAACGTAAATATCTGTAAATAGGTTAATAATAAAAAAAGTTTTAACTAAACTTCTCAAACATAAAAAAATATAGCAATTCTACACCATATATTTTGCTACACTCGCTTACTAGGCGTAAAATATTTTTTCAATCAGATTATAAGTACCAATACATATTAAAATAACTTTTCTTACCCAATTCCCTTGCCTTCGCTAACAGTCGCTGGAAGTCTTCCATAGTCCCATATTCGTCCTGGATGGCGTAGAAGTCTGCGATATCGTATCCAAAGTCGTACATCGGCGACTTGAAGATTGGTGACAACCAAGTCGCTCCAACGCCGAGCTCTTTCAAATACTCGAGGCTTTCAGTGATTCCTGAAAAATTTTTGTTTTGAAAGACTTTTTATACACAAATTTCGTAGTGTTTATTGCACTTAATATTTCTTTTTTATTATTAAAACAAGAGAAAGTTTTAAGTCAGTCGTGGGTTTTTATTCTAGCCGTGTCATGTGTTTCTTAAAATTCAAAGTGCCATAATGGTCGTAGGATTGCAATTATATAGTGTTCGTAACAGAGTCGTGAGCTCCGGTTAAAGTATTTTAACTTTGTGGCTTTTGTAACTTATGTTTTTTTATTATGTTATTTTATTGCAATTTATGCTAAATATGTTTAATGTTTCATTAAACTACATTTAAATTAACTTGATTCTGCGTATTAAATTTCAATTTTATTATAATAACATACAAAATACTTTTTACCATTCAAATCCCCAATTCCATCTCCATCGCTGTCTTTGAATGATCTCGGATAAATCTGGTAGAAGATGGTCGTCTCCCACCATTCCAGCTCCTTCTCCTCATGGCCAGACACGGCCAGGAGGAAGAGCAGGGGTAATACCAGTAACCTCTTCATTCTTTAGTCTGTAGATAGAATACAATTATTACACATGTACTTAATACAATTCATAAAACCTTAATTGTTTTAGTGCGAAATTATATGTTATGAATTTTACAATATTAAGTAGGTATTTTCTTAAGACCTTATTATGTCTCTTCTGACCCAATGTCTTTTTCTTTAGTCTTAAATATCAGTTAGGATAGCATATTTAAATCGAAAATATTTAATAAAGATCAAGATCTATATAGATAGATAAGATACAAAAGAACCTTGGTATCGGCGGTGGAATATATATATATATCGGACGTTGGTGGAATATAATTAAAAAAAATGTTTTTTTTTCTCGTTTTGTTTTGTGGTAGTTTGCAAAAGTTTGTTATTTTTTTTCTTTGAAATTACTGCCGTTAAAGAACTTTTTAACATGGATTTTTTTATTAATGAAATTAGACACGCATAGTTAACATAACAACAATTACTGGAAAATCAAAATAATTCAATGTAAGGTGTCTCTATAACATAAGTTATTTTGTTTGTTCTTCGTCAGTTACGTTTGATCAAAGTCTTGTTAAAATTCAAACAAAGATGGTGCTCGAATCTTTATCTATTTTATACCTGAAAACTACAAAGTTTCGAAGAAAATCTTTACGACTTTCAACATACAAAGTTTGAGGCATTCACGCAAAATCTTGAACCTGATTTTATCGATTCACATTCATAGAATGATGATAGATAACTTTGTTACAGCTTACTTAGTGTGATAGGTACCAATAAATTTAATACCAATAATTATACATTTAAAATATTAACGGTTTAGTAAAATTTGATAGTCAGATCCATTCATTTCAATTAAAGGGATCCGTTAGTTCTAAAACAAAAACTAAAAAAAATTTGGTGAACCTCATTTTTCAGTTCCGACCAAATGAATGTATGTAAGTTTTAACTATTGGCCATCCATGTGAAAACTTAGGACGTAACAGTTTAATAACATTGCTTAAACAAATCAAGTACAAAACACTTCATGTATTCAAATTCAAATTATTTATTTAAGTGAATAACTTATGAACTATTACATGTTCACTGCACTCCACACTAGGATAACCTGAGTTGTGAAGCGCAGGCTCTTCCTTAATATGTATAGCTGATATATAAACTGGCACTTAATAACAAATTAAGTAAACAAATATCTCCATAAATCAATACAAAATCAACATACCTGTCACCCAAACCAAAGACCGTCTAGCTGCGTTTGTTTTCCAATTTTATATACTCTCATATCTAATCCACTGTCACTAGCTTGATAAAAGTTACCGCAAACGATAACCTCGTTGGCTCATCTCGTCACCTTATCGGGACATTTTTTCTATAGGTGGCCAGATAATACTAAACCTAAAGTTAAACTTGAAGGTCAGTTATTTGAACCCAAAATAGGTCAAAGACATAGTTAAGACGCGATTAGCATCTGTCTGTAATTTAGGATTGGTTAAGCAATAGTTAATCTAATACTGACTGATTTTAATCTTGTAGCTTGGTTGAATATGGTAATGTTTATCATTTAAATTAAAGGGTTAATCTGTACAACCTTGTCTTTTATTAAAACTAAATGTATGATGAAAATTTAATTTGACGAGAGAGGCTATCAGCGCAAAAGCGGTGTAACCCACAATTTACGCTGGTTACAGTTATGGTGTAAGATATGTTCCTTACAATATAAATGTTCAGTGCAAAAGTCGAGTTAGCCACCTTTTTGTATCCACCGACAGATGGCGCTAGAAACATAGTTTTTGCACGGGCCGTTACAACCGAGTGCCATAGTGCAAGAGTAGTGTAAGCAGGTATACACCACTTTTGAACTAGGGCAACACTATGTTTGTGTGGCTTATGTCAAAATTGTGTGTGAAATGAATGTTTCAATTTAAGATTCCATGCACCCATTAGTGATTCTTGCAAAAAATGTGATCTCTTCAACAACAAAATTAAATGTGCTGAGAGTGAACAGCTAAAACAAGAGTTGCAACATGAACAAGAATTACACCAGAGGAAAGCAGACAGTGCCAGACAGGGGTTAAAACATGATACGGCTTTGGCAAAATCATCAACTGACATCACTGTAATCACCTTTGACTTGATGAAAACCCTACCTACTCCCGTGTGGAACACTGGAATTGTGTATTACAAAAGACAGCTTTGGACTTTTGACTTTGGGATTCACATGAGGACAGATGATGCCTACATGTTTGTTTGGGACGAGTCAGATGCCTCAAGAGAACCCCAAGAAAATGAATCTTACTTGCTGTACTATTTTAAAAATTTTGTGACTACTAAAAAATTTATCATGTATTCTGAGCAATGTGAAGGACAGAATAGAAAAACAAAGATATCGTTGTTCTGTCAGTATGTGGTATCTCATCCGGACTTTAGGTACTATCGAAGAAATCATAAAGGAACTGGCTCTAAGTAATTAAAACGGCTCGCAAAAAACATCCATTTAAAATAGTAAGATTGACAGATAGAGATTTTTTTTCCTCTAAATCAAATCAATTCAAATATACTTTATTGTACACCAAATAAAAAAAGAACATATTTAACATAAAGGTGGAAGGTAACCAGGGACATTGGGCGACCTTATCACTAAAGTGATCTCTTCCAGGTAACCTAGTTTGGACAACACTAGAGGAAATCCGTAAAGCTGGCGTACTTAACACAATATTAAATAATTTAAAAATAAAACACAATAACAAATATAACATTCAAAGTAAACAATATAAATCACTGGAAAAAATATAACAAACCGAAAAATTTCGCTTGATAATAACAAGGTAGAATGGTTAAAAATTCAGTGGTTGAAATTCTATAAACTACATCCATTTTCATTAAGAAGAAAAAGAAGTCCTCTTTATTGAAGTCAGTGTAAAAAAACGGCAATCAGTGACCATAGCACACCTAGATGCACTGGAAAAACCAACCATCGCTGAAAAAAAGGAAAAAGATCTTCTTGAATTGTTGCAGTTCATACCGCCAGTTCACCACACTTTTTATATCAATCTAAATAGTTCAATCAGTGTCAGGGATGTAGCATATTATGGTGAGACAGATCAAGAATAACCATTGTTGTGCTATTTTGATTGTGTTGTGTTCATATTAAATTTGTCTTTATTTGGTGTAACCTGTTTATTATTTAAAATTAAACCAAAATACCATAAGTGCAGAACTGGTGTAATCAACAATTTTTTTTTAATTTTGTGCTTAATTATCACTAAAGTACTCAAATATTATAGATTTAGAGGTTCTTTTTATAAAGTTAATTAAAAACATTTAAAATAATGTTCACAAAAGAAACAAGGTTAACAAACATTTCAACCAAATTTTTACTCCTCATTATTTCATAATAAGTAGTCTGGGGTTACACTACTTTAGCGCTGATAGCCTCAGATATTGTAATTTGTGTAGCATATTCTAAGATTAGTACTTGTATGTATGTTATATGTATGTGTTAAGCGAGTGTGGCTTAGCGGTTCCAGTGTCTGCATTTCATCAAGACGCACCCTGGTTCGAATCCAGCGCTACACCAATGTCTTGAATCGCTTTACGGTGAAGGAAAACATCGTGAAGAAACCGACATGTTTGAGGACGACAATATCCGAGGACATGTGTCTTCCGTGGAAGGACCTGGGCGCCTACCACTATGTATCTGCCCAAGAGAACTTCCCTAACAAATACATTCTGCGGGGGAGTCACGACCCTCAGTCATGAGGAATACGACTCAAGAGCGAGATACATATGTATGTTGCAACTTAACAGTATCAATATAGATTCTTTATCTTTTTTATCATTACACCGTTATAGTTAAGGTTAGTCGTGAAACTGAGTCAATTGTACCTATTTTATATCAAGATATTACACCGCTATTGTAACCATGAAGTATTTTGTGGAAAAGAAAAAAAACTGTAACGCTAATCTGTTTTGTATAATATCATGTATGTAGATGCAAGAGCGAAAAAAAAATCAGGCGTAAAAGCTTCGTACAAAATTCTCCACGATCCGCGACTGAACTTTATAACATGTATTGTAAACGTGTACCAATTACTTAAAGCTCTTAACGTCCGGCAAGGTATAAAGGCAGGCCATAAAATAAATACTCGTAAACATGGTTACCTAGTTTTCAGTGTCTAGTTACAGGAATGGTACAAAATACTTACATTTTTATTTTATGTCATCATAGTTATTTTTTTTTATTTCAGTTTAAATGGGATGTTATAGTTGGCTAATTATTTAAAAACGTAATGAATACCTGCCAGAAATGTCGAAAAAGAATACACTTAGGTAAAACTGATTCTAAAATCTTTACTCTACTTTTAGCACATTTTTTGGTAATATGTAATATACTATAAATATATTAGTTCCTAACGTCTTAAACTTAAATTTTAATTAAATATGTTCTTTAATTATCACTTAATTTTTGCTAATAAATTAATATAATATTACACTTTTTTTTTTTAATTAAACTTCTATCCTTAATTTATGTACAAATTATGAATGTAAACGCGAAGAAATAAAGCCCAATTAATTAATTCTCAGACAATCTTTTATTCCAATAATAAATTAAATCACATCGATCCAATATTATTTCAATGCAGTTAACGGTCCATAACAATTACCAAACTCACAGCCCAAAACATATACAAATAACTGGACCGTGAATCAGTCATTTTAGGAATGCTAATTACATTACATCGGTTAATTACGTGTAGTTCAAGGTTCGGTGTTTAGTTCACTTTAAGCACCAGTCCTTCAAATCCTGCGACAGGAAGGGCAGATGCGTCTAATTTGTCTCTGCAAATAAAAATTACATTTTAGTTACATATGAACCAATGTAGTTATATAGATAAGCTGAACTTAAGTAACGTATTCTTCTCTAACGTCAAAAATATCTTAAAAACTCATATAAACATACATCCATAAAAACTTAACGAGTTAGCTACAACCATTTATTTATTTTTATTTTTATAAACGAGTTTCCAGACTTAATCTTTTAGGCGAGCGTACTACATCTTAGACTACAGTGGTGTTTAACATCAACAAGTTGAGCTGCAATCAAACGTAAACCTATTCCGTGAAAAAATACAGTATTATATTTTTATAATATATGTACGTACATACAGACCAAATTGATAGCCATTTTTACGATATCGGTAAAAACATTTAAATTTTCTCTTACCCTTCATTCTTAGGTGAGTCGATGCTTCTCAAAACCACTTTGACTTTGCTGGAGATGTTTTCGAAGTAAGTCAGATCCACGACGTGTTCCGTGTCACGCATGTTTACCAGCACCAAGTAGATGTCTTTGTTGATCCATCTGAAATAAAAAAAAAGTTTAGATTAGAATTTCAATAAGTATGTAATGCTACATACATACAAATACAAATAAATTTATTTATAAAATGGATTAAAACTTGTATTTTACCTAATTGTTAAAAATTATATAATACAATGTTACATGTATATAATACAATCATATAATAACAAATATTTACAATAAATTACATAAAAAAGGGAAGAAAAACTAAACATTCTACTTCTAACTATATGTTATTTAAATATTTGTAAAGTCCCTGCAGCTTGAAATAAAGATACATGCTTTCCACATTTTCATGCTACAACAAATACTAATTAACAAAATAAACCAAATGCGCGGGCGCGCGAGCCCCGCGCGTGCTGCGCGCGCCGCCTGCTCGCGGGGCCGGCGCGCGTGCGCACCGACACTGCCAGGTATTCATCCACGGTACACGCCATAGATCTACTCAACGATATGATTGCTCTAATACCTGAGGTTGATTTATTCAATACTAGATTTAATTCTATGTTACATTTTTGTATAAAATTTAACAGTGATCCAAGCTTCTATAAAGCTCGGTATTGTAAATTATAAGTACCTATATAAGTAATAACATACTGTGCGTTTTGGTAAAAGCTGTTAGCATGGTAGGTATGTAACTGAATTTAAAATAAATAAAAATAAATAAATAAATCAGTGGTAGAAGAAAAACATCGCCTAGGCCATTTTAGATGCAACACCTATTTATGAAATGTTGTATTTTTCCGTACGGCCCATTTTTCCTGCAACTACATTTATATTTTTCGTGAGTATAAAAATGCTGTACCTCTGAGAATACATTAGGAAAATTAAAAACAAAAAATGAGAGAAAAATCTCGCTTATAATGCAAAAGACGTAACGTGATCTTGTTAGAGAGATGATTTATTGTTGTGGAGAATTCACGATAGACGCAGTGTTGTAAACACTTTTGGTACCTAATTCGCTTAGAGATTTTCTTGTCAAAATATTGATTTGATTGATAGTTAGCTACAGCTGTTACTGAAAGATTTAGTTGATTGACTACTAAGTAAAGTACACCAACTACAAATGAGAAATATGTCTAATTATTTGGGGTGTCATAGGTACGAGTTGCAAATTAACATCACTTTTAAATAAACCCTAACAACTATTGGATAAATCACCAGTGCCATTTATTTAATGCCGTGTAATATTTGTAACTGGTAACGCTTTCCCTTCGTACTCATATAAAATATATAAAAGTTGACCTATTTGTCTATTAATCTATATTCTGCGCAGTAATAATATTTCTTTAAAACTTACATATAATATGATACACAGGCATACACGTTAAACACGTATTACATTATTTAAGTCGAAAGCTAAAAAATAAAAATCACCTTCTAAACACAAACACATCTTCATTAATAGCTACAGACTCGAATCGTCCAAATCTGAACACTTTGTCCTGTCTTAGCTCCGCCAGAGCCTTGTAAACATTCAGATGAGATCTCTCGACGCCTTCCTGAGCCTCCACGTTCAGGGTTTCGTAGTTATTTGCTACGGGCAGCCATGTCGAGTCACCAGTTGAGAAACCTTGAAAAGATAAAAAGAGGTTATTATAGTATCGATGTTTTGCTCTGAATGAAATATATTTACAAACAAAATATACAAATTAGTAATTACTCATTTGCATATTTTGTTTGTAAATATTTTTTTTTAATCATCTTGATTCCGGGGGTTATACAATACACGATACAATCGATTTTTGTTAATCGTATAAAACTGAGTCAGTTTGATGTTTTCAAAGTGAGCTCACATTTAATAGTAGTCTTAAGTAGGCATGAGCTGTTAGTTGTAGGGCAGCCGGTTATCAAGTAAGTAACAAATTCCCCTAGAATTACTTCAAAAACTCCTTCACTTGAGTTTACTCCTACTTTGAGAAAAACTTGCTTACAAATAATATTAAAATGGACTTATTTTAATGATGTTGTGAATAACTTGTTGAACTTAAAATTTTTAACCCACCTGCGTTTTTCCCAGCATTCCACTGGAAAGGCGTCCTCTCAGGGTCCCGAGACTCCTTGTAGTAGTTGATCGGGTCATTGGTGTTACATCCCGAAGGATCCACTGTGTCTTCCCAGCTCACGTAGCCATCTAGTTGGCCTATTTCTTCTCCCTAGAAAAAAACATGTAAAGTTGAAATAAAATTAATTATGCATAGATAATGCGAGAAAGAATCCTTTGTTTACTTAGTTGTATATTTAACGCTGTAAAAAGATAAATTTCAGTCATTGTATTTATTGGTTACACTGAGCAAAAATGACCATTTTAATAAGTACCTACTTATTGATAAATATCCTCATTCAGTTTTGTGGAGCAGGATTGGCCCTGACCAAAAAAGCATGTCTTAAAAATTACATGTCAGAGGCCTATTCGTGGCTCGTTTTTAGAAAATTATAAATATGACATTCTGCATAGCCAAACATTTGTATTATATAATGCTTACCATATAAGTAACTCCGACTCCCGGGAGCAGCAGCACCATCATATTGATTCCATCGACCAGAGACGAACCATACCGCGTCGCCATCCTGCTGTTGTCATGGTTACCCACCTAAAGATAAAAAAGTAATTTCTTTAGATATTTTCTTTCTGTTCTTCATTTTCTTATCAAACAATACAATAACTTGATATACCAATCTATTAATAGATGGGGGACTGAAAGTGCTTTTCCTACACTACTATTTTTATTAGTAAGGGCCCAGTTGCAACCAAAAATATAATACCTAGGTTTACTAGACACTATCATAAAATTTAGAATTCTCGACACCACAATTCATCATGTTCATAAATATATTTTCATTTCAACGTGATTTATATGAAATGCCATTTTATCGTCAAATAAAGCCAACTCAGCTCACATGACAAAAAACCCAAAACAATAGGTACAAACAACACATACCACCCAGTTAGCCTTCTTATCAACGGGCATGTATGTCAAAAACTTATCAACAGCTCGCTTGATATCGGCTGCCGAAGATGAAGCATCCACGTCCGTGATAAGATCAAAGTTGAATGGCATCTGAGCTCCTTTCAAGTCACCTTCACCGAAATATCTGACCACATTCTGGATAGTTGCATAAACTTCAGTCATCATTACTCGAGGCATGCCGTCTTTGGCTGTGAACTCTTCTAGAACGTCTCTCCATTCATAGACCATGTAGTAGGTCTCGTTCCTGTCTTTAGTGTAGACGTGATCTAGGTAGTCATGGGAACCTGGGTCGACATCTGTTCTGCCGGAGCGGGGTTCGTCAGGGTATACTCCTCCGTATAATTCTTTGTCGACTTCGTAGAGACAGTTGACGGCGTCTACTCGGAAGCCAGCTACTCCTTTGCCGAGCCAGAAACGAATGATGTTCTGGAAGTTATCAAATATATTATGAATCAGCAGACAAAATTAGAAAGAGAACAATACTTGGTGTTGTTGTTTTTCTTGTTTCTAGAGAACACAGATTTCAAAATTATTCAAATTCAGATCATAACGTGTATAACATAAGTGCTTCAACAAAAAGTCAGAAAAATTTATATGGTATTCATAAACTCAATTGCGAGAGAAGTATTTATTAGTTCTGAATACAGTTTTCCTTCCATATTTCAAACATTTACCTTCATTTCTTCCACGACCTCAGGGTTGCGGTAGTTCAGATCAGGCTGTCCAACCACAAACTGATGCAGATAGTATTTGCCAACTTCCTCCTTGTACTCCCAGGCACTGCCGCGGAAATGGCTGAGCTAAATAAAAATAGAGCAAACAATGAATATTCAACAAAAGATTCTAATAAGGGACATGCGAAATTTTCCTGCGTAATGGCTTATTTTGCGAGAATGTTCCACCGTCTACTTTAATATGGAAATGGTCGTGAAATTCTGTTATGTTTTCGTTTTCACTTTACATACCCAATTGTTCGGAGGCTGGCGGTTGCCGTCCTCGTCAATAATGCCGTCTTCCCAAACGAAGTAGTTATAATACTTCTCGTTTCCATTGAGAGCTTCTTGGAACCATACGCTTTCGTTAGATGTGTGATTCGGCACCAGATCCAAAACAACTTTTATACCTATGAAAGGCAAATGAAAGGTAAGCGTTTCTCGGATTTCAACGTGTTTGCTAAATATTTAGAAGGTAATATTTCATATTCAATGTACCATACGCCTACAATCCGTAGCTTTTTGCGTAACCACTTTGTCGGAGTTTCAATAACAAAAAACAAAAAAAAGCCAGTCGTTAGGTACCTATATTCGAAAGGTCGATGAGATAATAATATTTTTTTATACATATCTGTTATTTATATAGAGCATAATACTCAAAAGAGAATTTACTGAAGCAAACCATACTTTGAAGTATTTATCGATAAAAAAGTGTATTTAAAATTGTGTATTAGTCGAAGTACATACAAAAATGTTTGTACAAAAATATTGTAATACTTTTTAAGCAGCAAAAATAATTACATATTAGTTAGGTTTAATACATAAGAATATTTAAAAAAAAAGCCTTACCAAGCTCATTAGCAGTATGGACGAGATTCTCAAAATCTTCCATAGTTCCATATTCATCGTGGACCGAGTAAAAATCGGATATATCATATCCGAAATCGTACATCGGCGATTGAAACATGGGAGATAACCAGATCGCACCGACGCCGATCGCTTTGATGTATTCCAGTTTTGATGTTATGCCTAAAATAGCAGACGGTGTTTGTGTTATTATTGGTCTCGTTCATTCATTACAGTATTGGAATGTTGGCAATTTTAATGGAGCATAGAAATATTAAAGCTGTCAGGTAGAAGCAAAAATAACATTATAAGTTTTACTAGATTTCAAAAACATTACAAAATCATACCTTGTACATATTTACTTATGTATACCTACTATGCAAGTATTACGTAAGTTACGTAAAAGTATGCGCGTAATTAAAAAAAACCTTTTAAGAAAAGTAATTCTCAAAATAGGTTTTATTTACGGATGAAACTATAAATTGGAGCCACGAACACAAACATTAGTAAATAAAGATTAAAAAAAACTTTGAAAAACTAAGTTTAAAAAAGTATTATAAAAAATGTATATATTACCGTTCAAATCACCAATGCCATCCCCATCGCTATCAGCAAACGATCTCGGGTAAATCTGGTAGAAAATGGTTGTTTCCCACCATTCCAATTCCTGGTCTTTTCTTACCACACTCGCAAAACTTATCGCTACCACCAATGGTAGTAGAAATACTACCCTCATTTTTTTTTTATTAATTCTTGTCAAGTAAACAAAATTTTGCTACTGAAGTTTTAAGAGTAATAACTCAAGATTTATATAAGCAGTGACCAAGTGTTCTGTTATCTAGATTAAACCAAGTGGTCTGATAAGGAATACTAGCATTTATTTTCGGCTGCACTCGTTTCTTGTTAACCTTATGTGTAAAATTAGTTAAGATATTGACCTTTCGGACCGACGTTCGAAGAGTCAACACGAGTCCCGAGGATGCCTCGTGGAGAGGCGAAACACGTGTCGACTAGATTATCTTGCCGAAAAAGAACAACAAAGCCTTAAGACACAAGGTGCGGTGTTGGGAAGATCTTGAGATCCACGGAGGCCACGTTGGTTAGGAGGTGAGGTGTGGCGGTGGTATATGGAGGAACACACCTAAAAACCATCAAGTTTGTTGTTTGATGTCGGTTAAGGAGCAGTCGCAGCGGAAAAACACTACATATTTCTCCAGAGTTTCAGTAAAATTAGTTATTTATGTTCAAATTTTAAAGATAAACTTTCACACGAAATAATAAAAAAAAATCTAGATTTAGGAATCTTTGTTGTTAATTTTACTTATGCAAGTGGAGCTACATAAAATTTTGTGTCAATTTCTCTGAAATTAAGTTAACATTGTTTTCAATGAACATTTAATATTCCTGTGAGTCAAACAGTAAAATGTAGCAGATGTCAGTTAATTGTTGCTCCAATTTAAGTTGAAAACACTGCTTTATAATTATAATTAGCGGTCTGCTTTTCACGACTTTCAAAAAAAAGCATGTATTTATACGTTCAAACAAACATATTATCTTGAAGTTATAATAGTTTATGATACACGTTATTGTTTTTGGTACACTTGACTGAGTTTTTTTACTACGTATAGATTTTTTCTCCAGTCAAAGCAAGACTGAAATTGTTCCTACTGGATAAGCGTGAGTTGTCCTAGACCATAATTATTGCTTTCTGCTTGACTCGTGCTTCTTTATTACTTAGGGTCTTCTTTTTTTACTGAGGATCGTGTCATGTAAATTTATTCATGTGGGGAGTTTTCCTTCCCCGGAAAATATATGTAAGTCATCGATTTATTCTTATATTAATGACTGTTTACCATCAGGACAATTAAGTGAAGTGTAAAAACTTATTTGATTAAAATAAAAGAACAGACTTCAATCGAAATTTAGGGAAACTAGTTTCGTTTTGTTGTCGCGAAAGTACTAAAATCTAGTTTTACAAATGGTTGATACGGTTGCATAAAAGTGCATTACAACATCAAAACGGAATATATATTATTTTTCTATATACTAATGTATAGCCTGTTTTCAAAACCTAAAATGTACCAAAGCTACATTGTTAATTTGCAAAACGGGGCATAGCACGTGATGCCACGTAGTTATAAACAACTATAACATTTTATGAACTGAAGAGATAATAATCGGGGAAATCGTAAACACTTCAGTAAATTCAGTATTGAAAACATAAGAGGTACTCGATAGTCAGAGTTCATGGAATTACCTAGATAGCAAAAGAAAGGGATAACATAGTATCATGTTGAAATCTTACTAATTAATTAATCATTTTATTAAAGCGAAACTTTGTGTGTATGTGTGTATATCGTTTACTTCTTCGAACTCAAGTCGCTCAAACAACCAAACCTAAATGGATGAAATTTCGTATGGAGATAGATTACACCCTTTGTTAGCACATTTTTTTTATCCCTCATTAATGCAGGCGAACCCACGGGGCACTGCTAGTTACGTATATATAGATATTTACTATGACTAAACTGCATACATATGTAGGTACATACATATACACGTACCTATTTTACATCGGGTATTTTCCACAACATACAAATTCTTGATATTCATTTTGTTGTATCACTATTCTTGAGTGTAAGGAACCCCTAGATACGTTTTAGTATATCTTGCTGTCAATCAAACTTTATTGATAGTGAGTGATAACAAGATACTGGTATTTAACACAATACAAAAGTGAAATCCAAACCGATGGAAATGTTTTCATTTTTGTAAAATAAAATATAGGTATAACTAACTTTGTGTTAGAAGTTAGTTAAATTAAATAAGGAAACGGTTATTAAGTAATTTATTGTGAAAAGTGGTATTATTTATTTAATAAAAAATTTAGAATATCAGACAAAAAAATCCATAGGCTTTCTTATTTAAAAAAATAGCATATTTAAGTAAGTAAATGTATTTAATATATTTTTTGGCAATGGTGTATAATGGTATAGTTTAAAACAAAGCCTAATTGATTATTATATTTCCATTTAAACGACTTTCTAGTTTTTAGTTCATAATTTATAGAAATCCCGTAGAATTGAGAGTAAGATATTTAAGACAAGAAAGATGTGTATTAATTAAACTTGCATCCGAAGCACCAAAGCCTCATCTGCAGCCAAATCCAAGTAACTGGCACTCAGGATATCACTGAAAAGAAAATTAAAAAAATAATAATTGATGTCAATACAATGTGATAATAAAATCTCTATTTACAATACATAAAAACAAGGGAAGAAAAACTAAACATACTACAACATAAAAAGGGGGCACTTAGATAATCTTTAGAAAAGTCTAAAGATAGTCTAAGTGCTCCAGCCCACTGCCAGAGGGCAGCGTGCCCAGCATACTGGCCGCATTACCACGCTGGATGGCATTGCAGCTACGTTGAGCAATACATACATATATTATATATCTTAAGTCATTTTGGGTACGCTGCCTTTTGATAAAGTAGATTAGTTAGGTTGTATATATTTCGTGTTTATAATAAATATTTTTTTATATTCGAAGTGTATTTATTTTGAAAATTTGTTGTATAATAAATAATTGTTTTCTCTTGAGTAATAGTTCATTATAATAGAAATAATTCTGGTTAACGCTTTTATTCGAATAAGTTGATATTAGTTCTTATAAGCACATACGCAGATTTACATATTATGTTAAAATGCCCGGAGAAAACTAAAGTGTTACTAATTATAATATTTTAATTACGGCTCTATGTATATGATCATCGTCAGTCAGCCCATTGCTGAGCATAGACCTCTCCTCTAATTACACTACTCCTAACCATCGTGTGCAGATCTAATCTAGATTCTGGATTTGAATTGATTTATTTTGTTAACCAACCGCATTAGTGGTTGATCTTATACCTTTTCCACCTATATTCCGCAACAAATATCTTTGACTTTGCCTTTGACTTTTGTGTTCGATCGATCTTTATCTATGTAATTAGTGTCTTCTTCTTCTTATCGAATGAGAGTGGCCAACTCTGATATCGAGAGTTTATCAAGCCGCCATAAGAGCTTGTGACTTGTGCTGTGGAACTCCTTGGCCGAATCTCTATTCCCCTTGAACTATAATTTGTCGGTCTTCAAGTCGAGAGTAAACCGGTTTCTTCTAGGCAAGCGCGCTAGATCGAAGATAACAACGTTGCTTAACATCAGGCAAGTTGTAGTCAAGCGTGAGCCTATCTAATGTAAAAAATAAAATAAAAGATTTAGAGATTGACGTACTAGACAAACAGCCAGGCGTTACTCGTACAATTTAACGTTTCATCTATTTACATAGAATGGCACTCTTCGGTCACCCATCCAAGGACAGACCGCGACGACCTTTGCTTCACATTGGTATTCGCATGCATTATTAATGGAAATATACGTACTTGTATGTCCTAGAAGACAATGTGCTGCTGGCTTCCACCTCCAGGTTTCCAAACACCAAGTCGAATGCCGTCAGGTTCACTAGACGGTAGGTTCGACCCACGTTCATGACGATCACATAGGTATCGTCATTATACCATCTGAAACATATAAAATATTTTTTTTTTAATGCAAAGTATATAAAAATAAAACAGGACATATCACACAGCATCTAGCCCCATACTAAGCCTACGCTTGTATCATGGGTACGAGATAAAGGATATAATACATACATACTTTTTTTTGTAGATATATGTTCTCTTGTGTTGAGTCGTTTCTATGTACAATACATAGAAACGACTCAATACAAGTAGCATGTTTGACTACAATCTGCTTGATGTTAAGCACCACTCTTTAGTAACAATGATACAAGATTGCAAAAAATAAATTCAAAACAGATGTATAGCCTATGTAAAAGAGTCCTAGTTCGGTTGAATGCCTTAGTTTAATTTATTTTATATAAATTGGTTTACATGGTTTTATATAGAGTTAAAATCAATATGAATATCAAATACAATTTTATTTGCCCTCGTTAAAAAAAATAACTTTGAGTAATTTCAAAGTAATTTTATGGTTAGACTAAAGTTTATATAAAGTTCTAGATATAATAATCTGATAAAGTTAAAAAAAAAACCGAGAAATTTCATTATTAAATCTAAATTAAAAATAATGTTTTAAAAGCTTTATTTTTTAACTTAATAATTTCTGTAGGCAAATTAAATATATATTTATTTAATGTATTTAAGAAATTCTCAAAAACAATGTTATTCCTTGTCGTAGCTTGTAATCAGAAACTTATTTGTATGAGGGGGAAAATTCTTATCCAAAAAGTTTTAGAACCACCCTTGGGGTATCCGGCATTTCTTATCTCTAAATCTTACAAATTCCAATTCTCCTGTTGTACATAAATATTAAAATACTATATACCTACTCATTGGTCACCCATCAAATGCCTGACCTCCTCTAACGTTGCTTAGCTTTGGTAACTTCACACAAATAATTGATCACCCTAGCCAATCGCTCGCTCTTAGCGATAAGGCCGCCAATTAAGACGCTGATTCTAATTTGTATGTTTTTTTTGTATTTTTTCATTTGTGGTGTTTTAATAAAGTATTTATCTATCTATCTATCTAGCCAATTGATTTACATACCGTTTAAAAGCAAATACATCACGACTAAGTGCCAAAGACTCGTATTTTCCCAGTCTGAATGCTGGACGTTTCCTCAGATTGACCAGAGTCCTGTAGACCTGGTAGTGAGAACGGCTAGCAGACCTCTGATTGGCCACGTTAAGACCCTCGAACCCGTCAGCCAATGGCAGCCATGGGTTGTCGTTTGACGAGAAACCTGGAATAAAAACATACATAGCGATTACTTAAAACATTTTTGGATATTTACAGAATGAGTTATGGAAGCAAAAATATTTACATATTTATTATTTACCCAGGGAAATAAAGTAACTTGTTTGTATAATGATGGTAGCCCGTACGGTAAAATACGAGTATATTACCACTTTTGTATTTTACGAGTAATATCAGTGCTGAAAATTTGTTTTTTATTTATAGTTTCAAACCAAATTTGCTACCATTAATAATACTTGAGTTCATAGATTTTCGTTTCTCTTTTTATGCTGAGTTATTATTTAAGAACGGTTTATAAATACTGTCTTCAGTACACATGGTATAGGAGCAAAGATTTTTGCAACTCTTCCATTCGTTCTCATATAATTTTCAGAGGCTTTCAAAACAACAGTTTGCCCTAATTATAAGGGGCCAAATTTTCCGGAGGGTCTGTTTAAATATTCAATAGAGGTCCCTGAACTGACTGGCTCTTAGGGACGCCTAGAACAGAAACTGTTCAATTAGTTGGATCATTAGCTATTGCTTGTTATTTTAGCCTGTTTTAACAAGGGAAAATCAACTTTGTGCAATGGAATGACGGCATAGTTTCCTTTGTTACGTAAAATTTGGTTTTTCGAAATTAGTTCGTAGTGATAGATCATTTTCATTTATGGCTCTGGTACAGTAGTTCCTTTTCTAACTGGTTGCTAAGTAAATATACTGAACGATCAAACAGCTTAAAGAAACTATATATTGTATAAAGTTCTTTATCAGTTTAATTTATGTTTTATTAATACATACTTTTTCTTACTTAGTAAGTATGTTGCTATACTAAGTGTGGCTAACAAACCATCCAGTACAAAATAAACCGCCACCAATCCCAAATGTGTTGCCATATCTCTCATGCTCCTACAACTGTCCCGGTATAATAATAATAATAATAATAAAACCGCAGGGGCGACTTTATGGCGAGTCGTCGGTGAGTAGCGTCACCGCGGACCCCGATTCCCTGGGGGCTAAATGAGACCCCCTGCCTCCCGGCTTGCCTTGATTGGCCGTCCGGGAGTGGAAGACGCAAGAGCTTAGTACCTAAGCTCCAGGGTGGAAGTGTTAAAGGGCATAACGCCGCTAGTACCGCTCAGAGAACGCGCAGCACACCTCTCGACACCCTAAGCCACTCACACCAATGTTGCCCTTCCGGCGTCATCTTAGGCTGCCTTTTGTGGAGGGCCCATTTAGTGAGTGGCAAGTCATCACCCGCTATATTTTATTATGAATGAGGCATAACTGGCGGGTGCCGTTCCTCGTACAATAGACCAGTTTAATTAAGTCAATGAACAACTCAACACAATAGCCTGTAACATTAATACCATGTCTGCAATAGTTACTTTATATACCTAACATCCTCTATCTGTAATTTTTACTTAATTTTAAGTATAATATTGTAAAAGGCCTCTCAGTGTTGGCTCCGGCCCCACTGATGCCTTAAAAATACCGGGCGTAAGGCCCGAGAGTCTGTGAAGAGAAATAAAGGTAATAATAATAATAATAACCGCAGGGGCGACTTTATGGCGAGTCGTCGGTGAGTGGCGTCACCGCGGACCCCGATTCCCTGGGGGCTAAATGAGACCCCCTGCCTCCCGGCTTGCCTTGATTGGCCGTCCGGGAGTGGAAGACGCAAGAGCTAAGTACCTAAGCTCCAGGGTGGAAGTGTTAAAGGGCATAACGCCGCTAGTACCGCTCAGAGAACGCGCAGCACACCTCTCGACACCCTAAGCCACTCACACCAATGTTGCCCTTCCGGCGTCATCTTAGGCTGCCTTTTGTGGAGGGCCCATTTAGTGAGTGGCAAGTCATCACCCGCTATATTTTATTATGAATGAGGCATAACTGGCGGGTGCCGTTCCTCGTACAATAGACCAGTTTAATTAAGTCAATGAACAACTCAACACAATAGCCTGTAACATTAATACCATGTCTGCAATAGTTACTTTATATACCTAACATCCTCTATCTGTAATTTTTACTTAATTTTAAGTATAATATTGTAAAAGGCCTCTCAGTGTTGGCTCCGGCCCCACTGATGCCTTAAAAATACCGGGCGTAAGGCCCGAGAGTCTGTGAAGAGAAATAAAGGTAATAATAATAATAATAACCGCAGGGGCGACTTTATGGCGAGTCGTCGGTGAGTGGCGTCACCGCGGACCCCGATTCCCTGGGGGCTAAATGAGACCCCCTGCCTCCCGGCTTGCCTTGATTGGCCGTCCGGGAGTGGAAGACGCAAGAGCTAAGTACCTAAGCTCCAGGGTGGAAGTGTTAAAGGGCATAACGCCGCTAGTACCGCTCAGAGAACGCGCAGCACACCTCTCGACACCCTAAGCCACTCACACCAATGTTGCCCTTCCGGCGTCATCTTAGGCTGCCTTCTGTGGAGGGCCCATTTAGTGAGTGGCAAGTCATCACCCGCTATATTTTTTATGAATGAGGCATAACTGGCGGGTGCCGTTCCTCGTACAATAGACCAGTTTAATTAAGTCAATGAACAACTCAACACAATAGCCTCTAACATTAATACCATGTCTGCAATAGTTACTTTATATACCTAACATCCTCTATCTGTATTTTTTACTTAATTTTAAGTATAACATTGTAAAAGGCCTCTCAGTGTTGGCTCCGGCCCCACTGATGCCTTAAAAATACCGGGCGTAAGGCCCGAGAGTCTGTGAAGAGAAATAAAGGTAATAATAATAATAATAACCGCAGGGGCGACTTTATGGCGAGTCGTCGGTGAGTGGCGTCACCGCGGACCCCGATTCCCTGGGGGCTAAATGAGACCCCCTGCCTCCCGGCTTGCCTTGATTGGCCGTCCGGGAGTGGAAGACGCAAGAGCTAAGTACCTAAGCTCCAGGGTGGAAGTGTTAAAGGGCATAACGCCGCTAGTACCGCTCAGAGAACGCGCAGCACACCTCTCGACACCCTAAGCCACTCACACCAATGTTGCCCTTCCGGCGTCATCTTAGGCTGCCTTCTGTGGAGGGCCCATTTAGTGAGTGGCAAGTCATCACCCGCTATATTTTTTATGAATGAGGCATAACTGGCGGGTGCCGTTCCTCGTACAATAGACCAGTTTAATTAAGTCAATGAACAACTCAACACAATAGCCTCTAACATTAATACCATGTCTGCAATAGTTACTTTATATACCTAACATCCTCTATCTGTATTTTTTACTTAATTTTAAGTATAACATTGTAAAAGGCCTCTCAGTGTTGGCTACGGCCCCACTGATGCCTTAAAAATACCGGGCGTAAGGCCCGAGAATCTGTGGAGTGAAATAAAGATAATAATAATAATAATAAATGTTTATTGGACACACAAGTTCTTATAGTATATTTATCTCTTTTATCTTTCACGTATGTATTTCTAACCAACCACGAAATCAAGTATCTTCACCAATTCACCACATGTATTAGAAACTGATTTTTCTAGTATTTACTTTAGTCATAGTATATAGTATATACTTTAAATGTACATAGATATAGTAATTTGCAATCCAGAAGAAAGAGCGCGTTCCCCACGACACAGGGGTACCTAGTGTGGGGAACATAGAACACATCATTTGAAACCAATCCTAACATAGTAATGTAAATATAGTACTAACAAACAAATGTTGTAAATTAGCTATAAGGTTTTTGATTCTGAATAAATATTATTATTATGCTTTTACCTGATTTAATGTAATTCATCTCACTCGGGGCCGCCATTTTATGTTAAAAGATTACGAGATTACTGCTAATCCCTGAGCTGCAGAATATCTAAATGATATTCAAGCGAGATTACGTCGAAATACAACTTCACAATCTAAAAACAAGAAAAGATAAACTAAACATACTTCTAACTACAAAAAAGGGCCACTTAGAAAATCTTTAGAAAAGCCTAAAGATAATCTCAAGTGCTCCAGCCCACTGTCTGAGGGCAGCGTGCCCAGTATACTGGCCGCATTACCACGCTGGATGGCAATGCTGATACGTTGAGCCAGAAAAAGGCCAGCCTTTTGGTCATGCGTCGCGTCAACCAAGCGCTCCGAGAGGTTTTGGAAAATAGTATGGGCTCCCGGACCCCACGGCCCGTAAGTCGCGACTCCAAAAGGCTCAAATATGTATGATGAGACGTTTTTTCCCCTTGTTTTTATATTTTATTATTGTAAATAAAAACCTATATTACTTTTCAATATGAGGAAATATAGTTCAAAATCACCTGGATTGAAATGAATTAATAGCAAAAATTAAGTAATACTAATACAACAGTGTGTTTATTGGTTTGTTAGTTTGTTTGTTATTTGTTGTTTGTTTGTACTTTTCACGCTACAGCAAAAAATGCAAGGTAGTATATCAGTGACATTATGTAGACTACATTTTCATACCGTTACAACATAGGTAAGACGAGCCTGAACCCATGAATGGATATAAATGAAGACTATCTTTAATGACGAATAACTTCAGGCATTTTGTTACGAGGTTGTCTGAATTGCCAATTTTCACGAGCAAGATAAATAAAAATATGATTTATTCTTGTATATATCAACGATTTTATTGTCCTCACATTTCTATAGGAATTGAAAACCAAGCTTCTTCTTCCCTTTCACAATACTACACATAACAATAGCTTAATCAAATAAAAGCCTGCTCATTGCTCAACTCAACAAAGCGTTTAACAGAACCCCGTTAAAAATGCACAAAGCGTCAGTGGAACAGCGTCATGACGTTTGAACGTCGTCCGGTGACGTCACGGTCACGTCACGTCCGAGCGGTTTATTCAGGCGGAAACGCGAAATATTCAGAAGGGTCAATGCGTAAGGGAATTCGGTGGCAGTAACTGAACTTTCATACATTTTGTAGGTCAGTGGCTATCATAATCATTTATTAAATAAGCTGTGTAAGTATATATGTAGCTATGGTGAGTTTACATATTAGAACAAACAGCTTGTAGCAAGCAATAATTTCAAAATAAACTATTTTTAGTAGGAACAATGGCATGCACATAAATCGAGATACACTTTAGCTGACATTTTATAAAAGTAAACATGCTTTGTGGTAACTAATAGTGAGTATTATATATTTTATGTAAAGTTTTATTAGTATTTGTCCAAATATTAATCTTTTTTATGTTAAGAATTTGTATTGTAATTAATATAACTGATTTTTTAAATTCCTATAAAATCTTATTGACCTACATAATTATGTCCACAATATAGGTATATATTATGTTCATAACTAAATATGGATATTATTTGTTCTTCACCAAGGTACTGAAAGCCATCAAAGCTTTTAAAGGTAGGGTGAGTAAAGGGACTACGCACACTTGACTAGCAAAATCATCCGACTTGTGACTTATTTGACTACATACAGACTAACTGGAAAACTATTACTGGTTTTCCAGAACATCAAAACTAAGAATTATTTGTAATCACCTGTTTTAAAACACAGACATATATAAAATTTTAAAAACAAAATTAATTTGATGGTCCTTTAGGAATTGGAGAACATTAATTAAAACAGTTATGTGAATTTTGTTCTTCGAACAAAATTCGAACATCCATGTTCTTCTGGAAACAAATAAATAACAGATGTATATCCCTGATGTTTAGAAAATTGTGACAAGTGAATTATGCTACTTCCTAAATTAGTAAATACATATTAATAGTTTGCCATTTACTAAAAAGGCACAAGATAGGAAATGGCTAAAGAGTCATAAGGCAAGGTCTGCACAATCGATGCACATCGATTGGCATGCTGCATAAGTCTCTCTTTCGATGCTGGCACATCGAAAGAGAGACTTATGCCCAGCGGTGGTATAGAGAAGGCTGTGGATAATGATAAAGGCCTTTTAGGCCCAGCCACAAGTGACTCTGTATAAAGATTTTGAATATTACAAGGCTCGAAGCTCGAAGCCGAAATGCAAATTTAGTGATGAGATCTTTACTGTATTTTGTATCACAGATTTTGTGTTACATTTTATGTAAATTTTTAATGTTTTGTACGCATATATAAATTGGCTTTTACATAAATTTCAAGACACGTCTCAATATAAAAGATACTTATTAAATTTTAAAATGCAATAAAGTGATTTAATAAAAAGCGTGACGTCTTTCTTTTAGGTTATACATGTCTCGATGAATTTAATATGGTACATAAATTTCTTATTTTTTTAGTGAGATTCAAATTGGAAAAAAAACTCCTGTAAACAACACAATACATTAATTTGAGAATATTTTTTATTTGCTATAATGAATACCAAACATAATATCATTGATATTTTTACTACATACTCTATTATATTAAAAAATAACCATACCTATAATGCCACAAAGTTTACTGAGTGCCTACTCAATAAATACTCAAATAATAAGCACCGCACACTGCCATCTGGTCCCAAACGGTTTGTTATATTATTATTAAATACATAAAACGTGACTCAACATCTTTTCATTTATATGTCAAACGGTATGCATTAAAAGCTAAGGTTTACCTCTTACTTAACAGCATTTTTACAACTAGACTATTTTTGTAACTTACCAGCATTTTTCCCATTACTCCACTGGAAGGGTGTCCTGAAGGGATCACGGCTGACTTCGACGAAGTTAACCGGGTCGTCGGTCTCACAAGCCAGGGGGTCCCTCGTCTCGACCCACGGCACGAACCCGTCAACCATGCCGATCTCTTCGCCCTGAGTAATGAAGGGTTAAAATGGAGTAAGCAGTATAAATCTCGCGATTGTTCTGTTGTTCGAATTTATTAGGGCAACGTGTGAGGGTTTCTTTGATTGCTTTTTTTTGGAATACAACTGGTATAAATATGTAGTTATGAGAACCGTTTACCGCCTTCATATTATGCAATTTTTTTTCAATTAATTTTTAGTAGCTTTAGAGACATTCTGTTTTTTCTGTCATTTGAAAACAGATGAAACGTATAAAACACAAACAAATTTAAACAACAGTTTGATCAATTACCTTTTTGACGAGAAACACGTTTAATGAGTCTGCATACCTTGTCCAATTTCTTACTTTTAAATCAAGCTTTGACAAGATACTTATTTTGCCTAATTTCTACTACCATATAGTATTCTTTTAAATATATTTGTGATGATGAACGGTCATTATTTTACATGGGTGTCTTTTCCTCATAATAAAAGTATGTAAATGAATATCTTGGATCAATTGATATGGATATACACTTTAACAAAAACACCAGCACAATACAGAAATTTACATACAATATACAAACTTAAGCCTAGTGTCTTAACTGGCGACCTTATCGCTAAGAGTGATCTCTTCCAGGTAACCAATCTGGCAGGGATAAGACGCAAGTAGAATGGTAGACGATATATTTACCATGTATGTGATGCCAATCCCTGGATGCAGAAGTACAATCATGTTGAACGCATCCACCAGCTCGCTCCTAATGCGAGATGCTAATCTACTCTTATCGTGATTGCCAATCTGAAAGTTAATTTAAAATAAAGAGGATTACACTGAATTAATGAAACTCACACTATATCCATATTACTTCTTAAAGTTATTAGATAGAGGTATTAGAATTAAAGTTTCGTCTATCTTCATCTTAATACACAATTTACTTTAAATTGTTTAGCCGTTCGAACGTGCAGAAAGGACGAACGTACATTTAAGTGCAACGATCACAAAATTAATTCAATTTAGTGTGATTGGGCCCCTTACCATCCAATTCCCCTGCTTCTTTAAAGGTTTATACGTCATCCACTTGTCTAGAGTAAACTTGATGTCTCGAGCATCAGATTCTTTGTTCAGATCATGCATGAGGTAGGTGTTGAGAGGAACATGGGCGCCGTGGTGGATGCCTTCTCCATAGTACCGGACTGTGTTCTTTATACCAGTGTAAGAGGCTTCTGTGAGCAGAATTCTGGAAAATAATATTAATGAATGACAAAACTTTCGAGAATAAGAGATGTGATAAAATTATTAATTAATTAATTTAGCAATTCTTTATCACTGCCATAGCGCGGCAGTCTTTAAGCCAAGTCAGAGTCCTCTAGAACGGCTTGATAAACTCTCGACGCCAGAATTAAACCGCTCTTGTTCTATAACAACAAGAATCAGGACTAAATAAGGACACTAAATTGAATGCTATAAACAGTCTTGTAAAGTATTAAATAGCAGTTCAACATCAGCATACAATTATAAACGCCTGATAAGAACTTAATTCTAAAAATCATAGATATATCGATTATGTACTGCTCTCTCTCTCTCTTTTAAGTCGTATTCCTCATGACCGAGGGTCGTGACTCCCCGCAGAATTAATTACTGCTATACATTTATGCTAAAATTATTTATTTATGCTATAACTATTTCAAAATCTAAATATATAAAACTCAAAGGTGACTGACTGACTGATTAACTGACTGACTGATATAGTGATCTGTCAACGCACAGCCCAAACCACTGGACGGATTGGGCTGAAATTTGGCATGCAGGGAGATGTTATGACGTAGACATCCGCTAAGAAAGAATTTTTGGAAAAACCGATTTTAATGGGGTGAAATAGGGGATGCAAGTTTTACTTCTTAATGCAATTGAAGCCGCGAGCATCCACTAGTTATTCATAAGCAGTGAGCTACAAACCTGGTCATATTATCTCTCACGGTGATAGCGTCAAACACATCTCTGAACTGCGATATCAGTTCGTAGTTCTCTTCTAAATCCTTCGTATATTCATGTTCAAGGTATCTGTGGTCATCGGCATTTATTTTAGGTTTGCCAGACACAGGTTCGTCAGGATATCTGCCACCGTAAAGATCCTTGTCAACTTCCATGAAATGGTTTACTGAGTTGATCATGATTCCTGCAACACCTTTCTCTAGCCAGAATTTTAATATGTTCTGAAATAGAAAATAAAATCATTTCAGCTAAGTCATATTGTTTTAATAAGCATAATTTTCAAAGACTTGCTGTGGTTTAATATTTTGATGAGTAAGAACAGTCTCATTTCAGTTTGAATGATAGATTTTAATTTAAAGGAAATTAGGGACGTATCTTATTTCTTTGTATCCATGGGCATAAACTGGAGAGGATGATTGTCATGAAATACCTATCTGACCAAAACCACAGAATGAACAAGAAAAATATAATACTAAGAAGGTATGACTGTCTGTAATGAGTATATTATTTTAGCACAAAAAATTTGAACACATAAAATGGGCTCTTTCAAAATGGGATGACTTAAACACTTTGATATTGATAGAAAATTTTTGTATTCCTATATATTATAGTCCTGTTCCTTACCTTTAACTCATCAACAACCACAGGGTTCCTGAAGTTCAGGTCGGGTTCGGAGTGGCTAAACTGGTGGAGGTAGAACTGATCTCGTACTGCTGAGTACGACCAGGCACTGTCCTTGAATACACTGACCTGTAAACAAACATCATAATACTAGCTAAGCCAAAGTTTGTGAGTGTCTCTCTGCATGCTTATACGGTTTAACCTATTTTAGTGTAATCTGCATGTATTCATATCTATGTATGTAGATTACGTCCTGGATTAAAATAAAAATAAAAATAAATAAATATTCCAGGACATTGCACACAGCGCCATCTAGCCGATTAACGGATAGGTTTCTTTATACCCGGGATAAAGTCGGGTAATACACCCGGATACTGCTAGTAACATCTTATTAAATGTAACAGTCAGTTGGCTTGTTAATATTTCTTTCTTCTTCACCCAACAAAACAATCATCATAAACAATCATTCATAAACAATCGGATCTACGTGATTTTTGGTCTCTAGGTAATATATGTCTCTAGATGTAGATTAATTAATGTCAACACACATGGGGAAGTGGTGCCCCTGAGATACAAGCCTAGCTTAGTTCAGAGGCACCATAATTCATAATTAAATTGTAGCACTTAAATTATTTTAGTTGTAGGTTTCATTATCTTAGACTTAACCTACAAATTTTGTAAATATAGGTAGATTTAAGTTCAATAAAAAACTATTGATTTGATTTGATTTGAGATGGACATGAAGCTTGTGTCTACAATGGGACCAATTTCTTTTCGCTACAATGCAAGCTAAAACATGCTTTTATTTTTACCCAATTATTAGGCGGTTTCCTGACCCCCTTTGCGTCTACATGTCCGTGCTCCCAGATGAACCAATCACTGTAGTACTCATCCCGATGCATTGACTTGATGAACCAATCACTCTCGTTGCTAGAATGGTTCAACACTATGTCCAAGATTACTTTCATATCTGGAAAGAGAGGAATGAATGAGCAAAGATATTGAATTTGAAGGATGGAGAGAGAGTGTACCTTTACTATAATTCTGCCAAATCATAGATCAGGAGTCAACACCTTAAATTTATTGAAAAACTAAAAGTAGTAAGAGATAAGGTGATTATAATTTGGTATTTGCGAAATCCTACAATTCAGTATTATTGATATTTTATTTGTTTGGTTGGAGCTACAGACTACAAAGAATAGGAAGTCTAACCGTCTCCCAAGAGGTGCTTACGGCCTTAGGTTAGTAAAGTTAAGGAATAAATATTTACCTATGTGTGAGTTTGATTGTTATTTTTTTTTAATTTAATGAAAATTAGTCACTACAAAAAAAATAACAACCTCAATCTAGGTACATAAACAGTAGTATATAGGTATATAATAAAAAAATAAAATAAAAAAAATATTTATTTATTTTATTTATGTGTGAGTTTGATTGTTATTTTTTTTTAATTCAATGATTATTAGTTACTACAAAAAAATAACTACCTCAATATATGTACATAAACAGTAGTATATATATACCTATGCAATAATAAACAACTCTGATTTCGAAGTAAAGAGCAAAATATCACACAAATAGCTTTGAAGACGAGTAAATTGATATCATCTCGAAAGGTCTCAATTAGCGGATTCTCGTCGTTTTCCAGTTCATTGAACTGATGATCTATTCAATGATAAAATAAACAATATTATCGTATTGTTAATTTAATTACCAATTATGGTGATATTTTCTATTTGATTTTTAATAATTACACTTGTTTGCCCTTTGAAAATTGTAATTACTAAAATAAAAAATATATATTTGCCCGTTTTTCAAGGCTGAATCTGTTTCGATAAAATTAATGACTGAGCGAGATTCATTCTGCATCGAGTATGAAAAAGTGACATTAGTAATATTCTTTAAAAAGTGATATTTGATTAAGTAAGTCTGCCACTATCATTTGTCTCAAATTAGTCTGGCGCATATTTTTTTGTTTAATCTTTAAAAATATCTAATTTATATTTGCAATATTCAAGCACAAACATATATACAGATAACCCTTCAAGCCAAAAACTCCATCTTTTCATAACCAAACATTTCAAAAGCCTGCAAGAAGAAAATTTTCTGAGCGTAATGCATAAATTTGCTTAATTCATCTATGAATATTTATCAAGTCCTTACCGAGTTCGTTAGCTTTTTTGAGGAGATGTTCGAAGTCCTCCATTGTACCGTACTCATGTTGGATGGTGTAGAAGTCTATGGTATCATAGCCATAGTCGTGGTTCGGAGATTTGAAGATAGGGGATAGCCATATACCATCAATGCCGATCTCCTTTAGATAGTCCAGGCGGGAAGATATTCCTGAAATGACAAGGCAATTACTAGTTTAATTTATTCGAAAGCACAAACAAACAGTCATGATACAATTTCATGTACACGAATTTAACTCATACTTTGTCAATACGTATTGAATCTTTCATAGTTGTCATTGCAATAACGTAGCTAAGTAAATTGCTATCATTTTTAAATTATTGGTCATATTTAAATCAAATTTTCATCTTTTCTTTTTTAGGGCTGCCTCTAAACACTGCATTGCACAACCAAGGCTTAAATGTGTTTATTCACATTTATGTACATATATATTACTAAACATTTACACTCTGTTCTGTGTCAGTACAGTCTTTACAAACATGTGAGATAACCAAGTAGGTAGTTATGTCCTGCCATCTGCAATAACCAATGTTTTTTTATCAACACTGGAGACGGCTCCAATGTCCTGCCGCGCGGTCGGTTCCCGACCCACACATGTGCACGCTGTCCCTTTTTTTGTACGCAGGTAGTATTGTAACTAAGTTTAGTTTTAAGTATTGTTTTGTAAGTTAGTATTAGCGTAGCCATGTAGGCGAATAAACGTCCTTGGTTCATATAAAAATGTTTCATTTTTGGAACCCCTGCTTCTACCAGCTCAGCTGAACCGTGCGTACCTGTCTGGCGCAGCCGGTGCGGATAAAAGGAAGTCCAGACTTCTTTAGTGACATCATCAGCCGGTGTATGTCACGAAGTTCTGGAACCTGAATCCGCGAACCAAACAAATACGACTCCTGGACGCGTGTGCAGCTGTAGAAGAAACTGGTTCGAGGTTGGAGCAGAGGACGGCGCCGGCAGCTATACTCATGGAGGGTTTGCGACGGCATGTGAGTAGTACCCATCACTAATCCCATGACCTCCTACCTATTCCACGAACTCTGTAAGTGGGACAAACATCGCTCGCTTACGAGTTGTCGCTGCATTCTGCACTAGAATCGGCAGAATCAATAGCGACTTAGATAGATCTTAGGCTAGGGAGCTTGTAACTGAGACTAGCATCGCTCGTGTTACAAGTTGTCACTGCATACTGCACAAAAATCGGCGGAATGCATAGTGACTTAGGTAAGTAGGACTAGGTAACTTGGGAGTGAGACAAGCATCGCTTGCTTACAAGTTGTCACTGCATACTGCACAAAAATCGGCGGGATGCATAGTGACTTATGTAAGTTTAGACTAGGTAACTTGGGAGTGAGACAAGCATCGCTTGCTAACAAGTTGTCGCTGCACTCTGCACTAGAAATCGGCGGAGTCAATAGCGACTTAGCTAAGTAGAATTAAGCTCTAGCATTAGATGAGGCTACAAAATCTAGCCACCTTAGTGAAGTTATAATGTGTAAGTATAATGTAATTTTGTGTGTTAGGAATTAATTTAGTTACATACTACTGTTTTGAGTTAATAATGTCAGTATTTCTGTCAAGTTGAGATCATTTTAATTACTAGATGGTTGTCCCATACGTAAAACAGTTTATGTTCCAAAAAACCTATCCAATCCTATCCTCAAAGTGATGCAGGTAACTCTGCCTGTCGCCTTCATGATGTCTCCTGATACATCAAATAAGTTCCAGCTCTGGTGGCGGTTGAAACTGCCCTACATAAAAGTGTTTGTGCAAGCCGTTAAATTAAAACTAGTGAAATATTTAATCTACAACAGTGAAATTCCAATCAGTGCCGTACTTTAAAAACGTATTTGTGATAACGTTACTGGAGTGATTAAACAACGTTACATAAGAGAAAAAAAAATGCAGAACAGACAATGGACAATTATAACAGGTTTATGTGTTCGTTTTCTAAAATTTAAAATGTAAATTTAGTTTAACTATTTAATTTTCTTCGTAATTGCATTGCCTATGTGTTTATTTGCATATTCATGTAAAAACAATCATGTGTTGTTCTATAAAATTGCCCCATAAAATGTTGAAATGCAGTTTCTAACAAGTAACTTATAATTGAATGTAAAATCTGCCCAAACCTGTTTATAAATTATAGACTGCTCCACTTGCTCTAATTATTTTTACATTTGCATTGAAATATTTTATATACATTGTACTAACTTTTGTTTATAATAACAGGTCACCTCATATTCATCTAACATCATACTTGTAAAACATTCCTATATGTAAAACTTTGTATAATTTTACTTTATGTGTAATTCTATTAAAATCGTTTAAGTAATACCAATAAATTATAAGTACTCTTGCGGTAACAATGTTTCATATGCAAAAAAATTAAGTTTTTATCAGTTGATTTATACATTGCAACCACCGAAGTGAAACTATGAAATTGATAACAAGTTGTAACAAATAATGTTATAATCCCGCCGCTATTTGTTAACACATATACCATTTATAGTAGATATTCAATTTCTGAATTAATCATAAAAATATTTAATTTGCCACATCTTAATTAATCAGAATTATCATGTCATTTTAAAACATAATTCATTTCAATTAGGCATAACTATGGAATATCACATTAATTGATTTGAATCAAATATTTTGTCTCAATGTTATAGTCAGTTTTAATTGAGTTCGTTTTTTTATATTTTGATACAACCCTGTGCGTTTTCACTAATTTCTAATTTAAATGTTTTACTTTACTGTCATCTTTTATAGTCTTTCTTTGTTAATGTGGTGTAACACTTTGTGTAGACAGATTTAAATGATTTTTATTGTTTCTAAAGCTATTAAGGAAAAATATTAGTTTATATACATGTCATTGTGTAATATTTCTATTCATGACCTTTTAGTTCTGTGTAACTATTATTTGTATTATTCTGTCAAATTGTATAAAACCCATTTTGCTATTCAAATATGTGAAACTGATTTTTGATTATAATTGTTGAAACGGAACACATTATAACACAGATATCTATTTAATGGACATTTAAAAAAAATGTTAATGTAATTTTCCTCTGATTAACTCATCATCGTAAAATTTCATTTTTATGGACGGAGGAGTTATGTCCTGCCATCTGCAATAACCAATGTTTTTTTATCAACACTGGAGACGGCTCCAATGTCCTGCCGCGCGGTCGGTTCCCGACCCACACATGTGCACGCTGTCCCTTTTTTTGTACGCAGGTAGTATTGTAACTAAGTTTAGTTTTAAGTATTGTTTTGTAAGTTAGTATTAGCGTAGCCATGTAGGCGAATAAACGTCCTTGGTTCATATAAAAATGTTTCATTTTTGGAACCCCTGCTTCTACCAGCTCAGCTGAACCGTGCGTACCTGTCTAGGTATCCGTTCTTTTATGCGTAAAAAAATATATTAAAGATATAATTCCTTAATATAACTCACATTATGAAAAAAGAAAAACAGAATCACAAAAGACTTAAAAAATACTGCCATAACTCGCGGTCTTTTCTTTACATGAGATAGGCTCACGCTTGACTACAACTTGCCTGATGTTAAGCAACGTTATAATCTACGATCTAGCGTGCTTGCCTAGAATAAAGCGGTTATCTTATCGCAAAAACTGACATAGCTCAATGACTTACAGTGACAGATCAGAATTGAATCGTGTAACAGTCACAAATGCACAAAACGACTCACCAATAATATCACCAATTCCATCCCCATCGCTATCCATGAACGATCTCGTATAAATCTTGTACAGCACTGCAGTCTCCCACCAATCTGTCTTTACGTTCACATTTTCATATCTACCCTCACAAGTCGATAGAAAAACGCAGACTGTTGCCATCTGCCATATTACTGTGAAAATAGCAGGTACTTTTAATTGGTTTTTCTACCTAGTAGTAGTTTCTAAACCTCTATTTTTCATCATTCATTCATATATCATAATTTTATCGTACAAATGACCGTTTTGAATTCGTTTAAGCAAGTGCGATGACGGTTTTGAAACTACTTAGGGTAGTAAACAAAGATACATTAATAGAAATCTACAAATTCAATGTTAAGTTTTTTAGCATTTTAATCGACTTCATAAAAAGGAAGTAATCAAGTTTTCTGAAAGTTTTTGTGTGTATGTTACGCGATTTATCCGTTATTAATGAATCAATTTAAAAAAATATTTTTATTTTATGGGGATGGTTTCCGAAATGGTCCCATATTTTTTTTTTCAACGGTCCAGTACTTTTTTTTAATTAATTTGGCTGAAAAATCAATACCAATAATAACAATGGTGGCGACACTAAAACGTACGATCCTTTCTTAATCTGTTTGTACTAAATATGTTAAAATATTATTCAAATTATAAATTCTAATCAAAGCTATTATGAAGTCAATAAACTTGCTGAAACTGAAGAAATGATAAGTTTGCGAAACTTATCAAAGGAAAGTGGTTTGAAACTGGTGTCATAATATTTTCATTGACTGGGTTTAAATAGGAAATGGCCGACTAAATAAAACTTGGAATGGAAAATTAATTCTTGCGGTGGAGTTGAGAAGCATAAATAATAAGTTAAGTTTATTGTATTGTTTTTCCACCAGCTGTTGTAGAAATACATTTAATTTTGAGAATTAATTGGGTTTCATTTTATTTCATGTGTGTCTGATCCTTTTATAATATATGTATATGGAAGTAAACCTTTATATATCCCTGCCAGATTGGTTGCCTGGAAGAGATCGCTCTTAGCGATAAGGCCGCCAATTAAAACGCAAATTTTATTTTCTATGTTTTTATTGTATTGTTTTTTATGTATGTTGTGTTTTAATAAAGAATTTATCTATCTATCTGTCTATTATATTAAAAAGGCCGGCTAAATTAGCATCTGCAGCAAACTAAGCGACTTCATTTATTTAATTGAAATATTAATGCATTGTGAAACCTAATTCTTACCATAAATACAAATTAAGTAGGACCTTTAAATTGGTACCTAATATGTTATTATATCATGCTTACCTCTAAATTTGAAGTTCGTTTTGTAGTACACCATTGAAATTGCACAGACTTTTCGTATTATCACTACAGTAATATATTTGTAACTAGTGTTCTATATGTTCTTTTTATTATAAGCGAAACAACCTATCTCTTGCGTTAGTAAGAATATAGAAGAACTAATCAATCCAACGAACTACTTATAAAGAAGGCCTAACAATAACAGCTTTGTCGAATTTTTGTTTTAAAACATTCAAAATGTGTTTTGACAACTGATATAATGCTGTTATGAAAACATTCTTGTGTTATAATAAGAACGAGTGTCGACAGCCAAGAATCAAGATGGATACAAAAGTGAAGTTAGAAGGACTTCATTTTACTTGTATTGACTATAGTCAAATCCAGTCTCTAAATTCGTGCAAATGTTGCCTGTAGGATAAAAGTACTACCATGTTTATTATATCTGAAGCATGAAATTTACGAAATATAATGTATATATATTTGTTCATCAAAACGTTGTAACTTTGTTTATACTGTGTGTAAAGACAGAAATAAACCTTTTTTAATAATATCAATTTTTCTAATTACTTAATATTTTGTGTCATTTTCAGGTAAGCTGCATCATCGCTTTAAAAACTTATCCTGCAAATGATCACGTAAGCCTAAAATAATTATAAAGGTCTAAAAATAAAAAAAATTCATTATAGTATAATTTTAATTAATATTCAATTATGTCAGCAATAACTTTAGACGAAATTAGGAATTAATAATTCAGTTCCGTTGAGAAACGGGACCAAACTTTATGTTGAACTCCTTCAGTGTATTAATTTAGTAATTTACGAGGTAGGTATTGATTAATTTCAGGTAAATTTAATTATCATAATGTAATAAGTTTCAATTTGTATATTGCTGATTTATGTAGAATTCACACTACTAATTCAAAAAACCCATGAAGCAAAATAAATCTGAGTTAATCTTTAAAAAACGGCAAGTTTTTTATGAACTCCCAACTTGGTTACTCATTTGCAACGCTCACTAACGACGCCATGTCGTAGGTTTTAAATAAAAACATTGCTTAATGAAACGTTGCTTGAAATTCATGTTTGTTATTCATTGAATTTTATATCAAAAATCGGTTTATACTGGGAAAATGTTATCGCTTTTCAAATAAAAATCCATCTCCAAAGATATCGGTTTCCAGACATCGGCGTACCATTTTCCCGCTGCACCCGTTACCGTCAATAGCTATACAAAGATAATACATACATGAATGTGTCATAAAATATACATATTATAAGTAAGCTACTTACGATTATTATCTTAGTATTGATTGAAAGCCATTGACTACAGGCGTATTGTAATGTATTGTGCTGATTTAGACGACATGAATGCATAGCGTTTATTTAAAAAAATACAAACAGAACCTGAAAATAGCGTGATTATATTATTATTCATGCATATAATATTTCAGGATTGTGATTACCAGAGAACTTCATTATTTACTTGGTACTGGCCCTGAATAAAAAACAAAGCTATGAACGTTTTTTGATGGACAAAAGTTTGATATAAATAATTACAATTAGCAAATTGAAACATAACTGTGAAACTGGTATGAATTTTTATATAAATATATCAATATATAAATATAAACATTTTTCTTTGCCTTTTGGAAGCTCTATCTATTGCGAAATCTCATATGTCAATTCCAGTGCTATTCTTTCCAGCATCCCAGTGGACGCGAAATTTATCTCCTTTGTCACCAGTATAATAGATTTTATCCCTTCATCCCGGCGGGAACTTTCAATATTCTTAAGTAAATTTCTATCGGTATTGTCGGAACTTGGTCAGCTGCGAACAGGTTTGGGTCAGTTTTGAAGGGAATTGGTGTTATTAAATACTAGTTTAGCTTAGTTTTACGGCCTAGATGTCAGATATTACATTATTTGGACCAACAGGCAATTTTAAGTATCTACCTGAAACCATTACTCTAAAAGCAATGACAAAACTACACTTTGGTCAAAAAGCATACATACTACTAAAACTACAACTGTGTATGAATGCTTTTCACATTCTATGCTTATTTCTCTCCAGCCTAAGCCTGGAAGAAATCTCTTTTAGCGATAAGGTCGCTGCTTGTGACACTAGTTTACATAATAGTTTGCTTTTTTACTGTTATTTTTTTATTTTATGTCAACAATAAAGAGTTTATTTATCTATCTTTTCAACTCTATGTATCTGTCTTTATTTTTTTTAATTTCTCTGTTTTCTTTAATTTTTTAGTTAACTAAGTTATGTTAGAGGCCATAATGGCGGCTCGATAATCTCTCGACACCAGTTATAGCCACTCTCATTCGATAAGAAGAAGATAGTTACATACAACGAAAGCAAGATATTGGGATTCCATATTTTGAGTTTTGGGCTGTGCATTCACTTAGCTTTGGTTTACCAACATTTTTCACACGTCTTTAATTTCTCTGCGAATAAAGTTACAAGTGAAATTTGTGATGTAAAAAAACAACACAGCCTCAAGTCGAAAATAGCTAGAGATTAATGATCTGCTCTAACATCCGCTCTGGGCTTGTAAACCTTTCTCGGCTAATTTAGGACAGCTCTAATTTCTACAGGGTACTTTAAATCTTATCGTTTTTACAAATAGCAGGATTTTGTGTAGTAAGAAGATCTTCTTCTACTTATCGAATGAGAGTGGCCAACTCTGGTTTCAAGAGTTTTTCAAGTAAGAAGATATGAAGAAAGCACAATTTAAATAAATAAATAAATAAATATTTCAGGACATATCACACAGCGCCATGTAGCCCCATACAAGCTTGCGCTTGTATCATGGGTACTAGATAACGGATATAATACATATATACTTTTCTTTTGTAATTACATACTTATCATATACATAGAAACGACCAGACTCAACACAAGTAATTACAAATTTTAATATTCATAATTACTTGTGTTATGCGGGAATCGAACCCGCACTCCTAGATTAGAAAGCAGAGCCACTACCAACTAAGCTAACGGAGCAGTCAATTTAAATTATCACTTAGGTATTGAAATAGCTTTAATACTTTTACTGATTTCCCTAACTCTTTGAGCAAAACCAAACCTAGGTAGTCGATGTTCTTAGATCAGATCCTTCTATTTTACGTGTTAGTTATCATCAATGTTGTATTTGAGCATCATTGAATGTGAAATATGCTGACTGTTTATCGTAGGAGAATAAATTTACGATCATAAAATCCCATCTTATCTGTAAAGATTAAATTCATTTATTTGCAATGAACATAAAAACAAGGGAAGAAAACCTAAACATAACAATATTATATTTGTAAAGTATTTTTACCTTTTACTTGAAGTAAACAAAATTATCGGCCACCTTAGTTGTTTTGCAAAATAAGTACATCTTTATCAACTAACTCTGTACACCAATCAAGTATAAAATAGGTAAGTAAGTAAAATATCCAGATATATATATATACATAGCGCCTAACGTTATTAAATGGATGGATTACATGGCGCTCCATTAATTTTCCTTACTCGCATATAAATCGGGTAAAATTTGGGCCAACTTACTCTGACCGAAGTTACTAGGCCATTCTCTACTTAGTTACTTAGCCCAAGACAAGATATGACCAAAATCTAGTTTAGTTGGTTATACTAGATGAACCTTTTGACTTTACTCGAATAGAACAAAATAATAAAGTTAACTAATAATTATTTTTTAAAGAGTAATTGAGATGGTAAGGAGATTGTAGTATATCTCTATTATGAGATATTTTATATTGTTCAAGTATAACAATGACTCTTCTATATATACTTACTGGGTAAGCACGTTCCATCCTAGACCATAATGATTGCTTACCATCAGGCGAATTACGGTCAAAAACAAACCCATTCCTTGTAAAAAAAAATACTTATAGGTGACCGTATAAGTATAAGAGTATTTGGATATACACAGAATTTCTATGACAAAAAAAAACAGTGTTAAGTGATCTTAAATGCATCATTTCCTACCTACACCATCAACTATTTTGATGCGTTCCTGTCATACATACGAGTACATCACACATGTACTTAGTTTATGTTCCGTTTCGTTAAAAAAATGTAGAACAACTAAACTCTTAACACTCCATATTATTTTCCGCTCAATGTGAAGAGCTTAATGAAGAACAGGGATATAATCTGGCTGGTAATAAAAAATACGCAGGTTCGAATCCTGCCGGTCGTGATTATTTCCGCTCAATTTCTATTAAAAGTTTAAGTTACGAACAAGCAGAGTTTAATGAAGCTCAGAAAGCATTTCCACTAGCTTATAAAAGCGAAACAGAACCTCGCCTTTTCAACCTTCCTTCACACAACCCCATGTGCACTTTACAGCGGCTTAATTAAGTATGAAACTGGCTCAAGAGTCAGCCCGTCTGCTCTTTGCCCGCCCAAAATAGTTAACACGAAGGGATCAAGGCGTTAATCTTGCAAAGTGTGGGCTTTTAACCTATGATATACGAGGTTTTATGTTTTTAATATGACTTATTATCTTGTGATGTACTTATTATACAGGGTGTACTAGATGTAGTATAATTTTATTAAATTATAAGCGAAAGGTTAAAGGAGTTTTAGGTCACCATTTTATTTATAAACATAATCTGACTAGGTTTTTGTATTACATAATTCATAAATACAAATAAAACACAGAGTAACAGTAGAACAGTTTCATAAATGTGTCTCAGGTAACATTATTTTATTAAAGACTAGCTGACCCGGCGAGCTCTGTTCCGCCTTAGAGGCAATAGATAAGCAGATTTTTGATTTTATTCAAGTCAATTAAAAAAGGAGGGAGCACCTGGATTCGATCTACGCAGGACTGGGACGAGTGGCGTACAAGAAGAGAGGCCTTTGCTCAGCAGTGGGCGATAGCGGGCTGATGATGATGATGATTTTTGAAAAAACGGTATACAATGAATCCAATGTCCGTCTCCTGGTTCTAAGCTCCCTCCCCACCAATTTTCAAATATTTAGATTTAGTAGGTATAAATTCAGTATCTACGTTCCTCTTTATTGGGTCATATTCCTCCTTACTTAGAGCCGTGGTTCACCTGCACAAAATATTTCCTGAAGGAGTTCTTTTGTATATTTTTATTTTATCGCTTTTCGGCATCTTATATTGGTATCGAGCAGTCAAAGTAACCAAACACAATCAGACTTCCCGTGGAATGGGGTAAAACAATTCTAAGAACGATAACAGACACATGTGTAGTGTGACCAGCATTCTGTTACAAAATCGTTGAATATGAATATCTCTGTTTTTGAGCTTATGTTTAACACACTCATTAAAAAATCAAAACTAAAGTAATATTGTTCTTTGTCATATCTGCTGTTTACGGTTTGACATGACAAAAACCGACAAGATAAAAGGGTGAAATTTAATTTGTTTATTAATATCTAAAATAATTAAAAACTTTATAACATTACATAAATAAAATTACTAGGCATGTTGCTTCCACTTATAAGCTTATGCACAACTGTAATATTTTGTAACGATTTGTTAATTTAAAAATTACAAATCAATTTTTACGACAACGCTAAAAGTATCCGAAAAACTTAAAAATTATGGTGTCATGATCGGAGGCATCGAAAGGATTCCAAGCGTCTAAATTGGTATTTACGTACCAAGTTAGGGGTTCGCAAACCTCTTCGAGGAAGAGCCTTTTGTTTTACGTTTCTGCGCACGAAATGTAGCTTACACGCATGCAAATATTTATAAAGGCACTTGCTGAAAAACTCCTAAATAAAATATACAAGAAAAGGCGCCAAAACTGAGCCTCCTGAATAATTAAGTAACTAGATTATAACTTTTTCAGTGCGAAATCTCAGCGTGCCTTTTTAGAAAAGATTTTTTTTGGAACATTTAATACGTTTACGGCTTAGGTAAAATATGAACGTTCGACTGCAGGCACATTTATGCTAAAAACCTCTGCAATTTACGATGTGAGAAACTAGTCTTCAATATAGTTACTCTGAACTTGATCTTAACTAATTCATTACCGTACACACCTTATTGTTGTCAGAGACCCTTAGGGCGGCTTGATAAACTCTCGACACCAGAGTTGGCCACTCTCATTCGATAAGTAGAAGATGAAAAAAACAGTATGCTTCTTGTGATTATAAAATACTAGTTTAATTCAATGTCTTGCTGGATTATTGAATACTTCTACGATATTTTCAGTCTTTTGTCACCAGGCAAAAAATTAACCTCATCCACTTTAACTTGACAATTTACTAAAAATTATAACAAGCTCAACATTTCATCAACCAACGGAAGATCAACGCTGGTTGCTTCTACACAACCAGCATTATGCTGAGTTGGAGAATGTTGTGGCAGATTTAATGTTTTTGTGTACTTAATTGTGTTTTTTTTTTTAAATCTGTCATAATAAATGTTACTTTCTTTCTTCTTTTCTTTCATCAATTAGAGAACTTGATTGATTTTGTTATAGAAACAAGAAATACAGTTGAGTGCATTTCTTTTTGGTAGTAATATAAGTGTCTTCGTAACTTTGGCTTTTGTGATGCCTAGACGCTTTTGACCTTGATTTCTTGAAATAAGTAAGTGGAAAGTAATTTACGTAATATTTTTTCTTTACTATATTTACTGTAAAAACTAACATTAATTCTCGCTTATACAATGTGTTTGGAGAACGATGTTGCAGATATTAAGAGTTAAGATATACATATAGTCGAACTCATCGACAAATCACGCTAAAAAAACCTTAAAAATTATAAAAACCTTTGAAAAACCAGCACAAAATTAAGAAAAAAACAATGAAATAATAATATGTTTTTCAATTAAATATGGTTTGTAAAATATTTTATCACACATCTGTTATTAGCTATACTATGAACTCCCAAATGAGACATTTTACAGGCTTGTAGGAGGTTAACACGCCAAAATAACGCTAAATTAGCACAAACGCCCGTGATTCCATAACATAAAAAGTAAAATGGCCGTCATTTTACTTAGGTAGCATAAAAAAATCAAAGGGTGATTTGTAGATGAATTCGACCATGTATATTGTACCCTTAAAATCTGCGACATCGTTCCCCAAACATACTGTAAAAGCACAGTCTAAAAAAACCAGTACAAATTCTCGATAGTCTGGTACACGACACGTAACTTCAAAGTAATACTTCAGAAGCATGAAAAGGAAAACACACCTTTATTTGCGCGAGGAAGCGAATAGAAGCGGTTTCCGCTGAAAATCTAACGGATGTTTGAAGCTATTGTTAACTTGGTTTATCCTTCTCACGTATTGTGGCTATGAGGGAGAGAGATGAAATATAGGCCAGTAATAAGTGTGAGTGAGAGAGCATAAATTGAGTTCGAGCTAGACAGATACGACTGTGGATCAAAAGTTTGATTAATTTCTTAACTAATTCTGTAGCGTAAATTAATTGTGGTGTTTCTAAGCAGTTTAAACTGTCTTTTCAAAGTTGATAGCAATATCTACTAAATGTATATGTAAACTATTTATATAGCCGTTGTCTAAAAAAACATTAGATCTAATAAAATAATTACGAGAACCCAAATAAAAAAATAAGTACAATTCACAGCGCTATCTAGTCCCATACTAAGCAAACTCTCGTAATATGAGTACTTGTATTATGTTGAGTATTTTGTTTTTTTATTTTTCAGAAAATTATGTTTTATTATATATTTAAGGGATAAGTATAGATATGTTTATACTAATGTAAAGAAACGAATTAATTATTTCTTTTTTATCATTATTTTATAAAAGCGTAGCAAAAACAGAACTTTTCAAAATTTCATAGAAAATTCCAACCCAACTCCACGTTTCAAATTCTGAACAAAATGTTTATTGGCTGCAGTAAAAGTTACGTGGAACGGAACACCAATATTTTATTTAGCAATAATCCGGTGGCAGTAAATTTTGTGAAAATGAGCTTAAACGGAAAAGGATACAGCTTATAATTTGCATAAATCTGCGGCCGGAGTACTCTCTTTATTTGAGGATTTTAGCGGTGATGAATTTAGTAATCTAAGTAGTACTTAATATTAGTACTTTAGGTGGTTTTCAAATACTCAGTATAAAGAAGTATGTTTCTTATATCTTTACTGTCTTAATCAAAAGATTGAACCCAAATCATAATGAAATTTGTTGAAATATCTGTTGGTTGTATCCTATAAAATGCTTACATAGATGTATAGATATGAAACAAGTAAATTATGATGATCATTATTTTGTTGTTTATTCAAGATAACTTGTATTGTCACGCTCAACTAACGATACTCATATATACTGCGATCATGTATATGTTACGGTAAATGTAAGTAATCGGGAATTATGTATAATTACCGGTAGTTATACATAATTACCAACGCACCCGGTAAATGTAGTGTAAAAGTAATTAATTCGAAAGTTTTCTCCACTTTTACCGAGAGCACTGGTAATTATGCATAATTCCCGGTAATTATACATAATTTCCGCATTATCCACATTTACCGTAACATATATACAGCTAAAAAACATTTTTTAAAAAAAAAACTTAAACCAATTTCAAGCAATAAAGCCAAACTGCAGAAAAACTAAACTAGTTTTAAACTAGCATTTGTACGGCTTGAAACAAGCTCTATAAACCTCACCTGGCCGTGACTAACAGCTAACAATAAATCCGAAACGCAAAACCGGGGAAAAATATTCCCTCTGCGATATAAATCTAACCGCACGAAGGATATAAAGGGCTGTTTGCACAAATAAGTGATTTTCTTGTGAACTTGTTAACAAATATGTCTATGTCTGCAACTTCTTCTTCACACTCTTATCGAATGAGAGTGGCCAACTCTGGTGTCGAGAGTTTAACAAGCCGCCCTAAGGGGCTCTGACATGGCTTAACGACTGCCGTACTAAACAAACAGCTGGGACCTACAATTTAACGTGCCTTGTGACCCACGGAAGCGCTCGCCCATCCAAAGACTACCCGCGTTAATTGACCTTTGCTTAACATTGGTAATCGCATGCGATTGCCTCCGCAAGTTGAGTTATGACCGTTAACTAACTAAAACTACTCATAACATTGGAATTAAACTAACATTGTTATAGATTTGAATTCGGTACAAGAAGTCTAATATAATTAACCACGAACACATAATTTAGGAAAGTTATTAACTTGTAAATTAAAATAATAACGACGCACCGGATGTCTTTCTGCCTTGACACCAAATAATCTTCTCATCCTTAGTTTAGACATACTCATAAAGATGACTTAAAGAATTATTTACAAATACATATGTTGACACAATACAACAACAAAATCTCTATGAATATTGGTAAAAAATCACTCACATTAACAAACCTATTGATATGTTACTATTACGCTTTTCACTTACGAGTAATTTCGCGTATGTTGTTTACGCGTTTTTGGTGGTGTTTTTTTTTTGGTCTGCATTATCACATATTGATAAGAATGTCTCACGGAAGTTTTAATAATCAAATAAAAAACAAGCCTTTTATTTTACACAAACCTTGCTTGGTATAACCCGCCTCGCTACATTTGCATGTTGGCAACCCTTCCCTAGGGAGTGCATGCGGCAGGATTCCAAACTCAACGCCGCAGTAGAATTGCCTGCAACTAGAATATCATCACGAAATGCCAATTTTATTACGATTTAGACCGGCGCAGCTGTTTGCGCCAACTGCACTATGCACGAGTGCATTTTTAAAGGTGTATTAAAATTATAGATGGACTGCGGTTTGCGAAAGGCAATAACGCTTATGATATTAAAAGACGTGATGAAAAATGAAGAACTTTATTTTCTCGTCTTAAAAAAAATAAATTAAAAAAATAAGCTAATCTTAAAAAATTAGAATTAAAAAATGTGGCAAATTAAACACGCAGTAACGCCTACAGAAAAAGTTAGCGATCTCAGTGAAAAGTCAATTATTTAAAAACTGAAAAAAACTAGTAAAATAAATACTTACCAAAATACTCACGTTAGGTTGGCTTGTGCTATAAAATCTTAAAATAAGTGGGTTTCTATCTGTCTTAGTCTTAGTCTTAGTGTTGTCTTTAAAAACAGAGATCGAACCTGTAATAACAACTTCAATTAGTAACTATGTTATCTAACATGTTTATTTATTCAAAACAACTTACAAAACACATAGAGAATTAATCGTAACTAATTAAAAACTAAACCTTATAATAAACTTAAACATACTATAAATTAACAACTATATAAACTAGAATTTATACAACCTTACAAACAATATACTAAACTTAAATCGGAATCTGCGGGCAAGGTGCCTAAAATGCTGGCGGCGTTAACTCGCTGAATCGCCAAACTTAAGCGTTGCCCAAAGTAAGCTCCAGTTCTCGGATCGTTTGTTCTGTCCACCAGCCACTAATTAATCATTAATTTTATCTAATATTTAGCTGCAATAAGTTTTAATCAGCCTAAATAAGGTTTGAAACAAAAACATTTAAACAGGGTCACAGCAATCTGCCAACAAAGTAGTAGCTTAACGATTCCTAGAAACAGTATTTTGAACGGCTTGCGTGCAAATAATAGTTGCGGTTTACATTCTACTCTTCATTTTACAGTTTGAAATGCACCTGCAATAAGTACCGTAAATTAGTCTGATATTTTTTACAATAGGTATACAGCTACACCATAAACATACATGATTCAAATATTTATCATTGAAATCTAAATATATACAACTCAAAGGTGTCTGACTGACTGACATAGTGATCTATCAACGCACAGCCCAAACCACTGGTCGGATCAGGCTGAAATTTAGCATGCAGGTAGATGCTATGACGTAGGCATCTGCTAAGAAAGGATTTTTTAAATGCCAATTTTAAAGGGGTGAAATATAGCAATATATAAATATATAGGGATGCAAGTTTTACTTCTTAATGCGAGCGAAGCCGCGAGCACCCAGTATTAAATAAATTTATTATTTTTTTACATTTTGCGTAATGTTATGAAATTAGTTTCAAATAATCAACTTATAACAGAACAATTTTCATTACATGTATTCAAAACAACTTTACAGCACTATCAATGACTTCAACAGTAAATATACTTTTTTAATTACAACTAAAACTAAGCAATTTACAAGCAAAACAATACAGTCAAATTAACCGCTTCGTTGAACTTTATAGAAACTTAGCATTAAGATACAGGCTCACTTTAACTACCTAGTCATAATCTCGTTACTTCCACTCTAACAAGTCTTACTGTATTAGCAATTGAGTGTGTTACAAACTCGCACCACGACTTACTCGTCCTGTGGGACGAAAATATGTATTTTATAAATAAGATATTTTTTATTATATGTATTTTTATACGTAGTGGTTATTAATAAAATAAATTAAAAATGTCTTTTCTTATTAATGGTGAATCATATTAATGAATTCCCTTCAATCATTCCAATCACTACGATAATGCATTTTCATTTGTTTAACGGTCGGTGCTGATAAAATCCCTGAATTGTGGGTTTGGTTTCCAGGTACAAAAAAGTACTTAATTAAAAACAGCGCGAGAATACAAAAAATGTTTACTGTAAGAAACCAACCGAACGCACAGAATGCATGTGTAACATTCAACATGGGACCAGTCAAAATTTGGTGCGAGTTCAATACTAATCCGACTTGACATTCTACTAAATTAGATCTATCTATATACTAAGGTTACATGCAAGGTACCTAGACTTACTAAGTAGATTAATATGATAAGCTGTTATATCGGTTTGAACTTATACTCCGTTTGCAGATAAGTAGGTATGTAACAGTTTTTGTATCTTATTGTAGTTATCATATAATTAGTAAGTACTGAAAAAAAAGATTGTATCTCTTACGTCATGCACGTAAGATTTACATGTAACGTTATTTAAGCAAGACATATATAAATATTGCATCAACAAATTAATATTGGAAAGTACAGGTGCATACAATAAATTCGATACAGTATCTAAATATTTTGAAAAGAGACCTTGAAAAAATACATAAAAAAGCACACTTAAAAATTTTATACATAATATCCTCATTCACGCCTCATTTCCTGCAAAATATGATCCCTACGTCAACTGACCTGCAACCTCATTCGAAGCAAGTCGTCCGATCGACTCTAAAACGATCCGATTTGCCTTATTGCGCCCGCGCGGTGCCCAACTGAATAAAACATGCTAATAATGCCCAGTAGAATTTTTACGCCGTGTTAGAAAGCATTGAGGTTCCGACTTTTATTGAGAAGGAAAGAAAAGTTTCACTTATTTATTGAGTAAGATAATATTGTAAGATCATGAAAATAATCAAGAGGCCAAAACAGGACCAACGTCATATGTCTTTTTCGTCTATGGAAGCTAAATATACATACGAAAACCTGCTGACCAATTTCGCAAAAGCCGTGTATGTCTGTACTATGAAATATTAGTCTGCCGCTCACTGCGCTTAAAGAGTTCCAACGGTTTATCATTACCATAATATCAGACTTTATCTACTCACTGCTGAGTCTAAGCCTCCTCTCAACCGCAACATATAATAATAATAATAAAAATTTTATTTATGATAAACTTAAATCTATGTACAGTTTTAGAATTTGCAAAACCTACACTAGGTATCCAATCGGATCCTGTATTGTAGGCCTGCAGTTCTTCTTACCGCATCTACAACGTACCTATTCTACATTTACTTACATATAATATTAATATAATGAGTACCTAAATCATTTTGAAGTGATAATTTAAAAGCAGAACAAAACAAAAATTCAAAAAAGTTTGCAAACACAGATGGAAATTTTGAGGTAATACGGTTTTGAGGTAATATAATACGGTTGTTTGTAATTTAAACACATGAAGATGTTTTTTATATCGTCACAATAACAGACTATAAAAACTGCTCGAACTGCCAGTGACTTTCTACTTTAGTTTTGGAACATCATTATTAGACACATCTCAAGCCAAATCTCATAATTCAGTGAGTCAAGACTACTTAACCCCTCTCTTTGAGTCGTATTTCCTCATGACTGAGGGTCGTGACCGCCCCGCAGAACTAATTCGTTAGGGGAGTTCTCTTGGGCAGATACATCGTGGTGGGCGCCCAGGTTCTTCCGCGGAAGACACATGTCCTCGGATATTGTGGTCCTCAAACATGTCGGTTTCCTCACGATGTTTTCCTTTACCGCTAAGCGAGTGCAAATCCACACATAACTTGAAAATACAAGTCATTGGTGTAGGGCCGGATTCGAACCAGGGTGCGTCTGATTGAAAAGCAGACACTGGAACCGCTGAGCCACACTCGCTTAACCAATCACTGTCATTATAAAGTTACCGACTATCGTAGTAACTTACTCGTAAGAAACAAGCCCATATCTTGAGAATCTCTCCTCTCCACAAGATCTCAATTTCCCTGCACTTGGACACTTATCCGACAAGATTCTCAGCGCACGTCCGATTTCCAATCGCACTCGCTGAAATGGCCCGACAAAGCTCCGGTCTGCATTTGAAGAGGGTTCGATTTGTGATTTCTGGAAGTTTCTACAGCGTTGGGAAATCAGGGTTTATTTGTGTTTATCTGTGGGTTTGTAAGTCAGTACAAGATGCAGTTAAAGGGTTCTTTGTTGTAATTTGCACATGCTGAGTTGAGGCCGGCTTGTGACAGGAAATTGTGTATGTGCAAAATGTGTTTGTCTTACTTTCTTGAATGTGTTCGTATGTAATTTCTTGCCACTCACTGTTCTTGTCACAAAATAAATAATTTTCAATTTAATTGTGATTATGTATTTGTCAAAATATAAACCTACAATTGAACGCCAGCGCCTCTTATTGCTTAGAGTATGAGTCTTCTCTGTTCTCATAGAATTATAAAATTTGTCAGATTTCAAATCGAGATTTAATCAGTTTCAGGCAAGTGTAGTTTAGTGCCTATTTATAGCATAAAATAATAAATAGCCAACATAAATCTGAGAACTCTTCATGACCAACCAAAAATCATAGATTAAATGGACCAGCAAGTTAACAAACCAACAAACATTATTTTCTGTTTTATAAAGCATACTCGATATGGTTAATTAACAGACCATTCAAAGACCCCAAAAATGAAGCAAAATTATAAATGTATAGCCCTAAAAATTAAAAAGTAATTTTATATTTTTTCTCCTCTGCCTAGTTTTCTGTTTCAAACTAAGACTTAGTAATATTGCTTCATGCGATCCAGAATTTAATTAGTTCCTTTCTTGTGCGACCAAGTTGTAAAACTACAATTGCTGTGGCGTGTTGAGTCTAGCAACATTCTCACCACTTGTTTTGAACTCTTGCAGCTTGTGTGAGTACCAGAGAAAATTAGTTTCTTAAGTTACTTATACTTTAAGAAAGAACGCGGTAAAATTTTGTAAAATTAATATGGCGTTTTGGATTATGTTACATGATATTATTTTTATTTTATGATAAAGCTAATTATGTACAGACAATATAAACACAATACAAAGTAAGTAAGCAAGTACAAACATAATACTCATATTTCGAAACATTTTACAAAGCTTCACACTCATGTAGTAAAGGTTGGCTTATAAACAGTAATGCTCATAAGTCTCTTTTATATTTTTTTACTAAAAAGTTCCTTGCCAATTAACACATAAAATGAGAAAAAATAAAAAAGGATCCGTGAAATTGTCTTCGCCTTCTTCAGGACGGCCGGTGTCATATTTCGTCGCAGGCACAATTACCGCGGTTCTTGCCTTGTTTGCTATCATCCCTGCGATAACGAGACGCAGGGATACGAGCGTGTATACGAATCTTTAGATCTTTGGAAAAATTTGGAACTGTCTCCATTGAGATTGATTATAGCTTATACGACGAAGTTATGATGAATGTTCATAAATTTGTTTTTAAAATTATAACCCAGGGGTCTTCAAATCTAGAGTAAATAGGTTTCTTCTAGGCAAGCGTGCTACATCTTAGACTATAGTGGCTTAACATCAGGCAGGCTATAGTCAAACGTAAGCCTATTTAAAGTAAAAAAAAATGGTCATTTATTGAAAACTAAAAATAAATTGCAAGTGCTTTAATTGCTGGGTCATTTCCATTTATCATCATCATCATCAGCCCGCTATCGCCCACTGCTGTGCATAGGCCTCTCTTCTTGTACGCCACTCGTCTCGGTCCTACGCAGATTGAATTTCTATTTATACCTTCCGCAAAAAAAATGTAGTTTATTTTTTACGTGGGATAGGTTTACGTTTGGCTACAGCCTGCCTGATGTTAAGCATTGCTGCAGCCTAGGGTGTAACTGCCTTGTTAATTTTTTATACACTGGACAGTCAAGCATTAGACTTCTAGGTAACCTAAAACTACATTCTCAGGCGACCCTGTGTCCATAGGTTAAAAAAACATGGTACCTATGCTGTACCATACCAAACATACTCGTAATATATTCTCTGTGCCAAATCTAGTTAAGGCTATGACATAACCTGAGCATAAGGAAAATATGACAAACAAGGAGTTATCGCTTTGATAAATCCAACGTCTTTGTGAGACACAAGGTATTATACAAAGAAATGTCATGTAAACGTGTTTATTTTTCATATTTTTTCGTATTGATAAGTTTCTAAATGAACCAGAGTCGTACCACTAATTTAACTTATTTATTTTTGTTGTTTCGTCGCTACTTCCTTCGGCAATAGATGTCAGAGACATTGTTAGACTAAAAATATTGCTTATTTATTTATTTTAAATTCAATTTCATACAATGCTTACAGTTTGTCACTAAAACGCACAGTATGTTACGACTTATATACTTATATTTTACAATACCGAGCTTTATAGAAGCTTGGATCACTGTTAAATTTTATAAAAAAACGTAACATAGAATTAAATCTTGTATTGAATAAATCAACCTCAGGGATTTGAGTAATCATATCGTTGAGTAGATCTATGGCGTGTACCGTGGATGAATACCTGGCAGTGTCGGTGCGCACGCGCGCCGGCCCGCGAGCAGGCGCCTTATGTATGCTGTTTACTCTGTGTATTCATCTGATCGGCACATATTACACTTTCTTTTCGTTAGTTTTGATATTTTAAATGAATAAATACAGGTGTATACAGGTGTACATATCTGACATATTATATACATACATACATAGCTACTGATTGAACAGTAACTGACCCAAAGGCAGACCACCAGCTCGTCGGATGTCATTTGACGATGGTAATAAATAACTGGCTATGGTAGGCTGGGGATGGTCCTGTATGATATGCTGGAGAAGAGGCCTATGCTCAGCAGTGGTAGAGCTGAGTAGACACAGGCTCCAAATTTTTTTATGTGGAAATAGTTTTGCGTTTGACTACATATCGCCCGGTGCTAAAAGATTATAATGATGTTAGTAGTCAAACTCATTCTAAGAAGTACTCAGGATTTTATAAACCAGCTTCCAAAAAAAGGAGGTTATCAAGTCTTCTGAAAGATTTTTTTTTTTCTTATTACGGTATGATGGTATTTATGCAATGGTCTTAGATTACTCTTATTTAATCTTAAATTATGTGAGTACTACACTCTTCAAATAACTTAGTAAAAAACTGGTCATAATACGATATCCTCGTAGTAAAAACAGCACTTTCATAGTGAATATCAATATAAAATATTGATACAATCAGTTATCTTTGGTATTCCTGAATGTTATTGTGTTATTTACTAATTGCAACCGCGGGCAATTTTCTCTTGATTGGGTGGTAAATGATGACAAGTTATATTTACCATTAAGGCTAATTAAGATTGATTTAGATAAAGATAAATTGAAGTTCTTAACAAATTAAATACTGAGAAAATGTTTTGCTATAATAATGGCTAGCAATGGAAGCAATATTAGATAATATTTTTTGCTAGTAATTTAAATAGTGAAACGAGATTTTTTAATTACTATTAATTTATACTTTTCCATTTCTCTAACTCCCAGAGAATTTAATCATTAAAATGTCCAGTTGTATCAATTTTTATCAATGGGAGTCAAAATAAACAAGTATTTTACAACAATGCTAATGAAGCCCCCGAGCCTCCAAAAATGAAGGACTTTCAATTTTTTCAGCACATCGACAATTTAAAAAATAATGAATTATTGGTACTATTAGAGATGATACTGTAGAAGAACTCTTTAACCTAAGGTTTCTGTTGTTGAAATATAAATATTATATCCTTTTTGGGCGTAAGTATATAAAAATTCACATCTTATCGATCAACTAACCTAATAATAGCCTGATGATGACTGAGTTACCAAGTCAGAAGATTTATCTGTACGTATAGGGCTTCAGATATTGTTTTACTTTTCTTAAAATTTCTAGTATTTTTTTCTTATTTGTAGTAAATTTTCTTAGTATGGGTCTTGATGACTCTAAATGAAATGACGCAGATAGTTTATTTAGAATTTCTTTCTGTTAAAAACACATTTTATGCTGGGCACGCTGCGCTCTGGCAGTGGGCTGGAGCACTTAGACTATCTTTAGGCTTTTATGAAGACATTCTAAGTGCCCCCTTTTTATTATATTGTAAAAGATATGCTATAAAATAAAAAATATATATTATAAAAGATATACACTTTATATTTACCCGAACTGTACACAAATGTCCCTCTGAAAACAATTAAAAAAGGCTCCGTCTTGTCAGCGCCAAAGAGACGGTACAAAGACCGCCCCCTGTCCGCTTAATGTTTCTTTGACAGCTCCGAATTTTTGCCAAAACAAGGATTTACGTGTTCATTTTATAAGGTTTTGAATTGTTTTTATTAGGTCAAACTGTTAAAGGGACTTCATTAGATCGACTGATGTAGATTTAGCAAATTGTTTTTTTGATAAACTTAATGATACTCTTACAAAGGTAGCTGGATGATATTCGAAAGTTTGAAGAAAACGTCTGGACAAGAATTGGATCTTATTAGCATAAGAGGGAGGGGCTTATACCCTGCAGTGGGTCTCATTAAGCTAATAATTATGATGATTAATGGTGCTCTTCATAATAAATTCAGTCAATGAGTATGCCTAAAATGCTAATTCAATTGAATTTGTTATGTTTGAAGTTTTTTTTTTGAGCTTTTGAGTCGTGTTTCCTCATGACTGAGGGTCGTGACTCCCCCGCAGAACTAATTCGTTAGGGGAGTTCTCTTGGGCAGATACATCGTGGTGGGCGCCCAGGTCCTTCCACGGAAGACACATGTCCTCGGATATTCTGGTCCTCAAACATGTCGGTTTCCTCACGATGTTTTCCTACACCGTTAAGCGTGTGCAAATCCACACATAACTCGCAAATACAAGTCATTGGTGTAGGGCCGGATTAAAACCAGGGTGCGACTGGTTGAAAAGCAGACACTGGAACCGCTAAGCCACACTCGCTTTTTTCGCGAAGTTTTTTAGTAAACTAGTAATTTGAGCGGCATTATACATTATAAAAAAAAGAGTTGTGTGGGTCTAGCATTAACTAAAACACAGCCATAGTTTGAATACATTTATTCTTATAGCAATGAATTTCTTTCTTTTGCTCCTCTACTCCTATGTGCCTCCTGAAATTGAACAACGATGTAAAATGAGTTTGTTATTCTGATCATAATCATCAAATCAAAAACATATTTTAATAAAATATTATAAAAAGATAAAATAATTATTGTATGATATGTTTAGAGTAATAATGAAAATTAACTTTGGTTATGACCAAAATGCTGGCCTTTTTCTGGCTCAACGTATCAGCATTGCCATCCAGCGTGGTAATGCGGCCAGTATACTGGGCACGCTGCCCTCTGGTAGTGGGCTGGAGCACTTAGATTATCTTTAGGCTTTTCTAAGTGCCCCTTTTTTGTAGTAGTAAGAAGTAGTATGTTTAGTTTTTCTTCCCTTGTTTTCATATTTTATTATTGTAAATAAACTTACTTTGATTACTTACTTTATAAATATTCTTACACAATCAATAAATAATTTACTTACTGTTTATCTCCTTGATTTTTTTCAACAGATTCTCGTAGTATGTCTCCTGAGCTTTTTCTACACAAATGAAAAACAACATGAAATATGTAATAATCGTTTGCAATATTCATCATAAAAATCAGATTTTTAATTGATGGATAATACCAAAAATTGGGAAATAAGTTTTACAACTTCATTTATTATCTTTCTTTGAAATACACCATCTAACAATAAAAAAATAAACTTTCACATAATCACAATTATGCTGCCAGTTTTTGCCACTTTTTCTTTACCAATGTTCAGTTTTATAAGTTGAAAAATATTAAAAGTAGCCTTTTAAACTAAAAAAAAAAATTAGATTACCATCATCGTCTATCTCTTTTTCTGCAAAAAAATAATGAGCATATAAGCGACATGAGTGTGAAAACATGTAATTAAATAATTAATTATATTGCATTACGTTGGATAAAATCATTATTGAGTAGATACCTGCCTACGAGCCTACTAATCATTTTCTCTTAAGTCGCATTTCCTCGTGCCTGAGGGTCGTGACTTCTCCGCAGAATGAATTCGTTAGGGGAGTTTTCTTAAGTAGATACATACATCGTGGTGGGCGCCCAGGTTCTTTCACATAAGACACATGTCCTCGGATATTGTGGTCCTCAAACATTTCCGTTTCCTCTCGATGTTATCCTTCACCGCTAAGCGAGTGCAAATCCACACATAACTTGAAAATACGAGTCATTGGTGTAGGGCCGGATTCGAACCAGTGTGCGTCTGGATGAAAAACAGACTCTGGAACCGCTAAGCCACACTCACTTTTAGCTACTAATTATTATGATTATGCCTAATTTAATACCTACTAAACTACTAAACCTAATATAATACTTACTAAATACGGTTTTGTAATATCTTTCGTCAAGTTTGGCTGAAAAAAAAATGAATATATTGAATGACATTATGTTTGCACTCAACTGAAATATTATTTCCGGTTGAAAAATACCTAATAAATAATGTAAATTAAACTAAATACTTCTTGTGTTCTATAATTGTATGCATTTTTATATATATTATATTTTATTATTATAAGCATGTTTGATCCCACAGCTGGGCAAATCGCCTAAGGTGATAAGGCCGCCCAATATGCATCACTTTAATATATTTAAGCTTAATTCCAGTTTTGTTATTTCTATGTTTTATGGTGTACATTAAAGATATATTCTATTCTATTCTGGGCAAAGGCCTCGCTTCGCTCTCTCCAGACAAGATACTATTTAATTAAAAATATAAAAGGTAATATTTTAATAAATTATTTCAATATAACATACTCACCAAGATATTTCTGATATTTTAGCATCTCTGAAAATTTGTAAAATGTTTATCAATATGTGACAAAAGAATAAACATAATATATACGAATATTATGTTAAGATACAATTAGTATATATAAAAGCTCATCCAGGAAATATGTTTTTTTTGTATAGGTACTGAACTGGCAGAAATTTGAATCAGGGTCACCTAAAGCGATATCCACACTAGTGGCACTGTGACTTTAGGTTATGAGGCTACCAGAACACAACCTTAAGATTGACGGCTGATTTTAGCGAGGTGGTTACTAAAAAGTACTAAGTATGGTACATTCTTAATGGTTTTAATGGAATGCCATTTTTTATAATGATTATAGGTCATATATTATGACTTCATTGCCATCCAGTGTGGTAATACAGCCAGTATGCCAGGGACACTACTCTTTGCTAGTGGGCTTAAGACGGGGTGATAAACGGTGAAATCGACATTTTATAAAAATAAAATAATATAGAAGTAGGTATATAAGATAGAGCTACATTTTTTTCAGTTTATATAATTTTGATTAAGTGTTAAGACAAAAAAAGACGTAACAACATGATTACGTATATTTCTCTCGTCGTTTTATTTTTTGAAAATAGTTGTTTTGAAATATTTTTAATTAATTTTTCTAAACGTAGTACAGAAGTTTAAACCGATTTAATTCTATATAAAAGGTTATGCTATTATTTAGAGGAGTATAGAACCATAATGAAAATATTCTAAATTGCACATTTTATATTAATTTGTTTTCGTCAAAAACGTCTGCAAAACTGCTCAAGTTGTGCAAAATTGTTTGCGTGTGGACAAGACTCGTCGGCCGGAGCTATTTTTATGTAATTATACTTGAATTGTTCGTTGTACTTACCTCGTTCGACGTCACTTGAGTCTAAAGACTCGTCACTATCTCGTTCGTAACTTAATTCAGGTAGGTCAGGTACATGTGGGTCTGAAATATGGTAAATGATTTTTTTTCTCATGTCACTTATTTCCAGTAATATTATTTAAGTGTTTTACCATTATTTTCTCATGTCACTTATTTCCACTAATATTATTAAAGGGGCAACCGTTTGTGCGTGTCTGTATGAGTAGCGAATGTATGTTTGTTATGCCTTCACTTTATCCCGCGACTACCACTTTTTATTCCATCTCCATTGAAACCTTTTAACTATTCCAATTTTTTGTCAATAGATACTTAGGTATGTGCGGTAGTGGAAAAAAATATACTGTAAATAAGTCAGTCGAAACTATTTACAAATGTCAGGTATATATTTATGTTAATGCTAATAGTAGTCAGGTTATTTCAATGTATAAGTTGTATGAGTTTACAAAGAAAGATATGTAAGTATTATATCTGTTATTTAATGCCCGTGATACAAGCGTTTGCTTAATATGTCGCTAGATGGCAATATACAAGATTCCTCGGATTAATTATTTATAAATTATTTATTTATTTACTTACTCGCTTTCCCATTAGTTTCATCTTTAAACATTTGTTGAAAATCGAAAGAATCAGGCTTTACTCCGGATGCTTCGAAATCAAAAGAAACCACTTCTTGTGGTATAATGATTGCGATCTGGAATCAATATTTGAACATCAATTTAAAAAAACTACTTACTCCGCCGCTATATAGTTTTAATTTGATAAATATTAAATATTTGCATTTAATAAGGTACACCATAAGTAAATGTTGTTCGTTAAGTATAGCTTAATAAATAATATATAATAAATAATAAATGATTTAAAAAGCAACTGTTTACAAATCTTAAAAAAATATTCAACATTTTATAACAGAAAGATATTTACAAGAGTAAAAACCCAAAACGTGAGAATTCGTTGCATTTTTCCAAAACTTCTGACTGAAATCATAATTTTCTGAACTCTGATTAATTTCATAGACCAATGAAAATTTAATAATTAAAACGGAGCATTAGAAAGGTTTGATTCTGATTATTCTGTCAATCAATTAATTACAAATATTATGGATTACGTATATGTAATTAATTAACCTAATATCTGAGCTATACAAACAAATTTGATAATTTTATTTGGGTAAATATTTTTTTTAAAGACTAAACAAAATATTTGGCTGGAAATTTGTAAGGCCTTAAAATAAAAGGCGTATAAAGACTATATTAACAAAAATAGTTTTATTTCTTGTTATATTAACTTACTAGCTGTGCGCGCGACTTCGTCCGCGTGGAATAGTTATTTTGGGCATCGTATTTATTTTTGCAAACTACCTCTTCAGCTACAGCTGTTACAGCTGTTACACACGACTTGAACCGTTTTCGCATATAATATTAGTATAGATTACCGCCAATATATGTACCAATGGTTAACTGATTACTGATTTGATGTTGACACTTTAAATACTCTAGTTGGATGGTATGAGCAATAAATCGATATTCTATCTATACTAATATTATAAAGCTGAAGAGTTTGTTTTTTTGCACTCGCTTATCTCAGGAACTACTGGAGCGAATTAAAAAAATATTTTTGTGTTTAATAGACAATTTATCGAGGAAGGCTTTAGGCTATATAACATCACGCTGCAACTAATAGGAGCGAAGAAACAATGGAAAATGTAAAAAAACGGGGAATATTATTCATTTTTGAGGGCTTCCGTTGCGTTGGCTGCGAAAACGGTTCAATAATCAAAGAATTATTGCCCAAAATAACTATTCCACGCGAAGTCGCAGGCATAGCTAGTTATAGGTATTATATATTCGCCAACTGCATAATTTTTTTAGAGATGCCATAAATCATGCATCGAACTACCAAAATAAGACAACAACAACATTAATTTCAGACATGAAATTTTGCTGAAAAACTAGAATTTTACTTTGTCTCGTAAGTTTTAAAATTGCAAACAATTTATGAGCGTGTCAACACGTCTGCCTTCCGGGGAAAGAAAAACGAGAAAATACACGATTCTTTTATCAAGCAAAAATAGTCTTTATTATTCTGCAAATAACGTTAGTTTTTCGAGAAAACCGACAGCTTTGTGAATATTTCAACATGGCTAGATGCGAATGTAAAACAATACAGCTCCATTTGTGTTGAGAAAGAAAAAGTATAAAATTGTATTCAAAAGAAACTTATATGAAACGCTCGTGCTTGCGTTAGGTATTTTTCCCGCAGTAAAAATATTTGATGTTAAATTGTATGTTTTATGTTTGTAGTAAATTTCATAGCAAATAGCTTGTTTTATGTCCAATTTGATAATATAATAGTCGATATTTGTATAATATATACATAAATCAGTAAGAACATAACAGAATGAAAGTTTTAAGATATCCTAATATGACACCACTCTTGCTCCATCACTACGTTATAATAAATAGTGATTCTACAGAAATTATATTAGAATTTTGTAAAACTTAGAAAGTATTTATATTACAAATTGCCGATTGTTTCATTATAAACTTGTCCTTCTGGTATTTTCATCTGCATTCCACTTACAAGATTGGCAGACCCTTCTTCAGTTTGTAAACAATATCGATTTGGAACAAACTGGTAAAGATGGCTGCCGCTAGGAAATTTCCACGTTCCGACGAAAATTTCCCGGAACCAGTCCCGGACCCATATAATAAATAAACGAAAAATACCCCAGCCATTATAATTCTAGGAAAAACAATTCAAACTAACCAAATTATATATTTGAATTTTCTTTGATTAATTTTTAAGGAAAATTATGGTCTGGTAATTACATATACAATAATAAATCAATTATAGCATTAGGAACGAACCTACATTGGTACCCATTATTTAGATAACTTACACATTAAAACACATTAGTGATGTTTTTACTGAATCACTGAAAACGGATTTACCTATCTATTACAACTAGCTGTGCCTGCGACTTCGTCCGTGTGGAATAGTTATTTGAGGCATTAATTCTTTCATACATATTTTTTTGATATCTTGAACCATTTTCGCAGCGCACGCAACGGAAGCCCTCAAAGATGAATAATTTTCCCCGTTTTTTCCACATTTTACCATTGTTTCTTCGGTCCTATTAGTTGCAGCGTGATGTTATATAGCCTAAAGCCTTCCTCGATAACTGGTCTATCCAACACAAAAAGATATTTTCAATTTGCACCAGTAGTTCCTGAGATTAGCGCGTTCAAACAAACAAACAAACTGTTCAGTTTTATAATATTAGTATAGATTAATTTCAATTACGTCAGGTATGTAATTTGTATCTGTCAAAATTATTATATACCATCATGAGTATACCATGTGCATACATAGTACTATACACATGTACATACAAGTAGCTCAGCCAGCGAATATAATTATAATATAATAACCTTCTCAACTACGTAGTTATTACTAAGTGTCACTGACCTGTCAAGTAACATACGCTTCAGACGTAGTTTTATAATGGAAATCAGCTTGAAACTAGACAAGACAAAGAAGAACAGACTCTACATGAATACGAAAATATGGGACAGTTAAAAAAAAATTGCAGGCAGCTTTCTATAAAATAATTTACAGAAGTATTTAAAATAATTCACAATTTATCTTATTTAATATTATAGTTTTGATTTATTTAGCTATTCATTTACTTCGTAACTAACACCAACTTTCAGTTACATAAAACAATAATCTCATTTGATTACTAAAATTATAATCTATAAAATTTTATGGCGACATTATCACGCCTCGAAATAAGAGAATTACATTGACTTTCTCTGAAAATGCTAGGATTCAACGTGACAAAACTTATTTCTTTTCTGTTTTTACCTACTTTTTCTTCGAAAACTTCTTCCCAAAATAACCAATAACAATAATAGAAAAGACACACCAGTCGTGACGTTTTCTTCCTCCCATAGATTATAACAGATCTAATGTAGGTAGGTCTCGACAAACATTATCGAGCCTCTATTAACATCAAATAAGATCCACGCAATAAGCCTGATAATATTATTGCGAGTATTATCGTAGGCGTATTTTAGGCAGGGTCGAATTAAGTAGAGGGGGTAAAATATTTATTAATAACTAGCTGTGTCTGCAACTTCGTCCGCGTGGAATAGCTATTTTCGGCATCATTATTATTTTTTCAAACAACCTCTTCAGCTTAATAAATTATTATAGCTGTTACCCCCGACTTGAACCGTTTTCGCAACGCAACATCAATAATTTTCCCCGTTTTTTCCACATTATCCATTGTTTCTTCGCTCCTATTAGTTACCGTGTGATGTTATATAACCTAACGCCTTCCTCGATAAATGGTCTATTCAACACAAAAATATTTTTTCAATTCGCACCAGTAGTTCCTAAGATTAGCGCGTTCAAACAAACAAACAAATTAACAAACTCTTCGGTTTTATAATATTATAGTATAGATACTTGTATTATTAGAGTTGTTCAAATTGACAATGGCCCTGGTTCTTACTGATTTACTCGCTCCAACTAATATCACAGCGTTTTTTTTTATTAATTAGGCGATTGCTGTAGAAACCAATAAGTAGATAGGTTTCATTCGGGCAAACCTACTGGAGCCGAAATGCAGTCAATTGCGAGCTTCTATAATAATAAATAAATAAATATCTCAGGACATATCATACAGCGCCATCTAGCCCCATACTAAGCTTACGCTTGTATAGTATATAGTACAGTTGTTATTGTGAGTGTTGTAACATAAAAAAAATATTCCGTTTCTATGTCTGTTTCAAAATAACCCCTAAAACACCATCCTAGCTACATTCCGGCGGTGTGTCGATAGAATCTTCACATAAACGATGTAATGAAACCGTTGACCTAGTTGCAGCGCCTGCCGGATTATTGTGGACATGACTGTCAACTGGTTTCGTGTATTTTCTGCTCTTGATATTATTATAAGTTAGGTGGGAATGTCAAAAAATAACTGAACTCTTTTTATTCCCCAATTTAATCCTTCCAATGGGCAGTCGTTAAGCCAAGTCAGAGGGCTTTAGGTCGGTATGAAAACTCTCGACACCAGAGGTGGCCACTTTCACAACACGACATATTCGCTTAAAACAGATTAAACTTACCTATAAGGCTGTTTTTGTGAAAAATTGGCACATCTTTTTATTTATGTGTGTAATAATCAAATTCTGTCTAAACAAATGCATAGTGGAAATAGATCATCGACATAAGAGCTATAAGTATTCTTAATCCATATTTTTTCCTAAATTTTAATGGCGTTATATTGTTATTATTCCTCCTTCCGTCATTAAGCCATATCAGAGGCCCTTAAAGCGGCATGTTTTACTCTTGACACCAGAAGAAGATTCCTCCTTCTTGTGTCCTTTACTTAGGGTCATGATTTTAGTAATTGAAATCAAGATTTTTTCTATTAAATAACTTCAATACAATGTACCTATTATTATATATATTATATATACATATTGTATTACAGTTATTTAATAATAGTCTCATTACAGCTTGCAACTGAACCTTAATTAAGCCTTAAATCGATTAACATTAATATCGCATTCGCATACATTTCGCTTCAGTAATCTGCCTGAAGCCGCCGACATAATACAGTTAATAGACAAGATTTACCCACACATTTCTTTAAAAATTCAATTCATACTGCCAAATGAACTACAATATTATGTATGTGTGTAAGCACCTATACCAAATCTTGTAAAACTTGTTTGCATATATCTTCTTCTTATAGAATGAGAGTGGCCAAATCTGGTGTCGAGCGTTAATCAAGCCGCCCTAAGGGCCTTTGACATGGCTTTAGGACGAAAATGTTTGGAGATACTTAGAATTGAACAATACACGCTCCAACAATTTATAGAAATATTGTCCGTTTATCTGTTTGTACGCTCATCACGCAAAAACGGCTAAACGGACCTTTATGTTTTTTTGTATGTAGGTAATAGGAGGACTTAGGAGTGTTATAGGCTTTTTTTGTACTGAAATAATGCAAGCAAAGCCGCGGGCGTCCACTAGTAATCTTATATAAAATAACGCTAGTCTATTTTCGTTCTATGTCGGGCCCGAAGCCTATAAGTGAGCAGTATAAAATTGAAGTGCGTCCCACTCGGAGTTAAATTGCTTTGGATAAACTCATTACTTAACTTGCTGAGGCAAATTAATGCAGGTAACTAGGCAAAGGTAGATGTGGTTCAGACATACACTCATAAAATGATTCGTGCGTTTTTAAAATCAAGTGTTGGCGTAAAATTGTTTTATGGCACGACAAAGAACCTAAAAAGTAAGCAGTTTGATTATATTTAAGTAGATAAAATATTAATTGATCTATGGGTTTTTTTTGGTCTCTTGTTTTATTATAATTTATTAGTAACAACATTATTTAAACATTAAACTAGAATGTACTTTAATTTTAACCTAAACTAGAATTTATCTCTACGTCCACGGAACATAACAGCACCTTATAATTTGGAGGTTTCTAAAATCCGTCAAAAGCATTTTACTCTCATAAATAGGTACTTATCTTAAAAAATGCAATGACGTCACATTTAATTTTCCTTCCAACATATCATAAAACACGACAAACGTGCGTATTGCTTACTATGTTCGAAGTGTAATATCATCCAGTGACATCGTCACGTATAACGGGATATATACGTGACTGGAATGGGGATCCAGAGGGAGCCACTTGTGAAATATGATAATATTTTGGAAATCATTTTTTTCAATTAGACAAGGCATGAACTAAATAGTGTACCGGGGACGTAGTAACGTTATTAAGCCACTTAGTCTTAAGTAATTGTGTGTAAAGTAGTAATAAAGTGTGGATTTAAGCGCCTGGCATTTTGTAAACCATAGCCTAGTGGTTAAGGCGTTCTGACGGTAGGTTCACCGGAGATTCGAATCCTGCCGGTCGTGATTATTTTCGCTCATTTTCCAATAAAAAACGTAAAATAAAGTAAATGTGTTTTTAAAGTAGATTCTATAAGGGAATCTGTTAACAATGTCAAAATAAACTAATTAATCTTTAATTAGTCGCTAAGTCATATCAGAGATTCTCAGAGTAGTTTCAAATCTCTCGACAAGTTTTAATTACTTTTGAATAATCTAGGTTTTATTGTTTAGTAACATTGTTACACTTTATCAAAGGTAAACTTATGATAATGGTCATGGGTAGCTTTGACCACATGTCATATAGTTTTAATCGCGAAGCATGTTTTCAATTAAATTCAATTCAATTCAAATATACTTTATTGTACACCAAATAAAAAAGAACATATTTAACATAAAGGTGGTAACCAGGGACATTGGGCGACCTTATCACTAAAGTGATCTCTTCCAGGTAACCTAGTTTGGACAACACCAGAGGAAATGGAGGATGTTTTCTGTCTTTTACGATATACATTTGTTTGATCTTTGTAATTCAGAGTTATTTATTTGCGAATTGTAAAGAACACAGTAACACAAACAAGATGTGGAATGTGGACACTGAACAATAGGTAACCCTGATAAGGTATGCTAATATGATGTGAGGAGCAGCCCGATTGAATAAAAAAATAAAATAAATATTTCAGGACATATCACACAGCGCCATCTAGCCCCATACTAAGCTTACGCTTGTTTTTTTTTTACATGAAATAGGCTTACGCTTGACTACAACTTGTCTGATGTTAAGCAACGTTATAGTCTACGATGTAGCGCGCTTGCCTAGAAGAAACCGGTTTACTCTCGACTTGAAGACCGACAAATTATAGTTCAAGGGGAATAGAGATTCGGGCAAGGAGGACCACAGTTTGGCTGTTCGCACGATGAAAGTTGAAGCAAAACGCTTGGTGCGAGTCTTGTATCATGGGCACTAAATAACGGATATAATATACATAATACATATATACTTTTCTTTTGTAAATACATACTTATTATACAAACCAACGACCAGACTCAACACAAGTAATTTTTTTTTAATATGCATAATTACTTGTGTTATGCGGGAATCCAACCCGCACCCCATAGATAAGAATGCAGAGCCACTACCAACTAAGCTAACAGAGCAGTCAAATCATATCTCATTAAATAGATTTCTCGTTTTAAAAGATATTTCGTTTACTCAGTCATCAAGAGAAACTTCTCTACCAGAATACAAGCATTAATAACTAAATATCAATTCTGAAGCCTCACAGACACATCCAATCAAGTAACAAGGTGGAGACCACATCACAGACACTGGAGGTAATACAATCCTTCTGCCGATGTCACAGGCAGAATAGATAATAGTTGAATGCTGTGCTATGGTTTACTGGGTTAGGAAGTACATATGTGCAACCCGAATTTATGTATATAATATCATTTCGGTATATAATTATGTTGTGATTTTTGGACTTATAGGGAATTGGTTGTTGTTGGGGAGGCTCACTCACAGTCGCTTGTGTTTTTTAAACAGTAAATGCAATGGGCAATGTACCTGTCTGAACTGTTGGTTGGTTTATGTTTTGCAGAATAAATACATAAAAGCTGAGTGTCATTTAAGGTGTAAATTATGTTTTTGTAGTTTTACAATTTATTTTAAATATTATTCTGCAGGAAAAATATGATCACTGAAACAACTTTTTCTTGTGAAAATAATAATAATCGCTGTCACATTCAGTATAATTAAATTAAAGTTAAATTCAACTAACCTAGTATACCTACTTGTTCTATGTCTACTTGGGATTGCCTTTGTGTTCAAGATTTGCTCTGTACCTAGTTATAAAATATGAATATACTATAGAAATGCCCGTAGCTTGCTGGATTTCATGCAATGGAACAAGATAAGCTACAACTAAATTGTTTCGACTAGATTTATGAATTGCTCATTGTATTAAAACTACAATCATAACTTGCCTATAATTTCAGCTAAGAAAATCAAATGAGGTTTGATGTTTTTTTCAAAACTTATGAAACATAAAGTAACTAACTAATAGTATATATTTACAAGTCTTACACATAAAATTAAAATGTACAATATACCTAAAATAAAATATGAAGCAAAATAAAACATACAAAAATTAATCAAAGAGCCCAAAGAGAAGAGAATTTATGAATTACAATCTTATCTCTTCATCTTATTGTACTTGACATGATTTCTATGAAAATACAGTAATTTAAGCCTTATATTACGTAAACACTATAAAATTGAATGTATGAGCCTTAATAGCCAGTTTTACTATGCAATGTAACGGACATCGTATTTTATTTAACTTTATACCTGTGCTTAAATTGAAATCACAAAATTATTCTCTCATAAAATATCAATTGCATAAAGTCATGTGTTTCAACTCGAACCACTTAACAAATTATGCAAACATCAAAGTATGAAATACATTAACATTTATAGCCAACGGCTTCCAATAATAAACTTTGGCATACACATTTTGATGCGAATATTTCGATAACATTAACACGGTTATCACAAAATTAGTATAATAGTTACATTCATTTAACACAAATTTTATAATTGCATAATATTTTTCGGGCATAGAAAGTTTTTCCTAACACTCAAAATTATTGAATAAAGTTCAGTTTAAATTTATACACAAAATATTTTATGTATTTTAGTCTATATGCCTTTTCTGTTTAGCTGTACTTCAAGTTTATGTTCATTTACTAATTTGTTTAGACATGTTCATAGAGTTGTCATTGAATTGGCCAATCAGATGTGGGATTGCTGATACCATCTATGATATTCACAGGCTTGCTTCAATGTTTTAACATAACATTAAAGTAATACAGATTTATTAATTGAGTAAAATTGTTCAGAATTGGTTTAAGTACAAATTCATTCAAGTTTTTTTGTAATCGTATCATTTTTAGAAAATTTAGCTCACTTTTTTAAGTAAGATATGGGTAATAAGACGAAATCAATAATTAAAACACCAGATATCGATAATCTGGTTCACGAATAAAAAATTAAATCATACTATCAGAATTTGTAAAAAGTATTTTTTAATATAAAAAAAGGTTTATTTAAGCTTTCAAAGGGTTGTAAGTTTGAACAGAGAGGATTACAGAACAAAAACTAGGGCTTTATGGATTACTAAACACTAACAGCCAACCCTGGATATCACAGGCAAATCTAGATTTTACAGTAAGTCTATTTATTCTTGTGTTGTGACATCCAGTTTTTCTTATTTTAAAAGAAATATAGCACTAAATACATGGTTAATAATTTTAGTTGCTAGGGATTTTGTTATAACACTAGCGCATGTATCTATAAATTTCGTCATTAAGGTATCCTTTCTTAAGCCCAAATTATCACGCATCAGTGTGATAAGTCACGTCTCAGGACGTGGTCCTCAAATTTTTTTACCTGTTTACAACTTTCTCCCTTAACCTAAAAACCTTTTTACTTCAAAGGCATTTCGTATTCTTATCTCGATGGCAAAACACGTCGGGAAAAATACAAGCCTGGGAAAGATTCTGGACAAAACTTTGGAAGATTAGAAATGTTATTATTTAATATAAAAATCTCTATTTTACTTTTAGAAATTACATGACATGTGATTAGTAAATAATGTAAAGTTAAATTATTTATTTAGTCCGAACTGTGTAGCTCACTGGAGAAGAGGCCTATACTCAGCAGTGGGGACACAGGCTGATATGATGATGATGATAAATCATTAAAATATTGTGTTGTGTGCCTTATTAAATAAATAAATAAAGACATATTTCCATCCGTTACATATTTTGTACTACAGGTAGATCAATGTAGACGTATTCCTCAAATTACAAAATTTTATACATAGATACGAATAATTATAATAATTGTATCAATAAAATCTTAGTACAGCAATACATATACATAGGTATTTTATAAGCAGCTTCTTTAGTGACTTTAAATCTAATTTGATGAAAACCGTAAGACTTTAACCAATAAAACTTTGGTTTTATTCCCCTTTTTTTTCCGTAGAGGAAATGCATTTATATGGGGTATGTTGGGCTCGGAGCTACTCCACTACCAACTAAAACCTACCACGATGTCCCTTTACCTCGGTAAGGTCGGGTTTCGCAGCAATACTCCTTGGTTTTATTCCCCCTCCCCTACCACTGGTTTAGTACTGTCTATTCTTTTCAGAACACCTATACATGTAAAGGAGGAAAAATAATAACATACTTATACTACTCAATAAAAACCTACATTAGTTATAAGCAATGCCTAGTTATTAATCCGCATTGTTTCAGCTAGCATGTGAGTGACGTATACAATTCAATAGCTAATAACATATCAGGGTATTCGACGTGTTACTAATTTTCCGCTAATTGGTTTGTATTATGTTTCATAAGACATAATTCTATACGGCTATATATGTTTTCTGTTGATACTGGCTTTTTTTGTTATTGAGAAAGCTGATGTAAAAATGATTATATATTAATATTTAAATATATGTATTTTTTAGGTACATATATGTGTTGTGATGATTTTGTGATGTATATTTTTATAACTATTGTAACACAAATGGTTCTAAAAGTTTTAAGTGTATAAGTTTTAAAAGAAAGCATGGCAACAGAAAATATTTCATTGGTATCACATCAATTCTGTCACGTGTAAAATTCAAATATACTATGCTTAAATTGGTTAAGTGTATATGTATATATCATAATGGTAATTTTAATTTAACATAATAAACAAATGTAGTGTGAAAGAAATATAAGGTTTTTTATTTTATTTCATTACATTTTATTTTATTTATCCTGATATTTTTATATCACGTGTTGGTACTTAGGATTTTTGTTAGATGGCTGGAATATATGTACCTATCAATTTGACACTTACCAATATTCCTCATAAATCATAAGAAATAAAGTAATCTGATATTCAACCACATACGAGTATACATATACATTTCCAAAGGCGTTGTTATTTTTGTTTAATAAAAACAATACACTCTTATAATACAAACATTTGCAATAGTTTTGTATGGCTATACATGTATGTAAGTTTCTCACCGCACCTTTATCGTGAAGTAATAATTTTAAACGCCACTTTAATCTCCTGACAGCTTATTAACCTAGAAAACTTATCAACCACTTTTTATGGAGGGAACGTGTCCAAAATTCTCGTAGCAAATTACCTTTAGTACCGTAGAGGCACTACAGAGTGCTACGAGCTACGATTTTCGTAGCATGTTCAAGTCGACATACCTTAGTTTTGGATAGGTGCTATTTTCTTATGATAAGGCGTTTTAAATTAAACTGGAAGAGATGTCTTAAGTTTTATTAATCTTTATAAATTAAATTATTGTACGCAAGCTTTGTTTGTAAGTTTGGCACGCTTCTTACTTCTTAAAAAACTTGTAGCCTTAGTAAATTCGATCATTGTAACATGAAGTCATTGCTAATATAACTAAAAATATTAGATAATACTCGACGATGAGCTATACCGAAATGGTTCCTAAAACAAAACAAACTAAAATCTATGATATAAGTTCAAAGAACTTCGTAGCCAGTTCATTGCGCCACAGACTGTATAAGTCGTTTTTATTTTGCCGGTTTTATCGCGCTATTACACCTCATTACACATAAGGATCAGCGTATTTTGCTAGTCTGTGACATTGATAATGTAGTCGATTTTTCTTATCAAGCCCTTAAGTGATACAGTACGTTATTTTTAGCAGCATGAATCTCTTGAGATCGTGAAATAAATATATTTAGGCCTGTTTACATATTCTAGAGTTATTAAGTACTCGTATCTTCTAGGTAAGCGTGTTACACCCTCGCCAGCAGCAATGCTTAACATCAGGCAGGTTGTAGCCTAACGTAAACCTATCCTACGTAAAGAACGTATATACCTAGCATTTTTTTATTATTATACTTAATTCTCTAAATATATTTATCTACACTAATGTTGTAACATTCTACTTATGTTTCCAATACTTGACTTATAATTACTACTGTTATAGCACAGACAACAAAACACTCAATTTAAGCAATTTCACATGATGTTATAATATCCACATCGATATCGTAATAGCTCATTATAACATCGAAAAAGCGTGACCAACCTGATTGCAGGGCCAATCACGTTGGTCGCGCTGCAATCTCGTTGGTTAGATTTTAATGGCGGCAAAATCACTGTGACAATACACGTACGCGTGAATTTAATTGAATAAATTATCAATGCATTAGTGAAGATAAAGTAGTGTATGCAACTGCATATAACACGGGTATTAAAACACTCGTTACTAATATAAAACTCGCTGCGCTCGTTTCATAAACTCACACTCGTGTTTTAATACCCTTAATTATATGACAGTTGCATAAACTACTATTAAGAACTGTTGTACAATGTTTATATGTATGTACTATATTATGTACTTCCAAGTTTTTTAAGAATAGCTACTCGCTGTAATTTCATATAACATTTTATGGTACCTATTTTTTGTTTAAAGGAAAACATAAATTTCTAACTACAAATTTCAATCATAGATAAAAAAGCCTCTTCTTTAACATAAAACCGCTAATTTGAAAACCTCAAACTTTCATAGCTTTAATTTTAGGATCGTATAAATAAAACTGGTTACAACTTTCTAGTTTCTACTAGAAATTAACTTTTGCACGCTATTTCGTAATCAAGTGCTTTATAAGTTCTAAACATGAATTGGAATATAGCGTAACCAATTTAAAGTTACATTTGATGTTCTACTGACTCAGTAAGAGACTGTTAGATAGATAGATAAATACTTTATTAAAACACCACAAACGAAACAACACACAAAAAAAACATACAAATTAAAATCAGCGTCTTAATTGGCGGCCTTATCGCTAAGAGCGATCTCTTCCAGGCAACCAATCTGGCAGGGATATATTTTTGAAACGAAACGAGTAGGACGAGGTGTTTTAGATATTAAATAAAATAATGAAAAATAGAGCAAATGTTGATACTTCTTATATGAATAAACATAAACAAATATAACAATAATATATACATATATACATACATACATAATAGCATAATACAAGAGACAAAAAATAATAATAACAAATATAGCAACTTATGTCAGAACCAAAGAAGATAAATACAATTTCTTTACATTGTGTTTGAAGACATCTAGTGATGGTGCTTTTCTAATATCTAGCGGCAAAGCGTTCCATAGTTTCACGGCGTGCACAGAGAAAGAACTACCATACGAAACTTTTTTGTGTGTCGGAGTCGCGAGTTTAAGGTTTACTGATGACCGCAAGTTGAGGGAGTGACAATCGTGAGCGTAGCAAAATCGCTCTTTTAGGTAGCGCGGAGAGGAGGGATTAAAGAGTATATTATAGAGCAAAGAGAGTATATGAGCATTCCGACGAAGGCGAATGGGCAGCCACTTGAGCTTAGCACGAAAGTGGGAAACGTGATCATATTTGCGTAAGCCAAATATGAATCTTATGCAGAAATTTTGAAGGCGCTCAAGCTTATCTAGCTGATCCTCCCGAAGATCTAGATAGCAGGCGTCAGCGTAGTTTAAAATAGGAAGAAGAAGAGATTGTGCGAGCGAAACCTTAGTGGTAGTGGGTAAAAAGTTACGTAGACGCCTCAATGAAGCGCCAGACGCAAATAATCTATTGCTAATGTAAGTAATGTGGGTATCCCAGCTAAGTGTGCGATCCATCATAATACCCAAATTTTTTACAGAATCACTGAAAGGTATGGTGACTCCATCAAAAACAACCTGAGGCAAAGCATCCCAATCGATCCTTGAGATCATTCGGGAACTACCGATGATGATTACTTGTGTTTTCGATGGATTCACTTTGAGACCATATGATGTACTCCATTGACTGATATGTCCTAGGTCTGTGTTTATGAAGTTAATGGCAGTGTCTAAATTAGCTAAAGGAGATCGAGTGTAGATTTGGAGATCGTCTGCATATAGGTGGTAGGACGAAGAAAGAGATAGAGATATAGAGTTAATAAAAAGTGTGAAAAGAAGAGGAGATTGTACGCCGCCCTGTGGGACACCAGCTGACGTGTTGCACCAAGAAGAAAATGCATCTTCAAGGCGAACCCGTTGCCGACGCCCAAACAGGTAACTGTGAAACCAATCGACCACCGATGGAGATATGTTAATTGATCGAAGCAACGCAAGCAGAATATCGAAATCAACGGTATTAAAAGCGTTACTGAAATCTAGCAGAGCTAGAACAGTAAGCTGACCGTCGTCGATACTGTTATCATAAGTAAACTCTTATAAGAGAGGCAAAGCCTGGTAAAAAGTTTTAAGACCATCCTTGAGGCTTTTTTCATAGTTTATTACTAATATATTATGAAAAACAAAGAAATAAAATAAATCCTTCAATCCACTGAAGAGTCTTATTGTTAACTAGCTGTGCGCGCGACTTCGTCCGCGTGGAATAGTTATTTTGGGCATCGTATTTATTTTTGCAAACTACCTCTTCAGCTTCATAAGTTACAGCTGTTACACACGACTTGAACCGTTTGCGCAGCTCACAGAAACCCTCAAAGATGAATAATTATCCCCGTTTTTTCCATATTTTCCATTGTTTCTTAGCTCCTATTAGTTGCAGCGTGATGTTATATAGCCTAAAGCCTTCCTCGATAAATGGTCTTTTCAAAACAAAAAGAATTTTTCAATTCGCACCAGTAGTTCCTGAGATTAGCGCGTTCAAACAAACAAACTCTTCAGCTTTATAATATTAGTATCAAGGATTTTTTATTTCATCCCTCTCTTTCCCTCGTATAGATATACAGTTTACCTACTTCTTTATAGCCCAAATAGATCCAAATAGGTCTTGATCGTAACGACAAACGCTTAACCTTCGTAAACGAATCTGTTGTTTTTGTCAACACAAACACAGAAGAAACCTTGTCACCTATTTTCAGCAAAACCAGCCCAATTGAATCGGTGACCAAAACGCCTTGACAATTCCACAACCTACCGATAAGTACAAATTGCAATGACAAGCTTTCGTATTTGTACAACACCCATCAGAGCAAATTTATCTGCTAAATGGTTTTAGAGGTTCGACCTTAAGTGTACGGAATAAGGGTGGTTTCAGTATGGCTAGGAAGGTTGTTATTGGACACTCCTCACGCTATCGGAACATCGACTGTCGGGTGTGGCGCGTGTATTGCTATAACAACAATTGATGGACGAAAATAACTCCTATCGCTACCGTTTATTAAATAAGAGATAGTGAAGATGTATTTTTCAATGGCTACCAAAAGGAGGTTATCATATTTAACATGTATTTGTATCTATTCAATATGTTTGGATGAATGTGACGCTAATGTTAGTATGTTGTCTAATTAAGTCTACCAAATACGTAAGTTAATTTCATATTCGTTAATTTTAGAGGTCTAATAGTCTTTAGCGCCATCGTCAGGCGTCAGGCCTGTATGCGGTGATGTGTGGAGACAAACTGTGAATGAGTTAGTTATATGTAGTATGTCAAACATGATGCTATGTTGTTGGGGATTTGATTTGTTGTTAGGTTATAATGATTATGGTTGAAGTTTGCTTGTTTGAGTATTTACTTATCAGTAGGAAAATTTAATCAATATAAAAAATAATAGTTTTTTTTGTTGGTATTGCATAGATCTCGAGTAACTTACAACATTTAAAAATCACTTCAATAAATTTAAAAATTTGGTTAACGTTAGATCTAATAACAGGGCAGAGTGGCGTGCCTTGGGAGAGGCCTATGTCCAGAAGTGGACGACCGTGGGCTGATGATGACATATATAGCTATGGCTATTATATTATAGCATTTCATAGAGGGCTATTTTGTATTGTTTTGTTAGATAGTAATATGTTTTGAACAAAGTAGTAAATATTATTATCACCTCTAAATTTTAACATTATTAAGAACTACACATTTCCAACCGAAATCTCCACACTTCCAAATAACGACGCAACAAGTACGGAAGGCGCCTCCAAACAGCCTCCCACGTGACAAACAACACATCAATTCTAATACGGCTGTTATATCCCTTCTAAATTAGGGACCGGCCATGCCTTACACAAGGACAATATATCTTTGTGTATGTAGAGTTATTGGTCACGGCGGCCGGTTACATAAGTTACTTAGTTTAAGAATAAGGTCAGATCAATCAGCTGTCTTTACACGGTTTGATAATAATGTGTTATTTAATAAGGGCCGGAATTGCGGAGGAGTATTGCTGGCTTGCCCGCTAAACCAGCCCCTTCCGAGATGAAAAGACATCGTCGAATTTCGTCGTTAGTCACCAACAGTCGGTAGTGGAGTCTCATTTAGCTCCCAGCCCAACATACCGAGGAGAGAGTGCGGGGATGCGCAAATGCATTTCATAAATTGCAATTGCATTAAAAATGGTGTTATTTAATCAAATAAACCATATGTCAAATGATTTCACCACTCTAAGGTTTCCTGATAAGATTTGACGAAACGATAAAGTCAGAACTTGCAATGCAACATTGATCGCTTTCTATAAAAACGCTTTTATGTATATTACACTATTTGTGAATCATGGTGAGATTTTATGAATTGCAATTACAAAGTAATGAATTTTCAGCTTCATTGTATACTATTTAAACAATTGGTTCAAATAAGTAATCAACTCTATTCACTGTGAACTTGGTTTTAAACCTCAGAACTAAGCGAAAAATTTAAAATTTATACACTTTAAGAGTCTGGCCACGTTTCAAACTAGCGACGAAGTTCTTCTCGAAATAAGCTCAATTCCCAGACATTTTACAAACCCTAAGTTAAGCGCTAAGATATAAATCAGCTGAGGGTAGCTGGCACTTTATCTAGTACAAAGATTACCTCTTACTTAATGCAGATTCATGAAACTTAACTGATGCCTATCTTACTATTACTGTAGCTTATGCACCAATGTGTGAATATGTAAATACGATTAAATTACTGAGCTGATTAAGATGAAATTTGGAATGTTAATAGTTTAATCTTTTCATTAACGTTCACGCATAAAACGCATTATTTGTTAAATAAGACGTATCACGCCGCGTGGAATGTGTATATTTTAAGCTATATCTTTACCCGTTAGCCGGATACGTAAAACATAACTTTTTCATATAACACTATTTTGGCACTTCATTGATCTGTACTAATATTAACTATAACTAATATTAATATTATTGACTGCTCTGTTTGCTTAGTTGGTAGTGGCTCTGCCTTCTAATCTATGGGGTGTGGGTTCGATTCCCGTATAACACAAGTAATTATGCATGTTAAAAATTTGTAATTACTTATGTTGAGTCTGGTCGTTGGTATGTATATGAAAGTATGTATTTACAAAAGAAAAGTATATATGTATTATATCCGTTATTTAGTACCCATGATACAAGCGTTAGCTTAGTATGGGGATAGATGGCGCTGTCTGCATGTCCTGAAATATTTATTTATTATTTATTTATTATTATGTTGTACAATCTAGATTACTTTTACATAAAATACATTGAATTTACAATATTTAATTATATTTAAGTCTGTAAAATTGGTAATTCAAAGTAATATAGTGATGAGACAGAATCTATAAAAGTGATAATTTTCTATCTAGCCGAAGACGCTAGTAATAAGAACCGGGTATCAAATACGATACGTGAGAGAACGGGATAAAAGGTACCTAAGTAAGGAAATTGTGCGGATATATTGACCATGCCCGGATAAGACTATAAAAGCTTTGTGTCCTACATTTATTCTTTGCTTTAGTAGAAAAATGGCTATGGATAAAATGTAGGTAGGTAAAAAAAATTGGTTGCCTGTAAAGTCGGTATACGGGCGAAAGTTTTACGTGACAACGACTTTGAGTGGTAAAATAATTTTAATGTGAATATTCATTCGTATAGTAGGAAGAAGGATGAAATAATAGTAACAATTTAAAACATTTATTTATACAAATAATTATATTTAAAACATTAATTTATACAAAGAATCTCGCACTGAATTTCATATTAACAAAATTTTATTTTTACCTTTACACATACATACGTATTTATATACAAATATACATACAATGTCTGTCTCTCTCGCTCTTAGGCGGGCTAACCATGCCCGAGTGGAAGGGACGCGTGCCTCTCACTCGCTCTCATCGTGAGCGCATAACGTGAGCGGAGCGTAACGCAGTTTCTTGAAGTGTCACCCGGCAAACCAATTTATAAGACGTTGTCACGTCAAAATTATGTGAGTTTTTGATTGTATTTTTCTCAGTTTAACTTATGAACTTATTTATTTACTAAAGTTTGTACTATACATAAAACATGTGTAGCATACACATACAATGAGTGTTATTTATCTTCTAGTACGTAAGTTGAGACCTAATTACCACAGCTCTTTTTAAGTACTCTTTTTAAGATTATTTTATTCAATATAATGCTGTGTAAAGTTATTTTGAAAAGATAAAGATAAAAACTTTATTAACCTTATGGTATGGCACCATATTGAGCAAGTCATAATACAATTTCTCTTAAGTATCTATAGTTCTTAATGTGTAAACTTATGTAATACTTTTATAATATATTATTATCAACTATTTTAATGTACTTACATGATGCATTATTCATTTTAATCAGTCGGCCATAAGATGAAGCAACCTTTTCCTTATTCAAAAAGTTATAAAAAAGTTAATTCACCATAAATCTCAAACTTTTCTAAAATATTCGTCTTTTAAACCCATCTTTCCACAGAGTATCTTTGAGCTCATACCTTTGCTAATCTCCGTAGGCTTCCCTTAGAAATCTCAAGGAAACAAAATTAGCTGAGACCGCCGTTAGCTTACGTACTTATCTACCTTGACAAGGGATAAGCTACCTTAATCCCTTGATATAAGAGCCTACGAGTACTCGTTTGAAAGATGTTGGGATTAATGGTAAATATTGGTTCGGATGTAATACAGACGGTTCCGGCCAAAGATGCTTGATGTTATAGGCTTTATTCAGGTTTAAAGGAGCTAGTGAATCTATACTTCTATACTAATATTATAAAGCTGAAGAGTTTGTTTGTATGTTTGTTTGTTTGAACGCGCTAATCTCAGGAACTACTGGTGCGAATGGAAAAATTCTGTTTGTGTTGAATAGACCATTTATCGAGGAAGGCTTTAGGCTATATCACATCACGCTGCAACTAATAGGAGCGAAGAAACAATGAAAAATATGGAAAAAATGGGGAAAATTATTTTATCTCTTTGAGGGCTTCCGTTGCGTGCGCTTCGAAAACGGTTCAAAATTCAAAGAATTAATGCCCAAAATAACTATTTGTCGCTGTCACAGCTAGTATTATATAAGGAATTATCTGACGCAGAAATTAGTGAAGTAATCAATACATAAATGAGAAAAGACTCGCTGACAATAAATATCATAATGTGTGTTCATTCATTTTCATAACTATCGATGAGAAATAAAAATGAAACACTTCTCAACTGCTACAGGTTCTAAATCAATGATTTTTTCAAGTGTTAAACATATAGCAAATATTTAATGAAAATGTTAACATTTTTCTATTCTCTTGTTGTTCCAGGTAAGCATCCAGTGTGAACTTTCGACATATCTCATGTTATTCATCTTGTAAGTAGTTAATGGTATCACCAGCCACCATACGCACAAAATCAACAACTTTGTTTGGTGTATATATTTTTATTTAAAAAATCATGCACACGAGAGAAATCAAATTTTCATTTTAGAAAACACACTTTAAGGCCCACTTGCACAAAATTTTAATAGCATTTAGCGGCAATAAAAAATAACAGATATATGTATGTAGCCTATATGTATAATTGTAGATAACCCACTTTTTTATTTAATATTAGTTTTACTATAGATACATTACCAGATATTAATTAAATTGCACATACTTACTGTATCAAAACGAACAAGAAAACTACTTAATTCATGTATTTAAAACGCTCAAATATGTGTCCGAAAAATCACTTCTTATCCAATCCTACAGAGCTAAAGCGGAATGTGCAATCAGCTATTGTATAAGCTCATGGTGTGGTGCTGGGAAGTCGAATTTAATAATAGTTGAAAGAGCACAAAGAGCATTATTAATAGTCACATGTCACATTTAAATTTGCCTTGCTTACATCCTACCAACAAATTATACACAGAATGTGATGTCCTGTCTGTTCGCAAACTTTTTATTCTCCAATGCTTTCGTAGATTAAAAATAGTAAGTGAAAAAAGGATAGTTAAAAAAGTGAGGTTGCCTGGAGACACTTTTATCATTTAGCACCAATGTTCTACAATATGTTAAACATAGACCAAGATACCTACTAAAAAAAAGTATAAATTTAAAGTAATTTTTTTGCAATAGTTGGCTACTCTAAACTACAATGACATTGAAAGACTATTAGAAAAGGTTATCAAATGACAAAACGAGTACAGGTACGAAGAGAGTTTTTATACAGTAAAGGAGTTTCTGGACAAAACAGCTTGTAGATTTCATGTTTACCACGAAAAATAATAAAATTATAAGTAAAATTTGTATATTTAATGAATTTTAATCAAGTACCTTCTAGGTATATGAATTTAAGAAAAAATATTATATTTGCGTACCTTATGTAAGGTTGTAATGGTGAAACTTTATATTAATTAAGATCTACTGTACCCATTTTACATGCAAATAAATGACATCTGAATCTGAATCATCTGAACACTAACTCATAATACATATGTACATAAACACACACACATCACATCACACTGTACGTTCAAAATAGAATAGTATTACTTTAGATAATGCTACTATTACTGCTCCTATAAATGTTTTAAAACGAACTACTTTATTTAGTTTATATTTAGAATAAGACTGTTAAAAAAGTCGACAAAACAAAACGTTTGAATCGTTTTAAACGAAGTATCATTTAGCTAGTGAGCTATGTTGATATTTTCCTCAGAACACAGTTACGCCAGCAATTCATCAACTCGGGGCGCACACGTGAATCGAACCAAATCAACTGTTGTTCAACAATCAAACATACTGCTAAGGCTGGGACACATCGAACTGTGATAAACGTGCAGTACGTTTACTTTACTACGTTTACTGAGTTTGAATTATGTGCGGGTCATTATGCAGACATCTCTAGGATTTGTCTTGGAAATCAGATTCAATATTTTGACTTCTGTTTTATTTCGATACGTCTATAGTTTGTAGGTAGTTTCTACATGAACTTAACACTTGTACTAGTGACCAAATATAAAATTTTCATAATTAATAAGCATGTATTAGGACAAAATTACTACTAAATTGTATTACAAATTAAGTTTAAGAATCGTTGTACAAGTGGAGCCAACAAGTAAATAATGATTTTGGATACCAGATGTCTCGAGGTACATATATACTTTTATCGTCTAACCATATACATACTTTTTATGAGATTATTAATTGTATATTTCACGCAGTTATAGCCTAAAGCTCTCTCTCTCTCTCTGTGAGTCGTATTTCCTCATGACTGAAGGTCGTGACTCTCCCGCAGAATTATTCGTTAGGGGAGTTCTCGTGGGCAGATACATCGTGGTGGGCGCCCAGGTTCTTCTACGGAAGACACACGTCCTCGGATATTGTGGGCCTCAAATATGTCAGTTTCCTCACGATGTTTTCCTTCACCGCTAAGCGAATGCAAATCTACACATAACTTGAATATACAAGTCATTAGTGTAGGGCCGGATTTGAACCAGGGTGCGACTGGATGAAAAGCAGACACTGGAACCGCCGAGCCACGCCCGCTAAACATAAAGCTAAGCAAATGTTAATTAGTTGGGTCTAACTGTACAAAATTTTCTCTAAAACTTACATGAGATCAACTGATGAAAGATTTAAACATTGAATTAGTGTAAGCCCGGCTCAACTGCGGAGCATGGAAATAGCTTATTTGGCGATGCAGTTACACCGGCGAACGACGGTAATTGTATCTGCTTGTACAAGTTGTCCATCCTACAAATACACTACTGATGTTTTGCTGCACAAGGAGACAAACTTGTTCACCTGTATGCTTTTGATGCGTAACTTAGAGTTCATCTTCTATCGAAACAACAAAATTACGCCGAGCAATTGGTCTACTCCAATAAAATTATCATTTGCGCTGCTGATAAGACATTGGTTTCTCGTCAGTGACGGAAGACTATATTTGGACTTTGGAGGCGCATGTTAACACTGCCAGAGATATAGACAGGTATATAAGTATTATATCCGTTATGAAGTACCCACAACACAAGCGTTTGCTTAGTGTGGGGCTAGATGGCGCTGTGTGCAATGTCCCGGAATATTTATTTATTTTATTATTTATTATACCAATATTTTGTCGACAAAAACTACGAAAAACTTATCTATGTATATTTTTTTTTACATAAAATAGGCTCACGCTTGACTACAACTTGCTTGATGTTAAGCAACAAATTAATTAATAAACTTGCCTGTTATTTCATTACAGTTCTAAATGAAAAGATTTTTTTATGAAAAACGCTTTGCTCGCTTAATCTCGATATGTACGAGTACATGTGCATATGCAATTAATCAAGTGTATACAGAATCTCAGTGTTCCTAAAAGGAGTTCCATGACTTTTAGTTTTTTTATATCGTCTGTGAGCAAATATTTTGTAAAGTTTCGCTATTAAAGCGGACAGCTGCGGAATTTTTCCGTTTAGACGGAAGAATGTGTGGTGTTATGAGTTTTTGAGGTAAAAGTTAAAGGGGAACTTTTTGTAGTCACAAGTTAGGGAATTTCACAGCAATATCTGTAGTTTAGAATATAATAATTGTATTGAGTGAATATAGGGAGTACCTACAAAATATGATTGACTAAGGTTTTTTTTTTAACATAGTACGGCACAGTGTAGCTTATATCTACTGTAACTTTTATGCATATAAAAGTAAAAAGTAAAAGTAAAATTTAGTGTAGGTACTTATTACAAATGCTCTGCCTTCTGCTGTAATTAAAAACCGTGTTGCAGAAGGCAGTGTCTTCCAGTGGAAAATACAAAAAAATACAGTCTTATCTATCTTCTATCTACATATATCTATTACATACTAGTTGACGCCCGCGGCTTCGCTCGTATTATTTTGGGTTATAAAGCCAATGTATGACACTTCCAGTACGTTATACTACCGTGAACAGTTTGACCACTTGGTTTAATATAAACATAACTTTTTTTATTTACGAATCGATTGAAATGAAATAAACACTTAATGTTAAGTTAAAAATGCACCAACATGTGAGTGAAAACCGTAGACAAATCGGTTCAGCCGATTTTGAGTCTACAAACATAACGTTGCCAAACAGATTTTTTTGAAACATGATTTTTGTGTTCTATTGCTTCAATGAAAACCCCTCAACAATTTTTTTTCAATCGTCTTCAATGTACAGTCACCGACCTGCTACAGCTTTATTATATGTATAGATAATAAAGCTGTAACAGGTCGGTGTCTATTTTTTTGGTGCTAAATGAGAATAGTGTCTCCAGGCACTACTGAACCTGGGAACAGGACATTTAACTATCCTTTTTTCACTTACTCTTTTTATTCCTGGTATCTTTTTGTGGTATCTACGTAAGTATTTCTCTCTTTGAGTCGTATTTCCTCATGACTGAGGGTCGTGACTCCCCCGCAGAATTAATTCGTTAGGGGAGTTTTCATGGGCAGATACATCGTGGTGGGCGCCCAGGTCCTTCCACGGAAGACACATGTCTTCGGATATTGTGGTCCTCAAACATGTCGGTTTCCTCACGATGTTTTCCTTCATCGTTAAGCGAGTGCAAATCCACACATAACTTGAAAATACAAGTCATTGGTGTAGGGCGGATTCGAACCAGGGTGCGTCTGGATGAAAAGCAGACATATATAGATTGGCCATATTAGATTAATTGAAATGATTTTATTCATGAAACAGAACCGAAACATTTATTTTTAATTTTTGAGGGTACATAATAATTTTGCAATTATTGGAATCGTAAGTTAATAAACACTTAAAAATGCCTTTGAATGAGCTATGGCACTGTAATAAGCGAGAAAAATAATTATGGAATTTGTTTTGCTATGCAAAACTTGAAGTTACGTTGAATGAAGTTAGAAAATTATCTTTTGTTGACACTCGTAACATGCAAATGATTTTAAGTTAGGTAGGAAATGTTGAAGAAACAATGAAGCTTGTCTCAAATAAAATGTAATATTGGAGAACGGGGTAAGGAATATGACGGGATTAATTGGAACGAACTCACAATTATGTCGTCCCGCTTCCAGTTCGACCCACAAAAATGTCGCCATTGTCTACCGCCGCTGCGTCTTGATCGCCGATTTTTCCGGAGTATGTAGACCAAAAACTGAGTCTTGGTCGCCAACGTTGCCGGAGAAGGACCAAAAACTGTTCGTGATTCCTAGGTCCTATTGGGAAGCCTTGGATAATAAAAACTAGTTTAGTTTGGCGTGAGTGGACTGTATTTATGAAAGTATAATGATTGCGCGTGCGGTGCGATAGCCGGGTATCGACGTTCTGCCTGTCCCGCCGTTATGTTGGCAGCGGGATGTGACGCTCCAACAGGAACCGCTGAGCCACACTCGCTTTTTTTACGTAAGTATTGGATACACATTATTATATTGGAGACACAGAGACACAGACAAAAAAATCTATATGGTGTTGGAACGTGTTCTGTTATCAATTCTTAGTATCTCAAATCATTTTTTTTTTTAATATATCTTCAATGGTCAGACTTTCGACCCTTTTCAGTTTCATTATATGAATTACTGAGGATGGGACCCACACTAAACTGATTCGTTAGGGGAGTTCTCTTATTGCGAGGAGTATTGCTCGCTTATCCTTGAACCCCGTCTTTGCCAGAACGCAGAGACATCGTGGTAGGTTTTAGTCTCATTAGATCAGAAACTGACATACCCGCTGCTTTTCAAAATTGATTAATTATCTCTTGCTCGCGCTTTGCATTCGTTACTATAGACAGACATATGCCTTCCTTTTGAATCACTCTATCTATTTAAAAAAACTGCATAAAAATCCGTTCTGTAGTTTTAAAGTTTTAAGCATACATATGTACATTGTACATACATATACAGTCAGATGCGGGTAGCGACATTGCTTTATGCTGTATAGTTATGGAGATTTCATCAATTTGTCAGAAGATATGTTTTGCTAATATCTCATACGATATTGTTAGAGAAATATAAAACTAGTACCAACTTAATATCACCGCTGTTATTATTCTAGAACGAAGCCATATAAAGATTCCAGGTAATAATTCATTCATGCAAACCTGTGCAGTATGCTTGTTATAGATATTTTATGTCCCTTTTACGTACCTATTCACAGATGCTATTACAAGGAAACGATAAAATACGCGAAAAACGGAATGTTATTTTTTAATGTTATCATTTCGAGACTCTTAAAAAAACTTTTGTAAAAAACAAAATGTCAACTGTCGAAAACTCATTAAAAAGTTACGAAATGGCCTTTTCGATCTCGTTAAAATTTGAGACCAATTAGAGCGTGTTTTTGTAAATGCAACACGAGCTAGGCTAAGTACCCATTAGTAACCAGAATTCTCTTTAGGGTCGTTACTAAATGCCTTTTTAAAATATCTCATAGGTATTTGTTTCTTAAAAAAATACTAAATTAAAATGCTGATGAATAACGTATAAAAGTTTGGTTCATGCTTCAATTGCTGTGAAAAACCTATTTTTCCTCGCGACAATTTAATTATTTACAAACATTACAGATTTCATTTTAAACTTTTTACAAATTGTATATCTTCTATCTCTTCTTCTTTGTTTTTTTTCTTCTATTTTCCGTCGATTCCCACACTTTTTACAAACAAAAAGCTTAAACTACCGTTAGCGAATAATGTCATAAAAATAAGGTAGGTACATACATATGTAAGTTCATATCAAATTAAACTTTTAACTTAGCTAAAATACTGTCAGCAATATGCTAAGTATATCACAGCTAGTAAATCGTTGTCACTAGCTTTGGCAACCCTATCCATCACCTTCGTAATTAGACCCTAGGTTTCGAAATAACAGTGTTCAGCGTAATTCCTAGATTTCATCTCAAACGTAAATGCAAGCTCCTCTCGCAGAAAATTAGCGGAGCGAATGTTGTTCATCTTGGACGGCTTCGCATAACGATTAAGGTAAATCCTTTTAAATTAATTGGATGTTAAAAAAATATATACATAGATAGAGGAGGATCTGCAATAACTCCAGGCTAACGAGTGGCAGGAGGTGGTGCAGAACCGAGAGGAGTGGCGTCTCTTTGTGTCGGAGGCCAGGATCCACTTTGGTCCCAGCGCCACATTAGTTAGTTAGTTTTTATCTTAAAGCGTTTCATGTGTTAAAATTTGTGTAAAACAATGTGTTGATTATGTTCCTGTACATGACAACTGCTAGCATGCTGTGTGGGCAGGCGCGACACTAGAAAATAAAAAAAATATGTTAAGTTGTATTGTCACTTAATACGTTTAGTTTTTGGTTTAGGAATAGTTAAGTTTTATTGTGTTGTCACTGCCTTTGTGTATTGAAAATCAGAATTGCTTTTAAAATTAAATATACCTAAACTCGCACCTAATCGCAGCTTTTTTATTTACAATAATGATTTTAAGGTTAACCATGCGTAATATAATTGTTTTCACCACAGCTCACCGCACTATCAAAACGCAAACCATTAAATTGGTGCTAAAATTACAAATAAAGTTGGATATAAAATATGAATCTCTAAACATGCTGAACACACAGAGTACTACACAAAATCTAAATAAACAAATTTACTAATTTAGGTTGCATTAAGTCCTCACGATTCAAATCGGTAGACAGATAGGATATATCTATAGAAATAGTAGACCAAACTTGGTAGTCTGCCATACAAATTCAGCTAGTTGAAGATGCGCGTCCTTTCAATACTGTTCGTAGTTTGTTCTAATTTTATAACACGTAGAAATCAGTTTGGCATCTGCGTGAAATGTGTTTTATCTCCTTCTTACGGTATAGTACCGATGTCACTAACTATGACGTCATTCGCGGTGCCTATAAAGTAGTTAACTTTTGCGTGTTGTACTACTGTATTTAAAATTCTTTAATCCATATTTTAATTCAACACAAACCTTTATAAACAGTTTTAACAGTTTTACTCACATAAATTATCCCATGACACAAGCGTAAGCTTAGTATGGGGCTAGATGGCGCTGTGTGATATGTCCTGAAATATTCATTTATTTAGAAAGAAAAAAAGAAAATCATTTATTGTAGAGAATAATAAGCAAATAAGTACAAGCAAGAAATATAAATGTGTATATAAAACTACTTTAATAAAATACATATTTGCCACAATACAATCCCAACTCAGCATAATGCTGGCTGTATAGCAAATAGCAATTTACATTTGCGTATGTCATGTTTATACGCGTTAACCTAAGCCCTATCTTTCCAACCCTTAATTCATGTAAGCATTACTTAAGAGCGTGTAATGTTGCAGTGGCGAGTCCGCCGGGCGGCGCGGGCGCCCCTCGCGAGGAGGCGCCGCGTCCCCCGCCCCCCGCCCCCCGCAACGGCACCCCTCCCAGTAAGCACGACACTTCACTGAACATGCGGTTATTACAATAATTCATACAAATTTATTTTAAAAATCGAATGTTGCAGTTCGATTGTGACATCAGAAAAAAATTTTGAGGTAATATGTGTTTTGCTGTCACAGTCGCTCCGGTGTGATTGCTCCTTTGCGTGTGAGATTTTTTTTCTATTCCAAGAGTGGATTTTAGTCCATTTTTATAAAGTGACATTAGTGGTCCGAACCCAACTGATGTGTGCTGGGAAACAATTTTAAATAAGGAGTACAAATGTTATCCAAGCAAATACAAAATTTTCTAAGCACATTAATTAAATAATTAAGTTGAGTTTAAACAATTTTGATTTTTTTGATTATTCGCTGTTATCTGCAGATAGAATATTTACTTTCAAAAACTAGTAAAAGGGCAAAATATAAATATATTTAGCAAATTCACTACACGGAATTAACTTTATAGCAAATGTTTATGACATGGAATTCGTACTATCCGCAACGTCAAACCGTGCACGATCCAAAATATCTCGTTCGTTTCTTTATTTGTCGTGAACTGCATTTTACGCTTATTTTTATTTCTATATCAATGTTGTCCGTTCGTCTAGCTTTATTCTATGTTATTTGGTGTATTTTCCTTGAATATTTTTCAGTTACTGTCTGTTTAGCTGACCTGCAAGAATCGCAGTACGAAAATAAATCGTACCTATCGATGTGTTTATTATTTTGCTGCACGCGTGTATTTCACCGTACTTTGTAAAAAAATATTTTTTTACTTACTTATCATATATCTTTTTCCATATTTTCAAGTAAAATCAGAAATTGGCACATTATAAGCTTTGTCACACATGCACAAGCCACCACATTAGCTTTCAAATGCGCTCTTAAGGTCAATCACGCGTTTTTTCTCAAAAGAAGCTTCTAAATTTAAGCAAAGCTACTTATATAGTATTAACAACTATACAATGTGACGTGTAAAATGGCTTTATGAATAAATGATGATTAAGATTAAATAATGTAATTATCCGAATAAATAGGGGTGGTCCTACCAATTTTTGAGTAGATTTTCAAAAGTGCTACGCCCTAAACTTCACAGACAGAGACACACATGTATTTTTTTTGGAAAGTTTCTAATATTGCATTAATAAACAAATAAATGAATACCGATTTTATGGTGAAAATACACTGCATTTATACAACTTTTTTGCAAGTGTAGGAATATAACATTTTCATTCATATGCCATATGAACTCCACTCGTCATTATTTATAACCAGCCCACGTTCTCAGCCCACCTCTAACACACTGTATAAAGCCCCAAAAATTATTACGTATTGCAACAATCCCATAAAACACAACGAGAATCCCTCACCATCTGCCATTTCTCCAGCCAAAAGGACTTTTATATCACTACAAAAACCTGTCACGTAAACCTGATGTATATTTTATTCAAAGGTAACAGGGTATCTAACTTGTCAGCAATAAATAAAGTAATAAAGCTCCTCGTGAAAAAGTTACGTGATTATTGCGAATGTCAAAGTTCGACCTGATGTAGCAATGGAGCTTTTAGAAGCTGTTTCTTTTATTTGGGACCCTTTTTTAAGGACGCCAGCGGTATACGAGTTATTGACGCGTACACAAACATATTATATGAGTGACGAGCTTATTATAGGAGAGATGATCTAGTTACTGACGTGCTGCAACTTTTGAAATGAAATGAAATAGTTCATTGTTCATTTTAAATTGCGCAGATTTTATCCTGTTATATTTTACACATGAATTAAACTGTAGTTATTACTGTACAATTTCACTGCTGTGACAAAAACAAGGCTTATAATGACTTCTATTTTGAGTTTCTGACATATCGTCGAAACACGGTCGGTACTCATAAACAATCAGGATTGTTTATCTTGATCTGAATGCGGGATAGATAGTGCATAAGACTACAACTAGAAATTCTTCTTATAGGTATACTCTATTGTGTTAGTATAAATTACTCTTTAGTGAGCCAACTTGAATAACTTAGATTGAATAATGGATAAGACCAAGACGAAGATAAAAGTGGCCACTGAGGCCACTTTTATCTCGAATTAGCCAGATTAAAACAATTGAAAACCGCTAGTTATATACAAACACACAGTACCACTAGAAAATATAAAAAAAAACTTCGCAGCGCAATCCCGCTCTCAAAAAAAAATATTTCATATTATTCCCGGATTGGTAACCATAGCAGAACTACCCACTCCGTACAAGTACCCTCGTAGTTGTCATGACAACGAGAGAGTCAACAAATCCAAATAGCGGAAATACAGCCTGTGGCAGATAGCAGGAAAACTGGCCGATGGTAATGGAAACGGGACTGTAATGGCCGATTGGATCCGTACTTTCATACGTACAGATTCACTAGGTACCTATACATACGCCCTAAATATTTTTATGGTTTTTATTTGTCTAACTATTTAAAAAAAACTCTTGCAGTTTATTAAACTATTAAAATAATTAAGAACCCCTGGATATATGGTTACGGTTTCTATTTAAAAAAAATCTTGCCGTTTAACTATTTTATTTTGCCAAAAATAAAGTTCATCTAATTCTCTCTTACAGCGTGAAAGAAAAATAAGCTACTCAACAAACCTACTTACAAAACGTACCTCTTTTCAATTGTTTTTTATTATTTTTTTAATCAAAATTGAATAATAAACAAGAAAAATAAAGTCGTAGCCCTAATTCCCCTCGTAACAGGGTAAATGTACATACATTTAAGTATGCTAATAAAGAAATTTGAATTAAAAATTTAAACATAAATACATATATGTCAAATTATATTTATTGTATAGATTTGCATGCAACTTGTTCATAAGGAAGTTAGTAGCCATTTAAATTACTCAGACAATAAGCAAGTAACCTTGTATAGAACAAAGATCGTATGTTAGTGACAGGTTGAGAACAATTAAATACGCCTGACATGGATGCTGATTCTTTGCGATTGGAAATGGGAAAATTATTTTCAGAATAGCACAGAACAAGCCACAGAATTGTTGTAAAAATAAAATATACCTATTGTGGGATGGGCAATGGTTATTTTGTGCGTAAAGAAAAGTTGTTTACTGAAAAAGTAAAAATACCTAACACATTGTATTATTGTACGCTTAAAAAAATATTTTTTCGTAAATCGGTCTTTAAATGATAAGACTACTGATTCCCGAAAATAAAACAGTCATAACAAACATGTATATATGATTGTTGATAAAGATACCAGAAGCTATAAAATGGACAATCAAATAAACATACGCATAATAAGCTTTCATCAACAAAGCTTTTAATTCCTACTACAAGCTTCCAAGTTGAATACCAAAGGCATCATTTCAAGCCAAGTTGAAATATGAATGGAGCAAAATGTCCGAATTCAAGTCCGAATAACGGATGTTCTATCCACCAATGAGCTTATTCATGCAGCTTATTTAAGCTTTCAGTTGCTCGTTGGAATTTATTTAGCTGAAACTTAATATTTTATTCATGCTTTTAATTTACAAATTTGTAGAATGCTAGTTTTAATGTTGTGAAGAGAATAAATTAAGTTATGTGTTGCAATTAGTTGTCATAAGTATTCGCTTTGATGCTTATCATTATTAACTCTTTACTTTTAGAGATTAAGCTATAGTTTTATTGCTTTCATACAAAGAAAATTATATTAACTTTACTTCTTCATTGATTAATAAATCTCACAAAATATAAATGATGAACGAATTTGAATTTGAATTTGAATTTGAATTTGAATTTGAATTTGAATTTGACAGATTTACAAACATTCAGTAGGTATACACACACACATACATAAAATAAACAAATAAGTTTGCCCCAACACAGCATACTGGTAGCAAGCAGCGCTGGTCTTCCTTTGAGGCTGAGAAGAAGTACCAAGAATGTTTTATTTCTCTTAGTTCAAGTCAAGTAACCTACCTAACATCGATATTTTTTTTTTACGTAGGATAGGCCGTGCTTGACTACAGCCTGCCTAACGCTAAGCATTGGTGCAGCCAACACCTTACCTTACCTTACCTAGAAGATATATGTTTATCTTTGATCTATGTATCTCTACTCAAACCAACCTGCCTAAAATATACATAGATAATTCTTTATTGTCACACACATATAAAACAAAATTAATACATAACAATACTTACATAAACTACTCTAGTGCCACAAGTGGCGGCCTTGTTGCTAAAAGCAATCTCTTCCAGGCAACCATTATCTATATCTCCCTCACTGTATTATAGTTACCGTAAGGCATGATTAAAACTTGTCCAGCTAATTTTCGACATAATTATTGATGTAAGTGTGCTAGCCGGTTATTTCAACTAAATTTATATCTCCCTGTTCCAGAGCAAGGCGGCCTCACGATCGTGCGGCGCTCGTCCAGCCGCAGCAAGCCGGAGAGCTGCCCCACTCCGACCGACGAACAGCTGGACCAGCTGGATCTCGACACTGAGCACTTGCCCGCCGTCGACACGCCCGACGCCTGCGATAAGGCCGCACTTAGGTAAATAGATTTATTTACTCTAGATAGATAAATAGATTTATTATACTTTGTTTGTATAGTTCGGCAGTCGTAAAGACATGTCAGAGGCCCTTAGCGCGGCTTTATTAACTCTAGACACCAGAGTTTGCCACTCTTATTCGATAAGAAGAAGAAGATTCTAGATAGGCTCACGCTTGCCTACAACTCGCCTGATGTCTAGTATATATCATACTAGACATTAGGCACATATTTCATTCTAGTGGACGCCCGCGGCTTCGCTTGCATTATTTCAGGATGAAAAGTAGCTTATAACACTCCTAAGACTACATGCTACCTACATACCAAAAATCATGATAATCCGTTCAGCCGCTTTTGTGTGATGAGAGAGCGAAATAAACAGATAAACAGGGACACAGATGAACAGATAATCAGTCACAAATTGTAAAACCGAATCTTTTTTTTTCTAATACCTTCTATGTTTCGAATTATGACTCTCTTTCTTCAGCTTTATTAATATTATTAATATTCAGCTTTATTAAGCTTTATTAGTATTTATAGTGCTTACAGTAAGACAACTTTTTATTAAAACTCTGATATTAAGACAACACCGGCTAGTTGACAAAAGGAAAATTGGATCTTTATGTAACAAGAGGAGAAAGAACCAAATATTTGACATTCCAAGGGTGAGGACTAATTTTGGAAGACAGTGTGTTAGCAAGTTGGGCCCATCGCTGTATAATAAGATAAGCAAAATTATGGACATACCACACCAAACTAGGCATGAGAGCTCTACACGAGTGCATGAATTTCTGCTCACACTAGACTATGATAAAACTGAAGAATTTATGGAAATTAAAGTATAACACTCATAAACCACCGGTTGACAAGTTTAGTAACATAATCACAGTTTCACTATCAGTTACATACACATACACACACACACACACACACATATATAACATACACGCTCATCTAACTACAACTAAGACTCAAATATACACTATGTCGCCAAAGCACTTCTTATAACACGAATACGCTCCTTGACTGGTTTTAAAATCCATTTCATATTTATATTTAGGAGTTAAGAAACCTAGTCTAAAGTGTATTTTTAAATTCTGGTACATATTTTCGGAAAAATATCAAATTTAAAATACTATATTTAAATAGTTCGCCAAAACGCTACTTTGTCAATATGGCGCTGCAATCGAATCGGTGACGTCACTAACCTGTATTGATATCTGTGGCACATATCATCCACATACAATACGCAAGCAAATGACGAAAGTGCGATAGAATTTAGTGATTAATGTGCTACAAAATTAGTTACAAATTGTGTGCAGTTCCAAAATGTACAAATACGTCAATAAAAACTCCGAACAAACTATTTCTAAGTGTTCAAAAGAATGTCCAAGTGCACCGAAAGTGGCTGCAACTTTCTCGGAGGGATAACAATGACATAGGGAATAGTACAAATATTTTCTTCTATGAAGACTATTTCGATGTACATAAGTAAACGTAATATTGATACTTTTGAAATCCTTTATTACACTTAGAATGTTAATCTTTTTTATGGATTTGAGGTTATAATATGTACTTATATGTTGTTTGCAAAATGTCTCACTTAAATCACTTCGAACATTTCTATTCATTTCTATTCCGCTGTTTTGCATAATATTATTTAAAAATTGTAGCTACATACAGTCTTATGATTTCAATAAGCATTGCACTAAAGGTTCCAGACTAACTTGTTTGTTTTTTACAGATGGAAAATGACATGGTTAATTACTATCAGTACTATTTCACTTCCTTATGATAGAATTTAAGTTACCATTTAGGTGTTATTACTTTGCTGTTTATAATTTTTTTAGCTCCGCAGCATAATAATCGTAATTATTTTTGAAATATAATCCGACCATGATTGCGTCTACTTGGGGCAGGTTTCCGCTGTCTGTTTTTACAAAATCGTGGTTCATGGTAAAAGTTCTTGATGGAATTTGTAAAATTTCGCTAACAAATCACACAAAATAATGAAATCTTATCAAATATGTTTCGAAATATAATAATACACATGTAGGCAAACAATGTTGACAAGCTAGTGACGTCATTATAAACTCGACCAATCAGGAGCGTTTTGTGTCACGTGACAAGCGCTTAAAAATATGCATTTTAATTTATGGATTTTTTAATATATTAATTATTATTTTCAACTAACGGTAATAAATAACCACTTTTACACTCATATTATATACGGATGTCAGCAATTGACACTTTATTTTTCGCATTGTCAAAGAGCCTGTTGCATACAATATTTTTATAAGTACTAACAGGTATGTCTGGCTACATATATTATTTTGAGTCACATTTCCAGCCGCCTCATGTAAGCTAAATATAGCGTATAGCGTAGGCTTTAATACCCTGCTAATGTATGTACTTACCTTCATGTAGAAAATAGTAATTTTTTTTTTAAAGCGATACTGGTATCTCTAAATTTTATTGTTTACTGTCATGTCATTTCATTACTGTCATTGTCAAATCATAATTCTTGTGTTATTTGCTACCATGAAGTTAGAGGTAGAATTTGCTACCAAATTGTTATGTTCTTATGTTTCTATTTTAGGATATTTAGTTAGGTGTAACTTTCAGCAGGAGAAAGCCTGCCGCGGCAAGGATACTACAGCCCTGTAACACAGGATCCTTTGTGATACCTAGTACAGAGCTTAGTACACCTACCAACGTAGTGCATAAACTTTGTTATTGTCAATATAAAATCATGTAAGTATGTACGTAACACGTAAGTTGAAACAATAAAGACTTTGTATTTGTATTTGTTATTATATGTATAGATAGCATGACCTATTCTCCTGTTTGTCAAAACTGGCCACACAAAACAATAAACAGAGATGTGTGGATAGAAGATAAAGAGGCTTTTGCCCAACAGTGGGAACGGAACCAGCTCTGAATAATAATAGATAGGATCACGCTTGACTACTATTCGTCTGATGTCAAGTAACATAATCATTGATCTCACTTTAATCTATTACTAGTCTCTAAATTTACAATTATTCGCACATGTAACACATCAAACAAATTATGGAATATATAAATATAAAATGTAGGCGTGGATGTGTCCTGTGGTACTCTACATCACAAAAACAGTCTGGGCGTATTAAACTTTTCAAACAGGCTTATTTTTATAACCTTTATAAGTCCCAACGGAATATGGCAAATTAAATGTCACAAACTGCTTTCAACAACATAAATAATTATCGCCTTTTCAAAATCCCTGAGGACAAAGAGTGAATTAAGGATAGTACTTTATGAATTCTATGAAACAAACTTTTTTATTTGTAAGCAAGAACGGACATATGAGTTTTAATGTCGAATAGTAACGCACAATAAGTTACGGTATCGAATCGTGCGTCGGTATTCGAAATTTAAAAAGTAAGTAAGACTCTTGACTTCTTGTTTATTAATACAGTCAAAAATTGCATACAATCATATCTCAATAACATACCTAATTAATAATATCTAAAGTTTAACAAAAAAATATTTAATCAGCTGGTTTTATTCTACCTAAGAATATGTGACTGGTATATGCAAGGACAAACGGTCTGACTTACGGATTCTTGTTAGTTTAGGATGGTTTAGAGTCCGTAAGCCTTTTGTACTTCAAATAGAAGAGCTAGTTAGAAATATAACAGATGTTTAAGCTTAGGACATTAATGTGGATAGATACATAGTGCCAGTTAAGACACTAGGCTTAAGTTTTAATATTATTTTTGTAAATTTCTGTATTGTGCTGGTGTTTTAATAAAGTGTATATCTATCTATCTATCTACATAGGTAGGTATGTATAAACAGTGGAGCGGTTTTACCCGCATTCATCTGTTTACCTAAGTTACTGTTTTCAAATTAATCCAAATTTTGGGTCATTTTATTAGCCACGCAATAACGCCTCAATTTAAAATTAAAATAAGAAAGCTTTTTAAAATCTATGAAGACTTAACTGTATTTAACTTAAAATTAAAAATAAATTAAAATGATAAGACACGTGAATTTTTTATCTCATCCAAACTTCATTAGAACTTCAACATCTATCGATTACAACATTCTGCAACTTTCATTACAAAATATAAACCAAAAACAACATAAAACTAGCAACTATTCTGCAGTTAAACCCTAGAATTATTTTAGGTTACACGTTAACACTATATTTAGCTTAACAGAATTAAACTTAGTTCTATTTATAGTAAGTCCGCAGCCTAATATTTGATCTAAGCTCCAAGTCACACACCAACTTATACCTTGCCAGGGGCCCAGAATTCGTACAAAATTCATGACTTACGCATTGACATAATATAGTGTAGGATCGGCCTGAAACATACTTAGATTTCTTTAGAAAATGCTAAATAGTAATTTTAATCAGGAAGTACTAGAACACAGGTTATACATAGGTGTTATACATAGTATAACAAGGACTGACTGGCGTCGTGAGTTTCCTTACCACCTAAAGGACTTCTGAAATGGTTAAACGATTGCAGCTTTATGTCAAACAGATGGTACCTACTATTAACTTATTATCGGACCCAAGAAAGTGCCTATATTTACATTCACGGCATTTTTTTTTTCCACTGTCGCTCATTCAAAGTCTTACCGCTATGGCGGCAGTTGCGTATCTTTGTTAATAATAACCTCTGGCTGTTGCACACACTCAATTAGTAATTGTGAGTACTCCGTGCGTTAGCAAAATGGCAAGCTAACGCCAGTCTATTATCATGCTCTGTCAATAAACGTATACATTCTCGTTGACTCAGAAACCTTGTACCTTCAACATCGGGGCAGGTAAACGACGCTTTCATCAAAATGTTGTACGTTTCACAAAACACTCGCATGTTTTATTTGGTTTCTGGGGTCGAAAGTAAGCAAACATACACTCTGCATTTTTTAATAAAACGCTGACGTTTGAATAAACTTTATTTTTCATTTAGAGAGTTACGACAGTGACACTTTGGAAAAAAGAATCCTGTTTCTAAAAGTTGCAATTTAGGGGTCGTCAAATCCAAAAGAAATAGGTTTCTTCTAAGCAAACGTACATATCAACTACAGCAGTGCTTAACATCAGGCCGGGTGTAAACTAACATGACCTTATTCCATGTCAGTAAAAACTAGTACGGTTTTGTGGCGCCACCATCGCCACTCACTCACATCTCTTTACTCTTCATAAACCTATCTGAAGGACTATATTTTCATTTAACATCTAAAGGCTAAACTCTATTGTCCCGTCGAGGCCTAAACTAGGCCGTTTATTTTGTCTTTCTTATATTTTGGGAACAAAGCAGCAATAATCTGGACAAGGGAAATCCCTCGGCTTATGACAGTGGAAAGATATTGCCCACATATAAAAGCCAGAATATATATATATAAGTAAATATATATGTATATGTAACATTAAAAAATGGCAGACAGTTTGGCGCGCCAGAGAGTAGATATATACATAGCAATAGGAGAAATTATATACAGAATGCAACGACGATAATGATGATGTTAGAGACCAAAAAACGATTCGCTTATTTTTATATATTTTAGTTTTGACAATCACTTGAAACTTGTTCTCGTATTTAGGATTTATACAAGAGACAATTTGGTTTGCAATATTTAATCAAATGCCCTGATACATATTTATTAAGACGTATAATAAGATTGTTTATTTATGGAACTTTCGTAACTACAAATAGCGATAGTAATATTCGAAATTCTTGCTTCCATCACCATCCCTTTACCATCAAATACTGAAGGAAACTGTGCGAAGTTCAAAAGCATTGTTCGTATTTGTGTTCCCTCAAAAGCCTTTAATACAACCTCTTTACATTATATATGTATCTATCGTCTATAGGTTTGGGTAACAATATCATGTTTTTTAAGTCAAAGATAACGTAGATCAAACGTAGCTGAAGGCACGAGGTAGTCTTTGGCATCTTCTATGAGGAGCTTTGAGTTCTTATATTTTACTATTTGAGTTCTTACATTAAATTTTACGTTATTAATTGGACTGTAAGATAATATATTTTACGGTTAACGGCGAAGGAAAACATCGTGAGGAAACTGACAAGTTTGAGGACTATAATATCCGAGGACATGTGTCTTCCGTGGAAGGACCTGGGCGCGCACCGCGATGTATCTGCCCGAGAGAACTCCCCTAACAAATTAATTCTGCGGGGAAGTCACGACCTAAGGGTAGTGAAGGGACGTTAAGAAATACAACTCAAGAGAGAGAGTAGTGGTCGATTGAGATTATTTTACTAAAATATCAAAAGTCTTTTATTAATAGTAGAACTAAGTAACAGGGCTAAAATAAACATTTCTAGACGTTTTAATGGTACTTCTAAACAATCGAGACGGACAATTTGAAGCCTATAATTAAATCGATCTATTCTTGTAATTGTAGTCTTTTGTCAAAGAAAACTAAAACTGCGACAATGATTTTGGACTAAGATTTAGTAGTGAATTATTTTTAGACTTATATCTAAATATATAAACTCAAAGGTGACTGACTGACTGATTGACTGACTGACTGATATAGTGATCTATCAACGCACAGACCAAACCACTGGACGGATCGGGCTGAAATTTGGCATTCAGGTAGATGTTATGACGTAGGCATCCGCTAAGAAAGGATTTTTGGAAAAGCCGCGTTTAAAGGGGTGAAATAGGGGATGCAAGTTTTACTTCTTAATACGAGCGAAGCCGCGAGCAGCCACTACTCTAGTCATAAGATTGTACAAAAAAATTATTATTGATTTGTTATTTATTACATAAGTGCAAGCTTTACTAAATCCAATTCGCCTGCTTATATTATTATAGTCATATATACCTAAATCTCTATATACATACGTACATATATTACATAACATTAGATACTTACATGATTTGATTGTTTCATTATATTCAAGAGATTATAAAACAGCATCTTACCAACCGACTTCAAAAAAGGAGGTTATCAAGTCTTCTTTTTTTTAATATTCGAGGTGATATTAATTATTTTTTCACCGATTATTGACTACTTTGTAGGTGGCAAAATTAAATAAAATATCGTCTTGGATAAAATATATCAGCTATAAAAAGTCTGCTTTTTTTCAGTGTATTTTTTGTCATTATTTAAAATACAAGAACATACAATATGCCTGTTTTGTATGTTGCGACTACCCTGTTAAAAGCAGCAAGCAATAGCTTTAAAAAGACTATTAAAAATTAAAACAAACCTTCCAATTACTCAACACTGAGAATATTCTAGTATCCCTAAACGTTGAAATGAAAGGGTCCCATTAGTGTAAGCTACTCTCACCCTTGTCCCCAAGTCATAGTGATTATTATTCCGACTGTCACTGATCCTCTGGAGAACATGATTGATGAGGTACGAAACATTACGAGCATTTCTCTACACAGGGTTAATTGAGGATTTTGTAAATAGTAATAGCATTTTCAGCGTGCAGCGCTCGATACTAGTGACACACACATAAACACAAACACGTAATCAGTAAAAATAAAAGTTTCGTCGGTAAAAATATTGTTGAAAGTGCGGTGCAATTATTCGTTTATTGAATCTGTTCTTATCAGGTAAGCACGCTCCATCTTAGGCCTTAGCCTTTGCTTACCATCAGGCAAACTATGGTCAGGTGCAAACCCTTTCTAGTTAAAAAAAAACAATATAATATATTTTTTGTCATATAAAGTAATTATTGATAAGTATGCTTTTTTATCAATCAATCAAGTCTATGTTTTTATAACATTATTACTAGTTTATTCCAGTTTGCTAAAATACCCACAATTTGTATTAGCTCAGGACATTCTCACAAGATTATATGTATTTCTTTAATACCCTGTATAAGATCTCGTGAAGTGTTGAAAATAGCCTAATGGACGCATCACCACGCCCGCCTAGACAGAGTGGGTGTTTTTCGGCAGAAAACTGTCAAATGATAAGTTAGGACTACTACAATTTACTAATATTAATAACCGCTAAATACTCACAGGTACGTTATATGTTTGAGTCCTGTTATATTTAACACAAACACAATATTATTTATTATATGACAGGCTGTAGCCAACAAACATCCAAGAAAAAAAATAACACTCATAAACAAAGTAAATCATTATCATCACTAATCTAATATGTGTACTTCAATAGAAGGTAAAGCATTTCAATTTTATTATCATTATTAAAATAAACTCTCAGGTACTCTTCTTTAACACTCGAATACACACCGTCTAAAATGATATAAGTAATTAACTTTTTTTATTTACACATACCTACTTACTGTAATTTTATTTTAATAATAATGTTTAATCAAGTACACGCATCTTCTTCTATCTATCAAAACCACAGTGTTTCTTGTGTTGTCTCAAACAACTTGGTGTATGTACTTAACTGTCAAGTGTTAAAAAGTTATCTATACATATAATAAAGCTGAAGAGGGTCAAAAATCTGAACATAGAAGATATTGGATAAAAAATGTGTATACTTTATATCGATAATAAAACACTTTACAGCAGTTTTTATAACTTCTGTCTGTTTATCTGTTTCTCTGTTAGTTTATTTATTTTAACGCTCACTACGCAAAAAACGGCTGACCGGATCATCATGTTTTTGGTATGTAGGTAGTGTGAGGTTATAAAAATAGTTCTTAGGCTACTTTTTATTCTGAAATAATGCGAGCGAAGCCGCGGGCGTCAACTAGTTTCTAATGTTTATGTAAAAACAAAACACGTTTCTTGTCATGTAGGTTTGTACTTCTGTGGTACTTATCCCACTGCCTGTTCCCCACCTATCAGCAGTCGTATTTTCGCCCGATACGGCCGCACCAAGTGCCCGCGGCCATCGAGATTGAATTGCCACTCTCATGTTCTGTTATTCTTTGTTTTATTTGCACAATCCCACCATTTTATTTATCTTTTACGCTTTGATGAGATCACACTTCATTGGGCGAACAAAATGGCCGACCATTGTTCTGAGTGCGAGCTATTGTGTGGAAAAAAATGGTGTTGTCGTTATGTTTAGGCTGAGTAATCGTTTGTTATACATAAAATTTTTGATGATGCTAAATTAGAATCTCCCTTAGTAAAAAAGAATGGATAAAGTTTAATATAAACATTTGTTATTAATTAATTCAATGTTTTTTGCAAGAAATATAAGCAAATTATGTGCACACATCAAATAAATTCATGAAAAAAAATCGTGAATAGTTTTATAACACAACCATCATTAAATCAACAACGACCACAATAAAAATAAAACTTACACAGATTAGCAATAGCCAATTTCTTATAGACATGTGATTTCAATAAGAAAGTGTGATGAAATTTCTATAAAAAAACCACTAAACACTCTCATAAAAGTGTACTTAGGCTCCTACAAGTTTTTCTCAAAGTTAGGACGTGCTGAAAGTTGCTGAAAGTTTCATGGTAAAGATGACATAGTGTTTAAGTTTCCATTGTATGTGAACGGAAAACTTTGGCTGCGGTTTTTCTTGACAAAACTTTGGTCGATGAAAACATTAGAATGACTAGGCAATATAGTTAAAAGTATGCTACTCTGAATGGTATAAACCTGAAGGTATAAACCTATACTAGTGGGTGCTCGCATTAGAAAGTAAAACTTGCATCCCCTATTTCACCCTTTTAAAAGTGACATTTCCAAAAACCTTTTCTTAGCGGATGCCTACGTCATAACATCTACCTGCATGACAAATTTCAGCCCGATCCGTCCATTGGTTTGGGCTGTGCGTTGATAGATCACTTGTCAGTCAGTCAGTAAATCATTCAGTCACCTTTGAGTTTTATATATAAAGATGACATAGCTACATATATGTATATAAGGAAAAAATATACATAAGTACTACAGAAAAAAAGTTTTGAATCAACCATCATTAATAATCTAAAAAATTGTATTTACATGCTTGGTACGAGGCGTAGATAATGGAAAATACTAACACAGTATCATGTATTGTACCTACTAAATAAAATAAAAAAAAAATAAAATAATAGACATTTATTTCAGGCTGAACCCATAGTTACTAAAACTAATTTGGACAATGTAAAGGCCAAGTTAACTAAAATTACGTCTAAGATGAAGATAATAATACTAAATCTCCATGTCCTTGTGAATATGAATTGAATTGAATAATCTATATCTTATTAATATTTCATTAAGTAGGTAGTAAATTATCGTAGAAAAACAGATCAATGTGTCGTGATAGTATTATGAGTTAAGTCATCAGCTTTAAATGGTTTGAGGCATTTTTCCTATGGAGATAAAATAGATCATAGGCTTGGCAGATCATTATAAAGTTATCCAAAAAAATATGCTTAGGTGATAAATCATTCAATCGCCCAAAATTCTTAACAGCAAAATTCAATCAATCGATGTGAGGTCGCATACACAATTTGATTCCGCGGGTTGAGGTCCCAATCCCGACTAACCCTTATCCGCTTTTAGGCGCCCGACGCCCTTTATACAGCTCAAATTGCATTTAGCTGGAATGGTACTATCCAAGTCAAACTTTTACTTACTCGTATATTGGTGGTGCTATTTTCGAATGATTCGTTGAATAATCATCTTCTTCTTTTTATCGAATAAGAGTGTCCAACTCTGGTGTCGAGAGTTTTAAAATATCGTTTGAGTACAAATGCATTGCTTTGGTTTTAAGTATCAACAAAGTTCTAACAAAGAAATTTAAATAATTATATTTACGAGTACATGTTTTATACATGACTGGCAATAAAACATTGTTTTAGGTAGGTAAAGTAATATTTTTCTCGTAAAAAGTTACTTGAAGAGATTGAATTGCCTGGGTCATTTGATGTCAAATGTTGTTTTGAGATAAATACTGATTTAAATATTTTTCAAAACACAAACCCATGTCAACAAGCCGCAACCAAAATATTAAAAAAAATTTAACATGCATTTGCATTTCTTACAAAGACATTCTGTGCCTCTCGTATAGTAATTTATCTCCACAATATATTTATATTGTTTTTTTCTTGTCCACAGATTACGATATCTCCTAAGACAATTAAACCGAGGTGAAATATCGGCAGAGACTTTACAAAAGAACCTTCAATATGCTGCGAAAGTTCTAGAAGCAGTCTACATAGATGAGACCAAGTAAGTATTAGTTTCTTAAGGCAGTTACGTTTTATATTATATCTGGTTTATCGTTCATTACACGTCTCGAACTAAGGAAACTAACTAAGGAAAATGTTGCGATAAAAAAAATAGCACTGCATTGTTTGTATCCGTAAAATATTTACTTCTTTTTTGTGACACTTGCATTATATTAAAAATCTTGGAAGTTAATAATATGCATTCAAAGAAGTAAAATATTTGTTTTAAAATGTTGATGAACATAAAAAAACTAAACAAAATATGTAACATTTGACTCCAATTTATTCTTTAAGATTTTATTAAATCCTTCAATTTTAAAACCAACTATTTAGTGGCGCTGAGCAAAGCGGTTTTCTTAAATTTTTATTGTTGTTGTTTCTAGAAGACTATTTCAAACAAAATTACTGACTATAAGACTAATGAAGAGATTTTAAGCAAAGTTTGCGTTCGCGTCTAAAGGCTTTGCAAACTCTTTTGTCTCGACTTTTTTGTGAAGCTCGCCCGAAGTAATTTAAAATTAGTCCAGTGTTGAAGTTAAAACGGGATTTCAGTCTTTTCTGTAATAAAATAATCTAATTTGAGACGTGTAGTGAAACTCGTTAAATTTGATCAACGAATTGAGATATTATTTCATGATTTGTATGTTTCAGATAGTAGCTGCCTGATTTCTGTTATTTAACAGCCATTATTTATTAATTCAATATTATTTTTGTGGGATACAAATATCGTATTTTTATCATTCCATTGTTCTGTTTTTTTTTTTACTTATTTCGTTTTCGTTTTGATTTGTTTTTAGTTGGAGTATTCTGTTTTTGTTGATGTTGTTTTATGTTATTTTGCAAGGTTTTTTTTCGTAAAATTGTTATTGAAAACAAGAAAAGAAAAATAATCGATGACGAATCCTATATACAAAACTAAAACGTACGAGTACAATATTTAGATTATCTAGAGGCAGTTAGATGGAATTATTTTTTTTGTGATTTTAGACTAATTTCTTTTTCAAATTAACTAAATCTAAAATTCTCTTACTTTAACCTAAACTGAAAAATCATTTATTTACAAATATTAAAGCCAAAAATCAACGCTTTAATAAATCAGCTTACAAAATAATCTAAACTACAAACTCTTAATTGTCTCAAGGCATTAAGATCCAATTACGTCTGTTAATTAATTTGTAAATAAAACTTTGTAAATCAAGTCTTCTCGAGTCAAGGTCAGTTTGTTCGTCTGAGACAGTAATGAGCCCGTTTAGGGAATACCCGAAGGGAAGGTGCGGACGTAATAAGTTGTTAGCGAAGACGATTTATCGATTTTTAATGTACCTACAAAAAAATGCTTGTTAATTAATAGGTAAGACATGGTAGCGGCAAATTGATATAAAAAGTAATTCAAACGTTTATTGATATGACCAATTTCATCAGTTAATTGCTCTTCGATTTGATAAACTAATCATGAATAAAATCGGATAATATGAGCATTACATTACATATTCTTCATAAATATAAAAATGAATCATATACCAACACATTCACATGCAAAATTTCGGTGCTATAGAATTTGTTGCTATATCAAACACAAACTAAACCAGCACCATACCAAAACCAGTGACTGTTCCGTGTTCTTATAAAGAACCTGGAACCCAAAAGTCGCCTGACTACGTTCCCCAAGGCGGGGCAAATTAGATTGAAGCCTTAATCATGAGCTTGAACAAGGATCCAGGTTAATTAGGAGGAAAACGCCGTTTTCGGGTAATTTTGCCCTTGAGAAGCAATTTTGGAGCCGTTGAGAACATTCTGGCAACATTTTCAGAATTGAAATTGGAGGGGGAACATTTTGGAAAATTTTCCCGAATGTGTGCGATCTCGAAACAATTTGTGGGAAATGTTATGGGGTCACGTTCGGGGAATTAATTGAACAGTGGTTTACTAGTCGTAAAAGCATTGGCGGGTTATAACTGTTATGTGGTTACACTTTCAAACACACAATAAAGATTATGATAATTAATGAGATAAAATTCTTATTTTAATGTAACATACACAAGAAGATAAAAACACTCCTTAAGTGACATATACTTGGTTTTAAAAGCAATCATTTATCTCAGGAATAAATGATTTATCCATGTCGAAATTTAAATTTCCCTGTATCCTAAAATATTGTTGAATAAATGTGTATTGAAAACATTATGTTAAGAATTAAGAACACATTTTCAAATCTTTTAAACTCGCATAAAAACACAAAAGATTACTTTAAACCTACACCCCAGACATGTCTTGTTTATAATTGCCAAAACAAACGCACGGTTCTAATTTCATTAAGTCAGTGCGAAGTCGACAATCCGCTTAAAGCAACCAATTCGTCTTGTTTGTGTCCTCGTGGTTACAACCATGTACCCACGGTTGTAACCAGTAGTACTCAGGTGGGATTATTTAAATTGGAGGTGTGTAGTTTGTTTAGAATGTTGGGTTAACAAAATGTGTTTTAAACACAATACAAGTGTCTATATCTTTACATATTATATAGTTAAAGAGGGTCTAAAATCTGAACACAGAAGTTATTAGAGAAAAAATGTATATGATGAAGATATTGTTCCATTTTGATAAAAAAATACCGAGCAAACATAAGTGTGTTCAAGCTGAATTGGATAATGTCGTGTTAAATTGTATTTTCAAATAGTAGGTAGTATATATGCTAAATATACCGATATTATAACAACTTTAATAAAACTTACACTATACTTCTACTTCTTTCTATCAGTGTCGTCCTTTCTCACAACATTTTAAAGCAATAAAAACTATATTTTAATATTTTGGCATCGATAAAAACGCATTAAAGAAAATAGATATGAAACTGTAATGTTGGCAATAAATTTTAAAAGAGCAATTCTAGCGAAGCATTCCAGATATACATAGAGTTTACATTTAAGTAGTATGTATAAATTTTAATATATTTTTATTGATACTAGCAGTTACTACACATAAATTAAAATTAAATATGTAGTAAAAAGCCCAAAATTATTATAAAGAGAAAATACGGAAAAACCTTGATAAATAAACGCAAAAAATGTTTTCAGGGGTAAAAGTTGCATGTCCTATTAACTTAGACGTTTTTAAACTAGTACAATATTTTTCCAATAACTTTCTTCATGGCGCGCACCAATAAAATAAAGCCAAAGTAATTTAAAAGGCTTCAAGTTTCTCGTTTAAAAAAGAAACCGTATATGTACGTATTCGATTCAAACTAAATTAAACCAAGAATCCGGTAAAATGTTACGCGAATTAGAACCGACTGGCGTTTAATTTATCGGAATATTGAAAGTCTTATAAAAATCTTTGATGTTCCTTTAATTTACTTATTCCTTTATTATAAGTAAAGGAATTATTATATTTGAGTTAAATTATTGCTTAATTTTTTCTTAATATTTTTGTTATTTTTAACATCCTTCGCAGTAATTTTAAATACGTGTATATAATTTATTCTATCATAACATATGTATCTAAATCAACATCATACTCAAGTTCATGTTACACCAATAGCAACTAGGCTGCGATCTTGAGGGCGGATGTTGCTGCGTCGCCAGTGATTGTGTTTCACACAGGGATAGGAGGGCGGTGGAGCAGCCAGCAGTTCAGCACACCACTCTCCACGCCCGGCGTCTGCGAACTCCTTGCTGGACTCGCTCACAGAAACCAAACGAAGCAAAGTTAATATTACAACATCGCCGACATTGGCCAAGTAGTCGCGAATCCCTTCTGACCGATCTGCTAGGTCTTTCTGTTCTGTTGAAGCTTCAATTCTTACCTATCCTACTGTTAGATTAGACTCTTTAGTGTCTTCCCGGATTATTTTGCTGTTAATGTGAAGTGTCATGAGTTTGTCTTTATATGAACTGTGGCGTTATGACTCGAAAACTAAGAAAGATGGAGTAATAACGAGCACTACTACTCCTGCCGTTTACATAGCTATTATTTATTATCAAAAAATAGAATCCTTTTTTTTTCATTAAATACAGAATATACATAATATGTGGCTATTTGGAGCCATTGAGTTCTTTGTTGGTTACATTTGAGATTATTAATCACCTACGATTTCCTAGTTTTCGAAACTCTAACCACTGTTTGTATAAAACTCCCTCATGCTACTACACTTTGAAACCAGGTTTTGTTTCTTCAGGTATTTTAACGTGGTCCGGATAAGTTACGCTCGTCTATTGTCGCTTGTGTGTGATGCGTAACTTATTCTGTAGAGATAGATTAGACCTGGATCTTAGTCCCATGTTTGCCCTTGTGCCGTTTCTCCCTTGTTGTTTGTTCGTCCTTGTTTCGTTATCTTCGTCTTCTCCAGGCATGCTGTTTTGGGTAACCCCTCTGCATTTTCTAGCTTTTTATTCAAATTTCAGTGTCTGTTTCATTTGTTTGTGAAAAGTCCTTTCCTTTCAGAGCATCCGGTTCTTTTATAGCTGCTGCTGCCCCTGCTTTCATATTACCTTTACTTCATTTTTGGTCTGAACGTATTGTTTGATTATCATATGTATTTTATTCTAGGTATATCTAATTATATAATTTATTCTGTAGTTTGTACATATTTTTTATCTAAGTTTTATTCCTTCCAAGACTGTACATTTACGATGTATTTTGTAATTATAGTTTAGTACTGGTTGTCATTTTAATGTTTGTCATACCTTGTTTCCGCTTATGTGGTTGAATTGGTTGTAGAGATTGTCATGGGAGTCATTTTTGTCTAAATTAGTATTCTCATAGCCGACTCAGAGAATTGTCAATTTTTTCAAGTTACAACAACTTATTCTGCTCTGCGTTTAAAGACCTTTAATAATGACCAGCTGAATGACAACCAATACTCCCAACATTCCCGTTTTTAAATTCTCCTTGGTACATCCTTATATATAACCTCTCCTTTATGGTTTGTCCCCTATGACTCCCATTGACGTGGTGTTTCATTTTAGACCGGCAGTGGCGCGCCAGCAGTCGGCCCCAACCCTGGTGTTTAGGTGTGTCGATGTTGCCAGTAAAACTTAGATTCTATTGCCATTTCAATAAGGTTAGATTTCGAAAAACAGGACAAAAAATTGAGAGTATTTGACACAATATTGGGATTGTTTACTAAAACTTGTCGCCAAAAACTTTAATATTAACAGGACTTCTGATCACTTTTAATAGATAAAAAAGCTACTGTGAACACGTTCGAGTAATTTAGTTTTATGCTGACATATACCTAGTCAGGTCATAAGTATTGTCACACAGTAAAAACTTTTCTTTTAGAATGCTGGCCACAAAAAAGTATATTGAATTCGAATTTCGTATTGTTCATGAAATTAAAAATGTTTACTTTTTAGAATTTTACCCATTTTTAAATATGGAGTGGACGCTTAAAGTATACCGTGTTGCAGTTATTGCATTGCATCGTTGCGGTTACGCACCAATTCAAATTTTTGACATACTGAAAAATTTGAATATAACCAAAAGATTCGTTTATCGTACCATCAAACGATACAATGAAGACTCTAGTGTAGATGACAGGTCAAGAAGTGGTCGCCTTCGGTCTGTTAGGACTCCAGCAGTGATAAAAGCTGTGAAGGCGCGAATTCACAGAAATCCCAAACATAAGCAGAAACTGTTGGCCCTTCAGATGGGGTTAAGCAGAACCACGGTGAAAAGGGTGTTAAATGAAGACTTAGGGCTTCGGGCATATCGAAGAAAAACAGGACATCGTTTGAATGCTCGTCTAATAGACCTGAGACTGAAGAGATTCCGCGCTTTGTTGAAGCGGTACGCGGGAAAAAAATATCGGGAAATTCTTTTTTCGGATGAAAAAATTTTTACCGTAGAAGAGAGCTACAACAAACAAAATGATAAGGTGTACGCACACAGTAGTGAAAAAGCGAGCAAACGTATTCCGCGTGTCCAACGAGGTCATTTTCCATCCTCGCTCATGGTATGGTTGGGAGTTTCTTATTGGGGCTTAACAGAGGTACATTTTTGTGAGAAAGGTGTAAAAACGAATGCAGTTGTGTATCAAAATACAGTCCTGACGAACCTTGTGGAACCTGTTTCTCATATCATGTTCAATAACAAGCACTGGGTATTCCAACAAGATTCGGCGCCAGCTCATAGAGCGAAGAGCACACAAGACTGGCTGGCGGCGCGTGAAATCGACTTCATCCGGCACGAAGACTGGCCCTCCTCCAGTCCAGATTTGAATCCGTTAGATTACAAGATATGGCAACACTTGGAGGAAAAGGCGTGCTCAAAGCCTCATCCCAATTTGGAGTCACTCAAGACATCCTTGATTAAGGCAGCCGCCGATATTGACATGGACCTCGTTCGTGCAGCGATAGACGACTGGCCGCGCAGATTGAAGGCCTGTATTCAAAATCACGGAGTGACCTCCGTTTTGAATAAACTTTATTGTCATAAGAATCTATGTTTTGTTAAGTTCATTTTGGTATATAAATGGTTACGTATAGAATAAAGTTGTTTCAATTATTTTATATCAAACATGTGACAGAATTTATGACCTGACTAGGTAGATTTGTGTCCAAGCACTTAAAGTACTCGTATAATACTAACAAACTACTTTACTTACTTCAGTTTTTAAGCTAAGTTTAAATAGCATATTGTCACATGATTTGGAAAGGTGTGCTATTTTATGAGTTAATATGATTCTGTAATTATCATTGTATCTTTCTCCTTTTATATATTTATGAAACAGACAAATCTCCGATCAATTTATACCTTCGTTGATATCGGTTTATAGTATTTTACGTAAACAGCTAGTTTTCAAATTATTCTCATTCCGGGAACTAAATTGGCCGAGTTGTGACCGAGTTGAGATGGCAATAGAAATGAAATCCCGACTAACATCCCGATCGATCCCGCTTCACCGTGTCTACTGTTGTGTGCTATATTGCTTTCTATTGTCAATGCTACACTAGCCTATTAACATTACTTACTACAACGCTTATTTGAGTCAGTTTTAAAGCCATATATTTGACTATTTATACAAGCATGGAAGGTATACATTTTTAAGAAAATACTATTTACTAGTAGGGCCAGCTACGTGCATGTAGGAAAATCTTCCAATTTTTCTTATTGATACTTAACACAGTATTCTCCATAACCATACTTTATTACTAGAAATTATTATTTTGGGATTTATCTTACCCGCGATAGTGTTTCGTTACGATATTATTTATATTACTCATTAGATAAAAAAAACATTTGAATAGATACGGAGTCAATCAGTCAGTTTCAAAATTAATAATAGTTCTGTGAAAATATTTGAAGTTAACCGAATGAAAATATACGAGCATATTAGAAACGGCACGGAATGATAAAATTATTTCGAATAAAATCCTTTTAAAAAAATAAGCCTTTTTAACCATCTGTCTTTTTGTGTTCCGTGTCCAGAAATAAATTGTAAGGGAATTTATTTGCACATTCGTAACTTTAAACTTTTTTTACGTGGGATAGGTTTACGTTTGACTACAGCCTGTCTGATGTTAAGCATTAAGAATTGCATTCGTAACTTAGTGTGGTTGCTTGTATTTTTCTTAAATGAATTAATTATTTCCTGGATAAATGAACAGGTTTAATCCCACTCGTATACCATAATGATGTGTCATGATTTTTCCGATTTTTTTATAACCAGTGAGAAAAACAAGAACCTCCCTAACTTAAGCAAATAGTTTGTATTTTTGTTTAGATTTTCATAAACATCAAGACGTTAAGTTTTACATGAGATTTTGACACATTCGTTCAAATTCCATAGCAAAATGTAGTACCATTAAATTCAATAGAAAGCAATGTACATCTACTAAACTTAGCACGTAGCATGATATTCCTACAAATAATAAAATCATACAAATCTAGCAAGATGCACGTAAAATTGCCATATACAAAAATTAATTCAATGTCATATATAAAAATAACATAATTAATTGCAACACTAAGTTAATAAGAAATCGTTTTACTTACTTAAATGATTAATAAAGCATCAAGTGATTAGTAAATAAGATTTTTGTTTCTTTCTCACATTGAAAGTTTTAAAAATGAAAGAGATAGACAAAATACTGATTAACTAATCACACGGTTCGCAAGTTTATAAGCAAAGCCAAATATATTTTTTTTTCTTTCGTGTTCTAAAATCTTTTAACACTACACAATTGTAATTCCAATTTCGATATTTTTTCTCACATCGTTTTTTCTACCACTCAACAATCGAATAAAACTAGATCGTTGGATGAAACAATAAAAATGGAGGTTCCATTTACTTGATTGCCGATAAGATTGTCTATCGTATTACGTTAAATGGACCCTCTATTTCTTTTATTAACATTTTCTCTTTCAGATTCACTAATTTTATATCTTTTAGCAGCTTCGACAATTTGAACACACTTTAAAAATAGAGTTAGAAATTAGTTACTAAAAACTCTTGTACAGATAACAATTCTACAAATAGATGGTAAATTAGAGTACTATATAGATAAATCGTAGTGATCACTGAATTTCCAAAATAAATTGCCCAAATCATGCCATAGGACAGACAGGTAACGTGCCTATAATCATTAATTTGCCCATTTGAAAATTAACGATAATAATATCGGCCACAAAAAATTATTAATAACTATATTCAATCATACTTCATCTATTTAATTGAAATAGCATGCCAATTTTGACTGAAATCCCAATAATTTTACGAAAATATGTCAGTGAAGTTTTTAATCCTCTTTTAAATTTAAACTGATCATCTAACCTTTTTACTGCAGCTTGCTTTCAATGGAAACAAAAGCGAAATATTTGACAGACTCTAATCAAATGTCATGCCAACGTTCTGAATTCAAACCGTTCTGTACAGGAGATTGGCGGACGAAGATGACGAGTTGTCGGAAGTGCAACCGGACGCAGTCCCGCCAGAAGTGCGGGAATGGCTGGCTTCCACCTTCACGAGGCAACTGGCCACGGCCAAGCGGAAGTCGGACGAGAAGCCCAAGTTCCGCTCCGTGGCCCACGCGATACGTGCCGGCATCTTCGTGGACCGGATCTACAGGAGGGTCACCAGCACCGCGCTTATGCAGTTCCCGCAAGATGTCGTGAGAGTGCTAAAGGTTAGTAGTGTTTTGTAAAGTAGAGCAGGTCGTTCCTATTATTAACCGACTTCCAAAAAAAGGAGGTTATCAAGTCTTCTGAAAGTTTTTTTTTGTGGGGATGTTACGCGATTACTCCGCTGTTTATCAACCGATTTCAAAAAATCTTTTTTTTATTCGATGGGGATAGTTTCCGAGATGGTCCCATAAAAATTGTTTTTCATTCGGTTCAGCACTTTTTGAGAAAAAAACAATAAACTATCAAATTGATAAAGTTTATGCAAACCAATTTTACCCCTATTTCCAAAACTACTAGTCGGATTTTGATACAGTTTTCTGTGATGTGTTGAAGTTTAATGGGTGCATCTTATTAGCTATGTATTATGATGACAGCTCACCAGGGGGCGCTGCTGTATACACTATATCTTCTGAATTATAAGCCCGATTTTGATGCGGTTTTCTCTGATAGGCTTAGATTTGTTCAGTAACGTGACAGTAGAGTTGAAGTCGGTTTTTGCTTTTGTTTAAAATAATTATGTTTCACTACGATTAAGTGAATGGCACAATTATTTAATAGTACGTAAGTTTATACGTACATACGGTTTTTCAATAAACGCAAGGTTTTCCGTTGAATAGTTTTCTAACCATGTTTTTAGTCTTCGATGCAAACGAAATAAAAAAAAAAACGTTTGAATAGGGTTAAACTAACAATTGCAATCCTCTAACTCTATCACACAATTTCGATGACGCCATCTTTTTTTTTCTTTTCTCTACCAATATTCTTCCACCTCCGTTATTGTGTCAATATCAACGTTATTTTAATTCTCATTACTTTATGATAAACGCAGTCTCGAAGACTTCAAAATCATGCTTGAATCCAAAGCACATATTTTCCTATGTCTGGTGAAACAGCGGCGCAATTTAGCACCAAAGCTAATAGACAGTACCAGCAGTGTGGCCACTAGGCATTGCGTTCTGCATTGTTGTACAACAGATTAACATGCTAAAGATTCTACAAAAGATTTCTTCAACAATCCTGATTTTCATTAGTAATGTATCTATACATTATAACGGTTTTAATTGACTTTCAAAACGGGGATTTTCGGTTTGCTTGCGTATCTACATATATATATATATATATATATATATATGTATAAAAGAAAGTGGTGTTAGTTACACCATTTATAACTCAAGAACGGGTGAACGGATTTAGCTGAAAACCGGTGGGGAGGTAGCTTAGAATCAGGAGACGGACATAGGAAACTTTTTATCCAATTTTTTTATTTTATTAGATTGAATGAAATCCAAAATCTGCTTATTTATTGCCTCTAAGCCGGAACGGAGTTCGCCGGGTCAGCTAGTTTTTATTATATATTAAAATACAATAGGGATATAAGTAAACACTTACAAACATATATTGTTCTATTGTAAATAGAAAAATATCAAACGAATTTTTTATACAGAAGACATAGAAATTGTGTAGTTTTTCTACTTAAAAGTATGTTTTTTTAACAAGGAATGCGTTTGCACTTGACCGTAATTCGCCTGAGGGTTAGCACACATTACGGTCTAGGATGGAGCATGCTTACCTGGTAAAAACCGATTCACTCTTCGATGTCTTCTTTAAAAAGAGCTTTTTTATGTAAAAAAAAATACCGGAACATTGCACACATCGCCATCTAGCCCCACACTAAGCAAACGCTTGTGTCGTGGGTACTAGACAACGGATATAATACTTATATATACTGAAAGTATTATTAGTTAATTTTGTTTAATAAGTGTGTGACAATAAAGGATTATCTATCTATCTATATATTTTTTCTTTTGTAAATACATACTTATTATATATACAAACGACTAGACTCAATACAATTAATTATTAATTATGTGTTAGTTAAGTATCTATAAATATTAATCTACCTATCATGTTAAGCATCACCGGAATGCCTGGTGTTGTCAGTTAAGGCAGAATGCCACTACAAATTGCCGGCAGTTTTGAATCTGAATTAGAGGGAAATTGAGCTATTTATTTTAATCTAGTGGATTAAACTAGATGGGGCCATTTTCTGTGAAGTTTATTTAAGCATATACGGTTTGGTGTATTTTATTACTGTAAATGAAGTCAACATGGAATTTATTTATTTGACTAAACAAGCTACAAACATAAAAAAAATATGCTCTTTCTTACTTAATGGCACCAAAATCAACTAACTGAACTAGTGTTGGTACTATGAACTAAAACAGGCAAGCGCGTCCCTTATCATCAAGCTTATTCTTTATCAGACAACTTGCTCATTCTACCACAAATTTTCACTCATAATAAAATGACACATTGATAAAAAAACATATAATATAAATTAATGAAAACCTCACATTCACCACAATTAAACAGCGCAAACACACGCAACAAACGGCAATGATAAAACCAAGTATAAATGATGGCGCCCTGCAGCGCATCCGGGGCAGAGCTATAAATTCTCATTACCCTAGTAAATTTACCTCGTCTGAGCATAAATCTACGAAGCGGCCATCAAAAATTCACCAGATCTGTACAAAAGAGGTCAGTAGCAACCGCGGAGGTAAATTAAGAGCAATGAGGTCTGACGATCTTTTGATATTGGAACACGTTGAATATTCGAAATACTTACTTCATTTGTTTCAAAGAGTATTTTTGGACGAATTCCCGTCCAGAAATAAGAAAAATGAGAATAAGAATAAAATTATTTATTGTCACATGAAACAGTAAATAGACACACAATATGATTGTGTGTCTATTATATAATGTGATTTTTAAATAGTAAATTGATCATGTATATTTATTTCTATAGAAATTAATGAACATGAACATTATATGTAAATAATATGACGTATTTTATGAATAAATGAATATTTTGATTATGATTATGATTATTACAATAAAAAAACAAGAGTACAAAATAAGGAGTTTCATGTCACAATCCGGCCCCAACTCAACATGTGCAGGATGCAAGCATCCAGCGCTGATCTTCAGTTGGGACCGGCGGGTGACGTCACGAACATAATACAGCGAAGTAAAAATAATACACATACAATATAAAGAATACAGAAAAATATCACAAACAGGCAATGGATTATAGTAGGTAACTAACTACATATATATTAAGTGCATTAAAATATAAACGTATCAAAACAATAGATTAAAACACGAAGAAAAAAACTAATACATTATTATATCTAACTAAAAAATCTACAAACTGATTATCCAAGTAATAATAATTAACAACTAGACATTTAGTTCCACAGAATACATAATACAAGTATAATTATGTGCAGGATAGGTAGCCAACATGACAACACTCTCGCCAGAGTACAAGCATATTGTACCTAATATTATTCAGTAAAAACATCATTGGTAAAAACTAACATATTTAACTTAACTAAATATTAATTAACAAATTGTAAAATGGCCTCCAAAGAAACACTAAATACTAAGTGCAGATTAGGTAACAAAAATACCGATGTACACACTCTAAATAATATATATTATAGTATAGTAGGTATAATACACGCATATATGTGCACCAAATAGACTTAAACTAATTACATATGTGCGCTCACGGAACGATGTAAATAACATTTTATGTAGTGATGCTGCGACGAGCCTCCGCACCAAATATCTCTATAAGATCTAGCTCAGATCGCACGCGCAGAGCAGGAGTCCCAGTGTCCCGGCGAACGAAAATAAGTCCTCGTCGGGTCCAGACGTATTTGTATCCTTGAGATGGAGCCGCTTCGCGCGCTTTGAAGAAAATATTTTTGTTGTATCTCGACAAGCGCTCGTGTACGTGGAACTTAACAGGCGGCGAGGCGAGACCCATGCCATCCGTAGTCAGGCCGCGGCGAACGCGCGCAGCTTGAAGAAGCGAGTCGCGAAACTGCTGGCGGGATACTCTCAATATCAAAGGTCGCGGGCGCGGGCGCATTCCCGCCGCTGATGCTTCCTTCTCGTTCGCGGCGGCGGTGATAGATGGCGCGCGTTTAAAACCAGCTCTTTCCACAGAAATAATTTCATGTTCCGCTAACGACACACCCAACTTAGAAGCAATCAATTTGACGAGCTGACCCACGTTCTCACCCTGCTCCTCCGGTACACCCGATATCTCGAGGTCATTTGCATATGACACCTGATCGCGATCATTCAGCTCCAATTTTAGATTATCGACTGTGGCGCGCAGCTGATCTATGATTGTATTATCGCACTGCTCTGAAGTCGGCTTAGCCTCCAAAATCGACAACCTGGATTCTACTGCGTCCAAGCGGCTACCAAACGCAGCGAATTCAGCACGTAATGATTGTGTTTCTGCTCGGTGCAGACGGACCTCCCGCAACACTTCTCTTTTCTCCGCCGACACATCGGGGGCTCCAGGTGAATGGATAAAACCCGCCCCGTCCCCTCGCACTGGTTCTTCTGTGTTATCCTTTCGCGGAGTGTGCACCTTGCACTCGGGGCACTGCCATGACGTTGAAATTTTAGCATCCTTGGATATGTTGACACAGGCTCGCTGATAAACAGAGGCACATTTTGTACATTTTGCGTTATCTACACTGCTGGTGAAGCGGCGACGGCAAGCTCTGCACTTAACACTCATTTTATCGATTGTAATTAATGGCGCACTAAGTTCAGTGGTACGAGAATTGTGAATGATATCTACCCTCTTCTTGCTTGGGTAGTGAAATAATTTACTGATAAACACTACGTATTTTGGTCACGAATTTAAAGTTTTATATGCACTAAAATAGCACTATTTATCGACAAAACAATGCCACACAATGTCAATAACGTTCTAGTTAACGTGCACTAACTGATCCCGGTATGTAAACAAAGTTATAGAATTAAATTGACGGAGCACAAAAATATGCGTACTACGATATTGTCGTCCGTGACGTCACTGAGAAATACACTCCTGATGCATTATAATATCAATAAATACACATATTATGTGTATTTATTTACACTGTATGTTTTTCTGTGCCTATATTTGTTTTACAGTTTTCCGCTAACTGCAATCGACTGGCTCAATGCCATGTCAGTAGTGAATTTTTAAAACCGTTAGAGTTATATAGATGACACAAATTGAAAAGTAAAGACGCACAAAATTATAAATTATATTCAAACACAATGAATTTACAATCAAGTGTCACTTTTATGGCATGTTTGGGCAATTTATATGTCATTTACTGTTATAACAGGAGCATCGCAATTCTTCTAAAGCTTGTTTTTATTACTATTTTCTATACATAATATTTACATTTTATGTACAAATAGAGAAAATCTATTTTCGTACATTCAGACAGCCAATTTGGTGCATTCAATTGCAATTCTACCGCTACGCCAACGTAAAGCTTTGGTTTCCTAGGAATGCGGTGCCACCATATAGCAGCCGTAATATTACGGAAACAAATAGACGGCTGACTTTACGGTGATGACATGTGGAAAGTTCCACAGCCGTTTTAACACACCGTCAGACATTATCTATACTAATATTATATAGCTGAAGAGTGTTTGTTTTTTTGAACGCGCTAATCTCAGGAACTACTGGTGCGAATTGAAAAAATCTTTTTGTGTTAGTACCAGTGGTGGTACCATTTATTGAGAAAGGTTTTAGGCTATATAACATCAGGCTGTAATTAATAGGAGCGAAGAAACAATGGAAAATGTAGAAAAAACGGAGAAAATTATTCACCTTTGAAGGATTCCGTTGCGTGCACTGCAAATACGGTTCAAGTCGTTGGTAACAGATATAATTTATAAAGCTAAAAAGGTTGCCCAAAATAACTATTCCACGCGGACGAAATCGCAGGCACAGCTAGTTTTTAAATAAACGTCAAACAAAAAGTATCAATAGCTTCACCGCTATCAATAAAACGTTCACCAAACCATCTGACACCAACAACACGGCCGTCATGCAAATGGCAGCACCGCTTTTTGATTTTACGACTTCAGTTACCGCTCTCTAGGAAACCGCGCGATTTTGTTTACATAACAACGTTCCAGCGACGTCATTCAACGCTGTATTACGGCCGCTATATAATGGCACCGCTTTCCTAGGAAACCAAAGCTTAACTGTCTACGTCGTAGGCGGTCTACAGCGTAGCAACGCTACGACGGCTCCCAATTTCACTTATTTATTAACAGACTTTTTAGATTTGTATTCATGTAATTGTTGCTTTTATAGATTTATTGGTTGAATAAATTGTTTATCACACTTTGTTGATCTAAGGATAATCGTGTATATCAGTAATAAGATTGATAATTTCATATGTAATTACTACAGTAATTTTGTTTAAGGTTAGTTTTAACTTAACCATATCTATTTTCACCTAAATCAGTCTTGTAATAGTGTAGACGAGTTTTTTCAAAGTGGAAGAGAATGATATTCTAACGGTAATGGACATAAATATGTGAATACGCTCCTTGACTGGTTTTAAAATCCATTTCATATTTTTATTTAGGGGTTAAGAAACCTAGTCTAAAGTGTATTTTTAAATTCTGGTACATATTTTCGGAAAAATATCAAATTAAAAATACTATATTTAAATAGTTCGCCAAAACGCTACTTTGTCAATATGGCGCTGCAATCGAATCGGTGACGTCACTAACCTGTATTGAGATCTGTGGCACATATCATCCACATACAATACGCAAACAAATGACGAAAGTGCGATTGAATTTAGTGATTAATGTGCTACAAAATTAGTTACAAATTGTGTGCAGTTCCAAAATATACAAATACGTCAGTAAAAACTCCGAACAAATTTTTTATAAGTGTTCAAAAGAATGTCCAAGTGCACTGAAAGTGGCTGCAACTTTCTCGGAGGGATAACAATGACATAGGGAATAGTACAAATATTTTCTTCTATGAAGACTATTTCGATGTACATATGTAAACGTAATATTGATAGGTACTTTTGAAATGCTTTATTACACTTAGAATGTTAATCTTTTTTATGGATTTGAGGTTATAATATGTACTTATATGTTGTTTGCAAAATGTCTCACTTAAATCACTTCGAACATTTCTATTCATTTCTATTCCGCTGTTTTGCATAATATTATATAAAAATTGTAGCTACATACAGTCTTAAGATTTCAATAAGCATTGCACTAAAGGTTCCAGACTAACTTGTTTGTTTTTTACAGATGAAAAATGACATGGTTAATTACTATCAGTACAAAAAGCGTTTTAGCAAGAAGTTTATCATCATTTCACTTCCTTATGATAGAATTTAAGTTACCATTTAGGTGTTATTACTTTGCTGTTTATAAATTTTTTAGCTCCGCAGCATAATAATCGTAATTATTTTTGAAATATAATCCGACCATGATTGCGTCTACTTGGGGCAGGTTTCCGCTGTCTGTTTTTACAAAATCGTGGTTCATGGTAAAAGTTCTTGATGGAATTTGTAAAATTTCGCTAACAAATCACACAAAATAATGAAATCTTATCAAATATGTTTCGAAATATAATAATACACATGTAGGCAAACAATGTTGACAAGCTTGTGACGTCATTATAAACTCGACCAATCAGGAGCGTTTTGTGTCACGTGACAAGCGTTTAAAAATATGCATTTTAATTTATGGAATTTTTAATATATTATTTATTATTTTCAACTAACGGTAATAAATAACCACTTCTACACTCACATTATATACGGATGTCAGCAATTGACACTTTATTTTTCGCATTGTCAAACAGCCTATTGCGAAATTTGTATAATGAGGGCAATTGCCTGTTAATTGATTTATTATAAGTAGATTATGATTATTTCATAGACATGTTATTGTATATATTTCATTAACTTATAATTCATCAAATTATTAATGAAATGTTTATTTGTTTTTCAGACTTAACTAATACCATACCGCTCACTTATGTACTAAGATATAAGAATATCTCTATTTGGATGAAAGCACATATTTACTTACTTACCTGAGCTTTTTTAGTGCGAAGGAAGCTTATTTACCTCAAATAGACTAGCAACCTAGTTTGTGGGTTAGCAACTCATGAGGGAATAACTTGGGTTTCGACACACTATGAGACGTGAGGTAGATATTGGTTGAGAAGGCTAATAAAAAAACTAAATTAAATTATTTAAAATAATTTAATTTAGTCATTTCAAAAGCAAATGATTATACAAAAATACTGAAACAATGAAAGCTGTTTTTTATTTAGTTTTTGTACAAAATTAATTTCTTTGACGTCTTCTTCTTCTTATCGAATGTGAGTGGCCAACTCTGGTGTCGAGAGTTAATCAACCCGCCCTAAGGAACTCTGACATTGCTTAACGACTGCCGTGCTAGACAAATACTCGGGACCTACACTTTATCGTGTCATCCGACCCACGGAAGCGCTCAAAATGGAATGCCACTTATTAATTTATTTGACGTAATGTTTAAAGATACATTAACGTGTAAATCCTCTGACCTCGTGGTAGCCGTTAGACTGTTTTCCGAGGGCAAAGTCATCTTCCAATAAAATACTAGGTACTTAACGTCAAACGTTACGTAAAACTTACTTCGTGGTAATTAGATCACACTAAAGTACATAATAAAAGTAAATAAATATTCGGGACATTGCACACAGCGCCATCTAGTGCCACACTAAGCAAACGCTTGCATCGTGGGTACTAGATAACGGATATAATGCTTATATACTTACTTACTTGTATGGTATAGAAGTTTTTGTTTAATATTTATTTCTGCCCTGATAACTCAAAATGCAGTAATCGACAAATGGCGGTTTCGAGAAAAACGCGGTTAAAACATTTTGAGTGATCTAAACATCAAATACATGTTATATAACTATTCAATTGTACCTAAAAATCAAGAAAAAAATCAAGCTTTCTATTGGTATGCAAATTTATTAATTTTTCTGTATCATTTGGATAAAATGTTTAGTACTGCATTTTTATCTAACGTCTGGCCTAGCGAGCATTACAAGATTGCTAAGACCAAGTGCAGTATATGTGTCGATTACTGCGTTATTGCCTAGCAAATGTTTAATACTGCGTTTTTTTTTAGTATTGTTACCTATATTTTGGATGCAATAAATAAGTAATAAGCTAATCTTAGGCGGTTGTTGGGTGGCTGGGAAGACGAAATATTTTTCAGACAAATTTATTTTGAAATTTTAATATAACTCTTAATATCCAAATCTATACCAACATTTAATAAAACTGTGATTCATCGGTTTTTGTACATGACAGATCATTTGTATAGAAATTAGAAGTAAAGTGCATCAATGCAGCAGAACTCATATATACTAATTTAAAAAAACGTTTGTCCGTTTATCTGTGTGTTTGTGTTTATTTCAGAAATGGCTCAACCGGTTTTGTTGAGGTTTTTACTAATAGGTAGTAATATTTTATACCAGACATTAAATCTTTATTTTATTTCAATCAGTTCATAAAATTAAAATATTATTGCTATTTTAATCACACAAGGCGCAACTAAGGCAGGGTTTGATTTTTCTGGGAGTGATATTTTTTTTTATTTCCTTTTAAGCTTTTTGTTTAACAAGGAATTGGTAAAATTGAAATCTACGCTATTAGAACCAATGAACTAGACAAAAAAATACTGTGTCATAATAATAACACTAAATGAAGGTAGGTTTTGAAATCTTCAACCCAACTAAAACAGCAATTCTGCTAATATCAACAAAATTATCCTTTCAAAACCCAAATAAAGTTTTGTAATAACTATATATTAATTAATTCTATAATAGTAAGTATATTTATTCGTCTGTGCTATGTTCTATACATAACTCCTTCTTATTTTCTCTTTGTATCTATTTAAAATTCTTATATACTTATAGTAAAGTTTTTAAAACTGCTACGTAATCTAAAAAATATAAAACAAACAAACAGTATTTTTGCTAAAACACACTATTATAGTTCTATTAAACCCTAGTTATTTTATAAAAAAAAGTCATAATATTATATAAGAACCAAACACATTATATGTACTTATTAGTTTTCTTTCATTCTCTTCATGCTCTAGCAGATCAATTGATTATTTATTTACAGGATTTTTTTTCTAGAACGGATTCTGTTACGGGGTAAAATGTCACCTATTCTTATTATACCAAATTTTCTTTTTTGGGTTATGCAATTTTCAGGAAATACATTAGGTATTTCTCATATTATACCGTAAAATACTGCGTTTGGTTTTAGTATACGTTCGTTGACATACAATGTTATGCTAGAGAAAAATGCAGTAATCGACGCAAGTACTGCATTTTGTTCTAGCATACGTCGATTACTGCAGATTGCGTTAGCGTAAGCAATGTTTTTGTGCAAGTACTGCGTTTTATACAGAGTAAAAAACATGTTTCCAATAAAAAATTATATGATATTAATTTTTTTAGGTATAGATTAGCCTCATAGGATGCCATTTTTGCAAAAAAGTAAAAATCCCAAAAATGACGATTACTGCATTTTGAGTTATGAGGGCAGATTTGTGTACCCAATTTTATTCATGCCATATTTTTATTCTGACCATGAAAATAAGAACATACCCACACACTCACAATATTTTTGGTCCGTGATTTATTACAGTCGTTCTGTGTCAAGACTCTTAGCGACACGTTTGTACTCCACAAACATTCCCTTTTCGATTCCATCTCCCCGCGGAGTTACCTGAGAATTAAAGCTGCTATATTGCTAAACTTTGTGATATGGATCCAGTGCTTTATAAAACAGTAGGACATATCATAGGAGTTCTAAACTTCTGTATTAGTTAATGATTTTGCATTGCGTTGAAAAACCTTCTTATCCTCTTCTTCTTTCTTCTTTTTTATCTTCTTTCTTGGGTCCAGTGTTTAATAAAACAGTAAATATATACATTTATACATATCAAAGCAGCAGTAGATGATAGCATTGAAACCACCCGGTTTATTACGACGTTCAATTAAATTTTCCTCTCAAAACAATTTTTACGCGCTTTTTTTGGTGGATTTCAACCCTCCGTCTTCGACATTGGTCCAGGTTACCAACGCCCCTCTCCCAGTGTAGGTTCCAGTGCACGTTCCCGATTCCGTCCTCGCCGGCGAGGCGGTAGACCCCGACCCCTCAGGTCAACCCGATTATCTCCAAATAATCACCCAGACACAACCACTGATAGGGCCTTAGCTCACTCCCCTTCAGGGATGAACAGGGCAACCCGGTCTCCCCCTTCTGGCGACGGTCCAAGCCGAGGTTCGTGCCTCAGAGGCGCCCTTGTGCCAGTCGACCCTAACTAGTACATAGGCCCGGGCACCATCAGTGCCCAGCCATCGTCCGGTGACGCAGCAATGGAGCACTTAGCAAACAGCTGCATAGTCCTTTCCAAAAAAATAAATAAAGTGGATTTCAAATAGATATGTATTGTTCAAGATACCAGAGTGTTTTGTTCTGGTGAGACTGCTACTCAAAACAAAAAACAAACAGGTATGATTGTTGTTTAAAACTGGCGAGGAAAAATCGCAATGAAATAACATTAAAAATGTTTTCTAGAGTTAATATCTGTAATAGATTTCTGCAAAGTCTCCTCCAAAGTCCTGATCCAATAACTATTAGTTTTTATCTTCTGTATTTGTGTTAAAAAATCTATCATTATCAAAATTCGTAACAAATCTTTATATATAAGTATAGGTATATATAAAATTATATCGAAGGAGTTTTTCTTATAAAGAAATAGGCTTACGTTTGACTACAGCCTGCCTGATGTTAAGCTCCATTGCACTAAGCTGTCTAGCAATTAAATTTGGCATACAATCTTTTCATGAAGACATCTACTTATACTTATATCCATTATATCAATACTTATTATCAAATCTACATTTAAACAACACTTACCTATATCATAGTTGAAACGCATCGAGACATTTGAGACTCTCATAAAAAGATGTTTGTTATTAATAAATAATTCAGGACATCTCACACAGCGCCATCTAGCCCCATACTAAGCTTACGCTTGTATCATGGGTACTAGATAACGGATATAACACATATATACCTTTCTTTGGTAAATACATACTTATTATACATAGAAACAACCAGACTCAATACAAGTAATTACAATTTTTTAAATTCATAATTACTTGTGTCGTGCGGGAATCGAACCCGCACGCCTGGAATTAGAAGACAGAGACATTACCAACTAAGCTAACAGGGCAGTCTAAGGGGTAGTAAAACTATATTGAAGATCAAATATAAAAAAGTTGCCATACTGTAATATAAAAGTAGGTATATAATTATTTATTTGCAGTGTTGTTCGTTTGAGTCAGCACGAGTCGGGGGAATTCCGCTGTCGTCTCCTTTGTTCTCAAACAGATCCTTCTGCTAATCGGTTTAATATTATGTGGGATTGCTTTTATTTGTTTGCTTGTTTAATGACGGATGAGTTCAGTTGAGATTTAAACTTCGTTAATGACTTCTTTATTTATATTTTAAATAGGTACCGTACCGCAAACGTATGTAGGTACGCTTTCAGCGATAAGGCTGCCGCTTGTGGCAAAACTTAAAATTATAATTGTTGTGTGTAGTGTTCATTTTTGATATGTCAATAATTAAGAGTTTATCTATCTATCTCTTTTCTCCTCTCTCTCATAAATATTTATCGCATTTCTGTCTAGGTTGTATTTTAATTATCACCATCATCCACAGCCAGTTTTGTGCCACTGCTGGGTATAGGCCTCTCTCATAATATGCCTATTTAACTACGAGTATATGTGGTTATAAATCGTTGTGCAACTGACCCTTAAACTTTTATTTTGTCACTTTCGTATCTCAACTAGACTGTGTTATTTATTTATTTATACGCAGAACAGATTACAGCTTAGAGTACATTTGATAGTTTTTATTTATTTATTTATTTGTTAGTGAATGTAAAGAAACTTGCATCACAGTCAGTGCTAATAGGTGACCGTGTTTTACTCATCAGAAAACAGGTTAATTGTAGTCACTTATTACGTAGTAGTTATTAAACTACCTAAAAAAATCCACGACAGAGTTCGTTCATTCGAACGTACATAGTAACCAACCAAGTAATTTGTACTTTGAATGCCAAACCTTCTGTACTTTATTATAGTAAATTATTAACCATGCAACCTCCGAGAAGCAGTAATTACCTATCAACCGCAGCGCTGAGAAGGTAATATACGTATGAACACGTGTGTTTATAGGCAAATATGAATATTACCTTGCTTTTAATAAGGTAATATTGACTAATACTATGAGTTTATGAACTAAGTAAAGGGCCACAAAAATATGCAGTAATTTGATTGTATAAATGTTCATAGTAGTTAGTTAATAAAAATAAGTTAGTTAGTTTTAGTATAGATAATTATTTGTTACCGTTACAAAAACTTGAATGAGCATTAATTAAGCAAGCATCCTACGAGTACATCATAACTAGAGCGGCGCTTAACATCAGGTGGGTGGTATTCAAACGTAATAAAGTTCTTTATCACAATGTTTTTCTTTCTGCCAACAATTATTTGCGTCTCTTGCGTTGCATCATTTTCTGTTCAAGCAGTAAAAGTAAATAAATTTTAATATCCGCTTTCATAACGAAAGTTGCAGGTACACAATCACTTGCAGGGAAATGGGAAATTCACTTTGTGAGCTTTCCGCGCACTGAAGAGCTTTTGAAGTGCTGCTCATGAATAGATGGTTATACTAAAATAATATAGCGCAATGTTTAACATTCAATTGAAATTTAAGCATGACAAGACAATGCCCATAGCATTATGTTTTCGTAAAATAATCAAGCTAGCTTCAAACATATTATGTAATTGTATACACGCTGAAAAGTATGATGTGTATTATATATATGTATATGTATCATGGGATTCTTCGCACCCTCTGCCCCGCCGCTTCCCCGATCTCGCCACCAGACGACGACCTTGACCCTGGCGTGCTACAACGCCAGGACGTTACGAACAGAAGAACGACCTGTGCAACGGTGGCTGGATGATATTAAAAAGTTAGAAGGAAACATCTGGGCAAGAACAGCGCAAGACATGGAGTATTGACGTAAGAGGGCGGAGGCCTATGCCCTGCAGTGGGTCCCACTAGGCTGATGATGATGATGATATGTATCATTATCATTACACCCACGTGACGCGGTTGAATCATATAGATGAGTTCATCTATATGATTTTTATGCGTCTGGATTGGCTATAAACCAATGCAAGAACCACAGGGTGCAGTCACAACATTTGCAGGTGTAATACCGCTGGGTTTATTTATGTATTACATAAGTAATCTCTCTTGTCTCATTCTTGAGTCGCATTTCCTCGTGTCTGAGGGTTGTGACTCGCCCGCAGAATTAATTCGGTAGGGGAATTCTCTTGAGCAGATACATCGTGGTTGGCGCCCAGGTCCTTCCACGGAAGACACATGTCATCCGTATTGTGATCCTCAAACATGTCGGTTCCCTCTCGATGTTTTCCTTAACCGCTAAGCGAGTGCAAATCTATAAGTATAAAATATAAATTTATCTCTATTTCACAATCTAAGATAGAAAAAATAAAGGTAATATGTACATAGGGATAAAGCAGCATCTTTCTCAAAAATTCTGGCATTAATATTATATATGTTCCAACCTACATATATACATTTTTAAATGAAACTCTGGAGAAATATTTAGTGTTTTTTTTTACAAATGTCTTTTTTCGTCGAGACTTTTTTTTACTCGTTATTTTTTTTGCGTTTAGAATAACACCAACTTATTTTATCATCAAAGTTAATCAAGCTTTCTTCAAATAGCAACTTAGACTGTAAACTGTAAGTAACCTGAATGAGGTTTGCTTAGGAAGTATCAAACACAAACATGACTTGAACTTTAGGTGGCACTTGCCAAGTTAAACTTTAACGAACTGATTCCTGTTCATAGAATTTTCCTAAGCTAGCAATATTTTCTTGTTACTAGCGGACGGAAAGTAGGAACTTTAAAGTTTGATCAGATTCTCAGAAGTCTAAGCCTAGAAAATGTTACGAATACTGAAGGTCTGATACAGTTTATCTATATGTTTTTCTGTGCTCCGTCGTCAAACTGATTTCAATCTATAAAGAGTTTTAACCTTTAATTGTCATACAATGTTTAATTACTTCTAAAATCCTTTTACTAGATTTTATTATTATTGTTCACAATTCGGCTGTTGTTATGTGATCTTAATGATTTTAAGAATAAATCGTGTTTAAGTTTAGACGAAAAGTATTGATCGAAACTCACTTGAAAGATTACCAACTTGTAATTATATTAAAATCCAATTATGTTTTAACTATTTCTCTCGTCTCTTGCAGTCGGATTCCTCTTTATTAGTTATTAGAGAAGTTCTCTTAGGTTTGTGGAATAAGTACATGTCCATCGTTTACTCTTGGCCAGACTGTGTATACATTTAGGATCCCTTGTGCCTATTTGGTGTAAATATAAAGAATATTTATATCTATAGGTACCTACATATAATAAAGCTGAAAAGGGTTGAAAATCTGAACATTGAAGATATTAAAAAAAAATTGGAAACACTTCGAATTGTTAACAGAACACGTTCCAACTATTTTTAGATATACCTATATTATCTGTTTATCTGTGTTTTTGTGTGTCTGTTTATTTAAACGCCCATGACTGCTCTGTTAGCTTAGTTGGTAGTGGCTCTGCCTTCTAATCTAGGGGTGCGGGTTCGATTCCCACATAACATAAATAATTATGCATATTATAATTTGTAATAACATGTGTTGAGTCTGGTCGTGTCTATGTATAATACCTAAGTATGTATTTACAAAAAAAAAATGTCCGTTATCTAGTACCCATGACACAAGCGTAAGCTTAGTATGGGGCTAGTTGTCGCTGTGTAATATGACCTGAAACATTTATTATTTATTTTTATTTTATCACGCAAAAACGGCTGAACGGATCATCATGGCGTCACAAACATCTTTAATATATATGTGTGCTTGTCCTCAGACCCTGGACGAGTGGTCGTTTGACGTGTTCGCGCTCCACGAGGCCTCCAACGGAGCGCCCGTCAAGTACCTCGGGTACGAACTTCTCAACCGATACGGCATGATACATAAGTTTAAGGTAAGTCACATACTTTAAATGAATAAGTAACATTTAGTCAAAAAATTCATTTATTTAGGTTTTTTTTTTTTTTTTCCTCCTCCACAAGTTTTAATCCCCCTACGTTGTAGGGGACATTTTTTAGGTTCTTACTTGTACCTAATACACAATATACAATAATGTACTTAATAAATTTAGTAAAATGTTTTATTTTCTTTTTTACCCAATTTCATTTTTTATTTTCACAGCTATGATGATTCTTAGTTTGGATACAATTTTATAACAATATCATAATATAATACTTCTTTATTATGTGCACATACTCCGGGTTCTGTTGAACCCGATTGTACTCATTTTTCTTAAGGTACTTTTGAATAAGCTTGGTGACACTCAGTGTCATCTCGTCTTATTTCTATTAACTGCTGCTTTTGCTACTTTGGTGCAGTAGTCTATCAGGTACGGCCTGGTTTGTTTCCCTGCCATCATTTCCCACCATTTATTTAGGTTTGTTTGGACCTATTCATATAGAATACAAAATACATTGCGCAGAATACCTTATTGCATATTTTTAGTAACATTCTAAGTCCGTAAAATAAGTTAGAAAACTCTCTGCATCAAAGTTTGACAATGTTACACAAACTTATAAGTAAGTGCCTAAAATAATATACACATAATATGTATGTGCATCTACCCTTATTGATTTTAAGCACGAAAAATTATCCAAAGCCTATTTATTTTGGTGAACTTGTTTTCCGGTAAGAACTACGTTTTGCTGTAAATAATCAAATTTAAATCTTCTTAAAAATAGCTAATCAAAGAGCACCAATGAAACACAAAACACGAAACAGTTAAAAATATAAAAGTAAAATATCAAAACCTACCTTCATAATCACAAGATGTACATAAATAATAACATCATCCAATGATAAGACAATAAGTACATTAAACTTTGCTAACTAATGATTCATTTCACACGTGTTCCACTAGACACCTCGAGAGGAAGGTAGCAATATGATACTTAGGTACATACTCTCAAACGAATAGATTGTCAATAATATCCGGTGATAATAAGCTTTCTCTTGTTAGGGCTGCTGCTTTATTAGAATATTATTTTTACTGCGATATTTTATATCTAATTTTATTCACATTTATCTCTGACTACTATAACTTAATGTATGTATAGAGTGTACATAGGTATATAATATTAAATGATTTCAACTTGGCTCTGAATCTGCCTAAATAAGACGTTATACACATATTTCATTATAATATAGATTAATTTGTTACGGGACATACAAATTACTGGGTTATTAGCAAATTATTAAATTGTTATTAAATTTTAAATAAGATCTATTTTACTAATTGCTAACGCACAATTTTTTTATTTATGATCTTATTTGGAAACGAGCTATCATAAGAATCCAGCTATACAGGTACGATTCTTGCCAGTCGTCACTATTTTCGCCAATTTCAAAATTTATGAAGATTCTTCTCCTTCTTTAGAATGAGAGTTGTGAACTCTGGTGTCGAGAGTTAATTAAGCCGCCAGAAGGGCCTTTGACATGGCTTAACAACTGCCGTACTAGCCAAACAGCCGGGACCTACAACTTAACGATTTTCTTATGAAGATTAAGATCTGATCTCTGTTTAGATTAGGTATCTGGCGCTATCCCAGCAATCCATTTAGATAAAATAAACATTGAAGTAGCAACCCTAATTGAAAACTTGGAAGATCCATTTGAGAAATAGGTGGTACTTTAGTACTTATTGGGAGTCTCATGATAAATGAGACGTGTTTAGGTATAATGAAACCATCCAGACAGACGGAAGACACGATATTAGATAGATAGATAGATTAACTCTTTATTGTTGACACATTAAAAAAACAGTACATAAAACAAATTGCATCTTAACTAGTGCCACAAGCGGCGGCCTTATCGCTGAAAGCGATCTCTTCCAGGCAACCTTCGGCTGGAGAGCTTTTGAGTAGTAATTCCTCATCACAGAGGGTTCTGAGTTCCCAGTTTTCTACTGGGCTTAATTAATTCTTTAATTCGTTACAGGAATGTTTTTGGGCAGACATATCGTAGTCGGCGCCCAGGCCCTACTACGAAAGACACAAGAACTTACGAATACCTACCAGATATTTTCTAATTTCATTAAACATTATATTTCATTAAATTAAACACGTTATCAACACTTTTGAAAAAACCCCGTTTTTTGTTGTTGAGTAACCGTGAATGACGGTAATGATGTGTTATTGAAGTAAATTGTGACTCCAAAATAAATAAACCCTTAATAAAGTTCCCAAATCTTATTCCAGAACAAAGAAATACGTATCTGCTAAAAACAAAGCAAACGGAGATAATGATGCACAGATTTTCCTTTGAAGAATTTCTTTGTTTCCGGTTCGAGTACAAACACTTTCACAAAGATATTATTTTCAAAAATACAAATTGTTTGACACCAGCTCGATTTTTAATATACGAGTACTTAACAAAAACCGCACTAAACGTTTACTCATGTGTCTCATCATTATCAATAGTTTTAATATCCTTGCGAACAGCAGTATGCAAAAATGTAAAAACAATAAAAGAAGGAAAATAAAGAAATGAATCATGTTTAGAGGTTGATGGCTAAGTACTACCATTATTTCTTCAGTGGCTTAGTTGTGTCCACATTGGGCTGTAGACACTTTAAATCGCCACTTCTCACTTATTGCCATTCTGGGCTTTAATAAAATGTTATCATTTTAAAAAAGGGTGTGAAACATTGAATAAAATTAAAAATAACCTGAAAGTCATTACAAGCTTATTTTTTTAAATGATATAGGCTTAAGCTTGACGATGTTAAGCAACGTTATAATCTACGATCTAGCGCGCTTGCCTTGAAGAAACCGGTTTACGCTCGACTAAAGCTTATTTTTACATGATATGCTTTACGCTTGACTACTACTTGCCTGATGTTAAGCAACGTTATAATCTACGATCTAGCGCGCTTGCCTTGAAGAAACCGGTTTACTCTCGACTGAAGCTAAAATTATTTTTACCTGTTCAAGTCAACCGTACATTAACCTAATTACCAAAATCGTCGACAGAAATAAGTTACAATCAATGTTCTGAATCACAGAGCCGTCAGCTAAAAGACAAGCCCAATCAACTTCCGTTTGCCACACATAATCTAATTTGTTGGATTGTTAACCCCCAAGGGAGAGTTTTTTCCTTTCTTACCTTCTCTCCCTTAATTTATCTTAAAGAACTGATAAAAGACTACAAAGAAATGTTTACCTACCCGAGGATAAATGGCTGTTGATAAGAAAGTAAAGCTTTGGGGAAATAAAAGCGCTTGTTGACTTTTTTGCCTAATTTGAAGACGGTGTACTCGTTATGAATTTTGACGTTCCTCTTTGTAAAATAATTTAACGATATTATTTTATTAGATAAGATACTCTAGTGAAATTTATTGTAGTTATTTCAAGTATTAGTAGTTTGGTCAATTAAATACTGCAGATATCCGGAATCATGTTAGGAAAAAATCTTATTAGATTTCTAGAAAAATTACAAATTTTACTAATGCTCGTCTATATATTTCAATGATTTTATTATTTTGCAAAAAATGATTACGGGTAGATATAACTGACGTTAAATATGCCTGTTCATACTGAGAAAGTGTATTTGTGTTGTGATTTGTTCTTCGCAAAACCTGTTGTAGCATAAACGTAAAAGCCAAATAAATCTGAAACCAAAATTCCTAGTATTTACCTTTATTTACAAAACATACAAAAAAACCGATATCCATCCCCTTTCATGCAACTTTAGAGCATTTACAAAAGTTGCCATGCTGCTACCGAAAACGTTTACTATGCATGATATTGTATGAACTCCCAAAAGTTAGTTTCGAATTTACATGGAGTTTGGTTTGTTTCCCGTAAACTGGTTTAAAACGGTTGAACACCTGAATTTAATATGTTATGGGGTAACTTTGTTTGGTGTTAATTGATTCTATGGGTTTGCACATTAGAGGATAAATAAGTTAAACTATTTGTTGTGTTGTTTACGTAGTGGTTTATTTTAGATACAGTGATATTATACCGTAGTGTTAGTAGACCGTAGCCTAGTGGTTAAGGCGTTCTGACGGTAGCAGAAATACGCAGGTTCGAATCCTGCCGGTCGTGATTATTTTCGCTCATTTTCCAATAAAAGTTTAATTTAAAACAACCATAGTGCAGGTTAGCACTTAATAAATTAACTCATTATTAAAACGCGAAAGGCCCATTTCTCGTCATATCAGGTGTCCATAGTACATCGATATGAGTGCTTGTTAGACATATTCTGACAGCACAAGTGGCGCCATCAGCCGCTCAGTCTGAAATGTATGAAAATGAGTGTGGATTTTCGCGGCTGGCAGTTAGTAGACCGTAGCCTAGTGGTTAAGGCGTTCTGACGGTAGCAGAAATACGCAGGTTCGAATCCTGCCGGTCGTGATTATTTTCGCTCATTTTCCAATAAAAGTTTAATTTAAAACAACCATAGTGCAGGTTAGCACTTAATAAATTAACTCATTATTAAAACGCGAAAGGCCCATTTCTCGTCATATCAGGTGTCCATAGTACATCGATATGAGTGCTTGTTAGACATATTCTGACAGCACAAGTGGCGCCATCAGCCGCTCAGCCTGAAGTGTATGGAAATGAGTGTGGATTTTCGCGCCTGGCAGTTAGTAGACCGTAGCCTAGTGGTTAAGGCGTTCTGACGGTAGCAGAAATACGCAGGTTCGAATCCTGCCGGTCGTGATTATTTTCGCTCATTTTCCAATAAAAGTTTAATTAAGTGATATTATAGACATAAGGACAACCTAAAATAGTTTTATCAGATTAACAATTTTATAACTAGCCTAATAGATTGATTTGTAAACATTAGACACTAGAGTAGACAACTCGAATACGGTCTCACTATCTTAATTTGGAAAAATTACTGGTTCAGGCTGTTTCTTTTAATTGGAGATAGAATTTATATAACAGTTAAATAATGACTTATTTTGTCAAGTGCTAAACCCGCACTATGGTTGTTTAACTAAAACTTTTATTGAAAAATGAGCGAAAATAATCACGAGCAGCAGGATTCAAACCTGCGTATTTCTGCTACCGTCAGAACGCCTTAACCAAAGAAAAAACAAATAATTACCAATTTTACCCACATACTTTGTTTATTTACTTTCTCAGGTCCCGTCAACGATCCTGGAGAACTTCCTGAGCCGGATAGAAGAGGGCTACTGCAAGTTCCACAACCCGTACCACAACAACTTGCACGCGGCCGACGTTGCCCAGACCGTGCACTACATGCTGTGCCAAACTGGACTGATGGTAAGTGACGCTTCTGTGGGTCAGAGAGTAAAGCTGCTGAAAATCCATCAAGATATACAACTCAGAAATATTAACTTATTTATCATGGCCAGCTATGCATGCCAGATACTTAGAGTTATTCCGTGGGTGGGATAAGATATGAAATTGTAAATCACGATTGTACCTAAGTTAGGACTTAGGTATGTACAGTTGTCAAGCCATATTAGAGGCATGAAGAGTATCTGTTAATTACAGCATGGTTTAACCTTATCTTAGCAGATCTAACGATCTACTTGGAAATGTAATAATTTTAAGAAGAGCATCTTCTTTTTTCATGACATGCTATGCCGTATTTCTATTTTTTTGAAATAGTTCAAGGTGTTTCATTTGTTTTAATAATTTTACACTTTTTTTTTCCTAATTTGATTCTCATTCTTCCTCCATCCATAATAACTTACATACCTTATTTTATTCAAATGTACCTCTTTATTATATTCCAGAACTGGCTGTCAGACCTGGACATCTTCGCGACGCTGGTGGCGGCGCTGGTGCACGACTTCGAGCACACCGGCACCACCAACAACTTCCACGTGATGTCGGGCTCCGACACCGCCCTGCTCTACAACGACAGGGCTGTGCTGGAGAATCATCATATTAGCGCTGCTTTTAGGTAAATATTTCTATTTCTAAATAGTATATGTCCTTGAATCGTATTCTTCATTAAGGAATGTCGTGACTCAAACTCAGACTCGTGAGGAAGTTTTTCTGGAGAAATGGCTGATTGGAGAAGTTTTCATAGACTCATGCGTCATGATTGACGCTTAGGTCTTTCCACGGATGACAACATGTCCTCGAATTATGTGGTTCAAACACAAATATCATCACTATAACTGACACCGCCCTACTGTATAATGACCAGGCTGTGCTGGAGAATCATCATATTAGAGCTGCTTTTTTGTTAGTTCTTAATTTAGTCTGCTTCAAAGTTAGTCTTGAGCCTTTAATCTTACCGTAGGTATTCCTTATTAATAAAGGTTTACCGTGGGACGGACGGGTTTATCGTGGTGGGTGCTTAGGATTATTTCAACGGATCACATATCTCCTCGGATTATGTGGTCCAAACACAAATTTCAACACTAATAACTTCCACTTCATGTCCAGCACGCTTCTGTACTACGATCGAAGTGTGCTCTAGAATCATCATAGTAATATTATTCTCGTAAATGTTTGTAGTTTAATATAAAAAATATGTGGTGCGGCAGGAAAGCCTTTGCGCTTGGATTCGCACTCGCTTAGTGGGGAAGAAAATACATTGTTAGGAAACTGACATTCCAGACCACAACATCCTAATACATCTGTAATCTAAGGAAGGGCCTAGATGTTTACCACTATAAGCCTAAACACCTTTGAAACCAGAATGGGCGCACACCTCGTCCCCTGGTATCAGAAATAGACACATTTAATTGATTTATTTAGATTTTTCAGAATAAAATTCTGGATACCGAATCTGTCATACATGTATAGCATAAACTACGATTCTTACATTTACAGAACTATCTATAGCTGTGCTGTAGTTGAATATTTTTATTCCATTTTAAAATAATGAAGCCGTCGCAACGGCTGCCTCCGCTTCAGCGGCTTGTAATAAACTTTACGAACTGAAATATTAATAACGGAACCATGTACTACTATTACCATTCGCATATATTACAGGTATTCTCTGCATATAATTTTGAATATTTTATTTATTAAATTAGCAGCTATAGTTGTTAGTTACAAAAATTGATACGTTGTCTGAAATTAGTTTGTGTGTTAATATGTTATGACCAAAACTATCACCGATTACATTAGAAACCACACATACTAAATATCTATCCGAAAAAAAACTATCAACATCTTCAATATACTCCTCAACGCTACTATGTAGAATATACACATCTCATAAAGATACAATACTTGTACAACGGTTATTTATGCAAAATAATTAGAACAGTATAATACAATAAACGATTTAATTTGAAAACATCTTCATTCCTCCACCAAATCACACAATCACTAAGACCGCAATAAGTAAAATTGCGGCTCGTGTTTAGAAAGTGGCGGTATTTACCAGTCACCCAACTGACTGCACAGCTTTGCCACAGACTGCAGATTTGCATTTTAATCAAATACAGCGACCCGCCGGGACTGCGGTATATTGCACGTTTATTCGCAAAAATTGCTCAATGCAATACAGCGGCAGCTTTATTGCTAAGTACGGTAAGCAAGTCTGTTTTAATAGCTATTCTGAAGTAGTGAAATCTGTGCTAAAACTAAAATGTTAACTATACATAATCTTCTTTACTATAATAAAGCTGAAGAGGGTCAAAAATCTGAACATAGTAGATATTACAAAAAAAGTGTTTGCGCATACTATAAATCGATAGTAAAACGTGTTTCAGCAGTTTTTATAATTGGTTTTTCTATGTCTGTGTGTTTATTTAAACGCTCATCACGCAAAACCGGCTGAACGGATCATCATTATTTTTGATATGTAGGTAGTATGAGGTCTTAGGAGTGTCATTGGCTACTTTTTATCCTGAAATAATACGAGCGAAGCCGTGGGCGTCCACTAGTCCAAAAATAAATAAATTAATATACCCTTACTTGTACATTCCTTCGGATTTGTACGTACATACTCGTAATGGAATTATGTTAAAAATAGCTAGATGTCCAAAATTAAAAGGGACAGGTAAGCTTATTACCGACCTACGCAGATTACTTACCTATGTGCTCAAGGTTCTTTATGTATTTAGGTACTGGCGGGTTTACAAAGCTTCACCCGTGTCCTTTCGAAAAAATCACGGTACCCTACACTACTATCATACCAAAGATAACGACGATACGTCACTCTATTGCGGTGTTATAAAGGAACAATTAGATCAATAAACGAAACAAACCAACAAAACATTATTTTATGTATAAGTAATGAAATAATTTCAATGAAAACTTATTTATAGATAATAAATTACGTCTACTTTGGTTGGTTGCTCCTTACAAAATATTTTGGTATTTTCATCGATAGACTCATTCCATTCAGCCCAGTTTAGCAATCATTCACCATTTACCAATGAGAACATTAATATTATCCGAAAACCTGACAAAGCCTAGCAAAATGTGGAAATACAACAAAAGCCCGCGATAGGATTTCGGGGTACTTTTCAACAAAAGATCCGAAGGAGCCTCGTTATGAGGAGATATAATTTCCCTTGGGAACCTCCTGTTGCCCTTTGCACTTACCACCCCGAATGGCCGATGATTGGCAGCTTGTTATAAAGAGAAACATGCCTAAAAATACTTGTATGACTTTATGAACTCATGATTAGGTAACGGTTGCTTTTTAGATGATAAATCATGTTGAGTTTTTTTTTACATTAAATAGGCTTACGTTTGAGTTTTGACTATAGCCTGCCTGATGTTAAGTATCACTATAGTCTAAGATGTAGCACGCTTGCCTAGAAGAAGCCTATTTACTCTAGATTTGAAGACCCCTGGGTTATAATTTTCTGAGAACAGGGCTCCAGGTAGAGAGTTCCAAAGTCTCGCTAAGTCTCGAGTCGTTTGAGTTTCATTTGTTTTCATGATTACTTTATCCTTCTCTATGAATACAGTCAAGAAGGCGTAAGCTGAGCTTTGCATTTGTGTGAGTGATCACCAAAAGTACACTCAGACAATAAAAGTGAAGTATGGCAGGTGGGCGGGGGAGTGAGATGGCGCTATCGCACGATGGAGAAGCCGGTTGTCTCACCTACACTATCTATGTACACCCACACAAATGCAAAGCTCAGCTTACGCCTTCTTGACTGTACCTATCACTCGTTAATCTATTTATCTATACATATAATAAAGCTGAAGAGGGTCCAAAGTCTGAACACTAAAGATTATAAAAAATGTTTCGAGATACTTGGAATTGATAAACACAGAACAGTTCATAGGATTAAAAAAAAAATCCGTAGCATAGTCTACTTTTTATCTCGAAACGCGAGGGAAGTCGCGGGCGCCAACTAATATCTGAATATGGTCTTAGTTTTATGATTATCGAATGATAAATGTTTAAACATTATGACCGAAATAGAACTAAAACTTGTCTGTGAGACTGTGAAATTTGTCTAAGTATGGACGCAAAATTACTAGGCAAGTCTGTGCCACTTATACTCGTGTGTAGCTTTTTTAAATCATTTTGAACCTACATATTTACCTAAAAGGTTACATATGACGTTATCGAAGGTTCACGGATTTTTTTAGATACACGTAGGCTTTTTGGAACCCTAATATTTTATAAGGGCTAAAACCTAGCGACGTAAGTACTTTTTATCTAAATTGGGTAAAGATAACATTTATCCATCGTTCCTACCTTTGGGCTAAAAATCACTAAGTATGACGGCTGGACGAGTATCTTATAATAGATTGATTTACCCGATAATGTAGTTTCTTAGAGACCTAAATAAATATTGCTCCGTCTTTATAAGCTTTTCTTAGGATTTCAGGGGATTTCGTTTATAGGGCACCTACTTTATCTTCATTCTTCGAGGAGTGGTAGATGACGAGAATACAGAAACCTCATGCATATTTTTAGATTCACAAAATATCTTTGCGGGTTTCTCTGTAGGTCTTAGATAAAATACACGATGCCTTTTTAATATCTCATTCCACTAACCATCTTTATTTAAAAAAAAAATCGACGATTTATCCAACTTTTAAAAACGTGATCGAAGATAACTTATCTTTTCATCATCTTCTTACCAACGTAAACGAGTGGCCGACTTTTGAAAAGATCGCATTTCTGTTCGTTTCATATGTATTTATTGTGTGTCTTGTGTAGTGTTATAATAACTTGAAATTCTATTTGATATTATCTAATTTCAACATAGTAAGCTAACCAATTACAGCTCGTACAAATTTACATTTTAACAACACAATTACTAGCCAAGGTAGTCGAGTATTATGGCAAGTAATACAGGCAATTACCACCACCTGTTTAGTAATAGACCTATTAGGTAGCCTATAACCCATGTTTACTCATTGTAATCAAGTAATTAGTGTACTGACTAGGCTAATATCTTGAGGCAATCTGGTCCATTGAATCTAATTCAATACGACATCTTAAAGGTCCTAAAGAGCTTAGGTTGGATTAACAATTACGCTAATCAATTTGTTGGATGAAAATAAAAATACGGCAGATTTATTAAATTACTACATTTTTAAGCCGATATGAAATTGATATTATTTGTTTAATTTTATTGCTTACATTTTGCGATTCCTTAAGGAACATTAATAAATAAATTTCATTTTCAAATACAACAAAATCCGTTTTAACACTTTCAAACACTTTCTTTTTCGCTTTGATGAGTTTTAAAGGTTTTAAAGCGACCTTAAACTGGTAAATAAACAATACGATAGACCTGTATAAAATAATTAAAGAATCAGCTTAATAATAACAGTGCCTTTAAATATTTCTCCCCTCTATTTTCCAGACTAATGCGCGACGAAGAATGTAACATCCTTCAAAACCTGTCCCGGGACGAGTTCCGCGAGTTCCGCACCCTGGTCATCGACATGGTGCTGGCCACGGACATGTCCTTCCACTTCCAGCAGCTGAAGAACATGCGGTCACTGCTGACGCTGGCAGAGCCCACTGTTGATAAGAGCAAGGCGGCGTCTCTTGTGCTGCACTGCAGCGACATATCGCATCCCGCTAAGGTGAGATATCACTTTGTTGTCTAACTTGTAAACTAACTAAAAAATACTGCAGAAAGTATGTTCGTTTGAGAACGGCGCACTATGGTGTCGACAACTTCTCCAGGAATATTTGACATGACTTAGTATCGATTTATACGACCAGCCAGGATTTATAATTTGGTTTATTAGCCGGGGTACAGCCAGAGCGAAAGTCGTTTTTCTGTTTATTTGGGACACTCACCTAATAACTGACTACAAGACGGCAATCGTTTAGCTGTGGTTATCGCGGATAAACTTTTGACGCATACATCGCCGATATTGATTAAATTTGAAAAACGCAAAAACTAACATTTCAAATGTTAGTAAAGAATTATTTTAAAAAATCAACAACAATTCAATTGTTTTAGACAAATATTACAAATGACTAATAAAATTTTATTTTAAATTTCAAAAGACTACCTGCGCCTTCTCGATCTCCAACCAAACACACCCATTCAATCAATCTCCTAACTAATTCCAGCGATGGGACCTCCACCACCGGTGGACGATGAGCCTGCTTGACGAGTTCTTCCTGCAAGGGGACAAGGAGCGCGACCTGGGTCTGCCCTTCAGCCCACTCTGCGACAGGAACAACACCCTGGTGGCGGAGTCCCAGATCGGGTTCATAGAGTTCATCGTGGAGCCCAGCATGGGCGTGTGTGCAGACATGCTGGAGTGCGTGCTGGGGCCCATGCATTCCAGTACCAAGAACTCTACCAGCACTTCTGGGGAGACCATTAGTGAGGATAATACAGGTAAGACTTCGTAATTGCTTGTTCTGAGCATGATCAATAAATAGAAAAGATAATAGTAGTGTAAAACTTTCGCTGCCTATCCAAAATGGTGCATGTTTATCCAAAAAGAACTGGTTCACTCTCGCTTTGAGGACAGTGAACTCTTGTGGAATAGTTTTGCGATACATACTACAATGAACACAAAAAGATTTAAAGTTTTTTTAATTATACTCAACAGCTAGAAGAACTAATAATAATCATAAACCTTTATACGTTACAGCGAATGAAACACCAAAATTCAAGATCAGGAAACCATGGATAGCTTGCCTCAGTGACAACAAGAAAATATGGAAGGAGCAAGCTGCCAAAGGTAAGAGCATTATCTTTAAAAACTTCTTAATTATCTTTAATTATTATCATCACCCGCATTTCGTTAGCCCCAGTTCTTAAAACGCCTCTATTTAGATTAGCCATGGGTTTCTATACCTATTTAATTTAAATTTAAATAAATAACAAATTATGATGTTCTTACGAAGTAATTTGTTCGTCTAATATGTAAGTCTAAATGAATATACTAAAGAGTTTCTCGTTTCGTTTTTCAGATGCTGAAGCCCGAGCGAAGGCCGAAGAAGAGAGCAGCAGCACCGCTCCGACTAAAACAGAAGAATAATATTTAGCCTCCTTTGTACATAGCGTTAGGACTAGCTGTTGCAACATGTTCAACTCATTGGTGAACAAAAGTTAAACATTTATGTGCGTGGACGCTTTAATTCGTTGCTGTTATGTTGTGTGTAACGCACAAATGCGAATCGTAGCACAATAAGCTTGTACAATGTGTCATTATGTGGAAGACAACATAGTGAGCTAATTCGGATCGGCGGTACCATTAACGCCAGTAGTGTAAATTTATTATTCGCCGCTAAGACTCTTAGCCTAGCCTAATTTAGTCTAAAAGCTTAAACTATAGTCGTACGCGTATGTTGTGTAAGATAGTGGACTGAGGACGCCGCCTTGAGGCACACCGATCAATATATCCGTTGTCTTTCTCAATTTTTCGTAGTTATCTAAAATTTAGCAAACACTACTCGAATAAAACAGATACATACTCATGATAATGTGAAAAGAAATCTGAACACTTCAAATATTATAAAATAGTAACTTTAGGGCTATGAAATTGTATCCGTCGGGGATACCTAAATAATAAAATGCTGGTTATGGAGCAAACCTAATATAAACACGAACAATACGTGCACCTTTCCTAAAATTAACCTTTTTGAATGTAGTTAACCTTTACTTAATATACCTACTTCGTATTTAACTATTGAAATAACATTAATTGAAGTTAAATTAATATTAGTGTTAATCCATATGAAAAATACGCTTATTAATTTTAATGTTTCCGATTAAATTGGAGTCTTGATATTCTTGACCAAATGTTATTTAATATGAAATTATTTTCTAATACGCCATCTCAAATTTTAGATGATAAGTAGAAATATCCCTATTTATCTGTAGTTAGTGAACTTCACAATTTAGGATTAAATAAATTTAATATTTAATTTATTTCTTAGCCTCCAAGGAACACCTACCTATCTTTTGTACTTATACTATACTACATTTAAAAAGTTATGGAGAGTAAAACTATATACATGATAATAGCATTGTATCACCTATATACTTACTTGGCATTACTATATAAAATCATACATATACCTACCTACGCACGTATATAAATATTTAACTACACATAATATTGGAGGCTGAACTATATTTTATCTTCTTTTAAACAGGATACCGATAAAATATCACCCCAAGTTGCTTAAAGCAAACTTGAGACTATCAAAATCACAAATTTCTAGACTGAAAGGGCATAAAGCCTAAGGCAAAACAGGAATATTAATGCATAGTTAAAAACAGGTCTTTTGCAAGACAATGTTGTGATGAAAATGGATACCTAGCTTACTATTTCAGGTTTCAAGGCCAGTATGTAGGTAATATCATATTTATAACATTTTCTCTGCTTAGGTAAGACCGAGGGTTGAGCGATGGAACATACGGAGAGGCTTTTATACATATACACCGTCCTTTCGAAATATAAAGTGGAGGGTATAACATGAATTTATAAAGGCCAAGGTGGGATTGCCAAAACTTGGTAAGCAAAGTCGCTATATATAGTGCGACGGACAAATTGCATGACTGTAATAAAGACTATCTTCTCTGGTTTCCTAAAATTCCAAAAATGCACAAATGAAGAATTTTTGACAAGCTACAAAAAGAAAAGACTATTAGGAAGGAATTGAGTGGGATTTTAATAATGTAGGTACGAATAAATTTAATAGTCTGTAGACAAAATTTTAGGAAACCAAGGCTTCACAAATGCCAAATTTCGAATCGCTTTCAACATCAATCACGATTTTTCGAGCCATTTCAGAGGCCTACATGTCCCGATTGGTACTTGGGACCATACTTATAAAATATCAAAAACAAATACCATAATCATGATAAGATTGGTCCCTATTTCTCTTCAGGGATATATAATAAATTATATACTTAGATGTACGAATATATTAAATTATCTAACTGGTGACGCTTATTGTAGACAAAACGACGGATTTTTATATATTTAACGTCTATTTTAATGACTACATATTTACTATGGAAATCTGTATATTGTGCATTTAGTGTAGAACCTATTTATAGATTTTGAATAGGTATAAACTATTGGAGATTAGTGTCGGGAAGTAGTTTAGTGCCATTCTTGTTGGGGACAGCTTTATCAACAGTAGATTTTAGGATAATGAGCCTTATGTACATAATTGTTGTTTCTATTATTATAAATTATAGCTTGCAATATTATTAGGTGAATTGATTTGTTACTGCGTTACTTAAGTCCATGTATTTATTGTATCTCTATTAATATATGGTAAAGTTACCTATGATATTCAATAAGTTGCCCGAAACTACTTAGAACATTTCTTTCAGTTACCTTCTTATTAATATGAATAGACAAGGCTCAATCTACTTAACATTCCTTTTTTTAACTTTACATATTTAAAGGCTATTTGACTAAAACGTCATGTTTTGAAGAATAGAAAGATTACTTACATGACATGTATAATAGAGCTCTACCGTTATATATTTGTGTACTGGAATACTTTCATTCTGATTTCAAACAATTTGGTGCCACACCGGGTCCTGTTTCAATCCTGAAAAGAATTAAACTGTGAAACATCAGAAACTATTTAAAAACACATTTTACTTCTAGTACAAGTATACTTACGGAAATATACATTTTCATAAACTTCATCACATGGCACTGCTTGCTAATTCACATCTTCACAAAATATAACATGACTAACTTAAAATGAATAGATCTACATAGAAATTATCATACAGATAAACTTGTCCTGGAATATTTTTTTACCCTAAAACACACCTAAAATAGGATTAAATTCGATTACAGCCTGCCTGATGCTAAGACACTACCGTAGTCTATATTTAGTAAATTTGCCTATATACCTATCAGTACTATAAATCCTAAAAAATTAAATCTTTGACCACAGATCCAATACTGAAATATTTTTAAACATATAAACTGCTTCATTTAATTATAACAAAGAATCTTGACTATGTATTTTCCCTAAAAATAAACAACAAACTAAGTTGAAAAATCTCACAATTTATGTATTTTTTTTTTCTAATAATATGTGTAAATAGATCTAAACACCTTTTAGTGATGTACATGTAAATCAAACTATGTAAAATAAAAATAAAGATTTTCGTAGAAACATGTTTACTTTGATTTCATTACCTTAGTACAATACCTTAGTTATAGTGGTAAAATAGAAAATGCTTTTGAAGCTGTTATACTTAAAAATATTATGAGGCACCACAATAGCTTACAATTCATATGCAAATCAAATAGAACAACATACATACAATATCTTTATATCAAATTTACACAACTCTTATAAATATTTTCCAAGTAATTTGACAGCGATAAACAATTTCATTCAGTTATTCGATGTACTTAAGATGACAGAGTTAATGTGAGTATGAACATTTGGATGATTTTTATTTTACATTGATACAAGGTACCAAAACATAATGATTTCATTTACTTAAAACAGATTTATAGTAGGTACAGATTGAAAGAAATCATACTAATGAAGTAAAAAGTTGCATAATATTTAAAAACTGCCAATTTTACATTTATGTAGGTAACAAATGTTATAGACTAATATTTGAATCAAATTTAACTTAGTATGTATTTGTAGCTCTTGCCAAATATATTGATTTGTACAGACAGAGCCCTAACATCAGTTTTCTGCCGATTGCACACAATTGTACCTTCAATCACATCACCCTTCTTGACCTCTTTACAGTCTCTAAAATAGAACACAGTTTGCTTCCAATGAGTTGAGGTTACTAGTGGTCCAGTTGAAAACAAAACTTTTTCCGGAAGATTGAAGAATGTATCAAAATAACCTACTAAAGATGTCAGTGTTCCATCTTTAGTTATCTCGAGCTTGAAATCTGATGTAAAGTCCATAACATCTGTGTTGCAAGTATTGATATCTATATTCTTCACAATAAATGGCTCCGATATAATATTCTTAGAAGCTACTATGTCCACACTAGCTTCTCTTACTACTTCAGACTTCATGCAGTTCATTTTGTATCCATATACATCTGACCAGAAATCTATGAGCTTTCTATGTGTATCTACATCTCCGCTGGCTACTAAGCTAATGTTGCATTGATCTGGTAAAAGTAGACCTCCAGGTTTCAAATAGTTGTCCCGGGCATATATTACACTGTCCAACATGCCTTCAAAGAGCAAGAAGTACCCCATCCATTCTGATACAATAATATCAACTTTCTCGTCTAGTTTTGTGTTTTCCAACCTCCCTTTAATAGGCTTTATGACATCTTGTAAATTATTTTCTGTTATGATATCCATTGCATGGTAAATTACCTCTGATTGGTCTAATGCATATACTTTCTTAGCTCCAGCCGTTGCACAGAACATTGAGAGGATACCAGTTCCACATCCCAGATCTAATACAACCTTATCCTTTAAAGTTTCTTTATTTTTTAGAATGGCATCTCTGTAAGACTCTGTCCTTACTTTGTCTGAGAGCATGTCATAATGTATACCAAAATGTGCATAGGTGCTAAAGTAACCTTCATCACTTTCTAGAGGTACTTTTGACACACAGTTTACAACTTCATCATTGTTCTCAACAGCAGAACTTGACTGGCCACCTTCCACTAGAGTTTTCATGGAATATCTCATCTTATTTATGTCTTCTTTAGCCATTGCTACACAGGATTGACTCTCTTTAAGCTGCTCTGACAAGTTTTGTATTGTTCTTTGGAGTTCAATAAAGTGAGCCTGTGATAGGGTTACCAAACCATTTTCAACATTTGCATGGTATGTTTTTGGTGAACTGGGCTGGTCCGTCAATGATTCAAAGTCGAACATAAGCCACTCGTCTTCTTCTACCGGTTTCAGGTACCTTTCGTCGTCCCAAACAGCCTGTTTCAAGCTCATTACGGTGTCCGTAGTTGGTTTATGAGTTTTGATGTAGTTGACCAGTTTTATGTAGGAGTAACAGTCCATGTTGAACTTAGACTTCAGGGCTTTAATAAAAAAGCCATGGACGGTCTCGCAGTGAGATAAGGCTTCTTCTATTGAGGGTAAAAGGTTGGCGCAAAACAAGCACGATACCGAAGTGTTACTAGCCTCCATTTCTTGCCACTCATCCTCTTCGAAATGCTCTTCATCACTACTTAAATCTGGTACGTCCGACATTTAAGCGTTAGAAAAGTTTCTGTTCTAAATATTCTCCTGTTTATTTTAATACAAAATTTAAGTATAAAAATTCGGACAAAACTGCGGGATACCATGTGAGAAGAAGAAAGCCAAAGCACGCATTTACTTCAATGACAGTGACATTGTTGATAATTTAGTAGCATTGACAGCTGTAAATTGAATGACATATTGGTTTATCTTTTTTGCTGAAGTTGAATCGATTACGATTCATTATTAAGCATTGTTTTTAAATCTTGGAGTTTCATGGTAGTTTCTCATTTAAATATTTGAGAATGTGCAAAATGATAAAATTACGGGCTTTTGCATAAGAAGAATTACTGTAAGAATTTTGTTTAAAATATATAAAGAGCGTTAGGCAGGAGACTCATAAACTGCTTGCTTGGCAACCAGGTTCCTTGACAACCATCACAACAACAACAAATAAATCGGTTTGCAAAAAGCTTGAAATAAAATGAAATTGAAAATATCCAATTTCAAAGAGCCAGTACACGCTGGAGTTGTGGTTTGTGTAAGCTGGAATAACACAGAGGAAGTATTTTCGTGTGGGTAAGTAATTAGCTGTTTGTTTTTTTTTAAATAATAAAATATTATTAGTACCCATAGCAAAAAAGTTACCATTCACCCTCAGCTGGTATCGTAAATTTTACGAACGTAACTGGTTATGTGGGGGTCGCGCGGCCCCCACTTAAAATTAGCTTGTAAGGTGCAAACGCTTGCGAATTGATTGAAAAATTATATATAGACAGTAAATAACAAGCATGTCGAATACTATATAGGAGTTTTTATACATTCATAAATTTTTTCATACGTATTAATAAGAGATCACAAAATTTTTACAACTTTTTCTTACATTTATTTAAATAAATTAAAATAACAATTATATCTGTATTAAAAATACATTATTTGGACGTTTTCTTATTAATAAGATAATAAACTTTAGAATAAAATCAAAATTTACCAATAATTTAACTTTTTCATGAAAATCAACACATATTTCTTAAGGCTAAAAGGAACATTATATACTATATATTATACTTATTTTTTCCATAAAATATCTCTGGTTTTGTCCTGCAACAGTTGTGATAATTACTTTCACTGTTATTGTGGGGGTCACGCGACCCCCACAACGTACGTACCTCCACTCTGGTAAAGGTTGAAGCACCGAACTTCCGGCACCCGCCGTGGGATATGACGTACTGAGATTACACATCATCGTATCTACAAAACTGATCTCAACTAGTAGTAGTTAAAGGATACAAGTCAACTATATCTCTGGTCCCATCGGGTGTTCCGCAGGGTTCACACCTTGAGCCACTTCTTTTTACTATTTTTATAAATGATCTGCCAGGTATTTTGAATTCGAGCGTTAAATTGTATGCAGACGATTTAAAGATATACAGAAGTATAAAATCGGCTGAAGATGTTCTCTTATTACAGAGAGATGTTGATCTAATTAGCCAATGGTGTGCTCGTAATAAGATGTCATTAAATGCATCAAAATGTTTTTTTATTAGATTCTCACGCAAACGATCTCCGCACCCAGGTCAGTATTCTATTGACCATGTCCCCCTTACTGAACTCAACTCAATCCGAGATCTCGGTGTCACTATGGACAAAAAGCTGGACTTTAGGGAACATATTGATAATGTCGTCAAATCTGCCTCTAAAATGGGTGGATTCGTGGTTAGACAAACAAAAATCTTCAAGGACCCTTCTCTATCCATTACGCTCTATTATAGTTTAGTTAGGAGTATTTTGGAATACTGTAGTGTAGTATGGAGTCCCAGTTATAAATCCCACTCTGAACGTCTTGAGTCGGTTCAAAAACGTTTCTTATATCATATAACGTTTATGGACTTTAAATGTAAGGTATTGCATTCGTACAAGTCGCGCCTGAAACACTATCGGATCATGTCGCTCTCCAAGCGCCGTGAAATCGCTGACATTGTAACTCTCTTCAAGTGTATCAATGGTTACACAGATTCTCCCGAAACATTGAATAAGTTGTCACTTAGAGTTCCGAGAACCGGAAGCACTTTAATAAACCGCGACACATTTGTTTTGCCCAAATTCAGGACAAATCTACTAAGGCATTCACCGGTTTACAGAATGTGTAAATCATACAATAAAATTAAAGACGATATCGATATATGTATTCTTAAAATCGTCTTTATTTTCTTTCAAAAAGTCAGTTACAAAAATCATTAAGTAGTTTGCTATAAATTTATTATTTTATTTGTATAAGTTAGTGTCAATGGGATTATTATTATAGAATCATTATTAATTTTTGTTTGTTGTATGTTTTGGTTATCTTATTATGATTATTATTTTTTTATAAGCTTAGATAGGTAGTATAGTTATAATAATATGCATGGTGTACTCTTTATTTATGTAATTTTTGTTTCTTAATTGTTTAAAGTAGCATGTAATATATGTATTTATTTGTAAGTAATTATTATCTTAAAATTGTAAGTTAGGTCTACATCTAGAGGGCATTAAGTGCTAGTAATTTTCTTCTATTCATTAAGTTTGTTATGTGTGTTTTAGCTTAGTGCCTGTTTTGCAGACTATAAATAAATAAATAAATAAATACACAAAATTGCGACAACGGCTTATGCGTAGTTTTTGAGAAATTCCAAGAAATAACACGCGTGGGGGCCACGCGTCCCCCACGATACCAGTTAAGGGTTATATTGAAATAAAAGTGAATGTATGTTGTAGGTTCGTTTATTTCGCTTTTATGCCACAACGCAACAGAGAGTGGTGGCTAGTTATGATTATAAATCGCTGGGGAGTTTGATTAAATAAGTATACTTAGATATATGTAGGTATATAGGGTCCTGAGAGCTGTCCTCAAACATCGCGAACGAAACAACAGGCTAATCCACATGTTTTAATTATTTTCTGTTCTTGAATAATATTATAATCACGGAACAAAACAGGAACACTTTTGTATGGTATTCTGCCACTGTTTGACAAGTGACGTCATTTTTGCGTAGATGCAATTTATTGTTAATATTTTGTATTCTATTAAGTAATAATAATAATAAACGTTTATGTGATTTTATTAAAAAGAAACAGGTAATAGCAATAGTGAACATTTGAAATTGTACTATGAAATAGGGCTTAGGACTATACCTACAATAGTTAGTGAACCCTGGACATCAAACTCAGTCAGCACCTGTGTGATGATGTCCAGTTATTTCTTATAAACAAACAACAAAGCTACCTAGTTGTAATATTAAGGAATTGTATATTAACTTTCTTTTTGTGATTGTCATTTAGGTATTACAATTAAATATAGGTAATGCTTCGATTTTTACTCAACAGAGATGACCACAAGCTTGTAAAATGGAATCTAGTGAAAAACAATTCTATGGTTGTTGCGGTGTTTCAAGAAGATTTATATCCAACTGGGATGCATTTATTTCCTAAAATAAATCTCGGAGGAAACAAACATCAACATGATGTCATATTGATATCTTCTGCTGATGGAAAGTAAGATCTGACATTAAATAGGTACATGTACACATCAAATAGTCTAAATATGAGATGTAGGAGGTATGACATATCTACCTCTTGCTTTCGCATCGACGTTCGAGGAGTCAACACGTCCTGAGGGGGAAACACGTGTCGACGAGAATATCTTGCCGAAGGAGAACAACAAAGCTTCAAGACACAAGGTGCGGTGTTGGTAAGATCTTGAGATCCACGGAGGCCGTTGATTAGGAGGTGAGGTGTGGCGCTGGTATATGGAGGAACACACCTAAAAACCATCAAGTTTGTTGTTTGATGTCGGTTAGGGTGCAGTCGCAGCGGAAAAACACTACATATTTCTCCAGAGTTTTGGTTTTCAATGAGATACACTATATAAGTTGCGTGTGTTCTTTGTTTGTTGTACATAAAGCCTAACCAAATTCACAGTATTCAATGAAGATGTGGTATTATTTTAGATTTCACATAGTGAATCACAATGGACGCATCGAAAAGACCGTGAATGCTCATCAAGGTGCATGTTTATCGGCCCAGTGGAGTCCTGACGGTGCTGGTCTTTTAACTGGTCAGTAAGATATATTTTTTATGATGCTGTATTTAATTAATGTTAAAAGCGATTAATAAATTGTCTTTCACCATCGTACGAGTAGGGGTTCGGCAAGGAGGCACCGATATACAGTTGAGGTTCCAAAGACTCGCACCAAGCGTTTTGCTTCGACTTTCATCGTGCGAACAGCCAAACTGTGGAACTCCTTGCCCGAATCTCTATTCCCCTTGAACTATAATTTGTCAGTCTTCAAGTCGAGAGTAATCCGGTTTCTTCTAGGCAAGCGCGCTAGATCGTTGATTATAGCGTTGCTTAGCATCAGGCAAGTTGTAGTCAAGCGTAAGCCTATATCACGAAAAAAAAACTTTCTACTCGATTCTTCAACCGTAAAAATAGTGAGATCAATCAATCTAATATGAAGACGGCTATTCATTGTCAATAGGTTCTAGTATGTTGATTGCTACGAGTAACTTTCTTGTTTGTAGCTGGTGAAGATGGTTTTGTCAAAGTATGGTCAAGGAATGGCTTATTACGATCCACGATTGTGCAATCAGATATGCCATGTTACAATGCCGTATGGAGCCCAGATAGTTCTGCTATATTACACTCCAAAGGAAATGCCCTTGTGATAAAACACTTGAATTCTAGTAACAAAGTTACAAAAGTAAGTTTATAAAATGACTTAAAACATATTACATGATTTTAATGAGTGCCTAACCAACTTTTGACTTACACACTGTATGTTTTTAGTGGAAAGCTCACGAAGGGCTGATTTTATGTGTGGCTTGGAATGCAAATAACAATTTGATAATATCGGGAGCTGAAGATGGGTTCTCAAAGGTAAAAAAAATATAATATTATTATTTCAACGTGGCATCGCGGCGAGCGTAATGGGCACCTTTGAGCCGGGGCGATCCGGGGTGGGCTCATCGATATTTTTTTAATTTGTTAATTTTTTTGCTTCACATTTTTCATGTGTAGTATAGGTATTATTGTATATTTGTAGATATCTATGGTTTTATATTATGTTTAAGACTTGTATATGTCACCGTAAGATTGTAAAGATCGTTAGATTACAATCTATCTAGCGAGATTGTAAACTATCGATAGATTGTGAACCGTATCATCTTCGAGTCCAACACGTGCACTATGAACAGGACTTGGCTCCTCTTCGCTTCGCTCGTCGTCGCATGTGCGTGGTAGAAAGCAACCTAACGAACCTAATCTTACCTCCTGTCACAGACAAGTGACTTCGCAATACCTAAACATAGAGCGCGAGTTGCATTCCGTCCTACGCCGGTTCACAATTTGACGGCTTCACTTCGGTAGATTACAATATAGCGAAGAATAATGAGTCAAATTGCAATCATAATGATACGGTTCACAATCTATCGATAGTTTACAATCTCGCTAGATTTATTTATTTATTTAATAATAATTAAAACGGTCGCAACCAATTACATTAACTATTTCATACTCACTCAATCACTTAACAATGTCATATAATAATTAAAATATATATATAATAAGTTGTCAAAAGTAAAATAATAATCAGTCCATTCAAAATAAAGTATGTAGGTACATTACAATTCATATTTACAATTTCTTAATTTTACTTAAATAACAATAGATACCTATATTGTAATCTAACGATCTTTACAATCTAACGGTGATATATACAAATTATTACATATTTTAGCATATAACAGCACGAATAAGTCGCACGTCACAGTTTAATTGTATGTTTCTTAATTGTGTACTGTTGCTTTGTACGTCAATTATTTAATTTAATAGGAAATATTTTATTACTATAATAATTTGCCATAAATATATATATAATATTCGATGCATAATAATGATTATGGTTAATTCTTGGTGTTACTGTTTATTAATTTCAGATTTGGGATTGTTTCGGCCAGCAAATATCAATCAGCGTGAAGCATGATAAACCAATAACAAGTGTGAGCTGGTCTCCTGCTGGCGATATGTTTGCAATCGGTGGCTTTAATCTAATCAGATTATGCAACGCAAATGGGGTAAATCATTATTTTTTCATCCAAGTAACTACTGTATTGTGTCCAACCAAGGTTGTTCAACTCCCTGCCTGACTCTCAGTTCCCTGCGCACTATAATCCAGCGATCTTCAAAGCGAGAGTGAATCGGTTCATATCGGGTAAGCACGCTCCATCTTAGGCCTATTTGCCATAGCCTTTGCTTGCTATCAGGTAAACTATGGCTAGGTGCAAACCCGTTCAAGTAAAAAAAAAGTATTATTAATGTTTTCATTTTCGGAAGGTGATTTAATGCAATTTTGTTTTCAGTGGTCGCAGTGCCTGGACAGACCACCAACTGGAAGTATCTACAGTCTGGGATGGTCTTCAGATGGTACTCAGTTAGCAGCTGCATGTGCGAATGGGCATGTTTTATTTGCGCATATTATAGAACGGTTAGTATAATATTAAAAAAATAACATGAAAGGATAAAAATCATTTATTAAAGCAAATAAAAATAAAGAAAATACGTATTAGCCACAATACAACCCCAACTCAGCATATCGTATCATGTATATGAAAACAAACCGTAACTCTTAATCTATGGTACCCACGGCTAGGTAAGCGAAGTGTGGCTGGATGATATTAGAAAGTTAGAAGGAAACATGTGGGCAAGAACAGCGCAAGACAGGCAGTATTGGCGTAAGAGGGCGGAGGCCTATGCCCTGCAGTGGGTCCCATTAGGCTGATGATGATGATGATGAAATCTTTATCTTAATGCCTTTCAGAGAATATCGATGGAGAGACTACGTTTGTATCCAAACTGGGCGCACAGTAATCTCGATCAAAGATTTATCACGAGATCAGAGTCAAATACTGGAGTACCCGGACAGAGTGATACAAATTGCGCTTGGATTCGCCCACCTAGTGGTTGCTACAGTAAAACAATGTTTCATTCACAAACTGAGTTCATCGCAAGTAGCTAATACTCCAGTTACGTTTGATCTCAAGGAAGGAACGATTAGTATGATATTGTTAGCAGAAAGGTAAATATTAAAAAAAAAACAAGAACTATGACCAAACAATTGCTATTCTTCTGCTTCTTAATTAATACCTAATGAATAATCTATACATATTAGTGTGTTATCTATATCCATTAGTGTGTGACAATAAAGTATTATCTGTCTATACTATATACTATAATACTATACTATAATATTATAAAGCTGGTGAGTTTGTTTGTTTGTTTGAACGCGCTAATCTCAGGCACTACTGGTGCGAATTGAACAATTCTTTTTGTGTTGAATAGACCATTTATTGAGGAAGGTTTTAGGCTATATAACATCACGCTGCAACTAATAGAAGCAAAGAAACAATGGAAAATGTGGAAAAACGGGGAAAATTATTCATCTTTGAGGGCTTCCGTTGCGTTCGCTGCGAAGTAGGTTCAAAATTCAAATAATTAATGCCCAAAATAACTATTCCACGCGGACGAAGTCGCAGGCACAGCTAGTTAACTTATAAAATGTTATAGTACATTATTCTACTACTCCTGTTTTCTCTTAAGTAACAGTGTATTGGAAAACTGTTCTCTAAAATAAATCAAATAATATATCCTGTATATACTAAAAATATTACATCCATATATGGACTGCCTTGTAAGGGTTAATAATGTGTACACTTTAAACTTAAACCTGACGGGAAGACATTGTCACCCGGGAAACAGAAGAATCTCGTCCGGGTGACAACACACTGTTATAAGAAATTACTATTGTTTTTGTATGTATTATATAGTGAACCTAGATGTAAGTATTTTTGAACCCAATAAACGTTTTTGTGTTGTATTGTATTTAATAATTTAGAATCAATTATATGTTATTATAAATAACATAGCCCTGCCCTCCACAACACAGGTTATCCTAGTGTGGAGTGCAGTGAACATATTGTAATAGTTCATAAGTGTTTCACTTAAATAAATTATTGATTTATTATTATTATTAATTACTTAACTAATTTTAATACATTCTAGGTGTTTATGCGTCGTAGAACGAGCTGGCATTTCAATCTACAGTTACATGGGGCGACTGTTGGCTAGTCCTACTTGGGGTGCTCGACCTGAAAACCTTGGACGGGCTTCTATCAGTTTGGGTCCAGATACTCTGGCAGCTATAGATCAGAACGATCGCAAATGTGAGTTTTAGTACTTTATTCAGAACTAGTGGGTGCTCGCGGCTTCGCTCGCATTAGGAAGTAAAACTTGCATCCCCTATTTCACCCCTTTAAGAAAGCATTTCTAAAAATGCTTTCTTAGCGGATGCCTACGTCATAGCATCTACCTTCGTTCCAAATTTCAGCCTAATCCGTCCAGTGGTTTGGGCTGTGCGTTGATAGATCACTATATCAGTCAGTCAGTCAGTTTGAGTTTTATTGAGTTCACCTTTAAGTTTTATAAATTTAGATTACTTTTTAAGGATAATAAAATAGATCTAAAGAACACAACGAAACAAAACCAATCCATCATTTACTTACAGTGGTTCATGTCTTTGATCTGCCAACTGGACTTATTGTGCGAAGCTCTGCTTACAACTCAGTCACTAAACTACGACACAAAATGACCGTATCAACTATCGCTCTCAGTCAAACTGGCGGAATTGAAGATAGGCAGTTGGCACTATTGGATTACAATAGAGATCTTTACGTAGTCACTGTAAAGGATACTAAGCAAAAATTCATGAAACTTGGTGAGTAAAGGTAAAATGTATATCTACAATTATTTACCTTCACTTGAAAATTTAATTATAAATTTTAATGTATTTTTCTAGGTTCGCAAATATTGAGCATTTTATGGAGTGATGAGGCAGAAATGTTGGTAGGATTGCGATCGAATTCAGTCGTCGCTTGGTGTTGTCCAAAAGCATCAGTACAACCCGACTGGCTTGCTCTTACGACTTTGAGCAGGGAGATTGCGTAAGTTTGAACATAATTAGTTACTATGTTAAAATATTAGTGGCATATGTATTGTAGACAAGGCATTTTTCTGTAAAAGTATTTGAGGCACGACAAGGAGGCACCGTTATACAGTTGAGGTTCCAAAGACTCGCACCAAGCATTTTGCTTCGACTTTCATCGTGTGAACAGCCAAACTGTGGAACTCCTTGCCCGAATCTCTATTCCCCTTGAACTATAATTTGTCGGTCTTCAAGTCGAGAGTAAACCGGTTTCTTCTAGGCAAGCGCGCTAAATCGTAGATTATAACACATATAATAATAATATATTAACATCAGGCAAGTTGTAGTCAAGCGTGAGCCTATTTCATGTAAAAAAATATTAATTATCTTCATTTTTGTTAGAGACCTTGGTCGCAACCCTGCAGTAGTCAGTGTGGTGGAAGGTGTGGTCAGTATTTGCCGTGGAGACGGATCTCTTGTTCACGTACCACTCGCAGAATTCGCTGGAAAACTCCTCAAAATCGTTGCTACCAATATGTGGAAAGATGCGCTTCAGGTAAGTTGTCTCTTTTAATATCTCTTTGGACACGTTTGCACAAAGTGAATAATTTGATTTCACCAAGGATTTTGTCAAATAGTAATAAAATCATCATCATCATTGGCCGCGGTCCATCTACGACAGATAATATCTATGCGTCCGTAAAATAATAATTAGCACTAAAGAATTAAATTTTATTTTTCTTAAACATTATTGCTCATTTAGTCACATTTAATTTATTGTAGCTTTGCCGGAACGTCGAAAACGATACATTATGGGCTTGTCTTGCCGTGCTGTCCTGGCAGAATCATCAGTTCGAAGTGGCTGAAGAGGCGTTTGCTCGTATCAACCTGTACTATCAGGCTGACTACATACGTCACGTCAGGGTAAGATTATTATAATATTAGTACTAGCAAACCCGGCGAACTCCGTTTCGCAATCTACTTAAAATATTGGTTTGTATTACATGCTATGTATCAGAGATGGCGCTTTATGTGAAAAATGATTTTCCCTGTTTTCCCGCTTTTCTGTTGATTTTTTCTGAATTTTCTATGCTATAAACCTTACGAAGCCCAAGACCTTTCTAGCGAATGCAAAACTGTGAAAATCGGTTTGTGCGTTCTGGAGTTATAGCGTCAGGAAGGAAAACCCGACTTATTTTTATAGTAGACTTACTCACAAACTTAACACAATTTTAAATAACCTGTCAAGTACGAGTCACATGAAGGACACAATGTCATACAAACAGGATCTGGTATTTACTCTAAAAAGAGACCAAGGGCAGGATTTTATGAAATAAATGAACGTCATATTTCTTAAAGTGATTTTCATTTTTTTCCTTTACATTTTCAGGACAACATACCACAAAGACTTCCGTCGTAGCAAGTATCTCACAGATTAGTATAAAAAATAGGTTGTATGTCAGACTCAATATATTACCATACCAAAATTCACGAAGATCCGTTGCTCCATTGAAGCATGGGAACAAAATAAACAGATCAAAACCAACACGACACACCTTCATTACTTTTTGCCCTATTGATTGATCGATCGTTATGAAAGAATAATAAAAATATTAAATTTATCAAACTTACAGTTGGTTTGTTTTAACCTTATTTAGTGAATAAGTTATCCAAGATTACTGGTAAATAATCGCAAGTAAGTATATACCTACAGCAATATTTTCGTCGCCAAAAGTAAGGAGTAAGTAACAAGTTTTATTGAACGGCTGCTTTAGTAGGTCCTACTTACATCAAAAGCAGCCACTTGTTTTACGAGTACCTACCTATTTGTTTTTTTTTACTCACAGGTATAGAAAATCAATGAATTTGCAACAATTTTCTGTAGTTAAGTTAATCTTCTGTCCTTTAGTCGGCCAAAGTAAGAAGTAGGAACAAGTTAATATTATGCGGTAGATACCAGTGACCCAGAGTATAAAATAATACTTAATTGAAAAGTTGATGTTACATAATATTTTCATAGTTACTCTGATATACCTACTTAATAATATAGGTAAGTACTTATTAAGCACACTACGTACTATTGTAGGTACCTACCTACCTATTACAATAATGTTGTAACAAATGAATAGTTACATAACGAATTATTAATATTAAAATATGATCCTACTCATATTTATCGAAAAATAATTAATTAAATCTAATAAAATGATTATGATAAACCTGTGCAATATGTAGGTATTGTAATAGTTATTAATTTTATTTTGCGTTATAGGTACCTACCTAGTTAGTAGTTACAGCGTCCGTACTCCGTTCCATGTTCGTTTCGTTCATTCATTTCATTTCATTCAGTTGCGTTTTTGTAGCAGTCGCGCGTGGACGTACTCAAACTTTGTACAAAAACACGAAGTTGTGTAGTACATAAATAAAACTCAATTTTCATTATGAAAGTTGATTTTATCACTGAAATAACATATTGATTTGCTTCGTAGCTACCACTACGAGTAGCCATAAAGTAAACCGGTGTGCGAGAAGAGCTTTCTTCATGCGAATTGTGTGCCCTACATTATTTCAAAAAGGTTAACTACATTTCTAAAGAAAGTTTGTGTAATGCGTTTAATTGTGATTTGGTGAAGATGCAGGCGTCTAAGTTTTCTAACTATTTGTTGGTGTTGTTGTGTGTTCTATCCGTGGACTGTGGTGTTAATGACAATGAAGTGAGCGAGGGATGCGAACACTCTTTGGAGCTGACCCAGTCCTTGAACTTGGCCCGGCAAGAGTTGATGCAGGAGAGATGCCGCAGGTTGCCGCCTAAGTATTCCCTGGATGATCTGCCGCCATCGCAGCTAGAACACGTTTTGGTAGACGAAGAGCACAAATTACTGTACTGCTATGTGCCAAAGGTGAGTTTGTTCAAGGTAAACTGCTTATAACTAATCATCGTCTCCTCAAAGCGCTATAAATAATATGCAGAAGACACTGTAAAATCGTGCCTATTTGCTGATGTTATTAATAACTAAGTTTAAGGTTCTAAATGCTGACCTTACACTAATTAGGTACCTACCTAAGTAAGTACTAAAGTAATAAGTTACTTGCTTATGTAGGTACTTACTGCTTATTTTATTATACATATCATTAAGATACCTAACTATAGGTATATACCTACTTCCTAGTTAGAATATTTTCTAGAGACCTTGCTGTATCCTGTTACTAGGTAATTTAATCAAGTTTAATTGTTAAATACTGAGGTAAGTACTTAAGTATGTAATTGTAGCTTGTCTTCACCTTGACCATGGCTAAGTAAATGGTAAACACCTAAAATTATCTGTTTCATAATATCAGTTTAATTACCTAATAAAGTAAAGTAAATATAACTTCCTAAGTGCAAGTTCAAGTAAACATCAGCCTCATTTGCATTATTAGGTAATGAGTTTATTATACAAATATAGTTTGCAGTAATTAGTGTGCTAACAGTATAAATAATGTTATTAATTAGAAATAGGAGCAGATAACTAATAGCCAAATTACTTTGAAAGAAAATGTTGAGTAGTAAACATTTCAAAGCATTCTTACTTTTTACCTAAACAACCTAGCTACCATACCCACCAAAAAGGTAGAATTCAATTTATTAAGTACCTACCTAATTAATTTATTATAATTCTAAATGCAAACCTCTTTTCTAGGTGGCCTGTACAAACTGGAAAAGAGTCCTCATGATCCTGGCTGGTAAATGGAACAACACAGATGTGTTGTCCATACCGGCCAGCCTGGCTCATTCACCCGGTATGTTCCGGAACCTCAGCACGGTGGCTAAGCCGGAACGAGACTTCATGCTGGAGAACTATCACAAGATGATTATTGCACGGAATCCATTTGAAAGACTGCTGTCAGCGTATAGAAATAAATTGGAGGGAGAAACACAGAGTGCTAAGTATTTTCAGGTACTTTACTGTATTTTTACTAGAAATAAAATTGATAACCGTGGTTGTATGAAAATATTAATGTAGGGGGTATATTTCTGATAGCTGTTGTATTAGTTTTAGTAGGTACGCCTGCTTTACTGTTTTCCTATCGTGTTTTCCAAACTAGGTTGCCTGGAAGAGATCACTCTAAGTGATAAGGCCACCCTCTGTCCCAATACTATGGTTTACATTTATTTTTTATACTTGTTCTTTTGCTATTGGTGTACAATAAAGAATTCTTGATTGATTGATTGATTGAGCTGTTAATAACTTAACTACTACTCTGTTAAAATACCAGATATACATTATACTTATACCTACCTAACTACATTATATTTTATCAGCATTGAATTTTTCTAAAATTTTAAAAGTCAAGTACATAACAGACAGATTAATCAAGTGAGACCATTCCAAAACAGTACTTCCCAGTGATTTTGTAACCCAAATATCATAATGACCTTTTCTGTTGATATAAATTGAGTAAGTTATTTTGTTTTGACTGCTCCCTAACTTATGATAGGCTTGCTTTGATAAAAAATATTTAAAACACAAGTAACCACTGATAATATAATCTCTTTTATGGTACCTACAACTTACTGCAGGTTTTTACATACATAAAAATGATATGAACTTGGCTGATAGTTTCGTTTTATTGTATCAATAAAATACAATTACATTTTATTATCCCCGAATAAGTAGGTACTTGTAAATAAATTGAAGTACTCTTCGATTAAAATTTGTTCAGGAGTTTAAAACGTACATCAAGCAGTACTAAACAGGGATAGCCTGTGAGGCTATAATTTACTATACTGACTTACGGCAGATTTTATTCACATAAAAAAGTATGTATGTATGATAAGTACTTATCTATTACTGTTCAAGGAAACGAAATAACATGAAAAACAACTCATATTATTATCTGGCAGGCTGTAGTCAAACGCGAACATATTAACATATAAAAAAACTTCACTGATAATAATATAATAAAAATAATTGTTAATTATTCTTTTAAATTTTGTTCAAGTATATTACACCACTAAGAATAAAATTTAAGGTATACAATGATGATGAGAAATTTCTTATATTATCGGTAAGTATTTTTTTAATTTATTTTTCATTACAGGACCGAGTCGGGCGGCGTATCATCAAAGCGTACCGAGAGAGTCCGTCGAACGAGTCGCTGGAGCACGGCCACGACGTCACGTTCAAGGAATTTGCTCTCTTCCTCACGAACAAGTCGGAGGAGATGGCAGACGTCGTCAACAACGAGCACTGGTCACCCATCACCAACCTGTGCCACCCCTGCCTTATCAAGTATAGTTTAGTTGGTGAGTGCATTTTGATGTTTTTAGGTACATATATGCCCTTGTTTGGGTTTTTTTAGGTATGCCTTTCATAAAGTAAATCATCCAGCATCAATTTTTATCTATCCAATGCTGTATAGACCTCCTCCCCTTTCCGGAAGTTTACATTGTAGATTTTTTTAAATTTATTCTAAATAATTAAAGTGATGTTACCTAGATTACCTACTTAAGTAACTGAGAATAAATGAAATCCGCAAATAGCTACGTATTTATTTAAAATTTTGGGTAAGTACTTTCTATAGTTTAAAACGGATACCCTCTATGAAAACTAAAAGTTCATCATATCAGACTAGTTACTGTAATTTTTAAAAGTGAGAAAGACCGAATTCTTTATTTGAAACAGATTAAAATACTCATAATGACGAATATGTATCTACTGGCTACTAGCTGTGGACGAAGTCGCGAGACTTCGTCCGCGTGGAATATTTATTTTGGGCATCATATTTATTTTTGCAAACAACCTCTTCAGCTTTATAAATTACAGCTGTTACCCACGACTTGAACCGTTTTCGCAGCGCACGCATTGGAAGCCCTCAAAGGTGAATAATTTTCCCCGTTTTTTCCACATTTTCCATTGTTTCTTCGCTCCTATTAGTTGCAGTGTGATGTAATATAGCCTAAAGCCTTCCTCGATAAATGGTCTATTCCACACAAAAAAAAAACAATTCGGACCAGTAGTTCCTGAGATTAGCGCGTTCAAAGAAACAGACAAACTCTTCAGCTTTATAATATTAGTATTAGTATAGATGTACTTACATTATTATTATGTATTTTTCAAAATCTATTTCAGAGTTTGAATGCACAACATTGATGAATGGGCCCCTCTTTCCAATTGAATGCATTGCATAGTGCAATTATTGTTGTGTCAATTGATAACGGTCCGTTGATAGCCGTGCGTCGCTAGCTGCTTCCTCTCTGCCAATTTTTATTTTATTACTAGTTGTCGCATGCGACTTCGCTCGCGTGATTTGGGTATAAAAGCACCGTAGCATAAACTACTACTAGGCTACCTGATGACAGATATACCTGATATTTATCTATACGGCTTTTCATAGGACCCCAAATTCATGCCAGAAATTATGATGACTTTGCTCCGTTTTAGTCTGAAAGAGACACACCAATAAGCGTATAAACCGACAAACACACGTATTAAAATGGTATGTTTTGATGATATCGACCGTTGACATCATTATCCATGGTCTGACTAACATAAATGTACTATGGTTTTCAGTGACACACGATTACAACGACCTAACTATTTTGAATCTACTGCCAAATTAGCCTTGCATTGCCTTGCTATGATTTGGAAAATTCGCCATAGTTTTATGATACTCCAGCCAGCCCCAAAGGAAGACCAGCGCTGATTGCTTCCAGTAATCAGCATTGTGCTGAGTTGGGGCTGTGTTGGGGCAGACTTTTATTTATTTATTGTATCTGTGTGTGTGTGTATATTTGGTATCTATCTCAATTTTTTTTTCTATTCTGTTCTACTCCTATTGATTTAGGTATATCTAACTTTTTCTCAGTGTAGCAGCTTCTTGTATATTACTGCCAACGACATTAATAATACCTATTATTAATGTCGTTGATTACTGCATTATAAAAAACTAACAAAAGTATGTGTCGAGTGTCAAGGTTTGTCAAGTTGTCATCGTCAAGTTACGTGTTACTCATCGCCGAGTGAGCTCCGTACTCGTTATGGCCCAGATTACAAATGATAAAGATACGTACCTATTCTTTCATAAATAGCAGTCCTAAAACTTTGTAACAATCTAATAAAACTAACGAACTAGGCAAATCTGCGCAAATGCTTACGTAGATTACCTAGAACTTGTCTAATGCAAACTAAGTCGTGTGGTTAGAAATGGTCTTTGCCAATATCTTATCATTGGGGTTTTCTCAATGATATTTCCAACATGTTAACCTATGACTTGATATCTGATTCTGCCGTAAATGTGAGTTTCCAGAAAGTATTGCAGACCTACAAGATTTCGGCATATGAATAGTTGATTAGCTCATATATGAAAACTTCACCTGTAACATATTTTTAAAGGGATATGTTCGTTATATTCTAAAATTCATATAGATTCGGATAACTTTAAGCTAATATGCAGTCTGCGATAAAACATATTATTATGATTCTACTACGAATGTCAAAATACATATAACAAATGAAAATTGGACACGAAACGTGTGGTCGGTCGGTGACCCCTCGTCGGCTGAGTGCGAGCTAACCTGCATGGAACACGTGTGTAGCCCAGTTGTAGATCGCAGCTGTAGCATTCACAGATCTAAATAAATGTAGGTACAATGTAATAATAAACATGTTAGAAATCAGTGCAATGTACAAGAATCCCATGTCTTACTCAGATAGGAATGTGACACGTTGATAGAGTAGATTGGATTTATAGTAGGTACTTATTAGATAATCTGCAAATGTATGTATGTGATTGGTACTCGGCGTTGTAACTATAAGAAGCACATTTAAAGGGACAATATACATATAAAAACAGACAAAACACGAAAATACATAAGTATATTAAATTCTTCATTTTAATTTGTGGCCAAAGGCAAAGGCAATGCAGTTTACAAGTAAATAAATTAAAAAAATATATATAATGCGCATAATAATATTAGCTTCAAATTAATCGCGTGACTAGCGAGCAACCAATTACGACGTTAGTTGAAGTCACTAGAAAAAAACTAAAATAACAGCTGTACCTAATTAATGTTTATTAGTGCTTTTTATTCGCCTACAAGTTTCAAGGAAATATTTACGTTAAAACATGCATCATATATTATGTAACTATCACTATGGACACAAGAAGACTTTTTTGACAGCTTTATTAGATGTGTTACTAAAAATCGTATCGTGTGAGAGTGTCCAACTCCAGCGCTAAGTTTATAAACTGTTTTAGTGGCGCTGACATGGCTTTAAAGCGAGTGTGGCTCAGCGGTTCCAGTGTCTTCTTTTCATCAGACGCATCCTGGTTTGAATCCGGCCCTACACCAAAGACTTGTATTTTGAAGTTACGATTATGTGTGGATTTGCACTCGCTTCACGGTGAGCGGAAAACATCGTGAGAAACCGACATGTTTGAGGACCACAATATCCGAGGATCTGGGCGCCCGCCACGATGTATCTGCCCAAGAGAACTCTCCTAATGAATTAATTCTGCAGGGGAGTCACGACTCTCAGTCATGAGGAAAAGACTCAAAGAAAGAGTGACGATTACTTTACTAACAGCTGAGAGCTACAATCTGATCCACACGGTGAAAAATATTAAAATCACGTTGTATAGGTAATGTAATTAGTCAGTGTTGCCGTAACTCTAAATAAAAGTTTTATTATTTCGCTTCTAGTTCTGGTGTGCTTTAAAATGTAAGTTAGATAATTATGTATTAAGCATGGTATGCAATAATATGTAAGCGTAAACCTTCTCAAACATCTACAAACAACGAATCGCACTTAAGTTGTTTTGACGGAAACCATAGGCCACAGTCGTAAGATTATTACGTACCTATAATGCGTCATGCCTAATCGCCAACGATGAGATTATCAATATGTTGACACCTGGCTATTCACGCAACAACTACTTAAACTAGAAATTTAAACATAAATGCTAATATAACAGAAATGACTCACATGGACAACTTATCAAAAGATTCATAGCTCGTGATAACATCTATTTGATTACCTTATTAAAATACAAACGCAATCAATCAACACTAGTTATGTAAAACAACATAGATTTCTTTTTGTATTTGCCGCCCACGATGTCTATCTTGCCATTCAAAATGTTCTCAAATTACCTATGACTATGAACTAAGGCGTAACTAATGGTTCAAAAGTAACGGTATTCTCTCGCAGTTTAGTTCTTGCTTCTTAGTATAGAAGTCACTTTGTTAACATAACCTATATATTAGGGACAAATGATACGTTTCGAATATTAGTTTCGTGTACCTATGTCCTATAACAGCTGCTCTTGTGATAAATCAAGAGATTAGGTTGGTACATTATTATAATTTCCAGAAAAAAAAAATATATTCCGGGACATTGCACACAGCGCCATCTAGTCCCACACTAAGCAAACGCTTGTGTCGTGGTACTAGATATGACATAAAACATCACCCTAGTAAGGAACCAAGCAAGACTAATATATGTTTGTTTGTATGTAGTTCTCTTTGTTCCTTATTCGCGCCGCAACGTTGCGACGGATCTTTTTGGTTGGTATAGAGTTCCGAGTGTGATACAGACTACTTCTTGTACCAATTGAGCGGCATCCACTCGTATCAAATTAGATAGATAGATAAATACTTTATTAAACACCACAAATAAAACAATACAAATTAGAATCAGCGTCTTAATTGGCGGCCTTATCGCTAAGAGCGATTTCTTCCAGGCAACCAATCTGGCAGGGATATAATCTTCAAATGTAATGAGTAGGTCGAGGTGTTATCTTAGACACCTAAATAAAATAAAATGAAAAATAGTAAAATAAATAAAAAATAATATAAAAAATATACTACTTATACATATATGTATGAATAAACATAAACATATATAATAACAATAATACATACATAATAATAGCATAATACAAGAGACAAAATAATAATAAAAAACAAATATAGGTCAGAACCAAATTAAATACATCTGTTACAATATTCTATCTGGAAATAAGATTATCTCTGCGGTACCCAATTTATTCTGTTAAACCAAATCTCAATGATTTTTTTTTATTTTCATTCTTATTCCAGTTTGAACAACATCTGTATCCGTTTAAACATTTACGTCAATCCTCACCTCATTTGCGTTACCTTTGAATTTGCGTAGTCATTCACTTGTTTTGCCATTTAGTTTTGTTTTTGTACGCTCTAAGCACGCTCTAAGTTCTCGTCTTTTCGTCAAGACTAATTGTTAGGTGTTGATTTTTTGTGGACGATTGGCAATTATGTTAAGATTTGTGGATTAGCAAGGCGGAGCGGTGTGTGGAATTTCAATCCGTTAGTGTCCTTTTCTTGACCTGCAGGGCAAGCACGGCACGAGACCTAATAGTCTTTCCACCATTTTTATCCACTTGGTGTATGGTGACTGACAGGTGACAGGTGGATAAAATGGTGGAAAGACTTTTAGTCCTCGGGCTGTGCTTGCCCTGCAGCTTTATTTGATTTAAAAAGCTTAAAAGGTCTTAAAGAAACGATTAAATCAATGCCTATGTGGTTTTATTTATATAGTAAATATATACCATACTTTGATCTTGTGATGAATCTTGAATGTTTCAGCAGATTCCAAAGTTTTAACTGTTGCATATAACATACTAAACTACGTAACGTTTTTATTATATCCGAATAACTTTTAAAATTCGATGAGTTATGCTTAAAACAAAATTTTCACAGATTTACAAGACTATGTAGATTGTTGTGGTAATAATGCAGAGTACCTTTGTAATTTACATTACAACAAGGTTTTATGTAGTATTGATTAAGTATGATGTCGCGGACCTAACACTAGATTTTTGACACTAAGCAAATATAGCCTTTGACCCGACATGACGTCGAAGATAAAACCGCAGTCGTTGCTAACTAAATTTGTTTGTAAGGTAAATAATTACCGTAGATATAGTGTCTATACTCTTTAGTAGTGCAATGGTGACAACATCGTGTGGTTTATGTTTCAAGATCACAAAAAATAAGTACCTAAACAGTAACCTCAGACCTAAGTTTTATAAAGTTGTACCTTGTACCCATAATCATTTGAAGTATCACAACATTGAATAACGTTTTGGAGTTTGAATAGGTATACATTTTTTTTTCATTGCAAGTTGGATTACGAACCAAGTCAATGAATATTATTAACTAGTGATCGCCGGCAGCTTTGGGCGCATTATTTTGGGATAAAAAGTTGCCCATGACACTTCCGGGACCTCATACGACCTACATATACCAAAAATCATGAACATCCGTTCAGCTTTCTTTGCGTGTTGTTTAAATAAACAGACAAACTGATAAAAATCTATAAATGGAACATGTTCTGAGGTCAATTCTAAGTATCTCCAAACATTTTTTTAAATATCTTTAATGTTCAGACTTTCGACCCTCTTCACCTTTATTATATGTATAGATTGAGATATTATGTTAAGTTTGTTTAAAAATATAATAAGATATATAAGTAAAGTATAGTAGACTATTAGATGTAAGCAAATCAAATTGCAAAGCAAAAAAAATTTGTAAAGACACTGCACTGGCTAGATAAAGTCTTGCCATTGTCTCTTGCTACGCCCCTATACCTTGGGCCACATGTAATTTTTTTTGGAAAATTGTATTTGTGCAAGTACTTTTATATAAATAAAACAAGACGAACTTCAAATGACTGTATGAAGTGAACCTAAGTAGTAAAACATAACGTTACTAATTGTACAAAATAAAATTGTTTTTACAATGGTCGTGTAGAAGACAGACAAAAAGATATTAATTGTGCATTGTCATAGAGTTTCTTTTCGAACTTTTAGCTACCATTAATAGGCCTAAAACCTGATATGTAGAGACAATTAAGTGTGACGCAATAATTATATAGAATCTCAGATTTATTACTCGTGATTGGAATGACCGGTCACAAAAAATACAGGATGGCAAGTTTGCAAAAAGTAACTGCGTTGATGGACGGTTATTGCTTGGTTCATTCAATTAATAACGAATAGCATTGCCAAAACATTTTTTGTTTTACTTATATACTATACTCTATTATGCTTCCATCCAAAGTTATTAAGTCAATCTAATACAATCTACAAAGATTTTTCGTATGTAAATACATAATCGTGTTAATACTTGTTATTTAATCAACCGTGGTTTCTGCGACACAGGATGTTCCTAGTGCAGAACCCACAGGGATATCAAAAATGCAGTATTCCTAGTTCTCTCTTTGAGTCGTATTTCCTCATGACTGAGGGTCGTGACTCCCCCGCAGAATTAATTCGTTAGGGGAGTTTTCTTGGGCAGATACATCGTGGTGGGCGCCCAGGTCCTTCCACGGAAGACGCATGTCCTCGGATATTATGGTCCTCAAACATGTCGGTTTCCTCACGATGTTTTCCTTCACCGTTAAGCGAATGCAAATCCACACATAACTTGAAAATTCAAGTCATTGGTGTAGGGCGGATTCGAACCAGGGTGCGTCTGGATGAAAAGCAGACACTAGAACCGCTGAGCCACACTCGCTTATTCCTAGTTAGATAAGTCAAATATGTTATTTAAGTTAATTGTTAAGGTAAATAAATTATTCTTAATATTATTATATTTTATCCAATACTCTATGCTTAAAAGCTTGGTTACTTTATTTTCTATACATTTTTCATAGATTTAAAAACACGTAGGTCGTGTACTTTGAATTTATCGCCATATGTCTTTAATTATGTGTCTGCCCAAGGGAACTTGTCCAATTAATTAATTCTATGAAATAGTCACGACCCTCAATAATTAGGGAGACGACGACTTAGGATAGACGTCTTCAATAATACGATAAAAAAAATACACTAAAAAAAAGGCTTACGTTTGACTATAGACTGCCTGATGCTAAGCACCACCATAGTCTAAGATGTAGCACGCTTGCCTAGAAGATAAATAACGATAGATAAACAACATTTCCATACAATAAACTCAAATAGATATTACGTGATCAGACATAGTGTTGATTTAGCATCCTTCACCTCCATTAAAAGTTGACTTTAATTACAATAACACTCACAATTGTAACAATCTACGGGCAACAATAGCCAAGGCTAGGTTCTTCGTTTTGGGAACTGACTCATTGTCTTCTCATATAGTCTTATTTAGAAGAATTGCAATGTGTGAAAAGAAACATGTTTTTGTTACAAGATGGAGTAGCCCGATTGCTTTTTCGTACTAACTGTTGTGAAGTAAAACTTAAAAATAAAGAAATATTGAAATATAGGAACTTACCTGAAATCGTAGGTGTCTGAATAGAAAACGCATCCTGTTTTTTAACCGACTTCCAAAAAAAGGAGGTTATCAAGTCTTTTGAAAGTTTTTTTTGTGGTGATGTTACTCGATTACTCCGTTGTTTATCAACCGATTTCAAAAAAAATAAATATTCGATGAGGATAGTTTTGTACTTTTTGATTTTATATAAGTTTATAACCACAAAACCGATATGTAGTTTAGGTTTTTTGAGTCGATGTTTGGAGGTCTACTATTTCAGACATATGATTAAATCATTTATTCTTTTTCTTCTTATCTAATGAGAGTGGCCAATTCTAGTGTTGAAAGTTTATATTTTTTTTTAATTTAGCTGTACGAACAAAACTTTGTATGAAAATCCGTGCTGGTACACTGCATGTTAACGTTTTGTTATGACCCACTCATAATGATAACCTCGGCCCCTGATTGACACTTGATACTAGTTGTTTAATGAGTAAATTTGGACTTTCCAAAATTTGAGTACCTCCTCCCTCAGATGTTAAGATCTGTAACATTTTGTGTTGTTGCACTTTATTTATGAAGTTTGGTTTTTTGCATTAAGTTTTATAAGCAATACCAATCTAAATATATGAAACTCAAAGGTGACTGACTGACTGATATAGTGATCTATCAACGCACAGCACAAACCACGGGTGGATTGGGCTGAAATTTGGAATGAAGGTAGATGCTATGACGTAGGCATCCTCTATGAAAAGATTTTTGGAAATGCCACTTTGAAAGGGGTGAAATAGGGGATGCAAGATTTACTTCTTAATGCGAGCAAAGCCGCGAGCATCCACTAGTTATCCATAAAATATAATATAGTTAACGATTATTTATATTTACCTGCTGATAACTTTTGTCTGGTCTTTTTCTTGGCATACGTTTTTGTCGTCATTAAACTTGATATTGACGTCATTTGACCTTCACTTTGCTCGTACGATGGACGGCTCGGCTTGAGATTTTTATTTTGGCAGCAACTGGTAGTATCTGTCTACAGTTTGGTACTTAATAAGGTTTTTATGTGCAAGGTTTTAGCTATAGACTATAACTGGCATAAATAGTTTTACGTTTGTTTCAAAAGATCGCAGAGGGAAACTTATCGCAATTACCTGAAATGCTAAAATACATAAATTGAATACCTATACAATATGAAAGCTGAAATATATATAATAATAATAAGTAATTTACTACCTATGTATATCGTGAAGTGGTAGAGATAAACTTTGTAATTATATGTACATATTTTGGCTTCTGAGATCATAAAAACTGATCTTTGGCTATAGAGCAGTCATCCATGGGGTCTTACGTCTTAAATTTTTGTCACCTTGTATTTTCATAAGAATTTCTAAAAGTCTTGTTACAAAAATGGTGGCTTTTGACTATTCTTCTTCTTAGTCGTTGTCTTCATTGCTGTAGGTCGTGTCTAGCTTGAAGTCTTGATCACTTGGGGTATTATGCTTCTCCATGATGTCCTATCCTCCGCGGTCTTCAGAGCTTGGGTTATTGGCAAGCCTGTAAGGGTCTTTACGTATTAAAGCTGCCCATAAAAGAAAAAAATAGGCATACCATAACCTTCAAATTGCCACTGCTTTAGCTCGCAGGTATATTTTGCACAAAATATTAGACCCGTTATTAATAAAAACTATTCAGACAGTTTTAGCCCGGCCGCTCACTACTGTAACCGGATGCCCTCCTCAATTCCAGGAACTTATTCAATGGAGTCCTTAGCCCAAATAAAATAGCATACATAACTTGGCTAGATGGAGATAGCTTTAGCAAATTTAGAATGTGTAAAAGAGACACTGATATACCTACGTTCTTTGTTTGGGATCTAGTTTTCCTAGAAAAAGTAATGTGATTCAGTTTTAGTGTTTGTATCTTCCACATATGTAGGCAGAACTTACACAACTAAGCTATAACTATTTTTTGATGATGTTAATTTCAAGACAATGGTAGGGTTTTTTTCTTAATCAATATTATATTAGAGCAAAGCTTTTCCAATTTCAATCTTCAGTCCAGCCAGACTGAACATATCACAGATAGAGTAGAAAATTAGAATCTACATCGTAGTTTTTGATGACTATATTAAGTCGTCACCTCCAAGATTGGACAACTGGATTTCTCTATCCCATCTCAACATTTCAACGGTTAATTTTCTTATATATAACTAGCATTTGCCCGCGGCTTCGCACCGAAACATATAAACCTCTTGAAACACTCTATCTATTAAAAAAAACTGCATCAAAAACCGGTGCGTAGTTTTAAAAATCTAATCATATATACATACATATTACATACAGGCAGACGCGGGAAGCGCCTTTGCTTAATACTATGTACTTTATATTATAGTGATATTAACCTTATAACTTTCTCCCTTCCAGGTAAATACGAGACGCTGCTAGATGACTCGCTCCTAGCGCTGCACACAATCAACGCCTCCCACATCCAGTTTCCCAGACTGGCCCGTACTTCAGGTACCTCCGATAAACTATACAAATACTACTCACAGCTAGAACTACCCCTCATAAGAAAACTATACAAACTATACAAGCACGACTATAGAATATTCGATTATGATCTGGACAATATCGTAGGATTCGATTTGGGATAAGAGATTCAAATCAATTTATAATTGTAAATGTGATGCAAGGTCTAATAAACTTAAAAATTAATTACCACCTACTATGTTGCAAATTTGTATGTGAAAAGGTTAGAATCTGTGGTTGTTTAAAATGACAAGTACTGTCACAATCTGCAAAAAGATACTATTAGGTTTAATTTAAAAAATCTTGAAAGTAGTTATGGGTTTGAACTACTTTTGACATAGCAAACTGTTGAACCATTTATCCTAATTGTAGATGTTAGTAATCGAAATTCACATAGTTCGATTTTCATAAGTTATTGTTCGATGTCTCGATTCAGTAAATGCATTTTTGTATAAGATAGCAACAACAGTACTTAATCTAGCAGTAAAGATACAAAGGATCAAGTGTTATCCATATCAGAAAGTGATACATTTTCTGTGAATTTTTGGTTGTTTTGAGTCATTGAAATATGTCTGTATCGGTCTCGATTTATGTAACAGAAATACTTTTATGTATGGTATGACATAGCTGTCTGTGTAGTGAAAATATAGAAAGTAATGCCAGATTGCTATCGAGAAAATAAAGCACATACAATACAGTACAAAAACGTTTATTAGGTTCGAAAATACTTACATCTAGGTTCACTATAATAATACATACAAAAACAATAGTAATTTCTTATAACAGTGTGTTGTCACAACGTCTTGAAAGCAGCAGTGCTAATGCTTTATACATATGTATAGCACTTGTACTAGTGAGTAGTGCTGTTTTCTTGGCTTCGTCTACTTTTTTGTCAACTAAATTATATTTCTTTCACCTGTATCATATTGTATCACAGAAGCCCCCGTATCTCAGCTAGCGGAGGCAATCGCATGCAATTACCAATGTCATGCAACAACGCGGTCAGTACTTGGATGCGTAACCAAAAAATGGCATTCCATTTTGGATGACACGATAAATTGTAGGTCTCGACTGTTTGTCCAGTACGGCAATCGTTAGGCCATGTCAGAAACCCTTAGGGCGGCTTGATAATCTCTCAACACCATAGTTGGCTACTCACATAAGAAGAAGTGTTAATAAACTGATAACAAAGTGTTAACAAAGATAGACTAGAGGAAAAGATAAATGAAGCCATGAACGTCCTGAAAAATTGGTTTAGTGCAAACGGAATTATACTCAACGAAGACAAAAGTGTGATTATGAAATACAAAACGAAGAAAAACCTAAAAGATGACAACTTAAAGGAGAATATATTTCTAGGGTACACAATAGATTATACAGTCACTCATAGTTTGCATATTTCAAAACTTTGTAAAAAAATAGGGAGCGCTAGTTACGCACTGTACAAACTGAGGCCACTACTAGATAAGTCATCGATGTTGTCGGTATATTACGCCTACATACATTCACGTTTACGGTATGCCATCACTGTCTGGGGAAACGGAGCCGACATACAACGAGTACTGAGGGCCCAAAAACGAGCAGTACGAAATATTTTGGGTCTAAAAAAACGTGCACCAGTAAGAAATCATTTTAAGACATTGAAAATAATGACGGTAATCTCCATGTATATTTATAACTGTCTTTTAGAAGTTTTCCACGAAAAAGATGAATGGAAGAAAGACAAAAAATATTCTTTCAGAAAAAGTGACAATTTAAACAAACCGAAAACCAGACTAGTCAAGACAAAAAAACAGGGAATATACAACAAGATTTGTATGTATAATAAATTGCCACTGAGTATCACAGATCTGCCATATAGTGCATACAAAAGAAAGTTGAAACAATTCTTTGAAGTTAACCCGTTTTACGCACTCAATGAATTTATGAAAAGCTCAATTACAGAAACTTCATTTTTTCAATAAATATTGCCTTGTGTTTTGTTTTGTTTAAAGCCAATATTGTATTCTATTAATTGATAATTTGATTTTATTTTGTTTTCCAAATTAAGTATTTTATTTTATTTAGGCTCACTGATTATAATAAGTGTATAGCAATAAGTATTATAAGTATTTTAAAGACATTACTGTTAAGAAGTGATTACCTATGTTATTTGACTTGCCCTGTACGGCGCGATGTCGTAAGGTTAATAAACATTATGATTTATGATTTATGATTTATGAACTGAATAAACTACAAATTATTAGTTTAAATTAATATATACTGTGTCTTCCTTATACAATTGTTTAGTTTTTGCTGCAGGATATTATTGTTGAAACAAGGCCTCATAGTTTGGACGGTATTCTTAGTGTTGTATATTATTTAGTTCTAAAAATATTTACATTATTTGTTAGTGTATACGATTAATTCTATTTAATTAAGCCAATTTGTACGTTTCCGGATGTTTAATTATTATCGATACGTGTACCAATTAAAACATCAAATGCTAAAATTTGGTATATTGTATTATGTTAGGCATTACGTTACGCGACAGGGTTCGTAATACTGAGATCCGAAACCGAACGAAGGTGGAAGACGTCGGGTCTCGTATTGCGGCAGATGGAGCAAAGCAATAACTGAATGGTACCCGCGTCATGGTAAGCGAAGTGTAAGAAGACCTGTGCAACGGTGGCTGGATGATATTAGAAAGTTAGAAGGAAACATGTGGGCAAGAACAGCGCAAGACAGGCAGTATTGGCGTAAGAGGGAGGAGGCTTATACCCTGCAGTGGGTCTCATTAGGCTGATGATGATGATATACTTTAGTGGAGAACTAAAAGTGTGAAAGCGTCAGTTACATATTTATAAGTACATATGTACAATGTATCGCTATACCTAAGATTTCACGCAATTACATAAATGAAACTCACTTTCTCTGAGTGACTAATGTTTTTAATTTTATTGTGTTGTGGTACATAAGAATATACCTATATGAGTACTGGAGACGTATGACTTGGCTTTACTTATTAAATACATTTTAGCTGGAATAGATCTAATAAATTATTCCATACTATCCTTTCCTATGTTTTTTACTATTAATTTTTGTATGTCACTTTCAAAAAGTACATTGTGTTGTATTTAGTATTAAGTTTATTATTCGTTTTCTATACTTTAAGATATAGAAATTAACTATATTATAGGAACCGATCTATTCTGCAAATTTTCAGTAGCTAAGTAGAAACTGTTTTTAATTGTGATTGACTTGTTTATTTAATAATTATTCCTAATTTTTGTAATCCATACTGTTAATTATGTAATTGTTATTTGTGTAATTGTGTATTTATTTACTATATTATACATTTAGCATAAAAAATATGTGAATACTGTATACCTATTTAATGCATTCCACGTTACATATAAAAATTATTCGGAATTTGTTCTGGTTCAAAACCAGTTTTGAATGTGTATTTGGCTTATATATGAACTCATTCTGTTATGTGTACCGTTATAAATAAATAAATAAATATATTTTGTTGTAGATAATTTCCAAAGCGTGCGTGTGATAAATTAGTTTTTAAACTTTTAAAATCAAATTACCATATTTTTTATTATAATTAGCCAATGGGTTTTGATATAATCCTTCCAAATCACTATAAATCATTGTATAGATAGCCAAAAGCTACACTCTATGGAGGTTAACTTATTCTGAAATGTATCATTCCATGTTATGTATTGTAACTTCTCTTGAAGCTTATTTTCTCATGACTGAGGGTCGTGACTCCCTGGCAGAATAAATTCGTTAGGGCAGTTCTCTTGGGCAGATACATCGTGGTGGGCGCCCAGGTCCTTCCACGGAATTGTAACTTATGCAGTAGAAAGTTCTGTGTTATTTGTATACTTTATTCGATAGTGGTGCTTTATTGTATTTTGTTTTTTGGCCTTCATTATTGTAAATATTAATGAGCTTTTATTTGTATGTTAATTATATTTTTTACACAAAATACCCTTATCACGTTATTAACCATCGTCGATTTTAATAACCTATTATACTTTTTTATCGCAACAGTATCAAATCAATGCAGTAATTTGTATTGTTATAATGGTTGTTACATTTATTTTACCAATGTTTTTATCATGCTAAACAGATTTATTTATTTTAATTGGATACACCATGTTATTGTAGTCCTGATGAAAACAATGTATAATGGCTGAAGTATAATTAATTCATTGGTCACAAATATACAGTTAAAATAATTTTACACTTTTGTATTATTTATCCTTAATTCTGGGTCCATTAAACATAATTAAAAATAGAAGAATGCAGCTTAAAACAAATCTTTAACTATTTTGTACGACTGGGAACATATATGCAGTATACAATATTAGTTCAAGCATCACCCCTATTATTTCTCTTATAGTTTCCGAGATCCCCTGGGGTACTCAAGGGTCTGATGGTCAAAGTGATAGTAATGCTTGGCCTTGCATTTAAGCGCTGTCAACTGAAATAAGTTTCACCTGATGGTCATTTGACTATACATTTCTGTTCAATAAAAATAATTTTATTAAACAGATCGCAAAATCTCCAAATACGCTGAAGTCACAAATACACCTGTTTAACAAGACACGTGCCTACCCTACTTCTTTAATCAACCTAGCTATAAAGATCAACAACCTCACATTTGTCTATTTTGTATAATTCAGATTATGCATAGTTACATAAATTGCACTAGTGGTGATGTAGGATGGATACCTAAAGTGCATGTTTACATAATTAATGTCGTCTCGTCTCACATGTTGCCTACTTGCAGATATACCATAGATGATTTACCTAAAGATGGATTCATTAAAGTAATAATTATAGACATGCTAGTGGTTCGTAAATAAGTTACTTACGACTAAAATAATAATAATTTGAGAATCAAATTATTATACAATGTACACACAATACACACATGCTCTACTTTTAGACCACAAAGTCGTTTGTGCTGATGTTAATTCTAGTAGTCATGCTTGCCTGTGTTTTTTAAATCGTATTCATTTATTGTAACTATTTTTATTTTTTACAATATATTTATGATTTTTTAAAATATTATTTTCTTGTAAAGAATTTTTAAGTAGTAACTAAGTCTAATTGATTTAAGATATCAATTTTGATAAGTATCTATATGAGATGTCGTTGTCTATATGGTGCTAATAAATAAATGATGTATCTAAAGAATTATATCGAAACACGAGTTTTTATGTACCTATTCGCTTGATAATGGAGTGCCTTACTTATACATAAATATAGGTGAAAGTTAAATGGACATTATAAGGTTTTATTAACCTTTCAACTTTTTTAAATCATTGTATATATATTTTCTATATCTAATAACCTCAACCTTATCAGTTAACAGAGGATTTAAAATGTATTGAATTTTACCGTTTGTGCTATATTTTACATTTACCTTATTAATGATAAGCAACTGTAATTACATCATGTACCTACCTACATATTGGACGAGGAAATAAATTTAGGTTTAACGTTTTTTTTACCATTTTCGCATAGAGTTCACGATAGATGACTAATTACACTCGGATAGAATGTAAATTAAAATTTACTGAACAGAATTTGCTCCCAAAGTCCAAGAAATGGCACTCGCATGTGCTGCCATCTGTCGCTAGTAGCGTAATCTTGCGGTGAGTCTATTACTGTATTCTTATTGATAAGTTCATAACTCTAGTTTAAATAGAAGAAATAAAACAATGAAAATTATTATAAATTTATAATTACAATAATACTGTAAAATTTGATGGGATATTTAAATGCTACTTTGCGTAGAATTGTAACGGATAATAGCTAAAAGCCTTTTATACGCCATGTGGTATGTTTTAAGTTTGGTTTATATGCCTACATTTAAACCTGTTATTCTGTAAATATATTTTTCTTTCTTTCTTACTTCTACATAATAATATAGTACATACATAGTAGGTATAGTGTCTTTGCTTATCATGATGTAGATAAAATATCATACTGGATGCCTAATTGCCTATGAGTATAATTTACTTTTGGACTTGGTGTTTTACATCGTTAGGAACTCAAACGTCAAATATACTAAGTTGTTAAACAAACTAGAAATGGTTAAATGCTTAGTAGGCAATAAGTTATGTATCTATAGGTCTCAAGTAGTTATTCCCAATGATGTCGGCAGGTAGCTTGCAGTCTTTCCATGGCTTTGTGCGTATTGGGAAGGGCCCGTCTCCGTTTAGTGATACTGGAAATGAATATTTATTGATAAATTAGACAAACAAATCATTAGGTATAAGTAGGTACAGTTTTATGAGCGAAATTGAGTTTGTTCCTTAATAACAAGAGAGTTGATAATTATGTTTTTGAGAATGTGGTAGTACCTACTTAAATATACAGTCCTGAAACTGACATAATCCACTTTTTACACCGATGCCATGCGCAAAGCCGCGGTCTTCTGCTAGTTATTTATCTTCCTTTATTATAATAAGACTCCTAATTGGTAACCATCGGAAGAACCCTGAGCTCCGCGACACAGGGAATCCTACAGCGGCAGCCAGGGAACATGTCATTAAAATTTTAGAATAAGATAATGAATTGTAAAATTGTAATACCTTGCCATTATTATTTGAATCAATAAAAATTATTATAAATCAAATGTAAATTTTACATTTAGCCTGTTTATGAAGAAAATGGCGTAGCTAAATTTAAAATGGACTTCAAAATATATATATTTTTTTCTTATTTTGCTGCCGTTAGTTTTTTTGCAGCTAACGACAAATTATGATGACATTTACGTAATTGACCGCGTAAGAACATAGTCGCTGGTGAGTAAGCATAAGTAAGAGGCTGAGTAAGCTAAGATCAGGGGCAAACTTGTTTTTTTGGGTTACGTCTAGCTTCTGGGTAGCTAAGTGGCGTGTTGGACCAAGGGCAAAGGTTATATGAAACGCATGTAACATTTATTATGATGTAGGCTTTTTAGAAAACATTATCCTGGGCGCCTTCCACAATGTCTCTTGCTACCTACTACTTACCTTACTCTTGACAAGATTTTTATTTGTTTTCTAGAAATGGTTGTATCGTAAAAATAAGAGTCTCAAAGACCTCCTTGAATCCTCCAATGGTACCTACTGCGAGACAAACGGAGAGGAAGAGATGAACTTTTAGTTTTATTTAAGCCCGTGTGTGTGTGTTTGTAACTACACAGGATTATAGGTAATAGGCTTTATAGACATAGAATTGATAATTACGGGGATAATAATTAGGTATTTGATACATTTATTTACAATCATAATACATAAAAACAAGGGAAGAAAAACTTGACGTAGGTACTACTTCTAACTACAACAAAAAGGGGTAATTAGAAAAGCCTAAAGATAGTCTAAGTTCTCCAGCCCACTGCAAGAGGGCAGCGTGCCCAGCATACTGGCCGAATTACCACGCTGGATGGCAATGCTGATACGTTGAGCCAGAAAAAGGCCAGCATTTTGTTCACGCGTCGCGTCAACCAAGCGAAAGGTTTTGGAAAATAATAAGAGTAATCTAATAATATCTCACCAGTAATACCCGACACCAGAGTAACGTTGGTTTTCCCATTGAACACGGTGAGAGGCCAGCTGTCGTCTATAGAGGTCGCTGTCAGTGATGTAGAGTTCTGATCTATCTCCAGCGCCAGGATCGAGCCGAGGTATTTTATACCTGTGGAAGAAAAAAAACATACCTTGAATGCAAGGTTTCAATATGTTTACTAACCGGTCTTCACTCTCGTGTAATTCGCATAATGTTGTTTACGCGCTTCGGGTGCTATGACATCCATCTTCAGAACGTTGCAAGGTTTCTATCTTAATAATTAAACCTATGTGAATGTTATAGGTTTATAGCACAGGTTAGGATTAGGAGGCCCTTAGGAATAAGGCTATTAATTTAATGTGTTATTGATTGTCGTCGGAATCAAACGAAAACGAGAGATTATGATAAATACCTTGAAGCTCATAATTATACAGCTAGGTACACATAGCATACGCATCCAAGTTACAAAATCAAGCAGTTTGAATTGAGGCATCCAATCAACTCAAAAATCAGAGAAATACCTACCACCGAAATAGATAAAGTTTATCTATTTATTAGTAAGTTTAATTGTTCCTTTTTATGTCGCTGCATAACATCGTAATTTTGTATTTTGCTGTGTAATACCATTTTTTTTTTTTGACCCAGGAAAACCTTTTAAAAGTACCACTCGACCCCGGGGAGAGCGAGTGGTTATGTGGGAGTCTCCGCCAGAAGGCATACCCACTAAAAACCTGGGGTGTTCCACCTCTGCATCGCGATCAGGGCCCCGAGAGTGCGATGCATGCGTCCGCAGTGCTGTGTAATACCATAGACTAAGTATACTCAAGTATACTTAGTCTATGGTAATACCTAGTTGTATGAAAGTGACTAAGGCTACTTTTTTTTCCCGGATTAATACTATTCAATAGGTAGGTTAATGCAACACAAACCTCGTATCTTAAACCTGGTAGACCCTGGCGGCAGTCTCGGCCTGGTGACCTCGAGCCTGTCCAGGTGAATGGCGACTCCTCCGTACCCAAATATCAGGGTCTGGAGGAAACCACCCATGCCGGTGAAGAAGTTTGCAGCGCCAATGCTTGGTCGCTGCAGTTCTGTCCAAACCTGGAAATTAATAAAGAAAATAGATTAGTTTTTCATTGGCTACATGTCATGGTATGTTTTTATAAACCATTATTTAGCTGAGTATAACAAAAATATAATAATAAAAATGCATATATGTGCAATTTTTTGCTGAATGTCTGCTCAAATATTAAGTATATTTGATATCAAGTTTTATCAGGCGTTTTGTGTTTTGCAGTAATTTGTTACGCTTGTGGCAGGCGCTTGTTTTCGGTAAGTAATAATAACAGATGGAATAAAATAAATCAAATCACTATGTATCCTATGTTTATATTAAAGATTTTATAGATCTTTGAATTCTTAACTATATACGCAAAATTAATGGTTAAAAAGTTTTGCATATAAACACTTTGAACTGCTGAACCTCACCTTGAAAGGTTCCCTCACATAGCTCTGGTAGCTCTTGTTGAAAGCTACAGCTGCTTTCCTCTCCTGCTCCAAGTGCAGGTGTCCGATGGTGTGCATACTCCAGGTCATGGCGGGGCCTGACGGGCGCGTCACTGACTCGTAGTACGACAGGTCGTTGGCGCGGGTCGACCTGGAATTGAAGATCGGGAATTAGGGAAAAATAGCTAAGGAGCAATGATTGTAGGTAGGTAGGTTGTATCAGGGTTCAAAAATGTCTTCTAACCAGCAAAAAATAGGGTAAGTAAAAAGAAATTATTGTAGATGGCGGTTTCTTGAATCGGGGCTCAAAAATTTCTTCGATACTGCTTCAGAGGGAGTTTTGTTCCGTTATGCTATGAGGTTTTGAACAGGAAGTCAATATCACGTATGCATTTAATGCTGTCCAATTTTAGTACAAGCTCTAGTTTAGTTACCCAATCTAAAAATTATGTCCTGAAATAAAGATGTTTGGAAACAACTGAACATCTCTCAGTGGTAGTGTTTACATGGTACGATAAATATTATGACTTCAATGCTATTTTAGCCAACAAGTTGACACAATTGCAATAATGCTAGCAGATAGACCCATTAGCAACACTGCAGCACAGTTAAGATTGTCAAAAAATAATGGTACAAAAAGCTACAGTGCTCACATGTTCACAGCATACTGCAGCGGGAATCCAAGCAGCACAGTATCAGCCTGCTTGATGCCAGTCCCTCGCCTGTAGCCCTGGAACTGTGGGTGGTAGTTCAAAGCCTCGTCGTACGGCAGGGCCAGGCTCCACGCCACGTCGGCGTAGTGGTCCGGGTTCTTGGCCAGGAAGTAGTCTTTGCACAGACAGGATACGTATCTGTGAAGTGAAAGTAAGGTCATATGAAAATGGCTCTATACCATACAATATAAAACGTTTATTAAGTTCAAATACTAACATCTAGGTATTATTTATTATGTGATCTAGGTTCACTATATTAATCGAGGATTTTCATCCCTCTCTATATTAATTGACAAAATATGTTTGTAATTTCTTATAACAGTGTGTTGTCACCCGGACGAGTCTATAAGCTGACATGAGGATAATAATGGTGGAAAGTGTATTAGTCCATGACCCATGACACATTATGATGCTTGTATTACTACTAAAGACACATTTTTTTATTTTTTTCAAAATTTTATTGTTTGGTTTTAGTAAATAAAAAAACTAACTGAGCTAAGTACAAGGAGTAGCCAGCAACTACGTTGGTGAAGACTGAGTTATCGACGTCAGAATGATCTTCATCAGGACCCATTACATCTGAAACAGGTAAGTTGTAGTCAAACGTGAGTCAAAAGAAACACAATCACATTGGTTCTCAGATTAAAATATAAAATATCTGGAATATTCCCTACATAACGATCATAATGGTAGATGGCAAAACGTATTGCAAATGAACATCAAAGGTTTTTCAAAATCAATTATTTGTATCTGAACTTTTTACCAGGACACATTGGAGCTGTGTTAGTACATCAACTCCAGTATTAGATGACGATATTAACTAAGCCAGGGGTTCCCAAAGTGTGCGCCGCGGCGCCCTGGTGCGCCGTAAAAAGTAAAGAGGGACGCCGTGAGTCAATCCTCAAATTACAGTCAAACCTGGATAAGCGAGAGTTCAAGGGAGCACTATCTCATTCTCGCTTATAGAGGTTTCTCACTAACCCGAGTTTCTCGTTAATGCAGGTACATGGTAGCGTTTCTCTCTTATAGAGGTACGAAAAGCCCGAAGCGTTCGTTACGATTAACCTAACCTAACTTCTATTATTGTAGGTACCTATTTCTTTCGACTATTTTCCTCAAATAGTTAACAGGGCGCCGTGAAAAAATATATAACTTGTAACTGCGCCGCGGGTTACAAAAGATTGGGAACCCCTGAACTAAGCGATAAAGGCTTAGCAGGATTACTTACGTTTAATATCATAAAGTCCAGTATTGTAATTGATATCAGCTCGAGATGCCCAAAAGTCAGCGATGTGGGTCACTAACGCTGCACCACCATGCTTTAATAAAATACATAATGTTGTGATTATATACGACAATCGTACTACTCATTTATGATAATAGTATTCTTTAACAATTATTTTACAATTCTATAAATTATTAGTTGTAGATTACCTCTTAGATAACAGTCTGGCATGGCGTGTGTACTTATACGTTTTAATATTTATGTCATAAAAAGCCCCTGTTTATGTTATGTCGTTTAGAAAGATTTCCTACTTTCAACCAATCCTCATTCCTAGTGGTAGCGAGGTACTGGCGCGCTGCGAAGGCGACGCAGCCGCTGATGTGGTGCTGGAACTCTGCCACCTCGGGGCAGCACGGCTGGGTCACCTCCACGCCTGTGTACGCACTCTCCCACGGGAAACTGAAATATAATCAACAGATGACCACTTGAGAACCCCTTGTTGAGAAATGTCCTGACACTTTTATTAATCATATCGCTCATCATCGCATGATCACACATATGGATCATATGGATCGCGGATCATGTCGCTCTCCAAGCGCCGTGAAATCGCTGACATTGTAACTCTCTTCAAGTGTATCAATGGTTACACAGACTTTCCGAAATATTGAATAAATTGTCACTTCGAGTTCCGAGAACCGGAAGCGTTTTAATAAACCGCGATACATTTGTTCTGCCCAAATTCAGGACAAATCTATTAAGGCATTTACCGGTTTACAGAATGTGTAATTCGTGTAATAAAATTTAAGACGATATCGATGTATTTTTAAAATCGTCATTATTTTCCTTCAAAAAGTCAATATCAAAAACTATTAAGTAGTTTTGCTATAAATTTATTATTTTATTTGTATAAGTATGTACTTAGTCGTCTAGTGTCAATGAGATATTATTATAGAATCATTGTTAATTTTTCTTTGTTGTATGTTTTGGTTATCTTGCTATGATTGTTATTTTTTATAAGCTTAGATATGTAGTTATAATAATATGTATTGTGTACTCTTTATTTATGTAATTTTATTTTCTTTATTGTTAAATTAGCATGTAATATATGTGTATTTATTTTTTAAGTTATTATCTTAAAATTGTTAGTGAGGTGTGCATCAAGAGGGCTTTAAGTGCTCGTATTTTTTTTCTTCTATTTATTAAGTATTATGTGTGTTTTAGCTAAATGCCTGTTTTGCAGACTATTAATAAATAAATAAATAAACTCAAGTCACAACTTTAACTGAAATTTGTCAGCTTTTTATAGCCTGAGGTGACGCGTCATGTTTTAGTCATTTTGCCATTATGTGATAATATTATAAACAGATTAATAAATATTTTTTGTTCCAAAGCTTACTAATTTAGACCTCGTCTGCTACTTAAGTGTTTTATGTAAAGACCAGTGGGTGCTCGCGGCTTCGCTCGCATAAGGAGTAAAACTTGCACCCCTTATTTCACACCTTTAAAAGTGGCATTTTAAAAAATCCTTTCTTAGCGTATACCTACGTCATAGCATCTACCTTCATTCCAAATTTCAGCCCAATCCGTCCAGTGGTTTGGGTTGTGCGTTGATAGATCACTATATCAATCAGTCAGTCAATCAGTCAGTCACCTTTGAGTTTTATATATATAGAAAACACAAACCGACAGGATATTATTTGTTAAGGTAGGTTTTGTCCTTACAGACTGTGACATTTAGTTAAAACTTGTGTCATAAATTACTCATACCGATATCCTTGATGTCCAGTAAGGTTGGCAAGCTCAGAAGCCACGTAAGCAGTGTCCAGTCGGTATTGAAGAAGTTTCTCCGCATATTTCGGATAAAGTAACAATATTGACGGGAACATCCACGTCTCAGTGTCCCAGAAGTTATGACCTGGAAACCAAGAGAACTGATTTTAAAAGTGGTTACATTAAATGTTACCACTTCTTAAATTTTAAGAACCAGATGATTAAAGAAACCTCTGCTAAAATTTTAAGAAATAACTCAATATTACTTGTCATAATATAATACTTGTCCTAACTTTACTACGTATGTATTTTGTTGTGTGTATTGTGAGTTGTGACCAATAGAAGCGAACAGATTCACAAGATACCTTTTCTTTTTGCATAGACCACCCATCCAAGGGCTGACCGTCGTAATCGCGAAGGGATACTGTAGAACACTAAACCATGATGATTCGCGATTAATCATCATCGTCAGCCTGTTACTACCCACTACTACATAGGCATTTCTTTTGTACACTGCTCATGCCAGTCAAACAGATCGAATCCAGGTGGCCTGCCAAACATGTCGTCAACTCACCGCATTGATGGAATAGCTAATATATACTTGTACAAAACTAGATGTGGATTGTGATTACCCTCATAATCATCCAAAGTGCCCCCACTGGCGAGACCCACGGGGCTAAGTCCGTAGAACCTGCCGAGAGGGAAGTGGGACTCCTCCGCGGGAAGGGAACTCAGGAAGTAATACCAGATGCCGTTGACTATCTTAGCCTGGAAGTAGAAAACATAAGATATTATAAAAATACAATTATAGTACCTATAGTAGTATACTTACCCATATATTTTTTATCTTCTCGTTTTTATCAGAAAGTATCACAATAAAAAATTAAAACCTGAAAGTATCTTAATTACTTACAAGTGTGTAAGTCATATGCCTCTTTTGCATTAGCAAATTATTATATAGGTAATTTACAAAGTCAACTTAGCAGTGTAGATGCCTTACATTTTCGTACAGCAAAATATTCTAAAGGAAAGATTTAACATTTTAATATTGCATGTTACAAATTTATAAATAAAATTGCTCAAAGCAACGCCAGATGTCGAGTAGTACCTGTGGTAGTACACTGATCTTACTGCTGTCTAGTTTTAAAAATGACTACAACGTATGATGTATGTATTCCTTACCAACTGCAAATTCCCCTCCACCTCCATCTTGGCCTGCATGTAATGCTTCTGCCACTGGTCCACGTGCTTGTCGTACAGCTCTTCTCCGTCCTCCTGCAATACTAAAAACATAATATTTTAATCTCAGCTCATCCTGAATTGGTGCCAGCGAGGTTGGAAATCGTGTAATTCTTTGAATTAATTCTTGTCTACAATAACAACAAGAGAGAAGAGATCACTGTTGTGATGATGAAAGTGGCCCCATGTCCCTGATTACCTTCCACCTTTTTATGTTAATGTGTTCTTTATTTTGGTAAACAATAAAGTATATTTGATTGATTTGAAATAGAATCAGATAGCAGTGTACAAAGCGTGAAGGACCAATTTTGTATTAATAGAAGCCAGTTTTATCGAAAACCCCATATCTATAGCTTAACCTCAAAAGCTATTTTGTCCTAGTACTGAACCGACCTTTAATGAGCTCCTCCCGAGCCCGCGTCCTGTTCCTGTCAGCCGTCATCACGAAGGTGAAGACCCTGGAGCCGTGCTGCGGCACCACGAGGTGGTCCGGCACTGATGTCCAGAACGCACACACGTCCACTGGCAGGGGCTGGTAGACCTGAGGGGAAAGAAAAGAAAATGATGATGGTGTTTGAATTTACAAAGACATTAGCTGTTATTCAATTTTTTCAGTAAGTAATATTTTTAGTTTTAAATTTTTAATTAATCATGCAATAGGTACCGTACACAGGGATTGTAGTTCAGAAGTTATGCATTTTGGAAATCAAATAATAACCCAAACCACTTTCATGTTATGTGATCAATATCGCGTTTGGTCATTTCAGTTGCAGTTACTGCAACCGTGAGAAATATAAATGATAAATAAATATTGCGCTGCGCAATGATGAATAATAAAATAAAATAGCCTTTATTTCCTGAATTCAATTATTTCATTTACATATTATAGATACTGAGTTTATTTACAAAAAAAAAAAAATTAAGTTGAGTTCTTGATTACTTATAATATTTTCTTGTATCAGGGCACCCAAAATCGGGTAAAGGCCTCTTCCTTGCTGGCCCAGGCATTGCGGTCTTGGGCTAGTCTGGTCTTAGCGCAATGATGAATAATCAAACAAAAAAATCGTGTGTCGAGCACGTTGCTTATCATGGTGAGCACAGAAATCTAAATAAACAGTTTATTTAGATTTCTGTGATGGTAAGTCACACATAATTATTATGAGTTAACTATTTAAGTATATACGCCCATTGAGATATTACTACTACATAAGCTAGTATAGTAATATACCTAGTTCAATGTATACGCCCAGTAATTTCAAGTCATATTTAATGATATCATCAATTTTATGTAACATGTACACAAACAATGTTTCTACTGGGAAGGACTAGGTACCAAGATACAGGCTAACGCCTAGTTTGGTATCTAGAGCCGCCATTTCATGTATGTACATTTATCTACATCAATAAATAATTTTGAATTTTGAATTTTGAATTTGAATTTTGATATTTGGCTTGTAGCCATTTGGTTTGACGCACCATTGATGCGGCGTTAAGTACGAACAGACATTAACAAACTCACTTTCACTTTAATATGAAACTTTTCACTTTTATATTTTACCACATACCGGATCCTCAGTCTCGTCAGTCTGTCCACACGTGCCCCAAACAGTCCTGCCTTCGATGATCTCCGGGTGAGGCTTGTGGAAGGAGATGTCGTCGCTCATGTCTCCAGGCTGCAGCTGCAGCGCTATCCACGTCTCCAGGTGGACGAAGTTTGGATCTGTAAGAGCGATAAAAAAGGGGTATATAATTAATTATAACCCAGAGGTCTATAAATCCGGAGGAAACTGGTATCTCCTAGGCAAACGTGCAACATCTTAGACTACAGTGGTGCTTAACAACAGGCAGGCTATTATAGTCAGACGTTGGATTATTCCGTGATATAAAAGGGGGATAGTTCTCAGGTAATAGAAGACTTAGGTAGTAATTTTTAAGTACGTTGTTAAAGTTGGTGCAGTATAACAATAAAATTATGATATTTACTAATTATTCCAAAGTTAATTATTAAAAATAATTAACTTAGGAATTATTGAAAGATTATTTCAACAAAATATATTATTGTAATGCTCTATTAGTCACTAATAATTACTTTATAATAACAGAGGCGCGTCATCTAGTAATTTGTATCTAGTACGCCTGTTAAAAAGTTCACAGCAATATCTGACTTCACAATAACGCCTACTCAAACAAGCATAGCAACACTCTTCCACAGCATTCATATGAATAAAACGACCACCTACAGCGCAATCTCACATCAACATATCTTAGTAAAATTGTTGTTTAGGTACGTTCGGGCTCAAGGATCTTAAATTAATGCATCCTTTCTAGGATATTCTCTAGCTACGTTATCATCCGGTTACCACTCACTGCACGATTGCAGTAATGCATTCATTCATCATCATTATTTCTTGCATCACTCATCTAAACAAACAGTGACATCAATGAGGGTCTCAAACGAAGCAAGAACTCATTGTCATGTAAGACGATTCAGATTAGAATTTTATCTCACAACTGGAACCAGATTTTTTTCATGGCTACAAATGACATGCGATTGGACATAATGCGATTTCCAATAAGGGTTAAGCAATTGACGATGTGTTTGGTCCTTGGATGGGTGATCAAAAAGTGGCGTTCCATTTTGGGTCGAATGACACGTTTAATTGTAGGTCCCGGCTGTTTGTCATAGTACGGCAGTCGTTTAGACATGTCAGAGGCCCTTAGGGCAGTTTGGAAACTCTGACACCAGAGCTGGCCACTCAAACCAACATGAAACCCAAAGCAACCAAATAAAATTGCACATTCTTGGGATTTATAAGACATTGCAACCACAAACTAAATTTCGCATCCTGTGGACGATAAATTTACCTATTTTATTGTTAAAACAGGTACATAGGTAGGTACTTAATTATATATAAGGTGCAGGAACTAGACTGACTTGATCCCCAATTAACCTAAGAATAAACTTATCAACAAAAGAGCAACGAGCCAGCTAAAATATGAGGTTAACGAACTTCTTTGTAATTTTAATTACGTAACAAGATGCTATATGACTTGTTTCCTGCTTCTTGTATTGTTAGAGATTTTTAGACACACGGGAAAATAATGAACGTAGATATTTTCATCTAAGTAAAATCTAGACATTTCTTGATAACCTATCATTTTGGGAATCAATACATATTATGGGCAATTATGGAAACTTATAATATTTATAGTATAAGATAGGACATTTCGAGAATATCATTACTGTTCTTAATCATCAGACAAACATGCGAACTAACATACTTACAGGATGGTTTGTAACAAACAAGTTCGATGGCTAATCTATATAAGTAAGAGAATAGACATAATATATGTAGGTGCAAATTCAGAGTGAATAAATCTACTCGGCATGTATGCTATATTAGACTCTATGGATGTTTTAAAACCATTCAAGCTGTATTTAAATGAGGATTTAATTTGTGTTGAAAAATACTGTTACTGAGTGGTGGCCAAGAACAGGCAGACGAGGAGTAGGTCGTCCGGCAGCGAAATGGGTCGACGACATTGTACGAGTCGCAGGTTCTTTATGGATGAGGTCTGCACAAGATCGACGCGGCTGGCACATTCAAAGATAGGCCTATGCCCAGCAGCGGGATAGAAAAGGTTGCGGATGATGATGATGATGAAAAATACTCACCATGCGGCTTCGCCACAACCTTGATTTGGTTGACAATAGACCTCGTATAATATCGGTGTGCGTACACTCTCTGTGTCACCACGGATCTTCCTCCATCCACCTTCACTTTGAACGCTCCTTCTCTCGTATCTAGACTGTAGATGGGAGGGCCCTTATGGTGGTGGGATAAGGTCGAGTTTAGCCTAATGTTGGCCCAGTTAGGGATTCTTGCTCGGTGGCTGAGACCACCTCGGCCGTTGTAGAGCCCGTTCATGTATATGGTGTCGCTGAAGACTGTGGCAGCGAGGTGTCCGTTGCCGATGGAAGGCATGAAGCGAGGATTTGATGGGAGCCTGTGGAAATTGAAAATAAAACCTGAATTTTGTAGCAAACCAGAGGATAGCAATCATGGAAAAATTATGAGTAATCAATAGTAATACAAATAGATTTTTAAAAATGAATACGTATATCAGGACATATATCACAGCGCCATCTAGCCCCAAACTTAGCAAAATCTTATATAATGGGTGTTTTTTTAAAATGCAGAATTTACTTAAATATGGCAATTATGTTGCAGCCAGTAATAAAAGCGGTCTAAGATATTGTCTGTGATTTAGGGGATAGGTAATTACTCCCATACGAGAAAGCAATTAGTTGTAACTACTACGTTAGTAGTACTAGGTACTTTGTTATGTAAATTGAAAAGTTAATGAGCGGTAAAATCATAAAAGTACGCCGAGGAGCCGACAGTTTTAATTTTCCATCAAATCGCACTAAAATTGCGTGTGGTCTAGGGAACTATGGCCAATTGCCATAAAACTATATTCATATATGTCACGATAGCTAAGTTTTATTTCTAACAAAAATAGATTGGCAGCAATTTGGAGTATGGGTTATACAGCACGAAGGTGCTTTGAAAAACAAGTCACAACCGAAAATTCCGAAAGTACCAGGAAAATGTTTTGCGTTTCCCGGTTCTTGGCTAGCACCGAAAATCCCAGGATTTTCGGTACCGGGATTTCCCGGCTAGCTAGCTATAATGCCTGATAGTGTATTATACACAGCTATGTAATATAATTGTATTATACATCAAAATACACCACATCACAACACAAGCAACAAGCAAGCAAGCAAGACACATCAAGCAAGCGACATCAGGCAAGTTGTAGTCAAGCGTGAGTCTATCTAATGTAAAAAAAAAATATTTATTATACAATATCAAATTGTATTAGTATGTAGTAATTACGAAACTTACGCATCTGTAGCGAATATGTGAGTCTCATTGCTAATGTCGTCAGGTTCTTCCAGCAGTCGTTCTGCATCGCTATGTCTCACTCTTCTAGTCGCCAGAAATATAACAACAATGGCGGCCACGCTCAGCAGCCCCAGCATGGCAGCAGCCTGTCTGTTTCGTGCCAAAAAGTTCCACATCCAAAAAGTTTTGCTTGAAATCTCTTTGTTAAATAAACAAAACACTACACTGTTGGCTGCAACTGTCACACAACCGTATCAATCGATGATCTTATTTTAAAATGAGGGTATTCTTTTGTTTTTTATTAAAAAGTTAAAGTGATTTTGCACGAAATTGACGTTCAAAAACTTGCAGCTATCGTGATAAAAATATTGAGTGCAAAAATGCGTCACATAGTCAGTGACTTTTTGTATATTTTTTACGGGATTAATTCTCTAGGTAGTGGTTACATCAACCGGTGTGGATCGGTTACTAAATGACCACAAGTCCTGGCACATGCCACGCATGTGGTAGGTATTGTTGCAGAGATAACATTATTAGGGTCACCGCTTTGTCCTGCCACCTATTTATAGCGCATGAAATCTGAATAAGTGTGATAAAAGTCTTTGTTGTTTTGCTGATGTGCATCTCTGTATCTATACTAATATTATAAAACTGAAGAGTTTGTTTGAACGTGCTAATCTCAGGAACTACTGGTGCGAATTGAAAAATTATTTTTGTGTTGAATAGACCATTTATCGAGGAAGGCTATATTACATCACGCTGAAACTAATAGGAGCGTAGAAACAATGGAAAATGTGGAAAAAACGGGGAAAATTATTCATCTTGCGTGAGCTACGAAAACGGTTCATGATATCAAAAAATATGTATGAAAGAATTAATGACCAAAATAACTATTCTACGCGGACGAGTCGCAAGCACAGCTAGTAAATAATAAAATTTTACTTTACAAAAAATGCATTTAATGTTTAGATTATTATATAGTGCAGTTGCATATTTAGGCACAGGGCAGCCCTAAACCTAGAGCTGACTAATTCAATTGTCATCAATTGAGATAAAGTCCAACTGGCAGTGTTACATGGAGACAATGGATACTCAACTTTTGTTCATATTAATTAACTAGATTAAACCGATTTATGTGAACATCTGCATCGTTAATAATTATTGTTGCACGGCTAAAAAGTAATAATTACGTATGATAATTATAGTTTTTGCATTTTAAGACATGCACATTTTTTTTTACTGAAAGCATGGTAATTAGAATTGGGACAAAATTAAAAATTAATTCAATTGAGAAAACATTGATTTGTGACGTACAACATCCTGTCAAACAAGACCTATGTCCTGCAATGGGATAGGGAAGGCTGTAAATGATGATGATAATGATTTTAAAGAAAAATTAAAAATTATTTGAAATGATTGGTTCATAATTATTGGCCTTAACATTGTTTCTTTCCGGCCAATACTCTTCTTCTTAGTCGTCATCTTCATTGCTGAAGGTCGTGTCTAGCTTGAAGTCTTGATCACTTGGTGCACTATGCTTCTCCATGATGTCCTGTCCTCCGCGGTCTTGAAGACCGCCAATACAATCCCACCAAAAACATTCTGTAAAAAATTTGCGAAGTCTCGATAGAGCTGCTTGTTTATCTCTAAAAAGTAATGAAATCTCTAGAATTAGTTAAGCCAAGTCTCAGGTTCCTTACTGCGATTTATTTATTATTATTTTTAATTTTACGTGACTTTACCTAGCACCGGCAAAAATGTAATCTTGTATTTACCAAATTAATCGTCCTAATATCTTTCTTTTTATTAGAGAACTGCTACTTAAGCCCAGTACAATTAGAAAGAATGTCATCATTCAGTGCGCAGTGATTCGGGCCAGATTCTAGCCCAGAGGTAGCAGAGCGTCACTAGATGGTCACGGTCTGACTGCCCGGGCAGAGCCACTAACTAACCAATCCAACCATCCTTCAATTTGAATAATGATCGTCGTTATTATACAGTCAGGATTTCTTATTTTATGAAGATTTATATATTTTATATATATATGGAAGGAATTGATTTGAAAAGTGACTGGTGATGGTTAGTCCTTATTGACACTTGTTTTACCAAAAATAATACGGATTGTACGTGATATCTGATAATGGATTGTAATGGGGAATGTTTTTCCGTTCTCTTACACCTATTCTTCTATAGCACCAAACATTTTGTTTTTATAGTTATACCTATCAAGGGTTAGAATTCCTATCCAAAGATCCAAAGCTTTTCCTTTTCACGCTCATACGTATCTAAAGCAGTAACTATCGCATATCATACTTTTGCCGGCGGCGTGGTGATACCGCGTACAAACAAAGATCTTCAAGATAGTGTTTTCTAAAAAAAAACAGGATCTTCTCCCCCTATCTTATACCCATACATCTACTCATCCCCAGTAATTATCGTGTGAGATATGATTGCTGGCGTGGGAATACCGCCCAGTAACGTAGATCGTGTTGTCTCGGATGGGTCAGCACAGCAACAGGTTAGTCTTTTCTAGATATTACCAGGAACTTCTCCTTCACGTTATCATGTTCATACTTATCCCATGTAGTATTTCCGTCAGTAATTATCGTGTGAGATATCATTGCTGGCTTAGTGACAATAACAGGGACGTTAATTGGCAGACCAATCCTATCCTGTCCACAAACGTTCCAGAAACTTCTCCTCCTATCTTATCATACACCTACTTATCCCCAGGAATTATCGTGTGAGACATGATTACTAGCGTGGTGATAACGCCCAGCAACAGGAACCTTAAGGCTAGTCTTTTCCATTTGTTTTCTCAGCTTGATTATGCGGCACAGCAACAGCAATCCTCAAGCTAGTCTTTTCCAGAAAGTTCTACCCCCTCTTATCATACACGTACTTATCCCCAGTAATTATCGTGTGAGATATGATTGCCGGCGCGGTGATACGGCGCGCGGCGGACCGTGGCGCCCTCCGCCACGCTCCGCTTGCCGCGGTCAGCCACCTGAGCCTCGAGAGCGTCTTCAAGATATTCATCATCAGCTTCATCAGCTTGTTTAGGAAAATTAGTTGAGAAAATAATAAATAATGTTGTTCGGAAAACTAGACAAGGTTCCTCTTCTGCAGAGCTTGCACGGCACCGCTACTTATAGTCTTTCCACCATTTTAGTCACCTGTCAGTCACCATACACCAAGTGGATAAAATAGTGGGAAAGACTATTAGTCCCCGTGCTGTGCTTGCCCTGCTGAAATGTATTTCCTCATGAATAAGGGCCGTGACTCCTTCGCTTAGTTAAATTGTTACGAGCGGTATTGGGTAGATACAGATGTTTAACAAATGCTTATAAATAATAAGTTAAGCGAGCTCATTATTTCTTATTAGGTTGACAGATATAATTCATTTTGAGTTTGCAGCTAGCGTTCTTGACTCTACACGTAGAAAGTGTAAAACTTGAAACCGAAGGAGTCTTTATTTCTATTACACATGTTTTTAAATTAATTTAATTGAAATGATGCGTCACAGTTTTGTAATTTTATTCTGGTAGTTTGTCAGCTAATCTTATACCGTATTCGAATAGAAAATGGTTTTTTTTTTCAATATATTTATGAGAAGAGCAAGCCCAATACCAAATATAATTATTTTGTTCTGTGTTTCTTGAACAAAGAGTTTTTTGATCAAGATATGAGTTTAATAAATTATTTCTTGTCTAGATCATGACATTAATCATTCCAGTAGCATATCAATATCATACAGTCGCTGTCCCATTAGAAATTTGCAGTAAAACTCAATTACCCACACTGTAATTTACAATTAAACCTAAGCTCGTATAACGGCGAGTTTCTATAAATTACAAGATAAAAATATGAAATCAAAACATATACGAGTATAAAAGTAGAATTGTACATGTTCACATATAGAATTGTTTCTATACAGTGGTAAAGGTTTCAAAATATAAAAATCGAATGTGGTCATGCTGGTACTGCTTCTTTTAGATGTGTTTATTAGCCTATAAAAAGAAAGCTGTGTAAAACTTATGCAGGATATAAGTAATTAACTACCTTTAAAAGAAGCAATCTTCGGGGGATTGCTCAGAAAATTAAACCAATTTAACTTTAACCTACAAAATCTTCACTACAAAGATTGCATGAAACATTACATTAATTTGTAATTTATTTGTCATAATGTCTCAGAAATCGGTGGTAGTACGGTCGGATCTTCGCGTGATTAACAAATGTACAGCACTGTCTAGTAAACAATCGACGAACTAAAAATCTTCTCAATCATATATATTCTATAATTTTGATAGCATGCAGCTTCATTGCCCAAATCAAGAAAAACTAATTTTATGGATCCTGCTGATGTTTCACACTGTCACTTCATTTACTTGTCCCAATTATAGTTAGGCCAATTCCTCGATTTACCTTTTTTACATTGGACAGTCAGGCATTTGACCACAGCCTTGCTTGAAACGACACCCTCACAAGTTACTCTGTAGCCGCAGGTGGAGCATACCTGTACTAGAATGGAATTGGCTCTATCTTGACTCTTGTTCACTGTCCCTTCCTCCACGACGTCAATTTTTAACGGCTACCGCTCGGTCGGCTGCGCTCGGTCGCGCTCCGCCGAGCGCAGCGATCTCCTGCCAACAGGTGCGATACCCCTTTAATTGGGCACCGACGGATGTGCCCTTAACACGTGGCGGCAGATGCCGCCTTAAATCAACAATGTCTTGGGCCCGTCTTAAGGTTTAGTTCTTAGTTAGTTTACGAGTACCTACCAAGAAATATGATTTGTTAAAAAAATAAGATGCTCTAGTTATCTAGATAATCTTTGTGTAAGGATCTGGACTATCACCACGAGACTTTCACCTTGTTATATGCCTAGGGCATCTATTCTAAAGGGTGTTGCTGACCATTCTCAGTAATGAGAAATGCAGCTCTAGTAGGAGGAGGAGATACTTACGCAGGCTCTTATCTATACTAATATTATAAAACTGAAGAGTTTGTTTGTTTGTTTGTTTGAACGCACTAATCTCAGGATCTACTGGTGCGAATTGAAAAAATATTTTGGTGTTGAATAGACCATTTATCGAGGAAGGCTATATAACATCACGCTGCAACTAATAGCAGCGAAGAAACCATAGAAAGTGTGGAAAAAACGGGGAAAATTATGCATCTTTGAGGGCTTCCGTTGCGTGCGCTGCGAAAACGGTTAAAGATATAAAAAAAATGTGTACGAAAGAATTATTTCTATTAAAATGATCTACAAAATGTCCGCAACAGTATATGTCAATCTTTTAAGGTTACCTCACTAGAAACGTTTTTATGGTAATAGCTATTCCACGCGGACGAAGTCGCGCGCACCAGCTAGTTAGAACTATGAGCAGAAGGATGACCCAAGGAGTGACGCACAAATAGATTGGACTGAATTATTCGCACATGTCATACCAGAATATGACATAGTACTGGGTATGTCATCGAGGAAATGATATGAGTAAGAATAGGTATTCAGTGTTTCTCACTTGCGATTCTCCGCGGGACTGCAGGAGCTTAAAATGGATCATCATCATCATCGTCATTATCAGCCTAATGGGACCCACTGCAGGGTATAGGCCTCCTCCCTCTTAAGCCAAAAAATGGATAAAAATTCATAATTTCCAATTGTATTATAAGAAACAAGACCCCGTCATTGAATGACTGACGAGTGTTTGTTTGTATGTTCCTATAATAAAATTTAACTACATGCTCTTTGCAGGCAGACAGACGTCTTATTTGAACTGTTTCAAAACTGAATATATTTTTTTCTGCTTTAAATGTTTCATTTAGTTGTACGTACACTTCTACATGCAATATTTTCTCAGATCGGCGCGTGCGCAGGTCCTCGTTAGGCGTTAGTAATGAACTTGGCTTGTATAAGAGGCCATCTAACACTATGACTTGGTGAGACTACACATTTATATAAGCTGCTGTAGCCACAGAATATAAAACTTGAATTAGAGTAGATAGAAGATTATGTAGGAGCGATACTGAAACTACTTGAAAATGATAAGCGATTAATTTCGCTCAAAATCCTGGCAATTTGTATAGTATGTATATTACCTTATTAAAGACGTTTTACTACGTTCATACGAATTTATACTGTAAATCCTACTCTTGATATCATATGTGTATTTGTGAGATAGACCTTTCCCACAAATACCAAGAGTAAAACAGGTGAAAAGTGCACCAGATATACTTATCATTATTATCTTTTTTTTGTCATTCGAAAACATCCTTTCGCTATACCTAGATACATGTATCAATCTCTTATCAAATCTATTCCCAACGCACGTCCATACATAATAGGGCCGTTGTATCAACCGGTAATTTCCAATAACCGGCAAGTTTAAATAACGCTCGAGTATCGGCCGTTTGATTTCGCATCACCCATCGACCAACGGCAATTTATCAGGCATCGCAGACGGGCGATTAATTATATAAAGTCTGCTTAGTTCTATTCTCTCTATTGAATCGTATTTCTTCATGACTGAGGGTCGTGACTCCCCCGGAGAATTAACCCATTAGGGGAGTTCTCGTGGGCAGATACATCGAGGTGGGTGACCAGGTTCTTCCACGGGAGACACATGTCCTCGGTTATTGTGGCCCTCACACATGTCGATTCCCACACGATTTTTTCCTTCACCGCTAAGCGAATGCAAATCCACAGTTAACTTGAAAATACAGGTCATATAGAAAAATGCAAAAAAAAATTGTGTGCACGTTTGAGAGTATATTTGTCGAGAAATTTCTATGCATTGAAAAAGCTGACTACAATATTTGTCGCTCGTCTGTAAATCCGCTAACAGGTTTTTATCCTATTGGCAAAGGTAATATTTGCCCTCCGTTTATGTGGATTGGCTACTTTGGTTAGACAGGGCATTCATTTGGCTTTTCTTTTAACCTGACTTACCTATGCAGCTGGTTTTTAGCAGGCCTTCTATTATAACTGTATCTTTTTAAATGTTATTTAATGTTTCATATTTCTAACTTTTTATGTGCCTAATAAATGTTTTGCCAATAAAATTATACCTAAAATGATATTATTCGTATAAAATGAAATTTAGACCGAAGACAGTGTCATCGAATATCTAAAGTTCATATAAACGTAGTAAACAATATATTTTTTTTTTAGTTTATTCCACCAACGTCCCTGGCGATGCCAAGCTCTTTTTGTATCTTTTCTATTTGATCTTGATTTTTATTAAATATTTTCTTACTAGTTATGCTGTCCCAACTGACAACACACATTTGGATTTAATAACCTTGAGTTCTACTAACATACTATTAGAAAATAATCCTCAACTGCTTTAAGACTCCCATATTCAATACAGTCCGATTCATTTACACTTAAAGTAAATACTAAACTACTCCACATTAATGTCTTAAATTCTATAGAGCCTTGGAAACCCTGAGACACGCTAGTCTCATAATAGCGACCATAACCGTTTAGTTCCCTGAAACATTACTGCTTTATATGGAAATTGGCCTTGGATTTACTGGGTGCATAGCATGGTCTACATTTTGGGAAATTCGTGATTCTATTTCTGGTTAGCAATGTTCTGTTTCTTTCATCTGACCATAGTAAAATAAAACTTTCAAAAGCACATCGTACCTATTACGTCACGAAGTTGTAGTTCTCAATGGAATGTCTGTTAAAATATATAAATTATATTATGTACCTCATATTTACTTCAACCCTATTAGTCTAAATATATAAAACTCAAAAGTGACTGACTGACTGATATGGTGATCTATCAACGCACAGCCCAAACCACTGGACGGATCGGGCTGAAATTTGGCTTGCAGGTTTTTTTTTAACTTGATCGGGTTTGCACTTAGGTAGATGTTATAACGTAGGTATCCGCTAAAAAAGGATTTTTGGAAAAGCCGCTTTTAAAGGGGTGAAGTAGGAGATGCAAGTTTTACTTTTTAATGCGAGCGAAGCCGCGAGCATCCACTAGTAAGATATACAAATAACAAAGTTTATTTCCATACAACTATAGCATCAATTGTGTCCATGCTATAAGCTCTAATCGTTATAACTATAGCCCTAAAATATCGACAATACTGCTTTTAAGCTACATGACAATATTGGATCGCATATTTGCTTGAGGAAAATTAGTCTTCTGGTATAGTATATTTGTTTAACTCTGATGGCAGCACTCCTATCTCGCATCAGCTTTCAATTGGATTGGGTCTTTGGAAGAAGTCGGAAATTTAAGTTCGTACCTTATCCACTCACGGAGTTAGGTATTTGACGCGGACTTTATCAACCATGTTGTAAATTTATCTCTGTGTGAAAACAAAGTCTTTCAAATAGCAGAAATATATAATATATGTCTGTGCATACATAAGTTCCATAGAAATGCATCCAACTACGAATAAAAGGGTTATCTTTGTATTAGTTTTCAAGTGCACCTAAAATGTGAAGTAAAAATAATCATCCACATTCATTGACTCCTTTGACGGCTCTTTGATCGAGCCAGTTGCTGGATTCCCATCATTCCAGTACTGGATCCAGTCAGGCGATAATTGGCGGCGAACCAAAGAAATAGCTCGATTGAAAAATTTGGAGCTTTGCTAAACCTACATCAATGTAATGAGAGGTAATCAGTGAATCTGAACTAATTAAAACCTGTAGATTGGAATGTGACGGCAAACGCAAATATTGCAGGCGTAGGTAGTGTAGAGAGCTCTGCAACCAGGTAAAGTATAGGCATAAAGGTTAGGTTAAGTAAACAGTTTTTTGATGGAGACGAGAAGCACAAAACTGTGATCGGTGGTGGTATTAATTGTTTCACAGTCTTTCTTTCAGAGCCTGTTCCAATACAGTACCACAGAATATATAATACAGTACAGGCATTCTCCACCTTGGGCTACAGTGTTTGCTTGTGGTATCGTTTCAGGCACAGAAATCTAAATAAACAGGTACTTATTTAGATTTCTGTGGTTTCAGGTGACTTAAGACCTCAAATAGGTACCTGAAGGTACAGTTTAAAGATAAGTGTTATATTATTTTTGAACACGACTAATGGTTTAAATATTTTTACACTGAAATATATGGTAACTATGTATGTATTAAGTGTCAAAGATGCGTCAGTTTATTATTATTGTGTATGATGCAAAGCTCGTCGCAAACTAAATTCTCCGCCTACAAATAGCGGTTACGAGGTCTCGCTACAGAACACACACGACTTTCGTAAAGTTGTAAGACTCTACTCACACTATGCAACATAAAGAAAACTTACATAAACATTGGTTAGTACATAAGTTTTTTGAATACCTAACCATCACATTGAAGAATTTCAAAACACATGAACCCAAATGAAATTTAATGAAACCACCCATTTTTATATACAATATCATCCATTTATACTGCATAAAAACTCACACATTTATCAAATTCAAATTCAAAGCATTTATTTTGACACACAGGACACAACAATATATACATACAAAAGTTAACAACAGGTAGAATATAAAGGTATTATGTTACATTGATGTATCCCGTGCGTCAAAAAAGGTCATACCTCAGCATTAATGCTGCAGATTGCTCTGCAGCGCTGATTTTCAGGTATGACCCTTTTCACATACTGATTAAAATGTAATTTATGTATACTATAGATAACCTAAGTCTCTCTGATGCGCCAGGAATATACTATATTTCATATAAGTATATTTATAACACTCACTGTTTTAAAGCCATATCATAGGCCCTTAGGGCGGCTTGACGAACTCTCGACACCAGAGTTGGCCACTCTCATTCGATAAGAAGAAAAAACGGCTTTTTTGTACATTTATCGCTAACAAAGTTACACAGTGTGAGCTTTACCTCTAACAGTATATAAAGCTACGAACACGGTGTCATAGACAGACATATTTGTCATCCACTATTCATAGATATAGTTAGTGTGTTTATAAGCCAAGGCGCCCAGCAGTCTTGGATGTTAGACCAGCCTTGGTTTATGTGTTTATTTAAGCCATAGTATTTGTGTTTGAACGTTAAATATGCCGTTAAATCACTGTTTAGCTTGAACACGTTTGTTTGACAAAACATGGTTTAGTGAAGCTTTAAGGTTATTCTAGATTTAAGCCTGTCGATTTGTATTTGTCCTAGATAAATGATGGTTAATATAATTAGTTTAGTAGGTAAGAGGCAATATTCTATTAAAAAAATATTAACCCAAGAGACAAATTTTAAACGTTTTTAGGGTTCCGTACCTCAAAAGGAAAAAACGGAACCCTTATAGGATCACTTTGTTGTCCGTCTGTCCGTCCGTCCGTCCGTCTCAGAATCTTGAAATTTGGTACGAAGCAACGTCTTATAGCATAGATAAAGGAAAAATTACGAAAACCATAAATTTTTAGTTACATCACAAAATATATTTTTTTTTAATAATCTTAAACTTACTACCCATTTCCTCATAAACTCTTTGTAAACCTTGCAGGTTTGTACGGAACCCTCGGTGCGCGAGTCCGACTCGCACTTGGCCGGTTTTTTGTTAATTAATGATTACGAAGCAGATATCACTTATGAAATAAAACGCGCGAAACTCTTCTCGTTGTAAAAATATTTCTCCTAGTAAAGATATACCTACAAGTTTCCTATAAAATATACAATAATAATAATCTTAGCAACTTGCTTACCTTTTACTTGCCGCCTTCGGAGGTAGCCTTCGTTATGCGGCCTCCAAATGTTGGAATAACATCCCGCCTCCGATAAGGAACCTGCGTACTTTGTATACCTTCAGACTAAAATTAAAGAAATTTATTTTTGAGCATCAAAAACGAGAAGCCCTTTTCAGAAATGACACCAGCGCAATTTAATACTCACGTTCAATTCTATATATTTACGATTCGTTTTGCAGTACCTACATAAGTTTTTGTCCATAGGTATATATTTTATTCTGTATATCAGTATTTTATATGTATTAGTGTAGCCCTAGCTCTTATGTAATATCTTTTTTTATTAATTTTATTTCATTTCTTCCACTACCAGTGTTCCTCTTTGTATACGTCCTTTGTTTGTTTGCCAGCCTTCTTGTACGTGCGTGACGTCACAGCCAACCCCAACGGAAGACCAGCGCTGGTTGCTTCCATACAACCAGCATTATGCTGAGTTGGGGCTGTGTTGTAGCAGATTTTATGTTTGTTTTTTATGATTTTACTCCTGTGTGTTTTTAAAATCTGTCACAATAAATGTTTTCTTTCTTTCTTTCTTTTAATAATTTTATGTATTTTATATTACTATTTCTATATGGTTAAATATAAATTATATATCATATATATATATATATATATCTTTCTAATTAGTGACGATTATTTCTCTATGTGTTTTATAAGTTGTTTTGAATAAAAGTACTATCCGTTATAAAAAAAAACTTTCTATACTTTATATATCATAATATATATTTTTATACCTTTTGGATATTTAAGTTAATTACCTATATATTTTTTATCAATAAATAATTATACTTTATTGAGACAATTGACATAGGTACCTATTTGTATATTTTTAGATTGCTATTAATTATATTTAACTACATAACTATACATGTAGCAGAAAATGTTGAAAAAATAAAATAAAACTCATGTAAACTTTTTGGTTTATTTGCATAAATATTTAATTTAAACGCTTTGACCTAACGGTAAAGGATCTACATTAAAATTTAGCTCACTGACAAACCGTGGGAGCCAAGATAGTAATCTTTGAGTACAACAATGAATGAGTACCTAAATATATTCAGGTTCCAAAATAGTGTTATTTTAGCGAGAGAGAAGTACTAAAAGTCAACATGCTGGTAGTTGGATTTATTTTCTGTTGGTATGTTTGTTTCTATGTAGGTATGTAAGTTTTTTATATGTATTAAGTATGTGTATTTGTAAAAAACGTATCTATGCACGTATGTCTTTTTAAATTTTTTTTTTCACCCAAATAAAAATTCGACTATCTACTGTAACATTTAATTAAGTATTGAGTGTTTAATTCTATTTGATCTGCCATTAGCGTAAAAATAAGAATCCTGAGGTAATTATTTTATCATTACATAATATTTCGTTCTTTTATATTGCTTAGCAATACTGCAATTGCAATTATCTTTGCCTCTAAGGCAAAAAACGGTCACACTTATACAAAATTACATTCAAGATATATCAATAAACTAACTAATTACCAAGATATCGCGAACAACTCCGGGGCGAAGCACTAGTGCAATCAAAGTGTCTCAGAACCGGAACACAACAGTTAGGCCGCTCTTCTCTGTCTAACGGTTTGCTCGTTTGCTGTACTTTTTCTTTGTGCTTTGCTATTAGAGGTATACTATAGACTGGGAACTCGATTATAAACTAATAAAATAAATTTTTATAAAATATCCAGAGACACCTCATGAAGCGCCATCTAGCCTTACACTAGAGAAATGCTTGTGCTTGGGGTACTAGATTAGATAATATTATGGAAAGACATAATATGGTATAATTTTTATGTTATTGTATAAAATCATTTATTTATTCATCATTTATAAAAAAAATACTGAGACCTTTTTCTAAAGGTGATCATTTTTGGATCAAAACTATTTTTCCATTAATTTTTTTCTTATACCTAAGTATACAAAGTCTTACTGTCTTACTTTTACAAGAAAATAGTGACTTCCCTTTCTATAGTAGTTTACATTCGAGTGCATTCACCATGCCCCGCGCAGGCGCAATCAGGATCATTATTTGGGCCCGGCTCGAACGTAAATCTTCTCTAACCTTCTTAGATGCTATCATTTTACTTGTTTAAACGGCGAAAATTATGTCAAAATTAATATGTTCATAGTTATTTTTAATAGGATTGTACAATTTCCTAATCTTCAGGTTGTATTCCTCATCGCTGAGGGCTGTGCCTCCCGCAGAATTGAAACATCCAATCAAATCAAAAAATCTTTATTTAACTCAAATCTAACAAGTTTGTAGCTTATGAATACGATTGCACGTAAAGTTTCAGAAATTAAACAGAACTAACAACTACCTACCAATTAGAACCAAATTTATACATATATGGTTTATTTGACTTGTTTCTAACACATTAAATTTATTAAAAGTACTCAGTAACACCCTGAGCAAGATTCGATCTGTAAACCTACCACACACCTCTTACATCGATCCCTATGATTAATAACAGGTTTCACATGATACTGTGCGTATAACATAAAATTAAGTCATTAGTACTGTTTGTCTCAAGTAGCTCGGTCTGAGTCCGGCGGCGATGTGGTATAAATCAGATCTATCGTGAAATCTTCAATAAGTAACTAGCAGACTACTGATCAAAGACAAAATATATCATAAACTTCTCATTTTTATGTAAAAATTTATCGACTCTACAAAATCTGACCTCAATGAGTCTGCGGAATCTGCGGAGGAATCATAACTCTCAGCCTTCAGTATGGAGGATTTTTTAAATAGATTTATTAAACATGTAGCTATTTCAAAAATAATACCGACTCCTTCATTCATTTCCTCTAACTGAAAACTCTTTGTGTTTGCCACTTTCATATGAAAAAGAAGAAGACTTAGCCTATCAGCCGCTGTCGCGCTGTAAAAAAGTTTAACTTTTGTTAGCTGCTGTTAGCTAGTTAAAAAATATGTTGGTGCAACAGCAGAATTTTAGCGTAAATTCCCAAAATACATAGATATGTTGTTGCTGCTGTTTTCAGGTTACCTTTATAAATCGTCTCAGATTCATGACGCACAATCCATTTTCTTGACTCATGATAGACCTCCTTCATACTTAATCTAAATCTAAATATATAAAACTCAAAGGTGACTAGCTGACTGATTGACTGACTGATATAGTGATCTATCAACGCACAGCCGAAACCGGACGGATCGAGCTGAAATTTGGCATGCAGGTAGATGTTATGACGTAGGCATCCGCTAGAAAAGGATTTTTTGGAAAAGCCGCTTTTAAATGGGTGAAATAGGGGATGCAAGTTTTACTTCGTAATGCGAGCGAAGCCGCGAGCATCCACTAGTTGGTCATAAAAGCACAGATTTGACAAAATGGTTAGTGAAGACTAAAGCGGATAGATAGTGATTATGTGTATCTAAATTATTTTGCCTCTGTAACCACCAGACCCGTTAGATTGGCTGCCCGTTGTAATAGTTTATGGTGCCTTACTTTACTTACTTATGGGCCGTGCTAATACTGCTCAGTTTTGAAATCAGTCCATGTAAAATTTTATGACTCTTTTTAGTGAAACTCTGGAGAAATATGTAGTGTTTTTCCGCTGCGACTGCTCCTTAACCGACATCAAACAACAAACTTGATAGTTTTTAGGTGTGTTCCTCCATATACCACCGCCACACCTCACCTCCTAACCAACGTGGCCTCCGTGGATCTCAAGATCTTCCCAACACCGCACCTTGTGTCTTGAAGCTTTGCTGTTCTCTCTCGGCAAGATATTCTAGTCGACACGTGTTTCGCCTCTCCACGAGGCACCCTCAGGACTCGTGTTGACTCTTTTTAGGGCTCACAAGCACGTTCAGTATTTCACAAGTACGTAAATTATTATCAATGTACCCATGGGTTTGAAACGTACTGTCTATTTATAAACAGGATTTGAAGTGACCTTCATGTTTCCCGATCCCACTTACTTACCTTTTTATCAGTTATTATATATTTCTAAGAAAATAAAAATTATATCAACTACCATTATTTAGCAGTTATACAGTTGCAAAAATTGTAATTCATTTAAAACAGCACTAATTTACAGTGGTACTAAAACAGCTCACTTAAATATTTCATTTCTAAACTCTTACCACAGTTCATAAAACTTAATTAATTCCGTAACCAATCTATCGAGGAAACGATAAAATTATATACTCAATAATGCACAAGGGGGTTGTGAATATTGTGATGCTCGTATTATTCAAATATGTGAACTCCAGAGGCATGACAGGACATGTACTGGGAGGGGCCCATATCAAGATTAGTAACTACCCTCACGCGGTTTTTCTCGACATCAGAAGTGCAGATAGCTGTATTTGTGGAGGATCCATTTTGAACCAAGTTCTGGTGCTGACGGCAGCGCACTGCTTTGATGACTATCTTGGAAGAATAAAAGATACTCTCTATGTTAGATACGGCTCTTCGAATATATCAGAAATGACCAACATTCGAATGTTATACTACAGGCTACATGATGAGTACAGTGAAAGAACGTTTTATTCTGACGTGGCTATTATACGATCCAAGGTACCGTTCAAGTTTGGGGTTACCGCTCAAAGAGTTGCCATCATGGTCCATCCACCACTGGGAGACAAGATGGCGTTTGTATCTGGATGGGGAGCCATAAATGTACGTTTAGTTACTATACCTACTTACAAAAAATAAGCGAAAATCTTATAAGGAGTACATTGTTACCCTAAGGGTGAAAGTAACTTAATTAGTCCCGAGACGGGGTTTGGCGCCAAGTCTTTAACCCGAGGTAAACACTGTGCTTTTCATTACAAATACAAGGAAAGTAAAAATAAAAACATGAATTAAGTAAAGAAAAAAATTAGCAAATTTTATTTTACATTTTAACAACAACTTTGATGAGATAATTTTATTTAAAGTTTATGGTAAAATTAGAACAATTGGTAATTCCACTACTGCCTCTTCTACTAATTAGCCTCTGCTCTAATAAAATCAGGCGTTAAATTCATATCAGAATCAGATGAACTCATTTTATGGGTACAAATCTCTGCTAAACGTATAAACAAAAGTCTTCAAATAAAAAAAAGAATAGCCGCTTTCCCGCCTATTTTGTTTGATTTTTTTCTATGGTCGGCCAGCTATTCATTTTTTTAGCCATTATTTTTTATTTTTATCTTTGAAAAAATGGTAATATTTTGCCCAAATCTAAGTTATTTTAAAGGAATTATTGAAACTAAATTATAATAAAGTTATTTAAAAATATATAGGTACCTATATTCTTTAATCAATAACTTTAAGTTATTTTAATTTTACATCGTAGCTGTATAGAAAGTTGGAACATGGTTCAATAGATATGAGAAAAAGAACTACTTAGTTTTTTTTTTTAATAATTTGACAGCTTCTGTTGAAAGCGATTCTCCCTAGGGATGAAAAGTATTACTTTCAACCCGCTCCTCGGGCAACTTCAGACCTACTTTCAGAGTATGAGTAATGAAAAACTAGTTTTCTTCAATTCAAGATTTTATGTATGACCTTTTGGCGTCAGTTAAAACGAACATAAATATGCAAAGCTTTGTCCAAATCTAGTAACAATACATTCTCATATCCTAAAAGAATTTTTTCGTTCTAGAACCGTCAAGAATTACCAAAGATACTGAAGCATACCAATCAGAAGCTGCAGCCAGCGGAAATTTGCAATAAGTATTTGTTGCTTCCACCCGGGACTTTCTGCGCAGGCCCCATACGCGGCGAGGGACATCCTGCAGTGTGAGTATTTTATAAATGGCATCTGATCTGACTACCATATACCTTGAAGAGACATGCAAACAAGCGAAAATGGTCGTGTTTGGTCAATTCTTCCAGATAGCGTGTTCGTATACTGCGAATTGACAGTTGTCATTTGCGTTCGGCTCAAAATGTATTGTTAAAGAAATTGACAAACTTATCGCTTATTTTTTATTTCATTTTGACATCAAATGGCAGGACCAAATGGTGTTTTCATCATCATTTTCATGCTTTGCCCACTGCGGAGCATTAGCTTCTCTTCTTGTAAAACACTTATCCCAGTCCTGCGTATATCTTATTGCAAACGTTACAAATCCCATCCAAATGACAAGTTCTTTTATATATTTTTCAGAGGTGACTCCGGTGGAGCCCTTGTGGTGAAACAATTCATTCAAATTGGAATCGTATCGTACAAAGAAGATGACACTTCCCTTGTAGTGTATACCAATGTTTCGTACTATTATAACTGGATCAATAGAAATGCTGTTAATACTTACTGTGCTTGATATCAACATGTTAAATGTTAGAAAACTTCTTAAGAGAATTAGTGGTGATGTCAAGTTTTCTTCAGAAAGATAAAGAAAATTCTGCATGTTATCTTTACTGCCAAAACATGTATTATAAATTAGTTATATTGAACTGTATTTTGTAATAGAATTAATAAGAAAATCTATGTTGAGTGCTATGTTCTATAAATACCCATGGGACCGCAGGGTCGGCTTACACAATCTTGGCACCCTAGGCTAAACACTGGAATTGTGCCGTTAAATAATTCTTAAGGGGGCGCTTCCCAAAGACCACGTGACCGATATTGCCTACCCGGCCCCGCACTTGCCGCTCAATACACACGACAATTGCTCAAATAAGAAACGGCGTAGCCGGTCATAATCATGTTCAAGGCGTAGCGGACGGACGTGCTAACATGACGGGGCCGCTCCGCGCGCCCGCGCCCGCCGGGGATCGGCTAGGGTGCGACTCGCGCGCGGGACGCGGCGCGGGTTGTTGAGAAGGGAGTCAAATTAGTTCGTACAGTATTATATGGTCACTGAAAAGAGTCGGTATAATTTTTCAAATTGCTACTTGTTTGTTGTTATGGGTATTTATTATTTCATACCAATACAGATAGAGGTAATTGATAAGTAGGTTCAATATACGTGGTATATGGTAGTTACCTTATCGGTATTAATTAATTTACTTATAACTTTATATTACATATATGTAGGTAACTAGTTATATAGGTACTTTGTTTACAGTTGTTTGAAATCAGTAAGCACTTACCTACTAAATTATTAATCCAGTAGTATGTAACTTGTAATACCTAGGTACTTACCTGGTATAAAATCGGCGAAAGTATATGGCGCTTCAATATAAAAAAAAATACTTATGCACGAGTTAGGCACCTACACGAAAACAGTTTCAAATGAAACGCAGCTAATTAGTGTTATATATTCTCTGGGAACCCCGAATAGCAGAAGAATTATTGTGGCTTATAAATTAATTATAAGGCCAAGTGTGATTCGGACTCGCGCACGAAGGGTTCCGTACAATCCCATCCCAGTAATATTATAAAGACGAAAGTTTGTGAGGGTGTAAGTATGTTGGCCGTTCTTTGTGCTTAAACAGCTGAACCGATTTGGATTAAATTTGGCAAGGAGATATTTAGGCCCTACATTAATATTATAACTACGAAACGCGGGAAACACCACGGGGCGCCGCTAGTAATCTAGAATTCTAGAGATCGCCGCTTGCGAGTTCTAATTTGACGAAGCATCTACTAGGAACTACTCTGGCGTATTTATATGGGTCTGGCGAAAAAAATACGAATGTGTTATTAATTAATATCTTATGTGCCTTTATATATTTAAATTAAACACACATTTCTCCATTATTAATTATAATTATTTACTAGTACAATAAATGTACCAAAACAGTTTATCAGCCCATTTAAAAGATTAGATAGATAGAAAATTCTTTATTGTAACACACGATAAAATTAAAAGGAAAGAAGAAAAAAATACTTATACTAGTGCCACAAGTGGCGGCCTTATTGCTAAAAGCAATCTCTTCCAGGCAACCATTGGATGGAAAGGAATAAATAAGAGATAACAGAGGACGTGGTATACAATAAAATAAATAAAGAAGAAAAGATTAGATTAAAAATACATACTACAAACCTACTTAATAAACTATACATATAAATCATACACCCTAATACATATAATAACAATATACCAAAAATAATATAAATTAATACATATTGTTAATAAATACTGATTGAGTATATACTATACACATACATAGATGATGATAGCAAAGGAACTACATAGATCTCACTGTAATGATGACAAATACCATATTTTTACTTGAGTCTTGAAGCTTTCTATGGACGGAGCTTTTTTATGTAATAATGCGCATGTATTAAAACTCGTTAAAATCTAATTGACGGCTACAGTTTTGAATGTTATTGTACATCATCTCATTGTCGCCATCGCCTTCGTCATTGGGAGAAATGAATTCTGGCCGCAGTTTTTTGGAGATTGGACTCTTCGTCCATTCTTCAAAAGATTGCGATGCGTCCATTACCGTAACTTTTTGCCCATTATTATCGTTAGAATTTTTGTTCCATTTGCGTTTACAGTTTTCTTTGTCTTGTTTTAATTTTTTTTTTATTCTATTGCTACTTGTATGTGTATCGGATCTCTTATAGGCATTTTTCGCGTGTGACGAGGGTCAATTAGCTCTGGTAATATGCATTCTTTGTAAAATAGCTCTAAGGGATACTCCATTTTGGATTTCCAAAAATCATCATCTCTATAAATTGAACGCTACAATCGGTGCTGTTGGTGACATTGTTCACGACTTCACCGTCGCTCACATCATTATTATTACTACCCGCACGACGACTCCTGATTACAATAATAGTAATACATACATAATTATGAAATAACTACTATCTTATTTTTTTGCAGTAATTAAAACAAATTTTTAGGTTATAATTTTAATAAAAAAAAATCATAGGTATAAAATATAGAAATAGACATTACATTATTAATTTATTTTCAACTGAATTCTGCTGAACTGAATTATACTCGCACACATCGTTTTGCACAAACAAACATACTAAAATCCATTATTTCATTATTAATAACGCGGAACCCTAATAACACTAAAGCAAAAAATAAATATATTTTTTTAGTAAGTATTTGTTGTTATAGCGTCAACAGAAATACGTCATCTGTGAAAATTTCATCTGTCTTGCTATCACGCTACATGGGATATCGCCTGGTGACAGACCGACGGACAGACGAACTTCAGTTGGTACGTACAGATACCTAGGTACTTAGAAAGCAATAAACTTGATCAAACAAGAAAGAACAGGTAGAACAGAGGGGCAACAAAATAATTCTATTAGATAGATCGATGTCTATTAGGTTTACTTGAGGTACGGACGAACCCCTAAAAAGGTTATAATGTAAAAAAAATATACCTAACAAGTTTGATTGTTATGTTTAGGTAATTTATAGGTAAATTAACTATGTTTCTACGAAATCCGTGATGTGAAAATAAAACATTTGGACGGTTTTATTTTATGTACCTACCGACCTAGGTAGAGATGCCAGCCAAGGCCTAGGCCCTTCCATGCAGGAAGGGCCAGCAGATTGACACTCGAGAATGCCTAATGCAACTTATGTACCTAGGTAAGTAGGTACCTATATTTATTTTGTGATAGAAGTAAATCAAGAGTACAACTAAAGAGTAGTCTTGATTTACTACTCTTTTAGAGTTTGTTTTTGATTACGCGTAAGCGCCACCTATTTTATAATAGCGCTAGCGCTAATAACCTACCTACTAGGTACCTACGACCTTTCACCGAACCAACCACGAGCCCGCGAGACGACAGAGCGGCCATATTCTGAGAGCTGCAAGCGGGTCGGGCTATTTTAGTAGCAAAGATCAAGTTATCCTGGACGATCAAACGAATTGAAGTCAGGTAGGTACCTATAGTTACTTCTAGTACTTTCGTAGTTCCATAATAATATTTTTTGAGGATAGTTTTACGACTATATTTACATATTATTATAGGTTAGGTATTATAAATACATACACATATTTCAGTAGGTACCTACCTATATAGGTACGACCAATACGTATATGTAGCTCGCTTTATGTCCATCCAAAGGTTGCCTGGTAGAATTCGATCGGCGAATAAGGCGATAAGGCCGCCTACTGCACTACCAATAGTTATTATTGTCCCTGTGTAGGTACCTACCTATGTTTCGTTACTGTATTTGTGGATCGGGCATAACACGTCATTATTCTTACGCAGCAGTAAGGTAAAATATAAAAATAAAAAGGTAGATTTGTACCTATATCCACCACCACGCCGCCACCATGTGCTCAAATGACGACTTGCGCAATTTTGATTTTGTTGGTGTTTTTTATTTTTCTTTCGCCTCGGCATATTTCGCACTAAAATGTCCGCTGGTTAGAAAAGCACCATCACCATAACAAAAAATGTTAGTGCAAAAGTACAAACTTTTCAAATATTTTTAGTATCTAATATATTACTAATTGCTATTTTATTACTAACGCACGGTAATATTATCCGTTTTAGATGCAAACGCTTTTGAAAACTAGTTACTCAAAAAAGGAACGAACGCTTGTATGCAAACCATTCATTCGGTCACAAATAAAACGTAGTACAATTACGAACAAAAATGTCAAATGTGAGCTCTATGTCAATACGGTTTAAGTCTATTTTTGCATGTTTACAAATGTAGTTACTTGAAAGTGGTTTGGCTTCGACAGGTAAAGCGGTTCTATGCCGAAGACATAGAGTCTAATATCCATTGCACTACAAAAAAATGGGTTTAGAACGAACGAAAAACGACAACTCATGTTTAGAAAATATAATATAGTTATTTGAAACTAGTTAGGCTTTGACAAGTAGAGCGGTTCTATACCGGCGGCATAGTCTAATATCGATTGCACTATAAAAAACGGTTTTGGAAAGATGTAATAATATTATGTTATTTTAAATTGATATATTTTGTTTTATTTTTTAGACATAAGGTATTAATATAATTTGAAATAAAAAATGGTTCTAAAAACGAAATCATGTTGAAATTTGTTTTATTTTGGAATTTGAGATGTTATTATTATTATTGCAATGGGTGAATATAAATATTCAATAAATTTCAAATACATTATTACACAAAAAAAATGTTTTTATTGTATCGTTGTTTTTTTAATTAATAATATGATTTTTCTAATTGCTACTTGTATTGTTGCTATATTTCAAATTTATAAAAAAATATATCTAGAAATCGTTTTATTCGTAACCAACCCAGCACTACCATACACTAGCAGTAGCTCAAACAAACTGTCGAGTTGGAGCAATTATAGTTTGAGTCGTTTCATATTTCGAAAACTGGAGCATGGAGCTGCGCGGAGTGGCACGTGCTTCCCGTACGAACGTTAGCTAGCTACTGATGAACGTCGACGCCCACGCGTCTATCGGCTCAAAATAGGTTGCAAAAGCTATAAAACAATTCATAATAAATCGAAAAACCAATATTTTGATAATCCTAATGTGCCAAAAATAGCAAAATGATGTGTAGCACATTTCCTTCAAAGAAAGGTATGTATTATTTCTCCCCATTTCGGAGCCTCAGGGAAATACATGACAAAACAAGGGTTAACTTAAATTTTTTTTTTTGGATTCATGTTACAAAGTATCGAAATTTCTAAAATTACAATCTCTTTGAAAAACTATACAGAATAACATATATTTTTTTCCACAGTGAATTTATTCTCTCAAGCGGAGTTCTAAGCTTTCAAATAGAGGGAATTTGGAGAATCTTGTCGCAATAAATGTATTGCCATCTCGCTCTTCTTGGGAGCTCGTCCTTAACGAAACAAAGGACTTGTCAGGTTTCTAATCTTTAAAAGATGAGACTCCTCCAACTATTAACATTAATTTCATGACCTCTTAAAGCAAAAAAATAAAGGTTTTGTCGTAAAAATTATCTACTATACATCATACATCATTCACTGGTTGAGTGTTGATAATAAAGGTTGAGTAATGATATTTTTTAAAATATGAGCAATGTACATAAATATTTGTCATGCCCATTTATAGAGGATTTTAGTAATTTATATCTCTCAATTTTTATCAACATACGAGTTTAATACAATTCTGCTTCTTTTTGAGGTACCATATCCTGCCGGTGGTCGGCTATCATTAGTGCAATTTTCACTCACGACACAGCTACGCGAAATAGGATGCTCAGTTTGAATCAATTATTAATTTAATAATAAAGCATATACAAAAAATACAGCCATGTATTACATTGCCATTCCAATAATATTCAATTTCAAAGCAAATAAAACGTAACTATCGCAATGATTTATCAGTCAATTGGGCACAGACGCTGTGATTCATTTAAATTCAGTAGAACTTAAATAATTCATTTCTAAACTCTTGCCACAGTTCATAAAACTTGATTAATTCCGTAACCAATCTATCGACGAAACAATAAATGTATTTGCTCAATAATGCGCAAAGAGGTTGTGAATATTGTGATGCTCGTATTATTCAAATATGTGGACTCCAGAGGCATGACAGGTTATGTATTTGGAGGGGCCCATGTCAAGATTAATAACTATCCTCACGCGGTTTTTCTCGACATCAGAAGCACGGACATTTCTTTTTGTGGAGGATCCATTCTGAATCAAGTCTTGATGCTGACGGCAGCGCACTGCTTCGATGACTATCGTGGAAGAGTCAGAGATACTGTCACTATAGGATACGGCTCTTCGAAGATATCAGATATGATCTTTGTTCCCATGTTGTACTATAGACTACACGACAGGTACAATGAAAGAACGTTGTTCGCTGACGTGGCTATTATACGATCCAAGGCTCCAATAAAGTTTGGGGTTACCGCTCAAAGAGTTGCCATCATGGTCAATCCACCACTGGGAGACAAGATGGCATTTGTATCCGGGTGGGGAGCCATGAATGTAAGTTTAGTTACAACACTTACAGAAAAATTTGGTAAAAACATTCTTTACATTAAGATTTTTGTATGATCTTCTTGCAACAATTTGTATGGACAAATATATGTAAAGTACTTTCTCATTCTATATTCATAAAATGTTGTTTTTTACCGCTCTAGTATCAACAAGATTTACCAAAAACACTGAAGCACACCAATCAGAAGCTGCAGCCAGCGTTTGTTTGCAATAAGTATTTGTCGCAGCCTCCCGGGACTTTCTGCGCAGGTCCCATTAGCGGCGAAGGACATCCTGCAGTGTGAGTAATTTCCTCTTCTTCGTATTTTAAAAGCTTTGTTTCTGTCCGTGGAGCTGTGACAGGCGGTTGCAGATTTCTGGCAACAATTATCAGGCTACTGCTTTCTCCTAGACTTCTTTGTAGGACACGACTATTACATTTGCTTTTAATTGGTACGTGTATGCCTTTCTTGACTGTCCACTTCTTCGCGTAGTTAAACAAATTAATTCATATTTTATTCAGTGTTTTAAACGCTTGGCAATCAGGCCTTTGAATGTCATTCCAATTTTAGCGGCAGCTGAACAAGTGCCCTTTTCGATTGTGGATCATACTTCTACTGGCTGAAAGAATTGGCTCTTAAATGTGGTTGCTAGAAGACACCATTGAATTCGTAGCAAAAGATTTCTAGACCAGATAGTACAACGACTTTTTAAGGCCTAGCTTGTTATTTTATTATCTTTAAATAAATAATCCGGGACATTGCACACGTCGCCATCTACGCAAACTCCCACACTAAGCAAACGCTTGTGTCGTGGGTACTTGATTAAGGATATAATACTTACATACTTTTACTTTGTATGTACAAATGACCAGACTAAACACAAGTAATTATACACATTACATTTTAAAATGCATAAATACTTGTGTCACGCGGGAATTGAACCCGCAACCCCTAGATTAGAAGGCGGAGCCACTACCAACTAAGCTAACGGGCCAGTCTAAACGTTATTATTACCCAGTGCTATGCAAAGGTACGACACTCATCCTGGGCCTGCTCAGCTCTCCAAAGATCCCTTTCATACGTATCAAATCATCTTCTTGTGACAAGCTATTAAAGTATTTATTTTTCAGAGGTGACTCCGGTGGAGCCCTTGTGGTGAAACAATTCATTCAAATTGGAATCGTCTCGTACAAAGAAGATGACACTTCCCTTGTAGTGTATACCAATGTTTCGTACTTTTATAACTGGATCAATAGAAATGCTGTTTATACTTACTGTGCTTGATATCAACATGTTAAAAGTAAGAAAACTTCTTAAGAGAATTTATAGTGTTGATGTTAAGTTTTCTTCAGAAAGAATATTAAAAATCTGAGTGTTACTTTACTGTTAAAATATAATTATAAATAAATTATTGTATTGAACAATTGTGATTTGCAACTGAATAAAAAGAAATCGATGTATAATGTTATGTTCTATAAATAATTATATTGAATCAGTGTTAACAAATTACGGAATCGCAGAAAAACGCAGAAATAAAATAAATTAGTTTAAGACCATGAACGTTGTTTGATACCTTATTATTTTGTTATTTATTTGATTTTCCCTATCAATCAATAAAAAAAATATTGATCGATAATTTTCAAGTATTTAATCCAAAGTACATCAATCAACATAAGCGCAACATGTTTTTTTTTAAAGTTAGATTACCCTTTTAAACCAGAGTTCATCTAGGTTGACTAAATATTTACTGATATAATTAATGTCGTTTATTGAAGTTTTTCTTCAATTAATGGTCTTAATAGCTGCCATATACATACCGCAATTAAAAAAAAAACTATAAAATTCGACATTAATTGGTTTTTGGCAGTAGTAGTGCAATGATGATTACAATCCTATTCCTATTTTTTACAAAATACGTTACGAAAAATGGATGTCCTGTGTCTTTTCCATAACAATCTTACAGTAACTTCAATCATGTTGATATTAATAAGACAAGTGACAAGTAAAATGAGTGGATTTATCTTGGAAGGAGAGTTCACAGACTTGACAAAATATCCTCACATGGTGCACTTGGAAATATTAGCTATGGTCCCTCACGGTTGTGGCGGCTCCATTCTAAACCAAGCTATCGTTCTAACAGCTGCACACTGCTTTGACGACCTTCCTACGCGTGGAAAAATCAACATTAGATATGGGTCTAAACATTTAGAACAAGGCATGAAAATAATTGGCGCGAAATATTATAAGAGTCACGTTAAGTATAATCGAGAAACTTTGTACGGCGACATCGCGCTCGTGGTGACCAAAAAACCGATAGTGTTGAGTGCCATCACGAAGAGAGTGGTGGTTATGAGAAATCCACCCAAAGATAAAGATGGGTTCGTTTCTGGATGGGGCGCGTTTGATGTAAGTTGGTTTTAAAAATATATTAGAAAAGCAAACAATACTTGCGTTGTTGTGGATTAGAAGCACGACTGCGTCGTGTGTATGTGGATATCTATAGTATCAAGTGCGAGTGGCTTTTAATGTGTTTATTTATATTTGTAAAAAAATGCTCCTATATCAAAATATTATTCCACTGAAAGTGACAATTGTAAGATTCATAAATTTTTAAACGTTTACGAGACAGCATAACAAATATGGGTAACTGTTGTTCTTTTCAAAGAAGGTATAGAGCAAGCTATAATTTTGCTAAATAAAAAATAATGAACCTGATGTCTCACCACTCACGGTGATACAATGTGTAATATACGCCTCTTAGGCCATGGAAAACACACTTGCCACAGTGTGAAGCTAGTACAGGTAAAGAATAAGGGATCCTCTTTATTGAAGTTACTCAACTCTCGTTCCAGGGTTCAGAAACGTCTAAAATTCTGAGGCATGCCAAGCAACGTATCCAAGATGCGAAGGCATGTGAGCCATTGAACATGGTCGAAGGACAGTTCTGTGCCAGTCCAGTTACTAGCCCTAGTGGTAGTCCTACTATGTAAGTCTTCTCTTTGTTTTAGAAAGAAAGAAGTGTTTGATTGACATTAATTTACAAACTACTGTGGTCTTAGAGGTATGGTGGCAGTGAAGACCGAAGATATTTTTTATTGTGTTTATGTGTAAGACAGAAAGATATTTTTTAATGTGTCCATGTATACTAAATAACAATTAAAGTTTATTTATGATACTAAATTACATTTTGTTACACTTAATTACAATTAAAGTTTATTTTATTGCAGCGGTGATTCGGGCGATCCACTTGTAATCAGAAAGTTTATTCAAATCGGGATTGTATCGTATATTATGAGTAACAATAACCTGGTTGCCTACACCAATGTCTCCTATTACTACTCATGGATTGAAAAAACTTCTCGTGACATGTTCTGCAAAAAGAAGAAAAATAAAATGAGATTATAATATTAAATGAGTTGAAAATGAAAATAAATATTATAAAAATATGTAACTAACTGGTGCGTACTGGTGGCTTTACTCTCATTAAGAAGTAAAATTTTGATCTCCTACTTCACCCCTTTAAAAGTGGTATTTCCAAAAATCCTCTTAACTGATGCCTACGTCATAACATCTAACTGCAAAAATTTCAGCCCGATCTGTCAGTGTTTTTTGGCTCTGCGTTGATAGATCAATATGTCAGTCAGTCTTTTTAGTCTGTGGCACAAGTCTAACGGTCAAGTGCAAACCCATTACTTGTTAAAAAAAGATTTAATCTTTATAGTACATATATGTGGACCTAATAATATCCGAGTCGACTATGCACTGTCAGTCTAGTAAACAAAGTAAAATGTTATGTTTACCCGAACGTCTACAAAAAGGGAGCCTATAACTTCACCCCGAATAATATTTTCGTAATATTTCCAGCATTTGGTAGAATTTCATTGACCGATTTAGCTTTCTATACATACACCGATTTTTCTATCCACAACTAGTGTCCACCAAACGTTTCCAAATCAATTCATGATCTTGAAACCGCAATCCAGATCATAAAAATTAATTAAACATGCTTACCTACCTCACACAGAACTCTCACATAATGAACAAGTATTGTTCTCATGATGATTTTAATACTACTTTTAATTCTACCATATGTGGATTCTCGAAAAGATCAGAGGCTAGGTTTGATCGTAGAGGGGGAGATGACAACTGCAAAGGTGTATCCCCATCAAGTGTATCTGGAGATACATAGTATAGAGAATTGGATCTGCGGGGGATCGTTTTTGAACCAAATTCTCATTTTGACGGCGGCTCATTGTTTGGAAGACCTTGATCCTTCGGGATCGCAGGGGGGGGTGGCTGTCAAATATGGTTCGGAAGATTTGACTCATTCGAAAATCAGACGGATGAAGGCGTTTAGAATGCATCCTCAGTATGATATGAAGTCTATGTACGGGGATGTCGCGCTGGTGATATGTAGGAGGGCTGTGCTGTTCGGTGAGACAGTGGCGAGGGTCGCCGTCATGAGGAGTCCACCCATAGAGGACATTGGATATGTCGCTGGATGGGGGGCTATCAATGTAAGTTGATATTTACTAGGATTTAACTTAAAGTGAATTGTCTAAAATAAATAAAAACTTTTCCTCACAAGCGAAAATATTAGAACGTATGACCACCTTTAATTCATCACTTTCCAATCTGTAAAAACTTAAGTTTTTACTACTAATAAACTAAGGTTTTTACTACTATTTATCAAAGTGCTTAGGTTTTTATATGATTCTTCGATATTCAAAATATTTTTCAACAACCAGGAAGCGCTAGACACGACTACAATCCTGAAGCACGTGAAGGTAAAGATCGATGAAGAAGATCGTTGTTACAGCTGGATGCACCTTCCGGAAGGTTCCTTCTGTGCTGGGAATGGAGAAGCTACTGAAAGAGGGATCACTGATGGATTCCCTTCCTTGTAAGATTGCATTAACTCTAAAGATTTGTTCTTTTTTGTAAGATTTTAATATTGATCTCTTAACTAATGACTAGCTACAAATATATAATAATTTATCGCTAAACTCCTTGTGTAGTGTGTTCAAGCAGCTTCGTTTTAGAGTCTGTTTTGATTCGGTTTAGGTGTAAATCAATTTTTTTTTATTTGTTCCTAACATAAGTGTGTAAACTGTAAACAAAAAATACCATACAAAGTTCTGCCTTTACGTTTTTAACTTTGTGTCATCCTGTTCTGTGATTTTATCAACATCGTTTATGTTTATGTCATTTCGACAGACTACGTATGCACTATCTGTAAAGACAAATCATAAAGTTCGATTTATCTATTGTTCCGTAGCAGTTAATAAAAGAAACAAACAAACCATTAAAGACCTACGCTTTTATAAAACTTGAATTACTTTCATGATGATCACTTTGTTTCAGAGGAGATTCGGGCGGAGGTCTTGTTATCAAGTCATTTATACAAATCGGTATAGTCTCGTACAGAATCAAAGGTCGCCACCACGTCGCCTATACCAACGTATCCTACTTCCTACCCTGGATCCGACGTAATGCTAACGATTTATATTGTACCCATGTAGTTATTGAATAGAATTTATTATATAAATTAACTTATACTTCTCATTTGTTATGTTTCATGTACAAAATTTAATTTCTTGAATTTAAAAGACACATTTTAGTATAGTAAGTAGTAGTAATATTAAAGTTCTTTTTGATAAGGTATTTTGATGTAAATTTAATTGCAAATTGGCGATTAAGACGGTCTTTGAATCTAACTTTCATTCGTATTCTGAATTCCGCGCTTTAATACGGAATCCGAAGAAGGTTTGTAAAAATTTTGTTGTCGTATATGTTATGAGGACCTAGGTTTGAGAAAAATATTTACAAGTAGCGATGATACTTAAAAAGATCAATTTTATTTTATTCGTATTCTATAAGTATCTAGTAATGTGTACTAGAACATATATGTACTGTACAGTAAGGTACACTAATAAGTAAATCTGCGAGTGATTAATGTGAAAATGTGTACCAAAAACTCAACTCATTTGCGTTAATCTTGGTACAAAGGCAAGAACAAGCAAAGCCAATAACAGATTTAATAACTTAATACCAGCAAAACTACTTGCTATCCAAAGATTGACCAAAAATGGTATCTAAAAGAACAATAAAAATGCAATGAAAAATTTAAATGTCTTCTACTACCTACTTGTGAAATTCGGAAATCTAATTAACTTGATTGTATATTATCTTTACGTTTAATAACCCCAAACGAAAAATGATTAATCAATAAAGGCTTCAGCAAATTCCACTCAGGTCTTAGCTTAGGGACGACAACTATGGTGACGATAATTCTGGTGTTCTTGAGTTTGGCGATGGCGGTTCGAGCAGAAATGGAAGGAATGATTGTGGGTGGAGCAATAGCAGCCATTAATAAATACCCCCACTCCGCCTTCCTCATGGTACACTGTATCCCGCAAGATAATCCTGCGAAAAAAGTCAATTGGATCTGCGGTTCCTCTATTTTAAATCAGAAACTTCTTTTGACGGCTGCTCACTGCCTCTACCCTTGTGGTCCTGGAAGCAAGATCACAGTCAACATGGGAGACGAGGAAAGAACTAAAGGTCTGGTGAGAAATGCCAGCGGCTTCGCTATACATGAAAGGTACAATCCAGCGGAAAGTCTCTGTGATATTGGGCTGATAAAGTTGTCGAGAGCAGTGAAGTTCAGCTCAAGAATTAAAAGAGTGGCTATCATGAAGCAACCTCCGTACAATGAACCAGCTTTCCTGGCTGGATGGGGGATGATTAACGTAAGATATACATTGCTGTAATTATCAGGTATTGCAGCTGCATTGGACTTTAAATCAGGCGTACAATTTGCTCGAGTATGTAAGAGCATATAACTCTATAGAAAAATATGTGTATGTGTAAAAAATTACTAATGAAATCGTTGAGAAGTTTAGTTTTAATTTCTAAAGATAAATTTAATGATGAGATTTATTTTTGAATAAACTATATCTTCTATTCACAGGAACTAAGTAAGGAACAAGGCATGCGGCTAAAGCAAGTAGACCAGAAGGTTTGGAAGCACTCAGCCTGCCTTGATATGTTTGGAATCATCCCTAGTGGAACAATATGTGCCAGTGCTCGGGAAAGAGAAGATTTTGCCGCACAGTAAGTAAATTAACAGAAATATTGGTCATACACACAAAAGATTATAATAATAATAATAACAAGTACCTTGACTTGGCACATGAGATTACCGCCATGTGGGATGTTGATTCGACGATAATTGTCCCGATAGTTGTTTCGGTGAACGGTCTTATAGCGAAGAGCCTCGATCAACACCTTAAGAGGCTCTCCTTGGAAGGTTGGGTTAAGGGACAGATACAGAAGGCAGTGATTCTTGATACGACGCGTATTGTCCGGAGGTTCCTTTCTTTGTAGCCTCTACCACCGGTTGCTTGGGTCCTGCCCCGTTACCGGCGGCATCACTAGTTTTAAGTTTTTTATGATATTTGTTATTTTTTTTATACATATATTGTAAAAAAATAAAAATAGTTGTTAATAAATGAATACCAAAAAAAATAATAATAATATATTTTTTTTTTGCACACCAACACAAGTGTATATTACAAAGTAAAAAAAATAAACAAATAAAAACGTACAAATGGGCGGCCTTATCGCCTTAAGCGATTTCTTCCAGGCAACCTTTGGATGGACACGACAAGTAGAGAAAACCGGATGATTATGTTTCACGCATCTGTATAATTTGTTTATTTGTGGCTTACAAATGGATCTTAGACCGATCTTGATCTAGTTATTTGTTTTATCTATGTTTGTTATGCAATAACATACATCTATTAAGGGACTTCAACATTTACTTATTTTATTTTGGTTACGAAAGCGACGGTAGTTGGATCCTTCCAACGTATAAGTATTGACATTAATTTTATGAACTGAAATGGCATGTTATTAATTTTCAGAGGAGATTCAGGCTCGGCCTTGCTGGTCCGCGGCTACATTCAGATCGGTCTAGTCTCCTACAAGATCCCCGCCATCGCAGACAACGTCATAGTGTACTCAGATGTCGGCTACTACTACGATTGGATATACTACACCGCAGAAAAAATCTTCTGCTTTACTCGTAAACCCGATGATGAGTAAAGTTAGTCAGTATGTAGGAGGTATCAGAAATTCTCATTCCACTTTGCTGAGTACTTTAGGTACTTTTGTTACAATTGCTTGGATTCGTGCCGAAAGATTGAAAATATAATATTTTTGTATTAATTGAGTGCGTATTCTTTTCGAAAGCTGTTGGGTAAGTAAGTAGAAAGATAGATAAATTCTTAGGGAACGGAGTAATGTGGTGCCTACGATTATGGAAATTCAATTTAATCAAAACTGATAATATGTTTAGTGTTCTAGATTTTATAACATGAGGGAAGTGAAAAATTAGTCAGTCACATTATCATTCCATGGTCATAAGCATTTTTATTATTGTACACATCAGGCGATCGCGATCGGTGAACCGAACTCAATATTTTTATGATCAAAACTGAAGCAGGTCTAATTCGTTACGTATAAAAATGATGTAAGATCAAATCATGATAACCAATCAATCAAAATGGACGTGGAATTAAAATGCGCTGACGCAAAACATGTACTGATGTCTCCAATTTATACCGATACCTAGATTAATCCATCTTTTATTGAGCCTCACTCGTTTAAGATGCTATGTGCTTGTATATTTTTAGCAATAATCGCGGTTATTCATGCTAAAATGGAAAGGTATATAGTCGGTGGTGATTCTACTGAAATTGATAAGTATCCACAGTCTGCCTTTTTACTAGTGAGATGTCAAACTGAGAAAAGGCTGATGATGTCGAAATGTGGAGGCTCGATATTGAACCAAAAGTTACTCTTGACAGCAGCACATTGTGTTTTTCGGTGTAAAGAGGGGATAACTATAGCAATTAATGTGGGACATAAGAATAGACAACTGGGTTCTGTTATGTCTGCAGATGGGTATGTCACCTCGAGTTATAAGGATTGCTTCTCTATTGTAAAATCTAGTGACTTTCCTGGGATTGCACGTTGTTTCTCAAATAAATAAAACTCTTCTATTGTAAGCGAGTGGTTTATAATCTTATTCATGTGTATAGAATAACACTATTCGGAAATTTTCTGTCCATCATTCCGGACAATTAAGACCATAGTCTCGTCAATCAAGCCAAGCCTAGATTATACTACCCAGTCTCAGAAAGGTATTATTTATTACAAAAAGGCGCATGCAATATTAACGAAAAAAAATATAGTCATATGTTTTTTTTATTATCTTTTTGTGATAGATTAATTATGCACGAGAGGTACGACCCAGAAGAAAACTTTGCTGACATAGCATTGATAAGAACTTCGAAGCCGATGATATTCAGCCATGCCATACGCCGAGTAGCTGTCATGCCGAATCCACCTTATCATGAACCGGCATTTGTTTCAGGGTGGGGCATGATTGATGTAAGTTTTTACATAAATGTTAAGGATGAAGTTAACAGACATCCAAATATCTAATATGTAAAAACAGAAAATACAGACCACTAACACATAGATAACTCTTCATATTTTTTTTCTATTATCTGTATCAACTATCTACATAGGTTTTTTTAACTGAGGATGTTTATATTACAGGAAGAAAATGGGGTTTATGAAAATTTCCTGAAAGAAGTAGAGCAGACGGTCCATTCTCAGTCCGAATGCCAAAAAATGCTGGACGGAAGGTTACCTAAAGGAACCTTCTGTGCCAGTAACACTCAAAAAAGTGGTTTTGCGTCAGGGTAAAAAAAATATAATCATAATAATATCTACATAACCTAACTACGAGATAAATCTCATAAATAAGTTGTTGAGTGGTCCAAGATACTTTACTGGCTCTCGGCTCCAGAACATATCGTTAGATAGACGGGCACAGATTAGTACAGTCTTCTTCTTCTATTTGAAAGAGAGTGGCCAACTCTGGTGTCGAGAGTTTATGAATCCGCCCTAAAGGGCTCTGACATGGCCGATATCTACAATTTAACGTGTCATCCGAACCACGGAAGTGCCGAAATGGAATGACACTTTTCGGTCACCCATCCGCGTACTGACCGCGTCGACCTTTGCTTAACATTGGTAATCGCATGCGATTGCCTCCGCTAGCTGAGCTAGTGGAGCTTCAGTGCAGTATTAGTACAGTATAAAGGTTAATTTAAAAAACCTTTTCATTTCAGGGGAGATTCCGGCTCTGGACTTTTGGTACGGGGCTACATCCTTATTGGTCTGGTCTCCTGCAAGACTCCAGAACTGCCTGATGTCACAGTCTATACTGACGTTGGAAAATATTACCGATGGATCAAATTTAATGCACAGAGACTATATTGTACCCGCATAGAAATCTAAATAATATATATAAGTGGTATAACCCGTGTGATATTGTCGCCACGTATAATTATGTTATATTGCCTCAACTCTGCCTGTGGGAACTAGCTTAGAATACCGGACGCGAAATCACATATACAATTTTTGAATGTTAAACATTGTCAAGATATGCAACTTGTCTAGCACTAGCTGATGTTGGGTCACAGCGAGAGTTCACAGGCTGGTACGTGACTTTGAAAGGCGACACTCAGTCCGAACCGACGCAGGGGTAATGCTACTTCTATTGTCTTGTATTATTTACATTTATAAGTCTTTCCCAGTTAATAATATATGTCTTTGATAAAAAACTAATACCGGTTATAGAGAGAAAAGTAACAAATAAAACGTCTTCTTGTAGAAATAATAAGTAAACATAACAGCTTTAAATTCACTCTGAAATAGAATCTTTGTTGAAGTGCTGGTAGAGGTATGTGGAGAAACTAACTTCCTAGTTCCTACGTAATTTTGCGGTTAGAAAACTGCAGGTAAAAGCAGGAAAACAAGAAAATAATGCTGCTAAAACTACTAAATATCATTGTAAATACACATATTCAAGGTTCTATATTTTTTTTCCGATATCAAACATTCTATCATTTTGTCCAACAAATCCTGAAGCGACACTCGCACAAACGATTCTTAGGACTAATAAAGTGGAGTTTTGACTGGAATGGATACCACCACAAAAATCTAAATAAACACGGTGACGGACTATTTATATACTTACTGGACTGTAGACTATGTATATAAACTCGCAGTAGCCCTCAAAATCTATGTATATTTAAATTATGGGATGCTACTTAAAATTAAAATAATATAAGCTTTTATAACTGTTTTAATACAATTTGATTACTTATTCTATTAATAAACTATTTACATAAATCAGTTTGTCCGTCGACAAAGGCCTCCTCCAAAGCAAAGGAATATATGTTTTCTAAATTACAGCGTTATTTGCTATAATATTGTAAACATTATACAATAATACATTTTTTTATTACCTTATCGCGTTTATGCACTTACCAAACCAATTTAATTTCGCAAACAAATCACTATTGCTGCCTAATTAACAATAAAAAAGTTTGATTGATATGATTGGTATAACGTCAAGACGTATGTTTTACGAGATCACCTTTTTTTTACTTAAGTATTATGGGCTAAGATTTCTATTAAACTTTCTTAATTTTACTAGTTAATTGCACAAAAATAATAAAATGATGCGTTAGTTTTTTTACAAATGTAAATACTTCATTAAAACGTTTTTATGTATGTTAAAAATGTTCCTGTTTTTCTCGATATTGTTGAGTGCATTCCTATTAGTAAAAGCGCGTTTGGAAGGTTTTATTGCAGGAGGTAGTTATGCCAAAATCAAAAAATTTCCTCACTCAGCTCACATGCTGGTCGACTGTACTGGAGCCAGCGGCTACATCCAGTGTGGCTCATCTATTTTAAACCAGCGAATAATGATAACGGCAGCCCATTGTACCGAAGGATCTTGTACGAACAAACGCAAATCAATATGGTTCAAATTTGGGCACGCAAACAAATACTCAGGAGCGGTGAGACAAGCACAGAAAGTAATGGTGCATAATAAATATGATCCTAGTACTGTGACTAACGATATAGCGTTGGTAAAGTTAGCGCAACCTCTGCGCTTCAACACGAGTATTCGAAGGGTGGCGATCATGAGACGGCCTCCTCATAAGGAGTTGGCTCAAATAGCTGGTTGGGGTCGCATTAATGTGAGTTTTTGAAACGATCCTGACCTGACCTTTTTCTATTTTTGCCTGAAATACACTAGGTTAGTTTTCACGGATAGCAATCTAGTTGCAGTTATCTAACTAACAAGCTGTGTCTGGTAATCAAATAGACAAAACTAAACTTCTTTTTAAAAAACCAGTCCGTATCAGTAAGCCACTACAGTTAGAAAACTGTCTCGATATCTGAGCTTAAAAAACTAACCTCCTGTTTTGTGCATTACATTAGTAAGCATTTTAACGAGTATTTCTTGGTGTATCATCCTCAAATCTTTTATTTCAAGATACATACGTTACTAAAGTGCTTAATATTTTTCAATTTGGCTATATGTTCAGTATTATCAGTGAATTTTTTTGCAGGAAAATCCAGTCGAAGAAACTGATCTCCTAAAGCAGTTGACAGTGAAAGTTTGGAGCAAGGCAGCCTGTCAGAAATTCGCCAGAGCACCTCCAGGCACATTCTGTGCAAGCCATGATGACGAGAACCAATATGTTTCTTAGTGAGTTTAATTTCATCGTTGTACACCATTTTAATCGTAGCGTTTATCTACGACATCGTCCAGGTGTTTCATCGTGCGAACAGCCAAACTGTGGAACTCCTTGCCCGAATCTCTATTCCCCTTGAACTATAATTTGTCGGTCTTTAAGTCGAGAGTAAACCGGTTTCTTCTAGGCAAGCGCGCTACATCGTAGACTATAACATTGCTTACCATCAGGCAAGTTGTAGTCAAGCGTAAGCCTATATCATGTTAAAAAAAAAAAAAAGGTAGTGAATTGAAAGAATAAAAAATAGGAAATCTAAATATGTATATAAAACTCAAAGGTGACTGACTGACTGATATAATGATCTATCAACGCACAACCCAAACTACTGGACGGATTGGGTTGAAATTTGGAATGAAGGTAGATGTTTATTTATTTATTTATTTATTTAGAAAAGGTACAGACACAACGCATAAGACTAAACCTACAGTTCAATTAAGTCCGTACTCAACACTCATTGTGGAATCTATGAGTAGGCATCCGCTAAGAAAGGATTTTTGGAAATGCCACTTTTAATGGGTTGATATTATAGGGTGATTGATGTGAGCGAAGCCGCGAGCACCCACTAACATTAAATGATGGATTTTTTAAAACTTTTAATTGAACTCCATCGTTCGCGCTCTATTTGAGTTAGTAGATAGGTGCCAGTTTGCTTCTACTGCAGACAAGTTGCACCATCATAATCTGAGCTTCCTGAAGCGACAATCCAATTTGCGTTTTTGCGGGCGGTTTTCGGCTCAGACAACCAATCACAACTAAGTAAATTGAAATAAATGAGATGAAATTTCAGTCCCCATCACATAGGTTAAATACTGTTATTTCAGTGTGTTGTCTTGGTTTAGTACCGCAGTCGTTAAACCATGTCAGAGACCCCTAGGACGGTTTAAAAACTCTGACGTCAGAGTGCGCCATTTTCATGCTAATTTGCTTTTTTCAGTGGAGATTCAGGTTCAGCGCTGGTGGTTCGAGGGTACATCCAGATTGGCGTAGCTTCCTACAAACTTGCCAGCCTCGCTACGAACGTGCTCATCTATACCGACATCAGCTACTTCTACGATTGGATAGAAAAACATGCCAGAATATTATATTGCTCCTCATAGTTGTTCTCTATTCCTAGTGTTTCATTCATGATAAATTAACAGTTACCGTACATACAATACTTTGATTGTCCTTTAAATTTTTTTGGACATTGGGTTCTCCCTAAAATTAATAAAAAAAACCTGGTTCTGCTTCTGGATAAGTCTATATTATGTCAATTTATTTGTGTGGTTTGCTTTAAAGGTATCTAATTTGTTAATTTTACTTAACGACAATGTGTAGAGCTAATAAGTAGCCATTCCTTTCAGTAAAATTACTAACAGCATCCCTGTCCCACCCGGCCACCCACGAGTCGTCGTGATACGGCGGGTGACTCATGATGGCCACGCGACTCATCGTCCCACCCAGCGGTATAGCCGTCAATAATAATTAATATTATTAGCCGTAATTTTATCAACGCAATGTCAGAAAGATGCGTTAATGTGATATAATCTTCCAGTTGCTAGCGTTCCTTACTAATGTATTTTATGCTTTCTTTTCTTTTTGATTAAAATAAGCGGTAATCACTATTACTTCTGCACAAACTCAAACAATGTGCTGCTGTCATGATTAGGATTTGATTTACTATTGAACCCCCACACATATAAGTTTTGTTAGGTTTCTTTTCAATGAGGAGATAGACTGAATGAGGGTATTTTGACACTCTGTTCCCCATGCACTATAATCCAGCGATCTTCAAAGCGAGAGTGAATCGGTTCTTATCGGGTAAGCACGCTCCATCTTAGGCCATAGCCTTTGCTTGCTATCAGGTAAAACTATGGTCAAGTGCAAACCCGCTCAAGTAAAAAAAAAATATTGTTGTTTCATTTCCTCCAACAATGTTTGCATTAATTTATGCTAGCCGCTATATTTAAAGGCATACATAAATGCAACATGACTGCATTAAAGACTTATTCTGTTGTTAATTAATTGATAGGCATATTAATCAGTAGTAAAAAAAACAGTAGTAGTAGTGTTTAGAAATTTAATGACTTTATAATAATTACCAATTAGGTACATAACAACAATAATTTTGCGAAAGTTAAAAGTTTGGGTTCTGTACAAGTACGAATAGACTGATACAAACTACGTATCTGCATCTAGCAGAAACAAAGGTAAAATAAATCACTTATATCTCTTAAAATCACGTCATTCAATTTGAACAATACAGTTTCTTTGTATTGCGTTTGATCCAGTTATAGTAATGAGCAACATCGGTATACACTTCGTGTCTAGAACCGTTATAGAATCCTCCACAGAAAACTATACTGATCTGCATGTAACGAGACACCACCAATGGCGATACGGTATCCCTTATCAAAGTCAAAATCAATGTATCCTTATACACAATTTACATAAACAATTTTTTAATTAATTAAAACGAATCAAAAGTATGTACTGTTAAGCTTAAGCTTTATGGTATTAGAATGCAATTATTATGAGCTTTGATTGTTGATTAATTTTATGGAATGATTATATTGATTTCACATAATTTATGAACACCGTGATACAAAAATCTGATTATTGGATTTTTATCAAACATCTTTTCATTTCATGTAAAAATAGGAATCAAAATGTTTATGGCAGCGACGTTATTTAATTAATATCAAATGTAAAGAGATTAACTTGGTGTTTATTTTGTATTTGTAGTAATTAAATTAAAATAATTGTTTGTTTACTGCAATAAAATTGAATGCTTAAAAAACTAATTTTAAGATTATACATAAAAACTAAATTAAAAATCATACATGGTTACTTATACCATACTGTCATGTCACAATTATACATATTATTATATTTAGCGGTGATCGCGGCAGCACAAATGAAGGAAAACATTATTGACGGACGAGAAGTGACAATAGAAGAATATCCACACTCCGTTTTTGTTCACGTTTGCGGTTTCCAGTGTGGAGGGTCAATATTGAATCAAATTTTGGTGTTGACAGCAGCACATTGCGTGGAAGTATGTCTATTTATAGATAGCTTGATTACAGCTTTTTTTGGTCAAACAGAAAGACAAGCCAAAAGTTCCGCTGTGAGAACCGGAATTAGATGGGTTACTCATGATGAGTATGATGTAAATTCAAATGGTGAAAATGATATCGCGTTGATAAAATTGGACAAGAAAATTCCATTGGGCGGGACAATGAGTCGTGTGGCCGTCATGCGACACCCGCCGTATCACGACCAGGCGTGGGCGGCTGGCTGGGGCAGGATCGCTGTGAGTATAACGTAGTAGTGCCCCTTGCTAGAAGACAATAATATTAAATAACAATCATGTGAATTACTTCATTATTAACCATAAGTCGTCATTTTTCTCGATTAGAATTATTTTACCGCTCGATACAGCAACTCCCGTAAAGGGACATCATCAGTAAAATTCTTGATAGTCATGATTTGGACAAATTTTATTATTTTATTTTAAACCTTTATGTACGTTTGCTATATAAATTAATTAGTACCAAATAGACTTTACCTCTTATGATATGTTAAAAAGGTTACCAAATAACTAACCAACCTTCTCTTCATACAACGTTTGAGGGCTTTTACATGCACGGTTTCTAATTTGAAATATTATTGATACTTCTGTTTATATCGTCTTTTGGTTATGTCGTCCTTTTCATTTGTGTTTGTTTGTTTATGCTCTTAGTTGTTTATTCGTGTGTTACATATCCACGCTGCCTGCATTTTGCCGACGTAGCTTCGGTTCCTACCGCTTGCACAACATCGCATGTCGCGGAATGTCAACGCTGCAGTTTCATGTTACCAGCGTCCGGCGATTTAGACATAGGACACTCTTCATTCTAACATCGATGAAGCAAGTCAATTTAGTTATAGTTAATTGTAACTTTAATTTTAAATAAATAATTTTTAAGGACTCTTTATTCCAACATCGATAAAGACGGTCAACTTAATTATAGTTAATTTGTAATTTTAATTTTAAATAAATAATTTTTAAGTTAACCTTTGCATTTTTTTTGCAAACTCCGGCCGCAGCCTCCGTAATTGGCGCAGTCAATAAAGAGGGTTTTAGAGTCAGTGCGCGCGGGCCGCTTATTCATACAGCTTGACTCCGTTGTCGCTGACCAAAATCCAGAACCTACATCCTGAGGAGCTGCAGCCGGGAATGTATCCAGCCATCGATACGGCAGAGGAAATCAAGGAAATGTATATGTGAGTACCCTAGATCTTACTAGAATTGCTCTCCCCTCTTATCCTATAAGTATTATTCCAATAAGTCCCCAAGATTTTCCATCCAAGGCAATCGCGGGCCCCTAGGTTAGCTTAGAATATATATTGTCGTTTATTCGTGCATCGAGCACGCCTTATTCGATATTAAGTTTAGTGCAAATTAAGGATATTTTATATTCAACTGATGAAATCCTTGATGTAGACACTAGGAACTTTTACGAAATCGTAAAATTAGGTTATTTTTATTTAGATAAACAGGTAGTAATAGTTATAAAAGTCCCTATTGCCGACCCTAAGTCATATGACCTGTACCGACTATCCATTGTTCCCAACGCTAATCAAAACGTTCTCATACCTTCCTCACCTTTCATAGCAATCTCTGGTAAAGACTCTAGGTACATGGAGGCTGAATGCCCGAAGGTAGAAACCTGGTTCCTCTGTCAACCTCGGACCACCTACGAACCACGAGACAAGCCTGATTGCGTCCAGCAGCTCATCACCCAGCAGGTTCTCAACAAGTCCTGCAACCTGACTCCAGTAAAACTGACTCATGAAGCTCTGGAACAGCTCGACGATAAGCACTACACCCTGAGTTTCCCCATCGAGACAAAGGTGAAGATATCTTGCGGCCAGGAGCAGTATCAAACTCTAAAAGGAAGTTACCTGGCAGTTGTCCCACTTCAATGTCACCTGAAGGCTCCGGAATTTACCATCTCTAATATGAACAACCGAATCAAAGGACATGCTATAAGGATAATGGAAATGCCTCAGTATGACGAGTCGAGGCCCTTGGAACATCCACCGCTTATCCTTAATTCAATCAACCTGCAGAACTTACACACCATCAGCACAAAAATATCATCAGAATCTCCAGTTCACATAAAAACCGCCACCAGTGAGATAGTCTACCACACTACGATTCCTATCTAATGGTACTCGGAATAGGCGCACTAATTATTATAGCAGTAAAGTATAACGGGAGAAGGAAACAACAGAATACCAACAAAGCTACCTACAGAAAGCAGCGAAGATATGCCACACAACGCTTCTGCAACTCTAGCTGCACAGCAAATCGACCCTAACTCCATTCGAGTCGATTACAAGGACATCTCAGCAACCCTCTCCAGCCACCTGCCATCGATTAGTTGCTGATCTTCGGGGGGAGGTGTTACATATCCACGCTGCCTGCATTTTGCCGACGTAGCTTCGATTCCCACCGCTTGCACAACATCGCATGTCGCGGAATGTCAACGCTGCAGTTTCATTTTACCAGCGTCCGGCGATTTAGACATAGGACACTCTTCATTCTAACATCGATGAAGCAAGTCAATTTAGTTATAGTTAATTGTAACTTTAATTTTAAATAAATAATTTTTAAGGACTCTTTATTCCAACATCGATAAAGACGGTCAACTTAATTATAGTTAATTTGTAATTTTAATTTTAAATAAATAATTTTTAAGTTAACCTTTGCATTTTTTTTGCAAACTCCGGCCGCAGCCTCCGTAATTCGTGTGTTTTATGTATTTATTGTGTTATTGTTTTTATTTTACGTAGTTCGAGTCGTCACCCGTCGGTCTCAACGGAAGACCAAGGCTAACTGTTCGCAGTCAGCACATGCTGAGTTGAGGCCGGCTTGTGACAGGAAATTGTGAATGTGCAAAATGTGCGTGATTACTTTCCTTATAGGTATAACTGTGTTCGTACTTAATTTCTTGTCGCAAAATAAATAATTATCATTTAATTTATAGGATGACAATAAACAACTTAGTTTGAATCTGAAAGAAATTCCTATACGACCTTTGGTGTTTTCTAAATGTTATCAGATGTCTGAGGACGAAGACTTACATAAAGGATTTATTTGTGGAGTCGGGTGGAACCCCGGCGATTCTGTTGCAAAGTAAGAATCGTACATACATACTTATTTTGTTCCGTATAGAATGAGGAAGATTAACTCAAGTGTAGAGAGGTTTCAAACCACAAACAGCCGATATTAATTTTACTCGATATATGAACTGGCACGTACAATATTATCACAATAGATATATTTTTATTCATAACCCGACACAGTGGGGTTCGCTCGCGTTATTTCGGGATAAAAATTAGCCAATGACACTTCCAGGACATCCTACAACCTACATGCGTTTAAACAGAGACACACAGAAAAAGATAAAACAACAAAAAATATATAAATTGCCGGAACGTGTCCTGTTATCAATTCTAAGTATCTGCATTTTTTTATATCTTCAATGTTTAGACTCGACCCTCTTCAGCTTTATTATGTCTTTTAGATGCACGCAGTTGCATCCGTGTTCTATATATTATATTGCAGTCCATCAACAAAACATGTCCCTCCCTAACTATTCTCATTCCAAAAATCGGAATAAAGACAAGATATGTAATATAAACTAGTGGACGCGCGCGGCTTCAATCGCAATATTTTGAGATAAAAAGGTTTAAAATGAACATAACTTTTTTATTTACGAACCGATTGAAATGAAATAAACCCTAAATATTAAGTTAAATATGCACCTACATGTTAATGAAAACTGAATACAAATCGGTTCAGCCGTTTTTGAGTCTATAACGAACAAACATACCGACAGACAAACAGAAATTTATTTTTGAAACATGATTCTTTTGTTCTATTGCATTAATAAAGACCCCTCAACTATTTTTTTTCCTTTATCTTCAATGTACAGACACCGACCGGTTACAGCTTTATTATATGTATAGATATAATGTAATATATTTAAGTATTTTGATTATTTGTTTATTCAGAGGAGATTCAGGATCTGCGATGGTGGTGCGTGGATACATTCAGATCGGTATCACTGCGTTCAAGGAAATATATAATGGAACATCTTTCGCTGGTTTTACCGATGTTGGCTATTATTATGAATGGATTCGAGATACCGCCAGAGATCTAAATTGCGACCGCATAGGTATCATAAATTAAATTAAATGTTTGGTTCCAAATATATGTATTACATTTGTTTTCCTGTTCTAAGGCTAAAAAAATTTACTCTTGGGCACTTAGTGGAAGTTTCTTTTTGAAAGTAGCCTGGCTGCTAACATCTTCATAACGAAATTAAAAGGTTATTTATTAAAAATTATGTGTGCTCTACGCTAATCTCATAATAATTAATTAAAGATTTACATGAATATAAAGATTTATTTCTTATTTTCCATATCATTGATATCACAGTACAATTCTTTTTCAGTCGGCTATTTCCATTGCAACGATAACAATAATCTAAAACTGTCAATCTTGCAACTGTCATTGGTTTTACTTTTTAAAAGTTTATCGTTACCAAAGAGTTTAACACTATCATGTTTGACTCATTTATCCATTAATAAGGTTTGCTTACAGTAGTTAAATGCTATCTTGCTTAAAAAAACTAAACGTTAATCACAATACATTCTATGATTTCATCAAGGGAATTGTACCTATAGTAATATGAAAAATTGGGAAGAGAATACAACCTCTAAAAAAGTTGTAAGCCCCTACATAAAAATATAATAGTAAATCGTGATCAATCTGAACTGCCGCGTTTGTTGATTAATTTTGTGGTATATTGATTTGATTGCACATAGTTAATCAGCATTACCTAATGCTCAGTAAACAAAACTACTTTTACGAGATAAACAGAGCAAAATCAAATTAGTCATTGCATTACATAATATCCAGCATACCTACCTACCTTCTTGTATCACAATTATGTTTACAAGTCCGCATCTGACTTTCTTAGACTTTCTGTAATGTTACAAAAATGTATATGGTTAAGTTTAATATTAACAATACGAGCCGATTTTGAGAGCTTCATTATAGGAGGAGCTTACACAGACATAACAAAGTACCCTCACTCTGTATTTTTATTGGTCACGTATACAGATCATGGCCAAGAATTTGCTTCTAAATGCGGAGCCTCCATTCTAAACCAAAAGCTACTCTTGACGGCTGCACATTGTTTATACCACTGTTTTAACAAACCCCATAGCGTTATGGCTTTTATGGGCAGCAGAAATAACTTTAATGGTGCGTTAAGGTATTTATATCTTTTTTACAATTAATATTATATAAGAATGAAGTTGAACAAAATAATTATGTATTAATTAAAAATATAGAAAGTTTCCTTTAACTTGTTGTTACAACCTAAACGTTAAATATATTGCATATGCAAGTCTAAATAATATTATGTATTGTTGGTTTTTTAAAACTACAATTAAAAGCTTTTTCATTTAATGAGATTTGATCAATCAATTAAATCAATTTAAGCGAGTGTGGCTCAGCGGTTCCAGTGTCTGCTTTTCATCCAGACGCACCCTGGTTCGAATCCGCCCTACACCAATGACTTGTATTTTCAAGTTATGTGTGGATTTGCACTCGCTTAACGGTGAAGGAAAACATCGTGAGGAAACCGACATGTTTGAGGACCACAATATCTGAGGACATGTGTCTTCCGTGGAAGGACCTGGGCGCCCACCACGATGTATCTGCCCAAGAAAACTCCCCTAACGAATTAATTCTGCGGGGGAGTCACTACCCTCAGTCACGAGGAAATACGACTCAAAGAGAGATCAAAGCTTTAGTGTAATGAAAACAAAGGTTAAATATTATATGTACGTATCTTTTTTCAAACCAATACAAGATACGGGAAAATTTGGCGTTGCCACGAGAGCTATGACGAGATGTCGGTGGCGAACGACATAGCGCTGCTGGGACTAGTACGGCCGGTGGGACTGGATGCAAGTGTCAGCCGCGTGGCTATTATGCTCCAACCACCCATGGACGAGCCGGCAAGAGTGGCTGGATGGGGACTTATTACGGTAGGATTATTTCTTACCTTGTTATAATAATTAATGTCTTTATTTCCATATCAAATTCAGATTACAAATTGCTGATAAAACTTAAAGTAGATAAAATAAGCAGAAAAATATTTTGCTTACAATAACTGTAAGACTTACTGACTGATCCGAATTCGAAACTCTGCTTTCAGCATGAGCCCACAAGCAGATCATGGATGCAGAACTCAATGCAATAGCGCTGGTTTGGGCAAGCGTGGCAGATGGGACTGAATGCCAGCATTAGCTTTAGCATGCGCGGCCATAATGTCCCACCCATCCAGAGACAAGCCAGCGTAGCCGGCTGGGGGCTGATGAGTGCAAAATTATTAATTTATCTTATTCTCTCTTTGAGTTGCGTTTCCTAATGACGAGGTTCGTGACTCCCCCGCAGAATTAATTAGTTACGAGAGTTTTCTTGGGCAGATACAGCGTGGTGGGCGCCCAGGTCCTTCCACGGACATAGTCAGCTAGTCCCTGTAATAATTTATGTATTGCAGATGTATTCACGATTATTGTAGTTTTAAATAATTTAAGCGTGACGCAGTACCTACTGTTTTTTTACAAAAATCTGTTTTAATTATTTTAAGGATCAACCAGGAATAGCTGCATCCTACTTGAAGCACATGGATGTAAAATTGTTATCCCGCGAGCAATGTCTGGTGATAGCTCGACAGCAAGAGACGATTATACCGAAAGGTATCATTTGTGCCATAGGAGCTCCAAGTACTGACTCAATTGACAGGTAAGATTTTCTTTTGTTCTTTTTCTTGTAACAAAGAAAGAAACCTCTTTTAAAAAGTATTTAGTTTGCACTTTGAATAAGTAAAATATTGGCACTTTTGACTTTTTAAAAATCTCTTAATAGGGTTTAGTTAAATTTACAAAAAAAAATAGCAGCTCACCACATTGCTACTTAATCTGAGAAAAAAAATAACCTTTGTGTTAATCCAGGGCCTAATCACCTCCAAAACCAAGTTACATCCATATTGGTTTATTCGGTAGAAGGATAAGAGTTAACAAACATACAAACCATCACGCAATAACTTTTAATTTTCGAATTTTTATAATGTTTAATTAATTTTCTTTCAGTGGAGACTCAGGATCGGCCCTGGTGGTGCGTGGATACATCCAGATCGGCATAGTCTCCGGCGGTTGGGAGCGCGGCATCCAACCTAACATAGCTATTTACACCGACGTCGCACACCACTATACCTGGATTACTAAGTGGGCTCCTATACTTTATTGTGCCAAGAAAAATTTGTGACTTTATAAACTAGTCTGTTAACATTATTTAACGTTTTTCTATTTTGTTCCTTGAATCGAAGTTTTTACTTTAATGAGGGTCAAAAAGAATAGTTATTTCGACTATAAACTATTTTATGGTAGCTGGGGCAAAATCATCATAATTTTATTTTTATAATTGTGTTCCTCTGACTAGTGAAATTACTGCCAATAGATTAGTTTTATGCTAATATCGCTATTGCCATATTTTTATCGACAACTAAATGGAATTTGCCTTTTGTCCAAAATTTTCTATCGATTACTAACGTTGTTAGTTAGTATTAGCGTAAATTCTAATCAAAACCTTCCAATTAACTTCTCATAAAATCTCAAATTATGATTTCACCCAATTGGGGTTGTTAAAAAACTAATCATTTGATAGCGAGAAATAATGCTGCACTGTTCCTTTATGTGCCATGAACATTGAATATGTAGCATACAATATTTTTATTGATTCTGTTGTAGTTGGTGTGTTTGATGTTACAACTATGCATATTTTTGAACTTGGCGTGGCATCTCCGGGCACTGGACAGTTTCATTGTGGGTGGCGTTTATGCCCCGATAAAGAAGTATCCACATTCAGCAGCACTGTCTTTGACATTTGACAGCGAAGATGGTGAAGAAAGAGTAGCTGGATGCGGAGCTTCTATTCTAAACCAAATTTTACTATTGTCCGCAGCCCATTGTTTCTTTGCAGAAGAAGGTAAGTTACAGAATCACTCAGAACCAACTCCAAGACCTTGTCACACTTTTCAAAGAAGGTTGAACAGCTTGCCTTATACGAACGGAAGTTATATATATATATATAATAATTTAATAGTTTAAAAGGTTAGCGGTTGTAGACAAACACTCATTCGATTTGAAAACTGATAATAAAATAACTCAAGAACAACAAATACATTGGCAAAAAGCTTCAGACCAACATAAGAAAATTTTACTATGTAACGATTAAAGACCTCTTGAAAACCTTTCAGGAGGTCCCAAGGAAGTAATAGTCAACATGGGTAGCAAGAACAAGCTGCGCGGAGTAAAGAGGACAGCCGTAAATTGGATAGTTCACGAGAAGTACGACCCACATATCTTCATGCACGACATAGCGATTGTAAAGATGTCCCACCCAGTGGAGCTGGATGGGACAATCAGTCGGGTGGCCCTCATGAAACTTCCGCCGCAGAATGAGCCGGCGCAACTGGCAGGGTGGGGCGAGACCGACGTAAGGAAATTTTTATCTCTTAAATAAAGTTTGAGGCAGTACGAAAGATATGGTGAATTACTACATTACGTTTCCCTAATTACCTAGTAATATATTGGGAGATGACTCTGGCCTCGTATCACAGTCTAACGGCTACCACGAGGTCAGAGAATACACACGGTATTGTACAATATTTAGTCAAATAAACGAATTTAGTATTTGTATTGGAATAAAACAATAGATTACCACAATTTTAATGACTGCTGGTATAGTTACAAAAGACGTATTCTACTGTCACTGCTGGAAATTAACTGTGAACGAAATAATACTCAACGAAATTATAACTCAAAATGTTAACTGTGCCTGATTGTACGTACTTGCTCTGATATTTTGCCTATTTATATAATTGGCATTGCTTATTCTGTATTCGATGGTATTGCACTATAATATTAGAAAATTTTACAGCCTACTGGATATTAATATGATTGGTTTTTTTTTTACACATAGACCGTTTGTGCATTGCCACGTTCGTTTTGTACCATTTAAAATTAATACAAAATGTTTTTTTAGATTGACGAGCCTGCCGAAGCGATGGAGCTAAAATCAATAGACATGTCAATATGGACGCAAGAAGATTGTTTGGATTTTTATCCAATAATGCGCAACGGAGTTTTGTGTGGAAGTAGTAATGTAACTACTGACTTCATGTGGTCGTAAGTTTTAAACAACAACAATTATATTTTAGTTATAGAAAACTCTAAGATACTGAGGTAAAAAGATAAAAGATAGAACCAATATGAATTTAGCTTATATGAATAGAACAAGTGTTTTAAGCTAACAGGTGATATAATAAGGTATTGAATCAGGTGTTACTTTGCGAAAATCTATTGTAAATGAAACTCTGGAAAAATATGTATTTCCGCTACGACTGCTCCTTGTGCGTTTCTCCTGGCGGAACATCCTAAGAACCACCAAGTTTGTTGTTTGAAGTCGGTTAAGGAGCTGTCGTAGCAGAAAAACACTAGATATTTCTCCTGAATTTCAGGTACATAATAGATTATAATTAACGAGCAACCGTTTGCCGATGGGGTCGTTTTCTAGCTTATGTATGACAGCAGTGTACAAATATAGTCACGGCGCTGGCAGCAAGACGCTGTTGTAAATCCTAACAGTCGTGATAACTTTCGTTAACTTCCAAGTTTACTTAGTAAACTTTTCTTTTACTATATGTTTATTATCTCTACGCAATAAGGCCTCCCAAAGTACCTAGGTAAAGTAATTTTTCTGTATATTATTGTAATTTTGTTTCCTGGTGTACAATAAAGCTATATTGATTGATTATTTCCTTTCCAGAGGTGACTCAGGCTCAGCGATAGTAGTTCGTGGCTACATCCAGGTCGGGGTTGTCAACTTCATCTTGGACCCTCCAGACCCTCCCGTCATGTTCTTTGCAGACTTAAGATATTATTACCACTGGATAAAAAGAGCTCTTAAAGCATTGTGTGAAGAGTAACTGCATTATTTTTGTTATCGAAAGATTTTGTTTAGTCTCTTTTCTTTTTCAAAATATACATATTCTTTGAGTTGAATTGTGTTTTTATGGCTACCACCTTATGTAGCAAATCCTATAAATGCTTACTTACATCGACTATATGCATAAATAAAAATCTATGAGGTCAGGTAAAAACCCTAAGAATCCTTATATCAAGAAAATTCTAAAGCACAGAATACAGCCCTAAGTGAAATCATTACTTAATTTTGAAGGAATTTCAAATGTTTTATTGTTGCTATAGAAAAGTAGTTATACATATTTTAAATAAAAAAAAACGTAACATGTGCATAAAATCATAAACTTTATTTTGATTTTCTTTGTTTATAAGTCGTGCATTCCACTTAATATACCTATCCATTATCATATGATTCCCCCTTTCCTCTCTTTAATCTTAATAAATCTTTGAACGAAATTAAAATTCATCAGAGCGTTGCATTAATCTGCATCTCTGAAAGAAATCCACTCAATCGATAAAATCTGCCAAGTCTTCTGCGACTTCATTATGAATTGATCTCAATCTCATTTTTAAAATATTAAATCATCTTTTTCCCAAATACCCTTAAATCTAAGTGTGAAGGTAAAAGAATAAAAGGAAAATGCTTAACGTATGTGTTTTTCTTATTTTGAACACAGCGTTAGTTCAAGCAGGAATGGAAGGTTTTATAGTCGGCGGTGCTTTCTCTGAAATCCAAAGGAATCCTCATTCCGCGTTTTTGTCGATAAGCTGCATTGCTGCTCCGTACGGCTTGGACAGCATGTTCGTGTGCGGATCGTCTGTGATGAACCAGCTCTTGCTTCTGACCGCTGCCCACTGCTTGCAAACTTGTATGATGAATACGCGAATAACGATCCACGTCGGTAACAAGAACAAGTTGAAAGGCATCGTGAGGTATGCTGCTGGTTACGTGATACATCAGAACTATGATCCGTACACTATCACGAACGATATAGCTATGATCAAGATGACAGGTGCTGTACCATTGAGCAAGGTTGTGAGTAGAGTGGCCATCATGAGTAGCCCGCCGTACAACGAGCCCGCGCGAGTTGCTGGATGGGGCATGATCAATGTAAGTGCGTTTTTTAATCCATAATGATGGGTGACCGAAAATTTTTAATGCCAGATTTAGATTTAGGTCGTTGGCTTTATTTAACCTGATGTTAAGCTAAGTTACTGTCTACGGTTAATTCAGTTAATTAAATTAGATAGATAGATAAATACTGTATTAAAACACCACAAATGAAACAATACAAATAAAACATACAAATTAGAATTAGCGTCTTAATTGGCGGCCTTATCGCTAAGAGCGATCTCTTCCAGGCAACCAATCTGGCAGGGAAATTAGTTAAATTAGTGTTCATTAATATTTTTTTCTAATCCATTTTCTTAGACTTTAAGACTATACTATACATTACAGTTCGACACATGATAACGCCCACCAAGACTGGTCATTGAATACTAGATTGTTAGTAGTCGAATGTATAATTTTCGCATCAGAGAAGGCTACTGTTTTACCAACAAATTTATTTGTACATCTTTAGGAACGCACTCAACAGTACGGGAATGAATTAAAGGAATTAGATCAGACAATATACTCTCGACAAACCTGCATCAGGCAGTTTGGCTTCGAGACTCTGCCACCCGGAATTATCTGCGGCACTACTAATCGACACCACGAATTTGCTTCAAGGTATGGAAATCAGAGACTACTGATATGTATAACAATAACTAGTCGACGGCTGCGGCTTCGCTCGCATTATTTTGAGATGAAAAGTAACCTATGACACTTCTAAGACCTCATACTACCTATATACCAAAAATCATTATGATCCATTCAACCATTTTATTTATTTATTTAACGTTACGTTATGAGCGTTTCAATTAATGCACAAAAAGACAAACATTCTAAAAAGGGCTGAAACGTGTTCTGTTATGGATTTAAAGTGTACCCAATTTTTTTTTTCTAATATCTTCTATGTTCATATTTATGACCCTCTTCAGCTTTATTATTATAGAACCGTGACTCCATACAAATGTTGCTCTAATCTTATGTTAGATTTTACGATTTTAACATAAGGGCCCACCCACCAAGGAAGCATTTTTGATGCAATTTTTTTACTGACTTTTAAAAAAGAGGAGTTTCTCTATTCGACTGAATATCGTATTTGTGTATGTTTGTGTTTGGATTTGCACTCGCTTAGTGGTGAAGGAAAACATCGTGAGGGAACCGACATGTTTGAGGACCACAATATCCGAGGACATGAGTCTTCAGTGGAAGGACCTGGGCGCCCACCACGATGTATCTGCTCAAGAGAACTCCCCTAACGATTTAATTCTGCGGGGGCGTCACGACCCTCAGTCATGAGGAATTACGAATTAAGATAGTATTTTTGTTACTCAATCACTTCGACATTATTTGATAAGTAAATAAATAAATATTTCTGGACATATCACACAGTGCCATATAGCCCCATACCACACCCATACTAAGCTTACGCTTATATCATGGGTACTAGATAGCGGATATAATACATTTATACTTATTTTTTTGTAAATACATACATACTTATTATACATAGAAACGACCAGACTCAACACAAGTAAATACAAATTTTAATATGCATAATTAAGTGTGTTATGCGGGAATCGAACCCGCACCCCTAGATTAGAAGGCAGAGCCACTACCAACTAAGCTAACAAAACAGTCAATCTCTGAGTGACCGATTTTGGTTAGTCTTTATCTTTATTTTTTAAGAACAGATTACCAAAAATGTTTTTCAGTGGAGACTCCGGGTCAGCGCTGGTGGTTCGAGGCTTCATTCAGATAGGAGTGGTGTCCTTCAAGAACATGCTGATTGCACCTTATGTGTCCATCTACACTGATGTCGGATATCATTACGACTGGGTCACTACCATGGCCAGAAATATGTACTGTACAAATCAATTTTAGTGGATCTTACTTTAGATGTTAAATAACACATGGAACTAACAAGAAATGTTGATGTATCTAAATATTTTTGTTGGTTAATAAATCTATGTATATATGGAAAGTTAAATAACTTAATCCATCTTATCGGTGACGCAACATTTGTTCGCAAATTTTATATTATATGTTACCGTGTATATAATAAACTAGTGGTCGCCCGCGGCTTCGCTCGCATTATTTCGGGATAAAAAGTAGCGTATGACTCTTCCGGGACCTAAAACTATCTACATACCAAAAATCATGAAGAACTGTTCAGTGATGTTTTGCGTTTTTGCGTGAAGAATGTTTAAATGAACATACTCCGATTTTTTTGTTATCTACAATTAAGAAAATACTTTAGGGATAAAATGCATACATATAATATTATGTATAAAGTAAAAAAAAAACCGGCCAAGTGCGAGTCGGACTCGCGCACCGAGGGTTCCGTACAAACCTGCAAGGTTAAATATTTTGTGATGTAACTAAAAATTTATGGTTTTCGTAATTTTTCCTTTATCTATGCTATAAGACGTTGCTTAGTACCAAATTTCAAGATTTTGAGTTCACGGGAAGCACCCTGTAGGTTTTGATTCCCTTGCAAGTGTCGAAAATTTGCGGCATAAATGGCTGTATCTTTTGATTGCGTTGGCTTAGAAGTTTGATTTTTTCACAGCTTCAAGGGACAGTAGACCTGAGTAATTGATATAAATTTCAGCTTCATATCTCTACGCGTTCCTGAAAAAAAGGGTCTTGACAGACGGACGGACGGACGGACAGACGGACAACAAAGTGATCCTATAAGGGTTCCGTTTTTTCCTTTTGAGGTACGGAACCCTAAAAATACATAAATCTTATTGTATACATAAGTGTAATGTTGCCTAAAAATCAGTTCATGCCATAATTATTATTGAATAAAACCAGTGTAACGACAATTCTACAAAAATAGACGATAAAACTCAACGACTTAATGAAAAACTCCAATATACGATAATAAGGGAAAAAAAACATGAATTAAAATTCAAACTAAAATTTAATTGAAAACACATTCCTGAACTCTGAAGTAGGTACTCGTAAATTTCAAGACAAAATATGATTAGGTACGAGTAAATATGTACCTATACTATGAATGTGTAAATACATAATATAGTACGACTAGTAGCCCTTTTCCTGTAATAGTTATAGTCATATAATAAAAAAATAAAAAATCGGTAGGTATACATTTTTAAAATTCGTCAAATCAACATATTTCATCCTTGCTATCCCTATTAAGCTACCTACCATATACCAACATTACTGTAAGGAAAAACTTGGGCGTCTAGTCAAAATGAAGCTACGCACGAAAAATCAGCTTGATAGTAATGAACGAAGAAAAGTGTACCAGGGACCCTGTAATAATAGTTCTTTTTATGTCAAATAATTGGTTACACATCACAACATAAACAAATAAATTGAATTAATCAACAACTGACGTCTACTGTAGGTACCGTAAAAACTTAATTGAACAAAAGTAAGGCATTGCATTATTTATTAGTAAAGCCTCGTTTTGAATTGGTTTGTTTACACGAATTAATTAATTGAAGATTAATAAATCTTGAACTTTTTGTCTTATGATTTTCTATATCAGATATTATTCAAATATGTCAAACCAATGTAATGTAACGAATTGCCTAAAACTCGCCTAGATCGCGGTTTTTATGGTTATTATGGTTAAATAAATAAATAACGATGACAAACACGAAGTATTATCATTTAGCACAATTTTTTATTTCATCGAAATGTCATATATGTTAAACATTTGAACTGGACATGCTTGTTCGATTTTACTAAAACATGATATTATATTATGTTTGAATTAAGTATAATTCAAATACTAAAATAATATCAACAGACAATCCATGATTTTCTGAATATCAAGTCAGTTACATAGATCTCCTTAAAAATTATGGCTTATCAGAGAACGAATAGCTTATGTATCTGAGTTGTGCTTCTGTAGTCTATGGTAATGCACTATTGACACGAGAAATGTTCCATAACTGTTATCTTACTTAAAACAATTCCATTCACTTGAGTACAATATGCGCAGGCAAGTTGTAATGTCAAATCAAATGATAACACCAAAGAATCATTATGTGGGCCGTAATTGCATGCAACAATAAATGCTAAAGCTTTGACAGCGATGTTATACATTTGCATTTTGACAAGTATGGCGGCAGTTGTGACAGCCAAATTCGAGGGCTTCATAGTTGGGGGATCTTCAGCTTCTATTACTGAGTTTCCACATGCAGCGTATTTGGGGGTAAATTGTGTTACTACAGACCTAGACGAGTATAGTTTTGGATGCGGTTCCTCAATATTAACTCAACAGCTAATTTTAACAGCAGCCCATTGCATCTTCGAATGCATACACATGAAAACAAGAATATTGATCAACATGGGCGATGAAAATAAATTTCGTGGTGTGAGAAGATATGCGAGTCACTTTGTTTGTCATGAAAAATATGACCCAGTTACTAGTGAATGCGATATTGCTCTCTTGAGGATGACCAAACCAGTTTGGTTCAATTTGAAGATTCAACGAGTAGCGATCATGACGTCGCCGCCGTATCATGAACCTGCCAGTTTGGCGGGGTGGGGACTGATCAATGTAAGTCACTCGTGCATCTTTTATTGACTGGAGCTCAATGGTGAGCATTTTGATGATCATTTTGAAATTTGTATTGAATTATTCTAGATCTAAAGTTATCAGCTTAAACTGATAACTTTGTCAGGATTCGATGCTAAATGTGGCTATTTTTATCTCTACAATAAAGAGCTAGGCTAAAGAAAGCCCTATAGAGAAGTCAGTTTACTATTTGACATTAGAAGTGTGAAAGCATACATAGCTCTCAGTTCATTTTCGCAATGTGCGTTTAATTTTTTTCTTTACTGACTTCTGATTATAAATGGAAGTTTATGTTATTGATTTTAGGAAAAAACATACGAATATGCAACGCACATAAAAAAGCTTGACCAAAGTATATGGCAGCGTAAGAATTGCCTTGATTTATTGAAGCGTATACCGAGAGGAACTTTCTGTGCCAGCAGTGGAATGAAAACTCACTACGCTGCGTGGTAAGTATTTCAATCCTCCTCATTTACACTAGACTGTGCTATGGGCAACCGCTTCCGGAAATCATGTTGTCAAAAGCCTTAGTGAGTAAAAAAATATAAGAGTTGGCCTTCCCTGCGGTGTTATAATATCCAAACAGATTTTGCCATTGGCTTAACGTTTGCCGTGCTATGACAAAAAGTTTCGACTAACAACAAAGCAAGCCCACCCTTGGAAGGGCATAATGGTGTGCTAATTTCCTTTTTGTGTTCACTATCTCAGAACTTATCCCGCTAATAGTTACGATGGTGATAGCTTTGATTATAATCGCCTGCCAATGATCGCGCTATCTATATAAGCTTAGGGAATTTCCTTTCTATATAAGTAATGAGGTCTGCACAAGATCGACGCAGCTGGCACATTCAAAGAGAGGCCTATGCCCAGCAGTGGGATAGAGAAGGCTGTGGATAATGATGATGATTATATGTGATGATAAACAGATCTTAAAAAAGTCATTTTCCAGGGGTGACTCCGGCTCTGGTCTGGTCGTCCGCGGCTACATTCAGATCGGTCTCGTATCCTTCAAGCTGCCCTCCGTGGCTAAAGAGGTGTTGGTATACACGGACGTCGGATACCATTATAATTGGATCGAATTCAACGCTCACAGACTTTGCGACTCAGACAGGAGATAGAAGAGAAAGTTATAAAATATTTATCGTGACAGATACAACACCAATTGTATCTGTTGAAGTAATTTTTGGTTTCGACCTTGTTCATTGTTTGTTGTTCAATCAAATAACTTATACTTTTCCTGTATAAAATATAGGAAGACTTTTGTATTGTTGCAGCAAATAAAGTTTATAGTTATTAACCTTTTTGTAAAATATTTGAAAAACGGTTAGTCGTTCTATCATGTAAAACAATAAGTACAAGTAAGTATGTATTTAGTCACATAGCAATATTTTGAAACTTTTAAAAAAAGGTAGCTTAAAATAATTTTAATTAAAATACTTAGCTGAATTTCAGAATAGCATAATTTTGCATGCCTTACCCACATAACTATTGAGTTTCCAATTACAACCAAGATTAGCAACTACTATAATCAATTAAACCAGTCAACTATAAAAATTTTAGTGAGTAAGTTGAAAAGTTGAATCTATAAAATAATTACGGATTAAGTAACACGCGTCAGAGACAGGCGAATTTATTTATTTATAAACCATATCCCAATAAAAAACACACATTAAACCCTACGAAAGAAATAAACGCAAACGATGTTATACGTTTGTTTCTTGTTCGGCTTGGCAGCTACAGTATCAGCAGAATTAGAGGGTTTCGTTGTTGGAGGGTCTTTAGCCTCAATAACAGACTTCCCTCACGCGGCATTCTTGGCTATAAACTGTGTGACTGCAGGCCTCAACAAAATCTATTTCAGTTGTGGTTCGTCAGTGTTTACCCAACAATTGGTATTGACAGCAGCACATTGCGTCGTTGAGTGTACTCATCCAAAGACAAGCATCTCGATAAATATGGGCAATGAGAATAAACTTCGTGGTGTGAGGAGGTATGCGAGTGATTTTGTTTGTCATGAGAGGTTTAATCCATACTATGGAGGTTGGGATATTGCTATCGTGAAGATGTCAAGACCGGTGCGGTTCAATTTGAAGATTCAACGAGTAGCAATCATGATGCAACCGCCGTATTATGAACCAGCGTGGTTAGCGGGGTGGGGACTGGTTAATGTATGTAAACAAGTTTATTGTACTATGGCAAAATGTTTCAAGTTTTCTTACTGTTCTGTTATTTGCTCAACATACAATATTAGATTTTCTTTCGCGGATTGTTAACAGTTGCTTATGAAAAACTGTGGATTGAGAGCTAAAACGTATAAAATATAACCATGACATAATACTTAACAAAATTGTGTGACCATTTCAGTGGTCAAATTAAACTCTGCTACATTTTTAAGGTGTTTCAAGTTTTGTATTTGCATCTTGGTTGTGGATTAGGTCTAGTATATTTAAATCACAGTTTACTCTAAGTAATTTAACTAAATATCATATCTATTCATTTTAGGAAGATGATTATGCAATACACTTAAAAAAACTGTATCAAACTTTATGGGATCATAAACGTTGTATACATTTGATGTCACATATTCCTCAAGGAACATTCTGTGCCAGCAACGGCAATAAAACTGATTACCCATCAAGGTAGGTTTTTTTTATATAATCTTGGAGTTGAAGAAGATCTTCAAGGCCAGCGTGAACATTACAGGCTAAGAAAAAAATATAGGAAAGCAGACTCTGGGGTATAATATAACCAATTTGTCATACTACATAATAAATCATAAAACCATTATAGTAAGAGCGAAAAAGTGTTCATTGTTCTGTTTGTTCCTCTTACACGCCGTTACGGGGCGATAGTTATAATCTTAATTTTCAATATGAATAGTGTCTGTAGGGTTATGAAAGTGAAAAAGTTACTTTTTACGCGTAAACTCGCCGAAGATGCTTCTGGCATCCAGTAACCGCTTGCTAGCTAACAGACTTTGGCTTTGCAACTCAAACTGGATCCTTTCCCTGATACAATAGACTACAAATAAATAAATTTCTCCAAAACTATTTTACAGTGGCGACTCTGGCTCTGGTCTGGTCGTCCGAAACTACATTCAGATCGGTCTGGTCTCCTTCAAGCATGAGTACCTGTCGAAGGACGTGGTGGTGTATACGGACGTCGGATACCACTACAAGTGGATCGAGTTCAACGCTCGAAGAATTTGTGCAGCTGATGGCATATAGCAGTAACAAAAAATAATAAAAAAAAACTAATATCAATGAGATAAATTATGACAAATGATTCCCAGACAAGTGACATCGAAGTCTCTCACTAAATTTAGGTCTAAATTAATTTTTAGTCAATTAAATTTTATTTGCTGTGTCTTTTTTATGCTAGTTTGATAATAATTGATTCGTTCGATCTATCCCTTTCCCTTACGTTATTTAAAAATTAAATAAGTGCATTTGCTTCGAGCAAAATATTTGGAGAAGACTTTTTCTTAGCAGTAAGACAGTATGATACGAGTAGAATAAAAAAAATACTGAAGTAATTTATTAGCGTAGACTTTGTTCTTGTATCATGCCAAAACTATCGACGTTACCAAACAAAATCACGTTAGCAATTAAAATCAGATTTGTAATCAACCAAATCAATCACCAAATTGATATGCTTCAGTTAGTCTTAGCAATGATGATATTGCATACCTATATGGTAAAAAGCTGATATGTTTACGATCATTTGGTTTTGTTTACTGATCATCAGTCAAATCAAAAGTCAGAAATCAGGTCTGATCGTGGGCGGAGAGTTAGCTTCTATCACAGTAGACCCACATGCTGCTCATCTAAAGATGCAGTGTCCTTCAAATGAAGTCAAACTATTCACGCACTGGATGTGTGGTTCGTCAGTCTTGAATCAAAGAATCCTCGTCACAGCGGCCCATTGCCTCGACAACTGCATGGCTACCACGCTCATTGTAGTATCTCTTGGAGACGAGAACAAGCAATGTGGGATTCTTCGATCGTCCAGCGGTTTCCTTGTCCATGCCAAATATAAAGCGGATACGTATGAGAGTGACATTGCGTTGGTAAAGATGTCGAGGCCCGTGGATTTTTCCTCGAAGATCAAACGTGTGGCGATGTTGAGGAACCCTCCTTATAAAGAAATGGCACATATAGCTGGATGGGGAGTTATAAATGTAAGCTTAGTTTACATACCACTCCAATACGGGCACTAGACAATGTATCCCATTTTAGGTAAAAGGTTTTATGATAATAAATGTGGGCTAGTTTAGTTATGACAGACGTTTAATATCGTAAAGAATAATGTTCGTGCTCATTTAATAAATTTTCTTTCATTTTAGCTCCGTTAGCTCAGTTGGTAGTGGCTCTGCCTTCTATAATCTAGGGGTGCGGGTTCGATTCCCGCATAACACAAGTAATTATGAATATTTAAAAAAAAATACTTGTGTCTGGTCGTTTCTATGTATAATAAGTATGTATAGGTATTTACAAAAAAAAGTATATATGTATTATATCCGTTATCTAGTACCCATGATACAAGCCTAAGCTTAGTATGGAGCTAGATGGCGCTGTGTGATATGTCCTGAAATATTTATTTATTTATTTATGGAAGTAATCTAATTCATAATGATTTATCTGTGAAAAACCTTGTCATTTTTACACCTATTGTGTAATGAAAGATGTAAATATGAAAAATTAAAATCTAATGTATTACAACTAAATTTATTTATATATATCGACTGGATTTAATGTTACTTTACAGGAAAAGAAAGAAACACCAGAAGATATGAAGACACTGACACAAAAAGTTTGGAAGCACGTTGACTGTAGACAAAAGTTCTGGGATATACCTAGAGGTACTATATGTGCCAGCCATCCATATAATAAAGACGAATATGCTGCAGAGTAAGTTGCTACACAATTACAAGTATATCTATTTACATAATCGGGTCTCGTATTACGAAACTCAAGTGGTGATAGGCTGGAAACTTGGCGAGACGTACTGACAGCAGATGGAGCAAAGTAATAACTGAATGGTACCCGCGTCTTGGTAAGCGAAGTTTAGGAAGACCTGTGCAACGGTGGCTGGATGATATTAGAAAGTTAGAAGTAGGTCCTACTTAGGTTGATGATGATGATGATGATGTAGATATATCAATTCGTCACGGTAATAATTACTTATTATCCAATAACGTTATTTTGTTCTAACCTCAAATACTACTTCGTAATTATGTCAATCATAATAATATAAAGTTAATCAGTGATAAATTTAAAACGTATCTAAGCTCGGCACGGAGGGATTTACTGTAGCTCCGCAATACAGGATTTTCCCGATGCCGTGTGCAGGTCTCAGTGGTACACAGTTACACAGAAGCAAAGTAAAAATAAATCTGTCAGTTTGTGGATAGATACATTTTGTGTAAAGTTATTAAATTATTCAATAGTTATCCTTCTTTTGTAGTGTCAGATTACAAGAGATAGTGATGTTTTTTTTTTATTGATGTCTAGCAAAACAACATGTCCGCTTTTTAACCGACTTTAAAAAAAGCAGATTATCAAGTCTTCTGAAAGTTTTTTTGTGGGTATGCTACGCAAATATTCCGTTACATATGAACCAATTTCATTTCAACAAATATTACGGATTTCAATAAGAATACTTGTAGGATTCTTAGTTTCAATAATTTGATGGATTTTTTACTAACAATTCTGATAATAGTTTGATGTCGCAAAAGTGACATTATGAAATTAAATTAACTATCCACTTTTAAGTGACTTAAAGTCACTTTTTTTACGTTCATGACAGTGACTAATTTGATATCAATATCTGTCTATCCTTCAATTAATCAAACATTATCATTTCCAGGGGGGACTCAGGGTCTGGCCTGCTCGTGCGCGGGTACATCCTGATCGGTGTAGTGTCTTACAAGTCTCCAAATGTGGACAAAAGTGTGATCATGTACACAGATGTCGGATACTACTACCACTGGATTAGTTATAGTGCCACCAGGCTCTTTTGCTATAGTGATAGTCTTGGATAGATTCGAAAAAATAGAGTAAAGTACATAAAATATGATATGTCTTTAATGCACGCCAAAAAAATTACATCATGAAAGAAATTGAAAATTATCGCCTTAGGCGACTGGGCGGTCTTAACGCCTTAGGCTGACAGGTACACAAGAATACGTCCAATAAATAAATAAGTAGTAAAAAGTAGGTTCTATTTTAACAAGCTTTTATTATTCACCTGCCCCAAATGTTACTTTTTTTCATCACTAACTGAGTTAAATCGAATGAAACTTCAAAGAGAATATGACAGTACTGAATCGTTAGACCTGTAGGGCTACCACAAGTTTGCAAAATACCACAATGTTTGTGTATATCGTCATTACTCCTCTTGACGAATCAATACGATGGCACCACCAGTTTCATGCGCAGAAACTTTCGTCAACTAGAAACGTTGGTAAGATACGTGCACCCGACGTTAAACTATGTTTACGAATCGGCAGTATGAGTGGACACTTTCGACAGATTTTACTTACACCGACCGACCGCGACGTTTTTTTTTAAGGCCATTAAAAAAAAAAGACTGCGACGTTAGATTTGTCACAAATACTACTGTACTTTCGTAGGCTATCGATCTATTATATTTTTTGGTAGATAGCTTTCCATGAATCCAAAATCGTTTCGGGAATTACTAACTACGTCGAATTAAATGGATAATAGTTTTGTTATCTTTGCATTATCGAGCACTTTCTTTCTTCATTTTGTTTTAATGATCTCTGTTTTAATGGTTTTTAACTCCAAAAATGAAATTCATATGCTTGAGTACCTAGTGATAGTTACATCAAGCAGCGGCATATTGTGTGTCTCTCTTATTTTCTAACTGAGAGAATGACAAAGTAATATTTTTGACATTGACAATCTATTCTTCATAGATAGTGTTAAGTATGAACTTGGAAATGATTTGGGATGAACAACAATAAAAAAAATTCGAGCGAACTTGTCACCTAACGAGTCATCGTAAAGTAACTCATAATATCGATTGAATTATCACCAACGGTATTGAGCTCGATGTACACAAACGTTGTGGTATTTTGCAAACTGGTAGTAGGGCTACTGTAAGACAGTCATGGGAACTCGGTAATTAAACATCATGAAGTGGGCTTGTCTGATTTGATCTTATCAATTATTTTGTTTCTTTATAAAAAAAAACAATAAAATCTTAAAATCTTTAGTAATTATTTGTATTTTGTTAAATGAATTATTTATATTTATTGTTGGAATAAAATGTGCAGTGCCCTAAACACAACTTTAGGCACGGCGATCATAAAAAAATAATATGATCTTTAAAATGTTTTTATACGTATTTCATAACTTCAATCATCAAGGTTACACGTATCAAAATGTTACAAGTTAAATTATATAAAAAAGTTTAATAATTATTAATTATCTTAGATAATTTATTCATGTTCAAATATGATTGCAACCTAACTATGTAAGTACATAACTTATCACTCGAATGATATAAATTAAAGGTTCAGAACAATAAAATAACTTATTTTCTTGTGCAGTGCCATTAAACAGTATTCAACCATGATAAGCCAAGAGTTCACTGATTAATTATGTAAAACTTTCTAGAGCATGTCATTGGCAAACCAAACTTTTAGTATTTAACATCACAATTTTTTTTGAACAAGAAAAGTTTATTTGTGTAATGTTATTCATTGTTTTTCTGTTAGTAACATCGGTGGCAGAATCATGGGCAGAGATGGAAGGGTTTATAGTGAACGGTGATATTGCGAAGATCGAAGAATTCCCCCATTCGGCTTTCCTTACGATAGATTGTATTGGAAAGAAAGTAAATACGTCGAAGGTATGTGGATCATCTCTGATAAACCAGAGGATGTTGCTGACGGCAGCACATTGCGTGTACATGTGTCTTCCTGGTTCTGTGATCATACTCAACATGGGGGACCAGAACCGAGATAAAGGTCAGCAAATATACGGTAGCGGGTTCATTATTCACGAGAAATATAATACAATCAACAATGACAATGATATTGCTTTGGTGAAGCTGAAGAAAGCAGTGCGTTTTAGTGACAAGATAAAACGCGTGGCTTTGATGAAGACTCCGCCGTACGATGAACCAGCCGCTCTCGCTGGTTGGGGACTCATTGATGTAAGTCACATTTTCTTCTTGGCATTTACTGACGCTTGCAATAACCTTCTATAATGTAAATAAAACTAAATTATGAAGGCATACAATAAAGAAACTTCACATCCACATTCTCGCTCACTGTCGGTCACAGAATGATAAAATCACCATTTTGATCAAATTTTATTCTGAACTTTGGTGGTTAGTTTCTATCCATTTAGCAACAAATAGCTCATATTCATCACACTCATTCATACACATTGACATTATATACCTATATATGTATGTATGTACATAGATGTATGGCGAGAATATAAGAGTCACATTTTTATCGTTTGGGGATATAAACCTATAAAAACTGATTGTTTTCTGTTGCTATGCTATAAAAAATCTAGTATCTTGGCAAGTGAATGCCGTAATTAATTACGTTAAATTTACCCGAGCGTATCATTGGCAAATCATTAATTCAAATCATTATCTGAAAATTCAAAAACACTTCATTTCTTACATAACGTAAAAGCTTACTTCCATTATGGTACTGGTTATTTTTCTATTTTTAATGTCTGTCAAAGCATCGTGTGCTAAAATGGAAGGTTTTATAGTGAACGGTGCTCATGCAGATATTAGAGATTTCCCCCATTCTGCTTTTCTCGTGGTAGACTGTTTGAAGAAGGACGGTAATTGGAGCCAGTGGATATGTGGGTCCTCCTTGGTCAACCAGAGGATGTTAGTGACAGCGGCACACTGCGTGTACAGGTGTCTTCCCGGCAGTAAGACAACCATCAACCTGGGGAATCCCAATAGGGAGAAAGGACTGCGAGTGACCGGGAGCGGATTCGTCATTCACGAGAAATACTATTCGTTGACGAATGACAATGATATAGCTCTGGTAAAGTTGAGGAAGCCGGTGGTTTTTAGCAACTTAATTAAGCGCGTGGCTTTAATGAAAAACCCTCCATATGATGAACCAGCTGCTCTAGCAGGTTGGGGACTTATTGATGTAAGTTTTGTAACTTTTCTCATGGAATTTTTCGGTGAAAAAGGTATCGCCATACATTTTGTTTTTTTTTATTTGTTGACATAAAATTGTTGGTTGTGATAGTATAAATCTCCAGCACAGTATAGTGGACCTACATATGTATTTAGTCTCTTTTTATAGCAAAGGTAAGAGTATGTGGGTAACTACTAACTAAACTATGAAAATAATAATGTTATTTTATCTAAGGAATTCAACCCAAGAAGTGCTCTGCTATTGCGGAAGGTGGATCAGAAAGTGTGGAAGCGACAGGCTTGCTCTCGGGTGCTGGGGTACATGCCTAAAGGAACTATTTGTGCGAGCAGCGAGTCTAAAGAAATGTTTGCTTCACAGTGAGTCAATTCAAATTTCTTAGTGGGGAATATAGAATTATTATAAATAGAACTGTAGTCTGTATTAAGGTACACATTCTGAGACACAACCAGAAATAAATCAATGATTACGCATTAATAAGGAAAATACAAATAAATCTATATCTATACTAATATTATAAAGCTGAAGAGTTTGTTTGTTTGAACGCGCTTATCTCAGGAACTACTGGTGCGAACTAAATTTTTTTTTGTGTTAAGTAGACCATTTATCGAGGAAAGCTTTAGGCTATTAACATCACGCTGCAACTAATAAGAGCGAAGAAACAATGAAAAATGTGGAAAAAATGGGGAAAATTCTTCATCTTTGAGGGCTTCCATTAATAACTATTCCGCGGACGAAGTCGCTGGCACAGCTAGTGTTTTATAATATTTGTATTATTTTTCAGGGGAGATTCAGGCTCTGCCCTCGTGGTTCGAGGCTACATTCAGATCGGTCTGGTTTCCTTTAAGACGCCCAGTAAGGGGCTAAATGTGATCGTTTACACAGATGTAGGGTATTTCTACGATTGGATCGTTCATAACGTATTTCAACTCTACTGCTTTAAGAAAACTGGATAATTTATTAACACAAATGTAGTTTATAACGTGTATTATTAAATTGATAAAAAAAAACCGTTGAAGAGTTAAGTTTGTCAGTTAAGAGTGCTTGTGCTAATTTGTTAATGTTGATTTTGCCTTAATAAATATTACCTACTATTAACCTATATAGTCACTATCAGCCTAACTAATCTACATTAATACATAATCTACATTCGTGGCTTGGGTCTGAATCATAGGGTAATATAACAATTTAAAACAGAGATGGTGTGAGTGTTGGGGGTTAACATTCAACCCTCCACCCAACAAAAAAACCACACTATTTGATATTTTAAATAAGCCACCACATTAAATAAATAAAATAAAAATAAATAAATAAATATTTCAGGACATATCACACATCGCCATCTAGCCCCACACTAAGCAAACGCTTGTGTCGTGGGTACTAGATAACGGATGTAATACTTATATACATTTCTTTTGTAAAGATTCAAAGATTCAAAGATATTTATTGACCTTATAACATTGCGCTACAATAGGTACGTCATATAATACAGTAATCATTTATATAACTTAATACTAATTATTAACGAAAGAATTAAAGATAAAAACATAAAAATGTGTACATAATGTCATTTACAAACAAACAATTTAAATACATACTTATTATACATACAAACCACCAGACTGAACACAAGTAGTTCTACATTTTTTAAAGTACCTACATAAATACTTGTGTCATGCGGGAATCGAACCCGCGACCTCTAGATTAGAAGGCAGAGCCACTACCAACTAAGCTAACAGGCCAGTCAACTGTCGAAGTTGTCGATATTCAAAGTGCCTAACAGTAACTTCCTCCGTTACATTGTACATGTGTCGTACAATGTAACGGTGTATGTGCTGATTAGTAGATTAGCCTAATTGGTACTCGCTCGTAAGGAATAAGGGTGTAGATTAGATATAAGTAGTATAGTTACCTACATGTTCCGTTTAGTTTTTTTTTTTAGTTTCAAAAAGTCTTTGTATCACATAATTAGTTTTTACAATTAAAAATATGATGAACATTTAATAGTTATCTATAATCTAGATTCTTATAATTTTTGACGTTCACAAATTAGAAAACAACTTATTTAAAACTTTTGGCAATGAATACATGCCCTGTTTGCTATGTAAGATAATATTTCAGTTGACGTAAATTACTTTTGTAATGATAAGCATAAAAAAGTTAAATTTGTTCGAAACCATGTTAAAAGTTTTAAAATTATTGTACATTTCAAAATATAATACTGAATTTAAGTTTAGTTTAGTTGCTACCTAATAGAAAATAGTTTTCCTTCACTTGTTTTTATATTTTATTATTGTAAATAAAGTATTATTTTATTAAAATAAAAAAATACAAAATCCAAATTGAAGAAAAATAATGTCAAACACTCTTATGTGCTAAAAACCTATGTCATAGGTTGTAAACGCCTGAATTATTTTTTCAATAGTTGGCCACTTTTACTGTGGAAAGTTTTACAACAGGCGCTACATACATAAATAAATCTTTTTTTACACATAATATTATCAAAATTCATTATTGGGATAATTTGTGTTCACTTCGGAGTTAGTCAAAATATATCAGATAATCATTTTCTAGCCACCAATTTGGATTTAGATGAGAAGCACAAATTCGGGCACGGTATTTCGAGCTTTCCTTGGGCCTTTTTCTTAGATGCTATGGTTAAGAATTGGACGGATACTGGCTTATGATAATAATGACGATGAGATACCTACTACAGACCGTTTCATGAAAGAGTTCCCTCAGTTAAGGCGCCATAATCGCATGATTACATCATCTAATAACTATAAAATGTTAGGTCCAAACTTTTCCGTGGGACTTATTTCGTGAAACACTCCCTATTCAAGTCTTTGCTAGCACATATCGTCCATAGAACTACATTCATTCATTCATTCATTCGCTCTCCATTCACAAATCGAAGTCATATTATTTACGGTGCCCTAATAAGTGAGGGCATTGTTAGCTATATTTAGTTGGATTCCCCAGAGCTTTGTGGAAAGCAAGCCTCCTATATGTCGCTCGTATCCGCAAAGAGCGGAAGGATGGTCTTTTTAGGAGAGAAATTTGCAACCAACGGAACTTGCTAATGAGACTGATAAAAGGGTAAGAGTGCATCGTTGTGAACCTTAAAAAAAGTAAGGTAAGTTACATGTATTTCGTATCAAGACATTGCTGCATACTTAATTTTTTTCGGAGAGTTGAAGACACAATTTAAATTTTATTTTTTTATTTTAATTTTAGGTTATTAAAGTAGGTAGGTAGGTACCTTGTTTATAAAATACTTAGATAACTATCCATTCTTCATACATGGCAAACACAGGTTAAGTCACAAGTACTTGTACATACTATAGTTGTACAAAATCAGAGATTCAACAAATGGCACGCGCAATAAAGCAATGATATTTATTCAGTTGCTCGCTAAATAACTTACAAGGTACGGCATATTTGTTATTCTTAATTAGGTAGTTATCGTTGACACTCAGATAGTTGTAAATAAATTACGGAGCCACCTCAGCGGTGTAACGGTGGTGGGCATTATATTAACACTGTTTTGTGGCTAGCAGAAAATGAGAAATTTACGTTTTGCAAATATAAAACCGATTATAATAATATATGCTTTGAAGAATGGTGTCTCTGTGTGTGACGTCACGATCCACTTTGGGTTGCAGCGCCATACCAGGAAGTTTATTTTATTATTGGTTTAAGTACCTTAATACTGATTATATGAATATAGTACAGTTTTGTTTAATTAGTAAATTTATATTGAACTAGTGGTTGCTTGCGGCTTCGCTCGCATTAAGAAGTAAAACTTGCATCCCGTATTTCACCCCTTTTAAACGAGGCATTTCCAAAAATCCTTTCTTAGCGGATGCCTACGTCATAACATCTGCCTTCATTCCAAATTTCAGCCCAATCCGTCCAGTGGTTTAGGCTGTGCGTTGATAGATCACTATATCAGTCAGTCAATCAGTCAGTCACCTTTGAGTTTTATATATATAGATTAAAAAAAGGAACAAACATCATTTTAATCGCAGGCGGTCTTTCCCAAATAAATAATTTACAATGATATCTATGACTGCCATTTTGAGATCTAGTTAACAGAACACAGAAAAGTTTAGCGCTGATTTCTCAAATGAGAATGCAAAACTCATAATCCAAAACACACCACCAAAGACTATTTGTCATGGTGAACTACGTCCAAGAAGGTAACTACTAATTACAACATAATCAACTACATAATTCACTTTTCACTTACTTCTTATCCATTCGCGTAGGTCCATATTATATCTGCTCCCTTATAAGGAGGTGGTTTCTCTCGCGATCTATCGATCAGATACATAGAAAAAGTAAATTTAAGAGTCCTAACTACTGTAATGAGATTGCTGGAAGGAAATCCTGTTTTTTTTGTATGGGTAGTTCTACGAATTTTGGAAATATAAGATCCACTTCATTACTTACATTTCGTAGCATATCCACGACATTTTTGTTTGTAGTAACCACCAATTTCTGGTTTGTGTATTTCAAAACGTTGTAGAACACAAATTCCTCGCATTAGTGTCCTATAGCTGCCCAGAAAAAGGACTGAATAGTTTCCATAGTAACTAGTAAGGTTACTATAAGTTATTAAAACATTTTTAGGTTTTACAGTCATAAGTTATTGTCAAAATTGCTCATTTCGAGTCCATCATACCGATCAATCAGCATGCAACACCGATATATAGCGTCATATATTTGTTCCATTTGTATAATCTGAATGTCTTCAAAAAAAATGATTAGGTACTGTAAATATAAATCAAAAAGCGAGCGTGGCTGAGCGGTTCGAGTGTCTGCTTTTCATCCAGACGCACCCTGGTTCGAATCCGGCCCTACACCGATGACTTGTATTTTCAAGTTAAGTGTCGATTTGCACTCGCTTAACGGTGAAGGAAAACATTGTGAGGAAACCGACATGTTTGAGGACCACAAAATCCGAGGACATGTGTCTTCCATGGAAGGACCTGGGCGCCCACCACGATATATCTACTCAAGAAAACTCCCCTAACGAATTAATTCTGCGGGGGAGTCACGACCCTCAGTCATGAGGAAAAACGACTCAAAGAGAGACTGTGAATATGTTTCTTCTGGGTAAGCGTTATACATTTTTCGATTACAATTTTATATCATTTAAAATAAGTTAATTAATGTAGGTATAACGTGACTTACCATAAATAAACGATTGTTATACATAAATTGTTCAATAAAGAATCAGAACACACCGTCGCTTCCCATCAGGTGAGGTCAGTGGTGCAGTCCAACGCAAGTCCTTTTAATGTAATAGAAAATCAATCTGGGATATAATATATGGAGTCTATAGGGTATAGCAGGACGTCTTTGATCACAGTTTATCGTCGGCACGAGACACGTGTTCACAGCTATCCCCTCACTAGAAGGGCCAAGATAAGGTGATATTTACGGCCTCCGCGCTAAAACTGCGCTTATTTATGGTTTTAGTACGTTGAGTTTACAGTAATTTATCAGGTGGACGTGGTTTCACTAGTTGCTTTCTTGGAGAGAGAATAGGACAGGAAACTGCCAAATAAATAAATAAAATAAATAAATATTCCGGGACATTGCACACAGCGCCATCTAGCCCCACACTAAGCAAACGCTTGTGTCGTGAGTACTAGATAACGGATATAATACTTATATACTTTTCTTTTGTAAATACATACTTATTATACATACAAACGACCAAATAATAAAATACCAATACAAATCTGTGGCAACTTTATTTTTGTGAACGTAAATAAACGGACGCTGTAAATTACGCGATATTATTCAGTCATATTATTTTTCTTACTTACAAATTTGAACAAACGTAGATGCTTATACAATATATCTTTATTGCACACCAACAAAAGTAAACAATATCAAAAGGACTTAAACTATAAATAAGTGTACAAATTGGCGGCCTTATCACCTTGAGTGAAGTCTTCCAGGTAGTTGCTATTGATGTTATACTGGTGATATTTATGAAAGGTTAAGTTACAAGTTAAAAATAAACAAAATAATCACTGCTAGCAGGATTCGAACCCTGCGTCATAGGCAGGCTAATTTATAAGCGCTAAGCTATCAGTACCAATCTATAGAACATCTCTATGGTAAGAAAGGCTGTGTAAGCATAGAGATAATGATCTTTTTTAACGCTAAAGAAGTATTTCTTTCACTCAGTGATAAAAGAAATTCGATCAGTTTACAAAAACCAAGAAACGGTATCATTTCGTTGGTTAAAAAGCTGTTTCATCGACACGGAGCTGTCAGTAAAAACTATGATTTGCGTAAATCTGACACCAATTTCACGACCACACAAAAAGTGATCGAGCACTTATAAAAACTTGATTTCTGTTTCACAGTAAATGTCAAAAAGTGCACAAACACTGGAATGAAAACGTGTAAAGGAGAGTACAGACTGTTTCATGTACATATTTCAAGTTTGCAATTTAAGATATGGAATCAGGCGTTACTTTGCGGAAATCCATTGTAAATAAAACTTTGGTTAGGAGGAGAGGTGTGGCGGTGGTATATGGAGGAACCACAGAAATCTAAATATAGATTTCTGTGGGAGGAACACATCTAAAAACCACCAAGTTTGTTGTTTGAAATCGGTTAAGGAGCAGACGCAGCGAAAAAATACTACATATTTCTCCAGAGCTTCATTTAGTTTGCAATTTTACTGAATTTTGGCTAGGAAATATTTCTTTTAGTTAGTTACATTTCTAATTAAAAAACAAACGTTCATTTCAATTCAATGTCTATTCGTAAGAAAAGTATATATAAAGATAAAAAGATAAAGATAAAGAATCTATATTGATAATGTAAAGTTGTAACATAGGTATAAGTACTAATATCATAAAATATGCTACACAAATTACATATCTCGTCAAATTGAATTTATAACATTTAAGTAGTTTTAATAAAATTTTAGAAATTACAATGTCAATTTTATTAATAACATAATGAAATTTATATTTATTTAAATTATTTATAAGTATTATATCCGTTATCTAGTACCTGTACGTACCCATGACACAAGCGTTTGCTTAGTATGAGGCTAGAGGGCGCTGTTTTCAAGGTCCAGATATATTTATTTATTTAATTTTAACCTCCATTGGAACAAGAATTCAAATAACATGGGGTGGCAAGAAAATTAAAAGAAAAAAAAACTAAAATCCAATGAAGTTTTTACTACTAGTTTAAATTCAAACCATGCTACCACAGACTTTATAAGTACACTACTTTAAACATTACTCGTGAATGGTAATGAGTCACTCAACTCGAGGTAATTTGTGTCTTGTATCACATTGCTGTTATTAGCACTAATTTCGAGTATATCGCACATTCGGAGCTTTAGCTGTCGTTTTAAGTAAACTTAAGACCGCAAGCTAATGACATTTATTACTGAGAACTACTGTATGTTAAGGCAGGTTGTTTTAATAGTCTGTGTGTCTTTCTGGAATGGATATTGTTCACTTACAAAAAAAACACGTCGTGTTTATTGGTTAGAACATATAAACGGGAAATTATTACCTATTGTTATTTATTCAATTATTATTTCTTATTATTTCTCTTCACAGACTCTCGGGCCTTACGCCCGGTATTTTTAAGGCATCAGTGGGGCCGGAGCCAACACTGAGAGGCCTTTTACAATATTATACTTAAAATTAAGTAAAAATTACAGATAGAGGATGTTAGGTATATAAAGTAACTATTGCAGACATGGTATTAATGTTAGAGGCTATTGTGTTGAGTTGTTCATTGACTTAATTATACTGGTCTATTGTACGAGGAACGGCACCCGCCAGTTATGCCTCATTCATATTATTATTATCATTATTATTTATATTATTATTATTTCCGTGGGTCGGATGACACGTTAAATTGTAGGTCCCGGCTGTTTGTCTAGTACGGCAGTCGTGAAGCCATGTCAGAGGCCCTTAGGGCGGTTTGAGAACTCTCGACACCAGAGTTGACCACTCTCATTCAATAAGAAAAAGAAGAAGCTTATATGCAAGTCAATTTAATGAATCTTAATTGTTGATCAAGTTTTCGCAGATCTTATAAGGCTTAGTCCACTAATGGTATGACGATTTATAATATCTTGTACATAATTTTTATAAAGTCCGTAAAAAACTGTTCACCTACTTACAACAACATCTGTTACTTCGTTGAATGCTTATTCAGCACAGAAGAAATAAGAGCAAGAAATCGTTTTAACAGTAATATTAAAATATAGGAAATAAAACAACTTCTTACAATAGAAAAAGTAAAAAAAAAATTTGGTTGAAATAAAATGCAGTTGGCTTTCTATTCGTGAACTGGAGCGTTAATGTACTCGTAATTGCATAGCGAGACTGAGATAAATTTTACAATTTTACAGTAAGACATTTGATCACCAGATGGCGACACTAGCATGAAACGAAGGGAAGACAATGTGATGATTGTTTTAGTTTCAGTAAAGGCAAGGCAACTAGAAAAGAACGCAAAAAACTTACTGAGTCACGTGTGGTCAATTCCCCGGCATGTTGTTTGAAAATTTTATTGAGTGTCAGCTAAAGACAAAACTAAAAGCTATTTTGCTACTTACTGGTCCACTAGTGATCCGTCCCTTCGTATTTCATTTGTAAATTTTACAGAATGAATTTAAAAGTGTAAAGCTACAGCAATAACGATTATTTTTAACTATGTATGCTTACTAAATACTTACGTAGTAAATCTACCCAAAGACGTACGATATTAAGCTAAACTACAGTGGTTTTGTGCTGGTTCATTATTGGCGGATCCTGTTTGCATAGTTCTTCTTCTTCTATCTTTTTCTTGTAGGTATCTGTTGAATCGACCAGCACTAGAGATGCCACTAAGAGACCACGGGGCTGATACAAAGTAACCCGTGAATTCTTCCAGTGCCATTGCATGTGCGTGGTGCGAGAGCTTCTTTCTTCTTTCATGTAAGAACATGAATCTTCTTTCACATCCTCCCATTCGCTGATGAAATTATTTTTTCAAGATCTTTTTTTTTCGCCTTTTGACGATGAATCTTGTTTTGTTCTTCTTCTTTTATGATTCGTGGTTTAAGTTATCTTCTGTTTTTATTATTGCGGGACTAGTTAAATAATGGATTCGTTTTGTAACTGTATAGATTGAATTAAGTGATACGTATATTATTTTCTTAAAAAACTAATTTTAGTTAGGTACAAAGAAATGAAAGTAAAGTTTTCACCAATGATTTTATACACTAATAATCTTCTATATATATAAAAGAAAGTGGTGTTAGTTACACCATTTATAAATAAAGAACGGCTGAACAGATTTAGCTGAAAATTGGTGGCGAGGTAACCTTAAACCAGGAGACGGACATAGGATACTTTTCACCCTGTTCTTTTTAATGAATTGAATAAAATCCAAAATCTGCTTATTTATTGCCTATAAGGCGGAACAGAGTTCGCCGGGTCAGCTAGTTAACAATAATAGAAACATATATACAACAAACTCTCACGAAGATGATCACTTGTTAAAATACCAACACGCAAAGCTTAGTCCGGCAATATTCTCGCAGATTCTTAATGAAATCTAGTTGATCATAGATTTGCAGCGGAAGTCTATTACTTAGATATAAACTCGGATAAATGTATGAAATATTAGAAATACTACTTTGAAGAAAACTACGATAAATCAAGAAGGACAGGTGATTATTTTTGATTAGATTTGTGTCATTTTAATATGTAGTGACGCATGCATGTTTTGCGAAGTATGCATTAGATTCAATGGGTCCAAATCAGTTCTAAAGTATTTTTTGAACTGTTAATCACAGAGTTTATTTTTGATTCATTAAATATCCTAGGCATAGGTCACAAATCTCAATCGAGAACACATTAAACCATTTCACTGTCCATCGTGACAGTTTGTTTTAATAAAATTTACTAGTAACTAAAACTGTCAATACACCACAGTTTTATAAAACTGCCTTTAAAAATAGCTCCTCATTATAATGGTGGTTTTGACACGATCCGCGTCATTGCTGCCCATCTACTCGACCGTAAAGGTAATGTATACTCTGTACATCCATAATAACACTTCCAGCTTCCGCTGACAACATCTTGTCGTATCTAGATGGATCGACTATGCAAATACATTGAAAGGTCTGAATCACTAGACTGAGTTCATCAATTTTGTTTTGACAGTGAAAATATATCGTAGGATACGTTTGCGTAAAAAAAAAAATGCCTAAGTTAAGAGCGTTGTCCCGTACGTACTTCTATACAATTTGTTTTAAAACTATGGAAAAACAAGAATTTCAAATGTATGTTTTTGTATTTTTAAGATATTTTATTCATTCAAAATAGGTAGTTCTGCTGTAAAATTATTTTGGGAATTTTAGTTCTTCAGGTAATTTAATCATATGCATATGGCAGGGCAGTTTCGACACACATTTCTTTTCAAGCTACAGTTTTATGGATAAAATGCTGCGCATAGTGCAGTTGAAGCCTTGGTTATTGAATAGCCCAGAAATTACTTAAGATGATGAAATTATAATTCAAAACATTTTAAACGAACAGAATGAATACTTATCTACTCGTACCTTTAAAGTTATTTTTACTTAGTCTTGTCATACTCTGAAGCTACAATATTTATTTAAAAATCAATCACTATGTACCTAAATACTACTGAACTTAACAAAATCGTCTTCATCTTCTAGGTAAGCGTGGAACACTAGGTTGCAGCATTACTTACATGAGGCGTTAATTGCAGATCTATTAATCGTAAAAAACACAATCGCACCGTGAGATCGACACAAACTCTTCTCTCTCTTGCATTTTATTCTATCTATTGGTGTTGATATTTGACTTGTTATATAACTTTTTCAATATAACGTTACAAAATTATTGACAAACAACACAACATTGCTAAATATAGCTCCACCTCAACTCCCAATCCTTAGTACCTAATCAAATGACAACCATAAAACAGTTTTATTATCACACCCACACAGCCCCAAAACACAACATGAATCATCGGCAATTACGATTCCAATTAAGCGAAGGAACGATTGAAGGCGATCGAATCGATTCCATGGGAATCCTGTGCATTTCCCATCTCTACTTTCTAAAGGAGAGTCGCCACGAGCGTCTACAACTTTCACGAGACACTAGAAATTCTATAGTCTTCAAAAAAATACTAGTTCGTGAATTAAATGGAAACTAAAATTTTTGACCGAGAATGTATCTTTAATATCAAAACATGGTCTTAATGGTCAGAAGTGCTGCCTCCAGACATGCGAGCGCACTGATTCTACATTACTTATTGACTATTCAATTGTGTTTTATAGCGAAAGCACCGATGGTCATGTTTTCACATCATGGCATACATATCATAAATTAATATCCAATTCTTGAGTATCGTTACTTCTAATAATAATAATTTGCCGTATAAATATAGAAGATCATTTGTTACTTTTGTTTTATCTCGTTTAGTGGAAACTACTGCCTTATCAGTACAGCGTGCAACTAACATAAGATTTAATGCCTTCACGACGAAGAACAACAAAACCGAAGACTTATGTTGTGAATCGATCTAAATTCCAATAACTGAGTACGAATTTGCATTGTGAGTACTATAAATAAAACTAGGATTGGAATAAATAAACTGCAGTTCAGTTATCGATTTAACGTATGGTGATAAATCTTTGGTCCTGCTTTAAATAAACGACTATGAACTATGACTACAAATAAAATATAACATAAGAAATATAATTGCGTTTTGCAGCATTATTCAGAAAGAAGCTTCATTAATATTTTGTTAAAAGCCCCAAAGATTATCATCAACCACGTTTTGTTTTAAGTTAATATTTGAATAGAGTCTAATTAACTCAATATTTAATTACGCTTGCCTAGAATACCAAGAAAATGTAATTAACCTCTAACAATTATTTACACTTGAGCTGCTGCATACGTAAAAGATATGTTGTTGGGAAAAAAAACTTAATTATCTTCATGATTTAAAGGCTGTTGGATAACACATTACACTTCTCTTTTATACATATGTATTATAAAAACGGAAACATATGAATTTATGTTTGTTCCTTCTTTAAGCCTAGCCTTCAAGCCTATCCCGAATTAACTATTCTGGTTGGGGTCCTGTCTTTAGGCAGAGAGCAGTGAAACGCAGCAAATCCAATTCATACTATTTATAATCATTATAAACGACGGATTGGCAATTAAATTATTACAGCAATATAATTAATTATCACTCACATAATAATGGCTCGAGCTTGTGGCTCATATCAAGGGCAAGAGTAGTAGACCGGAAGAAGTGATGCGACAGTGTTAGCACATGCAAGTGACATCCGTCAAACCCAGTTTGACAAGCCGCACAAAAGACATATTAGACTCTCATTTCCTTAACATTAACACCATCACTTTACCATATCAATTAACGAAAAATATGTATACCTACCGAAACGCAAGACAACTAAAGCTAATAAATAGTGACTGGACTGCCTTGTGCCCACCCTCAAAACATAAATATTATGTAAAATATTTATATATATTGTCATATTATCTATACTAATAATATAAAGCTGAAAGGTTTGTTTGTTTGTTTGAACGCGCTAATCTCAGGAACTACTGGTGTGAATTGAAAAATTATTTTTGTGTTGGATAGGCCAATTATCGAGGAAGGCTTTAGGCTGTATAACATCACGCTGCAACTAATAGGAGCAAAGAAACAATGGAAAATGTGGAAAAAACGGGGAAAATTATTCATCTTTGACTTCCTCCGGGCTTCTGTTGCGTGCGCTGCGAAAACGGTTCAAGATATCAAAAAAATGTGTATGAAAGAATTATTTTTCTTGAAATGATCTAGCAAAAAGTCCGCAACAGTATATGTCTATCTTTTAAGGTTAACTCACTAGAACCGTTTATATGGTAATAACTATTCCACGTGGACGAAGTCGCGCGCACCAGCTAGTGTATTATAAAAAATGATTTGATTTGACTTAGACTAAAGCTAACAAATAGTGACAGGACAGCCTTGTGTCCACCATCAAATCATCAATATTATGTTAAATTTTCAGCATATTTATATATTTTGTCATATTATATATCATAGTCAATAATTCAGCAGTTAAACCGTAAACCGTAAACCAGCAGTTAGTAGCAGGTAAACCGTAGCAGCCGTAACGATACACTCCATAGACAGGAACAAATTTCACCAAACCATTGTTGTTACTATACATAGTTCTTGTTATGATTGCTGTATAAACTAGTCAGTGTAATGCCACGGGTCGTGGACACCCGCTGCGCGTACGCAGGTCTACTCGAGTTTACTACAATAGCCTGTTTAGTTAATACTGAATACGGCAAACAGGAAACAATATAAGGGATGAAGGCTTTGGGGTATTATAGTAATCTATTTAGTCTTTTACTGTTCAATAAGTAAATGTCTCAAAAAACACTTGTTACATTAGGATATACAAGCAGAATGATAGAAAGCGGATCAAAGTAAAACGGATAATTTTCTTCAGTTTGACACGTAAAGAATAGAGGAAGAGGAAGGCCGAGAAAAACATTATAACGATCAAAGCAAAGAGGAGGCAAACGTTATGTCGTATAAAGAATTGAAAAAATCGAAGAGAATGGCGCATACTCCACAGGCAAGAACATCGCTCTTAAATTAAACGGATCAAATTAAAACGGATAAATTTATTCTAATTGGCACGTAAAGCGTTTCCAGGACATTTAGGTCTGGCTTTCCTAACTGAATAAACACAACCATACCTAGGTACTACACAGGGTCATAACTTGGACATATCAGGGAACTAGCGCTAACAATAGACATATTTTAACCACGAGACAACCTGTTTCTGCTTGTTAAACTTGATCAAATAAATCTTTACTTATAAAGCTTTCCAAAAACATAACTGATTTACTAGCTGTAAGCTTAGTTGGTAGCGTGTATGCCTACTGTTACAAGGGTCACAGGTTCAATTCTCAATTCCCAATTGCAAGTTCATTGCAATTACTATACTTTGATCAAAAACAAACAACCAAACTAAATCTAAAGCATTATTTATGTATTTTATAAGCATTAAAAAATCCCAATGTGACTTCTCCATCAATGTATTTACTGATATTTGTTTCTAATCTCACATCTTATGATTAGATTATCTCATTATTGAGTCATGAACGTCGAACATATTGAAGTTTCTTTGAGCTAGTAGAAATTACATCATTATTCTAAGTTACCGGTTTTACCTGCGCCTGCGCACGCTCAGGTGCTCTACATGAGTAATACGCCCGGGGCCGAGAATTGATGATTTGCCCCGGACTACTAACTACCACGGGTCCTGTAAACGTAGATTATCATGATTTCCATATTATTTTACCATTTAGTCTTCACTGGCCGCGCCTGACGGTGTAACCCGCGTTGATTGGATATAAAAAAACTAACAATACTTTGTCAAGGGCTTAGTCTATCTAAGAAGGGAAAAACATCACTCACATACCAATTCTTGCTTTAAATTGTGGTTTTTATTAAGTTTTTCAAGGGTATAAACTGAAACGGATGATTATCTGTATCTGCTACGATTAGAAAGAGTAGAATTTTAAATAATTTTGTTTGATATGAATTGACTCATAAGTAAGTATTACAGTTTTTCTGTTTGTACCCTACATGGTGAAAGGAAAACCTTTATACTTAGTAGACTTCTATTCATTCTAACTAGGTTTGAGTTCAGAAGCAAGCTCAAAGCTCTTGTAATACTGATTTGTATTAGTAACCAAGTCAGCTAATAAAAAATAACAATAATTCCATAATAGTTTTAGAATAGTAACCTCTTTGTGGAAGTTCGACCGGTAATTCTTGCCGGTTCTGCATCGCTACCGGGCTTTGTAATTAATGGCACTGGCAACTCAAACCGATCGGAAATAGGTTGCTAGGTCTCAGGTGATATTACATGAACATGGATAACAGTTATTTTGTAAGCAATAAAATAATTAATAAACTTAAAGGCATGAAAAACCTTTTTTATTCAATTTAATTCATTTTGGATCTTGGCATTTTTTTAACCATTGGTTGTGAAAATAGTAACGTAAAATTCTACCCGTCAAATTCAAGGATTATTCTTGTGTAAAGTGTAGAGCAATCTTTTGTGTCATACCAAGTCGTCGAAAGTTGATGCTTTTCTATTACGTTTGTTTCTTTTTTACGTCGCAACAGTACTAAGTATATAATAGCCACCGAGATGGTAGCAGTATATGGTTTTGAGAGTGACATGGGCGTCTTAATATCACGAAAAACAACTCAAACAAAACCACCAACATCCACAAGCACATTACAACTTCTACATAAATAATCTTAATCACTACACATGTAGCACCTCTCACAGCGTCCTTTGTCCGGTCACGTGACAAGTGGTGGGCGTCCCGAAGCCTCGATAATTAATTCTAAGCCCGATGGGGAGCCGCTACCGGCCTACGCAGCCACATGTAATAGTGGAATTAGTGGGACCGTGGTTTAACAGGACAACAAGGTACCTAATATATAGGGTGCTGTGATATATTTTAAACCATTTTTTTAAACAAGGGGACACTCGCGTCTTCGCTTATATTATCTATACTTCTATAATAATATTATAAAGCTGCAGAGTTTGTTTGTTTGTTTGTTTGAACGCGCTAATCTCAGAAACGGTGCGAATCGAAAAATTCTTTTTGTGTTGGATAGACCATTTATCGAGGAAGGCATTAGGCTATATAACATCACGCTGCAACTATATGAGCGAAGAAACAATGGAAAATGTAAAAAAAATCGGGGAAAATTATTCATCTTTGAGGGCTTCCGTTGCGTGTGCAACGAAAACGGTTCAAGATATCAAAAAATATGTATGAAATAATTATTCCTCTTGAAATGATCTAACAAAATATTTGCAACAGTATATGTCTATATATTAAGATTAACTCACTAGAACCGTGTTTATGGTAATAACTAAGTATTCCATGCGGACGAAGTCGCTGGTACAGCTAGTTTCGGGATAAAAGTAGCCTATGACCCTCCTAAGATCTCGTACTACCTATATACCAAAAATCATGATGATCGGTGCAGTTATTTTTGCGTTAAGGGCGTTTAAATAAACAGAGACACAATTAGATAAAAAGTTCTATGATATGTATTTTTACTAAGAAAGAGGTATGTATTGTGACACAAATAATAATTATTGTTTATAAGTCACCATAACGGAAGCACTTGGTGCCAGGAGCCCTTAATTTTGCCTTGTAGGTACATAATTAAGCTTTAATTACCCTTCGATTTCACCTAAAATGTAATGAAATGCAAACCTGTTCTAGTTAAAAAAAAAACTACTTTTATCAAAGTTGTTTGATTAGTGATTCGATGATGTTATCGTACATCCTTTTACGACTCGATAAATCGTATCAGAATTTACCAAAGCGATATTAAAAATTCGCGCTTGCAGAGTTCATCACACTCATACTAAATTAATACTAAAATTTTGACCCGGTAATAAGATTTTATACTGCCCAAGTTAATCTGCTACCGTAAGTCGGATGAATGTCCAAATTGACAGAGGTGTCGTAAGTTTAGGTATCATTTTGACTGGAGGCGGAATTATAAAGTGGCCGGATAATAACTTAAGTCGGAAAGGGAACGTTTAGTTCCAATTTATTGCCTTTATTAATTGTTGTGTTTATTTTGATTGTTAATTAGTAATCTAAACGTTAAACACATAATGTATGTGACAAGTCAAATTTGTATCAAAAGTCGCATAAATGGATGACGTTTCAAGTGATTTGCTGGTGGTATGACTGTTTATAAAAAAAAAAAAAACAATTTTATTTCATGTACAAAATAATGAAAAATGTCTACTGGACTGTCCAATATCTAAGTACAGAACATATTTAGCAAACCCTTTATTTACTTAGTAAAATTTTAGGCAATAATTTTTAAAAGATTCCAATTAACCAAACACAATAAACTCTATAGCACATAAAGCCGGTTGTACATCGACCAGGTGTGCTTTGACAGGGACTACTGAGACATGGAATTATACCTATTTATTCTATGACGGAGACCACCTATTCAGATGTTTCATGTTTGTTTAATACGACATCACAAGGTAAGACGCCTCAATGTCACAAAAAAATATTGCGCTAACATTTGTATAATAGCAAATAACATTTGCCAGTTGAATCTAAAGAGATTTTGACAAAAAATCTCACAATAATAACTACTATAAATCAATCAAACGAATACCACCTGATAATAATGTTTGCATGCTGATTCTTTGATAATATAGATGGTAAACTTATGAAATCCCGCCATAAATCACGATTAAACTAAATGTATTAGTAAAACAGTAGTAACCAAGACAGAATTAAAAATTGTTTAAACATCAGTTTTAAGTTCTGTAATGTAACTTTAGTTAGACGTCTCTATAATTTGGTCTGTACTTTCGTACCTATTCGAAAACTTAATGGTTATTCCCGTTGATTGAAAAATATAGCCTGTTCAGTTAAGCTGTGACTTTCCGCCAGTGTATACGAGGCTTAGCCGCACGATTGTCGTAAAGTGGTCAAGTGAATGCTTAGTAAGTAAGTGTGGAAGTGCTGAAATAAGTAATGTTTTGTTTGTCTTTTGTTTTGTTTAGTTTCACTGTAGGTATTTTGTTTATGACTGTCATTTACTGGGTTAAGTATCTTTGATTTTTAGAAAAGGAATTCTATTCAATTGTTTATTGTAACAAGTGGTTGCATTTACTTGATTTTAACAACGGAAGAGTAGTAAAATTGGATTAAATTTGTTCAATATTTATTTCACTTGCTATGTTAAATACACAAAAACTACTAAACAATCTCATAAATTTCACTTATCTACAAATACGGTCATGTAATTTTAGCATCAATAGTGTTATAAAAGCTACACCTCATTAATGGATTATAAAGAGCAGCTAAACTGACGAGCAAAAGCAAGATGTTATTTCCCGATGCCAAAGTTTGACACCTGTCACAGAATAATCAAGTTTCTTGGTACAAGCTAGTAAATACATGTAAAATAAAGCATGTAATATAATGTAGGTAGTTACATGGACACTCCTTCGTAAGGTCTTCTTACGCCCACAGTCTGCGACTTGCTTTTAAGCAAATGAGCAAATATCTCAAATAATATTACGTGGCTATACAAAGTGTCCTCGAATTTGTGGCTTTACTGTAAAATATCAAAATAGTTTTTTATTGAAAAATATATTTTGCTGAGCAAAGTGATAAGGTTAAACTAACTTTCTATAGTTATTGGAAGTCTTTTATATTTGAATCTAAATTTACAAGATTATTTGTTAACCATTGTCTTACTAATACCAACTAGAGATGTTCCTGTGATTGAAATAGGCAAAAGTAAATAAATCCCTATCACGTTTCATCTTCATCAGGCAGGCTGTAGTAAAACGCAAACCTATACCAGGTAAAAAAAATCTTTATGTAAATATCACTTACATTTATCAAAATATATGTTTCCACGTCTAAAACGACTACATATTCATACCTACAATGCTAGTTCTGTAGTTGGCAGTACAACATTGTCCACGAATTTTGATCCACCTTGAATAAGAGAACGGTTAAGTGCCGTATTGGCAATGTCTTTGGCTTATGCTTACGGCTTTATGAATGAAGTAAATTTATGAAACCGCTGGTTTATAATCGTGAACATTTCTAAAATAATATGTTTTGTCTTGTTTGCAAGATGATGTAGGTATATAAGTATTAAAATTTCTTGTCATGAGAAATTTGTAAAAGAGACAGAAGGGTCTGTGAAAAAAGTAGGCATTTTGAATAAAAATGGATTTTAAACATCAAATCATATGCAAGTAAAAGCACAAAGTGTAGAAAGTCTTTACCAATTAGAACTGCTATTTTATCTACTTTGACGTAGATTTACCGTGGGATAGTCGTATTACACGAGCTGCGAGAAAACTGATGCCGCAGGCGGAAGCTAGTGTTTCTGATAGTAAAGTATAGGTGTTAGATTGGTTTACCTGATTTATACCCTCTATTGGGTTCTATAAGAATCACAAATACGGAGTTTGAAATTGTAGCTTTATTCTTTCGTGTTTTTTACGCGTACGAACCATGTAAGTATTAGCCATAAATCTTGGAAAATTAGCTAAAATATAAAACCCTTGCGATAACATATTTCCGCAAATAAAAACTAAATCTATTTCGTTTCACTAAAAATATCTTGGTGCACTAAAATTGATTGAGATACCCGCTTCTGTTGCTTAATAAGTTGTATTTTACAATTCCTCTAAAAGCGTTTAATTTTAGCAACATTATTTATTATTTACTGATGATATCAACTAACAGTAAATTTTAACTAATATCAAGTGTTGTTGCCAGCCAACTACAAAAACGCGAAATTAAGACAAGTTTCACAAGGGTTCATGTAAAATCAAAACAGGCTTTGCCACTTTACCATATATTCAGACTGAGTTCAAATATACAGTAAGAAATACTTATACACATACGGAGAAGTCACTGCTAACATAAGCAAAAACTGACGAGGGGCAAATTTTGTTTCGCGGAATGAAAATAGGTGTTTTTGCATATCGTCACATAGCAACTTTTTAATTGCACAGTTTGTTACATAATTTCGTCGCTTTGGTAGTGAATAGAGTTAAGCCACACATACAAACTTCTGAGAAAATGAGCAATTAAAATGGCAAGGTTGAAAAAAAAACAATTATCCTACTAACTCCTCAACCGTAAAAGCGATTTTAATAAAACTTACACCACATTAGCATTACATGTCACTTGTGCTTTATGTAAAAAATGATCATGTTAATTAAACTAGTTTTTTCAGTTATTTACAGTTTTTCACTTGTCTCTTTTCACCATTTAATTTTATTCAATTTGATTGACCAATAAACAAAGCATTGAAATAGAACAAGCATCATAGATCTATCCATACATTAATTTAAGAATCAGTTGCCCCAATTTACATAAACCTTTTATAGTAATAACTTGACTTAATATTGAAATAAAATAAAAATTGTGTTGAAAAGCTTTAGGTATTACAAATAGCAATACCACAAAATAATATCATTCATTATCTGAAACATCATCATCATCGTTTGATGCAGTTAGATTCATGTAATAATCATGGTATGAGGTAGGAATTGTGCCTTTGCTGCAAAGATCTTGTAAATCTTTTAGTTTCTTCTTATAAATTTTTTTGCTACATGCATAAAGATTGGCTACTGCACTGGTGAGTATTTTTCAGTATTTCTTGTAGATTTCTGACAGATACAGAGCCTGTCAAATTGAACATGGTTTAATTGAGTTTTATAGTATATAAACATTGGGTGTTCTCTTATACCTATATATAGTAACCATTTAACATTTCATGGCACCATTCTCACCTTTATTTTTATTTGTTATTAACTTTTGGCTGTAAGATTTAAAATCAAGAAATTGGTTGAAATTCATCTCTTTCATAGCATATGGTGGTCGAGTGGTTTTAGCTGTTCTTGCTACAGTGTACCATCCAACTGGCACAAATATGTTAATTTTTCTACCCCTCGACTCAATGGCAGAGTGAACACTATCACATTCCATTTCTGAATGTCCAGATTCCATGTACTTTTGATTAATTATTTTCAGATGTGGAAATTCAGACAGTGCTTTAATAAACATAGAAGATATGATGTGGTTCCTGTTTTGTCCACCAGCAGTGTCTGAGTAAAATGTTACCTCCTGTATATCTGGTGGTAATTCTGAGAGGAGGTTCCATAAGCATGTAGCTATCTCAGATGCTCCCTTTGTACCATTAGTTTCATGCCATATGTAATTGATTGCTGTACCTTTAGCAAGATCATAAATTGTAAAGTTAGGTATATGTTTTTAACTTTCTCTTATAGTACAATTGGCCAATCTCTAACTGTGGGGTAAGTAAAATTTTTTCTAAGTCCATTGTATAAGCACAAAATGTTGGATCAGTCTTAGCTCTTGTCTTATCATGTCTCTTATGTTCTCTAGCTTCTGCTTTTCTAAGTATGTGTAAATCATAATTACTTTGGTCTTGAAGTTTTTCTTCTGGTGATTTGTTGTGAAATCGGGCACAATAGTCACATTGGTCTTTTTTCGGTCTATGGAAGCCATAATTGAACTCTGTAGTAAAAATATATTTATAATATGAAGATGATACAGGTGTTGTTTCATTTTCTTCACAATATTTATTATAGTCTTGATACAACCAGTTTTCAGTTAAACCAGAAGGCAGATATTTTTGCTTAGATGTACTTCGGCAGTAGTGAGAGTCCACAACAGGTAAGGACTTGATGTGATTACGGACAACATCTTTTCGTTCTTCAGTAATCTTATTTGGTGCCGGATTGAACCCTCGTTTGTCATGATCAGTCACACCACTATCTAATTTCTTCTTCAGAGCAGTTTCAACTTTCTTTCCAGATATATCTAAAGGGCCAAGAAAGAACTTCTTGCAAACTTGATGAGATTTATCATTTAATGTCAAAGAATAAACAAAGGTATAGTTTCTCTTGTCAGGCACCTCTACTGATTCACATCCAGAATCTTTCGACTTGTACTTTCTTTTAGGTAGTTTTTTACTGACAGAACAGTTTATAAAAGCCCATTTTGCTCTGTCATCTTTTAAAGACAAGAAGTCTTGAAAAATTTGTTGTCTTTCCCCCAAATTAAATCATTACATTTAAAATGACACTTACAGGGTACATCTTTAACTGCTTTTTCTTTCACTATTTTACCAGACTGGGAGCAATGTTCCTTACCTTCAAGTCTTAGTGTTTTATTCATATTTCTCTTCCATTTCTGTGGGTCACATTTCCTTTTTCGTGTCAGAGTTTTTTCTTTTATGTTCTCAACTTCTATTACATTATTTTCAACCTTCTGATTATTTTAGTTTTTTACACTCAAATGGCTCAACTGATTGGGGTGAAATTTAGTATGGAGGTACATTAGATCTTGAATGAACGCATCAGCTTCTTTTTATCCTAAATCAATGTATATAGTACTGTGGAGCAATGGTAGTACATACATAATTACATGTAACTTGTGGGAACATGAAGTAATCCAAGAATGGTTTTGTTCGATTCGGTTTAGAGGTATAAAAATACAAATGCTTTAGATAATCCATAAAACCTTCTAAGCCATATAAAATATAACACAAATTGAATAAAATACTAGTTATCTTACCATTTATAACGGTATCCAGATCCGTGTACACCGGGTAATCAACATCATGTTCTTTGCTGTGACTGAGCTGCTCGTACAAATCCGAGTCACGGGGGCTATTGCCTTGATCACAATCTTGTTCATGATCACTAGAACCGTTGTTTATCACCATGTTCATTATCAAGTTAGAACGAAAACTATAGTGGGTCATTTTCCCGTCTTGTCTTTTGTGTTATTGTAGGTTGTAGTAGTAAGTATCACTAATAAGCCATTATTACATATTTCCGATTTAATGTATGATTTACCCAAGAGAATAGCACTATTTAGTTATTATACGGCAGTGAAGTAATGTATTTTACAAAACTAAACAAATTTCAGCTTCAATTCAACGGACGCAAAATACGAAGTGTATGGCAGCTGACAGATGTCAAGTCTTACGTAAAACGGCGGGTAAAATGAAGAGTTCGTTCAAAAACGAATGATCTATGCGGCTTGACTTTTTTCACCATTAACCCTCTGGGACTGACGTGCCCTAATTTTCGCAAATCTGCTGACGTGGTAGTATAACAGACACCACTTTAACTACTCATAACTTTGTAGTTTTTTTTTTCAAACCTGGTTTAATGGTTTTTATTTAAGCATTACTATTTTCTTTATTGTCTTAGTTGAGAACTAAGTTTCAGGAAAAAAAACAAGGTGATATTTATAAACATTTATTAAGTACGTCTAAATCAGTCTCAGAACATAGAGATCTACTAAAAATTAAAAAAAAAAAACAAGATTAGTACTTTTTATAGGAACATTAATTATTTGTGAAAGACAACTGTTTTATCATGAAAAATATAAAAAAATAGCAACATTCAATGGTTCAATCAAAATTCACATGACTACAAACTATTACATTTTTTTTTGGCAATTTTCACAAAGTGGCTTGGAACATTGAAGACAAATCGGCTTCTCACAATCACAGCATCGATATTTTGTCACTCTTTTTATGTTTGTTGGACAAATGGCACATAATTTTCTTCCACTTGGTGGATTTGGTGTAGTCTTTGGAGGTGGAGGGGGTAAATCTTTACCCAAAACTCTACTTATCGTCATTCGCAGTTCTCTTGGTAATCTTTCATTGTATACGCGGGCTTTCATGTGTTCTAGCACCAATTCTCTTGCCATATTCAACATGAAAGTTCCTCTCCTCATTTTATCATCACTGTCTGCACATGACTGATACAAGACAAAGCTATTTACTCCTGCCATATCTAGTATACGCTGAAAAATTGCCATAGGCCAGCGACGAGTTTTACGGCTGCAAGAATAGATCGAGCACTTCTTGTCAATTTCGTCAACTCCTCCTTTTGTTCGATTATAGTCTGCAATCATAACTGGCTTCCTTGTGTACAAAAACAATAATACTGACGTGTAGTCTAGGAAACACTATGAAAATATAATGATTTTACTGAGATGGTTGTTTCACAGACACATACCTTAACACTGACGTGGTTGTCTCGTAGACACCTTCCCTTGTAGCGTGACGCGTACGCACCCCGCGACTGCCCGCGGGTCTCTGATCAACGCTTAAGCGCGCGCTCGGAAGGTACTGAGAACGTGGCGGTTGCAATTTAAAAAATAACGAAATAACGAACGTTTTTACATTTTGCGGTGTCTGACACACTACCACGTCAGTCCCAGAGGGTTAATATAAAAAAAAAGTTTATTGACAAAACTGTGAAAGCTATGCGGATTAGATTTTTAAACTTTGGAAATTAATGTATGGATGTTTTGATAACACCTTTTCACCACTTTTATGACTTTTATAGAGAATCAATTTGCCGGTTAGCTCTATTCACCACCGTAAAACTGATTCATTACGATTGATATTCTATCAATAACTCAATTTTGAAAAAAATGTGGCTTGACTCACTTCACCACCAAAACGACGATTTTACATAATGAATTTTGAAATTCTTTGTCAAAAAGTTTTTGCTTTCTACTAGTAAGTACTTAGTCAATCTGACGTATAAAATTCAAACTTAAAATACGATGAACATTCTATAATAAGTCATAAAAAACTTGAATCATTTAGAGCCCCTACCTCTAATCGAGTTGTATAAAACATCTTAGCGGATGTCCTTTGCTCATTCAGCCATAAAACATGAAAGCTTATGTGTGCTTTGATTTATTTGCAGGTCTCAAAAGGTTTAATGCAAATCGATAATGTAAAGTTTTTTTACTCATTTCACTAACTTGTTTATATGTAGATATTATTACGGAAAGATAATCAAAGTACGCATTACCATTACTACTCTTTAATTATTTTGGCAATGTTTTTAAAATCACTACCGATTTTTGAAGTTAATTGGCAAGTAAGTACAAAATTTTAAGTGGCGAAATCTTTCCCCAGTTAACACAGCATAAACGTCTCTGATTTACCTATACAGATTTCTCCCAACATTAATAATTATCTCTCCCTTTATTTACAACCTCACTTTGAGGTAAAATATTCTTCGTTATCGGATATTTTACGCGTTAAATCCGCAATAACATTAAATTTTGTGTCAAAACAAGAATTTATATTGAGTAATAATTAAAGAAGCAATGAATTCAACGCATTTCTTTATGAGTAAAGTGTCACAGGATAAATTTATTGTACGGACAGGTTTTGTTAATTGATTGCGTGAATTAATTGGAACATCCAAGTTTTTTCGACGCTTCGGGTATACTCGAACCGGTTTTGCAAAAATATACTGTTCGTAAGCTGACGAATGAGTCATGCCCGTATGAAATAGCAACGACTTTTGGACACATAAATTAGCATTTACACTGACAACGTTCAATTGTCACGTTTAGACACTTAGGGACGATTATCTGGTACTTTTGTGTAGGTTTGTCGCTGTTTTAGTTGCTGTGCGACATTATTAGACGAATGTTCAATAAGTTCATAAGAATTTAATAATGTAGGTTAATAATTGTATGTTGTGTTCATTCAGCATCCTATTTTAAGTTTTTATGGCTGAAAAATCTTAGGTGATGCGGGTAAGCCTCAAGTAAAGTTTATCGAGTGTGAAAGGGTCCGTCTAAAGAGATCTTGAAATATTAATGGAGTTTTCAAGCTCTCTTCTGATGTCCAACAAACTATCCTCTAATATAAATAAAATAAAGAAATCATATTAATTAGGAAACAGGTTTAATTTTAAGCCCATTTGATCCCGTTACCGATAAATCATGATTTATTTATTCATGGCATAAATCCTCAAAATACCTGTTTATAAGAACTGTTATTTTACCTACCCGTTGTCATAATATAAAAAAAAATATTTTATGTTCGCGAGTGCTCATTAAAATATTTCTGTCCTGTTCATGAAATGGTAATCCTGTTTTATGGATGTTCGCAATAATCATATTTATAGTGAGCGAATAAAATCGAATGATATAATTCAGATGGTATGTTAATGGGTGAATAAAATCTGTCTTTTGAGGAATGTAGTATTAAATGTGGAATTTAGGATATGAGTAACAATTAACGAGTCAAATAGGTTGTGTATGTTTTTTTTGCGATTAGATTTTGTTTCCTTCGTAGTGGTTGATTTTAGTTGGAAAAGATTTTGTGTAATTTCATTCATGAAAACCACGTGTTCTTTGTACTTGTGTCATAGATAAACTGCAGTATTTGGGACCCACTGCCTATATTTATTAGCTCAAAACATGTCTATATCTTTATATTTGTTAATACTACGAATAGTCCTTTTTTTATACATAGCAAAAATACTAATATTCTATCAAATATCACACAGGTGCTAGTTCCTTATGCAGAGGCGTGAGAATCTCACTAGAAACACACATTTTGGATTATTCACAGAACATTAATTTGTTCCAAACTATCGTTTGTATCGTTTCGGCATTTGTAAAAGACTTTACCGTTATGAATTTGCTTATAACTTGCAAGGAAAGAATGGGAAATGAGAAGCTGTTTCGAAATTAAACTGATTAACAAAAGAGGTTTATGAAAATCATAGAAAAAGGAAAATTATATCTAGGTAAGTGAGATATGTGCGTGAGGAGTGAGAACCACACAAACTGAGGGAACGGTTTTGGAAGACGCACAGGCCTCATAATGTCGAAAATACAAGCATATCTGAGCTGTGCTGTAATAAGGTCTAATAAAGTTTATAAAAAAAGTTTTTAGCAACGATTTTTCTCAAGTCAGCGATAACAATTTTCCATTGAAAACAGTTATCACTGAACACATGCACCTTGGCAACAGTATCACCCATGGTATCACAGATACCTGCATGTAGTACCAGGTAAGGGCGTGACCGACGCGGGACGAAAGCCCGCATCCTACCGGAAGCGCAGAACCTGCCTAGAACAAGCTTAAACCAGTAAAAACCGGTACCGTTTCCCAACGGAATAACCAATTTTGTTGGACAGCAATCTTGCGCTGCCATCGATATCCTATCGAGAAAATCAGAGTATTTATAGATCGCGGTATTTATGGAAATTGTAGGGCACGAGATTCAATCTGCTTAGAAGGCTTTGAGCTGGGCGGAGGTCGAGGTTGTGATGCTACGGATCTATGGAAATTGTTGGAGTTGCAGTAATATTTATGTAAAATGGCTCTTCTTGTAACAGCTTTGAATAAAATTAGTAGAAGCTTTACATACTTAATTATATATTTCATTTTCCAACACATATAATAAAGCCGAAGAGGGTCGAAAGTCTGAACATTGAAGATATCTAAAAATATGTTTGGAGATACTTCGAAGTGATAGCAGAAGGAGTTTCAAAAATTTCTAGAAATTTTGTTTGTTTATCTGTTTATTTAAACATAACGCAAAAAAAGTTGAACGGATCATCATGATTATAGGTATGTCGGTTACTTTTTACCCTGAAATAATGCGAGTGAAGTTGCGGGCGTATATTTGTTATTTATATGTAATACTCCATTAAATAGCTTTATACTCTGTTTCAGTACACAGCTCCAAATTATTTCAATGTTTCATGACAAAAGTAGAACAATTCCAACTCTTGTAGTCTAATGGGAAAAACTCATATAGAATTATAGCTACTATCTCCTTTGAAAGATAGGTACTAAAAATAAACCTAACCAATAACCCCAGTTAAATCTAACGGCTTTAGTGCAGGTATAAATTTAAATTGTTTAACTTCTTCAACCTGCGGCCATAATGTATAAAATCGCGAGATCGCAACAAGGTAGCTCTAACAAATGGTGGACATAACACTTTCCTACTTGGATATAAATTCACTGATCGTGTTTGTGGCCTTTGTTATTTTATTTTACTTAACTTTAGTCTTCGGTTCTTACTGGGTAAGCACGTTCTATCCTAGACCGTAATGACAGCTTACCATCAGGCGAACTACAGTCAAGTGCAAAAAAAAAGTTAAAATAAAACTATTGAGAAATAGACTTACATATTTCCAATTTTTTTTAGAACAATTTTCCATTTGTTTATGTACTAAATCTCTTTATGTACCCAATTTACCAAGTTAATTGATGGTATTAGGTTGCACTAACCTTATAGCACGGGACATTTACGAAACTACTGAAGTTGTTGCCAAAAATGCCTTATTCATATCTAATTAATATCTTTGTTCATTTGATAGGTATTACTGATTTTTTTTTCCTTTAACTAACAGAAAAGACAAACGAACATGCAAACAAACAAATGAATTCCGATCATTAATCAGCATTTGTTGGTTTTAAAATATTAATTTGAATCATAAATCATGAATGATTAAAGAATGAAAGTGTCCCGTTCCTTTCCACTTTTAAGGTCGGGTCAATCAAATAAACTCTGTGGGCATACAATTACACCCACTCACACACACATACATACACACATTTATTTTATCACATCATGACCGTGTGAAAAGATATGTACTTACATTTGATGAGTCATCAGACTACACCTTAAACGGGTAAAGTTATACCTTAACAATATTTTATATCTTAACCTTAAGTGTAATAAATATAGCTTGTAATTAATCAATGAAGTAGGAAAAATACTACTATGATTTATTCATTTTGGAAAAAATATTTCTAAATAAGGGCACAAATATTGCGGATATTGTTGCCTGTTTCGGATCATATACCATGAACAGAAAATTTTCAAATGTTTCTCGAACAAATGATATAATACCTATAAGAAAATAAGAATATATATATGATATACTTATTGCATTAAATTGCCTGATCAACTACTAATTGATATATTAAAATACTTTTAATAACTACATAGCCTAAAAAATAACCATAGAGATTCTAAGACAAGATACCATCCCATATTTATCCTATCACTCCCAATCTACCTAATTTGTCAAAAAAAAACAGTAATTACTATGCTATTAAATTAACACAACATTGTAACAGTAGACAGCTGGCTTCAAACTCCGCTACGTCACTGTACCACAGAGTTCACGACCTGTGCATTTTTATGCGCACACGTGTGTCCTGCGTGTGCGCATAAAAATGCAAGTATACCGTAAGTATTTAGCTACGACTTTATATCTAATAGACGCATTATTCTGATTAAAAGATTCGAATCACATATGTCAAATTAAGGACGCATCGCAGTGTTATTCCATGTTGTCATATCAGTACTTTTTTTTTACAAAAAATGGGTTTGCACTTGACCGTAATTCGCCTGATGGAAAGCTATCATTACCGTCTAGGATGGAACGTGCTTACCCAGTAAGAACCGATTCACTTCTTATCTACATAATGTAAATTTGTATTGTGTTACAGTATATATGTACCATATTATACTAAAAAAAATAAAGTAGGTAGTTTACTTCATCTTTCTCTTATTTATTAGTAAAATTGTTCATGGTTAGTTTATTTAGACAGATAACAATATAAGAACGATAAGCCGATTGGACCTCGCCAAAACACGGTTGTAATGACTACAAGCTAATATAACCGCCCAATACATTGAGATTGTCAAAATGATATATATTGAAAATTAGAAATCACTGGATAAAATACAAACTTATTGAAGATTGATGAGTATTTATGTATGTGTCTCCTACGTACATAGTTTATTATTTAGCAAGGTAAGTGAAACACGTGGGAACGTAGCAGTAGTGCCTCGTTACCTTCTCGGAAGTGTGGGTAAAGTGGTTCCGATACGCATTGTTATATTATTTTTACTCAGCTGACATAAAAAACTAAGTTAGCTCGTATGAGAGTGGCCAACTCTGGTGTCAGAGTTTTCAAATCTTCAATACAAGTTCTTGTATCAATTTTATCATGTCTCGAGTGATTCAATCAGTAAAAAGATAAAAGAATTTAAAATTTGTACAATGGCAATTAAATTTTGAAGGCAATCACAAGCGTATATTAGATAGATGTATTATAATGCAATGAAAACCACTATAATACTCGTAACGATATAAGATAAGATAAGATAAAAAGATAAAAATTATTTATTTCCAAAAACATTAATTAATGGTTTGCACAAATTGATACATAATAATTAAATAATTCATTACATTCTTGTTTGATAAAACTTAATGATTAATTATCTTAAATTATAAATGACGTGATAACTAGTACATAGTATATAAACTCAAATTTGATATTATTTATCGTAAATAAATTAATATAAAATTTTGTAACTCGCATAGAATTGATCAATAACTAATTATGTGCATAACAACGGACCCCGAACTAGGCCGAGACCTGTATCTCGGTGATCCAAATTTGAATTTAATTCCATACTTGAAATTCGCGCTTTTCCAGTAGAATAAAATGATTACAATAATTTTATAAAGACATTTGTTGATGTATGATGTGACTACATGAAACTATTCTACCATAGAAAAGTCACAAGGTTAACAATTTACTAAGTAGGTACATATCTTGTTCAAGACCCTTAGATTTGCTACTTGCTTTTACTCTGTTTTGTGTTGTATGTGTGTGTGTGTGTGTGTATGTGTGTGTGTGTGTGTAAGAAAGATCAGCTAAGCAACCACCGGGCAGTTAAGCTGAATGCCAGCCATGCATGTATTGGTGTTGATGCAGTGCTTGTCATATGTGTTGTGTCTGGTAGTATAGCAAGAACGGTATGTTTGCTACGGTACGTTTGTCCAGGGTGTGTCAGTCTCGCCTATCCCTTGCTTAAGACCTGTATTATAAACTTTGACCATACGTTCCGTTTCTTCCGTTTATTCCAGTAACTTTTTTTACAATTATTCTAATATTAGATATTTATTAATTTTAGCTGATTTCGACTTACCCATTTCTTACCATCGCGAAAATCCAAACTGCTTTTACTAATCTGTCACTGCACTTCCGTATGAGATCTGAAACGAAGAAATCGAATAATTAAACTCAAGCTCAAGTAAAATAAAAACTCATTGTTGTATATTACGATACAAAATCTAATACATTTTCTGAAAGCTGTTATATACCTACAAATACTATTCAATCAATTTCTTTCAAAGCTTCATTAAGATAAATTATATTACGATCGCAAATTAGGTGCAAGTTTAACTTAAGTAATTCGTTAACCATTAAAATACGCATAAGAAAAACCATTAAAATACGCATAAAACTTAATCATGTATATTTTCTTTAATTCCTATCGTTACCTAAGTACTCTAAGTTACCAACACAAATCGATTCTGAACTCAATCACTCGATTATGTTTAAGTAAATAAGATATAAACGGAATTGAGTATCGAAGTTTAATTGCGCTGTTTAAATAAACTGGTGAGAAACTGTAATTTTTATAGTAAATAAATAATGAATAAATATATATTTCAGGACATATCACACAGCGCCATCTAGCCCCATACTAAGCTTATGCTTGTATCATGGGTACTAGATAGCGGATATATTACATATGTACTTTTTTTGTAAATACATACTTATTATACATAGAAACGACCAGACTCAACACAAGTAATTACAAACTTTAATATCATAATTACTTGTGTCACGCGGGAATCGAACCCGCACCCCTAGATTAGAAGGCAGAGCCACTACCAACTAAGCTAACAGAGTAGTCGTAGTGTATAAATGGAAGTAAGTTATTATTTATACAAAGTTTATTACTTGGTTTGTAACTTATTTCAACATTAATAATCATACATAGTAATGGTAGGTTAATATCATGGTTTTAATATGCTGAATTGTCTTTTTGATTGATATACGTTTTTTTTTTCAAAAGAAAGAATCTTAAACTTTTAAAAAAATACAGATAAGTCCAGAATTACGGTTTTTAGGTATTCATATTAGAGTGTATTTCGATCACCATTATCCTTCCAATAACTTAGAACATCAAGCATAGGAAGATCATCAACATTATAATAAATGTTTAAAAATTACAATACAAAAAATTCATCACACAAAAAATAACTGTATATAAGTACATATTTTTGATCATACATGTAGTTGTTAATTTAGTTGATATTGTTGTGCTGTTTTAATTGTTTTTACGCTAAATAAATCTTATGGATTAGTATTCTATGTACAATACTAGCAAACAAATACAATGAATATCATACAAAAAACATCATCATTATCATATTACAGTACAATGATCGAAGCATGTCTTACTGTCGTGATACAAACTGATGCATATCGCCCAGTGACAAGATAAGCCTAATATACATAACAACAAGATAATCTTCCATAATACTCATGTAGCTATTATAATGTACTCGACGATTCAAGTTTTTTGTACAACAGTGATTTAGTCTTCTAATGAGGACGGTTTTTGAGCCAAGTTGTTTGTTGGTACTTGTATAAATAAGTACATAAATGTATATCGTAGTGTCATGTAAACTTATTGCATACTAGCTGTGCCTGCGACTTCGTCCGCGTGGTATAGATATTTTTGGCATTAATTCCTTGAATTTTGAACCGTTTTCGCAGCGCACGTAACGGAAGCCCTCAAAGATGAATAATTTTCCCCGTTTTTTCCACATTTTCCATTGTTTCTTCGCTCCTATTAGTTGCAGCGTGATGTTATATAGCCTAAAGCCTTCCTCGATAAATGGTCTACTCAACACAAAAAGTTTTTTTTAATTCGCACCATTAGTTCCTGAGATAAGCGCGTTCAAACAAACAAACAAACTCTTCAGCTTTATAATATAAGTATAGATTACACGTTGTGATTTTAGTTAATGCGAATTCAATATATGTATGTATATGTAATTTTATACAAATATTAGATTGTAAGTAAAAAGGCCTTTATTCAATAATAAGAAACAATATTTACACATATTAACACTAATAGAACTAAAAAAGAGTATTTACATCTAAACTAAATTTAAACAATCTACATGTGGTATGGAACTAAGAACGCTGGCTGCATTCCCACGCTGGATTGCTATAGAAATCCTTTGCGCAAGGAACCAGCCAGCAGATTGTAAGTTATGTGTAGGTATGTCTCAAATATGAGATACACAAACAAAAATCTTGTTTACTGACATGACATAAATATATTTTTAATATACCTCAAGCCTTCCAGGCTTTCATTATCAAAAACTTAAGAACACATTCTGATAAACCATCTCAAACCGTTTTTGAAGCACGCCTAATCAAATCCATAACAATAATCTGATTATCTTAAAATATACATAAAATCCAATAGTTGCATCTGAAGTAAACCGTGAAATAAAGGCAAGTAGGTATGTACAAGCAGAGAGTCACGTTGCTATGCTAATCCAGGTCGTGGTGAGTTTCCACGGGTCTATAATGAGCTGAAATGGACCCTGTCTTTAGCAACATGGGACGGCCGTGACTTGTATTCTACTTTGTTTGGGGAAATTAGTTTATTGTATACTGTTGAAAATTTCACCTCACTGTATTTGTACTAAACTGATTGTTGTCGGATACCAAAATGTGACTGAAATGACAATGTTAAAGGGGTAACAAAACCAAATTAAATTAGTTTTTTTTTTTCACCTAATATTGGAGCTGTATATTTTCAAAGGAAAATTGGGTACACAATCAGGAAAATAACAACGAAATTTCAGTATCGTTTTAATAAACCTTGAGAAAAGTAACTAATTTAACTATATCACAAACCATATAGTGCAAGCATAGGCCTACAACATGTCAACTTTACCTGCTGACTTTAGATTTTGTACCTTCATAACTGAACATGTCTACATCTACATCTTATCCCCAAGTTCATCGCCTCAGGTGCTACGTCGGTCAAACACGTGCATCAAACGGAAAAGCAACAAAACTTTAACACAAACAGATCGAAATCATCAAATCAATACCTTTCATCGGAACATACTTTCTGCCCCTCCCGATACGATCGCCGATTAAAGTGCCAGCTTAAATGGCAATTAATGTTATTAATTAAATACTCGTAAGATTACCTTCATGCGGTCTCGCATACATTCTCTTTGACCAGGTGTTGCCATGATTTATAGCTTTTAAACCAGTCTCTCAAAGGAGTTTTTACCAAATTATTTTATTGATTTATTTGCGAAATCATGAAGCATTGTCAGTTTTATCAATAGATGTTTATTTTATTGATGTGCGAAGTTTTTGTTTTGTGTTTTAACGGGTTTTGAAGCTGTTTCGATGCAAATCTATACTAATATTATAAAGCTGAAGTGTTTGTTTGTTTGTTTGAACGCGCTAATCTCAGAAACTACTGGTGCGAATTGAAAAATTCTTTTTGTGTTGAATAGATCATTTATCGAGGAAGGTTTTAGGCTATATAACATCACGCTGCAACTAATAGGAGCGAAGAAACAGTGGGAAACGTGGAAAAAACGGGGAAAATTATTCATCTTTGAGGGCTTCTGTTGCGTGCGCTGCGAAAACGGTTCAAGACATCAAACAATATGTATAAAGAGTTATTCCTCATAAAATGATCTAACAAAATGTCCGCGACAGTATATGTCTATCCTTTAAGGTTAACTCATTAGAACCGTTTTTATGGTAATAACTATTCCACGCGGACGAAGTCGCGCGCACCAGCTAGTGTGAGTATAAGCATCGGTTTATGACACCTCATAGAATTTTACAAGTCGTTTGCAACTATAATGGAATACGATCTAGCCGTTGATAGTTTATATGTGCTATAAAGCTACTATAGGATCTTGACTCCCGAGGCGGTCAATAACATGTTTTCAAATAATTGACGAGTCAATACCGAATCTTTGAACAAGTCTTTTAAGAAGGTTCATTGAATTCGCATTTAATTTTAACAACTTTTTATTGCCGCCCATACATATTTGAGCAAAAACGTAATCTGCGCGTAGGTGTAAAATATTCTCCAATCAGTTAATGAACAGTAATAAGTCGTAAGTACATCAGTGCATCAGTTTTCATACGTCATTTTTCCTTTAAGATGTAATCTGGTTTGTTTGCTTACTTATAACGATGGCGATAAGTACTTCTGAGTTGAGATATCTCCTGTAATAAAATCAGTTGTAAGCTTTAATAGAGACATTAAGCTTCGTACTAGTTTACAGGTCTCTAGTCTAGGGAAACTATTGTGAAATACTTTACAGCAAAGAGTTCAGTGAGCGAAGGATGCACAAAAAACGGTTTATATTTTACATTGGTGTCTCTTTGTGTAATTTAGATTCTTTTCCTTGTTTTTATGTCCATTAAGCATAAAATTTTGTACAGGAAAAATTTTACAACCTTACCAAATATATGTATTTCTTAGTAATTATATGGAGCAAAACTGTTACTGAGTGGTGGCCAAGAACATGCAGACGAGGAGTGGGTTGTCCGGCAGCGAGATGGGTCGACGACATTGTACGAGTCGCGGGTCCTTTATGGATGAGGTCTGCACAAGATCGACGCAGCTGGCACATTCAAAGAGAGGCCTATGCCCAGCAGTGGGATAGAAAAGGCTGTGGATGATGATGATGATGATGATGAAGTAGTTATAAATTGCCGTTCACCTCTTGCATATGAAGCTATTATTACCGCATCTGTGGCTTTTGTATTGGCTTATTTATCCACGAGCGCAGCTGCAAAAATTGTATGGACGCTACATAAATCATCTCACGTAGTTTTTTTAAAACTAAAACGGTTTTGCACTTTACCATAGTTTGCCTGATGGTAAGCAGAACATGCAATAAAGCCAATGATGATGATATCAAATAAATATATTAAAGCTACTTCATCCAAATCACAGCAGAGATATTTGGTAATGTTTTAGTGTCATATTTTAGTTTTTATTACTGTAATTAATGAAAAATTCTGTATACACAAAATGTATATCTCACGTCACAGGGTCCTCGATTCCTAGTGTGAGATGGCAGAGGATCCCAATGCACTAACATTATAGGTATGGCATATTTAGTTTATAAAGGTGTAAGTTTTTGAAATAAAGTAATTTTGTATTATAACCTCTATCAATTACACAATCATAGCCCCTGAGTAAATTTCGAATAGAAACGGCTTTAAAGCCCGTAGTCGTGACACCTCCAAAACAAAGCCAGTTACAGACTGTGAAATAATCCGCCCGGAGTTCGCGCGGTACCATCAATCACACTGGGATTCACGCGGAACTAAGGCCTAGTTCACATATTACTTGCTGGTTCTATTTGTTACTTTACAAAGCTTTTATAGTATGTACTAACTACTTTACAAAGTTTTGACTTTACAGTTGACGAATAAACAGCATCGTACGTTCAAACGGGCAAGTTATCTTATTTTAAGCAGTGTTTTGAGCAACACATATTTTATTGTATTTAACTGTAAATAAGTGCATGAAGTGAAGTTTCACTCCAAAGGAAAAAAACCGTTTAATTAATTTGAATAACCTTATAGTATGGATTTTAAACACACCTCTCAAGAAAATGAACGTAGGTAATTAATCAAATATTGTTAGTGTGTTTTCTCGTGCTGTTTAAGATGCCAATTTCTATCGGTTCTTAGATTTAATCTATGCCAATATTTTATCAAATTCAGCCCAGACTTTAAATCACTAAGTTTCACTCAGACACATTTTCACTTAGCTTGTTTAGTAATTTGATGTTTATCACAAGGATAACCAACTACTGTTTTAGCGTGAACTACGGACAAACATACAACCTTACTCACAAACTCTACAAACCGTATGATTAGTTCTACATGTGTCTAAGCCTAAGTGAGTGGTAATCTCCAGCGTGTGAACGCGGTCACGGCGCGAGCCTAAATATACCTATAAAGGCTTAGGTATATGTTGCAATAAGGTGGGAAACAGGGGTGATTTGCATCGGAGCAATGCACGGCGCGAAATATATACTACCTTGGGCTACGGTGTCGTCTGTGTTATAGTGATGATAGTGATTTGTGATGTAGTGATTGAATGCCTATTGCACTGGACTATTAAAATTAAAGAACAAAATAAATTTATTAATATTAAAAATTAAACTATTGATAAAAAATGGAAAGTCCATTTGGCTGTCGTGAGTAAAAGAAATGTTCGAAATTATTGATAAATAAATCGGGCCGAAGACAACAGAAAATATTAGAAAGGGTTGATATCGCTAACTTGTTTGTTATTTTGAGACGAGTTTTTATAGTAAATTAAAGTCGAAACACTAGATGTTCTAATCATCCACCACATTTGACTGCAAATTAATTAGAAAAAAATAAGAGATTTAATAAAAAGTTTTAAACTAAAGTTTTGTAAAACTTGATACTTATTTACAATTTTAGATAAGATAAGAAATTTACAGGGGAAAATGACTGAATACCTACCTATTATAATACTATGTTGTTATTATTAAATCTAATAGTTTATCGTCAGAAATAAATTGGATAAGTTTTCACCGTTTCTGCGATAACAGAGTCTACCTTCTCTTCCATACATTTCGCATCAAACCAGACAGCTCAATTTCAAACAAACCGTAAATAATAAAGATATTCAATCTTGCAAAATTATGAAGCAAGTTATCGTAAACCTAGTATTACCCTAATCTAGTAAAGTAGCTTAGTTTATAATCAAACTTAATGAAAACCCGCTGGGCTAAGAAATTTAAAGAAGTAAAATCGCAAAATCGATTTAAGATATTACGTTTAGAATAGCTTCTTTTGTATAACTTTATGCGATAGCTTCATTTTGATAAGTGATACTAAAGCTATATTTTTAAACGTAAAACTTACCTTTGTGTTATATTCTGGTCAACTATTTTTTTCATTCTTATAAGTTTCAAATATGTATATGTAATTGGGTTACTACTGCTTTACGTACAAAATATATATCTCTGTCTGTGAGTCGTATTTCCTCATGACTGAGGGTCGTGACTCCCCCACAGAATTAGTTCGTTAGGTTAGTTCTCTTGGGCGGATACATCGTGGTGGGCGCCCAGGTCCTTCCTCGGAAGACACATGTCAAAATATATATACATACATGTATGTGATTGTATATCGACTTTTACTAGATATCAGTTATACTTGTCAAGTTCTAAATGAATAAAACACACATTTCTGAAAGAAATCAAATTCATCATATATTTCTGCATAACTAACTCCAAAAAATAAAAGCAGCCTGGTCCCTTACATCGCCGTATCTCTGAATAAAGCTCAAGCCACACAAAACTACTTGTGAAGTATTTATCACATACTTATTCAAGTACATCTCATAGTTAATGATGATAGTGTACAGAATAGTGTTAGAAGAGACCGACTGGCACATTTATGCCATATCCATTAGGAAATACGATGAGAGGTGGGAATATACTATATATTGGACAAGCAAGATCTATGGAGCCAGGGGCGGATTTAGGGGTTTGGTAGGGCTATTTAGAAAGTTCAAAAAATCTGCTAGTCTTTTAGTGGAAACAAATATTTTTTTTCTTTATCTAAGATACCAGCTTTTCAGATTGCCAGCAGGTTTTATTTATTTATTTAAGGCTTAACATTTGTATGCTTAGCTTTAATAAATAAATATATAGGCTTTATGTGTAAGAGCTTCGTATTCTGAATAAATTACCTATTTATTATGTGAGTAAGAGTCGCATAAAATTAATATGTTGTCTTAAAATTTAGCTAATCACTGCACCGACAAAACATAAAGCTTTCGCTGGATAGCGATTCTTTCCAAGCCTTTATTTCTTAGTCACTTAACATTTATAAAAATAAACATATTCCTTTTGCTATTAATAAACACCATGTTTAGTAACATGTCGTAAAAAGTTGGGATATCTAATGTGTTGACATCAAACAAAATAAAACAGAACGACTGGCTAACAATACTAATACTTGAGTCACAAAAAACAACACAAATTGCCATCTCTGTCACTAAAGAGAAGCAAAAACGCGTTGACTCTAGGATTTAGATATAAAGTGATGCGACACTAGGAAATCCTATATGTACAGGACTGTACTCAGAACACCGTTAAAAATAACTTTAAAATCCTTATTTATGAAGGTTTGTGATGAACTTGCTATTAAATTAAAGTAACCGTGGTCATTAGAAGATGCTTCCAACGCATCTGTTTTGGATGGCATGACTTATAAATAAGGCTACGTTTTAACAAGTATAATAGTTGGGTTTTTTCCTAATAATTATTCTTTCCCACGAAGGATCTGACCTTCCATGATTTATTTGCACAAGAGAACTCTCTTAACGAATTGATTCTGCTGGAGAGGAGAGTCACGACCCTGAGTCATGAGGAAATATGACTCAAAGAGAGAGAGATTGAGAGAGAGAGACAAAGAGAGAAGGGGAGATTGTTTCCTATATATATTATGTGCTTATGCTGGGATGTGCTTTAATAAAGTTTGTCTATTTGAAATTTAGTAGTAGACCCCTGACTTCCCCTAAGTCCGTCCCAGCCAGTCACGCTCATAGACCCGCAGCTCGAGCCAGTTCGAGTTCTAATCGAGTTCGTTCACACGACCAAGTTCACGGTCGACTGTCTGACGCCTGCTAATGTATGGAGGATGAACACAAGTGGATACTTCGATACATGTATACTGGTTAAGGATTTATTAAAATGGATGATTATAATAGAGAAGTAAAAAAAATCTGCAGCTATCAATGATGGTAAAAGTAGGTACTTTATTTTATTTGCTATCTGTATTGCTAAACTCGTAATGAATTTCCTATGCATCCAAAATTCTTTGACCTCAAAAATAGCTTGTTTTTTTGTAAATAGTCGTAAGTTAAACAAGTTGTATTATCTATGGTTAGTAAGTTAATGAAAAAAGTTCACTTTAAACCATGGTTGCGGCCACATACACTCCAAAAAAAATCAGCTACGATAAGTACTGGCAAGTACTTTATTTTCTATTAAAAACCCATGTCAAAACTAAAAAAAACATTAAAAATATGTAAATACAGCAATAAAATACTAAAGATCTTCGTATAAAATGTGGCACCAACGTGTTAAAACAACAAATCAATGTGCAAGTGTAAGACAGGTCATTTGGTGGCGAACTCGCTGTGAATACTAATATTGTAGTGATTCAGGAACGAGGCAAGTTGCCCAACGGTTTAAGTATTTGACACGAAGAAATTATATATTATTATTTTTAATAAGGTTTCCTGAATTACTCAAATTAAAAAGGCAATATTATAATTGGAATAATTATAAATAATTATATAATGGAATAATTGCCAAACCCAGACTTTGAAGCTTCTGTGACTGTCGTATTACCTACACGTTTTTAAAAGAAAAATCTGACTCTCTATCTAAATTTTCAACATATAGTTAGATAGAATGTGTCACCCGAGTCACTGAAACTTCCATATTAAAAATACTAAGTCAAGTTTTGCATTTCTATATTCTGTGATCAAGCCTCCACAGTGAACAAAATTATTCATACGTCCAACCAAAGTTAAGACAACTTTGATTAATCGTATGAATAATTTCGTTTACTGATCTATGAGTGCTACAAATATCATTGAAAATTTATCATAAAATCTCTATTGGTACATATGTATGTATATGTGTACACTGAATACTATACAGCTATGTTATAAAGATAGCTATCCCACGATTTCTCGCACAAAGCCGAGTGGCTGCAGTAGAGCAGCTTTCTATCTATTGTCTTACACTCCCACGCTTCTCTCGTAGAAAACCGACAATAATTTAAATTGATTAATTTTTAATTGCATTTTCTGACTAATTAAGGAATTTGGAATGTTTAGTTTGGTTAGGGGAAGTGAAATTTTGGAATTTAAATTGGTCATAACATAAATATGGTAAGACAATTTGATTATTATCTTGGCAGTATATATTAGAAATAATGTACCTACTTAAGATTTTATTTACAATAATAAAATATAAAAACAAGTGAAGGAAAACTAAACATACTACTTCTAACTAGGTACTACAAAAAGGGGCACTTAGAAAATCTTTAGAAAAGCCTAAAGATAATCTAAGTGCTCCAGCTCACTACCAGAGGGCAGCGTACTACTACTTGTTATTTTTATAAATAATTTTATGTAAATAATACTGTAGCATATTTTCGTCTATACAAAAGACTTCAACGAGCTCTTCCCAAAATTGCTCGTCCTAAAACTTTATCTTATAAACCTAAAAACTTCTCCGTATCTGAAAATACTTACACCATTGAATTACTGTAAAATTTTACAAACTTCTGTTTAAAAAAGCAGTAACACTATTGTCCTATAAATATAATGTCAACGAGTAATTTTATGACCAACATAACATTTCGACACCTGACAAAAGCCGTCTATTATTTAATACCACACAATTACACAGGAAGTGTTATATACAATTCGTTATATATTTGTGTGATAGTGACTATATATAAATAGGCACAGGTTTAGTCACGCTATTGTATCTATTTCCTCGTTCGTTCATGATCTGACCGTGGACTGTGATCGATTTCAACTACGTCACAAATGTAAGATAAACGATAAATAAAAATGTATGAGTCATGTATTGTAGTAGCTTATGTATTTTACTAGTAGTGCCTTGCTATATTTACTTGCATTAACTAAAGAAAAAGTATATTTTGACAGTGTTTTAATTAGCTTCAGCTTAAGAGTAAAGTGCAAAACAAGACAATAAGGGCAATAAAAACAAAAGATTATACCTGTGTTAATCCTAACTTACAACTCGATCATTAACAAACCTTGAACGTTCCGTCATTCGGTAACAAAAATAAGTGCAGTTGAATATTTCTCCCAATAAAAAAGAAGTTTATATTATACTTATTCTGCTTTTTTAGGCAATATGGAAAAAAACAAATGCAGTTGAATATTTCCTCCACTATCACAGAAGTTTATGGATTTAGATTTTTAGGTATTAGGGACATTTCAAGATAAGTGAACAAATGCAGTTATATATTTCTTCTACCATCAAAGAAGTTAGATTTTGCTCTTCAATCTGCACCCTATCAATATGAAACCTCATCACCAACGCAGCTCACATCGCCAGTGGCAATCGCTCGGTATAATTGGCCGCCCGCAGGTGGCCACATCGACAGTTCACTCACGCACAGCCCAGGTGGTGAGATACTGGGCATACACCTACTTGCTGATTGTCGCTGCTTGCATTACGTGTGATGTGCAGCGATTGATTTGAGTGAAATACAGTGCAGAAAAAGGCCTACTTGTGAAATGACTATTAAATATCTGGTATATATTACTAAACTAGCTGTGCCTGCGACTTCGTCCGCGTGGAAAAGTTATTATGGGCATTAATTCTTTAAATTGTGAACCGTTTTCGCAGCGCACGCAACAAAATTTTCTCCGTTTTTTTTTTACGTTTTCCATTGTTTGTTTTTTGTTGTATAGTCTAAAGCCTTCCTCGATAAATGGTCTATACAACACAAAAAGATTTTTTCAATTCGCACTAATAGTTCCTGAGATTAGCGCGTTCAAACAAACAAACTCTTCAGTTTTATAATATTAGTACAGATATGTTTATGAGTCGTGTTTAGTTGTAGTTAGCAAAAGTGACAGAAATAATAAATTATTGCATTTCAGTAATCTCAATATTTTCGTGTATGTTCTTTGTCACGCTTGGAAGTTATTAATCTAATATGGAAAAAAGTAGGTACTGTATGTGGTATAATAGTTTTTACAGGGAAACAACAATACTTTGTGTATATAGCCATAATTGTCATATGCCATGAGTATCTAGTCTTGTTTTTGTTCTAGTATATTCTACCTTAACTAATATTATGCACAGATCCTACGTCATTTCACAACAACATATAGTAATTGTGACGTATCTTTAGAACAATATCTACTACATTCATATATCTACGTTCATTGATAATTCCATACTAATCTCGTATCTAATGTACATACATATGTATGTGTACCTAAGAATGTAAGTATATATCCACGTAAATGTGACGTGAACTAAGTAAACTTTAGTGTCATCGCTTACGTAGGATTGATAATCTAATACACACACGATAAAATAATGCAAGGTAATTTAGCATGTTTGCAGAGATCTAAAGACAGGTGCGATGCTTGTATAATGTTAATTTATTAGCTAAATATGACTAAAAGATTACTCATAAATTTCCTAATTTCTTATCAATTTTGTATAAAAATCAATTTGAAAAGTAAATACATATCTAAATAACCGATACAATTAGCTCCTCGCGTTATTAGTTGATGCCAATAAGTTCGTTTTAACGAATTCAAATGTAATAAAATATTGAGATTATCTGATACTGAATTTTGAAATACGTTTCCCGCCAAAAAAGTGTCGAACAAGATGGCGACTGCAAAAATGGCGCGAATGTCAGTTGGCGTGCACCTGCGCGCGCACATGCCGCGACACCCTCACACGTGCCATAGACAATAAAATTGATTTTTTTTCAGCACATTGCATTGAACAGATGTTTTTTGAAGTATAATGTTATGGATAAAGTATAAAGCTATATGAATATTCTTTAATATTACAGTGATATACTTCAGATAGGTTAAATATATCTATTAAAGCATCTATTTTTTTTAAATTGACATATCGTTCCATGCACATTTCTCTACCTCACATTTCTCTTCATAAGAAAGAAAATGCATATTTAACGAACAAAGTTCAAAGTTCAAACAATTACCTACAAACACCTCGCAAATAGCTTACAACTAAATTTCTTAAGCTAAAATTAGACGTAAACTAGGCAACGCAGCCATTTCTAAGATCATAAAGTAGGTTCTCGAGCTAAATTGCCTACCTTAGGAGAATGCGTTTAGCACGCCTGGTGCGGCTGGTTCACTAAATGAATCATACTTAGTTATTCAGAGAAAGGCCACGACAAAAATATTCAGTTGTATGATCCTGCGATACATTTAAATTAATAATTTTGTAGCGGCAATGTATGTCGTCCTCAACTGAAACATTGCTATTTTAACACAAAGCAATTCTTTATTTATGTGTATTTATATGTTTATCTATAAATTCACCATGTAGAAGGCGGAGATGATGTCCAACAAACGTTTCAATAATTTTGAAGCGAAGTTTCATAAATAAGTAGGTAATAGCAATATCATAGAAGTCTAAGTAATATAATACAAAGACTTCTATGAATTATAAAAATATTTGAATGTACTAATATAAAGCAAGGGGCCCGAAAGAGAAGAGAAGCTCTTTTGGACAAGAAACACGACTGACACCAATGGCACTTAGGGGAGGAGGCAAAGTCACTTGGCGTCTGACCCTATGTATGCTAAGTGCTTTAAAATTACACTTTGGATTTTGATAAATGTTTTTAATTGATAAAGTGATTCAAAAGGAAGGTTTATATATGTATATAAACGCGTGCGAAACCGCGGGCAAACACAAGTGTACTTATATAAAGCAATTCAGTTTGCGCATGCTAAGTCTATACCCTAGTGCTAACTAATTCTATGGCAGTACACGTAAATCCGTCACAGTTTACAGAGTTCGGATAATTTGGAATTACGACTTGGAAAGTGCCTGTTTGTTTGCTATCAACCGTTTTATTGGTCGAGAAATAGACAGAACTACAAACTAGAGAGTAAATTGTAGACAATAATGTTGCTTATATGTATTTTATTGCAGTTTATGTCAATATAAATTGAGCTATTCTAGGTACCTGTCTCGTAAGCTTCGAAATTCATAAAGTATATATGTATTTAAAATAATCAATTATTTATAAAAAAGATAAGTAATTGATTATTTTAAATACAAATACTTATTATTAAATTGATTTATTTGCTTCAACATAAGTAATGTGCTTCCATGCTTTGTAATATAACTATCAGAATCATAACGTAAATGTTAAATCTACAGCTTTTTATCACACAAATAAAACTTTATTTGCCAACAGTAAATTTAATAACCATTCGCTACATAAGTTCATTCAATATAATCTTATTTTATTGTAATTTCATTGAATCCCTTTAAAAGTCATTAACACTCTTATACCATTAAATTACATTTATATTATTCGTCCTACAAAACTTCACACTTCAATAAAAAAAAATAACAACCCATCACAGCATGCGCTTGGTTGTAAAATTATTTATACATATTTATTATGTACTGTATTAATGTAATGGATGTCATTTTATGTATTTTTTACCGACAACAGTTTCTTGTCGCTGTTAACGCCTTATAATTGAAATGACATTTTATTGCATTACTTATTATTATACATTATTTGTTAAAGTACATATGGAATTTAATAATAAAAAATACTATAAAGTATAGGCATTGTTTGAATGGGTTTACTTCTTATTTATTTTACTAAAATATCTATTACTAGTACATTTTCAAATCATTGTACGTATATTAAAAAAACTTAAATCAAGGAAAGACACGTATAACTCGTTGATATTTTATTACCTGACTCACTTTATTACCTGTGGTATTAAACACTATTCACAAATTGTAATGCACTTTCTGCTCGTTTTATACATCAGTAAATAATAATGACACGTAAAGAAGAGCAATCGACCTCTTCTCACGCGGCCTATCCCAGAACGGAATTCAAATATCGAATAACCAGCCGGCGCCCGCGCCGATATTAATTTACTTTAAACCTCCTTTTTTACTTTTTATGCTTTCCTTATTAACCTCAGTGGCGAAACCGTTAAACTGTAACTTAATATTCCATTTTCGAATTGTCGACAGTTATTGTGTTTGCTTTTACACTCGGGTGGCTAATTTGGAGTCGTTTCGTGTCATTAGTACCGCATTTAGCCGTTTAATGTTTACTTGAAATAATCTCTCTCACTCGGACTTTCTTTTTATTGCCATTTTTACGGCAACAAAATTGCATATCTTAATGTCACGGTAATCGTGAAATGCTAAAATGATAATGCATTACACTGCAATGGCTAATTAATTTCTCAGAAACAACAAATTATGCTATCACACAAAAATAGCACATTTTCACGGAAAATTTTCCTACAAAGCGCACAATAAAAATTGAATAGCAACAAAGCGGCTAAAAACTTACATAAACTGAAAACGGAATAACACGAAGACCTTGGACTTCGTTTGCGCCATAGCCGGCCACATTTTCACATGAACTGTACTGGAAACTTTGTTTGAGTTTTTAATCCATTGCGGCACTAGTAGGGAGTAGGTTCACAGAGCACTGTCACTGCGCGTGCGTCCCGAGCGATGTATGCGGCGGCAATGGGAGGGGCCGCGGCGGAATGCGGCTGGAAAGTGCCGGAGTAGGGGGTCCAGCGGAGCGTGACGACGAGGTACGCTCCGACACGTCACGCCAATTACCATGTTCCTTGATTATCATTCTTGTTGGGGCGTCTAAAACTAGCGCTGCTTGCCCATTCTCACTCTACTTGATCAATGAATTTGGGTAGCGATGTATCTACATCTATGTACATCTAGGTTACATCTAAGATGAAATTATTAGTAAATTGCTGCCAAAGCACTGAGAAACTCAGGGTTAGTTAATTACGAATAAATTAATTTAGATATAATTAAAAACAATAAATTAATAAAAATGTAGAACCAACCCACAGTTATAATAAAAATAATTGAACTAAAAGTCACGGATGCATAATTTTTATTGCCGATGCGTGAACAAAACGCATTACTGGCGTTTTCATGAAAACCGTACTTTGGCCTGAATGTTTCGTCTACATTTCAAAATTCGAGCACGACCGACGTTGCTGATAACGAAATAAGTGCTTATTCCTTTTTTAATAAACGCAAACTGGCAGCATTTTGTGTTCTCTTTTTAAAATGTAAAAACTGTATGTTTTTTACTGGTGACCAGAGGCAGGTGATAAAAACTAAATGGAATTAAGCCCGCATACACATAATGGGTAATGACGTGTCGCGCACTTTAGATTAGGTACGTACCAAAGAGGTTTACTAAAAAGTATAAAAAAATACTCACGAGTGGAAGCCATTTTCTGGTGCCTTTTTAGATCCATTCAGAACGTGTCTGTAACAAAAGTAAAGTATATTTGTAGTTATGAATCGCTAAATAAATAAAGTGGATGAAATACATCTGTACATAGAATACGTCAGCCGTTTGTCTGTGTAACGGCGCCACGCGTTCTAATGCAAATATTTTATGTAAACGTTTAAAACATGTTTTATTTTCTGAGCCGTCATACAATGATAAGAAAAAAGAATTTTTTGAATGCCTATAAATTGCATAATTCCTTAGTTTTACACATTGTGTCTATCTATGGGTCGCAAATGAAAACATTTCACTTTATTAATACAAGTAGGTACTATGACCAGTATCTACTAGGTATCCCTTGCATTACCTACGCAAGCTAGGCTCCAACAGTACCTCGATAAAGACCGTCCAGTCCAGCCCAACCAATTGTTAAGCGTCATTTCGCCGGAATGAAATTTATTGGTCCATTATCTGAGGCTGCGCAGGCGCCGGGAGCTACGTCAGGTTGCTTAGAATTAACTGCTAGTGAACTGCGATAGAGGGCCCTACCGATAAAGGAATATTCTATCAGGAAGTCTTTTGAAAGTACATATGTATGTTTTTTTTTTATTTTTTTATTTTAGTGTTAGAGTAGCCAAATCTAGTTAGCCATGTGTAGCTTTGCATCTGCAAAGAAAAATCTAGCATTTTGTCATTGATTAAAGGACCTAAGTGCCTATGAAGACTTCCCTACCCAACTAACCACCTTCAAAAGAACACAACTGACGTACTGAAACAATAATATAATGTGAAATACTCACAGATATTGCATACAGCGCCACCTAGCCTTATACTAAACAAACTCTTGTTTCATGTGTACTGGATAACAGATTTAGATACCTAATTGTTAAGTTTTATCTTACCAACATTGAATAGAATAGAATGTTTTATTGTACTGAAAACGTGTTACGTACACCTATGTTTTAGACCAATTAACAAATATTCTTCTCATGAATCGTATTTCCTCGTAACTGAGGGTCGTGACTCCCTCGCAGAATTAATTCGTTGAGTTCTCTTAAGCACATACATCGTGGTGGGCGTCCAGGTCCTTACACGGCAAACAATTATTAATAAGTATTTATTGCAAAGATAGTGGTAAGACCTATCCATTGTTGCAGTCGCCACCTCGTGGTCTGGAGATGGGCTGATAAGGCCAGGAAGAGAGCTCGAAATGATAGGTTCGACGCCCTCGGACCTGAGTGACCCTCAATTAACACATTGTGAGGTTTGTGGAATAAATGCTATTGTTGTGAAGGTTTCTTGCCGATTTGTAGCGGGGTAGTAAATTAATTAATAAAATATAATGTTATATGTTCAGAAGTCTAACATAAACATTGAAATAACTAACCAAATATAGAAACTCTGTTTGCAATACGGTTAAGTAAAATAAACGCTTTTTTTATTTTTTATGTTTAGAGGTCGCCCACCAACGCGGTGGGTTGACGACATTAGAACAACCGCAGGGAGCACCTGGATTCAATCTGCACGGGACCGGGACGAGTGGCGTACTAGAAGAGAGGCACATGCTCAGCAGTGGGCGATAACAGGCTGATGATGATGATGTTGACCAATGTTATGCGTCGCGCCGGTGTTAGAGAAAGTATGATTGAAAAATTAAATGACAATAATTTAGTTAAAAAAAATGGCATAGTATGAAAGTATGCTTTGCATGGTATTTATCTACAAGGTTACCTAGTGATATTCACAAAAACGTCATTGTAATCAAAGGCAAAGCTTGGACGGGAATGTATCACATATAAAACCTTTTTTAGTGTAAATATATAGGTATTATGTATATGTTTTAGCTATCTTAACTATTGTTCCAAACAATCCTATCAAAATACCATTAAGAATATCCCACAAAAATTACCATATTTTAGTTTCGAATGAGGTTGCTTACTAAACTAACCTTTCGATAGTATTTTGATATTGCAGTAAATTGCACTATTGAATTGCTATGGTAAGGAAGTTGGAAACAAACTATAGTGAGGCGCAACCAGGGGAGATGACTAGCACCAGAATTTGCTAAAATCTTTTCATTTATCGATTTTGGTTTTCCATAAGGGTTTTAAATACTCATCTTTTTTAAGTAACTAGAAAAAGTATTATTTTTTTTCCTTTCCATATGCATCATTATAGGCTTTTCATATTGTACCTATGTGTTTTCCATTAAAAAAATATTTTTCCCGAATGAAAAAACATGTACTTGACCATAAGCACCATTTAAGTGTAAAATATATTGTGCATATGATACTATAAACTATGACTATTTATTTTATATACAGTGTAGTTCATATAACAACAGAAAATGCTTTACCTATAACATTTCCAATACAAAATGACCAAATCCAAACTGATTTTCAATATTTTACTATAGCTCATTTATCCCCAACTTCCCCCTATCATAAAGCTAAGTCTAGTAACATTTACAATTTGGTTAACAAATCAGAACTTCATTAGGTGTGTTGGCTCGGTCGTGGTATCGCTGCGCCTGCGCCGATTGTTCGTAAATAGGCCTGAAACTACGCGCCGATAACGTTTGTAACAATTTTACTCAGTTTAACAATACACCAAGGGTTTGTAATATTGTGTTTAAATTAAAGGCTACTGTTTTGTTGTTTAATTGTATACTATATATTTCTAATAAATACTTAATATATGGTTCATGCTATAAATAAGGATACATATAAAAAAAAATTGTTCTCTTTCTCATAGTTATTGCTTAAATATTTTTGTTGGTATACTTTATTAAAAACTTTAAACTTGTATCCCCTATTTAACCCCTTTGAAAGTGCCATTTCTAAAATCCCTATCTTAGCGGATGCCTAAGTCATACCATCTAACTTCATGCTAAATTTCAGCCCGATCCGTCTAGTGATTTGGGCTGTGCGTTGATAAATCACTATATCAGTCAGTCACCTTTGAGTTTCATGTATTTAGATATTCTCATAATATGATTGTTAACAACCAAACCAAAATATAGGTATAATCAACAAATCACACCATTTCGATTAGCTACCATTACAAAACATACGATGTAGTTTCGATGTAAATATAATAGAGTAAAAAACATCACAGCAGTGTAGTTCGGTACAAATTGGTTGCTTTCAAAGTATTGTCAGCAGAGATGCCTTCATTTGATATCGCATTGTAAAGAGTAAATAAACAGGGTCAATGAAAATGTAAGTTTAGTTTAAGTGAACATGTCTGAAGTGGTTTTTTTTAGAATGTTACAGTTACATGGTTAGATAGATTTTTAATATATTTTAATTGGTCTTGTACATAATTAACTGGTATGCTTTGCGAATATTAGGATATGGAATTATTTTGGTAGATTTCGAAAAAGACTAGAAATTGAGTATTTACTATAGGTTTATATAAATTGCGTTTGTGCTGAATAAAGTTTTTGTCTTATTAATAAAACTGCGTTTTATAATACCAAAATATATGATCACTTGCCATAAATAACATTGCAATACCTACAAAATTTAACGTAGCCAAAGAGAAAGTAAAGCTATTCCTTATAACTCTGTATGTAACTGTAAAGAATTACCTAACTAATGGTTGAACTCTTTATCAATCATCACCTCAATGTGGCCATTGACGCAGCGATTCCATCGGAATGTGTTGCCTGTGTGTGTTACATTTGTAGTCTGTGAAATGTATTCGTGTGAGAAGGTGAGAAAATTGGTATGTGTTTGAAGTCTATCATTGATATAAATAAATGTGATCAACTATAGATAGGTAGATAACTTTTTTATTTGAAAAAAAAAAAACCCAAAATGGATTAAAAAAAATTAAAAGCTGACAGAATTGAGGCGCTTTTATAGTTTCAACAAAAAACCATTCGATTTTAGCAGTATTATAAATAAAGAGCAAAAAATTATTTACAAAATAAAATAAAGTTTGCAAGATATATTGAAAAATAAAACAGCAAAAAGGTCGAAACAATTTGTACCCAGACCGAGATAAGACCCTTATTCCTAACACAGTCATTTAGTGACGAGACAAGTTCAAAAAAGACAAAACAAGCGCGTTATTCTCGGAATTTCCCCACATTTTTAATTAGGAAGCCGCATTTCTCGTGTAACCTTCCGCTCTTCCTACCGAGTTCTGTTTTTGCACGAAAATGGCGGTCGGGATAGAATCTTTCTCACGCCAGAGTCATGGGAAGGGAATTGAACTAATGCGTTTCTTCGCTCTCTGACAGAGCCGGGCTGAATGCACACGACGCGGCGCGGCGGATCACAAACATAAACTATTTAAGAAGTAAAACAGGGATTTAGAAGATTATATAGTTTCCATTCAGGAAAAAGAACTAGTGAAGTTATTTCAAATCGTTTAAGTGGATAATAAAGAAAACACTAACATTTAAAAACTGTTTCTCATGAAATTAGTTAATTTCTTAAATAAAAATTGAAATGAGTTTCCAATATCTTCAAATTTAACTTCGTTTTTATATGTAGGTATTCTACTTACAAATGATATGTTTCATTAAGCCACAAAAGTCGTACTGGCCATTTAAAGATAAATTCGAAATTTAAAAAGCTATTCACGAGGCTTTCACGCTTTCTCACAGAGGAAAAAAATAATCGTCTATTTTGTAGGCTCCAATTTGAAGGCAAATCGGTAGAAACCGCAGGCAGTTAGGCTGCGGTAGAGAGCTAGGATAATTAGAGGGAGGTCGTTGACCTCCTGCGAAGCCTCCGTCACTTGTCACTGGCGAGATTGAAACAACTTTACTGTGAGAAAATAATGTTTATTTAAATGCTATTGTGTATCTTCTGTTTCGAATAATGGAGATGTTTTGTCCAAATGAACGTACATATTTAGAGTTTAGAAAGATTTAATTTAAAAATCTTTGTTTTAAAATTATAATGGTTAAATACGGCAAGAGTACTGCTTTATCAAATAATTTATTAGAAAAATATTACCAAACCAAGTTAACCAATAAAAATACTGACTAATTAGTTGATGGTGCTGAAAAACTATTAATACTTTATCCAATGAGCCAAAAAACTTTCATATAACAAAAAATCAATAGAGTCAGATCTATCCACGCACAGGAATCTAATCTCAGGTTTGGTTCACACGACGTTGTGATTACAATTATGATTTACGCACCCATTGTAATAGCATCGGTTACGGTAGTGTATAGTAGGACCTAGATGACTGACAACTAGATAAGGTTGGGTTTTGTTTTTTTAGATTAGAAATCCAGGGCCCTATGGTATAAAATAACAGCTTACTTATCTATACAAATATTATAAAGCTGAAGAGTTTGTTTGTTTGTTTGTTTGAACGCGCTAATTTCAGGAACTACTGGAGCGAATTGAAAAAATATTTTTGTGTTTATTAGACCATTTATCGAGGAAGACTTAAGGCTATATAACATCACGCTGCAACTAATAGGAGCAAAGAAATAATGGAAAATGTGGAAAAAACCGGGGAAAATTATTCATCTTTGAGGGCTTCCGTTGCATGCGCTGCGAAAACGGTTCAAGATATCACAAAAATACGTATGAAAGAATTATTTCTCTTAAAATAATCTAACAAAATGTCCGCAACAATATATGTCTATCTTTTAAGGTTAACGCACTAGGACGGTTTTATGGTAATAACTATTCCACGCGGACGAAGTCGCGGGCACCAGCTAGTGAGTTATAATCAAAGTGAGTAAGTGAGTTGTATTCCGTAGATTACATAGACTTCAATTAATTTTCCAAATAGTATTATTTGACAATTTAGATTGCAGCATAAATGTATGCTAACTAAAAATACAAAACTATTGTTTTTGTATCTTATAATATTAATCTGTACTTACTAGATAAAAACGAAAACTTAAAAGACTTTATCGTTATTAAAACGAGCAGAAAAAAAGTTATTAAAACGCATACTTTTCATTTCATTTTTCATTTTCATACTTAATTATTTATTTTAAATTCAATTACATTCAATCTATGTTATAACTTCCAGATATACTTATATTTTATAATACCGAGCTTTATAAAAACTTGGGTCACGATGTGTATTTTTGTTGTATATAACAACACTAATAAGTTTTCTGTCCACCTTATATTCTCCTTCATCCAAGCCTCACTACCACAACTTCGATCATACAAAACATGATTGGCAATCAACATCATCGGCTCCCATTCACAATAGCCTGATAAAAAACACTTGTCTACATTATTTCACTTTGATTATGATTATAAGGCGCTTATTAGGCCAATTATTGGATGGATAACATCCATTGTACACGTAATTAGCATAGGAACGTGGGAAACGATGTCGGCTTCCTTTTACGAACGAATTTTCTCGATGTAGGCATTGTTCGGTATTATCATTTAGCTTGTATTATTTGCCTTTATGGTAATGTGCGGTGTAATTTCACTCGGCTTTTGTCTTTAATATAGGCATAATATTGGCATTTGGCTCCGTATGGCTTTTTGAATAAGTGTGCAGCCATATCTAAGTGAATCAGGGGTATTGAATAGTATACAAGTTGAACTTAAAAATGTTTATTTTACTAACAATTCTTAGTCGTTTTGAATATTTTTTGCAAGGTTTTCTATATTGAATTCAAACGATGGCAATGTGTAAGCTTCAAATCATATAAGTGTATTTGATAGTGATATAAAGACAGTTGGAATAATAGAACTACTTTTACTATAAAACCTATAACAAATAATAAAACAAATCTCGAAACCTTTTTAATTTTTAGTTTATATTCAATCGAGACAAAACACATTTTAAAACTATTATATTTATGTAACTTTAGTCCTAAACGCAGCGAGCTTGATGGACACATTTGCAACGGGAACGATTAAGGGCGGGTTATTTAGTTAATATGACATGTAGTTTTATTTGACATATAATTATATGATGTTTTATTTATGAAATAAAAATAAGATTAATTAAACTAGACATACCTACCATTCTAAGCCTAAATTCATTCCAAAATTATAAAATGGTCCAAAACTCCCATGTCGTGCGTCCATAATGACAGAAAATGTCTGTTTCCGCGGGCGAGCGTGTAATGAATATTTAATTGCGTGGAAATATTTGAAGAGTTGCTTTGTACCTAATTTGTAGCTATTAGAAAAAAAAGTCTAGCTCACGGGGTTAGATACAATGTTTGATCATATAAATGTGGTTTTAGGAGTTCCTAGATATACCTATCTAGATATAGGTTTACTATGTTTACTATGCGTAGGTTGACAACCATAAACAACAGATGGGAAGATATCTGTATATTGTGCTTTAACTGTTTTACTCGTAGAAAGATATACCAAAAAATATGATTTTGTTATTATTTTTATCCCCCTGGTCCATAATCAGCCCATAACCAATAACAAATACCATAAGTATAAAGAACGCATAGGTACATATCTACCAACTTGATTGAATTTTCTTGTCGATAGGTACAATTAACTTGTTCTCATCACCCAATAATAAGGCCGCGATGACGTTCACTATGTTCAAATTCAATAGCTTTCACTTAATTTAATTTTCTTTAAACCTCAATTTGACTAAATTATTAAAGTCGAGACCTCCCACAAAACAAAGTAAATATTAAAATCTATTCAATGAGAACTAAATCATACAGTTACTGTTACTAACAATTCTCAATAAAGTCATTTCATAGTTTCGGATTGGAATCATTTATTTTACGACAGCACATCACTATTTTATTACATTTTGTATTACAAAGAACATGTAATTGGCTAGATGGGATGTACAGTACTGGGTCAGTAGATATTCTGTTAGCTCCAATTTGGATTGTAGTTTTCTGCCTTTTTTTAAAAACTTTATTTACAATAATAAAATATAAAAACAAGGGTAGAAAAACTAAACATACTACTTCTAACTACTACAAAACTTTAGAAAAGCCTAAAAATAATCTAAGTGCTCCAGCCCACTACCAGAGGGCAGCATGCCCAGCATACTGGCCGCATTACCACGCTGGATGGCAATGCTGATACGTTTTCTGCTTAAAATTTTTATTTGCGATTATTAAATTAGACAAATTATATAGTTACAGAGTATGTTTCGCGTTACGTTCAGGTATTGTGAGATGATGGATGATGTAAATTGTGTGACGGTTGTGTGTTACAAAATCTATGGCTACAAGTATCTAAGTGTCTTTTAAAATAATAACATAGCGTCCTTGTATTATATCCAAGAAAAAATTGGCGTCATTCATGCCATTCTCCTCTTCTCCTCTATTTCCGTACGGTTTTTTTACAATGTACGGTCAGGAGAAGGCGGTTAAGTGAACATACGGGCAATTTTTTTTGGTATGCGCTTAGGTTATACAAACTACTACTTTTATGAAGCAGCAAACTTCATCTGTAGCCCAAAGAACATCCTCTGAGTCATGATGGTCATATCGAACGGTCTGTCATTTCGGTAACGGTAAAAGGAATGGATGACTTTGCATGATTCCTTTATAATTGAGATCGACTCTAATTTGAGTAACTTCCTCCCGTACTAGCGCCAAGAGCATTATGTTATTTATTGATTGAGATAGATTTGAATTACATGGTTTTATAAAACACTTTAGGAAGTAGTTTTGAGTAATATTGATTAAAAATGACTTAGCCTTTTTATTCAAATAGTAATTATTGGATATGATAAGGTATTAAAATTCTATGATCAAGAGAACCAAATATAATCTAAAATATATTTTGACTTAATCCACGCCGTTTGGCATCTTTTATTTTAGTAAAAATATCATGCATTTTCCAATTTGATCTTAATAAAGCTCCACAAAATACAAAACAATACAAAAAAAATCTCCCATGAACTTCAGAGACAGCTATTCACGTTTCTATGTTTTCTATTATCAAATACATTTATTTAAGTCAATAAATTGTCCCTAATAAAACCTTTGCGTTTGCCTAATCTCAAACTATAATTTTATAACACAGTGACGTCATCATCAGTTAGTGTGTAATACACTTAATACCAAGCTCAATATAACATGTAAACTCTCCAGTACATTTCCTACAAGGCACCTAAACATGCCTTACCTCTAATTCTGCTATAAAATAGGTCTAACTCTAACATAACGCCTCCGGACGTCTGAGTGGATGTTAGAGCACTAGACATGGTCTACAAGCTCTTTAGAGCTGGAATAAAGTTGTAACAAGTATGTAACGACACTTTAGATATTGAATAAGAAATTGTGATATATGGTCTTGTATTATCTGGTGAAATAGGTTTTAAGGCTTGGTTTATTGGCTTTTGAAAATTATTCATAAATTAATAATTATGGATGTGTCATCCATTATTGTTGAAGTTTGTAAGTAGGCATGTGTGTAATTTTATGTTTGTTATATCAACGAACTTCCTGTTGAACTTAATATTGAAATCATAATCATCATCATCATCATCCCTTATCAACATATTATATAATAGGATAAAAACCGTAGAATATACGGGCTATTTTTAGCGTGAATTAATTCAGGCATGAACTTGGAATTACGCTTGATAAAATCTTCGTTTTCTTTATCCCCGTTACATATCCCTATAAAGAATACACAACAGTCAAACTACAGAGCAACAATAATTTTAATGTACCAACAAATGCTCGTAACTTCAACTAACAACCTACTAAAACCTACACAACAAAAGTTACACATAATTTTATTCTGATTCATGTAAGATTGAATGGATAAAGCCTTGCTCCCTTGGAACAGGTTTGAAGCAAGTGAAGTGTTATACAACATCGTGGAGACCGCCGTTTCCGCACCAATGTATAAAATTATATTAATGTAGGTGTACTTGGGAATAAATGTACAAAATATTAGTAATAAGCAATATGACTTCAATGACTGTTCTTTTTGCGATGGATGAAATAAAGTATGCATATTGTACTTAATAGCATAACAATGTTATTTTCTTCAATACAAATTGATATATACCTATATATTGAATACGTATTGAAAATAGAAATGTATAAAATTAGTAATCGTCTTGCAAACTATACAGCTTTGTAAAACCTACTCTTTTCAAAAATAAAATATGTAACTTGTAATACAAGCATAAAACAAATCATTTTTAATAGTTGCGATTCATAACTGACCCTGAATAATTATTGTTCAAACTGTTAAAATATCTCATGTGCGAAAATCAAATAAATTTTAACAAACACTATCTCAAAAATTCAATATCATCTTTCAAAATCTCTCCAATTCAAACTTCACGATGCAGATCCAATATCACATTCCCACTTGATGAAACCATCTGATAGTATTGAACTGCATCAAAAGTAAAATAAACATTCATATGAAATAAAAATGTAAAGAAAGAATATGAGTTCTTATGCTGTATCCAAGCAGATGCAGTTAGAGAATCCGTTAAAACGGTCTCAATGTACTCGCATATGATAACTGTTTCAAACCAAGCATGTATCCATTTACTCGTACAGAGAGAATTTTTGCAGTGAAACATGATATATAAATGAAGTGTGATGCAAGGTTTGGTACTATAGATGCTATAACATCAAAAAGAAATGCTTTAAGAAAAAAACACAAGATTTTGTTAAGTAATTTACAACAAAACTTGTTTTTTTTTTGTTGTTTATTATTTCATATTTTCTGCACGTATTAATCAACGTATGTATAAGTAATTCCCAATGTTACGTATGAAATTATATAAAATCTGAAAAACAATTCTGGCAAAAATAAATTTGCCTGATAATAAATGTAGCTGAGCATTTGAGCAATCAACGTTTTTGTCAGGAATGAGTCATTTCACATATCTTATATTTATTTAAGTCGTTTTGAAAATTAGCACCAGGATAGTAAGTTGCAATGACAACTAGTGTTAGGCTAATGTTGACTGTAGACATGTGTGCTTTGCTGAATGGATATCACTGCAAATAGCTTTGATAAAATACTAAATAAATCAAAAACTTCTGGAAACTAAACTATACAGAAACAATAAAGAAGAAATCATTAGATATTTTACATTAAAATAGTTGCGTTGTTTAGTCCTTTCCATCATTGTCACACTAACGAGTTTCTAAAACGCTTCGTATTTTAAAATTATTCCATAAGTACCAAAGTAATCTCATTAAACAGCTAAAAAATAACCATAATGAGTATATTCATCATTTCTGGTAAACTTCGTACTGAATAAACCTGTAAGTTAGGTCCCGACGACAGCATCTAGATAATGATCTGGTACGTCTAGTTTTATGCCAGTAACTGGCTCAAGTATAACATACCTACAGTAAATGTTATCAGATGGAGTTGTCGTTAGAATACTTCGTATGGGAGGTCTGGCCCTTTCAAGGTTATACCTTTTTTTTACGTGGGATAGGTTTACGTTTGACTACAGCCTGCCTGATGTTAAGCATTGCTGCAGCCTGGGATGTAACACGTTTACCTAGAAGATACCTATTAACTCTAGATTTGAAAACCCCTGGATTGTAGTTTGCAGGAAACACAGCTTCTGGTAAAGTGTTCCAAAGCTTTGCCGTCCGTCCTACTTGTACCCTTACAGTACAACCTAAGTACAATTTAACTCTTTCATATGTTAACTAAGTCTATTTATAAGTATGTAGGTGTCATACGATTTCGAAGATCACTTTTGGGTGTTTATTTGGGAGTTAAGCTATACCGCAACCGACAAAAGCCACCAACCAAGCAAAATTATGTGTAAGCACTTAGATAAATCAGCTAGAAAATCGAAATTTGTGTATTTTTTTGGTTATTTTACACTATCAAACAAATATTACTTCAATCCAAACAATCCAGTCATACCTACTATTCTAACGGAAGTACATTTTTCCGGCCAGTTTTACAAGGTCTATTGTTTCAAATGGCTACTATAAATATACATATGGGTACAAACTGTTAAACAAACTTCACATTTCCATTAATGGCTGTCGAAACAAGCTGAGTAGACGCAGTAACTGTACTAATTTTATGACTCTATTATAAAGTGAAGATTTATTTACTTTGTGTTACATCTACAAGAACAGAACATCTTACTGTCTTAATATTTAGGTATAAAATGTTAAAATTCCTGTAATATATTGTTCGTATGGCATAATCAAGAAAAAGGCTTTTTGATTACAAAGTCAAAGAAATACAAAAACGATGAAATAATCCTGATTACATAAGTGATAAAAATCACCCTAAACTTTTAGCGCATAATACGAGTGTGTATGTATGTATCTACTTTGGGTCAGACCGTAGAGTAAGTAAGCTGATATTGATTAATTAAAATCAAATCAATTATAAATTTATTAACAGTACAGTTATCCATGGTAGTACATTTATATAGGTTTAATTAGATCAACACATTATTATAAATACAGAACAAGATTAAGTATGTGCGCTTCCAATGAGCCCCGTTTGAATTGCGTTGAAAATTCTTATTTTTAACAATTTCACTAATAAATTAAATGATATAAAAAGCAAACCAACAGTAATTTGCAATGAGGTAACTTTCCACAAAGGTTAGTGATAGTGCATTCCTATAATCAATCAATCCGACTGTCCTAGCGGTGAGTATCAATGCATCGGCCGACTCTGATAAGATACTATTGTTATTAACCTTAATCAATTATAACTGTATCGAGACCCAAGGTTATTAATTAGACTTAGATAGAGCGCTGGGAAGTTCTAGCTACCGTTACGATAATCTCAAGAGAAGTGGAAACTGTATAATTATTGTCCAAAATGGAAACTAAATAAGGTTCACTTTATAATTCTAAACTTATTTTTAAGATACGAATGTGATTTTTATGAAAAAAAAGGTTCTTTAGTTACAAGCATATAAAAACTTAAAATATGGTAATGATTGTGTCTTCCACGTGGTTTAAAATAGGTATATACGAACATAACATGCAACTAGCGCATGCACCATTACAGAACAACAATGGACTCCATTCAATATGAGGCCACTAACAAAAAATATAATAGACGCGAAAGTGAAGTACTATGCAATATCCGCTAAGGAATTATAAACCATCACTCGACAATCATCACTCGGACAAAGGGCCCGAAACAGTTACTGGCTGTTGCAACCGACCAGAATAAGACCGTGTCATTATAGAGCAACCAATTTACATTGACCTCCTTCCCTTCCTTAACACAGAATATAGACAGACCTATCATGAACATGGCTCATAGAACAGTCTCGGAAGGTCTAAACGAACTGGACGTGAACGAATCTCAAGCATTTGTGGTGGCCACGTAGTTTCTCCCAATTACATCGTCTCTAGCCCGCGATTGGCCGCTTCACGAAGAATCCGGCCTGTCGTGACTGTGATAAAAAAAACTGACGCAAATTGCCGATACGCCTCGTGCACACAATTTCATGCTCCGACTTCTCAAAGAACAGTCGAGATTCGTCATATTTTCAACAATGCCCGAACACGAAACTCGATGCGAATCCGACGTAGATTAAATTAATTAATTGCCCAGAATCTGGCTAATGATTGTTTAATGCGTGTCGGAAAAAGCTACGAATGGTCGCCAATTAATTTGGTTGTTCTAATTGATGTTTAAAGACTGAGAGGGCGGGCTTTCCAGTCTTGGCCGGTGGTTCTGGCCGTGACAATGATCTTGCGCGTGCGCACATTAGTGTGGAAAGGTTATGAGAACGGGACTGCGGCTCTTAGTCAGGCCATTTGCCCAGCCCCGCCTCCGAACAGCCGCCAGAACTCGTACAACCTGCTGAACTATCTTTAGTGCTCGTCTGTTTCTAAAGTAATTTTATTTGTAAGTACTATAATAGTTGAATGGCCCTTGTTGGGTTTCGAATGACTTATAATGCTCTTGAATATAATGGATTATGCTTTCAAACATTTGAGCTACACGTTCAAAAGGTTACAAGATTCACATAAAAGACAGTACTATACGTTTTGCTAATAAATATTTAGAGTAATCAGCTTGTACAGAATTCAACCCCTTATAGCATGGCATAGGAAGTGGTCTCCCTGCCATCCTCCTGGTGATGTGGTCGGGGCTCGGAAGTGGTTCCAACTCCAGCCACGGCCGAGGCTCCGCAGCTTATAAACAGTTCATTCAACCATGTTCGTGAACAATGCTTAGATCGTCGAGTCATCACATCGCTGCTCGATTTGTCGCGGACCACGATCTTTTTTCACGGTTTTTAGGGTTGCCACTGACCAATATAACAATTTAAAAATGTTTACTGCTAGGTAGGTATATTCAAAAATTTTCTTAAAATCCAAAGGTAAAGAAGTACTGAGAGTAGGACCAATTTCTTCTTTCAACACAACGCATAGTTTCTTTTTGAATCGCATTGATAGAAACTATCGTTTGTTAGAAACTATTATTAAATGTAATCAATTAATACACACATACTTAGAAACAATCATATAATACCACGTGTCAAAATTACTAATTAATTAAAAAATGTACATGGATACATAGCCTTTCGTAAAAATATAACAAAATTAAGTGACAGGCAACCCTAAGACCTCTAGTGTTGCCTGCTCAATACTTATCAACTGCGATTAGTTCCGCAGACACGAATCGACTAGAAATCTCCTACCGAGTTATAGCAACTTGTGGCGTTCAATGAATTTGTCTGTGAAGCGCACTCTGTAAGAATTATAATCGTAACTGGTAAAGATAAATTGATTGATAGACTTTTGAATCTATATGGCGCTGTACAAACTACCGTAAAAAAAAATCGGTAAAGTAGATGGTACCAGACCGCGAATGATTACTTGGAATTAGTTAATTCTTAAAACAGTCAGAAAACAACAATACTTAAGTATAGTAAAATACATGTAGGTACTTAAATTTCTGCGTGGAATTGCGACAAAGTTTGATATACTTGTTTCAAGAGAGAAAATTTCAGAGATTATAATACTTATTAATCTTGGATGATTCAACTTTGATACTAATAAACAATGTATTCGAAGTATGTGACACACAAGTAGCAAATATATATACCTATACTTAAGTTTTTACTAACAAAACTAGATCTATTTTAGTTGTCCAATAAAAAAAAATATTATAATTATTATAAATAAAGTAAATATTGATTTTTAATCTAAAATCGTTAAGTATTAATTTAAACATGTCAGTAATTTAAGAACTTATAAATATTAAATTTGACAGAGGAAGTAGCCATGACCTTGTTGATTGGAAATGCGAGTTCAAAGTTTTATTAAAGACGTCCGCACAAGGTCAAGTCCAAGACTGCTCACAATAACTCGAATAGATAAGCATCTAGTGAGAATCTTGACAAATTCAAGTTTTTAAGTATTTTTTGTATCCATATTTAAGATTCGCTTCGAGTCTCTTGTATTGCGCATATACTTTATAGGCTCTGCCAATGAATAAAATGTATAGGTTATATCTCAAGTTATATCATATTGTATCTTTAACAAAATAAGCAACAAAGACTGAATGGCACACAATGAAATAACAAAAATCTCAATAAACAAAACAAAACTGTAGCAAATCCGCAAAAAGTTAACTAGAAATCTGTTCTCGCAATAGATATAACAAAACGTACAGATAGAGGAAAACAAACAGCAAAAATAACCTCAATTTCCAAATTCTGTAAAGTCACGAGGTACCGAGCGCGGTAGACCGGAGCCGATGGGGAAAAAACTAGCCATTCTTTTGATAATGTAAGTACCTATCCATCCACTACATAACGCCTTCACTGACGTACAACAACTATCTCTCTTGGTGGATGGAAGATTTATAGTCAAATACCAAACATGTCGCGCGCGTTTTGAATAGTGATGATAGTTTTGATAAAAGAATCATAATCGAATTCGCTAGCTTCAAATGTTTATGCAGCCACATTGGACGAAATTAGGAACAAAAGTTGAAAGTATATTTCTAAGGACTGCTTCAGGATTACTTTTAGCAATAATATTGATATTATTACCGCGTGTTATCTGGCATTAACAAGTCTTACAAGCAGTCATGTTGGCTTTAGGACTATTCTTCCCACAGATCTAAAAGTTGATACAGCAGCTCCACCTGAGCAAGCCAGTGGAGCTGGAAACCGGTGTGGGCTCGGAGCTCCGACCGAGGAGGCGGCAATACACCTAATGATCGTAATGAACTTGCTCTACTCCGAGTTCCGACCAACTTTACGACTAAACATTGCAGCCTTTAGGATACTTTACAGGGGATAGTAATTACTAAAGCATTGGCAACTAAATTGCCAGATTCTGTGGGGTAGACCAGTTTAATTGTCTTCTTTTTGCACAGCTTTTAATTTGATCTTCTTTTTGTTTCGTACATCTTGTTAATATGGTTTTCATTTTATCTTCTTTTTCTTCTGTTTATTTTTTTGTTATTATGTTGTTTTGTTTCTATAAATTTTATTAAAACACACAAAATTAAACTATACAATAAAAACTTAAACTACTTCTAAAACTAAAATACTTAATCTAAAATGCCCGTACTAGAAGGGAAGGTCCCCAAAATGCTGGCGGCATTTCCGCGTTGTATGGCAATGCTCACCTTTTGAGCAAAGTAGCAGCCAGCATTCTGGAGACCTGTCACTTCCACCAAACGCTTGGCCAGGTCCCGATACAAATCCAACGCAGCTGGACCCCACGGCCCCAATGTCTCCACCGCAAACGGCACAAACATATAAACGCGATCGAGTTTTGAATATTTATGCCGTTATTTTATTTTTTTTTTTGTTTGTTTAATCAAATGTAGTTAAAAGTAGGTAATTAATGAACCTCTTAACCAATCGTTTCTAATGCTATGTGGCACCTATTCCATCGATAAATTCACTGTTATATATATAGACGTTTTATTCACTTATCGTTACATTAATATTATTATTTTATCTAATAACTAATACCGTGTGCCAGGCATTCACTATACGATTTTTTATTTAATTGTTGCATAGAATATTTAAAGATCTCTTCGCGTGTTATGGTTCACATTTAAATATGAATTTTCAAGGAATCGTTTCATATCACGATTAAAATCGATTAGATACGATATACCTAGAATTGATTTGGATGCGTGCAGTGATTGTTAGATCTTTTATTCACAGATTCAATTTCATGGATGCTAATTTTAGACAATTTAGCACTAACACGAACTAGACAATAGACATGAAACACATTTGCGGGTATTGTAGCATATTTGATTATAAATGATATTATAGCTTCAATTAAGTGCATGGTTTTTAAACTATAAATATATGATAAATAAACAATGAAATACCTACTTGTACACAGAAAAATATATTCTACAAAAAATTCAAGATAAGGTAAGCCGATTCTGAAAATTCTACAATAGAAGTAAAATTCGATACAGAAAAGAACAATGACCTAGATCCGACGATGATAACTATCGAAGTTGACGCATGTGTGGAATCGATAAGTGCCGGCGTACGTATGTGGTGCGCACACGCAGCCGCCGCGTTATCGCACCAATATTTACACAGTAACAGCCACACGCGAAACTAGCGACCGTGTGAACGTGAGCTATGTAGCTTACTAATTGTATTAGAGCCCTTCTGAGATCTCGAAGGACTCGGCTCAAAGGCGAGCTCTTTCAAAAGAGCCTTATTCCATCAAAGAACATAAAAACTATCATACCTATTCAACGGCCAGCAGCTGCATTGGAACGGAACGGCAGATGCGCGCGCGCACGGACGGATGACGCGGACGCTGTTTCACACAGAACCGGCAAAAATGCCAGCCACTTTCGTGGAGCGGACGAGACGGGAAAAGAATATTGAAGACTTACCAGCGAAGCACGAGAACGTGGTCGGGCAGCGGCGCACTCACAAACAGCACACGTGCCCGGTGGGCGCTCGCGCACCTGTCGCGGAATGACTGGCCATTTCCATAAATGAGTCGAGTTCGTGTGGAGCGAGGCGCTCGCGCCGCGCGACGCGCCGCGGCTGACTGAGTGGCGCTCGGCGCGCTACCTGCGCCCACCTGTCCCCTCCCCTCCACCAGGAACTGGATGACACTCCAAAACAAAGCGGCCAACAAAGGAAGTGCGGCGAGTGTCCGCACCGGGCCCGCTCCCGGGGGCTGTCGCTGCCCCGGCCACCTGACTCACGCGCCGGTTGCCTCCACTTTACACTCTGACACAATCGCCGACTCTTCAGTTTCATTATTGGGCTCATTATGCGCAACACAATTGGAAGATGACGCCAAAAATGCTAATCGAGTTAGCGATAAATACAAACACAAAGAAAGCGTCGTGGCTTGCTGAGTGCGCCGAAATGATTGCCCAACTAATTGTCGCGAAGTACTACAAACACAAACAATGGTTGACGCCGCGGGATATCCGAGGCCGGTTTGTCGTTTTTTTCAACACCGATTCGGTTTCGTTGTAATTTATTTACAAATGGGTTCCTGTGTTATTTTTAAACGAGCTGGCCGCGGCCGCTATTCATCCGTTATCGGCTATCGAGCGATGTGATAACGCTCACCAATACCTCAGTAATTAAACCCTATCGTGATTTCGTCCTCTAACTAATCCCAGTCATTGACACTGACGTTAGAATACAATCCAGCGAGTTATTTATTTTTTGTATCTAATCTTGAACAGACATGACTTCTGGCTAGTTTTTAGTTGCCTTTATCGATGACTTCCGTAATCCTATTAGATAGTCTTTTACTTAGCACTGTTTGAAAGTAGATATATGTATTTATTATCTGGGTTCATGAGTTACTTGTTGAGGTTTTTGATCAAATTTGTCAGATCATCAGCAGATACAGCTACCACTTCAAAACCTACATACATGCTTTTGTACTCGCATGTGGCCACGTACAGATAACTCGAAATGATATCATCTCCTTTGATAAAATGATATCAACAGAATTTAGAATTTCCCTGTAGGAATTTATCTATGCTCAATTAAATTCATTTATAATAGTGCTAAATTTATGAAATATTTTCAATCATTCTCGTTGCAATAAATAAAAGTTATTCTCCCAAATGGTTTATATAGCTTCTTCTTATCGAATGAGAGTGAGTGGCCAACCCTGGTGTCGAGAGTTTATCAAGCCGCCCTGAGAGCCTCTGACATGGCTTAACGACTGCCGTACTAAACAAACAGCCGGGACCTACAATTTAACGATTTATTATAATTAAATTCAGCACATTTTTCTTAACTACATATCAAACTTTTTATTTACATTTGTTAGTACTTTGGTTATAGACCCTACATGAACTATAGTATATATATACATATAGCCTAGCAGCACCCCGCATTTTTACTGAGTTAATATCTACTTCAATGCCAAATTTCAACCAGATTGGATTAACCGTTAACCGTATACGCATGAAGTAGTAACCAACATATACACACACACACACTCACACACACACACAAATTTACGCCTTTGAAATATTAGTGGAATGTAGGATAATATATATCACTGATTTCTTTAAGTCACGCGATATTTTGGTGTGCATTCAATATCTTAAGGATATATCTGAATAACTACATCTTTATCTATTAACGCGAGTAACACCGCGAGGCGCTGCAAGTGGCAGATCAAAGACAATGAAAGCTCTATCGGAGGCTGCGCTGGTTTTTGCGGCGAGACGCGGATATGACGTCACGTCCTGTCGGCTCGCGTAATCGAGTCTATTCTATGATGATGACCACCACACTATTATGCTAGCACTTGATGGACCTATGGATACTTCTGGAAGTTATAGGATATGAAATATAAGAAAAACTCACCATTCAGGATGAAAGGTAGTAAGAAAATGAATTGGAAGGTAATGAGACAAAGAAATCATGTGCCGTATAAAGTAAAAGCATCCGTCACGCAAAATCGGTCAAAATATGTAATTTTCTATGGTATGAGAGTGGCCAACTCTGGTGTCGAGAATTTTCAAGCCAACCTCAAGAGCCTCTGGAACGATATGAAGGCAGCCGTACAATGGTAAACATTATTTAGCTATTGAAAATAGGAATGCCAAAAAATATATGAGAATAGACAAGCAATGATAATTTTGAGCCATACCAATTTGAGTAACGCAGCACTACCAAAAATTACAACACACACAAAAAACCGTATCTACTCGTAGCAGTCTCTTATCTATGTTTGCGTATTTCCGTGCGAAATACGTTTGCAAGATGATTCATGCATTCGTGACTTTCTTTACCTATCGCATATCGATAAGGATTGCGAAATATTGATAAAACCAAATTATACTTACAGTCTGAGTGAATTCTAGCTCTATACACGATTTTTAAACATCAAAATAGTATTATTGGACTTTTCTTAGAACACACATGTCATAATTAAAAAATATTAACGAGCCAATGTTGATGTGAAAAATGTTAGCTACTTGTAGGTACAGTGTATTTCTGTAGCTTCAATTGAGCCAGTTCTATTAACTATAACGACTTGTATTTTCAAGTTATGAGTGGAATTGGACTTGCTTAGTGATGAAGGTAAACATCGTGAGGAAACCGACTTGTTTGATAACCACATGTGTCTACGGTGGAAGGACCTGCGCGCCCACCGCGGCCAAGAGAACAATCCTGGAGTGAAGCCTGGAGGAGTCTGCTCAAGAGAACTCCCCTAACGAATTAATTCTGCGGACAGTCACGACCCTCAGCACAGAATACATAATACAACCCTCAGTCATGAGGAAATACGATTCAGGAGAGAGAGAGGCTTGTATGGATGTCGCTTCAGGCAAACTACTGGTCAAATATCAAATCATACAATCAAGTGTAAAACTCTATATCGGGCTATACCGTAGATTACAATGTTGCTTAATGTAATGCAATCTAAAATAGGCTTACATACACCTAAATTATTAAGTTACTTTCATATATCAATAGTGTCTAATAGTATAAATACGAAAATTTAATTAACATTTACATAAATTCTTTTATGAGTATACCTACTTAAAGAATACACCATATGATTGCAATTTACTACTAGGATTTTATAAAATACACTTGTAATTGTACATTAGAATAAGAATTTATGCAAATAAAGATAATTTGAAAACTAAAAACTAATAAATGTTGCTTAACATTAGTCGAGTAGTAGTCAAGCGTGAGCCTATCTATTTTTAAAAAAGCACGTGATTTAATTCATTGTATATAAAAGTAGATAAAGCTAACCATGCCGTATGCAATATATACTTTCTATTACTTAAACTATAACTTATATTACACATAAGTGCAAAGTATAATCAGACATTATTCGTGGGAATTGTAAACCATTGCACATACAGCAGTGTTGTAACACGAACCTGTCAGGTGGAAGGACAGGGATATTGTTTATGGACGCTGTTTCTGCAGTTTCTGCTGAATTCTGAGCTAAATCTATACTAATATCATAAAGCTGAAGAGTTTGTTTGCTTGAACGCGCTAATCTCAGGAACTACCTACTGGTGCAAATCAAAAAAATATTGTTGTGTTGGATAGACCATTTATCGAGGAAGGCTTTAGGCTATATAACATTACGCTGCAACTAATAGGAGCGAAGAAATAATGGAAAATGTAGAAAAAACGGGGAAAATTATTCTTTGGTGGCTTCCGTTGCGTGCGCTGTGAAAATGGTTCATGATATCAAAAAACAATTTATGAAAGAATTATTCCTCTTGAAATGATCTAACAAACAGTATAAGACCATCTTTTAAGATTAACTCACTAGAACGGTTTTTATGGTAATAACTATTCCACGCAGGCGAAGTCGCGAGCACAGCTAGTGGATTATATCTGTTAAAGCTATAGCGAAAGTACACGGACTTGTAAATTTATACTGTAAATGATATGAATTAACTACTTAAATAAAAGAGAAAATTTGTTTGTTGTTCTGATTGTTCCTCTGGCACACTCAAGGGAGAAACGGACTGCAGTTTTTTTTTTTGTATGATGGTCTACAAAGTCCCAAGAGTGACACAGGCTATTTAGGTATTATGAATAAGGCCGTAGCCGTAGGCATCCACTAAAACCTACTTAGAATAAACTCAGAACAGCTACTGCATAAAACCCTGCACTATTATAAGTTTACAGCAAGAAAATACAGTATTGTTATATTAACATTTTAAATGGTAATTTATTTCAGAAGAAATTTTACGGTCATCAATCAATCATTGTACATCTTTCAGTCCAAGGAGCTTATTGTATTTTTTCCCTTATTTTAGGAAACAACCCTAAAACAATGCCATAAAGCTGATGACAAGCACCTTGCAGTGTAGTTAAATAAGGCAAGTGTTACCAGTTTGGCTAAGTTTATTCAGGTCGCCGACCGTCGTTTGATACGAGGGGTTGCCATCTGCTGAGGAAAGGAACGGGAGACGAGAAATGTATAAATTATAAAAATAAGTAAATGAATAGGTACATACATATTCCGGGACAACTCACACAGCGTCATCTAGCCATACACTAAGCAAACGCTTGTGCTAGTGCTAATAGGTTATGTATAGAATGCTTATATACTTAACTTAAGTAAATATAGCAGAACAATAACAATAACTAAAAATGTACCTGAAGATTGAACAGTTCACGGAACAGTAAAATAACGTATAATAGTCTTGTAACGTTACATAAAATAACATAATATATTATTGCAAAGAAATGCAGCTATAACTTGACACACTCAACTAACAATTCTCAAAGCAATATATTTCTTCCCTGCTTTCAAGATAAAAGGTCATAAAATATGTCAAACACTCATTCATCATTATAACTTGCAAAAGCCGCTTGTTAGACTGTTATTTGTCACTTAGAAACTACCTTTGCAAGTTATTTATGGTTGCAATAATTTCAGAAGCGTTATTTTATTTGGACTTGCATCTTACATCCATTATTCCCAGGCTTTATCATTTTCTAAGGGTTAACAACGTATACACTCCTTTTGTTAATAAAGCTTAGTATTCACGTATTGACAATGTTTATTTTGCAATTCTCAAGATGAGAATTTATCGCTTGAAAAACATGTGCAATATGTGATTTCAATTCTTTAGGCGATTAAATGAAGAATTTCCTTTCTTTATTCTAATTCTTCAAGGAGTTATTTTATTATCAAAACATTCTTTCAAATTTATGTACTTCTATCATAAATAAAATATACCCAAAAGGCATATTTACTTGTACTTAGGTAACTCTGTGAAATCGTCGTCTTCCTTTTACCTAACGTTTTCATATCATACAACCAAAGTTATCACCACAAACATACCCATACGCATTTTGTCGCACGATCTCACGACGTTCGCCCCTCGAGTCGCAGCGGCCACAGCCGGCCTTGTCCCGCAGGATGCGTCCTGCGAGCGGCGCGTGCGCACGCCAGCTGCGAGGCAGATGCTCAGCAACTGCCTGCCACCGCCAGCGCCGGCTGCGCCCGATCTATTGACATCCTTGTTTTGAACGCCAGTTCAATCCATCGGTATTCCGTGCCGTTGAACGGACCAGAGGTTAAGGGCGGGTTAAGAATGTTTACTTACTAGATGTTGGTTATATATTTGCGAAATACAATGACAAAATGAATAGGTATACTGTCACATACATATAAGATTAAGCACTAAAATTATTATTAAAACTAATTTGGGATAACCGTTTAAAAAACCTCAATTTTATGTTATTTTCACTCTCAACAATTTTTATTTTATGAGCGAGACATAATACATACTCGTATATATTTAGGTACTTATTGGTTTCTATTATGTTATTTAACAATTTTTTACAACTACCCTCAGGTGGCGAATAAATGAATGGCCTAAAACTCATACTTTTTGGAAAGAAATTTAAAAATGTAAGCTACCGTAGTAAACTAGTTCGAATACGAAAAGAGCGCCTAACTTTTAAAGCCTACGTTCATATTCGAATACGAAAAATTGCCTCACTTATTATTCTAGCAGATATGAAACTGGTCTAATAACACTATAATAATAGCCTTATTAGTGTAATGATGGTAAGCTGCTTTCACATGCGAAGTACTCTTGATACCATCGCACCAAAACAAATTAGTGCTGCCGAGTTTAGGCTCCAATTATTTTGCGAATTTAATTACAGGTGTTGTTGATTTTAAAGTTTTTTAATGAAGAAGAATTGTTTATAGTAGATTTATTAGCTACTACAGTGGGGTACGCGTTGTGGTCGGTTGTTCGTGTCTAAGCGTAAGAAATTAATAAAAAGTTAAGTTCACGTGCAAAAAAGAACTGCCACACTTTCTACCGGAGACCATATATCCTGAAAACAATAATATCCTGATACAATTAATGAAATTTCGAATCCAAGATGAGAAAAAAATGGTTTTTCTAGGCTTGCCTCATCTTAGTTTAGCGATGTTTAACAGCAGGCTGCGTACAAAACCAGTTTACGAATTCATCATTCCATTATTAATCGTAGTTACCTGACAATACGTACACAATTATCAATTTAAGCAAGACACACAAGCTATCGATAATTTGACTGTAAATAATGATGATAAGCTTTAAATTAAAGGAGCAGTGATTAAATAGCGAGTCTTAAAAAGGCATTGTTTCTCGTTCTTCGAGTGCATCGACCGAGTGATTGCCAAATCGCCTTTTTGGCCAGATTGTGACGTCTAAAGAGTTTTGTTCTGTAACAAAACGTTAATCAGACTTCGCTGTTTGCGGCTTCCATTTAGTTAGGGCTGCCAATTACTAAGTTTAGAAATAGGCTTCGTAACTAAATTTGAAGTGAGGAAGCCTTCGACCGGGACGCATGAAGGGAGTTAGGGGAGACCTTTGCCCAGGAGTGGGACAGCAGGTTAATAAAAAAAAATCTTTTAATATTGTGTGATCATTCAGTGTTTAGACCACAATTGTTCGTTCATGACAATTTTTCACGAAACGGTTTTAATATCTGGGTAATATGAATGATTTGAATTTTGTTATGAATCTTTTGCAATTCTAATACTAAATAAAGCATAAACATTTTTACATAGCTTTTGAATCAATAGTTATATTATGTAAAAAGTAGGTACAGATTAATACAAAAATACATATAATACTTTCATTTCATTTCATTCATACATAAGTACTATTTTTATAAAAAAAACCTTATAATGTTAAAATAATTAACCGTGAAATGTCAACCCTATTTTTGATATCTTTTTCATGATTTTCATTCGGTACTTCTTAATTGATCGAAAGCAATTCGGTTTCAACTGATTCGTTTGCACAGTCCATTTGAAGGTTTATGTCTTTTTATCGATTACTTTACTTTATGAGGTATTAAAATCACTCATTAAACGATACAGTTAGGATAATAAGTTATTTTGGAAATGCTTTATCACATGGTTTCGATTGGTTTCTTTATTGCAAAAAATATCTTCTTGTTCATGGTCACTAAAATTTAAAAAAGTGGTACTTTTAACACAGTTTGTAATAACTAACTTTCATTTTTCAAAATTGTAAAACAAAGTTTGTTACTTGTAACGTGATGTACTAGTTACACTTTCTTTGCTTTCTCTTGTTAACATGAAAATAGGTTCACCCAATTTATCAATTTTAAAATATGTATAATATAAATTTGGTGAAAATTCTCGCTTTACAGAAAAATTACAAAATATCTGAACATGTATTTATTACAATAAACTTGTAGTGTGCGAATTAAAACTAGTAATGCAACATTTGGATGTAAATTAGGTATTATTTGCAAAAAATTGTAAAACCCTGAAAAACAAGAATGAAATTGGAGAAACTGGTTTACGAAATAAGTTAGTGTTTCCAAGAAAATACCGAGTTATATTTTATTAAAGTTAGCTGTTAGCAGTCAAACTACATTACTTTTAAAAAACTATAGTTGCAGAAAAAAATACTTGTACCATCTTGTGATACCTACATAACTACAGAAATAAACTTCTACTTAAGTTAGAAGCCTTTCAACCATGTTAGAAGCCTTTCGAGCGGTTGAAAAACTCTCAACATCAGAGTTGGACACTCTCATTCGATAAAAAGAAGATTTAAATCTAGAGAATAGCTACCTCTGGTGTCGAAAGTTTATTAAACCGCTCCAAGGGAGAAGATTTTTTTATATTTAGATCTTCATCTTGTGGGCTCAAAAACCTTTACAGCTGGTAGAAAATAATGAAGATGATTTATTAAACGCTGCAATGCACATCGAGTCGGTTCACACATATTTCGTCGCCAGTTTGGTGTTATTGTCAATTTCTGTCGACTCCACGACTCTCGCCACTTTCGAGAAATCAATTGTGTCACGCCTCGATTTCGGTCATGCAATTGTTTGAGCTCGAAGTGGATCTTATTTTACAGTCTGCAAAAACTGTAAATGATTTTTGCTGAGAAAATAATTTACTAGAGGATGCTTGTGGCTTTGCTCGCTTTAAAGTAAAGAAGACGAGTGTTTGCGAGTAATACATAATACAAGTAATACTTAGATTTGTATACACTCATCATACCATACGAGCCTGCTAAAATGAATATTGTACGAGCAGTCAAAGATATCCTTTCGCAATCTATTTTTCAAGAAATCTTTATCATGTTATTCAACGCAAACTATGCAAGATACAACTAATATTCACTGCAACAAATACAGATTTATTGAAGCCTTGCTTTCAGACCTACCATCACCAGCGTAGCTTCCATTGAATCCATAGATTTAATCGAACTTTCTCCCTCACAGCCTTACTTGAATGCCTTCATCAAGCGCACAATACAGCAGTTGATGCCTCGACTAATTACTGACTCTAAATAATATTAATTAGAGACTCACCGGGAGCACTGAACTCGCAGTAATGAATTAAGTAATTAAATTATTTTGGTGCTGAGATTACTTGTAATTTACTGTTGGTTATTTTATTTTAGCTGCGAGGAATTCGCTTTGAATTAGACGTTGAATAGAATTCTTAGATTGGATTAGAATTCTTTTAAGATATATAAGCTAGTTTAAATACGAGCGTGCTATCTAAAACTAGACTGACTGTCTGACATAGTAATCTATCAACGCACAGCCCAAGCCACTGGACGGATAGGGGTGAAATTTGGCATGCATTTTTGGAAATGCCTCTTTTAAAGGGATGAAATAGGGGATGCAAGTTCCACTTCTTAATACAAGCAAAGCCGCGAGCACGCATCAGTTATTAAATATTATAATTATAATATTATTCTTTTAAAATAATAATGAATGATAATGTGAGTAAAATCTAATCCATCATGATTGAAAGAAAGTTTTTGCTTGATTTGCGTTAGAATATTATATGGACTGGGGAATAGCTAGTTTTTGCTCAAAAAATAGCAATAATTCTATAAAAGGAGTAACTAACTTCCACCTGAAGTAGCTTTAACGAGTTTGTTATTTGCCAGTTACTGGCGGTTACATTCATTTCATAGTTTTTATTACGAACGCTATATTTTTATAGCTGGTACTTTAAACTGTCTAATTAACGTCCCTAGCACTGGCTTAGAACAGTGGTTCTCAAAGTTTTTTTCTTTATATCCAAAATCGAATCCACGCAATAATATTTTAGAAAAGCAAACACAGACATGATAACCCTACAGCTTGTCAGAAAAATAAATAACTAAATCATCGTTACTTCGTAAAATTTGAATTTGAATTTGAATTTGAATTTGAATTTGATATTTGGGTGGTCCTCGTAAAAATGTCTTTCTTATTTAAATTAAACTTTTTAATTTTTGAGGAATCCGACATGTATGCGGACCACAATATCTGAGGACATGGTGTCTTCCGTGGAAGGACCTGGGCGCCCACCACGATGTATCTGCCCAAGAGAACTCCCCTAACGAATTATTTCTGCGGGGGAGTCACGACCCTCAGTCATGAGGAAATCTTACTCACAGAGAGAGAGAGAGAGATTTAAATTAATTTAAACTAGTCAAAACAAAGCACCCAATGTTTCAGGAACGTCTGAACATCCGCTGCATCTACTGATCGATTTGTTGATTGTAATAACATTTGTGGTTATTTAATGGCGCTGCAACTAGCTAAGCTTATAACAGCTATAACGAGTATTAGCAAGTTAATTATGATGAAAAATTTACTCAGTAAGAATCTGAAAATCCCGGTAGTATCGGTACCGGGATTTCCTGGTTCTGTATCCAGTTAACACGGTTTCTAGATAGAAACCAGGATACAGAACCGGGAAATCCCGGTACCGAAAATATTACAAAATTGTAATTGGAGATCTGAAAATCACTCATCACGTTTGAAATTCCTAGTTTGAGCATTACTGCTTTCCACCATGGCTCTGGCCGTCATAGAGCACGGCGAGCATCGCGTGCTCAGTCGCCGTGAAGAGAGCGTTCACCGCTCGAGCATAGCTTCGACACGGCCCGAGAAGCTTGCGAGGTGAATGGAAGCTTAATGTACCTACCTACCTGCCTACCTGCTTCTGCCTCGCTGTGATGGCTACCCTGATTTATTTAAAAACTTGTGAATGCCCGCAGCTTCGCTGGCATTATTTAAGTATAAAAAGTATCCGATGAGACTCCTAAGACCAAATACTACCTATATACCAAAAATCATGATGATCCGTTCAGCCGTCTTTGCGTGATGAGTGTTTAAATGAACAGACACACAGATAAGTAAACAAAGTTTTTAGAAATTGTCGGAACGTGTTTTGCTTTCAATTCAAAGTATCTCCAAACTCTTTTTTATATCTTCAATGTTCAGACATTCGACCCTCATCAGTTTTATTATATGTACATTATAGACTAGCGCTTGCGGTGCTGTCATTGCTCTTGCTCAGTAATATCAAGTACCTACCAACATATTGGTATGATACCAAATTTACTAAAAATCGGTAAGCACTACAATTTTGAAGCAGAAAAGTCACGATTATGCAAAAGCTGGAATGGGTAAATGCAAACACATACAAATATACATTATTAACTGTACCATGGCTACGATATGTTTGATTCACTATTGGGAATTTTGATATTTGTTAGTTAATTCGGGTTTAAGTTTAGGTTTCCTATTGAGAATGCATTTAGCTGTGAAATATTTCAATAGGTACATATATTATATTGTTAATTTTAATTACAATTGATTTGTATCCGACGTCCTGTGTTGGTACATGATCGGTTATTTACTGCATGATTGTTGTTTACACATCCGTTCAAAGTAGATCCGTTCTTACTCGCAAGATTGAATCTTGTGGAAAACGTGCTGATTTCCTATGCAATTATTATTTATTGGTAGGTGCATAGCACACGTAGCTGTGAATCTTGGACTATGCCCCAAACCGACAGAAAAAGGCTAGAGCCTTTAAAATGTGGTGCTGGAGGCGGATGGAGAGGATAAGTTGGACGGATAAGAAGACCAATGAGGAGGTACTGGGCATGGTTCAAGAATAAAAAGCAATACTGACCACATTAGAGAAAAGAAAAGAGAAGATGTGTGGCCACTTTATACGACATGACAACTTTATTATTTATTTAACACCTTTTATACGATATGACAGCTACATATAGGTATTTATTCATATGAATGAATGCATACGTAGCCTACGTCATTTCCAACCCCAAAGCAAGTGACACGAAATCAAAAATGTTATGGAGGTACAATGGTAAAAAGAGACAGCTTTCACTCTTCTGTGAAGGTACCTATCACATACCACAATTTTGATATCTGTAAAATATATACCTATATATATTGCTCAAATTAAAAGACATTACTAAGAGACTACTCACTTAAACATTGTCCTCAATTTTTCCACTCATTTAACAGCGACTGAACAATGTTGAACTAAGCAGGTATTTAACGTTTTTTTGTTTATAAGTAAGACAGTGTAATGTGTAATCCAGTTTCTTTATAAAGTAGATGATGTATGTATAAAGTAGATAGATAGTTTCATCGAGTAAGGAGACAGTGGCTGAGTCACGCAGGTAATGATGATGGCAGTCGACGCCATAAATGACACTCGACTGCCCAGTCACTGTATGTATATGTAAATGTATATACAGTGGGTTTTGGTTCTGATATTTGGTGAAAATCTGTAGCGCTAGGCAAGAGGCGTATTTTAGTGAGCGTACTGACGCATACTTATGGAATAGAAAGACTTGTAAATGTATGGATGGACATAACGATGCGCTCCGCGGAGGGAATTGTTATGTATGCGTCAGTATGCTCACTAAAATACGCCTCTTGTCTAATGGGGCTGTTCATTTGTAGTTAGCGAAACTGCTTCTTTAAACAATTATTTTCGTTCCAATAATTATTTGCGGCATGTATCGTTTTGTGATGTAAATCTTTTCATAATTCTGATTTAAGTAAATTGGCTTTGTTCTGAATTTCCATAATAAACACATTTTTCAGGCAATTCCTAGTAATACAGTGCACTAACCTAATCATACCTAATCATGTTTGTATATATAGTAGTTGTATGTACTTTGGTATCAATTTACTTTACACGTGAAACGAAATAGGCCTAAAAGCTGACACTGCAAAATTATTGCTGTTTTAAATAGAAAATTCCTGTAATTACGTAGGCCTATGTATTGCACACACATGAATGTAGAATTTGCCTATTACAAATAATTGTTAACAGGCAATAATTTAAATATATAAAACTCAAAGGTGACTGGCTGACTGCCTGATATAGTGATCTATCAACGCACAGCTCAAAACACTGGACGGATCGGGCTGAAATTTAGAATGAAGGTAGACGTTATGTCGTAGGCATGCGCTAAGAAAGGATTTTTGGAAATTCCACTTTTAAAGGGGTGAAATAGTAGATGCAAGTTTTACTTCTTAATGCGAGCGAAGCCGCGAGCACCCACTAGTTGATTATAATAATCTGAAAAACCAGCCTATCTATTTAAGACTGATACAAAATTGATTTAGATCTAAGTTTCACCAACAGAATGCAGTACCTATTATAAGAATTTATTTCAGGCCTCCGAAACCTTAGTTAGTACGTTACTTCATTGCCTACCTTCCGTCATTGCCTGATCACTAAAGATAATTCTCGCCAGGTAAAAAACAGGCGCAACTTATTTAAATTATGGAAGACATATACCTTCTTTTTTCAATAGGTTTCTTCTAGGCAAGTGTGATCTTAGACTACAGTGGTGCTTAACATCAGGCAGGCCGTAGTCAAACGTAAGCCTATTCCTTGATAAAAATAAAAAAGATATGCCTATAATTATATTTTACCGAATAAAACTAAGTAATACGATCATCAAGCCACGTCTCGAGTTACCTCACACCGTTGCTGGTTCAAAGAAACGCGACAAATTTGATATTGCACAATAATTACTCTCTTCTCAGTAATGAGCGTACTTAGTATGCATTACTAACTGGGTTGCCAGGGATTGGAAATTGCCTAATTTTAGGGAAAATTTACGCCCTGTGTCAAATGTCATGTATGGGATAGAATAAATACACCAGGGAACTCGCGAAACAGGAAACACAAACAAACAACCACAACTTCAGGCCTAAATCTACCTATATTTCTAAGACACACACTAAAATAAACGAGCCCAGCTTTTTGAGAATTATAATTAAGAGGTTTTGAAATCTAGGTTTTACATGAGCTAGGCTCACACTTGACTACCAACTTACCTGATGTTAAGCATCGTTATAATCTACGATCTAGCGCGCTTGCCTAGAAAAACCGTTTTTTTCTAGGCAAGCGTACACTATATGTACCTATTGAACTACAGTAGAGGTAAGCACTTTAGTCAATCGTACGCCCACTAGTATTGAAAATACATAAATCTTAGTGAATGATTGTATTGTAACCCTGGCAACTTTATGACAAATTAGCAATACTACCGTCTTTTTAAGCAATTCATTAATAGAACTTACCTCACAAATCCTTCTTTAAAAAGATCTCAACATAATAGGGTAATGATATTCTACCACAGCCACACCGCGTGACGGGTCCGGCAAGTAATTTGTTTAGACGCGTCCGCGTCGTGGACAAATAAAACGTTTTGACCACTAAAACTGGCCGGTTGACGCTCAGTGCGCGATTAATTGCCCTTAAAGCGAGGTGTGGCTGGTTCTCACGGGCCGGGGAATCTGTGACCATGGGACGTAGAGTAAATTAGACAGATACTCCACATTAGACATCTACCGCTAAATCCTTTATTTATGAATAGTGATTTTTTTTTTGGGATGGAAGTAGGTTTGGGTTTGACGTTCAAGTTTACAAACAGAAGACGAATGAACATATTATGTAGAACAATTTTACATACTTCTACAATTTTACATACTTCTACATCTCTTTACACATGAAAGTTAGGGATTTCACTAACAGGCTTACACTGAATAGGATAAAGCTCTTTTCAACATCTTTGCTTGGCATGATAGGTTGCTGGCCGTAAGAATGTTCTTCTTAAACTCAAACGTCCAATGAATTTACAAAAGAAAAGTATATAAGTATTATATCCGTTATCTAGTACCTACCCACGACACAAGCGTATGCTTAGTGTGGGGCTAGATGGCGCTGTGTGCAATGTCCCAGAATATTTATTTATTTTATTATTATTAATGGCATTAAATAAATAAATAAAAAAATAGATGAAACTACTTAACTTTACTGTTACAACCTGGCCGTAACCTAGCATTTGTTGCATTTGATGTTCTATTCGGCTTATCTTTGGTTGAAATCTTGAATTGAATTAACTGGCTGCTGGCTTTTATTGTTGGGATAGGAACCGGTAGGTTAATAATCAAAAATTCACCCATTATTGATTTTAGTGACGTTATTCGTGATGAAGATGGGAACATGTTTCGCTCAAAAAAACAAGCTGTGGACACACTGAACGCTAGGTTTTTAGGTGCAGCAGCGGCCTGTGGTGCGCCGCGAGCGGACGTCACGGGTGCGCTCGCCGTGCTGCGCGCGACTCGCCCGCCCGCCGACCGCTCGCTTCGCCTACTGCCATTCACAGCTGACGAGGTGTACCACATCATCTCTGCTAAAATACCTCCTAAGGCTTCAAAGGATGTATACGGTATTAGCATGAAGCTCATAAGAACTGCTGGTATACCTTTAGCTGCTGTACTCGCGAATTTGTTCAATCGCTGCTTGACCGAAGGTACCTTCCCGAGTCCTTTGAAAATAAGCAAAATTGCCCCTATTTTTAAAGGTAAAGGTAAGAAAGCCGATATGAACGCGTACAGACCGGTGTCGATCATACCAGCATTATCGAAGATTTTCGAGAACGGAATCAGCAGACGCCTAGTTACTTACCTAGCAGACACGGAGGCACTCTCAGACAAACAGTATGCCTACCGAGAGGGTAGGTCGACCACGTCGTTGACGAGAGAGCTGCTCCGCCGGGTAGTTGCCGCCCGAGACGGCAGAGATAAAAAACAAGTCGCCATTTTGTGCTGTGACCTTTCAAAGGCCTTTGACCTCTGTGACCATGATGTCCTCGTTGGTAAGCTGAGTCATTATGGCGTCACTGGTGCCGCAAATAGTGTACTTAACAGCTTCTTGAGGAATCGGTCCCAAGTTGTAGTCGGAAATGACAGCAAAGTTAGGTCTGAACCTTTGGAGTCCACCATGGGCGTTGCTCAGGGGTCCTCCGTCTCCAATCTGCTGTTTTCGTTACTGCTGAACGACTTACCTGCTGCGGTGCCAGCGGCAGACTTACTAATGTATGCCGATGACGTCGCCGCCATAGTGACCTCTAGGTCAGTTGATGACCTTGAACGGCAGCTCAACGAGACGGCTCAGCAGTTGGCGACATGGTTTACTACGAATGGTCTGGCACTGAATCTGCAAAAAACGCACTATCTCCATTTTGATCTCTCTGGCAGAAATCGCAGACCCTTAAGGGTACGAATTCAAGATACAGAACTTGAACAAACCCTGTGCACCACCTTCCTAGGGTTCGAGCTGGACTCCGCCTTAGTGTGGGACAAGCATGTGTACAAGATCTGTTGGAAATTAAGTGGAGCGTGTTTCGCACTGCGACGCGTCTCCCGCCTGGTGTCGGTCGAAGTGGCAAGAACCTGCTATTTCGCTACCATTCACTCCCTACTCCAGTATGGGGCAGAGATCTGGGGCCAGTGTTCGGAATGGAAGAGAGTGTTCCAGCTCCAAAAACGAGCCATCCGAGCAATTATGCAAGTACCGTATGACACACCCGCACAGCCACTCTTCAAAAAATTAGGGATCCTCACCCTGCCTGCAATAGTACTATTGCAAGTAGCCATGTACATGAGGAACAACCTGGAATCATACACTACACGTAATGCCACTCATACATACAGCACACGAAATGGCCAAAAACTCAAATTGTTACAGTGCTCGTTGGCTAAGTCTGCTAAACTCACTCATGTCATGGGTCCAGCCGTATACAATAAGTTACCAGTATCAATAACCAGCGCACCCAGTGTCAATAACTTTAAAACCCGCCTACAGCGGTGGCTGTTGGAGCACTCCTTCTGTTCTATCGAGGAGTTCATGAAGTTCACCTGACAATTTTGAATGTAACAAAGTTATTATTTATTAATTTAATTATGATTTGAATTGTATATTTATACTTACTCTTAAGTAATACAATTTAGTTTTTGACTTGTAAATTTACATATATTAAATAGTACTGTAATTATTATCTAGTATTTACAACTATACAATGTGACGTGTAAAATGGCTTTATGAATAAATGATGATTATGATGATTATGATTAATGACGTCACTCACGTAATAAGACGTCTATTGGTTGTAGTGTCGCTGCCTTGGGATAATATGGAGGTTGCATTCCGTCAAACCGTAGCTGAAATGTGGTTGACTGGGGACTTAGTTAAGTATTTTCGGTAATGAATTAGCTACAATTAGGAAAGGTTTATTAACGTGTGAAAATATTTTCAAAAATATTTAATTCAAAAATCAATTGATTAATTAAACAAAAGAATACTAAAAAAAAGTTACATGGTTAAACCGATTGTATAGAAAATACTTGTGAGGTCATGTATATGTCTAGATTAGGTACATAATTCATATATTTCTATAGTCTAGGAAAAATATGTAAAATTGCACCATATTACATTAATTAATCTCTTCTTTTTCTCTGTATCAATAAGATTTATTTTTGACTTAGTAAACAGTAACTAAAATTGAGCAAAAAGGCTACTGAACATTAACTTTTTCGTCATCAACAAAATAGTCCTGATATATTATAACAAAATTATGTAGTGCATATTATGTAGTTTTTCGTGTAATATAATAAATTATAACTACATGATAGAGTGCTCAATTATTTCGTGCTATAAAATACATTTTAACTACATAATATAGCCCTCTAGTTTTATTACATAGATGTATAAATCCCGTGTGAACTAAATTCCGTGCAATATAGCAGCGTTTACGTCGTTTATTGAAATTTGAAATGAGCCCGCGATCTAGCTACGTGCGCCACCCGTGAGATATCGCCTCGCAATTTTACGGAACATGCTAGAAAGTTGGTGAGATTCTAGAAATCGTGGAAGAAAGCTTCAATCTAATGGAAAATGTATCTTTAAATATAAATGTCATTGGTTTTGAAATCATAAATCGATTTTTACACCATAACTTTTCACGCATGCATTAGTTCTGTTATCAATTTAATATGGGCTGTGTATGTAGTCTGACTGTGAAGAAATAAAATAGTCTGATTTACAATTCATAATTAGCTATGAATTAGTTCATGATATTTTCGATAGTCTTTCGCAACTCAGAAAAATTATTAGGAGATTTGAAATTATTCAAAGTTAAGTTTTCATTTTATCTATCCATCTCACTTACCAACCTGAATCAATTAATCATCGGTAGGTAATCAGTATTTTATGTCCTTCTTACATTGTTAATTTTATAGTTTGATACATTGATAACACAAGCGCTTACTCTTTATAGGGCTAGATGGCGCTGTGTGAAAAGTCCAGAAATATTTATTTATGGACTATTTGATAAGGTATGTGAAGCCATTGATGCTTTCTTGACAGTTTTATAGTTATCTTCATCAACTTGATCGTCCAATGGCTTAGCTAAATGATGACGGCATTCCTCGTACAATTGACTGAGGTGAGACAGTTTTTCAGGGCTGGCTCTGATATTTCTCATAGAATATTTTAAGACCAGACTTATCCCTTGGGTTGTGCGTGCTGATGATGTTAATTATTATTTTAAAATGAATCGGCGATGTTGCGTGAATAACATCTTTTTCTTTTTAGGGAATAATTGATTAAAACTAGGATCGTAAGAGAGTGGCAAGGAATAATGTCGCGAAAGGAACTCCGTGGGATCTTCTATGAATTTAATCATCTATACTTATATATAAATAATAATAATAATAATAGGTCTTTATTTCAGACAGCAGGGTCCATAGAAAGGTTCACACACAAAGGTACAATATAAAAGCATAAATTGAATTATGTAGAAATACAGATTACGTGACAATATCCAACCATTGCCGGTATGTTGCAGTCATGTGCATGCGGTCAGACAGACTCTTAATAATACTGTTTTTACAAATGTCAACTCTGGACATAAAAGAAGCAATCCTCTTGCGCTGTATAGCATTAAAGCTGTCAATGCGTGCGTCAAAAAACATACCGGATGCACTACAGCTCCGCGACAGGCCCATGAGCTGCCTGTAGATGTTGTTGTATGCAACTCTGATGGAGTTGTGCGATTTTTTCGTGTAATTAGTCCAGAGTTGACATGTGTAAAACGTTTGGCAAAATGACTTAAATAGGGTAACTTTCACGTCAGGCGCAGCATTATAAAATTTTCTGGCTATCATGTTTCCGACCACGCATAAAGCTCGTCTTTGTCTCTCAATGTCATCATTATCTTTCATATCAGACGTCACAATGTGGCCAAGGTACTTGAAACTCTCGACGATTTTGACAGGCTGCCCATTTAATTTCAGTGGTGGTATATTTAGAGGACCACTACCCGCCCGGAAGACTACCATTTCAGTCTTCTTTTCGTTGTATGTGAGATTATGCTCTCGAGCATAATCTATAAAGCTGAAGAGTTTGTTTGAACGCGCGAATCTCAGGAACTACTGGTGCGAATTGAAAAATTCTTTTTGTGTTTAATAGACCATTTATCGAGGAAGGCTTTAGGTTATATAACATCACGCTGCAACTAATAGGAGCGAAGAAATAATGGAAAATGTGGAAAAAACGGGGAAAATTATTCATCTTTGAGGGCTTCTGTTGCGTGCGCTGCGAAAACGGTTCAAGATATACAAAAATATGTATCAAAGAATTATTTCTCTTGAAATGATCTAAAAAAATGTCTGCAACAGTATATGTCTATCTTTTAAGGTTAATTCAATAAACCCGTTTTTATGGTAATAACTATTCCATCTGCATGGAAATTAGCTAAAGTAATAGCAATACATAAACCAGGAAAGGATACCACAGACCCCACATCCTATCGGCCTATCAGCCTCTTACCTTGTCTGGGAAAGTTATTCGAGAAAATTCTCTATAGGCGCCTGTCACGTGCATCTACCAACCTGCTTATTAATGAGCAATTTGGCTTCCGCCAAAGTCACTCGACAGTGCAGCAGTTAGCCAGAGTAGCGGAGTCCGTGTCACATGACCTGAACCTGAAAAAAACAACTGGAATGTTGCTATTAGATTTAGAAAAGGCGTTCGACACCGTTTGGCACAAGGCCCTTATTTTTAAGCTCTTGACACTAAATATACCCATACCTTTAGTAAAAATCGTAAGATCCTACTTACTTGACAGAAGCTTCCAAGTTCACATCAAAAATAATGTGTCAGATTTCAAACCAGTTCCCGCAGGCGTGCCTCAAGGCTCCATTTTGGGGCCGTATTTATTCTTGATCTACTTGAACGACATACCCAAGCAGCCTCGCACCCAATTGGCCTGTTTCGCCGATGACACGGCGTGCTATACGTCGTGCGCGGACACTGACATCGTAATAAGCCGTCTCCAACTTGCTATTGAGCTCCTAATGGAGTACTTCACTAAATGGAAGCTTAAAATTAACGAAGCTAAGACTGAAGCTATCCTTTTTACGAGGAAACGTACCTTACCAACACGCAGCCTAAAAATTGGTAACTACTGCATCCCATGGAGTCGATCAGTAAAGTACCTCGGGACTGTCCTCGATAATAAACTTAATTGGTCAATAAATACTTCCAAACTTCATTTAAAAGGCATCAAAGCCATCAATGCTTTAATCCCTCTCTTAAATAGACGTTCTCGACTGAGCAGTCGCACTAAACTTAGAATATACTGCACCCTAGTCCGGCCCTGTATTACCTACGCATGTCCTGTGTGGGGCAACACTTGTAAAAGTAATATCGATAAATTGCAATTGATTCAAAACAAAGCTATTAAATATGCCTTCAGCACTCCATTCCGCACGAACTTACAAAAACTTCACCGACAAATTAGATTACCACGTATAGACGCTTATGTCTATAAACTATCTGAAAAGTTTTATTTGCATACAAACCCTATCAACGATAACCCACTTATCAATAATATTGGTAAAAGTCGAGTCAACAATATCGCATATATCGATAAATATCATCGATATAAACTCCCGCATCACTATTTCTTATCTGAATGACAAACTGACATAAAAAAAGATTAGGCTGCGTCTCGTAGCATAGGCGGTAGCGATCTGACGGCCGCGGGGCGCGAGCGCCCGACCTCTCTCGTGTTACACTCGGTATCGCGTGGGGACGGGACTCGCGCGTCGCCGCGTCGGCCCGCTGGCGCCTATGACTGTGACCAATACACGATTGAAACTGGTTTCGCGCTGCTTGCTGCGGACGGCCACTCGGCGAGTAATATTCATATCTACCGTCTTTTAGGCATTATTTTATTATTGTAAACAATTCTAACCGTAAGTTATTAATAGCCAAGCTATAACTAAAGCTTGCTAAGTCTAAGATTAAGGTCGTTATATTGTAAACTGCATTTTATTAAACATAATATTTCTGTAACTTAACTCCAACATGTTATAAGTTTATGCATAAGTAGTGACTTGATAAACAATAATGTAAATATTAATTGAACGTTACTAGGATTAATACTTACACTAGTAACTGTACATAGTCTAATTATTATTATTGAATAAAGATATTTTGAAATTGAAATTGAATTATTCCACGCGGACGAAGTCGCGGGAACCAGCTTGTTATTTATAAAGAGAAACCATACGACAAAGTAATTCTGCGAAGGAGTCGCGTTGTTCAGTAATGATAACATACGACTCAAGGAAGAAAGGGTACCTACTATTTATCCAGATGTTTTACCCTTTTCATATCCTGAAGCAGCCCTAACCCCATCAAGGTGTCGCAGCTAGCGACACGTCGATGGCGTAAACTGCATTCCTGTGTTTTTTGGTCTCGCGCCGGAACGGATGGTGGTATGCCATCGGACAGTCCCCTGCCCACCACTAATGGACCAGAGGAATCTGTAATCTATCGCAGTTTCGCTCCATCCGGTGGTGTTAGACATCTGACTGATTTGCTGAATGATTGCGCCTGAGCAACCCTTTTTGTAGTGAATGGTATTTGACCACAATTGTTATCAATCAATCTCTACAATATTTTTCTTACTAATTCACTTGTGTATCATTTCTAAGTCGTTGTTGCACAATATACAATAAGGTGGTATATTTATTTGTTTACATATTTATATCACTTGTATATGTTAGTTATCAATTATGCATACAAAGCACCAAAACCTAAACTCAATAAGCTATCCCATGAATGTAACATGAACTCGATATTCATATCACAAAAGCACAAAACTCGTTCAGAAGACAATGGTCTCCCACGCGATGAAATACCTCTAAATAAGACATCACTAGTGATCTATTACTTATCGATCGGCCTGTGATCGATGCATTGATGTGATGACAGATTGCCTACTTCCCGTAATTACTATCGGTAGCACATTGGCTTGATAGACGGGCAATTTTACTGGAAATTTGCTAGAGATAGTTATGTATATCAATAACTAGTTATGCTCTCTCGTTGAAAAAGATCGAGCAAAGATATAATCTAAAAAATCTAATGCTTTTAAGCCACTTTCTTATGAAAGCTTGTTTTATAATATCTGAAAAGCTTTTATATTTGCCTTATGAATTCAGAATACGAAATGAGTCTGTCCTTAAATAACAAAGTTACTAACAAATTAAGCACACCTGTCTTCGGAACTACACACCAAACACAGCAACTTATTTTTTCTCCTAACCTAGTAAATCTTTTAACCCCTAAATTCGATTAAGGGCTTGAAGATTAATAAAGTTTCATTGCCAATCTCTCGTCTACTCTCCCTTCTCCACGAGGAATGCTCAGCACCAAAGTGATCTACAAGAATGACCAATGTAGTGTGGCCATACCTATTACCGCGGCATGCGACCAGAGACCAGTCACATCCAACCACCCGTGATAGTCGTCTGATATAGTTTTAAATGGACCGCTTACTGCCCACGATTCTTTTATGAGATTATTAGATTTCTCTCGCATGTGCACGCGTGCCTGTTCCGTACTGGCAGCCATTTTTGTATTGGAAGTGGTGATTTGATGGAGTTAAAAGGTACTACTAATTTTGGTCGCTACGAAGTCGTGACTTTTAAAGACTTAAATTGAATTGAATTGGCGCAAGCTGATTACACATTATAGGTTGCTACTTTACATTCTTCGCATTTCTTTAGCTTGCTACTCGTATTACCAGAAAATGCTGAACGATTTATGAAAAACCGCGATTATAATGCGATTTTTAAACGGTGTGGTTTCGTAATTCACTGTATACTTATTTATTATTATTTATTTAACATGAAATAGGCTTACGCTTGACTACAACTTGCCTGATGTTAAGCAACGTTATAGTCTACGATGTAGCGCGCTTGCCTAGAAGAAAATACTACCAAAACCATTGTAAGTTACCATATTATGTAAGTCAACCTACCCAAGAATTAGTGCCCAAGCTATCAACTAGAAAGCGGACATCCGACCTGCAATTAACAGATGCTATTCCAAACCCTGAGCATCCTATCTCCACGATTCGATCTGTGAACGTTGAGCCATTCGATTCGACAATCGATTCGTCTCAATGACCACCTCATCTCTGGAGCATTGAACCTTCAACAACCACTGCCTAGGTTTTTTGTCAGCTTTTGTAGCAACTCTTGTATACCTAACGTTCAATTACACAAATATCATGTGCTTATTCGCCCAATTGGACGTAAGTAACTGCGGCGTGTGTTTTGCTAAGTAGGATCATTATTTTGGCATTAGCGCTTCATAAACAACGTGAATGAGTATGGAGTTGGATAAGTACTCGAATATCAAGGCTAACTTGCTTAAAAAATTAAGCTCGTCAATATACATGTAGGTATTTGATGTAATCAATTGATTTGATAGTATAAATCTTTGATGAAATATGTGGTTGAAAACATAGGTACACCTTAAACAGATGCCAAAATAGGTTTACTTTTCAACGTTGTTACTTAACCTTCAATGCAAATAGCATCAACATTTATTATTTACTTGTATGTAATGTTGCCGTTATAATGGGAAAACAGTTTAAAATCCTGTGAAGCCCATAAAATTATAGACAGAAAGAATAAAGACACAACTCTGTGAATGTCCAGGTGTATTTATTTCTTAGTTTCACTAATAAATCACTGGAATATAGACATTTACTTTATTTTGGACCCGGGAAAACGTGGCTCACCCTTTTACATCGTGTTTAGAAGAATGAATGAATATAAAGCAAAACTGTTCGTTCTTGTTCCTAGATAAAGAATTACACATATAAACTATTGGGACAGCAAAACAATAATCTATAATTTCCAACAACAACCGTTACAGAAGTGTAGACTTTTCAAATCGAGGCAATATTCTATCAATTAAGCTGTACCATATAATGATACCACCCAAGCTTCAGCCATGATACTTTTATCTTTATAGGTTGTAAAAGGAATTACACGGGACATCCCGCAACGTGGCTAAGTCGGATTGACGGTAGTCATAAACTTTAGGACAGATTTTATTGAACTGCGCCTGCGATGATAAAAACAAAACAGCACTTTGGAACCTGAAACCTAACGGTAGAATTTAGCTAATGCAAAATGTAATAAAAGCGTCTGCTAATGTTTATATCGTATATCATAGAAGCATTTGTTACTGTTTCTCGGGATAATGTTCAGAAGGAAACAGCATTTTAATTTCACAGTGAATTTTGTGTTGCTTGTTGAATAAATGACGCCTTTCCATTGTTGAAATAACTTAATATTTTCGAGATCTGACGTTTAAACATCTGTGCCATATCATTATTAGCTTTAGATAACCTACTGCTGTAAATCGTCTCACAAAACTCATAAAATGGTGCCCAGCGAGTCTCATCTTAAGTCTTTCATGTCATTTCCATATGGTCCATTCATATGGTGGTCTAATTCTATTTTACAGTAAAATGGTGTTTTTGTAATACAGATTATTAACTGCTCTTACAAAACCGTACATTACTAGAAGAGAAGCATACATTACGAACAGAATATTATTTTAAAGAATACCTTCATTCATTTATGTACGAGTATATTGCCCTAATATTAAAAAGTGCCGTAAAATTAAAAGCTCTGTGCAGCATGCGTGCTTTATTACTCGAATTAAATTATTTCTCCGACTTTGTTGTGAGTTGGTTATTTGGAGCGTAAATCTTGATTACATTAGATTTCTAACGGAAACAAGATGGTATCTTCGGAGCAAGAAGCGTGGTGGAGAAGCGTCATCTTTACGTTTGATAAGATCGGCTGTAAATATGTAGACGTGCATCTACTGAAGCTACAAGGTATGAATGAAATATGAAGGTTTACTGGTTCGTTGAACGAGTAAAGTGAGATCTCAGCAATAGTTCAAAAATGTGTTAGAGATTGTATTGTAAGTATCGCAGAATTGTTTCTCTGCGTATCTTGTCCTTATTATTACCAATAACATACAAAAACAGGAAGCACTTAGCCTGAACTTGCCAGTAATACCCTGATAAGTATACCTACCAACTACCATGTATATATCTATATGTAGGGGATAACAGCAATGAGAGTGGCACAACGCAAACCTCAGATTCAGTGGATTTAGATAAATTGATGAGCTATGTTTTTCAGCTACCATAAAATCAGTCAGTACCATCATCAAGCTAGGTACTACAAAAATCGTCTCTAACGGATGTAAAAGAAAGATCAAAGGTCGTTGATGATGATGATGAGTCAGCAGTAACACAAGCTTGCTAATTAGCAATGCCACTGACCCGAGACACCTGCATTGTTATAAGCACCCTCACAACCTTTCCACCCCTCAACGGTTTCTCCGAAGTGCAGTTAGGGGATAAAAAACTAATAACCACCACATACTGACCTTACAAACTCATGCATTTTCTGACCGTTTCACTTGCAAAAAATTAAATCAATTATTTTTTTACACAAGTTCATGTGGAACTTTACGAATAAATGTAAAAACTAGGCTAGTCATATGACTTGAGTATGAAAGGATCAAAGGACACATCTATTTTGTCAGCTGATTTCAAATATAATAGCGCTAAATACTATATAAGATATAAGAAAAACAAAGCATTTATATTATCACATACCTACAACTTTAAATTATACAAAAATCGATATACACATTTAAATAAAAAAATATACACACATTTAAATAAAAATAAAATAAAAGATTTTCTTTTTTTGATATGGCATATGAGCCATATCATATACTGGGTCGTTTGTTTTCTCTTGTTTAACAAAGTTGACGAGTAGTTAACAACCCGCCCAAATGGCCACGCTTTCATACTTTGTAACAAACAATTAAAGGAAACGCAGTCAGTTGGAGCATGTCGCTAACCATCGACCGGCGAGCTGCTCGCTCGAGCGGAGGTGTTGTTACAAACTGTCACAATCACTGACCAATTTCTAAAACAGACAATTAGATAACGGTAAAAGAACGTTTTTAGAGCGAATAGTCAAGCAATTAGTTTTTTTACCGCGTACCGGGTGACAGTTTCAGACATTTCGTCAAAAATAGAGAACTTAAAGCGCGGTGACAAAGCAGAAAGAATGGCGGGCGTGAAGACAATAGTGGAACAAGAGCTTCAATAGCAGCCTGAATACGAGTATATACATATATATGGACGTACGAGTTCTTACTTAGTTATATTTAGATACATGTAGACCTTTTAAAGTCTGTTCTCCGTGGCTGGACCTAGAGATGTATGTATATTTTTATCAAATCGTCAGTTAAAAGTGATTATTCAGCAACTGATACTTTGTATTTCACTACCTTTTTCATTTACCTGAGAAACAGAACCTGAATCCTGAAAAAACATCTTATTTTATCAAAATATTTATGTCTGCTTATTGGTTTTATTTTCAGTCCGCCTCATCTATTTTATCTATCAATGAAGCAAGAAACTGAGAAAAACCACAGAACTGAACTAAATAAGCCCAAAACATCCAAGATGAGTTATTTCTGCCTCAAATCGTTGTTAAAGAAGCACGTCGCTGTAGCGGGCCGTCACGCCTCAGGCTCCGGCCAAAGACCTTAGACGACACTTTTTTGACAACAAAAATCAAAATAACTATAGCCACTGCCTAAGAAATCACGAAAATTCGTGTCGGCAAATCGTTTCTTAAGCCTCAAGTTTACTTACCGTAACAAGCAAAGAATTTTCTATCATTGTTCGCTAGTGTTAAAGCTCAATATTGTCTAGCTGCATCAGTTATGTTGAGGAATAAATTGCCCTCATCAAGCTTTAGGTAAACGCATAGAAAGTTGAAAATTTGAATGGTCTGCCGGTGGCACACAAAGGGCTAACATTAACGCTGCCATTTGCATAAGAAAAATGTCACATTTGTATAGAAATCAACAATTACTCATTCATAGTGTTACAGCTTGGGTTTTAAAACAAAGGTTGGTAGACTTTCTTGATTGCTTCTAGTTTGTTCCCAAAATGCAACAACCATTCATGGTTTGGGAATCATATTCAACTCTTATGTACAAATAGTTAACAAGTTGCTGTCTTATCACAAGAAAGCAGTTTAAAGGGTCTTCTATTAGACTTCCTACAGTAGTGTGACAGTGGCCAAATGTGGCCTTTTATGCGTAAAAATTGCATAACACTTAACTTACACTGACATGGAGTTCCTAGTAGCTTATCTCTATGTATGATGCTAACCATGTGAAACTCACGGAAAATATTCCTATCTTTTGCCAACTGGCAGAACTACAGTGAGTAAATAATACCAACTTGGCTAGGGAAAACCTGCACATGACTTGAAATGCATTATAAGACCCATACTTATATTTGGAAAAAAAAGGCTGATGTAAATTACAAGTTCTGGGATTTAAAATTTTACATTTGTAGCCATTAAAAAACCTTAGAAACACCTACTTACTCTCTCTAACAACAGGCCGTACAATACTGACAGTTGCTGCTAACGAGTAATGAACGATTATTTTACCAGTTCGCGACGACTAGATACACCGCGAACCAAAACCGTAGAAAGCATCTTCTAGGTATTATTTTACCAGAAACTAAACCTGAAATCTCTAATCCAAAACCTTAATTTCCCAGAACCAGGCATCTATCTCCACCACAAAACGGCGGATGCTTTACAATTTTTTCTGTTTTTTGTTCCTCTGTAGATAGTTCTAGAAGGCATTCGATCCAACATTCGGTCTGCAGTCAACAACCGCGTCACGCACTGCTGCCTGCAGCGCCGCCAACACGACTTACTGGCGAGGATTAAAGTATTTATTACAACTACTAGTGGATGCACTTGGGTTTTCTCGGGTTGTTTCGGGGTAAAAAGTAACCTATATCACCCTTGGAACCCTATACCCTGTCAACTAGGGATTGGAACCCTACCAACAAACCAATAATCACAACGATACATTGCAGTGTGATACAGGATAAAGGAATCTTACAAACCAACAAACATGCTATGGCTTTTAAAAATTGTACTTATGATTATTGTGACTCATGGTTTTACACGCGTTTTTCAGATGAAATGTCTGGTACTTTGAGGCAATATCTGCTCCAGGCGAAACTTCCAATTGCTCGTCGCTCTGTCGCGCCGTGTTAGAATAAACTCAAAGATTCACAACTATAACAGAAATGTTATACGAAGTTCATTCAAGTAATTTCTTGTCTCTGAATAACTCCGACCATTCGAGACAAACATAATTAATTACCAACATTTTTATGATTTAATGATAATTATAACCGGATTTGCTTCCCTTCTTCGTAACATTTGATGTAGCAAATGATTTAGAAGGAAATGATGAATTTAAATGGTCCTTTTAAGTAATTTTTATTTTATTTTAGGGTAATTAGAGAAAAGAGATAACGAACGGATTAAGAGCAGGTTTTGGTTTATGATTAAGTAGACTGTAACGAAGTTTCAGTTGGTATACTTTATTTATTTTTAATATTTTCAGCGCTAAAACAAAAACGAGAAAGATAGATATAATTCCAGTGCAATCCAGTACAGGCATGTTCCTCCACAGAGTTTGCTAGTCGAGTATCGGTTCAGATGAGTGGTCAAATTACTGACTGTAAGTACGTCGTACACTGTAAAAAAACCAATGGCATGTAGGTCTACTATTATTATCTCTTTATAGATATGCATATCTCAGTATGTAATTACCTATCAAGCCTTTTTATACTGCTGCAGTCATGAAGGTTGAGCATGTTGATGATCCTACCAAAAGTCATTGACCACAAACTCAGAAGCATTTCTTCAAAGTCACAGTGTTCAAACCATAAAGTTCTTGCCCTGGCGCAGAGAAGCCGTCGACCTGTCACGCGCCGGCGCACGCGCAGCGACCGTGGCAGCACACAGGTGCGCAGGACTCCACCTGCAGCCTAACAGGAATGCTGTGACCTTTTTGAACTGGGACCTCTTTTTTGTAAGACTGGAGAAGGTAAGAAAAAATTTAACATGCACTACTTAGGTCATTTAAAAGTAATAGATAAATATAGGTAGGTTTCAAATTGCTGACTGGCGGGAAGTGGCACTTGACCATTAACAATTGTATCTAGTTCTGAAAAGAGAAGAGAAAAGGGAAGAGTTTTTTTTTACATTTTTCCACTGACGACGAGGAAGAGAACTTCCTTTTAGTCGGCAGCGGTCGCATCATGAGGCACAGAACAAAACTGTGTATAGTATAACTGTATACCTACCTACTATGTACAGCTAATACTTATTATAACGTTATCTGTAAGCCTATAGTTAGTTGTCTCCACCGGAATGCAGATGGCGGAAGCTCTGCCAATTACAAAGATCCGCCGCACACCTTTCGAATGGAATTTGTGCTCCGGAATTTTATGATAACTTCCCTTTTCTATGCTGATATTGTGATGTGATGATCTTATCTTTTCTTGCCAGTGAGTCTGCTGAGAATTAACGCCTGAGAAAATTAGTACCTAATAACTAAAATATGTAGGTACCTATGCCTAAAATTCAAGAAAGAACTAAGAATGCTGTTCCAAGCATTGTCAAATTTCCAAAGAAGTTCGATTTTATCTACTTTGGCCATGGTATTCGGTTTGGGCTGGTAGGATGGTAGGTATCAACTAAAAAGAGGTCATTGCAGTTTTCTACGAGCATCATAAAAAAGTTATCTTGACTTAAAATTATTATCTGCAAGTGTGCTAAGTAAAATCATCTATATACAAAGAGAAACATTACAATATTAAATTAATAACTTGAAACCAAGTACCTACCAATAACACAAGCAGTATTTAATCTCTCCGCTCCGTGATTTTTAGCATCCTCAATAATGACTTGTAGGTCCATAATTAAATTTATCGCGTATCTTTCATTAGAAGCGCAACGCTGGGTGACCACCGCCGGAGCGGAGCGATGTGCTTTCTTGTATCTGCCTACATACACTATCAACGGTACATCTAACCACCATGCAGGGCTTGGAAGAGTAGAGCGGCTGACTCACGCGTGCGGGATTTGTAAAGTAGATAGATTCAAATTTACTTTACATGTGCGCATCTTACGTCAAGACAGACATTCCGAGTAAAATACTGTAGTCCTGCAGCATATAGCACTGAATCATAGGAGAATGTAGTCCTGCAGCATATAGCACTGAATCATAGGAGAATATCAAGCTATATTACTTAATGGGTTGGAAATTGTAAAGTATTTTTTTTAAGTGTAGAAGCCTATATTTTACATATTCGTGTGATGAAAAGCTATACCTACGACAATATTTGATTTTGCTATCTAAATCAAATAATAAGGATCATTGTTACTGACTGCTTCTGGCCTGTTATATAGCCTAGTTGGTAGTGGCTCTGCCTTCTAATCTAGAGGTCGCGGGTTCGATTCCCGCATGACACAAGTAATTATGTACTTTAAAATTTTATAATTACTTGTGTTTAGTCTGGTCGTTTGTATGTATAATAAGTATGTATTTACAAAAGAAAAGTATATAAGTATTATATCCGTTATCTAGTACCCACGACACAAGCGTTTGCTTAGTGTGGGGCTAAATGGCGCTGTGTGCAATGTCCCAGAATATTTATTTTATTTTTTATTTATTGTTTCAGATAGCACAAACATTCAGTTTTATAAAAGCCTGTAACAGACTCATGTTCTGGTTTCGAGCAATGAGTAGTCCAAACCTACCTGTCTATTTATTTTGATTAGGTACTTTACGGGTATTTAGGGTAAAGCAGTTGCTTCACCTGTGCTTGGCAGTAATGTTGAGTGCTACTCCATAAATAAACAAAGTAATGCTCCTAACTGCGGCCAGCGCGGCACTATTCGGACCTTATCTGATCTATCATCATTGCACTTATATTGTCAATAAACTCGCACCATCATGTGGAGAAACCACAGACCAATGAGGGATTTCGAGCAATTTAAATTACAATTCTACAACAAACTTCGCAGTTGTATAGATTTCGTACAGAAACTTCTATTTTGTAGTAATTTAATTGTTTATAGTTGAAGATATTATGAGATAAATAATACAATCTACTAAAAAATCTTATTTTTTCAGACGAAGGAAGTTAAAAGCACTTGAAATAGTCATTATAATTAAATATGTGCAATAATGTTCAAATTATTCTTTAAGTAAATGCACATAATTATCTAAAAGGATTGTACAAGATAGTAAGAAAAGAAGGTATAATTTATAAAAATATTTTATTTAACTGGTTCAACAATAAAATTATTTACATTCTTACAAATAAACTGTACATTACAAACTATTTTATATATACATGACTATAACACAATTTCCCGTTTAGGCCTCACCCAACATTTAAAGATTTGTATATTTTCTTATTGAACTAAAGTTTTAAAAGTACATTTTGGCAGAATTTCGTTTCAATTTCATAATTTTTAATTGATTCAAGTATGTAAAGAAAATAAAACTTAGCAAAGAATCTCAAAAATAAAGGAACCAATAAGCGCACTGAGAACAAAACTTAGCAGCGCTCAAAGAAGTTCACTAACTTATTAAAGTTTGACGAAACAAGGGCCAATTAACCATAATTATTCATCCTGCTACGAATATAAAAAACTAAGTATACATTGCGTTGTACATAGATGGCGGTAAAAGCAGAAACCAATAGACGAGAGCACCATGATGTTGGAGCGAGTTGGCGATATTTTATGAAAAATCACATAAAGATATCATAAAGCATCACCAACTTGTGTTCAATAAATCACAATACTGAAGAGTGGGTTTCATTGTTTTTAACTTATGAGTGGTTTGAAGCCGCTTTTAATTCAGGTACCGCGATAGAAATAAGGTTTTTTTTTTCAAAAAAGGTTATCAATTCTTCTAAAAGTTTTCTTGTGTGTATGTTACGCGATTACTCCGTTATGTCAATTGATCTCGCCATCTTGTCTGAGATTTATTTTTAAAATTCTCATTACAAAAGATACAATTATTAACAGAATATTACTAATGAATGGCAGGCGTGACTCTGGTGAACAACAGGATGTTTCACAAATTCGAACCGTTTTCACTCGGAAACAAAACGCCAATTGTATAAATTTATGTTTGATTTTTTTTAAATCAAGGAACGGATTTCCACTTGACCGTAATTCGCCTGATGGTAAGCAATCATTACGGTCTAGGATTGAGCGTGCTTACCCAGTATGATAGGTAAATGACTGTCATTGGTTAAAATATTTTACATTAGGAATCTTTGATTTGGTGATTTTTGATTCTGAATAAAAACTTTGCTTATCTATGAAACACCCTATAGGAGGCTAAATATTTACATTAATGATACAGTTAATAACAGTTGGACCCAATAGCTCGATGTACGTAGTTGCATAAACTTTATATTCAAATTTGCTACTACTTTACGGCCATATTTTTCTAGATAAAAACGTATTTTAGGGCTATTGATATTCAATTTAATTAATCTCATCTTTTCTTCTTTCTCTTGTTTATTAATGTTTTGATATTGATTTAGTGGCGTATAAAATAGTTATATATTATCTCTTAAAGAACATGATCAACTGAGTTTTGGCTCAGAAATTTATTTCGAGCGTTTGTGACTCTGTATATTCCTAGCTCAATGAATGTACCACAAATTATCAATGGAAACTATTGATTCAAGTATTTTTCTCAGACATTAATTTTAACAATGGACAATGAGGCATTTGACTACCAGGTCACCTGAAACGATTCCAGCACAAGCGACGCTGTGATCGGAGATGGAGCCTGTATGTACTCGAATAGAGCCGACACTCAAATGAGACTGCCAGAACATAACACTTTACTGGTTTTCTTTGAATCTATGACATGATTAACATCCATTTTTGACTTAGCACTACCATTGTTATTTTTTCTACTTTTGGCTTTTAGTTCAAATTTGAAATCTTTTGATAATTTGTGTACTTTAAATAGCATGATTGTACCTCTCTTCTGCTGTAGTAAACTTGTCCTTACAATCTTCTATGTAGCAGCAATAAATCTGTTCTAGATTAAACATTCGCTTATAATAAAAAATAACAAGGTTCAATTAAATCAAGCTTAACAGATATTCGCTTTATTAATTGTGCATGGAAGGTTTAATTAAATCTGTATTTACAATATTTAATATTTTCATGGTTTTCAATATATTAAATCAATTGAAATACGATTTCACACAGTGAATTTATAATCTCCCAGAAAAATATTAACAAAAAAACACCTATGCAATATAAATTATTATTGATTTAAAGATTAGCATTCTATAAAGTTTGTTGGTTCAATTTAATTTTTAATCTCATTCGGACACAACCACACGTTATATACCTATACATATTATGTACACTTCTACTATCTACCTATACAAATACATATTTTATAGGCGGTTTTCTTAAAGTATATATGTACATATTACTTAAAATTATCTTAATATCAACAGTGACCTGATTTTTCATTAGATTTAGCTGCAGTATTGTGCAGGACTTTAAAATTCAAAGTCGTGAATAATAACGCATCAAAAATGACAGCAAACAATCAACTTTAAACAAATTAGACAAAACTACAGTAACATGGATCGAGGATATTATCAGCGGCATATTAATTTTGTATTAAATTGCGACAGTGGCGCCCTTCTGATTTTCCCCATAAATACAAAATCTGCCAATCAAAGCAAGCAAAAATAATCCAAACATTCTCGTCTGGATCCTTGTATTGACAGGAGTGGACAGGAAAATGGCATTCCACAAAGTTGGGAATGTTATATTTTCCTGACCCATCTAAATACTATGGCTTCTTTGCTTGGCAGATTCAATTATATTTTTAATGACCTACACATCAGTTAAAAGTTTTTTGTGAGAGAAACATGAGACTGGTATTTATACACATATATTATATTTTATGCGTAGATTTAAATTTGTTTCTATTTAAAGTAATTTTGTATAATTTCCAACATGATTATTTTTTACACTTATCACATTATCACAACAACTTGCTACTGCATAGTAGACTGCGTTTTGTGCGCCATTTTCTATCAACACACATTAGTTGCTTCTGTATTTCCATAGTGATAAACACACACTAAGATTCTTTGTATTTTTTTTCAGAAATTAATCACAACAGGATAAAAAACTGCACTTTTACAATGTTTCCTGACCAATCCACAACGAATGGTCGTATTTGCAAGTTCAAATCATATTTGTTGTAATTATTTTCACTCTCTCACAAATTTTAATCACATATTCAGAAACCACTTCTACATCAATTGTCTTTTATCAAATGAGACTTTACGACATTCATCACAAAACATTCCTCCAAGAAGGGCAGTATTTTTATCCCAGCACGGACTACCAACAACACTCCTCAAAACTGTACCCTATTTACAAGTGCATAAAGCTTACTTTTAGCTTTCGGACCGACGTTCGAGGAGTCAACACGTCCTGAGGATGCCTTGAGGAGGCGAAACACGAGTCGACGAGAACATCTTGCCGAAGAACTACAAAACTTGAAGACACAAGGTGCGGTGTTAGTAAGATCTTGAGAGCCACGAGACCACGTTGGTTAGGAGGAGAGGTGTGGCGGTAGTATATGGAGGAACACACTTCAAAACCATCAAGTTTGTTGTTTGAAGTAGGTTAAGGAGCAGTCGCAGCGGAAAAACACTACATATTTCCCCAGAGTTTCATTTACTTTTAGATGTCGATATATTCACAGCACAGACTACCAACAACTTTCCTTAAAACTGTACCCTATTTCCAGGTGCACAAAGCTTACTTTTAGCTGTTGGTGTGTTCGGGCTCCATCTTGGTGCCTGGCCGGATCATCACCAGCTTCTGCTCGTCGTCTCCGTCGTGCATGGTCTCTATGGTGAGCATCATCTTGTCGTCGCAGCTGTCGTCGCCCGAGTCCGAGTACATGTTCTGGGTCGACGTGGCTACCTCCTGGAGGACAGGGAAGTGAGTTGTGAGTAAATAGTAATAACTGCGTTTTTTAGATATTCGAAACAACATAAAAATGCAAACTATATACTGCGAGTAAGCATATCGTGAAATGCGAATATCTCACGAAATAAGTTCACATAACAGTGACCAGTATCAAGAGATATCAAATTGCCTTAATGGCCCCTGACATGGTTTAACGACTATAGTACTTGTAATGTAAAGCAGCAGACACGTAAGCTTCGATGTAAAATGCCACTATGATTACCAATAAATAATAAAAAGAACAGACCATGACAGTAGCTAGTTAGCTATGTTTACCCCAAACATATATCTAAAGTACACTGAATCACGGGTGCTTTACTAAGAAAGTTCGAATGAGAGTGGCAAACTCTGGTGTCAAGATTTCGAACCACCTGCACTCCTCTGATGTGGCTTAAGGACTGTTGTACACTGGCAAACAGCGCTTTAATGTGGTATAACTCACAGTGATCCTGTTCTTGGTGATTTACGTCAGATAAATGAACTCTGTATTTGTATTTTTGTGATACTATTTTTGTATTTATATTACTGTTTTTGTATTTGTATAACTCACGGTAATTCTGTTCTTGGTGTGTATCCGCACGTGCTTGGCGAGGTGGTCGGAGCGCATGAAGCGCTTGCTGCACTCGGGGCACTCGAAGCGCTTCTCCCCCGTGTGCGTGCGCCGGTGCCGCTGCAGCTCGTCCGACCGGGTGAACCTGGGACACATACGTACAACGTATAGTATGTTTGGATATAAGTTAAACGTATATTATATTTAACTTCTTAGGATATCAGGACTGGAATACTCCTAACACACAAAAGTTAATGATTGCTACTATTATTTGTTATTTGTCATTTTAGACTTAACAATGCACAATCTAGTGGTAAATCACTATGTGATGCGCAAAGACAGATGCATTTACTATGCATTTGTCATTTCGCTGACTTCATGCTACACTAGTCTTTCTAGCTATGAGCCTACATGCGGTAGCCCGCATTGCAATAGTGATAGTCGCTGATGTGTCAGATACACCAGAAAAAACAGGCGTCAAATGATTGATGAGTGATTTAAGGATTTTCATACCATCCCCACCGCTTCTCGCGCACACCTTGCTACGATTCGCTGTGACAATATTCACACTAAGTAAGTTCAAGTAATATAAATGTATGTATCACCTCTTCCCACAGAACAGCCAGTTGCACAGGAAGGGGCGCTCCCCGGAGTGCCACCGCAGGTGCGCGCGCAGGTGCGACGTCTTGCCGTACACCTTGTTGCAGCCCGCGATGTGACACACGTGCTGCTTCTTGCGGTCCACGAGCCGGCTGGAAGGAGTTGGATAAGTATACTTGTAAATGAGAGAGATTATAATAAATATTTCATGACATATCACACAGCGCCATCTAGTCCCATACTAAGCTTACGCTTGTATCATGGGTACGGATATAATACATATATACTTTTCTTTCGTAAATACATACCAATTATACATAGAAACGACTAGTTACAAATTTTAAAATTCATAATTACTTGTTATATGCGGGAATCGAACCCGCACCCCTAGATAAGTATAGACATTGCCACTTCCAACTAAGCTCACGGGGCAGTCAAGATGCAAAGATATTGTTTCGTTGCGAAACATAGAAATCAATTAGTTCAGAATAGCTATATCCTGGGCTAGAATTAGTTGGGCGAAGTACTTGTGATTACTATTTTTAAACTAATTTGAAATATTTATATTTTATTTTCAATCTCACAACGGATAGTCTCCAGTCAGAAACGAAACTACTTGACAGATTTCGTTTTCAAAATCAATTAAGGCGTCTACGATTGATGTCTTTGTGTTTTAATAATATGCCGTAAGATTTGTACACCCAATAATCATGTCTGCTATAGACAACAGTTTCTTACAATTATGACAATACCAATAAAGAAAATACTCACTTTTCTCCCTGATCACAATTAGGACAGGTACACGCGACCCTCTTCAGCAATCTCTTCGAGTTATTCGGACTCGCCGACCTCTGCTTGCTGGCCTCGCACTCGGCGGTGGGAGTGGAGCTCCCACCGGAGTTGTTCCCACTGGTGGAGACAGTGACCACCTGCCACTTGCCAGGCTCGTTGGGGTCTTGCTGGATTTGTTGACCTATGAGAGAAGGTTGAGCTGAAAAAGTGATGCTTGGTCCGCATTTAGACATTAATGTCAGACACATACACGGCACACAGAGCATGCTGGCTAAAAACAAACTACTTTTATGGAATATACAAAGATTTAAGGTATTTTACTTTTAACTCTGTTGATAAAAACCTATATATAACTAAAATAAGTAACTAACAAAATTATTGCCATTATTGTAGCACCTAAATTTCCAGTTTATTTTTGTACAATCTATTGTATCGGTTGATATAAAAACTAGTCACTTGGAGTCCGAGTAAAGGGCTCACTTTTAGAAAATTAGGGACATTAAGATATATGGGTTTGTAGTTTTATCCAAAAACTATCATGCAAATGTGCAATACTACAAGATTTTCTACACGCGTATTCTTTGCTAAGTTCCTTCCTTGGGAAATATAAACAATCTCTATAATTCTTAATTTTGGAATATTACTATACAACAGTTTGTTTAATAATACGCACGGGGTACTGCACGTTAAATACATGAATTAGTCACGAAAGCTAACTACATAAACATTAAGTCACACAATATTATTAAGTCTTTACCTATAACAGGTTGCTGTTGTTGCTGCTGCAGCTGGGCTATCTGCAGCCCCTGGCCCAGCCCCAGCGCAGGGACCAGCTGCACCGCGCCGCCGATACCGCCCACGCCCAGCGTTGGGACCTGTAATTGGACGTGTGTAATGTGAACTAAACAACTATAACTACAGCCAAGTCACATGCAAGTAACGCTGAAGTAAAATCCAACTCTTGAATTACGGTCCGGAATATTATATTTGTGATATCTGATGAAGGTCTGAACTACGGAACTGAAGCATTTCACATTGGTACATTCAAATACAGGCAAGTTTAATGAAAGACAAGACAGAGAGATAAAGACTTGCGGTCTTATTTATAAACATATTTTGGGAACTATTTAGTTAAAAAGTGTTCTCTCTCTCTCTCTCTCTCTCTCTCTCACACACACACACACACACATTTATATTTTTTGAATCGAGTGAGAGATAAAACCCATTTTAACTAAACAATTGCTAAAATACGTTTATAAAAAATACTGTATGGCTTTTATTTTAAAACTAGGCTTCGGTAATAACTGTGCGAAGATTGACTTCGACTTGCGATTCGCTCGTGCTGATACCTTTACCGTCACTTGTTTTGCAGTATGTAGAGAAACATGCACACTACATTTAGAAGGAAAGATTAGTCTAAGACTTGTACTTCAGTAAAATTCGTGTTACAACGAATATTGCCAATAATATTTTTGCGACAAAACACAAAGGAGGATAACACTATAGTGTGTTCACGGAGACGAGTTAGTAGAGCGCTATCTCACTCACACATTTTTTAATCTGCGATTTTAATTAAGGTTTTACACATAACGAGAGAAGAATGTAAGAAAAAAAGACTAGGCTTCGGGAATATTCGTGTGTGCGAAGATTGCCGAAGTACCTGCACGACATTGGCGCGTACATTTGCCTGCGCCGGAATGACGGTCACTTGTTGCCCCGTCGGTGTGGATGTTATTATTGTCTGTTGCTGTTGTTGCATGCTGTTGTCCGCCTGCATCGGGTTCGATACGGCCTTTCGGTGTTAGAGCAGCAGGAAAGAAATAGCGTTATGTGAAATTATTATCTTTCTTATAAGCCTAAGTCAAAAAGGAGTCGGAGATCTATCTTTATGTTTTTATTGGTTGTATTAAAAAGACGACACTACAAGCTTATCGATGACTTGTTGACTTAGTTTTATAAGTAAGATGGTTAGTTGTCCTAGGTTTATGATAGAATCTTTGCATGATGTTGGCGAGTGTTTGTTAAATTCTGTCAGGAAAAAATAAGGAACTCTATGGGCATTTATAATATGGTCAAATAACATATTTAGAGTTAAATACAGTTAGTAGCTAAAAAACCCTTAATTTAAATAGCATGTTTAGTCAGTGAAATTCGCTTGGAACCTATACGATAAATATAATATAATACGAGATAAATATAAAGCAAGAACCAAATAAATAAAAAACCAAAGCAAAACATACAATCACCAAACCAAACCAGAAACAAATCCAAACGTGCAAATAAAAATTAACTCAATATAAAACATTTTCAGAAGACAAATTAAGTGCAAAAAGTACTATTGTAATTTTTGTGGTGTCCAAGAAATTGATGTTTTGACAGTAAGAAACGCCACTCGTATTGTTCGTTTTCTTATGGCAAAACAGTAAGCCTTACGTCAAATCAAATATCCACACGTTTTGTCTTCTAAACCCTTCATAACAAACCAGGTACACCCCACTTCATATTATTATATTTTTACCTGCAGTGTGATGGTGGCAGGGGTGGGCGCGCCGCTCGCCGAAGTCTGCGTACCGTTCGCCTGCTACCAAACCAAAGCCCGCGTTGTATTTACAGCTCTATTTATAAAGACGTAAGGACGAGAGTTGCAAGCAAGGGGTATGTGATATATTATACATCTTGAATTAATAATGGAGGAACAAAAAACAAAAGATGGTATAGACTAAGCAATTTTCTTTATGAGAGAAAGCGAAGACTGAAAATAGGTCATTTTTAGAATTTTGTAATGAGTAAGCAAAAAGAGAGTAAATACTAAATACTATTTTCAAGATCGTAATATGGTAGTGGCTAGGGGCTAACAATCCACAGAGTTTTTGTTTAACAAATCTTTATTAAACTTGTCCCAGAACTGAATAATACTTTTAAAGGTCTTGCCACAAAAGGATAATAAAAGATCAACCTCTAAAAAGTTAAGTTTAAAGTTTGTTCAAATGAAAAAGAACAATGGAAGCCTCTCAAGGGCTAACCTTTAGGGAAATGTCCTTTGAAACAAATCTTTTGTTAAGTTTGCTTTGTTAAAATTGGGGGAAGTGTATAATTGTTTTTATTAAATATGTACACGGAAGGCAAAGGGTACGTTCAAATAAATTACCTAATCCGATTGATGATTTTGGTCTGATTAGTTGTGCTTTAGAACAAATACTTAAATCTTCGGAATAAAAATAAGAGGAATTTTAAGTTAAAATTGTCATATAAACAGACAGACTGAATTGAATGTACATTCGAAAGTCTTAAATAAATTGTTAGGTTAAGAATATAAGCCAATATATTTACCTGGACGTTAGTGAGCGATGCTATTTGTATTTGCTGAATTTGCCCGGACGGAGTTAGGACGTTTGCCACTTGAGGTTGCGCTTGCATCTGGAAATTATACAGAGATTTTATCAAAATTAGGTATACTGAATTTTTCATTACTCGTACTCTGAAAGTAGGTCTGAAATTGCCTGAGGAGCGGGTTGAAAGTAATACTTTTCATCCCTAGGGAGAATCGCTTTCAACTGACAGCTGTCAAATTAACATGTAAAATCTCTGCGCGCGACTGGCGGCAGCACTTATGCCAAGAATTGGCCTCTGCAATCAGAACATTTTAGTTCCAATTTTATCCGCGCGCAGAGTTATCTTGAACTCTACTAACCTATTTACAAAAACAAAAGAGTTCTTATACCTAGCCTGGAAGAAATCGCTTAAGGCGATAAGGCCGCCCATTTGTACGTTATTATTTGTTCATATTTTACTTTGTACTATATACCTGTGTTGGTGTGCAATAAAGATATATATTATTATTATTATTATATTACCTACGAGTACATTTAACCAAATAGTTCTTACACCTACATTCAAAGAGGTTCTACGTCACAATACGTATAGCAGAGATTTTGAACCTATAAAATGAGTTCATCTGATTTTAATATAAATTTAACGCCTGATTTTAAAAAAGAAGAGGCTGAAGCGGTATTTGAAAATCATCAAACGATTTGTGGTAGGTACCTATCTTTGTTTTGACTTGGGTGGTAAAATAAAATTTACTCATATTTTCTTCAGCTAATTCATGTTTTTATTTTTAATTTCCTCGTATTTGTAATGAAAAGCACAGTGTTTACCTCGGGTTAAAGACTTATTTAGTCCTTCGAACTATTAGCGCCCTCATTGCGTTCGGGCGCCAAACCCCGTCTCGGGACTAAATAAATTACTTTCACCCCTAGGGTAACAATGTACTATAAAGACCCGATTTAAAAATATACGGAAAAAGCTTAAAAATCTACAAGTTCAAGATGATCATAAGATTGAGACGTGTACACTTGTACAGTGATCTTTTTTTACAATTAGATTCTAATATTTTTGGAGTAAATGACCACACATTTATGGAACAGGGCAAACATCAGTACTTTATGTGAACTTGGTAGATATGGTCGCGGTTGTGCTGGTAACTAATGGCAATCTGTCTGCGTCGGCGCGCTGGACGACGGTAGATTGGCTGACACATTGCAAGTTACGCATATCTTTGTGGCGCTGCTGTAGATTGTAATATCAAAGTTTGCACTTAGTTAAAATACTAAGTACTTATCGAATTAGAACGGCCAACTTTGGCGTCGACAATTTTTAGAATACTGTATTCAATATTCAGCCGTGGGCGATAACAGGCTGCTGATGATGATTATGATTCAATATATACGTATAGGGTAGTAAAAGTAATCTCAGCTGTTTGTCTAGTGTGGCAGTCGTTAAGCCATGTCAGAGGCCCCTAGGGCGGCTTGATAAACTCTCGACACCAGAGTTGGCCACTCTCATTCGATAAGAAGATGAAGAATCTCTATTCCTCTTAAACTATAATAGTCGTTCAAGTCGAGAGTAAACCGGTTTCTTCAAGGCAAGCGCGCTAGATTATAAAGTTGTTTAACATCAGGCAAGTTGTAGTCAAGCGTGAGCCTATATCATGTAAAAAATAAAGAAGAAGAAGTAATAATACCTGCTGCAGCTGAGGTATAATCTGCAGGTGGTGCGGCGCGTGCACGGGCAGGTGCACGGTCTGGTACACGGTGTGACCGTTAGCGGACACGGGGACCTGCACAGGGACCATGCCCATGCTGCCCCCGCCGCGCACCGCCACCCCGCCGCCCCCTGCTGCCACGGGGGAAACCAACCATGATTATAGACTTGTATTAATTATAAAACCTTCTGCAGGAAAACCAAAACTTTGGAGTCTCTATACTTATTTATTTACTAGTGCGTGCTCGCGGTTTTGCTCCCATTAAGAAGCAAAACTTGCATCCCCTATTTCACCCCTTTAAAAGTTACATTTTAATTTTTTTTTTTATTCTTAGCGAATGCCTACGTCATAACATCTACCTTTATTCCAAATTTCAGCCCCAACCGTCCAGTGGTTTGGGCTGTGCGTTACTAGATCACTATCAGTCAGTCAGTCAGCCAGTCACCTTTGAGTTTTATATATTTAGATTTACCTACTATGGCACAAAAAAGAGAATATGTTCTTAAATTAACTCAATATACCTAAATTTGAAGCTAGTTTCGAACCAGAACAAATTCCAATACATGTGAACACAGCCTGGTCTAAACGTTGACGTATGCGTCAAACCCTGGCTTTAGCAACTCCGAACGAAAGGCTTAATAAGATAATAATTTGTTTACTTTTAGAATGATTTTAGAAACTACCTACTTAGACCAGTCTTTTTGTTTGGGACCTTGTTTCATTCCAGTACAGGCATGCACCACCTTTGACCAGAATCGGTTCTAGCTGTATTTATTCTGGTATAATAAAATATTGTATGTGTATGGTTTCACATAATATAACTAGATTCAACTTTTGAATTAGAATATTTAATGTCCTTTCAAGTTGTTGCCGAGCTTGTTGGTTAGCAGTACAATAGCATCCGAGTTGTCAAAACTGCCAGTAAAGGGCGACCCGGTAGATTTTTCCTGTATAAGGCTAAAGGCACAAGGTTCCTACTTCTTAGTATGTAGGTACTGAGCCGAATCATTGTCCTTGTACTAAGTATTCAATTTACTTTTACTCACTTACTAAACTGACATGAAGCAATACACAAAAAATAGATTAAAGTAAATATAGTACATACGGTACAGTAATTTGTGTGTTGCTTCTCAAACCAATTTGAACCTTTTTCGGCCAGTTACCACCCACCTTTAGCATAACTTACAGAGTTAGTATTTACATTCCTATTTCTGTCATAATTTATTTACACATCCATCTTTAAAACAGTAGGTATATTACAAAAAATAGCTGCAAAGTAAACGTGAAGTGTTGATTTCGTTTAGCCATGATATCGACTCGTTGAATATTTTTCGACGCTAATGTCCTTCGAAATGATACTAAGAATGATAAACAAAATTGTGATTAATGGTGATGATAGCGACAGTGCACTAGAAATTAATAAACACCAAGCAAAGTAAATGTAAGTGAAAAGAAACAAGCTTGGGACTTTGTAGTTAAGGAATTGTCGCGCGAGGAGGTAAGTTTCTTGGTAACGCTTTGGAAATAAAATTTGTCATAAATAATTTTGACGCATGTACGTGGATTCCATACAAGAAAAACCGCAATAGAAAATTTGTTTTGTGTCCCAAGTTCCAATTAAGAATCATATGACACCATTTTCAAATCAATCGATTACAAAAAAGAATTTAAAAAATTTAATACTACAAGAAACAAATGAAAAACTACAACGATCGAACAGTTTATAAAAAAAAAAACACGTCAATCGTCACGCATATTTTACTTTAAAAAGTAGCAACCTATGAACCCAAGCGCATCAAGAAACCGTCTCCCCACCGCGTACCAACCTTCAGTAGAGGGCGTCGGGCTCTTGGGCTCCTTCTTGTCCTGGCCCTGCGGCGCGCCCTGGCCGGCGGGGACCTGGGGGAGCGTGGGGACCTGCGCCATGCTCGTGGGGATCTGAATGCTCTGTATCCCTGGGAATACGCCGAGCATGGGCTGGGAGAGCGCCGAGATGGGGATGGAGAGGTTAGTGCCCGGGAGCGTCACCGTGGCTGCCTGCTCTGTGCGCCCACACGAACGTACATTAGTATGATTAGAGGCGTGCTGGCGGGCCGGACGCTGCAGCTTGCTACTTTGTTAGTTTACTATGTGAAGCAGTATTAGAACGGGAGAGTGCTCGATCAATTGGTTCTATGCTACGTAAATGCTAAATGCTACGCATTATTGTTGAATTTACTTGAAGTTTGTATTATTGTCTTCTGTGGTTAGGAGAATGTATTTACAACACATTTTCTAAAAGTCAGCTCGCTTTGTTCGAAAAAAATAAAATGATACTTTGGAAAAAAAAAACACTAAAGTAATATTAATAGAGACATTTCAATTTCAATTATCCTTAATTTATTTAGTAAAATATAACCTAATTTAAACACCAAATCGACATATTTATATGGAACTTCTATATCGCTCGAGTATTTTTCTGTTCAGTCTGAATTAAAGAGAGAGAACCATCTGATGGAAAAGTGTACTTCCAACCAATCATGATAGAAAAATACACTCGACTATATTTATTCAAGGGCAATGTTGGCGTCTTGTCTAATCTCAAATGCAAGCACTTTAAAAAAATGATAAATAAATTATATCAATCATTTGGGGATACTTTTCTGAGGTCTCGTGGAGCAGGTTTGCCCAGAAAGATGGTATTAATCAAAATTACTAGGATGAAAATACTTGTTTCGTGTAAATGTACAAAAAATATTTAAAATCAATTATAAGTAAAACAGCAAACGAGTTATTGAGAACTGTTGATTATATGAATGACAATGATAAAAATCCTACAAACCAAGTTAAAAAATAACAACATACTAATCATTAAGAGTTGATTCAAGCATTGGCTTAGTATGAGGCTAGATGGCGCTGTGTGGTATGGTCCTGAAATATTTATTATTTTATTTTTCATTCGATTGCCAACATTATCACCTGAACTATAACTATTAAATTGCCTTAGCTAGTAAATGCGTAAAGTAGCCAAGAGTAGTCAAAAGTTCTGTCACATACGAACCAATTAAACATAATATGTACAAAATATAACAAAATAGCGAACTACAGCCGACCGCGCGATACCTTTCACTTGTAGTAATATATTCCAGTGAAAGTTATATGAGAATATATAGGGTGTTGCATAATGCGAGGTTTTATTCAATACTATATTCAGATTTGGTACTTTATTTTAAAACAAGTATATGCAATGTTTGGCACTGTTTAAAGAACAGCCAACTTTAATATGAAATGACCTCGAGGGTTATAACCTTCGATATAAATATCTTTAATTTTTTGATCGTGTTTTTCATTGGTGAAATGCTTTTTGAATAAAATATGAAACAAAACCTCGTATTATAGCAGAATTATCATGCATTACATAAAATATTTAGGTTTCGGTTAAAAAGTCTAAGAATGGGAAATCATAGAGAATTAATAGTGGGAAGCGAAGCTGATAATGTATGGAAAATTAATGGAAACACTTAAACCCAAGCGATGATAACTCAAGTAGGTATGATTCTCGTGGGGTTTTGACATTTGAGCCCTTGGAAATTCTATAGCCACGTCGCGGTAAACGAAGAATTTCCAGCGAAACGTGAATGTTAGTGTCAGAGTTATTAAGCTGACACCAATAAACACATTCCGTCTTATTACAAAACGCGGTTTATATATTAGTCCAGGACTTTGAAAATAAAAAAATGTGTTCTTGTTATTCAAACATCACATACAAATCAAAATGTCAACAATATTGGAACTTTGACTTAACATTGGTACATTTTGACAGTTTGATAATTATGATAGGAGACAGACAATTTTCGAATAACTGAAACGGACTTGGTCTAGACTTATATTTAAACCACGTTTTGTAATAAGGTCCATTAACTCCAACTTTATTGAAAACTAGTACGACTTAGTATAGTTTCCGTCAGTAATTAAGAAACTTCGGTTCCATTCCGGTACTATTTCGACCACACTATCATTTGACTGAGTGTAGCTTTGGACTAGACTGACTCGTATAAAAAAATCGAGTATTAATTGACTTCAATTAAAATATCCGTCAGTACAGAAGTGACTCAGTACTTGTGGGTACACATGTCAGTACGTGTCAGTCCGTGTCAGTATCCTAGTAAGTACGTACCGGTGGGTAGATGCATGACGTTCTGCAGGAAGCCGGCGGGCAGCACGGGCGTGCGCACTAGCTGCCCGTTCACCAGGCTCACTTGACCCATGCCCGAGAAATTCTGCAATTCACATCATGCTATTTGATTAGTTTAATTAATGGACATCAGAGAAGGTATCCGCGACGTATGGAAATTACTCGCTTATATGTCAGATGTGTAGGTGTATACTTGTACATGTAATAATTGAAGATTGGCACGCTTAAAAGAAGACTATACTCAGCAGAAGAGACAGATAATCTCTATACACAGCTGTAGATAAATGTATGATCAATGGGAAAGTTAAAATTGAGATATATTGCGGCCTCACCGTGTCACTATTGTAACTCTTGTCAAATTGGTCGCCAACGATTGATAAATCTTCTAGAATGAGGAGTTGAACAGTCACATTTATTCTCAGCAATAGCAAGTCTATAAAGACTTTAGAGCACATGAATTGTTTAAATCACAGGCTAGGATAAAGCGGAGTGGCTAGATTGGTCAGGAATCCCTTAGTCATATAGTTCATAATATAAAAGGTACTCATCTAGAACATCTAGAAGTAGTATATACCTGTGCATGGTGCGCGGGTATGAAGAGCGCCTCCTGGCCGTCCACGGTGACAGCCTGCATGGGCGCGACCCCGCCCACGCCGCCCAGCACGCAGCCGCCGTACGCACCGCCCGCCTGCTGCTGGAATACAATTAATTAATCATCATTAATGGGCGGCTTGATAAACTCTCGACACTAGAGTTGGCCACTCTCATTCGATAAGAAGAAGAAGGCAAGAAGCAGTTTTAGAACATATATTTAAGACTACAAATCAAATCAAAATCAAAAATATATTTATTTACCATGGAAACATTAAATACATTGGTGCACTTATAAGTAAAATATGAAAGAATTATTCAGGTTATAGATTAGTTTTAGTTGAATTTAAGTAGCTGTGGTTTAGGAAGTAAGTATACACTAGCATGCAGCGTTGATTACTTTAACCATAGCATTAAGACTATAAAGTTATGTTGAATTTACATATCACGCGCAGAGTGCAATAATAGTGGACCCCAAACTAGGCTTAAGCCTGTATCTTGGGCATCCTTACATTTGTTTTTCTAATAACAGATTAGCAGATTAGCGCGCTTTCATGTACTACATGTTTTTTAACAATACATAATGTTAATAGTATTTATAATTTAGCTTTATGGGAGATAGTGTAGAAATCTTAACACTTACTTTACTTAACACGCTAAGTCTAAGGAGACCTATGTAGTGCTGCGGAAGCTATCTTTCGGTAACAAATACAAGTGAAATGTTTAAACCAAATGTCTTCCACAATATAATTGACAGTTCAACATATTAATCTGTAAGCTAATAAGCTACATACCTGCAGCAGTTGCGGGTGTATCTGCAGCAGTTGCTGCGGAGCGTTCTGGTAAGTGGCGCCCTCTCCCGACACCATGCCGCCTGCACCTAGCAGTGACTGTAGCTGCTGCATTGATATAACCTGGAATGCACACGGAATTATATAATTCGATGGGTATGTGTTTTTCTGTTGAGCTTTCTTTTTTTTATTCTAATAGTTGGTTGCCTAAATGTCCGATGACTGATCAAATAATATAGGTAGGCAACTTTTATGATGCAATAGCCTCTGCGCTTGTCATTTCAGGATAAGATAGGCAATCAATCGAAACTGGTATAAACGAAAAGAAGTATGTTATTAGTAGTGGGCCAAATTCAACAGACAAAAATTATGATACAAAACAGAGTATGTAAACTGTTAAAATTGCTAGTGTAAGGAATATACATTGAAAAATACATTGAGGACTTATTAATGTAAAGTCTGAGCATCATCCAACTTCTTCTTATCGAATGAGAGTGGCCAACTCTGGTGTCGAGAGTTTATCAAGCCGCCCTAAGGGCCTCTGACATGGCTTAACGACTGCCGTACTAGACAAACAGCCGGGACCTACAATTTAACGTGTCATCCGACCCACGGAAGCGTCCAACTATTGCCCGACGATAATAAACGAAATTGGAAGACATTACACTGATGATAATAATGGTGATTAAATCTCACCTGAGGCTGCTGCACTTGTATGCCATTGGGTACCTGGTTGGCCGCGTTCACAATAGCAGCCGACAGCTCGTTGCCCTGAAACCACAACAACACTGATTCATGCCTCCATTGATTACATTCCGCCGCCTGAGCGATCACCTTACGGACTTGTATTCTCCAATGACTCAGTGCATAACGAATGATTCGGACTTGGTGGTTAAATTACGCTTACGTTGTTTCGAGGTGAGTTTTACTTATGCTTGAACGACATATGCTATGAGTAAGGTTACCTTCTACCGTTTTATGTAAGTTGTATTCTTTATTTATGAAAGTATTTTTAGTTAATCTTGTTTTATAAGTGTGCGACAATAAAGTATTATCTATCTATCTATCTATTTTGGTGTACAATAAAGTATATTTGATTGATTGAGTACGAGTATGCTAATTATTGGTCTACTAACTATTGCCCGCGGCTTCGCGCGCGTTTTTATACATATAAACTTTTATCTTGAATTCTCTCTATTTATTAAAAAACTGCCTCAAAATCCATTGTGTAGATTTAAAGATCAAAGTATGACCTAAATTCATGGGGACAGACGCGTAAAGGGACTTTGCTTTATATTTACTATGTAGATGTACTATTTTACTTCTGATATTTGAGGATATAACATGTACTTAATCTTAAATACGGTGTATGACATTCGCAGTAAAAAAATATATCTAAGATCGTAGACTATAACGTGGCTTACCATCAGGCAAGTTGTAGTCAAGCGTAAGCCTATATCATGTAAAAAAAACCTAGCTTACATTTTGTTAAGGAAGGTCTTGGTTACGCTGTTTAAAGAAACTACTAACAATGCTGTCGCGACACGAATAGTGTGTAGCCATACGAGTATTGGACTGAGTATAAGTTGTTGAACTAAAATCTCTCAACAACAACTATACCTAATATACCATTGCAGTATCACTAGCGCAATTGCCTTTAATCTGTTGTTATTCCTTTGAAAAGATCAAAATCTTTCAGAACTCACCGATAAGCCTTGTGCCCTAAGTTGCTGTACAACAGCCGAGCTAATAACTCTCAACTGCGGCTGTTGCTGCGCCTGTTGCTGTTGTTGCAGGTACTGCTGCTGTATCGCTGCTATCGTTGCTGCATCTCCCTGCACTTGTTGCTGTATCAGCTGCGCTTGTTGAGCTTGCGCCTGCGCTTGGGCCTGTGCCTGTAAATTGATGATTTTGTACTGTTAGGAAAATTTGGAAATCGTCATGATCGTCATCTATGAGTACCAACTAATTAATTCAATAGATATGTATTTACTTCTGTTGAGCGTAGATAGCTTTCTAGTTTCTGAGCGTAGATAGCTTTCTAGTTATTACTCCAGGCCTAAGAAGACAAGGAGTTGGAAACAGTAGAGCAATAAAAATAATCGATTAAAAATTACTGGAAAAAAATGTTAGGTAGATCTTAGCCCTACCTGTTGCTGTTGAGCTTGCTGCTGGGCTTGTTGCTGCTGAGCTTGTTGCTGCTGAGCTTGTTGCTGTGCCACTTGCTGTTGCTGCGCCTGTTGCTGTTGCGCAGCTTGCTGCTGCTGCTGCTGTTGCTGTGCTTGTTGCTGTGCCGCTTGCTGCTGTTGCTGTTGCGGACCTTCAGAAATTTGAAAAAGTAATGATCAGTTTTTTTTATTGCATGACAAAGTTTCTATTTTTTAACTGTTTGACGTCTAATGTTATAACTGTCTAAACGGAATGTAAAAAAAATTAAAACTGTACATCTTCGCCTTAAAATGTATGAATAGATCTACCTAGATTTTTTTCTGAACACACGCGCAGAGGCAGTGCATTTCCAAACATGAAATAAAAAATTTGTTACAGTTCTAGAACTATGCACTTGGATCATTTTTTTAAGCGAAGTGAATATACTTTTGATCAAAATTTGCCGGATGGTTAGTGACTTAGGTCTAAGATGGAGCGTGCTTAGCCACAAAATATGAAATCATAACAGAAGTTATAGTTAGAAGTTACATCGTCTTCACAACAAACGTGGTTATAAGATCTTGAGAGCCACGGATGCCACGTTGGTTAGGAGGTGAGGTGTGGCGGTGGTATATGGAGCAACACACCTAAAAACCATCAAGTTTGTTGTTTGAAGTATGTTAAGGATCAGTCGCAGCGGAAAAACACTACATATTTTTTCAGAGTTTCATTTACAATGGATTTCCGCAAAGTAACGCCAGTAAAATTCAATTTCTTTTTAAATTTCATACACAGATAATTAGTATACTTACTAAAGTGTAAGGTTTCCTTGTTGTCCTGTTGCTGCTCAGGCCCCATGGTGGCGGCGCCAAGGCGGCTGCACGTGGCGGCCAGGAGCGCGAGCGGAGAGTGGGACCCTTCCTGCGTACAAACACAGCATTAACAACCTTGTTGACAGGGATTATAGGGTGATTTTGGAATTTACCAGGTGTCTGTTTAGAGTTTATGTAACAATTTTAGCAAAAGATTAGTAAGTATAACTCTCGATTTACGAAAACTTTTTTTAAAGAAAATTTGCATAATTTTTATTGCAAAAGCAGTGTTCGAAATTAGACGCTTTCATGTGTAGTACAGCAGTCCTTCAAATATACTTATCTAAGAGTTGTCATTCTAAAACAGTAAAAGCTCTTGACACTACACTAAGACAGAAGACAGATTACTATTGCATTCTCATTAGAATAATAAATAGATATTATATGTTAAGTTATAGCTCATAATGAATCGAAAAGTGAGCGGTATGAAACCAGCTATTTTGGTCTGTAGGAACGACCAAAAGCTAGAACGTGTCTGAACGACCAACTTGTTCAGTAACTTTCCATTTTCGACTACGCATTTACGAGAACCAAATGCACTGAAAGCGTAAAAAGAACTAAATTTAATAACTATGAAACTAGGCTTTCGCTATACGTGACATCAAGCAAGCTGCCATCACACGCAAAAGTTATCGCTGCTTAAGTCAATCAGCCCAAAAGATTGCCTGGAAGAAATCAGCTTCGGCGATAAGGCTGTTCGCAATTTCGTTTATGTGTATTTGTCTGATTTAGAAATTATTTTCTTTTGATACATGAAGGATATAAGTAGGTACAGCATTGGTTAACATCAGGCGGGTTGGAGTCAATCACAAACCTATACCTACAAGCAACGTAAAATACAATATTCTAATTCAAATTAAACTACATGGTGGGTGTTTAAGGTTGAAATTACTCTGGCTATCACGGAAAGCAAATGAAATGCGGGTTGTCACTGCAAAGATGTATCGGTGACTGGCTTTGACCATCATGCTCGAAGGTGACTGGGGATTCGACTTATTGCTATGACAGATCTTATATTGTACACTTACTTGAGCATATTAGCAAACCACTACAACTTTTTTAACCACACTTCTAATCTACAATATGTACTGTAAGGACCTTACTAAGCTCAAACGACTAATAAAGCATAATAGTTAAAATGCAATTTATTTCCGACCGGATATGCCCCCTCCTCTTGCCCCCTGCTGTCTTGCTAAGTCCATTTGCAGGCATGTTCCACCCCCCCGGGGTTCAGTAGCAAAGCGACAAGAAACACCTTTGATATTTTATACACAGGTGGAAAAGCTATCACATTGAAATTCATACCTTAAACACATGACCATAAGGTTTCATTTTTAACGCAATTCATCATGAATTTTCCGCTAAACATGAATACTGAAACAGGCTACGAGGTTTGCGTCAGAAAATTAATCTGTCAAATTTTATTTCGCGCAAACGGGAATGTGTAAACAAAGGGTCACAGACGAGAGAAATGGCGAATCATTGACCCATATGTAGGGGTGCTTCCAGGAAAAACTGCCTGAAATTCTGATTCTGACAATTTGAGAGACAATAGAGCTAAAGGAATACCTATCGTGTAATAAACTGTTAGGAACAGCGCAAGACAGAGAGTATTGGCGTAAAAGACCGGAGGCCTATTGCAGTGGGTCCCATTAGGCTGATGATGATGATGATGAATATACTGTTATTCTACAAAACATATGAAGCATTGTTGATAGCATCGATCCCGCGAGAAATAAAAAGATAGCTACCTACTTCAAAGGTATTGATTTATAATCCATATCTACCTTTAGACAATACTATCCATCCATACAATATAATTTTCTGACAAATATTTTCTTTGATAAAATTGTGACCGTAGCACCGACTATCGACTACTTAACAATATCGTTGTTGATTTTAGCAGATAACAACAAGAAAAAAATTGAATAGTTAACGGTTTTCGGTGAGATCAATCGAAGCTCTACCAATGTTTTACGGAATTTTCATTTTCATTCCACGTCTACAATACCTACTTCAAAGGAAATTATACGTCGATAAGTGGCCCATAAATATGGGTAAGTGGGGCAAGCGGGGACGTAGCGATGATAAAGGGCCACCGCGGTGCCCGTATAACGACATCTGCATCGCGATAGATAATGGCAAAACATCTTCGGAGAAACATCTAATAACGAGATCAATTCGTCTCTAATAAGACAGAGGAAAGTAAACTGTATTGAGAAGAAAATAGAGATTGTTTTCGTTTGAGGGTAGTCGTAGAAAACAAGAGCAACAGTCACGGGTGAGGGTGTGGGGTGACGTCCGGGCAAGGTCACGTGGTGCCCCCGGATCGCTCCCGGCCTTCCCTTGCAGACGCTTGAAAATTATTTTTTTATCCTTCCCTCTCCACGGATTAGGGATTCTTTTTCTACCATTGTTATCGCTCGTTTCCTTTTAATAGGGCGTCATATTTCGCGCCATCTTTGCGGAGTTCGCGGATTATGTGATTGAATGAAGTCAGTAGACTTTTTATTGTGAAAATGAATCAACTTTAATTTATTTCCAAAAGCGAATCGTCAACTTATTTGTAAACTTTTTTTAAATTGCAGTTCTAAGACATCAGTCTGAAAATAGCTGGTATTCTGTATCCAGCTAATTTTAAGCAAATAATATATTATCTAGTAAAGTGGCAGTGGCAGTGCTTGGACAAGACCTAGTTCTTCCCCCAGTCTATTCTAAAACAACTCCGACCTAGTTAAAAAAACATTAACTAGGCAACCTAGGTTAAAACGACGTAAGGCTCATGAAATAAAACACATTGATAGTCAATTTAACACCTACATTCCTGACTAGACTTCCCAGCTTAGTACCAAAAGCACGAGCTTAGCGTGCGTGGCACAACTTCCAAGTTACGACCTAGACCCTATTACAACACTAAACCATATACATACATACAATCAGTGTATGTATATGCACCGTCCTCGATGCAAAACGACGTAGCATCGATCTTAGTATAACACCTAGCTCTACCATTAAAACCTAATAATATAAAGCGCCTTATGGATATAGAAATAGGAATGAAATTCCAATGTGATTTGTCCCCTGGACTGTTCAGTTCGCCAGTCACCTACTTATGACAACACAGATGACGTGAGACAGTGTAGGATAAAAGGTGTGTTGGTGATATTTATGACGTCATTTGTGGGAGTGGTCTCAGCAGTAAAGTTGTGTTGGAACCAAAGCTTATCATGATTAGTTAGTGTAAGGTAAGGTACTGGTAAAGTTTGGAAGTAACCGGTATCTAGATGGGTGTATGAGCCAATAATAAAAAATAAGAGAATAACTTTCTTGTGTAACTCCTGAGGCCCCAAATAACTAGATATAAATGTTAGGTACCACCTTATAAAAAACATTAATATATTTTTCTTAGAAAAAACTGTGTTAACTTGCTTGAAGAAGCCTATACTGTGGAGTGGATGGATCTGAGTTGAGATGATGATGATGATGATATTTTTCTAACACAGATGAATTAGCCAACTCTATGCTACATACTATTTTATAATCTGTGACGCTCATAATTACCTCTGTAGTGTATAAACCAACTGGTCTGTAATTAAGATTACAACCAACTACAGGGAGCCAGACCTAATCTAAGGAACATGGTATTTATTTACATGGAATATGTTTATGAGGCTGATAGTTGCACAAGTATGGATTACCTCGTACTTCTAACAGCTTTCTCAAAAGAAATCTTTTATACAAATAAATTGCAAAATTTTGGTAGAGTAGGTACTTGTAGGTAACAGCTAAAAATTACAGAAGAGATGTAGCTCATAAAATATCCATGCTTGAATATTGGTCTACAAATAAATGATTTTAAAATTTAATATTTTCCTTAGCCCATTTGTTTTAATTAACTTTTATTTACATAATACCAAAAGTAGGTAGGTACCTGATACAATGCCTTATTTGAATATCTCAAGGAGATAATCTGTTGTGCTAAAGGAAAACATGTGGCTTTTATAAACAATGACAGGAACTTAAACACTACCAAGACTTGGTATCTACATCTAGTATGATGAAATCTGAACTCTAATTGTGTGGACATAAGAGTGTCAAATTTCATACTTGTGTTACTGATAAGCAGAAACTAAATTTCAGTATGTGAACATCATACTTTTGAGAACTGGTGTTGATTAAGTGTAGCCTCGAGGAATAATATTTAAATGGTGACTGAATAAATAGGAGGCAGAGGAGCAAATGTGAGTGGCTTGGTGGTGACTTTTGGGCAACATATATAACATACAAATCAACATGTTTAACAAATTGCCACCAAAAATAATAGAATTGTCGGCTATACAATTCAAAAGGACACTAAAACAATTCTTTGTAAGCATTCTATTCTCTTAAGGAATTCATGACTATGCCACTAAAAGAAACTTCATTTCTTCATGTTAAATTAGAGATCAAATTTTATTTGGGATTTAATTTAGATGCAAAAACTTATAGTTATATAAATAAATTCATTAGATGATAAGAGTGATAAATTACTTAGTATTGGAAAATATGTAAACTGACTTGCCCTGTATGATGTGATGTCATAAGGTGAATAAAGCGTTTATCTTTTATCATTTTTCTCTACGCTAAGTAGGTAATTCAATCAAAGGTTGTTCTCAACAATAAAAGGTATTTCATAAAGAAACCAAAAACCTATTTTGTCAAGCCTAGAAAATGTGAAGACATGTCTTATGTCCATCTTGAACAAGTCTACTTGGCAAAAGACCAGCCAAGTAAATTGTTTTGCTCGGCTTGTCTAGACACAGTAAAACCTCAAAATTTGCTTTTTAAAATGTGTACTTGCATTTATCTCTTGCTCACTGTCACTGAGCCACCAACTCTAATCCAAAAACTGTTTGATGGCTGAATACTGAAAACTTGAGAGTACAAAAAATTCAAATATAAATCAGAACTGCATATTACAATAGAAACTAGTCAATCTCTGATCTAAAGCCAATGCCTAGGTATGTGTTTATGCATCATATATTTTAATGAAATAGCTACTTGTCTATTTAAAAACAATACCATACAATACCATGCATTGGCAAGAGCATAATTTGTTCGTGACTGCATATTTTTACATATAATTTTTTAGCCTGGAATTGGAAAAAATCTACAAACTTTGATGTGCACTTTTGGAAACAACAGTAAAGTACCTAATGAAACTTTTCTATTAGCAACAGATTAGAAAGTTAATATTGAGTACCTAGACAAGTTTGATTCAAAAGGCATTTTGATTTTTATGGTTGCAATTATTAGGTAGGTATTAATGTTGTAAATAAATTTTGATTTTTATTCATGTAAAGGTGTTAATGTGGTGTAAAGTTAATAGAGAAAAATAGGAAGTTTGAAAATGAAAGACATACTTACTTCACTATAGTTTCTTAAGGTTTTTCACCCAATTTGCATTCCATTCAAAAGACTTTCCTATTTTTATAACTTTAATTCAAATTTGTTTTGTAACATAGGTAGGTACACAGTCATGTCAGTAAGATGACTTCAAATGTGTAACTCTTGTTTAGAAAATAAGCACATATTCTTCACAAAATGTTAGGCAAGTTTATAGGAAGGGAAAAGGCGTTTGACAGCCCCTTTGTGTACAAAGGACAAGCGTCTCCTGAGCAGCCCTACTGTTATTGACATTACATCTTTAGGTACGACGCAAAATTGGAAACAGATAGTGTAATACAACATAGTTTAATTACCTCTTTATTAGAATTAAAGTCCGTTTTTATTTCAAGCATTTGGAAACGAATACAATTCAATTTAAATCAAACAATCAAAATTCAAAACAAATCGTCCTACGAAAAGTGGCATAATGACGTTCAGAAGTTGTCAAAATATTGACTTGACAATCCAAATTTTGTATTCCATTTTTTTTAGTAAAAACATAGACAACTCGTTCGTTCATTGAATAAGTGTATCATTTGTTTTCATTGCATTTCCGGTAGTAAAATTAATCAAATACAACAAAGAAAAAAATTCAGAAGACTTGATAACCTCCTTTTTTTGGAAGTCGGTTAAAAATGACGTAAACTTGTCATATGATCATCTAGATAAAAGGTGTAAAAAAGAAAATCATTTGCCGACTTAGTTTGCGACTTTGAAGCTTTCAGGAAGTTTGTTGTAATATAATATAACGTGGTAAATAGTTGAGTATTGACACGCCTTTTCCTAACAAGTGCCGGGAGTCGACGCGCCGCGCCATCCGCAAGGCCGCTGCCGCCCTTTGATCCACCCACCTCAAATCGTATGACTATGATATTCATGAAATCGCCTCTTTATGATGTTCTACTCAAAGTGCTTTGCTATATCAAAAATATGGCAGGTTATATGATAACCAATAATCATTAGGATAATTTTACGGTCTATAATTACGATGACGCTTAGCTTTATGTTGCTTAAAATGGCTTCCAATCATTAATGAATAATGACAGCTTCACTGTCGCATTGCTTTACGCCATATTATTGACAAGTGATGTCCCAAGATAACGATTCCTTACAGAACCGCACAGGATGTGTTGGAGGACGTTGATGCTATTTTGGCTAGGGAGTTACTTAGTGACACGGTCACAACCTCCTGCGTGTGGCCTGGCGGGCCCCACACGGCCGGGGCCGCGCTCGCCCCGCCCTCCCCCTGCGCCGTCCGCACGAGACCGCTGCCCGCTCCGCTAGCGTCCGTTCACTTACACAATAACAGTTTCCTTTCACTTTGAACTATTTACCTTGTCAGATTTGTCCTCGCTAATGTATTCCACTTGCACTTTTCCAGGCTCAGGCGACATCATCTACACTATTAAAAACAGTATTATTTCTTTGTTCACGTAGGGAACGCACCATCCTCACGACCGGCCGCCAAACTGCGGCGAGTGAACTGACGAGCTAAGCCGAGCGCGTTCGGCTACTTTCGGAGATCCGCCTCCTATCGCGTTTGATTTTATTACGTTTATTCAATATTTTTGCCTGTTTAATTCACTTCTTGACCCGTGAAAATCTAACATAAAATAGTGTTTATTAGTTGGATTCTTAATTTAAAAGTGGGAGACAGTTACTCTTGCAAGAAAACTCAATAAGTGAAACTTTGTAGTTTAGACGTGGTATCTCCGTCTCGCTCTAAACGAGACAGGTCTTGATTATTGGTAGGCAGCAGCTGTGCCTCTCTCCTCCTCCCCGGCGCGGGTGCGGCGCGGCCGCCCGATAATAATAATTGAAAGTAGGAAGGACGTAATAATGGGTGTATAACCTCGCGCCCGCGGCCTCCTTGGGCGGGCAAAAAATGCACACATGTCGTGCCGGTCGGCGCGCCATCCGCATCGTCTATCGAGACGTGGCCTGTAAACAAACGATAAGCGTCCCCAGTTGCACTTCGCGCTGTCTTTGTTCACATGACTCCGGCCATATCGTATAGATTACGACACACTCGATGTCTGAGAAATTTATCGCGATTTTAGTATCAGGTTAAATGTTTTAGGAAATCGTAATAAGAGAAACATGTCTTTTTTTTTCAATTAAGGCATAGGTACCGAGATTATCGTTAGTTTGACTAGCGTACCTACTTTCTTTTTTACTTCGTACTGTTCCATTTCTTTGTGTCAATAAGTACCTAATATATTATGTTTTATTTAGAAACAAAGTAACGTTTAAGTACCCAGAAACACCTAGCATATTTTCACACGTATCGGTCAAAAAAGGTAATTATTTATGAGGTGATTACATCATCGTTTCTGCAAATTTGGCCCTAAATCATTTGGAGAACATAGAATTACTCATTACTACAGTCGACTGGTTCTGACCGAGAGTGAAAGTTGAAGCACGTTTTGTCAAGCGTCGCTTCGCTTTGCCCAGAGTCCATTATGCACGAATAAGCAGCCGCCCCGAGAGAGCGTGTGTACGCTTAATTATGCCTTTAAACTACTATCCAAATTGTACTCAAAACTACATAGCGTTAGGGTATATATTTCTATACAAAATTATGTGTTACGTGCATTCCTAAGCGTGCATTATAGATTCCAGAATACGTACAAATATGCACTTTATGTGTGTGGTATAGAGCGCCAAATACATTGAAAGCAGTTGTTGACATAGGTTTTTATTAGCTTGACATAGATCTATTATGGGTGTACCTCAGTGGCGCGACGACACGCGGTAGTCAAGTGATGTGACGCGCTGTTTGCGTATAGTGATTTAATTAGTCGATGAAGAATAAGAACTGATGAAATCATCGCTATTTGATGTTAGCTTCTTTAGCGTTGTATGATAGTTTTTAGTTCTATCTTCTGAATAATAATGTACCTAGGTACTTCAATGTCCGTAGATATCGGTCTTTATTAATCAACAAGCAAAGTATCTGAATGTAAGTAATATCTCAGAAAACAAACGTAAAGTTATTTATTTCTTGTAAGCGACTTTGAATCTCAAGGTTCTATACGTCGACTTGCCCACAGAACCAGTTCAGCAGGATAATGTTGTCATCAATTGTAATCGTGGACGTGATAAATCGTTTCCTCGCGATCGTACTTCCAACCAAAACGTTCTTACAAGATGGTTAAAGTTTAACCCACACTATGCTAAAAGCCGAATGAACTTATGAAATGTAGGTACCTAATTATGTTTAGAAGCTTAATTAATTTGAGTTATGATTTGTATTTTTAGTAACATAGGTTAGGTACATAGGTATACCTACTTAGTACCTATACCTACTTACAACAAAAACTGTGCCAATTGCTTAGTTTGAAATTACAAAGAAATAGTTGACGTTAATTATCTGGTTGTAGTGTTCTCTATTCTATATTACCTGAGCAATCTACCCATGAAATTCAGATCTAGTTTCAACGAGAAAAACTACTTACCGCTACTTTAAAAATGGTTACCTGGTTAGATGGAAAACATTCACATTGTACTTCCATACCTTTTTCTTGATAACTGTCTACTCGAATAAAATCTTCATCGTACATGTCTCCAATTCCAAAATTGACTCCTTCTTCCTGTCTTGACATCTCAGCGCATCATCCTTTACCGCTCATAGAAATAAGTAGGTAGGTACCTACCTACATGATTATGTATTACCTTCCTATACTCGCCATAATACCCCTATCAACACTCCTAAGTTCAGACCCATCCACATGACGTACTCATTGCAACACGCCTGAAAGTAGGCGTACCTTTCTCGGTGAGTTCATGGACGCCAATGCTTGCGTAGTTCCATTTACACATAATTAGATACGTTAGTACTTTGCAGCTAATAGTAAATATCTTTTTTATTGTACCTACATAGATATGTGTTTACATACATACATCTTAAAAATGAATCGGTATCCCGAAATATACCTATGTAAGTTATCATAATGTGCGAATAAGGAGTTCTTAAATTTTTTATGAATGATTTAGTATTCGAAGCTTGTGAGGTGCACAATGTTATTTGTTGATTGCTGGTAAGCAGTTGATGTTGAGGCAGTCGAGGAAGGAGCTGAAGAGGTGTCGGAAGCGGAAGTAACGGTGGGCGGTCCGGCCCGCCCGTGCCAGCCGCCCCCGCGTCCCGACACGCCCTGGCTCTTACAAGTAAAGTTGCATCTCACGTTAATTAGCACGTCAATCAACTTAATGACACTCCTACATCATACCGCTGAAAGTCAATCCTAGAACTGTGCAGTGGCATTATCTTCGAAAGCATGCCTATATAGTCAACATGCAAGGTTGCATGATTTGAGTGAAAATAAGGAAGGTTTGGGACGTATGGAAATTTTAAAAAGAGCTTGCCTAACTGAGTAGCTCAAATAGTTTTCCAATTGTTCATAAGAATTATGCTCCAGCACTACTTTAGATAGTGCAGTGTCGCAGAATAAAGGTAGTGTAGCAGATAAAGAATATGGTCGTGGTGAACAAAATTTTGTCTTTATTTTATTACACACTATGTGGATCCTTTTAAAAAAAATATTCAGACGAGACGAGTTATTACTTATATAGGTACTTACCTTAGCTGGCGCTGCGACCCAACTGGATCCTGGCCTCCGATACTAAATGGCGCCACTGTCCGCGATCTTGAGCAAGAACCTCCCACTGGGTCACTGCAGCTTGCGGAGGTCCTCCTCCACCTGATCCTTCCAGCGATACTTAGGACGCCCCACCGGCCTCTTGCCACACGGTCGCCGACGAGTTATTGATGACATTTTTTATTTTACCCATTAATTGTTAAGTACGTAATATAGGTACGAGTAACAAATACCTATTGCCAATACCTAAGCTGCGTAGGTACCTACCTACTACTCACAAATATAGTTACTTGTCACTAAACAAGATGTACGAAAATAATTGCTGTTTTAACAGCCGCAATCCCTATTTGAAGGCTAAGCAATACCTACCAATACATACAAATTGTTTGCCAAACAGCTACATTAACAGCAGATCCGATGCCCTAAACTCATCACGCGCATCTTACTTACTTCCTTAAAAGCAAATCTGTGAATGATCAATATTTAAAACTAGCATTATCCTTTCCGAGTACCCGAATATCCCCTTTTAAAAATGCAGAAGAATGCGGAAGAGCCGAGCCCACCCACCGCCCGCCCGCGACAAGGCCCGTACGCCGCGGGGGCGTAACCGCCGCCCTACGCCGCGCCCGAGGCAATGTAACATCTCAACTTTTTCCCGCCAAATAGACTCAAACTTTTTCAAACCTGGCATAATATGTAATAACCATTTTGTAATGGTCAAAAGAATTCGACAATTAAAAAAATAAATTATTTACAATTTTTGTTTTGATGTTAGATGTTTTTTCCGCGTATACAAACACCAATTTAAAAACGTGTATTGCAGCTATTTTTATATAGGTAGATGTGTTTTATTACTTATGATAATCGCTAATCACGGTTAATTTTTATTTATATATAGAACCGGAAATTTAAAATGGTTCATTCTTTTGAAAAATATTGTCTATGTCTTTGATTCAAAACACGTGTGCTGTGAGGCGGGAAAACTAGAAAGATTATGAATATTACAGTGGACTTATTACTGCATTAATTTTCTTGTAAGTATTTTACTTTCCTTAATAATAAAGTAAGTGTATCATATCCTAGTCTCGATCCTACCACTTAAAATAACACTAAGTAACTATCGATGGGCCTGTATATCATTAAACTCAGTCACTTATCTTTCCAAATTTTTGCATTTCCGTCCACGAGAAGGTAAACGGCAATAAGTAGATACCTACTACAAAAGATGTGGAGAAAGGTTCTGGTAATGTGAACTACGAAACTAAGTATAGAATTCCTAACCCGTTTCCACGAATCTTGCTACCTACATACCTAATACGTAGACTTCAAAGTTGTTTAACATCAGCGAGTTGTAGTCAAGCGTAAGCCTACCTAGCATGAAAAAAATCTTAATGATACGAATAGAAAGTGCTGCCCCTGTTACGCAGTTATGAATATTTTGATAAACAAATCACATCACACCTTCTCGAACTCTACCGCTCTAGCGTCAATAGGGTTTGCACCATCCATACCCATACCTAGCGAGCGAATCCTCAATATTGCTTCAATCTCATACACACTTAGTTTGGGCGAGTCTTAATAGATGGCGCTAGTTAATATTTTCTATGATGGTCTATAATACTTTATGAGTATTCTGTGATTTAGATGATCACATTTTATTGCTCTATGGTGAGCACATCCCATCCCAAATATAATTTATGGTAATGTTCGCTCAGCATCAGGCAAAACATAATTTGCTGATAATGATTAATCAATATAATAGTATTATATTTGACTCTCAGTGGATGAAATCATAACTAAAAAGTTCTCACGGGGATGCGGTATACTTAGTGCTTCGAAGTAGTACGAAGTAATTGTCTACAGAATATAAAAAGTTAGTATTGGAAATGAAAGATTTATTTCGATTTATAATCTTTTTAATGCACAGTAAACAGAGTTTCAAAATACTTAAAGATTAAATTGTACGCAACTTCCTCCATTACTTAATTTGTACCTAGGTATGTATAAATATAATGAATATGGTGTGTCTTTTACATAATAAGGCTTATTTCATTGCTTTAATGAGTTAGAAGGTGTATGAAATTGAAAAATAAAGCTGCAGGAATCCAGTATTGTTAGTGTCAATAGAAAGTTATGTAATTTATTCAAATTCAATAAGTTACACTTTCTTATCAATTATTTATAGGATATAAATAATGGTCTAGTGTAAGGTAAGCTACTGATATTATTCACAAATATCCTCGTTCATAAAGAAAATCACTTTACAATTCTTCTGGACAATATCTGTGCAAAAAACTCTCCGTAAGTTTTGTATAATCGTAAACACTACTCTAATGAAAATAATATGTAAAAACAAAATAAAATGCTACACCGTTTTTAGTACAGGCTTACGCAATGATCAAAAATGGTTTAGCATTTATCTCAACCACGTAATATCGTCGACAAAATATATTCGTATTCGATTCAAAGACATGTCTCAAATAAATTAATCTTAAAAATAATAACAATCACATTACATTCCGTCGAATTCATTTTAACTTATAGAAAAATGGGCTCTAAATCTAATACTTTTGTAAAGTTGTAAAGTAATCTCGTAAATACACATAAAATTGTCTTGAAGTAAATAAATATGGACGTTAGAATAAGTATAAATAGCTGTAGGTCTCTACACTATATTTGAGAATTAATGCTTGAGTGCTTAGCGCCTACTCCGCTGAGACAAATCGATGATTTCTGAAACAAATAAAATAGTTTAGTTCAGTAAGACTACAAACTTTGGCAATGTTTGATTTTTTTCAATTGTCTTTATTTGTAATTCTTGTGTGAACTCTTGCCATATCGGTGTTGGCGGAAGAGACACAGATATATTATATGTATATGCACGTTCTGGACCCATTAAAATTCAATTTATATTGACTTATAATAGTCAACATTTTGCTCTCCAGGGAAATGTTACTGCCGTCCGCTGGCGCGTAATCAGTTACTGATTATACCGTCATATTACCTCCTCCTCCTCCTCGCGTCGACTCCTCATTAATGAGGCTCGAGACTTCCCCGTAGGATTGAATTGCTGGGAAAGTATTGGGTGGGTGCCCAGTTCCTCCCACGGAAGACACTATACACTATGTTCTCGGGTATTGTAGTATTATTATGTATTTACCTGCATTCCTTACAAGCCACCGCCGCTCCTCTCGACCGTGATCTGTTTCTTGAGTTTCTCCTTCTCGTGCTCCTCCTCCTGTATCTCGGCCATGCGCGCGAACCGAGAGTACGCCACGTGGCCCGACTTGATGGCGGACATCATCTGGAAATGTTTAGAATTGTTTTATTGCTTTGTTTAACTGGCGCTGTAGTTTTACAGAATTTTAGTCTTTTTTTTACTCCTCAGTCTTTTTTAGGTTTCTTTCTTGTACCTTATAATTCAATGTAATGTAATAATTAGTTTTATTATAAGATTTATCTTTTTACCCAATTTCATTTTCTATTTTTACAGCTATGATGTTTTTCTTATTTTGGATACAATTTTATAACAATCTCGTACAGTTATTTGTCAAACAGATGAAAAACAGCTCACTCTATATACTAACTGAGAATGCATAAGAGAGTGGATGGGACATTAACTGTCATTCAAATATTTCTTCGTGTCTTTTGTTATCAGTGGGTTGTGCTTTTTATCGTCTGTTCGTCAAGTAATTATAGTTGGTTCAAACCAATAAGGATTTGAAATGGTGTTCGTAATTCTTAAAACACGTGCTTGAACGCAGGTAGGTAGACAGAGTGAAGGAAAGATAAAACTATGCAAAAATCAGCGCTGGGGATTTTGTTTGTTAATTCCTAAAATTAAATTACGTTTTAATGTTAATAATTTTCTAGTTGAAAGTGTTATCGTATGGTATTGATATTAAATGAAAGTAGGAAAAGTAGTATGAATGTAAGCATGCATCACAAAACTAAAGAGCATGATATTAGAATCTAACGTTCACACAAACAATAAAGCTTAAGAACATGCAAGCATCAAACACAACAATAGCTGAGCAAGTAAATCAACGAAGCTAAGTTCGAACTGCTGGACTGATTTGCTTTCAACGGGCGAAAAATCCGAGAACTTAAGCTCTAAAAACGCGTAATTTCAAAATAATCATTGACATTTGAGGCGCCTTTAATAGACGGTTTAGTAACAGCTTGCAGATAATGATAAGCTATTATCATTTCTTTAATGGCCTTTCCAAATCTATCACTCAAGCAAACACGGTCCGCTAGCTCGGCCCAATTGCTTAGTCTAAAAAATCAAATCAGTCCATCAGCACGCATCACACAAGCAAAGTTAAGCCATCACGCCCGGACCTGCAAATACTCGTCGAGTTCGACTTGTCCGTTCATGTTGGTGTCTATCTCCCGCAGGATGTCGTGCAGCTGCTCGCCCGTCACGTCCTCGCCGGACGCCTGCAGATTGATATATGTGATAGATAGATGGAGCTGTACGGCACAGATGGGGATTAGAGTTGGGTGAAATGAGGGAAGGATGGAGTTTTTTACTTTTTCAAAAATATTGTGAACAAGCTTTGGCCTCGTCGAAAAATGACTGGTTGAGGTTAAAGTTTATTTCACAATTTTACAACGAGCATCCAACTATTACAATCCAAAAAGATTTTACTTTTGGAAAACCGATAGTGGATAGCGTTAGTATATTCCGACAGTTCTTGCAAACTAGTTTTTTTATCAATGTTTTTTTTTCGTTACAGATGATTCTAGAATTATAGCGCGTAAGCTCAGATATTGAAAGCCAAAAAACGCACTGGCATTCAATTTAAAAGGTTGGTACAATTTGCTTGCTTGATCAAGTAAATCTGACATGTATCTTAAGTCTTAAAAATTCCATCCTAAGCCCTTTTGCTTGAAACTATGTTCCCAACATCACAACATAGCTTCAAACACAACATTAGTCTAAGAACTAAATCCCTTTCTAAACATTGACACATTGTACCCTAGAACATGTATAACATTGACCCATTACACCTAGGTCACCTGCAGGTTACCTAGGTGACCTAGGTAGGTGCTACCTGGAGATAGTCCGATATTTCCATCTGCCCATGGTATTGTACGTCGATCTCGGATAATATTGACCTTATTTCGTCTTCAGAGGGCTTCACTCCCATGCTCTATAATCGGCAAACTTGAGTTAAATATAAACAATAACTTACTTTTCTTTAAATTTGGTTATCTTTCCAAGAAAAAGAGTATACAAGGAATAGTTGGCATTTACATCTAGCACATTAGTGAATCTCGATTTTTTCAGGCAGCTAATCTTTGGCTTTATCCACACATAAAGAACAACGAATATTAATATATTTTTTTAGGAATCGAACCTGCTCGTGGCACTGAGGTTACACAAATATGATATTACTTATTTCATCAAAGTTAAAGAAAATTATGCATTTTTTTTCAGAGTCGATGGTTTATTGCCAGAATTGTATTGCACCCATGAATTAGTATGCAATATACTTCAGCAGTTTATCTCAGGTATCGAACCTCGTTAGGCCTGGACGGCTAGATGGATTCTAATCACTTAACATGAGAGTTGAAAAAAAAAGAACCAGAATTATATATATACACTAGACTATAACGTTGCTTACCATCAGGCAAGTTGTAGTCAAGCGTAAGCCTATATCATGTAAAAAAAAATAGTTTATAACTCGTCTCTTTCCAGAAACGAGTCGTACCTTAAGACTCCTCCTAATATCGTTAATAGAGACGAATCCCTTGCGGTCCTTGTCGATGATCTGGAAGCGTTTGATGTAGGTCTGGATCTCGTCCTTGCTGAGGTTGATGGGGATCTTGTCTCGGCTCTGTCGGTTCACCATCTGGCCCATCTCGGCGGCCAGGAATTCGGAAGCTTTTTTGATTTGGTTCTGAAATGGTAAGTCGAAAGGAATTATTATAAGGTTGGTCAATTTTTTTTACTACCAACCCATAAGTCATCCATTTATTTTACTAACAGGATTCGTGATATCATTGGCCCTTAGAGTCCAAGTGAAAAACTTATAAGTTTTACTTTAAGTTTAGGCATAAGATTTATTCAAATTCAAAGATTAAGTAAGCTTTAACTTCTTTCCTTTTTAGAAGGTCAATTTAAATAAAACCGAAAAAATACTGGAGAAATCCTGATCTTCATGACCACAACACTAAATTCGAGTACCTAGGCAGAAGTATACCACTATGAATAATATATCTTACCGCTTTCTCTGCGTCAGACCACTTGAGTTCCTCCGCCATGATGTCCACGATGGTGGGGAGGGCCTCAGCGGCCGCCTGCACGTTGAGGAAGGCGAGGCGCAGGCGGCGTGCGATCATGTCTACTGCAGTGCACGCGTACTCGCGGACACCGTACCTGGGGAATAAAGTAGTATTGAGATTGGTACTAAAAAAACTTGCTAAAAAAATATAGCTTTATTGTTCACCAGTAAACAAAAATACAAAACAATTTACAGTAAAATTACTTAACCTAGGTACATTGGGCGGCCTTATCGCGTAGAGCGATCTCTTCCAGACAACCTTAGTAAAGATCGCTAGAAAAGAAACATTAATCTCATTATGAATGTTATTGTTTTCAGCCATCGCTATATATTTTGACTTCGATTTTCAATTCAAATCATGCCAATGAGCAGAAGCGTTTTTGTTTTTTGGTCTATTTCTTCCGATTTCACGTCATAACGGAGCAACTGTTAATATTTTGTACGATGATAGTACTTAGTGACAAGACACGCACGCTAAGATAGAGAAAAAAATAGGCTAAGAAAAAGATGATTTGATAGCGTACCTAATCTCAGCATCGATGTATGGGAACTCTGGATGCACCTTCTTGCCAATGATTGGCCACCGCTTGCCTGTCATGGCGGCCATCTTGGCCACTGCGAACGCACGGTCACCGTACGACTTGGCTAGGTGTTGGGCTACCTGAATTCATACAAGGAAACATAAGTTTAGTATAGATCATATCTGTTTTTTTTTCATTGTTAGTTTTAGAGGATGACCATGTTACGTAGTTAGGTAATTTATTTTAAGTCCATTTGCGCAAAGATCTGTTGTCATTTTACTAAGAAAACGCAAAATAAGACTTGAGACCACTTTATCGTCTCTTTCACTAGTTCGCACTCAGCCAAAGCCAGATGTATATAGGCTAATGATGATGATAATGTCCTGTTACCTCCATCTCGAGTCCGAAGTCCTGCACGAGGCGGATGTACATGGTGGGCGTCCAGCCGTGCGCGCCCTCGATCAGGAACCCGTCCGTCTGGCACTCCTTGTACAGGGGCTTGAGATTCGCGCCTGGAAGCATTCAAAGTAAGTTGTAATATGAATCTTATATAAATCCAATTTTATGACTAAAATCAGTCATCATAAGGTAGTTAGAAGAAGTCGGGTCTAAGACACAGACTGTCTAAGTTTATTTCTGTATAAAAGTCGGCTCTTAGAGACAGATGCACACAACGCGAGATATCGAGATATCCGTGCAGGGCATTTTAGCTCTCATGTCAAATTAGAATTAGTAAATTAGAGACAGACTGTAAGATACAACGCTTATCTCTAAAAACTAAGTCTAAATGACAGACAGTCTATCAGACACTAGAGATCTTACTTTCAATAGCAGCATCGATGGTTTCCAGAGCCATGGAGCGGTACGTGGTCCACTTGCCGCCGGCGATGGTGACCAGGCCGGAGGGCGACACGTGGACGATGTGGTTGCGAGCCAGGGACTGAGTGTCGGGCTTGTTGGGGTCGGACACCAGCGGCCTGATGCCAGACCATGCTGAGAGCACGTCTCCGCGACGCACTGGAAATGGGAGAAAAAAAACTTTATTGATTAAGTGAACTAAAACTGGCAAAAATTTAAAGGCAATGTGTATAATAATGATTTGTGACGTAATAGACATAGGCTTATTGAATGCAGTAGATCTACGATCTGATAGATATGATATAGATCTTTTGCAGAAATGAAAAATTTGAATAAAAAATATTGCAAAAGAAATTAGATGTGTTGTAATTTCTTATTCATCCCACCATCTCGGAAAGAGTATTTTTACTCTTCAATATCTGAGTGCAAAAGCCGTTTCTATTCTCTAGAGGATATAGTAAATTTTCATCCCACCATCTCGGAAAGAGTATTTTTACTCTTCAATATCTGAGTGCAAAAGCCGTTTTTATTCTCTAGAGGATAAAGTAAATTGAATTTAGAACATCGTGTGCACTAAGCTTTTGAATTAAAAAAATCATTAAACCTATTTACTGTTCATTTTTTTCGGAAAAATCCAAAATGCCTCAAGAGGAACCGGAACCTACTCTGCGCGACATCATGAACATTGTGACGGAACTAGTGACAAAGGTAACCGCTATTGAAGCATTACTTACTAATCACAGCACTATTACATCGAACCAAGCAGACGAAATCATCAAAATAGTGAGAGACGAAGTAGTGGGTAAGTCCACAGCTAACTTATTACCAACACCAATAATTGCGGACAAGGATGCCACACCGACTCCCACTGAAATGCAGCGTCCGGTACGACAAGCGCGAAAGCGCGCATTTGATGCAATTACTGAAATGACTACTAGCAAAAAAGCTAAAGTGACAGACGTGGAGCAGGCTGTGAGAACAAAGGCGACTGATAAAAAGGCGGGTACGTCGCTTATTTCTACCGCGCCAGCTGAGAAGACGTCACAGCAGCGGGCCATAAAACCAGCGGTAGCCGCTGCCGTGCACGATGACTCCGATGGTCAATGGCAAGTAGCTGGATCCCGGAAGAAGCGCAACCAGCTCAACAAGCGTTCCAGACCGGTCACAGAAGGTACGAGAACTGAAAATCATGGGCTTGAAGTTGCTGATAAAGTCAGCTATATTCAAGTGTGGCAATTTAAACCTCAAACTACAACGGAACAGTTGAAAGATTACTTGAACAGCATTGCCAAAGCTGACTATTTCGTTGAGAAACGACAACTAAAAACAGACAAACATGCATCTTTTATCATAGGCATGCCAGAAAGCGTATTGTCGCAGATTTCGTCGCCTACTGCATGGCCCAAAGGCATTAGGTACGCGAACTGGTTTTTTCGCGCTCGCTCACTCTCGCAACCTGCAGAGCAGTAGGAGCGAGCGCGAGCACCCCTATTGTGCAGGCGCCGCGGCTGGCGTGAAGTCGACGGCGACCGAGTGTGCGAGCAGGCCTGTTCGTGCGCAAGCGATGCCGGAAATAACTACGAGCGACACTTCCGATAAACATGACGACAGACGCAGTGGCAGTAACGCATGCGGCTTTGTACGAGTATGTCACCAAAACATTAGATCGATAAAGAAAAAAACTAGCCGACTTGAAGTGGCATTACAACGTGATTTAAAATGCGATGTTCTATGTATTACCGAACATCATTGCAGAGAACACGAAATAAAATGTATGAATATAAATAATTTTACGTTAGCATCTTACTACTGTAGACCCGTCATTGAGGACGGAGGGACATGTATCTATGTTAGTAATAAGATTAAATTTAAGAAACTCGACTGTTATAATGATTTGTCTGTGGAACGTATTTGTGAAATAGCTGCAGTAGAATTATTAGCTGAAAATTTACTAATTGTATCAATCTATAGATCGAACTTCTTTAGTACTACATTATTCTTTCCTATTGTAAAATGCCTTCTTAACCATTTGCGTAATTCAAACAGGGAATTTGTATTAGTAGGCGATATTAATATTAACTTCAATGACGCATTGGACACTGATACTAAGAGAATGAAAGACCTGTTAGCTGTTCATAATCTGTGCAATATCGTTGATTTCAGTACTAGGGAGACTGAGTCGACTAGCACCTGTCTCGATCACATATACGTGAGCTGCGACGTGGTGGGCCAGGTGCGCGTTTCGGCCGCGCGCTGCGGCCTCTCCGACCACTACGGCGTGCGAGCTGTGGTGCCGTGCTCGGCCGCTTTGGGGCCCGCGCCGCCTCGCTTCGCGCGCGCCTACACCCAGGCCAATCGATGCAACTTTGCTGCGGCACTAGACAGCGTCGACTGGGTAGACATTATTAAGAGAGATTTATCACCGACTGAATTGTCCTTTGCCATATTGAATATACTCAAAAATAAAACTGAGATTTGCTTTCCATTAAAACGGATGGGAATATCGCGAACTGAAAATCAGTGGATTACTGATGAGATTTTTCAGCTTAATGCATTATTGACAGACATGCGTAAACTAACACTGAAATTTCCGTGTAACTTGCCTTTAAAATCTAAGATATCTGACTTCGAAACTGAGTACGATAATATGCTGCAAAAAACACGGGCTGATTATTATTGTAGCCAGATTCGTAAATCATCAAATGTAATTAAAAGCATGTGGGATGTAGTTAAGGTTGAAACCGGGAAATCAGGAAACAAAATTGACTACTCGGATGTGCTGGCGCGACCTGACGGAACAGCATTTAATGATAAGCAGGAGGTAGTGAATGCCGTCAACCTATATTTTGTGAACGCCGCGGCGGCGAGCGGCGCGCCGGCTGCCGACGTCGCTGGTGCGCGCCGCGCGCTGGCGGCCGCGCGCCCGCCCGCTGACCGCTCATTGCGGCTCAGACGATTCACGCCTATTGAAGTACTGCGCATCATGACTCAGGGAGTTGCACGTAAGACATCCAAGGATGCGTACGATTTATCAGTCTCTCTTCTTCATGATGTCGCTGCTTCTCTAGCGCCCATATTGTCGGTACTATATAATAAATGCATCTCATCTGGCTGCTACCCAACACACATGAAATATGTTAAGGTCTCCCCTTTATATAAAGGGAAAGGTAAAGTTGAAGAAGTAAACAACTATAGACCGGTTTCAATAATTCCGGCTATAGCTAAAATTTTTGAATACGGGTTGAGCTCGAGGCTGACTGAGTTCCTCGCTGAGAGCGCGGCCCTCTCAGACAGGCAGCATGCTTACCGGAGCGGCCGCTCCACCACGACGATCACTCGGGAGTTGCTGCGCAGGATCGTTGACGCCAGAGAGAAGAAGCAGCAGGTCGCCGTGATCTTCTGCGACCTCTCAAAAGCGTTCGACGTCGCTGACCACGGGGTCCTTGCTGCCAAGCTCAGGCATTATGGTGTAAATGGTACTGCGCTGCAGCTTCTGGTAGACTTTATGGTCGGCCGAAGTCAGGTAGTCGTGGCTGAAGGCGGCGCCGTGAAATCGCAACCACTGAATACGACGATTGGAGTAGCTCAGGGCTCGTCAATATCGAACATAATGTTTTCGATCCTCCTGAATGACCTCCCGGAGACTATTAGTGCTCATATACTCATGTATGCCGATGACGTTGCAGCCGTGGCCCACGCAGCGTCAATAGAGGACCTGGAAGACAAACTAAACGTAGTGGCTAACGATCTTAATGAGTGGTTCTATACGAATGGCTTAATCCTCAATGTCAACAAAACACAGTTCATACACTTTATCCTCTCGGGGCACACAAGAAGACCCCTTGAAGTTACCGTCGGTGGAAGTAGAATGAAGCAGGTCAATGAAACGAACTTCTTAGGCTTCCAAATTGATAGAGCTCTGACATGGGCGAGCCATATCGATAAGCTATGTACTAAAGTTGGACGTGCGTGTTTCGCACTATGGAGACTATCGGCGGTTTTACCGTATGATATGATAAAAAATTGCTATTTTGCATCGGTACACTCCCTGCTGAATTATGGAGTAGAATTCTGGTCCCGTTCAGCAAGCTGGGACCGAGTCTTTAAAATGCAAAAGAGAGCTGTGAGAGCTTTAGTGCGGCTACCGAAAGGTGAATCAGCATTACCTCTCTTTAAATCTATGCATATTTTAACATTACCGTCGATGGCATTCCTAGAAGCCGCGATGTACGCCTGGGAGCACCTGGGGGAGTACGAGCAGCACGGAGAGAGGCTGGCGGCCGACACGAGGCGGCCGCGACACCTGCGCGGGGTGCCGCACAGCCGCGTCAAAGCAGCGAAACTAATACATGTGATGGCGACAGGTGTATTCAACATTATCCCTGAACAAATTAAAAATGCTCCTTCAAAACAAGCTTTTAAAATAAGGGTTAAAAAATGGTTGACAGAGAAGGCATTTTATTCACACAATGAGTACCTACCTCGTGTGAAGTGATGAAATATGTAATAGGTACATTGTTTTGATTTAAAGCTTTGAATTTATCTTAATTGACATTTACGACATGATAATTGATTTCTTTATTTTAAGTATTGACATGTAACTGCTATTTGTTATAAATAAATATCTGTATCTGTATCTGTATCTACCTCTATGCCTCTATGCCGAATATATCATACAACTTTTTTTTTAATTTGTTAAAAACTCAGACTCAGAACCTTCTTGGTGTTCTTTTTTTCAATTTGCTTTGTACGCGGGCATTTAGTCATTTCCTCGCTGAGGTGGAATGAAAAGTTACGTGTTGCACTCGAGTGCAAAGATTTTTCACTCGCTAACGCTCAGGATTCTAATTTTGAATCACTCGCTGCGCTCGTGATTCGATTTTAGAATCCTTCGCTTGCTCGGACATCAAAATTGAACACGCGGTTAAAAAGCAACTTTGCACTCTTGTATAACAAATAACTATTACAATCTAATTTTTTTCCAAAGAAAATGCTCCAACTTTCTAACGACGACTTTAGATTTTATTTTAAATTCTAGTCAATATCAAAATAGGACAAAACTAATAAGAAAAAAAAACAAATTATGTATGTTTATGGCCTGGTAGGCTCAAACACTTACCTTCAACATCAGGGTTGAGGTAGTTCTTGACTTCAGTGAGGATGAAGAGGATCTCATCCTCAGTAGGTTTGGGGCTGTGAGTGACGTTGCAGGGCAGGTCTGTGGTACCCGCGATAGTTCCCTTCAGCCACGGGAGGAAGAAGATAACGCGCCCGTCGGACGTCGCGGGGTCTAGGAGACCCATGTGTTCTGGGCTGGAAAAATAAACACCAAATGCTCAGTTGATATTGTGATAATTTTTTTTCGTGGGATAGGTTTACGTTTGACTACAGACTGCCTGATGTTAAGCATTGCTGCAGCCTAATAGGATGTAACACGCTTACCTAGAAGATACCTATTAATTCTAGATTTGAAGACCCCTGGATTGTAGTTAGCAGGAAAGAACTTCCGGTAAAGTGTTCCAAAGCTTTGCATATGATTGAAGAGCAAAGTAAAGGATAAAAAAATCTTATTTTAGGCATATATAAACAGGAACTAGCTTAGATGGACTGTGTATGGCGCGCTGGAGAGGAGGCTTATATACAGCAGCCAGTTACATAGGTACTGGCTTTGTATAAAGATGCAGCCATTTACCATTTTACGTTTTCTCCTAGTATCTACCTAAATATTTGCTTAACGACTTTCATAAAAAAACGTTTACTGTATTTATCATCATCGTCAGTTACTTTTGACCTTTTAAACCAATTCTACGAGTAGGTATGTTACGTAATTTTTGCTTTTGTTGTCGTGAATAAGAAGAGACATTTTGCCAATTTTATACTTATTTACTGATAAATTATTGAATTAATTACTCGACTGTCGATTCATTAAGCCAATTACCAGCGTATTGTTTTACTTTTGGCAAGGTGTGGTTGTTGAAGATAGTACTGCATCCCTAGTTCTTACTATAGCGACCCATTTGGCCGCCGCGCCAACTCGCGAGCAATGCCGGCCGCACTTGTGCAATGTTGGAAAGTCAAGGTGATGATGCTTATGTGGGTAGTTATTACTTTGTTGATTGGGTGGAACTGATGTTTTTTATGTGGGATATGAACCAAATATAATCTAAATACTTCAAATTTCTACGTATGCATAGCTCTAAAACCTAAAACTTTACAGTACTTTTTCGTGGCTATCTCGTGTAAATTTGAGACTCGTCTATTTAAAATGACACATGATCCCAAATTAGCAAATTTATGGCGGTGTTTATTTGGTTTAGTGTAAATTATAAACTATTCATTCATTAATTTATCATCAAACGATGTCCTAGATAATCACAAGAGTACCCGGTCTCTAGTGCTTCATAGCCACCATATTGCGTCTGCTTACTATCAGGCAACTCTTGCTAAATCTGTAAGTACCTGTAGTATCCCGGCAGCACGATGTGTACTCCGGACGAGGGGCAGCAGATCTCCTTGACGGTCTGGTCGTCCATCTTACGGATGCTGTCGGTGAAGGGTCCTGTCGCGTTGATGATACACTTCGCTTTGATGTCCCACTCCTTGCCTGTCATCTCGTCCTGGGGAAAATTTCATATTTTAAAACGTTTATTAGCATAAAAATAATTTAAGAAAATTAATCTTTATCAGTAGCTTAAAGTTGCGTCAAATTTATCCGGCCGTGTTTTAAGTAATTTTGTACTTATTTATTTTTTATTTTTCATCATAATCATCCATGCATCTACTGCTGCATATAGGCTTTGTCCCCTTGTTACAAAAGATGTTGGGCACCGGTCCTATGCTCTTCGAGTCCTGAGATTCCCCTCGATGGATCTGATGTCGTTAATTTGTCTAACTAGTGCTCTGACTGTACTTATTGTAGCGCCTGTGGTGCGATCAGAACCGTTTGGTGCTCACTCTCAAAGTAGCGCCGCTGAGTTTCCCGCCAGTTTTGTGCAGCTTCAGACACTTGACGTGGTTGGCGATGGTGGCGCCGTGCCGCGCCGCTGTTAGGGCTATGGCCAGGTTCATACGCGCGTCGTCTTGCTGACCTAAAAATATTAAGTATAGATAAGGTTACTTCTGTTGGTTGTCTGTAAGGGCATGAAGCGAAATACAAAATGTATACAAGCCTGTATTCGACGTCCAAGCGCCCCTAGTGAGGTTGCGCGGATGGACCTATCTTATTTTACGATAAAAAGTAGCCAGATAGACATACTCTCTCTGGGCCTTATACTACCACCCTACCACACAACACGATGATTCTTCGCTCTATTTCATTGTAAAAGAAAAACAAATAGACTATCAAATACACGTTTGCTTTTTAATAACGGTGATGGTAATGGTAATTGTCATGAAAATATTAATAATAAGCTATTTTAATAATTAATGGTAAAGACAAGAGCAAAACAAAGAAGAAAGAATATGGTTTTGTCAATATCTTACCGTCATAGTAGACGATGCCACCACAAAGGTTGTCCGACTTGAGCATGGGGAACAGCTCCAGGGTGTTCTTCTTGGAGAGGTAGTAGGAGCTCTTCACGTTCCTGTCTCCAGCCACCAGGTCGTACATCTTGATGCCGAACCAGTAGTACGGGACTTGCCACCATCTGGGAATCAAATATTATATTATATTACTTTAAAATATCTTTAAACCCACCACCACGATGTATCAGCCCTAGAGATTTCCTCTAAAGAATTTAATGAATTAATTCTGCGGGGAAGTCACGACCCTCAGGGAACACGACTCAAGAGAGAGAAAATATCTTTGAAAAAGGTTAGGGTTTCTGTGTCAACCAACTGCGATATTCGACCAATTTTTGGACCAACTAATGTTACTGTCGGTAATTAGGTTTAGGGCCCCGATACGTTTTGAGAACTCGATACTGCCACTTTCATGGGAACTTACATAATTTAATTAGTCTTGTAAACCAGTCTACAGATAAGTTAGGTCGTCGACAGAGAAGGCAAAGGCAATCTTGACCAATGACTAAAAGATATCACCGGAGCTAAAACCAGCGTACAACTTCAAGTTAACCTCAACTCCCCCACTATAGGTAAAAGTCTTCGAGTTCATTTTACATCTGACCGTGGTACCTATTTAACGAACGTGAAATGATTCCGAAAATTACTAGACATAGTCTTGAAATAAACATTCTACATGGTACATCGTAGTTGAAGTATCTATTAATATACTCGTCAAGAGGTGGGCAGCCAATGCGTTAACATAGCGAAACTAAGCAAGCGTGATAAAACAATTTATACAATATTATTAATTAAAAATTAGTTAAGTACCGAAACTAAAACTTACTTGTAAACCGGCAGCAATATAGGCAGCGGGCGTGTCAAATGTGGCGCCACCTCCAACATGTTAGCTCTCTCGTGCAGCGCTTCTTTGACCATTTTGTACTGGTCGTAGTCGAGCTGCAAGATGGCTTTCTGCAGGTATCTGACGCCGCCGTGGATGAGCTTGGTGGATCTACTGGAGGTGCCGCTCGCGAAGTCATCGGCTTCCACTAGGGCTGTTCTGAGACCTGGACAACAGAACGTTGTTATAGGTCAATCAGACATTTTGAAATGCAGGTCAAATAGTTATTCTGAGGAAAACGTTTCACGTGACGATACTATGAATATTTTATAGAGATATTTTAATAAAATAAAATAAATAAATATTCCGGGACATTTAACACGGAACATAGCACTCAAAATGTGTCTTCAGAACTCACATAGCACGCTATTTACTGACTCTAAGTACTTATTCTATTTACTTTGTATAACTATATACCACTACCCAGATAAATATTCATAGCCGTATCTGATTCATGTTAATATTTGTTATTTAATCAACCGTGGTTTCTGCGACACAGGATGTTCCTAGTGCAGAACCCACAGGGATATCAAAAATGCAGTATTCCTAGTTATATAACTCAAGTATGTTATTTAAGTTTATTGTTAAGGTAAATAAATTATTCTTATTTGCACCCATCACCATTCGAATTCCAATTACGAGCGTTCTATTATTTTGTAATAATAAAACTAATATAGAGCCATCAAACAAATCAGAAGGGTTTCGAAAGCCGCAGGGGCTATTGACGGTTAAAATGTAGTAGAGCGTTTCTGACAGGATGTTCTTTAGATTGGTAGTCTACCATAAAAAATCTGTCAGTTTATCATATCAGTTCGTGACCCAAATCTTTGGTTGATTTCTCTCTATTGTATAAATAAATATATATTCCGGGACATTGCACACATCGCCATCTAGCCCCACACTAAGCAAACGCTTGTGTCGTGGGTAATAGATAACGGATATATTACTTATATACTTTTCTTTTGTAAATACATACTTATTACACATACAAACGACAAGACTTAACACAAGTACATAATTATAAATGTTAAAATTCTTAAATACTTGTGTCACTCGGGAATGGAACCCGCAACTCCTAGATTAGAAAGCAGAATCACTACCAACTAAGCTAACAGGCCAGTCAATCACAAGCCCATACCTCTGGTGGTAGCATCAAGCGCGCACCCCGCCCCAGTGGCGCCGCCGCCGATGATGAGTATGTCGTACACATGTCCCGCCTGCAGCGTCTTCACCTGGTCGGCGCGCGACGGCAGGGGGCGCTTCTTGCGCTCTGTCTTCGCGGATACTGTCGCTGGGCGGTACCATTCCTATAATATAGGTAACAGGTTAAAAATAGTCAAAGAAAATTTAATAATTATCGGATAATTTAATGCTAGAGTTAGTTTCTTTGGCAAAATTGTTGAATACGTTGTACGAGAAAAAAATGCATGAGATGAATTAAATGTCTAAAGATTTTTTTATAATTTTATTAAGTGTATGGTTATTCATTCTGTGCTTAAGTTTCGTAGGTTCATGAGTAAAGGTAAATACCACTAGTAGGTAGGATAAATAATTCATTTCAATCAGAAGTACCCATCTGAGAGCATCTACAGTACCTATGTGCCTAACAAAATGTTTTTAGGTATAGCACATAACATTTTACTATAGCACATGACGGCACTTCAAAGTGCTAGCCTGCTATAACACATAACGTCATATAGTATAGGTACGTTTATTATTTATTTATTTTAAATTCAATTACATACAATACTTACACTTATTTATGCAATTATTTAATCCTTAAGCATATATCTAGGCACATAAATAGCGTCAATCTCGTCCCCCTATCACACCGACAAACGCCAACCAAGTAGCGGTACTACAACGGGCGAGTCGGTACTTACAACGGGCGAGTCATCCGCCGCAAGCGCCCAGGCCGCGATCACCGCGCCCGCTGCGCCTGCGCCGCCTACCAGCAGCCTTCTGCGAGACATCTGTGGACATACGGGAGAATGTTTAGATAGAGCATACATATAATAAAAAGTATAGTAAAAGACAGATATGATGAAACATTTCTTTAGTGAAAACTTAAAATGTTGATGCAGTATATGACAGTTTATATGAACTATGTATTTGCCTAAATAATGCTGGGAAGATCTGTATACTCATTATTGTAGAATTGAAAACATCATGCACAATATGCTTGAGAATATAATTATTTCGGAAATGGCTCGGACCGTTCTATGCACGTAGCCTACTTAGATTTCTTCTTGCGTGTGTTTACCTGTTTTCATTGTTACTTCTTTAACTAAATATGTATTTATTGATATATTAGGGTGATCAGGATAACATCTCGATGTCACTTATGTACTAAACCTGATCTTGCTGGTCTCAACTACGTAGGTACTACGTTTATTTCGACTACTTTTTCGATAAAAATCAGACAATCATCATCAATCCGATAAAAATGCGGAATAGTAGCAATAATACCTACATCATTCTCATTCTGCTACTACTATCTGCACAACATTTTAACAACCATATTTATAGTACATTACTAGGCAGGCTAGCCATGAAAATAGTCAATAAAATAAAATTATCCTTAGATATAGCAGAGGAAATACTTTCCCAGTTCGTTTGCGATTTGTGTAGGTACAAAGAGCTGTATAATTTCAGTCGCCCACTCAAGGCAATGACATGCTCTACAAACTAACAAAAATAAGTACATATTTTAGCGAACGAATTGTAAGTATCCGAAATAACTAGCAGAGTCTTACAAACTTTATCATGCCGGTGGTTATTTACCTACGTGTATCTAAGTCGATAGGCGACGAACGTTGCCTATACATAATTTGACAGAGAGCTTTCGGGAAATGCCTATAATGGTTTAACCTAAAGGTTGCCTAGCCGACAAACATTTCCCGAAAGCCCTTTGTGAAATCGTCATAAAAATGTTTACTAGATATACCTTCTTAGGTAATATTTTTTATATCAATTTATCATTACATTGCAAATAGTAACTACCAAAATACCGTTTACCGGCAGACGTGCTCCTATCCTAATGACAAATAATAAACTAGATCTATCTGTGGAATTTCTCACAACGGTAGTGTCGTGTGACATTACTCTTAGTTCAGATAAAAATAAGAGGACTTTCCATAATTTGAAAATTGCAACGCAATGTGTTCTTGAAGTATTTTAATACTCAACACGCTCAATCGTTTTTCACTAGCTGTACAGTTCAGAGAACCATTAGCATTACGAGCGTATTTTTATCTTCTTGTCGTCTAGCCAATGCATTTTTTTTATCTTTTTTTTCACTTGCCGAGTGAAACACGCGGCGTGGCCGTGACCGATCAGCTGGCCGATAGTGATAACTCACTGTCTGTACTGACGTAATAATGGTGATAAATGGTATAATATCCTTGTAGGCATATTGTCGGATTATACAGGGTGATGATACGATTTTATATAGGTAGGTATAACTAGGGTGTTTTACAGTTCTCTTTGATCGTAAGTCGCCAGGAAGAAATATCTCTATGCTGTAAGGCCGCCCATTGACATAACTATTACTGTATTTTGTTTTGTATTTCTATTTCTCCCCTGAAGTACAATAAAGATGTATTGTATTGTGTCTAGCTCTAATCTGTGATAAAGGGTATATCTTATTCCACAATCAAAGGCTATGTAAAACAAATTTAAATTGGTTTAGCAATCTGACCGTGCAGAATTGACAAATATACACATTTACCTATTGATAAGAACGTAGAACAAATGCTAATTTTATCTTACTTTAGGAACGACAGATGGTTTTGCGTATGTTCATTCAAAATGTATGGAAGTAGAGCAGGCATCATGTGAGTGCATGAATAATGTATGAGCTACAAAGTTAGCGCGCTGGTTAAAATGTAACTAGCGAAGCAGTCAATCTTAAGTTATTCACATTTAAAATGCCGTAAGCAAGTAATCAGTGGAATTAATTTACTAATCTCTAATTTACAGCAGTATCTTTTCAAAGCCAATTCCGTGTAAATGTATTTGTAGGCATGTTGTACCTTTGTACGACGGACGTTGCGACTTGATGTTCAAATGCCTGATAAAAAATAGCACTTAGCAGTGGAATTAATTGACTAATCTCTAATTTACAGCAGTATCTTTTCAAAGCCAATTCCGTGTAAATGTATTTGTAGGCATGTTGTACCTTTGTACGACGGACGTTGCGACTTGATGTTCAAATGCCTGATAAAAAATAGCACTTAGCAGTGGAATTAATTTACTAATCTCTAATTTACAGCAGTATCTTTTCAAACCCAATTCCGTGTAAATGTATTTGTAGGCATGTTGTACCTTTGTACGACGGACGTTGCGACTTGATGTTCAAATGCCTGATAAAAAATAGCACTTAGAAGTGGAATTTATTTACTAATCTCTAATTTACAGCAGTATCTTTTCAAAGCCAATTCCGTGTAAATGTATTTGTAGGCATGTTGTACCTTTGTACGACGGACGTTGCGACTTGATGTTCAAATGCCTGATAAAAAATAGCACTTAGTGACAGTAAAAGACAGTGGTTTCACCACAACATCGTCATCTTGCACGATAACTGATAGGAGTGGCGGAAGCAAACGTTACTCAGACTATGTCGCGTATCATCTTCGATAACGCATATCGCTATGATAAATTAGCTTAAATAAAATGTTCCACTAATCGCATTAAATTTCGCAATAATTACTATTAGAGGTAGGTATCACATCACTGTGAATTTCCCAACATATGTCGCAGTCAAGTAGTTTAATCACAGAAATCTTAATTTATTTAGATTTCTGTGAGTTTAATAATAGCCTAGCTTTTATAGAAATGGCGCCGTTCTACTGGCTTTCTGGATGATACTCGGCTCTTTTATTTCTTTCTTTCGTTCGGTATTCAGAAATTAAATTAAGAAGGCAGGGAATTAACTTAGCTCGATATCGTTTAAATAGCGCCTCGTTTACTTGCATATTTTACAACTCGAATTTTCGACACACATTTCTATGTACATATATATGCTTTTTGACTGATTTAACCTTTTTTTATAAATAGGTACTAAGTGTTTACCCCAACCAGTTAGTTTACTGAATGTTTCGTTAAAAAACATAGCAGAATACACTTTGGGAATAAATTTAAAGTGACTAGGTTGTTTATAGAACGGCTAATAAAACAAAATCTACGTTTACAATTGCATGTATCAATATTATCTTTGTGGATGTCCATCCATGTCCATGTGACATCCATAAAGATAATATTGAGACATGCAATTGTAAACGTTACCTACGTTTACAATTGTTTACATCTACGTGGCATATTTGATGCCAATAGATAAATGACTTTGTAAAAATATAATTTTGCGATGACAAATTTCGGCAATATTTTGCTGAGCAATTAAAGTCATGTATGCGCTTAAATTTATTTTAGTTGTTTTTGAACTGAGCCGAATAAATAGTAGTAGGTAGAGCTTATGAAGTTTAACTTAGTCCAGCTATAAGATCATCTGATTCATAATAATCAAATTCATGAACTTAGTATCGCAAAAACTATATAAATAAAGACATGTAGGTGGGCATCTTTGCATTAAGAAAGCGTATAATTTAAAAGTACCTACCTACCTAGAATAGTTTTATTGGAAAATATCACAGGCATACGAATGACACCAGTAAAGACAGAATAAAAATACATTTAAAATTCCTAATTATATACCGTTGGTCCATATTTTGACTTATAAGGACATAAAACTGTATAGTTATTTACATATTTAAACAAAATAAACAGCTAAACTTCGTTTATTTTACCATGACTAAATACAGCTATTTAGTGACGGTCACCTTTAGCTGAGTTGTTCCAATCTATGAGATTACGGCCGTTCATAGCACACTGATTGCAAAGCACATTATCAGCGCATTAATTACAGCTGTTATCACCTCATCACAGAATATCTCGGTGTCTGCCGTGCGATACACCGAGGTCGCATGCTACGTACCACGTGTTCACTTATCTAATCTCAATATACTATAGTATACAGATTATATTACTCTATGGTATACAGCCATTCTGCAAAACAAACACGTTACGAAGACTAATTGTTTTTCCACCATTTTTATCCGCCTGTCAACTTACACCAGCGAAATAAAAATGGTATAAAACAAGAATAGTCCCCGAGCCATGCTTATCTTGTTGCTGTAATTAACGCATGTCCTTTTAAGGTTGGCTTCAGTATATCAAAAGCAACAACCATAGAGTAATAATAAATAATAAATATTCCAGGACATTGCACACAACGCCATCTAGCCCCACACTAAGCAAACGCTTGTGTCGTGGGTACTAGATAACGGATATAATACTTATATACTTTTCTTTTGTAAATACATACTTATTATACATACAAACGACCAGACTCAACACAAGTAATTATAAATTTTAAAATGCATAAATACTTGTGTGACGCGGGAATCGAACCCGCAACCCCTAGATTAGAAGGCAGAGCCACTACCAACTAAGCTAACAGGCCAGTCACATAAGTAGTATAATAGACAACAACCCTTGTTCATCGATTTTTATATACTTTAGTTACCAGAAACCCTGTATAAATAGATTTATATGTTCATGGGAACTACCACAATTAGCACTTTTTGTGTGGAGATAACGGCGAGTAATAGTGTATGAAGAATAGCTCTGAACGAGAAAATGAGAGGGTGGTGGGTTTATTTTCAGAATTTATCTTTGATTTAGTAGGTACAAGCTTAGATTTTCTTTTTTATAGTGAGGGACATGTGTTCTCTACACTGAAAATTTGCTTCTGGACCTTACATAGCGGAAAGAAGGTTTCGCCCTACTTTTTCTGCTAATGAATTGACTTTTTCAGTGCATTATTAGTATGAAACCAAATGATTAAGCAACTTTTATTGGCTATGACATTAATCTTTGTCAACTACATTGTGATTAGTTAGTTGGACTTATAAATAGCTCTATGTATAATACTTGTAGTACCTACTGTACATATGCCAAGCTTGCATAGCTATTACAAATTATAACAAAGTACAATCGATCAGCAAAGTATATACAATGTAGAAAGATGTCTGCAGCGCAGGTAATTCTTGGCACCCGTTCGATTTGAGTTCCACATTTATATAAGAGTAGCGTCTTTTTGGTACCACGAGCACAGACTACTTACATATATGGATACAACTAATATAGAATGTATAGAAAATTGGTCACGCGGTACCTACATTTTTAATACTAACTGCCTATGATTCTGTGTACAGAATGTATTGTATAATGTACGTGTGAAGCCAGAACTAAAATAGATTGAGCTTGGAACGCGTGTCGTGCGGTTTAATGGTTTAATGGACACTTCGGAGGGAAGTCAGCTGATTGGATATGACTGGGTTCTGATTGCTTTTTGTTATGCTCAGTAAATCTTGTTTGTTTCATGTTACCTACGGTTGTTAAAAAAGTTTGCTAATAAGCTAGTTGAAGATACAAGTAAGAATCTTTTGAGTGCGTTACTATTACCTACAGTTAACATATGTAGATAGATAGAAATAACTTTATTATTAACACCAAAACAGGAAAAAACACAATGATACATACAAACTTTACATTAGTGTCCTAATTGGCGACCTTAACGCTCAAACCCGATCTCTTCCAGACACATAACAGTTATTTTAACATACATAGGTAGTATACCTATACTATGTACCTATGTTAAAATACGTAATCTATGTACCTACTTAGATTGGTACCGTACAGTTAGGTACGGTAATTATGCAAAATAAAAAGAAATGGGAGTGAAAATCCACTTTGCGCACCACACTCACACGACGTAAGTTAGTGGACAATTGCACGCGGATTTATCGATTACAATGCCATTTATCTATAATAGGTACAATCACAATTAACTGGAAATAACCAATTTCATTCACGACTCATAGATATAATCTTAATCATATATGGCTAATTTAGTCTTACGATTAAGCACATTTAGGTATTGAACTAATCGCGTAATCTTAATCATTTATTTATTGCATAAGTCGTGTGCATATGGTGATGAATGGTAGTAAAATAAATTAATTTTAAGTAGCTAACAACGTAAAACGTAACGTAACGTTTTTAATACAAAACACCAAAGATATATTGTAATAAAATTAATGAAAATAAAAAATTAGAAATGATTTAGTAAGTATATATAGTGATTTAAAGAAATTTGTGTAAAAATATATCAGTTCGATTAAGCGCAAAATAGTTTCTTGGACTTTATCAAAAACTGCAATGCATCAAATCGTCTGAATTTCCAATATTACTCGGTCTATAAATCTATACTAATATTATAAAGCTGAAAAGTTTGTTTTTTTGTTTGTTTGAACGCGCTAATATCAGGAACTACATTTATTCTGAGCTACCTACTGGTGCAAATTGTTTTTTTTTGTTGTATAGACCATTAATCAAGGAAGGTTTTAGGCTATATAACATTACGCTGTAACTAATAGGAGCGAAGAAACAATAGAAAATGTGGGAAAAACGGGGAAAATTATTCATCATTGCGGGCTTCCGTTGCGTGCGCTGCGAAAACGGTTCAAGATATCAAAAAATGTGTATGAAAGAATTATTTCTCTTGAAATGATCTAACAAAATTTCCGCAACAGTATATGTCTATCTTTTAAGGTTAACTCACTAGAACCGTTTTAATGGTTATATTTACTCCACGCGGACGAAGTCGCGCGCACCAGCTAGTCGGTAAATATTACCATACAATAGAACCAGTCAACTACGTATAAATACGACTGTAATCTACACAACAAGGCGGTAAGTCCTTGAATCGGGTTGCATGATGTCATACCAAGTAGAGATGATTGTAATACTACACTATAATAGACATGCATTTTTTACAACTCTTATTACAATATTACTTGTTTTGTGCAGTACAGAAAAAACAACATATACATTATCTATATAGGTACATATAATAAAGCTGTAACCGGTCGGTGTCTGAACATTGAAGATAATTGGAAAAAAAAATAGTTGAGGGGTCTTCATTGATTCAATAGAACACAAAAATCATGTTTCAGATATAAATTTCATAATTTCAATAGACTCAATTGCTGAAACGATTTGTCTACGGTTTTCACTAACATGTTGGTGCATTTTCAACTTAACATCTAGTGTTTGTTTCATTTCAATCTGGGCGTAAATAAAAAAGTTATGTTCATTTTAAACCTTTTTATCTCACAATAAGGCGAGCGAAGCCGCGGGCATCCACTAGTTATACATATATCGCGAGGGATGAATGAAGGATCGAAAGTCTGTTCATATATATTTTTTAATTGTATGGGGATTAAAATTATAACGTTCCACCAGTTTTTAGAACTTATTACTTTATTTGTGTGCGCTGAACGGATCATCATGTTTTTTATACGGAGGTAGTATATGGTGTTGTCAGTTATAAAGGCTACTTTTTATTCCGAAACAATGCGAACGAAGCCGCCGGCATACATTGTGTAAATAAAACGTAGTAAGTTAAGAATAGAGCCTTGAGAGACAAGGTTCGTTAGATAGCTCAATATCTTCCAGGCGTTATGAAAGGTCTAGATTACTTCCTAACTACATCTTTTCGAAAGGTTGGATAAAGAAGCCGAAAGTGCTCGGAACTTCATAGCGGTAGCTCCTATATTTTATTCACCCGGTAAAATGGTTTTTCTCTGTGAAAACCCAAGAAAGGCACAACTGTTGAGTTTCCAGGGATCAACACCCGAGGCTGTTGGTACAACTTTAGGGTAATACATCATATTTTATTAAAATGGGTATTTAGTATAAATTTTATGTGGCTCAACGTAATCATTTTCCAACAATTTATTTATAACGGGTTACTCTCTTTTAATTAATTGCTAACAAGTTAAAATTTATGATGTTTATTTAATTGGCTTTTTTTAAATAATTAAGTGCCTCGTAAACAGGTAGAGATAACAGACATTAATAGCTTATCACTTTAGTTTTCGCTTAGGAATAGTACCAATATAAGGACTATCTATACGTACATATTTTGTACTTGGATAGCTACCAGGCACATACATAGTTTTAATATTTTCTCCAAAGTAACACAAAAAATATATTTCAACAATGGTATTTTTTCTAAAAAGGGTCGTACTCCCTTATTTGGAAGTACCACAGACTATCAATATAACTTGGGATAGCGACCCTGACACTGCCTATCCGTGCATTGAACCCGCCACTTCCTGGCTACTCCTACCACCCTGGTACCTGGACTTAAATACCAAACAAAAAAATATACGAATTCAGACGTACAGCTGATCGATTAGATAACAAACATGTGGCTTTGTTTATTTTACGTACAATAAAATAATTGCATGCCTTCTGTTGGTAACCTCAAGAACCATTTATGCAGGTAAGATTTTAAGGCACATAATAATATAATAATATAATAATATATATCTTTATTGCACACCAACACAAGTATATAGTACAAAGTAAAATATGAACAAATAATAACGTACAAATGGGCGGCCTTATCGCCTTAAGCGATTTCTTCCAGGCAACCTTTGGATGGACACGACAAGTAGAGATAAACAGAGTCAGAGGTGTACTAATTAGAAATATAACGATTTTTTATTCAAATATGTTCCTAATCAAAATAATACCTTTATAATTATAAACAATACCGAAAATATGTATACAAAGAGAAATACTAACATAAATTACTATCTACAAAGAAGTTATAGATCTGTCATAGACATAAAGTGATGAAAGACTTGATTCTGAAAAATGGACAGAGATTTAGCTTTCCGAATAGAAAGAGGCAATGTATTCCATAAGGTTACAGCGCGTACTGCAAATGACTTATGAAAGTACATATTGACTTGACTAGAAGAGGATGAAGGGAAAGTGAGAATAAGAGATCGACTAGGACGTAAGGAGACAGAGTGGGTGGGAGTCACAAAATTGAAATAGTTTTTCAAGTAATGAGGGGTGACAGGATGGAAGAGAATTTTGTAGAGAAAGAAAAGGATGTGAGTATTGCGGCGAAAACGAATCGGTAACCAGTTGAGCTTCTTGCGTGACTCTGAAATATGGTCATATTTTCGCAAACCAAATATAAACCGGATGCAGAAGTTTTGGAGACGCTCAAGCTTGTCAAGCTGCTCTTCGGTCAAATCGAAATAACAAACGTCAGCGTAATCAAGAAGAGGTAGGAGAAGAGACTTAACAAGCGCAGTTTTAGTAGATATGGGAAGAAAATTTCGCAACCTACGGAGAGAAGCAGATGATGCAAAAATTCGGCGGCTCACTTCATTTAGCTGTGGACCCCAAGAAAAAGTTGTATCAAAAATTACACCCAGATTTTTCACTACATCACTAAATGGTATCGTAACCCCATCAAATATGACTTGTGGAAGTCGGAACCAATCAATTTTAGATACCATACGAGAGCTTCCAATTATGATAGTCTGAGTTTTACTTGCATTGATGGAGAGCCCAAACGACCTACCCCAGTCACGTATGTGTTCCAGGTCAGAGTTAGTGGTGTCTATCGCTTCATGAAGCAGCGGTAACGGAGCTTGTGTGTATATTTGAAGGTCATCTGCGTATAGGTGGTAGGAAGAAGTAATATTATGAGAGATAGAGTTAATGAAGATGGCAAATAGTAAAGGTGATAGCACGCCGCCCTGCGGTACACCGGCAGAAACATTACACCACGTTGAATACGTGTCATCAATGCGTATACGTTGCCGGCGACCAAACAGATAGCTTCTAAACCATTCAATTGCTGTTGGAGATATGTTAAGAGACCGTAAAAGACCTAGCAGTACATCAAAGTCCACGTTATTGAAAGCGTTGCTGAAGTCAAGTAGAGTTAGTACGGTTAGGCAACAACTCGACATTCCTTTCCTGATATCATCAGTGACTTTAGTGAGAGCAGTGACCGTGCTGTGACCTGGACGGAAGCCAGACTGGAAGGGATTAAGGAGGTTATTGTTGGTAAGGAATATGGAAAGTTGGTTGTGGATAAGTTTCTCTAAAACTTTGGATAGGAAAGGAAGAATAGAGATAGGGCGATATTCAGAAAAGGAGGAAGGATTGGATTTCTTAGGTAAAGGAATAATATTGGCATCTTTCCAAGAAGATGGAAAGCAGCCAGAGGATATAGAAAAATTTAGGAGATGAAGAATAATAGGAGTGACTTCATCCAGGATGGGCAAGATCATTTTACGACTAATGCAGTCGCAACCGACTGCATTGGAAGAAATGGTCTGAATGGTCTTCTTAACATCACAAGCAGCAAATTCTCGAAATTCAAAAAGATCTGTGTCGGGAGGTTCTAAGGCTGAAAGATTACTTAAAGTAGTAGATTTAAAAGGACCATCAAATTTGGTAGACGAGGAAAAGTCCTGATTTAAAAGATCTATGTTAAGTGTACTAGGAATAGTCTCTTGACGAGACTTGCCTACTCCCAAAGATCTCAGAAATTGCCAAACTTTGGAGGTATCTTGATCCTCAACAGATTTATGGATATGACGGCGTTGTGCATCCCTACACACTCTATTGCAATGATTACGATTTTTTATATATTTTTCATAGTTCTCAGCTGTAGGGCTACATTTATGTTTAATTTTTGCTACAAGCTTTTTATGCATCAGAGCTCGGATATCTGCAGTAAGCCATGGTGCCGGAAGATGCTTCATTTTAACTGGTCGAACTGGAGCATGGATGTCGTATAGCTCAGTCAAAATGATTGTGAGTGGCATTAGAAGGAAGAATAGATAGATTACATGCCGTAGCTAAAGATTTAAGTTTAGAAGTTCTGGCGTCGCACTTTAACAGACATGTGTTGAAATCGCCCATGAGGATAGTGTGGATAGTGTGTGCACATAATCTTGATATAATTGATTGTACGTAATAAATAACTTTAGTAGAAAAACCTGTGTGAATCACATAACTACAGATATGGGATACTTATTATAGTAGGTAGGTATATGGGTTTCATATTTTGTTTGTGCTTAAAAAAAATTGGTATAAAATTGTTGTCATAATGTTTTTGTAGACAAAATACTTCATTACAATTTTATTGATTGATTGAGTGTAATGGACAGCTATATAATATTCATGGTGTTGTTCAACCTTGAAAGTTAATGATACACTATTAAAAACGAAGAACCTTAAAAACCAAACGAGAACCCACCTTTGTTCACGGTATCCGAGGAAAACTTAGGAAGAATTCATGTAATCTACCTATATTACTAAAACTAAATTTAGCAACACAAGGGCAACGCGACGGTTTGCGAAATTAGTTACGTTCCCGATAATTTTTGAGTGAAAATTTTCGTGTTATCACTCACGATATGTTGGTTTAGAGCACTATGTTCACTACACTGTTTTTTTAATTATTTTTAATAGATGAAGGGAGGTATTTGAGTGATCGTGTCGCTAGAGGTACATTGCGTAACGTGTCGCGGAGGAGCGCGCGTATGGCCCGGTTGACGCCGGCCGACCTACTGAGTACTGACTGACCTTAGCGCTCCTTCGATCCCATGAGTCATTGAGCTCTTGACAGCGTCACCCTGTATTGTAGCTCTACCCAATCAAGTTGATAGGCCGATATCAAACATACGCCGCTCATTTGTTCAAGCTGTTTTGAACTCTATTCCAGGCGATAGGTGTTCTCAATTAGCGCCGAAAAATGAAAAAGAGTACTCTCTATAAACAAGGTTTTGTGCGCCACCTGGTATCAAGAAAAGACACTAAGCCCTAAAATAAGTTTATTTAAGATTGAAAGACATGTTTCTTCAAATATCAGAAAAAACCATTTGTTGAAATAATTTAGTACAGTAGGTATAGTATTTTTAAAAATAAACAAATACCTAATTATGAAAATAAAACTTACATTTGACCATGCTATAACGCCCTCTGTACAATAACTGCAGAACTATCTCCGTAGCAGGTTGTACTTTTGGGGGCAATGGGTAACACTTATAGCTTCGCCCATGCTTCACCTTTGGGTATGTCCAAAACAAGATTCATAGGGCTCTTCTAACCAAATGTCTTGTACAGTTTTAATACTCTAACTAGTACATACAACAACAAAGAATATTATCTAACTTATATCACATACAAAATTAAATAACCTAATAACTATTTATAAAATCACATATAGAGAAAATAAAAAATTCTTTAGACACTAATAAATAAACTGAAAACTACATAAAACACATCACTGTAACTAAATATAAAACAAATAGGGAAAATTTATTATAAGTACTCCTAAATTATTTCCTTTGTTACCTCATACATATGCTATTATTAAAATTAATAATCAACATTAATTTGAGACACATTTATTTCATCATTAAATGTCCAAACACACTTCATTACATGTTAACCTTACATACAACTAAATTGCAAAATATGTCATACATTTTGCAACTTTACAGTTGTAGATTTAAATTAATAAAGATAAATATTACCAGTTCATTAATAAATCAACATCATTCTTGGAGTGTTCTTTTATGTTTTGTCTTATCATATTACAGAATACTGTAGAAGGTATATTCTATCTCTTTTTAAAATTTTATTTTGATAGAGACACAAACCTAATTTTTTTATCGCGTTCTGAAGATGGATATCATTACATCCGAAAAGAAAAAACAACATACGCGAATTACACGTGAGTGAAAAACGGTTCAGTAAACATATTGATAAAATTCCTTACGAAAGTTTTAATTTTAAAATTGTAGGTAGTGTCATTCACTTCTAAGGATAGTTTATGAACAAACAAGACAAAACACGCCAGAACAAAGTGTAAAATTTAAGAAAGAGAGAATTCACACCACTCCAAGTTTGATTCATTTATCAACAACAGCAATAAAGTTAGAAACATAAAGAGATCACTTGTCCTTCTTCTCGGAAGCCAGTGAGTTGTAGAGCTTGGTGACTTCCGTGACCACTAACGGCTGGACGACCGTGCCGTTGGTGTCGATGAAGTTGGCAAAGGAGCGGGTCACGGAGGCTTCGCGGGTCTTGCCGTTGGCGTCGCGCATGGCCACTACTAGGTTGTATTTGTCGTCGTGTCTGGGGAGAAAATGGTGTTATAGTTACATTATTAAGTTTGTAAAAAAAACAAGTCTCTTTTAAAGCTAGAGGCTTCTCTAGATTGTATAATAAGTTAAATTGTTGGTCTTGGCTGTTTGACAAAGAGAAAAAGCTGTTAAACCATTTCTGAAGCCCGGGTTTGACTACTCTTCATTGTTATTTAGTTATACATCTGTATATATAAAACTCAAATGTGACTGACTGACTGATGTAGTGATCTATCAACACACAACCCAAACCACTGGACGGATTAGCCTAAAATTTGAAATGAAGGTAGATGTTATGACATAGGCATTTTTTTAGAAAGGATTTTGTAAATGCCACTTTTAAAGGGGAGAAATAGGGGATGCAAGTTTTACTTCATAATGTGAGCAAAGCCACAAGCACCCACTAGTAAACAAATAAATAGAAGTTGTAGTGAAAACAGGACTAATATTTCTCGTAGTTTGAACAATGGGAGCTAAAGCCAATGAAGTGTTACTGTAAAATATTGCCCTAAGCTTGCAATAGCAACACAATAAAAAAAATAACAATTAAAACAACCAATTTTACTAATCAAGTTTAAACACAACATATCTAATTATAAACCTACATCTGTTTCTTACCCAATAACTAATTATTAAATCACTTACTTCTTAACATATGAGCTAGCTTCCCACACTCTCTGTCCGCTGGCAATCTTCTCCTTGGCAATAACAAAGATGCCCTTCTCTTTGAAAGTGGTGTACAGAGTGAGGATGCCCATCAGCACAAAGTATGATGTCACACAGATGATCAGCACCAACCTGAAATAGTTTAAAAACACCTTTAAAATTAAGGGAGGAATTGTAGTGTGGTATGGTAATTAATATAGAAGTAGGTGTATATTTTGTTGGCATCTATACACATAATGAAGCTGAAGAGGGTCTAAAATCTGAACATAGAAGATATTCATTTATTTATTTAATTGTTTTTTTTATTTAATTTAGTAGATGTTTGGATATACATATGTACTTTAAATTGATAAAAAACATATTTCAGCAGATTTTATCATTTTTGTCTGTTTGTCTGTGCCTCTGCTTGTCTGTTTAAATTGTTCATCACCCAAAAACAGTGGATTATCATGATTTAGTAGTATGAGGGCTTACTAGTGTTATAGTTTACTTTGTATCCTTTGAATCCTATCTCCTATCAAACAATCATTGGAGATGTTGGCATAGCCTTTAGCATAGTAATATCACATGATATTAACTATATTTCAGCACATTGACTACCCACCATACTACACCTACAATATTAATAAGTACAGTATTATAAGGCGATAAAGCCACCCAATGTGCAACACTTTATTTTAAGTATGTTTATTTCTGTTTTGTAATTTTTGTGTGTTTTATGGTGCACATTAAAGTTATATTCTATTCTATTGCCTCCATGCCCCATACAAATTAACTGATACCAAAAATCAGCTTTTAATCACACTAGTAATGAAAATGGATAAGAAATAAACAGCAAAGAAGAGATGATCTGAACAGTGATGTTCATGGTAGCCAACAAATTGAAAGATTTCTTAAAAGAATATAAACTTACTTAGACTGTGGGAATGGGTAGAGGTAGTCCCACAACAGAGCATAGAGAGCGACACCAACTGCCAATGCACAGAGAAACAGTCTTCCATCCATCAGGGCAAAGCTTTCCTTGCATTTTAGGTCTCCCGTCAGCACCTAGAAGATTTGAAATAAATAAAATTAAGGCTTCTGGTCAATAAGCATTCACAAACATATTACAACAAATGTATAGTTTGTGAAAATAAATAAACAAATATTTCAGGACATTGCACAAAGCACCATCTAAACAAATGCTTGTGTTGTGGGTACTAGATAAGGGATTTAATACATATATACTTTTTTTTTGTAAATACATACTTATTATACATACAAACGACCAGACTCAACACAACTAATTATAAATCTTAAAGTTCATAAATACTTGTTTTATGTGGGAATCTAACCTGCAACCCCTAGATTAGAAGGCAGAGTCACTACTAACTAAGCTAACAGACCAGTCACAGGAAAAGGTAGTCGAATGATCTGCAGTTAAAATAAAGCTGCTGATTAGGATGATAGCATATGATTCCTTATTCACTAGATGGTTTCAGTTCAGTTACATGTAAATGCTTCAGTAATTATATAAATATTTTATTACTTCCTTATCAAATGTAATTGTGTGGTGTATTATGTGTAACGTACCTAATTGTGCTAGATTTAATAGTAAAACGATACATGGAAAAGTATGAGTAGTACCTACATGGTATAGGAAAAAACTATCCATGATACGTATGACACTTATGAAAGTGTCAGCGAGTAGTTTACTTACTTCTCTGATAGCATCATCGATAGCATTTTTGGCAGCTGCACCATCCCATTTGTTGATTTTAACAGCCTGCAATCGTAAGATCAAATAATCAAATGTTTAATTTATACATTTCTAGTAGTGACGTGTCCGTAAGATGTATGTAAAATCTTCAACCAAAAGTCATATAAGTTATACCTATTAAAGCATAATTTAATTTACCTCTTGGGATTCCGCCATTATTAATAAGAAAAAGAGATTTATCAATACTCTTCAATTTACCGAAAATATTTTTTGTTTAGCGGCCGCTTCTCCACTTTCGCTATTTTTGACAACATTATTTGTTGGTTAGAAAATGACAGAAAAGTGACAAATATAAATGTTGTAGACGTTGACAATTTGATTAAATTGATATTTGTGATTTGTCAATAATAGAGTTGTAAAAAATTAATATAAACTATTTTAATCCCATTAGGTATCTGATCACACCATGTCACACTTATTTTTCTTTCTTAGTTTTTATTGAAGACTGTTATCATTTAATTTTATCTGAAATCAAGCCAAATTAAAGATGTATACATGATGTAACATGTCAACGACTCGATTAATCGACTTTGAAATTGTGATGCCCACTATTCGCAATAAATAACTCGCCGTGCATCTCTAATTCAATAATGGTTCCGAAAATTCATAAATTAAACAAATCGCTTTCTAGTATGTACATAAGTAAGCTATGAAAAACTGGGATATAATTTATATGAAAATATAATGCTGAAGAAACAAGTACCTATTATGAAGTGTTCCTATTGAGTTATCAGGTATTGTATTTAGAATATTACACAAACTTTCCATTCAATCCGAAATGAATGTAAAATCATGTAAAGATGTAAAGTTATGTATTTGTGATTTTCGATACCATGATGTATCTAACCGGTAGTAGTAGAGCTGTCTTTACTCAAAATAAGTATACGTTAGTAATCCAGTGTGTAATTTTATTTGTGTAATATTTGGAAATGTATGTACCGTTTCTTACGTTCAAACCAAACTCAAGCATGTGGCATTGACAGTAGGCAGGTAACAAGAAACAATAACGATCGAAAGAGGTCAAGTAGACTCGTAACCATGTCCGTATGTTCAAAATTATAGATCAACTGCGGGGTACAGCGATGGCGAAGAAAAAAAAGGGAGGAGCAAAGGCGACGCCTACACGCCGGACGCCGCGCCGTGGGAAACAAGTTCCCGCCAGCGAAGGGGAGCCCTCTGCAGCCGCCGACACCGCCACCGCCACCGCTGAGGTTACCAGCCAGGAACCGCCCGCCGAGCCAGCGCCGGCAGGCACGCCTGCATCTGAAATTATCACCATCCCTGATGATGTATCAGAGCCAAAAACTGAGATACCAACCACAAAGTCATCTCAGTTGCCAGTAGTAGCTTTACACAAAAAATTTGGCAAATACCGCTGCTTATTCAACAGTGATGAGTCTTTTACTAGAAAATATGAAATGGGCAGTGACAGTGAGACTAACAGCAGTGTAGAAGTAAAGGTTACTGACCCCTGTGTGAGCTCAGAGTCTGACTCTAACATGGGTGTAGACACTATATCAGACACCTACAGTGGAGCCTGTGACAGCCCCATGAACCATGTCTCCCCGGCAGTTAGCGCAACACAGAGCACATCTAGAGATATCTCACCCATCACATTAAATAGAGAGCTGTCTCCCACACTGGAAGAAGGCTGTGCCTCTCCTGTGCTGCAAATACCTTTTCTCTGTGAGAAATATGAGCCAGCCCCCCCACCTGCCCAGATATCTCAAGTAGAGGAACCTAGCAGTGAGGCAGTTGAACTTCCTTTAGAAGCTACTGAGACTTCACAAAATGATACTAAAAAGGAAACTGCTCAAGAAGAAAGCCATGACATTCCAATGTATGAGGAACAGATGTATGCTGGAGATGATGATGAGATTATAACTGTGGTTCAAATAGTAGAAGATGACCACGATCAGTACTATGATATCAACATTGATAGCCCAAAGGAATTATCAGAACAACATACAAGTCACTACGTCCAGGACTCAACACAAAATGTTATAATGACAGAATCCACTGCTTCTAATGAAAATGATATTCAAAAACATTTTGAAAGTTTGAATTTGGCTCCCAAGCAAAACTTCTCAAATGATAGTTCTGTTGTTATTGACATAACCACACCTCCCTGTGTGACACCAGATTTGCAATATGTAAAAGAGGAGATCCTGTCCCGGCCCGACCCAAGTATTACCCCTAGCTCAACACTATCAGATGATAGCAACTCCTCAAGGGTAGTAGAGCAAGGCCAGGCATGTGACTCCGCAGAGTCGTCTCCAACTGGTGTCAGACGCTCTAGCCGTATCAAAACCATCAGCAATTTGAAGCAAAAAACTAAAGGCTATGGGTTAGTGAAGACACCTTTGAAGAAAGCATTGATAACACAGACAAAGATCAAACTTGAGGAATTAGGATCTGACAGTCAGGAGAAGCCTGATTCAGTGCCGAGTAATGCTCCAAACTCACCATCATTTCCAGTTCCATCTGAGATGCCAGTAAAGGTCAAATCTCGGTGGAGGCGATCTTCTGAATTAGAACAAGTGTTGAGTGTTAATTCTCCCGCCAGTTCACCTTTAGCCAGCCCAAATTTACCAAAAATGCATCCAATACCTGCAACACCTGAGAGCAATGAAAAATATGAGATAGTACCGTTATCTAAAGAAGTGTATGACAAGATAATTCAGGATAGGATGGACCAGTTTCAACATTTAGAAGAGAATGAGTATTTGTGTGAGAGGATGATCAGTAAAGATACAAAGAAGATGATCTGTGACTGCTTCATGACCAAAGAGGAGCTGGAACGAGGGGAGCTGGCCTGCGGAGAGGACTGCCTGAATAGACTGCTCATGATAGAGTGGTAAGTAAAAATAATAAATCACTTATTGATAGTTCTTAAGTAACCTAATCTCATAGTTACTAGAACAATTTTGCTTACCATCAGGCAAATTACTGTCAATTGCAAACCCATTTCTTGTAAAAAAAAACCCATCACAATAATCACCAAATCCTGTTCATATGTATACACATTGTGTTTGCACTTCATTTTCAACAAATTACTCCCAAGTAATTTGATAAATGATTGATCTGCTTAAATTGGGAGTTAATCATTATTCTCATAAGATTAGCATCAACATTTAGCCAGATTTAGTCATCATACATTTAATCTGTTCTTGCAGTAACTCTCGCTGCCCCGTGGGAGACAGGTGTACTAACAGAAGGTTCCAGAAACGAGAGAATGCTGACCTTAAAGTATTTTATGCTGACAAAAAGGGCTGTGGTATTGAGGCTGGAGCAGATATTACATCGTAAGTGTTTCATTCTATTTTATTATTAAATTGAGTGTTAGACCACATGAATTAATTTGTTGTGGCGCATGTGCTTTGTTCTAAGTGCTGAAGTTGACATGTGCGAATGTGTGCTATTTTGGTGTCCATCTTAAGTAGAATGATAAAGAATAGTAAAGAAACTGCAAGCTGATTTTGGCTATGTTATAACCTGTACAAGATACCAGCTATGCTTCACTTCAATAACATTTTTTTCTGATAACATACAGTTACACAATTACACATAATATAGATCAAGCTGTGTACACATATCTTGGAATTTGTTCTGGATCAAAACCTTTAACCCTTAACCACTGATGTGTGATTTTCATACATTCCTTAACACTGATGTACGTATGACATACGTCAAATTTTTGTGTGACCTCTGGTGCATCCATGGAGTGGCTTTGCAGTTTTATTTGTTTTTTATTTAGATACACATATATTTTACAAAGTGAGGAAATAAAAATAAAAAACATAATTGTAATGATTTACTATTTATAGGTCATTAAACATAAGCATAGCTAACTTCACATAATTTTTTTTTAAAAATCAATAAAATAAAATCTCATATATTAGGATTTTTTATTTAGGTCTTATTACTTATTAAGGACGAATTAAATTAGATATAAATCACAATTGCCACATATCTTCGTCACAATTATTATTATTATTATCAGTGTGTATGTCACATGACATACGTACGTCAGTGGTTAAGGGTTAAATGTATATTCAGTTCATTTAAGAACACATTATATTTTGTGTGCCATTATAAAATAAAATAAATAAAAAATAATGAAAACACTAGGAGGATTATTATGTACACAGAAAAGATCTGTAATTGTAAAAATCTATGTATACATAACATATATTCTTCATAAAAAAGGACACATTTATTAATATATTTTCGCACAGTGATTATAAACAAATGTTCTTGCATAGTTATTGCTTAAATCTCTAGAGAAAGCTGGCTTGTGTCTCTTACAACATCATGGCTGGCACTTATAGCAAAATGTTAATTCAAACAGAACTAGAAACTAGGTATCTAAATACATACATATATTCTAAATAAACCACATTAGTGGATGTGAAAATTGCAAATGAAGTATCACATTTGCTCATTTCCATGGCTTTGACTTGCCAATTTACAATATGAATTCAATACTTTTTAATAATAATATGTATATAATAATAAATTATTGTAAACAAATTGATCCCCTGGAATATCCTGCCTTCTACAACACAGTTAACACTACAGTAGAAAACAGAGCAACACTATATGTATCCCATTTATCTATTTACAAATAAAAATCTTTTATCTTTAATACTCATTGTGCTGTTGCACTTTCCTTATTACCATTAGATGAGTGTTATTTTGGTGATGAATATTTATCTTATATAAAATACATCTCTACTTACTGCTAGGGTTTTTAATACAGCAAACCTACCTAAAAGATACATACACAAAAGTGTTTGACATAAGATACTGTACTGGTAACAAAAATTGACAAGTAAATCTACCAAAAAAAGATGTAGAGTTAATCTAATAACCTTCTAGATAAGTGTGTTACACCCTAGGCTGTAAACAAGTAAAATTAAAAGTATTTAAATTACTATAATCCATCCTTTATTATTTCAGAGGCGAATTCCTGATGGAGTACGTAGGTGAGGTGCTAGACTATGAACAATTCTACAAACGAGCACAGACCTACTCGGATGAAAACAACCTCCACCACTACTTCATGTCCCTAAAAGGGGACACAGTCATTGATGCAACTCTGAAAGGAAATATATCAAGATTCATCAACCATTCCTGTGACCCCAACGCTGAGACACAGAAATGGACAGTCAACGGAGAGCTCAGGATTGGTTTCTTCAGCAAGAGAGATATTAAAGCTGGGGAAGAGCTGACTTTTGATTACCAGTTCCAGAGATTTGGGTGAGTTTTAATTAATATTTGTTCTAAAACTTCTAAACTCAGTTTGAATAAGAAAAGAAAAGATTAACAACAGGCCCTATAATTAAAAGTTATGACCTAATGTTTATGTTGTATGTACATATGAAACTAACAAGACTCTATTTACTCTTCCTTTAACACCTCCTAGATGATAATTACGACACTGAAACCACTGGATAAAGTTCCAGACAATATACGCCACTATTTACTTTATAAATCTATATGAATTTTCATATAGATTATGTTTTAAATCCTGTCCATCCAAAAGTTGTCTGAAAGAAATCGCTTATGTCGATATGGCCGCCTAATGTGTCTTAAATTTTTCTAAGTCTACTCCAGTTTTTAAATTTCTTTAAGTCTTGTCATATTTTGGTGTGTATCAAAGTTATATTTCTATCTGTTTATGAACAGATATTTTTAGTTCCATGTTTTAATGTGGTGTAATGATTGATATCCTATATGAACATACATATAGGATATTTGAATGGGCTGTTAGCTTAGTTGGTAGTGGATCTGCCTTCTAATCTAGAGGTTACGTTTTCCATACCCCTATGGCACATTAATTATACATTTTCTATTTGTATGTACTTGTGTTGAGACTGGCTATTTCTACATATATAATAATTAAGTATGTATTTACAAAAAAAAAGTGTTTTATATCAGTTATCAACACAACCGTTTGCTTAGTGAGGGGCTAGATGGCGCTGTGTACAATGTCTCGGAATATATATTTATTAATGTAATGGTTCAATGCCTTGATGTGGTGCAATTATTGATTCCAGTGGTAACAGTAGATGTGTTGTACAGGAAGGTGGCGCAGCGCTGCTACTGCGGCGCAGATGCCTGCCGCGGCTGGATCGGGGCCGAGCCCGACTCCGACGATGATTATGAAGAGGTATAACAAACTAACTATGACTAAGGATATATGTAATTGATTGTTTTTTTTTTGTTGCTCTGCCACCTGTGATCAACCTGTGTAGTCTTTTGAAGTAAAGGCTATCAATTTGAACCTATCACGGCATAATGGGAGGCTAAATATCTGTCTGACTGTTCCCTGGCTATTCTATTGATACTCCAGCTACAACTAGCTAAAAAATACCTACTATTATTCAGTTATAGTTGCTTCTGTAAATTCACATCTTACATAATCTAAATACTACACAGCTATGTGATGAGCTTTACTAATAGAATTGGTCCATAATATCAACCAATTCTATGATGCAATGTTAATTTGCATCCCAAGTTCTATCTTAAACTGAATACAAATTTTGCCTACTTGTCTCAAATATAACCTGACTATGGTACAATAGTATTATTATTTTATAAATCGTTCAAAATTTCCACAGGAGGAGGAAGACGTATCGACCTCCAAGGCGGTAGCTGGCGAGGCGTCCGCAGAGAGCGCTGCTGCGGACGCGCTCCCCGCGCGCGCGCCGCCGCGTCCCAAGCGCGAGCGCAAGTACAAGCCCAAGCCTGTCGACCTCGTGCAGGACGCTGATGTAAGTACAGACAGGATAACTTTCTCTCTCTCTTGAGTCCTATTCCTCATGACTGAGGGTCGTGACTACCCCCCACAGGATTAATTCGTCAGGGGAGTTTTCTTGGGCAGATACATCGAACAATATAATTTATACAGGATTTACTATCGATACAGGAGAACTAATCAATCAATAAAGACAGTCAACATTTAATTTAGACTTGTCTTCTAGTCGAGAGTGAATTGATTTCTACTCGGCAAGCGCTAGATAGCGTTATTAGTCAAGCATGAACCTATCAAGTTTAAAAATAAATTTCAAATCAACCTTTTGACAATTTTCTAATTGAGTAATACAAGCCAACATAGAAGTCCAAGAAATTCTATTATTCGCTGTTTTAGCTTTGAGTGAAATCATTTCTCCGTGATGACTTGTGTATGAATTAGGCAAACAGTATTTTTTTATCTAGCTTAAGATCTTCATTAGTTGTTGTCTATGACAGATCTATAACTTCTTTGTAGATAGTAATTTATGTTAGTATTTCTCTTTGTATACATATTTTCGGTATTGTTTATAATTATAAAGGTATTATTTTGATTAGGAACATATTTGAATAAAAAATCGTTATATTTCTAATTAGTACACCTCTGACTCTGTTTATCTCTACTTGTCGTGTCCATCCAAAGGTTGCCTGGAAGAAATCGCTTAAGGCGATAAGGCCGCCCATTTGTACGTTATTATTTGTTCATATTTTACTTTGTACTATATACTTGTGTTGGTGTGCAATTAAGATATATATTATTATTATATTATTATTATTAGTTTTTTTCTCAAGAAGGCAACCAGAGTTGGGTTGGGATGTACGAAAGCTGTATAATAAGATATTCTGTAAGATTATAGCTACCTTACATACCAACTCTGGCTTTCAACAAAACTACTAGAAAGTAATACATTATTTTAAAATAACCCTAAATATCTATTTATTCTACAGATCGAGGAAGATCTCGACGCGTTATCCCGTACAGGCGTGAAGAACCAGTCGCACACGCTGCGCCTGTCGCGTACCATCGTGCGCGCCAAGTCGCGGCGCGCGCAGGCGGCACTGCTGCGGCTGCTGCGGGACGCAGACCTGCCCTGCCGGCGGCTGTTCCTGGACTACCGCGGGCTGAGGCTGCTGGCGCCTTGGTGTAACGATGCCCCGCTGCACTTCAGGTAACCTTCACCTTTCTCGTGACTGAGGGTTGTGACTCTCCCACAGAATTAATTCGTTAGGGAAGTTTTCTTGGGCAGATACATCGTGGTGGACGCCCTGGTACCTCCACGGAAGGCACATGTCCTCGGAAGGCACATGTCCTCGGATATTGTAGTCCTTAAACATATCGGATTCCTCACGATGTTTTCCTTCACAGTTAAGCGAGTGCAAATTCACACATTAAAATACAAGTCATTGGTGTAGGGCCGGATTTGAACCAGGGTGCGCTTGAACGTAAAGCAGACACTGTAACTGTGTGTAATTGTTCCAGTGTCTGCTTTACGTTCAGACGTCTCGCTTCATTCTGAATAATACGTGTGAAATACAAGGACGCAATTTAAGAGAAGCCAAGCGCAAGCTCTCTTACTGCGACTGTTGAGAGACTATAATATTAGACATCACATCCAGTGACGTCATTACTTCTGTTGGCACTCAGACGTAGGTTGGACTCGCGACTATGTAGCAATTTTAGCTACGCTTGTAGGTATAGAAAGTTTAAATTGAATTTCAAGTCCTGGATTCTAAAGTAATGAAACACAGACACAGATAGTCACTATTTTTTAGCTTGTAACTTCTACAAATGGATGGGTCGACGACATCGACAAAGTCGAGGGTCCAACATGGATGAGGTTTACACAAGATCGACGCAGATGGCACATGCAAAGGGAGGCCTATACCCAGCAGTGGGATCCCAAGGGTTGTGGATGATGATGATGAAACAAAAAAGCTATACAAATTAACCCTTGGGTGCAATAAAGCTGTACGAGCTGACGATTGATGGTAATACATGACCACCATCAGCATGATATGATTACATCTGTTATTACGTTTGCAGGTGGGAGATGCTGCAGACAGTGGACCGGCTGCCGATCCCCAACAAGACGCTGCTGCACGAGAGCCGGTTCTTCACCATCGTGGAGCGCTGGCAGGCCGCCGACCTGCCCGAGCCGGTCCTACTCGACGAGGGGACAGGTACTACACTGATCAAATAACAAGCATAAATATATGTGTATCTAAATATAATAAAACTCAAAGGTGACTGACTGATATAGTGATCTATCAACGCACAGCCCAAACCACTGGACGGATTGGACTGAAATTCGGAATGAAGGTAGATGTTATGACGTAGGCATCCACTAAGAAAGGATTTTTGTGAATGCCACTTTTAAAAGGGTGAAAATAGGGGATGCAAGTTTTACTTCTTAATGCGAGCGAAAACGAGAGCACTAACTAGTCATTTCATAAGAAGCCTGGTCAAACATACATATCTTGAATCACCGTAAAACCGATAAATGTCTCGATACCTTACGAGTCACACACAGACGTTACTGCCAAGGCAAACTTATTTATGAAAAAAAACTGATTTCTTACAACAAATGACTCGTAACTACCTTAAAAAGAAAGACATGAAACGTGACATTATAATTTAAACTTATATGTATATGTAATTAACAGACATGCCTGTTGACAGACACTGTTGTACAGTGTATACTATTGTACTCGGTCCATAAAACTATTTGTTTCTGTTTGTTGCATCTCCAGACTCAGACGATACTAGAGACCGTACGTACTAGCTTTATATTTGCTTCTTCAATGAATACTTTCCTTAACTAAAATATAATCCTATAATTACAGGTTTACCAGTAGAGTTGCCCAACCGCGATGTGGCTTCGAGTCCAGAGAAGAGCAAGGACAGTGCTGCCGTCATGGAGAAGGTTAAAGACCTCTGCAGCCAACTGCTGGAGAGATGGGCTAGTTTGAAGGTAAGGGAGATTGAAAAGAAGTACCTACTAAAAAAATATTTGATTGGGTTTTGGGTGTATTGACAAGATTTGAGCTTGTTGATATTCTTCTTTCGATAAACTACTAGTCATAGCACAACCAATTTAGCCTGAACTTTACATTGCAGTTCATTTACTGACATGACTGTTTTAGCAGGTGCTTGCCTTATTGCCTTCCGCACAAGCGACACATTGTTAAAGTGGAGCATTTATTTACTTTATTTACTAATTTGTGACTGAGTTTATTAGAGATGCTGGAATTAATCCTATTAATAGACAAGAGGCACTGAAGCGCTTTTGTGAATGTGCAAAAATTGTATTTGATGAAACAATGCCTCAAAAAAAACATATCTGTTGTGGAATGATTCGAAACAAAGTAGTCGCTTCTCAAATTTGTTTGTGAAAAAAAAAACCCCGATTTGACCCCGAAAATACTCGACGAAAAAAAACTTGTATATTCCAGGAAGTGTTCAAGATCCCCAAGAAGGAGCGCATCCAGCAGATGAAGGAGCACGAGCGGCAAGCCAACGTGGAGCGGCGCGCCGCCGACTCCAGCGGGACCCGGGACCGGGAGCGCCGCGACGAGCGCGAGCGGGACAAGGAGCGGGACAAGGTACATACAAGTCTTACTTACAACGTGGAGCGGCGCGCCGCCGACTCCAGTGGGACCGGGAGCGCCTCGACGAGCGCGAGCGCGAGCGGGACAAGGAGCGGGACAAGGTACATACAAGTCGTACTTACAACGTGGAGCGGCGCGCCGCTGACTCCAGCGGGACCCGGGACCGGGAGCGCCGCGGCGAGCGCGAGCGGGACAAGGTTCATACAAGTCGTACTTACAACGTGGAGCGGCGCGCCGCCGACTCCAGCGGGACCCGGGACCGGGAGCGCCGCGACGAGCGGGACAAGGTACATACAAGTCGTACTTACAACCTGGAGCGGCGCGCTGCCGACTCCAGCGGGACCCGGGACCGGGAGCGCCGCGACGAGCGCGAGCGGGACAAGGTACATACAAGTCGTACTTACAACGTGAAGCGGCGCGCCGCCGACTCTAGCGGGACGCGGGACCGGGAGCGCCGCGACGAGCGCGAGCGGGACAAGGTACATGCTAGGATACTCCTATATTTTCTTGTTCGCACATGCTGGTAATTAACGCTTTGACTGCTCATAGCACGTCTTTGCGTTTTCGGAGAATGAACGACATGCCCGGAACGCAAGAGTTTTCAATACGCTTCGTGAATTGAAATTCAACAAGGGGGCATGTATAAATAGACATATCAAATAAGAGGGCAGCGAATGTGCTGTCTTAAGTTAAATTTTTTTTTTACTCTGTATATTCAGGCATTTGCCCACCAGCCCCCTTAGACAAGAGGGAGCGTACTGTCGTTCACTTAAGTCGCAAGAGTGACATCGCGACGTGCTCCGCGGGGGGATATATTACGTCACTGCCATACTTTATTAGTATTTCAATTCCATAAGCGAGCGTCAGTACGCTCACTAAAATACGCCTCTGGTCTAAGAGGAAGCTCACCTGAAGCGACTCCCGCGCTAGCGACACAGTAATGTAGTGGACCGGATTGAAGCTGGCTCCCAAACGAAGCTGCCGGAACACAATGTGTTGTTTGGCGTCAGAATTATTGACAGACAGATACATTTGAGTCCGTAACTGACTTGTAAACTATATTTTTTTATTAAATTTAGCTGAAGTAAATATTAGTATTCCGATTCGATTGAAACCACTACAGTAAAAAATAAAACAGGAGACTTGATACCCTCCTTTTTGGAAGTCGGTTAATAAAAAGACAATTTAAAATATTTCACTGAAATGTTACTTACTTCTCATATTTATACTTCCAGGATCGTGAAAGAGACCGAGATAGAGAGCGCGACAGAGACCGCGAGCGAGAGCGAGATAGAGAGAGGGAGCGGGACCGCGAGAGGGAGAAGGAGAGAGATAGGCACAGGGAGCGGGACAGGGACAGAGATAGAGATGACAGAGACAGGAGGAAGAGAAGGAGCCCTGAGAGCAGGAGGAGTATACGGTGAGATTATAATAATATTTATATTTTAACTAGAGGATGCTCATGGTTTCGACAGTCTTGTTTCAGAATATAAAATAGTGTATGTCACTCTCAAGACCCAAAAAATCACGATGATCTGTAGCTCCGTTATGGCGTAAAAGTGGGATTAGCAGACCTAAAACACACTTGCGCTTTTATATAATGGTATGATTATTGTATAATTGCAGACTAAGCGAGCGCGTGCTTGCGCCCGTGCCTCCGATGACGAAGGAGGAGCGGCGCCGCGCCTTCGCGGAGGCAGCCGCCGCGGCCGAGGAGAGTCGGCGCAGGGAGCAGCACGCCTGGCAGCACTACTGGCCGCAGGACCAGTTCCCGCAGGTACTACCGGAGCCACTAGCTGCTGGCTGGTGCTACTTCTTCTTATCAAATGAGAGTTAGGTTTCTTCTAGGCAAATGTGCTACATCTTAGGCTATAGTGGTGCTTAACATCAAGCAGGCTATATTAAACGTAAGCCCTTTTTCGTGTTAAAATAATAAATATAATAGTGGCCAACTCTGGTGTCGAGAGTTTATCAAACTGCCCTAAGGGACTCTGACATGGCTTAGCGACTGCCGTACTAGACAAACAGCCGGGTCCTACAATTTAACGCGTCATCCGACCCACGGAAGCGCCACTTTTTGGTCGCCCATCCAAGGACTGACCGCGTTGACCTTTGCTTAATTTGTGTAATCGCATGCGATTGCCTCCGCTAGCTGGGCTGCGGGCGCTTCTACTGGTTGGTGCTACTTAGTTCCCACAGTTACTATATACTTGTTTTCTAATATCAATGCTACTGGCTGGCAGGTAGTAGTCAGTTCCACTAGGTGCTAATTTGCAAACAGGCGCTACTTAGTTTTCACAGTCGATTAATACATTAATCTGATTTCCGGCAGATGCTAATTTGTTACCATAGGTGCTTCTTTTTTCTCACAGGAACTGATTTATTCTTGTCCCATCGAGACTAATTCCATTGGTCCCATTAAATCACCAAATATACTTTTAAAAATATCTATTGAATAAAAAGTACATAACTGAACACTATGTTTCTGATTTAACAGTTTACAAAACTAAAGGGCTTGTCGAAGGTAAACATCTGGTTTTATGCTATCTGTGGTAAAACCGCATGACAATGTTTTCCGTCCTATCGCATGCAGTTTATTCCTGATAATATTCGTACATTCTTGTTTATTAATTTCGATTGCTTTGTGTGCCAGGTTCAATAGAAAGAACCATTGGTGTAGGATAAAAATATAAATATTAAAAATTATGAAAAAGACATACAAACCATTTTATCCGTCTGTCCACAGATGTTTCCACCTGGCATGATGGGTCCGAACAACATGCCTATGATTATGCAAGGCAGTATGCCCGGCGGACCAATGATGCCGGGACAAATACCCGGCCAAATGCCAGGGCCAGGAATAATGCCCGGGCAAAACATGATCCCTGCCCAAATGGCGGGGCAGAATATGATGCCTGGTCAAATACCTGGCCAGAATATGATACCAGGGCAGATGCCCGGCCAGAGTATGATGGGCGGGCAAATACCCGGGAACATGATGTTGCCCCCGGGCATGACGCCGGCGGATTTGCCCCCGGAGTGGCTCGCGGAGTTTCAGGGAGGGCAATTTTGCCCGCCCTTCCAGCAGCAGCAGTTCTGTATGCCACAACCTAAGTAAGTTACTCTTGTATTCTACAACTTTTTTACTTTTGCTTATAACAGAAAAAGCATGAGCTTGTATTTTTACTTTGTACACAGTAGAGATGTAACTTTGTAGCTCTAAAGTGTAAGTTAACAAAAACACTTTATTTATAAAAAAAAAATTGGTGAATTTTTAATTGTTGTCAGTATCTTTGGGCTCAACATTATGTTGTGTATGTCCCCAGCATGCTGGCTATGGGCGGGTTCAGCGTGCCTGGCTTCATGTTCGGGCAGCAGGTGCCCTTCCACCAGCCACAGCCTGATAATGCCATGCAGGTAAGTGGCAATTACTTACTGAAAATATTTTATACGAGGAGATATGCTAGATAGAACATAATAATTTTTCTAAAATATTTTTGAATTGGAAGGATACTATGAAATTAAATGTGTAAGGAAAAATATATAGTGTTTTTCCGCCGCGACAAAAAACACTTCATATTTTTCTCCAGAGTTTAATTTACAATGGATATCCGCAAAGTAACGTCTGATTCAATATTTAGTGTAAGAGTAATTTGTAGCTGTAGTTCCTATATCATTATAATGAGGATGTAATGCATGTGTTGCAATCAAGCCTGCCAAGCCAAGCATAATATTAATAAATATAACAGGACATATCAAACAGCAGGGCAAGCACGGCACGAGGACTAATAGTCATTCCACCATTTTTATCCACCTGTCACCTGTCAGTCACCATACACCAAGTGGATAAAAATGGTGGAATGACTATTAGTCCTCGTGCCGTGCTTGCCCTGATTGAGGTTGTAACCAAATGTTGTTGTTGACATAAAATAAATTAATAATAAATATATATATTTCGTGACATATCATACAGCGCCATCTAGCCCCATACTAAGCTTACGCTTATATCATAAACACATATATGAGTACATACATATGAGATACAAATGAGGTTGTGTGTTCCCAGCAGTCCCTGCAGCCCCCTGCCACGGTCCCGGACCCCTCCACGGTGGTGCTCCCGCCGCTGTGGCGCAGCGCGGTGGACCCGCGCGGCCGCACCTACTACTACCACGTGAAGCTGCGACGCCCGCAGTGGCACCCGCCCCCGCCGCCGCTAGGTACGTGCGACATAGATATCATCATCACAAATTTCCAGCGTATGTTGCTCCACAGACAAGGGCAAGGCCCTTGTCTGTGGAGCAACATACGCTATCCTTCCCGATCTTCTGCCAATTCCTAGACCTCCTTTATACGACATGACACCCGCCTTTACCATAGATAGATAGATAGATAATTCTTTATTGTCACACACATATAAAACAGCCATATATAACCATAAACATCCACATTAGCCAATGTTCAATCCAGCGATCTGCAAAGCGAGAGCGAATCGGTCCTTATCGGATAAGCACGCTCCATCTTAGGCCTTTGCTCACCATCAGGCAATCTATGGCCAAGTGCAAACCCGTTTTAATAAAAAAAGTTCATATTTATACTGAATTAAGACTCTCTAATATTGGTACCGCCCTTCGGAGTAAGCATCAGAATCGTTGGCAAACATTTTCATGAGATTATATGTTTTCCCGCGGCTTTATCGAAATATATAAATGTTTTATGTACATTGTATGTAATAATAAATGTTTTTCTACTCAACACTGAGTTTTTTATGAAAATTGGTTCAGTCGTTTTTTTTTAATTAAACATATACACATATGTGACAAACCAATGGATTCGAAATATTTTTTCTAAATGTAATTTTTGTATGTCAGGTGGTGAGGAGAGCTCCTCCGAAGAGGAGGAGGAGGCTGCCAGTGCGCTGGACAGCCCCGTGGTGCGCGCGCATCTTTCCAAGGGGAAGATGGTGGAAGGAGTCAACGGGATCTATGAAGGTAAATCTTATTTAGTTAGAAATTTAAAGGATTTTGCTATATGCATCTTTAGTAGGTACTAAGCTTGCAACCTAGGCTACAATATTGATTAGTTTACATTTTTTTCCAATACATTGAGTGTAGATAAGATGACTTAACATCAAAGCAAGCCAGAATGGTGTTTAGATTGCTATGATGTTATTTATTATGTTATTTATTCAAATTATAATTATTACGGAATAACCCACACTTACACACACATATACTTAATACCCATACTTAAGTCAAAATTAATGATGTTAAGTCATATTCACTCAATGTACTGGGAAAAAATGGTAAGTTAATCATCATCATCCTCCTCCTAGCCTTTTTCGGCTACGGCGAGCGTTTTCTGTACCTTGGTAAGTTAATAAAATATTATAGAATATATAGTTAAGTCTCCAGTCTGGTGGTGGTGTAATTGTTTGAAATGAATAAAGACAATATTGTACGTTGCAGTGATCAAGGAAGGCCCCGTGAACGGTCTGATCCCGGAGCACGCGCTGCTCACCATCAAGCCGCGGAAACGACGCCCGGGACTCGTCACCGAGAGGCCTATTAGTGTAAGTTACAGTGTCACAAGGGAGTGGGACAGGTTAGGAATGGCCAAATTACCTTCTAAGTTATTTCTAACCTGTCACAGTGTGTGATAGGATAGGGAACAACTGTGTACTACACCATGTTATTGGACAGCCTAATAAAAAGAAAGAATGAAAGAACTGGACTTACTGTCAAAATAATAATTACAAGTTCGGTTAGACATGGTCCAACTGTCCATATATCATCAAAATTAATTCAGTAATTTTTGGTACCAGAGTATTAAAGTTGGTTGGTTTTTTTTTATAATTAAAATTTGCTCCATGAAAATAAGTTCTGCTCTTAATGCTTTAAAAATATTAGCTTTTTCTTTTTATTCCCATCTTTCAACAGATGATTTTAATATATGTTTAAACTTGTGTTCTTAAATTTTCATTTACCACTTCCAGCCGCGTACAGAAGAGGACAAGTTAGCTGGCAGGCTGGAAGTGAAGCGATACAAGCAGACGAAGGAGAAGCTGCGAAGAAGGAAAGAGAAGGAGAAACTGCTGCAGAAAGTGCGCCTCCTGTCTGCTACCAAGGGGAAGGTGAAACTCAAACCTGAGGAGGCTAAGGTAACAAATACACTTTATATTTTACTTTATTAGAAGCTGTGTTTCCTGCGAACTACAATCCAGGGGTCTTCAAATCTAAAGTTAATAAGTATCTTCTAGGTAAGCGTGTTACATCCTAGGCTGCAGCAATGCTTAACATAAGGCAGGCAGTCAACCGTAAACCTATCCCACGTAAAAAAATCGTGTAGGTTTTATTTAACACACGCTAAGTTTACGTACTTATAACTTATTCTTTTAATCGAATGAGAGTGGCCAACTCTGATGTCGAGAGTTTGTTTATCAAGCCGCCCTAACGGCCTCTGACATGGCTTTACGACTGCCGTACTAGACAAACAGCCGGGACCTACAAATTACGTTCAACTACAGCTGGTTCGATGTTAAAGATCTCTGTAGCCTAAGATGTCGCAAGGTCCTCTAAAAAAATAGCTCACTCAGGATTTGAAGAAGCCTCCATAATAATTTTCAGGAGAAACTGGATCCCAAACCACCAAAGATTTGTTATTTATTTGTTAAGAAGTTAGCTGAAAACGCAGTGAGTGTAGTTTAATCTCATATTTTCATCGTTTATCCTATATCTCTGTTAATTCATATACAGGACAGTTAATAAAACCTATATTGATTTCCTTTTCAGTTGGTGGAGCTACTAGACACAGACAGCGACTCCGATGACTCCGACGACGGTAGTCCCATCGCCTCGCTCCCAGCTGTTCCCACCCCTGTTCCCACTGTCCCACCTCCGGTAGCCATTGTTCCTGCAGCAGCTGTTCCTGAGACATCTCCTGCTCCAGGTATGTATGCCTTTATAATGTGGCACTAGTCGGTAGTTGTTTCGTGATAAATTGAGTAGCCTATGTTACTCTCGAAACTTTATTCTTTCTCCTTAAGAATGCGCCTAATGCTAGAAAATAATCAGATTTCACCCGCGCGTCGCGCATACCTCGCTCTAGTGCCAAAAACTGCCACCAGCGCGGCGCTGTAGTCACGAGCCCGGCTAACTCAAAATTGTCGTGGCGCTAAGCACAGTATACGTTTTATATTCAGATAAATCACATAATTATACTTCATAATTAGAAACGAACGTGTTTAGACATATTATTATATAAGGTGTATCTGTTTTGTTTTTGCACAGTAAACAATTAAATTCGGAATTAAGATTGATTTCATTGATATTTTAATATGTTAGTAAGATAAGAATCTTAATAACTGAACAAAATTTTAACGATATTAGATACTGTGTACCTAAATGAGCAGGCACGGTATAGGGCAATCAGTTTAGAAGCTATGGCTATTATTAATCTAAAATTAGTCTTTTAACGCACTGAAGACTGGATAACGATTTGTCTTGTATACTGGGTCTAGTGATGTGACAAAAAACAATTGAAACAAACGAGATCGATACAATATTATTTTATTATGCCCTACAAATAAGACAAAAGTACTTAAACTAGATAATTTTGAGTAACAACTTGGAATTTTTTTTTTTTAAACATTCAAGGCTTCATAACTTCGTAACCTTTCTCTAACGACAGCACCGATGGCAACGTACCGTTATGGTATCCTTTTATCTGTAGCTTTACAACCATGTCATAAACCCATAAGCGACGACATACAATAGCGGCAGAAAGGGCAGAGTAATTATTTTTGTAAGATCGCTTAGACCAGCAGCCATCGGCTTTTTTTGTACACTTGTTCTGACAGCGTAGAAAGGTTCATTGCGGCACACAGCCTTTGAAATTGCTCCATTCCTATTCCGGCACTTGTTATGCCAGACACTGCAGCGGCATTTATGTCAATGTTTTGGCTTGGGTGTGGATCTGTTGTGTAAATAATAAACGTGGCTTTACACATGTCACAAGTCAGTTAGTTTGATATGATTTTCATGTTTTCAAAAAGTAGTATATTTTGTCATTTATTAACCTTTCTGCAGCGTCATAATCTATTTGATCCGGTTTTGATGTCTTTTTTTGTTTTGGCGCTCGTAAATTCGTAGTTCTGGTCTTCTGTAACAATTAGTTTTATAAACACAAGTAACGATGAATTTATTGTGATTTATAGAGAATGTAGTTTTTTTGTTCAAATTATGCTTTTACTTATTTTACCTTGTGATAGATGTGTTTTGCATCTAGCCGCGCATGTGTATTAGTGCATTTATGTACGCATGTGTATACATGCATGCTTAGAGAATGAAAGATGGTGTATTTTAGTCTAATGCAAAGTGAAGGAAATACTTACTGTTGTTTTTCTGCAATTGTGTCATTATTTGATACTAGTGCCACCTCATTATCTATTTCAATGGAACTCATACTTTCTATCGACTCATGTAAATGAACTGTATTAGAAACATTTTCCAAAACTGTGAAAACTGGTCTGAAAGTAAATAACAACAAAAATAAGTCATCATCATCATCATCTTAAGCCTTTTTATCCCATAAATTGACTTCTCTTTTACCATGCCACACCCAAAGACAGTTTTGAGCAGCAATAGAAAAATTATTATATAATTGATATTGAGTCATATAATGTAAAGGCTTGCCACGAGATACACTTACTCTATCAGCTATTGGCTCTGCAGAGGTTCCAGGTTGGGTAATATCTGTATCAAGTCTGCGCTTCTTTGATCTGAAATAAATAAGTAAAACTTAAAAAAATATAAATAAACTTTGATACGCAGACCTCCATTTATTTTATATTATATTATGAGAAACGGATATACGGAATATGACTATGTATGTCTACACAATGATTTGTTTGATTTTTTGCATGTACTAGCACAGGTTGCCGTAGCGCGGCTCAAGCGTTGAGCGTGCGATCCGCCCGGCAGAGCTTAGCCAAAAATGTGCTCTATTTCTAGCGATATAGGGTTTTGCATTTTCCAACTATTATTTGCGATTCTGTTATAAACTCCATACGTGTTATAAACTATATACGGCAAAGTATGTATAAAGGTACGTTTTTATATAAAGAAATTATAGGTATTTAATTAAGGCCTAAGCTGACAATTAAGTACCTAGTGTCTAAACATATAATTAACAACAATTTAACAAAACAATATTCGACTTACCCAAACATTCCATCATTTGTTTTAGTTCTCTTCTTTCTCAAAAAAAGATTTTTCGGTCCTCTTATTTTTCGTCCCATTTTAAAATTCACTCCAAGCAATTCACGCACAATTTTGATATTTTAATAGTTGCCAGACAGAGCGTCCGTAACCAACCTCCTACGTCGAGCGCTGCCCGACAACTGACCGGGACATTATGATCTATTCTAGCATCTACTGGATTTATATAAGGTCGAAAATTACATGACACAGTTGAGAATGAAAATGGATTTGAAATTTGCGGTGTATTTTTGACCAAGTTTTATTTAATTACTCAAAAGTTGTACATCAAATTAAAAAAGTAACTGATGAGTCCACTAAAACATAATTGTAGCTATTTTATACATAAAAAATAATGCGGGGTCATCGCTGATAATTTCAAGTAAATGAATAAAAATAGATTTTTTCTTTGGCATTTGTAGTTTTTTTTTTTGTGGAAAGCTCCGACCTATTTTCAAAATTCTATACGATTATTCCACTTCTTTGGGATTATACCCATATCCCAATATTTTTTTCGTTGTAATGTTTATGTTTCTTAGCATCAAAGAGCGGCATCGAAAATACCTCTGTTTGCGTTTTGCTGGCATTAGACCCCCTCTTAACAAATATCATGATGAGTGGGCGCTCCGATGAGACGTGAAACAGTGAGTGATATTGACAAATATAAACAATCTCCTTGCATGCCTTTTCATTACTCAAGTGTATCACATATATTGTAAGTTAAAATCTGTGGCTTCACTTTTGAGTTTCACATAAAAAAACATCTAACTGCATCACATTGTTAAATTAATTCTCCAAGAGAACAAAACGGAACTAATTTGCAGTAAAGTAGCGTTATATATAACTAGTGGGTGCTCCCCATCGCATCCCCTATTTCACCGCCTTTAAAAATGGCATTTTCAAAAATCCTTAGCGGATGCCTACGTCATAACATCTACCTGAGTGCCACATTTCAGCCTGACCTATCCAGTGGTTCGGGGTGTGCGTTGATAGATCACTATGTCAGTCAGTCCTTTGAGTTAAGTATTTTTAGATACAAGTATGTGATTTAATACCAGGAGACACCACCCCAATGCCGGAAGCGTCCCCCCCGGCCGCGGCGGCCGCGCAGGACGCGTCCGAGACGGCGCGGCGCATCAAGGAGCAGTTCCGCAGCAGCATGGCGCGCGCCATGGTGCAGCACCTCAACCCGTACAGGCACTCCGACGCACACGCTGGCAGGATCACCTGCACCGCCGACTTCAAGCATTTAGCTAGGAAGGTAAGCATAAAAAAAATCACTGATGTCCAATATATTACAAAGTGCTTAATGTAGTTGATATCCATGGGTATGCTTATCCACTTTATGTACTCGCATTAAGAAGTAACCCTTGCATCCCCTATCACCCTTCACCCTTTTATAAGGGCCATTTCCAAAAGTCCTTTCTTAGCTGATGCCTGATGTTGATAGATCACTATATCAATCAGTCAGTCATCTTTGAGTTTTATATGTTTAGAAAAATGAAACAATTTTTTAACGGCTCTTAAATACAATAATGACCATTTTTCTCCACAGCTAACCCACTTCGTGTTGCTAAAAGAGCTGAAGCACTGTCGCTCCGTGGAAGAGCTGGTAGTGACCGACTCAGTGCGAGCTAAAGCCAAGATGTTTGTCCGCAAGTACATGGCCAAGTTCGGGCCCGTGTACAAGCGGCCGCCCGAGGAGGCCGACTAGCAGACACAGGCATACGGAAATAGTGCATAAATATACAGTGGATATAGTGATGATGATGATGATTCTCCATAAATATACAGTGGATATAGTGATGATCGCTGCACTGTGAAAAGTTAAATAAGTGATATTCGGCCAATGAAGTAGATCAATCGACCCCAAAGCCTTTTGGGGTATGGCTAAGGAACAGTGGCTATACCTTGTGAGTGTAAGTTGGTACTGTTTTAAAATATATGTGGTTGCTTCGTGATAGGTGAATGAAGATAGTGATGTGTTGTGTCAAACGTTGGTACTTAGCGTTGTGATAACACAAGTGATGTTATCAGATTTATGTGTGGCAAAATGAGGTGATGATTTTAAAATGTGAATTGTTAATTTTTCCTGATACGATATCGAGGATAAGGAAGTACAATAGACAGTTTAGTTCATCATAAACTTTATTCAGACAATTATTCGTTACATTTGTAATTCTGATATTGTGCTGAATTGTAAAATAATAATGATGTAAGATTATTTCAGAGTTGTGAAATGACTTTATGTATAATTGTAGAGGACAAGCAATAACAAACTTATTGTGAATGAGTTTACAATTATAATAGGTACTTTTGTTTGTGGCTGGCTATACCTAAACCTAAATATAAGCTCTTGGATTATTTTCCAAGCCTTGCTATTCTAAAAAAGATATGCTTTTTAAAGCGCTGGCGCGTTTCAGTTCCCCACATACCTAACTATATTCGTACTGGTAGAGGCTGAATCTAACTTTGCTAACAGCTCTGAAATTTGTAGAGATGTTTGATGGAGATGTTAGTAAATCCAAAATATTAATTAGTAAATTCTTAGAGGTTCAAGTAATACAATTTTTCCTAATCTTAAATTTCATCTGAATACAAAGATTATAGCATCTTGTACATTATATGATATTATTTTATTACACCATTTTCAGTCTGAGTGATGTTCGATCCGGTCTGTTATAACAAATAAAATGTAAATAAAACTCATACGAGTATAGCTTAGTTTTTTAACTGTGTTTCTATTGAAATGAATAGAATGTTACGTTCTTGACGTCTCTGTAAGGATTATTTATTACGTAATGATCTCGTGAGTTCTATGGGATTGTAATAAGGTCTGTTTTTGCGTAAACTCGAATATGTAGTGGAGGTAAAGTCGAGTTGTGTTCTTAGGCTGTTTTTATACAAAACACAAGATGGGAGGGTAAAATGATTTTTAACTACACAACACAGTTAGATGAAACACAGCAGAAAGGCTGTGGATGATCATGATCATTTTATATAGTAACAACCTGATAACCTAAGGTTCTTAAAATCTTCATTTTTTTAGTGGACAAAGTGAATGTCCACTAAAAAATGTGGTGAAGATTCAGCCTGAATTTAAATTGTGTCATGAGTTTTGTATGAAAACGCTGTTGCTGCGATATTCTAAGTGCACAGTATTATAAACAGTTTCTACTAGTGCTGTTGTAAGCTGACTGACATAATTATGTTGATTGTATTGTAAATAGTCATTATTGATAAATTGTGTGTTTAGTTTGATTTGATATGAATCACTTGCATTGGAAATGCTGGTATTTTTTGTATACATATGTACCTAATAATACATGAATTCTTAAATCTAAATTAGGTTTATGAAAACGCACTTCATGCAATTTTAAACAATTATACATATTATTATTTATGGTTTCTAAAGAAATGTGGGATTAGTAAAGAAATTCAAGCAATATTTTCTAGATAATAGTGACTCACCCAGTTGACTATAACTAAGTGAAACATTAATGAATCAGAAACAATATTGGTTTTGTATCAGTACTATCCACTGCTCAGAATGACACAAATTATTACAGTAATTTTATATTTATTCTAAAACTTAATTCATAAACTTATCCAGATATTTAATTTATACTAATAATATAACTGTATGATTTTGAACAACCCATTATTAAATTAGAGTCTTGTGACGATATAGAAAAATTTAAAGACGATGTGATGATTTCAATCAAGTTCTTTATTTATTTTTATTGACTTATATATAGAGATATTAATCTCGTTGACCTAGTATATATAGATATATGACGACCCTGCTTTCTTGGCCTGAATCGAAGAATGATTACTAAAAGCTCAATCATTTATTTTCACACAAACTGTTGTATAGTAAAACTTGAAAAATTAAGATAGAATGATGAATTAACTTGTATGCAAAATGGATTTAAGAAAATCCAGGCAATTAAGTTGCAATTAAATTGATTTGATTGAAGAATATAATTATCGACGGTCTAAAATCTGGGGAACATCTTCGGGGTCTTTCGTAGTCTTCGAGTCTTACTTTACAAGTTTGCATGAAAATAGAAACGAGACAACATTAATCAATGTTTTATCTCTTTCTTGCTTTTGCTAAGAGTTTAGAAAGCGAATAAAAGACAAGATTTTGATTTAAAAAAAATCACTCATTGATGAAGGTTTATAAGTAAGGAGATGCATGTATATGTAGTTGTTGTAAATATGGTAGTTATATTATAATCTGTTCACGAGGAGAGTATGTTTATTTGTCAAGTGTAGTGATACACCTGAAGATTTGGTTACGTAAGCTAGTATAGGGAGCGATGTGACGAACTAGGCGCAAGCCGACGGAACAAATAAAAAACTATTTCTTTTATAAATAACTCTTTTATTGTAACCTAGACATAAGTTTTAAGCTAATACTATTAAGTATCTATAACATACATATTCTTTTCGTAAGGCGAGAAGCCAGAATTAGTTTTTGTAAAAATTTAATAACAATTACCTACATACTTATTATAATAATCATGAATTGTGATAATTTAAACAACTTTTATTGTTCCGTGTAGTCAAATAGGTTTCCATCTACATTCTTTTGCGCTTTTCAACAAATCCAGCAATATTACAATCTACATTGCAAAATTACCTACATACTACTTAACTAAGAACCCACGTACTTAAATTTCTATTCTATTGTGTTTGCTGCTGCCTCCAAAACTCTTCTCTATTTTCTAGAAATCTTATAGCTTCTTCTGCTTGTCTCATCACTATATCATTCTTCTTATCCGCTATCGCCAAATCAGGATTCTTGAGGAGATTTTCTAAGTATATTTTATCGGACATGAGTTGGCCAAGTGCTGGTCGAGAGGATTTAGATGAGGCTCGTTTGGGCTTCTTCTTTGCTGCCATTATAGCTGACGGCTTGACTGAACCTATTGTGTTCTCGATAGCTTCCTGAAAACAAAGCGTGTTTTATAATTAGGTAACTGTCGAAAGTATTGATAGCATAGTAGACGAGACCTAGACATTGAAATAATTTTGGATAGCATTTTAGATCCTGCGGCACATGGAACCAAATTTCACGAGAGATTACAATGTATATTAGGTTTCACTTTTTACTAGTTTTATTTATACCATAGGTGTTTATGAAGGGGACAGCGCGTACGCAGTCCCCACTACCAAAAATTACGCGTCCGAGTTATCCACATTAGGGATAATCGCAGAGGTCAACCCAGCCGCAGTGCAATGGAAGGGCCTCGCTCTGGGGGAACCGCCTTCTTGATCACGGTGTCCCCTACGCCAGGTAAGTATGATTTCACAATCTCTCTGAAAATTCGCCGCTGTTCCTAAAATATTGGTGTTTGCGCGATTCAGAAAAGCGCCACTAGTTTGCTAACGCCATCTAGTTTTGGTTCAGCGAACTACAAGTATAACATCACACAGGGTGACGTAGGCGTAGGTATGTGACGTGACGTCATGCGTAATGGCGGCTGACAGCTGGCGATAGCACAAAGAATAATAAACTATCACGGATTTTTATACTACGTTATTATACCATACTATTGTTATATTACCCTGCAACAGCATTTATTTTTGCGTCATTTTTGCACATAGATAGATATTTCTTTATTGTCACACACATATAAAACAAAATTAATAAAAATGCACATGCTCTTTAAAATATATTTTTACCAACATTGGTTATATCTGTCTGTAGCTATTGTAGGTACAAGTATACACAAATATTAGAATAAGCATTCAGCTAATTAATTACTTACCTTAGCTAAATAAAATAAAAAAAAATTGCTATTAACGAAATGAAAACAAACCTGTGCCTTTTGTACGCCAAGTCTGAAGTCGCTCAAGTCAGGCCTCTGGCGCAGGCCCCTGTGGTAGTGCACCAGACTCATCTCGAACTCCCCGCAGTAGTACAGCGCCTCGGCCTTGCGGAGCAGAGCTTTCGCATCCTGAGAATTTAATAAATAATTCGTTTTATCTGCCTTTAAAAATGAAGGAGTTCCCAGTTTGGCTGTTTTTTTAAATCGGATCTTCACATAAGTTCGACGAGGACTGAACCACCAAAGCTAAAGATCGGGCTGTCTGGAAAGAGGGAAGGGAGGCCTTTGCTCAGCAAAGGGAGCAAACAGGCTATTAATAATTATATTACATATACATACATATGTAGGTAACACCTCGCCATTATACAAGCAAAGGTTCGTAATTTTTTGTTAGGATAATCATCAAGGTAGGCACTTCAGTAAGGTTGCATATTCAATTCATCTGGACGCTGGTTTCCGTCTCAATTTGTCTTTTTCTTGCAAAGATGGATAATAATAAATTGATTTCAGTGTGCCTTAAAGTAGTGTACAATGTACGTACATGTACCTCTACAAAGTGCCTAGAGATATTAAAATGAAATAGGTAGGTACCTTAGGGTCAAGTTTGAGTGCTGCTTCTGCGTCGTTGAGCGCTGAGTGAGGCTCGCCTAGAAGGAGGAAGCACTTGCTGCGAGCTACGTACGCTGCCTTCTCTTCCGGAGCTAGTTCTATGGCCTGTAACAAATAATATTGGTTGTCGGTGAATGCTATATTGTGTGGTATTTTGATAGAAGTGGCGCTGACTTGTTGAAACCTTTGTTCATAAATTAGTAAGATAGACGTAGTCGTAAGAGAGTAGTGAATTGAAGTGTAGCGAGCTATTAAACCACCCACATTTATAACATTGATAGAAGTGGCGCTGACTTGTTGAAACCTTTGTTCATAAATTAGTAAGATAGACGTAGTCGTAAGAGAGTAGTGAATTGAAGTGTAGCGAGCTATTAAACCACCCACATTTATAACATACACCTTCAAAAGTAAATACTACTTAATTCCTTATACCGCCTCGGTATTTTTCGTGCATGTAACTGACCTTACTAACAAACAGCACAGCAGTGCGGTACCGCTCCCTCATCATCTCAGCCCTGGCCAGCGCCAGCAGTGTGCCAGCATCAGCCTCCTCCGGCAGCTGCAAGGCGTTGCTCCTCTCCGCTTTATCCTTCAAGGATAAGGAATGCTTGATGTCTTTAGATCCCATTACAACAGCCGCAGCGCGATCTTTGTCCGTATAAAGTTCTTCCTCCCGTCTCCGGCGTTCTCGCTTCGGCTTCCGTTCCCTCCTCTTCTTGGGCTTCAAGGATTCCTTCCGCTCTTTAGCTGAATGCTTCATGTCTTCCACAACTTCAGCCTCGCCCTTATCGATGACGGGCGCTCGTTTCGAGATTGATGCTTTGGGGATAACTTCCTCTTCTTCTTCATCTCCGATGCCGACGCGGACGAAGCTTTGCAAGAACTCTGCATCCTTGGTTGGTCCGAGGATGGAACGAGCTTGGGCTTTAGCGTCCATGGAGTTGGAAGTATTTGCAGGTGTGATGTAATGTGTAACGTATGAGGTGTGAGTATCGACGCCCGGGCCGTGGTCGTCATGGCGACTGGATGTGTTTTCGCACCCACTTTATGTGAACACCAGTGGTGCTTGGGACAGGCTGTTGAGAGCACGTATGGCGTGGAATGGCTCGTTTCGCGCCATGTTTTGAAACGTAAAGTTTTATTTGGAAATGAAACATAAAAGCTTATGCTTTTAAGCTTACACCTACTTAGTCGAAAGTCATGCATTAGATTTATAAAAGCCCCTTATAATATTGTCTTCTATACATGTAGGTATACAAGTAGATTATATTAAAAAATTAAACAAAACTACCACTACAGCTTATATTCTGTAAAAAACTGTTTAGTATCTAGATACTTGCTATAAAATTTTGGTTTTCTATGCCTACCTTGTTGAGCGAGTTATGAGCGCGGTCGTAGTTGCCATTCTTGAGATGTCCGGTCGCTTCGTCGCGATGTTTCTTGGCCTCTACTGGGTTGCTGGTGGGCAGCTCCGGCTCCTTGCCGCGACCCATAACTTAGGCTCTGAAACATATATTATAAATAAAAGACATAAAAACGGCAGTAGAGCATTGCCTAGGGGTGCGGGCTCGATTCCCGCATGACACAAGTAATTATGAATATTAATTTAATTACTTGTGTAGAGTCTGGTCGTTTGTATGTATAATAAGTAAGTATTTACAAAAAAAAGTATATATGTATCCGTTATCTAGTACCCATAATACTAGCGTAAGCTTAGTATGGGGCTAGATGGCCCTGTGTGATATGTCCTAAAATATTTATTTTATTTATAATTTATTTTTAATCTTTACTTTTGGACTACGTTTTCAGACCCTATATAATACGAATATCAACTAACCAAATAAATAAACAGCCCCCATTTTTACCGACCATAAATTCTATCAGCCTATAAAAAGATTAATAGCGCAAAGTGGCCTAAAAACCTACCAAACGTCCCCGCCCGGGTATTGTAAATATGGGTAATGTATTGGGTAAACTCGGCATATTACCCATTATTTACCCATCGTGACATGATGGATGAGCTGCCATGCTGGGTAAGGAGGGTAATATGGAGTATTGGCGGGTTGTAAATGTGTCTGCTGGTCGGCATGATGTTTGGCTTTTTTATCGGACTGGTGGAATATGGGGCCGATGTCCATAATATTTCTGTGCTTTTACTTTTAATTAAGCTTTTCTGGAGAGAGAATAGGAGTTCAGAGCACAGTAAAAAGTCTACATTATTAATTTGATTGATCAGGGATAACAACGCCCTATACCAAATATTCATTTAATCAAAATTAACTGGCAGTTTTAAATTATTATAATTATTCGAACTTGAAAATTATGATTTCTTTGGGAGTCGGACTATATCTAAAAATAATTATACAGGTATTTTATCACAGAGTGCCGGGTTAATTTTTTCTGCAACTAAATATTTGTATGTTGTATTTCTTGCCTTTTCTGTATTTGTATACCTAATTTAAATCAATTGGTATCGTGGTACATCTAAAGCCTTACTTTGCAAGCAATTTATTTTCGCGAAAACTTATGACTGTCACTGATTGCTTTGCTTACAAAAGCCATAAAAACTAGAGATATCTTTGTTAATAGTAATTAGAAAAAAATATATAAAAAATATAAATGTATGCAAATCGAATAGTATAGTTTCTTTTATCAATATAACTCACAGCCAAAAAGAACAAGCCGTATACTACCTCTCTCGCTCTCTCTCTTTGAGTAGTAGTTCCTCATGACTGAGGGTCGTGACCACTCCGTAGAATTAATTTGTTAGGGGAGTTCTCTTGGGCAGATACATCGTAGTGGGCGCCCAGGTCCTTCCACAGACTACCTCTATTTACCTATTAAAAAAAGTTATGCGATTTTTTTTCTGGATGTATCTCTTTTAATAGAAAATCTCTACAAGTTTATCAGCATACGAATAAAGATGCTAATCTGCGTAGATACCAGTATAGTATGCTTCGCCTTTCCATTCCACTATACACCAACTATTTAGTAGGCATTTCAGTACAGCACAGTTCTTACCTAATCAGTTCTCGTGATGAAAGTCTATTCCTCCGTAGGTTATCGCAGATTTGATCCAATGTCATCATCGACGTACTACTGGTTTGGTCGGGGTGCATAAATTTGCGGTTAGATCTACGAATAATCCATACGATAGAATTGTAACTCCTTACAAATTCTCGAGAATTATGAATTACACATTTCATATCTTTCTCTCTCTCGCTCTCCCTCTCTCTCTCTCTCTCTCTCTCTCTCTCTCTGTGTGTGTGTGTGTGTGTGTGTCTATACACCAGTCGCACACAAAGCTTACCCATGATTGGTTACGATGCCGTAAAAGCCACATGCTGCTGAACTAGCCATTGTCTCTTGCTACGCCCCAATACCTCGGGGCACATGCATTTTTTTGGAAAATTGTATGAGTGCATGTATGAATATATAAATAAATAAGTGATTGGTCGCAGTTGGTCACTAATGGGTTCTAATGGGTTAAGCCCCGTCCACCAACTCAACCAGGGCGGCAATGGTTGACCATATCGTGAAATTAATATTTGGTTTAGTTACGATTCAATAGTACAATTTATTCGTAGGGTTAGATAGACAGTATCAGATAAGAAACATGCGTTGTTTGGTACAAGCTATCATAAAGCAAGGGTTGAGTTGAGGTACGTAAGCTTGATTTATGGAATCAGATTATTTGCTGGAGATATTGATTATTCATTGGACTAGTACAATAGGTTAGGTATAATGTAATCGATTTCAAGCAAAATTTACTCGCCTTTAATCTGTAATAATATAATAATAATAATAATAATAGGCCTCTCAGTGTTGGCTACGGCCCCACTGATGCCTTAAAAATACCGGGCGTAAGGCCCGAGAATCTGTGATGAATAATAATAGCGTTTGATTAAAATGGTATCCAAAATATAGTAAGTATTGGTATTTGTATTTATAAATTTATGTAGGTATATATATATATATATATACATAATTTTATTTTTTTAAACTCATTTATTTACTTGCATGATCGAGGGTAATGTTGATACAAAACTTCTCAGCCATTGAACATTGCTTCATTTTATTGAGAATAACTAACATTTACAAAATCAGTTTTTAAATGACATAAAATGGGACCTTAATGGCGCGACATTTCCTAGATGTCTATCATAAACACTAGGTTCATAATAATTTTCGCAACCTTGTAATTTTATAGCCTATCATTTGTTGCTTTCCCTTTCACGTTTTTCCTTATTGCTTAGATCATTTTAGGAACATAAAAGCTTTCAAGTGTACAATGCTAGAAAGAATAGAATATCGATTAGTTTGTTCGTTCGTTTTATATTAATTTTATGCTTTATTAATACAAACATAACGTACAATAAATTTTGAGCCACTGTTTTAAAACTTATCAAAAACATTTACTTACTTGAGCAGCTCTACCTTATTAACCGTCATCAAAAAATGAGGTTGGTTCTCCTTTAAACTAGTTTCAAAATACTACAACAACTTAAAAAACTACCAGTAGTAATTGCAAAATTGCAGTACATTACTAGCCAGTTTCTTCCACCGCATGAATAAATTCCATCAGTAATGAGCTTTCGATGCCAACATTATGACAGCTCGCTAACAAATGAATTGCTGCGGTTTTACTATTAGAAGCTAACTAAGAACTAAAACCAGCAGGTAGGAGTTAAGTAGGTACCTATAGAGGTAATAGATTTACGGTTGGGTCATGGTTAAGTCTAGAATTTATTTGCTGGTTGAACTTAAATGATGTCTGGCAGAATTTAAATTGAGCAGCATAATGAAAATATACTACTAGCTTTAGCACGCAGCTTTGCACGAGTTTTATACATATAAACCTTCCTCTTAAATCACTCTATATTCAAAAAATGCATCAAAATCGGTTGAGTAGTTTTAAAGATCTATTAGAATATATGTATGCATGTACATTATGCACATACATACAGATATTTGATATAGGGACAGAAGTGACTTTGCTTTATACTATGCAGTGATAGTGATATGCGAGGAAGAAACTATTAGAGAGTTTAGGACCTATCCACATAAAGAACTATAATTAGTTCAGCTTTACGGTATTCACTTATTCGTTATTAGGTACAATATCTTATGAAAACAAATGCTACGATTTAAAACATGTTTTTTCAGCTACGGTATAAAGATAAAGATAAAGAATCTTTATTGATAATGTAAAATTGTAACATACATAGGTATAAGTACTAATATCACAGAATATGCTACACAAATTACAATATCTCGTCAAATTGAATTTATAACATTAGGCTTTTATAAAATTTTAGAAGTTACATATGTCTAGTTTTATTAATAAAACAATGAAAATTTTTGTTATTAAAATCATGTCAAACATAATAATAGGTATGTAATCATACAATATGTCAACTTAAATAAATCTTGGTGCTGTCACTTTAGCTGTATAGGGGCTAAAATGACAATTTGGCATCACACTCCTTACTCAGTAGTTAATTACATAATTTCTAAGCAAGTTTAGAATCAATTGGTAGTTGACTGTAGTCATTTTCAAAGTATTCTTTAAAACTGTATAGTGTCTGATCTAACAATAATTGTTTGACGCTATTGCAAAATTGCTGATCATTATTCAAAGACTGAATGTGTGCGGGGAGTTTATTGAACAGTTTCTCTCCCATTATAGTGGGTAGTTTCTTAGTCATACACAGCCTAGGCACAGTTGGTTTCAACAATACTCTGTTTATCTTGGTTCTATTTGAGTTATAAGTCTTAAGTTTAAACAAATGTGGATTTCTTTTTACAAACTTAAAATCTCTAATATATATTGTGACACTGACGTCAAAATCTTCAACTCTTTGAAATGGTTTCAACAAGACTCTCTATATCTACCTCCCACAAGTACTCTTATTGCTCGTTTCTGCATTATTAACACTCTTTCAAAGTCTGTCGCATTGCCCCATATACTTATGCCGTATGAAAGTATAGAGTGTATGTATGAATAATAAGTTTCCTCTAGGTGCTCTGGGCTTGTTATTGGTTTCAACTGTTTTAATGCATAAACCCCTTTTGCCATTTTTTTACAAGTATTATTAATATGTTCTTTCCATGTTAAGGAGGGATCTAAATCGAATCCTAATAGCTTAAGATGCTTTGCGTATATACATTCAGTTCCATTCACACAATTAAAAATTATACAAATCACCGTAGCCATAACGTAGTGTTGTAGACATATCTACGCTACTAGTCCGGTCAAATTAGCACCAAAAATAGGGGTAAGGTTACATTAATTCGCACCTGGCTGAAAATTGGTGAATGTTGGGAGCCCTATCATACACAATTTGTGAAAAATCCCCATCAATCCGAAGTGTGGAAAAAAAATATTCAAGGTCAAAGGTTACAAAAATTGGTTTATTGAGTTTTGCAGCTAAACGGTAAGTTTTATAACAAAAGTAGTTGGGAAAAAATTACTCATCAAGCAATTATCTATAAAAATTGTTCATACACTTTTTTTCCTAAGAATCACCATTTCGGAGATACAGCGATGCAAAATGTTGAAAAAGTTGTATTCTTCATAATATGCACACGTTTCCGCGCCACCCGTGAGGTAGTGTACATGGCGCGTTTCTTACGTGGTTTCTTCGGTAGGCCTATTCCACGATCTATTGTGCTTCTGTTGAGTTAAAAAGTTATTGTTTTAAATTGAAAATGGTACTATTGTAAATAACAAGAGGTGTAAGTAATGCGTAAATTGAGAAAATTATTCGTCTGATCGATACTCTATTAATGGAGCATAATCCATACTGTCTTGCTCTTCTTCTCCTTCTTCTTCCTGCTGGGTACAAAGAGCGATGCATCAGATGTCTCCTCGCCCATATCGTAAGAAAAGAATCCGCTTCTACTGGCGATTCAACATTGGAGCACGATTGGCCTCGACAACTCATACATGCTAATAAACAAAACAAACCAACTTTTTTACAGCCGCATTTAGCATAACACCTCGTTAAGCAATTTCAAAAAATTGAATTGAGGAGTTTTTGGTGCAGGAGGGAGTAAAGTTTGAACTGATTCCAATATATTGTCAATTAACTTCCAACCCCAGTCTTCAGGGCTTAGTTCATTTCCAAGCCATACTTGACCTTGATAATATACCTGAAACATATGTTGATGATCAGCAGCAGAGGTTGGAGGAAGACAAGCTGATTGTACTTGTTTCATTTTATACGTATTTTTTGCAAAAGATAAAATCGAAACTTATCTAAGCACGTACTTTTTTTTGGAGCTCCGTAAATTTAAAGAAGAAAGCGAATTACGTTGATGATTACAGCTTGTGGACTAAAGGTACTTTCTTTGAAAACGTCAGCAATCAACGTATATTACGGTAATTAACATGCATACAAGTATTATGAAGAATACAACTTTTTCAACATTTTGCATCGCTGTATCTCCGAGATGGTGATTCTTAGGAAAAAAAGTGTATGAACATTTTTTATAGATAATTGCCTGATGAGTAATTTTTTCTCACCTACTTTTATTATAAAACTTACCGTTTAGCTGCAAAACTCAATAAACTAATTTTTGTAACCTTTGACCTTGAATATTTTTTTTCCACACTTCAGATTGATGGGGATTTTTGACAAATTGTGTATGATAGGGCTCCCAACATTCATGCCAATTTTCAGCCAGGTGCGAATTAATGTAACCTTGAATGTCTATTTTGACCGGACTATACGCCATGTTGTGCTTTCGTAGATGCTCTACGACCTCTACGATTTTTTTCAGTTTCAACTGGTACATAAAAGCAGTTGAAGGGAATAGAAAATAGTTATTTTAAAATACATATTTCAAATAATTTACGTAGTAAAAAATATTGAAGTTGTAAAAGAAAATGTAGTTATTCGAAAAATTGTAGCAATTGAAAAGTTCAACCGCAAATTCTATTACTGCGAAACTGCATCAAATTCCTGTTCAACTATTACTGAATAATATAGGTTTAATCTAATACTGTACGTGAATCACGCTATGCCACAGTTCTGCGGTTTTATGGCAAAGAAAATAATAAAATTAACGATTATTTCGCCTGTAAAATTGTTATGACATCCGCTCCTAGATTTCAGTGATACGGGCTAATATGAACACTTAAGTTTTAAGTACCTATTGCTTTCATTCTTGATTCATATTCTTTTTAATTGTATTTTAATCTTTTGATAAACTTGTGAGTGGATAAAAACAATCTGGTAGAAGATGTAGATTATGTTGTAGTTAGTAGTAGTATGTTTAGTTTTTTTTTCCTTGTTTTTATATTTTATTATTGTAAATAAAGTTTATCTGGTAGAATATACATGTTCTTTTGAAGTTTAGATAGATATTTAATTAATAATCCTAAAGAGTTAGTGTACCTAATTACGTTAATTCACGTTACATAATTAGGCATAAATAATAAAAAACATGACACTCACCCGACTTACTCTAAGTGAAACATGTTCAAAGAATTCGTGTTCAAAACTTATTCGCACTTCCTGTTCATCAAATTGGAGTTCACTTTGAACTTTTTAAGAACTGGGATAAGTTTTACGATTTTACGTAAATGTGGTTACTTTTTCACTCTTAGCTTCCATCATATGCGTACTTTTTGCAACTGCATAATATCTGAGTTGTCTTAGCTATTTACAGTCAAATGTTATTTGTCAAGTAAATAAGGACACACTTTTAGGGTAATACCACTAAATTAGTTGATTTATGAAACTTTTGCTCAACCATTTTACTACGCTTAACAAAATTTTCAAACGTATTTAATATTTGTTTAAACAATTCGTTTAGAGAGATTAAAACTCCGAGTTAAAACCGCAATCCCCGAGCACCGTAGTTAACCGACTGAGTCGGAATGTCGGTAAATTTCAGGTTTTCAGTTACAGTAAGGTTAATGAAGCCGGTCGGATTCACTGCACGATAGCTGCGGACTGCTCCGGTAGATATGTCGAGCGATATCTTGGGTTTATTGGCTAGATTGGGTACGAAATTAGCATAGGAAGGCTAATAAATCGATCTTTTCAGGTTGTTTTTTACGGATTTATACAATAAAATAGAATATGTATTAATGTATATGCTAAAAGATAATTAAATTTAAGTATTTAATCTATTGTTAGTGAAATATTATAAGAAAAGATTTATCTACATTTATTTTTAATTTTATCGCCATTGAGTTGGGATTATGTGTCCGTGCTATGTTAAAGAGACTGAGATATATTATGTAATTAAAATTTAATTTTTAGACTGACACACATTGAATAATCAGGTGGATGAGATAGGTAGATAAATCTTTATTGTAACACACACGATATAAAACATAAAAATCTAGTGCCACTAGAAGCGGCCTTATTGCTAAAAGCAATCTCTTCCAGTTTTTCCATTTCTTCCGACATACATAATGTACATTCTAACTGAAATGATGTAATTAATATTTATGTACCTAAGTAAAAAAGTAAACTCAATCTTACCTTTCAACGAAACTTCTGCTAATATTGCTTCTTATTCACCGAAAATTAAATAAAAAGGATCCATGAAAACTTTCCAAATGAGAGTTTTGTTTATTTTGTCTTCGTCTACGTTTCGTCAGTCTGCCTGTTTCAATAAAGAAATGAATTACCGACATCACGCTATATCAGTCAACTTAGTGATCTGGGTAATCGCTGCTTTATGAATATAATTTGCTTTAAGCTTTTCGTGTTTCGCATAAAACATTGTTTTGATGTTTTAAAAAAAATTAAGTAACACGCTAATTTACTTTTTATGTTGTATTGATTAGCTACGAAAATTTGTTTTTATATTTTTTCCCTAATATTTTACATAAATTTCCGTTGACAAATTTTGTTGCAATTATTTTCAGGTTTCCAGAATTCAGGTATACTTGTTAATTAATTTTTGTTACTTATAAATTTACATAGGTATGTAATTTTTAACTCCCATCGAATCGAATCCCATTTTTAGTGGAATCGTAACCCTCTGTAATAAAAGGATTTCTTTGTCTGTTAGAAGAATTGTCTGTATCTGTTCTGCAAAACCAAAAGTTTCTTTTACTTGATTGGTGAGCCAATTTAAAATCAAACACGGCAGTGTCAGGGAACATGAAATTCAATTTCCGGCTTGAATGAAGAATTTTTTGTTGTGTCTAAAGAAAATTGGTAACCTCTGGAACCATTTTTAGGCCTTATTATCTTGGATAGCAAAAATATTTTGAAGTAAACTTGTAGCAACAAGTTCACGAATATTTTTTTGTTACCAGCAAAGGTAAAAATATCTAACTTCTAAAACTTAGTGCATAGAGTAGCCATCCTATTAATTTATTCTGAATTTTCAAATGTCTGAGCTGAAATGAACGAGCCTGAAATGGTTTTCATTATTTTTAGAAATAAGTATAAATAAGATACTACCAGATATTGTACGTTTTTTCATGGTCTACTACGATAATTTACTTGAGAGTACACTTAAAATAATATTATTTTTTCTTTCCTTCCAAAGCTGCGGATCCCTAAAAGACATAACGTCACCAATGAGAGGGCTGCACGCGACCTGCTGTATAATTATTGCATTAGAAGCCTCCTGATGGCTGCCGGGACATTACTGCCAATCTGTATGCAAATAATACCAACCTGCTTATTTAGGTCACTCTAATAAAAATAACTGTGGCACGTCTGTCGTGGATTATTGTAGTCTGATATTAGTGTATCGTTAAATTGTAGGTCCCGGCTGTTTGTCAAAGACACACCCGGTGTTAAGACATGTCAGAAGTATTTTGATAACTCTGTCAAGAGTTGCCCACTTTCATTAGAACTTACTTTATTCTATTCAAAATGTGTTTCTTTGTTTTAGAGTATGTGGTAAAAATAAAACGTCTAATAATTGAAACAAAAGTTACTTTTAAGTTTTTATTTTTCTTAACATCGATATAAAATTAATTTGTATTGTTACTTATATAAACATCTTAATAATGCATTACATTTATGTACGTAGCTAACTTTTATATTTATTTTTGCTACAAGTACAAACAATTAATTAAGTACATAGTCCTATGGAATAATAACGTGTAGGTACAAATTTAGGTAAATATCACATTCAGTTTGGTATACGTTTCAGTATAAAAATAAAGTCAGTTATTGTGGTAAAGTGCAATCACGTTATGTTTAAATAAGAGGTCGCCGTGACAACAAATTAATAACAACTATTTTTTTATCCTTAACATCTATGTAGGTATATTTTTAGGGAAAAATATCGTGCGATACACATAGAATTTGACATCCATATATTGCTGAAGTTGTTTTGAGCTTTATGTCACACAGATTCACATCAAAAACTTTACAACATGTCGTTAGCTTATATCTTATCCTACTAACTAAACTAAACAAAAAATATGACAACTTAACTTACCAAAACATTAACAAGAACCCTTACTTTTTTCATCTAAAAATTCAAAGTTAGTAGGTCTTTCTGTTATATCGGATCATTTTAAAAGACATAGTAGACATGGCTGGGGATTATACTAAAGTTGCTCTTAAATGTGACCAGTAAACCTGTGTAGAAGAAATAGTTTACTCAGGCCCCGGTGAAGTACACACGATGGTGGGGATGCTGGAGTGTCGCGGCCTCGTGAGAGTGTGTTCCGACACTCGGCTCGAGGGTCGGAGTGTCTCCTGACTCTTCGCTGCTTCCAGGACGGTCAACTCTTCAGACTCGGAGATCGATTGGATCGATGAACCCTGTGGGAAGGAATGAGATTTTGTTTGCTACCTAGTATTATTTATATTTATTCTTAGACTGGCTTGGTACGGTAAAATTGAAAATCTCCGACAAATGCTTTGGAAAAAAATTGTTTTCGATTATATCAGTAGAACAGTATAAAAACAAGTAGTTCTTTAATCACTTTATCATATATTATTCCTTACTGTCTCAAACTACATATGCTTGACCACTTGACTTGACATTGCCTTATGGAACCGAGTAAAGGAGTAAAGGATGTTATGAAACACCTACGGGTATACAAAACTTAAACTTTTGCAAAAATATTTCAGAACACAGCAAAAATATAAAAGAATCTGCTTACCTCGATAACAGTTAATAAGTACCTACCTCAGTAAGTCCAGAAGGTCTCCTCTTGTTCCTGGTGTTCCTCCTCCTCCTGAGGCGCGCCGCTGAGGAGTGCCGCCGCCGGGTCCTGTCTCCGTCCGCTCCACTCAACATCAGCTCTGCCACGCGCTTGGCTTCTAACGCTTCTAGACGTTTCTTCGTTTGCCTGAATTCATATAAGAAGGTTTTAAGCACGTAAGATAAAAGATATGGATTTACGACTAACTGGATATTAAAATACACTTGGTTTTCTCAGGGACATGATAAGAAACTTGTATTTTTTTTAACAAAAGAAATAAGATCAGATAAATATACAATTCAAATTAATCACTACAGCTAATTAACTCTACCAAAACCTGAGTACTAATAGTTTGATATGACTTGCTAAATATTAATTTTATCTGTTATACATAAATGCTTCCATTTTAACAACATTTCCTTACCTCGCAGCGTTCTCTCTGATGATCTGATCGGCTCGTAGTCTCAGTATTTTGGCAGCCTCCTTGTGATGCTTCAAAGCCGCGTCCAAATCCATGCGAGATAGAGCGAACAGGTTGGAGTAGCCGCGAGATCTGAAATTATCACCTAGATGTCTTAACAATCATCATCTAAATATATAAAACTCAAAGGTGACTGACTGATATAGTGATCTATCAACGCACAGCCTAAACCACTGCACGGATTGGGCTGAAATTTGGAATGAAGGTAGATGTTATGACGTAGGCATCCGCTAAGAAAGGAATTTTTGAAATGCCACTTTTAGAGGGGTGAAATAGGGGATGCAAGTTTTACTTCTTCATGCGAAGCCGCGAGCATCCACTAGTATTTAATAAGACGTCGTGTACAGATAATACGTGCAAAAAACATTACCGACTAAAACTGCAAATGATGTACGACCATGAAATGTCCTTGATGATGACAGTATACTTAGGAAAGTTGTGGTAGAAAGGAAAAAAAACAAGGGCATTATAATTAATTTACCAAGTTTATACAGCGTACCTGACGGTGGCAGTCCTGCGTCTCAGCCCGTCGATGCCCAGCAAGCTGATCTCTCCGAAAACAGATCCTTCCTTCAGAGTCGCCAGAACCTCTTTTTCATCTGCTGACATTACCTAAACACCAAGACAAAAAGTTAAATTTTAACAAGGAACCGTGTTCATACGTTTATAGTGGATGCCATAGTCAGAACTTGTAAAACAGTGTGACGGCTATAACGAGATATGGGTCTTCAAAAGATGTTGCGACATTTAGCACTTCGTCAAATAAATAAAAAAATAAAATAAATATTCCGGGACATTGCACACAGCGCCATCTAGCCCCACACTAAACTAAAACTATTTAATATATTTTGATTTCGTATAAGATAGATAGATAGATAGATAGATAGATAAACTCTTTATTGTAACACACATTGACGAAAACAAGACAAACAGAAACACATAAGACTTAAAAAATAGTAGTGCCACAACTGGCGGCCTTATCGCTAATAGCGATAAGTATAAGTCATACAATAGGACTTGATAAAAATTGAATCCCCAGCTTTCATATAAGCAAGAGCTTACAAAACCGATTCACGCTGTTGAAAGTTAAATAACAAACAAGTAGTCAAATGAGAACTTCTTTTAAATAGGTTTTATATTCGGTTAAAATGTGTATTTAAGTACTCACACAGCACTCTCCAGACTTGATGATATACATGTGGTGTCCCACGTCCCCGCTGCGCACCACCAGGTCCCCGGGGAGGAAGGTGACCGGCTTCAGCTGCAGCACCAGGTCGCGGAGCATGGAGTCTGAGCAGTCTCGGAATAACTGCACCTGGGAGGGTAAGTAAAGTATCTTATCCAGAAATGGTACTTAAGGCATGTTCACCTGTATTGGATAATCGTGTTTTGTTTTACGCTATATGTTTGCTGAATGAGAGCTACCGTTTTTTGACATTTGACATTTCAAACCTTACGATCCAGTAGCGGTCCTAGCGGCAAATTGGTGAGGTTTGCTTAGTTTGAGAACATTTGGACCTCACGGTACACTAGCGCCTCTAGCGATGATTTTACACGCAGTAGCCCGGTGTATTGACCCAAATAGGTTACCTTGCTAAGTGTCTTCATGTGAACCGCTAGCGCAACGTCCCGTTTCATGTTGAATGGAAGAGAGTCCAGGATTTTCTCTTCATCTGAAATTTAAACAAACCGTTAGCGATTCAAAAAAATGAAACCGTTGTTCAAGATCAGTCATCGAGTAAACTGTGTTTGTAAGTTATTGAATAAAAAACTATAATTTTCTATTGCACATTATATATTCTTCTGAATCAAATAAATTGGAAATGTCTCTAAAAATATGGGAAGCTAGAAGATAATGGCAAGTACAGTTACCGAAGCAGCGTTGCTTGGTCCATGTGTAGTGGAACCAGCAGACCACGCGGCGCTGCAGGTGCGAGGGCATGTTGAGGCGGCGCAGGTAGCGCGCGCAGCTGTCCACCGTCTTGCGGTACTCCGTCTGTAGGGGATATGTTTTACTCGAGAGACTTGTAAAGATCTTTATTAAGCTGTTAGGCATTACAGTTTTTGTTTTCATTATTGTATGATAGTAGCCAACTCAAATGTCGAAGATTTCTGAAGAAATCGCTAGCATTCATGTGTACAATCGCCACAGATTTAAGTTTATGCGTGATTGTACACTGGTTCAGGGATCGATCGAGCCTGTTATGTTGTCGTGTTTATATTTTTGTATGTTTTATGTGAGAAATGCATAAATGTTTGCAGCGATTTTTGAAAAAAAAAATAAGTATTCCATTTTATCAAGTCTATTATTAACTCACCCTAGCCCGAGTAGCCGTGGCGATGATATCCCTGATCTGTCCTATCAGCAGCGCGAATACAAACACCCCCATCAACCAAGCTCCCGTCATGAACAGGTACTCTATCGTATTCTCTGGTTTAGGGTTTTTCCCTATAGATGTTGCTGTTTTTGTAGCAAAGTAGAAGCATCTGATGTAAGCATTCCCCTGGTTGTCGTACACCCAGCCATTGGATCCCAGACCGATGTGTGTGCTCATAGCGTAGTATGCACAAGCATTCAGGTGAATTAGGAAGAAGATGTAGAAGAGGGTCTTGCCTATTCTCACCTGGAATTAGAAGATGTTGAAGTTTGTTAAAGTCACATTAAAAATACTGTTGGCATGATAGATTCGAGACAATATTTTATTTAATATATAACAAGTGACAAATCATTTGTACGTTGACTTAACATTACTATGTTAATATATGTAATAATTACTTCATAAAGTAATACTTATTAGCTTACAAAATAAAAACTTACAACATAAGGTGAAGACAACACCCGATCCATGGCTTGATGGAATTCCCAAAAAGTCTGTAATTTCAATAGACGTGGAAATCGGAGTATCACCATTCCAGGCCCAAAGAAAATGTATAGAATATCCAAAGGTGCCGGTGATATTACATCAAACTGTAAAAAAATAGAAATATTTACGGCTAAAGTAAATCAGCAAAATAAGTTTCAGAAAATCTGTAGCAGTTTTTTTTACGTGATATAGGCTTACGCTTGACTACAACTTGCCTGATGTTAAGCAACGTTATAATCTACGATCTAGCGCACTTGCCTAGAAGAAACCAGTTTGCTCTCGACTTGAAGACCGACAAATTAAGGGGAATAGAGATTCGGGCAAGGAGTTCCACAGTTTGGCTGTTCGCACGATTAAAGTCGAAGCAAAACGCTTGGTGCGAGTCTTTGGAACCTTAACTGTATATCGGTGCCTCCTTGCCGAACCTCTACTCGTACGATGGTGAAATGGGGCTGCAGGAATTAAATTATTTATTTTATTTGTGAACTTAATGTCATATTTTTAATGATAGCTTAATTGTGTAGGGAATAGAATAATTAAAATACCTTATATTGGGTCTTCTTCCTGTAATGCTTCCTAGTTTCCACTGGATCATCGACCCAGAAGCCTTCATGTAGAAACATGAGTTTCGGTTTGACCACTATTACGTCGATGAGGTATATGAGGTCACAAAAATAGTCCATAACCATCCAGTAGGGCAAGTTCCCTGGGGTCTGGTAGGGGAACGTGGCTCGGAGGGGGATGCACCACGCATTGTAACTGTAGCAGAATGTTACTAGGAGTAGCCACGTGATGTATAAATTGCCTAAAACAGTAGCATTAGTTTAGTATACACTAACACAAGATATAAAGTGGCACCCAACACGGGACAAATTGGTCCTAATTGGCGCCCAACGGGTCATTGAAAAGTTGAAGAAATAATGTATCATTAGAAGTAATAAGTCACTGGTGTTTTTCTTCTTTGTGTTAAGTACATGTATAAAAGTTACCTTGAGGATCAATGGGGAGTAAAAGATCACAGATGCTAAATAGGATCTCAACGCCTTTTCTGTTTTTTGTCGGCGATGATGGCACGGGACTCTGCGGGATCTCTACGTCGGGAACTTGTATTTCTTCTTTTGAAGATGATCTAGAACATAACTCGTATTATTTTAGGCATCATAACATTTCTTTGAGAAAATAAATATCTAAACAACAGCATTTTGAAGGTTACATTAACATTTAAGGTATAAATATTGTATACATATTTCTGAGTATTGAGGGTAAGGGGATATATGTATTTAGTATTTACCGTTCCAAACATTCTTTTGTCTTTTTGATCTCATTAAGTTCTTCTGGCAAATATGCTAATATTGTTGGTGCATCAATTTTGGCTTTTAAGGGTCCGTATTCAGGGAAAAGTTTCGCATTTTGTAAATGTAACGCGGTTTTCCCTTGAATTGTATCTTCTTTAGATTTAATTTTAGCATCTCGTGTGGTTTTTCTGTAAAATGGAATAGAAGAAATTTGTAGGATAGGTTTTGAAAACAATTAAATAAGCTATAAATCTATAATAATAATAATCTTCATAAATCAAACTTACGTTATAGGAACATCTTCAGGGGAGCACCATGCACCGTATGCCTTGATTGAATCTTTTGGGGCTTGCTTAATTTTTGGAGATGATGGGTGAACTGTGTGCTGAAACAAATAACTAACTTTAATTCCAATTCAAAGACTTAGATATTTCTTATAACCTAGGCAAGGAAGATTAAATAAGCGAGTGTGGCTCAGCGGTACCAGTGTATGCTTTTCATCCGGATGCACCCTGGTTCGAATCCGGCCCTAAACCAATGACTTTTATTTTCTAGTTATGTGTGGATTTGCACTCGCTTAGCGGTGCAGGAAAACATCGTGAAGAAACCGACATGTTTGAGGACCACATAATATCCGAAGACATGTGTCTTCCGTGGAAGGACCTGGGCGCCCACCACGATGTATCTGCCCAAGAGAATTCCCCTAACGAATTAATTCTGCGGGGGAGTCACGACCCTTAGACGACTGGTGACGACTATTTACAATGATGCCCTACAATTTAACATGTCATCTGGTGAATTGCGATTTTAACTACTCACTAAACATACTTATTCCACCTAATTTCCTAAACGTCCAACAGCGATAGTTCAAAGCGCCATTTATCATACTTTACGTTCGATTATATCGTAGTCGTAAAAAGCAATGTCATAAACATCGTCCACTCCTTGTTGGTGGACATAATGGTAGAAAAGTAAACAGATACGCCTTTCTTATTATATTTGGGAATAAAAAAGTGAGTTCTTTCATTTTTGGTTTACGTGCATCGTGAATTATATACTAAATTAGGGTAGATAAATAAGACAATTATTTCATTGCCATGTAACTATGTTTTGTTATAAATAAATTGAGTTTGAGTTTACAGATGTTATAATCACCATAAAAAATAATTCTAATAAAAAATTCAGCATATTAGGCGAGCTGTAAGTAGTCAAACCGTGAATCTATAGCATGTAAAATCTTTTTTTTATTTATTCAGTACGTATAAAGATAATGTTGTAGTGTTATAAGTATAGGTAAGTATATTGTTTCTAAAAACTATTTAAATAGGTAGATTTCTAAAATAATAAAATAAAAACATCAGCACATCATATATCTACTACAATTTCGATAAAATTGTGATTCAAATTATCCGGCAGACGTTTCGCTCTATTATTCATTATGAGTGCTAGTGTCGATGTCCATAACAATTTAATTGTTTACGATCAAAAAGCATTTATCAGCGCTTTCGTATTCAAATCACAGCCGGCTGGAGGCTAATGGTGGTGTACGGCCTTGCTGGCTCGCTGTGGCTCGACACAATATTGCTTGAGATTTTTATCTTTTAGTGTCGTAAAGAAAGATATTTTCTTTTTTGCAAATTTTAAAATCTTAAATTTACTAAAAGTATCATTCGCAGAAAGATATTGAAAGTATGTATGTATGTACTTAATCGCATTCTAGGCCGACTGATGCATACTTGTTGTTAGTTAAATGTTTTAATTGTTAGGATTTAAGAATATTTACTTATGAATTACTAATTTAGTTCTTAACACGCCATGTTTATGAAAAAATATCAATGATTAAAAATCTGCCCAAATTTAGAAGTATTATGTTTTTTCATACTAAGCAAAACTATCAATTAGAAAAAAAACCATATTTGAAATATATGTAAGTGTACCAATTTCTTGTAAATGCTCAGAAAGTTAATTATAAATCAGAAAAATCGTGATACCTAGAAATAAAATAAAAAAAAATATTCGTCCATACTTTTGAAATAGATATATCCATTGTTTCTACAGCGACTGTCACTACACTACTTGCGGTGCCGAGAAATTAATTTGAAGCCCCAATATGTTGACTTTTCATTATCTAAGTGTGTCGGAGACAGCTAGTTGCGGTAATTAGTGGGTGTGTACAAACTGGCCGGTCATCTCGTTCATCACGGTAATCTACCGACTCTACTTGGAAAATTGATGCCCTTTACCTGCGGCTAAGTTAATTTGACAGTAGCAAATTTCGGTGTAAATAATTCTTATTGTGAACGTAATGATACTAATTAATTTAATTTTTAAAGACATCTAATTAATTTGCTACTTAAGCGTGTTTATAATTAATTCCTTAATTAATGTAATTGGTTGTTTCCGTTTTAATTAAGTATATAAATAATATTATTACACTTAGATTATCTTTAGGCTTTTGTAAAGAATTTCTAAGTGCCCCTTTTTTGTAGTAGTTAGAAGTACCTACCTACTTAGTATGTTTAGTTTTTATCCCCTTGTTTTTATATTTTATTATTGTAAATAAAGTATCACATATTGTTTTTTTTTATATATAATATAATAATGATTGCTTACCATCAGGCAAACTCAAGTCAATCAAGTGCAGACCTAGTTTAGTTAAAAAATAAATAAATAATGCATTGGGAATTATGTGTGTCCAATGTGCGCTATTGTACTTATGGTTGCATTGTTCTCACCCCTTAATGGGCCCGGTAAAGTGATACATAAACTTGCAGTTTTATTTACTAACATTATTTTATTATTTATTGATTTAAGAACAACAAGACAGATAAACTCTTCTATGACATTATTTAGAAATGAATTCACTTTCTTATATTGTTTGTCTATTTTTGCGAAACAATATTTTTTAAAGTTACATCTACTAAGTCAATTTATCTTAGACGTTGAAAATCTATTCCATCTTCCCAACTTCTCCAAAACATATTTAAGTTTCCTAACTCACCACTTCAACTTTGACTTCCATTACCAAGTTTGTGTTCACTTCCAAATGGCCACAATTATTTCCACATGATCGAAAATTGGTCCCAGAACCCGACACGTGCGGTCAGCTCTGAAGTGGACACTCGACTGATGGACTGAATGAATGGCAAATGGTAGAACAACCTCATTAGGGAACACCTTACTCCAGATGCGATGCGATGTGATACCTTTAGCAGTGTGTTTTAGGTACTTTTTCGTAAAAACAAAGTTGTGTCCATCATAACGAACTAGGATAAGCTCGGCCCGTTTAGGAGCACGACGCAGAGTGGGCTGAAAATTGACTTTCATAGACTTAGGGACTTCAAATTGCAAGTGATGGTTTTTTCACTGAAAATAGCACCCGAGTTATATCTGCCCAAAAACGAAGGAGTTATATTATTTTAAAGTTTTTTTTTATGAAGCTGATACGAAAAACCTTATTATCTAGTAAACGCCAATAGACACCGTAATATACTTACGGGTTACTAATTTTATTATTGACATGAGCCAAGTAGAAGCATAGTAGTTGTATCATTTCGAATTCGGCAGTAAAATGAGCTGTATAACCAACTGCTGCGTGTGTGTGTGTTTAACCAACATCAAAAATGAAGGTTCTCAATTCTTCTGAATGTAATTTTTATTTGTCGGTTGTCAGACAAATTTTGATAAAAGCTCTACCGGTTTCTTACAGTACGCATTGAACTCGCTTCGCTTTGACCCTCGAGTAAGTTCGTCAGTAAATTTACGCCAGTGCTACACAGCCAGGGCTCGCAGCTGTTTGCGGATTGAAAATAAAAATTTGTACCAAATTGGCGGGAAAGGCTGTTAGCGCGGGAAACGTTCTATTTGACAAAGGAGTTCTTGTTTATAAAGCCACAAAGAGTCCAAATTAGTTTGTGGCTACGAGTTTACATAGTGACAAGGGACCTTTATTTATTAGAGGGGCCTTCGGTTTTAACAAGGTTTCAACTGATTCTCCTATTAATCAGTTGCAACTTAAAATAAAAATGAGTCTATCAAAAATACAATAATAGAAATTAACAAATATTCAAAAATATATATTTCTTTTTTTATTGCTTAACCATTACCATTATCAAGTAAATACCGGGAAGGGAAAAGAGATACCTATAGAGAGTTTTTTAATAAGTTTCTACAAAACTGCATGATTTTTATAAACGATAGATTTTTTAAAAATCACATCAAATATTATACATAATTATACAAAAATATTATGTACGTGCCTAAATTTAGTAAACACATTAAAGGGCTAACGTATAACGCTATGTGCGCTACCAAACTCTGTCATTACTATTTACGGCAGGGCAGCCCCAAAAAATACACCATTTGATTAGATTTTAGATTCACCAATTTTATTCTTATTCTTCAAAAACAATGTAAATTGAAACCAAGCCATTCATCATGTAATTTATTCGTTGATAATACGTATTACAAAATAAATATCATCAAATATACGCTTCGTCAACGCATTATGTACGCAATTAACGCTTTGTTAATTGTCGTTAAGGCATGTTCATGACATGAAAGACTTAAGTTGCGTGTCATTTATATTATATTCAATGTGATATAAGTAAGGGAACTTACCTTTTTGAAGCCTTTGATAAGGTTTACAACTGCTGATAACATTGTTGTGGTTACATTTTCGGCGATCGATATTATTATGAGCGCCACCTTAATGTCCCTTTGTGATTTGGTGTCCATTCAATAACAACTTAATACAATGAAATCTCTGTACTTATTTATTGAATAATAGACAATAAATCTTCAGAATGAAGACACACTAGCACACACTGAAATAGTGAAACAATATTTATTTGCTTAAATTAAAGTTTTCTTGATTTGTAAATGCGTATTTATTTAAATCACTCACAGACACTGAATTGCTTCTAAGTAAATTAACGCTGGTGGCGCCACATCCACTTTTATTGCTATCGTTTCCTATTTATGACGATGAATATTTTCTGATAAAACAGCTGACTGAAAGCTGGAAATGAAAAGTATAGCATTTTCCATGCGCACGCATGAATTTATAAAATACCGCGCAACTAAACCCGCGTAAAGCACGCAAATCGATTGGTCAATTTGAGCACTGTCGATAAAGCAACTCGAATACTTAACTGTCACTGTCAGTTATGTCAAACTCAGATTCTTTTGCATTGCTTGCAAAATCAAAATAACAACAAACTTACAAACATTGCGAAAAAAGTGATTTTCAATTTTGATTATTTTAGAACAATTTGAACAAGTTAATTGCTGAACACTTAATTGTGTGTGCAGTGTTCTACCTACATTATTATTTTATTAGGAGACTCCTTTATTTCTGTTATTAGTTTTAAATTGTGTCTTTTGAGATAGGTATCCTAGAAACAATGGATACCGGTTGGTTCTTTTTTAAATTATTCTGAAAAACACAGAAAAAAAACCATTTAAGTATTCAATTTCAAATAAATATTACGCTGACATTAAAACACGTATGTTCTAAATTCGAAAGACGAAAAACAAAAATATAAGCAAAGGTTAGCGTGGCAGGTGCTGTCATTTGTTTTCAATAAAGTAAACTCATTCAACTTTTTTGTGTTTAGCAGATATGAAGAGACGTCTCGTATCATCAGAACAGCTGCAATCTCTCCTGGATTTCATGACGGAACACCCTGAGCTGGCTAGGGGTCTCAGTCGAGGCAGGAGGGGTAAACTGATGACTGTCAAAGTATGGAATGCATGTGCTAAGAAGTTAAACTCCATGAAAGATGGAGCTGTAAAGGATGGGAAAGGATGGTCGAAGGTAATATTGCTATGTATGATTATATTATATTCCAGACTATAATTTTATTATCAAAGACCAATTAATTAATTTTACCAAGAGTATTAGACCTCCATTTTGTGTTGTAGTGTAACTTAGCATTGAGTTTATCATCAGCTTGGGTTGTAAATCACTATCGTTTTTTTTTAAATAAAATAAGGAGTAACTGAGAAAGGGATATACAATTTTTACCCAAACTTCTATACTCTATGCCTTGTATGTATGTAGGTATTCAAATAGTGACCTATTATTTAACTGCTTAATATTATTTAAAATTTTACTCTTTTCAGTACTGGTGTGACTGGAAGTACCGAGTCCGCAGACATGCCCTGGAGCTCAGAGTGGCTCAGGACTCAAACAGGGACCCTCCGGAGGGGGTGAATGACCTCTCTCCCCTTGAACAGAACATCATGTCCATCATTGGAGGAGGGGCGATAGATGGAGTGGTTGTGAAGACTGACCCTTTGGATGATGAGGTATTTAGTTTTAGCTAATCAAGTTTGACCTGTAGTAATAGTAGTAATTTGTGTCAATTTTATTGACTAAAGGTTTTTCTGGACCAGAGATTGCCTGATAATATGCAGTAGCTGTAACCTAATAGAGTATGCTTACCCAATAAGTTAATTAGCAAGTTCAATATTATATTATGCTAGGGTATACTTAAGTACCTAGGCTAGTGAACCTACTACAATTTTATCTAGGTAATATCATTATGATGTGGGTGATCTTTTCATGAAGGCATGCAGGACAAATAAACCACTTGTTACCATTAATTTTCAATTATTTTTTAACACAAAATAGGCTTACTTTTGACTATAGCCTGCCTGATGTTAAGCACCACTATAGTTTAAGATGTAGCACGCTTGCCTAGAAGAAACCTATTTACTCTAGATTTGAAGACCCCTGGGTTATAATTTTCTGGGAACATGGCTCCAGGTAGAGAGTTCCATAGTCTCGCTGTCCTTACTATGAAGGTAGAACCCAAATATTTATATCTTTAGGTTGTAGAACTATATCTGATAATTTTATTAATGTTCCAGCTTTCTAATGAAGAAGAGGCAGACACTAATGATAATGAAATGAAACCCAAGTTCTCAGGTGAGTTCATGAGAAAATATAGAATTTTAGTAACAACATTTTTTTAATCTTTGTACCCCCAAGGGTGCATAAGGCCTGAAATTTCGATTAAATTGGTAATGATTGAAGCTACTGCTGTGTCTGATCATGTTTTCACAATAGGCTTGTATATACACAGAATAATACTTACCATAAATTATGTAAAAGTTATATGCCATCAAAATTTGTTTTTATGGGTGTTTCCTATCCAGTTACACCCCCTTATAACACTGTGACAGGTTAGGAATGAAATAGAAGGTATTTTGGCTATTCCTAACTGTCACACCTTGTAACACTGTTCTTGTTTACTTAAAATCTCAATTGCAACCGGTTAGAACCATTACTATTGTTAAACATTTGTCTGTTTATCGTATGAAATAAAAAGATTTTAAATTTGCAGACACAAGAGTGAGGCCTAAACGTCGTCGCCGTGCATCGCCGGTGTTAACGCAACAGTCGGAGGATGATGATGGTGATCGAGCCAGCCCGCCGCCGCAACGAGCTAGGCTTGAAGAGGGATCAGGTAAATTCATGGATTAAATCTTTATTGGAATCCTCATTTATAAAATATACATAACATTGTGTTTTAAAAATTGTGTCTAGTGCCACAACTAGCGACATTTTAAAAGCGTTTTTTTTTAAGTTTCTGTATCGAATTTGTAATACAGTCAAAATTTTCAATCAGAGTTATTAAATAAATAATTTCCATTTGCGGCCTCTTAGTTTAGGCCTGGGTCACTGACGATAACTTAAGGAACCCTACACCACCTATACTAAGTCCATGATAGATTATATTAATCGTCGATTATTGGTCTTTTTTCGCTTGAATAAACGGTATGATGCTCCCATTCCAGATTCCCAAGAAGAAAGTACTAGTCTTCAATTTCTTCAGTTAGAGAAGAAACAGTTAGAAAACTCGAAGAAGATTCAAGCGTCAATATCTCAAATGTCATCTGACATGCGGAAACTGACAGACATCATGGGAGAAATACGAGATGTATTGGTAAAAAGGGTTAATAGTGTTACTTAAGAACACTTCATGGATGTTAAATGATATGGCCAAAGACTTTGGATAAGTGAAGTTGGACTTTCCGAAACTAATGGAAATGAATGACATTTACTTTACACGAAAAAACTTGTGTTTAAACTATTCCGTTTGAATATGATGTTAACCGTTAACATAAAAGTAAGTAATACTATGAAGAAATTGGAATATGATATGTAAGTATGTATGTGTATAGTGTAATCGGTAGAGTTTTAAAGTAATAGATGCGCCGATATACAGGGCTACTGGTAACTAACGCACAACCTTTTAAGGGTGGCTTTAGTACATCCATACCAACAACTTTTGTTCTACAACTTCTGGAATTCGTGAAAAAACATTAGCTGTTCCATACAAAAGCATGGAAGATATTCGACAAAATGTATGGAACAGCTGATATTTTTCCACGAATTTCCAAAAGTTGTTGGTATAGATGTACTAAAGCCATCCTTAAAAGATTATGCGTTAGTTACCAGTTACCCTGTATGTAGCGAGCGAATTAAATATCAAGGTGGCAACTTTAGAAAATAAATCATGAATTGTGACATTGAAAATGCAATTTTAATATTCTAAACCAAAACCACACAGGTTGCTTTTGAAACAAAAAATATGTAGCCTAGCAATAACATCATTTACATTAAAGGAAAGCGGGAATTCCAAGTTGCCTCGTAAAATCTAAAGACTATCAAATACTTGGATAAAATTATACTGCTTTCCCAAGCATATCTATAAAGTGGCATGTTTTTTTACGAGAATACAAGTACGAAGATACGTAATAGCGAATTTCATTGAACAATATCGCGGGTCATACAGTTCACACAGATAATGTACCTAAAGCAGACATTCAAACGCGTGGCGGATAGAGTTATGTACAGACATGCTTAAGTGAATAAGTGAAATGTACAAGTTTTGTGTTATAGTATTGGCAATTGCTTGGTAAGTAAAGGAAATCACTTTATTGACTAAGTATGCCTTCCCGAAACCGAATTGAGGAACTCCCTGCCTGACTCCCTGTTCCCCGCGGAATATAACCTTGTGATCTTCAAAGCGAGAGTGAATCGGCTCTTACTGGGTAAGCACGATCCATCCTAGATCGCTTACCATCAGGCGAATTACGGTCAAGTGCAAACAAACAAACAAACCAATTCCTTGTTCAAAAAACAACTGTGATGAATTAAAAAAGATGAACTTATTCTAATAATTATAGTAAAGGTGACTGACATAGTAATCCATCAACGCACAGACCAAACCACTGGACGGGTTGGGCTGAAATTTGGCATGTAGATAGATGTTATGACGTAGGCATCCACTAAGAAAGATTTTTTTACTTTTAAAGGGTGAAAAAGGGGATGCAAGTTTTACTTCTTAGTGCGAGCGAACCCGCTAGCACCTACGAATAATTAATTAACATGTATAAAAATGTTCAAAAATCCAGTCTGTTTGTTTAGTATCTTAATAAGGAAAATGATAAAGGAATGTAGCACAGATTTCATTTAGTCACCAAATGATAAAACAGTTTCTCTACCAGCCGCTTCTGTACCAAATACAGATGCAAACATAAGTTACAGTTAGTATAAATTGTATCTATACATGTAATAAAGCTGAAAAGGATAAACTGTACCTTGCAGATATTAGAAAAAAAAAAATGAAATAAAAAAATACTTTAAATCGATAATAAAACACGTTTCAGCAGTTTTTATATTTTTTGTCTGTTTATCTGTGTCTCTGTTTATTTAAACGTTCATGACGCGAAAACGCTTGGATCATCATGATTTTAGGTAGTATGAGGTCATTGGAGTGTCTTAGGCTACTTTATATCCTGAAATCCGAGCAAAGACATGAGCGTCCACTAGTAAAATAATATGCGTGTCCAACTTCCAAATGAATGGACAGATATTGAAGTAATTTTATTACTTTGAAGGTTGTTTTAATCAAGCGCCTTTACCTAAGAGTAATAATTTTAATTTTGTGTAAATTTTATCTATTACGCTACTCCTAAATTAAATTATGTTAGTTATTTACTTTTACTTATAATTTAAAAGTAAATTAAGTAATACCTTTTTACGTACAGTTTTTACATCTTTTTGTTTTTACGTTTACTTTTTAAATAGATCGATAGATATTATGTTGTATGTACGTATTGCAAGCCTCTTTATAGGGAACGTGGGAATCGGATCTAACTATCTCAGTAATCAGAGTTTTTAGACATCAATGAACAATCGACTTGCGAAAGTTAATCTAGAATTCCACCATTACTTACTTACTATCTATTAATATTGCATATGCAATCTGGCTATTGCGTATCAATGACGACTAGTTGTTCCCTGCAGATTTCTTTGTTTTTGTTTGTAATATGTTGTGATAATTACAGAACCTAGACTTGGGTTTTGTGAAAAGACAAACTTTCGTTTTGTATAAAGTCTTGTGCGATGAACTATATAATTATAATTATTTTCTTTTTTTTAATTTGGAAAACGTTTGTTATGTACCTGAGGAACGTTTACGCTAGAACTTAAGTTTATACAACCAAGGTCAGAATGGTAGTCGATAGAGCATGTATTAGTCTCTGTTTACTTTTTTTAAGTTTTTAATATAATATGTTTTCTCAATTTCAGCGTTCACGCAAAAGTAGTAATCAAAGATGTCGACGTATCAAACGTCCTGACAGACGATACTACGAAAATCAGTATAAAGCTAGAAGATAACATAACAGGCGACGTACACGCGACCGACCCGAGCACGTGTCACAACGAACTGGACGTAGATAACACGATAGATTCAGGCGAGACTCACCCTTGTGAGCCGGTACTTAAGGTTGATAATGGTACTGCGTTGATATTGACGCCATTCATCGAAGAAGGCCGTATAGAAGACGCGAGGAACGCGAGTAGAGTCGACCGTTCCATGTTCTTGGGTTTTGAAAGCTACTCCGGGTTTCTAACAGTGGACAAGAAGTACAACTCTAACATATTCTTCTGGTACTTCCCTGCACTTAAGCCTACAAACGATACTCCATGGATGATCTGGTTGCAAGGAGGTCCAGGCGCTTCCAGCATGACGGGCCTCTTTGATGAGATTGGACCATTTCGAGTGCTCCCAAGTGGACATTTAGTGCGTAAGTAATGTTTTTTTCTAGTTTTTGTGCAACTTAGATGAATTACTTAAATGCAATGTTCATGTACTTGGGTGGGGCACTAAGCAGACTGCCTCATACATTATGTATTACGAAGGTTTTAAGTAACTTTCGTTGTTAGGTTGTGGGGATTTTACATCCGGGCCATTCCTGGGACGAGTAAACCTTCATTGCGACTAATTAATTTTGAACACTATTAAAATAATTAATTTATTAGTTTATAATAAACAAGTAAGATACTTTGTAAATTTTTATTTGAAATAAAGATATTTTGAAATTGAAATAAACAAGTAAACTTTTAAAACTTGGATATAGATATTATATAGGTACCAATAAAACTGTAGAATTTGTAGTTTATATACACTTCTAGAACCTCATACTACTTACATACCAAAAAACATGATAATCTGTTCAGCCCTTTATTGCGTGATGAGCTTTCAAATAAACAGATAAAAATTTTATAAATTGTTGAAACATGGTCTATATCAATTGTAAGCACATCTGGTACATCCAAACAAGTTAATATCTTCAATGTTCAGACATTACTCTATGGTTCAGATGTTCGACCCTCTTCAGGTTTATTATACTTATGTACCTATAGAGAAGAGTTTTAAAATAAAAACATTGTAAGCTTCAGATATGGGTTGATGTTTGGTTTGTTATATACAAGGTGTAACAGAAGGGTGTGACAATATTAAAGAGTATACATATATATCATGTAAGGAGTCATATACCAAAATATGAAAAATTTAATCGCATATATTTTTTACCATACAAAAATTAGATAATATTTTTCACTTGATTTCGTGGCAGCCCTAGCGAGTGACGAAAACGAAATAAGCACACATTATTTCATCCCGTTCTAGCATAAGTTTTAACACAACGTATTCTCTCTCTCTCGCGCTCTCAGAGAGACACCGCCGCGCCGTGTCATTTGTCAATGAAAGAAAATTCAATGAACGCTCAAAATGATAAGATGTAGGGTTGCAAGTCTTAAAGTTTTAATGAAAGTTTAACTTATGATTACTCCAAATCTATGACACTTAGAATTCTGAAACCTAGTGGGCTGTATTCTATATATACATAGGTATGTATAGTATAAGTATTGTCACACCCTTCTGTTACACCTTGTATATGTAAAGATATAGAAGATTTAATGTCACTAATGGTAGCCTAGAAATACAAGTCAATAACAGCTGATGATGTTGATGATGTATGTTCCAGCGAACCCCTACACATGGCTGACGAACCACTCGCTGGTGTTCATCGACAACCCGGTGGGCACCGGGTACAGCTACACGGAGCACCAGGAGGGACTCGTCGCCGACATGGACACGGTGAGCTTGTACTGATTGTACTATGGCCTTTTTAGGGTTCCGTACCCAAAAAGTAATACGGGACCCTATTACTAAGCCTCCATTGTCTGTCTGTCTGTCTGTCTCCAGGCGGTATCTCATAAACCGTGATAGCTAGCAAGCTGAAATTGTCACAAATAATGTATTTCCGTTGCAGCTATAACAACAAGTACTAATTTTAAAAATAAAATATTATATGGGTGGTCCCCATACGCCAAACGTGTTTTTTCGAATTTTATTATGTGATACATGACCTTTAATTATGTTTCTTTTTAAATTATGATATACCGTTTTTATAGTACGCCAAGCACCTCCACAGCGCGACGAAGCAGTTAGTTCAGATCTTCCCTGAGCTGCGCGTGGCGCCACTGTACGTGGCGGGCGAGTCGTACGCGGGCAAGTACGTGCCGGCGCTCGGGGCGCAGATACACCGGCACAAGGACGCGCCTGGAGGGGATATTAACTTACAAGTGAGTATTGTTATCAAAAAAGTTAATAATGCCATGGCTGAAAAGTAGTTAGTTCAGATTTTCCCCGAGCTGTTTTTGGCGCCACTGTACATCGTGAGCGAAAAAGTGTCTTACGTTTGCGCTGTGTTATCGTCGTTTCTTTTTCACTATTTATGTTTTAATCAGATTATCAAGCTAAAATTCCAAAAATCTCGCCTTCAATTTGTAGTTTGCTCTTAAACGTATCTTTATTTACTAGGTACCTTAGTATATTCTAAGACTGTACTTGATAGTGGGCATAAAGCCACGGTGGCGCTGCGCAAACACACGACCTGTCATTAATAATACTTATGAGTACGTAGGTGTATTACATTTTAGCGTCGCTGTCATCATCATCATCATCATCATCATCAGCCCACGGTCGTCCACTTCTGGACATAGGCCTCTCCCAAGGCACGCCACTCAGCCCGACTTTGTGCTTCTCGTCTCCACCTGTTGCCTGCTATCTTCATGATGTCCTCGCTCCACCTTGTGGCAGGGCGCCCTACACTAGCGTCGCTGTATATATCTTTTATGGTAATAGTTATGTAGGGAAAACGTTGCAATCCTGCAATATTACTACTAACTATGTATCTGTAAATAGAAATTTAGAAAATAGAAATATCTTTTTTGAGACACACACAATACAAGTTAAGATTGTGATGTCCCAATACAGCCGCAACTTAGCCTAATGCTGATGGCACAGGGCCGCCAGCGATGATATTCTGTTGCGACGCATTTCTAGCCTCTGTCTCTCTTGAGTCGTATTTCCTCGTGACTGAGGGTCGTGACTCCCCCGCACAATTAATTCCTTACTAATTAATTACTTCTAACCTAGTGCACATAAAAAACTAAGGTATTTACAAAATAACACATATACAACTACAAAAGACTTATATTAATTCCAGGGTCTCATAATCGGCAACGCATACGTGGAGCCCTCTATGATCACGGAGGTGGTGCGTCCGTTCTACCACTTCGGTCTGCTAGAGAAGGAGCAGATCGAGCTCATGCAGCCACTCGTGGACGCTTTCAAGGACGACATCGCGAACAACAGGAGTGTGGAGGCTAAGAATGTGAGTCTTATTTTTATATAGCTGGTGACTTCTCACGACTTCGCCTGTGTTTTGTCTGTTTTGAAACACCCTATACTTGTGACTTCTCGAGACTTTGATAGTATTAGTTATTTTTCGAGTTTTCTTAAGCAGATATATCGTCATGGCAACCCAGATCCTTAAATAGAGGATACAATATCCCTCGGACCTTGTGGTACTCATCTTTAAACATGTCTGTACCTATAGACGAAAACGTTGTACTTAGCTGTCTATAACTGTGTTCGTTTGGTTAGGTCTATATTAATTGATCTCTTAATTGATTTCCAAATCCGCACAGAAATGGAGCACCCTGGTGGTGGTGCTGCTGACGCTGTCGAGTCAGAAGCACGCCTACAACTTCCTGCGCGACGAGCTCGGCGTCGGACACTACCAGCACTACTTGCAGAAGTAAGTCGCTACTAGATCCCGATAACCACTGGACACTTCTGAGGCATTTGACCTTCACAAATTTTCAAAATCTTACGCCCATTACGTTAAACCTGGATGAGGCAGGCGCAAGATCGAGGCCAATGTGTGTGTGTGTTTCTCTGATGAATCTGCCATAGAAAATATGTTCTTTCTTTCTTTCAATGGCATATTCATAGAGAGGCCTATAACCAGCAGAGGAACGAAACTAGATGACGATGAAGATTACTCATTGAGCACATCTACCCATTGGCGTTAAATTATTGAGCCCGGCTATACATTATTATTACGATTGTCAATTAAAACAATATCAGAGCCCTTTAGAGGCGTTTATCGAACTATTTTTGTATTGATCAGACTGGAATTTACCGCTTTCATATAAAGTTTTTTTTAATGAAAAGTATGTTAATTTATTATTCTTGTGTGTGTTTCAGGTCTGAAATAAAGCGCGCGATCCACGTGGGCGACATCAAGTTCAGTTCAGTGAACATCAGTGTGAACACCGCGCTCGCGCCGGAATTTCTCACGAGCGCGCGGCCTATGTTCGAGGAGTTGCTTGAACATTATAGGGTACTGGCGTATTGGTAAGTTCAGTTTTGAGAACATAGAATGTGCACGCGATATTTAATTTTAAATATTGATGTTTTTTTCTGTAAAACTTTCTTTTTGATTCGCTAAATGGAGCTTAGATAATTGTCTTTTGCTCATGTCGACCGTTGTTTTAGAATATTTTTTATATTTGCTATAAATATCCAGGGATATTGTAGCTCTTTATCTTTTAGTTCTCTGCGCTATATTTACCTATCCTTGCTTGATATTTCTGTGCTATAACTTCAACTATTTGTATAACAGGAAGCAAGAAAATGTTTGTTCGAATATCTGGTCTTGTTTCTTATTGCTCCTCAAAATTTCTAAACAAACTACCTTGTATATTCCAGCGGTCAGCTGGACCAGATGTTGCCGTGTGCGTTCACATCAGAGAGCTACCGGCAATGGAAGTGGAGTCAGTCCTCCGCCTTCCTGCAAGCCAACCGCGCGCCCTACTTGCTGAAGAGGAGGCTGGCTGGGTCAGTACTTAGTCACATTATAAGATAAAGTCACTTTTATGGTCATAACTAAGTCAAAACTCGGTCAGATCTCAAATCTCTGTTCTTGAGACTTCTACGGAGGATATTTCTGTAGATCAATCAAACTTGCTTGCTCAACCGGAAGCTGATCGAGACAAGTAAAATCGAATGTGGTCGTGTGCACATTCTTTGGCCAGCTAAATAGACAGTGGACAACGAGCTGCTCCATTTTAAAACCCTAACATCTAACTTAGTTATCTAACTCTACGTCTAGGAGTATTCAACTCCTCTACACTGGTGCTCTTAAGTAAGCCTATAATGTATGTGACTTGTTGAATTCTAAATCAGTAGTGAGTTAACTAATATGTAAATAATGGTGTATGATAATAAATTCAGATTTTTTTTTTCTATTTTTTGTGTCACACAATTCCGTTATACAATCATATTTGCGCACAAGAAATGGAAATCACAACTGGATACTGCATTTGATCAGGACACAATAAATAAATTAAAATATTTTCCAATAGCTGTAAAATACATACTTTACGTGTATTATATACTTCTACTTTTGAAAGTTAACTAATGAATTATTGCATTTTTTTTTCATTTTGACATACATATTTTTTTTTCAGTTACATAAAGTCCGGCGGCGGCTTGACATGGGCGGTGATACGGGGAGCCGGCCACATGGTCCCAATGGACACACCGTTACCCATCCAGCAACTTGTGACCCATTGGACACACTCCCAGCCGCTCACTACCTCGCACGGGATCAACCCGGATCTACTCATGGAAATGGTCCAAAACTCCACTCTAGTGTATCTGTGATTTCTTCTGTAAAAAAGAGTGTTTTATTGTACGCTTTTTTATTTATAATTTGCATTACATTTTTCCATAGCATTCAGATAGAACTAGCTTACACATGGTCCCGATGGACACACCGTTACCCATCCAGCAACTTGTGGCCCATTGGACACACTCGCAGCCGCTCACTCCCTCGCACGGGATTTTACCCGGATCTACTCATGGAAATGGTCCAAAACTCCACGCTAAGTGTATCTGTGATTTCTTCTCTAATAAAGAGTGTTTTTATTATACGCTTTTTTATTTATAATTTGCATTACATTTTGCCATAGCATAGAAATAGCCCATAGCTTACACATAGTCCCGATGGACACACCGTTACCCATCCAACAACTTGTGACCCACTGGACACACTCCCAGCCGCTCACTCCCTCGCACGGAATCAACCCGGATCTACTCATGGAAATGGTCCAAAACTCCACGCTAGTGTATCTGTGATTTTTTCTGTAATAAAGAGTTTTTTTTATTACTTTTTTCTTCATAATTTGCATTACAGTTCTCAGTAGAATACAGATAGCGCATAGCTTACACATGGTTCTGATGGACACCATTTAAATGATATTATACATAATGCATTTGTGTTCTTATACCATTTAATTGAAAGTTTTTAAGCATAGTTAGCTTAAAGCCTTGTAATATTAGTGCAGCCGTTATTCGAACATAATATTTACCTACATAACAAGATCCCACTTGGAAATTCTATTACCCAAATTGTATGTTTTGTAGTCTGTCTCAATAATTGATTTTCTATTTTTCTAATTAAAAAGATTTTATCAAATTGCTGTTTTGCGTCTACAAAATACTAGAGATTCTACTTATAATAATAATAAGGAGGGCTGGAGGGAGGGCCATTTAGTGAGTGGCAAGTCATCACCCGCTATAACTTTTATGAATGAGGCGTAACTGGCGGGTGCCGTTCCTCATACAATAGACCAGTTTAATTAAGTCAATGAACAACTCAACACAATAGCCTGTAACATTAATACCATTTCTGCAATAGTTATTTTATATACCTAACATCCTCTTTCTGTAATTTTGTACTTAATTTTAAGTAAAGTATTGTAAAAGGCCTCTCAGTGTTGGCTACGTCCCCACTGATGCCTTAAAAATACCGGGCGTAAGGCCCGAGAGTCTGTGAAGGAATTAAAAATAAAATAATAATAATCATTTATTTAAAAAACACATTTCATGAACACAGTACTTAAAATTAGTTATGTCATAAAGCAATGATGTTATTAATAATTTACATTTACACAATTTAGTTTAGGCTGCAAAGAGTATTTACATTGGGTGCCCTGACTACTGCTGTAGGATTCCCTGTGTTGCAGTAGCCAGGGTTCTTCCGTTGAAACTATCTATCTATACAACATATCTATCTATACAACACAATACAGGTGACTATTATAATAATTACATATGTTTATATTCATATTCTATCTTATATATATTTATTATTAGTAAATTGAAATATTTCATTAGGTTACAAAATAATGAATACATTAATAATAGAATTAAAATTAAAACAATAATTATGACTACAATGAGATTGCAATAGTAATAAGAGAATGTGATTTTAATTAATCTTTAAGACCGACAACAAATAAGTCACGGGTGCAGGTAAGTTTTTTAACATCCATATGTTAGTATTTGTATTTGTGTGTAAGATGTCGAGAAGTGCGCTTGTTGCGTGATGGGGCTGAATACAGCCAGGCAGTGAAGCTGGGGTGACAGCCCCACCACATGTGTTTGAATCTATGTCTATGTGTAAGTATGTGAAGTCTGAGTGTGTGAGTATTTTATTAAGTTCGTATATAATAATATGTCTAAGTGTAATATCAAAATGTGAGATAAATGTCGCGATTGAAGCTTACCTAATACAGCTTTGATTGATTAATTCTTCTGTCTCTGTATAGTTTAGAGTAGACAGTTTATGTCATTAAGAAACTAATACATGTCAACCTTTTTTATATCTTTGGGATAAAAACGCTCGATTATAAGCATTCTTTTTGCAACTAACCGCATTGACCTTTTGTGTCGATTCAAAATAAACTTGAATCAACTTTTCGTGAATTCTGAAGGTTATCAATTTACTACGGTTAATCAGATTAAATGCCTGTTTTTTTGGGAAATGTGTCGGTTTGTCTCAGCATAACGTATGTCGGTACTTAATAAAAACCTAAGTAACTAGGTACTTTATAGTATTCATACATAGGCAATGTATTCTATGTTTCTTTAATTGATAATACTAGTTTTTTTTTGTAAATTAAACTAGCAATATTTTGTCAAAATATCTCATAGGAAAATACTATTTAATATAAAGAAAATTCTACAATATGAAGCTTTTAAATGCTCTCGACATGAGTTAGGTATACAAACTTACTTAGTTATCTAAGTTAATGGCTACTACGACTTTTCAATTGTACTTAGGTTACTGATATCTGCAGACGCAGATTTCTAGAGATGTTAATTTTAGCGACGAAGATTGTAATTTTACATTATTTGTTGCAAAAAAACAAACTGAAAACCAAGTAAGTACCTACCTCCAAGATAAAAATGCATGTTTCGTAGGATAATTCGATACTTCGAATCTTCGCGGAAATCCTAGGGGTTTTGCGAAAACGCGGATAATTAGACATAGGCGAAAAATTATCAAATCTTACTGGACAAAGTCAGGATTTTTGCCCCACCACTTGCACTACAACAGGACTTGGCTCCTCCTCGCTTCGCTCGTCGTCGCATGTGCGTGGTAGAAAGCAACCTAACGAACCTAATCTACCTTCTGTCACAGACAAGTGACTTCGAGTCCAACACTAGCACTACAACAGGACAGATAATTTTTCGCCTATGTCTAATTATCCGCGTTTTCGCAAAACCCCTAGGATTTCCGCGAAGATTCGAAGTATCGAATTATCCTACGACACATGCATAACGTGTAGGTATGTAGGTATGCCACTACCCTCAGTTTATATAGAATATCATTGCCACTACATTTCAAAATCCGACCGATGTCTAGCCACACCGGACCACACTTCGAAAATCTTAACACCATCAATTTAGGTCTCACATTAGTTATGACAAGATAATAGATTTTAGTACATCGAGATAAGGTTGAAGTTCGAAGCAAATTTTCTTCAGTAGCATGCTATGAATCATGCCAAGTTAGGTAGGTAGTGGTAGGGCTCTTGGCCTTTGCTAGCCACACGAGTCAGTCGACTCGGCCATGCCGTGCGAACGTGTCAGTATACGATATTTGACGCAAATAAACCTTAAAATAAACAACTGCCTGTGCAACTTTTAAAAAAATCGTGGAAATGAGGTTGATTGTGACTGCATTTTTAATTTGGAGGTAAGTTATATTCATATCATTTGATTTGTTTAGGTGTTTAAATAACAATGCAGTTAGTTAACGCTAGGTATGTACTTCTATGTTACTTCTGTTATGTTGTGAAAGTGCGCCGATAACGATAAAGCTTGTGATATCAGTTTTTTATACATGACTTATTATATATGTATGTAGGTATGGTGAATTAAAGACGTAGGCACAGTATGTTTTAAATGATTTATTGGATATTTAAATATATGGCAGTTGAAAGATTTACTTTTTAATCTCTGTTTTCAACTTTTGTAAGACTAATCTAACTGCCAAATACGGCCGGGTACAACTGGAAAAGTAAATGCACTACCTAGGTACACGTTCTTTCTGTATTCTGAGCACAACACCTTCTAGAGCAGGTTCTGTTAGGAAGGTTTTTCATTACCTCTGTACATTGATCTAATCTATACTAATATTAAATAGCTGAAGAGTTTTTTTGTTTGAACGCGCTAATCTCAGGAACTACTGGTGTGATTTGAATAATTCTTTTTGTGTTGAATAGACCATTTATCGAGGAAGGCTTTAGGCTATATAACATCACGCTGCAACTAATATGAGCGAAGAAACAATGGAAAATGTGGAAAAAATGGGGGAAAATTATTCATCTTTGAGGGCTTACGTTAATAACTATTCCACGCGGACGAAGTCGCTGGCACAGCTAGTGATATATATATTTCTTTGTAAATATTGTATACATATATATGTATGTAAATAATTAATAAATTACAATGTACGCTATACTATACCTAACCTTGTGAAATACCAAATGAAAGTTTTATTTATTTTAAAAAAATGTGTGTCATTGAAAATATATATATTAGATTAGTTTGTAGTAAGTCTTTAAATATCATACCTACATTTTTAAATGTTCATAATCTTAGTCATTCATTCATAATTGTGCAACGACAAATTTATTGTCATGTAAATATCCGGTAAAGTCACAGTTAAAATTTCCATTTTTGGGTAAATTGTACCGAATACAATAATATAACAATGATTTATTAGGTACGCAAATATTAAAATTATTATACTATTATGCACGTACTGCATAACTCACTATCATCATCATCAGCCCACGGTCGTGCACTTCTGGACATAGGCCTCTCCCGAGGCACGCCACTCAGCCCGACTTTGTGCTTCTCGTCTCCACCTGTTCCCTGCTTCTTCAAACTAACTATAACTCACTATGTATGTACCTAATTAGATAAGTATATACATGCATATTTAGTATATATATTTATTGCAGCTACAAAAATACTCAAATTATACCTAGACACAATATGGAACACAATAGTTAATAGTAGGTACACTAGGCACAACCTAATGACCCAAAATATTACTACAGCTATTAACTATAATTTTAAATCGTAAAAATCTGAATTCACAATACCTGTTTACTAGTTTTGAAAACCACTTAGCTTTATGTAAATGTTCAATAAAATGCTAAAGGGTAAAGTCCCTGGGAACGTGATTTGTATATGATCTTTTTTTTGGATATTTTAATAAAATAGTTTAGATAAAGTGATACCAGAAATAATTTGTGTGTGGACTGTGGATTTTTCAGATATGTATGTATTTTTGAAGTGGATTAGTCACATTTTTTTGATAAGGTGATACAAGTGATTTAGATTTAGATTAGCTTTCATTTAAACACATACCTATTTGACATGCCGCATCATCTTTCCTTGCATACCTATCTATCAGCCACGTGACTCATTCGTGGAATCAATTAAACCCTGTAGTTAGGCCTCGATTTAATAACAAGGGAATAAGTATGTATTAATCTACATATACATACATATGACGTCCACAATGTATTGCTAACGGTATAAGCTTGTCACCGAAAAAATCACTAATCAATCCAAACCATGATCATGACAGTGATGAGATTGCATTTGCGATAAGGTTGCTACTCGTTACACTAGTTTGTATTCGAAAGAAAGAAAGAAAGAAAAACATTTATTGTAGAAAATAATAAGCAAATAAATACAAACAAGAAATATATAAACATATATACCTAAAACTACTTAAATAAAATACATATTTGTCACAATACAACCCTAACTCAGCATAATGCTGGCTGCATAGCAACCAGCGCTGGTCTTCCGTTGGGGTTGGTGGTTGTTGATTTGTAACAATAAATATCTATCTACCCAGTCAGCATTTAGCAGTTCCTTGATTGACCAATAATCTAAGAACTACATAGCTTAAAGGCGTATATGGACGTTTTTATGACGCAGAGCTATTTCAGCAGAGATTTCTAATTCAGGTATTAAACTCTTAGTTCTTGTATATCTTTCCAGCGCAGTGTTAACAGACGGGAGATCACCTGCGCTCCTCCTCACTCCATACCTAAAGGCCAACCATGTAGAACTCGCCAGAAACATGTCTCTGGTCGACTCCAAATACTTCCTGAACGTGACCACTCACGCCGGCTTCTTCACCGTCGATGAGAGATATAACTCCAACATGTTCTTCTGGTTTGTGCCGGTTGAGTTGGCTGGGAAGGCCCTGGAAGACACTCCCTGGGTTATATGGTTGCAAGGAGGCCCGGGCGCCTCTAGTATTGCGGGCATGTTTGATGAGATTGGACCTTTTGAGTATGCTGATGGGTATTTGAAACGTAAGTATATTTTTATTTATTTTAAGGTTTTGCACTTTCACAATTATTTTTCTTGATTATATTTATCATTGTTCATGTTTTACATCAGACTTGCTGTCTTTGTTGGTTATATAACTATTATTAGAAACTCCTACAAATCTTAAAATCACACCACGATTTGTCGCTCGATTTATATAAAATTAAACGAAAATTAAAAATATAACTTATTAAACTAGGAAAAATATTGTAATCTAGTGTAAATCGGAATTAATTAATAGCTATCGCTATTACTATGTACCGAAAACCAACATCTAATTATCATAATACGAGTGGTAGGTACAAGGTAATTTATTCCATTGTAGATTTACGCTTCCCAGAAATAGTTTTTGAAAACGTTTTTGCTATAAAAAGCGCTGAACAAGGTCGGCACCAGGAAAGAACAGATATCTGGATAATGAGGTGCAAATAAATAACAATCGGCCTTACTAATATTAAAAAAATAAACATATGTCTGTTTGTATAACGACGTACTTAACTATACGAGCATCTCAGTTATCTAAAGTAAGGCACAAAAAATCTTATGGACGTATGTAGGTATGTATAAAGATGTCCTTAAGATTTATTTACCTAAAATTTAGACAATGATAACCCACAACCTTCTTTATTCTGTGCCAAAACGCCAAAACTAAGTTTTTCATAAGTAAGAACTTATACGTTCTATAATAAATAATTAAAATTAAATTTATACTTTCCTTAATATTATATAATTATGGATGTAATTCCGACTTCTATTCTTTTCTCGTTTAAACATCGTATTTATTTATGGTTTATTCTCGATTTTTTATTTATTTACATTAATAATACATATCAACAGGGAAGAAAAACAAAACATACTACTTCTAACTACAACAAAAAAAATGGCGAACTTAGAAAATCTTAGGAAAAGGCAATTTTTTTCTCGTATTAAATATTTTATTTTCTTAATACACGTGTGAAACCGCAGAACATAACATACATCCATAGATAGACGTATATTATCATGCCTGATAGATGTATTGATTGAGAAGCATTACATCATTATTTTCAATTATGTTCGAATTGTTTATTGTCGTCAGCTGCCGGCAATCGGCATGCTCTGTGATTGTTCATGTATCTACTTTTGTACGCGGAAATAGGGCTGGCTGCCACTGTCTTGTGAACATAAATAAAGTTGTTCTCGTGACTGGTTAGATATGTTAGAAAAATGTAGCATATGAATAGAATAACATCTATAGAGACAGATCCACAAACATTTAATAGGTATACACACACACTCACATAAACACAATAAATAAATAAGTCTGCCCCAACACAGCCCCAACTCAGCATAATGCTGTTTACTGAAAGCAATCAGCGCTGTCTTCCGTGACGTTCACATAAATACGCGTTTTTTACATTTGACAGTCAGGTATTTAACATTTCACTTGGACCCCAATCCACACAGTAGCCCAGGGTGGAAGTAGCCCATACTTAAGGCCACGATATTTCACCCGAAAACGCTTTGCGCTTGGAAAAATGCCTACAGTTGCTTTTTCGCATGCAATTCCACCCCGTATTGACATGAAAACAACGGCGAGCATCGCGCGCATAGCTCCGGCCGACGAGTCTTGTCCACACGCAAACAATTTTGCACAATTCGAGCAGTTTTGCAGACGTTTTTGACGAAATAAATTCATACAAAATCAGCAATTCAGAATATTCTATTTATGGTTTTCTACTCATCTAAATAATAACATTACCTTTTAGATATAATTAAATTGGTTTGAATATCTGTACTACTTTTGGAAAAAAAGGTTTAAAATATTTCAAAACAACTATTTTTCAAAAAATAAAACTATCGAGCGAAGCATACGTAAGCGTGTTTTGGCGTTTTTTATTCGGAATCAAAATTATATAAACTGAAAAAAATGTAGCTCTATCTTATATACTTTTATTTTATTTGATTTTTATGAAATGCCGATTTCACAAACCAGCCATTCCTGACTGAAAGGTGTCGTTTAGAAATTCCCTCTCAATATCGACGCATTCCTACATAATACGGAATGATTGTTTTATTTATCCAATCCAATATATTTCAAACTTACCAAACAGTGCTAGTTTAAACAAAATGAACTAAACTATTTATTTACATGCATACAAAATTTACAAGAAATATACGGATTTGAAAATTAAAAGACTTGTCTAGATGCTAAATATTCAGTATCGTCGACCAAGAGTACGTTCGCATAAAAACTTGCATTACCACAAGATACAAAAGTACAAGCCTTACATACATACCTACTAAGTACTAGATAAGATTTAACTGCAGTACGTGCCAGCCCTAAATAAATAAGCTCTCATGTTTTATACCTGCAATAAAGCACGTTCTGACAACAACTTGAAAACCCCCCGGTTTAATATGTATACAGCTATGAATATCATATTGTCAAGGATTTTCCTTGTAAAGATAGAATACGTACTCGTTTATAACTTTCACTTTAGTAGCTTTCTACTTATTACCCTGTAAGTAGATATGATCTGGCGAAATTAACATAAATTCTAATTGGTAGTTCATCTACTGTACTGGTTGTTTAATGCTACGGGTTTAACTGGCCAACTCTGGTCTTGAGAGTTTATCAAGGCCCCCCTAAGAGCTTCTGACATGGCTTAATGACTGTCGTATTAGACAAATAGCCGGGACCTGCCACTTAACATGTCATCCGACCCACGTAAGTGCCCAAATGGAATGTCACTTTTATGGTCACCCATCCAAGGACTGACCTCGTCGACCTATGCTTAACAAAGGTAATCGCATGCGATTGCCTCCGCCAGCGGAGCTGGGGCGCTACTAATATTCACTGATCTTAATTCAAATTTGCAAACGCATCTTAAATAAAATGTTTATAAATAAGTTTGTATTCATAGCTTTAGTTTCTAAACAATCAATGAAAAGGAAAGTTTAATTGGCACAGATATAAAAGTATGTTGATTGATCCGGTGAATTGATATTGCTTGTTAAGATATAAAAAGTCATTATACCTGTCTTTACTTTCATTTTATAAGCCGATCCTTGCAAATCTGCGAACTTTCTCGAAACGATTAGAATGATCGAATTACCTAAGAAGTTAAACATTCAATTTTCACTGTTTTATGAGTCAATTTTCATTAGTGGGATAATAGTTTATTTCCTACCCGATATATTTAGAGATATCTACTGTATATGGCATATATGTATGTACATAGTAAGTATTTATACATTTAAATACATTTAAAATATAAAAACAAGCACCTACCAAGTAATCAGTAACAAGCAATCTAAGAAACATGTTTAGTAAGTTAAAATAAATACACTTCCACAATTCGGAGCTTAACTGTAATCATAAAAAAAATCATGCAGGTTCTTCTTCTTAACGAATGAAAGTGGCCAACTCTGGTGTCGAGAGTTTATCAAGCAGCCCTGAGGGCCTCTGACATGGCTTAACGACTGCCGTACTAGACAAACAGCCGGGACCTACAATTAAACGTGTCATACAACCCACGGAAGCGCCCAAAATGGAATGCCACTTTTCGGTCACCCATCCAAAGACTGGTTGCGTCGCCCTTGGCTATAATTAGCCAGGTTGCATATTTATTGTTGCAGGTTATTTTTTACCCATTCTCCTATAATAAAACTCATGTATGTATCTGTCTTAGGTCGCATATGGACCTGGACTAAGAAGCACTCGGTACTGTTCATCGACAACCCGGTGGGAGCTGGGTTCAGCTTCACAGACACGCAGGACGGGTTCATACAGGATATGGATATGGTAAATAAATAAGTAATAAATAAATATTTTGGGACGCCAACGCCATCTAGCCCCACACTAAGCAAACGCTTGTGTTGTGGGTACTAGATAACGGATATAATACTTTAATTTTCTTTTGTAAATACATATTTATGATACATAGAAACGACCAGACTCAACACAAGTAATTAAGTACAAATTTTAAAATGCATTATTACTTACCAGGTCTTTTATGAATTTATTACAAGGGTTCTTGTTGGCAAAATATTTGAAATATTATTTTATTTTATTTATGCAAGAAAGTGATCACAAACGTTCCTCCCCAGTGCGCTACTCATCTCTACAAAGTGGTCCAGCAGTTCGTGACCATATTCCCTGAGCTCCGCAAGGCTCCACTATACATCGCGGGCGAGTCCTACGCTGGCCGGTACATACCTGCGCTGGCCACCAAGATACTGGAGCAAGATATCGAGCTTGGACCTTTGAATGTTAATTTACAGGTACATAGTTTGAAATACTGTCCATTAAAGCTCCAAAGCTTTCGCCACCTGCTGCTGTTATACCTACTCTGAATTCTGTGACCATAGCTCGTATATAGTCGAAGGCTTTTAGCTAGAATTTTATACTGACTATAAATATATCCAACCGTTTATTTTCTTTTTGGCAGCACCAATAGAACGTAACAGCGTCATGTTACGCAAAAGTATGCGAGGTTTTAAAAATATGACAACTGCCTAAGTTTGTTCCTTGATCCCGTATAATAATCATCTTTGACAAATTGAGTCCTTAAGTGCAGTAGATTTTTTATAAATTACAGTAGTAAGTAGTAGTTGTAGTTTTTTTAAATTAAATTATTTTATAACAGTAACGCGCTTCACTAGCTGAACGAATTTGGTTAAAATTCGTTGTGAAAATATGTGGATCTGCATGAATAATATAAAAAAAACATAAATACATACCAGTACTTATTGAACAAGTCAATAATACCGCTCATTAGTATTTTCAGATCCCTGACCACTAATTGCCTACGTTAGAGCATGTAAAATGCACTTTTATCTGAGTTTTTACAGCTGAAGTGTTGTAGTTACAACAATTTCGTGTTTAACGCCGCGGAACGGATTATATACTGAATACATACATAATACGGGTTAAAAAAATATGTAAATTGCTGGTAAATCAATATTTACCGATGTACCTAATGTATGCTGAGATGTCGAGGAATAGTGTAGGCAAAATGAGCTAATAAGCAAACCGTATCTATGAAAAAAATACAAATACAAATTATTTTATTATGCCAGAATAAATACAGCTAGTACTTAGATTGGATAAAGGTAAATAATGTATAAAGGTAGGATTACGAAAAAATACGTAATGTATGCAACATTTGATTTAGGAACATTTTTTTTCATAGATGTACCTATTGTTTACATCTGTCTTTATGAAATAAAAATAAATTAGTTAACCCTGAGGAATAAAATCAAATAGTATTGCGCCAATTTTCCTGAAAATATTGCCTAAATAAACAGACAGACAAAACGCATTGCCTTATTCTATTTAGTTAGAAAATTGTAATTTTAGTTCTGCAACAATAATTTACAATCGGACAAGGTTGGTCGTAATATGTACCTACATTGTATAAATATTTTCTTGCCGATAGGTTTGTATCGTATCTAAGAATAACTGCCGGAATAACTGTATATCTATAGCAAGTAGGTATTACCTGTGTATTTCTACGAATAATGATACTACAGAAAAGTAACTGAGCTAAAAATAATTTCACGTTAAGGTCAACCGCCATCATGTCGATTGAGTTGATGGGCGGCGCTTAACCCTACAGTGACACATTAAAAATGTTTTTCTGTACTCGGTTACATTCGACTAATTCATCATCATCATCATCGGGTGCCATCTTCATGTAAAAATTTTCTGCGATCCCATGTTGCTTCTCTTAGATGCGGATAGCTTAGTATTTATTATATTCGACTAATTCCGGCAATATAACTAATCACGAAATAGCTTCGTGTGGAATAGAGATGAATATCTAATTATGTAGAAGCATATATAACTCAAGCATTTTTGACAGAAAAATTGTATGGATCGATTGTTCTATAGTATTGTTATTCTTAGGTATATATATATAAATGTGTGCTAGATATATACACTACACAGGTCTGATTGCAGATACAAAAAAATAAGCAGCTTCATTAGTATGGATTACTGTATATTTTTTGTTCGTGGAGATGTAATCTAGACATAATAAACTTACTTGGTCCATACATTTTTAATTAAAATTCTTGTCACCTAATATAGTCTAATATGTCTGTTATTTTTGTAATAATGAAGCGACTGATTATATTTTTTTCGTATCTAATATAATAATATATAATTACATAATTAATCTTGCATTAAAGTCTGCATCCGTACAAAAATCATTCCTTTTTTTTATTCTCTTTACGGAATTTGCCAAACATTCTAATAGATTTTATTCCAATAAGAGTATTTTGAAATGATAGATAGGTACATATACATTTTCAAATTTTTTCGTTTATCTTACTATATATATTTTTTTGTTAAACCAGCCGTATAGAAATTTATAAACATTTCTTACCATCGTTCTACCTTTACAAATCATGTTCAGGTAAACTCATAAGAGTGAGCTAGTCTAAATTCTCAGCTATACCTAGATACGGGTATATTATTTAGTAAGTACTTAGATACTAATAAGTGTATTGAATCTGTCACAGACTTGATCTATCGCTTTATTCAACAGTTATTTTTATCAATACGAATGAAATTAATGACACTGTAATGTAAATAATACTTATCCGTTTCCTTATTTGATTGTATTTGTTGTAAATACTTACAATTTGTACAAGTAAATAGAGTAAACAATTTTTTTTCACAAATTAATTATTCATCTATTCCAAGAGAATTGTTTACAAGAAATATGTTTATTACATAATTTTAGTATTATTGGATTCTTATGACATTATTAACCAAATGTATCTTAACCTTTCCAGGGTCTAATGATGGGTAACCCTGTCATGAACCGTGACGTCATCGCCGACTATTCCGCGATATACCAGCAATGGGGTCTCATAGACACCCAGGGTGCTCTAGCTGTGAAGGATCTACAAGACCAGTTCACTAAGGCTATCAAGGATGGAGACAGCGCTGGAGCTATTAAAGTAAGTGTATTGTAGAACAGGGTTAAATAGTGGTGTGATCTATCTCTTTGAGTCGTATTTCCTCATGACTGAGGTATGAATTCGTTAGGGGAGTTGTATCTGCCCACCCCGATGTATCTGCCCAATAGGGCAGATACATCAGGGTGGGCGCCTAGTTCCTTCCACGGATAACACATGTCCTTGGATATTGTGGTACACATCCTCACGATGTTTTCCTTCACCGCTAAGCGAGTGCAAATCATTGGTGTAGGGCCGGATTCGAACCAGGGTGCGATGAAGGTGAAAAGCAGACACTGGAACCACTGAGCCACTCTTGCTAGTTGATGGAGACCATGAAATATTAGCAATGGGAATTGACGATGCGATCCACGGGGGGATTTTTTACGTCAATCCTATACATTGGTCTTTCTATTCCATAAGCAAGCGTCAGTACGCTCACTCAAATACGCCTCTTGTCTGAGGGGGCAGTCCTTGGCTAACACTTGGCGCGTTTCTTATATTTAAAACTAGCTGACCCGGCGAACTCTGTTCCGCCTTAGAGGCAATAAATAAGCATATTAGTATACTATGTCCGTCTCCTGGTTCTAAGCTACCTCCCCACCAATTTTCAGCTAAATCCGTCAGCCGTTCTTGAGTTATAAATGGTGTAACTAACACCAATGATATTCTATATAAACTGAGGTAGATGCGTTTATACCCCGTTCTGTGTAGCGAACTCAAATCAGGCTACGTAGCATGATTCGGCTCAGTCGCCTCGAAGCAACGCGCGGCGACGCACGTTGACGGCGCGACTTTTTATCAGTAAAAAATATTTACAATGCCATCGTATGTGTTTAGAGAGTGCAATAATTACACTGGGACGAGTGCCAAAAGCAAGAAGGATGTGTCGTTTCATTTGTAATTATTGTTTATCCTTTTAAAATGAAAATACAAATATTTAATATTACTATAAATCAACCAGTGACGCGTTGCCACTTAGCCATCTCCACGAAAGAGACAAATAGCGACTCGAATTCACGATTGACGGCGGACGTAGCTGTAAACATACGTTTATCTCTTTCTCACAACGGGGCTATATATATCTCTGACCACTTTTACTTTCCTGAATAACGTAAACAAAGCTGCGTATATTCTACCTAAGTAGCTATAGCATAATTTCGCCACGCGCTAGGGCGATTTTGAATGAGTGTAACATCTCTATTTGTAAAATCTCATTGAACTAACACCACTTTTTTATATTGTATATAGATAAGTGTTATATTTATTATCTACCCAATTATTGTAAACCCAATATACCTATGTCAGGAATTATTACGTACCTACAAATCGAAACATTCCTATTCATATGGATGTTACATAAGTAAAGTTTTCCTGATTTTATTTATACATTAGAATATTCATTTTATTTACCTCGTTACTAGAGTTTCGTCGTATGGTGAGGTCAAAAATATAAAAAATAGACAATTATCACCCATTCAACTGGTTTTCCCACCAAATTATATTTAAAAGCAGCGATATTTAACATTGAAACCGGCTATTCGGATTAAAAATGCAAATCTGTGGTTTTGAACTCGCAGCATATTCACATCGTAATCGCTCCTTGCTCGTATTTAATATTTATAGGTATAAATGATCCCTCTTCAAAATGTGACCATTAATCTTTGTGGTAATATGTTGCACAGTAAATTTTATATATTATGTACATATATACTTACCATACTTTTTACTTTGATCATTGACTGCATAATTTCTGATATTTATGAGCAGTCGAGTACCTACTTAACTTTTTAATGAATACGACGATTTTTTATGCAGTTAATTTTTCCTTGTAAATATTTAATCTCTGAATTGGTTTCAGTGTCAATTGAAATGAAATTCACGTCTGACATACTTTATTTTCTTGACATTAAATGTGAGATTATTCCAAATTTGTAAATATCTTATGTAAATATATTAAAAACAATAAAATAAAATTATAAGAAACATTAATTTTAATTTAATTAACATGTTCCTATGTATATTATGCATCTATGTTTGTGTTTGTTCTTGTGTTGATTCTGTAGGTATATGTCTGTAGATTGTTTAACTATCGCTGTTACAGAAAGCAAAAAAGGGGGAAAAACACTCAACTGTTCAATTTAAAACCACCGTACATATCGATATTTCACATAAAATTTCTCAGTTTGATGGCCTATCTTCCCACTTGACATTGGCAGAATTGCGAACTAATATATTCGCAAAAGCCATAACAAAAAAAAAATCTTGACCTAGGAGCGTCTGATTACGTTGCAATATAAAACGAATGATGTTGTGCGGGCGCTACAATAGGACATTAAACATAATGAGGTCAGTCATCTGTTCTCTGATTCCCATGAGGAAAACACAATAAAAACTGCTGCAATTCACAATATCCTAGTTATTCTGAATGAGCAATTAATCGTTGTTCTCGAGTTTTTTCCATGTTTTTCAACATTTGTTTCTACGTATAGGTGACCGTAATGTTATTTATTTCAACGTGATAATGGTTAAGTGCTGCATATCTATTCAATTTTATCAATTGAAATGCAGTATGCGTTTTTCCGACATTTGCAAGATGCATTGCAATACTTTGTGCTCAGGAATTACGTAGATAGAGCGGATTATCCGCTTTAGCCTTCTCGGAAGCCATTTGTGATCTGGAATGTGTGGATTAGATGGCATATAAACAGCTAGATAGATAGATCAATATAAAATGACTAACATAGCATTGATAACTGAAAAGTGGTTACAATCTTAGGCAAGCACACCTTTTATCCTGAGTGCACCTGTGTCTTTCAATATTTTTTTAATAATAATCTTCTTTTATACCCATTGGTAAATGTAGAATATCCACATGGCTATAACAGATATCTTGATTATTTGCTCACGACTAATAAACCAACCATCTAACTTCCAGCTGCGCGACCAACTGTTGGACCGTCTCAGCTACATCACGATGCAGCGCCAGAACTTTAACCCTCTCTCCGACGACCTGGAGAGCCGTCTCAAGAGCTTCATCACCTACATCACCCACCCCGAGATAACAGATGCAATCCACGCCGGAACCATCAAGTTTACGTTCTCAAACGGAACTGTCTATACCAGACTAACCCCGGACTTTCTCAGCGAAGTCGATTCCAAGATGGAGAAGCTATTGGAGCATTATCGGGTTTTGATTTATTGGTGAGTTTTGCCACTTTCTTTTTCCAAAAGAATTAGGCAGCTGCACCTTTCATAAGATCAGAAAGAACTGTTTTACGTTTTTAAACTGTTATTATTTTGTTCAAAATGTAGTGGCCACTAAATGATAAACTTTAACACCTTCCTTCTTTTGTTTTCTTTTCACTTATGACAACAACAACTAAAAGCCTTTCTAATTCTACTTTTATACAAATTCCAGCGGTCAGTTAGACCTGACAGCGCCGTGCGTGCCGAACGCCCAGGACCGGCGGCGGCGCTGGCAGTGGGCGGGACGCGAGGCCTTCCTCGCAGCACCGCGCACACCCTGGTGGCATGACAAGGGTATAGCTGGGTGAGTACACTTATTGTACTAGGATATGAATAAACACTGGTGTGAACACTGCTTACTTTTATGTGAACAAAGATATTAGAAAATTGAATTGTCACTTTTTGTTAAACTTTTTAAAAGCTTTTGTGGAAATACAATCGATAGAACCTTTATTTTGATTAGATTTTCTATTTTTATTTTTTTCGATTCTCCCGCCACGGCTCGCTGAATGATATAGTGAGACGGGCACTTGCCACTGTCAACGTACCATCAGTTCTTGAACCGATTGGCATGGTCCGTGACGATGGTAAGCGCCCCGATGGCCTCACACTGATTCCCTGGGAGCGGGGAAAAGCTCTTGTATGGGACGCAACTTGCGTCGATACACTAGCTCCTTCTCGCCTCAGTGGAACAGTACAAGCGGCAGGAGCCGCGGCGGACGCAGCAGAAGAAGCCAAGCGGCGAAAATATACATCATTATCGACTGATTATATTTTCGTACCGCTTGGCTTCGAAACTTTTGGTCCGTGGGGAAAAAGCACGAAGTCTTTTATAAAAAAATTAAATAAAATGTTGATTGACATCACTAGAGACAAGAACGCTGGCTGGTTCCTTGCGCAAAGGATTTCTATAGCAATCCAGCGTGGGAATGCAGCCAGCGTTCTTGGCTCCATACCACATGTAGATTGTTTAAATTTAGTTTAGATGTAAATACTCTTTTTTAGTTCTATTAGTGTTAATATGTGTAAATATTGTTTCTTATTATTTTAATGAACCTTTATTTTGATTTGAAATGATTAGAGTCGTATAAAAATTTAAAAATCTAGTTACAACTACGCACGCTCTTAGTTCAAACAAAGTGTCTTAATTTAGTCTAATGTCACCTGGTTGGTGACACTGTAATTCTTTGTTGAAGTGCCTGCCAAAAATGGAACTGGCACTCAAACTCAGCTTCCTATATATTTTGCACCTTTTTTGTTCCTAGATTCGTGAAGAGCGGCGGCCGTTTCACCGAAGTATTAGTTCGAGGCGCAGGACACCTGGTACCCATGGACAAGCCAGCAGAACTGCTCCAACTGATCTCCTTCTTTATCAGGGGCCTCGACATGCCCCTTCCTTCCAACTACGACACACAACCTGACTACACACCACCCTACAGAGATATATCGACTTTATCTCAAAGCGATACAGACTATTCTGGCGTCAAAATCACGATGGGCATCAGTCTTTTCGTAAATGTTATACTGATTTGTTCAATTTTGGCTGGTATGGTATATGGATTAAGATGGAGGAGACGAAATGAAATGTTTATGTACAACAATGTAGAAGAAACCTCCATCACAGAAGGAGTTCTGACCATGAGCTGACTCAAAAGAAAGTTCAAAGAAATCGTGGAATTTCTTCAATTATGATGCTGGCTGCGCTATGAACGGCCATTACAATATTTTGATGATCAGCTTTTGCTGGCAGCTGATGATGATGATGAAAATCTCTAGCACCGAAAGTTACAACACTTTTCTTGCCATTATAATTTGATAGACTTTAAATGTAATAGAACTGAAAAAATATTCCATGATAAATATAACGATTAGTAAAAAATGAGTACTGAAGAATACAACTACATAATTTGATCAAATTAACGCCTTGTTACACATAAAAGTACCTGAGATTTTTCTAAGAAGCGTGTTCCTAATAAAAAAAACTACAAATCGATTTTATGCGGGAGTTTTATTCTTCTCTATAAAGTCGTAGTGTATGAACGTGGCCAGTTCGGGAACATCAGCGGGCGCCATGTGACCCGCGTGACGAAGCAACATGTCTGTGAAACCACCACCGGATCTTATGTACCTGTGGACAGAAAAGAAAGATTTTCTGAAGACATTGATTTAGTGTTCATTAATGAATATACTGCTACTTATAAGAAATGAAGACATGGCAACTTCTTTTTCTTTTTTTGTGAATGTTGTAGGTATATGAACTCTACTAGCGTAGCGTAGTTACTGTTTTTAATTTTCTTATATTTTGGTGTGTATCAAAGACTTATATACCTATCTATCTATAGACATGCGCTGCTCTAGACTGTTTGTAAAATTACAGGACATCGAAAAGTGATAAGCAGGGGGTAGAGACTCGCAGGGATTTGAAACTTGGAATGGGAATAGGCAAATGCGATTAGGCACACGAAATTCTCGTTTCTTCTTTCGTTTTTTTAAAGGATAAATATTTCAATATACTAACGCGAGCGTATGTCCATCAGCATTCTTCAAGTAGTCCCTGGTAGCGTGGAGCTGGTACTCCGTCCAGCGATTCCAGCGCAGGCTGCGGTACGTGTTCATCGCGAGACTGTACGCCATTATTATGTCTTGTTGGCCGCTGGGAAAAAAACATTAAATAATCGTAGAGTAGATAATAATGAAGGTTAATAGATTCTGTTGTAACCAAGTATAGTGTCTGCTGGTGAATTGTCCGTTGTGTTAGGTACTTCACTATGAATATTAATGTAGAAATTTATGAGATGCAATTAATGAGATGAAAGATGCTACTTCCTTATTCTGTGCCAGAATACTAGGATATGTTGTTTACCAAAACCTAACTAAAATGAAGTGGCTTGCAGAGCCTAATTTAATTGATTAGCTATATATTAAGTATGTAGTTATAGAGCTTCTAATAATAATATTCTTTCTTCATTCATAATTGGTTTTAAATCAGATACACGTTACCAAATTATTTTTTCATAGGTACTTACTGGTAACACAGAACAGGATAAAAATTCTGCAGCTCCTCCACAAACTCCTGCGTCGTATTCATGATATCTGGCAACATCTTCTCATACACCACCTGATTGTTCAGATCAAACTTGGCATCTCCTGCACCAATGAGAGCCCTGACTTCAGGTCTTTGGAGGAAAAACTCGAATTCTGGCGCTACGTTGTTTGGCGTCGGGTCTTGGATGTAGTTGTACACGTTCACTTGCGAGTGCTTCTTGATGAATTCTATCGTTTCGTTGAATTTCTGGAGAAACATAAAAATATACCTTCCATTTATAGACATCTCTAATTTGTGTAACGCAGAAATAAATACTATGGTCGTTGAAGTCTTTTATAAGACATTTAGTTGGTTCTTGTAAAAGACTTCATCGCGCGATATAACATTTGGATACTTATAATATATGATAATGTTTTAAATAATTTAAATCTTTAACATATGCAGTTGTAATAGAAGGAATCATTATCCACAACATCCTACATGGAACCAAAGCAAACAATATATTTGCCTTCACTGATTTATGAAGCCCTAGTACTTGTGGTAATATAACTCACATTAGCAGCATCTACCATCCTCTTCTCCTTCAAGCATTGCAGGGCTGCTCGCTCGATCTCTTGCAGGCGCTCCGCCTGCGCCTCGTCCAGCAAGCCCAGGGAGGACACCAGCTGGCTGTACTCCATCATCAGCCCTGGGTTGATCATGCCCCCGCCGATTATGAGACCCTGGTAGTTAAATGTTATCGATATAGTTTTTTTATTATTTAAATTTTGATCGACTCTAAAACATAAATCGGTTACATAGCAAAATAAGAGAATTGTAAGTATTTAGAAATTGTGGCTCCACCGATTTCATATGAATACAACCAAAAAAATAAGCTTTCATAGAAACGCTATATCGGACATCCAAGTATAATCACAGCATTGTAAAGACTGCTTAAATGAATGTATTTAAAAATAGTTACGCGTAAATTCATGGTTTGGTTTTCAGGCGATTTAGACACTATTCCATCAGTTTCAGCTTGTTTCAAAGTTTCCTCGACGTTGTGTCTATGAATTTGTATGCCAAAAGCGGGAATGTATTTCCCAGCGTAGGAATTTCCAGCCAAGAACAAAGGTGCTGATCGCAATTCAGGAAACATAGCTAGAAACTGCTTCAGGAATTCCAGCAGTTGAGCTCCAACCTAAAATAGACAATAATATCAATAAAAAACTCGATATTATTATCAGTAGATAATATGTAGTTACAGAAGTAGGATATGCTACTCAATTTATATATCACGCTACTGTGTATTTCACGGCCTAGAAAAAATATTTCCTTGTATACAAATACCTAAGTAATTTATGCATTCCATAGTTCAAGCATATATTTAAAAAAAAGCTATTTACTTAATGGTTCATGGAATTTGAGTAATCATCCCAAATCTAAGATAAAATGTTGTGGAATAAGCTTATTTGTTGGTTAAAGGTCAGAGTTATTTCAAAAGAAATATTTATTACAAATAGTTTTCTTATGAGAATCAAATAGTGCCTAACTTCCTAATAAACACATAAAATATCATTAAAAAATTATTAATCACTTACATCATCTTCGTTATCAGGATAGCCTCGTTCATCTCCAGTGTAGCTGAAGCCAGCCCCGACTGGGTTGTCAATGAATAGCACAGGGTAGTTCTGAGCGAATGTTGTGTTTCTAAATTCCACTGCGGAGTTTCACATTTTTTTATTACTTTGCTTAGAAAATATGATAACGCGAGTAACTGTTACGCTGAGTAACGCTGAAGCACACAAAAGACAAATACAATACAATATATAATGAATATATGTGATATACACACAATATCGTTTTATTTAGAAGCCAACTCGTACACCGTAATTATGGTTTAAAATCAAAGAATGTACAAAGCACAAAACAATTGCATTTAATTTTTTTTGATAAACTGACCTTTCCCATTTTCAATTTTCATCGGTCCCACCAATTTGAAGAGACCCAACATGGAGGAAAACCCTGGACCGCCTTGCAGCCAAATAATCCATGGCGTAGACCCTAAAGGTTCCTTATTCAAACCCGGGAAGAACCAGAAAAAGAGGTTGGAATCATATTCTTCTTTCACAGTGATGAAACCTGAATAACTTTCTAAATCCAGAAAGGAGTCTGGTTGCACTTGAGCGCTAGATCTCGCATGAGATGCATTACCGGCTTTTATAACAGGAGTCAGTATCCTACATCCTTTACATGTATCGTTGGATGCTGAACAATTGGCTTGTAAATAATGTGCACTGAAAATAAATTAAAGCCTATATTATATATCTATTTGATTGCTACAATGAGACTACAACATGAAATGAAATTTTATATCGTGGTATTCTTTTGTTTGTTTTCATTTATGTGTACGCGCGATGTTAACAACTGAAGTTTTTTTAAAAACATATGACGTGTTTGAAACAAAATCCACTGCACAATTTAATGTCAAATATCAAATAAACGAAAAGTATAGATATTTAACATGGAGGAAAATTTAAATGATATATTGTTATGTAGATACTTAAATTAAAAATATTCCGACTTGAGTTTAGTATATTATTTGTAAGGTTGTATATATTCTAGTTTATATAGTTGTTAATTTATAGTACTTATATTCAAGTTTATTATAAGGTTTAGTTTTTAATTAGTTACGATTATTTCTCTATGTGTTTTATAAGTTGTTTTGAATAAAAATAGAATTTTATGTATCTTAAATTAAATACACACAGAAACACAAGCAATGGGAACACAATTTCTTTCATGATTTCACTAGACTGAACTGAAAATAATCGCACTCAGCCAGGGTTCTCTTATATTATCTTGATGTGAGTGAAATCAACGATGAAGTGTGGAGCCGATTAATGTACCACGTGCACATAATCAAGAATTGATATTACCAACTTATGCAGGTGCTAAATTAAGAGCATGTATGACAATTGTTATTTTGCAAAACAAAACTCGCACTAGGTTTTACTTATGTTTATGACGAAATTTTTGCCATTCAAATAAGTCAAAAGAAACAAAATTATATAATAGGTACTTACCTACTAGAAACCAAAACCATGATACTACCAATAATCTTATAAAAAAAATGTTACAGTATACAAGACCAAAACTTATAAATTAATATATCTAATAAACTTAAAGTCTTACTCATCTGCATAAATGTCTTACTCTCATTAAAATGATTTTGAAAAAAAATAAGCTTGCTCTACATACATACGTATATGAATTAAATACTCCTGTTCTTAGGAAACCTAAGCCTACATAATTGACTATAGGTCCCTACACCTATAATCACGTGGCTACCTCAGACCCACGACCGACCACCGTTTATCCAGCGAGCCAGTAACTCCCGCTCTGTTCCCACACCTCATTACATGCAAGTCTCGCGCGCGAAATTAATTAGATCACAAATATACAAGGCAAAGCAAAAAACACCGCGAAACTCTGTTTTTACGGCCGTGGGAAAATCAGTTATCGGACTGAAGTGGCATAGTACGAGTGAGGGTACAGATAATGTAACAGTTTGCCGGGATTTTGCCGAATTAGAGATGGGACTCACGTTCGAAATGTATATCGATGTTTGTTTTACTACGAAGATCCTAAATATAGAGCAAATCACATCTGGGAGCGTGGAAGAATCTATCGCGAATCGCGGAGCGTGGGAGCGCCGGTATGCTAAGCAGGTCATTGCTACCCCGTACCTGCGAGCCTGCCTCTACAGGGTGTTGGGAGATACACCATTATATCTTGGATTTGATAAGACTAGTGAGTAATTTCATGTCGATGAAAAGAGCAAAATATGCCATACCATCTTGAACTGGACAAGATATATATTTATCTTTTTATAGTCAAATTCAAACTCGTTTTAGTTTTTTAAAAAAGATACATTAAGTATTTGATGTACGAATTTTCTTTCTGGTTTGATTAGAATTTTGGTTTTTGTCACTTATTTACAAATTTTGGAATGCTTAAAGATAGCTTTTGCTGACTTGCCAATTCCGGTTCTAAAATTACCCCAAATATAAAACTGTTTAAACAATTTAAATAATTATGAGTTAATTTATTAAGTGCTAACCTGCACTATGGTTGTTTTAAATTAAACTTTTATTGGAAAATGAGCGAAAATAATCACGACCGGCAGGATTCGAACCTGCGTATTTCTGCTACCGTCAGAACGCCTTAACCACTAGGCTACGGTCTACTAACTGCCAGGCGCGAAAATCCACACCCATTTCCATACACTTCAGACTGATATTTTCGCTCATTTTCCAATAAAAGTTTAATTTAATTTAAATAATGCCTGTGTATTTATAAATACTCTTAGTTGACGTTGCAAACCACATTAAGTTAAAATATGATAAGGCCCATAATTCATTATAATTTAAAATGTTCATCTAATCATGACCTCAAATGGCATTTCTTCTTAATCATTATTTTTTTGTAACCGTATAAAATATACCTTTAAATGTTTTACGTGGCAATTTTTTAACTAATTAGGTATGATAAGTATTTTCTTTTTTCATACTTAATGAAGAGAAAATAAAAACACAAATTTAAAAATTACGTCAAAAATCATTAATTGTTTACCAATAACATTAAGCCGCGAACACCCTGTAGACAAGATCGAGATAAATCCAAGTTCAAGGCGCAAAATGTCCGCGAGAGTATACAAGGTTCCTCCCGGAGGACGTCCCAGTCGCCCACGGAGGACCAACTAAGGAGGACCAGACTAGAGAGGTCCTCATACCAAACGCAAAGAGAATATACGTGTAAAGAGATCCTTACCTTAACACTAAGGAGGATTTTCATGCCTAAAGTGTGACTTACGAAAAAGTTTTGATTGATTTTTTTAGAGAGGAAATAATATGTTGCTCATGTGGACTTCCTGTTTATTAACGTGAGTGTTTTATTTTTTTGTAAAAATATGAATATGTTCGTAAGATATAATTAATAAATTAATTAGAATTGTGTAATTGGCTTTTAATTAAAAAGTAAATTTTGGTGAATATTTTTTTTTATGATTGAACTTCATCTACTTTTTTACTTTTAATTCCTATAAATAAATTGATAAAGCTGGGAATGTGTTAATAAGTATACAGGGTTTTCAGCAAATAGTGACGGATTAAAAAATTTAACTGGAATTTGATATAGCCAATACCACATCCTTTATTAGAGGATGTGGAGCTTAAAATGCCTTACGATAGATAAATAAATAACCCAATTCTCAGAATCGTCTGATTTTGGTCCATAGATACCTATATTATTTTTTATGAGACCTTTTTCGGCATCACAAACCCTTTTATAATTACATTGTATGGATACAACTACCAGAATTATGATATGCCCTTTAATGGGAAAGGTCGAACCACTCTGTTACAGACTCACGATCCTTACCACAGTGATTCGCAATTTCTCACGCATACGGATATTCAGAAAAAACATAGTCAATAGTTAGCAAAAAACATTTTAAACGATGATAAAACTTACAACAAATTAAATAAACAGAATCACAAGTACGGCGTGACAAACGAAAGTACTTAATTAAATACAACTCACAAAAATGTTGCTTTTCTTTTTCCCAAAATTTTGCGTTGCGCTATCTTACATGCATACTTGTATCTACAATGTTCAATGTTCAATACCTAACATAGTAAAAGAAGGTCTTATTACAAACAAACAAACAAATTTTCTGCGATACAGATTAATTAGCAGTGCAACATGCGGCGAGCGCAGCGAACTGCCCGGCCTCCCACTCCCTGACCTTCCTCCAGGAGAGGCACCAGAGCCCATCCTGAGCTTCATGGAGAAGACCTACCACCCTGGAAGAGGCCGAGCCACCTTCGACGCAGGCTCCCCTCTACTCCTCACTCCGTACATTGAAGAGAATAAGTTGGAGGAAGCCAGGAAAGCTGCGTATGTGGACCCCGCATATCTGCTGCCTGATATGGACAGCTATGCTGGGTATTTGACGGTTAGTGGACGTAAAAACCTATAACCAAACCGTGTATCATCATTAAATTAGATAAAGATTACGAGGGTTGTGTTATTAAGAGTCTGGTCTTCGTTGTCATGGATTTGTGTCAAACACAAATCTCATATTTCAATCTATATTAAGTATTCCAAAATTGGGTTGAACATTTATTTCCAAATACTTACCAAAAAAATAATTCAACACCATATGTACCTGACCCAAGCAGCATTGTATCGGCAATGCGCTGACATATTACATTATATTGTAACCATTTAATCGAATAATTTTCCTTGATCATAATCTTCTTAACTAACGGTAAGGGTTAGAAATGCAAAGTTACGATCAAGGAAAATTTCCTAGGATTACACCTCACATACTAAGAAAGATAAAGATACACCTACTAAGGAAGCTACTCGTACGTTGACCTGCCTCAGGCTAGTTTCTAGTTAGACAGGATCTGTATTATGAATCCTCGATAATGGAGCAAAAACTAGTTCCACTAACGCCAGCTAGGATTCCAGTAGTAATGATAAAAACATCATAAAGGTGTCAATCAACCTTCGCCTCGCCATCAGCGAATCTGGCTCTGAGAGAGGTTTTCAAATTAATTGGATGTTTTATTATATTAAATTGATAGCTTTAGTAATTTGATTAATCTAACAAATTATGTTACTTCTTTTAAGGTTTATGACAGGAACATAGGGTAGGGTACATAGGGTTTATTTCTGTCATAAACTCATAAAAGCACTAATAGCAAACATGCAACATACCATTATCTTTTAACTTTACACCACTGTATCGTAAATGTATACCTAACTGATATTGAGTCAGGCGTTACTTTGAAAACTTTAGAAGAAATATGTAGTGTTGTTTCACAGCAATAACAGTACATACTTCATTGACATACTTACATATTTTCTTCATAGGTACCATTTAATACTATGGTATGGTTTAATAATAAACTGGCACGCAACTGGCACATTCAAAGAGAGACTTATACCCAGCAGTGGGATAGCGAAGGCTGTGGATGATGATGATGGTTCAATAAAAACTGACAGCGCCCTACATTTAGACTGGCCTGTAAGCTTAGTTGGTAGTGGCTCTGCCTTCTAATCTAGGGGTTGCGGGTTCGATTCCTGTGTGACACAAGTATTGATCAATTAAAAAAAAAACTTGTGTTGAGTCTGGTCGTTTATGTGTAGGTATAATACGTATGTATTTACAAAAGAAAAATATATAAGTATTAAATCCGTTATCTAGTACCCACGACACAAGCGTTTGCTTAGTGTGAGGCTAGATGGCGCTGTGTGCAATGTCCCGGAATAACTATTTATATATATTATTTACATTTTTGCTAGGTATATTCATATTTCATATTTCACTCCAGGTGAACAAAGAATACAACGCCAACCTGTGGTTCTGGTACTTCCCGGTGGCAGACCGGGCGGTGGAAGACACCCCCTGGATCATCTGGCTGCAGGGCGGGCCCGGCGCCTCCTCGCTCTACGGCCTCTTCACGGAGATAGGGCCCTTCTTCGTCACGGAGGATAACAACTTGGAAGGTGAGTGAACTGGTACTAATACTTAACAAAATCTGTATACTGAAACTTTGGAGAAATATGTAGTGTTTTTCTGCTGCGACTGCTCCTTAACCGATATCAAACAACAAACTTGATGGTTTTTAGGTGTGTTCCTCCATATACTACCGCCACACCTCACCTCCTAACCAACGCGGCCTCCGTGGATCTCGAGATCTTACCAACACCGCACCTTGTGTCTTGAAGCTTTGTTGTTCTCTTTCGGCAAGATATTCTGGTCGACACGTGTTTCGCCTCTCCACGAGGCATCCTCAGGACTCGTGTTGACTCTTCGAACGTCGGATGCAGGAAGTAACGCCTGATTCAATATCTTAAAATCTGTATATCTATCTATCTATATCTCTCTCTCTCTCTTTGAGTCGTATTTCCTCATGACTGAGGGTCGTGACTCCCCCGCAGAATTAATTCGTCAGGGGAGTTTTCTTGGGCAGATACATCGTGGTGGGCGCCCAGGTCCTTCCACGGAAGACACATGTCCTCGGATATTGTTGTCCTCAAACATGTCGGTTTCCTCAAGATGTTTTCCTTCACCGTTAAGCGAATGCAAATCCACACATAACTTGAAAATACAAGTCATTGGTGTAGGGCGGATTCGAACCAGGGTGCGTCTGGATGAAAAGCAGACACTGGAACCGCTGAGCCACACTCGCTTTTTAAATCTATCTATATACTCATACATATATAACACTCAAAGGTGACTGAGTGACTGATATAGTGATCCATCAACGCACAGCCGAAACCACTAGACGAATTGAGCTGATTTTTGGAACGAAGGTAGATGTTATGACGTAGGCATCCACAAAGAAAGGATTTTTGGAAATGCCACTAGGGGTGAAATAGGGGATGCCAGTTTTACTTCTTAATGCGAGCGAAGCCGCGAGTACCCATTAGTATTCTATAAAATTTATTGATCTGAACTTGATACATCTAGACGCATTGGACTAAGTCTGTAAGGCTTGTACTTATGCTATATAAATAAATCCAAAAAAATAACCAACCTAATGTATTTTTCTTGCGCAGAAATCCAGCACTCGTGGGGCAAGAACCACTCGCTGCTGTTTATCGACAACCCCGTGGGAACTGGGTTCAGCTTCACAGAGGATGATCGCGGCTATGCTACTAATCAAACCACGGTAATAAAATAACTTTTATACATATAAATCTTTTCCAGAAATCATGTAAAAGTAAAGTTTTGGTACATACAGACGAAGCTAATAAAAGCCTTAGAAGGTTTTGTCTAAATTTCTAGCCCCTTTCCTTGTTTTTGGTAAAACGTAGGTAAGTATCACGATGTCTTAAGCTAAATTAATATCACTTGAACTATTTCCTATTCTTAACTATACCTCGACCAACCACTAATCCTTCAAACTCCCCCTAGATCGGTGAGAACCTGTACACCGCCCTGCAGCAGTTCCTGACCCTATTCCCCGAGCTCCGCAAGGCGCCGCTCACCGTGGCTGGCGAGTCGTACGCCGGCAAGCACATACCCTCGCTCGGGGTGCAGATCCTGTGGCACAGGCAGGAGGATGAGCCTATTAATCTACAGGTAAGTCAATCTATATAAATAAAACTCAAAGGTGACTGACTGACATAATGATCTATCAACGCACAGCCCAAACCACTGGACGGATCGGGCTGAAGTTTGAAGGGCTGAAATTTGGTATGTAGGTAGATCTTGTGACGTGGCATCCGCTACGAAAGGATTTTTGGAAATGCCACTTTTAAAGGGGTAAAATAGGGGATGCAAGTTTTGCGAGCATTCACTAGTACTGCATAAAACGCTAAGTTTCCAAGCCTGGTCCAAGCGGTACCTACGCATCTTACATACTTATCTCCTGATTCTTAGATGACAGACTAACTTCTTCATCGTACGCTCTTGAAATCATCATTCTTAAAATACGAGTGAATTTGACTTCATTATAAATTTCTTAATTTAATTGCCTGTAGACATACTCTACTCTCTGAAAAAGCACTACTTTGAGGTAACCTGTTAATCGAATGCCAAAATAATACTTCAAAAAAAATCTCATATCACAACAATTGCAATTTCACTCCAGGGTCTAGCCATCGGCAACGGTTTCATCGACCCGCTCACGCTGCAGCGGTACAGCCACTTCGTGCGGGAGGTGGGGCTGCTGGACGACACGTCAGCAGACGCCATGAACCACCTGGAGACTGCCGTCGTGCAGTTCATCAAGGATGGGGAGATGATCAAGGCTTATGCTGTGAGTTTTATTAAAACGTTCATAATTTTATTACAGTTCACTTGTATTTTTTGTTTGTATACGATTCAGAACATGTACACAGTACAATCGTACATAGTTGCATCTTGAGAAAATCACATTTTGTAAAATTATTATTTAAAAAAAAACTAAACATGTTGAACCACAGCACGAAAAACAACAGGGCCAGACGGCGGCGTGTCGATTCCTTGTTCTGTGATCATTATTTGAACAATGTTGAGGAAGACTAAAAGCGCCATCTGTTTACAGTATTACAACTTACTCCTCCAACTGCTGCTAACCAAATCGAAGCTATCAAACCTGTACAACTTCCTGCAAGACGACATCGAGCTGGACGGCGCCTACCTGGACTTCATCCAGCGGGAGTCGGTGAGAAAGGCGCTGCATGTTGGCAACACTGAGTTCACCTCCATCGGGGTGGTGTACAGGAGGCTGGTGCCCGACTTCATGGGGAGCGCCAAGATGTGGCTCGAGGAGCTGCTAGAAAATTATAGGGTGATGCTCTATAAGTGAGTATACTTACTAATCATAAACTCCGACGTCCTATATATACTCGTATATATCAGTGTGGGCCAGTTATATATACAATATACATACATACATATTGTATACATCCTATTATATATATAAGTCGCAAAAGTTTGTAATGCAGATTAATACTTACTTACCAACACCAACAATTAAAAATATTTTTAGTCCATAGAACAGGCATGGAAAGTGTAGAAAATCATTACAACTAGTGCTTACGGCAAAGAAAAGCCTAAGTCAGGATCCTATATACATCCGTCACTTCGTAGCGATGTGAAAGCGGAGAGTAACATACACTTTGCCTCTTGTCCCCTCCTTGTCTTGTCACTCTTGTCTTGTCGCATGTTTTTTGTTTTGTCTGTTGTGGTATGATAATAGGTATTTTTCCCAGCGGGCACCTGGACATCATAGTGGCGTACCACCCATCCGTGAACACGTACAACTCGCTGTCATTCTCCGGGACACACGACTTCAAGCACGGACAGAGGAAACCTTGGTACCATGATGGAGAGCTCGCTGGGTGAGAAATATATACCTACATTGATTTCTCTATTAGATAAAAAAACTTAAGAATTAGTTAATTATTTTAGGCGGTACTGAGGATAAGTTCATATTTGACTGTGCTGCGTCTAGGATGTACCTAAACATAGCTCTAGATTTAACAACTACCAAACCATAGTTTTAATTTCATTAGGTATTTAACAATCTCACCTGATTTAATTCATCATTCATACATATAAAACCATCACATTCCTTTATTCATTGTAAGGGGTTGTGAAGAGGTAAGGGGAAAGGGATATTATTGTAATAATTCAAACTTCCAATAATGTCTTCAGGAACATTCAAAACTTATCGAAGTTACGCAATGCACACGTACCTACCTACCACGGTTGTAGACTAGATTACCCACCGCTGTAACTTTTATAAACATCAAGTTTTATTTCGTCCCCAGCTACTTTTTTTTTTTTTTTTTTTTTTTTTTTTGACCCAGGAAAACCTTTTAAAAGTACCACTCGACCCCGGGGAGGGCGAGTGGTTATGTGGGAGTCTCCGCCAGAAGGCCGGCATACCCACTAAAAACCTGGGGTGTTCCACCTCTGCATCGCGATCAGGGCCCCGAGAGTGCGATGCATGCGTCCGCAGCCCTGGCGATGCTGGCCCGGAATCAGGCCCCGTCTCGGTGAGCTTTTGCTCGACCATCTAATGGACGACGTGTCGGAACACGGGACACGTCGTGCATCCTGTGGGGACACAGTCCTAAGGGCAACAGGTTCCCCGACCTGCCGCCCGGAGTCCCCTTTACGGAGGTCGGCGGTCGTGCGCCAAGCGCCGCCCTCCAACGCGCCTCCTGCGCAGGGAGTTTGGCTCCGCAAACCTCTCCCGCGCGCGCTCCGCCTCCTCCTTCAGTGCGAGAACTTCTTCGCAGAAGTCTCGCACCGCGTCCCAACCAACGTCGCTCTCGGCCATCGCTTTCGCAACGGCCGGGAGCGACAGCCTCCGGTCTATGGCAGCCACAAGCCGCGCCCTCTGTTCCTCCCACGCCGAGCACTCCGCGAGGGTGTGCTCCGCCGTGTCCTCCGGGTCCCCGCAATGGTGACAGGCTGGTGTCTCCTCCCTCTGCACAACCCCGAACAGGAATCGGCCAAAACAGCCATGGCCTGTCAGGAGCTGCGTGACACGGAAGGAGAGAGACCCGTGCTGCCTCGTCAACCACTGCACGAGGACAGGGCGGATTGCCTCCACCGTCCGCACACCCGCGGTAGGCTCTTCGAGCCGCCGCTGCCACCTTTCGATGGCATCGTCCCGGGCTTGCTGCCGTAAGCGCCGCACCTCCACGGGCAGGGGGTACTCACCTCGCTGCTTGGCTGCCGCTAGCACCCGGTATATCCGGGCCATCATTTCGGCGTCTATGTCCCATGGGACAGAGCCTGCCAACGCGCAGGCCGCCTCGTAGGAGACGGTCCTGTAGGCTCTTGCCGCCCTGATGGCCATGAGCCGCTGTGGCCGCCGAAGAAGCCGAATATTTTCGGTTTTCAGGGCCTCCGCCCATATGGGTGACCCGTACAGCGCCATCGATCGTACCACCCCTGTATAGAGGCGGCGGCACGCGACGCTAGGCCCACCCAAGTTCGGCAGGAGGCTGCCGAGGGCAGCGGCTGCCTTTGTCAGCCTCGGGGCCAGGCGGCGGAAATGCTCCCGGAAATTCCATCGGCTGTCGAGGACAAGTCCCAGGTACTTCATCGTACCTCCGACGCCGATGGTAGCACCTCCCACCACCAACTCCGCCCCCGCAGGAGGTCCGTTCCGAGGGCCGTGAAAACACAACGCCTCGGACTTTTCGAGGGCCACCCGCAGGCCAAGGCGCCTGATGCGCGCCACCACATTCCCAACACCCGCCGTTGCTAGTTGCGCGGTCCTCCGGTGGTCTCGGCCTCGCGCCAACACTAGGGTGTCGTCGGCGTAACACACCAAGCTGACCCCCCTCAGGCTGCCACCACGGAGAACCCAGTCGTAGCCGATGTTCCAGAGCAGGGGCCCGAGTACAGAACCCTGCGGAACACCGCAAGACATTTGCCACCTGCCCCACTCGCCCCTCATCGGATAGACAATAAATCTATCCGAGAGGTAGTCCGCGAGGATCCGGCGCAGGTAGGCGGGAACCCCATGGTACCGCAGCGCCTCCTTGATGCAGCTCCAGGGGAGGGTATTGAAGGCGTTGGCGATGTCTAAAGACACCGCCAAGACGACCTCCCCCTGGGACACCGCATCTTCCGCTAGGGCCCTCACCATCGATATGGCATCGATGGTGGACCTGCCCCTGCGGAAGCCGAACTGGCAGTCAGCCAGATCCGGCCCGACACGTTCCAGGTGCTGGCTAAGGCGCGCCGCGATGACCCGCTCCAGCAGCTTGCCCGATTCGTCCAATAAAACGATCGGGCGGTACCCGCCGGGTGAGTCCGCGGGCCTTCCCTCCTTGCGCAGCAGCACCAGGCGCCCGGTTTTCCACTGCCGTGGAAATCGCCCACTCCGGAAACACTCCGTGAGGAGGTTTCGGAAGCGCTGGCCCAGAGCCTCCAACGCTAGCACCCAGGCCCGTCCGGGGATCCCGTCAGGACCAGGGGCCCTGTTTTTGGCCCTGAGCCTGTGGATGGCCGCCGCAAGCTCACCCTCGGACACCTGCGGCACCTCCGCTTCCTCCTCCTGAGCCTCACCGCTCCCCGATGTTGGTGGCATGACCGGTGTGGCATGGTCCCCCACGCGCGGGAACAACGCACCCACCACTGTCTCCACGAACTGCGGCTGCATAGACGCAGTCAGTGGTGGCGCCCACGCGCGGAGCCTGCCCCGGACCATTTTGTATGGCCGGCCCCACGGATCGCGGTCTAGCTCTTGGAGCATCTCCTCACGAGCCCCCTCTCTCGCCTCCAGGATCGCCGCTTTGTAAGCGGTCTGCGCGACTCTGTACAACGCGTACAACTCCGCCTCCTCAGTCTCCACTCGCCGCCGCCGTCTGCGATAACGCGTGTACCGGCGCCTTGCCCTCACACATTCCTCGCGGAACTGTGTGAGTCCGGCATTCCACCAGTACACGTTGCGACGGGGCGGCAGAGCCTTGACGCGAGGCATGCACGCGTCGCACACCTCCACGAGCGCTACGCAGAACCACTCGGCTTCGGTGTCTACGTCCATTGGGCCCTCTGGCGCCCGGGACCACGATTTGACGAGGGCCGCTTCGACGGCCATCTCGCAGTCCATCCGCTTGAGGGCCCACCGCGGCGAGTTCTCCCTCACAGGGATCATCGTGCTTGCTGGGAGAGGCAGGTCGTACCGGATATACCTGTGATCTGACAGGTTCTCCTCATCCGCCAGCACCTCCCAGTTTTGCATACGGCGCGCGAGCGAAGGGCAAGCGAACGTCAAGTCCACTATGGAGTTGCCCTGTGGTCGCACACACGTATGCACGCTCCCCCTGTTCAAAAGAACCAGGCCCGTTGCCCTCAGCCATTCCTCCAACGCCTCACCCTTGGCGTTAGTGGTGCGAGAACCCCACATCACCGAATGGGCGTTGAAGTCACCCGCGACGAGGACCTGGGAGCGGTGGCACTGGTGCACGAGGGACTCCAAACTTGTGAGCCAGGCCTCATACTCAGCACGAGTCTTGTTGGGGGATATGTAAACGCCCACAAAGGCCATACCCCCCGCAAAGACAGCCACCCAGCCATTGCCCTTCTGCACCCTTTCTACTGGGGGACACCCAGCAGAAGTTACAGTGACAACGGCTGCCACTCCGTCAACGTCCCCAGCCCAGTTGCTCTGAGGGGAGACGAAGTATGGCTCCGCCAGAATCCCAACCGAGATGGAATGCTGCGCCATGTTCTGCATCAGAAGATGCTGAGCAGTGGCGCAGTGGTTGAGGTTCACCTGCAGAATGCGCAGAGCCATACTATGCCGGATCGGTCGACATCCCCTCGGCCCCAGCGACTGGGAGAGTCGGAGGCAGCTGGGTCACGGCCACAGCAGCCCTCGTCCTCGTCTTCCCTTTGGGGGCCTTACAGGCCCGCCCTCCAGCACGATGATCTGCCGTCTTGCCCGCATCTGCACATACTGAGCAGTGTGGAGCCGCCGAGCAGTCCGCAGACTTATGGCCGAGCTGGCCGCACCGGTAGCACTGGCTACTGCGGTCCACCGCTGAGCCGCACTGTTCCCGGACGTGCCCCAACTCGAGGCACCGGAAGCAGCGCAGTGGCCTCTGGTCCAGCAGCTTCACCTGCGCGGAGACCCAGCCGACCAGAAGTCTGCCACCTGTCACCTTCTTTGCGGCTGTCACCGGGCAGCGCACCAAGCACGTTCCGAGCCCAGCCGCATTGAGCCGGATCACTCCGACCTTTACAGCGTCGGCCGTGCAGCCCCCAGCGCGCGCCACGGCAGCCGCAACCTCCGTCTCGGTCACGGAATCATCCAGCCCACTGATGCGCACCTCCACGCTTTTAGTGGGTCTGGAGATCCGGACCTCATCCTCCTTGAAGACTGACCCCAGCTTTTCAGCTAGGAGGTCAGCCTTCTCGGCGCTTGCTGCGCCAGGCACCTCAAATATCCTGGCCCCCGTTACCGCTCTGCGGCAACGGAGAGCCGGGATGCCCAGGTCCTCTATGTCGAACCTGGACTTCGCCTCAGCTATGGCCGCCTTATAGGTTAGGCCCTTCTTTGCCGCCTCGGGCTGGATGGTCAAGACCACCGCCGCTGTTCGAGGGACTCGCAACTTCGGCTTGACCAACCTCTGTGCCGCCGGGGCAGGATTTGGGGCCGGCCTAACCGCACCCTGACGGGCGCCCCTTGGTTGGGGCGGTGCCACAGTTGCGGTCTTTTTGCCAGCTTTCTTGGCGCCCTTCTTCACCACCGTCACCCAGTCGTTGGCTACTGGGGGTGGCGCCGGTGCCTGGACTACCACCACTGGAGGCGGAGCAGCCGCAGACTTTTTCCCCTTGCCCTTTCCTTTGCCCTTGGGCTGGGCTGGGCTTGGGGCTGCATCTTTGGAACCGGAGGGTCCCAGCTCCGGTGTCGCGGTCTTAATGAAGTCTTTTCTGAGGTTCAGGACCTCAGAGGACTTCAAAGCCGCGGCAGCTGCCGCCCTCCGTTCCGCAGCCAGTGGTGGCCGCACGCGCTTGGCTGGAAGGAGGCGCTCCTCTATCGTCTCCATCCGCGCGCTGATGACGTCACCTACTTGGCGTAGGATTGACGCCGTCAGTTCCTCTCCAAGGGCGGTCTGGGTTCCGGAGGGTAGGACTTCGCTGCGCATTTCCTTTCGGAACTCGGCGCGCATCTCTGCCATCTCCTTCCGCAGACCGCCAAGCTCTTGCTGTAGGCGCACATTCGCTGCCTGCAGCCGCCTGGTCTCTTCCGTGGCGGTCCGAGTGCCTAAGTGCTCCACCACACTTTTCAGGGCCACAACCGCCTCTTTCAGGGCCTTTTGGTATGTGCCCTTCAGGTTCCTTGACTTTTTGCCCACCATTTCGATGGTGGCCAAAGAAGCCAACGCCTTCTTCTCGAGCTGGTGGGCCAGCTCGTCCTCGTCGTCTTCAGTACACGACTCGGATAGCCGGGTCCCAACCAAAGGCCCACCGATCCCAAGGTGCAACTGAGCAACCTCTTGCTCAGCCTTAAGATCGGCTTCAGCCCGCTTTGCCGCCATCATCTCCCTTTTTGTCTGGGCTAGGCTATATTCGCCTATGATGGGCGACCGGCTTCGGCCCCTCCTTTTAGAGGCCGTGGCCTCTGGTTCCGCGAGGAGACCAGCTGGTCCTTCGCACTCCTTCCGTTTGCGCGATAGGGCTCCATCGCGCGCCGACAATGTGCTCCTTACGGAGCACATTGACGTGACGGAGGAATCCGATTCCTCCGCCCCTAGGTCACCAGATCCTTCTCCTTCTTTTCTCCTTTCGTTCGTCGTAGATTTTTTATTTTTTAAGTAATCCATGTTGTTCCCACGAGTGTGGGGGAAAAATTCAGTCATACCGGGCGGTGCCCCCTGCACCCGGTAAACCCTATTTACTCCGGAGGTCGGGCGGTATCCGGAGGTGACCTCTAACTGGCTAAAACATCGTCTTCAGCCACCAATGGGCGCCGCGACGGGGATAGGTCGACCCGTGCGACTTTGACGGATTTTTTAGAGTGGTTTACTCCACGCGGGCCAGCCAATCAAGGCAAGCCCCTCACCAGCACGGCGAGTCGGCCGACGGTGACCTAAGTCTGTCCGGGGGACCGTGAGTTAACACAGCCCTCCGAACCCGCCGCCCCTCGTCCCGCATCGTCGCTACTCAGCATAAGGCCGACACGCCGACCGGGACTCTACTTCAACCGATGCCTCGCGGCATCCTCCACCACAACCACGTCCCGCGTTGCCGCTACTCGGCATAAGGCCGAGACGCCGACCGGGACACCGACACCCTTCACCTCTCGGCGAACTCCTCGAGCTCACGAAGAGCAACCAGCTCAGCCTACACCGCGAGGTGCGGCGAGCTCCACACCTCGGGCCCTACAACCAGCCCTCTCGAAGGGGAGGTATAGGCGAGGGCCCCCACTCGATCGAACGTTTGGACACAGGCTAGCAAGATCCACCGGAAGGTGGAAGTTACTAGCCTGTGGACGGGGTGCACCAGGTTTCCCCAACTAACCCAAAATCCCCATATGGAGAGATGAAATTAGTTGGGCTTACCCAACGTGAAGGTAGTCCGATCATCGCACCCCAGTCCGATCATCGCACCCCTGTCCGATCATCGCACCCCAGTCCGATCATCGCACCCCTGTCCGATCATCGCACCCCTGTCCGATCATCGCACCCCAGTCCGATCATCGCACCCCAGTCCGATCATCGCACCCCAGTCCGATCATCGCACCCCTAGTCCGATCATCGCACCCCTCCGATCATCGCACCCCGTCCGATCATCGCACCCCGTCCGATCATCGCACCCCAAGCTACTACCGCGAAGCTGCCAACCTGACTGAAGTAATGATCCGCGGCGCGGGCCACATGGTGCCGGCAGACAAGCCCGCAGCCTCCCTCGGCCTCATCTCGGCCTTCGCCCGCGGCATCTCCCTCGAACAAGACACTGGCAACCTCGTCCAGCAGCAAAAAAACTCGCCCTGACGCAAGCAACTGCCTCCAATCTAATATGTGCTTGTATCGTCAATATGCTCTTACTGTACCTTGAATTTTTTAGTTTAAACTAAGGAAATAAAGAATGATTAAGAAATAAGTATATGTTTACAATTTCTGTATAGAAATAGACAGCCAAAGAAAACATGGATATGAATTCGTCCACCAGAAAAACACTCGCCTCGACACAAAGTCATCATACATACTTCGTTGTCGTCATCATTGTAGAAATACATATTTTCCTGCTTTATTTACGAAACTAACTAACTAATATTTACATATATTCCACAAATATATACAAAAAAGACTTAAACATTCAGAAGAACTTACATAAAACAAATATTTAAAAAAAAAACATCACACCGTCCATAATATTGTCGCTGTGCGGTAGGGATCCCAGGATGCAGCTGGCAGTGGTGGCAATATTGTATACAATTGTACATATTGTGTAATATTGTAGAATAGATTTATTCGATTTGATTATGTAGTTTGAATAATTTTACTTTCGCGGTAAAAAGTTTGCCGCTATATTGCCAGCAGAGATATTTCAGGATTGTAAATAATTAAAGCGTCATCTAGTGTCGAGTAGTATTAACTTAAGTAGATTATTCACTACACATGCCAAATTGACATTGACAGCTGTATGAAAAATGACATCTGTAACCATAGACAAATTCAACCAACATACATGGCAACTTTATTTTGGTTGGTGACGTTTTCTAAGTGCGACGGGCGACAATTTATCGAAAATAAAAAGGAAAATCCAAATAAAGTCCCTGGAATTGATTAATATCTCAATTTTCCTCTTCGATTATGTGGATTGTGGCTAGTAAACAAGTTACCACGCGATAGTTATTTGGTAAAAACTGTGGAAGTGTTGAAGTTACACATCATGTCTTTACATTTTTATGTAGTTTGCGCATTGCTGTTTATAACGCCTATTAGAGCATTTTATTTGCCGGGTTTAGCGCCTGTGAACTATTGTAAAGCCGGCGAAGACAATGGAAAATCGTGCAAAGTAAGTATTCTATCTTTACATTTAAATTGCATGTACCTAGCACTGACTCATAAAAATTTGTTGGGAGTTGAAATTGACGTGTAAGAAAACACCGCCTGCTCACAGCCGGATATCTCGCTCTGGCTTAAAGTTAACTATTTATTTACTGAAGTTGATCGCCTATTCTAGCATAGAGTGGTAGCTGCTATCAGCTGAATGTTCTGAAATCCTTGCACAGCATTTTGTAACAGCTGAGGAATAACATTATTATTAGATGTAAACCTAATCTCCTTTTTTCTTTTCAGAATGTGATCCCCCTGTATGTTAATAGATTAAACACAGAAGAGTCTGTTATTCCCTTTGAATATCACCATTTTGACTTCTGTACCACTGACGAAAGCCAATCTCCTGTCGAGAATCTCGGCCAGGTAGTATTTGGCGAGAGAATACGACCAAGCCCTTATAAGATCAACTTCTTGGAGAATGTCACTTGTCGGAAACTATGCACTAAGGAGTACTCGCCGTCAGGCACTGATTCTATGAAAAAGCTGAACTTGTTGAAAATGGGAATGGCTCTGTATTACCAGCACCACTGGATCATAGACAACATGCCGGTGACCTGGTGCTACCTGGTCAATGAAGGAGGCAAGACTTACTGCAGCACCGGCTTCCCCATGGGCTGCCAAGTCAGAAGAGATATGGTGAGATTATAAAAGACATGTTGTGACTAGATTTCATTTGATATTTTGCTTGTGTACCATTTCATTATGCCATAACCTTTGAAAACTTACCATGTTGACAGTAATAAAGAGGAGACACTGGTAAAAGATAACATCATACATTTTTATCACAACATTATAGCCAACCATTTTTAATTTTTTTAGCTTGAAGAAGTATTACAAAGATTACAAAAGTATGAAAATGAGGTAATTTTATTTTAATAGTTATGTTAGAGCAAGAAATGTACAGGAGTTATCAGCAAGTTTTATGTATCAACCTTGGTTTTATACATTACATTCAAAGTGGCTTATGTACTGATAAACTACTATTATAACTGCTGGTTAATTACAAGAATATAGTTTTTCCTATTACCTAAACTTAAGTTGCCTGTAAATTTTTAAAAATTATAAAGTAAAACTTCTAAAAATATGGTATACCTACCTGCTGTGAATATGTACCTGAGTTATTTTTTATTTATTACTTTTAGCATTGTTTAGACAATTTATATTTCAATGCTGTTATCACCATACATCTGTGTAAACCTGCACTTAATTTTACATCACTCTGTTTATCATGTAAATACATTTTTGTTTATATATGTATGTAAAGAAAAATTACTTATACCTTACTTGACAAATGCAAATCATTTGTGTGTAGAATATGTGTAAAATAACAATAGATAGATAGACAAGTTGGCATGGTACAGCCGAGCTGTACTAGGAAGGGATTCCCAAAAATGAAACATTTTTATAGGAACCAAGGATGTTTATTCGCCTTCATGGCTATGCTAACACTAACTTACAAAACAATACTTAAAATGAAACTTAGTTACAATACTACCTACACACAAAAAAGGGTTGACATGCACATGTGCGGGTAGGGATCGGACTGTGCTGCAGCACACTGGAGCCGTCTCCAGTATTGATGCAAAAAAACATTGGTTATTGCAGATGGCAGAACATAACTAGATACATTGTTTTTGTTTATCTGCCACATCTTACACCTTTAACATATATAATGCACAAATGTCATAAATTAATTACAGTCTTTTTGGCTGTCATATGCAAGTTAAAATTATACAGAGTGTGATCAGTACTTTATTTACTGATAAAATAGTCATGTTTCTGATTCTGATATAGTTTTATAATACCACTTGTTCTAGTATTTCAAGTTCTATGTAATCAAATATTGCCTTGTTAAAGAAATTCCTGTGCTCTAGGAAGTCATGCATTTACAGTGACCTATTTTATAGTTTCTTGAATCACATAATACTTGTGGTAAATTTTTGTGTACCAATTGGTAACTTGATATATTTTTTTTCAGGACACTTGCACCCCCATAGTGAATATCAACCCCACCCAAGTGGGTGCTTACTATCTGTTCAACCATGTGGACATTGAGATCACATACCACAGTGGGGGGGATGAAGAGTGGGCGGTTGGCTTCGGAGACAATGGTGGTAGGATCATCTCTGCTAAGGTTGGTGCAATTATATTTCTTATAGGACTTTATTGCCACAGATATTTATGACCTGAAAAAATGAGGCAACTGTAAAAGTCATCATCATCATCATCGGCCTATCTTATATTCGTCCACTGTTGGACACAGGCCTCTCCCAATGATCGCCACACTGCACGGTCTCCTGCTTTACGCATCCAGTGCTTCCCAGCCACCTTCCTCAGGTCGTAAAAGTATGTCTATCCCAATGGAATTCCCATGTATGAATAATTATGTAACCTTTATAATACAGACGAATTTTAAATTGTTTCTACTTTATTTACCTGTCATTAAAAATACACTGTTGTAACAGTATCCAGCAATATAATTAGATTTGATACATGGATTATATTGATATGACACATGGCACTTAATATTATCAGCTTTGGCACTATTTCCAAGTTGAATCGTCCCAGTCTTTTAATTGACAAAACTGTTACTTGTTGAGATAACAACTTTAGGTGTGGTTGCTTCATATCAGGCTTTTCCAAGTAAAGTGTGTGTGATATGCTTACAGATTTATTTTATTAATACTAGCTGTGTTACTTGCGTTAATCTTATGATGGTACCTTAAATTTAATTTATTTCCTACTGAATTCATACAGGAAAAACATATTGATAAGGGATAACATATAGCAAAATGGGAAGTTTAGTTACTTTAATAAACTAGTTTTGGATAACATCTATAGTCAAGTACATATATGTTGCATCTTCCATTGAACATGTTTACAAATACTCACAATAGCGGTATGTAAATGTGAATGCTTGTTATACATATACCTACACATGTGTTAGCAACAGCTGTGTGTGGAAAATTGCTTTATAGCACACCATACAATGCTAAACAAACAGTAAAGTACATGCGGCCGACCATAAATGTGATGTTATCTTACTATCACTAACTGTACTGCCTATTTGGAAAGGGAAAGCTTATGGAAAATGGACATTGTACCCAGTTTGTTGTACAATAAATGTAGGCATTGGATGAATGGATTCACTGCTATGCCTCCCTGAATTTTTGTCTTTCAGAGTATGATTGAATACTTTTAAAGAACTTGCCTACAAAATTAATATACCTAGCAATGTTTTTCTAGTTTTCGCTCCTTGCCCAATATGAAAACCCCATTTATTTTCACATGTAAATTGACGAGTTTCAAATACACACACTCCACAGTACACCTACTCGTACGAACACCCGTCGCGTCATCTGTATAGTGTGATTATACAAGATTTGATTTTCACAACATAAAAAATACACTATGAGTAACTGTTATCTAATGCCCCAGATCAAGCCGGCCAGCATCAAGCACCCGAGCCCCGACAGCCTGAACTGCGACGCGCGTGGCACCCCGCTCGAAGTCCCGGCCAGCCTGGACTCCCCCTTCTCCGTCACGTACTCGTACCGCGTCACCTTCATTAAGAACAACACCATCAAGTGGTCCTCCCGCTGGGACTACATCCTCGAGTCCATGCCGCAGACTAACATCCAGTGGTTCTCTATCCTCAACTCGCTGGTGATCGTCCTCTTCCTCAGTGGAATGGTCGCCATGATCCTGCTGAGAACGCTGCATAAAGACATCGCGAGGTACAACCAGATGGAATGTGGGGAAGATGCTCAGGTTAGTATTATTTGATTAGATAGTCAAAGATATCTATACATATCATTACATACTAATGTATCTTATCAGGCATTTTAGGTGACAGATAATTTGGCTGTCAAATTATATAGGTCCGTAAAATATGAGGATGTGGTAAAAGTGATTATCATCCGCAATACCTACCCTAGTTTTAATTACCTATATTTCTTCTTTCAGTTTGGGTTTAACATATTAATCGGCATTTATTCTGTAATTTCAAAGACTTAATAACAAACACAAGAGAAATTACACACATATCGTAAAAGCAAAAGCGTTTGTCATTGTGTCACGCATCAGTTGACCTGAGTATAGTTATTTTTATCTAACAGCGTCTGAAAACGTTCCGAAATCATTGTTTTGAAAAGTCCGTTCGCTTTTCACAATAAAAGTGAAACCGCAGCATACTACTAGTGTTTATTATCTTCTACTTTTGTTCTGGCGTCTGCCTATTTGTATAGAACATGAATCTAACATACAATAAATAAATATTCTGGGACATTGCACACAGCGCCATCTAGCCCAATGTGTGCAGAATGCTAATGATTTCGTTACTTAGTCTAATAGAGGACTATTGTTATCAGCTGATTGCAAGTCAACTCGCGTTAATAACCCTTCCCTTGTGATTATGAATGAACAACGTATTGTATGTAAGGGTTTGTGATATTACTCTACTGACTGAGTAAAGCAGTCTTATAGTATTTTAGCTTTGTATGTACAGATGTAAGTATATTTACGTAAAGTCTTTTTGTCACGTCATAAATAAACATTTCAGGACATATCAGCCCCATACTAAGCTTACGATTGTATCTTGGGTACTAGAAACGGATATTATACATATGTACATGTATACTTATCTTTTGTAAATACATAACGACCAGTGTCGACACAAGTAATTACAAATTTTAATATTCATAATTACTTGTGTTGTGCGGAAATACATATGTTAACTAGACGGTTTTCACTCACGTGTAATTTGCGTATGTTGTTTACGCGTTTCGGATGTTATGACATCCATCTTCAGAACGTATGTTCTCGGACCGCGGCAGCACGCAGACAGCATTCGTTCTGAAGATGGATGTCATAACATCCGAAACGCGTAAACAACATACGCGAATTACACGTGAGTGAAAGCCGTTTAGTTAACATATTGATAAAATGTCGCACGAAAGTTTTAATGCTTTATATTGTAATACATGTTTCTTGGTGTTTCCAGGAGGAGTTTGGTTGGAAGCTGGTGCACGGCGACGTGTTCCGCCCCCCGCGCCGCGGCATGCTGCTCGCTGTCTTCCTCGGCTCCGGCTCGCAGGTACTGATTCATATTTACACAACTAGCAATATACAGAAATGGAAGGCGCACCACAATTTATGGAAAATTATGGAGCGCCGCAGCGCCTATTAGGTCCTGCAGTATTAGTTCAATTGTTCATTTACTGACAAACACACTGCTATGATCACGATATAAAGGCAAAATCAATGGTGATAACAACGCTAGAAACCGAGATATTAGTGAAAAACTTGTTCTCGTGCCCTTTGACCTTCAATAACTTACTCATCTTATTTTTTTTTCTGGGAGAATGGAGACAGACTTAAGGGTACAGAAATGAAGGTGTGTACATAGGTTTCAATATTGTCCTATGAAATGTATCAGAAAAATCCTTAAGTGACTCGTAACGTTTGAACATCGTTAGAACCAATAAAACTAACAGAATTTTTAAGACTACGAAGCTTGTCAATGAAATCTAGGCGCCGCCTCCATTTGCCTCTGAAATAAGAGGCTGTTATTTATCCTACATATTGAATATTCATAACATTCTTATACAAATAACTACCAACAATACAAACATGCGTGCAATTGGAGGACCTTGAGTGGATTGTGTAACGATATTAAACTGTCAAACCTAAGAAATATGCTCCATAACAAATTAACAGCTTATCAGCGTAGAAAATCTTATTGGCGGCTAATCTAGTGTAAATATTTATATGACCTATAAAGGATAAGCATAGATTATACTTTTTTACATCTTGAACTTTCAGAGAAGTTAAAAATCAATATAATATTTGACTGTCCTGTTAGCTTAGTTGGTAGTAGCTCTGCCTTCTAATCTAGTGGTTGCGGGTTGGATTACCGCGTGACACAAGTATTTATGCATTTTCAAATTTATAATTACTTGTGTTGAGTCTGGTCGTTTGTATGTATAATAAGTATGTATTTACAAAATAAAAGTATATAAGTATTATATCCGTTATCTAGTACCCACGACACAAGCGTTTGCTTAGTGTGGGGCTAGATGGCGATGTACCCGGAATATGATAAAATTATTATAAATAAAAAAAACCTTTGTAAGATGTAGTATGTTAGTATTGTATTGCTATGAATGTATTCTAGTCCAATTAACGTGGAATTTGACAAAAAACTTTTAGTAATGTCACTATCTTCCACATTCGTACCCCCCAGGTGTTCGGCATGACCCTGGTGACGCTTGCGTTCGCATGCCTCGGCTTCCTGTCCCCGGCCAACCGCGGCGCCCTGATGACGTGCGCGCTGGTCGCCTGGGTGCTGCTCGGGGCCAACGCCGGCTACGTCAGCGCCAGGATCTACAAGAGCTTCGGCGGCAGGCGCTGGAAGAGCAACATCCTGCTCACATCTATGGTCTGTCCCGGGTAAGTGATAGATACCTGTACCAAATCTAAATATATAAAACTCAAAGGTGACTGACTGACTGATATAGTGATATATCAACGCACAGCCCAAACCACTGGACGCATCGGGCTGAAATTTGGCGTGCAGGTAGATATTATGACGTAGGCATCCGCTAAGAAAGAATTTTTGGAAACGCCACTTTTAAAGGGGTGAAATAGAGGATGCAAGTTTTACTTCTTAATGCGAGCGAAGTCACGAGCACCCACTAGTCTAGAATAAGAATAAAAACCATTTATTGAAACAAGAAACCAAAAAAACACAAACAACCAAAAATATGTTATTACAAAATATGAATAAATTAAAAGCTTCAAGTCACAATCGGACCCCAACTCAGCATGTGCTGGATGTAATGCATTCAGCGCTGGTCTTCCGTTGGAACCGGCAGGTGACATCACGCACGTAAATAAAATGAACTAACTACTTATACTACTCGAAAACATTGTTATTATAAAGCGATGTTTTTTTATCACGAAATAGGCTTACGTTTGATTACAGCCTGCCTGATGTTAAGTACCAATGTAGTCTAAGATGTAGCACGCTTGCCTAGAAGAAACCTAAAATAAGTGATTATAAACAAGAAGCGCTAGTTGCATAATTAAAGAATGTATTTCCTAGCGATTACCAGACTTAATCGACTGTCGACGAAGTGTTGGATATTATAACCAATATCTATAAGTCATTTCTGTGTTCTTAGATTCTGTGTTGTTAAGATTTAAATCTTATGGCACTTCTGTGTGTACTAGTGGATGGCCGCGGCTTCGCTCGTATTATTTAAGGATAGAAAGTAGCCTATGACACTCCCAAGACCTCATACTACCTATACTATACCAAAAATTATGATGATCCGTTCAGTCGTTTTTGAGCATTTAAATAATAAAAAAACACAGATGAATAGAGACACAGATATACAGACAAAAAATCTAGAAATTGTTGGAACGTGTTCTTCTATCAATGCAAATTATCTCCAAACCGAGCACCGCGGGCTGCCGCGCCCTGTAGGTCAATCCGGAAGCCACATTTATTTATTTCTTAAATGATAAGTTCGCGTTTCAAGTGATTTATTCTCGTTCCCTCCAGCGTGGTGTTCTCCCTGTTCTTCATCATGAACCTGGTGCTGTGGGGCAAGGGCTCGTCGGCCGCCATCCCCTTCTCCACGCTGGTGGCGCTGCTGGCGCTCTGGTTCGGGGTCTCCGTGCCGCTCACCTTCATCGGGGCCTACTTCGGCTTTAGGAAGAGGGTCCGTATATTTTATGTATCCTTGTTTTCACTAAACAGTCAGGTATTTGACCACTAGGGCAATGACACCCGCACAAACGACTGTGTTTTCGTTTGAAACCAAAAATGACAACTGTCTATGTGTTTGTAATACATTCCCTATTTTAGTACAATGGTGCTTGTCCATCTATGTGTACAAGTCAGTCATCGCACATGGCATAATTTGACGTCGATTCTATCGTGTCCGCCATTTAATTTATAAACAAGTTTAGCATCTCTTCAAGAAGAGTGTACTTGCATATGAAATTAAATACACTTTTTGTCAGGGCACTATTAAAATTCGCTAAAGAATTAAAGTAACATACGTTAATACTTATATTTATGTCTATTTTCTATCTTGTAATTTCTGTCTTTTGGTGTACGTTAAAGTGATATTCCATTCTAGTTTTCTAAAAAAATGTCATGTGTTGTCAGATCCTGGAGCACCCGGTGCGCACGAACCAGATCCCGCGGCAGATCCCGGAGCAGTCGCTGTACACGCAGCCCGTGCCCGGCGTCGTGATGGGAGGCGTGCTGCCCTTCGGCTGCATCTTCATACAGCTCTTCTTCATACTCAACTCGCTCTGGTCCAGTCAGGTAACTTTTTCATTATTTTACCTACCTAAAGCCATTTCAAAAGCCCCTAGGGCGGCTTGATACTTACCTACAGGTGCCTATACTAAATTATTTTTAAAAAGCAACGTTTTGAACGTCGCACACCATTTGGCTTCATATTCGTTCGCAATAATCAAAGATCAGTTAAAAACAATAAGTCCCTGAGAGAGAGAGACAGAGAGGTTTGAAAATTATCAAGAGTAATCACAGAGCTTTGAAGTCCATGCTTGTCGCCCTGTGACTAGAGGCGAATTCTTTTTTATTCAGTACAAAACAGGTGTCACCATTTAATAAAACTAACACACTTTCGGCACGCACACTACGACTCACGAGATGTTCATGTACACAGTACGCTTCAACTTCATCGGCTGTGCAATGTCGATATTTTTTATCGATTTTTTACACATTTACTTCGAAGATGGAATTATGTCTTTAGTATTACTATATAATTTAAGTACAAATTATAGTTAACTAGCTATGGCCCGCGGTGTTATCCGCTGTAAAAACGTTTTTATCCCGTGGGATAAAAACTATCCTATGTCCGTACCCGGGACTGACACTATCTCTATACCAAATTATCAAATCATCTTCAAAATGACTGGAGCATATTCTGGCATTTTTATGAGGAAACCAGTTGTATCTACCGGTCGCCAATATCCATTTATTTTTAAACACTGGATTATTGGAAATCTGTAAATTAAGTATGTGTTAAATAAAAACCGTAATCCAGAAACATTTCCATACAAATCCAGAAACATCATATACATTATATCGATTATCGATAATTTGCTAGGTTCCATTTACACATCACTTTGCTATCGAGAAGTAGCGTCGTCAAGACAACGAATGTGTTTATGCCATTCAAAATGTCAAAAGCTTTTATTATTAAAATTACAAAATTTTACTACTTAACGATGGTATTTCACGCCGGTAACACTGGAAATATTCACTGTATTATAGTTCCCGTAAGGCATGATTAAATTTAGTTGTATTAACCGGCTAACACTTACGTCAAAAATTACGTCGAAAAATTAGCTCGACAAGTTTCGGAAATCTGAGGTTTTGAGTGAGTCGGCGAACCAGTCTGGACGGGGCGGCCAACCGGGACGCGCGTGCTGACTCGTCCTCCTGATGATGGAAACCTCAGATTTCCGAAACTTGTCGAGCTAATTTTTCGACGTAATTTTTGACGTAAGTGCTAGCCGGTTAATACAACTAAAACTGGAAATATTGTTCTTACAGTTACAATTTTTAACTTGACACCAAGACATATTTAATAGTTTATCATGCTGTAAAACCGAGTAAAACGACCGAAAACTCTCTCGCTCGGACTATGTTCGACAACAGACTGACAAGCGCTGTCGTAGGTTAGGTTGGCCTGTTTACTGGCCAAACGAGAACCACGTATTATTATTCATTTCGCTTCTATGGGAGGGCGCGCGCGGGGGCGATGTGGCCGGATCGTTGTTCTGTGAGAGTAATAATGAAACTGGACTCCGTGGCTTTTAAGATCTTACCAAGAAGGAGAGGCCACTTTGGTTAGGAGAGGTGTGGTGGTGGTATATGGAGGAACACACCTAAAAACCATCAAATTTGTTGTTTGAAGCCGGTTATGGAGCAGTCGCAGCGGAAAAACACTAGATAAAATCTCCAGTTTTATTTTCCGCAAAGTAACGCCTGATTTAATATCTTAGTAAGAGTAGAGTTCGCCTCTATCATACAAACTTACTTCTTATATTTCCCTTCCAGATGTACTACATGTTCGGCTTCCTGTTCCTGGTGTTCGTGATCCTGGTGATCACGTGCTCGGAGACCACCATCCTGCTGTGCTACTTCCACCTGTGCGCGGAGGACTACCACTGGTGGTGGCGCGCCTTCCTCTCGTCGGGCTCCACCGCCGGCTACCTGTTCATCTACTGCTGCCACTACTTCGTCACCAAGCTCAACATAGAGGACGCTGCCTCAACCTTCCTCTACTTCGGATACACCCTCATCATGGTTTTCCTCTTCTTCCTGCTGACGGGGACGATAGGCTTCATGGCGTGCTTCTGGTTCGTGAGGAAAATATACAGTGTCGTGAAAGTTGATTAGATTCTAGTGCGAGTGAGTGAGTGAAGTTATTTTGGACGTTTTGGAAGGTTAGTACACTTCTCTATACCAATGTTTTGAGGTACATTTAGGTCCCGAAATATGAAGAATTTTTTGTATGATACCTGTATGCTGATGCGAAATTGAACTGTTACAAACTTGACGTAATGCCATGCTATGGAGAAATTGAACTGGTACAAACATGAATTAAAATTCTTGCTGTTCCGTGACCGAATGCAAGCTCCAGTGTGCTAAACCTAAGCATGGTTTATAAAAAATTGTAAACAATGGAAGAACGGAAATAAGAATAAAATTAAATGTACCTATCTATAATTTTGAGTTAACTGTAAAATTGATGGATAGAGAAGTACTTGTAGCTTGTATAAAACTAAAATTTATATGGAATGCAAGGTTAAACCATCAGGATTTTTTGCTTGGTCCTTTGTGCATTGTCTACAAATAGTTTCACAATATCATAACATTTACGACAAAGAAATTGGAATTTTCGAAAATTTTGTTATATGTGAAGGACCGAGGTTATATTGGAAACAGGTTTGAATGATGTATGTAGTTATGGTATAAATGAAATGGTCTCATTTTGTAGACATTCTTGAAATGTAAAATACAAGTCCAGTGTATAACTAATACACATGTAACTCGATAAAATTATGTAATTTACTGCAATAACAGAAACTTTTTGACTATCGAAAATATTTTTTGTACAAAGATGAACTTCTCATTTATTGTGTGGCGTTATGATAAACGAAATGAAATAAGAACACTATGAATTTTATCTTTTTATCATTATACCTGTGTATCTAATGTTTATATGCCCTGCTATTTTGGCCAGTGTCTTGTTTAGGGTACTTGTTGTTTTGATGTCAGAAAATTATAAGCTTTCTCTGAATGTACTTTTTACTCTGTAAAGCACGGGTAATTTTTTGTGGAATGAAAAAATAAGGAATAACTTGCATTGTGTCATTTTATTTCAGAGTATGGCACCTGAAGTTAGATCTAATTCTAACTAACATGCATAATTTCCATCTTGTATGTCCGAACAGCGTATATTTAATTATTTTTTAATTTATGTATAGTCGCTAGCTGTAAATAGAGGGAAGAGAGCTAATCAATTTATTTATTGTATCCATCTGTAACTGAAATCACAGCACTGCTTTTAGATAATGTGAAATAACTAATTTAAAATTTATCTCAATTAGTGATAGTACTTAAATTCCTATTAACCTTTTTTCATTCAGCAATAGAGATTGATTGCAATGTGATACCGATCTAATTTATCTATACTTGCATTTTATTGGCGAATTTTGTTCAAAAATTTATATTTTTTTAACATAGCATTATGTATTGTGTTAGTTAATTTTGTTTTATTGCTATAAAACGAGAAAGCAATAATGTGTTTATAAAAAGCACATTTAGTTCTAGTTCATATTTTACTATAGTTGTACTAATTAATTATATTTTATTTGTGTGCCTATGCCTATGTATTGCGCAAGATTTTCTCCATTATGTTCTTTAATCAACTACGGTATTGTGTAAACTGTTTAGTTTGAAACCGTTAATGTAAACAATAAATGGAATATTTTAAAAAGGTTTTTTTATTTATATAAATTACTAAGTTAGGTAAATAAATAGTGGTAAGTACAAACATAATTGTTACAGTAAGACTTTTTCATTAACATAGCTGTAATAGAATACAAGTAACAAGTGAGGAAACGTAGCATGAGTATTGAGTATAGTCCGATTACTGAAAGTCGCGCAACTCGATATAATAATATGACATTGATCTTGGTTTGTAGATGTCTATTGTCTATCTTCTACCACATAAAAGATACCAGTGAGAAGAATAACTAACAACATGCATACCCAGGTCATGTATCACAACCTCACATTAGTTTCACATATTCTTCTATGACTGCAAACCTTAATTACTATCACTGCTTTCAGAAAGCTCAGCTTCGGGTTTTGGTAAAATAGGTTTCTTTTTAGTCGTTTTCTTCTTCTTATCTATTTGAGTTTTTCTGAACAGCTCAATAGCTTTCATCTTGTTCTGTAGCAAACCTTGTTTATCTTTTTCTCTTTGTGGAATGATTTCTTGATATCTATCTGTTTTGGGAATTACTATTTCTATACTTGTTTGGTTTGTGTCTTTTGTTTCTGAAATAACTTTAACAATATTGCTTTTAAGTACTTCAATATCAGTCTTTTTCTTCTTGCCTTTTGAAGGGCCAGCCTTCGAAGTATCGGTTTTGCTTTTTACTTTACGCTTAGAGCCTGGTTTAGCTGGGTTATCATCAGAAGTACTAATTTCTTCTACTGGTCTTTCAGGGCCCATTTTCTGAACTGCTGCTTTGACTCTTTTACTCATTAGTTCTTCTAAAGATTCTATATTAGCTTTCTTTTTGAAATAATCGTGAACTGTCTTTTGAGTTTTACGTTCAACCATCCTTTTCAGGACAGGTTTGATAATTTCGTCCAATTTATGCTGGGACCAGCCAAATTTAGCTTTTGTATAATCTCTGAGTATTGTGATATCAATTTCTCCCCATGTGAATTTCTCTTCACTCTTTTCGATGTTGGGCTCTAAATAAGCTTGTACAACCTGAAATGCAAGAACCACTTAATTCAAGTCGTGTTTTATAAGTACAATATATTTCTTGTACTCTAAAATTAATTAACATTGTCTTCGCTAACCCAGACAATTAAATTATTTAGATACTTACGCGAACACTGGGAAAATCATCAGTCACTGCAACATTTCTCAGCTTTTTCTTCAAGGTGGTATTATCTGTGCGCTTGCCGCTTCGCACCCACTGCTTGAACTCTTGCAGTCCTGCTATTATTTCTGCATATTTACTCTGGTTTGAGGTTTCATTGGCAAGCTTTCTCTTGTTGAACGGGAAGGATGCGAGGATCTCGAGCGCTGTGACGGGACCTACTCCAGTTATCCCTGTGGTGTAGTCACTGCCAACTAACAGAGCTAGGAGTATCAACTGCTCGCGATTTAAGTCTGAAATATAAATACAACAATTAAAATGATAGAAAAGACAATAAAAAGAGTGTATAAACTTTCTCTACTAACAATAAAATGTTAAGTACAAACATTATTTTATCTAGTATCCATGATACAAGCGTAAGCTTAGTATGGGGCTAGATGGCGCTGTGTGATATGTCCTGAAATATCTATTTTATTATTATTATTGAAGTACTTACTAAATGACTTCTCAATTCGGTCGGACAAAAACTGCAAGACATGCTTTTTTTGGTTAAAGAAATTTTTATACACAGTTTGCCCGCCGAAAAGCCAAATATCACTATCGTCGGTGATTGTACCGTCAGTTAATTTGACAGTTTCAAGAAACGCACATTGTGCTTCAGCCTCCATAGGAGCAACTATGTAGGGGATTCCAAACATTCTGAGTAACTCTTGCGCCTCTTTAGTCATTTCCTCAGTTATATTTCTACCAACTCTATCCAATCGACCCTTTTCTTGTAAAAGATCTTGCTCCTCATTTTGAATTTTGTCAACCATATCATTCAGTTTTTCCGTAGTTATGGGTTCTTTTGGAACATCTACAACTTTTTCAGACACAGTATTTGCTTTACTACTAGCTGCTTTGGAAGTGCTTTCAATGGGTTTCGCTATTTGTTGATTTTGGAGTATGTTTAGACTTTCTTGAGTTTTCGATATACTAGTATTTTTAGAGACATCTCTGGCATTTTTAATTGGATCTTTGATAATATCTGGTACTTTATCACTAGAAATTTCCTGAATATCTTTATCATCCCCCGGAACATTACAAGTTTCCATTATGATATCTTCATCAGAGTCCACACCAGCTTCCAACGACATTTTAATTGCAAGCTGAAGTTGTTCATCATCATCATCAGGAATTTCTACTTTTGGTGTGATAAGACAAGTTTCATTTGATGGAACTGATTTAACAGCTGGTTTAGTTTCAAATACATCTGCAAATATATCATCTTCTGGAGCATCATTTACATTTAATATTAGCTGTACTACGGTATTTTTCTTAGGGTCTTCTACTTCAGGTACATCTTCAAAATCATTGTCACTAGAATCTGAATCTTCCTTATATCCGATTTGGATTGAATTTGCCTCAGATTGTTTAACAGATTGAGTAGGACTTTCTTCTAAGCTGGAATCTAATGTTATTACTTTTTCAGCTTGTGTTCCTAAACAAACTACAGATGCCTGAGTCGCATCAATATTTTCATTTTGTGATTCTATATCCGTAGATTCATTTAATTCTATAGACTCATGGACCTCTTCTATATCGTCATCATCACTGGATGAGAGATCTACTTTATCAAGAATAACTGATTTCTCTTTATTTATTTCTTCTAATATTTCGTTTAGTTTTGGTTTTTTAGCTTTTTTCTTTACATTTTTACTACCTTTCGAAACTATTTCATCTATGGCTTTATCTGTAAAATCACTATATTGCATAATGTAGGCTTTAGCTGATGTCATGTCTGGAGGTTCACAGCCGTCTTCTTCCTCAGAATCTGAGGAATAATCTGTATCATATGTAGTCCAGGACTCGTCAGTTTTTGTTGTGCAAGCACTTGTATCTGCTTCACTGACACATTCCAAAGACATTTTTATGGCTTTTTCTAAGTCTTCCTCTAGCTCACCTTTTTTTGAGTTTGGTTCTGACTGGGGTATACTTTCCACTTCTTGGATTTTACTAGTGCTAGCTGTTGCTTCGGCTTCTTTCTGTTTTTTAGCTTCTGCTAAGGATTTCTTTACGTTATTGATAAGTATGAATCGCGTAGTTGTATCAGCAGCTATTCTTCGCATTGGTATTGTCTCTATTTTAGTATCAATGCCTTCTTCATTGAGTAAACATTCTAGATCATTCATAGACATCCCAGAGTCACCCATCTCTTTTTCAGTTTCTTCCAAAACTTCTTGTACTTTCCTTCTTTTCAACAACCTTTGCATCTGTAAATGATAATAATCTTACATTCAAACAAAACAGTGTAGAATCACAAATTAACTGTGTATGTACATGTAACATCTCTAGTTATTTTATTTTTATACTGTATTTAAGAATACATGGCTACAATGCACTTTATTTTAACCACATACCTGAAAGTCTGAAAAATTATCACTTTTCTTTGGAAGCTCATGTAGTTTCCCCCATGAATTCATTTTTCTTGTGTCTTTCAGGTCTAGAAGGAGATTGTATTTTTCTTTAACTGGTAAATTCTTGAACTTCTCAGATTCAACGTCCACAGAATGTAGGTCAACAATGGAATCACTGGATGTGTCTTCCTCATCCTCAGATCTGTTTATAAATATATACCATAACTTTTTGGTTTTACTCTGTATACTAGATATAAACATGTACTTACAATAAATTATGGAGTATATAACTTAAGCGAAATCTAAAATTAAGATTTACAGAATAAAATAAATACAATAGGTGGTAGGTTAGGTATGTGATGCCACCTTAGATAATGTTAAAGTGGCAATCACATACATACGAGTACCTAACTGAATGAGACAAATTTACCTAAATTTAAATATTTTTCCTTTTAGAGGCTTATAATATTGTATAGAATTTCTGCATAAACTTACTCTTCTGGTTCACTCTCCTCTCTCTGTGGAATTGCCGGTAATTTAAATATATCATCATATTGCCCTGAATTTTGACCGCTGCTCTTCTTCGGAGATATCTGTTTCCCCAGCAGACTACTAATAGCAGTTTTCTTACTCAATAGTAATGCTAGTTCACGCTTTATCCTCTCAGATTCAGAGTTGTACTTCAGTTTATTGTCTTGTCTTTTACCCTGTAATTAATTTACAAAACTTTAGAATAAATATAGTTGTAATGATATTAGTACTAACCTACTATAATATATTTATTTTCCTTGTGGCAATAATAATGTATCATATATCTAGAAATTATATAGGTATTACATTTCTAGATCAGATACCAAAAACTGAAGTAACTATTATATTTTAACCATATCTACCTACATACTTACAATAGTTTCTTTCTTCAACTCAGGGAAAGCTCCATCAAACACGAAGACTGGCTTTATTCTAAAATACAATAACTTGCAGACTCTTTGGAATAAACCTATCAGATGAGCGTTGGGCATGGGAGCTCCCTTGGCATCTTGGTAACCTTTCACCACCTGATGCAACCATATTGAAATATCTGAAAATTAACAACATTAATAACTAATCATATTGTAAATAGTGTTTAAACAATTATTAATACTTACACACTCAATGAAAGAACTAATTTAAGAGTTTTCAAAATGAACATCCTCGGGAGCTGACCTACCTACAGCCAATACTTTGTTTTCCAAAGTCTCGACGGGCACAGGCTTGCCCGCCGGCTCGATGAGTCTCCACAGCCCAGTAACTCCCATCGCGTGCGATGCGATTAAAATCCAGATTTTTTGTTTATACAGATATGCATATTAATATACATAACAAAGGTCGTTTCCCACGAGATCGCCGGTCAATCGGCGGTCTCCTCCTCACACATCGGTATCTTTTCGCTCCATGAACTCGATATAGTTATTATACAATACACACACAACTACAAAACGATATATCTGTATGTCTGCTCCGCTACTGGCGGCTTGCACTGGTACGTAAATATGTGTTCGTTTCACTACAACATATCAATGTTTTACTACGCCGCAAACGCGCCGCCCACTCTTTCCCACACTTTATTTTCCCACGCCCCATGCGTAACCCCACATCCGACCGGCTGTTTGCTGTCAGTTCAGTCGGTGACTCGAGCCGAGCTCCGCTGATCGCACTCGCAGTGCGATAGCCGCTTTGCCTGATTTTTCTACATATTTTCGTATTTCTTATTCGATAATTTGTTCGAATTGACAAATCGCGCGCGCATCTCTGTTGTGTTGTCTATGGTTCATTCAGGTTTGACAGCTCTTTAATTTGGCGTTGTCGTACTTGTCGTATTTACTCAAGTAAACACAGGATTTTATTCACTTTTAAAGAAAGTTTTAACATTGAAATAAACAATAATATCTATAATAGTAATGAGCAGAACTATTTCAAACAGGGACTAGAATAAGACGCCACAAAAAGGCCGTCGAAGCACTCTGAAAAAGTAGCCGAGGAACAGGTGTTTATGAATGAAATGTGTGCTGGTTCTCATCGTTATTAATTTAGGAACCGTGAATAATACAGAGTGTATCGATCGGGGTGATAATCGACCACGGATCGGTCCAATACAAAGCCCCCTTACTGGCGGGTGGACGCCAGGCAGCCCTCACAGTGGACGCCATTCGTCTACTCGTACACAATGATGGTCTGTAAATGGAGCCGGAGGTCGAGGTAGAAACGATAGACGGGAGATCGGAAGCGTGATGCCGGCGGCTCGCAGGTGAGTGTACGCCGTGGCGAGCATGCCGCACCAGTACGGCGCGGCCGCGGGGGCGGGCGGCGGCGCGTCTCCGCCGGCCCAGCACGGCGCGCTTTACCCACGGTACGCCAGCGCCGCCGGGCCCGTGGCCGGCGCCTACCGCCCCGAGGAACGCCGCCTCACGCGCGAAGCCATGGAGCGCTATCTGCGCGACCGCTCTGACATGGTCGTCGTTATCCTGCATGCCAAAGTTGCTCAGAAGTCTTATGGCAACGAGAAGAGGTTCTTCTGTCCGCCGCCCTGTATATACCTATTTGGGGATGGCTGGCGGCTGCGGCGCGAGCGCATGCTGCGTGAAGGCGAGACAGAGCAGGCAGCACAGCTGTGTGCTTTCATTGGCATCGGTAATTCTGACCAAGATATGCAGCAGCTTGATCTCAACAACGGAAAACAGTATTGTGCCGCTAAAACATTGTACATATCAGATTCAGATAAGAGGAAGCATTTTATGCTCTCCGTAAAGATGTTCTATGGCAATGGACATGATATTGGCATTTTTAATAGTAAAAGAATAAAGGTTATCTCAAAGCCATCCAAAAAGAAGCAGTCGCTGAAGAATGCAGATCTATGTATAGCAAGTGGAACTAAAGTAGCTCTGTTTAACCGGCTGAGGTCTCAGACTGTGTCCACTCGGTACCTTCATGTTGAGAATGGCAACTTTCATGCATCATCCACTCAGTGGGGAGCATTTACTATTCACCTGCTGGATGACAATGAGAGTGAGTCGGAAGAGTTTGCCGTGAAGGATGGATATGTACACTATGGATCTACTGTGAAGCTAGTCTGCTCCGTCACAGGCATGGCCCTGCCGCGACTCATCATTAGAAAGGTAAATGTTGCACTTCTCAAGCCCCTTGAATAAAGTAAACCAAAACTAATTGCTGTTACCAATTTTATTACTTTCTGCATGATTTTGAATTTGTGCCTGTTGGGAAAATCAACCCATGAATTAGTGTTTGATTGACTGTTGCAAAAAATATTGTAAGTATAATTGTTTTAAGCTTTGTGTAGTATGTTTGACTAAGCTGGCAACATTTGAAAATGTGCCACATGATGAGCTTAGTAAAATATTTTGAAGTGCTTATTTACCTACTTACTTGAAATTTTTTTATTTTACTCTGAACTTAAAGTAATTTTCTTAATGAACACAATTTATATAGGTATGTGCTACTTTAATAGTACATACTATTTGAATATGAAGTATTCTCATTGCACTGACTTCTACTCTCAATGGGTATTAAAAAACTTAAATGCAAATTTTCATTATACATGACATTTTATTTTCCATTGATACTTAAAAATGATACTTATGTACACATGTAGGGGTTAAACAAGAAACTACAAACTAACACAAATATACCACAAGTTCCTCTCTATTAAATATAACACCCCTAATGTCTTTATCTATTTCATTTATTTATTTACTTAATTAATATGGTAACAACCAATTACAATTATTCTTGTTCCTGTGTATGTACATTGTACCTACCTATATACATAAATAACTGATAAAGAATTATTTTTTTCCATATATACATATGTATATTCAATGTTTTATCTTTTAAAGTGTAAAAAACTTTTTACTTAGCAATGCCTTTTAGTATTTAGCAATATAAACATATACCTAGTTACCGAAGTTCTACATTTTTTTAAAATATTTTTTTCCAAAGATTAAGAAAAAGACGGTCCAGGTGTGTCTATTTCATTATACCATACAATTATTAATAATACCAATATGATAAGTCATAGTTAAGTAATTAATTAATATGTATCAATTATGCCATTAATTAATTAATTTTCATTTTTATTTTCAATTATCACTGTACACTGACACTAGCATGCTGGCCACATCACCATGTTGAAAGGCAGTACTCCTGGCAGTTTACCTTCTCTGTCACTACTTTCTTTTGATGTCAGTAGTTAATCTTTAAAATAATAATAAAAACCGATTACTAATAAAGAATTTAAAGAATTCTAACAAATTAAGAAGCCTGAATAAAAAACTGAAAATCATAATCACTCAAAAAGTTACATACCTACTACATACATATATTAGTTAGATACGCTAGTCACAGGTCATAATATGTGTGTTTCTTAACAAATTTTATCAGTACCCTTATATATATGCATCATTGTCTTTTTAAGTAATCCAGCCAACTTACGGAGTTACTAAAAAATTCGTATTGCATCACGACTTTTAAAAATTGAACTATACCACACACAAGCTATACTCTTCTTATGCCCTTCCCAGGTGGACAAGCAGATGGCGCTGCTCGAAGCAGACGACCCGGTCTCTCAGCTGCACAAATGCGCCTTCTACATGAAGGACACGGAGCGCATGTACCTGTGTCTGTCCCAGGAACGCATCATCCAGTTCCAAGCCACGCCGTGCCCGAAGGAGCCCAACAAGGAGATGATCAATGATGGAGCTTGCTGGACCATCATATCCACGGACAAGGCGGAGTACCAGTTCTATGAGGGCATGGGGCCTGTCAGGTGGGTAATCATGTTTATTGTAGAAAGAAAATACTCACTGTAAATAGTAGTAATATGTAAATGATGTCAAACATATTGTTGGCATTTATTCTGCATTTTATTATACACTAGTGGGTGCTCGCGGCTTCGCTCGCATTAAGAAGTAAAACTTGCATCCCCTATTTCAACCCTTTAAAAGTGGCATTTCCACAAATCCTTTCTTAGCCGATGCCTACGTCATAACATCTACTTTCATTCCAAATTCCAGCCTTATCCGTCCAGTGGTTTGGGCTGTGCGTTGATAGTCATAGTCATAGCATTTATAGATCACTATATCAGTCAATCAGTCACTTTTATATACATATTGAGATGCTGTACTGTAAGTGTAAACAAAATGTGTAAAAGTTCACATTGACTTAGACTTGGTAGTTGCAGGTCGAAATAAATCGTCACTGTATAGTAAAGTAAGAGAATTGAAAATTCTCTAAAAATAGTAAAAAAGTACAGCTATCATAAATTAAAAAGCAAAGCTTAATATGTACTTACCAATATTTTGTGAACAAATTCTTTACGCGATTTCAATTTATACAGTTCTTATCCCATAGATTGAAACCAACAACGCTGAATCGTAAATCATTTGTATCATAGATCCCTCAACAAATGTCGATAAAATGTGTGTAAATTAATTAATTAGACTCGAACTCCGGGATGGAAGCCTGAATTTTTAAATTTCATACTTTAGGCTGCCTCTGCAGCTGAAACATACGATATAGCTTTGTTCCTCTTGTCATACCGTTTTCTAAACAAAGTTTACTTTACCCACCATCTTCATTCCAAAAGTGGAAGCTAAATACTTTATTCGAATATATTCGAGTCTACAATAAAGTGTTCCAATATAGTGGTGTACTCCATAGCGCGTCGCTAACTCGATCGTAAGAATTATCTCCTTCCGCGCTCAGCCGCCGACAAATGAGCGTGAGACTCGGATGCACTCGCTCTGAACTATAATAATGGCAAACAATAATATAACGGAAACTGTTACAGTACCGTGTGTCTTTGTAGAGCGTTATGAGATGTGTCTCGGTGTTTTGTAAAACCGCAATTTAATGCGAAGCCCGATACAAACAAGAGTTTCAGTCGATGCTACTAGATACTGTTGAAGATTCACCGTCATTGCTCATTCAGATTAATCGTCTACGATATTACACGTACAATCTTTCATATCAAATCCCTAGACTCAACAGCAGCACAATTGCTTTAATTAGCTGGTTTTTGCGAATTTGCGTAGCTTTTTTAAAGTTCTAACTAGAAGTGGAATGGATAAAGTTTTCAAGGCCCGTTTCCGGAGTCTTATAGCTGCTTTCCCAATTTTTGACCAAAGAAATGATACAAATACAAATTATTTATTGATAACACCACAAATTACAAGTCATATCTATTCCTATAATATCTATGTAAGTACCTATTACATGTCAACTTTGATGAAAAACTAATGATTAATGATATTTTATTTAAATAAAGGTGAAGAATAACTTTATTAGGATCCCCACAGAACTAAGCTATGGACGCAAAGATAAGCTTACTTGATGTTTTGCAGAATTAATTAAATATTTAGATACATCACTTTCTTATAATTTTCTTACATACATCTGTTAGGTATGCCTACAAAATCTATACTGATATTATTAAGCTGAAGAGTTTGTTTGTTTGAACGCGCTAATCTCAGGAACTACTGATGCGAATTGAAACATTATTTTTGTGTTGAATAGACCGTTTATCGAGGAACGCTTTAGGCTATATAACATCACGCTGCAACTAATAGGAGCGAAGGAACAACGGAAAATGTGGAAAAAACGGGGAAAATTATTCATCTTTGAGGGCTTCCGTTGCGTGCGCTGCGAAAATGGTTCAAGATATCAAAAAAATATGTATGAAAGAATTAATGCCCAAAATAACTATTTCACGCGGACGAAGTCGCGAGCACAGTATTAGATATACATACTTAACGATTTCCCTCGTACGGTGCAGGTCTCCAGTGACCCCGGTCCCGCTGGTGCACTCGTTGAACCTGAACGGCGGCGGCGACGTGGCCATGCTGGAGCTGGCGGGCGACAACTTCACGCCCTCGCTGCAGGTGTGGTTCGGCGACGTGGAGGCGGAGACCATGTACCGCTGCGCCGAGTCCATGCTGTGCGTGGTGCCCGACATCTCGCAGTTCCGCGGACAGTGGCTCTGGATGCGCCAGCCCACACAGGTAAAACAAGAGGTACTCTGACTTTTTTTGAAGTTTAGCATGCTTTTGTGTCTGTGTTTTTATGTGGGATAGGTTTGTGTTTGGCTACAGTATTTTATGCAGGTTTATGTTTAGCATGCTTTTGTGTGTTTTTATGTGGGATAGGTTAGTGTTAAACTACAGTATTAAGTACATGTAGGTTTATACGTTTAGCATGCCTTTGTGGAATAGGTTTGTGTTAAATTCGTTTGATATGGCTTAACGACAGACGTTCTGTGACAAACAGCCGGGACTTACAATTTTACGTATCATCCGACCCACAAAAGCGCCCAAAATGAAATGCCACTTTTTGGCCACCCATCGGAGGACTGCCCTCGCTAACTTTGCTTAACATTGCTAATCGCATGCGATTGTCTCCGCTAGCTTAGCTACAGGCGATTAAAATAGAAGTTCTAAGAGTATGTCGGAAACTGTCCGAATTTGTGAACAATCTACCTTACTTTACAACAATCTGCGTTACTTGAAGCGATAGATGCATTTGCGACACATTGGTCGAAAGATATATGTCCCGTCCATGTTGTATGTCATATGTGTCTGGAATGGAACTGAATCTCAGACAAGACTGTCGAAACAGACTGTTACATTAAATCATTAAATACAGGATGTTATTATTTAAAACTAGATTGAGTTTTTATTGTGTTTATAAGTATTTATACTTTACACCATGCCATGGTTATCCATGTCGGCAGATGTGTACTTCGTATCCATCTACCGACGAAGTAATTTTAGACAATAAATGTTGTTCTTAAAACATTCCCACAACAGTGATCTGTTTGACGCACGCGAAATTATTCTTTGCGTCCGAAAGTCGCCAAAACTTCTTTCGCAAACATCCGCGCAAATATTTTTAAAAACCGTGGGAATACAACATCCGGATTTGAATTCGCGATTGTTTCGCTAGAATCGTTGTTTTTTTTAGAATTTAAATTCTGCATGACGTGATTGAAGTAAAATTGTAGTCTACTTGCAATTAACTTTTTTGCTTCATTCTTTAGGAGTTGGAATATAATTTCGTATTGTTAAATAACGTTCAATGTACCGATTTACTTTATTGTCAGCAAATAAATACTATTAATAAGTAATTAATGATGAAACTTAGCCTGCGACTGAAGTTCTATCATAATTGTACGAGTGTTTCTCTAAAGAAGATGAGATATTATAGTTATTTTCTAGTTGTTTGACGAGATTATACGTAAGACACATTTTCGTTTTGTAAAGCGCTTAGAAAAGTCGTCGATAGAACTTTAAGTTTCTTGGATTGTTACAAACAAGAGAGTACCTAAACTAACCAGCCTATTTTTTTTACTAAAACAGTTTTGCACTTGACCATAGTTTGCCCGATGGCAAGCAATAGCTATGGTCTAAAATGGATCGTGCTTACCAAATAGGAACCGGTTCACTCTCGCCTTAAAGTTCCTTAAATGCAGTTTTATTTAAATCAACACTACAAAGCTTTTAAATTATTTCTCGCCCAACCATCAGTTCAACAAGTAAATACATCTCCACTTATATACTGATGTGCGACATATACTGCCAACATATCGCGGATGTGGCTCGCCTCCGACGACCCATTGTTCTCGGCTGGATGTCTCGTTGTTTTAGTAACGCGTGGCAGGTGGGCGGGGCTTGTGTCCACGCCCCCTTTCGCACGAGGAGGCGCCTTGTTCTTGGGGAAAATTCACTTTTGGGCGGAGGCATGATTTTGACAAAAAAATGTCTAATAGTTATATCTTTTTCAAGCATGAATGTGTGGTGTTCTCGAATGTTCTATACAAGTTTAATAGAGTAGTTAGCTTTTAACGGTTACTAACCCTATGTTTGACTAGGACCCGTCTGATGTTAAGCATGTAGCACGCTTGCCCAAAAGGAACCTATGTACCTTCTTTGGATTTCAAAATTTCATTAATCGACCACACTATTTCTCTTGTTAAAATTAACTCAATCGTCTTATCATCTTTATGTCCCAGGCCACGTAGAAATGGCGTGTTACCTGCTCTATAATATTTGAGATTTATTTGATATACTATTTATTCTGTGATATAATATAGAAATTATCTAACAAAAAAAAATCGCTACGGGAATTTAATCTTTATCTCCTTCCCACAGGTGCCAGTATCCCTAGTCCGTAACGACGGCATCATCTACGCGACCGGGCTGACGTTCACATACACCCCGGAGCCCGGTCCGAGAGCTACGTGTACTCCCGTGGCTGATGTGATGAGGCCGGCAGACCCCGCGCCGGCCTGGCACCACGACCCGCGTCTGCCCGACAATACCCTACAGTAGCCACGAGGTAAATACTACCTTATTTCATTGGAATAGGGTCCAAAGTTGTAATGTGTTGTCGTGGTCGATGTGATGATGCCGGCAGACCCAGCGCGGGATTGGCACCACGAACCGCTTCTACTGGATAATACCCTGCAGTAGCGACGAGGTAAATAGCACTTTAATAGTAAGAAAATAGGGATTAAAATAGCAATGTTTGTTGACCCGTTTAAAGATGTGAGCAACGTGGTGCGGCTTGCAGACTTGGATTACAATAGTGACTAGGTAAATACTATCTTATGTGGTTCAAATAGGTACTGAAGTAAGATTGTATTATGCGACTTATGGCCTCATAGCGCTGGGCTGATTCTGTTTTAGTGTTCTTTCTTCTTTAGTTGTTGGGAAATCCAGAACAAAATAAGTCCAGTTCCACAAAACACGTGTGGCGATAAAACTGCTAGGGCGTACTTTAGTTGTTCGAACTTAATTCCCTTATACGCAAAAGATCAGCCGATTTCTTAACTATGAACAATAAAACATAAGTATGTCTGAAAACAATAGTTAAGAATCAAACCTACTTGAACCTATACCTAGTGCTAATAATATTGTTATTTGTCCGACAGCGCGTCCCACGACACGCGGCCTCTGCGCCAGCCCCAATCAGAGAGCATTTCGGACACTCGGTGAGTGGCTTCACTCGAATGTTCTAGTGACGTAGGTAGTGATTGTAAAGTGACTCTACCACATCGTGAGTGATATGATCTCTGAAAACAAGTGATTGTGAACTAAAGGACTTTGATGAGAAGTTGCATATGTCAACGATTGCCTTTCCAAATACTCCGATTCGTAATTGTTCCATGGAAGATCAACGAAATCATAGGAGATATAATTTACGCTTTGTTCGAAGTTTATTTTCGACCTTTCTAACTAAACACACCCTGTAAAAGACACGGTATATAATGTAGTACGAGTAAGTGTGTAAGTCTAAGAGATTATGACACCAAAATAGTGTAATTATAATTAAGATGTAACGAGTCAAATGCAGCAATAATGTAGTTGTGAATATTGACTAGGGACTGACAGATTTAACGTTAAATGTAGGACCGTTCTACATATTATGTATAAGCCGAGCTGAAGAACGCACACATTCAAAGAAGATTTGAGATACACTGATGTATACAAACATTGAACACTACTCTGCTCTATTCTCATGGCGTAAATAAATTCGAGAATAAAACCACTCGATAACAGCTAATTATAGAAACCCTTAACGTTATATGAAAAAAAAAATTATCACTGATAAATAAAATGGCGGTTTGATTTTGGAATGGTAACTTTCCGCTATTAGAATAGCTCGTTTGGTCCATAGAGCCGGATATCCATTAATAGTGTTACATCTGTTTGTCTTGACTCTAACTTGAGTAAATTGCGACGATGCCGGCATAAAAATAGTAGTAGTCTAGCTAGACATAGGGAAGACTATAAAATATAGACTTGGTCTGTTAGTGCATCACTAAATATAATGAAATTAGACTGTACGAAGTCCCAAAAATGTTTTAGAATTAGTTCCTACTGGCATTTAATGTCCGCGACATTATGAAATGCAATCAAAAACATAGGGAATAAATCTCTCAACTAGATTTGTTTCTTCGGGGCCAAATAGCTGTTAATATCCATGACAAGTCATCGTTGTTTATAATTTTAAGAGGTTTATATGAACATTATTGTCTATTTCGCTCGCGTTTTTAATATTGAGATTAAAATAATTTATTAGTATTATTTTTATCTTGCATTGTGTATCATCAAATTAAATGAAAATCGAGCGATAATTTGAAACTGTATCTTCTGCCCTCGGCTATCCTTCAATCATTAATTAGAGTTAGTCAAAGCGCTTCTGCGGGAAATTCCCATGATACAATAAAAATAAAGAATTAATTCAATTAATTTTAATCAAGTTTCCCAAGTTAACAACATGTTAACCTTAAAAAAATAAGGACAAATTATAATTTTGATAGAGGCACTTTGAACAAAGAAGATTTTCGTGAGAATTTTTCGTTTTTTTTTTTTTTAAATAAAACAAATATATTTTAGTACAAGAATTAACATACGCGTGCGTCATAGATAATGTTGAATATAGACCTCTTAATTAGATAAGTAGCTTAGTATTTTGTAAGTAAAGAAGTCGAATTTAGGACTCTATTTGGGAATTGCCGAGTATTTGAATATAATTCTAGTGTAGGGTTAGGTTGTCATCAACTGTAAGATGAAACACCAAATAAGTTAAACCTTTTTTAAATAATAATCGATTCTTTTCTCACCTTCTCCAGCTATCTTTTACACAAAAGCTAGTAATCTCAAAGCAGTTTGACAATTCAATATACTAGTATGGAAGCAAAACTTGCATTTTTCAACTACATAATTATTATTACTCTTTTCTCTCACAAGTTTGCACAGACATCTACTATTATTTTATCTAACTGATATGATGTTTTGTTCTGTGTCCATATTATGAGAACTCCCATCATGCGTCTACATAGTGTAGGTCCTATCTGTTGCCTTATTTGCTCTGTTCCGGCCGATAGGTCTGTGTGAATTGTCTTAACTAATCACCCCGCGTGATACATTCAATAAACCAGCTAGATCGTACGTACACTACACCATACGTACATATGTATGTACCAATGTACATATTATTCATTGAGATTATATGAACAAGATTATTTAGGTAGACCTAGGTATAGCTTAGTACATTGTAATAATGATCAAAATGAAACACGAATGGAAATTTTATTTATTTTATGCGAATCTAATTTTGTAAACCGATTCGGTTTCGATGTGTATTTTTAATAAGAGTGTGATTTTGAACATTCCATGCGGACATGTAATGATAAGTACAAAAGAATATCAATATTTTTGTAGCGGAACATTGGATATACTATTGTGGAATTGCTAAAGTTACAGTATTACAATTAAATTAGTATTAGCGTCGCGCGAGGAGCCGGCCGCGACGGTCACGTCAATTGTATGGGATCTAAGTGTTATATCGACGAACAAACTGTATTCTACTCTTACATTTTTATCGTTTTACATTCGATAATTTTATATATTTGAAAACGGTATAAGGTACAACTGCTCATATAAATATTGTGAATACGCCGTAGGTACTGCTTGTACATAAAATTGATATTCGGAGCGGTTTTTTAAATATGAATATTTTTTAAATAAAACTGAATTTGAAATAGCCACGGCTCTCTCATTTCCCCGGTTGTTTTGGTTCGCGCCTAGTCGGTTCCCACATGTCGGATTAGCGCAGATCTTTTTGCCTCATTGTTTAATTAAAGCTGCGGGGTCAAGTGTAATTAGTCGGTTATGAATCAGAGTTAATCGAGGAATCAGTGGCCGGAGCGGCGTGTGGGAACGTCTTCGAAAAGTCTTCACATGATAATAACAAGTGTCTTCCCCTGCATAGCGTTCCGGCCGGCTGCCTGCGACCTCTGATAATCATCTGCTCGAGCTATTGTTCCGAGCACAGATTTACAATAATAAACTTCTTGTTTATGACATTCGCCGAGGGTCGCTCCCGTTGCCATGTAAATTGATCACCAATTAACTCAATTACGTGGCCCGGACCGCGGCGCGGGACACTCTCCATACGAGACATCTACATCAAGTTCTGTCTGATTGGTTTAGAATAACAAATTTTCATTAGATTGTTGTTTGGCATTTAAGTTTACGGATCGTAGATATTAGATTAATGTTATTTAATATTAGAATTTTAGATGTAACTATATTTAATTTATATTATTTAGGTCTCCTTTACAAAAACTCATTACTATAAAACAGTGATACTATTTCTCCATGACTTGTAAACCTATCAACAGTGATCAAGGTGGGTAAGTGCTCCTCGCTGGCAGTACCCCAGCATACAATTACGTTCCACATCACGCAATGTATGACGCCCGCTCAGTGGCGAGATGAGGTTGTAATTGCGCCTGCGCCGGCGCAGCGCGAATCGCGTGGAAAACACCAATAATAGCAGCGCTAATGATAATCGCCGTTTAAAGAAAACGCCGGGCTTACCCATGTCCTGCTTCTGTTTCCGGATGCTAATGGTGGGAAAGGTTTGTTAGTCATTTAAGTTCTAATGAGTTTGTTTTACATCTATCGCTTATGATAACAGTCTGACTTGTTGTTGGGTGAAACTTTAGATGCTTGTGTAGATAACACACACACACACACACACACACACATTTTTTTATTTGTCTGAATTGACTGACATTTATGATGTGAAACAATGTGTATAGGTAAATAACTGATTAGTATTGCACCTGGCGATTTTTGTAATGTCTCTCAAGTAGTCTACATTCTTCACATGGTAGTTAATTAGGTATACATATATGATTCTGATTTCTGCACAGTCCTTGCTGATCTACTCTGACGAAGCAGCTATTCCAAAATAATATGTGAGTATAGCTTCTACATCCACCTAGTTCAATTATTTACATATCTATACTAATATTATAAAGCTGAAGAGTTTGTTTGTTTGAACGCGCTAATCTCAGGAACTACTGGTGCGAATTGAAAAATTCTGTTTGTGTTTGATAGACCAGTTATCAAGGAAGGCTTTAAGCTATATAACTTCACGCTGCAACTAATAGGAGCGAAGAAACAATAGAAAATGTGGAAAAAACGGGGAAAATTATTCATCTTTGAGGGCTTCCGTTGCATGCGCTGCGAAAACGGTTCAAGATATCAAAAAAATGTGTATGAAAGAATTATTTCTCTTGAAATAATCTAACAAAATGTCCGCAACAGTATATGTCTATGTTTTAAGGTTAACTCACTAGAACCGTTTTTGTGGTAATAACTATTCCACGCGGACGAAGTCGCGCGCAACAGCTAGTGTTCAATAAAACTTTGTTGTTATTAAAAAGAATTCCATTATATTAGACCGTGCGGTGTATATTTATGTAAAGTATTCCATTTCTTCAATAGTTGGTTCCCGCAGATTCTAGCCGCTGCTAATAACCTATCGCGTGACTGCGCCCATTATTTCCCAATCGGTGACGTGCAAGAAATAATGACGTGATACCCGCACGTAACTATTCATCATTCATGCTCCAATAAAAAAAGTTATTGTCTCATAAAAAGTCAAGCAGGATCTGCCGCATCCTGGTGCCTAGGAAACCTGGCTACGTCACTCCTGACAGCATGGATGCGACCCGGAACCGCGTTTGGTCATTTACCCCCACTAATTAAGAGCTATGACGATTAAATCTGCACTGCGAGTGTGAGAAAGCTGTGTGCACACAATTGAATCATTGTCTGCTTTTTCCATTCTGCCAGCTTGATCTATGGGGCCGAGATATGCAGAGTGTGGGAACAGACTGCTTCCAACATGTCATCTTCAGCTCCTCCGTGGGAACACGACCTGCCCGAATTAACATTCGCAATTAAATTATAATATCGTTTTATATCCAATTGTTTTCAAAGCGGTTTACGGTAATAACAGATTAAATGAAGATAACGAGGTAATTTTGATCTTCTAGAGTTTTCGGAAGACTTGGTTGGTAGGTTACTAAAATTTACCCACGAGTAATTAGGTAATACAGAAAAAAAGGAAAATCAGCATGATTTAATTTAACAGGTAAACCATGAATAAAAATACCTAGTCTTTTGCATTTTCCAACTTTGGGAAGGTTGGTTGGATTGATTTATTTGCTTTTGCTCAGGCTAGTTTTTTTGTCTTATGTTTAATTACAAATGGGCAGTAAGGGGAGATATTCAAAATATGTATACACATTGTTATTGAAAAAAGAAAATATGTACTAGTCCTCTTAGAGCGATGTTGTTTCTCAGACATTTTCTCAAGATTTTGGCTTCGATGCCCAATCTATCCGATTGATAAGCTACTTTTACACAGAGCCTGCCATCAGATCACTGTTACTCCAATTATAGATAACTAGAATTGAGTGAGAGATGCTGATTTCCAAATATTCCAATTAACAACTGTCGTATGGGATCGACAGCTGGTCAGATCCTTTGGCCTTGGTGGTCAAAGAGAGTCTATAAATACGACTGCGGTTTAAATTCTTACAAATCTAAAGTACCCTCCCGCTGCAGAACAATGCAGCCCTATTACAGAATGTCTCAATTATAGTTACGCAATGAATAGCATGCATATTCATTCATGAGATTAGTATTAATCAAGTAGTTATCTTAAGGACAGTGGCGGTAATTGTTGAGGTTCCTTGCCATCCGTCTTAACGATTGAGGCGATTTTACTGTCATCAGATTATATTCTAAGCTGCTATTAAAGTACTTCAGAGCGAGATCATTGTTGGCAATGATTAGGTGAATCTTGGACTGATGTAGAATATGATAGGAAGACGGAAGTCGACGTAATTAGGAGTAGGTACGTGTATTAGATCGTTGATAAATCTATTTGGAGAACTTTGTAGCTACTGCTATTAAGAGCTTCTTAGTTATGTGTTTCTTTACTATTTCGAGTACCAATAACTTATCTTGCGCTATAGGCTTGGGTGAATTTTTATTCGGTAAACCTTCCTAAAGTTTTATTTTAAAGTGAAAACCGATCTTTATGTATTGTTAAAGTGCGCTTAAATGTACTGGTAAAGGTGGAAGGAAGATTAGTAATTATTGTTAGTATCTAAAATTATATAGGATTTCCTGAAAACACCAGCAACTTTTCAGGATTGTGTTGCTAACATCATATACCTGTAACAATTTTTATTCAGCTACTGTTGGGGATTCCTGAAAAACTGCACCAAACAAAACATTTGCCGCCCCTGACGAAATATAATTGCAATTTGGAGTAGCATTTTTCTCCACTTACTTCAATTCCTCATTAAACAAATTTTATTTTGAAGGTTGTTGCCTAGTTTTGCAAAATAAATAATTATTTAGTAACAACACAATATATTTAATCATGATTTTAATCTTTTAAATAAACTTTTAGGCATCTTAATTTCTGATCCATATAATTTACACTTGTGTTTGCTATTTTCATGTAATTTTTAACCAAGCAGGTACGTTAATACGATATTGCTACCTCTGAAAGTAGATACCTATTTTATAGGATACCAATTGCCAGCGACATAATTGCACATTTTACGGCAGACGGCAGACCTTGATTATAATAAATAAATAATAATAATACGTTTTAATAAATAAATAAATAAATAATTATACGGTAGCCAGGGATATGATGTGTTTGCAAGAAAACAATTTCTATAATAACTTTGATTGCGCCAAGGTATGCCTATTGTGTTGGCAAATTAGGAAGAAAGGATTAATGGTGCTACCACACGCTGGACGAGGAAAACTTGGCTAACGTTCATCAATCTAATCCAGGAGATAATATAATTACTAGACATTTGATTTCAACACTATTGTACTTAGATTTAGTTCCTGCTATAATTGATATGTCTTTTCTTTCCTAGATGTATCCAACATTTTAAGGTTTTCCATTGTCCACTGTCCAAGTCAATAACAATGTAGTCAACTCTAGCCTTTAAATTTATAATTACGGGACAAGACATTTATTTCAATGGGTTGTCAAAATTATGTAGATATTATTAAGAGCCGGTTCAGTCCCACTGCTGGGCAAAGGCCTCTCTATCCTCTTTCCACTCATCTCTGTTTATTGCTGTGTGTGGCCAGTTTTGACAAAAGGAGATTACGGAAGTTGATAAAATTTTTGTATGTATTTTTTCAATATCAGAATACTGTTCTCAACATAATCTGCAGCAATATTTTATATTACCGCTAGGATAAGTATAGCTTGTAAAGTATTAAATAATTTCCCTAGTTTTAAGTTGGTTAAAAAGTAAGTTTGTATAAGAATGGCTAAGTCTAGTGTCAGAGTTTTCTTACCACCCTAGGAGCCTTAAACATGGCTTAACAACTAGCGCAGTATGATAAACATGTGGGACCTACTTTTCATCGTGTCATCCACACGGAAGCGTCCAAAGAAATGCCAATTTTTGGCCACCCATCCAAGGACTGACTGCGTCGATAGCTGCTTAACATTGGTAATCGCATGCGATACCCTCTGCCAGATGAGCTACGGGCGCTTCATATTGCTATAAATTTATGATACTAATTTAAACCATCCGCAACTCACTGTGTTAGTTAGTAAATTCCCTTTGCTTGTACTGCTCAAACATACGACTTTCAGTCCTTATACTGTGCTGCAGGGGCTTCCTGAAATCTGAAAAAAGGACAGAACCAATGTTTTCAGCTTTATTCATAGTTCTTATTATAGTTCCTTCACGTTGGTATACTATGGACTTTACTATAATACTTTGTTTGTAAGCTCACTATAACTTTTAACGTGGAGTTGTGGCGTATACTTTAAACTTAACAAAAACTAAGCTGTTGGTTGGTCTTAAATAACAATATTCTTACATAATGTACTTTGCCTACCTACCTAAAAATTCCCAAATCATCAAGTAACGTTACCCAAAATTGCACACTTGAGGATAAGAAATGGGTGTCGAAACTCGCAGTGATATTCTGATGGTAGATAAATAACTTCCTGTTGTACAATAGGAGCATCATTACCCGGCCTCAATGGGCCGTGCCGTGAGAAACTCTCACGACTTTATTACAGATATATACTTTTTGTTTGTTCTAATTAACAGTCTTTGTAATAGCCCGCTTTTACCTTAATTATTTGGTTGTAGCCAAAATTGTGGATTTGCGCAATTTCTGTGCAAATTGCTGGTAGTTATCCTGCTCCCGTTATGAACTGCAGAGACAAAATATCTGCTTGCATTTTTTTAGAGAAACATTAGAATGTTATGTGGATGGTGGTCATTCTAATAAATAGTTAAATCACTAGCTCTCGGTATATTTTTTCGTAGAGAACATAGTAAGTATCGTTTAATTCTTTCTGACGATGACTTACACTTTGGTCTATCAATAGGATCTTCCTAATAAATAAAACACCAGAAGTAATCATTGTGACTCATGTTTACAACCACTCACAAATGCACTTTGACTTGAAAGCAAAATTAGACAAAATTAACATAATAATTGTCCCGACTCATGGCATTACATCGACGATATTCTAACTTAATTACTTGTTAGCTATAATAAATACAAATCAATGATATTAGGTATATAGGTATTTCATTATTATCGACACGAGCTGGGATTTAACTAAGGATAACTAATAAACTGTTAATCCCACTGAAATAACATTTGTCTATTAAGCTTTCGCAAGCACTATTTAAAAGATACTTTGATTTATGTATACGCAGTGCGCTATGAACTACAGTTTATAATATAACACAACTACAACGAATATTGCTTTCATTTTGTGCTATGTGACTAAATAAAAAAAGTACAAAATTCACGAAACAAGGAACGTGAAAATGGTTGAAAGGTTGAAAACTTTAATTTACAGTTATTAGACATTGTTACAGTCTTCTGTGGGATTTCTGTCGTAAGGACTCGAAAGATGAACAATATTTTTAGTCACACATCACGAAATGAAACCAAACCAGAGTAAGTAGTAAACTTTAGTAAAGATACAAAGTATGAACTAATCTTTATTAGTTGTAGCAAAAATAAACGTTAGGTTTATATAAATAGCACTGAAAGCTAGATTCGATATGTGGCTACAATTTTTACGTAAAATGATAATATTAAATCTTATAATTATAAGGGTATACGTTGTAAGTTAACCGATCACCTTAACTAAACATGTGACAGATCTTTTATAATACCGTAGCTATGTATAATGTGTATAGATTTCTTTACATAGTGTATAGATTATTTTACTTTATGAGGATGCATCAGTAATTTACCCGTAGGAAATACGTTCGCCGTAGCCGAAATCGGCTTGGAATACATCATCATCATCATCATAGATTTTTTTATAACATTCTGAACATTGTATAACATACGCCAACAACATACGACATACGACAAGATCAATTAGTAAAAAATCACTAACAACACGTTTTAGAATTTAACCGTGAATTACAAAAAAAAATTATAAATATCAACATCTCTCTATATCTGCACCTCTCGTATAGAAACGAGTTATTTTGTATGTAAAAGATAAAAGTATGTAAATTGGGACGGATTTTAGGCGCATAATTTATTGTAGTAATTAAATACCTACGTCTATGTACTCATCGTTTTGCTCTACAACTTTTATAAAATTATACAAAGCAATTAATTCAAAATCTATTTTGTAGATGAGAAAACTTATAGAATTTGTTTATAGTTTCAATACAGTTTTTAGACCAATGATCTAAAAACTAGCAATTTTGAATTAAAATTATCGTTAAAATCGTATATTTTTATCGTCTACCTTATAAATTGAGACAAGTACTAACATCAACCTCAATAAAGTATCTTCAAATATCTTTTACATGCTTTAAGTTATCTTTCTGAATTAAATATATTTTAAGATTCCACTAATCGACAAACTTTCTTTTGAAACAAGAAAACTTTCTGGCAATTTCGCAAACACTTAGAAACAACACCAAAAATATTTTTTCCAATGCCAGATAGCTAACGCTTGATAGCATAGCTCGCCAGATGTTAAGCATCGTAGCTAATTATCTAGCGCTTTCCTCTTTGCGTGAACATTGTCTTTAAAGTTCATAAACAATTTTTGAAAGTGTTTATTGTTTATTTGACTCTAACAGACCGTTGTTTGTTCATATTAGTGAGCATGAGCGAGATGTAGGAGGTGAGCAGGTCGTCCATCTTGTACCCGAGAGATGTCTCGCAGAGCAGCTTGGAGCCCCGGACGAGGTTGCCGATGGTCATGTGGAAGTACGTGTTCCCGGACGACCAGTTCGATATCCGGGTGAACGGGTGTGTTACTAGGATGTCCTGGAAGGAAATGGCCAGGAGTTAGAGTTACTCGTAGCTTACATCTTGTTCATTATAGTATAATTTTATTGAAAGAGAATGGAGCGTTTGGAGTAGGACATATCCATACGATTAATGTAAAATTTACGAAGGCTTTGTTATGTAAAGGTTTTAAGTCATTGTTTTGAAGAGTCAGTTACAGTTACACAGTTACCGGTAACTGTTTTATTTATGCGAATAAATATGAAGTCTCCAGCATACTAGTTGTACCTATATATAGTACGCTTAGGTAGTTGAAAACAATAATATACTAGTGTGATAGTGGCGGCAGTACCGAACATAATAATTCTAGAAATGACTTTGAGAAGAAAATTATGTAACTTTTGGTAGATATTTTGGTATTGTTGACGTAACTATTTACCTTTGACTGCGGATGAATCAAGCTGACACCGTGTTTGTTGATAGCAATCAGCAGCAGCTCCGGGTAGTTGGGCTCCGTGGTCTGCTTGACCTCGAAGAACGCTGACCCGAAGGTCGGCCACCGGTAGATGACCTTCAGGAAGGTGATCTTGGCGTCTTCAGGCGTCATGCCGGCGTCTTGGTTGTAGGACGCTACGATGGCACGCTTCCAGTCAGCTGAGCTCTGCAACTTGATGAGGTCTGCTGGGATCAGCTCTCGCAACATTTGGCTGAAAATTAAAGAAAATAATTCATAAACACTAAAATTCTGAACAGTAACATAAATATAGACAGCCAATTGCGAATTTCTTGATTAAAAATTGTCCTCTCGCCCACGCCTTTGTTGATTTGTATCAGTCGTATCGATGATCAAGATTCAACCGATTTGAAGATAATCACTTTAATCTTGATGTTAAAGTTCTTTATCTTTATTGGAATGATAAAAACAGAACTGTCTGGAAATTAGTTTACATCCATTTTGTTAAGTACCCAAGTAGCCAATTAGCAACCAGCCAACGGCAGATAAAGTCGAATGATTGACCGTTGTTAAATCATGCTTAATTCCTAATTTTTCTCACTATATATGTAGGTATGCTCTCTAATGCCCCATTTGAGTACCTACACGGCTATCTGCAATTGTTTGATTTCACTTACGGTATAGCCTGCAGCTCCTGCTTATTGTCTCCAAACCTCGCCCTGTATGCCAGCGCAGCTAACCGCGCTGCCTCCTCGCGTCCACAGCGGTGGTACCCACGCAGCAACTTGGGCAGCTCCTGGTGGAAGTGGAAGATCACGTCCGCAGCTCGGTCCTTGCCCGGCACTGTGTTCGTCCAAAGCTTCTTCATGAAGAATACCTATCGAAATGATGAAAAGAATATTAGACATTTTTTATTGTTCTCCAAAGTTTGCCACATAAATATATGTTCCATTGTATAAGAAACTAAAACCAACCTGATAAGTAAACTGCGGAGTGATGCCATCTCGAGTAGGTCGTGCCTTCTTGATCCAGTCGGTCAAATGTCTGACAAAGTCAAAGAAGAAGTCCCCTTCTGGCACCGATATCACCTTGTCGGCTATTTTCACAAACAAACTGAACCCTTCGCTCGATCTGAGGTTCAATCTCTGTGCGATATTTTGGCAGAAGTCCTTCGCTCGAGTTGACGAGTCCACTTCGAAAGCCTCATCCGTGTCGTCAGGGAAGTATACTTTATGGAATATCTGCGTAGTCTTATGCTGAATAGCTTCCACTTCTACTTGATGCGGTGGATACTTCCTTTGACCATTACGTAAAGTTTTTTGCAGTCTTTGTAGTGAGTCTTGAGCAATTGGATATCTTCTAGTTCTAAGGAATAACGTTAATTCTCTAAGCAGTCCTTGGCTACACGCAAATAAGCCCGTAGCCAACCACATCAGCTCCCAACCTCTCTCTTCAGACATTCTGTTGCGGTTGTCAGTCAGCTGTCTCATTACTTGGCAGTATATTTCGTCCCGCAAAATCTCGTGTTTGAGAGGTCCATCGAAGATGTGATCTGTATATTCGTTTCCGATTCGGGGACGTTTGGACGGAAGGTCGCCCATGTATTTTAGGATGGCGGTAAATGCGAAACATGCTTCTTCAGCAAGTTCCTCTTTCGCTTGCAATTTCTTCAGTAGCGGCAGTTTAATCGGCTCACGTGAATGCCGCCACAACTCCTCGGAGCCGCCCCTCTTTGCCGTTGAAAGCGTGAGCGCTTTAGAAACTGTTCTTTTAGGTGGTAATCTGAAGTGGTCCAAAGCGTATTCTAACAGCGTGTGAGGTTTGTCTCGTGTTTCCGTGCCATTAAATGTACTGGTTGGAGGACGACGGCCGTGCTGAGCTCCTTCAGCACAGAACAAGGCCAGAATATCGGGCGGAGGTTTGGTCAATGCTGGCAGAACGTAAACAGTTTCAGATGGGAAATCTCCTCGCTCCATAGATCGTTCGCAGCGCCCAATACACCAACCGTTATTCAATACAGACTCGCCTGTACTATCTTCTTCTAGAACAATCAGATCTCCTTTCAGGAAGTTCAAAAAGCTTGATCCTTCACCTGGTGCCTTGTAGTCTTGCAACGCGATAACGAACTTAGAGCGTTTTTTTAGACCTTCTAGGAAGTACACCACAAGATCGCGGATATCTTCTGCATTAGGACTCTGGAACGTGAACTCTTCTCCTCGAACTGTCGACAAGCTGAATGTCTGCGTGAACACTTTGTTAGTTTTCTGACTTGAGACTGTAGTTATTTCAGGGAATGACAGTTCTAACAACACTTGTTCTTGATCGTCCACCACATATACACCGGTCCAATTAACCGCAATTATTACATCGTTTTTAGGCAAATTAGGACCAGAATTCCTGTACGCTTCATAAAACCGCGAAAACAATAACGGCCACTTAAACTTTGCGTAACTCACTACATCTTCCTTCACTCGGTACGTCGGTATTTTTTCTTTCACGTAATAGCTCTTTTTATAAGCTTGCACAACTAGAGTTCCCCATCGATCTACTGCTTTTTCTACACCTGTTAGGCAATAGTCTGGTATGTAGTTCGGTAGTAACGTGTACAACCTTTCGGTGTTCATATCTTGTCCGTACTCGATGTAATACTGCTGGGCCGCTATCATAGCCAAGTCTTCTTCTTTGTCACATCTATACTCGCCAAACTTTACTCCTCGGACCACTTGCTGATAAATAAGGTTGGTCGCCACTTGGTCTTCAGTAGGATCATGCCAGGGTGCAAAGATTTCTTTACGGAAGAATAACCTCCAAGGAGCGTTTCTTTCTTGAGCACCTTGTTCTTTGGCGTATTGTTCACATTGCGAAATTGCATCCATGACATGATCGCCTCCACTACCCAATGAGCTGACTTTGTCAAACAATGCAATGTAAAGCGAGAACCCAAACTGGTCTTTGAGACCAATCTTGTCTGACAGCTGATTGCATAGTTCTCTTGCAGTGGTTGCAGAGTCTGCAAGTAACGTTTTAGTGTTACCATCCATAAATGTTATAGGCAACATTATTGGTTTCTTAGATTTTGTTGCCTGCAATTCAAGCCAAGATGGTGGTTGGTTCCTTGTGCCATTGTTGAAGGTTCTCTTTAGTCTGTCTTCGCAGTATGGTGCATAGCCTGGTGGGCCCTCTCTGATAAATGCTCGTAGATAATTTACAAATTTTTCGCTTGGAGCAAAGCAACCTACGCACAGTGATAGAAGAATCCATCCTCTAGCGTGGGATGATTTCGATGGATTATTAGTCAGCTGTTTGCAGATCTGACAATAGATTTCATCTCGAAGCTCAGCGCGGAGGATACCGTGTCCGATAATAAAGTGCAACTTTTCTAAATTGGACGTCGGACGTGACTCAAGCCATGACTGATAACTGTCCGCTGTATACTCTTCATCCTGAAATCAGTAAAGCAGATGTTGTAAAGCTTGGTGCAATGGGAAGATAAAAAAATTCACTCTATCAAAACTAATACAAACCTGTAGTTTTCTACGAACATCTTCGCCCAGCTTGTTCTTTCTCTTCAGGGTAAGGGAGACGAGCTTGTGTCTTATCGATCTGGGTTTCTGCTTATTCAGATAAGCATCTGGATCCACTCCCATCATTTGCGCCTCCTGGAACTCCTTAGACCGGATGAAGTTCCTTCCCAGTGTGGCTGTTACTTTGGACATGACAGACGTGTTATCTCGGTCCATAGTGTGATAGCGCGGCTCCGGCAGGTCTCCAGTGAAACGCAGGATCGTTATCCACAACGCTTGAGCGGCCTGCGAAACAGAATCTTATCAGAACATAACATCAAACGTATAGTAATTTATGAAATAAGTGTCACAGATAAAAAATGCAAGTATTGTCGATTGAAATTGCGATAGTAGTGTTTCTTGGTAATACGAGTAGGGAACGAGGTATTGTAAATATCAAAGAGAAAATACCGCCAATTAACCACTTAATTAAATTATCAATTGTTGCAATTTAACCGTTGTAAAACACAGTACTCACAAGCTGGTCGCCCTGAGTGTGTAGCGGCAGTAGAGGATGCTTGAGAGGTTTTCTAGAATACTGATGAGTGACATTTCCTTGGAAGTAGGTCGCAGCAAACTTCTGGAACTTAAACTCGGACAGATCCTCTTCATCTTCTGACGTGGTTTGCATCGGCGTGACCATCTGCGGAATTTAAAATAAAATATGATTTACATTTACAATTTTCGTGACATATCCTTTATTAGTAGAAATAAGAGTGTTCCAATAAAATGTGATGTAATCATAGCCACGTCGGAATGTGATTAAAGGTTTCAATGAAAAAACATCAAACACACACCGTATTTCAGTTAATAAGTTCATTGCACCGTTCTGTTCTTAATCCGTATTACTTTACCTACACATCCAATAGTGTAGTAACTGACCCAAAAAAACACGAGACGAGTATTGAAATTATTTCAATGAAACAATTCTTATAATATCTATGTTGTTGGGTTTATTAGGATTTGAGATAAGTACTTATTTCAAAAATGAGCTAAACTCTGATTGCATATCTTTGTGAGTTTCTAAGGATTATACTCACATAAGTTCATAATATACAAACGCACGACTCCAACAAGCAGAGTAACCAGAATATGAATTGCGTGAGAACATAAAAGTGCAATCCATCTTTCCAACTAGTACCCATGATATGTACAAGCGTAAGCTTAGTATGGGGCTAGATGGCGCTGTGTGATACGTCCTGAAATATTTATTTATTTTATTTAACTCACCTCTTGTTGGTCAGCCCTCTGCTGCGGCAGGTCGCTGAACATGGAGGTGTCTTTAGGCGCTGGTGCCTCGCTGCTTGAGTCTGGCAGGAAGTCAAACATGGCTTCCACCAGCTTGCTGTCATCCACAGGCTCGTCTTGCTTCCGAGCGGCTTCCTGGAGCAGTGTCCTCTTGGCTTCCATCTGGCGCTTCTCTTCTAGAGCCAGCTCGGCGTCACGGCGCTCTAGCTCGTACATGCGTTCCTGGAAATTAATGTAGGATTTGTTTAGTATTTTTTTTGGGAGCTGACCTCATAAATTGAGATGAAGCTAAGAGGAACAAATATTTTAAATATTGGGTTCGATCGTTGTCAGTTGGTAAAGTAAGTTGATGATCAGGGTATCAAAAATACTGAGAGGCTGAAGATGTAGGTATGCGATAGATCAGTTAGTAAGCAAGTCACGTGTTTTATAATGCAATGGGTGCATTTTTAAAACGACAATAGCAGAGATGATTCTGAAGCAAATTTTTAGATAATTTAATGATGTAATTTGAAATATAAACACATACGAGTGCAAAAAGAAAATTATCGATGCACGTCCAAAACTTTGGAGGCAGAAAATTCTGACTAGTCTTCATGTGCATTCTGGTCAGCTTCCAAGCAACCAATACAAGTTATCTAGTAGTAATATGGGTAATTAAGTTTATTGCACAATTTATTACGGTAAAGTGCGAAGTTACGTCTAACTACGTGACAGCTCGATACATTGATAAAACTATTACAATTACAGCTCTTGTAATAAATACTACGAAATTATGTAGGTTAATTTAATATCTGCTGGATGATATGCTGTAAAGTAAGCTTACACATCGGAGCATCAAAAGGAATGCAAGTGCTAAAAGGTACTCTTGACATTTAATTGATTAATAACATTTTTGTCCACTTAATTGAACAGATCTCTCCATAAACAGAAGCTAACGAGAAGCACGAAGATAAAAAATAAATCAATATGTACCATTTTAATGAAACGATTCTCCAACATCACTTGACTACAAATACAGTTCAACCACATTTTCACGTCTTTTCTTTATTTCAAAGCACATTCACTAAATAAATTCTAAACAAATTAAATTTACAAGTAGCTGCTACTATGAAGTTCCTGAGTAATACTAAGTAAGTTACGCTGTAGTTGAACTATTATCCAAGTAGAGTGAGATTGCAATCGGCAGCCGAGTTGCATAAAATAACGTATGCTTCAGTGGATATTGGGGATAGGTTCATCAGTGAACAGACATAATACGGCCAATAGTTGTTTATGAAGCGAGAATTATCTTAAAAAAGTTTAATTAATGTTCAAATTTATTAAACTAAAAAAAATATTTGAAGTATGTAATACCTACCGTTTTCTCTAAACGCACCAGATTGTTATCATGTTGGAACCATTGGAACAGACGAGAATTTTTGAGACACATCTTGGTTTCATTATTTTAAATTTAAATGAATTGCACCAAACTTGTGTTTACTATTGTACTAAGGGTTTTCAAATAACTAACATTTAATTATTCACAGCTATTCCGCCAAGCCACACCTATTCAAAGTTTGTTTGTTTAATTAATTGCGATGCGAGGTCCAGATAATCTACGAAGATAACTGTGATTGCGGCTTAGGTGGATACAGGTATTTAGTTAAGTGATTAGTATAATTATATCGATTTAATAATACAAAGTGTAAGCCTTTTTTACATACATATTTCTAGAGAAGTCAAGATTAATTTACCTATGGAAAATTCATTCAAATAAGTAAGTCTTATCTTTGAGCATATTTACCAACATAAATGCAAGCATATTATTATTGATTCGTTTGCGTCAAGATTTATACAAATGCGAGCCAAACAGTCCATAAAACAATAAAATAACATTTTGTTATTATGATTAAAAATATCATCCAAATGGCATAGAAGTATAACACGACTTCTATGCCAAATGGTATGGTAAAGACACAAAGATCTAAAAGCTCACCCGATAGTTTTGTTCAGCGATCTCCTTAGCGCGCGTGTTGCCCTGGTGCTGCAGGCGCTGCTCCTCCTGGCGGCGCATGCGCAGGGCCTCGGTGTGCTCGCGCGCCTCCTGCCGCAGCCGCCGCACGCGCCGCGCGGCGATCAGGCGCCGCACGTGGCTCTGGATCTTCAGGATGGCCCACATCTTGTGTCCGTAGGAGCGGCGGACTAGGTAGCCGCGGGCTGCAGCCTATTTAGTATTCACGTAAACGTTAGTACTTAGCTGTTTTAAATTTAGCGTAAGAAATAGTTTGAATATTCACTTTACAGTCTTTGCAACAAGTCTTGTAAAATTCATATTGAATTGGGCTTCTTTATGTGATTGTTAATTTCTATGATCTAATTTCATGTAACTTTTACCACTGGTGATTGTAAAAAGGTATCATTATCATCATCATCAGCCTACTATCGCCCGCTGCTGAACATAGGCCTCTCTTCTTGTACGCCACTCGTCTCGGTCCTGCGCAGATCGAATTCAGGTGCTCCCTGCGGTAGTTCCAATGTCGTCAACCCACCAGGTATATCGTAATTTTAAGAAAGTTAAAAGCTACTCAGTATAAAAGCAAGAGTATTAAATTGAGCATATTTACATACCTGCAGTGACACAATGTGTCCTCTCAAATGCCTGAACCGATGTGCCAGCACTCTCGCCCGGATCAAGGCTTGAAGTCGAGCGTATCCAACTTTCATCCTGTTGTACCGGATCCTCTGCAGCTTGCCGCGCCAGTGACGCTGGATCAGGATAGCAGCGGCTCGCATCTTCAGGTACCGCCGTCGGTACACCCAGCCTCTGATAGACCGCTGCAATATCAGTATCTTTCTCGTCAGCACCCTGTCTCTTTCCTGTTCAAGGAACAAGTCATGGGCGTCTTTCAGAAACACTTTGGTGTGTCCCAACTGGTAGTCAGATTTGCCCAATACTTGCGCGCAGATCTTAGCCGTAGCAGATCGACAGTCAGTCTTGTGTGCCGGAGGAACGCCTGATATTAAAAATCTGTATCTCTCCACGAACTCTTTGAAACTGTGCCTGATCGGGTACCCGGCCCTTCGGATTCTGATTGTTTCCATCATTCCGGAGTAACGTAGCTGTCTGCAGCAAAGCCCGCGGTCAAACAACATGGGTTTCTTGAACTCATTTGGTTTGATACATCGAATGAAGAACGGTTGACATGTACCCAAAGTCCTCATCAACAAGTCCAGGGACTTCTTAAACTGAGTAGATAGGGTTGGTGTTCGTTTACGCGTTTCAGATCCCATCGTTATGTCATCGTGGAATATTTGTTGAAGGAACTTGTTCGTAGACACATGTATAAGCTGCAACAGATCGGCGCTGAACGTGTCTCTGTTCTTCTCTAAGAATCCTCGTGTGTCATAAAACACGATACCCGCAAAATGATTCAGACCAAAACTTGTATTTATGTCGGACTTTGGTTTGAGATAATTTCTATGCATTCCATGAGTTTTGTGCAATTTTGCCAACATGGTTTGGTCCGTTCCTTTGGGGAACTTTGATTCCTCGTCTATCAAAGCCATGATGTTTAGCTGCTTCAGAGCAATCAAATCTAATGCATCCTGGTTGTCGACGAACTCGATGTGTTGCCAATTGATTCCTTCGTGATTGTACTCTTCTTGTTCTAACTTGAATATATGTCTCACGAAGAACTGCTGCAGGTTCTCGTTCGCGAAGTTGATACAGAACTGTTCGAAGCTGTTTTGGTCAAAGTTCTCAAAGCCAAATATATCTAGCACTCCGATAGCAGTTCTCATTGTAGACTTTGGTTTGTAAATAGCTGCATTGATTTTCTTGACAATAGTGACAAATAGCCGACCATAGATGCCTTTTACAAAGGCGTCTCTGATGTCGACTGATTGAATCTTGCTCAGAGTGGATATAACAGTTTCACCATGAGCAAACAATGTTTTCCTCGTGAGAGCATTGATCAAAGATTGCATTGGTACACCTAATAGATTTGCAACTCTCTTTACGTTCAATTGTTCTATAATTTCTGTGGCATCCAGATTGTCGACGACCGTAGCTTCATACTTGATGTTTCCGCAATGTAGCACAGCTGCGAGTAATTTCAGTATCTCCCATATTTCTGACTCGCTGAACAACAGCACTTTCATGGCGGATCGAATGTCAGCAAATTCAGCTGCGTCGTCCCGACCTTCGCAGGAGAAACTGCCGCCCTGAAACAAGATGATAAATCATGAATACATATTGACTTATTTTTATTTACACTCAGTTAAAAAATAATCAGTAATAAGATACGTCTCAGTAGTCTTTAGATAATACAAAGTATGAGCATATCGTTCACAGTGAAGATATACATTATTTGACGAGCACCAGACTAGACTCATACCATAGTACCTACTCAGTTAATACATGTTCTCACCGCTGATAAATATTTGTATTCTGACGCCTCTCCCAGCTCCAGTTTCTTTTTCTCATCCTTCGACAGGCCAGCCAGCAAACAGTAGAAAACATGATAGTTCCTCTCTTCAGGTCCTTGTGAAACTATCCTTGATTTTTCCAGCAGATACTGCTCGATTTTGGCGCCTTCGATCACACCTCCGTGATTGAAGTGAATGTCGATATATTTTCCAAAACGTGAGGAGTTGTCGTTCCGGACTGTCTTAGCGTTTCCAAACGCTTCTAATATTGGGTTAGCTTCCAGGATCTGAAAGGGTAAAATTTGTAGTTTTTTTTTAAATCTTCTTAAAAAGAGGATCATGTAGGTATATTTCTTTCTGCACTAAATGCCTACATTCCAAGCGCGTCGTAAATCCTACTGATTAGGTAAGTGAATATCGTAAGGTTTCACGAAATGCCCATTTAATGAGTGCTTTGAACCTATGGCTAATCAGGTGAACATTAAAGGCTGTACCTGTTTACTACAGTAAAAGTAGTACTTCTTTCGTTGCATATAATGCATATGCAATTTACCATTATGACAGACAGAATCATAAATTGATAATATCTTTTTGTATTTTTAATCTATGCCATTGTAGATTCCAATGTTTTTTTTATAAGGTAATGTTTTTAATTAAAGTGGTGAACCACTAGTGATAAGGAATTTTGACCCGCTTTAATAGCTGCTTTACTATGACAAGCTAGCCGTGCTTCGGTTCATTATATCCACTATTTAACTTCAATGAGTATTAGTTTTTTTTTAGTTTTATTAATGAAATTAACATGTCTGGTATTTTAAGGTACCTGTTGTTCAATCCAGGAGTGTTTCCCACTGATAGCGGCCAGATACTGCAGTATGAGCTTGGTAGACTCAGTCTTGCCGGCGCCAGACTCGCCGCTGATGACGATACACTGGTCCTGCCCGTAGCGCCGCATGTGCGCGTACGCATTGTCACCGATGGCGAAGATGTGCGGCGGTAGCTCGCCTATCTTCCTCTCCTTGTATAACTTGATCTGGTCCGCCGTGTATATCGGCAGGATCTGATACGGATTCACTGCTACTAATATTGAGCCGGTGTATGTCTGGAATTGAAAATATTGGCCAGGTTAAACTAAAAAACATTATCAGTATAAATAATAAATAATGTATATACTAAAATTATAAAGCTGAAGAGCTTGTTTGTTTGTTTGTTTGAACGCGCTAATCTCAGGAACTGCTGGTACGAATTGAAAAAATATTTTTGTGTTGAATAGACCATTTATCGAGGAAGGTTTTAGGCTATGTAACATCACGCTTCAACTACTAGGAGCGAAGAAACAATGAAAAATGTGGGAAAAAACGAGGAAAATTATTCATCTTTGAGGGTTTCCGTTGGGTGCGCTGCGAAAACGGTTCAAGATATCAAAAAATATGTATGAGAGAATTATTCCTCTTGAAATGTTCTAACAAAATGTTCGCGACAGTATATATCTATCTTTTAAGATTAACTCACTAGAAGCGTTTTTATAATAACTATTCCACGCGGACGAAGTCGCTGGCACAGCTAGTAATGTATATTTTTTGTGTCGTTTTTCAAACTACCTTTCTAATGAAGGCAGTAAAACCCCCTAAAAACAAGCTATTGAGCAAATTATCACTAAACACGATCATAGCGTGACTTGATGGCTTGGATCAAAAAATGCCTTCTTAGTTGATACCATTTTGAATTGCTAACGTGTACTTAGAAGTGAACAATAAATTAAAAAAGTTAATGAAGATAAATAAAGATTAGAGATATAGAGACGATAAATCAAACAATTTATCGATTGAAATAACCATTCACAATGAGACGCTATAATCTCAGTCACGACATACAAAATACCAAATATCTCATCTTCATGTACTTATTTAACATTGAAATGCAAAAATAGTTGTAATAAAATGTTATTAGTTGCGAAGGTGAAAGGAGAGATCCTCGTAGATGATAAGCTAAGTGTTTTGTGAGAAAGAAAACACTCGTCAATTACTTTTCTGGTGGCAATAATGGTCGGTTGCCAACAGGTTTTGCGTATGCGAACAACTCTCTAACAATTAAGTGGGCTAAACTTCGCTACAGATTACTGAGCTTTTGCCGTGGTGACGGTATTACAGTCATATTTTTAACATTTCTTGCTAAAGAAGCTTGTTTTTTTTAACAGGTACAGGCTCATATTATCTTCTTGGCTAAAAACTTCGCTAAAAGCTTCGCTTTCCCTATTAGTGTAATAATTCGATTAGCCTTCATATCAGAAACATCCCTTCGTCGTATTTAACAACGATGATAATTCGTTTCCAGCCAACTACGGTCTCTACGCACCAACTTTCATGGAATGGTTACTGATAATATCTAAATCTAAATACATATATAAAACTCAAAGGCGACTGACTGACATAGTGATTTATCAACGCACAACCCAAACCACTGGACGGATCGGGCTGAAATTTGGCATCCAGGTAGATGTTATGGCGTAGGCATCAGCTAAGAAAAGATTTCCGGAAATCCACTTTTAAAAGAGTGAAATAAGGCATGCAAATTTGACACCTTAATGTGAGCGAAACCGCGAGCACCAACTAGTAATAAATAATAACCCTCCATGTGCTACTATACTCTGTATTGATATGTAACTGAATTATTTGTACTTTTCAATATTGTACTTACGTATATGAGATTCTCGTTGTATCGAATGAGCAGGTTCCTCAGGATGCCGGCCTCGTGCAGGTCTCCGAGAGAGATCATATCCTCGACGCCGTGGACGGAGGTAGCGTGCATGGCCTTGATCCGTCTCTCTGGAGGCAGCCATTGCTCCTGGCCGTCGTCGTCTCTCACCCTGATGCGGCGGCCCTCGGCGGCCAGCACTCGGGCGCCAATGGCCACGTCGAACTCCCGCCCAGATACCGGCTCGATCCATATGTAATCGCCCTGGAAATGTTGAGAAGGGGACTTTGAGTATGCGTGAGTTTGATAGTAATCGAAAATATTTATTTATTTAATTCAATACACATTTACATTTTGTAAAGTTCAGCCTTTTGGTTACAGCTGCGAAACACACACTTCATTATATAAGTACGAGTGTGTGTGTTCTATGTATACCATGTTGATTATTCATTGATGTTAATACGTCAAGTACAACTGATAAGATGTGGTAAAGTCTCGCGCGGAATCATTATTAATTCTTGAACTTCAACTTGAATTGTTTCCGGGTGTTCTCTAATCCCGCTTCCTAATAAACATTAATTGCGTCATTTATATGCGAATACAAACAGAACCGACCTCTGATACATCATAAATCCGGGAATTGATTATGTATATTATGTATGGAGAAAGGGCGACACCTGATAGATAGCTTTCTAATACACATATTTTCTACATAAATGAAGCTCACCTCGAAATGCAAACTGGTTTCCATGACATCACGCGTTTCCACGCTCTCTCACATGATAACTGAATTAATGTGGATATTAAATAAGACAATCGATTCGTTTATCGCTACAAACTGACCGCTCGCTGGATCGGTCATTTGGCTCACTCAATTGAATCCGCTATCGGACTTCGTTATCTGTTTTGTTATATGTATTCGTAATATTTGCTAACGTAATAAAACTTAACTAAATTCAAAAACTTACTTAATAAATGTAATATTACCGCTTATTATAGTGACGTTTACTATAAACTTTAAACATTATATTGTAAAGAAAGTTGTACACAATAGTTAGACTTACATTTTTTTTTTACTTAGAAGTTTGTTTTTTATTATAAGTTTTAGTTTGTAAGTTGGTTTTGTGTCTGTAAATAAATAAATAGAATCATTGACCATCAAACGGCCATGTTTTAATTTATCTTGTGCAAATATCCGGTTTTATGTTATTTTCATCCCTTGGTAATAACATTCAAATCAAATCTTTGGATATAAATGTTTTAGATGTTTCGTTATAATGTTTCGTTAGGAGTTAACATTTCAATTTGTTTACAACAAATTGAAATGTTAACTTATCAAATCAAGTGTATCGCGGCCCTTTATTAGTGGCCAGCTTTCCGGCTGTTGACGTTATTTAAAGCTTTCCAAATGTCTCCAACACCAAGGTGAATGAATTAAATAATAACGCCGAGTTTTGAAACCGTATAAGATTTATATGATTATCAAATTTTGGTCCTAATAGAACTTTTTTCAAATTATTTATTTAAGGATAGTCTATCGAGACGGTCTAAGGCCCGAATCTTGCAAACGGCCTTGTAACGTTTGCCATTTACCATTATGGGTATGTTAGGTAATATTATGAAACTGGTCCACTCCTATGCCGCCTCCTACATGCGTTTGCCATTTCGCGGGCTTTGTTCTCAACTCTCGCTCTCGTTTTGGTGATCGAGTAGGTTTAGATTTCGCTCCTTGGACACGAGACTCGTTTGGTCTGTTTGGCGATTTGTCAACTTAGCTTAATGCGCCAGCTTTAGTGTCGTTGTGAAACATTGATAGCTACATGCTGAGAATTGTCAAGCAAGTTTTGGGATAGAATTTTGAAGCTGCGTCTACGCTAGGAGAGCCGAGCACGAGCGGAGCACGAGCCGAACACAATTCGTCTAGTGTGGACCAACTTACAAGCCTCGAAAGAGCGCGCTGCGAGCATTTTGTTCGTGCTCGGCTGCGTTCCGCCTGTTGTCGGTTTTTTGACGAACACAAAGGGATTTGCTTTGCGCTCGCTTGTAGGTTCGTTGTACGTCCACACTTGACGCCGCGAACGACGAAGCCGAGAACGGCTCCGCTTGTGCTTTGCTTGTGCTCGGTTCGTCTAGCGTAGACCCGCCTTGATAGTAGTTTATCAGCTACACCAGAAACAGCTTGATGCTGAAGAATTCTTACTGAAATTGTTAGGTAAGTACTTGTTTTCATCGAAATGATTGTGTTTTAGTATTTTGTCTCTTTCTTCCATTGATAATTTTAAAAAAGAAGGTAGAACATAATAATTACACGAATGCTTGCTTAGCTTAGCAGTTGGCTCGTGCCAAAAATATATTATAACACAGAGTTTTCACATAGCCAAACATAATCCAGAGGCGAGTTTTATGGCCAAGTACAGTGAGAGCTCACATAAATCAACAGCCTCGCCTAATAACCTCGACATTTTGATTTAATATTTCGCACCGAGACAGGTACATACATACAAACACACGCGCGCGTGTGAGTGTGGAGGTGAACGCCCTGTGCGCTGGATTCTAAGCCGGAATGACGGAATGTGTTGCCAAACGCACTGATCGGAACCCGCCGAGAAAACTTGCCGCTTTGGGAATAAGTAGGCCCGCGAGTGGCGCTCGTGGCCTCGACACTCGGCGCACGAGGAGAGGAGCCGCGTGATGGAGTGAGTCATCTGCATTCATGCAAGCGCAGTGATAGCGCTATGATACGACTGGGGCTAGCGTCTACGCGCTGTGGGGCGAAAGGATTTGTCCAAGTCCCCTGAGACCGTTATTTTTTATGAAATTTCCTAAACTATATAGTACCTAATACTGAAAACGAAACTGCAGTCACATGTTATATTATAATTTAAAAAAATGCCGTTTTGTTATGTAGGAGTCCAAAAGTGTTATTATGGAATAAAACGACTGATAGGAGTACTCGTATAGTCAGTCATTTACATAATTATGTTTTAAACATTTTCTGCATCAGATTTGCTTTACTCAGAAATATTTAATTATGATTGTCACGCTATATTATGAATGGGACTCCATCTTAAAAACACCAGAGCTTATTGGCTGTAATTTGGTGGCCAATTTAAACGCCGATAAAGCAAGGTTTATCACGAAATGCAGTAGCTATTGCATTGTGCATTTCCGCGCCGAGTTGCATGTTTAGTTCGCAATAATTGGCAGTTTAATGTTCGCCTGATTTAGTGCAGATACACCCAGTTAAACATTCCGAATCAGGTGTAAATGTTTGCTTCGCCGTACTGCTTTGAATTTACAATTTACACCAGACTTACAGCTTGCACGTCACGAAGTATTGAAAAAAGATCGACGTTTCAATAAGACAATTGGAACAGAGATAAATCTGCATAAAATAAGTATTTACCTTGAATGCTAAGTGAACGATTTTCTTTGTACTTATATTTCTTTTGCAAAAAATCCTAACAAATGGCGTATTTAATCAGTTCTGCACTCTTTTGTTTTTATTATTCTGTCAAGTCTGTGGACGCGGTATTCGATTTTCGAAACTTCTTCGTTGTCAAACCGGCTATACCAGCCAAGGTTTCAACTCCAAAGTCCAACCCAAAGAGTTCTAATGTGAGAGAAACGAAAGATATAAAAGTTTGCAAATTATTATATTATGTCCTGTATCTCTTGTAAAATTTAGTTTTTTTTTGTAAAAAAATATATATATTTTATTATTTTTACATACTATGAATAGGATCTGATAAAATACGTATATCTAATTTTTTCGTTTTGCTTGATTTGGTTATACAAAAATATACAAAACAACACATATGTAAAAGTGCCTTTTAAGTCAAATTACCGGTAGATTTACGATCTATAATATCTACCCACTCAGTTGGTAACCGCATGCACATTCAAGTACTTAGTTGTAATTAAAGTCGGTTCTTAGTAGTACACCTTGAACTTCAAGTGTCAATAAAAATTACAGTTTCTTACGTGCTCTTGTGAAATAAACGCGATAAACGTCTCTAATAAATGAAATATATTCGGTGTGTATTTTTATAAGTATGTTCAGTAAATAGTCGTTAACAAACCCAGAAGGCAGTCAAAAAGGATTACATTTTACTAAATATTCTATGCATAGGTATAACTTTGCCACCTCACCACCGTGACACCTCAGCTAACTGAAGTGAGCCGTAAAGTTTTTGCCTCTTGTGCTTCTTTGCGGAGACTCCGTAACTTTCTGCCTATCACGACTAAATTAGCCCTTGTGCAATCTCTTCTTCTGCCAATATTAGATTACGCTGACGCTTGCTACCTTGATGTAACCAATGAGCAGCTCGACAAACTCGAGCGCCTCCAAAATTTCTGCATACGGTTTATATTTGGTTTGCGCAAATATGACCACATATCCGAATTTCGAAAAAAGCTCAAATGGTTACCTATCCGCTTTCGCCGTGATGCTCATATCCTATCCCTTCTGTACAAAATCCTCTTCAATCCTTTCACTCCGCTTTATCTAAAAGAAAGATTTTCTTATGTCACGGCTTCCCATACCGACTCCCTGCGAACTTCCAGTGTCCTCCGCTTGTGTATCCCTGACTTCAACCATTCCAACCTTGTCTACCACTCTTCTTTCACCATGCAAGCTATTCGCTTATGGAATGATCTGCCACTTCATATTAGGCAGGCCAAATCCCTTCCTATTTTTCAGAGCTTGGTTCATAATTATTATATGCATGACTAATTTGTGTTTTTTTTTTTTTCCTTCTTTTTGAGTAGGTTTATTATGTGTTGTTTTCCTTTCTCTGTTTGTAATAGATATAAATGTAGGCATTTTACATGTTTTTAGGTTTTTAGTTGTTCTTTTTGTTAAATTATTATTAAGTTGTATTAGTTTTATTAGGTACGCCAGCTTTACTGTTTTCCTATCGTTGTTTTCCAAACTAGGTTGCCTGGAAGAGATCACTCTAAGTGATAAGGCCGCCCTCTGTCCCAATATTATGGTTTTTTTTTTTCTTTATACTTGTGTTCTCTTGCTATATTGGTGTACAATAAAGAATTTTTGATTTGATTTGATTTGATTTGAACTTTACTTACTCCGCTGGCGCAGCGACCCAAAGTGAGTCATGGCTTATAACTTTAAAAATATATTTTTAGACTACAGTAAATAATAATATCTAACCCATATTCTATTCACTAGTTTTCAAAACTATTACTATGTAAAATAAAAACAAAATACTGACGTACTAATATAATTTGTTGATTCAGACTTATACCGGTGTGATTGTAATCGATACAGGATTATTTCTAATGTTATTTTATATCTAGTGTAAACATGGTGTTTCTGCATGGATTTGTTACAACGTTCAAACTCTAATGGCATCCAGTTAGACAGCTATGTAGTAACGAGAGGACGCAACTTATATCATTGCCTTCAATGATGTAATTTCCAGGTTTCATACATTGCATGACATAATTTTAAAAGCAATGCTTTTACTGAGAAATGTATATCAGAAATAAGTACTGCGAAAAATGCCAATTAAAGTAATCCTATCGGTTAGAACCTAAAATGTTTTACTACTTTTGGGTGTACTAATATAATGAGTGTATTTTTATCTTTCTTTAGCTATAACTCCTCGCCATGAGAGTTGCATGGCTGATCTGTGTTCTATTTGATTGTGTATGCATGTTTCTATTAATTAAGGTAGCATAAAAATATAAACTATTATCTTGATATAAATATGTATTCAGTTATTTTTTATAAAAATGTGGCAAAAAGACAGACGATCTGCCTGATGGTTAGCAGTCACCGTCGCCTATGGACACTTGCAACTCTAGAGGTGTTGCAGCGCTTTGCCAGCTTAGAGGTGTTTGAGAATACCTACCCTTTCGGAAAGACCTCGGGGGTAGATCGTTCCACATCTTGCAAGTTCGCGGAAGAAATGCCCGCATGAACCGGACTTTATATACCGGATTATGTAATTATTTTAAACTTACCCTGGTAACGATCACCATGGTGAACGCGTCATGTGGTCACAGGCCCGATCTGTGGACAAGCAAAATAAAATATTAAGTGCGACGTCTTTTTTTGTATTTTTACTAGCCTACAATTGGTTTGACTTGCCAATTGTCACCACTTATCCCTCTGCTATAAATATACCATAAAATTTTCGTGCTTCAAGATAAACATTTACTACTACATTTTTTACAACTATTTTAAGATAAGATATTGAATCAGGCGTTACTTTGCGGAAATCCATTGTTACTGAAACTCTGGAGAAATATATAGTGTTTTTCCGCTGCGACTGCTCCTTAACCGACATCAAACAACAAACTTGATGGTTTTTAGGTGTGTTCCTCCATATACCACCGCCACACCTCACCTCCTAACCAACGTGGCCTCCGTGGATCTCAAGATCTTCCCAACACCGCACCTTGTGTCTTGAAGCTTTGCTGTTCTCTTTCGGCAAGATATTCTAGTCGACACGTGTTTCGCCTCTCCACGAGGCATCCTCAGGACTCGTGTTGACTCTTCGACGTCGGTCCGAAAGTGACTTTCGGACCGACGTTCGGAGAGTTTGTTGTTTGATGTCGGTTAAGGAGCAGTCGCAGCGGAAAAACACTATATATTTCTCCAGAGTTTCAGTAACTATTTTAAGATTTTCCCACAAAAACATGTGATGGTTCTATGCATATAGTTTTAAGATTGTTAAATATATCATGAAAATAGTTATCAATCTTTGCAAACTGAGTAAACTGGCGGATTTTTAAATTTTTACGTGCCGCAATAATTTCGGTACAGTTACTTAGATTAGTTATTAATAGCAAAATCTTACAATATTAAACAATTTAAATACCTACAATTCTTAATACAATCAGAGACTATATAATGCGTATTAGCAACATCAGACCACCTCTACATATGCTTGCTATACATGATTTTACTCGCATTTTCGTCTCGCAAGGTGTATTCACGGTGGTTGATTTCTGTCGATATTTTGCAACCTCCTCTCATTGTTCCTCTCGTGATGGTCGTATTTGGCCTATTGTTTCAACCAGATGTATTTATGAGCGTCACAATGAAGACTCTATTGCAGATTTTTTTTATTTTTGATGCTGTGTATGAATGTGAAATAGTTCTGGCTTTATTGTATGTTTTTATTATGTCTACAAACATTTGTTATACAATAAGCAAGGTGCGTTCGTTTGGGCGATTCTGTGGCCAGCTTTACATTATATTGTAGGTTGTAGGGTCCGGTGAATAAATCTAGTGGTTCAGCGATATCACAAGTTTCTAGGTCAGTTCTAAAACTCTTTCACAAAGTTGGCCTCTCTCATACAATTACTTACTAACGTACTAACGAGTAACTACATGACCGACGACCGTAGGGTACATGAATTTACTCACGGGCCAAGTCTTGATGTATAAGCATCAAAACGTTGAGTTTATCACTGCCTCTACAATAGTCAAGCGTAATACTTACATTAATTAAGTACTTACTTATTACTTACGTACTTACTTAATTAAAAAAGTATGTGTAAATCGGCCCAGTGGAGTAAAGAGTAAAGCCAGTCATAATATTCCAAATAAACCTCTCAGAAAGGGTCTTTATAAACAAAGCCAGAAATAGTTGTCGCGACCACCATTGTTCTTGTGGATGTTTACAGAAGTAAAAGCAAATTACCAGCAACAAAGGGCAGCTGGGATTTAAAGGCAGGTGTGAAGTGAATCTATTGTGTTCCTACTAAGCTTTGGCTTGGAACAACAAATGGTTTTGTTTTTACTATGTTTTGAATTCTGTCCGCGTCGGTAGTTCAAGTTTAATTCCTTTGAATGAGAACGTCTGCTTGTTTCTGCAAGCCTTGCTTGTTGTGACGACCTATGTTTGTTAGATTGTATTACATGTAATGTAGGATGTACCTAGTAGATATATGTTGGTTATGTTATAAAAGAGTTATTTGCAATCAAACGTGATCATCATCTTTCCGTAGATTTTTGTTTTCCTTTAACCCTTTATTATACCTACCAAAAATAGTCTACGGAAAGAAAAGAGAGCTTCATCGATAATCTGTCGATACGAGTACATCTGACTGGTGATTTCTTTTTTTTACGTGAGACACGCATTCGACTACAGCCAGCCTGGTGCTAAGCATTGCTGCAGGCTAGGGTGTAACATGCTTACCTAGAAGATACCTAACTCTAGCTTTGAAGGTGATTTGCCTGAAGTGCGTTTGTTTGACTTAGATATATACATTACAATCTCATCTAACCAATACTTACATAAATGATTTTGAAGTAATTTCAAACATTTGTAAGTAGTAGGTAAGTATGTACATTCACACACTTACACGCATCTCTGCCTCACGTAGTTACGATAAACGCCGTATCCAAGATGACATTATAATACTAGAATCGTGATCGAGATCCATCTAACACGATACACCGTCGTAAACAGGCGTAACTAACTGTTTAAAAACGTTTTCGGTAAACCTTCTTTGTTGTGGTCGATTATGGAACTCATTTCATATTTGTAGCTGATTTAAATGTACATCGTTTCTTCTTCATTATCATAGATACTCTACTATTTTGACTCAAAATTGAAATCAAATAATATGATGAACAAGTCTCGTGACTTACCTATGACAGGCAAGGTTCTTAGCATCATGGTTGCCTAATGCCCATCTCAATTGCACCTTCTTCCGTAATACACTCTATACCATACCTACATATGTCTCCTTTACGTAATACACTCTATACATACGTTTATACCTACCTACATCTAGATAGACTATCGTATAATGTCAACAACCTCACACCATGCCAGCAAGAACCTTAATGTCCAAAACAAGTGAGATTACTAGCAGATAGTACGTCTGGTTGTAAGACTAGTAAGTAAGTGGGGCCACCTGTCGCCGCGCCCGTTACATAGCGGGCACAGATGTCACAGACGCAGTCAATGCGCTTGCGCATATTTGGTCGCATTCCGTGTTGTACCTGCTGTGCTCTCGGTGGGGTCTCGGATAAATAGAAAATAGACTGCGCCCTACGGTTCTATTGGTGTAGTATAGCCTAGGTAGTGGTGCAATAAGACGATTTCAGAGTATGCATGTAATTTCATTAAAGGAGGGTGATGAATCCGGTATATTCACATTTAGTTTACACATTATTTTAATCTCGATATTGAAATAAAAAGCTACACTATTTTAGCACCATAATCGAGTATTAATTATGTTCATTGGTTCCATCCATGGAATTTCAATAAACAAACCTACAATTTAGAAGGTAACTATTTTTCCTTTGGAACAATAGGTCCTTCGATCAATTTGATCGGAGTATAAACCATACAACCATGTGAAAGTAGATTGACATAGCAGTTATGAAGTACATGTGCTATTATAGGTTGCGAGATGAACGGCCCGCAGATAAAGGGCTTCCGGCGATTAGTTCCGCACCACACGTGTGCTGAGATACATACAGCGTGCGCGCGCTCATAATGATTGTAGATCACTTTGTAGATTTATTGAGGTTCCTTGAATACGAATAAAAATCAATTTGATTACTACTTTATCGAAACATAGTTTACACTTGCATCGCCACGCGGTGTTATTTGTGTCAATCCGGGATAAAAGTAGCCTATTGATTCTTTAAATTCAAATTCAAATGTGTTTATTAGCCAGAAAGAGATAACAATATAACCTTAAACATAATCTTACAGTGTTAAAATAACTTATTATACTAAAAGGTTAAAATATACATGTACATGCGAGCCCTGCACTAAGTAGGTATGTCACTAGTGCCGCAGGTGCCCGCCTACAGATTGACTTACAACAGTACTAGAGTGCGGTGCGGTAATAATGGATATAATAAAGGATATAATAAAATAAATAAAAATAAAATGATACAGCTTAATGTGAAATTGTACTCAAACCTACCTTACTACATATTTAAACTGTACCCTATGAATAATTTTAAGTGTGATCCTAATGATATGAAATTGCAAATAGTTTATCACAAACTGTAAAATCGTAAAAATGAGAATAAAATAACGAGCAGCAATAACATTTGCGTATAACAATGCAAACATCATACAATTTGTAATGAAACAATAAATTAATAATGTTAATTTGTAAATTATAATGCGCACGCTACTCGCATGCAAATTTCGTTATGAGATTGTTATTATAAAGTGAATTTATTATGTAGAACGATATGTTAGTAACTCGCTGTGGTTAGTTACAGCGGAATCATGTATCGAGAGATTGTGCAAATAAAGATAACGGAGAGCTAACTACATCTCCGTGTAGCTTTTTGATGGTTGGTGAAAATTTAGATATATCCGGCTTCAAAGCATCTCATTTATTATATCTTGATATTTGATCCAAATCTTTACTTTGTCAAGGTGTTATATAAGGATTCATATATAAACAAAGACGAAACCGTAGATAACCGTTGGTTTTACGCTTGCCTATTCCGGACACAAATACATCCAAAAATATTTTTAATTTTGATATGTCATTCTGATTAATTTAATTATTGTTTTCACTGAACAATTTATTATCTCAATAAGATTTAAAATTTAACTGACAATTCAGTAATTTAAAAATTAACAAACGATTTTTACTCATATTGCAAGGAAAACATATACCTACATTTAAATCGACAACTAAACCAAACATTTTGTCATTTTATCACGTTAGATAAACCCAACTCCACCGCCAAATTCATGGTTTACCACACATTATCACACCACACAATAGAATGACGCAGTGGTTGTGCAGTAGGTAGTGGAACAGCCGTGACCTGTCTCCCGCCGGTCACGGGTGAATGAAATCAAGCATGTACTTAGTACTTATACTTACTTTAGTCTATTGTTGATGTCCCCGTGTGATTCTACCGGGTAACAAGCGTTGTATGCGTAATGTTACGAATTTAGGTAGCGTTTAATGTAGTAACCACGAAAGATTTCTACTCAATACTCGTCTATTTGAAGAAGTTACTCGTAAGAGAGTACTCAATACAAAATACCTTGTAAGAACTCTTTTTATTGCTACTTGCTAATATGTGACTGTGAAATGGTTTTATTTACAATAATAAAATATAAAAACAAGAAGGAAGAAAAACTAAACATAATACTTCTAACTACTACAAAAAAGGGGCACTTAGAAAATCTTTAGAAAATGAAATGGTTGTTACCCAAACAAATAATGAAATTAATTGAGCGTTGGTGTGTTGTTTGGAGTGCTCGTGTAGTGCTTAAAGATATAATTAATTTATAGCGATAAGGCTCTGAAATGTTGAACTAAGCTTTGAGCTAGAATCCTTATTTCAATGGAATTAGATTTGATTAAGATTTTTTTTACCTTTTACAGGTAACTTACCTACTTTTAGTAATAGTGAACATTTGAAATTGTACTATGAAATATACAATAGTTGGTGAACCCTGGACATCAAACTAAGTCAACACCTGTGTGACGATGTCCAGTTAATAAGAATATTTTAAAGTAAGTTGGTATAAGAAATGAATAGAATGTCGTGAAACCGCCTTTTGGGGCCTCTGTTATGTATGATTAACAAGTAATATTCAGCTACCCTCACCGCATTTCCAACAAGAACGCATTAGATGCTAAAAGCTAATGTCAAAAACGGTAAATCCACTACGCCAGTCAGTCGACACAGTATCGCCCCCAGTGGGCTGCCCCCGTGTCGTCGATACCTACTTCCCGTGGATTCGGAAGTGCGCTCGGTGAAGCGCGACATCTACCGGCCGTCGAGGTGACGGTGCTATGCCGTAGTGCTATTGAACTGTGTGCGGTAATGACATGCGCAAGCACATGGCGATGTTATTTATTTAAATATGTCTAAACTTGTCCCCTGTTCAGGGCGCTGCAAGAGATGACATCTAGAGTACAATGGATGGCGTATCTTAAAAAATAATTAACTGTTTGACTAATGATGTTTCTCATGATGCTAACTCTAACATTTAGTGAGTTTCAATGTCATTAATATACAAGACATTAGTTTTTAGAAGATTTTAGTTTCTCGGGCAGAGAAATAGATAATGTCTTAGCATGGGTCTTTTTACACATGACCACCTGGTGAAGAAGAAGCGATAGTGTAAACAGAATCAAGCAGGAAGTTTCGACGTCTCCGGGAACTGCCCACGCTCTGCAGGCAATACTGAACGTAAACCGACATGTAGCAGTTATTTTTTAAAATTTACCTTAACTTAAACAACACGTTTTTTAAGTTGTCACTTTGACAACTTAAAACTAAGCTATACAAGACTTTAAAATAAATAATGTAGTTTTACCTGTACTTTTGAAACATGATTTCTCAGGAAGTTGAACAGTTGTTAAACACATCACATCATCAGCAGATGGTAAAAACTCGTCACTTTCTTCCGCAAGACAACGTGTTACTTATTATTCGCTATGCGCTGCCAAAACAAATTCACAAACTGATTTCGATCAAGGCTTCACGTCACGTACTTGGCACGAGTAGGTATGTACATACACAGGGTTACTGCCGTTACTAACGCATAACCCTTTAAGAGTGGCTTTAATACCTCAAAAGCAACACCTTTAAAATTTGCGAAAAAAACAATCTTTCTATACAAAAACTTTATAGTCCCCTGACAAAATGTTGAAATGTAAATTTGCAATGTTGATTAATTGATTGTAGGAAAATCGCTGAAAAGAGTGGCTTCCATCTTTTCCGCGGTTTTCATAGACAATCAATCAATCAACAATTCCTTTATTAGCTAAAATGTAAAATTTACCCCGAAAATTGTAGCTTTAAATGTACTTAAGCCACCTCTGAGAGGTTATCTGTTAGTTAACTTACCTCTAACCCTGTATAGTATATGTATGTATGTTTGTTATTACATGTACATCGATATTGGAAGACGAAAGCGATTTCTCGAAGCCGCTACTCGAGAAAGTGTTTTAGATAACAATAGTGTTCACAACGTTACACTGGGAATGGATTATTCAAAGAAAACAGAAAACAAACTGTATATATCTACTTGGCTGGCTAGCTACAGCATCAGTTTAAGAGGTTACAATCTGTTTTGGTTTCATTAAAAACGTAAATAAGCATGTATCTTTAATTTTTCCTTCTTATCTTTCTTCTTCCATGCAAATATTGAAATATACCTTCCGAACTATCATGAAATACTAATCAATCAATTACTCATTATTGTAAATGTTATTTTATTCATAGCAATCAATATTGTCTACACCTTGAATTCCGAGTAGGGCGACTTGGTCAGTGGGATGTCCCTCCACAAGTCAGGACTGAGGTAGGCGTAGCTCTTGACAATCTCTATATCTCTTGAGTCGTATTTCCTCATGACTGAGGGTCGTGACTCCCCCTCAGAATTAATTCGTTAGGGGAGTTCTCTAGGGCAGATACATCGTGGTGGGCGCCCAGGTCCTTCCACGGAAGACACACATCCTTGGATATTGTGGTCCTCAAACATGTCGGTTTCCTTTCGATGTTTTCCTTCACCGTTAAGCTAGTGTTAATCCACACATAACTTGAAAATAGAAGTCATTGGTGTAGGGCCGGATTCAAACCAGGGTGCGTCAGGATGAAAAGTAGACACTGGAACCGCTGACCCCTCGCTTCTTCTTCTTCTTGACAATGGCAGAATCAAAATATACTAAGTAACAGTTAGCAAAGTTTACGAAAAAAATATTACGAGTGGGTTGATATGCTAATAAAATGCTACATAGAAATAATTGTACTTACATAGCTAGCTATGTGACTCGACCACAAAAAGGTATTATGATGGTTTGATCTCTATGTGACAGAGATATCCATCATCAAATGGTTACCTCAACTGACTAAAACCACATACAGTCGCCTTGACCCAAACTCTGTCAGCGGTGTGTTTCACAATGAGTCGGATACGGATCCGATTCGATTGAGACGGAAATCAATTGGCACGGAAAGGATTTTTCCAAATCACAATGATTCCATACGAATCTTTTAACAAATTTATTCATCAGAAAAATCGGAACCGTTCCGTGAGCCAAAAGCTAGCGGATTCGTTTCCGTCGATGATAAATTCGATTTTGTTTTTTCATGATATTTAACCCGATTTACACATAATTATACATTGATTTATTTCTATTTATAATTATTCATATGAAATCTACAGTAAAAATGGTAAAATTCGCCTTAAAACTTATATTTTAAATTTCTACCATTGTATTTAATTTCTACCATTTTTACTACGAGCGGATCGGATCATATCCGACTCATTGTGAAACACCATGCTGATGAACAATTAAAATACGAAATACGTCAGAGGAGATAACTGTGTTTGTTTTTTCTTACTCTATGCAAACTAGAATTACATGATAAAGAACTGTTAGACATTATTATTAAAATTTTCTAGTGTCTTTAACTAAATGATCTAACTGGAAGATAGTATCATAGATGTAGTTTGAGGTAGGTATATTTACTTATTTATTAGTTACAAGTCACTCCCGATTGGCAAATTTAAGGCTACTCATGGTCTTATGCAATTTAATCTAACTAACGCACTCACACATAAAATAGTGAGTGGGATAAATTATTCCTTTGTCTTTATATAATTTATTTAACCTTTACACCAAATTTCTGTTTATTTTGTAGTTGCTCTCGTTTTTTATCATTCCACGTGCATCAAATGATATCAACATGCAGCCAATGTCGAGACAATGGCGGAAACATCCACGTGAATGTGTTGTATCAACATTAACAACCTATATTGCTCAGGATATGGAAAAACTATTTTTTTTACAAGGAATGGGTTTGCACTTGACCGTAATTCGCCTGATGGTAAGCAATCATTACGGTCTAGGATGGAACGTGCTTACCCAGTAAGAACCGATTCACTCTCGCTTTGAAGATCGCAAGGTTATATTGCGCGGGGAACAGGGAGTCAGGCAGGGAGTTCTCTTACTTAGATGATGTTTTGTTACCTATATAAAAATATGGTTGTTTGTATGTATAATAAGTATGTATTTACAAAAGAAAAGTATATAAGTATTATATCCGTTATCTAGTACCCACGACACAAGCGTTTGCTTAGTGTGGGGCTAGATGCCGCTGTGTGCAATGTCCCGAAATATTTATTTATTATTATTTATTATGTGCCTAACTAAAACAGGTATATTTCAGATGGACACCTGAATAATATCTAATTCACAGTTTTTTGTCTCTTATTCTGTATATACTTGATACTTATCGAACTTATTTCCTCCTAAGTTCGGTTTGGTTCCTTCTAAAAAATTAATCAGTCAGATATATTAACTTAGGCATGTCTATTCGCTCGTAACAGTAAAATCTATACTAATATTATAAATGTTATAAATTCAATTTGACGAGATATTGTAATTTGTGTAGCATATTTTATGATATTAGTACTTATACCTATGTTACAACTTTACATTATCAATAAAGATTCTTTATCTTTATCTTATCTTTATCTTTAAAGCTGAAGAATTTGTTTGTTTGTTTGAACGCGCTAATCTCAGGAACTACTGGTGCGAATTGAAAATATTTTTTGTGTTGAATAGACCATTTAACGAGGAAGGCTTTAGGCTATATAACATCACGCTGAAACTAATAGGAGCGAAGAAACAATGAAAAATCCTGTGAAAACGGGGAAAATTATTCATCTTTGAGGGATTCCGTTGCGTGCGCTGCGAAAACGGTTCAAGTCGTGGGTAACAGCTATAATTTATAAAGCTGAAGAGGTTGTTGCAAAAATAAATATGATGCCCAAAATAACTATTCCACGCGGACGAAGTCGCAGGCACAGCTAGTGTTACATATGTATCTCCAATACGTATCTAGCTGTCATTGGTATCTACAATAGAATAAAATAGGTACATATAACATGTTCTAATGTATCTATGTAATGAAGTATGTATTACAATAGTACAGACGTCACTTTCACATGACACTCAGCGTATTGGCAAGAACATGCTAATAGTGCAACTAGGTAATTTACAAATTACACAAATAGAAAACCATTTTTCGCGTTTGCAAGTATACTTTGTCGCTTAAACGTTTCTTATTCTTATCACTTGTAAGAGAAGTTGGTTGAGTCAATATTCCTATACATATACTGACACCTATAACTTGTAAAGTCATGTATTTTACCTGGTGTTCGCTTTGTACACTTTTTATTACAATAACACGATTTTATGCTTCATTATACTCGTAGGTATGTACGTTAATGTCGTAAGTATGACAGTGTAATCTTTCCTTATCCATCTTTCAAATTGTAAATTACTTTGTATCCTTATTTATTTCTGACGAATATCTAACAATTTAGCACTTTTGAGCCCCATGACTGAAGTCTGAAAGTATAAATTTAATGAATACTAAGAAGAACAGATGTTTTAATCTATAAATGAGTGGTATTGACAGTAGTAACGTACCAATAAGGTAAAACCAAAAAAAATACCTTTTACTGGTAAGTAAACAAAAAAAACACCCACTCTTTTTACTGGTTGTTTATACATTTTATACAAATACGAAAAATCCAATGTGACTTCAATACCAACTCAAACAGAGTCTTGTGAAAACATATGTCATAGCAGAAATTAACACTTATTTTACCTACCAAGTGAAAATATGACTTTTCATGACATTGCCATGGTTATTAGAGTGTGGATCTTATGATTATTCAAGAAATAATTTTATCTCAGAAAGATCTACATGTAGGATAAACTGAAGATTTAACATGGTATTGGTAAACATCACTGGAAAATCGAAATACATATGTAATGTGCATTATTCAGGCATTTTATATTTTACCCGTAAAACTAGGCAATGTATGTACCTAAACAAAAAACAAACAGTAAACTACAAATTTCACTTTTTATTCTAAATTTTCCCAAAATGGTTGGATAGTATCTGATAAACTTTATTTTGTCATAAGCTTTGTGAATGACGCAAGTTATGGTATTAAGTACCTACTTATCTATTATAATGTTCTTATAGAGCTCTTTATATTTTCAAATTACTTGCTGAATACCTACACTTTAATTGGTTACTTCGACGCCTTTACCATCGATTATAGCATTATCTCGTACTGCACGTGATGTCGTAAGGTTTCTTTTTAACTTAGTTACACATGAAGTACAGTGTCCTATCTACTATCAGTTTTAATCATTATCAGTTTAAAAACGATATCCGCAAATTATTCTATCTATTAAATTAAATTTTAAGGTATTGAAGATTTATCTTTATAATATTTAATTATTATTGTGCGACGTGTCGCAATTTGTACCTCCTTACTTTCATCGTACTAGTATTATTGGAGAAATCTTCAAAAACAAGTTCCTTGTATAGCTTTTATTGTTCATCAATTCATAAATGTTAGATTAATCAATCGGTAAAACGACTCACGTCTGCAGCCACGAGACAAAAGACAGTAGAATTTGACCTGATGTTCGAACAGTGAAAGTCGTGGTTCGTAAAACCGTCTGCGATGCACATCACGCGTGGACGGAATTAGGACATTTTCGATGCACATTCCGGGGACAATGGGCTTCCTGTGGACGGTTCTTTGGGCTATCGACACTGGAATCCTTACAAAGGGATCGTGTTGTTTTTAGGGAGGTGAAAGTTATTTCATTGCTGTTGAATTGATACTTAGAGTTTGTATTTGCAGGATGTTTAGATCAACGTTATAAACTTACTGTTTACTTATAAATCTGAATCAAGGCGTGATCTGGCCTGTTTTAAAATAGAGTGTCAGAATCAAAACACTGATCTTTGATTTATAGGAATATTTGTAAATGTCATTATAGAGTTCCAACCACATATTATTTTTATCATCAATATACTCTTGTATACGAGACATTGCATAAATAGGTATAATGACATAATGTAAGCGGTTTTGTTTTGTCATTATTTACGTACCAATGAGTATTTGTTCTAGACATACTAATCTTAGTGCTTAGCTCGGTCAATTAACTGTAGTAGATAAGTTCTAATGAAGCGACACAAAGTCCAAACACGACGACTGAGAGTCTACTCATTGCAAGTTCAATGTCGGTCACGGACTCAATCGAAATCGAGTTTCGGTGAAAACGATTTGTTGCCTCATCTAGTGACATTCTATTCTCACCCTTACTATTCACACAAAAAGGCTTAATTCCCGACAAACATTAACTAGTATTCTTCACATTAAATGCTTTAACGAACATAATTATTGTTCAAATACAGAAATCCACGGGTCGAGAGCTCAGAATCATTCCGCGTCTTTATTCTTCTTCTTGGTTTAATTTTGACTTGTCATGGTACCTGAGATCGGTGATCAGTTTGCAATAAAAGATCTTATTGTGAAGAGATTAAGTGGATTTTTGAATGGAGTGCGTAATTTATCGCGATTCGGTCGGAACAAGCAAAAAGAAAGGGCCTGGCCTTATCAATAGGCAGGTGTTCACAACGGGTTTCGGTGAGCAGAAGATACATTTGCATTGCAAGCACACTTGTATAATTAATCAGTGACGACTTAGTAAAGTCATTTTCCTCAATTATGAGGCTACAATTAGTTAACCACTTAGGTTATAGATGTATTTACAAATAAATTGTCTGAAAAATTGATATTAGCTATATTATTGAGTGATGTGTGGCTAAGCTTAAGTTTTTAATTAACAGCTAAATACATATTACGAAATTGAATGAAAGATAAAGTAAAATTTTAGTTCAGCGCAATTTCTGTGGAGTCCCATATTAAAGACTTAAACGGGTGCTATTTTGGGTGACTAGTGACTATACTATAATGCTTATGTATGAAATCACATTCATAATAAAATTCTACATTGCTAAAAACACATGTATTGGGATTTCTTCGGGCATATATTATAGTACTCTGGCAAACATATATAATACTGTAGTACCTATATTATCTGTGTACAAACATGTCATAAGTGCGTTGATGTATTTTATAGAGTATCCCATATAAAAGAGTTCAACGCGTCATTACTATATTTATTCAGTAGACGTAAACTGACATTATTTCTTTGAGAAAATCGATATGAAACGAAAACTTTTTATATTTTCATGCAAAAGGAATTCAGAAGACAAATACAAAGTTTAAATCATTTATTTTATTAACTTCGCAAAATCTTCTGTCGTGTCTCGGTGTCAGACTAAAATTATTTTTTGTAATAATATTTCCAAAGTTTCGTGCATTGAATTCAAACGCGGAATATTTGTTCATTTGCATTAGTTACTGAACCGTAACTAAACGTCCGAGCTCTATATCGGCCGGTTTGGCAACACTCGATAAACAGTGTCTTTCTTATGAAAACACAAGTGCAACAGTTTCTGAAACATGTGTAATGTGTGTACATTTCATTTCACAGTATCTATTACAAAATGAGACAGTTTCTAGGCTTTCTACGTGTATATGGCAAAACTTAAAAGAATGGTTTCCTTTAAATAGCATTTACTTAAATGAATTTGATTTAGATAACTCTAAATTTCGAAGCCCCAATACTTTTCAATAATTTTTTTTTAAATAAAGTTCCATGACGAATGATTTTACAATTAGTGCTTTTTGTGCGTTTATACTACCTACTGTGTCAGAATGGTTAGAATACTATACATTTTATAGATATCTTATCCTAGACTAGGTTTGAAATGCCAAATAGCTATAAATAACTATGACGCAGGTATCATTGAATAGGCGATAGGTATTCAAAATTACTACAAGCATTTTATGGTTGGTTAATTCAGAGAATCCAAACTTATTTGACTACTTTTTCTAGACGTTTATGGTACGGTTTCTCAATTAACTTTCTCACGAAATATTGTATTTAGGCAAGGTATCAATTACTGTTACAATTAATTAATTAACTGGCAAAAGAAGCAGCACTCAATGCAAAGCGCTCGGAGCATTACGATAAATGCCCCGTGTCGTATGCTAAAAGCGAAATAAGGATGGATACAATAAAAACCTGGAATGAACGTTACAAAACTGGCGAAACGGCTGGGACAACTAAAATCTTCTTCCCAGACGCCACAAAAGCCTATAGCATAATCAAGAAGATAAAGCTAGTGCCACTTCTCACGCAAGCACTCACTGGACACGGAGGCTTCTCGGAATATCTTTACAGATTTAAGTGTAAAGAGAGCCCCCAATGCATATGCGACGAAGACACAGAAGAGACGATACTTCACCTGCTGTTAAAGTGCCCAAAGTACGAATCGGACAGATGCGATCTGGAGATCGCAACTCAATCTAAGTTGACGGCTGACTCAATCTGTGAATTGATGGCTATGAAAGATTCCAGACCGCATCTGATCGCATTCTGCACCAAAGTCGCAGGTGACGCCATGGGTAGGAATAGCACGCGGTGACTCTGAGAGTCACAACGAACTATTCCACAAGAAAACCTGTAAAAAATGCGTACACTCCGTAGTTTAAGTACTACGGGTATGTACACATGTTGAGAAAATCCCTGAAAAAAAAAACAATATGAATTCGTTAACAGTATCTAAAATCTTAAACACGTCTAATAACATGAAACACACTGCGAACTAAAACTCAAAATATTCACAGAGAATTGAATACATGGTTTTATCTTGTTATTGTCATAAACTGTTTGATTCGCGATAGTTTTTAATAACATAGTCAACCAATAGAAAAAAAATAGCAGTTTCATTAATATTTGTGGCAAATGCTATTCGAAAACCGTCCTCAAAAATTAGAAGCATGTACGAGTAACATCAAAATTGTTGACTCACTTTTAAGAATTGGCTTATTTTTCAGGAACTTGCACTGAATTTAATTTCAATTATCAAATACGTGAAAATTGTCGTCATATTCGTGCACTCCATGCATTATCACATTGACAATGTCGATCATTAGGGGCCTCGTGACATTTTTCTTAACACTGTTTGTTTATTGTGCAAATCAATTCTTATCGATGCGTGCCTTTCGTGTTACTAAATATGCGATTCAACTTGACGTTTTAAGGAAAGGCATTCATATATTAATGTTACAGACTCGATGTTTTGTAGAAAAACATAAAGTGATATCATTGGCTGCTATTGACGTAATTTGCTTACTGACCGATGATCATGAACAAGAAAAACGTTTTACGATTTAACGATAGGAAAATAAGTTATAGGTGGGTACCTATTTACCTACTTATTATGTATCTTTTCTAATTAGGGCGTAGATGCTGCTATGTACTCACAACGTATGTTTTTGACGAAATTATAATACGTAAGGGTATATCTACCTATATCTGTTTGTATATCTATAATATATGTACCTTCATATATGTATGTATTAAGCGATTTCCATTTCCCCTACAACATAAACATGTAAGTAGGTACATATTTATCTTAGTAATAATTATCCCATTTGTATGTTCACTGCAGCATGTGGGCGAAGATGTAGTTAATTAATACTTTATTCCATAATGACAAATGCCAAGGCAAGGCTGTTCATTAGTGCCACAAACATTGAGGTTTCTTGCCGAGGCAGGTATTGTTTACAACTTTCTATGGGAACAGTAACAGAAATCTGTCCCTGAATACTGCCGTGTATCCTGATGTCTGGAAAACCTCGCGGGTAACTCCTATACCTAAGGGTGGCGACAGCATGCACGTAGAAAACTATAGACCCATAGCTGTTCTATCGGCATTTGCCAAAGTTTTTGAGTCTATCCTGAATCGACATATTACCAGGCAGGTCAAGTCTCAATTGTCCGACTGTCAGCATGGGTTCAGGGTAGGCAAATCAACAGTCACTAATTTAATAAACTTCGTCGATTATACTGTTACGGAAATGGATTGTAGAAAGCAGGTAGATGTGGCTTATTTTGATTACAAAAAAGCGTTCGATCGGGTCCACAATGATGTTTTATTAAAAAAATTTGCTGCTGTAGGGTTCACTCCTAGGTTACTGGAATTATTCGCGAGCTATTTCACTAATAGGATTCAGTATGTGCGTCTAGCTGGCGTCCAGTCAAATTCATATATTACTACTTCTGGGGTCAGCCAAGGTAGTACTTTGGGGCCGACCCAGTTTTTAATTATGATTAATGACCTGCCAAAGGTCATAAGGTCAGCAGAGTGTCTTCTTTTCGCCGATGACCTTAAGATATACCGGAGTATTGGTGCCATTGAGGACTGTGACGCGCTGCAGGCTGACATTGACAGGGTTGTGAGTTGGGCCGAGAGTAATTACTTGGAATTCAATAGTTCCAAGTGTAAGACTATGACTTTCACTAGACTACGTGATCCCCTCACTTACAACTACTGTGTGTCTGGTGTCAGTCTGGAGCGTGTCTCACGAATAAGAGATCTCGGTGTGACATTAGATACAGAGCTTAAATTTAATCTACATATTGAAAATATATGCAATAGTGCTTTTAAAGCTCTTGGATTTGTGATACGGCAAACAGGACGATTTCATGACAGAGGGGCTATAATGGTACTGTATTACTCTTTGGTGCGCAGTAAACTAGAGTATAACGCCCTAATCTGGGATCCGCATGAAGAGAAGTACAAAGAAATGATTGAAAAAGTACAAAGAAAGTTTGCTAGATATTTGTACAAAAAGTTATACGGCTTCTACCCTTTTCTGTATCCGTCTCTCTTCGTCTATGGTATGGTAGGTATGTATGCGTTGGAAGTAAGGCGAAAATGCAGTTTGCTATCGCATTACTTCCAGCTCTTGCGCGGATCCATCGACGATCCTAGTGTTCTATCCCGGTTGTCGCTGGCGGCGGGAGCGCGTGCGGCGCGCGCATGCTGCCCGCGCCGCCCGCTGGCTATGCCGTGCGGGGTGGTGCGCACCGCCACGGCGCGGTACGCTCCCACAACACATGCTGTCAGTCTGCTTAACGACATGCTTGCACAGATGCCAGATCTTGATATATTCCATTCGAAATTTAAATTTATATTACAATGTTGTAGTATATTTATTTGTAATAATAGGAAAATTTACTATAAGTCTAGGTATAGGGATTAATTTTAATATAAGTATATTTTTTTAAGGTTGGCCCACAGCACGCTTTGGGAAACTGTAAGTGCTGTGGGCAAGTGAACAATAAATAAATAAATAAATAAATAAATAAATAAATAAACAGAGCACCATTGTTGGAAGAGGAGAGGGTTACTGTGGCGCGGTTACCATGCCTGCAGTCATGTTGGTTTTATAGTAAACATCGACTATACAAACATGATATTTCGCTACGTTAATGGAACTATATAAAACATGCTAATATTACAAAGGGTTTAATATAAGTGTTTATTCTTTTTTCACTTAAAACTGGTGCACCAATTTGGATAAAATTTTTTGATAGACTATCCCGGATATCGGTTAACATAAATAAGCGCTGCTGATAAAATGAATACAAAACAGCCTTGAAATTGAGTAAAATAAAGACTTTCAGTTATGATTCACATAAATTGAAGAGCGAAGCAACGGGCCTCGTTAGAGCAAGCACCAGACCTAAATGCAGCTACTTGCTGCTGTAATTATCTAGTTGTATTTACAATAACGGTTAACGCTAAACTCACCTCTCGCAGCATTTATAACCAGCGCAACAACCAACTGTTACACCGCACTGCCAATTAAGATCCAATAAGATTCCTAAACGATCGACCATGTAATGTAATCAATTGCAATTCGCAGTGAATCTTACCCTACATACATATTTTCCTCTACTTTCATCTCCAACGGTAAACAGCCAATATTAGGCACCACTTTCTCATAGAATATTTCAATAGTTTTGGGTAAACTGCAAGCTTTAGTGGGTCGCACGGACGGGCGCAGCGGATATAGGTGTCATAATTCACGTGTAAACACCGCTACAGGCTACGTGGAAGAAAACTGACGAGTTCGCGCGGCCCGAATGTGGCACAGCACGTCGGAGATAACTCTCCTCATTACAATAACGCTGGAAACTCGCTGAGATCGAGTAGTCATAGAATTAGTATCGCGGCCCGCATCACCTGACGGGTAAACAGAGACAGGTCATATCGTCACGTCTGATGGGATTTACCGTTAAGATCCGCTGCTCAGGCGCTCGCTGGGGCTCCGGCGCTCGTCCACATATCACAGACACAGCACTGAGGAGGAACTATCACTAGACAAGGATCACTTCACTCGATCACCGATGGGGCACGTACATTTCGAGCGCGGTCGGTTGGTGCCGCGGGGCTATGCGCTCGGGACGACCAAATGCGGCGGAGCGTGAATGTTAACCTACCTGTGGCGCTTGCGTGTCGCGCCCGCCGGCCGACAGCCGCGCGCCGCCCGCGCCCCGGCTCGCGCCGCTGCACCGACGCTGCCGCCGCCATCTTTGATACAACCTTCATTTCATAACCTAACACTCGCTACAACTTTAATTAAATTCTAAGAAAATCTGTTAACTAAATAACATGGAGGCATTTTAATCAGTCAATTAAATAATTAATATTTCTTTTTCATTTAACTAAAGATGCTAAGGTAGGCTCTAGTATTTAAATGCGCCATCTATTGGAATTTCCACGAACTAGCATGTGGAGCTAAGTTAGATCTAAGTAATTTTCACGGTAAGGTTTATTTTTCATTTATTGCTACAATTTGGATAGTTGCGAGATATTTTTTATTATAGCGGCCTTATTTTCAGCCTTCGTGATTCCTTGGCTTTTATAGCATGTGTCTAGGTATTGTTATTTTTAAAGGCTACCTTTACCTGCGATCTTAGTGCGCAACTCTGTATTGGTTTCCCAGTAGGTGAAGGCTCTGCTGCTATCATTGATCAGACGTGGATTTAGTTCAGCGAAGTTCCAACAGATGGTGTAAGTAGTTTAAGCAAAGCCTTTTTTCAATAAGTTCAATACGTACTTCGTGAGAATTATAATAAATTGGTTGTCCGTACTATGAGCTTATGTATATCTAATAAATAAAAAATAAATAAGGTACCTAATACTCAAAAGTTAAGCATTTGGTAAAGTAGTAGTTAAGTAAGTGTTTGTATAGGAGTGGTTAACTCCAGTGTTAAGAGTTTTTAAGCCGCCAAAGGGCCCCTGACATGCCTTAGCAACTTGTATGACGAACCACCATTAAAAATGTTTTTATTTAACCCACCACGTCCAGATGTAAATGCCAGTTTTCTTTTTCTGTTTCGGTCACCCATCTAAAGACTGACCGTGGTGGTAGTTGCTTCACATTGTGACTAGCTGGTACAATTCCTGGTTTTCACAAAATTACACGTAAGTTTATTTTCCAACTTAATTAAACAAATAATTATAAGTAATTGCTATCAGTAATATCAAAACATGTATTTAAAAGTGATTTTTTTTTTCTTTTTAGGGGTGTCTTTGGAACCCCTTTTCCTCGTGCTAGATTCCAGAAGCGAACCCTGTAACTGAAATGGGCTAACATATTACCATCAAACCTTCAATATCTACTTTTTTCCCAACATAGGTACATTTATTTAAAAAGAAACTAGCCAGCTCCTAATAATTAAGTACGATGTTTTACATAATGCCATTTGAATAAAATAACGAACAGGACACAGCTTGGCTTGCCAGACAATTAGGTACCACTCGAATAGGTATTTTACACAAATATCATCGTTACATATGTAAACATTAGCTTTTGGCTATAAATTATGAATTTATTGCTCATGTGTAGACATATTACGAAACCAGTATGTTTTATACAATATATTTATATAATAAATAATAGATATATCAAAATTTTGCGTCGCACTGGTCCGTGACTTGAGGTCATGTGAATTGTATTAATTAATAAGCGAGTGTGGCTCAGCGGTTCGAGTGTCTGCTTTTCATCCAGACGCACCCTGGTTCGAATCCGGCCCTACACCAATGACTTGTATTTTTAAGTTATGTGTGGATTTGCACTCGCTTAGCGGTGAAGGAAAACATCGTGAGGAAACCGACATGTTTGAGGACCACAATATCCAAGGACATGTGTCTTCCGTGGAAGGAGCTGGGCACCCACCACGATGTATCTGCCTAAGAGAACTACCCTAACGAATTAATTCTGAGGGGAGTCACGACCTTCAGTCATGAGGAAATACGACTCAAAGAGAGAGAGAATTGTATTAATATTGTAATCAAAACGGAACTTTAGACGACGTTTTTTATAATTAAGTTAAATTTTAATTGCTATTTTTATGTCCATTTTGAAAAATGTTGTATATTGATAATAGCAACCTACCAAATTAATGGGAGAATGAATGCTTTTCGAAAGCTCTAAACTACTTCTTTATAATTTTCTTTTATTTGTAATGCTGGAATCATTTATGGGTGAAAAGCTTTATAAACTTGTTTTTTTTTTTATTTTACTACATGACGTGACAAGTTCGCACTTTTTTCTAATAACAAATTGCTCGAGCAGAAAATTCTTGTATGAGATACTTCCTTTTATGCCAGTTATTTTAGGTAGGTGCCAAAGAGTCCTAAATGTTATTATATGTATATTTACTAACCAGAATATATGATCAAATACATGTTCGAGGTTGCAGCAAATCAATTTTGAGATGGAATTAGGTAAGTACATATATTAATATGTGATATGTGTTTGGTATACTCAAAGCACTTATTTAGGTGTGCGGGCTATCTGACAAAGTATTTGGATTTTTTAAGCTTTTATCCTATACATTTATGCAACATATGATACGAAACTTCCCAAGATTTTCAGACACTATAATTTCTCGATCTAAAGTGGCTTTATAAGAAAATCAGCCTTATTACAGAATCAATAAACATCTCGAAAAGCAACATTATCTTTATTATTTTAAAAAATTTGAAGTCTTATCAACATTATTTTCAGGAATTTCAGACAAATTATCTACATTATTTAACATCACCAGACCTAATAATTTCTAAAATTCCCATCAAGTAAAACCGCGCGCGAACGTAGGTCATTTTATTGAAAAAAGGTCACGAACAAAAACATCTATCAGGCGGGTAGTGGCACAGGTGCAGAGCGGATTAGTCACGAAAATATAAAAATATATCATGCAAATGAGATGCAGCAATAATGGGCGATGAGGTTTTGTCTTGCGCACATGTCGGCTGAGGCCACGATACTGTGTCAAGAACGCGTGTGTTCAGCAAACTTGGCATAAAGCTTGGCAAACATGGGGAATATTATAATATAGCATAATTATGTTCAAGTTCATTGCCCTTCAAACTGATAACAAAATAATTAATCATATGTATATAACTTTCAGAACCGGGACGAGTGGCGTACACGAAGAGAGGCCTATGCTTAGCAGTGGGCGATAGCGAGCTGATGATGATAATGATGTAACTTTCTTGAAGGTTTGAGATATTGTTTGAAGCTTCCCGAAAAAGCGAATTTTATCGAATTTAAAAAGTAGCTACTTTCGTTCGTATTGGTTTTTCACACCTTTTTTGGAAACTTTCAGCAACTATGGCCTAAACAAGAAGTTGTAACAGTTAGAATGATGTCATGATTAGAATACTGTTGTTCAATCATTAACGTTTATTGTACGGATGGCAAAGCTTTGGAACACTTTACCAGAAGCTGTGTTTCCTGCGAACTACAATCCAGGGGTTTTCAAATCTAGAGTTAATAGGTATCTGCTAGGTAAACGTGTTACACCCTAGGCTGCAGCAATGCTTAACATCAGGCTGGCTGTAGTCAAACGTAAACCTATCCCACGTAAAAAAAATCTTTTAAAATGTGTGTGCATAAATTATATGCATAGAATACAAACTTTTACGTGATTACCTACCCTATTTCCACCAATTAAAAATGACATAAAATATGAATATTCTAGTATATATTGTTTTCTTGCACGGAAAAATATATAAATATGCAGTTTGATATGACGTACACATATACGTACCTACTACAAATATTATAGCTACGTCCGAATTAAAACAGTTTTGCAAACATTTATAGAAATATCGATGAGTAATCATGAAGATCCTGATTTCAAATTTAGTGGCCAGTCTTATAATGATCTCCAAATACGTGTAACCTAAATTGTACACATCTTTATTAGTAGTAGCGGGTTTCAGTTCCGGCTAGCGGAGAGCGTCTAATTATTGCGAGAAGATTGCAAACTCAAGCACTATCTCACGATGACACTGAAGAATTACAAATAAGTTTTAACAATTATTGACGTGAGTGCTAGCCGGTTATTATAATTAAATTAATTATTTGTAAATAAGCACGTAAGCACTATTTTAATTTTGTATATTTAGCTTACACTTAGATATCTATCAAGGCGGCAACTACAACTACATTTTTCGGTAAATATTTTTTTGTCATACGAGGGGTTGTGTATGCAGATTAACGTGGGGAATTCGGAATAAAGCACAATCTTTATAATTTACAACATTCAAAATATATTTATCTATGTATATATATTAATCTAAGTGTGATATTCAAACATAAATGTTTTTATTAGGGTTTATTTAATTATTCTGAGCGTCATATCTAACGAGATATCTTAACACAACCGTGATGTATTCACAGGATTCTGACTTCGATTTCGACTTCATTCTTTTCTAGGTTTTGACGTACCTACATTCCTTTTAGAACTTTTGGTATTGCAGATAAGTACTAATAGGTAACGATGAGCAAAACCACAATAACAAAGTACAATCAGCACACAGTAAAGGTACCTACGTATCTCACAATGTGTTTTTAAGTTTTTATTGAATTAAAGGTAGCGGTCGCGTCCGGTTGCTGTCGGATGCGGAAATCTGGTGACTCAGATTCAATAATAACTGACAAGGGATGGATTAAATTGTCGCCAAGAATAATTGATTTATGAATAACATGCTCATAAATTAGTTTGACTATACATGCCTGATGCATTGCTGAAACCTAAACTGTAACACTTTTACCTAGAAAATACTAGCTCTAGATGAGAAGCCCTGTAGTTTAGTTAGTAATTTTGTTGTACACACATAATTTTTGTTTCCTGATTCCGAAATTTCTGTGAAATACTTTTATGCATACGTTTTTCCTTATAAAGGTGGCTGTGTACTACTACATTCTAAACATATTTTTCCCAGCTTCAAGTTAATTATATAAAAAACAGTATCTTTAAATTATGGTAAAATATGAATAAATCCGGTATCTTACAGACGATCGGTCGCCTCGCACCATAGAAGCGCGCATATTTAGATGAGTATCAAATGCCGCGATATTTCATGGACCTTGGCGGCTTTTACTAGACGACTAACTCGACTGCAGGGTTTGCTTGCGCAAATTTATAGACAGTAAAATATTGCAAAGCTTGCTTTGCTACATGTGCTGCCTTACATATCAAAGAAAGTCTAAATAAGTCGACGAGTGATTTTTTTATATGTAGTTCACCACGCAACTAGTAATTTTACTACATAATGATATTAAGAAATATGTGTTTTAAATGTTACTATGAATAATGATCTCTTTACTAAAACCCTTTGAATGAAAGAGACTCCGTTTAATTCTTCCTTAGCAGTTAGCAACCTGATGCAGTAGGAAAAGAAACCACCAAAAGATTGAATTGATTAATGCAATAAATAAAGAACGACCAATATTTTGTCATTAAATAATATATTTAGTGTCACACACCACTAATGATCTTAAATCTATACAAACAGACATATTAACCTTAAAGTTTTAATTATAATAGTGTAAACCCGGATGGACTAGTCTATCAGCCAGTTGGACGCCTCTCATCTCTAAACTGTATGAATATTAAATACCTACTAGGTAACTCGCTATTTAATTATACCTATTTATTGGACATCGAAGAGGCGATAAATAAAACCAATCAATCGCTTGTTAAAATTGATTATTAAATAGGCGATGAAGAATATAGGTACGTACTGAGACACATTTAAGACGTTTAAAAATCCTATATAATATCATTATTCTATTAGTTATTTTTTTTAATAATATGTACTTACGATTTCCTCTAGTGTTGTCCAAACTAAGTTACCTGGAAGAGATCACTTTAGTGATAAGGTCGCCCAATGTCCCTGGTTACCTTCCACCTTTATGTTAAATATGTTCTTTTTATTTGGTGTACAATAAAGTATATTTGATTTACTGAACCAGCTAAATATACAATTGAATGAATTTACGGTAAACTGTTTCGTTTTCTATCTAAGGAGAAAAATTATAGCGTTAAAACTTGTATAATTTTAAGCTATAAAAAATAACTCGCTCTTAGGTACAAGGCAAACGCCTAAATATCAATTGTGTTCACTTACTTATTTATCAAAGAACAATAGTAACAGGATTTGAATTGCAAAATCTTACGCAATTTCTATTAGAAATTGCAAGTTTGTAACCGTGAATACCCGAGTCAAATATAAGCTACCATTACTAGGATTGGTAGATACATAATATCTTATATATGCAACTATAAAAGCCTTTTTTGACTCTGAAACCAATAACTTCTAAGGTAAAAAAATATCCTCCATAAATAACACGCAGAGTATGTATTTAAATGATACACGTTTCTTATGAGAAGTTTTCCTCCGGCCTTTCGTAATTTAGCTCTTCATTGAAGCAGGATGTTCTAACATTACACTAATACTTAATATTAATGTAATCAAAGAATTTCGCAATTTAAATAAATTAAAAGCTCCCAAAACGCCTATAGATTCACAAATATTCTACAGTTTATACTGGACATTAAAAATTATTAGAGTAATAATTAGGAAGATATTTATTTCCACGCCACCTGCTGGTAGCATTAGACATTCATAATCCATTAATGTTAATCGTAGCATGTCGCATTTTCTAGATTACTATATACGAATCCAGAAAAAAAAAACATTTTAATTTATATCGACTACGTGCTATACTTGCAATTTTTTTCCAGAGCTTTCTTGAATTTCCTCCTATATGAAAATGGCCATTTTTTGGATATAATTGGCTATGTACATAAGTTAGTACTTTAGGCGTAGTATACGTTAGTAGAGCTATCGACTTAATTAGTTACATTACAGACTCCTATTGAATCTATGTACCTTCTAGATAAAGTCATAAAGTAACGAAAATGGATACGTACCAATATATTTTTTTTTTGAGAAAATTGTTTAGATTATAATTCAATTACTAATATTTGTAGAAAATATCTAATGGTTAGAATATAAATATCTTTACTCAAGTCATAGAGCTGCATAATTAGTAAACTTTCCTCATTGTGTTGAAGGCGCTTGACCCATGGGTCAAAGGACTGCAACCATCGGACACACGGTCACAACATCCTCATTTTTTAAAGATATTACTCAGTACTACTTGAATACTCCACAGATCGTTAGCATCGGTTTTCCCGAGCTTGGAAATTCCAAAATAAACGCTGACTATTTACTAATTTCTGTATTAGTTTAGCTCTCGCGGTTTTTAATTTGGCATTCAAAGGTCAACATTTAATGAGTTATGAATATTCCGTAAGCAGGAACTGGTGGAAAGAAAGAATACCTACAGCGCAGTTCACTGAAGTTCCTAACATATAAGTAAATCTACACATACTTTTTTCATACACAATATCCATAGAACACAGGCAATGGAAGTAAACAAAACACAATCTCAAGCAAAACTGGTGAAGTACCTACTAGTCGGCACCAGTGCATTTGAATTTCAAACTTCCTTCTCAGCTACGGCACGCCGGCGCCGGAATGCATCTGCAATTAATTCTGCATACATCTACTAACACTTATAAATTCAATGTTGACGCTATATCGTCCACATTGATCGAGCGCGTTATAAATCAATCAGGGCCAAGTAATACAAAACATAAACAATGTTAGAAAAACAAACACACGGCTCATGGCTTACATAATAGATGAACGGAACTTCACAATGTACCTGCTTGTAAGTATGTATTATCTAGTAGAGTAAAACCATTCTAAAACTGAACGCCCCTCCAACGTCTTTACCCTCACACTACTGATCACAGATATAGCAATTTTTCCTTGTAGAAAATTTCCACCTTGACCTTAGCAAATAAGGAGGCGGCAACTCGTACACAAAGAAATATAATTCATATTGAATGTTGGTGCTAATTTCCTAATCAAACTACGCCCACGAGCCGCTCTAATTGACTGAAACTTTTGGTGTTTCTCATCTGCGATGACTCAAGACTGTTAACTTGTGGGGGAAGTTAAGGATTTCTGAAATTTAGAAAAAATGCATACAAGAATCACGTAATAAATTGATATAAAATTGGTTTAAACAACCAACTGTCTCTAATAAAAAAACAAAGCCAGTTGATAGTTGATGTGTTTAGACATGTCGGTCAATAGTTGAGCGTCGCTGTAACTCGTGGATGCGGAACTAACCTCGAGGCTAAGTTTATTGTAATTGTTGCCTGACGAGATAACGATCGAAAGGCAATCGATGACTACAATATACGGCTCGCAACAACAACGTATCGTAGGTCTAATTAATCTACCCGCTGGCGTAACCTATGGATCGCGGAGTTGGTAAAATGGCAAATTTTCCGCACGTGACGGAGACATCCTGCTTCGAATGTTTTGCTCGATCGCATTGTTGCTCCGCTGCGCCAGGATCGTAAGCTTCATGAGCAATTTATGGACCATGACTGAATCACATATATAACGCTGTCAGCGATTAAGTTTACATGACTTTGTTAGTAGATAGGTACTCTTGTTGAGTAAGGGCCGGCGCGGACATCCGGCGCGCGCGCTCCGCCCGGTTCTACTGCCGCCGCTAATGTTGTCTCGGCGAGCTTAATGTCAACATCATTAGCACTTGACACGGTATAGGTGGCCGTTGCAATGCGGATGTCGTACAGAGGTCAAGATCACGCCACCTAAACTGCAAGACCCTATCTAGAAATTGATGGAACGTCGTGTATGCTCGGTCAATGCCAGCAATGACTTGCTTGCTCGTAGTGTACGTACATATAACTAATATTGGTGTTGGTATCACATGGTGGCGAAGTCCAATAGACACTCATCGGTATGCCTACGCGGATTCTCGGAGATTCCGGCTCAGTACCGAGTATTTATTACGTTTCGACACGATCTGTTTGTTTTTTATTTATTTTTTGTAGCAGATTCCCACGAGTCGGTGCCGTGGTGGAATAGTAATCATGCTATTCGAGGACAAAAAATGCAAATAAGATTACGTACAGCATCCTCTAACTAAGACAAACTAGGATATAAATTAATCTTGGCTACATATAAGAAACGCTGTAAGTGATAACGTGTTCAATTTGAAACTCAAAAACTGGCTCATTCAAAGAACGTTAGCATCAGTGAAGTTTTAAAGAGTCAAAAGAAAAATTTTGGACACCATGTTATGTCTCGGTAATACCTACTTTTTTGTACTCACGCCAAATTTTATTTTTATTAGTACTTGACTATTGATTAAATCAATGGAATTATCGAATTGACATTAAACTAATTAAGTAAGTTTATATATGTGTACATATTTAGAATATGTCTTTAATTTTATAATAATAATCTGACATGTAATTCGAACAAATTATCAATAAAATGTTTATCTGTTTATCATAGCTAGTTAACGTGTATTCAAAATTAAAACACATTCGCAACGTAAAGTCACTACTGCTTACTTTGGTAGGGTGAGAGATGAAGAGAGTTATTAGACTCTTGTCGATGAAATTAATGATTGTATTAAAGAACAAAGTTAAGTACGATGGGTTTTCTGAGTGAAGGTGAACATAAGTTTTCCGGCAGTGACTTCAGAGAAATAGTTTGTAGTGGAAGTGCGAAGCGTTAGAAGGACGAGGCGTGTCGAGAGTGGTACCGCGGAGGCAGCATCCGGGCCGCGGCAGGGATCAGGTTACGCGGGGACGTGCGAATGTCAAGGAACCCGCGCTGTCAGGCGCTGCCAGCCGCCGCGCCGCCACTCGCAGCCGACATGCCTGCGCGCGCGCCCGCCTCGCGCCACGCGCCCGCGCGCTCAGCGCTGCTCGCGATCGCTATCGTCGCGCAAATATACTGTGAGTCTCAATATAACATCTTTTATTCACCGAATACCGGTTCCGAAATAGAGCTACTGCTGCATCTCGATCGGTCCGAAACCTAATTTGCGTAATTGTTCTCGGATTACTTTATTTTTGTGTTATCATCGCATAGTAATTTTCACACGGAGTTCAACAAACGGCCGTCAAAGTGAATCTCTAGTCGGAGTACCGTAATTATGATTTGCATTCCAGCGGGTGCGGGCAGCCAGTGCGCACGCGACGGGCTGTACGCGGACTACGAGCGCCAGTGCCGCGAGTACGTGCGGTGCTCGGGCGGCGCGGCGCTGGGCCGCTACGCCTGCCCCGCCGGGCGCGCCTTCAGCGAGGCGGCCGCCGCCTGCGTGCCGCGCCGCCAGCTGCGCTGCGTGCGCCGCTCCTGCGCGCCCGGCGACTCGCTGGCCTACGCCTCGCCCGGCACCGCCTGCCGCCACTACTACCGCTGCGAGAACGGCACCGCCGTTGAGCGCGCCTGCCCCGCCGGCTCCTGGTTCGACCTGGAGATGCAGGCGTGCGCGCGCGGCGCTGGCACGTGCTACGAGCCCGTGTGTGCCGGCCTGACCGACGGCGAGTACCCCGACCCGTCACAGGAGTGTCGGCGAGGCATGACATGTCGCGCGGGTGAGCTACGCGCTGTGGGCCCGTGTCGCGCGCCCGCCTGTGCCGCCGCATGCCCGCCGCCACGCTCGGCAGCCGCCGCACTGCCCGCCGGCGACGCCGACTTCTGCTCGGACGAGGCGTGCACGTCGCTATGTCAAAATGCGGCGGATGGAGCCTACGCCGACCGCTCCACCGGCTGCCGCGAGTACTTCGTGTGCGAGGCACGGCGGGCTATCCGGCGCGGCGTGTGTGAGCTGGGCCGCCTATTCGCGCGCGGTGGCTGCCAGCCCGCAGATCAGGCCGAATGCCCGCCACCCGCTCCTTCGCCGTGCTTCAACCGCGCCGACGGACCACACCGCGATTGGCGCTCGTGCGGCGCGTGGTTCGAGTGCCGACGAGAGCGTGTAGTGGCGCGCGGCGAATGCGGCACGGGTCTGGCGTTCGACGGCGCCGCGTGCGTGCCGGCTGGACGCTTCCCGTGCGCGGGTCCCGAGCCAGCCGCCGAGTGCACCGGCCTGCCCAGCGGCTCCTACCCCGACCTCGAGTCCAACTGCACGCGCTACTTCCACTGCGAGGGCGCGCTTCGCACGACACTGTCGTGCGCGTTCGGTGAAGTGTTCGATGGCGTCCGGTGCACGCCCACGGCCGGCTACCGCTGCCCGAGCCTGGAACGCGACTCGTGCTTCGGCCGTGCAGACGGGCGCTACCGCGGTGCGGACGGCTGCCGCGGGTACTACGCGTGCGCGCGCGGCCAGAAGGCGGTGTACGCCTGCGCGCCGGGACAGGCATTCGACGGCGAGGCATGTGTTCCCCGTACGCCGGCGCTTTGTCCCGATGACTCGTCGTGCGCCGCGCGCACCGACGGATACCACCCAGACGTCGAGTCTGGATGTCACAGGTACGTCTCCCGTCTATCTTTATCGGACATCCCGCTTACTTGCTCGCCTCACTGCATCTCACATCGTATTGTATACTTGCAGGTACTACTACTGCGAGAGAGGCGACCGGCTCGCCACACTGTCGTGCTCGGGCGGCAAGATCTTCGACGGGCAGGCGTGCGTAGAGGCGGCGCATCACGAGTGCGGCGGCAAGAAGCGCGCCGCCGACGACGGCCGCTGCACCAAGGACGGGTTCTTCGTGGTGGCCGACACTGAGTGCCAGAAGTACTACTTCTGTGTGTCGGGGGCGCGCACGTCGCTCGCGTGCGAGGCGGGGCTGGTGTTCAACGGGCAGGTGTGCGTGCCGCGCGCCCAGTACGCGTGCCCGGGGTGAGCGCACGCCGCCCGAGGACTCGCCGCGCCGGGGACGGACGTGTTGCCAGTGATGAAACCAAGTTCAACGAAACTTATGCCAGTCATAGACTTATTGGTTTCCGAAAAAGTGCTATATTTCAAAAACGGCTGTCAGCAGTTTTCAGTTTTGTATAAACGCTCGTTCAAACTAATTCTGATTGAAATGTTTATTAAGAAACTCATAGCTGTTGTCTATATGTTAAAACTCATGTAACATATAGTTAACAGCTATGAGTTTCTCAATTAGTAACATTAAATTAACACGCTACATAATCGATATAGAATTCAGTGTTGGTCAGTGCCATAGAACATCAGTGAGTCGCGCGCACGACACAAAAATTCTAAATGCTAATGTATCATCAAAGAACCTTTTTTAACACTTGTATTTCAGTTGCAACCATTTACCTCTGACCACCAATAGACTACTGTGACCTACCTAACAATGTCAAAAGTGATATGTACATTATGTAAAAGTTATTTGTGACATACGAGCAAGTCTCATGTGTCGAGTGAACACGCAACATTACGCTTACAGTATTACTTCGCATAACTAGATTACTAAACAAAAACTCGAAATAATGTAAAATAGTTAATTTATTTATTACATAGATATACTTTACGCCGATTTAAATTAAAACGTAGGTAAATTAGTTACAATAATAAACAAGATTTTATCTAGATAGTAATTTTAAGGTTAAATAAGTATTTTATAAGAATTATAAACAATAATAACATTGACGCCAAACATTTAAAAGCAAGTCGCAAGCATGGCAGCACAAGCAAGGATATTATCTTTCTTCTACACTTTGTTTCTTATGTAATTTCCTGATTTATAAAACTGAATCAACGAGAGATCCTTGAACTAATAAAAATTCGTTGATTCAGTTTTGTAAGTGATTTGGTTAGTTATTAATACACTCAACAGTTGAACCGCCACTCCAGCATTCACAAAACGTTTTCGAATAATCAATTAGCATCTTGTAAATATCAATAACACTTTGAAAACGTTTCTGTGAATGGTGCTAACCTTGTAAGGTCGTGCTTTGTAAAATAATACTCGAAAAATTTAGAAAAAATAATAAAACTATAGATATAAACTATAAACACACTTTTACTTTCGTTTGCCCTAAATTTTGCAACTAGACATTTGATATAAAACAAAATTTAAAATAATATTTAAATTTAGATAAATTTCACACTTCTATTACACTTCGTTTGGCAATACAGTATTTATTACTAAAAGCATAAACACTGAATAATTATTTTTTCAGATTATGTACAATATATAAAAGAATATTGAATAGAATGAAATAATAGTTAGTTAGGTTTGTTCATCACAGAGCTTTTAGTTTAAAAATTCAACCATCTAAATTAACTAAAATTTATCTTGAAAGCTTTTGCATCTGCAAAGTAAGGACTTTATAAACGTCATTTCACTCTATTCAATCCATACAGATAGGTATCCAAAAACAATGAACGTTGCCGCGTCGAATTTACACATCTAAGAACTTTTATCCATTTCTGTAGTTTACAATTTTACAATCGAGATAATACGTAGATAAAATTATACAATTAGTTACTAGTCTGTTTACACTAACCATTTGGTCCACGCCGAGCCAAGCAATAGATCAGCATATTTTATTTAATAAATACCAATTAATAATTTGTTCAAACTTATGGAGGGCGCGGCCAATCAGTTTAAACACAAACATGTATATTACATTTGATAAAGATTTCAGCATTTACTATCAAACATTTCTATAGTTTTCTGATAGTAAAATAGAAAAAAAATTAGTAAATTTTAACAAACAGTAGCTACAAGCATATCATTGTTACAGGATATAGGCATGCCCATTACCAAAAACCAGAAACCTAATTAAGCAAGATCTAATCCTTTAAATGGCGGCCGAAAGCATGTAAACCCAGCTTGTTAATGGTTTCCGTTAGGTATCAAATGTTTAGCACTAACAATCTGCGCACAATTTAATTCCAAAATTAGCACCGCGCTAACTTTTGTAACTAACAAATCACTATCAGAAGAATAATTGAAATTAAATTTACTTTAAGGACACATACGAGTACATTACAGTTACAGTAAGCTTAGATTTACGAACCCGATGTAATTATATACATAATTTATTGTCCCATAGGATGCATATACACAAGAGGAAATTATGTTCTCGACATTTTTACAAAATGACCAAAATATGGCTAAATAGCAAAACTACCTGCATTCTCAGAGCAAAGTTGACGCCGTAGTTGAACTTAGAATTAAGTAAAATAATGAACGTGCTTACATGAATAATAAGATTTAGTTATACTAAATATACCTCTATTATAAAATAACAAATAACTGACTCGTGAGGGCTCCAATACATATTGAGCTTCTGAAACAGGCCTACTCGCTACACAACTCACTAGTAGATCTATACTTTAGGGCTATATCATCCTATTACATGCACTCACTGTAAATATAAACTATAGTTTCATTCTCATCATCCTTATCATTTATGAACAAGACAGCTGGTACACATAGAATCTCGGTCATTGACATCTCTAATCATTTTTATGTTCTTGATACCTAGTACAGGGCTAAGTACACCTCCCAACGTGAAATGAAATGAAATGAAATTTGTTTATTTTGCATTATACTTATTGCATAACATTGTATGAAAATCCAACGGCATCCGAACTAGTTTATAACTGTGTTTCGGTTGCCGTAGTACATAAACATTGTTATTGTCTTATACCTATACAATATGCGGAATACTTAAGTTTAAACAATAAAGAATTTATTATTTATTTGTTGTTTTCGTTCCGTCACAGTTATGATTGCAACAAGTGTGAGCGACTGAAGAAATAAGTTCACATTGTAGAAATATAGACGACCAAAAATCATTAACGATCGAGAGTCCACACGTAATTTACCGCATATAGCATTTTTTTCTAATGTTTCGTGAAAGTTTATGAATAATCCTAAGTATAGATCAAAATTACGCAATTGAATGCATAGACTATGTCTGTCACTTCCTGTCTTGTTCCGAATAGGCGACGAAAAATACACAGCGTTGTGATGATGGTAATTATGCCAGTTTTGATCGATTATTACGAGGAAATACAATAACAGTGAAAATTTATCGTTGTCAGGATCATTGCCAGGCGTATGATTTCCCAGAAATAAATAATTACATTTTATTAATTTTATTTATTTATTAACTTTTTACTGTGAGAAGTGCTTGAAAAAATTGCCTCCAAGTTATTAAAAGACACCATTCCATATAGAGTAACTAAATTTTGATTAAAATGATACAAGTTTTTTTACAATTCCGTCGCCTACTCGGAACAAGCCTTAAGAGCTACACACGTGTACACATGACTAAGTTATACTCTTATCAGTCAAACGTAAATACATTTTGCCACACAGACATACATACACTATATACTTTAACTTGGGAATAGAAATCGTTGTCATTATTTAGGAAACCTTCGGAAAGTAAGGAAGTTTCTGAAAATACATGTATAAATACTATATGTATAATAGATATTTCTTATAGGTTATACGACTGTATATGTAAATAATATAATTGACAACATGCAAGATTTCAATCCACAAGCTATTAACAATAAAAATAAAACGTTGAGATCCACATCTCAATTTAAACATTTAGATTTACAAAAATAAAACGAATATATCATAGATAAAATATTATACACCGGAAACTTGTTCAGTCTTAGTTTTACGAAACGCGAATGTTTCATAAAACTTTTCGTTGGACCAGCGATTAGTATGGAGAGAACATCGAATCGAAACAGTTTTAATTATCATCGATCAACGACAAGTGACATAATATCGATGTATCGAGTTAAAAGTTTTACCGCCGCCCTAGTGTGTTCTATGTTTCAAGTTTCGAATTTAAACAGTATTAATTTATCATGTACAAGCATATACCTGTGGTATGACATCTGCCGGCGTAGGGGACGACTATACCGCTCGCTTCACATCATGCGAGAGGGCGCCAGTGTGTGCGGGGGCGGGGGGCGGGGGGGTGAGGGCAGAGGGCGGGTGCAGGCGGCTAGTGGTCGCTGGTGGCGGGCGCGGGCGCGGGTGCAGGCGCGAGCAGCACGCCTATGTCCCACACCTTGATGACGCGGTCGCGGCCCGCCGAGCACATGCGCCCCGTCGCCTCGTCCACGAACAGGGACGCCACCGCGTGCTTCATGTCGTGGAACGACGCCAGGGACTCGCGCCTGGAAACAAACAGTACAAATCAATCACAGGATAAATATGTAGCACACATTTGTATGGTGGAGCGACAGAGATACCAAATCCTGTCAATGGGAGCTACCGCATTTGAGAGCACCGCTAGAGGCGCTAGTGTGTTTTGAGGTCCAAATATTTGCATAATTAGCTAACCTGACCAATTTGCCGCTAGGAGCACGAGGTATATTGGATCGTAACTCGCAAGGAATGAAGTTTCAGATACTAAAAAAGTCGTAGATCTCATTTATAAATATATTTTTTAGCATTTGCCTCAATCTTTGTAACATTTTTTGATATCACGTATTATGCCAATCTAAGAATTCAAATTAGTGTAGCTCCTCCAATTGGAACAATCAACAGTCCCGAGTGGACGTAAAACACTTTATCCTATTTACTTACGGTTCGTGTCTGAGCGTCTCGTAGCAGGCGGTGCACACCCGCTGCGGAAACTCGAACCCCATGACGGGCAGCGGCAGGCGGTGCGGGGAGCACGCGCCGCACACCGCCGCGCCGCACCAGCGGCAGTGGTGCTGCCGCAGACCTGCAATATCAAGTTTGTAAAATTAATAAATATTCCGGGACATTGCACACAGCGCCATCTAGCCCCACACTAAGCAAACGCTTGTGTCGTGGGTGCTAGGTAACGGATGTAATATATATACTTTTCTTTTGTAAATACATACTTATTATACATACAAACGACCAGACCCAACACAAGTAAAATTCAACTTGTATAACTGTATGTTTGGTATTATTGTCTGTCAGACAAACAATATTTGTCAGGGTGATCAAAAAGTGGCATAATTTTGGACGCTTTCGTGGGTCGGATGATATGTTTAATTGTAGGACCCGGTTGTTTGTCAGAGGCCAGAGGAGTCAGAGTCAGCCATGCACGAGGCCCTTAGGGCGGCTTGATAAACTCTCGACACCAGAGTTGGCCACTCTCATTCGATAAGAAGAAGAACAGAGGATTTCGTACACCCTAGCATGGACAAAAATATTAAACCCATTTTGTTAGTATTCGGAAAATGAGTACCCTAAATTTGCCAAAAGCAAAGCCATTGATAACACTAGCCTACAGAGTTGTTCCTCATCATGATTGTTGGTATCATATATGAAGATTATGACGAGACAACCACCACTATATTTGCACACTCACCCAGCTGTTTCTTCTCCATCATGGCCCGCACGTTCCATATGAAGGGCGCGCGGCAGATCTGGCACAGGTCGGACTCCTTCCAGGCGGGCGTCTCTCGGCGCCGCACACCCATCTCCCAGACGCCGAGCGCGCCGTCCTCGCCCGCTGAGATCAGACGCTCGCAGCCGCCGACGTACCACAGACCCGTCACTTTATTACTGCAATAAATAAATAAATAAATATATCAGGATATATCACACAGCGCCATCTAGCCCGCATACTAAGCTAATGCTTGTATCATGAGTAACGGATATAATACATATTTACTATTTTTGTAGATACATATTATACATAGAAAGTAATTTATATATATTACAAGTAATTTCAATTCTTAATATGCATTATTACTTGTGTTACGCGGGAATCGACCCCCACCACTAGATTAGAAGGCAGAGCCACTACTTAGTTAGCTTAGTTGGTAGCAGCTCTGCCTTCTAATCTAGCGGTGTGGGTTCGATTCCCGCAAAACACAAATAATTATTAATATTAACAACAGGCAAAAAGCTATGACTGCTTGATTCAAAGCAATCCCTTTCTGCTGGAGTAAACGATTAATATAATTTATTGTCCAGGTTCGACACGCGACAGATGTACGCATGACAAGAGAAGGATAATGATGATGATAATTTATTTATACGAAGCCAAAAGTTCATAAAAATACCTAAATAAGTAAACATTTGGAAGCGGAGAGTGTGCAGAGGAGCTACATGAACTGATTCCCTCAGCTCATTTCTATAACCGAACAAGCAGAAAGTCCGCAGGTAGACACCGTTTTATGGTGGAAGTGCCGAAGTGTCAAACACAGAGTTTTGCCTCTACGTTTATTGTACGGACGGCAAAGCTTTGGAACACTTTACCAGAAGCTGTGTTTCCTGCGAACTACAATCTAGGGGTTTTCAAATCTAGAGTTAAAAGGTATCTTCTAGGTAAGCGTGTTACATCCTAGGCTGCAGCAATGCTTAACATCAGGCAGGCTGAAGTCAAACGTAAACCTATACCACGTTAAAAAAAAGCTTACCTGTGTCCCTGCAGTTCGTAAGCGGTTCCTTTCTGCCCGCCGATGTCCCACACTATGATGCTCTGGTCGAAGGAGCCGCTGAACAACAGCTGCGGTATCGGCGCCCAGTTCAGTACTCGAACCGACCTTCAGATTACATCTTTTGTTTAGTGACATTGTAATTGAACAAACCTTTTTTAAAACCTTTATTTAAGTAATTTATTTTTCCTCCAAACACTCAATGTCTAGTGGTGATGAGAAAAAAAGCGGTAAGTTTGACAATTTAACAAAACTTTTGGTAATTCTGCAAGTAAATGGAACAGTTGTGAATAGTGAGAGCTTTCTGATAGGTAAATAAGTTATATTCTTTGATTTCCATGTTGTAAAATTACTATCGTGGCAAAGGTAAAATGAAACCAAATCAAATAAAAGACATGGGAAAGTAGTTCCAGAAAATAATGAATTGATCACATAAACTAATAGATTACAGGAAGATAAGTATGTACCTATACACAATTAATCAATGACAGTCTAAAAAGTGGAATTGATTCTGGATTCGATCTGCGCAGGACCGGGACGAGTGGCGTACAAGAAGAGAGGCCTATGCTCAGCCAGCAGTGGGCGTTAGCGGGCTGATGATGATGAGTCTAAAAAGTGTCAACTCACCCTGTATGTCCTTTGAGCGTAGTGACCAGCGCGGCTCCATTGTTATCGAGTTTCAACATGGTTATCTGGCCGCTGTAGTCGCCCACGAAGGCGTACTTGGACTGCGAGTCGAATCTGATACGTGTATAGGATATCAATACTGTTATCACATATTTTTTTACTCGCTTTTTGTTAGTAGTAGATTACGATATTTATTTGACAACTTGCTTAATGTTAAGCATTTTTTTTCTGTTTTAGCTGGATAGCAAGCATTTTAGCAGGCATCATTTCAGTCTACGACTAATTGTGTATGCGTAAAAGAAACTTGTTATATATAATTTATAACAAATACTTGGAGTTTTGTATACTCATGATATGTACAAGATAACGGAACAAACTAAAGTGAATCAGCATAAATCATTTAAAAAGAATTTTCTAAAATGTCACTAGCACTAACTACCATTATGATTCTAAAATTGGTTAAATCTACAATTAACACATACATTTCGCCATAATCATCGCACCACCAAATCGAGATGTATTATAAAGCTCTAATAGTCTGAGCTGCTTATTAGCAGTATGTATAAAATTAAAACTGACAAAAACGTTATTTGTAAAAGGCTGTTACTATGAGAATACTGCAAGAACTTTTATGGTTATATGTTAATAAATATTTTAAAACAAAACTATAGTCTAAATAAAAGAAAAATGCAAGTGACGTCATACATTAAATTCTAGGATATGGTAGAGAAATAGGAGACTTATGGGACCAGTTTCATCAATTCTCTCTCTGTGAGTCGTATTTCCTAATGACTGAGGGTTGTGACTCCCCCGAAGAATTAATGTGTTACGGGAGTTTGAGTTTCATCAACAAGATGTCTTAATTAATTATATGTAGGTGACGAAGATGGTCATTTATAGCACCATAATAGATGACTACAGTGATGCATCTCAATATAAACCATCTCAATCATTATCTATGACGTCAGTTTACTTGGGACATTGCATTAAACATTTGCCTTGAGAAATGACAAAGCCATGCTCATAAACTTATCAATGTGCTCATGAATCATGCTCCAGTAATTAATAAACCTGAAACTAACAACATGCTACATAACAGGTAGAAATGGCATACATCATTAACATACCTTTTATCTAAGGATTATTTTCAGCTGGAGTATCAGCAGATATTGCACTAATAATAAACCTAATCATTATTCTCTTGGAATACATGTCATATAAAATTGATTATTTATTCATTGTTGTTATAGTTATAAAGCCATAACTAACTTTTTTTAGTCAAGATATAGAATTGAAGAACATTGCACATAATACAATGTAGATGATACATACTTCCAAATACTTTAAAAATTCATTTAGAAGCTATTTCTAGCGTCAACTGAAATTGAATGTAACCATTTAGTTATCTATTCAATGAACATTAAATTGTCTGCAAAATAATATAGTTGATCATAAAAGGATACTGCAGAGCCGTGCACCAAGCCTCGAAGGAGTACCCCCCGATCCTGCGGCCGGTCTCGCTGCAGTGGTAGGAGAAGAACTTGTCCCGGCTAACAGAGAGCACCCACTCACATGCCAGTGAGAATGCCACCGCCGTGACGCGCGCCGTGTGAGCCAGGTACTCGCGGGTCTGGACAAACATAGATATTAGAAGGTACAACCAAAATAGCATGCATAGATAAATAATCAAGTATTTTACAATTTACTAAAACAGAAATATCAGTTCTTATTTTATTTATATATAGGTATCCAATAAATAAAATATGAACTGATATTTCTGTTTTACTATGGTCTATTAATGGTGCTTTTACTCAATAAAAACTTATTCACTCAAACTTGTTGAAAGAATGAAGAGACAAGTTTAAATGAAAAATGAAAATGAAAAATGTTTTTTTAGGGTGTCAGTGTGCCCGTAGCCAACACTGAGAGGCCTTTTACAATTAATTCTTAAGAATAAGTGATATATACAGTAAATTGATGTATGTATATAAATGTATTTCTATTGCAGATATGGTACACATTTAGGCTATTTTGTTGCGCTGTTAATTGTTTCTAAAGTAACTTGTCTATTGCATGAGGTCCGGCACCTGCTAAAATTCGCCTCATTATTATATTTAGGGCCTGGGTATACCAGATATAGTGAGGTATTTTTTCTACTGAGCCCGAGTTGTGTTAACTTTATAGCTACATTAAGTACTTATTACAGAATTAGCTTTTCAACCAAGACTATTAAAATTGGTTGTATATTAATTTGTACATGAACAACTTCGATGATTTATAGAAAAGAATAAGTATGTTATTCTTTGAAACTTTACCCCAATTTGCAATAAAGAAGTAGGTACAATAGAAAGCCTTGTAGCACAAATTACTTATTCAACCTTGTTTAACATAGTAGAATCTTATCAGTTTGTGCTTTAGGTATAGTTGCTGAGCAAGGAAATTTAAAATAAGTAAGTACCTAATTATCTTTCATACTTGAAAACATTTTTAATCCACCACTGGGGCATGATTTATGTGTTTGTATTATATTATGATCACAAGTAGACATATTTATAAAAAAAAAACTGTTTATGCATCTTACACAATAAATAGGTAGGTATTGTATGTAAGAAAAATACATAGTAAATTCCTGTGTATAAAAAATAAACATAGGAAAACACATAACATAAGAGACATAAGAGACCTTGGAATTTGAATCTCACTCATATGGACAAATTAATTAACACATTGACAAGCTGATATTATAGGTATCAAATCATGCACTGAGTTATTAGAAACCAGATGGTCTTGTAACTCAAGTTTTCTAATTATTTAACTAACAGTACCTGATAGTATTAACCACAATAAACTATGATCTAATATAATTTACAGCGGACCCCCCATAATCCGGCCCCTGTCTAATACGGTACCCCCTATAATTCAGCATTTCTTTGAATATTACATACATACTTATTTGACAATCTCCACTAAATGTAGATCATGCAGGTTTGAACAGGTTACAACTTGCATGTGCCACTTTGTATGAAATTTGTCGGATTACAAGGTACTCTTTGTAAAAAAACAGACTATAGGGAGTCTGAGGCAGTGTTCTATAATCCGACACTGCCCTGCTTAATGTTTGTTGGATTACCAGAGGTCCACTGTATATAACAATCAGGAGAAGGCGAGTGTCATTTCATATAAGGTCAAATCCGAAAATCAAAGAGAATGGTGCAAATTCTACAGACAAGAGCATTACTCTTTAATTTTGAATGGACAATCAAGTGTGTAAAAGATATGAAATTACTTACAGGATTTATTCTATTGCAATCTTGGGTGAGAGTGAAAGCAGAGACAGTTCCATTCTCTTGTCCAATAAAGAGCTGCCGAGTTTCTGGCGTGTAGAACATGGATGTGCAGCCTGAAGGCATGTACTGACAGATGCTCGGCCAGTACTGGCCCGAGTCACGCTTCAACCATACTCGAACTGTCCTAGAATATGCACAATAGTTTTAAAACACATATAGGTAGACAAAAGAGCAACCGTATTTCTAGGCAATCAACAGGTCTCATAGGATGGAGGCTTACAGAAACCGCTACAAAAACATCAGATACCATTCTTTGCCAGCCAATTGAGGGTACATAAGCATAAGTGGTTTTCAAGGTGGAAAAGCTTTTGTTTATATTCTGCTGATAAACAATATGATATTGATGAGTCAGAAATGGCTTACTTATCATCGCAAACGCTAATTACACCGTCCTCTCCAGGTATGACCACCGCCGCATTCACATCGTCCGTACAACCCTCTAATTTATTTAGAAGAGCTGGTTTCTTTGTAGTAGAAAACCTGTCATTAGGCGTTCTGGGGGCGGGCTTAATTTCAGCAGCCATTGTCTTGTAATACGTAGAATTATTCACAATAAACACTACACTGATGGATGATCAACAGACTTTTCTTGGCGAAAAGATAAACGTCATGAAACGTCAGAGAAATTCGGAAAACTTTTGACAACTTTATGTTTTATTAATTCGAAAACAAACTTCTGTGTTTTTGCCTATAGCTCGATTTCATAGACAACAATTTTTTTTTGTCAGTCAGCTACTTCCGGCGATAAATAGCTTTCATAATCCGATAATAGATGTCGCATACATAAACTTAGTTCTACGAAATAAAAGTTCGACTACTCGACTATAGATGTCAACGTGTGCGTAGTATCCACTGACCTCTAGTAGTATCATATTAAATCATCATCACTATCTTTAGTGCCTCCATATAAAATACTAATAAAATAAAAACTATGAGTATCATAACCACGTTAATTTGTATGTTCTTGGTTGGTTTACAATAAGGAGGACAAATAGTTTATATCTATGATTAAAATGAATGTTTATAGCTGGTACATTTTTGTTTAATGCAAATATAGTTTACGCCAGCGTGGTAGAATTCCAGCTTTTTTTTCTGGCAAGTCTATTTGACCTTCACCTCACCTCGCCGGCCGGTCTCCTCTCCTCCCTCATTCAAGTTTCAAGACTTCGCGATTTTCTGTCTCCCTCCCTAATTTTATCAAATCGAACGGAGATAACAAGTGTAGTGCGGTCTGGCTGGAGCAGAATTTATTTCACTTTGAGATTGCAGCCAGTGTCGGACAGTACAGTTTTATAAACATGGCCCAAGCGTTAAAAAAGTTGTCCACGCAAGTGTTGTTGAGGAATAATGTGGAATCTATCGTCGGCTGCACAGCCGTTAGAAACAGGTATGCGGTGAAGCGGTAAACTGCCGGGCATGCGGCATTTGGATATTTACGTAATTAGCTAAACTGCAATAGGTAGTTTCGTTTATTAATTTGACTTACTTTTGGTTTTGAGCTCAGAGTAGAAGCTGATTCCATTCTAGTTCGAATATCTATTTTTTCGACATACCTATAAGTTGTCCATATTCAAAATGATCGCTCATTAGAAATTCTATTCTATCTATAAGAACTAGCTTAGTATGAATTCCCTTGCGTATTTTATATTGTGAATTATCCTTTTCGAAAATATTCTCTAATTAAAACTGGGCTAACTGTAATAAATCTTATCAGCTGTTCCATGTTTACATGATTGTATCACATAGCCCTTTGATCAATTTCCCTAGTTTTTCACTCACCCCAAAAATTATGAAACTCCAGTATTTCCCAGCATTCATCTGAGACATTAAGTTTCATCCACACCTCATCATTTTCATTGAATTATCTATACTATTTAACTAACCACTTTTTCTAAAAAAAAACTCATTTATTACTTTCATGTTGAAAATACAATTGCATTTCTGTATATAAGTAGTAAGTACATATTATAGTATGTGTAATATTGCTCTAATCTTTACCATTTAAAAGTCTTGGAAAGAATTAACAGCTCCTTGCATATTATGATTGTGACTAAGTAGCTAGTACTATTTCAGCTCATGGTGGGGCAATGTGCCCATGGGCCCCCCGGATGTGATCCTGGGCATCACAGAGGCATACAAGAAGGACACAGACTCCAGGAAGGTCAACCTTGGAGTGGGAGCTTACAGAGATGATGCTGGCAAGCCCTTTGTACTTCCTTCAGTCAGGAAGGTTGGTTATAATAATTGTATTTAACTTAAATTTGGCTCATGAACATACTTAACTAACCAGAAAATATTATTTGTTTAGAGTACCAGAAACAGTTTTGTCTTTTAATATGATGATAGTTCGAAAATAGTGCAACTAACAGTGTTTTGTCTTTGTAAGTTTAACCCAGGGATTGTTTTTAAAGAGAGCACAATTTGATGGTATCAGAGTTAGTTGATTCTGGTTCATAAATAAGTCAAAATAAATATAAACCATGATATGACATTCAGTAGTCATAGAAGTAATGTTTCTGACCCAAAAATCTCTAGCTCCATAATATTAGTAACACTTATTGGATTCTTTTATGATTTATTATTTGTGTATAATTGACAGAATTTAATTTAGTTGCTAGCAAATTTTACCAATTAGTTATATAAATAAATTTCAGACCTTAACTGCTGTGCTTACTATAAAAAAAAATATTTTTTCTTTCTAGTATATATGTATAATTTTTATTTCTCAGGCAGAAGAGGTAGTCCACAGCAAGAACCTGAACCATGAGTACGCTCCCATCAGTGGAGAGGCGGCCTACACGGATGCTGTGGCCAAGCTCGCCTTCGGAGCGGACAGCCCCATCATAAAGAACAAGAGCAACTGTACTGTCCAGGTATGTATTGAATATTCATTATAATTCTCTTTGATTCATGTTCCTTATCCTCTACATTGTAGAGTTGAATTATTGGAGGACTTTTCTTGGAAGTTACATGTTCTCTGATCTAGATACTGTAACAGTTATTCTCACATTATTTTGCCTTCACAATAACCTGAGTGCAAATCCACATTCATATACAAAGATAGTAGTCAGGTATTGAAAGAATTTCCACTAAGTGCCAATTTTCATAAAAAGTTGTTTTGTATTTTGTCATGAGTAACTAATTGTGTAGTCTTGTAGTATTACATCTTGTAGTATTAAAACGTTTTTAGAATACAAAATGAAAGTAAGAATAGCTAAGAGTATTCAAATACAACATTATACTTTTCCATAAATTGCTCTGTGTTAATTGTTCCGAAATGATTGTTTTATTTATTATAATGACATTTTGAGTATCCCTGACATTTCCTATCTTCCCACATTTATCCATATTTACCATTTAAACAGTAATATTGTCTTCCCCAGACCCTATCGGGCACAGGAGCCTTGCGTTTGGGCCTAGAGTTCATCTCCAAACACTATGCCAAGAGCAAGGAGATCTGGATGCCGTCCCCCACGTGGGGCAACCACCCCCAGATCTGCAACATGATTGGTCTGCCTCACAAGAAGTACCGCTACTATGACAGCAAGACCCATGGCTTCGATCTGCAGGGAGCTCTCGAGGATATCTCTGTAAGTTTCAAGCAATTACTTAAAGTCAAGTGTGCAAAGTATATAGTACAATCTGTTTTTAGGTAAAGGTTTCCTTTTTACCATGTTTTAGATTGGTCTTACAAAGTCTTAATCAGTCAATCTTTACAATAATGCTTAACTATATACCATCTGGCCATTGATCTGACAATGAGCAAGCCTCATTGTTGAAATGCCTTTGTATTGCTGTATAAAGAGAAATAATAAATACAAAGATACAGCAAAGTGTACCACATTTCATACATTACTATGTAATAAATAATATGACAGTCTATTTTAATGTGCACAGTGCATTGTACAAGCCTACATTGCACTCTAACAAATAACCTAGTATGTAATGAATGGATGTCAACGTGCATATTTTATGTAGATAGATATGACACATCATCACATGTCATGTACGTTAGTAAGCAACATGATAGGTATTCACTGTGGATTGCATAATGTGTGCACTGGTGTGCAGTTGACGTTTGTAAACATTGTAAATTGATCGTTTTGTAAAAACTGATGCAAACTAAGTTTTGCAGTTTCACCATCGATTCAGCAAAAATAGAATTTTAGTTTCACAAAACGTAATGCCATTGGATGACTTGGTACAGTAAAATAATCCACCCTTTTTATGATATTTCAGTTATTTTAACCTTGGCGTATAGTATATATTTTTTTTTAATCTTGTATCTATCTGCGATCAGATTGCACTATGAGCAGATGAGTTTGGAGCTTTTTGTCGTGTAAGTGAGCTCTCCATTGAGTGCTTCTACTTTTTCATACTAGATTTAGGTCTCTGTTATTCTTATTGGTCACTGGGTAATACAGTTTTCCGTTTAAGCCTAGGCTTATACTGGCAGGTTCTCAGATTGGCGGCCAGGGCGTTGGGGTGTGTATAGTATCTATATATACTAATATTATAATGCTGAAGAGTTGTTTGATCGCGCTAATCTCTGGAACTACTGGTGCGAACTGAAAAAATCTTTTTGTGTTGAATAGACCATTTCTCAAGGAAGGCTTTAGGCTATAACATCACGCTGCAACTAATAGGAGCGAAGAAACAATGGAAAATGTTGAAAAAACGGGGAAAATTATTCATCTTTGAGGGCTTCCGTTACGTGCGCTGCAAAAACAGTTAAAGATATCAAAAAAATATGTATGAAAGAATTATTCCTCTTAAAATGATCTAACAAAATGTCAGCGACAGTAAACGGAGTATGTCTATCTTTTAAGATTAACTCACTAAAACCGTTTTAATGGTAATAACTATTCCACGCGGACGAAGTCGCGGGCACAGACAGTCTAGTAATACCTACGAGTAGCGTTTCAATGGAAGCAAATATGATAACGGAAAATAACGTTTAATGCCACCGCTAACTAATCGTAATACTTAATCAATTCAAGTATATCGGGATACAACGCCTTAAATTGGAAAAATATGAATTAGAACAACCAAAGAAAATCCTTTTAACAACATAATATGTTTCGTATCTATTTGTAGAATACCACTTGACCTTGTGGCCAAATTACAAACTGCAAAATGAATAATCATAAATCTAGGAAACCAATGCATATAGTCTACTGACAACATAAAGCCTAATCTAAATATTGTATCTCATATTCATTGAACAATGAACTTGATGCCTCTTGTACTTTTATGATTATATCAAGAAAGTATGATAAAATATTACACTGTGTTCGTCGTCCCTGATTCGTATTCCTCTTTACAGAGTACTAAGACTGTATAATTATATATTATATATTATAAATCATTCATTGGGCAAACTCTCGTTTAGTGCCCATATCATTTGTATTTTCCATTAATGTCATTAGCTATACTTTAATTAATGCATTGTAGTAATCTAGAGTAAATATGTTTCTACTAGGCAAGCGTGCTACATCTTATACTACGGTGGTGCTTAACGTCAGGCAGGCTGTAGTCAAAAGAAGCCTATTTGGTGATATAACAAAAATACATTTTTAGAAAAGATTCTATAACCTAGATAAATTTGAAAAAAAAAATATCTCTTATGTATTCTGTGTATTTATGTTTATTTTTTTTGTCGTTCCACCCAATGATATTCTATATAAACTGATGTAGATGCGTTCATACCCCGTTCTGTGTAGCGAACTCAAATCAGGCTACGTAGCATGATTCGGCTCAGTCGCCTCGAAGCAACGCGCGGCGACGCACGTTGAAGGCGCGACTTTTTATCAGTAAAAAATATTCACAATGCCATCGTATGTGTTTAGAAAGTGCAATAATTACACTGGGACGAGTGCCAAAAGCAAGAAGGATGTGTCGTTTCATTTGTAATTATTGTTTATCCTTTTAAAATGAAAATACAAATATTTAATATTACTATAAATCAACCAGTGACGCGTTGCCACTTAGCCATCTCCACGAAATAGACAAATAGCGACTCGAATTCACGATTGACGGCTGACGTAGCTGTAAACATACGTTTATCTCTTTCTCACAACGGGGCTTTATATATCTCTGACCACTTTTACTTTCCTGAATGATGTAAACAACGCTGCGTATATTATAAATAAATAAATAAATAAATATTTCGCCACGTGCTAGGGCGATTTTTAATGGGTGTAACGTCTCTTTTGTAAAACCTCATTGGTTCCACCATTGTTTCCCTCAACGTAAGTCGAGGACATTTTCTAGCTGAACATTTTGCTTAGGCGTTATTAATTTTATGATCGGTCTATTAAAAACGTTACTGGGTTAAAGCCCACGTTGGGATCGCAGGAAACGAACGTGTCGATGCACTAGCTAAAGACGCTGCCCTCATACTGACAATTATGTTTTATTTAACGATCACTGTATTATAGTTCCCGTAAGGCATGATTTAATTTAGTTGTAATAACCGGCTAGCACTTACGTCAGAAAAAAAATACTTCGAAAAATTAGCTCGACAAGTTTCGGAAATCTGAGGTTTCCATCATCAGGAGGACGAGTCAGCACGCGCGTCCCAGTTGGCCGCCTCGTCCAGACGAATATTCTATTTTTTATTGTTTTTTTTTGTCTATTTTTTTTTACGTGAGTGCTAGCCGGTTATTACAACTAAATTATGTTTTATTTAAACCTAGATTTAACGATGTATCATACAATAATTCGTTGGTGTGATGACGTCTTACTATCGTAATTATATCACCCGTGGAGGTAGTACAGATATGTTTCTATAAACTCGAGTGACTAGATAACATATGTATTTCACGAGCCGGCGCCGTGGCTCTCGAGTGGCTGATAATATTTGATAGATAGTAGAAAACATCATCAGTATAATTACGCTAGTAGAACAAACGTGGTTCGAGTAATCGGAATTATGTAATCTCTTTATCTAGGCGATGCAGTAGCCATAGGTATGTGAAAATTAAAGATAAATGCCTATTCAAATGTTAGTACATAGGTAGAAGTAGAACCACTTTTTATCGGTGGGCATCAAGATGGCTGCGGATCACTAACATTTGTATTAATTATTTATTATTTATTCATATAAATATCTAACTAAGCATATAAGGTCAACATAAATAGATAATCAAACTAGTGTTAATATATATGTATTAATATAAAAACAAGGCAATTCATTAATTTATCATTCTGATATCAATTAATACTGAAGAGTACTCATACAATTGCCCTTTAAGAGCATACAAACTTATTTTAATAATAATTTCCTTTCCTATGATAGAAAAACAATATTATAACATCAAGATACGAATATTAATAGGTACATAAAGAAAAACACAAATCTTAAGTAACTGGGGGCCCATATTCGACAGGTATCAATAATATAAGACCAAGCCATTCCTAACGGTATGTTATGGCAGCCTCATATGAGAGCCACTTTCAATCCAGTATAAGCATACTAGGCATAGGCCACCTTAGGCTAGTGTTCGCTTCAACCTGGTGGTCAAATGCTTGATTGTAAAATGTAAAAAATCTCTGTAGGTAGCAAGCATATAATGTGCGGCAAAGATGCGGCACTGAAGACGAGGACAAAACCCGCTTACGACTTTTGCCCAGTCTCATTTGTAAAGAGACAGATACGCACCAACTCGCTGAAAGAATGGAATAACAGGTATAAAACAGGGGCCACTGCCACCGTCACCAAGATATTCATTTCCAATTGGCGTTTAAAATTGTGAAGAAAAAAATAAGCATATATGTGTATGGATTGTTCCAGAAAATCCCAGAGGGTTCCATCATCCTGTTGCACGCGTGCGCGCACAACCCCACCGGCGTCGACCCCCGCCCCGCCGAATGGGAACAACTCTCAAAGGTAAGCAGCTTAAGATGTGAACCTTATTAGATAGAGAATAAGGTTCAAACTACACCACAATGACTGTGGGTGCTTTGGTATATTTTAGAAATACAACACACATACACAGAACAGTACAGTATTTCAGTATTTCAATTATACTTAATTTATATATAGAAGAGAGATTGAAACGTAGGTCGAGAATCAACAGATATGGTTTTGAGACAAGCCAACAGTCAGCGTATTAGACACAACGTGCCTGAATTCAGTAAAACTCAACACAAACAGTATTCAAGTAAAAACATTGACTATGTTTGTTTTAAAACGTTAGAAAAAATCGAAGTGAAAAGTCAAAAATGGTAACATTATGTGATAGAAAATTTAGATAATTTACTTAACTCAGAACATAGCAATTGTACCTTTTAGCTTTATTTAGCTGATAGATATGTAATACAGTAGTTATTTAGTAGGTCTGTAATTGGCGATGACATACGCAGGATCTAGGCAGTTAGCAAACATGTGATATTTGGACTAGAACTGGATCTGACGACCTTGAGATAAATATGTAATCAGTGGTTAACCTAGTGATGACGCTATATACTTACTGATGAATTCGATTGTAAATTGTTTCCAACTAGATCTATCTAAAGCGAAACTACATAGGTATATGTAATGTAATTACTATGTGCATTTCTATTTTTTATCAGTTTTGGTACTGTCGGACTTATACATATAACATAAAATCTTTTTCAAAAGAAACTACATATTTTTAAATATTAAATATTTTCCAGCAGTAAAATAAATGTAGGAAGGAACAGTTATTTTCATGCCAAAATACTAACGTCATGGATTACAGTAGTCAACAACTTCTGTCTTGTGATAGAAAGCTCTATTTTTCTCACTTTATAGATGCCTATAGCTATAAACATAGCGACTCGTCTTATATACTGCACTGATATACAAGGTTACTGCACTTACGCAAACACTTTACGACGTTTATACAGAAACCATATTCGGCAACTTTTGTTTTACGAATTTTAAGAAAATTCGCTGTACAATAAATTTTACTGTATATCGATAAAACTTCTGTATGACGCAACTGAAATGACCGTCAAATTCTTTCTTTCCTTGACCGCAAAATTTCGTATAAATGTAGAACCCGCTCTTAATAGTCACGTTTAGTGAACCAAACGTGACTATTAAGAGCGGTGAAAAACATTCCATCCGTACAATATAGCTTATCCATGAGTTGGAAAAGGAATTCAAATTCAAATCATTTATTTTGCAAAATATGGGTAAGTTGTACACATAATGTTATTTCATGTTATATAAAGCGCGCCATGTCTTAACCAACTAGCGTATGCAAAATTTTTACAAACATCAAAAGGATCGCCGCTCTCAGCTATGTTTAATGAACCAGGTTATATTTAAAAGGACCCTTTAAAAATGCTTCACTTACCAGTAGCTCTGTATAAAATATGTCTATACAAAGTAGACAAGAGTAAGAGTAGATACAGTTCAAGTTCAGGCCGCCGCCTGGCAGCGCTCCAATGCCGGTATAAATAGGACGGCTTCTCAATGGATCACAAACTAAATGCGCTTACAAAGTTATAGGAGTATTTTATGTTATGATTAAATGGATGCAGATATGATATGATTAGGTTCTAAATATAGATTTTAGACAAGTAAAATCACTGTAGAGTTTGGTGGTATGGTTTTAATACAAAATAAGAGTACCTAAGTAGTTGATTATCAGATTTAGTCAATTTGACATAAATTTCTAGAGTGGTTTGAAAGCTCTTAGCGCTAAAAGTAACCGCTCCTATACGATAAGAAATGGAATATACCTACATATTTTTTACGAAAACGCTGATTATTTTATTTAATCTGTCAAAATATGTAGGTACATACACACATACATATCTGCAATTAAAGTAAAACTTGTGGTTTTCTTTTCTCCTACTTACGAAATCTTTTTATTTGACCAACAAAAATACATAGCGTATAGGCTATACAAATAGTTATGGCAATTCATTTATCAGCCACTGATAACAGTGCCATAATACTTGTTATGAATGTGATATAAGCGCCATAATCTTTATCTATGGCGACCCATGGATCCTGGTTATCAATTGCACCATATACTGACCACATAAGATATTCAATGGTTTTATTATTTGTTACTAATTGACGATATGGCCTTACCAAACTGGTGAAATCTGGTTCATGTTATTTGTAATATTATTACGCGTTCATTTTGTGATATCACGATGATTAGATATACAAACATGCTACTATATACAATATACATAGGCTGTTATGTTCTTATGTTATGTGTTTTGAATAAATTGATTTGAATGCTAAACGACGGAACCGTTGGTCTATTGTCGACTGAATAAATGAAATGCCTTCTCTCATGGTTGACAATGGCTTTGTTACCAAACGAATGCACTTACAGATGTATGTATGTTACTGTATATGTAATATACTGGATACGTTTGTGAAGTACCTATCTATGTATACATGTAATGAAGCTGAAGAGGGTCGAAAGTCTGAACATTAAAAATATTTTTCATTACTCATACTCTGAAAGTAGGTCTGAAGTTGCCTGAGGAGCGGGTTGAAAGTACCTAATACTTTTCATCCCTAGGGAGAATCGCTTTCAACTGACAGCTGTCAAATTAACCTCTGCGTGCGACTGGCGGCAGCACTTATGCCAAGAATTGGCCTCTGACCTCTGATGCAAATTGCAATCAGAACATTTTAGTTCCAATTTTATCCGCGAGCAGAGTTATCTTGAAACTCTACTAACTCCGTTACAAAAACAAAAGAGTTCCTATACCTACATTTAACCAAGTAGTTCTTACACCTACATTCAAAGAGGTTCTACGTCACAATACGTAAAGCAGAGATTTTGTACCTATAAAATGAGTTCATCTGATTTTAATATAAATTTAACGCCTGATTTTATAAAAGAAGAGGCTAAAGCGGTAGTGGAAAATCATCATACGATTTGAGGTATCTTTGTTTTGATTTGGGTGGTAAAATAAAATTTTCTCATATTTTGTTTAGCTTATTCATGTTTTTATTTTTACTTTCCTCGTATTTGTAATGAAAAGCACAGTGTTTACCTCGGGTTAAAGACTTATTTAGTCCCTCGAAACCCCGTCTCGGGACTAAATAGGTTACTTTCACCCCTAGGGTAACAATGTACTATTACAAAAATGATAGGAGTACTAAGAATTGATGTCAGAAATCGTTCCAACAATTTCTAGAAAATTTTGTCTGTTTCTCTGTGTCACTGTTTGTCTGTTTCTTTAAACGCTCATCACGCAGAAACGGCTAAACGGATCATCATTTTGGTATGCAGGTAGTATGAGTTCTTAGGAGTGACATAGGCTACTTTTTATCCTGAAATAATGCGAGCGAAACCGCGGGCGTCCACTAGTAATAATTAAGGAAACTGTAGTAAAGTGTCGTCATATATATACGTTCGTATATATACTTATGTAGTTAAATTGACATTCAAAATTACAATTACATAGAAAAAAACACATGCGTTTGTCAATAATTCTATTCTATAAATTATATTTATAGTCAAATACTAATAAAATTAAAATTAGTGTTACAAGACATAACATGGTGTCCAAAATTATTTAGAATTTTTCTTTTGACTCCCAAAAATCCATTGATGCTATAGAACGTTCTTTGAATAAGCCAGTTTTTGAATTTAAAATTTGAAGTTCACGTTACCACTCTCAACGTTTCTTATATATCTGGCAAGCAGTTATAAATTTCCGATCCCATAACATGCGTTAACCGTCGATATTTCTCCAGTCTCGTCCATACTGACGAATTATGAATCTATCCTTGCTACTGAAGAATATCATTCAGGCTCAACCGTTACTCACCTGATTAAACAAGCTGCAATCTCCAATTCCAGGTGATCAAAGAGCGCAAGCTGTTCCCGTTCTTCGACATGGCGTACCAGGGCTTCGCCACCGGCAACGTTGACAACGACGCCTTCGCCGTGCGACTCTTCGTTAAGGAGGGCCACCAGGTCACACTCGCGCAGAGCTTCGCCAAGAACATGGGTACGTAAACTTTGCATAAGCTTCACTAAAAAATATACCAATCCATCCATATTCTTAGCAAAGCATTTATAAAGCCTTCATAAGCTTCGCTAATAAAATACCCAGATTATTAGCGAAGCGTATGAAATCTTTATAAATGTTTTGCTAAGAACATGGATAAGATTTACTAAGATTTGTATTTACTCTAATTAAATGCAAAAAACAAATAAAACTTTTAAAACTAGTGCTACAAATAGCGGCATCCAGGCATTCTTACATATTAGTAAGTATGTATAAGGTAGGCATACATTAGTGTCGAAAACTTTTAAAACGCCCTAGGGTCTATGACATGACTTAGCAAGCGGTGACATTGATCAGACCATCAGGTGAACTGGTGCTCAAGTGCATACCTGTTTAAGTTAATGATGGTAGTGCTCAAACGTAAATACTATACCTACTAACTTTTACGTAAATATTAACTTTTCTTGATCCCACATAAATCCCACATCCCAAGCGGTTTGCTTCGACTTTCATCGTGTGAACAGCCAAACTGTAGAACTCCTTGCCCGAATCTCTATTCCACTTGAACTATAATTTGTCGGTCTTCAAGTCGAGAGTAAACCGTTTTCTTCTTGGCAAGCGCGCTAGATCGTAGATTATAACGTCACTTAACATCAGGTAAGTTGTAGTCGTGAGCCTATCTTATGTAAAAAAAACCTCAATCAGTCAACTTATGGAAACGAACAAACATGGGTATCTATAATTGCATATTATATCTTCATTATCAATCGTGCGCAGATTAGCAATCGTAGCTATCATATAGAATAATGTATCATTGAAGAAAATCGTCTCAATAAGATACGAGACAATGTCATGATACAAAAAAAAAACATTAACGTACATATTATTTTCTCCAACAATTTGATTAAAATTTTCCAATCGTCTGGTGATAAATAAAGAATTCGTTTCGTCAAAACAACACGCTAGTTGGTGCCACACAAATTTTAAGGATAAAAAAGATAAATTTCATCATTATTGTAATTGAGATTAGGTCATCTTATGATATTGAGTTTCATAATACAATTTTCTAGGTACACATGTATTTTATACTAGTGGACGCCCGCGGCTTCGCTCGCATTATTTTGAGATAAAAATGTTTAAAATGAACATAACTTTTTATTTACGAACCGATTGAATTGAAACAAACACTAAATGTTTGAAAATGCACCAACATGTTAGTGAAAACCGTAGACAAATCGGTACAGCTGTTTCGAGTCTATAACGAACAAACATACCGACAGACAAACAGAAATTTATTTTTAAACATGATTTTTGTGCTCTATTGCATCAATAACTTTGCTTGCTATCAGGTAAACTATGGTAAACTAGGGTAAGCAAACCCGTTCAAGTTAAAAAAAAAATAACACCCCTCAACTATTTTTTTCCTATTATCTTCAATGTACAGACACCGACCGGTTACAGATTTATTATATGTATAGATATGCATCTTTAACATTACCTTCTTCTTCGATATTTTATATTTAGAGGAAAAACTACTTTGCTACTATTTTTAAAGAAGCGTAGGCAAATAAATACTTTATTCTGGTATTTGTTTACATATTTGACCCCAGTATCTTATCAGCGTATTTCAATACGTCAACAATCCGCACAAATAATACATAGTATGTTTATATATGTCTGAATTATTGACATATAGCTGAGTCAAATGACCTATGCGTTATTACGTATTTTATAATTTTGACCAAATCTGTCGGTTGGCTGCTAATGATGAAAGTGTTTAAAGAATTGTCTGTTGTCGATATTGCCGTTTCAGAATGGAAGATTTGTGTTGTATTGTTGATTGAAGATTGTTCGTATTATTAGATATCAAAAGCCCTTACATTGTAATAAAAATTACGACCTAGGAGATTTGTAATTTTTAGGAAACACGTTTGATACTAGGACTCTCGGAAGATACTTTTTTACATCAGATAGGCTCACGCTTGACTACAACTTGCCTGATGCATCGTTGTAATCTACGATCTTGCGCGCTTACTCCTCAGACTCAGCCCCCCTTGCATATTATTTATAGATTGCTGGGTGCTCGCGGCTTCGCTTAATTAATTAAGAAATAAAACTTGCATCTCCTATTGTTAAAAGTGATATATTTCCAAAAATCCTTTCTTAGCAGATGCCTACGTCATAACATCTACCTTCATTCTAAATTTCGCTGTGCGTTGATAGATCACTATATCAGTCAGTCAGTCGCCTTTGTGTTTTATAAGTATATTGGGCGGATTCACACCGGACGATCCATGGATCGGCGATCCGCGATCCACGATCCAAGGATCGTGATGCGTGGATCGTGCTAAGTCGCTCCAATAACAATCTTTTGCGATCCTGACGGCTGCTCCAACGCGCTCCAAGTGACTGAATGCATGACCAAAAAACCGACAAGAAATGGATCGAACGCGGCAAGGAGCGCGCGCACTTGGATCGCGCGCGGCGCGTCTACACTTCATTTGCGCTTTGGATCATCCGGTGTGGATCCGCCCATTTAGATATTATGCACGTTATAATTATTTTTGAAATGTTCGTTTTCCAGGTCTGTACGGCGAGCGCGCGGGCGCGCTCACGTTCGACTGCGGCGACGCGGAGTCGGCCGCCAAGATGATGTCGCAGGTGAAGATCATGATCCGCACCATGTACTCCAACCCGCCGCTGTTCGGCGCGCGCATCGTGCAGGAGATACTCAACACGCCCGACCTGCGCACGCAGTGGTCAGTATTTATCTTATTGAATGAGAGTGGCTAACTCTGGCGTTGAGAGTTTTATTTTCCTTTGACTTGTACGCACTGCAAGCGTACATTGCCGCCAAAATTAGCCTTTGCGGCGAAAGCATGCCAGCCGAGCTCTAATAACTATTTTTCTGACAACATACTTTTTCGTATTAAATGTGCAGCAAACGGTCGCCGTAGCCGACATCGGCTAAGAGGATTATTCTTATGACATAGCATTGAAATATATTACTAGTATAGAACAGACAACCCGAACCAAAGCTTTGCTCCAATTTGGAAAGAGATTGAACTAAAATTCGCTGCAGCGCGAAACCATTGTTATGTCGTCTAACCAAACTAGTAAAATATGCAGCGCTTTAAAGCGTACAGAGTACAGTTTTCTCGCCACCAAAACGACTTAAGCGCCGTGTATTTGCAAAATGACGGCGCCCGGCAGCCCGTTTATAAGCATTGTTACGTCGCGAAAAAAAATAAATCAAAGAGTTTTCAACGTTTAAATGTCTACTTACCAATGAAATGTTAAACCATCACTTTTTTTGATGTTCTGGAGTGTATATGGCAGTCTTTAAGAACACAACCAGGCATTTGATGTTGTTATTTATGCGAGCCAAATACAACTACTCTCCACGGGCGTTGGATACTCACTACTCACTGGATAGCTGCTGCACAGCGTGCAGCAAAAGCGTGGCGTATGATCATTCAACGCGTTGCCTTCTCTTTACGTAGTAGTAGTAACTCTATGTGACATAGTATTAGTATGTATGAAGCAAAGTCGCTTTCCGCGTGTGTCCCTATGTTTGTATGTATGCTTAGATCTTTAAAACTACACAACGGATTTAAATGCAGGTTTTTTTTTACTAGACAGTGATTCAAGAGGAAGGTATGATTACGCTTATTGCGTAGTCTGCATTAATCTATACTAATATTATAAAGCTGAAGAGTTTGTTTGTTTGAACGCGCTAATCTCAGGAACTACTGGTTAATTGAAAAAACTTTTTGTGTTGAATAGAGCATTTATCGAGGAAGGCTTTTGGCTATATAACATCACGCTGCAACTAATAGGAGCAAAGAAACAACGGAAAATGGAAAAAACGGGGAAAATTATTCATCTTTGCGGGCTTCGTTGCGTGCGCTGCGAAAATGGTTCAAGATATCAAAAAATATATAAGAACGAATTATTCCTCTTGAAATGATCTATCAAAATGTCCGCAACAGTATATGTCTATCTTTTAAGATTAACTCACTAGAACCGTTTTCATGGTAATACCTATTCCACGCGGACGAAGTCGCGAGCACAGCTTGCAAGGATAAATGTAACCTATGTTGACCAAAGATTCAATTTTCATTCATACTCAATTTCACCCAAAGCAGTTAAGTAGTTTTAGCGTGGAAAAGTCATGCCAAAAACAATCAGAATATGATATGATATACGAACCCCAGCAATGAATCACGTTCACTATATGTATACTACTGTACCTATATTTTTCAAAATTGCTTGGGAGGTGCCAATAATCAAATCAAAATGCACATACCACTAGTGTGGCTCAGACTGACCAAGTCTTACAACACAGGCTTAGCCTAGTGTAGGACGTGGAATGCCTGCGCCAGTCACAGCGATTATCTTAAAGAGGTATCTTAGCCTGCAACATAAGTACCTACATAATCATTGAAATAATAGATCAATGACATAATCTCTCTCTTGGCGCCTACCAATCATAAACACACGAAAAACTGATTTTATGTTTTTAACTGTATTACCTATAATCTGTATACCCTAAGGAAGAGCCTACACTCCACAATACAGGTACATTACATCCTAGTGTGGAGTGTAGCGATCAAAATTGTATTAGAACCTAAGTTTTTGATAAATAAAGTTATCTTATCTTACTATTACAGAAACTTCACACTGAACTGTCACATTATATCATACCAGTTAATATGAAGACATGCTTACTTTTGCTTCACTCGTATAATGAGGTATATGAACCCCTCCAACGAAAGATCACATTTAAGTGAAACTTTGAACTCTAAACTGTGACACTCTGTCTTACCAATAAATTTGACATTTGCTTTTTACCGTTCTCGACTAGCTTTCCTTACCATGTCTCACTTACAACAAATAATCGTCATGTCAGTCCCTGTTCCCCCGAGTATAGGCTTCCTCTCCAAAGTGCCGTATAAAAATAACAAATCACTTGACATTCCAGGCTGGCCGACGTGAAGCTGATGGCAGACCGCATCATCTCCATGCGCACGCAGCTGCGCGCCGGCATCGAGGGCGCCGGCAACCAGGGTTCCTGGCAGCACATCACCGACCAGATCGGCATGTTCTGCTTCACAGGGCTCAAGCCTGAACAGGTAATATTAACACTTCTCTTTTTTTTTTACATTAGATAGACTCACGCTTGACTACAACTTGCCTGATGTTAAGCAACGTTGTAATATACGATCTAGCGCGCTTGTCTAGAAGAAACCGGTTTACTCTCGACTTGAAGACCGACAAATTATAGTTCAAGGGGAATAGAGATTCGGGCAAGGAGTTCCACAGTTTGGCTGTTCGCACGATGAAAGTCGAAGCAAACCGCTTGCTGCGAGTCTTTGGAACCTCAACTGTATAACGGTGCCTTCTTGTCGTACCTCTACTCGTACGATGGTAAAAAGGGGCTGCAGGAATTAAATTATGCAATTCCTCCGCACTCTTGCACTCTTCTCTTGTATATAGAATAAGAATAGAATAGTTTCACATTTTGTTTATTTATGATGTTATGATAGTGTTTGCGCTTACACTGTCGGCTTCGATTAGGCTCAAAGACAGCATCGCCTTTAAGCTGTTCTACATGTCAACACACTTGCTCACGAATTCACGATATGCACTTTAATTAGAATCATAATGATTATTACATACAAGCATAGTAGCTGAGCTCGGAAATAAGATTAGTAAATATATATATATAAAACTTAAAAGTGATTGACTGACTGACTGACCGATATAGTGATCTATCAACACACAGCCCAAACCACTGGACGGATTGGGCTGAAATTTGGAATGAAGGTAGATTTTAAGATGTAGGCATCCGCTAAGAAAGGATTTTTGGAAATGCCACTTTTAAAGGGGTGAAATAGGGTATGCAGTTTTACTTCTTAATGCGAGCGAAGCCGCGAGCACCCACTAATCAATAATAATTCTAAAAAATCATTCAATCCTTATTTTTAGTGTCACATCTTTAGATTCAATGTAGGTATCAAATAAAAGAGCTGCAATGGTGTTAATACAATTGTAACCAAGTTAGAGATTAGCTTTACTTATCAACATGCTACTATCCCAGGTGGAGCGGCTGACCAAGGAGTTCCACATCTACCTGACGAAGGACGGCCGCATCTCGGTGGCTGGCATCTCCTCCAAGAACGTCAACTACATCGCAGAGGCCATGCACAAGGTCACCTCCTAAACATTCGAATAACAACCCTAACGCTAAACAAATACAGCACACTTTACTCCAACACGCCATACCTAGTACCGAAAGAGCACAGTATTTATTAATCGACGACAAACCTCGTGAATCAGTTACGCATTACGGTTCTTTATAAGTATGAAAATGTTTTTTTGAGATTGTGATTACTTTACCTATATTTTTTAGATGTGTATGGATACTGTATCGTTATGTAATTAGTATGTATATAAAATATAAATTTTTGATGTTTTAATTCCTTGTCCCTTTATTTTTTTCATGTATGTAAGAATGATGGGCGCACGGTGAGTACCCTAGACGTAGGTAGAGTCGACGGAAACAGTATAGTTTGTGATTCAACTTTTATTAGTTAAAATAAGTAGATAAAATAAACTTGATGCCAAAAAACACAGAAATCATATGAACATGTTCGTGGTGATTCCACTAGGGGCTAGCGCTACCGACTATGTACAGCTGACAAACAGAGGACCCTCTTAATTCTACTTGCAAAACAAATGATGCAGGTCAATCGTTAACATTGCTCAAAAATTTATAAAACAATCGTTTTTTTCCATACAATATTTTATACAAAAATGGAATCCTCATAGGACACTTATAAAATAACGGGAACACATTTTTTCCACAATAAGTATTGCATCGTGGTAACAATCTTAAACATATTCACCTGCATCCCTTACTCTATAACAATTCACTAAATAGGAGATAGTACGACGCATACAAGAAACCGCTCCGCACGTTTATTACTATGATACAAAATATGCTAATATGTCATATAAATCAGTATGACAGTCATCTGTGATATATTATTAAAATAGTCTATGTACACATTCTTCATAAAATGATGATATACTATGACGGCTACCGAAAATGGCACTATATCCGTGACAAATATGTACCATTTCACATTATCCTACCTAGCCTAGGCTACGAGTCCAGTCTACTCCGTGTATTGACCAGCCCATTCATTCAACTTACTCATTTTAACCATTAAATTGTTTTCTCACTCGAATTGATACTATCAGTATCTTAATTAGGAGTACATTATGTACAAAAACAAACACAGTACTTAGTTTATTACAACAATTCATGAAACTATACTAACTATTGGCCCGTTTGGACACATTACTAGTACTTATACAAATTTGTAAGTTTTAGAATTGCCCGAACTCTGATAAAATTGAGAAGGGCGAGTATAACCAACGATACATACATAATGCAACATAATGTTAACACTTGAGATAATAGTAAAGTAGTATATAAGTACTTACTGTACTAGTACATAAATAAAGCTGATAAATAAAATAAACAAGATTGTATAACAACAAGGGTAAGTGTATAATTATTGCATACAGATCATTGGTCTCAAGAAATATTGAGAGAAATAAATATTTTTGAAGTTCATAATTATTTCCTAGCAAACATTTCTTAAATTATTTGTGCGTAAACATAAAACTTTAATTGAACTATTATAAGAGTATCCATAAATTATATTATTATGTACTGATCAGTTCTACTGGATAAAGGCTATCCACTTCTCTTGCCTTGCTCTACATAAAATGTTTGTAGATGTATATGTTGGAATCTGCAGAAACAAACTAATAGTAGTTTATGCAACTGTCATATAATTAAGGGTATTAAAACACGAGTGTGAGTTTATAAAACGAGCGCAGCGAGTTTCATAATAGTAACGAGTGTTTTAACGCGTACGTGTATTGTCACAGTGATTTTGCCGCCATTAAAATCTAACCAACGAGAGCGCAACGCGACCAACCTGATTGGCCCTGCAATCAGGTTGGTCACGCTTTTTCGATGTTATAATGAGCTATTACGATATCGATGTGGATATTATAACATCATGTGAAAATGCTTAAATTGAGTGTTTTGTTGTCTGTGCTATAACAGTAGTAATTATAAGTCAAGTATTGGAAACATAAGTAGAATGTTACAACATTAGTGTAGATAAATACAATAATAGTACCAACAATCAACAGGTAATATATGTGATAATTATTTATCAGACATTACAAGTTATGAAATACTACAAGATGGGTTACACAGCTGAGTATACAAATGTAGCATTACTTCTGTTTAGTAAAATAGAAAAAGTGATTCGGTGTTTTTTAAAAAACTGTATGATCATATTTCAATATTTATTTGACACATTTGCCATTGTGCATTATGTGCTTGTATGGTAAATTTAGTGGAATTAATATCAAATTGAATATAGCTGTGTGAAGTGAACCACAGACATAAAGGAAGGATATCCAAACCATATCCATGCTTATAATCCTGCAGTACATAGATTTTTATTTTATGTATATGTTAATTAAGGTTTAGAATGATGCAGGAACGGATTGTACAGCGTTTCACTGTGATATACACTCCACATGTAGACAGCAGAATATTTTACTAAATAATTTGCATTGTCCTAAGTTCAATTTCTGAAAACTATTTAATATTAATAAGCTGGACTTAACTTTGTAACAACATTATGCATAGTTTTAGATTGAGCATTGTAATACTGATACTTTAATTAACATGTAAGTCAGGCTAGTACCATGAAATGTCTGGAATAATACCAATATTAAGAGGTGCAATTTGCCACATTAGTTTGGTACAGTTTCCAGCCCCGCTGAAATATAATTTTCTACTCATAAGGATACGGTAAAATCTTATATGAATTGTACAATAAAAAGGCAATTTACTTGATATGAACCACTTAACCCTTAACAATAACAGAGATGAGTTTGAATAACTATTTATTAGTATTATGTATTCAACCGAACCACAAATTACGTCCATTTCTAACATCCCAAGTTCATTAACTGCATCAGATCTCAATATTCCAGAATAATAATTGATTTTAGGAATATTGTATGCACCTACCCAAAGGGAACTAACTCCTAGTACATGCCAACAGTCAGCATGATCTGTCCCTCACCGGCACAAGGTGGCTGGATAGTCATCAGTCTCAGAGGTGCCACCTTGCGCCCGTCCACTAGAGGAGCGTCTCACACACTGCCCTGGAGCCTCTTGGAGCGACATCCCGCCACGGCACGATCACACTCTCATCACTGAGTATAAGTCACAGTTCACCCGCTCACTGGAGTTCATCGTCGGAGAAGCCCGGCAGCCCGAACCCGCGGTGGGGCGAGTGGGCCGCGCGTTATTTGTGCGCAGGCGCGTCGCCCCCCGCGCAGTCGTCGGCCAGCAGCCGCCGCATGTGGTCGTCGAGCGCGGGGTCCTCGTCCAGGTAGAAGGCGTCCAGCGTGATGTCCGCCGGCGGGATGGCGGTGCTGTACACGTCTATCCGCCGCCGCTGCGCCGCCACCTTCTCCGACAGCTTCTCCTTGGCCTTGGTGAGCTCGTCGCACTCGGCGCGGTCGAGGCGCGCCTCGCCTCGCGCGCGCTCGCTCGCCTTCGTCTTGAGCGCGAACGACGAGTCGTTGCTGGACGAGCCCTCGTCCTGCAGCTGGCTCAGCAGCGTGCGCGTCGCCAGGGACAGGCTCGCCGCGCCGAACGTGCCGCTCTCGCCTAGAAACGGACGACAATATTGTAAAAAAAGAAAAAAAAAATTACGAATGAAAAAAAAATTAATCACGCGACTATCTTACCGGGGGGCGGCGAGCGCGGCGCGGCGTGCGGCGCGCGCGCGGGCTGTCGCTGGCCCGCGCCCAGGTACTCGCCCTCGCTGTCGCTGGACATGCCGAGGTCGAGGTGTAGCGAGTTGAGCTTGTCGTCGTGCTTGTCCTTGCGCGACACCGTGTCTAGCTCCATCTCCCAGTCCGTGACGCTGGACGAGTCCTTGCCGGCGTCGGGCTCCGCTTCGTGTCCATCGGCGGCGCGCGGCTCCGCTGCCGTCGCAGGCTCGGGCTGCTCCCCCGCCTCCGGCGGCGCGCCCTCGTGCGGCGGCGCCGGCTCGTGCGGGGGCGCGCTGCGGTCGAGCGGCGCGTCGAAGAGCACGGGCGTGTCGGCGGTGATGTGTGCGGGCTTGCCGCGGCTGTCCAGTATCTCGGACATGGTGGTGGGGCGGCCGCTGTGCTCGTTGTTGAGCTCCAACACGATCACGTTCCCGGGCGGCTTGCCTGTCTCCGAGTGCTCCGCTTTTGACGCCTGCAGGAGTTTTGTAACATCTTTTCCCATGATGATTTTTGACATGTCGTTTCCGTTTTTAGCGAAAGGTAGGGCTTTCCCAATCGGCATCCCTTTCTGAACCACTATAACGTTTCCTTTGGCACTCGATGGTCTTACTATAGGGTTGGTGATTTTTGGGGTGGAAACGGGAGTGACTCCTTTCGCGGGTACTATGTCTGCGAGGTTGGCGGTCTTGATGGGCTCCGCGGCGAGCGGACGAGGCGCAGGACTGGCGCCGGCCGGCTTCGACATGACGGTGACGGAGGAGGCGCGCGCGCCCGCCGCCGTGGACTGGCTCACCGGAACCAGCTTCATCGCCGTGGGGATACCCTTGAAATGTATCAGCGGTATTTTTCTGTCATGTTCATTGGACCCGGGTTTCGTGCGACCCTTGGCGGGCACCACCACCATTTTCTGTCCTTTCGGGTTGAGCACCCAGGCCTTCGCGGAGACTTTCAGATCAGTGGCGGGGATGCCTTTGGGCGTCAGGCTCTCGGTGAGGCGCGCCACGGTGCTGGCGCTGTCGCTGCGCTCGCGTGGCGCCGCGCTCACCGACGACGTCACAATGAGGCGCGAGCCGCCGGCGCCTCTGCTGTCGGGGGTGGGCTTCGACACCACCGCCGCCTGCTCCGGCTTCACGGGCGTGGCGGGAGTGCGCGGTTTCGGCATCGAGCCGATCACTTTGGTCGTGATCAGTTTGGTCGGCGTGCTCATGACTTTCTGTGGAGTCGCGGTCAACATTTTCTGCGCTGAGCTCGGGGTGAGCATGACCTGCCGGTTGGACAGCACCTTGATGCCCTCGGAAGGTCTCTGCTTGCCGTCGGGCGCGGTGTCGTGCACGTGCTCGCCGCGCCCCTTGAGGATGTAGTGCTTGGGCGCTATCTGCTTGGGCAGCGGCGCGCTCTGCGCTTGCAGCGTGCTCGCGTTGTCGGGGTGCGACTCGGGCTCCAGCTCGCGCGGGGCAGTGGCAGGCGCCGCCAGCAGCTGCATGGCGGGCGACTCCAGCAGGCCGGCCGACAGCGCCTTGGACTTGAGGTCCTCGAACTCCGTCTTGGGCTTGGTGCCAAGCACGGACTGCGCGTAGCTGGCCTGGAAGGTGTTGGGCGGGCCCGCGTAGTCCAGCGCGCCCGTCGGGCTGTACTGCTTGCCGGGGGAGGACGACACCTCTTGCGATTTCCGCTTGGAGGTGGCGCGTGCTTTAGTCTGCTTGGGCTGGCGAGGCGCGCGCGCGTGCGGCGTGCGCGGCGCGTGCGGCGTGCGCGGCGCGTGCGCGTGCGACTTGCTCGACACCTTGCTCACCTGGTTGTACGAGTGCTTCGACTGACTCTGAGATTTACCTGCGAGCAGACATTGACATTATCATATTCGAAATTTTAAGTAACTTTCATGAAGAAATTTAATGAGAGTGTGTAAATTGCTGGAGAAATAACTAATTTAAAACTGCTATTCAACAAATATGTTGCAGCAAAACAAAACCATAGGAATGCCTTTCTATAGCACTAAATTGTTTTGAGTAAGTATCCTTCGACACGCAACAGGGGTCAAATCAACTAGTTAAATGTCCAAATATATGTACTTAACAAGAGCAACAAGTAACTAGCCTTCTGTGATATAAGATGTCTTATTCTATCATTTAAGTACCAACATACAGTCTTATTTAAACCATTGTCAAAGAACAATTTTAACTATCAATGTGAGAAAGAGACAAACTACGCATTACCTTTAAAATTGACAAATGACTTTTACATGTGACAACTTTTAAATTATATGAAAAAATCTATAGATATTATGATGAATCACAGATTGGAATAATAGCCTTAATACATATGAGAGTACAACAGGGAATTAAGATCCTGAAACAGACTCATTTGAGTTGTAAATCACCTGGTTAAAAAAAGAATTTCGTAAGTAACTTTTTAAAGTGTATAAAAGTCGTTTTAATGCTTGTAGGCCTAAGTTTATGTGGACCTAAGTAATTGTAGGTCCCGGCTGTTTGTCTAGTACTGCATTCATTAAGCTATGTCAGAGGTGACTTTGGTGTTGAAAGTTTGTCAAGTAAGGACTTGACAAACTTTCAACACCAAAGCCAAATCATTTATTTGCCGAGTACAAGTAAAGATGATGGTACATTTCATTACATAAGAACACCATACTCAACCCACAAGGTATGCAAATATATATATTTTGTAACAAATTTTGCAAATGTTAACAAATGTTACACATTTAAACTAATATCCTATATGATGTAACTTACAAATCGTCACTTAAGAAGTCTTTAATAGCATAATACACCTTATCTAACAGAAACATTTTAGTTTTTTGGCCTAAGAAATAGTAATACATACTAGTGGCGGGCTGGGAGAACTTGGTGTATATCTTGGTGAGGTCGAGGTGCTTCTGTGCAGCGTTTACGGGGATGTTACGCATGCTCTTCACCGGCGTCGACACGTCGTCCGGCACCGCGCCGCCCTCTGGGACCTTGCGCTTGCGAGTGATCAACTCGGTGTCCCACAGCTAGACAGATACATAAATAAGATATTGAATCAGGCGTCACTTTGCGGAAATCCATTGTAAATGAAACTCCGGAGATGTATATAGCGTTCTTCCGCTGCGACTTCTACTGTGTTCTTGTCGCAATAGAATAACACTATATACATCTCCAGAGTTTCAGATAAATAAATAAGTAAGCATCTGCTTTGCATACAATTTTATAACTTGTTATGAATCCAATTTGAATTATCATTGTGCTGAGAGAAAATCTGACATTAGTTATTTTTCATTTGAAATATCAAGCAAGAAACAGCAAAATGGTGAGCAATCATTACATTACCTTTAGGGTCTGATCTTCGGTTGCAACAGGCGGGCACACAATTTCATCCATAGCCTCGCTCGCTGCAAGCTCTGCCATTTGGCTCTCTGCATCTTTAACTTCCTCCTCATTAGATTTTGGCGCCACCATCTTTTCTTCTAGACGTTTCTGGATCTCTATGTTTTCCGCTGCAACTAGCTCGGCTGCCTTGTCTGCGAGCTCAGTGTAAGCAGTCTGAGGAATTCCTCGGGGGAGGAGAGGCACACGTCTCCGGCCTTCGCTGATCCATCCTAGACCTGTGTTAGGGCCTGCCAACCTAAAAAAAAAATTGCTAGCTATATACTTGGAAGTTATGAACTATAGAACTTAAAAAAAACGTTCAAAAGACTTGGTTCTCAATTGTGTCAAAAATACAAAATCATATAATGTTAAATGATATGTATAAAAAAATAGTTCTTACATGATTATGTACAATTATAAATTTTAATAATATTTATTTCATGAATTTTAAGCAGACTACAATTTTGAATGAATTATTGTGTAGGTAATTGTATACAGTAGGCATAATTCCCAAAAGTACTGAATTATCCGTAAAAGATAGTCAAATTCGCCTTGTTTTTTTTTCTAGCAATAACCCTTCATAAGTTGCAAAATATTGATGCGACAAGTATGAGAGTGGTTTCATTTGTTTTAGCATAAAAAGCTACATTGAAAATGATGGGATGAATCTTGACCCTCAACATAATAATTAAAAAAAACACCCTTATTATGCATCCCTGCAGGGCAAGCATGCTACAGCAGTGCATATCAAAATGTAAAAAGAAATTATATTGATTCTATTAAATACAATCTTGGAATAGAGGTATTGGCATAACTGATTTTTTTTCTATCTTGCTATAAATAAAAATGACTTTGTAATCTGGATATATCTATATGTATATATATATTTGCCATCGGATTTTCCAAACTTTGTCAAAGAAAATGTGAGCTAGTTTGCAAAAATAATATGTATGTATAATCTGAAGAAAGTTTAAAAACAAATTCATCATACAGGAATATAATTTGCATACATATAATTTTTAAATGATGTCACAGATAGTACTCACTTTTGGTACTTTTTGATCAAAATAGGATTAAACTTCTTAGTGTAACCAACTATTTGTCATTTTTTAATTTTATAGGTTACCTGTCAACATTTTTAACTTGCTAATTATCTAAAATTATCCAAATAAATTAATAAAACCTGCATTATAGTTTAACTAGTAGTAGTAAGATGTTCCCTATATTCTATGTAATCACCCTCCTTTACAACCACATCTACTATAAGGCACACAGATATAGTTATAATTATATTCAGAAATAAATCAAAATAATAACTTTGAATATGCTTTTGTAAGAAAAGTATGCACAAAAACACTTGTTTGAGCTCATACAATCATCACATATGCTAATGGGTTAGAGTTATAAGCAATCACAGCCATCTTTGAGTCTGTGCAACTGTGTTATAAATAAATCAAACAGCTCCAGTAGTGCAATGTTATTTGTCAACTTACTGCTCGGCTATAGTAGCTAGCAGCTGGTCATTAGACACGCGGCGAGCCTCCGCGCTGTGCCGATCATGGCTAATGTGCAAAACGGCGCGCAGTTCCTCCAGAAGCTTTTTTCTGTTGTCTTCTAATGCTCCTTGTGCTCTAAACACATTGACCATATTCGAGTAGGCTTCCAGTTCTACAAAAGAAAATATTTGAGATTAATTGTCAAAACCTGCGATATTCCAGCTCTAAATTAGCCACAACTTGTAAAACAAAATTTGAGAAAAGCATAGGAGGGAAAATGAAAGCCATTCTTAGGACTAAGTTTATACCTAGTCGACGGAGCGTTAGGCGACATTCGTCGCGTGTAAGATTTAGCAGCATAGGCCACATTTTTATTGCTGTAAACTGAACACTTAAATAGAACTCCTGCTATATGATTTGAACCATATTTTCATAAAATATTTCTATTGGCAAATATCCATACTGTTTACTTCAAACGACAATTTGTACATTTTGACATTTCAAATAGAGTCGGGAAAACAAAGCATCTTGCCTATGGTAAAATAATACCAATGTAAATTGAAATATTCCCACTTTTATTAATACTTCAGCTATTTTAATCCAAATTATTTTGTACAAAATTGTGTTTCAAATTTTATGTACCTACAAACTTTTGGGAGAAATTCATTCATTGATTTTTTCGTGTTTACTAAATTTGTTGCGCTCTGTTAAAAAAAATAATGCGGCATCAATTACACATCCCTAATTTAGTATATTTATCCTTTTCCTTTCGACTATTTTGATGTCAACTTTAAAAAGAAATAATTACCTACCTAATGAAATTTTGACTATCAAAAAATTGTGACTACCTAGGTAGGTATATAGGTACGTCATTTAATCGTGGCGAAGAAAAATATCATGAATTAATAAATAATAATAATAGATAGCTATGGTTTAATTTAATTTTATGTTTAAGACTTGTACATGAATCAAATCTGCTATTATACCTTTAGAATGGGAAATTGAATTGAACATACAATCAGCGAAGGAAATAATGCAGTAAAAGTAAATTAAAACTATGTAACAAAAATTGTAGTAATAGTAAAAATTGGTTTAATATCCTATTCTCCATAAAAAATATTACGGATATAATGATTCAATGGTATATTCATAGTGGATCATTTTTGGTGCAAAGGTTAGCCATCGCGATTCAACGTGGCAACGCGGCGAGCGTAATGGGAACCTTTGCGCCGGGAGCGATCCGGGGTGGGCTCTTTGATTAATTTTTGTTTGTTTTATTTTACTTCATATTTTATTTTAGGTATATTATATATTTTAATATCATGTTTAGGACTTGTAAATATTAGTCAGTTACTTTATGTTTTATAAGTTATGAATAAATATTTGTCTCATTCATAGACTAAGTATACTCAAGTTGTATTTTCTACGGGTACCAGTCATATAATATTAAAAAAATCCCTCGTAATAAAGGGTACTTTTGAATTGAGGCAACATTTAAGATGCATCGGCTATAGACAAAGAAGCTTTGCCATATTTTTTCAGATATTTTGACGTTTCGATGTCGTTTACGAAGATAGCTAATATTTTAGCTTTGAATGTCACTATTCAAAACAAACAAATACAGTGTCATCTATTGTCGAGTAGTTTGAAACAATAAGGCGGAAGTAAGATCGTCTGTGGTTTTGAACGGAATGACCGAATGACTTTTCTGTTGGTTAAGTATGGCATTGACAGCAAAAAACGTGTTATGTTATGATTTTAAATTTGGCAAGGGCTATTTTCACGCAGTGGAATTGGGGTTACCATATGTAAAAAATAATATTTTTATACCTGGCAACACCAAATATATGGATTTTTTTATATGGCAATAGATGATTTTCCTTATTTTTGTTCATGGTATTACGCATACGTATACCATATAAAAATTCAAAAAACCGTACTTCGTTCATTCTTTTTGAAGACATGAAATTGTGAATAGATGGTTTTAAAAAAATAGGTTTGTTGTCTGTATCTGCTTGAAATGCTATATCTCAGATAAACTGAGTGCTATATTTAGCTACTTTTTCTTATGTATTAAATACCTACCATTTTTACTAATAAACATCCAAATCCTGCTTTGAATATCTATCCCTGGGTATATAGTTATTATAAGAAATTATGTTATATTTTTAAGGTGGTTCTGCATACATGTAAGGACTCACGAGGTATATTGTTCGGAGATCTTAATAACCCTCGTGCTGTAGACCATATTAAATTGGACAACAAACATAACTTAAATTCATAGCCTATAGTTGTGACCTACGTAAAAAATCCTGTGAATTGTTCCTGATAGAAGCTGGCAGCTTCTGTCTGGGTATGTGGAAAACATCTAGCGATTTAAAAAAAAATATATGGCAATTAAACGAGAGAGTTTCAAGCAGCCCATATTCATAACCTCTACTATGGAAAATAGCAACAATGCAGTGGACAGTGTGATCAAGTTCCACGACGTGCGCCGCGACGAGAGCGTGTTCAAGCTGCCCATCAGTGAGCTCTCCTTCAACGGCACCATCAAGCATGTGCAGAAACTAACACCGATTGTGGACCCCATCTCAGCCATGAGCTCAAACAAACTAAACTTGGATGAAAAATCAGATGACAGAGAGTCTCAGGCAGGAAGCAGCGATGGCACATCCTTGGACACAGATTACAAGAGTTGTGGTCACAAGTTTAATGAAACCTCTGAGGATGTGAGTGTGAGTTATATTAATAGAGTAGAAAAAACCTCTGAGAGTACTGGCGACTCCCAGTATGAAGAGGTTATAGTCAGGAAAGAGGATCCTGTGAGTGACGAAGCAAGCACCACTAAATGGAACTTGGACCAGAGCCATTCCTCATTTGAGGCATCTTTTGACAGTGGAGTGAGATCTCCAGACTTATTCTCAGACAATGAAGATTACTTACAGGAACCAGTTCCAGAGGTTGAACCATTTTGGACATTTCTAAAAGACTATGATACTTATGACAAGAGGAGAGTTAGAAAAATTGAGGTAAAGTATCGCAATTCTCAACCTAAATCTTTTTTGTTGCTATTATAACCTAAATGTCCTATTGTCACTCGACAGTTTGCAAAGTTGTGCATAAATAAATAACATCTGATTGAAATAATATGCTTAGTAGATGTAATGTTTGTTATTCTTTCAATAAATCTATCACAACTCATTTGCCATTAATTATTTAATGCTTACTAGTTTGATTAGATAGACACATCATAAGAGGTTCTAATTAGAGGTTATTTTTATCTTTCTCTATCAGTCACAATCATAAAGACAGATGTGACAGAAATGCTCAAGAAATACTACACCAACCTGCCTCTATTCAATGAAAATGCTAAACTTAATGTTGTTGCTCGTGTCTGCTTTTCGAGTTATTACTTTACTGCTACTCTTCCTTTCTAAGTGTGTATTGCATTATGTAATTTATGAATGTGAATATTTTTCAGTTTGATTCAAGTATGTGATGGCATGGCATGATGATTTTCTAACAGACAAATGTGTGGTTGTATATAGCTGAAAGGATGAATGTTTGTGTAACTCCGCCTCAATTTATGTTAATACACAAAAGTTTTTTTACTAATATTTTTATTCTTAATTTTTTTTATTCGTTATAAAAATAGCAAAATTAATTCTAGATGATAGATAATCTATGTATAAAATCATCTGGTATTAATTATGTATAATATTGATTAAAAAAATCTTTTTGTGATTTGTAACATTAATGATGCCGGTCCTAAGCCCGGATAAAGGAGGAAGGCACAAAGTTCGTGAAAATATTTTCTAGATAATTTGTTTGTGTTTTTATGTAATATTGACAGAATTGTACACATACCTACTATAAATGGTATGTACCTCTAAGTCTCTCCGTTGTCATTCCTGAATCGGCGCGCCGGTCCAGTAATTAATAACGGGACCACCAAACGAACAGTAATGATGAATTCTAGGACTAGTTATCTCCCTAAGCAGTACCTACCATATAACTATCACATGGTCACAAACAAAAGGGATTTCCTAGACTTAGCTATTCGTTAGGTGGTCAGCCCCTTAGTATTTATGTAATAATGGAATTATGAATAAATGTATTGTATTGTATATAATAAATTTTGATTCCAAAACTAAGTTTGAGAGTTTGGAAAGAGACAAATAAACGAGTCCAAACTTTACAGGTAAAGTAAAAAATCTTAACTACTTTTTCTCAATAGGTAATACTAGAACGTAGCATGAAAGAGTAGGTAACAAACATCCATACTTACATTCTCACAAACTTTCGGATGTAAGTATACTATTAGTAGGTCCGATTCCAGTAGGTAGCTACTACAACATACTGCCCTCATAACTCAAAATGCAGTAATCGTCATTTTAGGGGTTTTTACTTTTTTGCAAAAATGGCATCCTATGAGGCTAATCTATACTAAAATATTAGTAGTAATATTTTAGTTTTAGAAGTAGTTTAAGTTTTTATTGTATAGTTTAATTTTGTGTGTTTTAATTAATGATAGAAATAGTTACAATAGCACAAATAGTTTTTACTCTGTATAAAACGCAGTACTTGCATTAAAACATCACTTATGCTAACGCAATCTGCATTAATCGACGTGTGCTAGTTTCAGTGTTTCAGCGTGCTACTGAGAGATCGTGTGGTGTGAGAACGTCGAGCCCACCTGCCGACCCACTAGGGAACGTGCTGAGAGCGGTGGCAACGTCATCAGGTGTCACCACTAAGGACTCCTCCTCTGGTTCCCCTGATTAGTGAGGTGTTGGTAAATGCGGATGTTTGTCTTGAAGCGCCAATAACGTATCCTTGTTGTCAGGTGCTATTGTGTCGCTAGAAAATAAAAGTCTTGCTGAACCTCGAATAACACCCTCGGCCATTTTGTTTTCTACTAGATTTAGGTATTTTATTTTATAAGAATTTGTGTGTCCAATAAACATTTTTATTTATTTATTTTATCTTTATATAAATTATTTGTCATGTACAAAAACAGATGAGTTACTGTTTTTTTAAATGTAGGTAAGTACCTACAGATTTGGTTATTAAGAGTATTATTAAAATTTCAAAACAAATTCGTCTTAAAATATATTTTTTCTTAGCCACCCAACAAACAGCCTAAGATCAGCTTATTACTTATTTATTGCATCCAAAATATTGTTAGCGGCTACGAGGGGAAGTACCTGGCGTCGCTAGGAGCAGGGCGCGGCCCGCCGGCCGGCACCTCCAGGCGGCAGTCCCTGAGAGCGCCCGAGTGACGACACACGCGACCATAAAGCCTTCCGCTAAAGCCTTCAATAGAGCCTCATTTTACCCTTGTTACTGTATAACTACTTTTGGATAATATATTATTTATATTATCAACCCTTGTTTCATTTGGGGTTGATAACAATATAGGTAACGATACTAACTAAAAACGCAGTATCAAACACGTGCTAGGCTATAACTCAGTATAATCGACACATATACTGAACTTGGTCTTAGCAATCTTGTTATGCTCGCTAGACCAAACGTTAGACGGAAATGAAAAACATTTTATCCTAATGATACAGAAAAGTTAATAAATTTGCATAGGTACCTACCAATAGAAAGCTTGATTTTAAGGTAGGTAGGTACAATTTCATAGTTATAAAACATGTAGGTATTTGATGTCTAGATCACTCAAAATGTGTCAGCGTTTTTCTCAAAACCGCCATTTGTCGATTACTGCATTTTGATTTATCAGGGCAGCATAAGTAAAACCTGTTTCGGTCGTATATATGGCTTTAGAAATAGAATTTTTTTATTCGCCATAATATAATTTACCAGTGATGTACCTATGATATGATAAAAAGTTGCTTCGAGTCGAGGCGACTGAGCCGAAACTGGTTACTTAGCCTTGTTTGAGTTCGCCACACAGAACGGGGTATAACGCATCTATAATTATATTATACCTCAGTTTATATAGAAGATCATTGTTACAGGCACATCTTAAATAGGTACCTACATTAATGAATAACACTCAATAGATAGGTACTTACCTAATACTTTCTTGGTAAAATGAATGTTTTTTGAATATATAAGTATATCCTCTCAATGTCTTAAAACTCAGATAAGTAGGTATTAAGTGTGAACTTTTAATCAGAGATTTGACCTCATAGGTAGGTATAGATAGGCACTACCTACCTACTAAGAAATCACAAAGCCCTAAGTATATGATAATTTAATAACTTAAGCTCAGAGTTATTAGGTACTTACCTATTACTAGGCTTAACCTAAGTACAATATGTAGGTACTTACCTAGCTTATCCATACTTAGCATTCAGTATTTACCTATAGCAAATAAAAAGATAAGTAGGTAGGTAGGAACATAAGAAGTTAATAAATCCTACTTGGGCATACAATTAAGTAAATAGGTAGGTATGACTAAATAAAACTAAAAATAAATTACCTACAGTTAAGTATTTCAATAATCATCTTTGGAAATGTCTAGGTATTATAGGCTTAGGTAGGTAATAGTAACCTACAAATGTTGCGATATCCCTTGGTTTACAATTCAACCAAAATTGATATGTACTTACAGCATCTAACTATGCTTTTTTTCCAGGCGATGTGACCAGGCAACGGGAAAGTTCTCGAAGAAGCCAAGAAATTCAAAAGATCATTATCGTCATCAATAGGTAGGTACTTACCTACCAATTACCATATCAATTTAATTTCAATCTAATTGTTGGTTATCTAGGTACCTACCTACCTATTTTATTGTGAAGTTACAGATTCTGAAAAAAAGTCTAGTTATGGAAATTCATTCTTTGATTTAAACCTACCCCTGGGCACAGTCCACAACTGTAGGTAGGTATATAAATAATTAGGTACATAACTACCTACTGTAAATGTAAATTATAATTAGGTAAGTACCTAGGTACATAGGTTAAGTATAAAAACAAACAATATTAAGAGATTAGTTTATGAGAACACTTTATTAGATAAATAATAAGTAATAGGTATGTATATGTTGCGGCGAATGTGGATAATGCGGGAATTATGCATAATTACCAGTGCTCTTGGTAAAAGTGAGAAAAACATTCGAATTAATCACATTTACCGGTAATTATACATAATAACCATACCCCTTTGGTAAATGTAGTAAATAATGAAATCAAACATGGCAAAAAACAAAACAGGCAAGGAGGCACCGCACTGAATTATAATTTGTCGGTCTTCAAGGCGAAAGCAAACTGGTTTCTTCTTTACTTTACTTTACTCTACTTTATTATTTTTATTTTATGTTTTGCCAACCAAACACCAAACAGAAGGTTTGAGCTCTTGATCCTCTACTCGGGCAATTTATTTATTTTATTTGTACATGTTGTCCGTGTTGTCCTCTAATTGGATTTTTGTTTATATCATTATTTGCTATTGTGTGTCTGTGTCCGTTGGACAACTTGTAAATTAAATAAATAAATAAATGTATTTATTCTAATAATATATTGATTCTGAAGTTTGATTTCATTATTTTCTACATTTACCAAAGGGGTATGGTAATTATATATAATTACCGGTAAATATGGATAATTCACTACATTTACCGTGTGCGTTGGGAATTATGCATAATTCCCGATTATCCACATTTACCGTAACATATATACTTACTTAAATAAAAATGTATTTACTACCATAGTAATAGATAATCAGTCCAGTATTGTTCTCAGAATTAACTCTCTTGAAAGTTGAGGTGAGCTGGAGAATGTTCAGTCAGGCAGGAACATACATCAGTAGGTAGGTAGAACTAAGCAGGTGGACCACGACCGAAGCCTGGGTATAGATGGTGAGACACAGTTAGGTAACCAGAAGCAGGCTTCCATGGAATTTCAAGTTTCCTTAGTGTGACATTATTCTGTAGGTAGGTACCTACTAAATAAGTAATGTTTCATTTGAAGTAGGTAGGAAGTAGACCTCAGAATACAGAAAAGGTACTACCTAAACAAGATAAGGAGTTTATCAAATAAAATTCTGCCTGTCATCAATGCTAGTTGGTTTATTTTTCCTAGTTTTTCTGCTCTGCTTTGGTGGACAGACTATGTATGTACCTAGGTACATGAAGGTAGAAGCTATCTATTAGACTCAACGTTATTTATGTAGAACATACTCACCTAGATTTTGGCAAAATAACATATAGGTACCTAACATTGTAAATGATCTCATTCTTGATAACAATGTTGGCTACATACAGTGCAAGAACTGACTAGAAGGGTTAGAAGTGGTCATCATTATCAGCGCATTCTGCTTGAACATAGCATACAATAATTGTAAGTACCTACCAGTGCTATATCTACTTTTATCGTTTAGCCACCATCCTTGCCTTTCTTTGAGGTTATTTGAAGAGGAATAGGTATTTGATGATATCACTTATGTACCTAGGTACTCCGAATATCAAACTCAATACAGCAGTTATGTACTTTAGCACCACACGAAATCTAACAACGCGTCATAAGGATTACCATGGATAAATTGGTATTACCTATCATTCATTATATCGCTGCATCAGGTTCCAATCCAAATTGATTTTGTTTGTAACGCAGACTAGGTAGAGAAATCAACCTAACCTACGCGTTCGAGTTGCGAATAAAGATGGCGTAACCAAATCAAAACAAATCCAAAACTAAATCGTGTATGTACACGATGTCCTATCCGTACACAAAAATTAAGAAAATTTTAAACACTCCTACAAGCAAACAAGGTCCCAGTAGATCTAGACCCCTGTTTTTAAGTAAGTAAGTAGGTACGATAGCTCTTGCCAGATTGGTACTGCGTGAGAATAGCCAAAACAAACAAACTATTACTTATTCCATGGCTTCACGCAGTTTACTACATTGATAAAAACCTAAACACATTGACAGAATTTCTACTCACACAACGAAAATTTTATATTTTTTCAAAGAAAAGGGATATTGCCAGAATACAGAAAATATTAGCGTTCAATCAAATTAAAGACATGTATTCGAGTTTGCGACTTCTACGGAAATAGTAGTACAGATAATAGATATTTTCATTGTTTCTATGAATGAATGAACTAAACCGTATATTTGTTATCTGTATAGAATGAACAGAATGAACGTTATTATGAACATGTTCATTCGCGAATGTACGATACTGTGTATGAATAATCGGTCCGTTTAAATTTTGTAACGTAAATTGAGCATTCCTATTTCTTTGAACGTAAATAAAAATATTAGAATTATTTTTAGTGTTATTACTACTGACACACCATGGCTGATGTTGTCGAAATCATTGATTACATTAAAACACTCCGAAAAGGGTTTGATAAAGACTTGTTCCAGAGTAAAATTGACGAATTGGCAAATGCTGTAGATACAACAGGCTTGGTGTACGAAGATTTCCACACTTTATTCCAAGTTTGGTTGCATTTATCACTGCGTAAGTTTATTCATACATACACTCGATACTTTCATACGACATAAGTATTATGGGGCAATTGTACAGACTTTGAAAGTGTTATTAATGCAGAAACGAGCAATAAGAGTACTTGTGGGGGGTAGATATAGTCTTGTAGAAACTATTTCAAAGAGTTGAAATATTGACGTCAGTGTCTCAATATATATTAGAGATTGTAAAGTTTGTAAAACGAAATCTACATCTGTTTAAAATTAAGACTTACAACTCAAATAGAACCAAGATAAACAGAGTATTGTTAGAACCTACTGTGCCTAGGCTGTGCATGACTATGAAACTACTATAATGGGAGAGAAACTGTTCAAAAAACTCCTCGCACACAGTCTATAAATAACGATCAGCAATTTTGCAACAGTGTCAAACAATTATTGTTATATCAGACACTATACAGTTTTAAATAATAATTTGAAAATGACTACAGTTAACTAGCAATTGATTCTAATCTCGCTCAAACATTAACTACTAGGTAATGAGTGTGTAAATTGTCATTTTAGCTGTATAGGGGCTAAAATGACAATTTACACAGTAGATTTATTTAGGTTGACAATTAGGTATACATAATTATATTATCAGGTACATATTCTAAAAGTTTAATTTTATTCAATAATAAGAAACAATATTTACACATATTAACACTAATAGAACTAAAAAAGAGTATTTACATCTAAACTAAATTTAAACAATCTACATGTGGTATGGAACCAAGAACGCTGGCTGCATTCCCACGCTGGATTGCTATAGAAATCCTTTGGCCAAGGAACCAGCCAGCGTTCTTGTCTCTAGTGATGTCAATCAACATTTTTTTTTTTTTATAAAAGACTTAGTGGTTAGACCAAAAGTTTCGAAGCCAAGTGGTACGAAAATATAATCAGTCGATAATGATGTATATTTGCGCCGCTTGGCTTCTTTTTCTTCTTCTAATTATATTATATTTGACATGATTTTAGTAACAATAATTTACACTATTTTATTAATAAAACTAAACATTGTTCCTTCTAAAATTTTATTAAAGCTTAAAGTAATAAAATCAATTTGATGAGATATTATAATTTGTGTTACATATTCTATTATATTAGTACTTATAGGTATAAGTATGTACATATGTCACAACTTTACAGTATCTATAAAGATTCATTATATATAACTTTTATCTTTATTACTACCTGTGTTTAAATAGTGCCTGTATATTCAGTCTAATTGTGAGATTTTTATTCAATTGCAGCCATTTCAAAATGGGTGAGCATGGGTTCCTGTTTAGCGCCTCCAGACATTGTAGAAAAGAAAACGGTGCTGTATGCATTGAGGTGGATACTTGCACATGCACACGATCAGACGAGCTGGGCAAGACTGGGATTTTTACTGGACTGGCTTACTGGTAAGAGAGGCTTTAATTATTTATTAATAGAATTGACTTTATTGTACTGCAACTGTGTAACACTGGCTATGTTACTTATGAATAGTTTCAACAGTTTAGCCTATGGGCATCATACCAAACTAAACTTAATATTACCACACTTAAATCAAAGAAGATACTTCATTGTTATTCCAACTCATAAGGTGTTTTAAAACTTATTGTTTTGTTATTTACAGTGGCGATGGACTGTGAATCAATAGACATGAAGACCTTAGACAGTGGCTATGATATTTTCTACAATTTATTGACATTTGAAGCTATGGTAAGAACCATAAATATCTACTGTTGATATTATATATTTAATTAAGTATTTCTTTATGTACAACATAATGTATTTGTTTTTCAGACTGTCCACGCTGCAAAACTAGTTTACACACTGACTAAGCCTACAGATGTAACGAGAAAGAAAGTTATCCAGCTGCTGGAATATGCCAGTAAGAGAGAAGCAAGTAAGGTAAAAAACTCACCAAGTTTCAAAACAAATTACTATAGTCTTCATCTCAGTCGTAACACTCTTGGCAGAGTGGTTGTGGTCAACATGTAGTATTGTTCTGGGTGGCAGATGTAGCTCGCCTCACGATGTCCCGCCATCTCTCCCTGCTGCTGGTCAGTCTGGTGCACTCATGCACAGGGCCGCCCACCATTGCCTTCACTTGATTGGTCCATCACATCCTATCTATAGTTATAAACTTATTTATCTCTGCATGACTAGATAAAGCAATAAATACGTAGCCAAATTAATGCCATATTTTATTAATCAAATTGCAGAGTTTATTGAAGCAGCTGCAGGTGATCCTGGGCCTGTTCAAGTCGTACAAGCCAGACTGTGTGCCCGAGGACATCCCTGCCTTCCCCATCTACACAGCCTTCAAGAAACGCAATGAAAGTCTCTACACCAGGTTTAAAAAACTACAAGTGAGTTATATTTTATTTAATAATTTTATCTTCTAAAAGAATACTTTGCAATTTATTTATTTATTTATACACAGAACAGATTACAGCTTAGAGTGCATTTGATAGTTTTTGATCGAAATAATTTTGAACTGACCTATACTCCTAAATATGTATGTTATTTTTTTTTAAATTATCAGTGTCGTTGTTAGTTTTTGTTGTTGTTGGTGTAGTTCGTTTTTTTAATTTATTTACAATGATTTGTGTCATTCTGTTGTGTTGTGAAAGCAGAAGAACTCTTTATATACTGGTATTATATCACTTCTTTTGTAAACACATTTTAAACAACTGAAATGGCTAAATGTATTGTATAGAAAAGAAGCCACCATTTTTTTTTATTCCTTACTGTAACAGACAGGAATGAGATGTGACGCATATTATCAAGTATCGACTATTCTTTTTCAGGACCGCAGAAACAAATTCAGCGCTAAGAAACAACATCTTGTATGGATCAATCCTATAAATTCTGTAAGTGTAAAAATAAACATCAAAAAAGATAACACTTGAATATAAGTTGTGTTCCTTTGACCTTCTACATATATGTAACGAGGACTATATGTTAATATTTTTTTTCTTCTTTTCTTATTTTTTTTTCTTTCTTATCGAATGAGAGTGGCAAACTCTGGTGTTGAGAGTTTATCAAGCCACTCTAAGGGCCTCTGACATGGCTTTACGACTGACGTACTAGACAAACAGCCGGGACCTACAATTTTACTTGCTATTTGTTCGACCCACGATTTTTTCTTACTGAAAAGATTGATAAATCTAATTACGGTAAATCTCATTTCATTGGTATTTTCCAGGAAAAGGGCAGGACCAAGAAGGCAGAGCCTCTGGTCCCCAACCTGGAGTTCATCAATTTGCACAAGAAGGGTGACAACGGAGAGCCTACTAATAACTTCTTTGACTTCTCAGAGTAAGTGCCATTTGACACTAATAGTTTTTACTCGTAAAGTAGCAGCCAGTATTGCCTTTAAACATTTTTTTTGTTTAAAAATCCACCAACAAAGTTGGATACAACCATTATTCTAAAAAAACATTTTCGAGTCAATAGTTATTACGTTAAATTAGCGAGAGGCGCCCGCTACTCCTACTGTGTCGACGTCCATCATAATCTTCAGTACTCTCAATCTGTTATAAATATGAATGAAATGCCTCAATTAGTGACATTATAATTAACGTGTTCTAGGCCAGCCGCATTGCTGCAGGCGTGCGCGATGGGCGGCGTGGCGCGTCCGGCGCGGCTGCGCGCGCTGCTGTGCAACGGTACGGGCCACACGCTGCTGGCGCTGCAGCCGCACGCGCAGCACGCCTTCCTCGAGCACGACCTGCGCGCGCTGCTCTCTGCATGTGAGTACAAACACACACCACACACACACACACATGCGCTCACACACACTAGCTTCAACCACAATATGGACGATTGCCGGTATTAGAAGGCGCGATGTGGCCAGTCTGTCAGTTTTGTTTCAAATGCACTTCGAAGATTGTGTATCAGCTCTGCACGAGTTGATTTCCCCACCATCTTCCTTTAACAGAATTTTTCTTCTACATTGTTGTAATGACGGTAATACTTTGAAAATCTACCGGTAGCTGTATTTCCTATGAAATTCAATCCAGGGGTTTTCAAATCTTGAGTACATTCCAGATAAGCGTGTAATACAATCACCATAGTCAATAGGCGGGCTGTAGTCAAACGCGTACCTACTTGGTAAAAATTAACTCTTTTTGTAACCCATGTTTACCTAATCCAAAAAACTAACCCAGATCCCAAAGTTTCATAATTTATCGCGAGTCAAATTCAAATTCAAATTTCGAAATATCTTTTTTACAGGGTAAGTAGATAACATGGCCAGTGTATATAATTGTCCTAGCAGTTATACAGTAAAAAATTAAATACGTTTTTCAACAATAATGTTATATAAAACTTTCACCATAATAATTACTTATTAGATATCATATATTATTAGATATCACATATATTATTAGAAATCATTAAACACATAACTTATTAACGTAACAAATCTTGTGATCTTTGTGTTTGGTTTGACACCAGCAATACACTTTTATCCGAACATAAACATAAATTGCGGTTAGAAAAATATTATATTTGAATTGAATAAGGCTCACTCGAGCTGAGCTGTGACGTCTGGCGTTGGCAAACAAAAGAACCAGCATGTCATGGCGTGGTAACAACCACGAGCGCGCACGACTCGCGGCCGCTCGCTGCGCCTTTATAATTTATCGCGAGTACTCCCAATGGTTCATGTCCTTGATTTTATATTCACTAAAAACGAACCCAAAAACTCGCCGGCATGTTAGCCGAGCAATATACTTTCTGCGGTAACTGGTAGATGGCGCGGTAAATATGCTGTGAAAGTACTGGCCTGCCTCCTAACTTATCATTATTTTATACTAATGGATGGCTGCGGCTTCGCTATTTCTGGATTTCTCATGGATAGTGGTGAATCCATTTAATTTCAGGACATTGCACACAGCGCCGTCTAGACCCACACTAAGCAAACGCTTGTGTCGTGGGTACTAGATAACAGATATAATACTTGTACCTATACTTTTCTTTTGTAAATACATACATACTTATTATATATATATATATATATCTACATAAAAACGACCAGACACAACACAAGTAATTATAGATTTTAACATTCAAAAATATTTGTGTCACGTGGGAATCGAACCCATAACCCCTAGATTAGAAGGCAGAGCTACTACCAACCAAGCTAACAGGCCAGTCAAAATAAAATAAATGCCTTGAATTTGAATTTAGTTTTTTGATAATCCCAAGGTTTTATGGAGCCGTCCCCGTACAGCTATGCGGAGAAGGCGGACCTGCTGCAGAAGCTGGTGGAGTTGCAGCGCTCGCTGCTGCAGGGCGTGCCCGCCGTCACCTACTTCCTGGCGCACTACCTGCCCTTCTGGAACGAGGCGGACTACTTCCCACAGGTATATGCATATTCATTTATTTCTATAAAGCCTATTTACACAATGTATGTGGTATACTTTTATGAAGAATGTAGGTAGTTAGCAAGCTCCTTTTTAACAATAGTAGTAATACTGATCAAAAGAAAAATTATTGTGTATATCGACATAGTATAAAACATTGTTTAAATTGATTTTCAATCAAATCAACTGACATAATAACTTTGTATTTTTTGCCATACATGCATATAATAACCTAGTCACATGCTGGCAAGGTATTTACTTGAAATATTTATTAATTTAATTTTTTTCATTTTATTGAAGTTGACAGTAAAGAAATCGCATTACCCACACTATGACTTATATAGTGTATTTACTTGCACCCTCATCCATGCCAGATTGGTCACCTGGAACAGACCGCTTTGAGCGATAAGGCCAATTAGGACACAAATTTTATGTTTTGTATGTTTCATTGTGTCTATTCCTGTTTGTTGGTGTTTATAATAAAGTGTTTTCTATCTATCTATCTATGACTCTGTTCTCAGATCCTGGACCTGTGTGAGTGGGTGAGCGCCCAGCCGGAGGATGTGTCCCAGATAGCGGGCGCGCTGGCGGCCGCGTGCCTCCGCGCGCCGCGCCTGCGCCAGGCCGCGCTGCTGCGGAGCCTCTCCCACATGTATACCAACCTGGTGAGATAATCTATATATGTATATAAAATAAAGTGAATTGTAATAACAACAGTGTTGGACTGTGTAGCAGTATCTTGGCTTCACCTTCTTCGGACGAGGCCAAGATTCTGCTAGATATATATAGTAATTTTATAGATAGTGTTTAATTGTATATTATATGTGTAAGCCTTATGGGAGTGACATAGACTTTGATAATGCACCATCTTAAAATATACTTAGATTTAAAAAAAAATAAGTGGTGTTAGTTACACCACTTATAACTCAAGAACGGCTGAACAGATTTAGCTGAAAATTGGTGGCGAGGTAACTTCGAACCAGGAGACGGACATAGGATACTTTATATCCTGTTTTTTTTTTAATTGAATGGAATAAAATCCAATGTTTGCTTATTTATTGCCTCTAAGGCGGAACAGAGTTCCGCAGACGTAGGCATCCGCTAAGAAAGGATTTTTGGAAATTATACTTTCAAAGGGTATAGAGGATTCAAGTTTTATTTCTTAATGCGAACGAAGCCGTGAGTACGAGTCATACGTAAATATTTTTTTCCCTTGTGCAGGTATACGCGAGCACCAAGTCCCGGCAGCACTTCCTGCCGGAGTCCCCGCCGGAGCCCGCCAACTATGGCGTCATTATCCCGGCGCTGGCGCAGTCCATATCCACGCTCTGTCATAAACTGCTGCAGGTCGACCCAGGTGAGTGTATTTAGTTGAACAGTCAAGAATTTGAACAAAAGGTTACCTGGACACCTGCGTAAGCGACACTGGTCTAAGTTTGACTGGCCTGTTAGCTTAGTTACTTTATTCCCGCGTGACACAAGTATTCATGAATTTTAAAATTTATAATTACTTGTGTTAAGTCTAGTCGTTTGTAAATATAATAAGTATATATTTACCAAAGAAAAGTATATAAGTATTATATCCGTTATCTAGTACTCACGACACAAGCTTTTGCTTAGTGTGGGGCTAGATGGCGCTGTGTGCAATGTCCTGGAATATTTATTTATTAATTTATTTGAGCATGACTGCATTGGAATGAAACTGGCTCTCAAAATGAGATGATTCTACATGTTTCTATTGTGAATGGTATAAAAAACCGACTAGGTGGGTTGGTATGCAAAGAACTCTATTTTTATTTCAAATTAACGTTGGTACAATACGCTACTATTCTCTTTATTATAGTTCCATGTCTTGTTTCAACTTTTTAATTGATGTCTTTATTGTAGTTCCTTTTATTTTATGTCCGCTTTGTTTTAACTGTTTATGTGTGTTATTCCCCAGGCTGCGTGTTCACGCTGCACATGGTGACGTGGTCGGCGCTGCACCGCGCGCGCGGGGAGCGCGCGGCGGGCGCGGCGCTGGGGGCGCTGCCCTCGCGCCTGGCGCTGGCGCTGCCGCTGCTGTCCGCCTCGCCCGTGCTCATAGACAACATGGCTGAGCTCATCATACTGTGACTACTTCTATATTTATTTAGTAATAGTCAGCAAAACAGGCACTTAGCTAAAACACAAAATAGTAAATAAGAAGAAAATTACGAGCACTTTAAGCCCTCTTGATGCTTTAAGCCCTCTTGATGCTTTAAGCCCTAACTAACAATTTCAAGATAAATTTTTACAGAATACACACATATATTGCATGTATTATACTTGTAGGCTTGAACAGGAAGATGGTCGGATATCTTATTATTCATAAAGTTGTCATCTTATACATGACAACTTTGTGAAGAATGTCTTCGAAGGAACACTAGAGGCACGAAAAAGCCCGAGTAGGATATACCCTTTTCAGGCTTCCTCTCCCTCTGATTGATCAAATCAAATAGAACGCAATAGTCATGTATAGGGTGGTTCAAGATTTGACTTCGGCCCAAGGGAGGTAGTGTATACCCTACAGACAAGAACTTTGCTCTTAAATGATCAAGCTATTTATGGAAATACTTACAACTTCCATAGCTATTTTGCTTTCACATAAATAGTGTAGGTAGATACGTGTGCGATGCATGTACTGCTATTTTCAGATTGTAAAGGCATTGTTCTGGGTGTAATGACTGAGCATCAACAGATTACATGGATGTCACGCGGGGGTGAATCCATCACGACGCGCTGGATTTACAAATTCAAAACTCGATGTTATGCTGTACCTGTGACGTGACCTGCCCGTATATCTTATTCTGCATTCAATATATTAAAATATAACAAAGGTCATATGCTATATTTCTTCTCCATTCCGTGATTGTCTGGAAGGGGTCCCAGTGATAAGGCCACCGTTCGTGATACTACATTTATTTTTCTTGTTATAAGTCTTTTGTGTCCATTAAATTATCTATCTAATTACTAAAATTACAAAAGCTACCTACATAAAGCATCTTCCCACTAACATTCAATTCTCACAACTCCTTTCAATTTCAGCTACAAGAAAATCATGACAAACACCAAGGCTGAGCCCAGCCAAGTGGAATACATCAGCAAATACTTGCAAGACTTGCTGAACTGTCTCTACAGCGAGGAGGCGTTGAGCGGGAGGCACAACGGCCTCGTCTTCCAGGACCTGAACCCGCAGCTGGTTGACAAGCTACGCTCGCTCATGCCCGATGTGGATTCTAAACTGAGTCTGAGGAACCATATCGCCTTCTCACCACTTACTTATCTGAGACTGTTGGATGTAAACAACAAAGATGCAGACAACAAGATGCTGTTCCACGGAGTGCTGCAGTCGGAGTTCCCTCAGCTGGGCCTGCTCTTGAAGAAGACGCTACCGGAACTGAGGCATCACTGATTTGGCGGTAAGTAGGGACTGTGCAGATGAGTTGACGATTAGTTGAAAAGCGCAGGAAAGTGTCCGAACGCTAACATCGTCAGCGAGGGCGAACAAAAGATTGCTTGTCTCTTTCGCTCTTACATATTTTAAGAATAACGTACAAAAGAGATAGGTAATCCAAAAGTCTGCTCAACGAGTAGCGTGGGCAGAGTTTTGGCTCGGACATATTTTTCGAGAGTTAATCAATGAATAAGTTATAATTTATCTACACTCAGGGAGTGAAATCTCTTAGGCTGGGTTGCACCATATTAGTGGTTAAAGTTAAGGGTTTCGTCAAATTTAACAATAACAGTAGCACTTTAACGTTGACAGCGAAATGAGTTGCACCAGCGGTTTTCGTACCATAGTTAAAGTTATCGGGGTTGCAAATCAAGTCAAATAAAGTCATATTTACCTCAATTTCGACCTCAGGAACATTTTTCAACGAACGATATAGTCAAAACTATTTTACATTATATCATATTAATAATATTATCTGCAGTTTCAAACGTCATGTTTGACTAGTCTGACAGATATATGACTTTAACAATTGTTAAATGGTGCAACTCAAATTCAGCCTAACCGTAACTTTAACATGTTTGCTAAAGCTAAAGTAGCATGGTGCAACCCAGCCTTAGTGTTCTATTATTTTACTTATTTTATGATTAAAGAACCGTTTTGCTAAGTGGCTTTTGTGGGAATTGTTTTTAATAAGTAGCTTCTTTGCGACCATTTAAAATTTAATTAGTATATTTGTGATTGATGTGTGGATGGACTTGAGTAGCAGAACTACTCCAACTTGGTTTAGTTAGTAGATTAGTTGTTTAAATTATATACCTACATATTAAGAAATCATGTGAAGTGTTTTAAATTTCAAATCAAGTCTTTTAAATTTTGGAGACATTTTACAGCCATTATACTTGTATGTTGTGATTAATGTAGAGATTTTAAATTACGGCTTAATGCCTTTTTTTCTTTTGAACATGTTACTAAGACTAAATTGTGCCTTATTAATGGCATTATTTTAATTCTCGTAATACATAACACCTTTGCATGTTTCGCCGATGTAAGCCAAAAATATAGAAAAAAATAGTGTGTGTAATCCACAGAAATCTAAATAAACAGGTACTAGAATTCGCATAACCGCATGACCTTGTCGCCACACTGGTGGTCCACAAACCACCAGCGCTATTTCAAGCTCAAATTTACATTTAGTATAGTTCTGAACGCCGTACGAGAAACAACTGGGGAAAATAGTGTGTTGCAGCATGTCTCATTATGGAAACTTGTCAAAAACCTGTAATTTTACAAATAAAAGGATTACCTTTCACTGGTTACTCTTAAATATCTAAAAATACTATGTTATTTATTAATATAAGTATTACGTGAACCGATACCACTGTTTTACAATCTTTCCGTACACTACTTAGAAAACTATTGCTGCATTTCTTTACCAATATTCAAACCGTTTATAGGCGTAAAGAGCAATGTAATATAAGACTAACGATAATGTCGCACGCAACGATGCCGCTTCTCACAGCCGTGAAATAGTGATGGGACATTGCGCGTCCATCGGACGGCACGGCGTTTCGAATTTCATTAGTCCGATGGTATTGTTATGTGTACAAGTAAACATCTTTTATTATATGTAATATTAAACTACTAAATTTAATTCTGTGTCTATTTAGTGAATGAACAATAGATAATATTTTGTTTTAGTTTGAATTGTCATACGAATTTGTGTAAAGATTTCAGGGTAGTTCAATACTAGTTTTTATTGTAAAGAGTTACTGTTGAATTGATTAAAAAGAATTTTATAACTGTATTTAGGTATTGTATCTTTTAGTTATTCTCTGTTTGTGGTTATGACGTAGGTATATGCATAAACGAATAAGGATCAGTAAGTATATACTATAGCCAAACATGATCCATCACAACAAATACTATATATATGTGGGGACAGCGGAGCATCTTCATTATCCATAATAGTAATTCTACCGGCTGGGCATGGGTATTTGGGCATGGAGAAATAAAACGTAGCACTTCAACTTATTGATGGTATATTACAATTTGTTGGAGGTTAAACTATGAAATACAACTGTAGGAAGATTGTCTGATATCTAATTACACTAATTCGGTCGACACTCCAACCAACACGTAACGCCACAACGCGATGCGAACCGATTGCCGTCCCAAGTAAGAATGGCGGTCTCTCGCACGGCACTAGCGCTGGTTGTTGCGTCAGAGCAGGACCCCGAAGTTAGTCTCAAGTCAATGTCAGCCGTTATTGACAGTGACACAAACATTATAACACATTTCGAACATTGTGACAGCTGACAGTGACATTGAAACCAACTCGCCTACTCTCCGAATCAAACATTAAGATCAACTTAAACACTCTTCGAATCAAACGCGCCGACACGGCCAGACTGACATTCGCACGTCCTCGTGCGATCCGTTTTCTCTAGCAGCAGATGACCTGGAATTAAAGAAAAGACACAACTGGGATCACAAATGTCATTTCGCTCGTCTATCCTGACAATTTCGAAAGATATCATTCAGTACACGCACATATTATCAGTATCTACATTTGGCTTCGAGAAATTGAGATCACGTCAAGATGTTGTTTCAACTAAGTTAATTATCACACAAAACTTCACTATTCGACCTCGTGCGAATATGACCGTACCGCTGCAGGGTGCCCCCACCACCAAGATCGCCACTCACCGGCAACGACAAGGAAGCACCGGACAGCCCTGCAGCTGCAGCTCCACCCCAAGACACTATTCGACATCGTGCGAATATTATCATAACGCTGCAGGGTGCCCCCACTACCAAGATCGCCACTCTCAGGTAACGACAAGGGAGCACCGGACAGCCCTGCAGTCGGAGCACCTCTCTACGACAATATTTGACATCATGCAAATATCGCCAAATCTCTAGCTTCTACCCGACGGCATCTCATACGACGTGACGTTATCTCATCTGACGTGAAACCAACTAACTCTTAAGCAATGGTGTTGAATGATACGTAACAAAGTCACATCTCAAAATTAAATCTCTAATTCACTTCCCAATGCTGAGAGGGTCGCCGAGGTGGCGCTCATTGTGTGCGAACTAGCAACCAAATCGTATCATCGTCTGATGAAACCTCCTCATTACTTTAACTCTGACCCGCCGTCTCGGCCTCCTCCTCCTCATCGTCAACATAATTAATCAAAAAGGTAACTACCTACTTCTATTAAGCCATCAAGACCCCTAGGCACTATGCCCAGATTTTCGTGAACATCTTTATGAATCTGATTTTAACTATCTATCTTTTCAAAACGTGGGTACCTGTGCTGTATTACTATGCCTTCTATTCTAATCCTTTCGCAGTACCCAGAAATTGATTGACTGTTTTACTATTCACTAATGAGTAACCAAAAGGAAACGAGCTCACCGGGAGTATGGTCAAAGTGTCTCGGGCAGACTATGTACGCTCCAAACCACGCCGACAGCATCCCTGCTCTGGCGGTGCTGATCAGCAAGAAGGCGGCACCACTTGCTACTGGCTGGGTGCGAGGAGTGACAACAGCATCCTGAAAACAGAAACGGATACGCGCCAGTACTGAGGCATCTAATATGGGCCATTTAAACAGGGATGATTTCAGATTCAGTTTCATTTTATTTGCACAGTATATATCTTGAAATTCAATCTCTAACGGACACGACTCCCAGAAAAGCTGGACTGTTAACAGAAAAATCTCAACGAATCCTGTCAAGACTTGATTTCACTGAAATATCTTGCGTATAATAGGACAAGACTACTAAGTTAAAACTATGACAATGTTAATTTTGATTGAATCTTGAATTTTAATTAAATATCACAGTGCACAGCTGACCTCTTATGTGGCATAAAATGAACTCACATTTATTTAGCACTGTACAATCATAAAATAGCTACGCATTAAAAGTTATCAGCAGATTGACAATAAATTTTCTACAAAAAAAACCATTACTTAATCGTTACGCAACATTTATAGTGCTGTATGCTCGTATTAACCGGTATGGTTCTTCTCAATAACGCCTTTTAATCATTAATAACAAATTGCAAGCAAATCTTACTTCGACAAAAGAGCATTCAACACCAGAAACGTAATGAATTTAAACAATATCACCTTTGATATCCGATGGAGTTGCACGCTGCACTTAGTCACCACTCGACCCTGGCTGCGCTCGCCCGGCCGCGTGCTACCACTGCTGCTTCATGTGCCGTGGCCGCCCGGCCACGTGACACCACTGCTGCTCCATGTGCCGTGGCCGCCCGGCTGCATGCCACCACTGCTGCTCCATGGGCCGCGGCAGCTCGACCGCGTGCCACCACCGCTGCTCCATGTGCTGCCCGGAGCGCACGCCACTGCAGCGGCATCGCGCATCACTGCGACGTGGCATGAGTCTGCTGCAGGCGCTGCTCTTGTACGATGCGGTCCATATCTTGTAATCTTCTTGCTTGTCAATATTTTTTGTCGTTTCTTTCGTAGTCTTTCTTGTACGACATTTCCAATTAGAAGATATAAAATTCCTACCAAATCCGAACAGCAAATCTTGTCTTTCAATTCACAGCACACGTATTCGTAAATTTCAACGCAATTATGAAATCGCTTTATGGTCTTCTCTGGTCCGAGGATTATCGTTGCCGCATTGATAAGTTTCAGTAAAACTCAAATCCCAACTGCTTTTTATCTTTCACACGTTTTTGTTCATTGACACGAAGAATTGATAATGTTCGTGGGTCTGATTTTCACGTAGGCAGAACATGCATGGCTCCCATTGTGTTTCTCGGCGATCAATTATTTCTCCATTTTGCCATCATCCCACTTCTGATGTGGGGACAGCGGAGCATCTTCATTATCCATAATAGTAATTCTACCGGCTGGGCATGGGTATTTGGGCATGGAGAAATAAAACGTAGCACTTCAACTTATTGATGGTATATTACAATTTGTTGGAGGTTAAACTATGAAATACAACTGTAGGAAGATTGTCTGATATCTAATTACACTAATTCGGTCGACACTCCAACCAACACGTAACGCCACAACGCGATGCGAACCGATTGCCGTCCCAAGTAAGAATGGCGGTCTCTCGCACGGCACTAGCGCTGGTTGTTGCGTCAGAGCAGGACCCCGAAGTTAGTCTCAAGTCAATGTCAGCCGTTATTGACAGTGACACAAACATTATAACACATTTCGAACATTGTGACAGCTGACAGTGACATTGAAACCAACTCGCCTACTCTCCGAATCAAACATTAAGATCAACTTAAACACTCTTCGAATCAAACGCGCCGACATATACATACATGTATCTTAAATAATAAAATCATTAATATAAATCTCACGAAAGTTTTAATATTCAAATAAAATTATTACATTAAACGTCAATTTATTCGAAATACAGACCATCTTCAATTTTGTCAAGCACTAGCGTATATGGGTTTTTTTGCTAGTGTAGTGGTGAGTTACAGTACACGCTTTTTATTAATGTGTGAACACCAATCAAAGCGCAAGAATTTGTGTGAGATTTATATTTGTGTGCGTGAATTTGCGTTTGGACATAGTTGTATATGTAGTTGTGTTTGACCTCTACGTTTATTTCTGGCGACAGCGGTTTCGGAACAATATTGCACTAAAGGTTTATTTAGATTTCTGTGGTGTAATCCGTGCCTTTGTGTATTGACTTATTGCGAAAAACAAGACTTTTGATAAGATATTGAATCAAGACTTAGTTTGTGGAAATCCTTCGCAGATGATAACTTTGCGCTGACTCATCCTTGTCTGATTTAGGTAACAAACAATTAGTTTATTTTATGTGTGTTTAGATTCAGATTCATTTATTTATTTGCATGTGGGTACATAAATATTACTTTATATTACATACTAGCAAACCTGGCGAACTCCGTTTCGCCCTGAGCAGAGAACAATGAGTAGAACTGTCAAACAATATGTGAGAGCAGAACAACACTAGAAATATTTCCACAGATATCAACACTTTTTATAATTTTATACTTTATTCTTAGTTTTGGTAAATTAAGGTCGTTAGAAATTTTATTTAGGTACAACTTCTTGAAGTAGTTTTAGATTATTCAAGCTTAAGGAATTATTTTTTAGACGCCTATGTGCCTGATTATGATTAAACATTATTTAAGTAATTAATTCCCCGCCAAATGTTTCTTAGGCTAACATTTTTGGTAAATAAACTAGAATGCTAAGAATTTAATGTTTTTTTTTCTATTATCACAAATGTAAGAATCTGTAGGTATATGGATACTGTATAGAAAGCTACTTACTGTTTGAGTTACTTAGTAAGGTACATGATAGCCGACTTTGCTTCTCTCTATTTCAGATGAAAACACAAAAATGTGTAGTTTAAAAACAGTTTTTTTATGTATTGTGTGTGTCTCAATAAAGACATATCTTTCTTTCCTCAATTATCTCAATCTTATTTTCACGATTTTTCTCGCCACATTAAAGCTCTACTTCGTATCGCCGCCCTGCAACTCAATAAAAACATTCTATCGCGAAAATTTCCCACAAGCGAAAAGAAATTAATAAAAGAAAATAAGTGGGAGCCAAGGAAGGTATTGGTTTTTTTTGCTTGCGTCCGTAATATGCGACAAATTCGTTCGTTTCGCAGTCCAGTGCACGCACACACGACGTATAAGTACGAATTAATATCATTCTGTTTTGCAATATCTGCCGACTTGTGTTCTATGGGGTGGCCATCAGATATGTTAGCACTTCACAGTAAAACAGAACTTTCGGATTTCTTCTTTCGAAATCATACGCCAAGGATAAAGTGTTAGTTCCTATTTGATGAATCAAAGGAGTGACGGTCATCATGATTTAAGGCGTAAATTTGCAAAGAAGTATGAGTAAGTATATAAGAGTACGAGTACAGTACAGTTTTTTCAGAGGTCGCCCACCAATGCGTTGGGTTGACGATATTAGAATAACCTCCGGGAACACCTGGATTCAATCTGAGCAGAACCGGGACGAGTGGCGTACAAGAAGAGTGGCCTATGCTCAGCAGTGGGCGATAACAGGCTGATGATGATGATGAGTAATTGTATTTTGGATGCCAGAACAAAATGCGGGAGAGGGCTAAGTGTAAGTAGGTACTAGTACTATATCTACCGGAAGATATCGCCGTAAAGTTTTAAAACTTTACGATTTCTTAAAGGTTGTGTTTGTTAGTAGTACTGTGATTATATTTATCGCCAGATATCAGATACTCGATAACTTAACTGAAATATCTTGAGCTATGGTACTCAATGTATGAAGTAGAGCTGTTCTCCGGATGTATAAGTCCATGCTCCAGCCACGTTCATTCACGTATATACTTTCGCAGACGACTTATTTTCTCCATTGCCACCCATAACAGGGCCTCATTTATTTTCCGCGGTTCGCTCGAAGCATAAATTATGGACGCCGTACGCGAGTGGTGCGTACTCAGTAGGATGGGATGGGGTGTTCCTCCCCCCGAGAAATGTTCGGAGCGCCTTTGTCCCGCGCCCCCTATGCCCTTTCGCCAGACGGCCTCAAGGATACTGTGTTAATCGGACCCTGCGATACTTTTTGTGAATTACTCGGCGGAAGTCGTGTGGAAAACCGAGTTTTCTCCGCGCTCAAACACCCGCGCCGTGACGCTGATTGCTTGACCGCTTCAGATGCTTTTGTTGTTTTACTCATTTCATTTGAATACCATTCAAATGAAATGAGTAAACAAGTACCATTCAAAATGTTGACAAAGCTAACAAACAAATTCCAAGTTTTCCAGTCAGAATCTTTTTTTTACGTGAGATAGGCTCACGCTTGCCTACTCGTTATAATGTGTTTATTTTTTAATGATGAAGCTGCGCTAATCAGTGAGTACTTTTCTTTTTAATATTATTACGCGTGCCAGAGATCGTATAATTTTGAAGCTTCAGGCAACCTTTTAATTTACCGTTCCTTTATCTAAAAATTGGCTGATATCAAAGCAATATTTTGTGCCCTCACAATGGGTTGCCCCGACGGCTATTCTGCGGGCAAAAATATGCGCAACTAGTCACTCTTGATGGGGGTTGTCGGTCGAGGGGTGCTACTACTCGACCCGGTAGAGATGGCCGATATCAGCAACCGGCATCTACAGCGTCCGGCTAATTTGTTTTTTTTTTTATCAAATGTAAAAGACTCATAGATTATGGAGAACAAAGGAAGTTTGCTTTAGGGTTGATGTGATATTTCCGCTACCACTGCCGGGGGTAGCGGAAATATCTGACTATGTGTTTGATTCAATCAATTGTATTCATATTTACTATTTCAATTTCCTATTTTTATATTATTTTCTTTGCATACGTGTAATGTACAGGTATACCTACAACAAACAATAATGCTATGACTTAAACTTTTATTGGAAAATGAGCGAAAATAATCACGGACGGCGATCGAAAATACGCAGGTTCGAATCCTCCCGGTTGCATAGTGTGGATTTAGCATTTAACAAATTAACTCATAATAATGCCATGTGCTACGGTGCTAAAAACTTAAGTAATTGCACACCGAAAGGTAGACTTGTGGAGAACTATTTACTAATATATTTATATTGTATACCATCTGTAGGTATGTACCCATGAGTGCAATAAATGATTTTGATTTTTGCTACAAAAACTACCGAGAATCTACGCCGGAATACGATGTTTGCGTTTTCAAGTGTTATCTTCAAATTATTTTTTGTCGTTCATTCATATATAGGGTTTTTGATGATTAACGCATGACCTTTTAAAAATGACTTAGTAGATACGTCAAAATCTACAATGCGAATCTCCAAAACTTTTTTAACAAAAGTTTTTATTGCTACAACTAAAAACTATCTACTAGTACCATGTAAGTATACAAGTGTTTTTTATCCTTTAATGCTGATAAAGGAATAAAACTAATTTGACTGTCCGGCCAACCGGCAAATTTTTGCCCTAGAGCAGCTCTATTAAGAACCCTTGCCTTGTTTTTCATCCCTTTGAAAAAGCGTTCGTATGTCGTGTTTACGTTTGCCAGTAAGTAACTATTGCTCCCGTTTTTGGCAGCTCGTTCTTTCGAGGGCCCGCATTATGGACCGTGCATCATACGTACATACATTTTTTATGAATGTTTTGATATCACTCCCACCCCATTCTATGAAGCTAGTATTATTACTTGTGTTTTTGTTTGGCTAAGTTGTTCGGAATCTAAATGGAATCTGATAAAATTATCATACTTTTATTGTAGGTTATTTATCATAATACACGTTTTAATATAGGTAAATTTTTCCCATGGGTATGTATAAAATTATATCTTTAAGCTGAAAAAGTTTTTTTCACCTCATACTTAAGCAGATATTTGCTCCATACTGTACTTTGAGGTATGGGAGTTATTATGTTAGTTTTAGTCGTCTTCACAGTTAGGTATATCGGTACAAACCTTGTTCTTCAGTCTAAGTGCAATTAGATGCAAATATACCCTTACAGATGGCATTCAATATGTGGACTTTTGGCCATGTCTCCGTGAGATCACGTAGGAAGCAAGCCAGCGTAGCTATGTAGATGTATTTAAATAGTATCCGCACGTCAAAGCCCTTATAAACCCGTGAGTTGTGCAAACACGGTCGCTGAATCGTGTTAGTGTAGGCGAGAGCTCTCCCGGCTGCTGTCTGGATCCGAATCGATAAAATTCGGGTCCGACCCGGGGCCGGGGTGCGCGGCGTCGCCATGGCAACACTCCCCGCGCCCCTCCGCCCCCACACTACACTGATGTTGACTGAGACGGATAGGGTAAGAGGCTTATTAATGGTTTTATATTACCTCGCCTTACCTCCGTCTCCGAGCCGAGTCACCTTCCATTTCAGACGGCGGCCTGCACTCGCAGTCTGCCGAACCGAAAGAGAAAACACAAATGAAAATATTTCGCCGTGTCCTCGACGATAAATAAGGCTACGGTTCGTAAAACATTTTTCTCTCGCGAGTAAAAGTCGGTGGAAAGTGGGAAACGAGAAGCGTGCAAATAATGGCGGTACACTTTACGACGGCAGCTCGCCGCCATCTTGCCAGACCGCGTGACGCCATTACGGATGGAGTGCGTTCACATCGCGCGCCTCCAGCCGGCCCGGGACCGGGCCACTGCTGCATGTTATGCTCTCGAAGGGTGTTTTTGCGTGAATTATGGAAATTAGCATCCATTTTCGTCGACTTTATCGAAGTGAACGGATATTCTGCACACATGACTCGATAAAGTTGAAAGCGTTCGGATATACCTAGCGATTATCCAAGTTCGTGAGATGATCCCGCATAATAAGCAACAGACACGGCGGCGACGCAAGGCGCGTGCCGACCGAAGTCAGGGCGCGACACTAGTATAACACGCGCCAGGAATGAGGGCAGCTTAGCTCGATTTCTCACAAAACTGTTGACGCAGCGTGAGCTTAAACATTTCTGTCCGCGGATTACTTCGCGATGAATAAGTAAATTACGTTTAAAAAGAAATCGGGTTTGCTCCCGGAGCGTTTCTGTTGTCGCAAGCATTGCGAACCTTATGAATTTTAAACAGGCGGTGGACTGATGCTTAAGACGCGCGAGATAAATTCTTATTAATATTCCCGGGGCGCTGTCTTAGTTCTTTTGTCTCGGCCGTGGCAATAAAGAGGTAGACGGCTGGAAATGTGCTGCATTTATACAGGCTTCAGACGATGGCGTGGCGCGTGGTTTATTTTGTTCTCTCGGCGCTCCTTTGCGAGCGCCCATTATTGCTCCGAGCTAAGACTAACAAGGTTTTTAATTATTTCTCTCTAATGCCACTTTCAGCGCTATACATACGCCGCCTTTGTTTGAGCGTTGTGCCTTTGCATCGCATAAACTCGCGCCGGCAATCATCGAGTGTTTCGCTTAAATATTTCACTTTGAGATATTTTCGGTTTGCTTAATCGTTTTCTGTTTAGTATGAGTATCAAATGAGGATATAAAATAGGTTTTTAAAGTAAAATTATCTGATTATATTCTAAGCCATAGAATTATCTAAGCAATATATACATACATAGGTAGGTAGAATGCGTTTCTTGAGAGAGAGTATAAGAGTCGTATAAAAGCCTTCGTCCAGGGTCGCATAAAAAGGCCCGTAAAAAGTAGCGTGTGACGCAATAAGGGGCCATGAATCTTATTGGATTTATCGTCGCCCGGACGGCGGAGATACGCGGGAGACGGGAGATGATGGACATTGTGCTATTTGTTAAAAACGCACTATACATTATACATACCTATTATGTACGTAAAGATAGACCTTTATTTATTTTTTCTTCCTTGCGTTTGTATAAAAAACGTCTTAACAATGTAATGTCTCAGAAACAGCTTTTGTTATATCTTCTTTGCACTGTAAAGTCTTATAGGCAATTACTTGCAATAGAGAGACCTTCATGAAGTTTTGCGATAAGTCGGCAAAACTAGGATGAAATCATTACAGAGCGAAATGACCGTCTAGGATGGAGTAACGGTTGCAGCAAAGGGGTTGTTTTCCCTTAATGAGTCGTTTGGAGCGAGCCGCGTTATCTCGCGCCGGCCACACGGCAGATAACCCTCCCTCGGGAGCCGCCGGCCTCTAATGATAGCCTAATATAACACCGAGCTCACAAAAAGCGCAAACGACCCTACTTTCTTAGTTTTTGTACGATCACGTATGTGGATAACTAGGCATGATACATTGCGTGACGCAGTTTCATTAGAACATTTTATGCAGTTCTACTAGTTAGAAATTCTGGTTTGTGCCTTTTTTGTATGTCATTCCCGAAATCGTTTCCCATTTTTTTTTCTTTTTCATGTAGGTATTGTGATGTATGTAGAAGATGCATGGCCAACAATATTCGTCATCAGTAGAAATCTCTACTGATAGTAAATTATCTCGTTTTATTAGTATAGGTACTTAAATTAATAGTAAATCAATGATACTTTTTTTTCCATGAAATGGGTTTGCACTTGACCGTAATTCGCCTGATGGTAAGCAATCATTACGGTCTAGGAATTGACCGTGCTTACCGGAACGGAACGTGCTTACCCAGTAAGAACCGATTCACTCTCGCTTTGAAGATCGCAAGGTTATATTCCGCGGGGAACAGGGAGTCAGGCAGGGAGTTCCACAATTTAGCAGTTCGCACTATAAAAGTGGAAGCAAAACGCTTAGTGCGAGTCTTGAGAACTTCCACCATAAACCGGTGACGACCTGCTGTAGCCCTGCTCGTCCGGTGGTAAAAAGGGGCGAGCGGAATTAGATCGTGCAATTCCGCTGCACACTCTCCAAAGTGTAGCCGATAGAAGATCGATAGACAGGCAACTTTGCGCCGATTTTTTTTACTATATATCTTAACAAAATTGATTTAATAAATCCATTGAGTTCATTAGGTCCAAGTAACATTACAGTAAATCTCTGTGTACCGACTCTGTATTTCTCATGAAGTGGCTACTCTCTTATTGTTTCGATAGATAACTGGAATCTGCGCAATTTCTGGCTCGAAGCCAAGAGATTATGGTGTTCTTTTAAACAAAGAGCGGCACGCGCGCCGCTAAGCCCCGGAGATGGGTCTTACAGGCCGCAATATTATACCGGCCTTGGAGTTTCCACCATTTTGTGGCAATATTAAACGTTATTTTTAAAATTTGAATCCTCGAGCAAAGCGCCCCACTTTCCGCCCGGCTCTCCTACCATCATAAAATGATTAGGGTAAATGTTTTAAAATTATTTTCTTTGACGACGAATCATCAAAGAATATAACCGTGGTGCTTACTTCCTTATCGCGATTGGCATTTCATTCTGCAGCTATTTGATCCTGAAATGAAATAATATTGCAACAAATTCAGGTATAAAATAATTTTACCAACTTAGATCGTAGGTATGTGTGTCTTATGAATCAGCAATATTTTATATCGTCGGTTAGTAAGACATTGCCCTTACATGGCCCATATTCCCTTGAAGCAACTTTTTGACTTGCAAATGTTTTCTGGAATTCTCTGAACGTAACTTATTGATGTAATAACACGGAGTCAAAGCTGTGGGTTTTCTGTCTGATCGAAATAAGGGTCGACGTGGGTAAAATGTTGATTGGATTTGGCTTTTATATATCGGATCATCTTAGGAGGTAATACTTTGTAATTGAGACAATGTTTTTTCATTAAATGTTACCGACAATATAATATGCTCAATTGCTCAGCAGTCTGAAATATATACGTAGTCAATTAACAATTTAAGATATTTTAACTATATCACATTGGTAACACAAATTGTAACAAATATCTTAATCCGTACTCGTAGTGTCCGTTCCGAGTTCTTCCTGTTATCTTCAAAACAGGATATAGAACATATCATGCAGAAAGTAAGGCCCTACGTCGGTACAGTTTCCGTCCAGACTTTATCTCGTGAGCACAGCATTCGCGTGGGCGGCCCGCGCACGTGATGTGTACTATCCACTATATCTTAGCGCTTTTCATAAGTAAATACAATTTATTTTCTTCTCATACAAGCATTTTTAGACTTCCCGACAGAAGTTAGAACTAAGATATGATAGTCTTTTACCTCAACACAAGCCGTTACGAAAATTAGAGCAAGTATTTTCAATGAAAAGTTGGAATCGAGTCTCTAGGAATTATTATAGGATATGAAAATAGGTACTTGGAATAAGTTAATTTAATTTACTTTGTGAAGAATCAATTACTTTCAATAATTTCAAGTTTTTCCGTTTGGAAATAATTTATCTTGATAAAAATACCGCTACATATATTATAACATTCAAGTTAGGTTGCTTACCTATCAATAAATTATGTTTTCAAATTGCTAAGCCTTGTAACATATCAGTAATGTACCGCAAAGTACGACATGTTTGTGTATTATGAACAATGATAGTAATGGTTATTAACTCCATTATTTTGCCTGGCTGAAATTTTCTAAGACTGAATGTAGAAATTAGTTTATAAATTTTATTACTTAAGTAAGTACATCATTTTGTTTTACACTAGAGATACATTGAACTATCTATCTGTTGTAACCATAAGAAATAGATCTCTGTTTGCAGGTTGATAGGTACTAGCCAAGTTCACCGAGACCAGACGAACATGCATACACTGGAGAATTTTCAATCTTGTTTATAGGTGAGGCTGGAAGATGGAAGGTACCCTCGAGATGCCACCTACAGACTGGATTCATTACATTATTTCCTCTTTTCTTGAAAAAACCTGTGAAGGCATCTGAAACAGGAAATGGTATTAAGATTAAGTAAGTACTAGTGAATGCCAGGGGCTTTGCTTGCGTTGTTATGGTATAGAAAATGACGTATGCGAAGTGTAAGATGAACTGTATGATTTCGCCTATAAATACTTTAACTACGTCACTATATTAACTTAATCTGAAATCTAAGACATCGTCTAAATTTGCAAGAAGTAAGAAAAACCTTTCGAACTTGATACCCAAAAAGGAGTTTTATGACAGTTGAACTCTCTTTATTATTCACAAAGTCAAGAAAATGCCACAAAATCATAATTTAGGAAGTCCCCGCGCATATTCTCAAGAATCTAGATTAGAAACACGTTTTAGTGTCAGTTTTCCCTAATTTCTCTGTCTCTGGAACAGAAATTTAATTTCCTGTGCCTTTGTGAGCTTCCGCCAGGAGATGGTGCTCTCTCATTGAGGTTAATTGCTTGTTATCTGACATCTACTTTCATTTATAATTGTTATGCTAAAATTTGAGAAGGTCACCATTACATTGCATGGAACCTCTTTTGTTTTGACAGAATTTATGCTAGCCCATTTTCTTAGTTGTATTGGTTAACCAACGTTTGACCAACTGAATAATCTATACTAATATATAAAGCTGAAGAGTTTGTTTGTTTGTTTGAACGCGCTAATATCAAGAACTACTGGTCCGATTTGAAAAATTCTTTTTGTGTTTGATAGACCATTCATCGAGGAAGGCTTTAGGCTATATAACATCACGCTACAAGTAATAGGAGCGAAGAAATGATGGAAAAAACGGGGAAAATTATTCATCTTTGAGGGCTTCCGTTGCATGCGCTGCGAAAACGGTTCAAGATATCAAAAAAATATGTGATAAAGAATTATTTCTCTTGAAATGATCTAACAAAATGTCTGCAACAGTATATGTCTATCTTTTAAGGTTAACTCCTATTGAGTTAACCCGTTTTTATGGTAATAACTATTCCACGCAGACGAAGTCGCGGGAACCAGCTAGTTTTCTTATAAAACTATTGTGTCTTTGTTATGTATGTACACATCTAATCTACTATGTAGGGCGCTACAAATGGTGCCGTCCCTGCTCTTCAAGCTCTCAACTGACGTTAAATTAGTTGTCCTTTCTAAATAAATCCACTTAATTCTGGCCTAATACCGAGTTACGATCTTCCCTTTGTCAGTGAGCTATTTCCTTTTATGGTCAGCGAATCGTTTGCACCTGCGTACAATGAATTTTAGAGCATTATTGATTTCCGTGCATCCCCGGGGATTCTTGGAAGCTGTCCATGCATCATAAATATTCCTAGAACATCCCTCGTCAAATATTAACTATGTTATAAGTTATAACGCATGTCTATATCGGGCCCCTTCCGCCCACTTCACCCAGATGTAACCATTGGCAACGGGTGCTGGGTTGGCGTTTGCAATTGCATGTAGCTCTGCCCGGGGCTCGCGGCCGGCGCACGCCACTCACGACTTTACTGGCTGGGGTACAAGGTGGGGAGTCGCGTGCCGGAGAGCTCGTAGGTGAAACGCATCAGCTAGCTGGCACCTGACTCCCGGCGGGCCGGCTGGATGTTTGCCGGTCGTCGCTTTGTGCTCGCTTAATAAGTACACGGTGGCTGCACACGACAGCGTTGACGTGCCGTAATTACGTGGAGAGGACCCCCGCGCCCGCGCCCCGCGCCCTCCGAGCTTGCATCAAACGGATTCGATATTGGATTCGTTAATTAATTCTACCTTTGTGATAGGCATTTCGTTTTCGACAGTCGGACACTGACGGACACGGCCTGAGTAGTAATTAAGGGGTCTGCTTCTATTTTAGCGGAACCAAAAAGTATTGCAGATTTCGGAGCAACCCTCCGTTTCCGCTTGAATCACGAATTTGTTCATTAAATTTTTAGAGTAGGGGATTCTAAAGCGGTTTCCAAATTCTACAATGTAGAGGATAGCCAGGAAATGGTGGCGCAATTAATCTCAATATGGCGGGCGGAGCCGCGGGCCGCAGGTGTAGTTATGACGTGATGCATGAGACTTGCGCTAAACTGTCTCGCTGCATTGTTACTTGCAGCTACATCCATTACCGTACATCATCCTGAAGGAGCTTATTGTACATAAAGTTAAGCGTACACTCACTTGTAGATATATGAAATTGGAAACCACGGTTAACATAGTAAAAAAAAGCTTGGTCAATATACGGCAATAGTTAAACTGTGCCAGAAACAAAGTTCAGAAATCTTGAACCCGTTAGCCACACCCAACATGTTTTATTTATTTTTTACTTTACTAATATATTTTACAATGAATAATATTTGCATAAGCATAAGTCCATGTAAACAAAGCAGCATCGCGGAATATAATAACAAAATCGCTGAGCAACTATTGCAAGCACGTCTTGTATGGAATTTTTAATATAAAATGCTTCCTTGCATTCCGGATTGCATCCCGACCTGGCCCCGGAGTAACGGCTCGGGTTAATGGGGGAGCAACCGCAGGATTTGTGGTTTTGTGGTAAAGCTGGCTCATCGGTTTTGTACTCAGTTTCGGCAGGTCTGTTGGAGATTGATCAACATCTCTGTATCTACTGTGAAAATACAAAAAAAAAACCTTAGTTATGAACTTTTATTATGCCTACGTTTGTTACGTTGCTGTCTGGTTCTATAGACTATGATCCAATATAAACGTAAATTAATGCTCAAAAACCTGGCAGCAAATATGTACCGCGTTCATAGTTGGAATATTTTCCAATTCTATCATTCAAACTTATGTAAAGCCCCGAAAGAGTAAATCCGCTACTGAATATAAGTACTTCACATAAAGCAAAGTACCCATCAACTAAATTCATACACTTGCATAACTCACTCAAAGGCAAGATCTCTCACATTCGTACGTGTGCGCGGTTCTACAGTACAAGTTTCCCGAATAGCGTCGTCCGAGTAAAATGTAATAATGTAGACTCGTAGTGCGAACATTACCCCACCCCTCTAGTGGGGGAGGGGTGGCTACAGAATATTGCACTGAAATGCGCCCCACATTTCTTTGACACATTTGACACTAAAAAGTAAATGGGAACGCGAGTGGACGGTGTTAGCAGTTTCCATAGCTGTACTTTGTGGAAAATGGCATCATTGCAGTTACTACTGCTTTAAAATTGAGTCATTTTAGTTCTGAGCTATTGCAGTCGTTTGACCATTTTGATTCCATCGATTTAACTTATGTCTAATCTATATGTGAACATTGTACCTACTAGCAAAATAGTAATAAAATCTTACCTAGTTTTGTAACCAAATTCTTGGTGAGATTATTTTTTTTAAAACTATATACATTAAAGTTTTATCGGACTGACTATTTTATGGTTAAACTTAAATGAAACTTAGTTTCTAGTGGTGAAAAATGGCACGGAAAAACACGACAATTATTTTAGATACCTTACTAGACCTAAATGCGTAGTTAGTTACTTTGATTTGAATTTTATTCTTTTGTAGCAGCGTTCGTAGCAGTCTACGCTACAACGTAGTGGTTATTCAATTAGTGGATTCTGTAGCAAAGAAATTTTGGAGTTTCCTGTAACTCCTGTCAGTTATAAACCACTTTATAACTTCATCGTGGTTTCAACGAGGTGGCTCTACATTTATCCTGACATAAGTATTTATTTTTTAGACCCAGTTACAATTTTGTTATTATTCTCGCATATCTCTATCGCAGGATGCATATTGAGCTGAAATAGCGTGATATTAATTTCTTTACCCACACTTGTTACATTCCAAATGTCGACTTCATTAGAGGAACAGGTCTACTGATAAGTACTCACTACATATTTATTTTCCATTGAAAAATTAACAAGTTTATTAAGAGAAGTGTGTACATCCTACCTACTCATCATACGATATAATTTTCCCAACATTACCAAGAGGAAAGTCCCGAGCTTCGTGCCCCGGGGCAGGCGCGCGGGATCAGCTCAGATAATGTAAATATCATACATAAACAACCCCATAATTATGTGTACCGAGCCTTGCAGCACCTTATCTACGCGCTTGAGAAATGCGTGCAGACCGAATAGAATTTATTGCGCGATAGTTCGGCTTTGCTAGGATAAAATATAGTCTCGTATTGATATCGGCGAATGCGTGACAGGCAAATTATGGTCAAGTGTATATGTACTCATTAAATTAAGCTACTCGTATGTGCCATTAACAACGAACATTCCAATGATACGCTCAGATTTGATATAGAAACAAAAAAGCGAAATGCTTAACCTACAATAGTAGTTTATGCACTAACTAATTGTTAACCTACTTTATCTTTACTAACGCAATTAATCAAACAACAAAAGTAAAAGCTGACAATACTTAGTTAATTTTTCATATAATTTTCTAGATTTTTCTGGCAAAAGATTGTGAGTTACTTTTGTTGCCAATTTTAGAATATCCGGAGGCGTACAAATATCATCGTCGCTATCCATTTTTAACTTTTAATTTGTATTTAAAAAACAAAACACATTGCGAAACATTAAATTCACGCGTACGTGTATTGTCACAGTGATTTTGCCGCCATTAAAATCTAACCAACGAGAGTGCAGCGCGACCAACCTGATTGGCCCTGCAATCAGGTTGGTCACGCTTTTACGAGTCTGTGAAGATTTACCTCGCCATTTGTGTATCTTCTAGTCCCGTTGTATTATCTCAAAACGGTTTCAGTCACGTATACCTTTATCTAGTACTATAGTATCTCTAACTTACTCTGTTAGTTATTCCAGTTCATTAATGATTTGTTGAGTTTCAACAGAGTTCAAAGCAAGGAGCTATCCCTATGTTTAATTGTGGTTCAAAAGTAAACAGTTTTAATAAATTACACGTAGATAGGTACTCGTTACATAAACTTACAAGAGCACTCATCGATATCAACTGAAAAACTAAAACATGAAATTTACCTTTATACCTTTGTGTACATACTTACATATACATTTTAAGAACCTATTCGAGTTTGCGTACACAAATAGAGATTGATAACTACCTATCATATTGTTTTTGTTGCAAGACCTACTTGAGATTCCGTTATATACATTTTGTGAGAGGAACTCATTGTATGGAGCAATTTTATTTCGTACTTAAGCCACTCTCAATTAATTATGCGTTTTATACCAGTACTGTAACCCTGTACAGTGCGAAACAGCGATCATACTGGTATAACATTAAATAGCCTCTACAAAGTACCAGTATGTATTTACAAAAAAAAAGAATAAACATTATATATACATATTAAAAAAAAACTAATCTACATTTTCAAAAGGTAGCGTACCCAAAATGCTGGCTGCATTTCCCCGTTGAATAGCTAGACTAATCTTTTGGGCAAAGTACAAGCCAGCATTTTGGTCACGCGAAGCCTGTTTCAAACGCCCCGACAGATCTTGGTAGAGGTCAAGTGCGCTCTGACCCCACGGCCCAAGAGTTTCTACCCCAAACGGTGCAAATAAATAGCCCTTGTCTAACTTAGAATATTTGCGCTGTTTGAGGAGCTCTGCAGATGAAGCAGCACCGCCAGCCTGTTTGGAAGATGTTTCAAGATGGGAGGGCGCCAATGTGTCGACACAAGTTGCATCCCACACCAGCGGCCGACCCAAATTCCAGGGAATAAGCGTCATCCCATCTGGTCTTTTGCCGTCGTCGCGAAACAAACCATTCGGCTCTAAAATTGCTGCGACGTTTGCAGTGACAAATGCCCGACGAATGACGTCATTCAGCGTACTATGGCGAGCAATGCGTCCTGCGCTCTTTGCACAGGAGAGACCGTGGTGACCGAGGCTATCAACCCTCTCTCCGCAGTTGCATCTATGGGGCACGACGCAAGGTGATCCAATGCGCAAAGATGTGGCTAGCCGGAAGGTCTGATTATCCAGAAGGTTGCCAACATTGGTGGACGGCAGAACTTGCAACCAAAGACCCGACTCCCAGCGAGAAGCGGCATGAAGACGGGCGCGCTCTGTGACTGAGCTGGACGTATTTATTTATTTATTTATTTATTTAATAGCCTCTTAGATTTAAATAATATTTTCAAGTACTAACATAAAAATTGGTTTTTTATTGCTTAATCTAAGTCCATCTACCCTCAACAAATTCAGCATTATCCGTGCAATATCGGCTATCCCTTGAAATAGCTAAAACATAACAAATAGCGTCATAATCCCGGCGAGTAGATGCGGCAGAGGACGAGTCGAATTGAATCATCTCGTAGGAGATTACATCAAAACGGTCTCACCTACAGCGAGCTCGGCCGAACAAAAAGTCCCCGGTGCGAGCGCTGCCATCTCGCGCGTTGCTAGGCGACCGCGCGATCAATACAGCCTCCGCCGGGCCACCTAATTACCCCTCCCCCCGGGGGAGCAGCGCCCCCTGCCGCCCCCCGCCCTCCGCCCCCGCCCGAGGAACTTCTCCCGCCCAACCGCACCGCTGTCGGATTTAAATATCGAATGATAGAATTCAAATTCAAAATATTTTTCGCTTTGTGCGAATGTTTGCTTTGACAGCGCTTTTTATTATACAACCTCTTTTTGTGTTTCGTACTTTTACTTTAATAAGAATTTGATTAACAAGCACCCATTGAAATGAGTTAACTTTTGATCAGAAGCTTACTTTTAGGTTGGATAACACGTACAATGGTATGATGCGTTCTTAAAACATCAGATATCGTAGCTATCTGCAAAAAGTTCGCCATTACTAGATTGATGTTGGGGATCCATCCGTCCATTTGGTAATATCGCTTATCCCTCGGTTCTAGGCTGGATCCATCATACAGAATGTATACAGGTAGGTAGGTATAGCAGATACGTGGAGACAAACGCGTGACGGATTCCTGAGGGTATAACGCAGGCTGAACACTTAGGAATATTGGAATATGGAACGACTTTTATAAAACCTTACGCTAGTTCAGAAAGTCCAATGCTTCTAGATTATATTGCAAACATACCTACAAAGTTAGTAATTTAAAAAAAAACTTAGTATTAAGTAGGTAGGTAGGTACTTCTGTTAATATAATATGGTATTGTACAAATTTACACACTTGACAATTTTTTTTTCTTTTTAACTTGAACGGGTTTGCACTTTACAATACCAAAGTTTACCTGATAGCAAGTAAGGCTATGGCCTAAGATGGAGCAATTAAATTTCTTTTGATGTTGACTATAAATTTTAATCGAATTCAAATGTGCTTATAATTTATTTAGTACATTAATACTAACATTTGGCACATCATGATGAAAAAAAGAACGTTTCATTACTTTGCGGCTCGATAAATTTTTAGTTGGGAATACCAGTCTTTTTTAAGTACCTGCGCATACAAACAATTGGTGTTTTTATTTTACAAATTTTCCCTTCGAAGATTATTATTACCAATGGTATATGTATATGGGGCATATGTACTGAACTTTAGTACATCTGTAACTGGAACACAAGAAAGAAATCAGAATTCTTGCAAAAGTTTTTCCAATTACAGCTCCTTTAAAAACTAAAAATGTTGCAGCGCAGCATTGCAGTTTCATTTAGTTTACGTCGTGTGAAAAACGTTGAAAGTAATTAAATTGAAATCAGCAATTTCATCTTTCGCGAACAAAAAGGTCCAAGTCAGCGTTTCTTCTATCTGCTGCACTAGTTCTAATTAAATCTACGAACGGACTTATTTTGTTGTTACTTGGGAATGCACTCAAAGGTCTAGCCTTTATAAAGAAGGAGATTGCTTTGAGTGTCCATTTCGTTTGAGGAGTTCCTTCTAGCAGTGGACTGACTTTGTTATTGAAAAACTTATGCGGACTTTGAAATATGATTCTTGGACTAGAATGTTGTAAAAAGGTGAAATAATGCAGCGTGAGGTTTTATTTTTTCACATCACAATATTTTAAATGGTTGTAACTTAATTAGAAAGGAAACAAAGAGAAAGAAAGAAAAAAAATATTTATTGTGACAGATTTAACAGAAGAACACACAGGAGTAAAAACATAAAAAACAAACATAAAATCTGCCACAACACAGCCCCAACTCAGCATAATGCTGGTTGTATGGAAGCAACCAGCGCTGGTCTTAATTGGCCTTGGTATTAATTAGAGTTATTATTTACGTGACACATTCATATTATGGTTGTAAACAATTTTTATCTGTTTGGTTTTCGGTTATATGTATACTCTTATCTATGTTTTTAATTTTTGGTTGGCTCTCGGTTTTCCTGTTTTTGCAAATACTCCGTTAAGCGGATAAGCAATTATCGGAATGACTGGTAATTTATATTATTCGGTGTACGGTTAAACTATTTCAAATCTCATACAACGATTTGCTTTGTATTTCTTAAAGCAAAAAAAAAACATTTTTGAAATACAATACTCCATATTGTAACGCCCCGTATCAGATACAATTATCCCACTAAACTGTATCGGTTACGATAAAGTGCTGCGTATGATATCTCCCCTCCCTAACTCCGGCATTCATATGCGAATGTGTTTCCGATATACAACGACTTCATATACAATAGACGTCTTAATATGACGAAATGTCGGATAACTTATCCGACATTATAAAATGCGGTTAATAATCTGCCAAATTAGGGTAATCGGGCGAGCTAACTCCATAAATTTAACATATATAAATAAATAAATTTTCTTTCAGAAGGCGGCTTCAACTAAGGCTACTCACGAGTAGTTACGAATATATGCGTCATTGGTAATAGTTACATCAATCTGTGTCTGAAATTTGTGACTGGATGCTAATTGTTCTGCTAAAAGCCTTTCATACACGGAACGATTTGTAAATGGTACAAGCAAAGTCAGACGTTGAATTAAGCTGAGTTTTTACCGGCTACACTTTGTTTTACCATAGAACTTTGGATATCTTATAGTCCAAATAACAGGTAAAAGTACCGATACTGGATAGATAAAGGTCGATTTTCTTTGTCAAATCTAGCTAATAGAAATAAAATGAATTTAAGTGGTTAGGTATCTATGGGTTGTATTGTCTTTTCCGGTATCCATTGACGCGGGAACTAGTGATGTCCCCCGGCTTGCGTCACTTGCTGGATCGAGGACACGAGAGATGTCTCATAAAAATATTTCAAATTGTGTGCTATATACTACTACTAAAGTTTTTATGGATTAAAAATAAAGGCTATTCTGAAATAAAACATGTACTTGGATATGACTATTAGTTTTTGAATATCATTATTAAGATTGAAGCGATGGTTTTTTATATACATAGGTCAAGCGTTTCTGAATCTGTATGTAAATGTTGTAATTTGATCCGACGATAAAAATATTACTTCAGATAGGTACGCAATTTGTTCTTATCATTTGGTCAAATCCGGCGAAACTTTAAGACAATATCATTATATTGGTCATGTAGCAGAAATATTCTAGCATCAGTATTATTTTACCATTCTAACATTAGTAATAACACCGTCAGCAATAACTAAAACATAAAATTCTGTGTACTTCAGACTCAGAGAATGCTGCATCGCAGGGTGTTCACATAACGTGCGGCTGTAAACCCAACTTCATTATAGCTTCAGCCACGGCCACATACAGGGTTAGTTGTAGATAAGAACTAAGAAAGTCTGGGTACCAACCTAAAGAACTACCTATATTTAAAATTGTCAAAATACTTGACACCCAATCAAACAATTCCGTGTAAGTATTGTGGGTTAGTTGAAAAACCTTGAACTGAAAATTAGGTCAGTTTAATGTACTTTTTTATAACTATTGTTCTATGTAGGTACCTACTTCTATTTATTTAAGAAAAGGAAGCGGTTCCATCTAAAAAGTTTTTTAAAAGTGTTCCTGAAACTATAATAGCTTTGATATTAAAAAATATTAGGTACAATTCACACTTATAATTTTTAATGCAACATGACTTTATAAGCTTCTTTTAAAATTTTGATTAAATTCTTTCATTAGTTAGCAGTAACCCTGTGTACTTGAGCACGTCATATCGCTTGAACTACGTCTGTGAGATCGCCTCGAGAATTCTCTTTCGTTTGTCACCTGCCACGGCGCGGGCGCTGTCTTGGGATACGATTTATCACCGCTTATCGTTCTTGATGACACATTCATAGAAATAATACCTAATATTAACGTTGAAGGGTACAACATACTGATGTGCTTGCTTAGGTACCCATGGAAATTGATCCATTTAAACAAACATATGGATCAAATTGAAAATTGTTTAAAAGAGTCGATAAAAATAGATTTTGGTTGTAGGTAAGAATATAGTATATGAACTTTATTACCGCATGAACCCGTTTAAAAGTATTTTCCAATAGAATTGGTGTTAGACTCCTCTTAAAATTGATTTTGGTACAGAAAATTTGGTAAGTAGATAGAAAAAAAAAACAAAGTATTTTTGGAGGCATTCATTACTGTCCTGTGTCCGACTTTCAATATTTTATAATTATGTCATTGCTACAATTGTTTAGTATCGTTGTACAAAACAGTGTAATTTTCCTTAACTTTTTACCTACTTTCTGAGGACTATTCCAATTATAACTATAACAAGTAAATATTATAAAAATAACATCCAACAAAACACATAGAAATAAAAAGTAAATGGAGTCCGGCAGTTCCATAAACACTACTTACATAGTTGGCCACCATCTGGGATCCCATTTAGCGTAGTATCAGGACTGCGAGTGACGTCTCACTCTGTAGAGGGCCGAGGAAATAAGCTTTTACGACTACCTTACACGAGCTTTCAGAGAACATACTGGGCTAACAGTTTGGTAACAATTAAAAAAAATAAGGATGGCTTTAGAGTGAGTACCTATGTACAATCAATTTCAATTACTTATATTTTAAGGCTTGAAAATACACAGAAAAATACCTTTACTTTTTTTAGAAATGGCTATTTGGTTTCAATTCGGTAATGACGAAATCGTTATAAACCTACATGAAAAATAACCAATAATGAATCGAATTCACTTATATTACAATTTAGCTGTCAGTTGTACCTGTATAAGCTTTTACTGCTTATGTGATCGCTAACTTTCTACATATTTCGATATTCGTGTGAAACCGAGACAAGGAAAGAAACTGGATATTATTTGAGCGACATTGTGACGTGTATGTTTACGGCGCATATATCTCTCGCAGGGAATTGAGGCTGATATTAAAGAAAAATGCCAGCAGTTTCGTTGAGGCGAGGAGATAACCGCAATTCAAATGAAAGTGCTTTCCAGCGCTTGGCGCGGGGACGCGGCGGGAATGCGAGGCGCGCTTTGTGCCGCCTCCTCCTGCCTGCCTCTCGCATACTGCCTGCCTGCTACCTCACCAACTATGCCCTGCTTCCTTCACTCAACCACACTCCGCCGACACTTTCACAAAATTATTTCACTTCCACCGACGCCTGCTATAAAAGTAACGGCACGAAATCATAACGAGTTTCAAAACTCGCCGCTATAAGTTAAAAAAGTGGTAAAAGTTAGCGCTGAATATGCAAATACTTTGGAAGCGTTGTGAATTAAACTGTTTTCAAAAGTTGAGCAGGTGCCAATAACCGTTCTTGCGTCGGGTGCGATAAAGAAATGCATTTTTAACTGGCCATTCTATTGCACTGTTTGCCAACTGCATACCATTACCATTGCTATTATGCAACGCGCAAATTGAATAGGTGTAGTACTGTACCTACCTTACATTTACTTGTTTTATTTCACGGGTGCAAGCACCCGACTGAAAGTCCCTCGTGGGTGCAGCTGAAAATTTCTCGTAGGTAACTAAACGAAGCCTAACAAACCAGCGGAAACCCGGACGTCGCAAATTCATTTCAGTGCCTTTGAGTGCGAATGAAAAGTCGGGCTTTCAATTCATGGAGTCGGAGTCCGTAATAGAGTGTAACATAAATAAAAAGCGCCAGTTCTTGTTAGTACGTCCTTACGTCCCTCGCAGAGGGCGGCGGGAGGGATGCTTTCAGTTCCTTTGAGGACCAAACGCTGATATAATTGGATTGGCTCCGCATTTCTAAGCAAACAGCGTTCTCAGTTTTGAGCGTCGGTTAATGGAATACGAGTACTTTGTTTGTTCACTCCGCCCAGCAGAGCACAGGATGCGCTGTAAACACTGCCGTGTGCCCTAGGTACCGCTCCGCCTAGATCTCTGTGGACTGCGGTCTACAGACGCAAAGCGCAAACACAAATACACAGCGCAGAGGTGCTCCGTGCACCGCTCATGAGCTAAACCAAACATGGACTTTTATAGACGCTCTTCAAATATTTACTGAAGCAAATTAATTTACCTGCGTAATAAATAAACAAAGTATTTTCTCATATTATTCCAAGCAATCGTATAAGTGTATTTATCATGTATACGAAAGTTCTGCATACTCGGAAAGTAAATACTAGTAGTGTAGATAGATCCAATGTTAATTGCCTCGTAAGGGTACACACCAGGAGCCAGCAGCAATGAATGTTATCATAATTGATGAAGAGGATTATTAAATATACGCGTATACTTTAAGAGCCATGAAACTTTGCACTACGCTAGTTGGTAAAGTTGGAGTGGTATAGAGGCGTGTAAGTTAGTCCCCAGGACGTAGTATAAAAGGCATCGGCTCGTAGTTTCGTATACGTTATCGCCCGTCCTTTGTGCCAAAAGTTTTCTATCGAGTCGCGACGTGCCAAAACTTCGTGTAGCTATCGCCTACTCGAAATACTGCCATCGATAAGCTTTGGCAGTGGAGCGGATCCGCACAGCTTGGGGATATTTCTATGCATTCCAAATAGGCTTTACGGAGTTTAGGGGGCTGTTGTTGCCAGCTACGCCCGCTTCCACGTTATAAAGGTATCAAGTCAAACCAAATACATTTTCAGTTTGAATAAGTTTCCTTTGCTGTCCCAGATATTCGTATTTTTGCTTGTTATTTGGATTATAAATGATATTAGTGTCCTAAAAAAATACACAATTGCAAATTACAAATCTTACAAATTAGTTTAAACTAGAAATGGTAAATCGGAGACTAATACGCTCATGTATTAAATCCGTTTAAAATATGTTAATTTATAATTGACATACCTAGGTACTTTATCACAATTTACGATTGGCTCTACGAAATCAAGAAGGCGTTTTCGGTGTTCAAATAATTCTCCCTCATTCCCTTTAAAATCTCTTTAATTCTTTGGATTACATTTTTAAGCCGAAGTATCGTTTAAGGTCGATGGAATAATGAACCTCTCTTCGTTTAATTAATTTAATCTTGAGAGTAATTAAACAATGTAGAATAAACATATTTTTCATTCTCCTCTTAAAAAAACTTGAGAAAAACGGAGGGGAAGCTCGAATTTCTGTTCTGTTTTTATAATCTTGTAGTATTTAAAAATGTGCCTTCTCTCGAAATTCAAAATCACGATATCAATTTTATACTCATTACATTCTCTCGTTTTAAACTTGTGGCACTAAGATCAATATTCATTAGATTAGATTTCATAAGGTTTTTTTGTTTCACTGTATAATATTAATATTTTTTTCTCTGCTAATTGCTAAAGCTGCACTAAGGTTTTTCTTGGTAATTTATTTGGAAATGAGAGAAAATATGCTCTCATAAATAAGTTTACAAATTTATATTAATTTTGCAAATAAAATGCATTTTTTAAATTGTTATTTGTTATGTACATGAAAAATATAGGTAGTCATAATTACGAACGACACATGTCGTAGTTTGGGTAAACTAATCTACGCAATAAAATACAAGGTTAAAATCAAATAAGTATGTAACTTTATCCAATAAGTACAATTCTTAGGAATTAACTATTAAAATAAATCTCAATAAAAAAAAACATAGTTTGGCATACGTTTTAAACTAACATTTGTTTACAAACTTTTTAAAATTTCTTCAATTCCAACAACATTCATTTATAAATGAGTTTTAAATAAGTAAATAAAACATTTTGTAACTCTAATTCACATTATAAATAAGGAGATCAAAATACAATCAGGTAGCCGTCAATGACGTTAAGCACGGAATTCTGTTGTTTTTTTACAAATCGACTATAGAAAAATAGTAAGGTACATTTTTAGAAAATTTCAAACAATTTTATAAATTAACTACTGGTAACCATTTTAGGTATAGAAAAGCCTTTCCCACTAATATCACCAATCACCATTATTCTTATCACAAATTGTCTCTTCCGTTTTTGGGACGTAATTTTAACTTATAAGTAGTTTAGCACTTTTAAGTGCGAATAAATTTAAATTGATGTCTTATTTTTATAGAATTTTAAGATGCTTATGAATTTGAGGCATGTTTGTGTTTCGTTTCTGTTTGAATCTCTCGACAGACATACCACACAAAAGTATACAATTATTTAAAATTCTGCGACTTGAATAACACGTTAAATGAAACTTTTTTTGCCGTACTATTTAATCGAAATATTAAAAATACGTTATCAACTATACAAATTGCAATTTGGGACGATTAAAATAATTTCTTGTGTCCGTCAATAATTACTTCCAATAGATACAATATAATCACATTTAGTTTTTATAATTTGACTAAATCTTTTAGTTTTAGTTAGGATGACAGCAACAAAACAATAAGTAACTATTATACACGGAAAATATGCAAATTTGATATTTGGATAAATGAATTGACTGTTGCAAAAACTGCGGTTATAAAAAACCAGTTCCCAAATCTATAGGCGCAGTATTTGAAGTAAGTAGATATGCTCCGTAAAGTAGGTACACCATATATCACAGCCCTCACTAAAAATATATAACTTTAACGTATTCAAATATATAGGATTTCCTGGATGATCGCAAGATGTATAGGTCTCCTCCTCCCTCTTCCACCTTCTTAGGCTTCTTGGGTGGAAGAGAACAATATTAGGGCATTGAAACGAAGCAATGAAGCTTGCCCAGGATTATGTAAGTACATTGGCATGCTACATGCAGGGCCGTTTTGAATGATCCCGGTCATCGTCTAAATATATTTCCAAATTAAGTCGTGAATTTAAAATGAGTGGAATAATTTAATCCTAGCCTAACATTATTCGTAGTATTTGCTAGAGCCGAACTCGACAAACTTATCATAAAACTCATTCAGACATTTTCCACGACTAATGTCCAACCTCGAAAAAATGTAAATTTTTAAAGCGAACGTGAGAGTTATTTTGTTACGTATTTGAGTCGCGTGTATCTTGAGCATCGTTATATTTAATACGAATTATTTTAAAATTAACAATACGAATACATGTGCGTGAGTCGCCCTCGGGTTGCACTCACACACGCTCATATGCGGAGGCTCTCTCGGGTGCGCGCGCACTACAGCTAGTGGTCGGCACCAGCGGCGGACTATCATCACGAGAACTGGCACATGAAGTGGTAGAACTGGTCGAAGTTGACGGGCTCGAGGCCGTCGTGCTCGGCGCGCTCCAGCAGCTCGGGGTTGCGCTTGAGGAAGTTGCGCACCCAGTCCTCGCCCGCCATGCGACTGTTCACGTCGAAGGGGTGGTGCAGGCGGTGGTCCTCCGCGTACTGGAAGGCCAGCTCGCGGATGTCGCGCCGCGAGACGCCCATGAAGTACTTCTCCATGCTCTTGATGTAGCCGACGAGGTCCTTCTCTTGGTCGTCAGTGAAGACGCGGCGGTAGTGGCCCATGAGCGGCTTGCTGGCGTCGTCGGGCGTCTGGTAGCGCACCTTGCTGGCGCGCCGCTGCAGCGTGGAGCGCGGGATGTGGAAGGTGCGCGCGGCCAGCTTGTACCCCATCTTGCCCGACACCACGGCGGCCACTGCGCGCGCCATGTCCTCCTCGCTCCAAGACTGCCTCCCGCTCATTCTCTCGTATCTGCGTACCATCTCTGCAATACAACAAAACACCGTGTTACACGCGCCATATTCACAAGCACTGTTCCGGGACTGTTGTTCCGGATGAATATCCTGGAGTGACCAGGGAGCGCGTACCGAGCATGATGAGGTGATTTCGGGAGCGCGAGTTGAATTTATTAAATCGAATAGTTGTTTTGTGATCGGCCAGTTAATTTGAATAAGGTAGGCCGAGTCCGCGGCGAGTCTGACACGTCGGTTGCTCGGCGAAGGGTAACCGCAGCCTTACCGGTTCTTTGGACCACGATCAATGCCAACTCGAGGTGAAAAAAATATCTCTAAAGACGTTCTAGAAGGCAGTCATAAATAGGTACAATAAATGAATACCCTTGGACGGAGGTAACCGTCATGTGGGAAATTGCACAAACAAATCAAGACAACGAGGTATGCCTACAATATTGCAAGTTTGTAAACCGATCGAGATTACCATACAATGCGCACTTTATAACAAGCATTAATTGGATAATTAACAGAGATAAGATTTCAATTAGTATAAAATAAGGACCATATGCGTCATTTATTGTTTACAATAAATCAAAACTATTACTAACTAGCATACAATTGTTTAATGAGTGGTTTCGAGCGAGACCTTGAACAAGTTCTGAATAAGGTGAAAAGTGGACCCCGTACAAGTACACCGTACGTGTCACTTTCCATTTCGATATTACGCCGTCAAGAAACATCGCAGTTACGAGACTTTACAGTTAAATTAAAACGTGTACCGCGATAATAGGTAAAGCAATAAAATACCTTGAGGGGGAGTTAAGATGTACATGTTAGAAGCGCGCCTCTCCGAGTATCATGGTAGGTATTCCGAGTACGTAAGGTCGCCTTGCCGCTTCTGGTGTTAAGGTCGTATTTACATAGTACGTGTACACGATGTTGAAACAGAGTATTCTGGACAAATAAGCGGCGGCGGAGGTGTGGGCCCGAGTATATCGCGGTGTCATTGCCGGGAGGCTCCGGCGCGGCGCGGCGCTGCCCGCGTGCGGCTGATAGCGCACACAACCGCGATAATACGTATGGCGTGTTTCACAGTATCTCTGGAAACGAGGCCCCTTGCTCGCATCGCGCGCATTGTTTCCTCCGCTCGCGGTCGTTCAATTCGATGCTATTCTACATCGTTACTCGACCTAAATGAGCGAAACCATCCAATAGTCATTTAAGAGTCGATTTGACGACCTCAAAACGGGAAATACCTCTCGAGAGCGGCCGACCGTCCTTGAATGACCGCGTCATGTTTTTTATCAGTCAAAAAAGAAATACGTCGTCAGCGGTCAGCTGTTTGTGTTAATTCCACCGCGCGTCTATCAACAGGCCTCCGTATTATGTTACTCGTTACTACGCGACTTCCTCGCATCCCACGACAACGACCGCTCCGTTTATACGAGAATAGACCCTTCTGCGGCGGACGGTAGAGCGATGGATATCGTTACAGTGCCGATACGACGTTTCGATACGAAAGCAGAAAATCATGTGGTAGCGGGGCGAATACGGCGCGAGTCGAGGTTACTCTGACGCGTGACTTGCAAGGTCTTCGCTGCATTGCACGATGCGCCAAGGTTGGTTCGCTTCTCCGTACCGATGTAATGGCTTATCAATTAGCAAAATCACAAATAAAAAATACATCAAACAAGTGACCATCGCAATTCGAATGACACTCGTGCAGGCGATTCCCTCGGCGCATTGGCACAAGTGAAATCTGCATCGGACGTGGTGCATCGATGCAATTAGACAACAATAGCTTTCGTCACTTGCATAGCATGCGCGGTGGCGGCAGGCGTGCGGGTACTCACCGTGGGGTGTGTGCGGGCGCGCGGCGGCGAGCTGTGCGTGCGGCTGCGGCGGGCTGGCGTGGTGGCGTGCGGCCCGGCTGACGGCGCGCGCGACACTGGCGCGGGGCCCGTCTTGCCCCGCTGCCGGCCCTGGCGCGTGACGTCACCACCACCAGGGCCCGACTGCGCCGACTATTTTTATCCTCCACTAATTATCTTGATCCTGCCTTTGTTCGACCGTCGCCACCGGCGAGGATACCTGGGTTTTATATATACGCACTAGGCGAGAATGTCTCGCAGGGTAATTAAATTAAGTACATTCTGCGTCATTAGAGCGAGTCGTCAGATTGTCGTCATGTCTACGTCGTGAATGCTCCTATGAGTCATTGCACTCGAAATTACACGACATTGTTCAAGTGCATTGTGACTGGTAAATATACAACATGTACTCAATCTAATTAGAACCAAATCTAAAAGGCGCCTATAACGCTCATTCAACAACTATACAGATAGCATAGATAGCAGATTCGCGACAACTCACTAAGAATTTTCCATATATGCTCCTTTGTTCCAATCTTTGTCACACGAGTACCTACACACATACTATTACATACCCAAAGGATTCTTGTCTCACTTATAATACCTATTCCAGTGCTCTCAATAATATACCATGATAATCTAGATTGCCTACCAGGACAGAAAACTAAATATTTTACAAATTTATTTTCCATTATATGGAGAAACGCTTATAATATTCTTAAAAAACCTAATCCCTATATGTAAATACTGTAATCATCAGCAATTTTCTCCAAATTCCAATGTTGTTTTATTATAGACACAGGTACATTCCTCTTTTCCATTTAAACCATTTTCCCTGGCAATATAGGTACGTGCCGGGTCGTGTTATTACCCAGCTCAATATAGGTACGTGCCGGGTCGTGTTATTACCCAGCTCAATATAGGTACGTGCCGGGTCGTGCTATTACCCAGCTCAATATAGGTACGTGCCGGGTCGTGTTATTACCCAGCTCAATATAGGTACGTGCCGGGTCGTGTTATTACCCAGCTCAATATAGGTACGTGCCGGGTCGTGCTATTACCCAGCTCAATATAGGTACGTGCCGGGTCGTGTTATTACCCAGCTCAATATAGGTACGTGCCGGGTCGTGTTATTACCCAGCTCAATATAGGTACGTGCCGGGTCGTGCTATTACCCAGCTCAATATAGGTACGTGCCGGGTCGTGTTATTACCCAGCTCAATATAGGTACGTGCCGGGTCGTGTTATTACCCAGCTCAATATAGGTACGTGCCGGGTCGTGCTATTACCCAGCTCAATATAGGTACGTGCCGGGTCGTGTTATTACCCAGCTCAATATAGGTACGTGCCGGGTCGTGTTATTACCCAGCTCAATATAGGTACGTGCCGGGTCGTGTTATTACCCAGCTCAATATAGGTACGTGCCGGGTCGTGTTATTACCCAGCTCAATATAGGTACGTGCCGGGTCGTGTTATTACCCAGCTCAATATAGGTACGTGCCGGGTCGTGTTATTACCCAGCTCAATATAGGTACGTGCCGGGTCGTGTTATTACCCAGCTCAATATACCAGACTATATACATTAATATCAACGTCATTTTCCTCTTGTCTCACTCTCAAGTACTAGTGGAAAGATAAACGAGCACGCTTAGTAAATATGTACCGTTACTTGCCTTATATCGACGTTTGTTACCTATGTAGGTATATCATTCTGTTGTCACCTTATCTATAAAGCAGCTTGATCAATCTTTAAACAATGAGTTAGTTGATCTCATAAACCAGATAAAATATACGACGTATAACATATAGCGCATCATCATCATCATCGGCAGGTTTTTTGTTATATCGTAGCTAGTGTATGAAAAAGATGCATAATATGCAGATTTATAAAGAGTACATCCGACCATGACTTCTTGATTTTTGACGTAAGCCACCTCGCGCCAATGACATACTTACTAACTTTCTGGGTTACAGATTAGCTGACACAATACTCATTACTCAGGCTAAAGTTAGCGCCACTTTTTTTATACATACTTACTTATTTATTAGATTAGTGATAAATAGGCAAGCGAGCCGCTTGATGGTAGCAGCCATAGTCTATGAACAATTGCATCACCAGAGGTCGCGCGCAGAGTTTTTACATGTTAATTTGACAGCTGTCAGTTGAAAGCGATTCTCCCTAGGGATGAAAAGTATTACTTTCAACCCGCTCCTCAGGCAACTTCAGACCTACTTTCAGAGTATGAGTAATGAAAAAGTTTTTTTTGCGTCAGTGCCCTACAAGTACAAATGTGTTCTTGTGATAGTTTATACTAATTATCTGTAACAATTACTAACACTCTCTACGACTAGATGTTGTATTTTCTTCCCTGCAGAATTACCCATTCATCGGTTGAGTTTCCGGGACAGGCATACGCACTATCATGATGAACGCCCAGTCTACGGATGACACATATATTATCCTCGGATGTACATATTTTTAATAACTACAACATATTGCGATAGCATACATATAGGTACACGTATGTGTATGTACAACGTACTTAATTTATATTTTTACCACTCCGTCTTGTTTGTTTGGGCAATCTGCCAAGAGTATTGACATCTACGGAGTAGAGTTTTTCAGCACACAATAGTGAATTGTCCAGACGATGTATAGCAATTTAGTCAGACAAAACATCAATGAAACTTTGGTTTTTGTATATCTACAAAAACCAAAGTTTATTTTTTAGTTTGCTATCGCGTAATTATTTAAGGAAATAAATAAAAAATAAATAAATCGTCATCATTGACCTAGTAGGTATAGTACTAATGGATACCTGCGACTTCGCTTGCATTATTTCAGAATAAAAAATGGCCTATGACACTCCTAAAATCTCATACTACCTGTATACCTAAAATCATGATGATTCGTTCGGCCGTTTTTGCGTGATGAGCGTTTAAATAAACAGATAAACAGACAAAATATCTAGAAATGGTTGGAAGGTGTTGAAATGGTGTGGAATTGATAGCAAACATTAATTCGAAATATCTCCAAACATTTTTTTAATATTTTCAATGTTCAGACTTTCGACCCTTCTCAGCTTTATTGTATGTAGGTATGTATGTATGTAGATATAGAATAATGTAAGATGTAGATTTTCCATCCACGATAAGTTTTATTTACTACAAAAGCTACATATCCACCTATTTAATACACTTTGTTTCTAAATCAACCTATTTCTGAAGATAATACTTACTTACTAGGTAGTACTACCACCTCTAGCAGGCGCCAGTTCCTCTCCACCTCAAAAATTCAGCGTGAATTGCATCGTACAATTGTACATTCGCTCTCATTAAGTTCGCCTTTAACAGAATGTTGTGTTTATTACACTTTGGCCGGATAGTTGAATTCCGGCCAAAAAGCAACAAAGGCGAAATTGGCCAGAGATAAAACTGTGGGCAGCATTTAAATGAGTCATCCCGGTCCTCGGTCGGTTTGTGCTAAATGGGACAAAGTTCGCATAACGCGGGGCGATGTGGGCAAAGAGACTTGCGTCACCACTTACGTTTATTTGTCGCTGGTGTAAAATTCTGGCTGTAAACAAGGTGATGTGACGGCTAGACGACGCTGGTCCCACGGCACCAACGCACATCAAACGTTTTATGTTGATACTCGACTCAAATTATAGCTACGAGGTATATCGGACTTGTAGGTACAATCTGTTGAATCTAATCAATGTATCTATTGTTTAATTACCATATCAGTGTTGTTGAGTTGTGATACTCAGTCCACAAAAGTTTTTCAGTGGTTAATATGTAATGGTTCTTTGTCATGGTGGTTGCTTGGCTTAGATGCATTTTACCCGACAGTGAAGAACTCAAATCTATACTAATATTATAACGCTGAAGAGTTTGTTTGTTTGAACGCGCTAATCTCAGGAACTACTGGTGCGAATTGAAAAATTATTTTTGTGTTGAATAGACCATTTATCGAGGAAGGCTTTAGGCTAAATTACATCACGCTGCAACTAATAGGATCGAAGAAACAATGGAAAATGTGGAAATGTGGTTTGCAATATTTATATATCAATAGTAATCTCCTAATAAGTCTGGTTCTTCGTGGTTTTTATTAGTGCGCCGTCGCGATGATAAGACATTTAAGTATATGAGATATCGTTATATCCGTCCACGGTCAAATTGGACATATTATGGATCATACAAACCTCTAATTCGTATAATAGACCTTCATTCAAGTACTTACCATATTTGTAAACGGACCACAACTTGACCATATACTAGATACCTTTTGGGATAGTCATTTGGCTTTGGGCACGTGATTTTTTTGCTATATATAGTAGTCTTTCACGTTGTAATGGCTGATACGATTAGTTTTTTTTATGTAGATGGATAAGACACGTAAATAATTAAATATGGTTTATCATCATCATCATCAGTTTACAGCTCGTGCGACGGTGAGATACCCAGGCGAATTATCTGTTATCGTTTAATTCACACGTCCATGTCATGCAAGCTAAGTAAATGAAAGTTGTATCAATAGCCATATTACAGATGCATACATTATATCCATAGACTGTTCCTTACCCTGTTCACTGCCATATATACTCGTACTAGTACCATGATGTCGACATGACATTGAGAGGTTCGTTTTTCCTCGTGTAGTTTGGTTTGGTAGCCTCATCTCTGGCGCCGATAAGATACATGTGATAGATAGCGCTATCGTTCGCAATCTTTCATTGTTGAATGTATTGTTTCAGGTTTCGTCCAAACGATGTAGAATAAATCATAGCCCATATATCTACGTAACCTAGTTGTACTAAAAACAAGTTTCCTATATAAAAAAATTATGTATGTTTAGTTGTTCAACTTATAGGTACATATTTTAAAAGACTTCCAAGAAAAATGTTCTCAATTCGACTGACTGTTTTCTTTATTGGCGAAATTAATCACATATTCCTTACTACCAAAATGTTGAATTTGTCTTACATCTTACCAAAAACATACTAGCTACTTGTATGTACATACTTATTTATTAAAAGTGGCTTGCGGTATATAAAAATTAGTTAACCTACATTTCCTTCTCTGAATCTCATGAATTGAAAATCTGGAAAACTCGGAGCAAATTCTAACAGTATGATCGTATCTATAGAGAAATTTCATTGAGTCAACAAATGACTTTGAAATGAAGAAAGTGTTATTTTTCTGTATTGTCTATAACTATAAATAAATATTCCGGGACATTGCACACAGCGCCATCTAGTCCCACACTAAGCAAACTCTTGTGTCGTGGGTACTAAGTAACGGATATAATACTTATATACTTTTCTTTTGTAAATAAATACTTATTATACATACAAACGACCAGACTCAACACAAGTAATTACATATTTTTTTAAAGTACATAAATACTTGTGTCATGCGGGAATCGAACCCGCGACCCCTAGATTAGAAGGCAGAGCCACTACCAACAAGCCAACAGGCCAGTCAACTAAGCCAGGAGCGTGAAAATTTCAGTTATAAAGGAGGCTGACTTACCGGTACAGGTTTGATTATTCAGACTTCAAGGCTGGCAACTTAGGACATGTTCTTATGTTAAACTTGAAAGATTGATAGGTTCTTAGGAGTAAACGTATAAATAAATTAAATTCTTTATTCATTTAATAAAATCATTTGGTATTATTTTTTATAATAGATACAAATCAACGATCAATAAACTTTTCACTTTACTGTAAACATTGTAAATGTCCTTAATACCTTAAAAAGTGTTATTAATTGTAATTCACAACTGTTCGAGTCCGTAACAGCATGACGCTGCTGGCTATGTTGTCAAGGTAAGGCAATAATGAAACCGACATACGGAAGTATCCAGTTTTACGATATTTTCTCGTGTTCTCGTGATTGCCGCGACTTGATTTATATTTTACAAATATCTTTAAAGTAATATATTATGTTGAGGGTTTTATTAATGGATAATTGAGAAGACTTACGTCATTCTTTATGCAAAAGAAAATTACTTCTGAAACAGTCCAGTTGTCCAAAATATAAAGATTCAATTCTTGACAGTTAGTAATATTATCTACCTATATGTGACAGGCTTTTGGATTCCTAATGCATTTTTAATACTAAGTAGGTATATAGATTTTAGTTTTGCTACCATGTTATAGTAAAATAGAACCGTGATAAATGTGTAAAAGATAAATTAAGTTTACTCTGGTCACGTTCGAAACGTGACTATTTTGATTTTGAAACCGCGGACTGGAGGTTTGCAATGATTTTCAAACATATGGGTTGATTATTTTAACAATCTAAACCAAATAGTTTTTCATATCATGTTGCTAGCTAACTTAATTATCCTTTTTAGTACCATTACCTACCTGCCCAAACCAAGTACACAATATTTAATTTAGTAAACATTGAATTGTGGAGCGAGAGGATCGTCCACTGGTACCCACGAGACAGCGCTAGGACAAGGGGACAACAAAAGAAGAGGTGGCGCGATGATATTACCCAGGTTGCAGGCGTAACCTGGCCGCGACTAGCTAGAGACCGCACTATTTGGAAGGCAATGGAGGAGGCCTATACCCGTACTTGGGTGCCCTTATAACACAATAATAATATATCACATATATTTTATTAATAATTGAAACAGTTTCACATCTTAAACATTGTAAATATCTAGTATTTTTAAGGGAATAAAGGCTATTTTATTTTATTATTAAACATTGAATAGCTTGAGCAGATATCTAAATGATGTCAATGTCTTCTGTACATACCTACTAGGTATGTACATAGGTTTCCTTAGCTCTTATTTCTGCTTCGTAGCTTACAGTACTAAACATTCTGAAAAAAAAATATTTCATTTCACTTTACTTCGTACGACTAGTTTGCTCTTTAGAAACGCAATGTCTGCACTTCTGAATAAAATCGCGCAGTGATTTCTTGTGCAATTTATCTAACCTCAATAATTATGCTGACAAAAAAAAACAATTAGATACACGTTGTATTGATTGGTGGTCAGAAATGTAGGTGCTTAAAGATTTATACCTGCCAAATTTGTAAAAAAACGCTATAAGTAAGGTGTTATTATATTAAATCGGAAAGGTGACTTCATCAAGACTTTTCCTGGGTTTTTAAACACTTGTGTGTTTTTTGGTCGCAAATGTCCTTAGAAGCCTTTTAGTGCTAAGTAGATGAAGTAGAATTAAATTAGTGTAATGTAATTTTAAGAAATTAAATTAAATTTTGGACTTGCCCTGTACGGTGTGATGCTGTAAGGTGAATAAATGATTTGATTTGAAGCTACAATCGCTCAAACGACGTGACGCTACTCGAAGATGGATGTTGCACTGTTAGGTGCTTGGTGACAGATTTGAGGCAGATCGGAAGCCTACTCTATAAACTGGGAACATGGTTTAGAAAGAACAGCAACAATATTGTTCTATATTTGAAATTATTTTTATATAACTAGTCACGGGGTTTTAAGGCGTTTAAAAAGTAAGTTAGTATAAGAGAGTAAATAACGCTGGATGTTATTTTTTCTTCTTGATTTGTCGACAAACGTCCGCTCTTGGCATTCACCGCGTGCCTTATGAGTGTAGGGACATAAAGGCTCGTAATGAACGCGAGGAGTTAGACAGTTCCCGGCTTCTTTCTTCTTAGTCTTTCTTCTGTTTCTTCACGAATTTTTCATTTGTGAGCCGTTCCACCTGATCCACTTATGAGTAAAATAAAGCCACAATTGCCATTGCATTTTGAAAGAAGCTAGTTTGACTCGTCCTGGTAACCCCAGATGTATTACCAAAAGTATTTTTTTTTTACTAACATTTGGATATGATTTTAAACTAGAAACACAGTAGTACCTAGCCCTATTTATGAATACCTACATGAATTGGATGTAAAGAAAACCCATTATGCTGAGTACATAGTAGCCAAATCAAAATAAGATACATTGTATTGAATGTCGTGTTTAAAAAATATGTTTTAAAAATGCGTTGTAAGTATAAGATACGTCTGGTGTAGCGCCGTTATGTTTTAGAAGAGCAGTGAGCCGACTTCATTGCGAAAAGAAGTAAATTTTTTGCGGCTAAATCGCAACAGGCGCCAAAAACAACTTTGAAAATTCCGCTTTCAGACTTTTGCTATAAGTAATAAACATACATAACTAAAGTAGGGACATCTCAAATAATATTGTTAAGAACGCAAAGCTTGGTTTTTCATGGGTTTACAACGGTGCAACTACGTGTATTGTATATGCTATTTAAGTTTTTATAATATCGTGTAATGTCAACTACAGTGGTCACTCACTGTTTCGTATGCTTATCATGTCTGTGAAAAGTTGCTATATCCATTGATTTTAGTGTGTAAGATCTCATAAAGGTCTTAGGTTCGTGTTAGACCGTTACCTCCCAACAAATATTTATATAGGTAGCCAAAAAAGTGTTTCTAGATATGTTGGAGCTATGCATTTGTCGTCCTTCAGACAGTACTTGGGTCAGTCCTTTACACGGTTAAAAGAAATAATGGTGAATGGAGACCTTGTGGAAACTATCGCATGCTCAATAAAGTGACTGTGACCGAAAAATACTACCTTCCACAATTAACTGAGTTCACCTACACATTGAAAAACAAAAGATAACCGAGAAAGATGTGGAGAAACCCGCTATTATTACTCCTTTTGGATTATTTGAATTTCCAAGAATGCCTTTCGGTCTTCACATCGCCAGCACAAACCTTTCAACGGTTTTGACGGACATGTCTTCAAGGTATGCAGATTTAGCAAAATGTCAGCTCTATGATCGAGAATTAATGCCACACTGCAACAATGAACATCTAAGATTCAAAATCAAAAACATGAAACAAAAAATAAAGTCAGACAAAGGCATCAATTGTGATACTTCTACAGGGAAAAATCTACTTTATTTGACGGAATAGTTCCGACGATCATTTTTTTTGACGCCATTCATGGCCTGAGTCACCCTGGAAAAAGGGCAACTATAATAGGAAGTTAATAGCTCAGAGATATATGGGCTTGGGCAGGAGTGAACAACGATGTCATAAACATGCTTATCATGTCAAAAATCTAAAATACACCGACACACGATATCACCTATTGGGTTTTGTGCCTTCACAGTGTTTTGAACATATACACATTGATATAGTTGGACCAATATCGATGTCGCAACGCAAGAGAAGCGATATTTAGTCACAATTATAGATCGTTGTACCTCATGGCCGAGGTGTTTTCTGTGGAAAACATCACGGATCACGGCTGAGACGGTTATTCACATATTATATAAATCAAGATTTGGAGTTCCTTTGCGAGTCAGTACCGATCAATGCAAGCAATTTGAATCCAGGATATTTGAATCACTTGTACAAATTTTGGTAGTACACAGATTTAAGACAACGCCATACCACCCACAATGAAACGGAATGATTAAGAGATTTTACTGAACATTAGAGTAGTAGTTTTGTTTATTTGTAATCAATGTATAGAAATAATTTTATTGGTTCATCATTTTTCAGTAAGTAATTTATTTATTTTTAAGGGGCCCATTCTGTTGCCACACAGTTTTACACGCTGAAACATAAAAACACTATTTATGTATATGGCACGTTTACGTTATAATTATAACGCACGTATTATTAAGTATATAAGTTGAGCACTTTGGTTTAATAAACAGACCTCAATATATCCAGCATTTATTTATTATTTCTATTGCCGCCCTGGCAAATTGTGGCCCGCATTCCCCCGACCTTGCTCCATAGCCGACCTCGCACTACCTCACTACTTGCTAATCTCGTTACACTGGCCGACGGCTACGTAACTTAACCGTTTAATAGCCTTAAATTGCATTTAAACACGATACATATGCAAAATCGCAAAGTAACATGGTAAGTACTAACTTTTGTAGATGTACATAGGTACAATGTTCAAGTAGTTTAGTATAAATAAGTAGTGTACGAATTGATGAATTTGGGTCATTGGTTTTATTTTAAACTGATGTTAAAAGAAAAGCAACATTAAGTTTTAATTTTTTGAAAGGTACTTTTGTAGGGGATGTTATTATGATTGGAATTAGGTAGGTTATATAGATTATATAGTTTTTTTTTTATTTATCTTATAAATAAACTGTGTTGGGCTACATACAATTTATTATCATGTTATTTTAGGGTTACGCATGTAAAACCGTTTTTACAGGAACAGAACAGAAAAAAAATATGTTATTCCAGAGACGACTATTTCAACAATTCGCTAACACCACCGCTATCATTTTCGCTGCCTAATTACAAGTACAATAACCTAGCTATTGCATAGACTATAGACACTCCGCACTCGCTCTATGCACATGCAGGGAGTGCATTGTGACGCACAATGCCGCAGCTGGCTCTATTGTAGCTATTGTAGCGAGGGGCGCTAGGCAAGGGTCGCGCCGAAATATAAGGACACGCGGGCAACACTCCGGATAGAACAGCTAGCTAGGGACCGCTAGAGTCGGGAGTTCAACAAACTTTTTGGGTACATAGTGTTTAGTTTTTTGGGATTTTTGATATGTGTGTGTAAGTACACTAAGTAGGTACTTGAAACTATGTACATAATTACACGAGAAATATGTACTCGATAGGGATAGAACAGTTAAGGATTAGAGTTAGTGTTAACGGGAGGTCAACAAACTTTTGGGTGTAATCGAATAGTACCTACTCGTTTTTGTTCTATTCTGATCGAATCTAAAAGATTATTTTGTATTGGATTAGCTAAATTTTAAAAATATATTACTATTCTGTAAATCTCTTGCGATCTTGTAGCGTAACGAGTTATGATAATATTTTAGTATATTTACAAGATACAATAAAATAATGATTAATGAATACATACCGTGAGTTGTGATTTAGATAAGATTTTGTATATGAATATTGTCTACAAATCTACTTATATGATATGTTTTATAAAAGGATCATTTCGCGTACTTTTGGAATAAAAAAATGTAAACAGTTCCGTACAAATTATACGTTTTTTGATGAAAAGTTATTACAACCTTTTGTTTCCCGAATTATTTTTAAATACTTGTAAAAATCAACTTCAGAAACAGTTTTTTTTAATGTAAGCACTTTTCACTCTCTTTATTTAAACAGCATCTTTTATTGTAAAATTAAAAATACATTTTAATGTTGAATAAGTTCTACAATAAAGTGTTAAAGAAATAAGATTTCTTTCATTGCTTGCAAAATATCATAAATAAAAAATATACTTATTTGGGAAGTTATGTCACAAAATGCAGAGTAAGTATGCAAGTAATGTGTAAATTATACTGGATACGCTGTAACTTTTAACGCTTTATGAAACTAAGTATCTAAGTAAACTAAGCAAGTACTATGGCAAGTAAGTAAGTAGTACATTAAGTTGGGTGGATGTTATATTTAGGCAGTAGGTAAGTCGGTCAGGCCTACCCCACGAGTTCAAGGGCGGCCTGTTGGTGCCACTCGGAGCCTACAGGTTTATGTACCTTTGTACAGAGTTACTGATAACTAATGAGCGTGGGATCCCACACTATTTTCCAAAACCTCTCGGAGCGCTTGGTTGACGCGACGCGTGACCAAAATGCTGGCCCTTTTCTGGCTCAACGTAAGCAACTCTTAAGATGGCTTTACAGAATTGATATCAACCACTTAAAGTTTTATGAGTATGACTTTTGAACAAGACAAACAGCTGTTAGCAGCTATAAAGTAACATAGTAAATTGTTCCTTGACGACATATAATATGGGAACGTTAATTATATTTTATACAATATCGTTAATCGTAACTTAACTTATTGCAAATTTTTCACGCACCATACGTTTAATTCTCTGGTTCAATTCTTTGATCATGACGTAAATCTGAAGAAAATTATGTAACTTTACATTTAGAGGCTCGTAGTAATGAAGTAACACGTCAATTATTACAAAAGTGTCTGGTTGTCAAGTGTAAAAAAGTAGACTCATTTAGGCATATGTAGATTATTGTAGATAGCCCTGTAGAGTAGGCAGTAGTAGTACCTTTCCCCACGTCAACGCACGGTCGGTGATGGCACCGCCAGCTTCTAATTCCAGCGCATTGATTACTGTAACCGCCTTCTGTCGAAAACATCGTGCTGAAGGTGTTTTAGGGCTTCGTGAAAAATTGTCTGGTTTCCAAATCGCTGGATGGAACTTTCACAAATGACTCTTTGTAGGCCAATTTACTAGAATAGTAGTTGAGAAATTTGAGTCGTTTCGCTGTCTATTTATTCTTCGTTTGAGGTCTGTAGGTATTGCGGTGGATAATTGATGTGCCGCGACAGACCAAACCCAAAATGTAATAATTTACAATCTTTCAAAGCGTGAGGTTTCAGAAATATACTTCTAAAGTTTGAGGCGATACAGTAGTTATTAAGCTATGTATATAAAGTTTTCCATTAACTGGGAAACACGACACATCCATAATAATATGAAGTAAAGGGGTTACTAAGCTTATGTATTATTGTTTAACTTGCCTCTATTATTATGTTTATAGCCCTATTCCAGTAAAAGTAAACGAAATCAAAGCGGTCTGTTGGTTCAGGTAACTGCTTGGTTTGCGTCCCCGTGCATTTGATTGATGTCCGCCCGCCCTAGCACTCCGCCCTACGTTACAGCGGCGCCCTACGATACGATAAGTAAATGTTGTATGTTGCGTTTTTTGGATTAACTATAATATCATCTTGGTAATTTCACGAAATTTCAGAAACACTCGGTAGGATTCTTTTGATATTAGAAGAATGAAACCGATTGCCAATAGCTGGCAATCGGTTACATTCTGGCCTTGTATTTTAAATGCCTCTCAAAATACTGCAGCATACAATAACATAAGTATTAAATTAAACTTTTATTGGAAAATGAGCGAAAATAATCACAGCCATCAGCCGCTCAGTCTGAAGTGTATGGAAATGAGTGTGGATTTTCGCGCCTGGCAGTTAGTAGACCGTAGCCTAGTGGTTAAGGCGTTCTGACGGTAGCAGAAATACGCAGGTTCGAATCCTGCCGGTCGTGATTATTTTCGCTCATTTTCCAATAAAAGTTTAATTTAAAACAACCATAGTGCAGGTTAGCACTTAATAAATTAACTCATAACATATGTATTGCATTGAATCATAGTTTTTTACTAATTTACTTACACTGAAACAAAACCTAACAACAAAAGTCTTAATATTCATAGTACTATAATGACAAAGATAAGAAATACTTATTGGTTTGATTGCACCAAGTTAATCGCACAACGATTTCACACTCACAACACACCAAAATAAAACAAGGCTTAGCCCATTTGTAAAACTACAATAGTCGACAAGTCTATTCAAAACTGACCAAGTTCAGTCAAAACAGTAAGTGGTCAGTTAGATTAGGTAAGATTATGTACGTTAATCGTCACGTGAGCCCCAAACCCTCGGCTCCATGGTGAAGAAATGTAAACACAGTGCCCCTCGGTAGGTAGTAGCTATACTATAGCCTACTACAGGTTGCTCTGTCAGCCCCTTCTGTGATCTAACTATAGGCTATTCTACGTCGAGGGGTGACCACCTGTGTAGCTGGACGCTTGTGTGCTATTTGACCACTGCCTCAGTAGTCTATAGTGTTTTAGTGCTTGAAATACATAAAATTTTAAGAATGTACCTGTGCATAGTATTGGGGATTACAAGAGACAGTGGGCTGCACTTGACTACGTCTTTATTAACTTTGCTTAATTCTAGCAAAATAATAATCGTAATATACCTAAATAGATTTGTAGTCTGACTGTCTTTAAAACATTATGACGTAACTTGATAATTTCATAAAAGATTCTGACCAGTTGTATATTTTACAACTTTTAATAAATAATTTTTATTTTGTTTATAAGTGCGTTTTTATATTAGGCTCCTTGGTAGTTTTGATTAACTTGTTGTGTTAATAAAACAACTTTGCTTACAAATATGGGACAGTCAAAATGTTCAATCGTCTAATCAAATTGATGTATTTTATTGTTTGATCAATGGTTTTCTTAATAGAAGGAAAATCTTCATACTCAGGTATAAAAGCAAAACATACGACACCAAGTGTTCGACGATGAAAATAGAATGTTAAATGTAAAATAGAAATAATGCCACTTCACATGTCTACACCTTCAGTGGAGTGATTAATTTACAAGCGTAGTGTCAAGCACGTGTTATTACCTACCTCGCAGCGAGCTGTCCATACTCGTTAAACATTCATGGTGGAATCTATTGAGCTGGATTTTAACTAAACTAGTTGTAACTTTCAACTTTTGGAACAAAAATTTTTTGTTTTCTAATAAAAATGCTAAAAGCACCATATTTCTATACGAATTACATTTTTAAGTATGCCTTCTTGTTAGGGCACGGCAAAATTAAGTTTTAAGTTTTGAAGACTAACTAAAATGGGTCCTAAATATTAAGTAAGTTGCTCACCAATTAAAGTAAGTTTTAATAAATTTACACAAAACAAGGAGTTAGTATTCATGAGACAGGGATTCAAACTTCATGCGATGATTATTTCTGATTTAAATGATGTACTCGTAGCTTTCAAATTAATTATCTATTTACGTTACAGGGCTAAAGTAAGTAAGCTTCGAAATAATTAAACAATTGTTTTTTTAAGAAACCACCACTGATTTTCATTATATTAGCCTAGGCTTGTTTCTGTTTTAAGATCATTATTACTTTATAGTAAAAAAATCGAATGTATTATTTTTCTGCTTGAATTTGTCAATTCTCAGGTCTATTATAGGTATTGGAGATAAGTATGAAATTTTTTAGATGTCCCGATTTTATTTAACATGTAGGGTGGTATAGTGTTTTTACGTACATGTTTGCCATTCACTTTGTCACACACACGGTGTGGTTGCCGGGTGGTTTTCCCTCGCGGGCCGTCGCCCCGGCAACCCCGCATCAACTAGCCCGCGCGCTGCAGTGCGTGCCTTATCTACATACTCCTTACTAATAAGCTGTTCTTACACCAAAACATAACTAAAAAAAACTTTTAAAAGAATTGTTAACCTCCTTTATTGAAATCGATAAAAAAACAATGAAACCAGGACTTATAGTTAAAAAAATACCAATCAAGGAAGCCGTAATTTACTAACTGATTAGTGTTGATGTAAAAACATCGATCAAGAAAGCCCAAATTGACCTTTTATGAGTATGTATTTTTATTTCATTAACTATAAACTATGAGACAGTTTATATCAATAAATTATTTTTGCAACAAAAAAAATGAGTCAATTACCATAACTTACGTTAGGCTATGGTTATGGCTATGAATCAAGTATTAGGTAGATAGATAGATAAATACTTTATTAAAACACCACAAATAAAACAATACAAAAAACATAAATTAAAATCAGCGTCTTAATTGGCGAAGTTTTGTTATGTTTTATTATATTAATGCCGCTCTATAGAGTTCAATTTAGTTTAACTTTATGCTAAACTGAAAGAGATGTCGATTCACTCATATATACTTTTCTTATTTTATGCTCTAAGTTTAAGCTTTCATTTATGTACAACGAGCTTTTATTTAACTTTACGAGATACGCCTTATCAATTTGTACAATATAGATTTCTGTGGGTGTAATTGCCTGTGCGTAGGATTTACTACTGGTTGCAAGTTGATAGGTACGTAATTTATATAGATACTATATTTTACATCAATAGGCGGGTTAGGTAAAGTACCTATAAAGTAAGTTAGTTTATATGAGAGTGGTCATCTCTGATGTCGAAGTTTTCAAACCCTCCTAAGGGCCTCTGAATAATTAATATTTCAGCAATACAAATAAATATGTCATCTTACTGATAATTAATTACAAATTAATACTGCAGGGGAGTCACGACCCTCAGTCATGAGGAAATACGACTCAAACAGAGAGAGAGAGAAAGGGCCTCTGATATGATTTAGCCTCATAGAAACCTGAGTGTCAAGTGGAAGAGTAGATGGAAGTACTCACTTCCGTGATGACGTCACAAGAGCTCGCAGCCGGCCCTTCATGGAGCAATGTCCTCACGAGAGCACCGGCGCGCTCACCTTGCTGTCATTCACTGCACGGATATATTTGATAGTTGCCTTTTGATAAAGTTTATTATTTAAAAATAACTTAAATGTTCAGTTGCACTATGCTGAATCTGGATTTTGAATTTTAATGAATTACACCTTGGTAACTTTAAATAAATAGTACTAAATATAAAACGAAAGAAATCTTATCTTTTAGAAAGCTTAAATTGGGGTTTATACGTATTTGTATTAGTGAGTTAATGACATTTCACATATACACTATTGTATTGTGCCATAATGATCTTTTCAATCAATTTATTGGTTACGTGAATCTTTGTGAAAATTTTTCAAATTTTTGAATAAATGGTTTTCAATATTGAACGAGTGTTTTTCGAAAGCATAGATTCGAGTATAAACGTTTTCATATTAGTAAGTTGATAACATTGCATCCATACTCAAATTGTATTGTGCAATAATGATCTCGCAATAAAATAACAACTATTAGCCGTTACTTTTAAAATGAATTGCGTGAGAACACAACCAAGTGCTAATGGACGATAGCAAACAAAACCTTGATTAATAGTCATCGAAAGCTCTACACCCTCTCAGAGGCCGACCCCACACAATCGACACCCAGTCAAATTCATGCGACCCATTTTAAATTTCAAATTCAATACGACCCTTTACAAAAAAAACCGGACGACCTTAGCACACTTTAAAATACCATCGTGTGTTTTTGAATGGCGTAAGAATAATAAGAGAAGGGGTTGTTTAGTCGCGTGGCGCTAGGACGTTGAACCGAAGTATACCATTGTATGTATGTAAGGTCCACTAATGGATTACGATACGTGGTAGGAAAAATTGGTGTGATTCTTATCGTGGCCATGTTTGACCATTGATAGGTTGTTTTGTGTGTTAGTGAAATTTTAGGAATTCTTAGATCTGCACTTTTAGGTAGCTTGAAGGTTTATGTAAACAATAAAAGTAGAAATACAGTTATCAAATAAAGTCAGAGTTGCTTATAAGGTACCAATTTAAACGTATACCAAAATTAGATGCAAATAGAAAATCTGTAAATTCTATTGTTTTGACTGCAGTGGTTTAATTTACTAAAGTAGCTTACTCATTGTCCTATATAAGTTGTTCATTACTTTCACAGAACTGGTATTCTAACACATCTCCTACATTAGTTCCTGACAATGCGCCAGCAGTGTCGGCACCGTGGGAGAGCGTGCTTGTCATAATTTCCATCGAAGCCAGCAGCTGTCGAAAGTTGGGGACTGTTCCACCCCACGGGAACAAGGGACATTCTCCATCGATTGTTTGAAATATTCGATTCCCGCGACATTGTTCTCGAGTGATTGTTCGCGACTAGTTATAGCGTTCATTTTGGGCGGGTCAGGATTATTGTTCGTTATTGCTATTTGCTTGCGTTAAATTATCGAACTTGCCGAGTAAGTGATAATTATGAAAACTTATATTTCAACATGATTCATTTAAATTTCAAAACAGAGTCGAATACTGTTTTGATAGGAAAAAGTTAAAAGGTAATACACAAAAAAACACTCGATTATTTATAAATTGGACAGTGGTTTAAAACCTATGCAAATAATAAGATTTGTGAGGAAAAATATAGATTATTAACTAAATAATATTTGCTTGTTAATCTTCAAATAACACTCGATGAGCCAGTAGACTAAAAAGCGCAACACCTTACAATTTATTGCAATCGTAAAGTCACCACTTACAGCCTACATTAATAATAAGTTGGCGATTGTTGTTTTATAAATAACAAGTCATTTATATTGAAACTAGTTCTCGTATATTATGCAAACTTTTATCCGAAACGAGCACAATAGATGCATTTTAATGCATATTACGCATGCAGATTGGTTGCGCGTGCAAATAACAGACGGAATGTTTTAATCCTAGACAAAGCGGGTTGGATTAATCATTCGAATCGTGGGGAGTGTTTTTGGGAATAGTGCCCGAGGTTTGAAGATATAAACGTATAATAAATTGCATAGTAAGGGGTGTGGTGTGGGGTCGTTGATCGCAGCTGCGCGGCCGCGGATCTAATTGATAGCGGCACACATGCCGCGCGTGCGCCGGTGACGTCACAACATGGCCGCCGCCGGCCGCCACCCCGGCCCGGTGCTACAATTTGCTGCTTGTCACTTATTGGGTGAATAAATAATGAGCTTCTTAGCATGGGCCAGTAAAATAATAAGCCTTACATTAGTATATTTGAAAAGCATATCTAGTGTGTGACTTTTTTATTATTTCACGCTCTCGTCTTAATGATATTTTAGTTATTTGGGTAAGAAAATTCCAAAAAAATTGGTCACACTTTCTATTGAATATCTTAATAGCACAGTCAGACGGCAAACCTTTCATAACAATTAAATTAGGTACTAAAATCAGTGTATCAGAACACTTTTAATTTATTTTTACAATGTGAGTATTAATTATCAAATAACTTTACAACTCTTCAATTTTTATGAATCCAGTTACAATATTTACTTATTTTTATATGAAACGATGCGCGTATACTTGTATAATTCAAAACCATTTACTTTATGTTCATAATACAAATCAACACAAAGTATAAAGTGAGTGAACATACTTGGCCTCTTTATTCTGTTATCACTCGATCGATAGATTTATCGAGCGCACACGCAATCACTTGTATCGATGTTTTTCAAATGTGTTAGCAAAATTCTACTGATAACAGACATGATTTTTTATGTACATGACCAAATCTTTAGTTTTTTTAATAAACATGTAATATCCCTTTTTGATAACGGCGAGGCTTCGAATGCCACCCTGCATATTTTAATACACTCGGACCTCGTCTTAACTTAAGAATTAAGGATAACAAAGTGACCAAGTTTCTCGTGGATTTAAGAGTAACAGAAAGCTGTTACATTTATGTGAATATGTCTAGATTAATTATGGATCTAGACTATGGATCTTGTGAGACTGGTCTTTAAAATTTTGCAACAAAAGAGCAAGTCTGTTAAGTTTACACACCGTGTTGCTACAAATTTAACAATAAAAATTAACGAGATTTTGTTAAATAATATCAGAATTAAGGTCTGTTTTAACAGCGAATCTTAAGTACATATTAAAATTTGTTTTGTACGCATTTAGGAATACCGTCTTTTAGTTTTGTAAATGCTATCAAAAAACATTCTGCCAGTGGGTGTCAGCTTACTAACAAAATAAATAGTATTTTACACTGCAGATATAAACATATCAGATATATTATATAACGTTGTTAAATGATCTTTTCTACTCAAATATCCTAATCATAAGACGGAAATTATACGTTAATTTATTTTGGAGTGGCTGACACATTGATTTTACTTTCTGTTAACCAGTGTCTTAAACTAATGATAAAAAAATTTCCAACCAAATTGGTTATTATAAAATTTGATATTGCTTAATATGTAGTAGGTTTTTTACAGCACAGAGTCTTAGAAAATAGAAGAAGATTATAGATTTTTTTATTAAATTCATATGCCTAATTAAATTTAAATCACAACAAACACGCATTTGTCGGTCTACTCCGCCACTAATATCTATTATTAAAATGATTGATAATCAATAAAGCAGAGAATAGAATATATGTATAATTGAGGTGGCAATGCTCACAATATTTTAGTTTACGATACGTATCATGCCCGTATTTTTTGTTAATGTTCAACTTTACTTAATAATGTTATGTTTGAATTTGAATGATAAATTTAGAAAGAGATCCGCATGATAATGATAAACTCAAAAATTTAAAGTTTTAAATCACTTGATATCTCAAATATTACCTGAGTACATGTAGGTATTTTTCATTTTTGTAGGTCGATGTCTTTTAGGTTAACGACTTTAGAGATTAATAGTTCATATAGTTTTTATGCTGCATAAAAACGGGATTTAGAGACGAATAGAACACTGTTAGTTTAAATAAATTTTGATAACACCGTTTTTTTTGTAAAATTATTAACAATTCGGTATTATTTGCAAAGTGTACCAGCAAATAGATTACACTTGCAAAATTTATATGTATTAGCGACACTTATAAACCCGTTTAGCTACTACAGCAGCTTTGCAACGCGCGCGGGTCTACGCGGCCTCGTAGCAACTGCTACGCGCTACAAGCTTCCTTATCAGCATTATCACGAGTGTCTGTAATCTGTGATAACACGCCTATTTCACTAATGATAATGCAATCGCACCTTATATTGTTTCATATGCTGCAATAAGTACTTTTACAACTGAGTTTGAGCGTGGGTGCTAATAGGAAAGCAAAATTTCAATCTGCTTTGTGTTGTTGCTTTTGTCTAGTTTTAACTGAAAACTGGTACATAGTCAATTTTGTAGGGATAGACATGAAAATAGATTTGCAAGCATTGTATCACGTCAAAAACCCCATAACGCTTTTATGTTGTCTCATAACAATATAGAGGAAAAACGCAACCCCAAAGCGTCGTAAATCCATCGGGGATGGAGCGCTTAGATCATGAGAGGGCGAGGGGTGTGGGGCGGGGGAGGCTGGCTCCCGCTGGCACTCTGCCAGCAGACAAGGTGAAGTAGCGACGCCGAGAGACGCCAAGTTCGCCCGACACCCCCTCAACCTATACTATATATGTAGTTATACTGCTAACTCGCGCTTTCATACGACGCCTGCGTTAGAATAGTGTCAAAAGCTTTAAAACGCTGTTATGTTTAAACTGTATCGTCCTACGGCTGTGCAAAAGTCTGTCCTAATTTTTATATTTCTCGTTCTATTGTTATTTTAAAAGAGAGAAGTTTTTTAACAAGTCGTAAATTGTAAATGCAAAAAGAGGTATTGCTACTAACGATTTGATACGCCCATTCCCATAATTCTAGTTTCGACAAATTAACGGAATGACAAAAATGAAGATTTTCAAACCAAATTTTATATATTTAGTCGTTTCGTTTATTACGCAGATAATCTTAGATTTGTTCTAAGCTATATTTATTTGAAACGATTCACATAAAATTTTGATATGTTTTTTTGTGACTTTGGACGAAGTTCTTAAAAAATAAATAAATTATGCGCACAGTAGTATCTTATTAATCGAATAAAATATTAATAAATTTATTGTTAAATTTATTCAAATTACAAATCTACTAGTCGGTTCGAGAATTTCTAACGATTGCAATCTGTAAGAAATAACAATCTAGTACAATTTAACAAGTTGACGCAAAGGGTGTCTTTAAAATAAATTACTCAAAAAGTTAGTTTATTTTAAAACAAAGAAAATAAAAGTTAAATCACATTAAAAGCTCAGACATTTATATCATGCGACACAGTAAGCGAGTTATTGTGCTTATTAGAAGTAACGATGATCTTGTTTTAGCAACGCAAGCTAATATAACGCCGGTAAGTTATCAGTTAAATCTGATTTAAATGAATGCCCCTTCTAAAATACCTTGAATCCGTTTTCCGCCGATTGTTAGTTGTCGCTCCCATCACTGAAAACCGATTTATAACGAAACGCGATTGTGATCCCGACAATTGGCAAAAAATTTGCATTTAATAAAATTCCGGGGATTAAAGTGATAGAAGTCCCTAAAATAGTAAGAATGGTGCGATGTGAGGCACGTGTGCTGCGTGTAGTGTGCATGCGACGTACCTGCGGCGGGCACGGTTCACTCACTGCCACGGACGGGCCACTCGCGGAGCGCGCGCGGACGAACGTTACGTGCAAACACCAAAAGCAAAATGGACATACCTGAGGGTGGCGGCTGGCAGCGGGCGCGCTCGCAACTTGAATGAGGGCCGGGCGGGCGGCGCGCGCAGGAGGCGCGGCCAGGCCGCGTGGCTCCGACCTCCCCCCGCGCCGCTCAGCTGAGCCCTGATTAGCCCCCGGCCACCCCGGCCTATTCAATTAAGGGTTGCTCGGTGCATCCCGGGCCGGCCGGGCTCCGTCCGAGCCGCCGTCGAGTGCTCTTCATTAAGTCCTCTCTATAGTCGTTCTTCTTATTGGGCCCCGGCCTCTACCTTAGCGACATTTGAATTTTCCAGACAAAGAACGTGTCGTGAATATTCGGCTTTTGTTTTAGCCTATATTTCGTTTGGCCGACCCTACCCTAGAGCTTTAATGAAATGCAACTACCGATTCTGCTTATACTTATATATTTTTTTAATCTTACGCCAGTTAGTAGCTTTAAAGTGTTGTTCGAGGTTGCTCCAGTTGGTCGCAGAACAAGGAAGCGCATCCCGGCGCTCGTTATGCGTCCTCGGAGACTCGTTCCCGACATTATCGTTTAATTCTATAGACGCCGTAACAATAATTGGATCGTGTGATGAAGGAACTCGACAAATTCAATTCATGCTACACCGAGATAGCGAGCAACGTATTTCTTGAGTTTAACGCTCCTGGAAACGAAATATGGGTTAAGACAAATCGAAATTGGAGAGGTTTTTGTGACGATATATTTGTTGGAAGATAAAAAAATTATCTCTGTGATTAAAGTAGCTTTAGTTTTTTACATTTAATTGATAAAAAATAATATAATGTGGAAAATCTTTTCATTATGTAATCAAATGCGTGTCACCTACGTGTTAGCCTTAAAATACAAATAAGAATGAAATACGCTTTTGTTTTTATAAAACACTGTTTTTATCAAACCCCAGCATTTGGATCACTGATAGCTTGTTCAATCTTTTTTACATGAGATATGCTCACGCTAGACTACAATTTAAAAAAAGTAATGATTTACACTTCTCAACAAATAATACTATTTACTAAGTAGAAGCTAGTTGGCGGCCCATTTTACTTCTTTAATTATGTCACAGGCACCTTTCAACAATCCGTCTAATACATTTTACTTTTTAATCATACTCTAAAGTATTAATGTACAAGTTACTAAGTAATAAACGATAAACAAAGCTTCAAATTCGGAAACTTAAAAACTAATTCAATTCCAATAGCAAGTTTTTTTGCTTGCGACAATATAAAAATGTGAATTACATAAAATATACCTGATTTTTTCTTCCCTTTAGTGGTTTGAACCCCATAGTAATAAATACTCTCTAGTTATTACGTAATAAACTAGACCAACAAATAAATAGTCGATCGTATAGAACAGACTATTATGACAAGTTTTGGAAGTGAGCCATTATGCTGTGAAAATCGGTCACTTGTACGGTAGGTCATGGGACCCAGACACCATGACGTGTGAAGCAAAGTTTTTAGGTCATTGAACTCTAATATATTTGTTGGAGAATTACATAAATTATGATGGTTCAGTCGTGATCAAGATTTCTTATCACTCCCAGGTTTTGTGATCCTATGAGCTTAACGATAGCAAAAAACGTGGATTCGTAAAGATAAGTCATTTTGTAAGCTTAGTATGGGGCTAGATGGTGCTGTGTGACATGTCCTGAAATATATATTTTTTATATTATTTAAAGTAGTCGGCTATTTATGTACATGTATAAAATAAAAAAAACAAGTTTAACAAATTATTTTTAATGTGATTAATGAGTCAGCATGCTGACTGACATTTTAGGTAAGCAAGTTCTTAGAGAAGAGATACAATCACCTCCTGACTTAAACTAGCTTTGTACCAGCCAAAACCAAAAATTACTTACACCGTTTGAAAAAATTAAATAATTGATTATGGGTTAGAAAAATATTGAAAATAGATTTGTGCATATCTCAATATTTAAATTGTACTCGTATCGATAAAGTATATTTTCTTACCATATAGATTTAAGCATGATTTTGTTACTTACATTAAAGTCAGCTACATTTCATTAAAGCCTAAGGTTAAGACCAGATAAACAAAACATAAGTTAAATAAAATAGCCAAATATTCACGACATGTTCATTGTCTGTAAAACCATCGAAACTCTGCCGAGAAAAAAAATACTGATTTATGAATAAAATCCTTCCTACATCATTTTATAAAGTATAACTTGCCAATCTTTGATTATATTAAATGTACCTAAAGATTTCTTCATTTTATTGAATAAAACAATAATAATACTGTGGATATACTTTGCAAAAAAACCTACAGATATTTGTATGCGAAAACTATCCTATAGCAATTATAGTTTCATGTAAACCAAGGTTAAAAAAGGGATAAAAACAGACACAATACATAATTTGGTTAATACATAAAAATGGTTTAAGTATGGCAACATTTTCTGATGGTTTTGTACAAATTAAATAATCTTAGTACACACATCAATTTTTAACCGATTTCATACAAAGTGCATTATCATTTCTTCTGATTTTGTTTTATTATTTAAACTAGTTAATATTGTTTTTAAGGTAGAACACTAAATTAATATTCTTTATTGTTATTTCATGGTATGAGAACAGAAAACATAAACAATTACATTCGCATAAAGTGTACTAAGTTAAATCCATTGATGAAATATTTTGCAAACTTGACATGCATATTCATTCTAAAATAGTCCGGCCCAGGGAAATACCAAACAATTTCATACATTTTTATACAAAGACAATTTGCCAGGAGAAGTTTTAAAGTCATTTAAAACCCTACACGAAGTTAAGTACCCCAGAAGCTTGTAAAAATACTAAACATAAATCACACACACATATACACAATATAGTAAAAATGTAGGAAGAAAAATATACTTAATTATAGATTTGAAATTTCTCAATGCTAATCAGGATTCTGAAATCATAATAAAACACATCTTTTAATTTTAAATTTCTTTATTCGTTCATTTATCACTTACCTTTATTTAAAGCAGCAAAAGAATCCTCTTCTATAAACTCACTTTAATTTGGAAAAGTTAAGTTAATTTATTAAACAAGTTTTATTTACAAGAAATACATTAAAACAGTTTATTTGAGTGAGAAGTATTTAATTTTAATATATTTAAAGCATAAATTCAAGTAAGTTATTTTTCCGAAAGCCTTTTATAAGGTGCGCGCGTTCTTTAAGCAATTTTAAGTCTTAGCCCGGCGACATAGAGTGTAAGTTCGGAGGCGGCGGCAGCCGCGGGCCGGCGAGAGCTGGCGCGGTGCCAATGTTTGGGGCAACGATCGTCTCAACATTTCCCCGATAGCTACATTCGCAGCAAGTCGTCCGTGTAAGGAAACTTTCCACAAACGTGCACAAGAAAATTCTAGTGTTCGTTGAGAGAGCGCGGCGACTCGTGAACTCGATCGAATCGAATCTCGAGAGCTTTCACCGGCGACGGAAACGAGCGTGAAACGAATTTCGCAGCACCCGAGAGAATGTAGAGCAGTAAAGGGCGTCTGGAACCGCATCCGATGCAGTTAGGTCGCGGCAGGCTTAACGAGCGCTTTCCTGGGCCGGGACTGCACCTCGCATCCTGCTGTCACTCTATATATTGTAAACCAGGGCGGAAGCGCCGGCAGACGGAACGTTTGACAGTTTCAGGAAGTGAGCTTTCACTCGTCGGAATAAGGCGCGCGCTGAATTTATAGGTTGCATGATGCGGCCGGAGCATGCAGCCGTGTAACCCGCGCCTGTGTGCCGCGCCGCCGTGTGCGTGCGCTGCCCGCCACCACCAGCCGCCAGCCGCCAGCCGCCAGCCCGGAGCGTCGTCATGGCGACTCCGCCCGCTCCAGCCACCCAGATACCAATCATTTTATACGCCTCTAATTGGCGGCGGGAGCACCTGCCTGATACAACAGCACGTATTGATTCCGGTGTCAGGTACGTGTACTGACATTATGTCATGTCACGGCATTATGTACCGCACGGCCCTTTGAAACTGGAACCTCGTTTGTGCGTACCTAGGCGCGTGGTGCGCTGCGTGGTGATCAATCAACGGTAATTCACTCGCAGAACAAAGGAGACCTACACAATAAGATACATTAACATCGACAAAGGTTTTACTCCTAATTTCGATCTGGAAATACCATTTAATCCATTCCCGGTTCCGGTTGTCAAAATGTAAACACGTACTTTCACTCGTCTCTTACATATTTTAAAGTTTTCGCAATAATTACGCGCACAAATAACCTAAAAAGTTATAGTATTGTGAAACATAACACTTGTCGTCGTGTGGAAGATTAAAATTCCTGGAACGAGACATAAACATTCAAGAAAAGTGTATTTTTTTTTCATCACAAAACAGACCATTGTTGAACGGTTGGATTTAAAATTAATCTAAAATCAAAGATTAACCGGAAAACGTAAGTTCTTTGTTGACAAATTTATTTCAAACTGAAATCAGCTGATAGGCCAATCAAGTATACCAACATTGCAAAAATTTCATGATTTTCGTTCAAAAACGATTACATTGCCATAGACAACGGACTTTACACAATAAGAATCGACACATCGATAATTCGTTCAAAAACGTTTTTAGTACTGAGAAAAATCGATCGACTTTGCTGCGATCGCAGGACTGCTATACGTTGGATGATTTCTACTAATTTAGTAGATATTTGACAGAGACATTATTAAAGCTAAACATTCCTGCTATTTCTAATAAATGGCAAAAAACGTGATGCTCACTAGATCGAAAGCTAAAGGCTTAAAAGCAAGCCTTCTACAAAATGACACAGATGACTGCGATACACATTCGATTGCTATAAGAAATTTTGACATAGCCATTAGCGCTTATAAGAAAGACATACAAGAAAAGGATATATTAATTAAAAAAATGAAAGAAGAACATGAATTGAATACTGACGAGTTCGAAAAAATGTGTAAAGATAATAATAATTTGAGAAAACAAATAGCGTCTCATCATGAAGAAAAAAATAATCTGCTTGCTGATATTGACACAATGGACAAAAAAATTTATGATTTAATAGAAACAAATAAAGCTTACGAGTTAGATTTTAGATCAACAGTAGAACCCTTAAGAAAACAGTTACAATCAATAACGGATAACAACAATGAATTACAAATTAAATATAGTGCGCTGTTAGTGGATTCCGCCAATGCCATTTCATCTACAACGACAGCCAATCGAAAAAGTAATATTTCTATTCCCTGCGGTTTTAAAAAAAGGTCTCCATCTTTGACCAAAAAGTTGATTGTAAAACTGAATAACAAAATAAAGAGCTTAAAGGCGAATTTATCAAGACATGAGAAGATAAAAGTCATGAATGCGGAAAATGAATCGATTTCAGAAAATCTCAGAATAGCTGGTCAGCTAAATTTGGAGTTGCAAACTCAAGAAAACATGATCATTGCAACAGAATTGAAACGTAGGGATTCTATTATTGAGAACCAGCAAGAAGTTAACAGGAAACTGCTCAAAACACTTGAAGAATTTAACAGGGATTTGATGGAAAAAGATCGAACTACCGGTTTAATAACTGTTATAGAGGAGAAAGTGACTGATTTAGCTCAATTAGTCGAAACCAAACTGTCTGGGAAACAAAATTGTTCTAGGAGTTCTGGAATTGATATATACAAGAGAGCCGATGAGTTTTCTAAAAGTCATAATATAGAAGACGAAATAATTATACCACCTATTACAATCACTACTGAAACTACCGACATCAACATCTATTCGGATAAATCCGGCCGTGACTTGGGACGTCGTTTGCGTAACCATACTTCAAAAAACGTTGTCAACACTTGTATGCCTGGTGCATCTTTCGAAAGAATACTCCATAATATAAGTACTAAAAAAAGTGCGCCTGGTTCCATTAATGTTATTGTATTAGGTGAAAACCCAAAAATGGGTCGTCTAGAATTTAAAATCTGCATACAGCTTCTAATTCAAATTAGCAAAGTGCATAAAATTGCTATGTGTACCCTACCTTATAGTTCCGACTACCTGTATAATGAATATGTTTACTCATTAAACGAGGATTTGTTCAATTTGACTGCAGATACTGACAATGTTTGTATAATTGATGTCAACCGCGATGACGGCTTACTGTATAGTCATTCTATTTATAGCAACAACTACAAAGACGCTTTATGCGATGTATTAGCAACACAATTACAGGTAAAAAACGTAAACCGGCATGATGTTGTTAACTCTGCGCCAGTGACACGCAATGTAACAGATTTTTTACACAAACCACGCCTACGTCGTGTATTAGATTAGTGCACCAAAATATACAGGGTTGCTATGGTAAGGAACTGGAGATAAGCTTGTTTTTGGAGGAATCAAACGTTGACATTCTCTGTTTGACTGAAACTTGGTTTAGAGATTTTGAGATTCAATTTGGATTTTCAAAACATGTAGTAGCAGCATATTTTGCAAGAAAAAAATCTATTCACGGTGGTACTATAATCATTATAAACAAAGATATATCATTCAAAATACGTAAGGATATAGGCAATCTTTCAGTTGAACGATATGTTGAATTGGCATGTATCGAACTAGACAAATACATAATAGTTAGCGTTTATAGACCATCCACATATCCATATGACGATTTGAATGTTTTCGCTGATGTGATGGAAGATGTACTGTCTAAACTTTCTCAAAGTTCAAAGAAAGTACTAGTTATGGGAGATTTTAATGTTGATATTTTAAAAGCTTCAAGCGACGTCAATACTCTCTCTAGCGTTTTTAAATGTTTCGATATGTCACCGCTGTTTAATGAACCTACGAGAATATGCAAAACTGCCGCCACGTGTATAGATAACATTTATTCAAAATGTGATGTCAATGTTCTTGAGAAAACAATAATCAATAAACTAAAATCAGATCACTCGGGACAGTTTCTCAAAATTGCCACATTATGTGATGATAAGAGCAACAAAAACATTTTATATAAAAAAAGAGTTATAAACGAATATAAAATAAATGAATTTAGATATAAGCTAGCCAATCAATTAGAATCTCTTAATATTTTAGATAATGATGATGAACCTAATAACAAATTTGATCGATTCTTTAATGCAGTCAAAACTAATTTCGAAGAAAACTTTCCAAAAAAAGATTTTACTAAAAAAACTAAGTCTGTTTTTAATCAATGGGCGACAAGAGGAATCATTATAAGTAGAAATAGGCTTTATGAACTTTATGGGGAAAAAACGTATAGACATGATGATAATTTTTTGAGCTATGTTAGAAACTACAGTAAGTTATTTAAAAAAGTATGTTTAGAAGCCAAAGCTATGCATGTGAAGAGGCAGTTAATAAATTCAACTAACAAAATTAAAACAACTTGGTCAATCATTAAACAAGAAACAGGCAAAACGGTTCAACGAAAAACAACCATTCAACTCGAGATAGATGGGTGTATGTTGGATGATCAACTTGAGGTCTCTAACAATTTTGCTCACTTCTTCAACAACATACCTAATGAAACTACCAAACATCTTGATTCTTGCAATTACAGGGCCCTCCAGTATCTTACTGATAACTTAAACCCAAACCCCATTGATTTTGGCTTTCATCACGTCACACCTAGTACAATTGTAAGAACTTTTAAATCACTAGAATCAAAAATGTCGGAGGATATCTGGGGCCTCTCAGTAAAGTTTATAAATGATATCATAGATTTAGTAGCACCTACACTTGCTGAAGTTTTTAATAGTTGTATAGAAACAGGAATCTTTCCCAACTTGATGAAGTGCGCTAAGGTGTTACCATTGTTCAAGGCTGGAAGCAGTACTGAGCCTGGCAACTATAGGCCAATTTCAATTTTACCTGTCTTCAGTAAAATCTTTGAAAAGATGCTACTTGTACAGCTTAGCGCATTCTTCAATAGTAAGGGATTATTATATGTGAGACAGTTTGGATTTTCGCGGGGAAGATCTACCACTGATGCCGTGACGTCATTTGTTGATATAATTTATGAAACATGGGAAAAGTCGCAGGACTGCATAGGTATTTTTTGCGACTTATCCAAAGCATTTGACTGTGTCCAGCATAATATTTTACTCGATAAACTGAGCCATTACGGAGTCAGGGGTGTTTCACTCGCTATCCTGAAGTCCTATCTATCTGATCGGTCTATGCAAGTTGATATAAATGGTGCACGATCTAATGTAGTGAATGTGGGTGTAGGCGTCCCTCAGGGCTCAATTCTGGGTCCATTTTTGTTTCTGGTGTATATTAATGACCTACCATATTTAGCTCAAAAATATGCTGAGATAATCCTTTTCGCTGACGACACGTCTTTACTTTTTAATTTAAATCGTACTCAAGTTGACTCTGATCATATAAACCTGGCTTTGAGTTATATTTCAAAGTGGTTTAGCACAAATAATCTTGCTCTTAATACCCAAAAGACAAACTGTCTTAATTTTACACTCGTCAATAATAGACGAATGAATTCCATTCAAATCGATAATACAGCCTTATCATTTGCTAAAGAAACTAAATTTTTAGGCCTTACTTTGGACTCAAAATTGCAATGGGGACCACATATCGAAAAATTGAGTAACAAATTAAGTTCAGCAGCGTATGCTGTCAGAAAAATACGACAGTGCTCGAATGTACAAACCGCGAAAATAGTTTATTTCAGCTACTTTCATTCTGTTATGTCCTATGGAATTTTGTTGTGGGGCCATGCGGCAGACATAAAACACGTTTTTGTAATGCAAAAGAGGGCATTCAGAGGCATTTATGGACTGGGAACCAGAGAATCTCTGAGGGAGCGCTTTAAAACATCAAATATTTTGACAATGCCTTGTCAATATATACTTGCCTGTATTTTGTATGCTAGAACTCAATTACCGAACTACACAGAACGCAATATTACATTCACTCGTAATACAGACAGGTACGCATTACCCCACACCAGACTAACAAAGACTGGTAAATCATATAAAATTAATGCTATCAAATTTTATAACGTTCTTCCAAATTGTATAACGGAAATGAATGACAGAAACTTTAAAAAAATAGTAAAAAAACTTTTAATTGAAAAAGCATATTATTCAACGGGAGACTTTTTGAAAGACAAAAAGACATGGCATAATCTGTATATTGACACGGCTGCATTGAATAAATAAAGCCGGTTGAAAGGTTGTAGTTGTTGTTATATTGTATTCAATTTATTTTGGTATATTAGTTAAGATAATTTTTATTTTATTTATTATTCTAATTGAATTTGTTTTTATAATTTAAATGTATTTTTTTTATAGTATGCCTTTGGCATCATTTATTATGTACTAGATTTGACATTCATAAGTGTGCAAAACTAAGTTTAGTTTTAACCCAAATGAAGAAATAAATGAATATGAATAATCATTGCTCAGTACTTTTACCTTTCACAAGGTACTTTTCATAGTAAGTCGGCGTCCCCAGTTACATCCAATCTAGTTAAGGAAACGAACATTTCTTTGAAGAAAAATGGGACTCCACCTCTGAAAGGGATTTTTAAATAAATGAACCGAAGGAAGATATAAGCCGATTATCGGCAGATGTCGTCGCCATCAAAGGCGCTCTTTATGAACGAACAGGGGTCTTAATGGCAAATCTCAATATTAATATTTAATAATTTCTTTCTACGAGCTTTCTTTTTGTGTTGAGTACATTTATTACTTGACAAACTGAACCTGTGGCGATGCTCGCTTATGTCGAATTGATTTAGAACATTTTTATGAGTAAATTATAGCTGCTGCTTAATATAGCTCCTTTGCAAAAGCAGTAAAATGTTGTTTCATTGAAACTACATTTAGTTCTATATATCTTGCTATACATAGAGCTTGTAGAACTTTCTCTGTGTAGCGTTTTTTAATTGTAGAGCTATCAATATAAGTAGAGATATTAATGTACATAGAGCTAAATATTTGTGGCGCTATCTGTGTAGCGCTTACGGTTACTAAGGGCGTATAATCTTTGAGATAGTGAGCCTAAATCAGAATTAGTCCATTTAATTTATACCATACCCACATTTATTTCCAAGAGGTGCCAACCAAAAAAACATTGTTATTTTTCTACATTGTTGAATCAAGTTAAAAAATCTCATTTCATTGTGAGAGCTGCGTAGGCTCGTATGCAAACAAAGCCTGTTTGAATAAATATGAGGCTCATGTGAAAATTGTGTGCTCGTAGCGGTGAGCGTAGCACAGCGTAGCACTCGCGTAGACAGCCGGGTTGCTACGCCGCTGTCGTATGTACGTAGTAGGAAGGTGATTTAATATATACTTTCCAATTTAGATATTTCGCTAGTTTGAACAAAAGCTGGAATGAAGGCATGAAAACCTGAGTATACACAAGTATGTTATTTTGCACGAGGCACAAATCTTATCGTATTGTTTTACAGACAGACAAAAAACAGTTTATAAGTGATATGATATAAATTCCTCTCGTCCACCCAAGTAGAGGCGGCAGGTGTCCTGGCCGGTACGCACGACCGCCCTAACTTCATGCTAAACCTTTCCCACTAACTTTCAGCAGCAGACTAGGATGTGATAAATTGCAGAGGTTTTTTTTCCATTTATTAAATAAAAAAAAGAAATATTTATTGAAATCATCTCTCTCTCGAGTCGTTTTTCCTCATGACTGAGGGTCGTGACTACCCCGCAGAATTAATTCGTTAGGGGAGTTCTTTTGGGCAGATACATTGTGGTGGACGCCTAGGTCCTTCCACGGAGGACACATGTCTCTTTTCCTCACGATGTTTTCCTTCACCTGTGATATTTTGTTGATCGCTGCACTAGCGGAGTGTAGTGGTAGTCGTCGTTAACATTAGTTATTTCTAGGTAAGGGGTAATGGCTTATTTCTAGATGGCGCTGTGTGAAATGTCTCGGAATATTTATTTATTTATTATTATTATTTTTAATGACATTATGTATATGACATTGTATTAGGCTGCAATAATGCTTGGTAATGCAAAAAACGTGGTAAAATGCTTAATAAATGTGATCTAAAAATTATCATTCATTTAATACATTTCACTTGATAACTTATTTTTTTTTGTTTTCACTGTATTTGTAACAAAATCAATGTTATATCATATCCATATTGTGTCTCCTCTCTGGTTATCCCAGCAAGTTAAAAGTTCCCCGTCAGTTACACGGCTCCCGACTAACCTTCGAGTGTGAGCATGAATTTGCAATCCCCCCGTACAATGTAGACGCCATCTTTTTGTGATAAACTCCCAAACGTGAACGGAATGTCGATGTGTGGGGTTGTTAGAGTAGCTATAATAGTTATTTGATCGTATTGTCTATTTATGGTGTACATTCTTACATACTAGTACTATATTTACGTAGATAAAGAAATCTAGCTCCTACTGGGAAATAGCCTATGAAAGTTTAAATTATGTAGTGGCTAAGAAGAATTAGATATAAAATAAATCATTTTATTTAGAAACAAAATAAAAATTGAATTGATTATTATGAAAAAATTAATGCTGATGCATCACTATTATGCAAATTACAAAATTACTTACTCCGTGAGCTTTGTCAATGTCGAATGTAATGAAAATGATGTCATCAAAATAGGCTGTCATTTCTCCTTCAAGCCATGTCGGTATTAATGAATATCCCTGCGCTATCGCTTTATGATGCATGTTGTGTATGAAAGGCCCGGGGTGGCGCAGAGGACGTCCGGCGTGATTGAGTGAGCCTCGATACAGTATCTAATGGTGCTCTCAATGACATGCCGCCGGCGACCGCCCGCCCTAGACACTAGGCTACACTGGACACCGTAAAGTTTTTGAATTATGCAATCTTGTTGTAGTAAAATTGATCCGGTTTTGTGCAACACATGACTCTCAAGTCAATGAATAAAAGTAATAAGTTGTGAATTTAAGAACTCCGTTGTTGAGACTATCGTATATATCACATATCACATCATACCATTTTATAAAAGTGAACGTATGTTTGTTTTGATCCATGTACTGTTATTATTGGTGATTTAGGATGGTGATAGTATAGAGTCCTGAGTATAAAATCTAGGCTACTATTTATCTACAATACCGTGAGCCGTGAACTGAATAATTTTAAAGAAACAACCTCTGTATAATAAATACACTGTACACAGTTGATGAATATAAAAATTTAAATTGTCTAATGGCCGTCAGTCCGTTGTGTGCGCCCCCTGCCGGTCTCCATCGAGCATTACGTAAGCCTCCTCCAGCAAACACCAGCCGGGACGTGATTGCGATTAACAATAGTTTGTCACCGCCGCTAATGAAATTATGTTTTTCATCAGGCGCTATCTGCGGGATAACGCTCTACTATTTTACTTTAAGTAACAATGGACTTTTAACGACAGTCATTATAAGGGCTTTATCACTATTTTACAACCTGCAATTTGTGTTAATGGTAGGCTTCTAACTAGAAAGTAGGCTCTTTGTGCAATATTGAATACTGTAAATTTTATACCGGCCAATGGTAAAAAGTTCAAGTCTTAACTTTATAAAAACACAAAGTACAGTAAATTAATACTTAAAAAATAGTAAAGCTATGAAAAAAGTAATGAAATGTTTTTAAACAAAAACAAATATCATCTCATAGTTCACAACAAGGAAAATAAATTCTACAACTTCGCAATGGGAATTTCAAAATTCTATTCAAACGACCGCAGCAGCGGTTTCTGGAGACATCATCGTTAACCAGCATCCTATGTAGGTATGTATACCTGTATAGTACGACGTTGTGATCGTTAGTTTGCATGAAACTTAAGCACCCTTCCGTGGGAGAGCTTTTCAGCTAAATCTGAGGGGCTTGGAAGCTCGGGGACGATGTTGACGCTCGTTACACGGATCTGTCTTGCTGCCAAATTAGAATTATACTAAACATGATGGAGAACCAAGCTTCTACGCTATTATTGCTCTTAGACTGTGCAGTAACGAAGATACTATGCTAATGCTGAATCTGCATAAATTAACTTATTAAAATAAAAGCTTTCCAGAAATAAATTTGAAATTTAAAATTCCAAAGTGGCACATTTTCTTTATGCAGTTTTCCAGCATTTATATTCAAAGATCCTTAGTTGGCACACACGAGGAAGTGAAAGCAAAAAAGCTTTGTGAAAAGTAATATTTGTGCGCTCGCTCGCTTAGAGCGTCTACAATGAAGCCGTGTTGCTCTACAAGCAAATTAAAATCGAGAGAAACTTCCTTCCCATTTTATGAACACAGAACATTAGCAGACTTGAAAGGCTTTCAGTTTACTTTTTATTTTATGCACGTTTTATTTTTTATACTACGTTCAATGAAAGGGGTTCTGTTTTGAATTATTTGTGATAATGGCTCATTGTTATGTTATTACGTAAGTAGTTTAGGTAATCATAGAGACGAAACGTTATATCTGTTTTATTAAAATATATTATCAAATTGAAATGGTGGGTTTATAATTCGGTAATAGTGTAGTTTTTAGAAGAGCTTCGGTTAAAGACTCTTTCTGCTTCAAATATAACGCGTTGTTATCGAATGTAAATCAAATTATGTATCTCACTTTTTAGTCCCTAAAATCGCGGTATGATGTCTTTGAAGTCACGAAGATTTAAAGCGAAATGACTGAATACTTATCTAATTATAAGGTCTTGTAATGGTATGACGGTAGAACATTATGATTTCTTTTTGTGCATTAGCAAGAGAGTTACATTATCATTTCTTGTGTTCCCTAAAAAGTGTATAATAGATAAGCAGGGCACGCACGGCGAGGCGGCGGCGGCGCGGCCAGCATGATGTATGAGGCTGGGGGAGTCGCGGTCAGCGGCCAGGCTCAAAGGAAATCTCATTTCGCACCCCCTCCCCCACGAGGGAGAAGGACATCTATTAAAATTATTTGAGAAAGCCAACACTTGCCGCCACTCCACTCAGCTCCAATTTAAACCACGCTTCATACTTCATAGCGCTTTTGTTGCTCGGTATCGACAGAATAATTGGAAAGCCTTTTCAGTTGCTTACTTTTGTGGCTGTTTTTCAATGTTGCCCGGTGATTGTTTGCTGGAATAAGATTTTTTTTTGATAATATTTTGCGGAGTTAATAAATATTTAGCGAGTTAGAAAATGGGTTCTAATATCATATTAAGAAAAAACAGAAACCTTAAAAAGGCGGTTATTAGTTCACATGCATTAGAAGTTGAAATACGATCTTAATAATGAATGTGAAAGTGTTTGCTTATTCAGATGTTTCTCCTCGGATTTGTCTAATACTAAAATGAGAAATAATTTATTCTATTTATTTGAATTTGGTTTATTCTAATTAGGATACAGTCCAAGTCTCAAAAAAATTGTGCATTTTAAGAGGAGATTTGTTTAGATTCAAATCAATACAAAATTCAAGCACTACATAAAGCCAAGTAGCTTAAAACAACTGTCCCTACGTCTGTATGTATGTTTATTTCTTTAAAATTACACAACGGATTTTGATGCAGTTTTTTTAAAATAGATATAATTATTTAAGAAGAAGGTTTATATGTATAACTATTGGGTGCTCGCGGCTTCGCTCGCATTAAGAAGTAAAACTTGCATCCCCTATTTCACCCCTTTAAAAGTGACATTTCAAAAAATCCTTTCTTAGCGGACGCCTACGTCATAACATATACCTTCATACTAAATTTCAGCCCAATCCGTCCAGTGGTTTGGGCTGTGTGTTGATAGATCACAATGTCAGTCAGTCAGTCACCTTTGAGTTTTATATATTTAGATAACGCGTGCGAAGCCGCGGGCAGAAGCTATTGAATCATCGATACGCTACTAAATATTTAAATGAGAATAATTATGCCTTTTGATATTCCCTCGATTTCCTAATTTTCATTATGCGTAAGTAGATGTTGGAGCTTACATCAGGAGAGATCGTGGCTCAGACGGAGTTAAGATGGTCTCAGACGTTTTAATGAGGGAATATTCTGGGCGGAGGTTGCTCACGGGGCTTATTATACACTACTAATGACATTTGATCAAGGATTCAAAGTACTATTTTCGAAAAGTTTAGGTACTTATTTTATGTATCTAAGTAGGTAGATAAAAAAATCAGCAAATGGTTCGATAGCCCATTCATTTAAATAACGGTTATCGATAAAACTTTCCGTGAGCTACGAATGTGGTTAGGTGATAAATGGTGAAATGTAATCGTATCAAAGCTTATGTATCGAGTAACGCAAGTAATCCATCAAATTCGCGCCGTTTGACGAGCACCATTATTCGACGGCCGCGAAACAAATGATTACAAATGAATCGGGCCGGGAGCAGCGTAGCCATGGCGACCCGAGACGATCGATGCGTCCCGCGCCCGCGCGCCCCGCTCCCCCCAGCACCCCCCACCCCGCAATTAAACAATGATTCACACGTTCGTGATGATGAGCGTGCAAGCACAATGCTACGTTAGGGATCAAAGACCATTGTTTCGGCAGCGGCACACGGCGTGTTAAAAATCAACGAGGTGGAAATCGGTAAAGCACCACCTACGTACTTTCCCAGGGGGATGATAATAACGCTCAGCATCCTCCTGTTCCATGGGACGCGTTCTCCCGAGAGCTCGCTGGGAAATACGGAAATGATACACACCTGCACCGTCATCTGTGGTGTATTACACTCTACGTGGATCACTTTAAATTGCCAGCAACACCATGTTACCATACCATTCGTTTATCAAACCTAAAAACAATATTGGCCATCCTTTGGGGTAAGGTTTACGTTCACAAATAAAATTATGTAATTTCTTGTTTAACAATAAATCAGGGCGAAAGCTTCGCAAATGTCTCGAGTTTTCCCCTACGCACTTAGAAGTCAAGAACGTTGGTACTTTGCTTCAAATTGGAAATCTTTTAAACTTAGGTACATAAAAAAGTATAAGGGCCCATAATAAACGAGATTAATTAATTTTATATGCGCTTTGGATTTTAATTACACAAACCAAATCCGACTGTAATTAATTTCGATATGAAAAGCCTCGCAAATACGGATCGTAACCACATTTTAAAGCCGATTTTCGAGCTGAACGGGCATTTTAATTACGACAGACAGACCACAAATTTTTATTATACCGTGTAAAAAGCAATATTTATTCGTAATGGGGCGGTAGCGGGAGTTTGAACTAGCGGAAGGAGGCATCATGAATTAATGGGAGTTGTGTAACGGGTTAAATCGGCAGCGGCCAGCCACCGCCGGTCACCGCCGGCCGCTGGCCTGAGAGGCTTTATTTCCAATCGCAATAATCGATTGGCTGCGAGCTATACATACAGGCGAGCTGCACCGCCGGCGGTCGCTGAGAGGTATCTTCCACCGCGACGCTCCAAAATAGCTCGTTTGAATACGGGCCTCGGGCGGGCTTTTATCGGATCAGACGGCCTAACTTTGCCTACCCCCGTCGGCCTCTCGTATTATCTCGACGAGTAATTGGACCTCTCCGGTTGATACAAAATATTGTACGCAGCGAGCTAGCTTATCACCATAAAGCAACACAGGACCTGCCTAAAAAGATAAATTTCGCGTAGAGTTTGTGAGACAATGGTGGTGTAATTTTTTGATACGAATATGTTCAACCTTTCTTGTATAAGGTTTTAGGAAAAGTTTTTGTAGAGAAGAACTCGTTGTTGTCTTAGATAATGGTAGAATAATAATAATATGCTATTGGTTTTATACCTTGTCCTTAAGTGTTTAATTTTTATGAAATAGAAAATGATTCCGCTTGGAGATACTGCATTGTAGATTCCAAAGAACGCTCAGATATTACTATTCCTTAACTATATAGTCCACGAATAAACGATACGTGTCACTCGCAATTTGTTTGCATTCTATCAGCACAAGTATAAGTTTTTATCATTCATATTCTGCTAGTGATAGTACTTCTGATTATTTCCCCCAAATATTCAGAAGAAGTGACTATGTATCCGTCGACATTCGAGGCGGTATGTAACAAAGGTCGCAGCTATCGCCGGCGTGTCGCATGCTGTTGACACATCTCATTACTCACGCCGCGCCAAATAATGAACCCACAGCTTACATAAATATTTGCAGGTGGTAGCGGTTCATACATAACACTGGCTAATATTTAGCTAGGTATGTACTTGTCAATTTTATCCTCATTTGGTCACAGAAAAACACAGGGCACGTTTTTGAAAGTGATTGTAGGTACATGAAGTTTTATATAAAGTTTCAAGAGAAGAAGCTATTTTCAGAAGAAGCATCTCCAATTTATAAAAAAGCAGTACTATAACACACACACACTAGGTGGCGCTAGAAGTAAATAAATGTGTGCATGGTGCAAGAATTGCAACACAATAAAAATTGATGGAATGTCAATGTGTACCGTGTTTGCATATTTGTGTACCCTCGAGGCTGGCAGAATTCAGCCTCCATTGAGCTGATAAATCGACTGACATCCCTCGCGCCATTCCTTACCCTCGATAACGATATTAATTACTCACCCAGTTGATATGATGCGAGGAATTTGCATCAAGGGAAACTAAGAAGAGAAACTTTACATAAGTAGGTATATATGGATAACACGAACAAATCATATACATAGTATGGAACAAAGTCGACTGCCGCTGTCTGTCTCAAGATATGTTTTTAGATCTTGAATACCACGCAGCGAATTTTGAGGTAGTATTTGAAAGGGAAGGTTTCTATGCACTTATATACCTATCGTGCGTATGTGATCGTCCGACGACGGACCAGGTTGGTAATACATTAATAAAAGTAATCATAAAAAACTTTTAACTGGGTCTGCAACTGGCAGCCTTATCGCTAGTAGCAAATTCTTTCTGACAACCAAAAGAGGAAGAGTCAAGAGAAAATAAAATCGACATGAATCTTCCGACAGTAGATCTATGATCTAGGCCATTTTAATGGGCACAACGCTAGCTGGGTCTTGACTACATCTACAGAATATTGTACTACAAGAGCTTAAAGAATTAATAGTGACATATAATTTACATTTTCAGATTATGAGCTACAAAATAATTATGTCAGTCAAGTTTTAATATGATCTTCTTCTTCCATTTCCACTTTGCTTAGAATTTCACTCGTATTGTTTAGTTTAACTATGTATCGATAGAGAGGGATGAAAATCCTTGCGATAGCCATAATTCAAATATCGACAATGATCTTTGGGTTAATCCAGAAATTGCGTGTGGCGTTAAGGCCACCATTTGTATCAGAACAAGGTTTTTTTAATTTAAATCTTTTAATGACTGCGAGTTCATCTATCGATCTATGCCAATGGGGTTCTAAAACCTTGATATTACATAGTAGTTAGAACATTAGCATCTGTTTATTGTTATCAAAGTATTTGGATAATGTGCCTAATGTCGATGAACCTACTGACAACAACCATGCCATCTTTGTTTAGGAAGAGTCGAATAAATCAAATTTTAAACTGAACCTTAATGCAAAACATTTTACTATTGAAATTGAAAACGCTAGCAAACAACGTCTGCCTCTAGCAATCGCAGTGATTATAAAAACATAAGCAGTTTTTTGATCGGATTACGTGGCGTGTTGTATGTAGTGCGAATGTAATAAGTGCTGGCGGGGGTGCGTGCGGGGACCACGGCCACGGACGGAAATACAGGATAAAATAATACGTTGTACATATTTATAAATTTTGCTTAAAGGTACAAAGAAAGTTTAATCAACAGTGGTATCTATCGCTTTTCCCTAGTCCTTCCGTAGCTTACTATAAAGCTCAATTCACACCTGAAAATGTGTAGCGCGGCGAGCTTTTTATCAGTAAAGAAAATATTAAAAGTATAGTTAGATATCTAACATTTCTCTAAAATTTGTTATCATCAAATCGAAGTTTCAAATGTGGTTAAACAGCGAACTATTCGTGCAAATTTCGTACATGTGGTTACCTTCATAGTGGGTGGAGGGAGGCGGCGGTCGAGCGGCAGAATCAAGGGCGTGTGTGCGGGATGCTGCGGGGAGGAGGAGCGGGGGAAGCGGGGGAGTAGGGGAGCGGGGGAGCGGAGGGGATGCTGCGCACTCCGCGCAGATCGATACGCGGGTTGCCGGGCGACGGACCAGACCGAGTGCCTCCTACACCCCACATCTCTGCCCACTACTCGCTTATTTAATACATAGTCCCGGCTACATGCCAGCTCCAGAGCCCTGGCTCCGACCATGTTCGCCATGACATTGACCTCCATCTGCTGAGAAAACTTACATTTACATACCGACTTAATTTGTGAGCATAGCTTATGATAAGACGTTCGAATTACTATCGACTCATTGACGGAACGAAATTTAGCGACGAATCAAATAAAAATAATTATAAAATGTAGATTTTTCTTGGTAAAACTTTACTAAACCTAGCGCTAAAGCTCGCCCCTAAAAAGTGTAGGAAAGTAATTTAATTCTTATCTGGTACCTGTAGCTATGCGACTCACAAAGGTAGTACTTGTAAGGCTGCTTTAGGCGCACAGGCGTGAGCTTATTACATTTCTCATTTTCTGCACGAGTTATTATAAGTCTTCTCGACATTTCTTTCACAGAAAGCACAGCTTATATTTCTTTGAACCTTGAACCTACCTACTTACTTAAATACCTAGTTCTCAATGAATACCTACTCTATACTCGCACATATGATTTTTATCTCATATGTAAAGAAGTGACAACATATACTATACGATTGGAATAAAATCACAAGGTATATAGTAATAATAACAAAATACTTTATTCGCATAATCATAATTCCTAAGACAAAACATGCAAACAATAAATAAGTACCACAACTGGTTCCTCCGGTTCATCACAAGTAGACTAGACGTTTTTTAAAGCTAAGAATTAAATTGACAATACATTCCGAGATCATCGTTTTCATCGAGTTCCAAGTCGTTTAATTAAACGACTCGGAACTAAACTTGGAGACTAATTAGTCTTGACACTAGACCTAGACTAAAAACCGCTTTTAATACATATTCAGATCATTAAAATTTCGTCACAAGTAGCAAATACTTCTTCATTTTATCAAGTTCCTGGATAGGACCTTTTTAAAGAAACGCCCATATAATGACAACACATTTATCAACTAGCACAGCTTCCGCGGTGTCTGGCGTTATAATTCTGCCAGCTAGCTGTAGTAGGTATGTGGGCTACATCCGGTGCATTGTGAGTGAGAACGGGGCTAAGCCCGGCTCCTTCATAATTCACCCGGGGCTCCGCTGGCCGCCGCCAGCTTCTAATAAAACTGCAGATAGGTAAAAGTGCTCTCCCGAGGTTATCGCCGCTACCAATGTTATGCTTGGTTTAATCTCCCCGCTCGTTAACTTTGGTCAGTTGTGAGTCGAGTGAATATTTTCTCTTATAATTTTTGGACGGAATATTTTTCTTTTATTTCTTTAATTTTAATAAACAATGTAATATGAACATTACAAAAATGTTTTAAGAAACCTAGCAGTATCTTTTCACTATCATCCTTTGGTTCTCGAAAATAGGAAACAGAACCGTATTTTACTCTATCTCGCTAATTCTATACTTTGAATCATAAATTGCATGCACGGTGAGCTTCCTCTCAGTACCCAAAACTCAAAATTGGTTCTGTTATCGATAATCTAAAGAACAGTTGTTATAAGATGCCCAGTAAATAATAAATCCATATCTCATTATTCATATATACTCAATTGTACACTTAGAACGGTAGTTGCGTGAGTAGAGCGACTCCCCTCATGATCCAATGGTCGGGGTCCTTGGCAGTGGGCAGCCTCATAAACAGGATGTAGTTGGTGGAGTGTCCAGTGGTGGACAACACGCCGCGCCTTTCGCCCGTCTTATACAGGGGGCAGTTGTAGAACACGTCGGTGGGGATGTCGTCTCGCTTCAGGGGGATCAACCATACCTTTGAGCAAACAAGTGTTATTATTTTCAGCAATTAAATAGATTTTAAAAAGTAAAAAAAGTAAAAATATGTTTATTTGCCATTTGAAAACTTAACCTACACATTACAATATTTATATTTTGTTTTACTTACAATACTTATAATATATTTTTTGATGATTAGCAAAACAAGCACTAACGGTCCCTTATGTGAAGTTTGAGTGGATATTCACCCATTATATCAAACACTACGGAACCGATTTTGGAGATCTTACGGTTTTCTAAATTCAAATATACAACATACATATTATTTTAATAAAAATATAATATATATAGTTTTAAGAGTACAGAGTTTGAAAATATATTTATTTTTTAATATACTGTACGTCTCACCGGTGGGAACTCGTCGTACAGCACTTTGGGTATAGACTCGTCGATGTAGTACGCGTCCGTGTTCCAGCGCGCACCTTCCATGAACAGACCGCGCACGTACACGCCCTCTGCCGGCCGCTCTTCCAACACGAAGGTCTTTTGCACCTAAGGGAACAAGAAAAGTTAGTGAGTCAGTGTCGATTAACGGGAAAAAATATAAAAATGGTCTTTTTATCACTGCCTCCATAAGAGAAGAAGATTTTTGTTATTTTACCATTAAAAAAAACTTTCAGAAGACTTGCTAACCTCCTTTTTTTGAGGTCGGTTAAAAATATTTCAGTTGGACAGTAGGTATATGCTTGCAGAGGTTTGGTGTGTCGTCAGTTTAAAATTTTTTTAGTTGTTATCCATGTTCCCAGTTTATGTGGCTGGCTCCTGATCTTCTTGTTCTGGCATTGTATTATTTACACACTGACCTGATAGTGGAAAGCGAGCTGGTCGATGGGTATCTTGTACTTCCTGGCGTAGCTCTGCTGCGCCGCCGTGAGGAACGCCTGCGGGAAGTAGAACCCGGACAACCAGAACACTATCGGCGGCCCGTTCGTGTGCCAGTGCTAGAACAAATTGTGCACATTAGAAGTGAACAGCTCACTTCAGTCGCTGACTACTGGGAATGGGGCCTACGCAAAGTTACATTTTGATAATGGGACCTTAGAAGCGTCACATTTTAGTTGAAATAAGTTCAGATTGAAGTAAAACAAACTTTTTTGTGTTAAGAAATAAAACGTATACTATCTAGAAAACTAAGATTATTTCCTTACGAGTAAAGCAAGTTAACACACAATTAAAGATTTAAATGCTTGGGATTTTTTTAAATTAGGTATATTTATATCAGTACTTTCCTTAGTCCCTTTTCTTGCTACTACTTATAAATGTTACTATTTCCGCAACGTTATATTTTTCATATTACAATAGCTCTTACCTGTAAGAAGGCCAGCCTGGCCAGCAGGTCGTTGTAATACGCTGCGAGTGGTTTGAGCGAGGGGTAGCTCTTGCCGGCCCACAGCGAGGGGATGCGCCCGCGCACCATGCTCGTCAGCACCTCCTCCGTCACGTCAGTTAACACACTTACACCTGGAAATAAAATAAACACTTAGATACATGTTTTTTTATAAGACTAAAAAAATGTACTTACCCTCATTTTAACACCAATTAAAAAACCTTAGCTTGCGCTTCAAACTACCAATAAATGGTTTTGGGACCACGGTTCTAAAATTTACACTGTCATTTTCCGTATGTTGCCGTTTTCATACGTTGTTTCAAGTTTTCCATTATATTATCCACAATCTAATCTTGTTATATTTTCGAATTAGGCAAAGAAACATAGCACTCATGAAAAATATTAATATTTTTAATGAAGATCAGACCTTGCACTGCTCCAATGACAGCTCTGGCACTACTCCTCACTATATTGACAAGTCTGTCATATCTGGCGGCCTCCTGTATGACGACGATGGACATGGGCGTCATGTCGGCCGGCTTGATGTCTCCCTCGTGGGACGGGCCCACCAGGATCTTGGCCGGGAGACGGCGCAGAATGTCCTCTGCGATGTCCATGGCTTGCTGCTCGGGCGTGGCGCCCGCGCCGCCCGTCGTCATTGTGTCCTGGAATTAGTTTTGAGGTTTACTTTTGTATAGTTGAAATATGTCGGACAACGCTTTTCTTGCACCACAACTTTATTCACAGGGCAATATGGCAGATACAAAGGCTAAGCCAAAGTAAAAAAAACAAGCATTTTCCAAACAATACACATCCACAGAATTGAAATATAAAAAAAAAAACAAATATATATTTCATATCAACTACGTACATACATGAAACCACATACAAATTTCCCACATAACATTAGCAAACTTACCAGGTATTTTTTCAATAGATCCTTGTGGCATGTAAAACAATAATGGCATTAAAATACACTCTACATGAAACTATTCAATTCCACTACAAAATGCTCAACTTACCATACGATCCTTGATGATCCAAGCGATGCACCAGATGAATGAAACATTTGAAATACGTGATTAGCAAAAGTACCAAAATAATTATCTGTAAATAAATTATGATCAAACAGTAAACTACGTTATACTACATGTTAGTGATAAAATAAGATACATACTACTTGAGTTATATCCATATATGTACCTACATACATATACGAGTACATATGTAATAGTATATTCGACAACTAAATAATGATATCTGTATCTACCTACCAGAGCCTTAGTAACACAGTTTACACTTACGCAATAGACAATTCAAGGCGCGCGTTTGCTCTCGTTATTCAACTTTTATAAGAGCAGGACCCTTTCGCAACTCTTAGCAATTTTTGCATCATAAAATCATCATCATCATAATATACATGTTATTATTATTATTAAGAGCCTGTATTGTCCCATTGTTGGGCAAAGGCCTCCCTACCCTCTTTCCACTTATCTCTGTCTAGTGCTATTGTATTCCAGTCTGGTTGGTGTTTATCCAGGTCGTCCCTCCATCGCTTTCTGGGTCTGCCGCGACGTCTTTTATGTGTTGGTGCAATATACATGTGTAAGTACAATATACCTGCGTGAGTATAGCGGTGTCGAGCAGCTCGCGCGCCTCCCGGAAGTGCTTGGTGATGTCTGCGTTAGTGTGGAAGCCAAACACGCCGGGCGGCGTCTGCACCGGCAGCGAGCGCGCGAACGCGATGAAGTCGCTGTGCTCCTTCAACGTTGGGATGTAGTATATGCCTGGTATAAAAAACATCCATATTTATACTGTAAAATTCCAACATATTAATTATTTCCATAAGATCCAAGGTGATGTCTCCCCCGCAGAATTAATTCTTTTGAGAAGTTCTCTTGGGCAGTTACATAATTGTATATTGCTAGTGCATCGCAGTAGCGTCTTGGCTACGTAATCTATACTAATATTATAAAGCTGAAGAGTTTGTTTGTTTGTTTGTTTGAACGCGCTAATCTCAGGAACTACTAATGCGATTTAAAAAAATCTTTTTGTGTTAGATAGACCAGTTATCAGGGAAGGCTTTAGGCTATATAACATCACGCTGCAACTAAAAGGAGCGAAGAAACAATAGGAAATGTGGAAAAAACGTGGAAAATTATTCATCTTTGAGGGCTTCCGTTGCATGCGCTGCGAAAACGGTTCAAGATATCAAAAAAAAATGTGTATGAAAGAACTATTTCTCTTGAAATAATCAAACAAAATGTCCGCAACAGTATATGTCTATGTTGGTTAACTCACTAGAACCGTTTTTATGGTAATAACTATTCCACGCGGACGAAGTCGAAGTCGACGAAGTCGCGCGCATCAGCTAGTTGACTTTATACGGTGACACAGACGTATGAGAGAATGCTAACAAAGTATTTTCTCACTTCTTTTGCTAGATTAGCTACCCCTATTTAAAAAAAGTGTCATTTAGCACGCAACGATGACATTCGTTTGAGAACCAGTTTATTTACTAAGATAAAAAGGGGCTGGATTCAGTAAGTATACTAACTAGTGACCTGATCATGACAAATAACAGATACAACTCTGCTTTAATTACCATGGTATCCCCCTCTCATCTGAATAAACTTAACCCACTACTACCTACTGCACGAGTTGCAAATTTGTGAATTTCACAGAAACTCGCACAGTAACCGTACCGTGCTCCGCCACGTTAACATATATTCTAAAGTACCTAAACACGAATCCTCGATTCTCCGTTCTGGTTTATTTAGTTTCCATCGTCTGGTTTATTGCTCTCCCCGGATTGGAAATAGAGGAGTGATTCCATTGGAAGATACACACAACAAACACACAAACTCACACATCGGTCGCTGAGATAACTAAGTTCCGAGCGCGTGGTTATCTGACTTGGTTTCCAGCATTATTTATTCTGCCGCTAATGCACTCTTCCCCTCAGAGAGCTATATGTGGGTAGGGGAAGGGGGGGCATAACGGGGACGTTAAGGAATAAAAACAATAAAAAAATAATCAACTATGTTTATTAATTAAAACTAATCACAGTTTTTTGATAACACATATAGGTACAATTTGGTATACAATTTGGAGGAATTAACAATCACCAATGTTCTTACTTAAATTTTTACGAAACCCTAGTAAATAATCCATCTTGCCCCAGGGTAGGGGCAGTATGGGGTACCCATTCGGGGCAATACGGGGTACATGATCATTTGTGTCACAGAATGAGCAGATGTGGATTTATTCATCATTGTCGTCATCAACACCTGCACGGGCTGTTTGTGCCCAACACCCACAAAGCTGACAGGCCACCCAACCTTCGGAGGATTTCAAATACGTATGATTAATGTCCATGCAATAAATGCATAATGCGTCTTTATCTACATTTTCAACATTAGCTTTTTAGTTGGTTTCTTCGAACCTTTTTTCAGCCCCACTTTTGGATTAGAACATTTCTTAGTCCGCTTCAGTTGTTCTCTTTCTTCTAGTTCCTTCTTGTAGGGTATCGAAGTAAGAACAACAGTTTTTCCTCTGCGATAGTTTTTTCTTGTCTGGTTTTTTTGTTCCATTGTTGGGATTGCGAGAATATCCTTTGGCGAAGCATTTCTAAAGGACGATGTTAAATCACAACATACTTTTCGGAGAATGGGTTAGGCTGTCTAGTTGACGTGATGGTCTAGGCTGAAGCTCTGAGACAAGACTTTTTTCTAAAGGTGGGGTTGTTGCAGGAAAATGTTGCACGTTAGGGTCTCTTTCAAGGGCAGGTGGGTCTTAATGCTGAACTTCAGACGTAACAGAAGCTATTTCGGGCTCATCACTTGCCAGTGGTAAGTACGTCAGTTGTTGATGCAGCTAAAAAATCTGAATATTCAAAGTTATTTTGATTAAACGTCCATATGCCACATTTTCTGATGCCTGATTTTTTGCCTGATATTTTGCTTAGAACTGCATAAATTGCATGTTACATGCTTTCTACGGACCAACTGCTTCTCAAGCTTTTCTTTTTGTAGGTTCACACCAATTTAATACCTAAAACAAAGTACATTGTATGATTAGTTAAACGAACAGACCGATTTTTGAGATAACAGGGGCACAATGGGGCAGTAGTTACGGGGCATAATGGGGCACCCCATCTTGCCCCGTAGCCATGTCCCCATTTTGCCCCCATATCTAACATTGTTTAATTTAGCGAACCAAAAATAACTGTCAATAGCTACAAAGATTTCAATCAAACCATACAAATACACAATGTCACTAGAAAAACAAAACAAAGAACGATTGTAGTCATCAAAACACTTACCTTGTTACATTAATTTTCGTAAACACACAAAATAAGATGAAAAACACCGAAAAAATGTTTTTTGTCGTAAGAAACAAACGCGCGCAGTCTGCTCGCTGTTCACTGGCGGACTGAAGTCTAATGCAAATTGGCCGCCTGTTAGCGTAAACAAAACGTGGCTAGTGTTTGTAGTTACTTGTATATGTGGGTGGTCCCGTTGTGCCTCGTGTCCCCGTTATGCCCCCCCTTCCCCTAAGTGGTTAGTGTTGTTTATCTTGCATTCCAATTGCACAACTATTGCTCTTAGATGAATTTAAAGCGCCATGTTTATCGAAGTGAAGATGTTACGACAATCTCGAGTGTAGTATAGTTAATTGAAATAAAAGTTTGTTTTAATTATGTAGTTTAAGTAACCTTTAAAAAAATATTATATAAATATTATACGCTATTTGCGATATCGCTCTTTCTTTGAATACCAACGATTGAGAATTCAAATACTTTTGACACTTACTATAATATTATTATGCACAGCAGCAAGGCAAGCACGGCACGGGGACTAATAGTTTTTCCATCATTTTATCCACCTGTCACCATACACCAAGTGGATAAAATGGTGGGAAAAACTATTAGTCCCCGTGCCGTGCTTGCCCTGCAGGATACAACGCAACACGTTTAATTTCATTGAAAGTAAATATAATTTATAAAAAGTAGTATTTAGATTACAAAATACCAATCTACACTGACCAATAGGATCAATCGGGTAGTTGAGTTGCTTGATAGCCTTCGGGTTGTAGAACTTGAAGAGGATGGTGTTGAGACAGCGGCGGTCCCAGTCGTCCGTCACGCGGCCGCCGTAGTTGCACTCGCCCGTCAGGTAGCGCAGGGCCACGAATTGTACGTCCTGAGGGATGGATACTAGTTGTACTTTCAATTAAAATAATGGTAGATATACATGCCATCCAGCGTGGTAATGCAGCCAGTATGCTGCCCTCTGACAGTAGGCTGGAGCACTTACACTAGTTTTAGACTCAGCAAAGATTTTTAAGTGCCCCCTTTTTATTATTTTGCAGTAGGTATAAGTAGTGTGTTTAGTTTTTTCCTTGATTTTATGTATTATTATGGTAGATATGATTTATTTTAGGGTTTTAGGCTAACGACGTACTGGCAAAATTTCATAGATACTAAATTAAGTTATTAATCCTTACATAAATATCTTTTACTGTTTAGAGTATATTGTAGCGATCAATTTCTGATAATTCTGTTGTTACAGCTCTATCACAAAGTACACATAAAAGTAGAGAGCGCGTGATTACAGAGAAACTACATAGTGTTCAGTGTTCATACAGCTAAACAGCGCTTTCAAAGTTTGTCGATCCCACCGCACCCATGCATAAAATCCGCACGTAGCGGCGCACTGGAAACCAATATTCTAACTTTTAATTACTCGGCGAAACAATCTGCCGCTGTAAAACTGAAATTGAATTTGAGCCGAACAGTTTTGTGTAACTCCGCACTCCCGTGAGGGTGCATACGACATTGTAACCGCAAACTCTCCACTTTTAATTGGGCTCAAATGCAACGGAACACGGAGTTTCGAGAGAATAACCCTTATTTGCAGAGCTCGCATGAGTTTCTGACGGTCTGTTGGCGTAGCACGCTGCTACGAATGTGGCTACGGCTGTGTAGCGGCGCTACGTCTGCTACGAACGTAGAGGTTTATTTGTCGAGCACAATTATTACGGAACGCTAACGTCGGAATGATATTTGATTTCAGTTTAAAGTTTTTGTGAAAATTCCTGCCCTGAAATGCTTGCAAGGCTTGCTCTTAGCAGTTTTACGGGTTGATGTTGTGCTATTCATATGAAAATTTCATAATTTTATACTATACGAGCAACTATCAAAGGTTTTTAGCGTGAAAAGCTCATAACCTGTTGATGATTCCATACAATATAAAGATGATAACACACTCACATCATACTCATTGAGGAACATATAAAGCTGCGTGACACTGATCTTGAGGTCGGTTTCGTTGAACTCGTATCGTATGTTCCAGCCGAGGGGCCCGAACTGCCTCCGCTCCTGCACCACGGCGTGGAAAAAGCACAGCGCGAAGAGCAGCTTCTTGAATATCTCCGTCTGCTTGTTGCCCTCGAACCACTCCGGGTCGTTGATGGGGTCGCTCTGGTACGAGCGGGCAATGTTGGCGCGCAGACCTACGTACAAACAAATATGAATAAACTTACCATTGTTTAATACAGCATTGAATAATGAATTTTCACGAGATATTGTAATTTGAGAAGCATGTTCTATGATTATACTTCAATATTGTATGTACGTTGCAACTTTACAGTATCCATAAAGATTATTTATCTCTATCTTTATAGAAGTTAATTTCGTCGCTCGTTTATACTACAAAAGACTCTGCATATTAACAGTAGGTACTTATAATAACATTTTTGATACATACCTATTTATAAAGTACTGTAAATGTGGTAGTCTACTTTTATTCCGACAGGTTGGGGAAACAAAAGTAAACCACATCGAAACATTATTTTCTTAGCAAAAAAGTGTCCAAAGGTGACAATGTAAGGCTAGGTCGCACCTGGGACTGACATGAAAATTGATGACACCGTGTATCAACTACCTGTACATATACTCGTACCGTATATCATTATTTCAAGTTGCCAAACGTTGTAAAAAGCTAAAAAAATCGGCTTTCAGTATTGGTGATGACGTGATTCAAGTTCTTTATAATCAATCGACAAGCAACCAATGTCAAACGTTAAACTTTTCGAAAAATTGGGCACAGTAGTTTTCTATCACAGGTAAGTAATATCGCTGGTAAGTGTAATGTAGAGTTTTTTTTTTATATAATAGTGTACCTTGCGGCGGTTCGTTGGTCATCTTGACCCCGTTCTGCAGCACGTAGACCGGGAAGTGGTCGGCCGGGTACGACGTCAGCCACAGCCTGAAGTCGGGGTGTGTGTTGTCCGGTGTCAGGCCCTCGCAGATCTATACACAATATAGGTTTAAGTTTAAGCACTTTATTTCACACAAAGATACATTACTCACTTACGCGTGTAAAACATAATTAAAATTAAACATATATTACGTTCGTCGTCAAATCAAAACAATAAAGTAGGATTCATAACGTCACTGCAACAGTTAATCATTTTGCTGACAAATGCAGAAGTTGCTGCTAAAATTATCTGAAAAAGTTCGAAAATAAAAATTTGCTGACGTATAGTAATAAAAATTAAAAATAGAACGACATGAAATTATACACGAGACTAGACTCAAGGATTAACTGTATGCCTAAAAAAACACATGTGTGTGTGTGTGTGTGTGTGTGTGGAGCAATGGGAATAGAATCACTACATTTTAGTAGAGTAGGTGTGAATATGTGATACAATATATTAGCTCCAATCAGAACTACTTGGAAGAGATCGCTCTACGCGATAAGGCCGCCCAATGTACCTAGGTTTAGTAATATTTCTATAAATTGTTTTGTATTTTTGTTTTCTGGTGTAAAATAAAGCTATATTGATTGATTGAACTACCTTCTCGAGTATAGGCATCCAGCTCTTGGCGAGATGGCAGTTCTGCAGCACGACCCAAGTGCCGCTGCGCACACCCTCGTCTATCAGCTTCACGGCGATGGGGCCCTGGCCCTGGCCCAGCGACAGCGAGAACAGCCGGGACGAACCGAAACCCTGCGGAAATAAACTCAAATCAAATCAATTTTGTTTATTGTACTTAAACCTATTCACAAAATTTGTAGCCTAAGACTAATATAAACTAGTTGAGTCTTAACTGTACTTACTAAAACAGATACCATTCAGAGATGTCAGAAAATTGATTCTTACATTTATTTTACTTTCAAATACTTCATTGAAAAGAAATGGATGCACGGTTAAAGCAAACTGTTCAGTTTTGTTATAAATTACATTATATGTTACCAATAATTGATTTTGAATTGAATGAAGGTTACCAATAAGATATTGAAAAAACAATAATTGATTACCTACAATTTTCGTGAGAATTATATACCTCATTCAAACCTAACCATAACCTTTGATGGCAGGAAAATATCAATCAATTCACGATATGAAAAAATGCTTTGAATTTTAATAATACTCGTGTTATTTTCTAATTAGCTACAACTCGTTTGCAGAAATAATTCGTAGTAGGCCAAACTACGACGTAGCCGGCGTGAGTCTTATACGAGAGCAAAGTTTTCCCCCGCGCCAGCTCTACGCATTCGAACAAACTTTCTAGAACATCGCTAACTAACATAACTTTCCCGCCTCCGGCAAGTTTTAAAGCCGGCTGATTACAGATCGCCCCCGCGCAGAGAAAATTGACCAACTTACAGTAAATGAGTTAGTAAAAGTTGTCATAAAGTTAGTTGGAGTTACCTGGTCGTCAGCAAACTTGAGGAGCGTTCCCATGGGGTCGGAGCCAGGAGTCAGCACGAATAGTAGGGGGATGCAGCAGTAGGAGTCAGAGTATGAAGACGCCAGGTCAAATAGGGGCGGCTCCACGAACTGACGACCCATTTGGGCTGTAACAAAGCATTTTAGAAGAAGAAAACGATACTCTACGCTAATAAAGTGTGTCTAGTTATAACAACATATATACTTTAACTCTTTAGCACCTAATTCACGGCATACCATTCAACCATATACTAATAATGCGACTATTGAACATGGTTAATAATACCTTCCACAAAGTTTTGAACGGCTGGCACCATCATATCCAATCTTACGCAGCGAAGCACTAGCATTTTCTGAAAAATAAATACTAATATACTCGTACCTATAAAAATCATAATGTTTTATAATATTTTAAAATTAATTGTATTTGTAAATACCTAACAAACAAATAGAAACAAATACTCTAAGCGTACAATGTTATAACACACCTACGATGTTTCTATTAATGCAGTATATCTAGCCCAATTCGGCCTAATTAGTTACTGTTAATACTTATTTAGTTACAATTTTATTCCGAAAACGAGTTAAAGTGGAAATGAGATATTGCGTTTGGCATTAATGGAAAAGAGATACGAATAAGTTTGCTGAGCTGACAGCTTCCAGTATTGGACGAAAAACCAGGAAGAGATGATTTTCTATTTGAATGTATATACTTACTTCAAACGAGTTGAGTTTCTTGTCCCACGGCGCCGGCAGAGGTTGGTTCTGCGGGTCCGGCAAGTCGCAGTACTCTTCCCACTTGGAGATGTTACCCACAAAGTGGTCGTAGATACCCGCGTACTTCTCCATCTCGTTCAACCTTTGGACGTAGAGAAATATTGACAAGTTGTCTTATTTGAAATTTTACTCTGAAAAAATATAATAAAAGCGGTAAGATAAAGTACTTTTTTTTGGAATAGGGCGAAAAGTGCTTCTGTTGGTTTGTTCGTAGTGACGCCGCAACGGAGCGACGGATCTTCATTATTGTTTGGTACGCTGATAGATAAATAAAGGGTTTATAAAGTAAGTTTGGGTTCTTTTCGTTCCGATTCGACACTATCAAAGCAGGGGGCATACATTAATTTATAGGTATGTATAAAAATAGAAATACAAAACACTGACCCACAGAATTCCGCCCAGTTCTGCGGGCTGAGGAAGGCGACAGGGTTGGGCTTCAAGTGGCGAGGCTGGGCGCCGCCCATCAGGAACAACACCTCGCTCTGCTCCAGCTTGCCCTCGTTCACCAGGATCGTGATGGTCAGCAGCAGGGAGAACACCATCTTATCCTGGCAGAGACAATATTATGTATATTACATTTTTATCTCCGAACCAATTAAATAAATAAATTGATACTATCATATAAATAAAAATAAATATTTTTTTATAAACCTCACGGAGCCCGTGCGTTCGTGCGTTCTGGCGTTATAGCGTCAGGAAGGAAAACCCGACATATTTTTATATAGTAGATAAAGATATTTTATAAATAGGTAGTTGGTTTAATATAAGCTTTTGAATTTGTTAACTTAGCATGGGGCTATATTGCGCTATGTATAATGTCCCAAAATATTGATTTCTTATTTACCTTTTCAAACAAGCTCCTGCAGATGTTGCTGTACAGCGAGTAGGTGAAGTGGTTCCGCAGTATGACGAGCCGCTCCGGTATCTCGTCCACCTTCTCCGTGTTGTCTATGGACGCCGTGAACAGCCCCTCGAACCAGCCCAGCGAATACTGGTACATGGGGTCTATGTTCGCTAGAGACGCTGAAATACACAAGGTTATTTACTAAAGAAGGAAAGCATTTTTTGTGACACACAGGACACATCAATATATACATAAAAAAGTTGAAAAACAGGTAAATCATAGATGATTTGTGCATGCACAACAAAGTATTAATATTGATGACAATCAATGGATTAATAATGGATCTAGGTTCCCTAGCTTCTGAAAATGCTGAAATGTATAAGATTTTTTAAATAACCATCAATCCTTTAAATGTACATACATATTTAAGATTTTTGATTGATGAATTTTTAGGGTATATCGTATAGTGCATAAAATGTCTCTCCACTAATTGCAAAAATAATAATTATTATTAATTGCAATGTACTCTGCCTGTCAAATACATTTTTAATACAATTCTATTATCGTTTTAGGACTGAGTTCAATGCAAATTTGTTTTCAACCATTGTTGCAACATAGAATGAGCATTCAAAAATACCTAATTCTGACTCGCATATAATATTGACTCCAGATATTTTTTTTCAGCCACACATTTTCTTTGTTTTGATGTACTGCATTTACAAACAGCTATATTATTTGTTGCATATAATAGAGCAGCGTGCACAGAGCAGGCAAGCTTCGCACGTCTGTGCAATTATCTGGCGGCTTTGCAGCGGGAATGTATGCCGATTGTGTTTGCATAGAATTATGCAATCAGAGACGTAAACACGCCGCCAAATTGGATGCGAGGAGGCGACGCGACGCGGTGCGACGCTAGCCGACAAATATCAAGCTATTCAAACTAGTTGAAACTGAAACGTTGTTTGTTGTGTTTCAGTCAGTAGAGTAGTACTAGTTGTCAAACCAAGCCAAAGGCGCCTGGAGCAGTTCGAAAACTTTTCGACACTAGAATGTCATTAGCCTTATTTTACGTGATTGGTTAGTTGGATACTTTACTACATATTTGATTTCGTAAATTTTAGTTTAAAAAAAATTAACGAAATAGGAGGAAGAAGCGTTTCTTTTTTGTCTAAAATACTCTTTTTTATATACAAAATTCACAAAAAAAACACATTAAAATACCATATTAATTATGTATCTTAATTACTCACACAGCCAAATTATCGGCACGTATTCAAGTATGAAGGCTAGCAATGACAAACTTTTTCAATATCTGAAACTTGTACACATTGATCAGTGATAAGTTTGGCCGTCCTTACCGATCAAGAAGAACAAATTAGTGGAGTGTACTGCGATGGGCACGTAATCATTCCTCGCTGTATCGATGGCCTTCTCAGTCACCATCGCTACTTCTTGCTTCTCTTTAATCTCGTTCGACGTGTCCTTCGCAGAGTTTAGAATCTAGGAACACAATATAATTTTTTTAATATTTTTTTATATCACGATCAAATATTCTATTCAGTTCATAACTCATTACTCAAAATATCCATGTAAATTTGTTGCATAATGTAGGAAGCGTATAATAAACGTCCAACCCACATCATCTTAATTACCATATGAACATAGAAGGGAAAACTTTCCGCCAACTTTCTCTTCCGTAATTAACTCGGAAGCTGGATTGTTTTCACAACTCACCTGCACGGCTTCTTCGTCTTCCAATAAGTGTTCGGAGGTGGAGAGTACATTGAGGATCTTTCGTTCTATCTCCTGCAGCAGGCGGCGGTGCTCGGCCCCCTGCGTGGTCAGGTCGGACTTGGCCTGCTGCAGGTCGGGCCTCTCGCGAGCCACCACGCGCGCCAGCAACTGCGCCTCCAGCCCGTCCTTGGCCAGCATGAAGTTGACCAGAGTCACTCGCACGCCCACCTCGGGCAAGTAGTGAGGATTCGCCAGCTTCGTACTTATGTAAAGCCTGTTGACAAAACCCCAGATTGAAATTGTAATACTCCGAATATTCGGATGGCAAAGTACGTGCTCCAAGTCTAAGCTCCGGGCGCCGTAGTTAGGGAGTTACAAACTATTGTTCGCAACTTGAATAGATTGTTCCGGCGTAACGAGTACAAACTGTTGACATTCCCCGCAGCATGCGACCGTCTCGTTAGCGAGTCGAGAGTAACCGATCGGCGCTTCTCCGTTCTGATACAATGTTAACTTATAATTGGCCTCACTTGAATTCCTTGTTGTATTCGACGATCGTGTCGCCTATTTTTATGCAGAGCGCTCCGCCCTGCTTGAACGTCTGCTGTTGGAGTAGTGGCTCCAACATTGGGTCCAACTCCTCCAGTACGTTTTCCAACAACACCTGGGCAATAAAACAAAAGTTATCTGTGGCGTTCCGCCGCGCCGGCTCCCGCCCGCCTGAACTTTTATTGGGGCGGGTGTAAGGCACCGACTCGGCACGTACGGCGAGATAAAAAGTTTGAGAACAATGTGCTCGTAATACAGCCGCAGCTACGTTCTTGAAACTCACCCGGCAGAGAATTTTCGTTTCAATTTCAAACTTTGCGGGGGAGAGTTTTGAGGATTTGCGGATAAATGTAGACGAAGCTTTACGATTCACAATGTTGTGAGCCGAGATATATCGGGGTTGAACGATTTATTTATTGCTTTGAAATACAAATAGCTTTCCTTATGGAGTAATAGGAATTTACCGGTTGTCCGAATTGCACGGCGTTTTCAAGCACGCGCCCTAAGTCAGCTTGCGTCATTCTGCAGATGCACAAGTTGTTGGGTTTCTCCATGTTCTTGATCCATCTATTGGCTTGACCTTGTGGATCGATCATGAGTGGCCAGCGACGAGCAGTCCTGAATGAGGATATAATATAGGATAACAGATAAGTGGTTTAAGAAGAGCGTTGATGCTTCATTAACAGTGGAATCATTCTGTAACCTACATGCATGAACAAAAAACGACCTTTGCCTAGGGCAAAAGTAAGCAAAAAATATATGGTGTTTTGATTTGGACTAGTGGGATTAATACTATCTCACATGATGATGATAGCGCTCTCCACGCTGAAGTCGTCGCTGGGCAGTCCGTCGATGTTCCACTGCTGGATGGTGACGGGCTCGCCCAGCGACTTGATGAGGCTGTAGTTGAGCGTGCACACGATGCCGCAGTCGTGGCATGCCTGCGCCCACGATCTTACCTGGGATTGTAGATTACACATTACTATGATTATTTTTTTCACACACAGAGGTCGTAATTTTAACTCAACCTTTTTGGAATTAGATTAATAATTAGCCAAGTAACTGACACGATTTTTGTCGCAACTGTCAGTCAGTCACTCAACCGAGTGACTGACTTATGCAATTGGACTTAACGAAAATAGATGTGGAGACATGGACAGGCTGAGGAAAATTTTTGTAAATTTTAAGACTAAATTGCGTACCTGTCCAAATCTGAATATCGCTGTAAACGGCCCAAGATATGCTATGATACCAGCTGCGATCAAAATGTCACCTGAAAACAAGGAAACATTAATTGATTGCGTTTTGTTCGGTCTCCAATGGCAACAATGTTAGCACTGTGTATTTCCTCACCAGTTAGAGTATTGTACGTCTCCCTGAGTTGCTTGGCAATGAGCGTCCACCGGGTCTTCTCCCCGCCGAGTCCGGAGATCAACATCTCCGCGCGTTTGAGCTTGTTACTGCAGTCCATCACCTCATCGTCCAGCAGCTTCTGCTGGCGACTCTGCTCCGCGAGGGCGTCTTCTAACTTGCCTAATTTCCCTTGCACCTATGAATATCAATTTGCCGAATATGAATCCAATAACGCTCTTATTCATAAAAAAGAGTGTCACTTAAGGAAATTTAAAAACAAAATGTACTTCTTTCAATACACAAATAATGACCGTTACAGAAAACCTATACAAGCATACTTAGGAATATATAAAATGTTATCCAACTTCAACGTGTAGGGCAAATTAAACTCTTTTTAACAGCAAGAAGTTGTAAAGATATCTCACCTCCCTGAGCTGAGCCTGCTTGACAGCGAGCGCGGCCATGGCCTTGTCGTAAACAGCCTGCGCGGCCGCCAGCCTCTGCTTCTTGGGTGCCACCACCTTCGCCACCTTGTCGTACTTCGTCATCGCTATCACCCACTTGCACATACCTGGTGGATATAATGATGTCAATAAATAATTGTCATTAATTACTGGTTGTCTACTCGTATCATTGCTCGATCAAAATTGGGCGAATCTTTTAGTACCTACTGCACGTGTTAAGTTAAACAAGATAACAAGAACTTGTACTGAACATTGTGTGAACTTCAAACATTACCTTCAGCAGCAACAGATACAGCTCGAATCTTCTCAGGCACGAAGCCATCGTCCAACATAACCGTGGTCATGAGCTTCTTCATGACAGGTGGCGGGATGTTGTCCTTGTCATAGTTCTGCAATCCCTCAAGGAACTTGATGTCGTTGAGCAGTTTCTTGGACGGACCCCAGTAGTCTTCCACCGTGCCCACGCCAGATGGGTTGGGAATCTTGTCTGGTTTCATTTCCTGTATAAATGATTAGTATGTAGGTCATTTTTAGTGTCATCTTTGTGTGATTGAAGCTCTGTTACGAAAGTAAAACCATCTTTTTATACAAAATATATCGGTTTACATCATCATTACACAACTACCATAAAGCTATTTCGCACACTTCTGAAAAAGGCTTTAGTTCATAGAAATTTAGACAAGTCAAACCATTTTATTATTTTTACAAATAAAATAATACTTACCGGATCATCCCACTTTGGAAAGCATATAATAAAAATTTGGAATAAATAATAGTTTAGCCAAAAAGGACAAAATATAACAAACAGACACGTTAAAAGTAAATTCAAGACCTTGAAACCTTTATTTCCAAGAGTCTCTTTACCTTCAAAATACAGATAGCCTCCATGACCAGCTTGATGCCTCTTGGCGGGCTCTTCATGGTCTTGATGAAGGTGATGTCCTGCGGAGTGAGGGTGTCGAGCGCAGCCAGCGCAGAGTTGAGGATCGGCATCGCTTCCGCTAAGTCAGCGTCGCACTCTTCCTTGATGGCTTGCGCGGCTCCGGCCTGGATGATAACAAGACCAAAAAAATTGGGATAAAAATTAAACATATAAATGTGGTTTAAAATAAGTGTCGTGTAGTTTAATCGTCAAGCATAACTTTATAAAATAATTGAGTATACCAAATCACTTTTTTAACATCGAGACGAAAATAAACAAGCATTTTGGTTGAAACAAACACCCCATGGGGCACCGCTAGTTATAATTATTGTTTTCTAAGCTATCTTAGCAAAATCAAATATCCACTCGCCTGTTCCTCTGCCGCTGCTTGATCCGTCATGACCTCAGCGGCTACAAGCGCCACTCCTTCTTTCTCCTTCTCCACTTTAGCCGTGGTGATGGCGACGGCCGCAGCGCCAGCTTCTAGTTTAGGCTGCAGCACTTCTAGGGCAATCTGTAGAGCCGCCACTGATTTGGCGGCAATCGCCAACTGGTCCAGACCGGTAAGGTAGCGCTTCTCGCCATTTAATAATTCTCTGGATTAAAATAAATCATTTCCTGGATTAAAATGAATCGTTGTGGTCCGTTAAGAGTAGTAAAATGTAGCAGATTGAGTTACTCAGTCCCTAAGAGTGAGAAAAGAACAAGTAACAAATTATAAACTAAACAAAAATTAGGTAGTGCATCGATTCTAATTGTGTTGCGATAAAGCGTCGTGCTATGCCACATGTATGTATCATACAGTAACTTACAATCGTTTTTTGTTTAACAGCGCTTTAAACATGTTAATCAGCTCCAGGTACGCGGTGGGCGTGACGTAGTTGTATCTCTTGATCCTGGCGAGGAACTGCCTCGTGAGCTCCTGCGTGTCCGTGTGGAACACCTGGCACAGCTTGATGGCCGTGTCGCGCTCCAGCTCCGTCAGCTCGATGTCCTTGAGGAACCGCGTCGCCACCGCCAGCAGCGCGTCTGGCGGCCATTCCTACACATATGTGACGTTATAGCGAAGGATATCATAAACGAACTGCACTATGAAAACTAAATACAATATTCAACAATGTTGTTTCACGACACTATGAACAGCATATCTTTTTCCGAAATTGTAATCTATTTCTAATCATCTCCGGGTTCTTTCTTCTCGCCTAAAAGTATCAAAGATATACAAAAACAAAGAGATTTACAAAAGACCTTTAAAAAGTAATACGTAAATATAAGACAGCCAAATTTATATCGAGAGGTCTTCTTTAGTACCTGGAACCAATCAATGGTGCAGCAGTTGACGAGCGCGGGGAACTTGCGTATGCGCGTGCGCAGCGAGGTGCCGGCGGGCGACATGGCCAGCACGATGTGGAGCTGGTCGCGCACTATGGATACGAAGTAGGCGTACAACGCCGTCGGGCTGCCGTCCGTCTGAAGAGACTTGTCGCGCTGACGGTCAATCTATGAACAGAGATCAATAGTAGGTATAGCATAAAGCATACTCAGTCTATCGTACGTTCTCACAATTACAACTTTAAACTTAACTACTTTTAAAGTCAAAATTCACCACGTGATTAAAATGCGGGTAGGCGGATAATCCAAAGACATTAGTGTATTTCTCGAATATTTATAGAAGCAAATATTCATCCACTGAGTATAATAAATATAAATCAACAATCAAAAATAAAATAAAAACAACAACATAATTTACTTGTATAAAAAGAGCTGTTGTTGGCTACTTACGACTCGCATCTTTTCACAAAGCTCTGCCTTTTCGTCTGCGCCGAAGATATTTGGCACTTCTCCCGAGTTCAGCATGTTGTTGACATCTTCGAGGAAACCTTCCTCTTTTATCTGAGTAAAATTATGAAATGGTAAATAAATTCTGTATTTTGCACAAAATTATAATCAGAATATAAATAATAAGTGCGCATACCTGTGACTCGATGAACAGAAAAACCATCATAAGCTCTGGCGTACTGCTTTTCCGAAGCAGAGTTTTCAAGTCTTCACGCCACTCGTTCTTTCCGTACGTACGACTCATTTCAACCTGATAACCAATTTACTAAACACACGTCAGTATAAGCAAAAGCGAAACTGGTTACATTAGGTATGTATGTATGTTTCTATGTGTGACAGTGCTATGATGTCTTTTTAGGACAGTCAGTCATATTAAAACACCGATTTCTGGATGGAAATAAGAATGCGGTAAATGCGCCACACGTGTTCTATAGCAAACCTACAGACCTACTTGCAAACTCCAAGACTGGAGTAAACAGACCCAAGTAGCTGCTCACCTGGAAGAGATCATACTCGTTAATGTGCGCGGCGAGGCGCGTGAGAGACTGGCGCCCCGACCCGCCCAGCCCCACCAGCAGCGCGTGCGAGCGCGGCTGCGCCAGCACGCGGCAGATGCGCGACACGTGCTCGATCGCGAACCTATAACGTTAACAATTTTACACTTCATTTCTAATACTAACTACTGTGGTTTCCAATGACTTGGTTAAGCCATACTGGATGCATCGCTGGCCCCAATACAGTTTTGTAAATATCTTCTTAAAAGATAAGTTTTTTTTGTTTTAAAATACTCTTATATCTTCACCTACACGATGCCGTACAGGCACGGCATCGTAGACAGATGAATGATGATTATGATTGTAATGTTATATTATTCTCTAGTGCTCTCACTATAGTGAATAATACAATTCCTATTCAAAGATCTCAAAAACTGGCAAAAGTGTAAAAACCTAATTGTAAATGATCGAAATAAGACCTGAACAAAACAAGGTTCATAGGTTTCTTGGACATGTTGTTGAACTCGACGAGGAAGGCCTCCACGGTCGAGTTGAGATGGTCCATGTTAGTCGTCTCCATGTAGAAGCGAGTGTCCACTTTGGGGTTTGCAAAATCGCAGTATATCAGGTTTCGAAGATGCTGATCGGTTATCTGAAATAGTAATGTAACATTACCGAAAAAGCAATATACAGAGAGTATGTAATCATCATATATGAAGAGTATGAAATCAACATGTTACTGATACAATGGGTTTAACCCCCTGACTGCAGTCGTTGCTCCAAGCTTGAGAACTTAGGAAAAGAAATGATCCAATTTGATTGCGCGTATTTCTTACTCCGTGGAAGGATCTGGGTGCTTATTGCAATTTACCCGTCTATAAGATCTCCCCTAACAGATTAATTCTGCGAGGACTCACGACTCAAAGAGAGGATTTCATACAAGTTTGTTTACCTCTTTATCTCCTTCAAGCAGTCTCGACAGCATTTTGTCAAAGTCGTCGTTGACAAACTTGGCGGTGGCGCTCCGGAGACACGTGACCAGCCACTGCCGGTCTGCCTCCTCCACGAGGCGGTCCGAGAACACGCGCAGGCACTCGTGCACCCACAGCCGCTTGATGGACTGAGGGCCGGGGGTCACTTCCGGGACTGACATTAGCACTCCCTGGGGAAAGATAATATGTTCCTATAAAAATTCGGCGGGAATGTGGCGGGAGCTCTATCGGGTAAATGGGAAGGGAAGTTTTATGTGGAGAGGCCTCCAAGATACTCGTAACTCACAATTTGAAGCAGTGGAACACAACAAAAAGCTTAATGAGAAAGCTTAAGAAGATACAGTACAGATGAAACATTATTTTCAGCCCTTGTACGAGTAGATAACACAAACTGCTGGTCTGTACATACCAGAATAACTCTGGAGAAATCTCTCAAGTTGAAGGTGTAATGAGATTTGGACGGTGTGGGCAGCAAGTTGAGACGACACTGCTTGTACACTTCCAACGTACCCTGGACTATCTCATCGATGCAAGGATCAAATTCCTTGGAAAATCCTCTGAAACATAGTGCTCATATCAACTTTTATCAACGGTATTTGAATTCAGCGGTAGTTTTAGACATTACCGACGGGACGTTAGTACCTAATACATTATAATTCAGGAAAATTCTGAAATTATTTTTATATTGTTATTGTTTGACATTTGAAATCTGTTGATCTGATTTACCTGGTATCAAGATGCCAAAGCATAATCCTTCCAAATATGACCTGTAGAGTTTCGTCGTCAAACTCGTCGATACAAAAGAAGGAGAAGTGTCTGGAGAACCTCGGCGTAATGAGCTTAGCGCCGGGAGTCGGTTTTCCCATTGCACACATAAACTAGAAAGATAAATTACATTAAATCATGTCCAAAAAATGATATTGCTATAAATACTTATGACTATCCATTGTTATATGTAAATACTTTATTTGTAGTAACGTATTGACTTATCCGACAACGTACCTATTAGTTCTCGCACCTATGCAAATATTAACGCAGAACAGGGTCCTAAAAATGAAGCTTGCATAATAGAAATTTACTCTTGATTTAATTTAAAGTTTCTTATCTTGTGGCACAAATATCAGCCTTAGTTAAAACCACATATCTTACCTGAACATCAATAAGATGCATAGCAAAGTTAGTCTTCCTGTCGTACCAGAGCCCCAGATCAATGCCCTGTCTCAGTACTTCTATGGGAGGCTGGGCTCCGTATGTCTCAGATTGCGGCATGCTCACATCGTCCACGAATACAACGCTGTAGCAACCAATCGGGGGACCGTACACTCCTGCAAATATATTTAGATATTATCAAAACACAGATCTCGCCTATGTAGGTAATAAGTTTTATGAATTTGTAGTTTAAGGGGATTAAACATTTTAAAACTACAGAAACATAATATTACCTACATGTTATACGTAAATCACAAGTATTGTACAAAGTAACAATACTATGCACAATAGTATTCCAAAAGTATTGTATACGAGTAACAAATAACAATAAACTATTGAGAACTCAAGAAGCTAAGTAGGCAGAGAAGAAGTGTCATAGAAACGTTCAAATAATACTTATGTATCAAATCACAGAGCAATATTTGGCAATATCAGTCATGAAATATTTGAGATCACTCAAGAGTTTTCTTTATCGTGTTCGAAACAGTGATATTGTTGCTAGGCGTATTTGTACCTACACTCACCCTTTCTCCTTTTGTCTAACTTCCCCATGATGATATCTTGAGTTTGATTGCAATTGGTCTGCGCTGAGAATGCCATAATGAGCGCTTTGTAGATTTTTGTATCAACCCGTTTCACCAAATAATCCTGAAAATAATTAAATAAAGTTAATATTTTTTTATAAACTTGATTTCCCGTACAACTAAATCTTATTAACTTTTAACTTTTGACGGTAATAGACATCGCAATCAAGTAGGTGAATTGTAACTTGAGGAAAAACCAACAGAATTAAGTTAAGTTACCGGCTGTACTAGGTATGCGTTTTCTGTTACTGTTATAAAAACGCATGAACGCACTGCCGTGTAAACAGATCAAAGATGTAGCCACTACTTGTATGTATTCCTGAAAATTAAATACTTTAAAATTAATTCGATTAGCTTGAGAAGTTTATAAGTATTCGTTTAAAAACTAATTTTGCAGTGCATACGACAACTTTGTGCGAACCTAGCTTTAAACTCACAATGATGTAGGAAGACTTCCCGGTGCCGGTGGGCCCCACCATCATCACGGCCTTGTGGTGGGTGACCAGCAGTCTGAACAGCGCCAAGTAGCGCACGCTGTCCAGGGTGGTCACCAGGATCTGGTTGGGCGGAGTGTCGCGGCTGATGGGCGGCGCCGACACCACGTCATCTTGCCACGGCTTCCATTTACCCTTACCCTGATACGTTAATTTTAGGTCATTTATGGACAATTTACAAATTCGCGGCCTAAGTTTTATAAAGTAAAATCGCCATTGCGAAATAAATAATAAATATCATGCCACTCACATTTAAAATGAGGAAGTGAAAAGACCGATAAAATGTATTTTGTTTTTATAAAATTACCAAAGAAACATAGTTTTTTAAATTTACACTGAGAAACATGACGAAAACTCACCTCTTTGATGTAACGGTAATCGTAAACCATGCCCTCTTTAGGAATCAAAAATATATAGTGCTTTTCTGGCTTCGGTATGTCACGAGGGTACCTTAGCTTTTCTATAGTCTGTTAAAAAGGAAACACAACAATATTATCACATCTTTTACACCTTTGCAACTAACATTGCTCATTCGGATCCTAAATTAACATTTTTTTGCAACAATCGTTGTTTATTGCAAGACACATTTTATCAACTTATGATTTTATTGATATTACAAACATTGAATATAAAATCAGTTCTTACCTTCTCGGGAAACTCTTTTTCAAGTAATCCTCTAAATAATATATCGAACTTTGGCCGCCCTGACGCTTCTATAGTAGCGCCTATAGACCATATACAGGAAAAGAAGAAAACTCCCTGAAACAGTAAAAAATAATAACATGTCATAGCTTTAATATAACACTACAGAACCCAAGTATAGTTAAAAATATTCTATTTTTCAAATATATAAAAAAAAGAACGAACTTTATCATTGACCTATTTATTTATTAATTTTAAAGTAAATGTACACTGTAGTCGTATTTTGCAGCTCAAAATTATTTTATGAGTATTTAATTACCCTTATTTACGTAATCAGTTACCTCAAGTTGCGCGCGTATGTCCAAATCCGAGAGCGTCTCCATATACTTCTCGTCATAGAAGTCGTCCATAAATGTATCGAACAGATTCATCAGCGCCATTACCAAGTTGCTTCGAGACGTTACGTACATTTGCTGAATATAGACAAGGTTTGAGTTACGAGTAACCCTGGCACAGAAATTACAAAAAGTTTGGAGAAATCGTCCAAAAATAACTCGTTATGTGGTATGGACAAACATTACGAGAAATGTAGGTATTTGAAACTAACACAAATTATTTTTAAAAAGATCTGTTTTAACTTTTCGTCTAGATTCAATTGCTTAAAGTGTGAATATCATAGTCATCTTTCAAATACCTAACACAAATCTTAATTGGGACATTATTTTAGTTTTTATAGTATTAAAATGACTACAAAAATCATCAGTACCTTAACTTGTCCCGAGTACTCGATGAGCCACAGCAGCGGCGACAGGAACCTGTTGAACAGCCCCCGGATCATGGCCTTGTTGACGTTGTGGAAGGCTGGAGGCAGCGTGTTCATCCACGACTCCACCAGACACTTCCAGCCCAGACCTTTGGGCTCCATGTAGATCATGCCGCAACGGGATACCTGTTATTTATAAGTTAGTTACATGTTAGATAGAAAGATAAATATGTACATACAAAAAAAAAACAATACAAAAAAATTCGCGTCTTAATTGGCGGCCTTATCGCTAAGAGCTAAGATGATATAAGTTATTTTACACAATATAATCAAGCATTTATTTTAAAAAAAATGGCTACCAGTTCTGTGATCTAACCTGGAGTAGGTATGCCTGTACTGGAGTTAATTCAAATGCCGATTGATAGAGTAGCTTTTAGTGGTACCATCTATTTTGCGTGACTGAGAGTTTGAAAGTGTTTTGTTAGGACAGTTATAATACAAATCAGGCAACACAACACAAACCCACTATAACGCCTACAGAAAAAAAGTGAGCAACCCCGGTGTTATTATCACTTCACAAAGTTCAAATGACCTGCTTTTAATTTATCGAAATGTGTAACCATAAGTAAGTTTTTATCAAATATTTATGTATCGCATATACTGACGGTAGCTGGCGAGGCCGCCTCCAGGTCCATGGGCTCGAAGACCAGGTTGGTGGTGGGCGCCAGCTGGATGATCTCCCCGCTCATGAGGCACAGCTTCTTGTTGTCGTCCAGCACCGTGTTCAGGTTCTCGATCCAAATCGCGTCCACCGGCCCGTCGAATATTAGCCACTTTCTGAACACAAAAAATATTTTGTTTATTGGATTAATTATTTATTTACTGGATTTTTAATTCTCCCTATTCCCCGCGAAATATTACCTTGGGATCTTTAAAGCGAGAGTGAATCGGTTCTTACTGGGTAAACACGTTCCATCCTAGACCGTATTACGGTCTATCACCATGTACCTGATGGTAAACAATCATTGATTGCTTACCATCAGGCGAATTACGGTCAAGTGCAAACCCATTCCTTGTAAAAAAATATAGAAATGCAATAGAAAATCCAATAAAATTCTGGAGTAAACCAAAAGTAAACCCCTTCAGTAGCTCCTGTCTAAGGCCAGGATCATCACTGAACCATGAAACATCTCTTAATGATGTCTTGGATCTATACTATATTTCTATACATATAACTTTCGTTATATATTTAAAATTTTATATTATTTTTTCTAAGGTTTTTAAGTCTCAAACTATGCATAACGACTTTACTAGAAGACAAAGCTCACCTGTTATCATTAGTAGAGACCGCGAAGGCCCTGTAGCTGACGGCGAGGATCCCGTCCGACCACTCGTGCGACACCGGGTCGAACTGCCCGTACAGCTGACCCATGGTGATCGACTTCGGGTTTATCACCGTCCACTCCACGGGGTTCTCGTCCATTAGTTTCTGAAAAAATCGAGTATGAAATATGTTGATACAATACTCGCACAGTAATTATAGTATACAGTTTAATAAAAAAATTAATCCTGTAGTGAAACAAAAAAATGGCATCAGTGCCTTAAATTACTCTCAGCTATATATCTATGAAAACGATAATTCGTTGTTCTATTGTAACCTTTAAAAAAAACAAAATAGCTAACTACATTCCGCCTTATTACAAAACGCGGCTTAAATATTATTAGAACATTGAATATAAAAAGTGAGTTCTTGTTGTTCAGACATCACATACAAGCAATCAAAATGTCAACAAAAAATTGAAACTTTGATCATTTTGGTACATTTTAACAGTTTGATAATTATGACAGTAGACAGACAATTTTCGAGCAGTGTAGCGCGCATATCAAATGTTGGCCCTCGCCCCGCCCCCGCTAAGGAAGGCACGCGGCGCTCCGAAAGAATAAAGAATCAGAAACATTAATAGTTGCACGGAAACTCCTGAGCGCGCCGCCTGCGCTCTCCGCGGCTCAAAAATAATGTATCGTGACGCTTCCGAAAATAAATAATTTGTAGTGGGACCCAGTGACTTTTCTTTTATCATGGACATCCCCGCTATAATGGCGCCTAACGTGAAGCAGAACTCTAAATATCAGTGTTAAAATTATTCGCGAAAGTGAGCGTGTAGGTATATTGCGTATTTTACCGCAGTGAACTGTGATGTGTACTTACTATGTGTGTGTGAGTATATGGGCAAACGCACGTGGCGCAATACAAAACTTCGGGAAGTATATTTGTTAATAGACCCGTGTATCGGAAGGCGCCAAGCTAGTACCTATACCGCTCCTTCGTTAGTCGTTCGTTCGTTCATACATTCACTCAAAATTCTCGGAAATCGAGATAGTGTTGTGTGAACTGTGAACTCAGTCGAATGTTGTCCGTGCAGTTTTAGAGAAAACGATAATATTCTCTCGCCGCGTAATTACGTTGAAGTACCTGTGTATATTGGTGTTGAACTCTCAGCGTAATAATATCGGTAGTAAACACGTAGGTATTGGGGACCTATTGTTTCGTGTTTATATGAGAATAAAGTCGGTTGTCTTTTGTCTAGTTGGACAGTGTTAGTGCGTACCAAGTGAACCTGGATGAACACGTAGGTATCCTAGACTTTGATTGGGACCTATTGTTTCGTGTTTTATGTGACTATACAGTGTTTTATTTTGGTTTTCTATGCACATTGGTACCTATGTCGTTAGGTTACCTAGACTTTTTATGAACCCAGTTTACGCGTGTGTGTGTAGAAAGTAAACGAACGTTTCGTTTTCGTTATACCTATGATGGACTGTGATTGCTATTTATTAGACGTTTATACCTATTATGAACGGTGAATGTTGGTTAAACTCCCGTGTACGAGTTAACCAACGTTTAGGTATATCGTGTACTGTGTTTGTGGACTTTTGCGGACAATGGTGTTAACGCGTGCCGGTGCCTCGTCCGAGGACTCGCCGCCGCCGCCCGCGCCGGTTGTTCTGGACGGCCTGGAGGCCGAACCGCCGCGCGAGTATCGTGTGCACCAGGTGACGCTGGGACTGGGTCCGAGCGTTGGCTGTGATGATGTCACGGCTGTGCCTGTGGCCGCGCCGGCCCTAGCGGCCGAGGCGTGCGCTGCGCCGCCGCCGCCTCCTGCACCTGCGTTGGCTGGCGCCCCGTTCCCGGCGGGCGCGGCCGCCGCTCCTAACATCGTGTTAAGCGCCGAACAACTTATGCTTCTACTAAATCAGCTAAGTCACGGACCACAAGGTACGAACATGCCTTCTAATAACTTATTGAAATGCACCGCTCGATTTAGTGGTGACAAATCGTCCGATGTAATGGCATTTTTGGACGCCGTACAAACCTATAAGGAATGCGCTGCCGTCAGTGATGACGTTGCCCTCCGGGGGCTCTCCATGCTGCTTACGGATATGGCAGCAACGTGGTGGCAAGGAGTTAAAGCTACCACGGCCACCTGGAAGGACGCAGTCGAAGCGTTGAAGAACACTTTTGGACCCCGACTGCCACCGCATCTCATCTATAGGAAAATATTTGAACGTGAGCAGGGTCAGCACGAGGCCACTGACCTTTTCATATGCCACGTGCGTGCCCTGTATGCCCAGCTTCCTCCGTCGTCGTTGTCACAAGCGACCCAGCTGGATATGCTGTACGGATTGCTGCATCTTCGAATTAGAGAGAAAATTCCGCGCTCGTCTTTCGATACTTTTGACGAACTGATACGGAGCGCCCGGCGAGTTGAGGATCTTCTGAGCGAAAGTAGTCAACCTGTTAACTCGCCGTCGTCTTCGTCGTCTAATGATGCTGCCAGATCCAGCGTGACACGCGCTCCTAAGTCACGACCTCAATGCAGTTATTGTAAACAGTTTGGTCATTTGAAGGACGCCTGTAGACGGCTGAAGGAAAAGAAACCTGCAGAAAACAATGATGTTACCCAGTCGGAGAATCGTCCTAGTATCACGTGCTTTGGATGCGGAGCACCAGGTGTTATACGGTCTAAATGTGAAACGTGTAAAAAAGCGAAAAGTGACGCGGTAAAAGTGGCCTTTCAGGCAGTTTCCGTAACGTCTATGATCAGTGATAATCTCGACTCGCGACCTAGGCCGATTATTGAAGTGCGTATCTGTGATTCTGTAGGCAATTTATTGCTAGATTGTGGCGCTAAGCATTGTGTAGGTAGTAAAAGCCTTCGTGAACACTTAGTTAATAATGGTCATGTCTTCTCACAAAAGTTTGTAAAATTGAAATATGCTGATGGGCGAGTGTGCTTCCAAAATGTTGACGTAGCACGGGTCAAAATTGTCGTGCGAGGGTTAACGTTTGTCGTTAAATTCATAATGCTCCCGGATGCAACCGAGAGTCTGTTAGGTATGAATTTCATTCGTGCAGCTGGTGTGGTACTTGACTTTGATGTTGGGGTATGGTACATGCGACATGATAGGACACCTCAACCTATGCGTTATGAAGCTATGGACGTTCAAGCTCTGACCTGCGCTTCGGTGGAGCTTAGGGAAGATGAAGGCACTCATCTTAATGTCGAGGATCGTGAGCGATTATCCCAAGTCCTGAATGTCAACGAGGACATTTTTGCTGCAGGAGGGGAACCGACAGAATTTGCAGTGCATCGTATTGACACCGGAGACGCTACACCTATAGCTAGTCCACCATATCGCTGTTCTCCTGCGAAGAAGGAAATTATTCGAAAGGAGTTAGATAAGATGCTCGAAGAAGGAGTTATTGAAGAAGCTGAATCTGAGTGGGCAGCTCCAGTAGTACTAGTACCTAAGAGGAATGGAGAGGTTCGTTTCTGTGTGGATTACAGAAAATTAAATAAAGTGACTAAAACTGATCGTTATCCGATTCCTGTCATTGATGAGCTGTTGAAGAGTACACGGCCGAATGCTGTAATGTCTACGATTGACTTAAAATCGGGGTACTGGCAGACGATGGTAGTGCCAGAGGACCGACACAAGACAGCGTTCACTACGCCGTTCGGAAACTTCCAATTTTGCCGTATGCCGTTTGGTTTGAAGAATGCGCCGGCTACGTTCCAACGGTTAATGGATAGGATGAGATCAGGACTCAAGGACATCTGTGTTCTTACTTATCTGGATGATATTTTGGTGATCTCGGAAGACCTGGATCACCACCTGGAAGACCTAAAACAGGTCTTTGATCGTCTTCGCTTGTTTAAGTTGTATGCTAACAGGGAAAAATGTGTGTTTGCCAGAGAGAAGGTAACTTATCTGGGACACGTCATTTCAGCCCAAGGAATTGAACCGGACCCTTCAAAGGTAGAAGCTGTGATGAGTATGAAGCCACCTACCAATTTGAAGGAGCTGAAAACTTTTCTCCAGACTTGCTCATGGTTTCGCAAGTTCATCATGCAATTTTCAGAGATCGCACGGCCCTTGACTGATTTAACGAAGAAGGACAGACGCTGGCAGTGGGGGGAGGAGCAGAACATCGCGTTTGAAGAACTCAAGAAGCGACTCTCCTCCAGCTCGATTCTGCGCCAGCCAGATTTCGACGAACCTTTTATATTGCGGACTGATGCCAGTTCGTACGCACTAGGAGCCGTACTTCTACAAGGTTCGTGTCCGACAGAGGAGAGACCAATTGTGTACGCTAGCCGACTGCTTAACTCGGCTGAGCGCAATTATCATACTACCGAGCGAGAAGCTCTAGCGGTTGTTTGGGCTTTAGATAAGTTTCGTGACTATGTAGAAGGAGCCCAAGTCTTAGTGGCAACCGACCATCAGCCTTTGAAGTGGCTGCTGACTCTAAAGACGCCGAGTGGAAGATTAGCACGTTGGGCTATGAAGCTACAACCGCATAATTTGAATGTCGAGTATACTCCGGGACGAGTTAATCTGGTTGCTGATACGCTGAGCCGCCCCGTCACTGAAGAAGTAGAGGAGGCGGCTACCGAACTTTGTCCGGTTGTAGTAGACTTACCACATCGTAGCCCATTGGATATCCGTAGTGCTCAGCTTGCTGATCCGGAAGTCAGCAAGATCATCTCCGACTTTGAAGACCAGACCAGTACAGTAGACCGATGGTCTGATAGAGGTTATTACATGTCACAAGGAGTCTTATATAGATGTGACCAAGATAATGAATCTGAGGAACCTCAACTAGTTGTACCAGAATCTCTTCGCGAAGATCTCATGAAGCAAATTCATGATGCGCCGACTGCTGGTCATCTAGGTTTGGAGAGGACACTAAAGAAGATAAAAGAACGTTACTTCTTTAAAAATATGAGGACTTATGTAGCCTAGTATTTAAAAGCATGTGATGCATGTCAGAAATACAAACCAACTAACATGAAACCGGCAGGACTACTCCAGACACCGATAATGAATCAGCGATTTGAAGTGTTGGCCATGGACCTTTTTGGCCCATTACCTGAAGGCGACAACGCAGAGAAGTGGATTCTTCTTGTTGAAGACACTGCCAGTCGTTGGGTAGAGCTGTTTGCGCTTCAGGATACCACAGCGGAGACCTGTGCCAAGGTTCTTGTCGAAGAGGTTTTCTTGCGTTACGGCTTGCCTCGTCGTATCATTTCGGATAATGGTACGCAGTTTGTTTCGGCAGTAATGCAAAAAGTAATGTATGTCATGGGGGTGGAACAAGCCCTTACTCCAGTTTACCACCCGGAAGCTAATCCCGCTGAGCGGAAGAATCGCGAATTAAAACAACTTCTGGCGATATTGGTAGGTTCTGAGCATCGTAATTGGCCGAAGGTTCTACCTACAGTAAGATTTTCATTGAATAATGCAATCAACATGACCACGGGTCATTCTGCGTCGTATTTGACGTTTGCCCGCGAAATGCGTACTCCTCTAGATGTCAACAATGACATTCGGGCAATAGTTTCACAAGAAAATTTTGTGCCACAAATTACGCCGTATCTGAACGAGTTTGGGCGTATTCTCGTTGATGTCAAACGCCATATCGAAGACCACCAAGATAGAAGGAAGGCGGATGGAGATCAGCGGCGTAGAGACTTTGTACCATACAATGTTGGGGATTTGGTACTGGTGGATACACACTTGCACAGTAATGCAGCCAAAGGATTCACCAAGAAGTTCGCGCCAAAGCGAGAGGGGCCCTATCAAGTTGCTAGGGTCATTTCTCCCACGTCTTTTGAGGTTGTCGATTCAACTGGGGACATCCGAGGGAAGTACCATGCCAGCGCCCTAACTCCTTACATTGGAGATGTTGTTACTATCAGACATCCTCGCCGTCGTGGACGTCCAGCCAAGTCACAGTCGGGTCGATCATGTGACTTGGAGGGGGAGGTTGTAGCGCGCATATCAAATGTTGGCCCTCGCCCCGCCCCCGCTAAGGAAGGCACGCGGCGCTCCGAAAGAATAAAGAATCAGAAACATTAATAGTTGCACGGAAACTCCTGAGCGCGCCGCCTGCGCTCTCCGCGGCTCAAAAATAATGTATCGTGACGCTTCCGAAAATAAATAATTTGTAGTGGGACCCAGTGACTTTTCTTTTATCATGGACATCCCCGCTATAGCAGCTAAAACGGACTTGGTCTAGACTTATATTTAAACCACGTTTTGTAATAAGGCCCGTAAGGTTCTATAAAATCGTATACATATATTCCATTTATTTACCTAAAGTATTTGCACCTAGACCATAACATATATAAACATAAGAAGACCAACAAGTCCACATACCCTGTCATGGACGAGCGCCAGGGCCCCACCCAGCGCGTGGTAGCATTTAGTCTTCCCAGAGAAAGGCAGCCCCACCAACATGAGGCCGTGACGCACTAGGATCATCTCGTATAGCTGTAGCACCTACACACAACAAACATATTAGGACAATGCTGAGCATATACACAAGTGTATTTCTAACTTATAGTAGCCTGAAGATGATTGCAGATTTGGGTACCTACATTCACTTTCACACTTATTGATACTGCCAACGTATTTTTTTTATCACAAACATTTCAATTTCGTCAAGTTCAAGGATATGTTTTGATATGTCAACTAGGCTCACTCACTACTTTAATACACAAAGGATATGCGTAGTAAAAATCCCATGTGATCTTACCTTTTCAATGAAGAAGTCATTAGACTGCAGGTTGAGCGGCACGCAGGCGTCCTTGAGGCAGGCCACAAGATGCGGCAGGCCTGCCTCCGGCAGGGGCAGGCCGGGGAACAAGTCACCAATAATACCCTAAAAGGGAAACAGGGAAATGATGAAAAATAGGTGGGAAAATTTGATCCAGCAGTTTTAAAGCCAATTCTATTGTTCCAATACAGGCAGGTTCCACCTTCAATCCAGTGTCGTTTGAACAGATCGCTATTAGCGACGTGGTGATGAAATGTTAGATAGCCAAGAGTAAAAAAAGATCTACTAGAAAGATAACTAAAATAACCTGTATTCGTATTTAAAATAAAGATCGAGCTTTTATTCTTTTCACCGGTTTTCTCAGTTTCTACCAGTTTGGTAAATCATTATCGGTCTAAACGAGCTCTTATGTAATGAAATACATACATTGCATTTAGTAAATAAAAACTTCTAACACATCCATACCATGAACAAAGGTACGTCATGTTCCAAGAACTTCGGCAAGTTGACGTCTTTGATGGAACGCAGCAGGATAACATCTTCCACCTCGTCAGGGTAGCGCAGTTTCAACGCTCCGGCTGCACGGAGCACGGACTTTACGGCACGCATACCTACAGAAAATGATATAAGTATTATTACATACGTATGTGTATGTAACTTACCTACGTTTTTTATTTTCACTTGCGTTTTTTTATTTTAGGTGAGAATATAGCGGTCAATATCTTATTTTTGAACTACTCTGTAAAACCTATATTCTGCAAATAAATGATTATGATTATGTATATGGTAGTCATAACTAAAATCAATCACAGAGGCAGCGAGGTAAAACTTTTCGAATATTAGATAAATCTTCATCTTAGGTGGCAAAACAAGATGTTAGTATATTATAGAGACAGGGTTAGTAGGTGTACATTACATACGAACTATCCTCAAGCAGAATGCTACTGAAATTAGGCAGTCTCAATAGATGTTAAAAATATTATAGAAACTTACCATAATCGTAGTGACTCTGCGAAGACAGTTGTTCCGAGCACAGCCTGTAGGTGGCCACGATCTTGACTGCGAGTGGCTTCGCATTCAAGTAGCCGAACGCATACAACTCGATCTCGGAGATCAGGACGTAGTCCGGTACCATCATGGCTACAGAGCGGAACAGCGCCTGCATTGAACCATAGTAACTTTTAGAAGGTTATATGGAGTTCATGAGTGGGTGGCGAGTAAATAACATTTTTAATTATACCATTTATATAAAAGCCAAATAAGGTAGGTACCTACGTTTTTTGGTCTTTTATTCTTTTTGACGCCGCTACAAATTGTTGAATTAACGGGATTTGGATATGGTGTTAAAATAGTCTTAAAAGTAACAGGCTACTTTTTTCCTGAAGCAATATGGGCAGATCTACGGACACCTTCTAGTTCAATCTTCGATCAATTATGACTAGATGCAACATTCCGTAGTGACACAACGCAAAAAACCGGCTTGAGTTTACTATGCCTACCTACCTATTGAGATATACATTCATGTCATGCATATTACTATAGTATCACAAAGCCATTTAAATATTTTAATAATAATAAACCTTATTGCAGTACGCTAAGATTTAGTTTTCAACCACCTTATGACGTTTTCGCTATGGCATTGACGAAAGCTCATAAAATTTTATTGCCGTCCGCTGTGGCGTCTAGTCAAATTATACTTTATCTTACTAACATAACGCTCAAAATTACTTATGACACGTCTGACATTAGGACGTTCTTATTACCCTGACTGTAAAAACTATCCCACCAAAAACATTCTGTAAAAAATTTGCCAAGTCTCGATAGAGCTGCTTGTTTATCTCTAAAAAGTAATGAAATCTCTAGAATTAGTTAAGCCAAGTCTAAGGTTCCTTACTGCGATTTATTATTATAGTTAATTTTACGTGACTTTGCCGTTGACTTGTAAGTAATAGTGTAGTAACACACATTTTGCTTTGTTTTTAAAGTTCATCTATAAACTTTGTATTATAACAAAACGGCATCAACTTGTAATGAACATTTTATGAACTGTTAACTTAGATCTGTAAGACTAAAATTCTTATTCTTTTCACTAATTATTTGACCAAATACTTAACAATTTGACCTTTTCTAATGTCTGTAATGTAATGTTACTATAATATCTAATTTAATGAAATGTGAACTGTTGAACTTAGATTTGTAAGACTATAATTCTAATTCTTTTCATTAATTATTTTGACTAAATACTTAACAATTTGACCTTTTCTGATGTTTGTAATAAAAATGAACTTTATTTTAATTTAATGTAATGTAATGAAATTTAAATTCTAAATTCTATTTAAATATATAAAATTTTAAATGTATACTTTCCAAAAATAAGACCCCGGAAGGAACTAATCTTCGTGTCACAGACGCACCGGCGTCTAGTACGGCTCTTTAGTGATATTTAGTATGTGTGCATTTTTATGAAATAAACAATTTGAACACATTGTTTCACATGACGGTCGGCGCGTCAATGACGGCAAAACCGTGCTTAGTGTGAATTTAAGCACTGTTTAGTTTGGTTACTTTTAGCGCGCTTTCGCGTGATCTAGGTTATATTTGATCGAAGAGTTCAATATACAAATCAAACACAAAATTTTTTTTCAATTATTAACAGTCTTATATCCTAGTGACGTACCTTATTTTTATTTTATATCGTACCTTAAGGTTATCCGGAAGCTCGGACCGGCCCGCGTACCCCGGGTTCATGGTGATGAACACGGCACAGCTGGGGTCCAGCTGTAGCAGGGTGCCCTCGAACAGCAGCTCCGTGGAGCCCGAGTTGATGCCGCGCTGGATGGACAGGATCTGCTGAGCCACCACGGACAGCACCTCCAGGTCGATGCGGTTGAATTCGTCGAAGCAGGACCATGCTCCGCAGGATGCCAGACCCTGAAGTCGATTTTAGGTTAGTACAATGTTAAAGAAACAGGTTGTACTACAAATTGTTTCACGGCACGTCTTACACAGCCGTATCTGACTTTATGTTGATCGCGTGTCACCTGTTTCGATTTTGTGTTTTAGACCGATAACTTGAACAACGTCGTAGGCCTTGCTGCTTTTTCGATTGCTTATTTTATTTTAACTCTGGTTCACTATACTATCCGCTACTCTAGTCATTCAAATATGTTCTGACCTTCTTAGTCCTTAGTTTTACTCACCTTGAAGAACTTTCCAAGAGCAAGATAGTCGAGACCATCTGAACAGTTAAATACGACACACTGCTTGGCGACTGCTTTGGCCAAATCCTTGGTGGTCTCTGTTTTACCTGTACCGGCGGGTCCTTCAGGAGCACCACCTATAATTTGCAATTTAATATAACCGTATAAATATTATAATATTTTTTGTATCTATTCGTTTATCTGGCATTTCGATTATGGTTATTGCAGATTAGGATAACATTTCATATTTTAGAGGCTTTAGCAAATCACCATAATTTCCTTTATTTACACGGAATTGGCTTTCGTTTGTCAATAGTCCACCTGGTGTAACACATCGCTGTAGTATAAGATGTAGCATATAGATATGACTACTCTTCAAATAAGACTTCCCACACTTCACACTTACGTGTCTCTACAATCTTAATGTATAAAACTCAAAGGTGACTGACTGACTGACTGATATAATGATCTATCAACGCACAGCCCAAACCACTGGACGGATTTAACTGATATTTGGAATGAAGGTATGTAGATGATTAAAGTAGGCATCCGCTAAGAAAGGATTTTTGGACATACCACTTTTAAAGGGGTGAAATAATGCAAGTTTTACTTATTAATGCAAGTGAAGCTGCGAGCACCCACTAGTAATAAAATAAATTTATAAACATACCCAAATTAAGATGCAAAGCACCGAACAGCGTCCTGAAGCATCGGTCCGTGAGCGGCGTGACGACCAGCCGGCCTGTGTTGCCGAGATACTCGTACCCGTACATCAGCTGCGAGTTTATCATGCGGGTCGCGATCTGCATGGTCAGGTCTTCTTGGCGCTTAGAAACAAAGTTAATGTTACAGCTTAGAATTTTTTACAACATGGTAATTGTTTAAAGATTAAAGTGGCTTGGGATTGCCACACAAGGTTTCAAGCTATACATATACCTATATATAGGTACCTATACATATATAACATCGGTACTACTATACTTTTTCATATGAATCTAAGGTACAATACACCTATAAATTGTCACTTAAATAAATGTCTCTGTGTGTGATAATAAGGACCGCAGTATCATACTAGATACGAATCATATAAGGCCGATTACATAGACACCTGTTTAGTGGTAAACTCTCGACACCAGAGTAGGCCACTCTCATTCGATAAGAAGAAGAAGTGGTAAAAGGAAAACTATAGTACTTTTTTTGTTTTGGCTTTTGCGAAGTTTGGACTTTGCAATTCTGCCAGTGTCGAGTGGGAAGATGGACCGTCAAACTAAGAAATTCAAAAAAACGTCATAAACTTACTTCCCAATAGTACCGGATCTGCGAGAGCCAGTTGAAGTCGTTGTCTTGCATCACTTTGCACTCTATGAGCAGCATGAGGGTGTCTCTCGCGTGCACATCCAGCACCACTAGCGCTCCTGAAATAATAACAATCGTGTAATTCTTTAGAATAACTTCTCAAATTGTAACTTTGTTATGTGTATTGCATAAATAAATACATAAAATAATTATTTCATCTAAATATATATAACTCAAAGGTGACTGACTGATATAGTGAACTATCAACGCACAGTCCAAGCCACTGGACGGATTGGGCTGAAATTTGGAATGAAGGTAGATGTTATGACGTAAGCATCCGCCAAGAAAGGATTTTTATAAATCTTTTCTTTTAATTTCACTTTTAAAGGGGTGAAATTGGGGATGCAAATTTTACTTCTTAATGCGAGCGAAACCACGAGCACCCACTAGTTTAGTGTATAACTTAATTAACAGAAACGAAAGAAATACACAGGGGCGGTCATTACGAGAATGCAAGGTTAAGCATTTATTTCTGCCTGGATTGTGTATTCTTATCAATGTAACACAAAGACCCGCAACCGTAGATCTAGACATAGATTGTTTAGCCGACCTCAAAGCAACTGACAGTAGACTTACCAAGAGTAATTCTGTTCTGCAAGCTGAGCTCCCCGCGCACCAGGTCGACAATCTTCGAGATCTGGAAGTTGCACTTGTCCCAGTACGCCTTCATGGCGGCGATGTTGATGTGGATGGCCTCCGTCACCTCCGATGTCCAGAATGTCATCGCTATGCATTGCACCTGTTTATATGGATTAAAACGTGAGCTTTTTGGACATGCCTACAATACACGTATTGTAATGAATCGTAAATAAATATCCACACGTATGTACATATAAAACAACATGCGCCAGTTTTGTCACCGACGTATAAGTAACGGACTATCCTAAGCGTACGGAGCTCTCCTAAGTATCAAAGAAACTGACTCACTGTTACATCTACGTCGGGCGTGCGAATCAAACACCAGTTAGCGTTGAACTAATTTATTGTATCGCCCGAGCGGCGATCACAGCGCAACTTACAACTACCCTACAAAACATATAATTGCGCATACGTAACATCCCTCCACAACATAGTTTCAAAAGAACTTTTTGTAATTGACTTTCCTTCGACTACGCTTAGCTGTGACGGAGGGATCACTCTCCCCTTCCCCTTGAACGTTGCTGGGGATGACGCTATGAGGCGAGCTGGCTACCGACGAGGCGCTCGCGGAGCCGGCGGGGCTGCGGCGCGGCGAGCTGTCGCGGGCGGGGCTGTCGCGCGGCGGGCTGGCGGAGCCGGCGCGGGGCGAGCTGGCGGGGCCGGCGCGGGGCGGGCTGACTGAGTCAGTGCTTGTTGGGCTAGCTATGCCGGCGCGCGGAGATGCACTCGACGAGCGCGCTGTTGGCAGTGGAGACTGGCAAGGCGTGCCGAAATCAGCTTCAGTTTCGTCGTCGCATTCTACGATGTTTGGATTGAAATCCAGGGGGAATGCATCGTGCGCAACACCTGTTTTCTCTAGCCTTGATCTTAGCTGATTCTTATGTTTCCTGACTTCAGCACGAAGCTCTGGAACCGACACCAAATATACCACCTTGCCCAACTGCTTCTTAATTATTCCTTTGATCCAATTAAATTTGCCGTTTTGTAGATTTCTCTTAACCCACACTAAGTCATTCGGGTTAAAATCGGGGCGCTTGGTGCCTCCGTAGTGCTTAGCCTGTGAGAACTGTTTACGTTTAACTTCGAGGTCGGTGGAGGTTGGCGCGATGACGTCACGCGTGCTTACAACATCGAGCCTATCTCGCAGCGGCCGACCGTACACTAACTCGGCCGGTGATTTACCGGTGGTGGAGTGTTACGAGTTGCGATAGTCAAACAAAAATTTGAAAATTTTTTCGTCCGAGGCGTTTTTGTTTTTGCATGAGAGAACAATAGATTTTATGCCATTTTTAACCACTTTGACCATCGATTCGGCTTGTCCGTTACTAGCCGGATTGAACGGTGGGGAAAAAACTTGAGAAATGTTATTGTTTGAGCAAAAATCCCTAAACTCCCTGGACGTGAAAGAACTCCCGTTGTCACTCACTAAAACGTTCGGGACCCCTACTCGTGACATGAATTCTATTAGTTTATTTATAACTGCTCTGGATCCATAGTTCGCGTTCATATTAAAACATTCAACCCATTTTGAATAAGCATCAACTATTATCAGGTACATTTTATTGCACAATGGGCCTAAAAAATCCACGTGGATTCTATAAAAAGAATGTGGTGGGTGTGGCCAGGGCGCGAGGGGCGCGCGGGGCGGCGCGGGGCGCAGCTGCGCGCACACCGCGCACGCGGCCACGAGCTGCGTGAGGTGAGCGTCGATGCCGGGGAACCAGAACCGCGCGCGCGCTGCTGCTTTCAATTTTACTATACCGAAATGCGAACTATGCAGCTCTTCGCAAATCTTCGCACGCAACCGAGCCGGGATAACCACTTTATGACCGCGCATAACGCAATCGTTCTCCCACGACAACTCCGAACGGCATAAATGAAAAGGTTTCAGTTCCGGGTCGCTTATTTTATTAGGCCAGCCTTTACAAATATAATATTGTACCTTCGACAGCACTGGGTCTAGCTTTGTTTCCGCTTGTAAGTCCTTTAAAGAAATCGATGGCGACCCGTCTAATACGAAATTTACGTATGTCGCTTTATCAGGTTCCGGAGCAGGCTCGCGGCGCGGGGGGAGGCACGCTCGCGACAAACAATCTGCGTTGTTATCTGCACTCTTGATGTACTCGATCGTGTAATTGTACGCGCCGAGAAAGATCGCGTATCTTTGCAATCTGTTAGCAGACATCTCGGGGACGCCTTTGTGTGGACCGAATATCGATATGAGAGGTTTGTGATCGCAACGAAGGACGAACGGTTCTTGTCTGCCGTATAAATACTGCCGATAACGCTTAACCACAAAAATTATTGCCGTAGCCTCCTTTTGAATTTGCGAGTAGTTACGCTCTGCAGCTGTTAAAGTACGAGACGCATATGAGACGGGCCTTTCTGTACCATCCGGGCCAACCTGTGATAACACGGCCCCTAACCCGTACGCGGACGCGTCTACCGTCAGAATTAGCTTAGCATTGGGGTCAAAATGCGTTAAGACTTTATCCGAAGCCAGTATTTTTTTTATCGCATTGAAAGCAGCAGTGTGTGTCGTGGTCCAAACCCACTTGGTATTTTTATGCAAAAGCTCATGAAGAGGACTTAGTATTGACGATGCGTCTGGTATAAAATTTCTGTAGTAATTAATTAACCCTAAAAACGATTGCAACTGAGACATGTTCCCGGGGATAGGAGCATTTAAAATGGCAGACACTTTTTTGTCTGACTTGCGAATGCCCCGCGCGTCAATAACATGGCCGAGATATGTAATTTCTTGTTTCAAGAATTCGCACTTATTTTTTTGCACGGATAGCCCGGCCTCTTGCAAACGTTTTAAAACAGCGCGAACTCTGTTCAAATTTTCGGCTTCGGAGACCCCAGAAATTAGCACATCGTCTAAAAAAATTTGCACTCCCTCCATATTAGACAACACGCTCTCCATCATTCTCTGGAAGATCGCTGCTGCGCTAGACAGACCGAATACGAGGCGCGTAAACACAAACAAGCCCCGGTGCGTATTGATGCACGTATATTTTTGTGAATCCTCTGATATACGGATTTGCGAGTACGCGCGCGAGAGATCTCAACTTAGAGTAGTATTTACCACCATGTAGTTTTGAAAACAACTCTTCGACCGTTGGCAGCGGATATTTTTCTACGATCAGCTGTTAGTTAATAGATACCGAAAAATCTGCGCACAGCCTAACATTTCCGTCGCGCTTGAGTACCGGTACCACGGGTGACGCATACTCCGAATACTCAACCGGTTTCAGGACGCCCATTGAAACTAAACGATCTAGCTCTTTATCGACTTTTTCTTTTAAGGCAAAAGCGACCGGCCTCGCTTTAAAATACTTAGGTGTTGAATCCGCCTTTAGGTGCAGTTTGGCCTCAAATTTTTTGAAACACCCTAACTTTTCTGAAAAAACGTCAGGGAATTCCGAGACTAAGTTGGTGATGTTAGACTTTTCCGCCAAATCGCAAAATTTAACATCCGAACTCGCGGCCGCTGGCGCGATTTCTAAGCCGAACGCACACATAAAGCTGCGCTCTAAAAGCGGCGGCCCGCCTCCGCGTACCACGTATATATCGAGCACGCGAGTGACACCGCGGTACGTGACAGGGGCGCGGAAACAACCTATGACGTCCAATCTATCGCCGGTATAACTATTAAATTTTTTATTCGTAGGTGACAACGGGAGATGACTGAAAAATTCTTCGTATGTGTCATCCGAAACTGAATTGATTGGGGAGCCACTATCGACCTCGAACTCGAAACACACTCCGTCAACATCGACAAAATCCGTCATTGGACTGTCTCCCGAGCACCGAATATTATCGAATGACTCACCATCATCGCCAACATCCACCTCACCTTCTTCCTGCGATGCCTCAACGCGCTTCACCCGCGAATTAAACGCACACATTTTACGTAAATGGCCCACGCGGCCGCACTTTTTACACTTGTAAGCTTTGAACCTACATTCGCCACTTTTGTGGTTACTATAACCGCATACACGACACTTTCCGCTTTCTTTAAGCACGTTAAAAACGCCATCCTGCTGCCGAGGGGCTTGCGACATGGCGGCCGAGCTCGGCCCGAGGGGCGCTGCCGCGGCTCCCTCGCGAGCGCACCGCACACTTTCTGCCAGCTGAACCGCCTTGCTGAGGGTGAGCTCCTGGATGTCCTTGGCAAACAGCATGTCCCGCTCGGGTCCCGGGGACATTCCCATCACGAAGCGGTCGAGCAGAGCTTCTTCCATACTTGCGAAACCACAGTGAGCGGCCAGGCCTCTGATCCTTGCGGCCCACTGCTGGTGGCTTTCTCCCAGGTTTTGCGCTGACGAGTAGAAACGGTGACGCTCCGCAAATCCGCAGCGCTTCGGCGTGAAGTGATCATCAAATAGTTTTAGCACGGCTTCAAAATTAAGCTCTGCCACGTCCTTCGGCAGCGCTAAGTCCCTCGCTAGCCTGAAGGAACCTTCATTCAAGGCGCTCAATGTGATTGCCTTGCGACGCGTGCCGGCCTTGTCACTATCTTCATTAAGATTGTTCGCAATAAAAAACTGCGATAGCCGGCACCGGTATGTCGACCACTCGTTGACAGTATGGTCGAATGAGTCCAACACACCAAAAATGCCCGACTGCATTTTGGTTCGCCTCGTCGCCAGTGTTACATCTACGTCGGGCGTGCGAATCAAACACCAGTTAGCGTTGAACTAATTTATTGTATCGCCCGAGCGGCGATCACAGCGCAACTTACAACTACCCTACAAAACATATAATTGCGCATACGTAACACTCACATAGACTTATTATATATTAGAATGTATTATCACAATGAGCAAAGACTATATTCTCATGGGCTTTGTCCACTCACCGCTTGTCCGGGCCACACCAGCACCCAGCGCTCGCGCGGGCATTGCGAGTAGTCATCGTACGACTGCGACACTGCGTTATGCACTGACGCTTTCATCGCCTTCTCCAGCTCCAGCAGCCATTTCTCTACCTAAGGACCAAAGAGGTACAGTTTATTTATATACTCGTCTCAAGTAAGGACGATTGAGGTAAATCTTTATGTGCTCTCCAAAAATTAAGCTTTACCTACTTAGTAAAAACTCATCACATATCTAAAAATGTAGACTGCATCTCAATGTGATTCATCACAGGATCACGTACAAGAGTTTAGGCTTAGGCGATCTCTGACTGCTGGGAGTAAACATGTAACCACTAAATGACTAAGTAAATATCAAATATTGCGCATAATAGAAAGTTCATACAGTTTTGCGCTAAGTTTGCAAGAGTTTTAATGCTGGTCTGTTTTCAATGCGACTTGCTTGCTACAAGTTACTGACCTGTCCCCTAGCGGCAGCAGTGTTGATGGTGATGGTGAGCAACACGATCTCTCCCTCCGAGGAGCGCATGTGGGTCACCACCATGTCCGACGTGAACGTCAGCTTCGCGATGCCCTCGAAGCACTTCTTCAGGTGAGGTTGGACACTGGGTAAAATATAATAATTTAAAATATTGTTTTAAGTACATTTATATTTCTTTCTACGACTCATTGTTAATGATTTATAAAAGATTTGATGCCTTTTTTGGAACCGAAACTGCAAAGCGAGGAAACTGTCGTTCATCATAATATATGGTGTTGGCATTTCTATGATGATTATAACTTTGAACCCGCATCGTCAGAATTCTAGAAAAAAAAATGTAAGAAACAAATTAATTACGCCTTTACACCTACTAAATCTTAGTAACTCACCGCATAGGATCCTTAGTCTCAGACAGGATCTCGAGCAATTCATCGTTGGACAAGAAGAAGAAGCGGGGGAAGTACAGGCGCTTCTTCTCGAGGTAGGCGTTGAGTCCGCGCTGGACCATCTCCAAGAGGTTGTTGGATTTCTTCAGCCTGTCCAGCATCTTCTCTATCTGGATGACGTCCAGCACGCGCGGCTCCGTGAACGCCGCTTTCATTATCTCGCGCCACATCTATGGGATTTTGTAGAGATTATTTTTTTGTTAGTTTAATCACCTAAGTTTTCGTTTAATTAGGAGAAAACATTAAAATTACATACCTATTTATCTGATTATATCATCTAGTTTTTATAAACCATAGCCAAACACAGAAAGAAAGGTTTGGATAGTGTGGTTACGCCACTATTACATATTTATAGCAAAGCAAGTATAAAACTATGGTGTGTGGTGACATTACTCTGCCGGTAATTTTAGAATAACATTTTGTGAAGTTGTCTCAAAGCCATAAACTGAAAACTAAAGTGAGTTTCATTTATTTATAACAAGTTTATTGTTTTAAAAGCGCTTTCTGAGCAGATATGCCTAAAGTGGCATGTAAATATACAACCATGAATAAGACCTTGGTCTTTGCGATAGAACCTTATAGGTTTAATTAGTTTTATAAAAACTCCAGGCATTTATGATGAATCTGAAAGTAAAATCAAGGATGAAACTCATAAGTTAAATCTGAAAATACTAATCTAGGTATTCATTACCAGAATTGTGTACACATGAGTACTAAAAAGTACGCGTTTTGAAGGTCAATTATAGTTAACCAGCAATTTTGTAGGTAGCAATTGGCTATCCGTCCGAATATCCTTCGTTTCAAATCGATCAGAGTATATGAATTTGTTGTCACATCTTAATTTTCAAATTAATCTTAAAGTCATGCCTTCTAGGGATCAGAAAAAAATTAAATAACCCAGTATAAACTGATCCGACACACTGGGCTACATTCAATTAACAAACAACTAAAATTAATTTTGGGTGCTTTGGTCAGTTGAAAGAATAGACTGACTTACTGCAGTTTGTTTCTAGCTTTTCTTAAGGGCTGGACTTCTTTGAGCAGTTTTAGTGGCTTTTATCAGAGTCATGCCAAATAAAAGATCGTCTCATTTTACGTCAGTAAAAACAGCACTTAATTCTTGTTTCAGTGAAATAATTGTGAACTCTCGTTCACCTTTTGCCCCCTGGAAGATCCTGCCTTCTACAACACAGTCAACACTACAGTAGAAGGCAGAGCAACACTAAATTGTATCACATTTACCTGTTTACTAATAAAAATCTTTATCTTATCTTATCTTTATCTTTTGTATCTTCGAATGGAAACCCAAAGAATAGCTTATTCAGGATCTCCACCTTTGTCAAGTTGTCTTTAACAATGGAGACGCTAATTTAGTTAGTCCAGCAATACGCAATCCTAAATTGGTTTCCAATAGATTGTAGCAGAGCTTCATACTTTCCATAAAAAATGATGTTATTTTTAAGTTGAGCTTTGGCGCTTTAGAGTGGCTGAAATTTTCAGGAAATAAAATTTTCTTTATCCTTCAAGTTTAATATTAGTTATAAATAATTCCTTTCATTAAGACTTTACCCCAAAGTTTAGATAATTCTTCAAAATGTCGTGACCTAATATTTCTTCTGAGTGGATCCTCCACGTTTCTCGTATTTCCATCGGTAATGATACTGAAGCAGAAACATCTTGTGCATTATAAGTGCATGGGCCTGGCTAGGTGACTTGCTTCGATTTAAATTGCTCGCAAACATACCTGACAGGATAGTTAGGAAGTATTGACTTAGCTCTGATCTGGTAATCGTTCTCTGACACTTGTGAATTCAATTTCATTGGCACTGTGTCTCCTGACCGTGGCCTTGTGTAATAGCAATCATATTTTGTTACAACAGAAATATAAATATCATTAGTATCATTGTGGAAATAAAAGTATTCTAACTTTGTCACATCATCGTTATACGTGCTCCCCTTATGCCTCTGTATATAGGCTGTATATTTGACAATTTGTCATAAGCATTAACATTTTAATGTCATTGTACGTACTCACGTTACGCCACTAGACCAACCGGGCTCCAATGTCCCGGAGTATAACGCTTCAATGTAGGTACATTGGATGCACTTTTTGCCATTAAATTGAATATTTGTTAATTTGCTACGAAGCAGAAACACTTTTAAAGTCATTGTACGTCCTCACGTTACGCCACTAGACTAGTTCAAGTCATTGTACGTACTCACGTTACGCCACTAGACAAGTTCGTTATCAACCGCGCTCTAATCCTCCTCCTCGCATCGTATTCCTCATATCTGAGGGTCGTGACTGCCACCATCCATGAGCCTGTCTCTGATGATCTTCCGCCACCTCTCTCTATCCTGAGCGTCATGCAGCGCTCCATACACTGATGTAACCGCGTTCTAATATCACGGAGTATAACGAGGGTACATTGAATATAGGTACTTTATGCCACTAAATTTATCGATTGTTACTTTGCTATAAAGCAGAAACATTTTTAAAGTCATTGTACGTACTCACGTTACGCCACTAGACTTATTAGTTATCAACCTCAATGTACATTGAATATAGGTAATGTATGCCACTCAATTTAATAATTGATTATTTGCTATAAAGGAGTAACACTTTCGTCATTGTACGTAATCGCGTTACGCGCTAGACTAACTCTTTATCAATCGTGCTTTATTCAACGCCCAATATATACATTTATTGTATGTTGGTATTGTATTCCACTAAACTGAACATTTGCTAATTTGCTATGAAGCAGTACCTACACTTTTAAAGTCATTGTACATAATCCCGTTATGCCACTAGACTAGTTTGTTATCAACCGTGCTCAAATAAATATGAATCACAAAATAACCGTTATAGGTTAGTAAATCTAGTTCTTCTTACATTGAATGAACAATGTATGTAAGCAAATGGTAATAAATAAATTCATATTTTATTGTATTGTATTTGTAACAAAAAACAACAAATATGTCGGTACATCGAAAAGAAGATCGTTATAGAAACATTGCAAGAAAAGTCATGTTTCCGATTTACATGACAAAAATGTGGGTATTTCAAAAAAAGATCGTTGTATCATTTGTTGAAAAAAGATCTATATTTACGATCTATTCGGTATAGTTTTTTAAAATATATAAGATTATACCAAGAAAATTAAAATCGATGATGAATAAATGCAGTAAGATTGCTTTGGTAAGTTAGTAGTTGCACTAACCTTTATCCTTTGAGCTGGTTGATGAATTGCTTAGTTTATGTACCGAACGTCGAATTTTCGACGTTATTTTAAAATTCCGATGCTCCTTTTCCTAATTTACCACTTGAACACGTGAAATAAACACTTCTTTCCACGAAAAATTCAAATAGTAAAATTCAACGAAATTTATGATGTTGCGACGCCCGCATACAAGAAATGAATGAGGTTAGACAGGAGGACGGCGCTACAGGCGCGACAGTGACAGTGACATTTGTTCAAAAGTTTTTTCTTTTTTTTGTGTTTTTATTTTCACAGCTATAAAAAGTGTGACGCCTAGTACATACAGAAGTGAGACTACATAGTTAATAAAGAAATCTCGAGCATGCAACGTCGTCGAAGTATAATGGAGGGTTTACAATATTACCTTGTCAACAGCACTGAATCTTCGTCCTTCCTCGGGGATCTGCTGCTGGATGTCTGGCGAGGAGAAGATGGGCTCCAAGTACATCCAGGTGGCTTGCACCTTCAACCACTCGTCCAGGATCTCTTGCAGCAGCACCAACTTGCCCTCCCAATCACTGATTAAACATTACATCAGTTCAAATAGCAATAAAAAAATGGAATTCGGATACAGTCAGTCGGTAGTGATATGCATTCTAGTCTTATCATTGAATTACCTAAATTAAATATAGGATGGCTTTGTAATCAGGTAAAATCTAAAATAAGATCGAATTGTTCTAAACCAAAAAAAGAACTGTTAAAACAGCTTTATATCACGTACGTAATAATTTCTTCAAACGGTTTAATGTAGGGTGAATTCTTCATGGTCTGTGTTTTCACGATGTGGTCATCCAATAGCAGCTGAATTTCATCCACACTCGACAGAATGTAGGTGCCAGTGTCCCTGAAAAATACTTTCTTTAGAAACAATTCTATTGAAACTTCTCTTACGGAAGAAATAGCTATAAAAGCACAGATAGTCGTAACAGAGACTTACTTGTATGGCAAGATTTCGAAGGTAAGATCGGCCCATTCCTTCATCATCTTGTCCAGTGCCTTCTCAAGGTTGTTTTCTTTAGTGGCTGCCTCAGAGATGGTCTCGAACTTATCGATGTAGTCGACCAGTTGGAAGTCGATCACCTTCTCCAGAGTCAACTCTTCGTCTACCACGATGGGGAAGCCAACGATGTCGGAAATCTTCTCCCAGTGGCGAGGCTTCATGCCAGGGTTGCCCAGGGTTTGGATTATGGGCATGTTGTTCTTAAATTCGTCCATCTTTTCCCTAGAAACATGACCAGTACCTTACAATAAACATTACAATATCTACTCGTACGATGGCATTTTATCTAACATTAAATAAATACTTCGCCTGTGTTAAAAATTAAGTCTAACCTTGAACCGATACGTTAAAAAATTGAATTAGCTTTGAGCTTTTTCAGTTAATTCATCATAGCTTTACCTGACAGAAGTAGCGAGGCGACAAGTTTCAGGTACTTCTTGGAAGGCTTTTTCCAATTTGTATACGATCTTGTAATAGTAACTGACGTCGCCTTCAATTTCTTCAGGATCGTGACTGCCCACCTACATTATTTAATTACATGTTCAGTTTATTATTAGTGTTCTTGATGGAAACTTCGATACATACTAATCCTAGGTAGCTAATCATAAGGTTTTAGGGCACATAAGCACATAAGTGATGTTTGTTACTTCTTCACGCTCAAATGGTTGAACTGATTTGGATTAAATTTAGTACGTAGGTAGGACAATTCTGCTCCTACGTTAGTATTTAGTTAGAAGTTGTTTGTACTTAAAATCAACTCAGCTCGACACAGAGTACCGCTGGTACAAACTAAAATTACCTATTTTATTTTTAACAACATATTGATAAAATAACCTAGTAGTATCCATTTTATAATCGTTGAATTACCTTAGAAGTCATCCACGTGTTATGTTTAGCGAGGAAGTCGAATCCAGCATCGAATAGCTTCTTGAATGGCACAAGTTTGTCGTAAATGGCCTTTCGTTTCGGGTACTGAGAGAGCTCGTAGCCGAACGATGTTTCTTCCTCGTTGAACTGGTCGATCTTAGTTAGAGCTTGAGATAATCTGGGAATTTAAATGTAATACATAAGTATAAATGTAGTTATATTATGCATGTAAAAAATTATATTACGTAACCGTAACGAGGCCAAAAATATTTTCATACATCATGTGAACATAAAACTGGGGAGAAAAATAGTAACACTATTCATAAAAGTGAGAGGATAAAACTCACGGTGCGGTTGTTCTTGTTCAATTTTAAATGTCAGAATAATCTGTATTATTTTAAAAATTACCAGCCTTTAGTGGCATTGCTAACTTCTCGCCTCTGTTTTTCATATATTGGACAAACACACTCAATATTTGAAAACTTACTTCTCGTCCAAATGCTTTGCCCGGCTGACGTATTTAGGCAGCTCGTTGATATCGCCCCAGTACTGCAGCTCATTGCATTGCAGCTCGTATACATCCAGGTCGTCGATGAACTTGGAAATACGGACCTGGAACATATTATCAAAATCAAATAAGCAGTAGGTTTGTACCTACTGCTTATTTATATGGTATTGTTCTATTGTATTATAATAATAATAATTTATAGGTCACGTCATTAATGAGACATACATGTTATATTCCCGTTATTTGTATGAAAGAATTCCTATCTATATAACATCATCTCTCTCTTGAGTCGTATTCCTCATGACTGAGGGTCGTGACTCCGTTGAATTAATCCGTTACGGGAGTTGTCTTGGGCTGATATCGTGGTGGGCGCCCAGGTCCTTCCACGGACACATGTCCTCGGTTATTGTGGTCCTCAAACATATCGGTTTCCTCACGATGTTTTCCTTTACCGCTACGCGAGTGCAAATTCACACATAATATGTAACTTGAAAATACAAGTCATTGGTGTAGGGCCGGATTCAAACCAGGGTGCGTCTGAATGAAAAGCAGACACTGGAACCGCTAAGCCACACTCGCTTATAAAATAACATCATGGTGTTAGAAAATAATAAATCAAGGCGTAATATACCTTGAGTAGTTCTTGGTACTCAAGCTTCTTCTGGTCACATATCTTTTGGCTTTCTTCAATTACGCTAGGCATTCTGGCATACCTGTACAATGAAATAGTTCAACATATGAATAAGATGTATCAAATCAATATTTACGAATTTGTGCTTCTATACAACACATTTGTACGAAAATTATGCTCTACCTACTAACTGTACCTACTGACAGAAAACATAATTTATAGAAAAATAAATATACAAATAAATAATATAAATATTTATTTATTTATTTATAGTCTGCAAAACAGGCACTAAGCTGAAACACACATAACAAACTTATTGAATAGAAAAAAAAATTACTAGCACTTAATGCCCTCTAGATGTAGACCTAACTTACAATTTTAAGATAATTACTTACAAATGAATACATATATTACATGCTACTTTAAACAATTAAGAAACAAAAATTACATAAATAAAGAGTACACCATGCATATTATTATAACTATATACCTATCTAAGCTTATAAAAAAATAATAATCATAATAAGATAACCAAAACATACAACATACAAAAATTAATAATGATTCTATAATAATAATCCCATTGACACTAACTTATACAAATAAAATAATAAATTTATAGCAAACTACTTAATGATTTTTGTAACTGACTTTTTGAAAGAAAATAAAGACGATTTTGATAATATATCGATATCGTCTTTAATTTTATTGTATGATTATTAGGTATATATATTTTAATGAATATGAATAAATTCGAGTAGTAGCTACCAAAAAAGCTTTGGCTATTTCTTTTACACTTTTACTAATGTATTGTACAGCCTCTATACAATATTAAGATCCTTACCAGTGGAAGGACTGGTTGTTAGCCTTCATCTCCAGCGGCGTGAAGGTAGTATAGTCTCCGAGGAACACGATGTATTTCATCACGTTACGGAGCTTGTCCTCCATTTCTGAGAGCACCGTCTCTTCCACCTTAAATTAAAATAAGTTACATAATTTATTAATAACTATCGACCCAGCCTGGCTACACCGGGCACATATGCATTATGTACAAACAAAATATCCTCCTAAAACAATCTATCTGTCAAATAACCCCATCAAAATCTGTTACGTAGTTCTAAGCATCTAAGCATATAAGAGGAAAAGACAGCGGCAATCGATTTTGTTTTAGACCATGAAGGGAAATTAATAGTATGATATTTTTTTGTGAAATGTTCTATTAAATGTTATTATTGTATTACCTTTTTGCAGTACGCCATGAGGTCCATGAGAGCGGCGGTGTCCACGGGCGGGGTGAGCAGCGTGTTGGCTATCGTGCTGTACTCGTCGTATATCCTGGAATTACAGATTAAATGAAATAAATAAATACCTATTCCGGGACATTGCACACAGCGCTGTCTAGCCCCACACTAAGCAAACGCTTGTGTCGTGGGTACTAGGTAACGGATATAATACTTATATACTTTTCTTTTGTAAATACATATGTACTTATTATATATACAAACGACCAGACAAGTAAGTATAAAAAAATGCATAAATACGTGTGTCACGCGGGAATCGAACCCGCAATCCCTAGATTAGAAGGCAGAGCCACTACCAACTAAGCTAAGAGGCCAGTCCAGTCCAGATTGAATTGTACATAAGTTCACTACTCTTATATGAAATGAACTTGTCCTGAAAACTGGTTATACCCAATCCATTATTCAATGTCTGTGACACAGGTAACGATTGACCAAATTTTTATTTTATTTTCTAAATCTAAAATTTATTGTGCTAGCAGTTGCCTAACTTTGGTAACTACTATCAAATGCCGCAGTAGGTAGGTACCTACACACAAGAATGAACGCTAAAATTAAATAGCAAGATCGTTACAAATGTACCAAAAAACATCAAAAAAAATTGTTACCTCAAATGGGTACCTAGACCACTTGGGTCAACCCATTTCATTGGGTCATGCTATGGACAGACATAATACAGACACCAACATGCCAAACTTATAAAACCAAACTTTTTGAGTCCAGGCCAATATACAAAAAAGTCAAACTCTATACTCACGCTTTAATCATCCCCTGGTAATCATCCGTCATTCTCCTCAAAATAATATTGGCCATACGGGTAGCAGCATTCTTGAGCGAAATTATCAGATCTCCTCTCTGCATCATGAACATGCCAATAACCACAGTTCCTTCCAACTTTGAGGGTATTTCCTTCGCCAATTCCACGTATTTGACAGCCTCGGCGCAGTACTCTTCGAAAGTTTTCTCGGGGACAGCGTTTAGGAATTTTTCTACTAACTTGTATGACTGAAATTGTTATTTTTTTAAAATTATGAGAAGTCTACATCCAGCACCTTGAAAATATCCAAGGAGTATATTAAATTAACTTTGTGATTTACATTCCATTATCTTTTAATTGGCAAACTTCATCACACGCTTATTTTAAAAACGAATGAGAGGTTATTAAAAAAAAACATGATTATTTGGGATACAAGTTGTCCGAAAAACGATAAACAAGTTCCTGTCAATAAATAGTATCGTTTCCTTATACCAACCGCTATCATAGTTAGTTTGGTATGCAAAGTTAGTACTCACTTCACCGTTCAATAGGCAAACGTAATCATCGAAATCTTGCACACGAAGCTCGGGCCCGATTCTCTGTTCACTGATCAAATCCGCTAACATCTTTTTGTATCCATCTACTAATTCACTATCTACGATTGGCTGAAAAAATATAATTTATTTTAAACAACAAAACTTTAAAATCAAGGAAGGGTACGTAAGACAGAATTAAGTCCTATGCTTCGAAACCGTAACATATGTAGGTATAACTATACGCCAATCGCCATATTCGGGCTCATATAATTGGGTACATATGGCTGTCTGTTCGTTTCGCAATAAAACATGTGTACAGCGGGAGAAATTTATTATAATGTTATAAATAAACGTACCTTTAGCGTAGTTCTACCTGTAGGAACAAAATCCTGGTACAAAATGGTCTCCAATCTAGGAGACTGCCTGCATGCGTCGATCAGAAAGTCGTACAAAAGACATATCTGATCTTTGAATGTCTTGAATGCTGGATCGAACTCTATCGCATCGTTTGCAAATGTTAAGTTTATTACAAAACCTTGATTCGTCACCTGAAAAATACGGTACCGTAGAATGGGGTGAAAAGGGATCTCGAGGTGAATAGGGAAAAAACCGGGAATCACTTTTGACATTGAATATTTTCTTCTACATCATTAAAATTTTTAGTAGGATTTGTAGTAGATTATTGAATCTTTCCTATGGCAAGATTGAACTAACATGAACTTAGCTGCAAACTGTAAAAAAAAGACACTTGAAAGTGGGTATTGCAAGACGCCGGTTATAACAGTGATATTAACTTCGCTCTGTCGGCTTTATTTTCAAGTGAGATAGTAAGAGTGTTTGTTTAAAACGTAATTTAGTGTTTTGGCCGTCATATGCATATAAGGTAAGCTTCATTTATCACTTAATATAGGTATTATCTTGATAAATTAGAATGCCATCAAAATTTTGGGCTTTTTGGGGTAAATAAGGACGCCTAAAGTATGAATAAGGACGAGAAGAGGGTGAAACGGGACGAGAATAAGATGAATAGGGACACCTTATGTATGAATAGGGACAGCTTTATAGGGTTGTCACTATGCAGTTAACTGTTTTTAAGATAAATAGGTACCTATTCTAGATAATAATTAGATTAATTTTATTATGTTTTCATATTAATAATAATTAAAACAATTCAAACTTATAATAAATAGAGTTATCTCATTATATTAAATAATTCAATAAAACAAAATAAATTTAGTGACAGCCCTAGTAAATTTCCCTATTCACCTTCTTTTCGTCTCTAATCACCCTGTTTTCAGGGAGAATAGGGATTGCCTATATTTTACCGTTTTATTCTTAAATTGCAATACTATTCGCGTAGTTTTATATTGGTTCACAGAAATACCATCAAGACTCACATAAATCACTCGTCATACAGCTAATTTTCTTACTAAAAACATCTTAATTTTCGGTGTGAAGTTCAAAATCGTCCCTTTTCGCCCCATTCTACGTACATGTTTGTATAATATTACATATGTACAAACGAAGTACATATGTCTTCAATACAAATTAAATTAAAAAGGAACATAACCTTTTTTTATACAACTAAAATATTATTTTCTTAGTTAAAAATAAACGGATAGCATAAACAGATTACGAAATACGAGGGTTATATTCACAGTAGGTATTATAAATTTAAAATCTATAAAAAAGTCATACCCCAACATCCATAACGTAATCGGTAAACTCCTTCATAGACTTCAAGCAGAGAGTCTGCAGGTTGTATGTCATGATGCAAGCCAGACAGTTGTAGAAATGCTTCATGAGGGCCGCCTGCTTGGGCTCGGGGATCTGCTTCTTTTTGTTACCCTGGGATATAGTCAAAACTAACGTTAGTAAGTAGGTATATTAGACCTTGCCCAGAAGTGGGACACAATAGGTTAACAAAAAAAGTATATTACCTAAACTATACTTCTATACTAATATTATAAAGAAGAAGAGTTTGTTTGTTTGAACACGCTAATCTCAGGAACTACTGGTGCGAATTGGAAAATTCTTAAAATGAAAATTTTTGTGTTGAGTTGACTATTTATCGAGGAAGGTTTTAGGCTATATAACATCACGCTGCAACTAATAGGAGCAAAGAAACAATGTAAAATGTGGAAAAGACGGGGAAAATTATTTCATTTTTGATGGCTTCCGTTGTGAGCGCTGCGTAAACGGTTCAAAATTCAAAGAATTAATGCCCAAAATAACTATTCCACGCGGACGAAGTCGCAGGCACAGCTAGTGTCATATAACATATGATTAAACGAACTTACAAAGTGAAGTTCGATCAATATTATATGAGTAAGTATCATAGCAAAATTTTAAGAATCTAATGCCGGCTCCTCACTTGGCGTATCGTGTTCGTGTATTTGCATTATTTGTCCAAATACAGCAATGTGTAGACGGTCTATTTGATTGTATTTGCTTTATTTGCACGAATATGGCAAACAACGCAAATAGCGAATATGCGTATCCTTCAACTTGTCCGTTTTTGATTACACATCAAAGGAATAAAATAAGGCAAATATTTGCGTCTACGGTCTACACTTGGATCGTCCAGTAGCGCGCGCGCGGCGATCCTGTTTAGACGTGTGAGCAACGTTGTGAATGTGAACAACTACCTACAGACGTTTCAACGTTTACTACGTACCTACCTACCTTCGTAATGGATTGGACAAATGAAACCGTATTGCGATTTCTGGAATTATATCAAATGCATCCTTGTATTTGGGATCCCAAAAATACCTCACATTAAAAAAAACCCGATTGAACGATGCATGGATCGATATTCAAAGTAATTTAGGAGAAGAGTGCACAGTAAAAGAACTCAAAAAAAGAAGGAATCTTTGATGTCTGCATACAGGGGTTACAGAGCTAAAATGAAGAAATCCGAAACATCAGGAGCTTAATAAGCAAATATTGTGGCATATTGGAGTGATTTGCCCGTACAAGTCCATATGTGGATGACGTATTTGACGGTATTTGAAATATTTGATTATTTGAGGCAAACACAACAATATCGACTCACGAATACACTAAGCCAAGTGAGGAGCCGCCATAAGAAAATAGCGTAAACGCATAGAACATGATAATCCCCGTTCGAAAGTAAATACAATATGCGTGGTTTAGCTTGGGTTTACAAGAAACAAATGTTTTACATTAAGCGTAAATATCAAGTCTTGATGTAAGAACTAGTTCTACGTACGTACATATGTGTATGTACATGTGACCGACCAACAAACAGGAAGATGACGATGCCTTGTGAGGCGAAAAAAGAATGCCATTGCCGAACAGTTTAGAGAAGTCATCAAGGTGAGGAATTGGGATGGGTTCCTCCCATTTGATTAGTGTGGCTCATAGCAGTGTAGTGTTATTAACACGTGCTAATAGCAATGACGTTTGTGATTAGCGAAACGTTGGGTCTATGAAACTGATGATTTTTTTGGTAGAAAAGATAACGACTATAAATATTTTTATGTATTATTTCTATATACATAATGTATGTCGTCCTACTCGTTTCGTTTCAAAAATATATCCCTGCCAGATTGGTTGCCTGGAAGAGATCGCTCTTAGCGATAAGGCCGCCAATTAAGACGCTGATTTTAATTTGTATGTTTTTTTTGTGTGTTGTTTCGTTTGTGGTGTTTTAATAAAGTATTTATCTATCTATCTATCTATCTATGTTCTTCGTCAGCATGCTTATTGACAAAATAAGCACTGTAATCCGTAAAAAGAGCATCTTAATATATATTTATTTATTTATAATAATAAATAATAATGAAATACGGCATCATAACAAAGTTATTTCCATTACTATTGGTTTTTAAGCAATTGAAGTCTATTTCCAGTACGATATGGGCCCTATGTTTGAAATTAAATTCGTATTGGTAATTTATTAACAATTGTGTTAATTTTTTCTAAAATTGTTTTTTGTAAAATCAACACCTCGAACTTTTTTGAATATACATATATAACTTTTGACGAGTTCAAACACAATATTTTTCTATCATTACTAATGATATGAACATGGCCCATTAAAAAAGCAATACTTAGTTAAGCGTTGCAGGCACATAAAAACAGCTTCTTTCATTAATTAGTATAATGTCTGCTCTTTTGTTATAAACAATTTACGCTCACATTGTTTATTTTATATTATTATTTTCATTTTGTCGCATTTTAGTGCTATACAAGCTGAAGAACAACTGTTTAAAAATTGATTGAGCAAAGTCGGGTATTATACTCATGGTAAGTCTTAAGAAGCGTAAGTATTAGGTACCTCTGTAATACTTTATTTTGTTTTAAAGAAACATCATCGAAATTATATTAATTACAAAGGCCAAATATCTAAGCGATAGAGGTCATTTTACAAACTCACAATACAAAATTAATTATTCATAAAAAGGTAAAGCATTTTTACATAAAAAATAGCAGAGTACTTTTACGTGCTTTGCATTGCATACCGCGAACGACACGATCTGACTGCTGCACAGAGTTTAAAATAATACAGGTACTCTTAGTAAAACCAAGAGTAAGCTCAAAACATGTTGAAAAGTTGCTTTTGCAATTAATCATCAAGACATACATAATTTCTAAGATAAGATGATCACCACTGCCATGGTGTGGTAAGTAGAAAAATGTACAATGCGGAGCGTGGTAACAAGCCGTAAAGCATCGATGATTTCAGTTTCAATTTAAGATTTTTATGACTTATTCGTAAGTAGGTAAGATCTATAGTGATACATCTTGAAAGCTGATCGATCATTTTCTAACTTTAGATACATTTATAGACATTTTGATAAGTTATAAATTATTCATCGTCTTGAAGTTAAGCATAGGTGACAAAACTATCGTACTAAGTATGATATAAGATTTGGGCCGAATCGTCTTGTGATTTACATTCGGTTGTGGCACCGAAATCTATCGTTTTAAATACCTTTTAACTTATTAAAAAAAAATAAAGAATTTAAATTTGTTGTTGAATTATTGGTTTAAAAGAAAGGTATTGTATGGCCGTTACAAATTCAGCCAAAATTACTTGTTTAATTATGTCTTTAAACCAGCACTCGCCGGCGCAATAAGTGTTGTGCAGTGATGTTTCACTGTGAATGGGTCCTCTCCTGCCCGGTACAAGCTGGGCATGGGGCTTAGGACATTATTCCAGCGGTCTGTTCGCTAGACAGGCGCGGAGTGTACAGTGACAGCGTACTCTTGAACTTACACTGATACCGACAGTTTTTATTAGGTATATCGGTCTGGTAAACGGCTGCAGAGATTTCAGAATTAAGTAATGAACCTTGGGTTTAGGTAAGGTGCCGTTTCGTCTTCCTGTGTAGGCATACACACGTAGGCACATACGTAGGTAGTACACGTAGGCATAAACGTTACTTGTCGTCTTCATCGGATGTAAATAATGCAAATGACAATATATAATAAATACAGTATATACGATCAAATGTATACAACAATCAATTAAGGTAAATTTATCGTATAATAACTTAACCACGGTACACAATAACTCGTGTACTTATTCATATTCATATATTTTCATAAAACCAATTTACACGTCAAATTAAAATAAAATAATATTGTACATATGTAAAGCTGAGTACATCGTTTACACTTAGTGGCTTATCAAATAGCTACAATTCATCAATAATTACTCCACTGGCTTCATTACTCGATACTAATTAATTTCCTATTGCAATACCCGGCACACAAAGCGTCGGTATAATTAATACGTTTGAGTGCAAACGGTACATGATTATTATGGCTACGCACCGCTTTGCCGAGCGAGATTTAATCCGCTCCCCTCTGTAAAGGGCTTAGTACTCAATTAGTCTAGCCAGACACGCTATACGTAGGTGGAAATATTTTAGCGATGTTGTTATGGAACGCCCACGGCATGGAATAGGGAATTTCGCATCAGCACCCTCTACCCCTCTTCAACATCGGACAGCATATAAAAGCTTTCAAAGGGTAGTCCGGACGGTTTTTTATATGTCATTCAATATATCTGGCTCGCCGTGCAAATTAATTTCAAAGTGCTCTCGACCATGTCAGTGAGCGCAGACAAATCGGATTTATCAATTTCCTTTTTTAAATATTCCGTGCAAACGATGCGCGTGGGGTTACACTATTATGATACATATTATGAAACCACATAAGTATACTTTAGTTAGGTACACTTACATTTATAATTTTACATTCTGTCTGATGACTATGTTAGGGGCTATATTCTTCCTTGAAATAGCCATTCAAGATGGTATAACATTACTTTTATCCATTTAACCGGGTGTGTCGCTTTCATTCTTCTTTCTAAACCAATAAAATACACGTCACGAGTGACGTCACGGACGATTTCCGAGAAGGTGCACACATTCGTAACAGAGCTTTAAATAATCATTTAAAATTAGAAATCCCGCGCTACTAGTGTTGTGAGTGAGTTAATTGTGAACTTTACCAGACCGGTTGCCTGTGTGAGTGTTATTGTACCGTTCTGTTCACGGATTTTAATATAATTCACGATAATAATACTGTTTATCTGATATCGCGATATATTTTTTGTGTATTAAAGAGGGTAGGTACCTCTGGCCATTACTCACGGTGATCAAAATATAATTTGCTGTAAGGGCCATCTGCTGGGAATTCTCAACAATACCTGTTATAGAAATGGCTGTTAAATGCAAGGCGTGCGGAAAATTTACCACATATAGTGCTTCCGAGATCATTAAGTGTGGTAAATGTACGAATCTATTTCACAAAGCCTGCGTGAGTATAGCTAAAGACGCTAAGATATCTCCGCAGTGGCAGTGTCCGGATTGTAAAGTCCAGACGCCTCGCAAAGATAATTCAGAGGTTCCGGTGTCAGGAGAAAGTTCTCAGTTGGATATCACAGGAAGCAGCCCTATGGCAAGTGAAACCGTGTGCATGCAAATATTAAATGAAATCCGACAGCACAGGCAGGAATTCAAAGATATGAAAGAGGGTTTTGTCACACTAAAGAAACACGTAGAGGATTTCAGTTTTAGATTGGAAATTGTAGAATCCAGACTAGGTTGTCTAGAAGAAAAGTTCACCGAATTTCAATCCGCACAACCAGAATGCAACGCGGAAGTCGAATCGCTGCGGTCGACTATCGACAGGTTAAAAAATGAATTGAATGACCGTGATCAAGACGCTTTGTGCAACGACTTGGAGATAACGGGTGTTCCAGAAGAGCCGGGGGAGAACGCGGGGCGACTTTTTGGGCTTATTGCGGCTAAGTTAGGTGTGACATGCGCAGAAAATGACATTGTATTTGTCGAACGCGTTGGTATGAAACGTGCGTCAGCGCCACCTGGCGGCACAGGCTCGAACGACAAAGTCGGCGCGCAGGCCGCGGTGAACCGGCCGCGGGCGCTGATTGTGCGCGTAGCGCGTAGGCAGCTGCGTGACTCAATTCTCCAGGCTGCACGAACGCGACGCACGGTGACGACAGAGGGCATGGCGCTCGCTGCCGCGACGACTCGTTTGTACATAAACGAACGCCTCACGAAAGGAAATAAGATGCTATTTTTCAAGACGCGCGAGTTGGCTCGTTCCCGTGGATGGAAATATGTATGGTCCCGACGCGGCCAAATTTTAGCGCGTCGCGAGACCGGGACTGCGTCTTTTCGTTTACGATCAGAGGAAGATTTGAAAAAGATTTTTGGCGATGTTTAAATTTGTTGATTAATGTATTATTAGTATGTTGTAAACAAACATATGTTTTGTTTAAATTAGTCGAAGTGTTTAACAATTGTATATGTAGGTATTTCAGACTTGGTGTTAAATTATTTATATTATGTGAATCTCAATGTATACATAAAAAGTTAGCGTCTATATATTATAGTAATTACGGTATTTATGTTTTATTTATTTTAGCTAAATATCAATCGCAACGTTCTTATATGAAATTGTTTTATGTATCAGAATATTACGTCATATTTTTTGTCAATGTTTTATGCACGGTGTCTGTGTTCAGTTTTGAAAATGAAGTTTTGCTTTTTATGTAATGGCCTCGAAATTTCTTAAGGTTGGCATATACAACGCAGGTTCCCTCGGCACGAATCACGATAGTACCATAACGGCAGTAACCAGCAGTGGCGTGGATATACTCGCTGTCAATGAAACCTGGCTGCGGGAGAAGCAGGACTGCATCGCTCCCGTCATCCCCGGCTACAGGTTGAAGCACACTCCGAGGCCGCGCGGTCGTAAGTCGCGCGGCGGAGGAGTTGGTTTTTACTTGCGCCGGGGGGTGGCGGTGCGGCCCTGGCAGCACCCGGTTGATCCGGCGCATGCGGTTGTCGAGCAGATGTGGCTTTTAGCAAACATAAACGGTAAACGGTTGGCAATCGGTACGGCGTATAGACCTGATTGGGTAAATTGTGATATTTTCTTTGACGCAATTACGGATAGTGTAAGTGCACTTCAAAATTATGATCATTTAATTTTGGCTGGAGATTTTAATATAAACTTCTTAGATTTAGACGATTACAAAACGAAAAAGTTAATACGTTTTCTTTCCTGTTTCGAGCTGAGCCAAATAGTTTCTCAGCCAACGCATTTTTCAAATACTGGCGGGACATTAATCGATGTTATATGTACTGATCTTTGTGCTAGACACACCAAGTTGCGGCATGTAGGCACGTCTGTGGGACACTGTCTTGTGGTCACAGAGTTTTATATCAAGCGGCTGAAAGTGCCTCCTGCTGTTATTCAATATAGACCAATTAAAAATATTAACTCCGATCATTTTAAAAACGATTTGATGGCAATTAACTGGAATTTGATTTCACAATGTACCGATACTAATCAGATGGTAGATTTTTTTAATAATTCCGTTTTATATTTGTTTGATGTCCACGCCCCAATCCGAACCACTGTAATAAAGCAGTATTCTTATCCGTGGATCACAGACACAGTCAAACTGATGATGAGGCTGCGCGATGATGCTGCCGCTGATTATCATAAAACTGGCTTAGAGAGTAAGAAACAACTGTATAAAAGTTTAAAGACTACGGTAAATAAAGCTCTTTTTGAAGAGAAGAAGTCGTATTTTAAGCAAAACATTAATTCTAACTTACATGACCCTAAGTCACTCTGGAAAAATCTTAAAAAAGATCTAATACCTAAGATAGAAAATACGTTACCGGATTGTTTTAATGACCCTAACATTATAAACGTTCATTTTTTAAATATTTCAGCTTCTAAATTTACATCAATTTCACAGCTAACTTTCTTTGAACATCATAGGTACAGTAGCGCAGTTTTTAGCATTAATAATATAGGGTTGGATTGTCTCATAAATGTAATTCGTAGCCTAAAGTCAAATGCTGAAGGTTGCGACGCTATTAGCCTCAATATGTTATTATTAACATTCCCTGATAGCATAGATAGTATTCTTGGCATAGTAAATTCATCAATAGATACGTGCACATACCCAGATATCTGGAAGCTGGCGGTGGTGCGGCCCTTACCTAAAACTCAGCAGCCAACAGATCTGAAAGACCTTAGACCTATCAGTATTTTGCCTTGCCTTTCTAAAATTACGGAGAAAGCGGTCTGTCTGCAGCTAACTGACTTTCTGGAAAAGAATGCCATCTTGCCAGCCGCTCAGTCAGGCTTTAGGAGGGGTCGCAGCACCACCAGCGCACTGCTTGATGTCACCGACAACATTCTGTGCGCTCAGGATAAGGGTATGTGCACAATATTGGTCCTTCTAGATTTTTCTAGAGCTTTTGATTCATTAAACTCTAATCTCTTGCTATCTAAGCTCAGTTACTATGGGTTTGACTCCGCAGCCTTACGTTGGTTTGACAGTTATCTGAGTAGTCGATATCAGCGCGTTAAGATCACTCGCAGTGATGGCTCGACTGTGCTATCGGACAAACTACCTGTTACCCGAGGAGTACCTCAAGGTTCCATTTTGGGGCCAATCTTATTCATTATGTACTCAGCAGATTTAATTACATGTATTAAGCATAGCAAGTATCATAAGTATGCAGATGATACCCAGATATATATGTCATGCAAGCCTAGCGATATTGATATAGCTATAGGAAAGATCAACGAAGATCTTGCCAATATAGCAGAATGGTCAGCGAAAAATTGCCTACTACTAAATCCAGCCAAAACAAAGTATATCGTTTTCGGTAGCAGGCATCAACTGGCCAGTCTCAAACCCTCGCAAAATGTAATGTTATTGGGTTTACCCGTTGAGCGCGTGCATGAAGTCAAGAACCTTGGTCTTATTATGGACAGCCATCTTCGTTTCGAGAAACATGTGGTCAACTGTCTAAAGGATTGTTTCTATAGGCTTAAGATATTATACCGCATGAGACCATTCCTCTCGACGGCTCTTCGGGTTCAACTTACACAATCGTTAGTTCTTTCTAAGCTAAATTACATGGACACTGTCTTTCACTCCCGCATCCTTGCCAAGACCAAAAAATTGGTGCAAAGGGTGCAGAATGCTTGTGCTCGTTTTTGTTTCACAATACCTCGGAGAGGTCACGTGACTCCGTTTTTGAACGAGCATGCTCTGCTCAGAATGCAGCATCGCCGTAAGCTTCACTTGGCATGCTTGCTTTTTGGAGTGATAAAGTTTCATGAGCCGTCCTACTTGTACGAGAAGCTAAGTTGGAAGCCGTCGCGGCAGTCGCACAGCCCTCGCTCGTGCACCGCTCCGCTGCTCACTGAGAGACACGCCACACAAGCGTTTAGGGGAAGCTTTCGTTATGCGGCGTCGAGGTGTTGGAACAACATCCCTCCGCCGATCAGGAACCTGCGCAGTATATATAGTTTTAAAATAAGGCTCAAAACATTTATTTTGGAACACCAGAAAAGGGAAGCTTCATTAGTCAATGACACCAGCGCTATCTAAATTGAACTGTGTATATATATATATATATATATATTGTATGTATATAACCGTAATATATATTAAATAGTGATACTGCGTACTCTTTTGTTGAGAATAGAATTGTTTTTCATCGTCCATCTTATCTTATTTGTATTTATTATTGGTATTTATTAACTTGTCTAGGTATGTCTTTGTTGTTTCTGTTTAAAAATAATTCCATGTATGCGTGCGTGACGTCATCACCAACCCCAACGGAAGACCAGCGCTGGTTGCTATGCAGCCAGCATTATGCTGAGTTGGGGTTGTATTGTGGCAAATATGTATATGTATTTTATTTAAGTAGTTTTAAGTATAGGTTTATTTTTAAATTTATATATTTCTTGTTTGTACTTATTTCATTTTTATTTGCTACAATAAATGTTTTTCTTTCTTTCTTTCTTTCTAAAATAAGTGTACCTGTAAGAACACCGCCTGCACGGTAGGTATCCACTGGTGGGCGAGTACGTTCCCGGCGGCATCGATGTGACGCTTGCACACAAACATGAAGTCTTGCAGCTCGTAGGCTTCATTCGTCGTCATTATATCCTTCATGCTGATTAGACGGAGGTCGCTGAAAACAAATACGTATTTGCCAATATATATATGCCAATTGAAATTGGTATAGCAAAGAAAAAACTGTATAGCTTGAAGTATCCAAAGTGGTTAAAGTGGCGTAGATCTTTGCACCCACCACGGTGCACATGCCCAGGAAAAGTTCCGCAATAAACAGTTCTGCGGGGGAGTCACGACCTTCAGTTATGAGGATGGGGAGTCCCAAGCTACTCAGTTAACTGGTTGTGGCGGGGGGCCAGTCTAAACCTCCGTCATCTGATATGTCGATACAGTCGTCATGAATGGATAATATACAATGGTCATACGACGCGAGAAGAAAAAAAACTTGAAGCAGTACTGAAAATGTGTCATGTAGCAGTGCTACGAAAGCGTAGCACATGTTGACTGGCCTGTTAGCTTAGTTGGTGTTTGGTACTGTTGGTGGTTAGTGGCTCTGCCTTCTAATCGAGGGGTTGCGGGTTCCATTCCCGTGTGACACAAGTATGAATTTGAAAAATTTATAATTACTTGTGTTGAGTCTAGTTGTTCGTATGTATAATAAGTATGTACCTATTTACAGAAGATAAAGTATATAAGTATTATAATCCGTTATCTAGTTCCCACGACACAAGCGTTTGCTTAGTGTGGGTCTAGATGGCGCTGTGTGCAATGTCGCGGAATATTTATTTCATTTATTTATGTAGCTAACATATTATATCTGACTTTGACGGAATGTACTTACTTGAACTGCTTGTGCCAGATGGCGAGCACCTGCGCGATGCAGGGGTTGACGGTGTGCAGGTGCCTGGTGAGGTGCTTCCTGGCGAGGGCGTAGCGCTGCCGCCACGCGTCGTCTTTCTTGGACAGCTCCTGCTTCAGCGGCGTGTCTTCTTCCTCGAACGATTCCTCCTGAGAAGCAAAATAAGGACTAGAGAAGTTCGCGTTGTTTAGAAATAAATATTGTGTCTAAGTCACTCTCAGAACCCTATAATATTATCATACACATCAATAATCACGATGATTCTCCGCCCCGTTATATTATGAAAACGAAACAAAAGCATCAAACACACTGTCTCCGATAGTAATAGTAATAACTCTGTGCTCTGCACCCATTTCCCAGTTGTTATGCGACTTTAGGGGTTAATATAACGCTTACATTACATCTATGCAACCCATTTTATGTTTTCAGTCTTTCTCTGAAATTAGATTTTCAGCTGCAACTAATTTGGAAATTCAAAATAGGCTCAAGAATCTCTTATAAACGAGTTTATGAATAAATAAAACTGTTAAGTTAATAACATAAGCCCTGACATGCTTCCCAATCATTGCGTCAGACAAGGGGTAAGGGTGTGGTGAAATTTAATCCGCATAGTTCCAACAGGCCCGTAGTTCAGAGAGTACGCCCTAATAGCTCGAGGCTGAAATATTAAATCATCGAACCCTTCCGGCGATTGGGGCTTCAATATGCTAGAAGAGGTTACCAACGTTTTCGTTAACTATTGAGACATTATATCACGATAGTGAGTTAGCATTTTTTGTTTGTAAGTGTTGTTCAGTTGTCAAACTACTTAGCACATTTTGGTCACACATCTAAGAATTTAACGCCGTGTCAAAATTTGATATTCGGCAAAACATAGGATCTCTTTGCCAGGATGTCTGTGTTGTGATTATTTAAATTCAAGGCTCATCAAATTGTAGGTTTCTAGGCGGACTTATTACATATAACACTACAGTAATACACCTTTTATCAAACAGGCTCTAGTAAAACGCAAGCCTTACTATATAATTAAAAAAAACACTTCAAACGTCCGAGCCAAGATCTCATCAAAAACACTGTAAATGTAATGTAATGTAATCTATAGTTCATACTCATCATTATATTAATAGTTATCCGAGGACATGTGTTTTCCGTAGAACCTGGGACCTGGGCGCCCACCACAATATAATGAATTAATTCTGCGGCGGAGTAACGACCCTCAGTCTTGAGGAGATACGATTCAAAGAGAAAATTAGGTTCATACAAACTGTTCGTGATTCCTAGGTCCTATTGGGAAGCCTTGGATAATAAAAACTAGTTTAGTATGGCGTGAGTGGACTGTATTTATGAAAGTATAATGATTGCGCGTGCGGTGCGATAGCCGGGTATCGACGTTCTGCCTGTCCCGCCGTTATGTTGGCAGCGGGATGTGACGCTCCAACACAAACTATCTTTCTTACAGCCACAAATTAAATTAGGCTGGTTTTCACACTTTACGAAGGTAAGAATCAATGGTAACCCCTCCGTTCCCCTGTATACAGTGTTTATATGTGAACAGGTATCGGCGGTAACAATGCCAACGATATTATGTGAAAATTATGTAGCCTACCTGTGTGTGAGCTATCGTATGTTATGTATGGAACTAGTGTATACATACCTATATATGTATGTAAAAGGCTTTGTGGTTCTATGTGCACTATTGTCGAATGTGAGGACCATAAACCAAAATCGCCCTCCATATAACAGGTACCTATGACAAGCGGTTTTTTTAGTATGGGGCAAGGTGGCGCTGTGTGTTATATCCCGAAAAATATGTTGTCGTGCTCTAACAAAAGCACGACGCATGCAGAATAATGTATGTGTTCTATAATGTTATACTAAAATCAGATATTCCTAAATTTTACCGCCTTACAACTTTACTCTCAACCAAATTGAGAAACAACTGTTTTTAAGGTTGGTTGTAAATTTATGAAAATGATGAAGAGAAGGTGTATGGGTTATAACCCTAGTTTGTTCTTGTTGTTAAAAATTGGCTATCTTCAAACATAAAAATTTAACTGTCAAAACGTTACCATACGAGATGTACAAAGAGAACAATCAAATGTGACCCTGATTGAACAACGAATTTATGTACGAGTAAAGGTAATGAACATTTCAATATCTCCGGAGTTGCGCGTGCCTGGCAAGCACTGAGCGCTAACATTACTGACCGTATTAGGATCCTTGAGAACAAAGTCGACGATGGCCTTCTTCATGCTCATCATGAAGTCCTCTCGCATCTCGTCCGTGCAAGTGAAGAGCGTCTCTTTCCATTTCTTCAACTTGGCCGACACTAGGTTGTGCACTCTGCAATAACACAAATATGTAGGTAGGACCAAATTGATAAATAATAATTACTAGTGGACGCACGCAGCTTCGCTTGCATTATTTCGAAATAAAAAGCAGCCTACATATGTAGGTAGGTAACTCCTAGGTTGTCATACTACGTACATACCAAAAATCATGACAATCCATTCAGCTGTTTTTGTGTGATGAGCGTTTAAATAAACAGATAAACAGACGATATACCTATATAGTGAGATAGTTTTAGTTCTATAAATTGTTGGAACGTGTTCTGCTATCAATTCTAAGTCGGTGTCCCCAATTATATTGTTTAAAAATCTTTAATGTAGGTACAGACTTTCGACCCTCCTTAGGTTTTTTCATTACCTATATGTATTGATGGTGTGTCGAAAACTTATTAAAATGACGATAGATATATAAATAACATACAACTTCCGACGTAAGGCAACATGTAGTTGAACAACTCTGGTTTTCATTTTCGCTCAAACGGCTGAGCTGATTTGGATGAAATTCAATTTGAGTCTAATTGCTATAAGACACTTACTTGACAATGATCCTATTATCTAGTGGCGCCACGTGTATGGTGTCGATCCCATATCTGAGGTAGTAGTAGTAGCGCACCATGTTCTGCTCCTCGCTGGTCGGTACTGTGTCTCCGTCGTCGCTAGGTGGCGCTGATTGACAAATCAGGTTCATCAGCTTGGCGCGGAACTCCTCGCGGGCTTTGCGCATCGCGGTGAAACTCTTCATCACTGCAAAAGAGTTTGAAAGTAAAATTCTATGCTTGTGATGTTGCATAAGCTAAACTTTCTTCTTTTCTTCTCTTCTCTTCTTTCTTTAACTAAGTAATACGGGTTTGCACTTGGCCATAGTTTGCCTGATGGTAACTACTGAAGTTGCATATTTTACGGATGTAGAAAAAAAGAGCCTACTGTTTTTAACTTTCAATAGAATATCTTCAAACCAGCGAAACATTCGAATTTAAGCTCTCAAGCTCGAATTCGAGTCACGTTGTTTTATCGCCATCAGTAAAGAATATGCAAATTTTACACAAAAATAAAATTTGTATTATTAGCAGAGACGATGCCCAGCATAAACAATGAGAGATGCGTAGTATAGGTACTTCCCTTTAGTTTCGACCAATCAGCGCCTTCCTAGTCTCCGCCAATCACAGGTTTTGGAGCTTTACAATGACGTATAATGCTAAGGTTTTATAATGCAGTACAGTGTGAACATTAAAGTGTCAAAATGAGCCATTGTGTCACCCAGTGCAAGGTGATTTAATGCAACCTCAACCGTTGGGCCTTGCGCAAAGAAACGACACCGGTATAGTAGGATGATCGAAATTTCACGAATAATTTGAAAGTAACTGTACTAAAGCACATGTCGAGCTACATTTCGACGCAATTACTGACGTAAATGCTAGCCGTTTATTAAAATTAAATGAATTTGAAAGTAACTTCAAAAATTATAACTTGCCAAATGCGGCCAGCCATTATCATGATTAGCGTGATATGCTTGGAGGTAATAAACAATAATTCTCTAGAAACCGGTCTGGTCTATCAAGCTTTAAACAAGAAAGGCCTGATATTTTAGATATGTACATAAATAAAATTGGAATGGACTCACCAAATCACTTCCATTTCACCCAGATACTTGAGCCTTCCGACGTTAAAGAAGAGTCCAACTATCTCGTATATATGAAGACCAGGCCGCTCAGTACCGCGCCGCTGCCGTTTAGCACGAGCTGCCGCTGCATCAGTGCGCAGACTGCATCAGCAGACTGTGCGCTTGCTGCCGAAATCTTGATCTGCTGAAGACGACATGATACGATCTTCGCCGACCCGATTATCGATGAGCCACCGGGCCCCGCGAAAACATTGAAAACCCGTATGCTATGTGCAAATAGCACTTATTCACAAACTATGACAGTTTCAGGTTTCCCGAAAAAAACCGTTGGAATAAATTAAATATTTCAGAAAAGCACTAAATCACTCACTATCACAATCCATTAGGTTTTCTGAAAACCCGTTGTATTTAAATAACACAAAAATGCACTTAACACGCACGAAATAGTCCATGAGGTTTTTACGAAAAACTGTTAGAATTAGAATAGCACTAATTCACACACTATAACAGTCCAATAGGTTTTCTAAAAAACAGTTGGGTTTAAATGACTCAATATTGCACTTTTCACGCACGAAATAGTCCATAAGGTTTTAACGAAAAACCGTTACATTTAAATATTTCAGCATAGCACTAAATCACACGCTTTAATAGTCCATTGGGTTTATGAAAAACCGTTACATTTAAAAAGACTCAAACTGTCAAAGTCCATGCAGTTTTTAGAAAACGCTGATATATTTTAAATTCAAAAATATTGCGGAATAACACTTCATCGCGCACTAAAAATCACTATGCTCGGTCTTTCCGAAAGACCTCTAGAAAGATTGTTCGTATAACAACCGATAAAGATTCATTAAAACTTGAAAATTAAAAAGAAATTGCTCGAAACACGTTAATTCAAAAACGTGCGTTCAGTTTGAGAAGTAACGACGCTATGACGGAAAGTGATCCACAACCCTCTCTGGCGACCAAAGAGAAAAGTTGGTGACAGATGCTCTGATTGGACGACAAGGAAACCTGTGATTGGCGGAGACTATGAAGGCGCTGATTGGTCGAAACTAAAGGGAAGTTTACTACGCATCTCTCATTGTTTATGCTGGGCATCGTCACATGCCTAATAATAAGCTTATCAAAAAAGCCCCATAATAAGCCAACTTAATCGTCTTGTGCGTCAGTTGTAGAAATTATAAATAGTACGGACAAATAAACTTAATTATGTAACTTGGAAATAATCTGAAGTTTTAACCTACCACTAGATTTTCTACGAGGGCCGGCAGCCCCAGCCGCTTTAGCTTGTTGAATTTTAGCAGCTTTGGAAGTGGGTGGAGGTAGTTTCAAAACTTCTTCTGGTAATGAAAACAATGGTCTTGTTCGTATCTTAAAATCCTCAGGCATCTGTAGTTTCGGTATTTTTGGTAGCTTCACATCGGCACTAGATGGAGATGGAGAACTTTTTTTACGGGTTGGCTTGCCATTGTTGTTTTTCTGCATTGTTCCTCCTGCTTGGAATAACAACAATATATTATGACCATGTTCGAACGTTTGCAAATTAGCGAGAAAAAAAGTTATTGCAAAGAATTCAAAAAACAGAATCGAAACGCATTGACAGTGACATCATCTGACACTGACAATGACAAAAGTAAAATAGATATATCAGCTGTTCATGGGTGAATTTTCGCCGCAATCGCCATACATTTACCTACTAGTTTTAAATAAATTTCTGATTTTTCTATGAATACATAACCAAGGGAAAAAATAAGCCCCATCAATTAATTACTCTTCTATTACCTAACACTCACCTCCTCTTCACTTAAAAGGTAAGCACTATATAGATTTAATAGGTACCTCAATTAAAACACAATATCTTAGATAATTATAGCTTAATTACACAAAAATATAGCTAAATAATAGTTTTTATTGATTAAAAAACGAAACAAACTATCCTTTCGGTGCTTTACCACGATACCTAAAAGGAAATTGTCAATTTAATTGATTGCACCATGGCAACAGCATCGATTTTCATTTTATTGTGTCATTGTTTACCTATCACTGGCCGGTGCTATTAGATAAGAAACTCCACATAAATATAGTTTTGTTTACGAAACCTTAGCTCGCTTTATATATTCATCAGTCAACTCAATTTCAAAATATGTAAACACATATTTTTATAGGTTAGAAATTGGTAAATGAAGCTGAGGGCACAATCTTATTCAAAGGTAAACAACATAATTGGTCTGTACAATCAGCGTAATAATGTATAAAAACTATAGTTTGTTTGGCCGTGATGAACAGTGGGTCTCTCTGTCCCACTCTGGTGATGTCATGGCCTTCACGACTCACAGCCTTATTTATAGGATTAGTAGCAGATTGCCTTTCTTAGCTTAGTGTTTTATTTTGTTGCTCTCTAAAATCACACATTCATTCATAATAATAAGGAATTTTGTGTTGCATGTGAGTGAATGAATTTAACCTCCAGTGTTAATTAGGGCAGGTCAAATAAGGGTCGTTACTTAATTTCCAGATGATATTCCAGTTGGTGCGTAGCCTGCACACGGGGCCCATCTGCCGGGCCGCTGAGTCCTCATTGCTCGCTAAACTTAGGAAAAAGACCGGATACACTATTGCCAACTGCAAAAAAGCCTTGGAAATGCACAACAATGATTCTGATAAGGTATGTAATGTCTCTTGGTTATTGTTTATTTATGTGTAAGAATGGTGAATGTGCTAAATCAGGTCTAATTACAAACAGTGGAAACTAAATATAATTACACTACACTTGGTGACAAGCCCCTTGTAAACTTTACTCCTCCTTGATTTATTTTGAACAGCCCTAGATTAAAGATTTCAATATTGTATATTTTGGCTATAGATCCATAATGGACTAGATTGGTTTTTATTGGCTTTTTAGCTTTACATTGATTTTGAGTCTTGTTGTTTTTGTTTGTTGTTGTCAACAGCAATTCAAAACTTATGGATGAGAATTATAAAAAAATATGCACTATTCTACTATCAATGCTACTATACAATTTCTATGTATATGTTATGGTACCAGAAATATTGTTAGTGACTCATTCATCAGATCGGAAAATTTAAAATAAGTTTACATTTACTACCAATCTGTATACTCAGATCTTGAAAGCATCTAAAAATAAACACCAATCATCAAGAATGGAGTTTATATTCATTGTGAATTGAGAGTTGCCCCAGTTTGTGATGTTATAAATGAAATTATGGCAGTGCCTTCTTTACTGTGGTTGAAGTAACATGGTATCTACTTCCACTTGCATGTTTTTTTTTTAATTTAAATCCATATGCATTGTTATTAGTGTTTTGATATGCTTCTACGGAGTGATATTTTAATGTACATATGTAACACTGGGACCATTATTTACATTATATTGACTGGAGAAAAGAAGATAACTTCTTCTATAATCATTTATTTACAAGTTTTCAATATTGTTACTTGCAGGCTGAGGCGTGGCTGAATGACCAAGCGCAGGCTATGGGCTGGGCCAAGGCCACCAAGCTAGCCGGCCGCTCCGCTCTCCAGGGTCTAGTGGCTGTCAAGTATGATCACAGCCATGGAGCCCTGGTGGAGCTCAACTGTGAGACAGACTTTGTGGCCAAGAATGACAAGTTCCAGAAGATGATAGAAGATGCCGCCGTCGCTTGTTTCAAGTTTGCTCACACCAAACTGGAGTCTAAGGGGCCAGTCACTAAGGTATTATTTTTCCTATTCAACAAAATAGCATGTCTATTGTCTATCCATTGAGCTCAAAACATAATTTTTAGGTATGGAAGTGGAAGATGTTTACATAGATGATTGCTTGAGATCGGTAGATAAACTCTTTATTGTGACACATGTGTATAAAATTACTTTTTTTATATATTTAAGGAAGAGAGTATATAATACAAAAGTAACAGAAAATATTACTTCCTGTTCCAGATGGAGCTAGACAGCGAGCAGCTTGCCAACCTGTCGGTGGACGGAAAGAAGCTGTCAGAAGTATTGGCTTTATTTATTGGAACTGTCGGGGAGAATGCTGTCCTGAGGCGAGCTGAGTGTTGGAAGGCCAACAGCAAAGATGTGAAAATCTCCGGATACACGCACCCTGCACCCACGGCGCCTGCTGACTACTCCGCGGGCAAGTACGGAGCCCTGCTCGCCTACAAACAGGTCTCAGACACTGAAGACATCGGCCGACAACTGTGCCAGCACATAGTCGGCTGCTCCCCCGTCAAGATCGGCAATAAAGAGAAAGATAAACCTGCCAAAAACTCAGACGATGAAACCTGCTTTATATTCCAAGAATATTTACTGGACCCTTCTTACACTGTTGAGGAAGTACTGGAGCAGAACAAGGTTGAAGTTCTTGATTATGTCAGATTCTCCCTCGGAGAGGCAATGGAAAACAATATGCCCGGAGTCGAAAAGCAATCATTGGACACAGTTCAAACTCTGCAATAAACTAGGTACCTACCTAATATTTCCTGTTATTAACTTTTAGTGTCTCGTTTGTCTTTGTAAATTCAGACAATGTTTTATTTTTAAGGTTAAAAATTAGGATTGTGTTAATATAAAACCAAAAATAACTTTCGTGTATAATTTAATTCTGAAAATAACTTAATTATATAGTAGATATAATATAACTAAACTTTGTGAGAGTTCGCATGAATCACATTTTTCTGCTGGGCCTTCCCTTTCCATAGAAACATTCTGCAGTCCTTCTTCCAAAACATGGCGATCTGGCTGGGGTCGAAGCTGTACCCGTGGTGGGAGAGCACGTCGGGGGAGACCACGTGCAGCGCCAGCGTGCTCTGGTCGCGCGTGCGGAAGGGCGCGGTGGCGGCGGGCCGCAGCAGGCAGCCGCACGGACACACGGTGGCTATCCGCGGCGCCGGCACCACGTTCATTCTGTTGCACAAGTTCATTCGTTGGAAGTTACCGCAGAACCGCAGCTCCTCCACGGCGCCGGTGAAGGACTGCGTCGCTCGGATCGCCAGCGGTCTGGCGCTCTGATTGTCAGGACTGTTTCGGAACCCCACTGTGGACAGAGATTTTTTCGTTATATTAGGGCTGTCCTCGGGACTTCGTTCTTCATATTCACTCTCTTTATCTGAATTTTCATCGGTATACATAATTACTTAGTCGAATAAAATGATTTCTCAGTATTTTGAAATAAAAATGAATAACTTTTGACAAATTCAGTCATTTGTTTTTCGCGCCCGTCGTGTGGGTTCGTGTGGTTAGGTTGGCAAAAAGATGAAAAGATTACGTTCATAAAAAAAGAAAATCAGAAAGAAAAGTGTTCCTTGAAAAGAACCCATTTTGATAGTTTTTTTTTGGGTTTTAATGAGGAACATTTTGCTGACGGAAGTTATTAATATTATTATTTCCTTTAGCATACACGAACCTAGCACAATATCCGCTTCCGGATCGACAAAGAAGGTGTAATATTTGTACATATAAGATAACTAATAGTAAAAAGTTGATATTATATTTACATTTGTTACATACTATTTTTTATTATTATGTTGAATCTTAGACATCATGTAATATTTCATCATATTCATAATCCATGCGTCATGTAGTTTTATTTTACTATTAGAAAAATACATATCCTTGCAACCAAATTCTTCAAGAGTTGTCCTGTTAAATTAAATGTACAATATTGTAAAAGTAATTTTTATGCAATTTTAAAAAAATGTCCTAAAGTCGGTAATTGTATGCCACTCTATCTCTGTAAGTTTCCTATGTTTTTCGTATATAGGTACCTATAGAGTGTTTTCAAACCTCCTGAAGGCTCTCTGACATACTACATACTATGACGGACAGTCTGTTCAACGCTTTATTCGGATCTAGGGAAGCACCAAGATATAAATGCCATAATAAGTAGATATTATAAAATTAAAAGAACTTGAAAAACATTGATGCCTGAGTACAACGTTGATTAGCATCAGGCGAGTTGTAGTCAAGCGTGAGCATATATCGAGAGTTAAAAAGGTACTTTTTTGCATGATAGCTAAGTATAAATTAAGGTAAAATTAATATTTAGTTGGAACAGCTTAGTGCATTCATTTAGCAAGTCTAGCTTGTTCGCTGGTTTAACGGTACCACAAAGTGGGGCAACGCTTCATGTCGCGAAAACGTTGTTTATTGTTTTCCGAGCTGCAGCGCCAGCGGCCGTGAAAACAGCTAGTGCGAATGCAGTCCAATAAGCTTACAATTTTGTTTTTTTTTACGTGGGATAGTTTTACGTTTGAGGGTGTAACACGTTTACCTAGGAGATACCTATTAACTCTAGATTTGAAACCCAAAAATGAAAATAGAAACAATAACGTAAATGCACCAATTATGGACACGTTAAGAGTAAAATTAGTAATATTTTTTTAACTACTCATCATAAAAACATAAAGTACAAATATTGTTTGGTATTATGTTAAGTCCTATGTTTGTTTTACATTTTAAAATAATAATTTACCCGGTTATTTCATAACTTAATAAAACATTGCAAATATAAAAATGATATATTTCGTCACTAGTGATGGACAGCGAAAATCTATTTATGGACACCCAACTATGAACAAGATCCAATTATGGACAATCATTTATGGACTAACCCCTATAATGTACCCCTAATATTGGACACTCTTGACGTTGAATTAAACAACTTAAACATATGTCATCGCGTATATATTTTATAACAAAATACAACAAAAAATTGACACAACACTTTATAAAATAAAAGGAAGATGTTTTTCCATTTCTTTTACTGTATAAAACCCTCTATTGTTGCTCATTTTTGGTTTCTCAATTATTTCGACAACATCTTTTTCTTCGTACCAAATTTTATCCGGCTTATTAGGCCATCGAAATGTATTGCCCGTTGAGAAAGACATTGTACTTACTTCAAAGCAACCTTTTCCTGCATTTTCAATTATTCCAGGAAAATATTCCCCCTCATACATAACTATGACGTAGACTCCTTTTGATAATTCTTTTCTCATAGGCTGCAATTTGGCGATAGGTAGACCATCAGAGTCCGAGCTGGCACAATTATCATCACTCATTTTTCTAAACTTGTTCAAATAAGTTGACTCTGAAATGCTGTCGTCACTTTCAGCATACTGGACTTCAGCATCTGTTTCGTCAGATGAAGTATCATTATGTGTAAGTATATTTTCTTTCTTTTCAGCTTTCTTATTCTTCTTTTGTTTTACCAAATTGTCTTTTAATAATTTTTTAGCGATTCTTTCTTTTGCTTTTCTTTCTTTCTCTTCCAGCTTTTGTCTCTTTTGTGATTCCTTATTTTCATAATATTTTATCCACGCCGGGCTCGTAATTACAGAAGGAATCTTTTCTTTAAGTCTACGTTTTTTTCCTTTTTGCGTTTCGTCTTCGTCTGGCCAAAATAAGTTTCTTTTGAAAGGAGATGGTATTATCATATTACTTTTTATTCCAAGACTTTTTTGAGGCTGAACAATTGTGGCAGTATTCTCTTTCGAGACTCCAAAATAAGAAACATTTGCTGCAACAATTTCTCCTCTAGGTGTTTTTTCTGTCACGGGTGTTACAAGCACGTTGTCTTTGTTTGAAATTTCTTGTGTTATATTTTTTAGGGGTGTTTCATGAACTTCAATGATACGATGATGCTCCATTTCATCAAATGTTACCAGTAAAGTCTCGTTATTTGCTTTATCATTATGACATGGAATTTCTTTCTCTCTCTGCGAAACAGCAGGTGATTTTTGAGAAGTGCAAGGTACTTTTATCGAATCGTTTAAGATTGTTGTAGCATCAGGTAGTTCCGTTATACGATCAGCAGTCACAGTATCAACAGTAGGTTCTTTATCATTCACCGAGTTTATATCACGGTTATTCACTACAGTTTCCGGAGCTGTTGGTTCTGCATCAAGGGTTTGTTCTCCTGACGATTTGTTCTTCATGCTAGCCCATATGACATAGAGGGACGTATCTTCTGGTGGCAAGCGTTCGTTTAATTCGTTCCGATCCTTGTAATAAAGTTCTTTGAACAGATCTAATTTTTCGCGGCGAAATATTTTCGTCATTTCTTTTTCCAATTGATGGAGTAATTTAAAGGAATTATGTGGAACCATATTATCCTGCTGTGGCCGATTTGATTTGATTTTTGTAAAGTCAATGTAGCTTGGCCCGAAAGGACATAAGCCAGCAGCGCGGAAGCCATTTTTAATTGTGTCTTCAGTTAGTGTTTGAATTGCGGTTTTTAAAACTGGTGCAAAATTTTCTTTTCTTAAATTTTGGCCCAGGTTTTGCATTTTCCAATCAGAGACAGCCTTTTTCCAAGACAATTTTAGTGGTTTAAATACGGCCAGGTCCATAGGCTGCATTATGTGAGTGCTGTTGGGGTATAAAGTTACTAATTCGATTCCATTCTCAGCGCAGAAATTCGACAAATGCAGTGTCAAATGGGATTTGTGGCCATCCAGAAAAAATAGTACTGGAGTTTTAATGTTCTGTTTCAGTAACCATGGGTGGAAAATGTTTGCTATATACTCATAGAATGTGCTTCCGCACATCCACCCGGTTTGGGACTTTCCGATCGCCCAGTCATGAGGAAATTTGGATGCAATAGTGGCAGGAATTCGTTCGTAACTAAACACTACCATAGGAGGGGCTAGTTGACCTGCTGCGTTACCAGTAATAAGCACGGTAAGGTTGTCCTTTTCGTCGCCTGATGATGTATAGACATGTTTTTCTCCTCTTTGTGCCAGAACTTTGCCTGGTTTTGGAGACAGAAAGAATGCGCTTTCATCAGTATTGAACACCCTGGTCGGGTCATCTAATACAGTCATCATATAATTTTGTGTAAGATATTCTTCTACTTCTTTGAACCAGTTTTCAATATCGTTCTGTGAGACATTGTCTCGAGCCATTGTAAGATTTTGTGCCATGCGTTCTGAAATGTTTGGGTGCCTCTTTAGAAAAAGTTGATACCATTTCTTTCCAGGCCTATTCTGATTAAAAGGGGTAGATAGATTTTTATCTGTTATTATACGCTGAACACTGTCCAAAAGTTCTTCTTTATTAATAGGGATATGCTTATTATTCATGTCAATAATCCATTTTTCGAGAATATTTTCATCTTCTGGTGACAAATATGTTGTGGGACCCATAGAGCAGACAAGAGGGCTTATACCTGTCACTTTATTGTGCAAGGTAATTCGAGGTACACCATACTTTGCCGCAGCTGCTGCCACCTTCTCTCCTTTGCTGACGGCTTCTACGGCTTGTTGCATTTGCTCTGGATTATAGTTCTTCCGTGGAGCCATTTCTGGGGAGTAATATTAGCAATATATAGCCACCCGGCAGACCCAAAAAGCAGAGGAGGGACCACCTACACAAACACCAAACGTACGAGCATACAATAGAGCTTGGTATAAATAAATGCAAAGAGGGTAGGGAGGCCTTTAACCAACAATGGGACAGCACAGACAGTACATAATACTAATAAAATAAGCAAATACCTAACTAACAACTTTCATTATGTCCATAACTAGATCATACCAAATTTCCAGTAATGGACACATATGTCCATTACTGGAAGGACCTATTATAAAAGAACGCGTATAATTTATTACAAATCAGGAGAGCAGGCACGTTCAAAAAAACATTTATTTAATCATGCAAAGAAAAAAAATTAGTATCGACATTTGTCCATATCTAGGAAATGGTAAAAATAAAATCCAGTAACGGACAACCACAAATAAAGAGAAAACTCCATACACAAAGTTCAATCTTCTTTCGCTAAACAACACGTCAATATTGGTATTACATCAAGAAATAATGCAAATTTCCATATAAACAAAGCAAGTACCATAAAATTAACATATTTCGTACTTGCTTTCTTAAGGATTGGTGTAATAAAATCAGATTTTTCACACAAACAGCGGCCGAGTTTACAATCACATTCGCCATTTCCGAATGAAAAGAACGAACGAGACGAAACGTCAAACTATAAGACCTAAATACATGTAGATTATGGTCAAATACTGAGAGAGCGCGAAATTTAAAATAATAACCTTACTATTTTCAAATTTTATTTTTTTTGTCCATCATTGGTGCCATGTCCAACACTGGTGTTCTTACGTTATTTACCTACATACTGTTCTAAATATGAATGATGGTGATCCTGTGAGCTGATTAGTTTAGTGAATGTTGTTTCAGGATAAATATGAATTAGGTTAGAACTCTATACATCATCATCATCGTCAGTCGGTTATAGCTTATTGCAGATCATAGACCTATATTATCACTATATCAAAAATTGCTACGATCCGTCGCGCCGTAGCTGCGTAAGCTAAAAAAATAGACTACTTACAACAAATATACTTTCGCAAATATTTTGTATTCATGATCTTAACCGGTTTCTTTTAGGCAGACTAGCTTCATTTTGAAATCGCAGGATGGCTTAGCAGGATTTTAGGTACTAACCTTCGTAATACTACGTATGCAATAAGTAGCTCGCTCTATTTAGTATAGGTACATGTGATTAATCACTAAGCCCTAGTAGGGCTGGGGCCTAACATATTACATTACTCTATGGGTCTAACTGTGTAAGGTGATAATCAGATAATAAACGTGGTTTCGTGTGAATTTCACTATATGTAGGTAAGTATATGACCTAACTAATAGAATAGCTGATGTAGCCGTAGCTCTGAATGATTTCCCTGTATACATAGGTATGTAACTAGTGTACGCCCGCAGCTTGAGTCGCATTATTTCGGAATAAAATATAGCCTGCCGGAATCACATACGTACTACCTACATACATACTAAAAATCAAGAAGATCCGTTCAGCTAGGTATTTTAGTGCAGCCAAATAAACAAAAAAAATTTAAACTGCTTAATCGTGTTATGTTATCGATTTAAAGTAGGTACATACATTGAAAAAAAAACTTCTATGTAAGCACATATGCCCCTCTTTAACTTTATAGGGTACCTATATGTATGAGAAGGTATACAGTTTAGATATAGATTAGGTACTCTATGGGTGGGTACCATACCTACGTATCTATCCGACATGATCATAATGTCAACTATGGTCCAATAAATGCCTACAGTAGGTATACATGTCAATAGGTAGGTACCTACAGCTACCTACATGTGTTTATGCAGATACGCTACATTATACGGCGTGACCAAAAGATGGTCGAAAGTGAAACATAAAAACACGGAATGAACAAAGCGCGCGTCGAACCATACTTCCTCTGGCAGAATATGTGGTGCTACATTCACAGCGAGTGAGTGCGAATACTCTGTTATTTTTAACAGACTTCATAAAAGGACGTTATCAAGTCTTCTGAAAGTTTATTTTTTGTTTCCTTTATTTAATTGCCTAATCCAAACTTGCATAGCAATAGAATAGATTCAAACGAAAATATTGGCAACGAAATCGCTAAAAAATAATACTACAGCTATTTATTATTATTTACATCAAAATAAAAAATATCTCACTTACAGACTACATCTAGGCATTAAGTACTTCTGTCCTACATTTACATCTTACATACAATAACCTAATACATAGTTAGGTACTTAACCGATAAATGATGTTCTGTGCACTTAGACTTACCTTTTTTTATTTCCAGGACCTCTTTCGGTTTATTGGTATAATATAGTCATAGGTGTAGAAGTATATACCTTATCCGCTCGCTATACAACAGGCGAGTTAATTTTTTAGTAACTGGAACGACATTAGGTACTGGAATCATATAACTGGTGTTTTGGTCAATAGATTGGCTGGGCTGGTACCTACCTACCCGCGCCCACCAGCCTGACCCTGGGACCTTCCGATGGCCACATGTCACCACAATAACATTCCAGTGTAGTTCTATCCTCCAACTAAATCACACGTAGCAAGAGCAGTTACTGCTAAAAATTGGGTACATTCATGTGAGGACGCATCAAGAACAGCCAGGAAAATACGCCGTAGAGGAAATATCATCATCATCCTCCAAGCCATCAGATGCCAGCATGTGCTCGAGTCCCTGACGAAGTCTCTCAGATCACATCTCTCGCTCGCATTGGCCGCGAGAAAGTGAGTTATTAACGACGCTAATGGACGAATATCAGGTGCATTTACATTGCATGCATAATTTCATTTTTATAATTATTTAATTGCTCAGAGGCGCTGCTACTTAATTTAATATTTCTATTTCGTGCTACTGTTTTATGAGCCTGTTACATATGTTTGAGATTTAATCATCATTCATCTCTATTCATTATTTCCTTGATTATTTCATAAGTACATAGGTACACCTACAAATTACTATGCACTTGCACAGAAACGCAAATCTATAGGTACTAATATTATAAAGCTGAAGAGTTTGTTTGTTTGAACGAGCTAATCTCAGGAACTACTGGTCCGATTTGAAAAATTATTTTTGTGTTGAAGAGACTATTTGTCGAGGAAAGCTTTAGGCTATATAACATCACGCTGCAACTAATAGGAGCGAAGAAACAATAGAAAATGTAGAAGAAACGGGGAAAATTATTCATCTTTGAGGGCTTACGTTGCGTGCGCTGCGAAAACGGTTCAAGATATCAAAAAAATGTGTATGAAAGAATTATTCCTCTTAAAATGATCTAAAAAAATGTCCGCAATAGTAGGTATATGTTTATCTTTTAAGGTTAACTCACTAAAACCGTTTTTTACTATTCCACGCGGACGAAGTCGCGCGCACCAGCTAGTGTTACCATAAGTGTCCGTACCCAGAAAAATCGAACATCCTCAGTGAATATGATGCAATTGAGCGAGTGTTAGCAATTAATCGGTGATCGTAAACGATTCTAATACAATTGCCAATCCATGCGCATTTCTTTAAGTAGGTAAACATTCTCGTTTTTTGCCCACTCATGTTTCTACCATTACGAGTTAATTGTACGACGCTCCACATAAACACAGGCCATTCGATCGCGCAATAAATCGGCGTTAATAATTGAGTCGTTAAGAATGAGCTGCTGCGGCGATGAAAACGCGATAGTGCTCCACGCCAGGCGGTCACTCCACGCACGGTGCCGCCCTGACTTTCGCGACGAGTAATTTATTCTTCTCCGAGTTTTATTAAAATATGTAAGTGCAAGAAGCGTGAAACAATTTTCTTTTTTCTGCGGAGCTCGGTCGTTGGCTAGTGGCGGTGGCGCGCCCGCCGCCGCCGGCCAGTCAGTGAGTGCGCGGTGGAGTGTGCGGTCGTGCTCGCTCGTGCTAGCTGGAGACGACACTCGCGGCGGCGCGCGCGCTGGGACGCTGGGCACACCATGCACATCCTGGAGATCGGCGCCGACCAAGTAAATGTGACCTTTGTATACAAACAGTGAAATGGAAAGTGTCACGACACACGAGTGCCGCCTGATTGATGGTTGCCGTGACATGCTGCTGCTTGCTACACCGACATCGTGATTACCTACTTCGAGTTTCCCTCATACTTCAACTTATTACTTTTTTAGATCTCTTGTTCGTATATCGTTTTTAATCTTATTTATTATGACTAAAGTTGGTTAATCTTTCATGAAAGTTAATTAGTTCTTAGCTTAATATTATAACAACTACCCTCATTTCGGATTTGGTTAAAGCATTCCTTTTTATGTTTACAATTTTAGTATTTTAGCTTAGGTACCTACTTTCTATTAAAATTATAACTTTATCTCAAATGTTTAAAGATTTGTAACAAATGTACGTTCGACAGTTATTGTCGAGAAAAAAAACTGTTTTTTTTTCATTAGATTGGCTCACGCTTGACTACAACTTGCCTGATGTTAAGCAACGTTGTAATCTACGATCTAGCGCGCTTGCCTAAAAAAACCTGTTTACTCTCGACTTGAAGACCGACAAATTATAATTAAAAAAAAAAAAAAACATTTTATTAAATTTATTAAGTACATTATATTGTGTATTAGGTACAAGTAAGAACCTAAAAAATGTCCCCTACAACGTAGGGGGATTAAAACTTGAAAAAAAAAAATTATAATTCAAGGGCAATAGAGATTCGGGCAAGGAGTTCCACAGAGTCGAAGCAAACCGCTTGGTGTGAGTAATCTAGAAATAAAAAGTAAGTTGTCGTCTGACAATCGTACCTAACCTTTGCACTTTATTACTTTGCTCTGAAAACCTAAAACCGCAAACTTACCATATAACCACTAAAGTGTTTCTATTGAAGCTGCGAATATTTTCGCACAGCAAAAATGTCGCATTTGGTCTAAATGTACATGTAACTCATTGTAAATATCCATTAACCGCACCCCACATTGTGCTGATGGCCTAGAATCCACAATCCAGCCATTTATTCCACCTGGCCTTGGGCCGCTCCTACAAGATGCTCGCCCGAACATTTATAGATCTAATCAAATCACAAAAGGGTTGCTACTAAGCTATACATGGCATTCAAGCTAAGTGATTTCAGAGTCCATTATAAAGGCGGTAGTTAACTAATATTTATACTAAGCTTAAGTTTCCGGTAAACTTTCAACCTAAATTAAGATGATTCATCCAAGAAAGCTGTTCTTCAGGAAGTATTGGATTCAGATTCATGGATTCATTCATATTTTCAATAGGAATTATAGATAAGTACTAATACTAAACCAGTAATTTATTACCGGCTTACCTTATTTTGTATGTTCTGTAGGTGTTGCAAGCATGACAAATTAAGTTTTTATACACCGAAACTAACTGTCTCTGTGCCAATACGTATTGTAATGATGCCTACAGCCAGTGATTTGAATATGACTTGCTTTCACTTTCAGGAAGATGACGGCGGAGCCTCTCGCGGAGTGGATGCTGCCTTCCGGACCGTGCCTAAAGATCACACCACCTTCCTGGTGTGGAGGGTCACGGTATGTCATAGTCATTTATTTGCGAATTGTGAAGAACACAGTTACACAACCAAGATGTGGAAAGTGAACACTAACCCTGATAGGGTGGATGTATCTTGATCTTACGCTAAAATAGATAAGAAACTATTTTTTTGCATTTTTTTTATTATTAGAGGATTGTTTTACGACAAAATTATAGAGATTTTAGACACGTGATTTACAAACAAAAGTTAAATTTACTAACGCTGGCAGATAAACAAACAATAAATCTTGAAGAAGTCTTATATATTTCAAATAATTTAGTGTGCTAGTTACGTAAACATAGAAATGATCTAATTCGTTATCACTCGCCTGCGTTGTTTACTTTGCAATTTACCCACTCAAACTTAGGTCCTTGACACTCGCAAAAAGTTTGTAAATCACGAGTTTCTCTGCGACTCGCCTCTCCAAATTGACCTATCACGCAAGGACCATTACTCGCTCCTATATTACATATCTCATTTCCCGAGGTTATCAATCTACTGCTCACCTAATAGCTACTTCATCTCTACAATTTGTCAAACAATAGCTACATTTGTCTAGACGTCACAGATGACCGGGCGCCTGGCACCGTGGCACCCAAGTGATTGTGAATCGTTTATTTTCGTAACAAAGATTGTTTTCGTGACTTTTTAGTTTTCTTCGTGATCTAAAAAGTTACAATAACAGGTATAACCAAACGCAAATCTATATCTATAAACAAGTTTTTGTGCGTGAAGCCATTGTGCGAACCATTTCAATTATTACAAAAAATGTCGCAAAGCGTCGCAAATCGCAGTTTCCGTTTGTTTTGATATAACGTGTGAAAGGTTGACCGAAACATCGGTTTCCCACCAACTGTGCACAAACAACAATCATGTTGCACAAATAACTGTGAGAGAACGGACCGAGCTCGGCCTGCACAGATTTCATTAGATTGTTCTCTTAACACCTTCTCAGATCTTTGCGCAACTTATTGTTTGGCTCTAAATGACTTGCTAAAATCTACGAACACGAATTCAACAAAAAAGTATTGATGGTAGAATTCGATTTAATCACCAAATGAAAGAGCGTAACATTGCAAATAAATCAGAGAAAAAAGCACAATAAAGTGTATTAGATTGTGCACGCTCGAAATGTTGTTTTTGCGAGAGCTTCTTCCGTACAATAGGCAATAAATTGTGCTGCGACTGAACGCGTGGCCTCCTTATGTCGCACCGGAACCACTCAGCCTCCACCGCTTGCTAGGAAACAAGATTCACTATGAAGTGTTATTTCCCAAAGAGTTTCATATATAAGGCACAATAAGGAAAGGGGATAAGCAGGTCTGAGGTATAAAACCAATTTTTTTAAAACGTAGGCAATGAGTGCTTTAATTCTAGTTTTTATGCACCTATCTGATGGTTTGCTTTGTTAGTAAAACGTATGTATATATTATTCTATACCTACATAGCAGAACCATATATGTATGTACCTATATTTTAGAAGACTTTAAAATAGGAAGGAAGTTTTTGTACTGAATATTTGGTTGATCGGAACCTACATAATCTTCACATCTACAATAAATCGTAATATAAGAACTACTTTTCGGTTTCATTGATTAATTTCACTTCTATATTTAGCGTGCGATAAACTTGTTCTGTGCCAATTTCAAAATAGGTTCTTCTGATACAGCTTTTGCGTCTCACTTAGTGAGAGAAAGTTTAGTGCACGTACCTACCTAGATACTATATATATGCAGTACCTATCCACATCACTACAAATTGCTTTGAAGTCTCTACCCAGTTACGAGTATTTGTCACTGGCTCATATTTTTTTATATTCCGTTTTGTTAAAACTCCTCTTGTTATACTTACATTTTCTGACACATGTAGGTATAACCTATGGTCAATTTTTTTAATGAAATCTTATATGGAATTAATAATATATTTAATACTTTTGTGTAAAACCTATGTATAAACAAGTAAATATGTATATACATATAGGTACCTATGTACATACGTATATTTTATTGTTGTACCAAACTCCCACGTGAATTTTCATAAATCCCCGTACAAAGTCATCGGTAACCAACGCGTAATCTTTTAAGGGCTGTTTATTAAATTTAGCAACTTTTTATTTCTAACTACGTTAACTTGTTAATAACTAATTTATTAAACTAACTCTCATTTGTAATTTTACTATATTGCTACATAACAATATAACATGTATAACGGGAAGACGTTGGTATCCGGGATACAGATATTTCTCGTCCGGATGCCAACACACCGCGTGCAACTTTGTAATTAGATATAAATACATCTTTTCTTAGTTTTTAAGTATTGTATGAAACCAATAAAAATTTTTGAGTTTGAGTTTGAGTTTGAGCATGTCATAAGCAAAAACTTTCTTACAACTTTGACGAACTAAAGCTAACTTTAAAAGGCCTTAAGTTACTAGTAACTTTGTATACCCTGTAACTCGCTTGCTGCCTGTTTAGAACTCGAGTTTTTGTTCAATTTATGCATCAAAACCTACTAATTTATTGTTCTATAAGCACATTAACTGTACCTAAAATATATAATATGTAGGTATACCTAGTTTCTAAACTGCATTAACGGATCACGTTTCTGGATTTTCTCGTAATCAAACCGACCACATTTTGTTATTATGTGGGCAATCCATGTTTTCTCGTATCGTAGGTCACCAAATATTTGTGCGCAAGAAATGCAAATTTTTCATTGAAGCTTAGTAAGCAATTCCAACGTCGCGGCATTTCCAAAAATCCTTTCTTAGCGGATGCCTACCAAAATTCAGTCAGTCAGTCCCCTTTCGTGTTTTTGTGTCTTTTATATACACATTTAGATAAAAAAAAATTGATCACGTAATAAATACTTCTATAAAATAGAGCACCTAACTCGTTTAATAAATTAATATAATATCAATCAATCAATAAATCAATCAATATAGCTTTATTGTACACCAGAAAACAAAATACAAAAACAATTTACAGTAAAATTACTTAACCTAGGTACATTGGGCGGCCTTATCGCGTAGAGCGATCTCTTCCAGGCAACCTTAGTAAAGATCGCTATGAAAGAAACATGTAAAAGTCAGTGGCGTACAAACAACAACATAACAGATACCTTAACAAACAAACATACCAAACACTAAATTATTGCTAGGAAAGCACAAAAAAAAACAACTAACAATGTAAGCAAAGGGAAAATAAATACATTTTCTCATACAAAAGAATAAATATATCTATCAATTAAATATAGGATAGCAAATCATACCACGGATAAATAGTAATTATATACCAAACCCTGAAAAACTGGAAGAGATTTAGCTTGCCGGATGTGAAGGGGCAAGTCATTCCAAAGAAGGACAGCTTTTACATTGAAATATCGTTAGACTAAGTTTGATCAGCTTACGCCTAAGTAGATACTGTACTGTAAGTAAGTACATAACTAAGCAATATAAAACTATATCAAAGATTTGTTTGATGCACATATATAAGTAATTGAGTTGTAGATCAATTAACAAGCATGCAAACTATTTTTATTGATATTTTATCGCTTTGTAATATTTTTCTAACAAAAGACTTCAACGCACGCGCACACTTCTTGCCCGCGCTTTTAAAAGCGAGAACAGAATTCTGTAGGTAGTACACAGTTTGATCTGAAATGCTTGTAACGTCCAACGATACTTTGTTGTTGTTTATTTAAATCCCAAGGTTCATCATACATGAAGGCAAAATTATATCATTTCCTAAAAACAAAGCGCATCCGTAACCACAAATCATACACCGTAACGGAAGTCCGGTTTGTTAGTTTGATATTAAATCAGCTCACGCACCGTGAAGATTGCCCAAATGCCTGCTATTTACTCAGCTGTTTTACTTTAATATTATTCATCCAAGTTATTTACGTGCTCTTACTATTATTATTATGGAAACGGACGTTGCGTCAGTTATGACTTTATTACCAGTTAAAAACGTAGTTAGAAGAGCATAACTTGTGTAATTTCATTCTGTTTCGAGAAATTTGAGAATAAATTATACTGAGATTTTCTCTTGTACTTACTGTAGTAACGATTTGTTAGAATAACAATAACTACGTATGGATTTTACGAATCGGTACTAAATTGTTAACAGACCATTTTCTGCGAATGGAACCAATTGCAGCGAAATGCTTATTATCATGAAATTACATGCTACTTAGCAAGATTGAGGCGCTTGGAAGATAAACTGTCGAAAGTGTGATCGCAAAAAGTCATGTCGTGATGTATTGCCGTGTAGGGGTGCTGCTGTAACCACGGTAATGGCAGAGCACGGAGCACGCGAGTTTCCATCTCCACGCGGTAATGTTTATTTCGTGAACGTCTTTACTTTCTTAACAACACAAGAAATAACCTACATATTTGGTAGTCACAATTTTTTTTATTAAAAGACTGTAATTCGTACATAATAACATGCAAATTTATTGTACCTATAACAGATGAAACAGTTACACCCCTGGCATAACAGACGTCATGTTTAGACAGAGGCATGCCTGTATAATTGTACATGCTTCATGCAACGCCAGCAAACATGTGCATGCATACAAATGCACGCTCACTGACTCACCGCCGCCTACAATCAGTTTTTGTTCAAACTATCTAGATCTAGGTGCAACTGTAATCTGGACATTTGAAATAACTTCATGCATGAAAGCGTTTTTAATTCTCCACTTTATTAACTAGAAATCTTTTCAACTATGAGGTAACGACTTGATAAGCTTTTATCTGATGTTAGATATACCTACTCAATGCACATCATATTATACACATACGAGGCTTATTATCTCTTAAAACGCCGTTATTATCATCGAATACAATCGATCGAAATCATTAATCAAACTTCAACGTAGCTTGCTATTAAACTCCATAAAAATATTATAACAAACAATAACCCGTTTTCGCTTACTGTAGCGAATCCGCAATTATAAAAGATCTAAGCCATTGAATCCGTTCAAGGCTAATTAAAACCTAAAATCCAATCTCAGTCCGTGTTTATTTGTGTGCGAGTAACGGGCTGTTCCGATGCGCTGGCGCAGCGCGCCGCGTCGTTCCACCAATGATTAATGGATAGAAGTCAGATGATCATTCCTTATTTACTTTTCGAAGTGCAAACCGATGTCATTGCTCCTTGCTTTTCTTGTTGCGATAGACACTCATATGTTTATGTATTAGACGTAGATATGTAATCGAGTGTGATAAAAGTCACGACATCTTACGAATCCTCTCGTGATAGTCGTTACGTTAGACTGTGTTACGAGGCTAGTCTTCGCTTAGTCATATAATCAAAAGTTTAAAAAAAACTTATCTACGTAGCTTAGCACCAATGTATGTAAGTTTAGAAATACTACTTATAACAAGATACATTGTTTATTTTCAGGAGTCTTGCACAGAACTGCTCCCGCGCACACATTACGGCACCTTCTACGACGGAGAAGCCTATCTAGTGTATTCATGCTCGCTGCCGGGACAGCCGGCTGGACCGGATGTTATTGTAAGTTTTGTCTTTCTCCTTGAAATTGAACCGATACATATTACGAGTCTAAAAAAATTTGAAAAAAAAAATGTTTGTATAAGTTTGTAAATGTTGGACGTTGTTTTTTTTATTGTAAGATTCAAGGGCTGGAAAAATTGTGAAAACACTTAAATAGTTTGCTCTAGATAAACAATTACATACATAATACATTAAAATGTTATTTTATTTCAAAAATAGAAATGATTATGACTGTTTATAATGGTTTCATAAAGACGTTTTTTAAGCACAGTTAAGCAAAGTTGCTTTTCTAAATTGTACTCTTTATCTATACAATACAGCGTCGCGAGATCAAGGAGAAAGAGAACGGCAATGGTGGCGAGTACCCCGAGCGGCACATCCACGCTTGGGCCGGCGAGCGCTGCGGAGCCCTGGCTGCGCTCGCCGTGCGCCGCGCCACGCAGCTCGGGACGTACCTGGCCGCGCCCGTCGTTATACATCGCGAGGCGGTCACTAAGGAGACGCCACGCCTGCTCTCCTACTTCAAAGATGGAATACGGTGAGTTTATAACCAATATAGAGGCGCGCCCGTCGTTATACATCGCGAAGCTGTCTAGGGAGACGCCGCGATTGCTGTCTTATTTTAATGATGGAATACGGTGGATTAAAATTTCAAATAGTGGTTAATGAATTCTAAATGTAGAATTTTGTAGCTACTTTTCACCACTATCTCCAATAGATGACATAGGTACCTAGCTAGTTGTGAGTGCGCATGCGCCTTGCAGGACCTTCTTTAAACTTTAAATATGTACTTACCAACCTTGTTAAGGAATCTTGTTCTACTTCACATCGCATATTGCTTCTGTGTGCAGGATCCTCCGCAGCGGCAGCCCGCCTGTGAGCGGCGCGGGTGGGCGGCTGTACCGCGTGCGCGGGCGCAGGCCCGTGCTGCTGCAGCTGGAGCCGGTGTCGTGCTCGCAGCTGGCGTCGGACGGCGTGTTCGTGCTCGACACAGCCTCGCTGCTCGTGCTGTGGCTCGGCCGCGCCGCCAACCTGGTCGAGAAGATATTTGGAGCTAAGGTAGATACTACAAAAAAATGTAAGCTATTATTAATAGCCGTCGCTGACGTATTTGTGTCGTGATACTGCTGTTTATTGTTTTTTAACCGACTTCCAAAAAAGGAGGTTAACAAGTCTTCTGAAAGTTTTTTTTTAATTAAAGCATTTATTCCATGTTTGTCCCTTATTCTTCCAGTTCGCATACCGCATGGCCCGCGGCGCCGACAAGGGCATGACAGCGCGTCGCATCGTCATCGCTCATGATGGCTACGAGCAGACTCTGCCCGTGCAAGACCGTGCTCTGCTCGACGCCGTGCTGGAGCTACGTGCGCGCTCCGTGCGCCCCACCGCCCCCACGCCGGACCCGCCCAGACTGGCGCGTCTCTACAGGTACCGTCGTATTGAATTGCTCTATATGCACCTAGTTGTATCTACAAGTGGCTATGGCGACCCTGGCTATGACTTCCTGACGTGTGCTCTTAAGTGGCTGCAAATACGAACATCGTCTTGAAGACCCGGCACATGAGGCTCAGTAGAGCTGGCCTAAGCTATTATATGTGTATTTGTAGGAAGGGTTTTATCTACCAGTGCATGGGTACGAGCACACTCTGCTACTACAAGACCGTGCTCTGACGCCGTGCTGTAGCTTACTTTGTATAATTTATAGAAAAAGAAGATGGTGCTCAATTGTCGACTCGCATGTATATTTATTATTCACAAAATTTTAAGAGGAGTGTAATAACTTTGATTACTTAATTGTGACTAGTTATTTATTAAAAATGTGTTCGGTTGCAGAGCCACTGCGCCGGCGCGCGTGGCGGGCGTGACGGTGCCGTCGCAGCGCCCCGCCGCGCGCCTAGAGGAGATCAAACGCGCGCCGCTCTATAGGGAAGACTTGGCTGATGATGTAAGTATTGCCTGTTCATGAACCCCTAGACTAAAGTACCGGTGTGATAGAACTCTTAGCTAAAATGGCATTATATCTATAGAAACAACGTAACAAAAAGGTTCATCAATAGAACGAATAATGAAATATACTAACATGCTGCGCATGATGTGATCGTTGAGTAGTAATTCGTTCGTTGTGTCGCAGGGCGTGTACGTGGTGGAGAGCGGGTCGCGCGGCGTGTGGGCGTGGGTGGGCGCGCAGGCGGGCGCGGGAGCGGCGCGCGGCGCGCTGGCCGCCGCCCGCGGGCTGGCGCGCGCCAAGCGCCACGCCGGCGCGGTGTCCGTCACGGCGGCCGGGCACGAGCCGCTGGAGTTCGCCGCGCTGTTCCGCGGCTGGCGCTGGTGCGACGCGCGCCGCGACACGCGCCTGCGCTGCGCACGCGCCGCCACCACCAAGCTCGACGCCGTCAGCCTCGCCACCAACGCCTGGCTCGCTGCTGAGGTGAGACATCTTAGCTAGATACCACATGGTAGGTATCTATTGTTTAAGGCGATAATAAATTACCTGTACCTTTCTTGGATGTCTCATTTGTGGAACGCCTTGCCTTTGTGTATCAAGCAGGCTCAGACTATTGAGGCTTTCAAAACTCCGGTTAAAAACTGGTACCTAAACTCAATAGCTCAATAATCTGCCGTTGAAATCGTGTGTTTATAGTTGTCTCCTTCTGTCGATATAGTATGTAGGTATAATATGTATATGTGTTATAGATTTATTTAAGTTGACATATTGTATGATTAAATACCTATTATTATGTTTGACATGATTTTAATAACAAAAATTTTCATTGTTTTATTAATAAAACTAGACATTATGTAACTTCTTAAATTTTATAAAAGCCTAATGTTATAAATTCAATTTGACGAGATATTGTAATTTGAGTAGCATATTCTGTGATATTAGTACTTATACCTATGTATGTTACAACTTTACATTATCAATAAAGATTCTTTATCTTTATCTTTTTTATCTTTATAGTTATTTACACTTATATGTGTTATTATATAATAGTGAATATTTTATTGTTAGTATATACTTTCTCTTTTTGGAACATCCCATCCTTTATTTTTCTTTCGACTCCTGGCTATCCTACGGTTGCCTGGAAGAAATCGCTATTAGCGATAAGGCCGCCAGTTGTGGCACTATTTTTTAAGTCTTGTGTTTCTGTTTGTCTTTTTTTCAATGTGTGTTAGAATAAAGAGTTTTATCTGTCTAGCTATCTTGGGGAAACTATCTAGGTAGGTACTGCTGGCATCAAATTTCATCAGTGTCAACAAGTTTCAATTATGTGCAAGCTTTAATTCTATAGCTATATATAAAACATATTCCCGCACCATTGGCCCTGGTATTCATTATGTAAGATATTGTTGTCCCCAGGCGCAGCTCCCGGACGACGGGTCGGGCTCCCTGCGCGTGTGGCGCGTGCGCGGCGCGGGCGAGGCGGCGGGCGCGCCGCTCGTGGAGCTGGAGCGCGCGCAGGCCGCCGCCTTCTACGACCGGGACTGCTACCTGGTGCTCTACACATACCACGCACCCAGCGGGGACACCACCCTGCTCTACTACTGGATGGTAACTATAACTACCTACTTGTCGAATGACAGTGGACAACTTATACTGTGATGGCGCTTTTCAAAGGCTTCTAACTTGGCTTGGCTTCAGCCGGAATCTATAGTTTAATGTGCCATCAGCTCAGTTATCACGACGTCGATTAAAAGTGAATTTACATGGCTCGTTAAAAAAAATACTGTCTTTCCAGGGCGGCTCTGCGCCAAATGATCTGAGGAATTTGGGCGCCAGAGAAGCCAAAGATTTCTATACGAAACTGGGACGTCTTCCTATCCAGGTAAGTAATCATGGCTTTTACAAAAACTGTATAATCTTCTTAGTACCTACATATTAACAGAAACAACATTTTTTCAACCGTAGGTATCAAGTCATCTAAAAGTATTTTTTTAGATAACCGCGACTGCTATTGAGAAAGGATCAAATAATTTTATTTTAAACCCCCGGCTGAAGAATTTATCATCAAATTTGAGTAGGTAATAGGTTAAATTTTACAAATGGCTAATTGAGAGTTATTTCAGGCGTGGGTGTATCAAGGGAAAGAGCCCGCGCACTTTTTACAAATCTTCAAAGGGTGCATGATCACATACATCGGCCGAGCTACGGACAATGATCGTAAGTGAAACTACATTTATCTACCTAACACAGCATTTCTCTGGGGACGCCGTAAGCAAAAACATAAAACACAAATGATGCGGACTCTACTTAAGATTTAATATTATATATAGGTACGTAAACCATTTTTGTGCTACACCATGTTTTGCCCTCGGTATTATCATATTTTTTTAATATTATGGATAAAAGGGAATAAAAATAATTAGGTAATTAAGGGTAATAAATCTTTTTAACTACATTACTCATGTTTAAATAAGTAGGTAAGTACCTACTCTGTATCTTCTGTGCCCATGTGTAGTCTCATCAGTAAACCAACAGTAAAATAATTATTATATATTTATTATATAATACTTTCCAGCTCTGTACCTATTTGTGACTGACAAAATGATGGTGATAATATTCAAAAAACACCTCGGCCAGCGTACTTTAGGAATATTAATAAATAAATGCAGAATAATTAAAATTATGCCGTGGCTGCGTCTTATAATTCAGTTGTAGCCAATAATAAAAAAAAATAACAAAATTGACAGTGACAAGAGCCAACTTTGAAGGCTGCCATTTAAAAAGTTGACGTTGAAAGGTTTCATCGTTTCATCCTCGGAGGAAGGACAAGCCTGGAGTCATAGTAATAAATTGAACGTGTTCTGTATGTCTGCACTCTTTCGACTTATGTGCGCACCAACGCGGAAGAAAGAGATAACTAGTTACTATATAGATCACCTTCAAATGACAGTGTAGCCGTTTTTTAATACCTCAATTTAGTGATGTGCCTACGACGTACGAAATAAAAAACCGAAACCGAACCGAAACATACATTCTGTTCTGTCACGTTAACGATTATTCTAGTAGTTTCGCTAACTAAACCATATTAAAGTGACGTAATTGTAACATGTTTTCAAAATCGATCTTTTAGGCATAGTTAGAACTAGGCGAGAAAAACCTGGAAAAGGATTGTGTAGTTCGAAATAAATAAAATAACTCAGATAACTTTTGTAGGTTTTTATTTACTGACCCTTAAACAATACAGTTTTATTTAAAATTTACGTACTTTATCTTGTGGTTGTATAAGTTGCTTAGTCATATAATGAATTTTCGTTTTTAAGTATGTCTCGGCTATGGCTTTTATGAGTAGATTTCTATGATTATCAATATTCCACTGATCAATACTATGTTGAAATTGATTTGATTGGTTTCGATTCGGTTGATTGACTGGTTTCGAAATATAAGTTCGATTTTGAGACCCGATTTTAACCGAATTCAGAACAATTGTGCACAACACTATAAACCAAACTTTTGCGTATTTTTAACATATAATGGCAAAATTTAATTGTTTTCCTCCAAAATGAGGTTCTAAAAGAGTAGAAATTTGTTATATTTTAATATTTTGATTCAGTATTGTATTGTTTTGTGGAAAATGATAAAAAACTCTAACCTGTGAAATGACAAGCTCTGGATTTCGTCACTTTTCTTCGAAGCATGGCTCTTACAGCCATAGGCAACGCACGCCATTTGTTCTTCAGTAGAAAACACTTCTCAAACAAACTCATTTAACCAAATATTCCAAAGATTCAGGGTATATTCGCCAAAAATCCAAATCCACAGCTAGTATCCAAATTGGTTACTCGAGCTAGAAAAACCGGCTTCACTAACGTAAAGGGCCGAACAGATTGTATATAGTTGTCTCTCTTTAGCACACTAAAAACATTCATTAAAAAGAGAGGTTCCGATAGTGCGCCACACTTCAACTTATTACTATGTCTCCAGGCTTGTCCTTCCTCCGAGGTTTCATCTATTATTCGCGCGCAAGGATTTTTTATATCATCCCTCTCTTTCCCTCTGGCTTGTTCTCTCTTTGGTTTTGTGAAATAAATTTTATATGAATAGAAACCTTATGTTCTTACACTTAAAGTTCATTTTCTATAAATGGTAAATCGGGGGGGAAATCGGTCAAAAATGAAAGGCATATAGAGAAGGCTGTTGTCTTGCTTCAACAGCTTGCCAGTTTAAAAAATAATGTGTGATAAATGTCACTGTCAACTTAAGTTTTGAAATATTTAGCAATAAATAATATTATTTAATTTTATTTATTATAAATCTTACTTGACACATAGAAATCTGAATTAATTTGTGAAATTAACATAAAATAAGTAACCAATTTAATATTATATTATTTTTCACACAAGCAACATTAAATTATGATGACATTATATGACAAAAGATGACGGGAAAATAATAATTTCATATGTAATTTGTAAAAATAATTTAAATGTATTTTATTGTAAAATTAACAAAATGGTAAGAACTTGTAGTGTTCCGGGATGCAGAAATGAATCTTATAGTGGTTGCAATATATCTTTCTACAGGTATGCTAAAGTTTTAGTAAGATTACATTATAGGGACTAAGGTGACCATATTTTCTCGTGCTTGAAATAATTTGTGCAATATAATATTTTTTCAGTTTTCCTAAAAATGAAAACATCAAAATAAATTCTCCAAAGTTTGCAGTCTACACTTTGATCCAAAAATTTTTAATACTCCAAATTCTCTCCGTTTGTTAAAAAAGGCGCTATCCCAATTCCTGCCGTGGTGAGAAAAATTTAGTAATTGATTTTGAATGAATGAATGAATGAATGAATGAAGGAAAACGATAGTGTTAAAAATATAGGATATAGGCAACTACCTACATGCAATTCAAATGTGAACTTGTAAATAAATATTGTAATTGCTGCAAAATGTAATGATTTTGATTACATTGCCTCCCTGTCAATTAACCGAATCGATACTATTATAAGTTACAAACTAAAGTGCATTTTAATTTGTAAGTAAGTTTGTTGGTGTTTGTTACTTCACGCGTCAATAGAGCTAAGGATCATCATGACTGGCAAGATGCAGGTAAAATAGGACCGCAAATGAGACTGCTCCCGATTTGGTAAGAAGATGAATTGGTATATCCTAATTATATAATTTATTGTCACCCTAGTTAGAAAAAGACAACTGCCTTTCATACTTCGCCTCGCTCTGCTCATATTGGATCAGCAGTAATATTTCCCTATATATTACTTCCATGTTCGCGCGCAACCGGAAAGAGGTTTTTTTTTGTGACGTGACATTGGCGAAATTGCGGCGAAGCCGAGGAGGTCAGAGGCCATTAATAAAAAAAAACCGGAAAGAGCAGAGTAGAAGAAGCTATACATACTAAAAGCTATTTCATTTTAATATTATTCTTAAACCTTTAACAAGTTGAAGATGAACCGACAAGGATTTATTAAAGAACCGTCTAGTTTTACAAATAATTTATGAAATTGACCATACAAAAATATGTTGTGTTGTTGTTTGTGCGAAATATGATATGTTATAAGTATGCAGATTGCAGAAGAAAAACAATATATCTGTGTTATATGTCATAAACTGTTTGCAAAAGCTAGTACCTTAAAAAATCATGTAAAGATTCATACCGGGGAGCGTCCACATAAATGCAACATGTGCAGTGAACAGTATATAAGAAGTAAGGACTTAAAAGTACACATAAAGATTCACACAGGAGAAAAACCATACAAATGTGATATGTGTGATAAACAATTTACACGAAGTTATCAGTTAAAACAACACATGCTTATTCATACAGGCGAAAAGACAAACAAATGTATAATATGTAAGAAGCAGTTTGCAGATCTTCATACCTTAAATCAACATATGATTATTCATACAGAAGAGCGACCATTCCAATGTGACACTTGTCAGAAACAATTCACAACTGCTCAAAACTTACATCAACACATGATAAGCCACACAGGAGAGCGGCCATTCCAATGTAAACTATGTGAGAAGCGGTTCAAAACTACCCCAAACTTAAAGCAACACATGAGAACTCATACAGGAGAGAGACCCTTTCAATGTGAAGAATGTAAGAAGGGATTTACAACTGCACAAAACTTGAACCAACACAAGAAGACTCATACAGGAGAGCGACTATTCCAGTGTGGCACTTGTCAGAAACAATTCACAACTGCTCAAAACTTACATCAACACATGATAAGCCACACAGGAGAGCGGCCATTCCAATGTAAAGTATGTAAGAAGCGGTTTACAACAGCACAAAACTTAAAGCAACATATCATGATTCACACAGGAGAGAAGCCATTCCATTGTGACTTGTGTACTAAACAGTTCACAACTGCTCAAAACCTAAATCAGCACATGATAAGTCACACAAAGGAGCGGCCATTCCAATGTAAACTATGTAAGAATAAGTTTACAACTGCACAGAACTTAAATCAACACATATTGACTCACACCGGAGAAAAGCCATTCCAATGTGATGTATGTGAGAAGGGGTTTAGAACTGCACAAAATTTAAAGCTACATATGATGATCCATACGGGCGAGTGGCCATACCAGTGTGAATTATGTGCTAAGCAGTTAAGAACTGCACACGCCCTAAATAAACACACTATGACTCATCCAGAAGAGAGTCATGGCCACATAAATACATCAAAAACCTCTCTGTAGGTAAAATCTCTATTTGACAGTACTTAGTGGTCTGAATATTAGACTGCAAACATTATGACTGGACAGAGTTTGAGATTTTGAGAAATAATGAGATATCTCTGTGTCGCAAATTAATATGTTGAGGTCACAAACAAATTAGTCCGAACTTATAAGTCTTTAATAGCTATGAATAAGTCTACATTTAACGTACTATGGTGTTCAGTGTATTCATTATCATATTTTTTTTATAAACTCTAAATACGTGTCTAGAATTAAAAAGTTTTAATTATTATGAGCTTTTCATTGGTATACCTTGGCCAGCATACTATAGAATTAGTTATTATCATATTTTTTGCAGCCACAGACCAGGCACTAGGCAGGTACCTATTATAAAATACATAATAATTATTTTCGAGGGTAGGTGTACTGATGTGTTTACACATTGCTAATGTAGCTAAAGACAAATATTACAATTAATTATTTAGTATTTTTTTCCTTTTTTATCCCTTATATAAAAAAATATAATAATAGAGCAAAGTGTAGCATAATAATGGTTCACATACATTGTCTTCAGTTTTACTTTTTTGCTTACACTGTGCAAAGAGAAATTCAGGTAGGTATGCCTCAATTGGTTATTCCAGCTAGTATTGCTGTAGTAGGTATTGCTCTATAATTTTTACAAATTGCATAGTTTAATTTTCTTTTGTCTTCAGATTTTGTGGTCCTCAAACTTTTCAATAAAGTCTCTTTTAAGTCTGCTTTTCGCGATGTTTTTACCATCACATTTAAGCAAGTGCGAATCCATATAACTTGAAAATCAAGTAATTTGTGTATGGCTGGATTCGATCTTTTGCCGTGACAGTTATGGTTTTTCTATACCGAGACTCATGTAATTTTTCAATAACAATATTTCCAGCCACTGGTCGGCGAGTGATACCTCCTGCGCGCGCGCTGATCCGCGTGTCTGGCCAGTACGCTCGAGAGGCTCGCGGCGTCGAAGTCCGGGAGACACAGGACATAAACGGGAACATCAATGGAGTTAACGGGGGCATGAATGTAAATGGGGGCACAAACGGTTGTGCGAGTGATGACAGAGAGGGCGTGGGCTCGTGCTACGTGCTGCGGGAGGGCGCGCGCACGTGGGTGTGGTGCGCTGCCAGCGCCACCGGGGACGAGCGGGAGGTCGCCAAGAACATGGCCGCCGCGGAACATGTGCTGGTCATGCAAGGTACGGATGATTTATTATATTTACCCATTAGAACTATAAAAATAAAGTACATCAAGCGAGTAACTTACTTGCAACGACATAGGCTTGTTTTCAAGATAAGTATACTATGTATTTACAAAAGAAAAGTATATAAGTATTATATCCGTTACCTAGTACCCACGACACAAGCGTTTGCTTAGTGTGGGGCTAGATGGCGCTGTGTGCAATGTCCCGGAATATTTATTATTATTATTTTTTATGTAGGTACCTACCTACCTACTCATGTTTGTCCATAGTTTCTCGGTAACTAAAAAAATATCAAAATTACATTTTTTTTTGGTTAGGTGTAGGGACTTAGGTAGGTACCTAAAATAGTACCTACTTACCTAATTTCGATATATCAACTTGCGAAACCTAGCAAGAAGCAGCCTACAAATAAGCATTGTTCCTTAGAATGTTTATTTTACTTTTACGCTGCAACAGAACCACGATATTACCCACTCTGATACCTGATTCGGCGGTAGTACCTACCGAGAGTGGAGTTTTTACCGAAGCTAGTTTCCCCTGTAATAAAACACGCGAAGTCACATGCATCTTATAGTCAGTCACTCATACAATTTGGTTCCTGTTCAGGCAAGGAGAAGCCCGACTTCTGGGCGGCGCTGGGGTCGCGGCGCGCGCAGCTGGTGGCGGCGCCGCTGCAGCAGGTGGCGCGCCCGCTGCCGCCGCGCCTCTTCTACGTGTCGCTCGGACCACACCCGCATTACTATTGTAAGTATACATAAGTGTTCCGTAATAATTTTAACTACCTACATAATATGTTTATTATTTACATTATTGAGAACAAATAGATCAACTTACCTACTGGTAAAATGTTATTACCGAAATACTTTTCGCTAAGTAGTAACATACCTACATAACGTGTCCGTGCAGGACCAATGCACGAGCAATCAATCACAGTGCCGTTGCCGGCCAGGCCTGTGTGTGTTCTATGATCGTCTATCAGACTGATAACTCTTACTTAATAAGAAATCTCTCTTGATTTTGCATTTTGTAGTGTGCCAATAAAGCATGAATCTATGTATGTTGTTCCAGTCGAGGAGATAGTGTCGTTCACGCAGTACGACCTGGCGCCCGAGATGGCGGGCGTGGTGGACGCGCACGGCGCCGTGTTCGTGTGGCTGGGCGCGCACGCACCGCCGCGCGCACGGGACGAGCCGCGCGCGCTCGCACTCGCCTACCTCGCGCAAGGTGAGTGAACCTACTGTAGTGTAGTAGGGTACTCGTGGGTGCTACATAGTAGATACACTTGGTGTATTAACTGAAACTCAACCGCAAAACGCAAATAATCATACGTCAGCCGCTGTCACTAATGCTGTTTTCTGATACGCTCTATGTTGAATCTGGATCGTGACTAAAAACATTTTATTCATACCTATGCAAGTTCGGAAGAATAGCATTTGATTAGGTACGGTACCTGTATTATTTATTTATTTATCGTATGGCATTTTTTTTCACGGTACCTGTAACACATATAAAACAAGTTTCTCCTTGCTGCAGACCCGGCGGGGCGCGACACGGAGACGCCGGTGCTGACCATCACGCAGGGCCGCGAGCCACCACACTTCACCGGCTTCTTCCCGCACTGGAAGCACACCATGTGGAAGGTACGACACCAAAATATATAGCAAATGGTTTAGTCATACATTACCGAGCAATTGATAAAAAAATATTACTATTGATCTAAACAAAAAAAATTAGTGGATATTAAATAGTCTTATAACAGAAGTTGACGACATTGTTGTGTGAAAGCGGCTAATAAGTGTAGGTACCTACCCAGAAAAGACTTTTCGGTTTCGACGATTCGAAAGACTCTGTAATCTTAGCACGGCAGCAAACATAATGTGCAGTATGATGTGATATCATGATATGCAATGTTACATTTTCCAGGGTCACAAAACGTTTGGGGCCATCGTGAACGCGCTAGAAGGCAAGGCGATAGTGCACAGCGGCAACAGCGCCGTGCAGAGCGGCAACACCGCCAACAGGTTCGACCAGTACGAGAAGTACCCGCTCAGCGTGCTGCGCGGGCCCAAGGAGCACCTGCCGCCTGATGTCGACCCTCTCATCAAGGAGGTGGGTAGTAGTATAGAGACAGGGAGGTAATGCCGCCAACCGACGAGAAATCATCTAGTGGCAATGGAAAGTGGTACCGCAGCGACACGTTACTACGATCTTCAATCGATCGGCGGAATCGGCGAAACGACTTGATTTTTACATGAGTCCACTGCGGCTGGTAAATCCTAACATGATTTTTAGGTTCCATCGCATATGCTCCAGTAGAGCATTGACAAAACAATATATAATTATATTTTAGCCGAGGTTGCAAGCAAATATACAAATTGAGAGCATCACAACTATCAAACGCTTCACTCTTTTAGAAATAAAGACTGATGTATCTTATATATATATATATATACATAAATCTCTATTTTAAATGAAAAAATATTCACCAACTATTATGTTGTATCTTATAAACTATATAGGTAATATACTTGCTTGATCTGCTCAAACTAATTTTGTTTGTTTTAATTCCAGCTGTACCTAACGCATGATGATTTCGTGGCGACCTTCGGAGTCCCCTACAATGAGTTCAAGTCCCTGCCAGGGTGGAAGCAGAAAGACATGAAGAAAGCAGTCGGTCTATTTTAAATTTTATGTTTTGAAGAAAGATCAGATAAATATTATATGATAGCAGATAATGGAAAGAGCTATTTGAGAAGTGTTTGTATATTGTAATAGGTATGCACAATTAGAAAAATTGCATAAAAGCTACGCTGGAGTTTGCCTGCTTTTCAGCATTTAGGTGTACTGGGATGCTTGGAAAGATTAGTTACTAAATAAGAATTCTTGTGTTTCGTGAAATTAATAACTATGAAATTATATCTTGTTAATAATGTGAGAATATATTTTAATAAATTAATGTTTGCCTAATTTATGTTTAAATCTAATTGAAGTTTAATTCGAGACAATATTAACTTATTTACCTTCGGAATCACGTGTTAATTATTTTTAAAATAAAACAATGTGTGTCATTTTATGTGTTTATTTTTTCACAAATGTAGCCCTTATTAGCTAGGCGTTATTTTAATGATAAAATCAATTACTTTATACAATATACATTTTACTTATAAAACTCAATAAAATATTGGTTTATTTGAATGATATATGTACAATAAAAATCACTATCAATACATATAATATGCCTACTTGATATGAGGGCCGAGGCCAAGGCACGCGCGGGGGCGGGCGCCGCCCTTCATCAACACCACCCTACTCATTACAACTACATAATAATATAACAAAATATTAATTTTAGCTTAGTAATAAAACTGTTAAACGGTATGAAAATATGAATTAGCGTGAAGCTACTTGAGACATCTGATTCAGAATGAGAAGCTAGCTAAGTTAGGAACTTCTAAATATAGCGAGTTAAATAAAACATACAATACGAGATGCGATTAATAATTAATAAATACTTTACATAATCATTTTACATTGATTCATAATCGTTACGGACAATTTGGGAGTATTTCTGATCGTTCATTCGGGAAAAATACTCCCGAAAAATGTCAGTCTATAAAAATCAGGTTTATAAAAATTATGCACAATCGATAACAATGTTATGTTCATATAACATATTCACATCTGTGATAATGATAACTGGACAGAAACAACAACATCGCAGATCCCATGTCGCGAGCGTCTCATTGATCGAGTTATTTCAAAAATTTCTTTGGTAAATAACCATATCCAAACGTATGAAATGTATAAAAATAACTACGACACATTATGGAATGAAAATAAAAATGCAATAGCTGCCTAATAAAATATAAAAATGCAATCAAAAAATAATTAGTACAAACTACAATGACGTTAATGATCGAACACTTAAGTACGTTAATTTAAAATTCGTTTTTCAGTTCGCGAATGAATTAGAGATTGTTTCGAACTTACATCTAACAAAGCGAATAGAGCTCGGCGCGTGCGGCGGCGACTGCCCGACCTGGCTATACTAATTTACTTTGCTTGCAGGTAAAATATAACATCAACACTTAATTTTTGTGATAATATCGCGATGCAACGATGTGAATCGAAAAAATCCGTTGAAAATGCCGAATAAGCAAAATATTATCCTTACTTCCGTATATTACCATTGTGGCCGCTAGAGGTCGCGTCCGCTGCACACGCCGAGCGTTACTATTGAAGCGCAGTGAGCCCGAGTCGATATAAAAACTAACATAAACAAAACTCAACATAGCTTTAATTGGAGGAATGTAAACAATGTTTTTAAATGTATATAAACAGCGTTCAAATATTTAACAAGAATCGCGAGTAACAAGTCGGAGGCCCGGGGCCGTACCACATCCATACACATGGCTTTTATAAAGAGCGACGAAAATCATGCCATTACTTTCTCACTAAGCAGCTGAGGTTAATGGAACGATAACGAAGGAATACTCTTTACCGCTCTTTATAACAATAACGTTTAATTAATCATGTTTCAAGTGTCTTTTCTACAATACTATGTACATTAGTGTATAGAGGTGGTGGTACAGGCCCGGCTTGGTAGCACCACGGGTGTTCGCTCGCGCGCCCACTATCACAGTCGCGTCACTCGACCGACACCGCACCTTGTACTATCTACTCGTACATATACATGAAGGTACGTCGCTTGTACGCGCCGCGAGCATACGAGCGGGTCTGGGAAGCACTCTCATACATGACTGAAGGATTATATTTAATAGGCCATACTTGACAACTGCTATTTTAGCATATTTCACGTAAAATTTGAGAAAAATATAGCAAAATAGGTAGAGTCAAATAAGACCTATTACAAATAGCCCTGATATAATAAAGTTTCATGGTCAAAACGCTAATACAATCCAGAAACTAAACAGATTAGATTGTACAATTTTAGGCATCAGAGAGACACTTTAGTCAAGTATGAGAAAGTGCTATCAACATTTTTTTACTTCGAGTAGCATTGTGAACTCTACCGATACAAATCTTTGTACTTTTAAATCACTATAAAGATTTATTGTACATATTTATAATACACCGTTTGACTCTATTAATTACGATTTAATAACAATAGCGCATACGTCGACTTCTTCGACATAAACAGAATCGTGTGTTACAAAAGGTGCGAGTTTTTAGATTTCAAACTTGGTTTGATTTATAAAAGTGGCTCACAGATCTCAAGCGTTTATCGTAAATAACGTAACGATGATTAACAATTCACTGTACAATAAATGACAACAATTATTGCCGAGACACTGAAAGTTAATTGATTTAATTAGGTACACACGTGTACAGTTACATTTGTACACAATTATAGGTGATTGTACACTTAATACACGCGAGGTGTGAAATGATGCATGGAGCTCTAATTATTAGGTGCACCTGTACTGAATAAGGCATCACTTGACAGGTTGCGTCGAGGTCACATAAACCTATAAGCTCTTTAGACAATTCCATAATTATTCTACAAATTGATCGCAAGTACGGGAAGCCCTTGAGAGTCTTTTTTTAAGTAACAAGGTTGAATCATTTGAGCAATTGTTGGAAAGAGTTCTACTACAAAATAACACACTTATGGCACTGTTTATTCGTTAGTTTGCACGTGATTCAGTGGAAATGTGTGAGGTGTATATTAGTGGCTATAGGATGAGATTACAACGTATCTATGTAAAAATACTATCAATTCCTGAACTTACCAACATCTTACACCGCCAGATCTCTCTTAATATGGTTAAATTATTATTAGTGCAAATTGTGTGTATAACAGTGTGTTAGGTATTGGTCTAAATAATCGAGACAGAGGTGCAATAAATGCTGCACTTACTGCAGGTTATATAACGGGGTAATCACACGATATTCGATGCTAAATGATACTATAAATATAAAATATCACCACAAGCAGGTTAGCGACCGGAGCGGGCTCCATATCTCCTTACTTCGTTCCCACACTATCACAACATAAAAAAAACTACGTTAAATTTGGGTTAATAATTACTAGCGTTATGATCCGTGGCACAGCTGTGTGTACAATTAGGCCTACCTGCCTACTACACGCGTGACATAGGCGAGTGTCTTACGCTTGTAACTCCACGTTACTTTCACTCACTTTAGGCACAAAACATCACATTATTATTGCGTATTGTATTACTTTCAATCCGATGTTGATTCGAATTATACGCGAATAAATATTTTAATATCAACGCAAACCAAGCATTATAAGGAACCGATCCCCAACAAGATTAGCTAATGTTAATGTCCCGAGTCCACCGGCGCTGTCTTACTAGTCAGTGAGGTGGCTCGCGGCCACCCTAGCACCCATACTACTACACAATGAGAGTACAAACCGATGACCCTTCCTAGAACGCTAATCACGTAAATATATCTCGTCAAATAATATCTTACAAACAAGTAGTCAATTCCCTCGCGAAAACGTGTGTAACTATTTTAATTGGTGAAACTCTACTCCCATAAGTACAAATGTTTTTTTTAGAGAAGCCGTGTCGTCGGTTCTCACTTCGACAGAATTTCGGACAAAACACGCTAAAATTACGTCACGACTAGCTAATTTATACAACCGAAATGGGTACAAAACGGTAAATAGATTCAGGGTTATGTTTTTGTCGCTCGATCGTGCGACAGACCGTGCGACTCCACCTCGTGCAGCTCACTGTCGCGGCAGGGATGCGTTGGCGGGGAGCGTGGAGCTCCGATGGGACGCGTTCATGTACGCAGGCTTCAGGTTCGACCGCATCGAGTCTCTGCAAATAGGTAATTATAAACATGAAATACAGGTCATTTCATGTTTTACTGCAGTATTGAAGTACTGTACTGTACGTATCTATGGGAACAGTTACAGAAGATTACATGAATCCTCCCTCGATTATTCAGTCATTGAGGTCGGCTACTCGGCACTCTAGCTAATCTTCAGTGGCGCTCGTTGTATGAACTCTCGGATGTTAGCGCCAGTTTATTTCCGGATGCTGACTGCCTGGTTGACTGTAGTTGCGTGGAACAGACTCGTAATTTTCGATGCTATATATACCTGGGGCGCGCCGCCCGCCAGCAGCAGCAGCTCATAATGTTGCATGCTATACCTGGGAGACAGCTTGGTGTGGTCGTGCGTGTGGTGCGCCGCGCGGTACCCGTAGCGCTGCACGCGCCGCTTCAGGCGCGTCACCCAGCGCCGCAGCTCAGGCGCGCCGCCCGCCAGCAGCAGCAGCTCGTAATGTTGCATGCTATACCTGGGAGACAGCTTGGTGTGGTCGTGCGTGTGGTGCGCGGCGCAGTACCCGTAGCGCTGCACGCGCCGCGCCAGGCGCGCCACCCAGCGCCGCTGCTCGGGCGTGCCGCCCGCCAGCAGCAGTAGCTCGTAATGTTGCATGCTATACCTGGGAGACAGCTTGGTGTGGTCGTGCGTGTGGTGCGCCGCGCGGTACCCGTAGCGCTGCACGCGCCGCGCCAGGCGCGCCACCCAGCGCCGCTGCTCGGGCGCGCCGCCCGCCAGCAGCAGCAGCTCGCGCGCTCGGTCCGCGTGCAGCTTGCAAGCCGCCACGCCCTCTCCCTCCGACACGTGCTCCGCGTGGATCTTCATGCGACACCCTGCATATGACACATTCCAATTTTAAAATACTTCTAGGAAATCATTTATAGTGCATGCTACATCGTGATATCATCTCTCTCTGGGTTTTGTCGTTGTTTTGTCTTGTAGGGTTTTTTTTCAAAGTCAAAGCATTATTCACGAAAGTTATCCTGAAAAGTGTTGCGTTAGTGACCAGTATGAATGTATTGCGTGTATACGTACGTCTGCACTCGTATGCGTGCGGCGGGCGGAACATGTGCCACAGCGGGCGCGTGCACACCTCGCACGCCGTGGGGATGTGGTACGTGATGCTCACTAGGTCGTGCCCCTTGTGCTGCACCGTGTTGCCTGCCACCAATACACGGGGGTTACAACATGAGAGGATAACGATAAAAAAGCATATTAAGAAGATTGGGAATCGAATGTAGTCAGGTGTTCAGTTCTTTGTAGTTTGTATCTGTATAGAAATTAATAGAAATGACGAAATCAAGCATCGTAATACCTTGGTTTTACAGACAGACAGATATGTTTGGGTCTTTTAGAAACCTAAGCTTGAAGCTTAATTTGTCTTTTCTGCATAAAATATTACACCGCACGTTATCCATGGCATCACGTCTGCGTTGTCTCGTTGCCATGCGTAACTGACTGAGCAGGGCAAATACACCTCCCTTCTTGGCCAAGCTCAAAGCCGTGGCTGCTTGTGTCCATCGATTGCAAATGCAGTTTAGTAGTAGTGCACAGTACCCGTGTGGTCGGTCCCGTCCTGCGGTGCGTCGGTCTCCCCGGGGCGGCGCGCCTCGCCCTCGCCCGCGTACAGCAGCTGGAAGATGCGCGGGATGTCCTTGGCGTCCGCGCGGATCACGTCGCCCTGCGTCACTGAGCGCACGTGGAACACCTTGCTGCAACACAATGTGGAATTCGGTTAGGTAAATATAAGAATCTTAATAGCACCCATTTTGCCCGATGCTAAGCAAAGCAATAATAGTGATAGATGAAGGTTACCCGCGATGCGCGCGTTTAAACCTGTTCATTCTTGTTTTATTGATCGCTAGATTGTAGATAGCGGATATTAGGGAGCTGGGTAGGTTAGTATTAAGTTATATAAATGCTTATTATATTATATGACGTACCTATTGTAGCGCAATGTTATAAGGTAAATAAATATCTTTGAATCTTTAGAAAATTCCGCAACTGTACTTGACTGCTGTAATGTTGGAGGATGTTGTGGCGAACTCAGCAAAAATGTCTTAGGTATGCAAAGTTGGCTGGTTTCACTAAAATTCATCTGTAGTGAAGTATTGTTATAGAAGTTCCAAAAAATGTTGGATGTGTGCTAAACTAGTCCACTAACCTCAGATCCAGTATCATGACGGGGTCCGTGGTATTCTGCTTGTCCTGCTCGGTGTTGTAGAAGATGATCTTCTTGGAGGAGACCACCACGTACTGCCGCTTCCAGCCGTGGCGGCGGATGTTCTGCTTGAGCGGCACGGACAGCCAGCCCTCCAGCGTCTGCTCCGTCTCGCCGTCCTCTGCGTCGGCGGACGACTGCGACGCCGTCTCGCTGGTCAGCGCCGCCAGCTTCTCCTTCAGCTGCTCGATCTCAGCGTCTTTGCTGTCCACCTGGGATGCATACAGAGATTACATTATAGCATTATTGGGGTTTTATTAGAAAAAAGAGACTAAACTTAAAAATACGTAAAATCCCACATAACCCGTTCAGTGGTTGGGTATCTTCTCTACTGTCTATTACTTATCTTGCTGAGGATTTTCCCCTCGCAAAAAGTACTTCCAGAACTAGCCTTTTCATCTTTTTGAATGTGGAGGAAACTTGTCCTTCTCGCGCGTCAGCTACACAACACTTGCAACTAGACTTGTATCTGGGTACCTCCATGGCGAGCCTCATGCGGGTGCTCTGCTCGTCCACCAGCTGCTGCTGCGCGTCCTGCAGGTCCCGCTGCAGCTTCACCACGTGCTGGTCGAACTTGTCCTTCTCGCGCGTCAGCTCCTGCTGCAGCTTGCGGTAGTCCTTGTCCTTGCGCACCGACATCTTGCTCTTGTTCTTCGTGTTGGCCGGGTTCATGTCCTTTCTGCAAATACAAATTAGATTGCATGTGAAAAATGATATCTACTTCCGGATATAAATGGATCACGAATGAAGAGTTATGAGAACCACGAGAACCATATTTTTGTATTTGTACTTACATTAAAGTTATCGTTAATCGTCAGGCGTCGGTTTCTGTGTTACTTTATTTAAAAGTACATAATAACACGCTGTATAATAATGCTTTATCTGCGACGAAAAGTGTGGTTAAGCGAAATCTACAAACGCGTGTTTGCTAAGTACAAAGTATAACTGAAACTGAATTTAAGAACAGAATTGTTGATATTGGCAATACTGGAACCACCTTTAACTGGTTTTGGGTAAACTGCCAGTAATCTTGTGAAGTTTGCGTTTGTGTGTAGATCAAATGAAAATAACAAAGTAGTGACCTGTTCATGATCTCTGCCAGCTTGTTGACGGCCTGCTGCTTGAGCATGATCTCCGAGTTGAGCTTCTTGTTGAGCCGGTCCACGTCCTCCTGCAGCCGCTGCAGCGCCGCCACGCGCTCCGCCAGCGCCGAGCCGCTGCGGCGCAGCTCGTCCACTTCCTGGCAAACGAGTAAACAAATCATTAGTGAAAATAATAATAATGTCTGTGTGTACTGAAATATTTTTTGATTTATTCATTAGTCGACTGTGATTTTTACAAATTCGAGATAAAAGATGCTGCAACGAATTTTAAGTTAATAAAGACCTGCCTGTGGCTCATGTATTTGGGATGGGAAGAATTATGTTTGCCAAGTCCACAATGATCATCATCACAGATATGGAGTTCCTTTAAATTGTTTTGCTGTTCCTGATATATTTTCTGTGTATTGTGTTGTGTGCCTAATAATTAAATAAACTTCCGATTCACTGAAATGTTCCCTTCTAATTGGTATACAGCAGAGCTGGCTCTGCAGTCTCTTGACTAGAACCAACTATTTGTCATTTGCACAGAACGCCAGTCATTATACAGGATTGAACATGGCTATACAAAGACAAGAAATATGTATTATTATTTGGTTGTAATAACCGGCTAGCACTTACGTCAATAATTATGTCGAAAATTAGACAAGCAGTCTGGACGAGGCGGCCAACCGGGACGCGCGTGCTGACTCGTCCTTCTGATGATGGAAACCTCCGTTTTCCGAAACTTGTCGAGCTAATTTTCGACATAATTATTGCAACTAAATTTAATCATGCCTTACGGTAACTATAATACATTGGTATTTTTATTGGAATGCCCCCTACCTTCCGCTGCAGGTCGATGGTGGCGCGCGACTCGTGGTCGCGGTCGCGCAGGCCCTGCAGCATGGCGTCGCGCGCGGCCAGCTCGGCGCGGTGCGCGGCGCCTGCGTCGCGCATCTCTAGCTCCTTCATCGTCTTCTCCTTCTCCAGCTCGCCCACCGTCTCCTCTGCTATCGACCTGATAAGATGGAGACACGTTGTTAGTTTTCGTGTACCAGCATATTTGTTTCTGTTTACAGCAGGGCAAGCACGGCTCAAGAACTTATAGTCTTTCCACCATTTTATCCACCTGTCACCATACACCAAGTGGTTAAAAATGATGGAAAGACTATTAGTCCCCATGCCGTGCTTGCCCTGCAGGACTATCTAAGGTAAAGTCATAATATTATAGAAGCTGTAAACTTAGGTAGATAAATCTTATTGGTGAATTTAAAGCTTTAATTTTCAACCAAGTAGACTAAAATCTCGCTTCATAACTTTGTGTCTTCACACTTATAACAGTGAATCAGTATGGCTTTGCAGAGTTCCTGTCCGTTCCTTGATGTTGTTGTTTTACATGACAGAACTGTTAACATAAACAAAATCAAAAAGTACGTAGCTTCTAGGTATCTACTCAAAGACTTCAGGTACTCTATATTTGTCCCACCTAGCGATAGGCTCGGAATCTGCTCTAGCAATAGCAAGCTGCAGCTGGTGCAGCAGTCCAGCTCGCTCCTGTTCCAAGCCCCTGGCAGACCGGGTTCTTTCCTCTATCTGCAGTCGTAACTTGCCGACTTTGTCAACTATTTAGGTTCGATTCCCACATAACACAAGTAATTATGAATATTAAAATTTGTAATTGTGTTAAGTATGGCCGTTTATATGTATAATAAGTATGTATTTACAAAAGAAAAGTATATGAGATAATAGAAAAGATATAAGATGTATTATATCCGTTATCTAGTACCCATGATACAAGCGTAAGCTTAGTATGGGGCTAGTTAGCGCTGTGTGATATGTCCTGTAGCATTTATTTATTTTCCTTGAATAGTGTTTTTTTAACTCGAACGGGTTTGCACTTGGCCATAGTTTACCTGATAGCAAGCAAAGGCTATGGGCCTAAGATGGAGCGTGCTTACCGTATGAGAATGAGAACTAAATTATTACAAGAATTCTGTATGAGACTCACCTAGCGATAGCCTCGGAGTCTGCCCTGGCGATGGCTAGCTGCAGCTGGTGCAGCAGTCCCGCGCGCTCCTGCTCCAGGTCCCGGGCGGCGCGCGCTCCCTCCTCCATCTGCTGCCGCAGCTCGCTGGCCTGCGCGCGGTACACGTGCCCGTAGTGCTGCTCGCTCTCGAGCTGGGACCGCAGCTCCTCGCACTGTAACGGAAAAATGCTCTCTAACACATGGATATAAGATTCATTTTACTATGGCCAGGCAGATAAAAATGTAGGGCTTTTACTACACATTGAACGTTTAGAAATACTTAGTTGCCTCACAGGCAAATGTGCACTAACTTTAGGCAGCTTACCATCAAGTCAGATGTGGTCAAGCAAGTTTATATTGCATTAAAAAACCAGGTAAGTTATTAACATGACGATGAAAACACATTAAGTGTTAGGATTGTTATTTTTTTCGTTTTTCCCTGTGGTCAAATATGCATACAAACTGTGTAATTGAAAATTCGTGTGCATGATGACTAATTGTGAAGATTTGTCTGATCTGTACAGGTCTTTAGGTACAATTATTGCACTATAAAAAATAATAAGGTATTTTATATGTTTATTTTAATACAATATTACATAAGAACAATGGACAAAGTAAAATAGGTAGACTACATTTTAGAACATGAAATAATTCAAACAATTTGCGCGCCTTTTTAGAAGTCCAGTACAGTATTCATAGCCTGAGAACTATCAAACCAAAAACAACCACATTCCGCCAATCGTTTTCAGATCCTACAGCGACCATTCAGTCCGCTATTATTGTCACGATATTCTAGTGCTACGGTGACGTCTAAATATTTCACACGCCATAGAATCAGTGCGCATCTTTCCAGGAAATCTGCGCCGCCTACACGCGACAATAAAAATCGTAAATATATTGTAAAGTGCGATTTTATTCTGCGGCCACATTAGCGCCACTTGAAGAAGAGACCAGGAAATTGTCGCCAGTACAATATCGCATTCCTTGCACCGACATAGTGTAATAATGGACTATTCTATTCTAAGCGCTCCATTTTGAAGGCGCACGGAGTACTCTCACTATGAAAAAACCTTGTGTACATGACACTCGTGCTTCACTTCCAAGTCTACTGTGTATCTTCCGATCGCATACTCGGTACTTAGTCTATAACTCTACCATTCAAGACTGAAATCGGATTTTCTGGCCAGTTCTGAGACCTCCAAAAAATAGTTAAAATCGCCATCAACGGGCAGGACATACCAAATTATCATCACCAGTATGCGTCATTTTAATTTTATCCTATGGCTCTAATTTCATTTCATTTATTTATTTCTTCATTTAGGTAAAAACTAAACTTAGTTTTGTACACTTATGAATGTCAACCAAATCTAATACATAATAAATGTTGCCAGAGGCATACTATAAAAATAATTCCATTAACTTTAATTAAATTGTGTAGTTGTATTATTTTTGAGAGTTGCATGAATAAAGCTTGTCTAATATTGTACAGTGTCGATGATTCCTTGTATATTAATGGGTGTCTAGTTCATTACGGGAGTGTTTTATTGGCGCGACTCTATGGCCAAGGCCCGGTGCGATGCCACTGCTTTAATAAATGTATACAGTACCGTCCGTATCCTAATTGCATTGTAATAGAAATATTCATAGAGCGAATGATTTAAAATATAATAAAGAAGTGGTGTTCTTATTCAACATAATGTCACCTGTGAACTGTTGTACACCGTCGCTGAATCTTTAAGTGTTTTTTGGTTTCTGAGTATTTACTATACAACAGTATATAATATGAAACTGAGGCTGGGTTGGTGTCCCTTAAAAACTACATTAAACTAAAAATCTTTATTTCATTTATTTGTTTATCAGATACATATGTACTCGTAAATAATGCAGTACTTGGGACTTTCGTTTGTATTAATAATCATTAAGCAATTACATTACATCAATTATAATTATTAATTCCATTGGAACTTTCAAATAAAAATTGAAGATATTATATCTTTCGAGGAAGAACTTTGACGTCCACCATGATGAATGTGTAAAACGCCTATGGATGATTGTGCGGTGGTAACGATGCCAGGATTTAAAAAACTAAAAAGAGATTTTAAGTCTATATTTGATTCAATTTCAAGCAAAAGTGTTCAGGAAATGTAATTTACATATATAATTAGACAATATGTTTTCCTTTCAATTCTATTTCTCATAATTCCCTTTCACATTACTGACACAAGGAAATAATAATTAATTGTTATAACAAAGACAAGAGTTGCGCTGATGGTACTTTACATCATTGATATTACGATGAGTATTCATTCAACTTTATCACTGACATAATAGGCATACACCGCTACTTTGTTTGCATGAGGAAGATATTGTTATGAAACAAAGCAAATAACATTCAATTTATTATCCTACTATATTATGGTAATACGGCTATATCTATAATAGTTATGAGCAAATCAGAACACTAATAGTAAGCTACATTTATAATGGTGAGTTACTTTGAAAGTTTGGTACCATATCATCGTGTGTTTCTCTAGCCACATATCAGCTATTACTTTATCAGAGCCCTAAAATATTACGACAAACATATCTGCTGCAACAATGAACCAACTATGCTAAGTTGTAAATTAACGTTCATACTTCATTTATCAGCTAATAAATAGGACTCGCTCAGATACGTACAGGTCCCATTACTTCCGAGAATATTTACCAGGCATTGACAAGGCATCTGTGTACACTTTTGTAGGAAAGAATAAAGAATGTTTGTATGTATGTACCTACAACTAAGCAGTCGCTTACACTCGGAGCCATAAAACTAGGATTATATCGTCAGCGATGGTATCGACGCGATATTCGTGATGTTACGCGGTCACTTATGAACTCATAGTCGGTGATTAGCCCGCTTATGTAATCAATAAAAGTGTATAAAATCCAAAGATCGTTATATCCAGTTTTTTTAATCCTTATTAGCATAGGCACGCTGTTTCAAACAATAACCCGTTGAAATGTTTTATTGTGTATTTGTACACAGTAAGATAATCCTATCTATAAAAGGAATCTCAAAGTTTGTGTCATAAATATCAAGGTCAGCAATGAATACTTTTTCATAGTCGGTGTTCGCGGGACGGCGCGTGGATGCAATATACCTACGTAATGTATTTGCCGAGTGCCATCTAGATACCTACCTGCCGCTGCCATGCTACTAGCTACCACGCCATGCCTTGCCTTGCCTTGCCAGCCGAACCTTACGTGAATTTAATTTATGTACGCGCCGACTGTGACCAACTGTGTTGTTACAATTTGTTAATACATTACTCATCTTCATATTTTCCCTAAAACTACAGTTTTAAATAGTCTGCGGTATTTCTCAAAGTTAGTTAATACGCTAGATTCAATGGAAATCCGGGAGCGTACGTGATGGAGCGAGATTTTCCTTGAAATCATATGAGTACATTTTCTATTAATTGATGTCACATCGTGTTGCCGGGAAGCATAGGCAGGGACACTGAGGCTGTATTGTTTATTTATTTTGGTGGCAGCGCGCGCCGCGGAGGTATGCCGCGTATAAGGCAAATGTTGCCGTGAATGTGTGCATGTTTGTCGACAGTGACTCACTGTGGCGTAATGGAGGACAGTCTATTTCGGCGCGATGAGATTATGATTAATTTACAAGAAACAGTTGGACAAATTGTTAAAGTAATACCGAGCCGTATGTTACATGTTTGTTATAGAGATAAGATATAACGGTAGGATGTGCTGACTGCGGCTTCTTCATTGAGCCGATAACGCCACGCAATACTTTCTAGATAACGTTCACGATAGCGCTTCTTGTTTTTGTTTTTTGTCTACATAGGCGAGTTCGGAGCGTCTAGCCGAGTAATTAATGAATTAACAGATTTAATGCGAGGGAGGGGCTATCGAAGATTGCGAGTGGACGGAATAAGTTAGTAAACATGAGGTCAGCGCAGGCGCGCAATGAATGACGGTGCGATGACTCCATGTGTGAGAACATAGCGCAGTAGCAGCAGGCAGGCTGCGGGCTGCGACGTAGGCGCGAGGCAGCGCCGCGTCACACGGAACGGTACCCGCGCCGTGAAAATTCATGTAAACACCGCCCGGCCTGACCCACTTAGGACATTGGATCATTTTATACAAAACAATTTACGAGTACTTTGAAAGGTTGAAAAACAAGTGTATTGTCTATGGGGACGCCTCAAGAACGTTGCGACGGTACATTCTATTACTCAGCTGGCGTATACAATTGAAATGATTAAAAGAATATGATATAGATATATGTTGTATTTCAGGGTTCGATTTCTGCGTCACATATCATTTAATGATGAATTTGCATTTCTTGTATATCGATTCTCGATATACTCATTACAAGAGTTTTAAGGAATATATACTGTCTATATATATTTTATATGTACCTAAATCTTTTATTACAAAAATTTCTCTATTTCACCACCATCCAATTACGGGGTAGATATGAGTCCCGTGTCGGTATATGTAGTGTAAACGAGTATTCATCCAGTAGGTAAAGTGCGTGTGCATGGTAAATGTAGTACTGACCCGGTTGAGATGCATGTCCCGCTCGGCGGCGGCGGCGGCCAGCTTCTCGGACACGTCCTGCAGCGCGGCGCGCGCCGCCAGCAAGTCCCGCGCGCGCGCGTCTCGCTCGGCCGCCGCGCCGCGCGCCGCCGCCTCGGCCGCCGCCGTGTCGCCCGCCGCCGCCGCGCGCGCCGCGCGCTCCTGCTCCAGCGCCGCCGCCAGCCCGATCACCTGCGACACAGATACGCGTTACACACAGCACGCGTGGGGTCGCGTCGTCGCGCACGTTCCTCTATTTACCTTTTCGCTCTCCTGCCGGTGCTCGCCCTCCAACTTCTGCAGACGTTGCTGCATCTGGCGGTAGTCGACGCTCAACATCGACATCTGGCGGTCCTTCTCCTGCAGCCCTGACTCCGAGCGCTGGCGCGAAGACTTCTCCTCGTTCAACTTGTTCTGTAGCGCTGTGGTCAGAAGGAACAGTCAGATGCGGTGCGGCGGGCGCCAGTCCGTACATCGAACACGACTACGTGAACCCGAAAAAGGGTATGAATATGGTGCCGAAGGCGAAAATTACAGGATGCTAGGAAGATGAGTTACTACGACACACGACGATAATGAATGCGTAAAGATTAGCCAAATGAACAATACCTTTGAATATCTTTTCCAACGCCCCTGAAGCATGCAAAAAGTGAAGGTTTCGAAATGTATTCTCACCGAGAGACTTCACAGAAAGATTAGCAAAGGTCAGCGAGTGGACGTTAGCGAGTTTTATCGGACAGACGAGCGGGTCAACACACTCACCCTTGACGAGCTCAAGGTTGGCCTCCTGGTTGGAGAGCAGCTGCGAGCGCTGCGTGTCCTGGTGCGCGCGCAGCTCCTGCTGGTACAGGTGCTGGGCGGCGCGCAGCTCGTGCGCCAGCCCCGCGCACTCCTTCTCCAGCGCCGCCACGCGCTCCGTGAGCTGGCGGTTGTCGGCCATGATCTGCGCCAGGCGCGCCGACGAGCGCTCCAGCTCCGTGTGCGCGGCGTTGAGGCGCGCCGTGGCCTCGGCCACTGCGGCGTCGGAGCGCTGCTTTGCAGCTTTGATGGCGCCCACCTCGTCGGCCAGAGCAGCGCGCTCGCGCTCCAGCGCGTCCCGCTGCGCGCGCAGGCCTGCCAGCGTGCCGTCGCTGACGGCGGCCGCGGCAGCCTGCGCCGCAGACAGCTCGGCCGCCTGCTTGCGCGATTTGGCAGCCGCATCCGCTTCCGCTTTCAGCTTCTCGCGCAGTTCTGACACCTGTTTCTCGAGCGCGTTGAACTTCTCGTTGTAGTTCTGCAGGTGCATACTTTCCTTGGATCGTTTGCTTTGTTCCTCTTCGAGCCGTCGTTTGGCTTCCATGTAGTTGAGCTCTGCCTTCTTTCTCGTTTCACATTCGATTTCGGCCTTCCGCTGTATCTCACGCAGGTCGTGCCGGAGCAAGGCGATCTCCTTGTCGGTGTCGGCTATGACCTTCTTGTTCCTGGAGTCTCTCTGCGCGAGCTCCTCTAGTTGCGCACAGAGCGCTACCTGTGCGTCCTCCAGTTTCCGTTTACCGTCGCGTTCTCGTTCCAGCAGTTTTTCCAACTGCAGGATAGCTTCCGAGCCGACGTTGTTTATATGGTTATTGGGAATCGTGTCCACTACGTCGGTATCTTTTCCTAACCGACCGCACAACTGATAGTCGCCATTGTAAGTGAAACCGACGAAAGGCAAATGATTGCCGACGAAAGCTTTAGGCACAGGAAACGATTCATCTAAAGCATCCGATTTTTCAATGTCGTCGAAGTTGCTGGTGTCGTCGTCTCCGGACAGCTCGGGCACCACCGGGGGCACAGAGTCACGAAGATTATCGAAACTCCATTGATCGTTGATGAAAAACGGATGCTGTTTGATCTCCTCGACACTGGTTCGACCCAATCTCTTAGTTCTATCTGTGAGCAATCCGCGAATGAACATTTTGGCTTCTTTAGAAATCTCTGCGTCGTCGGGGAATTGTAGAGAATTTCTATGATCCATAATTTTCCCGTATGTGCCGACTAAGCTGTCCGCGTAGAAAGGCGGATCGCCGACCAACATCTCGTAGAGAAATATCCCGACCGCCCACCAGTCGCACTCGCGGCCGTACACTCCCTCGCCGTTCTGCGACTGCAGCACCTCAGGCGAGATGTAGTCGGGCGTGCCGACGGCGTTACTGGCGCGCACGAGCCCGTCGGGGCCCATCCTCATGCAGGTGCCGAAGTCGGCCAGCTTCAGGTGGCCGTGCTTGTCGATGAGCATGTTGTCTGGCTTCACGTCTCTGTGCACGAAGCCCATGCCGTGAATCACGTCTAATGCTAATACTATTTCCATTGTGTAGAACTTGGCCCATTTTTCAGGTATATCATAGTTGGACATGAGGCTGACGAGGTCTCCGCCGGGCATGTAGTCCATCACCATGTACAGATACTTGTGGTCTTGGAAGGCGAAGTGCAGTTTGAGGATCCACTCCGAGTTGGCGTGTGCCATGATGTGGCGCTCCTCCCAGAAGAAGGTGGAGTCGGAGCGCTTGATCATCTCGACCTTGCTTAGCAGCTTCATAGCATATACATGGCGTGTGGACTTGTGCCTGACTAGTTGCACTTCACCAAATGCTCCACGTCCTATCACTTTAATCAGGTCAAAATCTGCTGCCTTCATGCGAAGATCTACTATGTCTGATGCAAACTGTTCATCTATAACAATAGACAAAACATAATAATTAATCACTAATGTAATATTATAAAAATAATAATATTATGTGACTTATTAAGTAATGCCTTAAAAATAAATGTCTGAAAATAATTTTGATTAACCTTTCAGTGCTTGTAATGTTCAATTAATTATATCATTATGCCAAGTTGCATATTATAATATAGTCAACACCAAATTAGGTAGATTAGGAGGCACCTAAATATTAGGAAAATGGCTAAGAGGAAAAACAACCTAATAAGTAAATAATAGGGCTCTACCTAGTGATTACTTTGAGCTACATCATTAAAATATATACTTAATGTAAGTAAATAATTTTCTAGAAACTACATTTTCTCTCAATACTAAGCAACAAATAGAGATCTGGATTTGATTTTTCAGTCCTGCAAGTTAAAATTAGTGTAAGTAAGTATCTGTACAATCAGTGTCACTCAAGCCAAGTTTTAATTTTCTTTTTATTCTAACTTCTGGTTGTATGTGCAAGTACTTACATATATCTTTATCTAAACTAATATTATAAAGCTGAAGAGTTTGTTTGTGTGAACGTACTAATCTCAGGAACTACTGGTGTGAATTGAACAAAATGTTTTTGTGTTGAATAGACCATTTATCGAGGAAGGCTATATAACATCACGCTGCAACTAATGGGAGTGAAGAAACAATGGAAAAACGGGAAAAAATATTCATCTTTGAGGGCTTCCATTGCATGTGCTGCGAAAACGGTTCAAGATATCAAAAAAAATATGTATGAAAGAATGAATGCCCAAAATAACTATTTCACACGGACAAAGTCGCAGGCACAGCTAGTTTAATATAATCTTGCCTATTGAGTTGAGTTGTTCAGTTGAAATGATTTGTTTCTATAATATTTCATAGGTTAGCTGATGTTTTAAGTCTGACTTTTACTCAACTTTTCTTATTTAATATATATATCTTTTAGAAATATTTTATTATTAAAGTTATGTGAAACTGATTGCTCAGCCAGCAGGCAAGTCAGCAGCTAAATAGACCTAACTTCGAGCTTATCCCATGTTCACCTAGTTTGAATACATGTGTGGAAAGTTAAATAAATATAAGCAGAGATAGATGCACAAAAAAATACTTAACAAGACTAGAAGGGCACATAACCAACATCTATGGCATGGAACCTAGGTGAGACATCTGTATTTGACATACATAGCTGTATACAATTTATTGTCATATGTTCATAATAGGTATCTCATGAAAGATTGCCATTGACTATGCTAGTTGGTACTTGAACTTACCAACAAGAAGACATGATGAAATAAGTAAATTATATTTGATACTGATTACAATTAATAAAACATTGTAGGTGTAACAAAAGAGTACTTACTATATTTTAAAGTACATACATACTTATAATATAATTTCTACAAAAACATGTTTTATGTACTCCCATAACAACATGTTTTTTTTGCCAGATATACATATATAATTAGCTCTGTATTCAAATTGTAAAAGGGAAATAGTTTTGATGGTTTAAATGATTCTCCTTAGGTAGTATTTGGATTTGATAACCATTTTCCAAAAAATTAAGTAGGTAGTTTCCAACAACTCAAAATATCTAGGTGCTACTTCTATGTTTATGTATTACCTATTCAACAATGCATATAGAATGCAGCTCTAAGTGTTTTAAAGTCATAGTAGATAACACTCTGATAACAAACAATATGATAAAATGTTGTGTAAACAAAATAGTTGGGTGAGTGTTTTGTATGTTTTGCAAGTAGCAGAGTTTGTGATAATCAGAGGGATTGAGGATCAGGAGCGCCTGGTAGTGGGCGCGCGCGGAAGTACTCACATCTGGAGGTGTACGCATCGACGTTCTTCATACGGCGAATGGCGGGGTGGTCGCAGTCCGACACCAGCGCCGTCACGGTGTCTAACAAGCAGTCCACGTTGCCGGTGGAGCGCGGGTCGCACAGGCGCTCCTCCAGCGCGCGCAGCCGCCGCATACGCTCCTCGTCCTTCGTCACCTCCATGCTGAAGCGACACTAGTCTGCTGCCACTGCCACTGAGGCTAAACACCACCGAACATTCTCCCCGAAACGGAATCGTTAGAAAACACCAATTTCATCACGGAACATCGACGGCGCTTCGCTTAATTGTCGCTCTACACGGCGCTGAATAGCTACGATTCCACGGGCGATTTATGTTTCATTGTAAAAATTCTGTTACAGACTGACAGCAGATAAAGGTGGTTCTCACAACAAAGCATATGCACCGTTGTACGCTCGATTGACTGCTTTATGAGAAATTACGGTTTCGACCAAATTTAAACTAATCACAAACACTGTAATAAATAGAATACTGCGGAAACTAGGCAAAAATAATGTATTATTTGAGATTAAAAACCGCTTGCTTGACTGATGGACATGGATGATCGAATACATCGAATATGAAGTTAGCTAAAAAGAATGAACAATTAAATGAATGCACAAACGTCGCCTATTGTCTATGGTGCTTCTTTTCTTAATTTTTTTAATGGTTTCATTACACCATCAAACTACTTCATCAAAAGCCTTCGATAATGTTCACCACGGTTTATTGTTAAAAAAATTAAATATTTATGGTATCCGAGGCAACGCGAACAAATTAATTGAATCATATTTAAATAATAGACAACAAATGACAGAACTTAGTAGCATATGTCCAAAAACTTTGACACTTAAAACGTATAAATCTAAAACTTGTCCAGTATTATATGGGGTCCCGCAAGGCAGTGTACTAGGCCCGCTACTATTCTTAATTTATATCAATGACATGCCTAATGTGACAGATAATGATATGACCCTTTTCGCCGATGATTGTACTATCCTATTCAAACATAACACGCTAAACAATCTTCAATATGACATTAGTACGACATTAACAAATATCATTGACTGGTTACGCAATAACAACCTCAAAATTAATGTCAGTAAAACAAATATAATGTATTTTAGAAACAGGCATAATGACAATGTTAACTTTGATATACATTATAAGAATGAAAAAATTGAAGAAGTTGAGATAACGCGATTTTTAGGTGTTAACATTGACAATAAATTAAATTGGAAGCAACACGTTGATATTGTATGCAAAAGAGTACATAAATTCGCATATGCGCTCTTTCAACTTCGGAAGGTAGCAAATGACTCGACCCTGTTAACGGCGTACCATGGTCACGTGGCATCGATATTGCGATACGGAATAATGTTTTGGGGGAACTCAACTGACCAAATTAAAGTGTTTAGAGCGCAAAAAAGATGCATTAGATCAATATGTAGACTAAAAAAGAGAGCAACATGTAAAGAACATTTTATTAAATTAAAAATTCTTACTGTTCCTTGTCTATATGTAAGTGAAGTAGCAACATTTGTTAAATCTAATCCTCAACTATTTAGGATGAGGCCCGAGGGTAGCAGGTATGAAGGACAATTGTACACCACACAGTCACATACATCATATCTAAGTAAGAGTGTTTTTTGTATGGCCACAAACATATACAACAAATTACCAAAGGAATTTAGATTGGTAGATGATTTATTAATCTTTAAACGCAAATTAAAGGAGTTCTTGCTACGTAAAGCATATTATTCTATCAAAATGTTCCTTAACGATAATGATGATATTTGATAAATCGATTTCACATTGACATTTTGTTATTCCAATAAACTGACATATTTGTATATTACCTTTGACATATATTATCATGTAAATCTTATATCATCACTTTATGACTATTTTTCCTTTTTTAATTGAATTTGTTTTGTGTAGTGTGTCATCAATTGTATTATTATTAAAATGTATTCTCATAATTATGTATTCGATTCAAATAGTTCTAAGGACAGTCTGTAAGCCATAATGGGCAGTAACTAGAGGACTCATATCACAAACATGACGAAGCTCTGTAATTTGAACATCTGTATATACCTAGTTTACCAGACAATAAAGATTTCATTTCATTTCATTTCATTTACTTTTTAAGCCTATTTTGAGTAAGTTTCATACGAGACAGGGATGATGATGAAAACTTTAGATAGATGAAACCTCGGTGGAAATATCACAACCGAGGATGAAACTCACGTTTGAAATCAACTATTTGCAAAGAAAATATTTATATTAATTCCTAATACATAGCTACGGTGGACACAAGCGGTACAAGACCAAGCGAAATGGCAACACGAGGAGGAGGCCTATAGGTACCAGCATTTGGATGACTAGTTAATTGAATATTTATTTAAGGTTATTTTACAATAAAAAAAATGGGCAATTAAGGCTTTTTAATTTGTTATTTTGTTTACAGCTACGGTAGGTATGTGTTAAAGGTTGTTTTTTTTTTAGTAAATTCGTCCTTTTCCCTAATTCGACTGATTTTGCAATTTCATCACTTCGCGACACGCATCTTCATCGCTAACCAACGATCAAAGGATTTTCCAGAACTCGTCATAAAAGCTTAAAAATAAAATTAAAAGCTTTACACTATAACGTAGTGGTTAATATCTCTGTGGCTTTATACCTACCTACTACCTTTAGGTATATTAGTTAAAACAAAAACAAACTATTCATAGACAAAAATATCCATAGACCCGAGAAAAAAAAACCACTCACTCTTTGTTTCATTCAATCAGTCATCACATCATCCTTCAATGAAGTTCAATGGAACATGGCGGTGCTAGACAGGATGTGCATTTAATTTTTAGTTTTTGCATATCACAATATCGTATTGAAAAAATTGGCACAATAATTATTAAAGTGTACTGTTACCCGTAAACATTAGGACTGTAATAGTGTATAGTATATATTTTACAGCATATGTGTTGACTGGACATCACAGTTTTGCAATGAAAATTTTTACTTCGTTGGTGTAAAAATAATTGTGACAAATATAGCTCTTCAATCAGGTAAACTGTTGTTTTATGTGTTAACATTTACTATTGAAACACTCGGTTTCTGATGCTGAAGTTCAGACAGGTGACTTCCTTTTGATCTCGATGTGACGAGAGTGAATCTGTGTGCCCCATTTTGGTTCAAGTTCACTCTCGTGTTATTTTGCTAACTTATTTTTAGTTTGCAGATTTACTTTTCTTTTACGTAGAAAATAAAATAACCGTACAAATTTTTCACAATGAAAATATAGTACATATCTAAACCCCAGATAACTTTTCTTTGTGGCAAGGAATCACGTGTGTTTCAGGTCGTTATGGGGTCAATAACATCCCTACTGCCTTCATGCTATTTAAATTTTATATAACTTGTTCAGAAGCCTACCTTTCGCCTCGATCAACATTCCAGCATCAGCTGTTTGTCAGTATATACTGGAGCTGTCATCGGATACATATATCTCGCATTGACACACGCTCCATAGCAAGTAGAGTCGGGCAAATGCGCAGTACAGGGTTGGGTGCATGCACCCGATTGCATTGCATGAAATGCGGCAGGCGGGCGCAGGCTCGAGGGGCGTACGGCCGGGGGCAGGGGGCGCGGGGCGCGGTCCGTCCGCCAGTCAGCTGTGCAAAGTGACATGTCGCCGCGCACCGCGCCGTGGGAAGTGGCCTAAATTGCGCCCCTCCATTGAACCTATCAAAATTAATCTATGGTTTTAAACTGCTCCTGGAAAGCATTTTATAACTTAGCATAGGTTCATATTAGGTTTCTTTTTGCATTATTAACAATCTAGTAAAATGTTACAGGATTAACTGTATTCCCTTTGTGTGATGTAGTACTTACTATAATGCATGGCAGGTTTCAGTGTGTGCAAGAATTGACTAACTGTTGTGAGTACATCTTCTATCTTATCTATCTAACATTGAGCTGACAGAATAGTGATCAATATGAAACTGTTGAGATTATATCTGTGACTATGTAGAAAAAATGGTGTGTCTAAAATTTTGGTATTTTACATAACTTGGATTCAAATTGAGAGTTAGAGCATCAATGAAAGAGTTTACCAAACAACTACTGATGTACTTTATTATCTACCTCAAGTAACCTTGACAATCATGATGACAAGTTCATAAAATTCAGTGTATTTCACCAATATTGAACTACTTAAAGTCAGATGAGACAGGTAAATCATAAAATATGATAGTACATTTATAGCTACTAATCATCATTGTTATCTTAAAAACAAGCAGTTCCAGATTATCAAACTGTAAATAGAATAAACTTTGTGGTAATAATAAGCTAATCTAATGGTAAAATATTATCTAGGCAAGTCTGTTCCTTTAGAAAACTTTCTAATATTAGTGGCAGCCATGCTGTTTAATGAAATTCAAATCAGAGAAATTTAAGATAGACAAACCTTGCATAATCAGTGTTAAAGCTTGGCCTAATGTAACATGTTTTCATTGTTTCAAGATTGTGAAGTGTTTGCCATTGTTGTGCAATGAACAATTTTCAATAAACCCTCCGCTCTGCATGGTTTCCTGCCGGCTAACGATAACACTCACTAGCACACTTCTCTCATGCATACATACACATAAATACTGTTTAATCAAAGATTGATTAAAATATTCCTTCCCTTTGTTCTCGATAAAACCTACTGCACAATCTGAAACCATTAGGTAAGCCACCTGGTGAGCAAACAGTCACACACCTTGCAGATAATGCTCCTGCACTGAGTAAATTGTATGCATGTGTAATGAACTGAATAAAATTGAATGATCCAAAAATAGCTTCAAGGAGATTACAAGAAATATGATACATAGTCTAACTAACTGATAAACATCACACAGTGATTGCATACAAAATATACAGAAACAAGAGATCATATAGCATAATATATAATGTGAATGGTTAGGTAGGGATGATAAACAGAGCTATTAGGGCATGCATAGTAATGATGGCGTTATGTTTGCAGCGCGCGGTGTAGCGGACATGGCTACACTAATTCAGGAGAATGGCATCAAAGAGCTGAGGGCGGGCGGGCATGGCAGCCACGGCATGGTGGGCAGTCACATGGTGCCCGACCACGAGTACTGCGAGGCGGGCGCGGCGCAGCCCCCGCCCGCGCCCGACGCCGCGACGCCCGCCGAGCCCGCCGAGGAGGAAGAGACGCCCGAAATAGACATTATGATAAACAATGTCGTGTGCAGTTTTAGTGTAAAGTGCCACCTGAACCTGAGACAGATAGCCCTGAAGGGAGTGAACGTGGAGTTCCGTCGCGAGAACGGCATGGTGACGATGAAGCTGCGGCGGCCCTACACCACGGCGTCCATCTGGTCCTCGGGGCGCATCACGTGCACCGGCGCCACCAGCGAGGACCAGGCCAAGATAGCGGCGCGACGATACGCGCGCGCGCTGCAGAAGCTCGGCTTTGAAACTCGCTTCCAGAACTTTCGCGTAGTCAATGTATTAGGCACCTGCCGGATGCCCTTCGGCATTCGAATCATATCCTTCTCCAAGAAATATAAAGAAGCAGAGTGAGTATTCATTTATTATAACTTATTAAATATGTAGACTTAAACTTAGTTGATAGCCAAAAATCAGGAAGGCTTTATACTCTGCAGAATTAATGATGAATACAGTAATTTCCCAAATGCACTCCTTGTCATTGCTTACTGCTTAACTTAAACATTTTTTGAGAATGGGATGGATGCTAAATTTATCAGTGGACAAACACACATGTTACATAAGTACAAAGGCCAGCACATGCCATTGGCATCTTAGACCTTGACTTAAACTCTCACACTGTTAATCATACAATTGTAAAGAAGTATACTTTTAGTAACAATTTAGACTGATTTTCAGCAATCAGAAGAAAAAAACAACATTCAATAGTATTGAGGACCCCTTTTTTTAAAGTTGCCCGACTCCCTGCCTGACTCTCTGTAATGGGCATGTAATATCGGATGATGTTTGATTCCGGTACTGAGTTTCGATATTACTGGTTCAATTTCAGAATTCCGGAATCAGTACCGGAATTACAGGATTAAAAAAAAAACAATAAATTGGGATTAAAATGTTTTAATAAATGAAATCTTACAAGGAAACATGAGATCTCTAAATTTTTACTTAGAGATCAATTAAACAGTCTTATTAAAAAAAAAAACAACTTACAAAAATATTTTAGAAAAATCGACACGTTCTCTTTCTCCTAAGTATATCTAAAATATAGCTTATTGAATAACTGAATATATATACTCGTAAGCATTGGATAAAGTTATGATGAATTAACAGTCAACAATAAACTAAACAAAGTGTTATCCTATTTAGAGATCATCCTTAAGAAAAAAATAAAAATTCTTATTACATTAAATAGCAAAATACTTGCGCTATCATATTTTTTGGAAATCAGAGGTACGCGGCTACGCGGGGAAGTACCTGGCGTCGCTAGGAGCTGGGCGCGGCCCACCGGCCGGCTCCTGCAGGCGGCAGTCCTTGAGAGCGCCCGAGTGACGAGTTACAAACAAACACAAGCGTCGATGGCGGCAAATTCAAACCAAACTTCGCGCGCGGTAACATTTCGCAATAGAAAATTCTGTTACTGATTGTGGTTTTTTCCATCAGTAAAAAATAATTATTAAATCAGTATCGGATTGCGATATTACGATATTGACTTCAATTCCGGAATCGTAATATCGAAAAAAACAGTCCGAAATTTCGGAGTTACGAAATCTCGGAATTCCGGGATCCGTGCCCTATCTGTTCCCCACGAACTATAATCCAGCGATCTTCAAAGCAAGAGTGAATCGGTTCTTATCGGGTAAGCATGCTCCATCTTAGGCCATATCCTTACTTGCTATCAGGTAAACTATGGTCAAGGGCAAACCCGTTCAAGTTAAAAAAAAAAAGTTTTTCTCATTCAACATGCATGAGAGGAAATTTTCCACATCTTTATTCTTGTATGTGTGTCCTTCATCTTTGCTAAAACATAGTTTGACCTCACTAATGACCCTGCCAAATTCTGCTCAAAGGGGCTTTGTATTAGGCATTGACATTGTTGTATGAGAAATTGTGACATTCCTAAGGCCTCCTCTTAATTAAGTAGTTTTATTTCAAAATAACAGTTTTAACTGAAGTTGAGTAAACTTAATTAAACACATAACACTCAACTAATAATGAAATAGAATGCATATGTGTGTGATCTTGCAGAGCTATCCTCATTTTGTTTAACTTAATTACAACTGAGATAAACTTTAGTTCGTTTACCCCTTGATACTGTGTAAGTACTGTGCAAAATTTGTGTTTGTTTTATTTCAGATTAAGTTCATTTACCTCCGCAGATGGTTTCATTTGTGCTCACCTATTTATGGATGGCCTATTATTTTTCATTTTATATACTTAAATCATGCACTTAGTGCCTGTACTCAGCAGTGGGACGAAACCGACTATGGATGATGATGATGATACTTAAGTTTTAGATGTCACTTTTCAGATTAAAACTTCTTTTTCCTATTGTTAAATATTATTCTGCACAATATTACTTAATACAACTAATTTCAAAACACAATTAACTAGTAGGTATGTACTTATATTTCACACAATCAAAATGAGCAAGAAATGAGCTGAACAAAATATCTGATACAAATACAAATATTTTATTTATCGAAACACAGTGACAGTACATAATAAGAATTTTCTAAAATAGGCTTAGGTACATTCTTTGTGTTGGCGTACGTTCGACATAAACCCTGAGCTCCACACTAAGTCCCTTACGGAACTTGTGTTTGTGGAGCCACAGTATTCATCCCAATGTCAGTCCCAGTGTCACATAATTTTACACAATTTTTTTTTACACAATATCTTTACCTACTTTGCATCTAGTTTTACACAATTTGTTTATCTTTACTTTGAACAATAATGTTGCCAGCATATAATAAAAAAGGCTAAATTGCATATAATAAAAAAGGCTAAATTGGAAATAAGTTAACAATATTTTGTTTTGGTTTTTGTAGTGTCTAGCATTTTCATAAACTATACATGTATTTAAATATGCTTTATATATATATGTATATATATTTCATATGTGAAGTGTTGCTGAGTGTTAAGGTGTTGTAAATGTATGTAATATTTTCGTGTATTCGTGTGATTGTTGTGGAAGTGGTGTATGTGGGGGCTTACAAGAAGTCATGGAAACATCAATCAAAATACTGTTACTTAAATATTTTTCCATCAATGACTCAGTGGAATTGTAGTTCAAGGTAAGAAGATATTTAGTTAGCTCTAGGTTACATCCATAGCCAATGAGGTTTGACATGTTAACTGTTTTTATTAATTTGTTGTACAGTCTGGGGCCCAAAACACTAACAGTGTTTACTCCAAATTGTGTACGTGTGGAAAGTTTGTGTGTTTTCTTGCCGTCTCTTCTGCCTATTCGTAACTGCTGGCGAGACGAGGCGATGTTGTAGTCTTATAATAGATTTTATGAATAACTGCCTAACATTCAGAACACAGCATTCCTTGTAAAGAGCTTCCGTGTCGTATAATCGTGGTTTAAATGTCATTACCTTAAGTAAGGCTCTTTGTGCCACTTCTAGTCTTTTTAAGTGGGTTTTCGCTGCTGAACCCCAAGCAATTATACAGTAAGATATTATTGATTGGGCAAGCGCATAATAGATTTTAGTCAGCCACTCCTTATTGAGAACATGTCTTAGTGTTTTGAACGTAAAGATCAGTTTTTTCACTCGACCCGATAGTTTCTTAATGTGTTCTGACCATGTGAGGTTTTAATCTAAGATAACTCCAAGATATCTTATGTCGTTCGTTGATTTAAGCTCATCGCAACTACACTTATCATCTATGTTGCATGTAGCTATGAATTTCAAGTCCGAGCTTATGTGCAGGTTGAGTGGCACTATTTATAGTGAAGGTTATGTATTTGGTCTTTGCTATATTGATGCTTAAGAGATTTCTTCTTAACCACTTTGATACAGTGACAAGTCCTTCGTTGGCAATTTTCTGGGCTTCTTCCCAAGATGTTGCTCGAAATAAAAGTACTGTATCGTCACAATAAGCAACTGTCTTGCATTGTCTGAGTTGAAGGTCACAGAGTTGATTTATATAGATTAGGAACAAGGTAGGCCCAAGGATACTTCCTTGTGGCACTCCAAACTTTATTTCCTCTTCCATACTTGTTACACTTCCAATTTTGACCATTTGAGTCCTATGAGTCAGATAACTTGTAAACCACTTAAGTGGTGTCCCGCGTACTCCTATTTTTTCCAGCTTGGACAATAGGATAGGATACAGTGTCAAACGCCTTAGCTAAATCTAGGAACTCCTATGATTTTTGTTTTTTTCTTGTCAAGATTTTTTTTATGTAGTCTGTCACATCAAGAACTGCGTCTTCAGTACTTTTGCCATTCCTGAATCCAAACTGATTGTTAGATAGAATGTTTTTGCTTTTACAGGTAACTCTTTAATCTAATATTAACTAGCTTTTCTAAGATTTTTGAGATAGTAGGTAATAGAGAGATAGGTCGATAATTTGAGACATTGTCTACATCTCCACTCTTGTGAATTGGAATCACTACAGATTTTTTCAGCACCTTAGGGAACACACCTTCATTAAGACTGGCTTGGCATAGTTGCGTTAGTGGCTCAATTATATTCGGTAGGATTGTTTTTATAAGCTGTGTGTCTGCTTTGTCCCAGCCTGAAGCTGAGGAGTTCTTGAGGTTTCTTACAATGTGAAAAATTTCAGTCGCATCTGTAGGAAATAGACCGAAAGAGGATGTCTGTGTGTCTGATAGAGAATCAGTTGAAGCTAAATGCTGCTCAGTTACCTCAAGCGATCTTAGAGTTTCTTCTGCAAGGTTAGATCCAACATTTGTAAAATATTCGTTTACTTTGTTTATGGATTCAGACGGGTCTGCTTTAATTTGGAGTAGTTTTTCTACGGGATTTTCTTTATGTGGGAAATTACAATTTTTTTTTATTGTTGTCCAGGTTTTTTTAGTGTCTTTGTTATATTTCATAAGCTCTGTCCTCTCGTAAGTCCTCTTTAATTTCTTCAATATTTTGCTGCATGTGTTCCTGTAAGTTATATATTCCTTACGAAATTCTATGTTTTTCTTGTCTTTGTTGCTTTTCATATGTAACTTGTCTCTCCTCTTCATGCATTTTATCAAACCTGGAGTAATCCATGGTTTGATATTAAATTTTGTTGCTGATATAATCCTGGTGATAGCAAATTTGTTTATTAAAGAAAAGATTATATTTAAAAAACTTGTTGTAGCTTTTTCCACGTTGGTTAAGTCTAAACAAATTTTCCAGTCTATCTTTGTAAGTTCAATTTTAATTGCTTCATAGTAAATTTTTGTTACGTATTTAACAATAGTCTGTCTGTGTATTTTATTACCGGTACTAATTTGCATAATTACTGGAGAATGATCAGTTATCGACGCTGGAAGAATAAGGCTTGTGGCTCTGTTTTTAAATTTTACTATGCAACGGTCCAAACAAGACTCTTCTCTAGTTGGTTCTGTGTAGGCTGGAGTAAATCCATTTCTAGCAAGTGTTTCAAGGTAATCATCAGTTTTCTTGTCACAACGGTCTTGTTCAATCCTAATATTCATATCACCAACCAGTACTACATTTCGGAAGGAGTTAACTTTACTAGTAGCTATTTCAAGAGAATCAAGAAAGTCAGAGATGTCCGAGTTGAAATGCGGTCGATATATACCAAAAATACACAATTCTTTGCCCACTTTAATAACCATGCAATTCGCATCTTTGACAAATTCTTCGTACCTACACTACTACATTCTGGAGACTGTTCTTGACTAAAACAACCACTCCGTCGTTTTGATTCCAGTGTTTTGTTGAATGGTAAGTAGTGTAGCCCTGTAATTTGTGAGGATTATAATTATCAGTTAACCAACACTCAGTAAATATTAGCACATCTATATTAATTTTAACTCGTGCGTAGAATGCTAAATAATTATCAAAATTGAAATTAATAGATCTGATACTGAAACTCTGGAGAAATATGTACTTAGTGTTTTTCCGCTGCGACTGCTCCTTAACCGACATCAAACAACAAACTTGATGGTTTTTAGGTGTGTTCCTCCATATACCACCGCCACACCTCACCTCCTAACCAACGTGGCCTCCGTGGATCTCAAGATCTTCCCAACACCGCACCTTGTGTCTTGAAGCTTTGATGTTCTCTTTCGGCAAGATATTCTAGTCGACACGTGTTTCGCCTCTCCACGAGGCATCCTCAGGACTCGTGTTGACTCTCCGAACGTCGGTCCGAAAGTGAGCTCGGCTAGCAACGATCGCTCCTTATATAACATGATGTGATGTCATACGATGTGTCATCAACTTGACCGTTACTACTCAAACTCATTAACGTAACCGTCGTTGCGTCATCGCTCGCGTGTTTACCAAATTAGGTGGTGTTTGTTCCGTTACTAATGAAAGTTCGTAGCAACGGTGATGATACCAAGTTTGTTTGGTCGTTCAGCAACATAAAAGGTTGACCCTGGTGCTTCAGTATTTCCAACTGCTCCCACACGCACAAACGGAATCCTTTGTCGCATATTTGCATAATCTGGTACTTGTGGTTATTTTGGAAAGTATGTCCGGTGTCCAGTAAATGTTTCGCAAAATGTGATCTTTCTGGGTGCTCGTTCCTGTGGGCTGCCATATGTTCTTTGTATCTGGTCTCGAAATTTCTTCCTGTCTGACCAACATACACAGCATTGCACTCGTCACACACCAATTTGTAAACCCCAGACTTCCTGGCATCTTCCAACCGGTCTTTACCATTACACAGGTGACGTAAATTATCCGTTGTTTTGTATGCAGTATTGACTTCCGCTCTCCGCAATATCTTAGCGACCCGTTCTGACACCGGCCCCATGTAAGTAAGGCTACCCACATACCTGTTCGGCCTGTCCGGTGGAATCGCATATAACATATTGCGAACCTGCTGCCTTGTCTTACTTCTTACCAACCCGTCCACCACGTGTTTTCCGTATCCGTTGGCAGTTGCGATCTGATATATAGTGCTTAATTCTTCTTGATAACCTTCTCTTGTCAATGGCACCGTTAATAGTCTATGAACGTAGCTGCGGAAAGCTGCCAACTTATGTTGTAATGGATGACATGAAGTATTAGGTATTACCACATCTGTGTGGGTTGGCTTCCTATAAATCTTAAACTGGAGCTGGTTTTGACATCTGGTGATTGACAAGTCCAAGAAATTAAGCGTGTTTTCTTCCTCCAACTCCACTTTAAATTTGATCTTCGAGTGAATGTTGTTGAGTCTGGTGACATATGCATCTATCTGTCGCTTTGTTCCATTCCAACAAATAATTATGTCGTCCACATATCTATAATAGAACAGCACCCTTGAATCTTTGACCATGTTCTTGCGCTCGAAATCGTCCATGAAAATGTCGGCCATCAACGGACTTAGCGGCGACCCCATAGCCAAACCTTCATTTTGTCGATAATATTGTCCTTCAAACCGGAAATAGTTTTGCTCCATACACATTCGTGTAAGAGAAAGTAGATCATTAGCTTCTCCTGGATGTAGTCTTTGGTCTTCGAAATGTTTTCCCAAAATCAGCAAAGTCTCTTCGTATGGGACGTTTGTAAATAAACTTTCTACATCTAATGAAATCAACTTAGCTGATTGCGGAATGTTGAGGTCTTTTACCTTCTCTATTAGATCATAACTGTTCCTTAAACTGTATTTGGGTTTGAAAGAAGCCTTAGTTTTCAACAGAATACAACAGGTGCTTCGCCAATGGGTACGCAGGTGCACCAATGTAAGAAACCACAGGTCGTATTGGAACATTTTCTTTATGAAGTTTCGGCAATCCATACAGAAGCGGTGGTCGCGGATTCATAGGCACTATGTGCTTGAGTGTATCTGTAGATAAATACAAAGTATCTTTAATGATTCTCTTTATGTTTTCGGCAAACTTATTTGTTGGATCCGTCGATAGTCTCGTAAAATCTTCACCGTGTATAACATGATTGACCTTCTGGGTGTACTCATTCCTATCCATAATCACTATCGTATTACCTTTGTCTGCCTTTGACAGGACCAAATTGTTATCCTGTAGTCTTGTCTTTAAAGATTTCACATCTTGCATTTCGGAGATTTGAGTACGCTGCAGCATAGTATTTTGTGCCTTCCTAATCTGGGCGGCTACCTGATGCTTGACTGCGTCACCTTGCTTCCCCTTAACACATACCACTTCTGAATCTACCACCAGATTTTCAAGTGTTTTCTTGTTTAGGTGTGTTTAGTAACGGAACAAACACCACCTAATTTGGTAAACACGCGAGCGATGACGCAACGACGGTTACGTTAATGAGTTTGAGTAGTAACGGTCAAGTTGATGACACATCGTATGACATCACATCATGTTATATAAGGAGCGATCGTTGCTAGCCGAGCTCACTTTCGGACCGACGTTCGGAGAGTCAACACGAGTCCTGAGGATGCCTCGTGGAGAGGCGAAACACGTGTCGACTAGAATATCTTGCCGAAAGAGAACAGCAAAGCTTCAAGACACAAGGTGCGGTGTTGGGAAGATCTTGAGATCCACGGAGGCCACGTTGGTTAGGAGGTGAGGTGTGGCGGTGGTATATGGAGGAACACACCTAAAAACCATCAAGTTTGTTGTTTGATGTCGGTTAAGGAGCAGTCGCAGCGGAAAAACACTACATATTTCTCCAGAGTTTCAGTAACAATGGATTTCCGCAAAGTAACGCTTGATTCAATATCTTAATAGATCTGATGTTCATGTTTAAAATTGAAACTGACTTTGATTGATGGTTCTCCATTAAGTAGGCGGAACATTCTTCGGGCATCTTCAAAACATAAGATTTGCAGACATTGATTGTCTCAATGTCTTTTGAAATATCTCTAATATAGTGAGCCATTATCGTTTAATGAGTCTATTTTTCGTAGATGGCAAAACCAAATCTACGTCTAATATATTTATTAGAATATTCTTGATGGATAAAACACGTGTACCAACGGACCACATTCTCATCTTCATAGAAATAATACAATGAGTTATTTGTGTACCCCGCGACTGATAAGAGAGGCGTCGTCACGCCTGCCTGTAGTAATAATGGATAAACAATTAATCTGTATTGTTATGTAGCTATTTACGATTCACGGAAGCTACTTTAGGTTTGTGTAGGTTGCGACATTTGGTCGGCGTGTTGACGGACACCATGCGAACTTGCGAAGTAGCCCCTTCGCTGCACCACTGACCTTCTCAACTCGAGAGGACGTCGGTGCGCTCCGCTCGTTACATACGAGTTTATGCACTCGTTTTACTCTTATTTCCGTCTTTTCATATTATTTGGTTTCGGAGATTTTGTATCCCTGATTTTTTTTCTGCAATTTTTTAATCAGGCATTTGACCATTAGGCTTCCAGAAGCTATATTCGCACAAGCGAACATTGTGTCCTAAAGTGGAGCAACTGTATTAGGTTAGAATTGGCTCACAAACGAGGCTGCCCGATAACACCGCTAGGTATTTGTCGACATATTTTGTATCGTGAATCTGTACTAAACATTGGTGATCAATACCATGGGGAGGGACTCTTGGTGATTAACACTACTAGCTGAATTGCACAATAATGTAACTGAATACATTCTGCTTAGTTTACTTGTGACGACTGAATCTACAATAGAGATTTACGTATCAGTTTTTATGGTTTGTTTGTAGGTAAAGTAATTAAATGTAGCCATTGACCCTCAAAAAGAGGTCCTTGACATTAGACATTACTAATCACGCGAATACCGCATAAATACGTAATTATGATATCTACGAAACCTGTTGTTGCTATGTAATAACTTATTTCTATTTAGGTATATACCTAAAAGCTATTGATAGTATCAATAGAGCCCTTTGTGCTATTAGACATTCAATCAGTCATATTTCTCTCCAGTTTATGTCAAGCTTACAACGAGATGAATAGCGAGCACATCGATTTTCCTTCATTGCCAAGAATCCATCCAGACTTGGTTTGATATTCAGTCTAGATCATGTGGGTCACCTTGCCATATAAAGCTAGGTCAAGTAGGTTTTGTTCAAGTGTTTCCAATGTTTGTTTTTCGGTCTTATTGTTAAGTTTATTATGATTTTGAGGATCGTTTATTTTTAACTTATTGTTTTGCGTAAAATATGTCATATTTTCGGGGTGAAGTAGCTATTTTTAGATTTTGATAGTTTATCTACCTTTAATATAAATATAGTGGTGATCCCTCGCTACTTTGCGGCATAAAACGTGAGCAAACACACCGATAAACACACTTTCGCTTTTATACACGTCATACATACACGTGTTTTGATCGAATTCACTTGTTACTTCGACATTGCGAAAAGATTAAGCCAAGAAAATACCACTAAATTTTATGAAAAGATTTATGGCTCTTTAACCGGATTTTGTTTTTATTATTGTTTAAAACTGTTTGTTTAACCTATGAAATAAAATTAATGTAAGATAGTAAAGCTAATGCAATTTTATTTTGGTTTTCAGTTACGAGCCCGAGCTCCATCCTGGTGTTACATATAAGCTGTATAATCCTAAAGCCACTCTAAAGATATTCTCTACGGGAGGTGTAACCATAACAGGTAAATCTTATATATTTAAATACTAAATACATATATCAAAATATATATAAATTAGAGTTTTCTCATATAAGAGAGAAAGTTTAAGTTTTTTTTTACTTGAACAGGTTTGCACTTGGCCATAGTTTACCTGATATTAAAGCAAAGGCTATGGCCTAAGATGGAGCGTGCTTCCCCGATAAGAACCGATTCACTCTCGAAGTTATGGAACTCCTTGCCTGACTCCCTGTACCCCATGCACTTATAATCCAGCGATCAACAAAGCGAGAGTGAATTGGTTCTTATCGGGTAAGCACCGTCCATATTAGGCCTTTTCTTACCATCAGGCAAACTGTGACCAAGTGCAAACTCGTTTTAGTTTAAAAAAGTTTATTTTTGGCATGTCTACAAATACAGGCCACTTGTGTATATCTTAATAATATTTAGGTATCTCTTCTTTTAACTCAATAAAATCAAAACTAAAATCAAAATCATTTATTTGCAGAATATAGGTTTTACAGAGTTGTTCAAAATAAGATATTGTCCGCTACATTCTCACCCATAGGGCGTGCAAATTGGTTTCACAAAGTATGAAATTAAATTTAAATGTCAAAAAAATCAATTAAAATTAGGTACAGTCGGGAAGGCGTAAGCTGAGCTTTGCATTTGTGTGGATGTACATAGATAGTGTAGGTGTAACAACCGGCTTACAGCGCGGCGCCACCTTAGTTTGGTTTAAACCGGTTTTTACTGTTTTTTGTCAACCGGCTTACAGCGCGGCGCCGTTTTACTCCCCCGCCCACCTGCCACACTTCACCTCTTGTACTGATAGCATCGTTACGTGTTTCATTTTAAATACATATTTAAAAAAAATAAAACTAAAAAATATAAATTCAATACGTAGCGAAAAAAAAACGTATCAATGAATATGGATACAATAATGAGGTTAGCAAAAGAAAAAAATGAAACTATCGCTGTAGAAGAATGGAAAAATGTATGTGACCACGCAATAAAAGAAGGAAAAAAAGTTTCATGGATACGACGCCGCTGTTGATAATAATAATGGAACGATTCATTTTATATTAAAAAAACATACGTAAATAAAATTTGTATTAGGACAAAAGTCTGATTGTACTTTTGGTGATCACTCACACAAATGCAAAGCTCAGCTTAGACCTCGCGGCCTGTACATCATAAATGTCAAATAGTTTCATCATTCAAAAATAATTTTATGGAATAATAACACTTTTCCAATACAAACCCTCTGAGTCGTTTTTGAAATATAGCTTCAGACTTGATTTCTTTGATTATCGCAGGGAGCTTGTTGTATATTTTTTTGCCCATATTGAAAATGCACTATTACTATTGCAATCTATCATAACAGACTTAACAAATTAGTTATAATAATTAAATATGTATATTTGCATACCTTATGGGTTGAGTATGGTGTCCTTATATATAACTAAATGTACCATCTTCTTTACCTGTACTTTGCAAATAAATGCTTTGACTTTGAGACTATGAACTAAGCACAGTAAATTATTTATCATATTTACCTTTTGTCAGTAGCATGTTATTTTAGTCATATTATGTGTATTTTACAGTTTTACTTTAACATTAATTTTAGTAATATACTCTGCATTTGTATTATGCATGACTTACCTTTACTATCACATCACAGTAATCTGTTGTTCATTCAAATAGTAAATTTTATCGCATAAGTAAAGCCTGCAAGTGTTTAAAATTGCTTAAAGATTGCTTAGATACATCTGCCTACTGGTATGCAACCTGGCTTGGACGCGCACCTGCTCCGACGAGCAAGCGCATTCGCTCGACAAATCACAACGTGGTCGGCCATATGCTAGCTTTTTGCACCTGTGGGATCAAGTATAAGAGCACTTGCTATGGACTTAATTTAATACTTTATAAAAGTAGTATGTATTAAAATTAGTTCGGATGATATATACATTTCGCTTTGACTCGTTCTAAAACTTAAAAATTATATTGTCATGTTTTTGGCCCACTTAGAATAAGAATGCACAAAACGCCCCAAGCGGGATGTTCGTGCAGGACTCATCGTAAATGAGCACACAGTTATTTGATGCCAATAAAGTCAGATGTCTTCGAATATTCAAATAAAGCATGTTTTCTGGAGCACTCATGTTTGTAGCACTATCAGAAAAATTATGGTTAGTGAGGAAGTGGTCGATGTGTTTCTTCCGTCTACAAGCTTAAATGGTCGACCTGATTTGGCTGAAACTTGCTATGGAGTTGGATTGGATCCTGGACTAATACATAAGTTACTAAGTCGCTCGTACGTAGTGTAACGTCGCGTGATGGCGTGTCTTGTTCCAGCTCGCAGCGTGAACGACGTGCAGTCGGCGGTGGAGCGCATCTTCCCGCTGGTGTACGAGTTCCGCAAGCCGCGCACGGCGGCGGACGAGGAGCAGCTGCGGGCCAAGCGCGCGGCGCGGGCGGGCGGCGCGGGGGGCGGCGCCCAGCCTCCGCCCGCGCCCGCCCACCACGCGCTGCTCACGCTCTCCGACGACGACAACGACGCGTGGGAATGACGCGACACCGACCCGTCGGCGACCCCTTCGGTTCATGCCAAAGATATTTATTAGGCAGGTGCTCCGCGCTGGGCCGCGCCGCCGCCCGCCCCGCGCCGCGCGGCGGCCGCCGCCCGACTCACGCTCCGCGAATACAAATCTCGTGACGATACTCAGTCTCGTTTTTCATTTGCAGTTATCATTGTTGATTTTTAGTGATAATAGTGTTCGATAAGTTTGTTCTAAAACGAGACGACTGAATGATTAGATGTTAGTGATTGTAAATAATGAAGCTTGGACATTAAAACGTTTCAATAAATAGAGTTTGTTTTATTGGAATAAGTGGAAAATACAAGATAGAAGAGTTCATATAATAAGAGTAGAGTAGAAGTAAAAGTGAGAGCTACAGTATATGAGAGGGGGCGCCAGTGATCACAGGTGGTAGCGGAGCAGGCACGGGACCTAGCTGCGGTCGGAGTCGTGCGTGTCGTACTCGTCGCTGGTGTAGGGGCGCGGCGCGCGGGACCTGCGTGCGCGCGCGCCCCCGCCCCAGCCGGGCAGCGCGCCGCCCGCCGGCCGGATGTACGCGGACAGGTCCACCACCGCCAGCCGCGGGGTGCGCACCGCCGTACCTGCGGACGAAATTGATTAAACTAAGAATGTCACAGCCAATATTTGTAACAAATTCATAGTTTGTGGCATTTTGTGTCCATAGACAAACTTATCTCTTTTTAATAAATAATAGTAGGTATAATCCGCGGCAAACTTCTTGAGCCAAAGTAGACGTAGTGGGGGTAAGTTCGCGCATGTACACTTCGGGACATATTTTATTGGTCATTGTTGGCGTTTGTAAAATATATCATACTAGCTATTTTTTTACCAGATCTTTTTTTTGCCTGGTGTCCTAAATACATTAAGGAACTCCGAGTCTTTGCTTTCTTTTATGATTCGTTTTACGGTACCGACAGACGTTTTAGTTGCTTCTGCAGTCTTTTATATAGTTTCTGTTCTTTGTTTTGTAGATCCTTGCATCATGAAGCAATACACATCATAGGTATACCATTTTTCTAGCTTGTCTCTTCAGAACTGTGTTACGTTTTGGCGGCATTGTCCAAAAAGTTTTTGGTAGGTAAAAAGATAAATATAAAATAACAAAGTAACAATAATACAATAACAAATAAACTTTAACAACAAAACATCTAAACTCGAAATAGCCTATTGACACAGTGGCAATGACACTGCACGCAAGTGTAGTCAGATGCTAGCGGAACATGCGCGCAACGCGGGGAACAGGGACCAACTGATCGGCCAATCAAGGGGACGCGTGCCGACAGAATGCCCCCGCGCACCTCTCTTTCCACCAACGATACCTTAAAATCGTCTACTGCGCACTCAAAGTCATGGCTCAAGAAGTTTGCCGCGGATTGTACTCTTTGCTCGCAACCTTAAATTGTTTAATTTAAGTTCGCCTCGCTCCTTTTTAACCGACTTCCAAAAAAAGAAGGTTTAAGTCTTCTGAAAGTTTTTTTTTTACGTATTGATTGCGAAGAGGTTCTCTTTCTGTTTATAAGAACAACGTTGGTAAAGAATCAACAACTCAACCCAACTTGGTTAAAAATGAATTTATGAGTAAATAGTTATTTTTTATTAATTATTTGGTTTAGCAATTCCAAAATATGTTATGCAGGTGGTGTGTTTATCAGCTCCAAATGATAAAGAGTCAGAATGGTTGATCTCCGCACGTAGGTTTGTATTTCAACATAAGTACTCCACCGAATGAGCGATAACAAATAATGTGTGGTCGGAATTATGAGTTACTTGCGTGCATACCTACTTTTGAACTCTAAATTAACTCATAAATTATTTATTCATAAATAAGGTAAATATAGTTAGTATTATTGCAATGATATATTTCTAATTAATCATAAATGTTAGTATGCCAAAATGCCTCATTCCCGTTTTGGTGTTCAATTTAATTACAGTCGAGAAATTGTTTTTGAAATTAGAATTGAAGGCACATGCTTGGCGTAAATAAGTTCAAACGCCCACTCATCTTCCAAAAGAGTTGATAGGTCATTCTTGAAATGATAGCCGAGATAGCTGATGCGTCATCCACTCTCTTGTTGGTAGAGTGGGATGATTGCATCTTTCGCATACGGGGTACAGACTACTACAGACGGTGACCTATATAAAGAGTAAAAAACCTTGTATAAGGGTCCTTGTTTGGCCTCGCTTAAGTACGGTATGTAATTAATTGCCTGAATTTACAGATGGCGAAAATACGGCCCGTATACAAAAGGTTTTTAAAAGCTTTATTAATCTGACCTGTGATGTAAGGCAGAGCATGGTCAGCAGTAAACTCGGGCATAGTCCGGGGGCGTGCTGTGCGCACGTGGCGGCGCGTGCGCGGTGGCAGCACGCGGGGCGCGGGGGACGCGGCCGGCAGCGGGGGGGACAGCACGCGCGCCGCCACCACGCGCCGCTCCGGGGACGAGCTGGGGGACCTGCGGACATGAAAGGTAGCGAATTCATGCATTTTGGCATTTGTTATTATATAGCGCCATAAGTAACAAATACCTACTTATGTGCGTAAAATGTGGGCATTATCGGACACGATGTAGGTAGGTACAGACATTTTAATTATCTACCTACTTATGCACAACTAGGTAGGTACCTACATACGTACGCCCGCACCTATATTATGTAGCTGTGCTAATTGCAGATACGAGATGTACCTATAAATTTTGTGACGCTATGGATCATAATGAGAGAACAAAGTAGGTATTGTCTTGTTATATGATTCACAGTTTTGCAATGTTTCTCTTGTAGGTAGGTATATTATATGTCGTAATTTGCAAAAAAGCTGGTGTTCAATACAAAAGTTCGTTGAACTTTAATTTTACTCGTCGAAAAATAGGTATTAGTTTATGGTAAAAAAGAAAAAAGAGTAGGTAGATATTCATGTAGCATCAGGTAGCTTAATAAGAGAGTAAGGTACACTACCTACTTACAAACGGACTACGGAAAGATATTTTTTTCGTAAGAAAGACGTACATATATTTAGCTATTAATAAATAAGGTTTCATCTTTTTGTTTAAATGTGTTAGTTACAAACTATTGCTACTTATCCTGTATTTTTTCTCTAGTCATATCTACTTACCTACCTACTGTCTAACTTTTTTGTTTAAATGTATAATCTTATCTGATCTTAGTTCCTTATATATTCTCTATCGTCATTCCCCTGTTCTAGTCATACCTCTCTCTCCCGGTGACAGGTCGTCGTCTCCGCCGCCGGCCCCGGGAGTCCTTCTTCTTGCTGGAGAGCCCCACCCGCGGTGGTATCACGCCTATGTGCCGGTAGTAGTCGCAGAACGCCTTCGCTAGAGACCGTCCTATCTTGGAATCTAATACTTTGCTAAGAAAATAATTATAACAAAACACTACCTACAAATTAATAAATCTAAACGTTAGGGATTATATTCAAGACGATGTCTATACACTGGTAACGCCTGAAATAATTCGTCAGATACTGTAGACAATTCTTTACTGCAGGCGTTATTTAGGAATATATTTTGTATAGGAGGGATGCTACATAGTTCATGAAATTATTGTGGGCTCTTAGAATAGAGCAGTTACACCACTGTACTTATATAGAAACTAATTTTCCAATAACATAATATGCAACGTTGGCTGATACAACTACCTATCTATTAAGAACTTGGCAAAGGATACAAGCATCTTCCGTGTAATGTATGTAGGGTCCCCTAGCGGCCAGGCGGCGTCCGCCGAGCGACGCCAGGACTGTATAGGCGTCCACGTTGCCCACGGGCAGGCCGCGCCGCGCCGTGCCTGCCAGCCCGGCGTCGGCGTTGTACATGCACGCCTCCTGACGCCACGCCTCCACGCGGGCCGCTAGGAACTTGGGCAGGACGGCGTGACGCTCGAACCTGGGATCGAAATAATAATAAATATTTCAGGACATATCACACAGAAATAGAACATAAACGTGACAAGTTCAATCCAAACTATTTAATATGATTTAGGAGGATGACGTGTCTAAAAGAAAATCTAATGTTGTAACTATAAATTTTACTGTCGGTTATGTTGAGTTGTGGTAGTCTTTAAAGCAAGTGTAGTTATGCACTGTATTGTAAGATTTAGTAATAAGAGTTTTGACATTTTCGTGGGGGAACTGCAAGGCGTGTGTTATTTCAGTACTACTACTATTATTTATTTTGTCGCAGTAAGAATGAATTCAAATTTTAGGTACCTGTATACGTCATCGTATGAGTTTCCACGTACAAACACGCCCTCGTGGCTTATGTCTGCGTGGATGTCTATTATAAAATCCAATTGTAACGTCTGAAAAATATCACAAGAAATCAGGAGAATCTACTATAGAAGGAATAAAAAATATGGCTTATTAGTTTTAAGATTACGTAATTCGGATAAGTAAATTGGAAAGGGTGAGCTATAGCCATACTTCTGGTGAACTGTCTGGGATTTTCAATTAAAAAATAATTTATATTTGAAAGGAAACTCTAGTTATGACTTAAGTGTGAATGTTATTTTTAATTAGTTACCTTTTCAGCCATAATTTTCTCAACTAAGTCATTGACAGCGATAAGCGCTGGGTGGGCGAAGCTGGTGGCTCTGTGCCAGCAGCGGTTGAGGTCAGACCCCAGCAGATCTGACCTCTGGTTGCCCAGGAATACGCCATCTGGGTTTAGCATTGGCACCACCTGCAATTACAAGAAGTAGGTAATAAAAGAAGTAGTAGTTGTATTTCTAGTGTTATAATTACTTATACACTTCAAATAATAGGTACATATCAGGATAGAAGTACATATTTAGTTCATGGTACCAAATAAATTATAGTAGATTATGCATTAAGGGGATAAAGCAGTGTATTATGTCTCGGGCGATATTTTGAACCCCAACCCCTACAAAATAACACAAAGATTTGCAGTTTAGCGCCTTTTCGTTCTATTTGTTTTTTTTTGTAGTGGCAAATTCTTCTTCATACAGGTTTCTATGAAAAGTTTTCATTCTAATTTTGAATAAATTCTTCTTGGTGTAGGGCTCTATGAAAAGTTTATATTCAAATTTTGACGTTTGGTCATGGATTGCATGGAGCTCGTATATTCAATGTTGATTGCATTCCAAATTCAAATGTCATTATTCCCTAGGGGATTATGAAATTCAGTATATTTATAATGACCGGCTAGACCATAGGACACAAATGACATGCTTTAAGTTGAGTTTGCATGACACATAATATGCTATTTGACGAGCAGGTGTTATATAAATGTTATTAATTATTCAACGCAATCCACACCCCCCTAAAATAACAATTCCTGACGCTGATTTAACTTGTAAATTACAAAATAGTGTAATTTTACTTACGTGAATAATGATCCCGTTTCGTAAGGCACATGCTTTTTCTGAAGAACTCACCAAGTAATCTAAAAAACCTGTCGAAAAATATGGAATGTACATAACAAAGTCTTTATATAATTACAGTCAACCTTCTTAATGAGTAAATAAAACCAACAGTGTTATATCTCCAGAGCTTTGAACGACATGATTTGGCTTCGCAGTTTGCGTAAAGAAGCAATACAAATTAGTAAACTTTATAACCGTTTCGCAAATTATACTTAGATAATGGTGTCACGTTTTCCATTTTCATTACAGAATATAGGTACCTATAAGATGTTTCACGATGTCAGTTAAAAAAAAGCTCTATCTCTCATTACCTAGCTCTATACCAAAGACACATTCAAATAGATAAGACAGAAATTTCTAAATAATACTCTAAGAGTATCGCTTTATGTACTGTACTTATATGTATTTTGTGAATGAGGTATATTTCAATAGTTATGTTTAGGTATAGTGATATGCTCAAAAGTACCTAAACGGTAAATAAAGTTGGTCCTTACCTTGACATATAAAGGATGCTGGTGGTTCACCTCCGTGAGTTCTGGCCAGTATCAAAACCACACGTTTTTTGGGCTCACTTCCTTTTATCTTCTGTATTGGTTCCTCCAACACTTTATCTTTATCACTAGAAATCGGCTCACCGATTGTTATAAGATCTATTCGACGTTTTTGCTACAAGAAATAACAAACGATAACATTACTAAATTAAATAATTAAAAAATAAATATGTGATTGAACATTGTGTACCGTAGATTGTGCTATAGACTCCCTTTTGGCAAATGATTGGGCTCGTTTCTCCCAAATGGCCAAATGTTTTTGCAACCGTGTATAGGAGTATGGGGCAGCCGCTGTAAACTGGTAAATATCTTCTTCTTTATCGAACGCGAAGGCTAGGCTGAGAATCTTACGACCTCTGTGCAAGATGGAACGGTGGTAGAATATTAGGCGTCTTGGCATTCGCGCCCTAAAACAGAATGAGAATAAATTAAATTAAGGGTGGTGTGCTACGCTTTTGGCTACACCGTAGGCACCGTAGCAAAGTTGTAGCTGTGCTACGCGCCTACATTTTGTGTAGTCTAAATATATAAAACTCAAAGGTGACTGACTGATATAGTGATCTATCAACGCACAGCCCAAACCATTGGACGGATTGGGCTGAAATTTGGATTGAAGGTAATGTTATGACGTAGGCATCCGCTTAGAAAGGATTTTTGGAAATGCCACTTTTATAGGGGTGAAATAGGGGATGCAAGTTTTACTTCTTAATGCGAGCGAAGCCGCGAGCACCCAATAGTAATTTCATATACATTAAATGTTTTAATTAGTCTAAAAGATGTAACTACACAAATGTTATTAAATACCAAGTCTTACCATTTTGCTCTTGAAGTGGATCGAACTAGAGGAGTCATGTCGGTATCGAATAGTGTTACTTCTTTACCAAGGTTAACTATGTTGAATATTACTCTCTGCAAGTGTAGAATAATAAATGTTAACTAAAGTAAACAATATTCATACAATAATACCATTAGAAAAATAAAATAATACCAAAAAAAAAATAAACATTAAAAAAGAAAATAACTTTGTAGCTTTGTTTATCACATTTTTGTTTTCAACTACATTGTGACACAATGTTGTATGTTATTCTATTGATTTGATGCACAGATTCATATTTGAGGTAAATAGATTACGAACCTGATCTTGCCTAACATTTTCCACTGTGAAGTTGAACCAGAACCGAGCTCGGGGCCTGCAGGTGTCCGGCCTCACATACAGGTCGTACTCCAGATCTGACACAAATATACAAATACAAATAGTTTATTGGTGTAAAATATAAATGTAAATCTACATAACATAAAATAGGTACGTACCGTACCTATTTTATGTTATGTAGGATATGCAAATCCAATAATAAGTGGTACGCGGTGGAATGACTGACTCCTGCACTAGCTACCAGAGGTCCTGTGTTGTAAGGAAATCGAACACAGAAATACATTTATTTTTTTAACTGTGTACTTTCACCTATATTAGCAGCAGTATAATATTAGCGGCGTGGGAATATTTTTGAGGCTGGCTGTGACGTCACTCACGCAAGAAACTCTGAAACTGCTCAGACTTAGAGAGCAGGAGGCTCAGAAGACTCCTTCTCTTTAACTCTCCATGTCAAAGAGCAATGAGAACAGAGATAAATAAATAAATAAAAAGTTTATTTGATTATTTACAATTTAATAAACATTAGGTTAAATTGACTAATTCGTTAATTAAACTTAATGAGATAGAAGCAAGTGATCATACCTGTGATATGGTCAGCTCTCCCCAGGTTCCCACACTCGTAGGCAGCGTCGAAGCACAGCTGTCCACGCTTGGCCTTCCCGCTCTGGCCGGGGGGACGCACGATCAGCCGGTTCAAGTTGCCCAGACCTCCCTCACCATCGCTCTCTTCGCTATCTAAAGAGTAGAATGAGTTTTTTTATTAAAAGTACAGATTAAGTCCACATTTAGCTAGATCCTCCGCCATGTTTACGAGAGTGATGGGTAACTATTATTATCTTAGATCGTTTCATTTTCATGAAGAGCGTTTGTTTGTCTAATAATTTTAGCGGATTATATTTTTTTTGTGCCATCATCATCACAATTTTAAGGGCAAGGCCCTTGTCTGTGGAGCGTGCACCATCCTTCCCGATCTTCTGCCAATTCCTTGACCTCCTTATACGACATGACAATTATTTAAAATAGAATCAGCATCTGGATACTGGGCATTTTAAAAAACAAATGAAAATTGATACCGTCTAGATTACGACTAAAAATTGTCGTGTGATCCAACTCTTCAGCCTTGGCCACCATTAATTCCAGCATTTCGAAAGTTTTCTTATTTAACAAGGTCTAAGATACTTGCAGGAGCACTCAGCTCACCGTATGCACTAGACTAGAGTATCGAAGCTAGATTGACGGTGAAGCTAGCGAGAATGTGCAAGAAAACAGTTTACTTTAACACGCCATCGGTCTATTGAATTCCTTTTAGACTTATTTACCTTGCCAATTGAATCGTCAAGTTTGGACGATTTATAGCGCCAGTTCATTGATATACTCGTTACATTGACGGTGTCGACACCTGCCGTAATGTGTCGATTCCGGAAACTTAGTTCATATGGAACGGTTGCAGTCACTCGCTAGCACTGGAGCATATATAGTGTTGTGGTATAGTTTGCTGAGCTACAGGCGCTTAACGAACAAGGTAGAGTTTGTATTTTGATGGCGTCACGTTTATCATGTGTGAATAAAAATTGTCTCAGTCGATTTTCATTTGATAGTATTTTTTATCTGTCCTGATCACGCATACATACATATGTAAAGATCTTCACATGCTTGCGTAATACATACATATAGCTATATTTGTATTTTATTTCTAAAACCATCCATTTGATTTAATAATTTTATTAATACACTAGTTGTGCGCGCGACTTCGTCCACGTGGAATAGTTATTTTGGGCATCGTATTTATTTTTGCAAACTACCTCTTCAGCTTTATAACTTATAGCTGTTACCCACGACTTAAACCGTTTTCGCAGCTAACGCAACGGAAGCCCTCAAAGATGAATAATTTTCCCCGTTTTTTCCACATTTTCCATTGTTTCTTCGCTTTTATTAGTTGCAGCGTGATGTTATATAGCCTAAAGCCTTCCTTGATAAATGGTCTATTCAACACATGAAAACTGAAATTGAGTAGTTCCTGAGATTAGCGCGTTCAAACAAACAAACAAATTCTTCAGCTTTATAATATTAGTATAGATCTATGTTAAATTAATTGATAAGGTATAAATAAATAAATATTTCCCCCATAAAATCATAGGTACATCACTGTACATGTGCATGTAGGTTGCAATGTGGCAACCTGCGTTGTAACAACGCCTGTAATTGGGCAGGACCTAGTTTCCTAGTAATTCTGATTAGATTGTATATAGCCTGGCTGAGACCTATTTCCGTAAGTCACGTGCACTCGAAGGAGCTCCGAAGGCACGCAACTGTTCAAAATGTATTAGACTCTACTAAAGGCAGGTTCACTTTATGCACCTTTGATATATTGGACAAACGTAAAGATATACTAGCTGTCTAATAAAGAAATTGGCTTTAGTTGATACCTACCGATGTGTGCCGACAAATAGTTTTATCTTCTTTTTTATTCTAAATAGGGTTTCTATTGATTACAATTTTTTAACTGGATTTTAAGTACAAAATACTACTACTGTACTGTACTGTGTGTGTACTGTTCGCATCTTTGGGATGGATCAGCCAAGTACCAACTTGAAGCACTAGAGGCCATTGAGAGTCGAGCCAAGAAGATCATTGGTAATAATAAACTGTGCCGAGCGAAACTTCAAAGTCTTGAACACCGTCGCAAAGTCGCCAGTTTGTCGGTTTTCTATCGGTTGCATTACGGAGAGTGTGCCGCGGAATTGCACGAACTAATTCCGCCCGCGCCCTTCTTTCACCGGACGAGTAGAGGTACGGCAGGACGACACCGGTTTATGGTGGAAGTTCCTAAGACCCGCACGAAACGGTACGCCTCCACCTTTATTGTCCGTACCGCTAGGTTGTGGAACTCCCTGCCTGGCTCTCTGTTCCCCACGCACTATAATCCCGCGATCTTCAAAGCGAGAGTGAATCGGTTCTTATCGGGTAAGCACGCTCCATCTTAGGCCATATCCTTACTTGCTATCAGGTAAACTATGGTCAAGTGCAAAACCATTCAAGTTAAAAAAAAAAAAAAATACAATACAAAAGCTTTTATTGGGCCAAAAAAACAATATTATATCAAGGTAACTTCAATACACATAACATAAATATACAAAAATATTTATTATGTATGTGTACCTGTGTTGTGTTTGCACCTTGCAGTAGGTCTCATTAAAGCCTGAAGCGCATGTGCATTAACTACGATTGGGGGTCAGTTCCGCTCTAATTCTACCCCTACTTTGAAGCAATGACGCTATTCGAGAGAAATATGCTATTGTGGATAATACGATTAACGTTGTAAACTACGATCTCGAACGCTATTTAATGTTAATTAATAATTGCATTTTAAACGCGAAGTGTTTTTGAAGCTAGGCAAACATAATCAGAATAAAATTGTCAGTTTTAATTTGTATAGCGATAATCAAACGTAAAATACAAGTTTTGTGATGCTCGGTATAGGTGGAGTAAATTAATCTACTTTGCTATTTTATTTTTGGTTATAAACTACGTAGTAAATATTCACGTAAATTCTATATTACCTGCTAATATTTATTGTTACTCATTCATTATCTATTTCATAATTAAATACTTGTGTTCAAAATTAGAATAAATATTTAATTGCTAGATCAATATGTTGCGTACAAATTAAATGCAACTAGATAGTAATTACCATAGAATTAATTCCATTTAAGATAAATGATCAAACAAATTAATGTATTTTGAAAAACAAATTAATTGGATTAAGCATTATACATCAGAAGCATACCCAGAAGTATTGTACAAATTCATAATATAATGGAATCTATGAACTCTCTTATTTAAATTAATGTTTATGAGTAACAATGTCAAATACATCGGACCTTCCATGTGCTACACACACTCCTTCCATAACCCACTTCACACAAAAACATAATATAATTTCTTACCGGACATGTTTTCATCTCCGTTTCATCTTAAGCCTCAATCAACAGATCTCTACGCTGCTCCTGCATTTCACTCAATTTCCACCTGCAGTTTCAATAGCACTGCAACTATCACCGCATTTTCCTCTTTCCTTTGTTTCCTTTTTCCTGCAACCGCCCTACGTTGCCACGATACGCCAAAATGCGACATTTTACCCATAATAATAACAAAAAGTAAAAATGATCACCCCAATGCGTAATAACGTTATTCATTACCGTTAGTTACGGTTGCTTAGCAACCGATGATTTCAGTATTAAGCACGCTATAAGGGAACGTGTAGTGATCTCTCATTCGTCTCTCTGGTAGTATAATTGTTTTTGCAATTATTTTTTTAAAAAGTTGGGTATGTCCGACATGGCTATTTTGCTTACCGATTTCACAAGAGGTAGGCTACTATGTTTATGTAAAGCTTTCATATTATAAACATCGTGTTTATAGCATATCTCACTTTAAAAACTTGATCAACCTTTATTTCTTTCTTACATGGAGAAAAATAGTATTGAAAAGATAATAAACTGATCCTTGATCGTTGATTCTGATGTGCAAATACTTACTAACTAAATAATACTTAAATTAAGATTCATGTTTTTCGGCTACAAGTAAAGTAAAAGCTAGGCTTTATACATAGCTACGATGTTCGTAGAAGCGTAGCACACTGAGTGTCGTTGGCAGCTTTTCTTTAGGGCTCCTTGCTACGCCGTAGGCGCACGGAACGACCACTATTTTATTTTGTGTATCTTTGAATAAAAAAGCAGATTTTTTCAACTTTATAATCAGCATTTTTAAATCTAGCATCCACGTTTGGACACTTTCCTAACTTAATATCAAATTTTGTATTTTTTATTTATTAGGTAAAATAAAAGCACAGTCAGATATGAATATTGTCGTTTATTAAATAATATACAACTATCGATATTATGACAATAACCGGCGCACGCGCGTGCGCGAACATTGATCAAAAAGCTCAACATACGATATCGAATTAACAAAACGAATATTCGCTTAACATTTATTTAAAAATCTCTAATATTCACAATTTTTGTTCACGTTTACCCAAAAATGTCTGGTAAAAATGTTGATTTGAATATAAAATTGTAATAATCTATACTTTTTTTACTAACGGGTACATATAAATAAAAAATACTGTAAAACACAGTAGGAAATTGTTTAACTTGTAACGTATATAAAACGAATTTGCGCGTTCATTGGTTCCTATTTGGCATATTTTAAAATAATTATTAAATAAATAACAATTTCTCATAATGCTGCCGTCATATTATGTGGATACTAACTGACACATGTATATTATGTAGCATTCGAAGACTTAGGATTATTATAAACATAATAAATAAGGATGACTAGTAGTAGCAGTTGTACCTCAAACAAATTAATTAGTCCCAGCATTAACTCATAGGGCCTTATTACAAAACGTGGTTTAAGTATTAGTTCAGAACTTTGAAAATATGTAGTCCGTTCTTGTTGTTCAAAATTTGTTTCCTGTCATAATAATCAAATTGTCAAAATATGACCAATGACAAATTCTAATTTGTTTTCACTTGACAACTGGCACAATACAAAGTTATGGCCAAAGAAGGAAAAAAACAATAATTTGAAGTTGACATTTTCATTGTTTTTATGTTATGTTTGAACAAGAAGAACCGACTTTTTATTTTCAAAGCCATGGACTAATATTAAACCGCGTTTTGTATTAAGAGTTAAGACGGTAATGTCTAATACTTATATTAATATGTACATTGTATATTCCTATTCAACCTTATAATACATTTTCGACTCGGAAGCTGGTTTTATTTATATATTCAAAGATGCAACGTTACTATTGCTTAGCAAACTGCAACTTAGATGTTGGTTTTCAATATCATTTTCAACGGATACTTATTAAAATATCAAACAATATTTTGATACTCGTAAATACGTTTAGGTAATACGTTCGTAATACGTTACATTTTGAAAGTTCGCTAACATTATTAAGTATTAAGACAGATACATTGAATAAATATAAAGATTTTGACCAAAGAATAGCAATGGATTAAATTCAGAGCAGCAAAGATTACAGTAATCTTAAATTTAAGGCCTATCTAGTTAAAAGTATCTTAGGATAAATTCTTGATTATTGTATCTTTAAGATACAGACGAAAAAGATTTAGAAATATGTCATGGGTAGACTATTATTCAGTATTTTGTTACTTTAAATCAAACGATTCATATTTTTCAATACTGTTTCCTCTATTATTTATATGACTACCTAAGTTTATAAAAGCTTATCATGATATTTTTTGTGGTTATTATAATTTTGAGATTATACACTGGACAAAAAAGATCTAAGTACATATATGAATAATTTGCCAAAGTCAACTGCAGCATTAGGAATAATAGTTACCCAGACATATTGTATGTTATATAACATATTACTAAGAATACCACAACAGATTTTACCTCTAACGGACAGAATTATAAAGACGAAACTAACCTAAAAGTAAGTAGGTAATAGAATTCCATTCTGATGAAGATCGTTCAGGTTTCATTATTTAAGCAGACAATATTTATCTACTCGATGATTATTATGATATATTAGCTAGGAATATTCCCGATATCTCTAGCAAACACAATCCATTGTCATTTAAAAAGTTCTATTTATTATTGAAAGTAGAAATCGAATTTAAACAAATTTGGTCGTTAATACTGTAGTTTTTTAAGTATACGGTATTTTTCTCTTATCGTAAACAGTAGCAAGTACTTAATACGAGTAGCTAACGTTTTTCTTATGAATAAAATACCCGATTTTGTCAAAATTTCAACCACATTAATAACAAACAACTTGATCTACAACTGTACAACCACGAGTCACTTACAACCAGCGACTTTATAAATGCATTTTAAGTTTTCTTTCCTCTTTGATTGATACTATAGTATTCATCAATCAGAAGTTATCAAGCATTTCATGCATATTATTTCTTTTTCAAAATATTTAATACAGTTTTCCATCACAAATATTACAACGAATGATTTCATTTGTTTCTCATGTTTCCAAACCAATGATGCCAAAGCCATAGAAGACGCAACTTTACAACTGCACGTCGCAGTAGTCACATTTCTTCTGTTTCTTGTTGCGGCGCGCCGGTGTCTCCCGGCATCATGCCTGCGTGTCTCCGTCGGTGTAGTGCGACGGTCCTTCCACGGAGCACACCGAGTCCTCCGGAGTCCTGGACGCGTCTCCGCCCATGTCACTGGGCTCGGCGCCTGCTGACTTGCCCTTGCCGCCGCGGCGAGCTTGCAGCGCCTACAAAATATGTAACATCTCTAAGACGTTGGCTGGGATTTGCTTTGGTTTTAAATACGTGTACCCTTATTTGAACAATTGAACACCAATCAGTCTTGTTTAATAGTTTCAAAACTTATAATTTAGTTTTTTATCGTGTACCTACAGTTTAGTTAATTAGCGCCAGGATAAAAGCTTTTTATCTTGTTGTTTATGATAAGCGGCTTTTTCGAATAGAGACCAGCAAACCAACAAAAAAGCAAAGAGACGACTTTACAGGCACACATTTATATGTTTATATTTGTACTAAAGAACAAGGTGATTTCGTCTGTCTATTCCATATTATCAAAAATCAAAATCAAATCAAAAATTCGTTTATTTTACAAAATCCTTAGGCTATAATTGTGACATATAATTTAATAACAAAAGATAAAGTAATTACTACCTATTAAATTTTCATTTCTATCAGTTCAATAATTTTAATAAAACATATAAAATGTGAAATAATTCAAGAGGAAATTGATTAAATACTAAGGCTTACTATTTACATGTTTTCATTGGACCCCAAACTAGGCAAAAACCTGTATCTTGGAGGTCGATTGTGTTGCATTTAAATACACTGACAAGATGACTAGACATTGCATTTAGAAATGCTCTTATGAGAAATCAAAGGACAACCAGTAGTTAGAACTCTATTTTCGACCAAATAGCTTGCAAAATGTGCACCTGTAAAGTCACGTATGAGTACACAATGTAGCACAGTTCAGCAATGGGTGTTACAGGGACGGTGCAAGGTCCGGGGCGAAGGCCTACCGACGTCCACGGGGCATGCGGGTGCTCTGCATGCGGTTTTTTATCACTCCAATATCAGTCCAAACTCCTTACCTTGTCGCGACTGCCCTTTTTCTAATGTCGGGGTGGATGGAAGATGAAACATTCAATTAATGGGTGTGATTAGTATACCATACACATTCAAATCATCTGATACTAAATGGACCAATACAAAAATCTTCGGACTTGTCGTTTTAAGGGAAACGTTGAAATTGCGCTAAGGCTGCGCGGATGTAAGCTCAACAGGAGCTACAATTTACTTTATTATCACTCTAAGTATTAGTACTCTAAGGTCAATTCCATCTATTACCACAGAGGCGTTGATTCACAGCTCCAAACGTTTCCTCTTGAATTGGTCCATCTAGTTGTGTTGTTAGTGGGCATGTTACATGGTCAATTCTAGAAATCAACTAACACACTCTGGTCTCAGAAATGTATCAAAACCTACCACTCTGACACAATGGGCTACGTTAAAGATAGGTACAGAAAAATCATAAAATAAGGAGCAAAAGTATGGTAGGTTCTTAACACGAAATAATACAACAAAGGTAATAAAAGGAAGGTATCACTCATTATATAGGTAAGGTTTAAAAGTAAAGGAGCGGATTGACGCCTACGTTTAAAATTAATGTTGATAGTCTATTGATTATACTTATATGGATGAATGCGTTAGGTCATACATTGCAGACATGATATAGCAAATTCAAAATGTCTTACTAAGAAACTTATCGATGATTTTGGCTACAAAAACGATAGTGTGAATTTTAACTAATTCATGATAACCAACAGGCAAATGACTCAATGACTCCTATTTAGTGCCCGATCATGTTGAGATGCTTGTAAGCTTCACCAGCCAAGCAAGCCTGATAATTTCAAGCTTTGATTCGTGTTCGCAAGCCTTGGCTCATAGCTCGAGCAAGCCTGCCTTCATGAACCGTTAGTATACTTCAATTAACTTACTAAGGTTATGTGTTCAGTATACCTGCAGAGAGAAGCGCCTGTGGGGCGGCTTTCGTCCGCCCCGGCGCTTGCTGATGTGAGGGTTGTCTCTTCTTAAAGTTTTGTTGCGTAATATTTCAAGTTGCACGTAGAGTCGCTTGAGTTCAGCCCTGACTTCTTCGGACGTTGGTTCTTCTTCACCTTCCACTCCGAACCCTTCCGCTGGTCCTCGACGGGATACCTGGAAAATGTAATTCTTGCATTAGTACCGCAAGGATAGATGTAGGTAGGTACTTCGTATTTTTTTAAGCACCAGTGTGGTTTTGGATTGGCCTGATAGTAAGCAGTAGTTATACTTGTCTACAACCCAATAAAATGCCGTCCACTTTCGCTTTGAGGATCGCTGTATTGTATTATGTTGGTATTATGTTGGCTTTATTTATTCCTCTCCATCCAATGGTTGCCTGGAAGAGATTGCTTTTAGCAATAAGGCCGCCACTTGTGGCACTAGAGTAATTGATGAAAGTATTTTTAGTTCATTTTGTTTTATAAGTGTGTGACAATAAAGTATTATCTATATATCTATCTATCTTATAACAACGTTCAAGAGAAACTTCACAGTAGGTACCTACCAACAATAAGACGCTATACCTACTACAAGTAACATTTATCTGTAGTATTATAAATTAAATAGAAGCTTTCAGCCATCAGCCGCTTAGTCTGAAGTGTTTGGAAAAGAGTGTGGATTTTCGCGCCTGACAGTTAGTATACCGTAGCCTAGCTGGTTAAGGCGTTCTGACGTTAACAGAAATACGCAGGTTCGAATCCTGCCGGTCGTGATTATTCTCGCTCATTTTTCAAAAAGTTTAAGTTAAATAATCACACCACAATTTTATTATTATTATCAAGTTACCTCCTGTGCGAGCGACCTAGCCCGGTAGCCATGCCAGAGCCGCGGTGCGAGCACGCAGGCGAGCGCAGCGCCGGCGGACAGGTGCGCGCGCGCCGCCGCCGCCACGGGCCAGCGCTCGGGCGCCGCGCCCGCCGCCGCCCCCGCCAGGGCGCGCCACCACACGCCACACACGCCCTCTATCCAAAGAGCAGCTGACAGCCAGCGACGCTCCTGGAACAGTACAAGCACATAATATGAGACTCGTAGTTTATGAAAAGCTTTACGCTGACCATTCAAGAAGCAGTAACACCCTGGGCTATAGATTCACAAGCTCAACTTGTCATTGTACCTTCTAGTCATCGCCAAACTTATGTGTTAAACTTAGGTTATTAGTACATTCACACATATTTCTTAGTCCTTACTACATATTTACCTGGAAGGGCACGTTAGCGTTCCTAGCAGCGTACGCTATCCGCACGCCGGCCAGCAGTAGCAGCAGCTCGGCTCCAGCCGTGACGTGGTGCCAGGCGGCGCGCGCGCACCCCGCGCCGTCCTCGCACGCCGCGGTGGCGGTGAACGCAGCCAGGTAGCACGCCGCGCCCAGCACCATCGCGCCCACTACTCGGAGCACCTGCAAGTTGGAACAAGTTTAATGATTTTTTTAAAACAGGAGGACAATCGTACGATCAAGCAATGTATTAGAGTGGTATTAAGCTTACAAACCTGATATGGCTTAACGACTGCCGTACTAAACAAACAGCCGTTGTACAAATAAACTATTCTATATGTATGAGTTGCATTAGAGTGTGGCTTACTTCCGAGTCCCTGGGCGTCCAGCGGTGCGCCTTCCTGGTGCGGAACTCAGCGAGCAGCACCCACAGGCGCAGCACCACGGAGCCGTAGCACGCCACGAAGCCCAGCTCCCGCAGCCACGCGCCCGCCACGCAGCGCCACCGCGCCTCCGATATGTACTGCGATGCGGCCTGCACATGGAAACAGATTTACGAGTAGGTAAGTCATTTTTCAATTTCACAATGTAACTTTATTGCTACGGAATAACATAGCCAGTGCATATTTGTGTCGTAGCATTAATTACAGTATTGTACACAACTTTCAGATTCACTGTTAAAATTTAGAAAAACATAACTTTAGCATTTAACATTTTGGCTTTTTGTGTTAATTTTAATTCAAAGGTCGCGAATGAAGACAAATGGAGCACTTACCGATGCATATATGAGTAGTGCACCGAGCAAAACAACTTCTAAAACTGTCCACATTCCCATTGCTACTGCCTGAAAAAAATAAATAGTTAGCTCAAGGGATACTAAATTATTTATTCATTGATTCAGATCAGACATTTAGTGTCAGTCACATGTAGTCTAGCTATAGTTACCTTGCATTTTCTCTTCTTGAATATGATAAGTCCGACGACGAGGCAGAGCAGCATGCCGGCCAGGTTGGCGGCGAGGAGTGCCACGCGGAAGGTGTCTGCGAGGCAGGCGGCCGCGTCGCTGCCCATGCCGCACGGCGTGCAGGCTAGCGGGGCGCCGTCAGCCTGCAGCGTGCGCGCGCTCAGCCACCCCGCGCCGCCCGCGCTCCAGTGCCCCGACCGGCACTTGCAACGGTACTGGAATGGATACATGACACGGTCAAATGATGAACTGTACAAGAGAAAGACTTCAAGTAAAATCACATATCACATATGTACCTCTATGTTCCTGTTAGTGGAGCCATAAGACGGAGTGGCCTCACAATCAGTAGTGTCTGCGTCGCACAGAGGAGGCCCTCCGAGCCACTCGTGCATGGCCTCCTCGCAAGGCAGCGCGGGCCAGCGGCGGAACACCGCGGCGGCTGCCCGCGCGCCCCCCAGCCCCCGCGCCGCGGCGACTCCGCCCCACCACCCTTCTCCGTCTCGCTCGCACGAGAACCACGCGCTCGACCACACCGCAGATGTAGCGTTCCATGCTGAAGCTAGGGTTTTCCAGAACTGGCGGAGCGCGATGGAGTTGTTCTGCTGGAAGACGATAAGTCGCTGCGGCTCGGCGATGTAGAGGACACCGAGGTGCAGCTGCGGGGCTCCCAGGGCGACAGCTGCGGGCGGCGGGGACAGCGGCGCGCGCGCGGCGGCTCGGGCCAGCGCCGCCGCGCGACTCTCGTCGGCAACATTCTGCTCCACCAACTCGGCGAGGGCCTTCGCTGTGTGCACGGCGGCTGCTTCATGTTCTCGGGCATTCTGTACACGCCACGTAACTTCATGTTATTATTGGAAAACTATAGAAAGTAGGTACCTACTAAGTGAAGACATCTTATCGCTGGTGCAATCACAGAAATAAATTAATAAGTAAATTAATTAATTTCCATGGGTGGTATTAATTTATACAGTTTCCCTGTCATATTAGGTTTTTATCATAAAGAAATGGAAAATTGTTCTTTTCTTTAAACTATTTTAGAAAAAGAAGAGTGTCTATTGGTTAAGATTGAATATGGCAAGGATACTTGCCGGTGGCAAGGGCGGCGTGTTGTGCAGTAGCAGCGGGTCGCAGGGCGGCGGGGGCTCGGGCATGGCGCGCGGCTCGGCGGGCGCGGCGGCGGCGCAGGCGCACCACGCCAGCGCGGCCGCCGCCCACCGCGCGCGCATCGCTCACCGGCCGCGCGCGCCCCGCCACGCGCCTCCCGCGCGGGAAAACTGCACACACATTACAACTCTATCATTATCACTACAATGTATACTTTGACATTATACATTAATGATACTCTGGTGCTAAGAACATTCAAATTCAAGACATTCATTTTGAAACACAGGACACCACAATATATGTACATAAAAAAGTTAAAACAGGTAAAATACAAAGGTGATATATACGTTACATTGATGTATCCCGTGCGCCAAAAAAGGTCATACCTCAGCATTAATGTTGCAGATTGCTCTACAGATAACTTATGATCATCATCATCATCAGCCTAATGGGACCCACTGCAGGGCATAGGCCTCCACCCTCTTACGCCAATACTCCCTGTCTTGCGCTGTTCTTGCCCAGATGTTTCCTTCTAACTTTCTAATATCATCCAGCTACCGTTGCACAGGTCTTCCTAGACACAGGTCACATCGCTTACCTAGCCGTGGGTACCATTCAGTTATTGCTTTGCTCCATCTACCGTCAGTACTTATGATATAACATGCCAATCAATCCTTATCCCTTATCAGTTTATCAGCATCAAAGATGGCTTTAAGTTTACTGAGTATTTTACAAGTAAAACATCCGCCATAAATTGAGCCAAACCATTTGATGAATGAATTGTGTGAAATTAATTAGTTGGACTTCAGTTTACAGAAGCCATGTAGCTTCTACTAGACATGATTATATCGATTTAAATATCTTTATTATCCTAGCGTTTACAAAAAACAAAGTGTAGGTGATATATTTAATCTAAAAAAATAATTAAATGATATACATATATTACATTAATAATTTAATTTAAATAATCCTTGAATATTGTAGAAATATAAGTACTTACCTCTTACCTCTATCTTAATCTTACCTCCCACCCATTGAGATTAGATTTTTAGTTATGTCATATCAAATTTTCAAGTGTTTGTTTTCCCTGATCTGTTAGGTCCGATGTTGAGTTTTGATAGCAAATGTCTACTGATACTGATAAATCACATTAGAATAAAGGTGGTTCCATACTAACAAACACGCAAAGTAAGTAAATATAACTAGTAAGCATACAAATACACAAATAATACTTTTTTTTGTTAACCTATACTGTCCCACTCCTGGCAAAGGTCTCCCCCAACTCCCTCCATGCGTCAAAAAATAATACAAATAATTTCTATAATCCGACAAGCATCAATCGAATCACCATCACCGGACTATGTATTCTATGCCACGGGCTCATTTAAAGGTCTCCACTGTAAGTGAAGTGAACTCCACGCGATTGTAAGTGTGGTAACTCAGGTGAGATGCATAAAAAGACTTCATAAGATATTTTACAAGACTTCTGTAGAATCTTCGACACAGTACATACAGTACATGCGTCATAGCTGAGGATATTGTTAGTACTCGCGTCGATTTGTGTAAAATCTGCTTAATATTGCATGAGGCGATAGATAAAAGAAATTATATAAAAGAGCAAATTTTATTGTCTGAACCACAGCAATATTTACTGTCAACAGTTAGGGTAAGTACGATCAGCTATGGTTTAAATTATTACTTGTATTTAACAAAACGAATAATTGAATACTAACTAAAATGTATATCTTTTTCTTTTTCAGATATCATTTCAAAATGTGGCATCATCTGGGATTGTGAGTTATTTCCTGTTATATTGATTTCTAAATTCTAAATATCTTATTTTTTCTCAAGCATTAAATCTGATATATTTTATTTCTTCCAGAATTGTACTACTTACCACATGCTTAGTGGAATCTAAAGTACCAGTTACAAGGCATGATGTTAAAAGTTTCCCGGAAGGCTTCATATTTGGCACAGCCACAGCTTCATACCAAGTCGAAGGCGGATGGAATGAGGATGGTAAGATTCACAGAAATTTTATTCTTTCATTAATGTCATTAAATGAGTAAATTGATATTGTGTACATATTTATTTATCAGGTAAGGCAGAAAACATTTGGGATCATATGACCCACGCCGAGCCGTGTCTGATCACAGACTGCTCTAACGGTGACGTGGCCGACGACTCCTACCATCAGTACAAGAGAGACGTTGAAATGATGCGTGAGCTTGGACTCGACTTCTACAGGTTTTCCCTCTCGTGGGCCCGCATTTTACCCAACAGCTTCCCCGACCAAATCAACGAAGCCGGAGTTGCGTACTATAACAACCTGATCAATGAAATGCTCAAATACAACATAGAGCCCATGATTACGCTGTACCACTGGGATTTGCCACAGAAGCTGCAGGAGTTGGGAGGATGGACCAACCCTCATATAGTGGACTGGTTCGGGGACTACGCTCGGGTTGCCTTCGAGCAGTTCGGCGACAGAGTAAAGTATTGGATCACGATGAACGAGCCCCGTGAGGTGTGCTACCAGGGTTACGGCTCCGACACCAAAGCTCCTCGTCTCAACATGAAGGGAGTCGGTGAATACATGTGCGCTAAAAACTTGATCGTAGCGCACGCCAGGGCGTACCACATTTACGACAAGGAATTCCGCCCAGCTTATGGAGGAAACATTTTCATTACCCTCAGTACCCAGTGGTACGCGCCCGAAACTGACCAAGATATTCTTGCTGCTGAAGAGACTAACCAATTTGAGGTGAAAAAACCATTAAAAAATTGCAGGGCTTATTTATTTTTTTACGCTTTTAATTTTCTAGTGGATGTATTTATTACAATTTAGTTTGCTGTGTACATTTTAACATACAATTTCTTCTGTTTATTTTAGTGGGGACAATACGCTCATCCTATCTTCTTAGGCGACTGGCCTCCGGTGATGAAAGAGAGAATCGGCGCCAAGAGTGCCGAGCAAGGATATTTCCGGTCTAGATTGCCAGAGTTTACTCCAGAAGAGGTGGAGTACGTCAAAGGCACTTCAGATTTCTTCGGATTGAACCACTACTCTACATATCTTGTGGTCAGGAATGATTCTACTGCAAACTACCACCCGTCTCCGTCTTACTATGATGATTTGGAAGTACGAACATACCAACCGGCCGACTGGGATCATGGTGCTTCTGGATTCCTTAAGGTAATCATCATTTGTTCTCTATTTGAGAAGCGGACTGTCGCATATATTCAAAATGTACTCCAGCGTATGTTCTTATTGCAACTGCACTAAGAAACATTTCCTATCTAAATACACTAGCTGTGCCTGCGACTTCGTCCGCGTGGAATAGTTATTTTGGGCATTAATTCTTTGAATTTTGAACCGTTTTCGCAGCGAACGCAATGGAAGCCCTCAAAGATGAATAATTTTCCCCGGTTTTTTCCACATTTTCCATTGTTTTATCGCTCCAATTAGTTGCAGCGTGATGTTATATAGCCTAAAGCCTTCCTCGATAAATGGCCTACTCAACACAAAAATAATTTTTCATTTCGCACCAGTAGTTCCTGAGATTAGCGCGTTCAAACAAACAAATAAACAAACAAACTCTTCAGCTTTATAATATTAGTTTAGATATATAAATTCCTTCACAGGTTGTGCCTTGGGGTTTCTACGACTTGCTAACAAATATCAAAGAAGACTACAACAACCCCCCCGTGTACATCACTGAGAATGGTTACTCCACGTACGGAGGACTTGATGATGATGATAGAATCTCATACTACAGACTGTATCTGGAGGCTATGTTGGATGCCATTAAGGACGGAGCTGATGTGAGGGCATACACTGCTTGGAGTATCATGGACAATTTTGAGTGGATGGAGGGATATACGTAAGCATTTATTGTAGTCTTGTAGTGTTACGTTAAATTTCCTGTTTTTTTTATTTTTTTAATGTGTTTCACTTATAATTGAATTGCTTTCTACTGTAGAATTCTGTAAAGTTGTCTGTAGAATGGGTTAAGGTCAATTTAAACTTGATACGTATTAAAAGGTCACAATATCGTGATTGTAATACTATTTCACCATCGCACGAGTAGAGGCACGGCAAGGAGGCACCGATATACAGTTGAGGTTCCAAAGACTCGCACCAAGCGTTTTGCTTCGACTTTCATCGTGCAAACAGCCAAACTGTGGAACTCCTTGCCCGAATCTCTATTCCCCTTGAACTATAATTTGTCGGTCTTCAAGTCGAGAGTAAACCGGTTTCTTCTAGGCAAGCGCGCTACATCGTAGACTATAACGTTGCTTAACATCAGGCAAGTTGTAGTCAAGCGTAAGCCTATTTCATGTTAAAAAAAAATATATATATCTTTTGTCACGAATCGATTACATGTTGGTAGCAATCAACGGTTAGAGAGCAGCACTTGTCGCAAAACTTTTCAATATGCTTGATAATGTATGAAAGCTTACCATATTTTTATTTTTCAGAGAACGTTTCGGTCTGTACGAGGTGGACTATGAGAGTCCGGAGCGCACGCGCACGCCACGTAAATCCGCGTTTGTCTACAAGGAGATCCTGCGCACACGCACACTCGACTGGCACTACGAACCTGACACCACGACCATGACCATCGATGAAGGACATTAATAACACCTTTATAACACCGGCTGAAAGCACCAAGCTAACAATCATGTCTATAATACTTGTGTAAATATTTATTTAGTTGTAATGACAATAAATAGTAATTAAAATAAACGTGCACATTTCTATCCTAGTTAAACATAAGTACAAAGAAGTTTGTTTATCTAGATTGGAATAGCATAACCACATCAGATGTTACTAAGTAGGAATTGTGGTCTAAGATGGAACTAAGCTGCAAAATTGTTAAAATAGGGACCTACACCATGCAGTTTTAGATAGATACATTTTAATGCATCCATAAGTGCAGTATTTTTTCATCCTAATCATAAGAAAAGAAAGGAATCGATAATATTATATTTGACTAGGCGGTAATTCCCACAACAGTAGGTTTTTGTAAACATCATTGACGGGTATTAGAAATTACCTATAATTAATCGTATCTATATACGAATATCTACACTTATAAACACTTAAAACAAACAACTCTAAAGTTCATCATTGATACAGATTCAGGTTATTTATTTCACCAGTAATTACATACAACAAAGTCATATTTGGCCATCGAATTATATTACTAGCGTATAATAACTCTATGTATTTCATGTCATTTTTACAACTTAATTCGATACAGGATGCATACAACTTCTTATTTTATATTTTATTTATCTACTAGCGGCCCTGCCTGACTTCGCACGGCCATATATGCACGAAATATACTTAAAAACCGTGCTTTTAAAATACTATCTGTTAATAAATAACCATCAAAACCCGTTGCTTAGTTTTAGAGATTTGAGCATGTAAGGGCCCGTACATCGCCCCAGCCGTGTCGGTACCGTTGCACACATTTTAAATCTGTAATATTCATCAAAATTATATGCTGTAAAGGGCTGTTTATACTATCTAAATTATATATAAGGGCTATCTATACATCTATACTAATGTTATCTATCTATACTGTATGCTTGTTTGTTTGTTTGAACGCGCTAATATAAGGAACTACTGGTGCGAATTGAAAAAATCTTTTTGTGTTTAATATAACATTTATCGATGAAGGCTTTAGGCTATATAACATCACGCTGCAACTAATAGGAGCGAAGAAATAATGGAAAATGAGGAAAATTATTCATCTTTGAGGGCTTCCGTTGCATGCGCTGCAAAAACGGATCAAGATATCACAAAAAATGTATGAAAGAATTATTTCTCTTAATATAATCTAACAAAATGTCCTGAACAATATATGTCTATCTTTTAAGGTTAACTCACTAGAACCGTTTTTATGGTAGTAACTATTCCACGCGGGTGAAGTCGCGGGCACCAGCTAGTAATGTAATAAAGCTGAAGAGGGCAAATATCTGAAAATGGAAGACATTACAAATAAAAAATTTGGGTATACTTTAAAGCCATAACAGAACACGTTTCAGCAGTTTTTAGATTTTTTGTCTGTGTGTCTGTTTATTTAAACGCACATAACGTAAAAATGGCCGAACGGATCATCATCATTTTTGGTACGTAGGTAGTACGAGGTCTTAGATCAGTCATAGCATAGGCTACTTTTTATCACAAAATAATGCGAGCGAAGCCGCTGGCGTCCACTTGTTTATAGTAAATAAAAAATGCTGTGATGGTTAAAATCACTTCGTAAATAAGCCATTATTTCTTGTAATCAAAATTGGTTATTGTGGGTATCTAATATATAAAAATATTATATTGGATATCTATTCCTAAGAGATAATTATAAGAACTTTTCATAAGATATCTCGAAATTAATTATCAGTGGTTCTCTAATACATTAAACATGTTATTATAAGTACATTTAGTAAATCTACTTCTTGAATCACTCTATTTATTAAAAATAAACTGCATCAAAATCTGTTGAGTAGTTTTAAAGATCTAAGCAAACATACATACAGACAGACGCGGAAAGCGACTTTGCTTTATACTATGTAATGATTAGAATAATCAGTTACATTGTTTACATATCTCTGAATTTCTCGCGAGATAACTTTGAGTATGTTGTTGGCAGCCACGCGGCAGCTCTTCTGCCACGTAGCACACTGATATTACAGGGTTACATGCTAAAGCATGACAGTTTACTATGGTTGTTGGGTTTCATGTTATTCTTCGTGTCGAGAGTTTATAGAGCCGCCCTAAGAGCCTCTGACATGGCTTAACGACTACTGTACTAGACAAACAGCCGTGACCTACAATTTAACGTGTCATCCGACCAACGGATGCGCCCCAAATGGAATGCCACTTTTCATTCACCCATCCAAAGACTGACCGCGTCGACCTTTGCTTAGAACTTTGGTAATCGCATGCGATTACCAAAGTTCTAGCACGGCAATCGTTAAGCTATGTCAGAGGCCCTTAGGGTGGCTTAATAAACTCTCGACACCAGAGTTGGCCACTCTCATTTGATAAGAAGAAGAAGAAGTGTTTCATGTAAACCCACGTTGTACGACTTCTGAAATTTTCCGATAAAAAATTGCTTTATTAATGCATTATAGTTGTAAGTGAGGAACTTTTATGTGAAAAAGGTTTCGTGAATTTGTTGTGCTTTAGTTATCAATAACCGGCGATATTTCAAATGTTTGTATGTGGGTGTCTAGGTATTTGTTCGTTCTTCGTCCTCAAGCAGCTGAACATAATTGAATAAAATTTATTCTGGACACTAAGACTTTACAGACCCTAATAATACAGTAGTAACACATTAGCTAGAAATCGTCATATCGCTGTAAAAACTTTTTAATTCTACTTTTATCCTCTTAAATTATCTTGCGAACTAAACATAAAAAAAAGAAAATACATGCCATATCAGAGTGATAGCTAAATTCGCCGCCCCGTAGTTTTCCTGTGCGTCGAGTTGAAGAGTGTTTTTGTCGCGGCGATGATAACAATGTCGTACACATAATATCATAACACAATCAAATAACCACCACTTGACTGTTTTATCGACCTCCCGTGGCTCATGTTGAGCAGATAAATCATAAGCAGCTCTTTATCAGATATTGATGAGATGAGGTATTATATTATGTATAATGTACTTATGTATGCTATATGTAGTTATAAGTTCAACAATTTTGAAAGAGCATTCAAGTATATGGGGTGTAGTATAATATAAGCTTTATATTAGGATAATTTTAGTGACTGTAATATAGTTGTTTTTTTTTGCATTACAAATTTCGTATTACCAAAAATAATCATCAGCGTTCAGTTAGGATTTTTATTTCCCCCACTTTTTGAATACAGAAAAGAAACATATTATTATTGGTATAACCACTGGCAACCTAGATGAGGACATCATGAAGATAGCAGGAAATAGGTGGAGACGAGAAACACAAAATCGGGCTGAGTGGCGTGCCTTCTGGACATTGGCCTCTCCCAGGCCAATGTCCAGAAGTGGACGACTTTGGGCTGTTGATGATGATGATGATGACAATGATCAATGCAAACAGTGAGTAGTAAAACATGTCACCTTTGTAGCACAATGTATTTTGTAGCTGGGGTCATGGTATATTAAGGATCTATAAATTATATAATGAATAAAATCCTATAAAGGAATAGAAATTTCAGAACAATATTTGACAGATTTTTTAGATGGTTTTTGTTGTAGGAAAAAAGTAGGTAAGTACATAAAGGCTTTAAGGCGTGACCTATGTAAGTACTTACCAAAATACATCCTCATGTATCAGGGGATAAACACAAATACCTTTACATCAAAACAAAGATAACTAAAATACATCATAAGTGAACTTTCATGAATACATCTCCAAAGAGCTTATACAGCGATAAGACAAATACTTACATACATATAAAAACAAGGGAGATTAAATATTGTCAAGTAGTTCATGGTTCGCGAAATGACAAAGATGTTTTCTTACTGGGGGACTGTGTAAGTAATTCTGAAAGCGTTTGGAAGACAGACCTTGTCAAAATTTGATATTCTGATTTGGAAACTAATATAAATTTTCTATGGTGCCTTAAATTAATTATGACATATTTTAAAATTGCTAGCCAATTAAGAATTAGTAACTTTAACTTTAAATATTTTTTCTAAGTACTTCATTTAATTAGTTTTTTTTTTCTCTTTCAGGTTTTTGTTGGTATTGACTCTCGCACATATTCAGTGCAAACCAGGAGCTCGGCACACCGTGAGAATTTTCCCGGAGGGATTCTTATTTGGGACTGCCACCGCTTCATATCAGGTGGAAGGGGCTTGGGATGAAGATGGTATTACTTTGATTGAACTCAACAATCACTCTTTTAAATACTTACTACCTATATTAACGTATATTTATTGACATTGTGAAATACAAATTTGTTAATTTTTAAGGAAAATCGGAAAATATTTGGGACTACCTTACTCACCAAAACCCCAGTCCGATAAAGGATGGCTCCAGCGGAGACATCGCCGATGACTCCTACCACCAGTACAAGAGGGACGTGGAGATGATGCGAGAACTAGGACTCGACTACTACAGGTTCTCAATCAGCTGGCCCAGGATCCTGCCCACCAGCTTCCCAGACCAGGTCAACGAAGCTGGAGTAGCTTATTACAACAATTTGATCGATGAAATGCTCAAATACAACATCCAGCCCATGATTACCCTGTATCATTGGGACTTGCCACAAAAACTGCAGAATCTGGGAGGATGGGCCAACCCCAACATGGCCGACTGGTTCTCAGACTTTGCCCGAGTTGCCTTCGAACGCTTCGGAGACAGAGTCAAACATTGGATCACGATAAACGAACCTAAAGAGGTTTGCTACCAAGGATATGGCGCTGCAACCTTAGCTCCATTGTACGATTATTCTGGAATCGGAGATTATATGTGTTCTAAGAACTTGCTTATGGCTCACGCGAGGGTATACCACTTGTATGATCAAGAATTCAGGCCTTCTCAAGGCGGAAAGATCTTTATTACTTTAAGCGCTGGCTGGTACGAACCCGAAACTGAAGAACACACCGATGCTGCGAGAGAAATGAATTTATTCGAGGTAACATTAGTGGAACTTTAGAAATATGTAATGTGTTTCTTACAATCACTTTTAGAGCATAACCAATGTAACTTTTGTTATGTTTCAGTGGGGTCAATATGCTCACCCTATTTTCTCCGACGTCGGTGGCTACCCTCCTCTTATGGTAGAAAAGGTAGCAGCCAAGAGTGCTGCCCAAGGGTTCGCTCGCTCCAGGCTGCCAGAGTTAACTCCAGAAGAAATCGAATACGTCAAAGGAAGCTCTGATTACTTCGGCCTCAATCATTACTCTACATACCTAGTTTACAGAAACGAATCTGTGAACGGAATGCACGACACTCCTTCTTACAGCGATGATATTTATGTCGGAAAGTATCAGAAAGATGAGTGGGTCTCGTCTATTGCTGGAGCTACGACTATGACTCGGGTAAGATTTTTATGACTAAATTACAATTATAGTACCTATAATGATTTTTGATATATTACGTAGTATGTTCTACAAATATAAAGTGTCGCGTTATTCAGGGAAACCTTAGCTTGTATCATTTTAAGATCTTATACTACCCATAGCAACAATTACGGTGATCTGCGGCTCCATTTGATACGGAGTGAAGCAGGAACATATCTCAACAAACCTCACGTTCACTATTATACAATTATTGTGATAGTATTAAATCATGATGTAAGAAGTTGTCTTAATAAATGTTTGATTAATAGAAAAATTACACCTCTCTAAGTATAGTGTACTTATAACATTAAATTTAAATATTCAGAGCGTACCATGGGGCTTCTACAAGCTACTGACTGACATCCGTGAGAGCTACAACAACCCCACTGTCTTCATCACTGAGAATGGTTTCTCTACCCACGGTGGCCTTGCGGATGACGACCGCGTGGCTTACTACAGAGACTATATCAACGCCATGCTGGATGCCATCGATGAAGGCTCAGACATCATCGGGTATACTGCCTGGAGTCTCATGGACAACTTTGAGTGGATGCAAGGATATACGTAAGCCATTTTCTAGTTTCTTTCCTATCTTTCTCAATTTTTGTTCATTTGATAATGATATCAATCACCGTAATTCTAAAGAACTGAGATCGTAACGCTTACGTACGTAGAATTAATTGATAAGTTACCTTTGTGGTGAAAGGTTGTTATTGTGTCTAATATTTATCAACATAAAATAAAACTGAAGAGGGTCAAAAATCTGAACATAGAAGATATTTAAAAAAAGTGTTTGGGTATACTTTAAATCTATAACAGAACACGTTTCAGCATTTTTTTTGTCGGTTTGTCTGTTTATTTAAACGCTCATATAAAAACGGCTGAACGGATCATCATGATTTTTTTATATGTAGCTCTTAGAAGTGCCACAGGCAAATTTTTATCCTGAAATAATGCAAGCGAAGCCGCGGGCGTCTAGGTGTAAATAAGTGTATTAGAAAATTAATAAATCAATTGTTTTATTCCAGCCAACGTTTCGGCTTGTACGAGGTAGACTACGAGAGCCCGGAGCGCACGCGCACTCCGCGCAAGTCTGCGTTCGTCTACAAGGAGATCCTGCGCACACGCACACTCGACTACCACTACGAGCCCGACAGGACCACCATGACTATTGATGACGGTCACTGAATTATGTAGTGATGTGATATGGCGGCATATTTGTAAATACGACAGTAAAAAAATAAAAGGAAAATGACGATAATATTAAAGTATGGCTTTCTTTTTAAAAAGGTCTAGGTAACTAATATTTAAGAGTTTACAATTGAATTGCATGTCATTGAATTGACTATTGATATCTCTCATTTAACTATATAACAGCTAGACTAAATAAGTCTTTATTCTTAATGATATATAATACAAAAATGAACGAGATCGGATTGTGGTATCTATTAATAACACCGGCATTTTGCACTGCGACCCATATTACGCATTCCAGGACCGTATGTACGAGTATACATACATATGTGTGTACCAATACAGTCCTACATAATATGCGTTTACCCTACATCCATAATGGTTGATGGCTATCTAAATGCTAAATAACTCCCACATAACAACACGTAACCGAAATTGATTTATTGAATATTTAGGGCAGCAGTAGATGTGCGGATATAAGCAATTAACTCGGGTGATTGTTTGCAGAGTGGCCGCGCGGATAGCCTGGCCTATCGAGCAATAGATTATCTGCCTTTACATACTTAGTGAACTTATGTACGTAGGCACATGTGTGCTGGAGGGTGTAAATAAATAATAAGCCAAATGAGTAGCGCCCGTGTGGCCAGGCGCGAGGCGCTGCGGGAGCTAAATGTCGATAGGCAAGAGGGTTTGTCTTTGTACCGCCTCTTAATATTTTAGCATCTTCTTACAAACTTGAGTGGTAGGTAACTGGTTACTAAAAATTAAGAGATATGCTATGAGCATTTATAAATTCGAAAAGGTGTAACTACAAAAATCGTCGCCCCGAATCGAGACTTAGACTTTATGATCCGGTAGCCAGATTACTGAGTTGTCTTTAAATTGAATGTCACTACGGCTCGCAAACATTCTCAAAACATAATTAATGTTAGATAATCCAGCCTGCATACTTCTAAATCTCTATTGTCACTATGGCTGTTCAGTAATGTAGGCACGGTGAAATGACCCGACAAAGAGATTCCCGAAGGTTGTATTTACAATGCGCGTCGCCTTACGCCATTTCGGCGTAATTTTCGGCTGATTTAGCGCCGAGCTCCACCTCATTAGCGCCATTGTCGACCACTCGACGAGACTCGCCAGTCTCAGCCGGGAAATTTCAATAGAAAATCCTCCCCGACTTAATTCATACTGTTATGGAGCTAGCGCAATTTTCTATTCGAATTTAATGAATGCAATTAGCGCGCTATTACGCCACTCGCCTCCGTCGAGACACCGTGAACACCTCCGTTATGACACCGCCAGATAAATACTTATATTACGATCATTATGCGTAAGCAGCACATTTAAATTTCAAAATCTGCGAGTAATAAAGTCGTAACGTGGAATAAGGAAGTATGAAATAACGATGTTGTTTTCCTCTTTTAATCTTTCGGAAATCTAAGTGGCGACAATTAATATTTTACTCATATAAATTACAGCCTAACTAAAACCTTTTTATGACGAAATCAAACTGTGGTACAAAATCAACTAGGTATTTAAAAATTTAAGAGTTTTTTGTGTACACGTGTACACTGCCAAAAAATTTGTAAATTTTGGTCCAAGGCTTTTTGTAAAAAGTTTGCATGGTGGCGGTACTTTTTAATGAACTCGGTCCTCCGCAGACCACTTTAGCTCGAGGGCACTTTGTTAATTCCTTTAAACTGGAGAGCTCCATTGAGTGGAGCGGCGACGCGGCGAGTGCTCTCTCCAACAATGCCCAACTAAAATCGCTGCGTAATCAGTCATCGCTAAAAGGAACTGAGCGAGCTCCCCTTATCAACATCACCCAGATTTCATCTCGCGTTTACTGCCCGTCTATTAACACCCGAACGTAAACAGAATCGTATGAAAGACTATAAAAAATAAACACCTCTTAGCTCCAGTGATTAAATTAATAACATTAATGGAATCCCCGAGACGCGAGCCGCGGCCGTTAGAATTATCTCATGTAAAATACAATGGCAGTTCTATTCTAAAGGCGACGTTAGGTGCGATTGTAAAGTATCAGTGTATGATTTACGAGCTCGGCCTATCGCTGGCGACCAGCCAACAGATCCCGCGCTAACGGATCCAGAAGCCGTAATGATTTCTGGCTTCAGATATTAAAGTATCATCCCGTCAAATTATTATAATAAATTCCATATAGATTATGCAGGAAGGTAAGTCGCTTCGAGCCGGAACTCGTTGAAAAATATATGAGCTGTATCTGAATTAATTATATTTGTATAAAGCAGGTTAATGGTTTAATTAGAAATTATTTTAAAGTTTTGGCAACTGTCGGTTGCCAAAATTTTTTCCGAATTTTCAAATATTTATATTTTCAGATCTTCCCGCTACTCGAGGGTCTCGTGGCTTTCCACATCTAGTATTACGCCCAACTCATCTGAGGTATTGTTTTCAGGACTTTGGGCGTACAAAAACGGTAGTTATTTTCATATTAATTTTCCCCTTTATTTTTGACAACATACTGCTGGTGTTTATTTTTCTGTTTGCCTTTTTCTGGCTCAACGTATCAGCATTGCCATCCAGCGTGGTAATGCGGCCAGCATGCTGGGCACGCTGCCCTCTGGTAGTGGGCTGGAGCACTTAGATTATCTTTAGGCTTTTCTAAAGATTTTCTAAGTGCCCCTTTTTGTAGTAGTTAGAAGTAGTATGTTTAGTTTTCCTTCACTTGTTTTTATATTTTATTATTGTAAATAAAGCATTTCTCTTTTAAAGTTACGTTATTGTTACGTTGGTTTCAATCAACGTCACGTGCACGTGCTTGGTGATAGCAGCCACAATGGAGAAGTTTACGACTCGATATAAAATTGTAAAAATATACCAAATCACGGTAATGTACATTCAAATTCACAATTCAGTCGTAACTTTATTTGTTGGGTTCATCTACAATTTGGCGATTTGACCTAAAATGTTTGTATCTGTATAGGTTTATTTAGTGTGACATAAGGTTTTTACTAATAATCTATATATATAAAAGAAAGTGGTGTTAGTTACACCGTTTTTAACTCAAGAACGGGTGAACGGATTTAGCTGAAAATTGGTTGGAAGGTAGCTTAGAACCAGGAGACGGTCATAGGATACTTTTTATCCCGTTTTTTTTAAATTGAATTAATTGCACATGTTCCAAAATCTGCTTATTTATTGTCTCTAAGGCGGAACAGGGTTCGCCGGGTCAGCTAGTATGACATAAACAAAATGCTGTGCTAAACAGGTATCTAAACTTGATAGAGAGACTGAAAGAGGCACTCAGACCTCGGTATTACCTACTGAATTACCTACTAGGTATACAGATATTTAAGCAGACAATGTAACCATGTAAATAGCTCAAGTAACAATGTTCTTGATAGAACACCACACATTTAACCGATATTTTTATTGGATCGTAAATTATTTGCCAAGAGCAGTGCGTTGGTTGCCTTGTGGCCGAATGCGACCGACACTAGGTATAACGTGCGGTTACGACTTTACGCTTATTTACAACATAATTCACGTTCAAAGGAAACACAGTATCACTATGTAGCAGGACATTATCATATTGTACAGTTTGTATGGATGTCGCATCATTCTGCCCATAAATTCCCATTAATACACATTAACGGAAATATTTGGCTAGGTACATCAATAAACCAATAATAATTAAATAAAACACATTCCAGTACACACGAGAAAATTGTTAAAAAAATGTCTTATACTCCCCTAATAAGGAAGAGCCCGCATTACCTTTCAAACGGCGAAAAGACTCTAACAAGATTTCAAGAAAGCGGCAAATCGAATAGGAACAAGCGTTAAAACTTTTCTAATAAAACGGACTTTGCCGGAGCGGATACATGAAATATTCAAAAGACATCTAGGATCCGACAGGTAGCGGGCCGTATTATTTATGTTTATAGCACAATTGAATCGTCGGACGTTACAGATTACCTTCACGTAGTCGAAGGCAAGAGTCAGGTCGGTACCTACAAGTAGGCGCAGATTCGATAGCAGTCTAGCTGCCTATTTATACTAGCCTGAGAAGTAGTGAGTGGTCAAGGAGGACGCTGCACGCTCCATTTAACATACGCGCACGCCTCACATAATAAACCATCACCAAGACAATATTAATTGAGGTCGAGGAAAATACGAGGATGTAATTACAAGAACGGCGACGGGGTGAATACGAAAAGCGCAATTACATTATTTGGGACCTGTTGGAAGCCAAGTGTCGGCGGCATTTCCGCTTGACCTTTTTCAAAACCCATCGCTGTAACCATAATTGTGCAAAATTAATGTAGAAGTTGCGAGAAATTCCAGCAGCTAATTAAACATTTGAATATATTAATTTGAAACTTTAGTGACTTTAACAAAAATATACAAATCTGAGTTAAGAAACGATTTACCGCTCAAGTACCCAATCTACCCAATGTAATTCGCTCAGGGCTAACTGTCTTAGTAAAACGTTAAGCAAATGATTGTTAGATTTGTCTAAGAACAAAAAAATACAAACATCTTTACTTACAAAGTACATAGATAATGAATAGACAGTAAAGTAGGTTTATCCAGTAACGTAGGACGATGAAACATATCCCATCGAGAAAGCTGACATCATCACTAACGTTATCGTCAATGCTACATTGCCGAAACTTGTATTGTTTCGGACACACGCCAATTAGAGCCCGATTGTTGATCTGTCGAGAAGCTGACAAAGTTCAAGAACCTAATAGATAAGGTTAATAGGTACTTTTAGATGTAGGCAGCTTCTTATTTTATCTTAGCTTACTAAAGAAAGAAAAAATCGAGCGACGTAGATGTCGGAGATCGCGCAAATCTTAACATTCCATTTTGACATACGCAAAACACGATGTCTTGAGGAGTTGTGATTTGTGACGATGCTGACTTAAAATGTAGGAACAGGTGTTTTATATTGCCTTATTTGCTGAAAACACATGTTTATCTTTCATACAGGATATGATCGCCCTGAAATATTTTATCTCAGACATGATAATAGACTAAATAAAACAGCACATCAATATATGAACCTTACCTTTGATAACAACGAAGTGGAATCAATCATAATTCGGCTACAGTAAAAGTTCAGAGCATTCCGTTACAGTCAACAGCGAGGGGACAGCAGGCCTTTATTTACTTTCATCGCAGTTATATCACACCGTAACACTGAACTGGGATTTTATCAGTCAATATATCGCGAGTAATAACAGAGTCCTTGTGGCTGGGTCAGTGTCGCGGGCGCGTCGTGTGTGGTGCACTTTGTTTAGCAACAGTGTGGGAGGTGGTGGCTGGAGCGGTGTGGCGAGCATGCGGCGCGGGCCGAGCAGAGCGCGCAGTGGAATCGACCGGCGGGCCCGGCGCGCCACTGAGCTGGCGGCGGGCGCGAGCTCCGGCCTGCTGCCGCGCATGCGCTGCCATATACCCACGCCGCGCACACTCCCCTACCACGGGAATTCAGGACTTACCTACACTAGCCTCACCTGCTAGCGACTTCCTACATACAGAGGGTTTATTTCTGTGTCCAGCACAATAATTTTCAAATAAACAATAAACAAGTTTTCTTCAAGGCGCTTCGCTGGATTGTAGACTCCATAACTGCATATGTAGTATGTGTGTATGTAGTAGTCAAGCGTGAAAAGGTTGGTACCTCTTATACCTACATTAGTTGACTAAATAGTACATTTCATACAAATATCAATTTGTATGTACCTATGATGAAAAGTATCATTTCATATTAGGCTTTACTATAAAAAAAAATATTTGAACTAAAAACATGTTGTCATTTTTACAGTTACAAAAGTACATATCTAGATTATAATTAGGATCTACTAACAAATGAGAACTAGTTTTTTTAATAACAATTAAAAACAATTTTGCTTTTGGGGATGTGTACCGCTGAGTTGCAGCAGACAGGGTTCTTCCAGTGTTTTGCATACCTATTTATATGATTCAAATTCGGTGTATGCAATATTTATGAAAACATTAAACAAATAATCATTAATAACATTTTTTCTCAAATAAATTTGGAGCAAACGCTAAATTTAAATATTTTAAACAGAGTTACTATAAAAACTAGAGATATGTACTTAGTTACATATTTATTTATCTTATTTAACTGCTCGATTTTTTTTTACATGTAATCCCTAATATAGAATAATATCCCTGAGTACCTACTTCTCATAAGTCATTCCTAAAAATACTTTATCTGACTAAAGTAACTCGACTCGATCTTACCATCAACTTTAATCCCGTTTCGTGTCGATAGTAGGGGCGATGTCCGAAGCTTTACTTTGCTAGATGGACAGTACACATATAGCTACATTTGTAGCTGAGCTGTGTACTTCACGAGCGTGTGCGCCGTTATTCTATGTAATGTAACTGTGTACGTACACAGAGGTACACACTGCCCAGTTGCTATGTGGCTCCTACAGGCGTTACTTACTAATGATGGACGATAAACGGTATTCTTAGAGTTTTTTTTTAACTTGGTATTGTCGATGATTTCTTCGAAATTAGAATACTTAGAAAATGGTTGTTGAAGAAGCAAGAAATTTCTAACTACAATAGTTTATATTTGCACCTAGTCGGTTCGCCACCTGGTTTAGTTTAGACATAGTTGATAGCTACGCTACTCAATCATATTAATAATAAATAAATAAATATTCCGGGACATTGCACACAGCGCCATCTATATATTACGTTATGTGCCTACTTACGTACCTATTGGAAATATAATTAAAATAACTGATTTGCAGTTAAACTTACATATATTTAATATTTAATTCAGTTAAACCTCAGATATAAAATATAAAAATAACAATAAAGTGTACTAGCGTTTTAAACAATATAAACGTTTCAACAGAAATATCACACGTTTACATAATTAATATTCATAAACATTCCACGTATCACCTAGGAACGATCCCATAACTCCAATATCGAAATAAGAAAAACACTATAACGTTTCGTATAATTGCACGAATTTCATCACTAACCCAGAATCAATAACAATCTGGAATTTTCAAATTGATCATGCTCATGCTTTACGTAGTCTAGGCTCTCGTTTCAAGATATCTACAGCGCACTAATACCGCAATGGAAACCCGCACGTGGTACGCGAGGGAGGAAGACATGTGTCCGCGCTACAAGCAGACGATGCGCTCAGTGAAGGCTCCCACCAAGGTCATGTCGTGCTGCAGGGCGGCGCGCAGCACCTGCCCTGCGACCGCGTCACGCACGCGCAGCGTAAACTCGCGGCGGGCCGGCGGGGGCAGCGCCCCGCCCGCCGCTGTCAGCACGCGCGCGCGCTGCGCCGCGTCCAGCGCTCGCGCCTCCGCCGCCGTGCCCAGCACCGCTCGCGCACACCGCGCCCGGCACGCTGCGCGCTCCGCCTCCGAGAGTTCTCGCGCCGCCGTTTCCACTGCACGCCGCAGGTCCGCTCCTCCCGCTCCGCCCCCGCCGGTAGCGCGCGCTCCCTCCGCATGTGCACGTGCCGCACCAGCTCGCAACGTAGCTGGCAGCAGCAGCTCGGCGACGGCTGCCACGGAGCGCGCGCGCAAGTAGTGCAAGGCACGTTCAGCCTCGCGCGTCTCGTCGAAGAGGCGGCGCTGGCGCGCGGCGGGCACGGGCCGCGCCACGCTCCACGCTTCCAGCCAGGGGTTGGCGGGCAGCAGCATGCGGTCGCCGAGCGCGCCGCCGCCGTCGGGTCGCCAGTCACGAGGTGAGTACCACTGCACGAAGTCACACAGTTCGGCGCCGGGATTGGCCGCTTTGAACGCTTCCATGTCTGACAGCAGTGACGCACTCATCATGCGCGCGCGCAGCTCGGACGCGCGGGCATCATCGCCCAGACGCACCATCAGTTCGGCATCCTCTTCCAGCTGGTCTTCGGTCTTTGGTGCTGGGTCCTATGTACACAAGAACACATTCAGAATCAAATTACTTGTTCAAGATAACACAAGTATGTCATTTTAATGGTATTTAGTTTCAATTATGACACTGCTTTGTAAGAAATACAGACATTAACAGACGCTACTGTTCATCTTTTTATAATACAAAATTGCTGTCTGTTGAAGGTTCACGTAGATTCAGGTTATTCTAAAATGTATAAATGTATAAAATGTACGTAGTAATTACGAACCTGCGTGCGAGGTATGTAGAGCGGCGCTCCGTTCTTGAGCGTGGCGTGAGACAGGCGCTGCAGGCGGCCCACGGGGCGGTCCCAGGGCGGCTGCTCCTCGCCTTCACCCTCCGAGCAGTCGTAGAACTCCTCGTCGGAGGAGTTCCCTCCCGCTGCACCCCCTTCCTTTGCCCGGCGGATGCAGCAATTCAGGAGCTGCAGCTTCTGGTGCAGCAGACATGTGCGCGCGTTCGGCGTGCCTTCTGCCACCCTGCCGACAATACATCATTGTTCGATAAGACTTGTTTACCTTTCTCTAATATACTTTTATTCGCCGTGTCGGTAAAAAGGGAAAGTAGAGTAAGCAGGTACTTAACTACGAACAAAATATTATGAGTCTACTAATAACTTACAAATACAAAATAAATTGGGTTATTACAGTACTGCAGGTAGCTCGATGTAAACTAACGACGTGTATTCATTAAATATAACAACTGGCACGTATCAGCGTTGTTCCGAACTTTCACTCGGAAGCGGAGGCAATTTTTGGTGGACAAAATATACGTTGTCTCGTAAAGAAAGTAAATAAATCAAGCGAGCGCTCAATGTCGCGGCACAATACAAGAAATATTTTCTCTTTTTCGTATGCAAATAGGTAGCGTTTGATGTGAGATTAGATTCGCGCCTTGGAGCGCGGCGTGGTCATCAGCGGCGCACCTGCTGCGGCCGCGATACCTCGCCTAGATCCACTCGCGGCCTACAATCCGAGAGAATTGAAGCGAGCGCGACCACTCTGGGAACCGTTATCACGTTGAATTACAAATGAGGCAGTGGTACTGCCGCCAACGGCAACGTGCGTGCATCTCTAGAGCGCCCGTCTTGCAATCGGTCGGTGAACCGTTTGTTTACCGGAGCCGGTGCGGCGTCGGCAACTGGGTGTAGGTCAGGAAGCTGGAGGGGGCCCGGCGCGGCGCCGGCGCTGCCCAGTCCTGCGTCGTCGGCCACCGCGCGCACTCGCACAGACATGGGCCCGCGCATTGCGAGCTGACTCCCGCTCCTCGCCCGCGACCCTCGCTGCCTTGTGACCCTACCATGACTGACACTTGGTGAAAAAAACAACCAAACGTGACAGTGAAACAAGTGACGTGACGACGAATTGCCCAGGATTAATCAGCTCATTTATCGGGAATCCCTCCTAAAATGGTGAGTAAAATAAATAAGAACACCTCATTTAATATTCATCGCTAGATACCGGCGCCGCTGAGGCACGAAAGAAAATCTCATCGCGTACATTGACCTACTTATAGCAAATCAACGTACGGCATCTCCAACAACCGGCACGAACAATGAGCACTTGACTTTTCTTATACGTCTTCGGAAAACGTTTTCCGTATACGACAAAACATTGCAATGATGCAACTTTGTTCGGCGAGTTTGATCTATCAGATTCCGAGGTCAACTTTCTTTGAAAAGCCTAAAATTTATAAAGCGAAATCTAGTTTTTCTTCACATGAACAACACAATGTTAAACTCAAACATGGCCAAAAAAATCTTACAAATCACTTTGAAAAAATTTTATTTTGAATAACTTTTATTTTATGGGCAATACAAACATATTATAAATGTAAATTACATTATTTTTAATTTTTACTTCTGTATCTAAATCTTATTTTACCTACTCTAAGATTATTAATGTCGTTGACTCTAACACAGGCTTGCATCCGCAACTGCATGGGGTACCAGAGGGTGCAAAAACTGTTCTAACAGATCCAAAGGAAAAAAGAGGGGTGCTATAAGGCTTGATATGTAAATATTGTTGTACCCGGCCTCTACCTAGGCTTGAAGTGCATTTATTCCGGAGAGACGAAACAGGAGCACCCGCCTCGGGCGCCAGTTTCACGGGCGTCGAATCATCACAATAAATATTTTGTAAACAGATCTACAACACGAATCTTTATTTATTAGCGAACTGATCAGGGAACAAACTAATAAGCGGCAAATAACTAAGACAAGCGCAAGGATAGTGTGCTGTATATAGTAGGACAGTATATGCCATTACATCATTGACTCAACAGTTTAGGCTTCAGCTCTAAAAACATACACCCTATGTTGTCTTACCACAAGCCAATTTTTATTACTCTCAAAATAGAAACTAAACATTAAAAACAATTTTTAGAAGTGTCCATTTGAATATGGAAGCTGGGTCGCATTCCTCGTAAAAATGAAATGCACATTGATATGTATGTATGTCATAATGGATCTCGCGAGAGGCGTCTTGTTGCCGAGGCCTCGTGTAGCAATGTCAAACGCGCACTTTCTCCGCACTGGAATTTCATATTTTGGCGAATCCGCGATACTCGGTCCTTAGGAGCACTTTCAACGTTGTCGTACAATCCACAAATAGTTTGCGCGCGGAATTAGATCAACAGAGCGTAGAGTCCTCTTTAATAAGTGGAGGTAGTTTTCTTCGGCTTGTTTACTTACTTGGCAAAGTTTCTTGTGTGCCAGCTTAATAGCGTCCGTATTTGTAGAGGCGACGAGCGAGGTCGTTCACCCCGCGCCGGGTGACTTCAGATCTAAGCCTCTCGGAGCCAGATTCCCACTTTTGGCTTAGCAAATGGACGCCCATTAACTTTATCTATTTGGCCGTAACATTTGTTTGTTGTATCATTAAGAATTGATGACATTTTTTCTCGTTCAGATAGCGGTAAGTAAGTAATAGACGTCGTGTAACTAATTAAAACTTGTCACTTTATTTAACATCCATGAGAACAAATGTGAACTTCGAACATTGCGGTGAAAATTTCAATATAAATCGAAGTAAAAGGGGGACTGGTGAAACAGCAAAAATATTTTAAAAGTATCTGCGTAAAACAGCTTTTAAAAGTCTATAAAATAGTCGATAAAGTGTTAACAATATTTACCTATTATAGTAGGTAATATGTAAGAGCAAAATGTGTCTCCACTTGAGTTTAATGCGGCAGTAAAGCCGAAAAAACGTTTTTCCCGTGGCATAAACTCCGCGAGGCACGTTTTCAATTTGAAGCCGCGGACGTTCGAGCTCCGAGTGCAAATATGCGACGCTCCCTATATCTTGCCGAACCGATGCCGAGAGACGATGCCACCGGGAAACTAAATAAATAACTCAGGATGTGAACTCGGATATAGCATGCCCGATCCCGTGGGACGTCACAGTTTCAATCTCTGAAAAATTTGCCAATTTCACTCGTATTGCATTTAGGAAGGTTTTTGTCCAACAAAAGGACAGTGAAATACACATTTATTCGACTTACGACGCCCATAATGCGTGCCTCATCAATCACTATTGCCGCGCCCAGTGAATTAAATGCGAATAAAATTATGCAATTTCCGACACGAGTAAATAACTGGCAGACGAAATTGAAAAGGAATTTTTAAAAATTGCGAATAGATTGCCGTTTTCCGCACAAGCGGACAAATATAAATATTTGCCAGTTAAATTGTCTCCAGAGGGGCGTGAATGAGGTTTACGAGGGAGTTGCACGGCACTAACTGCCTCGCTACGGCACCGGCGGGCGGGACTCCCGGCGAATGTCATTATATTTCCAACAACTTTGATTTGGGAACACGGAAAGATTCTCCGTATACAAAACAGGATTTCTTTAGAATTATTAAAATAACGTCACCTATTCAGAAGATCACTTTTCGAATATTATTTAGTATTCATATTTTACTGAAAGTTGTAGTAAGTCTATAAACACTCTCGTGTAGAACATTAATATCATAAGTACTCGTATTCTACCAACCCTCCCATCCTGATAAGCCTCATGTCCGCAAAACAACTGTCTAGTGGATGCTGAGCCGACAAAACAATCTGAATTCCGACAATATGTAATAAAACGTATATTAATACGAGAACAAATGGAAATATTTTCTTATACGCATGAAGAGCTTCTGGGGGAGTTTTCTTTCAAAGCTCATTTCACGACCTGTTTAGTTTCAACTAGATGTTCCAATAAATCTACATTTATTTCCCTATTCATGATAATGTGTAGTAACGGGAGATACGCTCTCGTATCCGTAAAATAATGTTATACATATATATGGATATTTAAAAACACTAATATTAATACTAACCGAATTGGTATCAAATCAATAAAGCGTTTAACTGGACTCTTCATATTATATTAGCTACAGGAGCCTTAAGTTATTAACGGAACATTTTTAATACGTAACAGTTAGGCTTAAGATTAACTACACCCCGCCTGATACAAATCACATCTACTTATAGTGTAAAATGTAGCACGCTTGACCTGAAGAAACCTATGTAACGTATAGGAAATAGTATCTATATAACACACTTTCTGAAAACTTAATCAGGAAAAGTAAAATAAAAGTGACCGGACGAAAAATATTATAGTAAGTCAAAAAAGCTGTGTCATAATGAAGGCTATTCGGGCGGTAGATTGTCCGGCTGCAGCTGGCCGGCGCTGCAGGAGGCTTTTTCCGCCCCGCGGAGCGTGCCGCGTGAAATTCACTTTAATTGGCTCTCTGCCCACTCGCAGGCACACGCTAATTGCCCTATACGAATAATTCGCAACCCTACAATACGTACAGTCGTACAAAATACGATTTTCCAACGTATCGAAAAATACGTTTATATTTTTTCTTACAAGGGCCGCAGTAAAATCGACATCAAAAATCTTTTACAATACTATTACCAACATCGTTTCAACGAGTACTCCAACTCTTAAGTTTTTTCTCCATAAAGCCGTTGAATGCCTTCAATTTGCGGTACTCTACGTGTGCCGTAAATCGGAAATAGCTTTAGGGTTGAAAGCTTCTATTTATAGACGAGACAGCAGCACTCTGCTCGGTGCGGGCTATATGTCGCGGACTCACTCTCGCCGGCCTCATGCGGGACACGGCAGACCTTGACCTTCATTATGCTTTGTGATTCCGGTCAAAAAGATTTCATGCGTAGATTACGGCTGTAGTGTAGAGAAAGAAAGTAGGAAGTATACTTCAAAGCGATGCGTCATCGTCGAATGTTTTTAGGAGGGTTTTCACCGACCACACCAATGAGTGGACAAAAAGCCGCGGCTCGCTTGTTGCGGAACGAGACAATGGACGGATTAGGGGTGCTTGTACACTAAACCGGCTATGATCACACTAAGCTGATGTATACGGAAACACAATATGCAATGTTCAGATGCAAATTTAATTAAAGGTATTCTTTCCACATTTATTTACAAATTGTTTATATGGATGTGAAGACAGCGGGGGTGATCAAGGTCGATCGATCGAGTGTAGCAGCAGCATTATCGTGTTCTGATGAGGTGGATCCAACGCACGCCCGTGAGACTACAAAGTCTATTGTCTCCGCCAATTGCTGTCGCCACTCCGCCGTGCTCATAGGTACACTCTACAGAGTTAACAGTATCTCGGATACTGGTCTTGACAGCCAATCTTTATAAATAAAACATTATATTAACCGACATATTTCAGAATAGTCTAGTAAGCTTTTGAGTTGGAAACAAATAAAATGTATTCTCATAAAACGCAGAACTTATGAAATTTAAATTGGCAATCTACCCTGTATCAGATTCCATGCCATACAATAACAATGTTGTATGTACAATAGTGAAGTTCTCTCGGGGTTATTGTCATTGCCAGCTTGCTACTTATGTGATAAGGCATCTGTTCTTATTTACATTTAAATTCTTCAGTCTATCTTCGCCATCAAATCGTTTAGCGAAACGCAGACAAAAGCTCGCCTTTTGCGAGAGCATTGCCCTTTTTCGATTTGGTTTGCTTGAATTTTTTTTTTCTATTTTTTCCGAGAGCTAAATTGCAGTTTAGTTAAAGCTTTATTACAGACAAAAGCGCCTAATCGTATTCCATTTCGTATATTCGTTTTGATCAAAAGCCGCACCAGTCGCTCTTATTCTGTCTTACACGCTTACTAGAAATGAAAACGTAGGACATCGATGGAATCATAGGGTGCTGTGAGGCCAGATATGTACAATCAATTATAATTTATGTTGCAATAAATATCAACCTTTGGCCCTTTTTATAGGCAAAAAGTAAATAAGTCACAAAGCTCGTACGTAGCCAATAAAGCTTTATAAAGTTTCCTGCGCGGCGGGCAGCTGTTTCCTGTGGTCCGATTAGATATGAAAATGTCGATATCAGGCGGGAAAGTCCGAGCGACTGGACCGCTCCTACCTACCCAAATGTACCTAATAATGGCGCCATTTCGGATATCATCTGATATTTTTCCTATCAAGAATTTAAAGGAAGATAAAGGCACTGGACTGACGATAACATTTAATCTGAGTAAGTATAATCAACCCCTTGTCGTTCACATTCTGCCGGCAATCGGGGCATTATCTTTTGCCGAGGGAGACAGTATATGCCATATCCCAATCCCATGACACATGTCATCGGAAGCTGTTATTCGTGCATCATATTCGTAGCAATTTCCTATCGATGTTTTTCTTTATCGAAGGACTCGAAGCCATATGGCACAAAAATGAAGCGCTGTCAGTGAGCTATCAGCTTCATCTATAATCCATTTCATATAGCAAGGCACCTGTGACACATATAAAACGTCACTTGTCAATATCATTTTGACAATTGTAATGATGTACTGCAGTAATTCGAATTAGAAATTTACCGATTATCGATTGTAGTTACTTATGGCTATTTTCATCTGCCTATCCTAAAAATGTTATGTGAATTACCGACAATCACAAAATAATATTCGTCGAACCCACAATAAATTCCTACAGATAAATTAAGGAAGGGACAAATTGAGAAGAAGAAAATAATACAGTTATGATAAAAAATATTTATTTTAAAAAAGCTGCTTCGGCAACGGCATTTCATCATCGGTGCTTTCGTCATCGCTTGATGAAAATTGTAAAATGATAAATACTTGTTTTTGCGATATTTTTTTGATGTCAAAAATAATCGATTACCAAGTCCCAACCCTACGAAAATGACGTCACAATTAGCAGTAGTACGTAACTTTGCTGTGCGATGAAATTTAATATTTTATTTTTTGTAACATTGAATGCGAGTATGTACACGCAAAAAATACCCTTTATTTGATGTCTTATAATTTTTACTGTTTATATTAATAGTTATTTCTACTACTTCTATTTTCATGTTCTTTTACGTTCTACTGACCTGTCACAGGTGACTTGCTATATGAAATAGACTATAATACAACTGGGTTTCATCAAAAACCGATGAAAATAAAAGTTATCACAGAGTCGTATCAGCAATATACAGAGTTAATGACCCATCATCGAGTCTCTGAATCCGAGCCGCTTTCTAAAACTAACAAACCAGTGCCCGTTTGGAAAACGTTACTTTAGATACTCATAACGAAACACACATTTTTGTTAAGTTTATGAGCGAACCAGCTATATTAAAACGAGATCTTTGCTTTGCTACTAATGTCGGATTCGTTTGTCATTCTCAAAATGTTCTGACTGATTGCTTCCTTAGGACACGTATTATTTTGCAGTGATCCAAAAATTTCATCAAAAAAATATCGTACCGTCCAAAGTAGCACTAAATTATTGTGCCAGTGTATCGTGGCCCATTTTAATAATTGTATTACTTTATTATTAGACCTGACGGACAACATTTCTTTGGAATAACAGTCGTATTTTGCGGCAAAGTTATGATTACCGGAATCTAGACAGCTCAGTGTGCGTGAAGTGATACACAGTTAACGCCGTAACTGTTACGCGCCAGTAAAGCCCGCTAATGACACCGATTCGTAGGCTCCATTTGACATTCTATTAAATTACTACTTTTCACAATTAGCGATTTCATTTATGACAATATTAAAATTATAATTTTATGTCTGTTTGCAAAACTTGTTTTTTGGCGCACCATGGTTAAAAAGCAAATAAAACTATGTATTTATGTAGAATGTAGTTTTGTTTTGTTAAAATGTTCCTTTCTTCTATTACAACACAATGAACAATGCAAATTTGCACAATGCACCAAAACAAAATAATAGAAAGATAACAGTAAGTTTTCTGTTGAAGATTGAAGTCAAATTAGATCACACTGTTTCTTATATGGACACGATATCGAGGAAGACATAATATATTATATGATATTCGAAAGAACGCGTTTATTATTTCTTTATACTCAAACGGCTGAATCGATTTGGATGAACTTATTTATGGAGATAGAATAGACCTGAGATTAACCCATCAACTACTTTTTATCTGAAATCAAAGCGGGTAACATACATCAAGGTGCGCCGATAGTAGTTATGAATATTGTTATGATTAGGCAATATAAATGACTCGTCATAGAAATCTATCATTGTTTTTTAATTAGTCTATAGAAGATTAAATAAAAAAACAGAAAGTTGAAAACTACACAAAAAAGTAAAGGGCAATTGGGATCAAACCGGTAAACATGTATCACAAGAATCGTAGGCATAACGAGAGAGTTCTTTATTAATTTCACGATAAACTTGGCTTTTACGAGCGAGCCCATTAGTATTTCTAGGTTAGAGATGTGGAGAATCCGTTTAATGTTTGCTGTATGGATGTGGCCCGGCCTTTCACAGGAATATGGAATGCAGCTGACCAACTTGTACCTATCTCTTGAACTTTGCATGCGGGGAAGTGGGTTACTTCCGTTTGCATATAAAAGGACTTAATGTGTATGCAAATTGTTGTGTTTGTGTTAAGGGTTAAGTATTAAGTTACCTTTTTTAACTACCTATACATACAAATACAAAATATTTATTGACATAATAAAAACGGGTAACAATACATTTCGTGAACCTCTTTGGCCTTGTGCTAGTTGTTAGACTGTGTTACAAGGCCTGTGTCTTCTCCCAATTGTGAGTTTTAAATATGATAGGATTTATTATGAGTCTACAAACTTTTTCTCATACTTTTCTCATACTTTTTTTGTTTTTCTTGTAATCTTGTCTGTGACACTTCTGGACAAAAAAAATCCTAAATCCCTATAATATCCTATGTTACAGTCAAAATTTCTTACTTGTCGTCTGACAAGTACGAAATTGTTACCCCTAAACTGTTTTAATACAGGCGTAGTAAGTAAGCAATAACTAGGGCCCGCTGGCGTCGGAATCATACCTTAATCGTACATCTAATTTCGGTAAAATATTTTGTCTTTGCAATAGTTTTAGACATGTTTATGATCTCCGCGCAGTCCCAATGAAACGGTTTGTGTTCCAGAACCGAAAATGTTGGCAATGGTGTGAGTCCAGTGCACACATCACACATCCCAAGGCAAACACGACTAGTTCCCCTTAAAGCTCCAAATGGAAAGCTTATGAACTGAATAATGAGTTAGATACGAACTTTGAATCGTGCTCTACATATTTTAAGTTAAGCCCAATTTAAACTTTGAGTTTGGATTCCCCAAGTTTGGTTTACTTTGTTTGCGGCTTGATTTCACAGGTTGAAAATGTTGAACATTTAGCGGAGCTTTTTGAATTATTGCAACTAACTTCTAGATTTCAAATTGTTTTGGAGCGTCACATTTAATTATTACTTGCTTCACATTTTAACTAATTAAAACTATATGTGTATAAACATTTAGCGAATAATATCGAAAATGTGTTTAGTTGAACTGCAATCTAATTAACTTTGTGTGTACCGACCGCCGCCAGTTTTAGGCAGTTTAATAACACGGCCAAGTGCTGAAACGATAATTATTAGTTCACAGTTATGAGCACGCAAAATAGTTAATTAATATGCAAGTAAATATTTTCCTACTAAATGTATGATACAAATTAATACATAAGTAGGTATTAATTGCAATTTTGTGCAAGTTTCAAACACTTGAATTGAACATATTAATTATCAAGCCATCCAGAAAAAGATATTATCAAACCCAAACAGAGTCCGTGACAACTTTAATTATTTATTTGTCCAACCCTACCGATAACAATTACTAGACATGCAAAGTTCTGATACTTGTGAGTTTTTACAAGAAGCAGTAAGCACGCAATGAAGCAAGCAGTTTATTCAAATTTCTATTTTAAAAAATCTTTACTTTCTTATAAAGATTAGACTATAGCAGAGACAGTGTAAGAAGTGAAGCAAGCGAAGTCGGGGAGCGAGTTGGCCAACCGGCCATTTGTCTAAGTCGCGGCCTACACCCACGACGCCTTCTGAGATGGATTAGAACCACTTCCATATATGAACAGCCTTAAATATATACGAGAACTATGCTATACGTTTTATGTGTCCATTTCACGTTACATGTAGGTACTCGTAATAGTAACAAATATTGACCCCGCCTTTGTACAAAACTGGCTATTCTTTGAAAAAAAATCACAAATAGTATCAATAACATAGAAATTTACAACAAGTTTGAGATGAGAGGTCAAGTACTAAAAAAAAATACACTCCAATTAATGCAGTATTCGGAGCAAATTTTCACACATAGTCTATCATGCTGCATCAATGTTTACAAATGTGTGGACAAACACGACAACACTGCAAAGCGAAGCGGTCGGTTACTGAACTTGGAATCCATTCGTCTAAGTCACGCTTGAAAACCGTAACTCATGTGAAGATGGATGGACACACAGACTGCTGCGCTAGTATGTATGTATGTATATACAGTGTCAGGTGCATTAGTGATGCTCTGTCAGAGGCAAGGGGCCCTTGCCTGGCAAACTGGTCAAATAAAAAACAAATTTCCTACCTACATATGTACGTGTATTTCCCACTTTTCATCAAAAAAGTGATTGCAAGAGTTAGGCACGAGTTCTTCGAAAACATGATACAATAAATTATTTTGAAATATCACACAATAAAATATTTTCCATTCCTTATAGTCACTTTTCAATAGCAGCTACATTTTTTGTTAGGCCTAAGCCAAGCCCATAATAAACCGAACGGTACTTCTTATTAACTGGTAAGATTTTTAACCATAAATGTATAACCCTATTTTAAAGCTTACATCGTAAAAAAGTGCACCAACCGTGAAAATCTTACCCCAAATCTCTGGTAAAAAATGACCGGTGAAAACATGCGCGATGTAGATCTGACAGTGAAGTTTGAGGCCGGCAGTAGTCTCTAAGACGACGTATATATTGAGTTGGAAGCGTCCAAGCGTGGTCACCACCTGCCGGCGTCAGTCCGGTGGCCAGAGGTCTCGCACCACTCGCCATCGCGGCCGCACAGACGCGCCCGCTTGCATGCCTAATGAATCATCTATGTTACCGCTACTACAAGAAACGACCACGCTCAAATCGCTGTCAGTTTCAGTTTCTGAAACTGACATTGGCTGCAGGAACATTGACATACCTGATCAGATTTTGAAGCCATATTTTAATTCCTCTTAAAGTCTTACGTCTTAAGTACTTACTTATGTATATCGGCGTCAAGTTTATTTACTGGATGATACATTAGCGACCAAGAACGCGTATACATCCGTGTACTCAGCCATGGCTGGCATCCCCATTATATACACTTGTGTGCACATGCACTGACGCAAACCGCCCGATCAATTATGATAAATGACACGTCAAACCGGGGGAAAACTCCACGATGCAAAGTGATCAACTTGGTACAGAAAAGGCGTGAAGTGCTCAAGTGATTCGATCTTATTCTGTATTGTATGTGTGCAGGTGTTTAAAAGAAGTTTTGGTTGAGTTATTCAGCTGATGTGATAACTAACGAGCTTACAAATCGAATCTATTTAGTAGTCTGCAACGGTCTTCCGCACGTTATGTTTTTGCAGTGTTCCTGCTCCACAAACGCGAGAAACCGCAGACCGGCGTTTCCCCTTGCATTAAATTCAAACGAGCCAAGCTTTGCAATAGAACTTCTATTAATAAACATGTTAATTGGACAGAAACTTCTCCCATTACCGGAGAGCACGAGTCAATACCACGTCGAATAACAAATAACGTGCCCCAATCAAAATTTAAATGAGCGTTGATGCCTCAATCACGGCGGCTAAAATTAGTCTAGTTTAAATATACGAAGACAGATTTATATTTATGCATACTCGGAGCCTCTGGACGAAGTCTGTCACACATGACTAGGTAATCCTATTGAGGGCAACCCGTCTGAAAATTATTAGTCCTTGAGTGGGCTTATCGATTACCATCATGCATAACGATGTATTGCTTAACCGATTTAACCCTTGGGTAATTATGGTCTTGGAATGATAGGATGTTACTGAAACTATGCGTCCGGGCGCGGCATCACGCCTTTCCGCAGCTCTCTAGGATTGCGCCCATTACGCGCTGCCGGTGCTTCCGCCGAGCTGCATTTACTGCTGAATGCTTCCCCAACGCATTTGCAACAGTCGTATACTACCCACATTGGAACACATATGTAACATATAAACAACTGGCTCTGATGAACGATGGAACTATTCTTTACCTCCTATTATGACGATCCTTGCATACAAAGATTGCTTATTACTAATCTATTTTGTTTGGCTACCAACTTGCAATTCAAAAAAGCTTGTAATTTCCCTTTATTTGTACTGGTTACGTATACACATTGATATTTATGTTGAAATATGTCTCAAAATGTATACAAAGTAAAATGTTTTATACAAGTTAGGCTGTAAGCCGATTAAGCACGGAGTACGATCAAAGGTCCAAATGTATTTGCGTGAATGCCTGCTTATTAAGATGGATGATGGAAATTAAAGGAAAAGTTTAGGTATTCGACGAAGTTATATTTTAATGAAATCTTACGATGAACAGTTTCAGTTTTTAAATACCAGTCTACCAACAAGTATCGTGTGTGCTCGACAATAGTTAGCAAATATTGACCGAGTCTTTTACTCGGAGTATCGGTTTGAAACAATTTTCACGTCAATGTCACACAAATATAAACTGCAAAATATGGAGCACGTTTAGCTGCGAGCGAGCATTTCATTCTGCGGCGACATAAAGTAAATTAGAATTCTGCCAATTCGTCGATATGTGGCGACAATAGTTATCTATATGCACGAGTATACGGCCAAACGCCTCCCGCCGCCGCCGCCATACTAATGCCGCCTGAAGACGTTACGCTTTCTATCCACGTCCATTGTTACAGACAAACGTACACTTTGTAATTGTATGCAAATATCGTCGACATTGAATTATTCAATAAACATTTAACATTGTGATAAACAATCGATTTGCCTTATTAGTCTTGTTTTCTTTGATAGACCATTGCCCCGTTAGTTAATCTTTATATTTTTTTATAGATTTATTATACAGAGTTTTTATGCGTGTATTTTAGACGTAGCTAGTACGATCTAACCACGACTCCACAAATAAATGTGAAACAAACAAACCTGCAGTACTAGTCAACAATACAAATAAAGGCGTTGAACGAAAGTAGAACAATCAATCAACAGATATGAATGCAACAAACCTCAATCAGGAATGTGAGCTTGATCGCGTGTTTACGGGCGCGCTAATATGTGGGATTCCATGCGTCATGGACGTAAATCATACATGTCCACCAGCTTACGGTAGTTTGTGTTACGTAGGCGTAAATAGCAGATGACAGAGCGCGAATCGAAGCTAAGGTAACGGGACCTAGGAACTAAATGGGAAAACAGAATACTGGCGCGACACTAACGTATTTCTTAGTATCAAGACACAATCTACGGATGGTAACTTGTGACTCGTAAGACATTCACAAGTCAAACAAAAGCTGACACAGCGCACTAACTTGAAATTCTTATAAGCAACAAAACAACAGTAAAAAAGTCAAAACGGTCTGTGAAATATTCGCTCCACAAAATTCGCAAGCTGGGACCGAAAGAAAGTGCCCGCCGACATAACAATAAAAACAGGGTTAGGTTGATTTTCTTCGACATAAAACCGGAATACTCGATCGTGACAATTTGACAAATAAATAAGAAATATGCTTGTTACTTCACGCCTAATAATACGAAACCACTCCGACCAAAATGAGGTGTCATTTTATACTATTTTGATCAGTAAATGCGTTCGCGGTTTTGGGTAATTTGTGGCATGACGGAGTGGAAGCTGCTCGGCAAAATAAGTCCAATATATATAGAGGCATTCACATTAAATTGTAACACTACATTATTCAATTTGATACCGGCATTAAACTAAAGGAACGTGTCGACAACTTTCCAACGACTATTATCCACTTGGCTCCAGCGTCTACAAATTGAACGTGCAAAAGAAACTGGCAATTTGAATCTATTTACGGATAACACGACAGAAATGAAACTCCGAAAACAGAAAGCACCGGTAATATGGAAACAGACGGAGCTTGAAATTTCTCGTTAGATACACAAAGCCAGGGACAGCTGAACGAAAACAATAACTGCGAATAGGTTGGAGGCAAACACCGCCGGTGATTCCGCTCCGGTGCTGCTCCCCAAAATTATCTCAACGATATGTACACGATCCGATTACTTTGAAGATACTAAATGTTTACAAGTACAATGAGTTTTGGTATTGGATCAGGCTAACCCACCTACAGCTAAATATTTTTTTTAACCTTAATTCTTAAGAATCAAATTTGGAAAAAATGAAATTTTGAAATCTTTTCAAGTGTAACAATTAAATTAATAAAAATTTCTGGACATATCAATTGAAACGAGATAATAAATCGTGTGGAATATTTCCTCTTAGGAGATAATCACTATTTGTGTAGCCGTGTGTAATGAAGTGTGTACGGTGTGTAGAAGTGATTATGTAAATGTGGCGGAGATGTGGTCCACCGCTGCGGCCGCAAGTGGGCTGCCGGCACAGCGCACCGCGCGGCGCCGGCACACTTAGCAAGCCGGTTGGATCACCGCTACACACCGGCCGCGGCGTTGTCATGTAGCCTAGGCCGACCACATTACGACAGCTCCTTACCACACAAAAATTGTAAACAAAACAATCTCGGTACAAAATGAAAGTAACAGCCTCACTCGCAGAGAATAACATAAGTTTACGATACATGCAAATGACGAGTATTTAAATAAGCATGTATTAGAAAATATGACTCATGGTGAAAGGATAAGTAGTGGCCCCAAACAAAAGTTTATAGCCAGGCAGCTTTGCCGGCAGTAAACAGACTTCGAAGGAGAATTTCACTTTTGCCGGAGTTTCACGTTTCAGGAATGTCACACGGTTTTCCGTAAATAATAGATGCTACTCAATCAATGATTCTTGCAAACTCCCAAGTTTGTACTCAGTTAAAGCTCGAGAAGAGAAATTAAATTAGAAGTCTGAATTTGTAGAATGTAGAGAGGAAAGTCGGCGCGAGCGTGAAACTTTAATGGCGACGGTATATCTTGGGAAGGCTCGCTATAATTCACTAGGAGGCTTAGGGCCAACAACGAGAAATTGTCGGAAAAAGGGCGCAATATGAATTAGAAATTACTCTCCTATGATACCTACTCTGTTTGAGATCCTTGACATTTAGTACAAAAATCTTATTCCAACAATATTGAGTTATTAATAATGTAAGCCGAAACCCCGGCTAGAGACTGGCGGATACTCTTTGCGTGAAAATTTAATGTGTGTGTAATCGCTCAATGTTGCGCTTCACTCGCACTTTGGCAGTAGAGGTCGTGACTCGGGAATTAATTAACATTTACGGGAACAAAAAAAGCAATTTTGGTGGACGGCCGCCAAAGCTTCGCACTATTCATCAAGCCGGCGTTCGACAGGTCTCTCGCAGCCAGATTTTTCCCCATCTATCGATAAAACACGTTCATAAACAATAAACGGGAAATTACTTCCATTGAAAACGGAGAGCGGTAGGGGAAGTCGAATTATTTTTGTGTCGTGTCATTCCTCCCTTAATAACAGGGATTTCAGAAGCTCGACGACGTCGGGCTCATTGGAAAATTCCACTAGCGAAAGATTAAAAACGAGGTTAAGGGCTTTGTGGGAATACGGGGGAGACGCCGGCTGATTATGTGGCTAGAGATGGATGCCTAGCGAGGAACAATGCAGCCTGCTTGTTGGAACAGGTGTGCAGCGAACTACTCTGCAGGGCGCTCCATTGTTCCTGGAGAATTATGCAACTTCAAAATGCACTCGTGCATGAATCTACAACGGGGAATGTATTTTACGGCGTATGAAATATGTACAACACTTCCAGGAACAAATATATTAATTTCACTAACAAACACACATAAATACTTTTATCATTCTTAATTGGTTTTGTTGTTTACATTTATTTCTATGTTGACTTTTATTTCCTGATTTAATACCAATAAGGATAAGGTCAATAATATAATTTGTGAAATGAGAAAAGCATTTTGTCGTTGCTTTTTTAATCATACTTACATATCAAATTCAAATTAACCTACCTACTTATATTATAAGAAACCTTCAGGTGAGATTCTACAAAATAATCTACATCGATCAAACACACCGGCGCACAAAACTGTTCCTCCGCCATTTAAGAAGACATGACATTTATTTAGAAGACTTAAGTAAGAAAAGCCTTTATTGACCTGCCTGGGACGGGTCGTGTTCTGAATTAATTTAGCAGAGCAGTACTAACTATAGCGTCATCTGTGGCTCGCTCTGCGTACTAAGCACTACCTTATCTACGCTGATGACTACATGTGGGTTCCTGATAAGTATGTGAAGGAACTACGGAATTATCTGCGGCTTCTTCGAGTATTGTGGTCGCGTAAGCTCCGCATTCCTAGTCACGTACTCTAGCATGAATGTAATAGAGCTCGCGTTATCGGAATGCTTAATTGTTGTGTATGTTATTACAAGATATAATAACATTATATTATTTTACTTACTTATCTCCTTTAATATTTTGGATTATTTTAACTATGGTTTGTTTACAATACAGTAAAAACAGATTTTTATACCCTATACATACCCTGCAGTAGGTCTCATTAGGCTGATGATGATGATGATGTTCAGATTTATATTGAACATAAATTTTATCAAATAACTCGTCTGGTTTAATCATTATCAGATTCGCTATGTATTGTGATGACGTCATGACGATGGTCGATTACGATGATTCATGTCGCTGTCGCTAGATGGCGCTAGTAGAAAATTTAGCTCGCGCTATAGCTGGTTTCTTAGGTTTGAGCAAAATTTTCAAGAACATTTCTACAAGTCGATCTTTCCAAAGGTTTAACGGGGGATGATGATTGGATTGTACACGCGTCTGCGTGACGTCCGTCAGCCACTGTTACGCTTGGGCGGGCTAAACTCCTTCTGACCCCTACTTTTTGAAAAGATCCTTTTAGATTAATAGAAAATAACACGCACACCCAATAATGGTGTGTGAAAGGATTACCTCAAGTATCATGACTAAAAATCCCAAAAGAGAAGAGTTCAAAAAGTTTAATCAGTTCGCAAGCTGTCTATCACAGTCAAATATTTCAAAAATAAATTAAAATTTAAAAAATCTTTTAAACTTGTAATTTATTAGACAAGACGATGTGAAATAGACTTTAAAGTGCACCTTAGCATGTGCAGATAGACGATGTTTTAACATAATTTCTCTGAGTGCAAAGAAACTTTTCGAATAAAATGTTATTTTAGAAAGTGAATGGAAAAGGTTGTGTTGAATATTTTTGTCTAGAACCGATTTCGCTTTCGTTGGTTTCATCCCGATTCAAGACGACACGAGGGTTTAACTTTTTTGCGCAACGGTCGTAGGTTATTTGACGTCTATTTTGATTTTGAAAATATTATACCATTACAATAAGTGTAACTTACAGCTACGCCACGCTAATAATACAATATTATCAATAATGTTATATTAGAAAAAACGAGTTTACAGTTTCATTCGTTGTCAGTCGCTAAAAATGCCGCGAGAAAATATAAGCGTGTAGCATTTTGTGGAGTATGAATACGCAAGCGACCCGCCGCCGGTAAATGAGACACGTGTGAGAGGTGCGCACGTCCATAATTTGAATGTTTCATTTCAACGCCCGATACATTTTTAATAGAACGCGAACCGGACGTTTTCAGAAAAGCTTGCTAGCACCGTAATGGGCCCACTGAAACCTTACATTTTAATTTTTTACACATTCCACCTGTAGGTACCTACATTGTAGCTAATAGCTTTCATAGATTTCATTTGTCAAACATTTTATTCAAAGAAAAATAATTGCTGGTCCAGAAAAAGGAGTCGTGAAATTACCGTGAAAATCTTGCAAAATAATTTTGATCAAACTTCATCCTAACTTTTCGCAGCAGCAAATTGCCGCGATCAACCCAACAATTTGTATCGAGTGAGAAATTGCTTTAATTTGCGCACTTTTGAGAAACATTTTGGTAATCATCTCGCAATGCTTTTTACAGAGTTTCAAGGCTGAGAATAAGATGTACATCGACTGTATACCAATTAAGTTAAAATTCAAAAATAATATCGAATGATAAACTATTGGAATGTCGATTAAGGCTCGCATCTAATGCTTTTCGAGAGCATAAGAAATCATCTTCAATATACAAAGTTAAAACATGTATGTTGTGCATTCCTAGAATAGAATACCTGTTTTTATCGATTAAGCGTAGCGTACAAAAATGTACACCAAGAGTTTATGCACTGAACTATAACAACACTAAAGCTTCCGTATTGGCATCATAATGCACTAGCGTCACGCATCATAAACCCAGTTAAATCCACAATGAATTATTCAGCTAAATATCTCCATTTACTGACTCAGTTATCGTCTAATGAATTTATTCCGACTGGCATTCTCACGTCTTAGTTAAACTAAACAAGCCATATCGAAGTGCAAGACGCGGCCCCTCAATCAATCGCGTAATTGAAGACGCCTCTAAGCTCCGAAACAGGTTCCACACTAACCACGGAGGTAGAAAGTGAAACCAGGTATCATGGTCAGCTCAGAACCGTCCGAAGCTCTACCGAGTACCGTTACAGCGAAATCGGATGACTCGTAAACTCATGGAATTGGGGCACTGGCGCGACTTGTGTAGACTGTTCAAATTCAAATTCAAATTCAAATAATTGTTGAGAACATACACTTGCTATTGTATACTCTGAGACATTGACACCTGTGCAGCCCGGCCCCACTGTCTCGCCTGATGTTAATCACTCACGCCTTCCTTAGATGAGACGTGCTCTTTGTAGATTTTAGCACATCCCTGAGTCAAAGGACAAGACAATTTATATGACCTGTTTTTTTATGAGCATCAAGAAGTAATTAGCAAAGACGATCTTAAACTACTATTAACTTATTCAGAAATGAGTGTTTTATTGATGTTTGTGTCTCTTTCAAGCCACGCCGGACCCACGGTTCACCGTAATTTTTCATGTGGGGGTAATAGTACATATTGTAGGTAATATATGGTCCTGAAAGTGACATTACTTATCCCAATACGACGCAAACGAAGCTGTGAGTATACACTTGTAGGATTATAAAGAAGTGTGCTAGAACTGTATGTGCTAACTTAAGTTTTGCAAGCAAGCTATTAAACATTTACCGCCGGTATCGACAGAGTGCCGACACTTAGTACGCGGGTATAAGTGGGCTTTGAGACCGCAATATAGGCATTATAATCGATGATTCGCAGATATCGATTTTTACTAGATCATTCAATGGAGGCTAGTTTAGTTAGAATAGCTTATAAATCGAAATCGTGTCAGTGAAATTATGTAGGTATAAAAATAAAATTATATGTCATGATGATACTACAAAGTACAATATTTGCCGGTGAGATTTACAAATCTCTCTATTGTTACATGTACTTAAGCATGTATCTTACCATATTACATGCACTTCCGTAATTAAATACAGTATTTGGTTTATCGTTTATTATAAACATATTATAATACACTGCACAAGCATAACTGATTGCACTCAACAATACCGATAATTGCCATAACAGCACGATGCTATTTATTGTGACTATAAATTGGTTTATTATTTTTTAATAACACCATGATATTAACTACATTAATGGTATTAATATCCTGGAGTATTTAGCAAACCTTATATTTGTTATGCATTTGAATCCGAAGAAATCTCAAATATCAGGCCTCAGGTTTATTCAAAAGTTCAATCATCACGACCACCCACCGAAAAAAGGTTATAATTTTGGTAACATAATGACCGAACTTAGATAATAATGACAATAATGGTCTCAGAGCAGCATTAGCTCACTCTATAGAGTCGTCATTAGGTTTGCTGCGTACTTGCGTAGGGAAAGCCACATGTTCCGAGCTAGCAGCCCGTGGCTTCAACGGTCTATGAACACTCTGATGACAGCTCGAGCAAAAGGAAAACTACAGCTAATCGGTATTGGTACCTACTTGTTAGGTACCTCATTAGCAGGTAGGTTAATAGCTGTACTGTATCAGAGAATGAACACTCCAGCAGGGCAAGCACGGCATGAGGACTAAAAGTCTTTCCACCATTTTATCCACCTGTCAGTCACCATACACCAAGAGGATAAAAATGGTGAGAAAGACTATTAGTCCTCGTACCGTGCTTGCCCTGCAGTAGTAGGTAATAAGAGCCAAAATCAAGATATGTTCGAACCTATGGATAGATACATATATCAAAACTCCCTGTTTGAAATAGTTTGACCCCATCCCGAGATTTGAACTTCTCAACAAAAATACGAGTACATTGACGATAAAAATCAAACAGAGGCGATGAAAAATGTACCCATAATGAATAAGTTCTTAAGTCAAAAGTTATCGCCAACTTGGATTACTTAAATTACTTAAATCTCGGAGAAAAGTTATTTGATTCGTCTAAATTCAATTACGCGAATCCTACTTAGGCAATCTTTTTAATTATGTAGAGGGAGTTTTCTGACATCTTACTTTTGTTCTTAGTTGTTTGAATATTCTTTTTAACATGGAATTCATAAAATTAATTTGATAACTTGTGATACAATTTTGTTCAGATTATTGCAGATCGATGTATTTACAAACGATTTTTATTTTTATTTCATAACAATAAGTGTGTACGTTTAACTAGCAGAAAAATGTAGTAAATAATGTCAAGTAAAGATGACAGTCTGTGATTAAACTATTAAAAAATTCTTAAGTCTACTTTCCAACACTTTTCCACTTAGAAGAGCGTCATATATTTGTGTTAAATATTTATCTTTATCTAGCCCCGGTACCTGATTATGGTTAAGAGGGGAAAGTAGCTCCTATTTTGGCCAAAGTGGCGTCAATTCAATTTGATAACTAAGTTTTGTGGCGATTCTGCCAAGGGACGCAGTAGCCACATTCAATTACTATGGAGACAAATACTTTGCCTTACATTATTAGACGTACCTATGTAGGTTCGCAGAATGAACGGAATTTTAACGAGTATATAGCTAGTGTTGTTTGTTTACGTTCAATTGAATGGCTACACTACCCAAGAGAGCAAGAATTCGACGATTGTATTAGGAAAAGCAAACAGTCACTAAACGAACCAGTAAGTGGACAACATTTTAGAAATGGGTGCCAATTTTCGATCAATGTTTACGATATTAGACAGGATTTTCAGAACACTGCGATCGGTACAACAGCCAATATTTGAAAACAAACTTTAATAATGCTTTGCTCAATACACTTGAAGAATTGAAGCATTTTGTCTAAGTCTACGATATTAGTATAAGGTTTTCGATGATGATTATTATAAGAATGCTAATTTAAATATCTGTTTATTTACTTGTGTTGGGTCTGGTCGTTTGTATGTATGTATAATAAGTACATAGGTATGTATTTACAAAAGAAAAGTATATATGTACTCGTACTATATCCGTTATTTAGTACCCAGGACACAAGCGTTTGCTTGGTGTGGGGCTAGATGGCGCTGTGTGCAATGTCCCGGAATATTTATTTATTTATTTTTTTATTTCCAGGGGGACGTCAAAGCTAGATTATTATCCTGGCTATGGGTAGCGGTGGTATGCAGCTCGCTGCACACAGCGCGAGGCACCTGTCCCTGGGACACCTCCCCGCTGCTGCAGGCCTCCTGCGTGTGCGCGCTCAACCTGGCACGAGAGCTATCCGTGCAATGTGATCAGGTAAATTGACGCCATCTATATCTGATTTTGATAAACCATTTTATATCAGCGGCATTGAGAACCTCATATTGAAGTTTTTTGAGTAACCATTGGGGGTTACAATTTACAAAATACAGATTATTTTACTATTAAAATTTTCGTGAGATATTCATTTTAGGTATCTATTACGGTTTCAGACACGGTAGTACGGATTATTGTCCCAGATTCAATGTGTTACTAATGGACGTTTAGAACTGACCCATAACCAAATGAATCGGTTACGCATTTCCTTTTTAGGCGTAACATGCACGTGAAATGCCATGTTCATTAATACTTGCGCAATTAATCACAATTATGTCTTGCATCAAATAATAAATATTACGAGACTAAAACATGTTAACACACTTAGTATTGATATATTTCAGGTGGACTTTCCAACGCTGATGTCGGCGTTAAACGCGAGTGCTCGGAACACCGCCATAGACCTCCTCTACGTGAATAATTCAACGATCCCGACCCTCTCAGACAACATGTTCTCCAATCTCAAAATTCATAACTTGCAAATATCAGGATGTCGGATAAGAAAGGTCGAAATCGACGCGTTCAAGGGGCAAGGATCTTATCTTAAAAATCTCAACCTACAAGACAATGAGCTCACCGAAGTACCCGTAAAGGCCCTGAAAATACTCACCAATTTATCTCTATTGGATATCTCGAAGAATCGCATAACAAAAATCGAGCATCACTCGTTTATCACACTTCGTAAACTCACGACTCTGAAAGTATCCGACAACAATGTCACATTAGAAACACACGCCCTCAATGGACTTGAAAATTCGTTGAAAAATCTTAATCTCAAGGGAACTAAACAAAAATATGTTCCAGATTGCATAAGAGGTTTACGCAGTCTGGCTTTCCTCGATCTGTCTCAAAACAGCATTAGAGAATTACCCGGCCCCGACGGAGTCCGCACTTTTGAAGGATTAGATTCTCTAACAGCACTCAATCTAGAGAGAAATCTGATCGTCACTCTGAAAGAAGACGCTTTCGCGGGAATAAAAGCAACACTTAGCTCCTTGAGTCTTTTAAATAATTTACTACCGGAGTTTCCCACTGCGGCTATCTCTACACTTACAGACTTGAGAGTTCTCGACATCGGATTCAACCTGTTGAATAAGTTGCCGGTCGACGCGTTTCTGAAAACTCCTTCTGTTACTTTACTAGCGCTAGACGGAAATCCATTACCGACCGTGCCCGAAGAAGCATTTCTACATCTCAACCAAACGCTGCGAGGACTCAGCATAGGAGGCAGAGTGCTCAACTGCGATTGTCGTCTACGTTGGATTATCGAGTGGATTAGAAACGGTGAGCTACAAGTCACTTCTCGGGAAAGAAATCCGCAGTTCTGTGGCCACCCGGCACACTTCCGCGAACGTGGGTTCTACAGCTTTGAACCGAGCGAGTTAGTTTGTGAGCAAGAGTCTACTACTTCTTCGGAGAGAAGCACGGCTGCAGTGTTGGGAAGTAACGATGTGAAAATCACCCGCACTTCCACATCGACGACTAGCACTACATCCACGGCCCGCACGACTACAACCTCCCACGCTCCAGCCCCGTCTTCCACCGCCAAGGAGACAGTGAGCAACATCATCAACAACAATGTGGAGCTTGTGACGAAGGCAACGAGTGCGGCGCCACCCGCCAGCTCGAGCAGCACGGCTCGGCCCAGCCGCGCCACCACGGCGCGTCCCGCCGGGCCTACCTGGAGACACGCACCCGCGCAGCGCCCGCCGCTCGTCATGAACTTCCCGCAGCAAAAACAGAAGGTCGACGACTCCAACGAGGTCATCGTAAAGAACGCTTACAGACAAGACAACTCCGTCATCATTCAGTGGGACTCCGACGTCGCCAATATACTCGGCTTCCGAGTCGTATACCGCCTCTTTGGCGACAAAAGTTTTAAGCAAGGACCGCCTCTTGAAGCTAGCGAACGAGAATTCAAAATCAAAAATGTTCCATCTCAGGTGAGCAATAATTTAAGTTACTTGTGAAGATTTCTTTGAAATCTTTTTTAATAGGAGGAGATAACACAACGTTCTTAATTTTGCAGGAATGTATCGTGGTCTGCGTGATCTCCCTGGAGGAGGTGCACGTGAGCCCCGAGAGCGTGCCGTACGGGCAGTGCCGCGAGGTGCGCACGGTGTCGGCGGCCGCCTCTAACATGGACAAGATCACGATCGCAGCCAGCGCCGCTATCTGCGGCACCATCGTGGTAGCCGTGGTGGTGTTCGCGGCGGCGTCCCGGCGGCGCGCGCGCACCGTGCACCGCCTGCACGCACCAGACAAGCTGGGCGGCGCATGCTGCGGCGCGCTGGCCGCCACACCGAGCCCCTCCGGCCCGCTGTCTTCGCTGGCCGCCGCCGGCGCCTTCGGCAAGCAGCGTGAGTGGGACCAAGTGTCGGCTTACAGCGCTCGCTCCATCCCCCGCGCGCGCACTTACACCGAGCCCGCAGCCGCCGACCCGCTACCGGGCCGGCCGGGCCGCGCGCGCTCGCTCGCCGACGGCCAGTCACAGCACAGCTACGCGCACTCCGCGCGCTATGGCGCCCCCGCCTATCCCGGCAGCCTCATGGGATCCCGAGCTGGTGAGTCCTCTATCGCTTTCTTATTTTTACGCTTCGTTTTGCATGCGATACGAAAATACATCATAGTGCGTACGTCAAATTATCTTTTAACTCGACACCTTGTTGTGTTGCAGATCTTCGACAATCGCGGCAGTCTCTGGGCGCGGCGTCTGAGCGAGCGTCGAGGCTGTCGCTGAGTGGCGCCGCGGGCGGTGCAGGCGGAGCCCCGAGCGGTTCGCGGCGGCGGCCTCGCTCGCGCTCGCGCCCCGCCAGCCGGTACAGCGTGGGCTCTCTGGGCATGGGCTACTGCGACACCTCCGACAACTGGACCGATCATGATATGGACATCTACATGGCGCGGAATCCCACGACGCGCGGCGGGCTCGTGCCGTTATAGCGCGCGCCCGGCCCCGCGCCGGAGCAGCCCGCGCGGCACGGCCGGTGCGCGCGCGGCCGCGGGCCCCAGCGCTGCGTGCACGCTCGCCGGGCGCGCGCACCCCGCGCCTGCGCACATGAGTGCCGGACGCACGCCTGACGCCCGCACCAACACTGAGGTATTCGATGACACAATACTTGTTACCTACAGCTCAAAGTGGAACAATAATATTGTACAGATAGATTGTAATTAAAAACGACTAAGAAGCTAGAATTAATCAATAGGAAGAAAACTGAATGTGAGTAATATGGTGATTTCATCGAATCTTTAGAAATTTATAAGTTCTCCGTCGGTTTGTACACTGTAAGAGAATGTATGTATATTAGGCAGCATATACTTACACAGTTAGATTAACATTTGTATTGATCAATTTCTCTACAATCATTCTGGCGAAATGTACTTTCTCGTGTATCGAATGTTTAAATATCTAGATACTAAACGTTTATTAATTGGTTGGTGAAAGCTAGTCACAACTTAACGACTCTGTCCAGTTAGTTTCAAATTTTGATGAGAAATTTTAGTATAAAGACTTTATTTAGTAGATAATATTGTACCCATAGAAAGTTTATTTATTCTAGTAAGTAGGCATAATACTGAAAAAAAATCAGTATGTACTTACCTCATTTTGTATGTATATTGTGAAAAATAAGCTCTCCCGAAAGTCTACAATATTTGTGTATATAGTAGTACATAGTATAACTTTATTGGTAAGAAGATAATATTTTAAGAAATCTATTTATTAATTAATATTTACAATAACCAAAACCAGAAGCGTAATCCAAATGGTGCTATTGTAAATCTTTTTGTTCTATGTACATTGTGTTATTATCATATGAAATGTGTAAGAGATTTTACTTTAAATGTTAAATATTGCTTTTTCTTCAAATAGTAAACATTAAAAATATTAAAATAGGTATAGAATGGTGCAGTAATATAATAATAAGGAACTATATCTATACCACCACTATTTTGTATTAAAGACAGATACTTTATTTACATAAGTTGGAGTATTGAAATAAAATGTTTAATTTAAGAAAAGTTTTATTTACCTACAAACTCACTAACTCAGGAATTTATGAGCTTAGATAAACTACTTTCAAGTATTTTAGGTTAGGGTGCTTTAAGTATTTTCAATTTCTTTTATTTCATACCTATAAGTAGCTTAGCATACAGTCACATGAAGACTAGACTCACCCAGGTATGACAATGTGATGTTCCCATCGATACTGCAGCTCCTGTGTGAACTCGTACCACAGGTGTGCAAGGTATGGCAGCCCTCCAGCCACAAGCAAGCTGGCAGCGGTCACAGACAGCCTCCACACCAGGCCTCCTTCTGGACTGGTCTTTATGTAGCTGCAGAGCCGGGGCTCACTGCTGTCAGCCTGGAATGTAAAAATATGGTTATTAGAAATAGGCTGGATGTTATTTTCTACATAATATGGCTGTTCTGTGTGAGTACCTAGTTATGATATACCAGATAAATGAATCTATATGGATTCTGTATTCAAACAACACAATTCTTGACTTTACACAATCAGACATGCTTTTAAGACTCAACTTGATATCATTATTACAATCAGCATACCTGTTTGAATTCAACTTCTAACTTTTCAGGATAGTTGAATGTGTCATCTTCTACTGCATCAGGGAATATGTAGTACAAGAGAGGCATCAGCAGGTCATCAGGTATAGGTCCTTTAAAATCTGACATGCTCTTTCCCTGTCCCATTGCTGCTTTAACAAGCTTGGATATTGTGATGGGAGCTTCAGTGATCTTATGCAGGGGGTTGACAATCCCCAAGCTGCGGCTCAGGCCCAGGGTGTCCATCAGCAAGTTGCTGTTGTCCAACAAGTCCATCATCTTACCAATAGTCTCAGATAATTGACAATTTAAATTATCTCTAATCTTCAATGTTAGAGTCCAGGTAGGCGCCATCAAGGGATCAATGTCAGAGAAAGTAGAAGACTCAACTATAGTACACTCTCTGAATTTAGGCCATATTGCATTTAGTAACACACTTTGTAGGGGGTTTCTATCAGAACCAAATGGCAATTCTGTCAACTTATTCACATCAAACCCATCTATTGATAAAAATTCATTAGAAGAGGAACCTTTCTTCCATGCAAAAGCATCCAAGTCTTTGAGTTCATAAGAAAACTTTGTAGAGACAACTACTGCATCTAGTGCTACTGGCGAAGCTATTTTAGATTTAAATAAACTAACTAGCCCACTGAGATGTGAGCATTGGTTTGATATTCTCTTCAAATGTATTGTATCAAAACTGGTTTTGTATTCATTGTCTTCATAAAAGCCGAGGTATGTGGGCTGCCAGTGTTCTCTTATTTTGATAAAAATAGGCACACCACAGTCCACATTAGCAAAGGCAATGTTGACTGAGCTCATCACTAGCTTTATCAAACTACCATCAATGAGAGGCGCACTCGGGTACAGCATCACGTAACGCTTGAGTCCATACCAGTTTGACACAGGGAAGGGGCTCCCATCACTGTCCTCCATGAAGTTAGTGGTGGCCTCCCAAATACCTTTGTGTAAATCAGCTGATATGGATTTGTCCTCAGAGCTTTGTGAACTATCTTTACACTTTGTACTATCCAAGGCATGGTAAGAGAGCACGTATCTCTGCCCATTAAAGGCGATTTCTTCAGTTTTACAAGTCCATTTCTTTATACAATCTGGTGCTAAATGTAGCTTAGGCAATGCAGTTTTAGACAAGCGCCATTCGTTGAGGACCTCTTCTATCCTCGCAATAAACACTTCCCACTCAGAGACCGTCGTAAAATCTTGATGGTATATATCATACTCATCTATTTCTTCATTCATTTTGTTAAAATTAATTAGAGAAACAATACAATACAATCAATTCACAACAAAAAACAACAGCTGTTGGTTTTTTTTTTTTTTTTTTTTTTTTAATTGGCCATAACTTTGTATTGTGCCAGTTCTCAAGTAAAAACGGGGAAACTTCATAACCCCCAAAAAAGCACGCGAAATTCACTATAAGTAGTATTAAGTGATCAGAAAGCTTTACATATATACAACCTAACAAATTAACTTAACACGTAACTACTATATTTACATTAAAAGGAAGGAATTACAAATTTACAATTTGAGGTCGTTATCTATGATTAACTTTGACAGTGCGCCATATACTGCTTTTGTTTGGTATATGTTAAAAGGGAGGATACATTTATTGGAAACGGAATCTCCAGTTCTATTAAGCTTTCGTAAAAATTGGTTACATCAGTTAGAGGGCATTCGAGTAGTAGATGATTGACATCAGCAACCGGTTCACCACACGAGCATGAAGGATTGTCTACGATTCTAAATTTATGAAGGTGTGCAGGACTACAAACATGTCCAACACGTAATCTTATTAAGGATGAAGTGGCCCTTTTTCCTAATAATATTTTAGAAAACCATGGTTTAATTTGCAAGTGACTTTGTATAGAATAATAATGTTTTCCAGTTAATATTGCAGACTTCTCCCATATATCTCTCCAGGCATTCTGGAGATATAATTTAGGTAAAGTTGCTATATCATGGCAATAATTGATGTATGGATACATATAAGTTCAAGTTCAAGTTCATTTATTCATAATATTAATTACATGTCACAAACTCAATATAAATAATTGCTAGTACATTTGATGTACGAAAAATATACAAGTAGGTACATTATGTTATCATAATCTTTATACACCATACTCAAATCTTTATTCCATTAATCAAATTAAAATTAATAAATCAATAAATAATCCAACAATTAATAATACAATAAAAAATTCACACATCATCAAAACTAATACATTTCAGAGATAAGTCACCGAATATTGGGAATGAATTCATCAAACTTATAAAAAGCTTGATCAATAAGCCATTTTTTCAATTTTCTTTTGAACCCTTGAAGACTTACGGCCTCAATAATTTCACTGGGTAGCTTATTATATACTGTCGGACCCATGACGTGCGTTAACTTGGCCGACTTCTCTAGCCGGCGCGATATGTTAGCGAGCTTGAGACCGTGGCGAGTGCAGTAATCGTGCCTCGAGGCTAGCTCGGTGTACTCGGCCAGATGGACGCGCGTGTACACGGCCACCTGGTAGATCAAGATGGTCGGTAGCGTCATCACACCAAGCTCTTGGAAATGGGGGCGAGCCGGAGTATCCCAGGCGACGCCAGCTACACATCTGACAGCCTTTTTCTGGAAGATGAAGGCGCGCTTCCAGTCCGCAGCTCGTCCCCACAGCTCAGTGCCGTACTGTAGCAAAGAGTGAACCGTCGCGAAGTAACACGAACGGGCCACCTCGCGCGGCACCACTCTCGCCACCCTGCTCAGCGCGAAGCAAGCGCTACCGAGCTTCGCACACAAACCGTCAATGTGGACGTCCCACTTCAAACCTCGGTCTATTTGGAACCCCAAGAACGTGGTCACCTTCTGCTCCTCAATACTCACCCCATCCACCAGCACTGTCAGCGGTCTCAAAGACCTACCTGACAAACTAAACTGAATGAAATGAGTCTTGGCGAGATTAAGGGCCAGCCCGTTAATGTGGAACCAACTTAGTAATTGAGACGCCGTCTCGTTCAACTTCCTCTCCAATATGTCTTTGGGACGCCTTGCGGTGTAGTAATGAAAGTCACTGGTATAGTCACAACATTCTTTTATTCACTAGGTACACAACACAAAACGTCTCCATTATTATATAAGACTTAAAGACTTATATTAGCTTAGAAAGCTACGATAAACATTTCCGCGAGTGCGTTGGCGTGCCGCGGGAGCGGGGAGCTTCGGTGAAGGTCTCGGACCGACTCGTGTGCGTGTGCGACCGCAATGACCGCGTGTCCTGCGTGATATTGAAGCGCGGTGTTACCCCGCGCCCCCTTCCCGCTCATGTGCGTGGGTCTATAGATATGTTTTGAGGTGGCGCGACGTTCGCCACACCACCCCCCCACGGAGAAAGGTAAACCGAGCATTAACAAATAAAAACTTAAAAAACTTACAACCGAACTTACATTAACCGACCTTAAGGTATATACATAATTACAAAAACATTACACATCAACCGGAAGCTTAAAGCGGACGCGACGTCCGGATCGGGTGACGTATTTAGCTGGAGGGTCGGTAGGTAAGGGATTGGGTGATTGTGGTTGTGGTCTGGGTGCTAGTCCTGGCGAAAAAGTAGTGCTAGGAACTGGCAGTGCTGCGTTTGGCTGTACCGATCTGTCTGCAGTGGATGCAGGAACAGACGTTGGCACCGTTTGACTCGATGTTGGTTCCATTTGAGGAGCTATGTAAGCTGGCTTAGTTCTGTCGATGCTAACTTGAACGATCCTACCAGGCATTTGAATAGTGAGTGTCTTGTCTGTGCGATTAAGAACTTTATAGGGCCCTGTGTAAGGGGGTTGAAGTGCGCGGCGTACCGTGTCATCTCGTAAGAAGATGTGTGAAGCGTCGCTCAAATTTTTGAATACAAAAGTTTTGGGCTCCGTGTGTCGGGACGCCGGTGCTGGACGTACTTTGGCCATTGTGCTCTGTAGCCGGGCCATGAAGTCATCGCTTGTATGTTGTGGTGTGCCACTAGGTACCAGGAGCTCGCCCGGTAAGCGTAGTGGTTCACCGTATACAAGGTCTGCAGAGGAACAGCGTAGATCCTCTTTAAGTGCTGATCTGATGCCGAGAAGAACGAGCGGTAAAGCTTTGTGCCAGGATTGTGAATGACACATGATAGCGGCCTTGAGATGCCGGTGGAAGCGTTCCACCATGCCGTTAGCCTGTGGGTGGTAGCTAGTTGTTCTCGCTCTTCTGGTAGCTCCTAGATCCATTAGTTTGTTGAATAACGTGGATTCGAATTGACGTCCTTGGTCTGTAGTGACGGTGGTGGGGACGCCAAAACGAGCAATCCAACCGTGAAGAAATTGGTCAGCAACTTCTTCGGCTGTTATATTTGTCATTGGCCAAGCCTCTGGCCATCTTGTAAAACGGTCAATTGCTGTAAGGCAGTAGGTGTAACCGTTGGAGGACGGAAGTGGTCCTATGATATCCAGATGGACGTGTTTGAATCGTCCAGATGGAGTAGGAAAATCAGCGAGCGGGGCTGATACATGTCGTGTGACTTTGCATTTCTGGCATGCGAGGCACTCGCGTGACCAGTTGCGACAGTCTTTTTTAATGCCGGGCCATACGTAGCGATCAGCCACAAGGCGCGTAGTTGCACGCACCCCAGGGTGACTTAAATTGTGAAGTCGATCGAAGGCTGCACGGCGATGTTGCGGTGGCAAGTATGGCCGTGGTTTCCCGGTCGTGTCATCGCAAAGAATGGTGATATCGGACCCGGGAACCAATGTAGGCACTAAATTTAAAGAGGAGTGGTTGCGAATGTTTTCGAGGTCATCGTCCTCTGCTTGTGCTCGAGCGAGCGAAGCGAAATCGTCACCGAGTGAAATCTGTTCAACTCGTGACATGGTGTCGGCGACAACATTGTCAACACCTTTAACATGCTTGACATCCGTCGTGAATTGACTGATGAAGCTAAGTTGGTTCAGTTGTATTGGTGGGAGCTTCTCTCGTTTTTGGCTGAAAGCATATATGAGAGGCTTGTGGTCGGTGTAGATTGTCGCGTGTTGTGCCTCAAGAATATGTCGGAAGTGCTGTACACTTTCGTATACTCCAAGGAGTTCGCGATAGTAGGCGGGCCATTGGCTTTGTTTATCTGTTAGTTTCTTGCTGAAAAATGCCAATGGCTGCCAATGATTAGACACCTTTTGTTGTAGGCAAGCTCCCACGTAAGTTGATGACGCGTCTGTAAACAGACCTAATGGCGCGTTACTGTTTGGGTGAGCAAGCAGAGTAACGCTCACCAGGGCGTCTTTACACCTTTGGAATGCCAATTCAAGTTCTGGCGTCCAGGGCACTGGTTTAGCACCTTTGAGTTTGGATGAGGCTAAGACGTTGATGAGTGGCGCTTGTGTTTCTGCTGCTTTTGGGAGGAATCGGCGATAAAAGTTAATCATCCCGAGGAAGCGGCGAAGACCTTGCACTGTTTTAGGTAAGGGATAACTCCGCAACGCTTCAATCCTCTCTGTTGGAGGGCGAGTTCCATCTTTGTTGATGGAGTACCCTAAGAATGTTACTTCTTCGGCACCGAAAACGCACTTGGATGCGTTCACTACGACGCCGTAGTCTGCCAGGCGTTGGAATAAGGTACGTAGATGTTCCTTGTGCTCCTGGTGTGACCGTGAGAATACAATTATGTCGTCAATGTACGTACTTATAGCAGAAGTCGAGTCCCCTCACGACTTCGTCCATGAACCGTTGAAAAGTTTGTCCAGCATTTCTTAAGCCGAAAGTCATGAACGGAAACTCGTATAGCCCGAACGGTGTGGTGATGGCAGTCTTGCAAATGTCTGGTTGGTGTACTGGCACCTGCTGGAATGCTTTTACGAGGTCAATGGTGCTAAATATTGTTGAACCAGAGATGTTGTGCGTAAAATCGGCGATGTGCCTGACGGGATACCGGTCTGGAACAGTACGAGCGTTCAGAGCGCGGTAGTCTCCACAAGGTCGCCATCCTTCCTGACCCTTTTTAGCCATGTGTAGCGGTGATGCCCAAGGACTGTCAGATGGTCGAGCTGTTCCACAAGTGACCATGTCTTCAAATTCCTTTTTAGCTGCAGCTAGTTTCTGAGGGGCCAGGCGACGTGGGCGGGAGGAAACTGGAGGTCCATCGGTCGTGATGATGTGATGTACCGTATTGTGTTTCACTTGTCGTGGTAGACCTGGAGGTCGCGTGAGGTCAGGAAACTCCAATAGAAGATTCGAGTAAAGTGAGGTCGATTGAGCAGACACGGATCTTACACTGACTTGGCTCACATTGGCAATCGATGCTTGGGTAGATAGTTTGGTGTTTCCGTCGATAATTCTCTTGTTTCGAAGGTCAGGTAGTAAGTTGTAATGACTTAAGAAATCCGCACCTATTATTGGCGTATCTACGTCAGCGATGATAAAATGCCAGTGAAAATCTCGACGCAGGCCTAAATTCAGGTGTAACGAGATAGTCCCGTATGTCTTTATTGAGCTGCCGTTAGCCGCAGCTAGTTGATAGCCGGTTGCTTGTATCGCGCGACCCTTGCATAATTTTCTCGGGTAGCAACAGATGTCGCTGCCGGTATCGATGAGAAATTGGTAACACGTCGTTTTATCGACAGCGAATAACCGGCGGCTTGTTATATCTGAATGATCAGTCGCCGCGACTACTGATCGTGCAGTGAGTTTTTCCGACTTCCACGAGCACGGTTTCGTGCATTTACGTGCCTCATGTCCGTAGGTACAATGAAACCAGCACAGGTGCGAAGCTGAACTTGACCTCTCTGACCTTGCTGATCTCGCGCTGAGGGCATCTACGCAATTTGTAAGTACCTCGACTAGGCGAGCAAGTTGAGTTAACTTATTATTCTGTTCCGCCGTCATGTTGAGTTGCGGAAAGGGAGAAGTCGAAAGAGATAAGGAATAGGTATGCCAGTAAGTATATAGATATATACGTCACACGAACCGAAAGTAACAACCGCTTTCAGTACCGGAATAATAAATAATAAATTATAATCAGTACTAAAAAATAACGGTTGTACTTAATATCTATAATTATTTACATTATTACAAAACAAATACAAGAGAAAATAAAATCAATTTAAACATATAAAAAATATTATAATAAATGTTAACCAGTACATAAAATAAGTTAACCGGCAGAGAGTGTGTTAACAAAAAAAAAAATACTATAATCGGATGGCGAGCGGTGCGCAATGGGTTAAAATAACAATAATCGGACGGCGGGCGGTGCGTAATGGGTTAAAATAGGTAGGTAATATCCGGCCGCCGTGAACGTGTCTATAATAAATACATGATTCGCTCACGTAAATGTGTGCCTAGGTAAGTTGAGAGTATCACAAATTCTTAACGTAATCTATAATACATAAGCACAAAGAAATTTTATAAGTACGTAGATACATCCTATAAATAATTAGAACTAAGGTAACTACGAAAATTCACTTCACTTGTTTCGAGTTCTAATGTTTTAGGTAGGTATGCACTGTAACTATTATGTTGACGATATTTTGATTGAGTAGGTATTTAGCTAATACTAAAGTTCGCTCACCAAATGTCTGTAGGTACCTATACTCTTGTGCTGGCACGAAGGGAGTGACGGAGGTGTTTCCATCTCCTGGCTCTGCTACTTAGATGTAGGTACGGTTGAAGCGGGTTCGGCGAGGATGCTCGCAGATCTCGTCGTTTCGTATACTCCGCGTGGTTGGCCTTGAACTGAGCGTGGTTGATTCGCTACCGCATAGCAACAGGGTGAAACCACATGGATTGGTGCTTGCTAGGCGCGGGCGACGTTGCTACCGAGCAACATGGTGTCACGGTAATATTACCGTGATGGCGTAGCCACGTAGCTCGTAGGTAGTTAGTTGCTGAGCGCGGTTTGTGAGGCCACGGGTGAGGCGGCGCGCTTTGTACGTTGCGTTGCGTGTTTTTCCTGGCGGCGCGCTTTGATTGATGTTTGCCGCGCTATGCCCACTTGTAGACGCGACGCGTTGTTTGCATTGCAGCGTTATGACGCCTATGTTATCGGCGGTTTGACGCAGTATGAGTTACTAAGTGCGCCGATGTTTATTGCGATTTTAAGCACTGTGTTGTCGTAGGTAACTGAAGCACTTGATAAGTAACATAGTCTCGCACTGAACACGGAAAGTTTTTGCACCGGGGTCACCATTTTGGGACGCCTTGCGGTGTAGTAATGAAAGTCACTGGTATAGTCACAACATTCTTTTATTCACTAGGTACACAACACAAAACGTCTCCATTATTATATAAGACTTAAAGACTTATATTAGCTTAGAAAGCTACGATAAACATTTCCGCGAGTGCGTTGGCGTGGCGCGGGAGCGGGGAGCTTCGGTGAAGGTCTCGGACCGACTCGTGTGCGTGTGCGACCGCAATGACCGCGTGTCCTGCGTGATATTGAAGCGCGGTGTTACCCCGCGCCCCCTTCCCGCTCATGTGCGTGGGTCTATAGATATGTTTTGAGGTGGCGCGACGTTCGCCACATGTCATTCGAAGCTGCGGTCACGATTCCTGCCACGTCATCGGCATACATGAGAACGTCAGCTGACGTCACAGCACTCGGCAGATCATTTAACAGCAACGAAAATAAAACGTTGGAGACCGACGACCCTTGGGCCACTCCCATAGTGGTATTTAGTGGGTCAGATCTCTGTGAACCGCCGCTACCAACAACTATCTGTGACCTGTTCTGCAATAACCCCGTCAGAAGAGCGTGAGACGCTCCGTTGACACCGTAGTGACGCAGCTTGGCTGCCAGCACTGACCAGTCAGCGACCTCGAACGCCTTCGAAAGGTCACAGCACAGTAGCGCCACCTGTTGCTTGGGCACGGAATCACGAGCCTTCACGATGCGGCGTACTACCTCGCGAGTCAATGACGTTGTTGAATATCCCTCGCGGTATGCGTACTGCCGGTCGGACAACGCATTGGTCTCGGACAGGAAACCTACTAGCCTGGAGCTAAGACCGTTCTCCAATATTTTCGCGACTGCAGGTATAATAGACACAGGTCTGTAGCTATCTACTGCTTCGCGTTTCCCCTTCCCTTTGTATAATGGCGAGACTTTGCTAAGTTTAAGCTCATCAGGGCAAACGCCCTCCCTCAAACAGCTATTATACAGTTCGGCTAACACTGGAGCTAATGGTATAATAGCTGCTCTAACAATTTTCATCGATATCTCGTACGCATCTTTAGATACCTTCGGAGGGATCCTGGTCACAACGATATGGTACACTTCGTCCGCGGTGAACCTGCGGAGCCGCAGCGAGCGGTCTGGCGGCGCGCGGGCAGCGAACAGGGCTGCGCGTGCTCGCTGCACGTCCGCGCGCGGTGCCCCGCACGCAGCGGCTGCACTCACGAACCGTGAGTTCATTGCGTTGACCACCGCTCGTTTACAGCAAAACTTAGTGCCGTCAGGCTTTCTAACTAAGTCAACGAAGTCAACATGAGGAGCATTATTCTTACCTCGCTCCTTATTGATAACACTCCACATGACCTTTGAAGTGTTCTCACTGGCCCTAATTAGCTTACGGTAGTACTCGGATTTAGACTTATTTACTAAGGACTCGTAATATATATTCATATTAGAGATCAGTTCCTGAAGAGAAACATCCGAGGGGAACTTGTGACTAAAATCGGTGATATCAGATATCAATGACGCATAATTGGTAACCTCTGGTGAAACCCAAGAGGAATTCGATTTTTTATTATTACAAATTTTCTTCAGAGGGAAGCAATCATTGAATTTATTCCTAAGTATAGCTAATAATGACGTCAATTGATCAGTGGCATTGTTATTCTTTAGCATGAATTTGTCCCACTCAATGCTATCAAGTGATGCGACAAAGTTAGCTTGATTCGCATTGGACAGACACCTAGCGTAGGTATGTTGTGGCTGAGGCTGTGGTAAGCAGCACAGTACTGTGCACTTGACCCCGAGGTGGTCGCTGAGCCCCGTGGTGACTCGTTCTACACTCACCGAGCCCGCGGGCAGGTTAGTGTAGGCGTGGTCCAGGCTGCTAGACTTGCTTTGGCAAACTCTGGTCGCAAAATCAACCTCATTACGCAAGTCATGGGTAGACAACATGTCTAACAATATATTTATATCTACCTTAGGCCCGGCTATGGTATCAATATTAAAATCACCGACCAGTAAACATTCTATCCCAATTTCAGTAATTTTATCGAGCAAGCGCTTTAAATGAGTCAGAAAATCTTTCGTATCTATCAAATTAGTCCTATATACACAAATTACAGTGATTTCATATTCAATTAAATCTACAGCCGAGATCTCTAAGTATCGCTCAATAGAGAGTGACGTCAGAGTTTTGTTCTCAGCGCACTTAACATTATCTTTAACAAATATGCACGAGCCGCCACGCTCATACTGCGTCCTGCAATAATACGATGCTAGCTTTAATCCATCAATTGAAACGCACTTGAGTTTACATTCCGTTTGGAAATGTTCCGTCAGAGCTAACACATCACAGCTAAAAGCACCTTCCAGCTGCACCTCGATCTTCCCCGTCTTTTTGTTGATGGAGCGAATATTCTGGTGACAAACCGTTAGATACTTATACAGCAGCTTCGACACATTCGAAATCGCATTATGAAGTGGAGGCGCGGGCGACGTGGTGTCGCCGCGACGGCTCCGTGGGACTGGCGACGCCGCCTGCGATCCCCACTCCGGCGCGGCGGCGAGCGAGAAACCAGTCCGATATGCGAACTAGTGGTGGCCACGCATCCGGCGAACTGATGATGTCGTACATACTCTCCGGAAATCCGATTATAAAGGAGGCATGTTTGTCCGATTGTATATCTCGTTTAGTGACTGTGTACTCACTACATGGTTTAATTTTATTCAGGAAATTACGCACGATCTCTGTTGTTGTATCAGGTTTGAACGACCAAGCCTGAATATGTTTTAGCCGTTCAACCGTCTTAAGTTCATCGTCTGGCTTGCCTGATCCGGTGATGATTTTACGTGGCCGGATACTCGAACGCTTCTTCGTCACTGTAGTCCATCCGTCCTGTACACCTTTGGTGATTGTAGTGGTTATGCCGGATTGGCCGGAATCAATGCCGGTTGTCACATCACTAGCCTTCGATATCGTCTTTGCAACGCTCTGTTCAGTGAACGTTTTGTCACTGTCTTCTTTGTTCTTGTTGGCAGCATTTCCTTTGCTCGCGTTCTTATTGGTCACCTTTTTGGGAATTGAAGCGGCGCTATTCGCCGCTGCAGCGGCTGCCTTTGCAGCGAGCCTCACTTGACGAATCGGGCGCTCGGACGGTGTTGCTGTCTTGGGAACAACTTCACGTACTGCTTCGACCGTTCTCACCGTGTTCGACGATTTGCCGCCGTTACCCATTAAAGCCGTTTGAAGTTCCAGAATAAGCTTGTTTTGATTTTCGAGTTTCTGGTCTTGCTTCGTCAATTGACATTCTAAATTCACTATCTTCTCAAGTAACACACCGTGTAACTCGCGTACAACAACTTCCAAAGGTGGCGGGGGCATGTTTTAATATTTTAAAACATTAAAAATACTGAGACACTTGTTTACAACGCGGCAGTGTTGCCAACGCCTCTCTCATATCTCCACACCCTGTAGCGTCATTAGCAATTTGATCAGCTCTCTCATTTCCTTTTATATCACTGTGGCTCGGTACCCACAGGAACGTAACAGAATAACTCTTTTGATGACATTTGTACAAAATATCTCTGATATTCACAATTACAGGCATAGTTGCTTTTGATTTGAAAGGAAATCTTTCTAATGATTGCAAGGCGCTCTTGGAGTCTGAAATAATCAATGTTTTTGGTAATTTTGCCAGCAAAATATTTTCTAATGCTTTATATATAGCGAAGCATTCACCAGTAAAAACAAACGTTTCTTGTGGTAGTTTGATTTTTTGGATAATGTTGAATTCCCGGTGAAACACTCCAACTCCTACCGTGTTATTAGCACCATGTTTCGATGCGTCACAATAAATATGATGCCAACCATCCCAGTTATCATGTATAATAGAATTAAAATTATTATTAGAGTTAATGTCACCTTTTTCTATATCTAGATCTACATGTATTTCCGGGCTTAAAATCAATGCTTCGTAGGGGACATTGTCAAACAGTGGGAGTTTCGTAGAGCGATAAGTAGGAGCTGATAATGATGTAAACCTATTAGCACTATTGACAAGACATGGCACTGTTTTATGTACCCAATAAGGTGAAGTAGAACAAAGATAAATCAACTGGGATAATTTATGAATTAGTGGATGATTGCAAAATTGAAAGGCTCGGCAAAAGAATCGATCCGCCAAGAATTGGCGTCGGATATTCAAAGGGGGTTCTGCGCACTCAACTTGAAGAGCATTAATAGGGCTTGATTTCATAGCACCAGCTATTATCCTGAGAGATTTATTTTGAATAGAATTAAATTTATTGATAACTGAAACTCTACAAGGTTCCAGGAGGAAACTTCCATAATCAAGAACGCTTCTGATAAGAGCATTATATGCCAATTTAAGGGAAAACGGATGGGCACCCCACCATACTCCTGCTAGACATCTTAGCATGTTAAGACGCTGTTCACACTTATATGAAACTAGTTCAGAATGAGGAATGCCAGAGAGTTTGGAGTCTAGAACTAGACCTAAGAATTTAGCTTCCTCTTTTTGGGGAATTAACTTGCCGTCATATTTGATGTTTAAAAACGGGGGATTACGTAATCTAGAAAAAAGAACGGCAATGCTCTTTCCTACAGATAACTCTAAACCATGCCTATCTAGCCATGATTTAAGACTAATTAAAGATAGAGAAAGTTGGGTACACATATATTCAATTGAATTGTCAGAGCAATAGAACAGTAGATCGTCTGCATATTGAAGAACTTTAACTGAATCTAGTAAACAAAATTCTAAATCATATGTGTATATGCTATAAAGCAGAGGGCTTAATACAGACCCTTGTGGAAGGCCTTTCCAAAGAGTTCTGCATTCGTCTGATGAGTCGAGTCGGATTGTTCTGCCACTAAGAAGGTTGATGATAAAATTGGAAAGTATCAGTGGCACTTTCAATTTTTCTAGTTTAGTTTTCAGAACTGTAAGGAGAACATTGTCGTATGCTGATTTAATATCCAAAAATATACCAACCGTGGGTTTGTTGAGTGTGAGAGAAACACGAATATCAGTCACAAATATACTGATGCTATCCATGCAACTCTTTCCTCTCCTAAAACCGTACTGTGATTTTGCCAAAAGATTATTTGATTCAACGTACCATTCAAGCCTATTTTTAACCAGATGTTCAGCAATTTTGACTACAACATTAGACAATGCAATAGGTCGATATGAGGATACATCGGAAGGCTGTTTGTTTGGTTTTAAAATGGGTAACACTATTTGAGCTTTCCACGATTTTGGAATATGGCCTGATATCATGATGGTGTTTATCACGTCTAACAAATAGAACAAAGCTGAATCTCCAAAGTGTTTATAAAAAGAGTAAGGAAGACCATCCTCGCCTGGAGCAGAGTCTTTGGTGTTCATTAAAACGCTTTTCAGCTCTTGGAAAGTGAAAGGTGAGTTTAGTCCGGTAAGACTTGTAAGAGTATTACTATTTAAGTCAGTAACTAATTCCTTCTGGGGAGCGTATGAAGGTGCTAAATGATCAAGATATTGAGGAGATAATTGTTGTGGAAGAGAAAATGTTGGATTTGACAAAGTTGATTTGAATTTCCTGATATTTTGCCAAACTATCGATGATGGAGTCTGGGGAGATATTGAGGTACAATATCTTTTCCATCCAGTCTTACGCTTTTCTACAAGAATTTCTTTAGTTTCTTCTATTGTACTGACTAAAATGTCGTAATTTTCTGATGTCATGTTTAAATTATACTCTTTTTCTTTTTTTGACAGCTTCTGAACATTCTTTATCCCACCAAGCCGGAGAAGGTCTTCTATTTAGTGCGCTATTCTTTTTAGGGAATAGCTCTTCAGCAATGTTTGACATTGCATTTAACAAGCTTTCGATACAAATTTCTTCAGTGAATGTATTGGGTTGTTTAAGAGTTGGTATAATATTCTCTAGCTTTGATTTATAAGAATGCCAATCAGCATCGGCAAGTCTGTATTTCATACGAGGTGAAAATGGGTGAGGAGGTGGTGGAACATTTTTATTGGCTAAACTAATGACTATGGGATAGTGGTCGCTGCCATGAGTGTAAGGACGAATGCACCATGTAAAATCCAGAGCGACATCTGGTGTGGATATGGATAAATCTACGGCACTCAAATTTTCTCCTGGTTTAGTCCTACGAGTAGGAGTTCCATCGTTTAGGACACATAAATTTAGGTCATCAAAAATATTTATAAGTTGGTTGCCATATGCATTAGAGATCGAACTGCCCCACGCTTGATGGTGACAATTGAAATCACCTAAAACTAAGAATGGTTTCGGAATATGCTGAAGAATTTCATGAATTTCATTTATTATAGAAGTAGAAGGATGAGGGATGTAGATAGATACAAAACTTATATTTAAAATCTTAGCACCAACAATGGAAAAACCATTGCCATGAGGGGGAAAAGACAAAGCAGTAAACAAAAGTGTGGAATGAATGAGTAGTACGACACCGCCATGGTTGTCGATTCTATTGTCATTGAGACAAAAATAGTTTTTAATTTTTAATATAGAGCCAGGTTTTAACCATGACTCTGACAGAGCAATAATAGAAGGATTGATTTTTGAAATTATATACAACAATTCAGTTTTTTTATGTTCTGCACTTCGGCAGTTCCACTGAACAATCGTGAGTAGATTGCCCAGCGGGACTGTATCGAAATGTTTTATTGTCGACGTTCATATTGTTATTGAGTTGTTCAATTAGAGGGGCAACGTTGTTCGGTAACATGATATTATTTTTCCTTAAAGTTTCTATCAGGGTTGACATTATCTGTTTGAGGGTTTCAATACTAAGTTGATCATTACTATTCGCTTTATTAAGGCCGCAACCATTACCAATACCAGACAGCATATCATAATCTTTAACTAATTCGCGATGTGCTCGGCGATCGTAGCCCTTAGCTTGTGTATTCGTTCTTACAGGTGAACCCGACTTGGACGTGCGAACAACATACCCACCACGCGAGGGGCCAGCTGCAGACGGTCGTGGGCCAGGATTTGTAAACATGATTGGTCTTTCAATTTTCGATATAGGAGGACTTGAAGACAGTACTTCAGAATAGGACTTGCCTATGGGCGCATGAAGTTTCGCCGCTTCTGCATATGAAATGCATTGTTCGGCCATAGAAAGCTTAATTTTTTTCTGTCTAACAAATTCCGGGCAGACTTTGTTCGATGCAAAATGAGATCCAGAGCAATGACAACAGGTAGCAGCATCTTCTTCTGTTTTGCATGAATCGCCAGAGTGATCCTGACCACACTTATAACAGCGGGGTTTCGACCTACACTGGTTTTTGGTATGTCCAAAGTGGCAACAGTTATAACACATTATTGTTGGAAAAGTGTAGAGCTCAACTTGAACTGAGTTATAGCAGACATAGACATGATTTGGAAGAAACTTTCCGTCGAAAGTCAGGACAACTGACTGCGATGGCTTCCATACTGGTGCGCCATTAATAACAACCTTATAATTCAAGCGTCTGACTTTTAAAATTTTCCCACATCCAATTGAAACGTTTATGCTTTCAAGCACCTCTTCTTCGCTCCACTCAGATGGGATTCCTCGCACTAAGCCCATGCGGGTAATTGTAAATGTCGGGATGAATGCCTTTAATTTTTCGGTGGCCAGGAATTGATTCGTTATAAAAATGTTGGCATCTTTGAAAGTCAAAAAAGAAAGAGTTATTTTATTTCGACCGATACGTTTTAAACTTCCATTTACAACATTGGTAATTTTGTGTTTATGGAGGAACCTGCCAAATGTTATTGGGTGTAGAGTTGTGCCATCATTCTGATTATTGTTTTCTCTTATTACATGTACTGTATAGGGGCCGTTGTCCGTGCTAACGTATAAACTTCTTACAACAGGGGCAGGAGCTGGCTTGGGTGATGAAGCCGGAGCCTTTATCGAATCACTACTACCATCAGAGATTTCATTAATTTTCCTTTTCTTTTTATTTTTTACTACTGGAATTTCCGTATCCATCTCGCAATTATTTGTTTTAATTGTTACAAAACAAGCTGCCGGAGGAACAGGGTCCCCCGGGTCGGGAGGCTCCTTCATGAAAAGAAATGTAAAAAGAACTTACCTAGATTACTTATATACACTTAAAAACTAATATTACACTAATTTTAAACACAAAGTAATAATACTTAGCTGATCTGATCACTTTTTATACAAATAATGATAAATAATATTTTCCCAGAAAAATACGCGCCCGCCTTGTTGAAAGTTTCCCGCGCTTTTTCACAGCTGTTGGTGCAATTGACATCCAATCAATTAGAAGTCACTGTCATAATATTTTTTTTTAACCCTGAGTTGCGTTTGAAAACGGTTTATCGTACAAAGTTTGGCCATTTTCATTGTATGTTAGTGGGTTTTGATCTTATTGGTTCTTTATTGGTTTTACAAAGTTGGTAATGTTACCAAGGTAACAAAAATATAAACAAAGAATTCAAAACAAATATAAATATTCAAAATTTGCGACAATGTTTAGAGGAGAAAATTCGCACTCTCTTAGCTATGAGCAACAAGCCAAATTCATCCAAGATCGGATTACTAGTGTTGAGAAGAATTTTGGTGACTTGTGTGTCGCTTTTGGCGACTATACACGAAAAACTGCAAGGTTTGTATTACCTATACCTACAGTACCTATACCTTAGTCACGATCACACAACTCTGTTGAACTCATGAAATAAAGAAACAGCTATCTCTATGCGATCAACATCATAATTTATTATGTATGTACTTGTAAATATCATCATCATCATCAGCCTCCCCAGATCACACCTTGATGATAATGATACTCACCTCTATTCCCACTGCTGTAAAGTTCCTCTCCAACAAGCCATAATACAGCCACATAACTGCCTTATGAGTTACCACAAAACCAGCAGAGCCATCTGATTGAGATGGAAAAGAAGTTCCGTTCATTTAAATTATCTCTTAGGTTACGAGACATGGGAGACGATCTGAGCAAGGTGCTGAAAGACTACGCCAACAACGAGCTGGTGAACAAGTCCCTGAGCGCTGGGCTCGAGAACCTCGCCCTCACGCTCACGGCCGTCGAGGAGTACCGGAACTGCGAGGTGCAGCGCTTGGAGGCCAAGGTATATCTTCTTCATCTGCCGTGTAGTGGTGCTAAGCATAGGTCAACACAAGAAAACTTAGCCATCAACGTAGGCAATTTACTGTACGGTGTGATATATTTTCATCCAAATAAATATCTCGTTTTTTCAGTAGGTTATGTCCCTAATCCTACGTAACTATACCTATTTAATAACTTTGTCTCGTTATCTTATTGTTTTATATTAGACTATCTAAACCTGTTATAACGTAGATACATTCATAACATACTATCATGCATGATAGGTAGGTACCTACGTACGAGTTAGTACGATTATAATTAGAGTTCTTTTTAGGCTTCGTTGCATATAGAATAGCTGGCATGTAAAAAATATGCCTCTGAAAAACGGGCACAAATTAGTAATATGAGTCCTTTACGTACTCTGGTGGATTAAGGGAAAACAATAAAGATAGTTTTTCTGTCTCTAGACTCTGTCGCACTCATAACGCCTATTACAAATATACTAGCAAACAAGAATCGACAAAAAAAGATGTCGCTCTTGTTTCAACAACTCTCTTATTCCTGTAGACTGCGGTGTACCTATGCTTGAGATAGTGCCTATGTTCCCGAATTATAGCTCTAGATTTAAGTTGGTAATATCATGGTCCCGGTAAAGTAAAGCGTTAGGTATAAAGTTTTGACCAGTAAATACTAGTGCGACTTGGGCTATCTTTCGTTAATAAAATTTTGCTTTTGGTGACTTTCCAATGAAAGTCACAAGACAACGCCTTACTTTTTTGTTTGTATGAACTAACTACTCTTACTCATGGTTGGACTCTCCAACCATGAGTAAGAGTAGTTAGATGGAAACCGATCATAAAATAATATAAATAAGAACATAGAGTAGGTACCTACAGCCGTCTGGGTGCGTAGTGACAGTGATAGCACGCACATCAGTGGGTAATGATGTAGGTCGGTGCGGTGCGTAACTGGCACGGGTAGGGGAGACTGCTATTGAACGAGGGTGATCGTTATACCACGGTGTTATACCCCATGCCTGATGACTTCCTAATATGCTATAAATATGTATGAGTGATGCTATTGTAACAAGTTGAGGATTCATGTTCAAGAAGGTATTGTAAAAAATACTAAAGGGCAATTGCGCGTTTTTATCTTACAGTTTGATATCAACAAAACATATTAATCTGGCTACGAGGAGAGTCGGGTTCGGAGCTAATAAGACTCTACTACTGACTAGACCCTACCACGATATTCCTTCGTCCCGGTAAGGACGGCTTTGACGGGCAAGCGATCAATGTTCTTCTTTCCCGTTAAAGTAGGTATTTGGGTACCTAACTTTAGGGAACTAAAATAGCTTGCCTTTATAAAAAACGATTTCTTTTAGCCAAGCGTGCTACATCTTTGACTACACCGTCGCTTTCCATGAGGCGTGGTGTAGTCAAACGCTAATTTAATTTAATGTATAAAAAAGTTGTAGTTCCTTGAGTGGGACAGGTGGTGGGCGAGCTGTGCCAGTACGAGAGCATCTGCAAGCACGCGCGCGAGGAGGTGAAGCACACCATGAACGTGCGCGAGAAGGAGATGGCGCGCAAGAAGGTGTTCGACAAGGCGCGCGAGAGACAGCCCTTCAACCGCCAGCAAGTGGTAATGCAACGAAGAGAAACATGGGAAAACATTTATTGTAACAGGTTTACGTTTGGACAGACATCAATAAATAAACGATAAATCTGCCACTTGCCGTGCCGACTCGGCATAATGCTGAATGCTTGCTGGTAAGGGCTAAAATTGTCTTTTAGTTGGTCCTTAAGGTCTTATGACTACGGTTCAACAGCAAGTGGTACTGGCTTGTTTTTTACGTGGCTTAGAGCTAAATCATCCAGATTGTAATATCTCAGCAGCCTATACCTACTCACACTACTATTGAAGATGAATTTTGCTCAGGTAAACATTGACCTACTACAAAAGTATTTGTAGCTTATATCTTGTACTAAATTATTGTTCGTATGCATCTAGACGTACGCAGAATCAGAGCTGCTGAAAGCATCCGCCGAGATGTCTCGGACGGCCAAAGGTCTGAGCGAGCAGACGGAGTTCTTCGAGCGCCGCAAGCTGCAGCAGCTGAAGACACTTCTCTCCAACTTCGTGATGATCGAGATGACATTCCACGCGAAGGCAGTGGAGCTGCTGACGGCCGCGTACAGGCAGATCGAGGATATTAACGATAAGGCTGATCTTGATGTAAGTTTCATAGCTTTCTGGAACCTGACAGTGTATAACTAGTTACCTAGGTACCTACTGATAGATAGTAGGTAAACAAATGGTATTGGCATCGCTTTTATGCCACTTCTGATTGTTAGTTTTTCATCGTTTTGTTAATTCATAATGATTTATTTAAGAGTAATAATTTATAATGAGCATTATAAGCGCAGTAGGTATACAATTTCATCATTATCTACAGACGCATACGACTTTACGAGTGAATGGTATAAAACTACAATGTTTTTAAGACGAAACATTTACATGTTAGTAACAATTTCTTTGTTCAAAGCTTCTTAGCACAGGTCTGTCGGATAGCGAGGAGCCAGCGGTAAATTTTCTACCTACTTTTGTACATCTGTTCAAACACGACTCGATGACTAATGGTGTTTTAATAAATTACAGAACTTCAGACGGAAACTGAGATCGCCCGAGAAGATGGTGAGTCAGGGAGTGTCGGCGAGGTCCTCCTCTCTGGCCTCGCTCATGATGCAACAGTCGCCGGGGAAGGATGATGACGTGAGTTTTCCTACAGTTAAGAACCTATATCTAGGTTTAAAAAAATCGACAAAATATACAGGAAAGCCTAGTGTGAAGCCCAAAATACATGTCCTTACAATTGCAGTTTTATGTCTTTACATTTCACTCATAACTTACATTTTACTCTTACTCATATCTGTACATACTCATACGAACAGGGAGTTATTGGAAATGATTAATACAATTGAGCCCAAATGTGTTCTTCTGAGAATGAATTCTCATCATTTAAATGAGTGTTTCTTTTTACAGAGCATCAAAAGGATGAGGTCCCCAGATAAAGGCACGTCGGGTATGACGCGATCGACTTCACTTGCGGCTCTCATGAACCACTCGCCCTCCAGAGATGAAACATCGGTACATAATTATTACTAAACATGCTATACTCATGATACTTATAGGAATACTATTTCTATTGTGTGGCTGTAAAGTTTTCAAAGCAATATTAAAAATTACTATTATTTTCACAGGAATCTGACGATTCAGAAGAACAGGAGACTTCCGAGGACACAGAATCCCGCTAACATTAATTTTACTATAACTTGAATACTAAGTGTGTAGCATAAGTATTTTAAGAAATAAAATAAATACATTGCACAGTACATACATACTTTATTTTCAATCCCAATAGGTAAATACTAAAACATACTCTACCTAATGTGCCATTCCTTATTGATTTGTAATCATGGACATGCAATCTAACTCTGTGCCATGTTGTTCCAGGCACAATCAAAATCAATACTCACTCACCATCATTTATATAAACCCAGGACAGCCATGATTGTATAAAATACAATTATACTTGTATTTAACTTGACACAGAAGGATCTTTCAAACTTGATGATAACATGTTTGTTCACTAGTCATCTAAAGCAAAACTCACTATCAACAATGTGGTCACAGGTGGTTATAATATTATTACAATAGAACTGGCTGTAAGGGTTTACAAATGTATGCACTATATGAACAATTAAATATCTTGCAAATTATTTAAATAATTTGGTTCAAACACAATTTTCATAATTGTAAGAGGTACCATATCTATACAAAGCTATTATATATAGCATTTCACAGTTTCACATAGATTTTAATTAACATTATGTGTTATGCATATACCTAGTTGTGTATGACGTACATGATAATATAGTATAATAGACAGATATATACATAGATACTGTGTATTTAGATACTGGATGTAAGGTATGATTTAATTTAAAAGTATTCAAAAGTTTCTTGTGCCTCTCATATAATTTTTTAATAATATAAAAAATCTTAGATTGCACATTTACACACAGAAAAATTATAAAAATTACCATTGGCAAGTAGATCCTTATTGTAACATTTTGCAGTTAGTATTAGATATCTAATCTAACATTTTTATTATTGGCTCTTAATATAATGGGAAGTGCGAATTTTTATCTTTGGATGTTGTTACAATGATTTGAATAGTAATAATATAATAACAACTAGATATAATTACACCATTACATTTTAAAAAATTGTTTATTTTTCACCTTCAATTCCTGCTTGTGTCATTAAGTCTGTGACAGTTTTCTCTAGCTCATCCACTCGGGTACCCATTTCATCTATCCGGTTGATGATCTGATCTGACATGCTCTGGAACTTGTCTTGCATGTTTTGGAGCAAGGATTGGACCTAAAAGTAAAATATTTTTGTTACTTACTGTAAGGAATTAATTGTAATAGTCACTGAAAAATCTATGAAAAAATATAAATCTGCTGTTGTCATAAATTCTAAATTAATTAATTAAGGACATAATAATACATTGTGATTCTTATTGTAAATTGACTATCTAATCTAGCCCCTATACAGCTAAAATAACTATAAGTTTAATTTTATTTTATTGTAATTTTAATTAGTAATTTTTTTGACGAGACATGACTGATGCCAACACTTATTATCATTGTAATAAGTTAGTTGTAATTCTGTATGTAAATAAAATATATCTATCTATCTATTGAATGGTGCATTTTGATGAAGGTATTAAGATAAAGTAGTATTGAGAAAACTTTGTGACTATACTAATTAAAACGCAAAAAGATAATGAATAGGACTGGTTGTTTCCGTTTCTAATAGCTTAGGTTAGCAAAAATGTTTACTCTTGTTAGTTACAAAACCACGTACATAAAGTGTCACCTCCTGCATGTTTTTGGGGTCAGCTCCAGGAGTTGAATACGCATTTTCTGCATCACTTTTCATAGAATCAATGTTTTGATCTGCCATGACTGGTATCCGGAAGGAAAATGGTGTGCGCACGAATCTACCCAAGAGCTGCAACCAACGGGCTAGCTGGCTGCTGGCGTTACTGTGAGTCCGTGCGATCACAACTTCTACCAGACTCGTAATGAATAGGATGAATTTCCTTTATTCTATGAGAAAATCAGGAAAACTCGATTGTGACCACAGCAACCAAATTGTTGATTTGGTTCTGTTATTGACAGTGACATTGACATTTTCTTATTCATAAATAAGATTGAAAGCATAGTATTGCCATACTATACAACTTTCGCAAAAACTACCAAATCGCAACAACGTATCAAACAACTAGGGCATCATATCAAACCAGGGCACATCCCTAATAAAAAAAAGTTTGACTGTCAGTTTAATTTTTTTTTTATGTTTTGTTGCGGGTTTGCCCGGTTTGCGACAAATGAAAATAATTTTAAGAAATTAAAGGAAGATTAAAGAACTGTGATAAAATCAAAAGAATTGTGTGAAACCTTTTAACATTATATAAAAAATATGCCTCCGCTATCTATACATCCTAAGGGGGATATTCAGATTGATTTAATACAAGTAAGGAGAGATATAAAACATGGTATTCGTGAGTGCACCTTTCGTGGTCTCAAAGAGACCACAAAGTGGCTTGCAGAACTAAATTTTGCTTTGAAAGACCATAAAATAAATGACGAGGAAGAAGAAATAGCTAGCCAAGACGATGGAATAGTTCCAGAAGAAAGAGAATCATATACATTGGCCAAAAGCTACTTTGACTGCCAAGAGTATGATCGAGCTGCTTATTTCCTAGAAAACTGTACTAGTCCTAAATGTGTATTCTTACATAAATACTCTCAATACATGTCTAGTGAGAAAAAACGACTTGACAATGCTACAGACTCAGGAGCAGAGAACAGTGAATCCAATCAAGTCCTTCTAGATCTGTTGACCTTCTTCAAAGTAAGTAAACTTAAGAAGTCTGATCTTAAATATTGTAAAACACATATTGACTCTCATGTTATTATTATTTTTACGAATATTCATGTTTTGCTGAATAAATAGATTCACTCCAATACCTCAGGGCATATATTATGTCAATTTTTGTAAAATTGTACAACTGAAAAGTAAAAATACAAAATTTTATATCTCACTTATTTTTTTTTTCTAGATAATTACTAAAATTATCTCCTAACTTCTAGGCAAATCGCAACAACAAAGATGGGTACCTGCTGTACTTAGAAGGAGTAGTACTTAAGAAGTTAGATCTGAGGACGCAAGCTGTGATAGCACTGCACAGTGCCATTGCAGCTGCACCCACCTTGTGGGCCGCCTGGGTGGAGCTGGCAGGTTGGTGTTGCTGATGTTTATATAAACACATTTTTTTTCATCTGTTTTCTATCTACAATTATTAGTGCATTCACTATGAGCAGATCAGTTGAGTGATTCTGTACACAAATAAAAAAATATTGTAAATAAAAGTACCTATGTACTTACATGCTTTTTGTTACATAATTCCTGTATGGTTGTTTATAAATAAATGGTTGTATAACTTTTTAAAATAATTTTAGTAATATTAAATAAATAAATATTTCAGGACATACCATCTAGCATACTAAGCTTACACTATTAGTTGACTATATTATGTAAATAATTTGGTAAATACCAATTACCATTATAACAAAATAATAATGTTCTGAATGAAATATCTAAATATTCTATTCATCCATTTATTATCTAAGTCTGTGTATGTATAACTTATTTTATGCTGTCCAGTAAAGAACATTTTTATATACCTACACCATATTATTTGAAGTACAAAAGAATATTTATTCATAACTTATAAAACATAAAGTAACTGACTAATAGTATATATTTACAAGTCCTAAACATAATATTAAAATATATAATATACCTAAAATAAAATATGAAGTAAAATAAAACAAACAAAAATTAATCAAAGAGCCCACCCCGGATCGCTCCCGGCGCAAAGGTTCCCATTACGCTCGCCGCGTTGCCACGTTGAATCGCGATGGCTAACCTTTGCACCAAAAATGATCCAGAGCGGGTGTCTCCCGTCTTCTCGTTAATTCTTCGGCCTAACTCCCTGACGAAATGTTTAGCGTCACCACTCACTCACTCACCATCGTATTATTGTTTCTGTATTTCCAGGCCTAGCAAATGAATATGAAGCATTAGACTCCCTGCAGCTCCCCAAGCACTGGATGATGTATTTCTTTGCTGCCCATGCATTTGTGGAGCTCAAGCTGTCGGAACAGGCGCTGGAGGCCTACCAGGGACTCTTTGCTGCTGGGTTTGGGAAGAGCACTTATGTCATAGCACAGATGGCCATTGCACATCATGATAGAAGAGGTGTGCTAGATATATTCTTATAATATACATACTAAATAAATAATACATTAAAAAGTTAGAGTAATTAGTGTCACACACTCTGCAATGGCTTGCTGCTCATCATTTTGTAAAAGACTGTCTCAAATTTATCTACAAGTTTATTAGCTGCTGTCAAAAAGAGGGGTTTTGGAATCTTAACTTATCAACCCTGTTATTACCTACTTTCTATGTAGGATGTGTCTAATACTGTTTATCTAATTCAGTTTGAGTTGATTGCCATCCAATGTCAAAGAGAAACTCATAAAGCAAACTTACACAACATAATTTAATCGCATTATGTAACTAATATTGTTTCCACGCGTGTGTAATTTCGCGTATGTTGTTTAAAACTGTATTTGTAACAAATTGATAAGAATGTTTCACTAATCATTTAATAATATAATAACTAAATAAATAAATATCTCTGGATATATCACACAGCGCCATCTAGCCCCATACTAAGCTTACGCTTGTATCATGGGTACTAGATAACGGATATATGTAATACATATATACTTTTCTTTTGTAAATAGTTAATAAATACTTGTGTCAAGCGGGATATGTTATGTTTAAGTCTATATTAGATTCATGTTAATAAGAATGCCTCATGGAACTCTTAATTGTATCGTTCCAGATGTAGACACATCCCTATCACTATTCCGCGAGCTGTACCAGAGTGACCCGTACCGACTGGACAACTGGGACGTGTACTCCCACCTGCTCTACCTCAACGACAAGCGGATGGAGCTCGCCAACCTCGCGCAGAAGGCGGTCTCTATTGACAAGTACAGGGTTGAAACTTGCTGTGTCATTGGTGAGTGAGAAGAACTGTTTTGTTTAAAAAATAATGATGTAAAGTCAGAGAGCTTCAAGTTTTAGAGGGCTTTAAGTGCTCGTAATTTTCTTCTTATTTACTATTATATTATGTGTGTTTTAGCTTAGTGCCTGTATTGTAGACTTTCTATGTATATATATAAAAGAAAGGGATGTTAGTTACACCATTTATAACTCAAGAACGGCTAAACGGCTTTAGCTGAAAATTGGTGGGGAGGTAGCTTAGAACCAAGAGACGGACATGGGATACTTTTTATCCCGTTTTTTATTGAATAGTATAAAATCCAAAATCTGCTTATTTATTGCCTCTAAAGCGGAACAGAGTTCGCCGGGTCAGCTAGTACTTTATACAATAAAGTTATTTGATCTCCCAGCAGGGCAATCACAGCACGAAGACTAATAGTTTTTCCACCATTTTTATCCACTTGGTGTATGGTGACTGACAGGTGACTAAAATGGTGGAAAGATTTTAGTCCTCATGCCGTGCTTGCCCTGCAGGTAACTACTACAGCCTGCGCAGCGAGCACCAGAAGGCGGTGGTGTACTTCCAGCGCGCGCTGTCGCTGGACCCGCAGTACCTGTCCGCCTGGATCCTCATGGGGCACGAGTTCATCGAGCTGCAGAACTCCAACGCGGCCATACAGTGCTACCGACAGGCTATTGGTAAATTCATAGCTGACATGATTCATACTTGTAAAAAAATAATGGTCAGATCGATCGTCGGACCTTCTGCTACCCTCCAGAGAGGGGCGGTAGGTGCCTCAATGAGCCGAAGCCCCTGTGAGGGACTGGACTCAGAGCCACTTGGGGCTCTGCGAGTTTGGAGCCATAATGGTCAGAGCACATGTTGGCTTGTGTATAGAGCTGAACTAGCAAGTGATAAGTTGCTTTTTTGCTGTATGCATTACTATCCATGTTGAAAAAAAAACTATTGAAAAAGCGTAAAATTACAACCTGCTGTTTGTAAAGTGCATCTATAAAGGTATATTAGTTACAAGACAGCATACTGTACATGTATTTAGGTATTTCAAATACATATTTATAGAAACAATGTTAGCAAGGCTAATGAACCTAATAACAAAGTTTCTATAAATATTCAGAATTGAAGGAAATAATATTAATATATATTAATATTATGTCACTACAAACTTTCACTAAACAAAACGTTTTTTCTCCAGATGTGAACAGAAACGACTACCGCGCCTGGAACGGTCTCGGGCAAGCGTACGAGATCCTCGGCCTCAACGGTTACTGCATATACTACTACTCCCGCGCAGCACAACTCAAACCTGACGACTCCAGGATGCTGGTGTCGCTCGGACAGGCTTACGAGAAGATGGATAAGATACCCAACGCACTGAAATGTTATTATAAAGCGCATAGCACGGGCGATATTGAAGGAATGGCGCTGTTTAAATTGGCCAAGTAAGTAACTGGAAAATCTGATATTGATGTCCTAGGGAAGAGTTTGAAACTTAATTATATTTAAATTTAGGCTCAATTCAGGAAATAAGAAGGTTCTAGTTCCATTACAACATACATATAGGTATACCTACATATTTAATGTGTTTTTGTGGAAGTCGTGCGTAAAACGTAAAAACACCCAATGTGGGCGGATTTTGTTTTTTAGAATCTGAGTTTCCGGTCTAACAAACAGCGTGAAACTGAGTCATACCAAAAAATGTAATTGATTACCAACCAGTGCTCACGTAACAACATTACTCCCTTTTTATAATCCATTCATCGAGTTGTGTTGTTTAGTCCTTTAGTTTAAACCTTGAATGTTCTGTATCATACTTAATTTGATCCATCCATTTATTTATTAAGTAATTTGCAATACGACTGTAAGACTTGCCAATCTCCATGAAAAGCCAAGTTTCGTCAGGTGTATAAAGACGCCGCCCTTGTCAGCAGTTAAACAAATAGATACCCTCCTAAACTGTTAGTTAACCAATCGCCTTAAATAAATAAATATTCCGGGACATTCCACACAGCGCCATCTAGCCCCACGCTAAGCAAACGCTTGTGTCGTGGGTACTAGATAACGGATATAATACTTATCTTCTTCTTATATATGAAAATGAATCGCAAAATGTGTTGGTAAGCGCATAACTCAACAACGCCTGGACCGATCTGGCCAATTCTTTTTTTTTTTAATTTTCTTTGAAGTTCAAGGATGGTTTTTAAACCGAGAAAAAATCGAAAAATAGCCGGAAAGTCCCTAAAAACCGCCCTTTTCTTTTTCCCATTCAAACATTTTCTAACTAACTAAAGAGTAAAAGAGTCAACAGACAGGACGGAGTCTGTCGGGTCCGCTAGTGTACTTATATAATAGATAGTTGTATATCTTCAGACTGTACGAGCGCTCCAACATGCCGAACAGCGCGGCGGCCGCGTACACGGCGGCGTGCCAGGACCCCGCCAACGCGGGCAGCAAGGAGCTGCCGGGCGCGCAGCGCTACCTCGCGCAGTACTACCTGCGGTTCTCGCTGCTCGACCACGCCGCGCACTACGCCTACAAGTGTCTGGAGCACGAGAGTGTGAGTCACTGAGTCTAATACCTACCTACGTGAGCCCCCTCATATACCATGGTTCAGTAATGTTTCTATCGGACGTAAGTTAATTGTTACAGCACATAGACTAAGAACTGGACACATGCCGTTAAAAAAATTCGCATTCCTCATGCGGAAGGCGGATACACCGAATTGTGAAACATGTGGAGTTGTAGAGGATGTGTACCATGTACTGGTAGAGTGTGTCCGCCTTCAGCAGGAGCGGCGCGCCCTTGCAGTGACCTACCAACTCAACCTGCGGGATGTGGGTTGCTTCAATGATATACTAGCTGTGCCTCACTGTGACGCGGCGAGAGATCTGTTCTCCTACATGTCTCAACTTAAGTGAGATATTTGGGTGAACAGGTCATCTCCATAATAGTTTAATATTTTTGTAATTAGTATAGTATATACAATGGGACTGACATGTAATAACAAAAGTCCCTTAAAAATGAGAATAAAAAAAAAAAAAAAAATACCTACCTACATACACAACACAGGCTTATGTCGTCACCCCAGTCGGCAGACTGCTGGTATTCGACGTTGTACTTATACTAGTTTAAACTCATAGCAATAGAGATAAAGTAGCCAATATTTCAGTGTAATCTTTATTATATCTATTATTACCGCACCACACTCTAGTACTGTTGTAAGTAAATCTGTAGGCGGGCACCTGCGGCACAAGTGACATACTTAGTGCAGGGCTCGCAAGTACATGTATTTTAACCTTTTAGTAAAATTAGAACTAATTAAAACTAATTTGTGGAAACACATTGTATGCACCCAACTTCAACATGATGCGGAGGAAGATGAAGATGTCCAGCCCGCCTTAGACAAGAGGCGTATTTTAGTGAGTGCACTGACACACAATAAAAATTCCCCCTGCGGAGCGCATCGTGATGTCAATCCCATACATTGGTCTTTCTATTCCATTAGTATGCGTCAGCACACTCACTAAAAGACGCCTCTTGTCTAAGGGGGCAGCAGTGGGTACTAGAAGCAGCTGCGAGCCATGAAGCACATTGTACAGTGTTGCGGCCTACAAGCATGAGGATGTTGATTTACCCTCAATATCAACCTCTTCATGTTTGTATCGCGCAAAACTGTACTTTCCCTCCAGAAGAACACACCAACGGAACTAACAAGGTCACGTGCTTTTTTTTAGTAAAAAGTGTTAATAGTAAAGCTAAGAACCTATTTATGCAAATGTATGTATCGCGCTCACCTTGCTTAGCAACTTCACGTGCTCATTCGTGATTGGTGCACATAAGATCTTCTTCTCACGGTGCCTCTCCAACTAGTGAGGGCTGGCAGTCAGCTCTGCATACTTTATTTTGTTCATTGCCAAGCGAAACAATTCTGCGGCCCTTCTGATCCCGGTCCATTCTCGAATGTTCCGCAACCAGGACTTCTTTCTGCGACCGACTCGTCTTCTCCCAGCAATTTTTCCCATCATTATAAGTTGCAAAAGTTCGTATCTATCGTGCCTAAGCACATGACCCAAGTACGCAACTTTGCGTTGTTTGACGGTCTGCAAAAGTTTGCGTTTTTGACCAACTAGCACATAAGATAGACGTTACTTTTTACTCAACAACGCGCCGTTCATCGGCCAAAGGTGATCAAATCAAAACCTAACCATAGTAATGATATTTTAACAACCAGGAATTCATATTTCTTTCTCTGTCGACAGACGAAAGAAGCCGGCAAGAACATGCTGAAAACGATAGCGGAGAAGCGGCTAACAGCATCTTCATCCGGGCAGCCTCACTTACCTGACGACTTGCCCGAAGCCATCAAGAACGCCTCCACGGTGTCTATAGGCCAGGAGACACCTAAGACTCCCCTGCCCAGCCCCAACGTGACTCCAGACAACTTCTCGACCCCCATGTTCGGGAGGAGGAGCATCAAACATTACAAGATGTGACGCACACTCTCCAAGAAGAGTAAGATGTGAAGTGAGACTCAACTCAAGTACTCTGTGTGTATATAACTAGTGTTTATATATAAGGAACTGGCTGAAATGATGTTTTTTTCGTTAGCTATATTTAGTGTAATATACTTGCTTGTTGATGAAATATAAATGGCTTTCAATGAACAAAGGTTTAATTTTAGATATTATAATATTAGATAACTTACAAGTAAAACGATAGGTTATAAAATAATACAGGTGTTTATTAAAAATAATTAATTTAATAATGATTAAAGTTTCGCCATTTTATACAAATTAACAGATCTTAGTGCTCAAATAGTAAAAAAAAACAATTACATTATGAACTAAATAAATAAAAAGTGCATTGATTAGAAAATAAATTGTTCAAGTTAGCTCTTTGCAAATTAAAAAATAAAACTGATCATAATCACAGATGAAGCATACAATTTGAGAGCTCATTCAATAAAATTGTCTATTTTAAAGCCTAGCTAATCTCCTAATCAGATAAGAAGTCCGATATTTAAAACCTGACAAAGGAAGTGTTCAGTACAATTTGTCAAGTTAAATTGTTAGAATTAAATAACATTAACGTAACATTTACGAAGCGACAATATGCAATATGGTCAACAAGTAAAATATTATCAACTACTTCAATATTATTTTGGATGAGAAACTTACAGCCTCTATAGGTACGATAACTACATTTGTGTAATGTAGGTTACAGATTAGACTCGTGCACTCTTTCTAGTGCATATTCATACAATTTTCACGGCAAAAAGTTATCGTGGTGGAAAGAACTTGTCAATACAAGCACAAAATAACCATTATTTGTTTAGTGACATTATTATATAAGTACTTTTTTTGATGGAAAGATTTTTCCCAACGATAAATTTTTACTGTGGGATCATTCTCTTGTACTGCAGCGCTTGTGATAGCGTATTAGAACACGCAGTGACTGATTAGTCTAATATTAATAAGAACTGATCGTGAAAGAGAAACCTATCTTAAGTCATCGAACACGACGAAGACAACAATATATTACGGTACTAAGTTACGAGAGGCTAACGTGAAAGGTAAATAAGTAATTCTATTTTTAATTGTGCAATATTTGCAAATATTCTCAATGATATGGACGGTAACCGGTCGTATAACTATGAACTATGACGTAATTGATTTGTTTCAACCCACCCTGATAGCATTTCAGAATACTGTAAGGCACACCTCGAATCTTGACTAAATAGGTCATGCGATGACATCATGCCGAGGCGACTACGCGTTATAAATAGTATCGCATCTCAATACACTAAACGGAAACGCTCACGACAATGATGAGCGATAATTATAATTTACACTCCTTGATACACAAATAACCTTATAAAACAATAATTTGTAACATTCTCGGGACGCCCTCCGACCACGATATGACGATATCCCGCTCCCAACTAACTTATATACTCCTAAAATACAGTTTACAATTTCCAATCTATACACACGAAATATAAATTCTGTTTACAGTGTAGACACTAAACTTGAAGGCATACTCACTGAGGCACTGACGTTTACATTAAAGTTAGTAGGCACGTTTAGTAATACAATCGTATAATATTACGATTTGAATGTTACATTTGATGTTACGTGTCGGAGTAATCTCTGGCATTACACCAATACGAGCTCGATTGCAACCGCATTATTTTACCGCTATGGCATAATTATAAATAATTTGACTACGCGTTTTACAATTTAAAACAATACATTTGTAGCGTATTTGTGCTTTTGTTCCGTAATTTGTTCATTGTGTTTTCACTTGGTTCTTAGTTCCGAGGCATCATAGGAAGGGGTTCTTCGAGTTCGCAAAGCCGCCGTTGTTGGTCGGATTCTGAAAACAGATAACGAATTAGTCACGACGTGTTTGCAGATAGTATTATCGCGGGCATTTCGTGGTCGACTCATAGTCCGGCTGAAACCCAAACAGAGCCAATTTGCGATAACGAGTTCTATGAACTGCGCGAACCGCGACGCATGCACATTGGGAAACAGTCGCAAAGTTTCCTGCGCGCTCGATAACGAGGCTATTAACAACGCAATTCATATATAGGTAAAGGTTCAAAAGATAACACTGGCTGTTTACATTCATTATTCTTATTAAACAAGCAATAATGCGGCGGTCAGAATAAACGAGCACAAATATTGTTATCAAACAGAATGTGCATACAATCACTAAACAAGGCGAGTATAGTGCATGCGACTGAATGTATATATGCATTACTAGGGCTCCTTTATTTGCAAGTTTACCCTGTGCCTCGGATCTAGGTCGTAAACAATAGCGCCTGTGTCTCTAATCCTCTAAGCCTATTGCAAAGCTCGCTATCTATGTTTCGTATCTCGGGGCGAGTTAAAGTAGCGCGCCGATATATTTAGAACTAACGGCTAGGTACGTAGGTACTAAGCAAAAGGTCAGTAGGTCAAAATCAGTTAATGCCAAATCACCTCCGCCTCATTAGCATTAAACAACAGTGACCTGAGAGTAATAGGAGTAACTGAATTAGTGAGTTCGTATGCGAGTGGCTAACCCTGGTGTCGAGTTTTCAAACCACTAAGGTTCCGGTTATAGCTTAAATACAGTCGTACAAACTGGGATTCTGCATTTTCATCTGCAACTTTTTGAGCGGAAATGTGGTTTAGTTAAGAAAATTGAGTAAAACATTTCGGCGATATCTATGTATGTATTTATGTTACGAACGGCGTTTTAAATTTTCACCCGAGCAGTAAATAATTGTAATTCATGATTTTTATAGTGAAAAAATTATGGAATTTAATGGCTGCTAGTCAATCAGCCAGTGCCCAGTATTTTTTTTTGCAATTACATTAAGGGGTTACTGTAAAAAGAATTCGTGCAATATTTAAAAATAGTTCGAATTAATATTGTATTATCGAAAGATGAACAGCGTGTATTATTTTATAGTGAAGCAATAATTAATTTAACCAGCTTCCTCAACAAGGTAGTATTTAGATTAGAGCTTGTCATTGAGGAAAAAGGTTTACTAATTGTATTTTTGTAATCAAATTAGGCATATTAATTTATCACAAACACACATTACAATACAATAAACTGTGTTACGCTGTTTATCATCTGCTGTGCATGTAGTGCATAGTATAACAGTAAATATTCATGACCAATCAATCAATAAGTACTGGCTGAATACAAACATGCATACTGATTTGGAGCTAATCAATTCATCATAGTCAAGGTTGTTCGCCAGAGTTGGAACATTGTGTGCACATTAGTTATACTTATTTGAGCGAGTTCCTCTTAGCTATGTTCCCAATTTTTCAGGTTGGCTCCTGATTCAGTTGATTAGGTTTGAGTATGCATGTAGTTGTTTACAGCAGGTGCTGTTAGAATAAGTAATTAGATTTTTTTACAGTTTTGCTACATGGCAGTAAATGAAATATCATGATTAGGTAAGTTGATTAAAATGAAAAGCTCTATAGGCCTGAGGTCTTTCCACGGAGCTACAATATGGAGAGATTTAAAAAGGGTATTCTCAAACATCTCTCTAAGCTGGCTAGTGCTGCAACACCTCTGGAGTTGCAAGTGTCCATAGGCGACGATGACTGCTTACCATCAGGCAGATCATCTGCCTTTTTGCCACTTTTATGTTATAAAAAAGGCTTTGATAATGAAAGGTCAGTATTAAATATCAATTAAGTACAATAACTTAATTATTAAATATTCATAAACATGTGTTTCCCTCTAATTTCTGCATTTGTCTGTACAGATATTATAATAATGCATTCATATAATATATTTATAGGTCATATAATCACTCATAATACCCAGTGGCCAGTCTAAAGAGAGATAATAAAATACTTTAGGCATAGAGGATGCTGTTTTTTATTTACTGAGTATGTCAATTGTTTTATGCTTGTTATTTTTGATGAACACACTACTTCTAGTTGTTACTAAAAACTAGATCCGTATATTGCAGGGGTTCCCAATCTTTTGTAACCCGCGGCGCACTTACAAGTTACATATTTTTTCACGGCGCCCTGTCCTAGTTAACTATTTGAGGAAAATAGTTGAAAGAAATATAATAGAAGTTAGGTTAGGTTAATCGTAACGTCCGTGGTGGCAGCCTGAGGGGGGTCAGCTTGGTGTGTTACGCCGACGACACCCTAGTGTTGGCGCGAGGCCGAGACCACCGGAGGACCGCGCAATTAGCAACGGCGGGTGTTGGGAATGTGGTGGCGCGCATCAGGCGCCTTGGCCTGCGGGTGGCCCTCGAAAAGTCCGAGGCGTTGTGTTTTCACGGCCCTCGGAACGGACCTCCTGCGGGGGCGGAGTTGGTGGTGGGAGGTGCTACCATCGGCATCGGAGGTACGATGAAGTACCTGGGACTTGTCCTCGACAGCCGATGGAATTTCCGGGAGCATTTCCGCCACCTGGCCCCGAGGCTGACAAAGGCAGCCGCTGCCCTCGGCAGCCTCCTGCCGAACTTGGGTGGGCCTAGCGTCCCGTGCCGCCGCCTCTATACAGGGGTGGTACGCTCGATGGCGCTGTACGGGTCACCCATATGGGCGGAGGCCCTGAAAACCGAAAATATTCGGCTTCTTCGGCGGCCACAGCGGCTCATGGCCATCAGGGCGGCAAGAGCCTACAGGACCGTCTCCTACGAGGCGGCCTGCGCGTTGGCAGGCTCTGTCCCATGGGACATAGACGCCGAAATGATGGCCCGGATATACCGGGTGCTAGCGGCAGCCAAGCAGCGAGGTGAGTACCCCCTGCCCGTGGAGGTGCGGCGCTTACGGCAGCAAGCCCGGGACGATGCCATCGAAAGGTGGCAGCGGCGGCTCGAAGAGCCTACCGCGGGTGTGCGGACGGTGGAGGCAATCCGCCCTGTCCTCGTGCAGTGGTTGACGAGGCAGCACGGGTCTCTCTCCTTCCGTGTCACGCAGCTCCTGACAGGCCATGGCTGTTTTGGCCGATTCCTGTTCGGGGTTGTGCAGAGGGAGGAGACACCAGCCTGTCACCATTGCGGGGACCCGGAGGACACGGCGGAGCACACCCTCGCGGAGTGCTCGGCGTGGGAGGAACAGAGGGCGCGGCTTGTGGCTGCCATAGACCGGAGGCTGTCGCTCCCAGCCGTTGCGAAAGCGATGGCCGAGAGCGACGTTGGTTGGGACGCGGTGCGAGACTTCTGCGAAGAAGTTCTCGCACTGAAGGAGGAGGCGGAGCGCGCGCGGGAGAGGTTTGCGGAGCCAAACTCCCTGCGCAGGAGGCGCGTTGGAGGGCGGCGCTTGGCGCACGACCGCCGACCTCCGTAAAGGGGACTCCGGGCGGCAGGTCGGGGAACCTGTTGCCCTTAGGACTGTGTCCCCACAGGATGCACGACGTGTCCCGTGTTCCGACACGTCGTCCATTAGATGGTCGAGCAAAAGCTCCCCGAGACGGGGCCTGATTCCGGGCCAGCATCGCCAGGGCTGCGGACGCATGCATCGCACTCTCGGGGCCCTGATCGCGATGCAGAGGTGGAACACCCCAGGTTTTTAGTGGGTATGCCGGCCTTCTGGCGGAGACTCCCACATAACCACTCGCCCTCCCCGGGGTCGAGTGGTACTTTTAAAAGGTTTTCCTGGGTCAAAAAAAAAAAAAAAAAAAAGGTTAATCGTAACGAACGCTTCGGGCTTTTCTACCTCTATAAGAGAGAAACGCTACCATGAACCTGCATTAGCAAGAAACTCGGGTTAGTGAGAAACCTCTATAAGCGAGAATGAGATAATGCTCCCTTAAACTCTAGGTTAGGTTAATCGTAACGAACGCTTCGGGCTTTTCGTACCTCTATAAGAGAGAAACGCTACCATGTTACGAAACTCGGGTTAGTGAGAAACCTCTATAAGCGAGAATGAGATAGTGCTACCTTAAACTCTCGCTTATCCAGGTTTAACTGTAGGTAATTAGATTAGAGGATTGACTCACGGCGCCCCTCTTTACTTTCTACAGCGCACCAGGGCGCCGCGGCGCACACTTTGGGAACCCCTGGTATATTGTATTATATCAATATGAATATTAAGGCAAAACATTACTCAAACAAGAAAAGAGCCATCTGTCATGTGAAGAATCCATAATAAGATTACTTAAATTGTATATCTAACTATATTAGCCAATCATCTATTACGATATGATATCTATAAAATATGTGAAACTAGCCTTTAAAGACAACAGAACAGGACACATGAATTAAAGTAGATAAATCAATTAACATAAGCGAGAATTCCAAAGTAGATGGATATTAATATCATATCAACATTGGACATAATTTCAATAGTTTTTGGAATTCCACATTAATGTTTATTATCTTTCTATGATAATTTGCTACAGAAATTAAACCTAATCATATAGAACCCATATTATAGCACAATGCATGTAAAACCATGGAAATCAATAATTACAAGTTTTTCCAGTGCTAAAGCCACATAAAGTATTAACCACCTTATTTAGAAATAGTTTTTCAATAAGTTTGCTATACATATATATGTAAAGATAAAAAGATAAAGATATTTATTAATGATATAAAATGAATACTACAATATACCTATGTACAGTGTGTATCATATTATAAAATCTCGTCAGTAATATAATTCATAATTCCTTATCAATAATAATATTATTTGTATAATATTAAACAATAATAATTAATTATAAATCTAAACAATGAAGATAGATAATTGATTTTGATTTTTATTACTCCTTTTTCTCTGTCAAAAATAATAAATACTAGTGAAAGTATTACTTCGATACGTCAATTAGTTTCCGACTTATAAGTTAAACAAGTTGTAACCGCACGACGCGGGCTGCCGGTGACTCTGTGACGTCATCATACTGCACGCTCAGTCTGGCTTACAAGTCGCGCGCTCGTGGCGTCTAAATTAAAACTAAATACTTTTAAAATGTCAAATTCGAATACTAGGAAATCATGTATTGTACTTAAATGTAAAAATACAACTACCAAATCACCGGAAAAGTTGTTTTTTATAGTTTTAAAGGACGTTAAAATGGGAAAAAATGGATAAAAGCTATGAAGAGGTTAGATCGATTTGGAGATCAAAGAATAGTTAATTGTTGTGAAGACCATTTAATCATATTTAATGTAGGTACCTAAGTAATAATAATGATTTCTAACAGGATTAATCGTGTGTTTATTGATTTTATATTGGCAGGAAAAATATTGTATCAATAAGTACGCGATTATTCCGGAAAAAATAGTTTAATTATAATTTACAGAAATCGTGAATATGTACCTAAGACTAGTATAATATTTTTGTAGTTTATATTAATTTATTATAAATACATATTTATATACAGAACTTTCCGTTATGTTTTTACATTGTATTACAGTTATAATATCTTGAGAAACATGCAGCTGTTTTGTGTAATCCTTTATTTTCTATACAAATTTAAATCACTGTGCCTACTCGCGTAGACTAGGTGTAGATGGCTATAAGAATTTTCTTGTTTTAGATTTTAGATGTGAAATTTTTAAGTGTCTACCTGTTACCGTTTTTAATATGGAGCAAAAAATACGATAAAAAACATGTTTTATGTAAGGGTAGTACGCTTTAATATTTACTTTATTGTTATTAACCATAAACCATAACAGTAACCATAGACAGTATAAATATTGACTACGTAATAAGTTACACATATCTTGGACAAAATATCGAATTGACTAACTGAACCGAAAAAGAAGTGGACCGGCGAATATCCTTGAGCTGGAAAAAGTACTGGAGTAACAAGGAAATCTTCAAAGGCAACCTACCTCTCCGTGTAAAGAAAAAGGTATTCGAATCAAATATAATGCCTACTCTCCTGTATGGATGTCAAACTTGGGCCCCAACAAAAGAAACAATAAAGAAACTTAGATCTTTTCAGAGAGCAACTGAACGAAGTATGCTAGGAATAAAACTGAGAGATCGCATCGATAGTAAAGACATCAGAAAGAAAACGAAATTGACCGATGTTGTTCAGACGGCTGCCAAGTTTAAATGGAAATGGGCGGGGCATACAGCGAGACCGAGAGACAACAGGTGGACAGAAAGAATACTCCACTGGGAGCCAAAAGATGGACGGAGAGAGCGTGGCCGACCAGTCAGACGATGGAGAGACGATGGCGGGAAAACTGTGGACAAGAACAGCAAAGACGAGGAGCACATGGCACGAGTTGGAGGAGGCCTACGTCCAAAGTTGGACGATCCCTTAAATATTATTAATATAAATTTGACATAGCATGTAAAGAATTTTTTTTTTTGACATTATGAAAATTACTTGACAAGAATTATAACCTTAAAACTAAATCTGACAAACATATTGTAATTTTAATCAGTGAACTAATAACATTTTAAATTTGGAATCTAATTATTGAATGAAGGGAAATAAAGGCTATTTTTATTTTATTTTTATTTATTATTGTTATTTAATTATTTATTTTGAAAGGTAATATACCTTTCAAGTAAATATTTCTTGAAAGTTTAAAGCATCTACCTGTACGCGTTTTTAATATTGAGCAAAAAAATACGAATAAAACACGTTTAATGTATGGGGACCCCCTTAATATATATATATATTTTAATTTTTAGTATTTGTTGTTATAGCGGCAACGGAAATACATCATTTGTGAAAATTTCAGCTTTATAGCTACCATGGTTTATGACATACAGCCTGGAGACAGACCGACAGCGGAGGCTTAGTAATAAGGTCCCGTTTTACGATTTGGGTACGGAACCCTAAAAAGGCAAAAATAATATTTGTACCTATATTATACATATATATTTTTCTTATCATATTATTATTATTTGAGTTGCATTCTTCCATTATGATGGGTATCTTGTTTTGGTAAAACAATTTAGAACACATAAACTACTAAGCACAAGTAGTAAGGAATGTTTACTTAACCTTGCATGTTTATTCCTCGCATTTTGGCGGCATATAAATATTTGTTAGTAAATAATGCGTATTAATAATTAATCCATCTATTTTAGGTAAATTATCCGATTCCTCTGTTTAAATCCTTCATAAATTTAATGAATTGAAAATATTTCTTATTACGCGAAAGAAAACACATCAAAATACTAGCTTTTACACCTACTATCACCGCTGGTGACTTGATATTAAGCGCGCCGCGCCGTGGCGCGTTGTAGCATGACGTCACAAGCGGTCACGGGGCTCTTCGTCGGATTGGATATTTTTTGAAACTTTGAATGCCTATAAAATCAAAACTACTAGGTATTTTTGATTACAACAAAAACTAGCGTATTTGTATACATACAGGCCTTACTGAGACAAAATTGCAAGTGATTTGGCGTACCTAGTACTTTTCTTCATTGCACAGCATATAACAATTATATTTTATAAGTATGTTCATTATTGTTATATTGTATAACAACTATGTAGATCAATGTATTATAAGTAGATATTGATTATATTCTGTGGAAGGGTGGCCTGGCTGCCCACTATGAAGTATCTGCCCAAGAGAACTTCTCTTACAAATTCTGCGGGGTAGTCACTACCCTCAGTCATGAGGAAATAGGAATCAAGAGAGAGATAAGATAATAATAATTTTTTTTAATATTAAAACTTTCGTGAGACAACGGTCAGTTTTGTGTGCGCCGGTACATCAGTCGATGGTGCTGTCTCTGATGAAGCAGTGGAGCGACCCGAGGACGAAGCGGCCGGGAGTAGTAACATCGTCTCGCCTCCACCCCCACCACCACAGGCCCCCGCGCCCGTGTCCCGGCGGGCCGCTTGCGCGGCGGCGCGCAGTCTGCGTGTTGCCGCGACCCAGAACGAACGTTCTGAAGATGGATGTCATAACATCCGAAACGCGTAAACGATTTACGCGATTTACACGTGAGTGAAAACCGTTTAGTTAATCTTTTTAATAATAAAACTTACCATGAAAGGGTTGACTGGGACAGGCGTGGGGGCCGCACTCCACCCTCCAAAGAAAGGGTTCTTATTCACAAACAGCTCATTGGTTGCAGGACTTTGGAATGGGTTCTTTGTATTTACATTGGTCTCCTCTGAAATATAATTAACAATCATTATTATATATATTTTTGTTAATATAAAAGCTTAGCAAGTTAGTTGAGGAATGAATTAACTAAGTTTTTATCATGTTACAATAACTATTATTTCCAAATAAACTAAAATAAGTGCTCAATGATTCAGTGGGTGGTTGGTTGGTTGGTCCACCACTTGGTGGTTATAGGAACCCCCATAAAGACAACTGAATCATTGAGCACTTATTTTAGTTTATTTGGAAATAATAGTTATAATAATAATAATTCTGCAGACCAGCTAGTCTGGAGGTGTAGGGAAGTCCCTACACCTCCAGACTAGCTGGCCTGCAGAATGCAAGTTTCTTTATAAACATAACATTACATTTTTCACTAACTCCCAAAGATTCACAAATATATTGATATTCTGCCATGTTTCGTCACAAAACTCTGATATTGATATGGAAATCACTTCAAATGTAGCAATAATAAATAGCAGTTTAACTAAGGCATGAAACTTACCCATTTGTTTCATATTTTGCTGCCTTAAAGCAAAATCGAGATCAGCTAGAGCTGCATAGCGATCATCTGCAATAGAAGGTTATCAATTGATACAACTAAGTTCATTGACCTGAAGAATGGACATGAAGTCATAATTTTATCACAAAAATCTATGAAAGAACAGAAATGAACTCAATGATATATTGTACTTATCTTTAAAATGGGGATGATTTTGAAAAGTTTCATTATATGTAGTTGTTTGAGGATGAAAAAGTAACAAAATACATATCTAAATTACTTTATCAATCAATCAAATATACTTTTATACCTCGAAAAAAAAAGCACATAATTAACATAATTAATTATTTATTAGTAGGTTAAGTTAGTACTCATACACTTTGGCTACAATAACATCAATAAGTAACCTCATTGACATTTAATATATTTAGGAGAATTAATAATAATTGACTAAAAATAATTAAGTGCAAGTGAAAACTACAACACAAGCAAACCAACTTACTTGCAGTACTGGTAGGGGGTGAGATGAATGCATTGGACGCCGGAGTAGATGAAGGGGGCGGAGATGGGAACTTGTTGTTCATTATGTTGTTGTTGAACTGACTACTGTTGTAAATATTTGCAGTTGAAAAGTCCACTGGGAAACTGGAAATAAATTCATTTGTTGAGCATATAATTACTTACATTTAATTTATAAATTTAATTGCAAATAGCAGACTCACTCAGGTAATGGTGGCTGGACCACTGGCGCAGCAGCGACTGGGGCCGGAGCTGCCGGGGCACTGAAGTTATTGAGAGGCATAGGCTGCACCACGTTGGTGACTGGCCGGGCCAGCCTGTGACTCACGTCACTGCCCCCCGGCGCCACATGGTTCGTCGCTCTCGCCGTATTTACCACATTGTTATTGTTACTCGCAAACTTCGATCCCTGCGGCGCGATCGATATCAGCGGCGCCGTTTTCGGCGCTACACTTCCGGCTTTACTTTTCACTTTGTTCTTCAAAGACGTACCACCGTTCACTGTCGCATTGTTTGCCGCCGGCTCGATATAATATCGCCTTTTCTCGTACTTGTCCGACATAAAATCTTTGACACTTTGTTCGTCGGTAAAATTCACACTTTCACCCTCGTACAGGCCCAACCATACGCGCCTGCAGTAATCGTTTCCTCGCGCTTTTATAAATTCTATTTCTTCCGGCGTGAAGGTGGCCATCGAGATGGACTTCACGCGATGAGGAGGAGTGAGACCACGCCTGAAATAAAATACTTGTTTGTTGTTCTGTTCCAAATAAAACTTAACAATAACGCAATAACAATACTTACAACATTCCCGAACATTTTGAACACACGAAAGAACCAATTGTAGCGTTTACGTATGTGGGTCCTCGTTGGTTACAATCTAAACAATATTTATTCCCATTTAAAGAAATTAGTTCACGTAAAATTTCTAAATTTTTGTCGTCCTGCTTGCGACGGTTCGCGGCCATTTTTGCGTGTGCAAGTGTCTGTGTGTGTGAATGTGCTGTGAGTGACTTTCTAAACGTCAAAATTCAATTATTTAAATAACTAGAGCTAGCAAAAAGAGAGCTAGAGATGAATCAAGACGCTAATAAGCAAATAGTATCAAACAACCATAGAGCAAACAACCCTCATTGTGGTAGATAATATAAAAACTTTAACTTGCAACACTTATTTAAAAGCGTGAAGAGTCAGCCAGCTGTCAAACATTCAATGCTTAATGCTTATCAATGTCTTTCTATTTCGAGAACAATGAGCGTGTGCTTGTGCTTGATCATCAAAACTTTTGTTCATTTATTTAATAGAGAGTAGAGGTACTCGCAACTATTGAAATAATTTATAATCTTGCAATATACTTTAGTGAATTCGAACTTTTTGCCGTGTCTTGTGCTAACTATTCTAAATAAATGTGAAGTAAAAAAATAATATCCAAACGATTCCAAGGACAGATCACCACAGATAGCTAAAAGCTTACAGTCATGCAGTCCCCTCTTGTAATAAAGCAAGGCACAAGCACTGCACAAGTCATGCAGTCTGGGATGGTAACGGTACCAATGACCGTAAGTTCGAGCATGTCAGGATCTATACCCATGACAACACTAAATAAACCTGGAGGCCAGAATGTAGTAGTTACTGCTCAGAATGTAGGTGGCGGCCAGTCAGCTATGCCATTTCCAAATGTACAAATACTTAACATGAGACCAGGCACTCCTACTGTAGCAGCTCAGAAGTCGGTAGCAACAGTTTCTCCAAGAGTTGTTATTGGGGCACCTCAAGTAGTTGGCACCCGCGCAGCTGCTCCTGGTATTACTCTACAAACATTACAAAGCTTACAACCCGGCCAGCAAGGTCATTTGTTGTTGAAAACAGAAAATGGACAATATCAGTTACTGAGAGTGGGTCCTGCTCCATCTTCTAACACCCTAGCTGCTCCTGCAACACAGACTCTCAGATTGTCTACAGTTCCAGCCCATCCAGGAGTCGCCACAATGTCTACTAGCATGGCTCCAGCAGGTGTGATCCCAGCTCAGCAACCAAATACATTAGCTTCTCCTGTAGTTCATGCTTCAGTAGCCAGTGCTGGCCTGGCCCCGGCTCCTCAGCCACAACCTCAGCAAGCCAGCACCAGTACAACTGTCAAGCCATCAGATAATACTAAAGAAAAATGTAGAAACTTTCTAGCTAACCTTCTAGACCTGTCCTCCAAAGAACCTCCATCTGTTGAAATGAATGTTCGTAATTTAATACAAGAGCTAATAGATGCCCAAGTGGAGCCAGAAGAGTTCTGTGACAGACTGGAGAAGTTGCTTAATGCGAGCCCACAGCCTTGTTTGATTGGATTTCTTAAAAAGAGCCTGCCACTGCTCAGACAGTCACTCATTAATAAAGAGTTGGTCATTGAAGGAATCCACCCGCCGTCTGCACAGACTCACTCATCTGTGCCACAGCTTGGAGCTCAACCTGTTGTAGTCTCTAATAATGTGCAGATTAAATCAGCCCCCAAGCCTGGAAGTACCATTTCTGTCTTACAGAACATACCTGTCCAAACCAAAATAAATGTAAACAAGGTGAGTAGCGGCAAAAGCATGACCGTCAACAATAAAACTATACTGCAGAGACCGAGCTCTTCTGCTGCTCTGTCTACTATCCTCACTCCTGGAAAATCTCTACTCAAAGATAAAGAGCGCAAATCAACCAGTCAATTTTCACATCAGTTCTCAGATGATAAAATGGCTGGAGATGAAGATATCAATGATGTGACTGCTATGGGAGGTGTCAACTTGGCTGAGGAAACTCAAAGAATCTTAGGTTCAACAGATATGATTGGTACCCAAATAAGATCCTGCAAGGATGAGTACTTGGTTTTTATGCCTCAGATGCAAGCCAGAATGAAAGCCATCGCAACAAAACATGGACTTGAAGAACCACCACCAGAGGTAGCTAACCTGCTGAGTCATGCAGTTCATGAGCGGCTAAAATCTCTTGTAGAGAAACTTGCTGTCATAGCTCAACATCGCATGGATCTCGTAATAAAAACTGATAGCCGTTATGAACCAACTCAAGATGTAAAAGCTCAGCTGAAATTCCTTGAAGAACTAGATCGCGTCGACAAAAAACGCCAAGAAGATTCCGAGCGCGAAATTCTCTTACGAGCTGTGAAGTCGCGTTCTAAGAATGAAGATCCAGAACAGGCAAAGCTGAAAGCTAAAGCCAAAGAGATGCAGAGAGTAGAGTTGGAGGAGCTGCGCCAAAGAGAGGCTAATCTTACAGCATTGCAAGCTATTGGGCCCCGTAAAAAGCCACGTCTGGATGGACCAGGTGGTGCTGGAGACACTGCATCCACCTCTACTATGGGTGGCAGCGGCCTGTCGGGACGGAGCCAGCTGGCGCTGCGCACGCGCCTGAAGCGCATTAACCAGCGTGACATGCTCTTCCTTATGGAGCAAGAACCAGACACAGCACACTCCCTTCTTCTATACAAGAGTTACCTAAAGTAGATATTCACTGCAAAACTAAAGTGCATAAATAACCCATTATGTAAAATGATTTACTTGTGTGTATTGTAGATACTGAGGTGTCATAAACATTTAAAATTCAGATCAGTGACTTTGTGGCAACAAAGTCCTTTCATTGATATGATAATGTATGTGCACCATAATGTTATCACAGAAGAATTATCTTTATTATAGAATTATGTTATCTGTGCCCATAACTTTAAAACCTATCAAATAAATAAACTGTCTTATTTCAGATAGGATTTGGAATTAGCACAGCAAGTTATTAGGTTAAATGGTATTAAACTTAAACTCTTAATATAATTTAGCTTTGTAAGTACATTTATGTATTCTATAAGAGCTTACAATGTGAGAAACATAAAAAAAACTTAATTTGAAATTCCTGTTTTGAATTGAAATAAAAGTAATATTGTATATTCTTAATTGTATATTATATTATTTTATATATGTACATAGGTATATTATCTTATTTTATATTTACACTATAGAGCATTGGATAGTTTTTGCTTTACTTTGAATGTTTCTGATTGATCACTTCCCCTTTCTTTGTTATTTGCTATTCTGGAGCCAAATTGTAGAGCTCTTTTTGAAAGTGTTACTGCTCTAGACAAACCTAGATTGTATGCTACTAGCCGTAACATAAGCTTATCACCTATACCTGCCCCAAGGTGCTCACTTGGGATACATCTGAAAATTAAAAAAAAAATAGCTAAAATGTAAGTTTATATACTTAAATTGACTAAATGAATTATTGTTAAGATATAAAATAAATAAATAAAAAAGCCTTTATTTCTATTACTTGTTAAGGAATAGTTACAAAATAAGTAGGTAATGTACATTATATTGAGAACCATTTAAGTATATTCTTTATGACATATTATACAATGTGCAATTAAGAATTTATAAAAGTTTTATGTTAAGATTTTATTGTTAAGATATAGACATAATAAAATGATAAGAGTAATTGACATAGATTATATGTATTTGTATTATATGTATTTGTATATAAACATTAATTTTATTATATTAAGTATGTGTATTGCGTATTTATATGTATATATATATATATGTATATATATTAGTAAAATTTCTTTTTTCCTTTTTGTTGTACACCACATTCTTCTTTTTTTTTCTTTTGCTTATTTCTCTCCAGCTGAAGGTTGCCTGGAAGAGATCGCTTTCAGCGATAAGGCCGCCGCTTGTGGCACTAGTTAAGGTGCAATTTGTTCTATGTACTGTTTTTTTAATATGTGTCAACAGTAAAGAGTTAATCTATCTATAGATTAATTTCATTGTAATTCGCCATACCTTGTTATAAAAATGTAAAGATGCTGCTTTTAGGTCTATCATAATAGGTCTTCTTTACCTATGAAATTGCCGTTTTTTTCTTACATTTTAATCTGTTTGTAACTTTTACGTACAGCTATATTTTTTCCATATCAATTTTTATTATTACTAGTGCATATTTCTTATAGGGAAGTCATTGAAAACACCTCTTTCAATGTGTTGTCGGTTTCACTACTTTTACCTTGGTATATTTTTATCATATACTCTATTTTTGAGAAATTGATATACGCAGTGCATAGCTTTTTTCCATCTAACTATAGTTATCAATTGCATCTAAATCTGTTCAGACATTTCCATACAAACATTAAAAAGGTTTGTATAGAAATATCATTTTTCTCAATTTTGTCATACAAATCGGCAATTGCATAGGTAAAGACCTATTATTAGGGTAATCTTGTTTTGTAATATAAGACTGATTGCAATAAATGTGTATAATTAAATGATTTTGTTATTCTTACTTGAACCAAGGTTTTAGGTTTAGAACATATTTAGTAAAATCTTCATCTAGGTATGGCATTCTGGGCTGTCGTCCATGGTCACATATGACTCTATTATCCCGAGAGAGATTCCTATAAGAGATTCTGTTCCAGTCCAACAGTAACTCCTTGGCTAAGCCCATCCAGCCCCGTCGTTTGTAAGCATTTCTGTGTCTGGTGTAGCCACCAAAGAGCTCATCTGCACCGGAACCTACTAACAGCACCTAAAATAAATTAGATAAGTAGGTATTTCAAATGTAAACCTATATGAAATTGTCAATATACTTTTGCCATTATAATACAGGTAGGTACCAACCCTACATGGACTGGTTCTAGTTTGCCCAATTCCCCGAGCAGCAAACCAGAGTGCTGAGCCAAGGCTTTCATCCAAAATTGTCTGCCGAGGGTAAACCAAGTCTGCTATTGTGCTAATTTGAAGTTCTTTTAGCTCTTCTTTAGGGACATTAACTTCTATGAAGTTCCATTGTCTGCAAAATATTTCATCATTAGATATGAAATGAGTCCTCTTTCAAGGGTTATGTTATGACTAAGAGATTAAAATAATATTATAACACATATCTTGTTCACCTGATTGGGCATATCCTTTTCAATTCTTCATAAGACTGTCTCCCAGTTAATCTATCTGGCACATCATAAGTGGATTTTTCATCTTTCTTAAAGGCAACATTTAATAAGTCTATGCACTGATCTTTTGGCAAATATTTATCAGCAAGTAGGGCTAGTATGGTGCAATCTAGGCCTCCAGAAAATAAAACTCCAACAGTGCAGTGGTTACAATTTTGTATCTCTTGGTGTAAGCAATCTTTACATTTGTTGGGTTGTCTGTGCAATCTTATTTTCACACTCTTTTGCAATAGCTCTGTTATGTCCATGACAACTTCATGAATTTTCACATGTTGAATCAGTTTATTCATGAGTTCATCTTTGCATGTTGTTGTTTTGGCCGAGGTCTCTGCATAATTTATAACTCCATCCTGGAATAATGTTTTACATACATAAATTGAGATGGTTACATTTCTAGAAATGAAACAAATTGTGAAATATGATTGAAACATTACATGGTCTTGTAGATCTATTGCCTCATCAAAATCAAATGCAAATTCATCATCTGGTAGGTTTTGCTGCAATCTCAATGTTTCCAGCCAGGAGTAAACAGAGCATACTGCTGTTTCTTGAGAGCTGTCCCATGGAAGCAGTCTGATGGTTCTTTTATTTATATCCAAACAATAGATATGGGTGGCTGGCACTTCTACACAGTCATAGCCCCTACCTGCAGGCACACATGTTATAATAAGAATAGGATAATTAAAGGCAACATAGAAAACATGTTAGTTTATAGCATAGAGATCATAGAGATATGTAATAACCTGCTTAGCAACACAATAACTTTAACTACATAACACTTAGAAAGCAATATATGTATCAATTAAATGATTACCTAAGACACTGCCTATAACTAACGAGAAGTCAGTTTTTTGAAACAACATTGTGCTCCTTCCTATTTGGTCTCTAGAAAAAAACATTTTTTGTGTGTCCTTATCATAATATACCAAACTGAAGGGCCCTTTTAGCAACTTTAGTACTTTTGTAACATGGCATTCAATCAAATCATCCTGAAATAAACAAATAATTACTATATAAAACTTTTAAATATGATGTAAATTGTATAAATTATTGATGGGGAAATCTCTTACACCGAACATGGAAATTTACCGTTTTTTGGGTCAGTTTATCCATAATTATTTGTGTATCGCTTGTGTCTGACCTCCAAGACTCGTCAAATATGTCACCATTGTACAGAAGTATTCCTCTATCGTTCTGCAAAGGCTGAGGAGTGAGCTTCAGACCCTGCATCCACAGAACTGCTCCATGGAAGGATATAGTGACTTGCGAACTTATCTTAACTTTCAGAGTCTGCAGACAGTTTGGTCCCCTATTTCTTATTCTTTTCAGCAATTCACTATCCTGTAAAAAAGGAATTTATTAGAAAAAATATAATAATGTGTCTGGAGTGGTTATGTAGGTACCTATTATTTTGGTTGGTTTTATTGGAGCGTAAGAGTTTCTTACTTGGTCAATTGTACTGCAGACTGAGAAACATATTTCACAAAGTATACCACACATTTTATAATGTAAAAGTAATTTGAATTCATTAATATAACTTAAAAAAACAAGTTCTGTTTTTTAAAAAGGGTACCTAACCTAATAGTATTTTTTTTTTTTTTGTATTGGCGTCACACTCTTCGTGTATTTGCCAGTGTCAAGTAATTTTCTTCTTCTTCTTCTTCGATGCATGCTTAAGGATGAGGATTGGGAAGGCTTGAGGATTTACTTTTTAGGTAGATAAAACGGGGAAACGATATGGATAAAAGGAATGGATAAAACGGATAACGGATAACAGGAAAATGGTCAGAGAAGGTATGACAAACAAAATAATAATAATTAGCTTTGCTGAAAAGTGAAAATGAAATACATAACTTTTTTTTTTGTTATGATGGCTTTTGCGAATAGGTATATGAGTTCGCAATTCTGCCAATGTCAAGTGGGAAGATAGGCCATCAAAATTCAAACTGAGAAATTTTATGTGAAATATCGATACCTCGGAGTAAATATCACAATGGAGGGAGCCATAGAGACGTTGCCGCTCTTACGTCTGTGTGTAAAGCACTTAAGTGTGTCTTTGTCTTTCCTTCAGAATGAAGCTACGAGTAAAAGAGATAGCAAATTTACATGCTGGCAACGCCGCACCGTGTCTTTTTATGACCGACGAGTAGGCCAAAACATTGCGTTTGTGCTTTAGAATTTTAAAGAATATCAAGTGATTTTACGGTGTTACAGATTTGTTTAAAGTTAAATGTAAAACTATGTCGTGCTCAGCAGTGTCATGTTCATCAAGAACTACAAAAGGAGGTGTAAAAGACCCGGATTTGTCATTTCATACGTAAGTTGGTGACAATGTTTAAGTCATTGTAAATGCTAAATTGATGATGTTTTTAGCCAAAATGCTATTGTACCATCATATTAACAATCTAGTTTATATACATCCATGTGATTTGGGTCAAGATAATGTCTAAAACTGTCTTAAAACAGCAAAAGTGTTAAAAGATAATTTAAGCATCAATTCTAGTGATGTCCGTACCATAGATTTTAGTTTTATCGATATACTTATCGATAAAAGATATATCTTCTAATCTTGATAAAACTGTGCCTAAGTACATATAATGTAATGTCATAACTAAATGTATTTTTTTACACTGAATTATGTACATATCTTTTCTTTTTTCTTTTAACGTACAACTAATTTTTAGGTTTCCAAAATGTCCAGAAATGAGAAGTGAGTGAATCAAAGCTGTTAGGCGTGATAACTGGGAGCCAACAAAATATTCCAGACTGTGTTCGAAACATTTCGAAGAAACCTGTTTCATCACCGGATTACAGATAAAAAAACTCAAAAGTGATGTATTATCAACCGGTAAGTTTTTGTTCAAGGTGTGGCGAACGTCGCGCCACCTCAAAACATATCTATAGACCCACGCACATGAGCGGGAAGGGGGCGCGGGGTAACACCGCGCTTCAATATCACGCAGGACACGCGGTCATTGCGGTCGCGGCGTCGCGCACACGCACACGAGTCGGTCCGAGACCTTCACCGAAGCTCCCCGCTCCCGCGCCACGCCAACGCACTCGCGGAAATGTTTATCGTAGCTTTCTAAGCTAATATAAGTCTTTAAGTCTTATATAATAATGGAGACGTTTTGTGTTGTGTACCTAGTGAATAAAAGAATGTTGTGACTATACCAGTGACTTTCATTAACTACACCGCAAGGCGTCCCAAAAAGTGTATAAAAAAAAACTTCTCTTTTTTTATTGTAATTTGCACAATGTCTAACTAGATCAGAGGAGTTTTATTATATCTTATTATAAATTGTATCTATCTAAGCTTACTTTTATTATTCTTGGCCTTGGGCAGGTTGTGAGGAAAAGAAAAGCGCCTCTGCATAGAGCTGAAGTTCAGTGTGTGTATATTGTGATATTTACTCTGAGATCGATACGATATGTACTATGCGTGCCTCGGAGGAAATATCACAATTATATATATTGTGATATTTCCTCCGAGATGCGTGCCAAATAAGAATAGGACTGTCATGTCAAGACGCCATTTTGTTCAGCAATACGCGCCAACTTAACCCTTTAACGGTTATAAGGAGTGGACAGTGGAAAAATAAAATTGATAGTGGTTAGAGCTATATAATAGGGTTAGAAAGGATAATATATATATATATATTTTTTTAGGTACTGTATGCATGGTGGGATACATATTCCCTTTATCTGTTAGATTTTCTCGATTCTATTGTCTAGTGCAAGCTCGTTTATTCAAATTGGGCCTGTTTTTCGGCAAGTAAAGCAATTATAAATAGTTAATTTTTAGGTAATATTCTTAGCATAAAAAAATAAAATATATAGCAAGTTGTTTATTTAGTTAACCTTATTTTACTAGAATTACAACCTTCAAATAATCACAGATTATTCCTATCTTCATCTAATTACTTATACTTATCAATATTATTTATTATCATCTATTTATTTCTTATGAAAATCATACAGGTGTTACTGGTACTGGTCTTTGTGCAGAAGAAGTACGCGGCACAGGTGCAGCAGGCCTTTTTCGTGTTGATCTTCTAGCAGAAGCAGGAACAGAGCTACAATTTTCAGGCTGAAGTACTATTGGGCTAAGTGGACAGCTATCAGGTTGCTGAACTACTAACGGTGAACGAGGCTCATCGTCAATAGACGATAGACTTGGCATTGGCACATCATCCAGTAGTAAATTTGCAGGACCAGGTTCATCTAAGTCTTCCAGGATTCTTTGCAGGCGGATTGCACTATAATTTACGTTTTCTTCGTCAGATTCCAAATTATCATCAGATTGGTCAGGATCCTCTGGTAAGCCAAATAAATCTTGAAGAGCCCCCTCTATTTGATCATCGTTTAGCACCTTCCTATTCATCTGTGAAATCAAACAAAGAAAAAACTAGCAAAGCTCAAACAGACAGAGGGAAAATACAACCCACCTCAAAAATTCAAGCCAGTTCAAAATTCCAAACAGCAGGGATGCAAATATTCTCAATTATCTGTAGAACAAAACCAGATGAACCAATAATAAACAAAATTACCTTGTAGGATTCGAAGATTTTCTAGATAGACCCTGCTTGAAATTCGTCCAACAAAATTGAGCACTTTTGAAAGTTTGACAAGACGCCATTAGAAAAATACATATGACATTTGTCAAACTTGTCACTGCTAAAAAGTCGGTAGACAATCATAAAAGTTGCCAGGATGGAGAAAAAAGAAGGCAAGTTGAAAGTGCGCCTAAAAAAAAATAAAAATCATGGTGGTAAAAATATCGCCTCTAACTGATAAAGGGTTAATACCCAAAGTGTATGGTGTGCAAAAAAATAATTATATAAATTTTATTCCGTTTGAATCTTTAATGTACGTTTTTTGGCAAATCTTATACATTTTACGCCTTATCTGATGTAGGATTTGGCGTAAAATGTAAAAGATTTTTTTTTACACTAATATTATATAGAGGAAAGATTTGTTTGATTTAAATAGGCTCCGAAACTACTGGACCGATTTGAAAAATTCTTTCACCATTGGAATCCTACATTCACCCTGACAAACATGGGGTACTTTTTATCCCGGATTAAACTTTTAATCCTGGATTAACGCGGGTGAAACCGTGTAGCGCTACTAGTTAATTATAAATGAGTAGGATTTGAAAGAAAAAACATTATATAATAATATTAGTAGCATTAACTATGTAATATATGTTCATACCTATAGAATTAATTTTTCAAATCTTATTCATTAATAAAATTCAAGAATAGTATTTTTAAATGAATATAATTATCATACAATAATTATTAATATTACCTTTTTAATTTTAATCTTGATTTATGAACAACAAATTATTGCGCAATATGAATAATAATAAAAATATTATGCACTTTTTTTGCTGGCAGTACTATTTTGACAGTTATCGTGTGAAGTTGGCAGCAAACAAACGCGATCCTCATGTGTCAAAACAAAAACAGCTGATTGAATTAGTTTGACATTGAAATCGTATGACAGCGCAACGCATTCCTTGTCCTTGTCTTCTTAGTCGTCTGAATAAAATTTCTCTGATAACTTTGGTGTTGAAGAAAACGAATCCAAAGCTAAAAGCTAACCTCCAAGCGGTAAAGAAAAAGTTTAAAGAGTTTATGAGGCAGTTTCACACTGGAAATTTCAATTATAAATACAGGTAATATCAAGATTCTTTGTCATCTATTAGACACGCTCACTAGAAAACATAAATACCTATCACAAAGAATAATAAAATATGTAAGTCACATTACTGGGTGTGCGGTTTAATTAAAACACTCATTATGTCAAGACATTTTTATACAATCACACAAACAGATAACCTCCGATCTCTATCATTGCCATGGCAGCTCTCTTTTAGTTTTCGCTGTGGCCGTGGCGTGGCTGGGGGCGCATGCTCAAGGCGCGCCAAATTCAAAAATGGACATCGCCACATCACCCCCCCAGGCAGAGAATTACCCCATCCGAGATAACATTCTTAATACAAACATGGTTATAAAAGTTACAAGTTACACAAGTTATCGGTACACAAGAATAACAAAAAGGTATACAATTATTTGCACGAGATCTAAACTAAGACATGTTACAGTACAAGTAAAAGAAACGGATAGGGTACACAATATGCAATATCAAAATCATAATTAACTAAGTACACAAATAGGATATTTACACCTTATAATATATTGACCAAATACAAGAAAACAATGTTACATAATATAACTTTACCACATAATTATCAACTAAATTGAGGATAGCTGAGGAATGAGCTACAAGTCCAGTCGGTCTCTAAAATGGACTTTACGACCTGAGCGTGTCTGTACGGGTTGCTTACTTGTTTGGTCCGATGAAGAGTTTGAATGTGTGGTTGTTTTGGCAGTAGGCACAGTTGGGACAGCGGGGGTCGAGCTGGTTACAGACGATGGTGGAGAGTTGTCCAGAATGTATGCAGGTTTGACCCTATCTAAACTGACCTGGGTGTCCTTATTGCCTATAGTAATTGTGATTGTTTTTCCTGTCCTTGAAACGACCTTGTATGGTCCCGCGTATGGCGGTTTCAGGGATGGCCTGACTGTGTCGTCTCTCAAGAAAACATGTGTAGCGTTAGCGAGATCCTTCGCGACGAAGACAGGGCGTTGGCCATGGCGTGAGGCAGGAGTAGGCCTTAGTTGCGCCATATAACGTCGCAGTTGAGTAGCGAAGCTTTGTACGTCTTCGGTGCGATCCTCGTTAGGACCAGACGGAGCTATGAACTCCCCGGGTAAGCGGATTGGCTCACCATACACAAGGTCCGCCGGCGAACATTGCAGGTCTTCCTTCAGGGAAGCGCGCATGCCGAGCAGGACGACGGGTAGAGACTCGTGCCAGGTTGTTTCGTGGCACATCAGGGCGGCCTTCAAGCTCCTGTGCATCCGCTCCACGAGCCCGTTGGAGCACGGGTGATAACTTGTCGTCTTTATTCGCTTGGAACCGCACATCTGCAACAGTTTCTGAAACAGATGGGATTCAAATTGGCGTCCCTGGTCGGTAGTTATGATGGAAGGAACCCCGAAACGTGAGATCCAGCCGCGGAAAAAGGTTTCCGCGCATGTTTCTGCAGTCATGTTGGCCATTGGCCACGCCTCTGGCCAGCGGGAGAACCTGTCCACGGCTGTGAGACAGTATTGGTACCCGTTGCTGCTCGGCAGTGGTCCAACAATGTCCACGTGGACCTGGAAAAATCGCCGAGATGGTAAGGAGAATGTGCCGACGGGCGTGAAAGTGTGTCTGGAGACCTTGCTGCGCTGACACGCGATACAAGACTGAGCCCAGTCGCGGCAGTCTCTACGAATGTTTGGCCATACGAACCTGTCAGTCACCATGCGTGCGGTAGCTCGCGCGCCAGGGTGACTGAGATTATGAATCTTTTCAAAATGTGGTCGACGGAATGGTGGTGTCAAGTATGGGCGTGGTTTCCCAGTGGACACGTCACAAAAGATCTCGACGTCGGACCCGGGAATGACGACCTTCTCTAGTTTAAGAGAGGGGTTGGTCATCGATGTGCGGAGCTCGTCGTCGTTGGCCTGGTCTGCGGCGAGTGCGGAGAAGTTGTCGAGGTGGATAGAATCCACGCGCGACATAGCATCCGCGACGACGTTGTCTTTTCCTTGAATGTGGACTATGTCTGTAGTAAATTGCGAAATAAATGAAAGTTGGTTGAGTTGGACGGGAGGCAGCTTTTCTCTTCGCTGAGAGAAGGCATAGGTCAAAGGCTTGTGGTCGGTATATACCGTGACATGCTGGGCTTCCATGATGTGACGGAAGTGCTGGACGGCTTCGTATACCCCTAGCAATTCCCTGTAGTAGGCGGGCCAGGTGATTTGGCGGGCGTTCAATTTCTTGCTAAAGAAAGCTAACGGCTGCCAGTCGCCATCAACGTGTTGTTGAAGGCAAGCACCAACGTGTGTGGCGGAAGCGTCCGTAAATAGACCAACTTTGGCACCCGGGATCGGATGCGCTAGAAGTGTCGCGTTTGCGAGGTGGTCTTTGCACTTCTGGAACGCCAGCTCGAGCTCAGGAGTCCATGGTACTGGCTGTGAGCCTTTGAGTTGGGTGGAGGCGTAGGCATCGATGAGCGGTGCCTGAAGTTCGGCCGCATTAGGTAGGAAACGTCGATAAAAATTTATCATACCCAAAAATCTGCGGAGGCCCTCGACAGTCTTAGGTTGAGGGAAGTTCTGCAGATCATTGATGCGGTCGGAAGGTGGTGATGTACCAGATTTGTTGATGCTGTAACCCAGGAAGATAACCTCATCCACGCCGAGCTGGCATTTGGACGGGTTGGTCACGACGCCGTACTGCGAGAGGCGCTCAAACAGCGCTCGGAGATGGCGTGTGTGTTCCTCGGTCGACCTGGAAAATACCAATATGTCGTCTACATAAGGGTACACAAAGTCCAAACCCATTGTCACTTCGTCAATAAATCGTTGAAAGGTCTGGCCAGCATTCCTCAGGCCGAAGGACATGAAAGGAAATTCGAACAGCCCAAATGGTGTTGTTATAGCAGTCTTGGGTATGTCCTCTGTGGCTACCGGTATTTGTTGGTAGGCCTTAACTAAGTCTATCTTACTGTATATACAGCAGCCGGCTAGATTGTTTCCAAAGTCCCCGATGTGGCGGACTGGGTAACGATCAGGCACGGTGCGGGCGTTGACTGCCCGATAGTCACCACATGGTCTCCAGCGGTCCTGCGGTTGTAACGGTGTGTCGTTATGTTTATCTTTAAGGACCATTTGCAAAGGTGAAGACCATGGGCTTTTAGATGGACGGGCGGTACCTGACCGGATCATCTCCTCGAAGACAGCCTTTGCGACCTGCAGCTTTTGAGGCGCGAGTCGGCGAGGACGGCTGGAGACAGGCGGGCCTTCCGTCGTCAGGATATGGTGAAATGTGTTATGTTTCACAATGCGTGGGAGCCCTGGTGGTCTTGTGATGTCCGGGTACTCCTGAAATATTTTTGAAAAAGCAGTATCAGATGAAGCAATGATCATTTTTATGCTAGGTTGAGTTATGGTGGATATTGATGCAGGGACGGACAACTTGGTTGTGCCATCAATAAGGCGGCGATTGTGACAATCTGGAAGCAGATTGTAGTAAGCCAGGAAGTCTGCCCCAATGATGGGTGTACTGACATCAGCAACAATAAAGTTCCAGGTGAAAACTCTCCGGAGACCCAGATTGAGAGACATGGTTTTGGTACCATATGTTTTTATGTTGCTTCCGTTGGCCGCACGAACGTCGAAGCCAGTGGCTGTGTATCGGCCACGCAGGAGCCTGCGTGGGAAACAACATAAATCTGAGCCACAATCTATTAAAAATTTGTTCCTGGATGTACTGTCTAGTATAAATAGACGGCGGCTTGGTATATGACAATCAGTTGCCGTCGCTACTGATTGCTCGCCTCGTTTTCCGCCCATTCGCATGGTTTTGTGCATTTGCTGGCTTTGGCGCCATGTCGGTGGTGGTACCAGCATAGTTTACGTGATGGAGACCTGTTCCGGGAGCGTGAGGTACCCCTGGAGTCAGAGCGGGAACGGTCCCTGTAGTCAGCTCGAGAACGGTCTCTGGTCAAAGCTTCTACTTTTTTAGAAAGGTCTTCAATACACCTCATGATTTTGTCCAGGTCAGGTGTACTAGTGCTGGCTGCACACACTGACCTGCTTGGGGATGCTTCTAGTATGGCATCCGCCAGGTCAGCCACCTTGTCCAAGGGGAGGTCAAGCTGAGCCATAAGTATGCGCTGGACCTCGTGGGGTAGGCTCCTCATCCAAAGTTCTCGGACAATGCCCTCATCACTTTTCCCTGCCAGGGAACGGAGGTGTCTAAGGAATGATGAGGGCTTCCTGTCCCCCATCTCCTGCTCGCTTAGTAATTGGCGAATGCGTTGTTCCCTGGACAAGGAAAAGCGTTTGATTAGCTCCGTTTTTAAGTTTTCGTACTTATTTTCTGTTGGTGGGTTAGCGATGATGTCCTCTACCTCGTCAGCCAACCGTGCATCTAATATTGATAGTAGGTGCCCATATTTGGTAGCATCTTTGGAGATCCCAGCGATCTCGAATTGTGCCTCTGCTTGTGCAAACCATGTGTGTGGTTTATCCGGCCAAAAAGCATTTAACTTCACAGAAACCGCACTGACCGTAGGTTGAGGCATTGTTAGCCGGGCCATTTGCTCCTGTAATGATTTGAGCTGGGCTTGCAGCTCTTCCTCATGCGGAGTGGACATTGTGGTATTTGTGGTAAGTCAAAATAATACAATATAATACAAACACATACAAGTAATCTACAGAGATTGTAGTAGTCTGGTAGATAGTTAATATGTTTAATACAAACAAGCAGCCTTAATCACCATGTCGGTTAATATCCTACTGATAAACTTAGGTATGTATATAATAATATGTAAGTATATTAAGTTATAGGTTAATTGGGTTGCACAATCTCAGTGTCATTGTTATAACCGCCACCACTTGTTAGAGTTATTAGTTATCGTCACCGTTAGCTAATCACTGTACTGAGATGGATGAGTTACACCACACTTTCTTCACATACCTCGGATCCAATTTGGTACCTGACGGCGGCGTGCGCGTGCACGACCGGCCAAGGCGAAGGCTCCTGCTGGCACGAGGGGCGCGTGGGGCGGCTTAGGGACCGCCTGCACTGGTGCGTAGTGTGCGCACTGGTGGCCGCGCCACGTGGTGAGCGAGTCGGGGACCGTGATACCGCGTTGGCGGCCCGGCGATCGCAGCGGTGGTAGGTGTAGATAGGAGTGCGCGTCGTTGATTGCCGCGCCCGGTGGTGTGCGTCGTGTGCGAGTCAAGGGCCGGGACTCCGCGTCGGCGGCCCGGGGACTGCAGCAGCGGTTCGCAGAAATGCGTGTCGCTAAGCGAGGGCATGGGGCCCCGCTCACTGTAGCGTCGTAAGTCACCAAATGTAAGTCACATTACTGGGTGTGCGGTTTAATTAAAACACTCATTATGTCAAGACATTTTTATACAATCACACAAACAGATAACCTCCGATCTCTATCATTGCCATGGCAGCTCTCTTTTAGTTTTCGCTGTGGCCGTGGCGTGGCTGGGGGCGCATGCTCAAGGCGCGCCAAATTCAAAAATGGACATCGCCACAAATATTTCAACATGTTACAGAGACACTCTGAAGCGAAATTACAACTTGGGACAGTACTGGGTGGAAATAAATATTGAAGATCTGTCCAGTTTTGATGAAGTGCTAGCTGAAAAACTGTATAAGAAACCTACCGAGCACCTACCAATATTAGAAGAGGCTGCCAAGGAAGTAAGTTATCACTATATGACCTCCTTTATGGGTATGTTCCGCCTTGAACAACAGTTTTAGTCCAGATAAATTTGTTGGTTAAATGCCTAACTGTCCAAAAGTACACGCAAGTGATTCTTTATAACATTGTATCAGCATTATAACATAGCCAAGTGAATTGGTAAAAAACTAAGCAAGCAAAAACAGTTGCTTATATTTTACTTACCAATGTATGTATGTTACAGTTAGCAGATGAACTGACAGCTCCTCATCCCGAAGGTGAAGATAAAGTGGAAGATATACAAGTGTTGCTCTCATCTGATGCTCATGCGGCCAATTTAAGAGAACTGAAAGTAAGTATTTTTACATAACATATTTTATGGGCTTGTGTTTGATTGCACCTTGCCAAGTGAATGGATAGGTATGTAGGACAACCACCCAGAAGAAATCTTATATAAGACTTATAAGTATTCTTTTTTATTTTAAAGCATCTAGATTGTATGACTTAAGAACCACTGAGCTGGGATTGAGTTTCCTCTAAGTTGCTGCAATTTTTAAATGGTAAATTTTTATGAATACAATGAAAAATGTTGCTAAACTGTGTATTTGAGTACCTGTTCAACTTATGTCAATAAATTTTCAGTACCTATTTTATATTTAGTTAATTTACCACTTAACATGCATATTCAAAAGGCTTAATTTTTTTTACTGATTGTTTTCAGTCAGACATAGTATCCCATCTGGTGAAAATACCGGGCATAGTAATCTGCCTCGGGAATCAAAGCAAAGGCTACAAAAATCTCCATCCAATGCCGATCATGCCGGAATATTATTCCAAACCTACACGTCAAGCTTGGGCTAGAGGGCTATGTCATGCCACGAAAATGTAACACGTACTTTAATAAAATCATTTATTTATTTGATTATTGGGTGTTGAGCGGGTCACTTGGCTAGACAAGTAGATGCCAGGTGGAGTAAAGCAGTGAACGAGAGGTGGCCAAGGACTGGTTACCGTAACATCGGGCGTCCAGCTGCAAGATGCGTCGACGACATAACATCTGTCGCGAGTCAACCGGGATGAGGCTGGCTAAAGATCAAAGCCAATGGCAATGTAAGAGAGGTTATACCCAACAGTGGGACAAAACTGGCTGTGGATGATGATGATGATGATGAATGGGCGAACAGCAATTAGCTGTGTCCGTGTCACACTATGTCAAAATAGTTTTATACATATAGTCAAAACACAAGAAAGTACACAATTATACCGTCCAGTGGTGCAATGCTTACAAGATTTTTTGGAAAATTAACTAAAATCAAGAACTTAGATCATAATAACTTGATTTTAAAGCATTTGTTAGTAACTTCTCTAGCAGTATTAATGTGTTTGTAATAAATAGTAATTCTTTCCCACTGTAATAATGAATTTATATTTTTCAGAGAGCAAGCTGGTCGGCCAAAATGTCCTCTAGACCCGTACTTCATCATTCCAGACAAATGCAAATGTATTGATTACCAGGTAACACTAATTATATATCTAACTAGCTGTCCCGGCAGACTTCGTACTGCCTCAATTGATAAATAAAAGACCTAAACTTTTGTATAAATTAATTTCAATTTTTTTTTCCTTTTAAACCTTTCCTAGACCTCAATGAACATTTCAAGACTAAGATAAGATAAATCCGTTCAGCTGTTCTCGAGTTTTAGTGAGACTAACGAACAGCAATTCATTTTTATATATATATATATTTATAGATAGATAGATATCTAGTTGTATATGATATGATTAATATCAATTATTCTAATTACTGCATTGAACATAGAGGAAGAATAGAATTTTAACTCCAATATGTGGGATGTGCAATTATTTAGAACAAGCATTCATTTACCCCTTTTTATAATGTCATGTTTCTAAATAGACAAATCTAATAAAATGTTTGATTTACCCTCACCTAGTATATAGGCTACACATATTACAGTCATCATCATTATCATCAGTTTAATGAGACTCACTGCAGGGTATAGGCCTCCTCCCTCTTACGCCAATCCCTGTCTTGTGGTGTTCTTGCCCAGATGTTTCCTTCTAACTTTCTAATATCATCCAGCCACCGTTGCACAGGTCTTCCTACACTTCGCTTTCCTAGCCGTGCGTACCATTCAGTTATTGCTTTGCTCCATCTGCCGTCAGTACAAAGAGCAATGGAACGGTCCATGTTAGGCATTACGTTACGCGACAGTGTTTGTAATACTGAAATTTTATTTATATCCTTGTTGGATCAATAAATTTTCAATTTCCTTTATTTGAATTTCTATTGAAAACAATTTTGAATTTGAATGATTCAAGACCGACTTCAAGAAAATGAGGTTAGTTATCAATTATTCTGAATGTTTTTTTTAAACGTGCAGGTGCTGAAGCTGCAGGAGGCGCCGGAGAGCATCCCGCAGGGCGAGATGCCGCGCCACCTGACGGTGTACTGCGAGCGCGTGCTGTGCGAGCGCGCGGCGCCCGGCTCGCGCGTCACCGTGCTCGGTATCTACTCCATCAAGAAGATTGCTAAGATCGGGGTACGTACTGGCTACTAATCTATACAATAACCGGCTAGCACTTACGTCAATAATAATGTCGAAAGTTAGCTCTACATGTTTCGGAACACTGGGTTCCTTCATCAGGAGGAGGTTGTCCGCCTCGTCCAGACTGAATCGCCGACCCGCTACCGAACTAAATTTAATCGTGCCTTACGGGAACTATAATACAGTAATCTATACATATCAGGCAAACTATGCCTACCTAGTCAAATGTAAACCTATCCGACGCAAAAGAAAAAGAACATATAATAAAGCTACAGAGGGTCATAAAGTGAATATAAAAGATATTAGAAAAAAAAAGTTTGGGTATACTTTAAATCCATAACAGAACACGTTTCAGTAGTACTTAAAACTTTTGTCTGTATATCTGTTTATTTAATCGCTCATAGAGCAAAAATGGTTGAACGGATTATTACGGTTCTTGGTATGTAGGTAGTATGAGTTTTTAGGAGTGTCAAAGGCCACTTTTTATCCTGAAATAATGCGAGCGAAGCCGTGAGCGTCCACTAGTTAATATTATATATCTTTTATAAAATTGCAGCGCGAAAACCGCGACAAAGGCTAAGTAGGTGTCCGCTCCTCGTACCTACGGGCTGTGGGGCTCACAGCGGAGGAGGGGGTGACCGGCGGGCTGAGCCCCTTCACCGCCGAGGAGGAGGAGCAGTTCCGCCGGCTGGCCGCCGCACCAGACATCTACGAGAGGATCGGCAAGTCCATAGCGCCCAGTGTGTTCGGAGCCGCTGATATGAAGAAGGCTATCGCTTGCTTGCTGTTTGGAGGTACATGTTATTTTAAATTTGATTATGCTTCCAACTCTTATAGTAATGTAGAGTCTAATAGTGAAGGCCAATACTATTACCATTACTGGTATTACATTTTCTATAAGGTTATGACTTTTGCGGTTTTCAATTTAAATCAAAACATACTTTATTTATACTATTATATTACTCAAGAAATTACTTAGTTTACTTTATTAATGTAGTTTTTGGATACTACTACCATACCAAAGTAAAATCAGTCTGCTTTAGAGTTTTGATATCAAAAAGAATTACAATAAGACATCACAGGCGTTACTAATAATGAAACAAATCATTCAAAAACTCGTTAGTTTAAAGATAGCATTGTCTATATGACAATGAATACAAACTTATGTTAACCTTCCTTTTAACCGTCTTCAAAAAAGGAGGTTCTCAAGTATTCTAAATTTTAAATGTTTTTTAGCTGACTTCAAAAAAAGAAGGTTATCAAGTCTTCTGAAAGTTTTATTGGTATGTAAGTATGTATCTGTTACCACCGCCAGGGTCCCGCAAGCGTCTCCCGGGCGGTCTCACGCGGCGCGGCGTCATCAACATCCTGCTGCTGGGCGACCCCGGCACCGCCAAGTCGCAGCTGCTCAAGTTCGTGGAGAAGGTGGCTCCCATCGGAATGTACACCTCGGGCAAGGGCTCCAGCGCCGCCGGACTCACCGCCTCCGTTATACGCGACCCGGCGAGCGTGAGTGATCATCATCTTAGCACTTAGATTTGAAATTAAGTAGATTTTGTATAAAAAAAGACATCGGAGGGTCCAACCTAGATGAGGTCTGCACAAGATCGACGCAGATGGCACATGCAAACGGAGGCCTATACCCAGCAGTGGGATCCCAAGGGCTGTGGATGATGATGATGTATTATTAGATTTCAGCACAGAGTAAATAGGTTTCTTCTAGGTGAGCATGCTTCATCTTTGACTACAGTGGTGCTTATCATCAAGCAAGCTGTAGTTAAACGTAGACCTAATCCTTGTAAAAAAAATGACCACTGATCTTTGGGTAGTAGATAGCCCCACCTCAGTCATTTTTGAGACAGCTTTCAACGGACTTTAAAATAGTAATTACTCTAATTTGCTAAATAATAACATTGGCACATCTATATTGAACATTTTTAATCTGAAATATGAAATAATTCGATGATAATTATGATTACTATATTTGAATCAAGTGACCGACAAATAGATAGAATTTACACTTGGACACTTACGTGGTTCCGATAACACGTTTAATAGTAGGTTCCGGCAGTTCATTGCCGTATAGTTTTTGAGCCATCCTTTAGGCCTTACAGGTGGCTAGAAAACTTTTGACACCAGAGTTGGCCACACTCATACTTTTTATTTATTTGCAGCGCAACTACGTGATGGAGGGCGGGGCCATGGTGCTGGCGGACGGCGGCGTGGTGTGCATCGACGAGTTCGACAAGATGCGGGAGGACGACCGCGTCGCCATACACGAGGCCATGGAGCAGCAGACCATCTCCATCGCTAAGGTATTATATTACAGAGGCCCCTAGGGCGGTGTGATACCAGAATAGCATCGACGAGTTCGACAAGATGCGGGAGGATGACCGCGCGCCATACACGCGGCCACAGAGCAGCAGACCATTTGCATCGCTAAGGTATTACAGAGGCCCCTAGGGCTGTTTGAAAAGTCTCTACAACTTACTTGTAGTTGTTCACACGAGGCCGTAAATGCTCTACTATCACCATACTTGTAAAAAACCGGCTAAGTGCGAGTCGGACTCGCGCACGAAGGGTTCATCTATAATAGAAAATTACGTTTGTATCTGGTATAATCAATTTCTGTGAGTTTTTATGTGTACTTATATAAAGTATTTATTTTTATAGTTTGCACATATCTAAATATTTACTTACAAATATTCATAGTTTCTACCTGTTTATTACTACTACTACTCCTATGGCGCAGCGACCCGAAGTGGGTCTTGGCCTCCAGCACAAGAGAATGCCACCTTCGCCGGTCTTGGGCTGCCACTTGCCAGTCTGCAACTCCAAGTTCCTGCAAGTCAGCTTCCACAGCGTCTCTCCAGCGGTATCTGGGTCGACCGACAGGGCGTCGACCACTTGGGATTCCAAGATACGCTTTTTTGGCATGACGATCTTCCCCCATTCTTTCTAGATGGCCCATCCAGCGAAGTCTCTGAGCCTTGAACTCCCCTATGATGTTTGGTTTACCTGTTTATTAAGATCGAGTAAATTTGCTTAAAAATTACGTTTGTTGTAAGCCCCCTTTAATATTTACTTTATTGCTATTTAATTATTTATTTTGAAAGGTAATATACTAGTAAATATTATATGAAAATTTGAAGCGTCTACCTGTTACCGTTTTTAACATTGAGCTGAGGACCCCCTTAATATTTTTTTCTTTAATTTTTAGTATTTGGTGTTATAGCGGCAACGGATATACATCATTTGTGAAAACTTCAGCTTTCTAGCTATCACGGTTTATGAGATGGCCTGGAGACAGACAGCGGAGGCTTAGTAATAGGATCCCGTTTTACCCTTTTGGTACAGAACCCTAAAAACACTATACCTTTTATATAATACCTCTATATTCTCTCCCAGGCGGGTATAACCACCACGCTGAACTCGCGCTGCTCGGTGCTGGCGGCCGCCAACTCCGTGTTCGGGCGCTGGGACGACACAAAGGCGGACTACAACATCGACTTCATGCCCACCATCCTGTCGCGCTTCGACACGATCTTCATCGTCAAGGACCACCACAACCAGGCCAGGGACATTGTGAGTTAATAAGGTGTTGTTGTGCTTAGTCTGAAGTGTTTAGAAATGAGTGTGGATTTTCGCGTCTGGCAGTTAGTAGATAGACCGTAGCCTAGTTGGTTAAGGCGTTCTGACGGTAGCAGAAATACGCAGGTTCGAATCCTACCGGTCGTGATTATTTTCGCTCATTTTCCAATAGAAGTTTAAGTTATGGATATCTCTGTTGCATCGAGTAAAAGTTATGACCTTCACGCTCACGTTGCACGTGACTGCAATATATTTCCTCCATTAGGGGAAATATATGTCCACCAGTCTGACAGTATAAGGGATGAGCACGACCATAATAGTGATATTGTAAGTATTTTAGGAATGACTTGTGTATGTATATGTATCTTTGTTGCATCAAGTAAAAGTTTTGCCGTCTCGCTTGCACTGGAAGTGTATATAGTTTCACTATTAGAGAGACCTTTGCCCAACTGTGGGTAAGTACAATTAATGGATGAGTAGATGCAGAACAGGTATATTGTAAATATTTAAGGAATGGTTTGTTAAAATTAAAATTACAAAAGACACTCCTTGATTTGTGTGTAAATATACATAAATATCCCTCTCTGTAAGTGCTGATTGGATACGAGCGTGAACTCAAGTGGGAATGAGGAAAATTTGGCTGATATTAATTTGTGACTTTGATAATTCAGATACATTTTCAACATTGTATAAAATGGATACTAATCCCTGTTGACAACACGTTAATTTCGTGTTGTTAGAACTAGAACTTAACCAATTTATATGGGTTAAGTTGAAGCAATATATAAATTACAATGTACCTATTTGAAAGACATATTTTGTGATTCATATGCATCTTTCAGGAGTTTTGTGGGTGGTGTCGCGTGATTGTTTCATTAATTAAGCGACTACTTGATTGATGGAGCAGTTACTTGGCGCTGCTTGCAGGGCATTCGGGGATGTATATGAATGAAATCTTAAATCTTATTTTATTCCGATTTATGTAGTAGTATATATACTAAAATTGTTTATAACAAATATTATGTAGTGTTTATTATCATTTAACAAAGCTGTGTATAGTCGTTATTGGACTCTTGGTTAAATATTATTCTTAAAAGTGTTTAGTATATATTATTATAACTGATTGTCTGTGACTATACCAAAATAAATAAAATAAAATAAAATTTACCCATCAACATTTTCCAGACGCTAGCCAAGCACATAATCTCCGTGCACATGGGCGGTGACACCACCGAGCGAGAGAAGGAGGCGGGCGAGCTACCTCTGACACTTCTCAAGCGGTACTCTGCGTACTGCCGAGCTCGCTGCGGACCTAGACTGTCCGAGACAGCAGCATAGAGGTTGAAGGCAAGATACGTGCTGATGAGGACTGGGTAATATGAGGTATGGGAATAATATGGTTATACTAAAGACATATATTTCCATCTTCGAAGTAAATGTGTAAATAATCGATAAAAAAATATCGACATTGCACAGCCGATGAAGTTGAAGCGTACTGTGTACATGAACATCTCGTGCGTCGTAGTGTGCGTGCCGAAAGTGTGTTAGTTTTAGTAAATGGTGACACCTGTTTTGTACTGAATAAAGAAAGAATTCGCCTCTAGTCACAGGGCGACAAGCATGGACTTCAAAGCTCTGTGCTATGAATGGATACTTCTATCGACTTTGGGGCGCCACCAAGCGGCGATAGGCGGTTGCATCTTCTAAGAGACGACGGTAAGCATTGCATCTTAGTCTTAACGGTTGCCAATAGATGGCGATGTTAACGTAAAGATTGCGCCACGCGCCAGTCGGGTTTGTTTTTTTTTTAATATTAGGTACGTGATAAGTCGCTCGATTTGCCGCCCCCTAGGACATGCCGCCTGCGTGCGGTGCACGCCTTGCACGCCCGCTTACGGCCGGCCTGTTTCCTATTGATGTTCAATTTAATCATTTTTGTTTGGGAACCGGGAAACTTGAAGCGTAGGCAGTATGAAAATAAATGTTAGAACTTCATTTTTATGATATTTCGTCCGTTCGTTTCTTGTTATTAGTCCAGTCAATAAAGCCTAAAACCCCCAACAAATTAGTTACTCAGCCAAACTTTGTGAATTTGTTCAGAAGGGTAAAATAAGTGACCGTGTGAGTTTGCACCCTTGTGGGGTGTACGGAAAGGGTTGAAAAGGGGTGAAAAGCGTTTTTTATTAATAACATTGCGAAAAAAATTAGTTACTTTGTGCAAATTTGGAATTAAGTTTTTGTTACCGTTTTCTAACATGTATCAAATTTGCACACTTTTGCAACATACGGAACATTGTTTATTATTAAAAAACAATAATTATTGTTAATAACACGAGTGAAAAAATTAGTTACTCGCTGCAAATTTAGAATTATGATCTTTCTTTGGTTTTCTAGCATGTGTTAAATTTGCACACTTTTGCAACTTACGGAACATTGTTTATTAATAAATAAAAACATGATATTCGCTGATAACAGGAATAAAAATATTATTTAGGTATCCGCGCCTTCGCTTGACCCACTTATTGAGAGTATATATATTATAACATCTTGGATTTTACATGTGGCAACACTCAAAAATTTTAATTTCCGTTTGATAGTCACTGATTTTTTACAACTTCGAGACATTTTGAATATATTCTTCATCATCATCATCTACAGCCCTTAACAGTTGATCACGAGTTTTTTTACATATATACGACCGAGTTTGATGATTAGTTTGCGTTTCTAAATCCATATGAAGATTAAGTTGCATACGACTACCAAGATCATTCAAAGTCTCAGTTTATCTGTTTACCCTATTTCTAGCGCCAATTTTTTTAAATACAGTACTAATTCATTTACTATTTCTTATACAAAAAATGACAAGTCCCAAGTCCTAAAAACACATAGCCGCGTCTACGGCCCAAAAATACTAGAAATGAATAAATAGGTACATTAATAAATTTATTATGATTTATAACCAATATCAATAATAATAATAATTATTAATTCCTCTGATTTATATACAATATAAATTAATGTTTATAAATTTACAAAATCAACTCTACTACTTAAATATTACATTTATGTTCAGTAATAGTTTCCGACTCTTTCAGTATTCAAGAAATTATACCTGGGTTCTACCTAAGTGTTAGTAATATGCAGATCGTGCTACCTGTTTGAAGTTGTTAATTGATAACAATTTGATTGTCAAAACCAAATATTTGTTTGAGTTCAATGATAATAATATTATCTTTTCTTACTACAGGTTGCCGGTGGCCAAACTGAGGTTGGAGGGGTTGCTGCGAGACATCCAGGACTCGTACTCGTACTCCGCGCACTCCTGGTGCGCTACTGCGCGCACTCCTGGTGCGCTGCTGCGCGCACTCCTGGTGCGCTGCTGCGCGCACTCCTGGTGCGCTGCTGCGCGCACTCCTGGTGCGCTGCTGCCCGCACTTAAATCTACTTCTGATCTCTAATATTATCTTTTCTTACTACAGGTTGCCGGTGGCCAAACTGAGGTTGGAGGGGTTGCTGCGAGACATCCAGGACACGTACTCGTACTCCGCGCACTCCTGGTGCGCTACTGCGCGTACTCCTGGTGCGCTACTGCGCGTACTCCTGGTGCGCTACTGCGCGCACTCCTGGTGCGCTGCTGCGCGCACTCCTGGTGCGCTACTGCGCGCACTCCTGGTGCGCTGCTGCCCGCACTTAAATCTAGTTCTGATCTCTAATATTATCTTTTCTTACTACAGGTTGCCGGTGGCCAAACTGAGGTTGGAGGGGTTGCTGCGAGACATCCAGGACTCGTATTCGTACTCCGCGCACTCCTGGTGCGCTACTGCGCGCACTCCTGGTGCGCTGCTGCCCGCACTTAAATCTAGTTCTGATCTCTAATATTATCTTTTCTTACTACAGGTTGCCGGTGGCCAAACTAAGGTTGAAGGGGTTGCTGCGAGACATCCAGGACTCGTACTCGTACTCCGCGCACTCCTGGTGCGCTACTGCGCGCACTCCTGGTGCGCTACTGCGCGCACTCCTTGTGCGCTGCTGCGCGCACTCCTTGTGCGCTGCTGCGCGCACTCCTGGTGCGCTGCTGCGCGCACTCCTGGTGCGCTATTGTGCGCACTCCTGGTGCGCTGCTGCCCGCACTTAAATCTACTTCTGATTTCTAATATTATCTTTTCTTTCTACAGGTTGCCGGTGGCCACTCGTGGCTGCGCGCACTCCTGGTGCGCTACTGGTGCGCTACTGCGCGCACTCCTGGTGCGCTGCTGCGCGCCCTCCTGGTGCGTTGCTGCGCGTACTCCTGGTGCAGCAAAGGAGCTGCTGATGGAAACAGTGGAGGTAGAAAGAGGAATGGCCGAAGCGGGTTTGTTGTTTGAAATTCTTGGTTGCAGAAACGGACCCTGGTCCTGTGGAAGCTGCTATTGGTAAGAATCACCTCTACTTAAAGATTGATAGGGTAGATGTGAAACTGATTATCTTCTTGATATACATGTTTGTAACATATTCCATTTTGAACTTTTAATCCGTGAGCATTGGCCAGCAAGCGGATTGGATGTTTGAGAAGGACGAGTAGTCTTGTTTGTTTAACAAAAACTAACAAATTAACGGTGCAGCACTTAAATCTACTTCTGATCTCTAATATTATCTTTTCTTACTACAGGTTGCCGGTGGCCAAACTGAGGTTGGAGGGGTTGCTGCGAGACATCCAGGACTCGTACTCCGCGCACTCCTGGTGCGCTACTGCGCGCACTCCTGGTGCGCTACTGCGCGCACTCCTGGTGCGCTACTGCGCGCACTCCTGGTGCGCTACTGCGCGCACTCCTGGTGCGCTACTGCGCGCACTCCTGGTGCGCTACTGCGCGCACTCCTGGTGCGCTGCTGCGTGCACTCCTGGTGCGCTGCTGCGTGCACTCCTGGTGCGCTGCTGCCCGCACTTAAATCTACTTCTGATCTCTAATATTATCTTTTCTTTCTACAGGTTGCCGGTGGCCACTCGTGGCTGCGCGCACTCCTGGTGCGCTACTGGTGCGCTACTGCGCGCACTCCTGGTGCGCTGCTGCGCGCCCTCCTGGTGCGTTGCTGCGCGTACTCCTGGTGCAGCAAAGGAGCTGCTGATGGAAACAGTGGAGGTAGAAAGAGGAATGGCCGAAGCGGGTTTGTTGTTTGAAATTCTTGGTTGCAGAAACGGACCCTGGTCCTGTGGAAGCTGCTATTGGTAAGAATCACCTCTACTTAAAGATTGATAGGGTAGATGTGAAACTGATTATCTTCTTGATATACATGTTTGTAACATATTCCATTTTGAACTTTTAATCCGTGAGCATTGGCCAGCAAGCGGATTGGATGTTTGAGAAGGACGAGTAGTCTTGTTTGTTTAACAAAAACTAACAAATTAACGGTGCAGCACTTAAATCTACTTCTGATCTCTAATATTATCTTTTCTTACTACAGGTTGCCGGTGGCCAAACTGAGGTTTGAGGGGTTGCTGCGAGACATCCAGGGCTCGTACTCGTACTCCGCGCACTCCTGGTGCGCTACTGCGCGTACTCCTGGTGCGCTACTGCGCGCACTCCTGGTGCGCTACTGCGCGCACTCCTGGTGCGCTACTGCGCGCACTCCTGGTGCGCTACTGCGCGCACTCCTGGTGCGCTGCTGCCCGCACTTAAATCTAGTTCTGATCTCTAATATTATCTTTTCTTACTACAGGTTGCCGGTGGCCAAACTGAGGTTGGAGGGGTTGCTGCGAGACATCCAGGACACGTACTCGTACTCCGCGCACTCCTGGTGCGCTACTGCGCGCACTCGTGGTGCGCTGCTGCGCGCACTCGTGGTGCGCTGCTGCGCGCACTCCTGGTGCGCTGCTGCGCGCACTCCTGGTGCGCTGCTGCGCGCACTCCTGGTGCGCTGCTGCGCGCACTCCTGGTGCGCTGCTGCGCGCACTCCTGGTGCGCTGCTGCGCGCACTCCTGGTGCGCTGCTGCGCGCACTCCTGGTGCGCTGCTGCGCGCACTCCTGGTGCGCTGCTGCGCGCACTCCTTGTGCGCTGCTGCGCGCACTCCTGGTGCGCTACTGTGCGCACTCCTGGTGCGCTACTGTGCGCACTCCTGGTGCGCTGCTGCGCGCACTCCTGGTGCGCTGCTGCGCGCACTCCTGGTGCGCTGCTGCGCGCACTCCTGGTGCGCTGCTGCGCGCACTCCTGGTGCGCTGCTGCGCGCACTCCTGGTGCGCTGCTGCGCGCACTCTTGGTGCGCTACTGCGCGCACTCCTGGTGCGCTACTGCGCGCACTCCTGGTGCGCTGCTGCGTGCACTCCTGGTGCGCTGCTGCGTGCACTCCTGGTGCGCTGCTGCCCGCACTTAAATCTACTTCTGATCTCTAATATTATCTTTTCTTTCTACAGGTTGCCGGTGGCCACTCGTGGCTGCGCGCACTCCTGGTGCGCTACTGGTGCGCACTCCTGGTGCGCTACTGCGCGTACTCCTGGTGCGCTACTGCGCGCACTCCTTGTGCGCTGCTGCGCGCACTCCTGGTGCGCTGCTGCGCGCACTCCTGGTGCGCTATTGTGCGCACTCCTGGTGCGCTGCTGCCCGCACTTAAATCTACTTCAGCATGGTGTTTCACAATGAGTCGGATATGATCCGATCCGCTCGTAGTAAAAATGGTAGAAATTAAATACAATGGTAGAAATTTAAAATATAAGTTTTAAGGCTAATTTTACTATTTTTACTGTAGATTTCATATGAATAATTATAAATAGAAATAAATCAATGTATAATTATGTGTAAATCGGGTTAAATATCATGAAAAAACAAAATCGAATTTATCATCGTCGGAAACGAATCCGCTAGCTTTTGGCTCACGGAACGGTTCCGATTTTTCTGATGAATAAATTTGTTAAAAGATTCGTATGGAATCATTGTGATTTGGAAAAATCCTTTCCGTGCCAATTGATTTCCGTCTCAATCGAATCGGATCCGTATCCGACTCATTGTGAAACACACCGCTGATCTCTAATATTATCTTTTCTTACTACAGGTTGCCGGTGGCCACTCGTGGCTGCGCGCGCTCCTGGTGCGCTACTGGTGCGCTACTGCGCGCACTCCTGGTGCGCTGCTGCGCGCCCTCCTGGTGCGTTGCTGCGCGTACTCCTGGTGCAGCAAAGGAGCTGCTGATGGAAACAGTGGAGGTAGAAAGAGGAATGGCCGAAGCGGGTTTGTTTTTTGAAATTCTTGGTTGCAGAAACGGACCCTGGTCCTGTGGAAGCTGCTATTGGTAAGAATCACCTCTACTTAAAGATTGATAGGGTAGATGTGAAACTGATTATCTTCTTGATATACATGTTTGTAACATATTCCATTTTGAACTTTTAATCCGTGAGCATTGGCCAGCAAGCGGATTGGATGTTTGAGAAGGACGAGTAGTCTTGTTTGTTTAACAAAAACTAACAAATTAACGGTGCAGCACTTAAATCTACTTCTGATCTCTAATATTATCTTTTCTTACTACAGGTTGCCGGTGGCCAAACTGAGGTTGGAGGGGTTGCTGCGAGACATCCAGGCCTCGTACTCGTACTCCGCGCACTCCTGGTGCACTACTGCGTGCACTCCTGGTGCGCTGCTGTGCGCACTCCTGGTGCGCTACTGCGCGCACTCCTGGTGCGCTGCTGCGCGCACTACTGGTGCGCTGCTGCGCGCACTACTGGTTCGCTCCTGCCCGCACTTAAATTTACTTCTGATCTCTAAACGGTCGGTATATTTGTATCTTAGATATTAGCATTAGGCATAGCATGTTTGTAAAAACGTTTTTAATATTCTAACGCGAGATCGCATAATCACAGGCCTAACTGTAACAAATGTTAATAGATAATAACCAGTATTTCAAAATAAAGTTTTTTTATTAAGTATTTAATGTTGTTTTACTTGATAAGGTATACCCATGTAGGTAATAGGTATTTCAATATTACTAATTAAAAAATCGTCATGGATTGTTTCTGGTGCAACGGTTAGCTAATGCCATTCAGCGCGGAAACGCAGCGAGCTTGATGGGCACATTTGCACCGGGAATTTGTGCCGGCCCCGGCGGTGGCGCCCCCCAAGCACAAGTGCGGGCGCAAACAGCTCTCCGCGCCGCCGCACTCCGACCACCACCTGCCGCCGCCGCCCGACCTGGACGAACATGTACGTACATAACCCGGTCACATTATCTCGAGACCTCGCTGGAATGCGAACCTCCCGCCCCTTTTACCTACTTTTAACTTACTTTTTTTACGTGGGCTAGGTTTACATTTGACTACAGCCTGCCTGATGCTAAGCATTGCTGCAGCCTAGGATGTAACACGCTTAAATTACATTAATTAACACAGTATTTTTTGTTGGAAATCTTATTGTTTATAATTATATCTTACTAGGGGATGCTTGTTTTGCGCACAATATCAGAGCGTAGACGCGACAAGACTCCAGGTCTCGAGATAATGTGGCCGGGTTGTACACTTTGAAACCTATTGTTGTATTCATTTTAACACTCTTAAGTAAGAACAGTCTTTTTTGCCAAGTCAGACACTTCTTGCTTAAAATGTACGTATACTTCATCCCCCTGTTCCTTGAGTCGTATATCCTTCATTAATGAGGGTCGTGACTCCCTCGCAGAATTCATTATATGGGGAAGTTATTTTGCTCTCAATCCTCGAGTCGTATATCCCTCATTAATGAGAATCGTGACTCCCTCGCAGAATTCATTATATGGGGAAGTTATTTTGCTCTCAATTTCGCTATCTCAAGATATCTACGGTAATACGGTATGATACTGGGTGTTTAAGAAAACGAGACGAAAATAAAAGATTTTTTTTTTAGAAGAATTGATAACCACCTTTTTTTGAAGTCGGTTAAAAACAAACGAAATGCGCGCGCAACGCATTATTATTACAGTTGCTGCCAAAGTTGTACTCAGTAAGGTCCAATAGCAGAAATAATTTATTACGTTGTCTAAATTGGTGGCTATTTTTTGTGCTCTTATGTCAAGTTTTTGCAACATTAACTACTACTGTACCATCTGACAAACAATCCTCTTGCTAGTATATTTATGTATGTCCATATATTTACAGAGGGGCGAAGCGCTAGCGCCGCAGCCCCGCACCGACGCCCTTACCGAGACTGAACGGAGCCTCATCGAGCTAGGAGACCAGTCAGGTATGTACTAACACATATTTACATGTGATTTTAAATTGATTTGATATAGAGTTCGGTTTCGAATGCAGGGAGGAAGAATTTTGAACGCACATATTTATGTCTGTCTCTGTAGCGCTTAATATGTTATATATTTCCGTTTGAAATTCTTCCCGGTTCGCAACCGATCTCTAGCAGTTAAGACGTATTAGCACAGTCATGAATTCGCGATCAGACAATATTTTACCCGTATTTGTATTTTAAATTACACATCAATTTGATTCATTGGAAGTAGAAAAACAATCGTAATCTGGATCACAGCACTGTAGTTTGTATCAAAGTATAGTAATTATTGTAATGTGTAAAGCACGAAAGACAGTCACTATGTCAGTCGATTTGGGAAGAAGCCATAATCTTGACTGACTGACTTTATGATTACGACACGACACGACCCTTGGTAGCAGAAGTATCGAAATCCAGCACCAAGCATCGAATTATGACTATTTTCACATTTCAACAGTGCGAACTGGCAAACTTTTGGTTCCTCTTAACTATACTTGGCTATAGATATCGCCTCTTACGTTACAAGTTATCAAGCAAGTCATAATCAAGTGTAAATCTGTTCAGCTTAATAACAAAACGTTTCCTTAGTATGGGCCTAGATGGCGCTGTGCGCAATGTCCCACAGTATTTATTTTAATCAAATCCTTGACCAACAAAACATGGACCCCTGGCTAAACGTACTATGTCCGTGTGTGAAGGCCCGCCGACGCTGGCCACGTCGGCGCTGCACGCCCTCGACCTTCAGTTCTGCGCTCAAGGCAAGTGGCCACCCGTGACGTTATAGCCGCCATTTTGTTTTGTTGTCCTGCTCATCCTCACCGCCCATGGAGAATAGCTGAAACTTGTCTAAAAAATAAAATAAAATAAAATAGCCTTTTATTGCCCAGAAACAAGCAAGTATGTAAAAAAATCACAAAAATAAAATTAGTTTTAAAATATCGCTAGAATAAAATAGTAATTTGTATATAATTGCTTAGGGCACCCAAAACTTGGTGAAGGCCTCTTCCATGTGTGTCCACAGTTTTCTGTCTTGCGCCTGTCTCGTCCATGTGACCCCCGCTACTTGCGTGATGTCGTCGCTCCACCTGCTGCGTGGGCGGCCGCGTCCCCTGGTGCAGTCGCGTGGGTACCAGTGTATGACGCGCGCGCTCCACCGGTCATCTGAGCTTCGAGCAAGATGTCCCGCCCATTTCCACTTGAGCTTACAGAGCATTGATACTGAGTCGATGAGTTTTGTTTTCTTTCTTATCTCTGCGTTTGGTACTCGGTCTTTCAGTTTCAGACCCAGCATCGAACGCTCTGCAGATCTTTGGAATGTGGCTATTTTATGTATCAACTTCTTTGTTAAAGCCCAGGTCTGGCAACCATAAAGTAAGCATGGCAGTATGGTATTGTCCATCAAACGCACCAGCAGCGGCGGCGTTGCTCGAAGTGGTGTGGTGATGTGTGGCGACGAGTTCCCGTTGAGTCGTCGCGCGCACTAGTCGTCCGTCACGTTGCAGGCCGCTCCCTCCCGTGAGGGTGCGTGCGCCGCGTGCTGCTGCTCCCGAGCGGGAGGTCGACGCGCCTGCATCACTCCAGGAACTACAGCCTGTCGTCCCGGCGTTATAGGAAAGCGCCGCAGCGACAGGCACATCGCCACACATCACCACACCACTTCGAGCAACGCCGCCGCTGCTGGTGCGCCCCGCGGACTGGCGACTCGACGTCGTCCACGTGGAGCAACGCCGCCGCTGCTGGTACGCCGCGCGGACTGAGCGACTCGGCGTCGACGCGTCGAACAACGCCGACCGTCGCTGGTGCGCCGCCGGACAGAGCGACTCGTCGTGTGTGTGCGTGAACTTCCCCGGGGTCAGCGTACCCCGGCGCCCAGCCCCTCTAAAGAGCGCAAGCTCGCTGAGGACCTACCAGCTCCCCCTTGGGGACTGGCAGACGACCCACGACTCGACTCGATGTGTGGCGATGTGCCGATGGCGATGTGCCTGTCGCTGCGGCGCTTTCCTATAACGCCGGGACGACAGGCTGTAGTTCCTGGAGTGATGCAGGCGCGTCGACCTCCCGCTCGGGAGCAGCAGCACGCGGCGCACGCACCCTCACGGGAGGGAGCGGCCTGCAACGTGACGGACGACTAGTGCGCGCGACGACTCAACGGGAACTATCATCATGTGCGGGTTGCCTTTTTTGTACAACAAGGTAATTATAGAGTATTGCCAATCCACAGGAATCTCCTCGTTCTCAATAATATCATTAAACAGTCTTGTTAGTTGCGGTGTCAGGGGCTCTACCATAGCGATTATTGCGTCCGTCGATACACCGTCCTCACCAGGTGACTTATTTTTCTTTAACCTTGATATTCCTTGCTCTACCTCTTGTGTTAGTAAATGAGGAACGTTTTCGGAGACTCTCCTGTACAATGGTTCTGTATCAGTGTCTCTAGATGAATATAGGGCAGAAAAGTAATTCGTCGCGACTCGTATTATATCTTTTCTATTGGTGGTTTTTACGCCACTGTTGTTGCGTATTGTTTGAATCCATTCCTTTCGATGATCGTGTATTTTACGAGTATATTTTGTAGAACTTCGGTTTTCTAGTTCTTTTTCCATATTTTGTAGCTTGATTTTTTCTTTCTTTGATATGATATCCTTTTTTATTTTTTTGTGAAGTTGTTTTAATCTATTTTTTTGAGTTTGTGTTCGAGGCTGACTATTTTTTAAATCTTCCCTTTCGTTGATTAGTTTTTGTATACTTGAGTCTATTATATGTGTCTCTTCATGTGTTTGGTTTTTAGGTAGTTTAGTAATGCCTTCGTTAATGTCTTTACTATCAATATTTGGTGGATGTGTAGATATTAAATTTTTTAGACAGTCTGCCTCAATTGGTGTGTAATTGCTACGTTTTTGTCCGTATCCAACACGGCTTTTCTTAGTGACGTGTACATTATATGTCAATCGTAACATTTTGTGATCGGTTGAGAATTTGGTAGAAATAACTTCTAAATTGTACACATTTTGTTTTTGTTTCACCAGAATAAAATCAACTTCGTTTAAGGTTTTACCATCAGGGGATTTCCAAGTCCATTTTCGTTTTTCTGCTTTTTTGAAGAATGTATTGGCAATAGAAAACCTATGTTCAAAGCAAAAATTTATCAGCATCTCTCCCTTCTCATTTCTCTTCCCGTATCCATAAGGTCCGCAGATATCATTTTCTTCTTGTAAAGGCATTCCTATCATTGAATTGAAATCTCCCATTATTATTGAAGTTTTTGTAGTTCCTTCTAGAGCCGTTTGTATGTCTTTGTAAAATTTCAGCACGGCTTGATCAGTACTACTTTTGTCTATAGGTGCGTACACTTGAATGATGTTTATGTGAGTTTCATCAATTTGTAAGTCTAGCCTGGCTACTCTGTCAGAGTAAGTTTTGTAGTCAGTAATACAGTGTTTTAAATATGAAGCAACGATAAAGCCGACTCCGTTTCTTCCCTTTTTATCTCCTCGGTACATCAATATATAATTACCCTTGTCAATTATAGACTGTCCTTGAATTTTCACCTCTGATATTCCTATTACATCGTATTTAATGTTTTTAAGTGCTTTTTCTAGTTCTATAATTCTGTTTTCCGCTTTAAGTGAACGTATATTATACGTGCATAGCTTTAAGCTCTCGTTACGTTTCGAAGATTTTACTGCTTTTTTTGCTGAATTTTCCAAGTTGCCTGGAAGGTGATGATCATTTTTCACACCCGCGGAGATCGCCCGTATTGGGAGTGAGTTTAAATGTTTGTCATTTCCGGTTTTAGTTGTTCTTGTATTATTTGGATTCCGCTTTGAGGCTATATTATGTTTGGTTGTCGTTTGGTTGGTGGTGTATGTACATAATTTTAAATAATTTTTAATTTCGCCATTGTGTTTCGAATGTAGAGACTTAATATTATCTGTGTTGTTTCCGCATGGAAGGTTGTAGTCTACAGGCTCATGACCTGCTCCCACGGCGACTACCCGGATTGGGATTGAGTTTTCTTGTATGTTTATGTCTATATTTCTTGATAATGTAGTGTTTATGTTCCGTTCGGTGGTACTTTCTTGTATGGGTGCCCGAGTTCGTTGCTATTCTGATATATGTGTCTTTGGTTTTTCAGTTGATGTTTTTGTGACAAAAGGTGTGATCAAAGGGCTCTTATTTTTACCAGTTTTTGCTAGGTTTTTACCTTGGGCGAAGCTTGATAGAGTTGGCGGAGTATGTGTCTTGGACTTTTTGGATATTTGGCCCTTAGGTTTAGACGTAGATTGTTCAGCATGTACTAAGTTCTCTGGTGGGCTCACTGGTAGTGGCCTTTTGTTGGTAGGGTTTTCCTTTATGATTAACTTATCATATTTTAAAACCGCCATTATTCCATTTTTTCTATGCTCTAGCATCTGAGGGATCAAAACTTTTCTCTTTTCCAAAATCTTGGGCGGGAAATCTTCTTTAATATACGATCCCGTACCTTCAAGTAGTGCCTTCTTTTGTAATATGTTTATTTTCATACCCAAGGTGGTGAGTGTGAACCTTATAGGTCTAGGGTTAGAGTTCTTTTTCCCCATACGCCCTACAAACTCTAAGTCTCTTTTTTCGCATTGTATGTCCATCTTGTAGTTTATAATTTGAATTATTATTTCTTCCAGCTCCGAATAGCTATGTTCGTCTTCAGCGACTCCAAAGAAAATTAAGTTTCTTTGGCGTAATTTTTTGTCAAACTCGTCTAGCATATTTTCATGCTTTTCCTGCGTGTTTTGGATCTTAATTACATTTTCTTCTATTTTGGAAAAAATTTCATCAATTTTTAATGTAATTTTCTCCGTAATATTTTCTTCAGATTGTTTCAAAGATTGTTTTAAGTTTTCTTCGTTATCTGTTCTTATATTCATCCGCAAAGTCTCCAGCATTTGTATTAAATTATTTTGTTCATTCATTTCTACTACTACTAGCGCCCTCTGTTGGCTTGTGTTTGCTTTTTCTCTTCTAATTGACGATGAGTTCCCGATCTAATTGTACTGTGAAATAGTTGTCGAAGTTTTCAATAGGTGTCGCTGTTGAACAAAGATAAAGTTTTCACCAAGCGGCAGTCCAACTAGTTCTTCACTCCACCATTAGATGGCGCTTTAATGGCGTTAGCGCTAGTTGTCTATGGTTTTGTGCGCAACAGTTGGTATCACTGCAAGCGTATGTACGAACTTCGTTGTTGTTATTGATGTGAAATATGAAATTTTGAAATTTTAACTGGCTTTATCATAATTTTTATGTAAATGGTTATAAAATGACCAAGTGAAGTGCTTAATTAGTATTTAAAGCTTTGTTTAGAAAGGTTCACTTACTGTCAGTGTATCGTGATGTAGCTATTTCAACGGATTCACTTGTATCATCTGTTTTGTGCCGGAATTAAATTTCTTTGATATCCTTGTAAATGGTTAGTAGATTTCCAGGATTTTCCACTTGAACTATCACTTATCTTCTAGTTATTATCGGGGTATAGTTTTCAGTAGATTTGGTGTCACTGAACAATTTATTTTAATTTTTAACGTGGAGCTTTGTAAAAGTAGACCAGAGCAGACAACGCCACCTAGCGGACGAACAACACTAACTATATACTTACGGTCTTATTTATAAAAATGCCTATAGTACGCTATAAGCATACTATAGTTAAAGTGTTCAATAAGCATTTAAAGTGTTCTATAAAGTTTACTATTTATAAACGTTCTATAAGCCTTCTATAACTATAGTACCCACGTGGTACCGACAATAAGCCAAATCATTGCCATTATTAAGAAAAAATCAAAGAAGAACGAAATTAACCACAGATAATACGTATCTTAGTGCCAAATATATGCAAACTTTGTCATAAAACACAAAATTTTGTCTATACTCAGACACAAAGAAACGTCAAAGTTGTTGATATTCAGACGCGCAAAAATCAAAAATTTAAATAAAAATAAGTAAATAGCATCACTCCTGCTGCCCAGAGGATTTGCGATGCTGAAATAGCCTGCCGACGGGATCTACATGAGGCCCAAATGGCCAACGAGCAACAAAAATTGAAATATTAAAAGAAGAGCTTTTGAAATTGAAAATAATTTATTATAAACTACTGCTGCCCAGAGGATTTGCGATGCTGAAATAGCCTGCCGGCGAGAGCTACATGAGGCCAAAATGGCCAACGAGCAACAAAAATTGAAAAATTAAAAGAAAAGCTTTTGAAATTCAAAATAATTTATTATAAACTCCTGCTGCCCAGAGGATTTGCGATGCTGGAATAGCCTGCCGACGAGAGCTACATGAGGCCCAAATGGCCAACGAGCAACAGAAATTGAAAAATTAAAAGAGCTTTTGAAATTAAAAATAATTTAATTATAAAAGTAAAACAGAATGAAATACATAGAAAGACTTTTATTAACATGTTTATCACTAATCACACATACTAAGATACTTTCATTTAGCATTATCACATGTCTGTACCTACTATTAATTAATTATTACAAGAGCAGCAGTGTCATTGTGTACAATAAGGGCTAATCTTTATATATAATTCTGATTGGAGACACATAATGTCACCGGATCTGGTTTTACAATTCCACATTTATCCTTGTTTTAGTTTTGGCTTAACAGTAAAATCATAGTAGGTACATGCTCCAAAGCATAACTTTCTTTCATGTTATGTTCATAAAGATTATCACTTCTAAGTATCTATATGTAAATGTGTCACCAAGCACCTAGCAGTATGTTCTTGCAGCCTCCTCTGAGAGCCAGTTCCATTACAGTACAGTTATATGCCAACTTCAACCACAGTATCACAAATATTAACTACTTACTAAGATGTGACCTAATACAGCTAGAAAAAGCCAGACGTAATCCAAAAGCTACTTGGAAGGTCATACGATCTATCACTTGTCTTGATAAGAAACAGTCTGCGTCCTCTGAACTCTTAAACATAGCCACTGATCCATTGTCCTCAGTTAATCAAGTAAATGACTTCTTTGTGAATGTAGGTAAAAATTTAGCTGAAAAAATTCCAGTTTCGCAATATGTGTCTGGTGAAATGCCTACTCAGTCAATGCTTACCAGTCAAGTGAACTCTATAGTTCTCCTTCCCACTGACCCAAAGGAAGTAGATGCCCTAATTGCTGGCCTAAAGGCTGACTGCGCTACCGGATGGGACAATATTTCTTCGAGGGCAATCAAGTACGGACGCGAAAGTCTGATATTTCCGATTACTCACGTCTATAACCTGTCTATCACTTCCGGAGTTTTTCCCCGTGCCTTTAAGAAAGCACTAGTTCATCCAATATTCAAGAATGGGAACAGAGACAGTGTAAACAATTACAGGCCTATCTCTGTTCTAACCACCCTGTCGAAACTGCTGGAAAAAATTTTGAACACTAGATTAATTGACTATTTGAACAAGAATGAACTTCTCGCTACTAATCAATATGGGTTTAGGAGGGGTAGGTCTACTGAAGACGCTGTGCTAGATCTCGTTAATAATGTTGTTAATCACATAGATATTAAAAATAAAGCTCTGTGCGTCTTTTTAGACCTCTCTAAAGCCTTTGACACTGTTTCTGTTCCTCTTCTTCTTCAGAAGTTGGAAAAACTGGGAATACGTGGGTTAGCTCTGGATCTCTTCAAAGATTACTTGTCAGACAGAAGTCAATGTGTAAAAATTGATGGTATCACAAGTGCCGATAAAGTTATTACCTACGGAGTTCCACAGGGTAGTGTCTTGGGACCTACTCTGTTCATACTCTACATTAACGACCTCTGCAAGCTCTACCTAAAAAAGTGTATGATTTTTACCTATGCAGATGATACGGCTCTCCTGGCCCACGGTAGAGACTGGATCGAAACCCGACACAACGCAGAAAAGGCGTTGAGGACCGTCACAAGATGGCTAAGTGGTAACATTCTCACTCTCAACCTGGACAAGACGAAGTACATGGCCTTCTCTGGTTGTACGCGATCACAGCCATCAGAGTCCTTCGAACTAAGGGCTCATACCTGTGATCCCTGTTCAGAGGCAGGCTGCTCATGTCTGAAGGTGGCAAGATGCTCAGAGTTTAAATACTTGGGCGTAGTCCTGGATTGTACGTTAAGCTGGAAGAGTCATCTGAACGTTTTGGTACCAAGAGTTAGAAAATTACTTTATGTCTTTAAAAAACTACGTGCTGTTGCGTCCTCTGAAACACTAAAACAGGTTTACTATGCACTGGGACAGTCAGTCATAGCATATTGTATCAGTGCCTGGGGTGGAACTCACACTACGCATATGAAACATCTTGAAATAGCACAAAGAGCTGTCTTAAAGGTTATGTGCGGGCTACCTGTTCGCTTCTCTACGGAAGCGCTCTACAACAACTGTGAAGTGCTTACTGTGAGACAGATATTTGTCCTTCAAATTATACTTCGCAAGCATAAGTCATTGTGTATAAATAACGCTGAACAGGAGTCCAAACGTAGGTCAGACAAAGTGTGCCCTACCATCAAGTGCAGAACTGCTCTGGCTGCCAGACACTATGAGAGAATCGCACCACGCCTTTACAATACTGTTAGCGCAAAAATAAAAATCTTTCCCCTATCGTATACGAATTGCAAGTTCTCTGTCGCAACGTGGTTAAAAACCCTAACATATGATGACACCGAGACATTACTAAAAACTGATAGGTAGGCTCAATAAACCTGTGTAACTTCTATATCTCTCCTTCCTTCATTCTACACACACACACACACACACACAAACACACTCGCACACACACACACACACACACACACACACACACACACACATTCAAACCTATATTTTAATAGATAATAAAATGAATGTATTGACTACAAACAGTTCCTAAAAAAAATGTTGTCGAAATCTTTGGTCTTCATAAAATAACTATTTTTACTTTTCTATTATGTCATCAATTATACACATATTAACAATGTAATAATTCAATTTTATAATTTGTAGACTGTGATAAATTAAATAAATTAAAATAAATTAATTTTTAATCATCAATTTTATGTAACATGTACACAAACAATGTTTCTACTGGGAAGGACTAGGTACCAAGATACAGGCTAACGCCTAGTTTGGTATCTAGAGCCGCCATTTCATGTATGTACATTTATCTACATCAATAAATAATTTTGAATTTTGAATTTTTGAATTTTGAATAAATGATTGCAAGATGGCGTTTGAGCGTCCACTTGCAACTTCTCCTGGCTCCTCTTGGACTACTGGATTTGCCTGGTGAGCATCTGAGTTACTTGCAAGCACAGCATCCCCCTGGTCAATGGCAATATTATGTAATACTGCAAGTGCTATTATTGTAGGTTTTACATTCTCCAATTTGCAAGTCATTCCAAACAAAAGGCACTGAAAACGCTGTTTTAAAACCCCAAATCATCAAAAAATTAATTTATATTACAAAATTTGATTGTTTTTAAAGGGAAAGTCTTCAAAGACAGCAAATAAGCTGACAGATGACAAGATAGTCGGCCATCTTAGATCTTATAGCACCGCTATAGTACGGTTATAGTAGGGTCCTCGCTACTATAACTTTATAATAGACTTATAGAACTGTTTAGCGCTATAGTGCGTTTATAAATACCGATTATGGTCATTTTTCTTATAGTGATGTTATAGAACACTTTAACTGTTCTATAACTTTTTATAAATAAGACCGTTAATGTATTTCGTACACATTTTTAAAAGAACCACAAATAGGTAAATGTATACTTACTTAAAGTTCTAGATCTAAAAGTGGTCTGTTAAAGTAACAAGAAAATATATTTTCAGCTCTCTCAAGTTTCAGCTACTCAGTCCTGAACTAAACAATTACTATTATAAAAAGCATAGCTCACGCACTCATCACAGATCATTTTGTTTGTGTATTCGCAATTATGTAACGCACTTGTGTCAAACACTAATGAATGCATAAGCCCAAATACCTAAGCCTTAGCTAAAATAAAATACATATTCAATTACGGAGCGTTTAATTCCTAAAAAGAAACCTAAATAAAATGGAATTTATTTATCAATTAGGTGTCCCCTCTAAAGATTCTAACTAAATTGTGTGTAGTAAAATATTTTACTGCAATAGTTTATTACGAAAACTTTGATTTTAGTTTTCGTCCGTAAAACTAGCCAAAATACCTACCGTAATTTTGAGCTTCTTTGCTTAGATTCCGTACTAGCTATTTGACCTCGCCGCGGAAAGGTTTGTGTCCCTCAACGAAAAACGCGTCCAGTTCTGAGCATTTTTCCATACAAACTATTGTATAGCTAGTCCTAGATTGAATAAATAATGTATCTAAGTAAAGAGAAAACTAACAATATTTTATATAATTAATAAGCCAAGATAAACTGGTTGCTCTCTCAAAGCAATTTTTTCTTAGTTTTTTAGTCTTACTATACAAGAGTTTTTATGGAATTTGGTCAGTTTGACAACAGTTTTTTTGTAGAAATCAGCTGATATATCAATGTGTGTGTGTGTTGCAGGTGTGACGACGATCCACACGCCGACGACCCCCGCCCTACCCCCCGCCTCAGCAGCTGTTTCCCGTGCAGCAGCTCGCTGCCAACCTCACCCAGGTAACTATCTCTTGAGTCGTATTTCCTCATGACTGGGGGTCGTGTCTCCTTCGCAGAATGAATTCGTTAGGGGAGTTTTCTTAGGCAGATATATCGTTGTGGGCGCCCAAGTCCTTCCACGAAATACAAAAAAACTATACTCTACCACTATAACACTTATTACCTTAGTTCTGTATGTGCTAAACATACTCTAAGGTGCTCATTAGTGGATGCTCAAGACTCCGCCCGCGTATTTTCGTCATTGAATGTAGCCTACGTCTCCTATAGCCTATTCTCAGTGCCCTTAACTCTCATCATATCAAAAATCACGATGAATTGCCGCTCCGTTACTGCGTAAAAGCGGAATAAACAGACCATCAAATACACTTTCAAACTACTATACATATGTAGCATAGTTAGAGAAAGGAAATAGTTGTAGAATTCCCATAGCGTCAGAACGTTTATTATACACATGTAATGTCTCTGTAATACTGCTACGAATTTACTATTAAACGACTAATATAATACATTGAAATATCTGTTGCTTCAATGATTTGTTTCAACGTTAGGTCTATGGGTATCTTCAGGGCGTTAAAGCAGTGCGCAAATATACGAAATTCAATTGCAAGTTTGTATTATTGGATGCTTTACAAGGGTTAGACCACCACCTGGATGAAGTCTGGACCGTAGTCGCGGTAAAAGTCTATTAAACTGTATTCAGTATTAAAGTATACAGAAAAACTTATTAGTTAAACTAACTGATAAGAATAATCACTGTATCTCGCTCATTTAAACTGTCTTGTTGTCATCTCTAGTGTAGGTATGTTAGTCAATATTTTATGTTCCTGATTGCTGTAATTAAAAATAGAACTAGGGTCATATTTATGCTAACTTGCAAAGTAGTCTTTGTTTATTATAAGTACTTTTCACATGGAGGAAACGGGTTTTATATAACTTGTTGGTGTTGTCACAGTTAGTTTTAGCTTATGTTCTATTTTGGGTAAAGATTGAGAATTTGAACTTCACCAATCGCAGCGTGATTAAACGACAGTTTTTTCGATTGTCGGATTAAATGATCGCCATTCTTAAAGCTGGGGGTAAATGTTTCGGAAGTTATTTTGTACTCGAGTGTAATGCCACAAAGTAACGTTCGAGTCGATATCTTCTCCTTTGAAACCTAGAAACCTAACCTAAGAAATTATATTCTTCCAGCACCAGCTGCAAGAGCTCCAGCAGCTGGCGCAGCTGGCGGCGCAGCACCAGCAGAAGCACAAGCCCTCCGCCCACCAGCTCCAGCAGCAATATGCCAGCGGCGATGAACTCCAGCAGGTAAGCTGTTCCATCTACAGGTGTAGAGAACTGAAAGTATTTGACCAGAGAGTAGGTCGGAAGCACCACGACGCTGTGCATTGACCTAACGACTAAAGGAGGGAAGAAGAGGTAGAAGGAAGTATGAGGCAGGCATACGGACTGACCAACAACCAAATGAATGCAGCAGGATGACTTTTAAGAGACAGATATAGGAGAGCTCCCTCATCAGATCAACGACTGCAAAAAAGCCGCACTACCGAAGATATGTATTGTTAAGTTATTGAGTTGGTACCTTGGCTTTGTGTCTTTTTCACGATAAGTGTATTTTAGTTGACTACGAGATGCTTGAGATGGTGAAGTGGCTACAGATAATGGGATAACAGGTAATTTTCTAATATTAACGCGAATAACTCAAAAGATATACGAATAAATGTTGGGTGTACCTACTAGATGTTTATGGATTTGAGAGAAGACGAGAAAATTTCATCTGAAGAAACGAGCTAATTTGAGTATGGTGACGGTAAAGAAAGCAAAATGCGTTTTGCACGAGTGATTGAGGTGAATCTTGCATGCGATATGTTAGATTTAACGGTAAATGTTGCATGGACTGACTGGCGCGCATCTACCTGCCAATCTACGAATGAATACATCAATAAAATACAAGACAATATTACTATGTACGAGTATATCTCTTTTACATGGGACTTCCAGACATTTGGCCACTTGGTCACCTGAAATGACATTTGAACAAGCGACACTGTCGAGGAGCATCTGTCTTTTGAGAAATGTAGCTAGTCTTGTCAACACGAAGCCAGAAACACTAGCTTATGAGAACAAGCTTGATATTCTAACGTGGAAAACTAGCATCATATCTTTAGGGCAAAAGACATAATAAGAGTCTTGAGTCCCAAGAGTCCAAGACACAAGACCAATAAGTCTATCATGTCACACAAAGAGGGATGTGCGCTCGGTCAGTCATATAGGTGTTGTGTGTTCTACAGCAGCAGCTGCAAGAGCTGCAGCAGCTGGAGGCGCTCGCGGCACAGCAGCCGCTGCACCAGGACGTCAGCGTCATGGAGCTGCAGCAGGTAATGCATGGCTGGCACGCTGTCGGGGAGACCACCCCACCCCACTTGGACCATTAAACATTGCTATCGTGGACTTGCCAAAAAACATCAATCGATTCATTCGTGTTGAGATGCGTGGTTTTTTGGCATTTTTTTATATATATGCCTATGGCTGTTTTAAGATTATGTACCCACAGAAATCTATTAAAAAAATCATGGTGAATTGGTCTGTTGTATGTCATTAAAAATAATTAACAAAGCTAGTTTATTCCCATTTATTGTGATGTGATAAATTAACAAATAGATAAACTAACTAATAAATACTGTTCCTTGGCCTTTTGCAATATTATTCAATTATACTATTAGTATTTTTGGACTTTGTAGAACAGAGCTTAGAAGCCGTAAATATTTTTTTCACTGACAATCCGGACCACTCTATTTAATATTGAAGATATAGATCTGAAGATTCGGAAGCGACGCTTGTATTTATTTGTGTTCATATGTTTTGTATAGTAACTCGTATATGTCTCGTACCCTGCAGGAGGCGCTCACGGAGCAGATGGAGACCAGGAAGAGGCCGGCGCGGGAACAGAGGGATAGAGAGGCGCACTTTAGGAAAGAGGTAGACCAAACGACCTGCAGCTGCACATGAAGAATAATGAGTATAAGAAACTGCAGGAGAAGGTTTGTAATACATTTTTTTTGAGATAGGTTTATAACCCACCTGATGTTAAGCATTGCTGCAGGCTAGGGTGTAACGCACTTACCTAGAAGATACCTATTCAATCTAGATTTAAAGACCCCTGGATAGTAGTTCATAGGAAATACAGCTCCACATACTTCTCTACTTACTGAGTCCTGCACTGATAATCTGTTTATCTTGTTCTCAAAAAATTTGTAATATACAAATAAATAATAATTCAAAATAATTTACAGAACTATTAGGTACTTAACCTATGTACATTGGGTGGCCTTATCTAGAGAGCTGTTCCTTATATACCTTCTCTAAATGTGTACTTACTATTCACATTCACATTTCCAGGCTAAGGAGAACCACAACAACTCGGTCCTCATGAATGCTCTCCTCAACAACCAGCAAGCTCAGGCCAAGGAGGAAGAGGACAAGTTCAAACGCAACACAGAGTACCGGCGGGACTTGCAGCAACAACTGGTCAATAGGTGAGATAGTTATAAAAAAACTTTATCAGATAACTAAGTTAAATAGATGCATTTTTATAGAACTTATTACTTATGTTAGTACGTACTATAAGATGAAAATTGACATAATATAAAAGAAAATAATTAAATATAAGGCTGCAGATAGAATAATAGACTGACATGGAGCTGGCTTGGTAGAATGTCTGCCTCTATAGTACCAAGGGTGACTGATATGATTACTAATTTAAAAGAAAATTGCAATTATTTTAATATTGTTTGGAATATGTTTGCATGGAAAAAAACTCATCTGCAAGTGCTCTTAAGAAAAAATCTTTCAGAAGACTTGATAACCTCCTTTTTTCGAAGTCTGTGAAAAATAAACTATTTGGTGTGTACTAAATGGATATATTTCTAAAAAAATTGATGTCAATAATACTACATTAGCAAAGTTGGTCCATTAGTGCAATATATAATGCCTAAAGTTAACATGTTATAGTTACATTAACCTATGGTTTATTTTGTATTGCAATTGTATTTGTTTTGTATTTTCCAGGGAGCAGCAGCGTCGCTGCACGTATGAAGATACTCTCATTGAGAAGAAGATGCTGGAAGATATCATGAGGACACTTGCTGATCAAGATCAGAGGTGAATTCACTTATTATTTCTTATATTTTGTACAAAACTTCTTAATATGTTCAGTCTGATATGTCCGTTTTATTTATAAACATGTGTGTATATTACCAGACTTAAACATAACTTATGTCACTCTCAGAACTAAATACTTATATCATACCAACAAAAGTACAATGATTAGTTACTCCGTTACTGGTAACTAATAAGCATAAGATGTTTAGGGTGATTTAAGTAAGTCAGAGGCCCTTAGGGCGGCTTGATAAACTTTCGACACCAGAGTTGGCCACTCTCATTCGATAAGAAAAAGTGAGTCAGAAGCTACAGCTTTTGTACTATTTATATATTTTTTGCGAAATATTTGTTATGGTACGTATTGTCTCTTAACTCGTAACACAGCCTAACAGCTACCACGAGGTCAGAGGACTCGGAACATTTTGTGACAAGTTTTTTGGCATTTTTTTTTAATATATGTATTGCAGAGAGTTAGCCCAGAAGCGCAAGATGACGGCGCGCCTCAAGAAGGAGATGGAGACGTTCTCGCAGGCGCGCGCCGCCTGGAGGGGCAAGCAGAAGAAGCTGGTGGTGCAGGAGGAGAGGGACATCGAGAAGCAGAAGGTGACTGTGGCGGACCGATCTGCTGCCATGTAGGTATTTTTAAGTATACAAGGATCTTGTTGGAAGCAAACATTCTCAGATTAAAAACAAAAACCAGGGCAGGCAGGTGCAGGAATGAAGCTAAGAATGATAAGGGATTCATTACAAATCATATTACTAATATTACCGGGTGAAACAAACGAAATTACGGACTTATTTATTAATCTAAGCAATTTTCGTGACGACTAGTTTAATATCACTCAAGAGAGGATGAATTTACGTAGCAATTTTTACTATGACTATTATTACTACGGTTGGTTTGCCAGACTTTTTTTTCTGTTTATTTTAATTATTTTGCGGAAAAAGTAAAAAAAAATTATAGACTAATAAAATCAATATAATACATTCCAGATTAGCAGAGCGCGCGCGCAAATTAAAAGCAAAAGAAGATGCAAATGAGAAGATAGCTGCTAAGATACTGGCTGACGAGGTTAATATACACAATATGTTAGGGTGCACAAGTAGCCTGTAGGTACGTTATCAAACCTAGAATCTGATCTATAACCATGTCAGATTTTATAAAAATCGGATTTACCATTAAGTGTGAAGTAGATTAAAATATTTACACATTCAGTCTTATATAAAACTAGTGAATGCTCGCGGCTTCGCTTGCACTAAAAAGTAAAACTTGCATCCCCTATTTCACCCCCTTAAAAAGTGGCATTTCCAAAAATCCTTCCTTAGCGGATGCCTACGTCATAACATCTATGCCTGCCTCTCATATACCTGCATGCCAAATTTCAGCGCGATCCGTCCAGTGGCTGTGCGTTGATAGATCACTATATCAGTCAGTCAGTCACTTTTGAGTTTTATATATTTAGATTGATTTGGTCTCAAACACGTCTCACACCTATTTCAATATTTATCATCATCATCAACATTTCATCCTGTATTCCACGGAGCGGCGCCACCGTCGTTTTTTAGTATGTTTTTACTATCTTTTTAATTAGATATCATGCTAAAATTCATGACGTCTCTGACTATCAGTTTGCTACTATTTTGATATAAGTGTAATCTAATTATTTCCTTCACTAATATTCCAGGCAGCAAACCGAGAGCGTGAGAATATGATCAAGTCCCTCCAAGAGCAGGAGTATCTGGAGAAGAATGTCAACGATGATATACTAGAGAGGCAGCGAGGAGAACAATGCAAGACTAGCACTAAAGTGAGTCATATGTCGTAAAGAAAGGTTAGTCATATGTCTGCTTATATGTATTTGACATATTTGTTGGATCGTCTCGGAATACCTATGCCTATGGCTGTTTTAAGATTATGTACCCACAGAAATCTATTAAAAAATCATGGTGAATTGGTATGTTGTGATGTCAATAAAAATAATTAACATAGCTATTTTATTCCCATTTATTGTGATGTGCTAAATTAACAAATAGATAAAGTAACTAATTAATACTGTTCCTTGGCCTTTTGCAATATTATTCAATTATACTATTAGTATTTTTGGACTTTGTAGAGCAGAGCTTAGAAGCCATAAATATTTTTTTCACTGAAAATCCGGACCACTCTATTTAATATTGAATCTCTCGCTGGAACAAGCAGGTTAGCAAACCTTGGAAAATACTAACAAAATGCATATTTAAAAGCGCTCAAGGATGACTTTTTACTATACAAACATATTCTGCAGTTTCCTCCTCCAATCACCTTCAGTCGTTATTGGTCCCAACCATAACGTTGCATTATCATTTTAAAAGATACTTCTGAACAACAACACCGATCGATTTTAGTTTATTCGTAAACAGAGAGACGTTTAGTTTAAGACTAATATAATAAGGACGCTGTTTTGTTAGAACACAGCTATCGATTACAATTTGATTATTAATCTTTCCTATCAAAAATGTAAGTATTAAAAAATGATCAGTTACCTGTAGCTAGCGAAGGCTCGCGGGTGCTGCGTGGGGAAGCAGGCGGCCGGCACCAGCGCCCCCGGGGACTGCGCTGCCTCCGGGCTGCCCGGGGACTCCCACCACCTCCCGCACTCCTGGAACAACCACATCCACATCACTTCCCTTGACAATTTATCGGTCAGTGTCTGGACGAGGCGGCCAACCGGGACGCACGCGTCCTCCTGATAATGGAAACCTCAGTTTTCCTAATTAGCTAATTATTGACATAATTACTGACGTAAGTGCTACACAGGTAATTACAACAAAATTTATCGGTCTTCAAGCTGAAAGATTTATGCCTGGAATACAAGGCAACAGTTTTTTTAAGCCGGTCTTTAAAAACTAGCCTCGTTTATTCCGCACCTTACGCAGATTCTTCAAGGCAAGCTAGTTAGGTACTGCAACGATGCTTAACATCAAGAGAGTTGTGGTCAAGCACTAAAGGTAGTCTCTAAATATGTTAATACCTAAATAGGACTGCTAGACGAGATTTGTAAAGAAAAGGGAAATTTAACAATATTTTAAAAAAGTTGAAAGTAGCAAATCTACTAAATTCACAAAACTAGAACTGATAACATTTTTCATTTACTCGTGGAAATATATGCGGAGAAATCTTTCTATGCAGAAATGTGGCGAGAGGCGCCACCATTTATCCATATGCAAATTGCTGATTATTTTTAAATAGTTTATTATATCGCACCATATATTCTACGATAACATGTACATAGAATATAAGCAAGACATTGTCAAACTTATAATGATCAATAACAAGGGCATAGGTCTATGTAAGCAACCCCAAACCCATCTATGTATTATTACTAAGTATTTTACCATGTAACTAAATTAGTATAAGAAAAATAGTGTTTAAGTACCTAGATATTGTAAGAAATGTGCTATGCCCTAAAATACCCAATACCTCGGGGCACATGTAATTTTTTGTTTTGGAAAATTGTATGTGTGCAAGTATAAATAAAAAAATAAACTTCAAACAAGCAACAGGGACACACAAATTCATTCTTTTTTAAATTAGTTCTAAATGTACTATTGTATTGAGTACAGCATGAATAAATCAATCTGTCTAAGGTCTAATTTGAAGAAATAGGCTCACGCTTGACTACCACTTTCCTTTTTTTACATTAGGCTATAGTCAAACGTAAACCTATTTAGGTTTACGTTTGACTATAGCCTGCCAGATGTTAAGCAACGTTATAATCTACGATCTAGCGCGCTTGCCTAGAAGAAACCGGTAATTAATTTATGCTATAATCTATTCATTATATTGCAGTGGTAAACCTTCGCCTCGCCAGCCACCAACCATCTCTTTATGAAGAAAGTATTTATATTTACTAAAGACCGAAGACGAGGGACGAAGTAGAGTTAGCAAATTTGAATCGTAGTGATAAAGTGATTAACATGGTAAACACTGGTAAACAGGAACGATATCGTCTTTTATACTATAAAGTTTATTACTTATCTTAATTTCAACATTTGAAAATAAATACTTAATAATCTGAATGTAATAGTTTTCATATTTTATTTCATTTCTACGAAATACTCGTGGACGTCCACGTTTTCCTTCGAATTATTTCGGAATAAAAAGTAGGACCTCATACTACCAACGTAGATACCAAAAACTATGATGTTTGTCGAATATCTTCTATGTACAGATTTTGACCCTCTCTAGTTTTGTTAAATGTATAAAGATAACTATACCCCACTTCACTTATATTATAATAGGTAAAGTAAGTGTGCTCTTTTGTTAAAACTAATACTAACCTAAGCTTAGTATGGGTAGGGCTAAATGACGCTGAAGTATTTTTTTTTACACTTCTCTCTTTGAGTCGTATTTCCTCATGACTGAGGGTCGTGACTCCCCCGCAGAATTAATTCGTTAGGGGAGTTTTCTTGGGCAGATACATCGTGGTGGGCGCCCAGGTCCTTCCACGGAAGACACATGTCCTCGGATATTGTGGTCCTCAAACATGTCAGTTTCCTCACGATGTTTTCTTTCACCGTTAAGCGAGTGCAAATCCACACATAACTTGAAAATACAAGTCATTGGTGTAGGGCGGATTCGAACCAGGGTGCGTCTGGATGAAAAGCAGACACTGGAACCGTTGAGCCACACTCGCTTTTTTTACACTTAAATTTGTTAAAATTGTTTTTCAGAAAATACGGGGAAATTCAAAATGATTGGTGCCCATCCAGGCCGCTGATGAAATACAATACAAAATGCTTATTTGGAATACGTGCGAATGCTGTAGAATTTGTTCTGGTGCAGTTCACCATTGTGAACATGTTCTTGGACAAATCAGCAGCACTTGCGCCAGTTTTCCTGTATAAGTATTTTGGAGTTCAATGCGACGTCGTGAATGGGTGCCTGTCATTTTGAATTTCCCGCTTTTTTTATAATTAGCTTCTTGTGCGTTCGTAAGATGGCGCTATTTTTGATCGCATTATATTTCCATAGACACGTACTTCTTCCTTTTTTTTTAAAAGGGTAATAGTCTCGGAGGAAGTATCACAATGGAGGGAGCCATAGAGACGTTGCCGCTCTTACGTCTGTGTGTAAAGCACTTAAGTGTGTCTTTGTCTCTCCTTCAGAATGAAGCTACGAGTAAAAGAGATAGCAAATTTACATGCTGGCAACGCCGCACCGTGTCTTTTTATGACCGACTAGTAGACCATAACATTGCGTTTGTGCTTTAGAATTTTAAAGAATATCAAGTGATTTTACGGTGTTAAAGATTTGTTTTAAGTTAAATGTAAAACTATGTCGTGCTCAGCAGTGTCATGTTCATCAAGAACTACAAAAGGAGGTGTAAAAGACCCGGATTTGTCATTTCATTCGTAAGTTGGTGACAATGTTTAAGTCATTGTAAATGCTAAATTGATGATGTTTTTAACCAAAATGCTATTGTACCATCATATTAACAATCTAGTTTATATACATCCATGTGATTTGGGTCAAGATAATGTCTAAAACTGTCTTAAAGCAGCAAGATAATTTAACCCTTCGACTCTACTGACACCTGTCAAACGTTACTACCGTAAGCTCGCAGCGCAAATGGCGGCGCGGCGAAAAATATTTCGACGTTCACTAAAATTGCGATTTTTCAGAAACTACTAAAAGATTTTATGCAGTGTAAGAAAAAAACTGTAGTATAATGATGCAGTTATATTTTATATGAAAACCAATAGTATTTATCGTCTCGTACATTTATAATTTTTTCGTTAAAACTTACACACACGGAAATGTATGAGGTGTTTACAAAAATACTGTTTATTTAAATTTTAGTTAACTTTATAAATTTAATTTAAGCTCATTGTTATTATAAATATGTGCTTAAAAATCCTGTGTATTTAGTTTAAATAACAAACAATTCAATAATCTTCACAAAACACCGCGAATCCCGAACGCAAAAATGCCGATTTTTCACTTTTTTTTCTAATGGTAGGTTCCCAATGCCGTCGACAATAATAGACGAGTATTATACACCAAAATAAAGAAGATTTATTTGTCTTTGTCTTTTTATACAAACACTATGGATTTGGATAGAGAAAGCTACACAAAAACGACTTTTTAATTTGGTCGGCGAGCGAGGAATAATTTGTTCGCGCTGCGAGTCTAAGGTAGGTAACAATGGTGAGAACAAATTATTCCGCGCTGCGAGCTGCGAGTCGAGTAGTTAAGCTTCAATTCTAGTGATGTCCGTACCATAGATTTTAGTTTTATCGATATATCGATAAAAGATATATCTTCTAATCTTGATAAAATTGTGCCTAAGTACATGTAATGTAATGTCATAACTAAATGTATTTTTTTACGCTGAATTATGTACATATCGTTTCCTTTTTCTTTTAACGTACAACTAATTTTAGGTTTCCAAAATGTCCAGAAATGAGAAGTGAGTGGATCAAAGCTGTTAGGCGTGATAACTGGGAGCCAACAAAATATTCCAGACTGTGTTCGAAACATTTCGAAACATTACTTTAAAATACATGCATTTTTATTCACTTCACCAATATTCCATCGATAGACTTGATGGGAATGTCACATCACTAGTCACACACACTAATGCAAATCTGTAACTGCACACTAGCAAAAAGTGGCCACGCTCAAAATCTCTATGGCTCCCTCCATTGTGATATTTCCTCCGAGGTAATAGTATTCTTCGTTCTGTTTGTTTTGATAGTTTTTTTTTAAATTATTATTTATTAGAGATGGACGAAAAAAATACAGAATCGATCGATTTGCTATATGAATTTACGAAATCTACTCAAAATTGTCTATGAATCCGTTTCATCTTGACGTGAAGTGAAGGGACCTACTGTTTGTTGTGGTTTTTCATCTGGACATTGTTTGTTTGTATTGAAAGGTTTATTCCACATCTCCTTTCTCAAAAGTTAAAGTACAAATGACTATATCTGAAAGTAAAGATGGCGAGAAAGAAGAAAAACCTCCGGAGGAAACTCCAGAGAACACCGACGAGATGGAGAAAGCAGCTCTGGCTGAGTACGTAACTAACCTAGAAGCGAGGCTGAAACAGAAAGCAGAGCTTCGCAATCAGAATTTAAACTGTACTAGACCACCTGAAAACCATTTTTCCAAACTGGACTCTGGTTTGAAGAAAAATACAACGTTTGTAAAGAAATTGAAATCGTTTAGCGCAACTCAAATAGATGCTCTTCTGAAGGATTTTGCGGGTCTAAATCTCACTAAATATATATCGGAAGTCGCAGCTGCTATTGCTGAAGCTAAATTAAAAATGTCTGATATTCCTGCTGCTATAAAACTTTGTTCTTCCCTGCATCATACTTATGCCGAGTTTGCACCTAACTTTTTCGAGAACTGGCAGAAAATCTTGACTTTTAAGGCTACAGATAAAATAACAAACTCATCAAAGCTACGAGTTGATATAAGGTTTTATGCAGAGCTGGTTGCAGTTGGTATATTTGCAAACAAGACTGGCCTACCACTGCTTGGTAATGTTCTTACTGTTTTGATTACTATGGACAAAGAAGAACACAACAACATACCCATTCTTATGTCTTTCTGTAAACATTGTGGTGAAGATTATGCTGGGCTGATGACAAAGAAAATAAGAGACATTTCTGAGGTATAGTCCCTTGATTGTTATGTTAAAATATTTTTTGTATCTTGATTGCCAAAGAAGAGTTTAAATTTTTATTGAAATATCTGCTTACTAATTGAAGTTTTGCAAGTTATTCATGACTGTTACTGTTGATACTTAAAAGAAAATCTAAACATATTATATCTTTGCAGAAATACAACATACCAGTCCCTCGCAACACATTTCTGCCAGCAGAGAAGCAGGCGGCAGTCAGGACTCTGCTGAAAGATTACTTTGCAACCCTCACCAAGCACCTGCTGGCCGAGCGAGCACAGCTGCAAGCTCTGCATGTGGCCAATCAGAGAACTCTGCACACTCGAGGGGAACTCTCACAGGAGAGGAAGGATCAACTTGAACAACACCAGGTAAGTAACTAGAAGGTGATGATTAAAACTGATCTTACAGTAACCATTGGTAAACAATGTCAACATTTACCATCTACCTGTTTATGAAGGAAAAAAGGCAAAGAGAAGCTTTATGGATTATATTGGGGTCGTGTCAGTCATAGCCAAAAATACTTCAAGCAAAAATCAATTGTTCTGATGTCTCATAGGCAGATTAAGAATGAATTACACCAATACATGTTTTTTTTAAAATATATAATCTTTAATATTTCATGATTGTTTTTCCAGGACATAAGTCTCAGTTTTACTATTCTTTTTGAGCTATTGTGCATAAATGCTCTGTAAATTGACTTAGTTTTCTTTCTATTGTTATGAATTAGTTGGTACTTGCTTTAAGTGTAAATTTATATTGTTCTTACCACAAATCTTAACATTTCAGGCAACCTATGACAAACTGTTGGTAGGAGCACAGAACTTTGCCGAGGTCCTCGGTGAAGAGTTAGGTGAAGCTGGAGAGCCTCCTACCCTGACTCTTACAGTGATAGAAACCCAAGGAACTGTCACCATTGGGGGCAATGAGGAGTACATCATGCAAGCCGGTACTGACCCCTGGCAAGATGAGGATACAAGGACTTTTTATACCAGCCTGCCTGATCTGAAGGTGTTCATGCCACTGTATCAACTTAAAGAGGTAAGTGATATTGAATTAATAAATAAATATAAATATTCCGGGACATTGCACACAGCGCCATCTAGCCCCACACTAAGTGGTTTAATTTATCAATACTCCCCTGCTACAACATGGTGTCAGGTGTAAACTAGTTTTTGGAAAGTATAGTGTTGGTTCGTTGACCTCGGGGGGCAACTCAGTCGTCGAACAATGTCAAAAGACATCACGTTGACGGCTTTGCAGCAGCCGGCTGCCATGAGCGAGGACGGCAACATGGCAGCGAACTGGCGGGATTGGAAATCGGCCTTCGACTTTTATCTTATTGCGTCCGGCAAAGATAATTCATCGTCCCGGGAGAAGTGTGAGTTATTTCTTCATGTGATCGGGAAGTGTGGCCGTGAAATTCTTGAGGATTTAGAGTTAGACGAAGATGCCCTGTTAAACTACGACGTACTTGTGAAAAAGTTTCAAAAGCATTGTGATCCGACGCGCAATATTAACTACGAGCGTCACGTATTTTTTGAAACTTATCAACGCGAGGACACTTTCGATAAGTTTCTAAGTGTGTTAAAGTCAAAAAGTAGGTCGTGTGAGTTCGGTCAATTACGTAACAGTCTCATCGTGACCCAGATCATTCGGGGGCCTCAGAGATGCCAGCATGCGTGAGAAGATGCTAGCGAAAACCAAACTGGATCTGGAGAGTGCGGTCACGTGGTGCCGCGCCGTGGAGACGGCGGGCAAGCAGGCGGAGGCGTGCGCCGAAGCGGGCCGGCCGGGGGCCGCCGCCGGCGCCGGCGCCGAGCGAGCGCCGCATTTCGAGCTGGAGGCGATACGCGCGGGCGCCGCGCGGCAGCCGCGCGCTGCGCTCCGCCGCCCGGACGGGGCCGGCGCGGGTCGCAGGCTGGGAGCCGCCGCGGCGCCCGGTACAGTGCGTCTGTGTGGTTATTGCGGACGGAAACATGTTAATAATCAGTGCCCGGCGCGTAATATTAAGTGTTATCGGTGCAACCGTATCGGCCATTATTCGCGAATGTGTCAAGCTAAGTTTCTGGGTGAGTTGGAGGAGCAACAGGACCCTGATGAGGACAGCACCGAGTTCGTATGTGAGTCTGTATTGCATTCCTTATCTATCGACGAAATACGCGACAACCGTAATGCGTGGTTTGAGGACGTGAAGGTTGATGACAATACAATTAATTTTAAAGTAGATTGCGGCGCTGATGTTACCGTTATGTCTATTTATGATTTCCGAGCGGCAGGTTTTGATGAGTGTATGTTACAGAAAACGTTGAATGTGTTACGTGAAGTGAGTAAAAATAAGCTACCTGTAATAGGGTGTTTTGAAGCTAAGTTAGATGCTAATGATATGCAAACTCGGCAAAAGATATACGTGTTGAACTTGAAATGTAATAATTTATTGGGTTATAAAGCGTGTCGTGAGCTTAAGTTCATTGTACCACCGAATGTATCGGAAATAGAGAAAGTAAATATTCCAGAATCTGTATTTGACAGATTAGGTTGCTTGCAAAAAGTGTTTAAAATTGATACCGACCCGACGGTTCCGCCGGTTGTGAATGCTTCTCGCAAAGTGCCTATGAGAATAAGACCTAGATTGAAAACGGAATTAAATAATATGGAAAAGCTAGGTGTTATTGCCAAAATAGATACGCCGACGGATTGGGTTTCAAATATAGTCATTGTCGAGTGACCTGATAAGCTGCGTATTTGTTTAGATCCTTATCACTTAAACAAAGCCGTGCGTCGCTCTCACTTTCAGCTTCCTACGTTAGAGGAAATAACTAGTAACTTGGCGGGAGCTAAAGTATTTCTAAATTAGACGCAAAAAATGGGTTTTGGATGCTTCAGCTTGATGAGGAGAGTTCTAAGCTATGTACATTCGCCACGCCTTTTGGAAGATATCGATGGCTTCGCATGCCATTTGGTATCAATTGTGCACCGGAAATATTTCATCACGAAATGTATAAAATATTTGCTATGCCTGGTGTTGAGGTTTTCGCCGATGATTTATTGATTTACGGAGTCGATAAAGCCTCACATGATCAACGACTCAGGGAGGTACTCAGGAGGGCGGTCGAGTACGGGGTCAAATTTAACAAACAAAAATGTGTGTTTGGGGCGGCTGAAGTTGAGTTTTTGGGACATACGCTGAACGGTTCAGCAGGCCAATCGCGCTAATAAAACACAAACGAAGCGCAATTGGATCGTAACTGAACCTGATACGTTAGTCAAATTTCGTATCGCGCTAACAGTTCGGACCAAAGTTTAACCGTTTATGGATCGTAACTGAAACGTTCACGCTGTCAAACTAACGTGTCTGCTTCAGTTACTACAACACGACTTTTTTGGATCGATAATGGAACGTTGCTGAAACGTTAGTCATTCTTATAATATTTTTAGTGAAAAATCTCGTAATTAAAACTCTTACGTGGATTTATTGGACCTATATAATGAAGTGAAGTCCTATATGTGTTGCACGAGCCCAAGCAAACAATAAAAGTAGAAGTGCAAGAGTAATGTCTGGAGCTTTTAGTAACGACATAAGCTTTATCAAACGATATACCTAGGCTGACAAAGAAATTTTACCAACTAATAGCTGATTTGACTCTTATACGTCGTTTCGATGGTTTGGATGTTGACACCAAGGTACCTAATTGAAACCTAGGCGTTGTGTGCAATGAAAAAGATTGTACTTATCTCTTTTCATAACCTATTTACTTGATATATTTGTATTTTAGTGGAGAGAAGGTTACATTATACACCTCAAGCTACATCAAGAATAGCATGATATACGAGTATGTAGCTCACAGAGAAAACTTCCCTTACACCGCACTGGAGGCGCGGCGTCGGAGCAGCGGCGTGGCTGGCACCGGGCGGGAGCCGCCGGGCCGGCCACCACCCTCACCCAGCTGGGGCTGGGGTGAAGTCGCACGGAGCCAGTCATTACAGCTTTCATTTACCATTGCATAATTGATAGAATATTTACTTGACTTGTCAACAAGATAATATATCTATATACCAACATACAAGTAATCTTATTCAATTAATTAAATACTAAACATACCTACCTATATGTACATATAAATATATTTTTATTTACCTAGTTTTTAGTTTACATAGTCTCTCAATTAGGTTTGCCAACTTTATATAGGTAAGTTGTATGAATAGGAACTTTATGCAATATGTGAATAAAAAACCCATAACACAGTGTCTCATCATTAGTTATAAACAATTTTATTAATTGACCTTTTTATAAATACCTAAATGTAGCTGCTGCCTATAATATACAATAAGACCATTACACAATTTTATTAAAATTAACACTAAACTTTAAGTCTTATTATAGCTAGATACAATCAAATTTTAACTAGATTATACAGATATATATATATATATATATATATATACATAAACATCATAGAATTTATAACAAATTTTGACATGTATGTACTTTACAAAGATAGCAAGAATCATAGGAACAAGTTTATATCTTAGTGGAATTCATGTAGAGAACATATTATTGTTAGCTTAGAAATACAAACATAGTTTACTAGTAAGACAACAATAACGTTAGGAAGTAAAACAACAAAAAGCTTACAATAATGTTAGTATATTTTAATTTAATTATTCCTGCTTCACGGTGGCGCCATTTTGTGGGGTTGGTGTCTGGAAATACTGAAACAAAAAGTAAATATCATTGGCCATTCATGGTAAGTTAACACATAAAGATGTCACACAGCTATTGGTAGTAAGCCGACAAACATTATGGCAGTATGACAGCTTGTTTCTGAGGTAGGCAATTACTTGGGTAATGCAAAAGAATAGGAAGATAATTAGTTTCACCTTCCCATAGCATGCCTGCTGGGATTTGTAATGTTATGTGATATATCCAGCATATTTATAATATTATCAGCCAACAGGATTATAAAAACCTGAAGGATTTACTTCAAAAATAAACAAGCAAAACTCAACTAACAATAGGTTCATATCTTACATTGTGTTCATGCAGGTGCTGTGATGTAGGTAATAAATGAGTATACATGGTGTATAGTGAGTTTGGTTTGTTCTCTGACTTCCTCTTGCACATCTGATGCCCCTACCTGCATGGCATGGAGGATGCAGGCGGTGCTAGTTCTATATGTGAACTGATGGTTGTGTTGCTCAGGGACATCAGTATAGAGCAGGAGCATCAGTCCATTAAACTGAAATAATAAGTGAAAATGTTGTATTAATTATGTTGAATATGTAGGTACACTAAAAATATGACAATAATCCGAGTAAAATATATTATATAAAAGGATGGACCAACGGAAAAGGAAGGACTGGACATTAATGTAATGTTATGCATTTTATTAATTGTAATCAGTTTCTTCTTTCTTCCCTACGAAAGATTCCCTATGCTAGATGAAGGCTGAATTACATTGTTTCTGATTGAGCTTTTTCATAATGTTATACACTTATACTCAGTGTTGCTTACTACTAATCTATAGCATTATAAATAAAATATTGTATAAATATTAATACATCAATACTTTGGAAGTATTAATCATACATATTTTTAAACTTGTGATATGTACTAACCAATATCATTCCAAGCAACATGATCTTGCCTCACATTAGGTAGGGGGTCCAATGTCCATGTCTTTAATTTTGCCAACCCAGTCCACTGCTTCCACTGGTTCCACCGCCAGTTATAAGCTGATTAATCTTTCTTCCAACAATTTTTTGCACTACCAAGTTATTCCACACCTGAAATAAATATGATGTTTAAATAAAACTATGAGTAAGTACTAGTAAGTACTCTATACTCAGATTTTTCACATCATAAAAGTTGTAAATACCTGGCTTATTTCTTTCCTGTGCTCGCAGGTTCTTTCAGATATGAGTTTCGGTGAACTATCACCACAATCTAGCTGAGACTGCTCGAGTTTCCTTGGACTTGATTCTTAGAGCGAGGTTATCGTGGCCTTCCATTAACGATTAAGTATGTAACATACTTAAACTTTTTCACAATACACAATAAGATCTGGAGCAAGTCAGCTACAATACAATACAACCGACCAACACAGAGCACCGTATGAACACTGACTCCACTGATTCAAAATTAAACCACTTTAATAGACTCAAATTTCAAGGCATTTGAAGTGATAAGTATTTTAAGTGATGTGGGCCGCAGCTGTAACGCATTTGGTTTAATTGCATAACATTTTTGTCACTAAAACACTTGAGAATATTTTATAACAAACTTCAGAAAGGTTAAATTTGTTTATTTACTTTCGGCGTAGTTTTGACATTGATATACTTTTCGTCTGTTTTGCACAGATAATACTCAAAATAACCTGCTATTAGCATGATATAGCTTCATGGTTGCTACAAAAGATTACATCACTAGTAACGGTCGAGACATGGGAGCGGTTACGCTTCGGTTTAACTTCGTCTGAAATTTGAACCTTAGCGCAATACCGATTTAAGCAAAGTTGATACAGAGTTGAAGCGTAACCGTAGCGTAACCAAAACTGGACCACTAACGTTCGATGTTGTCTTATATTAGCGCGATTGGCGAATTATTTATCGAGGTTTATTCCTAACTATGCGACGGTGGCGGCACCGTTGCGGAGTTTAATGAAGAAAGACAGTCCACGACGAATCATTCGAGCAGCTGAAGCGGGCGGTCAGCAGCGCCCCCGTGCTGCGGTACTACTCGCCTGACGAGCCGGTCACGCTGTCAGTAGACGCCAGCGCGCACGGGCAGGGCGCGTGCCTGCTGCAGGCCGGCCAGCCCGTGGCCTACGCCGCGCGCACGCTCACACCCACCGAGAAGCGGTGGGCGCAAATAGAAAAAGAAATACTCGCCATTTACTTCGGGTGCATAAGATTTCATTTCTATATTTATGGACACAGTGAAGTTACGGTAGAAAGTGATCATAAACCGTTAGAAACGATAGTGCGGAAACCGCTGAATGAGACGCCACCGCGGCTTCAGCGCATGTTGCTGAAACTGCAGGCGCACCGGCTGCACGTGGTGTACAAGCCGGGTAAGTACATGCACGTAGCCGACGCGCTGTCGCGCGCTGCGACCGAGCAGGGAGCGCGCGCAGACTCCTGCGAGGATGACGTCACCGTGCACGTGAATGCCGTGTACGATAGTTTGGACGCGAACGACCAGAAATTAGAACGCATTCGGATCGAAACCCAGAAGGATACCGTACTTTCGGCGGTGATCGGCTATTATCACAGAGAATGGCCGAACGATAAAAATCAAGTGTGTAAATCGGCTCGCCCATACTGGACTTTCAGACATGAATTGTACGAAATAAACGGATTGTTATTTCATAACAAAAGAGTGGTTATCCCGCATAGTTTACGTAAAGACCTGCTAGCTCGCATTCACGAGGGGCACTTGGGTATCGAGAAGTGCAGAAGACGCGCGCGTGAGGCTGTGTGGTGGCCCGGGAAGGAGATCGCAGATCGAGGAGTGCGTGCAGCGCTGCGAGGCGTGCCAGCGCCACCGCGCCGCGCCCGCGCGCGGGCCGCTTGCGCCGCACAGCGTGCCGCCGCGCGCCTGGTACACGCTCGCCGCCGACATATTCGAGCTAGGCAGGCGACAACATCTGCTCGTTGTTGATTATTACTCCAAGTTTGTAGAAGTCGTTACTTTGCCGGATATGAGAAGTGAAACAGTAATCACAAAAATGAAGGGCATGTTTTCTCGTTTTGGAATTCCACGAAAGCTAGTAACGGATAATGCGAAACAATTTAAGTCAGGGGTTTTCGAGGAGTTTGCAAAAAAGTGGGAGTTTCAACACGTCACTAGTTCTCCGCTGTATCCACGGTCGAATGGAGTAGCCGAGCGAAATGTTCAAACAGTCAAACGCTTATTGAAGAAGGCGTCGGAAGACAAAACCGAATGGCCATTAGCATTGTTAAATTTTTTAAACACGCCTTTGACGGGTGAGGAATTTTCACCAGCTCAATTACTGATGGGGAGGTCGTTGAACACCAGGCTGCCTGTGGCGCCGCGAGCTCTGCGCCCCACACTCGTGGAGCCCGAGCTGGTGCGTGACGCGCGTCACGGGAACATTAGAAAAATGAAGAAGTACTACGATCGAGGCACTAAATCATTATCAGCTTTGTGTCCTGGGGAACAAGTTCGTGTTAAAGATGGTAAGGTTTGGAACAAAGCGGAGATAATCGGGGAGGCTGATGGTGAGCGCTCGTATTGGCTCAAAACTGATAACGGTACGTACAGGCGCAATAGGTCGCATATAATATCGCAGAATAACAAGCGCGCAGTTACAGGTGCTCGACATAGTTTTGTAAATATTGACAACTCAGTCCACCGGCCGACGCCGCCCGGCGAGTCTGTCTCGGCACCTCCTCCACTGTTCGCGCGCGCGGGCGAGGGAGGCAGCCAGCCTGCACTAGGGCATGTAATATCGGATGATGTTTGATTCCGGTACTGAGTTTCGATATTACTGGTTCAATTTCGGAATTCCGGAATCAGTACCGGAATTACAGGATTAAAAAAAAAAACAATAAATCGGGATTAAAATGTTTTAATAAATGAAATCTTACAAGGAAAATGAGATCTCAAAATTTTAACTTAAAAATCAATTAAACAGTCTTATTAAAAAAATTAATCAACTTACAAGAATATTTTAGCAAAATCGACACGTTCTGATTCTCCTATATCTAAAATATAGCTTATTGAATAACTGAATATACATTCTCGTAAGCATTGGATAAAGTTATGATAAATTATGCAATATACCAACTACCAACTCCCGACTTCCGGGCGAGAACGGCGCGGCGAATTGGTTGGTGACTGGGCGAGTACGCGGCTACGAGGGGAAGTACCAGCCTGTCGTCCCGGCGTTATAGGAAAGCGCCGCAGCGACAGGCACATCGCCACACATCACCACACCACTTCGAGCAACGCCGCCGCTGCTGGTGCGCCCCGCGGACTGGCGACTCGACGTCGTCCACGTGGAGCAACGCCGCCGCTGCTGGTACGCCGCGCGGACTGAGCGACTCGGCGTCGACGCGTCGAACAACGCCGACCGTCGCTGGTGCGCCGCCGGACAGAGCGACTCGTCGTGTGTGTGCGTGAACTTCCCCGGGGTCAGCGTACCCCGGCGCCCAGCCCCTCTAAAGAGCGCAAGCTCGCTGAGGACCTACCAGCTCCCCCTTGGGGACTGGCAGACGACCCACGACTGACTGAGGGGAAGTACCTGGCGTCGCTACGCTAGGAGCAGGGTGCGGCCCACCGGCCGGCTCCTGCAGGCGGCAGTCCTTGAGAGCGCCCGAGTGACGAGTTACAAACAAACACAAGCGTCGATGGCGCCAAATTCAAACCAAACTTCGCGCGCGGTAACTTTTCGCAATAGAAAATTCTGTTACTGAATGTGGTTTTTTCCATCAGTAAAAAATAATAATTAAATCAGTATCGGATTGCGATATTACGATATTGACTTCAATTCCGGAATCGTAATATCGAAAAAAACAGTCCGAAATTTCGGAATTACGAAATTTCGGAATTCCGGAATCCATGCCCTAGCCTGCACCTGCAGCGGCTGCGGCAGCCTCTAATAAAGTGTCTCGTAGTGGCAGGCTTATTAAGCCACCACAAAGATTTGTATGTACTTAGTTAAGTTTATCAGTTAAGAAATGTATTATGTTTGTGTTTACAATTTGAAGTAGTATTACTGTTGAGTTCTTTACAAATATAATTAGATTTAATTAATGTGAGTTAGAAAAGCCTTAGATATGTACTTATATTAGTTTCTCATATTGTTATGAAAAGGATTTAAGTAAAAAAAAATGTAGATGGTAATAACATCAATTGATTATTATTAGAGTAGTATGTTTAAGTAGATAGTGTTATCTTGCATTTTAATTTAAGTTTAATTCACTGATAAGAGAAGGGAGATGTTGAGGGTAGTCTTAGACTTAACTTTAATAAATCAGTTGTCATTGTGATGCATAACCGAGTGGTTTAGTTTATCAATACTCCCCTGCTACAACACATATTATGCACTATATCTATTTATTAATATTGAATTAATTTGGTTTCATTAGTATCCATGTTAAAGCAAACAGAACTATGCAAAATAAACAAATTTTAATTTTAAATTTCAACTCTGAAACTGGGCAACAGCTTACAAACTAAACTTATAAAAAGTAATGAACATTGTAACTTACTATTTAGTGTATTCGTTTCCTACTCTTTTAGTAATGGAGTTATAGACCAAGGTACTAAAAAGAATCGAAGTATGTACATGTGGTTACCTACTTATATATAGTGCAAGGCTATTATGTTGACCAACATGTATCCAAGATATATTACTGAAATTGATTAATCACATTCACATATTCTATCAATTATTTTCAGACAGTGAAAAGCAAGCCTGAGACGGTAACAGAAGAGATGCTGGATGAGGAACTCAAGGAGGATGAGCTGAGTGACACGGAGGAACCCACTGTGGTTCCTGAGGTGGAGCAGGAAGAGGTCCAGCCTACTAACATATCCAACAAGTCAGTTATAATTCATTGTTGTTATTTGCCGCCAACTTGCTTGGCGTGCCACCCTCTAGTCCCCTTGGACAAAAATTATAGAATTCAAAGCTATACAACTACTACTACATAAAAAAAATTAAAAAGTATTAAAAAAAACATTACATTTAACATGGGTACTATGTTTTTAAGACAAGCCTTTTTCCAATTAATTCATTATTTAGCTATACAAGCAGGGTTTAATAATATATTTATTTTCCAGATATGCACTTGATGCATTTCTAAACGAGCTCCCCAACTGCATCAACAGAGAGCTGATCGACACAGCTGCAGTAGACTTTGTACTGAATCTCAATACCAAAAACAACAGAAGAAAGTTAACAAGAGTACTCTTCGGTGTTGCCAGAACAAGGCTCGATTTGTTGCCGTTTTACTCTCGGTTTGCGGCGATATTATACCCGGTGTTGCCAGACGTGTGTCTGGATTTGTGCCAAATGCTGAAGCAAGATTTTAAATATCATGTCAGGAAGAAGGATCAAATCAATATTGAATCAAAGGTAATTTGTTAAAGTATGAGGGCCTGTAAACACTAGCTTTATGTTTTTTTTACACCTAAAACTTAAATACATTTGAACTAGGCACTGGTTCTGATAAGATATTTATATCAACTGTTTAGACAATTTACATATAATTCATCACTTAAACTTTTTAGGTTACACACACACAATGCTCAGCTAGTATGAAACAAGACACAGCATATTTATAACAGTAACTCTTCCAGATCAAAGTAGTGCGGTTCATCGGCGAGCTGGTGAAGTTCGGGCTGTACTCCAAGATCGAGGCGCTGTACTGCCTCAAGGTGCTGCTGCACGACTTCAAGCACCACCACATAGAGATGGCGTGCAACCTGCTGGAGACGTGCGGCCGCTACCTGTACTGCGGCCCCGACACGCACCAGCGCACCATGATCTACTTGCAGCAGATGATGAGGAAAAAGGTATACATACCTATATATTAAAAAAAGGTATAGGTACATTAATTTTAAAAAGTATATATCCTTAGATAATATCTTTCCACTCTCCCACAGAATTATCTAAGAATGTCTTCAAAAATTCAAATTCAAAATTCCTTTATTGATCCATTCAAGGTGTGTGTACATTTCTATTAACATTTGTATTGCTGCAATTTCTGTTGTACGCTGAGGGTTTTTTGTACACCATACTAGATATCTTTCGACTCTGTATTATGATGTACAGTTTTCCCGCGCCAAACTTCTGCCTTTTTTGCATATACACAAAATTTTATACTTACATAGTATACAATCTCTTATCCCTTATTTCTTTCTAAAAACGACCTCTTTTTGGAACTCTCTTCATAGAAAAAGCAAAAGGATTTGCATTGTAAATAAAAAAAAACTAAACAACTTACAGAAAAAATGTAACATACTTTTGTAATATGGCTGCTTAAATAACACATAATTTATACTATACGTCCAAAAAACTATTGTTTATATTTATCTACACCTTGTGTTTTCTTTTCACAGACTGTTTCAGCATTAGACTCGCGCTACGTGACGCAAATCGAGAACGCGTTCTACTACGTATGCCCACCGGAGGCACCAGCTCAGCCCAAAGAAGAGGAGCCTCCGATGCATCAATTTATCAGAAAAATACTACATGAAGACTTACAAAAAAGTAATGAGGAGAAAATACTACGTCTGATGCGTAAACTCAACTGGGACGATCCAGATGTACTAGCTATAGGTATACTGCATTTGGCTGGAGGGTGGAGAGTCCGAGCCAGCGCTAGACGAGCTCTGGCGAGGTTGACAGCTGAGTTAGCTGTGTGGCAAGAAGCAGTGGCTCCAGCTGTGGTCGATACCATCCTGGAAGAAATCCGAGTCACAATGGAAGACCCACATCCGAGATACAACCAACGCAGGATCGCCACTGTTCGATATCTAGGAGAGTTATACAACTACAAGTTGTTAGACTCTCGTGATGTGTTCACAGTGCTCTATTCTTTTATCACGTTTGGGGCAACAAACGAGCACGGTAATGTATCCGTATTAGACCCTCCCGACAATGTGTTTAGGATCAGATTAGTGTGCGCGTTACTGGAGACGTGCGGCGCGTATTTTAACAGCGGCTCGAGCAAGAAACGCCTCGACTACTTCCTAATCTTCTTCCAGAACTACTACTGGTTCAAGCAGTCCGACCCTATCTGGACGGAGGAGAATAAATTTCCTATTTACGTGAAGTATATTTACCAGGAGTGTTTGACTACGTTAAGACCGAAGTTGCAACTGTATACGAGTTGGCAGCAATGCAAAGACGCTATTGAAGAGTTGAGGCAGACTTTGTACCCTGATCTAGGTGAGGAGGAGTATGAGAATGATGATCAGGGTGAAGATAGTATCAACGATGGCAATGATGGAGTCAACGATGGTCTGGACACGATCATAGAGACTGATGACGAGACTGACAACCCTCAGCTGCCTGAAGAGAGTTCGGATGAGGAGCCACTCACAGAAAACATGGGCATGGAAGACAACGAGGTGCAGGACAATGAAGATATCAATAGCGTTGAGCCGAGGAGACCTTCGTCTAAACCTGTAAGTACATTTTTTAAATACCAACTATAATAATACTACTATTTGAATACGTATGTGCTTGGAATATGCCTACTGTAAGTACCTATTTGTAATAGATTGTTTCTTTGCTTATTTGTATATGTTTTTTTCCAGGTTGAAGATATGGAATTTGAATCTGCGTTTGAGAAGATGGTAATGGAGAACATAGCTGAGAGACAGAGAGAGAATAGGCCGCAGCAGAGAGACATTGCGGTGCCAATGACGTGTCGACAGACTACCAAGAAAACATACGAACAGTTATTGGTAAGATCTAATCGATATAGTTAATTGCCTTGAACCTTATTAAGAAGGTAAAAAAGATGAGTTTTAATGAACGCTAATTATATACAATGTGTAAGTAACTAAGTTATTTTGTAATTCCTTTAAACATATCATTCACTATTCATTCATTGTTGATGAATAGTATGTACGTACCCACGTAGTTTTGACTAACAAATCTTTATATTTCTGATTCATGAATCAATTCACTTGCGCCAAATAACTAGAAGCAAAAAAATAGATATGGAAGTTATAATTCATACTCGTAGCTTAGGTAGCAAAGGTATTCATTACCAATGTTAGAAAATTTCAAGACGATCAGCCTGAGATGGGTGACTATGACTAAAAAGGGGCATTACATTTTGTGCGTGGGATGTAAAACAGGTTATATTGTAGGTCCCTGTTGATTGTTACTGTGCAGTGTCTTAAAGCCATGTTACAAGTCCGGTCGGTTTGATCTCTTGATACCAGAGTCGCCTACTCATACGAAAAAGAAGAACCTATGTATTTTTCGCACACAAGCACACGTCACCTCACCTCATGTAGTCATAGAACTCCACATCCACAAACAAGAGGGCAATTCCCATTGCCGCTAAGCAGTCGTCGTACTTGCAGCAAGGCACCGCGGGCGTGGAGTTCGTGCTGATGGTGCGTAAGGGCACCAAGCCGCAGTACAAGTCGTTCAGCGCGCCGCCCGAGCTGGCCACCAACCTGCAGCAGCAGGCGCTTGCCGACAAACAGGAGATGGAGAGGGTCAAACGGTGAGCGGTTCTGTATATTACTGCTGATGAGTTCAATTGGATTTATATGACAGTGAGCGAAATTAATCAGGCCCGGAATTATACAACACAATACAATACATTTATTGATAATTCCATGATTACAAGTCATACAATTAAATTACATGACAGTCTATTATATATCTATCACTATAGTTATTTTACATATCACATTTCAGGTGCCTTGAAAAATGTGTCAAGGTCATAAAATTGTATATCCAAATACTAGCTGATGCGCGCGACTTCGTCCGCGTGGAATAGTTATTACCATAAAAACGGTTCTAGTGAGTTAACCTTAAAACATAGACATATACTATTGCGAACATTTTGTTAGATTATTTCAAGAGAAATAATTCTTTCATACACATTTTTTTGATATCTTGAACTGTTTTCGCAGCGCATGCAACGGAAGCCCTCAAAGATAATAATTTTCCCCGTTTTTTCCACATTTTCCATTGTTTCTTCGCTCCTATTAGTTGCAGCGTGATGTTATATAGCCTAAAGCCTTCCTTGATAACTGGTCTATCCAACACAAAAAGATTTTTTCAATTCGCACCAGTAGTTCCTGAGATTAGCGCGTTCAAACAAACAAACAAACAAACTCTTCAGCTTTATATTATTGTGTGCCCAAATAACAGTTGTAGTTGCAACAGTTTGGAAAGGATGGAAAGTTTAAAATATCTGGGAGTTATAATCGACAGACATTTGAAGTTTAAATCTCATGTTCAGAGTTTGACTGGCAGAGTGCGAAAACTAATTGCTGTGTTTAAAAATATACGCCATGTGGCTGATATAAAAACACTTAAAATTACATATTTCGCACTCTGCCAGTCACTAATCACTTACTGCATAGAAAGTTGGGGTGGTGCAGCAAAAACCAATATAATACAAATAGAAAAAGCACAACGGGCTATTCTGAAAGTAAGCAATTTTCTTCCTTTTAGATTCCCTACTGTAGAACTTTACAAAAAGACTGATTTACTTACTGTAAGACAACTATTTATCCTGAAGTTAATTTTGGTCACACATAAGACTTGCCTTTGTCTACCTGAAGTTGATAAACGACGTAAAGATATTGTCCTAAAATGTACTAAATTTAATACAAGTTTTATCAAAGGTTTCAGTTGCTTCTTAGGAGGGTTTATCTACAACAAAATATTAAAGAAAATTGAAATAAGAAAATTAAATACTCATGCCTTAAAGACTGAAATTACGAAATTTCTTAAAAATATGTCATACAAAGAAACAGAAGAACTTCTATGTGTACCTAAATAACACTATAGTTAGAAATCCAGTGATGCTACCTGACCTACCTTTTATGGGTTTGTCACCACACCACATCTTCATTGATGCTGGTATACTCGTATGTTCAGACCCTTCATAGATTTGATGTACACTTATACCTACACGCATACACAAACACTACACACACACACATACACACACACACACACACACACACACACACACACACACACGTACGCACTTACAAAGGTACTTTTAACAAAATTAATAAAAATATTAATATAAGTACATACATATATATACATATTTATATAATTAACAGACTGATAATAATAGATAAAAAATTTAATGTTAACTTTGATACTTTTAGATTATGGATGAAGCCTAACTAGCACACCTATTGTAAACTCACCTGGGGGTGCGGTTCTCCTGAGACACAAGCATTCTTGCTTAGTTCAGAAGAACCGGTCCAATCCATTGCACAAATAAAATGTACTTTACACATATTTTATAAGATTATATTACAGGCTACAACTATTGTATATTTTAAAATGTTATTTGTGTCAATAAATGATTTTATTATTTTATTATTATATATTATTAGTATAGATCATAGATTCTATCGCTATCGCTATTTGTGTATTGTTATCTACCTCATTCAAACGATGTGGTCCAACCGTGGCGACGGTTCATAGTTTTGGAGTGACTCGAAATAGAGAAACGAAAATGTTAAAGAATAGGCTTCTATCTAATCATGCCGCTCGCTAGGATTTTAAAAAAAGTTTATGTTCCTGTTAAAAATAACTAAAATATTAACAATACATATCATATATAGCCTGGAAGAGATTGCTTTTAGCAATAAGGCCGCCACTTGTGGCACTAGAGTAGTTTACGAAAGTATTTTTAGTTCATTTTGTTTTATATGTGTGCGACAATAAAGTATTATCTATCTATCTATCATATTTCAGCCTAACCCTAAACATCTCCGAGCGGCAAGAGGAGGAAGAATACAGCGCTGAGAGCGGCGGCGGCTCCGGAGGCAGCGGGAACCCCAACCGAGGGCAACATGTCCGCCAGAAGTACCAGCACCCCAAGGGGGCTCCCGACGCGGACCTCATATTCGGACCCAAGAAATATAAATGATCCACAACGGACGATGTCTAAGCAACTTTGTGGCTTTTGCGAAGTTTGAATTTTGCAATCCTGCCATTGTCACATGGAAAGATAGTGAGGAATTTCGTGGAATTGAGAAATAAATTGAATACAGTTTATTATCGATATGTGACTCATCAATTGCGAAGTCTGAACTTTGCCTCTGCCAGTGGTCACATGGAAAAATAGTGAGAAATTTTGACAATCTGAGATATTGAATACATAAATTATGTGTATGGTAGGTATAAATTGCAGTTTTGTATTTTCTAATCAGAGAAGCCATGTGTCAAAGATGATAGGAAATGACGATCGGTGGAAATTGGATGTGATGAATTTACAAATTAAAGTATAAATGAATCATCTTGCAATTGTATATTGTTTTTGTAAGTTTAAATTGTAATTATTATGTAAAATTACTAAATAAATTATGCGCTTCACAGTGCTACGACACGACTTTCTTCTTTTATAAGATGACATCTTTTTGGTATCTGTAAATCAAACGGCTAATTCCATGGATATTTTTTTATTATTATTTGATAGCATATACCTATTATTATGTTAAAAAAGTACTGGAATAAATAATATTTAGCAATGATTGAATTTTATTTACTCTATCTATACATACATATGTAGAGAGTAACACACATTAGCTGCAAGTTTTATGTGTATCTTGTTGACTGGTTGATTTGAGGAATTGCAGTTAGATCTTTCTTGATTTGGGCTAGTTTAATTGTAAAGGATTCAATGAATATGAACGATGAATTGAATATTTACACTATACGACACCGTTACGCTACGTAGAGTGTGCTCAGCCAACAAAATAATACGTAGATATACATATCATACTATCTTTACAATAGGTAGAAATATCTACTAGCCGCAGTAGGTAGGTACATACCGCGGATGCCATAAAAATATCTTCTTTTAAAGTGAAAGGGTTGTAAATCAAAGGTAATATTAAAATATATAATATACCTAAAATAAAATATGAAGTAAAATAAAACAAACAAAAATTAATCAAAGAGCCCACCCCGGATCGCTCCCGGCGCAAAGGTTCCCATTACGCTCGCCGCGTTGCCACGTTGAATCGCGATGGCTAACCTTTGCACCAAAAATGATCCAGAGCGGGTGTCTCCCGTCTTCTCATTAATTCTTCGGCCTAACTCCCTGACGAAATCTTTAGCGTCACCACTCCAACTGCCCATGGTCTCTACGGCAACAGGAACAAAATGATGGAGCGTTTCCAAGGCAGTATATTTCTGCTTTTTGCTTCTGCAGGCGTCCTCGGCAGCAGCTGACGGTGAGTGAATGGTACGACTCAGGTGACTGGCGGCAAATATATATTAATATATATTTATTTATTTATTTATTTTTATTTATTTATTTTAAATTCAGTTACATACCATGCTAACAGCTTTTACCAAAACGCACAGTATGTTATAACTTATATAGGTACTTATAATTTACAATACCGAGCTTTATAGAAGCTTGGATCACTATTAAATTTTATACAAAAATGTAACATAGAATTAAATCTAGTATTGAATAAATCAATCTCAGGTATTTGAGCAATCATATCGTTGAGTAGATCTATGGCGTGTACCGTGGATGAATACCTGGCAGTGTCGGTGCGCACGCGCGCCGGCCCCGCGAGCAAGCGGCGCGCGCAGCACGCGCGGGGCTCGCGCGCCCGCGCAGCCACGCTCAGCGACAAGCGAGCGAGCGTACTCGGGTCATCGATAACACCGTTCAGTAACTGGTAATAGTGCATCATCAATGTACAACGTCTCCTAACTTCTAACGTATATATTTTAATATTATGTTTAGGACTTGTAAATATTAGTCAGTTACTTTATGTTATATAAGTTATGAATAAATCCCTATTTGTCATTTGTTGAAAATAAATCAAAGGTTATTATATATTTGATAAAGAGCTCCTTTCGGAAACGAGTAATTTAGTTTGAGCCAAAGCACGATTAAAGCTTATGATAATTATTGATATGGTTAAATAAACTATCGTTGTGAAGCAATAAAAAGGTTTGTCAGTGAATTTTCTTTACGTCTGACATTGACAGTCGAAATTTAAAAAAGCCGCTGAGCGCGTCTGTCTTGTGTTGGTGTTGTGATTGTTCTTTTTCAATATTTCCTACTATATTGAAATTATACTTGTACAGTTATTTCAGCATTTTGTTATGTAAATGATATATTCGCTACTTTTGGGTTCGACATTACTGTAATATACGGGATTGTAAATAAAAACATAACCTATACATCACTATGGCAGACGATGACTTCAACAAGTTATTACAACAAGCTGAGCAGCTTACCAGTGAGATCGAAGGCAATGAGGACCTGCCGAGAGTTGAGCGCTCCCTGGGACAGGTGCTGGAAGCTTCCCAGGAGCTGCATTCCAGGGTAATACAATCCGGAGCCAACGACATACAAGCGTGAGTTTTAGAGAAAATATCTAATTAATAAGCATTTTTTCACTTAACGATTGCCTTTAAAATGTGTAGTTTTTGATGAACATGAACATAGGTACCGCACCCAGCCAGGACAAGCCTGCTCCGGTCAAACCGGCATACCGGGGGGCACGAGGTTGTGGAGCGTGGTTTTGTGCTAACGCTCCGGGATGGTAGTCGACCGGCTATGCAGCCAGACGCCGATTTGGAGAAGGTTGTTATTAGGGATAGGGATAAGCGTTAGTAAAAAATGGTATTCGTTGATTATTGAGTAGACCCATCTTGGGGTTTGTTAGTGTTTGGCTTTGCAAGCACTATCTTAATACGTTCGCTGTGTAATGTTGGTCCTATTGTGTGTAATCATAACCACGTCGGGTGTAGTAGGTGGATATTAAATGTGGGTCGAATAGATCCTATGTCGCTAAGGGATTGTTCTTGTGTCATCTGACGGCCTTTCCTGGGGTATGGTTGGTGCCTGCCTGTTGGTATGTCTTTCTGTTTCCTCATCAGATTCGCTGTCGGTTTCTGCCATCTTATAGATCTCCCTGGCAGCTCTTATAAAGTCTCCTTTGTTTTTCGCCATGTCCTGCCAGTCAGATGTTTTCCTGGGGTCCATATCATGAGATAAAGAATCCTTCCACGTATAGTTAGGTCTACCAACTTTAAGATCTTCCGTTGTTTCGATCTCTTGCAAACGGCGCCGGCACTCTTTAAGTGTATTTCTAGCCTCTATATCTTGAGGGTGATGCTTATAATGGAACTTCGCCTTCTGTAGGTTTGTAATTGCCTCTTCTCTAGCCTTAGAGTACCTTCTTTCATGTTTGATAGTCTTATTGGCCGCCATCTTCATGACGTTTGTTATCACTTCCTACGATAGCGGGTCTTTTCGGTTTTCGCCGTTCCTGCTCTTTTTGGTTTCCTCTAATAAAGTTTCTTGGTTTTTTTTTTTTCGAGTGGTGTTACTTTGAAGCATCTCGTAGTTTAGGGTTTTGTAGTCAAACTCGTTCGCAACGTTGGCCCTGGTTAGTCTTATTGGAGGTCTCGTAGAGTCCCTATTGGAGTTTCACGTGAGGGCAGGGCGACCTAACTTTGAACAAAAACGCGCCACGCTATCAAAATACGTTCGCAGCGCAGCGTACGTTCGTAACCTACGCGCAAGCCAAATTGATATTTAACGTTTCGATTTACGGTTCATATTTCACTGCATACAGTTCGAGTCTCTCAAAGTTATCATGGTTGCCATTAGGAATGTAGATTTAGTACAATAATAAAATTGTATTATTTTAGTGTTTATACTTAATCATCAGTGAATTATATTTCCATAAATTAATACTTTATCAGTAATTATTTTTTATGTGTCATTATAACAAAGTATGTATTAACATTTTTTTTTTCTAAAATGTTTACTAAATTAATCCTGTTTTTCTCGAATTCAACTATAAATTGCTTATTTAAGTAGCTAGATATACCTATTGATACAATAAAAACAAATTTTTCATACTTTGGGGAGTGTTGTGCCGTTTGACCCACGACTGTCGATCGTACTTTACTGTGCCCTCCGCTCGCTGCGTGTTCGGAACAGGGAGATAGGTTTCTGTTGTATTATTTATTCTGTGGTGAGGGGCTTCAGGTTTCCCCATATGATTCTATGGTCAGATAGGATTGTTTTTTCACCTTTGATGTAATTAAAAATCTGGTTGTTTTTGGCATCTGTCATTATATGGTATATTTGCGATGTTTTGTTTCCCAACGTCCAAGTCAGTTTACAGCTGCGCCGGCCGAATGATGTGTCCAATCGGAGATTTTCCCGTTTCGTTACTTGTTTGGTGTGGGAGATTTTTGCCTCTTTGATTTTTATCGCGAAGTTCATGTGTATCTGTGAGTACTATGTGGGCGTTGAAGTCACCTAGTATGATTGTTATTGAGTTTCTTGGTTTGTTCTTGGTCAGTTGTAGTAGCCGAGTCGCGTCGTTTGCTGCTGGTGACGTTGAATTGGACCTGTTCGTTGTAGTAATGAATAGAGAGGCTCCACTGCTTGTATCTATTGAAGCAACCATATTGTTTGTGTTTGCTTTAGTCCAGTTCAGCCTTAGGCCGCTGCTTTTTCTTATGAGAATAGCTTGGCCTCTTCTGTTGTTGTTTCCGCTTAGGTGCCACGTATAGTGACTAGATTCGTAGGTCCCGGATTTTAAGTGAGTTTCCTGTAGGCAGGCAATATGGATAGATTTTCCGTCTAGAAACTCGTCAATCTCTCGTTTTTTAGTCAACGTTGCGGCGCCTCTAACATTCCATGTGGCAATGTTTATGTTTTTATTTACTACCTGTTTTTGTTGTTTGGTGTGGCCTGGGGCGGGCAAGTCTGTATCCGGACTCATCTGGTATTCTCCTCTGGGGTGCTGGTTCCAAGACTAAGGTCATTTTGCGTGGTGCTTGTACTTATTACTCCTAGGTGATTTTCAAAGCAATCAAAGTGGTTCCCCGTAATTATTAGACCTATGCTACCTGCGGTGTCGTTTGGTGCCTTAGGAGAGAAACATACTGTTTCTTGTAGCGGGGTTTTTTGAGAGATTTTGACGTTAATACTATAATATTCCGCTGCCGCTATAAGTATGTCTGTGCCGCCCCATATGCCATCTTGGTATTGTGATAGAATGTAGTTCCTGATTTGTTCGCTTTGTGCTGAACTATCTAGATTACTTCTGATCGCTAGGTACATTTGTGGATCGTTTTGGTTTTCCTCAACGTGGCGTGCGAGGTCTCGTCGAATGTGTTGGTGGTCAAAGGTTAGGCCGTTAAATACAAGTCGTTAATTTGGTAGGCTATAAGCGCGATACAAGCAGTTGCCGTCTCCTGGTATTTTTACGATAGGGTCCCTATTTCCATATCGGCTTTGTGCCTTACCGTGGCGGTATCGCAGAGGACGGGTTGTCGTGGCTAGCTCGTGATATCTTTCAGGTATGCGCGTGCTTGAGGCTGTGAAGGAAGCTTATATACTATGTATTACTTATTAGTTAACTGGTATATCATGCACTATACTAGTTCCCTTTTATCTTTAACGGAAAAGGGGAGTAAGTAGCACTCGAGTGAGTACTTGGGTCTCGTCTAACAACTCTAAATACTTGCACTTAATACCTGCTGTTTATTTGGAATAAGTCTATTAATTACGCTTTATGTACTAGTGTGTTATGTGTATAAAACAAACGTCTGGGCTTTATTGTACGTAGAAAAAATGACTACAATTAGAAGCAAATTTTGAGCTATGTTTAACAAAGGATGACCCACCCGACAATAGAGGCTCCCAGCTGTGGCGGGAATTAGCAGATGATTTTAAGAAGGGTTTTTTTGGTTGTATTGTTAATGGTCTGATTTATTGCTTAGTTTTACGACTCGGTATTTGTTTTGGGAATGGATAGCGTAATATTTCACGCGCCTTTTTAAAATCTTAAGTTATTGTCCAAACGGGTCTGCAGATGTGTGTAGTTTTTACTCGTATTTAGGCTTTTGTGTTTGCCTTGGGAAAGTAGATTGTCTGTGTTTTCGCATACGTTACGAGTAATTACGTCCGTGGTATGATATCGCGTAATCTAGTATACCCTTGTAAATTTAGCAGGTTTTTACTGCAGTTTGTGTAAATATGTATTTTGAAATCGGATAAGCTAGTTACGCGTAGGTTTGATCTATAAGTAACCGATGTGACCGTACGGTGTTGGTTGCTGGTATGGGCTGCTTGAAAACAGACTTGTCCCTCGTGGCAGACGTCTAGACAATATCCTAGGATATTGAGGAAGGAGAGACCGAAGAAAAGGGGTTTAGACCACGTGTGGCTAATATGGAACAAGCTCACCGAGTTTTCCTTTTGTTGGAGTGGGTTTCCCCGCGCTGGGCGCTGGTACCGGTGGCCTCTGCTGACGGGTCACGTACACTGGTTGTCACTCACTGATACATGTAAAGATTATAAACACGCGTTGCACGGCACTTGATTATAGTCACTTTTCGCGGGGCCAGTGAATTGATTTGCTCGCAGCCATTGCGCTAGCCGCTGGCAGATGTTGTGCCTATTGTTTACTGGATCAATTGTATTGACGAGGCTCTATTGACCGTTCCCGAAAGCGACCGCTCGTCACGGCGTCCAAGACGAGACTCGCCTTTAAAATGTGTAGTTTTTGATTGTATAAAATCCTGGTTTGTTGCAGACATCTTCTATTTGGCTCGAAAGGTATAGATCTCCAGCAAATATCTCAGAAACTTGAGACACTAAGTTCCAAACGAACATTTGAACCTCTGCAACCAATAGCTGATTCTGATATTGAAAGTTTTTTGAAGAATGAAAGGGAAAATGCTATACTATCCCTCATTGATGAGGTCAACAAAAATGTGAGTAATTTTTTGTTAATACTTCCTTCCTTAATCCTATGTTTTACTTCTGTTATCTCTCTAAAAATTTGAAAAGTAGTAAATATAACAATAATTTAACCAAATTAAAAAGTAACCAGTTCTTAGTAAACTGAATAAGTTGTTATTAAATATTGTAACATACCAATTTTATATTCCAGTCCCTTCAAACCACAGAAGACCAGAAATGGGAGCACATGGTGTCAGAATGGAACAGAGAGAAGATCAAACTGATGAACGCCATGATTGGTCCATCTCAGAACTGGCTAGATCTCAAGAGAACTCCCGAGCCACCCAGCATAGCTGAGACTCCCAAGAAGTTTGGTCACTCCATGCTTGATAATATAGAGGCAGCTTATTCAAGACAAGTTCAGTTGTATAACAAGCTGGTGTTCCAAGGATCAAAGTCAAGGACATCATTGCAACAGAAGTTTGTACAGGTTGCCGAGGAAATTAATGATACTGTAAGTTTGTTTCAATATAAATTATGTGTATTTACCATATTAGTAAATCCCAATGAGAAATAGCTTGTATTTTGTACCTTCCACACTTTTGTCCGTTTGCTATTTCTACTTTAGTTAAAACTCAAAAATCATCCCTAACACATCCTAATATTTGTTTTTTTTTTATTAAGTACCATTAAGTTATTTGCTTATTGTAGCTGTTATTCCTAGTCACAACAAATTATTGAAGAAAAAGTCTTTGTTTAATTTAATTCACACATCTAATTCTAATTTAATTCACTCTTAATTTTTTTTTACTTGGGATAGGGTTGTGTTTGACTACAGCCTGCCTGATGTTAAGCATTGCAGCAGCCTAGGGTGTAACACATCACCTATAAGAAATGTACTTACTAACTTTAGATTTGGAGATGGATTGTAGTAATTAACCTATTATTTATTTATTGCACACATGAATTTTCCCAAAAAAATTATGTTAATTATTGCAGAAAGTGAGAGAGATGTGGGAGATAATAAAGACAATGACCAACATCCCGGCCCTGGTGAGAGATGAGGACCCCCTGAAGGCGCGAGGCAACCCGGCCATACAGCAGTGCCTCGTTGCACAGGGGAAGTCTTACTTGGAGAAGAGGTAATATTTTAGTTTCACCTAACAAGCTATCATTTTAATTCTGTCACTGCTTGAGGTACTGTACCACCTAATCTAAGATGATCATACTTGCATTGAAGATACAAGATATTATAAACTAGAATATTATATCACATTTTGACCTGTAAATTGACATTTATTAATAAATTATTTGTAATTTTATTTGACTCTTGATTAGTTTGAATTATAAATCATCACATTCTTAGTTTTTAAGTCGTTGCAAGAGTTTCTATGAAAATTTGGTCCGGTATTATATCAAGAAATATGGCTACCATGTTGGTAAGGCATTTGAACTACCTTTTGACTTGTTCCAGAAATAAGTGCTGTTTTGTTGTGTAGTAGGTAACTATGTTTATATTTGTCAATACAACACACAAAGTTTATCTTTTTTGTTAAATGAAATGGCACAACTGGCTCGTAATTTTCAAAGTCACAATGCTCCTAGTCTAACTAAGAGTTAGTTAGATCTAATTAAGAGTTAGTTAGACTAGTTAATTACTTTTCTGGTTAATTGTACATTCTTTTCAGATACAAGCAGTACATGAGCGACGTGGTGCGCGCCAACCCGGCGGCGGCGATGCGCGGCGGAGAGCCCGGGACCTACCCGCTCGTCAGGGGCTTCGTGGGGCTGCGCCTGCAGGGGGCTAGTGCACAGGTACTGTTTTTTTTTACTTGAACGGGTTTGCACTTGGCCATAGTTTTCCTGATAGCAAGCAAAGGCTGTAGCCTAATATGGAGCGTGCTTACCCGATAAGAACCGATTCACTCTCGCTTTGATTCAAGATCGCTGGATTATAGTTCGTGGGGAACAGGGAGTCAGGCAGGACATCAGGGTTAGGGTGTACATTACTTTGTAGTACGGCAGTCGTAAAGCCATGTCAGAGGCCCTTGGGGCGGTTTGATAAACTCTCGACACAGTTGGCCACTCTCATTCAATAAGAAGAAGAAGTACATTATTTTTAGTAATGATATGAATCAAATATGTGCAGCTTGACCAACCAAGTTGAAGAAACCAAGTTCTTGATTAAAAAAAAAATGTGATACATGCTAGATGTTGGTGACGTACGAATGTTTTAATGTTTATCATGATACCTTTTTTATGATACTTACACCTTTTTTCACGATATATGTACCTAGTACTAAAAAAATACTTAAAGATACTGCAATCATAGTGCATACAGCCAGTTTTATATAGTAAGCCAACATCTTCTATTTCTATGTTTTAATTAGATTTGGATTGGGTTCTGGTAAATAACTTAGTATTTGATACTATCTTATAGGGTTTGGCTGATGGCGTGATAGACGACCGCCCGCTGTGGCCCATGGTCTACTACTGTCTGAGAAGTGGAGACGCCAACGCCGCCATGCACTGTTTGAGGAAAGCTGGGTATGTATGAACTACATGCAATTTTTTTTATACAGTACATAGTACAGACAGTACGACGTAAAGTCACCAGTCCCTTAGTCGTCGTTATAAACGGATTCTACTGTACATATTTAGATATTAATTTTTCGTAGTTAAAAAAGTTTGATATGATCAGTTCAGTTCAGGAATCAGTAGCCCTATCAATAGAAATGTTCAACACAAGACTAGGGACTCTCAAGACGAAACTTGATACATGTTATGTTTTGTGTTAAGTAATTTTTATAAAGTTCAATCTATTTTTTTTCAGTCGTGACCATGAGGAGTTCATAGCGGCCTTAGAAGAGTTTATCAGAAGCCCTGAGAAGCCTCTACCAGACAAACTGCAGACTGCCATCAACTTCCAGTACAGGATACAAGTGCGGAACTCAACTGATCCCTACAAGAGAGCTGTAAGTATAAAACAAGTTTGTTTTTTTTTTTAATTTAGGCTTGGCGCTTTCTAAGATTATAGTTTTAGGTCACTAGGTTATAGGTCACGAATGAATCTATGAATTGATAATTGCATATTAACCCTAGAAAGATAACCATACCACAAAGTGCGGCAAAGATAACCATACGCTTCAGGAGCGCACGTTTTTGTAATGCGTCTATTTAAGTTAATAATATATATATATTTTTACATATTTAAAAATGTGAAAGGTCGTAAATTCCTTCAAAAATAAAAATCATTTATATTAGGATATTATATATTTAAGTATTATTTATCTTAGAATTACTAAACCTTTATAAAAAAGTAATAAAAACAATCAGTCTTCTGTTTATAGGAACAAAAACTAAAAAAATAAAAAATAAACATATTTTTTTCTCTTATGCTAATCGACTAAAATGTAATCAGTCTAAAAAAAATATAAAACTCGGATAAAAATAAATTGAGTTTACATGCAAAACAACAAAAGATAACCATACGCCTCGCGAGCGCAAAAAAACTAATAACTTCAAAAATATGGTACTTACCGCATGAAAACCGTCGTCCCGCGGTGGGTCTGGCCAACGACTGAGTTGGCTGAGAAGGACAAGTTAATACGCGCGCTGAATAAAAAGAGACAGCAATATGTTTACCACACGGGCGCCTCTGGGGCGTAAGTTATCTTTCTAGGGTTAATATTAAATTTAATTAATCTATTTGGAATAAATCAACAAGAAGGTATAAAAACAAGTCATTTGAACTAACTTCAAAAGCAGATGTAGATGCTCTCATGAAGTTTAAATCTTCGATTTACGTTTATATAGTGATTTGTTTGTGTAGTAGTTCTACATGCCACTATAACCTGCTCCGAAAATAACGCTGCATCGACACTGAGCGCTTTTAAGATTTCAATCACAAAAATAATATATCTGCCTGCCACTGGCTTGTTCAAACTTCTGGCTTAGACTTCAATGGCAACAATTAGTCTTATTATCAATTAGTAATTAATCTATAGGTCGAAAGTCTGAATATTGAAGGTTTTTTTTTGAGATTCCTTGAATTGAATGCAGAACATGTTCCAACAATTCCTAAAATTTTTGTCTGTTTATCTATTTCTCTGTGTATGTTTATGTATCTGTTTGTCTATTTATTTAAACGCTCATCATGCAAGAACAGCTGAACGGATCATCTTATTTTTTGGTATGTAGGGGGTATGAGGTCTTAGAAGTGTCATAGGCTACTTTTTATCCTGAAATAAAGCGAGCGGCGCCGCGGGAGTCCACTAGTTTATTTATATTTATCCAGTAAAATATATCTCCTTCCTCCGCAGGTGTACTGCGTGGTAGGTTGCTGCGAGCAGAGTGACGAGCACTACGAGGTGGCTCGCTCCGCCGACGACTACCTGTGGCTCAAGCTGTCCTACATAAAGACCCGGCCGGCCAACGAGGCGGAGACATTCTCCTACTCTGACCTGCAGAAACTTATCTTGGAGGAGTATGGTACGTTCATGACAATTACATACAAGAAACAACGTAAATATGTGATATATGTATGTACATGGAAATCATATCCCAATCAGAACTTAGAACTTATTCATTTGCATTTATCTTGCTCGGACTTTAGTTAATCATCCAACTACAGATAAAATAACTATGCTACAATTAATACAGGCACAATCACGCTACAATTAATATAGTCTCATTTGCTACAATAAATCATAAATCATAATGTTTATTAACCTTACGACATCGCGCCGTACAGGGCAAGTCAAATTACATAGGTAATCACTTCTTAACAGTAATGTCTCTTTTATAATACTTATTGCTATACACTTATTATAATCAGTGAGCCTAAATAAAATAAAATATTTAATTTAAAAAACAAAATAATCAATTTATAGACTACAATATTTGCTTTAAACAAAACACAAGGGAATATTTATTGAAAAAATGAAGTTTCTGTAATTGAGCTTTTCATAAATTCATTGAGTGCGTAAAACGGGTTAACTTCAAAGAATTGTTTCAACTTTCTTTTGTATACCAATACTAAATAAGTAAATAATTAAATTAGATGTTGGTTTTACCGTACCTTTGTATGAATGTTATATAGCATAACCACTATACATGGAGAATTTAATTGGTAATCTGTGCCTGTTTTTGTTGTTCTCGTGTAAATGTACTGGAGCGCGACAGCATTAGATTTACTTGACATATGTAGATAGCCATATGCAAGTGAACGTCCGAAATTGTACGTAATACATATAAAGGAAGAAGAAGGTCGAGGAGGTCATATATAGACCAAGTAAAAGAAAAGGCGGGCGTCGTGTATTGTCGTATAAGGAGGTCAAGGAATTGGCAGAAGATCGGGAAGGTTCGCGTCTCCACAGACAAGGGCCTCGCCCTTAAATTTGTGATGATATGTTAACTTAACGGTTTTCATTCACGTGTAATTCGCGTATGTTGTTTACGCGTTTCGGATGTAATGACATTAATCTTCTGAACGTATGTTATGGGACCGCGGCAGCACGCAGACCGTTAAGTTAACATATTGATAAAATGTCTCACGAAAGTTTTAATATTAAAATTTGTTGATGATGACCAAAGTGATACCTATATAATGTCCGCAGGAGAGACCCACTACCACGCGTACGACAAGCCCGTGGTGTACTTCCAGATGCTGACACTGACGGGGCAGTTCGAACCTGCCATCGAGTTCCTGTCCAGAATACCCAGGTACAAAACTATGACATTTTCTTCCTACATCTATTTATATAAAACTCAAAGGACTGACTGATTGACTGACTGACTGATATAGTGATCTATCAACGCACAGCCCAAACTATTGTACGAATCGGGCTGAAATTTGGCATGCAGGTAGATGTTATGACGTAATCCGCTAAGAAAGGATTTTTGGAAATGCCACTTTTAAAGGGGTGAAATAGGGAAAGCAGGTTTTACTTCTTAATGCGAGCGAAGCCGCGAGCACCCACTAGTTTAACCATATTACTTAGGATGGTTTTTAGGCTTCCGTACCCAAAGGGTAAAACGGGACCCTATTACTAAGCCTCCGTTGTCTGTCTGTCTGTCTCCAGGCTGTATCTCATAAACCGTGATAGCTAGAAAGCTTGAATTTTTTATTTCCATGTAGGCTCACACTTGATAAAAATATGTTTACTGCTTAGTCACTTCATACACGTGTGTTTCAGATATCAAGTGCACGGAGTTCACATGGCGCTAGCTCTGCACGACGTTTACATGCTGGGGACTCCACGGAATGTTCAAGCACCGTTGTGTAAGTTTAAGTGCCTTACCTAAATATCTATTCATTAAAATACTAATATAAAAAAAATGATAAGACACTGAAATCAGGAGTAGTTTATTATGCAACTAGTGAATAAAGGACGGATTTAAAGCGAGGGCCGTAGATGAGTCACGAGCAAGTGAAGGATTCTAATGATTGAATCACGAGCGCAGCGAGTGATTCATTTGTTAGAATCCTGAACGACGCGAGTGATTCATGGCCCTCGATATAAATTCGTATTTTATTCAGGAGTTGCATACTATACTTTATACCATGACTACGAGAAAAGACATAATTTAAGCGAAAATAGAAACTTAATCAAGAAATAAGAATTGTTACCTTAATTGAAATGGACATTTAAATTAGAGCAATGACTGAAGTTAAGCGTATTTTTCTTATTATTATCATTTGGGTGGTCAACTTGTGAAACAATATTTTTTTTAATCTAATGCCAAACTCCTTGTCGCAAATATCGACCAATGAAATTTCGAGAATTTATTTGCACCAAAGAGTTTTAAATATCGAATCTTAGCGCAAGGAGTTTGTTTTTAATAGAGACCGGATATATTTTTGTGTTCCAAATTCAAACACCAAAATAGTGAATAAAAACAAAACAGTGAATAAAAATCCTTTTTATTCACTGTTTTGCGTGAATAAAATAAGCTTTTCAGAGTAGGTATGATACAATAGTAGTTTATGCAACTGTCATATAATGAAGGGTATTAAAACACGAGTGTGAGTTTATGAAACGAGCGCAGCGAGTTTCATAATAGTAACGAGTGTTTTAATACCCGTGTTATATGCAGTTGCATACACTACTTTATCTTTACTAATGCAATTAATCAAACAACAAGAGTAAAAGCTGACAATAGTTAATTTTTCATATAATTTCTAGATTTTTCTGGCAAAAGATTGTGAGTTACTTTTGTTGCCAATTTTATAATATCCGGAGGCGTACAAATATCATCGTCGCTATCCATTTTTAACTTTTAATTTGTATTTAAAAAACAAAACACATTGCGAAACATTAAATTCACGCGTACGTGTATTGTCACAGTGATTTTGCCGCCATTAAAATCTAACCAACGAGAGCGCAGCGCGACCAACCTGATTGGCCTTGCAATCAGGTTGGTCACGCTTTTTCGATGTTATAATGAGCTATTACGATATCGATGTGGATATTATAACATCATGTGAAATAGCTTAAATTGAGTGTTTTGTTGTCTGTGCTATGACAGTAGTAATTATAAGTCAAGTATTGAAACATAAGTAGAATGTTACAACATTAGTGTAGATAAAAAATATTATGGATACAGTTTATTATATCATACAATAACTTGCACCAATCACGACAATGTACTTCTTATTTTCTGTAGGGCTTGCTAAGAACCCAACATCAAACTAACTCGATGATGCATATCTCTTTAAAAAATAAAACAATATGGAAAGTTTGATTAAACACCCATTGTTACATCAATTTTAATATAATTATAATATTTCGCCAATCTACCTATAACTGCTACATCAAAACATGTCAAAATAATATATTTATTCCTCTCCATCAAATGGTTGCCCGGAAGAGATTGCTTTAAGCAATAAGGCCGTCACTTGTGGCTCTAGAGTAGGTTCTGTATGTAATTTTTATAATTTTTATGTTATATGTGTGTGACAATAAGTATTATCTATCTAAATATATAAACCTCAAAGGTGACTGACTGACTGACTGACTGATATCTATCATGATGACTAATCTATCAACGCACAGCCCAAACCACAGGACGGATTGGGCTGAAATTTAGCATGCAGGTAGATGTTATGACGTAGGCATCCGCTAAGAATTTTTGAAAACGCCGCTCTTAAAGAGGTGAAATAGGGGATGCAAGTTTTACTTTTTAATGAGAGCGAAGCCGCGAGCATCCACTAGTCTAATATATTTCCTGTCTTTTCCCCAGTATCCGTGGACACGGACGACCCGGCTCCGCTGCGCCGCCTGAACCTGGCGCGCCTGCTGCTGCTGTACGTGAGGAAGTTCGAGCTCACAGACCCCTCCGACGCTCTGCACTATTACTTCTTCTTGAGGTAGGTATGGTTTATGTTTAGCGTCCTTTGCGATTAAGAAACCAAACTACCAAATAGGTAGCCATTTGGTAGTATTGGTTTCTACTCCCAGCTGCAAAGGTGACTTTGGTATTATAAAAAAATACTGAAAATCCGAACAAATGAAGAAATCCACTTGTTCTTCAACTGTGTCAATAACTTCCTGATCTATGTGCAGTCATCACTTGTTTGCTGCCAAAATTGGATATACAGGATTTACTTGTAACTTGCTAAACTATTGCTTATCCTGTACTATATTTATGTTTGTACTTATTTAATTTATGATTGTCCTTGGTTCGTATTACCTCATTACTGACGTCACTTCCCCACAGAATTAACTCGTTAGAAGAGTTTCTCCTGGAAATACTGTGACTGAAAGACGACGAAGTCTTTCAATCATAGTATTTTAGTATTGCATGTGTTATCTTAGTGTTATCTTGTTATCAAGTGTTTGCTTAGTTTGGTGTTAGATGGCGCTGTGTGAAATATCCCACATTTTATGATACTTACACATATCATCATACTTAAAACTAGACTTTGTAGTTAACTTCTAAATTTTACTAAAGCTAAATATTATAAATTCAATTTGACGAGATATTGTAGTTTGTGTAGCTTATTATATGATGTTAGTACTTATCTATGCTAATATTATAAAGCTGAAGAGTTTGTTTGTTTGTTTGAACGCGCTACTCTCAGGAACTACTGGTGCGAATTGAAAAAATCTTTTTGTGTTGGATAGACCAGTTATCAAGTTATCAAGAAGGCTTTAGGCTATATAACATCACGCTGCAACTAATAGGAGCGAAGAAACAATGGAAAATGTGGAAAAAAACGGGGAAAATTATTATCTTTGAGGGCTTCCGTTGCATGCGCTGCGAAAACGGTTCACAATTTAAAGAATTAATGCCCAAAATTATAAATGTTACAACTTTACAGTATCAATAAAGATTTTTTATCTTTTATCTTTATCATACTTGTAGAAACCTGCTGGACCCGAGCGGCAAGAACCTGTTCATGTGCTGCTGCACGGACCTGGCGCTGGAGAGCCGCGACTACGAGCTGCTGTTCGGGCGCGTGGAGCCCGCCTCCGGCCTGCGCAGCGCCGCGCTGCTCGACCAGTTCAACAACCCGCACATCGACACTACGGTGACTAAACTTAATCAAAATACTTACCAACTGTATGCCAGTGCTTGAGCAAGTAGCTCCCCCTGGCCCATGAAGTTCCGGCTAACTTTTACAATACTCTGACATTGACAAATCTGGAAATAAGATTAACAGTAATTTCTATGTTTTTTGTATGGTTTTTTATATGTGGTGTTTTAATACAGTATTTATCTATCAAATGCACTATCATGTTCGTTTTGTATTATTCAAAGGCATCGTGCCCTTGGAACACTTAATATAGCATTCTGAATGATAGCTTATGTGGTAAATCGACAGATGAGAAAACGATGTACTTCACACTCATCATCATCATCACAAATTTAAGGGCAAGGCCCTTGTCTGTGGAGCATGCGCCATCCTTCCCGATCTTCTGCCAATTCCTTGACCTCCTCATACGACATGACACCCGCCTTTTCTTTTACTTGGTCCATGTATGACCTTCTCGGCCTTCCTCTTCCTCTTCGGGCTTCCAATTTTCCTTCCATGATGTTTTTCATAAATTCGTCATACGCCACCTTATACGACTATAAGGTGGCCAACCATCTTCCCTCTTCTATTTTCAATAGTCGCCATTATTGTACGGTGATCTTGGACAATGCTCAGCACTTCTTCATTGGTCAATTGTTCTTCACACTATCACACCAATATTATAACTAAGAGTGTGTGTGTGTGTGTATGCTTGTTTCTTCTTCTCGCGGGTAATACGCGGGGCGCCGCTAGTACTTGCATAATGCTTTTACATTTACGAATATGCTTGACAAAGAAAATACATCGATTATTGCAATACGTCATTATATTATATGTATTTGTGTTCCAGGTGATAGCGCTTAATGTTGCAGAACAGCTGGTTAACAAAGGACTCTTTGAAGATGCCATCACTATGTATGACGTCGCTGGGGTAAGGAAACTTGAATAAGCACTTATATTATCAAAACTATATAATAATAGGTTGCTTAATAATGTAGGTTACAAAGATGACAGGTACATATTTGTGCAATTTGACGTTCCATATCGCTTGATTATAGTGCGTGGCAAATGTTATATAATAAATAAATAATCCAATTCCCAGCACCTAGAGAAAGTTCTGGAGCTTTTCTGCGTGCTGCTCGCGCAAGTGGTGAACAGCGGCGGCGGCGCCAGCGAGCTGCGCGGGCGCCTCTCCTCGCTCGCGGACCACGTGTCCAAGCGGCTGCGCGCCGCCGACGGGGCTGCGCTGCCGGCCGCGCTCGTGGAGGCCTACACCAAGCTGTGCAAGCTGATGACCTTCTTCGACCAGTTCCATGCAGACAACTACGAGGGCGCGCTTGAGGTTTTTTTTTTTTACACGAAATAGGCTTACGTTTGATTATAGCCTGCCTGATGTTAAGCACCGCTATAGTCTAAGAGTAGCACGCTTGCCTAGAAGAAACCTATTTACTCTAGATTTGAAGACCCCTGGGTTATAATTATCTGGGAACAGGGCTCCAGGTAGAGAGTTCCATAGTCTCGCCGTCCTTACTACGAAGGTAGAAGCAAAGCGCTTCGTGCGAGTCGTTGGAACTTCCACCCTGAACCGGTGACACCCTGCTGACTTCCTGCTTGTTCGACGGTGGAATGGAGACGGAGGAATTATGTTGTATGTTGAGGTGGGGCTTAAACACTAGATTAGTCACATTTATACAGTAAAACTGGTGTCCAGGGCTTCGTGGCATATAACTTTTAGGCTGTTTAAAACTACTGAACACAGTTTTAAGTCTCACTGAAGAATAATTATGTGATTGCTATTGTTGATGGGAGTCACAGAAACATCCAGTCTGCTGCTTTTATTCATTACTAATGGGTGCTCGCATTAAGAAGTAAAACTTGCATCTTCTATTTCACCCCTTTAAAAGTGGCAAATCCAAAAATCCTTTCTTAGAGGATGCCTACGTCATAATATCTACCTTCATTCCAAATCTCCGCCCAATCCGTCCAGTAGTTTGGGCTGTGTGTTATCACTATGTCAGTCAGTCGGTTATCTTTGATAAGATAAAGATTATTATTGTTATAAAATGAATACATAAAAATACCTATGTACAATATGTATCATGTTATAAAATCTATATATATATATATGCTACAGTTAAAACGTTCGTAAAATTCTACACATATATTTACGATTCGTTTTGCAGTACCTACATAAGTTTTTGTCCATAAGTATATATTTTATTCTGTATATCAGTATTTTATATGTATTAGTGTAGCCCTAGCTCTTATGTAATATCTTTTTATTAATTTTATTTCATTTCTTCCACTACCAGTGTTCCTCTTTGTATACGTCCTTTGTTTGTTTGCCTGCCTTCGTGTACGTGCGTGACGTCACAGCCAGCCCCAACGGAAGACCAGCGCTGGTTGCTTCCATACAACCAGCATTATGCTGAGTTGGGGCTGTGTTGTGGCAGATTTTATGTTTGTTTTTTATGTTTTTACTCCTGTGTGTTTTTAAAATCTGTCACAATAAATGTTTTCTTTCTTTCAAAACCCGTTTTTCGTTAGAACTCGTTTTCCCTAGTTAAAACTAGTTTTTACTAAATGCCTTTGTTAAAACTAGAAATACCTAGTCAAAACTAGAATTGACCACTGATATATTTGATTTTCAGTTAAAACTAGTTGTCACTCCGAGCTTTAGTTAAAACTAGCGCTAGAGAAACTAATTTGGGATTGAAAATAAGATATAGTTTTTAAAATATTTATTAAAAAGATCTAGGACATAGAGTCATGTACTTAGTAAAGTCACTTGTCTGTGACAGGAGGTAAGATTAGGTTCGTTAGGTTGCTTTCTACCACGCACATGCGACGACGAGCGAAGGTAGGAGGAGCCAAGCGGTCGTCACAGTTTTAACCGAGTCGCTTCGGAAAAACGCGTTTTGTCTAGTAAGAACTAGTTTTAACTAATATTCAATTTTGTGCATTAGTTAATTCTAGTTTTAACAAAGGCATTTAGTAAAAACTAGTTTTAACTAGGGAAAACGCGTTCTATCTGAAAACTTGTTTTAACTGTAACATATATATATATATATATATATATATATATATACAAATACAAATACAAAAATATTTATTGACATAATAAATCAGGTAACAATAAATTTGGTGAAACTTCTGGCCTTGTGCTAGTCGTGAGACTGTGTTACAAGGCCAGTGTCTTCTCCCAATTGTGAGGCTTATATAATATTACGTCTTGTATAGGGTAGGTACTAAATATTACGATTAGAATGTAAATAATTAAAGGTACGTTACAATATAGTTAACTTATTTTGCTAACTACCCTAATTTAGGAAAAAATAAAAATGTTCACAAACAAGATGTTGCTGACAAAAGCACACACACACACACACGCACGCCCGCGGGCCGCGGCTCAGTACGCTGGTTACACTGTCTGTTGAATGAGTTGAAGCGAGACAGGTATATACATGAGATAGCCGGCCGGCGTGCGCGTGAATGTGTTAGATTATAAAATACGTAGACATATAACGTTACATGACGACTAATTGTCGACCCAGTTACTGATACATATTAGTTTTGCAAAGTTATACCTACTTATATAAAATCTTGAAAGTTGATTTGTTTTACAGATGTTACATAATGGAAAAATATTATATATATATATATTACTTCGATTTTTTATTAAAATGTGTACAGTATATTTGCAAAATAACCTGGCGTTTCCGCAGACGCTGCGCTCGTGCGAGGTGGTCCCGCTGAGCGCGCGCGAGCTGGAGGCGCGCGTGAGTGGCGCGCGGGCGGCGCGCGGCGAGCTGCTGCGCGCGCTGCCCGCCGTGCTGCGCGCGCTCTGCACCATCCTGCTGGCGCAGCGGCAGAAGCTGCGCGCCGCGCCGCACCAGCCGCACCTGCCCACGCAGACCAACAAGGTACACCTACAAACAAGAACTTTATGTTATAATAGCTGTGCCTGCGACTTCGTCCGCGTGGAATAGTTATTTTGGGCAACACATTTATTTTCGCAAAAAACCTCTTCAGATTTATAAATTTTGATACCCACGACTTGAACCGTTTTCGCAGTGCACGCAACGGAAGCCCTCAAAGATTAATAATTTTCCCCGTTTTTTCCAGATTTTCCATTATTTCTTCGCTCCTATTAGTTGCAGCGTGATGTTATACAGCCTAAAGCCTTCATCGATAAATGGTCTATTCAACACAAAGATTTTTTTAATTCGCACCAGTAGTTCCTGAGATTAGCGCGTTCAACAAACTCTACAGTTATTTATAATATTAGTATAGATATATTTTGAAATAGGTACCGAACAATTAGATTACATTTGACTGCTATCTGCCTGATATTAGGATGACGTATCTTTATCACCGTTGTTTTTTATGGACATCTCAAAAACACAAAATATATCAAAATATTTTTACAGGCTTTATGGATTGGAAAATTATTTTGCCAGAGATGAGCTTGGCTCAACCACCAGTCTTTAAAATAGCTGTTTGTTTCTGAAAGTAAACAACTAAAATTCTAGGTATTCTTTTTTTACTATAACCCGCCTGATAGCAACATCTCAGGTCTACAGGACCGGCATAGAATAATACAGTTCACTATCGATTCAAAAAGCGATACATTACCTACATGAAACTACAACAGAGAAACATATGATCTATAAGTAATTATTTTATTTGTTTTCAGCAAGTGGAGTGGCTGAGAGAGCAAGCCGAGGTCCTGAACACGTTTGCCGGCAACATAGCGTACAGAATGCCCGGCGACACATACAGCCAACTCGCGCAGATGCAGATACTCATGCATTGAAACAACTAGATTATGTACTAGATTATGATTTTCAGTAAATAAAGTTACTCTAAAGTGATGTGTATTTCTTTATTTAGTTCCACCTTATTGCCTAGAAAGATTTTTTTTAACTGAAACGGGTATGTACCTACTTAGCCATAGTTGCCTATTGGTAAGCTAAGGATGAACTGAGACGGAGCGTGCTTACCCGATGAGAACCGATTCACTCTAGCTTTGATGATCACTGGGGGATCCCTTTAAAACGCATATTTTTTTTCTATTTTACTTTGTCATAATGAATTTAGCACAATATATATTGTCATAATGTAAGTAACTGTTGCATAATCGTTTTTTGGCATGATGTGTTTTAAGCATAACAATCTATTGTACTATGTTCAATTCGACTATTGATGAGACACATAATGGTCTTAAGGCATTTATTATTTTTCCTAATTTTATTTTACCATAAAAACACATGGCATATTATGTTATATTTGTTTTTTTAATATTACTAATTAACTTTTTTATTTTAATGTTAAATTACTAGCTAGCTTGTAAAAATGTTATTTTTGTTGTATAATTGTCGTTATTCTTGATGATGTTTTCAATACGACTTTGTTTGTCTGTGACAGGAGGTAAGGTTAGGTTTGTTAGGTCGCTTTCTACCACGCACATGCGACGACGAGCGAAGCGAGGAGGAGCCAAGTCCTGTTGTAGTGCAAGTGTGGGAAAGAGAGGGATGATATAAAAAATCCTTGACTCGAAGTCACTTGTCTGTGACAGAAGGTAGATTAGGTTCGTTAGGTTACTTTCTTCCACGCACATGCGACGACGAGCGAAGCGAGGAGGAGCCAAGTCCTGTTGTAGTGCAAGTGTTGGACTCGAAGTCACTTGTCTGTGACAGAAGGTAGATTAGGTTCGTTAGGTTGCTTTCTACCACGCACATGCGACGACGAGCGAAGCGAGGAGGAGCCAAGTCCTGTTGTAGTGCAAGAGTTGGACTCGAAGTCACTTGTCTGTGACAGAAGGTAGATTAGGTTCGTTAGGTTGCTTTCTACCACGCACATGCGACGACGAGCGAAGCGAGGAGGAGCCAAGTCCTGTTGTAGTGCAAGTGTTGGAATCGAAGTCACTTGTCTGTGACAGAAGGTAGATTAGGTTCGTTAGGTTGCTTTCTACCACGCACATGCGACGACGAGCGAAGCGAGGAGGAGCCAAGTCCTGTTTTAGTGCAAGGTTGGACTCGAAGTCACTTGTCTGTGACAGAAGGTAGATTAGGTTCGTTAGGTTGCTCTCTAGTTTCTACCACGCACAGTCTGCTATTTTGTTCTTGCTTTTTAGTTAGGAGCTTAATGTTTATGCCGTTGATCATTATGTTTAGGTATTGTTATGCTTTTCTAATTGTGTGCCTTTAAACATTATGCTAAGTTATGTTTATGCTATAGATGGTTATGCTAGTAAACATTATGCGAAAACATTATGCGTTTAGTTGTTATGGTAAATTATCATTAGTCCTAAAAACGTTATGCCTATGTACCTAAATTAGTACAAAAGTTGTTATGCGACCACATACCTACCTATAGACCCGATACCTGGATCCCTAATATATTAATATCCTGGTAATCCCTAATATATTATATTGAGGTAAAGTAGATAACAATTGCCAAATGGTGATTAATTAAGTAATAATAATTAATAAAGCAATAATATTTAATGAATTATGTATTAATAATGGTTATTTAAATAAAATGGTGAAACGAAAACAGGCTCACGATGATGATGATGATGATTTGTTTTATGGTTGACACAAAGGTATTTTTTTTTTTTTTTTTTTTTTAATTGCCCATAACTTTGTATTGTGCCAGTTCTCAAGTAAAAACGGGGAAACTTCATAACCCCCAAAAAAGCACGCGAAATTAACTATAAGTAGTATTAAGTGATCAGAAAGCTTTACATATATACAACCTAACAAATTAACTTAACACGTAACTACTATATTTACATTAAAAGGAAGGAATTACAAATTTACAATTTGAGGTCGTTATCTATGATTAACTTTGACAGTGCGCCATATACTGCTTTTGTTTTGTATGTTAAAAGGGAGGATACATTTATTGGAAACGGAATCTCCAGTGGGCCTAGCAGGAATATTACCATCGCAGGATCCGACAATTTGTCGAACCATATTTCATACAAAATTCGTACAGCGAACCTGGTGGCGCGTAACTGAACTATTTTACTTTCGAATACGTTAGCTCCGTAGGATTCGAAATATGATTATGTATGGACGTTTACGTAGTTTGTGCGATAGAAATTGTTTTTGACAGATGATCCGTAAATACCAGACCCAGCCTTCGACAAATAATCGGAAGTTTTCTCACCTAAATTTTTTCAGTGAGAATCATTGTCGACAATTTTGCCATGGATTTTTAATGGATTATTTATTAATATAATATGATAAAAATAATTTAGTACGGACAAATGTTACTTTATTAATTTATGTTTAGCGAAATGTCATTGTAAATATAGTCTGTGACACTAGTAATAATAATAATAACACAATACAATTGTTGTTGAAATTGTTTTGCTGTTGTTGTCCGTTTTTGTTGTTTTGCTATTATTATTAATTTTTTTTGCTTTGTGTTGTTTATGGATGTTTTCTGTTGTTTATTGTTGATTATGGTTGTTTCTTGTGGTTTTTTGTTGTTTCTTGTTGTATTTTATTTTTTCTTGTTGTTTATTGTTGTTTCTTGTTGTATTTTGTTTTTTCTTGTTGTTTTTTGTTGTTTTTGTAGTTATTTGTGGTTTCTTGTTGTTTTTTGTTGTTTCTTGTTGTTATTGTTGTTTTATGTTGTTTTTTGTTGTTTCTTGTTGTATTTTGTTTTTTCTTGTTGTTTTTTGTTGTTTTTGTTGTTATTTGTGGTTTCTTGTTGTTTTTTTGTTGTTTCTTGTTGTTATTGTTGTTTTTTGTGGTTTTTGTTGTTTTATGTTGTTTTTTGTTGTTTCTTGTTGTATTTTGTTTTTTCTTGTTGTTTTTGTAGTTATTTGTGGTTTCTTGTTGTTTTTTGTTGTTTCTTGTTGTTTTATGTTGTTTTTTGTTGTTTCTTGTTGTATTTTGTTTTTTCTTGTTGTTTATTGTTGTTTATTGTTGTTTTTGTTGTTATTTGTGGTTTCTTGTTGTTTTTTTGTTGTTTCTTGTTGTTATTGTTGTTTTTTGTGGTTTTTGTTGTTTTATGTTGTTTTTTGTTGTTTCTTGTTGTATTTTGTTTTTTCTTGTTGTTTTTTGTTGTTTCTTGTAGGTTTTTGTTGTTAACAACAATAAACAAGAAAAAACAACAAAAAATAACATAAACAACATAAACAACAAAAAACCTTAAAAAAACAACAATTACAACAAGAAACAACAAAAAACAACAAGAAAAAACAAAATACAACAAGAAACAACAAAAAACAACAAAAACAACAATAAACAACAAAAAACAACAAGAAACAACAAAAAACAACAAGAAACAACAAGAAACAACAAAAAACAACATAAAACAACAAAAAACAACAAAAACCACAAAATACAACAAGAAACAACAAAAAACAACATAAAACAACAAAAACAACAATAAACAACAAAAAACAACAAGAAACAACAAAAAACAACAAGAAACCACAAATAACAACAAAAACAACAAAAAACAACAAGAAAAAACAAAATACAACAAAAAACAACAAGAAACAACAAAAAACAACTAAAACAACAATAAACAACAAGTAAAAAACAAAATACAACAAGAAACAACAAAAAACAACAAGAAACAACAAGAAACCACAAAAAACAACAAGAAAAAACAAAATACAACAAGAAACAACAAGAAACCACAAGAAACAACAAGAAACAACAAGAAAAAACAAAATACAACAAGAAACAACAAGAAACCACAAAAAACAACAAAAACAACAAGAAAAAACAAAATACAACAAGAAACAACAAAAAACAACAAGAAACAACAAAAAACAACAAAAAACAACAAGACAACAAAAAACAAAGAAACACCAACAAGACTAAAAAACAGCACATCAACAAAAAAATAATATACCTACCTACACCAATCTACTTAATTGAACAGAAGAAGGAAACAAATACGTAACCGGAAGTAAATATAAAATTAATCAAAAAAGGAAAGAGAAATATGAAATAGTTCTTCCGGGTATGATGACTTTCCATTACTTACTATCGAATTCTGACTCCAGCTACCAATGCATTCAACTCGTTAGTAATACTTTCGACTTTACGCACGGAAACTTGAGCTAGGGGTACTGTTCTATTAAGCTTTCGTAAAAATTGGTTACATCAGTTAGAGGGCATTCGAGTAGTAGATGATTGACATCAGCAACCGGTTCACCACACGAGCATGAAGGATTGTCTACGATTCTAAATTTATGAAGGTGTGCAGGACTACAAACATGTCCAACACGTAATCTTATTAAGGATGAAGTGGCCCTTTTTCCTAATAATATTTTAGAAAACCATGGTTTAATTTGCAAGTGACTTTGTATAGAATAATAATGTTTTCCAGTTAATATTGCAGACTTCTCCCATATATCTCTCCAGGCATTCTGGAGATATAATTTAGGTAAAGTTGCTATATCATGGCAATAATTGATGTATGGATACATATCTCCACACCCTGTAGCGTCATTAGCAATTTGATCAGCTCTCTCATTTCCTTTTATACCACTGTGGCTCGGTACCCACAGGAACGTAACAGAATAACTCTTTTGATGACATTTGTACAAAATATCTCTGATATTCACAATTACAGGCATAGTTGCTTTTGATTTGAAAGGAAATCTTTCTAATGATTGCAAGGCGCTTTTGGAGTCTGAAATAATCAATGTTTTTGGTAATTTTGCCAGCAAAATATATTCTAATGCTTTATATATAGCGAAGCATTCACCAGTAAAAACAGACGTTTCTTGTGGTAGTTTGATTTTTTGGATAATGTTGAATTCCCGGTGAAACACTCCAACTCCTACCGTGTTATTAGCACCATGTTTCGATGCGTCACAATAAATATGATGCCAACCATCCCAGTTATCATGTATAATAGAATTAAAATTATTATTAGAGTTAATGTCACCTTTTTCTATATCTAGATCTACATGTATTTCCGGGCTTAAAATCAATGCTTCGTAGGGGACATTGTCAAACAGTGGGAGTTTCGTAGAGCGATAAGTAGGAGCTGATAATGATGTAAACCTATTAGCACTATTGACAAGACATGGCACTGTTTTATGTACCCAATAAGGTGAAGTAGAACAAAGATAAATCAACTGGGATAATTATGAATTAGTGGATGATTGCAAAATTGAAAGGCTCGGCAAAAGAATCGATCCGCCAAGAATTGGCGTCGGATATTCAAAGGGGGTTCTGCGCACTCAACTTGAAGAGCATTAATAGGGCTTGATTTCATAGCACCAGCTATTATCCTGAGAGATTTATTTTGAATAGAATTAAATTTATTGATAACTGAAACTCTACAAGGTTCCAGGAGGAAACTTCCATAATCAAGAACGCTTCTGATAAGAGCATTATATGCCAATTTAAGGGAAAACGGATGGGCACCCCACCATACTCCTGCTAGACATCTTAGCATGTTAAGACGCTGTTCACACTTATATGAAACTAGTTCAGAATGAGGAATACCAGAGAGTTTGGAGTCTAGAACTAGACCTAGGAATTTAGCTTCCTCTTTTTGGGGAATTAACTTGCCATCATATTTGATGTTTAAAAACGGGGGATTACTTAATCTAGAAAAAAGAACGGCAATGCTCTTTCCTACAGATAACTCTAAACCATGCCTATCTAGCCATGATTTAAGACTAATTAAAGATAGAGAAAGTTGGGTACACATATATTCAATTGAATTGTCAGAGCAATAGAACAGTAGATCGTCTGCATATTGAAGAACTTTAACTGAATCTAGTAAACAAAATTCTAAATCATATGTGTATATGCTATAAAGCAGAGGGCTTAATACAGACCTTTGTGGAAGGCCTTTCCAAAGAGTTCTGCATTCGTCTGATGAGTCGAGTCGGATTGTTCTGCCACTAAGAAGGTTGATGATAAAATTGGAAAGTATCAGTGGCACTTTCAATTTTTCTAGTTTAGTTTTCAAAACTGTAAGGAGAACATTGTCGTATGCTGATTTAATATCCAAAAATATACCAACCGTGGGTTTGTTGAGTGTGAGAGAAACACGAATATCAGTCACAAATATACTGATGCTATCCATGCAACTCTTTCCTCTCCTAAAACCGTACTGTGATTTTGCCAAAAGATTATTTGATTCAACGTACCATTCAAGCCTATTTTTAACCAGATGTTCAGCAATTTTGACTACAACATTAGACAATGCAATAGGTCGATATGAGGATACATCGGAAGGCTGTTTGTTTGGTTTTAAATGGGTAACACTATTTGAGCTTTCCACGATTTTGGAATATGGCCTGATATCATGATGGTGTTTATCACGTCTAACAAATAGAACAAAGCTGAATCTCCAAAGTGTTTATAAAAAGAGTAAGGAAGACCATCCTCGCCTGGAGCAGAGTCTTTGGTGTTCATTAAAACGCTTTTCAGCTCTTGGAAAGTGAAAGGTGAGTTTAGTCCGGTAAGACTAGTAAGAGTATTACTATTTAAGTCAGTAACTAATTCCTTCTGGGGAGCGTATGAAGGTGCTAAATGATCAAGATATTGAGAAGATAATTGTTGTGGAAGAGAAAATGTTGGATTTGACAAAGTTGATTTGAATTTCCTGATATTTTGCCAAACTATCGATGATGGAGTCTGGGGAGATATTGAGGTACAATATCTTTTCCATCCAGTCTTACGCATTTCTACAAGAATTTCTTTAGTTTCTTCTATTGTACTGACTAAAATGTCGTAATTTTCTGATGTCATGTTTAAATTATACTCTTTTTCTGCCAACTTTCTTTTTTTGACAGCTTCTGAACATTCTTTATCCCACCAAGCCGGAGAAGGTCTTCTATTTAGTGCGCTATTCTTTTTAGGGAATAGCTCTTCAGCAATGTTTGACATTGCATTTAACAAGCTTTCGATACAAATTTCTTCAGTGAATGTATTGGGTTGTTTAAGAGTTGGTATAATATTCTCTAGCTTTGATTTATAAGAATGCCAATCAGCATCGGCAAGTCTGTATTTCATATGAGGTGAAAATGGGTGAGGAGGTGGTGGAACATTTTTATTGGCTAAACTAATGACTATGGGATAGTGGTCGCTGCCATGAGTGTAAGGTCGAATGCACCATGTAAAATCCAGAGCGAAATCTGGTGTGGATATGGATAAATCTACGGCACTCAAATTTTCTCCTGGTTTAGTCCTACGAGTAGGAGTTCCATCGTTTAGGACACATAAATTTAGGTCATCAAAAATATTTATAAGTTGGTTGCCATATGCATTAGAGATCGAACTGCCCCACGCTTGATGGTGACAATTGAAATCACCTAAAACTAAGAATGGTTTCGGAATATGCTGAAGAATTTCATGAATTTCATTTATTATAGAAGTAGAAGGATGAGGGATGTAGATAGATACAAAACTTATATTTAAAATCTTAGCACCAACAATGGAAAAACCATCGCCATGAGGGGGAAAAGACAAAGCAGTAAACAAAAGTGTGGAATGAATGAGTAGTACGACACCGCCATGGTTGTCGATTCTATTGTCATTGAGACAAAAATAGTTTTTAATTTTTAATATAGAGCCAGGTTTTAACCATGACTCTGACAGAGCAATAATAGAAGGATTGATTTTTGAAATTATATACAACTATTCAGTTTTTTTATGTTCTGCACTTCGGCAGTTCCACTGAACAATCGTGAGTAGATTGCCCAGCGGGACTGTATCGAAATGTTTTATTGTCGACGTTCATATTGTTATTGAGTTTGTGGCGAACGTCGCGCCACCTCAAAACATATCTATAGACCCACGCACATGAGCGGGAAGGGGGCGCGGGGTAACACCGCGCTTCAATATCACGCAGGACACGCGGTCATTGCGGTCGCGGCGTCGCGCACACGCACAGGAGTCGGTCCGAGACCTTCACCGAAGCTCCCCGCTCCCGCGCCACGCCAACGCACTCGCGGAAATGTTTATCGTAGCTTTCTAAGCTAATATAAGTCTTTAAGTCTTATATAATAATGGAGACGTTTTGTGTTGTGTACCTAGTGAATAAAAGAATGTTGTGACTTTACCTGTGACTTTCATTATACACCGCAAGGCGTCCCAAAAGTTGTTCAATTAGAGGGGCAACGTTGTTCGGTAACATGATATTATTTTTCCTTAAAGTGTCTATCAGGGTTGACATTATCTGTTTGAGGGTTTCAATACTAAGTTGATCATTACTATTCGCTTTATTAAGGCCGCAACCATTACCAATACCAGACAGCATATCATAATCTTTAACTAATTCGCGATGTGCTCGGCGATCGTAGCCCTTAGCTTGTGTATTCGTTCTTACAGGTGAACCCGACTTGGACGTGCGAACAACAAACCCACCACGCGAGGGGCCAGCTGCAGACGGTCGTGGGCCAGGAGTTGTAAACATGATTGGTCTTTCAATTTTCGATATAGGAGGACTTGAAGACAGTACTTCAGAATAGGACTTGCCTATGGGCGCATGAAGTTTCGCCGCTTCTGCATATGAAATGCATTGTTCGGCCATAGAAAGCTTAATTTTTTTCTGTCTAACAAATTCCGGGCAGACTTTGTTCGATGCAAAATGAGATCCAGAGCAATGACAACAGGTAGCAGAATCTTCTTCTGTTTTGCATGAATCGCCAGAGTGATCCTGACCACACTTATAACAGCGGGGTTTCGACCTACACTGGTTTTTGGTATGTCCAAAGTGGCAACAGTTATAACACATTATTGTTGGAAAAGTGTAGAGCTCAACTTGAACTGAGTTATAGCAGACATAGACATGATTTGGAAGAAACTTTCCGTCGAAAGTCAGGACAACTGACTGCGATGGCTTCCATACTGGTGCACCATTAATAACAACCTTATAATTCAAGCGTCTGACTTTTAAAATTTTCCCACATCCAATTGTAACGTTTATGCTTTCAAGCACCTCTTCTTCGCTCCACTCAGATGGGATTCCTCGCACTAAGCCCATGCGGGTAATTGTAAATGTCGGGATGAATGCCTTTAATTTTTCGGTGGCCAGGAATTGATTCGTTATAAAAATGTTGGCATCTTTGAAAGTCAAAAAAGAAAGAGTTATTTTATTTCGACCGATACGTTTTAAACTTCCATTTACCACATTGGTAATTTTGTGTTTATGGAGGAACCTGCCAAATGTTATTGGGTGTAGAGTTGTGCCATCATTCTGATTATTGTTTTCTCTTATTACATGTACTGTATAGGGGCCGTTGTCCGTGCTAACGTATAAACTTCTTACAACAGGGGCAGGAGCTGGCTTGGGTGATGAAGCCGGAGCCTTTATCGAATCACTACTACCATCAGAGATTTCATTAATTTTCCTTTTCTTTTTATTTTTTACTACTGGAATTTCCGTATCCATCTCGCAATTATTTGTTTTAATTGTTACAAAACAAGCTGCCGGAGGAACAGGGTCCCCCGGGTCGGGAGGCTCCTCCATGAAAAGAAATGTAAAAAGAACTTACCTAGATTACTTATATACACTTAAAAACTAATATTACACTAATTTTAAACACAAAGTAATAATACTTAGCTGAACTGATCACTTTTTATACAAATAATGATAAATAATATTTTCCCAGAAAAATACGCGCCCGCCTTGTTGAAAGTTTCCCGCGCTTTTTTTCCACAAAGGTATTACTGTCATAAACCGTATTGGGGTATGTCAAAATCAGCTGTTTTCCCATGTGCGACCGGCGACGTCAAGTGCATCAGATCAGTGCATGTTTTCAAAATAAATAATCAGGAACGAAATACATTTATATTCGTAGTAGTTTATTCAATGAAAAGTTCTTTATATTTGTGTGGCCGGAACGTTAAGATATTGGAAACAGTATGAGTTGTACAAATTGCAACTTTACCACTGGCGATTCTGACTGCGTTCGATGCTGCAAATGCGGTTTGGAGTTACACAAGTCTTGTGCTGATTGGAAAGGCAGTGGAAGTGAGAAAATTGCTCTCTGCAATAAGTGCAAAATGCTTGAAGTTGAACTGCCCATAGAGTATGTTCCACCAGAGCCGGGTACTTCTCATGAGGGGACATCACAATGTGGAGGATTAGACCGAGAGCTCACATGTATCTTGTTTCCTGGTATTGTGAAAAACGTGGACAAAGCAATACATTGTCTGGGTGGTATCAAAGGAATATCACAGGTAGGTACTTCTTTGTTTTATTTATATTGATTGAATTCAAAGAATCTATATCTTTATGGATATGGCTACACTAGGCACACTTTTACCCTAAATCTTTATTTAATTTAGCAACTTTCTTGATGCTATTTACTTTTATGTAACACAGCACGTTCCATCCTAGACTGTAATGATTGTATACCATCCGGCGAATTACGGTCAAGTGCAAACCCATTACAAGTAAAAAAAAAAGTTAAATAAAAAAATAAATGTTTTTTTTCTCTATTCATGTGATCTTATTACTTCATATACCTACTGCAAAAATGAGAAAAAACAACCAATAACACTTAACAAAGACATTAACCCAGTATATTACATCACACTTTCAGGTAGCCTGCCAGCCTCAGAAGAAGCGTCTGGGTCTAAGTTTCCAGCCAGATAACCCCTTTGTTAAAAAAATGTATGCAGATTTCAAGAAAACTTCAGGTGTCCTGTTAAAAGTTAAAGTAAAAAAAGTCAAAGACAATGGTGAAGTGAAAAGAAAAGTAATGTCTACTGATGTGGTTGGAAGAGTAAACAAAATGTACAAGTTTGATTGTAAGTGATCCTTTAATATTTCTATCCTTTAAGTTTGAATTTATAAATAAATATTCTGGGACATTGCACGCAGCGCCATCTAGCCCTACACTAAACAAACACTTGTGTATATTTATTATGCTGTAATACTTTTTGTTCGAGTTGAAAGTAAGAAACTTTAAACTCAGATCAGGTCCAGATTTTAAATATCTGCTGTCTGAATGTCAGTTACCTATATTATAAAGTGAAAGCATATTGGCTGGAACCAAGCCACAGAATACAAACCAAGCTAGAGATAATTATGATTTTTGTATGCTGCTATTTGTTTTATTGATTATCTATAAATAGAATAGAATGAGTCTTTATTGCAAATAAATAAAAATAAAAACCTAGAACAGCATTATATTGTAAAGAAAGTTGTACACAATACTTAGACTTACAAATATTTTTTTTACATAGAAGTTTGTTTTTTATTATAAGTTTTAGTTTGTAAGTTGTTTTTGTGTCTGTAAATAAATAAATAAATAAAAGATATGTTGTTCATTTCCAGCTATGTGTGACTTCCAATATCTGCCAATATACCGGGAGGCTTCTGGTGAGCCACTGCAGTGCCTGTTGGACAAAATAATACCAAGTGCCAAAGATGACATGGACTTTATAATGTTAGTATTAATTAAAGTAGGTACTTGGTAAAAATATTACACATGTGCAAGTACATAAGTATATAATTTTCTCTTGTATAAAATTTCAAATCACTAACTAACATTGAGGAATGTTAATACTTAGATTGGTTCTTTACTGATTTTACATATTTTATGGTTTGCAAAAGTTTCTTTTGTGTGTTATAAAGTTCAAATTTTGTATGCACATGGCATAAAAAGTATGAAACTTATACTATACTTACATTCAATTTGCGAATGTTTCCATTGTTTTGAATTGTTAAGTTATTTTTTTTATTTTTATTATTTGTTTATTTATTAAATAGCAACAATTCCCACATTACCCACCCACTGTAAACAATGAACATAAGAACACTTACAAACGTGAATAACATAAATAAATACCCCAGCGGGGTTTAAATAAATACTCCAGCGGGGTTTCTCCAAATGATCCTATAACTGTCTTCTATCTTCTAATTAGTGCAACTAGTAATATCCACTCGCCTTGCTGTATTCAGGATCATGCCATCTGGCTATTGGCTTCCCAAATTCTCACACTATAGTATACCTATATTATAACTGTACATTCATTTATAAATAGCACAGCCTGCCCTCCACAACACAGGTTATCCTAGTGTGGAGTGCAGTGAACATATGTTAGTTCATAAGTGTTTCACTTAAATAAATTATTTATTGATATTATTATATATACACTATGTTGACACTCAATCTCCGCTCCTATATACATGTGTATGTAGCTACAATCAAAAACTTAGATATTGACTTGTTTGGAAGTAAGCAAAGTTTTAGAGTATTCAGAACTGGGTCTTACCTGGCTATGCATGAATGTAGACTTTGCAATTTAGACCTAGATTCTAGAAAAACGCAGCTGTGTTTCATGCGGATTGTGGTTGTTTTCACTGATGTTAATCTATATTGCAGTCCATAATATACTTGCTTAAAATTAACTAATTTGACCCCAAATGATAAGTAAGTACTTACTCTGGTTACAAAATCTAATAGCCGGGTGAGCTATTATAAAAAAGTAATTTGAATATCTGCAAATTTTATTTACAAAACACTAGATCTATTAGTCAGTAGACTAAACAGCTCAGGTTTAGAACTCTCAGAAAATAAAACAAAATTTTGCTTTTTTAGCCGTGGAATAGGATAAGTAAAAAAAAAAAAAGTTCGCGCAATACTTTATGAGCTCTCGGAAGTCTTTGTACTATACAGTCATAAATTTGTCCACTCCATTGTTCCAGAGGCGAATCTCCATTATACATAGTACCTCCCGGCTTCACAAGGTTCGACCGGCCAATCAACTACTCGTATACAGACAAGCGCTATCCAGACAGAGGAAATACTCCGGAAGCCGACACAGAGTTCCACAATAAGACTCGGGCAGAGAGAGGCCTGCCTCAGGGACACTGGCTCTACTTCAGTTACACCGCAGACATACCGGACAAACCAGATGAGTTCTACATCAAGAATAGAGATGCCAAGTTTGATCAGAAAGTTGTGCTGCGCTCCGAGTATGATACTGTTAAAAAAGTGTGATTTCTGATGATATTTAATATTTTTCTTGTGCTCGACCTTTAAGAATTTTGTATGGTGTCTGTGGAATAAAGAGGTTAAAAATACATTCCTGTACAAAGCTTTTTAAGCTCTGATTCTGCTTTGGTCAAAATTTAATCTAACTAATTTTCTAATTAACTTGGTCTGTCCAAAATATGTCCTTTGCCTATAAAGTAAGATAGTAGATTATGAAGTTTGTATTTATTTATTATTCTCCAACATATGTCTTATTAAATTGTAGAGGTTATGTCATTGTCTAATGTAATATATTTTTCTTACAGTGTTTCGACGAAAGACCAATCTGGTCCCTGAACATGTTGCGGTTCAAGACCAAGCTGCGTGTGAGCTCCATGAAGGTAATAGTCCCGTGCCTGGCCATATACATGAAGGACGGGCCGTGGAAGGCGCTGTGGGTCAAGTACGGGTACGACCCCAGGAAGGAGCCTGCGTCCAGGATCTATCAGACCTTCGACTTTAGGCTAAGACATGAAGGTCAGTATTTTAAAACTGCAAAATGGTTAATAAAATGAAGAACAAATAAAAAAAAATGATTATTTTTTTATATAAATTGCCATAATTATCAGGTTTAGGTTTTTAAGAGTCGGTTCTATTCTAATTAAGCTTGTCCAGTCTCAGACAACACTACTTTTAAATCCTGTCCATCAATAAAGGTTGCCTGTAAGAAATCGCCTAAGGCGATAAGGCGTGGTGTGCATTAAAGAAATATCTTACAGTGTACCTTGTGTGGATTGTATAGATGCAGGTGGCCTGATGGTCACGTGTCTAGATACCAGCAAGTGTATTCCAAATTGTGATATTACATGAATGGCTTTTCAACACACCAAATGTTCAGACATCTAACAAATATAAAAAATAAATAACTATATGTACCACCTTCGCAGTTTGTTATAGTTCGGAAATCGTGAAGCTTATCAGAGATATCTAGGGTGGTTTGAAAACTGCCAGAACCTTTTTTTTTACTAGGAATGGGGTTGACCGTAATTCATCTGATGGTAAGCAATCAGGCCAGTCTCAGTTTCAGTCTCTGTTTTCAGTCAACCTAACCTCTAGACTGAAAGCAGATACTGAATGCAGCCAGAGTTGGCCACTCATACGAACTTGCTTTTACTTTATATTTGCAGCGGGCGTATACTCGATGGTGATGACGCGCGAGCAGGTGGTGCACTACAAGAGCACGGACCGCGTGCGCGTCATGAAGCGCAAGTTCCGTTCGCCGCCGCCGCCCAGCGAGGACGTCAGCGAGGGCGCCGTGCTCTTCCGCCCCGGCATCGTGCCCGCGCAGCGGCAGATCTTCTACCAGGTATGTTGTGTGTATGTAGTATTTATGTGCACTAGGAGTGGGCGACGTCACCGCCAGCCGCAACTGAATATCAGCGCTGGTGGCCCTGTGCCGCCAGCATTAGGCTGAGTTGCGGCTGTATCAGGGCATCACACTCTTAACATGTAGGTAATTTGTAAGTTTGTGTGTCGCAATAAACATATTTTCTTTTACAAGATAAGTCAGACGGTGTAACTTTCTCGTCTGTGAAGTTTGAACTGGCGCCTGAATTCTGAAAGCTTTACTGAAATATATTTTAGGCACTTTCTTATCATTTTGGTTGCAACTCTGAAGCATCCTTTTGTAGCAAAAAATCCGTAAGTGATTTCCAATGTTAGGTAAGCAATTGTCATGCTGTCAGCCTTTGGATGAGTGAAATAAGTGCCATACCAGTTGGACGCTTCTGTGAGTTTCACACGTTTAATTGAAGTGTGCAGCTGGTTGTCCTATTACGGTAGTCGCTAGGCCATATCAGAAGCCCTACGGTAGGTTTAAAAAGTCTTAATGCTCACTAAAATTGTTCACTCTCGTATGAAAAGAAGGAGGGAGCAGGGAGCACCTGGATTCGATCTGCGCAAGACCGGGACGAGTGGCGTATAAGAAGAGAGGCCTATGCTAGCAGTGGGCGATAGCGGGCTGATGATGATGATGATCATGATATGATAAGAAGAGGGAGTTGCATAATATTTCATAGTCTGGTCCAAAAACACTGCTTAACACTCTATTATTATTATTTTCTCCAGTTATGCGACGTACATCTCCCCGAGATCCAGAGCCTGCTGGAGGCGGAGCCTACCCGCGAGTGTCACAAGAAGCACGGCTGGTTCGCGCCGCACGTCATAGAGACCTGCCGCAACATACTCTTCAAGGAAGTGAAGGAGTCGCTGCTCGCCTCGCACAGCTCGGACATTAAATTTGATGTAAGTACTAGATAATAGATACTCCTTTTTTTTTTTTTTTTTTTTTTTTTTTTATTATTTGAATACATCTAACTCCCCAGGCGGTTTATGGGGGAACCTAATCTACGCTTTCTTACGAACTACTTTACAATTTTTCTTACAACCTACTTTATTAATTTAATTTACCTACTGACTGTTTACATTTTCATTTAAATTTCTAATTAGCATTGTTTTGGACACTTTCTAATATAAATTCAATTATACAGAGGTGTTGTTCCGTTGTTTACTTATTTCTATTATTTACAATTATAACTACTTTTTTACAATATTCTAGAAATTTAAGTCTTTTGTATTTATCATTTATTATGTTACATAAATTGTCTATCTTAATATCTTCATCTAGTTCCATTTCAGTATCGAATCTTAGCCTACCGAAGACTGGGCACTCAGTGATAACATGCAGAGCACTTTCTTGAACATCGGGATCACAGATGCATGACGGACTCTCCTTGCACTTGAACCGATGTAAGTAGAAGGAGAATCCGCCGTGCCCCGTTAGCATTTGGGTTAATTTTCCATCCAATTTAATATTCCTAACTATTGTGTACGCCTTTATTGCATCTGGGAAGAATACCTTTGTGGTGGAGCCTTGTGGAGCAGCTAGATACCGTGAGTTCCACTTCTCTATTGACTCTGTCCGGATAGCTCTCTTGGCATATGACACTGGGCAGCTGTCGTATTTGGGCCTTACTCTGAGGCGCAGCGCCGCATCCTTTGCGAGTTCATCAGCCCTCTCATTTCCCTCCATCCCCACGTGAGCCTTTACCCAAAATAATCTCAGTATTTTGTCCTGGAGTTTTAGCTCTGCGATATTATTTTTGGTTTTCATTGCGAGGGGATGAAGAGATGATGGGTTGGCTACCGTCTCCAACGCAGAACGGGAGTCGCAAAATATGCCATACCGACTCGCTTTCCTCTTCAGCGCCTCGTTTGTGGCTTCTACCAGCGCTAGCATCTCCGCTTGGAAGACAGTACACCTCTCGTCCAGCTTTAGCTTCTTTGAACCAACTTCTGTTCCTCCTTTCCAGATGGAGAGTGCTGCCCCGACTTTTCCTTGGATTCTACTTCCATCTGTGTAGATGTTCAGGTCATTGTCGAGGTGCTGTTCGAGATCTGCTCCGTTCTCCACACAGGTAAATTCGAGTCGGGTCTGCTGCGCTGGGTGTGGGTTGGTTCCGTATGGCATCGGTCTCTCTATTTCTCGGTCTCCTATTGCTTCTTGGGAGTAGCCCTTCTTTGTTGCATAAAGCTGGGCTGCTTCTTGGATTCTTATATCCAGCGGAAGTAGTCCCGCCAGCAATAGGGCCGAGTTTAGTGACACGGTTTTGTACCCTTTTATCATTTTCAGGGCGAAGCCCCGCTGCACAGAATTGAGCTCCTTTCTCGTTTTCATCTTGCTCGCTGCTGGAGCCCAAGCACTTGCCGCATATAGGATCGTGGGTTCCACGACAGCTGTGTAAATTAACCGTATTATTTCAGGCTGAAGGCCCCAGCTTATTTTTGCCGCTCGTGAGAGCTGTCTGTAGAGAGACAATGCTCTTCGGCAGACATTCGTGACGTGCGAATTAAAGGTCAGCTTACTATCTATGGTCAGTCCCAGCGTCTTAATTTCTTTACACATGGTGATGTCAACCCCGTCCATCCTCAGGCGTGGGATATCGTACTTCAATTTGCGCGTGATGACCATACCCTTGGTTTTATGAGGCGCAAATTTCAATTTATTTCTGACTCCCCACGCCCGAACAAGTTCGAGAGTTGCATTAGCCCGTCGCTCTGTTTCGAGTGCTGTTCCTGAGCTGAACACGATTGTGACGTCATCGGCGAATCCCTGTGCATAGTCCCCATTGTTCTCCAGGGTCTTGAGGAGTGGGTCCAGGAGCAGGTTCCACAGGATAGGACCTCCGACAGACCCCTGCACGCAACCCTTGGTCGTACTCTTTTCGTACTCCTCTCCCAGGTATCGAACTTTTACTCTTCGATTTCGAAGGTAGCTGTCTACCACCCTTCTTAAGTTTATTGGACACTCTTCCTCAGCCAGTCTGACTTTAATGGCTGGCCACCAAGCGCTGTCAAAAGCTCCCTCGATATCTAGTGAGACAATAGTTACGATTTGCTTGCTGTCCAGCTGGTCGTAAATGTGTCTGACCAGAGTATGGAGGGAGTCCTCGGTGCTGCGCTGGGGCATGAAGCCATACTGGTGAGTACTCATCCTTGGAAGGAGGTGAAACTTAATCCGGGCGATCAACATCTTCTCGAAGATTTTTCCCAAAACTGGGAGAAGTCCAATAGGCCTGTAGGATTTAGCTGCAGTGTAGGTTTCTTTGCCGGGTTTTCTCAGAGCGATCACGGTGGCTTCTTTCCATGCTTCGGGGAAATGGCCGTATTCCAGACACTTGTTTAAACATGCCAGGAACCATTCCGGGTCATGTTTAATTGTCTCTCGGCATATGTCCACAGTGAAGCCATCGGATCCGGGGGCTTTTTTAGGGTTGAAGGAGAGGCATGCGGTCATCAGCTCGGTATGCGTAAACGGTGGGTCGCAGGGACCACCTTGCTCTCCACTGTTCACCTCTTCTGCCTGTACCCTGATGTTCCGATGCTCGGTGATATCGCTTGATTCCAGGTCTTCCGGATAAAAGCTCTCAGCCAGAAGCCTTGCAGAACCTTTTGCGTCTAATACCGTACTCCCGTCTCTGAGTGGTAAGTCCTCCTCCCTACTCCTGGTGCGACCAATGACCCTGTAGATTCCGTCCCAGACAGTCTCTCGGTCCTGTCTTCCACAAAAGTCCTTCCAGGACTGTGTCATGGCTCTGCTCACCTCTTGTTCGTACTCTAGCTTCTTTTCTAGGTAGGCGCTTACTACTCCCGATACTCCTTTTAGAGATAGCATACGTTCCAACAATTTCTGAAAACTTTTGACTGTTTATCTGTACTTATCTCTTTTTGTCTGTTTATTTAAGCGCTTATCACGCAAAAACGGCTGTACGGAGGAGTGTCATATGCTACTTTCTATCCTGAAATAATGAAAGCGATGTATTGCAAACACATATTATATCTGTGCTTATAATAGTATTTGCTAAGACAGATAAAACTTTATTTGTACTTGCAACTAATAGTCCCATTTTTCATAAAAAGTACTAAGTTTACGGCCTTTTTTCTCAGCGCTTAAAAATATAGCATTTTCACAGTTTTTGCCGTTCCTAACTACGTAAGATGAATAGTGCGTAAAAATTAATCTCATTACACAAAAACTGGTGTCGCAAACACATACCTAGCGGATTCATACGTTTCATAGTGCGTCAGCGAAGTTTTTGTTTTTTTCTGAAGCTTCTTTACTTAGTTTTTAAAAGTATTCCTCTGAAAAAGTCCAAAATCTTGTAATTTTTAAAGAAATGAGATATAAAAAAAGCAGAAAATATCAATAACATAATTTTGAAAACTGACATCATAGTTGGGCAATCCAACCCCTAAGGAAGGACATGACCTCGACAATATGGGCATTTTCTAGTGTGAGAAGCAGATAATACTTATATAGACAATTAGACCTATAACGACTCTTCAAACACATTAAGCCATTTTTACCTTGCTTACTTGCACAACGATTTCTAAACTAAATAAAAAATGATTTAAAATCGTCGTGCAAGTAGGCCTTCTTTCCGTCTAAACTTCGTATAATATAGTCCGTAATATAGTGATTAAATATTATAAATGTGGTTATCAGTCCTCAATATTGTGGTTATCAGGTGGCAGATGATGCCGGCAGCAGTGATGAAGACTCTCAGGCTTCGGGAGATGAGATCACGAACTCCTTGGATGAGACTTTGCAATAAACTTGCTCAACATACCTGTTAGTATCATTTTATTTACATTTCTTTCCATACCCAGTACCAAAGTAGTACATAATAAATAATAATAATAAGGATGAATGGTGAACGGTTCCAGTGTCTGCTTTTCATTCAGACGCACCCTGGTTCAAATCCGGCCCTACACCAATGACTTGTATTTTCAAGTTAAGTGAGGATTTGCACTAGGTTAACGATGAAGGAAAACATCGTGAGGAAATCGACATGTCTAAGGACCACATCCGAGGACATGTGTCTTCCGAGGAAGGACCTGGGCGCCCACCACGATGCAAGATGATTCTGCCCCTAGAGAACTCCCTTTACGAATTAATTCTGAGGAGGAGTCACGACCCTCAGTTATGAGGAAATACGACTCAAGATAGGGCGATAAGGATGAAAGTTATCATGACCAAATTATGAAGAGAAGAAGATAATTAAAGTCAGTTTATTATGAGACTTTGGTGTCACTTTTCTAACCGCCCAGATGACATCTTAACGACTGCCTGATTATGATAACTTAAATAACAATAACAAATGAATACATCCAATAGGATACATTTTTTTTTACTACGGGAGTAGTGACGAATTACTTCTAGTTAGAGATGTAAAATAGAGCCTAAAATAAATTGGGAAAACATGTTAAAGCATGCTTAACCACAATCCGATGTATGATCATCATCATGAACGCGTTATCGCCGAGACGAAACTACAATAAATTTACACGCAGTTAATCTGGTCGTGTCATTTTATATTACACTGTATTTGATATCATTTATTATGCACATAATCTCGTAAGCCGAGATTAATATCACATCGATTATGTGTGACGTTTTTAGACATATTATTTTAACACTATTATAATATGAATACTAGGTACTTATATATAAGATTCTATTATAAAAAAAATAAAAGCAGGCAGACCTTTTCAAATGTTTCGAGGGAGTTGAGATTTTGATATGGTTTTGATAGAAATTTCTCTGCACTTTCATTAAATAAGTACATAGTACACACTACTAAAACTCAATATACGAGAAGATATAGGTAGTAAAGATCACCTGAGCTAAATACAGAAGCTACCTAAGATAGAAGCTTGCTGCTGAAAAGTTACAATCTTTAACTTTTCATTTTACTTAAAAAATATGTAGGTTAACTTAAATTTTTGGAAAATGAGCGAAAACAATCACGACCGGCAGGATTAGAACAAGCGTATAATCAAAATCATAATCATCATTTATTCATAAAGCAATTTTACACGTCACATTGTATAGTTGTAAATACTAGAAAATAATTACAGTACTATTTAATATATGTAAATTTACAAGTCAAAAACTAAATTGTATTACTTAAGAGTAAGTATAAATATAGGTACAATTCAAATCATAATTAAATTAACAAATAATAACTTTGTTAAATTCAAAATTGTCAAGTGAACTTCATAAACCCTGGGTGCGCTGGTTATTGATACTGGTTATTGTATACGGCTGGACCCATGACATGAGTGAGTTTAGCAGACTTATAGGTACAGGAGTATCTAGTACGGGTACAGGAGTACAACCGTCAACCGTAGGTACAACCATAGTGCGGGTAACCATAGCACTTGTAAAAATAAGTCATAATGTGTAGGTTAACTAAAAAGTTACATCCGCATTCACCACATACATATGTATGTACATATGAACAGTCGCGTACCAATACCTTATCATAGGAAAATACCTGAACTGTTGCTTCATGCAACACTAATAATCTAATCACTTATATTTATGGCACTTTAGTCATTTTACTTAGGAATAGGTATTGATGTGTCGATTTGGAGATAGTGTATCAAGGATTAGTGGCACGCGTCCTCACACATGGCCAGCTCCTGGCAAGGTCGCCCACTTTGACTTTGATATGATTACAATTTGCTTCTCAGATTTCGAATGTGGAACCAAGTGCTAGAACGTTGACTTTAGGTAGCTTTAGGTTAATGCAATAAAGGCGACGTGCTAGGAGGCATGATAGAAAATATCACTTAGTTAAGATGACAAAGCAAGAACTGAAAGTATATAATGTTACTGGTTGCAAGATTTTAGACCACATCCATCCGGTTGGTCCATCCAAAGGGAGGGTTGGTTGGTCTTGGCCTCAGCCCTGCAGTGGGCTGTAATAGCATACAGGGTCACTTAGATATAAGGTAGAAGCATATAGAACTTTTGAGCGAGTAGTTGATCGTCATATTCGGCCTGAGCTGGTCAGTTAATGCATTTACATACAAAACCACTTTAGATGCAAACAATTTTTTTTTTCTATGCAGCTTTGGGCTTCTCTAACTGCACAGTGCACATATAACCAAGTTCCGTGACACACCGCTTTTGTTAAACAATGTTTAATTAATTTTAAATTAAAACTCATTCTATCTAACTGAAATATAAGGTTGAGTTGCATGGTTGAATCAGCACTTGGTCATAGAGGTGATCTTACATTTCATTGATACAGCACAGTATTTTTTGTACTATTGTCGGTTCAGGCATGCCTCACTGTTTAGTGTAAAAGAAACATAATACAATAAAATGAACTTTGTAAAATATCCAATTCCATGTTTATGATAAATGCGAAAGTATATGTAGAGAAATGTCTGAACCGATTTCAATAAAATTTCCTATGGAGGATTGCCTGTGGCTGCGTTTTATCACATATTATCGCAGGTAACGTTGCGGGGCGCCTTTAGTGATAGTAATAGGTAGTAATGAACTTGCAAATGGTGGGCGCCAAGATCCGGCATAGTGACTTTATCAAAGTCTTATCACTGCTTAAGTATTTTTTGTCATTGCATAATGTGTCACACATTTTAATTTAATTAAATGGGTAATTAATTTACGCTACGAACAGTAAAATATACCTACGAGTTCAGTTTAGGTCGAATGAGTCAGAAACAGTAGGTAAGTGCTTATTGTAATAGATATTGGTATCTGTTTTGTAGTTATTTCACAATGATAGACTTTAATCCCTTATATTGTCATCAACTAGGTCCAAGGACTTAGGCATGTATTGCTTAAAAATACTGACGCAAAATAAAAAAAAAGTTCTATGTGAGATACGTCATGTTGTGTTTTGTATGAAGCTAATACTTTTGTCACTTATATGTATTTTATTTTGGAAAATATACTCACCTATTTGTAGAAAAGAAGTGATGAAAATATTATATACTACGCAAATTGGTGGGTACAAAGTTTTCAGCACTGAAAATACTTACAAATATCACATTTTTTTTCTATGCATTTTTTGTTACAGGCTCGAATAACAATTGACAAAAATGACGATTTGTTTGTAGCCATAATGATTGTCGCTAAACTCACCAACAAAATATACCTAGATGTACAAAACGTTACAAGTACGTAACACAAAGCGGTATTATTACGTTTCTACCCACTACATAAGAATATTATGTACAATGTATTATGTGTAAAAAAAAAACAAACATTACTTCTTAATTGAAACAAAGGCAGACAAAATATATTGTCACCCATCTTTCAACACAAAAATAGTGTCTCATGTCTCCATACATTATGTATACGTAGATATAATATACATTAATTGTGTCTTTGTTGGAGGCATTCGTGGGGTATCTTTACGAGTGAGTCAGTATGCAGATATGAAGTTAAATGTAAATATTGTACCGCCAGCTGCACTCTTGCAACTCCTGGACTTTGGACACCGGAGACCCTGTGATAAACATAGTCATAAAGGGAAGCACGGTAGGTATGCTGTGCATTATCTTAATTATTTTGATCATATCTTATACTTACATAATGGAGAATAAACAAAAATGTGGGTCATAAGAACATTCATAAACAGGTACACGTACACGTAAACGTACGTATATCCATAAGTGGTCATATTACATATCTGTTTATGGTATTATCCCATAATAAATGACTTACTAAACAATTGCTGAGTGCTTGTTTAATCGTCATTGACCATTTCAACTGCGTTTGTGACACTATAGTACAGACCTGAAAGTTCACAATGAAGTTTTCTTTCAGGTAATGTCTTAAAGGCCTTTGTTTCCACCCTGCATCCCCTCGCGCGTGGTTGCTGCGTGCGCGGCCGCTGCGCGCCCTATCGCGTCTATAAAAGAGGCGGTCGTATGCGCGCGCGCACACTCGCCCGCGCCTCTCTCGCCGCACGACCGTTCCGCGCTGCCCTTTGTTCTACCGACCGGTGCGCGTGCGACGCGCTTCTTCTAAACTACAGAGAGGTTAGTGCGATAGTATTGTTTGTCCAACGTGATTCAAACTAATTCTTCAGTCTCTCAACACTTTGTTATACTGAAGCCCTCTTTCAAGCGTGGAGGTTTGTGGATTGTGTGAAAAACAAATTTTCTTTTTACCTTGAAATTTCAAGCATCCTTCAGTTGGAATTCCGTTTCAGTGTTTCTCTTTGTGTAAGTGCCATTGTAATTAATCATCGATTATCGAATTATTGAAGTTGTCAGTGAGATTGTTTATCGCTAATCCTAATCGATAAGCTGTTTTTGTTCCTATGTGCGGGTTCGAGTAAAAGTGCAAGAAAGAAAAGTGTTTAAATTTATACGTTATAACAATTCTTCATATTGGCCAATTCTTTGTTGAATACTGGGTCAATGTTTACATGTTCCAACATAATTAAGATATGAAGGATGATATAACTTAAGTGTATTTTAAGTAAAACGTCCGATAAATTGGCCTTTGCTCTTTTGTGTGCTCACTACAAATAATGATTGTTGATATGCAGACGACGGAGTATTTAACTATATACTCCGTTCACAACTTGAAATGAACTTATGTTAAAATAGGCCCGATGCGAATGCGATAAAACGAAAATCATCGGGCTGTCAAAGCGGCAAATCTTCTGAAACTTCTTACTTGGTCAAGTGCAAGTCTATATTTTTTTAAAATATAATAACTGGTTCATTTGTTTGTCTAAGAAAAGCTATGTATGTCACATAGATACGAGTATAGCTATGTGAGCAGTATCTAGGAAGAAATGTCTAGTCATTTATAATCAGCAAATAGCCCAGCACTAGAACCTAGATAAAGCAATCTAGCGATTTATTTGGAACAAATAAAAACGCGTGCTGGGTGATTGAACTGCAGATAAACTGTTGATTGGTTACAAATTAATTCAGTAGTCACTATATACTACATATAGTATGGAGTTGGCTAAGAAAATAGCAAAAGTAACTACAATAAAACAATGACATTTGTCCATAAGCACTCGTGTGAAGATACGATGTCTCTCAAGTACCTATATACCAGCATTATCCAATTTGTTTACATTGTTATGTGATATAACAATACCGATTGATAGTGGGTTAATAGTTTCGGACAATAAAAGTACCTACTTATGTACTTATGTATGTTTAAGTAGTTACGCGAGGGTATTTTGCCCCGTTTATCTTTTGTTGTCTACTTTTTTTTCTTTTAGTCGGTATTCGATGATAAAATGAGATTAAAATGGTCAGGGTGTACCGATAGTAGCATTTCAATTTTTGGCCACCTATTATTTATCATTCAGTTATTTTTGTATATATAAGTATACTGCAAATGCTCAAACTTATACTTAAACAAATTGTACGATTGGTCGCATCCCAGCAAATTAAAATGAGTACCTATATCTTTTTTAAAATATATTTATTTTTGTAATATATTTAAACACCGGGAGTTCCATTATGTAACATATCCAAATGTTACTATGCAAGATATTGCACTTGGTTAAAAATACACAGGTACATTTTTAATTTGATGTACACATAACATAACGATGTCTCAATCATAATTTCGAATTTAATTAATTAAGCTTACATTTTTATCTCAAAACCGCGAATTCAAAAATTCATGCAACATATCCAAGCGTTCGAATGCAATGTATTGCATCGTGTTGAGTAGGCATACACATTGTACAGTAAAGGACAGGCCTTCAACAAATTATTTAATCACAGTAAAGCCTTGCTAATACATTAATCTCCCAAAAATATCAACACAACTAAATCAACACTTTTAAAAGACGGTACCGAATAAAACACGTTTTTTTACTCTGGACAATAATACATTTATCTACCTCATTACTTACCACTTGATACGACAACCGCGCCCCGATATTATAAGCCAAGATGGAGCATACCTGTACATACTAGAAACTAGGAAGTAGCTGACAGAGGATACTGTCCGGATACACTTGATGCCAAAATTTACATTTTATCATGTGAAGCACTTCCAGTTAATTTGATTGAAACTAAGAGTGTTCTGTGCGCTTTCAAAATGACGTACTTATTGTTGAGCCAATTTAATAGGTCCCATTTTTTACCTATCATTTCGTACGTTTCAAATTTGACTTAAAATGTAGGTAAATGATAGGTGTCAAATGAGACAGCTATTAAATTAGCTCAACAATATAGTCCAGTTCATTGCTGTTGTATGTCGATGCCTTCAGGCACGTGCTAGTAGACGTGTTCCGACTCGGTAAGCAGTCTCTTTGCGGTCAGTGTCAGCTGTGATCGGACCTTCCTAGATGAACAGGCCACTTGAAGGCAGAGGTTCAACTGATTTCGGAGTTTAGGTCTCACTATCTTGATGTTGCATTTAGTATACACTTGGGTCTCAAAGATTCAAGTATGGTATATTTTATGGTATATTCACTATGGTATATTTTCGACTAGCTGTTTAATTCTCACTGAAAAATGTATTAATTGAAGCAAGGGCCATTTGATTACAAAAACATTTAGATTTCTTTAGAGTATATGTAACTATTGGTACCTACTAGTAAAATATACGAAGGCATTAATTATTAAATGAAAATTTCCAAAATAATATAAAAAATGAACCAAAAGAAACATAGTATTCCTCAGAGACAGTGATTACCTACCATAAGACAGTGATTTGTGAGTAGTGGTGCGCACGGACGGCCGGCGCGGCGTGCGTGGAATCCACAACCAGGGCTCGCCTTGCGGCCAGTGTCATCAGATGCATCTCATGTAGAAAATCATAGAGTCAGATTCATTTTAAAGATATCTATCCCTAACATAATAATTTATGAAATAATAAAAACCTTTACGGATTTAAACTATGTACTTGTATGAATATTGGCTGCAATAGTTTGTTAAACGGTTTCAATTAGCTCGAAATTGTTCATTCAAATTTAGTACTTGCCTACATAAGATGCACGTATAAAAAAGACTATAAAGCTTAAAAACACCATCTTCCTAATTCTTAAATTGTTGCCCACAAGTTTTTATTCTTGCTAAACTGTAATCAATTAAATTATACAGCGTGTAATCTTGTAAAATCAGTACCGAATACGGAATTGCTTATTTCCTTCGTGACATAGAGAGACCTCCGATACATTAGCATCGCACAGTTCCGTTCTACAAATGGCTTCCTTCCTGATTCAGTTTATATTTGTCCACTTATCATATCATCGATCATTGGGAGAGAAATGAATAAATATTCCGGGACATTCCACGCAGCGCCATCTAGCACCATACTAAACAAACATTATATGTAGAAAAATATCGCTGTTGTAATTTTTTAACAGACTTTCTTGTAGCCTAGTTAGGCATATATAATATTTATATTAATAATATTATTACCAGGTACAAGTTCTGCTATTCGTAGGTGAATTATTAGTTCTAAAGTTACAGAAACCTGTGTTAAATGGGGTTAGTCTTACGAGCATAAAACATTGAATTCTTTATTTATAGCCCTGCTCTATACGCACTATTACTAACGATTTAATATACTTATATTATTAATTAAAAAAAAAAAACTTATTTATTTATGCCCTAATTTCTTATTTCCAGGCAGTGAGGTGACCAAGATGAGTTCAAGCGAGTTTCGATTGGAGCGCAACTTGGAGCTGTCTGCGGAGACCAAAGCCCTAGCCGAGGTGGAACTCCGAGAGACCCCCGAGAGGGTCCGGGAGGCCCTGGAGAGGCTCCGGGAGCTCCTGAAGGAGAACAAGGACCTCTGCTTCGGAGACGATGATGAAATGCTCACAATCTTCCTCCGCCCTTGCAAGTGGTATCCGGAAAGTGCCCTCGCTTTGGTAAGTACTTACTTTATTATAATCTCTTTTTTGTATCGAAGAAACCTATTTAATCTTGTAAATAGCTTTCTTCTAAGCAAGCGTACTATTAACTTTGTAACATTAGGTAGGCTGTAGTTAAACATAAGCCTTTAAAATGTAAAAAAAATACTTTGTGTTTGATGCTATCATCATTATCCGCCCTAAATTAGTATAATTACCTGCTGCTAGTTGTAGGCCATTTTTCTAGTACCTACATAGACCACATACATTATGACTTTTGTTAGAACTAGGCGTGGGTAGACAAGCTTCTTATCTCAAAGAATTGTATAAGTTTTCGAAATAGAGTTATATAAAATGCTGACCTTTCTAAACCTTGCCAAAGATGGTGAATTGACTTCAGTTTCGTCATAATTATTGGACTATTATAGGCCGGCCGGCATGAAATGATGATGTGTTTAGAAAAATTATAAAGCCCCGAGAAAGTTGAACTAATTAGGATAAATTGCTATGCTGTACCACGATGACGTTTGACATACTTCTTAATTTGTATCTTTTAAAGGAACTTTTAATTAGGAAATTTCCTTTATACTCAATTAAGATAGGACGAAAACATATTGTAGATGTATTGAAATATTTGATAAAATACATTTCAATCATCCAATACAACAATAAAATACTTAGATCATTTGAAGTAGCACGGTAGGCAACATAGTCAAGCAAACAATGCAATACCTACGGATGACTTCATTCCAGGCACATGTACATATCTAATTTCTGCTCATCGCATTACAAAACGCTCCTTTCTCATCTGTCGTCAAGCCATCGCGTTTATAAAAGGAGTTCTATATAAAAGGAGTGTTAATATTGGCCTTTGATAGTAACGAGCATGCAGGTCGCACTGTTACAGCCCAGTTAATTTGCGTAACTCACACTGCTTAATGTTGATTTCGACAACGAGTTAGGGAACGGGATTTGACATAGCACAGTAAAAGACAGGCCTTGCCAAATTTATATATCATTCTTAGTTTTGTTAGTAATTTTGTTACATATGTATAATAAAACCGAAAGTGTTATTGATTTGTTAACCTGTTTGTTGCGCACTCACACGCCACGACAAAGCGAATGATGATCTTCATGATTTTTGGTGTGGTGATAATTGTTATAACTTCATGAGGGTGATACATGCAACATTTTGTTTCGAAACAATGCGAGCATAGCTTTGGGCATACAATAATATTTCCATAAAAAAATAAGTCATCACAATTAACTCATCACAATCGGGAACCGCCTTTCGATTCTGAGCACAGAGCATGATAGTTTTTTGTAGCTCCTGTTTATTTAAAACTGAACAACGCGTTGTGCGGTTAGCCTAGCTAGTCCATTATTGTTCTATGTCGATGGGAATGGGCAGCTATATTTTGTGCCGTCCTAGGCCTAGTCGATTATGGTTATAACAGGAAGGATTGTTGCCAGATGATTATTATGTGCTTTAGATAAACGTGCAATTTGCCAAATTGTGGCTAATGAGAAACGAATGACCCATCTTAAAGAGATATATACAAGACTAGGTACTTTATGATATAATTTCTGTTGAGAATGTAATTATAATATTGTTGTTCTTTTTAGCCATGTTCCCAACCACCTGATTTAGAATAGAATAGAAGAGAAGTCATTTATTTCGGAATTACATCCATATACAATTTAGGATTTAGCCTTAGTATTTCTTCCAATGATAAGATAGTGTGTCAAATTGCTTAGGTATTGTAGGACATATTATGTATGCAATTTTGCTGCATTGTAGTAAATGATCTGTGAGTTATTCGCCGCGTGTCTTCAGTCCGGTGTCCGGTTATGTAACAATATACAATAACATGCACCGCGTAGGTGATTGCTTAGGTAAACAGACTCTAACTTACAGCCATTTATAGCTATATATATTAACTCGTTATGTACTTGCATTGGATATGACATTGGCCATCAACGAGAGAATGGCGAAGGAAATAGATACCTACATACGAAAAGGTAGAATCTAAATCTTAAAATAAATAAAAATATAAATCTTCAAATAGAGTTTATAGGTATCTTCTAGGTAAGCGTGTTGGCTGCAGGCTGCAGCAATGCTTAACATCAGGCAGGCTGTAGTCAAACGTAAAACTATACCACGTAAAAAAAAAGGTTTTACTTAGATATTTAGACAGAAACGGAATTGATTCAACGGTTTAGGAAATTTTGATTACTTTATCGGTGAATACATTGCCGTGTTAAATACGAATGATTTTTCTTTATAATTCAATATTGTATTTTTAAACTTTTGATCTCGGTTTTCAAATCTAAAAATAGGATAAGTTTTGCTTATTTTTTTCATAATATTTGTTCTGACTGATGGCTTTGTTGATGTAAAGTCAACACGGTAGTACGATACGATGAGCAGTTTTGTCATTAACCACGAGTGTATTTAGAAAAATAAACTACACATTCGAATCGCGTTAATTTATTGTCTAATAGCTAATTATGGTCGTTCAATCATAACAAACCTATTTGTTTGTTTGTTCGTTTCTCTTTCACGCCGCATGTTTATCATTTTATTGTATGGTGGTAGTATATGACGTTGTGAGTAATATAGGCTACTTTTGATCCTAAATGACGACGAAATCCCAAACGAAGCCGCGGGCATCCGTTACTCTTATAATGAACTAGCTGTGCCAGCGACTTCGTCCGCATGGAATAGTTAATACCATAAATCGGTTCTAGTGAGTTAATCTTAAAAGATAGACATATACTGTTGCAGACATTTTGTTAGATCATTTCAAGAGGAATAATTCTTTCATGCATATTTTGTTGATATCTTGAACCGTTTTCGCAGCACACGCAACGGAAGCCCACAATGATGAATAATTTCCCCCCTTTTTTTCACATTTTCCATTGTTTCTTCGCTCATATTAGTTGCAGCGTGATGTTATATAGCCTAAAGCCTTCCTCGATAAATGGTCTATCCAACACAAAAATAATTTTTCAATTCGCACTAGTAGTTCCTGAGATTAGCGCGTTCAAACAAACAAACAAACTCTTCAGCTTTATAATATTAGTATAGATTAATATTAATTATAATGAGTGTGGCAATGGTATTGGTGTCACTACACAAACAAACAAGCATGGAATCTGCCCGCGAGATAAGCCGGTGAGCAGGGCGCCGGGGTAAAGGTCAGTTCCTATCTGCCTTCTATCGTCCACTGTTGCCGTCAGCGGAAATCGCTAGAAATGCTGTATTTTTGTACCGAGAAGATAAACCGTCAAGGGAAGTTCATCTGATAACGGACGTTATCTTGGATGTCATTGATGCATTGGAAGTGACTTGTTGAATGTGATATTCAGACGCCAGAGTTACATAAGTACTGTTTTATGGGATTGTTTAGCTAGCTAGCTCCTAGGCCAGTTTGAAAACTCTGGACTCCAGTTTCCTAATAAAACGCTTACCTTTATATAGTTCACACATTTCGCATACATACCTATGATTCGCACTTATACCATATTTTCAGTGCAATAATTTGAGCCCTTTTCTCCACCACTCAAAGATTGCTTGGAAGACATTGCTTTTACATCAAGATAAATCGTGATTCGCGTCCACAATAAAAAAACGCGTCATTTCACAATAATGACTTCATTTAGCTATCTAATTTCCTAAATGTGTCTACATACTACACTATAAAGAACAAAATTATGCGTACAGTAGCTATATGTACTCGTATGTACATACCTATACCTTCCTATTATTGCAAACCGCATGCGTGTTTACTCTGTTTACACTTGCAAACAACGGTGGCTAGTTCAATAAATATTACAAGCCGGACCAATGCCAACGGCTTCTCCGATTTAATTGCTCGTGAGATCAAACATAAGGCGAATGGTTGTATACCGGACATTCCTAAAGCTTCATTTCTAGACTATCTAGACAAGTCTATAAGTTATTACTCGATCGAAGCGCCCGTAGCTCAGCTAGCGGACGCAATCGATTACCAATGTTAAGCAACAGTCGACGTGGTCAGTCCTTGGATGGGTGACCGAAAAGTGGCATTTTTTTTTTTATTAAATTTCGGTAGGTATCTTAGACAGAATCCAAGGCTTTCCACATGGTGTTTTTATTGACATAGCTAGATCCATACACGAAAAGTGGCATTACATTTTGGCTGCTTCCGTGGGTCAGATGACACGTTAAATTGAAGGTCCCGGCTGGTCATCATTGTACGTTAGTCGTTAAGCCATGTCAGAGGCCCTAATGGACTTTGTAAAACTGACACCAGAATTGGCCACACTCATATGTACGAGTACCTACATACTTATGTACTCGATCGGATAAGATACGCTAATGTAATATGACTAAATCAGTTCACTTATTATTCTATGTTTTGGGTAGATATCCTGTGGTTTTCATATATAAAACTAAAGGCTCAAACACATCGAAACATGCTCTTCATGCTTGCATCCAAACAAATAAATATCCATGTTTACTCTAACCAAGGAAATTGTTATTGATTTTTTTACTTATCTGTATGCCAAAAATAAACTATGATGATTTTTACACAGGTTTATGACTGCTAACGCTATTAGAGAGTTTCTTACTATAGGTATTAGTGACCTTTATTTTTTTGTATACTTTGACCTGTGCTTTGACTAAGCTACCTTCGTAACTTGACTATGTAAGTACTGTGAACTTCTGAACTTGTAAAATGTGTAGTTGTGTTAACAAGGCACTCTGACGCGATTTCGAAATGCTTAGTAAATTCTTGACTTCGTCAGGTACAAAATACACGCAATTAGTAACGTCACGTTCTTTGCTTATTTGCGTATTTTGTTGCAAAAAAGATGCGACCTGTCCTGAAGGTTACAAACTTATTTCAGTTTAACGTGAGTGTCCCCAAGACTTAAAACTAGTAAAGATTATGTGGCGAATTGTGTCTCAAATTAAAGTCATCCAAACAAAGACCTCGCCACTAAAAAATGAACCACATACTCGTAGATTTCAGTGTGTTTTCAAATATATACTCGTACTACATAATTTATCACATAATATTTTTTACTTTTTTGGTCTTACAATACCTAAGACAACAATATATTCGAAAATGCGGTCGGTCTACTGTAGCTTAGGTTAGTTTTATAGTTCGGCTAATATATAGAGAGTTGTTAGATTCATAGGTTCTATGTGCATACAAATTATAATTACAAAAGAACTCATTAAATAAAATAACAAAACTGCTTTTATTTAAACAAACGGTTTCACAGTCTGCTAATCCAGGCCAAGTGTTAATGTCGTGCATTATGTTCTAACGATATAATCATCCGTTATTTCGAACACGCGATGCTAATTATCTCTCTAAAATATCATATAGTTGTACTTAATAATAGTTTGAAGTTATCAAGTTTAAACATATAACAATTACAGTGATTTCCAAATATTAGCCTTGGAGCTACGGGTTTGTAGGTTGTTGCGGCCAAAGCCTATCATGTTTCTTTTTTTTTGTACATATATGCACAATATAATAAGTAGTTGAATTTGATTTTAAAAAATATCATACATACTAGCTAAATTTATGATTTTTGCAACTTTTACAGTCCATTATATTAAAATCGTAGAGAATTAACAAATAATTATATCATATCTGTCTGGCATGAACAGAAATGACTATAAACAAGCTCGGTTCGGTCACTGATCTCAAACTATGACATGTACCTATGTAGTTCTAATATTTCTATAATAGCAGCACTTAGACAGTTTCAAAGTGTTATTTCCAAGGATAATTAGTAGCAAAATCAGGCTTTTTATACACAGATTCATACTTTAAGCAATCGTTAAACATATTTTAAAACTGTGAACAGTTTTTACGTGAACTATAATAAGTATTTTTTAAGTTTATATGAACTATTATAATTTGCGAATATGTAAATTACATCATCATCATCATGAGCCAGTTATCGCCCACTGCTGAGCATAGGCCTCTCTTGTTGTACGCCACTTGTCCTGTATATGTATTACACCCAGAATAATTACCAAAGCATGTAGGTACATGCCTGTAAATGTCACGTGACGGGCAGTGCGACCCGCAGATGTCAGAAACGACCCTTGCGTCTGGCGGCGTTATCTCCGTGTTACCATCCGGGTCAGCAGTTTGTAATCAGTGTGTGTTGGCTCATGCACCCGTCTGTCTAAGAATGTTTACTTAATTAATTCATACCTTATCGGGTGTTAACAGAAAATTATGAAAGAAAGACAAAAACATCGTGTTACTGCTTTTCATTCGAATCAAATAAAGTTACTCAATAGTAATAATAGTTAAGTTTAAAAGTGATACGAGAATAGCGCCAGTTTGCTCAGCCATGTTTGAAAGATTTGTTTATTTAAGTTTCCGTTCGAATAGGATAGCTTAAATAAGATAGCTTAACACAAGTTTAACGTTTTGTTTAAGATAAGTTTGTGGTTTCACCGGTTTATGGATGGAAGTTCAAGACCCGCACGAAACGGTACGCTTCCACCTTTATTGTTCGTACCGCTAGGTTGTGGAACTCCCTGCCTGGCTCTCTGTTCCCCACGCACTATAATCCAGCAATCTTCAAAGCGAGAGTGAATCGGTTCTTATCGGGTAAGCACGCTCCATCTTAGGCCATAGCCTTACTTGCTATCAGGTAAACTATGGTCAAGTGCAAACCCGTTCAAGTTAAAAAAAAAAAGCAAAATATAAAATTTTCTGTTATCAGTTTGAAATATCAATCGAATTCCCTCCACAAATAATCCTAAAGATATTAATAGGATTAGTAACGTCAACTTTGTATTTATTCTTGTATACGTAAACGCAATCAAGTACTTACATATGTATTGATAACAAGGAATTGATGAAAATGATAACAATTAATGAAACATTTGTGACGACCAGATTACCTTTTTAACCTGTGAAAGTATGCCTGCTTATTGCATATATATATAGGGTGATGCAACAAATAAAAAACAAACAATCAAATTGTAAACAGTTTCAATCTTTTGGTTCCTTATTGATTTTTGAATTTAAATTTATTAATTTTTTCCTACATTCGTATAATATAGAACTAAACCCCGCCTTGTTTTTACAACCACAACGAGCACAGTCAATAGAATACTCAATGTCAGACAATGGTTCTTATGACTACTATTTGAACTATACCACATCGGGGACGTACTATACATAGTATATGTAGGTATACTATCACATTCACAGTCGCTAGTGTTGGCTGCAACCAGCTCTGTTCTGTCGCAGGCTTGCACAAGAAGGCTCTAACTCGACACTTACCACACCACACGACCATAATTAAAACATTGCGACTAACAAGACCAGATGCTATCATAGACTTGCCTTCGCAAAATTACGCACTAAACTGCTATCATTATCTGAAACTCAATGCACATTTTGCAACTCACTTATTTGAGCGAAATTAGCAAATCTTACAAGACTAAAGAATGCCGAGTAACAACTTCTAGGTGAGGTAATTCATGTTATGATAGCTTTCTTAAAATCTTGCAAAATGGTTATTCCGTGCATCGCTTGCATTTTTGCAAGTGTGCCTTGTCTAGCCTAGATTACAAATTTTAGAAAAAAGTTGTTGTTAGCAATTCCGAGCAATTTTAAATTTTGTCATTACAGCTAACATGTACAATGTTGTACAAATATAGGTATGCATTTAAGTCGAAAACATTGAATCATAAGCCTCAGCATGTTCTTACTTAAAAAAAATAAAAAGTCTCTCTTATAGTATTCGTGTGACTGTAAAGACATTTCAAAAGTCGTCTCTAGCTACTATTTCTAGTACGGCTGTAGGCTTATCGTTGGTCCACTGACCCCAGTTTCAAAACGAGGGCTACCACGCGAGCGCCCGCCATTGACACTCCGCGCAAGCCTACTCGATGCAAATCGACAGACGTCTGACATAATCGAGTGACCCTACCAACGTGGCCGAACTTCGTAACCGATTGGCAATTTATTCCTCTTGTAATTTATGGCGGCGGTATTCGATGAGCAAATTAGGCGATCATTACATACTGAGGAGTTGGATTGGTGCAAATCGCTTCATACAGCTATCCATCAGTTGCGATATACGTGATCCGAATCGACGAACATTTGACATTCGAATTGTAGCGTAGGTTAAGACTATTATTACTACATATTTGCACGATATTTTTGTTAATGTTAGTAAAAACCATTGAAATATAAGCAGTTCTATTTATCCGCGATTCCGCAATCGATTTCTTCCGTTTCTTTGTGCATGCGTCTGCATACTATTGCCACTAGACAAAGAACCAGTGACCTATGGTGGCAGTGCTCGTGTGGCAGTAAACCCACATTTCCATCTAGTTTGCGTGCCACGTGACCTTGTATGTTTAAGTAGTAGTAAATTACTCACGCAGGTTTTCATCATTGCCTCGTTACACCATATTATGGGTAACCAAGGAAATGGGGCCTATTGTTTCCCGGCGCAATGTAAACCGTTCTGATATTATCATAATATCGGTGAATAAGTGACAAGCTCAATTTAGTATTGATGCTTCGATAAATAATAAATAAAGTTTTGAACTTGAGAATGCTTAAAATATTTGTTAGGTCGGTGACACTCGTTACTCATGGTTTTGTATGTTTTAAATTGAAAGGCAAATGTACGTTAAGTTTAATCTTGTATGAAAGACCTTCGACTATGATATTCTATATAAACTGACCTTTCGATATGTTTTTAATTATTCTGTCTTATTTCTGTATTTATACTTGTACTTATTGGTCGTAACGATGATATCGAAATCAAAGTGAAACAGAATCGTATATACTCGCATATCCGTTGCTTTAGCTCCTCTACATAATAATATACATACATACATATGTATTTATCTAGTTAGTAAAATCTTCAAGATGCGACGTGCATGTAAGCATGATTATAATACAAATGACCTAGGAGCTCGGCTAGCTGTGATTAGAGTGAAACCTGCCGCCACAAGTACATGATAAGAGGCTTTGCATACGCACCACCTGAGGTACTAGTTTGCTTTACTTTCTCTGTAATCGGCAGCCTTAGTATGGAAAGTTGGCTGATTTTGATATTTTAAATTGATAAAGTAAAGGTTCAAGTATCGGATAGTTGGCTACTTACAAATCTCTGCGATTTGTTAAAGAGATTGTCGGTATGTACTACATACTAGTTTCGCGCAAATATTAAATACTGAAACACGAATACACGTTACAATCACAAACAATAAATTAATTGAGTAGGTATGTATTGTGTGGGTTTTTTTGATGTTAAGCAAATAAAACATTTATAAATAAGTAACTTTAGAATTGAATGGGATGGCATTCCTTTGTGTTCTTTTGGCAGTAGTTCACCACATAAATGTTTTCCCACAAAAGTATTCTTAATAAAATAATATATCTTCTTAGTAATCATATAATCGACAAAATCGAATCTTTTAATATGTAATTTACTTTTGTTTATACAAAAAGTTAGTAAAAATTTATTATAAAAATATTTGTGTTGTGTCCAGATGCGTCGCGTAGCAGAATTCAAGAAAGAGAACGCGTCCCTCCTGGACGGCCTCCTGCCAGAGATGGAGAGAGAGGCCTTCCTGGAGCACAAGGTGGCCAACGTGATGAAGAGGCGCGACCACAAGGGACGCAGGGTGCTTATCGTTAGTGTTGGAGGTTAGTCATATTGATGCATTTACTTAGTTAGGAAACAAGAGGAAGGACTTGCGCCCACCACTATGTATGTGCCCAAGAGAACTCCACTCTCCGGGGGAGTCACGACCCTCAGTCATGAGGAAATACGGCTCTAGAGAGTATAGTTTCATACAGGGATTCAGTTTCCTAAGTTATTTTTTTTTACATGAGATAAGCTCGCGCTTGACTACAACTTGCCTGATGTTAAGCAACGTTGTAATCTACGATCAGTCGCGCTTACTAAAAGAAACCGGTATACTAATATTTTATTTTTTATATACAAGCGTGCTAAATCTTTAACTTCTGTTTACTGTAATGTAGTCAAACAAATAAATCCCATAAAGCCTTAAAAAATAAAAAGATATAATGTAGATAATTATGTAGATTGAGTTGTAGTTAAAAACAAATAAAGTCCTAGCAATATTCATATACGTACGTACGTAGCCTACGATAGTTTAACGTTAACTCTACAATTTCTGATCAAAATATAATGCACAATTTAAGTTAAAGCGTTAAAGTTCATAAAAGCTTTACTTTAAATCTATACTTCTATGCTTACTAATATTATATAGGTAAAGCTGAAGAGTTTGTTTGTTTGAACGCGCTAATCTCAGGAACTACTGATCCGTTTTGAAAAAATATTTTTGTGTTGAAGAGACCATTTATCGAGGAAGGCTTTAGGCTATATAACATTACGCTGCAACTAATAGGAGCACAGAAACAATGGAAAATGTGAAAAAAACGGGAAAAATATTCATCTCTGAGGGCTTCCGTTGCGTGCGCTGCGAAAACGGTTAAAGATATCAAAAACATGTACTTATGTGGAATAATTATTCCTATCTAACAAAATGTTCGCACCAGTATATGTCTATCTTTTAAGGTTAACTCACTAGAACCGTTTTTATGGTAATAACTATTCCACGCGGACGAAGTCGCGCGCACCAGCTAGTTTTAAATAAAATATATGGTCTCGCTTTATCGTTTAAAACAAAGATATAGGTAGAAGACATCGGTTACCAATATCACATAGGTATGCATTAATTATAACGAGTACCTACCTTGCGGTCGTTTGAGGAATTTGCATAAATCTTAAAACTCTTACTTGTTATTTTATTTTTCTTTCGTGGTTTTTATGTCCGTGGACAGAATTTAAATTCTTTACCATAGGTGATTCAGGACATTGTAATCATGTTTTTACTATGTAGGTAAGTTTCTTTTGTATTGCTCATGTGGTAAATATGTAAAGAATTAACCATAAAATACCTATCCTGTAAGTACTAGAATATATTGTACTAGCTGTGCCAGCGACTTCGTCCGCGTGAAATAGTCATTATCATAAAAACGGTTCTAGTGAGTTAATCTTAAAAGATAGACATATACTGTTCAAGATAATTTGTTAAATCTTTTCAAGAGGAATAATTCTTTCATACATATTTTTTTGATATCTTGAACCGTTTTCGCAGCGCACGCAACGGATGCTCTCAAAAATGAAAAAAAATCCCCGTTTTCTCCACATTTTCCATTGTTTCTTCGCTCCTAATAGTTGCAGCGTAATGTAATATGGCCTAAAGCCTACCTCGATAAACGGTCTATTCAACACAAAAATATTTTTTCAATTCGCACCGTTCGTATTCGTAGTTCCTGAGATTAGTGCGTTAAAACAAACAAACAAACTCTTCAGCTTTATAATATTAGTATAGATGTGCATTGTGCATATATGTACATATGTATACTACGCAGCGCATAAACAAATAGATGTCATTTAGTTTAGGGGACGATATCCCAGTAGATCTCTTGTATTTATATTACTTGTTTATTAAAGACTTTCTATGTATTTATAACATTTCATAAGCTTACTGCTTTAACTGAATAAGTATTTCTTTTTTTTAACTAGATAGGCTTGACTACAACTCGCCTGATGTTAAGCAACGTTATAATCTACGATCTATCACGCTTGCCTTGAAGAAACCGATTCATTCTCGACTTGAAGACCGGTAATTTAGAGTTTTTTTTAACACGAAGTAGGCTTTACGTTTGACTATAGCCTGCTTGATGTGGAATTAGACAGTTAATAGTGTAATAGTTCGAGGGGAATTGAGATGATTGATTGATATTCCCCATAATAAAATACAATTTATCTCCTCTCCAGGTAGCTGGGACCCTAAGAAGGTGACCGCCGACCAGCTGTTCCGGCTGTTCTACCTGATCCACTTGGCCGCCATGTTGGAGCCCGAGTCCCAGGTCCGGGGCACCGTCGTCGTCATGGACTTCCACAACATGGGCTGGACACAGGTCAGTCATTTACATAATACTCTGACACTAGGGTAGGCCATTACTTACTGGCGCGGTCAGTCTTCGAATGGATGACCAAAAGGTGCCATTTCTTTATAATATTATCATTCATTATTAATATTGTGTGATATGTCCTAAAATATTTATTAATTTAATACTATAAAAGTTTTCTAAAAAATACCTAAAAAACGTTTTTTTTTTAAAAAGAACGATTGAAATCGGTTCATTAATAACAGAGTAATCGCGTTGTATATTCACAAAAATAACTTTCAGAAGACTTTGATAACCTCCCATTTTTGAATTAGGGTGGTTCTGAAAGTCGGTAGCTGTATAATATAGCACGTGTATTGTTAATTTGCGAAAAGCGAGTGTTGCTCAGCGGTTCCAGTGTCTGCTTTTCATCCAGACGCACCCTGGTTCGAAGCCGCCCTACACCAATGACTTGTATTTTCAAGTTATGTGTGGTTTTGCACTCGCTTAACGGTGAAGGAAAACATCGTGAGGAAACCGACATGTTTGAGGACCACAATATCCGAGATGTGTCTTCCGTGGAAGGACCTGGGCGCCCACCACGATGTATCTGCCCAAGAAAACTCTCCTAACGAATTAATTCTGCGGGGGAGTCACGACCTTCAGTCATGAGGAAATACGACTCAAAGAGAGATTGTTAATTTGTGTCGGAAACCTCTGGAGTGGTTATAAAACTCTCGCGACACTTGAGTTCATCACTCAAACGGAGATACATTTATTGTTTTGTTTAATTTTAAAGTTGTGCTTTGTTGTGATGCAGATCCCTAATTATTTGTGACAGAAAAGGAAATAGGGACTTTTCTATAAACATGAATAATTGTAAAATACTATTATTTGTATGGATAATTCTGAAATTGTATTTTTACTTTATGGACATTGATCTGAAATGAAGGTCTGGACTATATGGCAAGCCTCACTGACCTAGTTTTCACGAAAACATGAATTCATTTAGAAACACTATTAGTCAAATCAGTTACATATTTAATTCTAGCTGTATAATTATACTGTTGATGATCTAACTAGAGAATGACTAAGTGATAAAGTTCACATCCATCTGACTCAACTAGATCGTTATAATGGTTTGTACTATTCCGCCACGTATAGTGAAATTCTGTTAAACAAAACGGGTTTGAAGTACATTAGTCTTTTTGTAACTAAAGTGTAACTTACATACGCAATATGTAGAAAGGTCAAAGGTACCTAACGTTGGCCGCGCTCAAACGTTTTTCGCGAAAAATACAAACATTTTCTATTATTGTTGTACATTTGTTATCTCTCTATTGTTCTGTAGGTACGTCGCAAAACAAAGTAAATAATATTGTATCCTAAGTACTGTAATGTTTTTGAGTAATAATACGCGAGTGTCATGAGTGTCTCGTAAATCGTTTAGTTTGTCGTTTATAGTGATGAAACGAGCGTTTACAAAGCATGTACGTAATTTGCTAATAATCCGACCGTTGTGAATATTATGCACAAAAAGATTAAAGGGCCAATGCCGTTGACCTCTCCGGCCATTGTTTTTAAGCTCACAATAGCTCGCCCCATTCTTTGGCACTTGCTCAATTTGTAATAAGGCTCTGGTTGTGTAAAGAACGAGTAAGCTATACGTTTGTTTCATTATTTTTATTTATTTATTCAATTAATTTCGTTATGACATACATACATATATACAAACAACATAGGTACTATCCCTTCTACGCATTTTTTATTATTTACATATCCAACGATGAACTATTGTTTTTTCCAAAAATATTCCAATACTTGGATACGTGTTGGATGTTTACAAACACGTTCGATGGTGATAAGTGCGTTCGAGTGTATCAATCACAATGGCTGTCACTTTCGGTGCGCGTGCGCAGCTCGCTGACTAAATGCTGAGATAGTGTTACAGCGAATACGTACTTACTGTTATACAGGGCTATTGAGAAATACTTACTAAGTTTTCTGTAAATAAAGTTACACTTGTATTCGTATTACAAATAATACAAGATGGAGAAATATACGGATAAACTGACAACTTTTTTTTAACTGTAATATCAAGAAACAAAGAAATAATAATTAGGAAGTGTTACTGTCCTAACGACGTACCTAAGTGACTAGTGTGTGTACATATTGACACATATATAGTTGACACATAATTACATTTTAAGCCTCTATCGTAGTATATCTATATAAAGAGCAAGGAATAATAAATGAGATTTGATAATAACTTTTTTCATTATTGATAGTCCTGTACACGATATTTACCTATATTAGTTGGCAGGTGCTCTCGCGCTGCGTTTCTCGCACAAACGCACAAAACTCGCATACCTACATATTATATGCAACAATACCTGTTGTTGTTTCATCAAAATGTTATTTGTCACAATGCAGGTTCTAGCTGAAATGAATACGCATAGGTTAGTAGGTTAAACGTTGAAAAACATACTTTATTTATTAACTAGTGGACGCCCGCGGCTTCGCTCGCATTATTTCAGGATAAAAAGTAGCCTATGACACTCCTAACACCTCATATCAAAAATCATGAAGATCCGATCGGCAGTTTTTGCGTCGTGAGCGTTTAAATAAACAGGCAAACAGAGAAACAGAAATTTTTTTTGAAATTGTTGAAACGGGTTCTGTTATCAATTCGAAGTACCTCCAAACATTTTTTTAAATATCTTCAGTGTTCAGACTTTCGACCCTCTTCAACTTTATGTATAGATTGTTTAGTGGAAGAGTATTCGGAAGAAGAGCTAAATATTTTTTTTGTTTCATCAAATCGTCATTGCCAATAGAAAAAATCGGAAAGATGAACATCATATGCTTGACAAAAACAAAGTAAATTTTCAGCATTTGATTCATTTATTGAACTTCGTTAATTATTTATTTTAATGAAGTATTTTAATTAAGCGTTGTTTTTAATTTACTGAATAGAGTTGAATAAATTTATAACTAATTCCGACATCTACGCAGCAGTTGCTATTATTAAATATAAGCCACAAAATAAAGTAGCAACATACAACAGAATACAATTAATAGAATTTGTAGAAAATATTACGAGTGATTCAGCAAGTTTATACCAACATTGGTTTTCGGCCGTTTCTTAATAATATTTTTTCCAATATCTCACTAAATGGCAAATAAGTCGAAGAACTCGAATGAACTACATATTATACTTAGCCTTCCCTTATGTATAGGAGGTGTGTTAATGAACATTAACTTAGTGACTAAGTAAATAGATATTATACTATCGACTTGTTGGTTAGCAGCGCTTGTAGCTCAGCTAGCGGAGGCAATCGCATGCGATTACCAATGTCAAGCAAAGGTGACCGAAAAGTGGCATACCATTTTGGGCGCTTCCGTGGGTCGGATGACACGTTAAAATGTAGGTCCTAGCTGATTTGTCTAGTACGGCAGTCGTTAAGCCAAGTCAGAGGTCCTTAGGGCGTCTTGATAAACACTCGACACCAGAGTTCGCCACTCTCATTCCATAAGAAGACGAAGTGACTTAGTGAATAGATATAGAATACTAGTGCTTAGCGCCATACAAAGTGACATATATAGATAGATAGATAGATAGATTAACTCTTTATTGTTGACACATATTAAAAAAACAGTACATAGAACAAATTGCACCTTAACTAGTGCCACAAGCGGCGGCCTTATCGCTGAAAGCATATATACTTACTTACCCACATACCTAATTATAATAATACCTACCTGTGCTGCCTGTGCTTTGTTGTTGATATCCGCGTATAAATAAATGCGCAATATCGAAACTTGTGTTGCCAGGAAATTAATCTATTACTACTTTACATATACTCAGAAAAATATAGTAAGAGTTTGCAATAACACATTGAATTTCTACTGCTTAGTGGTGATTTAGATAAAATCCTGCCGGTCGTATTTTTTTTCCCTAATTTCCAATTGAGTTTGTGATTTATATAAAATGTATAATATAGAATAAATTAGAATATATCTTTAATGTACACCATAAAACATAGAAATAACAAAACAGGAAATAAGCTTAAATATATTAAAGTGCTGTACATTGGGCGGCCTTATCGCCTTAGACGATTTCTTTCAGGCAATCTTTTGGATGCCTATTCATTAAGATTATAAACTGATAAATTAAATGAGCATAATTACTTATATCAAATCTATTGACTTCTGCTGTATTTTATACTAATAATTAATATATAGACAAAACAGGATCTTACATTATCTTTCTATACCAGTGACTGATATGTTATCGTTGTTTTGTTTTGTCGTGAGGGACTCAGCACAGTTTTCTGTGAATAGAAATTATTTAACCTTATCTAATAATAGCCAACATAGATGACATAAATATACCAGGATATGTTTTTGTTATGTATACCTGTCATTTATTTATTATTTTTTAAAAAACTTATAAATATAGAATACAATAGAAAACTGTTTATTGCAACACACGATAATAATTAAAAAGAATGAAGAAAAAAATACTTATACTAGTGCCACAAGTGGCGGCCTTATTGCTAAAAGCAATCTCTTCCAGATATAGGAATAATTATAGAAATATCGATTTCTTCACCAATAAATAATACATCAAATTAGATGCTATAAAATTAAATTAATTTATTTATTCGAAATCACATCACGTTACATTCTCATACCTAAGTCATAATATATAAGTAGAGGGAAAGCACATTTCAAGATTTACATTGGACCATAGAAAAAAATAGTTTTAGGTACGAGTAGTAAGGCATATGAAAGGCATTAGTGAAGTGATATATTTTTAACTATAATTTTATTACGAATCGATTGAGTCGCTGACCACGTCTCAATTCCATTGTCAAAATCTTTGAGTACATCATTAAAGTAAAATACATCTCGCAAATTATCACTACCGCATTCTCAAATAGTCTGTGTTATGTAATTAATATTCTAATGATGTACTATATAATATATTGAAATAATATAATAAGCATTATGAAATCCAATGTGTAAATTAATAGATGTTTGTGTAAACATTTAATATGTACGCAGATATTGTAATATCATTAATGCTTTAAAGAAATCATTGCAGACATAAAACCGGTAGTTGCATAATTATTTTTTAATGATCACAAGTTGAAAAGCTATACAATTAATAAAAAAAAAACAATTGTAAAGTTAGATGTACAAGTTACCATGATCTTGAAATTTTCCTTGAATTAGCCCATTGTATTATTTAAGAAAATAAGGAAAATATATTTAAATTAGGGTGTAGATATAGGCATCACGTCTGAGGCGACGATCGTTTATTGTAAAGAGCATCTTTAGTTCCTGTTTGGGAGCTCGTGACTCAACGCTCAATTTTCCTTGTTTGTTTCTGAAATGCTATCATTTGATTGAAAGGCGAAAGAAAAATGGCGAATACTACAAACGGTAGCGTTCGTTAACTTCCACCAATTTAGTTACGCATGTCGCTAACCGAAATGGTTTTAACTCAAATTCCACCAAATCAAAGTTGAATCTTTTTATGGAATCATAACATAATCTAGTTTTATCTGAAGACCAATATTGTACTCTGTTCTCAAACATCCGCGGACGGACATTGTTTTGTGTAGGAAGGAAATGGATTTTCCTTAACGGTCTCTAAGGACGCCATTATCGGAAAATCCAAAGGTTTTTCTAGTGAACTATTTCGTTTTCTTTTGTGCTTCCTTATATTTTTAAATCAAATTGTTTAAAGTTGTTCATTTGGGGATCTTTTTGTCCTTCGTTATCCATATTTTTTTTAGTAAATACTAACTTGCCTACTATGTTTGGAATGCTAATATGCCGCGTGTTTTAAATCCTCTAATTCATATTTTTTTTAATAACAAAAAGAAATAATTAGAGTTAATACCAATTAACAATAAATAAGTGTATCATCCTATCTTGCTCTTACGCACAATTCTTTGTGTTTTGATCGTTACAAAACGTGTGTTAATCATTCCCTGTGGGTGCACTTGTCCGCGGTTTAACTTGATCTTTACCTCGACCTCCGGGGGCAGCCGCAACGTAAGTGGGCCGCGATGAAGATAATGTACTTGGTTTTATAGAAGTAAATCTACTTTAGCTACATTTTCTATTTTTTTATGGCCCATGTCTCGTATCGGCTTACATATTAGAAATATTTTTTAAGAAGTAAGTAAGTAATTAATTAAATACGCTACCGATAGGCTCAGTTCCTTATATAAGTATGTAGGTGACAATATTTTTTGTGTAAAAATATTTTCGAAGTGCTTTACATTTAGCGCTACGTATACATCGTTATTTAGAATAACTTTAAATACTAGCCGATCTATATCTAATTCGATGTCACAATCGATTTTGGTAGAACATAGAAATCGTTATACAATTAATAAATGTCCTAAAACAATCGACTGTTTGTTCTGCATAGTTACTAGATAAATAATCAATTACAGAGCGATAGATAAAGCTGCTTATAGAGATACGCTGTTGTTATGATGTGTGCAGAATACAATGTAGTAAGTATGTATGAACTTATTAACAGTATTGTACATTATGCATTGATAAGTGCGCACATTACGGACTTCGTAATGTTGTATTACAAACAAAAACAAGTCGTTTAAATGATAAATAACTGAAAACACGGCTAGCGATCATTATATTGCGATTATGGAAGTCGCGGAAGTAAATATTTTACTTCAAGTTTACATGGGACTTGTACAAAATTAGTTTTCTAAGAATCGCTGGCAATGGTACTTATGACTATGAGGTAATACCTATAGATTTTGAAGAAACGACAATAGATAAATTTCAGATAAGACAGAAATATTAGGTAGATACGTTGGTTTAGTTTTGAATGAGTCACACAAATGATCGGAGGACTACAATTTCAGTATCACAACTTTCCAGTGACATTCCATTTCCGTATCACAACAACACAACAGTAAATTGAATCTCAAAACTTCTTCCAAGCGGAGGTACCTACGAGTAAATTAGTTTTTCTTATACTTACTATCTCACAAAGCCTGGTCAAATGTCAATTTTTTCATTCATTAAGTCAAAATAAAAAAACAAGGCCCTTGTTTAACGATTCGTTAAGTGTAACCATTATTTAAGGAACAAAATAGCCTGAAAACGTACGCTTTTTGCGCCGCCTCTTCTGGCAATTGAATACCTAAGTTTTATATTTATGTCGTGTGTTACAACTTACAATAAAGAGCTGCCTATCTACTTTTCTAATAAATTACCTACCTATTTTTCTAAAATAACTAACGTATACGGTTTCTTCTCTCCAGACAATGGGTCTAACTCCCTCCTTCTCGAAGCGCCTGCTGACGTTCATCCAGGACGCCATGCCTCTGCGCCTCAAGGAGGTACACTTCGTGAAGCAGCCCATGATCTTCAACGTCGTGTGGAACATGTTCAAGCCCTTCATCAGGGAGAAGCTGAAGAACAGAGTGAGTATTCTTTCTTTTCAAATATAACTGGTAAAATGGCTTGATAATTAAAAAATGACACGGTGGCAAAAAAGTGCTAATGCCGCGCGCTTCTTGTTGGAGTATTTGTTGATGAGTTCTATTTAGTAGTCACTACCAGCCGCAACAGAATATCAGCGCTGGTGGCCCTGTGCCATCAGAATTATGCTGACTTGCGACTGTATTGGGGCATCACATTCTTAACATGTAAGTTTAGTAAGTAAATAAGTTTAAGTTTGTGTGTCTCAATAAATATATTTCTTTAGTCTTAGTGTAGTCGAAAACGTAGTAAGTATTTAGAAGGAACAGCCTACGCAAATAGCCTAAACAATTAACATTTTATAAGTCATTTTAAGCTTCTTGAACTAACGAATAAATTTTCGGCGGCATATTTCCACTGTAATAATAGCCTTGCATATAGGATAGAATAAATATATTTTCACCTTAGTATTTTTGTTTGATGTGTAAAACGATCTTAAATGTAAGAATGCCGCGTTGATCTATTTAATTTCCACGTGTTATGATGTGCTGATTAATAAGATACTGAGGCTTGTGTTTCTTCAGCCTTGTTCAGCAAGATAAGATTACAATAAGAATGCGTTTGTCCTAATAAATGCATGATATATAAAACCAGTACTTCAATTAGACGCATATGTAGGTAACATACACGTAGAACCGTTCCTAACTATTAATCATTATTTTAGTATCATAAAACTAAATAAAGGTTCTGATTAGTAGTGATCTTTAAATTGAAATCAAGCATAATGTATTAGTTTTAATGATTTATGAAAAGGTCTAGTTAATTTAAAGCCCTGCCTTATGTAAAGGAAAAAAGTGTTAATATTAAATTAGTATCAACTTAGACTCTTTTGATACTCGAAGCTTAAATCTTTTTGATAGTCCAAGTAGAAGAAGAAGTATAGGTGTTGGCTTTTTTACTGAGGCGCCTTAAGAAAATTTGACGTCCTGAAGAATTACTTTTCTTTCCTTCACTTAGTGCGCAGTAATATTACTACGCCAAGTTTAGAGTTGAATATCCGCTGCGGACAAAGCCTTTGTGCCAAGTTAAAGTAAACTTTGTTGAAACTTGCCACTCTTTGTTTTCTTTAAGCGATTGGACAAAGACCCGCTCTGAGGTAACAATGCTGCCGAACAATAAATTACCTCTGCATTGTTATTTACTTCATAATTAATTGTGAAAATAGATTTCAATTGTACGCTTTTATGAAAACACAGCGTATTTGTTCTTTCCTACTTAAATTCTTGCGGTCAAAAGCCTCTGTTTGCAAACAAACGTTCTTTGGCTTCTGTTACAAATTATTGAGGCATTTAAAAGCTTTTAAAGTAGAATTACTTAATAATACGTAGTGTTAATGACATTGTATAATAATTGTCAAAAGCACAAACAACCTTTGAAGGTTGGCTATTGGTGTCTATTGGAGTTAATTACCCAACTTGAACCTATACAAAAACTATGATTGAAACAGTCTTTAAATAATTGTATTAAACTTTTGTAAATTTTCCTGTACCTTCTATTATTGCCTTTTCTTCGAATATATATATTGTGTTTGATAGCTTTTATGGTGAAAACCTTTTCTTAACTTACTTTTTCAATATAGTCTTTTTAGACGATACAATAAGCATAACTCTAATGAGATGAATATAAGACGCAACTAACAAACATCTCTCTATCTCCTTCAGATCTTCTTCCACGGCTCCAAAATGTCTTCCCTGCACAAGCACCTGTCTCCGTCGCACCTGCCCTCCGACTACGGCGGCGAACTTCCTGCCATCGACTACTCCGGCGCAGACTGGTACCCCGTCATCAATGACGTCCTACCGCATATAACCAACTGGAACACATATGGGTTCTCTAAGCAATAGTACATAGTTCTAATATAGAGTAGCATTCGTATGAGTCTGTCTTACGTTGTTTTTACCACCATAGTCATGTTAAACTACCTTCGTTTAGTGTTTAGTTGATTGAGGTACTTTTCATGGTTTGAGATATTAAGCGCTAACCAAGAATGTACCTACTTTGTATTAGCCATAATACTTTGAGTATCAAATTCATATCAAATCAAAGTATCAAATTTCTTGTATCCCAAAGTGACTATTGCTTTGGGCTGGACCCGAGTATGCGGTGGTAAAAACAAATAAGAGCATTTTGAAAAATTGAGACTTGATTTCTTTGGACAGACTCTGTTTAGACTTTATACATACGTTCGGCTCATTCAATATGTAGCATTTTGTAGAACTGTAAGACTTGGCTTTTTCCTAGATTATATTATAATGTTTGTAGAAGACATACCAAATACTTTATCGGATACATTCCATTGTACTTCCATTTTATATAGGGTTCTAGAGAAATTAAAATTGCAGCTTATTTTATAGAGCCGTAGGAATTAGGAATTGAGGCTGAACTGTATCCATTTCAATATAACATTTACTTATATTAATATTTTATAAATCTATATTAATATTGTATGTGTTTCGAGATTTTATATGCATTGTTTTACTTTACACATTTTTATGAAAATGACATCATGACGGATCTATTTTCTTGTATAAAACGTATAATTGCTCAATTTACAAAACAATCTGATTTATTAATTTTTTATTCAATTTTAACTATAAATTTATAATGGCATGTGAAAATAATGGTAAAAGTACTTAAAGTACAAAAACATGACTTGACAGACAGGTTCGGGTGAGAGTTGGATACAAAAAAGTTGTTATAAGATAAAATTATGAACAAAAATGGCAGCGAAATAAGTAATCTTGGGTTTGCTATTGGTTTGAAAGCAGCTGCCAAAATGAAATGAATATTTTACATTAATTTATATGACATGGGTTGAAGTTGTTAGAACACAATCATACCTTCTATGTAGCAATTAGAATAGTTGTTAGTTAATATTTACTCGTACGTAGTAATAACGAATCAAGTGAAAATGCGAGCGAATTTCATGACATGTTTGTATGGATTTTTTATATTGATGTTTGTAGTTGGGAGGTTTTTATATTTAACTAGTTTGTAGGGTAGTTTTGTAACAAAGGAACTCGCATATAGTTAAGTAGCGGCTGTGAATGTGATAACGTGCCAGTTCTGTACCATTTCACCAAAACTTAGCTGTAAAATATAAACATTGCGGCATTGAGCTAGGATTATACAGAGTCACAAACGAAAAAGAAGTAAAAAAAACCGAGCCAAAACTCTGCCCACGCTAATCGATGAGCAGACTTTTGGATTACCTATCTCTTTTGCACGTTCTTAAAATTTGTAAGACCGAAAGAGACAAGCAGTCTTTTGTAAGCGTCCGGACACTTTCCTGCGCTTTTTTAGTTTGAGATTGTGTCTATGTATAATCCTAGTTTAATGCATTACGGTAATGTAACCGCTTCTATTCAATGTACTAAAAAGGTCAAATAATACCAACCTATATTATTTAGGAATCAATATGTTAAAAGATAAAAAAAACGCACTGTAGACAGGGTAAATGGTATGTAAGAAAATCTTAATAAAAAGGGACATAAATATTTGTAAACAATTTTCTTTTTTCACTCATATCTTAGACACCTTATAATATTTTCTAAGTAAAATGTTTTTTTTTTGTGATTTCGTAAGAACCAGAGTACGAACAAAGCAACCATTTTCTTCCGAGTCAGGAAGCGATTATAGTCAGTACCTAAACCTGTTTAAATTTAAACGAAATTTAAGCAAATGATAGGGTCTGAAACCTGTAAATTACATACCAACAGTAAAGTTACTTACCAACAACAGAAACAAATATACGTCTTTGTTTTTGTTTAACCAATTTGATATTTCGTGAAGACGGAACAAAGCGCCTTTAAAGAACCGAGCCAATATATTTGCGTGCAACATGCAAACCAAAAATACAGGAATTAGAATATACTAATTGTTATTGTTCTCAAATGTTACAAATACATAATTAGTTAAAATATAATTCAATCTTCTTTTTCAAACAATTCCACGAATGTTTTGTTTTTAAACTAGACTTTTGTTTAGGATATACTTTATTTATGTCAATGAACGTATATTACTTTGACTTATTTTAGTCAAAGTAATGTGTGTATAAAGATTATTGGTTAGTGAATGTAACTTAAGACAGCAGTTGTTGTAGTAATCAAATGAGTTTTGATCAATGTTAAACTGTTGCGTGTTCATTGTAAATGTAATCGTAACCCTGCCTTGTTCTGTTTCGAAATAATATAAGTACTGCCTTCTTAGAAATCATATATATTACTTACATACTTATAATTGCGTGTATGGTTGCTTTGTTTCTTGGTAATGAGTTAATTCCAACATGGCAATATGTTAATCATTTGTTTTACTTTATTCAATTGTTTTTTCGGACCTGTAAAAATCTAAAACTTTGGTACAACGGTTTAGAGTTTATACATAATGGTCTTTTTGCTATTTTCACAACTTGTAATAAATGCATCATGGGTTTTTCGTACTATACCTATAATTGTGATAAAAAGTGCCTTGGCTATTTGAAGTCATTCCAGTAGTAATTTTTATAGAATAGTTAAGGGCAAAGAGTTTGGAAAAAAGTTATCAAGTTTTAGGTACCATAGGATCATGAGAAATTAACATTTTTTTCTCGTCTTTTTCTTTAAAAATAGAAACATAATAAATAGCACTATATAATACTTATCTTTCTTTGTGCCCTAGACTGTATAGAGCATGGTGTTATTTAGACCGAGTAGGTATAGCTGAGTTGCTCAAACATGTAGATATTATCAAATTTGGATTCCTTATATTTAGTATTAGATTGAAATTAAAATAAATAAGAATAAAGGAATTTTTATTATATTTTTCGTATTTTTTCTATTCCTGTAATTTAGAATTAAGACATTAGGTAAGTATACTTGAAGTGAATCTTATTCTTATTCAAGAATTGTAAATATTTACCTGTAAATTCCATGGCAATGATGCCAATGATTTATATTATTTTTGAAAAGGTACTTCAATGAAAGGCTATCAGCTATATACTAGCATCTAGGTAAACGGTATTGTAGAATAGAAGTAAACCAAATATCATTTTTTACATGATATATGCTTACGTTTGACTACAACTTGCCTGATGTTAAGCAACGTTATAATCTACGATCTAGCGCGCTTGCCTAGAAGAAACCGGTTTACCTACTCTCGACTTGAAAGTTTGGAAGTTTATGTAGCCTTCCACGAGTACCTGAGTTTATTTTACTTTCAGCGGCTTGCTTGTATAATTTGCTTATAGTTAAGGTATTATCATGGAAACATAAATATAAAGCCGAATAAATGACGATCCTGACGATTCTCTCTTAGTTTCTGTAAACTCTTTTCATAATTCTGTTGGCTATGAAAAATATGTTAGGCGTATGAAACTCGTAATGTGTATTTTTGTACATTAATCACGTAACTAATTTGCATTCATTAACAATTTACTCTTGTTCGTTAATTTAGATGAGAAGAATCTTTGTTTACATCATTTGATGGATAGTAGGTAGGTATACATAGCTACTTACCACATGATACGAAACACTAATGTTGTAGCTGTAACTAATTTAGCTTTGCAAATAAGATATCCAAATCGAACTTAGGTTCATTGTATGTGCAAAATGTAGAGGAGTAGATACTAAGCGATAGTTATAAGACCTTGCAGTATTGATCCCAGTCATATCGAGATCTGGATCTGAAAGTATGACTAGATACCTTTAAGATTAACGCACATAATTTAGGTAGATACTATCAAATCCCATATAAGGGCTTCGTTACCATATTTACTTCAGATCTTATCCAATGAAACTCAGAACCCACAAACTGTACACATTAGGTATGCAAGTTTCCATACATAGCAAGTTAGTTGCCAAATCATCAAATTATTTCCAAATCTTGTATGGCTGACCGCGACAAGCACCAGCGCAGGCGGTCGTTGAGTAACTGGAGGGCATTATTTGTTGGCCAAGTGAGAGGTGTCTCAAGTCTCGAGCTTGCTCCAACCATGGAATGAGGGATACCGTTACAACACAGAATAATACATACCTACTACACAAGTGAGTTGCGCTCAAGATGCGCGTGCGCACACCAGTCCAACAAGCTCGGTACAGCTGACCGGCCGCGGCTTCTGTGACCGACATTCACTTATCTCAATTAATATTCGTGTGCAATCAATGGAAAAAGATAAACACTAATCTAAAGATAATATTGGTAGGTAAATCGATCATTCGAAAGTTGTTTCCATACTGATAAATCAGTTTTAAAAACAAACAACTTCCTCAAATAGTGTTAATCAGTGTACACGCTCTCAATTGGTCTAATTAAAAATATTGGAGAAACAACTGAGCAGCGTTTAAGAGGAACATTGAGTTTAAGGATCGAAAGTGAAAGAAAGTCTTTCAACATGGAGATGCAATTTGACGAGGAAGGAACTCCCTTCGTGATGTGGGGTGAGAGCAGGATCCAGCTGGAGACGAAGCCCAGCAGTGACCCAGCTGTGCTGGAGAAGGCCAGAGAGGAGCTCAGGGAAACACCAGAGAACGTGCAGCAGGGCTTACAGGAACTTAGGACTCTTCTTAAAGGTATTTAATAGTGTATACACATATAGCCTTAGTCAGCGTGTTTATACCTAAGCGCTGTCTGCAAAGCTTTTGGGAAACTTGAGAGCTTTGAGCAATGTATCGTGTGAAAATATTTTAAACACCTTACTTAAGGTATTTGACTTGTGACCGGACGGTTTGAATGATTCACTGCATTAAGGAATAATATTTCTGTATATTTTGTAAAACTTTCGAGAGTTATTTAGCAGAAGAAATGTCGTATGTGTACAATGTGCATGCATTAAAATAGTTTAAATAGTTTTAATTATGTAATACAGTGGAGTATATTCCTCGAAAGAGATAGTATTAAAAGTTTTTTTTTTTAATAATCGCATTTGTTTTTTTTCTACGAAAATAAAGAAAATTAAATAGATTTATGTATCCTTAAGAGCAAAGTACATTATTATTTACTTTGTTGCTGTATGTCGCTTAACATCTTGCAAACTATTGTCATACGAAATACCTATTTTTGTGTCATATTATCGAAAAGGATGCGCCAATTTTATCAGATTATGTGTAACTATCAAAACGTGAGCATATTCCTCGGAAATCCAAACTTTTTAATTATCCATAAATCTTTGAGATACCTCTTTATAACAACCGTTTGTTCACATTGTAATCGCCAGATAGAAATAAATATAGTATTATACCTAAAGTTATACTTAGATTGTCTTAGAGGTATTTTTTGCCTCATACAATATGTAGGTACTGTACGTATGCGTTGATTTACCAGTTTTTTCTCTCAGTCCAATCCAGTTTTTATCAATTTCAGCATCGGAAGTTATTACTTAAACTTTAGGTTTTCGAAATTTATATTATACCCCTAGCACCTATCGGCCGAAGTTATCTATCTATCTTTGGCATCATTTATTATGTACTAGATTTGACATTCATAAGTGTGCAAAACTAAGTTTAGTTTTAACCCAAATGAAGAAATAAATGAATATGAATATAATATAATCGATGGAAATAGTTATATTGTAACGGAAAGTTTTGGCTTAACATGTTTCGATGTGATTATGCAATGAATACTTACCTACGTAATGAGAACAGCCGTTCATAGTGTATATGAAGGTGTTATTAAATCTAAAGATCTGAAGTAGTTCTGATGTCATGGGGATCTAAAACGGACATTTAATTAGATCTAATTTCATGTTAATAAGAAGGTGAAATTCTACAAACTTTTATATGCATTAAAATACTCAAATTTTTTAGTATATTCACGAATGTCTTTTAGTTGCAAAGAAACATCTTCCAAGCAGGCTGGCGGTGCTGCTTCATCTGCAGAGTTCCTCAAACAGCGCAAATATTCTAAACTAGACAAGGGCTATTTATTTATACCGTTTGGGGTAGAAACTCTTGGGCCGTGGGGTCAGAGCGCACTTGACCTCTACCAAGATCTGTCGGGGCGTTTGAAACCGGCTTCGCGTGACCAAAATGCTGGCTTGTACTTTGCCCAAAAGATTAGTCTAGCTATTCAACGGGGCAATGCAGCCAGCATTTTGGGTACGCTACCTTTTGAAAAAGTAGATTAGTTTGTTAATATATATATATATATTAACTACTATTAATTTTTGTTGTTTTGTTGCAAAGAAATTCCATATTTTTCTTGGTTATCAGATCATAACCAGTATGTTTCAAATAGCTTTTATTTATAGATATACAATTATGTACCTAGGGATGGAAATAAAATTAAAAAAAAAATGTTAATGTTAGAAGGTTCTATTCTATATTCTGTGCTAATGTGGCAGTTTTAGTTTCCAAGTCACAAAATCTGCAGTACGAAGCATGACTTGTGTTTTTTTTTACATTAAACTGTATTTAGACGACGTTTGATTGGCTGTTACACGATGGACAAGTCATTTCCCCTCGATACCGCCTTCTTCGATAAGTAATTAATTATAATATGTAGAATGATTTCGAAAGGCTCAGAAAAAAAATCCCGTTATTGTATGTTACATTTTACATCTCAATATTATATTATATTCTCGAATATGTTTGTAGATGTGTTTGTGTGTTTATTGATATCTTCTAGTCAAGTAAGCCTCTTGCAAAAATCAATGATTTAAATAGCTAGAATATGAATAGGTATGTTAATCAGTAAAAAACAATAGCTACTGATTTGGTAGGTACGAAACAGTAGACCTCTAAAATATTTCTTAACAAGTCACTCAAGTGAGATCATGAATATTACCAAAATACTTGAAAGTGAATACCAATAATTGATATAGAGTAGTCTTTGTTCTGCAAAATCTTATTTTTTCTACAAATACGAAAAACGCACACATTCAATAGGTACCTACCTATATCATGATAATTAAAAAATATCGAGATGAATTTTACGTAAGTTATAAACAAATATATGCAATACCTACGTAAAAACCCACGTAATAATAAATTGAGATTTACCATAAAAATATGAAAATAATTAAATTAAGTTTCTTTTGATAATATTAGAGATGCTTTATTTACAATAATAAAATACAAAAACAAGTGAAGGAAAACTAAACATACTACTTCTAACTACTACAAAAAGGGGCACTTAGAAAATCTTTAGAAAAGCCTAAAGATAATCTAAGTGCTCCAGCCCACTACCAGAGGGCAGCGTGCCCAGCATGCTGGCCGCATTACCACGCTGGATGGCAATGCTGATACGTTGAGCCAGAAAAAGGCCAGCATTTTGGTCATGCGTCGTAAATTAAGTTGGGATAAAACTATGTAAATAGTGTTTATTTGTCTAAGTGCTTGCTTGTATAATTTACGTTTAGGTCGTTTTACCACATACTCGACTCAAGCTCAAGAATATTAAACGCAAATAGCTTCAGATTATGATCTGCACACATTACTTACTAAATATAATATTGAATTTGATTTACGTATGTAGGTAACTAACACCTACACATGTCATAAATTATTTATTTTCCTTTTTTTTTAATATTTGCTGTATTTATTTTCTTAAAAGGTAAACACATTACCTTACTTTAGAATCTTGGGGTAAAGGTTGGTTATTGACACTCATGACGCAAATAAGTATATATAATAAAAATTGCATATGCAATGAATAAAATGAATCGGAGACGAGACGAGATTAGATCAACGTAAAGATATTTATGACAGTTTTACTCATAGTTTTACTATCCACAGAGTCTGTTTTACATGTTAGCTAAATACATAGTTGTAGCCATTGGTATAACAATTTGAACATTGTTTTTAAACAACAACATAATTTATGTTTTTCAGGTGAACCATTGCTATACATCCCGGTAGACAACGACGACTTTCTCATGAAATTCCTCAGGCCGTGCAAGTTCTACGCTGAAAGTGCCTTCAAAAAGGTCAGTCATAAAACAAATTAGCTTTTTGATCACATTGCTTTATACACTTTTGATATATTATTTACTAATTAATGCCCGCAGCTTGGCTTGCGATTTTTCACTACAAACAGTAAACAAGATTCCAATCTACCACCACACTAAATCATTATAATTGGTTGCTCTATAAATGCGTAATATAGAAAAGTATAATAAGATTGTTGGATCGTAAAAATGAGAAGTGCGATAAACTTTCGATCAAATATTCCTAGAAACAGCATTAAGTGCAGCTATATTAAAAAAAATATTGAACACTTTATATTGCTGAAAAATAAATATCACAACAAAACAGAGGCGTACAAAAATACACGTTTTATTATAGTTACAAACTACAGCCTTCAATTCATTTATGTATAGATACTAGATGTTGAAGGTTAAGGTCGATTTAGGAAGTTATTTAGAAATTTAAACCTTTGCTTTTAGTGATTAGGATTCAGAGAGCGTACACAGACTTGATACGACTGGAATGTTGAATTAAAGAAAATGTACAAAATGTTGCACATGTTTAAAAAGTGTGAATAGGAAATTGACAAAAAACGACTATTTTAATTAAAATCATTGAATAAAAATAAATACTACTAAAAGTTTTTTTAATACTCTACGTCTTTTCCTAAGGTTATGAAAAAAACTATGGTAGCGTTAAGATAGATCCATAATAACATACTTTCACTTTCAAAATAGCATATGATGTAATTCTACGCATAAGCATTCGAGGACGAGATGGTCATTAACCTATCGTGATGTAATTTTTGTAAGTTTATTAGTAAATACGTATATTGTGGTAGTATTCTCGGTGTTACTAATATTGTACCCAATTTACGATGCTGGTTCCATTGTTGTTTAATTTGTGCAAAAACCGGTACAATATCAAATCGGGTAAATCTCCTTGTTTGTACGTGCTCTGCGCTGAGGCTCGTTTAGAGACCTACTGCAGAGCACAACACATCACAGGTACTCCAACATTACAATGTAAGTTCTATTCTATATTATATGTAAAAACATGTACCTAGATGTAGCTTTTGTCAGAACACAGACTTAAATCTATTTTTGTTGGAAAATACTTAAATAACATCACTTATTACAAAACCGAACAACTAACATTGAATTTTTGAAAATAAAGCGTATTTCGCTACAAGATATTCCAGTGTATTTCACTGACAATACCGACTCGTAATAATATTCTTGGAATATTTGTTTCTGTTCAATCAAATATACTTATAATACTACTACACCAGTAGTAGATTAGTAGCCGATGGCTGTAAGGCATCAATTGGAGCCCGAGATAGTTAGGCGCACGAGCGCAGCGAGGGCGCCTATAGTTCGAGGGTGCAATTGATGCTTACACCCGAGTTAACTACTCTGCTTTACATCTCGATTGTGATAAAACATTTTAATGGTTAAAATTTATAGTGAAATGAGAACAATTTTAAAATTTTAGGGACAGGTGTTTTATGGGTATGCTAAAAGATTGAGATTGTGATATTTGCTGGTCACGGACAAAATCAGAACTTACTCGTTTTTCTTTTCGCCAATTCATGAACTCGTCGTAAGTTTTCAAATATCTCTCTTTAGAACTTTCAAGCAAAATATTGTTAATTGCTACTTCAGCTTCCATTTTCATTGAATCAGGAGTGCAGCTTACATAATATATCGTCATCACTTGCAGAACTCATGTTTTTTTTCCTAATTAGCACGTATTTATAAAAAAAATCCCAAAAACAAACAACATTTAAAATGAAAGTTTTCTATTCCCGCCTTTTTTCATCTTTTTTTGTCAGAAACGAAATGGAGCATCACCGTTCGATATTTAAAATTGACGACTATTATACTCATACGAAGAAGTTGGAGTTTGAGTTTGAATAGCGAAGCGACCTCCTTTGTCTACGACTTGAACTTTTTGAAAGAGTGAAAAGTTTTTTTTTAATTACTTACCGCCCTAGGGCATTTCTAGCTACATTATTACCCTAGACTCTAGAGCGCTAATTGGTTACTTACAAGCCCCATTTGGGGGTAATAAGGACCTACTTACCGAACATGAGAGATGTAATATAAAGAACACAATTAACATAAAAGGTGGAAGGTAATCAGGGACATTGGGCGACCTTACCACTGAAGTGATCTGTGATTCGGTTGCTTGTGATTACCAAACAAGAAAATCCCAACCATTCTCCATTCTGTGTTTCCTGCGAACTACAATCCAGGGGTCTTCAAATTTAGAGTTTATAGGTATCTTCTAGGTAAGCGTGTTACACACTAGGCTGCAGCAATGCTTAACATCATGCAGGCTGTAGTCAAACGTAAATTAATCCTAACCTATCCCACGTAAAAAAAAGATGCTGAATGTTTCCTCCCTGTATTTTAGATCCAAGCCTACTACAAGTTCCGCAGCGGGCACCCGGAGCACTGCCGCGACCTGGTGCCGTCCGCCACCAGATCCATCTTCGAGCACTCCGTGGTCTCCATCCTGTCGCCCCGGGACCAGCACGGACGGAGGATCATGCTTGTGGAGGCTGGAGGTTGGTTCAGTATATTGCATTCATGCATATAATATAATGTATACCCATGTAACCGGTCTCTACCGAGGTTCATCGTAACAATTATAGAAAAAAAAACAGCTGTTCCTTACAAAGAGTTGTGCGCCTTCTGGCAAAATGTATTGTAAAAACTGGTTTCCTCTAGGCAAGCACGCTAGATCGTAGATTATAACGTTGCTTAACATCAGGCAAGTTGTAGTTAAGCGTGAGCCTATCTCATGTAAAAAAGAACCATAATATTTTACGAGAATTTCCAAAAGACAAGTTATTTTTTTTTAGCTTTTAACGTAGGTACTTAAAAAAACCCCTATAAAGGTTATGCGTTAGTTACGAGTAAGTAATCCTACATTTAAACCCCTAAATAAAACACTGACTAATTTGCTTCTCCATATACCTAGGTACTTTAATAAATACCAAATATATACATACTTCAGAATTTAATTTCTTATTCCTTTTGTATGTAGGTACCATTCACATTGTTTTTAATATCTCAAATCACAATTTCCAATCAGCTCACTATACAAAAAAAAGCCTTCATGTCTGATCATGAGTCAACGATCTCTAATTCACAATCCACAAGCAGACCTCGTTAAACTGATCATCTACAGGAAGCAATTCAAATTAGTTACGATTAAAACAAAGTTCTTGCAGAAACAAACCGAAGCAACAATTACAATTCATCTTGTTGCATCCTGCGGCGTTACAAAATGCTTATGTTTGTATCAATTCAGCAAAATAGTCTTCATGTATCAAATCTTATAGGAACCAGCCCTTCTGTGTTATTGGAGTAAATTATGGAATTACATTATCTACTAATTACCTTACAGACTTTTTTCGTCTTAATATGACTGTGATACACAGAATTACTGCTAGTGGCTACATTACATCAATATTAACAGATTATTTCACATAGGTACTTTTTAAAAATCTGAATCAACTGTACCACACAAAGATTACATTTTCACTCTTCACAATTCTCAAATGTATTTGGTTTTGACGTACAAAGACATACTTTATAATATACTAGCTGGTTCCCGCGACTTCGTCCGCGCGGAATAGTCATTACCATAAAAACGGGTTTATTAAGTTGTTGCAGACATTTTGTTAGATCATTTCAAGAAAAATAATTCTTTAATACATATTTTTTGATATCTAGAACTATTTTCATAGCGCACGCAACATAAGCCCTCAAAGATGAATCATTTTCCCCACTTTTTCCAAATTTTCCACCATTTCTTCGCTCCTATTAGTTGCAGCGTGATGTTATATAGCCTAAAGCCTTCCTCGATAAATGGTCTATCAAACACAAAAAGAATTTTTCAAATCGAACCAGTAGTTCCTGAGATTAGCGCGTTCGAACAAACAAACAAACAAACTCTTCAGCTTTATATATTAGTATAGATAGATATAGATTTTGTGATATCTAGAACCGTTTTCTCAGCGCACGCAACGGAAGCCCTCAAAGATGAATAATTTTCCCCGTTTTTTCCACATTTTCCATCATTTCTTCGCTTCTATTAGTTGCAGCGTGATGTTATATAGCCTAAAGCCTTCCTCGATAAATGGTCTATCAAACACAAAAAGAATTTTTCAAATCGAACCAGTAGTTCCTGAGATTAGCGCGTTCGAACAAACAAACAAACAAACTCTTCAGCTTTATATATTAGTATAGATAGATATAGATTTTGTGATATCTAGAACCGTTTTCTCAGCGCACGCAACGGAAGCCCTCAAAGATGAATAATTTTCCCCGTTTTTTCCACATTTTCCATCATTTCTTCGCTTCTATTAGTTGCAGCGTGATGTTATATAGCCTAAAGCCTTCCTCGATAAATGGTCTATCAAACACAAAAAGAATTTTTCAAATCGAACCAGTAGTTCTTGAGATTAGCGCGTTCGAACAAACAAACAAACAAACTCTTCAGCTTTATATATTAGTATAGATAGATATAGATTTTGTGATATCTAGAACCGTTTTCTCAGCGCACGCAACGGAAGCCCTCAAAGATGAATAATTTTCCCCGTTTTTTCCACATTTTCCATCATTTCTTCGCTTCTATTAGTTGCAGCGTGATGTTATATAGCCTAAAGCCTTCCTCGATAAATGGTCTATCAAACACAAAAATAATTTTTCAAATCGGGCCAGTAGTTCCTGAGATTAGCGCGTTCAAACAAACTCTTCAGCTTTATATATTAGTATAGATTAGTTATTAGTAACTCTATACAATTAAATTGATGCTAGTTATTCATGAAACTGAGCACGTTCCGTTCTAGCAATTAGACCGTAGCTATAAACACGCTCTTACGTTGATATTGAGCTAGATGCGTTAATGAACGTAATTTGGTCTCGACATGTAGTAGGGCTTACTACAGCTGAGATATAATGTAGTTTGAGAAGCCGAGTAATTTTGAATACTAATTGCTATTCTTACATCTTAAACGGAGGTTTTCAGCTCTGTAGGCAAAGTAACTTTAGCCTTACTTAAGTTTTACCTAAACCATGCAACGACCACCAATATTATTTTTAGACAGTCAACAATTTTAAGTAAAAAATAGACAATAGGTTTCAACCACTTTTTCTATACTGTCGTCAATAGACTATTGCGTCATTTGCCCAATAAAACATCAAAAAACAGTGTTAACATGTAACTGCAACATTTAAAGAAAAAACTATTGCGTAGGTAATGATAATTTATATTAACAACAAACTGCGGCAGTATTTTTTGTATTTTTTACTGTTTGTATCTGTAAATAACTGGTGCTCATGGGCGTGAAGTGAGTGAATAACGTACTCGAGGCCTGCATTCTTATTATCTTTAATAATAAAGATGATAATTATTTTATAAAAAAAATGTAGAAAAATAAAAAAGGTACTATTAACAATGTCTCTATTATAACCATGACTGAAGAAGACATAAAATTGAATACAATAATCATCATTTACTATACACCTATCTGTATCTATGTACTTTCGTACTTCAAATAATTATGATGACGACATTTTATTGTAGTTCATCGTGAATCGGTATAATTAAAAGAGCATACAAGCTATTGTTACTTGTATAGTTATACTTACTTCACAGTAAGTGTTAATAAAATCATAGCATCTAGTTATTACAATTGTTACTGTCCAAAGCCCCGAAGTAACTCAGGATGCATTTAACTCTATTTTAAATATTATTAGAAATTTTGTTTTGAATATTTATACGTAGAGACAAAAATGTTTTTTTCTTTCCATTACACTACGATACTTAAGTATCTGAACGAAACTTTGAAAAATTGATAGACGGTCAGAAACTCGCTAAATTGCTAGATGTGGTCATACATTCCCTTCAATTTAATTGCTACTTGCGCAGTGCAATAATTAAAATTCTACACAAGCACAAGAATATTCTTAACAAAAATAGGCTTTTTAGCCACAGATTTTAAAGTTATGAAACAATAGCGGTCGCCATAGCCAAAATAAATCTATCTATCCGGTTCCTATCTGGGAAGCACGATCCATCTTAGACCATAGCTGTTGCTTGCCATCGGGAAAACTATAGTCAAGTGCAAACCTGTTTTAGTTTAAAAAATAGGCAAAGCTTACATTTATCATAAATAGAATTGACCTGACTCGTTCCAGAGCGCTGGAACCCTCGCGAGGTGCCCCTCACGGAGGTGTTCCGAGGCACGCAGATGGGGCTGGAAGGGGCTATGAAAGAGCCCGCGACGCAGGTCTGCGGAGTCATAGTCATCTTCGACATGAAGGGCCTCTCGCTCAGCCAGGTCATGCAGTTCACGCCCTCCTATGCCAAGATGGTTATTGAGTGGATACAGGTAAAGAAACCTATTATGCAAATTAGTTATACATGTAGTCTTATAGTGATATAAGTACTCTCAGGTATTAATACAAGAAGCATGAAATAGCTGGTCTTAAGGACGGCGAAGTAATCGTCTTTTATGCCTAAGTCTATTGCTTAACCGAACAAACAATTCATACACTATTGTCACAGACTGTGAAATTAAATAAATAAATAAATATTCCGGGACATTGCACACAGCGCCATCTAGCCCCACACTAAGCAAACGCTTGTGTCGTGGGTACTAGATAACGGATATAATACTTATATTATTTTCTTTTGTAAATACATACTTATTATACATACAAACGACCAGACTCACCACAAGTAATTATACATTTTTAAAGTACATAAATACTTGTGTCATGCGGGAATCGAACCCGCGACCTCTAGATTAGAAGGCAGAGCCACTACCAACTAAGCTAACAGGCCAGTCAAATTGTCAATTGTCATCGGTTTTTGAGTGCATACACAGGTGCATCATAGAAGCCAGAACGGAGTGTATCAAACATAGACTGCTAGTGCATCAAACATAGACTGCTAGTGCATCAAACATAGACTGCTAGTGCATCAAACATAGACTGCTAGTGTATCAAACATAGACTGCTAGTGCATCAAACATAGACTGCTAGTGCATCAAACATAGACTGCTAGTGTATCAAACATAGACTGCTAGTGCATCAAACATAGACTGCTAGTGTATCAAACATAGACTGCTAGTGCATCAAACATAGACTGCTAGTGTATCAAACATAGACTGCTAGTGCATCAAACATAGACTGCTAGTGCATCAAACATAGACTGCTAGTGTATCAAACATAGACTGCTAGTGCATCAAACATAGACTGCTAGTGTATCAAACATAGACTGCTAGTGCATCAAACATAGACTGCTAGTGTATCAAACATAGACTGCTAGTGCATCAAACATAGACTGCTAGTGTATCAAACATAGGCTACTTCTTTCTTTTGAGTTTTGGCAAGAATGTTGCTATATATGTAAGTATCTATCTTTCTTTCAAGACTCAGATTGCATCTTATTTTATCGGCGATTCCAATAAAACAGAGCAATGATATAAAACGCCTGTTTGCTTACATTACATTTGTAACATCATTCAAGGACTGCGTCCCAGCGCGTCTCAAAGCCGTGCATATCATCAACCAGCCCTACATCTTCAACATGCTGTTTGCCATCTTCAAGCCCTTCATGAGAGAGAAGCTCAGGACTCGCATCTTCCTCCACGGCTCCGACAAGCAGTCTCTATTGAACCACATCGATGGCAAGGCGCTGAGGAAGAGGCATGGAGGAGAGCTGCCGGAGCCTGAGATACCAGGAGATGTGCTGTGGAAGATGCTGCATCATTATGAAGATAGTTTTAAGTGTAAGTAACATTTTTCAGTTGTGATATAATAATCGTGGTCTTGTTGGTGTATGAAACTATTTATTAAATAGGAGGTTACTTCATCATCATCAGCCTGTTATCGCCCACTGCTGAGCATAAGCCTCTCTTCTTGTACGCCACTCGTCCCGGTCCTGAGCAGATTGAATCCACGTGCTCCCTGCGGTTAATCTAATATCGTCAACCCACCGCATTGGTGGGCTAGAGGTTACTTATTCTACATTATTTACCTAACTTATGCTACACTATATTTGGGAGCTTTTTACCTACCCAAAGTTTTAGTTGGATTATCTGTATTATAGACTGAGCAACGTTTTTTAGATCGCGTTGATGTCTTTTCTTAGCGTATGAAAATGAATAAAAGATATCAACGCGTGAAGGAAACATTATGCTTACAAAATTCACATTAGATAATATGCTACAATCATGTTTATTTGTATATTTGACTAGTGGGTGCTCGCCGCTTCGCTCGCATTAAGTAAAGTAAAACTTGCATCCGCTATTTCACCCCTTTAAAAGAGGCATTTCGAAAAATCCTTTCTTAGCGGATGCCTACGTCATAACATCTGCTTGCATGTCAAATTTCAGCTCGATCCGTCCAGTGGTTTGGGCTGTGCGTTGATAGATCACTATATCAGTCAGTCAGTCACCTTTTAGTTTTATATATTTAGATTACAATAACCAGATTAAAAAAGTGAACACAGTATTCATAAACATGTTCTTTGTTTTCAGTGGCCAGCTCGTTTGGGTATTCTACGAAAGACAAAAAATGAAAGTGGATTAGTAAGTAAGTGATAAAAATACAAATACATATACAATTGATAGAATTTAGCCGGCCCTTGCCATTTTTATGAGCTATTGATGTGATTTTTATAGTAAACGTAGAAAATCTACAGAATAGTAAAAGATGCTCCGGCAGAAAAAGGATATACTTACAAATAACTTATGGTTTGAAGTATCGAACTGACCAGTTTAATTGCTCTCTAAGTGTAATAATATTACTTAATTATGTTTACGTATGTCGAAAATATGGAAAAATAATATCCATAAGTTTCTTTGACTTAAACTGTGATGATACAACATAGCTCAGAAGTTGTAATTGATTTACAATATTTATGACTTATGATATATTAAAAACTTTGACATTCCAATATTTACCTTCATATTACCTAGGTACGTGTTTTTACAATTGTTACGTTGATAAAAGATTTATGTAATGATTAAGAAAGTAATATATTAAAATACATTTTTAAAATAGAGAATTGGTATAATGGTGACGTCGCTTTTAAAATAATGAAGAGAAAGCAAATAAAAACGTTTTTCAATATTATTATTTTATTGTACATAATAATTATACATCTACCTATTATTACCTACTTATGATATAAATCAACAATTAACAGAAGAATAGTGATGTATTTATACATTACTAAGTATATTAAGAATATAACTTGATGACACCTAGCCCATACAAATTTCATTATAAAAATCCTAGTATTCTCAGGATAATACAATATTACAAAATACAAAACAATTTTTAGAGATTTGTGCGTCAATACATTGACCGTGCGGGCACCCACCACGATGTACATATCTGCCCAAGAGAACTACCCTTATGAATTATTTCTGCGGGGGAGTCACGACCCTCAGTCATGAGGAAATACGACTCAAGAGAGAGAGAGAGAGAGAGTTTGAGAGACATTGTTAAAATTATGAATATAATTAATTGTTGAATTAATATATTATTAATAACAATGTTTCACGATATTGTGTGTGATATGGAATTTAGTTTCTATTAATTTAGCTGCAATTATTATGGCTGTACGAGTAATGAATTATTACGTGTATATATTTCTATTTTACACATTATCACAGCCCACCAATTTTTAAATCTATTTACATATAAATCAGGCAATAAGTGGCATTAAGCTCAATATATAGCGCTAGACAAAAGAATTATAAAAAAATGATATTATCTTGAGATCTGAATCGGAATGAAGGATATAAAACATTAAAAATATAAATAGAACAAAACCAAAGTTTTCTAATAATTTCTGTTACAAGTATATTAACTATATTCAAGAAACAAATGCATTTTTTTGCACCAAATATACTATCTATAAAGTTAACAAAAAGGCCTTTTCAGATTATCTGCAAGTATGGCATATATTGAAAATAAAACATAACGATAATTACGGACACGCTAAATATTATCAAAGGTACGTTTGTCATAAAATTAAAAGGAAAATATTGTTTTACGCAAAATATTGAAAAGTTGTACAAACTGAGATATAGTGACATCTATCGCCATTTTTAGCTAACTGAATACTAACAGGAAATATCTGAAAGTGCCAAAATACCTCTACCTTTAATGTACCTACAATTACGAGTATACCTATTGCTTAGTCAAACTAATCCGTATATAAAATAGCTAAATTAATATACAATAATATAGGCATGCTCTTATCACGATATGTCTTACACAATATCACATTATAATATCATTGCTTATAACTTTTTGGATCACTTCTTGTCCTTTCTGTAGCCATACGAGTTGATAGCTGAAAAAGAAAAAAGAGAAATTTAATACAGGTAAATTAAATTACTAAGTGTTGTACCTTCATATATTAACAAATGATAAGACCGCTTCTCATCAAATGATATTAAAAGTACACTTCTGTATTATGTGATAACATAGGTAGGTATAGCGTCCTTATATCTGAGTAGTTAAAAATTAATGCAAGGTAAAATAAAAATTAAGTACAAATTATGTTATTATTATTATTACTATTATTTCGAAACTTTTGGTCCGTGGAGTAAAAGCACGAAGTCTTTTATAAAAAAATTAAATAAAATGTTGATTGACATCACTAGAGACAAGAACGCTGGCTGGTTCCTTGCGCAAAGGATTTCTATAGCAATCCAGCGTGGGAATGCAGCCAGCGTTCTTGGCTCCATACCACATGTAGATTGTTTAAATTTAGTTTAGATGTAAATACTCTTTTTTAGTTCTATAAGTGTTAATATGTGTAAATATTGTTTCCAGATTATGTATAATATACTATATAAATCCATCTATTTTAGGTAAATTATCCGATTTCTCTGTTTAAATCCTTCATAAATTTAATTAATTGAATAATTATGTTCAAATTATATAAATGACATTTGTGGCTCAACGTTTCCACCCAGCGTGGTAATGCAGCCAGTATGTTGGGCACGCTGCCCTCTGACAGTGGGTTGGAGCATTTAGACCATTTAGAATATCTTTAGGTTTTTCTAAAGATTTTCTTAGTGACCCCTCTTTTTGTTGTTAGAAGTAGTATGTTTAGTTTATTTTCCTCTGTTTTTATGTATTGTTATTGTAAATACATGTCAAAATTGTTGTGATTATGTTCCTTGGTGACGGATGTCTGTAATTTTCAGATATAACTACAATTCAACGCTTATTTAACCACTATGATCGCAGTGTTGATGTTGATACTAGTCCCTGTAATACGACATTTAATTGTATTCAACTTGAACTCTTCTTTACTTATTGGCTTCTATTTATTAAATTTTATTGTTTTTTTTTCATATCAATTTTAAATTGCATTTTTCATAGTAACGTCAAGGTAAGTAAAAAATATACTTGATGGAAAATATCACACGTCTATACGTGTGTACACTCTTTCATAAAGAAAACTATCATATTAATTATAGATAAAGTGATATACTAGTTTGTATTAGCAAAGTTAGGTACCACTGAACTTCTGGTGGTACATGACTAACTAAAGCTACAACCGTTGCTAAACGACGCGAGACCAAAATTTATATTTTGTATATCGTTATGCTAGTTTAGTAATTTAGTCTGCAAAGTTCCTTACCACTGAACTCCTGGTCACACATGAGTAGCAGCTCCAACCACTGCGCTCCCGTCACGTTAGGGATAGTGAGGGTCCCTCCATACCGCTCCGGCAGGCATTTAGGACTGATGTACTTGTGCAGGGCGTCCCTATCGCTGCCCATGAACACGATGCGCGAGCGCAGCTTCTCTTGCAGGAACGGCTTGAAGATTTGGAACACCATGTTGAAGATGAACGGCTGGTTGATGATGTACAGCCCTTTGATGCGGAGCGGGATCGCTTCCTGGAAATAGAAAATTAGTTATGTAAGTTGCTGATGTTTTTTTTCCTCCTCCACAAATATTAATCCCCTATTTTGTAAGGGACCTTATTTAGGTTTCTATCTTCAATGTAGTGTATGAGACACATATTATGTTCTTAAAAACATAATGTTGCTTGGATTTGGTTATTTTTTGTTCTTAAACTGTTACACTAATTAAATTTAAGGTGAGGTTTAATAAAATTTCGTGTAGTCATCGAATTTGTTAGTCATCGTGAACGGCAAATTTAAATATTTTTATGGCGTGTACATTTGAACGCTAATATTTAATTATGCCTAAGCTATAGTTTGCTTTTCGTATAGAAATACATACGTACGCAATGACGAGTAGGTACATTGTTACGAAATGATTCTGAATGATTTTGATTTGAAGCTTTTGATTATAATGAGAAAAACAGCAATGAATGTTAGGTCGTCATTAGAACTCGTCTATGTGTAGGTAGGTGTTACAAAGTTTTTGTCCACAAAAGTCCATAAATAGCGATAATTCCGATCGAACTAAGGATTAACGATTTAACGATCATGTTAATTTTAATACAGACATTTCAATTTTATTCAAAGCATTAGACTCGGTGCTAAAATGGTGGTTGTAAAAATAAACAATAAACACTGATGTGCTTAAAAAAGTTGTTGGCCAAAGCATGTTAACACTAAAATTGCTTCTTGAGATTTATTTCTTTATGAAAATTGTTTCTATATATTGAAGTTAAAATTGGTACTAATTATAAATTCAGCAACCTTATTAACTAGTGGTTGCTCGCAGCTTCGCTCGCATTAAGAAGTAAAACTTCCATCCCCTATTTCACCCCTGTAAAAGTGGCATTTCCAAAAATCCTTTCTTAGAGGATGCTTACGTCATAACATCTACCTGCATGCCAAATTTCAGCCCGATCCGTCCAGTGGTTTGGGCTGTGCGTTGATAGATCACTATGATGATAAATATTTAGATTACACAGAGAGGTTGTGAATATCTCTAATGAGCACAATTCTATAGGTTTACTTCTACAGCTCCATCATGCTAGCTCCCATACCCATCATACCTGAAGCCAGTCCACGATCCTCTTGGCAAAGGGTGGTGTGAACTGCATGACCTGCTGCATAGACAGGCCATCCATATCAAAGATGACCACGGCGCCGCAGATCTGCGTCTCTGGCTCCAACATGGCTGCCTCCAGGAACAGCACGCAGCCCTTGAACACCTCATCCAGTGAACACTTGTTGTGCTTCCATTTCTCTGGAAAATAATACATTTTTTGTGATAAAGTTTAAGACTTTAAAACCTAGAAAGTTTCCGCAATGAGCAACAAGTATATTATCAATCAATCAATACAGCTTAATTGTACACCAGAATCTTTATTTTAACTTGTGACATTGTTTTAGCATATTTTAACGTTAAGTTAATAAATAAAAAAATATAGTATACGATTTGTAAGGTTGTATATATTATTATGTAGTTGTGTATTTAGTTGATATTGTTGTGGTGCTTTTTGATTTGTTTAAACTAAATAAAAACAAATATTTTACTACGAACAAACTATAAATATTGGTCGATTGAGCGGCGATATCACTTACGTGATTTCTTTCTGGCATCGCCAGATACAAGTTACAGTCGAGCTACCCAGTAGCTTTTATTAATTGATTCAGATAGTAGTCCAGAATTTCTGTTTTAATTTCCTATCAGTACCTAAAAGATGCTGATGCAATCTTGCAGACTTTATTCTTCTTGCGGTTAATTAACATGTCGATGTTATATTTGCCAATAACACACTATTTAACATCGTTCTCAAAGAATAAAAAAAAACAGCACTTACCAGCTAGTCTTGATATTTGCCTCTTCTCAACAAAAATATCTGCCTAAATGAATGGTATTTCAATTCATTTCATTTTATTCATCAATATAGTACATAAAAGTACACTTATGATAGTCAATTCAGTACATAATTATATAAATCAAGTGTTATATCATTTATAAAACATAAATAGATCATTACTTAAAGTAATCTTACAAACTAATAGGTAAAGCAGAGAAGCCCTCGTCTTTTAAAAAACTTTCAATAGAGTAGTATGCTTTTTGGATTAATAGCTCTTTTAAATGTCTATTAAATTTAAATTTAAAAAACTATGATTCTAATGTCCTTGGTAAAACTATGATCTGTGAACGTCATAATATTATGTAGACACATAGAATTATATTGTACTGTACGTACATTATATGTACGTCAGTTAGTTACTGCATGTCACAGGTAGCAATTTCTTTGTTATATCAGCATTGTTGGTAATACCCCGACATATTATTTACTGAGTTACGCTTGCGTGACTATAAAATAATTGCCCAAATTTTCCATGCAAAAATAATCTCAAAAAGCATGTGTATTTCGTAAAATTGAAATAATAATTCACAGCACAATGTAGCTACATTATATTTAGATGATTGCTAATAATTTGTGACCGACGTTATTAGACATAATTCAAGTATATTTGTGTATCATGGTGACATTGTAATTTAATAATTGCAGTAAATAGAGATGTCAACATATATTTTTTAGTGTTTTTATAAGAATTTTATAAAATACTACTGGGTGCTCGCGGCTTCGCTCGCATTAAGAAGTAAAACTTGCATCCCCTATTTCACCCCTTTAAAAGTGGCATTTCCAAAAATCCCTTCTTAGCGGATGCCTCCGTCATTACATCAGTCAGTCAGTCAATCAGTCAGTCACCTTTGAGTTTTATATATATAGATATAATAGAGACAAGCTGAGCATATTGTTTTTGGCGGTAAAAGGACTGAAATATCGGGAATATTCATCATTACTAATTCATTCTAGCAGTCAAAATTGGTAAACAGTTCCTTTTATTAACAAATATAGTACTAATTAGGCATAAATATTGCTAATGAAACTAAAAGGAACAAACCAAACTAAGAGGAAGCCAAGTTTTTGCACTAATTAAAATCAAGGTATCATACTATTACCCAATTTGCAGTGATCCTCGGTAAATAATATCTGGATAATTTGATGGATTTATGAGTTACATATAATTTACACAAAAAGGAACATCCTAGATCGTCGAAGCTATTAAATATATAAGCGTTATTGTAGCTCAGGTAGCGTAGGTTGGTAGTATGTCCACCTACTGCTACAGAGTTTGCTGGTTTTCATTGCTAGATGGTGCTGTATTAAATTTCCTGTGAAATTTTTGTCTAACTTACTTCCCAACTCCAGCACCAACAGTTTCGCTCCTCCGACTACACTATTATACCTACTATTTCGCATCAACAATTTGTAGTATGTCTTCTTGTTGCTACAAAGTTGGCATTTTTCGTTACAAGATGGTGCTGTACTAAATTTCCCGTGATATTTTTGTCTAACTTACTTCCCAGCTCCAGCACGAGCACCCTCCGCCCCAGCTGGTCGCGTGTCGGCAGCACAGTCAGCACGTTCTGGTTGAACACGTTGGTCTCGCTGCTCGGGATCAGGCCCTCGTAATGCTTGTTGTGCTTCACCTTGAACCCGTAGTAACGCTTGATCTGGAAATTATACAATGATATTTCATGGCATGGACATTCACAATTCACATGTTACTTTACTAGCGTTCTATGATCCCGTCCCATAAAATAATGGTCCCGTCTGTCCATTATAGAACTTACGTTTCGTTGGTCTTAGTGCGTTCGCAAAGATCCTATAGAATTATGCTCCAAGAATGCTCGCTCGCTCGATGTAAACGGCGTTTTTGCGCCTTAATACCAACTACAGAATTGACACGAACGAAGATAGAAGATCACAAAAGAATGATCTTGTTCTAGCTCAAAGTTCGTTTGATGTAAATCCACCCGAAGCCCTTAGAAAAATTTGAAAACTCGACACCAGAGTTTGCCAAATTAGTAGGTACGTAACTTACTAAGCGGCAAAGACTTAAGTTAACTTTTTGCCAGTTGTTTCCTGAGAACCACAATCTAATCTTGGTACATATTATCGTACACTTTTATTGAGGTGTTTATTAATTTGTTTGTTCCACTTTTGCGTCACTGCGAAGCGATGGATCTATTCTATATTATATAGGGCATGAAAATAGAAAAGGATAGAAGTAAAAGTACAAATAAGAAAACGTAAAAGAAACAGGTCAATTTTTATCCAGACATGACATGAATTATAAATGGTAGGTACGTGTAAATAAGAATATAAATAGTATTTAAGTCAGCGATAAGCAGCTGAGTTACAACACAGCCCTAGATTGTTAACCCGAGAAAATAAGAGTTATTATTTTTATCTGCTTCATGCTCAGTAGGTTTAAGGTGAAGAATAACATGAGTTTTATGTAACAATCATTGTAAATAACTCTTATGGTAAGTAATGTAATATCTGCATTAAATTTCATACCAGATTTTTAGATCGTATATGAATAAAAATGGTGCTGTACCTATAGTATATGGCTGCGTTTCATAATTCATACTTACAAAATTTGCAAAATTTTATTTGTATAAATTAAACTTACATTTTCTTAAAAACTAATTTAAAAAACGAAATTCTAACAATAGAATAAAAACTTAAACTTCTAAAACTAAAATACCTAATCTAAAATGCCTGTAGTAGAAGGAAAGGTCCCCAAAATGCTGGCGGCATTTCCGCGTTGTATAGCAATGCTCACCTTATTTGTACAATAATCCTAATAGTAACTTACCAAATCATATGCACTGTCGGGGTAGAACTTGCAGGGCCTCAGGAACCGGACCAGCCAGGCTTCGTTCTCTGAAGGCACGTACAAGTCTTTGTCCTCTGCAAATATACAGTATGCTAATTAAAAAATTTGCTTGGTTATTTACTCATGACCTTATTTTTAACCGAGAGACGAAGACGCTAATTTGTGTAGCTTCAGTTTGACTGAGTTATTTAATATATATATAAATAGGTATATTCCATAAACTTAAGAGGCGAAATAAATTATATCAGTAAACAAAAGATGAACTCGGAAAAAGACGAATGTTTATTATAATCTGTCATAATTTTCAAGAGCTTATCCAAATTTACAATTTTGATATATATATTCAATAAGTAAGCATAACAAATTGCGCAGCCTGAAGTATTATGATAGGGATTCAGTTAAAACAATGTTCTATTAACATCATTAACATACTATTCAACCAAGCCACCCACAATATCCGTATTACAATGCCTATAGTGTCAGCAGAACCAATATTGGAAAAGCATTGCAAATAATGACCAAACTTGTTATACCCGTTCGACGTTCCAGTTTCGGCGATAAATCGAACGAATCACTTACACGTCGATGTCATTGTAAGATCGATTATGTATCGATACAGGGGTTCATTAATCTGACAACGTTTATGGATTTCTCATGATATTACAAAGATATTGACAAAAAAACTGCAATTGAGTGTTTCTAGTTTTTTTTTTATTTGGATGCTGTTGTTTTTCTTTGATAATTTTATTAGATGTTTTGCGTTATTTCTTGATATGTATTAATCTTTATCTTAACAGCCACTAAGTTAATTTGCATACGTACGTCAATAACTTTGGGACTTTTAATATGTTTACAGAAACAAAACAAACATGACAAAGGTATATATATACGGCTATATATGTATATATATAACTGTTATAGGTTTAGCAAAAAAGAAACAATAGTTTCCTTTCCACTTTGCTTGAAGCTTGGTGTCAAAGGCACATGTCTGATTCTATAAGACAATATGGGTCATATAGGTTACACCATCACACCTACCTGAGCAACTCAATGAGTCAAAAGGTCTCCTTTTGTATCTGTAGTTCGAAATCACGTTGCAAAATGTTCTTCTGACTGTAATCTACTTTTTATCTCCTTTTATACGAGAAAACATGCATCAGATATTGTACTGTTATCTTTTGTACTTAGGAGAACATTATATGAGGCGTGTCTAATCACTGCTAACATTTTTATAAGATAAAAATGCAACCAATTTGTGTGAGCCACATAAGATTGTGATAAACAATATCTACATGTTTAGGTTTTTCGGTGTTGCTGTTAATTTTATAGTTTTCTTAAATGCATAAAATTTTACTTGTAAATAAAAAAATGCTTTAAATATTTTATATATGGTTGGGTGGGTATAGTACGATTGGGTGCATATAAGTTATTTTTTTACTTTTTTATGGTAATTTAGTTACCTCAATAATATCCTTACCAGGTTATTTTTACAACAATAAATAAAACGCTTTGGCAACATTCAAGTTCATAACGTAAATAAACTTTAAAATTAATCAACTTTTATATGTATATGCTACCATAATTTAAGTACGAGTAAATACATATTTCTAAAGGTACACAAGATCTAATCGTCGTGTACCTTTGGATATAATACTATGACACCTGTGCAAATAGCCTTTGCTTACTATCAGGCAAACTATGATCAAGTGCAAACCCGTTTTAGTTAACTTACAATAAGCGAATAAATGAAATGAATCAAAATGAATATAAAAGGTATAGGTAATCGTGGATGTAGATACAAGATACAAGTGCGATATGGTCCTGATATGCCAATTAAATAAATATAAATAAATATGCTGGGACATTGCACGCAGCGCTATCTAGCCCCACACTTAGCAAACGTTTCAAAGTTTTTACAAAGCATAATTATTTTACAAGTTTTTATAGACTGTCACATTATAACATTCCTTATTCACATAACCATAGATATTTTATAAATAATATCTTTAAAAGGAAGAACAAAAACTAATAGTAACTTGTCAGTAGTTAACTTAATTTGACGTGTTATTTAACCTGTCTATTGTATAAAGGTGAGGTTAAGACAACTACCAACATGTGACACGCAAGCAAGAGTCTGAAATTAATGTTTTTGCAATTGACCTTTATTTATATGGTAATTGGGGTGTTTATTGAATAACCTGTAGGAAGTTTAAGTATATATAATTACGGAAAGACGGAAAGCTCCGAAGTGTCAAGGAGAAATTGTTGAAAGTTCATTGCTCGAAACTGGTAAACTGATTCATTGAAACTTGCTTTAAAACTTATTAAAAACTTGATTTTCTCACATTTGGATTGAAAAAAAAACGCAATAGCCACCCAAAACTACAGCATAGTAGCTTAGATTATTACAATTTTACACTAATTGCGATTCAAATTCTGATGAGCATTATAATTCTTACACATTATACAAGATAGCAATTAACATAAATGTAATGTTTTTATCTTTCCATAATGTTCATCAAATTATACTTGCCAAGACAATAATGGGTTTGATGGCATATTGTCTAGTAATTTTAATTTGGGAAACGTACATTACATAAGCAGATACATAGGTAACAGAAATGATTTTCTATCATAATGTTACGAAGTTGATTATCCGTATTTAGAAGTCGAAATTAACCATCAATAACAAATTTTATCTTATTTTTTTTATAATAATTGATAAGCGCACGTTTGACAACAAGTCGCCTGATGTTAATCACCGTTATGATCTACAATCTAGCGCGCTTGTCTAGAAGAAACCGGTTTAATCTCAGCTTGAAGACCGAATAAATATATTGTTCGAGGGGATTTGGCAATATACCATTCGTACTAGTCGAGTTAGTACCTAATCTTCTTGTTATTCAAATCAGACTAAAAATATTTTGTTCTACATAGAGAGCATACCTTCTAGCAACTTCCTCAGCTCCTCTACAGCAGATTTGACGACATCAGGCGTCTCCCGGAGCTCGTTCCTGGCGATGTCCCGGACAGAGTCCCTGGGCTCATCCAGCTCAAACTGCAGCAGGAAGTCGCCCAGCTGCACGCCCGGCAGCTTGTCCATCTCCGTCAGCATGTGCTGGGATACTGAGGATGACGAGATAAGGATTAATGGAACACCTCGTGACAATATTCGGAAGGTATAAAAATGGGTCACAGTGCTTGTACGGTCTTCTCACATTGTCACTGGTTGGGAAGAATTTTATAAAAAGTAGTGGTAGGTCCCACTGTTTATGCTAAGTAAGAATGTGAAACTGCAACCGCTAGCATTAACTAAATGTTAGACTATCCATTGTAAAAAAAAAATAGTGGGTGGATGTAATATCCAACTGGAAACGTGGTCAGTGTGGTCTGTCTTTGGATGAATGACCAAAGAGCATTCTATTTGGGCGCTTCGGTGGGCCATATGACATATTATTATATCCTGACTCTTAGTCATAGTTAATAAGGGGTAGTTAGTAATTACCCCTCGACACAACCAGTTGGTATCGTAGTTGTGCCGTTGGGAACTAGTTGTGCCTAAGGGAATTAAAATTCCCATCGGCACAACCAGTTGTGCGGTGCAGTTGTGCGCCGGGGAAGTCACGGTATAGCAGTATGTATTGTAAGCAATCACTACCAAAAAGATTTCTTTTCTCGTTTTCAAACTTCAATCACAGAGGAAAGAAGTAGTAGGTACTTAGAAGTGGTATGCATCGCAGTCTGGATAAGTAGTTTTTGCGTGACAACCAGTTACTGCAAGATAGCTGTAACGGTGATAGCGTATACATCGATATTGCATTACCGATGTATGATGGATATAACTGCTAAGAAATGTTAGCAAGCATAGGTTGATGAAATTTACATTACTTAGTAGGTAAGGTGTTGTTAACATAGGCGCATAGTTGCGGCAATCAACCATTTCTAATGTATGTAGATATTATGCCTTAGTAAATACATATATAGTATTGAGAACAGGCAAATACTCAGAGTAATACTGTAGCTTTATTAAATTTAATACTAGCTGGTTCCCGCGACTTCGTCCGCGTGGAATAGTTATTACCATAAAAACGGGTTAACTCAATAGGAGTTAACCTTAAAAGATAGACATATACTGTTGCAGACATTTTGTTAGATCACTTTAAGAGCAAATTTTTCATACACAGATTTTTTGATATCTTGAACCGTTTTTCAGCGCACACAACGGAAACCCTCAAAAATGAATAATTTTCCCCGTTTTTTCCACATTTTCCATAATTTCTTCGCTCCTATTAGTTGTAGCGTGATGTTATATAGCCTAAAGCCTTCCTCGATGAATGGTCTATCAAACACAAAAATAATTTTTCAAATCGGACTAGTAGTTCCTGAGATTAGCGCGTTCAAACAAACAAACAAACAAACTCTTTAGCTTTATATATTAGTAAGTATAAGTATAGATATGAAATAAATATTTTGGTCAGAATCAGCTACAGCGGCAAGAACTATTTATTTTTACTTCTGATAAAAAAACTACAATAGTTTAATATATTATTTGTCTACCTATATCAAAACAATTCTGGAAATACCATTACATAGCTACTTGTTAAATAACCGTAATCGTTTTTACTAATAGCCTTTAAACTATTACAGAAACGATTAATAGCTATAAATTAATGAGTTATTTATTATTTAATTCTTACAAACTTTAAAGAGATTTTAATGGATTGATGTTTTCCTGCTATTGTGCACAACAGAAAACATAAGGAAACAGAGGGTACGGCGCATGTTTTAAAAATATTTATTGGTATAGGTACGTAGTCAATAATTTAAAAAGTGGGACTTATCAATATCGATTTTATTTAGACAAATCATGTTATACCTAGGTGCTGCAAGCTGTCTTGTTCTTAATTTAAATTATTCAACCATGTTGCCATTGTTATTTACATTGGTATTAGATATTTGATTTGGCTAATTGGACATTATAATATTAAATATAAAATTCAATGATAATAAAATAATAATAAGTTTGGTTAAATGCATACTATTAAGTAGGTATAGGTAAAACCTTATTGCTTTAAATTGTGTGGTCATTATTTAAAATTTACACAACTGCTCAATTTACGACAACATACCTATTCAATTCAATTCGTATGAACATTACTTATACTATACAGACACAAGCTGGTCCTATGTTTTGTGTTTATATAGGTATAGCACCAGTATAATTGATCAATTTTAGATTAACAAAGATTTCTTCTTAGTTTCTACGTGCAGTATTGGTGTATTTATGTAGGTAGATATATAAAAATGCTTACTTTTATGGTTTGAAGTTCGATGTACGGACGGAAAAGGGAGATCGATGCATTAAAATAAAGAAAAGGAATATAATTTTCACATCGTGAAAAGTGAAAATTATATTAGTTTCAACTATAAATGACACGTTACTCTTTTTTAAACCATTGTCTTAAATTTTTGATCACATTATTTAAACAATTGTAACCCGTTAACAGATATTACACACAAAAAACCTCCAGTAAAAGTTTTGGTGAAATTATTTTTAATCCAATCAAACGTGAAAAAATGATCATTTTAACATTGATATTTACGACTCGACATAAAAACGACATTACAAAGAACCTCAATAACAAATTCAGTACTCACTTTTGCCCATCTTTGACACGGTAGGTTTAATTTCAGTGAACCGAAATGTTCGGGTGCAATACAAGGACTGGCTGCGTGTGCGCAACGCGGAGTGATCGGCCGAGCGTAGCGCGGTGCACCGGCGTATACACAGTCTGTACACACAAGTAACTGCCGGCTTCTCCCGCAAACACAGCTTATATCCAACCGGATCGCTTTTTACTTGACATCTGAATCTTGACATTTCAGCGCAAGATTAATTCTGCGCGCGACGGAAAGCAACACTTCTCAGTTCTGATATGATGAGATCATAATTCGGTTAGATTTGTTAGTTTGGATTTTATCCATACTGCATAGAATCGAAGGTTTGCGTAAGCTAGGTGATGATACTTTATTACCTACCCACTTTTGAATTAAATTATTGTTTTTTTTTCGAGAGGAAATTACTGCTACATTTACTTTGGATTAATTGTTCAATAGTTTTAGACTATGCGAATTTTGATTAATGAAATTATGCAGCTAATACCTACAATTGTTTTAACAGGTGCATTACCAGCATTACACAGATGTGTCTATCAGGTAGGTAGGTATATAATGTAAGCGTAGTTTTCTTTTCAACCTCAGGAACTTTATACAATAAACAACGGTGATTCATTTTTAGCAATACAAAGATAGGCTTCAAAAATCCTGAAAATGTGTATCGTCATCGCAAATCTTCTCTTTTCACGGCTATAGCTAAATATTGAAAACTATGAACATGTAATTAATGCATTACTGTTGATTTTCTACTACTTTAGTGATTGCATACAAAATAAATTGCTAAGAACTAGTTTTCGATTAGAAATTGAGTAAGTTTCTATTCGAAAATAATAAATGCTTATGAGCATTGAGCATAACCATAACTTAACCTTATTTTATTTTGATAGACATCTAGTGGCAGGCGTCTGAACTACGTCAGTAGTCATAAAGCATTTTGATTACATAGCTACCTACGCTGCTACGTCGGAAAACCGCGTAACGTACATAGTTTGTCGTGGAGTCAACAGATGGCGGTACTTGTCATATATTAAATAAACTCTTCACATTTTGCGGCTTTTTGTATTCTTGGTGGACGTTTCGATCTCAAACAAAAATTTAAAAAACTTATAGAAGAAAGATTACCTACCAACTAATGATTACTTATAAAAAGTGTCAATTGTTTTATCAGTAAATTTAAAGCCACAGGTTCCAATGTTTGCAGGAATGCACATAAATAATATTAAAAGTATACACTTACAATACAGAATATCGGCTATACGGAATGTAATATGCGTTTGTAGATAATGTAGACTATATATAAATTGGATCCATTAGATATTTACGACTTATTTATTGAAATCGTAATGATAAATTAACTGCGCCTAAAATAGTATAAATCGATCAGTAGAAGGTTACCTATTGATTTGATAGGTACCTATGTAATGTACTAAAGCTATATAGGTCGGTACAGTATTCCATCTGCCGAATGATGGGTATAGATAAATATAAAGCATATAATTTTATATGTCCGTATTCGAAACAAACTAAGTACTTCGTTACTAAGCTTTATTTCATAGCTTTGTTTTATGCTATCTAAACTTTTTAAACATAGTAAATGCGTTAGGTTGCCTTTAGGCCTAATTATTTTGTAAGAAACATTGCCCGGTCGTCAGCCCACTGTCTCCTGCATCAAATTAACTCCACACCTAATTTACAATTTATAATTAACATTGTCACCTAGTCTAGACGCACATCAAGAAAGCGCACATGTTTGGCGAGAGTCCAATAATGGTAGGTTATTGCACGATTACACGAGGCATATTCCGCGCATTATGGCCCATTGTGGTCTAAAAATAATCTCTGTTCATCTGTTGATAGAATCATAATGCTTGTTTACAAATATGGCGCATTTCATGGGAGGTGAGTGGTCTAGTGAGTCAGCTTGCGTGACGCGGGTCTTGGCTTAGACTATCGGTTAAAATGATTGGAAATACCTAACGAATAGAATAATGCCAAAGATTCTAATAATTTAAAAATGAGATTTAGGGCGTGAAATACCTTACGAATAGAATTATGACAAATATTCTAGTAATAATAGTAGGGTTTAGAATTATCAAACCGCCGTAAAGCCCTCTGACACAGCTTAACGAATGCCGTACTTTGACAAACAGCCGGGATCTATATCTAATACTTGTATTTATAATAAGTCGTGTGCAATTCCTAGATTCAAACATTAAGAATTTATAATATGACTAGTGGGTGCTCGCGGCTTTACTCGCATTAAGAAGTAAAACTTGCATCCCTTATTTCACCCCTTTAAAAGACCAAAAATCCTTTCTTAGCGGATGCCTACCTTCATTCTAAATTTCAGCCCAATCCGCCCAGTGGTTTGGGATGTGCGTTGATAGATCACTATATCAGTCAGTCAGTCAGTCAGTCACCTTTGAGTTTTATATATATAGATAAAAGTATATTGTAAATAATGTTTTAGGTACTCATGGGTGGTATGTGCAATATCCTTCTTCAGAGTACCTATATATCTTTATGTATCTATGGAAATACATATATATGTACTTAGATACTCAAGTAAGTAGACAATTGAAATAACTACGAAGTGCTTTATTAAACAGCTGATGTGCTTTGTTTTCAAAACATGCTATCTACGCCACATGTTGTGGAATATTTTAATAGATTTCTATTCAAGTCGTTTGTAATGACTTCCCGATGATCAAGCATACATATACTGGACACATTGAAAAACAAAAACACATTTTAATTCAACACTAAGGTGTTTAAGCCAGTTTTCTCAAAGTAAAGCCCACAGATATTTCGTTACCGTCACCATCTTTGAAGTCTTCTTCTTATCGACTGTGAGTGGCCAACTCTGGTTTCGAGAGTTTATCAAGCCGCGCTAAGGCTTTTTGACATGGCTTTACAACTGCCGAACTAGACAAACAGCTGGGACCTACAATTAAACGTGTCATTCGAACCACGGAAGCGCCCAAAAAGGAATGCCACTTTTCGGTTACCTATCCGCGTACTGACCGCGTCGACTGTTTGCTTAACATTGGTAATCGCATGTGATTGCCTCCGCTAGCTAAGCTATCTTTAAAATATTAGCTAAACATTTAAAGAAATCGGGCAAACGTCAGCAACCTTCTAATTTATTAGGACGTTGTAACCAAATTTGCTACCTTGAAAAACATCCTTACCTTACTTTGTGTTGTTTAAAAACCTAGTATTTAGTTCAGCTTAGCATTTTCATTATTAATCTATTCATAACATTTCCTAATTCAGTAGAAAAATAACTGACCTATGTATCTTACAAACGAAATTTACCCATCGTCATTATCCGTCTTCTAGTTCGTAGTCTAGAACTTTAAAAATAAAAGTCGGTTCTTGTTGTTCAAATGTCACATACAAACAATCAAAACGTTAACTTCAAATTGGATCGTTTAATTATCATTGGTAGCATTTTGACAATCTGATTATTATGACAGTAAACTGACAATTTGCGAACAACAGAAACGGACTGCATATTTTCAAAATTCTAGACTGATAGTTAAACTACGTTTTCTAATTAGACCCATCGCGTGCCGTTGCCTCACATGTTATCTTTATGCGTATCCTAACAGTACATAGGATGCTGCTATATATGTCACAGATAACATGTCCTCATTAGAACATGATCTGTTGTGTTTATTTGGGACGTGACTAACGTGATCTGACTAGCGATACATGCTAGGATATGTAATAGATAATAAAATCTATGTTTTGTTAAGTATATGTTATCATCAGGAGGTTGGTGTTATGAAGATATGAATGACCTAATTAGGTTATGTTTTTAGTTTAAAAAAAGTATTGTAACACAATACAATTATAAATAAAAAAAACCGGCCAAGTGCGAGTCGGACTCGCGCACCGAGGGTTCCGTAAAATTTATGGTTTTCGTAATTTTTCCTTTATCTATGCTATAAGACGTTGCTTCGTACCAAATTTCAAGATTCTGAGTTCACGGGAAGCACCCTGTAGGTTTTGATTCCCTTGCAAGTGTCGAAAATTTGCGGCATAAATGGCTGTATCTTTTGATTGCGTTGGCTTAGAAGTTTGATTTTTTCACAGCTTCAAGGGACAGTAGACCTGAGTAATTGATATAAATTTCAGCTTCATACCTCTACGCGTTCCTGAGAAAAAGGGTCTTGACAGACGGACGGACGGACGGACAGACGGACAACAAAGTGATCCTATAAGGGTTCCGTTTTTTTCCTTTTGAGGTACGGAACCCTAAAAAGGGCTGTTACGAATAGGCACAGATTTCTAAATAATACTATTTATTATTAAATTCATCAGAAAAAATAGCAAGCGTTATTGGTAGGGTCTATAGGGCGGTTTAAAAACTCTGACACGAAAGTTGGCTTTTCTCATACGAACTTAGATACTTATAGATAATATAAAAGCAAAAACATATAATTTTTATCAGTATGCAAAACACCAAATTATGACAGTAACATTATTGCGGTTAATTTATGCCTAGTTTCTACTATTCAAAAATTGCAAAGTAGTTACGAAACTATTATGTAGTGATTGTAGATAGTCCTTGACTCTCGCGCTGGTGAAATTCTACGCTAATTTTATAGCTATAATTACTATGTGGGTATAATCATGATTCTTGTATTTTTATTCATGTAAAAAGGTAATTTTTAATAGATTATTGATTAATTATAACTTTCATTCCTATTAATGTTTTTGTTAGTATTAGTACTACCTTAATATGAAGCCGTAAAATGACTTGAAATATAAATACAAAACTATAAATAAATATAAACACCAATATATAAAATCATGTGTGTGCTCAATTGTACAATTTTCTTTATTAGTTATCTTAAAGTTTGTTTTGTTCCCAATACCGCGGTTGACCGTGACAGGGAGATATCATTTTCACGGTTACAAACTTAACCGTATCCTGTTATTTTAGTTGTTATTTTAATGACTTTCTCCAATATTTTTTTTACTGGTATCTTAAAGGTATGTTATAGTACATAATAGTTTATTACATCCCACTCTCCACTAATAATATAAACGCGAAAGTTTGTGTGTGTTAGTTTGAGACTTCTTCACGATCAAACGACTGAACAAATTTGGATTGAATTTTGTTGCAAAAACAAAACACTAAACACTGCCAGGCGCGGTTAGTTACTCATAACTATATTTTTATTAGAAATGATACTGGACCGGTTAGGTAACTGGTTGAGTCAACTTAGCCACGCGGCCATTAGACGTAGATGCTATTATTGAAAGCTTATTTAATCTGATAGGCAACTATTTCTTTGGGAATTTTAACTCGTCATATGGCAAGATATTGATGTTATAGGATAGCAACAAAAACCGCGGGGGCGGTTTGAAAACTCTCGACACTACAATTTAATATGTAGGTAGATACATATTTGGTTTTAGTATAAAACCAAATAAAATAAATAAATAATAATAATAATATATTTTTTATATAAATATTTAACCTCGGCCGAGGTTACATCTTTGAGCCTTTTGGAGTCGAGACTTTGGGGCCGTGGGGTCCGGGAGCCCATACTATTTTCCAAAACCTCTCGGAGCGCTTGGTTGACGCGACGCTTGACCAAAATGCTGGCCTTTTTCTGGCTCAACGTATCAGCATTGCCATCCAGCGTGGTAATGCGGCCAGCATGCTGGGCACGCTGCCCTCTGGTAGTGGGCTGGAGCACTTAGATTATCTTTAGGCTTTTCTAAAGATTTTCTAAGTGCCCCTTTTTGTAGTAGTTAGAAGTAGTATGTTTAGTTTTCCTTCACTTGTTTTTATATTTTATTATTGTAAATAAAGTATTATTGTTTATTTAATAAAAAAAAAAGTATAAAATAGTTTAATACAAATTTTTGGTAAATCGTCTTTTACATTTAATTACAATTATCAACTTGGACTCTGCACTGTTTTGACAATACTAATATCTAAATATAAGTACATATATTCTTTCTATTATCTAATTTGTAGGTTAACTAATAGATCAACCTAAATTAAATTGCATATAAACAGTTCACTGGTCTGTTCATTTGATTCACGAGGCCCGACATATCGATCAATAAATAGGTCGCTCTGATGAACCTATGTATTTACATTATATACCAATCAAACAGTGGTCAGATAGAACTGTGGTTGTTGGAATAATGTACCTACATTGTACATATATGTAGTCTAAGAGAGTTTTTTTTTTCAGAATGATTGTTGTCCTGCTTCCATTATTGTCGTATTACTTTAAATCAAGCATTTTTGTATAATATGTCATTGCATTTGTTCACTTATTACTTATACTTATCACACATTACTTATACTTTTATTAAAGTTATTCATCCTTAGTTTAATTTAGCCATGTTCCTAAATTCTTTCCAAAAAATTCTTCCGCATCTTTTCTTTATTTATTTATTTTATACTAAAGGAGGAAGAAACGTTAAAGCAAAATGTCTTACTACCCTAAGCATTCGTTTTCCTGCAACATTATTTGATGGGATATGATTTCACATAATATTTTGACAGCACAGGCATTAAAGAAATGCATCGCTGCGGTACATTACATAAACTTGCATCTGTCCTTGACTACAAATACCATAATAATCGACACAGTGATATGTCTTTGACCTAGTTTTTCTTTAGTCATATAAAGCGAAGGTCTTTCGTGTTAATTATATTTAATGGGTTTTAAATAAAAATGGCAAACTTGCCAAATACTAAAAATTTGCCTGCTGACCTATGAAGTTCTTCTATATGCAGATGGCATCCGATGATGATGATGATTAGTACATTGCTAAATTTAAATGATATTATTATGATTTCAAATTAATTTGATTCACAAAATACCTACAGATGCAACCAATATAACTTACATAAGATTGCAATATACCTATATTTGTAAAAATAATCCAATAAATATATGTTCAATAAAATCCGCAGCCTACATTATTCTTTGCTTGTTAAACATATTAAAAAAATATTTAGGTTTTACAATTTTTGTCTGTTTATCTGTTAATTTAAACGCTCATTACGCAAAAACAGCTAAACGAATCATCATGATTTTTGGTAAGTAGGTAGTACGAGGTCATAGGCTACTTTTTATCCTGAAATAATGCAAGCGAAGCCACGGGCGTCCACTAGTCCTTAATGAGTACGTTACTTATCTATACCTATTTGACTCCATTATAAACTCGTTTCAAGTGAGCCCGGATGCTCCTTAGGTAAACGACCTTCGCTTCAAGGCAATGTTATGGTGTTGATTTTTTATTCTTTAGTCTGTCCTTGAGAAGACAATCATAGTTTGATTTATTTACTCCAATAATAAGTAAAAGATAAGAAGCCCTTACTAATTATGTATGTAATTCCTAAATGTGTCGCTGTTTGTTTTAATTTATTATTGTTATAACTATCTTGTCGAGTTAAAAAATAAGTACAAGTAGCTCATTAATAATTATTGTAATTACTTCATGTATATCTGATTATTTTAATTTATTACTGTATTTAACGAGAATGGCCGTGCCTTGCTCTCGTTGTATACCTATAGATAAAAAAGTATAAATTAGGGATAAGGAGTACTTAATTATTACTGAAATAACTTTATTTATTGCTGTATGTTTTAAAATTATTGCTGAACATACTCGAACATGACTTGGAAAGGCGTCTTGCTTGCTCTTGGTATTCCTCTACTACAACTATCCCAAAAACCACGAAGATGCATTGCTCCTTTGAGCTGCTTTGATGTAATTATGATGATAAGTCGATACTCGCAGTAAATTATTTTTAAAGAACGAGTTTGAATAAGTCTAGTATACTGAAACTATGTGTTGATAATTGTATATACTTGTTGTACAAAGGACATCATTTACATTAGTCATTACTATTAGAAAACAGGTCACATAATACAAGAGGAGGACCCGTTAATTACCGGTTGGTAATTGGAAAATAGTTCTAATTGCTGCAATTATCTGCTTCAAACTAACAGTGTTCCACTTTGACGTTTCTTCTTTGTTTTTGGCTCAGAGAAAGAAAAGAAAATTATAATAGAGAATTAGAAAGTGGCTTGTAAGGGTATTCAAAAGACATGTGAAATATTAGTTTCGTTTTGAGTGAAAGAGTTCTCTGATACTTAAATCTTTTAGCCGTAAGTCAAGTAATATAATAGAGAAAATAATAAAGATACTAAAATATTCAGTAATGTTATTACATATGTACCGGTCTATAGAATCTACTTTTGTGTAAAGTTTTTTCATAATGAGGATTACTAGTTTTATCAGCAGTAACAGTATTGTGCATATATAATAGAGAGTAAACATCTGCGCACGACTGTATATTATATACCAATGTGTTTGTTATTAATGAAGCTACATTAGTTACTATACCTACATTATTAGTCATGACTTAGTTGAGGTAGGTCTTTTGTTATTTTGCTGTGGTTTCTTATGATACCCATGATGCCCATACCCATGATGGGTTTAGTCCATTGTAAAATATTCCTTTTATTTATATTCATTGTTGTAACTAGTGAAAGCCCGCGGCTTCGCTCGCATTAATTCAATTCAATTCAATTAAAGAATTCTTTATTGTACACCAATATAATATCAAGAGAACACAAGTCTAAAGAAAACGCATTATTTTGAGACAAAAAGTAAATACAGCGCCATCTAGTTCATACGTCGACAAACACGAATCTTTAAAATGCCTGTAGGCAGCGGATATCGATGACCACTTGGTTTAAAATGAACATAAATTTTTTATTTACAAACCGATTGAAATGAAATAAACACTATATGTTAAGTTAAAAATGCACCAACATGTTAGTGAAAACTGTAGACAAATCAGTTCAGCCGTTTTCGAGTCTATAACGAACAAACATACCGACAGACAAACTAACAAACAGTTTTTTTTTAATATGATTTTTGTGTTCTATTGCATCAATGAAGACCCCTCAACTATTTTTTTTCAATTATCTTTATTATATTTATTAATTAAACACAATTATTTTCGTGACATGGTCAGACATTTTACATGGATGTGTAGTTTTGATGACAGTAAAATAATTTAAATCATTTTCTAATGTTAAATTGAGTTCTTGTCTATGAGATCTTTACTTATATGTCTAGAAATATACATCAATATTTTATAAATGTACTAACTCTATTTTACTCCAATTCGTATGCAATATTGTGTTCAATTTTATTACACTTGTGAAATGTGGGATCAAGTTTACATTTCTTCCTCAATTTATTCTGCATTAGCTTCCACTACCGCGGCAATGATAGTACATTATGGTGTTACAAACACATATATAGGTACATGCTCAGTGTTGGAATCTTAGCATTTCTTCATTATGTGTTCACATAGTGCTTAGAGAAAATAACCTGCCAGATTCACAACATCTTCGTATTTTGAAGTTAGGTAAAAACATTTTAATTGATACAGTTCAAAGAAAGTTTTCTTCTTCGTCTTCTTATCGAATGAGAGCGGCTAACTCTGGTGTCGAGAGTTTTCAAACCGCCCTAAGGACCTCTGACATGGCTTAACGACTGCCGTATTTGACTAACAGTGGCGACCTACAATTTAACGAGTCATCTGACCCACGGAAGCGCCCAAAATGGAATGCCACTTTTCGGTCACCCATCCAAGGACTTACCGCGTCGACCTTTGCTTAACATTGGTAATCGCATGCGATTGCATCCGCTAGCTGAGCTACGGGCGCTACTAAAAGTAAAGTTACAGATAAACCTGACAAAAATCTATGGCTTAGGAAAGGACTTAAAAAGTCAGGATATCAAACGTAAACTTCATCCGAAATATAATTTATCACCGGATAATAAGCGCAGAAATAAATTAACATATAGGTGAGTTAACAACGCTCAGCCTGCTAACAACACTAATTATATAAATAATGCCAAAAACGTAGGTTTATATTATTTATTTAATAGTAATTAACCAAAATGTAAATTGCATAGCTACTACTATTTACAATCAATTACCCAATGAAATCAAGGACTTGAAGTAGAGTAGCTTTAAGAGAAAAATGTTCAATAACTTGCTTGGCAAATATTATTATATCGACTTGAAATGAAATTGTATACTAACCGCTACTTGTACGCCTATCGGTAGAATATTTGATTCTGATTATAATTTTAACATCAATGTATAACAATATTCGCGCAAATAAATGTATATCATTTATTTTATTTCTTTAATCTTTAAGTATTTAAATAAAATTCAATTCCACAAACCTATTTTCTTGTTTTAACAAAATAATAATTAATTATTAGTAATTTTACTTTTCCGATAAAAGTATTTATTTCAAGTCATTGAATTGGTTTTTTGACTTATCAGGCACTAAGGCTTCTTTTAAAGCAAAATAGGTAATTGTGGCAAAACCCGAAGGTTTGCGCAAAATAGTGAGGCCACCGATACAAACACAGGTTGGTGAGAACCAAGCAAGGTTGCTGGCCTATATTATTCATAAGCTCACATGGTTCAGTTTATATTACTTGCTCTAACACGTCAGTTGGTTATACGTTACAAATATTTAAACATGATGAACTCGCGCTTTTTATCTTTTTTTATGTTTTATAAATAAGTATATCAACAAGCTATCCGCATAGATGCTGAAAATATCGGCCAGAAATCAAATTACATTTAGTATATATAATAATACTAGGTAACTAATAAACAGAACTTGTTAGATATTGACATCTAAATTAAATATATGTGTATAGCTTTAAAATCATCTTAAAAACAATTTTAAATATAGGAATTTATTTTCCTGATGTTAATATAGATACTGGAAAAACAGCGAATCAGGTTCAGCCAAAATATAGGTATGTATTTTTTATACACGGAGTATCAAATATGCATATGAACTTACCTATATAATGTATATTAATAGTTTTCGTGTCTGTTGTATCGTGCTTTTTTATATTTTATCAATGAAAGACATTCAAAAAGAATGGTCATAATGATTTTTGGTCCTTTATAAAAGTCACAAAAGTGACACGTGGTACTTTATATTAAAAGAAACGCCGTTGATGCCGCGAGTATAATATTAGTTTATGCAACTGTCATATAATGAAGTTACTCTCGTTACTATTATGAAACTCGCTGCGCTCGTTTCATAAACTCACACTCGTGTTTTAATACCCGTGTTATATGCAGTTGCATACACTACTTTATCTTCACTAATTAACTTTTAATTTATTAAATTAAATTCACGCGTACGTGTATTGTCACAGTGATTTTGCCGCCATTAAAATCTAACCAACAAGAGCGCAGCGCGACCAACCTGATTGGCCCTGCAATCAGGTTGGTCACGCTTTTTCGGTGTTATAATGAGCTATTACGATATCGATGTGGATATTATAACATCATGTCAAATTGCTTAAATTGAGTGTTTCGTTGTCTGTGCTATAACAGTAGTAATTATAAGCCAAGTATTGGAAACATAAGTAGAATGTTACAACATTAGTGTAGATAAACTACTTTAGGATATAAGTATGTCAATATACGACTTTTAAAGTTGTTTCGGACCTACGAAATCATCTGGTACATTGCGCAAAATTAGCAAATTGATAGCAACCTGATTTTGGCAAGCGACCTCTTGCAAAATGTCTGCGAGAGCTACACCTACTCGGATAGTGGTCTCATACTGTCTGAGAAGGCTAGTAAATCATATCGATTAATTTAAAAATAACAGAGCTTTGTTACAGGAAAATCACATGTACATTATTAGTGATGCTTAATGTACCAAATGTGCGTCCAAAGCAGTAAACTTATTAGATATTTTACGTGACTAGCATAGCTTTATGAGAATCATCATCGTGGGAACTAGAGGCAGAAAAAGGATGACAGAGTGTAACAAAAGTATATTTGGTGCATTACTAGATAAAAATGTAGTAATTGAAAAACAACAATTCATATTAGTATCTACGTGTTATAATTATGTACTGTATTGACTATCATAAGTGTACTTTTATGTACCTATATTGATGAATAAATGAAATGTGTTGAAGTTGAATGTGGATGTGCATGGTGCATCTTTTGCTACTATGATGAAATTGTGATAAAGATATCAGATAAAAATGTGATAACGTACACACGAGTCTTTTGTTTATCTCAATTACGACATTTCTAATAAAAAAGAGATATCTGTGATATCTTGATTGAAAAACTTATCAATGCTCGATATCGAATATCAGTTACGTGTAATCACATTTGAAACATGTACATATCTATATAACAACATTTCCAAACACAAAATAACATATTAAAGACACAAATAGCTATGTTTTTATCTCTCCGTAACGATTAATTGGTTAAACCCATGTGTATGATTTTTTGTGCGCTAACTCAACATTTTAAAATAATTTACTATTTGTATTACCGCAGGCAAACACCAGAAAGCAACGACACGCTTGTAAATAATACTGGTGTTTCACAATGAGTCGGATATGATCCGATCCGCTCGTAGTAAAAATGGTAGAAATTAAATACAATGGTAGAAATTTAAAATATAAGTTTTAAGGCTAATTTTACCATTTTTACTGTAGATTTCATATGAATAATTATAAATAGAAATAAATCAATGTATAATTATGTGTAAATCGGGTTAAATATCATGAAAAAACCAAAATCGAATTTATCATCGACGAAAACGAATCCGCTAGCTTTTGGCTCACGGAACGGTTCCGATTTTTCTGATGAATAAATTTGTTAAAAGATTCGTATGGAATCATTGTGATTTGGAAAAGTCCTTTCCGTGCCAATTGATTTCCGTCTCAATCGAATCGGATCCGTATCCGACTCATTGTGAAACACACCGCAGATACCAGATCAAATCACATTAAATGCTCTGATAGCAAAAACAATATTATATTGTGATCGTCACTAAAGTCTGTGACGAGTAAAAATATAATATATTATGTAACTATTAAATTATATTAAGCTACTTTCAAATATGAATTCCTGCTGACAAGCCTCTAGTCTTATTATAAAGTTTTCAAAGATCAATGTGAGTCTAAATCAGTGATCGTCGATAATTCCGTGATAACTAAAACAATCACATCGTGGCATTGGCCTCTGCCTGTTCATTGTTCCTATCACGCTCGCTGCAGCGAATCAGGAAGGATGAATACTGATGAGCCCGCAATACATCCAATCTATACATATTATATAAAGCTGTAGAGGATCGTAAGTCTGAACATTGAAACTATTGGAAAAAAAATAATGATTCGAGATACTTAGAATTGATAAAAGAACACATTCCAAAAATTTCTAGATTTTTGTCTGTTTATTTAAACGCTCATAACGCAAAACGGCTGTATATATAACGGCTGGATCATCATGTGTTTTGGTATGTAGGTAGTAAGAGGTCTTAGGAGTGTCAAAGGCTACATTTTGTCCTGAAATAACGCGAGCGTAGCCGCGGGCGTCGAATAGTTGATAAATAAACAACACTCAATGATGTTTGGGGTCGGAGTGGCACTTTCGTTGTATTTTATTGTTGTCGCGTGTAAAAGCAAAACATTAAATAATTACATATAAAAATGATAAATGTTTGCATCGGTCAAGGACCTGACGATGTTATTGTTTGTTTATCACTGTTATAAATGAACCAGATATAAAACAGTTCACTAAGATAAGGCAATGTATCTCTAATGTATATTTTGCAAGAAAATAGGTTTCTGTTTTTATAGTTTTTCGTGTTCCTTTGTTATTTGTATAAATACACCCATGAGAATTTTGCTTGCAGTATTATTGTGACGCAAAGATATTTCTTTGTTTTTTTTTGTAGCAGCAGGGCAAGCACGGCATGGGGACAAATAGTCTTTCCACGATTTTATCCACCTGTCAGGGTCATTTCCACCTTTCATAGCATGACAACAGTAGAAAGAAATATAATTTATCCCATTGAAGTGTATGGTGGAATATTTACGAAATTTTATCACGCTACTCCCCGCTGTAAATATAAGATAAAAGTAAAAAGAATTAACAATTTCTAAAGGTTTGATGAATTGACACAATTCTTGAAGAATAATTCGCCATTTTAATTTAATTTCGTAATTATGGCAACAAAATATGCAAAATAGGAATAAAATGTTATAACGCTACTCTCGCCATATATCCATCGCGGTTTGACTTTCCACCGGCTAGTCCGTGCTCTGTAAATAGACCAAATTGACAGCGGGGAAACAAACTCTTTTCTTTCTCTCGGGATATATTGTCTTCTGCCCGTGCTAGCCCTGCAGTAGATTTTAGACAACAAATAGTAGCACTGTGACCTTAGTAATATGATTCACAACTATGAAATAAAATATATCATAAATAATTTATAAAAGCTTTCAATCGATTCCTCGATCTAGAGTAACAATGATAATATGAAATATAGTTGGTATTTTTTTGATGATTCTTATAACTTTTCACAGAAGCTTATAATAAATAAAAAGGGTTATTATAATCCACACAAAATAAAATTATTTTTTATGTGTTATACCTAAATTAATACTATAGCAACATAATGTCTTTATGTAAACCTCACCTTACTTGACTTACATAGTTCAAATAACATATATGTATCAAATAAAATTTTAAAAACTAAAAAGGTACGTTATGGGGCTGTTTTGAAAATTCCAGCAACTTGATTTATGGAAAACTTATCCTTATTTGAGAATCTATATAATAATTGAGTAGAAGCAACATTACTCACTTTCCGGCGTCACATCTCGCAGGACTATCCTCACGTCGGGCTGCGCCGGCATTTTCCACGCGAACAAGCTTAATGAAAACTTCAGGAAATACAGAACTATCCCACGTCAAATTACAAACAGACTCGAAAATAGAGATGTAGAATGTCTAAATGTTTAGACGATAAAGTTTTATCTCATGTTTTGGTTTCGCAGTGAAATGTTACTGTTTGGCAGCGAGAAGCGTGCGCTTGCTTGCTTGTTAGGACCGCGACTGGCGAGTTCAGTTCAAAGGCTTTCGATGCAAGATACCGTCGACCGATTACAGACGCTTTTCCCTCCTTTTGGCCGTGAACATTATCAACACTATTACCACAAGTATCTCGCAACGTGTCCGACCAGCTGTTTCAGTATTGACGTCACAGTGAAGAAAGTGCCCGGTATTTTTAAACCAGACTAGACATCGGTGCAACAAAATTGAATAGACGCAATGCAATTTTGATACGACATTCGTTTATGCTAAAAATATATGTGTAACGTTTTCCTTGTAATTGGTGTTGTATTGGCAGGAGGGTCTGGTGACTAACATTTTTAAGGAAAGTGATATCAAGTCTTATAATTAATAGATTATTAATTTTATATACACATCAAATTATAACCTGATGTTTTACTAGTTGCTTGTATGCATATGGTGCTATGCCATAATGATCGTGACCTAATAAGTGCAAAACTCTGCATACTTATTACATTATAAATGTTTCCTAAATCGACTTCAAAAATAGTTATGTTTCCTCTTAGACTGCAAACTTACTAAAGAATAGGTACACCACACAAAGCAGTACGCTTTGCGTGGTGTATTCTTTAGCCACTATTGACGTAGAACAACAATGAGTCATCTCATTCATTACTATACGACCTATACGTACGTCTTGGAAAATTGTTAGAAAAGCTAAGGAGCAACTTTATTTAACTGCCATCTAGCGGCAAACGGCGGTACTAGAATAAGACAGCATCAGTATTATAGGCTTTGGTGGAAGGCTTTACCTTTGGTTTTGATTGTAGGTTTATCATTGCAGGAGTTGTAGTTTCATATGTAATTCAAATTTATTCCGTTTGTCGCTGGTGTTGAATATGCTGAAGTAAATAAGATTGACAAAATAAGTATTGGGATATTGTACGTATATTACAAACGCGATCTTTATTTAAATGCAGGTTTTTCGTACAATATTGATTACAAAATAACGATATCCTAGAAGTGACACATATGTACTCTAATTTCACTATGCCTTAAAAGTGAAATTTATTTACTTTCCCTATGCATGCAGGGTGAAAAATAAATATAGTAGAGGTTCTATTCACCATTCATGCTGCTTGATTTATAAGGATATAAAATAAGACGGAAAACTAAACATACGACTTAATTAATATGAAATAAAAAGCTCTATAAAAGTCTTAAGATAAAATATTACTTATAATGGTATTGATAAATTCCTTAAAATCTAAGTTACATTTGGTAAATATAAAAGAAAATTAAATTAAAAAAAATAGATAAAAAATATGTGTCTAACAAATAGAAATTTTGATTACTATTTTAAAGCTTTTTTCTGGGAAGTATGCTCCATGTTTCTTATTTTTTTTCCTCTTGCATGCAATCAAATATGAAATTGGCGGTTTCATCTTGTGGTTTCAGATTATGTGAAACTTTTGGATTGATTTGATTAGGTAATAATTTTATTGATGAAGAGTAATCATAATACCTGTTAGGAAATGAATACTGAAGATACTAGGTATAGGATCTTTTATCGTTATTTTTATTTACTAAATGAGGAGGAGGGATAAATACATAAATACAATATATGTATTATGTTCATGTAAGTTTAGAGGCGTAGATAAATAGATTATAGATAAAATATCAGTAACACAGTAAGGAAATTGTAAACATAGAAATGGGTGGAGATAGAGCTCCATATGTAATCTTACTACCATCGATATCTACCTATGTAAATATATTCCGCAATATTTGTCTTAGAAGAAGTACTTAATTTAAGGCCCTTAAATGACGGCCCTAAACCTCTTATTTCGAGTGTGTCTGTACCCTCTATAGAGAAGTAATATATATTATAGTTCTCTCATATATATAATAATTCTTTAATTGTGATATAATTAAAGACATCAAGTTTTTGAGCTTTTCAAATACTTAATGCAAATAGAGGCTCCGCCGCCAATACCCATTATGAACGTTGCTATTTGGAAGGTACTTTTATATACGAGGACAGATTGCGTAAATTTTGCAAAATTTGCTAATAATCAATGGAAATCTGTCATTTGAGTAAAACCATAGTATGATCATAAATAGTGTATAAAGCCTATCATAAACGTGTATCTGCGATCTTGCCTAGTTAGTCACTATAATTTATAACATTGCTAATTTAGGGGTTTGTAAAAAAATCATTTTGACAATTCGCAATACGTGATTTGTATACAGGGTTAGCACGGCATATTAAAAAAAAAGTTTTTATCTGAAATCGGCGGGCGCTGATGTTAAATATAATAAAATTATAGGTACAGGCATCGAAAGGCAATAATGATAAAAGTTAAATGTTTAAATATAAAAAAAAAAACTTATTCCGGGACATTGCACACAGCGCCATCTAGCCCCACAAGCAAACGCTTGTGTCGTAGGACGGATATAATACTAATATACTTATTGCTATTTTGTATATAACCTCTGCCTTAAACAGTTGTTAAATATGCGTTTATCTACGAGTATTAATAATATGTTGCAAATAGCTCTGTATAACCGCAAGGATCGTGAACCAAATGTTTGAAACAATATAGAATGTGGCGATTTATGGTGGAAATTAAGCACATAATATTTCTTTATCTTCGTACCATTAAGTCGTAAAAATGAAATCTGAGATTTGACCATTGAGTAACGTTAATTTTTATGGTTATTAAGATCAATATTGCAATAAAATAAAACTAATCTACATTTATGAACATTGTAAATTAATAGTTTCCGTTTCTAAAATCAGTAGGTATAATATACTCAGGCAACTACCTACTTAATCGTCATAGTATTATTAATTTCAGTATTTAATCAGAAAATAGCCTTACATTTAATTTGTTGATTAAATTTAATTTAATTTCTGTTTAAAAATATAGTTTTTATATCTTCATACTGAATTGACAGAAGAGGAGAAGGATGGCGCATGCTCCACAGACAAGGGCTTCTTAATTTTATGATGATGATGATGATATTCATATTCGATTTTTGGATCTGCGTATGATGTTCCGTTTCAATATCATTTTCTTAATCCATAAATTAAACTTGTCGTAAATGTCTAATGGGAAATGTTTATAAGACAGAGAGCACATGTCATGAAAACAATATAGGTTGTAACAATACTTTAGAAAAACCTTTTTGTTTTGTATCTACGTATTATGGAAACTAAAAACAACTTATTATTTTATTTTAACTCTCAATTTTAGTATGTAGGTACTAATACTAAAAGTTGACGCCTCGCAAAAATAAGCGAATACCTATAAGATATCATACGATAATTGTTAAAATTACGATCACACACAATAAACAAAAAGTAAAGTGCGTTGGTCGAGCATCCAAAGTTTAAGTTTGCAAAAAAATAATTTCGCATTACACATTCCTTGACGACAGAAACTCTCTAAGGCTATAAATAGAATACAATAGCGTTTGATAGGTAAGCAAAATGAGATATGTGGAGTATCGAGAGAACACACAACGATATATATGCCGTCTGTCTGTATTTACATTTGATTAATTGCTTCTTTAACCTATAAAGCGAAAAAGGGAAATATCGTTCCCTATTGTCATTAAATAGAGGTTGAAGTCTTGAGCCTATATTTAACTAGGTAACTTAAAGAAAATAAAGATTCTGTATTGGTATTTTTAAATGAGGTACTTATGTAATGTTCAAAGTGCTCCTAGCAGTGTCCAAATCAGAGCGAAATCAAACTCATAGCTGTTGTACTTATGTATTTGGTTGTAGTTCTTCTCTAGATCTACTTGACTTGATGAAATACCTGTTTTTACACAGACCGAACGTTTTCAGACATCCGTAACTGCAGAAGAAGCTCAGATTAGGGTTAAGAGGCAGGGCCCGTTGCAGAGCCAGCATCACCAGGGCTGCGGATGTATGCACCGCGCCCGACGAACGATGCGGAGGTGGAACACCCCAGGTTTTTAATGGATATGCCGCACTTTGGAGCGGGGTGCAGAATCCCATATAAACACCCGCCCTCCCCGGGGTCGGGTCGTACCTGTAATAGGTTATCCTGGGTAAAAACACAGGGTTAGAAGCCGACCTCCTGCCTTAAAGACTTCTTCTTGTCTACCTCCGCCAGTAGTTGTCCACTTACGAATATGTCTTTCCTAGTTTTCTACATGTCTCGCAATTTTCTGCTTTAGCCATTTAGTTGTGATCCGCCTACCTGTCTTATACGTACGATATTATTTTATTTATAGCAAATCTCGTTGGAAAAATCAAGTAGATAATGTAAATATGTTGTTTCATTTCATGAAAATGAATAAACAATAAACTCATCAACTTTCATAACTTAATAAGAACGCTCGTCGTATCACACGTATCTTCTAGAATTCCTAGATTGTCATCGTTTGTGGTTTTTCTCCGCCATCTTTATAGATGCAGCGCAGGAATGGAATTTATAGTATTTCTGATAATTGACTCAGTTAATTAAATGCAAAACAGTTTTTCTATTATATGTGAATATTACAATTACTAGCTGTCTCTTTTATAACTATTGTGGAATATTCTTTGAAAAATAATTAATTCTTTAGCATTTATATACATATTTTAATCTATACACTGCACTTCTTCTGTTCTATTAAGTGAATTAGGGAAAATGTGACTACTTAGATCTGGAAAAAGAAAAGTTAGGGTTACATCATTTAAGTCTGTAGGCATGATCAACTAACTACATATGTACATATATGAGTTTGGGGCATGACCCATACTTTTAGGTTAGCGATTTAGATCAGCCAACTTATTATTTGTAAAAAAGACCATTATTTAATAACAACTAAAGTGAAATTTAGTACCTAACATATTTTTTTGCATGAATAATACACTAATTAGAATATACTACATTTGTAGAAAATATATTCCATCTATCTATCTCTATACTCCAATATAGACATGAATATTAGTGCACCAATCCATTAGTGTACGCATTCGTATGTTCAGGGTTACTTATAACTTAAGTTTACTTTTTATGAAAAACAGGTAGGTAGTTTAGTTTAGTTTTTAGTACAGACCATCTCATCCCACTTCACACTAAATATCCGTCAAATATCATAAAAGCAAAAAATTGTGCGTGCGTGTGTGTGTGTGAATGTGAGTGTGCTTGTTACTTTTACTTGCAAAAAGGGTTGAACCAATTAAGATTAAATTCAGATGGAGATATTTTTTACGTAAAGACTATATTTTTATATCAGTTAAATGTGGATTTAACACCGCGAGGCACTGCTAGTTATTTATAAAATATCTGATGTGTGAAATGTGTCGAAATATTTATTTAGATATTATATTTCTGGTATTTTGGATTATTTATTTCATTTTTGGTAGTTGTTAGTAAGCCAGTATAATCCTAATTACTGGAACTAGTCCAGTAATTATCGAGCCTTGTTTAGCAGCACCTCCACGTCTGTATTTTCATTGCAAGCCTATGTCACGGAGAACTGGTGCGATATTACGAGTATTACTCTAGTAATACGTAATACTTTTCTTAACGTATTTATCCCAGTTTTATTCTAAAAGCGTAACTTTGTGCTTGTTTGTGTGTATGTGTATATGTTTGTTACTTCTCACACTTAAACGGCTGATACGATTTGGATGATATTAGTTAGATTAGACGCTGGATTAACACAAACGTTTCTGATTAAAAACAGATAAAACCGCGAGGCGATAATTATATGTTTATGTTTCTAAATTAAGTTACTGTAGAAAAAATACTGGCCTTTTTCGGGCTCAACGTATCAGCATTGCCATCCAGCGTGGTAATGCGGCCAGTATGCTGCGCACGCTGCCCTCTGGTAGTGGGCTGGAGCACTTAGATTATCTTTAGGCTTTTCTAAAGATTTTCTTAGTGCCCCTTTTTTGTAGTAGTTAGAAGTAGTATGTTTAGTTTTTCTTCGTTGTTTTATATTTTATTATTGTAAATAAAGTTACTGTAGTAAGTATTGATAGCCATTTCATTTAAAATAGTAGAATACAAATTACAATCATATATGTATAAAAAATAATAAAATATGCAAACTAACACGCTTTCTAAAAATTTATGGAAAACACAACAAACAAAGAATGTGAGTAGCGAATGTTAGGTATGGTATACTAAATAGAGATTAATAATACTTTATACCACAATGAAATAGTTTTACAGTCCCTCATATCAAATAAGAGCGTATTTTATTTTATATTATATAAATTACACATAAGTCTTATACAGCATGTCCAGGTAACCCAGAAGGCGGTGTGAGATGTGGATGCGCACGCGCAGGTTCAAGAGATCGCGCGCAGGACCGTGCGGGGCAGTAGTACGCGCGCGCCCGCACCGAGCGCGCGGAGCTGGGACACTCCACTCGCACGAGGGGTGAGTTTATTTATGTATTTACTATACCATTTCTTTATAAAAAAAATTAAAAGGATATATTTTTATTTTTTGTTAAGATTTTTTTTACCAAATCTATCGGTCATAAGAAATGTCCCAGTTTTATTTTATTTATTATACTACGTATGATACTTTTATTAATTTTTTTAGAACATTTTTAATTTTTTTACGCTGAAGAAAGTTCACTTTAAGTCAATTTGTTTTTGTTTTTCTGGAAGTATCCAGAAATACGAAAACAAATTGACGTACGCAGCTAACAAGTAAACAATAAATATCTTCATTAGCCTAATTAATTTGATAGCAATATCGATTATTATGAAGTAAGAAGCTGATATAATATTAACACTAATCATCGCATGCATAACAATTTAAAAACAATTATTGTCCCACGAACGCAACTTTGTCCTTATAGCAATATAAGTAAAGGTTATATTGATTTGAACCCGTCACGTATAATCCAGTGACCTAGATAACAGTAATCTGATAAGGATGATACGACTAGGAATAAGTACAGAATGAATAAAGATACAGAAACAGTTGAAGCGTTTAAATTCCAGTTTACATTCACATTTATAGTGTCCAGTAAAGTATATTTTTTCGTACTTAAACTCAACTTAAATAAGTTAACCTAAAATGGCAGAAATGGTAGGTGCAATTTCTGTTTATTTTTATGTCATAAAATAATTGAAAAGAGGATGGAATACATATCAATTTCTTATTTATAAAGAAAAAAAATGTGTGTGTGTACGTACTTTGGTTTGGAATCTCTGTTGATATTAATATTGTTAGAAAGAATACAAATAAAAAAAACGTAAAAGCCGTTCAATTTGGCCCTAAAACCGTAGTAGGAAAAACTAATTGCAACAATTAATAAGAATTCATACCAAAATAAAAAAAAACATACATACATATCGCTTCATAAATGAAAATATAGAGCTAATCTTCTTTTTAAGTTTTTTTGAACACTATCTTAAAAGGATAATATTGCATAAAGTAAACTTTTTAAAATTTGTGTTGAAATGAAAGAAATGAACGTATGCCTGACCCTTTTAACTGATTGTATAAATGACTTGTATAACTGTATCAATGCCAGTGCATTCACTATGTATGTATATATTATATCTGCATAAGTTCATCGTATCCAAAAAAGCTCAGGTCGCGTGCTTTGTAGCATTCAGCCGACCTTGGAGCTTACACCGGTACACACGTGACTACCTACAGCTTTTTGCAAACTAAATTATCATTCATTCCGATTTTATTGTTTTTAAACAAAAAATTAGGTTGTGATTTTTGATGGAAAATAATCCAGTTCTTCAATCTTAATTTTATATCTATAGTTTGTAATTTCGTGTGTGTAGTTAATTAGAATGTATGTATTTTAATTTCATTGAAACGTGTATGTGGTAGGTACCTATGTTAGGCGTAACATTAGTACAATATAATTATTCAGTCATTTTCTTATTTCCTAAATAAACATAGTGAAACTAATATCACTTGTTCTGTTGTTATTTCAAACAAAACATCAATCTACTAATATCACAATAGGTGCTACATCTATCATTTCCGTTAGCATGAGGCTACACATAACAAACAACAATTAGATAATAAAATACAACACAGTTTGTATCGACCTTGGCAATCCAATACACACGTGGTGGTCAGCCACCCACTCGCGTCATTATCGCAACTAACTTGCATACGATAGCATGGAGTAAAGATGTAGAGAGAAGATACCGTTTCACAAAATATATCCCAAAGACAGGAAAGTTTGAAGCTTACATTTTACAGCGCACCCATATTGATAATGGATGGGTTTTGATAGGGTTGCAGCTTACAAAAATTCGTTGCGGAACCTTGATATTAATACGTGATTCAACATACTAGCAACCCAATTACAACTTATAATAAAATAAAATAAAATAAAATAGCCTTTATTCCCTTAAATAAATTAAAAAACTAGATATTTACATTGTTCAAGTAAGATATGAAACTATTTCTATTATTTAAAATATGTGATTTATTATAAAAGTTTTAATAAGGGCACCCAAGTACGGGTATAGGCCTCCTCCATTGCCTTCCAAGTAGTGCGGTCTCTAGCTAGTCGCGGCCAGGTTACGCCTGCAACCTGGGTAATGTCATCGCGCCACCTCTTCTTTTGTCGTCCCCTTGTCCTAGTGCTGTCTCGTGGGTACCAGTGGACGATCCTCTCGCTCCACCTATTGTCCGTGGTTCTCGCAACATGACCGGCCCACTTCCACTTAAGACGGCAAAGCATTTTGACTGCGTCGATTAGTTTCGTCTTCCGTCTTATATCTGCGCTTTTAACTTTGTCTATAAGCTTTATTCCCAATATTGATCTCTCAGTAGCACGCTGAAACTTAGCAATTTTATTAACTATGTCCTTACTTAGTGCCCAGGTCTGGCAGCCGTACAGGAGAGTCGGGAGGATGGTATTGTCCATGAGACGCTTCTTTAGATGTACTGGGACTCGACTTTTAAATACATCTTTATGAGCCCAATATTTCTTCCAAGCTGTCGCTATTCTTCTGTCTACTTCTTTGGCGGTGGCATCCTGAAAAGATAGTATTTGACCAAGGTAGATATATTCCTGTACATATTCTATGCAGGTATTGTTTATTTTTACTGGGTTTTGTTCTCCGTTGGTCATAACCTTTGTTTTGCTGAAGTTCATATGTAAGCCAATTTTCCTGCTCTCCTGGTCGAGTGACTCTAGCATACTCTGCAAGGACTCATGTGTTTCGGCCAGGATCACGATGTCGTCAGCGAAACGAAGGTGCGTGAGCCGTTTGCCATCTATATTCAGGCCGCATGAAGACCAGTCTAGTTTCTTGAACATCGACTCTAGAATGGCCGTGAACATCTTTGGAGAGACAGGATCACCTTGTTTAATACCTCTTCTAATCTCAAATGCGGGACCAATTTGTTCAGTTTTTATTTTTGCGTAGCACTTAGCATATATTACTCGTAGTATGGATATATATTTTTCATGTATTCCTTGTTCTTCCAGGCTGTTCCAGAGATGCCCGTGTGAGATACTGTCGAACGCTTTTGTATAATCGATGAATGCTAAATATAGAGTCTTGTTGTATTCATTGTATCGCTCTATGCATTGACTCAGCGTAAACATATGGTCTACCGTAGAATATCCTCTTCTGAAGCCGGCTTGTTCCCGAGGCTGTTGTTCATCTAAGGCTTTTGTTATGCGATATAAGATCGTAGCTGAAAATAATTTATACAAAGTAGGGAGCAAACTTATTGGTCGGTAATTGTCCATTTTGTTAGGATCGCCTTTTTTGTAGAGTAAAGTTATTATCGCATAATGCCAGTCATCGGGAATCGTCTCTTTATCTACAATGTCATTGAAGAGTCTGGTCAGTAATGGCGCCAGCGGCTCTATCATGGCGATTACGGTGTCTGTAGTGACGCCATCTTCTCCTGGAGATTTGTTCCGTTTTAACTGACGAATCGCACGCTCAACCTCATCAACAAGTAGAGCAGGAATACATTCTGAACTTTTAAAATTTGAGTAAGAGTCTATATTATCCTTACTTGAATATAGAGTCGAGTAGAATTTTGTGGCAGCCTGCAGTATATCTTTTCTGTTTGTTATTTTGGTTTCAGAATTGTTGCTGATTGTTTGTATCCACTCTTTTTGTCGATCAAATATTTTCCTAGTGTTTTTGGTAGAGCTCCGTTTCTCTAACTCGATTTCCAAATATTTTTCTTTCAGTGTTTTCTTATTTTCTGTAATTGATTTGTTAATTTTTTTATGTAGATATTTTAATCTGTTTCTTTGTGTTTTTGTTCGCGTTTGTATATTTTTCAGGCTTTCTCTCTCATTTATCAAACTTTCTATCTCTGGTGTAACAAGTAGTAGCTCTCTATTTTTCTTTATACTAGGCAGCTTGGAGACACAAGATTTTATAGCTGATATCGTTTTTGTATAACAGTCATTTATACCATTGTTGTCCATAGTTGGTATTTGAAGAGCCATCAAACTTTTCAGAGAGTCCTCTTCTATTGGTGAGTAATTTTTGTTATTATGGCCGAATGATTTACGAGTTTTCTTGATATAGCTTAAATTGTAGGTCATTCTTAGCATTTTATGATCAGTCGAAAATTTGGTAGAGATTACTTCCAAGTTTGTTACACTGCGTTTCTGTTTGACAAGTATAAAGTCTACTTCATTATGTGTTTGGCCGTCTGGGGATTTCCAAGTCCATTTTTGTTTTTTGTTTTTCTTAAAAAATGTATTTGTTATGGAAAACCTGTACTCTTGGCAGAAACTCAACAATGTCTCTCCTCTCTTATTTCTTTCTCCGTAACCATACGGCCCACAAATGTCGTTTTCTTCTGTGAGGGGTAATCCAATTTTTGAGTTAAAATCACCCATAATTATAGTATGTTTTCCAGTATTGTCTAGAGCTCTTAATATATCTTTATAGAAGGATTTAACTAGACTATCGTCAGCTCTTTCTGTGGGAGCGTAAGCTTGTATTATATGTACAACGTGATTATGTATTTGTAGGTCGAGACGGACCACTCTACCGGAGTAAGTTTTGAAGTCGATGATAGAGTTTTTAAGGTGCGATGCTATCATGAAACCCACTCTATTTGTAGCTTTCTTATCACCCCGGTACATTAATATATATTTCTCCGTTTCTATTATATCTATGCTGCCCAAATATTTTGACTTCAGATAGTCCTATTATATCATACTTAATGTTTGATAGAGCATGTTCTAATTGGATGATTCTATTACAACTTACAACTTACCATTACCGATTAAATTTATCGGGAAAAAAATACAAATTAAAAGAAACGATACGACGTAGAAGTAATGATATAAAAGTGTTGAAATATTCGTTTATATGATGCTTTCTACACTCGCATATTTGAAAAAAATCTAGTACTCAAAAGTTGCTTTAACTACTCTCTAGATATATAACTTACCTATACATCTATTAAATATAATGTTCTTTCTTTCTGCGAAGTTTGTTTATGTACACGTGGTTCTATTGTTAATATGTATCTAGTATACCATTTTAGTCTCTATTTCCATTTCCCACCTACTATTTGTAACTTTATCACAGAAACACATTCTACTAAAATTATCGCATAATATTGCTTAGGTATGCATTTTACACGTATAGCTGTTTAGTGTATTTTTAACCGACTTCAAAAAAGGATGTTATTAAAAAAAACAGCCTTTTTTATTCATAAAACCTTTTTAAACATGTAACATTATTTAACTACATTAAAACTACCTATAATTATACTTCCTATTAACAACTAATGCTAATTTTATTTATTTATATCTGTAGGTATAATAACATTTCTAATTACTAAATATTTTCATTTTTTTTATTTACATAGATTATATGACCCCTTCTGGGTAAAGGTTTCCTCCAGCCTATTCCACTTTTTTCTGTCTTGAGCTTCTTCCATTCAGTTCTTAGCAACTTTTTCTATTTCTTTGTTCTTTAGGTCTTCCTTGTTTTCTTTTACCTAGTGGTCCTTTTCAGATAGTTGCTCTCTTTGTCCATTTTTCATCTGGTAACTTTACTAAGTCTTCTTAAGTGGTTATTAAGTCTTCTGAAAATTTTTTTTTTGTAAATAGTTACATTCAGATTTTTATCGCGCTCACGGCTTCACCAAACTGTTGCAGAGCATTGGGCTTGATTAATTCTCAAGGTAATTGTATTAGTTGTACAAACGTATATTTGACGAGATGACTGTTATGATGTGTTCAGATGACTTCTACTTTACAATTAATATTGTTGTGTACACGAGTGTATGACGTCACGGGATAAAGTTCGACATCTCACGAGTCACTCGATGTCACCACCGTCATCTAATATGTAAATATTATCGCGTTTTCACTTGAAATATCCCTCAATACAATTAGTGAACTCAAGTAGGTATAGGTACTTAAAGTTTCGAAGTATGTAAGTGGGTTACTCAGATAAAACTATAGGACGCAGTTGTTTGTTCTGTGTAGGCAGTCATAATAACATTTAATCATCAACAATGTACTGTACTGGCTTTGTTATGCTATAGGCAGTGTTATTGCGGTAGGGTCGTATTACGGCGATGACTCAGAAATCACAGTGAGTTTATATACAATCAGTTAGTAGGTAAGTAAGAGTAGGCAGCATGTGGCGTCGAATAGTTGCTTATAACATCAGCACTGAAGCGATTGAAGCCTTTGTTATAAATTTAATATATACATGCCGACAATCCCACGTGACTTCGTAAATGCTAATTGTACAATCTCATGAATAATAATCGTTGCACAAAATTAACATTTTTTACTCACGCTGTCATGTCTATGATATATTCGAAGGGTATAAGTAGTATCAATACGCAAAAAATAAGCTGGTTTTTAAGCTTTGAACAGACACGATTACCTTTCTGGTTCTTATTGATTTTTTGTATGTTAATGATCTACCATCGTAAGTCTCAGAGCCTCTTTGTTATTTAGCTAATGGGCTTTTCAAAAGAAACAAAAGGAATCTCACCTTTTGATGAGCAGTGACTTGTTTTCAGAGAATTAACTGTGACAGTTTGTCACCAACTCAAAAGAATACTCATTTCGCAAGCGGAGACTTATGAAAGCTCAAATCTCATTTTTCATCTCCACTATTGCACCATAAGCCTTCTTTTCATTTAGAAACTTCATTTGTTATGAGCAAATGCACTAATGGTTTTTATTTTTAACAAAGGTGTAGTGTATTTACCGTTCTACTCAGTTTGTCATTTGCTAAAAAAATTGTACACACATGCGTCAAGAAAACAAATTGTACACACATGCGTTTTTTAAAGATTTGCTCATCAATGACAAGCCGAATTCTAGTTCGTATACTTTGGAGTGCAAATGAGAACTATTGCGCATTTCGATATTTTCAATCAGGCAAAGTGCCAGATGCAGAAACGTGGCATTATTTGAATGGAGCAAAACTGCATCTGAAGTTCCCAACAAATGTTGTTACAATGTAACGTAAATGTAGTTCGATCATCACGCGAATAAGACTTGATGTATGCACGTTCTGATCTAGTATTTTTTAATTTTAAATTAAGTAGATCGCGAATTATTATAAGATGGCTAAATATAGCTGTAGTTAAATACAGAATAAGCAACTATAATTACATTTAATACTAGTTTTTTTCTACTTTTTGTGTAATTTTCTTGATGCCTTGAAAGTCGTTAACATTTTTTGTCAGACATCTTATCTAGATATATAATACCGCGTGGCAACTAACACAAAACTAGAATGGGAACTAATTCATATTGTTATTACTTGTAATGTTTTATAATGATAACCGTTAATGGTACGCATGGGAAGAATTTGCAAATAAATTTAAATCTACCTAATTAAAAACATAGTCTTAAATAAATAAATAATTGCTTGATCAGTGCGTATTAAGTGTAGCAATCAAATATTATTTACCAGAGATTAGATACAAATTAAAATCAATTATTTCGCTCATTACATGGTCATGAACAAAAATACTATTGTAGTTATTATGAATAGTAATCTTGACCCTTTTGTTCAGAACTCATTTTACAATTGTATCCTAGGTAATGTAATGCACACAATTTTTATGAGTTATTTATAAGAAAATGGGAAGAAATCAATTTCTTTAGAAATCTCAACATAAACGTGGTGCCAATATACGATTTATTAAGAATTATTTTTGTGCAACTCACATTTAATTTATTATTAGCATGATCCAAGGAAAAAAATGAGAAATATTATACAATGAAAGTAAAAAAATATGATACATTGTTTAAACTGAAAAAAAATACAATATTACACTAAACCATACTCATCTAACACCTTCTACAGAAAAATATCCATGTAATTTTTTTGAATTATTTTCCTATGAAATATCTATTTCCTGTGAGTAAGAAAGAAAGAAAGAAAGAAATATTTATTAAAATCATAAATATTACAAAACAAATAAATAATTATTAATGTAACATTATGATTTCTTGTCATAATTGTTTTTACATACATTCTTGTAAAAATATTTAGGTAAGATTGTATCATATTATATCTTTATAATAAAAGAATAATCACAGTATGAAATGTAATGTAGGTACTTAGGTTTTGTGAAATAGACTTCCTGAAGATTCCCTCGGACATTTCAATCTAGAACCTCCATAATTGTAGGCAATCTAGCGATTTAGTACAAAGCCCAAGATAACAGACACTATTACAATATTGCTCAAATTCTTTTGTGTCCTTTGTGTGCCGTATAACAATATATTTTACTAGTGGGTGCTCGCGGCTTCACTCGCATTAAGAAGTAAAACTTGCATCCCTTATTTCACCCCTTTAAAAGTGGCATTTCCAAAAATCCTTCCTTAGCGGATGTCTACGTTATAACAAATATCTTCATTCCAAATTTGAGCCCAATCCGTCCAGTGGTTTGGGCTGTGCGTTGATAGATCACTATATCAGTCAGTCAATCAGTCAGTCACCTTTGAGTTTTATGTATATAGATTTATCATTGATGTTGATTCAGAGAAAAATAATCAATACATGCATAAATTAAATAATAACAAAACATATGTGCTTTGTTCAAAGAGTCTTCGTAATTTCAAAGTCAGTTTCAGTTTGAGCTGAATTATTAATCTACAATTTTTTGGTAGGAAATAGAGCACGGTCGTATTTAGTGCTACTCCGAGGCTGTCTTGTACTTATTTGGTTCCAGTATCACACATGTTAACCGGAATCAGCCAATATACTAATTTTGGCCATTTGAATGTGTCATTGATCATGGTGATTATTTTTACATAGAAATAAGGAAATGTTTTTTATTTTGTTGGCTCAAGTGCGTAGATCAACTGATGTAGCAAAGTAGATAAATAAACTAAATATCAAGGTGCCAAATGGTTGCTAGGATCGTATAATCCTCGACATACGTGTATATTATTCTGAATAGCCACTTTGCATATACATATTTGTTCTTTATGCACGAAATAAAGATGTCGATCATTTTTCTTTTATAACTTTTATTGCTTGTTTAAAGATAAATTATCTATGAACAATAATAAACTCGTTTTTATACATTATCTCAAAATATGGAAAAGTTATTTCCAACTCATTATGATACCTATCCACTTAACATTAAAATACCCACCATAACCCGGGGCCACGAACCAAAACGCAAAAACCCGAAATTATCACTGCTTCAACTATAAATTTAGAAAGACCTTTGCTTTAGATAGATAAACTCTTTATTGTAACACACATTGACAAAAAAAAAGACAAACAGAAACACAAAAGACTTAAAAACGTAGTGCCACAACTGGCGGCCTTATCGCTAATAGCGATTTCTTCCAGGCAACCGTAGGATGGACAGGAGTCGAAAGAAATATAAAGGATGGGGTGTTCAAAAAGAGAAAATATATACAAATAAAAATATTCAATAATATATATATATATATACCAATAACAAATAACACATATTACATATACGTGCAAATAACTATAAATATATAACACATATACATATTATACCTACATACTATATCGACAGAAAGAGACAACTATAAACACACGATTTCAACGGCAGATTATTGAGCTATTGAGTTTAGGTACCAGTTTTTAACCTGAGTTTTGAAAGCCTCGAGAGTCTGAGCTTGCTTGATACACAAAGGCAAGGCGTTCCACAAATGAACAGCTCTTGCTGCGAAAGAATTTTAAAGAAGCTTTAGTGAATGATGATTCAATTAGAATTTTGCAGCAATCCTAACAAATCTTAGCCGGACAAAGGCCACAACCAATGCAAAACTAGCTTCAAAATTTTCTCACCTATAAGTTATAGTATGCATATATTATGTGTATCAAAGAAAGCCTTGCGCCTTGGTTGGGTAGAAAGACGCGCGTTCTTTTGTTTATAGTCCCTTTTTCTATAGGACCGGTTCCATTCCCCTTCCTCTGCTGTTACCTTGAACATGCTCGCCGCATATACATAGTATACTCGCGCGGATTCATTCGGCCTCGCTGAGGTCAATACATCACATTCAGTCATACATCAGTACCTTTGACTGACAATGGAAAGGTATGCTGTTCTGATAAAGGGTATAACATTTTAAATAAGTCCACAGGAAAATGTTCAATCAGAAAATGTCCTTGACTTATGTTGAGGGAAACAATTAAGGAACGATGAAAAGAATTTCTAAGAAAAACATATGAAGATCATCTTGCTTTACAATTGCTGGCAAATCAGGTGATATGAAAACGAATATTATAATTTTACCAATGAAAGTTACGCATACGATACCACACGTACCAATTCACCAAATATTTTGTAACAAAATCTGAATTTATGTTTTAACTAGCTGTGCCTGCGACTTCGTCCGCGTGGAATAGTTATTTTGGGCATTAATTCTTTGAATTTTAAACCGTTTTCGCAGCGCACGCAACGGAAACCTTCAAAGATGAATAATTTTCCCCGTTTTTTTCACATTTTCCATTGTTTCTTCGGTCCTATTAGTTGCAGCGTGATGTTATATAGCCTAAAGCCTTTCTCAATAAATGGTCTATTCAACACAAAAAGAATATTTCAATTCGCACCTGAGATTAGCGCGTTCAAATAAACAAACAAACTAACTCTTCAGCTTTATAATATTAGTATAGAAGTATAGATTACATTGTGTCGTATTCAGACAAAGAGAACTAGTTGCATAAATCTGGCCTATGTGCGCCGCTTACTTTAATCAATGTAAAACATAATATTATGCCATCTATAAACAGCAATGGTAATTTAGAACTCGAACTTGTCCTTGTTCACCATAATCAGCGGACAAATTTTAATCTACATAAAAGCAGTAGCTGCGTTATTTGCCAAAACAGCTTTATTTTGACTGGAAAATTCCTATAAAATTATTCGCGATCCAGTTTTGATACAAACATTCATACATACATATATATGTAGATGTATATGTAGATATCTTCCTGTTGAGATCATTAATATGGAACTCGCTAGACTAACTGGTTACGATGCTTTTATTCTGACCTTGTTTATTCTCCGCGTGTATAACCGATAAGGCCGAAATCAAAGGATGCATTGATTAGATATAGAGGAGGGAATGTAAACGTGACCCACTGATATGTAATTGAGGTCGCTGGAGTTAAATTACTGATGGACGTCGGCCATTATCGTTATTTGAAATTAATTTTATACTCATTTATATTATTTGAAGCGAGTGTGGCTCAGCGGTTCCAGTGTCTGCTTTTCAACCAGACGCACCCTGGTTCGAATCCGGCCCTACACCAATGACTTGTATTTTCAAGTTATGTGTGGATTTGCACTCGCTTAACGGTGAAGGTAAACATCGTGAGGAAACCGACATGTTTGAGGACCATGATAGCCGAGGACATGTGTCTTTCGTGGAAGGACCTGGGCGCCCACCACGATGTATCTGCCCAAGAGAACTCCCCTAACGAATTAGTTCTGCGGGGGAGTCACAACCCTCAGTCATGAGGAAATACGACTCAAAGAGAGTTATATTATTTCATACAAAATTCATATCACGTTCACCCAACGATGTTGGTCCTTAGTTCGGATTAGTTTGGAATAAAAAAACAATGTATAATCCTACTCCATATCATATTCTATTATTTATCTTTTTTGTTTTTTTTTTTTTTTTTTTTTTTTATAAAAAAAAAGTGGCAAAAAGGCAGACGATCTGCCTGATGGTAAGCAATCATCGTCGCCTATGGACACTTGCAACTCCAGAGGTGCTGCAGGACTTTGCCAGCTTAGAGAGGTGTTTGTGAATACCCTTTTTAAATCTCCCCATATTGTAGCTCCGTGGAAAGACCTCAGGGGGTAGATCGTTCCACATCTTGCAAGTTCGCGGAAGAAACGAGCGCATGAAACGGACTGTGTGGGAGCTCCAATTTTGCAAGATGTGAGGATGAGCTCTTTCACGGTGCCGAGCAGTCCGGTGATGAAAATGATTTGCCGGAATTAAATTAAAAAGCTCTTTAGAACACTCCCCAAAAAAGAGCCTATAAAAGATACAGAGGGATCCCACATCCCTACGGAGACTCAACGGCTCCAACTTTTTTGTCAGCTTGGGATCATGGACAATTCGGACGGCTCTCCGCTGCATAGAATCTAGGGGATCTAGTTGATATTTCGGTGCACCATTCCACAAGTGCGAACAGTACTCCACGTGAGGGCGCACTTGTGCTTTATAAAGTAGAAGCCGTTGACCCGGCGTGAAGTAACGTTTCGCCTTGTTAAGTACACCGAGTTTTTTAGAGGCTAATTTTGCCTTAGCCTCGATGTGTCCCCTAAATTGGACCTCGCTCGATATATCCATCCCAAGGATTTCCAAGTTCTTGGATACCGTGAGGGAAACACCTTGAAAACGTGGCGCTACAACAAAAGGTGTTTTCTTAGCGGTGAATGCACACACTTGTGTCTTAGATGGGTTAAAATTGACTAAGTTTATATCACCCCAGTGAGAGACTTTCTCCAGGGATGACTCAATGTCAGACACAAGCTTGCATCTGCTCTCTTCAACCTCTGAGCGCTTGTGGTTTACACGTCCACGGTAACATGCGTCACCCGTACTATCATCTGCATAACAATGAATATTACTAATCTGCAACATGTCATTGATATGCAGAATGAATAGCGTAGGAGACAGCACGGAACCCTGCGGGACCCCAGCATTGATCGGCTTAGCTTCGGAACGTGATCCGTCGACTACAACACTAATAGTACGACCAGATAGGAAGCTTGACACCCACGTGCACAGGCCGTTAGGTAGTCCGTACGAGGGAAGTTTGGCTAGAAGTGCTTTGTGCCACACCCTATCAAAAGCTTTCGCGATGTCTAAACTAATGGCCAGTGCTTCACCCCTACTCTCAATTGCCTCTGCCCATCGATGCGTTAGGTAAACTAGAAGATCACCAGCTGAGCGTCCATGACGGAAGCCGTATTGATGGTCACTAATCAGCTGGTGCTCCTCTAGATATCCAAGCAACTGCGAATTGACAATCCTTTCCATTACTTTGGAGAGAAGGGATGTAATAGCTATAGGGCGATAGTTAGACGGATTCGTACGATCACCTTTTTTAGGGATAGGGTGGACAAGTGCAACTTTCCAGGCCGATGGAACAAGGCCCGTGGCGTAAGAGAGACGAAATAGACGCGTTAAGACTGGAGCTAACTCTGGACAGCACTTCTTGAGGACGATAGCCGGAATTCCATCTGGCCCACTCGATTTACGCACATCGAGGGAAAACAGCTCCTTGCGTACCGCACATTGAGTTATGCGTACATCAGGCATGGAACTTTCACAACGCGGCAGTACGGGTGGCGTTGAGTTTCCATCTTCAAGTGTCGAGTTGGAGGCGAACAAGGAACCAAGGAGATCTGCCTTCTCCTTCGCACTGTGGGCCAAACTATCATCCGGCTTACGAAGCGCTGGTAAGGATGATTTTGTATATGAGAACGCAAAACTAAATAGTTAAGCCTCGTTTGGTTTTGTCTAATCACGAACGTAGCGATAACTAAGACATACGCGCGCATTCAAGGAATCTCACCTACCGCAACGTGAGACATGCTCGCGATTATTGTTAAGGTGAATTAAGCACTTAGGAACAGGGATTTAGTCGTCGTGTATCGAACACCTAGTTTTAATTAATTAAATTTAACCTATTTTAAATTGATATTTAAATAAATTACTTTTTAAAAACCTAAAGAGGCAGTCTTCATCTCTGATTAAATAGCAAATATGATTGTCTTATATAGTTAAGGGAATATCTATTACTTACCATTTTATTTTTTTTAATTGATGCATTGACGTATATTTTGGTAATCGCAAAACGTTTGTTTCTAATCAAAGATCACGTAATAGAGTCATAAAAATATTATATCAATCAAGATCGAGGGTCACGATAATTCATGGCCACGTCTAAGTGATTAACTTCAAGCAATTTACGTACTCGTATAGAAACAAACTAGCAAGTTACTTTATAGTAACAGTACCAAGTGACAGTACCAAGATTTATTTAAGTTGACATATTGTATGATTACATACCTATTATTATGTTTGACATGATTTTAATAACAAAAATTTTCATTGTTTTATTAATAAAACTAGACATTATGTAACTTCTAAAATTTTATAAAAGCTTAATGTTATAAATTCAATTTGACGAGATATTGTAATTTATATAGTACTTATACCTATGTATGTTACAATTTTACATTATCAATAAAGATTCTTTATCTTTATCTTTTATCTTTATATGTATCTATTACTAGGTAAGCGGCCAAATCTGGTGTCAGAGTTTTCAAGCCGCTCAAGCCTAACATGGTGTTTGTTTAGGAAGAGTTAAGTAGATCAACACAAAATCAATATCCAAGAGAGAACAAAACTTAAAATTGAATATATAAAAAACCTTTTTTACAGTGCATATATTTGCGCAATTCAAATAATATAAAAAAATACGCATATTTATAAAATATGTGAGGACAAGCAGTGTCATGGGCTACTTTTTATCCTAAAATAATGCGTAATATATAAATAATACTTTATATCCTAAATAAAAAGTATTTTGTTTAAACGTAACTTTAACATATTATAAAACGATGGTGTTTGCGCTGACAATCGTTATTATTCAAGGTGAACTAGCACATCAATTTTCGTCAACAAATTCGTATATTTTTTATAAGAATAACACATAACATATTATGTGTAATGTGGTTTGTCAAAATTAAGAGCTATTTTACAAAACAAAATACGTAAATTTCACATGCATTTCTCTAAAATTTAATCTCATCTATTAAAAACTCTAATTCCTGTTCTCTAAATTCTAAATCCAGTGCCACATGGCACTATTAGCATATTCTAGTTAGCTGAGCGTCCCTATAAAACGATATAAAGAAAATATAGCGCCGGTGGAAGTGATCAGTAATTGCCTTACACGAAGCAAAGCAACCTAGCAACAAGCCAAGACTCGTGACCAGTCTAGCTGCTAAACTAGTGCCTAGCCTGTTCCTTGATTTCACTACACTTTCTCTGCTCGCTGTTACCCTGGTACTCGTCACCCTAAACCGATTAAATACGCTGATTGCTACTTTAATAGCGCAGACTCAACCTAGCTGTTTTCGTTTGATAATTTCCTTCAGATAAAATAACACTGAAGAGATAATTTCCTGAGAACAGTTCTATGTTTTATGTAGTGTGGTAGTTTGGACTGTAAACGTTAAGTACATCTATTTAGGTAGTCATGTTAGTTGTTAACTGCGCAGCAATGGATGCATAGATAAACATCATAATACGAAAGTACATCATAACATGAAACTAAAGCTATATAATTATTTAAAGATTATCGTCATTACAATTATATTTATTATTGGAATCGCTCGGGATGTCAATTGCTATTGATTACCAAAATTTTTAAGAATATTAGTTACAAAAATGTATCGATGGCAGGCAAGAGCACTAAATACATTTATGTTCGGTTTAAAATTGTAGACTACTAAGACACACATACAATATAGTAACAATAAAACCGATGTGTTCCTCACAGGTATTATATTACTCAGAGTTAGCACATTGTGTCGTATTGTCAGACGACACTTACCGTAATGTCTACAAGTGCACTAATGCATGTGATTTTCATGTAAATGTATAATGCATAGTACCTTTATAGTAGGTATTAGATCTAATGTTCACATTTTACGACGAAGTAGCGTCCTCGGAACAACACAATGCACTTTATCGATCTGCCAATACATTATTTATGGGATCATGGGAATACTGCTCTATCGAAAATGGATGCTAACACGATTATAGTGTAAAAAAAATAAAGTATTAGTAAATGTATTGTTACAACTTGCTATGCGATAAAAAGATGTGATAGGTATTAGGTCGTATCTTTTATTGAAACTGTCGTAATTATTTTTATAAATCGAATCTTCGTAATATTATTACGCAGAAAATTTTAACCCACGGGTCTTCAAATCTAGAGTAAATAGGTTTCTTCTAGGCAAGCGTGCTACATCTTAGACTATAGTGGTGCTTAACATCAGGCAGGCTATAGTCAAACGTAAGCTAAGCCTATTTAGTGTAAGAAAAAAACGCATGGTATAGTCGGTGACACAGTTTTATTTACTCAGTACAATCTGTCATTTTACGACTGGTCCATCTGAAACGCTACTAGCACAAGCAATTTTACGGTGTAAGTAGTACTTATGTACATATCTTTGCTGTAAAAAAACCAGCTCTCAAACAAGACTGCTGAAAGACGCTGCTATTTGAGGGAATTCCGTAACCCTAGTCAGTAACTTATCAAGAATATCTTATAAAATATAGTTCATCATCATTACCCGCCATGACCGCTTTACCCATCGATCGCTCCAGTTCAAGTAGGCCTTTATAGTAGTTTCGTTTAAACAAAACCTACCAAGTGGACAGCCAAGGAAACTAATCCAGTGGCAGTGTGTTATGGACATCCAACTGTTACGTTTGTCGCACGTTACTACATTTTACGCGTCAACCTGAGATCATTTCATGCGTTTATGCATCTCATATCCGTGAGAGTTTGTGACTATTGTATCTATTGTTTTATGTTCGTCGATCAATCCACCAACATGGAGAAGTTGCAGATGTTGTACAACAACACTGATCACATAAAAAAATCGGAGCTAATTTTGATCCATATGTATAGAATATTGTAACTACACATTTTGTGTGTAATTATCATGTATATATGTGTTAATGTAAGTGTAGTTTGGCTTCAATTGAACTGCGTATTGACAGTGATATAAGGGACTTACAAGAATTATGGTCAGTCCTTGTCAGTCAGGTGCCCCTTTCGGTCACTCTTTTGTGTGACATATTTACTATTTATTATCTAAACTCTATTTCTTTTTTATTCTCACCAAAATCTAGATAATAAAAAACATACAGGCCTCGCTCAGACAAAAAAGTGCCTATTTCGAATATTTTTCTTACGCAATTTTTGAAATGCCCATTAAATTATTAACAGATCTAATAGTCGATGCAAATCTGTAGTTGACCTTTCGAAAACTTCAAATAAACGTTATAACAATAGGTTTCAAGAAATTCGTTTCATTTGGTTAATTTTTGAGTAATCTAAAAACAAAAGGTCACACAAACTAACTCATAAAAACAGAAACTTCAAAAAATATTGAATATAATTTCGAGTTAATTTTCTGTCTAAGTCTTTTATTACGCAAAAGTCATTGGTGGATTTAAATGATATTATTGCCTTAAAATTAGGTAACAAGTAGGTATAACATTAAATTAAAACAATTTTGACCGCGAATAAAATAAAACAAGTACTGAGTCACGATCTTGGTTATGCATTTTGAATGCAAGACTTTAAATACGATATACGACCAGAATGGCCAGATTTATTGCAAACGCCAATCTTTAATAATGATCAATGGAAAAATATTAATTATTTTATACTTAGTTAATATTTCTATGTACGTACTACCCGCGGTACTACTTGTGTTTTTTTCAATAAAGCTTTTTTGATTTTGGAATACTTTAGGTAATTAGTAAGTTAATTATTAGAAGTCATGTTTCAAAATCCAGCAACTGGTCCCAAGTAATCTTTTTAGTCCACTTACAAAAAGATTCATTGGTAATATACGGATATGATATTTATCTCCAGCACTTCCTATCATATATACAATATTATATATTCTTCTTCAAGTATTAGAGTGGCCAACTCTAGTGATGTGAATTTTCGAACCACCCTAAACAGCTTTTGACATGTCTTTACGACCGTACCTTCGTAAACAGTTAGCCAACAGTAAAGTCAATAATAATTGATTCTTGGATTTCTTTAACCTTTGCTTTCAGGTCCTTGAAAAGCGTGATTAAATGAGTGTTTTTGCGACATGGCGTTACAATCCTCCGATTACGTTTACTTTTACTTATTCACTTGAACTACTTATTGAAACCGTTCTTTTAAGAAACACTTACAACTTTGACCACATCCTTACGTTCACATTTCAAGAGATTAAGCTTTTTCAATCGAGATATAAAATTTGACCAAACTATGCAATAAAATGTAATTATGAACTGTACATTCAAAACTAATTGATGTCATAAACATATTTTATCTACACTAATGTTGTAACATTCTACTTATGTTTCCAATACTTGACTTATAATTACTACTGCTATAGCACAGACAACAAAACACTCAATTTAAGCAATATCACATGATGTTATAATATCCACATCGATATCGTAATAGCTCATTATAACATCGAAAAAGCGTGACCAACCTGATTGCAGGGCCAATCAGGTTGGTCGCGCTGCACTCTCGTTGGTTAGATTTTAATGGCGGCAAAATCACTGTGACAATACACGTACGCGTGAATTTAAATTAATAAATTATCAATGCATTAGTGAAGATAAAGTAGTGTATGCAACTGCATATAACACGGGTATTAAAACACTCGTTACTATTATGAAACTCGCTGTTTGCTTTTGCTAGCTCGAAAACTACTATTAAAGACTCGGGTTATATCATACTTTAAGCATTATAGTACCAACTAAAAGTGCTAAGTGAAATGATTATATTCACTTCCAGCATTGGATACCGTCTTTCGAGATTTAATATCGTAGCTATTTTGTTACAGCTAGTACAAACTGGTATGAATTTTGTATTTTCAAAGTTATCGAACAAAGTAGAGTAGCGAACTATTTTTAAGCGACTTCAAAAAAGGAGGTTATCAAGTCTTCTGAAAGTTTTTTTTGTGGATATGATACGCGATTACTCCGTTATTTATATGTTATTTATGAACCGATTACAATTTTTTTTTCGACGGGGATAGTTTCGGAAATGGTCCCATTATTGATGTTTTTTATCTAATTAAAGCTTTTTGTGTGGTATTGTTTTCTAATGGTGTAATATTTCGCTCTCAGTGATTTTTCGTGGTCATTAGCTGACAAGACATTTTGTTTTAACGGGTTTGTTATAACCAAAGTATTATTTTCAGTTCAGTTCAACTGATATTATGTATTTTATGAATTGGATGAAGTGGTCTACCTAATAAGGCCACAGAATCAATTTGCAATATGTAATCTGAAAGAAGCTATAAATTAAAGCTGCAGTAATTATAAAAATGTAAATTTAGTAAATTCGTTTTTATACCTAACACTAGATCTAAAAAATTAAATATAATAATAAAAAAATAAAATAATCTAGCAATAAAATCTAAAACCTTGAGACTATATTAAGATCATATTTTACATATCATCATAGACATCATATTTTATATTATTACATTACAAGGCGTGGTAAAAAGTTATAATGTATATTTTGTCAATTATTGATTATGCAATTGTCTGCTTGATGAAGAAATTAGACTCCATATGAGCTTGTAAAGACCACCCATGCATAATTCCATGTACCTATCTATGTTCATGTTCAATGCGTGTTTTATTCGATAATCGCCGTGTCATCGTAAATGCAATGGAATGCGTGAGTGATTGTGCGTACTTGCAAGCTTACGAACACTTCGATTTTGTTTCTTTTTATTCACGACAGTCAGGCGTTTGACCACCAGCAGGATATTTTACGAATTCGAAAATACTTTACTCGAAAGGATTTTTAACACGGAATAAGCTTACTATTGTAGTCAAATAATAATTTAGGTACTTCTTTATCATTTCTATCGTGTGTTGCACTAAAGAATTTTCATCTATCTATATATAAAAAAATCTATATAAATATATATAGAATTTTTATAAATATATTATATTCCGTGTTAAAAATACTGTCCAGTGAAACAAAAACCAATCTGGATCTCCTATAGAGCTATAGAATTCGTCATAAGTTATTTAGATTATGCGTATGCCTTTGCAAATGTCTTTTATCAAAGTTCTTGCAGTCATGGCAACTAAATTACACTCCATCCTTAGGTCTTGCATTAGGCAACCTCGATGATCATTACCTATGCGTAAGCTTAGATAATTGTATTGTTTCGCTACGCATGTTTCGCTCTGTCCACTAGAATAGCGGCGATGATAGAGCATAGCGAAGGCCTTAAGAATGTTACTATGCATGCAGATTGGCCAAAGAGTTGTCGTAATAATGCGAAAAGTGTTTATAGTGCAAGCTTCATTTTTACCTGTTCTGTATCTTTTTTGTTATCGATATCAGTGACAGCAGCGCTGTGTCAAATTCTGTACATTGAAGATATAGCAGTTTGAACTAGAAACTAAATCACATAAATTCACAGAATGACTGTTTAAGAAAATCTAGTTCCTTTATAACAAAAAATTAATAGTATATAATTTATTTTTGCAAATGTGAAAGTTTTCACACGTTTACTTAAAATCAAATAGACAATATTTTTTAAAGACACGGAACTGGATACAACTGTAATTTCCTCAGAAACTTCTAAAATCAAGGCTTTTTATTTACTATTAACTAGACTTGAGATTTAAATATATAATACATTCAAATATATATCCATCAGACACATGTAATCCAGACCAAACTTGTGGAGTAGAACCAAATATTATATGTAATAACATTGAGTAGTAAAAAATATTTGTTGTCACATATTGATAATGAACTACTATTTTTATTTTAAAATGTTGCAGTCTGCAAAATTACGGTTTGAAGCCTGAAACAAACCCATCACTAATTTTTAATTATTTTGCTTTTCCCAAATTTTACATGCGCATAAAGACGTATCTTTTGCCTTAGATCTTCGACTAGATATAGAAAAAACACGGATGAACTTGCTAAAAATAGACTAGTATGCCTTTATGTGCACAAACTGCAGAAACGTTCAACGACCTCACAATATTGTGTTATAATGTAAAATGCCTACAGCACAAATACGAGATTGACCTTCAACTTGTATCTATAAATATACATAGCTCATGTTAGGTAAGTATTATAACTTGCTTCTATATTATTTCCTACTCGGCGTTAGATTTATTACATATATCAGTATATTGTATTTATTTTTGTATGTTTGTTTTTATGTTAACCTTTTTTCATATGTACCTACCAGCGACCTAAATAGGTCGCTGTTATTTGATAGTACCAGGGAAAAAGGGATACTTATTTTCAACAAATATATGTAAAAGGGTTGTTCATAAACACCTCTCTAAGCTGGCACCTCTGGAGTTGCAAGTGTCCATAGGCCACGGTAACTGCTTACCATCAGGCAGACCGTCTGTCTTTTTAACACTTTTCTCTAAAAACTAAAAATAAAATGTATAATTCAAGTGACACATGTTTGACCTATAAGTGTCTATCTCTATCTTCTGCGTATAATATTGCCATCTTGTTTACACAGGTCATGATTGTCATACTTTTGCTTAAGAAAACCATACACAGGTCAATGCCCGAGATTCTTTATGTTCTCCGACTTTACCTAAGTTTTCTAGTTGACATTATTCGCATGCTTGATGCAAGATTTGTATCTGCTCGTGGGAACACTAGCTACAATAAAAGTGCATCAAACACAAATTATACATCTTTTATCTGGGGTCTAGACCACCTAGAACCCTCCCAGGCTCAGAATTGTTATTCATTGTGTCTGTTCTTTTTGGTATGAGTGTTTACAATTTTTACCAAGATTAGACCAGTGTAGCTAAATCATAGACAAAACATAAATACTAACGAACCGTTAACTTTAACTAGACCTTATTATCAGGCGAATTTGCGTAAAATGGAGTAGCCACACACAGTAGCTAAAAAATGCACCAGAACATTCTATAACTTTGATTATTATTGTTTTTAAGCCCTAGCTCATAGCTAAATTTCAATACCTAATCTAATTTCCCATTTACACACTTGTAACAGCATTTAAATAACTTACTTCTCTTTGTATTTCAGATAGAAAAGATGCCGAAGCCCGACTACAGCGTGGACCTGGACCTGGGGGAGCCCCCGCCGGAGCTGCAGGACTACGCGCGCCAGCACTGCGGGGAAGACCCCGGGACCAGGCTGCAGGCCATCTATGAACTCCGGGAGATGATCTACGGTAGGTTTCGTTTTATTACATTATAATAGGAAAAAAGATACAGCTATACAAGAGAAGAAATGGCAAGGGAACTTGACGAGGATATGTTATGTAGGCTATGTTCCTATAACAATCAGGTTTAACAAAAATCTGGTGACACGGCAGTGCCCCCGCCAAGTCGAGCAAAAAAGTGGCACGGCCGCCCATCCTTTTCTCGAGTAAACTTTACTTCACAGTAAGCAAATGTACAATACACATACACATGTTCACTTCCCCTTACTTCAATCTTCTATGCATTGGCCACCACCTGAATCGATACCTGCACAAGTGAAAACAGTGGGGCATGCATATAGTGGATAAGAACAGACAGGTACTTTTTTTTTTAAAGTATATAGGTATATAGATGTAGAACCACACCAGCATGTTAATTGTTATTCTAATAATAACACTAAAATTATTGTTTCAGTAGTAAGAAAAAAACCTTCATTTATTTTAACAATAAAGCTCTAATTACAAAAAGAATTAAACTAAAGCCAAATTTAATTCCCAGCGTTGCTACCCGCTAGTGTTGCCACGGGTCAGTTTCCGAAACTCGCTCAGAGATCAAAGAGGACACGGAAGCGCTGGTGCGATGAATAAATTTACCGACCCTTGATTAACTAGCTCGTTAGATACTGAAGGTCTTTCTAAAACAAAACTCAACATACCAGTTCTACGCACGATGTTTATGTTTAATTTTATAGAAGGCAATTTTGTGAAACCGCAAATTATATGGGTACTTAACGCCGGTACAAAAACACGCTTTTAATCAAATGACATTGTTGCTGTAGTATATTGTAAGTACAGGCAATCAAAGGTTAATTAGTGATTTTTTAATTTGAAATAAGGAATTTAATAATAGATAGCGTAATATATGATTAGGTATTCATAGTAACACGATGTAAAATATTTACCTATAACAGGTATTTTTCCATCCATGTGATTTTCATTTCAAATTCTTACAATGAAATTACATTTTCATACAAATTGACCAATCAGAAGAAAAAAACACTTTTTATTTGTTTTATGTCTAAATTACTTTTATTTTATTGATTTATATATTGGTCGTATCCCTCTTTTTTATCACGAAATAGGCTTACGTTTGACTATATAGCCTGCCTTTATCCCTACCATAAAATTCACGATGATGTAAGATACATTGAAAGATATTATCATAAATATTCTTTATTTACAATAAAAACACATATAAACAAGGATGAAAAACTCAACATATTACTTCTAACTACAACATAAATAGAGCACTTAGAAAATCTTTAGAAAAGCCTAAAAATATAATCTAAGTAAAAAGAAAGAAAACATCTATTGTATCTGTAACATATCACCTATTAATTCTAAGGTTATACACACCTATCATCCTGAATCTTTTACGCAACAGAACAAGATTTAGGCACAATAGCAAGTTTAGCATAACTAGTACAGCTAGACTTTGGCCGTGAATCTGCCTGAATGTCATTACCTTGTCTAAGTTGCTCACTTGAATGGGAGTATTTGCAAGATCCTTTGGCATTAACAGCGGCGCAAGGGCAGCTTTTGTTACAAACTCAAACTAGTTTACTTTTGTGCGTAGGTTTTTTTTATTGAAGGTAAAAGAGATTTTGAAAGATCAGATTACAAAGATGTGGTAATGTAAATAAAAATTGTCTTTAATTTTTCATCCATTTTTTTAATTTTTGATTTTATTTTTTAAATAAGTTGAATACAAAACTAACGCTCTACAAATGAAAAAATCCTTGACTATGTACCTAATAAGTATTAGTAAAATAGAAGACCTCAATTTATTTACAAAGTAAAAGGTTACGTATTAGTTAATTAGTAAGCAATCATAAGAGTCACAGGAGGGAGTTAGTATGCATAACATTACAACTGTTAAGTCCAAGGAAGCGAAGACGTTAACCTACATTTACGAGCTCCTCTCAGCATTGTAAATGTATTCGATGATAAAATGTATGCATTTGTCTGTGAATAATTAATACTATGGAAACGTAACTGTGCCAAAGTAACTCCACGAGATGATCAACCGCCGCCGCCGCGGTCGCGTTGGTGGATGGAACATTTTGAAATATTCGAACTTTATTTCGAACGCAGCATTCGTATAGCACTGTAACCAATCATGGAGCATGATTTGTGTGCGAATAGTGTGTTGGAAAAAATCTCAGAAATCTAATGTGGAAGCATTATTGACGCGACATTTGAAAGGAATTACCGTTCTATGGTATCTGTTATGCATAAATTCGATGATAACATGTATGCATTTGTTGTAATTATCACTACCATGCGAAATGAATGCAACATCGTTCTCTATAATAAACCTTGTGAAGGTTTTGTTTACTGTAATGGCAATAAACCTACAGAATGATGTTTTTGCTCGGTGACTCTGTTGTGTATTTGCTTTGTATGTTTGTGTTATTTTATTTACATTTACGGTGGCAATTGTCATTCCGTTAGTACAAGAAAAGATGTAGAGTGAAATATTTTTTTATTACTATGCCATTAGACAGCCTAAAAATCAATCACTGACTAAATTTTTAGTGAATCAATGTATGATTGTTCGGTTTAGTAGCTTATGGTAGTAAATTATTTACATTGTTGTCCAATGTTTTAATAATTATTCCAAGGCTTCTATGCGCCCACTAACCACTATCCATGACGTATTTATATATGACGTAAGTCACGTAAGCTTCGCAAGCTTAGCTTACATATAACTTGCAATAAGTGACATAACATGAAAAGCTCCGAGCTTACGAACATAAGATGCTTATCCCACAAGCGGTAAAGATTAACACCGTTATGTTAATTAAGAAATGTATATATGCTGCTTATTATTGTACTTGCTATTTGTACTAAAATAAACGGAGGAGAATTGTGTAATATCTGATACGTCATTATAATAATAAAATTTGTTTTTCAATGTCATTGAATTAAATAAATCTGCGACCTAGAATCGTTATAGTTAGTTATCAAACTTAATTTATTCGTAATAGCAGTGTAAAATGCTCCCACGCGGCAAAGTTCGAAATCCAGTTCATATAAGTTTTGGTTAAACCTGCTCGACAACCGGTGCTGAATTCGCAGAATATTCTCCGGTTTTAATACTTCATTCAAGGACAGCAATAAACCTCAACACCCATGTACCAACGACCGATGACCGTGATATTATAATAATGGCATTTCCTACTTTGTGACTTGATTCGGAAACTACCTAAAGTTTTCCATTGATAACATTAAAGATGGAATATATGCTAATTAAAATGTTGAAACTATGGCCGGATTAAACTAATATAGTTTCTGAAAAAATAAAAGTTTAAATCCTGAAGTATTCAATAGCATCAGAAAGCTTTTAATCAAAGTCGATATGTAGTTACTAACACGATGCTTATTATGTTAATTTCAGAGCGTGGAGAGTGTACACCTCACCGGATGGACGACGACTTTTTGATCAGATTCCTGCGCGCGCGCAACTTCATCCCGCAAAGAGCGCATAGACTGGTAAAGATTTAATATGTATCCTCAAAAGAAATATATCCCAGAAAAAACTAACAGATACAAAGTGTTGTTTACTAATTTATGTGACGGTGAATTCCGTTCACAAAAGGTCACGTCGGAAAACAAGATGTAATGCGTAAATTGTAGCTTATTGTTTAAACATTTCAAAAGAAAAACAGAAAAATAGCACTAACGGTTACAAACCTCCTGTTTTTTTAAATATCTTACTGTTCACTTCTGAATCATAAGTTTGTATCATCTCATTATTGTGAGTGAGTATGTTTATAAATGTATGTTTGTTACTATGTACTTCTGATACTTAAATTGTGTATGTTTCGCTTTATATCGCATATGATATTTTTTGCAATGCCTAGTTTTGGGCATCCTAGCCTCAGCTTTTAACCAAGGAATCTATATAATCTAATCATGTTATTGTTGCCATTTCTTATTGAACTGGTATCTGTTTTTTAATAGTTAACTTTGACCGAGGATGCCACACTATGGGTAATATTTCACTCACAATATAACACTACACAACAGTCATCATTTGATTTATCTTTGAATCATACTGCTCAAAGAAAAGGAAAAAAACCTGTACAATAACTTATCCTGTGCGCTGTTCGTCCGGTAAAATCATCATTCAAAAGTCACGGACGAATGTTGCACTTGAATAATTTTAATATTTATCAGGTGTTTTTAAAACAAGCCAAGCTATAGTGTGACACACGTAGCACAGCTGGCTGAAGTTCACATACGATTACCGATGCAAACTGTCTACGCAGTCAATTTTTGGTTGGGTGCCGAAATGACGACATTTTATTCAGAAAAATTACATTATTGTAATTTTCAGCAACTTAACTGTACAGTCATTAAACCACGACTTAAGCTTCTAGCAGGTATGGCTTGACAACTCTCTACGTGTGAATTTATTCCAATCATACATATTTACTTATATTATTTCCAGATCTGCAACTACTACCAGTTCAAGGAAGACAACCCGGAGTTGTTTGAGAACGTGTTCCCTCTGGAGCTGAGGAATATTGGAGAGGCCAACGTCATCGCCGTGCCTCCTTACAGGGACCAGAGCGGGAGGCGACTGCTTATATTCAGGATAGGTATGATTTTAAAAATACTCTACACTATATACTGTATATAGTGTTGTATAGTCCTCCTTGGCGTGTCCGCCAATGGCGAATCTCGAATTCTTATAGGTAGGTAAGTACATCCTATTACGGTTCTGAGCCCGTACATGGCTTGCAAATCCAAATTTGGCTTGAAATGCCTATTGTATGACTCACAGTGCAAGTAACCACTATCATTAATTATAACCCAAGGGTCTTCAAATCTAGAGTAAATAGGTTTCTTCTAGGCGAGCGTGCTACATCAGGCAGGCTATAGTCAAACGTAAACGTTTTCGTGTTACACCCTAGACTGCAGCAATGCTTAACATCAGGCAGGCTGTAGTCAAACGTAAACGTTTTCGTGTTACACCCTAGACTGCAGCAATGCTTAACATCAGGCAGGCTGTAGTCAAACGTAAACGTTTTCGTGTTACACCCTAGACTGCAGCAATGCTTAACATCAGGCAGGCTGTAGTCAAACGTAAACGTTTTCGTGTTACACCCTAGACTGCAGCAATGCTTAACATCAGGCAGGCTGTAGTCAAACGTAAACGTTTTCGTGTTACACCCTAGACTGCAGCAATGCTTAACATCAGGCAGGCTGTAGTCAAACGTAAACGTTTTCGTGTTACACCCTAGACTGCAGCAATGCTTAACATCAGGCAGGCTGTAGTCAAACGTAAACGTTTTCGTGTTACACCCTAGACTGCAGCAATGCTTAACATCAGGCAGGCTGTAGTCAAACGTAAACGTTTTCGTGTTACACCCTAGACTGCAGCAATGCTTAACATCAGGCAGGCTGTAGTCAAACGTAAACGTTTTCGTGTTACACCCTAGACTGCAGCAATGCTTAACATCAGGCAGGCTGTAGTCAAACGTAAACGTTATCGTGTTACACCCTAGACTGCAGCAATGCTTAACATCAGGCAGGCTGTAGTCAAACGTAAACGTTATCGTGTTACACCCTAGACTGCAGCAATGCTTAACATCAGGCAGGCTGTAGTCAAACGTAAACGTTTTCGTGTTACACCCTAGACTGCAGCAATGCTTAACATCAGGCAGGCTGTAGTCAAACGTAAACGTTTTCGTGTTACACCCTAGACTGCAGCAATGCTTAACATCAGGCAGGCTGTAGTCAAACGTAAACGTTTTCGTGTTACACCCTAGACTGCAGCAATGCTTACCATCAGACAGGCTGTAGTCAAACGTAAACGTTTTCGTGTTACACCCTAGACTGCAGCAATGCTTAACATCAGGCAGGCTGTAGTCAAACGTAAACGTTTTCGTGTTACACCCTAGACTGCAGCAATGCTTAACATCAGGCAGGCTGTAGTCAAACGTAAACGTTTTCGTGTTACACCCTAGACTGCAGCAATGCTTAACATCAGGCAGGCTATAGTCAAACGTAAACGTTTTCGTGTTACACCCTAGACTGCAGCAATGCTTAACATCAGGCAGGCTATAGTCAAACGTAAACGTTTTCGTGTTACACCCTAGACTGCAGCAATGCTTAACATCAGGCAGGCTATAGTCAAACGTAAACGTTTTCGTGTTACACCCTAGACTGCAGCAATGCTTAACATCAGGCAGGCTATAGTCAAACGTAAACGTTTTCGTGTTACACCCTAGACTGCAGCAATGCTTAACATCAGGCAGGCTGTAGTCAAACGTAAACGTTTTCGTGTTACACCCTAGACTGCAGCAATGCTTAACATCAGGCAGGCTGTAGTCAAACGTAAACGTTTTCGTGTTACACCCTAGACTGCAGCAATGCTTAACATCAGGCAGGCTATAGTCAAACGTAAACGTTTTCGTGTTACACCCTAGACTGCAGCAATGCTTAACATCAGGCAGGCTATAGTCAAACGTAAACGTTTTCGTGTTACACCCTAGACTGCAGCAATGCTTAACATCAGGCAGGCTATAGTCAAACGTAAACGTTTTCGTGTTACACCCTAGACTGCAGCAATGCTTAACATCAGGCAGGCTATAGTCAAACGTAAACGTTTTCGTGTTACACCCTAGACTGCAGCAATGCTTAACATCAGGCAGGCTGTAGTCAAACGTAAACGTTTTCGTGTTACACCCTAGACTGCAGCAATGCTTAACATCAGGCAGGCTGTAGTCAAACGTAAACGTTTTCGTGTTACACCCTAGACTGCAGCAATGCTTAACATCAGGCAGGCTATAGTCAAACGTAAACGTTTTCGTGTTACACCCTAGACTGCAGCAATGCTTAACATCAGGCAGGCTGTAGTCAAACGTAAACGTTTTCGTGTTACACCCTAGACTGCAGCAATGCTTAACATCAGGCAGGCTATTAGTCAAACGTAAACGTTTTCGTGTTACACCCTAGACTAGAGCAATGCCTAACATCAGGCAGGCTATAGTCAAACGTAAACGTTTTCGTGTTACACCCTAGACTGCAGCAATGCTTAACATCAGGCAGGCTGTAGTCAAACGTAAACCTATCCCACGAAAAAAAAACCTATTTAATGTTAAAAAACATCGTATGTGTAAGTATACATATGTACGAACTATGTACATATTATGATTATACTGTATACTATATTAACTCTACATTATTGTAGGAGCTTAGCGGGGAAACACCTAATTACGACAGAATACGTGTAACAGCAAACACGCTAGTCCAATGTAAACCAATAATAGTTTGCTAAGCTCAGAACGATATTAATATTACAAAATTACACGCTAAAATATATATGACTAAACTTGTTAGTATGTTCCTCATGAAAGTCTATTACGGGGAAAAGACTTTTACAGTAATACCTATTACTGTGAGATGTTTATTCTTTCATTCTAGATAGGTATTTTATTTAAAGTGCATCACAAAGTTAATTAAATAATAAATAAGCCTTTATTACTGGCTTACATTGTTTGTTCTTAAATAATACGTTTAACACTGTGTTTATATGCTCTTCAGTTTGTCTTTCGACAAAAGAAACACAAAGTTAATTACCTATTTATGATTAAATTAACCTACTTCCAGGTTGCTGGGACCCGAAGGCCATTCCAACGGACGACCTGTTCAAGGCCACGATCCTGGCGCTGGAGGTGGGCATGCTGGAGCAGCGCACGCAGATCCTAGGCGGCACCGCGCTCTTCGACCTGGAGGAGATCGGGGCTGGTCACGCCTGGCAGATCACTCCCTCCATCGCGTCCAAGATTGTTAAGATGCTTGTGGTAGGTTTTGGATTGGTTTAAGACGTAGTTGTGTAACAGCATGTAGTCTTAATTTGTACATTAGTTTTGACTGGCTAAGTCAATTTCTGTTGGTCTGACTGTGTACTTTGTACAGTATTGTAAGTACATATATCTACAACAGAACAACATCACTTTTATGATAAAGATTAAGAATGCTTATTTTGATATTCTCCAAAAGAATCTATTTTGTTTATTTTTTAATGTTTTAAAGCAAGCGTATGTTTATATGGTAGCAAGCAAGCATACGTGCATATGAAAACGAAATGAACTAAATAAATTATTACTCTATTCAGTCTTCCACTAATACCTAAAATTTTATTACCATTATACCTCTAAATAAAATCTTACTTTCAATATTGTACTTGCTTTCCAGTCGAGTTTCCCGACCACAACGCACGCCATCCACATCATCAACAACTCGTGGATGTTCGACAAGATCTACAACATCTTCAAGCCGCTCCTGACAGCTGAGATGCGCTCGCGCATCTTCTTCCACGGCCATGACGTCACATCCCTCCACAAGCACATCGACAAAGAACACCTTCCAGAAAGATACGGTGGAATATGGCCGGACTACTCTTACACCATCTGGCTAGAAGCTCTAAGAAATAACGCCCCAGTAGCCAAAGAAATGCTCAAATGTGGCTACAAATTCCGAGAAGAAGAATTCAGCCCAGAAGTCGTAAGACAGCTAAAGGACGATGGCGTCAAAATATCTTAGAACGTTTGCGTTTTTGTAATTGCTTCTACCGTTTTATAAGAGAGCTATTTTCATTCCAAACTCGTAGATTTAAGGAAACATTTGTATGGTAAGGTGCTTATTGTAATTTGTGTTAGTTTAGTGTCTATTAATTTCAGAGATTTAGTCGTCTGTTAAGTTTTTCTTTTTAGTAGCGTTAGCACTTTAGTGTAGCCATATCATGACTATTCACGTTGTCAATAGAGATAAATTAGGTAAGGAAAGTTCGTCAAACGCCTGTGATAATGTTGTTAGCAATCCTACTTTTCACCGAGTAGGTATTAGAAATAAGAAGGGACCTCAATAGCTCCCCTAGTTTAATCCAGTAGTTTCTTTAGGATACTTATAAGATATGCATGAGTTTCATATAAAGTATGGCTGGAAGGGTCTAAGAGAGTTAGTAAATATAATTTAGAAGTATGGATTTAGTTGAAGGGTTATAATGTAGCATCTTGCCATTATTGCTATTAATCAACTTTTGATGTGAAGAAAATGTGAAAGCTTGATAATAATAATGTTATAAAACCAAATAGCTATGATTATACAGGTGTATTTTTGATCTGTCAACAACGGCAGTTTGTATGAAAAAGACCATAGTTTGGGGAATAACTTACATTATATAAGTATGTAAAACTATTTGAACACTACAGAATTATAACGAAGTAACTAACCTAACTATTCCTTTAAATATGTATATTATATGTTAAAAATTCATCATGATAAAGATAAGATACCCCACTTATTAATGTTGCTTTTCCATAGCTGACAATAACATATTTTATTTACATGCATGAAACCAGGATTTCATATATTGTATGATTCTCAAATTTTGACTTACTTGCATAGAACTCACGCACATCGTTATGTATGTACGAGTACTACCTATAAAGAGTTTTTTCTAAGAATTTTTTAGACGTTACATAATACTAATCTATTTTAGTAATTTTTGAGCATTGTATATCAAATAAATTTGCTTATAAAATAAAACATTTGAATTTTATTTATAAACCTGCTTACAATTTTCCAAAACAAATTTCGTCAAGCTTTTTATTTATGGTTATATCTCCAAAAAACAAAAAGGTGTGTTTTATGTGTATTATTTAAATAGTAAGTTATTGTGTTATAATAAGTGTCACATTATTATCTTGTATTATAATCTCTGTAATATATTTTCCTTATAATAAAAACGTCTAGAATCGTTGAGACACTGAAGATCAAAATATCATGAGCTCAATTTGCTTCAAGAAATGATAGTTTTCCGGTTCGCATTACAATATTACGCAAGTTGAGGAGACATGTGCGTTATCTACAATGTATTAATAAACTAAACAAGTTTTGTCATAAAAAGACTGCAGAAAATATCCAAGTGCTCCTCTTATCCAGCGATATATTCAAACCGAAATTAACTAGTTCTTAATGGGTAAACACACTCTTGTGTTCTTACGCTATATTGTTGCGGTTTATATTATTACGGTCAAGTGCAAACCTGATTTAGTTTAAAAAAGCTACAAAATATAAAAACCTCCTTCATAATATTTTTCATAGATGATGATAAGTTATGAAACATATTACAGAACTAGTGGACGCCCGCGGCTTTGCACGCATTATTTCAGGATAAAAAGTAGCCTATGACACTCATACTACCTGTATACCAAAAATCGTGATGATCCGTTCAGCCTTTTTTGCGTGATAAGCGTTTAAATATATCAACAGAGACACAGATAAAAAGAGAAATGGATAAACAGTCCAAATTTCTTGAAATTGTTGGAACGTGTTCTACTATCAATTCGAAATATCTCCAAACAAGATATTTTAAAATATCTTCAATGTTCAGACTTTCGACCCTCTTTAACTTTATTGTACATGGATATTACAGAATTCAGGGCTTGGATTCTTGGAAAGATTGTCCGAGTATCCTATTTGATCCGAAATAATTTCAGGAATACTAATTTTTGGCTTAAACAATTTCAGCCCAACGAACCTTCTCTGAATGGTTGATTAGGATAATGTCAACATCAACCTTTATAGACGGCTCAATGTTGAGAAAAATCCAACACCAAGCTCAAATAAAGAGCTATTTTATATAACTAACGTGATGGGTGGATCAGATCATGCACCATAAAACCAGTAGGTACAGCAAATGCAGCGGCTATAACATCGCTTCAAATCTGAGATGACGACATTTTTTAAAAGAATAGTAAATAAAGTGTAATGCCCTAAGTTTAGTTTAAGACATGTATGGTTGTCTGATCACAATTCCAGCATTGGAGCGATGTCGACGCAAGTATTACGTTAATAAAAAATCTCCTATTATAGAAAATTGCATCGAAATCAGGCTAGTTATTTTGAAGATACAATGTACAAAGCATCGCCCCCTGGTTGACATCGTAAGACATAGCTAAAAACATACACCAATCAAACCTTATCACATCACAGAAAACTGAATCGAAATCCGAGTAGTCGTTTTGGAAATATAGGTAAAATTGGTTTGCATAAATTAATTTATATAAAATCAGATTGTTGGTTTATTAGTTTTTTCTCAAAAAGTACTGAACTGAATGAAAAAATAATATAAGACCATTTCGGAAACAATCAAAAAAAATATTATTGAAATCGGTTTAAAAAATAACTTTCAGAAGACTTGGTAACCACCTTTTTTGAAGTCTATTGTGGACATGTGTGCTTATAGGCCACGTAAGATAGGTAGGTACTAGGTAGGTTAGGTGTCTCAGTCTGACATTGTTTTCAGGATGGTGCGTTGACCGGCAGCTGGCCTTGCGTCACCGGACACGCCCCCGAGCTACTAGGCCTTCCTATGACATCTAATCAGCAGCTCATAGGGCTTCATCGCCGATTCATTACGAAGGTTATAGAAACTTCGCCTGCTTCTCAGAATTCAGTAGATGAGTATAATACAATACATACATACATACCTACATGTCATAGTATGAAAATGAAATCAAATAAATATGTTTTTATATATTCATATTCGACGCCACTTTAAGCTTCGCATTTTCTTCAGGTATGTGAGCTAAACACGACGCATGAAGGCTTTTTGTTAATCGACTCTGGCAACGAGGAAATTTAAAGTTTGATATATTCAAAGATTCAGAATCTTCTGTACTTTTTGGCTCCACGGGACTTTTTTGTGGGAAAATCCTGAAGCTGTTCCACAGCTTCGCGAAGAAACTGCTGCTGGATTTCGGGAATGGTAAAACTTGTTTCATTGATAAGGATGTCTCTGCAGTCGTGGCAGAGCCGATGCTTGTATTGGAAGGTTTCCTTGTCAGGACTAGTTTGCTAGTCTTAGTGAACTGTCTCCAACTCTCTTGAGCTGGATTTCCGTTCGCCTTTTCTAGATTCGTGGAAGATTTGTGATCTATGTGTAGGGATGATCCTGAACCTTTCGTTTTCTCTTGCAGCTTCTTCTTGAGGAAGTGAACACTAGCCGTATAAAAGAGCTGTTCATCCTCTGGCTTCACAAGTTGGGGCTCCGAGAGCGCGTGTTCACACCCCGACTGTGGCAGGACATCATGCGGTTGAAACATCCCTCGCTGGTAAATATCGGAATGATTGCTTTGTTCTACACATAATTATCGGTTCATTGGTCATAGAAAATTGGTCAAAAGCAATTGATTATGTACAAAAACAAGAATCGGATTTTGCTAGCGAACTCCCATGTGACACGACTTGAAGTAAGTGACAAGTTTATCAAATGTCATAGGTAGGAAAATGGCATTGATATATTCTCCCTGTAAACTGTTTGAAAAAAGCATGAAAATTTTAATTCACTCGTCAGTTTGAAAACGGTACCTACATTAACGCTAGTACATAACACACAGAAATTTATTAATTTCCTTAACCTTGCAATGCGGCACATAATAGCTAACTCAAATTAAGCTATTTTTCGAGACCTTTCCTAAATATATTCGCGGCTTTCACGTAGGTTTGTTATTAACACTAGTGGATTATGGACGTCTAATGGGGCGCACATTTCTATTAATAGATAATAGGTACATACAATACAATCCTTCAAGAGCCAGCTTAGAGTTTCTCTTTGTAAGTAACATTAACAAGAAGCAATGTGGAGCAACTACAATAACCGCTTTACTAAGGCTTCCCTGTCGCCAACTGCGCTATACTCCAGACTATATACTAAAATACATACATAGTTAATAGGTGAGGTTTTCAAGCTAACTGGTTAAGTTTCTGTTGTCGCCGTATATAAGCCGTTTCACAGAAAACTGGCGCGACGTTAATAAGTGATTGAATATCGACTTCTACGGAAATATACTCGTGCATATTAGATTCCTAATTCTACATAAATAAACTACTACGATTTCTACGATTACTATATCAGTATACAATAATCTCACCTGATATATAACAAATATCTAAAGAGGTAGTTCCAGGTATGTATGTACATATTTCTTTTGTAGCCCGAACGTATGATTTAATATTTTGATGAAACGTCACCTTATATAAAAATAATAATAATAATAGGTCTTTATTTCAGACAGCAGGGTCCATAGAAAGGTTCACACACAAAGGTACAATATAAAAGCATAAATTGAATCATGTAGAAATATAGATTACGTGACAATATCCAACCATTGCCGGTATGTTGCAGTCATGTGCATGCGGTCAGACAGACTCTTAATAATACTGTTTTTACAAATGTCAACTCTGGACATAAAAGAAGCAATCCTCTTGCGCTGTATAGCATTAAAGCTGTCAATGCGTGCGTCAAAAAACATACCGGATGCACTACAGCTCCGCGACAGGCCCATGAGCTGCCTGTAGATGTTGTTGTATGCAACTCTGATGGAGTTGTGCGATTTTTTCGTGTAATTAGTCCAGAGTTGACATGTGTAAAACGTTTGACAAAATGACTTAAATAGGGTAACTTTCACGTCAGGCGCAGCATTATAAAATTTTCTGGCTATCATGTTTCCGACCACGCATAAAGCTCGTCTTTGTCTCTCAATGTCATCATTATCTTTCATATCAGACGTCACAATGTGGCCAAGGTACTTGAAACTCTCGACGATTTTGACAGACTGCCCATTTAATTTCAGTGGTGGTATATTCAGAGGACCACTACCCGCCCGGAAGACTACCATTTCAGTCTTCTTTTCGTTGTATGTGAGATTATGCTCTCGAGCATACTGCTCACAGACACCGAGAAGATTCTGCAGACCTTTGATTGTGGGACTCAGCAGCACCATATCATCAGCGTAACTCAGATTGTTGACATATCTGCCATCCAATCTGAGCCCGACAGGCGTGCTGCTCAGTTCCACAATCAGGTTATTCACATAATAGTTAAAGAGGTCTGGCGAGGTGATCCCACCTTGCCTCACACCACAAGACAGTCTGTAGCTGTCTGAAACTTCCGTATCCCATCTGACGCTGTTGGTCTGATTGTTGTACCAGTACTCCATCAGGCCAACAACCTCAGGGGGGACATTCGAGCCGTGCATTTTTGTCCAAAGGAGGTCGTGTTTTATTGTGTCAAAAGCCCGGCTCAAGTCAAGAAAGCATGCGTACATATGCGTCTGCTCCTATGTTTAGTACGAGTGCATAGGTAGGTACGCATTTTCATTTCGTTTCGTATCCATCTGAAAGTACTCGTCACATCATACTCTCGGATTGCATAAAAAAATATGTTTATCTACACTAATGTTGTAACATTCTACTTATGTTTCCAATACTTGACTTATAATTACTACTGTTATAGCACAGACAACAAAACAATCAATTTAAGCAATTTCACATGATGGTATAATATCCACATCGATATCGTAATAGCTCATTATAACATCAAAAAAGCGTGACCAACCTGATTGCAGGGCCAATCAGGTTGGTCGCGCTGCGCTCTCGTTGGTTAGATTTTAATGGCGGCAAAATCACTGTGACAATATACGTACGCGTGAATTTAATGTTTCGCAATGTGTTTTGTTTTTTAAATACAAATAAAAAGTTAAAAATGGATAGCGACGATGATATTTGTACGCCTCCGGATATTGTAGAATTGGCTACAAAAGTAACTCTCAATCTTTTGCCAGAAAAATCTAGAAAATTATATGAAAAATTAACTATTGTCAGCTTTTACTCTTGTTGTTTGATTAATTGCATTAGTGAAGATAAAGTAGTGTATGCAACTGCATATAACACGGGTATTAAAACACTCGTTACTATTATGAAACTCGCTTAATTATATGACAGTTGCATAAACTACTATAATAGTATCGTAACTATTAAGTATTGGTTTTATGATTATAGCCTCGAAGTTTTAATAAAAGTAGATATTTCGTGACAAACCGCCTTTTAAATAAGATATAACAGCTAAACGGGTGATCATGATTTTTTGTATGTAGCAAGGATGAGGTCTTGGTAGCCGCGTACGCCCACTAGCTTGAAATAATACTAATTCATCTACAATACTATTTTGCCACCGAGAGCGTTATCCTTTTTTCCTACCAATACCAATATTTTATTAGTACGAAAGCTCGTGTAACAGATATTGTCCCTGAAAACATCCTGACTTTATTATTTTTAATGAACGCTCCGATTAATCCCAGATCCATTTCGTACAATTTATGTATATCTTGTTATGAACCGTTTCTCGTATACACGTGTAGGATATAATCTGCGAAATAACCCTCTCCCTTATCTATACAGAAGGCTTTTGGCAAGGTGTCCTAACAGGGTGTATTATAATTATATTATTATTATTATTTTTTACGTGGGATTGGTTTACATTCACAGAACAACGATCGGGCCACATCGCCCCCGCGCCCCCCCCCCCCCCCCCCCCCCAGGGCGACAAGCATGGACTTCAAAGCTCTGTGGTTTACATTTGACTACAGCCTGCCTGATGTTAAGCATTGCTGCAGCCTAGGTTGTAACACGTTTACCTAGAAGATACCTATTAACTCTAGATTTGAAAACCCCTGAATTGTAGTTCGCAGGAAACAGCTTCTGGTAGTGTTCCAAAGCTTTGCCGTCCGTACAATAAACGTTAAGGCATATATAGGTTGAGGTTGTATTATTATTATTATACTAGCTGTGCCAGCGACTTCGTCCGCGTGGAATAGTTATTTACGGAAGCCCTCAAAGATGAATAATTTTCCCCATTTTTTCCACATTTTCCATGGTTTCTTCGCTCCTATTAGTTGCAGCATGATGCATCACGCTGCAACTAATAGGCTATATAACATGTTATATAGCCTAAAGCCTTCCTCGATAAATGGTCTATACAACACAAAAATAATTTTTCAAATCGCACCAGTAGTTCCTGAGATTAGCGCGTTCATACAAACAAACAAACAAACAAACTCTTCAGCTTTATAATATTAGTATAGATTATATTTTAAGCTGATAAATATAAGGCTCTGTATAACTGAACTCAGTTATAATATTTAAATTGTTTCATAGCCATAAGTCATATTTGTATGCAATAAATATTTATAATTTTCTTTTTCTTTAAAAAATATACAAAATAATGTTCCCCTGTTCCCCGCGGAGTGTAATCTTGCGATCTTCAAAGCGAGTGTGTATCGGTTCTTCTTACGGTAAGCGAAGAGCTTGCTTACCCAGCCTTAATTTACCATAAGGCGACTTATAGTCAAACTCAAAAACTCAAACCCATTTCATAAATAAATTAGTTAAATACGAGTACATAACACCGGATCCTGTATCTGAAATAAAGAGATTTATTATTATATATTTTCTGTACTTGGCATTTTAAATCTTAGTTCAAGATGTATGCTTATTATAAAATACTTAGATCCATGTTTATTACATATATAACAAAATAATACGTTAAACATTTGTATAAATCATGGAAATGACTTAATTTTAATGTTACTATTGTTTGATATGAAATTTTGAATACGTCGTGTTTCAATTGTGTATAGATGTTAATTCCTTTCTAAAAATCAGCTTGTAATGCAAACGAGACAAACAAATTACCTCCACGAGGCCGGGTTTATGAATATGAACACAATTATTTTATATGTTTTTATTTAGGTCAATCTTCAGCCACTAAGCAAGGAAAATACAAGTGTGGAAAATACTCATTAGTAAACTTTCCACATAAATATCTGATGTGCTTATCATATTGGTTTTATTTAAAAGAACTGTGGATTGATACATTTTTACTATAAATTATTGCATTGTTTTACCATAAATACCATGTGATCATTAACGTAACACTTAAAGAGTTTCCACTTTCCTCCTATATATATAGCCTTACTTGCTATCAGGTAAACTATGGTCAAGTGCAAACCCGTTCAAGTTAAAAAAAAATATAGACGTAAATAAATCTTATTTAATTTAAATACCCTCCAAACTCATTAAGGAGTCTCGTCTTGGACGCCGTGACGAGCGGTCGCTTTCGGGAACGGTCAATAGAGCCTCTTCAATACAATTGATCCAGTAAACAATAGGCACAACATCTGCCAGCGGCTAGCGTAATGGCTGCGAGCAAAGCTGACGGTTCTTAGCTTAGGTCAATTCCCTGGCCCCGCGAAAAGTGACTATAATCAAGGGCCGTGCAACGCGTGTTTATAATCTTTACATGTATCAGTGAGTGACAACCAGTGTACGTGACCCGCCATCAGAGACCACCGGTACCAGCGCCCAGCGCGGGGAAACCCACTCCAACAAAAGGAAAACTCGGTGAGCTTGTTCCATATTAGCCACACGTGGTCTAAACCCCTTTTCTTCGGTTTCTCCTTCCTCAATATCCTAGGATATTGTCTAGACGTCTGCCACGAGGGACAAGTCTGTTTTCAAGTAGCCCATACCAGCAACCAACACCGTACGGTCACATCGGTTACTTATAGATCAAACCTACGCGTAACTAGCTTATCCGATTTCAAAATACATATTTACACAAACTGCAGTAAAAACCTGCTAAATTTACAAGGGTAGACTAGATCACGCGATCCCATACCACGGACGTAATTACTCGTAACGTATGCGAAAACACAGACAATCTACTTTCCCAAGGCAAACACAAAAGCCTAAATACGAGTAAAAACTACGCACATCTGCAGGCCCGTTTGGACAATAACTTAAGGTTTTAAAAAGGCGCGTGAAATATTACTTTATCCATTCCCAAAACAAATACCGACGCGTAAAACTAAGCAATAAATCAGACCATTAACAATACAACCAAAAAAAACCTTTCTTAAAATCACCCGCTAAGCTGCGAGGCCCTATTGTCGGGTGGGTCATCCTTTGTTAAACATAGCTCAAAATTTACTTCTAATTGTAGTCATTTTTTCTATGTACAATAAAGCCCAGACGTTTGTTTTATACACATAACACACTTACATAGTACAAAAAGCGTAATTAATAGACTTATTCCAAATAATTAACCCTAACTTACTTGGACACCACGCTAGAACTAAAAGCCCTTCGCCTGCCGCCGGACAGAAGGGTTCGTAAAGACCCCATAGATAGCCTAGGAAAAAACAGCAGGTATTAAGTGCAAGTATCCTAACAAACACCTAGCAAATGACTCGTACTTAGAGTTGTTAGACGAGACCCAAGTACTCACTCGAGTGCTACTTACTCCCCTTTTCCGTTAAAGGCAAAGGGGAACTAGTATAGTGCATGATATACCAGTTAACTAATAAGTAATATTACCTGAAAGATATCACGAGCTAGCCACGACAACCCGTCCTCTGCGATACCGCCACGGTAAGGCACAAAGCCGATATGGAAATAGGGACCCTATCGTAAAAATACAAGGAAACGGCAACTGCTTGTATCGCGCTTATAGCCCACCAAATTAACGACTTGTAAGGCCTAACCTTTGACCACCAACACATTCGACGAGACCTCGCACGCCACGTTGAGGAAAACCAAAACGATCCACAAATGTACCTAGCGAACAGAAGTAATCTAGATAGTTCAGCACAAAGCGAACAAATCAGGAACTACATTCTATCACAATACCAAGATGGCACATGGGGCGGCACAGACATACTTATAGCGGCAGCGGAATATTATAGTATTAACGTCAAAATCTCTCAAAAAAACCCCGCTACAAGAAACAGTATGTTTCTCTCCTAAGGCACCAAACGACACCGCAGGTAGCATAGGTCTAATATTTACGGGGAACCACTTTGATTGCTTTGAAAATCACCTAGGAGTAATAAGTACAAGCACCACGCAAAATGACCGTAGTCTAACTCTTGGAACTAGCACCCCAGAGGAGAATACCAGATGAGTCCGGATACAGACTTGCCCGCCCCAGACCACACCAAACAACAAAAACAGGTAGTAAATGAAAACATAAACATTGCCACATGGAATGTTAGAGGCGCCGCAACGTTGACTAAAAAACGAGAGATCGACGAGTTTCTAGACGGAAAATCTATCCATATTGCCTGCCTACAGGAAACTCACTTAAAATCCGGGACCTACGAATCTAGTCACTATACGTGGCACCTAAGCGGAAACAACAACAGAAGAGGCCAAGCTATTCTCATTAGAAAAAGCAGCGGCCTAAGGCTGAACTGGACTAAAGCAAACACAAACAATATGGTTGCATCAATAGATACAAGCAGTGGAGCCTTTCTATTCATCACTACAACGCACAGGTCCAATTCAACGTCATCAGCAGCAAACGACGCGACTCGGCTACTACAATTGACCAAGAACAAACCAAGAAACTCAATAACAATCATACTAGGTAACTTCAACGCCCACATAGGACTCACAGATACACACGAACTTCGCGATAAAAATCAAATAGGCAAAAATCTCTCACACCAAACAAGTAACGAAACGGGAAAATCTCCGATTGGACACATCATTCGGCCGGCGGAGCTGTAAACTGACTTGGACGTCGGGACACAAAACATCGCAAATATACCACATAATGACAGATGCCAAAAACAACCAGATTTTTAATTACATCAAAGGTGAAAAAACAATCCTATCTGAGCATAGATCATATGGGGAAACCTGAAGCCCCTCACCACAGAATAAATAATACAATAGAAACCTATCTCCCTGTTCCGAACACGCAGCAAGCGGAGGGCACAGTAAAGTACGCTCGACAGTCGTGGGTCAAACGGCACATCACTCGCCAAAGTATGAAAAATTTGTTTGTATTGTATCAGTAGGTAACTATATCTAGCTAATTAAATAAGCAATTTATAGTTGAATTCGAGAAAAACAGGATTAATTAAGTAAACATTTTAGAAAAAAAAATGTAAATACATATTTTGTTATAATAACACATAAAAATAATTACTGATAAAGTATTAATTTATCGAAATATAATTCACTGTTGATTAAGTATAAACACTAAAATAATACAATTTTATTATTGTACTAAATCTACATTCCTAATGGCAACCATGATAACTTTGAGAGACTCGAACTGTATGCAGTGAAATATGAACCGTAAATTTGGCTTGCGCGTAGGTTACGAACGTACGCTGCGAACGTATTTTGATAGCATGGCGCGTTTTTGTTCAAAGTTAGGTCGCCCAGCCCTCACGTTAAATTCCAATAGGGACTCTACAAGACCTCCAATAAGACTAACCCGGGCCAACGTTGCGAACGAGTTTGACTACAAAACCCTAAACTACGAAATGCTTCAAAGTACCACCACTCGAAAAAAAAAATATACCAAGAAACTTTATTAGAGGAAACCAAAAAGAGCAGGAACGGCGAAAACCGAAAAGAGCCGCTATCGGGGAAGTGATAACAAACGTCACGAAGATGGCGGCCAATAAAACTATCAAACATGAAAGAAGGTACTCTAAGGCTAGAGAAGAGGCAATCACAAACCTACAGAAGGCGAAGTTCCATTATAAGCATCACCCTCAAGATATAGAGGCTAGAAATACACTTAAAGAGTGCCGGCGCCGTTTGCAAGAGATCGAAGCAACGGAAGACCTTAAAGTGGGTAGACCTAACTATACGTGGAAGGATTCTTTATCTCATGATATGGACTACTACCCCAGGAAAACATCTGACTGGCAGGACATGGCGAAAAACAAAGGAGACTTTATAAGAGCTGCCAAGGAGATCTATAAGATGGCAGAAACCGACAGCGAATCTGATGAGGAAGCAGAACGACATACCAACAGGCAGGCACCAACCATACCCCAGGAAAGGCCGTCAGATGACACAAGAACAATCCCTTAGCGACATAGGATCTATTCGACCCACATTTAAGATCCACCTACTACACCCGACGCGGTTATGATTACTCACAATAGGACGAAAATTACACAGCGAACGTGTTAAGATAGCTCTTGCAAAGCCAAACACTAACAAACCCCAAGATGGGTCAACTCAATAATCAACGAACACCATTTTTTACTAACGCTTATCCCTATCCTTAATAACAACCTTCTCCAAATCGGCGTCTGGCTGCATAGCCGGTCGACTACCATCCCGGAGCGTTAGCACAAAACCACGCTCCACAACCTCGTGCCCCCCGGTATGCCGGTTTGACCGGAGCAGGCTTGTCCTGGCTGGGTGCGGTACCTATGTTCATGTTCATGTTCAATACCCTCCAAACTCATTAATGATACTCAAGATTAAACTATAGTATCTGATTATTTTCACAACTGAAGTAAAACAGACTGTCGAGTAGCTCTCGTGAAGATAAGTTCGTCGTTCCAAGTCTGACCTTTTACTCTCTGAGATGCTGCAGCCTCTTGAATTAAAACAGCCTGGGATGTCGTGTTTTCTTTCATTTTGCGAGAAAACCCTTTAACAATACCCCAAGACTTTTTCAAAAAGGTTTTGTGGGAATTCGCTAACGATACGGTAGTGTTGGACGACTTTTACCTTATTCCGATAAGTTGAACAAATCAACATTGCTTACCTGAAACCTAAGCTTGTGTTCAATGACAGCATATTACCAACAAGATTACATCTAACATCCGTTACGTATATAATCCTTACTTTAAGTGTCTTTGTCACAAGTTATCTATGCAGTATGCCTGAATTGCAAAATCACCGACTAAATTGAAGAAGCACTCAATGTCTAAAGATATTTCACATATGTATGTATGTACATACTTTTTCTTACCGTCTTAGGAAATCACTGAAGTTTTTTAAAAGAAGTTGTCGATATTATAGCAAGAAAATTCGAAATATAACCTATTAACCAGCAGCACTGTATAAAGCTAAATACTTCGAATCCTGTTGAACGAAATTGTGGGCCGTTTAATAAACTCACGATATCCATATAAAGCGATCTGGAGCGTCGGCATGGAACTAGGCTAAACATTTAAATATACCCTCGTGGAAATGGGTCCTTCGTACATTCCACTCTTGGAAATTTCTACCCTTCCGCGGGTTTAAGTGCTTTGACATAGTTACATGATTGATCCTTTTGTATACTTTGCGGTGAGCTTTCAAAAGTAGGTTGTTCGTGGGATCTATTTATACGCTTAGGATTACAATGATGGGATTAGTTGAGTCCTATTAGTTTCTATATAGGCTAAAACGTGTTAGTGGATAAGTGTTACATGATTATTTGCAATTGATTTAGTTTTGTTAAGTAACCAATCATCTTTTGGAGTCGAGACTTTGGGGCCGTGGGGTCCGGGAGCCAATACTATGTTCCAAAACCTCTCGGAGCGCTTGGTTGACGCGACGCATGACCAAAATGCTGGCCTTTTTCTGGCTCAACGTATCAGCATTGCCATCCAGCGTGGTAATGCGGCCAACATGCTGGGCACGCTGCCCTCTGGTAGTGGGCTGGAGCACTTAGATTATCTTTAGGCTTTTCTAAAGATTTTCTAAGTGCCCCTTTTTGTAGTAGTTAGAAGTAGTATGTTTAGTTTTCCTTCACTTGTTTTTATATTTTATTATTGTAAATAAAATCGTTCACATTTGTCACCAATCACCAACTTAACAAGAAATAGGTTCAATTGTGTGTTTCGTTCTTCAACATTTTAATTACATTTGCTACAAAAAATATTCCTTCCAATAAAATGTGCGGGCTGTGTTGTTTCCTGTTTGGGTAATAGGTATAAAATCCTTTCCACGGTGTTTACCTGTGCGGGTTAACGCTCCTTCGACCTATCCCTCGGGATTTCACGACTGGCGGCATTGTGTTGACAATTTCTTATCATATTGTTACCTTTCTCACAACTTTTTTTACTTACTCGTGATATTTATTTTTAATGCTTTTATTTTGTCTTATGTATGTTGTTTGTTAAATATTGTAGTATTTAGTAGTGATGATACTCAATAAATATTTCCTAAACCCTTACGCAGATAAAGTGACATTACTACATATTTATGAACTCTTCCCAAAGTTCAACGACACTTTTGCAATCAACTACTATTTCCGATCATCTCGTGTAATTCCTGTCCCCAAACGCGCACAAAATAAGTAATGTTAGTGATAAATAGAAGCATTTTCTGAGGCCAATAACATGATATAAGGGATTACGAAGGAAAGTTACGCCAAAGTGCAGAGAGCCGTAAAGAACTATTAAATAACAACAAGTTCTCGAGAGATTCTTCCACGTGTATTGGAAGATTTCAAGTTCATCGAACAAGTAGAAGCAGAATTCTTTAACCAAAGAATATACGTTGTAGCTTTACAGTACTAGCTCACTTAAAGGTAGGTAGTATACTGTTTAGTACTTCGGTTCTATTCGACAATTTTACAAAGAGTTCGTTTTTGTATTTCAATATGGTTTTAAGTAAATGAAATGAGATATGGAAAACGGTTCAAATAGAAACTTTAATCCTTTCATAAACTTACCAATTTTAACTACCACAATTGCATTTGTAGCATTGTGGCCACGGAGCCCACGTTGGTTAGGAGGTGAGGTGTGGCGGTGCTACGTAAAGAGAAGCAACGCCGAACCAAAGCTTTGCTCCATTTTGGAAAGAGATTGAACTCAAATTCGCTGCAGCGCGTAAACATAGTCATGTCGTCTAACCAAACTATTAAAATATGCAGCGCTTAAAAGCGTACAGAGTACAGTTTCTCGCGACCAAAACGACTTAAGCGCCGGCTGATGTCATGGCGCTTCCGCGTTTCGTTCAACGTAGTGCAACAACAAGTCCCTCTCATAGATTTTATACAGCAGAAGTGACACAACTTTTGTACCTACTACTTTCTAATACTAGTCGCCTTATTGTTAAATAAATAAAAGAAGTGAAATAAAAATATATCGTTGCAATTTAATAAATGCTTTATTTATTACACAAATTCAAAATAAATCAACACAAAGAATTATTTAATTGCCTTTAAACAAGATTAGTTAAGTATATAAGTTTATGTAGTTAAAAGTCACAATTTACTTATTTTATATCTATTCTACACAATAATAAATAACACTTATATTATTGTCACACTGAAACACAAAATAGGTACAAATGTATGTTGGGTATCTGCGACTTTTTTTCATTACTCTATGATTATTGATAGTACCTATTGCAAAATGGCGGCGCCTGGCAGCTCGTTTCTCGTGAGCATTGTTACATCGCGAAAAACTTTAAATCAAAGAGTTTTCAACGTTTAAATGTCTACTCACCGATGAAATGTTAGGCCTAACCTTTTTTTTGATGTTCTGGAGTGTACACGGCAGTCTTTCAGAATACAACCAGGCATTTGATGTTGTTATTTATGCGAGCCAAACACAACTACTCTCCACGGGTGTTGGATACTCACTGGATAGCTGCTGCACAGCGTGCTGCAAAGGCGTGGCTTAAGATCATGCAACGCGTAGTCTTCTCTTTACGTAGTAGTATTAACTCTATGCCTAAAAACCATCAAGTTTGTTGTTTGATGTCGGTTAAGGAGCAGTCGCAGCGGAAAAACACTACATTATTTCAGTTACAAATTGTAATCATTTTAATAATACTGTAAACACAATGACAATTAATACGCTAAAATCTAATTATAACAGCGTTGACTTCCTAATTATAGCGCCAATGAAATTTTCCGCGAGTTTATTTGTTTAAAGATTTATTTGGATCGATTGACTCAATATTCGTCATTAGCTTGGTTTAATTTAGTCTTCCTCGAAAATATTGTTTTCTTTGAAAATTATTATTGGCGGGAAAATGATTATTATTGGACTGCGGAAAACAGGTGGAATTTCACGCTCAGTTTAGTATTGAAATCACGTCTTGTTATCTTAGTCATTTGCTTATCGTAGTTTCAATTAATCGGTATATGATAGCAAGATTTTTAGGTCTTGAAGCTCTTTATTTACTACGCTTTAACCAAAATACAATGATAATCGTTGATATTATTCAGAAATTTAAATTTACAAGTGCATTTGAATTGATTTTATTTATATACTCCGTTTCGCCACCAGATGGCTTCGTTTTTTCTTTATTTTTTTATGAACCTCACGGAGCCCGAGACCTTTCCAACGAATGCAAACCCGTGGAAATCGGTTCGTACGTTCTGGAACTATAGCGCCAGGAAGGAAAACCCGACTTATTTTTATATAGTAGATAATAAATAAAACTAAGATATAGTTAGGTATTTGTAATTTTATGGCCTATTTAATGTACACTTCTTAGAAGTTATTTAAAACAAGTCGGGACTAATTACGATTTACCGCAAATCGAATGAAGTATATATTTGCATATTAACCTCTGAACTCATTTAGTTTTTCACTGTAAGTTTACAAATGACGGTTAGATAAGTATACCCAGCAGCTGTCTTTTAGGTATTCCTACTTCAAAGAATCATGGAAAATTATTAAGAAAGGACCGTAAACTATAATAATTCAGCGAGTGATTTGTTTGAGCTTTTTACTTTTCACATTTTTCATGTCCATAAGAAACGTCATTGATTAACTAATCATTCGTTGCATAGAAAAAGAGTTCATAACTGCTTGAGACAGTTGCTTCAGTTGAATAAAACATGAAATAAAATAAGATTTAAATATAAATATAGTTAACTCTGTGGCTTTGCCGGTATCCTGGTTGGTTTCGCGATCAAATTAATCGCCGCCGTGGTCTGGCGTAGTAACAGAAGGCCGACGTGCTACCGCTCAGTCATCGCATGATAGTTAGTGAAAAACATCCGTCTGCCGCGGAGACTTCCAATGGCCCACTTAGAAACGCACATTTCTTAGGTGAATTGAAATTTTCCAGCTACTGAGATATCATCAAAACAAATAAGTATATTTAAATCAAATCCTGACGATAAATATTTGTCTTCTCTATCTCATAAATAATTAAGAGTCACAAGATATCTGTCACCGGGATGCTACTGAATTCAGAAAGAGGTAATATTAAATTAAACAATTTGTTGAATGGGGCAGTTTAATCCTTTCATCGTTTAACAAGGAAGTTAATCTGTAAAATTAATTGACCTTATTTATCTTCCCTAGGAGTAAATTGAATACCGACCCTTTGAGCAACTTCAATTGGGGCGGGGTCGTTGACCTGCCAAGTTTCAGTTCATTAATCTTGCAGTTAAGTAGGTCCCGTCTTCCCATTGTCGGAGAGACACGACGAGTCAACGCTCCGATTAGACCTGACCACTACTTTTAACAAGAAACACTTTTCCGCCCTCGAACGTTGATCTTTAAAGAGCCAGGAACCGAGGTGAACAACTTTCATTTAATTATCCCTTAATTATCCACATTTCGCGCGACTGTCGCCGTCTACTCACCGTGTTGTTATCTGGCGCTCGTAAACTCGTAATCTTGCCGCGAAAAATATTTCCTGCCTCGTAATATCTTTATGAAGCATGCCTCGATCTTTGATGTCCTAAGATAAGGACATCAAAGATCGAGGATTTATGATGTTTACTCAGCAAATAGATGCATTTTTTATCATCGGTTCGTACTGAAATAAAAGCTTAAAATATTTAATCAAGGTAAGTGGCAAACCTCCACCACGATGAGCGTGCAAAAAGAAAATATAACTCGGTAATTACTATGATTTGTTAGGATTAGGCTTTCAGGAAGTCTGGAGCCCCTTGATCAGGAGCCGCTTCTATCCAACCCTGGCGTTATCCGAATCAAATACCGACCGCGTTCTGATGTTGAGGTCAATGATAGACTAATACTCCGAACTGATCTAGATACTTGTGTTTACGGAAGTAATGTGGTGTTTATATTAGAGCCGTAAATCATAAGTGATTAGCACATATCTGTTTTGGTACCGAACTACAAAGATGTACTTGTGTAATTATTTAGGAGAGCTTCAGCTGGCCTGGAGTTCACTATTTCATGCATGTGATGTATGGGGTCTTGTAAGCGTGCCCTAGTAACCGGCGTATGTTAACCTTTTGCATATATTGCCTCATAACTATAATACTATTAATATAAAACGTATGATTCAAAGTTTATATCATCATGTTGTGACTGCCTGTTAGCTTAGTTGGTAGTGGCTCTGCCTTCTAATCTAGAGGTCGCGGGTTCGATTCCCGCGTGACACAAGTAATTATGTACTTTAAAATTTATAATTACTTGTGTTGAGTCTGGTCGTTTGTATGTATAATAAGTATGTATTTACAAAAGAAAAGTATATAAGTATTATATCCGTTATCTAGTACTCACGACACAAGCGTTTGCTTAGTGTGGGGCTAGAGTGCGCTGTGTGATATGTCCTGAAATATTTATTATTATTTATTATTATTATCATCATGGTGTATCTATTAATTTTTTTGTGAAAATGTAAGCCCAAGACAGACACAGATTAAAGCTCCTGTGCCACAAGAATGAGTAATTAAATTACTTGATACAATTACATACAGCACAGAGAAAAACTGCAGAAACTAAGTTATTCAAGGGGAAAAGCAAGTAACAAATGCACGTTACATCATATCGCATCGAAGCCACTTCGACAACAAACTTATGACATAATACAGCCAAGAGGTTCACCAGGATTCTGCGATTTCTGTTTATAACTAATAACGTTCATAACCTTGCAAGCAGTCTAGGTACTGGCTTGCACGAGCTTGGTAAATATGACATAACTTTGTTTTCACGGTAGATTTTCCTTCCACTCGTAACCAATCAGGGAAATCTTAGAAATTTTTATTCGCCGTTTCTTGGCAAAACTTTAGATGAATTTCCCCTTCGCTTGATCTGTACTTTATTAGATAATATCATCTTGTTACGTCGGTTTGTTAATGGTTTATGCTATGCTAGTTTTGATGTAATGTCTAAAACATTTTATTTTTTGTATTTAGTTACGATCCTTCAGTTTCAGAGGCTATTGAAATTGTGGTAAAAGTTTTGTAATAATAATAATGAGGCATAACTGGCGGGTGCCGTTCCTCGTACAATAGACCAGTTTAATTAAATCAATGAACAACTCAGCACAATAGCCTGTAACATTAATACCATGTCTGCAATAGTTACTTTATATACCTAACATCCTCTATCTGTATTTTTTACGTTAAGTATAATATTGTAAAAGGCCTCTCAGTGTTGGCTCCGGCCCCACTGATGCCTTAAAAATACCGGGCGTAAGGCCCGAGAATCTGTGAAGCGAAATAAAATAAATAATAATAATAATTTATTGATTCAAATAATAATGGCAAGGTATTATGTATTACAATTTTATAATTCATTATCTTATTCTAAAATTTTAATGACATGCTCCCTGGATGCCGCTGTAGGATTCCCTGTGTCGTAATCTTATGGCAAAAGTTTTTTGAGATTTTCCTTGCATTTCAACATGTGTGTGTGTGATATCGTTTTATATTAGATTAAATTAATATCCCGTATATTATAAGTAATAGTTGATACAGTATCGGCCTTGTGATTAAAGTTTATGCAATCAACGAAGTTTGTACAAGTTGCCAGAGACGATGAGAGGTAATATGATAAGTTTCCAAGGCACTTTTACTATACCTAGTGCTTATATTTATAACCTAGCCTAGGATAAGTTCATGCATCTTGGTATGGAACTGAGCGTCAGCATAATAATGTTTAGAGTTTATCCTTTACAGTTATCTGAGTTAGTCTCAGTCATTTTATAGTTAGTCCTCTTGGGAGTGTATGTCTTGTAATGAATATAGACGGTTAAAGTAAAAACTTTTTAGTTTGAATCTATTTGGATTCCATAGACAATAATTTAAAAATAGATTCATCATTTTTTGAAACATAGAACTATAAAATAGTATAGTATACAATCACATAACAGAGAAAAGTAATTAAATTTTTGTACAATCTGAAATTGCAAACAAATAACAACTTGAAAAAAAAATAGTGAAGTGGTTCTATTTTCTCTGACATTTATTTGACATATTGTTTACTAGACTGGCGATAGCATAAATAATCCACTCGATATCTCTAAAATAGAAATCAATAAGAATAATAAACTTCATCCACGTGGCAGGATCCTCCACGAGGAGCTTTCACAAACATTTGCAAATATACCTTTAAAGTAGGTACATATTCTACTGAATGCTTGATTTATGTATAGAAATTGAATAGTTTTTACGTTGCAGGAAAATATGGATTAATAAACCCTTCGTTACTTATTTTTATTTAGGTTAAAAAACTGTGTAACTTACTTGTATTATACCCGTATTAAGCAATTTTTTATACAATGTTAAAAAAAGTTAGTACTTACCTACCTTACCTTTGTCACAGAATACAGAGTACAACCTTATAAATACCTAAATCATTAAAAAAAAAACTTTATATTCCGGAAGAATAATATCCATGTTCATTTCTGTAACTATCAAATAATTTCCTATCCGGATATTTACGAAGTCCCCGGAAGCTAAGAAAAAAAGGTCATTTTGCACGTAACATCTGAAAAGTAGCGAAATCGTAGCGAGATATAAGTTCGCAGTCTTTGCATTCCCTTCCGGCAAACGTGAGACCGATTTACAACATAAATCCCACGGGAATGTTTGTAACTAACATTTTATATTTAATAGGTGTTATTTAATGCAGTAATGGCGCCTTTGCTGCGAGAACTTTTTCGTGTGGCGTGCGTAGTTTTTTCACAAGATTTGCCATGAACCTCGTCTCGCGTATATAAGTGGGATGTTATGTTTATCTACGTGAACATTATGGATGTAGCAGAGGAGAGAGAGATTAATTTGTTTGCATGAACAGTTTTTTTTGTAATCACTTTTAATTTGAAAAGTGTTCAAGCGTTTATTGAATTTAATTATGAAACATCTATACTGTTGTTACTTTTTAAAACTATTGTTACGTTTGGTGATTTAAACTAGGTAATTAAATTGAGATTCAATTAGATTTCGTTTTAATTTAAAAGTATCTCGTATATTTGTCCTAAATACTACACTTGTTTTGTTACTACGGTATATGTATACTATAAGTAACTAGATTATCCACCATCTCCCTATCTAAAGCATAACATCTGTATTCCAAACAACTGTCAATGCCTTGTCTGCATCTAATTTAGGATGAAGGAGAGTAATTTGCAAAAACACTCTGCTATAGGTACATACGTACCTTCTATCTGTGTTAGAACTGGCACGTAATTGTTTGAACGTAGGTAGTATTATGAGCTTTTACATAGTTTACTAGTTAGAAAATGCATCAAAATATATGTCAATAAGCTTTATAAAAAAAAAACATTTCTATATTTTATTTTTACTAGAATGATCTTTATACACTTAAAAAAATATTTAGGACATACTACACAGCGCCATCTAGCCCCATACTAAACTAACGCTTGTAAAAGGTACATTGCAGGTTTGTAGTGGGGCAGTTTTTAAGTCTTGTCAAAAGCTTCAAGGGTGGTTTGAAAATTTTGACACCGGAATTAACCACTCTCATAATTGTTCAGGTCGTTGAAAAAGAAAAATCAAACTATTATCATCTCTAGCCGTGTGAAATAAACCTCGGCCTTGCACCGACATATCTCTCGCGACTATTTCGTTAAAGCGACATCTTGTTTGTTTTTCTTCAGTTGCCGGAAGGAGAACTAGTTCCGCGGATTATTTCCGAGGTCACAGTTCACCGAATCTTAAGTGGCTGGAGTGAAACAAGATATTTTTTACATGCTTCAGGTTTCAGGTAATGTGGTTTACTTATGTTTGTCGCCGTTTCTTGTGTTTATTTATGTGTAGTACTCTCTTCTAGCTCTATTGGGAATGGTTCTGGATGGGATGGGAAATTTTCTCTCAGGAAGAAATCCACCGCCGATAAGGCCACCCATATGTACATATGTACGTCATCATAAATGTATTCTTCCATGTATTCTCTTCATGTTTATGTGCAATAAATATATATATTAGGTATTATTCATATTTTCGTGTTCTCTTTGGTTCGGCTTTGTAACTAAAAGAATACTTGATCATCGTTCAGATTTCACAACGCGACGATTACTAAAATTTTCCTTTCGAGACAAACTCACATTGGTTCAACGAATATTTTGTAGTTTGTATCAGCGTAAGCAAATATTTAAATAGGATTGTATAAGTGCGCTTGTTTATGTACTTGAACTTGAACTTGTATTATTCAAGTATTCTGTTTCTTTCTATAAGTCGTATTTCCTCATGACTGAGAGTCGTGACTCCCCCGCAGAATTAATTCGTTAGGGGAGTTCTCTTGGGCTGATCGTGGTGGGCGCCCAGGTCCTTCCACGGAAGACAGCGGAGCCAACCTCGGATTTTGTGGTCCTCAAATATGTCGGTTTCTTCACGATGTTAGCCTTCATCGCTAAGCGAATATATAAGAAGGTGTCTGGGTACGTATGTATTATGTAAGTAAATAGTCAATATGTGTGGCATTCAGGTCACAAAGAGCCAGGCTTCAGCATAGAAAATTGGCTTACGCACGAGTACTTACGACCTCCATTGCGCCTCCTAGCGCTAGCAAATACATCCTACCTGAGGTAACCTACTTTGCAACTTGTCGCTTGTCGCTCTAGTGCAGGAAATACAATTTCTACCACTAAAATGATCAAATTGAAAGCTTTTGTGGAGATGGAAGGTTAGATAAAGATAAAGAATCTTTATTAATACTGTGAAATTACAACATACGAGTAGGTACATATAACTGTTTATGTCAAACAATATGCTGCACAAATTACAATATCTCGTGAAACAACATACATGTAACTGCTTATTCCATATAATATGTTACACAAATTACAATATCAAACTGAATTAACTCAATAAATCAATACAATAAAATTTTACATGTTTATTAAATCTAGATAGTTGATTAGTTATGTTGTGCTTATGATAAAGTGATTCTAAAATTATGTTTAAAAAATTTAAAACTGTAGTTTACGATTTGATGACGTTTTCTTGATTGTCTTCAAATTGTATTTGGTTGCGATAGTGTATAAAAAACCAATAAGAATAAGTTGAACATTTTCTTGTAGTAAATAAGATATTTTTTAATTTATATTCGTTCAAATTATTGTAAAGTTTACAAACAAGATCAGTGTGCTTCCATAACACCACATGGTATTTATGATTATTCCACAATATGCATTTTCTTAGACATTTATTACCCAAAATAAATCATCACATATTCTGTAAATAGTACACCCACGGTATTCACGTGATTCCACTTTACTGAAGCACGTTTAGATAATGTTAGGGCTGACACTGGAACATAAACAGTAGTTCAATGTGGTTCAAATCAGGTCGTTTCCATTCCTGGCATGGCACCTGCTAGAATTCACCATTATCATAGACAAAAGCAATACCTACTACATAATATATACATACAGAGCTCTATCTAAATAAATAAATAAAATAAATAAATAAATATTCCGGGAGCTTGCACACAGCGCCATCTAGCCCCACACACGCAAACGCTTGTGTCGTGGGGACTAGATAACGGATATAATACTTATATACTTTTCTTTTGTTATACATACTTATTATGCATACAAACGACCAGACTTAACACAAGTAATTATATATATTTTTTTAAAGTACATAAATACTTGGGTCGTGCGGGAATCGAACCCGCACGACATATGTTACGAAAAGGCATATGTTTATGGCACGTACATAAGTATGTAAACTATTGAATAAGTAATATTCCTAGTTGTAATGTATTGACAGATTGCGTCATACTTATTCAGTGTCTATAGCATAATAAGGGTAGTTAACAATTCAGTCCGCAAAATAATAAATGTGTGCAATCATGTCGTCTCGTTATTTATTGTGAAATTCTACCATATATTTCACTAGTGATCTTAGGAACAGATTGGCATGAGGTGGCTTGGTTAGCCTATGGAATTTTAGATTACATGTTTATATTTAGTACACAAGAGTAGGTCGATAAATTAATTCAGCAAAATTTAAAGTAGTATCGCGTTAGTCTACTTCACTTTGTTTTAAAATAAAGTTTCATCTGTTTATGTTTACATGCTACAAATCTTACATTTGCAACATTACAGCATAAAATGTATTGTTTCTACAAAATTTATTGACATAAGTGCACGTAACCGAGCCACGTAAATAGAATGTAACGACCACATTTTGATAGTTGGCTACAACAAAAGCTCATAATATTTTATAGATTATGAATGATACAGTGTGGAGTAGGCGGCGTCGCTTCCGACAATGTGAACTAAACTCATAAAGTACCATCTCGATGTTGTTCTTGTTCCCGGCTCCTTTGTGAAAGCCACAAGATTCACCATTTAGTATGTTGTCAGTAGACTGAGGAGGAACATTAGGAAGTCGTTAGTCATCCCGCGTGTATCACTCGCCTTCGGTGTCAAAACAAAATATTTGCGAATAAAATGTTTAATGCTCGAACGGATTATTGTAATGTGTCGGTGTCAGGAAGCAACTTTGCAGTCGGCAATATTTCAACGTGGATCATTAAACGGTAGTTGTCTGGAAGCAGGAACTAGCTCGGAGTGAATGAAGCTTAGTAGTACTCTGTGTTAACTGTGTAGAACAGAGGACAAGGCCCGCTTGATGGATCGAGGCCACTTCATTATAAACTAGACATTCAACACTGCATAAATTATCAACATCTCTACAAATCGACTACAGGTGCTTCCATAACTTTTTATGAATTCATAAAAAGTTAGTAAAATACTTTGATAATGAAGGAATTTTTATTGAAACGCTTTTGTGCGGATCTCGAAAATATTCCATTCACAAAACGCGTTGGTATTCACAAATTAGGATGGGGACTGAGCTTTGAAAATTTGTTCCAAACTAGTAAGCTCACGGGTCTGCTTACTAAAATCAACGTCACCAAATAAACAAAAAAACTTAATATAATTTACATATTAAATTAATGAGTAAACAGTTTAACAACACTGCCAGTGTAATGGGGACATTCAGTTCCGCGCGCGGAAAGTAGTGTTTTGTTCGTTGGTCTGTCTGTTTGTTTGTGTATTTTATTTTGATTCATAACAAATTTGACATAAATGTAAATAAAAAAATATAAAATAAATTAATGAGTATTCATTCACAAAACTACAATGCAATACTGTGCAATAAATATTGAAACGTAGTCAGCAAGTATAATTTTATCAATCGCTGAATCTCCAGAAGATGCGATAAAGGCGCTAGACGGCGAGGAGTGATACAAAACGATTCATTGTTTTCAACACTTCGCAATAACATTAGTTTCAGTCGGTCGCGACGCTACTCCCGTTTCGCCATTTTATCGGAATATTCGTATATAAATGATACATAATAATAAAATTGTGTAACACTTTCAGATGCGACAGTCGCCTTGTGAATTGATGGTATCGTAAACACGATGTTTCTAGCCAATTTGGTTTTGTAGTTTCAAAACGTAACTTTCATTGAATTTACAAAGACAGTCGAATATACTTATAGGTGTAGTGATCAAACTACAGATAGTTACCATTACTGATTTATTCATATTACTTCGTTGAGCTCATAGGAATGAATAGAAAAAATATTCTGCTCTAACATTAGAAGAAATACCTACCTACATTTATTGTAATTTAAAATCGTATATGTACATATACGAGATAACAGTAAAATAATCCGTCGATAGGTACTTACCTGTTAATGCATTGCTGCGATTAATTATCAATCCAGCAGAATCTGATCGTATCTATAAATTGTCCCATAGACTAATCTCCAATGATTTTTTTAAGTTTATGACTAAAAATTTGTTTACGTATATACGAAACTTCTTTAAGTGTTCTTTGAAAAGTGTTTGAGAGGAAAACGGCATTATTAAGTATATATTTCATATTCGTGTAACTGTTTATTTGATATAATTTGTCGAGTTCGCAGAACGATCTCTCAGATATGAAAGTCTGAAGCATCCGTTCGAAGGAGCGCGAGTATTGTTCAGCGCCAGTACATACAGCTTGAAAATTTCGTTAAAATTTTCCTTGAAAATCCATTCAATTCTAAAGCATATCAGAGTTCAAATGTCTCTTAATAGGTTTTTCCTCGATATCTCTTGAGCCAAACAGTATATATTTTTCAGCGCGTAATTTTAATAGCTCCAATTTAAACAAACCGAGTGTGAATGAATATTATTACAAAACAGAAATTTCCCAGATCGCGATGTTAGTGTCGACTCGGCGTATAATCACCGGCGGTAACCTCGTTTGCTTTAATTTGATTATGTAACGAACGGTGAGTGAACATTTTATGAATGGGATCTGGTAGAACTATGTTTTATTTTACAAATGATTTTATTAAATTAAACGCCGACATCCGACCGATATATTTCACCAGCGGAGTCTGTTAACGCTGAATTGGAGCAACTGATAGCGCTCCGCCATTTTGCAATACTACAAATAACGAAATTGGGTCACAACATGTGGTTTGTAGTTAAATCAAAATTATGTAATTTGATTATTATGTCTGGAGCAGATGTTTGGAAAAATCTTCGACAGTTGAGCAAGATATCGTCTATATACCGTACGTTTACGATTCACCTGTCATAAAACGAGCTGGAATTCAAATTAAAAAGATATTCAGTTGCAGGTAAATTTGGAGCGCAGGAAGTAGACGATTGATCAAATTTTATACAAAAAGCGGCCGTGAATTAACTTATATTTTTATAAGACATCATCCATCTTTGCATTCTGACAAGGCTTATTCATCACTCACGCTTAAAATACCTAAGATATTAAATTGGCTTAGACGGTCCATGATAGTTTCAATATTCTAGATATATCTTGGCGCTCTTCACACGGAAGAACTTCGTAACAGAACTAATTACTTCAATAGGCAGTGTCAAGATATTATATTGGCCATCGCTTTGTAAGATTTAAGACAAGACTTCATGTTTAGGTTGGTACTTCCTACTGGACTCTACAGCCTACAGCCATCAGTCAAATGACAGTCAAACTGATGGTTGGGATTGATTGGTCTCAGAAGCTTCCGACAACAAGAACATGTTATTTGTTCAGTTCCCTTCACTCAGGACAATGTATTTGAGGTAAGTTACATGAAATGAAGTTTTATTTCATACCTTAATTTTAATTTAAATATTTGATACAAGTAATTTGTTTAGTGAAGTATGTATCAGTTCTGTAACACATGTATCAGATTCAAAATCGATGAGTTATATCAAATAATTTGACTAATTGCCTAGTTAATTACTGACTCAAGATTACCAAGTCCTTGATAACCAATAATATAATTTGTAAAAGGTTAATCATTACCAATCACCCCTGGAATTTGTGATCCATTACTGTGGTATAGATAAGTTTGGAAAAGAGTAGAGCTAATAGAAGAACACGGAAGCCGGCGTGGTGCGGTCGGTTGTGTAACGTGCACCAGTTTCAACACGCCATGAGCTCGCCTCTCCGTCCCGCTGGCAACCACTTGTGTATCGTCTTACCGACTCATTTCACCATGTTTCCTGCATTCGTGACATAAAACATTCCCTGGCATTCGACACTACACCTTGGCTTATTTGAAAGCCCTGTCCAGGAACAATGCAACAATATCGTACCCGTTGCGCAATAGTCCACCCATAAATAACTTCCGTTCCACCATAATTCGCACATTTCACTCGTGCGTCGAAGGAAATGGTGTTTTCGAATGTCATAAACACCTCAAGGAATATTTAGTGGGCAGCGCTATATAGTCAGTGCAGGGAGTCATAAGTTCAGCGCATGATTTGTTACTTGCTGCCGTTTAACCGGTGTGAAGGTCTAACATGTTTATCACATATTTACATGAAAGATGTGCTAGCTTTATGCCCCTCCCTCGGCTGAGCAACGGAGCATGCCTCGCGAGGCTTGTTGCTAATTTGGGATGCGCTTACACGTTATGCGGCTGAATGGACTTATAAAACAGGCTATTTTTAAACGCTCCCTTTTACTGACTATATAAGTGAATATTATTTTTATCGCGACGCCGGGTAAGTATTATAAATCTGTGGGCCGGCGCCGCGACCCGGCGCGGGCGACGCGACGCAATCCCGCGCTGGAAAAGTTTCATAGTGAGCTCGCAAATTGTGGAGACTTTATTTATGAGTGTATTTTTCATGTTGTACAAATTATGTCGCGTGATATCCTTTCTGGCGCCGGGTGACACGTGAGTCGCAATCCAGTCACGGGTCCAATATAAAATTTAAAGTCCAAAGGTATATTAGTTGTTGATCAATAAATGAACCAATTTCGTATGTATTTTATGGATACGAAATGGTTTTCTCTGGCTACACACATCCGTAAACATGCATAAAAGTTGTTTGTGACAAAAATATTCGCTGTACTGATTTTAGTTTCCAATGATTCAATGAAGCTTTGAATGACCAATGCGCGGGGCATGTCCAGTGGTTAGTCAGCTGATGTTTAACGAGTTCTATGAAAAAGCCGAGACATGAGTTAAAGTGGTATAAAGCGTTTGTTCCCGGGAGTCCCGATGGGGGCGCTGCGCACGCGCATAGTTGGCCCGGCGCCAGTGCACTCACCGGATGCCGCCATTCGCCGCTAAAGAATCCCAAACTCGAACAACGAAACCAAATGCTGACTGAGCCCCAGATTGCAGCATAGTTGTAACAACGTACGCTACGCGTCATAGGTTCTATGCACAATACATGTTACTACGTGCTTACAAAACACCCTGCTCAGGCGAATGTATAGCTTTTTTATTGTTAAACATTTTTGCTGCTCCTCAATCCATACATAATGTTTACTTGTACACATATTGTATTTTTCTTTAACACGTGTTTTTTATTGTTATGTAATGTCAGTAAATATGTAAACAGGAATTTTATTACGAATATTAGATATTTTTTCAGAAATACTTGTTGTGTAATCGTATAAATCCCGTAAGATTTTCAGTTCCATAAATCGAAGATACGAAGAAGATAAGTCGCATAACGCACGACTTAATTTATGCCTGATTTTCTTAATAATAACGATAATGCGTGTAATATTTATTGTAATTGTCGGGAAAATATGTATGTATGTGTACCACATATATAACAAAAACATTACAATTACTTATTGTTATGCATAGTTTTAATCAATCAAGATAGGTTACAGCTGTTTGTCCAAATTCAGCAATTGTTAAGGAACATCAAAGGCGGCAAAAAATCTCTCAACAACAGAGTTGGCCACTCGTATACGAATTCACTAGGTTAAGCTGTAATTGTTATGGTACCTACTGCATTCAATTTAATATTAATTTCTAAACTATGCTTAAAATATGCGTAAAATAACTATGCATGACTTTAGTTACAAAGACAAGATCATGCGAAATGATCATGATCCTTCAAAATAACATACATTAGCAGTCAGCGGTATGATTTCTTCCCACGCGATGCAAATTGGCTAGATGCTCTTGTTGAAATCCTGTCTGCCCCCGACTGACTGTTGCACGTTGACGATACGAGTATAGTGTTAACAGCAGCCTCCGACATTGCAACATGCTTTATTATGAATACTAGCAGTGTCCTGTGGTGTTAGTTGAGTTATTAAAAAAACAAAACATTTTTAATTTGTGAATATCTTCATGCCAAATTTGTATCCGTATGATGATAGCCAACAGTCTTGTTTACAAGTTAATTCCACTCAGTGGAAGCAAACCCAAGCAAAACCCCAATCTACCACAGTTTCAAGTATACAGCCATTTGTATTATGTATTCTATGGTACAACTATCGCTTCAGGTGACCTGTTGGCCTATTCCAGCTTACACATTCGTTTTCTATTTATTATTGGTCAATCGTTTTCGTCAAAAATATAAACTTATTAAGCGAGTAAGCGAGTGTGGCTCAGCGGTTCCAGTGTCTGCTTTTCATCCAGACGCACCCTGGTTCGAATCTGCCCTACACCAATGACTTGTATTTTCAAGTTATGTGAAGATTTGCACTCGCTTAGCGGTGAAAGAAAACATCGTGAGGAAACCGACATGTTTGAGGACCACAATATCCGAGGACATGCGTCTTCCGTGGAAGGACCTGGGCGCCCACCACGATGTATCTGCCCAAGAAAACTCCCCTAACGAATTAATTCTGCGGGGGAGTCACGGCCCTCAGTCATGAGGAAATACGACTCAAAGAGAGAGAGATAAACTTATTATTACTACTAAGTAGGTATATATACCTATATTTATTTAATTTCACATACATTTAAGACACTTCTTCTACCATTATACTTGCGTCTTATCCCTGCCAGATTGGTTGCCTGGAAGAGATCGCTCTTAGCGATAAGATCGCCAGTTAAGATACTAGGCTTAGGTTTTTATATATTTTTGTAAATTTCTGTACTGTGCTGGTGTTTTTAATAAAATGTATATCTATCTATCTAACTACTAACATGAAACTCATATACATACACACAAACAAAGTTTTACCTTAACAACATTACTGGGATGAGTCAACCCATGCTCTAACAGCCCATATATCACTGGGATGTGCATCGGAACCTCGCGAGCCAAGGTGCCGCCGATTGATGCGCGAACAAGGCCATTGTCTCAAGTGCAGCTCAGATATCAGAGAAAGACCCAGAGTATGAGTAATCAGGGAATAACACTATTGATTACTTTCGGATTCCCGCGGCTTTGCTTGCATAATTTCGGAATATAATCCTAAGACCTCATACTACCTACATACCAAAAATCATGGTGATCCGTTCAGCCCTTTTTTGGTGATTCGCGTTTAAATAAACAGACAAACAGAAAAAGTCTAAATACTGCTGAAACATGTTTTGTTATCGATCAAAGCATATCCAAACATTTTTTTATGATATTGATAGAATACCTATTCTAATTAAACCCGATTGAATAGTAGTAGTAGTAGTGATTATAATGTATATGTAGGTAAAAAAGCAGCAGTAAACTGTTTTTAACGGACACAACTTGCATACATACGTAGACATTTACAATTCAAGAAGTTAACGGATACTCTTAACAGACCAAGGTGTTTTACATAAAGAGTTTCTTAGGTTTTCTCTGGATATTTTGTGGATTCTGTTATTTTCTGGGTCATTTTGCTCACCGTTGCAATTGTTTTTCTGACTTCCATGTAAGGTACACTGCGTTAAAAACTAAATGTAAATAATTTAATGTAAACTCAGTTTAACTTACTTTAATTTAGTTGTATTAACCGGCTAGCACTTACGTCAAAAATTACGTCGAAAAATTTTTGACGTAAGTGCTAGCCGGAATTAAATCATGCCTTACGGGAACTATAATACAGTAACTTACTTTAAACTGAGTTCAGCTTGAACACACGCTCGAACACGATGTACTGATTGCATTAGCTCCTCTGAATATTACAATTCATGATATAAATACTGCAACATCGAATAACTTGTAGACAAGTATTTTTGTTTTTTTTAAACATCCATATGTTTTCTGGTAAAAATGACTACAATGTCACAATGGTATAGATAGCAGGCAGTTACAATAAGGTTGTTCCCATGAAACAGTTTCAGCTTACCTTGATGCCTAATAAAACTGAGACTACCACTTAATCCGAATAGCCTCAGGAAGATGTCATTGACTCTCGGGAAGTTTTATTTTCCCCGAATGTTCCATAAGGTCAGCAATGTTGAGGTGAGGATACATCTGTCGGTGTCGTTTTACCGACAAATTAGCTGTGTCGGTCAACTGTGTCGGCCACTGTCGACTAGTGTCGGCCAAGACCGCCCGAGAGACCGACATTGTCATCTCAACGTCTCAGCTCAATATTGAACATGAAAGCTATGAAGAGCGCTGCTTGGGCCAACTGTCACACGAACAGTAGGTGTTCCAAGATAAACTATTGTAGATGGGTAATTTCCCTTCTGTTTATGTTGGCTTAACCCATTATTTTTGGCTCCTGTCAATCATTTTGGAATGTTTATCAAAATAATTTTGCATTCTTAAGTTTTTTAGAAATTGTTATTGGATTTTAGTTAGAGTATTTTTGTAACTAGTTTTTTGTTATAAAACCTAATATGCTGCATATTAAGATTTATGTTTGTCGCATCCTGGCTATCATATACGAGTACATATTTTTTTTTATTCGTCCACCTTCACCTTGTGTCGCTTATTACGGTTGCTTGGAAGAAATCGCTATCTATACTTCTATACTATAATATTATAAAGCTGAAGAGTTTGTTTGTTTGTTTGTTTGAACGCGCTAATCTCAGGAACAACTGTTGCGAATTGAAAAAATATTTTTGTGTTGAATAGACCATTTATCGAGGAAGGCTTTAGGCTATATAACATCACACTGCAACTAAAAGGAGCAAAGAAACAATAGAAAATGTGGAAAAAACGGGAAAAATTATTCATCTGAGGGCTTCCGTTGCGTGCGCTGCGAAAACAGTTCAAGATATCAAAAAAAAGTATATGAAAGAATTATTTCTCTTGAAATGATCTAACAAAATGTCCGCAACAGTATATGTCTATCTTTTTTAGGTCAACTCACTAGAACCGTTTTTATGGTAATACCTATTCCACGCGGACGAAGTCGCGCGCATCAGCTAGTTAGCGATAAGGCCGCCAGTTGTGGCACTATTTTTTGAGTATTTTGTGTTACTGTTTGTCTTTTTTTTTCAATGTGTGTTACAATAAAGAGTTTTATCTATCTATCTTATTCGAAGCAGCGTGGTTGTCGCTTCCGGCCAATTGACAGCTGATGAATAAAAAGCCTAAATATTAAGTGTAGAATTATTCAATCTATATCTCCAAAAGAAGGGTTTCGTTACAGTGCACCAGAGAGACAGTCTATACATAACTGCAGTATTATCAGGCGTCCTTCTGCGAGGCCGCGGCTGACCTGGATTCCTGCGGGAGCGCATGACTCATTGTTGTGGTACATTGCGCCTGCGCAACTCACGCACTCATTGTGACCACACGGCGGCCTTTCTTAGGACAAATTATTTTTTTAATTATTAAGGCAAATTTCAGACAGCATCAATCAATAAATAAACTAGGTTTATATTGTTAGAGGTATTTTTTTATTGTTATGAGATTTTATTGTATTCTACTCAATGTTATATCAATAGTAACCAATTAAGTGAATTTACAGTACAATTAACAATCCAATGCGAAGATTGCATGTAGAAGTAAATTTAAAAACATAATTAATCAGATCATATTATTAGTTTCATGTATTTCTTCCAATTAATTGTACAAAAAGCTTTGCAAGACGTAAATGTGTATCTTATTGCCTATCAATTTAAAAAAAATACTAATATTACGTGAATAAATAATAATTCAATTTCATCAATAGCAATATGATATTATATGAACTTAATTGATACCTACATCAATTACCAATTATTCTTCTTATCGAATGAGAGTGGCCAACTCTGATGTCAAGAGTTTATCAAGCCGCCCTAAAGTCCCTTAACATGGCTTTATTACTGCCGAACTAGACAAATTTCCAACAATTTATCCGCACTATTCACAACTAACTGGTCACCGAGTGACAGATAGTTCACAGAAAGCGTGTGTATTGTGTTACTTTACGATTACGCTCCAATGTTTACGACTAGGGTACGTACGTCGTTAAACGCTACATAAAAACTGAAAGTTAATTCTTATTTTTAGTTGTTTGCTAGTCGGATCATCTCTCCCTATTTAGAACTTGTTTCATGCGGCGAAAATCAAGAAGATAGATTTGTTACGGGTAACACTAGGAGATCGGGTAATACATTTTTTTTAAAACACGGAATAGACTTATTTACTTGATGCCTTAATACTGTAAAACCAAGGTTTACCTGTATTAGTTTTTCCCTAGATTTGAACAAATGATATGAAATCGTCATAAAAATAGATAAGTACCTACTTTGGTCGATAAAATATACTTAAGAAAATATGATAATAACGGAGAAAAGCTACATGCTCTTTTTATTTGATGTCTTTAATCCAGAATGTTGTACAACTGAACTGAACCAGCATAGTTCTGCATGATTTTCTGTATTAGGTAGATATATAGGTAAATAAATACTTTACTAAAATACCAACATAAGAAGATACACTAAAAACACACACTACAATTAAAATTAGTTTATAACCGACTTCGAAAAAAAGGAGGTTATCAAGTCTTCTGAAAGTTTTTTTCTTGCCAGTATTTTAATGTGTTATAAAGAAAGACTACTATTAGATTATATGATACAAAACAACTTCTAAAAGATAAAACAACTTTTCTATATAAATATAAAATATATTATGCTTGTAAGTAAAAGCAGCCGCCAAACCTAAATATATGCTTACTATTTTTATACTCCGAAATTTTCCGCGCTTTCCCGTTTTACGAGCGCAATTTAAGATAGCGAGCTTTTACAGTTACTGCTCTACGAGGGATCTCGACTAGCATTGAACTTCATTTTATGCTACAAAATAATATGTCATACAAACATACAATATGTCAAACAAAATACAAGACAGAAGTCATCGGCCCCTGACACCGGGCACTCATAAATATACAGCGTGTCTGAAAAATAGGAATATATACTAATATATTGCTCGGGTTATTAGCATTCATGAATTCGTGATAAATTTGTGTTTTTAAAATTTTAACAAAATTATAGAGATTTTAATTAATGTTAATATTTAAATGAATGATTTACTAGTAATAATAAATAGCTAAGCGTGATAAATTAAAGTAAACAATTGAAGCTAGTAGATAATCACATAGATTTAAAACATACATAACCATCACAGGTTCGCTAGACACCACATTAATAAAATTATAAAAAAAAACAAATCGTGCTTTAATTTTTACGTTATATTTGGATTTAATATAATGCATTTTTTTACAAACCCAAAATGTGACTATGTAGATACACCCTGTACGATTCCCATCAGCGTAGAAGTTTCATAAGCTGCCATCGTTTCTGAAACTTATTTCAAAGAAAGTGGCTTCGCGCGCTCACGTGGTTGCCATATTGATAATTAAACACGCAGAGTTCATCAGCATACCTGTGACCCGGTGAATGATCCTCTCTTCACTAGTGGATGCCAGTGGGTTCGCTCGCGGTTTTTTGAGATAAATAATAGCTATTATTATCTATTATCACTCTAGGGATTCTAAGCTACCATCTTACCAATATTTACGATTATACGTTGGTCTGTTTTCGCGTGAAAGGAGAACAAACAAAATAACAAATCAAAACACACTCTCGTTTTTGTGTATGGTGATGATTAACTCGATCTGTAAGTACATATATTTGCATTAATCCCGAACAACGCGTTGAAGCCCAACAAGCAAAGCTCCACGCATGCACCGACATTTAATGGAGAATTATATTAATTAAAAGCATTTAATTAAAAACAGATATTAAAAGTGTCAACAGAAATGTCACACGAAATTTATAAAAAAATATTATAACTTAACTTTGCAAACATTACAATTATCTTACAAATTCACATTGAAAACTCTGACACGACACAAGTACATTACATACATTGAAGCATTTCATCAACGAATGTCGAATACGCCAACAACGTACAAAGTTATTCAGTTGTATGTCGTTCCATTCACCAAAAGCAGCTGGTAACAACCATTCACAATAGACTTCCGTTGACACTGAGTAAATTGTATTAGCAATCGTGATATTATAGGACAATGCTTTCACGTGCTTCCCAACTTATGTGACCTGGCTTTGACCCCGAAGTAGGTATCCACGGAAGATCATGAGTTAAAGAAACTGCGATCCATCAAGTTACTACTCTTCCTATCGTGTCTTCGGAGGGCTTTCACCTCTCTCGGAACTAAGCGAATGTGTACATTAATAGTTATTTGTTATACAAGAGTGCAAAGTTGCTTTTTAACCGCGTGTTCAATTTTGATGACCGAGCAAGCAAAGGATTCTAAAATTGAATCACGAGCGCAGCGAGTGATTTAAAATTATAATCCTGAGCGTTAGCGAGGGAATCAAAAGAGCACGAGGTGAAAAATCTTTGCACTCAAGTGCAACACGTAACTTTTCATTCCACCTCAGCGAGGAAATGACTAAATGCCCGCATACAAAGCAAATTGAAAAAAAGAACACCAAGAAGGTTTCGAGTCTGAGTTTTTAACAAATTTAAAAAAAGTTGTATGATATATTCGGCACCGTAGAGGTGGCAGTAAATAGGTTTAATGATTTTTATAATTCAAAAACTTAGTGCACACGATGTTCTAAATTCAATTTACTTTATCCTCTAGAGAATAAAAACGGCTTTTGCACTCAGATATTGAAGAGTAAAAATACTCTTTCCGAGATGGTGGGATGAAAACAAAATTAACATGCAATTACAAAAGATCAAGTTTAGATCTGTGGGCGTTTTATTTTGTGGGGGTTTCTGCATTGTATGAGCAAACAGATAAACACTTTTCGGTGAGAAAGATTACATGTCAATAAAAAATATCTCATTGAAAATTTTGCACAATTATATTTAAATTTAGTTATTGTTAGAAGTTTAGAATGTTTAGCTATTTTTCTTTCTGTGTTTGTTTAATTTATTGCTTGATTGTAAAATATATTAGATACATTTATATCTTTTATTATTGAGTAATATCCATTATTTTACTAGTAAATGTTTTATCATATAATTTAACAAAAACATTGATTTTACTTCTTTGTATTCAAAATGAACTTTTTATTCGTATCTTCTTAACTCTACGAAAATATTGAAAGCCCGATTAGCTTATCAATTTTAGAGGCAATTTTTATTTTTTATAGCGACATATTATAAAAAGTACCAAACTTTTCTCAGATAAAAAAATATCTATCTACTTTAGGATTTCTAGGCGGTAGATAAATCTGTTGAATTATGTTCAAGTAATTATTATCCACAGATAAAAATAAATAACTGTGGAAAAACTACAAAGTCGAAAATAAGGTTTCGTCTTTATAAAGAATATTAAAAAATAACCTATCTTTATGTTCTCATATCGAACCAAAGTAAGGAATCCTTCGAGAACATTCCTGTAAACTAATTAGACAATGAGTTAATTGTATTATTATGCGAACATTATTTAAGTGGTCCACACGTGAGGTAGATCCGAGGTCACGTAGTCTAATCGACCTCGCAGAGATTCGAGCCAAATAGACCTCCTTGCTGAATTTAATGTACATCTACGGATTTAACCCTTAAATGAATGATTTTTCTTTTAAGTGCAATAAATTGATACAGGTAAATAAACATAAATTAAGGAAAAAATAAAGATATACATTTTTTTTCTTTATTTATGTTAATTAAGAATATATATTTTCTTTCTTTATTTTTGATGTACACATACATCATCATGCATTTAAAGGGAAAGCGATTTTGAGTACGTAAATGAATGGGATTAACTATTCAGAGCTATGTTAGTAGTAGGTTGTAGTCGAATGTAAGCCTATTCCGTCTTAAAAAAAACAAATAGTACAGCCCAAAATAGTTAATAATTTATTTTTTAAGATATATTATTATTATCCAATGAACGAAAAAAAAATGGTGTACAAAGTCTGTATAGACATCAATATATCTATATTTTTTTAGAATATCCGTAATACAGAAAAATATGAACATAAATGTGTTACTTTATAATAAACTTGGCCAAAAATTGACACTTTTATTCCTTTCAAACATGGCAACACCGATCCAAAAAGTAATTACCGTGGTCCGGGGTCATTAACTACTCTTGTGTCACTCTGATAATAAGCACCCTCTTCTTTGAACGGAGTTTCAGTCCAACTCAATACATAATAGAGGTAGGCATATAAACTCCTTTAGCACGAGGACCCATCTGTTCTGTCTCTTAGGTCACGTGTAGTCTGTTTCTGAAGGCGAAATGTTTGCGTGAATGTAAAGACCAATTGAGATGATAATTAAGCGGCTAGGTAGGGGGTTATTGTCTTAGCTGAATGTTGTTAAAATAGAAGTAAGTAGGTATAGAAATATTTAAAAAAATGTTGTTTACTATTATGTTAGGTTAGATAAAACAGTTTTTTAGACATTTTTTGTCCGTACATTTTTGAATGGTATGAAATTGTCACACAATATACAAGTTTATGGGTATACTTGTAGGTTTAAGGTAGCCTAGGCACCTTTGTGATTCTTAGTACTAAAACAATTTCTATAATTTTACATTAAGTCTACACTTAACAATAGAAACAGACCCAGTAAACAATAAAGGTCAAAAGATCAAGTGTAGGGCATAAAAGCTGGAACAATTACCGACGAAACAGAACAAAGTGGTTGGCTATTGATCCGAACTCAGTACGTGGGTACAAGCCGTGACCTTTGCGCGTTGTATTTACGGGTATTTAATCCTAGACAGACTCAATGCTGGTCTAGTATGGGCGGACAAAGAGACTATAAATAAATAAAATAAATAAATATTCCAGGACATTTCACAGACAGCAATCTATCCCTATATGACAATCTCATATCATCCTATATGAAGTCTCATTGGACCATGGTCATTAGATAGGCAACAATATTCGTATATTAATTAATTTGTGCATTAGAAAAATGTGCGTATTACATGCACGAACTTAGAAAATTAGAAGGTACTTATTTACCTACTCTGATTTAAAGCCCCCTGGAAAGAAGAGTGTACCTACTCTAGAGTACACCGAACTGAAGCAATGATTAAAAAAAATCAATTGTATATATTTGTCGGCGTGGAAGCAAAATGTTCACTCAGATTTGAAAACACAGGAGACGGAGGGTTCAAGGTTTTTTTTTTTAAATTCATAATATTTTTCGAATACGTACTAAATTTGGCTACTACTGTATCTGAGATGCAATAAATAAATGTATAACTTTGATTGGTCTTTAACTGCTGCACGCTGCAGCAATGCTTAACATCAGGCAGGCTGTAGTCAAACGTAAACCTATTCCACGTAAAAAAGGAGGCAGATAAAGGTGAAACCCAGTTGGTTAATGCACGTATATTGTCAAAAAGAATATTTAATAATAATAATAATAATAATAATAATAATATATCTTTATTTCAGACACAATGATCCATAGCACACAAAAGTAAAATAAAATACAATATAAGAAATCAGGTAGCAATAGCTACCCATCGTTTATATGTTGCAGACAGCAGCTGCCGGTCCGCTAAGCTTCTAATGATCTGGTTTTTACACGTGTCAACTCTGGACATGAATGATGCAATACGTTTTCGCTGAATAGCATTGAATGAGTCTACTCGCGATTCTGCGTACATTTCGGATGCACTACAATACCACTTCAGGCCCATCAGGTGCCTGAAGATGTTATTGTATGCTACTCTAATTGCGTTGTGCGACCTCATGGTGTAATTGGTCCAAAGTTGGCACGTGTAAAATGATTGACAATATGATTTAAACAGAGTTATTTTAACGTCCTTAGCAGCTCTGTAGAACTTCCGTGCAATCATGTTACCAACCACACAAAGAGACCTGCGCTGACGCTCAATGTCTTCATTGTCAGAAAGATTGGACGTGATGATATGGCCAAGATACTTGAAACTGCTTACGGTCTTCACAATCTGTCCACCGATGCGGACCTCAGGCACGTTGAGCGGCCCCTTTCCCGACCTAAAAATCATCATTTCCGTTTTCTTTGCGTTATATTTTAGGTTATGATTAAGCGCGTATTTTTCGCAAATTCCAATCAGCTTACGCAGGCCCTTAATTGAGGGGCTGAGCAGCACCATATCGTCTGCATAACTTAGGTTGTTGACATATCGGCCATCCAACCTGAGCCCCACAGCGGTGCTGCTCAGCTCCTCAATCAAATCGTTCATATAAAAATTAAATAGGTCGGGAGAGGTAAGCCCCCCCTGCCTGACCCCACAGGTAAGTTTGTAGTCGTCAGAAAAATCAGTATCCCATCTGACGTTGTTGATCTGATGGTCATACCAATATGCCATCAGACCAACAACCTCAGATGGGACATCGGTGTCCTGCATTTTTGTCCACAACAAATTTGTATTTAGACTGTCAAAGGCCCGGCTTAAATCTAGGTAACAAGCATAGACCGTCGTGTCATTCTTAACATAATATTTCACTACTTCTTTCAAAGAAAAAATAGCCATGTCAGTGGATACCTCCGGCCTGAAGCCATATTGTCCATCGTCCAAGCGTAACGTGCGTAACTGCGAGTGAATTACTTTTTCAAGTATCTTGGCCACAATTGTGGCAAGGGAGATCGGCCTATAGTTTGCCACACTCGAGATGTCACCAGTCTTGCTTTTAGTTATTGGAGCAACAACGGTTCGGATGAGAGCATCAGGTAAGTAACAGTGCCTCACGCAGAGATTAAACAGCTGCTCCAGCACATGACAGACATGTTGCCCCGCGTACAATATATGTTCTATACTAAGGCCGTCGTGACCAGGAGACTTACCACGCTTCATGTTTCTTAAAATATCTTCAATCTGTTTAGATGTTACTGTAACGTGGTGAGGCTCCGAGTCACGGTGAGGCCTACCAGTATCTGTCTGTCCGTTATCTACAATAAAATGGTTGCGAAACAAGTTAGCTATGTTCTTTTTGTTTTGTTCGCCCCCTACACTAACAGGTAAACTAGGTTTAAAATCTAATTTCTTCGTCTCTCGCCAAAATTCAATAAAATTTCCGTCTCCACGGGAACGGGCCAACATGTCTAGTCTTATTTTTTCTTGATTTTTTAAAACGTATTTCAGTGCAGCTTTATACTCCCTGCGTGAGGCAGTCATATTCTCGTAGTGACACCCCGAGCGCGGCTTACCATACAGAACCCACATAGAAAACATCAGCCTAGCCCGAGCGTGCGCATCCCTAACATGAAAGTTCCACCCAACTACATTTTTACGCTTTCTATTACATAATACTTGGCAAGTATCGGCAGCTGCTGACTGCAATGCATTTATAATGTCTGAATAAAAATTATCTATACATTCAAGGTGTTGAGTACATTTACATAAATTAAAATCATCAAAACATGTCATATTATTAAATAAATTATCATATTTCGTAAAAATATCGTTAAGTCTAATATCACAGAGTTTACTATAATCTAATATTTGTCCCCGTTCCCTACTACCCCATAAATGTTTACGTCTATTTTGCTGAAATCCGTCACTACTATCACACATAATCTTTGGTATAATATCGTCTAAGTTACAGCTAACAATGAGCGGGAAGTGATCGGACGTAGTTGTCACATACTCGACATGTACGCTCGTCACTAGCCCGGCCGCCGCCTCAGTGACGAGGCAGTGGTCGAGCCAGCGACAGGCGCCGTTCGCACGACTCACATAAGTAAACGTATCCGTACTAGCCTTATTAATATCTATGCACTGTAATGACTGCTCGCCACAAAAACTCACAAGCTCGCTACCAAACAAAGTATTAGGATGCGCATTGAAGTCACCGAGAATGACGGCGCACTCTGTATCTGCGTTCTCGATCACGGTGGTGATTAACGAGAGGCACTGTGTAAATTCTACTAAATTATCCGGATCATTGACTGGCATATACACACAAAACACAAGAACGCTACGATTATTCTGAGTCAACTTAACAGCTATGAGACGATCACTGTCGATAGGTATAACTTCCGCGTTGGTAAATAGACAAGTTCGCCACATTAGTGCTGTACCTCCGTAAGGACGACCTCGCAGTAGTTGCGTCGCATCCATCGCAGATTTAGAGCTGCAGCTAAAATTCTTATCTATTGTGCTGATAAGCCCAAGGTCATGCGGCATCAGCCAATGTTCCTGCAAGCAGACCACCGCAGCGCTCTTGCATAGATTCCTTATATCGTCCACACAGTCCTTTATGCCGAAGCAATTAAAGGACACGAAAGAAAAAGTATTTTGTGGGTGTACATCCATTACGGATTTCTTAATGCGGCGGTATCACTCACAGACGAGCGCTGTTGTCGGTAACGTCGAAACACCAAACCTTCAGGCCAGAAATCTTTTTGTAAAAATGTATTTACCTTTGATGCCAAAATTTGAATTTTAAATGAGTTAAAGTTGGTATCTCGGTTCTGTTGTAATTTTTCAACAACCACACATTGTTGATTCATCTCATTAATATGCTCTTTAATATCGTTTTCCGAAGTACTTTTACTAGTGCGCGATAAGTATATGAATGCGTAAGATTCCGCGGCTTGTAGTTTGGTAACATTTTGTAATGTACCACGCGCGTTCTTGTATCTATAAGGCAGTGGTCTTTTTCGCGTTACTGTAATAAAGCCATCGTCATTATCGTGCGACTCAAGACGCGGTGCGCTCGCTATATCTCTGTATGACGGCGTGTAGGTATCATCGGTCCGGTGGCGCTGCAGTGCGGGGCTGGAAGCCAGGCGCGCAGGCGCAGGTGCAGGACCGCGGCCAGTCCGCTCCGAGCTAGCGCTGGGAGCAGGCGGCCGCTGGCGCGCATTGGCTCGCGCGACATCCGGTTTCGCCTCGCTAAGTCGCTTGCTCACGTTCGAGATGTTTCTTCCATCTGTGCTCACTTCTGCTGCTATTTTCTGTGACTCAGTTGTACCTAATGTTAAGCTGCGTGAAAGTATTTGTGCGTCATTTCTCGTATCCTTATCGTCAAGATAAGGCCTGAGAGATGGGTCTTGCGTTTGACATTTTTCAGTAGCACGAGCCTTTAAAATAGCTACGTCATTCTTCAGCACAGACATTTCTTTGAGGAATGTAGTAACGTCAATATAGTCGAACGTGACCGGCGGGAGCTTATTCAAGTTTTTTGCGGCGAAAATGGGTAAATTGTTAGGCTCACATTCTTTAATAAGTTTGATGACGTCCTGAATACTCTTTTGTTCAGTGCCTTCCTTCCGTCTCATGAACTTTTTCGACGGCGCTAAAAGCTCGTAAGTAATTGCTCGAGCAGTTTCGATCTCGTCATATTTGTACGTACTCATGCAGATTTGAATGATTCCCGTCTCGGGAAGCGTGTCGACCTTAATTCATCTCTTTCACCCACTATCATCATAAATATTCACATGGTACTCTATTTCGGTGTGCATACATTAAATTAAATTAAATATTACTAATAGCATCTAAACTTGATACGTGAAATACTTAAAGATGATTGATTTCAAGTGCTTTATTAAAGCAATACTTGAGTGTAAAAGCTTATACGTTTAATTTCTCTTTTCACAGTTTCATAGCTACGTAGCAAAGGTTCACAAAAGCCAGGTACCCCATTGTCAAAAATTTTAATTATTTTACGACCGTTACTTTAATCCTATTCGTCGCAAAAGTAACTTTTGTTAAGGGCTGTTTTCGCTACTTGCCATTGGTTTCCACAAAGAGGTCTTTATGCTCCTTATTTGCTCTGATTATTTACTCTGGCCTACCTTTGTTTGTGTAGTTCGGTGAACGACTCGCTGGCCACGTGCAAAATTATGTTTTTCCACAAAGCAGTGGAAATGTTGTTTGCGGGAGAAATGTTCGGTCATTTTGGTTGATCAATCAGCTTCGGCTCAAGTTCTAGAAGTGGAGCAAATGCCACTTATGTATAAGTATAATGTATATATACTGGTTGTTACATAGAAGGTTACAGTTACCTCTTATATACAGTTTGGAATGAGAGCAAACCCGGGAATGTAGTTTTGAAACTGTTTTAGATGCTTCTGTCCTGTCCCTGTAGCAATCGTACTGCATATTGTATGCCCCTGTTGTATAATGGATTTTGGAATTATTGTTATTGCATATTATTTTTCTAAGCAAGAAAATAATTAACTTGTGCACCAAACGCAAGTAACAGGAATAAAATACTTCGTTACTTTCTTCGTTCCTACTTATTTGAAACTATACTACAGATGTTGAAAATCATATGTAAGTATCATAACAATATTATAAATTTAAAAAAATAAATAAATAAATAAATAAATAAATAAATAAATAAATAAATAAATAAATAAATAAATAAATAAATAAATAAATAAATAAATAAATAAATAAATAAATAAATAAATAAATCATAACACAATAAAAACTTCATAGATATTTTGTAGGTAGATAATCTTTTCTTAGTAAATAGTTTCAGACAGAATTTCAACTGGAAACCCTCGTCTACTCACTGCAAGCACGTTATTTGCCATTCAATTTAAATTCTTAAAAACCCGTATTTAGAGTATATTTTCGTTTGTGTGTTGTGAAAATATTCAGCCCAGGTGGGGTGTTTGACCGCGCACTTGACATACCTCACTGATGCGTAGTGAAATTGGCGCCCAACAAATAAGGATGCGAAGATTTAACTTGTCAACAAGAAATTTGGCGACCGAGCTTCACAGCTGAGCCGCGGCAACTGCAGCTGAGACCGACGAGTACCAGACTATCAAATATCCTTTAATAGCCGTCCCATTAAATTAAAACTCAGGCACTTTAACGCTTTATGTATGTTTTCCTAACGTAAAACACTTTATCGCGAGTGTAATTCGAAAAAATCAACATAAATTGGTTTTGAGCGCTTAATTTAATTAGAGAACAAAGCGCTAAATCAAGCGAATTGTGCCTACCGGAATGCGTCCACAATCTTTTTGCTGTGGAATTAATTCAATTGTTTTCTCAATAAATTATGTCTTAAGGCAGACAAGTACAATCTTTCTATGAAATGATGCTCATTATGAGACTGATCAAATCGTCATTAACATTACAAATACCTGAAAAACGATTTTTCAATGCTTCTAGTGACTCTGCGATACAATGCCGGGTGAATCAGTGGCCGACGAATCTGTGTTATTTTTACTACGACAATGCTGACTTCAGAACCAATAAAATCGGATCTCTTATTCCGAGCGCATGCATTTTTCTTGTCACTTTGCCTTGTATCACGAAGTAGTAGGCAGTTACGTAACGAGTAAAATCCTTTCTTTATGCGTCTGAATTCCCGAGATTTGCTTCAAACGTTGGGGAATACCAACGCAGTTAGTAAAATCAATAAATCTCTAATACTTATTTTAGTCTGCTATTCTATTTATCCGAATATTACCTTATAGGTATCTTAATTATATAAAACTCAAAGGTGACGGACTGACTGATATATTGATCTATTAACGCATAGCCTAAACTACTGGACGGATTGGGCTGAAATTTGGAATGAAGGTAGATGTTATGACGTAGGTATCCGCTAAGAAAAGATTTTTGGAAATGCCACTTTTAAAGGGGTGAAATAGGGGATGCAAGCTTTACTTCTTAATGCGAGCGAAGCCGCGAGCACCCACTAGTTATATATAATGATGTTAGGGAGACTTTGCATAAGCTCCATAGCTAGATTCAAATGCTCTTTAAGCTAGCTATAATGTACCATTTTGCTTTAACTAACTTCTATATAGGCTTGTGCAACGAGTATTACATGTAAATATGATATTTATTTTGGACTCAGCCCAAATATTGGCACGTGTAAAATTCGTAAAGCTCAATTATTGTAAATATTTGTACAGTGTAGTATTTCGTGTGTCGTTCATCCCAAATGAAAAAAAAACGAATTGACTACTTCGGTTTTTACAGAAAGAAAAAGCCTGGAATAGCCATTGAGCTAGATAATATATAATCCTAGCTTAATGAGGATAGCGCAGACTAGTGTGCCAAAAAACTCTTAAAAAATAACAAGGAGTTAAGTCTAATCAGTAATGATGGATAGGTTTGAATGAAGCAATGGACACGAAACTATATCACCCAATGTACATACATATTATGTATTATCATAAAATAGTATGACGTAAATAAAAAAGTCTGATCGACGTTTGATAGGCTAATCCTATGACGATTCTACTGTGACGTAATATCAAGAATCGAAATACTAGTTTATTGCTATCTATCCATAAAAATAGACGACACTATTATCGCTAACCTTTTTTATTTGAACCTAAGCTTGTTAAATATGACATGCCTGTGATTTATTCCACGCAATGTGTCAAAGGTTAACCTGAAACCAAACTTGACCCATTTCTATTGGTTCCTTTTTTATCATCGAGAATAGATATTGTTTTCTAAAAATAGAAGGTAAAAAAGAAAGTAAGTAATAGAAGTCAGTAACCAGTTTAAGAACTAAGTGTTTTTTATAAGAAAAATATCTACTAATAATTTTATATTTGTAGTTATAGGAAAAAGCGAGGATGGGTGAGCTATATTGCACGAATAGACTTACCGATCGTCACGACGAATAAATTAATGAGAGTCCCCTTACGATCGGATAGTGGAAAGCACGTTAGTCACAAGTTCGTATTTAAAAAAAATAGCCGCACTAGAAAAATTCTATGTTCAGAAATAGTCAATTTATGACTACAAAAGAAGAAAAACAAAGAGTTAATCATGCATCACGCCGCATGCAATTTTAAGCCCTGGCCCAGTCAACCGTTGATAAATGGCATCTAAGCAGTTTGTCAGTATTTTTCATCGCCGCATATAAATAATATTGAAACGGAGTTGAAAACTGAAGGATGCAATATGATTCCAGCTTCCTTGTCCCGGTTTTAGGACAAAGACTTTGTACCGACGAACCAAAGATGTTTACTTTAATTATTCTCAAACAAGATCAAATAGGTAGTAAATTTCGTTAAGGATGCGCCAAGGAAACATTAGGCTAAACGAGCGCATTAATTATACTTTACCGCCAACAAACAAAGATTCCGCTGCAAATGGTCATTTACAGTTTATTGGTATAATCAAGCAAACGCGACGTACAACATATTAATGAGAAATAAAGGAGCCATAAACGACAACACTTTTTATTGTGACGAGGATGTTAAAATTTTGATTGCCCGCGGTCTGTACCTAAGGTACTGAGTTTAGAGAGGTCGTCGCTCTAAAAGTCTACGAATACTCCCATCACGAACACCCATTCACAAATTATTCTCATAAATCAAAAGATATATTTTTCTGTATGTTTTATAAGTTATGAATAAATGTTTTTCTGTATAATATCAATACAAATTCCATTGAACTTCGTAGCTTAGTCAACCTTCGATGAAATGTCAATGATATGTGAGTAAAATAAGCTGTTCTAAACATATTTATATTGATTCAAATCAAGGCTTTCATGTCGAGTATCTTCGTACAGTGACCTCCAGAATTAGGCTTCCGCAAAGAATTTCACGTTCCGTCGTTAGAATAAAGAACACTGGAGGATGTTGGCCTTTTCAACGCTTAGAAAATACGTTTTTTATAAAAGGTGAATATATTTTTTTGGGTTATTTTTTTTTTAAATATATCATATTATTACATAAGAAAAATTTTAATATCACCCGGTGCTTCGGTGTCAAACAACCGCATTGCTTTTTATTGTCGCGTCGTGCAATCAAATACATATAGACAAACACAATGACTTAGACCCGAGACTTATTAAAAACCTAAATAAGTGAACATAAACATTATCATCTAAAATTTGATATCAAAATGTACTTATAAAAAATCTCGAAGCATCTATGAAGAGCGAGGTCATGTTGGTTATTCATGAGTGCAGTTTGAATGGAGTGCAACATCATGCTCGAGCTGGTTCAATGTGACAACGTGACAGGAATGCTAATGTCAGCTCTCATTCATAAACACCGCGCTGATTGCGGATTGTGAACAATGCATCTACTCACCATGAATAGGTAGGCTAGAGTCAGAAAAGCACTGCTGAATGGTTGCTAACTGACATTGCTCTTTGCTGTAGTAATTTTTTTTACAGATTTTTTGTTTCCTATTAGTGTTTTTGTATATTAGTGGATGGTGTGTAATTTTTTTGTATAAGTATGCATGTTAGTAATTAAATACTCCCAGAGCATCTTATAGGGTACTATTTGTTACATTCCATGTTGCAGCACAGGCTGTTGCCTATCGCGAACCTATACGTAAAACGAACAAAAAGTAACTACTAGTACTATGGCCAAGTGTAAACCCATTCAAGTTAAAAAAAGCATTCTAGTTCCTTGAATACGAAAATAATATAGGTAAACTGTTTGGTTACGGTGTAGCAAGTTTAAAAGATTATTTTGTAAAAATGAATTAAAAAAATATTTATACACAAAACATATTGTGATGTAACAATTTACATATTTGCGAAATCAAAATCAATCAAAATCAAAATCAAAAATATATTTATTTACCATGGAAACATTAAATACATTGGTGCACTTATAAGTAATATATGAAAGAATTATTCAGGTTATAGATTAGTTTTAGTTGCATTTAAGTAGCTGTGATTTACGAAATAATTATACAATAGCATGCAGCGTTGATTACTTTAACCATAGCATTGTGACTATAAAGTTATGTTGAATTTACATATCACGCGCAGAGTGCAATAATAGTGGACCCCAAACTAGGCTTAAGCCTGTATCTTGGGCATCCTTACATTTGTTTTTCTAATAACAGATTAGCAGATTAGCGCGCTTTCATGTACTACATGTTTTTTAACAATACATAGTGTTAGTAGTATTTACGATTTAGTTTTATGGGAGGTAGTGTAGAAATAATTGCAGTAGGTAGATATATTACATACATTCACTAGTGCATTATGCAGAGTTTCAATAAGTATTAGGTACACAATTTACAGCTAACAGGTGGTCTTTGAGGTAATAATTTTACAGGTGAAAGAGCGGGATGCTTGTATGAAGGTAGGATATGGTTTTGGCTGTTTGGATTGTATGTTTTTGAGAAGTGAATGATTGTATGAATGGTATAGTGCATGTGTTGATTGTATGTGTGTAGTGTATGTGAGTGATTATGTTGATGGTAGATGATTGAATACTGACAGACACTAATCTGCAGTGACAATACACCGCCATAAGTATCTCAGATAAGTATGCTTATGTGAAGTGGATATGACTGTTTTAGTGTAGTTTTTGTAATTATGGACAACAGGTCTTGTCTAGATTTCAAAAGAGGTCTTCTATTTGTGTATTACGTCCGGACTCTTTGCTATTTACTTTAACCATCTTTTCAACTTCTACATATGAGATGGTTTGAAGCCAGCGTTTAATTTTTGCCTGGGATTTTCTGTGAAAGTTCACCTTAAAAGGGCATGTGTTTATAACTGAATTATAAACAAAAAGATGAATATAAGGTGGTAGTCTAGATGCAAAAACCGGCCTAACTTCTGGCAGTTGCACAGGTTCCAAATACTAGCAACATTTATTATAGTCTCTTAATAAGGCGAGCGTCACCTGCCCACTATGTTTCATCCATCATAACGGTTTGTATACATGCTCCATCTCAGATCTGTGTCAATCATCACGACAATCGAGTGAAGCTACAGTCATTAATAAACAAGGTTTATTAGACTAGTTCTAGCCTCGTTTCTTGGGTAATAAATAAGAGGAGAATATCCCGGATACTTGGACGTTAACAGCTCGAGGGACACGACACGCAACCACCGACGGAACCGTGTCAAAGTTACATATTTATTACGTGGAGGGACGGACAACCTCTAACCAGAGAACAGCTTCTATAGACTGCTCTTAGAAAGAGGTCAGTAGTGTATTTTTTTATAAACTGTAGTAGGTACATAAAACCAAATGGCTTATTTTAATGTTTAATATTCCGTACGTTACCTTCGTGTTTTTTGTATTTAGCGCTGATTAGTATTTCCTTCATCCGTCACAACGACACAAGCGTTTGCTTAGTGTGAGGCTAGTTGACGCTGTGTGCAATATCCCGGACAATTTAATTATATTATTAATTTATTATATGGAAAATCTCTTCCTAATTACAGGTGAAGTATACCGCTGATTATGGTCAGATCAATTGATAAATATTTATATGAAAATATTTTAAAATATGTGTTAAGTTTAAATGCAATTGTGTATACTCATTCAACAAATGTAATTTACTGTGTTCTTTACCCCTTTACTAGGGACTTGTCCTGACCGTTGCTCCAGATCCTGAACCAGGGTAATGTTGACGAGGATTGGCAGCGATTGAAGGCTCACGGATTGAAGGCGGTCCACGGTAATAAAAATAAACATCAGCCTGATAAGGTTAGAACTACCGCACATGTTGCTACTATTTGAAATGTCATTCATTTCTTTCGACAGCTTAGGCTGAGCGTAGGGTTGTGGGATATGGATATGTATTGTAGAATATTGTCGAAACGTAATAAAGGTCGTCAATTATAAGTTAACTATACTCAAACTATAAAAAAAACATGATAGTAAAGTACTTTTCTGTGCTGTAACTTTCACACTAACAACATCAGTAGATGTTGTAAAAAACCTTATAAAACAAATCTAGGCATAAACGTCGATAGGTCATTTAGAGAGGAATTACTTGGAGTTTTACAGGATTTTTATGACTTCAAATAAGGTCAGGTCAATATTGAAACAATACAAAAGTGTCGTAATTAGACATCACAGGCGGTAACGAGCTTATTTGTTGTGGCTGGCGCAAGACCAAAGTTGATCATCAAAATATAATATGCGTTTTTTTGACCCACTTCGACTGGTGTAACTTTTTTACAGTACCATTAAATGGAAAGTTTTTCCCCGTTCTTGTTGTTCTGATACTTTATATAATAAAATAGCTTGGATTTTCCTCGTATTGTTTTTCAACAAACGGCCAGCGTAGCTCTCGACAATTTATTTGCAACGACTCGCCTACGGCTACGAAGCTACGAAACAATATTTCGTAGAAGGTCTACAATGCGCTACGAAGGGCCTTTGTAAATTTAACGTAACATATCCAAGTAAACAATACATTTTTAAAATTTAATTGTGAAAGGAACTTTAAAAATTCAGTTGTTTCAAAAACAAACAATGGCGGTTGTTTGTGCGTCTCTGTGTTCTGTGTATATTTAGTAGTATCGGAGATTTTAACCAATTAGACACATTGTGTCGAGTTTTATTGAACTTGAAATTAAAGATACTACTATTTTTTTTTTGGTAAAACGTAATAAAACACCAAGAGTTCAGTAGAACAAGATAATAATCATAAGTGATGACCAAGTCGGAAAAGCGATTTGAAACTGCTGTTGAACTGTTGGCACCGAACTTGAGGCAGTTTACTACGATATTTTTGATTTTTTTAACCTTTTGCTTATTGAATGAGAGTGGCCAACTCTGGTGTCGAGAGTTCATCAAGCCGCCCTAAGGGCCTCTGACATGGCTTAACGACTGCCGTACTATACAAACAGCTGGGACCTACAATTTAACGTGTCAATACTTAAAGTATAGTTTTAAATACTCCAAAATACGAGTTATAGTCGTAGTTATAGACTAGTACTGAAAGTTATTGATATTGTAATTCGAGCAGTGTACATATAGTAAATACAGGAAAACCAACAGCACCAGATTACACATTCTCCCAAACTCACTTCAATAAATCATCGTTTAATAAACACCGTATCGATATGTAAGTGGAACAGATGCGGAGTACTCAGTACCTATCTACAGCTGGTGGTTGAATCCATGCAAATAACTCTGCATCAAGTGATGGAAGCACTTCCACATAATCTCTCTCGAGATAAATGATGCTGGTGAGAACTTTTTGGTTCCATTTTCTCCCGGGAGCAAGGTTGTCTGGTGCAGACTCGAGAGAGAAATACGTAAACATTTGGCGACGGGCGCCGTCTCGCGAAATTTCCCGGAAACCTGCCGCAGTAGCTATGAACTTGACTCATACCTACCTTCAAATATTTTTCAATGAAACTACGCAAATATTTATATATGCAACGTAAACATTAATACCGTGTATTACGCGATGATTGTCGGACGCAAGCTGTGTTAGTTATTCGCTATCTCTGAAAGTAAATAAGGCAAAGCTTGGTTCCCAAAAACAATTGCGTTTTTCAATTAATATCGATTTATATTGCGCGGTTGGCGGTTGTGTGAATTCAATCATTTGATATCGAATTTTGAGAATGTATAAGACAAAACTTCCCCTGTGACGACGTTTTGATGATTATAAAAGGCTTAACATTCCTAAGTTAATATGACGCTAACTAAATATAACACTGCATTTTAACGATCATAATATCTGTTATGCGGAAGTTTTAAACACAATATCGAATCTATTAACTTATTTGAAATATTTATGAAGGAAAACGTTCCAGCCTGAAAAGCTCGGGAAGCCCTAAGCACCTCGATGAAAGTTCGATACTAAATCAAGAGTGCTTTTATGAGCCAACACTTGACTAAAAATAGATAAATGCAATAGATGAGAGTTTGGAATGTGAAAGCTCTCCGTGTCTAAATCTGTCATGTTACTGTGAGGCACACGCTGGAATGACAGAAATTCTACAATTTTGTTCACCAATATTGTAATTATAATTTAAAATTGTTTTTTAGAAGGAAAAATGTACGTTTAACAAAAATTTTGAGATTTGTTGTGACAATTTATTACAAAAGCTAATGTTTTGAATCAGGTGTTTCTTTACGGATGTTTTTTGCAGAAGATGCAGTATTGTATTATTTATATTACACCAATTAAAATATAAATTATGCAAATCACAAACGTATGGTGAGAAGTAGTACGGTATTAACTCTTATTATACCCTACGTTTCGCGAAACTGGCATAAATATTTTCCAATATTTGATGCGGCGTTATTGTAATAAATTCCGTACTCGAAATCATTATATCGCTCGTCGATACGAAGCGTGAAGCAGTAACCGTCTGCCAATAACAATAAAAATCGTTTGGGAAAGCCGACGGTGTTTGTACAACTACTATACATCCTTGATCTGGTTTCGTTTAGCACGACGATGTAGCGAGAGCAAACTTTTCTAACACTACAAGCTAATATTTACATCAATTCGTCGATAAACATGACTCATTGCGCCGTTATGCATTGTCTTGCATTCTACATGTTCACCAGAAAATGTTATTTTATTTATTGCAAGTGTTGATAGCACCAAAACATGTATTTGAACGTTTACAGACTGCGGTGTTTTGCGATAATCGAATTTAAGCAACTGCCGTGTCGTGGCGGTTAGTCTTTAGATGGGTGAGCAATGACCACATAATGAAAAAATACTTTTGTACTTCTGTGCTCTTTTTGAAGTGGATATCACGTAGTACTGTAGTTCGTATCTGTTTGTTATATAACAGTACTCGGCAGTTTGGAGCTCTTGTGACCAGTATTCACTTCTCTCACATAAACATGCTTACCAAACATTAGCAAATGTAAGGCATCGTTGAAATATTCGCTATTACTGTCGCTCATGTAGTACATATCGTGATTTATGACAAAATTATGTGCGGAAAAATTGTGTCACCGTACATTCCCATTTGCACCGCTAAAATTTTCCATAAATCATCGCTAAGTATTTTTTTACGCGTTGACCTAAAACTATACACCATAATTTAATGTTCTAGTTGATTGAAAACGAAAGTATGTTATGAGTGTTATTGGGGCCGTATTTGGTAAGGATCGAGCGAGGAAGGCGGTCATCCATCATCTGACGTTTGGAATTATAAAACTGGACTGTCCCTGTGTATGCAGGACGGGATCATTGCTCTCATTGTGTGGGTATAAGGCAGTGACAGCGAGAATTAGGCGCTGAATTCCTCCGATATTTTTGCATGTAAGAAAAGTGCGGAGGGCGGGCGGAGATTGTAGCCACGTATATATAGGCACGCGCCGGTGCGCGCCGCCCAGTCGTTCGCAGCAGCTCGCCCGTGCCGCACGTTAGAGCTCTACCTACCAGACTACACATTCTCTAATACTGCATTGATAACGGACTGTGAAAGCATACGATAGTGTTTAGTGTTGGGACTGATACCTTGTGGCGTGCATTCACCGGCGCCACACCGCACCTGCACATAACTTCTCGACTTTTTGTTCTTCAATAAGGTGAGATTTTTGGAAATTTCTGCTTTTCCATTCAAATGTGCAATTGAAATCTTCTGGAAAACGATGATAAATGTTAAATTACACTACGATATTCAGTATGGCTTGAATAGTGTGCTATAGATCTGCAATACAAGCTTGCAGTTATCGATTTTCGGAAGTGGTATCTATAAATAAATGTATTCGTGTCGGTTTGCAAGGAATTCATGTTGCACCGTGAAGACATTCTGCTATTGATTTTCCGTACAAGCTGTTTTGTGTAGGAGTCCTTATTTATGCACGTAGAATCAGCGCTTCGAGTCTTGTTTCCAACTGCTTTCCAGATATTGACCGTTTCATACGTTTTCAACACGAAGCAATGCTTCTGAAGTTTTACGATTCCGCTTTGATTTATCATTCTTTTTGTGTGAACTGAACGGTTAGTGCGGATATGAAATTATCCTGTTTGTAAATTATTAAAAAATCCATTGTCGTTAAATCAGTATTACCATTTATCAACATCAACTCGTCCACTATCACAATGATTAATGACGTCTGCGTCTAGAAACTAGCCTTACTATTTAACTGAACATTTCTAAGGTTTCATAACATCTAGACCAGCGGTTCCCGAAAGGTGGTCTGCGGAACCCTGGGGTTCCGTGGGAAGGCCGCAATGGTTCCGTAAAAAATAATAAAATTAAATTCCATAATAAAAACCTACATATTTACGGTAAATGTACAAAAAATATTTCATAAAAAAATAATTGTTTTTCATGATTTCCAAAAACCTAAACTATTTTCCAAATTATATCAATAGAACAGCAATTAACAGTTAAACAAACAACTACTCCAAAAACCAACTCAATTTATGCACCAAAACACACGTTAACCTTTATAAGGCAAAGTTGCATGTAGGCAAATTCCCATTCCCAGTTATCAACGTACGGTTCCGCTAGGAAAAGTATAGGGTTCCTTGCCAAAAATAAATCGGGAACCCCTGATCTAGAACACAAACGCAGTGCATAGAAGATGTTATGAAATCAGTCATTATGTGTTTGATATTACCTAACTACCTTCGACATTCAGTTGCCAATTCAATTCTGGTGGCTGGATATGTTAGTAAACCATTATTATCATGTACCTATGTGAATTAAGGAAACGCTAGTAATTGTTTTTTTTTCATAAGTACTGAAGTCTTTTTAATAAAGCTTTATCAAAAAGATCAGGTCTTAACGTTCCTGGTCCTAAAGCTGCACAAGAAGTTTTTACTTATTTAGTTGAGCTTATTAAGTTTATTTTAATTCACTAAAACTGTCTATCCATCCATTTCCCTATCTGTAGACGGTAGTTTAATATATTTGTTAAATACAGCAAAAGTTCACTAAATGGTTGAAAGATTACAACAATTCAAATGCCTGCTGCGTAAGTAGCAGTCATACATAAACATACATTATCACTCACAAAAATGAGAGATATTACCATGAGGTGAGCACATTACTCTGATGAAACATCCATTTGTTCAGATTGTACACAAAAGTCAATCAATAAACGATTTTACGTTCACATCAAGCCACGTCATTTTGGAAATGGAGTAACTTTACCTCATTCTAAAGAAATGTGCCTCATGCCAAAAACTTTGAAATATTGTAAAGCTATATTCAAAAAATTACAGAATTATATGAAAAAAGAACTAAATAATTCAATCACAGAAAAAAATAGCGTATATAATAATTATGCAAATATATTGTTCTTTGAAAAAGCCAATATACAAAATAAAAGCTCATAACAACTACCTACAAGTTAATAAAATGTCCGTACTTAGCTACCGACTGCCTACTACTACCTAGTCATTCATTTCCATTATCTAAATAAACTGTCCAAACAAAGTACTCCAGATAAGAGTAATTTTCCAAACTCTATAAATCGTATAGCTTAGTACAGCTACTATTTGGTACGCAAATAGACTGAATCACACCCAACACTTACATTTCCCTTTGAAGATTCGGACTGAAGGTATAAATGAGTCTGACATTTTATTGATAGTTCTATATACAATGCGGAGGCATTCGTACTTAAACAGAATTAGAATCGAAAGCTTTTGTGATGAAATTGTGGAAGGGGTTTCGATAAGCTGTCGAAATAGATTTAAAAACTAATATACCATATAGTATTACGAGGTGCTAAACCCGAACTACAAATATACCATATAGTATTACGAGGTGCTAAACCCGAACTACAAATATACCATATAGTATTACGAGGTGCTAAACCCGAACTACAAATATACCATATAGTATTACGAGGTGCTAAACCCGAACTACAAATATACCATATAGTATTACGAGGTGCTAAACCCGAACTACAAATATACCATATAGTATTACGAGGTGCTAAACCCGAACTACAAATGAATAAAACGTTTATGCATTTAACATTAGCTTAAGACATTATGACGTCCAAATTGTCCAAATTGCAAATGCCCAAATTGCATACGAAAAGAGCCGGGTGAACCCTTCCAGTCAAAATAATAGCTTACTTGCGCATTTTTCACGTTGCCGGCTATGTAAAGAGAGACTGCGAAGTACAGAATTCTTTTCTCATGTTTGAGTTCAATGACGTTGCAGAAACATTGATCGATATTTACTGCGCAAAACTGAATTCAAGGCTGAGCTAAATTTTTAACACCAAAGCTCTACGAAAAACACAAACACAAGTCACTTTTCACCATTTTTATAAGCACAGCCATCATTAAAAGTTTAGTAATCCTACAAATAATTTCTGAAGCCAGAACAAAAACTGTCTTCTGTAGACAACAAAAACTGTCTTCTGTAGGGACAAAGTGAATGAACTTTCTTTCAAAGAATTTGAGTTAAAAGCATTCTAAATTGAGCTCATAAAAATATTATTGATTTGCAATAAAAATAAATAACAGTGCGATTGAATTGATTTATTGTGCTTGCAGTAGTAACATCATTATAATGCTCGGAATACCTGTCTGATATTTCTTATTTAAGAACGCATAGGTACATCTTCATCTTGTTTTTATTGAGATTCATCATAACAACAGATTTATAAAGCTTACTGTTATTGCAAAATTTTAGAATCATTTTGGCTATTGTAGTTTTATGGTAATAATTGTTAAATGAAATGAATAGTGATTTTTTTTCGTAAATGTACACAACAGTGACTATTAGAGTATCAACAACAAATTTGTAAATTGAAAATTTATCGAAAGGACCAAAACAAAATGCAGAAATAGATCGAGCGACGGAAATAGTTGGATCAGGATGTGACGCCGGGCGGCCATTGATTCGTCGATTTACGACCAAAATATTCCTAGAGTGCGGATTGCTGATCGGAAAGTTTCTAAGTGGCTATCTTGTTTATATTCCGACGGCACCACTTGCGGCCAGGTGCGGCGGGAAGATTGCGAAGTGGCGACAGGTGATGGAAGCGAATACCTTCCGCATTTTCTACATAAAAATAGCTATAACCTTCCAAACCCTATATTTATAATCGCATAAACTTTCTAAGACCAATTTTTACCCAAATTTTACCCATAAATTTAATATGCGTAATAAATTATAGCACCTGACCAAGGACCGCATTAAATGTGGCAATGAAGGTATAATGGCTTGCGATAGGAATAGCCTCGTTATATTTTATGCTGTATCGATTTTACTGACCAATAAAGTTGTAAAGTGTAACGATATGAATGGTGAAGAAACAGAATACATTTCACATTATAATCTGGATCTTTCCAGTATTGAAATAATTTGAAACAGCAAAGTATGAAAATTACTCAAGTCCATAGTTTACAGTTCCTTAAAAATCGCGGTTGCAAATCAATACAATGTTAACAGTAGTAAAAACCCCTCTTAAAATTTTAGTACCAACTTGCACTTGAATAAATTTCTCATTAGGTTAATTTTACGACACCTTGCTAGCCAGCCAAACATTGTGCAATTCATAACTGGGTTACGCCGGCATTGTTAGGTTAACTCTATACTAAAGTGGGTCAAGTTTAAACTGAATACCTGACACGCGGTAGCAACAAACACATTACCTCAAGTTCGACAGGAATATGATTATAGTGGAAAAGAACATTGAAAACTGATTACAAATAATTTGACGGCCACTCGGGCAAGGGCGCTTGTGAACGATAATAACGCTAACCACATGTCGAGTAATTTAGTAAAACATAACAAAAACACATGTAATAGTAAATTAAATCAGCGCCGTATGTTCTCATATACCCATCAGGAGCATTACTAGCGGGCATCGATCAATTATCGACTTTTCTGCTTTTGTTACTAACTTTTGACGGCTCCAGCGATGATTGATATGCTTCCTTATTTTCGTTTGCTCCAGAATGCCAACAAATCCGGAACTAGTGTGTTAGTTTGATTCCAAACTAGATTACAACTGGGTTTCTTACGGAATCTAGTTAATCATTTTTGTGATTCATCGCCTTGAAATATTGGTGGAATTTCTACTGCCTTAGATCACAGGCATCCGTAATAAAAAATCAAGCAATCAATTATTGTATATGGGTTGCCAGTTAAAATGTTTTGAGTTTAGGCTTTAGGAATGATGTACTTAATTATTTTTACAAATAAATTGATTCTATGACTTGAATACATAGCCTACTAATTTTATAGCGCAACAAAAACAAGAGCCTTTTTGGCCTTAACATTTTAAATGTTAGCAGCAAAGTATAAAGTACGTTCCGCCTGCTCTGAGTGCTACATAACAGTTCCAGGTACCGCTCGATATTTCCTAGGTAGCCCTAGATCTGTGACCGGGTCACTCGCGGGTCACAGCCACCCAGGACGAGGCTACATTACTATGTAGGTATACTTGTTGGGCGGCATTTCTGACCACACAAAAATGTATATTAGTTTCGTGGCAGTATTATTTGTTACTTATTATTTATCGCTTGTTATGTTCCTACGTCGATCAATTATGTTACTAAAATACCTCTATTTCCTGACGCCTTTAATATTATATTGATTTTTACCCTAATGATTACAAAACCGTAATCTAACCCATTTGTTACTCTCTGTTACTCCATTAGTTAGCAACATGCCAAAACAAAAGTCAAACATACCTAATCAAAAACAAAATAATGAAACAATTTACTTATTTTAATCTTTTGAGTAAAATAACAATAGAATTAACTCAAAAGTCTTTGTAATAAATAAAACACAGATTTAAGCAGCTCAATTATTTTAATGGTACTTAATAATTCCGGACGTTAAATTTCAAAACGGAGCTCCACTTTAGCGAAATCCCTCTAATTAATTGGCGCTTATTTTAACGATCTCGGAATCTTTTATTATTCACAGTGAAGTTGTCTCTAATTGAGCTAAATGTGGGTCTGCAATAAAAAAATGGTGAGATAAAAATTTGGTGCACTAAATTAATAATTGGTTTTAAAATGTTTGAAACGGTTTTTACATACATCTTAAGGCAATTTTAATGAGTGTTATTATACGTTATGTTGAATTATCCTGACAGTACATTATATGATTTCCATTTTAGTATCAACTTAGGTATTCATATATTTGCATTTACATCGTTTTGCTTTAGTAAATGTTTGCTCTTCGCAACAGCAGCCTGACAACAGCAGCTGTATATTTATTGCGACAGCACAAATCCTTTTATATCAAGTTCAATGTCAGATACAGTCCGCGATAAAATGCGCACAATGTAAAAATATGACGCTTTTATTCGACCTGCGTAATCCTACAGGTACAATTTACAATTGGTTACGAGTCGACTGACAAATAGAATCCAAGTTACGACATATGTTTGTGTATTGTACTGTTGTGTGGTATCTATAGCCTTCAAACTTCGTAGCACATGCTACGGCGTAGCACTTACGTAGAAGTATCGGTTTTCACAACCCGACCTTGATGATATATAAAGTTGTAAACAGTAATTTCCTCATTTGTTTGTGTTACATAATATAACAATAGAGTTGTTACACTGCTAGTGTTTCTTTCAGTCCTTTGTTGGAAGCTAGACGCAATCGCTTGAGAATATTTATCTAATTAAAAAGTTATATTATATAACTATAAGTTGGGCAGTACCTTTAATCCTATTATGTACATACATAAATGTATTTGTAATAAAGAAGTTACAAAAATAACAATTTACAATACAATCTCTAAAATCCGCAAGAATCCGTCAGTTTAGTTCAAGAAATACCAAAATTTATGATGCTTTTAAAATTAAACTACGTATAACATAAACCATGTTGATTGTTCCAACGCCCGAGGTTAATGCGGAAACGTGCGCTAAACTTATTAAAACAATATTAAACGTCACGTTATTTTTGAGGAATTAACTAAATCTTTGAGTTATTTTGTAGGAAACTACGTAAAGTAAATGCGTAAGCAGTTTTATGGCACGGATTAGTAATGTACCAAACTTCTGCAACCGCCTTGTATACAGATAAACTAGGAACGGTTCAACACAAACACATGACGTGGAATGACGTGTTGGTACAAATATTACTTCTGGTAAACGTAGATAACATAACACAATAGATTCACAGTGGGCGTTAAAATGTTTGAAATTGAATGTTCAAAATTCAGCTTTCAAAATCCAGGGGTCTTCAAATCTAGAGTTAATAGGCCTCTTATAGGTAAGCGTGTTACACCCTAGCCTGCAGCAATGCTTAACATCAGGCAGGCTGTAGTCAAACATAAACCTATCCCACGTAAAAAAAGAGTATATCTACAAATTACGAAGAAGAAATCTTAGACATTTCTGCTTAATTAGTCCGTACAGCAAAAGTATCAAATAACCGCGGCGCGTTGAAGGCTGTATTGAGGCGGGCAGTTACCACCCGCCACTTAACCCTCCAATGTCACGGCGGATATTACACCACGAACGCTGCGATGGGAACTTAATACCGCTCTCTTATAGCCCACTCAACGCTGCGTGTGGACAACATCGAAACTAAAACATCTTTTTAAGTTTTAGTCTTGAATGTTCTTACAGTGCTGCTACCAGTAGCTTTAATAGTTACCTTGGTTAACTCTAACAACTGGCTACCAAGGCCCTGGCCTTACAGTCGCGGTCTCAAAGGATAAACAGACCTTCGGGAAATTGACGGCATCGTGTGTCATAACAGCGATTGGAGCTTCCTTGAACACCAACCAAGGTTGGAACCATTATTGATAATGACAGTGGTATTACAGTGGCAGTTTACTCATTGTATGCCTTATCATTAAAATCAAGGGATTTATGATCGTTGAAGTACCCGGTTTTTTTTAAATAAAATAGGTTTGCAGTGCTCTTGACCTATTCGGTACTGCACCGTTAAAAATAAATGACGCAACACTAAATTCAGTTACTTGTCTTGTTACTTTAGTATACCTGGGTTACATCTTAAAATTTGAAATATCCATCAGAGAATGAATTCAGCTACACATTTAAGACCTCAAAAGCGTCCGTTATCACGAACCATTTCTGAAGTATCATTACTTTAATGTTATCATTCCAACTGCCCACGTTTCTGTAAGCTCCCGCAAAGGTCCTTTACGAGTGTTCAGGGACCTCCTACGTATCTCATCTTCTTCCCACAGAGAGCTGAGATGGCTGTTTATATTAACACCTACTTGTACACTGCCATAGCTATGATAACCTTTAAAGTAACATTATGCATTTAGTTGCTGGAATTAGTGTGGTAATTATTATGAATAATGTTATTATAAAAGTTCGTTTCTGAAAGTTAAAAATAAAACAGAGAAAATGTATTTAAAATAAATTCCTTAATATAAAGTTGCTACATAAATTACAATATTTCGAATAATACTTATAAATATTTTAGTTTCCATTAACTTTTACTTTTACATTCCGAATCATCAAAACAATGTCCGATATCTGCTATCTAGAAAAAAAGGTAAGATTATCTACTTTGCTTTCATGTGAGCTTGAATGTAGTGAAAGCTCGTCGCATGTCACGTGATGATCACGTGGGGACGCGCCTGGAAGCGGCGGGAGGCTGGATCGATTCTACTCACACACCTCTCATTACCACTCGGTAGAAAAAAATAATGCCTTAGGTCTGAAATCTATCCTTTTAAAATATCAGATTATCGCTCGCACGTGTCATGATATCAAAAGAGTCACAAAATATTCAAAAATAAAAATTAAGAGCGTCACTGTAACTCAAATATAAATCGCAACATTTTTCTTTTGGCACATTCAGTCGACTGAATGATGTTATTATTTGGCGCCAAACGTAAATAAACGGCGGCGGTTGTCGCCGATAGCAGACCGGTGCGCAAGATTAGCATTCATTAGATCTCTACGCCAAGCACTTTGAGTACGAAAGCACCGGATATCAAACACTTCATAGCTTTTAAAACGTTTTTTCAAGTCTAGTTTTAGTATGGCCGGATGCTCGGAGCCATGTCTGTCAGTTATTTATCCACTTTCTCAACAATAAATGTCACGACTGATCTCAGACGAAACGCAACGCAATAACATCAACAATGTTACGCAATATTGAGTAAAATCACATTTCTTCGCAGATGTTTTCCGAAGCTCTGTAAATACACAAACTATAAGATTGTTGAGAGAAAAGTTTTATATAATGTGAGTAGCATGAACACGCCCCAATGGCTTTGTTTGTTTACGGTTACGGTGATATCGAATGGAAAATATGATGGAAAACACTTGTAAGGTATTGTTTGTTTATCCAAAAGAAATACAAAAACAATATTTCTTTCACGAGGATATAAATCACCAGGATCCTACATTGGAATGAATTTGAATCCTATCTCTTGCCAAGTTTAATGAATCCGGTAATTATGAACATATTCCGTGTTTATTTTATGAACGAGTATTTAAAACGACGTGCGGTTCGGAAATAGTTTAACGAAAATAAACTTGAAAGACAAAAGGCGATTAATCATTTGAGGTGTATGATTAAAAATAATGATGTAGTCTTTTTATAAAGTGTGTAGCATTGTTTGGGTCGTCAGTGAGAGTATATTTATGTTGTTCTCTATGGCTATTCAACGATTCTGTGGGCAGAGTAACGTATAACGATGCGCTCGAAATATCCACAGTTCCGCGCCTCCACGGATTGTGTCGCAACATCTAATAATGTTTTCGTCTGATTTCATTCATAAACTAAACTAATCTTAACCGTAACCGAAACAAGTGGGCAGAGAGAGATTTCGTAAACAAATGTATGTGTTCGTAAGATCTCTATTTCATAGAAAAACATTAAAATTCTAGAAGTGGAATGTAACGTACACATAATATTTACCGTTTGGTATACAATATTTGTAATAGTATATTGAGTATGGATATGTAGACAAAGGAAAAGATTTTAAACTTTATTGAAACATCAAAACAAACTCCACAAATTTGGATGTTCACATGCAAAATATTCCAGTTTTACAAAATGAAGTGGAAATTTACGGAAATTTCGCAAATGACTCATTACTTTTAGCTAATTAACATAAAATAACGCGTCGGGATGTCTGTCCGTGACGTGATGCCGCTGAACGTGCGCGCGGCCGTCATGCGAGACTAATGAATGGACGCAGGACCAGCTCTGCGCAAAGTGAGACTCATTACCGCAACAATATTGTTGATGGAATGCCAAGGTCTGGCCATTTTACTTATAATCACGAGCCAAACGAATAACACAAAGCTTTGGTTAATTGTGAAAGCAAAAATAGTAAACATCTATACTTAACCGTTACTAGTTGGTATACGTAAATGTTTGAAGTGCCTTTTAAATAAGGAATTGAAAGATATTTTAATATAAAATAAACCGTCTAAGTCGTATTCATGACTTCTCGATAAAACCATTTCACCGGCGTCAGCTCTCTTTAGCCAAAATGGATGGATCGCGAGACGTAATCTTTGTAAGCTTCTGTTCTTAGAAAATCGGGTTTATCATAATTACACATTAGCTCCTTAAAATATTCCATGTCAGATTTTGACATAATGTGCAAATTCAAGTAGATTCTAAGAAAAAAATGAGATAAAAGCAAATATTTTTTGAATATTCTACATCGTAGGTACCTTTATTTATTCATAGACGCTGCTTAATTAAGTACATGCTCTTATTTATTTATTATTGGGCACGATACTTCTTAGACCATAGCTACTTTTAGTCTTAAATTGTGTTTCTAAATCGTCCGTTTCATTTGTTTCAGATCAAAATAAGTTCCAAAATGCGTGACGAGCGCGCCGGACTCCCCCGTGTTCGCATCGCTGTCATCGGCAGCTCCAGAGTTGGGAAATCAGGTAAATACTATTTCAAATACAAATCTTTACCTATCCAGTCACGTGACAAACTATTTCTTCATTCAGCAATTGCTCCTATTTTGGCTCACAAATATCAAATTGCGACGACCTCAATCCCCAAATTAGTCCGCCACAACCTCACAGATCTCATTTCCAGCTATAATTATTTACTAACTTTTCCAGCACTTTCATGTAATTTCGACACCGCCGGCCTTTTCCATTATTCATAGCGTTAATCTCTGAATCCCAGTAGATTGTTTTAACCTCAATATAAGCCTGATCACTGACATTCTTTGCGCTGAAAGAACGTATAATTGACTGTATGTAAACAGAGTTTGCATTTAGATGACTGAATATCAAGAGCACGGCCTAGTTTCTGTTACATAAACCGCGGGAAGGCACGTGGCCAGTCACCTACTGATGTAACCTTTTACTGCACACTGGTGATCTTGAAAATCAATCAGCATATTTTAATGCCCATCCAATTATGAAGTCTAGATCAAATTTTATTGGCTGGGCCGTTGTGATAATGAAATGAAATGTCAAATCTAAAGACCATACAATAAAATAAAAATGTTTTTTTTTATAACCTTCACGTCATTTAATGTGTAATTTCTTTGTTCCAGCTCTAATCGTCCGCTACTTGACGAGACGCTACATCGGAGAATATCATTCAAATACAGGTCAGTAGTTCTACAATATGACATATATTTATTAAACCTGTCGACACCTATCACCGAGAGTTTACCTAATCTCAATTACCTTTTCAGATCTCCTGTACAGGCAGACAGTACCAATAAATGGAACACCGGTCGAGTTAGAAGTCATAGACGTCTCTGGGTCAAATTCCGACAAATTCCCAACAGAACAGGTGAGCGATAATATTGTTTATACCAGACCCAAATATGTCAGTACGTGGGTTGGACAAACAAACATTTTCTTTCCTTATAACGTAACAATTTTATTAGGTCACTGATATTTTATTGCGACTTCTGTTTGCAATATTTGTGTTTTTTATGTAACTGATCTATTTGAACTCCGCGTCGTAGAAATCGTTCGTGGGAAATATTGTTATTGTGCATTAAAAATCAACATCTCAAACAATACTAAATCATAACTAGACTACAAGGGTACAACAATGATTACTCAAGCTGTTTTCTATCAAGTTAAAACGTAAAAATCAAGGCGTCCTCGTAAATTTTAACCTTCTCTTTGGCTATCTTGTCTCTGTACTATATTACAAAGGAGTCCTAAAATAACAGCGGTACTATACGAGTAGTACAATCCCTTGGTAGACGGCAGTATGTTGGTAGGTACAGCGCTGGACCTTGTTCTTCAACCAACGAACTTCACCTTCACGGAATTAAAAACATATAAACATTACAAACGGCTCGACCTTTCGCTCTCCAAACAATAATAGGTTCATTAAAACAGAAGACGATTGAAAACGTAAAGAATTCTTTAAAAAACAAGGTTGCATTTTATTAAGATCCAAACCAAAGGTGTGGAGTAAGAACCCACGTTTTATGTGGTTTTTATTACCATCCTGATTTAGATAAGGAGCGGTTCAGCTCACTTGTTATATAAATCACGTATCGCATTTACGGTTTTCATAAAATTGATTTTACCGTTACGATCATGAAATATCGTTTTGAGAGCGCAGCAAAATAGGTTCTTTCATATTTGTAGCCGAGGATGATCGTAAAAGTTTGATCGCCCGTAAGTTCCGAGGGATCATTGCATTGATCGATTCGGTTTCGGTTAAGTCTTCCGCAAACAAACTGGTGCATCGGGGGTCTTTACGGTTGAGCAAATGGGTTAATCGTGACGAGTACGATGCTATTGACGCGGAATGGCTCCAGCGCCGCTCCAGTGACCTGCCTCTGAGTCACCGTGTTTACGGCGCGCCGGTGCAGCCACACCAACACACGCTGCTGCCTCGCATATGCCAACACAATCTGTTAAGCATTCGACTAACAAATCAAGCCACAATTTTGCGTTTTAGGGTTACAATTCTGTGACACGCGCATCCGCCCTTTTATTACGCCCCCGTAAAACAATACAATTATTTTTTTACAAATTCAGTCGTAGTCAAAAATACTTCGCAGAATTGGCAGGTACATCGTCAGCAATCATTCCGATTTAACAAAACATTCGTAAATCCTACGTAAACTGAACCACAAGTGGGTGTTGCGGTGAATGAGCGAGCTCTTCTACGTTTTGTGCGAATTTATTAGGATACATTAGCACTGAAAACAACAAAAAACAACATTTATTCAAATCCAGCATTCCTTAACTGGCCTGTTAGCTTAGTTGGTAGTGGCTCTGCCTTCTAATCTAGGGGTTGCGGGTTCGATTCCCGCGTGACACAAGTATTTATGCATTATAAAAATTTATAATTACTTGTGTTGAGTCTGGTCGTTTGTATGTATAATAAGTATGTATTTACAAAAGAAAAGTAGTATATATAAGTATTATATCCGTTATCTCGTACCCACGACACAAGCGTTTGCTTAGTGTGGGGCTAGATGGCGCTGTGTGCATTGTCCCGGAATATTTATTTATTTATTTATTTAACGCTGAGCTAGGATATAAATATGAAGAAATGACTGCAAAATATGAAAGAGACATGAATCAGCGTGAATATTTGTGCAAATTGAATAAAAGTGGTGAAAACATTTACTTATGCAGCTTCTTTGTACTTACTATCTTGAATTTGCTTCATATAACATTTCTTGTCAAGGATTATTTCCCCATCAGCACTTAGGTAACGAAAAACTTAAATATTCACGGCCGTGGAAGCCAAACATTGCCCAGTTTTCGAATTTAAGCCTACATAAATCCCGTGTTTGGGAAACCCTTTGTCATCGAAGTTGAGAGAGGGAGTTGCCGAATTTAGAGAGTTTTACTATTTGGTCCATGTTATGTAGATAATTGTAAATAACAATGTTTTTAGAGTCTAGAGTAACGAAGTAAACACTGGAACTAGCTCAAATAAGTAAGTTATGACTATGGTTTACGTAGCCTATTTAAGGTACCTTATAGAAACAACCATTCATATATCAACGCGATCTGACTCGCTCCCCTTTCAAAGATCAATGTAGATAGAACGGGGCTTCGTAGCAACAAACCGGACTATAGGCACTTACAAGTAGATGTGCATATTGAATGCCTGATTGGATCCGAATGTGACTTCAATTCCCCTTAGCATTGACCGTAGAATGGAGTCAGCCGCGTGGGAGCGCTGCGATCGCGAGGGCTAATTATATAGCAGGAATGTTGGCTCAAACTCCATACATAATCGCGCACATTCTTCCCTGTCTAGTCTTTTTTATGAACTTAGGAATATGCCGGTACAAAAATATATGACATGATTTCGCTGCGCAAAATTTATTTTGTACAACATAAATCAAAGAATTTGATCTATTAGCAGTGTGCATCGTTAAATTGTCTAAAATAAGCAGGTAATAAAAGTCTGTTTGTTTTGTGTCCGGTTTAACGCTTGGCAACGCCGTGGAATTTTTCATTCATATTTTTACGAGTTAACCGTGTCTCGGTTATAAAGTTTTCATTGAACTAACAAAGACATTTGTCACGACCACACACGTGTAGTCTTTGCCATTATACCGGCTATTTGTCATAGCCGGTATCTACGGCATTGATTGTCAAGACATTCGACATAATAATGGGTTATTTTCATGTATTTTTTTAACTAAAACTAAATCTGTTTGTTCCAGATCCAATGGGCGGACGCGTGTTTGCTGGTGTACGCGGTGACAGACCGCAGTAGCTTCGAGTACGCCACCGAAGTGCTAAACACGTTGAAGCGCGCGCCCTCTGGCGGCAGCCCGGCGCACGGCCCGGCCGGCGCCGCGGCACCCATGCCCCTGGCACTGCTCGGGAACAAGACAGACCTGGATCACTTGAGACAGGTATTTATACTTGTTTTATATATTCTTTAAATAATATATTTGGAGGTGAAGATGAACGTACCCATAATAATTAATGCGCAAGAAGATCGTCGTCGAAAGATAAGCTATGAATATCATGGGTTGAAGTTATTTGTCGCACACTAAAAAATAATGGATGGGCACTGCTATAATACGGCTGTCTACAAAACGAATAAATTTAAAAAATGAAATTATGTGATAACTAGTGACGTAAAAATTGATGTCATAGGCACTTTGTTTTAGTATCAAATAACAGAGATCGTGACCCTCAATTCCAGAGGACGATAATTGCCCACGTAGGCGCTTTCAAATAAAAAGTAGGTCACCGCACTAAAGTTTGAATTCTATTTTTTTACTGGGATAAGTTTAGATAAATAACTCAATAAAATTTCATCAAGGATGTAGCCTGACGTATGATTATTATATATATTTTCTACGGCTTAGTTAGTTTTTATTATAAAAGAAATTATGGCATGTAATGTAATTGAATATTTTATCGAATTTCCACTCGGCGGTGATTCATCTTGTTACCATAAATTGGGTTTGGTGTTACGGAAAATATGTCGATGAAAATTTCATGGAAACGGCTTGGAAAATTACAATGACTTACTGGAAAAACGGGTCCAATTTCACATCTAAATAATTAACAATGTTCACTCAGTACAATTCCATCGATGAAGCGATTTAAAAGCTACTAATAAATTGTTTTAATTAAGTACAAATATTAATGTTATTTAATTAAGATTCCTTAATTTGTTCTTGCACCTTTAACTGAACTTGACTCGAATATTGTACCATTGCGCCTTGTCCTTCATCTATCAAACATCTGTCATAACATGGAGCGTGGAAATCTCTTGGAAAACGCCGGAAAAGTACCATTTTGTAACATCATTCATTTTGTAAATAGAAAATGATTAATACACCAAAGCATATTTTGAGTTATACATTACTCCGGAAATAGCACCCCATTCTACACTAATTTGATTAGAGTTTTCATAATATCCGGCTTCTAATGTAAATAAAATCTAGCATGTGGTGTGATTAAACACCACAACTAATTCAATTACTAAAGTGTTCTGCAGAAGGAATGCAGCGAATTATAAACCATCTCTTTTTATGAGCATCGTAACTGGTCGAGTATTTTGAAACCACGACTGCAAGTTTCCTTTGATCAAACACCGAATCAATACAGTTTCAACTCTCATATATTCATATCTCATTCGTTGTTACTATAAAGTATACGCTAAGCAAAAGGTAATTACTACGTATGTACAGACCTAAACATAAAAATAAAGCTATTTAGCAATATATCTAGCCGTTACGCTTTTATCACATAATATCAAAATCCGCACACTTAATAGGACTACTTTGTATATATTGTCGCTATTTGAGAGTAACTGGTGTGCTCTTATATAAAAAATACGTAAGAACATATAGGAGCAACATAAACCAACTCTTGGTTGTTTGATTTTGTCATTTTACATCGCTATAAAGGTCAGGCAGGCCCTTGACTGTGTTTGCTGAATAGGCTCCAGCGCTTGACAAGCACAAAGCGAGCGGCCGACTCGACGGCATACTCGAGTTTCACCCATATACGTCACTCCAACATAGACCATATATATCTAAAAGGTAGTATATAACTTGTTACATATGTATGGTATATATGTATGGTTATACTAGCTATGCTGATTGCACCTACCACCAAGATATGACTAAGTTAAACTAAGGTAGATTCTTATGCCTAATTTAATACTCTCGACACCAGAGATGGTCACTCTCATTCGATAAGAACAAGAAGATTCTTATTTTTTTGTTGGGTAAGCTAGCTCCATCTTAGGCCGTCGGTATTGCTAACCATCTGACAAACTATGGTAAAAAAAAAAATAATATATCGCCTCAAAAACCTCAAAACAAATCGTTATAGCAACAACACATACACTTCAGAATAGACTAATAGCATCAAGTTTTATCACGGGTCTCTGATAGTAGATCACTTAGTAAGCAGATATATCGCGTGATAGTTATTGGTATAACTAATCTATCACGTGCAATTATTTAGCTGCAAATAAATTATATTAATAAATAAACATATATTTCAGGACATATCGCACAGCGCCATCTAGTCCCATTCTAAGATTACGTTTGTATCATGGGTACTAAAATAAAATAAAATTAGTTAATTTGTAGATGTCATTTAGGTCCCCCTAAATGATATCTACAAATGTACAATAAACAATAGTAAGTAACAATCATTGGGAACTAAAAGGCTTAGATAGCTATTGTTGTTATGCAGACTGTAAGTCTATGACAAGACACTCAATAGAACATCTGTGGATGGCAGGCTTTGTTTACGACAAGCTTGTCAAGACTTTCTTGGATCGCTAGAGTTTAGCTATGACGCACGTTTGGAAAAGCTGTAAATGTATTGTAACGTGAGACAATTATATTTTTAAGAAACAGATTTATAGACTTATGTAAATATTGCTTTGAGCTATTGAAATAAGAGAAAAAAGCACAAGAACGTCCTCCATAAATAACCTCACTCAAATTTTCGTGGGAATCAAAGAAAGGCGGCTGAAAATAACCCTCCTGAAATAAAATAACGAGGATAAAATACTCGTTGGAGTTGGTGGCTGAAGGAGCCAGCTTGCTTGTTCACTCACTTAGCCACGACCCTGGGCTATGACGTCACTTCCAACGGATTTACAAAGTTTGCTTTGAATTTGTAATTAGCCAACTAAGCCCCGCTCTTGTTGCTAAGCTTTGATCTTTAGGAACTAGCGCTCGTTGTTTCTGAACACAAACGTTTTGATGTTACTAAAATTATTATAGAGGGTGTGGAGCTTCTAATTTAATTAGTTATTTTATTGCACTACTTTTAAAATAATGATGGTCTTGTTTGAGTAACTTGTAAGCATTCAATTGTAACATACCGTAATAATTTAAATTTATTTTAAAACGATCTATGTCAATTCTAAGACATGTCAAGAAAAAACGTGAAACAGTTTCTCACTCGTATCGAGTGTTCTCAGGTTGTTTCTGTATTGTTATCTCGTGACGTCAGAACAATTATACTGAAAGCCACTTACGGCTAAGTTATTCCAACTTGAAACTCGGACAGTCTGTCAAAGGCTCAAAGACCCAATAAAGATAATCTTTCTGCGTGGGTGGCGATAGCGATTAGCTGCTTCATCGCCTTTCTATTTATAACATGTTATTGCAATTTACGTGCAACAATATTTGGTCTTTGTGCGTGATGATTAGGCTTGCAATATAAATACAAAGATACAAGTCTAATTTATTAGCAACTGGTGCAATAGTGCTCGTGAAAACTCACCGAACAGACACTGTAGAAATAAAGCAATGGTAAGGGTGGATAGAATAGGAACTTTGACAATCATTTTTAGTTGGCTGATGCCCACTAAATTTCTCCCGTTAACCAACTTTTGAGTTCTAGCTTCTTTGTCTCTATTCTATGACTAATTCTATTATTTCCTTGTCTTCAGGTGACAACCAAAGAAGGACAAGCTATGAGCGCAGCGCACGGCGCGTCGTTCAGTGAAGCTAGCGTGGCTGACAACTCGGGCGACCTCTACCGGTGCGTGGACAGGCTGCTGGCTGAGGTCCGCACGCCGCAGCGCACGAGGAAGTTCAGTGTCACCAAGATGCTGGGCTCGTTAATTGGTAAGCAGAGTTTGTTTAACTAGATTTTTAATAGACATAATGCTTGACAGACACCTAAATGGAAAAAGACGTGTTCACACGAAGACCGGTCAGCCATAACATGATCTTGTCACTCACACTATTAAATCTTATTTCATAGTGCAAGAATCACTTTTACCTTATATATGGTATATTATATATGAATTAAACTTTTATTGGTAAATGAGCGAAAATAATCACAACCGGCAGGATTCGAACCTGCGTATTTCTGCTACCGTCAGAACGCCTTAACCACTAGGCTACGGTCTACTAACTGCCAGGCGCGAAAATCCACACTCATTTCCATACACTTCAGACTGAGCGGCTGATGGCGCCACTTGTGCTGTCAGAATATGTCTAACAAGCACTCATATCGATGTAGGTACTATGGACACCTGATATGACGAGAAATGGGCCTTTCGCGTTTTTTTAATTATGAGTTAATTAATATTATATATGGTTTAGAGTCAAGTAGTCGAGTTAGATTGATGTAAATTTTATTTTCTTTTCTCTATCTATTCTTTACATTGCTAACAAATGCTTTTCTTGTTTCTCCAGGTGGTGCGAGTAACAACCAGACGACCCGCAGCGGGTCGATGGTGGCGTGCCCCCGCGTGCCCGCGCCGGCGCGGCCCCCGCTGGCGGCGGCTGCGCCCTGACCGGGCGCCGCGCCCGCGCACCGCTCGCGCTGATGCATCCCCGGCGCCGCGTGCCTCGCCTGCCTTCCAGGGCCCGCCCGCGCCCCCTGCCACCGCCTGCCCACCAATACGCTCTAGCCTGCGACTGCTTCTAGTTACCAGACCAAACTTCGTATTAGTTTGGTTATATTACCTTTTGGTTACCAGACCAGAGGTAGACCAGAGGAAAATCTGAGTTGGAAGAGAGAGAGAGAAAAATAGTGAGATTCAAAGTTACTTACTAGCAAATACGGGTACTTCAAGAATTTGTCTATCCTTAGATACCGACTATTTATCCTGTTCAAATATGTACGTCATCTTCCAATTAAAAGTGTATCTCAAATCCCAAATTTCCAAACACTGAAGTTAGCAAGTCGTCTAGAGTGGTGCCAGTGAAGTCAACAAGAACTTTAACCAAAGAAGACCTAGTCATTTAGTGTATTTAGAATAAGTGCTAAGAGATTGCAGAAGCTATGTTAGCAAGTGATGGTAAATGCAATCTAATTGTCTATTGATGTTTAGATGACAATAATACTCTGTGTTTCATGTTCTACTCAAACGTGTGCCAAGATTTTAAGGCAATCAAAAGATTTTTGGCTTTATTCAAACGAAATACAGAATTTAAATATCTATGTATGATCCATGACATATATTCCAATATTTACCAAATATTTGATGAACAATAATTTTATAGATCAAGTATATGATTCTCATCTGTGTGAGACTATAAAAAAAATCTACAGTAAAAATACTCAACTCATGCTATCAAGTTTATCTAAAGCTCTATAAATATGTTATTTCTTAACTATTTGGTAAATGTTTACATGTAAAAAATATAATATATAGTAACGTTAATATGTATCGCCATCTCTGGTAGATAATATTTATACGCACACATAATATAAGCATTTCATACTCTTTGCTACTTTTTCACTGTAGAATTTAATATCTTCAATTGGCTAAGAATAATAGGAGTATACATACCATTAATCGATATATATGTATGTATATATATGGTCGTTTGTATGTATAATAAGTATGTATTTACAAAAGAAAAGTATATAAGTATTATATCCGTTACCTAGTAACCACGACACAAGCGTTTGCTTAGTGTGGGGCTAGATGGCGCTGTGTGCAATGTCCCAGAATATATATATTAATCGATAAAATGTGTATTTGTATACCTATTTGTAAAATCGTAATATCGTTTTAGACATGTTAAAAGAAAATGTTCAGTATTAATGTGCTAAATGTTTTTAATACACGATGTAAAAGAAATTTTAATATTTACCGTTTAAATATACCAAATATTAAATTAATAGAATATTTATAAAATAGATAAATTTGGTCACGCTTGTAAAATTTTAGTCATTTCTAGTCATAGGTTAGGGGCTGTGAAAAGACATGATATTTCAGAGGGATTTCTATTAGGGAATGTCAGATTAGCAAAAAGGGGGATATACATAGGTACCTACATTCAATTGTCTGTTCATCAATAAAAACATTTGCATGATGTCGTAAATTTTGCTGCACAAATAATTTATTAATCAGTTTCACATATCATTGAATTTGTAATCAATGGTTTCTATTTCATGCGATTCTATTGTGTAGTTAAATTTATCTTAAATCGTTGCAGCAAAATTGAAATCATCGTTCTAGAAAATTATGGAAATGTTATGATAATGTTTTTAATTTTATAAATTCCATTATGATATGGATGGGTTTTGGAATGAGTCTAAGAAATGATGTAAATATTGTAAATTAGCCACGAAGACTAAAGAGAAGTCGGAACTGATCGGATTAAGATGTAAATAGTTCGTATTGATTAGCTTTAATTATAATAATAAATGATACTTTATATGAATTACTTCTGTCTTTCATATTTTTAACCCTGAATTCTATAATTATATTAGGTAGGTAAATCAAAAGCTGTCGTAAACGTAGATAATACAGTTGGAAACAAGGAGTATATACTTGTATGTCAAGTGCACAGAATACATAAAGACAAAAAAAAATTGAATTAGATCGAAATGGGGAAAAAATATATAAACAATAATAGAAACAACATTACATGAGGAAATGAAATCTTTAAAAATCATAATCGATTAACAATAGAATACTGAGACAGACTTATAACAAAAAATAGGATTTTAAAGTTATAGCAATAAATGGAAACAACACTGTACCAGACAACTTGCCTGAAAGGATCAAACCGCACCAATCGCAATATTAACTGTCCCATAAGGAATAAGTCAGTAGGTGCAAATTTTATTTACAAATTAATAAAAGGGAATTCGGCAAAATTTATAAAGAAACGGCCCAAAACATTCTAAATAAATGTGTCATGGAGTGGAAAACCCCGACAAGAATACTTATAGATGGAAGTATTCGCACATGCAATATTCACGTCAACATGTTTGTTTTTAAAGCAACTTATAAAATTTATGGAAAGTTTTTTTACATTTCTAATTTAATTATTTGTTATTTCAAACTGAGGATTACACTAACAAAAACACATTTGGTCTTTTCCTAGGCGTATCTTTTAAAAACATTTAGTCGTCAACCAGTATTATAATTACCTAGTATTTTTGGCAAAATCGAGATTAATGATGGGAATAATAATACTCGTTTGGTTCGTATGTTTAGCGACGCACACATGTGTGCGTTGTCAATTTATTCTATACATACCACACATTGTGAGACGAAAAAAATTGTGTATACCAGTGTTGTAAATTTGATCTTTACATATCTATATGTAGATAGATATGATATATATTGATACAATGTTGCTAAACATCAGGCAAGTTGTAAAAAAGGGAGAGACTATCAATTTTGAAAAAAAAAATGTCACTGATAATATGGTGAGTTTTATAAAACTCAAACACATAAATATAGGTACGTATTCGTATTTAATATTCAAAAAAATGCATTTTGAAAATCTTGACAAAATCTTCAAAAACGTTACTAAGGATCTCTATTTAATCTAACATACATGTAACAGTCATATTATGTTCTGCAATTTGGCGACAACCTAACTCATGTAATATCTAGGAACATTGAGGTTAATACTCGTAAGGGTTATTCCAGAAAATCGACTTTCATAACATGTTCGGAAAACCCCGTTATCTCGGTGGCCAAATTTTACGAGGTATAATTGGCCAATAAATTCGGTGCAAAATGATAGATGCCGGTGTTTTTATCTGTCGGTTGCTGAACAAACCCATTTGGTGAAAAGCTACATAAATCTTCCGTAGACTAGGCTAGTTTCACATTATTTGTCAAGTGCTATAGGAAGTAATAAATTTTTTGTCTGGGATAATCGCATAAATTGTGTCAATAATTTTTCGGAAGTACTAATGATTTAAAGCGACGAGAAAAATTGTAAATCGAAATAACAAATCAATTTTAATTCCACAATAAGAAACATTAAACATTTTAATTTTGTTTTTTATTAACCACTAATAATACCTACATACTTTTTAATTATTCTCGCATCTCAGTTAAGTATGAACCGTGAGTGTAAATATCCCTTTAAAAGTAGCTCACTCGTAATCTTACTCATAGAGAAGCCAACGAACTCCGTTCCATTTAAGGTACAAACGCGGAATAAATATTCAAAGAGTTACCCACATCCTATTTTCCTCTCGTATTGATGCGCATATCGTTATTTATTTTCGCGCGTTGTCCCGGTCATTTGAAGAGAGATATTTTTATTATTTTAGAGGATAGTCATTGTAGTTAACCTAATTATCAGCTGAGCGTCTATAATGTAGTTTTTATGTGCGTGGTCGCGGGAGCAAACGGAATAAATCAGGGACAATGAGAGAGAGATGAGAGGGGTGCGCACCCCAGCTGCGTGGCTCGATCGATCGTGGACCAGCGCGCTGCACTATCACTACACCAGCCGGCGACGCGGACGTGTCACACGAGTCATTTTTAAACTTGTAATGTTATAGTTTTGTTGTGGAGATGGACGGCCGTCGGACGTGGGAAGGAGCGCCGCTGGGTGAGGCGCACTCGCCACCGCAGTCGGTGCCGGGGCGAAGGACCCCGCTGGGGGCCGTGGGGCTCGGCGGGTTCTACATGCAGGGAGGTCAGCCCCCGCCGCCGCAGCACTGCTACCCCACCGACGAGAACCAGCCGGAACCCGGCACCAGCTACGCACAAAGGTACCAGATATTCGCGTCTTGCTACATACCTGCTTATCTCTGTAACTACTAGACATCACTTTAGTTTTCCTAGTACCTTGCTCTCATTATGGTTTTTGGACACTCTTTATGGTATTAGCAAGGTTCTATGTGAAGAAAGTTCGGGGAATCAAGCCGTTTTCTTAGAATCAAGTTGCATTGTTGGATACAAACATATGCTATTTTGATCGTATTGCGCATGCGTGAGTAGGCAACGTTAAAAAAAACTGAAATCGTATTTTTTTATTCGGGATGGAGACCATGGAATAATCTTTAATTATTTACTGGAATAATAAAACGTTTTAATTCAAATATTTCTAAATATATTGCATACATCTTTTGGTATGTCTAAAGATAAAAGAGACCATGAATAAAAAATATAAACCAAGAAGTGTAGAGAATATGGCGGCGCCACTGTAGTACCTACTTGTTCAATTTGTTTGGCCTTTTTCTTAGTTTTCTTTTATCTTATAATCACAAACATAATACATATGTATAATTTTTTGTTACACTATTAATTTTGACAACAAGAGTAATACTTTTAAGTGTACAAAAGTCAAATTAGTCCCATTTTAGTCTTACTTATTTGTATCACTGTGTAAGTATTTGACTATGCTGCAAAAAATTCAAACGCAAAATCTAAAATCAAATCAATTTGCTATCGATTGCCGACCGCTTTCCCGCGCACATCAGTATTTAGTCCACATGTTCTCTCCGAGGGGACAAACAACAATCGCCGCTGAAGTGCAGAGCACCATCTGTGCACAATAGAACAAAACAATACGGAAAATGAGGGTCTGAACTGAATCAAAAGACCACAACTGTTGACCAAGAGACGGCCAAGTTAGTAAGTAGATTGTACTTAGTGCTGCTGTTAAGTAAGTAATTCTAACAGCACAATGTATCACTACAAAAGTAAAAATAACTAGTTATGTACATTTCGTTATTTCAAGACTCAAATGAAACAGTTTTTGTAACTATTTGAAAACGCTATTATCTGAAATTATTATACGTATATTTAGCCATCCGGTTAGAAACTTAGCCGCAAAAGATTGTATTTCCTGGGTTTGATAAATGCAATAAGCATCATCACTAATTTTTAATTGAAATTTAGGCCATATTAGTAACAATTTAACTAATATGGCCAGTAAATTGATTATGATAAAAATAAATAATGATAAATTTAATGATTGCTTACCATCAGGCGAATTACGGTCAAGTGCAAATCCATTTCTTTTTAAAATATATATATATATATATATATAATAATGGCTATCAATCTAACTCTCGACACCAGTGGTGGCCACTCTTACTCGATATGAAGAAGAAGACTAATATAGCCTGCAATTTCGTAAATAAGATTAACAACATTTCCATCAACGATTCTAATTCGATCCAAGTTCTCCCCTCGTTAGTGTCATTCGATTCAGTTCTCAACTACTGTGTGCCACTTGCTTTACCCTCCCCTGTTTTCTATGAGGTTGAAAGCCATATGAACGATTTACTTATAGTTCACTCACACTTTAATCAGTATTACAATATAGAATCAAGACTTTTGTACACATATAGATTTTTATGTATTAGATACCTAGGTATTTATTAATGAATTCTTGATTGATTGATTGATTAATACTTTATTGTACACTCCCATTAAAATAACATAATTCAAAACAGAAAAAATCGAAATGCCACAAATGGCGGCCTTATCGCTCAAAGCGATCTCTTCCGGGCAACCGTAGGATGGAGAGGAAAATATAAAAAAATCTTGTCGTCTTTTTTGCTATCTATTAGAACACGAAAAATAACTTGCTGTTAAAATGTGATTTTCAGGCCCCTAAATGACAAATCCAAGCAGAAGATGAGACAAGGGAAAACAGTACGACTCAACATAAATGCTAGAGAAAGGAGAAGAATGCACGATTTGGTAAGAAAATACACATTTTATTAATAAACTGTTAAGTATGTTAGTTTGATTGAGTAGGTACACATATGGCCAAATGTTCGGCTAACATTAAAAATAAGGTTTAATTATTTCTTGTACAACCGATAAATTAATGTTCAGATATTAACAAAACTCGACCAAAACTTTTTATATTACAAATAGCTACCTAATCCAAAAGAAACTTTTCAAAAATACACGCGATCATAATGTTATGTATGTATTCTTTTCTAAAAATAAATCCGCTTTGTAAATATTTAACATCAAAACCGTTAATTAGGGCTATTTGTCAGTAAACAAAACACCCCAAAATACGTACCAAACACTTATTTTCATATTTTTCATCGAAATTTTCCTCAACAGAACTAGGCAAAAACAATAATTATGGTTTTAATGTACATAAACAGACGTTAATCACTAGAAATGGTTGCGAAAGCGTTCCGACCGACGTTTCAAAGCACTTCTGTGAATGACACGTTTTAGTAAACACTCTCGTACGGGGAACCATAACACAAGAGTATGAGACATCTACGATAACATCCTCGGTGTACTTTAAAGAACAAGATGAAAAGAACAAAGTAAAACGTCCGTACTTACTATTTTACTACGTATTATCAAAGAAAACAAACCCAATTACAACAATATAGTTCTTGAGAAGTCTGACTGTATACCGGTAGATCAATTAGTTTAGGAAAAATCCAATTTAATGTCGAATAGCGGGATACAAAGAATGTTGTACCTATAATTCTATGTCTTTCTTTGTTGCTGCCGCAATACATATATTATGTTAGTATGTAGATACTGTTTCTTTCACACTTATGTACTTAGAAATTCTTCCTGCTAAATTTTCGTCTAATAAAATCAAATAGCATAGGTACTAGACTTATAATTATCTTGTATCCTTAACCTTACCTGTCAGTCCCAGGTAATCACTGTTATGCAACAGTGACAGTTAAGACCACACGCTTGCACATCTCAACAGTCATAACATTTTCAAATTCCAACATTCCTGCCCTTACACGTGGGAATAAAAGCCATAATAAACAAAACATTGAACCAGTGATGTAGCTTTTATAAACAGGCACCAGTCGGTCTGTCTATCATTTCACATAGTGATTCAGAATCGATTTAAAGGCCTTTAGCATACCTTTCAGATTTTTCAAAGAACGTGGGTTATTGACAGTGACATAGGTACACAGATATTAAAAGATTTTTGACTAAATTATAAACATTAGTGGGTAGGGGGCACGTGTCGTATATCGTGTTATTATTCAGAACTTACACCACACATCATACTAATACTGAAAATATGAATGTACTATAACTCGTAGTTCTCGTTCAACTTCAAGCAGAATCTATTTCTATTTAATTTAAGAGAGAATTAACTACAACTACATTTTCTCTTAAATTGACGAGTATAAAATTCCACTGGTTAAAAATAAAATTAAATCCCAGGAAATGTTATTTTAGATCAGAGTCCTATTTTAGGAGCCGGTATGCGTAAAGCGGAAGTGCGTTGTTGTTGTTTTTGTACACACGCATCGGATAAAATTGTGTACATTCTGTGTACAGGAACTGACGTCATAAACCTTTTTTTTTCAGAACGACGCTCTTGACGAGCTTCGTGGAGTCATTCCTTATGCACATTCACCGTCCGTTAGAAAACTATCAAAAATAGCCACTTTATTGCTTGCTAAGAACTACATCATGATGCAAGCTAGCGCTCTAGAGGAACTAAGAAGGTAAATTCTTTTATCATCGTATTAGCTGTGATTTGAGTTTCAAGCGTTCGACGTATTATATGGATAAGTTTTTATGTTTTCTCAAGCCAAAATCATGATTGAAAAACAGAAAGAAGTTATCATCGTAAGACAAACTATATAATCCGTCGTAACGTGGTAATATTTCGCCATTAGAATTTTCACAAATAAATAATAGTGTCACAAGTAACTTTGTGTGCGATTTAATTGCATTTATCTAAGATGGATATAGATAGCAACAATATCAAATGCAGTTACCACAACCTTCTTTCACTTGCAGGCTAGTAGCATACCTCCAAGGCACGATGACAGCGGCAGGCATAGTGCCGCCCCCCGGGTTCGACATCGCTGGCCTGCCTGCGGCCGCCAAGCTCCTCGGCCACGCACCCCTGGGCCCCCCCGCTCCCCCGGACCCCCCCTCCTGAGACCTCGTGAAGGAAGAGCCCTACCCCCGTGAACATAGTGAGGCCTACCCAGCCTTCAACTACGAGTAGGTATTGACTGTTGCAATTTTCAGCTCATTTCTCTGTCCATGTGGTAGTATAGTATTTAATAGTTAAGTGTCAGTCATAGTTTTAAGGTAGTGCTAAATGAAAATTCCATGTCTATAAAAAGCAATCTTATGGTATAGATATTTGCGATTATGATATTAGTTATTAATAGTTTATTTTATATTTAGTTTTATGACAATAGTGTGTATTGCAAAGACGTATTATACTGCTGTAAAAAGCAGAATACAATTTAAAAATGTTGTATGTAATAAATCTTGTAACTATCACTTCATTTTAAATACCTATTGTCTGGTGATCACTTTTCAATGAAAGACTTTTCCCGTAAACGGTGTCTTTTTTAAAGCATATGCACTGTATAAAATATACTGAGCAATACTAAATAATTTGAAACACCCTTAATTTCGTAACTTTCACAATTTCGTAATTAATTAGTTATCTTATATTAAAAGTGATAATTTAATATTTTCAATATTATAAGTAAATGATATTTAAATTACGTGTTTAAGGTATAAATCTAAGACATTGACGATTTACCGAACAGTATTATTGAGTAGTAGTGGCCGAGAATCGGACAATTATTTCGAGATTTTGACGTGTCGCAACAAAATAAAAATTATACAAATTGTTGCAACAATTTAAGGGACAAAACTCGAAATATATTTATTTAAACATGTTGTTAGGAGGTTGTAATTGTAATAATTAAGAGAAGTCATTCAATTAGTAGTTAGATCGTAAAAGATTATTAATTTATATTAGGTATTTTCTCTCTAAACAATGTTGTAAAAAAATTAGGGAGAACTGTGAATCCATGTGCCAAAAGAAGTAGTTAAGTAAAATAGCATAGGTGGTATGTATTACTTATGGTATTTATAATTAAAGTATAGTTTTAGTATAATATAATTAAAGTATTAAAAAGTCTTTAGCAAACTTTCTTTAATGTTGGCATGTGTTTAAAAGAGGTTTTATTTCAGCAAGTAACCTGCCACATACACAAAAAGAGTTCTAATATGACGTAATGAGGCTTTTTCTGACAGCTGAATAAAAAAATTAAAAATGGTGTAAAAAATGCTCAACAGGTGGCGTTGTACTAGTATGTTAACAACTGTACAAGCGAGTTCTTCATAATACGTGAAACGGAACGTTACATAAACTTTACAATGCAATTTTATTTATATTCAGTATGAGTGAGACAAGTTTTTGGTAAAATTAATTTATTCTGGTAAACAATTTACAAAATACTAAAAAAAAAGTTAGACTCTTTGGTGTTTATTAACAGTAACAGCGACATCTATTGAACCTATTTTAAAATATATTTTTTTTAATTGGCTCCCGGAAAAAGCCTCATTGTATATTTATAGCTATTATATTTTATGATCCGTAGACCCGTTTTTTAAAAAAGCTTGGCTATAACTTATGTGTATGCTAGCTTAAAAATCAAGGAAAATGTTAAGGGTTTTTTCAAGTAAAAGTCTTCAAGTCGAGAGTAAACCGGTTTCTTCTAGGCAAGCGCGCTAGATCGTAGATTACAACGTTGCTTAACATCAGGCAAGTTGTAGTCAAGCGTGAGTCTATCTAATGTAAAAAAAAAAAAATATTTTATATAAGTACTTATCTTTGAGTTTATATCGCTCAATGAATATGGTAAAGAATAATATGACTTATATTTTGCACTGTATTCTAAAGTGTAAGTATCTTATTTAAACTCAATGGCAATTAAAATTACATTTTCGTAGCATAAGAAAATTGGATATAAGATATTTATAATTACATATTTATTGATTTTTAATTGCTCATAATTTACTTTCTATATAGGAATATAGAAATGGATATACTATATAGTTTTACTTGTCCCGAATGAGATGATTTTTGGGATTAACTATAAATATGTCAGTCATACATTATTTATATGATATTACTAACTACTAGTCCACATCTTGCAATATGTAACTTTAATTTATGTATTCACGCATTTTAGAGTTATATAAATTAAGTATTTATATAATTTACAACGTTGTAGAGACACCTTTAGAAGGAGTTTGTGATTACAGTATTTGTATTTAAGCCAAAGTAAACCGTGATTTTTGTGGATTGGAATTAAAATATGTGCGTATAATTTATTTGTGAACCCTCGTAAGACTTAGATATTTGTTTTTTTTTTTAAATAATATACAGAGTAAGTTAGTAAATATTTATTTACCATAATAAAATATAAAAACAAGTGAAGGAAAACTATATAAAATATACTAATATACTAACTGTAACAGAGTAAGTAGTAACTATATTATACTCAATATTACCTATAGTAAAGTATTTTTTTAAACGCGAAACCATTGCACTGAAATCATTCTTAAAAAGTTATGCGATTGTTACCAGTGTCTCTGTATGATTATATTACTTAATTTATTTGGAATTTATTACAGTTTCACGCTTTATCTAGATAGAGCAGATGGCGTTCTAAATTTAAGTTAGTACGTAGATGGGTATATCCAAGACACAAATTTCAAATATTTTACCATAAAAATATGTAAATTCAAAGACTTCCTGATTTCGGTTTCACTAGGAACTTATTCGAAGGAAGCAGTCTATAGTTTTGTTCGTAACTTTACCATTGAACATTCAGTCAGTACACTAGTAGTTCTTAAGATTCTTTGTAGATGGCGCTTAAAGTCAATTCTCAGATTAATAAATCGTCTGCTGAAAGAAAATACTAACTACATAATAACTTGTATAAATCAAAAATAATTTTAAAAAGCTAAACTTAATATCGAATAAGGTATTCATAGCATTTGCATTTGCTTTATCATGCCATTGAGTTAGCTTGGACATTTTAATCTCAGATTCCCTTAGTCTTTTATCATGTTATTCATTGAAGGCATAATTAACATGCTTAGAGATGTAAAAATTTCGTATGTCTATGCAAATCTACACAAACTGAAAATGAAAATATATATATAAAGTGTAATTTTACTCAATAACGATATACAAGATATATAAGATATCACAGAAAACACGATTCAAAAACTTTTAATTCTACGAGTTGTCTACTCACTCTCCTGGTAAGTACTATAATTTATCAGTCTTTTAGTCAATAATTAATCGATTTCTTTTAGGCAAGCACGCTAGATTATAGGCAACAACAAAGACTAACATCAGATGAGTTATGGTCTAACGAGAACTATGGTCTATGGTCTTCAAGTCGAGAGTGAATCGGTTTCTTCTAGGCAAGTACGCTAGATCGTAGATTACAACGTTGCTTAACATCAGGCGAGTTGTAGTGAAGCGTGAGCCTAACGTTTTAAAAAACCTTTCTTTTATAAAAGATAAGTTAAAATAACAAGCACTAAGAAACAAAATGATCTAAAATATCAAATGTCTTATATGTAAGCATATTTTTTGAGAAAGGATAGATGGAAAGTAGGTAAAGCAATCGATTGGGCAACAGCCTTCATCGCGCCATAGATTAGGTAATACTTACAACAGCTGGTGACTTACGTGATCATTAAATGTACTATATGCATGTGTGTTTTGTAGTAGTCGTATAATGTTATTGTATGTAGTTATAAAAACTGTCTTTCTGTTTTTGTGTAAATTAATATGGCAAATGTGCACAGTAAACGATGATAAAAAAGTTTAAAGATAACGTTTGGGCAGGAACAGTGCAAGATTGACTGATATTATTGACGTAAAGGGGAGGAGGCTCATGCTCAGCAAAGGGCTCTAATGAGCTGATGATTATTTGCTTATTAGAATCCTCGCTTGCCCAACCCCGTTGCATTGCTACCCCAAGTGTTGTGTTTTAATACCCAGAACGGACAATGTTTACCAAACCGATACCTAATATGGTTAGGTATGTTATCGTTCGTAGATTTTGCATTAATACTATAAATTATTCGGTTGCAAATCATTACAATCATATACGTTTGTATAAAATGTGTATTGAGAAGCAATTATGTAAGCAAATTCTGTGACTAAAATAAAAAAAAATATTTAAAGGAATTTATAGGAAATTTAGATTCATTTGTCACCGTAATAAATGAAATGAAACCAAATAAACTGTATTTTTATAAATGTTACCCTACCACACACGTAAGCATGTGAACGTATGTATAGATTGTATAGTTACCATACACAGAGTTTATAATATTTTTCCTTGTAGGTAATAAAACCATACAGAGGCCTTAGCAACAGTAAATTGAACCTATGTCAAACCTTACATCCAGTTATATGGAAACTGACGCAGGTTCTCTCATTCAAGTAACTGTCTAGCCTGAAAAAGGTTACTTTATTTTCATTTCGGTATACAAAAACCTAAAATTGTGGTGTGTATACATTAGTACAAGTAGATAGAGTATATTTCTTAGACCTATTTTTTTCTAATGGAACTATTTTATCATAAACTAGCTGTGCGGCGACTTCGTCCGCATGGAATAGTTATTACCATAAAAACGGTTCTAGTGAGTTAATCTTTAAATATAGACATATATTGTTCCAGACATTTTGTTAGATCATTTCAAGAGAAATAATTCTTTCATACATTTTTTTTTTGATATCTTGAACCGTTTTCGCAGCACACGCCACGGAAGCCCTCAAAAATGAATAATTTTCCCCGGTTTTTTTCACATTTTCCATTGTTTATTCGCTCATGTTATATAGCTTTAAGCCTTCCTCGATAAATTTTCTATTCAACACAAAAAGAATTTTGCAATTCGCACCAGTAGTTCCTGAGGTTAGCGCGTTCAAACAAACAAATAAACAAACAAACTCTTCAGCTATATAATATTAGTATAGATAGAAATAAAGATTTTACAATTACAATGAACAAGATACGTTTGATTTCAGATTATTTTTCTAGCTTGCGAATGATAGATTGTTATCTTCTAATATTGTAAAGTAATAATGTAATAATATCAACATATATTATGCTATTTGTACTAAGTCTAATGCTATAAAATGAGCTTTTAATAACGTGCGTTATCAAAAAATCCATTCTAGACTTTTAAATAATAGAGTTAAAGTCCGTCAAGATCGTTATTTTATAAAAACCTCCAAATTTGTAAGTACATGCTTCCAACACAATTAAGAACGATATAATGCAGAAAATGTAAAAAAGTAAAACAACCGATTATTACCAATACCAGATAGGTATGTTATGTAAACGAGAACAATAAATATAGAATGACAATATAACAACAAATTAAAAGCAGTATTTGATATCCCATCTATAAATTTTGAAAATAGGGGATAGATTTTTCATATCGGATTCAGACGAATAACGCAAATGAGCCACTCAAGTATTGTAAAGAACCTTCCTTATTTACTTTCCTTACGTATTTATAATTGTATAAATAAAATAAAATAAAAATAGCCTTTATTTCCCTTTTAAACGTATAGTTGTTCACACTACAATATTTTGATTTGATTCATGAAATTATTATATAAATGTCTAGTATTATTGTAGGTAATGTCAAAATGGATATATGTACTTAAATGTAATGTCAATGTCTGGTTATTGAATTAAAATGTTATTTATTTATTTAAGGGATCGTCCAACTTTGGACGTAGGCCTCCTCCAACTCATGCCATGTATGTCTCGTCATTGCTGTTCTTGTCCAGAGTTTTCCTGCCACCGCCTCTATATCGTCTCTCCATCGTCTGATTGGTCTTCCACGCTCTCTCCGTCCATCTCTTGGCTCCCAGTGAAGTATTCTCTCTGTCCACCTGTTGTCTCTCTGTCTCGCTGTGTGCCCCGCCCATTTCCACTTAAACTTGGCAGCCGTCTGAACAACATCGGTCATTTTCGTTTTTTTTCTGATATCCTTACTATCGATGCGGTCTCTCAGTTTTATTCCTAGCATACTTCGTTCGGTTGCTCTTTGAAATGATCTTAGTTTCTTTATCGTAACTTTTGTTGGGGCCCACGTCTGACATCCATATAAGAGAGTTGGCATTATATTGGATTCAAATACCTTTTGCTTGACTCGGAGTGGTATGTCACCTTTGAAAATTTCCTTATTGCTCCAGTATTTTTTCCAGCTTAACGATATTCGTCGGTCTACTTCTTTTTCAGTTCGGTTTGTCATTTCGATATTTTGTCCAAGGTAAATGTAGCTTATTACGTAGTCAATGTTTGTGTCGTCAATTGTAATCGGGATTTTCTCTCCATTCGTCATAATTTTGGTCTTCTCTTTATTCATGTGCAATCCATATACTCTACTTCGTCTGTCAAGGCTTGTCATCATATATTGTAATTCTACGTGGCTCTCTGACATGAGTATAATGTCGTCGGCGAAACAGAGATGGCTCAAGTACTCTCCGTGTATGTTAAGCCCTAGATTGTTCCACTCTACTCTATTATAATTGTATGAGAGTGGGAAAATCTATGTAGCGTTGAAACTAAAACGTAGCCGGGTCGTTCTCAACAACTGATTTATTTTTATCACTTCGGTGTGATTTTTTTCGGTGCTATCATTTCGGTGGTATATTTAATTTCGATGGACTGTAACCAGTAGTTCAGTCCACCGAATCCACTGAAATGATAACACTGAGATGATAAAATTTTGGTTAATTTCAATTTAACAAGAAAATAAAATCATTATGAAATGAGTACACAACTGAAATAAAATAGTTCTTATAGCGAATTTAAAATAAAAATATGAAAAATCTGGAATGAATATCTAACACGAGTTATAATGGCCACCGAAATTAGAAAAAAATTGTCCCCACATCACTGAAATGATAAACTTACTTTTTTGGTGGGAATCCAGAACGAGTTGTGACAGATGAATATGCACTGGGAGCTTGAGCAGGACTGATCCGAGAAGGGGAATGGGCGCGGGGCGGTAACAACGCAATGTTGACGAAAATATTCTACTAAAACTTACTGTCCTCCGAAATGATACTTTTTTTTGGACAAAAGCTAACTGCTTTTCAAATGTTTGGGAAAAAAGATAAATAAACAAAAATAGATTTTTTTGATAGACAATACTTATTGAATATAATTATATGATAATTAAAAAATATTAAGTCCTAATTATTAATATATTTGCAGGGGTACATATTTTATAAATGGATTTGGGTCTGGGACAGGTCACCGTGATGATAAAATGACACTTTGACATTTTTTTAAATTACTAATATAAGCAATTAATTGTCATTTTTTGTCAATATAGAGAAGTACTTACACTATATAAACAAATTATAAAAAAACATAAATGAGCAAAGTGCACTACCGTTCTCAGCATTCCCGTCGTTTTTTTTTAGAGATTCACCCAGCCGTATCCATTGGAAAGTCCCTGTAGATTGTGGTCGGGTAAAACCAGCACATGTTTGAATTTATAATCTTATCCGAATAACAACTAAATACGAGTAGGTATCAATCAATTCCAGCCCAGCAAATCTATTTGCAAACCGGCGTCTGCCCATTAATTTATATAAAGCAGTCGATATCGGGCTGTTAATTTTCTATATCAGGGATTTCATATTTTCCCGTGGATGACAACCTGGCTCTGCAGCCACGGATACTAACGCACTACCTCGCCGGCTGTTAAGGTTTTTATTTGGGTAAGTATAAAGGCTAGTGTGAAATGTCCCGGAATATTTATTTATGGAAGCGCACTACAAATAAACCTTAGCTCTAAGAAAATGTGGATAAACTGTGTGAATGAAGATATGAGGAATAAATTCGGAGATTACGAGAGATAAGTAGAGTAAAATGGAATCGAAAAACATGCTGGGCCGAGCCCACTTAGTGGGCTCTCTCTCTCTCTCTCTCTCTCTCTCTCTCTGTGAGTCGTATGTATTTCCTCATGACAGAGGGTCGTGACTCCCCCGCAGAATTAATTTGTCAGGGGAGTTCTCTTGGACATGAAGGAATAAACGAATCATAATTCTAGAAATAGAAGAAGTTTTACTTGATATAACAACCTACCTAGCTAATAGCTTTATTTTTCCTCTATAAAAAATGACATAATTCATTTGATACAAACAAAAACCGTACTGAGGACGTGTGCGCCTGAGTTGTCTCCTGTATTGACACGTCTCTTCAGGCTCTCTCTTGAGACTGGTATAGTACCGAGTTCGTGGAAGCTTGCTAACGTGCAGCCTGTGCCCAAAAAAGGTAGTCGTGCTGACCCTGCAAACTACAGGCCCATTTCAGTCACGTCCATTCTCTGTAAGAGTATGGAACGCGTCCTGAACGGCAGGCTCCTGGCGTACCTAGAATCGAATGACCTCCTCAGTGATCGACAATATGGCTTTCGCCGGAATCGTTCAACTGGGGATCTTCTAGCGTATGCCACTCACATCTGGAGTGAGGCAATGGAGAAATTCGGAGAAGCACTGGCGGTTTCTCTTGACATTTCAAAAGCCTTTGACAGGGTATGGCACGATGGCCTTATTAGTAAGCTTTCCTCGTACGGTTTGCCCTCTGGTTTCTGTACGTGGATTTCAGACTTTTTGAGGGATCGGTCTATTCGGGTGGTCGTTGATGGCTGCTCGTCTGACCGGATGGCTGTTAATGCCGGAGTCCCCCAAGGGTCAGTACTGTCTGCAACCCTATTTTTGCTGCATATTAACGATCTGCTCAAACCCGGTATCTTTGGGTATGCAGACGACAGCACGGTTGTAGAGAGTTATGTGTCCACTGCACGAACTAGTGCGGCCGAAATCCAAACACTCAGAGAGGCGATGGTCGAACGCATGAATCTTTCTCTTCAGGCAGTCTCCGATTGGGGCGATGCCAACCTGGTCAGATTCAATGCCACTAAGACGCAGGCGTGTCTTTTCTCCGCCAAAAAGAGGCCGTTCCACCTGGCCCCTACTTTCCGGAATGTCTTGATTCCAATCACAAACCAGCTGGACCTACTTGGAGTCTCCCTCACCTCGTCATTAAATTTTGGGTCCTATATTGAGTCAAAGGCTCAATTGGCTGCCAAAAAGCTTGGTATCCTCTCGAAGGTGCGTCGGTACTTCCATCCGGAACAGTTGCTTACCTTGTATAAAGCACAAGTTCGGTCGTGCATGGAGTACTGCTCGCATCTTTGGGATGGATCAGCAAAATACCAGCTAGAGGCGTTGGATTCGATTGAAACGCGAGCTAAGAGGTTAGTAGGTAAAACCACCATTAAGAAGGCAAAACTCCAAAGTTTGGAACATCGCCGCAAGGTGGCCAGTCTGTCGGTCTTTTATCGAATACATTTCGGAGAGTGTGCAGAGGAGCTACATAAACTGATTCCCTTAGCTCCAAACAATTTATAACCGAACAAGCAGAAAGTCCGCAGGTAGACATCGTTTTATGGTGGAAGTGCCGAAGTGTCGAACGCAGCGCTTTGCTTCTACGTTTATTGTACGGACGGCAAAGCTCTGGAACACTTTACCAGAAGCTGTGTTTCCTGCGAACTACAATCCAGGGGTGTTCAAATCTAGAGTTAATAGGTATCTTCTAGGTAAACGTGTTACACCCTAGGCTGCAGCAATGCTTAACATCAGGCAGGCTGTAGTCAAACGTAAACCTATCACACGTAAAAAAAAAAAAAAAAACAAAAACCTTATAAGTCATGATGCGTATTGATATTGAAGCTGGCGGACGGCGCAGGTCGATCTGCCGTGAATCATCATTACCAACCTTACAGATAACATTTCTAGAGAAAAGACACAGCAACTAGTGGAAAATGAACTTTATTTCAATGAAATAAAATAGTTAAAACAACAGCTAAGTATAGTCACAGTTTCTTGGTAAGACTCTTAATATACTGTAGGTGTATATTCCAATATATGTACATAGAATAGTGAGAGTATGTATGTGCTTTGTTTCATTACGTAGAGTACCCAACAGTCATATAATATATCCACGCTTCAGTTATTTCAGGACGATGACAAGCTTTGACATTCGTTAAGAGTTTGTTAGGTCACAGAATAATGGATATGTTGAGATCAGTAAACTTATTTGGGAATAAGTCAAAATAATAATGTCTGCCATGGCAGGATTCGAACCTGCGTCTTTCTGGTAAATGTCCAGGCTGCCTTCCGTCCGTTCCGTTCCGTAGCCGTTTCGGGCACAAAAGCGAAAATTCAAACTGATTTATTTCTCACTAAAGTTTTCGGAAAAAACAAACTTTATTAGCTGATTTTACCATATGCTATCATGAAATATAGATACGAGTCTATATTATGTAGGATCACATGTATACGCTAGCGGATAAAATTGAAACTAAATGAATAAATGATTTTTCTATCAAAACATGCAGGATCGCGCCACCAGTCGCAAGTTTAGCGCTATTTTGTGATAAGAAGGTAACACGAAAGCTTCTCGACCTTTAACCCAAGGCCAAGCTAAAGTTTCTTCAGTGCCGGTTAGAAAAGTCGCGACACCACAACTTACTGTATATTAGAGTCCGCACAAAATAAATCTACCACGTACCCGGTAGCAGCACTTATGCAGAGCTATGTTCGGTGCTTCTGAGCTATGTATGTTTGTCCAAGCTCATATCTACTCAGTACTTTCTTGTTCCAATTTAACCGTGTACACTGTACAGTGTTATTGGTGTCTCTGCCTATTTTGTACATAGTTAAAAAAGGGTTTAAATTGGTATTATGTTGGTACTAGAAGTGGACTTCATCTGGTACACGGGAATACAAAAAGCGGCTAGAGTCTAATGCAACGATCCAGTGGTATTGGTATTGCTAAGCTCGCGTTTTCTACAACTTAGAACTTAAAAGAACTTGTCGGTCTTCAAGTCGAGAGTAAACCGGTTTCTTCTAGGCAAGCGCGCTACATCGTAGACTATAACGTTGCTTACCATCAGTCAAGTTGTAGTCAAGCGTAAGCCTATATCATGTAAAAAAAAAGAAGAAAAATGTGAAACCTCATCACACCACAAAAGAGAAACAAATTAAACTTACAGGGAAAAGATTCCGGCATAGATTTACTCAATAAACAAACGAATTTATGTAATCCTCAAACACCGTAATCAAACATCGATAGGTAGTACATTGCAAAATTCTTGTGAATTGGGTTCTTTTTAAAATCTCGTTATTTAACATACATATGTATCTATGTACATTACTTCAGCACGCCGAAGCTAAGCGTATATTTCCTAGATATATTTCTAGGACCCATTGTGTACTAAAATACACTGGGAAGCAATCGCAACCCCCTGCAGCAGATTCAATAATAGTTACTCCGACCTCGTGATGAATACAGCGAGGAACATAGACCAAATAGCTTGTTAAGAGCTCTCACATGTATGTATGTTGTATCTACACAGGATGAGAACACTAAGCACCAGTAAAGTGGACACAAAAAATCAGAAGGCAGTTATATATTCTATTTTTAAATGTTATCTCTGTCATAACGTCAGTTGTAATACAGATTATGAAGAAATGCGTTTCATATCTCAATAAAAAATTTACTTGTTGTATCTTGATTTATTGGCTTAATCATATTTATAAAAATAAAGATTACTGAACCTTAAATAATTTTGGGAAAACCAAATTAATATTTAAAACAGTCACGCTGACTACAGTAGGGACAAGTTAATAGGTCACTTTTGACAGATGTCAGTTTTATATTCATAGTGAGGTGACCTGCTTAAAAACATCGATTAAATGAATGAATCGAATGAATCGATACATACTTGAAACATATGTGAATTTTAAAAATGATCATGCGAATCCCTGTCCCATTATTATTTTTTCTTTCATAAATTAAAGGAGCAAAATAAGACAAGTACCTACGTAATTTAACAAAAAAATTGCTTTTATTCACTTGAACTATCGGAACTGCTATCTTCATCACTGCTGTCAGCACTCAGAGATATTATTAATTCATTTTCAATAATATTGTCTATTCTCACATCTCGTTCTAAATCTTGTAAAATTATTTTCTTTGTCTTCTCCACGACTTTTCGCCAGTCTATTTAGTTATTTTTTTGTATTTTTATAGTTAGTTAAAAGAATAATAAATATGTATAATTAGGTTTTACTATAATTACAACGTGGTTATAAGTTTATGGTGATTTTTCTTCACAAGTAATCATTGCATTCGATTCAACTTACAATCCTATCAGCTTTCGATTTTTAGAGTAACATCCCTAGTGTTTAAAAAGAAAAAGGGTTGAAATGTTGCGTCAGCAACATTGTAACGACTTTCAGTTCTTTAGATCAGAAATTGTTTATTATGTTTAGAATGGTTTATTAGTGAAAGCAAATCGTAAAATTACTCGTATCGGTCATTATTACAATAAATATGTAAACGTAATTGAAAAAAGTTAAGCAATTGTGCAGTTCTTATTTTATGCCCGCCGTTACAAGGCATTGAGCTATAATGTACTGTACGTAAGTACATTATAGCTCAATGTTACAAGGTCACGTTGTTGAATTTTGATGAAATGTCAAAAGTGACCTATTATCTTGTCCCTACTTTAATCATTGATATTTTAATAGCAAGTTATCGATGATAAAAATCTGAATAGTGGTGGTAACGATGGTGATTTACATTAGCCAGTTTGCTAATTGATTTATATCTTATGAACTAGCTTAGCCTACACTGTTGCTTGCTGTGACATAGCTCTACACTGTGTATATGGCAAAATCTACTGAACTGACTTGTGACGTGGTGTGTAAAAAGCTAGTACAAATACAACTGTACATTTGTATCCTACTGATACAACTAGTACAAATACAACTGTACATTTGTATCCTACTGGTACAACAAAACAAAGATATTGATCATTCAATAACTTAAACCCTCTATGTCGTACAGGGAGGTGCGGTGCGAAATTTAATCTCCCCCCGTCTGCCTCCCCCTCTCGCTCCCACTTTGTATACACGTAGCTATACATACATACATACATAATACATAGATAGATAGATACATAGGTATTATATGCACACAGCTTGATAATTTATTCAGAATAACTTCGCGTCGTTGTGGCTGATTGATGAGTAATATGTAGGTACTTGTTGTAATTTCTACTTGGTCGTTGGTTAGATTTTATATTAATGTACGGGGTTCTTTTGTGTTATTGATAGTGGTGTATAATATTTTTAAAATAATTATGTATTAAAGTAAAAGAAAGCTCTAGGTGGACAAAGTTCAATAATATATATGTTTTTTTTTGACAGATTTGCTTTTACATCAATGAAACTGATAACCAGTGATAAAATGTTTTTGTTGATAGAAAGTTTGATTGAAGGTCCATTATTTAGAAAAAGTTTTTAGGGATACTTCGAATTGATAACAGAACAAATTCCAAAAATTTTTAAAAATGTTGTCTCTGTGTCTCTTCTTGTATATTAATTTAAACGCTCAAAACGACTGAACGGATCATCATAATTTTTGGTATGTAGATAGTATATAGGGAACTTTTTATCCTGAAACAAATCGAGCAAAGCCGAGAACGTCCACTAGTTATTAATATCATACCAGTAGTTAGATACAGGCAAGGGAAGTAAAAAGTAAGTCAAGACTTTGTTTTTCACGGTAACCATGAGAACCACAATGCTTCAGCCTAGGGCTGTGCCTAGGTACGAGTCGACACGACGGGACCTATACGTCTACCTACGTACCTACCAGTACCTAGCACATTGTAGATACGCCCTGCACAACTCTGATGATATAGTATATAGGCAAGCTTTCGGTAAAACGGTAAATTATAACATGTGTTTTTTAATAACAAAAAAAAACAAATTTATCTAAGCAATAAAGGAATGATGTTGGAATCTGATAGGTTAATTAATATTTGTGTAATTACGATGTTCTTATTAGAATTTTTAGTATGTAATCTATGAATATTAAGTTATGCAACAGTAATGTTTATTTATACACCAATCTCTGAAACTAAAATTGATAACAATATGGCTTTTTTACATTTTGCACAGGCTACTTCCGTTAATGCATTTCCTCCACGAAAAAAAAAAGGCTACTTCCATTACATTTTTTAAAACTACCTTTAAATAGTATAATTTTCAAGGTAAAACCGTCGGTAATCTTTTTACCTGAATAGGAACAATAGACGGTAAAGATTAGGTTACAATTGAATAGAATTTGATAACTTAAGTAATTCAAAGTGAAAGGGCTTAAATACACTTGTTACTTAAAACTATTAGAATGTAGAGAATTTGTTTATCTTGTATAACAGCTTTAGCAGTTACGAAACAGACATTTCGAAACTAATTTTAATCTGTTACTTTATACTTGAGGTAGAGCGCCTAGAATATATGTAACGAATGTTAGTGTTAAGTTAGATAGAGCAACTACACATATATAGGTATGTATTAGCAGTGTTAAAAATATAGTTTAAAACATATACTCGTATGTATTTCTTTCATCTTTTGTAACACAAAAAACAAGAAATAACATTTTCATGGGATTTTACAGTCCCATTGAAGCCTCAAGCAAGGCTTTCATTGAACTGCAAAAATTGGCTCTATATATTAAGTTAGAGGAAGATCTGCAACAACTCCAGGCTACCGCACTCCTGCCGCTGCAGGAGATGGTGCAGAACCGAGAGGAATGGCGTCTCTTTGTGTCGGAGGCCAGGGACTTACTTCGGGTCGCAGCGCCACATTAATTAATTAATTAGTAAATTAAGTTAATTCTCTATTTTAGTTCTCAAGAACGAACCAGTTAGCTTATGTATGTAAGTAAATCTATCTTATAAATAACAAAAACTACGCAACCTTCACATTCCGAACTATTCTTTTGTGGCATCTGTTTTGAATACAGAGGGCATCTCACATTAGTCAGTGTTTCAGAAATTTGTACACGGCTGCTGACAAAAATATTGATAAGCACCATTAATAATGCACTAAATAAAAATAAATAAAGAAACCTCTTTGTTTATGTATAAATAATATGTTTTAGTACTTTTAAAAAAGTCTAGGGGGTTCTTATCAAATCTTTTTTATTACACTTATTACGCTCGAGCCTAACTACAGCTCGCTTGATGCTAAGCAACGATCTAAAATAAACGTAAATGTGAATTGCATACCCAATTAATTTTAATTTTGGAAAATACATATAATGTGAGTAGTATTTTTTCCTAAACAAGCAAATTTTAGTTTATACCTGTTCGTGTAATAATTATTATAAGAGATTTGTAAGACATTCGCTCTATTAATAAGTTCAATGTCAGTGAAAAAAAACGAGCACATTTTCAAATGGTTTGGTATTTTCAGCATATACTACGCAAATTACAGGAGCGAGCAAGAGGGCGCTATGAAAGCGTCGCGTCGCTCGCTCGCCGCGAAAGCCTGAAAATATCTATTGATTACTGTATACGTAGGTAGGTATAGCCTGCTCGTGCTACGGCGGGCTGCCGAGTGCCAATTTATTTAAGAACGCTTGAGGCTGACTCTCACAGAATACATTAACTGTCCATATACACCTCGGATAATTATATACAAACTAATAATAGGTATATAATATAAAGATAGAAGGATGACGCTTCTCCTCGTCACTCCGCCTACGGCACTCGCAGTAAACATATTGGCGGTGTTGTACTAGTTCAGTTTAAATATAGATCTTCGCGGCCGATTACCTTGCGAATGGAAAAAAAATCGCTCGACAAAATATTTACACGTGCTGAAAAATGAGATCACGAATTTTACTGCCTGAAAAGTTTACTCTTGAAAGAATATCGAGTTCGAACCCAACGGACTTCTATCGGACCGTTATGATCGGTTAGAAACATACAACTAAGTTCACATAACTATAAGCTTACTTCTTAAAGGGTTGCAATCATAATCGGACAAAAAAATTGCAACTATTTTCCAGTTATATCAATGAGGAAAAATTAGTAAGTAGCAATAATATTCCACGTTACCTACAAGCAGGAACGCCTGCTATCTTGCTACATAAATACACATATACTTGATAAGAGAGTCTCATTTATCTACTCTACGTGAGTCTACTCATTATCATTACAGAGCGAGGGTATTGGCATAAAGATATAAGCTCAGACAAGTACATTGTACTATGTAAAGCTCATAACATGACGTATTCGTATGTATGTAGATACATTTATGTCTGAGACCCGTCGAGCGGGCCCGAGAGCAAAAGCAAAAGGTTGCGATCCTGGGTTGCCAGGAGAGAGTTTACCACTCATACTGGTTGTATAGGAAACGTTTTTCAAGCGTTGCTAGCACGTACCTATGTACAATGCACCTACATAATTATGCTTATTGGCTTGGACTCGAATTAAGTACTCTAGAAAATAACAATTAACTTATTACTTAGAAAATTATGGCCAGATTAAAAGTCGAACTATGTATTTTGCCGCCTGAAATTAACACCAAAACTGGTTTTTCATTCAGTAAATCCTTTGAAAATGCTTTTATACAAAATGATAAAAGGTGTTCTTTTAGCTCTACCTACTAAGCAAAAGACAAGAGCATAGTTTTTTTAATCAATCAATCAATATAGCTTTATTGTACACCAGAACACAAAATACAAAAACAATTTACTAGTAAAATTACTTAACCTAGGTACATTGGGCGGCCTTATCGCGTAGAGCGATCTCTTCCAGGCAACCTTAGTAAATTTACTTTAATCCTAATAGATAGATACCATCTATAGATTTTACAAAAACAATTCAGTCCGTATTTTTTATTTTCAGGAGAAGAAATGGAATAATTTACTTTATATGTATTATTAATAAATATAGTTTAATTCTGAGTTCTATCCTAGGTGTTGTTTCTTTCGTGAAAAATTTTTCCTTTCAGAATTAATTTTATAGGAAAATTCGTGCATGCAATGTTATGCAACGTTATAAAAATAGCCTTAGTAAATTGGATGACGAACAAAATGAACAAGTAATAATAATTAAGTGGAGTTTGTACGCATGGGAACCCAAAGTATTAAGTGGTGGTATCACCGCTATTGTAAAGTGTGCGCGCTTGCGCTCGCGGCACAGAGCGCGCGGGGCGGGGGGTCGCAAGGCCGGGGCGCGGCGGGCGAGGAGGGGCGACGTCACGTCGAACAACGCAGCCCAAACCCGGCCGAGTGCAAGAGTCGTCGGAGCCCCGCTCCCAGCCCGCACATGAGACCCTCGCAACTCTGCCGGATAACAAGCTGCCTGCGTCGTCGCCCGACTCGAGCCGTCCAAGGCGTCCAACGCGATTACGCGAGGTGGGAACTCGGAGAACGCCAGTAAAAGTGGCCCCTCTATCGCGCTCCGCTGCGATCATATTCGCTAAATATTTCAATATTAGTAACCTCAAATAAACACTGACCGTCTCCGAGCGACTTATCGCTCCTCTTATCGCAGGCTGCCAACGATGAAGAAAATTCATACGCCGAGAACATCGTTTTCAAAATAACGCGGAAAATAAATAAATACCTAGGGCTAAAATACAATAGCGCGCTCGAAGAAGTGAAATAAAGAGAACCTTATGTGTGCGGCATTGAAGTGTGATTCGCGTGATGAGCACGTATCTGATGACCGATTTTGTGAAATAATATTGAATACTTGTTTCTACGTGAATTTGTGAAGATAGAGAACTTGGGAGAGGACAAAGTGTTGTGTGCTATCATCATGGATTGGAGAGTTCGGCGCACCCGCGAGCACCGGTGAAGTCAGTCGAGGCCACAGCCTTTTGAAATAGGTACCGGTTTTGAATTATTATTTTGTTTGATTTATAACGCTCGCTGGGTCGTCTGGCACCCGCTGCAGGTGGCTTGCACTCTTCTCTGGTGGTTATGGTTACCTCATTTGGGCCTAACTGGCATAATATAGTACTAACATCCTGTACCTACTAACTGAATCTATCTGTTGTGGTTGTAAATACTTGTCCACCTACATACCTACTCATCATGTGTAATATGCTGCATCCAATTATTAATAGGAGACATCTATGTTACTTATGTGGAAACTGAACAGTATAAGTACCTACGCGGATAGCGTAGGTCAGCTGTAGTTTTAGCGCCAATTGAATCCATACAACGGTTTTAAATTTTTTTGTCCAAACGTTCCTGTAGTGGTTAAAACCGTAATAAGTATGTAATTCTGAAATATATTATTGTAAAACTATCTTAGTGTAATCATTGTTAGTAACTGTCAACCTTATTTGTTTCCAGATAGCCATGGAGGGTTCTACATCCTTCCCGGATATTCCGGCTAAACACTTTGAAGAGACGAATAATGAATTCCCAGCGGAAGAAACAAAACCAACCACAATAACTGGTGACGAAGAAGAGGAAATTTATAATGTGATAAAAGATGAAAAGAGTGACAGTGACGCGCATAGTGATGACCTTAGCTCTAATGATGATCAAAATGTTATAGGTAGTAGTGGTAACTCTCAGTTTTATGAGAGTAGTGACAGTAAACAAGGCTATGCTGTAAAAATTGATGATAATGACACTCTAAGCGACATAGACGATATAAAAACAGACAGTGCATCGGCTGATAGTGAGGACTCTGCTCTCGGCAGCTTGCCGCCGGATAACGTCGCAACTGATAGAGAAGAAGAACCACAGGACCGGTCCGAAGGAAGCGACTCAGGCATCGGGTCTGAGACATCGGATGATGTCAAGTTACCGAGCTTTAATCTAACCCTGCCATGCACAAATAGTTTAAATATTTCCAACGTAGACGAAGATGTAAATAACTCTAGTATGAAAATTAAGGATAGTGAAAAAGATAACAATTGCCATAAAACGATAGAGCCAGTGAAAACCCCCACGCGGAGCAACTTGAAAAGAAAAAGGGAAGAAGATGATTCCGAACCTCAAGCTAAGAAAAGAAAAGAAGGAATCAGATTCGATAATGTTACGGTTTATTATTTTCCTCGATCTCAAGGATTTTCGTGTGTGCCATCACAAGGAGGATCTACTTTAGGAATGGAATGGGAACACTCACATACACAAAAATTTACGCTAGCAGAACACGCTTTAGAACAAAGGAGATTACATAGACAAATATTACAACAGCTGAAAAGTGAGCGTCATTCTTTACAAGGCGCGTCACTTTCATCGAGCGAGGACAGTGACACTGAAGAGGAGGCGAGTGACATTTCAGAATCTGAACTCGACTTAGATAGCTACTACTTCTTGCAGCCGGTGCCGACACGGCAGCGCAGAGCTCTTCTACGAGCCGCCGGAGTTAGGAAAATTGAAGGATACGAAAAAGATGAGTGTAGAGACATAAGAACGTCACGGGAGTTTTGTGGATGCGCTTGCAAAGGAACCTGTAAACCAGAAACCTGTTCGTGCAGTTTGGCAGGAATCAAGTGTCAGGTCGATAGACTCAACTTTCCTTGCGGCTGTACCAGGGAAGGATGTGCGAATACTACTGGAAGAATCGAATTCAACCCTGTAAGAGTCAGAACACACTTCATTCATACGCTTATGAGAGTAAGTCTCGAGAGGAAAAACGAAGAAATTCAAGAAGCCGCGAAAAGGCGATGGGCTGAAACGCACAGTACTAGTTCGTCTGCTAGCACTTCGTTAGAAAGAGAACATTGCAGGGTTACTCAAGACGATGGTTTATTGAGAGACGTCAATCTCACCCCGAGAGTAGAGGTAGAGTCGTGCGTGAATGCAGGAAATTTCAGCAACATTCACTGCGACATGAGCAGTACTGCTCAAAGTGTCGCGCCAGATAGCGTGTCATACGGATACAGAAATGAAAACTGTGAGCGCAGGAATAACGACACTAACGTGCACTTTGAAAACACGAATACTCATCACAACCACGCCGCTCCGTACACGTCCAACATGCTGCAAGGCAAGGGCTCACCTTATGCCACAACAGGGGCCATGGGATACAACACAATGGCTAACAACATGCAACGGTTTCCGTGTGATCTCAATTATTCATACGAGCAGCACGACGGCAGCCACAAAGGATTGCAAAGTTTTTCTGCTAGCAGTTTCGAGGAGTTCGCGCACAGCTCTCAGATGTCGATGTTCAGTCACTACGGTCACATGTATGCACCGGAGTACCTGCACAAGCCGAGCACAGTACAGGATCACAGCACCATGCAGTACCACGGCACACATCAAAACCATTACAATATGTATAAGAGTGTGGAATGTGTAAATAATGAAATAAAGGGAGATTACAATAGCATGATGACTATGCCATATCAAAGTAGTAATAAGATGCAAACAGCGGAGAATGACGAGAACTGGTTCAGTCACAACACGCTGCTGAACCTGGACCACAGCGAGCAGGCCACGCAGGACGCCGCGGAGGCCCACGCTCAGCCCGCGGAGCCCGCCGCGCCTGCTAACGCAGAAACTACGGAAAATTTTGGTGAACTTATCAAAAAAACTATGGTAGAGTCTGTTACTGTGTAGTAGAAGTAATTGTTGTCTTTTAATCTTCTTAATGAATTATCATGTTATTGACTTTTTAATTATATTAACTGGTAATTTAAAACAACTTATTATGCAATGAAGTGTGTATTTATTATTATTGTAAATAGCATGCTTCCCCTAATTTCGACAGCATAAGGCCTATCCCTCTTTGATTTTTTCTCTCTTCTCCCTAAAGATCCTTTGTCACAAACTGTGCGGCCTTAAATTAATGATATCCCTCTTTGATTTTTTCTCTCTTCTCCCTAAAGATCCTTTGTCACAAACTGTGCGGCCTTAAATTAATGATCAGTTTAGTTTCCATAGGTACCTATATGTTCATGCTTGCTTGCCCTTAAATACGTAAGTTACGCTCGTCACGAAATTTAGCTAAGAAGATTTAGCTAAACCCAAAAATACTTATTATTATGTATTACAAATATATTGATGACAATATAATTTCTATGTCATAAAACAATCTATTTTTGTCCAATTAAAGATAAGATAAGATAAAAGATAAAAATTATTTATTTCCAAAAACATTAATTCATGGTTTGCACAAATTGATACATAATAATTAAATAATTCATTACATTCTTGTTTGATAAAACTTAATGATTAATTATCTTAAATTATAAATGACGTGATAACTAGTACATAGTATATAAACTCAAATTTGATATTATTTATCGTAAATAAATTAATATAAAATTTTGTAACTCGCATAGAATTGATCAATAACTAATTATGTGCATAACAACGGACCCCGAACTAGGCCGAGACCTGTATCTCGGTGATCCAAATTTGAATTTAATTCCATACTTGAAATTCGCGCTTTTCCAGTAGAATAAAATGATTACAATAATTTTATAAAGACATTTGTTGATGTATGATGTGACTACATGAAACTATTCTACCATAGAAAAGTCACAAGGTTAACAATTTACTAAGTAGGTACATATCTTGTTCAAGACCCTTAGATTTGCTACTAGCTTTTACTCTGTTTTGTGTTGTATGTGTGTGTGTGTGTGTGTATGTGTGTGTGTGTGTGTGTAAGAAAGAACAGCTAAGCAACCACCGGGCAGTTAAGCTGAATGCCAGCCATGCATGTATTGGTGTTGATGCAGTGCTTGTCATATGTGTTGTGTCTGGTAGTATAGCAAGAACGGTATGTTTGCTACGGTACGTTTGTCCAGGGTGTGTCAGTCTCGCCTATCCCTTGCTTAAGACCTGTATTATAAACTTTGACCATACGTTCCGTTTTAAATAATTAAATGTAATTAAATGCATAGTTATTCACTGCTAGCTATAGTTTAACTGAAACAAAAAGAACGAAACCTAAAATGTTGTATGGGCTATTATAAAATCTAAGTATTTAAGTACATAATATACAAGTATGAAAAATTATACCTACTTAATGGTACTTATAACCAGCTCTTTACATTAATATTAGTCGCATAGATTTAAGAAATGATTAGTCGTATCAATTGTTTTCAACCTCGTAGAAATAAGTTTTGAAAGAAAAATCGGTTACAAACTATCTGCCATAAGCGTTCACAATAAACTAACGATATCAAAAACATAAAACCAGTTATTCTAAGCGAGCTTCCACGAATATTATAAGCTACAGTTAGATGGGTCCGTCGCTGTTGTCAAGCCCTTCGAATTTACTGTTATAACGGCGTTCTGTTGTTTCTAGCCTTCGTACTTCGACTAAAGGTACGTTAAGGTATTATTAATTCTGTGTTATTAATCAATCGACAAAACGGTATCAACGAGACGGCACGTCACAGGAGTCAACTACATTTTTCTATGGAACAGCTGTTTTTATACAGAAATTGCAAGAGTCGTAGAGATAAAGAAATTGGTGAGAAATGAAGAAAGTGTCATAAAAACCCACCCCATAAAAAATAAGTACATTGAGAATTTTTTAAAAGGTGCATAAAAAAAGAATACTTACTTAAAGGTGATGATACTTAATTATTGTTGATACTGGTAGGTACTGTTTAAGGCAAGTCACCCTTAAAAGTGTTGCCTTTTTATTCTTAATAAGCCTGTAAAGGTACCGTACCTACATACATACTCACATAAATAGGTAGATATGAGTGATTCGTGTCGAGTTGAACCAACTTCAAGATAGTGAATGTTTCGAGGTCACCTAGTTTTATTTTCCGCGCTTTTTATCTGCATTTATTAAATCTATTAAACGATGCGAGCATGCTTTTGTTGATATTTTAGACTATAAATAGAATAGCCAGTTTATAATGTATATAATGGAATTTATTATTTTGAACATCCAAGTGATAAAAGCATCTAGGGTGGTTTAAAAACTGTCAACACCAGTGTGGGCCACTCTTTTGGGAATGTAATATAGCACTTAGCTACTTCATGTGGACAACTTAGGAACACTTTTTTTTCGTGGGATAGGTTTACGTTTGACTACAGCCTGCCTGATGTTAGGTAAGCATTGCTGCAGCCTATACCTACATACACTCCACTGGAATCGGTGTTTTCTGAGAAATATTCCGTTCCTGAGTCATCAAAATGAGGTAAGTGAGTAACATCCTATATTATCTTGACTGCATCAATACTTAAATGAATACTAGACAAAGCCACAAAATGATGGCTTGCTAATTAACGAAAGCACGTGCCTCCCAAAAATCATCACATAAAGCGGCCATGGCTCAGCTAGCAAGACATGCGATTTGCAATGTAAAGCAACTTTCGACGCGGCCAGTCTTTGGATGGGTGACCAAAAACTGGCATTCTATTTGGGCGCTACCGTGGGTCGTATGCCCGGTGGTATGGTACAGTACGGCAGTAAGCCAAGTTAGACACCATCTGCGTGGTTTGAAAAACTTGACACCAGAGTTGGCAACACGAACTTACTTACCAAAGAGCACTAGCTCCAAAATAAGTTTCATTTACGTTAACGTTATAAGTTAAATAATCAAGATAATAAGGTTAAGATTAAGGTAATTGCAGCATTTGTACGTTCTTGGTAGATTTTATTAATATCAGTATTGAAAATGAAGGTATTGATTATGTAAGTACGTAAATCAAAAGCTAAGCTTACCTATTGGTCTACAACTTGTCTAAAGACCACTATATAAAATTCAAATATAACCAATAAACCATTTTTGTGGCGCACATTTAGGTCCGCCAAAAGTTTTGCACCGCTCCCACAGGGCAGACGACTCAGTATAATAAGAACAAGGCATAGTAGGGCCTGTTACAGCTATAAAATCATTGGTGTCATTTTTTGCAGATTCATGCATTTATTGTTTCTTTTCTATTAGCCTTTAACTAACTTATTATTTTTTGACGGAGGCTGTAGAATGTAAAAAATCACCTGGTGCGCTTGTCTTTGTTAAAAAAACACAATTATGTATACCTATAATACATCTACTATTACCTCATACGTTGAATTTCAAAAGAAATTTATTTGTAGAATAAAATAAGATAACACATAGATATATAGGTATATTATACACTCTAACTTGAATTCCCTTGATATACAGCCAACAGAACTTATTTCTTTACTTTTACTAATACTTACTTAAGTATACCTACCTACATCAATACCGCAAATGTAAGTAATGGCAAAATAATTGATTTACAAACCCCAAGTCACCCAAGTTCTGCGCTTAGCTACAAACTGTGACGTCAATACAGAATATAACCATATACATAATGTACTAGTCGATAGTATACCTAGGTAGTCTAGTACATAGATATATTGTAGGTACATTAGATCGCGCAGACAATTTCTGACATTAGTGATTATACCTAAATAATTTTTTATACTTTACTATAGTGGTCGGAATCGGTTTTCTGTCTAAATGTTACGAAAAATTAGATAAAACTTCTAAATATAAGATAGAAAGAGTCCACCTTTTTTCAAGAGTAGGTACATAATACAATTATTATGTAGTATGATATTATATTAACCCTTTATCAGTTAGAGGCGATATTTTTACCACCATGATTTTTATTTTTTTTTAGGCGCACTTTCAACTTGCCTTCTTTTTTCTCCATCCTGGCAACTTTTATGATTGTCTACCGACTTTTTAGCAGTGACAAGTTTGACAAATGTCATATGTATTTTTCTAATGGCGTCTTGTCAAACTTTCAAAAGTGCTCAATTTTGTTGGACGAATTTCAAGCAGGGTCTATCTAGAAAATCTTCGAATCCTACAAGGTAATTTTGTTTATTATTGGTTCATCTGGTTTTGTTCTACAGATAATTGAGAATATTTGCATCCCTGCTGTTTGGAATTTTGAACTGGCTTGAATTTTTGAGGTGGGTTGTATTTTCCCTCTGTCTGTGTGGGGCATTTTTGTGGTGGTTTGTATTTTCCCTCTGTCTGTTTGAGCTTTGCTAGTTTTTTCTTTGTTTGATTTCACAGATGAATAGGAAGGTGCTAAACGATGATCAAATAGAGGGGGCTCTTCAAGATTTATTTGGCTTACCAGAGGATCCTGACCAATCTGATGATAATTTGGAATCTGACGAAGAAAACGTAAATTATAGTGCAATCCGCCTGCAAAGAATCCTGGAAGACTTAGATGAACCTGGTCCTGCAAATTTACTACTGGATGATGTGCCAATGCCAAGTCTATCGTCTATTGACGATGAGCCTCGTTCACCGTTAGTAGTTCAGCAACCTGATAGCTGTCCACTTAGCCCAATAGTACTTCAGCCTGAAAATTGTAGCTCTGTTCCTGCTTCTGCTAGAAGATCAACACGAAAAAGGCCTGCTGCACCTGTGCCGCGTACTTCTTCTGCACAAAGACCAGTACCAGTAACACCTGTATGATTTTCATAAGAAATAAATAGATGATAATAAATAATATTGATAAGTATAAGTAATTAGATGAAGATAGGAATAATCTGTGATTATTTGAAGGTTGTAATTCTAGTAAAATAAGGTTAACTAAATAAACAACTTGCTATATATTTTATTTTTTTATGCTAAGAATATTACCTAAAAATTAACTATTTATAATTGCTTTACTTGCCGAAAAACAGGCCCAATTTGAATAAACGAGCTTGCACTAGACAATAGAATCGAGAAAATCTAACAGATAAAGGGAATATGTATCCCACCATGCATACAGTACCTAAAAAAATATATATATATATATTATCCTTTCTAACCCTATTATATAGCTCTAACCACTATCAATTTTATTTTTCCACTGTCCACTCCTTATAACCGTTAAAGGGTTAATAAGCGATTGTGTCTCGGCGGTTTAAGCGCCTGCTTTTCATCATGACGCATCCTGGTTCGAATCCGGCCCTTAACTGAAACATGATTGAATTTTAAGTAATGCGCGGATATGCACTCGCTTAGCGGAGAAGGAAAACATCGAGAAGAAACTGACATGTTTGAGGACTTCAATATCCGAGAACATTTGTGTCTTCCGTGGAAGGTCCTGGGCGCCCACCACGATGTATCCGGGCAAGAGAACTCTCCTAACGAATTAATTCTGCGGGGAGTCACGACCCTCAAAGACTCAAAGAAATGTAGTATAATAGTAGATGCTCTCTTTCGCCTTCCGTTTCGTAGTGTCGGATATATAAGTATGCTGTTCATATTTATGTACTTAATTAAAAAAATAAAAGAAGTAAACATACTGCTTTGATCTTTAAAATAAAAAGGCAAATGGAAAACTGTAGGAAAAGCTTCACGTACTCTAGCCCTATTTAATAAATCTTAAAAGTTTAAAGAAAAATACGTAAATATAACTTCAAAAAGATATACATATTTATTTCATTCTCAGTACTTACAAAGAAAAAACTCTTATACACATTTTAGTATCACATAATTTGGAGATGTTAAATTTACAGGAGTAAATAACATTCGATAATATTTGTTCACATTTCCATAGATTACATTCGTCAAGCATTAGTTGAGAGTTGCCATATTTTGACGGATTTGTCTTCGCTAGCTGTGATGAGTGTTTTTGAGGCTTCGTCGAAGTAGACGCTGGAGATCGTATCTGTAACAAAAGGTAATTTGTAAAAATTATACCGTATTCACTTGATTTTCATGCAACTAAGTTACTTATTTTTAATTCGAGTTTTAACTAACTTATTTTACTTTGGAAGGTTTGCTAATGCTACTTGTTATAATATTGTTATTAATAGAAGAAATATTTTTGTCATATCAACTAGTTGCGAAATTTTGACGAAGTATCTGTATTAAACATTTATTATACTTATCTTATATCATAGAAGTATTTCTTTCCTAATGTTACAAATATGAAAAGTGTAAAACAAGTCACTTATCTAATACTTAAACTATTAAGAAACAATAACTATAATGTATATTAAAATAATATAATTATAGGTACTTATATTGAAACTTTTGTCCTTCGTTAATATTATTTCGGTTTCAAATGAAAAGCTTAGAGCAGTCACAGATCGATAAGTTTTTTTTTACTTTACAGTCAAACTTTTTTAACACAGTATAGGCTTGCGTTTGACTACAGCCTGCCTGATGGTAAGCACCACATTAGACCACTAGGTCCTGAAGCTTTACCCACACAAGCGAACACTGTAGCGCAAGGTGGAGCATTCCTATAAAGGAAAAAGATTTTTTTAAATTTTTATAAAAACTAGTTGCAGCAAGGTGGAACACACACTACTTACCATCATGCGCTGGCTGGCAGCAGGTCTCGGACACCGCGAGCATGTCCCAGTAGCGCAGGCAGCCCGCGCCGGCTCCGAGCCACAGCGCGCTGCCTCCGTCCCAGCTCAGCGACGACACTGCAGCTGGGAACTGCTTCTGGTACACCTGGAACGATGGACATAATTATATAGTTTTTTTTTTCAATTTTTTAAATATTTTTCCTTAGTGTAATTCGAAACATATTTTTGTGTATCTAATTATATGAGTAAATAAATCAATATATTGAATTGAGTAACTAATGAATAAAGGGAAAAAATAAATAAAAAATCATCAGTAATAATAGACGATATCATGGTACTTTTGTTTACTTGTCCTCTCGGCGTACAATTTTCCTGCGCTGCATTATTGAGCACCTCATTCTGCTGGTAGCCCCAACTAATATTAAACATCCACTTTTACCTGTCTAGAAAACGTCCATTACTTTCTAATTGGAGAAAATATCTTAGATGACTATACTCATTTTACTACAAGCAGCAGGTCGTCACCGCGTCCTGGTCCAAGTTCCCAAGACTCGTACTAAGCGTTATGCTTCCACTTTTATAGTCAACTGCTAAATTGTGGAACTCCCTGCCTGACTCCCAGTTCACCGCGGAATATAACCTTGCGATCTTCAAAGCAAGAGTGAATCGGTTCTTACTTGGTAAGCACGTTACATCTTAGACCGTAATGATTGCTTGCCATCAGGCGAATTACGGTTAAGTGCAAGCCCATTTCTGGTAAAAAAAAAAGCTATACCAGCCTCACCGAGTGCAGTGTATTCAAGTCGGTGACAGTCATATCTCCCCCCTGGCTGGTGGTGACCATCCTGTCTCCAGAGATGAGTGCGAGCGCGCACAACGGCGCGCGGTGCACGGAGACCCTGTGCAGGAGCTCGCTCTGCTCGTAGCCCCAGATGAACACGTCGCCGTCGCCCGTGCCCGCCAGGATGTCCAGCCCGGAGGGACGCCGTCTGGAAATAGGACACAGATAATGTTACATTTGACTACCCCGTTAGCCTAGTTGGTAGTGGCTTTGCCGTCTAAGCTAGGGGTGCCGGTTCGATTCCATTTCATTCGCATGACACAAGTAATTATGTAGAGTCTGGTCGTTTCTATGCAAAAAAAGTACATGTATGTATTATATCCGTTATCTTACAAGTGTACCTAAGCTTAGTATGGGGCAAGATGGCGCTGTGTGATACGTCCTGAAATTTTTATTTATTCAATTTAAGTAGCAAAGGTTCGTGTGAAGAATAAAAGAGGACGATTCGCTAAAGGATCTTAAAGTACGTTTGGAAATAGCAGTGACGCATCCTTCGAACAATTGTAATAGTGAATTATGCTTGCAAACACTCATCCAAGAAGTAATCTCATTGGGCATGATTTTTATGTAGTCATTTAACTAGAACACAATACATGATTTTTAAGCCAATTAAGACGATTGTTTTAATTTTTATTTTTTTTGTATTCTTTTTTTATATGTGGTGTTTTAATGGAGTATTTATCTATCTATGATTTTATGATGTCACAGTTTCCAAACTCAAAAACAATGACTCAAACTCAAAGACAATGATTCGATATATAGTGTGTATGTCAAGGTGACCTGTATCCGAGGCAAGTGACCTTCCCGTCGTGGTCGTACTCCGCCCACAGGTGTTTGAGCGCGTGCCCGCGAGCCCCGCGCCGCGGCGCCAGTCGGCCCCACACGCGCGCCACGCCGTCGCACCCGCCTGATATCAGCAGGCGCTCTGGAAGCAAAGGCACAATACTTAGAAATGACTAGTGGGTGCTCGCGGCTTCGCTCGCATTAAGAAGTAAATCTTGCATAGGTACCTTATTTCACCTTTAGCGGCTTTTCCAAAAATCCTTTCTTAGCGGATGCCTACGTCATAACCATACCGCCTACCTGCATGCCAAATTTAAGCCCGATCCGTGCAGTGATTTGGGTTGTGCGTTGATAGATCACTATATCAGTCAGTCAGTCAGTCACCTTTGAGTTACTTATAAATGATTGTTTGAGAAGAGGTTAGGTAATGTTTTATAGACTGAAACGTCTCGCCATATTGCGATCCGAGAATTCCCTAGGTCAGAGTATTCTCTGGATAGACCCCCAGTTCTTAAAAGTGCAAATAAAGAAGTATAGTTTACACGTTTGTCACGGTCTTTCGATAGCGTACTGACGCCGTTAGTCGAAATGATAGATTTCTAATAAACATAAATAAATATGCTTCAATATATTACAGCATTACAGGCCATTGCTGAGTTAATTTTGGAATACTTTACTCGTACAGAAAATATGAATGAACTTACCTTTCTCCAGCCACAACAGACAGCTGACGGAGTCATCGTGTGCTCGAAAACTGTCTTCCACTCGGCCGAAGTCAACATCATATAGGTAACTGAAATAATAATAAATAGTCCATGTTATCTATCAAACGAACCAGCTTCTTTATGTACATTTCACGCATGTTTTTGATAAGTCATTGATATCTTTTATTTGGACATTTACAGGTACTACAAAAACATTATGGTATACAAACTTTAGTCTAGATATGTATATTTTGTGATATGAATATAATATATGTTTGTATGATGGCAGTCGTAATTTCTAAACTCCAAACTATAGTCACTGTGTTTTTTAAAATATTCAGTTTTGCAATTGTATTATTGTAAAATAATGATCCGTTTCGAAGAGCACACGAGCACACAAGAACAAACATCAACCACTCTCGCTTTTTTGCATGCATTATTCTAGGTCGGTAAATAGGTTCCCAGTACAAATGAACAACAATACAAGCACCTTACATCTCATTGTCCCAGGATCCAACTGCGACAGTACTATCATCGACCATCACACACGAGCTGAGCGGCGAGCGAGACACCACCACACTGCGGATCTGCTTTCTCTGTTCCACATCATACACTTTCAACGTGCCATCTTTTCCAACTGAAACTATCCTGTTTTTACACCTCACCGCACAAGTAACCGCTTCTTTATGTAAATGTATGACATCAATACATGTCATGGTATATGAAGGGCTATTTTCTATAGTTAAAGTTTTAGGTATTTGATGCGTGAGGCGTTTCACGTGGGGTTTGGTGAATAGTTGTTTGGGGACTTGTCCGAACTCCATGATCTGCACTTCCAGTGCGTGTCGGTCGTTCATATCGTACACGCGTTCAAGGTCTACGGAGCCTTCGTAGCACACGTGGTGGAACACTGGAAATAAATAATAACAATGTAATGGTTATGAGTTGTTTTGTCAAGTCTCTGAGGCCCACCAGAGATACCAGTATTGGCCACTTTAATTCGATAAGAAGAAGATGAAGTGCGGGCTGCACTTCTTCGTCTTATCGAAGTGAGAGTGGCCAACTCTGGTGTCGAGAGTTTATCAAGCCGCCTGAAAGGCCTCTGACATGGCTTAACGACTACCGTACTAGACAAACGACCTACAATTAAGCACTCCCTAAGTACCTAATGTAAACGTATTGATAAAATTTTTATTATTACTTTAGTGTGATGATCACATCACACTAAGTAATAATAAAGCATACGAATGTAGAATTGAAGGCTGATTATAATATTGACTTTCCATGTAGGTATATGTAATCTAATATTCCTTTGTTTGCACGTACACAATAATACACATCTGTGTTTCTGTATGAATAATTGGAAGTGAAAGATTCTTAGATATAGTAAGAGTTCTAGTAACAGTTTGCCTGACAAAAATGTACCTACATCATAAGATTATTAGACCAACAAAGAATATTATATTTTAGAATAGAATAATACATCAGCTACGTAATTCAGTAACTTCAGTATAAATGTTTTTACCCGCAAGTTTCAATACACACAAATGTTAATACACTCATTAGCGGCCGGTTACGCACCGCTGACTTGTATGATTTCAAAACTATGTATTCGTTATCAATTTTAGATTAATTTCCGTAGGTATTGTGATATATTTTAAAGGTAATTAAAATATTTCTGAATGGAAGCAGTTTTGATAAACATTGGGTCTACTTGTGTATTGTCGGCAATATTTGAATATTTTTTACTTTGTACTATATACTTGTGTTGGTGTGCAATAAAGATATATATTATTATTATTATTATTTGATTTCAAGGATAATTTGGGTACCAAATTATCTAGATGCTATGATGACACAACAATCTAGACCCATTCTAAATGTATATGATCTGAACCGCATTATATCCTTTTATCATTCGGTGACGCCGCAATGATACATAGCATTTGGCAACCAGCTTCAAGCCAGTTCTTCTTATCGAATGAGAGTGGCCAACTCGAGTGGTGTCGAGAGTTTCTCAAGGTCTCTAACATGGCTTATCGACTGCCTTGGTAGGTAGTCCTTTTAGGAACAATGTATACTACTATACCACTCTAGTTAGGCTATAATTCTCATACTCGGACCAGCGCCATAGAAACAAAACAATGCCTACAAAATTAAAACTCTATATACTGAATTAATGATGCAATACCAGGGAATTCCGTGTCATTTGATATCGATTGACGTCGGAAGCCGATAACAAGTGACTCAGTACAATAATGACACGTCCGTGAACATAATAACGAATATAACGATCGATATTTACTCAGCCGGCCTTTGGCATAGGTCTTTCTACTTGTGATGGATATTTTCATTAAAATTAATGCTGATGACGCATTAAACATATATTTTATCAAACTAATGGTCAATAAGATAAAACAACACATTTGCTGGTGAAACGATAACGCAAAATTGGAAGAGTAATTACGAAAACTACAACCCGATATCAGTTTGTATCTTGTTGTACACAGGTCTATTTTAAAAATAGCAAGGCAAAAGCCTTCCTATTTTCTTTTCAAAGTCTTTTCTAAGCTAGTCTTTTAGATTGAAATCATATATCACAGTATTTATTTCCTCTATATCACGACATATCCAAACTTACCATTATTAGCTTTAACAGCCTCATCTCCTCTCTGCTTGTATCCAAACATGAGATCGATCCATAGATGCAGATGTCTCGAAACAAACTCCGACTCCAAAGCTTCTCGAAGTTTCTCAACGAACTCCGCTGGAGAGTGCGCCCAGGGCGGGAGAGCCACGTCGTTCACCTTACGTCCGTCGTGACGCTCACCAAAGTCGATCTCGTAGATGTTCGTCAGAAAGTCCCCTTTGGATTCCGTGTCGTAGAATTCGGGGACTAGTTCCTGTAAATGTGAAAGAAACAATGTTCATGGCCGGTTTTAAATGAGTCGAGTTGAAACATCATGAGGGAACTTGAAAGAGGACATAGCGTTATTCGTAGAGGGTCTACTGCAATGTATCAGCCTTTGAGAACTATCCCAATGAATTACTCAATAATGTAAATAAAAAAGTATATTACGACTGAATGAGGAAGTATAAAAGCTTGGCAGTTTAGTCACTTGGAAAGCGAAACTGATAAGGAAGACAAATTGATTATTGAAAAAGACTGTTTATTGTAATTGCAAAGTCAGCGCAATTAGTTAATAAGTTTGCTCTATCAAATTTATGTTTTAAGACAAATTCATCGGTTCTGGTAGATTGTGGCATAGGGGTAAACATAGCTTATGCTATATTTGCAATACTGAATTTGTAACATTTAACTTTAAAATACATTTCTACCAAATAATATTTGACAACGTATGCTCATTTCAACTGTAAACATTTCTCATACACTTTGCTATATTTTATGTATACCACAGAACTTAGGTACGCTACGTACAGCCCTAACCAGTTTATTTCTTCCTACAACATAATGCCTAAAATAAACATAAGGCCATGGCAGAAACAGTGTTATTTTTGCAAGAAACAAAGGCTCGAGTTGCGCAAACTCGAGGCGACAAAAACAAATGCATTTCAAGGTCTGAGTCATGAAAACCTTTTCACGATGAATCATCAAAACACAATGAATCGTGGTAAATTATGCTGTAACTGAAACTGGGACATTCACAGCGCAGTTTCGAGATATTTATTCTAGACTTTTGATGGAAACTAAAATCTCCGTTCTTTTTTCCACGATACTGCCATTAGACCATATAAAGCAGCACTCGCACTAACTATTGTGACTACATAATGTAGGTATATATTCGTTATCAATTTCATAAATTTTTAAAAGTAACGCAGATGTGCAAATTACACATTGTAATGAAGTTTATTGTACGGACGGCAAAGCTTTGGAACACTTTACCAGAAGCCGTGTTTCCCGCGAACTACAATCCAGGGGTCTTCAAATCTAGAGTTAATAGGTAGGTATTTTCTAGGTAAGCGTGTTAAACCCTAGGCTGCAGCAATGCTTAACATCAGGCAGGCTGTAGACAAACGTTAACCTATCCCACGTAAAAAAACAAGTCTTGGTGGTAATTCTCTTACTTGGCAGTAATCTTTGGGGTTGCTTGTCAATAGGTACCTACGCATTTGATTAGGTAGGTACGTAAATAGGCAAATTCTAGTCACTGAATTATTTGATACTGATTTTAACTAAAAGAAAACCACAATTTTTAATAAAAAGTACATTACAGTATCCCACCTTAAAATCCGACATATTCCGGAGACAGTTGTTGTAGACATCCCTGACGGAATTGAACATTCTGTCGGGATGGTCGAAGCGGCCATTCTGCAGGCACAGCATGTACTGAGGGTACTTCCGCACCTGGAAACAAACACAAAAGAAAATTAACTTTGGTGTCGAGATGTTACCTGAAAGAGATCGTTCTTAGAGACAGTTACACTCGTTTGTAGTTTTATGTAATTCAAGATATACTTATCCGTCACGTTACTATTTTTTTTACAATGTAGTCAGCCATTTCGCCAGTTATTGTTTTGATATGTTTTTTTTACGTGGGATAGGTTTACGTTTGACTACAGCCTGCCTGATGTTAAGTTAACTATCTAATTTTGATTTTTAATAATTTCATATTTGAGTACAATTCAACTAACGTTCTTCTTGTAGATATTATTCAACTACATAGGTTGGAGCTATGATCTGTTTCATCCTTGCCTCAGATAAAAAGAGATGATAAATTAGTCACGCATCACGATGATGATTTCTTGGAAAACAAGTATCGTGTTTGGGTTCAGTGCTCTCCGTTTTAATATTAAACACAGCCACTACTTTTAAACTTTTATTCATGCGCTTTAAGGTCAGGAAATTTCTAGAAAACTTTATTTGTCTGTTTCATGCAAGTGCAGGTCGCTGGAAAACATAATACGCAAATCAATTCATTTAAAATCTATACTTCTATACTAATATTATAAAGCTGAAGAGTTGGTTTGTTTGTTTGAACGCGCTAATCTCAGGAACTACTGGTGCGAATTGAAAAATTATTTTTATGTTAGATAGACCATTTATCGAGGAAGGCTTTAGGCTATATATAACATCATGCTGCAACTAATAGGAGCAAAGAAACAATGGAAAATGTGAAAAAAAACGGAGAAAATTATTCATTGAGGGCTTCCGTTGCGTGTGCTGCGAAAACGGTTCAAGATATCAAAAAAATATGTATGAAAGAATTATTCCTCTTGAAATGATCTAACAAAATGTCTGCAACAGTGTATGTCTCTCTTTTAAGATTAACTCACTAGAACCGTTTTTATGGTAATAACTATTCCATGCGGACGAAGTCGCTGGCACAGCTAGTCAATGATATAACATTTTTATTACACTTACCAAATAAAACAAGACTAGGCCGGGTGCTGAATAATGCGATCCGTACAAAAACTTGGGATCACACATTTCATTGTATCTCTCCTTCAACTTCTCTAATCTGTCCGGGTTCAGAGCCCCCATGGGCTTGGAGAGGTCTCGGAAGGAATCTGCTTTGGTCAGGTCTAAATGATCAGATGTGTAGTCAGCCACCACCCAGGGGAACACTGGGTACTGTGTCAGGTCATTTTTACTACGGTCTGCTAAGCTGAAAGAAGGATATATAAGAATTGATGTTATGATTTTACGTGTAAACTTTACCTCTTACTTTATGTAATACTTTAACAATTTGTAACAGGAATTAAGCAACAATTGACACATAAATACATACTGATTAAATATATATGTATATATGTATTATATCAGTTATCTAGTACCAATGATACAAGCGAAAGCTTAGTATAGGGCTAGATGGCGCTGTGTGATATGTCTTAAAATATTTATTATTATTATATCAAAAATTATAAAGAGTTTATAACACTCATAGATATTTTTTACAGTAGCCTTGATCTAGTAGTAAAATGTATAAACACAAACATAATCATTATCATAAGATATCGAAATAATGTCTGGCTAGTCAAATTGTTGAATGCCTATGATTCATTGTCACTATATATTTGACATAATAAAATCATATGTTTAAGCTCATATTACATGACTCACATTTTTTTTCTCCAAATAAAATTGTATAATTGCTACTTATATGACTCACCAGTTTAAATACATCAAATATTCATAGTTGGAGACTATTCCATTCTGCCACTGCAATGTTTTTTCATCTGTATGCATGTTGTCGAGGCTCACATTGGGATTCTCCTCAAGAAGGTTATACACTCTGTCTCTGTCATACTCACATTGAAATGTCAAGTATATGTGAGGGACAGAACTCTCTTCGGCGCTGTAGATTTCGAGGCCCTAAAAATAGTTAAATAATTTTGAAAATGATAAAATGACATATTACATTGCAATGAATTTATTATGGTTAGATCTTTTTACTAGTAGGTACTGTTACTGTTAAATCAGCAAAAAAATAACATGAACATCATATGTAGGCACATAGAACATACTTTGAGGCAATTTTTTCTAGTAATTTTAATATTTTTATGTTTTTAAATAGGTACTCTAGATATACTAGAAATTAATATGGAACAAAAGGCAAAATAAAATATTAATCCACAAAATAAGTAAATGAAAATAAAAGTAACACACAGATACATACAACTTGCCTTAGCAAAAATCTTCTTTTATACATCCTCCTCATGTGATTCAACTTCAGTTTCAATATTGGACTCTGAAACGTGAAATTAAAGTTGTAAAAATAATAACTTTCTCATACACATACATTACTAATTAGGTACCAATTCTATTCAATTATAATAAGTAATTATCATGTGTACATATTTCCATTCCTTAATTACAAAGGACTACTCACAGGGAAATAGAATTAGTAGTTCAGTTCAAATTCTAATATTTGAAAGGCAATTAATGAAATTAGCTTAACCAATGCAGGTGGGTTAATTATTGTAAAACATGACCTTTTAGATTTATAGATAACCCTTTAGATATATAGATAAAATCTAATTATGAAATGAATTTATGTACATAATGTGAGGTGAGTTTGTAATTTAAGATCTCAATATTCATATTTTGGCTACTCATTCTACAACGAATGCTATGTCACCAGTACATGGCATATAAAAACTATAATACTAATCTAAGCTACCATAGCATTCTGAAACAGAGTTAAATACTGTTGAGCAATTCAATAGAGAATGGATTACCTTGAGTTTATAAATATATACATAAGTAATTGTTTGCAAACAAGATTAGAACATTTTAGCTTCCTATGAAAACCTAGACTTTGTAAACATGAGTAACATAATTAAATATTACTGAATTTATGATTGGAGACAAATTTTGAGACTAGGGATTTGTTATCATTAAATAATATCTATACTGATGTTTGAGTGAATTTTTACTTTATGAATTTATAGTGGTGAAAAATTCCTATTATTTTTAGCAAGGTGTGTTTTACAGCTGTTATACCATGGTGTATCTAAAGATTATAATTTTAATTATAATTATCTACATGTCACTTTACAAGTAAAAGTATTACTTACAACAATGTTGAATTAAACATATTAGGTTTCTTCTAGGCAAGCGTGCTACATCTTAGACTATAGCGGTGCTTAACATCAGGCAGGCTATAGTCAAACAAGCCTATTTCATAATAAAAATAACACATTATACCTACACTTTCAACATTGCTAAACGGTTGAAAGTAGAATGATGTGGGTGTCAAGGCCAACTTTCCCTGATGCCTCACAAGAGGTGATATCTTCTCAGCCTGCAGCTCACACACAATCTCTTCTGTACAATCATCCATCATGACCGGGTCAAACTGCATTCTCATGTACCTCGAGTGCAATATAGTAGCCACCATGCTGTTGTGCTCCGGAGCATGCAATGTGGAAGCTCGCTGTAGCTGCTGCATCTGGCTCAAACACTCCTCGGCAGAGGCAAAGTCAAAGAATACATAAAACTCTTTCTCTTCATAAATAAACTTGTAAGGAGCCAGTACATTTTCTTCCAACATCTCAGCAAACTGCTTTATGACTACTTTGATGATGTTCTGTTTAGTGTCAACTATTGAGATGGATATACAATCTCTGAACTGCATCTTGATCAGTGGGTAAGTCCAGTCACGAGGCTCAAACACCAGAGATTTTGAACACAGTTTGAGTCTGCCCTGCCTTGGCTTCCCATCTTTTGCTGAGTGTACATCATTTAAGATGCAAGAAAAATCTTCAAAGTAAACCTCTCCAGGTTCCAGTAGCAAAAGGGAAAATCTAAAAAATAAACAGGAATAGTAATAAAATAAATAAATATATCAGGACATATCACACAGCGCAATCTAATAGTACTGATAGTATGTATACACTTAAGTAGGTATGCTCATATTGTACCTAGTCAGGTCATAAGTATTGTCACACAGTAAAAACTTTTCTTTTAGAATGCTGGCCACAAAAAAAATTATTGAATTCGAATTTCGAATTGTTTATGAAAATAAAAATGTATACTTTTTAGAATTTTACTTATTTTTAAATATGGAGTGGACACTTAAAGAAGACCGTGTTGCAGTTATTGCATTGCATCGTTGCGGTTACGCGCCAATTCAAATTTTTGACATACTGAAAAATTTGAATATAACCAAAAGATTTGTTTATCATACCATCAAACGATACAATGAAGACTCTAGTGTAGATGACAGGTCAAGAAGTGGTCGCCCTCGGTCTGTTAGGACTCCAGCAGTGATAAAAGCTGTGAAAGCGCGAATTCAAAGAAATCCCAAACGTAAGCAGAAACTGTTGGCCCTTGAGATGGGGTTAAGCAGAACCACGGTGAAAAGGGTGTTAAATGAAGACTTAGGGCTTCGGGCATATCGAAGAAAAACAGGACATCGTTTGAATGCTCGTCTAATGGACCTGAGACTGAAGAGATGCCGCGCTTTTTTGAAGCGGTACAAGGCAAAAAAATATCGGAAAATTCTTTTTTCGGATGAAAAAATTTTTACCGTAGAAGAGACCTACAACAAACAAAATGATAAGGTGTACGCACACAGTAGTGAAGAAATGTATTCCGCGTGTCCAACGAGGTCATTTTCTATCCTCGCCCATGGTATGGTTGGGAGTTTCTTATTGGGGCTTAACAGAGGTACATTTTTGTGAGAAAGGTGTAAAAACGAATGCAGTTGTGTATCAAAATACAGTCCTGACGAACCTTGTGGAACCTGTTTCTCATATCATGTTCAATAACAAGCACTGGGTATTCCAACAAGATTTAGCGCCAGCTTATAGAGCGAAGAGCACACAAGACTGGCTGGCGGCGCATGAAATCGACGTCATCCGGCACGAAGACTGGCCCTCCTCCAGTCCAGATTTGAATCCGTTAGATTACAAGATATGGCAACACTTGGAGGAAAAGGCGTGCTCAAAGCCTCATTCCAATTTGGAGTCACTCAAGACATCCTTGATTAAGGCAGCCGCCGATATTGACATGGACCTCGTTCGTGCAGCGATAGACGACTGGCCGCGCAGATTGAAGGCCTGTATTCAAAATCACGGAGGTCATTTTGAATAAACTTTATTGTCATAAGAATCTATGTATTGTTAAGTTCATTTTGGTATATAAATGGTTACATAAAGAATAAAGTTGTTTCAATTATTTTATATTAAACATGTGACAGAATTTATGACCTGACTAGGTAGGTAGTCATGAAATTAGATCAAATTCAAACAATAGATCGTTTAGGAAGGCATGACCAAAAGTACCTTGATTTATCCATGGTTCACTGCACGATGCACCATTAAGCGACGAAGCGCAACCGTTCTTCGAGGATTGTTTAATTTTATTACAGAAGCTTTCACTCCTTCCTTTGTTTGTATACCTATCTGAGAATTGTAACAGATCTGTATGTGACGGAATAAACTAAGCACATGTGAAATCTAAAACAAGACAGCACTGTATAAAACTATAAGACAAATATACCGTAAGATAATGGTAGGTATTATTTGAAGCAACTCACGAAAACTTATTGTTTAGAAGTTGTATTTCACGAGACTGAAAGCCATAATTAGGGCGATGGAATTACATCCATTTTCTCATAATAAACACTTTCGAACCGTAATGAAATGTATCCTTTAATTTTACCCAAATCTAATGAAAAGAAAACACAAAAATCATTCGAAACATTAAAATAATTTTAGCAGGTAAACAGAAGTGACAGACAGAAGCACTTTTTATCAACACAGACAACGACATTAATAATACCTAAATGTCGTTGAACACAGAACATTTGTGAACAAAACACAACACAGAACAGATACCTAATATAGTAAAAGTCTTTGTAAAAGTCAAAGTTGCTCAAAGTTACCAGCACAGTTACAAAAAAATCCCTGACATAAGCAGTGAAATTTATATCGTAGAGACTGTTCACGAAATAAGTTCCACGGAAAAGCTTGGAACTACATACTACATTTGGTTTGGTTTGATGATATAATCATGCGGTTTTGGCGCCTTAACTGAGGGAACTCTTTGGTAAAACGGTCTTTACGTATGTGACGTATATTTTATACATTTTAATTTTATGTATTGATATCATTACGTCATGCATAAAGTTTCATATCTCGATAATAATTGTTCAAACTCTTTTTCTTAAAGATGCAACGTCTCATGCGACCGGGGTTTTTCATAACGTTAGAAAAAAGTAAACGTAGTATTTAATACTTAGTGTTACTAGTCAGTAATTGGCTACAATTAATATTAAAATATGTGGGTAAAGATCAAAATAATCGACCGCAACTCACAGGACATCCGGTTAGTAACGTAACTCACATGCTATGAAACTGTTACTAACAGGAACATAAGGATGTATTCAGACTGAGGTCTATCAAAGTATTTTTTATGTTAAATTTTTTTTGCATGCTACCTTTTACGGTTCCTGAGATACCGAACTCTAAACACATGAAAAAAACTTTAAAATGTTGTTACTTAAAACCTAATTTGTTACGCGTGTTACTCATACAATTCGTTACTCACACAAGTCGTCAATTACAGGAATCGAGTCCTGTGAGTAACTATTAACAGTGTGAATTTATCCTTAGTCTCGTAACGCTACGCACAGGAACGAAATACATCCATTTTATAGCATCTAAATTGGTAAAAAAACATAAAAGACTTACCTTGGAAGAAGCTGTATCGTGTGTTGTATTCGCCGATAGGTACTTTAACTACTGTATAAATTTATTGGCTCTATCGCTTCAGATTTTCAGACAACTCACGCGTTAATCACAGGAAAAATTTGGAATATTTTTCGGTGCGGAGCACAGACAATAGGAAAAGAATGGACATGAAATACCTACGAAAAAAACGTGCATACCTAACGTGAGCCTGGCACAAAGATGGCGGCTTGCCGTAGGGATGCGCGCATTATAATATCGATAGTTGAATTGCACGGTGTTTGCAGAATTGAAAATTGTCGAAAATGAGTTTCGGTTACATTTCTTCAGTTTTATTTACGTGGAAATGCGACCTATAAAAACGCACACGCTCAGTGACATTTTATTTATGGCAGGGCACGTGGATACTGTACTGATGCCACTGCAATTTAATGAACATCCTCTTTATTCTGTACTTGTACATGTTCATAATAAAACGAATTTTACTATGGTATGTTTATCCCATTAATTACTCCCAGTTTCCACCGCTGCGATCACGAATAAAAACTGCAGCCTTGTGATAGCCGTGTACCTATATCTTACCTGTGGGCGTAGTATGCGACCGAAATTGGAATTAAGATTGAGTTTCGTGCGGACTGCCACTTACTGCGGCTCGTGCCGGGGCATATGTATAGGAGCCTTGAGTATCACTATTACTGATCAGCATACCACGCCTTCAATACCAACACGGTCTTTAAGTAATTAGTTACCAAAGAAAAGAATAAATAAATAGGTACTTACTAAATACAGATTTTTTTCTCGTTTTGCAGAGTATACTTAATTTTATTAATTACTTAATACTTTATTTATACAACTTGGCACGATCATTCATAATAAAACGAAAATTACCATTTCACACAGGTTTATTAAAAACTATAATAGTTGTAAAACTGTAAAATTTGTATTTTTTAAATACAAAGGATATGTTTCAAATCGTGTTTCAAATAAGACCATGTTGAGCCCTCAATGACAGTCATTTTCAAGTTGTAAATAAAAATACAAATATACACATTAATCAACTATGAGCATGTTGAACCCTCAATCACAGTCATTTTCAAGTTCTAAAAATACAAACTATATACAAATATAGGTACACAATAATCAAATAAGAGCATATCGGACCCTAATAAAATTGCCAGTAATTTACTCATTACGGAATAATATGATTTTGTTAAAGTAATTGCGAAACGAAATCCTTTCTGTGGTTTTCTTACCATAGTATTTAAACCTCAGATCCATGTAAGTTTGGACTATAGATTTAATAAGTAAAAGTCTGTGGGTCGTGTCATGTTCGGAATTCGATTTCAACAAATTGGATTCATCAAAATGTTCCATGAAAAATCGAAATGCATGCAGATAATACTGTTCAGACCGAAGCTGCTTTTGAAAAATACCTTTAAGGATTTTTTCAATTTTAATCAGAATATTCGTCACGTCTTTTGACGGGTAAACCAATCCACCCCTATTTTTCAGAGTTATTAAGCTTTTTTGTGCATCTCCAAATAACAAATTTGCGCAAATATCACATTTTACAGAGCGAGCCAACTTTCTAGATATGAAACCGGCAATATAAGTAACTACGCTTTCGGAGTAGTTGGGTAAGTTATTGTACATGCAGTGTATAAATTCTTCGAACAACTCACTATCATCCTCTGGCAATTCAACAAATGAATTCCTTTCTGTTAGTTCGTTTATGGCCGTGACTGGGTTTGTCTTACTAGAGCAGGTTAATATGTTAATTTGCTCTAGAGGAACGCAGTTGCCAATGCCCGCATCCCTAATTTCAGCTCTTATTAACAATCTTTTAAAAGCGGCCCTAAATTGAACCGCATTAGGGTTATTATTAAAGCCACCTCGAGCTCGGATGGCAGAAAAAAACAACTCGAGGTGGTCCTGGCTGACCTTGTACAGTGGCAGGTACTGTAAAAGTTTGGTACCGGCAATCAAATATTTATACAGTTGAATTGCACTGATCATGTCCACAATAAGTCCTACAAAGCCTGTTCTTCTTCTGGAATCGACGAGTTTCTGCCCAGATGGCAGTATCAGATTCTGAAGGTAGGTTGTGGCACCTTCGAATAAAGCTTCTACCAGACCAACATTTCCCGAAAATATAGCCTTTTTCCACCCCGGTGGTCTAATTGATCGGCTGTTTAAGACATCAAAAACGCTGTTTATTAACCTAATGAAGTTAATTGTGCCTTCACCTCCTTGAAATTCCGGGATTTTTAAATCAGCACAATGCTCCAAGGCATCTGCCACCGAGTCGCTAAGAAGCTGCGTGGCAAGTCGTACCTTCATTTTTTGTTTTTGATATTGTATGTGGGCCTTTGTTAATTTTGTGGCCATGTGCAGTCCTGCGGCTTCCTGCAAATTTAGTAGATGTTCCAGGTAGATGTAATCTATTTTCCTGCCATGCATATCGTAAAACACCCTCAATTCACCGAAAGCATTTCGGACTAGTTTGATAGCATGACAGGGATCAATAAAAGCGTGTATGATGCTGTTACTGTAAGTAAATGTTACCTGGCCTGAATTGAAATCACAGCCTAATGCTGAAAACATGCTTAAATTTGCAGCTGGACCATCGCAGGTCAAGCTCACAACTTTGACGCCGACTTCTTCACATTTATGGATGCATGTTTTAACTAGTACTGCTTTTTGTTCCCCAGACAAAGCCGTTATGAAAAAGTATCCCACAGGTAACTTCCAACTACCGTTTGTACAGGTCAGCAGTAACACAAGACACTCATTGGCTACTTCTAATGAGTCCATATCGCAATCAATCCCAACGTTAACTCGTCCATAATAGGTTTTAGTTTGAGGATCCCAGCAAAGAGACTTTCTAATAGCCATTTCATCCAAAACCATAGCACATATCACTGGCATTTCACTTGTTTGAACTTTGTGTTTCAAAGCATTAAAAGCCTCTGTACAAAACCCAGGTTCAGCGTTTACATTCTGATACCACCTACTTAAAGTTCTTGGATGTGGCAAACAGGAACTGTACGTACGACGAACAAAGTTATAGGCCTTTGGAGATAAAAAGTGGAGTGTCAGTGCAAATTTTCGAATTTCTTCGCTGTATTGTCTTTCCAAAGGCATTCCTACCGATTTCGCAATTTGCCTTTTTAGAAAATCTTTGGGGCCTGCGCACTGCTCCAACACAGCCGCATGATCATCATTCACATAATTATTGTCTTTTAAATCTTTCATTACAGTTTTAAAATCTGCTATTTTCTTACTCTGTCTTCTCACTTTTTCATTTAATCTTTTTATTTTTTTTTTCTGATTTTCACATTTTAATTTTAATTTTTGAATAATTTCAAGCGCTTTTTCCTGAAACAAAAAAAAAAAACACATTGACTTCTAGTTTTTTGCAACTTCGTACAAGTTTTTTGGCCTACATTATTTTAAATTACCAGTTATGCTGCCCGCAGTACCTATAGTAACATAAAATAGAAGACTTACATCTGAATAGCTAGAAGTGCTGCAGATAGGCTCCTCTTCCAGTGCTTTGTGAGAAACAAACTGATGTTCCTGGCATTTATTCAATTGCGCTGGTAACTGTAAAGCAATATAACAATAATTTTTAATATTGAGTGTGTTTGTTTTCAAAAATCAAGATTGTATAATATGAAGTACGATACTTAACATTGTAAAAAGGATACTTACATCTGAATAGCTAGAAGTGCTGCAGATAGGCTCCCCTTCCAGTGCTTTGTGAGAAACAAATTGATGTTCCTGGCATTCATTAAATTGGGCTGGTAACTGTAAAGCAAAATAACAATAATTTTTAATATTGAGTGTGTTTGTTATTATTTGCGCTGGTATCTACACAAAAAAAACCTTATATGTTTAATAATATTTACATTGCCAATTTAATCACTAACACATGCACACATTTGTATAACTTGCATTTTAACACAGGTACATTTATCTATTTTGTTCTATGTACATTTAAATCTGAAACTTTTTATCAGTATTTCAACAATATAGAATTACTGCTGCTGACATGATTCTCGTCCCTTGTCATCAACTGGTTTAGTTCGATTACTTTGTCAGTAAGTAGGTAAACACTATAAACTTATCTGGTCTATTTTCAAAACTTACCAACAACTCACTTGAAGGTAAAGCATCATCGCGCAGTCTTGTTACATTTAAAGTTCGGTTCAAACATTTGTCTTCAAAATGCAGGGAACAAATAAAAATATGTTTGGTTGTAGTATTCAAATTTTCAATACCAAGTATATCCAGCCACTGTTCTTTTCTTTTTTGGGACGCCTTGCGGTGTATAATGAAAGTCACAGGTAAAGTCACAACATTCTTTTATTCACTAGGTACACAACACAAAACGTCTCCATTATTATATAAGACTTAAAGACTTATATTAGCTTAGAAAGCTACGATAAACATTTCCGCGAGTGCGTTGGCGTGGCGCGGGAGCGGGGAGCTTCGGTGAAGGTCTCGGACTGACTCGTGTGCGTGTGCGACTGCAATGCTCTGTGTGATATAGAAGCGCGGTGTTATCCCCGCGCCCCCTTCCCGCTCATGTGCGTGGGTCTATAGATATGTTTTGAGGTGGCGCGACGTTCGCCACACCACCCCCCCACGGAGAAAGGTAAACCGAGCATTAACAAATAAAAACTTAAAACTGAACTTACATTAACCGACCTTAAGGTGTATACATAATTACAAAAAACATTACACATCCACCGGAAGCTTAAAGCGGACGCGACGTCCGGATCGGGTGACGTATTTAGCTGGAGGGTCGGTAGGTAAGGGATTGGGTGATTGTGGTTGTGGTCTGGGTGGTGGACCTGGCGAAAAAGTAGTGCTAGGAACTGGCAGTGCTGCGTTTGGCTGTCTGTCTGCAGTGGATGCAGGAACAGACGTTGGCACCGTTTGACTCGATGTTGGTTCCATTTGAGGAGCTATGTAAGCTGGCTTAGTTCTGTCGATGCTAACTTGAACGCTCCTACCAGGCATTTGAATAGTGAGTGTCTTGTCTGTGCGATTAAGAACTTTATAGGGCCCTGTGTAAGGGGGTTGAAGTGCGCGGCGTACCGTGTCATCTCGTAAGAAGATGTGTGAAGCGTCGCTCAAATTTTTGAATACAAAAGTTTTGGGCTCCGTGTGTCGGGACGCCGGTGCTGGACGTACTTTGGCCATTGTGCTCTGTAGCCGGGCCATGAAGTCATCGCTTGTATGTTGTGGTGTGCCACTAGGTACCAGGAGCTCGCCCGGTAAGCGTAGTGGTTCACCGTATACAAGGTCTGCAGAGGAACAGCGTAGATCCTCTTTAAGTGCTGATCTGATGCCGAGAAGAACGAGCGGTAAAGCTTTGTGCCAGGATTGTGAATGACACATTATAGCGGCCTTGAGATGCCGGTGGAAGCGTTCCACCATACCGTTAGCCTGTGGGTGGTAGCTAGTTGTTCTCGCTCTTCTGGTAGCTCCTAGATCCATTAGTTTGTTGAATAACGTGGATTCGAATTGACGTCCTTGGTCAGTAGTGACGGTGGTGGGGACGCCAAAACGAGCAATCCAACCGTGAAGAAATTGGTCAGCAACTTCTTCGGCTGTTATATTTGTCATTGGCCAAGCCTCTGGCCATCTTGTAAAACGGTCAATTGCCGTAAGGCAGTAGGTGTAACCGTTGGAGGACGGAAGTGGTCCTATGATATCCAGATGGACGTGTTTGAATCGTCCAGATGGAGTAGGAAAATCAGCGAGCGGGGCTGATACATGTCGTGTGACTTTGCATTTCTGGCATGCGAGGCACTCGCGTGACCAGTTGCGACAGTCTTTTTTAATGCCGGGCCATACGTAGCGATCAGCCACAAGGCGCGTAGTTGCACGCACCCCAGGGTGACTCAAATTGTGAAGTCGATCAAAGGCTGCACGACGATGTTGCGGTGGCAAGTATGGCCGTGGTTTCCCGGTCGTGTCATCGCAAAGAATGGTGATATCGGACCCGGGAACTAATGTAGGCACTAGTTTTAAAGAGGAGTTGTTGCGAATGTTTTCGAGGTCATCGTCCTCTGCTTGTGCTCGAGCGAGCGAAGCGAAATCGTCACCGAGTGAAATTTGTTCAACTCGTGACATGGTGTCGGCGACAACATTGTCAACACCTTTAACATGCTTGACATCCGTCGTGAATTGACTGATGAAGCTAAGTTGGTTCAGTTGTATTGGTGGGAGCTTCTCTCGTTTTTGGCTGAAAGCATATATGAGAGGCTTGTGGTCGGTGTAGATTGTCGCGTGTTGTGCCTCAAGAATATGTCGGAAGTGCTGTACACTTTCGTATACTCCAAGGAGTTCGCGATAGTAGGCGGGCCATTGGCTTTGTTTATCTGTTAGTTTCTTGCTGAAAAATGCCAATGGCTGCCAATGATTAGACACCTTTTGTTGTAGGCAAGCTCCCACGTAAGTTGATGACGCGTCTGTAAACAGACCTAATGGCGCGTTACTGTTTGGGTGAGCAAGCAGAGTAACGCTCACCAGGGCGTCTTTACACCTTTGGAATGCCAATTCAAGTTCTGGCGTCCAGGGCACTGGTTTAGCACCTTTGAGTTTGGATGAGGCTAAGACGTTGATGAGTGGCGCTTGTGTTTCTGCTGCTTTTGGGAGGAATCGGCGATAAAAGTTAATCATCCCGAGGAAGCGGCGAAGACCTTGCACTGTTTTAGGTAAGGGATAACTCCGCAACGCTTCAATCCTCTCTGTTGGAGGGCGAGTTCCATCTTTGTTGATGGAGTACCCTAAGAATGTTACTTCTTCGGCACCGAAAACGCACTTGGATGCGTTCACTACGACGCCGTAGTCTGCCAGGCGTTGGAATAAGGTACGTAGATGTTCCTTGTGCTCCTGGTGTGACCGTGAGAATACAATTATGTCGTCAATGTACGTATAGCAGAAGTCGAGTCCCCTCACGACTTCGTCCATGAACCGTTGAAAAGTTTGTCCAGCATTTCGTAAGCCGAAAGTCATGAACGGAAACTCGTATAGCCCGAACGGTGTGGTGATGGCAGTCTTGCAAATGTCTGGTTGGTGTACTGGCACCTGCTGGAATGCTTTGACCAGGTCAATGGTGCTGAATACTGTAGAACCAGAGATGTTGTGCGTAAAATCGGCGATGTGCCTGACGGGATACCGGTCTGGAACAGTGCGAGCGTTCAGAGCGCGGTAGTCTCCACAAGGTCGCCATCCTTCCTGACCCTTTTTAGCCATGTGTAGCGGTGATGCCCAAGGACTGTCAGATGGTCGAGCTGTTCCACATGTGACCATGTCTTCAAATTCCTTTTTAGCTGCAGCTAGTTTCTGAGGGGCCAGGCGACGTGGGCGGGAGGAAACTGGAGGTCCATCGGTCGTGATGATGTGATGTACCGTATTGTGTTTCACTTGTCGTGGTAGACCTGGAGGTCGCGTGAGGTCAGGAAACTCCAATAGTAGATTTGAGTAAAGTGAGGTCGATTGAGCAGACACGGATCTTACACTGACTTGGCTCACATTTGCAATCGATGCCTGGGTAGATAGCTTGGTGTTTCCATCGATAATTCTCTTGTTTCGAAGGTCAGGTAGTAAGTTGTAATGACTTAAGAAATCCGCACCTATTATTGGCGTATCTACGTCAGCGATGATAAAATGCCAGTGAAAATCTCGACGCAGGCCTAAATTCAGGTGTAACGAGATAGTCCCGTATGTCTTTATTGAGCTGCCGTTAGCCGCAGCTAGTTGATATCCGGTTGCTTGTATCGCGCGACCCTTGCATAATTTTCTCGGGTAGCAACATATGTCGCTGCCGGTATCGATGAGAAATTGGTAACACGTCGTTTTATCGACAGCGAATAACCGGCGGCTTGTTATATCTGAATGATCAGTCGCCGCGACTACTGATCGTGAAGTGAGTTTTTCCGACTTCCACGAGCACGGTTTCGTGCATTTACGTGCCTCATGTCCGTAGGTACAATGAAACCAGCACAGGTGCGAAGCTGAACTTGACCTCTCTGACCTTGCTGATCTCGCGCTGAGGGCATCTACGCAATTTGTAAGTACCTCGACTAGGCGAGCAAGTTGAGTTAACTTATTATTCTGTTCCGCCGTCATGTTGAGTTGCGGAAAGGGAGAAGTCGAAAGAGATAAGGACAATAGGTATGTCAGTAAATATATAGATAGGTATATACGTCACACGAACCGAAAGTAACAACCGCTTTCAGTACCGGAATAATAAATAACAAATTATAATCAGTACTAAAAAATAACGGTTGTACTTAATATCTATAATTATTTACATTATTACAAAACAAATACAAGAGAAAATAAAATCAATTTAAACATATAAAACAATATTATAATAAATGTTAACCGGTAAGTACATAAAATAAGTTAACCGACAGTGAGTGAGTTAACCAAAAAAAAAAATACAATAATCGGACAGCGGGCGGTGCGTAATGGGTTAAAATAACAATAATCGGACGGCGGGCGGTGCGTAATGGGTTAAAATATCCGGCCGCCGTGAACGTGTCTATAAATACATGATTAGCTCACGTAAATGGGTGCCTAGACTGCCTAGGTAAGTTGAGAGTATCACAAATTCTTAACGTAATCTATAATACATAAGCACAAAGAAATTTTATAAGTACGTAGATACATCCTATAAATAATTAGAACTAAGGTAACAACGAAAATTCACTTCACTTGTTTCGAGTTCTAATGTTTTAGGTAGGTATGCACTGTAACTATTATGTTGACGAAATTTTTGAACGAGTAGGTATTTAGCTAATACTAAAGTTCGCTCACCAAATGTCTGTAGGTATACTCATGTGCTGGCACGAAGGGAGTGACGGAGGTGTTTCCATCTCCTGGCTCTGCTACTGAGATCGGTTGAAGCGGGTTCGGCGAGGATGCTCGCAGATCTCGTCGTTTCGTATACTCCTTGAACTGAGCGTGGTTGATTCGCTACCGCATAGCAACAGGGTGAAACCACATGGATTTGTGCTTGCTAGGCGCGGGCGACGTTGCTACCGAGCAACATGGTGTCACGGTAATATTACCGTGATGGCGTGGCCACGTAGCTCGTAGGTAGTTAGTTGCTGAGCGCGGTTTGTGAGGCCACGGGTGAGGCGGCGCGCTTTGTACGTTGCGTTGCGTGTTTTTCGTGGCGGCGCGCTTTGATTGATGTTTGCCGCGCTATGCCCACTTGTAGTCGCGACGCGTTGTTTGCATTGCAGCGTTATGACGCCTATGTTATCGGCGGTTTGACGCAGTATGAGTTACTAAGTGCGCCGATGTTTATTGCGATTTTAAGCACTGTGTTGTCGTAGGTAATTGAAGCACTTGATAAGTAACATAGTCTCGCACTGAACACGGAAAGTTTTTGCACCGGGGTCACCATTTTGGGACGCCTTGCGGTGTATAATGAAAGTCACAGGTAAAGTCACAACATTCTTTTATTCACTAGGTACACAACACAAAACGTCTCCATTATTATATAAGACTTAAAGACTTATATTAGCTTAGAAAGCTACGATAAACATTTCCGCGAGTGCGTTGGCGTGGCGCGGGAGCGGGGAGCTTCGGTGAAGGTCTCGGACCGACTCGTGTGCGTGTGCGACTGCAATGCTCTGTGTGATATAGAAGCGCGGTGTTATCCCCGCGCCCCCTTCCCGCTCATGTGCGTGGGTCTATAGATATGTTTTGAGGTGGCGCGACGTTCGCCACACTTTCTTTACATGTTGGCAATCTAAAATCAAATAAAAGAAATCGAGTTTAGATAATATTCACCTGTCGCTAAGTTATCGATACATTGAAAATGCCGTACCGCAACTCTATTTACTATGACGAATGATTTTCTTAAATAATCGCCTAATATTATTAGTAAAACAGTAAATGAATAGAGAAAAGCACGTTTATCTTTATAAACTTTCCCACAAACAGCAAAATATTTTAAAATAATAGAAAAGACCTGGTTACCTTCCACCTTTATGTTAAATATGTTCTTTTTTATTTGGTGTACAATAAAGTATATTTGATTTGATTTGATTTGAAAAGACAAGATATTTTGAATGAATTCGTTTACTTACCTGTGCAACGTTATTTTGGGATGTTTTGTGTTGCTTTTCATGCGGCAGCCTAACACACTGCACCTACCCATAATAAATGCAGTATTTTGCAAGTTCACACACTATAAACAAGCACAATTTTCGCTTAATATCACTAAATTTTCTTCAAAACTCTGTAATAAACAAGTTACGATGACAACTGATGTACTTGTTGTTGGCTGTGATAAAACATGGCGACCGGCCGCAGTGATACATTTTGTGACGTCATCAGCCATTGATAAAACTACTGTTGTGCTCTTTTACATTATGATTGCCCTCATAAGATAAAAAGAGATGCCGATATGTCAGTAACTACTGTTTGTTATGCCGAGTCCTTTCTTTCTTCTTTAGTCTGAGGTGCGGAGACTCTTTTGACAATAACAAAATGATGCAACAAGATGGCGATGTGATTGTCACGTGGTATGCTAAACAAATGTTGCCAGAGTAGAATTAAAGTCCGATAGGGTAGAATTTCGTAACAAAAGTATCCAAAATGACCACATGTTACTCACATAGAGTTACTAACAGGAAAGATGATGGCGACATTAATATAAATAAAAATTTCTCTTGATTTTAATAGCAAATATCGCTTTTAATGCAAGAAAACATAAAATGAAAACATTGGTTTTCTTCCTAATTAAATAAATGAAGTGATAAATGTAATTTTATGAGATATTTTCAGTTTTTAAATTTGTGCCAGGGGTAGCCGGCATATAAATTTTGTATGGAACTGAAAATTATAAGATCTTTTATCGGCTTTTTTCTTGTATATTAGTTTGCTGAAATTACTAAAATGAGTTATTTCTAATAGATCTTTAATGTGAGAACCAGAAAATTGTGTCAATATACTTAATTAAATTCTTCTTATTTTTTATAAAAAAAAATGTAGCCGACATACGTTTTTTAAGGCATGGACGATTATTTTGACCTCTACCCATGTACAATGTCTGTTAAACAATAAAATGATATTCTGATTCGAATTACCTACCTTCATTAAACGTTAAATTTCAGCCAATTTTAAGGAAAGTAATTGGTACTGGCAAACCAACTAACAAATGACATTGACATCTACAAAAAAATGAGTATAGCGTAGACAGTAAATTCGAATTAGAAGCGCTAAATTTCAAGCGTTGTCGCGTCGCTAAGTGTCGTTTTTGGATTTCTTGAAAATAATTTACTATCCCAAAAAACAACATCAAAGTTGCCTAAGCCTATAAACCTACTAATATAATAAAAAGTTATAAAGCATGGATGATAAAAATTCTATATTTCAAATGCGTTTTCCCCAAAAACTTTGGTACTTGTTGAACTTACGCCCCGATGCTATACTTTGGGGAGGAACTGGAAGGACAATCTTACTGAATTATCGCGTCCTCCAAACTTATCTTCAATGTGATCACTCCGTATTCAAGACCACAAACATATCGAGTTTTGTACGACAACTAAACTTATATGGATTCCGCAAAGTGACTTCACATCTTCAAGATCCGCTATGCAACTCTAGCAATCCTTACATGCACGAGTATGTTCACGATTATTTTCAATTCGGGAGACCTGAATTATTGAATAAAATAACTCGGAAGGCTTTGAATATGAAGCGGAGTTTTAAGCCCAAAACGGTAAGTACCTACCTACTGAAACATTTACTCACATCAATATTTTCTGCTATTTTCCATATCATATTTATAAGCCCAACTGTGGAATTCCTTGCCCGAATCTATATATTCCCCTTGAACTATAATTTGTCGGTCTTCAAGTCGAGAGTAAACCGGTTTCTTCTAGGCAAGCGCGCTAGATCGTAGATTATTACAGGCATCGCAGGAATGGCAGGCATTATTACAGGCACTAGATCGTAGATTATCAGGCAAGTTGCAACTTGCCTGATTTTAAGCAACGCTTGACTATACGTAGGCAAGCGTAAGCCTATATCATGTAAAAAAAAATGTTCTTTCATTACAGAGTAATTACAGTAGTGTAGAACAGTCACTGTGTCTGACCCCACTGCAAAAAGCTAGACATGCATTGAGAATGGCCCTGAAAAAGGCTGCTCAAGAATTATATCTACAAGATTCATCAAAACAGTTGTATGGGTCACAGTTGGAATATGAAGGTAATGATCACTTGTTTTATCTTCTTTATATTTATTTTGATACTTTGAAAATAGTTTTTTTTGTAAAGGACTTCTATAAATTGAAAAAATAATATTAAAGGATTTCCATAATAATATTGTGTCTGGTAAACTTACCGTTACGTATTATTCTATTGTACAACATGAAAACTGCTAATATTGACAAAATGTTGCTTTTAGATTCCCAGGAAGACATCTGTGAAGATGAAGAAAGTTTTGAACCAGACTGGCTGCCGACAAGCACTGAGAACCAGAAGACTATCATCCCTCCTGCACCAGGTTTCCTTCTTTCAATACCATATTTCCCATACATATCCTTCCTAACTCTATCCTTCATGTTTCCACTGTTCCTCCCACAGCTGTTTCAGAAGAGCCAAAGGCTGTTTGTACAATCCCATGTACAAAAGTTGAAGTTTTGGAGCAATTTACTGAAAATGTGAAAACTGAGCAAAATGAAGCTTTTGTGTAAGTATTATTAAATTCAATAGTTGTTTAGTTGGTTGCCCCAATTCTAATGTCTTCTTTATATTTATTTTAATGTTTAGACAACAAAAGACCGCAAGGGTTCCGTATAAAATAATAAAATAATTTCATAATAAAAATCTACATAATATATAATTACAGTATATTGTACAAAAATTTTTTCATAAAAAAATAACCCAGGGTAGGGTTAAAAAAATAACCCAACATAGGGTTCCGCTGGGAAAAGAAAAGTCAATTAGGGTTCCTTGCCAAAAAAAATTTGGGAACCCCTGGTAATAAAAGTATAATATGGATATCCTTCCATATCAAAATATACCATGTTATTAGGGTCTTATTATGTTTATGTATTAGCATGGCATTCCTAAATAGCTAATTATCTCTAACGGTTCCAGGGACTCCAACCGGGATAGTTTGATACACTTCACCAGTGACTCCCCGGAGAACAATGATGCATTCTCAGCTCCGTTCCTCAGCATGCCCGATCTTGATTCTGTGCCAACTCATGCTCAAACTGGAGCAGAGCTGCTGGCTGAATTCAATATTGAAAATGACCTTGGCGAAGGGATAGCTCGGAAACTAGATAACAATGAGCTCAGGTCTTTGAACTGTGTTCTGCCATCAATAAGCCATGATCACAATGATTTTGATCAGAATGAGGTAATTTTTAAAATGCAAATTGATTTAACAGACAGACAGAACTAATCTGGTTAAAAAACATAATAGTTTTGGATCTTACACTTTTGTGCCATTACCTATCAATACAATACTACACATAAGTACCTACTGTACATAGTATTGCAGTTCCTCTCAAATAAGAGTGTGTGAGTCTCATAAGAGTGATGGCACAAGAGACTAGAAAAATAAAAAAGTTCATTGTATTTCATTTATGGTCATAACCATGCTTTAGCATTTTGCTTTGGAAACTATTGACTTTGCTTTGTAGGTATTCATGCTGTAACGGCAAACAAGTTTCTTACTCTTACTACTATTGAAGGAAGTAAATAATAGTTGTTTGAAAATGCATAATGTGAATATAAATAATACTTATTTTCAGAGCAATGAACACATGGCAATGGACCAGTACAATGGAGAATGGGACCAAATGTTCAATGACATGATCAACAAAACTACCAACCAGGAGTGTGGGTCGGAGCTGAAGGAGCTTTACTCACAAATATCCAGAACCATTGACTTGCTAAATTCATAGATTGGGTGTAGCATCTACCTAGCATAGTTCAGTAGAAAAATGTTCTTGTTTTTTTGTTTGTTTATAATGTAATGTGCTTCTTTTTTCTTTAGTACAAAATGTTACCTACATATAGGTTGTTTGTTACTATGTTTGAGATTTTATTGTTACTGACTGATATGAATATGCATATGTGTGTAGAACTCTACATAGATAATTTTATACTATTGTTGTAATTTAAGTTGCTCATTTTATATTGCAGTACAAATTAAATAGTCTACTAGCTAGGCCCATTGAAACAATATGTTATTAGTTAATTAGCATGTAATAAGTAAATAAAAAATTGTTATAGCTATTACTTCTTCTGCTTCTTCTTTTCGGCTTCTTCTTCCTTTTCTTTTTCAATGACAGATACATATGAGTTGATGGTGTCTGAGTCTAGCATTTGCATGGGTTGGCCGCGGCGCATCACTGCTATCTCCAGGTTCTTCTGGCCTGACTGGACCACCTCCAGGAGGGCACGGATGGCCAACTGAAATGGAACAGGTACATACGATTTAGGTATCATACCATAATATAAAGGTATTTTTTTTTTACAAGAAATGGGTTTGCACTTGACTGTAATTTGCCTGATGGTAAGCAATCATTACACTCTAGGATGAAACATAAAATAAAAATCTGTTTGTTAGTTTGTTTAACTTTTATGATGGTATAAATCATCATTTTTTGGATATGCTGTTAGTATAAAGTCCAGTGACCAGGTTACACATGTGCAAACCTAGATACAAACACTAGCTTTATATGATATTGAGACATTGTGTATTAATATCAAAAGTGTAGTGGTTACAAAATAAGCATTTGGCCAACTCTGGCAAGTTTTTGGTTTTCAAACAACCCCAGGGTTGCATAGTTATGAGTATAAGCTTATAAATACCTTAACAGCTCCTTTCTCTGAACCCACTTCTTCTGGAGTGTAGTTCTTTTCCAAGAACTCCCTCACAGTCTTTGCAGATCTGCCAGTAGCATTAGCCTTCCATTCATAGTAGATACCTGAAGGCTCAGTTTGGAACAGGTGGGGGATCCCATCATAGTCAAAACCACCAATCAAACAAGAAATACCGAATGGACGACGACCATTGCTTTGTGTGTATTTTTGCTTGAGACCAGCAATGTATCTTGTAATATATTCCAATGTCACAGGGTCTTCCACAGTCAGTTTATGTGACTGGCATTCTATTTGCGCTCTGTTTATCAAAATACGAGCATCGGCCGTCAGACCGGCGAAAGCCATAACGACATGATCGTCGAGAAGGCATATCTTCCTAACAGTTCGCTCCTCTTGAAGCTTCGCTACGGATTTCTTTTCGACGCCCAGAACAACTACATCTGCGCCTCTGACGCCAACCTGAAAATAAAAGAAATTGAAGATTATGGTTTCTATAACACAGAACAAGCCAACCTAACCAATTTGCAGAAACTTACAGCAGTTGAACCCTTGCGAACGGCTTCTTGAGCATACTCTACTTGTAGTAAATGCCCATCAGGTGAAAATACAGTAATAGCTCTATCATAACGTGCAGACATTGTGTATTTCTCTGTTTTAAAACTCAATTTCAGAAATAATTACAATGACTCGGTGTAAATATTCGCGGATCACCGTTCGGTTCGGTTGTTTGACAAATGATAGTGATGGATACATAATTTAATAAAGCATCATCGAGTTACAATATCAAAATTGTTGTTATCGAACAATAAGTCGTCCAATATTACAAATTACTTGTTTCTTGAGCAGAAATTAGTTATAAATACTAGCAATTATGTATGTGTACCTAAATGAAACACATTAATGTACAAAAGATGTGTACAGTATCCGCGGGCAAAATACGACTGAAACGTTAATTTTTATAAGTGTTTTAAGTTTATTATAAGTTAGTTTTTAGTTAATTAAGTATTTTATGTGTATATTTGTGAGATTTATTTAATATACTTATTATTTAATCAGACATAGATTTCAGTGATATGTAATTAATAAATGAGTACTTATAAAAATAAAAATGTATATAAACATTTCCTTGGTACCATTATCTAGGATTAAGCATTTCAAATTATGAGCTTTAGAAAGTTTAAAATATTAATATTAGGTAGTACAAATAATCGTAATCGACCAACAACTTTATTATCAGATAAGATCACATCACTATAAAGCATGACATTTAAAATTTTGAACCCTTTAAGGTCTTGTTACTCTTTCAATTCGGTGGATACAAAACCGATTGAGTGCAATACGCATTATAATATATTTTTAATGTTCACTTCACGTCACTGTCAAACGTCACCTGTCAGTGTACAATATGGCGGCGGCCGCGGTTGTGAGCGAATTTGAGCCATGGTTATTTGAGAAATTACGAAAAATTAATACTGATGAAGGAATATTCGGCTCTTATATTACCGGAATTCTAGAAGGCGAGGAAAGCTTGGAAGAAAAAAAAGATGCCTTGGAAGGATTACTTTCGGAGATTGTGGTAAGAGCTCTTCAACGAAAAATCACATCGAGCATGCTTACATCAAAATGGATTTGTAATGTAAAAAGTTGCATAATTCCAGGAAAAAGACATATCTTCCCTAGTTTCTGAGATACTGGAGAAGTGGGAGTCTTGTCAGCCGAAAGAAGAAGCCACAAAGCCGGTAACCGACGTTGACGCACAGTTAGCTCGACTTCTGGATACTCAGAAACTAGCCACTACAACCACTACTAAAAGTTACACAGATGAAGAGAAAAAGATTCGAGAAGCAATTTTGTCACAGTATAGTCAACTTCCTGATAATGAGGTCAGTATAAACTCCCCAGTGTCATCTCTTCAATAGGTTAGCTAAATCCACACATATACCACTAATATACTAAGTCTTCCATTAATATGAATTCTATGTGTTATTATTGAGCTATGTTTTTCTGTTCTGTACAATACTCACTACTAGTTATTGTTTTGATTACTTTAGTTTATGTTATACTTGTCACTTATTTCAGGAAGAGGTAGAGAATGATGAAGGAGGAGATGGTCCAGATTTAGTGAAAAACACGAATGCTGCTGATGTACATGCAGCTGCTCGTGAGCGTCGCGAACAATGTCGCCAGGATGCACAGAAAAAGAAAGAAAAAGACAAGGAAGATAGGTTAGTGCCTATAATACATTACATTGAGGTGCCTAGTTGGGCCCTGTATAAATGAAGCCCTTACTAGCGAAATGGTTCTTTGAATAATTGTAACATACTTATTCTGAGCTATAATTTTTAGTGTTGTGCAATAATTCATGTGATTTGTATTACCTGGACTTGTACCTAGTTGTCTTGTTGCACAATAAATTATGTTCTTCATAATAACATATTGTTGTTGTTATCATTACAGAGAAAAGCAGAAACAACTAAGAGAAGAAAAGAAAGAAAAGCGCAAGACTCAAAAAGGTGAACGGAAGAGGTAGCGTCCCCCTCACAGGCCGTCAATTCAGCAGCAATTTCATATTTGCTTTATTTATAGATATTCATATTGTATTGTATTACTATTTTTAATCATTAAAGTTGGAAATAACATTGTTTGTGCTCATATTTAGGAAAAACAGTGTTGTTTTCAGCTAATGGCATTTATTTTGAATAATGGCAATTAGTGTTCAGAATTTTTTCCTTGGTTGAGGTGTGACCTTTACAATGTGTTTGTGAAACAAGTGAAGAGTACTTTTACACAAAACAAGTTTATAGTTGTGGTGTTGTTATCACACTACATGCAATAATCTTAATAAAATATATAACTTTTCGTGTTACTTGTTTTGTGAAAAGTACCTACTCTTTTTTTATGAAACTAAGAGGTTCTGTTTACATTAAGAGTCCACATCTTTTGCCAATGTTGTGCCTCATATTTTGTAAAGACCTCAGTATATTAGATATCAACATTGTGACTAGTATTTGATTTCCTCGGTGGTGTTAAATTGAATACCAAAGGAGTTTTATAAGCTGATATTAAAATTATTACATGTTGTTATCAGACTTGACAAATTTTACACAAAATGTATTTGTTCAGAATCATTAAACAATAGTAGTTACATGTAACTGAGTTATTCTAAAATATACTTATTACAATAAACCTGCAGTATTTTCTAGCAATTTACGATAATACAGCTGAGCAAAGCTTTTAAATTAAAAGTTGATGCAAACCTTTTGTAGGTAATAAAACATGTGTCTTTAAAATATTGTTTTAATTTCTCAAAGACAGAGCACCTTTATATGACTTAGAAATGTTTGAATACTGTTCCAAACTAATACAATGTATTGACATATAAAATAAAGTATAAAAATAATAATACAGTGAACTTAGGAGTTTCATATTAGTTTTAATAGAAGGGAAAAAAGGCTTGATAAAAACTTAATGCATTAATGTTATATGACTTGAGTTTCTAAATAGACCATTGACCTGGCAGTAGGTTTCTAATCTTTTCAAAAAATTATTTATAAAACTATATTACCTAACTACAGCCTACCTAAAACTTATATCTCTGGAGACCCATCATGTTCTGTGTCACATTCATTTGTTTTAGAGTTGTCTTCTCCTGGTGCATCCTCTTCTGCCACAATAAAATTGTGAGCTCCGCCAGCATATAACTTTGTTATTATTGCTTTACTTTCTATAGGCACTAATGTTGGTAGAAATATGTCTCTATCTGAGGGTATTCCAGTGTTGCAGTGTTCATTCCAACCCCATGCCCAGAGACTGTTGTCAGTTGCTAAACAGATTGTGTGTTCTGACCCTAAGGCCACATCTTTCACTTTTCTGCCATCTGAAATAAAAGACATTGGTTAGATTAAATCGGCTGAGTTAGGCTAGGAAAACGAAGTAGACAGGACTTGTTAAGGATGGGATGTACAATATAAATAATTTAAAATAAAGTACTGTAAAGATAATAGAAATGATAGTTGTAAAAAATAAAATTACTAGAAAATGGTGAGTTACCTGGCAATTTAATAAGTGTCTTCTGTCCAACAAAGTCATTGCCTCCAACCTGCCCATAGTTATTCCGCCCCCATGTAAACAACCTCCCATCCTCCAACCATAACAGCACATTACTCCATCCTGTCAGCAATTTTTTCACCGCCTGTCTCACATCTATGTCTATCTTTTGTGGTGTAAATATCTTGTTATATTTATCTGTGTTGAGTACAAGCTGCCCATGTTTATTATCTCCCCAGACATACAGAGCATTCTCATCTGAGGACCAGGCCACAGTATGCTTCTGTCCACATGCAATATGAGACATTTTACCAATTTTAGGCACCTGTGTGAATCTGTCCACTGATAATATGTCTTTACCGAGACCTAGTTGACCATATTTACCACAACCTGTAATCCAAACTTCTCCCTTTGAATTTATAATGGCAGTATGCCTCAATCCCATTGACACTGTAGTAGCATTCACTTGCAGACGAATTGGTTTCACACAAGCAGGAAAGTGTTCTTTTGGTAAGCCAAGTTGGCCGTGGCTGTTTGATCCCCAAACAAAGAGGAAATGATCATCTGTCACACCACAGCTGAAATCCCAACCGCAAGCTATGTTGGTGAATATAATCCCACTGAGAGCCCATGTCCTCTGGAAGGAGTGTACCTCTGTTTCAGCTGCTAACTGGAGCTTTGAATTCCATCCGCAAGAGAAAAGCCTGCCTTCTGCATCTAAGAGGAGTGTGTGACCTCCACCACAAGATATTTGTTTTACATCACAGTTGTAGAAGTCAATGTTTACTTTCGTAGGCTTTTCAACCTGCTCGCTAACTGTATCCAAGCCCAACTGGCCGTGTGAATTGGCTCCCTGAAATGTAAAATAACTCAGATTTGTACCCAATGATAATAAAATTGATGTTACAAGGTTCATAAATAAAATTATACATAAGTATGTATAATTGTAACTAACCTTGTAACTACTATTTATTACTTGTTTCACTGGTGATTTTAACTTACCCAAGTCCAAAGAACCATAATGTGGATAACTCAATAGAACTTCAAGAGGGAGTAAGTAAAATTTAAATTCAAAATTTATATTATTTCATTTGTTTTGAGGTTAGAGGTTTGTTGTCGTTCAATCAGCTGTTTCTTTATATCTGACATCTGTCATGGGCTTTGTCATGAAAAAGACAGTAACAAACTGTGAATATTTGTTTTTAATAATAATTTGTCTTACCAACTGATTTTATTTATCTAAATCATGAAGAAAATTCAGTTACTCTGCAGTCCGATAAAGGTGTTGTCAAAGAAATTGGAAGGTACTGTAGAAGTAGAACTACGTAAAGCCCCCTGCCGACAGTGCTATTGATTACATCACACTGTAGAAAACTCGGAGGAAGGACATCCTTCCTCCGAGGTAGAAAACCTATGACGCTGGAAGTAGTGGAAGTCCAACTGATATGCTCCTTGACATCTAGGTAGGTACCTATGTTTATAGATCGGTCTTTGCTACGTGCAATGAGCAAATTACTTTTTAAGCTGAGAGAGTCGATATCGCCGAAAATTGATTATTGTATTATCTTCTATTTCTATGTGATTAGTTAAATATAAAAAAAAAATACCTGAATTTCTATAATATATATGTTTCGGTAAATGTGGATAATGCGGTAATTATGTATACCTAATTACCGGGAATTATGCATAATTACCAGTGCTCTCGGTAAAAGTGGTAAAAACCTTCGAATTAAGTAATCACATATACCGGTAATTATATATACCTAATTACCATACCCCTTTGGTTAATGTAGTTAATAATGTAATCAAACATCAGAATCATAATTATTAAAAAAAAAAAATCAGAATCAAAATATTTATTAGAATAAATACAAGTATAAATAAAATTCAAATTCAAATTCAAATTCAAATTCAAATTCAAATTCAAATTCAAATTCAAATTCAAATTCAAATTCAAATTCAAATTCAAATTCAAATTCAAATTCAAATTCAAATTCAAATTCAAATTCAAATTCAAATTCAAATTCAAATTCAAATTCAAATTCAAATTCAAATTCAAATTCAAATTCAAATTCAAATTCAAATTCAAATTCAAATTCAAATTCAAATTCAAATTCAAATTCAAATTCAAATTCAAATTCAAATTCAAATTCAAATTCAAATTCAAATTCAAATTCAAATTCAAATTCAAATTCAAATTCAAATTCAAATTCAAATTCAAATTCAAATTCAAATTCAAATTCAAATTCAAATTCAAATTCAAATTCAAATTCAAATTCAAATTCAAATTCAAATTCAAATTCAAATTCAAATTCAAATTCAAATTCAAATTCAAATTCAAATTCAAATTCAAATTCAAATTCAAATTCAAATTCAAATTCAAATTCAAATTCAAATTCAAATTCAAATTCAAATTCAAATTCAAATTCAAATTCAAATTCAAATTCAAATTATTTATTTAAGTAAATAACTTATGAACTATTATTACATGTTCACTGCACTCCACACTAGGATAACCTGTGTTATGAAGTGCAGGCTCTTCCTTAAGTTAAATGAAAGGATACAATCAAAGCTTACGTACTAGTCCATAAAATATATAAGATTAGCTGACGCCTGGTAACAGATGAAATTAACTTGCAATCGTGCGGAACAAACACGCCGCGCTCTGCACTAGGTCGAACCTGTGTCGCAGGACACAGTCGTGCTGATCCACACGTGCCATATCCAATGTGAAAGGAAAGCAATGAGGTTACCAGGCATCACCCAATAGTGGCTACTTATGTACATTATAATATATGAAATATTTAACAAATGGTATGAATTGAGTCGTTGAGTAATGAGTCATACAACTTTTTTGTTATTTTTATTTATAAGATACACTTTGTTAGTATAGGTATCATACCGTAAGTGTTTTAATGCGTGAAGCTGAAAGTGTGTGTATGTGTGTGTAAGTGGATGTGAGGAAGGGACCGAGATATAGGTCATATATATACGTATGATTATATAAATATTATTTATGCTTGTTGGTTGGGGAGGTACATATTATATATTACTATTAGTTGATTATAGTAGATAGATAGTAGCTTATATAAATTATATGTTTATAGAAGTTGCATAGGTACAAGCGGGTATAGGGCAGTTAAGAATAAAAAACTATTAGTTTTTCAGTGCGGCGGTAGTCAAGTGTAATCAACCAATTGGTCATTTTCTTTTTGCAAATGAATCTAGACGTTTCGAGAAGGTCTAAGTCCCGATCACATTGAGAGTATAGTTTAGGGCCTTTATAGAAGTAGTAAGCACGTTGCCTGATGTTAAGCAACTTTATAATCTACGATCGAGCGCGCTTGCCTAGAAGAAACCGGTTTACTCTCGACTTGAAGACCGACAAATTATAATTCAGGGGGAGTCTTTGGAACCTCATATGTATAACGGTGCCTCCTTGCCGAACCTCTACTCGTGCGATTTATTTATTTTACTAGTATTTATTATTATAAACATTATGATTCTGATGTTTGATTTCATTATTTACTACATTTACCAAAGGGGTATGGTAATTATATATAACTAGCTGTGCTCGCGACTTCGTCCGCGTGGAATAGTTATTATCATAAAAACGGTTCTAGTGAGTTAACCTTAAAACATAGACATATACTGTTGCAGACATTTGGTTAGATTATTTCAAGAGAAATAATTCTTTCATACAATTTTTTTAATATCTTGAACCGTTTTCGCAGCGCATGCAACGGAAGCTCTCAAAGATGAATAATTTTCCCCGTTTTTTCCACATTTTCTATTGTTTCTTCGCTCCTATTAGTTGCAGCGTGATGTTATATAACCTAAAGCCTTCCTTGATAACGGGTCTATCCAACACAAAAAGAATTTTTCAATTCGCACCAGTAGTTTCTGAGATTAGCGCGTTCAAACAAACAAACTCTTCAGCTTTATAATATTATGTATAGATGTATAGATTACCGGTAAATGTGGATAATTCACTACATTTACCGTGTGCGTTGGTAATAATGTATAATTACCGGTAATTATACATAATTACCGATTATCCACATTTACCGTAACATATATGTATATAAATAAAAATCATAATGGGTAGATATGCGTAATAAGAGCTAAAATATTATTCATCCAGCTTATTAGTGCGAAGGAAGTGATTAATCACGTCTCATCCGCATCCGCGAAGTTCCAAACTTGGCGCTTGTTTGTGGCGTTTGTTGACAACGGAAACTTCCAAAAGTTTATTTCGGATTTTCGATACAATACAGTTGTGACAACACCCACTCTCGAGTTACCCAAGTAGGTCTCCTATATTACACAAAAATGTAGCCAGCTTTATGTTAGGTTTATTAAGTAACTACATTTGAACTAACTTCGAGAAAAAAATGGTTGTTATAAATTCGCCTTGTAAATTTCATCTTTTTCTTTTTATCGAATGAGAGTTAACTCTGGTGTCGAGAGTTTATCAACCCACCCTCTGTGTGGTAATACCTTTGACATAGCTTAGGCGACTGCCGCACTAGGCAAACAGCCTGGACCTACTTACAATTTAATTTGAATTTCATCTAATATTGATGAAATAAAATAAAATTTGAAGTTTTTAAGTAATTATGATGACATTTAGGGATGTCCTAAACGAAGCTCGCAATATCCTCATAGGTACGAGTATGTTTGATCACTTATTTTTCGAAAGCTAAAGAAATAAAGTTTCAGTTTAAGCTTTTCGGTCATAAGTATTTAACAGTTTTCGTAACAATTAGGTACATTATGTTTCTACGTGAGTACAGCAGTAATGTGTTGCAATAGAAATTGGCAACTTTTCTTTTATTTAACTACTACGGACACGTCTGCCGCATGCCCGACAACCATTGGGCTAAGACAACGACGCAATGGTCACCAACACACAAAAGACGTCGCGGCAGACCCAGAAAGCGATGGAGGGATGACCTGGATAAACACCAACCAGATTGGAATGCAATAGCACTAGACAGAGATAAGTGGAAAGAGGGTAGGGAGGCCATTGCCCAACAATGGGACACTTTAGGCTCTTAATATATTTGGCTCCGGCCCGTGCAACATGTACCTCCCATGGTGGAGAGAACACCAAAGTGTACCAAATAAATAATAATAATAACTAGTACTAGCAAATGTCTATACTATAGTTGTAGGTAAATCCAAGTTTAAAGTTGTTTGGTAGATCAATTTGGTAGGCACCTTCTCTACTTCTCTACCTACAAATCTTACAAGTATTACTATTTAAGATTAAGTAGGTATTTAAGATATACACTTAATGCTAAAATCAGCAAATCTTTTGGTCTATTATCCCAACTCACAGCCGGGTACTCTTTGATAACGAATTAAGGAATAAATTAGCATTAATCTGACGAATTACAATGCCTAACGTCGACCCATTCATTCCAGATTAATGTCTCTGTCGACTTTATAATTTGAGTAGGTTTGAGGGTATTAATGGGGATTCTAATTTATTCTACTTTTTACTTAAGTACCCACAGCACAAATGACTTTTTGTAGCCACTGCTATGAGCTTTTCTTTTCAAGAGATTTGTACGTCTGTTTTCTATGGTCAAATATTTACCTAACGACGTTATAATATAATATAACCGACCGAAATATTTCTATATGTGCCACAATAACTATTTTTGTACATAAAGCTCTTAGCGATAAGGCCGCCAATTAAGACGCTGATTTTAATTTGTATGTTTTTTTTGTGTGTTGTTTCGTTTGTGGTGTTTTAATAAAGTATTTATCTATCTATCTATCTATAAACTTAATAATTATTAATTATTTAATATGAGAGTAAAAACAACATATTTAAAAGCTCGTAGCACCATTCGTAGCAACTGCTACGCTGAACTCTATTTAGAAGATCAATTTTAAAAATGTTAGTGATATAAGAAGATGAAGTTGGTATTAGCTTATTTGGATTTGTATTAGCTGTTTTATTAAATAAGTACATATGGGAAACTCGACTCGACATTGACTCGAAAGAATTTGGTCAAAAATAGTAGTTACTCTCAAAGTTAGCAGCTTAAACGCGGCTTAGAATCAGTCTACTCCAGTCTAGTCACAGTTTATTTTTTCCAGCGTAAAGCGAGTTTTACTCCGCAAAGCCGCTTTGCGATACTTTGCCGAAGCGAAGCCAATAATGCAGGCCTCGTTCAAACTTGACCCGCGCTTTCAAACCCTGTTGGAGTATTTTCAGGTTTTTGAGTGCTTTGGGTTGAGAGTGAAACGCATCCATTTTGTTTGGGTTTAGGAGGAATTTGTTAGCATCGCAGTTTTTTATTTGGATTTCCGCTTAGTAGCGAGATAGTTGTAATATGCACTTGACCTATATAAGTAGGTATGTACCTATATGCTAACATTATTATACATAGGCACTTAATATATTTCGATTTATAGTCCTTCTTTGTACTAACAAATAAAGAAAGAAGAAAATATTACACTTTGACATATTATTGTATTTGAGCTCTACGAATTTCTTAGCGGTTTTATGAGATTTCGATAACGACCCAGAAAGAAGCAAGCGTGTTTAATAATTAACTTTAATTTAAATAGAGCTAGCTTGGTACTTATTTTGTGGGCTTCTTCTTCTTCTACATCTAAATATAAAAAAAAACCAAAGGTGACTGACTGACTGACACAATCAACACACAGCCCAAACTACTGGACAGATCGGGCTGAAAATCGGGATGCAAGTTTTACTTCTTAATGCGAGCGAAGCCGCGAGCACCCACTAGTGTACCTACTATCAAACGTAGACGCATTCTCTAACTAGACACTGGTACCTCTTAACATATCCACTGCTAATATTCGGCGGCCCAAAATGTCTGCCACCCTGCGCCTGGCTGTCCCAAGGGCACGTAATATTCAGTTACACAGTTAGACTCGAGTGACCGTAGCGGAGGTAACTGCGAAGTAACCAGGGACGGAGCCAGGAAGAGATTAAAATTACTAGAAAAATAAAAGAAAAACGCGGGTTAAACATTTTGGCATAAAATTAAGAGACTAGTAACGGTGCTCTGCGATTTTACCTGGGATAAAATGTGTTAACATTATCAGGTCTTAATCTATTTCCATAGTTAGCGAATTAGTTCGGTTTGTCCCTTCAGGCGCAATGACGCAACAGACATATACAGACTCACAAACTTTCGTCTATAATAGTATTCATGTGATAGATGTCGCTGCTCTTTCTACCAACTTATCAATATATTTTTAAGTTTTGACTTCTTTTTAACCGACTTCCAAATAAAGGAGGTTATCAAGTCTCCTGAAAGTTTTTTTTGTGGATATGTTACGCGATTACTCCGTTATTTATGAACCGATTTCAAAAATTCTTTTTTTATTCGACGGGGATAGTTTTCGAAATGATCCTATAATTTTTTTTTTAGAATATGTAGTTAGTTTAGCAATTTTTGATGGTGTAATTGCTAGTGACTAAGTTCTACGTGGCTAGGAGTAAGAGCACTATATATTATTTTTAAGAGACTCGAATGACTAGATGTGGTCCAGCAATATCTGCAGAAAATGCAATATCCGGGGGCGGTCATCAGCCGCCCGGTTATTTAATCAACGGCAGTTTCGCTGCATGAGCGCCGTATGCTGGGCCGGGTACCAACCGGGTATTCAAAATTAACTGACATGTGTATGAAACTTATTTAAATGCTGAATGTTTATGACTATAACTGTAGCTAATTCATTTTTTGTTACTATTGTAGTTTGTAGTAAATATATTTATTTACTGATGTACCTATATGACATGATCATTATTGATACATTTTTGGCTTTTATATGTTTTATGCTAAGGTGTGATTAAAAAGAACTTGCAAACAATAATAAGTAAATTTTAGCAATTTCTGTCTTACTTATAAAATGGAATAACGAATTTTAATCTATATCACATTAATAAAACAACAAAAAATATAATATGTAGGTAAATGTGTTTTTACTGGTATTAGTTAATTACAACTTATTATAGCCGACGCAAGAGTTAATAACTCAATATTATATAACACGTAACCCGAACTATGTAAGCGATGTAGCTATCTTGTCCCGCGAATAGCAGTGCTTAGATAATTAACAGGTTAATTATCTAAGTAGCAGTGCTATTTTCACGCAGCCCCGCTTGTCACAGGTCGGCGGCCAATATCCCGCATGATTGGTTCCCGTCCTCACGCTCCGCTGTGCAATGCAGCAACCTCAAACCCGCTAAAATCGCAGCAGGAAAATCTAAAATCTTACGCGAATGTTTACCACTTGCTTATACTTTATAGGGAAAGTACATAAACTGCTTGGTTTACGACTACCAGGTAAGAGGCCTGAGAATCTTCAGACGTTTACTGCGGAAAATGTGGAGTTTAGCCTAGCGTTATTTCTGCGTTTTATGGCGGATACAGAGCGTTGTTTATTTAGTGCGCGTACAAACAGAGCTGTACCTATTTACACATGAGCAAGCGTGAACTTAGGCACATAATATTATACTTTAATATCTAAGCCCTGTGTATTAACGACACTGTTTAGGTACTCATTACAATAAATGTAGAATAATCGAGTGTTTCACATATAATTCCGTTTAAAATTTGGAGCGGAAAATGATCCCGCAAATAGCATATAAAAAACTCCAGTAAAACGAAAGGGTGTAAATTAAATCATGGTAGAATGGGGCGTATTTCGCAACATGATCTGGTTTTTATGACGTGTGAGTAAAACGGATATGATGGTAACATATACACACTATAAAATCTCTGACCGTAAAATTCGTAAACAGGAGCAAATAACCAAAAAAAGAAGAGAAAAAATAGTTAACAAGGTTAATCATGGCACAATTTGACGATTTTTTGTGAATATGACTAAGAAAGTTTAGTTGCTGAATAATTATTATATTCTGAACGCCGCTGAAGTGATTCTTTACACCTCTGTGATATCTTGTTAAAACACATGTACTCACTTCGATATATGTCTACCTATACATTGAGTAAATTTATTTTCTAATCTAAGAGTCTACCCTCTGCGATATTTATAAGCGAGGGCAATGAACATATTTCGCCAGGCACACCTATAGATGTCGCTAGTTGCTTCAGCTCCATGTGACGGTAAAAACGGTGGCAAATAGCAGCCGTAATGCTAGAGGTAACACGCCGTCTCAATAGCCGTTGCTAAATATTTGAACGGGGCGCATTGCGCTTGGCCTTAAATAAAACATGGTCGCCTCGGCCGGTGAATTTTTCAAGCGGACTGGCCCTTCGTCCTTAGAGAGAGGTGTTCCGATGGATTTCACGTCCGGACATCGATTACGTTTGAGAGATATAGTAGGTATGACTTCTTAACGCTCGGGTCTATTTACTCCGCTTGGGTTTCCATATTCAATTGAAAAGCTTCAAGTGTACAACTGAGGTTATATAAGTAACAGTATATGATAATTAATTTATAATATTTACGGGAAATTAACTATTATTATTTTATAATTATAATACAATACGAGTACATAAAAAACAAATGGTTTCAACGTTTAAAAAATTAACTGAGATGAGAGCGGATAAAAGACAATTGATAATAACTTTCGTAGTTATTCAAATTCAAAATTCAAAATTCAAAATTCAAAATTCAAAATTCAAAATTCAAAATTCAAAATTCAAAATGATTTATTTCGGACTACAATTGGTTGATTGATCCATATTTTGTTAGTAACTTATAACTATTCTTACAGGCTAGGGTTAGTATAATTAACAAGTAGGTACATGTAGTTACATTTTTTAATACGTCATGTACTTAGGAGGCATTCCTTGCGGAATCATAGTCCGCACGAAATGTCTCAGTACAGGCGCATGCGGGTCTGCCGCTACAGCTTTCAAGATGATGTTGTCACTCCCCCGCAGCCTCCGCACTAGCGACGCCACCTTCTTCCTAATGAGAGCATTAAAGCCGTCGGTTTCGTTTTGCGCGAACATGTTGGAAGCACTACAAAATCGGGGAAGTTTCAACATCATCCTGAAGACATTATTATACTGAATTCGCAGGGTATCTAGAGACTTTTGGGAGCATCTGAACCACAGACCGCCCGTGTACAAGCCCTGACAATACGCTTTAAATAGCGTAATTTTGACCTGGTCCGTACAACGGGCGAATCTGCGGGCCAGCATGTTTCCTCGAGCTGCTAGCGCCCTGCGCTCCCTTTCTACATCCTCATCGTCTTTAAGGTCGTCGACAAGTATGTGTCCGAGATATCTGAACCGAGTTACTCGATTTAAGTTCAAGCCATTAAGGGTAATAGGAGGGAAAGAATCAGGACACTTACCAGCGGCCTTGAAGACCATGTATTCACTTTTTTTAACATTATATATCAGACCATGCGATGCGGCGTAGTTCTCACAAACCTTGAGCATATCTCGTATAGACTTCGCAGTAGGTCCCAGCAGCACCATGTCATCAGCATAACTGATGTTGTTGACACAGACACCACCCACGTGACACCCGACACGCATGCTGCTAAGCTTGGCTATGAGACCGTTCACATAGAGGTTGAAAATTCTAGGCGAGGAGAGCCCACCCTGTCTTACTCCGCATTCCAACCTATACGAGTCCGAGATACTACTTGCCCACTTGATGTGATTGGTCTGGCGGCTGTACCAATACTGGAATATCCGGAGCAGTTCATCCGGGATACCCCTGTCTTCCATCTCTCTCCAAAGCACATCATATGCTACGAGATCGAAAGCTTTGGAGAGATCCAGAAAACAGGCGAAAACCGGTGTTTTCCGCTCCGTATAATATTGGACAGTATGCTTGAGAGCCAGGATTGCGCTTTCCGTGGAGAGCCCGGGGCGAAACCCGAACTGTGCGTCCTGTAACTGTACATATTCATCCAAACTCTGATCAAGCATGCTATCCAATACCTTGGCGACTGTAGTAGCCAATGATATAGGACGATAATTGCTCTTGTCCGAGATATCTCCTGTCCTGTTCTTCACTATGGGCACCACGATAGTTTTCATCAAGTCATCTGGTAAGTAAGAGTGACTAATGCACATATTGAAGAACAAGGACAGGACCCTCGGCAAGTGCATCCCTGCATATTTAAGGTGTTCGATGCTGAGCCCATCATGTCCGGGAGACTTACCTCTACGCATACTACTTATAACTTTATTAATTTGTTTCGCAGAAAATTGAAGTAGAGGCTCATCTACCCGCACGACAGGCGCATCATCGAGCACAGTGGCAGAAGGGCCCAATGGAGATTGCACCTTAAAGTGTGACTTAAACAGGCTGGCTATCTCATCCGGGTCACTTTTGCCACAGATATTCGCTGGAAGGCCAGGTTTAACATTGAGTTTATTCGTGGATTTCCAAAATCTACCAAAATCTTTTTCTGCTCTCTGCTTAGCGACGATATCCATTTTTATCTGCTCTTGGTGTTTTTGGCACCATTTTAGTCGACTCTTAAAGATTTTACGCGACTCGGACATCTTGTCATAAACAGGACCAGATTTTGGTCGACCCAGATTAATCCATTCCTCATAGTTAATCCTGGCCATCCGATGCGAGTCTCGAACATGCTGATTCCAGCCACAGATGACTTTTCTTTTACATCTAATTACCGTTGTATTTTTAGTCTGAACGGCCGCATCGCTAATCACCTTAATTAAATCTGCGTACAACTTATTTATAACTAGTTTATGCTCGGGTAAGTTACATAAACCATAACTACACGTCGCAAATTCGGGAGGGAAGTCAATGTCACGCAACCCCTTGTTACAGAGCTCCTGGTACTTGCGTGTTTGAGATTCATCTCGTTCCCCCCAGATCACAGCACTACGATGTGTCTCCTTAGGCTTAAGTACAGGACTAAGTTCACCTAGCTTACATTCTACAAATATTGGGAGATGATCGGACACAAATACATCATCATCTATCCCGACATTGACAATAGTTTGCCAGGCTGATTGCGAGACAACACAATGATCCAGCCAGCTTCCAGTTCCATGAAACATATCGTAGTATGTACATGAATTAGAATCTATTCCCATAAATTCTACATCTGCGCACAACCACGACCTATCCTCACAGAAATTACTAAGTTCTGTATAAAACAGCTTACCAGGATGAGCATTCATGTCTCCAAATATAAACACGGTTTGGGTAAAACTGCTCTCCACAATAGCATTAATTTCACTCAGCACTTCTGTGAAAATAGGCAAGTTGTGTCTCGACAAAACAGGCATATACACAGAAAATACAAGAATAGAATGACTACCTACAGATGCTTTGATAGCTATTAATCTTGAGCTGTTACATTCGACTACCGATACACTATCAAACAATCCTTTCCTCCACAGGATAGCCACACCTCCATATGGTCTACCAATTAAGAGTTCACTGCTGTCAATTGAACTTTTCCCAACGTACTCAAATTCAGGAGAAACTGTACCTAACATGGGAATGTCATAATCAAATAGCCATGTCTCCTGGAGACAAACTAAGCTAGCTGAACCACACAACTTCCTAACATCGTCTATAGATGATTTGAAATTTTTACAATTAAAACTAATAAATTTACAGGTACTGTTGTGACTATCCATAGTAAAACTTAATTATTTTCTATAACATTACTTTTAGTTTGTTTCGGTCCGTATGCAAAGTACACAAAACGCCGGAACGAAACACCATCAGGCCAAAGATCATCGTTTAAAAATGTATCCAATTTATTTTTCGAAACAAATAGTTTATAAGCGTGAAACTTTCTATTTGTTTTCATTTTTATCATTTTCAAAGAAACAACTTCACCTGTCATATCCTTAATATAGTTTATTATATCCTGTTCACCAGTATCTTTACTAACATTAGATATAAATAGCGGTACTTTTACTTCCGCAGCCTTAAATTTGCAGTCCGGTGCAGTGATCGCCCGTCCTCTTTGGCCAATTAATTTATACCTTCTGGCAGTTTTGGATTGCACAACTTGCCATTCAGAGTTATCATTGGGTACTTGTGAACAGTTTTTAATGACATTATTTAACATAGAAGGGGAAACAGCAGTATTGTTCAATGCGACATTTGCTTTACACAACATAATCGATTGTTGTATCGATGGAGACTCCGCGCGCGCACTTACTTCGCTAACCGGTACATTCGAAACCGCAGTGGTTTTAGGCGAGGCCTCACTGCGCACGCTTGCCGTCCCGTTCGCACCGCGGAGCCTGGAAATGCCGCTATCCCGCTCGCTCGCCGTGTTCGGAACGTCAGTGCTGGCCTCCACGAGCCGGGTGGCGCTGTCAGTCGGCCGCTGGTGTTGGATTGCGCTACACGGAACGCTCGCGCCGGTTGAATGTTGCCGCGTCGGTGTCGAGTGATTGTTTCCAGCAGTATACGATGCCGATGCATTCGCAGACTTTATAGGAACATACTGCAAGCCTATAGGACCGCTGCACATCTCGTAATAACTGTCATGAAGACACGCTCCTCTTCTTTTATTGATAAACTTATCGTGAGACGGGTAGTTGTCAATAATAGACGCATGCCTCATATTATCAATCTCTTTTCTGAGTGAGTCCAACATATCTTTCGTAACGGCGCCTTCCCTCAGCAATGCAACCTCACTTTGAAGTTTGGCTACATCTTTTAACAAGCGCGTACAGTCTATGTGGTCAAAACTCACACTAGGCACTGCATGTAGATCCTTCGCCACAAAAATAGGGAACAGTTCCGCATCCATGCCTTTCATGAAGCATATAATGTCATCGAGGTCTCGAGACATTCTTTTCTTGCCGTCCTTCCTCCTCACTGGCATATTTCTTGCATTAGGCACCGAGTCAAATAATAAAACTTTTGCTTGTGCAATGCTCGCCACATCAAAGGAAGATGTCACCAATTGGTGGATACTGTCCTCATCCATATAATCTAGCACATTACTCAAAAATGCTAAAAGTTCGTTTATAACGACATTACATGACGCACACTTCACAGTGGACGAAGCCATTTCGCACGAGTCACTGGCAGCGACGAAACGCGACCGAGCTCCGTAGTGAACGGTGCGAGTTATCGTAATGCCAATGGAATAAAACTCATATGTCTTTATACTTTTCATAATATTATTATAATCTGTACAATGTACTGCTGCAATGTAATGCTGCAAAATATTTAAAATACCAACAATTCTCTGCAATAAATAAGCAAAATAAAAGACGCAGTTGTTTCAAAATTAACTCCGGTGCTCTCTTCGGCCAGCCCGGTCAAACCCATGTTATATACTTTGTACACAAAGCCTCTTCTTTATTGCCGTAAGTTACACTCTACAGTGATTTGCATTACTTTTCACAGAGTTAAAATAAAGAGTATGTACGTAAAATGTAAATCCGCCTCTCCCCTGAATGTAAAGTTCACGCTTGACTTTATTTTTACGGAGCAGACGCAAACTGAATTTTAAAATTTCAATGAGGTTTAATGAAATTTCATGTTTGTTTAAAAGATGAGCAGGTATTTAGAGTTCTTTCACCAGGCCAGCATGGGTAAGCTAGATCAAGCTAAGCAGATAAACATTTTGGTAATGATTTTTCCCTTGAAATAATTTTATGTTTTTATTAGTCTTACTTTCTCTCTGTGATTCGGTCGTGACTCCCCCGCAGAATTAGTTCTTAAGGGGAGTTCTCTTAGGCAGATACATCGTGGTGGGCGCCCGGGACCTTCCACGGAAGACACATGTCCTCGGATATTATGGTCCTCAAACAAGTTTCCTCACGATGTTTTCCTTTATCGTTAAACTTGTGCAAATCCATCAATTTCTTCAAAATACAATATAATCAAGTCATTGGTGTAGGGCCGGATTCGAACCAGGGTGCGTCTGGATGAAAAGCAGACACTGAAACCGCCGAGCCACACTCTAATGACTACTTATACTACTACTAGTCATAGCAATGATTTAAGCTACTCATTTTTTAAATAAAAATACTGTTTTTATTTGTATTATTTTATACCAGCCGGTGTGTTACTATATCTCAACAGCACAGTATTAAAAATTTAATATAAGTTGGTTCAGCACTTTTTCCTCGTCAGCCGGGGCAATAAAAAACGAATCAAGAGTTTGTGATGTTTTTTCAGGTCCTTAGAGAGGAAAAAGAGGCATTATTGAAATGTCGTCTTCTCTTCAAAAATATATAAACATCTATAAGTACCACCAGCACATCAGTGTTCCGTAGGCTAGCGTATTTAAAAAACTATTCGAAGGTACATTAAAAAAAAAAAAAAAAAAACAAATTATCATTAATATATACGTAGACATATATTATTCGGACTACATATTTTTTCTTATTGATTTTTCGTAGAGCATTTCATTGTGAGTTGTAGACCTTTCTACGAAGCTACGAGCTATTCTAAACATCCCATTTGTTCGGGCTTTATATACCTTAACCGAATTTAACAAAAGGAGGAGGTTATAAGTTAGATTAATGTATTCTACCCAACAACATTAATAATACTTTTTCACTTAAACTTTGAGCAACTTACATCAACACATAATATGTACGTATGTATGCTAGAAAACATATTAATGACAATGAAATATTTATTGAATAACTTAGTGTTTATCATGGGGGTAGATAGCGCTACAGAAATGTCCTCTCATATTTATTGGTCCTAATGTACCAAGTGCCGGGTCTATATATTGGCAGAAGATATTTTTAAAACTAGATTGGCTCACACTTGTCTACAATTCGCCTGATGTTAAACAACGTTATAGTCTACGATCTAGCGCTCTTGCCCAGAAGAAACCGATAGATGGCGCTGCATGAAATGTTCATAAATATTTATTGATTGATATAGCTGTCTTTCTTCATGGCCCTAATGTACGAGCTACCAAACGCCGAGTCTATATTCGCAGTAGATGGCACACTCGAACCACGTGTTGAACCGGTTGAGATACATGCCTCCACAGCCTGTGTACTGGAACGGTAGGCAACGCCGCCACTTCTTGGAATAGAACCATCTGGAAGACGGAATAAACAATTAAGTAAGAAAAAGTCTGAAATTCTGTGTTTGTGTGCTTACATAAACGCTCATCACGGCTAAACGGATCATCATTGTTTTTGGTATATAGGTAGTATGAGGTCTTAGGAGTGTCATAGGCTTTTTATTCTGAAAACATGCGAGCGAAGCCACAGGAGTCCACCAGTTGTAAATGTGTCATAGTTCATAATTCCCTAAGACATAATATTGAATTAATCGTTACTTCGCGGAAGTCCGTTGCAGATGAGGACTTTGACAAAATACTATGATGTGGCTAACTATAATATAGCGTTGTTCCGCGACTGCTCCTCAATGGCTTCAGTAAACTAACTTGTTTGTTTTAGGCATGTCCTCCACCATCACCACATCTCACCTTTCTTTTATAAAAAAATACATAAATTATATTTTTTTTAGGTTTGCAATGGCTGGGTTGCACCATGCTACTTTAACTTTAACAAACTTGTCAAAGTTACGGTTTGGTCAAATTTGAGTTGCACCATTTAACAATTGTTAAAATACGTCATAACTTTAACCATAACCGTAACCGGCCGTGGATGGCTGGTTAAAGTTATTGTTAATGTCATATCTGTCAGACTAGTCAAACAGGACGTTTAAAACTGCAGATAGTAATATTAATATTTCATAATGTAAAATAGTTTTGATTATATCTATTGTATTGCCACGTTGAAAAATGTTCCTGAGGTCGAAATTGAGATAAATAATTGTGGTAAATAAATTGACTTGATTTGCAACCCCGATAACTTTAACTATGGTACGAAAATCGCTGGTGCAACTCATTTCGCTGTCAACGTTAAAGTCAGTGCTACTGTTATTATTAAATTTGACGAAACCCTTAACTTTAACCACTAATATGGTGCAACCCAGCCTAAGTGTTCTTTGTTTTTGTCCTTCTTTGAATGAGAATATAAGATATTTTTTTAACATGAAACATAAAATAAACACTAAATAAAAAATATGATACATAAGAAGTTTCATGTCACAACCCGGCCCCGAACCAGCATGTGCTGGATACAAGCATCCAGCACATGCTGGTTACAAGTCTTCCGTTGGGATCGGCGGGTGACGTTCTACAAATACATAGGTTAAATGTTACATATAGGTTGGGATGGTATGACAATTTATGCATCAGTGAAAATTTTATCAAAACTGATTGATTTTTAGGTACGATTGAAAATAGTAATTGGTTTACATTTATTTATAGTGATATAGATGTAGTAATATGGGTAATTTGATGATTTGAAGTGGCTTGCTTACCTTCGCACCCATTCCACTTTTTCCCCTGTACAATAACCAGGGTCAATTGGAGCTAGACACCAACCGGGAGGGGCTTCGTCGTTTTCTAGAATTGTTTATTATATTATTAATTGCTATCAAATATTTACATTTTAATACTAACGATGATGTATATAATACATACGAATATCTGGTTTTTAAAATACTCATTTTACTAAATAAAACAATTCGTTCAAACCACTTTCAATTGTTTATGAATTTATTGTAAATTATGTACTTATTGCAAATATACTTTATTTTATAATAAATTAAACAAAAAATCTTTTAACAGTTTAACTATGCAGAACTCGTAAAGATTTCAATGCATTCCCAATCTATTTTTTCGAGAATGTACAAAAGTCGTTATGTATTAAAAAATAGGTAGCAAGTAATTACTAGAGTATACATACATATACATACACATGCTGAAATTATACTCACCAAATTTTTGAATTGTTTGACAGCACACATATGAAATACATATTGCAATAACTATATTGTTGTATAAACTCATTTCTTCCCTTTTATTCTGATATGGCTGATTCTATAACATAAATTATTTAAATGCTTTGGAATAAATGTACTGTAAATCAGAAGATGATCACTTTCCATCCATCTCATCATCTTTTAAGAAAAATAATACATTATTATTTTCAATACATTCAAGCGTAAGCTTAGTATGGGGCTAGATGGCGCTGTGTAGTATGTCCTGGAAATATTTATTCATTTTTGCTACAAATTCGCTTATATTTTTAAAACGTTGGTCGTGTATGTTAGTATATTTTTAAGTAAGTACCGTACATTATTTTGGTGCTCTATTTATTATTATTATTAAGTCTGAAACACAATCAACTTTTCAGCGAGTTTAAAAACAAACAACCGAACAATACAGAAAGGCCAAGGTTAGACATGTTGGTATCCAACATTTTGATAACATTAGTTTGTTTTTTTTAACGCCATTAAATTTTTTATTTACAATAATAAAATAGGGGGCACTTAGAAAATCTTTAGAAAAGCCTAAAGATAATCTAAGTGCTCCAGCCCACTACCAGAGGGCAGCGTGCGCAGCATACTGGCCGCATTACCACGCTGGATGGCAATGCTGATACGTTGAGCCAGAAAAAGGCCAGCATTTTGGTTTTAAATTAATTATCGTTAGGAATATTCACGTGATTTAATTAAGAAATAACATTTTTATACTTAAATTATTACAATATCGTGTCTGTTGCTTTGCAGTATGCAATTTTATTACCAGTAAATAAACGCGTAACAAAATTCTACAAATAATTATTATGAAAAACAATCGTTGTGTTATTGAAATGTTCATAATCACATTGTCGTTTCTTATCGAACCATGAGCGCGAGCGCATAATCAGTCTTTTTCTATTAGAGAATACCATTATTGTTGCATTTTTCAATGGATTCTTAAGTCAAGAGAAAAGAGGCTGAAAAAACTGGATAAAAAAAGGGATCGCCGCCACGATTTTGCTGATTTCATTGAACAAACCAATTGCATATTCAACATGTGCTTGAAGATACATTTTAGACTCAGCGTTATAATTTTGTCAGTGATTGTAATGAGTTGGGCAGATGACCGTAGAAACTATGCAGATGAAAATTATCTAATGAAAATTTTGGGCAAGAAACAGGAATTGTATGGATACAATATGTTCCCGCCTAGAAATGAAGGTAAAATCGTGTTTTTTGTATGTTATTTCGTTATTTTGTGGCCAAGTTAAAATTCAAATATTCTTAGATTTTAAAATGATTGAAAAGAAACGCACCCTGATACATCTGACTCTGTTAAATATTTGTAAACTGTGTACTAATTTAATTTTATTCGTCACATAATAGTGATGCAAGTTTTCTTTACAAAATGAAGTATATTTCTAAAACCTCAAGGAGTTAAATAACAAAAACAATTATTTGTAAGTGAATCCAGGCTCATAAATTCTGTATTCAGAAAATGATCATGAAAATTTAATTAAAATTGACTGTGAACGTACAAAACGGATATTTTTACAAATGTTTTTGCCAAGAAGTAAAAGTAAAACTGAACTACATATATAATCATATTGACTAAGTAAAATAGGTACATCATTTGTTTGCCATTTAATTCCGTTTATATAGTTTATAGTCCGGCTTACATCATTCTAGTCCAAAACATTAGATCAATACAGTGAAAATGATTTCGAAAACGAGACTAAAATAACCTAAAATATAAGATATCTGAATTAAAAGCATAAAGTGTATATTATATGTATGCGTTCTTTTTGGGATAAAATTAAAGACATACAAATATGTACTTTTCAGTGCAGTTTTTATATAATACTGAACAAATTCACAAAAATATTTTACAAAAACTAAAGTTTCATAAGAAAACACACCGTCCCAATGTCCTCAAATGCTGTTCTGAGAATCAAATATCTGCCTACCTAGGGAAGTCCTGTAGCGAAGACTATTCACAATAATTATAGGTTAATCCAGGGTAAATAGGTTTCTTCTAGGCAAACGTGCTACATCGTAGACTATAGTGGTGCTTAACACCAGGCAAGCTGTAGTCAAGCGCAAGCCTATTCTTTGTTAAGAAAAAAATATGTTTACTTTAGGATTTTCATTATTTGTTTTGTTATTCCCCAGTGGGCTGGATAGTGAGGTGCGCGGGCGGGCGCGGCGTGTGTGTGACCAGCCACGCGTGTCCCTGGGAGCGCATGGTGTCGGACCCGGGCGGGGACTGTCTCTACGGGGACTACGCCGCCTGCTGCTACGTCACACCCGCCAGGATGCCGCACGACATCTTCGATGCTTATGGATAATTTTATAGAATATTCCTCAGTTTTTTTTAAGTTAAGTGAAAAATAACGATGCCACATAGATATACATATTTACATGGACATATTTGACAGTTACGGATAACTTTATGTAAACGTTTTAATTTTGTAGAAATTAGCATAGTGCGTAATTATTTTTTTGGCATTATAATTTGCTTTTTTAAAGTTTATTAGCGGTAAGTTTACATATTCTAAAGTTTCGTCGGACTGTCTGACGCAGCGACACCTATGCCACATAATTTATTCGAGACCTAATGATTTCATGTTTACTATACCCTGTGTGCCTTGTGTGTGTTTCAAACTACTGTATCTTTGTATTTTGCAATCTGTAGTATTTGTACACTGCATTAAAATGGCTTTCAACAACCACAAACATAATAACAACAAAATTCAATAAAAAAATCTAAACGGCAAACCACCGAGATACAGGCCCAGGCCTAGTTCGGGGTTCACAAGAAACACACATTAACATTGTCTACATTAATCTAGTAATAAGTTATGTTAAGTAGTACCTGTGTTTTGTCAAATAAATATCTTTATAACTTGTTTCAGTGATATTGTATATTTTATTCAATATCGAGGTTACAATACCAACATTATTTGTGCTTATCTAAAAAGCCTCGTGTCACGTGTTAAGGCCACAACAAACGACATAATCCGGCCGGCGTTATCCAAACTTGACTAATGAAGTTTAGTAAGGCCTCCCAGAGCGATCCAATCTCCCATTCGGCCTAATCCTGTTGGCTTTACGTATATCTACTGGATATGGCTTGCAGAATTGAATTTATGTACGAGTACAAGCGAGTGTGGCTCAGTGGTTCCAGTGTCTGCTTTTCATTTAGACGCACCCTGGTTCGAATCCGACCCTACACCAATGACTTGTATTTTCAAGTTATGTGTGGATTTGCACTCGCTTAACGGCGAAGGAAAACATCGTGAGGAAACCGACATGTTTGAGGACCACAATATCCGAGGACATGTGTCTTCCGTGGAAGGACCTGGGCGCCCACCACGATGTATCTGCCCAGCTGCATAATTCTGCGGGGGAGTCACGACCCTCAGTCATGAGGAAATACGACTCAAGAAGAAGAAGACTAGTGGGTGGTCACGGTTTCGCTCGCATTAAGAAGTAAAACTTGCATCCTTTATTTCACCCCTTTAGAAATAGCATTTCCAAAAACCCTTCCTTAGGGGATCCCTGTGCCATAACATCTACCTGCATGCCAAATTTCAGTCCGATCCGTCCGGTGGTTTGGGTTGTGCGTTGATAGATCACCATGTTAGTCAGTCAGTCAGTCACCTCTGAGTTTTATATGTGTATTTAAATATACGATTTAAAATACGAGTTTAAATTTTAGAATAAGAAAAACATGTTATTCGGTTCTATGGAATTGTCACGACGGGACAGAGAGTTTTCACTCCAAAATGAAACTATGATTATTGCTGGCACAATCAACGTGGCACCCTAGGCTTCCTTTAATACCTTTACACTACATGTTGAACTAATCCTTACTGTAAATACAGTTCCCAAAATAGCTTTCTTGCTGCATACGTACGCTTGAGAACACGTTCGCAGCATCAGCTATAAAGTAAGCAGCTTAGTCTCTAGTTGGGGCGCGGGCGTGCTAACGCAAGCCTCATCCAGCGCTGCGGCGCGCTCCGACTAATTCTCTCGCTCGGATATTGCAATTTCCATCCGAGTCACGCTGCCTCTCTTCCATTCCGTTTCATATTGCACCAGAACAACACTTGACGTTCATAAAGCAAATTTCCAAGTTCCCGTCCCACAATCGCTTTACCCGAGCCCCGCATGCAAAGCACGATTCCCATTTTTATTTTTTAATTATTCCGTGTTTCGACTCTCCTCTGGGAATGTGTATTGTTACGAAAAATTCTTGAAATGTTTGCGGAGAAGCTAAAACAAAGTTGTTCCAGAATTACTGTTAGCCCTGTCCATTATTTGCGTTTTACGCAACGTTAGACGCTTTCAGCTTTTCACAAAAGATTTTCATTAAGCAACAACGCCGACCCTTTTGATGATTAAAATTTTGATATTTTTGTACAGATTTTTTTTATAAATTCATCGTATTGTTTGGGGTCGGGTCGAGGGCGCGGTTTTGTTATTCAGCGTTCATACCACATTGTTTTATTTAGATGGCTGGCTGTAGCCGCTTCAATATTCATGGCGAGCTATTTGCGGGTATGAAGCGCGTTCCGCACATACTTTCATATTGTAAATTGTTTGCTAAAATAATTTATCGGTTATTTTTTATTGGCTTGGGCGTTAGATATGGGGTAAATAACAAAATTCCGTTATTTAATGGTTTAATAATAATGCGCACGGTATTTTAACAGTGCGTTTACTCATTCGTTATCGTCTATGCGTTTATGTGATAAAAAAACACATATGGGAACACTAGTGAAATGCGTTTAATTTTTCATGTAGGTACAACGAACATATTCCAGCGACATGGCGCTCACGTCACAGCAAATTATTCGGTTCCCTCGACCGACACGACATATTTGCGCACCAAGTTTCAACTCATGGTTTGAACAGGGATATTAACTTCTTCAAATTAAATTAAATAGCCATGGATGTAGTAGTAATATGAAGTTTTGTGTGTGCATTTATTATTTCTCCACGTGGAGCAGACGAAAATAGAAACTTAATTAATAAACCAGTAAGTAAAGTTATTGCATACCTACTCTATTTATTGCTGTTCAGTAATTATTTTCGAAAAAGCGAAACATACAGTTGCAAGATACTCTGTTTACGGTTGCAAGAAATATTATTAAAAGTACTTTACTTTCTATCTTCTTTGTCCGGCAGCTGTCTGGTTCATAAACAGAGAGGCTGCAAGCTATAAACTATAAAGTTAAAGCTTTGCCGGAAAGTTGGGATTCGCGACGACACAGTATCTACAACATTCATTGTTTCTCGAAGATTTGTCTGCGACAGACATTTCTATGGAGTTATTTGACAAATTGAAACTTTACCTTATAAAATATACTTAGATATGAATTGTAGCTTAACAACATGAAACAGTTTTGTTTGAATAAGCAATTTTTTAGGGGTAGGACCATTAATTTATAGTTTAACTCCATTTAAACAGTAAGCGCTTTTGGACGGCCATCGCCGTCCATTGTGGCGACGCCAGCAAAAACTTCAGGGAAAAGAGGCGGTACCCGAATAAAATAGACTATATTACTCAGAAATAACTATCTTCTTATCTATATAAACTGTTCTATTATTGGTATGTAAAAACAACAAAAACAAATAAATAAATAAAAATGTGTTCATTTGAGATAAGGTTGGTATTAGCAATTCTTGCACAAAAATACTATACAAAATAATGTAAGGAATAAGGATTTTGAATTGTAAATTTATAAACCTGAATTTTGTAAACTTGGAACATGTTTAAACAACACTTTTTATTAACACTGTTTATTTATACCTACCTTCATTTAAAGATGTATATGTCAAGTATTTCTGTATCTATTTTATTGAGTAGTAGAAATAAAGGCTATTTATTTTATTTTTTTATTTTATAACATTGGTATGTCTTGCGAGAATAAATCAGCATTCCATCCCGTCTCGTTTCCATGGTGAACTGATTAGTCTAACGATGTATTGCGCGATATTTGCAACTAACCTGTCACAATAATTGGTTTAAGAGTATATGTAATAAGTGTGGCTTCGCTCGCATTGTAGTTACATATAAGGTAAAAAGTTAAATATTAAAAAAAAATGCCTATGTTATCATAGGATAACATAGGATTTTTTTCATTTTTTTTTTGAATCAGTCATTTGCACTCGCTTAGCGGTGAAGGAAAATATCGTGAGGAAACCGACATGTTTGAGGACTACCTACAATATCCGAGAACATGGGTCTTACGTGGAAGGACCTGGACGCCCACCACAATGTATCTGCCCAAGAGAACTCCCCTAGCAGATTAATTCTACGGGGGAGTCACGACCCTCAGTCATGAGGAATACGACTCAAGGGAAAGAGAGAGAGATACTATGAAGCTACAAAAATATGTTTTCATACAAAAAACTATTAGCCTTACCACAAATATCGACAGTTGTATACTCGATTGCTGCGTGAAAGACAAACTAACAAAATATACCAACCATACATGACTTGCTTGGTATATCTGTTCATTTACGGAGTTTTTCACTATAATCAGGTGTCAAATAGATATGATGTCTTCGCTGAGCAAAATGGATATTTGTCGAGAGAGGCGAGTCTTAAGGACTAGCTGCGGACGTGACCACAATACTGAGTTACGGTTTTGCAAATCCACGCGCACTTTGTAGTTTCACAGAGTGTCCTAAAAGCTTAGGAAACATTCGGACCTAACTTCGATAACTCTATCAATTCGTCCACTGATTTGATGATCTACTTTTTATGTAACCCGGTTTAGCGAACAAGTTTTATCAATTACCTAGTGTTGTCATTATTTCATTTCAAACGTGATAAATATCTTTTCTGTGGTAATTATCAAATTCAATTCCTAATGTGAATGTACCTGCTCTCACATAATGTAGTGTCCTGATAACTGATATGATCGAATTTTAAAGCTAGTTTAATAAGTAAATAGTTTCTCATAATATCTTTGGCAGGAATGTAATTTGGCATCGGAAATGTTCCGCATCCCTTGTTAATTCCCCAGGAAATCCTATACAAGGATGTTCCTGTCTCCAAGGGACTTTAAACGCTATTGGTATCAAAGTGTCAGTTCAACCAAACAGCCACAAGCTACGTGAGACTTGTATTCGCATCCCGATAACCCATTGAACCGTGCTAATGCTTCAATGGTTCAACCAATGCTTGCTACGTTAGAGCAGTGAACAACGGCTGCGGTACGATCTCAGCAATGTAAGAAGAAATCAAAGTATACTCATGTATAATTACAGAGAAGGAATGCGGTGTTCGACCGCATCTGACGGCTGGCGTAGAAACCGAACAGTTGCATCCGTAGATGCCATTTATCTTACGAATACTTGGTCAGAACGTGATGCGATGAATTTACTACAGAGATAGAAAACACGAATATTAGAATACCAGTAAATGTATATGCAAACTGAGCAAATTACAATTTTACTCGTTCCGTTGATTGGCACATATTCGGGAGCGTTGTTTGTTTCATCAGAGAGGCGTGCATTGATCGATGGATGGAACTCGCGCACAATAGCAAATACTACCTACAATAGGAAATAGTATCGCCGAATCGTGCTCCGAATCACCGGATAATCTCGTATCACGAAAATAAAAGTTCTACCGTAAAAGATTGGTCAAAGGTGAAAAGAATTTGGAATAGACACTCGGAATACAGCACATCAAAGGGAGCCGTCACAAAGAGATCATGAGGCCACGGCGCCGAGCTGAGCTTTCAATTGGGCATTTTCTATTGGGTCGTTGTATTTGGCCTGATAACGTTTCTTATTGATTTGATCGGCACTTCGGAAATGCCAATCAATTTTGTAGCGTTCTATTTTACTCCAGAGTTTCAAATCCCTCGCTGAGATAAAGTTTGAGTTCGTTGAGAGGAAATTGAAAGAGGGCTAAATTAAGTTTGTTTAAGCGTCTTGTTAGCGTTATATAAACAGGTATTTTCATAAGAACATTAAGGCACTCAGTCAATTTTTTTGTTGATTTTACATCTTTTACTCATTTCAATAAAAATATATCTTTCTTCACTTGGACAATTGAATAGAAATTCTTATTATTGTAACCCAGGTACTCCAGGTACCCAGGGCTCCAAACCACATACTAACTTCATAATTCACTTATAAATCAACCGTTAGACAAATATCTACCATCAACAAAGCGAGACATTTTCTTCTTATATCAATTGAATTATGAACCGAATTAAATACAGTGAACCTGCAAAGAATGATAGAGTAGAAGCTTTATTTTCAAAATATTTTTAAAGCTAATATCATCAAACATTAATCTGTCGGTCTATCATTAGGTGCTTGACTGGTAACTTTTTGCCTCAAAATGAACTTATAAAAGCGTAAAGCGGTAAAAACCAAGTAGGTTGGTAAAGGCTTTGTTTTTGCCCGTCACAGAACGAGGGTAAGAAATTCACAAATTCAGCAGGCTTTGGGAAGACATCAATCATGTTTTGACATTCGATTTTTCGCCGGCGTACCGCTGTCGGGCTGACGGGAATAATGCACCATCATCGGGGTATTGAGTTTTTGCGAGATGGGAATTTGTCGCAATAGCGGGATTTGCTGGAATGCTGGTTGAACGACTTCAGCCGCTTGGAAGAAGGAAAATCATAGTCGCTTGTCAATATTAAAAATTACTAACTAGCACATATTCGAATGTACTTTATATTGTCTCATGTAAACAACGGTATGGCGGCCTTATTAATTGAAATGTAAATAGATGGTGTGGGTATCGGTTTTGTTGTAATGAATTCAACTAAGACAGGGTAGGAACCTTTTTTTTACTTTATATATTTCATTCCAATTTAATCCAATGAGATAATCAAGTTAGACTATACATTAAGAAACAAGTAACCCGTACAACTAATTCACTGACATAAAAAAACCGGCCAAGTGCGAGTCGGACTCGCGCACCGAGGGTTCCGTACAAACCTGCAAGGTTTACAAAGAGTTTATGAGGAAATGGGTAGTAAGTTTAAAATTATAAAAAAAAAAAATATTTTGTGATGTAACTAAAAATTTATGGTTTTCGTAATTTTTCCTTTATCTATGCTATAAGACGTTGCTTCGTACCAAATTTCAAGATTCTGAGTTCACGGGAAGCACCCTGTAGGTTTTGATTCCCTTGCAAGTGTCGAAAATTTGCGGCATAAATGGCTGTATCTTTTGATTGCGTTGGCTTAGAAGTTTGATTTTTTCACAGCTTCAAGGGACAGTAGACCTGAGTAATTGATATAAATTTCAGCTTCATACCTCTACGCGTTCCTGAGAAAAAGGGTCTTGACAGACGGACGGACGGACGGACAGACGGACAACAAAGTGATCCTATAAGGGTTCCGTTTTTTCCTTTTGAGGTACGGAACCCTAAAAATACAAAACAGAGAGTACAAAATAACAAACCACATATATTTTTGGTACTTGACTAGAAAGAACTAGTTAGCAGTAAAGAGGAATCACTCCCACTGCCCCTATGTAGCCATAACTCAGCTACCAACAGTACGAAGCTGTTTATCGCATGGAACAAATTCACGCACCACGCTTTTTATTACATCACAGATACTAGAATTTATGTGTCACAATAATTTATTGGGCTGGCCACACCGGCACCAGTTGTTAAAATACAGGCGCGACACGTTTTGGTGCCTAGTTTTTTTTTCATATTTATAACCGAATAGGGATTTTCCAGGTTATTGTGATTTTTATCTGGTAGTAGTGTCCTCTTGTTTTGTTTGGGCGAGTAAATTATTTAATAGAAACTAGATACATAAAAATTCTAGCTTTTGATTTCACTGGCAAAGTAATGCTTGAAATTCTCACTAAAAATGTCACACGCATTTGCTTAGTAGGTAATTATGGGGCTTGATGGCGCTGTAAGAAATATCCCGAATAATTATATTAGTTAATAAATATTTATTAGAAGCCAAGCGGTGAAAATATACATCATTATCGACTGATTATATTTTCGTACCGCTTGGATTCGAAACTTTTGGTCCGTGGGGTAAAAGCACAAAGTCTTTTATAAAAAAATTAAATAAAATGTTGATTGACATCACTAGAGACAAGAACGCTGGCTGGTTCCTTGCGCAAAGGATTTCTATAGCAATCCAGCGTGGGAATGCAGCCAGCGTTCTTGGCTCCATACCACATGTAGATTGTTTAAATTTAGTTTAGATGTAAATACTCTTTTTTAGTTCTATTAGTGTTAATATGTGTAAATATTGTTTCTTATTATTGAATAAACAGTACCAATCTCTTTATTAACACTTATTCGTCTACAAAAACAATCTTCCTCTTTAGATCAATCTATACTAATATAATAAAGCTGAAGAGTTTGTTTGTTTGAACGCGCTAATCTCAGGAACTACTGGTGCGAATTGAAAAATTCTTTTTGTGTTAAATAGACCATTTATCGAGGAAGGCTATACGCTATATAACATCACGCTGCAACTAATATGAGCGAAGAAACAATGGAAAATGTGGAAAAAACGGGGAAAGTTATTCATCTTTGAGGGCTTCCGTTGCGTGCGCTGCGAAAACGGTTCAAAATTCAAACAATTAATGCCCAAAATAACTATTCCACGCGGACGAAGTCGCAGGCACAGCTAAATGAAATTGCAAAAATAACAAGTTAGCATTACAGTTAAAGAAGCTATTTGTGTTGGCGTACTACCGCTGAGCCCCGTGGAGGGTAGTGTGTGTAAACTAGTATTCGATCCTGGATTTATGAGCCCGCGGGACCCTGCTTCTATTTGTTAGTTATACCAGGATGTGGATACTTCCATGATCAATGGGATAAATATCATAAACAAAAATAATAATAATGCTATTTTACAGTTTACTTCATCTTCATGGCGTTTAAAAATCATCTTCTTGCTATATATCATACGTTATTTATTTATTCCTTTCCATCCAATGGTTGCCTGGAAAAAATTGCTTCTAGCAATAATACCACTTGTGGTACTCGTATAAGTATTTAATATAGTGTGTTGCATGAAAAAAAAATTCTATCTATCTATCTATGATTTATTACATATAGCGTCCGAGAGATGTAGAAGAACCTTTGTTTGTGCTCGGTGTGGTTGTAAGTCATAGTACGGCAGTCGTTAACGTCATATCAAAGGCCCTTATGGCGGTTTGAAATCTCTCGACAACAGAGTGGACTACTCTCATACGCAAAAGAAAAATAAGTGCAGCGTAAAACTGTTAAATAAGGTTTCACCCAAAGATGAGCTTAATACACTTTAGTTTGAAAGTTTGTTGCTGTTATTATGAAAAAAATAATTAAATGACAATAAACTTATGCAGAAATATAATAAATTACTGAAATATTTATACTAACAAATCTAAGAATCAGCGATAAATCAATAAAATTCTGGCTGTTTTCTAAAATGTATCGTCAAAGTAGCGAACGAACGCGAATGCAATACCAGTTTATGAATATTCCACATCTATCGTTCTTGCTTAAATTATCTGGCAGCTCTATAAATTCCGGAGTATTGAAGCTTCGCTTAGTATTCGACGCTATTGCGCCTAACTTTGTAACCTTGTGCATACATTACTAACGAAAGCGTATCAGGTGCGCTCTGACCTCTATCAGTAATGAGAATATTCCTGCCAGTGCTTTCAAAATGGGAATACTAGATTATCTAACTGAAATCTAGATATATGGGTCTTCTGTGTTTCAAAATAGAGTAATAAACTTAACACCGCGTATTTTAGAGACTACTAATTAAAACATACTGTATAATTTAAAATGTAATACTTAATTAAGTTACTGTTTATTTTCAAAATTGTATGGGAGGTGCCAATAATCAAACCAAGTTACACATACCACTAGTGTGGCTCAGACTGACCAAGTCTTACAACACAGGCTTAGCCTAGTGTAGGACGTGGAATGCCTGCGCCAGTCACAGCGATTATCTTATATAGGTATCTTAGCCTGCAACATAAGTACATAATCTCTTTCTTGGCGCCTACCAGTCATAAACACACGAAAAACTGTTTTTTATTATGTTTTAACTATGTAAATCTATGTATTACCCTAAGGTAAATGTATAAATAAAACTTTAAGAGAGTTAGAAAACTGGTTTACGGTGAATGGTCTGAAACTGAATACTGATAAAACGAATATAATGTCCTTCAATGCTGTATCACCAAACTTTAAAGAAGCTCCATTAATATTAGAGAATGGAACTGAATGTATATACGCAAAGCATGTTAAGCTATTAGGATTCGATTTAGATCCCTCCTTAACATGGAAAGAACATATTAATAATACTTGTAAAAAAATGGCAAAAGGGGTTTATGCATTAAAACAGTTGAAACCAATAACAAGCCCAGAGCACCTAAAGGAAACTTATTATTCATACATACACTCTATACTTTCATACGGCATAAGTATATGGGGCAATGCGACAGACTTTGAAAGAGTGTTAATAATGCAGAAACGAGCAATAAGAGTACTTGTGGGAGGTAGATATAGAGAGTCTTGTAGAAACCATTTCAAAGAGTTGAAGATTTTGACGTCAGTGTCACAATATATATTAGAGATTATAAAGTTTGTAAAAAGAAATCCACATTTGTTTAAACTTAAGACTTATAACTCAAATAGAACCAAGATAAACAGAGTATTGTTGAAACCAACTGTGCCTAGGCTGTGTATGACTAAGAAACTACCCACTAATAATGGGAGAGAAACTGTTCAATAAACTCCCCGCACACATTCAGTCTTTGAATAATGATCAGCAATTTTGCAATAGCGTCAAACAATTATTGTTAGATCAGACACTATACAGTTTTAAAGAATACTTTGAAAATGACTACAGTCAACTACCAATTGATTCTAAACTTGCTTAGAAATTATGTAATTAACTACTGAGTAAGGAGTGTGATGCCAAATTGTCATTTTAGCCCCTATACAGCTAAAGTGACAGTACCAAGATTTATTTAAGTTGACATATTGTATGATTACATACCTATTATTATGTTTGACATGATTTTAATAACAAAAATTTTCATTGTTTTATTAATAAAACTAGACATATGTAACTTCTAAAATTTTATAAAAGCCTAATGTTATAAATTCAATTTGACGAGATATTTGATTTTGTGTAGCATATTCTGTGATATTAGTACTTATACCTATGTATGTTACAATTTTACATTATCAATATAGATTCTTTATCTTTATCTTTTTATCTTTAAGGAAGAGCCTACACTCCACAATACAGTTACATTACATCCTAGTGTGGAGTGTAGCGATCAAAATTGTATTAGAACCTAAGTTTTTGATCAATAAAGTTATCTTTATCTTAGTTATTTTAAACACAAAGTGTAATTGTTGATATCTTTGTTGTTCAGCCACGTTTATTGTTAAAGTAGTTCGTTACTCACACGCATTTTTCGTGGTTTAAATCTGTAATAAAACACAATTTTGTTTGAATGTGTTTTAATACGCGATACTTAGTATGGTTGCATTACGTAGGTATATTGATTGAGAAGTATATTAGAAATTATCAGCTTAATTATGTGATGCGAGTGAGTTTGCTTGTATATTAGGTATATTTCATAAATTTATTCGTGTTGGTGGTACAGCCGGCTTTATATCTTTTATTATTTAACTACGTATTGCAGTCGTCGGAATGCTTTCCCATTTTGGCTTGATAGAAAGACTTTAAAGTAGGTATAGGAGAATACTTATATCTCTTTTTGTAAGTATTCAAACGTATTAAAAAAAACACAAAGGCAACAATTTTGTTTTGTATTTCAGGCCACTTTTATTTCCTACTTAAATATATAAACACCTAGCACTAAAAGTCAAGCGCCTGCCTGTGTATTTCAGTCAATTAGCTCTATTCAAGTTATCCGCCAATTAATTAAGAAGTTCCAGCTTGGACGAGCCCGATGGCCAATTACAAACAATCCAGGAGGTAGCTAGTAAAAATAGCTGCCGTTAATGAATCCGGAATTCAGCACAACTAGCACACACAATGAATTATTATTCGATTCTTTCATAAAAATGGGATCCCTGCAGATATTTTATATACATGTATTTTTTTTATGGAACTAACTAACAATTACTTTTTTTTTCTAAGATGTTAGGTACTGAGGTATTTTTAGAGCACCAAGATTTTTACAATAGTTTTGCATTTGACTACTGTTTGCCTGTTATTTAATAGGATGTTACCCGTTCTTATCTAGAATTAGATGCCTATTTAAGAACCATAGCGCTTACAATTCCAGAACTATTGTACTATTTAACTAACAAACTAAATGTTGTATTTTAAAATAGTGGCAATCTGTTAAATCTCTCTGTGAGTCGTATTTCCCCATGTTTAAGGGTCGTGACTCCCCCGCAGAATTAATTCGTTAGGGGAGTTCTCTTGGGCAGATACATATGTCAAATAAGAAAGCATAAATTTACATAATGTATTAATGAATCATCTTGATACATGAATCCCCTGTGCGCTAACTATGCAGGCCCAGGTAGGCACTAGACGGCCTAACAAGTTGTTTGAACAGGCCGCTCGCTCGTTCCCATTCAAAATTCTGTAATTGCCTATCTCTGAGGAACAAAAAAGTCGGCCAACTATAGCTCAAACGGAGTAGTTTGGTACTTGGATTGTGAATTGAGCTTATATACCTAAGTATGCTGATGAAAAATTTTGCGGTTTAAATTAATGTTCAATTATTTATAGCCAACATTAAAACAAATAGTATTTTTTAAATCTAATTACTACGACATCTTTATGTCTGTGCGTCTGTGACATGGAAGGTTATAAACGGATGAATCAATTTTAATAAGGATAATCTTTGTTTGTTTAAAAAATATTTTTACTATAATAATTGTAATCTAAATATATAAAACTCAAAGGTGACTGACTGACAGACATAGTGATCTATCAACGCACAGCCAAAACCACTGGACGGATTGGGCTGAAATTCGGAATGAAGGTACCTAGATGTTATTACGTAGGCATCCGCTAAGAAATGATTTTGAAAATACCACTTTTAAAGAGGTGAAATAGGGGATGCAAGTTTTACTTCTTAATGCGAGTGAAGCCGCGAGCATCCACTTGTCAAATATATATCCTTAAAATACATCCACAAAAATAAACTTAGATATCTAATAGATGGCTAAATCAGCATAAGTCATGAAACGAAATTTTCTAGCAAGTTTTTATTTAGCTTTCTAAGCCACCAGATATTTCATATTATGTGTGCTTCTTGCGGGTAAATGGCAAAAGCATACATAACATAGGAATTTGTATGATGTACGGAAACTGTTCTATGAAATCTTTTAATGGAACTCTGAAGACTAGGGTTCAGCTATTTTTATTTGTTTCTTTATACTAAGTTGCTTCAATTCATTATATAAATATATCATCTTTGATATAATACGTTATGTACCTACAAATAATGTTCAGGCACCTTAAAACAAAAAATAATACTCAGACACTAAACAGAAAGTTGCACCAGCATATACCTCGTTCATTTCGTCTACGTAACATTAATTTTCAGCGACGGAAATAAGTTTAATAAAACGCTGACCCTTTTAAAAGTTGGAGCCTGTTTGTTGGTTTCATGAGACTGCACTTCAGATGCACCGAAAGAAAATTTTATTTTCACTCGCCGTAATTTTCCAGCAAGGCAAGATAAATAACGGTTGAAACTGTAAAGTATAGTGGAATAAGCTGCATTTGAAAATGAATATATTTTTTACAGTTTCTTTTGCATATAAAGGTAGAAAAATAGTAAAAATGGTGAACTTGCTGTTTGGATAGAATTGAAAAAAAAAATTAAGCGTGTGGCGATGGAGATTACCACGGCAATAGTAACATTGTTGCAGTTTGCGTATGTGGTCATTTATTTACTCAACTGGTAAAATAAATCATCTACACTATCCTACAGAGAGAACTTATTGTGTTACTAGAAATAAAGTATTACAAAAATTATGTTTAACTGAATAATTTGTTTGAAAAAATCGGCGAAAACAACAGCAAGTAAAATTGCCTCAATCTTTTTAAAAACTTATTTATAACATAGGTATACATTTTTTAAAGAGATATTTCTCTCCACACATTACTCACCTAATTCCCATTACATCTATCAACCTCTTTCAGGAAATCTAATTTTCCCGGATGAATAGGATGAAGAAACCTTATGTAGCCAATAAAGAGCTCTGATAGATTAAATACCTACCTACATACATACATACGTATATTCCTTTGAAAATAATTCCTCAGATGGGTCGGAAGATAAAAAGGTATTTATACTAAGTTGTTTTGAAGTCTCATTAAAATTAGCTGTGTTGCTGAGGACGATTTTTTTCAATAGACTGTTTTTTTTTTGTTGTAAATTTGACTTACATATTTCAGACGCAACACTCAATAAGTATAGGTATGTACAATATGTACATATAGGTGTGTATATTTGCACGGAAGTTGATCGATATCTTAGCCTGAGCCACTTGGCCAGTTTCTTGAACGAATACATTTTTACATTCTTACGAGTAGGTCTATTATAGGTACGATAACCTGCAGTAGAATAGCAGAGACCGTAAAATCTGCTGCGTGATTTAGGACAAAAATATAAAACCCAACTAGCAGAGGAATGAGTGAATTACTTTTATTCATGAGTGTAGTTATCCAAATATGGGTAATAATATGAAATTACATAACTGCCTGTCCTAATATCATATTACACTTAATCACTTAATCAGCGCATCAATTCCCATTACATAATCAAACGAATAATGAAGTAACAACGAATCAACTAGCATGCCCAGTGCGCTGGAAATATTTGCGACTAGCTGTGCTCGCGACTTCGTCCGCGTGGAATGGTTATTTTGGGCATCATATTTATTTTTGCAAACAACCTCTTTAGCTTTGTAAATTATAGCTGTTACCTACGACTTGAACCGTTTTCGCAGCGCAAAGATGAATAATTTTCCCCGTTATTTCCACATGTTCCATTGTTTCTTCGCTCCTATTGGTTGCAGTGTGATGTTATATAAAAACAATGTTCAACAATTGACATAAGAGTATAGGTTTCCTGTACTTAAAAGACTTACGTATATAAGTATATGTCCACTTATATAACATACGACTACAATATACTCGTATGTACCTATAAATAATATGGTTTTAGTACGACCATGTCGCCCATATATTTTTACGCTTTTTCATTATTTTTACTGCCTTCCTCGATAAATGGTCTATTAAACACAAAAATATTTTTTCAATTCGGACCAGTAGTTCCAGAGATTAGCGCGTTCAAACAAACAAACAAACTCTTCAGCTTTATAATATTAGTATAGATTAAGTGTATAGATTAATTAATCCAATAAAAATCGAGTTGATTAACATATCAGAATTGCAATGGCTGGATTGCCTGTACTGTGAAATTTGAATACACGAGACTCTCTCTCTGTATTCAAATCCGATAATCCGCGCTTACTGCTGATAGGAGTCCAATAATATTGGTTTGTTAATTAATATTAATTAATGGCGTAATGAATTTGGGCGTTATTAATTGGTTTTAAGTATTTGATATTTGTTTCAATCACGAACTGCCTCGCATATATATAATTGTATATGGTCAAATAATAATAATAATAATGGGGTAGGTTACTTATATTTCGCCAAGCATCTAACGGTATGCAACCTAAGACCGTGGTCTTAGGTTGCATACCGTGGAGTCCCACGGTGTCGTTTATGCAGATGTTGCTTCAGACGAGCTCTCGATCAAATGTCTGACTGTCTAGTACAAGTATATAACATCACTTATGTAATATAATATTAGAAATTCACTCATATTTCTGGTTATGAACAGCGTTTATTTCGATTACAAAACATTGTACGTTACGAAAAAATTGCTTATAAATGTCCGATGTAAGTCAACCCTTAGGCAAACATGTATGAGTGAATGTAACCGATGGGTATAACTCCATTTAGCAGCCGATGAGCGGAAAAGCAATCAGGGCGTAAGCGGCGTATCAGGCCGCTTCACTGGCTCATCCGCTCAACCAGCTACCGACTCAAATTGTATTAGAGTCGCTCATTTCGCTCGTCTTACATGCTATGCGTTGCAAGGACACATTACATGATATTTATGAATATAAATTAATCATCATCTTCACCTTCAGCTCTTGTCGACCCACTGCTGGGTATAGGCCGCCGCTCCTAGGTGCCATTGATTTCGGTCTTGAGCTTTTCTTGTCCAAAGAGGCCCCTCGATGGATCGAAAGTCGTTTATTGATCTGGCTGATGGTCTGCCTGCGGGGCGAGTGATCTCTCTGGGAAGCCATAATTAAATGGTAAAATAAAAAACACTTAGATATTATACATATGACTATTTAATAACATAGAATAAAGGTAGGTAGATGACATACCTATCTTATTCTATTTTAATTAATCGTGGTATTATTGGATATTTAAATTCGGGTGTGTGTAGGCCTTCTCTATTTGCTGCCTAGCTCGTCGAGCCCGTTGCTTCGTAAAACAAGTGATTGGCTAAAACTGCTGGTCCTGACCAATGAGATCAATTAAAAGTGACGTCATTCACCGAGTGACACAAACATGCACCTCTATTGAATGCTTCCAATTACGCTCCAATAACAATTTGCGAAGCTCTGTGTGCCTCATTGGAGCGCTCTATTGTGCGCTCTGCTATAATGTGCCTCTTGGAACAGTGTATTATGGGGCCAGAGATCTACCTTGTAATACCTATACATGCAATTAAAAAAAAAACAGGTCTATTTAAAAAAAAACATACAGCGCCATTTTGCTACTTGCTGAGCTAACGCTTACTTGTATGATGGGTACTAAATTACGGATGTGATACTCTTCTTTTGTAAATACATATTTATTACCTACACATATGTAGAAACGAACAGACCGAAAACAAGTAATTACAAATTTAAAATGCATAATGACTAGTGTGTACATTACTGATATTACGTTTAGGGCTTATTGTGCGTCGCTGTCCCCAGCGTTGTTATATCGTAGTGCATTTTAAGATATCAATCTATTATTATGTATGTTGCCAATATCTGTCGTTACTCGTGGTCTTCCGAAGATGTGGTTCAAATCTAATGGTATCAAAAGTTTTTCATTACTCATACTTTGGAAGTAGGTCTGAAGTGGCCTGAGGAGTGGGTTGAAAGTATGTAATACTTTTCATCCCTAGGGAGAATCGCTTTCAACAGACAGCTGTCAAATTATAAAAAAAATAGTCCATTTTCACATATCTATTGAACCATGTTCCAACTTTCTATACAGCCACGATGTAAAATTGAAATAACTTAAAGTTAAGTATTGATTACAGAATAAATATTTTTTAAATAACTTTATTATAATTTAGTTTCAACAATTTCTTTAAAATAACTTAGATTTCGGTAAAATATTTACCAAATAAAAAATAATGGCTAAAAAATGAATAGCTGGCCGGCCACAGAAAAAAAAACAAAATAGGCGGGAAAGCGGTAGTTCGATTTTTTTTTCTTTGGACATAACTTTGTATTGTGCCAGTTCTCAAGTAAAAAGGTAATTCGATCTTCATTTATTTTTTCGATTTGAATTGAAATATAAAAAATAAATTTAAATAAAGGTAAATTGATTGATTTGATTTGAAGAGTTTTGTTTATACGTAGAGCAGAGATTTGTACCTATAAAATGAGTTCATCTGATTCTGATATAAATTTAACGCTTGATTTTATAAGAGAAGAGGCTAAAGCAGCAGTGTAAAACCGTCATACGATTTTAGGTATATTTGTTTTGATTTGGGTGGTAAAATAAAATTTACTCATATTTTCTTTAGCTAATTCATGTTTTTATTTTTACTTTCCTTGTATTTGTAATGAAAAGCACAGTGTTTACCTCGGGTTAAAGACTTATTTAGTCCCTCGAACTTTTGGTCCCGTCGAAATCCCCGTCTCGCGGCTAAATAAGTTACTTTCACCCCTAGGGTAACAATGTACTATTACAATCGTTCAATATTCAGCAATTGACATAAGAGTTGATAAATAGTTAATTGTAAGTTCTTACAGGTTTCCTGTACTTAGAAGACTTATGTGCATAAATATTTGTGCACTTACATAACATACGACTAAAACATAACTACATAGTATAAGTACGAACATATATTTTTATGTTTATGTAGGTATTTTTACGTGAGTAGGTAAGTATAAGAAAAAGGCAAGACATGAAATATGATTTCTGCGTATTCGTATATCGTAAATCAGAGATATTAATTTTATCTGCCTTCTTGGTAGCCATGCTATTTTGTGACCACATTTTGTACGTACATACTTACTCATATATTTCAAGAAATGATTTGTAGTGTTTTTTTATTAGCTCCGTTTATTTTTCTTGTATATGTTAGAATACTATTGAAATTGCTATTTATGTTGGTAGCTATTGGATTTTCTTTTTTAACTGTAAAAAACATACATATTACCGATAGCCGATTGAACAACTTGGGGCAGACCTTTGCCCAAAACAGAAAAGGTTGATAAACAAATAAAATGATATTACCTTATTTAGTGATCATTTTTTAGAAAGACAGGAACAGAAGAGACTATATAATTTTATGGTTCTAATTCCTAGTTCCCATAAAAAAACACTATTCGACCATAATTGAGACTTGCCAAATGCTTACAATTAGACACAAATAGGCGATGGCGCTCGACCAGCAAACTAGCTTTTAGTTGCTTGCCAAAAGTGAGGGGCATTGTACCCACTACATGGCGAAACAAACCACCGCGACATTACGATGAGGTTGGACCCTGGAGTAGTTCATTTGTTTCTGGTGAAATCAGCTTCTGAAAACATGGTCTAGATGAATGTACCTACCTTAATGTTTCTAATAAATGTTTTACTAATCTGCATTTATTGAAAGGTAAATCAATAGTCTACATTACGTCGTTTTAATTGTGTTTCATTCATCCAAATGCAATAATAGTTTGGTTGAAACCTAGTAATGTCACTTTTAATGTCCAAAATCCAAACTTACATACCTGGTATAGACCCAAGTATAGAACTGACAAACAAAATAGTTTTGTCTGCCTATATTTCTAGTATTTCCTAGGTATCGCAGTAGTACGCGGTGGAAAGTTGAGTTCGATTCATCACGCCGCGCCGTCAGCATTGCTCGCTCGCAATTTTTCCGATGACGAACACTTTCATAGCTGGGATGCCAGGTTGGAAATGAAAATAGTAACCAATATGTTTAGAATTGTAGTAGGTACAATAAAGCATCATAAATGGATCATAAACATGGACGTGTAAATTATTAGATTTTAAATCCACTATTTCATAGATATACCCCTTATTGAATTTTATTAATTTTATAACTAGGTATGTGTCCTTATCTTTACATTCTTACACACATTCGTACGCAGGTTTTATAAACGAACATTTGATAAGAGTGGTTTTTTGCGAGTTTTTGCAATGAATTAATCGAAAAGTAGGTCGTATTATTTTATGCCTAAGGCCAACACTTTGTAACTAGTAGTTGTCTAAAAATCAGTATGTACCTAATAGTTTTCAGTTCTCCACTAACTTTTTTAGGTATACCTTTACCTATATAAATACATACTTATAATTAAATAACGAAAATAGTACAGATAAAACCATAAAATAACAATAAATTAAAGAGTCAAAAAAATTACAAGCGAAAACCCATCTCATTCCTTTTACTCTCTGATAGCCAAATCCCCAAAAAAGTATCTAAAAGTAGCAAATTGCCAGCTATAATGGCAACCCAGCCCAGCAGCTCCGTGCGCCGAGTGTGGGTAGTGGCTGACTCAGCAGGTTTCTTATTACAGCGCAAATGTGACGAGCGAGGTGTGACTTTTTGCCCTTTTATGAATCTGATATATCGGATTGTTCTTACAGAATTTGTGGCACGTTTCCAATCAAATTGACGAGCACGAAACGGATTAGTTTTCTTACACAAATTGCTCTTGTGTGAGATATATTCGAATCTGGTTCTGTCGATGGCAGAACTGTTATTAAAACAAAATATTTATCATATTCATATTCATTTATTTATACCATCTGTTCATGTCATTTATACAATAGTCATATTATATTTTCAAGTTGTGAATAAACTGATATAGATGATACATATATTTTTTAAAACTGAATTACAACAGTTTTGTAAAAAACGTAAGGATATACAGTCACTTACTCCAGGCAAAAGTTCTGACCGTAACCTTACTCCATCTACTTTCAAGAAGTAAATTCAACTCCTAACGTCGCTGCGCATAAAATTTATACGAACCCATTTTACCCCGGACCCGAAAATGATTTCTGCTGAGGAAATCCACTGCTTCCAGCAGATAAAATTATCCATAGACCAATCCTTAATTCATAAAAACTTTACTTCGTAAATCATGACTTGTGCGGTCCAATTAGCATAAAGTTTTATCACGTGTTAACATTGACGGCGTAATCAGCAAGCAGATGTAGTGTGTATACTTTATATAGTCATAATTGTTACTGTAACTTATCATGTCGATTTAACGAGCTTGTCTACAATTTATAAGTACTTAACTAAAACTTTGCTTATGATTCATGGAAGATGATTTGGCAGTTGGCACATTGGGTCATATTACAAAACATGGTTTTAGTTCTAATAGTTACAAATGACTGTATTGTGAGAAATAACACTAGATACGGTATCTAATGGAAGTTTCCATCTTAGATACAGCATCTAGTGGAATTTCCTACCATAATGAGGTGCCTTTTGGGTGTGTTATCATCACTAGCACCATATCAAGGCACATCGCTAAATATCAGCCGTAAAAGCGGCGCCTGTAATGTCATTCAGGCTGGCTAACCGAACCCGACGCGATCGGAATACGGAACTGATCCAATGAGACACTCCGATATTCTGAGGTAAGATAATAATGTTCGGTAACTTTATGAGGCGGGCGCTACTACGGAACTTATCGATTATTGATTTTATTGAATTCAGCAATATGTAGAAAAAAAACACTAGCTAAGGTCACTTCCTTAACTGTTGTGGCTAACTACCTATTGGAATTATCCATGGGATGTCCGTCTTTTGGGTGCTACTATGGATTTTATTGAATTCAGCAGATGAAAAATTGCTATTTTAAAAAAAAGTCTGACCTGTTTCTTGAGGAACATAATCCAGAGCTCCAGAGGTTTACAAATCAAGAGTTAATTCAGTAAATAGGTTTTCTCGAAGCAAACTTAAACTTAACTTAACATTTTAGACTAAAGTAAATCTTATCATTAGCCATCATTATTAGGTAAGTCTATTTTAAGAGTTTTAAATAGACAGCTCTAATGGATAAATCCATAAGAATGGTTTCTACGCAACGGATTTTATTGAAATGGTCAGTTAGAAAAATATGAATTGTTTTACTTCGGTCGTAATAATAAACCACTGAACACAATAATAGTTACTCGTTACTATTTCAAAACTGTGAAATTATAACATAAATAGCTTATTACAATACAAATTATAATTTACAATGCATGTACTAACCAAATTAGTTACATTCCAATTCTATGTACATACGTAATTTAACTATTTCCTTTTTCACCGACTCTTTTAAATAGGAGATTATATCAATTCGACCAGAATCAAATCAAAATCAAAAATCAAAATCAAAATTCATTTATCTGCACGAATATTGTCTTACATAGTAGTTGTTACATAAATTTGTTGTATCAAATATTCTGCCGATAGGCGTACAAATGTCAGTTTTATGGCTAGTCAATTTATATGTATATTTTCTTTTTTTATTCAACAAAGTCATTTACTTTATAATAACATTTGTTTAGTAGGTATTCAAACAATTTTTTCTTGAAACTATACCAGTTCAGGTCTTTGAATTCATTAGGAATTTGGTTATATATAGTGATGGCTATGCAGTTTACATTGTTAGAGGTGACTTGCAATCGTCGCTTTGGATTTGTTAGTATATTTTGCCGACGTTTGCCCCTGTCCCTACCAGATACATCACTATTTGATTGAAACAGGCTTTTATGTCTTCTTACGAACAAACAAATTTCATATATATAGAGACATGGCAATGGAAGTATTTTATGTTTCTTGAATAAGGGTGTGCAGGGTGCAAGATAATGCGCGCCGCTTAAAGCCCTGATGCATTTCTTTTGAACCTTAAAAGCATCTTCACAATTTACTGAATTTCCCCACATTATTAAACCGTAGCGCAAAGTGGAAGATACATAACCGTGGTAGGCACTAAGGGTCGCTTGTAAGGTGGCAGTACGATGAAGACGCCCTAGAACATATACAAACCTCTGTAATTTACAGCAAACTTTTTTGATGTGCTCTTTCCAATTGCAATTTTTGTCAATAACCAAACCTAAAAAAGTTGCTGAGTCTACTAGTTCGAGGGGAGTAGTTTGGTATGAGATATTTAATGGAACAGGTTTTTTGTTATAAGTCAAAAATTGGATTATTTTAGTTTTATTAAGATTAATGAATAGATTGTTTTGTTTCAGCCATACAATTACAGTCTCAATAGCTTTTTTAATGTCATGTTCGAATTTATTTATGTCTTTGTTGGACCCTTCTATCATTAGGGTGGTATCATCTGCATAGAGGACACACCTATGATTAATTATATCAGGGAGATCATTAATGTAGAGCAGGAAAAGTAGAGGACCAAGTATACTTCCTTGTGGAACTCCATGTTTATTTAGTTTATAAGAGGATTTGTGGGTGGTTTTTGTTTTTCCCATTAGAGAAGTTATTTCAACACACTGAGTCCTATTTGATAAATAACTTTCTAACCGCTCTACCTCTTATGCCATATTTTTCTAATTTGTAAAGAAGTAGTCTATGTCTCACGAAATCAAAAGCTTTTGACATATCAAGGAATACTGAGACAATGGACTTTTTATTGTCAAAGCAATCTGTTATTATTTTTATGAGAGAAAAGCATGCAAGAGCTGTGGACATATTTTTCCTGAAACCGTACTGTTCCTCTTTTAGTATGTCATACTTAGTTAAGAAGCTTGATATCTTTGTGTGCATGACCTTTTCGAACACCTTCGAGATGACGGGGATTAGTGTGATAGGGCGATAGTTGTTCATATTGTGTTTAGCTTCTTTTTTATATAAAGGTTTAACTACTGATTGTTTCAGGCGAGTTGGAAACAACCCTTGTTCAAAAGATAAATTTATAATATGACTTAAAGGGCCTGAAATGAATTTTGCACAAGCTTTTAGCATTTTTGTATTTAGATTGTCAAAACCAGTTGCATTAGTGTTATTTAAAGACATTATTACTTTGTAAATATCTAGTTCGTCAATTGGAGTTAAAAAAATTGAATTAGAATTTGTTGAAATTGTATAAGGATAGTCATTAGTATTATCAGCAGATGCTTCGTCGTTATTGTCATTTTTAGAAGTCAAATTTATAAAAAAGTCATTAAATAATTGAGCTATGTCTTCTGGATTATCATACGAAATGTCATTTACCTGTATAGAGTCAATATTAGAGATTTCATCAACTTTTCCGGAGGTTTTCCTAATTATATTCCATGATGCTTTACAGCTATTTTTGGCTTTAGTTATGTACTTAGAATTATTAACTCTTTGAGAGTTTTCTACACATTTTTTGAAAATTTTACTGTATTGTGTATATGCCGACTTATTTTTACGTTTGTTACTTGCTGATAAATGATATTTTATGTACAGTGTTCGCTTAACAATGGCAGATTTCTTTATACCTCTCGTAAGCCATCTATTTTTTATTGGCTTATTTGTAATATTTACTTTTAATAAAGGGAAGCAGAGATTATAGAAAAGCAGTAAGATGTCATGAAAAGAGTCAGAAGCTGGGTTTAAATGTTCTATTTCATAAATATCTGAGAATGATAGGGACGATAAACTCGAGATAAATTTATTAATATTTTTCTGACTAAAATCCCTCTTATGTTCAAACCAAAACGATCGTGGTAGTTTGATTGCTTTACTTTTGTCTAGTTCTAAATTTATATTTAGAGTTTGACCAGTTTCATGATCCGAGAGAGCAAGTATTCGGACATCAGCGGTGATATCTTCTAAATTGCTAGCAATTAAATCCAAACATGTTTTACCTTTGCGTGTGGGCTCAGTAATGTGGTTCGTAATATTATGATTTTTTAATATGGCTGTTAAGGTTCTAGAATGATCAGTATCCTTTAACATATTTATGTTCCAATCACCACATAATATAATTCTTTCATTGCCAGTCTTCAAGAGTTTGTTTAGCAGCAGTTTTAAGTTTTTAAGGAAAGTAGTGACATTGTTACTTTTTGGTATCCTATACAAACATACAATAGTGAGACTAAGTGGAATTATTTCAACGGCACAATATTCAAAACTGTATAAAATGGGGTCAATAATATGTATCTGTTTACATTCAAAGTATTTTTTTGCTAATATGCAGGTTCCACCTCGTTTTTCATTTGGCCTAGAAAAGGATGCTACTATTTTATAGTTTTCTAGGTTTACATTAGTTTCAGTTCCTCTCTTAATATTTGTTTCACAAAAGCACATAAAATCTACATTAATATTTTTTCTCGTCAATTCATCAAGAGCTATTTTTATTTTATCTTGCTTATTTATCAACCCAGCTATATTTTGGTTGAGTAAAGTGTAATTGTTCTTACTCACGAAAAAATTGCTTTTCCTTTGAAGAAGGACATTTTTTGGGACGTGAAAAGAAATAAGGTATTGTACCGTTTTTTACAATGGGTTCAATTTGGACGTCGTGATTGGGTTTGTAGTTGTTGTGTTTTTTAAAGTAATAAGGAATAGTTCCTTTTTTTGGTAATATTGTTTCTTTTATAATCCTTCGTGATATTAACAGAATTGCATGATATTTGAATAAAAACAAAATAAGTACAGTTAAAATAAATAACATAATATATTTTAACTGTATTTTGTTTTTATTCAAACGATTTTACATTTGTCATTTTGAGTCTTTTGAACAGTAAAAAAATAATTGTTGCAAATCCTCAGTTTATATAGAAGATCATTGTTGCAAATTGAATTATAATGTCTCTATTTAATTCAGGGTAGGCCCTCGCCAAGTAAGAAAGTGAGGCAGGCATTCGCTCGAGAATACTGTATTATGTCGGTAGACACTCGTGGAAAAACTGAGATAAAATACGGCGCCAGCTGTTTCCACAATTTTATACAAATACACGTCCCATTTAGCAACGTACCTAGTGCTTTCATCGTTTATAATAAAGTTTGTATGTGGAGGTAGAATATGTATGAAATATTTTCTAAACAAACTGCTTTCACTTACGTTTTTGTCGTTATGAATAAATCTGAACCAAAAGAGATAAAATCATTTTTTCGTCTATTCCTCGCATTGATAGTTTAACAAAGGAATCAAATATATATATTTGATTCCTTTGTTAAATACTATATATACTATCAAGTATATATAGTATTTAATCAACTTGTTACTCAATGAATGTAGATTGTACCCGTAGGTAAGACTGCTAGATTCGTAAGTCAGAAAAGTGTAACAAGAAAAATACTTATAGATAGATATGTTTTATGCGGAAGACGTCACATATATACCTATATATGTAGATAAAGTTTAGTAAAGCTAAATGATTAAATCCTTGTCTAAAATATGATCTAAAATGGAAACGCCACCTTTTTCCAAACGATCTTTTTGCACGTCTTCACACAATAGGCCCCGATATGGAGACACAAAAGGGCAAAGTTTCGCGCCGCCGAATTCCAAGGGAAAACCATATCGTTATCACGAACGGCACATAAACCCTATATATTCATACATCTCGCGTAATGTGTCATCGATAATACATTAGGGTCTGCTCCTAATGGGCCGACTACTGGTATGCTCCAAGGTGTTATTACGAACTTTAACAACGAAAAGACTTTGTATTTAGAAAGTCAAACTACGAGTATTAGTTTTTATGCCACACTATTTTGTTGCTCTGTAGGTATGATCAATAACACAAGTACCTATAATAGATCACAGATATAATAGATCTTATTAAAGCCATAATAAAATATAAAAACAAGTGAAGGAAAACTAAACATACTACTTCTAACTACTACAAAAAGGGGCACTTAGAAAATCTTTAGAAAAGCCTAAAGATAATCTAAGTGCTCCAGCCCACTACCAGTATATTACAGCCATAATATACTCGTACATATGTATGTTATTAATGTATATTTATGTGTAAAATATTGCTGTTACAAACCTTACATCTCTTTTTTTACACGAGATAGACGAGTCTATCTCGTGTAAAAAAAATAGACGCTTGACTACAATTTGCCTGATGTTAAGCAACGTTTTAATCTACGATTTTGCGCGCTTACCTGGAAGATACCGGTTTACTCTCGACTTAAAGACCGACGAATTATAGAGCTTTTTTGTCAACTATCAAATTTCTGTAGAAAATTGTGCGAGATTATTATTTTATTTATATCAGATTCTAGAGAGATTGTCTCATCGTCCAAAGTTGACACATTTCAAAACACGAGTCTCTAAAATAAACCAAATTCCCTTAGATCTTGTTTGGCATTTCTCGGAAAGTTCGTGGGCATTGCAGCGTGGAGAATTTTCCAATCGCAGCGGGTGCCTAGAAGCCAAATATACTGAGTTGGGAAGTTTGGTTACATGTTAAACTATGAGGAAACTAATGCCGAGTCTTCCGCTCTCCAAACACCAAGTCGGGGGAACTTGGAAATCTGATTTTGTACAGCTACTGATTTGGCACAGTATAAAATCTTTTACTACATAATATGTAGTACTTTTACTATCTACATATTATGTAGATAGTAAAAGAAGAAAAGTTTAAATGACTCATTGATTGAAATCGATTCATTAACTTTTGAAGGACGCTTATTGCGAAGGTGCTACTTCACTAATTGCAGAAGCTTGATTTTGGAAAGTTTAGCAATATTTTTAAATAATAAGTTATTTATCGAAGTGAATTATAGAAATAGTGTTTATTGCGGCTTGCTAGCTAGTTATTTGAAACCCCGAATTAAGATTATTACTTTATTTACAATAATCTAAATATATAAAACTCAAAGGTGACTGACTGACTGACTGATATAGTGATCTTTCAACGCTCAGCCCAAACCACTAAACGGATCGAGCTGAAATTTGGCATGCAGGTAGATGTTATGACATAGGCATCCGCTAAGAAAGGCTTTTTGGAAAAGTCGCTTTTAAAGGGGTGAAATAGGGGATGCAAGTTTTACTTCTTAATGCGAGCGAAACCGCGAGCATCCACTAGTAAAATATAAAAACAAGGGAAGAAAAACTAAACATACTACTTCTAACTACTACAAAAAAGGGGCACTTAGAAAATCTTTAGATTAAATAAAATATAAATTAAATAAAATTTATTAATATTGAACGCTTAGAAAAATAGAATACGGGACTCACACCAGATCCTTGCAGTTAATTATACTAATGAAGCCCAATGTTCACATTATACATGTATATTTGTATAAAGAAGTAAGGACGTGATGGTATCCACATCAAAAGGATTAAGGGGATCCGCACACGGACAGTTTTACAGTTATTTAAACAGAATTTATCTGTACGGGCGCCGAGTTTACCAGATTACGCTGGGGCTGGCCGCTAGGATTGTATTTAGGGGCTCTTATTTATTGGATCATTGAAACAGTATATGTAGGTATAAATTATCTGTACATATTTATTATTTACTAGAGGGTGCTCGCGGCTTCGCTCGCATTTAGAAGTAAAACTTGCATCCCTTATTTCACCCTTTTAAAAGTGGCATTTCCACAAATTCTTTCTTAGCGGATGCCTTCGTTATAACATCCACCTGCATTCGAAATATCAACCTGATCCGACTAGTGGTTTAGGCTGTGCGTTAATAGATCACTATATCAGTCTGTCAGTCAATTACCTTTGAGTTTTATATATTTAGATTGCACCTTCATCACAAGTAGGCATAATATAGGTATATCTGTATAGATATATCGACTGATGTTTTTACCCATTTGCTCAAGCACTCAAGCTAATAACATCGGGTTAATTTTAATGTACTATTCCTAGAAAAGAAAGGCAGAGGTTTTGAAACGAAGTAGTTTTGTTTTTTGCTTTTTACGTAATATACTTTTTTACAATGTGTAAAGCAAAGAAGAAAACCGTTTAACTCTATGCAATTAATTTATTAAAAGGTTACGTTATTACATTAGGCAACAGTAACCCTAAGTAATCCTACACCACAAATTACGTAGATAAAATAAAACAATAAGATTCTCGTTGTCATTTCGTCTTGAAGCCAGTTTTGCTAACTAAACTTTCGCAAGATAAAAAATCTGCGTCTCAAAGCTGAGAGATACCACGAAATCCCACTTGCCCTATTTTCGCCACCTGGCTACGTCAGCTGATTAGGGCTCAACGGCCACCGCTGTACTCATCTTACTAACTGGGAGGCTTTTGTTGATGTATTTGTTGGTGTTGAAGAGAAGTTAGACCATTACAATAGAAAGATGTTAAAAAGAACTAAGCAAACAGAATAGGTAAATAAGTTAGTAATTGGTAAATTTGATTACGAATGAAATCATTTTATGTTCTTATATTACGTATATTTAAATGTTCGTAGTTATTTAGTTTACACCCACACTAATACGAAGCTATTCATTCTTAACTAGGGGTTTCCTGCCATTTCGCTTGCGTTGTATCATCACGCTGCAACTAATAGGAGCGAAGAAACAATAGAAAATGTGGAAAAAACGGGGAAAATTATTCATCTTTGAGGGCTTCCGTTGCATGCGCTGCGAAAACGGTTCAAGATATCAAAAAAATGTGTATGAAAGAATTATTTCTCTTGAAATGATCTAACAAAATGTCCTCAACAGTATATGTCTATGTTTTAAGGTTAACTCACTAGATAGATAGATAGATAGAAAATTCTTTATTGTAACACACGATAAAATTAAAAGGAAAGAAGAAAAAAAACTTATACTAGTGCCACAAGTGGCGGCCTTATTGCTAAAAGCAATCTCTTTCCAGGCACTAGAACCGTTTTTATGGTAATAACTATTCCACGCGGACGAAGTCGCGCGCATCAGCTAGTATTAAATAAGAATGAAACAACAAATGTACTGTGTGCTAGTTTTTCAAAATCAAAAGTAGGTAAGTACTGCAAGTTGTCAGCAAACTCTAGATTCAGATAAGTAATTACCTAAGATTTCTGTACCGTTTCCACATTTTTACAGCATTTTGCGTCGTTACGTTGCGCGTTATTCCCCTTTTGTCGCTTTTGAATAGCTTAAAGTGTTTGCTGAATGTAATTCGCACCTTAATGGGCTTTAACACCTGCTTATGATTGTCTGCTTCATTTTACAACATTGCTTTGAATACGTATTTGTCAAGTTAATTATGGCTATGATCAAGATGTGAGCTCAATATAATGTTAAATTTTTGACCGATCTCATCTTAAGAAATTGATATTTTATGTATGAGCTAATATAATAATTTTATTATTGATACTGTGCTTATTGGGTTTTTGGTCATGATTTTTCATCATCATCGGATGCCAATGTGCGTTAAGATTTTTATAATTATCCGCCATCCCAGAATACTGTTCCTAGGAACAGTATTGCATCTAGATGCAATGCAAACTTTATTCCTAAATATTAGCTATGTGTCCTAAATAAATTATAAAACCTTTTATAAAAAAAGTAAGATTCCACAAATCTACAGACATAAACTGCCCAAACAAAAGAACAATCTTCGAACCCGCTTGCATTTAGTGTGACCGCGCAACTCAACCCAGTTTTGGCTCGAAGCCACCCCGAAACAAACACTCTGGAAGACTGGTGCCAGTCGGCTATTGGCAATCGCTTCAAATCTCTGCAATGTACTAGCAAATGGAGCAATGAGAAAATGGAGTACGTTAGCAAAATATTGACTAATCTTTATAGCGTAAATTGCTTGGACAATAATATACATAAACGTGTGTCGTACCTTTTATCTAGAAGGTACCGTACTTACCAAATTGTTTAATTTTGTAAGCACCATCCTTACATTCACTGTCAGTTAATTTATTTCGTTAAAACGGTACTATGATTCCGTGATCTAAGACATGTCTTAGATTTACCTGATTATATACATATAACATGGCATTTTTTAAATATTAAAATAAATAAAACAAACTTTCAGAAGACTTGATAACCTCCTTTATTTGAGGTCGGCTAAAAATACCAAGTGTCGAAGCAGGAGGCGTGGCTGATTCTAAGCTGCAGGCTTTTTGTTCGAATTTTGAACTACCCAAGGGTTTGAATTTCAAATCATGGCAAATATTTCAAAAACAATTGATGTTTATAGACACAACTTAGCTCTATATATATAGATCGTCATCTGTCTCGCACTAGTAACCTCAAATCTGCGACCTACAAAGCTTAAATCAATCTAGTTGTGCGTCCCCGTTTGACTTTGACGTCTTTTGTGAGTGGACCGAGCTAACAAGCGCGATGTTTGTGTTCCATTGTACCACATATTACGAACAGTCTAGATTCTACCCACAAATGGGACGGGCACGCTAAACAATAGAAGCTGAATTCTAAGTATATTCAAAGGAATCGCATTGTGAGAAAAGGGTTAGGTTAGAACATATAGTACATACCTACAAAGCATTTACGTATGACATACTTAGATGACATATAGGAAAAAAAATGTTAGGGTAGATTTTTTCCTTTCAATCCTACATTCTGTGTTTGTGTTAAATTAAAAAAATTATACAGAAGTAACTTTCTTAAGAGGGTGCTATAATACACCAGCAATGTGAATTGAGAGCTCCGTTTCGCTCATCATATGCATGACTTATTAAATAGGTTTAGAAGTTAGACTACATTCCAGTGTGTACAACACTGTGTAAGTCTACCTACATCTAGAAGTATATAGGTACATCACAGCTCGCGACAGCAGTCCGTTTTTCTCCACCGGAATGAGATTTCCCGACAGATATAATGGCTTTTCGCGGATTACTTTATGCGAGCTTTGGGCTTAGGAAATTCGCCCAAATAATTCAGTCTGGGAGCCGTCTCCTCTACAATCATTGTTTGGATTACGAATTCGCCGATTTGGTTTCGAGTTTTGTTGTGATTGTCCTCTATCACCGTATGAATATTATGTAGGTACAAGTAAATATAACTATACAACAAATACAAATACAAAATACAAAAGCTTTTATTGGGCCAAAACAATATTACATCTAGGTACTTAGCTACAATAAATATGCCTTAAAGATACAAAAAGTTTAATTATACGTACCTGTGTTAATTAGTGTAACTATTTATGGCTATCTCATTAGTTAAGTAGTTGAGTCATTTGTGTCAGGCTTTGACTAAATAAGGGTAAATTCTCTAATCTTTTTATAATTTTATCAAAAAGAGGCTTTGTAATATAACCTTTTCTTATCCAAAGTATATTTTACCCAAATTATTTCCGTAAACAGAGCTTGTGTTTCTCAAACTCTTAAATCGCATTAATGAAGGCAACTGTAAACTCTCCTGTCCCAATATTGGCCAAGCTCGCTGGAACGATGTTGGTGGAACAAAACAAAGGCTTCTGAAGTACTCTGAATAGCATCGTTACGATTGTTCTCAATTACACTCAGTTTCATTATTTTAATTGGCTCTTCATAAGAGCTGAGATCGTTTTCACAAGCTGCCAGAATCTTGTTTGGATTTTGAAAATTAAAATGTTTTGTGGAATCTAATAACATTTCTGAAAATATTGAAACCTTTTGTTACGGGCGTAGCGCTCATATTGGTTTCGGTGAACAATTAATTACTCATCAAAGTCACTCAGTCAAATATACCTATTTTATGTACTTATACATACACACTAGAATATAATTGAGTAAATTATAAAAGTGGTATACAAAGCAACATAACGGGACCTTCACCGTCGTTAAAATTTAAAGGCATAGATATAAAATACATAGATAACGTCTCTACACATACTGAAGTTGGCTACTTTATCTGCCCATCTATCTAGTAAGAAAACCTGGAGTCATCGACCCCCAATCATTGGATCTTTCCCAACTTTGATCAACGTATTATCAATACCAGTTTTCGTCGAATTGCGTTCATGTTGTTTCGTTATATCAATTCTAATCTAATCATTGTTATATCAATTTGATTTTCCTGATGTAGTGTAACTGCAGGTTTACGAGATATTAAGAGAGCTGTGAGCACGGCCATTAGCGGGACAAATGGTGTGAGTAATGGCTGCTTCAGAGTGAACGTTTGAATAACAACCGCCGACTTCATTAGTGAAGCGGAATGGGAGTTTGTGGATCTGCTAACCAACCCCGGTTGACATACATATCAACCTGAAATTTAACTGAGGGAATTGCTTTTAGTACTGATTTGAAATCTGTGGTAGATTCTTGGCGTTGCCATAGATGGTGCTCAGAAATTTACAACAATACGATGTAGATGCTAAAAACTTTTCTATTGATTGTTTTTATGTTGCAGATATTCTCTAAGGTAACGCAGCTTTTTCCGGCCATAGCTGTTTAAAAGCAAAGAAAAAAGATGCATCATATATAATGTTGACAAGTGTTTTGTTTTGTCATTGGTAGTTTCGTAAACGTGTGAACACTTAAAATTGCTCCATCACGATATTTTTCTCAAATAAGGCGGCGAATTGCTTTTACGGATTGTCAAACAACTATGTAACTATTGCAGTTATTGTTTTCTCTAAACTATTTACCTTATTTTGACTATATTACTATATACTATATATTTATATTACTACTATACCTACAAGGTATTTCTGTGCTATACCTGTGTAATACAGAGTGCCTTATAGTTACTTAATGAAACTAGCAAGCGTTAAGCGTCTAGTAACTAAGCAAGCACTCAAGGTGCTTAGTGCTCACACTAAGTAGTAAGGTATTTCTAGCTGAAATGGATGAACTTTCCAGAAAGCATTCACCTTTCATTAGTTTATTTATTTAGCTAATTAATAGAAGGCTTTGATCGAATGAGGGCTGACTTTAAACAATTGAATTTATTTAGCACCACATTTCGATAAATTACTCGTAATGGAGCAATCAATCTGTCTGTCCTAGAATTTATGTAGAGAAATATAGAAAATTTTACTTGATAAGTACTCGTACCATATTTCTAAATTAAATATTGGTCAAGTGGTCTGCTAGATAGATACATATTAATTTTTATTCTCAATTTTATGTAACATGTACACAAACAATGTTTCTACTGGGAAGGACTAGGTACCAATATACAGGCTAACGCCTAGTTTGGTATCTAGAGCCGCCACTTCATTATGTACATTTATCTACATCAATAAAATTTAAAAAAAATACAATTTCGATGTAAACTGGCAGAATATTTTTTGAATGAGTTCTCAGTAAGCTCTACAATTAACTGCTTCTTACGTAAGCAGATGGAGCTTGGAGTATGATCAATAATGACTATATGTTATGAATTCTTCTAATATGTTATTAAAGCTAAAAGTAATAAATTCAATTTGACGAGATATTGTAATTCATGCATATTCTATTACATTAGTACTTATATATGATTATTACAACTTTACAATATCAATAAAGATTCTTTATCTTTTATCATTTTTAAGGAATCTTATCACTTTATCTGGTAGTATCAACTGTATAGTGAGTTTACAACTACAGTTTAGCGGCAGATGCCACGCGACTGCTGACTGCGACATTGCACCCAGTTGCTGCCTCATAAGGAGAAGGTATTTCAACATACGAGTACATCTGCCAAAGAAACCCATGCTATAGGACAGAAATATTACGTCTAGATCTAGTAGCTGATTGGTCTATCGTCATTGAAGCAAGATTGAACTGGATGCTGAGTGATGGTTTCCCAAAAAAGGGGCTTAGCTTTAACTGGGTCGGCATAGTAAGCATGTAAACTCATATTTTTATTTTATTTTTTATTTTTTTCTTACCTTAAAAATAACTTAACTAACAGAGTTTTAAATTTTATTTCATTTGACCTTAATGTAGAGTTACCAGTGGCTACTGCACTAGGTACACCTGTATCGCAGCAGCCACAGGTGCTTTTAAACGGTATGATTTTAATATGCAGCTACGGTTTTGGTTCATAATAGTTGAATAATTTACAAAAATAGATTTAAAAAAATAGATTTAAACTATATGCTTATATATAAGCTAAGCTATAATAAGCTCCTGCTAGAAACATGCACCTCCCAACTGAGCTTAAGACAAGGTTTGATTAATAAAGCTGAAGAGGGTCGGCAGTATGAGGTCTTAGAAGTTTCGTAGCCTACTTTTGTCCTAAAATAATGCGAGCGAAGCCGCGGGTGCCCACTAGCTGTAAATAATTATTTAAATGTTTACGTTTGTTTATCATCGTGGTCACAACAGTAGCTAAAATACACTGAAAAAGCTACATTTTCAGCATATTATGAACAAACTTTAAGAGGTGTCTTATGATAATCGGGCTATGGGTGGTAGCGACGGATCGTTTAGAAGTTCCACGCTATCTGATGCTGGCAACTCGGAGTTTATGGGATGTACCTTATCGTCCGCAGCTTTATAGCGCTTGTGCTTTATGCAGGCTTTTGAGGTGATGGTTGATAAGTTTAAAGCGCGGTGCACTAAATATACATTCAATAAACTTACATTATAATACATTTATATAGGTAATAGAACTGATATGGTTACCTACGCCAAACCTAAGGCGACTTTAGTACTAACAATATTTGATGCGATTTTAATAGAAACTGGTATTGATGTAAAGTATATTATATTTAACTGATTGATTGATGTTTACCAACTAAAGCCTATACACTATACAACGTGCATCTGTGCCTGCAAGTGTACTCAAACAGAGATAATATAATGTAATATTGTTTTTATTTTACTAAATACATATAATGATTTAATTTACAAGTTTTAAAAATATTATCGCACCGTAAATAAATCGAACTGATAAGGAGTTAACTACGTAGTCCGAATTAAAGGTCTCGTCTCGATAACAAGTTTTTTAATCTTGTGAATTTTGAGCCATTAAAGTTAGTGACGTATCATTTATTTGTTGCCATACAGCCTTCGAGCCAGAATCAGGTTTTTTTAACTTGGACGTATGTGGCTCGTTGGTCTAGGGGTATGATTCTCGCTTTGGGTGCGAGAGGTCCCGGGTTCAAATCCCGGACGAGCCCGCTTTTGCTCAGATATGTAATTTTTTTAGAGCAACGATTTGAAAGTTGATTAGGTATTTTATTATTCGGTGTACATTATATTGAACAGTTTGCGGTGGGAGTCGTCTTCTTTCTTGAAGAAATAACCTCAATAACTTGAACGCATGCGTGTGAGCTTCATTTGAAACATCGAACACCTTTCACTTTGCGCATGATTACGTCATAGGCGGAAATATGTAGCCGAAAGAGATTTTGTTTTGTTATTTCAAGCCACTTGTCAGCTGGCTCGTTGGTCTAGGGGTATGATTTTCGCTTAGGGTGCGAGAGGTCCCGGGTTCAAATCCCGGACGAGCCCAATCTTTTTGATTTACTTTGTTTTGAGCATTTCTATTCCACGCGTGATTTTGGTCCGCTTTCTGATTCTATCTACTTTAGCTCGTCGAGACCTTGGTCTAATATTCTTCCTTCAGATATTTTACACCAAGGGAGATGTTTCGAAATAACATCGCGAGATATCAGGCAGCGAGCTCAGTGAGCAAGAAAATTACTCTTGCATATCTCGCGGCTTATAAGCTGAGATAAGATACAATTTTGAAAGAAATGCTCCCAGGGACTGGAGTCTTATGTATTTAGGGTGGAATTATTACATAATTTTAGATCTGATTAACATTTAAAAACGGTGAACACCAATGTAGGCATTTATTCGGTAAATCATTGCGAATATATTAATGTATTTCGGATATACCTACAACAGTAGTTTAGCCATATTATAGGGCTTAAGGGTGGATTACGTATTAATTCTCTATAAAAACAGTTTTTTAATGAAATTACAATTAATTTTAAAAGTTCTAGCTCAATGTTTCAAATTCTAAACGCCCTTAGTACTTATAAATTGACAGCAGCAATTTGCAGGCTTCGCTTTGTCCACCACGTGTCGATCCTATAAAGCCTCTGTCCTGTATCCTACATATTTAACGTGACGTCACGAACAGGAAGCCGGATGGGGACATGTCAATTTGTCCTCGTCATTTCCGGGGCGAATTGACGCCGGTGTCGGTCTGATGACATCAAACGTACAGAACCACAATGGGACTTTTTGTGTCGACTAATATGGACGCGGTAACCTAGTTAAAAGATGAGTTTAGTGAACCTTATTTGGCCTAGTTTAAAATGGTCATGGACGTAACGACATTGTCTTGTGAAAGAAAATGTTGCACTATGCAATATGATCTTATCAAACAGAAATTAAACATAAACCAACTCCGTCATATTACAAAACGTGGTTTAAATAATAGTCCAGGACTTTGAAAATACCGAGTCTGTTTTTATTATTCGAAATTTGTCTGTCTACTATCATGATAATCACTTGCAATCTAAATCATGTACCTAAAGGTCCGTCATAGAAAATACTTAAACTACTATACCTACTACCTACTATAATAAATCAGCTAAGATTTTCTATGATATTGGATAGTTAAACACTAGATTCTTATCTCACAAAGTAATCCAGTTACCTACAGCAAACCTACTGGCTAGTATATCGGCACTGTAAACATAAAGTGCAACTAAAACCAAAAGCAGTTTCCCATTATTTTCCTAAAATTGCCTTTTTTAACTCATGTATTCGCCCCGGGCTACATACCCAGCCTTTTTGTGGATTAAACTTTTAATAGCGAAACTACTGTTGCAGTAAAACAGAATATCCACTAAAATACTACACTTATATTCTGTGCGCTTTTTATTGGTCAAATTGTGCATAAATTGGAGCAATTCACCCTTAAAAAGTAAGGGAACAATGTTTGTTCGGCATTAATTTACATTGTTGCTATTGGAAAAGTTCAGGCGTTATGATTTGGTTCTAGCGTCGAAGAGTGTCACGTAGCGTGAAAGTTGAAATTAGTTAGCCTTATATTAGCTTTGATTATTTACTTGTCTACAAATTATATTAGTAACCAATGGCGTCCTGACGTGTTTCTTACTATAATTTGGTAAAGAAAGTAGCCTTTACAATAAAAACATATTATATTAAGATCTAAATATATATGTAGTTGTAAAAATTGCTGTTTCATTTGTTGATCCACGTTGTCAAATAGACTATCATACATTTATATAATGCTCTTTATTTAATCTCTTCGCCAGTGATTTACTAGAAAATTAAACATTGTTAAAAAGCTACATAATAAGACGTCACCGTAAAGACGCCGTAACATGACGTGACTGAGTGGTATTAATTTATTCCCAGCCTCGTGACGCGGGCTGAATATATACCGCTTCTACACACGCAAAATTGCCGACACGACGTATTTGTCATCTAACTACAATACCTACATACATAGGTTTAGAATGTAGGTTAACGTTGGCATAAGAAAAACCGCACAGATCACCTGGATTCAATCTGAGATCAGACCGGGATGAGTGGCATATACAAATACAAAAATACAAAGAAGAGAGACCTATGTTAAGCAGTGGGCGATAACGGGCTGATGATGATGATGGGATAATTATCTATAATGATTATATAGAACTAACATATCTTATAAACTATCTACTGTCAAATACTTCGTCGAATTATCACCGAGTATCACGTATAGTTTTGGGAATCTAAGCAACAACTCTATACAGTATATTTTTGTAGCAAAATAATATTAATGTACAAAGTGACTTGATTCGGCTTTTTAAACTATTCATCACTGACGAACTTTTTTAAAATATGACCCCGTAGGTACTAATATAAGCAGCTCCTCACCAGGTCACGCTAGATAGTGTCTGAACGATTTTAAGAAAGATTTATCGAAGAATGGAACAGAAATTAATGCTTTCGGGGATTCGGGTAATTTCTCACCGAAAGCCCCAGGGGCTGGCTAAGTAACAAATGAGGTCGCATAATTTTATTAGTTCACCGTCACAGAGGCGAGGTTGATAACTACTATTTAACTTGATAGGTACTTCGGAATTTTCATAATATGCAAATGAACCAAAAGGAGCTTGCTAACTGAGGAATCATTTGGTTTGTAGCAGGGAAGAATTCTCTGGAGAAGGAAGTTTATTTGCCCGTGGCTTCTTCAATTATGCCGTTTACATGGTAACTAATTATTAATCGTAGTTCATTATATTATAGCTTTGTGATTTGCTGTTTTGGAATTGAATAAATGAGTGAATGAATAGGAGCCTGTGTTTTATATATATATAGCCATTTATATATTTATTTCAGCATATAGTCATTTTCAGTAAGAAAACAGACTATACTCATCAGAATTCATGCGTGGCTTAAATCGAGACGCAGCGGAACATAAATGTATTCTACACCTGTACCTATTAATTTGCCTAGTGCCTAATCTCATGAATAATCAAATCTCAACGCGTCACGATTCTCGCCTAGGTAGTTAGTTAGTTATCCATAAATAACAATCAGCACTGTCAAATGGAGTAATATTAATCAATTAAATATGGCGTGTCTAGTTTGATTCGGTGTGATTCTGATTATTGTCCACTCAGTTAATTAATTTGGCAAGAAACAGGTATCAAAGCACACGTTGCGGTGTACGGAATGGTTAGAATTTTAATCGACAATAGTGCTATACATTTCATACTAGCTGTGCCTGCGACTTCGTCCGCGTGGAATAGTTATTTAGGCATTAATTCTTTGAATTTTGATCCGTTTTCGCAGCGCACGCAACGGAAGCCTTCAAAGATGAATAATTTTCCCCCTTTTTTTTAATTGTTTCTTCGGTCCTACTAGTTGCAGCGTGATGTTATATAAATGGTCTATTCAACACAAAAATAATTTTTCAATTCGCACCAGTAGTTCCTGTGATTAGCGCGTTCAAACAAACAAACAAACAAACTCTTCAGCTTTATTATATTAGTATATATACATATGTATTCATTTAATTCGTTACTGCCTTGATATATCATAATTGGGTTAATTGGGTTGTGACAAATTATTTATTAATTTCAGTAATGTTTACGGGTAAACAAACGCATAAAGTTAACACATTTTGTACATGGATCGATACAGTGTACCTACTACGAGTATAAAATTAAATAATCCCTTGTCAACTGTTCATATTGGCAAAAAAGTACTTCGCTTACTAAAAAGGTAGCCTAGATACTTTTACGATAGCCTGGCACATTTAGAACCACTGACATAGAACAGTAAAAGCTTATTTATGAACTCATTCTGTTTTGTGTACCGTTATAAATAAATAAATAAGTAACGAACATACCTGGCCAAAGCATGTTCATCAAAAATAGAAACTAAAATTAAAATCAATTCAGCTAAATTATCACAATCTGAATATGGGTATATTGAATGAAGTATGAACGTAATAAACATTCTCAAATTCATGAAAGCTCATACGGTCCATGTATAACGCTTAAGCCCGTCCAATATTACTCTATGTCTATGTTAAAAACTAGAGCACTACACTACTTAATGAAATTAGCAACATGGCGTCACCTGGTTTAACTAGTACACCTGTCTGTTTAATAATTAGGCAATTAAACTTGCATAATAAATCTCATTAATATTGTAGAGACGAAAGTTTGTGTGTGTGTGTGTGTGTGTGTGTGTGCTTGTGTGTATTTGTGGTTGTGGTGGCTTCTTCTCGTACAATCGGCTGGTTAAATTTTGATGAAAGTTGGTATGGAAGTAGATTATAACTGAATTAGCACATAAATTATGGCACTTTTTATTCCAGATTAATGCGGGTAACACCGCGAGGCGGTAATAACTATGAATTTGTAAGGATTAAATGTTTAATGTGCCCATATAAGTATAATATATGAATAAATTTATTATGACTTAAATGGAAAAGTTTTGTTGTCTAAGCTTCTTCTAAGTAAGTTTATGAGTATGTAACGTTACAAAAAATCATCAAATTTTACTACACTACTAATTTCCTACTTATTAAAAAAAAACTTATTTATTTTATTTAAGTAAGCGGTCGTAAGGAAAATATTCAAATTATCGTCGGCCTCTGAGATGCTAAAATCATGTCTTCATTTTTACTGTTTGTTTAGGACTTTCTATTATGTGAGGAAAGATTAAGAAAATATTGAAATAACAGTTGGTCACAGATAAGAAAATCTATTGTAATATAATGATAGATATATAGATAATACTTTATTGTCGCACACTTATAAAACAAGATTAACTAAAAATACTTTCATAAATTACTCTAGTGCCACAAGTGGCGGCCGTATTGCTAAAAGCAATCACTTCCAGGCAAAATGAGTCAATAATGTAATGATGTCAGGTCAATGATGTCTCAGGTAATGAGTCAATATCAAAATATTCAGAGTTATCTATCTATCTATCTATAATTACATATAATAAAGCTGAATAGGGTAATAAATCTGAACAAAGAAAATGTTAGAAAAAGGTGTTTGGGTATACTTTAAATCGATACTAAAAACCCGTTTCAGCATTTTTTTAATCTGTTTATCTCTGTGTCTTTGTTTGACTATTTATTTAAACGCTCACTAAGCAAAAACAGCTGAACGGATCATCATGATTTTTGATAAGACGGTAGTATGAGATTTTAGGAGTATCATAGGTTAAGTACGTTTATCCTGGAATAATGCGAGCAAAGCCACGGACGTCCACATGTGATAAAATAAATTGAGAATAACTTAGTAGTTAAATAAAATAATTAAATAAAACTAAATAACTTATTAGTTACCCAATACAAAATCAAATTCCTTTTCTGCAACAATACAACTGTAAAACCGGCAGTTACCTAAATCGGTTAAATTTTCTCGCAAAATCTCGACAAAATTTGTTCATTTCATTGAATAACATAAATATTAAAGTTTAATCACTACGCCGAAACGCTTTTAACTATTCGAATCCAAAATTGTACAATTCAAATGTATTACCTAAACACAATAAATCGATTTATCATCCTAACAATGGATTATCGGAAATAATATTCTGTGACAGGTCCTATTCTGTAATTTTGGCTAAACCATTCATTGAGTTTGTACGACCTAAGTTATATTAAGAAGAGTTTGTTTGTTTGTTTGAACGCGTTAATCTCAGGAACTACTGGTCCGAATTGAAAAAATATTTTTGTGTTGAATAGACCATTTATCGAGGAGGGCTTATATAACATCACGCTGCAACCAATAGGAGCGAAGAAACAATGGAAAATGTGAAAAAAACGGGAAAAATATTCATCTTTAAGGGCTTCCGTTGCGTACGCTGCGAAAACGGTTCAAGTCGTGGGTAACAGCTATAATTTATAAAGCTGAAGAAGTTGTTTGCAAAAATAAATATGATGCCCAAAATAACTATTCCACGCGGACGAAGTGGCGAGCACAGCTAGTTTAGAATATAATCCCACGAGTACCTAACGAGCACTTAGATTAAACCGATCTATTAAATTTAGACTTAAATCGATCTGACTCTATATTTTATCCTTAATCGGTTAAGTTGGTTTTGTAATCATTTAAGTTGAAGCACTTCTTGAGACTTAAGTATAATTAAGACTTACTTTAACAATAAGAGCATGTCTAAAGAATAGTAAAAACAAACACTTGCAGTTTAAAAAACATTAATTGAATATTCGTAGATTATTTCACTCTTATAACGAGACTGCAATGCAAATTATGCCGGTTTACTCGTCTGTGGATCGAATAATCCGTTAGATTGAAGGTCTCCGGCAACCGTCAAGTGCAGCTTGTATGTATATGACAAACCATGTTGGATGCCCTTGTAGCAGTTTAAAAACTTTCAGTTCACCGACTTCACTCTGATATTTTAACTCACTTTGTTACTAAAACGATTAATGTTAATTACTTTTGCACGATTTCGTAGATGAGGTTCAAATAGTTTATTGATCATCGATGCTCAAAGGTTGCATTTCAGCAGCAGGCGGTCGGAGCTACACAGGCAGTCTTCTCATCAAAGACTACGTATTTCCTCTCTAATATTAAAATGTTAGCTCCAATGGCTCATAAAAGCTTAGAAAGCTCAACCTGACTGATTTATTTGCCGACTTTGGTCCTTTGACGAATTTATTCCCCCCAGAGCTGAGGGAAAGTTTGTAAATAGCTCTTTCCGTACCTGAAAATTGCACAACTTGGTTCACGTTGCTTAGAATTTAGTAGCTTTCATAAGCTTTTTTGGCTTCTATTTGTTGCTTATTCAACGCTAGAGTTTTCCTTTAAAAGCGTAAGTAGTTAGACCATGTGCACACGTGTGCTACGTTTTGTAAAGGTTTGTGCTGAGGTTTCTATTAACTTATTGTTGTGTTTGCTATCTACGGTTTGTTACCAATAACATAAAAGTATTATTTGATAGGTAGATAAATCTAGCTTTTTGCTCTGGTAAAACTTTTGTTCGACCTATCCGTCAGCTAACATTGCTTACAGACGTTTCCTCACGCAAAATAACAGTAGGTTTAATTATGCTTAATTATGTGCGATGTCCACACCTCTGTGGATGTAGACATAAATCCCAGAGGGGAAACAATGTCGGGGAAATAAATTATAATTATGTAAGCTATGTAATTGGATTTTAATCTCATTAGTGCGCGATAATGGAAACTCGAGAGGAGCCTTTTCGAGAACATTTTTGAATTTTAAAGACCTGCCGCGGTACTTATTCATGTTACTACCTAAATTGTAGAGATAATTATGACAAAGAGGGGCGATAACGACCTGTTTCTACATTCATTCGACGTTAAGCGATTTTCTGAGAATTTAACGTTTTTCAGCGTCTGGAAAAATGGTCACGTAGACAGAAAATGTTTATTTAAGTCTAAACGTGAAAGAAAATGTTGGTTCTTTTTTACAGATGAAGAGACGGTGCATTCGGGGCGTGTGAAGAGTGGGTTCACTTGTGACTTGGTTTCGGAATATTCCGACTTGAAGCTCCCGCCGCCTTCAAAGTATCACAGCGTTGTTTTTGTTGACGTTTCAAATAAAAGTTCAAACTTCGCAGTTGATACAAGAAAAATATGCCGTACGTAATTTATCGATAGCTTCAAGTGGATCATTAACGTTCTCAATAAAATACGTATGTTATATTTTAAATGCAAGAGCTACACATATACCTACTCTGCATGCTAATAAGCAGTTATTCTTTCACAACATGTACCTACTTATAGGTAGCATTGCTAACTTTGTCTTCTTTTTATTCACCGTTGTGTTGAATAACATAGTGTTTTATTCCACGTGACCCGCAAGCACACGTCGCGTCTCCTGCAGAGTTCCAGCCACAAATGTTTTAAAATAAAATTGAAGCCCGGCGCTAGATTTAAGACTCGCTACAGCGCTAAAGTGAAACTAACTTCTGTTGTTTACCGAGGAGTTAAGGTTGTGTTAATCTTGGTTTGCGCAATACTGACTTCCAAGTTATAACGATGGAATAAAGGTAAACTTGTAATTCTGGCACGTAATCTTAGTTAGTCATTGTGAAGAATTACTTGAGAAATAAAATGTGGCTACATATAAATAGGATTAATTTAGACATGACTTCTCAAATAAATTAATTGACAGGTATTAAAATATTCTCATCTTTCTCATTATATTATTTAGTAATAATATAAATTGTATATAAATAAGTCTGTCACTACAGTCTTGTAGTATTCCGAATCCATTACGAACATTTACAGAGTATCTAGTCTTCTAGTACTGATAGTACCTACCTACGTTGGTACGACAGTCATTAAGCCATGCCAGAGATCCTTAAGGCCGTTGGAAATCTCTAGCCACCAGAGTCAACCACTCAAATGTACACTTAATCCAGTAACCTACATGTTCCAGTACTGACGTAGGCACAGAGTTAGTAAGTTGGTGTGCGCAGTAGATCGTCGTAAGTCGGCGTTTGAGTCAATATTTGTGGGCGAGAGCAAACAGCGGCGCCTCCGCCCCGCAAACACTGCTATCAACCTTCTCAAATATAGTACTTTCACTGGCAGGACTGTGCGATCGAGGTGTATCAAGGGACTTTATAGCGTACCATCATTATACGTCATTTATACCGACTTCAAAAAAGTAGGTTATCACAGTCTTCTGAAAGTTTCTTAAGTGTACAATAAATCATGTCTACGAAGGAAGTAAAATATTTTTAAAAGATACATTTACGTTTTAACTAATTTTTTTTAGTAATCATCGAGTTTGCTCATTCCGACGAAGTGCTCGGCCAACAGTATAAGTTTCTGGGCTTTATACATTTTATAAAAAAAGAAAATATATTTTTGATAAAATAATGCTGATATAGCGATTCATAATTCTAATATAGCGAATCATATAAAAAAGTGAAATACCGGCTCGATTGTTAAATATTAGTTATTTCCTGAAACGTTTTCACTCACCAATCCAAACTCGAAATTCTACTCTCACCTACTCTTTTACATAAAAAATTCCACGCATTTCGCTTAACAACCATAGCAACAGAGCATTTTTAGCTAAATGGATTAGAATGTTTGCCGAGAGAGGGAATGTAAAGCGGAATAAAAATGAATTCTATTTCACCCGCTCTAATTTGTCTGTTGGCTCAAAAAGTCGAGCTAACAAATGGCATCCATATCTAGCGAGCTATGCCGGGTTGGCAGGAACGAGTTTACATACATATGGGGTCTTGCTAGCCCTCCGTCACGGGAAGCTATCGGTTTATTTCGCACTCTATTTTATTAAAATTAAAGCATTTCAAAATGATGGCATTTAAAAATAATTCAAACGTAGTTTTATTTAGTTTATTTCCGTTAACCATTTTTACTGCCCATACATAATTTAAGTTGAATCCGATGAACCACACACAATAATTAGTTCAGTCTTCTTCTTATCGAATGAGAGTGGCCGACTCTGGTGTCAAGAGTTCATCAAACCTACCTAATGAAACAAACAGCCGGGACTTACAATTTAAGGTGTCATCCGATTCACGGAAGCACCCAAATGGAATGCCACTTTTCGGTCACCCATCCTGGACTCCCAAGGACTGACCGCATCCACATTTCCTTAACATTGGTCATCGCATGCAATTGCCTCCGCTGGTTGCACTACGGGTGCTTCTTGATGGATAAATGGAGAAGTGAGATGCCCATCCTGTACATTTACCTAGCAATGGGTCAACCGGCTGTGGATGATGATGAAGAAGAAGAGTAAAATGAGGAGGTACCACGTACACATGGGATTTTATTCCAGTAGCATGAAAGTTATACGCGCCAAGCTCCCGAGTTCAATCACCGTCACTAACGCTTTCCTGTGTTATAATGACGGCGCACTACCTACATACCTACACAATTTACACGTATGTAGAAATGTATTATACAGGGCTCTTGGTAACTTACGCATACCATTCAAAGAGCGGCTTTGGTACGTCAAAAGCTACGATTTGTGTTCTACGATCTTTGGAAATAGGGAAAAAAAATGTTGATATTGAGGCGATAAGGCCGCCCAATGTGCATTAAATTAGTTTTTATATTTCTTTTTATATTGTTATTTCTTTGGTGTGCATTAAAGACATATCTTATCTTATCTTATCTTATATTCTGTACATATTGTTAAAGGGGTAAATAAAAGTTGCTTTCAATATACCAAAGTCACCCTGCGTTAGTTACCAGTATCCCTATATAATATATACTGATATCTACAGAACATATGCGTTGCAGTCCAAACTTTCCGAGCTCCGCAGACGATATTCATTCACGGTACAGGAGGCATGAGGCGGCGCTAACGTGCCGTGGAGAGGGCTAAGTGCTCGGATAAATTGCTCGCGACTAAACATGCCCGCCTGAGGCTCCTAAATACACCCTAGCAAGGGATTTGATGGCCACCGCCTGGGGAGGTAATCAGGGCTCGTGTGGAGTAGTCAGTTGTACCTACAGTCAGAGCTGTGTAGCGTGATGGTCTGGAAATCTAAGCTGCAAGTGTGAAAAAAGTCATCATACGTTTGAAAGACCTTTTTTAGTCTGTAATATACCTAGTTGAATCTGTTTACTGTACAATACAGACATTAGCAAACCCCCGGTGTGAAAACTCTTGTTACCACAATCGGGCACTCTACAAATAAACTTATTAACTAGCTAGCATGAGTTAAATAATCTAATAAAAAGCTTATATTTAGTGGCCCACAAGTTTCGTTTGTGTGAAGCGATCAAAGCGTCTAGTTGACCAATAAATTTGAGGCGCCACGTTTAGCGTACTTATACTTCTTACTGTGCATAGAGTGAACACATACATACTGAAGTGAATTTCATAAATTGGTTGAAGTATAGAATTGTTCTGTTTATTAAAATAATCTGAGTGTAAATAACATAAGTAGAGAGTATTTAATCTTTTTATAATAGTGAACGCTGTATTTAAGTAACTATTTATGCTTAATGCCCGAGAGACATGAGACCAGTTCTTTTGAACCAAGACAGTCAAGAAGCCAGTTTTTTAACTGTCTTGGCTTACTGAAATACGCTAATTCTCGTATTAGAAATGAAGTTTTGTCTACATAAAGCGAGAAACTCTAACTGGCTTGCTGCCCTGTTTTGAAAAACTGGTCTCGTGTCTTTTATGCATTTCAACACTACATATGTCTAGTTAACAATCACACTAATGACATTGTGGTTAAATTAACACTACCAGTGCAATGGATCTGGCGTATGTCTGATGTCTACTATGTACATACCTATTGAAAAAAAACACACAACTTTAGCCCATGTATGTATTTCTAAACTTTGTTTTCTTCATGGATTAAAGCTATTTGTTTCTCGCTGCGAAAGAATATTACTAAAATATTAGGTAACAATACAAGTTGACGAATATTATGCACATAATGATTGGTTATTTGCTACTGTGGCTCATCGGTTCCAGTGTCTGCTCTTCATCCAGACGCACCCTGGTACAAATCCGGCCCTACACCAATGACTTGTATTTTCAAGTAATATGTGGATTTGCACTCGCTTAACGGTGATGGAAAACATCGTGAGGAAACCGACATGTTTGAGGACTACAATATCCGAGGACATGTTTCTTACGTGGAAGGACCTGGGCACCCACCACGATGTATCTGCCCAAGTCCAACTGCCCAACTCCTCGAAAGAATTAGTTCTGCGGGGGAGTCACGACTCAAAGAGAGAAGAGAGATTAGTTTTTTACCATCAGGTGAATAATAGTCAAATGTAAACTCATTTCATGTAAAAACGAGATACAAAAAATCGCAGATAATTTAACCTTCTTATCTCACCTCGTCTGAGCGCCAGATAAAAGCAGTAAGTAAGCGTGTTGCTCCTCCATTAATCTCGTCAAGTGAGCTATGACGCGTCGTTTGCTAACCAGCCGCAAATGGCGCGGCCATTACTGGAATTAGTTTGACCACACCGCTGTCACCTGTGCAACTAAACTATATGTTTATATTTATATACAGTAGTGGTATTTAGCAACTAAGTGTTGCAACTGCACCAAAGCCTGTTGACAGAAAAATGTAGTTCTCAATTTAATAATAATGTTCTATCTTCTAACATTCATGACATTATGCTTTCTACAAATAGAAACTTACGGGAAGAAATAAGAAGAAATAGGAAGGATAAAATTTAGAAAGGAATCTTGGTTTCGGAATATTTGGAATTTCCCAGTGATTGGAAGTGCTGTCCAATTGTCCACATAGTTTGTTAATAACTGTGGACTTTATCTATCTATATATATAAAACTCAAAGGTGACTGACTGACTGATGGACTGACTGATATAGTGATCTATCAACGCACAGCCCAAACCACTGCACGGATTGGGCTGAAATTTGGAATGAAGATAGGCATCCCGTAGGCATCCGCTAAGAAAGGGTTTTTGGAAATGCAACTTTGAAAGGGGTGAAATAGGGGATGCAAGTTTTACTTCTTAATGCGTGCGAAGCCGCGAGCATCCACTAGTATAGTATAAAGCATCATAAGAACTACACTATACGCTATATCTAGCATCATACGAGTATTGTTCGCAAATGCATTAATATTGCATGAAAAATAATCTAAACGGATTGATTATTTATTTATCTATCTCCCAACCAGACGAGTATTATCTCCGCCACTTTGTCTGAGTGGAGTAATTCGTTTCATAACAAATTAGTTAGACCACAAACACGCTAGTTTCCAATGATATTCTATATAAACTGAGGTAGATGCGTTTATACCCCGTTCTGTGTAGCGGACTCAAATCAGGCTACGTAGCATGATTCGGCTCAGTCGCCTCGAATAATATCGCAATAATTACACTGGGACAAGTGCCAAAAGCAAGAAGGATGTGTCGTTTCATTTGTAATTATTGTTTATCCTTTTAAAATGAAAATACAAACATTTAATATTACTATAAATCAACCAGTGATGCGTTGCCACTTAGCCATCTCCACGAAAGAGACAAATAGCGACTCGAATTCACGATTGACGGCGGACGTAGCTGTAAACATACGTTTATCTCTTTCTCACAACGGGGCTTTATATATCTCTGACCACTTTTACTTTCCTGAATGATGTAAACAACGCTGCGTATATACTACCTAAATAGCTATAGCATAATTTCGCCACGCGCTAGGGCGATTTTTAATGGGTGTAACGTCTCTATTTGTAAAACTCTTTGCTAGTTTCCATTTAATCCGACGTTTATAGAGCTCCGTCTGCGGTCGCATACATTCATATCGGTATTGGAAACATTTGTATAAAGTTCAGAGTAGCGAATAAGTAGATAATGGAGTTGCATTGCGTGGTTAATATGAATACTCAAAAATAAATATAAACTAAAATAGTTAAAAGTCTAAGAATTTACAGTTAAAAACTACTCCTATCCTTTGTTATTTCACTGAGGTTAAATATTTAATATTGCTTGCATTAAATTGCATCTTGATAATGGCGTTACTTCAAAAAAAACTAACCCAAGTAAATAATATCCAATTGAAACCGAGAAGGCCAAAATATCTTCAAGGTGATTAATTCGAGATCTAGATATATAATGTATAGATTTATTTCAATTACCATACATTAAAACAAATGTTAATTCTGTTAAACTGAATAGTTATGAACAGTCTAAAGCAGTTGCCTAGGTTTAATACCGTTTAATACTATATTACTACATAATATGTATGTAATAACTCGAAACCGTTACCGTTTGCAAATTAATACAGTTTGTATCAGTTCAACCATACAATAACCATCTATGTAGCGTAATGCTACCTACACGATGTGCGTATGTGGAAGACAAATACATATGTACACATGTATGTATGTATATGCAGTCAGATGTTAGATTAGGCCATAAAATTTGCATGTCCCGAGTATTATTCGAATTACTCGACCCCTATCTCGACAGGTAATTATTGTTATCGCCCAATTTATACCAGTTCCGAGATAACAGCTCATTCCATTTGTTTAAACACAAAGCCCAAATAAAAGCTGGTTCGGATAATCAAGTCCTTACGCCGAGTCCGAGATAAAATGTCGCGAACCCAAATTAACTCGGACTCGTCACTTAATTTAAAAACTCTTCCCCTTTCAGAGACGAAAAAGTTAAGAGAAAATACATTAGAAGGCCAAGATTCATCAATCTTAAAAGTTGTAATCGCGTCTTTGAGTGGAGGTGAAACTTCCTCCGTAAACATTAAGCCGAATATTCAAGTGAAAGAGCCACTTACCTTAGACTAACTTTTAATGAGCCACCCCTTATAAGGAGTTTTAAAATTGTACCTCTCTTGTCTCCGCTTTATATAGTCTTAGCAATTCTAGCCTAGGAGTGTATTACATTACTTATAGTTGAATAAACTGTTTTACATTCGCGTCTCGTTTCAAGAGAACGATTTAATTATTCTCAACGTCTCGATTCGCATCTATTTTGTAATTCAACAAACGCTCCAATTCCCAAACAGCCAGTGAACAAGACTACTAATAATTATATCTCAAAGTTTACAGTGGAAAGACCACGATCGGGCGCTCGGCGTTTCGCAAAGTCAGAGCCGACTTGACGAGGGTTTCTTCGTGCGATTTAATCTTTTATTTCAAAGGAATAACCTTTACACGGAGAAAAATCCACGTCTGCGCATTTTTTAATGCCCATCAAAAAAGAAAACGGACACCATTTTCAAGATATGCTTACAAAGAATTTTTAAACGAAATAACATCTGTTACAGAAAGAGATACCGCTCAATAAGGAAATATCTTAGCGCCAATACCGGCTTTCATTTCAGGCGTTTATTTGATCGTATCATTTAGAAAATCAGAATATTTATGTAAGTAGGTATGATCCTTTGCTTCGGAGTTGGATCTTTCCTTTTATATTTCACATCGGGGATTGACAAAGGAGAGGGCATTGTTGACGCGAGAGTTGAGAATACTTAATCGAACTTGAAGAAAGGTTTGTCCAACCTTTTCTCGGCTTGGATTACAAAAAAAGCTCGGTGTAAACTTTGGAACGAAAGTTTTGGATATGTAAATTTGTGTTTTACAAAATGTGACCAACAATATAAAGTTGAACGAGGATTTTTTCATAAGATAACGGTCCCTTTACCGTACGAGGTAAGTTGGAATCTCTGGTGGGAAGAGATGGTCGAAAAATTTATAATTGGAATCTAAAAACACCAACAAATATGAAACATTTTTTTAAAAACTCATCCGCTGGCTGCGATAAACTTTCGCTCTCCGACGTTGTTAACGCTGAAAAATAAATTACCAAGTGAGAGGTCAATTTTATTATTTTTCATTACGAAAAAGTTTCGGCAAAAGTTTCACAATAAACATAAACTTCGGTTCGATGGTGGAGTACTGTGAACGAAGCGCTTTCATGTTCAATGATATTTCCAGCGAAAAGCTCGAAGCTCGTCTCTAATTAAATATTTTTGTTCCTTTTTATTTGTCAACTCCACTGCATACACATTTTATTAGAATTTTCTATTGCTTATATAAACTAAAACAGTTAAACAAGACTAATTAAAACAGAGAATAAATTATAAACATTTTTTGTTAGATGTTCTCGGAAATTGTTTGATATATTTTTCCTGCTAGGATCTTCTTTATATATTGTTTGGTTTTTTTGTTACATGTTTCTAACTGGTACTCGTTTATACAAATGAATAATCAGAGTCTAACTACACTGCTACATAATATTAGTTTAAAAGTAATTTGGTTTCTCTTACAATAAACTAATATATATTTTTTAAAATATAACAAAGTAAAACCATCCACACTCACACGATAGTTTCAATTACTTTCAACCAAAAAGGTGTTATATTTGTGATGCAAGTTGCAGGCGCCGCTACCAGGCCGGGAGAAGGCAATTATAGATCCACTCTGTACTGAAGCCGCACCTGCTGGTCGCTGAAATTGGAACTAAAAAAATCTCTACCCGGAATTTGGTGTAAGAAAGTCGATATGTGGCATAATTGCTGCCTCCAGTGACGCGTAGATATTTTGAAGTACTCTAGTGCCACAACTAGCAGCTGGGAACAATCTCAGCATACTGCTTCTTATTGCCAAGGCTTGATTGACACAAGTTTTATTAAAATTAAACCTTAAAAACAATCAGCATGTGTTATAAATATTTAATTATTATAATATGAACATACAGTTATTAGCAAAACTATCTGACACCTTATTTTACTTTGGAACAGCGACCTATCTCTTTTTATCCTGTTTTTCAGGTACCTTTAAAAAAAGTTATGTGTTTTTGTGATCGATCCAAATAAGAGAGACAGATAGATAAAACTCTTTATTGTAAAAGACAAACAGAAACACAAAACACTCAAAAAAATAGTGCCACGACTGGCGGCCTTATCGCTAATAGCCATTTCTTCCAGGCAACCGTAGGATGGAGAGGAGTTAGCACACTGCATAATTATTTTGCTTGGTATATCTTGGTATCAAACTTATCAATGAAATCGTGGATTTGCTAAGAATACTATTTTACCCTAGAAAAATTCTTTTACTCAAATACTCGTTCACTTTTAATAAATTTACGAATATACAATAACATAGCTTGTTATATAAAAATATCGTAACCCGAGAGACAAGTGAAGTAAATCTGCAACATTTCCCGTAAATCTCCAGTAAAAGGGTTTCCGCGTATCCTCAATCTAATTTCAGCCGCCGCTGACATCGACATCATTTCGCGGGAAAGAACCTAATTATTAGCTCCGCTTCCACAACCCGATAGAAACCCGATATAGACCCGAGAGAACCCGATAGATTCTAAAATGCGTTTGCAACCGCAGCGCAACTCAATCGTCGTAAAGAGCTATTCAATAAAGTATGTAGAAGTTATTTTGCGGAAAGCTTCGTTGTTTTAAAAGGTTTTCCTAGTTTCTGAATCCAATTCCAAACCGCTGCTTACGGTGAAGAGGATGGACGCAATCATTGGACCACTCGCCCGCTGCGTTCCACTACTTCGAAACTGCGGCTCTCGAGCTAATTCTACTCCAACTGCATACCTGAATAGAACCGATTCTATGAGTTGAGTGGGTAAGCGAATCGTTTCTATCAATTCATAAGTAACTTATACTTTGCTATAAGTTTTGTAGCACTTACTATGATCACCAAACACATGTAGGATATCAAATATAAGATGATAGCTTTTTATTTAGGGAAGCTTCTTGTTTATTGGAAAGCATTTGATGAATATACAATATCCTATCCATACATTTCTTAATGGCAACAAACAGAAAACGAAAGCGGAAAATTCATCAAGTGCCGTCGACAACAACAAAATTACAGCCAAATTAGATTGGTTGTAATTTATGACGGCGGAGAAAAATGTCTCATTCGTTATTCATAAATCCCAGATCCCAGGTCCACACTTCATAATATCAACATTGGAATGAGACTGCCCATCGCTTAAATTACATTTCTCAGAACGGAGCAACTCATCTTTGAACTGTAAAAATGCTCGGAATTCTGTTCATTACATTCAAATTGAATTTAATAAAACATGAAGTTAAAAGCGGGAACGTTTCATCTATCAAATAACATGACTTTGGAGGCGTTGAGGAGCGAGCTTGGATATCTAGGGGGAGTAAAGTTACTCGGAGCTTTACCGAGGAATCTATTATTTACCTGAATTACCCTGGGATTAATAAGAAACAAGAGCGACACGCGAGCACCCCCGCCAAGGACGCGAGCTGATTCCAGCTTAGCAAGCTCAGATCTAGGTCATAGATTATTAAGGCAATTAGCGTATATCACAAAGCCTAAACAACAACGAGTCAATAAAATAATACGTATATGAAATCGTGTGTATTTTTTATGTTTTGAGTTTTTTATTAGACTAAACATAATACATATTACTATCAAAAATCATTCAAGATGGAACACATTTTTATCAACATCAGTGAGCCCGTAATGTTCTCATTTATTGTAAGTATGTTGTATTAATTTATCATAGCTATACAGGAAATTACGAAAAATATGACAATGACTCAAGTTGGTCAAGGTTAATCTTGATTTCTTTCTAAAGGCTGGTAATGGATTCTAGCCAGATTGCTATCAAAATATATACATACACGCACGAAACGTAATTGCTAGAAGACTCATCAGCGTTATGTAGGCAAGCAGTGTTATGTGGCTTAGCCGAGGTATTTACCTCAAGATTGCCCTCGGATTAATCCGGTATTCCCAGCGGAGGGTGAGGGAAATCATTTGTGCTTAGAGATGTGCCAGCCGCGTCGATTGACAATTTGGGAGAGACGCACGATTTTAGATTAATTTTAGTTTTTTTGATCATTTCAGTAATATATACTTTTTGTTCTTCGCATTTTTTTTTAACTTGAATGGGTTTGCACTTGACCATAGTTTACCTCATAGCAAGTAAGGCTGTGGCCTAAGATGGATGGCTGTATCAGTAAATTGTAGATACCTATTATGAAATAGAAATTAACATTTGTTGATAAAATATAATGCATCTAAAGTGAAGCCTTTGTATGATTTCTGGCCAATCATACGTTAATATATTCTGTCTGTTTATTTCACTTTGTTCAGGTAAATAGGAATGGAAATATTATGTACCTAGTAAGAATGGAGTCCTTAAAATTGTAAAATCTTCTTTTAACCTATATTAACGCAAGTAGAACCAAGTTCCACCGGCTAGCTAGTTATTAATAAAATCTACCTTCGTAAATACCATCTCCACTTTTCATGAAAAAAGCAACATTTCAGTTAGAAAGCAGGTGATTTAGAGCAGGAAGGCTCGTTACGCGCTTGGATCGGCGCAAGATTGTCAGCTCGAGCTAATCTTGGCTGCTTTAATAATTCATGAGCCAACACTGAAGCAGGGTTATGACGCTTGCATTTCATGTTATAATGATGCTGTATGCTGGAAATGTTATATTTTCTACGTTGATTTATGTCAGTCGTCCGAACGTGTAACTTTACGTGCTTTGTGCGTAACATGTCACGTCATTTCACTTTGATTTTATTTTAAAAGGCTTTATTTTATTATATGTAATATGAGTGCCTTATCTTCTTTTTATATATAAAAATGAATCGCAAAATGTGTTGGTAAGTGCATAACTCAACAACATCTGGACCGATTTGGCCAACTCTTTTTTTTATATTCGTTGAAGTTCAAGGATGGTTTTTACGGTGAGAAAAGTTCGAAAATTCCGGGAAGTCCCTATAAACCGCCCTTTTCTTTTTACCATACAAACGTTTTCTAACTAACTAAAGAGTAAAAGAGACAACAGACAGGACGGAGTCTGTCGGGTCCGCTAGTTTTTTATAATGCTGGCTCTGACTGCAAACTCTTTCGGAACATCACCGCGCTCAAAAATTGATTAACATGAATTGAATTATAAAGTTTCATTATATTCACCTCTTCTCTGTTTTTACTAATCATTTACAATTGAAGATATGTACAATTTAGCTCTTATACTTATGTGTATGTAGTATTAAAGGAATTGCGTAAAGTTTTATTAACGATTGAGGTTTTTAAAAATTTCAGCCAAATATTGTTTCTATTTTAATCCTTAATTTTCTTGAATACACTGACGTAAATTCTATTAACATTCATGTCATAAAATATGTCTAGACAGGATGGGCATATATTTAAGTAGATATAGAAATTGATCGAAGTTATCAAATTTCCTATTGTTGAAATTGTGTTTTGTTTTAAACGTAATTATATAAGTTACTTAACTACTAACTTTAATTAATCCATTATTTTACGAAATAGACATTATCATGAACTTAATTCAGCCATTGGGGTTTATAGCGATAAACTCTTAACCTTTATTAGGCAAATAGATGACCTATAACACTAAATGTTCATATAAATTATGGCCATATCCATAATTAAAGCGCTTATACTAGAAATGTATTTGATTACTAGTTATTCGGCATACACCTGCGTTCTTGTTTAACTACACAGGCACAAACAGAACCCGTGACATAAATAAATACAAACGTACTCAAACACTCACAAATTTTCACCTTAAGCAAAACTAAAAACGCTGGCTTAATGAAAATAAAGGTTCATATAATAATCACTGTGAAATTTATTGCCAAAGTCGCACACCTTGTGCGATATTCATTTTTTATTCAGACAGTTTTTCTTGCTCAACGTCACTTTTATGTGAGCAAGTTTTTAACGTATTTGTGTTACAATTAATTATTTTTTAAACTGTTATAAAATGTATTGGGTTCATCTAAAGCTAACGCCAATGATGAAAAACTTCTGCAGGAAAATATAAAGTACCTACAATGATCTCAAGGTCATGTTATGTACGATGTCGTGTAATTGTTGAATAACATCGGAATGTCATTTTTCTAGGTATTAAGTAACTCTAATCCTACCCATTACAGCGATATAGCATCTTTTGTAACAGATTTTCGTAGTGAGCCAAATATCTGGATAAAAAAGTTAAAGAACGACAGTAAAAAACAACAGAAGAAACAAAATGGCACCATATTTTCTTTAATATTCCTTTTTTTTATTGCCCTCTTGTTTGGTGGCGGTTATACTCACTGTTTTCCTGTACGAAAGTATTTCGAAGTTCGTAGTAGGGCCGCCCTCGATTTGGGATCAAGTGAGTGCTGACCTGGCAGATTGCTGACGGCACCGCCCGACACCTCGACAAATGTAGAACCTTTTGTGCTAGATATATACTTACTGAACTGTATATGAGTACGTTACGTTTGCGGCTTCCGTTTAATATTTGTGTTTTAATTGTTACCATAATCTGTGATTTCAAACTTTTCTATGCCCTTGTTGGATTTCTATATGGATGCAGGCATAAGAATACAATTAACAATATCAATATGGCATAAAAAGACAGTCTCATCTATGTGCAAGAGTATTAAAACTTTTGTTCCTACGGAATTATGTTTATATAACAACTAGTAGACGCCTGCGGCTTCGCTCGCCTTATTTTGGGATAAAAGTAGGCTATGTCACTCCTAAGATCTCATACTACTTACCTACATACCAAAAATTATGATTATCTGTTCAGCAGTTTTTGCGGTTTGAGCGTTTAAATGAGACACAGATAAAGAGACATAAATTCTAAAAATGATTGAAACATGTTTTGTTATTGATTTAAAGTATAGGTACTTACTTGAAAATTTTTTTCTAATACATATCTTTAAAATTCAGATTTTTGAGCCCCTTTAACTTTATTATAATATGTATAGATACTTATGAGACATTCCTGTTACAGGCATTTCAACTACGAAGAATGAACTTAGCTTGTGTGAGAGTTCTTTTAGATAATTCATGATTTAATGTTTTACTGGCGAGTATGAAAAACGGTACAGCTTACAACAAAAAAGGTTTTGTTCATTACCGCAGGTAAACCTTAAAATAAATATACTCCACAGGTGTATACGTTTTCCTGCAAATCTCACAGCGGCGCCACTGAGGCTATTATTTTTATGGAGTTCTCATGTAGGTACTTCAGTCTAATAAAGGCTGTATCTCACCATTCGCGGGTATTAAGATCTACGGATATTAATCTGGGAAAGAGAAATCTTGTTTTGTCGTGTGTCCCTTTTCTTTCTCTGAGACGGGTAGGTAATGGATTCGAAAGATTATCCTCTCAAACGGATGTTTACAACTCGAGTGTAGGTTCTATGAGAAATGATTGAATATATATGAAGCGTAAGTTGACAGTAATCACTTGGAAGCTTAGTGTGATTTACCATTTGGTTTACAGTTTTTTTACGGTTTTTCTTTGGAGTACGTAAGTAATCTACATAGATTAGGTTGCTTTGAAGGATGTAGTAGCATAACTGTATTTTTATACATAAGACATTAAAAAAGGTATATATTTCTGTGGAAATACCTTTAATTTACCATATCTATAAGGTAGCCATTTCTTTTTATTTCGAGTCTTACTATTACATCAGTCAACATTATATTATTATATAATCGGGACAGTTCACATTAAATAGTTGACGAAACAACTGTCTACATATGTGTATATGTACCTACCAATAAAGCATCATATACCTGTATAATTTTGTCTACATAAATAGATAAGCCCTCCAGGCTTCTTAAGTACAATAAGTACAAGTATAACTCAATCTATTGTTCATTGATTAGTTAATTCCCAACAAGGCCCGAGGCCTCAAGTTACCAAAACACCAGAAACTTGGGAAAGTAACAGCAAAGTTGGGTGCGAAGGGCAAAGGCTGGCTACAAGTTTTAACTCTGCCCCACATTAATATTAGAGCAGCAATGGATGTCGACCAACTACAGTAATACGATAAACCCTTTCATAATTAATTGCTACAGACTGTATTTATGTTTGTACAAAATGATTTGAATTACGATTTGCTGTACTGATTCCACGTAGTGGGTACAGGTTACTGATTATTTTATTCTTTTAAACTAACTAAATTATGATCTAATGTAAATGAATCCAATTTACCGAAATGATTTAGTAGCGATGAGATACAGGCAGCGACGTACATAATAGGTCTTTACCTATGAAATTGCCGTTTTTTTTACATTTTAATCTGTTTGTAACTTTTACGTACAGCTATATTTTTTCCAAATTTTTATTGAATCAATTGTTTAATTATGTACCTTTTAGATAAAAAAAATGTTTTACCAGTGCATATTACTTATAGGGAAGTCATTGAAAACACCTCTTTCAATGTGTCGTCGGATTCACTTCTTTAACTAGGTATATTTTTATCATATACTCTGTTTTTGAGAAATTGATATACGCAGTGCATAGCTTTTTTTCCATCTATCTATAGTTATCGATTGCATCTAAATCTGTTCATTTTTCTCAATTTCATCATACAAATCGGCAATTTCATAGGTAAAGACCTAATATGTTATCTAGATAAGACATCATCTACACTACTAAAAACCATATGAGTGAGTTTAATTTTGGAAATTACATATCACTACTTTCGTGTCAATTTTGATGTCAATATTACTATCAAACTAGAAAATATTATCTATAGATGTGTACGTATTTGAGTCTCTCTTGAGTCGTATTTCCTCATGACTGAGGGTTGTGACTCCCCCGCTGAATTAATTCGTTAATTAAAGTAGCGATGGTGGGCGCCCAGGTCCTTCCACGGAAGACACATGTCCTCGGATATTGTGGTCCTCAAACATGTCCTCTTATATTTGAGTAGGTAGGTAGTATTAGTTAAGTAAGTACAATTACGTTTATTGAGTTTGTGGCTAGATGGAGCGAGGGAACTTCAACCCAGTTCGGGTGAAGGACGCTTATCAATATTACTTATATCAACTTCAATAAACTTAGCAGTTTCCACAACTTGACTGCGCGAGTAGGTACTTGGAACTTTATTGAGTGTTTCTGTTACGTTAAGAATTTATTCCTAAAGTTGTTCGTTTATGTTCAAGAGAAATGGGGTCCGAGATTATTGTTTAATTTTTTCACTACAACTATAGGTACAGACATTTGTTCAACGGTCTTAAAATTAGAACCTAATTTTAGAATAATAAATTAGTATTGTTCTGAATCTAAAATATCTTTTTTTTTACTAAATAGGCTTAAGTTTGACTATAGCCTGCCTGATGTTAAGCACCACTATAGTCTAAGATGTTGCCTATAAGAAATCTGGATTTGAAACTCTAGATTTGAAGACCCTTGGGTTATAATATATCTCATAATCTCCTCAAAAGCTTTCATTTTACAAACAGAACAAGCCGCTGAAACTTTGTTTTCTCCAAAGTTATTTCTACCTACAAAATATAAAAGATATCGATAAATGTAAAGAATCGGCCATGTTCGACATATTCTTGGAAACATGTATGTGTATTGTACATTAAAACAAACAATTTTATTATTTTCCATTCCTTTTTATTCATAAAATCTTACGTAATTAATTACATCATACTAAATTACTAACAATAAGATGAACATTATTTTGGTTGTATGTTTTAACGTAGCTCGTAGCTACTTGTACTGTTTAAATCCACTCGTGCTGGAATTTAATCATAATTAGACCTTTATAAAATAAATAATTATATTCTTACCCTAAATGATATGGTTTGTGAATTAAATTACTTGTAGAGTATCATGCGAGTTAAATAATATCGACCCATGACTTGATGCCATCTTCTAAAAAACTCAGGAAGAATCTGACCAAGATAACTTTGCACTCGAATAAATTCAGAACTAACATTTATAACCAGGTGAAGATTTTCAACATGGTAGAAGTGCTGCTTAGTCGCGTATAAAATTATCTCAAGCTAAAAAAAACACCATGTCGTATTTTATAAAAGAAAATCTAGTCTGCTCATCACAAGATGGCGCCGAGCCAGAATCGATGTTACTTAAACCGTACATATTTTGGTAATGTATTATATTATATTATATCTAAACACAGGTTATATGTATGTATATGTCAGTATTTCGAAAATGGTTATCAGACAAATAATAAACTAGAATATACGTCGTTGTTGTTCTGACGATGAAAATGTACGCGAGCCTAGTTCTAAAATACAAATATATGAATTGACTAAGTTACTTTTAATCCTATTCTGGTAGACGAAGCGTAAGTCCAAACAATTAACGAAGCTTAACTCAGACAATGACAAACAAACACCGTGTTGCACAATAAATTGTATGACTAATACAGCGCTATGTAATAAAATAATATAGGTAATAAAACGCCAATCAGCTAAGTGCACTGTGCCATCACAATATGACGTGACTGTGATCCACTATTTCTAATTGCATTAGATTCAGTCATCTATGTAATCTATGTTCGCAGTCAAATAAAGCGTCGACTTCTAACCTAGTATACGGAATGGGTTGAATTTATTCCGCGGAGGTTGCTGCGGCCGCCGCGTCCGAGGTGGTCTATGCATAGGTTCCATTACTCCAGACAACAGTGGTGACTGGAAATCTGTCTCTGATGAGTTTTCTTCGCCATTTTGTTGGTGGTCCGTCATGTTCAGTAACATGTCATGATACTCTGAACTATTGAGTTCGATTTTTTCTGTAGCTTCGTTGGATATTTCAGTTTCATTCAAATTAGTATTATTGATGTATATGGTTTTTGAACCTATTGTGGTTGGTAAAGATGTAGCTGTATGTGTAGTTTTTGGTTCTTGTGTACTCGTGATTTCAATTCTAGCTTTTTCTGTGGTAGAAATTTCAGTGCTACTTTTAATTTCAGTAGTTGTAAATACTGGGTGTGCTGTGGTTATATTTTCAGTGTCCGTGCTAGTACTGACGGTGCTAGTGAGATGCATTACTGGAGTTGTTGTTTCTTCCCTAAGCTCAGTTGTTATAATCTTAGGTGTTGTGGTTGTTGTTGCTGGACTTTCAACAGTTATAGTTGTATGAGATTCTGTGGAGAGAATCTCATCTTTATGTGTTGTCAAAAATGGAGTTGACGTGCTTATGCTGGTAACACTATCCTTAAAAACTGGCATATTTGTGGTGATCGTATTGTTTATTTTATCGTCGTCAGTAACTACAGTTATTTTAATAACATCATGTTGCATTGCTGCATTTTCTGTCAGTGATAGTTTTGCAGTAGAAAGTTCAGTATTTTTGTAGTTGGAAGTAGTCACGGTAGCTTGTGTGGTCGTTTCTTCTTTATTTATAATGCTATTTTTGATTGTTTCTAATTTAGGTACATCACCTGAGAAACTTGGTTGCTCTTCACTGGTCAGAGGTGCGTCATTCAATATTACTTTTAAATCCATTCCTAATTCGTCATCATAGTAACCTTTTTTGTGAATATTAAATGCTGTTAGTTTTTGTGTTGAGGTAGCTTGTTCAATGTTCTTCGTGGCTGTTTTTTCAGTTGAGGCCACAGGTGGAATGGGTGTCAAATTTAGTTTATCTGCTAGTTTGTTGTCAACGAATTTGGATATCTTTGATTTAGCATCATTGTACTTTTCATTCATGTATTTCTTTGGTGTGTGATGTTTCAAAATTTCTTGTTTACTATCTTTAAACTTTGTTGGTTTTATAGTTGCAATTAGAGGTTTATCGCTGTCTTCAAATTTATTTGATGAAGAGTGATTGTCAGAATAATAATGATCTATGGCGCCATTTTTGAGAGTTTGTTTACTAAATTGTTTTTCCGCCAGCTGCTGTGCGTGTTTTTCTGCTAGAGATAATACTGTCATATCATCACTAATTTTTGCTTTTGCCATCACTAGTGGTGGAATAAAGTGGTCAGTTGGTTGTGTGAATATATTGTCAACATTACCGACTCTTGCTATTTCTTCGTGCAGCATTTTATGTTGCTTATGCCGTTCGTCTTCTAGTTTTTCTAATTCATCATTTGTTAAGACATTATCTTCACTTACTGTTTTTGGAATGAAATTGCTTTGCAAATTATTGTCACGCTCCTCATCCAAATTAATATGTTTTGCTAATAAACTGTTCAATTGATTTGTGTTGTCTGCGTTGGTAGCCATTTTATACTGAGTCTGAGAATAAATAAAACGAGGCAATGATGTGGCAGTAACTTCACGAGGCTGATTGATATCTACTTCATGTTCTGTTGTGATCGTCTCGTCTGTTGTTACATCGTTAGTAATATCTTGGTCCGTGAATGCTGTGTCAGTGGACGCTGGCCAGTTTGAACCTGTTGATATACTGCCAGTAGTGAGTTCATCTTCAACAGCACAAGATAGTTCTTTCAAGAGGTCTTCACGTTTCTGTGAAGAAGAAACAATAGTGTTGTATGTCTACTCCTTTTTAACTAGTTAAAATTATAGAACTTAACCAATTTTGGATTGAAGTCTTACCACATTGCCAGTGCACTGCACTTTCTTGACCCCCGCCATGCCGCAGTCGGCAGTGAGTTGTACTGCAGCGCTCTCCGGCAGGTAGAGGATGGTAAGCGCGGGCAGAGCTCGCACCATGCACCCTTCGTTGCCAAGAGCCCATTGTGGTACTGTAAAATGGATTGATTATTTATTTTACTCGATATTTGTTTCACATATTCAATTTACAGGTGCACAATGGCGCTTACATTTTACAGTTGTTTTAAAGATCACCATCATATAAATGGTTTGAAAACTCTCGACACCAGAGTTAACCATTCTCATTCGATAAGAAGAAAAACCATCATATAATCAAAATCACACTTTCACTACAACGGATAGATCATTGTGTTTTTGTATTAGTTTGATTCCAAAACGATTAAAGCCGCTGGCATCTATTTGTTAAACAATTTTGATGTAAATATCAGTTATAGTTAATATTCATGTAGACATGTACCTGGTAGTTCACATATGAAGGAGGCGACAGTGGGTCCCCCACAGGCGCGCGCTTCCCAGCGGTAGTCTGCAGCTGGGTCGGCGGCCGCGCACAGAGGCGCTGAGCGGGCGTCCGGGGCAGCACTCCAGTAGCCATCGCCACTCAGCCCGCGGTAATCACTGGACATAGTAAATATTAGTGTAGGTAAAGTACCCATATGGCATTATTAAATCTATGGAGGACTGTGACGACTCGTCCTCCTGATGCTTCATAAGTGCTTCAAACCTGTCGAGCTAATTTTCATCATATATTTTTGACGTGAGTGCAAGCCTAGATCTAAGTACGAAGCGCTTTGCTTCTACCTTCATAGTAAGGACAGCGAGACTATGGAACTCTCAACCTGGAGCCCTGTTCCCAGAAAATTATAACCCAAGGGTCTTTAAATCTAGAGTAAATAGGTTTCTTCTAGGCAAGCGTGCTACATCTTAGACTATAGTGGTGCTTAACATCAGGCAGGCTATAGTCAAACGTAAGCCTAATGTAAAAAAAATAGCTAAGCGATAAAATATAAAAGAGAAATAAAGCGTGAAATTGACCTCACGATTTGGTCGGTTGTGCAACGATGGCTATGAACAACAACAGGGAGGGAGTATTACCCTGCGAGGGAGGGCCGCGGGCTGTATGTTCTACTTTCTAAAAATGATGATGATTATTATTATGAAAACATTTAAATTAATTATTCAAATAAAACGTTGTCTCTAGCTAATTGACTTTCATTTTTGCTTGGTAAAAGCGGTGATGATCATTAAAGATGACTTCAGTGAGCCGTGAAAGATAAGACGACTACGGAAGAAATGGCTGCGAAAGAAGGGACCGTTAACAACCGGTTGCTTTTAGGTGAGGGTGTCGTAATTTAGGGTACGTTTTTTCGTAAAAATACTTTTCATTTCAAATTATTAACTAATTTTAGATAAATAATTTTGAAATATTGTATTAGGTATTAAATAAGTTAAACGAAAAAGACAAGACTAACAACTTTTGTTACTACGAGATGAAAACTCAGTAAGAGCATATAAAACCTAAAAAAAACTAAGGTAATTAAGAAATTGAACCATTTTGTATAACAGCAAAATAATGTTATCTGTTTATTCCGCAACATATCTCGAGAGTAACATTGACCACTTTTTATCCCAAAACAACGCGTGGGAATCCGTGTTTTTGTAAAAAGTACATATTATTTAAGTCACTATCTTATTTGTTAAAAGTGTTGGTAACTCACGTCCAAGTGAAGTCTCCATCTGGGTTGCTCCTGATGAGTCCGACCCACACGGCGCTGGAGATGTCGAGTTCCTTCAGATACGCTCGCACCGCGTCGTACTGCGCCGTAGTGTCCACTGCAACAAAAGAATAAAGAGTAAAATCACGGTTGTACCCGCGTTAAATTAAAATCGTGTGTTAATCCAGGCTCGTATCTATCTCCATACCAAATTTAATTCTAATAGGTTCGGCCGTTTGAGCGTGAAGACGTTACAAATATACACACACAAACTTTTTCTAATATTTTTTTATAATTAATACACCATAGTAAAGATGTATCTGTTCAAGAAAACTCCCCTAACGAAATAATTCAGCGGGGGAGTCACGACCCTCAGTCATGATATAATACAACTCAAAGAGAGAGAGACCGCATAGTAAATGACGTTTTCTTTCTACACATATTATCATCTTAATGAAATTGTATTCAACTATGATAAAACTTTTGTATTCGACAAACATAAAAAATGCTCCAAAGCAATTATTTTTACACGAGTTATCATCGTAATTGAATTGGATACTATTACCAGTAAAATGTTTGTATACAACATACATTTGAACAAATAAGGTAACAACCTTTATGTTAACACTAGCTGATGCGCGCGACGTCCGCGTCGAATAGTTATTACCATAAAAACGGTTCTAGTGAGTTAACCTTAAAACATAGACATATACTGTTACATATACAGACATTTTGTTAGATTATTTCAAGAGAAATAATTCTTTCATACAATTTTTTTTTGATATCTTGAGCCGTTTTCGCAGCGCATGCAACGGAAGCCCTCAAAGATGAATAATTTTCCCCGTTTTTTCACATATTCTATTGTTTCTTCGCTCCTATTAGTTGCAGCGTGATGTTATATAGCCTAAATCCTTCCTTGATAACTGGTCTATCCAACACAAAAATATTTTTTCAATACGCTCCTTGACTGGTTTTAAAATCCATTTCATGTTTTTATTTAGGGGTAAAGAAACCCAGTCTAAAGTGTATTTTTAAATTCTGGTACATATTTTCGGAAAAATATCAAATTAAAAATACTATATTTAAATAGTTCGCCAAAACGCTACTTTGTCAATATGGCGCTGCAATCGAATCGGTGACGTCACTATCCTGTATTGAGATCTGTGGCACATATCATCCACATACAATTATGCAAACAAATGACGAAAGTGCGATTGAATTTAGTGATTAATGTGCTACAAAATTAGTTACAAATGGTGTGCAGTTCCAAAATGTACAAATACGTCAATAAAAACTCCGAACAAACTATTTCTAAGTGTTCAAAAGAATGTCCAAGTGCACCGAAAGTGGCTGCAACTTTCTCGGAGGGATAACAATGACATAGCGAATAGTACAAATATTTTCTTCTATGAAGACTATTTCGATGTACATAAGTAAACGTAATATTGATAGGTACTTTTGAAATGCTTTATTACACTTAGAATGTTAATATTTTTTATGGATTTGAGGTTATAATATGTACTTATATGTTGTTTGCAAAATGTGTCACTTAAATCACTTCGAACATTTCTATTCATTTCTATTCCGCTGTTTTGCATAATATTTTTTAAAAATTGTAGCTACATACAGTCTTATGATTTCAATAAGCATTGCACTAAAGGTTCCAGACTAACTTGTTTGTTTTTTTACAGATGGAAAATGACATGGTTAATTACTATCAGTACAAAAAGCGTTTTAGCAAGAAGTTTATCATCATTTCACTTCCTTATGATATAATTTAAGTTACCATTTAGGTGTTATTACTTACTTTGCTGTTTATAAAATTTTTAGCTCCGCAGCATAATACCTAATCGTAATTATTTTTGAAATATAATCCGACCATGATTGCGTCTACTTGGGGCAGGTTTCCGCTGTCTGTTTTTACAAAATCGTGGTCCATGGTAAAAGTTCTTGATGGAATTTGTAAAATTTCGCTAACAAATCACACAAAATAATGAAATCTTATCAAATATGTTTCGAAATATAATAATACACATGTAGGCAAACAATGTTCACATGCTAGTGACGTCATTATAAACTCGACCAATCAGGAGCGTTTTGTGTCACGTGACAAGCGTTTAAAAATATGCATTTTAATTTATTGATATTTTAATATACTAATTATTATTTTCAACTAACGGTAATAAATAACCACTTTTACACTCATATTATATACTGATGTCAGCAATTGACACTTTATTTTTCGCATTGTCAAAGAGCCTATTCGCACCAGTATAGTTCCTGAGATTAGCGCGTTCAAACAAACGAACAAACAAACATACAAACAAACTCTTCAGCTTTAAAATATTAGTATAGAAGTATGGATAAAAGTGTCGCCATAGAATTATTCTAGAGGATCTGAGGTTTATTTAGCAGTAACAAACGTAAGCAAATAATTAAAAAAACATGTATAGTTCAAAGTTAAAGTAAACGTATAGTATTCGAAGATACATTTTTGCAATATTAGGGCTTAGAATACGAAAGATATAGAAGATACATACATAATGTTAGAGCAGGGACAGTGTACATTGAACCTTACTCAAGTAAAGTGGGCAGTGTATCCTGCTGAGAGCCCTCCACTGGTCTCGGGCTGACTCCTCATAACTTAGTCTCAACAAGTCGAGGGAAACTTCTAGATATGACATTTGCATACAATTAGAAAATAACGAACTAAATTTACTATAAGTAATACATAATAAATTAATAGTAACACTTCCAAATAATAATAAAAAATAAACATTATATATACATCATAAAAAAAAACTAATCTACATTTTCAAAAGGTAGCGTACCCAAAATGCTGGCTGCATTTCCCCGTTGAATAGCTAGACTAATCTTTTGGGCAAAGTACAAGCCAGCATTTTGGTCACGCGAAGCCTGTTTCATAAATAACAATTTTTTTGCTATAATAAATAAGTTTTCAAGAGTTTTTTATTTGTAGTAAAACTTTGTATCAAAAGGCTGGCTGCATTGCCCCGTTGGATAGCTAGACTTGCATTTTGTGCAAAGTACAAGGCAGTATTTTAGTCACAAAAACTTTAATTTTAGTATATGTAGAACGAGTGGACGCCCGCGGCTTCGCTCGGATTATTAATCATGATGATCCGTTCAGCTGTTTTTGCGTGATGAGCGTTTAATTAAACAGACAAACAGAGAAACAGATAAGCAAACATAAATTTCTAGAAATTGATCGAAAGTGTTCAGCTATGAATTCGAAGTAATATCTTCAGTGTTCAGACTTTTGACCCTCTTCAGCTTTATTATATGTATAGATTTCGACAACTTTGCCTTCCTATTAAACTTAAAAATAGTTTAAAAACTTGTGTTCTTGTACCATTGGTAAAACAATCCACTTGTGTATTGCCGACTAATTAATTAAAGTCAGTCTGGAGTGTAATTAGCTGGGAGCGGTATCTTGTTTGCAGACACTCGAGTCTAGACACCGGAGCTTCTTGGCATTCTAGACCTGGGCTACCTAGGTCTTGTATCGAAGGAATCTTGGCCGGTTATCTGATATCATGGTGCTCTATTTTGTTCAAGTAACGGGTGAATTGTTATTGAAGAACGCAATGTAAAAATGAATATAAATATAAGCCGAATTTACTGAAAATAATGTTGTTGTTTTGATAAGTTTACTCATATAAAACCGAAACCGGGGCTGAAGTTTTTTAAAGTTTATTTGGTAATAATCGAAACTCAAATGTAGTACTTTGCTGAATTACATTTTTACACAATTTTGACAAAAAACGTGTTTTAAACCATAAAAAGGAACAAAGTTTTAAAAATTACGTATAACTATGCATAAAATCTTAATCAGTAGCAAGTATTAGCTAACTTCAAGAAAGTTCTTGGAAATTATGTAAAATCTCGAGTATCTAGTAATTAATTAAAGAAATTGCTTGAAGCTATTTAAAACTAATTCCATTGGGTTTGTACTACTCGTGCTGAAGCTACCCCTAAATTAATGGGATTCATGGAAATTCTACCCTTGTACTGTACGCCCCACTACGGAAACCAATCTACTCTAAATTTAGTTCATGTGCCCTTAGATAGATATATTTTAGACATTTTGAAGTAGAAGATCAATTTCGCTTTTTGAGAAGACATGTGCTAAAAGTATCAAATTAGTATGTTCCGCCTAAAATTAAAAAAAAAGTTTATTTAAATCGATTTCACAAAAACAAAATTAGTACTTAGCAAAGTATGAAGTTATCTAAAAAAATCGTATAGATTTATGAACAACACTTTCACTGTTCCCTACGCACTATAATCTAGCGATCTTAAAAGCGAGAGTGAATCGTTTCTTATCGGGAAGCACGTTCCAGCTTAGGTCATAGCCTTTGCTTACCATACCATCAAGCAAACTCTGTAAACGACTACATATACCTTGTACTAAGGGTATAGATATGCCATTGTACTCGTAGAAACACTACGCACAAAGAAGACTAGCAAACTGCGTTCGTGCCGAAGTGGCAAAGCATCGCCAGTGTCAACAGAATAGCCAATCACCGAGCAGTGGGACCGTACGTGATCGGTACCACGGGGCTGTTGTACTGTCTGGACTCTTATACAGTTCGCGCAAAACTTTATGAGCTCTCTGAAGTTAGGCCCGAGTACGTAACCGCGCATGGTACAGTTGAGCGCACAATCATTATTGTAAGATTTAAAAAAAACATAGTACATTTATGCCTATCACAAAGTATTTAGATTTTAGGTATTTTTACGTGCAGTAAGATATTAGAACAAACAGGTAGGTATTTATTTAAGTAAATTAAAAACTTTAATATAAAACTTGTCTTCTTTTTCTTCTTTTTATGGTGCCTCTCCAACTAGTGAAGGCTGGCAGTCAGCTCTGCATACTTTATTTTGTTCATTGCCAAGCGAAACAATTCTGCGGCACTTCTGATCCCGGTCCATTCTCGAATGTTCCGCAACCAGGACTTCTTTCTGCGACCGACTCGTCTTCTCCCCGCAATTTTTCCCATCATTATAAGTTGCAAAAGTTTGTATCTATCGTGCCTGAGAACATGACCCAAGTACGCAACTTTGCGTTGTTTGACGGTCTGCAAAAGTTTGCGTATTTGACCAACTCGCCGCAAAACTTCCTTATTCGTGACTTTCTGAGTCCAAGATATAGCCATCATACGTCGATACGTCCACATTTCAAATGCCTCTATACGTTTGCTGATATCTTCCTTAATAGTCCAGGCTTCACATCCGTAGAGAAGAATTGGCCAGATGTAGCAGTGGATGAGACGTACCCGTAGCTTGAGTTTAAGCTTTTTGTTGCAGAGAACCTTTTTCATTTTTACAAAGGCGCTACGTGCAATTTCTATGCGTGTCTTGATCTCAGTCTCACTATCCCAATTTTGTGTAAGCCATGTGCCAAGATACTTATACTTATTCACTTGCTCTAGCCTTTGGCCCGCCACATAAATGCTAGGTTGAATATTGGGATTGTTAGAAATGACCATAAACTTTGTTTTCGTGACATTCATTTTCAGACCAGCTTTGACACTGCATTCGTTAACACGATCAATGATATTCTGTAACTCTGTTTCAGTTGAACCTATGAGTACCGTGTCATCGGCGTACCTCAGGTTGTTAATGAGACGACCGTTAACCTTGACACCACAGTTCAGTTCATCAAGAGCTTCCGTCATGATCGCTTCCGAGTAGATGTTAAAAAGTGTTGGAGACAAGATGCATCCCTGCCTCACACCTCTATAAAACTTGTGCATTTATTTATTTATGTTTGGCGACGTAGCACATTAAAGCGTTCGCGAGGCATATTTAATTAAACCAAAAAGTTTGATAACAGTAAGAAACCACAGTAATAGAACAAACAAATAACAAATACAATATAACGGTGACAAAACTTAACAACAACAATAACAGAAACAAATAAAAATAACGAAAACAAATACCAGTAAAAAAAATTACAATAGGAATGAAAATTAATTGTTGCACTCGACTGTACTTTCGTCTACAACGTCCGCAAGTGTTGTGTACGAACGTAGCACTCACACTAAGGCACGGCACGGCGCAACGGGACGCGAGCGGTGATACGGCGCGGGGCGCGGGGGCCGGTGCCCTCCCCGACGCCCTGTCCCGTCCCTCGGATACCTATAATATGCGTACTGCGCAGCCACTAGCGTGCGTACTGCGCAGCCACTAGCGTGCGTGTTCCGAGAGCTCATAAAGTTTTGCGCGAACTGTACTTTTCTGTTGGATAGTTTACTGAATACTGGCGTTTTTTATCATTGTTTCACTGTGTTAAAACCAAACTCAACTTTTACTTTAAACTGGCCTGTTAGCTTAGTTGTTGGTAGTGGTTCTCTTCTAACCTACGAGTAGGGTTGCGGGTAGTTAAGAATTTTAAATTACTGTTTGATACGTAGTTGAACATGAACAAACTAATAGTTTTACACCTCAACTAAAAAAATCAGTGTTCACTGTTTTTTATGTTGTTGTAAATTCCATAAAAAAAACCTTGTTTACGTATGTACATATACTGTCGTGTACGTGTTCTCATAGTATGATACCTGATTACGTTACACCTTGTTCATGTATGTACCTACATACATACCTATACATATATATAGTAGGGTTGTTAGCAAGCTTAGCGCGGCTGAGCCGTAGACAGTAGACAAGTAGCCACGCGGGATCTCGAGGGGATCGACATACAGACTCATGTCTAATCGCACGCTATATTGTGCAACTGCAGGGAACATTCATAAGTTCTGTACTATATGAATGTGTTTGTTCATTGACTTATAAAAAACATTTTTTATGATTTCTTTGTTTCATTACTTTGAGATATTTCCTGCTTACCGAATTCATGGCTACGACCTGTCTCTCATCTGTCCTGTAGCCAAAAACAAAGCACGCTAGCCTACTTATCTTAAAAATACTTAAATTAATCCAAGAATCATTAGAAAATAAAATCGTTTTGTCTTGTAAATTGTAAGTTATAATGGAAAACATATTTGGAGTTAGTAATAAAATAATCAATTAAATTGTTAAAATAAAAATAAAATAATTTAAATAAAACACAAGTACTTATTTAAATTTCATTATTTCATTATAGTTTCATCCTATACGTATCACACCTTATCACACGGTAGGTACTTAGAACTTAGTTATTCAAGTACATAGATACTCTCTATATGTATATAAGTGCTCTGGAACACTTTACCAGAAGCTGTGTTTCCTGCGAACTACAATCCAGGGGTTTTCAAATCTAGAGTTAATAGGTATCTTCTAGGTAAACGTGTTACACCCTAGGCTGCAGCAATGCTTAACATCAGGCAGGCTGTAGTCAAACGTGAACCTATCACACGTAAAAAAAAAAAAAAAAGATAGACGCAGTCAAATCATTACTATGTATGCGGCACTTTTCCAGTAAAACACAACTGGAAAAGGAACATGTAGGGAATGGCCCAATACCCAATAGAAAACGTCTTTGGGACGTTTTGCTTGAATAATATATGTGCGAGTGCCAATATACTTCACAGAAAAACTCTTAGTTGAAAAACCTCAAGGGTTGGGTGGATATATTGACTAGGGCAGAGAATAAAGTGCCAGGCGTGAGTCAGTAGAAAATAATTTGAATGCTTTTACACTTAACTCTTTCCAAGTTACATAATATTTTGTTAATCAAGATTAACAGTCACAATCAGTAAGAAGTATTTTACTTCCGTACTTTCTTACCTCACAGATTCTGTAATTGTTCATTGGCTTATCAGGTCGCAAAAAAACTTTACACGAAATTATCAAACAACGATCATATAAACTTAAAAATCACATAAACTTAAACGTAAGCAGAACAAGCAAAAGCAAATCCAAACATATTTCCTGAAAGCTGATCTGTATCTAATCCCGACAGAATAATAAAAAGCAACGACATCTATAGCGAAATTACTTCCTCCAGACAAACAGAACTACTACTCCGTGTAATATAGCTACTGGCGGTGAAAGAGTTAAATGGTGTCTCAAATATTGACTCGCGGTGGCTCTGGTAGATACAGGTGAGGAGACAAGAAGAACATCACTTTGCTAAAAATACAAGACTGAGTGAAGATAGAGACGTGCTCGAGAAAAGCACTAGTTTATAGTAGTACCTATAGGGTAGGCATGGAATGTATATATTTATATTTTTTTAACACGGAATATGACAACGTTTGACTACTGCCTGCCTGATGTTAAGCACCACTGTAGTCTAAGATTTTGCTTAATTTAGAAGAAACCTATTTACCCTGGTTTTGAAGATCCCTGGGTTATAATAACATACATAGATACATACACTTATATTGAAAAGCTAAAATCATCTTCTTTTATTCACAATCCGCAGACGATCAAAGGCATGATTAATGTCTGTACATATCTTTTCAAAACATTATCTAATTCCGAAGAAACTTTTTCCACGATAGTCTACAGTAGATACATGTATTATTAGAATATACTCTTTTGACAAAGTATATTCGTTTATCCAAAGCTATCAAAGGCCAGATTAATGTCTGTGTAGACCTCTTGATAAAATCAGAATTATATAAGCTTATGATATAATAATATTACAGATCTACGGTATATTATTCCTGCAGTCTATGGTATTAAAAATTCGATTTGAAAATACTATTTCTCCAATTTTAGTTCGTTTATCCAAACCGTTGTTGTTCCGATTGCCCCGCCACATAGTTGGCGCCGCGCCAGGACTCCACCATAACGAATAAAAGTTTTCACTCGCTCCTTTCGCTACGGAACATTTACAAAATGCGACATTCCTTATTGTATTATATTTAACGAAAATTATACTGCTTTATTTTACTGTTATAAAACGCATACTCTTCAAGACCATGCCTTAGTTTGTCTATAATAGAATTTAATAAAATAATTATTAAATAAATACAAAATTTATCCAGTACTATAAATTACTTTCAGCATTAGGCAATTACTTTATAGTTTAAAACAATTAGACGCTAGTCTCGGTAATAGGTGAAATTACAGAAGCAATTTATTAAGTTTAATATTCGAGTTGCGAAAGGGCTGAGAATTATGACGAGAATATTAATTAAAAGTTGGTTGCGTATTCTCGCCGAGCGCGGGCCCGAGCCCGGCGTAAAAAGCGCCTCCGCGGATAATACCACAATGTGTTATTACAGAGCCAGCTAATCCGCCTTTGTTATGAGTTCGGAAGGATTTATCGGGATTTTCTTTCTTGAGACTCAATAGCGCTCACCGGGAGCCAATCATCGAGCCGCTAGTTTACTTTGTACGGTATCAGGATTAGTTTGCCGACGGGAACAGCTATCGTACCCGTAAACTGCTTGAGCGAAACCGCAAAGTCTGTAATTATAGCAAACAAAGGCCTTTGTCTCGAGCGAACATATAGATGCTTATTCGGCTGCTATTTTCTTGGAGGGGGTAATGTATTTGCGGAGGCTCTATCTTGGAGCGTGCGCGACTTAATGACGTCAATTTGAATGCGACCGAAATCCGATTCGCGCTCTCGGTGGCAATGTAAATTTCCAGCGCCCCCTAGTGGCGTAGTTTGCGCGTGTTATTTGGCGCTTCAAATGCGATGTCAATCAGACGCGATTGTACGTGGATTGAACCATTCGGTGATTAGGGTACGCAAACGTTAATAATTCACGCATTGTGATGTAGCGCCAAATGGGGCCGCAGTGTTCTACTCTCGCAGGGAGACACGGTAATTGGGACGTGAGCACCGAATGACAGTTGACTCGATTACTATATATCAGAGTGTTTGAGTAGATACCTACTACTGGCATTGCCATTAATTATCATGAAAATTATGCGGAAACAATTCTATACCATTCATTATTTTAGTTTATATACACTCACTTTATTGTACTTATAGGTGTATTTAGTTAAAAAATACATACATTAGTATTTCATTACTTACGACCCTTCAAAAGAATACATGAATAACTACAAACAAATAACAAAGGCAAAGAACATCCCAAACAAACAAGATACGAAAGATGGAGTACCTAGTAAGATCACCTGCCTTAATAAAATCACTATCAACAATAGACCGGGATCAAACCTACTGACGGACAATAACATAAAATAGAAACAGAAATAACCGGCTGGGAAAATATCCGGGAATTCTTTTTACAAAGCAATATAATGGGATCATACAGAGCAGCTTCACATGAGTATTCACTGGACGTGAATTAGGTTTTCCATTTCCCCCAGAGCAAAACTTTTACCAGTGACGTGAAAACTCTAGTAACATTGTAAGCCTATATAATAGAACTGTGTGTATTTGCCTCGGTCCGTGTTGTTGGTGCAATAAATGTGAATAAACTAAACAATAACGTACAAAGTCGTGGTAAATTATAATAATGTAGTGAATTAATTAATCAATATATCAGGATGCGTCAGCATTTGGATAAGATACTGAACCGTGTTACTTGCCATTAGACACGTGACTTGCTAGCTCTCTTTACATATTTATATACTTACAAAAAACTAACTGGTTTTCCTCTTCTAGTTTGTTGAATGGGCAAAGAAGCGTCGATTTGTCGTCGAAACAGCACTATCCCGCACGATAAGCTATAAATTTTGACTCGGTTGTCAAATCATAGACAATATAATATACACTAAACATCAAAGTTGACGTAAAATGTATGGAAATGATAGTTGTCATAATGTTTAATACAGAGAATCTAAACAAATGATTCTCTTATCTAATATGTCCTGTGTAGACCAATCAACCCGGGCTCAGTGCGCGTCCATAGTGACAGATCAATTAGCACGCATTCAGTGGTATGATGTGTTATGGTAAGGACCAATTATGAAGAGTTATCGGGCGATACGACATATATATGTGTTTTGTAATTTTTTTGTGGAGATGTCTATCGGGTACGATAGAGTTAAGTCAAGCTTTATAGCTGCTGGCCTCAAGTAGAAAAACGGTGGAATGGTTTATGCCATGTGTTTATCTGCTCGGTATATCCCATTTGATCGAGTGAGCGGTTATCCTTGCTATTATGGCTTTGTGCATATTTAACGTGCGTATTAGGATCATGGAAGTACTACCGAAAGAGACTGATATACAAGATCTTTGATTAGATTAGATTATTTTTGAAATAAGATTGCGCCCTGTGTTTCGTAACAGTTTCGTAAACTCGCGGAATGGTTGCGACACATTCGTCATTTGTTTGTTGTTAAATGTTAGAATAGAATATAACTTTAATGTACACTATAAAAACACAAAAATTACAAAACAGAAATAAACATACTTAAATTGAAGTGTTGCACATTGGTGTTATTGTTGGGGGCTGTTACTGAACACTAGACTTCTAAGTTTATCAAGCAATGAGCATACTTGCCGTTTTTTGGCTGTTTTTGTGAGAAAATATAGTAAGAAATCTTTTACAAATATTTGTGCAGCTGTTTTCGTGACATAAATATTGTTAGATAAATCTTTATTTTCATAGTGATCTGTAAAACAGTATAATGAAATAACCTGTGCAAGTACCTTTGTAAATACTGCAGATAGTCTCAACTAACAACGCATAGTCACTTAAAGTAAATATCACATTGGCTAAAACGTGTGACATCAAAGCTTCTATCTCTAGTGCCTCGGGCCCGTCTTAGAAATCTGAAATTCACTTTGCATGTAGCATCAAAGCTAATTTGAAGCACTCAGTGCTTGCACTAATTCTCTAAACTAGTTTTAGTACGTAAATTGAACCTTGTAAAGTTTGAAGTCGATACTTTATCAAAGCTCGATCGATCTTCGACCACTCCAGTCTGTTAATCCGTGGAAAAACAGTTTACTTAAAGTCAGCTCAATAGCTCTGCGTGTGGGTAAAATTGGAACTAAATTGTACTGACTGGGATACGTGAAAGTTGGCTCAGTGCTGTCAACAGTTGCCAGAGTAATCTTGCAAAGTCCTCCAGGAAACGTTAATACCTCGAAAACTCAAGCTAAGCTGGTTCTTCATAGTAGGAACTTAATAAACTGGAAATACGTCTTCCGATCTGACGGAAATTAAAATTGTATGGATGGAAACTGAGGATGGAATATTGAATATGAAATGGTTGTTTTTGCAAAATAGCAAAATCTTTATAATATAATCTTAGTTAGTTGATGTTAGACGCTCATTTATTTTTTAGTGTACGCTTTTTATTGTTTGCTCGTCGATCAATCTACCTACATGTAGAAATAGGTGATTTTGTCTAACGTAAGTACTGCTTTTGCTCTGTTTGATAGCAATGATACAAACATCCTACCAGTATCTTTAAAACCTTTCGCCGTATAAGTAAGGGTTTTTAATTTCATAACCGAATTGGTAATAAATTACATAAGGCTCGTATCTACCGCACCTTGACGACCCTCCTCGAACGAACCCCATCAACCCACTCCAATTAATTTCAACGAAATTAGCGTATCGATTATCATAACAACACTTACGAGGCACACGTGTCTCGTCCATAAAATTATAACAACACTAGTGTGTGCTCGCGGCTACTCCTATGATGTTCCGATGTAAAAAGCACTACAAACTCACTATGTACCGAATCCATCATCATAGAGAATAATGAAGATGGACTTTTTTTTACTTTTTTTATTAATTCAAATTCAAAATATATATTGCGGAATATAGGTAAAACAGTTGTTAAAATTTTACATAATCGAACGCTATACTCCCACCCATAGGGCACCAATTTACTGACAAAAGAATGATGACGCAGAATATAAAAGAAATCAGTTAATTAATATCATCTAAAACATTTTCAAAAAATAGTAAGTATGTTTTAGCCGCCAGATAATTATTAATAATTAGATAATTATTGTTTGTTTTTAAAATTTATGACATTTTCACAATCGCAAATTTACTAATAATCAATTAAATTTCATAAAAATATATGTTACATTATGATTAAACAAATAACTCGAGTAACAGTTTTATGTTCATTTTTTAAAATAAATAAAATTAGCCTTTATTATCTCTTGTTTAAATAAAATTTGATAATCTCTAAGTATTACAAACGACTATCTATATTTATATATTTGATTATCTATACTATAAATAAATAATATAATACTTGTTTTTTTTTTAGTTAAGTTTATATGAGAGTAGCACATTTTAGCGCCGAGAGTTTTCAAACCACCTGAGGGGCTGTATCGTAGATACCCATTTGCTTATATATTCTAAGTTGTTATACAACAGTTTCCTTACATCCAGTAGTTAATAGGTTCCCGTACGTGGTCGATGTACTCCCGAGATTGAATGTAAACACATCCCGGACTAATCCGTAAGTTAACACACGGGTTAACCAACGACATGTAATAGGAATGAACTGGCGAGCGCACACCATCTTGAAAGAGTAAATATGTAGTTTCTCAATTCCATATTCCAAATACACTGACTTGTATTTGGAACAAAAGCAAATTAAACCTCTGGTAAAAATGGCGACTTTAATCTATTTACATACATATAACAGTAAAACAATCGCATCATTGTGTGGATATCCCGGCGTTTTAACCGTATATTTTCTAGGTTTGTTTTGATTATATTTTCTAGGTGTAGCGCGCATCCCAAACGTTAGCCCCTCGCCCCGTCCCCCCGCTAGAGAGCGCATGCGATGCTCCGAGAGAATTAAAGTAAAAAAACAGTCGCACAGAAACTAGGGAGCGCGCCGCCGCGTCGCCGCCTGCGCTCTCCGCGGCTCGCAGTGATATTATAATTAAGACCTAAATCTTTGTGACTATGAAACGCACGGACTGTACTGTATTGTTTTATTGGAACGCTTCCGAAAATAAATGTTTGTAGTGGGACCCGGTGTCTTTTCTTTTCGTATCATCGACGCCCCGCTATATAGGTTTTAATAAACATGTATTATCTTCTGGGTAACCAATCTAGTTAAATTGGTTACCTAGAAGATAAGTTTATTGATGAGGATAAAGTGTACGCCTATTAGGATGCTAATTTAAAGTTTTGTGTGTTCCATTGTGTTTTTTTTTCTTCTTGTGTTGATGTTTCGTTCAGCTATCTAATAAATTGACTTTTTATACTTTAGGAAAACATATCGATAAAGCCTCTCCTTACAGTGCAATGTCTAAAGGTTAACTGCTTTGTTTGTACAGAGCCAGGCACGAGCGACTTGCTATCAAAATAGATCCCGCAAATACAACTTATCTAAGACGAACTCCAGCTAATATGGTACGTTTGCTTTAGCTGGGATCAAGACTGTTTCTAAGTACAATATTTAAGCTTGACAAACAACAGATTCCGAGAAAATGATGTCATTTACACACGGCTACATTCAGTCTTCCATATATAATTCATCACTTTGTTGAAATGATATATGTCACTCGTCACTTCACATCAGAATAATAAAGTATTTATGATTTTCTGCATAAATAAGGAATTTCCAAGGGACATATTGAAAATAATAATCGCTAAATAAAGACTTTTATAATTTTACATATACTGACTTACTTACGTATTCATTTTAAAAATGTATTAGTTAGTTAGAGACTCTTTATTTTCTTCAAAATATTAATTTTTAATCGTTTCAATTCATAACCACTCTGAAATACTATCACATACATATGTCCATAATCTATTATCAAAACAACTTCTTTTGGCTCCGACGCAAGCATCTTCAAGATCAATTTATTTTTATGGCGGAAAGAGATTATTTGCCGTGGACTTCCATAGTACAAGAGGGACGTAATCATTCACTTAGATTATTAACTAATAAATAAAACACAATAATACATTTGTTTTTGTGTTTAATTAAACTGAATTTTCAATAATAATTATTTTCAAAGTCCATTTTTCCGATATGGGGACCCGAAATACATTAATTTTATTTTTAATTGATTTTATAGCTTTGGTGTATATTTTATACAAAGGTAAAGTATATTTTTTGTTGTATTGTATTTTCATAGTAGGTATTAAAAGTGTGGCGATACCCATTTTGAATTTGGCGCGCCTTGAGCATGCGCCCCCAGCCACGCCACGGCCACAGGGCAAAAACTAGGAGAGCAGCCATGTCAATGATAGATGGCGAGGTTAACTGTTTGTGTGATTGTATAAAAATGTCTTGTACATAATGAGTGTTTTAATTAAACTGCACACCCAGTAATGTGACTTACATTGGTGACTAACGACGCTGCAGTGAGCGGGGCCCCATGCCCTCGCTTAGCGACACGCATTTCTGCGAACCGCTGCTGCAGTCCCCGGGCCGCCGACGCGGAGTCCCGGCCCTTGACTCGCACACGACGCACACCACCGGGCGCGGCAATCAACGACGCGCACTCCTATCTACACCTACCACCGCTGCGATCGCCGGACCGCCAACGCGGTATCACGGTCCCCGACTCGTTCACCACGTGGCGCGGCCACCAGTGCGCACACTACGCACCAGTGCAGGCGGTCCCTAAGCCGCCCCACGCGCCCCTCGTGCCAGCAGGAGCCTTCGCCTTGGCCGGTCGTGCACGCGCACGCCGCCGTCAGGTACCAAATTGGATCCGAGGTATGTGAAGAAAGTGTGGTGTAACTCATCCATCTCAGTACAGTGATTAGCTAACGGTGACGATAACTAATAACTCTAACAAGTGGTGGCGGTTATAACAATGACACTGAGATTGTGCAACCCAATTAACCTATAACTTAATATACTTACATATTATTATATGCATACCTAAGTTTATCAGTAGGATATTAACCGACATGGTGATTAAGGCTGCTTGTTTGTATTAAACATAATAACTATCTACCAGACTACTACAATCTCTGTAGACTACTTGTATGTGTTTGTATTATATTGTATTATTTTGACTTACCACAAATACCACAATGTCCACTCCGCATGAGGAAGAGCTGCAAGCCCAGCTCAAATCATTACAGGAGCAAATGGCCCGGCTAACAATGCCTCAACCTACGGTCAGTGCGGTTTCTGTGAAGTTAAATGCTTTTTGGCCGGATAAACCACACACATGGTTCGCACAAGCAGAGGCACAATTCGAGATCGCTGGGATCTCCAAAGATGCTACCAAATATGGGCACCTACTATCAATATTAGATGCACGGTTGGCTGACGAGGTAGAGGACATCATCGCTAACCCACCAACAGAAAATAAGTACGAAAACTTAAAAACGGAGCTAATCAAACGCTTTTCCTTGTCCAGGGAACAACGCATTCGCCAATTACTAAGCGAGCAGGAGATGGGGGACAGGAAGCCCTCATCATTCCTTAGACACCTCCGTTCCCTGGCAGGGAAAAGTGATGAGGGCATTGTCCGAGAACTTTGGATGAGGAGCCTACCCCACGAGGTCCAGCGCATACTTATGGCTCAGCTTGACCTCCCCTTGGACAAGGTGGCTGACCTGGCGGATGCCATACTAGAAGCATCCCCAAGCAGGTCAGTGTGTGCAGCCAGCACTAGTACACCTGACCTGGACAAAATCATGAGGTGTATTGAAGACCTTTCTAAAAAAGTAGAAGCTTTGACCAGAGACCGTTCTCGAGCTGACTACAGGGACCGTTCCCGCTCTGACTCCAGGGGTACCTCACGCTCCCGGAACAGGTCTCCATCACGTAAACTATGCTGGTACCACCACCGACATGGCGCCAAAGCCAGCAAATGCACAAAACCATGCGAATGGGCGGAAAACGATGCGAGCAATCAGTAGCGACGGCAACTGATTGTCATATACCAAGCCGCCGTCTATTTATACTAGACAGTACATCCAGGAACAAATTTTTAATAGATTGTGGCTCAGATTTATGTTGTTTCCCACGCAGGCTCCTGCGTGGCCGATACACAGCCACTGGCTTCGACGTTCGTGCGGCCAACGGAAGCAACATAAAAACATATGGTACCAAAACCATGTCTCTCAATCTGGGTCTCCGGAGAGTTTTCACCTGGAACTTTATTATTGCTGATGTCAGTACACCCATCATTGGGGCAGACTTCCTGGCTTACTACAATCTGCTTCCAGATTGTCACAATCGCCGCCTTATTGATGGCACAACCAAGTTGTCCGTCCCTGCATCAATATCCACCATAACTCAACCTAGCATAAAAATGATCATTGCTTCATCTGATACTGCTTTTTCAAAAATATTTCAGGAGTACCCGGACATCACAAGACCACCAGGGCTCCCACGCATTGTGAAACATAACACAATTCACCATATCCTGACGACGGAAGGCCCGCCTGTCTCCAGCCGTCCTCGCCGACTCGCGCCTCAAAAGCTGCAGGTCGCAAAGGCTGTCTTCGAGGAGATGATCCGGTCAGGTACCGCCCGTCCATCTAAAAGCCCATGGTATTCACCTTTGCAAATGGTCCTTAAAGATAAACATAACGACACACCGTTACAACCGCAGGACCGCTGGAGACCATGTGGTGACTATCGGGCAGTCAACGCCCGCACCGTGCCTGATCGTTACCCAGTCCGCCACATCGGGGACTTTGGAAACAATCTAGCCGGCTGCTGTATATACAGTAAGATAGACTTAGTTAAGGCCTACCAACAAATACCGGTAGCCACAGAGGACATACCCAAGACTGCTATAACAACACCATTTGGGCTGTTCGAATTTCCTTTCATGTCCTTCGGCCTGAGGAATGCTGGCCAGACCTTTCAACGATTTATTGACGAAGTGACAATGGGTTTGGACTTTGTGTACCCTTATGTAGACGACATATTGGTATTTTCCAGGTCGACCGAGGAACACACACGCCATCTCCGAGCGCTGTTTGAGCGCCTCTCGCAGTACGGCGTCGTGACCAACCCGTCCAAATGCCAGCTCGGCGTGGATGAGGTTATCTTCCTGGGTTACAGCATCAACAAATCTGGTACATCACCACCTTCCGACCGCATCAATGATCTGCAGAACTTCCCTCAACCTAAGACTGTCGAGGGCCTCCGCAGATTTTTGGGTATGATAAATTTTTATCGACGTTTCCTACCTAATGCGGCCGAACTTCAGGCACCGCTCATCGATGCCTACGCCTCCACCCAACTCAAAGGCTCACAGCCAGTACCATGGACTCCTGAGCTCGAGCTGGCGTTCCAGAAGTGCAAAGACCACCTCGCAAACGCGACACTTCTAGCGCATCCGATCCCGGACGCCAAAGTTGGTCTATTTACGGACGCTTCCGCCACACACGTTGGTGCTTGCCTTCAACAACACGTTGATGGCGACTGGCAGCCGTTAGCTTTCTTTAGCAAGAAATTGAACGCCCGCCAAATCACCTGGCCCGCCTACTACAGGGAATTGCTAGGGGTATACGAAGCCGTCCAGCACTTCCGTCACATCATGGAAGCCCAGCATGTCACGGTATATACCGACCACAAGCCTTTGACCTATGCCTTCTCTCAGCGAAGAGAAAAGCTGCCTCCCGTCCAACTCAACCAACTTTCATTTATTTCGCAATTTACTACAGACATAGTCCACATTCAAGGAAAAGACAACGTCGTCGCGGATGCTATGTCGCGCGTGGATTCTATCCACCTCGACAACTTCTCCGCACTCGCCGCAGACCAGGCCAACGACGACGAGCTCCGCACATCGATGACCAACCCTTCTCTTAAACTAGAGAAGGTCGTCATTCCCGGGTCCGACGTCGAGATCTTTTGTGACGTGTCCACTGGGAAACCACGCCCATACTTGACACCACCATTCCGTCGACCACATTTTGAAAAGATTCATAATCTCAGTCACCCTGGCGCGCGAGCTACCGCACGCATGGTGACTGACAGGTTCGTATGGCCAAACATTCGTAGAGACTGCCGCGACTGGGCTCAGTCTTGCATCGCGTGTCAGCGCAGCAAGGTCTCCAGACACACTTTCACGCCCGTCGGCACATTCTCCTTACCATCTCGGCGATTTTTCCAGGTCCACGTGGACATTGTTGGACCACTGCCGAGCAGCAACGGGTACCAATACTGTCTCACAGCCGTGGACAGGTTCTCCCGCTGGCCAGAGGCGTGGCCAATGGCCAACATGACTGCAGAAACATGCGCGGAAACCTTTTTCCGCGGCTGGATCTCACGTTTCGGGGTACCTTCCATCATAACTACCGACCAGGGACGCCAATTTGACTCCAATCTGTTTCAGAAACTGTTGCAGATGTGCGGTTCCAAGCGAATAAGGACGACAAGTTATCACCCGTGCTCCAACGGGCTCGTGGAGCGGATGCACAGGAGCTTGAAGGCCGCCCTGATGTGCCACGAAACAACCTGGCACGAGTCTCTACCCGTCGTCCTGCTCGGCATGCGCGCTTCCCTGAAGGAAGACCTGCAATGTTCGCCGGCGGACCTTGTGTATGGTGAGCCAATCCGCTTACCCGGGGAGTTCATAGCTCCGTCTGGTCCTAACGAGGATCGCACCGAAGACGTACAAAGCTTCGCTACTCAACTGCGACGTTATATGGCGCAACTAAGGCCTACTCCTGCCTCACGCCATGGCCAACGCCCTGTCTTCGTCGCGAAGGATCTCGCTAACGCTACACACGTTTTCTTGAGAGACGACACAGTCAGGCCATCCCTGAAACCGCCATACGCGGGACCATACAAGGTCGTTTCAAGGACAGGAAAAACAATCACAATTACTATAGGCAATAAGGACACCCAGGTCAGTTTAGATAGGGTCAAACCTGCATACATTCTGGACAACTCTCCACCATCGTCTGTAACCAGCTCGACCCCCGCTGTCCCAACTGTGCCTACTGCCAAAACAACCACACATTCAAACTCTTCATCGGTATACAGGTATCACGCGGATAATTAGACATAGGCGAAAAATTATCTAATCTTACTGGACAAAGTCAGGATTTTTGCCCCACCACCTGCACTACAACAGGACTTGGCTCCTCCTCGCTTCGCTCGTCGTCGCATGTGCGTGGTAGAAAGCAACCTAACGAACCTAATCTACCTTCTGTCACAGACAAGTGACTTCGAGTCCAACACTAGCACTACAACAGGACAGATAATTTTTCGCCTATGTCTAATTATCCGCGTTTTCGCAAAACCCCTAGGATTTCCGCGAAGATTCGAAGTATCGAATTATCCTACGACATATACATAGGTATGTATAGTATAAGTATTGTCACACCCTTCTGTTACACCTTGTATATTATATTATCTGTTATTACTATATAGATATTAGATATACATATTTTTGTCCTCTTCCATGTTCTTCATCTGAACAGCTCCTCCCTCTTCAGGGCGGCCATCCTAATAGATTTACGAGCCGCTAAATTTAGGAGCGCCTCGTGATAAATCTGTTGGATACTTGGGAATGTTTAGAAGGAAAATTACACATAGAAAATATTTGATGGGAGTTTATGGCCGCCATTTATAAAGGCGGCTTGATCTATGTTCCATCTTCTATGGTCAGTAAATGATGAGACTTATTATATTCACTTAAAATGTTAAAAAAATGTTGCTCGAATCCACTTCGTTTGAAATATAAAACAAAATAAAGCCATTAATTCATGAGCTGTCTTTTAAAAATGTTTACGCTATATTTTTCCACACGAACTGACCAATAAATAAACATCGGCTTACTGGCTGTCAAAGTTCAATAAATCATGTTGTTATCGTTACACTGAAATGTTTTGTTTATTGGTTAAGTTTGGTAAGAAAACTCTGTTGAACTTTTTATTCAACATTCTCTTACAAACTCATAACGTATTTATATAACAGAGACAAAATATTTTGAGTTGAGTACGTTATGTATGCTTTTTTTTACTAAAATAGGTTTCCACTTGACCATAGTTTGCCTGATGGTAAGCAATACATCTATGGTCTAAGATATATCTTGCTTACCCATTAAAAAACCGGTTCACTCTCGCTTTTAAGATCGTAGGATTATAGTTCGTTCCTTCGGCACGCCCAAACGACTGAACTGATTTGGATATCAGTAATAGAACACCTTAGTGCGGACCTGAGAGTGATTGAAGCTATTTTTTTATACCAAAACAATGCGAGCGAAACCACGAGCGAACACTAGTTATTTACTAAGTTTTCAACAATACCTTTGTAAGTATGGCAGCAACTAATTACAGGCCCACAAAACGGTTGTAGCTGCAAATCTTGATTGGGTCAGGAAGGGACGCCGTATATCGTGGCCAAACTAGGTATTATGTAAATTGGAGGGATTACAGTTATCGCCTTACATTTGCGCCAAGGTGGGCTACAGCCAATGACAACATAAGTAATAGATGTCTTAATATGTAGAAGAAATTCCGACATATTTCAAATATATCTATGTACATGATGGGTCAACATAGCAGATAGATCCAATGTCATGTATGTATCAAAGTTAGGAAAGTAGGAAAATTTGGAGTGTGGTAGTGTTAGTGTCAGTGTGGTGGATTAGTGATTGACCAAGATAAACCAATGGGAACGCACAGTATGCATTGAAAACTTTGCTTGTAGTGTTGAAATCATGAGTCTACGTGAGATCTCGTAATTTTTTTTTACTACGTAGCATAATGTCGTTTTGGCAATATTGTTAATGTTTTAGTGATATGAAACGGACGTGTGTCACATTTAACCAAACGCTTGTATAATGATTAGAGAGTAAACAGATTAGAAGTCTTTGCGTTACATTGTCCATGGGTTTAACAAACAGGTACCTAATGTCCCAGTTATAGTTGTTTCAAGTTGTAAGTGGGCTTAGGGGCCTGTTTCCAGATTTATTTACCATGTAAATTGGGCAGCCAAGTTATAACTTACCAGCCGTTATTCAACTTGTCTCGCTTGATATAACTTTGTCTGTGTAACTTAGCTACGGAAAGTTTTATTTGAGTAGGTAACTGCTAAGATAGTAAATAATGGATTGGTCGACCGCCCGTAATTGATTTACTGAAGATTATAGACTAGAAACTTCTTTTCAGTTTGTGATATAATGAGTAGGTACACACATACCTGTAGTAAAGTCACTTCTGTAATTAATGAATATGAACATATGTAGTTAGTTTGGCTTTAATGTCGAAGAATATTGTCAACATAATTTTATACTGCTAATGTTTTGTAAAACCAACGATTTTGCCAATCGATTTCTATATAACGTTCAGGACTATTTATGGAATCGATGTCAAAAATGGCCATGTTTTAGTTTCATACATTTTAAACCACTTACTTTGTTTCTTTGCCCGTTTGACGCATATAAATAGACCCCAAAAAGGCCGTGGAGCAGTGAGCGAGTGTAAATAAAACTATGTATGAGTGTGGTCACAGTATACACGGTTACTAGGAACGTATGCTAAATCTTTTAGTTCTTAATAATCTTAAAGTTTTGTATCATTTATAAAGTTTATGAATAAAATGTGTTTTCTTTATTCTTATACGACATGTTTTTATTCATGTTTATTGAAATTTTGGAAAAAAAAATCTCCTATCCTAATACTCCCTCTACGATAGTAAGGGATTTTACCAAGAATTTGACATATGATGACATATAAGTATGGTCAAAGTTCAAATGATGTCTTAAGTTAAGGTTGTCAAGACACACATTATAAAGGTTGACATATTTTTTATTTGATTACTATAAAGAGTTGATTGAGTTGTGCATCAAATGGTTATACAAAAAATACCAGTATTCCTGTATCACTATAGGTACGGGTGTGTACGGGTCACACTATATTCCCAGTGTGTGTGTGTTTACTGTATGTCACACGCATGTGTATGTGTGTTTACAGTGACAGCAATTAAGGGGCGGACGTTGTTTGTCCGCTCGGACGTACAGCCGGCCGATTGCAATCCGGCGTAGTGCGTCGATACATGTCTGGTGTAGTGCGTGGAAACTGACAGGATTTGTTTTGCATGTGTTTAGCAATTATTTACTGAGTTCATAATCACCATCCGCATCCCTTGAGATCCCACTTCTGGGTTTAGGCCTCCCTTTGTATGTGCCATCTGCGTGCGTCGGTGCAGACTTCGTCCAGTTCAGACCTTCGACTATAGCGATGTCGTCGATCCATCTCGCAGCCGAACGACCCACTCCTCCTCTAAGGTTGCCTAGAAGAAATCGCCTAAGGCGACAAGGCCGCCCAATGTGCAACACTTTAATTTAAGTATGTTTTTTTCTGTTTTGTAATTTCTTTGTTTTATGGTGTACATTAAAGTTATATTCTATTCTATTATATTCCTCGTAGCCAGATAAATAATTATATTTTATCTGAACTGATAATATTTTGTGTATATTGTCATTGTTGATAAATGATTATGGATTAGAATCGATATTGTTGTTTGTAGGTATAAGTTAACCAAAAATGTATAACCAAAAAATGTCAATGTAAACGTAACCATTTAACCTAAACATTAAAAACATGCTTCCTGAACCTGTTTCACCTCAACCTAATCAGGAATTTCCCTGTCACTCGTATAATTAATCACAAAAAAATCAATACTGCGTACTTCCATTTAGGACAGTTCTTGTATATTGATTCTGAGTGGGTCAGCCTGTTAATACTACTAGTGGGTCTAAAATGTTTCCAATATGTACAATATCGGAAGACCAGCGCTGGATTATTGCATCCAGCACATGCTGAGTTGGGGCCGGGTTGTGAACCATGAAACTTTTAATTTATTCATATATTGTTTATTATAAATTTTTGGTTGTTTTCGTCTAATTTAAGGTGTATGTAGCAATAAATGGTTTTTATTCTTATCTATATCATCATCAACTGGCGAGAAAATTAAGTCAATGTTCTTGGAATTTTCGCTACTGGTGCACTGCATGAGCAGTATCACATGAACATGTGTCTTCCGTGGAAGGAACAAGGCGCCCACTACGATGTATCAGCCCAAGAGCACTCGTTTACGAATTAATTCTGCGGGGAATCACGACCCTAGTTATGATGAAATACGACTCAAGAGAAATGAAATGAAAGAGTTTATTTAACGCATCGATTGGATTAATTAAATTGAATTATTATTATGAGTATTTTAAAGATACATTCCTTCCATATCGTAAAATTACACAAATAATATTCCGTGGCCCCTCCAGTGGAAGGAAGCATGCTGGTTCGAGGCAAGATCCACCAGTGATAAACACGCTGGCTACAAGTCAAACCCACCACCGCTCTCCGGCGACCAGATATTGTGTCCGGGTATCGTTTCCCGTGGCAAGTCGTTAGTGCTGGCATTATAACACACAGTTAATATCCCGTACCCTCGCCCTAGTCGAGCAGACACGCTGGCTACAAGTCAAGCCCCACTGGTGGTACCAACACGCTGGCTTCAAGTCAAGCCCACCGGTGGTACCAACACGCTGGCTACGATGTAGGCCCCACCGGTAGTACCCACACGCTGGCTACGATGCAAGCCCCACTGGTGGTGCCAACACGCTGGCTACAATGCAAGCCCCACTGGTGATACCAACACGCTGGCTACGAAGTAAGCCCCACCGGTAGTACCCACACGCTGGCTACTATGCAAGCCCCACCGGTGGTACCCACACGCTGGCTACGATGCAAGCCCCACCGGTGGTACTCACACGCTGGCTACGATGCAAGCCCCACCGGTGGTACCCACACGCTGGCTACGATGCAAGCCCCACCGGTGGTACCAACACGCTGGCTACAAGTCAAGCCCCACCGGCCGCTGGCGACCGGACTCAAGTGTCGCGTCCCGTGGCAAGTTGTTAGCGCTGTCATTTGCCGGGTATTGCCTGTCCGGCAGGTAACGACCTGTCCGTGGAATATCCTCTCTATTTGGAACAGGGTTATATTCATAATCGAGTGTCCAGTTTATATTTTAAGCACGGCAAAGGCACAAAGCTATTTGACAGATAAATTAATGAATCTTAGAGCAAGCGGATATAATGTTTTATAGAAATATTACTAATTATTTGGCTAAGTAACAATAATTTATAAATTTTGCTTAGTTCGTAAATAATTCCATTTTCTATATTATTTATCATTTTCTTCTTTGATATCACATTGTGATATATAAAATAAGTAATTTGTTCATTTACCTGCATATAAAACAATAAATGAACAGTAAATCTTTCTGAAACAACGGTTCCCTGTGAGTTATCATCAGAAGCACAACGGGTCTAATATTCAGCTAACTCCGATATTAAAACCCATACATTAAATTAACGACTCGGTTCAAATTAAATGTCCAATGGTAATGGCCAATTCTACGCTTTGTACGGTCTCCATTCAATGTATGTATATGAGAAATATGTGTTTTCACTCGCTTCATATTTCTATCATGCAATTCATTCACAATGTTGTTATGCTGTATGATTTATCGCACAATCATATTACTCCTATATTAATAGTTTTTTGAAGTAGGCAGTTTGGCACGTGAATTTAGTGTTACTTGATTTTTGAGTAGTAATCAAAACTGATACCGATGAAAACCAGACACTTTTTACTTATATATTATATATTAAAAAACATGAACCAGCTTAAAATGTATATTCAGTGATTTAAGAACATATTCTGTTTTGTGTGCCTTTATAAAATAAATAAATAAAAAATAATGAAAATTATAATAAAATAGATTTAAGAATCTTATGCATGTAAATATGTAAGAATGTACAAAGATGTGAATGTAAAAAGGAAAAGAACAAAACATGTGGCATTTCCTTTCATATTGGAACCGTCGTCAAAGGGGCCGAAAGTAATAAAAATGTGGCAAAACTATGGAGTGTGATGTATATCGTGTTTCCAGCAACATATTATTCTCTTTATCGAACTATAACGATTCTGATTTTGATAGATGGGCCTTCGATAAAATGCGTGACGGCTGTGATCGTAATATTATAGCTGTTCGCAAGGGATAAGGGCTGCCATATATTTGGAATTATTTATGAACACAACACAAGAAAAGGCAGATATACGAGTATCTAAGATTGTCTTGGAAAAGTATCTCTAATCTCTAAAATAATCTAAGACTAGGGCACTATTCTTATAATTTAGAAGTCTTAATATATGTACATTCAGTAAAATAGGTACCTAGTCTTTAATATGTCCTTTTCATGCGATATTATCTCTTTTCATTGCTTATGATAACGAGAATGACTTTTCCTTATAATAAAATAATGGGCCCAGCCTTCCCGAAAGTTATTAAAAACTTTACGAGCGCCTTTTTCGTATGAAACCAGGAAAAGCTAAACGGTCTTTAACTTTTTTATTGCTAATTCAAAGTTGGAATAATACCGCAGACTTGGGAAACTAATTTGGCCGGCGGAGGCCTGACACTGGCTGAAATAGAGGGGGAATCGATCGATGCTGGCACTCCCATACTGAGTGGTCAGGGGTTGTACCTAATAGGTTCGCGCGGTAATGGGACGCGCCTTGTTTTTATATCCGCTAATAAACCAGATTACGGTCACGGGCCACTGCTCTCACGAAATATACTCGATTACACACATGCGCTAAGAGATAGTACACGTAATGTAATTTTAGGACCATTAGCAGAGCGGTAACTTTGTTACTTGGATGTATGAGGGATAAATGAGAGGAGCCAACGGAAGCTATGAATAAATAACAACATGAAATCGGTTCGTGTATATTTTAAAGGAAACGGTTATAGCCTTTACTTAGCATATAAATAATCCGCTTCACTGAATATTATTAGGATATGTATGTTAAACTTTAAGGAAACTGTTTATATAAATATATAAATAATATAAACAGTTTCCTTAAAGACGTTTGTCCGAAATAGATAAATAGTCCAATAGATTATTATATATTTAGTACTTACCAACTTACTCTTTTCCCTTACTAATTTTTTATTGACATAAGCACTTCTTTTTCCAGCTTTCACTCATTCACTATTATACACTATTCCTTTTCCACATATTAACCGTCGCGTTGTTGTGTGGCAAACTGAATTAACCAGTAAAACCAAGCTATTATTAGATAACCAAATAGCTAATGGATTGTAACCTGAACTGCTATGAGTGCACCGGAGCGGTGAATTTGTGGTGATACACTATTTGTACACTAACCATAATGTAAACTACAAGCTACTTGTTAATTCACACATACCTAACTAGATAGGTATACAATACATATGAACACAACATACAATATCCATTGATGTTAAAGAATTTTCGTAGCATTGAATTTGAAAGTTACTTGTCAATATAAATATTTTATGATACTTATAATTAAATAAAAGAGACAAGGAATAATCTGTTAATTTTATTTAAAAGTTTTGTAAGATTGTGTACACTCTAGGCACGCAGTGTCTAGTGTAGGGAACGCTCATGTGGAATCCAATCAAGCCGCAGCAAAAAAGGTTATTTTTAGCACAACACTCAAATTAATTGAAGCCAACTAGCCACATCACTATCTGTATTGGATCTGTTGGAAAGCTTTTGAAAGCAATCGCGTGGCATCGTTCAGCTCTCATCAGCCAAATGATATTCCAGCTTGCGCAAATATTTCCACGCACCAATATCCACGATCCAATGGACGAATCAAAAGTTATCACTGCGAAAATGTATTGCCAATTTTTCATGCCGAATTTTACGTCGCTTTTTTCGGTTCGGATTAGTTGGGACGGTTGGATGGCTGTTTTGGTCTATAGAAATCTGTGAATAGGAGAAAAAATACGGCAGATTATTTAAAAAAAAAACGATTTTGGTGTAGTTATATATTATGTAGATTTACATATGTACGATATTACAGGATTCAAAGTTGTATAAATAGCAAAAAGATTTTACGACCAAAGTGCTTCGCGTTCTCATAACTTGAAAAACCTTAAAGAACCAAGCTTTTTTCATTTATTAAAAAACACAGCGCCTTTTCAAATATTTAAAAGCAAGTAAGTGAATTGCTCTGAGTAAAGTATTCTTTACGAGACGTAAAAAACCTATGCATTCTAAATTCACAAAGTGTTTCTTTGCAAGCTCGCGTGGGCAGATCTAAAGCTATTTTTATCTCATGTTCCTGTATTTTACAAGTCCATACCTTATATTCAGCACTGGCATTGCAATTATTTAAATTACATTATAATATACCAAACATGCGTGCGTGATTATAATATAATTCCAATATACCATCAATAATGTTTTCTGCTTCAGACTTAGACATAAATCTTAGTGGCATTCTTTTGTGCGTAATTCCGTAGCATACAGTTCAATCGTTATATACATTGAAAATATTGTATGTATTTACATTTGCATTATAGTATCCCAAATCCACAGTAACGAATCATTCTGCGGTGCAGCTCACAAAGTTTCCGAACCACCAACAGCCCTCAAACAAAGCGCATTACCATCGATTTACATAAACGGATCAGTTCTTAGTCCACTCGGATTTAAATAATAAATGGACGAGAACTCGCCGCGGATTGTACCCGACTTAGTCATGGTGAAGCTAACAAGTCCACAACTCGAACTTTGCTCTTGTTAATACAAAGTTAAGGGATAAGAGATAATGGGAGAACCTCTAGTACAAGCTACACTGAATACAGTATCAAGACCGGCTGGTTCAGGAATTTGTAACGTAGTTTGTGCTATTAATTCGTAAGTTGTCAAATCTGGAAGTTTGTGTGCCTACTTTGCATATAAATATGTTTTTGGTTGAAAATTATGTGATATGTAAACAGAATCAGATTCTGTACTATAAGTGTCTTAATATATTAACAAGTCAATTTCGCCATCACTTTGTATCGATTAATTAACAAACTGGCAAGTACAATCAAAACTTTGTTCCATGAAGCGGGCTTCATGTCCTAAATTACGATCCAATCGCATTTCCAACCAGCCCTGGCAGAGTCTCACCATTTACTGACTGGAATTAGTCTTTTATAGTGAGATTAATAGTTTAGGGCCTCTTTCGCGAACAGTGTACAAACAAACGACTTGGCAAATGCCCGCTGGTTTTTGGGTCAGAAACTCTGGGTGTGTCTGCAGATAGTGGATAGTATAGTGTTCTGTTACCATGCTAACAAGGACTGGTTACTGGTTTGTAAACGTGTTAAAAATAATAATAAATAATAATAATAATAAATATTCCGGGACATTGCACACAGCGCCATCTAGCCCCACACTAAGCAAACGCAAGCAAATGTCTTCTTTAAATTGTGACCTATACATATTCGTTCCATAATAATTTCATACAAAATATCCAAGATCACTTCCAAGGTCTTTTACTAATATTAACCAACGATGTAACGAGAGAAAGTTTCTGCGACTATTCATAATTTTACTAACAGCCAAGTGCAGTAAAATAATATAGACAAAAAGTATTAAAAGTAACAAGATTACTAAATTATCCTGAAGAGAAATTTCACACAGAGATATAGTAAAACTTATAAATAATAATTCGTAGTTAAAATGTTGAAAATGTTCATATATACCTACTCGTAAAGCATGGATTTTATTGAGTTATCTCTTCGGGGAATTCAGTTTCATTCCGCACTAACAGACATGTATTTATAACATAAATAGAAATTTCAAAACCGATTTCAAAATACAGTTGTCACTGCTGTAGTGTTAGTATGATTTGAGATTTATAAAAATAACAGCTGCAGATAAACTTTCAAATACCAAATCAAACAGATTTGTTTCCACAATCCCTATTTAATTTCGTAAATCCGTTTATTAACTAAGGATCAGCGATTGTTTCATAATTGAGCAGTGAAAGCAGTAAACAACATTGTTTACAAAACAAAGGGAAACAAGGGGAAGCCTTCTCAGGCCGGTATTGTTCCTCATTATGCCTAGTTCAGATGTGGGTCAAGTATTGCTACTCTGCTAGTCAACACAGGATCAGACTTGCCTACTATAACAATCTGTTTTTTGTATATCTACTTAGACAAGTTTTCAAATTACGGAACTATAATGATTTTACTATTACGGAAAAATGAGTAGGTATCAAACAAATAGAAAAATATTTTGTAGTTTGAAAAATATGTTGACCTTTTTTGACGCACGGGATACATCAATGTAACGTAAAATCACCTTTCTATTCTATCTGTTGTCAACTTTTGTATGAATACCTATGTATATTGTTGTGTCCTGTGTGTCGAAATAAATGCTTTGAATAAATGAATAAATTGTAAGATTTTTCCTTACAAAACAATCTTGATACTTTTTAATAAATAGCAATAAGTAAAAAAGTTACAAAGCGAAGTAGACAGGCCGTATTGATACGTATTGGAATCAACTCAATCTGGAATTCAGTGAATTAATCAGCCGCCGCCGTGTCGAAATAACAGAGGCTTTATTTCATTTCAACTTTCAATTACAATCGGAAATTGGCCCAAGAAATATAATTTTGAACTTTTTCCGGCAGACAAATGGTTCTTTTGCGAGTTTTCGAGTTATGAGTTACGCGTGGCCTGCGGGGACGTAGCTTCCAAGGCTCTACGCCGCGGCGTAGGTGCCCTCAGATTACGCAACTCATTCTTAAATATTTCATTTTATTCGTTATAGTACTCGTTTAAAAAGATCTCTTAAATTTATATTCTTTTTTTCGTATGAATACTGAATAGGCTGTACGGCTTAGTTTATAAACACATTTTGATTATCTACTTTAGCCACGATTCAAAATATTAATTATTCCCAGAATTTGAGGTTCATCTAGATACAAATTTACAAATAAATAAAATAGTTTATAAGTATTATTGTATATGTTAAGACTCCTACAAACTATACTAAATCAAGTAACCAACCATAAATAAGCCGACCAAACAAATTTATTTCGCAATATGGCTGAGCTTGGTTAACTCCGCCGGGGTTATCCTAAAAAAGAGGGATTTCACTAAACCCACATGTCAAAAACAAACCCTTGACCTGATTATTTGGCAGGGCCGTCATTTCTCATTCAAGTCACGGCGTTAAGGGCACGGGGGAGGGTCCCCTCAACCCTCCTCAGCCCTCCCGGCGCGGGTCTCCACGCCCTGGACGTGACGACTTGGCTTTCACTACTCGGCTTTTGTAAAGCTCTATCTTCCATTACGACACCTCATAAGTTTAGTAAGCGCGTGGGAACACATATCTCTATGATACACTCTGGCATCTTCAAATATGTATCCTTTCAAGTTAATAAGTTGTCTATACTACGCGTATTTTTAACGTTAAAACGTTTTTCCATCTGCATTTTTGCCCATTACATTTTATTACAGTTCTATTATCAGAGCATAAAAGCTTATCAAAGCTCTAGACAGCCATAAATCCCTGAAAACCGAAATCACTATCAGATTAGCCGAAAAGCTATATTTTCTGCGCTCGAACGATGTTTTGCATAAGAATTTCTTTTTTAGCGATTCCAGCAAATTTCATTTTCTTCGAGCTTCGGTTGCCAATAAGGCTTTTAGGGATTTTTGGCGGCTTCATTTACTTGAAGGGTTGAAAAGCCAAATAAAATGTGAAAATCAGTTACAAGTTTTTAGGAAACTTTTTCTTTGATGAATTGATTTAGGGTTGTTTTCGGAGTGATCCCCTAAAGTTGGCTTGTTTTATTTTCAGTATAAAAGATTGAAGGAAGCGTCCCGAGTAGGCAGAGGAAATTGTATGTCAGTAAGTGAAAAATGTGTGAGGTCGCTAAACGGTTTACGTGACAAGGAAAATATAGAAAATAAAGATATATTGGGCGGCGGAGAAATCCTGAGAGATGTTAGTTATGATGACAGGACGTGATGCATGGCACGGGTCACTACCCAGTACCCACTATGGATTACGCGGGAACTAATGTGATATGTGCTGTATATTAAGTATATATAGAAACTGTAGTTTTTACCCAACGATGTTATCAACAACATAATATGTTTGACTATTTCAATCAAATTATGTGCTGCAACTGCTACAGCCAGGTTTTACGATGTACTCGTACATAAGTGCTTTATCTAGTAGATTTTTTCTCTATGATAATAATTTTAACTATAATATCTGCCAGACAATGGACCTCTAACATTCAAAGGTCAACCCTGCAGAACTCATGTTTGCAAATAGTCCGCAGTATTATGTTTTCATCACATAAAGCCGAATTTGTGTAACAGCACAATGATACTTGAGATAAAATAAACATGCCTCTCGCAATCTCATCTCTATCCTCCTATTTTTATCTTCTCAGCTATTTAGACGTCTGCCATCTTGGTATCTGCGATTCAATGCAAAAACGTAGAAAAAGTTGGACCCTTTGAATTGAGGGAGCGATTTGCATTGAATTTTGTAGAAGCGAGTTTTCTGCTGAGTTTCCTTTTTATTTTACAGAAAATTATGCCTGTTTTACTTTTAAAATCTTTTGGTTGGATCGTAAAAATCTTCTAATAGTTAATCATTTTGACTTTTGAAGAAAATAAAGTATAAATTTATTGTAGGTCTATCAATATTATCACACTCAAATCAATAAAATTTGTGATTTATACAATATGTACTAACCATTGTGTTGTTACAAACTGTGAAAATAAGCCCAGTAAATATCTTACGTCTTTTGAAACAGTAAGGTAAGATAAGCACAGCAATATATGTAGCTCATAGGTGTACATTGAATAAAACATGAATGCCTAGTTTAGGCAAGATTCATGTAGTCTCATTAGCTGTACACACATAAGAGTGCGCGGAAACAACAAGATCCCACTTTAAGATATCATTAGTATGGAAAGGCTCATTATACTCAACAAGAACCTATTTCCAAGACTCGGAGACCGTTAAGCCGTTAAATTGACGCAATAATTTTAAATACGCTATTTAGACTACGATAAGTAACCTCCGTAAAAATAAAATGGGGTACGTTTTAAAGATATGATAATGAGCTTTTAAAGCTCGAACTTGACCCTTTGTTGTAAGACTTTTGTATTATACCACGAGTACATTGTAAGTTAAATATGTAGGATAAGGTATAAAACTTAGGGGTTATGAAAATATTCCACAATATTGTTGTTGTCAGCAAGTCTGCAAGTTTGAAAGCATGTATGATAGTAGCTAACTCTATTGTTAGAGTTTTCAAAACACCCCAAGGGCCGCAATTGTTTTTGTGTAGCAGATATTACATTAGATTATTTACGCAAAATAATATAGAAACTGATAGTTGAGGCAAACAAAGCGAAGCAAACCTCGCAATTTCACTACAACTAACAATAGATTTAATAAACCAAACCCAATAATAAATTTCATCTTCCATGCAAGCCATTAAAGTATCACAGCTGCCCAAGTCTGTCTTATTAGAAGTCTGGGCGAGTCCAGCGAGCGGTGAACCAGTCGATCAAACTTACTGGAAACTTGCTCTGCCGGCGACCGGCCGTTTACAGACTTAATATTCAAAGTGGTGCTAGATGAACTAACATGCGCTCAGATAGATAGATAGATTAACTCTTTATTGTTGACACATATTAAAAAAGTACATAAAACAAATTGTATTTAAACTAGTGCCACATGCGGCGGCCTTATCGCTGAAAGCGATCTCTTCCAGACAACCTTCAGCTGGAGAGAAATAAGCAAAAAGAAAAAAAGAAAAATGTGGTGTACAACAAAAAGGAAATAAGAAATATTACTAATATATATTATATATAAATATATATATATTATATTTATATAGGTATACATAAATACACAATACTTAATATAATAAAATAGATGTTTAAATACAAATACATACAATATACAACATAATATTATAGGTGATAGCAGTAGTTAAAATAACAGCAATTTTCATTGAAGGGAAGCGAGATAAAATTCCTTTCCTCAGGAGTGGAATAAGCTGATGGAAAACTAAATACTTTGCTATTAGATGCTTGCCTAATAATAGCAATATATTTAGTCATAGCCGTCGTTTTCATTCTTTTAAATCATATCAATTTAATATATCTGTACAGGCAAAAGAAAACGGGAAACTATTGCCCTGCAGTGGGACTAAAGAAGTTTATAAAAAAATCTCATATATGCAAACCTACTCTATATTTTTTTACACGATTACCACTCACGTGTATATAAAGGGGTAAGACCAAAATAATAAAGTCACCAAAATATACATGTTTCACATCTGATAGATGCAGAATTTAAAAAATCCTTAACTTAAAAGAGTAAACGCTACATGTTTTGTTCTCATTTTGTTGCGAGCTTTTAATTAAATTTGTCTCTTTATGCTTTGTTCTCTCTAACCCTGCAGCTAAAACGTAGAACAAAGAAAAATATTTACCTAATTGATTTTACACATATTATATTTTATTTTATAAATCGGTCTTTCAGTAAAATGTTTGCTGCAATTGAATTTTAAAATTGCTCTAAACAGTTTTATTTGAATGCAATGTCATTTTGTTTTTTTTTATAACAACATGAAGCGCGTAGTTAGTCCCGAGCACATTTGAAAATGTTTTGCAGTGTTGATCAAGTAAATGAAACAAAATACCACTCAAATAGATTTCGAGTGCGTATCTATAAATTTATAGTTTATTTCAATTATTTACACATAATATTTTTTATTTCGTACGTGTTGTGAGTGCTTATAACATGACTGGCTATTTCAGGAGCTTTTCTGTAGGTGTTACGAAATTAGCAAAGTAAAATGCGACATTGTAAAGCAATGGCCACATTCCCCGACCTTCCCGCGCGATATGAATCATTAATTCCTCACCACAGGCTTGCACACAAGGATTATTCTACACGAGGTAATAAATGTTCATATGCGGGTTTCAGGCGTCCCACTTCCACATTCATTTCACGCCTGACCGCCGTCAACTTCTTTATCCGAAATTAACCCGTACCGCAATTCGACCTTTTGTTTCATCTCAAAAAGTGCACAACAACCCCAAATTAAGGGTACGGCCTTTTTATTTTGAGGAGTCCGCACAAATTATTTTCTCTTTTAGCCTCTTCCACTCGAGTTTCCTGCTTGTTTTATTTTCAGTGAGGATTATAATCAGTTACCCTGAAATAAGTTAACTCAAGTTGACTATTTCTTGTTTGGGGTTTTATTATGTTCATATATGTTTCATAAGTTGTTGTTCATTACTAGAGTAAAATATTAATCAAAGATCCTAAGATGTGTTTGTCTCCTAGGCTAGACATTAAGCTAATAACAAACCAAGCATTTCATATTACATGTCGAAATTACTGGAATTCTCTGCATCACATTGAAACTAATTTAAGTTTTCATTTACACGACTTAGGCTCGTGTCTCAAAGGGTTTCAACAAGCCTTTTGAGAGATTGGAAGGCGTACAATGAAGCAGCGAGCTCTCGGCGGGGACGAATAATTTGCTATTGTTTTGTTCCCAACTTGAGACAGATTCAAGACAACTTTATATCTCATCTTGACGTAATGAATTAAGCTAATCTTATCTCCAACGATGGTCATAAGCAATGATTAAGGCCCGGATCCATCATCTAATCCATTCTACTCTGCATAATGACTCGCCCCTCCCGGTCGGAAAATTGAAGGAAACTCCGAAGAAATTTCGTTTAAAATTACCTAATTTGATGGATTTAATTTTGCTTTTCCTGATTTATCTAGTTCAAGGTGGTAGGTAGGGCAACGCAGGATATTTAGGGAGGTATATTTGATTAAAGTTTTTTAAATAAAATAACGTTTGTCATCTGAATATTAGTTTAATAAATACATAATGATTTATATACTTACATAATTACTATTTTATTATAAGTGCTTTAGTTCTAGTTTATATGTTATTTTTTAATTAGACTATTAAGTTATTTTGTTTATGACATACATATTATGCTCGAATAAAAAATAAATACTAATAATATTTTGAAAACTTTTTGTGTCACTTTGTTAAATTTAAATACCTAACTCTGTAGATAGATAGATATCATTTATTAGCATGAAGAATTACATATTTTTTGCATTAACAATAAGAGTTTGTTGGCATGTAAAAATGCCAAGAAAAATTCTACTCTCCATAAAATCTCATCAAAATTACTTACGACTTCACACAACATCCCCAAGCACAACGACAATAAAAATTGTTCTCACGACTCTTACATAAGCCCTCGAAGCACTCGGTCCGCGCGAGCTCGTGGTTCCGATGTAGACAAGTGTAAAATCTTATACGTATTTGCATTTACCTATTGGCAGGTAAGTTCATTGGTGTCGGAGCTATCTAAGAGGTCGGCCGCCATCAGCGGTAATAGGGGTCTCGGCTGGATTGCTGTCGATTATGCCTAACGGCTCTCGGGATATTGAAATGTAGGAGCTCTCGCCCGGAGCCCCTCCCGTGGCTCCCAACAATGCCCGCCACTCTGCAAGATGTCCCGTGATTGCGCGCTATATTTTAAACGTGACGCGGCAATCAAGATTTATCACGAGACATTTCTTTTCAAAATGCCACGCTTTCACGTAACAAATATTAGTAATTTTTCTGATGTTGCATTTCCATTCCGGTCTTATCGCTTTCAGTTAGTATTAATGTTTGTAGAGAAGCTACTTCAATTTACGTTTTTGTGAGAGCTATTTTCGTCGAAAACAATATACAGTTTTCAGTATCAATTTCCTGTGTTGTATCCGGGTACTTCGCCAAAATGTTTGTTCATTTTGTGTAAAATACAATAGCAGAGATGGTAAATAAGTTATGGATGTTGTTTAAAGTTTCGGGAACTTTATAGGGCGCTGGTTAAGTTTAAAATGAATGTTACCTACTTTGGACAAGAAGAATAAAATTGTTCAATATCCGAACTTTGTAAGTACTAATTACTTATGCATTGTTGATCTTGAAAACTGTGAAATAGATTGCAGTTCGAAAATCCAATCAGGAAATTTAATAATACTTTTCGTCAAAACCAATAAAGATTCTTCAATTTTATATATATATTTGTGATTTTTCATACAATAGTGCCCAAGAGAACTCATCAAACGAATCATCTGTGGCGGGGGAGTCTGAACCCTCAGTAATGATGAACTACGGCTCGTGGAAGCACATTTTGACTACAAACAGGTGTACTACTGACCTGTGACGAGGTTGGCATGGTGGAACTGGCAGACAGCGTCGGCCTCGTACCAGGAGATGCGGTCCCTGAAGTAGCGGTAAAACACCGGGAACCCCTCCTCCGGGAGCACCCACGTGTTGCTGATGTTCACCTGGAAAACACCACATTACAATTTTATTACATTTACTAGTAGATACCTGCTGATTCGGTCGAGTTGTTACGGGATAAAAAATAAATAAATATTCCGGGACATTGCACACATCGCCATTTAGCCCCACACTAAGCAAACGCTTGTTTCGCATAAGAAAAAAAAAGAATCCTATGTCCCGCCTAGGACCGTATACTATTACTATACTGAAAATTACGAAGATCCGTCGCTCTGTTATAGCGTGAATTTGGCATAAATAGACCAACAAACCAACAAACTCACACGCATTTATATAATAATTATGATGATAGTGCTGTGTGAAATCATGCACTGAGCTAGCGGCGAGCGCGTGCCGAGAACAACGGTGTGTTGATGCTGTAGGTATGTAGACTATAGGTTAATCATGTAAACAAGACGTACTCTGAACACAACATAATTTGCTGTATTAACATAAATAGATTTAAGTGGTTTATTGTAACAATCTTTGGGCAAAATTTTATCGCGAGATGAACGGTAAAACTAAATGTGTGCTGCGTACACAATATTAAAATACAATATGAATATTATAGTTCAACCTGTACACTGTTTTTCGAACATACAATACAAAGTTCTTCAATAACAATTCCATGTGTAAAGAACATGAACTAGGTAGTCGTTTAATATTTATTAAAAAAAACTTACATTTAAAATTTTGTAGGTTAAAACTACATTTAAAATTACATTTACCTACTTACATTTTAAATTTGAAATCATTATATTATTATTTATATGCTACGCGGTCTTATCTGCGGTCGTCATAATTTAATAACATTATGGTTTAAATGCGAAAGTGAGTCTGTTGGTTTGTAGATTTGATTGTTTGCTGCAATACCACAACAACACGGTGCAAATGATGCTTGTGATATTTGGTGTGGTGCGAAGAAATTATATAAAATGAAACTTTATAATGACTAATCACTTAGCATTAAAATTACGATGACGAATGCAATAAAGTAGGTAATATTTAATTATAGTCATTATAATGACTACACTCGTTACTACTATGAAACTCACACTCGTGTTTTAATACCCGTGTTATATGCAGTTGCATACACTACTTTATCTTCACTAATGCAATTAATCAAACAACAAGAGTAAAAGCTATATTAAATTAAATTCACGCGTACATGTATTGTCACAGTGATTTTGCCGCAATTAAAATCTAACCAATGAGAGCGCAGCTGCGCGCATCAATAAACCGCGACCAACCTGATTGGCCCTGCAATCAGGTTGATCGCGTTTTATTGATGTTATAATGAGCTATTACGATATCGATCTGGATATTATACCATCATGTGAAATTGCTTAAATTGAGTGTTTTGTTGTCTGTGCTATAACAGTAGTAATTATAAGTCAAGTATTGGAAACATAAGTAGAATGTTACAACATTAGTGTAGGTAAAATAACTTAGAATAATAAAGACTAGGAAATAAAGTGCTTTTTAGTATTTTTCTTTTATTCCAAGTACAATGAATGCTACAATGTTTGATGCCACAATTCTATTACAAGCAAGCAGCTCAGCCCAATAAGAGGGTTCTACAATTTACGGTTTGTGCGAGCTTTGATGCGATAATAAAACCGCGGGTCTAGATTTCTAATACAGTTTTATCACTTCAATATAGCTTTACAACATTTTTACGACAACTCTGTAGGTTTCATCCTAAAAATCCTTAACAAGTTTTGCCAAGTTCTCCTCATAACAATTTGGTGAGAAATGCGCTTTCTAAATTTATGTATTTTATCAAATAAAAAGCGAGTGTGGCTCAGCGGTTCCAGTGTCTGCTTTTCATCCAGACGTACCCTGGTTCAAATCCACCCTACACCAATGACTTGTATTTTCAAGTTATGTGTGGATTTGCACTCGCTTAACGGTGAAGGAAAACATCGTGAGGAAACCGACATGTTTGAGGACCACAATATCCGAGGACATGTGTCTTCCGTGGAAGGACCTGGGCGCCCACCACGATGTATCTGCCCAAGAAAACTCCCCTAACGAATTAATTCTGCGGGGGAGTCACGACCCTCAGTCATGAGGAAATACGACTCAAAGAGAGAGAGAGAGATCAAATAAAACGTTTTCATTTTAGAATATATTGTTCACAGGCAGTTTGATGCTTCTCAGCACCAGAGCTGACCCGTCTTATTACAACTTACATCTTTTCTTGCACAGATCATTTTATAGTGATTTTTTGAGGAAATTAAGCGAAAGTATGGTATTTTTGGACAGCAAGTATGAATTATGTAAAATTGCTAGTAGACAAAATGTTTATCTGATTAGATATTATATTGTATACTAGTGGGTGCTCGCGGCTTCGCTCGCATTAAGAAGTAAAACGTGTATCCCCTTTTTCACCCCTTTAAAAGTGACATTTCCAAAAAACCTTTCTTAGCGGAAGCCTACGTCATAACATCTACCTTCATTCCAAATTTCAGTTTTATCCGTCTAGTGGTTTGGGCTGTGCGTTGATAGATCGCTATATCAGTCCGTCAGTCAATCAGTCAGTCAATCCTTTGAGTTTTATATATATGTAGATTCGAAGCTTCTATTTCCATAATCCTATTATTCAACACCATAGTTTCAACTCCGTAATATTTAAAGGTAAAATAAAATTTCTAGTTGAATATCTTTATCGTGTACTTTCCACCTCTTCCATACTGCAGGTGAGCATGAATCCCGGCGGGCCACTCGTTTTTCACAACAGACTGATCAGATAGAGAGAAAATTCACTAAAGCGAGGCAAACTCGGGATATAGAAAAACCTCTCTCTATCTGTCTATCTCTCTTTGTCTGAGTTTATGCATGCAATTTGCGAGCGCGAGTTACCTCGTCGTATTGGGACCCGACTGAAGTTTTTACTTTGTAAAACTTTTGTCGATATTGTGAAGGTTTATTGATAAAATACATAAAGTTTTGCTGAGCAAATGCGGCTGAGGCTCTTTGTTCATATAACATCGTAGATAAATTAAATATAGATCGTTTCCACTACCTATGTATCTGTTGTTATTATATTTATTATTGATATTAACTTTGTACTTTAACTTATATGCTGCCATTATTACTATACTTGTCTACTTATATGTTGTTCATTATATTTAACTTTTAACTTGGTCTTTTTCACAAAAAAAATGTTAAACTTCCAGAGTCCACAATGAGTGTTGAGTGCGGACTTAATTGAACTGTAGGTTTAGTCTTATGCGTCACAGTGTTACTTGTTTGTAATCTTTTAGCCTGCATTTTGTGTCTGTACCTTTTCTAAATAAATAAATAGATAGGCCGTATTCAACTTTGGTACCTTAATTAAACGAGGAATAGAAATAGTCGAGTTTTTTTTTGTATTATTATTATCAACAACACGCTGTTTAATGTCCAACAAAACCCTCATTTTTCTATATGAAGAAAAGAAAAAATAATGACCATGAATAGTATTTTTTTAATAATACATATTTCAACACAAATCGAAATTCTCGCTGCTCTGCAACAATCAATAATAAGTTTCAGAATTTATTGGAACAGTAATACTTTTCAATTTCCTCCAATATTGAATCATTTTGTTTTCATCAATCAAGTTGGGAGCTCCAAACTTGGGGCTTGTTATTTGACAAGCTCAGTCACAATAAGAAGGGCGAATAGCGGATCTTTTCCTTTAAATTTACTCTTAATTAAAAAATATTGTTTAAAAGTAGCCAACACGTAAAAATTGTTGTTTATCGAGTTCGAAATACTGTGTTACTGCTAATTTCCATAAAAGTATCTGTGATTTTCCGATAAAAAATGACAGATACGTGTTCGATATGCCACCATCTAACTTCATTAATTGATCTGAAGTCATGGGAAGATAGGAGAAGTCCGAAACAGTGTCCGTAGATGGTGGTGACAGTCAATTGGTCAATAATATATAAGATAAGCCTGAGAGATATTAGCTCCAACTATAACCGAACTGAACCGTTCCCGTGATGTCTGCCTTGCAAAATTTTAAATTCTTTTTTAATTAGACATTGGTAGTCCCGCAGGACGCGGGCTGGCAGGTTAATGTATACGTAATGAGATCTAAAAAGTTTTCCCATGTTCCCGCGAGACAAGCCAGCCGCCGGATACGGAAGGGATCTAAAAGCAGGCCACCGGACGTAGAGGCTTTATTCCGCATTTTTAATAGCCGATGGAATATCTTTTTCACAAGTTGGCTGATAAAATAGTCGGTAGTTTGCGGTGAGGTTTGGTGGGTTGCTGATGATCAATTATTTATTTATCTACTATGCGCTCTTCTAGGTAAAATTTGTTACAAATTCTTAATTTTGATTAAGAAACTAAATTATCTAATAATTTGGTCTCAGAACATGAATAGGTAACTAAAAAAATTAATTATATAATATTATATTAGTTTGATTTGACCAAACTGGCATCTATGTGTCGATATATTGCTTTTAGATTGGAACGGAATGACGAAATAAGGTTGATTTGACCAAACTGGCATCTATGTGTCGATATATTGCTTTTAGATTGGAACGGAATGACGAAATAAGGTTGATTTGACCAAACTGGCATCTATGTGTCGATATATTGCTTTTAGATTGGAACGGAATGACGAAATAAGGTTGATTTGACCAAACTGGCATCTATGTGTCGATATATTGCTTTTAGATTGGAACGGAATGACGAAATAAGGTTGATTTGACCAAACTGGCATCTATGTGTCGATATATTGCTTTTAGATTGGAACGGAATGACGAAATAAGGTTGATTTGACCAAACTGGCATCTATGTGTCGATATATTGCTTTTAGATTGGAACGGAATGACGAAATAAGGTTGATTTGACCAAACTGGCATCTATGTGTCGATATATTGCTTTTAGATTGGAACGGAATGACGAAATAAGGTTTTCATATTGAATATACCTAATATTTGGAATGTTGTACATAACCATATTATTTCTTGTGAGCGAAGTTTCAAAGTAACAAAATACATCTTTATTGGTGGCTTAAATTATTGCCTTCCAAATTCTGCCTACATTGACAACGGTAATCATTTTAGATATAGTATTTTAAAACTACGCGCATATCAACAATTATGTAAGCAAAATTTGTGAAGACACAGACTATACCCATTGTCTCTTGCTACGCCCCAATATCTCGGGCACATGTATTTTTTTGTAAAATTGTATCTGCAAGTATGAATAACTAAATAAATAATTGAATTGCTCGCCCGGTACGCAGTCTTTACAAAATAGAATTATCATCACACGATCATAAAATCTTCGAGTTGTGAAATAGTCATCCCAACATGTTGAGCAAGTGATTATATGTTAACAATGAAGTTAACACTTTGTGTGACTTGTTCGGAGCCCGTTATAGTTTGAAGCGGTGCTTAAGACGGCCTTATATGGTTCCTTGTAACTTAATGAGGCCATATATGGTATTCGTGGTGAAATTAAGCGCTGGGGGAATACACGCATATATTTGTATGTATATGTTATACATATGTTTGTATTATGTATGTTCATTTAGAAATCTAATACGCACGCACGCTCGAATATAATTATGCCCCATATTATGTGTTATATTAATTTCGTTTAATGAAGACCATTTTGGGAATTCGGAATTGGGGAGGTTTATTTAAACGCGCTGTGTGCTGTGTTGATATAATTATGGTGTAGGAGTGGTTAACTTTGTAGATGTTGTTTTTTATTATTTGTTTAAGTATATAATTCTGTATTATTTAATAAAATAAAATAAGTAATTTTTGTACTTATGTAAATAATATTACTCGTGCTATTATTATTATTCTGGACGCAAATAAATAAAGTATGATCTGTATATATATATATATATCTTCTTATAATTAATAAACCGTACCTAAAAAAAACAAAATAACAGCAAATAGTGGTGTTCATATAAATATGAAAATAAAGCTATTTCAGTATAAAAGTTTATGTGTAAATAAATTTATCTACACTAATGTTGTAACATTCTACTTATGTTTCCAATACTTGACTTATAATTACTACTGTTATAGCACAGACAACATAACACTCAATTTAAGCAATTTCACATGATGTTATAATATCCACATCGATATCGTAATAGCTCATTATAACATCGGAAAAGCGTGACCAACCTGATTGCAGGGTCAATCAGGTTAGTCGCGCTGCACTCTCGTTGGTTAGATTTTAATGGCGGCAAAATCACTATGACAATACACGTACGCGTGAATTTAATTTAATAAATTATATATGCATTATTGAAGATAAAGAAGTGTATGCAACTGCATATAACACGGGTATTAAAACACGAGTGTGAGTTTATGAAACGAGCGCATCGAGTTTCATAATAGTAACGAGTGTTTTAATACCCTTCATTATATGACAGTTGCATAAACTAATATAATTACATATCAGTATAATAAAAACGCCTCATATAAACAACATTTATGATACAAAAACCTTTCAGTCAAACTGAGAATCTCATTTTTCGAAGCTGGTTAAAAACAAAGGCACATAATATAGTATGTAACATGTTTGGTGGCGACATAAACGTGAATCACGCAGTATATGGAGCGGCAGGAACAATGTGCCAAACTTGCTCGCAGATATTCTACTAAACGATACGTTCTGATTAGCCAAATAGCTAAGAGATTGTATTGCTTTGATACAAGTTACATAATACCTACACGAAATAAACATAAAAGTTTTCTTTATATACTATAAAATAAATTGTTTAAAACAAAGCAGTCTTATTGAAAAAGAAAGTAAAATAAAGCACTCAAAAAGCTTTTAAATTTAAACACGTCGTCGCAAATTGTGCTCTTAAAGATAAAAAGCAACCCTAATCAATCTGCTTTAAAATTCCCAGACGACGTCTTAGTCATGAAACTTTGAAACAAAAGTGGCGCATCGGATACTGCACTGGGGTGGGTAAGTTTATAAATTGACTGTAGAGTGACGTTAGGGCTCACCGCTCGTCCTTGGGCCGAGGCGAGGACCGCCAGCACCACGACCGAAAACAACATTTCGTCGTAGACGCGCGTAGCTGCGACGTAGCGGTCTGTAGCCGCCGACCGCCGTAGCGTGACTGCCGCACAAGCTACGGACGCGCTACGACGGCCCCCTACTATACTTACTCGACTCCACGCAAAATATTCCTGCGCGTGGAAAAAATTTGAACTAAAATGTTATGATACACGAAGCCACAAAACAGATAAAGTGTTGCCATCAATCCCGAGCAGAGTTAACTAGTGAGGACTCTACAGTAACTATCACGCATGCTACAATATGATCGCAGTTCCATGGCGACTGCTAAGTAAGCTGCCGAATAGACCTTCGTTCATTAGGTAAACAATGTTTTTCTTTTTATTTATATAACTTGCTGCACACGTTCTGTTTGTTCTGTCACCCGCTGTTTCAGGGACATGAGTAACTTACATACGTTTATTTCAAGGTCTGTTTGTTCGATATGACGTTTTTACTAGGCGTTTGATGTTACTATATAAAAAAAACTTTCAGAAGACCTCGTTTTTTTTGTGGTCGGTTAAATACTACTAACTTTTTTTTGTTTAACTACCCTCGAACAGTGCCTTGCCGTGCTACTCACTTTAATTAGCATATCTATCTTTATCCATACAAAATTTAATTCAAATCGAATAACACGTTTAATCTTTTTAAAATATGAACGTACACACATGCAAAAACCTATATGCCTTTACAATATTAATTTGATATGATAGCGTGATAGGTTAGTAGTAAGATGAAATATTTTTAACAGTAATATACCACAATTTGACCTTCGATTCGAAGGCTAGCAATTGTCAATAAAGAAAAGACCGAAGAAAAAGAAAATAAAAGGCTTTAGGTATCTTTGGGACCTATCTTTGTTTTATTGGGGACGTTTTTATCAGCGGGCTGGGACATCGTCCTTGCCACAGGATTAGATGGCTGGAAACAGATTATGGGATATGGACTTACAAAGAGTTAAATTGCTATTCTTTTAATTTAATTTGTATTCTAAACTTAGTGATGCTGTGTATATTTAGGCTAAGTTAGCTTAAGGATAGCCACAAGTTTTTGTATAGTATATCTAGTATAATATATTTAGATTGTAAATAAATTGATCCCCTAGAACATCCTGCCTTCTACAACACAATTAACACTGCAGTAGAATTCAGATTCAGATTCAGATTTTTATTGATAAATTATGAAAATTTACATGTCAAATTATATATAGAAGGCAGAGCAGCACTAAATTGTATCACGTTTACCTGAAAAAAATAAAAATCTTTTATCTTATTCAGTAATAACGGGTAGTAGGTATGTGCATTTAGTATTCTTACAGCTATCTATAAACTTTTTATATTTAATTTAACTAACAAATCATCTACAAATATAAACTCCTATACTAATTCAAATGTAAACTGTGTCGTAGCTAAGAATTTAATATTTTCACTACGAATCATCAAAACTAACGACAAGCACAGGTAGATTTGATTGATTGTGTATGGGCAAAGTAGTGAAAAAATGAAATGTGTCAAATATGTCATTCAATGCTGAAATTAATGTACAACTGCTTCAAAAGGATATCTTTAATCACTCATTTTACTTATGAATAATTCCTCCTCCTTGAATCGTATCCCTCATGTCTGAGGATCGTGACCACCACCTCCCAGCACCTTCTCCTTGATGACATCTCTCCACTTCCTTCTGTCCTCGGCAACATGCAATGCATTATAGACTGTAGTGTCTAAAGTGGTGCGAATTTGGTCCGACAAACGTGTTAGGCTGCGGCCTCGGGATCGATTGCCTTCTACTTTTCTTGTGATCATCAGTTTTTCCAGGTTGTCGCCATCTTTCCGGGCAATATGACCAAAATATTCGAGGATCCGTTTCAGACATAAAGTGGATAGTCTGGTTTTGATGCCCAGTTGTTTTAGTATCGACACGTTAGTACGGAAAGCTGTCCACGGTATTCTCAGCATGCGTCGCCAGCACCACATTTCAAAAGCATCGATGCGCTTTCGGTCCGCTGTTTTTAGGGTCCATGTCTCAACTACATAGAAGAAGATCGAAAAAACTAGAGTCTGCACTAGCCTGGTCTTTGTCTTCAGCCTTATGCCTCTATTTCTCCAGATCTTTTGAAGCTGAGCCATAGCATTTTTAGTCATTCCGATACGTCGGCGCACGTCTGTTTCACAGGAGCCATTGTTACTTATGGTGGATCCGAGGTATATGAAATCGTCGACAATCTCCAGCCCAAGTGCTCTAGTCAAGTTTAGAGTGTTTGCGCGATCAACCACCATTACCTTTGTCTTTGACATTATGAATAATTAATAAGTAAATATTACTTAATTGAGAATAATTAGCAAGAAATTCAAATGTTAATATTTAAATTGAGTTATAAAACTCTTCTCCATAAATTGCACGTCAAATTTATTTTGCCAACTTTAATTACAAGAGATATTCTAAATAAGCACTGAAAAGTACTGAAGTGTCTGCCAGGTGAAAGCTGTAAGTAGAAACATTAAAGGACATAATCTTCTTATAACTCAGACGTTCGTGTCACCTTTAAAGCTTTTTAGACATTCATAAAAAGGCTAATGAAGCTCGCGAAGTTCTACTGGCGAGTTATTGTTTGTTTTTTAAACCAAAGTGGTTAAAGTTTACTGGTATGAACTAAGAACGAGAGCTTTTTGCGCACTCATGACGAGTAATTAGGCTAAAGTTGAATAATAGTAGTATCTTAAAGCACGAAGCATGTATGTCTGTTTAAAAATTCGCAAAAATGTGAAATTAATATTTTCTAAAGTGTATAGTGTGTGATTGTTTAAGTAATAATGTACGCATAGTGTATTAAACTCTAAGACAAAAATAGACTAAACGCTTATTGTATTAACGCGGCGCACCACGAGCGCCTTTGTCTTTATTTATTTAACCATACCTGATATATATATATATATATATATGATTTTTAACATAATTGAAACAAAATTTATTGATCTATATTATTCTTGAAACCGAACCCGCCATAACCCCACCACACATAGTTTCTCTCCAATACTCCAAAGTAGAAATATTTCATGTGTAAATGTTTTCAGCCGTAAACGATTCAATAAGGAAAGTTAAATCGTTGGAATCTATCTGAGCAACCCGTGCTAACGAGAAAACATAAATAGATCATCCACTATAGATGGACGACTTTATAATACAGTCAAATAAGATACGAAACATTAAAATGCTGAAAAATTACCTAATATTTGTAAAAAATATAGGCAATCAATTTACTCGTACTAACTACATAATATATACATATGTATAAATTATAACATGCAAGTACTATAGTGTACACTGCAGTATTTCCAAAAAAAGGACGTAATTACGACCATTTGCTTGATTTAAATAGTTCAAGGAAGCTACATTTCTTACATCAAAGTAATTTCCACACATATAATCAGGCAAGGTCATACCCATTGATTCTCATTACATTTAAGTAAAGATTTCCATTTACGAGTAGGTACGTCGCACCTAAAGTACATCAGCTGTTAAACATAACATACATAATCTCAGTAGCAAAACTTATACTTGTCGATGATACTTTCATCACACCATCTACCATTTCCACCCATAAAGTGAGAGCTTACCTCTAAACTAGACACGGTTCATTATCCCCGCCATTCCTCTGCTCCTGTGGTTTAGCGCCGCCTCATATATTGTGCCAGTTTTATGTTCTGCGAGTTTATGTACAAGCCTGAGCGGGTTTTGCTCTTCCATGCGCGAAGGTCGATAAGCTCAGTATTACGGCTTCTTGCCAGTACGTGCCGCACATGCAAAGAGGCCCGCGAATACGAGACCAGTCGGGCAAAATGTTCCATTGAAAATTTTCAAAGGCAAGCGTTCTGTTGCATATGGGAGTAGAGGAAAATACCTACGCAGGGAAGCGAGCAACGATGAAGAAGCTTCGAAATTGAAATATAACGTAGTTTGATAGACGATATAGCGCGTTTGATATGATTTCAGGGAGTACTAGTTTCAAATATACAATCAAAATATTTATGAAATCATCAAATTTTATGAACAAGTAAAATCTACTTAACATTTTTACTGCCACTCGTAAAAGCATTATTTATTTATCGACGTGTTACCGTACAGCCAATTTTAACAGACATTTCCTGTTATAAATAAGCAATATTTATTTAACTGTCAGATGGCGGAGGTGCCCGCGATGCAGGCTGTAAAAACGCCGTAACTCAATGTACCGAACGTCGGAGGTTATACCCGATACGCGAAACACGTCTACTTTATTTGTTACCTATATAAAAGTGTCTGCCACGGGACTTTTCGTCTTAAATTGCTCCGAAAAGGGTCTATATTTATTGGCTGGCGCGGCGAATATTTCTTACACTCGTATCAGAAAGTCGTTTTCAGTTTTACGAAAGCGGTAATAACTCGGTATCGGATCCGTCCCGCGCACAATGATTGCGATTGTAGTCGCAGAAGAGTGCTCAGTTTGTATCATTCCTTTGTTTATGTGAGGTTCATCGCGCGGCCCTTCAGTTAACAAGCGGCCGGGAGCCTTCATTATGCACGGGCCGCGACCGAATCCGAATTAACTTCCTACTAAAATTCATATCGAGCTGCTATGATTGTGTGAGTGACGAAAAATTACCATTTTTCAAAGTGGGCATTTACATAGTCATGAAGACGCGCAAAAACAGTTTTATGGCTTCTCCCGATGAAATATTTAAATTCATTCCGCAATTTGGATTTAAAATGAAAACTGTAGAAAAATATTGGCTGTGCTACGTAACTAACCTGTTATAGCTAGTCCAATAACCTCTGCATGGAAAGACTGGCACTAGATGCGTGAAACAGGGCGTGTGGTGTGGCAATTGTTTGTAAAGCCTTTTTTCTGATAGCGGACCAACATAAAATACGCTGTTTATGATGAATCGATCCTGCTAAACTCACTTAGATTACATACCTACATGTTGCATGTAACCAGTAAATTTGTTAATAAACTGGTTACATGTGATATTGCAACATGGCCGGCGTAACGACTTGTTTAGCTACGACTGCGTTGTAGATTTTAGACCAATTTTACTCGACAGCTAAATAAATACTGGATAATATCATCATCATCATCTGCCCTTTTGTCCACTGCTGATTATGGACTTTTCTCCAGTACGCCTGTCCACACTGACACGTTCCTATCCTGCGTTAATAATGTACCAAGATTTATTTAAGTTGACATATTGTATGATTACATACCTATTATTATGTTTGACATGATTTTAATTACAAAAATTTTCACTATTTTATTTTATTAATAAAACAAGACATATGTAACTTCTAAAATTTAATAAAATCTAAATGTTATAAATTCAATTTGACGAGATATTGTTATTTGTGTAGCATATTCTGTAATATTAGTACTTATACCTATGTATGTTACAATTTTACATTATCAATAAAGATTCTTTATCTTTTTATCTTTATCTTATCTTTATAAAATATTATAATATCATCTTCTGTAAAATGGTACTCTTGGCTAGTGTCTTGTTTATACTTAATTTTTTTTTCAGATTCCTCTTGTACCTGTTCCTACATGAGGCCGGCTGCAGCTGGCAGGACTCGCACCGGCACCTCAGCCCCGCGAACACCGCCAACAGCCCGCTCCACCACTACAAGGCAGCTATACGAGACATACCGTACCATGTCCTCATAGCCTTCAACCGGATGTACTGCTCCGGAGCTCTTATTAAAAGCAGGGTGGGTTTTAGGACCCAGTTGAGATTTAAAGACATTGAGTCCCAACGACTTTTTGTTGTCTTGAGTGGTCTTTATAAGATTTAGTTCATTTGTGAATCGAAGACGTTGCATGCGTTTTAGACAGTAGACTGTAAACTATCGAAACATATACAACTTTATTCATATTAAATATTTTATCTCTTTTTGAGTCTTCCTCATGACAGAGGGTCCTGACTCACTCGTAGAATTAATTCGCTAAGGGAGTGCTCTTGGGCAGATATATCGTATTTTTTAAGAAACCACAACTTCAAGATTCCACAATTTCAAAATCCAATGTGAAATTTTCTTTTTTGTCAGTTTATGTTGTTTTCAAATATTGCAGATAGTTTTGACCGCTGCCAGTTGCCTGAGCAAGTGGCGTGGACAGAGGATTGTCATCAAAGTTGGCTCAGACACAGTAACAGGGCTTGGGTGAATATCATTTTGATCATGATTGCAAGTGGTCTCTGTATACATATGTAGACTGTCAGTTTTTTTCGGCTATATTTGTTTATGTTACTGAGCGATTTTTAGGAGATATCCTTAACCTTAGAGCGATACAAAGTTATGCTACTTATGCCCCCTTTATTAAAATCATGGCAATAATCAAAACGATTTTTTTTATTATGAAGCTAGTGGACATCCACGGGCTTCGCTTGCTAATGCGGCTACTTTTAATCCTGAAATAAATTTCAGGATTAAAAGTAGCCTACGACAATCCTAAGACCTCATACTACCAGCATAGCAAAAATCTTGATGATCCTAGCAGCCATTTTTTGCGTGATGAACGTTTAAATAACATATAAGCAGAGACACAGATAAATAGAGAAACAGACAAAAATTGTAAAAACTGCTGAAACGTGTTTTATCATCAAAAAATACACAATCATTTTTTTCTGACATCTTCTATGTACTGATTTTTTACCCTCTTCAGCTTTAAAGTAGGTATGTGTCGTAGGATAATTCGATACTTCGAATCTTCGCGGAAATCCTAGGGGTTTTGCGAAAACGCGGATAATTAGACATAGGCGAAAAATTATCAAATCTTACTGGACAAAGTCAGGATTTTTGCCCCACCACTTGCACTACAACAGGACTTGGCTCCTCCTCGCTTCGCTCGTCGTCGCATGTGCGTGGTAGAAAGCAACCTAACGAACCTAATCTACCTTCTGTCACAGACAAGTGACTTCGAGTCCAACACTAGCACTACAACAGGACAGATAATTTTTCGCCTATGTCTAATTATCTGCGTTTTCGCAAAACCCCTAGGATTTCCGCGAAGATTCGATGTATCGAATTATCCTACGACATATAGATATACCTACGAAAGTACACATTATTTGCAGGCAAGTATCGGAAGTGATAGACGTCAAGAGGCATGAATACTTCGGCCACAACAGCATGTTGGACAACGACATCGCCTTGTTAGTGTTGAATGTAAGTTAAACATTGACTCAGTGATTGTTCAATAAAATAATCTTAAATATACACCAATATCTTCGTCATCCACGTATAGCCATTTTCCTATGATATTATTCAAATCACTGGGAAAACTCCTTCCTTTCCACACTCCGAATGTAAATAATGATGTAAAGGTTTATTTTAATTACTCAAAAGGCAAATATAGAAATTAGAAATTATAGATGAGACCACAGACACCATACATATAAACTGGAATAAGTTAAGATATAAGTATAATAGGTTATTCAGCAGGTTTTTCTACTGAATATTTCTATAATTATTCGACCAGGATCACGTGGAATTCGGGAGCCCTGGTGTGATGAAGGTGGTTTTAGCGGAGTTTGACAGAGCACTCTATCCGGGTACTACTTTGGAAGTGTCTGGCTGGGGATTCTCGGTACGTATGTACTGCCATCTGCCAAATTGGTCAAGAACTATTGATACCATAGTCTGTAGAATTTACTTACCTTACTACCACCACTACTCATTTATTATTCTTTCACCGATGCGCCGTGTCGGGAATACTGTAAAGCGCTATCTTGTGGAAAGGTTACGAACTACATGGGAAATATTTTTCACTGAAGTGAAAATATAGTACCTAGCACAATGTACTCTGGTTTGCAGCTGCCAAAGAGCATTGTTTGGACGTAGTTAAGAAAACCATGTATAGATGGCGTCTTGTTGCTCTTTTTGACTGTATGTATCTAAATAATATTTTACAAATAAATGGAATTATCGTTACTGTACGCACCTGCGCGTGCAAACTAAAACTAAAATTACTTAAATTCAAATGAATACAATAAGCTACACGTATGTTTTTCAGGGTCACCAGTCTGCGAAGTACGCTAACAGCCTGCTATGGTCCGACATGACAGTGATAAACGCACGCGAATGTGCGAGTATTTACCCTAATCTCATGACTATGTCGAATTTTTGCGCTAAATATCCTGTGGTGAGTATAAATTAATTAGTTAATAATAATGAAAAATAAGACTCACCTAAATAACATTATATATATTATGTGAAACTTTCCAAACATTTACCTATCAACCAATCTGATGTTACCTATTTCAATATTAGTAAAAAAATTGCCTAGGCCAGTAAGGATATCTATTTTTTTTAAATGGCCCAATCGATCATAGATGGGTAGGTTTGAATCCTCAGTAAGTCGCACTTTTTTACACTTGAGAGACATTTACTACCTTTAACTACCACCATCTTTTCGACGGCATAACATGTTGTATTTATAACATAACTTAGACTCTTGGTAACTAATGCACAACCTTTTAAAAATTGTTTTAGTATGTTAAAAACATCAACATTTGTTCTGCAAATAAAAAAAAGTCCATCGGCCCCAGACGAAATGTATGTAGACTTTTTTTGCTAAATACCAAATGTCATAGACCAAAACTTATTGCTTCTGACGAAGCTTCTGACGCACTAAAACCGAGACCTTGTATGACCTGTTACTAGGAGCGCCGCCTGAGTGACAACGGAGGCCCAGCCGTCTTCAAGAACCAGCTGGTGGGCATCCTCTCGTACGGAGCCAGCAGGTCTGAAGAACCTTACATAGCACTACTCACTAACGTCTCGTACTTTCATAGGTAAGATGTATAAGATATGATCATCTATCTAAAGAAACCTCGGTGTAGGAAGCTGTAATAGTGGCTGTAAGATATTAGTCAGTTTGAAGAAAACATCTTGGCAAGAACAGCGCAAGACAGGGATTATTGGCGTAAGAGGGAGGAGGCTTATTTTGGGTCCCATTAGGCTGATTATGATGATTCACAACTATTTAATTGCCACCTGAAGCTTATAATTAAAGCTTAACTATTTAAGCGTGGCTTTAATAGGTACATCAAAAATAACAACTTTTGTATTTGCTTTTACATATCCGCGAAAAAAGAGTTCCCTGGCGAAATGTACCAATAAGAAGTAAGGTTATGTTTTTTGTCTTTTCAACACTTGCTAAATAAAAAAAGTAAATTTGGATGTTATAAAGCCACTTCAACTACCAGTACTTTTGTAAAAAACCTAACAATTTATTTTATAAAAGGAAAGTTAAATTTATTAAAATAATAAGAAACAATATTTACACATATTAACAATAATAGAACTAAAAAAGAGTATTTACATCTAAACTAAATTTAAACAATCTACATGTGGTATGGAGCCAAGAACGCTGGCTGCATTCCCACGCTGGATTGCTATAGAAATCCTTTGCGCAAGGAACCAGCCAGCGTTCTTGTCTCTAGTGATGTCAATCAACATTTTATTTAATTTTTTTATAAAAGACTTCGTGCTTTTACCCCACGGACCAAAAGTTTCGAAGCCAAGCGGTACGAAAATATAATCAGTCGATAATGATCTATATTTTCGCCGCTTGGCTTTTGTAAATACATTACACAGGGTTACATTATTACTTTTGAGATCGGCGGTATTAGTATAACTAACAGAGATAATGTAATCATTATTTTATTAATATTTTGTTTTTAGGTGGATTTCATTGAATGTTTTTCGTTTTATGAGTAAATATTGCGTGGAAATGATCCCAGAAGAAATTAACTACAATTTGGAAGACTTCGAAATATAATTAATCATTGTATTTATTTACAATAATAAAATATAAAAACAAGTGAAGGAAAACTAAACATACTACTTCTAACTACTACAAAAAGGGGCACTTAGAAAATCTTTAGAAAAGCCTAAAGATAATCTAAGTGCTCCAGCCCACTACCAGAGGGCAGCGTACCCAGCATGCGAAATTAATGGAATAATAATAATAATTATTATTATTAATTAATTAATTAATTAATTAACATTAATTTATTAATCATTGTTAAATTTGAATTGATGTGAACTAGTTAACTTATGAATAAGGTACTTAAAACGTAAATTAATGTTTAGTATTTAATGTTAAATATCATCAGTGATTAGAAAATTTAAATACCTACGTTTAAAGGTAAAATAAATATTTTGGATTTTGATTTGTGTTTTTCATTAAATATCAGCTATAATCTGGGTGTTTCCTATCCACTTTCAGTCACACTGATACCGGCTGAGAAGGAATTTATAAAAAAGTAGAGACACCGAATCACACACTACTTGCGAAAAAAAAAACTCATTAGTAACGGGAAACCTTAAATACTTAAATTGCAAAACAATTAGCAAATTTATTAAAACATTACCCACTTATTTAACTTTGTTTTAATTACAAATTATTGTACAGACACAATAACTAACTAAGTGAAAATGGCAATTATCTAATGTAATTACAGTTCTGCTTAATAAATAACATCACATTTCTTTGAATCCATTCCCTGAAGTAGTACACGTTGGCGTACACGCTGGGTTTGCGCTTCTTTGCACACCCATCACCGTGAGATGTTATACCTACGATCATCCTGTGGAAAAAAAAACAGTTTTATTAAAAAGTCTGGACCGGGGCGAGTGGCGTACTAGAATAGAGGATTATTAATAAAACCTAAAAATATTTGATTAATAATTTATGTATTTATTAAGTATATAACGGTTTCCTAGAATTTGAGTCCCTAAAAGACAAAGCCTTATATTGATCTATCGACCGTTTAATATATAGATCTCCGTGAACTTCACGAAAAACTCCATGCAAAAGAAGAATAATTACATGGTAATTACGTATTCTAAGTAATACTGTGTATTTCCTTCATGCTAAATCTCTTATCTATTGATTGCTTAAAGCCAAAATTGAAAATAAATTCAAACATAGCAATAAATTATGTCTTTTATTAGGTATTTTGTTAGGTAGGTACTCCCTGCCTGACTCCCTGTTCGGACCTGACCTTGCGATCTTCAAAGCGAGAGTGAATCGGTTCTTATTGGGTAAGCACGTTCCATCCTAGACGTGGATTGCTAATTTCCATATCAACAGAGCAGTAATAAATAAATCACATATACCTACTTAAAAAGTCCCATGGCGAACTGCCGGTAATAGAATAATGGTTCGTAATAACGAATGATTTACTTACGATTATTTAATAAAGATTCTTGTTCCAATATTGTAAAGAGTGGTTTGTGAATACCCTAAATGAAACAGACTACTTTTTAACCGCCTTCAAGAAAGAGGATTCTCGATTAAACTAAATATTGTTTTTAAAATAAAACTTGTTGAATTGCTGTCATGTGAAATACCTATAGCTGACTTGGTTTGGCAGCGGTGGCTAATTGGGAAAGTGTCGCGCCTGTATCTTACAGTTTGACTTTACGTTTATATGACCTACCTTTGAAAACAATTGTTGTACAGAAAAAGTTAGCATCCTGGCAGAAAAAAACAACCGGTACATGCGGATAAAGTCAGTATTTTTACCTTAAAAAATATTGTTAGTTTATTCGGGCAACACCGTACCGTATGGAAAATTTTGCGTAATACAATGGAGAAGGATAAAATTATCGAACCCCGCATTTTGTTCCCATTAATAATGTAACGGCCTCTCTAGGTCGTACCCCGTACCCTGCTGTGCCTTGTCAGCAGTCACAATATTAAAATTAATGAAGGCCACAGCTGTACTTTTCGAGTTTCAAAGAGTTTTGTTTTTAAAAGAATTGTTTCATAAGAGAGAAGATTATTATGGGCCAATATAACCCTTGTGTTCGTTTTTGAAAATGTTTTTACAAAACAGCAACAATAGATTGTTGTATGTAATTTTTATGACTAATCAATTGATCAAATACATTAAAACATATTAACCCGTTAGGAGATGGGAAGATTTTCATCTGTACTTTTCGTACGTTACCTACGACCATTTACACCATCCAAGGGAGAAATAATAAATTCCACCGCCACACACCATTTAACTTGACAAACCTTTCTCACCTTTTTGCATATGGGGTTACCCCCTAAAAATACTTATGTCACATTTTCTCATTTCACTCAGAGATTTTCTAATTTTCTACCCATTATTTTATATTCATCTTATCATATCATTATGTAAGCCAAGTGTGGTTGTTTTTTACATCGTCAAGCTGCAACGGAGCGATATGTCATCGTGATTTTAAATATGCCCAAGTGACTACTTTTTATCGTGTGCAAAACTCCAACCCGCTTACATTATTTCATTTTTTCTAGGGCTACAGTTTACTAGTGCATATAATTACCTAGTTCAGTATAAGTGACTTTTAAAAGTGCGACGAAAATCTTTCCATTCTTTTCCCACTAACAACTAACCATAATTTGCGTAAGGATCGGAATGATTTCACCGCTCTTTATCACAGAGCTTTGAAGTCCATGCTAGTCGCCCTGTGACCGCGCGGGGGCGATGTGGCCCGATCGTTGTTCTGTGGCTCTTTATAAAAGTCATATTTCACGAGCCTGGTTTTATCAGCATACTAGCTGCGCTCGCGACTTCGTCCGCGTGGAATAGTTTATTTTAGGCAACATATTTATTTTTGCAAACAACCTCTTCAGATTTATAAATTATAGCTGTTACCCACGACTTGAACCGTTTTCGCAGCGCAGGCAAAGGAAACTCTCAAAAAAATTTCCCCGTTTTTTCCACATTTTCCATTGTTTCTTCGCTCCTATTAGTTGCAGTGTGATGTTATATAGCCTTCCTCGATAAATGGTCTAATAAACACAAAAAGAATTTTTCAATTCGCACCAGTAGTTCCTGAGATTAGCGCGTTCAATCAAACAAACAAACTCTTCAGCTTTATAATAATAGTATAGATTCAGCATCTATCACATCCTCACTATAACAGTATAAACCAACTAGGCAACTAAATATGAATAAAGATGATCTCACTGGTTCCAGAACACCCCTCCCCCCGAGTCCCCCTTGCAGGTGTCCCTTGCCCCGTCTCCATACAGACAGAACATGTCCTGGCTCATCATCATGTTGTGGAGGCGGCTGCACTCGTCTCGCGGCACGAAGCGGAGGTGCGCCATCATCAGACCGTCCTCCGATATAGGACCGCCGTACTGGAATGAAGATATAAAGGATTTATTGACTTCACCAATAAGTTACAGGAATGGCGTGCACATCATCCCATACTAGGTAAACCTGTGTCGTGGGTTAAAGACTCCAAATCAAGACTAAAAATATACATATATACTTAAGAGGGGAAATATTTGTTTGTTCCTGGTTAATGCTCAAACGGTTGAAACTACTTTGTGCTGTTTTGTTGTATCTTGGTAATAGGAGTAGATAAACCTACTTTGTGTCGATTGGTGCGGTTAATGCCATGAAGCGTCACTAGTCATCTATTATCAAGGATTTTCATCCGTCTCTTTCTCCCTCTATTATTGACTCACTGCTAGGTATCTTCATCCTTCTCTAGATGCCATAAATGTCGGTATTGTGAAAAGAAAAGCTTTTCGAGAGATCATAATTGTGGGGCAGGAACGCGTGTCAGATTGTTAATGTATTAAATATACTAACCCTACAAACTGATAAGCTTAACTATTTAAAAATGTTAAATATGCAATACATTACAATTCCATGTATCCAGCTTTGCTTTTAACTAATCAGATTCTTTTTGTCTGACGCTAATCGAATTGTTTAATCCATTTCCCACAGGCATTGGCTTACGCGCATCAGATGGAAATTGGATTTATTTGACTAATTTCATGGGAATACAACTGAGGTGTTAAAGTTTAGGTATTTTTTTTTACTTCTTCACTTAGTTACTTATTCATCGTATGGCATTTTTATACCTCTACTTCACAGATTTAATGTTTATTAGTAGATATTTTATTAGTTTATATGTTTACCACGTGTATTTATAAGTACTAAGATGGATAAAATGTAATGACGCTAGTCCAACGTCCATTTCAGTAGCGAGATACAAATACAAATACAAAATTATTTATTGACTGAAGGTATTACATAAAACCTTAAAAACTAATAACTAACTAAGATGTTAACAAAATTAATATTTATAATTATAATCATCATTACTTATAGTTCTTTAAGCAACTGCACTTGTATCATGAACAATTCAGTACAGAACTTCCTCAATACTGAAATGATTATTAACCCATAAGTTATGCTATTATTATAGTAGTTTATGCAACTGTCATATAATTAAGGGTATTAAAACACGAGTGTGAGTTTATGAAACGAGCGCAGCGAGTTTCATAATAGTAACGAGTTTCATTTTTCATATAATTTTCTAGATTTTTCTGGCAAAAGATTGTGAGTTACTTTTGTTGCCAATTCTAGAATATCCGGAGGCGTACAAATATCATCGTCGCTATCCATTTTTAACTTTTAATTTGTATTTAAAAAACAAAACACATTGCGAAACATTAAATTCACGCGTACGTGTATTGTCACAGTGATTTTGCCGCCATTAAAATCTAACCAACGAGAGTGCAGCGCGACCAACCTGATTGGCCCTGCAATCAGGTTGGTCACGCTTTTCCGATGTTATAAAGAGCTATTACGATATCGATGTGGATATTATACCATCATGTGATATTGCTTAAATTGAGTGTTTTGTTGTCTGTGCTATAACAGTAGTAATTATAAGCCAAGTATTGGAAACATAAGTAGAATGTTACAACATTAGTGTAGATAAAAAACCATAATTGTCTAATTCTACAACAAAATCTAAAATAAAAGTTACCGAAGTCCATCCCCAGCCAGACACGACAAAGTTCCTCATATTCTTGTTCATCCACCTATCAGATGCCACCAATATTGCCTTCTTTGTCTTCTTCGAGAACGTGATTGGTCTATCAACAAACAACAGCGCTATGTCACAGGCGAATAGTCCACTTTGATTGTAGCGTTCGTGAATTGTTATATGAACCACGTTGAATTGGTCTGCATTGAAATCGTACACATATCTTGAACCTTTAAAATACAAAAAAAATAACGTTTACCTCTAAATATAATATGTTGGAAGAGTCATGTCAGGATAATCGGCAAGGAAACTTGGCCTACAGAAGAAGACAGATACAATATAATATACAACGCAAGTGACGCCCGCGATAATATCTTAGTTTAACATATTATATATATGTTAATCCAGGTTCTATTCTTTCTCTACACAAAATTTCAAACAAATTGGTATAAGAAACCTTAAAGTGTGAAGAAGACACATACACTCTCGCGTAAGCAAAATTTGGCTTTTTATAATATTCGCGTGTTTGGATTAATAATAACTGCGTGTTCAGGTTATTCGTACCTACCCACTTGTACGATAATATCATCAGTATCCTTGTTCATATCGAAGCAGTGCGCGGCAGTCAGCAAGGTCCAGCTGTTGAGTATGGTGCCGGCACACATCGCACCCATGTTGAATATCTGTCCACTGTAGGGGATCTGTTCTATCTCCACCGGCACCCCTCCAACTATCTTCCCTTCCATCCCAGCTTCCTTCAAAGATACTTTGTCTCCTCTAGCATTGCCTTCTGGCCCTACATCTCCCCTGAAGACATGTCCAGCGACATTCAACACACCTAAAACTAGAATGTACAAATCAAACAACGCCGGTAACATCTCCATAGCTTAACAAACCTTCTCATAGGGCTCCATAACAAAGCTTATCTAACAAATTAGATACCGTTCTAATGTGCGGTACATACATAGAACAAATTAAAATCCTACGTAATTGACTTTTTACTGCCACTGTAATTGCCAGTAACTCCGCTGCCAGAAAATTAATTAAGCAGATTACTGGCGAATTATACGGAGTCCACAATGAATCAAAGACCTGAAATTTCAATTAATGTTTGAGTATAATAAATTATTCACGTCTAATCCGACATCAATTACTTATTTTGACTTTGCAGACGGTACCTTATATATTATTAACTTTTCTCACTAAGAGATAAAAATCAATGTCGTATTTACATAAATTAACCGGTGCCGTGGACCTGCTAAGTAAAGTTGACACGTTAAATGTGAAAAGTAGCATCCGTCTCGCTTGCCCAACGATTCAATTCATGTAAGTGTGAGGGGTTAATTTATTTCGGGGGCTGTGATGCGGAGCGCGCCGCCCGCCGCCGCCAGTCGCCGCCCGCCCGCCGGCACACACAGCGCCGCGCGCGCCCGCGAACAACATAACCTCACTCGCCCTAACGTAAACATCCTTCCTTGTTTATTTATCACTATCCTAACTGAAACCTACAGTATTATATCCTAGCTCAAATACTACAATCGATGTGTAAATTAGGCTTGAACAAGAACCACGGGAGAAGAGACGATAGCACGGAAATAAAACAAAGGTGTATCGATTCGGGATTTACAGCAGTTTCAAGGTATTTAGGTAAGAAATTGGTTTGTTATTGTATGAAAACTATTATTTTCAGCTCATATAGTTAAAAACAACCATGTTTTTTTATTATACAATAATAATGTAGTGTTTATGTTTTTGGTTTCAAATACAGGTTCTTAGAAGGACAACGAGGAAGATTTTCGTGAAAATGTAAAACTGCTTGTGAATCTCGGATTCTGACGATAAAACGTGCCCTAAATCATGATCTACATAAAAATAGATTACAACATCTATCAAACGATCCATTCTGCTTGTTATCAATTTATCTGAACTTCGATATGAATATATGAAAGGCCACATGATGGCTGAGTCATGGCATATTTATGGAGAAACACGCAATAAATCAAAGTTGGCAAGTTGGCAGCACATGAAGAGAACCACTCGAATAGATAGATTCTATACCTACGGTGGTATCTTTAGCAGAAGACTTTGGTATTCAAATTTCAAAGGTTCAAAGATGTAGTCTAGACGAAGCAATGTTGCCTACATTTCATTACTTGGCTGCGTTATTGATATTCAAAATTGTAAAATGAAATTTCATTTCAGTTCAAATTTGAACAATATAAGTACTAACAATATTTAGAGGCCCTTATGGCGTTTTGAAAACTCTCGACACCAGAGTTGGCCACTCTCATTCGATAAGAAGAAGAAGATGAACAATATAGGTTGTTGTAAGAGCATTCTATTCTAATATAAAGGGAAAGTCGTTTTAGCAGGAAATAATGCCTATTTAATATCTACTAGTAAATCACTGAGTAGGTACTATTACCTAAATGGTTCTTCTGATCGAACAAATCAATTTAAAAAAAGATTGAATAAATATTGATAAGTACTTTAATCAGAGTAGGTCTAAGTTAAGCTAGATCGAAGACCGTGAAAGCCTCCGTAAGACTATACTTATCTAATGAATAATTCATGCTAGCTCGTACCAGTCGTAGCTGAATAAACAGTAGCTATGAATTTTGTAATGTGTGTCTTTATATAGTTACAAACATATTTGCTGAATTTTGTTTATATCTCCTAGAAGATTTCTATGACGGCGCGTTCGTGTTGTTCGAGGAAAAAAAAGAATACAAGACAAAAGACATACATACACGCTTTGTTTTTACTATAAGAAATGGCATAATTTAGTTTCAGTATAATGTAAGAATTTTAAAAACCATATATATGCCAAGAGCGACATCTTATTTGTTTATTTACCGTCAACTATCCAAAATATACATATATCTTGTTTAATAAACTTATTTTACTATAAAAAGAAAATACTGATTCTATTAAACAACCATACATTTCAACAGATTACAATCAAAACGAATAAAAACTAGTCAATTAAAAGTCAATAAATAGTCACATTGTATAGAAAGTTTCAGTTCCACGTGATGTCGTCCAACGTGACTATAAAGTTACAATACTAAAGCTCGGTCCTGTGAGCTTTACGTAAGCTTATTGTAGAGCTTTCGAAGCGGCTCTATACGCTTCAAGCAGCACGTGCTGAAGTGGGGCTTGCAACGTGAGTTCGGAAAAGATTTTCTTGTCTTACGTGGAACGTTTTTCATCCCGTTTCTTTTTCTTGTTCATCCTGATTTTCCTGTATGGTTTTTATCCTGTTTCTTCCTTATCCGGTTCTCCGATATGGCGCTTGTTCTAGATTTTTTTTTAAGATGTATCTCGGTGAACTTATGTACTAAAATAATAAAAAGTATCTTGATTCATTAAGCGTCATATCACGTCAAACAACCTATTTAACGGAGCAAATAAATGTGTTCTTTTACAAAGCCTAAGAAAAAAGATAAAAACATTTATAATGAAATAAAATGCCTGAATCATTGATTTTAGACATTTAAAATATTTAAGTATTTTGGAAATCGCGTGGCTATTTTCTTTTTGCAGCAATGCGGCACATATTCCAGCAACTGTTCTACTTTTATATGCACAACATATATACGTCTATTTTTTTTTCTCCTTGAATATACTATTATATAAGACCTTTCGACTTTATTCGGACAAAAAATATGTTAAAGATAAAACACGACTGGACTCTCAGATTTGGTGTAAAAATTCTTTCACTGCGGCGATTTTTTTTTGTGAAAGAGTCAAGGCGCGCCTTGGCTTTGAAGAAAAATTGGTTTTAGTATAAAATAAATTGAACCTTCTTCTAGCTAAGAATATACCTTTCTACTAATACACAATATAAACCCCTATATTCTTTACCAACTTATGTAGATAAATATTTTCCATGTCTCATTTATTTACTCGTTGTTACATTTACTGTATTATTTAATTAAGGTCCAACGAAGAATCCTTTCTTTCTCATCAAGTTCCTTCACTTCGTCCGATATTCCAACAAAGTAATGCTTCTCGACAAATTAACTCAAGCAAATGTTTGGATTAAGTTAATTCTATTGACACAAAGTAATGGTTGATAAAAGTAAACAGAGTGTAATAAGTCTTAAATGGAGTAATCCTTGTGCTTACATAGCCACAGCTGATACAGTTGTGATAGCCACAGAATAGTATCGAGTTAGTAAGGTAAAGGAGTGTGAACCGATCACGGGTGTAATCGCGTTACGCGCCGATCTGAGTTTCAACACCAATAGATGTGTAGACGACTTTATTAGACTGCGGCTTTTTATGACAGGATATTCTTTTGAGCTTTTTCTTTAACAATTTCTTTATAAAGTTAGTAATAACTTTTATATTTTTAAAGTTGTTTTTAAATATCTTTCTTTAACATTTTTTTTAAAGTAAGCTGTAATTACATTCTAAATAAATTACTGTGTAATAAAATTATCGCTTAAAACTTCTTAAAAAATCTTACACGCTGGACAAGGTTCATCTTATCTATGAAATACGAGTACTTCCGTGATGTTTTGTAGTTTCCGCAGTATAAATCACTAATATTTACTGAGTTTTTTTTAATTATTTTAGCATTAATGCGAAATATGAAAAAAAAATTACGTAATCTTTGTAACACCAACCTCAATAGCAAAATTACCGTAACCAACATATCAAGGAGTTCCTTTCGTTCATAGAGTTCATCATTATTTATCAGCAAAAACACACACAACTGTTTGTTGAATCGTTTCGACTGAACAGTCAACTAGTTATTGACCGATTGGAATTGCAATAATAACCGCAGCAAGTGCAATTAATTCTCAGTCGGCTGATAACCTTGCGCCTGCGCAGCATGCCTAATACGGACCGACCTTTGCCTCTTGGCGATAAGCCGGCGATTTAGATCCGGCACACTCTGATATACAAGCATATAGCAAATTTTTATACATGTTTAAGTTACCTACATAAATTTGTGAAATATGGAACTTACAAAAAAACTGTTTCTTTATTGTTGATGTTTATTTCTTCCTTACGGAATTCCTTTAATGGAACGATGGATAAGTAATTATTTCAGCATGCAAGTATATTCGAGCGGGCACATATTCAATAATAATTTTATAAATGTTGAACTATCAATTGATTGTGGATTTAGGTCAGACGAGATCAGAGGCACTTAAATTTATCGGCTCAAACCGAAGTAAGCCACTGAATTGAAAGCCGTTATGTTATGTGATTGAAACGTCATCAGACCAAATATGTAGGTAATATGATAATAAATGGTCTTAATCTTGCGAGTAGCTTTTTGCCACGTATAACAGAGATATAACCGGTCATTTTACAAATCTTGGCTTTGGATTGGATCATAATATTGGATCGACCTTTCTTTTATTCTTAACGTAAAAAAAACAAGATATTAAAAATGATAAAGGTAAGAAAGTACATGTGGTGTGTTATAATTATCAAAAAACTTAGCACCTGGTTCCGAAAAACAGAGGTTTTTGTTCTCGTGGTTTAAGTAAAAAAAGATAACATTTTGGAAAATAAATGTTTTCGAAAAACTGCCAAACCACAAAACCTATGCGGCTGGATGTCAGATGCAGAGACAATAAAATTCTTTCGAGCTTTTTTACGAAGTGAAGTAATTTTAAAGTTTTTTGTACAGGAAAATGAACCAAATTAATGAGTCAAGCTTGATTAATATCTGAAGCACTAATTGTTGTTCAATGATGAAACCGATTACATTCATTTTATATTTGACCCAACAGATCAACTAGCAACGCGTGCATGCATACTGCTTGCAGAGATAATGCAATCAATAGCATTAAATTATATTTAGACCAACAATAAATAGACATGAATTGTCACATTGGATATAACACTGATTTATGCAAAATCCAATTTAGTCGATTGCAAAATTTTAAGATTCTCGAATTATTTCCATTCCTGGATAACGCTTAAATTTAGTTTTAAATATTTTGTAAAAGGTAAATTGACAATTTAAATTAAGTTATGACGCAAGAACACACTAGACAAAAATTAAATTGATTATGATAAAAACAAACTGTGACAATTCGCTAAATGAATAAAATACTATAATCGTAACTAATTCTCAGTGTCAGCAGTGTTGTAGTGTAGGTCAAGTAGGAATTATTGAATATTGAAGAGCCGTCCACCTTCAACGGATACGATGGTCAAACGAGCGCGGAATGGGAACGCACTGCATTCTGACTCAAGCCCTTAGCTTCAACATACAAATAATAATGCTTTTGCATTTCTGGTCACCAAATAGTTGTGCTTCTTTGAATATTCGGAAAAGATACCCATTTTGTATATATTTTTTACACTAAAATAGGCTTACGTTTGACTATAGCCTTTTAACTTTTTTTAACCACGCTATTTAGTCCCAAATTTCGATTTAAAATCCATGTCCACTTTGACCACCTATCTATTCTTTTAGCTTATTTTATTTTTTTGTAAAAGTAATTTAATTTAGAACTGGGAAGTTATGATTATGTTAAATTGAATTGATTCATTCATTCCATTTTTTTTGCTATATGTATACTTATGATATTCACGATAAAATGTTGTGTTTTTTCCTGACAGAAGTTTATTTACACATTTCCACACTTTCCCTGGGTTGTAGCGAGGTAAGACAGGCCCGGAGCTAATGAGATCCCACTACCAACTAAAACTTACCACGATGGCCCTTATGTCCGTCGTTGTGTAGCCGGTATAATTAGTATAGTAGGTTTAATCGTTGCAAAACAAAGCTCAAAAAACACAAAGCATATTTAAATAAACTTCTACTTGACATGTAAACTGGCGTCTAAAACGAGCATGATACGAAGACGCGTCCGAGCTCCCAAAATAAATGTGTCGTTGGATTCTGGAATCAGGAACCGGAACAATCTGGCGCCAGAGATAGCTCCTGCTGAGCGCGACGTAACTGCAATTTCACGACCAATCCGGAGAACAAATCCAACTAGGAAATGACACTTTTAATAGGCCTTAATTTTAACACATTAGGTACTGTAAAATGCACGTTTGATGCTGGTTTTTATACTTACACACGCTGTTTCCACAATTACTTAGTTTATTTTCAACAAGACTTTCCAAGAAAATTTAAATAATTTGTAGACAAAATAACGTTTTACTCTAATTTTGGAATCTATTCATTGAAATCTACAATAAATGGTCCAAATACATTATTTTTAACGTAAGACAATCCCTAATCAATTCTCAATTCAGAAATATTATTGTACAAGTTTCTTCAAAAACAAAAGCCATCAAGAATCAAAGTGCGTTTAGAAATGTTAAATTTCGAAAGTACTCACAATGAAATTGTCGTCTGTCGACCTCAAGCGGCTGAGCAATGCAAATGAAGGACAATTTGGGTCGTCGTCCTACGCATAAGTATTTATTAATTTATAACATGGGTGATGTAGACAGACTCACAAAATAACTAGTTAGTACTCGTACCTAGAGAAACTAGTAATACACGGTGACGTTTTGTAGTAAATACTCGTAAGTGCTTATTTAAAACACTAGCTGTGCCAGCGACTTCGTCCGCATGAAATAGTTATAACCATAAAAACGGGTCTGGTGAGTTAATCTTAAAAGATAGACAAATTATACTGTTGCAGACATTTTGTTGGATCATTTTAAGAGGAATAATTCTTTCGTACTAATTTTTTGATATCTTGAACCGTTTCGCAACACACGCAACGGAAGCCCTCAAAGATGAATATATTTCCCCGTTTTTTCCACATTTTCCATTGTATCTTCGCTCATATTAGTTGCAGCGTAATGTTATATAGTCTAAAGCCTTCCTCGATAAATGGTCTAGCCAACACAAAAAGAATTTTTCAATTCACACCAGTAGTTCTTGAGATTAGCGCGTTCGAACAAACAAACTCTTCAGCTTTATAATATGCTTATATAATACATAAATACTCACCTACTTGAGTGCTAAGAGTAAGAAACTGCATTTTGTCTCAGAAACATATAATTAAACAAATATTTAAAATTCTGACGAACATAACGAACTTGATTCCATATCAACAGATTACTTTAAATTAATTTAAGTATTTTGCGATATTCCAGGGAAAAATGTCTGTTCTGTGAATTCTGATACTTGACTACTAAGTAAATGAATGCCCTAAAGTCTTATATTTATAGTTTGTGAAATTACTTGAACATTTTTAAACATTACCAATTATATTTTAATTTTATGTCAAAATGTTATGTTGAGAACAATGTAAATAGTTATTTTACCGCCATACTTATGAATAAACTAAAATACTTAGTGATAGCTGCTTAGTCAACTTGCTAATAACTTGTCCTTTTCGACGAGTGTAAGAACATTACTTTTATTAAGCTGATGTTTAAGCACTTATCAGTTTCTGTATGCAGTGATGTCCTTTGTTACTTAACTGGCTGTCATCGACAAATCTGGTTAATTTCGCCCCGAGTAGGTATACACATATTTTAATATGAGAGGCAATACAAATTTTGTTTTTAACGTTCTGTTACGGAGCTAATTGCCATAGATCAACAGCATTGTATAGCTATTGTATAGCTGTAGGTTTGGGACATCATTTTATAACAAAAACAGACAATAATAAAAAATTTACTACCCATAACCAGATCAATGTAAAACAATATGAGATCCAATCGCACATGTGACTTGTTACGACGAGGTAAATCAGTTCTGATACATATCTACGAGATATAGATATTAGAAGATAAACTGTTACAAACAGAATAGTATCAACCACTTGCTGTTACTAGGTCAAATATCACTCAAAATATTAAGATTCGATGTTTAGTCACTCGTGTTTATCGTAAATGATACGATCGATTTATTTTCAAAGGAGTGTACGTGACAACATTAAAATACAAAATCAAAAGATATATGTATTTGTTCTCTTATTTAGTCTCGAAACATCTTGCATTTTTAAACCTGGGTCTTATTACAAAACGTGGTTAAACTATTAGTCCATAACTTTAAAAATATGCAGTCTGTCAGTTGTTCGAAGTTCTTCTTAATTCTTCTTCAAATATCATATCTTCAATACTTCGAGCATAAAGCTTCAATATCATCAAACTGTCAAAATATTACCAATGATAATCAACGTTCCATTTGATTTGAAGTTGACATTTTGATTGTTTGTATGTGATGTTTGAACCACAAGAACTGACTTTTTATTTTCATAGTTCTATTTAAACCTCGTTCTGTAATGATACAGAGTCAGATTTTAATAATTTGTGGACGTTTGAATAAGAATACAAGTAACACAGAAAAACAACACATTATAAAACACGGACAAATATGAATGAAAGTGTTTACTTCATGGCAAAACCCGGCCCCAAACTGAGCACGTGCTGGATTCAAACATCCAGCGCTGGTTTTGATGGCCGTTGGTGTACAAAAAAGCAAAGTTGTATATTAAAGTGTAGCTAAATCGTTTCCTACATTTTCTATTTCGGAGCGCAGCCGGTGACTTTGTTCTGAGCAGCCACAGATAGCTCGAAACGAGGTCTCTATCATTTATTGCGTTCGTGATAGTTGGTGAATTATTTCCCAGAAAAAGCTAATACGATTAAAACAGAATTTAAAACTCGTAATTTGTCTGTAAGTAGTTTTATGTATGTAGTTGAAATAGAATTTCGTCGCGTGATACATTTCTGTTACCATGGACTTTGAAAACATAACAATCGCTGTCTTCATAGAATAATTTATAGGTACACTTCCATAAACTCACCTACAGAATTATGAAAGCTTTTTTTTTATAGAAAACATGAAAATTCCACAGATATACATAGTACTGTACTGTAAAATAAAATAAATAAATAAATATTTCAGGACATATCACACAGCGCCATCTAGCCCCATACTAAGCTTACGCTTATATCATGGGTACTAGATAGCGGATATAATACATATATACTTTTTTTTTTGTAAATACATACTTATTATACATAGAAACGACCAGACTCAACACAAGTAATTACAAATTTTAATATGCATAATTACTTGTGTTATGCGGGAATCGAACCCGCACCCCTAGATTAGAAGGCAGAGCCACTACCAACTAAGCTAACAGAGCAGTCAAAGTCACTGTATACTGTAGGTTAAATCCAATAAAATAAACAAAATAACCAGGCTTCTTTTAACTGACATTTCATTTCCGTAATTTCAGAATTAACTTTTCGAGTAAAACGCATCTTGTATGCATTGCAGTGTCAGTGCGTTGCCAAAATTTTCACGGTCAACAACCTCCACACAAAGCTTTAATACGACCCCAGTTCTTCGTACTACAATGTTGACTCATTTTTCATGCAAATAACTTATTGGTCTTTATTTAATTTTACTTCTTGCTTAAAACGATAACAGTAGTATAAATATAGTAGGACCTAAATCTGCTTCTTTCCAAAAGGCCATTAAACTCATTAGTGAAACGGTTTCGGGATCATTGGGCCAACCCTGAAACAGGCAATTTCAGGGATATTCCTTAGGGAGCCCTTATACAGGCCCTGCATATATTACATCAAATGTCAACGCATTTATTTCATGACGATGCGTAATTCGTGCTTCAAAATGTAAAAGGAATAGTGGTTTCCATTGTTTTCTCATAACCTTGAACCAATCAATTTGCTAAGCATTTTGTATGGAAACGTGAAAATACGTAATATAATATCCATCTAAGTACTTATATAAGTGTTTCTTTAACATAATATGACTGAGAACAATTCTGTTACGGTGATAATTTATGTTTGTGTATGCATACGTACCAAAAACTCTTTTTTAATCAATACAACAAACAAATTGTTTGAGCAAAATCTTCAGCAAACTTTAACGAGATAGAAGAATTTGGAGATAAAACGATGTCATCTCTAGTTGTACATAGGCAACCTAAGATCGTTATCTTTTCAAGTTTTTGGAAGTCTCATGTTCTTTTATCTCGGATCGAACAATGGTCTTTATTATTTTCTGTAGAAATGTATCGAATCATTTTATCTGGACGAGCGTTTCCTCGGTTATCGCTATTTTTGTGTCAGTCAGAGGGCGACACTGGTCCGAAGCGGACGCTCGATGCGACGCGACGCTTTATTACTTTCGATACACTCGGGAAATAAAACGTGATCCTAACTAAGTGACTCAAAGACATTACGACAATTTATTGGATTTATTTTACCAAATATTATTAAAAATCTTGGTGAGTAGTTTTGAATATTTGCGTCGCGTTTTCATGTAATTTTGTGGATTTTCTTTTCGCGCAAGGTGAGCCGTGAGCCTTGTAGCAAATGCACGGTCATTGCTGTGTGTTTGGTTGTTCTTTGTTTGCTGCAAGTGTATGTAAACAATGTAAACATCGTGGCACGCGCTGCAGTAGGCCAGTTTCGTTGACGGAAGCATGGCCAGCCTACACGAGCATGTTCTTGACACGGGTGCTTTCACATGCAGTTTCATTATCATGACCTTTCTGGATTATATGTGCGTAATGGACGTAAACAAAGAAATTAGAGCTTCTTGGATCAGAGCCGCTGGTGAACTGGACGTATAGTAGATGTTTAATTTTTTTTTAACTGTATATGTTCAAAGTTAAAAAATAAATAATTAAGTACCTACACATTTTTTTTTTAAATTGAGAGCCTTAAATATTAGTGTATATTAATGTTTTAATATTTCATTAACATTAATGAAATTTTTTTTTCAAATTCATAGGATTTCCTACAGGCTAGTGTGCTCCATTTTAGACTCATATCACAATAGTGCCTAAGATTAGGCAGGACTTAGTAAAACATGAACCTAATTTACTTGTTAATTAATAAATATCACTGTTTCCATTTTTCTTTACAACACTTCATAAACTTATATATGTGTGAATTTTAAACTTACTGATAATATTAATTAGTTGTGAACACTCCGTGATAAAACCGAATGACTAATATGCCTATTATGCGTATGAGAGTCCCAGTAACCTAATATAGTCTTTGTACCAATTCGTATGCGTAACAAACTTAATTAAAATTGAGTAATTGTATGCACAGACTGTGTTCTTCCTCGCGCTATACGACAAAGAAGCGTTGTATTCAAGTCGAGTCTAATGTATCTAATTAGAATTTGAAATATACGATACTGACAAGGTTTTGTTGAGGAAACTCACAAAAAATATATGCTTAATGTTGTGTTTGCCAATACAATTCATTAATTATTTATTATTACTATTTAATATTTATTTATTTATTTATTTTTATTATTTACCGATGAGAGGGTAAATAACTTTTTTTAAATCAATTGATGGGTAAATAACTTAGACTCTTTGCTTTATATTTGACCTGCCATTTTTACAAATACCTGAAAATTAAAGGAATTCAGTCGTATTCGTTTAATATACTGGAAGTGATTCTGTTGCATTATCAATGAGAAAATATCATATTAAATATGATAGCCTACATGTAATATTATTAACAATCTATGTAGGACAATCTCGCTTGTGTAACAAACACTTCATAAATATAATATAATGACAACACAATCAACATAATGGTAGAACAATGGCACATATCTATAGTGTTATATACCCTAACGACCTAGTAGATATAGACAAACAACGGATATTTATATGCGATCGGCTTTACATATACATGAACATATGTATATACTAAGAGATCGAAGACCTGGTGGGCGAACCGAACATCATAGAGGAGTTCAAGGCTCAGAGACTTCGCTGGATGGGCCATCTAGAAAGAATGGGGGAAGATCGGCATGCCAAAAAAGCGTATCTTGGAATCCCGACGCCCTGTCGGTCGACCCAGATACCGCTGGAGAGACGCCGTGGAAGCTGACTTGCAGGAACTTGAAGTTGCAGACTGGCAAGTGGCAGCCCAAGACCGGCGAAGGTGGCATTCTCTTGTGCTGGAGGCCAAGACCTACTTCGGGTCGCTGCGCCATAGGAGTAGTAGTATGTATATACTAGTTGAATGCATAATCACGTGTAGACCTCATTTTCCTATGTAACCATTTGATAAATATTTTCGCAACTTCGGTCTCTAAGTATACATGTATCTTCTTAAGTGCTTTGAAGCAATAAAAGATAGAATTCTTTGAATGGCTATAAATCTACGAGTATGCATTTTATTACATATATATACAAATAAGTAATAAAATCAATAATAAAAACAATAAAATTGAAGGTAAGCAATAATTATTGTGGTCTTAGATGGAGCGTGCACACCCAATAGAAACAGCTTCACACTCGCTTTATACAGCGTTACTGATAACTTACCTTTAAAACGCGGGTCTTGTACGTCTAGAGCAACCACTTTGTTATACAACTTTTGAAAATTCACGAAACGAATCTTTGGTTCTCCATACATTTAGTCAGAGGGCGCTGAACTTATAGTATGGAACAGCTGATTATTACATGTATTTCCAAAAGTTTTTGCTTGAGACCTACAGAAGCTGCTCCTAAAAGGTTATGTGCTAGTCACAAGTAGCCCTGTATTTATGTAGTATTTATTCTAGTACCTATTGTACCTTGCAGTTTCAACTATAAACGTTACAAGACTGACTTGCCCTTGACCAGTTATAATTAGTTTACTATTTATAATAAGTATATTACATGTATATAAAAAACTTTATCTACACTAATGTTGTAACATTCTACTTATGTTTCCAATACTTGACTTATAATTACTACTGTTATAGCACAGACAACAAAACACTCAATTTAAGCAATTTCACATGATGTTATAATATCCACATCGATATCGTAATAGCTCATTATAACATCGAAAAAGCGTGACCAACCTGATTGCAGGGCCAATCAGGTTGGTCGCGCTGCACTCTCGTTGGTTAGATTTTAATGGCGGCAAAATCACTGTGACAATACACGTACGCGTGAATTTAATTTAATAAATTATCAATGCATTAGTGAAGATAAAGTAGTGTATGCAACTGCATATAACACGGGTATTAATTATATGACAGTTGCATAAACTACTAATATATTATACGTTTTTCCGTACTTACTTAAATTCAAGTCTTGCATTAACGCCTGAATGAATGGAACTTAAAAACATCTTAAAAGGTTTACCACAAAATGCTTGCTTTACAGCTTTTACGATATTGTGTTCATTCGGCTACAAATTATAAAACTTTATAAACCAAACAACTTTTCCGATACAAACTTTGTAATTTGTGAAACCCTCCCGTCTGAAGTTAGAGGCTTGTTTGCTGCTCAGCCTAATTCTGTTGTCCTAATTGCCTGGAGGATTATCTGTATGGAACACGTAAAGTTCATCAACATCTACTCACAACCAGGGAGATTTTAACAAGCAGATATACAATGTACATACTTGATTATATTGATATTTTCATCAGTTCATCCCACACTTACACGTTGAAGGCTTATTTGGTATGAACAAACATATGTAGATAACAACTTATTAATACGAAACGCAAAAAACAAAATAAAACATGTAGTTCCATTCTAAATGAATTTTATGCATAATAATGTATCGAGAATAATGTCCCTAAATATTTTGTAAGAACGTATATATATTCAAAATCTTGTCATACTGTTGACTAATTCATACATTTGTTTATTTATTTGACCCTTTATATAAAATTTCATTCCTTCTCCCTTTAAAACAGGAAGTTTAAGTAAAAAAAAGTAAAACTACAGATTAAGGTCTGCGAGGGTGGTAATCATGTTATGAGTTCGAAAGAAACTTATCATTCAGATAAATAACATAAAAATAATCGTACCCATTAGTTTATTGACTAACAAGTAAATTATCTAAACAACTTAAACCTTAGAATTCTATTGAAAACGTGGAAATGTTCCTATAGTTCAATAAACTTGCCGAATAGATAGATAGATAGATTAACTCTTTATTGTTCACACATATTAAAAAACAGTACATAGAACCTTAACTAGTGCCACAAGCGGCGGCCTTATCGCTGAAAGACGAATTTTCTTGTGTTCCGTGAGGTTTGCGTAGGTACAATATTAAAGCGAGCCTAAAATAGCTGTTTATTTATAAATATTGTATTTCATAAATAACCGTTAGCTTAGTTAAACACGCTCTTTTGACTGCCGAATGTATCAGTAACTTCATAATTTAATCTATACATACAATAAAGCTGAAGAGGGTCGAAGTTCTGAGCATTGAAATATTAAAAAATAAAGTTTGAAGATACTTCGACTCGAAGAAAACGTTCCAAACATTTCTAGAAATTTTGTTGTTTTCTCTGTTTGTCTGTTCATTTAAACGCTCCATAACACAAAAACGGTTGATTGGATTACCTTTTTTTTTTGGTATGTAGGTAGTATGAGGTCGTAGAAGTGTCATAGACAACTTTTTATCTCAAAATAATGCGGCCGAAGCCGCGGGCATCCACTGGTATTTAAAATATTTAAAGAAAACTAGCGCATATTATCTTCAAATTAGTTTTCAGGGTACAAATTAGGTAAGGTTAGTTTAGTGTCAGGGTCGAATATATGTATTCGACCCTGACAATACTAATTCAACTAATAATACTACTTATCTAGTTTTTATGAAAATAACCACAATTATGTGCTATTGGTAATATCTGGTAATATTAATAATTTAATACCGACTCCAAGTTTCTGATGTAATTTATGTATTGATAATGAAGCTACGTTTCTCGACCTATTATCTCCCGAGATAACGATTCAAAGACATCGTGTCATTCATTATTATAAGTCAAACTTTATTCGAAAATGTACTCGTAACAATCTCAGTGAACTATTCTGTCAATACCAAAACTTTTAAATAATATAAAAACCTTTCAATTCTACAAAATCGATCCAACTAGGTTGGTGAAATTGACAAAATTGGATCGAATTCGTGTCGATATGATGATCTATTTAGGCTTCCTAACCATATGCGGGGGAGTCACGACCCTCAGTCATGAGGAAATACGACTCAAAGAGAGAGAACCATATGAAAAATTAGCACACGTCTATATAAATTACTTGCACAAAAAAACTCCACCAATAATTAATCCTGCGGGGGAGTCATGACCCTCAGTAATGAGAAAGAAAAGAACTCCTCAGAACTGATATGTTTTTTACAGTGCTCGCATGGTGGCAACTCTCTCTCTCTCTCTCGCTTTCTCTTTCTCTCTCTCTCTCTCTCTCTTGAGTCGTATTCCTCATGACTGATGATCGTGACGATCGTGACTCCCCCGCAGAATTAATCAGTTGGAGGAGTTTTCTTGGGCAGATACATAGTGGTGGGCACCCAGGTCCTTCCACGGAAGACACATGTCTACGGAAATTGCGGTCCTCAGTGTCCTCAAACATGGCGGCTTCCTCGCGATGTTTTCCTTCACCGCTAAGCGAGTGTAAATCAACACATGACTTGAAAATACAAGTCATTAGTTTAGGGCCAAATTCGAACCAGGGTGTGTCTGAATGAAAAGCAGACGCTGGAACCGCTGAGCCACACTCGCTTTCAGCAACATACGAGTATAGTGGCAACATTATAACATAAATATTGATGCTATTGGCTAGATCGAGTGCTATTTGAATAAATAGAACGTGTCCAATGCAGGTGCATTAAATGAGCCTCGAAGGATAATCTTAATAGCGGCAATTACTGATTAGTTATGATGCAGGATTGTGACACGAGAAATACTGGGACACCAATTAGTTAGGTATGGTTAGATTTTATTTTGTAACAACGTACTTTGCTAAACGTATAATTATTTAAAGGAAATCAACTATTGCGGAAAGTGGCATATTATACCTACAAAACCTGTATAAAAGCATAAGTTTGTTTGTTTGTCTTTGCTGGCACGACGGAGTGACGGATCATCGTGATTTTTTCTATGATTATAGTATAGAATGTCGAGAGTTACTTTTTACTGTAATCTTTGACATTTTAATCTTATTTTTATTAGTATACATTTGATTTCAATTACGGTATTTGGTTTGGTTATTGATTATTGTTTGACATGCCTGCTATGTAATAATTTTAATTTAATTTTATCTTTTAGGTGTACGGACTCAAGGTCTGAAATAAATGATATTTATTTATTTATTCAGAAACAACGTAACCGAACCTGCGGGCATCCACCATTTAAAAGACAAAGGTCAATACGGAATTCATTGGGACGAGTAAAAATATGCTAACACCTGAGTAAGCACAGTGGAAATTTTTCATTCTGTTGTTTGTTGTAATTTTACTCTTAGCAATTTGCTGAATCGGCACAAAGCTAACGACTCAATAAACTGTAAACAATATTTTGACATTCCATACTTACCTAACACATGTATATTATTCAACTGATTACTAACTACGCAGTGTGTGAATGCAATAGGTATTATCATTTCACCCCTAGAACGAACGGCAATATCTTCTTCTTTGAATGATGATAAAATGACTGTTATTCACTCGTAACATACTTAAATATATAAAATTCAAAGGTCGACTGACTGACTGACTGCCATAATGATCTATGTATCTACGCACGACCCAGGCTAAAATTTGGCATGCAGGTATAAGGTATGACGTAGGTAACCATTAAGAAAGGATTTTTGGAAATGCCACTTTAAACGGGTGAAATAGGGAGGGATGCAAGTTCTACTTCTAAGTACTACGAGCGAAGCCGCAAGCACCCACTAGTCTATGATATACCTGATACATGTTACAGATTCAAATACTCACTTATATCATACACGTGACAGCCACCTGAAGTGATATCCGCAAAAGCCGGCTTTGTGATCGAAGTGGGAGCATGCTGTAGACTATACCTGTACTTTATTCCCCACCCTGACGGTCGCGTGTTACCACGCAAAACTATATGCCTAAAAATAATACAAGACAAGTCATAAATTCATATCGTGGCTATCAACAAATCACTTGTCCCATCGATGTAGATATAATCGATAAGGATATCAGCGATCGATCATAGTTTTCTACACACAGTTGTAATCGGTCTTGACAAATATTGGGTAGTAGATAGTACGTACCTATCTTATCTAATACTCGCATAGGTAATCATATTTTTATACCTACCTTCTGGTACATCTATTTGAAGATGCAATTTTGTATGTTCCACGCCATCTTTACTGTTTTCCTATCGTTCTTTTCCAAACTATGGTGCCTGTAAGAGATCACTCCAAGTGATAAGGCCGCCCTCTGTTCCAATACTATGATCTAAATTTCTTTATGCTTGTGTTATTTTTGTTATTAATAATAAATAAAATAATAATATGCTATACAATAAATAATTATTAATTGATAGATTGTTAGTAAAGTATGTTTTGGTTGCATTAATCAATTATTGTTTTATTTTGTTTCAGAAGAAGCATCGTTCGCCCAGAAGATGGTTCGCACACCTCGCCACCGCCATAGATTCAACACAGAAGTCTTAAATCGCAGATAGATTTCAAGATAATGGTCTACGACCAAAGATAACGATTCCCATATAAATAGTCCTCCCCGCATATTTCTTCCACATTGCATTTCCAAACATTAGAGTAATTAGTAACTTATTGTAATACAGTGCCTCTTTACACAAAGGAAGTGATCAAGAAGAAACCAATAACATATCTTTCGACAATATACGGATTAAGGATACCTATATTTAGTTAGATAAGCACATAGATATATAGAGTAACTATATAAGAAGAGGAAATAAATAGAGAAAGAGTAGCAAGATGTCGCATGGAGGAGTGAAGAGTTCGAAGAATGGGAAGACGAGCAATGGGACGCATGCGCCGGAGTCTCCTGCTGCGTCCGTGAGCCTCGCGCCGCCGCCCGACGGGGGCTGGGGCTGGGTGGTGGTCTTCGCCTCCTTCATGGTACACATCATCAGTAAGTGCCTACCTTTTTTTCCGCGGAGAAAATGCATTTACACTTCCCCGTACTCTCCCCTTGGGGGAGCAGCGGGGTAAGTCAGGCTCGGAGCTAATGAGACTCCACTACCGACTAAAACCTACCACGATGTGCCTTCACCTCGGCAAGGACGGGTTTCGCGGGCAAGCGAGCATTACTCCTCTATAATTAGTAAGTGCCTACCTAATCTATCTTATTCTAATTTATAGTGAGGGCGATAAGTGTTACCTCTTTTAAATGTTTCTGGCAGGGCATTCGATAAGTGCTTCACTGAAAACGCGTTTGGGAAATTATACGCATTTCCCCTTTGCCAGACATATGTACTCCTACCAAGCAATTATCCTGAAATAATAGAGCGCGGCTTTGGGTTGCTAAGTATCTAATACCATATTATTTTATCATTGATGTGGCCGTAAGTAGAACATTCAATTGTATAATGAACATATTTGTTATCATTTTCGCGTAAGTGCGCTAAGCTTTATTTATATTCACTTCAATACTCTTTGCAAACAAAGGTCCAACAGCCCCTTTTTTTTAACTTGAACGGGTTTGCACTTGGCCATAGTTTACCTGATAGCAAGCAAAGGCTATGGCCTAAGATGGAGCGTGCTTACCCGATAAGAACCGATTTACTCTCGCTTTGTAGATCGCTGGATTATAGTGCGACTCTAGCAACCACAAAAGTGATTAGGTTCTGCACATTATCATCATAATTATCTAGGAGTACAGAAATAACTGTCCACATAAGTATATAGTTTGGGATACTTAAGCCTGACCAGCTGATACAAATTATTGCATTCTGATGGAATATAAAATAATCGTATCTCTTATTTAACTACATCAGGACAGATAAACACTATCATGCAATTGTGCTTTATAATACGCCATCTGATTAAAGTTCTATGTTTGTTCAGAGCAAATATACTAATTGATAGTAAATGCTAACAAAGTTTAGTACATATTCGTTATATTTGCTAGCACCAAATATTTGGCGACGCGACGTGAAGATGAAATGAGATCATTTCGACATGCTTTGTCTCCGACTGTATGCACGTAAGATAACTGATATTGTATATATGTACATTACACATATTATTTACGTAAACTGAAGTAATATTTTGTACAATATTAATCATCTAATGAGAACAAATGAAGTGAGCAACTGAAATAAAAAGTAAGAGACAGCAATTAGAACCTTTTTTTTTTTTTTACATGATATAGGCTTACGCTTGACTACAACTTGCCTGATGGTAAGCAATGTTATAGTCTACGATGTAGCGCGCTTGCCTAGAAGAAACCGGTTTACTCTCGACTTAAAGACCGACAAATTATAGTTCAAGGGGAATAGAGATTCGGGCAAGGAGTTCCACAGTTTGGCTGTTCGCAGGATGAAAGTCGAAGCAAAGCGCTTGGTGCGAGTCTTTGGAACCTCAACTGTATAACGGTGCCTCCTTGCCGAACCCCTACTCGTACGATGGTGAAATGGGGCTGCTGGAATTAAAAACTGGAATTAAAAAAACATTACTTAATAGTTTTTCTAAAAGTTTTCTAAGTTTTCTTTTTTGATGTTTAGTAGTTAGAAATATTATGTTGAGTTCTCTATTCCTTGATTTCTCTCGTTATTGTTGTAATAAAAGATTTTGATAAAGAAAGTAGTAATCATATATGAATTTTGACAAAAAAGTTTGTTTTGAAAAGTGCCACAAATAAGATCACAATATCAATCAGTAGGGTGCCATTGCCGTTATAATTAACTTACCAATCCACCGCCTTAATATCCTCTGCGCCTTATAAAGTGGCTTATAGGCTTAATAAAATACTCATTGATAAGATAGCTTTTTATAAATAATTTTATTTGTTATTTGACATGTTTGCCTCTAGTGGCCAATACATGGCTTACATGCTGAAAACAAGTGTTCTATCACAAAGATTGATTTAAGTAGGTACATGCTTAACTTATCATGAGTATCCAGATATGTATGTATATCCAAAATATATATACTTGCCACAAATGCTTGATCTATTGTTACTCTACAAAACAATTGAGTAACTTTCTATAAAGTAATGATTTTTTCATCCCACCTATTCGAAAAAGACGACTTGGTTCGCCTTTAAGTGCACCCAAAGGTGGTGTTTTCTATAAGAAACTTTTAGCGGGCAGTAATGAGTTTTTAATCCTCTTTATAAGTGCGCCGCAATTATCTTTGCCGCGCACTTTTTGAATTTGGAACATCTTGTGTTCAGGGCCCAAGAAATCGAACGCAAATATTGTTTGAATAAAGACTGGCTGGTGCGACGGCCCATAGTATATAGCGCCGCGCGCCGGCTGAATACAAAAAAAAAAAGAAATAAAATTAAAAACGCGCGAACTATAGCCCGCGTTTTCGTCAATTTTCAATCTCTATTCCTAATAAAACTATAACAATTAATTTTCAAAATTGTGAAAATGTCTCAAATGTAAATTTAAGTTTTTAGTTGTTTTATTATTAGATACTACTTAATTTCAATTTAGTTGTTACTCAGTTTCATTAAATATCAATATTACAATAAAATATGAGGCGCCTTTTATTTTCTCATAGTGGGTGATGAAAAGTAGAGTGAATCACTCGGGCGTAAAATATATTTTTGGCTCGGGCGACGTACTTTGAATCCCTCGCTACGTTCAGGATTCTACTAAAGAATCCCTCGCTACGCTCGGGATTCAAAAAAGCGCCCTCGCCGTAAAAATATTATTTTGCTCCCTTATGATACAATCTACTATTATTCACCTATAGTGCGAATATATTCCCAAAAGTACGAATATAAAATGTCTTATTTACCTTCCACGGGATACTGAGGAAAATAAATAACAGATCCTTTCGATAAGATAAAGAGAGTACAAATACCATTTCACGTTAATTTAGTCTTAATGTTTGCGATAACGGCACCCAAGGAAACACATCAGAATAGAATTCATTACACGCATCAAAAACCTACTTTATGATAAAAGAAAAACCTCCTTTTGATGTTTGAGCTTTACTTCTTAAAATTGATCTCATAATTGTGTGCCTAATAAATAAATAAAAATAAAAATATTTTTTTAGCGGGTAAGAAGTGATCTCTCACTTCCATTTTGTTTGATAATTTTAATTGGTACTCAGACATATTCGTATACATTCTATTTTATAATATATTTAAAGTGGGTATGTAAGATATAAACTAGCTAAAATCATTAAATATTTTAATTCCCTGTATAGGGCCATGATGTTACATCCACACCAATTAAAACACTTGGATACTAAAAAAACTAAAACTTAGTGGATTACGAAATAAAAAAAAACTATTACAAAAAAATAATAAAAAACATATTGATGAAGTGTCTGTTGAAACAACTTGTAACTGTTTTAAAGCCAACAAAATTCCAAAATATTTTACAGCAATTAAAAAACATATTTAGTATGTGTCCTTAAATAACAGAATGTGCAAGGGTAAAAAAAATACAGCATTTTCTTTTATCGTTGTTTAAATATTTGCACAAACCGTAGGTACGAACAAAATGTGGTATTTAATTTAACAACAGTGGTTTGTTAATACAGCTGGAATGTAGATAATTGTGTACCTATTTAAGCCAGACAAGAGAAGTTAAGAAAACAGTTTATTAAAATAACCGGCTGATTATGATACTATCATTCACAATCACATTGTCAAATAGTAAAGTGTATAACTTTGTGAATTAAAATCTATCGACGAAAAACAAATATTTTTTACAAACAAGCACTTGGGTATTAATAAAAACTTCATATTACGAAAGTCCTTTTTTATTTCCTTTTTTTTATAACAGTCATTGTTGACTTACATATATCTGCAGGATTTGAATCTGTTTAGTAAACGCATAGCTCAACACAGTCGACTTACAACCTGGTGCTATTAATTTTCCTACATAAAATGTTCCATAAAATAAACTTCTCTAATAAAATATACTTTATTTCGTACATAGATAGGTGAATGAGTACTTATTAAGTTTATAAAGACTGGTTTCTTTAAATAATATGTATTTTTATTAAAAAATTAGCATTTTTCACAAGACAATGTAACAAGACAAGTGACAAAACTTTCTTCATAAAACACTCTGACAAATATATAATGATAGAGGTTTTATGTCAAGAGACCATACTCTTTACATCCTCCCTACTTTAAATAAGAATTTAACTTTGGTGTAAATTCTTTAGTCCAGCCAGCTTGCTGAGTTCTAGTAGCCTAGGACCATAAAGAGGCTTAGTCAGCATATCCGCCAATTGGAGTTCGGCCTGTACTTTGCCTACTCTTAGGTGTCCATTAGTAATGCACTCTCTAACAAAGAAATGTTTGGTCTTGATGTGCTTAGTGCGTTTGTGGTATTCATATCTAGGATTATGGGCTAGTTTTATCGCGGACTCATTGTCTAGATGTAAAATTGGCATATCAGTTTTGGTCAGACTGTTCAAAAGTCCATTCAGCCAAATAATTTCTTGAGCAGCCTCACTTGCAGCTATTATTTCAGCTTCAGTAGATGATATTGAAACTGTTGACTGCTTTTGGCTTCTCCAATTTACAGCTGCACCAGACAACAAACAAATCATTCCTGAAGTTGACTTTCCTGTGCTTTCATCTCCAGCTAAGTCAGAATCACTATAGCATTCCAAGTGATTAAGTGTCTTCTTCTTTTCATATATAAGCCCATGTTGCAAAGTCCCTTTCAAATATCTCAAGATTCTTTTTACGAGCATAACATCATTTTTGGAGGGAGTTGCAAGATTCCTAGAAGCTACACCAACCGCATAAGAGATATCGGGCCTCGTTCCCACTGACAAGTACGACAAGGCGCCAACGGCTTGTCTGTAGGGGAAATTTTCTACATCTTGTCCTGTATTAGCATTTCTGTCAGTTTCTTTGATGATGGGAGTCGGTGCTGGCTTACTATGAGACATTCCATATTTTTCAAGAACTTTCTTGGTGTATGCTGTTTGACACAGTTTTATAGATTTATCTTCACACACATTTATTTCTATTCCAAGAAAATAACTGGCAGGCTTTGTGGTTATTTTAAATCTGGATTTTAATTCTTCAAAAAACTCATCTCCTGCCGCAGAAGTGTTAAATGCAACAAGTCCATCATCAACATACAGTCCAATATATACTCTGGATTGACCCTGGATTCTGATATACAAGCATGGATCTGCTTCACTCTGTTGGAAGCCAGATTGTATCAGAAAAGTGTTTATGCAAGTATTCCAGCAACGCGGAGCTTGTTTCAGACCAAAAAGACTACGATTGAGTTTACACACTCGTTCTGTACCATCCTGAAAACCATCTGGTTGCTTCATGTATATGTTTTCTTGTAATGTTCCATTCAAGAAGGCGGTAGATACATCAAATTGACTTAATTTTAAATTTTGGTCAGCAGCCAGAGCTAGAATTGTTCTTATAGTGCTTAATCGTACAACTGGACTGAATGTCTTATCATAGTCTTCACCGGGTTTTTGTGAATAGCCCTTAATAACTAGCCGGGCTTTAAAGCGTTCGACAGATCCATCAGGATTCATTTTAATTTTATATACCCACTTACAAGGTAGAGCCTTTCGTCCTTTAGGTAGGTTCTCCAAAGTCCAGGTGTCATTTTCCGTCAAGGAAGTTAATTCAATTTGCATGGCCTCATGCCACTTTTCTTTCTCGGTGGATTGCATTGCGTCTTTGAAAGTAGTCGGTTCGCTAGGCTTGTGCAGATTTTCAATTTCTTCCGCTACTGCCAACACATAGTCATCGAAACGTCTAGGAGCAGTAATATTTGACCTGTCTCTTAGAGACCGGGTTTGTGGCTCTGTGTTTAACGTGGGTTCATTATCGTCACCTGAAAGAGATTCATAGTCGCTTTCATTGTTTACCGGTTCAACTCTTTCATTGAGATCTGCAGAAGTATGCTGTGTTTGAACATCTGAATCTTCCGTAGAGTCTGACGATGTTTGTTCCTGTGTTTCAATAACATTATCACCGTTATTTTCATCAGAACTCATATCCTGGTCGTATTGTAGTTCAGCCATGCTGGGCCCATCATTTTCAAACGATCCAGAAAATGGTTCTTCAGCATTTTGTTTCTCTTCATAGTACATCGATGAAGTTACTCGAACATCTTTAGCCACAATTGTGGAGTTCTTGTGGGGCTCTTCTTTCTTTTTTTAACTTGGTTTAATTCTGATGGCGAAATTAATAATATTAATTCTGATCTCGCCATCTGATCGCCATCTTTATCTTCCGCCTTGTCTTCTATGTACTTCCATAGCTTTTGTTTGATTAACAGGGCCTCTGCCTGTATCACCCAGGTATCGTAATTTTCCTTCGTCAACGGTTCGATTTTGATGTGTGACATTGTTTATTTAACGCTCTGCTACCATATTAAGTTTATAAAGACTGGTTTCTTTAAATAATATGTATTTTTATTAAAAAATTAGCATTTTTCACAAGACAATGTAACAAGACAAGTGACAAAACTTTCTTCATAAAACACTCTGACAAATATATAATGATAGAGGTTTTATGTCAAGAGACCATACTCTTTACAGTACTTGAATACTCTTTATTGGGAAATTTGTCATTAAGCTTATATAGAAAAGGTCTGATGGTAAGGAATCAGTCATCGTGACGCCGGTGTCACGGAGTGATAAGTGTCACTCACGACCGGGACCGGGAGGATCTTGCATGACACGCCCAGCTCGGACCGCCGTCACGTCCGGTCACGGTAATGTCCCTCATCACGTCACGCGACCGGTCTATCACCTGACAGATATGTCCCGGATAAAAATCACCTTTCAGAAAAACCGGGTAGAATCATTTGGAAAGGATAACGTATGACATAATAGAAATGCCGTATATACCTAATAGACCCTGTAGTATATAATATACTGTTGAAGATGATGATGATGATGGCTATAAGCAATACCTATGCCATAAAAATAATATATGGCTTACAGTATATTATGCCTCATTACCTCTTCGTGGTGACTATAATAGAGAATATCGTAAAAAATGGAAAATGTAACATTTATTAACAATAATAATACATAAAAACAAGGCAAAAAACTAAACATTATATTTCTAACTACAACAAAAAAGGGGGAGTACATTTTTTAATGGAAATGGTTATATAACAAATGGTAGATATACCTACTGGTATTCATTGTTTAATTTAAACACTGTAAAATAAAAACTTCTGTGATAAGTATGGTTATCACAAAACGAAATTACGTGCAATGCGGGTAATTTAACGTAATCAACAGATTAAAATTTTCATGATATTGGAAATGTTCTCATTATTAAAAAAAAATATTGAAATCGCGCAACACACTTACAAAAAAATCTTTCAGAAGACTTGGTAACGTCTTGTTTTTGAAGTCGGTTAAAAATATGGGTCTTCCTAGATCACCGCTATTTGTCTGATCTTTAAATTGACAGTGACGAACCGAGCGTCTAATCCGCGATACAATCGTAATCACCTCGCATCGCATGACACACGTTACATCCGCAAAATGAACCTAATTCATCTACCTACTTATCGTAGATCTACCGAAAACTAGCATTCACTTGAACTAACACGAACCTAGCATGTGTTAAGAAAAATGTAAGAAATGTTGTTAATTGATCGGCCATTTTGAATTAATAGAGCTTCATTTGTTTGTGACATTCCAATTAGCGTTCGATAAACGCAATTTGAGATGCAATGATACAAATACAGTTTATAAGACATACGTAGGAAATCTAAATAAAGCGCCTGTATTTAGTATGCACGTATCAAAAATACAAATGGCCCGTTGCCAAACCATCCGAGTCGCGTGTGACGCCCACTTATCGTCATTATAATACCAATAAAATGAAACAAATACGCGGTAGTGATAACAATGAACAAATTGTGTCCAGATTCATTGATAAGGGCTAATTGCTTGTATTTACAAGACGGGTATTATGTTAACAGGCAATAAAGATAGTGGCTGATATGATTTGTCGCTAAACCAAAATATTTATGTGAGTTAAACGTCAGTCGAATTGCGAGATAGATCCGTTTGGCCGCGTAGTTTATGAGGACCACATTTATAAGTTGAGAAACTTTGTAGCGTGGAGACCGCAAACCATATGCACAAGAATAATTTAATTGAGCTTGTATCTTACCTATCTATATGATATATGTAAAAATTAGTTGTAGGTATTCGTACATATGATATAGGTAATTATTAAACAGGGCTATCACCGCAGCAGGCAATGACTGTCGACCTCTGGACGGACTATTTATCAAAACAACTTTGTTGTATAATGTGCACAATGACGTTAGCGTTCGTGTAATCAGATACACGATTTTACGTTTATTTCTTCTTTTATACTGAGAATAATTTAAATACTGTTCTTTACATTGTTTCTCTCAACTAAAGCATACCACTTTAATCGTTTGAAACGGTTATGTTACAGTTAGAACATGAAACCAAAAAACATAGGAAACTTTTAAAATGAAAATATTTTTTTTTACAAATTAAAAATCAAATTGTACATAAATAATTTACATTACATGAATTCTCTGAGGGCCCGTAAAAGGAAAGAGTGGAGGGGCTTTAAAATAATTCATATTAAAAATAAACGTCTTTGTACTATCACCTCAAGTTCTAAAAAAATACTTTTGAAGTTAGATACATAGGTAGTACATACATATGTATATATTATTGCTTCAATTGAAATTGAATATTATGGAATCATTAATTGGTTTTCGTATCAAATTTAAACAACGATACACATCATGAAGAGTCCACTTATAGATATTTTACCCAGATATTAGGGATTTAAGCATTAAAGGTCGTAGGATTAAAAAAAATAAAAAAAAATATGTAAAACTCTTCAATATACTCAATATATACCAATATACAATGTTTTATGTGACATGCAAGAAACTTCACTTTCTTATGATTTTATGTTTTATGATGATGATGATGATTGTGGCAATGCGTAACTCCGAGTGGCGCATCAATTGACATAGCTCTGTAGAAGATAGGCTTTACCTAATATAAAAAAGTCGACATATGTAGTTAGCACTATCGAAAGACGGATACCGAATGAAGCGTGAACTGATGCCATTACCAACACCCTCTCAATTTTTTATGTGGTAAAAAGACACTTGTTTGACTATCTACAATTGGCGTCATAATAACAAACGTCGCAGTGTAGGTTCTAGCCCTCTACACATTTATATTTGAAGAGGATTTTTTAACTCGTATCATGACTTTTTTATCACATAATACGCTTACGTTTGACTAAAGCCTGCCTGATGTTAAGCCCCACTGTAGCCTAAGATGTAGCACACTTGCCTAGAAGAAAGTTAGAGTTATGGCAATATTAGTGTGCTTACAAAATGCTTTTTGTCTATTCCATTACTGTTCGGGGTATGGCAGGTGCTATAGCCACATCCCGCAACTCCGCGGGAGGCTCGCGTGACTAACCCATATTTGCTGGGGAATTGTGCGAGCCTACAAAATGATGCAAAGGTCGGGTCGAGACCTCCCCCTCCCAATGCTGCCTGACTTTTAGGACGGATGCCAAATTATTTGCGAACTTGATATCTTTTTTTTGGTGCATATGCACAAGAGTGAAAGTGGTTCACGAGTATCATTAAACGAAAAAAAATCAAGATCAATAAACCTTATAATCTAAAAGTTGTTAACATACAAGCTTGATTTATAAATAAAGAAAAACTTAGGTCTACCATAACCACTGTCATTCTAAAAAACACTTCGCTAAGGTTTAAGAAAAGCTTAAAGATAGTCAAAGTGCTCAAGTCTTCTATGCAGTAGTCATCAACATCAATATAATGTATGGTTATCTATATACCCACGATTATCAGTGTTCAAATGCACACGTATGTTATCTTTGTAGAAAATACTTTCTTTTAGTACAAGTCAGTTTACATTTCACACAAATTGACCCTGTGTAAGTTCCTAGAACAAAAAGTAAACAGGAAGCAAGCAAAGTAAACAGCAGTAACAAATAACACATCAGATATCTACTTATTCACTTCCGTTTGACACTAACAAGGACGGGAATCAATTTATCTAAGTATGTATGCATGTATATATTCTTCGTACGTGAGTAATGATGTGATTATTCCACGTTTCCTGAGGATTTACTCACTTTCTACGGGAGGAAATACGCAATATACATGTCTATGTGTTATGAATATATATCCGTCAAAGCGGGAAATATTTTATAGTCTAACACTACCCGGGTATGAAAACCTAAATAATTACTATCTCAGTATTTTTTCCCCGTAAGAAAAACTGTTAAACAAGTCGCCTTAATATTTTTCACTGAGTAAATACAGCAAGAAATGAACAAAGGTTATAAATAAAATCTTCAATGTATAAAACAATATTATATCACATATCTATTAATAGTCATCAGTTGCTACGAATCGGTTCCAAAGTAATCGATCCTAACTTTGTAGCATTGACAAAATATTACATTTTCATTCGCCAACGCGCAGAAGAAAATTCTAAAAATCATTTCCCGTCAATATTGGAGAATACCGTATCATCAATCAAATTTTGACGATTTGTGTTTTGACTTTTCCACATTTTCGTATTAGCTTTAATTTATTTTCTCGCAATTTTTGTTGGTCCGGAAAAAATGCTGAAATAGATACTATGATGTTTTGTATATCTGCGATATTAAAAAGGTTGGAATAGAATTATGCAAAACAAGAAAAAATAATGGCAACATATATACGGATTCCTTCACTTGTAAACGAGATATAATATACTTAGATTTAAATAATAATAAATATTATTTATACCTATTAAATATAAATTAAAGCCTTCGATCGGGACGCGTGGAGGGAGTTGGAGGAGATCTTTGCCCAGGAGCGGGATAGTATAGGTTAATAAAAAAAAACATTTTTTATTTTTTTAACTATAACGGGTTTGCACTTGGCCATAGTTTACTTGATAACTACTTACTTGATTTACTTTACTTACTTGATTTGGCCATTGTTTATTTTCATGTAAGTTTACATTATTAGCTTAAGAGTTCTTTATTATACTAATTGATATTATATTACGCGTTAATAATGAATAATAATACCTACTACTAGTAGCCTATTTCCAGACGAATGTACTACAAAAACACAAATTATCCTTAACCATTAAAATTTTAACACTTATCAAAGTCGAAATATTTTCAACGGTAGGTATAACATAAATTCGTACTACATAACAAAACATAGGAAACTAGATGATGATGTAAAAAAGAGGCATTATGTCTAGCAGTGGGCTCCAATGACATAATAAATTCGCTACGGATTTATGAACATTTCATGAAAGTTATTCAATAATTTACAGCGTCTAGGTATACTGAAACCAACTTTAATTTCAAATAGGTAATTCTTATATAATGAGTGAGAGACCATTATAACACAAGAAAATACCTACTTATGGTATATTACAAGATTATTATTTACCCGTAGTTTTCATAGAGTACGCTTACAGGCTACCTTATAACTTCAGCCGCTTCTTACTTAGATACTACTTCTTTATTCACTGCCGACGAGCTAATGGGTTTATATTTACAAGCTTGACTACAACCATATTGTGCTATATCTATTTACAAACGGTTTTTGCGCTAGACAACAACTGTAAAGTAAACTGTAAGGTAGTTATATCCTTTCTAATTTCCACTTACTCTTGTACTCTACATATGTACATATGTATGTACTTATGGTGTTAAAAGTTTTATAACAGCCCCTCATAACCCCTTGTGATCGCTTTTAGCGATAAGGCCGCCATTTGTGGCATAAGATTTAATTTTTTTCTTGTTTGTGTTGTGTTCTATTTTATTTGTGTGTCCAATAAAGCGTTAATCTATCTATCTATCTATCTGTGATGATTGTGACGTATAAAGATAACACAACGAAAGCAGAAAAGGAAGGTAATTAAAATAATGAGGACCTATGTTGGAAAAGCGGGTTTACATAATTGTTTCTCATCTATCGTTTGTAGAGACGATTTTCTCTGACTTATTGCGAGGAAGTCTTCACAATTCGATTCAGTATATAGGTGTAATAAATTTACAATTTGTGACAAGACTCAACCATAATAAATATTTTAATTAGGTGCATTTTTATCTCATTATTAAGAAATGGATTTTAGATCGATGTATTTACAAATATTGAATAGGTATCTAACCTAAAGTAACTATTAGCAATTCAATTTCAATTGAAATTGAATTGAACTATTAGTTATTAGTTAGCAATTATTAGCAATTTATATTTAATTAAGTTATTGTTAACTAGTTGTACTCACGGCGTAGCTCAATAAATGGTTGGTTTTCTAGTTTATTGTAAATGAACTAATATAAACTAAACCTAACAAATTGTTAGAAACGATCTTGTAATACGACATGTGTAAAAAAGTAATTACGTTCACCACCACACTTTTTAAAGCCTTTTTTCCTCACTTTTTTCCCACTAACATGTCGGTTAAGTATCGAACATTTCTTTGATGTCGCGCTACATTGTCGAGATGGCTTTGTTTGCAGTAGGTGTGGAACATAGTGTCCCGTGCGGTGATAGCTACAGACAGACAGGGTGCCGTCATGTTAACCTACTTTATCGAACTGGGGAAGGAAGTAGCACGTACAACACGTAAGTGCTTACTTAGAATAGGAGTTGTGGAAACTAAGTGCGAGTTGGATTCGAATTTGCATTGAAGATTTCTTACAAATGTATATTTGTATCTATGTCGTAGGATAATTCGATACTTCGAATCTTCGCGGAAATCCTAGGGGTTTTGCGAAAACGCGGATAATTAGACATAGGCGAAAAATTATCTGTCCTGTTGTAGTGCTAGTGTTGGACTCGAAGTCACTTGTCTGTGTCAGAAGGTAGATTAGGTTCGTTAGGTTGCTTTCTACCACGCACATGCGACGACGAGCGAAGCGAGGAGGAGCCAAGTCCTGTTGTAGTGCAAGTGGTGGGGCAAAAATCCTGACTTTGTCCAGTAAGGTTTGATAATTTTTCGCCTATGTCTAATTATCCGCGTTTTCGCAAAACCCCTAGGATTTCCGCGAAGATTCGAAGTATCGTATTATCCTACGACATCTATACTATATAATATTGAATATATTGATATAATATTATATATATAATATTATAAAGCTGAAGAGCTTGTTTGGTTGTTTGTTCGAACGCGCTAATCTCAGGAACTACTGATCCGAATTGAAAAAATATTTTTGTGTTGAATAGACCATTTATCGAGGAAGGCTTTAGGTCACATAACATCACACTGCAACTAATAGAAGCGAATAAGCAATGGAAAATGTGGAAAACATATTCATCTTTGAGGGCTTCCGTTGCGTGCGCGGCGAAAACGGTTCGTGGGTAACAGCTATAATTTATCAAGCTGAAGAGATTGTATGCAAAAAATAATATGATGCCCAAAATAACTATTCCACGCGGATGAAGTCGCGAGCACAGCTAGTGTAAATATATTTCCGCCGATAATTTTGACAAAAGACAGAATGAGGATTCGTAATTAGAAACAAATATCATGCATTCGTTTGTTTTGTATTTATTTGTTAACAGCTATTGTAGACTTTTCCGATTTGTCGGTATTGAGTTCTGAACCCGAGTGATCTTATAAAGCTAGGCCTACCTACCGATAATATTTTTCTACATACTTTTCAAAATAGTATTGACCGGATAACAGTAAGATACCCGATTAAAATGTAAATGTACATAATTGTAATTATACACAAAATATCTATTAATTCTTCAAAAATAAGATAGTTCGAGACCGTATCTTTTAGATTAAAATATTTACATTATTTTATTGCTTACTTTTTATCAAACCTGACGAGAAAATTACGTAAAAAGTTTTAAATTTCTTGAATAAACTAGACTCAAATTACATATGAACGTCAATACGTGCTCGTACCATATTCTGTGCTCGTACGTAGGTAGGCACGAGTAGCTTTTGCCGCATTATAGGTCAGCATAATATGCAATCTTTCGTTTCTACAAGATATTTATTTCAGCTTGAAAGTAGTTAACTTTGCCTACTATACTATACACATAATTATGCTTTTAGATTATGGGCTTAACATTTAGACATGGACTCATATACTTAACAAAAATACAAGAAATCTATTGCATTCAAAGTTTGTAAAGATATTTTTGCCTTCATTTTTAACACTGACATATACAGTGTGCTATAAAATCAATGTTTTATTTTTCCAGCGGATGGCATGACGTATTCGTTCGGCGTGTTCTACACGGAGTTCCTGGAGTACTTCCAAGAGAGCAACAGCAAGACTGCCTGGATCGTCTCCATACTTGTGGGAGTCACCCTCTCTTCAGGTAAATTTATATTATACTAGTAAATGCCCGCGGCTTCGCTCGCATTATTTTAAAATAAAAACTAGCCTTTGATGCTTCTAAGACTTCATACTACCTACATGCGAAAAATCATGATGATCCGTTAAGCCGTTTTCGCGTTATGAGCGTTTAAATAAACAGACACAAATTTTATAAACTGCTGAAACGTATTCTGTTATGGATTAAAAAATATACTTACCCGAACAAGATGTTTTACCTTCTTAAGCTTTATGATACATATGTACGTACATATAGATTTTTATCTACACTAATGTTGTAACATTCTACTTATGTTTCCAATACTTGACTTATAATTACTACTGTTATAGCACAGACAACAAAACACTCAATTTAAGAAATTTCACATGATGCTATAATATCCACGTCGATATCGTAATAGCTCATTATAACATCGGTAAAGCGCGACCAACCTGATTGCGGGGCCAATCAGGTTGGTCGCGCTTTAGAGATAGTTAGATTTTAATGGCGGCAAAATTACTGTGACAATACACGTACGCGTGAATTTAATGTTACGCATTGTGTTTTGTTTTTAAATACAAATTAAAAGTTAAAAATGGATAGTGACGATGATATTTGTACGCCTCCGGATATTTTAGAATTGGCAACAAAAGTCACAATCTTTTGCCAGAAAAATCTAGAAAATTATATAAAAAATTAACTATTGTCAGCTTTTACTCTTGTTGTTTGATCAATTGCATTAGTAAAGATAAAGTAGTGTATGCAACTGCATATAACACCCTTCATTATATGACAGTTGCATAAACTACTATTATATAATCCTTGCTTGCATAATTTTTTAAAAAGTAATAGTGAGTGAAATTAACCATGAAGTTTTAATTCTTTAAAATTTCGCCTCTTTTAGTAATTTTCGTTCTAAGGACTAAGGAGATTTCATACTTCCGTTTCCGAAAAATTGTTTCTGCTACTTGATAAAAGATGGCACATCAAGTAACTTCCGTTTCCTCTAATTCAAAAAGGTTTTATACTTCCGGTCTCACAAAAGTTTTTTGCTATTTACCGATAGATGGCGTTAGAACTCAATTAAGTGCGATTAAAAGAGTTTTTATTCGGATAATTCCATAGTGCTCTCTGTTTAACTGTACCAAAAGAGACATATACATATACAAACATAATTGTATTTTTTCTCTACACGAAGAAGTCTACTTAAAATATTGTACTCTTAAAGTTATCTCACAAATCACCACTCCACATTTATTTTCCACAAAAAAAACTGTTTTGCAGTATTGGCAAATTAGAGATTCATGACTTTTCATCTAAAAGGTCGCGGTAAAGGCGACCTGGAATAAATAAGGTGAAACATTTCTACTTTCCAAGTGGGTTGGGGTTGCTCTCTGGTAATCAATTCATGCAAATAGCATCAAGCCTTGCTCCGGGCGACTTATTGCGCCGTAGAGTACCTACAAGTCTTTTTTCTTAGGTAGTAGTAGATTTAATTTACTCTTGACCTATTTACCTACCTTTTGCATTATCTTAGGTAGCTGATACTTATATTATTTTGCCAATGAGATAAATAAGTAAGTACCTACTTACATATTTAGTGGATTTAATATAAAATTTAGTTTTGTGGCCAGATAAACTGGTGAAAGAATAAAAAAGATAAAAAAAAATATCTGAGTTAATTTAATGTCACAATACTAATGGCATAACTCCATATCATTAATTATTGAAGCATTAACCGCATTCTCCAGTTTGATAAGAGGCTATTAACTTCACATTCTAACACAATGCAAATAAAAGTTCAATGACATAACATTAACCGTAATGAATGTAATGATCGAATTAATTGAAAAACATTTTATTGAAGCGTTAATACCTACTGTATTGTACATAGATAAGTACTGCACTTATGTATGTGTTATGAAGAGATAATAAATGAATAAGCACGTGTTGCGATATCAAGTGATATTATACATATAGTTTTTTAAAACATGTGCCGATGACGTCATAAAAACGAAGCCGATATGATAATCTGATTCCAGGCAATCCCCTCTATACAGGCTTCGACATCAATAGATAGTGTTATTTTATCCTCGGGTGTATCTTTATGAGATAGCTAGTAAACATAGACGAAGTATCTAATCCCCTAGCGTGGGCATATTATATTCGTAGGATGCTCCGAGGATAAAACTTTTCTTTCATGATTTGGTCTGATTCGGATCAAGGTAAAATAAGTATAGATAAGCACTTTATCGGAATATAAATAGGAGGGATATCCGCTGAATATGAAATTCTCCGTACGAGCAATAGAGATGGAATAGGTCCGTTGCAGTTTTATATTTTATTTACGGTAGGTATTCTACGTGAATATTATAAGTCAAAGAAGAAAAGTATTAGGTACAGTGGTCATTGATCTACCTAGTCTTTCCAACAATACTTATTGCAACAACAATTTTGTTCCAGGGCCAATATCCAGTTCGTTCGTGAACCGCTGGGGCTGCCGCGTCGTGACAGTGGCGGGAGCCCTGCTGGCTGCAACATGTGTGGTCGCCTCCGCTTTCGCACAGAACATCATGACTCTCATCTTCACCATCGGAGTGGGGACCGGCTTCGGCTTCGGCCTTATCTACTTGCCAGCCATCGTCAGTGTCACCGTGTGGTTCGAACGGAAGAGGAGCTTGGCCACTGGTAAGATATCTTCGTACCTACCTACAAAGTATTCTAGTTGATTATTAAAAGTCAATATTTTCTAGATTGATCTTAATTTTGAAACATTTTTATGAGTTGATTAGTTATAAGCTATTTAAATTGTTTATTTGCTACATTTCAGGTATCGCAGTATGTGGTTCCGGACTGGGCACGTTCCTATTTGCCCCCATCACCACCTCACTCATCAACAACTACGGCTGGCGCGGAGCCATGGCCATCATCGGCGGCATCGTACTCAACTGCGTCCCTCTCGGCATCATGTTCCGCCCCGTCCCAAACATCACTGTCACTGACAACTCTACTACAGAACCCATGCTCATGCCAGAAAACAACAAAGCTCCACTAATCAGATCGCAGAGCACTGAAAACGTTCTAAAAGTTAATGGAAAAGGAGAAGACTCCGACATCGGCAGACTGACTCTTTCACAACCTGCGCTCAACAAGCAGGAGCAGAAGCCACACGGACACATCTCGAGGCAAGGCAGCGGCATCATGATGAAACCAGATGTCCTCTACACTGGCAGTAGAACGAGCCTGACTAAAATGAGATCAGCCACACCCGACAGAACGAGATTAGCCTACAGTAAACGAAGAGAATCAGAAACTTCAGCGTCAGCATTCAAAGCAGCCCTCAGACAAATGCTGGACGTTACTCTTTTAACGGATCCCATATTTATATTATTCGCACTTTCAAACTTTTTGACGAGCATCGGCTTTTATATCCCATACGTTTACACGAAACCCATGGCTGAGAAAATGGGAGTGGCGAATCCTGAGTATTTGATATCGATTATAGGAGCGGCGAACTTAGTTGGAAGGATTATATTAGGGTTTATTAGCGATAAGCCGTGGGTGAATCGCCTGGTGGCCTATAACGTTTGCCTCACTGTTGCTGGAATTGGTAAGCATTCCTTACAGCCATGCAGTCGTACTGCATCGTAACAAAAACACAACATAAATGTTAACTAAGTAAACATTTATTTTATTTCCAGCGACAGCAATGGCGATGTTGTGTTGGGAGTTCTGGGGCCTGGCTGCGTATGCGACGGTGTTTGGCTTCACCATCGGTGCCTACGTGGGCCTGACGTCGGTGGTGCTGGTGGACCTGCTCGGACTGGAGAAGCTCACTAATGCCTTCGGTCTGCTGTTACTGTTCCAAGGCATTGCTTCACTTATTGGACCTCCGTTTGCAGGTAAACTAATCAATATTTTATGTATGACATTGTTCAGACCATAGATTACACCTTCCTAATGACCTATTGTCTATGCCTATTTTTCCTTTACTGATGTTATATCGTAAAATCGTAATTATATGTATTTATTTTTGCTATACAGCCTTATCATTCAATCAAAGCTTACAAAAAAAGCTAACCCTAACTGACTTATGTTTTACAGGTTGGCTGACGGACTCGACGGACTCGTACGTGGCGAGTTTCTACGTGGCTGGCGGCGCCATCGCGCTGAGCGGCGTGATCCTGTTCGCGGTGCCGTTCCTCGAGCGCTGCTCCAGCAAGGCGGAGTACGAGGCCACGGCGCTGCAGCAGATATAGCACCCGCCGCGGGGGCACCCGGTCATCGTACTGAACAGCCCCTCCACGCCCTCCACTTCCACGGAGGACACTTATAGCAACAGGGTATTCAAAACTACAATAATAGATCGTACTTTCTATTTAGACGACGAGGAGGAGTTCTTAGATAATATAGCGATGGATGAATGCGACGAGCGCGGCGGACGCCGGACCCATTCCACGTACAATATATGCGGTGTGTAAGATTGTGATGCTAGCTAGTGTTAATGAAATGGTGCAATATAAAATTTTATTTTAATCTTTACATTATAAGTGAAACTTTGCAAACGGTTATTGTTTTGTTCGATGAACTGCAACAAATTCGTAAAATACTTACGTAGGTATAAGTGATAATTGAAGCAGCGGATTCTGTTTTATACGACGAATAAAATGAACATGTCGAATTCATCTTGATTTGAACGTAAATTCTAAGAACCACTAAGATATTTGAAATAGGATAAAGCATGTAAATACAGAAATAATTATGGCTTCGCTCCATAAAGCCTTATCGTGGACCAATCGTGCTTAGATTGCGATAACGCAGCATCGCCACATCAACCTACATACTTCACAACAAGCAGATTTGTGATCGAGCGGAATTCAAACCAAATTTATTTCATATAGAAGTTAGTTGTTTAATTTAAAACAAAACAACGTAGTGATATCTTCCAAGTTGTGTTCATTAGTGCTATCAGTTTCTTTTCTCGTGTTATTTTAGAAAGAAATAAATCTATTGTACATACTACTCTATAATTGACTGAATTAGGTAATCATACGACATACAATATGTATCATATAACTCGACTGCTGATATTCTTCGTACAAATCTTTGTCACTATGTATTATATTGTTGGCATTATAATCGTATATGATGCGATTCCCGTGTACATTTAATGTTACGATTCTATATTGCAATTAATGTTAAATTATACTTATTCGAATCTATCGTTGTTTTCTTAATCTTCTTTGGTTTTGTCACTTTCAAGTTCCTTTGTATGGGCAGGGTATAATTGAAACATTTTGTCTTGTATGTTGTTGTCTGCAGCGAACAGTGTCAGAGCCGTCAAAGCAGGAGCCATCTGTAACAAATATTTTATGAATATTAGATAGAGTAAACCTTTTTATTTTTAAGACGACGCAGTGGCGAACTTTAAATCTGAAATTGTAGATCCAAGCGCCCTGCACCGCCGAACAGGCGCGGGAGGCAAGTTTCGCTAAGAACCCCACTTATTCCGAAAGGGCGCAAGCGACAAAATGGTTCTGGTCGTGTATTTCCAAAACTACGAATTAGTTTCAAATAATCTATTCACAAATCAAAGTGATTGTGTTAATTAACATGTGTGGAAAATTTTAATGCTCTAATCCAAAACCAACGCCGACAAAATCGATATACCCAATTTTTTAGAGATCTTTTTGATTAATTATTTTGTGTTACAAAAATTGGCCGTTGGTGTTATGCTATTCGCAAAATATAGTCATTGAAATGATGAATTTTAAACATAAAATTTTAGTTTAGTTGCTTTTGTCCATGTTGAGTAAAATACGTATTCATGCTACCAAATTCTCAGGGCGTCCTCTTAAATTTATGTAATCAGTACCAGTATGAGAGTACTAAATACGAAGCTGTAGAGAAATTTTCAACTACATATCTTAAAACCCTATGACAAATTAAAAGTATAAGTACTAACTTTGTGACTATCTAGAACTATGTCAGGACTGCTTGTCTTTATTATTAATGAAGGCTTTTTTGTTCTAGACGTTAAGTTCAAAGTTTATTTTATTGAGAACGATTAGAGGTAGTTTAAGTAATTAAGAAGCTGAAGTAGTTTGAAAAAAGAGATGATTGTGTATAATTATGTAAGATATTTGGATTTTTTTTACATGATAACTATAATTAATATAAATTAAACTCACCCAATGCATCCACATCGCCCATTTGATGAAGAAGACGGAAGCAGGAACTCCTGGGAGTGAGTATGTCAATTGAGACAGTATCGTACCTCCTCGGATCAATGCGATTGGACACCAGCATAGTTGGTTCAATAGGGTTACTATCATAACATTCTGGGGAAGGACATTATTTTATTAATAGGCATTCGACACAAATAAAACCAATGACTTCATCTACATATTCATATTAACAGCAACCCCAAGTTTTCCTGGCCATTTTTTTTTAATTACGTAAGTAACCTATGCAATAAACAAAGTAACTTACTTATCAACGTATGAATAATTCTGAAATACTGACCTTCGTAAACTTCACTTGATATTGTGTTTCCTCCGAACATGTAAGTTTTCTTTCCAATATGCGAGCCCAAATAAGCATCATTAACCTGTCAGAATAAAATAAAAACATTATCTCAAACTTAATCCCCCTAATCCGTAATGATTGCTTACCATTAGGCGAATTGCGGTCAAGATCAAACCCAATCTTTGTAAAAAATAACATAGGATAGGACAGGGAGGCCTTTTCCCAACAATCAGACAATACAGGTTCTAAATAAAAATAATAATAAATAATAGGATAGCTCAGACAACACAAATACATAAATGGAGACACTGCACTGGTTTTTATGGCACTATAACTACAAATTACCGTTGAGGTTTAAAAAATACTATTAACATCAGCACTCTCACAATATGATATTTTTTGTGACAAAAAAGAAAAAAACAGCAAATAAAGCTAGATCATCATCAGTATTTGCATTAATACTAGTGTAAAATACTTACATGACCAAAGCAGGTTTGATGCTCCGCAGTATAAAAATAAGAACCACTACATATCGTTGCCAAGAGTCCTGCAACACCACGTCAAAGGTACAAGAGCTGCAGGAGAAGTCAGGACCATACCGACCAACACCCAGTAATGGGGGGAACGAGTACAGACTCGCGAAAAACAGGCACAGGCATTTGAACAACGTGTAATGATGCTTCTGCACTGGCCACCCTGAAACAAAATCAAATGCATTATAACAGGCCAGGAATGTTGAGCTATTTAGTAAGCTATAGGTGCTATTTTATGCCAAACGCATATTATCCCATATTTATTCTAATTATAATGAATCGTAAGTTTTCAAATCTCAAAATAAATAGGTAGGTACATGTAAAAATGCTACCAAAAATTTCGGTAATGCACTTATCTACAGTAATGTAGACACAAAAATTAATCAGTCAAAGCTAAATTAAAATAGAATAATGATGATATGTGGACAATGTGGACATCAATAAAATATTATGTAACTATTACTAACAAATATAAACACTTATATTTACCATTTATGGCGTATTTCGCGACAACGTATCGTTCGATGCAAACATGAGTGAGCCATTCCACCTCGAATACAGCCAGAAAAGTTTCCACAAAGGCAAAAAACTCGCAGCTTTTCGAATTAATATTGCCGCTGAAATACAATGAACCTTGAAATTAAATGTCAACAACAATTGATGGAATATTTAACTTCAAAATGGATTCAATTATATTGCTTTGAAAGTTCAATAAAAAAGTAAGCACACAATTTCTCGTGAAATAATTTGCAGAAATATTAAATAAGTGAGCGGCGAAATTGTTATTATAGTCTAAAGCAATGTACTATTTGAATTACATTTGTTTAAAAAATAAATAGTTACCTTTCAAATATATTGAACAAAGGGACGTGAGCAACAACTGGAACTATTCTCCTCACACATGCTACTAGGGTGAAATTCGCTAAATTTTTGTAACTGCTATCATTGCTTAAACTTGTAAACAAAATTGTCGCATTTAACCATAACCCAAAAACAATGGAAAGAAACCCTGAAAAGGAAGCATCAATTATTACAAACGAAATTAAATGTGAAATGAGAAAGGAGAAATTAAGAGCAGACGTACCTGCTATGAACAATCCTGTATTCAAACTCTCTACTTCAGCATCTTTAAAAATATTCTTCCAAGCACACTCTTCATTCATATTGTAAACAACCCAATAAAATCACTTCAAGAAATAAACGAAAGATCTAAATTAAATTATGTCTTAAGTGCAAGCTACAAGTTACTAAGTTAAAATGCAAAGAAGACTTGGCAGTAACAATAAGTGAGCTTCAGTAACTCTAGCTTCTCAAGTTGCTGTAGCCTCAACCAAAACAATACCAGTTGGTCACCGCTCTGTTACACACTTTGTTCGTATACTTAGCAAGAGTACTAGGCGTAAGACTATTCAATAATTACATTATAGTCGTGCAGTAAGTAGTAAAAGAATTAAACGGGATATCAAACTGAATTAATACTTTTTAGAGAAGCTGTGTAGACATTTGTACTACATATATTTACTAATTTTAGAGATAAATTAGTGAAAGCAACAGTTGTGTGAATGCAAACTCTACACAACTGCGTACTGCGCACTAAGATGTCGCGAAGGAAAATCTCTGCGCATTTCGATACTGATATTTTACCGTACGTAGGATCCTGACCCACCTCGTCTTATTTAGGTCAAAAACATCCGATATCCGGATTAATTTTTCATTAAAGTGTCATCTTACTTTTGGATTTTGTCACGGGAACCATGTGCTATGACGCTTTAAGGAAACAAATCTTCAGTCAATTAATTTATTGGTTAAGTCGGTTATCGGGTACATTAAATGCAAGATTTTTACGCATAAGCTAAATTAAACCACATACAATTTCACTGAACCACTGATTCGGTCCCAAACAAAACATTCGCATTTTCATTACCCATCGTCTCTCGGAGTTCAAAAGTAGGTCACAAGAATTCCACTCGTACTTTTAATAAGAAAATTTTTCCTTTTCATAAATTTTCTCTTCTAAATTTATTGAGTTGTAAGGATTTTCGTATTTATATTTCTTCGCTTCTATTGGTCTTAGTAATGCGTATTGCTTCCTCATTCGACCCAGCAGAGCTGCTCGGAGCCTCTCATCTACCAATAGATAGCACAGGACTGGCACTGATGTAGCCGCCTAGGAAAAAAATAAAAAAAACTTACAAAAACGAACGTATATCAATACAACAAGTTTTTAAGGACGTAGAATACAAATAGACCGTCTTACTTTAGTGCTGAAATGAATTTGAATGCTAAAAACAATTTTAAATTAATTTGTTCGTACGTGTTAGTAACAAGGAAATCAAGTTAAGTCAAACGAAGTGCTTAGTTTTATGACAATGAAGAAAATTATGAAAAACAAGTGGGCTCCAGCTGGTCTTTAAAATGAATATAAGTACATACCTCAGCAGCAATAGGAGCGATGAGGGCCAGCGCGTGTGGAACATGGATGCGGTATCCGATCACCAGCAACGGGAACCACTGCCAGCCTACCAGAATACCAGCAGGCACCCACAGCGCCAGCGTCGCCACCGAGATTATGTGAACACACTGCAGAAAGAACATCATGTTTTAAATACCCACGCAAACATTTTCACTCAAGGAATTCTCATATAGGTCGTTCACATTCCGCAAAATTTACCTGCGTAAGATATTTCTGTTCCCTTTGCTGCTCCCCTTTGTAGAATATTTTCTCGAGTCGTACGGCTTTACCCATGTAGAAAAATCTAAAAAAATATTCAATTCTTTAGAGACATATTAACGTGTTTTCAATGAGCCGCAGGGGATGATACTCACATTGCTACAACGGGAACAACGCCGCAAATGATGACGTAGGGCACACTGTAGCCCATCTGCCGCGCGGAGTACGATGGAGGCCACAGGAAGGAACACGAGGTGCTGGTCGTATCACACGTGTAGAGTCCATAGCCGAAGAGTGGCGGGAGAGCAAACACTGTGGCACATAACCAGCTGACACCCACTAGTGTCCAGTAATATCGAAGGTGCAACGTTTTCTCTGAAATCCAAAGCCATTCCAAAAATGTATCAGTTCATTTTGCAAGTCCAGTTTAATAGAATGATTGACGACATTCAGATTACATTCGCCTAGTTTATTGCTACAAACGGTTGCCAAGATTTCTCTAATGATCCTTATATCGCGCGCATACAGGCTATTAGATGAATAGTTTAACTGGCACGGAAAATGGAGCTGGATTAAGATATATTATTATATTGCGTGATAAATCTGTCACTAAAAGAAATCAATCAAGTTTAATTGAATACCAACCATATCTGTAATGTTTTGCTAGTAAATATCTCTCCACGACTATGACAAGTAGTGCAGTCATTTGTAAGACACCAAAGAATTGATTCGTAAACGCGAATAATTGACAGCACGCTGGACCAAAGAGCCATCTGAAAAACAATATATTAATTTTATGACCGTATGTAACTATTATATCGTAATGACTTATAATATTAGTTATTAAGTTATCAATATCCCACTCACCTTCTTGCCACAGCAGACGATCCCGCAAAAGGAAATCCAAGTAAGTTTCTGCCGAGAGAAGCAACGCACAAATTGAGAACCAGTAAATGAGTTTTGAATGTGAGAAGGTGGCTGTGGATGAAAGTAGCGAAGAGCCATCCATTGAGCAGCACCCCGAACACACCTGCCAACAAACACACAATAATCACCATTCATTTGCGTTGTGACATTTTTCAACGCCCCTTATGTTAAGTAGAAACAAAAAATCTGCGCTGACTTTGGGTCTCGATCCTCCATCAAATAAAACGTCTTCTTTAGTAGTTTGATGACACCTACAGATACACTGAACATGCACATTTAGATAATCATTATTTTGCGTGGTGTGTTAATAAATATTTTACTGACCGAACACAAAAAGGCAGGCGCCAAGCAGCGTCTTGTAAGAACCGTCGAAGTAAAACCAAGGGCAGTCGTCTTCATTGTAATCGTACATTTGCATTTCAGAACTGTCACCGATCACTGGCCACTATGAACCGATGGTTCTAGCAATATGTGACGTTTTATGTGCATTTGTTTTTGCTGCTACATGAACGTCCACGTAGGAGAAGCGGTCACAGAGACTGGTCAGGTTGTCGAACCACCAGGGACTTGAAAACAAAGAATGGGGATCTGGTTACAAGACCCGACGCCACTTTGTACGCGGCTTTGAGGGCGTGAACAACCGGGTTTATGATTTCAGAACTGCATGAGAAAATATTTTTCAAACGAGCTAGGGAAAAGCAGCTAGGTTTTATTGATTCTACATTTTTTTTTAATAAAGATAAAGATAAAGAGTCTTTATTGATAATGTAAAGTTGCAACATACTAGGTATAAGTACTAATATCATAAAATATGCTACACAAATTACAATATCTCGTCAAATTGAATTTACAACATTTAGTTTTAATAAAATTTTAGAAATTATTACAATGTCAATTTTATTATTATCATACTTAAATTTTTGTTATTAAAATCATGTCAAACATAATAATAGGTATGTAATCATACAATATGTCAACTTAAATAAATCTTAAACTTAATAATTATTTGGCTGTCTAAATCGTAATCATAAGAACATAATACGGTTTCAAATTGGTCAGCAAAGTACTCCTGTCAAGACAAAAGTCAGTTACTAATGATCTAATAACAAAATATCACATGTCCGGTCGGGTACGTACCTATGCATTGTTTTCTGGGCATTCATTTCACGTCTGTCAATACGAGTATAGGTACTTATAGTACTGAATATGCATTACTCAGATAGCAATAACTATGTGCGCTGTTACAGTTCTCATAAATTATATTTTAAATGTTTAAATAGCCAATCATATGCATATAAATAGATAGACCTACCCCAATATACAATACGCACCTTGCACCATGGTAAAATGTTTGTGATACTATATTTACTACAACTGTGGAAGCTTACTATCGATGGTTCTTAGAATCTATGAAAAACTTCCATAACTATTAACATACTTTTTGTGAGCTCTGGTTAATCTCCTAGTATCCCGTTTACCGCTAGACAGCTTACGTTTACGAAAAACAACCGTCCGTAAATTACCCTGAGCACCGTGCAGCTATCGCAATATATTTAACTTCACAAGAATTAAAAATAGTCATCAAGACAACCTATATTTATACCATAGGTATTACAATTTTTCCCAGATGTCGCGAGTCCGTCTTTCGCACTATTTATTCGGTGAAGGCGGCCCAGGTGACCGGCGGCTCGCGCGGCGCGGTTCTCTTAATAAGTAACCGATCTATAAACAATTTACCTGAAATTCTGTACGTAAATGAGTTGGCAACGAGCGTGAAGAGCACGTCGGGCGTCAGGTAGGTACGCACCTCGCACAGCGCCGGCGCATCTCTATCGGACTCGGTTAATTGTGGAGAAGACCGCGTACCTACTTCGCTTTTGGCGTTGTTTTTATACGTTCGATCGGTGACGAGCTGTTATCTAACTCACCGATTGTATATTCGCGACGAGCGCACAGTGCAGTGCCGTCCCCGGCGGGCCGCGGCAGGATGTTGTCGTTGGAGCAATTGTCGCAAGCGGTGAAGGAGCACCTCGGACTCTATACTACTATAGACGGTTCACTACATACTTGCAAATGGACAGTCGGGGAATCTTCGCTCGGTGGCCGGGGCATCATCGCCACCGAAGACATATCGTGCGGGGAGGTGCTATTCGTTGACCACCCCTTGATGTCCGGCCCGCGCTCCGGCGCAACCCTCCCACGAGGGTGTACGGTGTGTTCTAAATTAGACTGCGATACTTTCTTCAAGTGCTCGAGGTGTGCATTATTATTGTGTTCAGAACAGTGTCAAGATACAAGAATACACGATGAGGATTGTGGCATAATATCGCAATGGAACAATAAGGTACCTATAGAAGATATAGACGATGCGATAATGTGTCGCGCCCTAACTCCGATTAGGGCTCTACTATTGAACGATGACCAGCGGCAGCTTATGTCGTGTCTCGAAGCCCACAAGCAACCCCGACATGGACATGAAGTAAGGGAACTCAAACAGTATTTCGATATCCCGGAAGAGGAAGAACAGCTGATGACATTAGCGTGCTGTGCGCTCGATACGAACGCGTACCAAATCGCAACTGCATACGGCAAAAATGAAATGAGCTTGCGAGGACTATACCCTGTAGCCGGGCTCATGAACCACACCTGTGTGCCGAACACGAGGTACACCTACAATGCTGAGCGCCAAATGACAATGAAGGCGGTGAAGCCTATTCGCGCGGGTGCGGAAATTTTCACCTGTTATACTGGGACTCTATGGGGCACGCCGGCCCGTCGAACTCATCTTTACAAAACTAAACACTTTCTGTGCAAGTGTGACAGGTGTGCCGACGCGACTGAGCGCGGAACTCTCCTAGCTGCCCTCAAGTGCTTCGCGGCCGAGTGTCCGGGAGTGCTGCTACCTATAGAACCTCTCAAACTATCGACGCCGTGGAAGTGCCTCGAATGCAACCTACGAGTTCCAAATGATAACGTATGCGCCATACAGGCGGCGCTGGGAAGTCTCATGGGATCGTTGAACTTTGATAATGTGGGTGAACTAGAGAACTTTTTAGTGAACAGAATTACCAAATTCATTCCGAGAACTAACCAAATTGTGGTGGACCTGCATTGCAGACTTATCTGGGCGTTTGGTGATACTGATGGATATAGATGGCACGGTAAGCAATCAGCAATTTAAGTTTATGTTATTAAGGATAACACAACTTTTAAACAAGAATTCCTTTATGTGTCAAACAATTTAAATCTACATATCTGTTTCTGACAGATTCCACCTTACAACACGAGTTAGCTGTCAGTGGCCAGATCTAAGATACAGCTATTTTATCGTTTGATAAGCACGTCTGTTGTATTATTGTGAAAAATCTTGTGATATATTTACCAATATCTATTACCGCCTACTATCTGCTATGAACCAAGAGCCGCTAGCTAGCTTTCATAATAAATTACCGGTCTATTTATATCCCAATACTTTCGTAATACAATGGCTAATAAAAGAAGACCGCCAATACGTCGGAAGGGCCGTGTCACCTCATTCCGACCTGAGATGCTATCACTAGGCAGAGGATACCGATGTGACCACTGTGATACGAACGAATAATATGGCCTATTCATCTGGACGGCTGGATTGGTTGGCTCGAGTATTTGTGATATAAATTGATTAGTCAAACTATTCGAACGGTAGCTTCCTAATTATCCTACTAGTCGGAAACAGGGGTCGATAATTTTATGATCTTTAAATTTACATATTCGATTGTAGTTATAGTACCTAGTTTTAATAAATACATAAAAGCTAGGTTTACTTTACTATGTATGTATAGCATGTGTACCTCACACAACAGTTTTCACGACTATACACGCCTGGATATTAACAATTAGCAAAATTTTGAGACGCTAACAAGAAAATCGATGTTAATAAAGCCTAGTCAATTCATAACAGCAAGGCGCATCTAAGAATATTCTGAGTTATACGAGGCACAGCTTCAGTTTGTATGTAAAATGTTCCTCAAAAATTTTAAACGACTTCGTTGACTGATTTTATGTCAGAGACAGATAAACAAACTGTCCACCTTTTAAAAATTACATTATGTTTTCTGCTAGAAACATTATTTCAAAATAAAATATGTTAGGTAAGGAAATTAACCATTACCGTTTTAGATGTAAATTGGTCTATAATTTTGGTACAGCAACCTTGAATGCTGTTAAAGCCATAATGAACTAAAATTGCCTTAATTTATACTAATTAATAAGGGCAGCTAATAAATGTAAATTGCAGTGGTAGTATTATTGTACAAATCTTTAGACAAGTTAAATTGGTAGTAGGTACCTAATAAAGGTATCTACGATTAACATGAACTCTTATAACGATGAGAAGATGAGTACTGTACAAGAGGATCATTTCAAAAAAATTTGTTCGAATTCTAGTTACTAGTTAGATGGACATAATATTACTAACAGTAAGGCTTTAAAGTTTTCCAAAAAATACATAGCATGTGATTTCTTAGACAAACAATAATCTTTTTGCTGGGCTGGTCTAACGCACCGATCATTCAGAACGAATTACAGATCGGAGTAAACACACATCTTACCATTACGTCAGATTCGACACGTGAGCTGGTTGTATGGATTTACAACTTCCAGTAGCTATTTTCATATCGGGTCATGGTGCATGGATGTTAGCTGGATGGGCGTCAGTCAGCCGCGGGCGCCGCTGGAGCCAGGCCTACTGCACCAGCACATGTGTGACTTCAATATGGACCCGACTAGTGCTGGGGCTGGGGATCTTGATGATCCTAACAACCAACGCAACTGGGTCATCAAGCAATCTCATTTGGGAGGTCGAGGCATTTTTGCTTCAAAAAACATCCCACGAGGATCCCTGATTTTTGAAAATCGACCTCTCGTAATAGGAGCCCGAGCTGATAACGCAGACAAAACCTACTGCATTGTGTGCTTCAAACTGAAAGATGCATGTCCTACATGTGACAAATGCAGTCTTTTAATGTGTTCCGAACAGTGTGCATCCTCGCCAGACCATAAAGTTTTATGTGAGTACATAACAAATAACTGGACACCGACATCAAACTGTGAAGGCTACTCTAAAATATTAGCCAGTGCTGTTATTTATCTACGTTTTTTATTGTTGGAAGATGCAGAGAAAAATCTTCTAGATTTATTGCAGAAAAGCAAATGCTTATCTCAAGATCGTGAACTGGAAAAACTGTTCTCTACGTGGACATTACCTGTGAAGCAATTACGATTTATTTCACTCGTAAACTCGATAATAAAAATAAATTCGTTCCGTATTTCCTCTGACCCGCGAGCGAGCTCGGTGCCACTGCGGGGCTTGTATCCTTTATCATCGTTTTTGAACCACAGCTGCGTCCCGAACACGAGGAATATCTTCAAAAAAGATTATACGATGGCTGTTTATGCAGGCAAAGATATCGCTGTTGGGGCAGAAATTCTAACGTGCTACACTGGACTGTTGTGGTGCACGCCAGCAAGAAGGTGTCACTTATACAAGACTAAGAAATTCTGGTGTAAATGTAGAAGGTGCGAAGACAACACCGAAATTGGTACAAACCTATCCGCCATGAATTGCCTGAACAAGGAATGTGTGGGCGTTCTCTTGCCTATCTCTCCAACAGATCCTGGGACGGAATGGAGCTGTGATAACTGCCATTCAAAAGTCGATGCTTCCAAGATAAGCATGGTGCAAGGGGTTCTGGGGAGTTTAGTTGGCACATTAGACCTAGACGACCAGTTCCGGTTGCAGGCAACTATACTGGAGAGGTTGGCTAAGTTCGTGCCATATGTGAACCACATCTTCGTAGATTTGCGTCTGAGACTGGCTCTTAGAATCGGCTCTACAGGAATGAAAATAAACGGTATTCGTGAAATTAAATTCATATCTCTTGCTTCTATTTGTGTCCTTACCTACTAATAGCTGTTTGCAATTTGTGTTTAATTAAACACTAATTATCTACTTACTATAACACAAATAATTTGCACAAAGTTTAAAATAGAATGACGAGAAATTATAAAAGTCTAGTGATGCAGTTAAAATAAAAAAAACAACTTACCTTAAAACAAAACAACAATATTCCGGAGTTCAAGGCCTTTTAGTACATTTCACAGTTCCAGCACTTTTGTAACAGGAAACTCGGTTTTTTAATGAATGGAAAAACATTTTCAGGTCCTCGCTGAAAAGACACTCATTTTTCCATCAACACTTCAAGTCAGCGCAGTTTAAAATAATCCAGTTGGAGAACTGGTTTACATTATAGGGTTCCGGAATCACTTTAATAATGTTAGACATCAATGAAACTGTTTTAAGGCTAACTAGATTGGAAATGAACGCTGAATAGAATGATTCATTAACATAAACATTAGTCTATTAATATTCGCAGATGTAAAGCTTTGGAACTCGGTAAAAAAAGTATATATGTATTATATCCGTTATCTAGTACCCATAATACTTGAAGCGAAAACTTAGTATGGGGCTAGATGGCGCTGTGTGATATAATATATATATGTCCTGAAATATTTATTATGTATTTATTTATTTAATCATTATGTGGTATAAATAGTTACTGTGTATATAATTTACAACTAGTAGGTAGGTATGTAAGAAAAGTCAGTATCGAAGTATTCAAAACCTGAAAGAACGAGAATAGTTTCCGAGAACAATAAAAAGTACAATACCAGTAGGGAACCCTAAAATAGAGCAGATGTTCGCAGTCTGGATTTTATGTTTGTTTATCTCCTAGAATTAGATGCCTTTTGAAATGAAGTTAAAAAGATGAGATTAATTTAGTTTCTTACTCATTACGAAACCAAAATAAATTCGTTTTATCTTCATAATTCAATAAATGAGTAAGAAAAAGTTCAATAATTTTACGAGGTGCACGTATACATAAGTATATTAATATGTTTAGTACATATTGCAAACATACATATTCTTCATAAACTTAAAGCGAGGATAGCTATAATTATAAATTTTACTCGAGGCATCGCGTGATAAGCTAGTCTAGGTATAACATTTCTAGGGCAATGCGCGGTTAGGTCACAGGTTGGGTCTGGGTATTACACATGTCAAGGTAAGTAACTAGAGAATCTTGCAGACAGATTCTGTCAGACCTATTAATTTCTTAGACGAATCTTATAAGTATAGAGAAGAATCCTTATATTAGTGGGAAGTGATGGACTTCCATAGTAGGTAACGTATTATGCCCGTTGGCTTAGCGGAGGCAATCGCATGTGATTACCAATGTTAAGCAAAGGTCAACGCGGTCACTCCTCGGATGGGTGACCGAAAAGTGACATTCCATTTTGGGCGCTTCCGTGGGTCTGATGACACGTTAATTTTTCGGTCCCGGCTGTTTGTCTAGTACGGCAGTCGTTAAGTGTCAAAGGCATGATAAACACTCGACACCAGAGTTGGCCACTCTCATCAAAAAGAAGAAGCAAGATAATATGAGGATTAGGAAATCGAAAGTTTGTGCGTAAATATGAAGTGTATATGCTTGGTTACTGCTTCATACTAAACAAATATTAATGTACTGTTTGTATGCAGAAAATTATTTCCTGGATATGTCTAGCATGTGTTTTTAATGTTAATACGGCGTGGAATAGCACGCGAAAAAGCAACTATAGGCATTTTCCAAGCGCAAAGCTTTTTTTTCGGGTGAAATATCGTGGCTTTACTAGTTACGGACTTATGAAGGTATACCTATTGCGGAAGTCAGATTTGCTTAACACATGGGCACAATCTGTGCAGTAGAATATTATAATTAATAATTTTAGGTATTTGGGTAAGTAAGAAGTATTTTAATTAACCAATACAGAGATCATTGTGTGTGACGCATGTGATTACGTATGCATCCGTCACGGTGGATGGACATTGAGAGCGCGATAGCACTTAGCGGGCAAACAAACCTAAGCAGATATTTTAGTGAATATGCATCCATTACACTTTTCAGATATCATATTTATTTAGAAATAACGAGCTCACTGCTTCCGATCTCAAATCCTTTGATTAATTGACTGAAGACTGAAGCTGTGCTGAAGCTGAATATCTGAAGCTCAAATCTGAACGGGTTACCGTCTAAACTACGTAACATATACCTAACATACGTAGGCGCTCTGATTACCACATCCCAGACCGCTCATATTTGGCTACCAAATGCACCTTCATCATGCAGATGACGTCTAATGAAAAGTTCATCGATCTGTAAATCGCATCTTAATTTAACGGCGTCTTCACTAAATGGATTCAAACATTCGAGCTCATAAACTCGAGTAAAATACTCATTAATCGACGTTACGAGCAGAAAAGAACAAAGTTTACAAACATGGTAACCGACGCATTGAAAATACCAAAGCACTACCAACTCCTTTGTGCTCGGCACGTCCAGTCTCTACGTCACCAAACAAGTGCGCAGAACAATTTTAAAGGCTTGTATAAATTATGCAGTTAGTATTGCAGCGTGAGTTCAGAATAGCGTGTCCCGGCATGCGACGAGTACTACGCAACAAGTGAATAAAATCGGGGACGGTTATATCGCGAGGGCAGTTGTAGTATTGACCGCCTATTGACATGGGCGCTGCCGCGAGGAACGCGCGCCCCCACGTCGTCACCAGATGGATCTGCCTGCCAGTGCCGTTAGTACCTACTTCCTGCCCGTGAACCATTCATAAACTACCGCATCCGAGTGTACCCGCGACCACTGCCAAGGCGACGCGATAAATCACCACTAGCATCGGGTCTTGATATGAAATAGTGACGTGACGTGGTGATCCTTTGTGTGCATAATTTACTCCCATTCGATCAGATTAGTGGCAGTGTTCGCTCGGTTCTCAGCATTCTCGGTGCGCGTTCGACTTGGCGCCTTGCCTTTGACTGCCGATGAAGGTCTTTGTTTTCGATATTGCCAACTATTTCTATTGCTTTCTAGCCAAATTATGACGGATTAGAAATTGAAAACCAATAATCGAGTGTTGCGCAACGTCCGAACACGTGTGGCGACATTCCCATCATTGTTTGGACACATGTTATGCTTGCATCATTACCTGCTATTATTTAATAATCAATTTATCCGGTGTTTAAATTGTTACTCGAAAAACAATAGGGTGGCAGGGAAATAGCAATATATTCTATCGCGTTCTTTGTTTAACTTTGTATACTATGTTACTTATAAAACTTTTGGATGTGGACTATGCAGAGTGAAAGATACTAAATTCGTGCCTACTAATCATCTGATGAGACCCAACGCTGTCACATCAGTCCACACTTTTCTTTTCGATGGCACTTATATTTTTGCTTTGATTTAGACACCCGCTGTCGTAGGTAATAGTAGACAAGTAGCAAGAAGATTGGGCTATATTATTTTATGTTCGTTGGCTCATATGAATTTTCACAGCTATCAGTGACTTATTATGCTCCGAAGAACAGCCCGTTGAGCTGTCTGTACCGCAGCTGTCTATCCTATAATTGTTCCGACATTGTTTAGGCACCCTGCAGAAGGCAATGCAGCCTGGCGATACGATGGAACTTTACTTCTTTACAGTCTGTGGTCTTACAGCCTGTGATTATCCCTTCCAGAGCTGTCCGAGAGCCGGCTCGGGCTGAAGGAGAGCCTGTGCCGCGGCTCGCTGCGCACGGTGGCGGCGCTGGGCGCGGGCGACGCACACCTGCGCGGCCTGCTGCTCTACCACCTGCACGCCGCGCTGGCCGAGCGCGCGCGCCGCCGCCCCGACCTGTATGATGTATGTACTTCAGTACTTACTCATTCATATTAGTATTTTGTTTTTTTTACTTGTAGTTAAGCGGGAGCCTATCTAATATAACAAATATCTTTTTTACGATGATGCGTGATGTATCACAGATAGTGGTCTTAATTGCATAATCTGCTTGCTTTTTTAGTTATAATCTGGTAAAATAATCCACGACCCTTTGAATCTCACTGCTGATTAGGGAGGCATATAGCATATAGGTACAATGTATTTTTGAGTAGGGTATGCGTGTATTTTTCTGTTAAATGTAAAACCCGCTCAAAGATATTACTTATAAACTTAATTTATTTCATTATGAGTAAAATGGAGGCACAACTCCTGCCAGCTGTAATTATATTTTCGCTCATTTCCAAACAAATTTATAATATATGTATTAGGAGTGATGAAAACGCCTATTGCAAAACACTGCGCAAACAAGAATACAAAATTTCAATATTACATTCATTCCAGGAGCTGAAAGCGGAGATCGAGAGCTCAATAGAACAAGCGTACCTGATCCTGCAAGGCGACATCTCCGCACCCCCCGACCTCGAGCTGCGTCGCCGGTACCTCGGGCCTGGCTGTGACAAACCTCGCCACGAGAGGTTTTTCATTCTCGACCATTGATCTTATGAACCCTGTGATTTTGATGCCTTTTTTATGATTGTAACTTTGTAACCCTTGACGGTGCTCTGCCTTATGACTTTTCTTATGCGTGATTGTATGTCTGAAAATTTTGTGTATGTATTTTAAGCTGTTCGCCATTATTCTTTTTTTGTATAAAATCTGGAGAGATTATATTTCTGAACTTGGAGTGATTTATATAGAAGATAATGTGTATGTTAACTATGTAGGTACCTACCTACCTAAATTTAAAATTATATTTTTTAGACGCCCATTTGTTTAATTAAACCATTTTAAATATTATTATACATTTTGTAAGTACCTAAACGTGGCTTTTAATTGTTTACATAGGTACATTATGTTATACTTACCTAGTAATAAACAGGGTCTGAGTGTAGTTATGACTAAAAGAAAAGTACCTATAGTCATAGAGTTATTACTTACTACTCTTACTAGTAATAGGTATATTTCAATGCCTATAGTACCTAAGTACCTAGTATGATTCTGCTGTGATAATTCTTTACTAAATTATCAATACTTACTTCGACGATACCTGCTCAGTGCTCAGGTACATACATACATTACCTACATACTACCTACCCCTCCACCGAATTCGGTCAGCCCGTCAGCCAAACGGTTTATAAAATCAGCTGATTTAGCTAATTCCTCAGCTGATTTGCTATATAGCTGTGTTGACGTTAGACGTTAAGAAACGAGTTGATTGCGATGACGTAAAACACTACCAAATAAAAGTGCTTTTAACCAAGCGAGTTCTTTGATATGAAGAAAGGAATATTAAAAACGGTCGCATAGTCCAACTAACTACAAAAGAACACAAAGCCAGCAATATATTATTTGGCTTTTAAAATTCAAATTTCTTCACTATCAGTGATAACAATAGCCAATTATCGAGATAACGAATGGTATCATTGTAATACTTCATGCAATACCACAGTTTCAATCGATTACTGTTGCGGTGTGTGTGTTTATATCCTTCCATTCAAAGGAGTGTTGGAAATCAGTCGTGGTCTGGCTTTAGACAAATAATATCTTTTACAACCATGGTATCTCACAGGCAAGCCTTGCTGTTGTCTTCTTCCAACTGCCATGGATACACCATGCTGGAATTTGCTAAAAAAGAAATATGTGCCTTTCTTCAAAAGTAAGTACCTACCTACCTACTATAAATCAGCTGTTATCTTGGTAACAAGGAACGCCCACTTTTATTTGTACTAATAACACATAGGTAGACAAACGTTTATAAACTCAGTAATATTGATTTAAAAAAAACAAATAAAAATTAGATACCAGTGATATTAAAATAAAATATTTAAAACTAAAAACTATCGCCAATTCATTCCAGAAAAGAAGTGCAAGAAATCATATTTGTGCCTTATGCTCAAAACGATTTCAATGGCTACACAGCCAAAATTGCCGAAGTCATAGAGCCATGGGGTTTCAAAGTAACAGGAATACATACACACGCTGACCCTGCCAACGCAATCATGAACACAAAGGCTATTTTCATTGGTGGCGGAAACACTTTCCTTCTCCTCAGCCGCTTATACAAAAACAATCTAGTAAGCCTTATAAAGGAGAGAGTAAACCAAGGGCTCTTGGCTTATATGGGCAGCAGCGCTGGTACAAACGTAGCTACAAAGAGTATCCATACAACGAATGACATGCCCATCATACATCCACCAACATTTGAAGCTATTGGCATAGTACCTTTCAATATTAACCCCCATTATATAGAAATGGAAAGCAAGACACATAAAGGTGAAACCAGAGACCAGAGGATCTGGGAGTATATGGAGATGGAGCATGCAGCACCAGTTCTGGGCTTGAGGGAAGGATCCATACTGGATGTTGAAAATGATAAGCTGACCATCAAAGGGGTGGCTGGAGCCATTTTGTTTACCAAGTAAGTACCTACATATTTAGTTGATATCTAGTGGGTAAATAAAATTCCTCTATTTACAATAATAAAACGTAAAAACAAGAAAAGAAAAACTAAACATAAGTACTACCTACTTCTAACTTCAACATAAAAAGGGGCACTTAGAAAATCTTTAGAAAGCATAGGTAAAGATAATCTAAGTGCTCCAGCCCACTACCAGAGGGCAGCATGCCCAGCATACTGGCCACGGATGGCAATGCTGATATGTTGAGCCAGAAAAATGCCAGCATTTCGGTCACACATCTCGTCAAACTAGTTCCTCTTATACTTAAGCTATGAAAGTGGAATCCAAAATCCCTAATATTTTTTTTGTTGCTAGTGTTTGTAAAAGAATATTTTTGTCAAATTGAAAATAAAGAATTTGAACATGATAAACATGCTAACAAAATTGCAATGGCACATTTCTTTAAAATATATTATTGTAAAGTATGTATTATACAAAACTGAGAAAGAAATACATAATATTAAAATTGCATTATGTGTAATTTAATATTCAATACTTATGGCAGTCCATTTCAAAGTTTGAAATGAATGGAATAATGCCTTGGTTACACTACTTGCCATTTCACAATAGGCATAATTTCATCTTTGATTTTCCTCCAGAACAATGGATGCATTCCATTAAAATTTATCACACACAAATTATGTTTTTGACCATTTTATATGTATGTACTTAATTGTCTTTATACATAGATTGTTTTAGACTCATTATATCATACTGCAAAAAATCTTAAACACAGCAAATAATACATAATAATATTTACATTTTTTTTTTTAAATAGATTTATGTTTTATTGGAAACTCAAATAAAAATAAATATAATATACATACTAAACTCCCCATTTTTATTTTTCAGGGATCAGAAGAAAACTGATTACCCTCTGGGTTCCGATGTGTCGTTTCTTCTGAACACAAGCCAAATCAAAGAAGCCTGAATACTATAGTGATATTTTATGAAACTGTATACTCTCTTCATGTAATGTATGTGATTTATATTTACTAAAATAATAAAAATATTTACTATCAAATTTTTAAACAAGATCTTATATCTTTACTTCATAATTAAATGTTATTATATTTTGACTGAACAAAACAAAAAAACATGCATTTAAAGCAAATGCTTACCTAATATCTATGTATATCATACAAGGAGACAATGAAAATACTGATTTTAACCAACAGTCTCGTTTAATGTCATTCATTATTAGTGCAATCTAGGAACTGAAACTGTACACTGCAGACTATATAAAAACTCTAATGCAGTTCAAGAACACACTTTCACAATTCATCTTACAATATTTCACTTCACTATATAATTATTGTGTTAAATCTGAATCACTGATCACAGTTTCTATACTATGGTGACAATTCTAATTCAAAACACTAGATTAATTGATTAATAACATCCGAACACACAATCATGAAGAATTTCTGCCAGTTTGAAGGTGGATGTAGAAATGTCAAGTCTAGGTGTGAACAAGGTAATCTTACTTTGAGTCGTATTGCACTTGTATTGTAGTCCAGTGGACGAGCACAGGGACATCAGTGAAGTTGAAATTGTTACAAGACAGGTGGAGTCGAGAACTCTAGATGGAGTTATCATCACATCAAGAAGTAGTTCTCATCACCCCCACATAGATGTAGTTATCGTTACATCAATAAGTAGTGGTCGTCATTCCAAGCCACGTGTAGTATAATGATCGTGGTGCGGTCAGGCGGGGAGGGGCGGGCGCAGCAGCGCGCGCGCGGCTAGGTACAGGTCGCGGGGCGGCGGGCGGCGCGCCTGGCCGGTGCGCTCGGCGGGCGGCAGGCGGCACAGGAAGCGGCGCAGCGCCAGGTCGCGGCGCGCGCTCAGCCCGCGCGTCACCTCGCAGCCCGAGCCGAACAGCACCGCGCGCTGCACCGCACGCTTCTCTGTAGCCACCTGGGGATACAAGTAGTTTTAATATTAAAACTTTCGTGAGACATTTGATCAATAGTTAACTAAACGGTTTTCACTCACTTGTAACTCAATGCAAGTGCAAATACAAGTAGTTGTTACATTTGTTTGTCGTCGTGACATTCACGGGTGAATCAGACTTCTATATTTGGTAACTTCACATACACGTTTATTGAAACATACAAAAATACGTCTATATTAAAGAACAGAACTGCTATGCATGTTAGTCATTTTGTTTTTGAGTAATTCGTCAATTCATCATCAATTAATTGAGTCCATTTGAATTCGAACTGATAAAAAATCACATAAAATAGATGCTAACCTGTATAGCAGCGACTGGATGTATAGAGTTGACATCTGGCGCCGGCTCTTCCTTGTGGTTCTCCTCATGAGTGCCGTTCTGTTCTCCTTCTTTCACGTCTCCATTCTCTTTCTCCTCCAGCGCTTTCTTCTCAGCTTTGAGTGTCTGTGCGTTCTTCTCCAGTATGTCCTGAATACATTAAAAATAATCATAATCACACACACTTGAACAAATTTTTGAAAAGGAATGATTAATTTATTACCCGAGAATCCGTTTTCAGGCTCTAAAGGAGCAATGGATCATTATGATGTTTTGTATGATGATAGTTAAGGTCTTTGAGAGTGACATAGGCAATTTACTATCCCGACATCACGTCACCGACCCCTAAAACAGGTAACTCTGAACACCAGATTTCCCACTCTGTAAGTAACATTAATTGTATCCACACCTGCACCAGCTGCTCGCCCGCCATGCGCACGGACAGGCCGGCGCGCGCCAGCACGCGCTCGGGGCGCCAGCGCGCGCGCGCGCTGCCCGAGGGCGCCGCCAGCTCGCGGCGCCGCACGTCTGCCACCAGGCTCGCCCAGTCCACGCCCAGCGCGTCACCCAGACCCGCTGCCATACGATAAACGGAGCAATTTGTTACTTTGGGGAACTTTGTACTTACATAAAAACGATATTTACTATATCAATACGTTCAATATTGTAAGACATACAATATTAGTGTGTTGAAATACTTAAGTCAGGGTTGCAGGTCCTTCACTAAATAACTGAGCAATGAGCATAAATAATTTCAGGAACAAATGAGATGAGTACAATAGATTTATTGCAAAAATCTACATCTTTCACATCTGGGAGCCTATCAATGTTTTAAGATGTTTAAAAATTAGAGACTTTGTATGTGTGAGTGCTGGTATTATTAGAAGATTACAACGTTGCTTAACATCAGGCGAGTTGTAATCAAGCGTGATCCTATCTTGTTTAAAAAAATAATATTAGTTTACCTCTCGTACGTTCCTCCTCGAGCTCTCCGTCAGATATTTCCTCAAAGTCCAAGTTATCATCGTCATCCTTGTCTTGGGAATCTTTGTCGTCAGCTGCACCGCTTGTATCCTGGAAAATTATAATCAAATGTTTAATTATAATAATGAGTGTTAAGTATTTAGCCGTTAGCAAACTGACAAGTACATGTTTATTAAATTACAGCAAGAGATTTTGCCGCCATTAAAATCTAACCAACGAGAGCGCAGCGCGACCAACCTGATTGGCCCTGCAATCAGGTTGGTCACGCTTTTTCGATGTTATAATGAGCTATTACGATATCGATGTGGATATTATAACATCATGTGAAATTGCTTAAATTGAGTGTTTTGTTGTCTGTGCTATAACAGTAGTAATTATAAGTCAAGTATTGGAAACATAAGTAGAATGTTACAACATTAGTGTAGATAAAATACTTTAGACTGTACAGTTTCATACTTCAATAGCTACAAATAATCCTATAATGTGATAAAATTGACATTAAGTTGGGTTATTCATACCTGTTAAATAACAACAAAAGCTACAGTAATAAATAGTACCTGAGTAGAGTCCCGCTCCGCCGCGTCAGGCTTGCTGTCATCCGCTGCAGCTGTCTGACTGTCCTCGTCTAACTTGTTCTCACCCATCTGGAGTAACAAACCAATATCACATTAATAACATACATATTATGTATAGATGTAAAAAAACCCACAGGCATGATTGAATAGAAAAAAAGATTAGTTTATCTCTTTTTTTTATTTAATCTTCTGGAAAAATCTTGTGGAATATCTTATGGAAACTGCAGCAAGTATCTCTATTGATTACTTCAAAAAGTAAGCATCTATGTAGAAAGAGTTATTCGCAAATAATGATTAGTGTAGGATCGAATCAGAGTGCGTCAGATTGTAAGGTGGACACTTTAACACTGTGTCACTCGCTTAATTTGTAATATGTAGAGGCACGCACATGTCACAGGCTCTTAGGGTAGTTTAATAAACTGGCTACCAGACACGGCCACTATCTTGCAAACTACTTAACACGCTATATATACTTTTTTAACCAATGTATATTAAAATTCCGATTATTCTCGCTTGGCCCAGTAAAAAATCTCGAGGAACTCTTTAATTATCCTTTTTAATAGTTTAACTCACATCTTCCCTGTTGAGTATATCATCAGGGTCGTCGCTGATCTCGCTGAGGTCGTCGGGGATGGGGTCGTCGGCCTCGGGCCGAGCCTCCTTGTCGGCGGCGGGCGGGGGCTCGCGCGCGCGCCGCTTCGCGTCCAGGCGCGGCCCGCGACCGTACTCTGCAAATATAATAATAATTAAGAATACTGAATGATAATATAAACATGCCACATATAAAATATGTTAAGCACGTGGATATCTGCGAGGTCGACAATGAATTTATAGCTTCTACGTGAGTTTTACATTAACGCAGAACACACACAATAGGAGATATGGTGACTTAAAATCAATTTACCAAATGCATGTGCTCTCATAAGCTTCAAACTGGTTCACTGATTTCTTGAAAAACAGAAATTTTGGCAAAATAAACATCTTGTGTTGTACAAGAAAAAGTTTCAATTGGAGTTTCAGAATGTTTACTAATTAATTAACAAGCAGTGTTGGCTTTTTGCATATGTTATAAAATGGAGCTTACGTATATGATTTTAGCAACTGAAACTAATATAATGGATGTATGTATTACCATGCATGCGGCCGCGATGTGGGCCGGGGTGTCCCCTGTGGTGCCAGCCGTCCAGCTCGGCCTCCTTGTCACCCCACTCGCTCATCTACAAACAAACGCGACAATCAAACATCCATGAAACACGCCACAAACAGCAAACACAAGGAAACACGTACCAAAGTGAGGATAAGGACAGCCATGGAACATGTGGGATAGGATGAAGCAGGGAGTTCTGTAGTCTCTTTTACGGTAATCAACTGGTTCGTTCATGTACAAGGTATGGTAGTAGAACATCATCTATGGAATTGAAAGAAAAAAGATAAGGAAATGGTAAAAGGAAAAAAGATAGGGACAGGATCTTAAATGATGATACAAGACCACAGATTTTTAGATTTATTTTTAAGGGATATAAATATTAAGTTGGTATATACATAATAACTATGACGTAATTTACCTAAGTGCCTTTTTTTTTTACTTGTACGTGTTTGCACTTGACCATAGTTTACCTGATAGCAAGTAAGATGGAGCGTGCCCACCCGATAAGAACCGATTCACTCTCGCTTTGAAGATCGCTGGATTATAGTGCGTGGGGAACAGAGAGCCAGGCAGGGAGTTCCACAACCTAGCGGTACGAACAATAAAGGTGGAAGCGTACTGTTTCGTGCGGGTCTTAGGAACTTCCACCATGAACCGGTGTCGTCCTGCCGTACCTCTACTCGTCCGGTGAAAGAAGGGCGCGGGCGGAATTTATCCGTGCGATTCCGCGGCACACTCCGAAATGCAACCGATAGAAAACCGACAAACTGGCGACTTTGCGACTTTTGCCTAGTATTATATTAGGAGATGACTCTGGCCTACGTAACACAAACTAACGGCTACCACAAGGTCAGAGGATTCACACGTTATTGTACAATATTTACGTCAAATAAATTAATTTGTATTTGTATATATACCTGTGGGTCATGTATGGGCCAATGTCGCTCGCGGCCCCACTCGCCGCCGCCGCGGTAGTCCTCGTTGTCCCATTCTTTATGTGGGTGTGCCATGTACCGCTCTCGATCCATGGAGGCCGAGCGACCCTCCCACGACCTGTCGCGGCGCGGGTGCCTGTCGTCATAACCTGACCAATACCATAAAATTAAACCATACCTAATATAACACAGTGTAAAAATATTTTATCTAAATTTATGTATGTTAGTATGTAAACTTACCCATGTCTCTGCGATCTCCAATACGATCTCCATACATTCTGTTGTCATCTTCGGGATATCCTCTCGGCGGGCCGCCCATCTCATATCCCTCGTAATGCCTGTCCCGGTAACCCGGCGAGCGGTCGTCGTCCCGGCCACCTTCGTACCTGTCATCGACACGATCGTAATGGTCCATTCCGCGATCGTTGTCGTACGGCCGGTCCATGCCCATCTCGTAATCTCCTTGATCTCTATCCATGCTGTCTAGGCGGTCTCGTTTCGTAGACCGGTCGCGTTCGTGGCGGTCCTGCTTCCGGCCACCTCGCTCTGAGAGAGTGTCTTGCCTATCTTTCGATGTTGTCGAGTTCTTGTCTGTCTCGATGGTTCTGTTGGATATTGCTGCGAGAGCAGCTAGCCTCTCCTCAGGCCGGGGCAGTAGCCGCTCCATGGGCTTGTTTGGTTTCTCCAACCCCTTGTCAGCACTCCGGCCCCCCAGTCCTCGGTCGCGCCCCCTCCGCTTGTCGTCTCTCTTATCTTTTCTGTCTCGACCTCTATCTTTCCTATCATGCCTGTCCTTCTCTTCATGCTTGTCCTTCCTCCGCTCCAACGATCTATCCTTGTGATCCCGCCGGTCGCGCTCCCGGCTGGCAGATCGCTTCTTCTGCATGCTGCCATCTCTCCGAGACTTTTTAGGTGAGACAGGTCTACTTCTCTCAGAGCTTTCTTTTTTCTTCGCGTCTTTATGTGAGCGCGGCGATCGTGACCTCGCTTTTCTAGGAGATCGGCTCCGAGCTCGTGTTTTGTCTCTGTCTTTATCCCGTTCTTTATTATCTTTATCCCTGTCCTTGTCTTTTCGATCTTTATCCTTATCTCTGGCAGAGTGTGGGGAGGCACTCCTGTTTCGTTCTCGCCTCATGGGGGACTTGCCATGTTTCGAGGTTGACTTTGCAAGAGCTTTTGAAGTGATAGGAGGAGTTCCGCCAGACTTTTTTGCAGGTGACAATGATTTCTTTCCTAAACTTGCCTTACCAGTTGTTTTCTTTTTGCTGTTATCTGTTTTTTTTAGAGACCTGGCATCTTTTTTGGGAGTTGGTTTCTTTGATTCACTTTTGTCCCTGTTTAGAGAATCTTTTTTGATAAATTTCTTTTTGGCTGGCACTTCTCCATCTGATGATGAACTGGAATTACGCTTAAGTTTTCCTTTCTTGGATTTTCGCCTAGTGTCCCTAGTAAAAACAAAGCAATAAATATTATAAAAACTAAAAATAAAATCCATTATGAGTACATCAGGATGTCACGAGTTCTCACTCAATACATCTCAGTAAGACTAAATTCAATATTGGGAGGATACAGACACCAGTCTCTTGAGTCATATCTCGTATATCAAGAAGAGAATGTTCAAATTCATTATACCTAATTCTATTTTGCAGCAGGATTTAAAACTAGGCAACAAGTACCAATACTCAAAAATTAATAAACATCTGAACCTAAGAAAATCTTTCGGAGCCAGAAGATATGTAGCTTCTTTATTTACTAAGGTTTCACAAAGGAATTACAATATTGATAAGCAACAAAGCATACAGGAATAAACACAATGATTTGATGCAGTTAGATAAGCATTTCCTACCTATCTGTGTATATTTACATGAACCATGGAGGTACCAGTTGAGAATTATTCACTGGAAGCAGTATGTTAATGTAAATATGTTAATCATGTTGTTTCATAAACATTTCCTGCATCCATGAGATCACACATTTAATGTATACCATAAATATTAAACTAGCCACATATGTATTTCAGTGGAATCTATTTAACAAGTACCCATATGCAACTCAATCTCTCCATGAGCAAACATGCTTATGTGGCAACTTTCTAAATACCATAGTAAGTAGGAGTACTAGGATGGAATGAAAGACAAACCTATGTATGTTTTGATACTTATACATTGAGTTCTTATTGATATTGAGATTTATTTGAAACTAAGTACATATTTTATAAATATAATAGTTACAACCAGACTTGTATGGGAGAATGGATCTAGGAATGGCCCAATGTTACTTGGGCTTGCTCACCTGTCTGAGGACGAGGACGTGGAGCTGCCGTCGGAGGACGATGAGGAGGCGCTGGAGGAGCTGGAGCTCCTTGAAGAGGAGGTGCTAGACACGGCTTTCTTTTTATCTTTGCGCATGTCTTTGTTAGAGTCCATTTTAAGTTGTAACTCTAATTCCCGTTGGAGCTGCTGCCTCCGTTTCTCTAACACATCAGTGTCCGCATACTCTAGGTCATTTTGATCCCAATTGTCGATTTCACCGTCCGGGCTGCGCCCCGCTCGCACTACCAGCACCGAATGAACTCTGTTTTTACCGTCATCTTTCACCGAACGCTTTTGTTCACTGTCTTTGATTGCAGCGCGTTGCTTAGACGGACTAATCAACACATGAGTGGATGCAAATTTACAACTTTTACCGTAAGCGCAGGTTCCGTGCTGAGCCCACTGTCTGCAATGTTCAGTTGTTTTTTTAGCACTGGATTTCTTAGTACCGAGTCGCTCGAAAACACTTGGTCTATTAGCGAGATCTTTCGATTTAGATAACTCAACAGTGATTTTTCTTTTTCCTTGTTTTGACATTATAAATGAAAAACATTGGTCTCACGTTAAAATTCTATTGAAACGATTTTCTTTTTACACCGGCAATAAAATTGACGCCATTATTGTTTTTTCATAAACAAAATATTATCATTCGTTCACAATTCACATTCACATTGTATTTTCATTGAAAATGTTACGTGATTCGATAGTAAACTGTCATTGCCATTTATAGCCAATAGAAAACGTGCTTACTTAATTATTGTTCTTTCTTTTTCTCATCACAGAGTATAAAAAATAGAATTTTTAAGAAAAAGTTTACATGTTTCCGCTTTATAAAAGCTTTATCTATTGGTCAATAGATGGCGCATTAACAAAATGTTGTTATGACAGGTGTCATATTATACGTCAATCAATATTTGTTGTTCATTCGTTGTTCGCTGGCTTCTTTGAACTCGTATTTGGCAAGAGCTATTTTCAGACAGTGGAAGTGGGGATACCATATTTAAAAAATAATATTTTTATACCTGGCAACACCAAATATATGGATTTTTTTATATGGCAATAGATGATTTTTTGTATTTTGTTCATGGTATTACGCATACGTATAGCATATAAAAAATTCAAAAAACCGTACTACGTTCATTCTTTTTGAAGACATGAAATGGTGAATAGATGGTAATAAAATATATATGTTGTCTATGATTTAATTCCCGAAGACAGAATCTAAAAAAGTAGCGTTGAAAATTATCTCGAAGATCAAAATTAAGTATGACTAATATACCAGGGCGTGGATAGTTAACATATGGCTGTGGACTTGATATAATAATCAGACTGCAGAGGTAGAAAGGCGTATATCCCAAGCCTGGTCAGCATTCGGCGCAAACAACTAAATACTTCGCAACAAGAAGCTGTCTGTTAAACTGAAGGCCAAGGTATTCGAAGAATGTATCATCGAATGTACGACATCGTGATCCTGGCCGAAACACATGAGTCCTTGCAGAGTAGGACCACTCGACCAGGAGAGCAGGAAAATTGGCTTACATATAAACTTCAGCAAAACAAAGGTTATGACTAACGGAGAACAAACACCAGTAAAAAGAAACATATCTACCTTGATATGTACAGGAATATCTACCTTGGTCAAATACAATCCTTTCAGTATACCACCACCAAAGAAGTAGACAGAAGAATAGCGACAGCTTGGAAGAAATATTGGGCTAATAAAGATGTATTTAAAAGTCGAGTCCCAGTACATCTTAAGAAGCGTCTCATGGACAATACCATCCTCCCGACTCTCCTGTACGGCTGCCAGACCTGGGCACTAAGTAAGGACATAGTTAGTAAAATTGCTAAGTTCAGCGTGCTACTGAGAGATCATGTGGTGTGAGACCATCAAGCCCACCTGCCGACCCACTAGGGAACGTGCTGAGAGCGGTAGCAACGTCATCAGGTGTCACCACAAAGGACTCCTCCTCTGGTTCCCCTGAGTAGTGAAGTCTTGGTGAATGCAGATGTTTGGCTTGTAGCGGCCCTTGGCCATTTTGTTTTCTACTAGATTTAGGTATTTTATTTTATAAGAATTTGTGTGTCCAATTAACATTTTTATTTATTTATTTTATTTTATCTCTGTATAAATTATTTGCCATGTACAAAAACCGATGAGTTACGGTTTTTTAAAATGTAGGTAAGTATAGATTTGGATATTAAGAGTATTATTAAAATTTCAAAACAATTTCGTCTAAAAATATTTTTTCTTCTCAGCCACCCAACAAACAGCCTAAGATCAGCTTATTACTTATTTATTGCATCCAAAATATAGGTAACGATACTACCTACCTAACAAAAAACGCAGTATCAAACACGTGCTAGGCTATAACTCAGTATTCGACTCATATGCTGCACTTGGTCTTAGCAATCTTGTAATGCTCGCTAGATCAAACGTTAGACGGAAATGCAGTAGGTACCTACCTAGGTACTAAGCATTTTATCCTAATGATACAGAAAAGGTAGGTAGGTACCTAATAAATTTGAATAGGTACCAATAGTAAATTAAAAAATTATGTAAATAATGTAATTTATTATAGACATATGCCTAAATAAGAAAATTATAACATCAAATTGACATGTAACTATATTTTGTTATCAATAAATTGAGTTTGAGTTTGAAAGCTTGTTTTTTTTTTCTTGATTTTAAGGTAGGTACAATTTAATAGTTATAAAACATGTAGGTATTTGATGTCTAGATCACTCAAAATGTGTTAACCGCGTTTTTCTCAAAACCGCCATTTAATAATTAATCGACAGTTATTGTCGATTACCTACTGCATTTTGATTTATCAGGGCAGCATAAGTAAAACCTGTTTCGGTCGTATAGGTATGGCTTTAGAAATATAATTTTTTTATTCGCCATAATATAATTTACATTACAGGCCAATGAGGTTTTACAAATAGAGATGTTATACGAAAATGAAACGACACATCCTTCTTGCTTTTGGCATTGGTCCCAGTGTAATTATTGCACTTTCTAAACACATACGATGGCATTGTGAATATTTTTTACTGATAAAAAGTCGCGCCGACAACGTGCGTCGCCGCGCTTTGCTTCGAGTCGAGGTTACTTAGCCTTATTTGAGTTCGCCACACAGAACGGGGAATAACGCATCTATAATTATATTATAAGTACCTACCTCAGTTTATATACAAGATCATTGTTACAGGCACATCTACATTAATGAATAATACTCAATAGATAGGTACCTAATACTTTCTTGGTAAAATGAATATTTTTTGAATTTATATATCCTTTCAATGTCAACTCAGATAAGTAGGTATTAAGTGTGAACTTTTAATCAGAGATTTGACTTCATATGTAGGTATAGATAGGCACTACCTACCTACTAAGAAATCACAAAGCCCTATATGATAATTTAATAACTTAAGCTCAGAGTTATTACCTACTAGGCTTAACCTAAGTACAATATGTAGGTACTTACCTAGCTTATCCGTACTTAGCATTCAGTATTTATAGCAAATAAAAAGATAAGTAGGTAGGTAGGAACATAAGAAGAATAAATACTACATAAATCCTACTTGGGCATACAATTAAATAAGTAGGTATGACTAAATAAAACTAAAAATAAATCACCTACAGTTATTTGAATCTATCATCATCATCTTTGGAAATGTCTAGGTATTATTTAAGCTTAGGTAGGTACCTACTAGGTAATAGTAACCTACAAATGTTGCGATATCCCTTGGTTTACAATTCAACCAAAATTTATACAGCATCTAACTACATATGCTTTTTTTCAGGCGATGTGACCAGGCAAAGGGAAAGTTCTCGAAGAAGCCAAGAAATTCAAAAGATCACATCATCAATACCTACCAATAACCATATCAATTTAATTTCAATCCAATTGTTGGTTATCTAGGTACCTACCTATTTTATTGTGAGTTACAGATTCTGAAAAAAAGTCTAGTTAAGTATGGAAATTCATTCTGTGTTTAATTAACCTACCCCTGGGCAGGGCACAGTCCACAACTGTAGGTAGGCATATAAATAGTTAGGTACTTACCTAGGTACTTATTTACTGATTAATTAAAAGATTATTAGAAAATTATAATTAGGTACACAGGTTATAAAAAACAAACAATATTAAGAGATTAGTTTATGAGAACACTTTATTAGATAAATAATAAGTAGGTAGGTGAGTATATACTTAAATAGAAATGTATATACTTAATACATAATCAGTCCAGTATTGTTCTCAGAATTAACTCTCTTGAAAGTTGAGGTGAGCTGGAGAATGTTCAGTCAGGCAGGAACATAGGTACATCAGTAGGTATGTAGAACTAAGCAGGTGGACCACGACCGAAGCCTGGATATAGATGGTGAGACACAGTTAGGTAACCAGAAGCAGGCTTCCATGGATTTTCAAGTTTCCTTAGTGTGACATTATTCTGAATGTACATAGGTACCTACTAAATAAGTAATGTTTTATTTGAAGTACCTAGGTAGGTACCTCAGAATACAGAAAAGGTACTACCTTAACAAGATAAGGAGTTTATCAAATAAAATTCTGCCTGTCATCAATGCTAGTTGGTTTATTTTTCCTAGTTTTTCTACTCTGCTTGCTTTGGTGTACAAACTATGTATGTACCTAGGTACATGAAGGTAGAAGCTATCTATTAGACTCAACGTTATTTATGTAGAATATACCTAGATTTTGGCAAAAGAAAATATAACATTGTAAATGATCTCTTTCTTGATGACAATGTTGGCTACATACAGTGCAAGAACTGAGGTTAGAAGTGGTCATCATTATCAGCACATTCTGCTTGAACATTGTAATTGTAAGTACCAGTGCTATATCTACTTTTATCGTTTAGCCACCATCCTTGCCTTTCTTTGAGGTAAGGTACCTATTTGAAGAGGAATAGGTATTCCTATGTACTCCGAATATCAAACTCAATACAGCAGTTATGTACTTTAGCACCACACGAAATCTAACAACGCGTCATAAGGATTACCATGAATAAATTGGTATTACCTATCATTCATTATATCGCTGCATCAGGTTCCAAATTGATTTTGTAACGCAGACAACCTAACCTATTATACGCGTTCGAGTTGCGAATAAAGATGGCGTAACCAAATCAAAATAAATCCAAAACTAAATCGTGTATGTACACGATGTCCTATCCGTACACAAAAATTAAGAAAATTTTAAACACTCCTACAAGCAAACAAGCTCCCAGTAGATCTAGACTCCTGTTTTTAAGTAAGTAAGTAGGTACGATAGCTCTTGCCAGATTGGTACTGCGTGAGAATAGCCAAAACAAACAAACTATTACTTATTCCATGGCTTCACGCAGTTTACTACATTGATAAAAACCTAAACACATTGACAGAATTTCTACTCACACACAGAAAATTTTATATTTTTTTCAAAGAAAAGGGATATTGCCAGAATTCAGAAAATATTAGCGTCCAATCAAATTAAAGACAAGTATTCGAGTTTTCGACTTCTACGGAAATAGTAGTACAGATAATAAATATTGTCGTTGTTTTTATGAATGAATGAACTAAACCATATATTTGTTATCTGTATAGAATGAACAGAATGAACGTTATTATGAACATGTTCATTCGCGAATGTACGATACTGTGTATGAATAATTGGTCCGCTCGTATTTGTTCGTTTTGCTACCGATAATAACAAATTTATTAAGATTTTATAAATTTCAGCCGAAGAATATAATTATTCTCATCGAATAGATAACCAATCGCAATATACCACAATGCCTATCTTAGACGGGAAAGAAATTGACATATTCTTCGTAAGTATTTTAGGAATAACCTAAATATTGGTGTTAAGTTATATTTTACACCCTAGTAACTAATTAGAAGCCTGCCCTGAATTTAACCAATTGTCTAACTATTTAAAACCCGCCAACTATTTTGTTACAGAGTGAAGAAGACCTTCCATATGAAGAAGAAATTCTAAGAAATCCTTTTTCTGTGAAACACTGGCTTCGGTATATTGAACATAAAAAGGCAGCACCCAAAAATGAAATTAATATGATTTATGAACGAGCCCTCAAGGAATTACCAGGATCTTTCAAGCTATGGTATAATTATCTCAAATTGAGGAGATCCCAAATACGGGGACGCTGCATATCTGACCCATCCTATGAAGATGTAAATAACTGTTTTGAAAGATCTCTCGTGTTTATGCACAAAATGCCTCGTATTTGGATGGATTACTGCACGTTTCTTACAGACCAATGCAAGATAACTACTACAAGAAAAGCCTTTGACTGTGCTCTTCGAGCTCTACCTATTACTCAACATCACAGAATATGGCCTCTCTATTTAAATTTTCTAAAGAGACATGACATACCAGAAACAGCTCTGAGAGTTTTCAGGAGATATCTCAAGCTATGTCCGGAAGATGCAGAGGAATACATTGACTATTTAATATCTATCAACAAACTAGATGAGGCTGCTTTGAAATTAGCTCAAATTGTCAACAATGAAAACTTCCAATCAAAGCATGGGAAATCTAACCACCAACTGTGGAATGAACTCTGTGAGCTTATTTCTAAGAACCCTGATCAAATCCATTCACTAAATGTAGATGCAATCATTAGAGGAGGACTGAGACGTTACACAGACCAGCTAGGCCATCTCTGGAACTCACTGGCTGATTATTATGTCAGAAGTGGCTTGTTTGAGAGAGCAAGAGATATTTATGAAGAAGCTATACAAACTGTGACTACAGTGAGAGATTTCACCCAAGTATTTGATGCCTATGCTCAATTTGAAGAACTCAGTCTGAGTAAGAAAATGGAAGAAGTTGCTAAGAAGCCAAGCCCTTCTGAAGATGATGATATAGATCTGGAACTGAGGCTGGCAAGGTTTGAATACTTAATGGAAAGGAGACTCCTGCTTCTCAATTCAGTTCTTCTGCGCCAAAACCCTCACAATGTTGCAGAATGGCACAAGAGAGTCAAATTGTATGAAGACAAACCTCATGAAATTATTGACACTTACACAGAAGCGGTACAAACTGTTGACCCTAAATTAGCAGTAGGGAAACTGTACACCTTATGGGTGGGATTTGCAAAGTTTTATGAAAAGAATGAACAGATAGAAGATGCTAGACTAATCTTTGAAAAGGCCACACAAGTTAGTTATGCCAAGGTTGATGATCTCGCCTCTGTATGGTGTGAATGGGCTGAGATGGAAATTAGACATGAAAACTATGAAGAGGCACTGAAACTGATGCAAAGAGCAACAGTTCTGCCTAAAAGAAAAGTTGCATACCATGATGACAGTGAGACTGTGCAAATGCGCTTGTACAAATCATTGAAAGTTTGGTCCATGTATGCTGATCTAGAAGAAAGTTTTGGAACTTTCCAATCATGCAAAGCTGTGTATGATCACATCATTGAGTTGAAAATAGCTACTCCACAAATAATTATCAATTATGGATTATTCTTAGAAGAACATAACTATTTTGAAGAAGCATTCAGAGCATATGAAAAGGGGATTGCTTTATTTAGATGGCCCAATGTGTATGACATTTGGAATACTTATTTGACAAAGTTTCTGAAACGATATGGAGGGTCAAAGCTAGAGAGAGCTAGAGACTTATTTGAACAATGTCTTGAGCACTGTCCTCCTGAATTTGCTAAATCAATATTTCTGCTGTATGCTAAGTTAGAAGAAGAACATGGTTTGGCTCGACACGCAATGTCAGTCTATGAAAGAGCCACAACTGCAGTGCTCCCAGAACAAATGTTTGAAATGTTTAATGTCTACATCAAAAAGGCTGCTGAAATTTATGGTGTACCTAAAACGCGCACCATTTACGAAAAAGCAATTGAAACACTTCCAGAAGAGAGAGCACGAGAAATGTGTATCCGTTTTGCTGAAATGGAAACGCGTCTTGGTGAAATTGACCGAGCAAGAGCTATCTACGGTCACTGCAGTCAAATGTGTGACCCAAGGATCACAGCAGAGTTTTGGAACACCTGGAAAGAATTTGAGGTCAGGCATGGTAACGAAGATACAATGAGAGAAATGCTGAGGATCAAGAGGAGTGTCCAAGCTACATACAATACACAGGTGAACATGATGTCTGCTCAAATGTTGAGCTCGGCGGCGGGTGCTGCTGGAACTGTCTCCGACCTGGCACCGGGAATGAAGGATGGCATGAGGATGTTAGAGGCTAAAGCTGCCGAGATGGCTGTTGCAAATAAGGGCAATATTATGTTTGTCAGAGGAGAGACTCAAGGTCTGAAAGAGAGTGGAGAGAAGGTTGTCAACCCTGATGAAATTGATATAGATGAAGACTCTGAAAAGAGTGACGAAGACGAGGAAGAACCCGTGCAGAAGAAAAAAGTACCAGCTGCTGTCTTTGGAGGACTTGTCAAGGAAGATGAAGAATAATACTAATTAAGAATAAATTGAAAACTTTTATAATATAATCAACCAACTTTAATAAACTTAGTTAAATAATACACTGCTTTTAATATTTACAACAGAAATCACAGAACACATTTATATTCTAGAATAATTCTATAAATGATTGTTATGAACATGTTACACACATACATGATAATCAAAATTTGCACATGTGATAGTTTACAATGTTTAGCACAAAACAAATCTGAAGATATTCAAATGTATATGAAGTAACTTTTATGATTAATTAATTAAAATCTATGTACTTGTGCATTCTAAGGGTCTTGCACAGACAACATTCATTATATGGCTCAAAATATATTTAACATTATAATAAAAATAATATAGGCCAAAGTATGATTGTTACAGATCCACATGCTTAGTCTGAAGATGGTTAAGTTAGCAAAAAGATAGATTTAAGATATTGTAATGCAGTTATAAGCTTTAGGTTATTTTTATACATAAAAGATTAAATTTAGTGTTTGAATTAATAAACATAAAATAATAGCATGATCAAAACTTAAATGATATCTCTTGGAGATGTTATTGTATACAAAGAGTTAGAGTACATATTATTGATAGAGCAGCTTAGTCCATTGGTAACTCCCCCAAACATGATTAGTTCCCCGTTTCCTTTGACTAGGGAATACATGATCAGTTCTTCTGGCGCTCCATTTGCGTCGCCCAGGCGTGGGCAGAGCCATGACACATAATTTAATGAATTTCCATTGACAATTGTTGAAATATCGAGAACATGCATTGTGAGGGTGCTTTTATTCTTTTTTACTTCAGGCTGCTTCACTGGAGGCTCTTCTAGAGGAGAAGGTTCCCTTTGTTCACCTCGGTTTTCTAAGTGGGCAACATTTCTTTGATTAATGAGATCATTTTCAGTCGGTACAGAATCTTGGTTCGGATCACATGCAAATGCAGCCATCCTGTATCTATTAGCTTCTTGTAGTTGGCGAACTAGCCTCAAATTTCTCTCCTGGAATGAAAAATTTAAATGAAATTACAATATGAATGGAATGAAAGGCAAAGTTCAAATGGGTCATAAATACACAGTGCTTATCAGATTAAGAACCTATGAAAACAACAAAGTTTTAGATTTTTGCTTTATGATATTAATAAAAATAGCTGTAGAATATATTTACTATATTCATGTTACTTTTTATATATAATTTAGATCATGAAGGATCAGAAATAAATTATAATAGAACATAGTTTAGTTAAGATATATTGTGTAATCAATTATATATGTGTGACATTACCTTTATTGTGCCTCTGATCGGAGAGTCTCTCCTCCCGAGCCTGCTAACATCAGAGGCAGCTCCTGCGCTAGGGCTCGTTGCTCCATTGTTATTCTCAACTCGAGGCTCAGGGCCTCCATTGCTCGGGCCTGCAACTGGGTTAGCTTGTTCAGGTTTGGCCTGATTTGGAGGTCTTCTTGGTAATTCACCTCTTTTCCCGTTGATATTTTGATCTGTCCCAAGTGGTTTCTGTAAGCTCTGCTCCACCCTAACAGAAACTGGAGGGTTTTCAGGTCTGTTCAGTGTAGACAACCTAACCGCTGATGTGACTAATGGTCTGGCTCCATTCAACCCATTCCTGCTTTTACTTAAGCTCACAACTTTATCTCCTACTCTGCAAGCAGGGTTACACCAAATATTTGAAGAGGCCCACTCTTTATTTTTGACAGCCAGTTCTTTCCACGTCCACACTGGCCCAGACATATTCAGTATCCAGCAATCATTATAGACAAACCGATTGTGTAGAGATTGCACTCCTCCCAGAAGCATTAATCTATTGTCATCTAACTGGATTACTGACTGAGAGTATCTAGGAGAAGGTCTCGGTTTAGTGGTTGCCTGATTTCTCCAGGTGAGGGTAGGCAGATCCAGCACCCAAACATCATTTGAGCATTGTATCTCATGGTTGAAAGCCGGAGACTGTGTCAGCCCTCCAAACACTATCATCTCATCCCCCTTCATGCAAGCCGAGTGACCTGCTATAGGAGGAGGGCTGTTTGTTGCATTCATCAGTAACCACTTATTTTCCTGCACATCATAGAAGTGTATTTCATTGAACATTGTGAGCTGATTGTAATAATGTGAGAGGGAGGGGTATGTCCAACCTCCAAACACTATTAAGTTCTCCTTGTGGTGCACCATTGTGGTGTAAGCTTTAGGCACAGGGTATGTGCCTGTAGCCAGTGGTCTCACCCACTGACGCTTTGAAAGGTCAAACCTCCAAAGATCATTGAATGAAGTGGCATTTGTTGTGCATCCACCAAACACATACATGTTATTTTCAAACACACATGCAGCATGTGAGAATCTCCTTGTGATGGTGTATCCCATATCACTTGCAGTAACATTTTTCCAGAGGATGTTGAACTCTCCTATAGCTTTGAGCAATTTAGTCGAAGTTTGTCGGATAACACCTGAAATAAAAGTAAAATATGTTAACTTAAACTATGAATAAAAACCTGCTTCGTGATATATGTAGGTAATTCATAAAATACAGAGTAAATTTATTCATATCATCCAGCAACTTACTTTTAGAGCAAATATACCATCGTTTGCAGACCACCATGCAGTTTTGTAAGTCTTTGTATGGAGGCAGGAACCCTAAAATGAACTCGAGAACTTCGTCTGGAAGATCTTCCACGGAACATTGCAATGTTTGGTCGCGAACTAAATCTTGAAAGACTTCCATTTTTTTTACTTTTAAAATTTGGTCTTGCATTATTATGAGTAATTTACATAATTACTGAGAATAAATGAACGTAATTCCTGTTTATTTCAGATTTCTCTCACACCGAATAACTACCTATAAATCAAAACATTAGGAAAACGAAAAGCTTCTCCATCATGCATGTTCCTGATGTTCCATTTTGCATTTCGTTGAACTGACCTGACAGTGACAAACCGTCATAAATGAAAATTACAGTTATTTCAATCAAAGACAAAGTTTTTTATGTCTATCAATATCAATGCCAGTAAAATTATATCTATCAGTGTCAAAGCTGCAAAGTGCAAATATTTAAAATAGTTTGCGAAAGTACATAAATAAATAATGGTTTCTTTGGTATAAAACTTATATGCCTCTGTATTATAATGTAAATCGGCAAATTCAATTTTATTATAACAAACAAAGAATCTACAGCTGTGCTAAACTTAATTGAAGTAAAATTGACAGCAAAGATAACCTCAACGATCTCATACCTTCGCGAATACATTGTAAATAATAAGTAAAAATCAGTATTTGTGTTTAATAATGCAGCTTTTATTGCAAGCTAGCCCGCTGATAGATAAATTAAAGCATTGGCATCGTGCTATATCATTCAATGAAGTGCAATTAACCACCTCACAAAAGGTTTGTATTTTTAATTTTTTAGTCTAGTTTAATTGAAAATTTTCCTTACTATCATTTTTAAGATGCAACGTGTTTTTACCTATAACTTGGTTAATATACATAAAATATCCTTTCCCATAATTTCATTCAAAATTCATACAAAATGTAAATGATTTAGGAGACATGGGTTTCAAGGTTGCATAAAGAACAGAAATCTACTCTCTTGTTAATAAGAAAACACACAAAATTAAACTATACAATAAAAACTTAAACTACTTCTAAAACTAAAATACTTAATCTAAAATGCCCGTACTAGAAGGGAAGGTCCCCAAAATGCTGGCGGCATTTCCGCGTTGTATGGCAATGCTCACCTTTTGAGCAAAGTAGCAGCCAGCATTCTGGAGACCTGTCACTTCCACCAAACGCTTGGCCAGGTCCCGATACAAATCCAACGCAGCTGGACCCCACGGCCCCAATGTCTCCACCGCAAACGGCACAAACATATAAACGCGATCGAGTTTTGAATATTTATGCCGTTTGAGGTTCTCGGCTTGGGTGGCCGCGGCGCCAGCCTGAGCACAGGCACAGGAAGGAAGGTGAGACGGTGCCATAGTGTCCACACAAGTAGCATCCCACACTAATGGCCGCCCCATCTTCCAGGGAATTAGGGTCATACCGTCAGGTCTTTTACCGTCGTCGCGCATCAAACCACTGGGTTCTAAGACCGATGGAACGCCAGCACTGACAAAAGCCCGACGGATAACTTCATTTAAACTTGCATGATGCGGTAAACGCCCTACACTCTTCTGACATGACAGTCCGTGGTGGCCGAACTGGTCAACATTGTCACCACACATGCAACGATGTGGGACCTGGCAAGCGACACCAACTCTTAGGGATACGCCTACAGAAAAACTATTGTTAATAAGTATTTTTGGTGAATGCTACTGGTACATCTAAGACACAAAAGTAATTAGTTTGTCCTATTTGTTACAATAATCTAGTATATGGACAATTGACATCTAAAAATAAATTCCAATAATAAAATTTTATTTCAGGTGGTACTATGGAGCATTGGAGTGGTTGGAACTAGTGCTGTTGTTGTAGGAGTGTTGTCGAGATACTTGGCACGGCGAAGAGCTAAACCTATCATAAACCCTAGAATACAGAGAGCAATCAATAAAAGAATATCCAGGATGCGAAGTCCAAATGGAGGTAAAATTAATTAATTTTTTATAATTCTTATACAATCTTTGCCACTTTGGCTAGGTTCTTAAGAATTAGGTAAAAGATTTGCACCTGGCATACTTAATTTTTAAATACCCTCGTATTTTCATGATTATGAGGACAACTCATCCTGTGTTGTTATCTCCTTGTTTTTATTGTTTAATAGACCACTCAATATAAAGTCATAAACTAAAAATTTATGTTTGATACTTAATTGCAACACACAAAAGCAATGAACAATTAATAACAGAAAACAACTTTTAATAGATTGTTTCATTTAGGAATGGGTTCAATAGCCAGTGGCAGTGGGGGACGCAGCAGCCCTCTCGGGTTCAGTGAACGCTTGTCACTGGCTTCAGGATCCATTGGATCTGGTGGTGGAGACGCCGCCCCCTTGTCACCACAACAACTTGGAGTTATGGGTAAGAAATCTCATTATTTTTGTTTCAGGTTTACAGTGCCATCTATTAGTGAGTAGTGAAAATATTCATAAAGTTATATTAGCCTAGAAAATAAATGTTTTGAATACCACAAATAAGTAGGAATGTCTGTAAAATATACCATAGCTATAAGCCACTCGTTATCATAAGTATAATAATATGTTTGTTGTAGTAAAATTGAGTAAATTTAAGATATTGTTGACAGATATTCTGTATTAGAAGAGTAATGTTAATGAACAATATATCTAAAAGTTAAGGGTAAAATAAGAGCTGTGAATGATGAAGATTAGTGTAAATTTATAAAACTTAATCTCCATCAGAAGGGGATTTTATCTGTTGTATTACAGCGCCATCTGTTATTGAGTAGCCGAACTGTGTTTAAACGTTATCAAATGTTTCATAGGTTCTCATTAGGTGTCGCTGTTATCAACCTCTTGCTCTCAAGCGTGCAGCGCACTGGCGTTGCTGTATGAAATGTTTGAGATATTTTAGTATGGCTTCTAAATATATTTAAAAAAAAAACAAATAAGAAAGTTCTCACTTATAGTTATTTCCAGTTACATTTTTATTCGTAATATATGTATGTTCGTATATTTCAGCTGTTAATTTGAAACCATTCCATCCAACTTTTCTTATAAATTTATAACTTGCTCTCTCAAACAAGCCACTTACTGTTCATTTGAGATTTAAATCTTAAATGAACAGTCTTTTGCCTCATCGTAGTTGAGTTTAGAATTTGTTTAGCTATTAATTTTGGATTTTTGCCGTCTTACATCACCTAGATGATATTTGATAGACTAGTTTAGGCTGTACGAGCTATTAGCGATTTCGTCGCTCTTCCTTGTTACAGAGATGTCAGTAAGTAATGATGATACATGCATGTTGGTTGATTGCTATGTCACCTTCACCAAGTGGATCTTAAATCCTACTTGTCAGGCACCCGTGACGTAATCTCTGGATAGATGCCTAGTTTGTGATTCTATTACTAAGTAAGTAAAAGCACAGAATACATAATGTATAGGTATGCGCATGATATTAAATACAGCTTCTGGGCTGTGTTAATTAGGTATAGGTATAGTAGGTAGTGTTTGGTTTAAAAGTGAAGTGATTGTGTGACATAATGAGCTCTTACTACCGTCAACCATGTTAGTTTTCATGTATGTAACTACAGGACAATATAAAAATTGAGTATCAGAAAACGACGCGTACGTAAAACTTTTTTTTCAAGGCCATGGAAATACATGGCTAATTTTGACGGCTCTCAGTACGGCTCGTTGGTCTAGGGGTATGATTCTCGCTTTGGGTGCGAGAGGTCCCGGGTTCAAATCCCGGACGAGCCCGTGTTTTGCTTATTTTATTTGCCATTTCTTTTCAAAATCTCTTATTTATTTCATTGCAATATCAATAATTTTATGACCCAATCGTAACTCCGAAGATTTTGTTACTGATCTTTCTTTTTATCACAATAGACATTAGGTATCTTCTGTTGTTAAGGCGGTGTTACCTATAACTAGCTAGGTATATACGTACGAGTACCTAAGTGTCCGCAATAATTCCCTCGGGATTTCTTGCATTCAAGCTCCAGGCACGCCTGACCCACTGACACCGCCTGAGGGACACCGAGGGACGGATTACGAGATATCACGTACCTACCTACTACTTCTTGCCTTTATTTGATCGGTAAATCTAACCAGTTTAATATAACACCTCCATTATGTGTTTAAAATTACAATATTACAATTTTATTATTGGTACTATAATTTATTCTGTGGCTAAAAGTACCTAACAAGAATTTAGTTGTGGTCTAACGCAAAACATAAAAGTACCTAATACTGGTAAGTACAATTATTACATACATAATAATACTGATAAAAAGCTAAAAATAAAATACATTTAAACAGTACCTACATGAGAAGTTTTCCACTGGTTATAATCAGTAGATACTTTTGTAGTTTTCGTACATATTACGTATCGACAGTAATCTATAACTACATGTATATTTATAACCATTAATAGGCAACGATGTAGGTCAGTGTTATTATCACCATATATTTGCCTACTGCATAGAATGAGTAAAACATCTAATTTTACACTTGTCAGCTATCTGTATTCCGTGAGTGAAGTACCGACCGCGACCACTGGCGCCGGCGGCGGCGGTTGACTCACCGCACTGATGATTCTTGCAGTGATTCAACCATTTCATAACCTTTTAATAATTTAAATTAATGAATTAAATTCTTACCTACATTTTAAGTTTATTAATAAATCACAACCGCTAGTAAATTAATCATTCATTAAACATCAAGTAGAATTTAACAATAATTTGATTTTACTTATTGAAGTACATTATAGCAAATTTCATATGAAAAACTTTATAAAATAAACAGTAATAGTATGTATTCGGTAATTTGAACTAGTCCAACAACCGGCTCGTTGGTCTAGGGGTATGATTTTCGCTTAGGGTGCGAGAGGTCCCGGGTTCAAATCCCGGACGAGCCCAGTCATTTTTGCTATATTTTTGTATGACAAAAATTATCTTAGCACAAAATCTGCGTATATTGTGTAAATTACTTACTGACTTTCCATTCATAGATTTTTGGATACATTTTATTTTGATAAGAGCACTTCAACAGCACGTATTAGAGCAAAAATAACTTTATGAAACAAATAAAATTAATCAGCATTTTCAAGTGAAGTACCAATACTTACATCAAAGGGACGTTTAACCGTGCGCGCGCGGAGTCCGGGATTGCTCTCGTTTGCAAACAAACGGCACCCGCGGGCTTCCCTCGGGATCTCGGGGAGACTTCGTTTACACCGCGCATAGATAGGCTCGGTATGTGTTTGCTACAGAAACCAATTTTTTTTTGGTGAATGAATTATTGATTAAGAATACAAAAAAAATGCTTTAATTTGTAAAAAAAAATTGCTTGACATGTTTCGGAGATAGTACGGCCTCCATTCTCTTCGAAAAAAAAATTCTTTTAACCGACTTTAGAAAAAGAAGGTTCTCAATTGGGTTGTGTTGTATATGTAGTTTTTTACTGCCTTGTAGACGCATTATATTTATTGATAATTATTTCAGTTATGGAACGGGTCGTTTCCGAGGGACATTTACATACCTACATTTGTAAGGACTCTTTCACGAAATAAAAAGTTTGTAAATAACATATTACAGTTTAAACGGTACTTTACCGTAATTTTACTAGTCTTACGTTCGAAATACTATACAATGAGTTGTATTAATAGAATCATCTCTACAGTTGTCGACAAAACCTCGAGAAACTTATGTATCTCATGTTGCGCATTGTAGCCTGATGGTGCAAAGTACTCGAGGGGCAAATAGAACATGTCTCTCATTTCTTGTCGTACTGCGTGCGAGAAATAATTAGAGGAAGGCTTTACAGGCTCCGGCGGCGACACAGGACGAACCTTTGAAAAGCGCCCGAGATGGGGGCTACTAATAACAAAACCGTAACCGTCTTATTACAAAACGCGGTTTAAAAGTTAGTCCAGGACTTTGAAAATAAAAAAATGTGTTCTTGTTGTTCAAACATCACATACAAACAATCAAAACGTCAACCAAAATTTGAACTTTGATTTAACATTAGTACATTTTGACAGTTTGATAATAATGACAGTAGACAGACAATTTTCGAACAACAAAAACGGACTTGGTCTAGACTTATATTTAAACCACGTTTTGTAATAAGGCCCGTAAAGGTTTAAGGTTGCCAATAATCCAAGCTCTGAAGACCGCGGAGGCCAGGACATCATGGAGAAGCATAGTGCACCAAGTGATCAAGACTTCAACCCTCACTCCCTCTAGACACGACCCTCAGCAATAACGACTAAGAAGAAGAGAAATGGTTTAAAAGACTTGTTATGATATAAGATAAGATAAGATATTTCTTTAAAGCACACCAAAAAATTACATGATGAAATAAATTTTAAAACTATTTTAATGCACATTGGGCGGCGTTATCGCCTTAGGCGATTTCTTCCAGGCAACCTTTGATATGATATGGTGTCAGTGGTGACATTATTTCAAGTTGTGAGTTTCAGCAAATGCGTAGTTAGGGCCGGAACATGACATGAAACAATCAATATTATTTGCATTTCTTCCTTCTTTTGTAATGTGTTATGTTTTTTATTAAGTATATTAAATGTGTTTTATTTCTATTCTTAGTAATATTTAACTTTTTGGATTCGATTCTATCAGCGCGCTATCTAACTTTTCCATTGTTAACGTGTTAATGGTCAATTTATTTATTTTACTAATTAATGATAGAACACATCTATCTTATTGGTTTTATCTATTTTATTTATATATATGTGAGTTGTATGTATGTCTACAGTAACTCCCTTGAATCTCCATACAAAGGCGGGCTGAATACGCCCCCGGTAAAAAGAAACAGCCGCGGTGTTTCTTCCTCTGAAGACATCCATGTAAGCGCACACTTTACGAGTTTTACTACATACTCATTATGAGACTGATGACACTTTTTTATTATATGCAGATATGAATATGTATTTCAATAAATGGAGCCTGCCCCTTTTTTTAAATCTAGAAATGAATAATGTATGGAATGTAGCAATTTCCTTGTTCTCTTTATTTTATGACTTATCTATATCTTTAAGATTTTGAGAGTCTGAAAAAAATAACTTACATTTGTACATACAAATTTCCCTACTTATCTACATAATGTATTTATTTAACAAATATCATTCGTTTAAAATGTACAAATCTCCGTAAATCGTTTATTGAATTCAAAGCTAAAATGTTCTTTAGAACTGATTACACGAATATCTAATTTGACTTTTCAAGTTTTGAATGTCCCGAACCCTTCTCAAACTCCAAATTCTGGTTCATTCAATGCTCGATAAGTAAATTATGCATTGTGTTGGGGCGTACTCCAAAATATATGTATAACCCTGCGTTTGATTTATTTCCATGTCAGTGATCATCCAGGTAAGATGTAGGTGTTTTTTAAGCAAAACAGGACTGATTTTTGCCGTTATTTAGTAACACAATGCGCAAAAATATATTCCACACAAACGGTTTTCCTGCTTCTTTATTTCCTGACAGTCCATATTTTCCCGCCGAGTCTCAACTTTTATATTAAAAGTACAATCGTATCACTTCGGATCGTTACCACCACCTGCCTCCGACTCTTTCAAATGGAGCAGTCGTTTCGATAACCCTTTGCGTACTTCTGGGATCCCTTTTAAAAGTTTTTCGTTCATTTCTTTTAGAGTTTTGATACTTTTAAAAACAAGCTCTTTTGTTGTACTTTCGAATGTGGCTGACGAATAAAAATATGTACATTTGTAGGTGTTTTAATACCAATTTAACGACATTAGGTACTACGGTTGGTTTACGACCCCATATTGGCCGGTATTCTCGCAATCTCGCATTCGTTCCACATCTTCGCCCCATGAAGCAGGGAATGGTTTTTTTATCGACCATTCTTGGTAGGAGGACCACCATCAAAAATGTTTTAGGCAGTTCCAGCCTATTACAGCCTGCCTCGTATTTCTCCCAGTAGGATTTGTACAAAATGTCATAACCGTGAACTTTCTCAGCGATGTCTTTGTTATTTGACTGCGCGTCAGCTCGTCACGGGATTTCAGGTGCGAAATGTCAAGGCAAATCAATAAACACCATCCCGCTAAATGATCCACTGCGTATATTCTCATGGATTAGCATAGCTTTGTATGCTGAGATCGATACACGAAGGTAAATAACATGCTCGGCGCGATGGTCCATAGCCGTGAGTATTTTAGACACGGCACAGTTTACTGTACCGTGGCTGACCTTTGTGGATGTTCGCTCAATGACATTTTCTGTTCTATTTCAAGCTTATGTTTGTAACTCACGAATTTACCTATAAGTACCTACATCCTTGCTTTGTATTCCTTGTAACCTACTGAGGGTCGTAAGCCCTATGGATCTTCTTGTATGCACAATATTTTGTCATCTTTGTAATATAGCTAAACTAATTTGTAAGTATAGCAACCGATATATCTAAAAAAATACCTGCAAAAATCATATCAAAACCATTACTTAGACTTTACTTTTTGTAAATGTAACTTTATCTCAGACACGCGTGGTGGCAATTAGCCTAATGAAGTTTCATTACGGCTTGTTTCAGGCGCGACAACTATTTTAATGACAAGATTGATGCTAAAATTAACTGTGGGCCTAGTTTAGTACGATCAGCACGAGTGTCGACAGATTACTTATACACTTTACATTACTATATATGTATATCTCGAGCTGATTAAGTGGCTTTGTTATTCACATATAAAAGGACCGTATTTTTTGCATCGTAACTATACTGACCTTTTTACAAGTACTTACCTTAAACAACCTTGGTTTAGTCAGTAAATTGGTAGACTTATGTATATAAAAGCGTAATGGTAAACGTACCTACTATAACGTAATTCGCATGCCCTATATAACAAACAAAATACATAACTTGAAACGTTACAAACTAATCGTCTATTTGTCAATAGAGGCTGATTTTCGTTATACCTATCAACTAAGATAATGAAGTCATCTTTCTCCGCCTATTAACAGAAAGGCCTGTTTACACTGCAAGCTATTCTGGTCCCTATCGACATGCATTGTTATCCCAACAGGCGAGTATATCGAGTGGAACCCTCTGAAGGTCGCGACCCTCAACGAGGAGGGATGCTCCGATGAGCAAATTCTCCTTTACGATGACTCATAACAAACGTCCTGGGCTTTTTATTGTATGCTGCTCGGTATATAGGAACGGTTTTGGTGGAGTTAGGTCAACTATAGCTGTAGCTTCACAGTTTTTTATGGTACAAATAAGTACTTAGTGTATTTCAGCACGTGGATTCACCTTCAATTAACCCAACAAGTCGTATCGTTTGTCTGGGCGTGATTGAACTTCACTGTGTAAGTGTAAAAGTGTCGCATTTTTGAAATGAAGAAATATATTTTATAAAAAAAAAAAAACTGGAAGAGATCGCTTTGAGCGATAAGGCCGCCGCCTGTGGCACTAGTTAAGGTGCAATTTGTTCTATGTACTGTTTTTCAATATGTGTCAACAATAAAGAGTTAATCTATCTATCTATCTATATTTTCCGTAACTTCGACTGTACGAAATCTAATAGGTTTTCTAATCTAATAGGTTTTGTGTGAAATACGTAATCTTACCTGCCTATAACGTGGTGACCTTAAATCTGCCTAGGTTACTTTATCTTTCCAATCTCGAGGGAAAAAGATATATATATATATATTCCGGGACATTGCACACAGCGCCATCTAGCCCCACACTAAGCTAACGCTTGTGTCGTGGGTACTAGATAACGGATATAATACTTATATACTTTTTTTTTTGTAAATACATACTTATTATACATACAAACGACCAGACTCAACACAAGTAATCATAAATTTTAAAATGCATAAATACTTGTGTCACGCGGGAATCGAACCCGCAACCCCTAGATTAGAAGGCAGAGCCACTACCAACTAAGCTAACAGGCCAGTCATATAGATAGCTACCTACTTCCAAATCTTCCAACACAATCGATCCACAATTGCCACAATAGCTAGGTAACAGACCGAATACTTCACAAAACCTCCCTATTATATAATTCAGGGTCGTTTATTTAAAAGCCTAGACATATAGTCGCCAGACACCCCTAGTCTAGTTCCCCTGTCCCGGTCTCGATGCAGTCCATAGAAGAGTGAAGTAAGTAGAACTGAATTGGAAGTTCCGACTGTTCCATCGTTTACGTACGACAGTCGTTAAGCCATGTTAGAGGCCCTTAGGGCGAAAAATTCTTACAACCAGACTTGGCTACTCTCATACGAACTTACTTTAATAGAACTGTTCTGTAAAATTTTGTATTGCAACAGTTGTCGCCGATAATTAGACACGAAATGATTATGATCTACCTTATCAATTATAAAATGTGTTATTCTGAACTTGATAGTGATTGTAACGTTTTATACTATAAGTTCTTTAATGAAATTAAGTCCAATGGACATATCCTCGCCAGCCTAGTGACGCCTATTTGCCATTTCCTGTCTCTGTTTCCCCTGTACATTCTAATGGCTCACACAATTTCGCCCAACTTGCCAATATTTTTATAGCCGTCGTTATGTTTTTTGCTTGTACTCGGCGACATTTTATTGCCTTGGCTTGCATTGCTTACCTATTTCTTTTTTAAATTTAATTTTGTTATTTATCAAGTTATGATCTAGATATAAATGGCTTTATCTGAATCCAGTAGGAATTTTATTAAATAATATTTTTTATTGGAATGGTAAAATCACATCTCATTTCATATCCCAGTCAGAAGAGAGCGTTTGGTGTGAATCAAGAAATATTAAATAAGTATAACTAATTATAAAATTGGATTTTGTTTCAAACAAATAAGGAAATTAGTAGTTCAAATTTTTTAGTTAGATATTTTGTAGTTACGTGTCTATGCCAGTAATTAATTACTTATCCATTAATTTCCACCAAGTCTGTTGATTGGTACATTCTAGACATTGCGGCAGGTGGCTAACGGAACTCTACTACCTGCTTCTCTGAGATTCTCGTCCGATTTCAATGCAACGTCGGCAGTTTATCAAACATTCATCTGTCATCTAATTAAAATATAATATAATATATCAATATGAATTCATTTATTTATGCAGTTTCGAAATCGTCGACTGGAGCTGTGATCTGATAAATAATTAGCTTTTACTAAGTAACTGGAAGCTTACGCAAATCCTATTTAATGATTTCTGCAACTTTGGTTCTATGACTTTAGAACCTTTTAGAAATATCGAGCTGTTCCTGCTATATAAAATTTCGTCGGCCTCGGACAAAATATATAGATGCGAACCCAAGATAATGGCACTGATGTATTAGCATAGAATTAAGAAGCACTAGATTGTCCTTCAAAAACTATTTTATTACGTCGTATTATTTTCCATTAACAAGTCTAATAATAAAGAGAAAAAAAAACTCGTCGAATTAGTTACGATACAGAGCGTGCGTCAGTTGGCCGTCACGCACAAGATACCACGCAATGGCCTTACGAAAACTGGCGACAAAACTTACTTTGTTTTACCCTCTAGCTAAACAAAGAAACTCTTTATTTAAACTTTTCGATTAAACTCATTAGGACAAAGGACAACGACGAATTATGCATTTATAAATAAATATTATACAAGTTTACTTCATTTGTGGATGACGCTTTGGGGATTTGAATGCTGGAGTTGAAAAAAATACCGATTATTTTATTACCTATCCTATGTACAAGTAGATTAGGTATAATTAGCATTATACTTGGCTTATAGGTTGCTATCATGATATATCTAACTCACTGAAAAATAAAACAAAACAAATTATGTTCCATTTACACTTTAATGATTTTAAAACAAATAAAACTTACATAAGACATCACAATTATGCTTCGCAAAATAATGTTGACGTCTTGAGATTCACTCTTCTCGAGCCTGTTCAATTATTTTCGATTAACAATAGAATCTGTCTTAACAATATTTGCCTACAATTCCAACAAAAAAATCAAAGCACAATTTCATTATTAGGTATTTCTTTCGAATATAAATGCTGATTATAGGCTTATTGTTTTAGACTTTGTATGGACTATCATTGCACTAAATACTAACAGAGAATCAACATTGAATCTATTTTTATTTGCGACATTTCTAATATTAAATTGTCCGTGAAAAAATATATTCAAAGCTCAAAGAAACTACTATATTTTGCTTACAATAATTATACAGCGTTACGGGTAGTTAGATAAAACTTTTAAGGGTGGATTATAATACATCAAAATGCCAGCAACATTTTCTTCTGCAAATTTCGACTTGCACTAAGAAAATTTCGCTTTTCCTTGAGCATATTTTTTCCACCGATATCGAAAGTCTTATAACAATCGAACTACATATTGATGTTTTAAAGTCATCCTTAAAAAGGTTTTATGTAGTTTTATTTACCAGCAACCCTATATATAGCCTTACTAATATGGTACACTAGGTGGGACATTCATTATTACCGCATATAATTAATGAGAACAATTTAAATGTGATTAAATCCTACATTCACAATGGAGTTGGTAAATTTATAAGAAACAAAGGAAAATGTCGGTGAAGATATTTAACAATACAGATTAAGGAGGAATACTTACAATGATATCAATTCATACAAAAATATCCTTTTTTTATACACATTGACAAGAAACAGCTAAGCATTCTGTAGTTACTTGACATTTTAATTTAATGATAATGATATTTTATTAACGTACAAGTTAGCAGTCTACAATAATTACCAAACAGAGGGTCCAAAAATATTTGATTGATTGATTAGCCAATTTAACCACTTACTCGTGTCTCGTCAAATTTGACCTCTACTCTACAATCTAAATGTAATTCTGTTTCCAAGTTAACTACATATATTATTTAAATTAATTCTAAAGTGTATACCTATAAAAACAATAAAACAAATAAATTAGGCATCTGATAATAAAAACTTACAAAGTAATAATATCTTTTCATTCTGGAATTTAAACTCTTGCAACTTAAAACTAGCTCTAACAAAAATGGCTAAATACTATAAAACAGGAGGTACTTTTATCGATAAATTAATCATGTGCTTTCTTTGACTGAGCGCAGGTAATACAGGGAAATAAATTATAACTGATACATGTTAAAAGCGATTGAGAAATAGATCATCAAAATATGGAGATATATAACAAATACTGAAGCTGGTTTAATTAATTACAAATACCTCATTCATTTATTAGGCTTAGTTTTGTACATACAACGTCATTTAAGGTAACGAACGTTAGACAAGAAAATGTTTTCAATTTTGATATCTATTCAAAGTATCACATACGGGAGTTTGTTATGGTTTGTTGCTATATAAGTCCTACTTGTTATTACAAGCATTGGTAACAGTGTCTTACTCCGCCCGTTATCATTATGATGTCATCCTTCGTCGTATATCGATAATGACATATTCCCTCGCCGCTCTGCGACTTCCGTATTCGTAACTATTTACAAATATCTATTTACAGTTATGCGATTCAATTTGGCTCTTCAATGTACACACTGGAATGAAACCACATAACAGGAATGTTAAGAAACAAAAATACTATATACAAAATTTGCGGCGAGCGTTATCTTACTCCGCTCGGCCGACGTTACAACGAACAGCGTCAAGCTTAGTTGCCAAATGCATAACGACGAAGCTACCATAAACTTTAGTGATATAGTTTCATTTTCTATGTACAGACGACTATTGCAATGTTTAGAGTAAAAGCGCGAGGAGTGGGATGAGTAGCGCCGCTGTGAACTTAATTGTGGCAGCGCCGCCCGCCTGCGGGTTGCTGCCCAGCCCGCCGACCACAGCGCGGTTCAGGTTGTTTTCCTTGCCCGCGTTCGCCTTGACGTGCCCTTCACTGCTATCTCCCATCATATTCTCTCCCGTGTCCACTTCGTTGGATGCGTCGCCCTTCTTGATGGCGCTGGGGATCTCGTTCTCTTCAGGCGCAGGCGGCACAGTCTCCGGAGGGAGCGTGGTGGTGGTCGTGGTAGTGGTCGTAGTGGTGGTGGTGGTTGTCGGCACCAAGCTGTTGTTACCAACAAAGTATATCTCGCCATACACGGCTTCCACCTCTTTGGTGTTCTCTATACGTTGCCCTCTCATCTGCCTTGAACGCGGATCTTTGCCGTCATAATAAGTTATTAATTTAGCGGTGTATTGTACATCCCTGTCAGTAATATTTCCCCTAAATGTTACGTTACACGCGGTTCCGGGCTCCAGAAATCTCTCCAGTTTGTACATCTTTGTGACCGTCTCTGAGTAGGGATTAGCCCACTGGATCGGAGGCAACAGAGTTCCATCGGCCATTTCTATTGACGTATTCAATCCAATGGCGATCCCATGTCCGTGTCCCCAGGAAAGAGTATAATCAAATGTGTATGGAATCTCAGTAGTAACAGTTGCAGCTTCATCACCATCGTTTCTCAAAACTCTTTCATCTATTATTTGAGGATCCTCCATTCGAACATGCTCAGTTTTAGCGTCCAGTTCCACATTTTCTAATTTATATCCTACTGGTTCAATTTCTAATAAAACTTCGCCACTGCTCTGCGTTCCAATTTCGTTTGTAGTATCGTTGTAAGTTTTTAGTAAGCCTGTGGGTCCTTCATATTCTATCCTTCCTAGAATGTGCGAGTTCCCACCGAACGCCTTTGTCCGTCCAATGAATATGGAATCAAAAGATGAATCTACTACGACAGCTCCGTTTGGTCGCGGGTGGAATTTCAGCCAGGGTACCCAGTAGATCAATGATGCGTTCTCACTATTTTCAAGTACTTCGAAGAGGTCGTATTTGGTTCCAAAAACAGAGCATGATGAGTAGTCAGGTTTCAGCTGTCCCAGCTTCATGTCACCGTGATGCCGCGCTCTGCAGATGTATATGGGCCCTGGAAAATAATGCATTTTTTATATTACTTGTTATTTTATAGCAAAACTTAATTATCTGGGTTCTAGTTAAAAAGGTTTGCAATACAACAAATTTAGTGTTGTATAAATATGTAAAGGTCGACTATTTTAATATGTTTTTAAATCTTTACATAAATCTTTGTTAACCTTCTTCTGACTCAGCTCCAGGCACAAAGTTCTGCATAGCATCTTTCTTGGGGTTGGACCATTTCAGGGTGCTTGAGGTGACTGTCTGCTTAAGTTTCGCGTTGTACAAGCCGATGCCTGATTCAGCCAATGCTGGTACTGCCAGCGTCGCCGTCAGGAGCACCACCCACCATCCACTTTGACAACTTCTTGGTTTCGTCATTTTCTTTCTGTAACAAAGAAAGTAAAAGTTAAAGTTTCTTATAAGTATCAGTGATGAGGTTTAGTACTGATGTGTATCACATTTACACATCTAAATACTGTTTCTAGAATGTCTGTTAGAATTGACCACTACGAACTTAAAAAAACTCTAGTGTGATATAATTTTTTTCATATAAAAGTTCTGACTGACTGTATGAACGCAAATACACAGGAGTGACATGCGTTTATATTGTACAAGGTATGTGATCTAGTCTAACACCCCTTTGCACAAAACTTCATTGTCAGATGCATTGTTACGTAAATATACACGTATTGCGTAATTTTTCTGGGTAAAATCAGTAGGCCATTTACAATTTTCAAGTGTGTTGCTTCGATTCAACGGACTAACCTATTTACTAATCAATTGCTTGCCCGATGTGAATAGTACACGTGTCTATTATATTAAATAGAGTCTGCCCTACTATTTGGTGTTCAGTATAGAAAATCAAATTATTATCAGTTATTTCTTTCTTAGATACAATGTAAAATGTCTACCTACTTAAAACTATAAATCACTTCCGGATTTATTTGATCTATTGTTTTTCTAAAAATGCAGTCGCGCTTTTGGACCCCAACAATCCAAACATGAAATAAATATAGAGGGTGACCCCAATTTTATCTAGATCTGAATTCAGAGATTAGAGCGGCCATTTTTCCTCTTTATATCGTGTTTAATTGGATATAAAACGTAAACAAATCTTATTCATTGACTCTTAAATCACGAAAGGGGCTTTTATTACTATTACTGCGTGCTTTTTATAAAAATGACCCCTTAGCTAAAACGTTACCTAAAATAATATAACAGCTTGAAAATACTTTATCATTTGTATCCTACTTGATAAAATGCCAAATATGAAAGTGTTATTAAAACTAGAAGATCTCACGTAACCTAACCATAAAACGTGCGAAACAGCGGAATTGTCGGAAAAAGATTCCACAAAATGTAATCTCATTTTGCTTGACAAAGTTACCAAGAAGGTGGGTCGCGTTGAGCGGTGTTGCCGCAAGCGAGATGCCGATATGGAAATAAATAACCTTTGACTTTAACCAGGTTTACTTTGCTTCGGGATGAGGAAAATATTGCTGGCATATTCTGAGAACGTCCTGTGCGGTGATACAGGTGTATCACATTTTGTCATTTTTATCTCATTTCTGTAATGCTCAGTTTGCAAGCGATGTGAATCTTTCTTAGTTACTTGATAGGTACATATTTTTAGCTAAATTATCACACTTCATGTCTTCCTTGCTAATTGTGTATGCTTGTGTTTTGCGCATTTCTGTTTCTACTGCACTTCCGCAATGCAGCAGAATTTATCGACTTACAGTTACAAGTGTTGATTTTGATTACTTTTGTATTTTATCAGGAATTAATTCATAACTAAAACACTTATTACATTAAACGACACGTATTTAAAATACTTCGATAGAGCGTCCATTCCACGCACATGACGGAATTATAAATAAAAAATAAATCATGATTACGACGCCACACGTTGTAGTAGATTTAATAAGTTCAATTGGAGATTGACACGGTGCATTTGAAGTGACACAAATCCGGACGCCCCACTTGGCTGTTATTAGATCGAGCGGCGATAAATCGGCTCTCAAAGAGGGATTGGATAGTAAACTACATGTGTATGTTAGTCATGGAATATATTTGTTTGTAAATAAAATACTGTATTTTTACTTGTGTGTAAAACTGCTTCCCATTTCGCGCAAATATTTTAATTGTGCACTCAACGCAAGCCAAGGAAAAAGTTTGTTTGGTTCATAAAAAGAATTCCAACTATGCACTTGTGGAATGTGCTAGTTTTGTTCGATTATAATTTCACTTTTGTGTGTTTGATACAATGTATATGTATGTATGTTGTATATAGAGAACAGAGTGACGTGTTGGCGCGCATTGTTCCCCACATTCCGTCAGGCTCGGCCGCAGACCGAGAGAGTTAAGCCCCATTGTGGGTGTGCAGGCACCGAGGCCGAACAAGCTTTGTGTGCCTGCCAATATGACACCCGCCATCGATTATGCGATTTTCTCTCGATAGCCCTCATATTACATTGCGATTGTGGCTAACATTGACAGTCTATTACTCGTAACTAGTGCTTATTTATGATCAGCCTCGGATTTTTTCTGAGTATGGAAGTGCTAATATGGACTGCAACACATACCTAACTGCCCAGTAGTAATTTTATAATATTATATACCTACATACATAAAAATACAAACATATTCTTCACGATTGGGATACAAATTTCTCGTAAGTTTAACTAATAAACATTATGTAGCAACGTAATCAAACACATGCAAATCCAATAGATGTTAATGTTATTTCCACTGATGAAGCTCCATACATGATTCCGATCTCCCTTGTGAAATTAGGAGTGATAACATGTAGAAGGGAAACACAGACAATTACTCTGCGGTAGGCTTTAATGACTCGATTTAAACTCCCCATACAATGGCTCCAACACAATACCTTCATCGCGTCTACTTGTGTACGAATAACACTCGATGCGAGGGGAGACAACACGCTTCAAACAAAACAAGGAAATCTCTCGTCAGAGTTTTCCACTTGTTCCCTGCTTGCCACTGAATCGAAAACAAACCAGACGCTTGCTTTTCTCACTCGGACGCTTTAGTTTAGAGTCACAGTTTTCTTTGCTTTGTTTTTAGTTTTCTGCAATTTTATTCCCACTTCTTTCAATGTCTTGTCGTTTTCAATATCTCTTGTATCTAATCTACGTCGTTAGAGGTACCAGTAAAATTGTGCGCCAAATAAATATGTCAATGTACAAAACTAACGGAAGCAATATAACTTTGCTTCATAAATATTTCGCTTCCAAAAGTTGGCAAACGTATAGAAGGAATAATATCGAATTTAACTAGGTCACCGCTGTTAAATTTCTTTAAACTTGGCAATGTTTTGGTCCGAAATTCGGTGTTTGCCAAGATGACATCATTCCACAAAGGCGATTCTGTATACATTTCTGTGGATATTGTTGTTAGTTGGTAATAAAAATTTACGATGTCCAACGACTAATGTGACTGCACCAAGGTCACATATTAATGGCCGCGTAGTTGGACATACAACGGACAGGTAGTCAGTTACATGAACATGTTTTATTAATCACAATTTACGTATTAAATGACCGCAAGGCTGTATGTCTTCGCCAATGTCATAGTTATTACCGTATTAGTTAGATAAAATAATTTCTTACTTAGGTGCTCAGTTGCTTTTGCTCACAATGCTCACAACATACAACTATGATGAGGTAGATTTGCTAACGTAGCTGCAAACAGACAACCAATACAAACATTGTTGTTTTCTAAGCGCATTTGCAAGAATGTCGAAATCGAGAGATACACATCACGAATTTGTATAAATTATGTTCAATTTATTTGATTTCGTTTCAGATTCTATCTCTAGCCGTGGGAAATATGCCTTGTCCGTTACGAAATGACTAAAGCTTCTCACGTACTTTGGTGTTAGATGTTTAGTTCCTGTGTCAAAGAGATTTATGTGTATTATTATCTGTAGAGAAAGAGCTTTGGGGTGACAGTTTATTTTCAAGCTCCAGAGACCAACTGACATATCACCGCCGTCGGCAATGATAATAATGTTATCGGCTTTAGACTATACATGTATCTTGATCGTAAAACTTGTTGTATCCATTTGAATTCACTCATCGTAAATTGATTGACAATGTTCGGCACTGATTTTAAAACCTTCAGATTAAGAAAAAACGTTACAATCATACTTACTTACATTGCCGTAAGACTTCTATCTTTTTGCGGTAAGTTTCGCATGTCAAAAATTATTCTTACCAGGTAAGCACTAGTTTATTATATAGGTAAGTACTATTTTATTTCTTACAGGTTATATGAATTCTTGTCTCAAAATAAATGCACGTGTATTGCAAGAGGAAAGCGCCTCGAGCAACTTGAACAGTAATCGCATTACCTATATGCAATCGATAGTACAAGACCGGATTACTGCCGACTGCAAGGGGCTTTGAAAGAAAAGCGATTGCCGATCTAAGCCCTCGAGTTGATGCATTTTAATATTTGATTTTATTTTTATAAGCATTTTCTATCTGACGAGACGAATCAAGCAAAGCGCAAGGGCTAAGGCTACTTGCAGGCTCTGGATATTTGATTTATTAATCTATTTCTATTTTACTTGCACCTTTTATGCGTCTATTTCTCATAAACATCTAGTATACGATTTGCAAAATTTTCAAATACTTGGTTTTTCCTATGTCATATTAATCTGTGGATATAATCTAATTTACCATTGTTATCCTGTCTGAACGCACCAGTCACGTCGCGCGACAGCACTAAGCTTTTAACCCGGTTGTACGCTGTCGCTTACAATGCAAATATGCCGTTAACGTCAGCTCGAGGCTCCCAGTAGTCCCACTACATGCGGGCATTGCACTAATTCAATATTATATTACTGTAAGCTAGTGCTACTGTAATAGTGTTCCGTATTCCATACGTAAGCACGTCTATTAAATTGATGATGTTATTATTGTAACGGTAAAGAATCTCAGTCGTTGGTGTGTCGTGCTCGGTACCAACCACCGCTGCACCTGTGCCGTTAGAGAAGGCGAACTCGCTCAATTAGACCTTACGAAAAGGTCGTAGTTTGCTAACCTGTTCAAAATTGGACCTGTTCCGTGGTATTTGTCCCTATCTAAATGGCCATGTCAACAATTTGTTTGCTTGACTCGCTTGTGTAACTTTGTGTTTTATTCTGAGCTTTATCGCTGCAGTTAGCATTCAAGACGTCGTGGTCGTTCTATCTGTCAAATCATACGCATTCTTCAAGCGACGCGACATGAGACCGCTAACGGTAGTTTTCTAGTACATAATGTTATAAATTATCTCAAGTGCTCTCCGCTCGTGCCATCAATCTATGTCTATTTTTAGGTGCAGCATTTGTCACGTCAACATGTGGTTAGGGACATTGCGGTTCTGTGAGTAATAGCTCAGTGAAGGCGAGTGTCGGAGGCGGTCCACAACACCGCACTGGGAGGCAATTATCGTGGTAATAGCTTCGTTATCAGACAGCGCCTCATCTCGATAGCTAATGAAACGAGCGCCGCCTTTGCCTTTCTCTAGACCGCTGCACATTGTTGTAATTGAAGCTTTGTCCGTTCACCTAACACTATCGGAAAAGCCATTCAGTCAAATAGCTACGGATTGCAGCTACGGATAGCCCCATTTGAGATTAACTGTAAAAATGTTTGTGAAAAATGACATTGTTTTTGGTTCCACATAAAATCTGATAAATAAGTACCAAACTGTATCAGCGTAGTTAGTGCTACAGTAAAATAACGGCACAAAAATGTTTTTGTGCCATATTTGTACTGTTATTTCAAACTACGTCTGTGTGGCTTCTACAATGGCCGATGTCAATGACAGTAAATTCATTATAGACGAAACATCTCGGTATAACGAACCGGAAAAAAGATGCTAAAGAAGCTACGCCACTTCAATTACGCAAAGTCAATGAACCAGAAGATTCTGCGATAAAGTGAAGGGATCGGGACAGATCCATTACGAATCATCTTTTATCAGGAAGTGGACAGTAGGTATGCGGCACTTGCACGCTACGCTTCTCAATGTGGCTCCATTGAATGCATTATGTAGGTATGTTTTTTTACGACGCGATACTGCAAATCACTCTCTAGGGCGCCGTTGTCTCTGGCGCTCCAGACACAGATAACTGTACGTACAGTGAGTACATTCTCGTAAATCAAGTATTTCATCTTCGTAACGCTCTTTCATTATTGTGGAATTGAACTGAACGAATCATCTGAATAATTGGAATTCCAATTTAGAATCGGTCAGTTTTTACGTTTGGTGCGTGAAGAGACGCCGGTGTCGCGGGCCGCTGCGTGCGCGCGCCCGCGCGTGAACCAGCTGATGCCGTGGGAACAACCTCATGCGTGAAAACCATGCGACCGCAATGCGCATCGTACATTATGGCGCCACCGAGATTCTATCGCGATTCCAAGAACTAATGTACATATTCACAACGCTAATGTGCCTATTCAACGTTACCATCTTCGCAAGCGGTCGATGAAAGAAAGATAACGGTGCTATCATTATAAATTAAGACATGTTTGATTAATACACACTTTTGAGCTCAATTATAGAAGCAGATATCTTGCTGTATAACATTTTGGTGTCAAATGTCACCATTGTTTATACAAGTGATGATGAAGATGTTGACCGAGCGGCGAGAGCTGCGCCTGACTCAAACAGTACACATGGAAGTGTTCTTCAAACCTCTTAAAACAATAGAATGCTATGCGGGCTCGTGTCTCTGCTTGCTGACAAGTTGTATTGTTCTAGACAAACTTCGTTGACAATACAATTAGCTTATGATTGCTCAATGATTGTTAATCCGTTTTATTTACCCTATTGTATCTTATGAAACTCATATTATGTTGTTTATAGTAACATAACATACCACATGCACTACCCCTGTTATCATTATGTGAAAAACAAAAGTTGAGTTATAAAACATTCTTGCATTTTGCTTACCCATTTTTACTATCTCGTCCACGACAGGAAGAGCTTATCTTTTTAGACTGCGCTTCAATGAGTTGTAAAGACATTTTAAAATGTTTCGCGTGTTCGCTGCTAGTCCATGTGGTGAGTTTAATTTGTCATGTTATATCGTAGTTTAGATCGCGAGTTGGCTGGATACCGGGATGACGCTCAACGATTAGCTAGCTAACTGTAGTATCTTGCTGAGTGTCACTGCAATGGGAACGACTTGCCCACGTCAGTCACGCAATCGTTTACTCACGCCCTATATTGCGAAGCTAATGCCTCTTCTAACTCCATTATTACTGTCGTAACGTAATAGAGGTCGCTGATAGAATGGTAGCCGACCCGTGTACACATCATTGTGTTGATAATGTTGCAGTTTTTCATTCCATTTCTAGTGTACAGTTAGCTTCCGCCAATTATAGTAAATGAATGGATGTTGTGGCTTCCGTTCTGATGGGCCATGTTTATCAAACCATCGGTGCAGCGGCGTTACGTGCGTGAACCATGTCGGCTAGAGGTGTCACTAGCTTGCCATGACAGTGATTGTACAGTTTTCTATAGCCGTAATCACCATCAAAATAATAACCACAACACAGTATTGTAATTTCCGTTTTAACTCAATTTCACTGTTCCCAGTAGAACGTGATGTTTGGAGTAGTAGACGATTTGTGGATTTTGTTTCATAATTTTCCGGAATGTTTTGGTATTAATTTACAAATTCGTATTGGAATGGGCTTAATGGCAACATCAATTATGGCGGAGCTTTGATGTGTAAAGTGTTTTGCTTTAAAGCCAGTAGTTTACCTCGACCGTATCCATTTATAAATACCTCGCTAATACCTTGTAACATATATACTGTTTCTAATCCTTACATAGTTTCAAAAGTTCAATTAAACTCAAAAAAAGTCAACGGATGCAATGAAGTTACGCTCAAATTTTATACATTTTACCTTACCTTTTATTTTACCTTTATCACCTTACCTTGTACTTTGTATCCAATCCTGCTAATCCAAATACGAATAGCAATAAATTGCGCAATAATATCGGAAGACAAAGTTGTCATATAAATCAAGCGGCGTGGGGCTAATTATCACCTCCAGGATAAAGAGGAGAGTTCGTATCATCGCACCTGCCCCGGCGAGAGGCGGCAATTTGCTCGCCATCGATGATTAATCAGCGGAGTAATGAGGAGAATCGCCAGCGTTTATCATAGAAATAATTGTACAGGCTTCTCTGTTAACTGCTTCGTGTTTCCAGCTAGTGCGAACTTTCTTTGCAATCAACGCTACTTACGGCCTTTACATTGGCAATGCAATAAAATATGGCACCAATTCAATCATCGGTGAATATTGATTTCATATATCTAGGTGCTAAGAATTGATAAATTGTTATTTAGCAACATCAATATATCTAATTTTACGTGTTGCTTGTTGTATTTGAACATAATTTTGTAAACCTTAAAGCTGTTGCTCAGATACTACTTGTACATGAGTCAGTTGAGTGAGACACTTATGGCGAAGCCTAGACTAAACAAACTGTTCGGATTCCAATGACTTTGTTTGTTTGTAGGTACTTGACTGAAACTAGTTTTTGAGTGCACGTGTCCCGACCAATAGTTTTGACTTTCTCTTTAAAAGTGTCGCGACATTTGTTTTAACACATACACATACCAAATTGTTTGTAAAGAACTTTGAAACAACAGTTTTACTTTTTGTGAAAATAATAACGCAAGAGATTTTTAAACGGTTAAATACTCAACTCACTTGGAGCTTTTCCACTCACACTAAAATATTCTTTCTCATGGTTTGGTATTAGTTTGTTTACGACTCCAGTCTTCACAGAAATCGTCTTCCAGGCCATTAGCCTGTCGTCATAAGATATTATGTGTACGCATTAGTCAGTCAGTACCTCTACTTATCTCGTAAAATGTCTCATAGTTAAATTAGCAAAACTGCAATTGATGCAGTAGCTCGTAATCTGGTCCCCTATCTACGCGTTGGTCCGTATAATTTGCGCGGGGATATTGTATAATGATGTGCAAAAGGCGGATGCCGGAATGGAGGATGGCAATCTGCGCCTCCCCACGATTCGCGCAACGAGCGACAAGGTCACCGACTGATTGCCGGTAATAGCACTTATGATATACTGACGACACATTGGCCTAATTCCACTGCATCTGTGCCCTCTAGATTTTTCCGATGTCTCCAAGACTGATTCACATAATTTGCACTCAATTAAAATTGTTGTTTGAGTCTTCTTCTTAACACATCATCCGGGGCAATAAAGCTAGTAAGTAATATGTGGTAATACTATTTCTTGCTTCGTTGCTACCATTTTTCTTAGAGTACCTAATCTACATAACTACCAAATGATGCAGCAAAGGAAGTCTTTTGATCTTCTAAACTGCGCCGCGATGGGGTTCTGATAAAATATCAGTCGCACAATGCACATTGCGCAATCATTTGCGCGAGATTGGAGAGCCACTAGTTGGGAAGAGCAATTGTGATGTCCATCCTTCGTCCTGACAGGATGATAGTGGGCTCTAGAACGTGCTGTGGTGCCGCGCCGTGACTATTTTTAGACCGCTGACGACATCACCGAAATATTCCATTGAGTCGACAATTTCGACGGGTTTTTTGCGGGTGCGCCACGCTTCAGTCACCTCTAAAACCGCTTAACTGGGCGAGCACGATATGCATGATTTTATTAGCTCAGTTTGTCTGTCATGGTCTTCGTGTACACGAGAATATATACATTAACTTATTTTATTTGTATTGGTTACGTTATGTTATAAACTTTTGAATGTCAGATTACCTCATGCGTATATCTAGTATGACCTTACGTGATTTGCCGATACTGCAGTAGTGTAAGGAATGACGGCACAAATAGATAAATTAATAATTACCTTTATTCCAAAGGCTATAATAACACAGCCAGTTTTACTGAAGTTGTGTTCCGGTCACCAATCTGTAACAAGATAAACACAATTAATGATTTTTTTCTACATCAATATCTAGTTTAAATGACATGTATTTTTATCACTCGTAAAGGAAAAGACCTTGTTCTTAATTTGTTTGCTCCATAGCGTTCCCCAATTAAAGCGTGAAACCTACGTAATGGAGTCCAGTTATTGGTTTCAATTTAACCTTCATGAAAGTTTTTGTAGAAGTTGATACATATAATTTTATTTATGAACGGCTATGGTAGAGTCTAACTAAGGTGGTTAAAAGGTAATTGGATCCTGCAAATTAGATGCAACGGACTAAAATAAAGTAGCCGCGCATCTGTCTGATGGAAGACTACTTGAGCAGTTTTTTTTTTTGTATTTTCTTGAACAGCAGCTGAAGCAAAGTGCTACTTCCAACTTATCCAGCTGCTAAGGCGATTAGTCACAGAAAGATATAGTTACTAAAATAGACGCAAGTAGGTACCCATATTGAAAACAATAATTATAAACATGTCTTAGTTAAGTCGCAACAGGGCAATGAAAACAAGTGCTTAGTTATCCAATGAGAATTGACCGCAAGTAATTAATATTGCGATCGTTAATTTGCGGTTACAAGATAATTAGAAAAGGAAATCCTCTACAATTTACAGCGAGTTTTTGTAACGTTTAAATTGTAATATGTAAATTAATCGTGATTAGATTTTTGTCGCTAAGCTACTTTTGAAGAAAATACACGTAAGTAACTTAAATAGATTTTTTGCGTTTGTCATACAGCTAGTTAACTTATTAGTTTAAATCGATCAATCGAACTGTCAAGAAGTCATCGAATTATCTGGTTGAACATTAGAATAAAAATAAATATATATTAATTGGAATAAAACTTTTACGAACGGGCTACGAGATTAAAACTCATGCTTCTAGCTCCTTATCATTAGAATAAGGAAATGAAAGTTCCATTTATCTGTGGGCTTCATATTATTTTATATTAGTTTATAATTATTAATAACTATTCATAATATTTTATTTTCATATTTATAACACAAAATATTTATGTAACTATAATATATCTTCTAAATAATTAATATATCGACATCAAATAATATCATATAATATTCATTATATTTATACACACACGATCCCACAATAATATTAATATGTTATATACGTAAAATAAATAAAATCATATATATTTTTGTATGTTGTGCGGACGGACAGTCAATTTGTGTTATAGGGAGTTAGAATCGACTCCACGCGCGCCTGTCGACCAAACCGGTTTGGTAGCCGGCTCGGCAGCGCTAGTTGGCTGAATCGCTCACAGCGAACGGTCGTACAATAAATGTGCAGCGTTGATAACTACCTAACAGTGACTATTATTCTCACCTATCATCCATACACCTAGGGACACCAAAGTGGTGACCCCTTGACAAGGATTTGCAACCTTTACCATGAGTGACACATCAGATCCAGAAGTCGGAACTGCTCCCGATGCCAAGGACAACGTTACGGTCCGGCGCCGCCCGGCGTCGTGCAAGAAAACTAATGTCAAGGTAACGCAGTTCTGTCCGGACGAACCGGAAATTTGGTTTGCCCTCCTGGAGGGCCAATTTGAAAACCTAGGAATCACAGATGATAACATGAAATATAATAACGTCATCGCAAACATCGACACAATCGACGCTAAAGAAGTGAAAGATATTATCATAAACCCTCCGGCCCATGAGAAATATAAAAAAATAAAGACAGAGCTAATCCGACGGCTTTCCGCGTCGCACGAGCGAAAAGTTAAGCAGTTACTTATGCATGAAGAACTTGGGGACCGAAAGCCATCCCAGTTTCTAAGACACTTGCAAGATTTAGCTGGCCCTGGTTTACCTGCATCATTCATTCAAACAATTTGGAGCAATCGACTTCCGAGCAGCATTCAAACCGTCCTGGCGTCGCAGACAACACAGCCCCTCGAGGATCTCGCGGACCTAGCTGACCGCATCCAGGATATAACCACATCATCATCATCGTCTGGTAATGTAGCAGCCACTTCCTCAACATCGTGTCCAGCTCATCACACCAGCGAGATTGCAGAGCTGAAGAAGATGGTGGAGCGCCTCTCTGCGAAGCTAGACGACCACACCCGAAGCTCGCGCGCCTACGACAGAAACAACCGATCGAGACAACAACGACGTGCAACTCCGGACAAGAGAAGAAGGTCAGACTCCAGCTACCGAAAATACCCGATATGCTGGTACCACGCAACACACGGAGCTAACGCCAACAAGTGCATAAAGCCGTGCGATTTCGAAAAGTCGGGAAACGCTCCGGGCTGTCGGTAATGGCGACAGACGATTGCCCCGCGCCTGCTGGTCGCCTCTTCGTGTCAGACCTCAACTCCAAGGATCAGTTCCTGGTGGATTCCGGCAGCCAGCTGTGCGTCTACCCTCGAGCGGCGTTGAACGAGCGACGTAACAAGACCAAGTACCAACTGCAGGCAGCGAACGGAACCGGGATAGATACATATGGATTTCTTGACTTAAAACTAAACTTAGGATTAAGGCGCGATTTCCCATGGCGTTTCACTGTAGCCGATGTAACTAAACCTATAATTGGTGCTGATTTTTTGAAACATTTTGGTTTATTAGTAGATTTAAAAAACGAACGGCTCATCGATAATACGACAACATTACATTGTAAAGCCATTGCTGCGAATACCGATGTATGCTCTGTAAAAACTTGGTCGGCCGACACGCGGTATCACGAAATTCTTGCTAACTTTTCCGAAATCACTCGCCCTTCAGGCGTTTCAGTCGTCCCAAAGCACAGTACAAAACACCATATAAGAACAACCCCCGGTCCCCCTATATATTGCACACCTCGCCGCTTAGCCCCTGATAAACTTAAAATCGCTAAACAGGAATTCGAACTTATGCTCAGTAACGGTACAGCGCGACCTTCAGAAAGTCCTTGGGCTTCACCCTTACATCTGGCGCCCAAAAAGGATAACGGCTGGAGACCTTGTGGTGATTATCGAAGACTTAACGCACGCACCATCCCAGACCGCTATCCAATTAGGCATATTCATGACTTCGCTCAGAGTATCTCAGGCTGTCGAGTCTTTTCTACCATAGACTTGGTAAAAGCTTACAATCAGATACCAGTCAATGAAGAGGATATCCCAAAAACAGCAATCTCAACCCCATTCGGTCTATTCGAATTTCCGTATATGACATTTGGGTTGAGAAATGCCGGTCAAACGTTTCAACGTTTTGTTGACGAAATGACTAGAGGGCTAGATTTCTGTTACTGCTACCTTGACGACTTTCTAGTTTTCTCTGAGTCGCCAACCCAACACGAGGACCACCTGCGCCAGCTCTTTGAACGCATGCGCGAGTATGGCGTGCTGGTTAATACGGCAAAGTGCGTTTTTGGTAAACCCGTGGTAACCTTTTTGGGCTACCAAATTTCTGAAGAAGGTACCAAGCCTCTGGACAGCAAGGTCAAGGCCATCTCAGAGTTTCCTGCACCAGGAACCGTCCGAGAACTCAGACGCTTCCTGGGCATGGTAAACTTTTATCGGCGGTTCTTACCCAATGCTGCCCAGATCCAGGCTCCTCTCAACGTTCTGCTCACTGGGTCTGTCAAAGCTTCCCACCCCGTGACGCTAGAGGGTGACTCTCTGCGAGCATTCGAAGCCTGTAAGCAGAACCTCTGTGAGGCAGCTTTATTAGCACACCCCGACCCACAGTCCAAATTAGGACTCGTTACCGATGCCTCCGACACCGCTATAGGCGCAGTAATCCAACAGCTCAAGAATGGACACTGGCAGCCGCTAGCCTTCTTCTCTCGCAAGTTGAGCCCCGCACAGAGCAATTACTCTCCATATGATCGCGAGCTCCTTGCAATTTACGAGAGTATTAAATACTTTCGCCATATGTTGGAAGCGCGACATTTCGTGGTATATACCGACCACAAACCACTGTCTTTCGCCTTTAGCGAAAGAAAGACTAATTGCACTCCACGTCAATTTCGTCACCTGGATTTTATTTCACAATTCACGACAGACATCCTGCACATATCAGGCAAAGACAATGTTGTGGCTGATACACTGTCGAGAATAGAAGAACTCCAGATGCCAATCGACTGGGGACAGTTAGCCTTGTCACAGACTTCCGACGACGAAATGACACACCTGTTAGGTGGTGAATCATCACTCCGCCTAGAGAAACTTAAGTTACCAGACAGTAACACAGAGCTTTACTGTGACGTAAGTCGAGGACCACCAAGGCCCTTTGTGACCAAACCATTTCGCAAACAAATATTCGAAAGTTTGCACAATCTTAGCCACCCTGGCCCTAAACCAACGGCGAAATTAGTTGCTGAGCGGTTTATATGGCCTGGGGCTCGCAAAGATTGCCAGGAATGGTCACGAAAATGTCTTGCATGTCAGCGAGCTAAAGTAAGTCGACACGTTACTGCTCCGTTGGGCAATTTCAACTTACCTCGCGCTCGATTTACATTCGTCCACGTGGACATCATTGGTCCCCTGCCTATCTCACAGGGTAACCGATACTGCCTTACAGCAGTAGACCGATTTACACGCTGGCCGGAAGTCACGCCGATGCCAGATATAACAGCAGAGACTGTTGGTAAAGCACTATTATCATGGATATCCAGATTTGGATGCCCTACTGACATTGTGACTGACAGAGGTGCACAGTTTGAATCGGCACTTTTTCAATATCTGGGAAAGATGATTGGATTCAAGCACCACAGAACTACTGCGTATCACCCAGCAAGTAACGGTCTTGTGGAACGGTTCCACCGACAACTAAAGGCAGCAATCATGTGCCACGCGGACAGCAGCTGGTTGGAAGCATTACCACTAGTGCTCTTAGGCATTAGAAGTGCTTTCAAAGAGGATCTACAAACTACTTCTGCAGAGCTAGTATATGGCGAGTCGTTACGTTTGCCTGGCGATTTTTTCCACGCCACTGTCCCTGACAGCATGGACGTATCCAACTTCACATCTCGCCTGCGACGATCCATGATGAAGTTACAACCCTCGCCTGCTGCTCGCCACAACAAAGCTAAAGTCTTCATTTTTAAAGACTTAGCCACAACAAGTCACGTATTTTTACGCGTCGATAAAGTTCGAGGTGCATTAGAACCTCCCTTTTCGGGCCCCCACGAAGTACTTGAACGAAATGACAAAGTATTTAAAATACTTGTAAACGGTAGGGCTACTACTGTCTCGATCGACAGGCTGAAACCAGCCTACATCCTGACAGACACTTTATCCAAGCCTACCCAGCTACCCACTACTCTTTCCCATCCAGATCCTACCCTAATTCGTCAACAGGAAACCCCTATTCCAACACCAGCTCTGAACCAAGTTCCGCTCGCGGTCCCATCATCAGCCCCGATCCCGAACCAGGTTAAACAAACTCGTTCTGGGCGTATAGTTCGTTTTCCTAATCACTTTCGACCATGACGGTCTCTGGAGGGGAGTAATGTGGGCTTCATATTATTTTATATTAGTTTATAATTATTAATAACTATTCATAATATTTTATTTTCATATTTATAACACAAAATATTTATGTAACTATAATATATCTTCTAAATAATTAATATATCGACATCAAATAATATCATATAATATTCATTATATTTATACACACACGATCCCACAATAATATTAATATGTTATATACGTAAAATAAATAAAATCATATATATTTTTGTATGTTGTGCGGACGGACAGTCAATTTGTGTTATAGGGAGTTAGAATCGACTCCACGCGCGCCTGTCGACCAAACCGGTTTGGTAGCCGGCTCGGCAGCGCTAGTTGGCTGAATCGCTCACAGCGAACGGTCGTACAATAAATGTGCAGCGTTGATAACTACCTAACAGTGACTATTATTCTCACCTATCATCCATACACCTAGGGACACCAAATATCCATTTAAGACAAGTGTTGCGAATAAAGTGCACTCGTTATGCAGTGATGATTCGGCCTTCGCCAGCGAAGCACCTATTGTAACCCAACAAAGAGCATCGAAACAAGACACCACCTCTTGTCTCCAACATCTCCGCTTTAATTACAAAGTCCACAGGAAGCACTTAATTTGTAAGACGAAAAGACCAAGTGCATAATAAGAGAGTTCATGAACTCGTAAGAGAGTCGAAATATTTTGATCGATCGGCCAATTCCTTTCATTAGAGGTTTCGCCGACGTCCGGACGGCATCAGGCGGTTCGTTAGTTAATGGACCATTAGCCACATTCACCGTACGTTTATTTGTTAGATAGGGTTTCTCTTCTCCTCTGTTGCTCGCTATTTTTGTCGTATTCGTATCTTTCACCATTTTTTTTCTGCTTTTATATGGATGGAGTTTATCATTTTTACATTGACATTGAAATCCTATACATGCGTCATGCACATATGTACATACCTACTTTAACAATGTCGTGTGTCTAAGTTGTGTGTGCATGTAGATAGGTATAATAAACTTTTCATATCGTTCGGTTAGCTGCAATTTGCTAAACAGCCGGATTCTCAATAACGATAGGGGAGGCTGATGGACAGACCATCGCCTTGACAGGGGTCAAATAACCACATAGACAAGGGACGCACGACCCAATAGTCTAACCTTTTCCCTTTCTTTTGGCTCTTTTATGTCTGACTAAAAAACCTTCGCTACATTTTCTATAGATAGTTTAAAAGAAAATTTTGAGTTTTAGGTGTATTCATTGTTTCACCCTTTTTCTTTATTGGACAGCGGATTTGCTTTGATAGTAAAATCGGACCTTTATACCGGACATTGTTGCCGGACAAAATATGTCGTATATCTTCTGTCGAGCGATAAAATGGTTGTTCATACAGTCCCCACGCGCCCAATTCCAAATTGGCTCCCAAAATCTCGCATCCCCTTTGTGCCTTACAGTTATTATTACGGGCAACTGATTTGGTGAGGATGTAGGAGAAATATTGCCTTTATTTTGTTTTCGTATCATTTCATTCTCCAGTCATTGATCCCTTTCTACAGAATAAACTTAAATGTGTGATAAAATTTCATTATAATTATAATCTTAACAATCGACAATTCATTATTTTAAATTACATTCGTAGAAATTCTCAAAGTTACTCGCGCTATATTTCTACGTTACTAGTTTATTACAGTAATAACATTACTCGGACTTAGCTGGTATAAATAACCGCCCTCTATATTTTGCAGTGCAGTAAATTCCAAGTTATACAGACCCTTGTAGGGGGTGTGGGAACTGCGTAGTTTCCTTCGTTGCCATGGCGACGCCCCGCACGTGGCCGGAGCTCCCGACAGCCTCTGGATTAGCAGACAGGAGCATACGGAACGTTCGACTCTAATTTATAAGTTACCCCGTGAACCGATTACACCGCATTTGTTCCGTCGTGTTTAATCGCATGCGTAAACACGTATACTAAAGCAATTTTAAGCCGTTTACCAGCGCGTATATTCATTTCAATTTATTGTAATACATCTAAATTGTAAATCTCACCTCCCCTGTTTTGATGTGGGAAAGCGCAGGATTCATAACATTTTTGTTTTTTATTTTTGCCCGAGCTTTCATAGGGGTGTTTATGGTTCGGCTCTTGTCTAATTGCGTTTTATTTATTCAAGACCTTAGTACCCTTGGATGGGATAGGGGGGAGCCCCAGTGGCTCGTTAGTTCGGCATTTGGTCTCGAGAGCTCTATGATCAAATTGAGTTGTTCATTAGGAAACCATTGACTCTGACAGATAATTATCATCACGAATTGGATATTAGGAAATAGTCTTCAATTACAGTTAAATCTGAATCGCAGCCGTTTCGTTTTCTACATAAAGTGTTTTTTTGGAAGTCACTGTAGATTTTTTTTATAGGTACACGTAGGCACCGGGTTTCTATTGCTTTTTGTATCAACCGAATATTTTCATCGATACCCTCATCAGTCCCTAACCTTCCGACCCGTAATTGAATGTCCATGTTGAAGCATTTTCTCGCCGAAAAAATATTTCATTAAACGCTTGGCTGGTATCAAGGTTTCCATCGGGTGGCCCGAACGATAAGCGATTAGAAAGCAATTTGGTTGGAAACTCGAATGGGTTCGTTCCCAGATAATCCTTAGCGATCCTATCCGACACGTTTCTGTAAAATAATATTCAAATTTACCTACTCCGTGACCGACTATTTAGGATTTAGAGATAATAGAGCGATAGATTTCTATTTGAAATAAACTTAACTCATCTTTGGTCTGTTCATATTATGTCCTCGTTATAATTAATTAGCTCATTTAATTAATATTGAAATGGATGTAATCTAAATTCACAAAATATTTGAATTGCATGTAAGCATTCGATAAAAATTTGCTATTTTTAGTGATAGTTGTACCGGCAGGAATCCCCTGTAGATATAATAATGTTAATGACGTCGGGATCCCTCTATTCTAACCTAACATTATGCAATACATAGTATTCGAGTCGACTTTCTGCTGATGTCATACCTGGCTCCGTAATAAAAACACCCCTCTGGGTGATGCAATCGATTTCGGGCGGTACCATTACATATTTATTGCTAACAACTTGGGTTCGAGACCTCTCAAGGAAAATGTAAATGTTCTCTTTTGCGTTATCCGTTTTCGTGACCCGTATCCGTTTGATTTTATCAAGTCTAGAGGTTGTTCGTTTAAATATACGCTTCTATCGCCAGACTCATCGATATTCTTTTCAGCTCAATGTCAAACAACTTAATGACATCTTTATAATTACATTTTGATATATTATCTTAGAATACGTGCTTAGAAATCCTATTGATTTAAACATGGCCATTTGCAGTTATTCCATTTATGGTTGTATTAATGGCTATGGGCACTTTATGAATTTTAATTGATTTTATGGCTCGCGTATGTGTTAATTCTGTCTCTTCACGTTAAACATATAAACTTGTGCACTTAGCAATGGAATTTCAATAACATTGTGTTCACGAACATATATGTTATATTTGGGTGAGAGTTTACTCATAATATGGGTTGAATGTTAACTTTGCGTTTATATGGGCCGGGTGCTTTCCAACTCTGCCTTAATTACTGCCGCCAAACTTCTCCCGCTGAACAAACTGTCGAACGATACGTACCTAAACATTGTGCCATATCTCACTAATTAAGTTCCTTGTCGGAAATAGCTCCACAGAGACTGGTAGACTAACTTATTACCGGTACTTACTTACACTCCGGAATGCCAGACAGACTTTATGACTTCGTGTACTCTTTGTGTTTCTAACGTACGTTTGGCTTAAAAAGAAAATGGAATAAAGTTCCTCTAAATATTTGCACCGCAAAATCACAATGGCATTTTATCCCGCCTCAAATGACTACCGATGGACTAAGTTGGTGTTCCCCCAATGAAAAACTTTTACGCTGAGCAAACAAAGAACGGGACGGAACAGAGTTTGTCGTTTGCATATGCAATGCTGTTAGTGGTCCGCTCCGTACCAGGGGATTAAGCCACATCACCGCATGCGTGCTCATATGTACGTTTTGTTATTTGCACTTCCATAACCATATTGCATTCAATCGCAGGGATGATGACTCATTTTAAAACTCGCGCACTCTGATACAGCCACCTACTACTACTCTACTACGTTACTCACACATTTGGTGACGTCATTTTACAATCGCTTCTGTGACTCAGTAGGTATCTATATTCAAAATAAGGAATTAAGATGAATAATTCAATTGGATTTAAGACAAAATTGAGTCAGCACTAAAACAGAAAGCAGGATGAAGCAGTGTCAGTATGCGAAAGTTCAAGTTTCTTATGCAAACTTGAGGTTATGTAGGCGTGGGTGCAATATCAATAATAACGGCGCCGTCGTAGGGGCAGGTCGATGAACGCAAGCGCATCTCTGACTCATCGGTCATCGCGCCATCTCCATTTCACCACTCACTTGCTTGTTCTAACCCTTACTTAGACCATGTACGACGCACACATGCACTCGCAAACTAACTAAAGTCACGCAGTAAAGATAAAATTCCTGATAAACGCACAAGCTGCACGCAAAACTAACAATGGAAAATAGTTTATCACCCTACAATATGCCAAGAACGCTTGAAACTGCACCGTCGAGTCGAACGGAGTTATCGAAAGGTTTATTTGATAAAATAATTTATGCAGAGAAGAATGTAGCACTTGGTTCTAAATATTCATTAACGAAAGCTATAACAGCGGAAGGGTTCGAGCGCCCTGCATTCCACGTGGTGAGAGCCATTAACTCCGTCTAGGCTGAGGACAGAATGGATTTACTCGAGGGTCCGATAATAATTTTATCCAAGTGTTAAACGACTCATTAATGAGATTCCGATTAGATGTGCCATTCGACACATTAATGAGAGTACACGCTCCATAGAACAAAATGATGAAGTCTGAATAGCCGTTAGTTTATCAAACTACTCATCCATGGGTCTTTGTAATTAATCGGGCACAATGGCTCTGTGAGATACAAAGCTGCGCTGTGTAAACTTGACCCAGTTCTCGTTTATAGGCTGGTTGTTGTGGCGCGGCCTTCATCCAGTTTCCAATAAGAGCATGTAGAAAATGCTCGTGTAAGAGAGAACACGTCAAATATGCGGGTGACCTGTTGGCTTCGGCTTTTTGCTCGTGTTTCCTATGTTGACAAACGACTCGCCAGCTCGCCAGCCACGGAATCCTATTCGGGAAATTAGTTTTTCAAATGAACGTAGGAACTAGGAACCATCTGGAATACGTAGAACTTGGTAGGTTGAATTGTTTCTCTGGCTTAGTTTATTGGCTCACCTTTATTATCGTTATCAGTTGCAAGCGTTTAACGATACTTACATAGACCAAACCAATACCATAACCTACTTACGTCATGGAGTTTTATAGACTATTCCGATTGCTTACTTCAAGATTTATTTCCTTTTCTTCTTCGATTAGTATGAAATGAAACACATGAAAATATCTGATGTTCGAATCTAACTTACTCGCACGTCTTTGCAAAAACGATAAAGATGGAACAATAACACATTGAATTATTCACTTTTTATGATTTCTGTAAGTATATAAGTGGCAAGCATCTCGATTCTTAGAAATGATTGCATTGCAAGGTCGAGTCATTTGCAGTCATTTACGTCGTTATGTAACTAATTCATGGCATGTTTACTTACAATTCTAAGAGATTGGAATGCTGCATAACTTTAAAGTTTCCAAGTAATAAGTGGTACACTTAACTATAACTCCAGGTAAAATAAATTAATATAAAATCATACAAAGTTATAGGAGTGTTTTAAGGGTATAAAATTATTTGTAAGCCATTCGCTTGTTACAAATTGTAAGATATATGTGTTGAAAGAGTGAAATGTATAATTTCTTGATCGTTAGACCTTTCACTTTATCGTACTGAGATCAAGTAACAGGAGATGGAATGAATGACCGTTGGAGCGTGCCTACTTGCCCAGCGTTGCAGACTTGCAGTACACGGGTCACACTTCAAGTGCATTCGTTACTCGATATACTGAAATTAAATATCTGCAATCAAGCAGTACCTACATATGTATTGAGTTCTCTAAACATAGCTACGCACAAATCTATAAGTAACAAGATTAAGTCCTCACGTTTCGGCACAATTATCGATCGTGTTTCGAAAGTATTTCGACTGACCAAAACCGTATCGTTTGTGATTCTCGGCATCCATATACGGTCACAGATAAAACTAACCTATCAGGCAACAAAGAGTGTAGAAAAAAAATAGATTCAAACGTTTAGGAGGACCGCTGCCTGTATGAGCCTTGACGTAATAATAACGAGCTTTATTATAACTAGCAATAACAATAAAATTGTCGAGTTTATTGCACTAGACGGCAGGCAGCGTGCGGTTGCCCTCTCGAGCTTCGAGTGGTGCCTTTTTACGATCAAAGCTAACAAATAAATCATTTCACCTACCCCGACATTTGTTCCGTTCCGTTGATTGATATAAGCTCGTAAATTCTATTATTAGAAAACTTCTGACCTCTTTAATTAATAATGCGTTCTTAATGCCGTTGTCTGTCTTGTGCCTTAAGTAACATTTTAAAGGGTTCGTGGCTTGTCATTATGAGAAGAAGTAACTCCACATGATGGTGGCAACAAAGGTAAAGTTTACTGCACTCGGTTGGTTGGAGAGATCTCGACAGGAGCGCGGCTTGTAAGTGCGGTGGCGTGGAGAGCGCCGTGTGACACGAGAGCTTGTTCAACATGTCTCCTCTGAAGCCTTGCATTGGAGACTGCTTCACTTCACGAAAGGAATTGCACAAAATAAATACATCTACATTTTGGAATCTAGACATCTTTGAGAGATTTGGATATTATTTTCTAGATTATACGGTTATTATTGCTTTTGTTTGTCTTATTCAACTCGTAATACAATTTCAAAACATTAATTTCAGGTTATTCATTTCCATATTCGTAACGAGTTTGGCAATACGCTTTTAGAGACATCTTTCAACATTTTCAATTTAAAAACCTCTTAATTCTGCATTAATCTCTTCAAACAATGCAATTACATATTCGTTGTTCTAAGCACCTGACGAAAACTTGTTTGGAATCAATCTCGGTTTGTTTGCATTATCTCAAGTTTTAAGCTTCGTTTGTACATCGTAGTGGAGAGCTCGAGTGCTTCTTATGGCACGAACCTTTATAGAAACGTAAACATCTACGTAAGTACCTACTTGACATGAGTTTCACGCTTCCGTTTTTTTACGTGATGCCTGATTTTTACGGTTTATCGGTTTCTGTGATTGGATATTATCACTTAGTTCGAACATTAATTATTATAAAATGTTGTCGTTTTTCACTCATATTATTCGACGAAGTTGAATCGTAGCACCTTTAAATATTATGTACGTACTAACTACAAATTGCAACGAATAATTTGCAACTAAATTGATTTAAGAAATCAATTACAGCTAATTAACCTCTCCCAATTCAGATAAAATTGAATATTCTATACGTTCGAGATTTTTATGTTCGTAATTTTTCAAGAAAGGCAGTATAAATATTTATTCCGAACTACAAATGTGACCGCGTTGGATTAGTATTCAAGTCAGTAAAGTAATGTCGCAAAGTTGGCCGTAATTTGTATAATTGAACAACAAACATAAAGAACATCTTAAAGTTGACAAATCCTTTGCATAGTAAGTAGTTTATTTTCACAAGAGAATAGTTTTAGTCGAAACATTAAGAACATGACGTAGTGCTATTCGTTTTTCTCTTTGTCTATTTTGTATTTATAAGTTTAAGACATACGAATTTCTGGAATAATTTGTTGAAATTATCTATACTTTCTTCTTCTTATGGTGCTTCTCCAACTAGTGAAGGCTGCAACTAGTCAGCTCTGCATACTTTATCTATACATTGTAAGCCATGTAATACACTGTTTTTAGTTATTTATTGCCGTATATATTTTATCAATGCAATATCGATTATACGATCTTAGAACATTTATAAAATGTACGTGTTGTGTTTAAGGTTCGTGACTAGAAACTGTGATAAATCTTTAGTAGTGGTATCACGTTTATTCTGAGCTAAAGCACCATTATCTATCTAGAATCTAGACTGAATCTCGCACGGATTGTGTTGTGGCCATCGAAGTCTGATAATAGTGAAGTTCCTTTCCATTTTTTTTTTTACATTGACTGTAGATAAAATGTTTCTATTCCATCAAAGCAACACTCGAGTCTCACCGTGACAGGACAAATTCGAAATCGTGCCCCGTTATGGTTTAGTGCACAGCCGTCTGGAGCATGATCGTGAATACTAGAAAAGCTTTTAGCAGAATATTCCAGATCTTTTGTGGAATTTAAATTGTAACATTTTTTGTGTCTCTTATGTACGGGGAGTGATTTTATGTTTAGTTATTATTCCTCAACAACTTCTTGAATCTGTATTCTTCAAACGTTTTCTTCGTATTTTCTTGCCGTTCTGAGTACGGCTTTTAGAACGTAGTGCCCGGTCACTGGTGGTTAACGGAAGAGTTGGGTCTCGGTTCACAATAATTAGTACCGGGTCCCGTTACCGGCGCATTGTCCGCCTCAATACTTCGTCAGTTATATTCCTTTGTGCATACTTAATGGAAGGTTCTCAGATTGCTTGTTTTGCGTTTAGTGTTGCACCATTGTTGGGCCTAATGCAGCTACTTTTGCCGCATTGTTCGCTGAACAAGATATTCTCGGCTCGTAATGGTTATACCGAGTTTTTCACATCATCAAAACGCGTTACCATTCAAACACAATCCGATTAACCTTGATCTGGGCCAAGCGACAGTCGAGTCGGAGCTCACGAGTGCTCTGTAGCGAGAACGTTCTCATTAAGCCGGCGCTAAATGGATTGTGTGTTTGCTCAACTTCTGCCGAGTGACGACTCCCGTTTACAAACACGTCCGCTCGCTGACAAAACAAATTGATTAACGCTTTATACGTTTTTATCCAGTATCGCGTTTGTGAAATTTATGAACCATCCATTTATAATGAATTGCTCGTTAGTAAGGAAATACGATACTGCGTCTATATAAAGATGCCTTAAGCATGCGTTGTGCCCTAAAACAGAGCCGGCTACTAGTTCCTGCCGGAAATTAAATTTCTTTCCCACAATCGTAGCAGATTTATTTCAATGTAATTTAATATTTATACATTCTTTGTGTTAATTCATTAGACTTCCATTCCCTTATAGATGAGGTTTATACTTTTCAAATTTCAAATAATAACCAATTAAGATCATTCTTTGAAATCCTCGGAACATTATAAAGCTTTCTTTGTGGACAAGAAAATTTCAGTTTAATTAAAAATCTAAATATAGCGAGCAGGCGGGGGCAAATCCAGAGGGGGAGGGGGTGTCTCCCTGGCAGCCAAGGACAGCCGCCCGGGCTCCACGAGACCTTCCTCCAACCTTGGACGGGAACGAGCCCGACGTCCTTCCAACAAGGGAATAAAGACTTGCCCTTGAGTTACGTATTACGCAATCGCCTATATATTGCCGAAAGACGTCTAGCTGCAGGTAGGTATACCTTAACCAGATTAACCGCAAATTTAATTTACCTTTGCGTTTTGTCTGTTCTACATAATTGGAACCGACAACCCAGAACCAGAACCACATAATCCGCCGCCAATGCTAAGCTCGCGAAACTTTACATTTTATTATCACGAAAATGTTTATTAATGAGCCCAATATCGACGGTTTGTTTCTGGTCTGGTTGTTTTCACGCATTGCGAATGTACGTTATTTTATGGACGATTGTTGCGAAACGGTCTACTGTTGAACTAAAGCTGTCGTGTCGGAATTTTCCGTAGCAACCATGTACGTATTTGTCTGCATTGCTGATATGTTTACAGGCTGAATTTACATCGGCTCATGGATCACTTTCGTCACGCCATCAATCATAGGGCTGCTCGGTCCGGTCTCTATGAGCTACACCCGTCCATTTATCAAACAGTCCCGTTAGGTTGCCTTTGACACACCTTCTCATGTGCTAATTTGGAACATGATCATGTGGAGATGAATATCATTCAATTGGATTTCATTATAAATAAGCAAACATAATTAGTTGGGCAATCTACGGGTAAATCAATTGACTCAACTGATTTGACTCTCATCAATGTCAGTGCCTATATTGGAGTATACCTATAGCCTACAGTAAAAAAAGACTATATGTACTTGTTTATGTTGTACAAAAATAACGTGAAAAAAAACATGTTTGTACACTGTATCAAAACTTCTTCGAAATGAAATCTAATAGGAAGCCTACGGCAAGCTTATCATTAAAGGTCATTGTGAGGGCCATAACGTGTGAACAAAAAAGTGAGTTTACATTATATTTTGGGCGGATATTAAATTATCGGCTATAAGAGCCGGATTAGGTAGTGCTGCGGGTCCTATTGAGGTTCAACTTTATGATCTATTATAAATCGATCAGAATAAATTAGACAACGTAGGTGTAGTGCAAGTGACGTGGTCGATAATATTGAGGCTATAAATATATTTAATAATACAGGTACATTTCGTTATTTTAAGAAAAAGGATTTAAAAATGATCTATTGAAAAAAATAATCAAATAGGTATCTAAATATATTCTTATTCGATTAAAGCAAAAGCAGTTAAGTCGATTGAGATACTTTGTAGGTTTCAGCCTACACGTGCCCTATGCGTTGTTTACATGTTTTTTCGATGTAATGCGATACTAAATGATCCATAACAGTTTGTTCACGCCGCGGCGCGTGCGCCGGATACTAGCCGTTACCGGCGACATTGTAACTCCCGCACCTGCCATCATCGCTCGTGCGAAGAATGTCAAAGAGACACCTCCGAATTTCCTACATAGACATATCACAACAAAAGACAGGACTTGCGTTGAAAATGATAAGTAAACACATTGAAATTAGCACGAGTCGTTGAAAAGACGGGTACCAAATGAAGTTTATGTGGGATATTTTTTTTGTACATTTAAAAAGTACATCGTGTGCTTTCAAATCCTATGCTAAGGGCAGCCCATTTCTATTCATTGTCAATGATTTCCTATAGGTCCCTTATAGGGAGTAAAAACGTCGGACTCATTACCTCGTTGCTAATTAATTACATGATGATCGAGATGTGTTGAATCAAACTGCTCCCAAATATGTAATTCGTCCCTTTTTACTTCCTGTCCTACAGTATTTACTTTCTATGTTCTTTCCTTTCGCCATCTGTTAATTAATTGTAAAACAATTGTTAATCCATATCAGATGTGGTTTGGATCCTCTAAGGTGGTTTGTAATTTTTGACACCAGAGTTGGCCACTCTCATGCGAATTAACGTAGTATTGCTTGTGTCATTTATTTAAAATACAAAATAAAAATTTCTACAGCTTTTAAGTTAAGCTTTAGGTATTACGTCTGACTGGTCTTAGATATTATAATCATATTCATAGAAATCCATGGTTTTTGTCGTCTTTAATTTTCTCGTTAATTAAGGGCTTCTTAAGTAGCGTCGCCACGAGTTGATTTAATTTCCCGGCGTCTGACCGCTGTAACCGCTTGTTGGTTCAATGCAACTAATTAATATTACCGCGCTTCATTACTAATGAGGCTACTTAATTACACCTCTTTGACACCTTGACCATAACCGCAATTTTATGTATTCAGATTCAACGCCACAGAATTAACTGTTAGTAGTTTTTTAGCTTTTGTCGTCTGTAGCTTTCCCGTACTGGCGTTTATCTGACTGTTATCTGTGGATAGAACCCATTATAAATCTGCAACTAAAGCACAATCTATCATTGTCTATAAAAAGGGCAAAGTTACTACTGGCACCTGTTTCCCCCACAAACGCAATTTCCCGTTATATCCCGCAGCCTAGTCTCCCTTGAGCTAACACTACGGAAGAGATTAATTTAGTCCCATTTCTCTACGTTCAGCTCTTTCATCCGTTTTATCCAATCCTATTGTCCCCCGCTGGGTGTACATAAATTGTCTGGTCGGTTGTTGCTTTGCTTTATCAGAGTCATTCCGAGTGAAATGTATTAGTAGTTTAGCTATTTTTATACGTTGGCGCCGGTCTGAGAGACAGTAAACAAATTTAAAATTGCTAGTGGCTATTTTAAAATCAATGTTTGGTCAAGGTTGTTTGTGTCCCAGCCACCGGAGCCCCCTCTCGCGAATTCATCGATTGTTCCGTTGGCCATGAACTCCACCCACCTCCATACTGCTTCACACCAAATAGAGGGAAACATCACGTTCTGTCACGGAGCAAAAACAACATTTACCTTTTAGGTTTGCTCACGATTTCTTTATCAAGCATGGTGTGTCTTGACTTGCCTGTCGGCTGTAGAACTTGTGGACAGGTAAATTACACGTATTTGTGTTGTAGAAACTATGTAGTGTCGCGCCGTCCGTCCGTATGTTCTGGCGCCTCGGGAAAAAGTTGAACATAAAACGGGACCGCATTGCTTTTCTCGTTGCATTGCATCATCCTATTTGGCTTGAGATGCGTCTCGACTACTTTTTCTGTCTGCTATCCGTCTGGATCAACTTTCTAACTCGGGCGGTGTGCTCAGCTTGTCAGTGGGTTATTGAGTTTCCAATTGTCTATGCTAATTACTCAGAAAAAAAAATTAAATTTGTTGAGATTTTTCATGTTTTTTTTTTATTTGACTTCTCGCTTTCAGTATTCCCCAATTCCGGTGTTTTATTGCTTTTTCGTGATAAACTACTTTAAAAAAATTACCACAGACCGTTAGCTTCATTTCCCCCCTCAAATTTGAGACAAGCAAATAAATTTCGCCGTGCAATTTTGTTTTCTTCAAATCTTCAAACACGTCAAAATTGGCCGCATTTTGCAACCCAGTGACTTCCTTATTCCGTAACAAGACTTCACTTGAAAAGAAAAAGAGCAGCTGCACCTCGCTCCCCTCTCTAATCATTGTACGGCCAAAGGGTCGTCCAAAATGGGGAGCAATGGCCGGGATACAAAAAAAAACAAGCAATAAAGAAACGCATCCAGGTATATGAGCACGAGACTCTTCGGGTCGAACGTTTAACTGTTCCCGGTCGATTTAAGAGTTTAATGGATTTAATCACTGCTCGCAAAACTACAGTCTGAGAAATACAGAAAATACAGTCCTAATAACGTCACAATACAATTTGCTGATGAACTCAGTGATTTAGTGAATGGAGCGATGACACATACGATGGGGACCCTGCGGTTATCTCTCCGAGCAATTTGCTTGCATACTCACATAACTGTGACAAATAGTCGATGTTGCCATAAATAATGTAGCTCGCAGTATCTGCAGTAGAACACTGGATATGTATGATGCGGGTTATTCAGCTAAACAAACTTCATAGCCAATATTACCAAGTGCAATAAAGTTCTGAGTTGTTATGTATCAAAATAAGAAGTCATTGAAAAAGAGGCAGGACAATGAGGTGTTCATTGTTTGGTTGCTTTAGTTTGTGCGGCAACGAAATGAAATTATGACGATACGTTTTATTCCCATTCTCGCCCTGATTCATTGATATGTAGACAAATATGCCTCGTCTTGTGGTTTAGCTTTCATGCGGATGAACTAAAAGCACATTATACTCTACTAGTCATTATCTTGCCTACAATATTGTATTGTTTGTTAGTAAAAAAACAATGTTTGATAAACTTTTTATGCGTGAAGAAATAATGGTTCAATTATGATAATCACACTACATCTTCATATCTTTAGTTTGATCAACGCGAAGACTCAATTGCTATCCAGCCACGATGCCTCATAAATAGATCACAATAGAAAGTCATTCCTGCATATTAACTTCTCCATATTGGGTGGTAGGAAACCCACGCGGTGTTCATTAACATATTTAAATTAGGACAACTTATTTTTCATTTTCACTATGATTATCTCAAATCTGGATCAGAACTTAATAGTTATTATGTAATTTAAAATAATGTTCCTGTGGAATATAAATGCATGTAATAATATGCAATATCTAACGGAAAGTTCCCGGCTCTCCCCCGACAGACAGACAGGCATTGGAAGTGCATTAAGCTATTAGTAAACAGTTAGGTAGTACAGTCTATGTCAAGAAGGGAGCGCAAAGAGGAGGGTCTTGTGGCTTTTCTTAGCTTCATATATTATGTGTACCTATTTTATAGCTAGATGTTTTTCTACATTAACTATCTAGCTACCATTTACCCATCAGGTGAAGTGAATTCCGCTCACTCAGTGGTCGAAGGTGGAGTATGCGTGTACTGGCAAAGTACTTAGATATTTACCGCCTACAATAAACCATTAATGACTAAGTATGACATAATATTACGCGACCCATGGCAATGAAATCCCACGCTATTTTTTACGTGATTAATTATAAACAAGTCGTTTTCCTCTAAATGGCGGTGAATAAATCAAATCCCTCGTAATCAAGGTTAAGGTTCTAATACAAACGTTATACGCGCAATCTACATACATATTTGGGAAGTTATGAATTTACATGTCAGATACGCCTACGTGATAAAATAAATAGTTGAGGTAATAAGTGTTATTAGAAACGTCTTTTACATGTGTTCGGTGAGAAGGTCACCAGCGCTGCTTCAAGATCAGGGCCGCGCGGTCACCGGCCGGGCGCGCCGGGCGGCCCGCTCGCTCGCTCTGCTTGGCCAAAGTCTCACTTCACTGTACAAGCGCTTTTTATGCTCTCCCTTGGTCGCCGGAGCCGATGATGTCATCGCCTTATCTTGAAAACACTCCGCTCGCGAAATTACGCTGCGTTGATCCGCTATTATAATTGCAAATGAGGTCTTGTCAGTTGAAAATAAATTCATGACAGTATTAGCGTTATCGGGCTGCCTCGAGATGGTATTATTACTTTGAATATTTTTTCTCTGATCTTTTCTATGACATTTTGTTTAGTTCTTCGTTATCTGAGATCAGTAAATATGTTGTGCTTAATGTTATAGATATCTATTAAGTGTGTGTGATGCTCTGAGGAATACTTTCTTAGATATTTCCTGAATATAATCACATGCTTAGATAATTAACCTGTCTAGATAGAGCTTGGCGCTGCAACGGTAACAAAAACAAATGGCCAGGCCGGGAACGCATGTAGTAGTGTTCACGCACACAGATGAATTGCCTTACACTGTAATTACTAGCGCGCTGAGTCCCATGTTTGTGTGCGTAATGTTGCCAGCATTTAAAGAATTTCCACAATGTTGACCAAAAACTGCTGTGATGTGAATTGTGATTCAATGTGAAATAATTTGAATAACCGGCCAAGTGCGAGTTAGACTTAAAAATGAAGGGTTACGTACCACCACGTAGAACCGAAGTGCTTTGATTGCTTATAAATAGATTTTTACTCGTTATGGGGTATATGATATTAAAAAGAATATGTACTTTGTTACAATTTATTTATTTACATAATTCAGAATCAGTTGTCTGGTTCCTATAGTACAAACTATGCTTAGTTCACCAAATTAATATTTGGTGAACTTTAATGACCTTCTCTTTGTATTTGTTTTTTAAATAATTTACGTTTCGATTTTACATCATGGCTTATGTTGTTTGTTTTAGTTTCATGATAATAGCGCAAGTCCAAATATTTTTCAACAATTAATCTCATAAGATTGGTCTGGTGGAGAAAGCCACAAACGTGATTTGTTTTCACTGAGAAATAATTTCGCCCTCCAACAAATAGTTTCATTGTACAAGAAACAATTTTCGAGTAGTTCAAGGGGGTCATTCGGAAATCTTGTCTTATAAATTTTCGAATGACGCTTTCAGTAGCTCTGCAAACAGAATATATATAATACAGAGATCTTCGCCACGGCTTTTTCTTATTATATTTAGCCACTTGCTCTTTAAAATCGGATCTGTGGGTATTCTGCAACCAAATTATAATAAAAAGTTACCACTCAATATTATGCATGCCTCAACAATTACCAACATAAGCAGCTTATTCATAAGCATTAACAGTATTTCAGCAAATTTCTTGTATTTACGGAACATTAAACATCAATCGAAAAAATACATACATTTCACACCTCTAAATCTTCTTAGAAAAAGAGGTAGAAAACATGTCTACAAAATTTGGGTAAAATTCAATTCGAAAGCTGGCAACTAATGTCACAGATTCCATAGGAGTATGTTACCGATGGTTCTATTCACTAATTCTCTCTAATTATACAAGATAATAGTCGTTTCAAATGTACTTACCGGTGATAAGAGATAGTTTCAGGTGTTTTCAAACGTCTTTTGTAGTTGCGGCACAGTTTTATAGCACAATACGCCATATTTTCGCCAGCAAAACAGAGAAAAACAATACGTGTTACGCGCGCAGAGTCTCAGGCGTCACTGAGTGACGCGGACGCGGTTAGCGTGTAGCAGCTACATGCTATTTTTGTTGGCGCTTATGGTGCGTTACTATATATCTAGACAGGTTAATTATCTAAGAATCACATGGTAGTTTGTACCAGTTTCCACTTAGTCTTACGACCAGGGCGGGTAAATGGGTGCATAATAACACCCTCTTACCGTAATGCCACGGAACGCGGTAAGAGGTGCTTGTAGATAGCAATGTAAATAGCAGCTCGCTTGTACCCATAATGTTATGAACATATTCATACCATACTAGAATATAACCGGCTAGGTGAGTGCAGCACGGTCATACATCGAGGTAGGTGAATCCAATATCAAAATTTTGGTTTTGTAATTGATTAGACTCATTATTCGACTTTATACTCATGTGAGTCACGAGTAAATAGTAGAAAATCATATAACATTTATTTCACAACGTCAATTGACCATTTGCTTCATCACTCGTGATAAAAAGCGCCACACAGCTCCATATAACCAAGTTAAACTACAGCTGTTCTTCCCTAGCGTTATCAAAATAAGAAAGTGTGACGGGAAGAATTTAATAAAGTCGGGCAAGTACATGAAGTATATTTGCAGAGTTTGGCTCCGGTGGTCGCAGTGTTGTGTGGAGTGGAGGGCGGCGTCGCGCGGGCGCGTATCGATCCGGCGCAACGCGGCCTGCATACGAATACCAACTCGCCTTCGGAGGGACCGCAGTACCTGGCCTTTCTCACCTACTACAGAAACAAACTACTACCGCCCTTATTCTAAATTTGGTTAAAAAAGTGAATAGAGCTCTGCTCAAACACCCAAAGGTATCTATGACTTCATCGTCGCTTTCCATCTGGTGAGGTAGAAAGAACACCGTTTGTAAAAAAACTTCTAGACTTTAGCTTATTAAGGAACAGACTGAACTACTGGCTTGACCCGACCGTAACCAGAGTCCATCAAAACAGGAACTCCTTCAAAACACGGATGATCCAATTTATGGAGACTGTGTGTTACTTCCGATATGGATGTGTTATTTTCTGTAACGCGCTCGAATCGTGTCTTTATACCTCTGTCTCTGACTTTGCTTATATAAAGGTACCTTAGAGGCCCTTATCACACACTTCCACAGCTAGACCCTAAGCCCTACGTTAGTGTCGTGACCTCGCTGATTATTTTGTCACTGGACATTAATCAGACGTTTTATCTTTTAATTGCCTCGATATTGACGCTATGTAAACATTGTTGGTGCATACTTAGTTTCGTAACTTACATAGGCTACAGTTTGTAAACATTTTCATTCGTTTTTGATTATGCTGAGTTTGCATTTGACTCCACCTTACTTGAAGTTAGAGATGAAAGAGTTGCCTAGAAGAAACCTGTTCACTTATCTCATAGCTGGTTCCCTATCAAGCAGTGCTAAAAGATTGTCACTGACACCGAACAAAATATTAGAGGGGTTCAAGTCGGTTACGACCCCGTAAAGTATCAAAGTATCACATTTTAACACGAAAAAGGCAATTCGCGCGTAACATGAAGAGACGATGACGCGCGTGTCACAATGTTAGAAGATCTGCGAGGCCAAATTACAAAAAGCTTTTCTCATTGTACCCCAGAGGGCGTGGGGGGTGACCCTGTTACGTGCATTACGTCTACCTAGACCTGGAGATGAGATTACGGCTAGTTAACCTGTGTCCCTCGTATTCATTAAGACGGAGTAATGTTAAAGCATTAATTAGGAAAGTCCACGAGAATATGGATACAAGTTTCTAGACTGGTTACAAACGATATCTTATCAGAACACATCAGCTTAGTTAGACACTAAAACATACAATTGATGTGCAGCTGCAAATTTATCTATTTAATTCTTTTAAAGTCAAGTCTCGCGGTTCACCTGTACATTTAAGTGCAAATGTAACGTTATCTACACCTCAGCAAAATGGCTTTCCGTTGAGCTGAAGTTGGCCCGCGCAAAGCGATCCAATTTACATTTTTTTCCTTATTCGCTTTGTCTACTTTTCCACCGTGGCGAATGTCGCGTCGAGCAGAGTGTTGCCAAGCGAATCAGTCACAAAACAGGTGTTGAAGAAATTTTCCAAGAAAAGAAAAGTGCACCGATTGAGTCGTCTGGTTCTACCACGCAAACGTATACGAGCAATTTTCTAATGTGTGCGCCATTACCTAGTCTGGGGACAGTGATTACCCAGTCTGGTCTAGGCATAGAAAAACTTATTATTGTAGAACACACAGAATTTTGGTCAGCCAATCTAGTCGGAAAAGATGTTCTTTTCGGTAATTCGATTAAATTTTCATTTATTTCCACAAAGTTTAATTTTATTCCACAAATCTGTACAAGTTACAAATTAAGTACACCCTAGTTCGTAGTCCCCAAACAGCCACTTTTCTTGTAAACGCGGCACGAGTTCCAAAACTTTCCTTGTCTTGGCTATTTAGCTGATTATGTTTCCGGGGGGTGGTCCCGCCCTAAAAATTGACGCAATTTTCCAGCCGACATCGCGCCTATTTATTGCGTCGCGAAAATGTCTCCACAGCCTCGACTGCACATTTAACTAGGCCAGCGGTGCTCGGCTGCTGGGGTGTTCGGATTTATACGCCTTTAAATTCCATAACCCGAGGGCGCCACGACAATATTAAACTAGAATTAATATCGCCCTTTAATGAATTCCGACTGAGCAACCACATTCACTTGGAAATAAACGTAAGTTAAAATTTAATCCTAATTGATACTCGACAACTACCCGTTAAAGATGTCGTAACGTTAAAGTTATGGCTGTGTTAACGCCGATAATCAAATTCTAATTTCCGTAACATTCATAATTCTGAGAACCAGTCAGATCCGCATAATTTACGACCTTATATGGAGGCTATACCAGTTTGTGTTCTAGCTGTGATGACAGTAGATGTAAACTAGGAAGGAGGACGTTATGCATAAGTAGCGGTGCGGTAGGACGAGCGGAAATGGCCATCTCGGAGACACGAGCGGAGGCAATTTAGTCTCCTCCAGTGCTAGTCTGGTTTGCTACGTAACGAGCTCTAACACAATGCTGATCGTAGCATTCTGGCTAAACATTGAATACCTATAGCATCTACTTATTTCCATATACTTCTTTAATTTGTGAATGCCCGCGTGACGTCAGCGGAGTGGCAATCGATACGGTGTCGCCAATTGGTCGGAGTCGCGACGGCCTGACCCACGAGGGTTCAAGCATTCGATACTGTTGCTTTGTTTACTTTTACTTCGTTCATGACGATATACATCTATAGCTGAAAGTAATTGAATGAACGTAGCTATAGAGTACGAACAACAGGCAAAAATAAATGGAGCGCTTTAGTTGTGGCAAAAAGCTGGGATTAATGCAATGTTTCGAGTAATATATTTAATTTCTATAGCTATAAGTATATTTTATATCACTGAATTCTAAATGGTATTGGATTGCAGATAACTTTCATTTATTTACTGACATAATTTAAAATCATATTTGACCACGAGTTGCGTAGAGATAGGTACCCTACATCCATTGATGCGGCTACCGACATGTTTGGTAAAAATGGCACAATTTGACAATGCGTTAATCCGGAATGCAATTTCGTGAACCGTGTTGCATCTATACCTAAATCTACATTGTGTATTTTATGTGCAACCGGCGTGGATGTTTCCCGGAATCCCTCGGGCTTGCTTTTGAATTTGGGAACAATGAGAATGCATTGTCGCTGTGGCGTGTGTGATGCGGTTGCATCAGTACAAACATCATGCAGCATTGTCGCTGTGGCGTGTGTGATGCGATTGCATCAGTACAAACATCATGCAGCATTGTCGCTGTGGCGTGTGTGATGCGGTTGCATCAGTACAAACATCATGCAGCATTGTCGCTGTGGCGTGTGTGATGCGATTGCATCAGTACAAACATCATGCAGCTTTGTCGCTGTGGCGTGTGTGATGCGATTGTATCAGTACAAACATCATGCAGCTGCGAGTTTTTACCTACGTACATTCTTCGTATTATCTGCCCAGAACTCGACATGTTCCGCTTAAATTGCTCGATATTACAAACAGTCTGCAAGTCTGCATCTTCTCTGATTGCTTGGGTACCTATGTATATCTTACTATTTGATTGAATTTGCATGTATAATTTAGTTTTTCACCCTACTTAGGTAATATGTATTGTATTGTAAATGATTGGTCTATTGGTGATAAGTCTTTACCACTTGTTTTTAATAGTAGTTTATGCAACTGTCATATAATTAAGGGTATTAAAACACGAGTGTGAGTTTATGAAACGAGCGCAGCGAGTTTCATAATAGTAACGAGTAAGTAGAATTTTACAACATTAGTGTAGATAAAACTATCTTAAATGATAGAAAAACAAACAACTAACTTCACGTTGATTCAGGTTATAAATAAAGCTAGTTTAATAACTTCAATGGTAAGTTAGACCTACGTATGTTATATCAAGAATACCTATGTAACAAAATAAAAATAAATATTTTTAAGTTTTTTACCTTATTTAAGTAGGTATCTAAGAAAGATAAATTGTAGCCTCATCTCGGGTATCATTAAAATTAAAATGAACGTCATTGTTGAGTTCAAGGCTTCTTTAATTGTTATCAATTTATCATAATATTATTTTAACATTTTGGATGTTTGTCTGCGTGTAAATATAGCTATTACTTTTTAATTAATATAGTTAGGTTTAGGCAAACAGACAATCATTATTTTTGACACTAGCTGTGCCAGCGACTTCGTCCGCATGAAATAGTTATTACCATAAAAACGGTTCTAGTGAGTTAATCTTAAAAGATAGACATATACTGTTGCAGACATTTGTTGGATCATTTTAAGAGGAATAATTCTTTCGTACATATTTTTTTGATATCTTGAACCGTTTTCCCAACACACGCAACGGAAGCCCTCAAAGATGAATAATTTTCCCCGTTTTTTCCACATTTTCCATTGTATTGTTGTATAAGAGAGTGAATCGGTTCTTATCGGGTAAGCACGCTCCATCTTAGGCCATAGCCTTACTTGCTATCAGGTAAACTATGGTCAAGTGCAAACCCGTTCAAGTTAAAAAAAAAATCTTCGCTCATATTAGTTGCAGCGTAATGTTATATAGCCTAAATCTTTCCTCGATAAATGGTCTATCCAACACAAAAATAATTTATTCTATTCGCACCAGTAGTTCCTGAGATTAGCTCGTTCAAACAAACAAACAAACTCTTTAGCTTTATAATATTATAGTATATAGTATAGTATAGATACTTAAGTATATAATTTATCAGACCCATTTATCCTTATGTCGTCCGTTAATCTTATCTCTAATATTTGTATTCGTTTGTTGAATACAATCATAAAATCGTAAGTATGACTTAATTTTTTGCATTAATATCATAATATCTATATTACTTAGTTAGCATGTAGCGGGTATAATTTTATTTGTGCTAACACATAGGTAAGCTAAGCGAATTACCTATATATCTCATAAGATCTAATAAGTACTAAGAGACGCTGAGTCCAAGTGCAAAGACATTTAGTAAATAAGACCCTTTTTACACCTTTCGTGATTAACAAGAGTTCTATGATTTCGCATAGGTACAATCATCAACAAGTTCACTATAAGTACCTAAGACTATGGTAACAAGCTCTGCTGAAAGCATATTGTAAAGCCATCATAAGGCTTCGAAGCTCGTTCCTGTAGTATTGGTTCGATCCGTCGATTAGTTTGAAACGATTGCATAAGCCATACGTATCCATGTAGTCGATTGAACCGGTTCTCAAGAAACGTGTTAGGAGGTCCTCTTCCATGAGATAAAATGAACCTACCTGTAGTACCTACGTACCTATATCTATCTACAAGTGGGATTTGAACACGGACTTCCTCCAACGGTCACAGCTAGCTGATCATTATTAATGGAGCCTTAATTGTACATTTGAGGCATTTGATTGATGCTCTTTGTGAATGTTGAGAAATGGACTGGAATTTGTGAGTTAGAAATAACTATACGCGAAGACGGCTAGAAAAAACGAAAATATAAATCGCGCACTTTAATCATTCAGCAATTTAGAAGGATAATAAATAAAAGTAAGTAGATGTTTCACTTAGATATGTCAAAGAATAAAGATCGGAATTTCGATTCGGAATAGCCGGTAAAAGCATTGCGTGCCTTGAGGGGCAGAAAAAAGCGACAAAACGAAACTCGAATGTTCCACGCGGGTGAACTGTTGCAATATTGATCTAATGCTACTTATTATATCAATCACATTTGTCACAAGTACCTAAATCAAAATAAAATTAACACCAAAATTATAAATAAAATGTATATAAAATTGAATTCTTACCTGTGTCCAGAAAACTGCGCCAGACAAGAAATAAAAAGAAGAATTCTTCTAGCTCACAAGATCACTCACTCAACGTGGAATTGTTTCACTAGTGTTGTTTGTTGTCTTTGTTAATAATTCGGTAGGGTAGCGCGGGAGAGGCGAGAGAGAGTTGTATTCATGGACATGTCCGTCGCAGTGCGGAGTCGCCGCTAGACTGGGGCGCCCGGCGGCGAGCGGGCGGCGCGGAGGCAGCCGCGGGCTCTGTACCCCAACCCCAGCACAGCCCTCCAGGGACAACCCTGGCGTTGTTACTAAATCCGACTCGTACTTAGCTAATTGCTGTACTCACTTGCTAGCGTACCTGACAGGTGCACCTACTACCTAGATTTTGTTAGCATAGAACTAAAGCTAGGTACTATGTACCACAAATACCAGCAATTAAATATAAGTGTGTGTCTTATCTTCTAGGAAAATCGTACATGATGATAAGTAAAAATACTTAACATTTTTTTAAAACATTGTTAGGTACCATTTTACGCCTAACCGAACCGACACAAAATAATTTACTTCTAATGGGTATATCTATCTGTAAATACATAAATATCCATATATTATGTAAAGGTTACCTTATGTTAGTATTGTGCTATATGGTCGAGTCGCGAACCCAAAATAAGTTAACGTGGCTGAGAGGAAACAAAACGAGTTTATTCTAAGAATTGTGAAGTACCAGATCCATACTTAGTCATTGAACTTACTCTGGCCAGTACATAGTTTTTTGGACGACGCCGAACGTTTTTTGCCGCGCTACTGTATAGCTGCACGACTTCTCTTTTTACAACTAATACCTACCTACCTACGCTATAGATATTAATATATAGTAGTTAATAGATATTATGCGGTGCGTACCTAGGTTTTAGTTATCGTACTACTACTTCATGCTGCATACTTAGGTAGGTACCTACCTATTAGGTTCATGTAGTTTATTTTTTGTGTAGTGGATAACTTATGTATATTGGTGTTTTCTTTGTTTATGATATTAAATTTTATGCCATATTGATTTAATAAAAATTCAGTTGAGTGAAGAACCTCCACCTTTTATTGAAGTCGGTTAAAACTAGATAGGTACAAATATTTTAACCGGGCGAGCAAAATTGCGATGTACCTACATAGATTAGATAGTATAGATTTTACATTAATAAGCACTACCTTCAAATTTTTAATAAAACTAATACCTGTAGCCTCGGCAAGCAATTATTTAATTAAAACGTGCTCAAGGATGACCCATATTCGAGGTAAACTGTGTAACAGTTTTCGTGGAATTAATGAATAAAATTCCCGGTAAATTAACTGCTGTGAGACATAAGCCGGTAAGTAATCTGACGCGAATCCCCACCCTAATAAATTACTGGGGAGAGGGTAGGCCGAGAAAAATAAGGATAAGTACTAAATGTGAAATCTTAACTTTTTATTTCCCCATAAAGAACCTTTCTGTTGATAAGAGATGTGAAGAAAGGTACATGTCTTCAATATATTGTGTTATGCATATTATTTTAAAAAAAATCACATATTTGATAGTATTTTTGCATTGGTGCTCTATCTAGCGGGTTTTTCATGCAACAATAACTTGTGCTACTCGACACGAGATGGCGATGTAACACAACAAAAAACTAAAGAGTATTGATTACCGCCACATGAGGTCGCACGCATCGAAGTCGCCATTACGTGTTATTGAATAGAGATTTTTTTTAATTTCTATCTGCAAATTTTGATTGAAAGAGAGCACTCGTGTCATAACATAATCTCAGTCGGTTTATTGAGGTGTAAATACATTTTCTGCATTGAAAAAAGCTTTTGATCTATGCATAATGTTTGAAGTGTATAAACAAGATATGTCGCGTATTATAGATGGCCCCTCCTCGCCGCATTCTGAGAGAACAGCTCGAGATCCTGATGGATTTCTTGGAGAGCAACCAGGAGATGTCGAAGGGCCTGCCAGTGGGCTCGCCTGTCTCGCAGCACACGACCAGGCAGAAATGGGCCGCTGCGGCTAAGAAACTCAATGCTGTGGAGTCAGGAGCTATGAAGACCCCTGAAGGATGGAAAAAGGTTTGTATGCTCTTGGTTTGTTTTTATTATATCGGCTTTTTAATGGCATTTATCCTGAAATATGAGTTCAGACTACATCTTTGACTCTAGATTTATTCTCAGTTCTCTAACAGACATTGAGACTGGAAAATACAAAGCTTTATACCTGTATGTACCTGCAACTTCTAATTGTTTGTTTCTACATACTCAAATCTAATTTTTAATGAGTAAATCTTATAATTTTCAGTATTGGTTTGAATGGCGGCACAAGTGTAGGAGAAAAGCAGCGGATGCAAGAAGGTTTCAGTCAAATGCTGATGGTAGTTCTAACAGATTTGTGCCCCTCAATGATTTGGAGGTTAGAGTGCTGGATCTCAGTGGCAATGGAACAGTCACTGCCACAGCATCCACATCTAAGCAATTAGAGAATTTCCTTGCAGAAGATTCAGATTCTGAACCTTTAGAAAATATCAAAACTCGCTCTGCACCTACCAATATCAAGTCTATGTCAAGTAAAAGACATTTTTCGGGTAAGTTGGATTATTTTACATGTTTTAATTGGAATTGTTGTTCCTCTTAGCCTTTACCAATTGAAAAGGTTGGCCCCCAATTTAGCTGTTTTTACAGAAATTTTTTATTAGTGGAATGTTACTGTCTGTTTTTTTACCTTTTCAAATAAATAAATTCAACAAAAAATAAATCCATAATATTTTACTATTTTCTTCTGTTATTCCGTCTATGCAATCACAATGTCCTCTCAATTGATGTGAATATTTGGTTAACACCTCTACTAACCTGTTTCCAGATGATGACTGCGGCACAATGTCTCCACCACCAAAATGGGCACTCGAGTTTGAAGAGCGTCGGATAGCAGCAGAAGAACGTATGGCACAGGCATTAGAGTCCATAGCATCAATAATGAGGACTCAGGAGGAACGCCGAGCAGCCCTCGATGAGAGGATAGCAAGTGCTGTCTCTGCCATGGCAGGAACTGTTCAAGATCTCAACAGCGGCATCCATGATGCCTTGCAGCACCTCAGGCATCTACATCCTGTACAGAATGGGATGGAACCTAAAGACGAGATTTACTATTAGTATTATGTAAGCTTAATGTAAACAGATCTCAGTAGCTTGTAAGGTTAATTTATTGTAAACTTGTGGACTATTTGTGATATTTCTTTGTACAATTTAGGCAAATGACTGAATAATAAATGTGACACAACTTTTTTATAATATATGTATCTTATTTGACTATACATACTGTAAAGTGGTATTCAAAACATTTCAGGCTAACAGTTAAGTAACCTTTATTTAAAGTACACACTACACAATAACGTAATCTTTGTCGTAGTTAGTATTATTCAGAAAGTGAATGTTGTATCAATATTTATTTATTTTATTTTAATCCCTCAATCTGTGAGTATAGGTAGGTATAGCTAAATGTCACCTAATAATTCCTATTTGAAAATGCTCTAGAGTGATTTCTCAGATAGCCTGGTTATTATCCTATAATATCACAGAAATCTAAATGTACCTGTTTATTTAGATTTCTGTGTATAATATAGTGTATTGATTAATATACTACTTTCTCTCTGAACTGCTACTAAGTATATGATTGGTACAACATCCTTTCTGAACAAAAAATGTTCCAAGAATGTTGCGTGTATTTGCGTTATACAATTGTTTCAATTACGTTATTAAAGTGTCTGCATGATATCTTGAAGCATCATAATGTCCTTGCGTAGGCATGGAGGCGCTGGAGACCAGCATCAACTACTGGGAGGACGCGCTGGCTGCGTTCTCTCTGGGGGCGCGCGGCGGCGTGTCCGGCACGCTGGCGCTCACCTCGCCCGAGGAGGCCGAGTTCTGCCGAGAGATACAGGAGCTGCTGCAGCACGCCTACTTACTGCAGGTACATTATAGCCGTTATCTCTTTGATTTACTATGTGAAACTTCACAAACTCGGATTAACGAAGCGCTTTGCCTGTACGTTCATAGCAGGGACAACGAGATTATGGAACTCCTTACCTGGAGCCCTGTTACCAGAAAGTATCTTATCCAGGGATCTTCAAATTCAGAGTAAATAATAGGTTTTTCCTAGGAAAACGAGCAACATTTTCGACTACAGTCACTTGCTGCTACTACAGTCAATGCTTAGATTATGCAAGCTGTAGTCAAACGTAAGCCTATTCCATGTTAAATAAAAAAAAGACTGAGGCAGAATTGCCAGTATTACGATGATTAATATAACGAACATACATGAGAAGGTATATTAATTTTCGCCGTCATATTTATCGGGAATAATACATTGCAGGAGCGTTGCGAGCTGCTGTTCCTGGACCAGCGGTCGGTGCTGTTCCGCTCGGAGTCGGGCGGTGCTGCGCCCTCCGCCGCGTCGGGCGGGCGGCGCTCGCGCCTGCTGTCCACGCACTCCACCGCGCGCCGCGACCACCACTCCAGCGCAGAGTCCTTCGCGTCCGCTGAGGACCAGGTATGGAAACCTACCTTATCAACATTATAATTATCATCCACAGCCGGTTATTTCACACTGCTATGTATTGTATCCTATATTCCCTTAATGCCAGTCTATTGCCTAGATATTGAAGTAAAATATCCACCCTCACTCAAACAAATTTCGCTTGAAGTGATCAAAATGCTGGACTGTCTATGTAAAACCACTTTCTGCTACTCTTCATTTATTAGTAAGGTCATAAGAGGTGCTCTATTATGTTCTATGTTATTTATCTACTTAATATGTTTATCATTTTAGAAAGAAATACAAACATCTATTTTGACAGATACAGGAAACAGCCATTGAAGAGCTCTTGCATAGCCCCAACTCAGTGTATGCTGATTATCTACTTGATAAGCCAACTCTTAGTTATATTATTTATGAACTGTTTCAGGTAGCAGACCTGCGTGACTTCGATGACCTGACGGAAGCGTTACCAGAGTTAGACAACTTGGAGCTATATCAGGCTGCGTTGAAACAGCTGGAAGCTGGTATACCTTACAGGTAAATTATAAGCTTTCGTAAAAGTACAGAATGGTTTCTTTATAATGTATTTATGTACCTGGTAATCGCAATAGCCTTGACTATTATAAGAGAGAGAGGAGGCCTATATTTAGCAGCACCTACTGCTACAGGTTCAACCTGGGTACAGGTTGATATAATGATTCTCCTTTTATAAAGATACTAAGACACAGTTTAGTAAAGTGATATTTTTTTTTCTTTTATATCTACAATCAGTATTACTATAAGCAGATGTGGTCTGTGCAATTGTTGTTGTAAAGTGTGCACTCCATTAAATGCATCTCCACATATGCAATTGTCTGGTGGAGCTCAATGTCAGTCGCTGGCTACCACGACCTTCCAAAAAAGCGATTACTATAAATTATGTAGAATAATGATGTTGTGGTTCCAGAACGCTCCGCACGGAGGTGGTGTCGTGCAGCTCGGACTCGGAGTTCCTGTGCAAGCTGCAGTGCGTGCGCGCCGCCTTCCGCCGCGTGTTCGCGGACGCGGCCGCCTGGGGCTGGTTCGTGGACGCGGGCCGCCAGGTGCTCACTGACCTGCTGCTCTACGCAGACAAGGTGCTCTACATAACTATTGGAACAAATAAATAAACGATCTGCCCCTTCAGACAAGAGACGAACCCAATGTACGGGAGTGAAGTAAGAATTCCGCCTGCGGAGCCATCGTGATGTCAATCTCATGCATTGGTCTTTCTATTCCATAAGTATGCGTCAGTACGCTCACTAAAATACGCCTCTTATCTCGGGGGGCAGATCTTATCCTCATCGGAAAACCCCCCAAATCAAAGACGGACGGTCATAAAAGGACTCACTTCAATGATTGTTCTTTTCATCGTCCGGAGACGCAGCAATAGTAGCATTTGACAACCAGCAGGGCTAACACCGCATGGGGACTAAAAGTCTTTTCACCGTTTTATCCACCTGTCACTATACACCAAGCATGGATAAAAAATATGGTAGCAAAGTCCTCATGCTGTGCTGCTGCATAGTCCTTTCCCAAAAAAATATTGTTCTTTGATTTAACAACAAAATTTAAATTCGTTATTTTTGCCAAAATTATTACCATGTCTGTGTTCTGACAGTGTCGTTTGAGACCCAGTTTTCATACCAGGGATATTCTATCTTAGACTAGTGTAGGAGCTTATGTGGGTATCGTTTCAGAATATTTCATATATACTTTTTATATTATATATTAGATTACATACAGTAGAGTAGTCAGTATAAAAAGGATCTAGGATCAATTGGTTCTGGTTTTTATTCTTACATGATTATGTTACGGTTTTCAGGAGCCTAAAGAGTTCCTGGTGGCGTATGAAGAGATGGTGTCGTGGGCGACAGACGCAGCCAACTGGCATACTATAGAGACCGAACTCGCGAGCAAAAACGTAAAGGTAAGGTATCTGGTAATTTGACCAACATTGGTTTGCGACTGTATAGTTACAGGATTCATAGTAAATTTGTATTGAAATTATAAAATTGAACGTAAACCAATGTTATTAATGTATAGGTGGTATGATATACCTACGCTTTAGGAATCCGCAGATACTATGCCAAATGTACTTATTGTCACCCACAGAAAAAAGGTGTTTTATTTTTGTCATTACTGCTCTTAATTATACAAGATTTTCAGTGAAAAAATATAGCTGTAGGCACTTAAAAGTTACAAACAGATTAAAATTAAGAAAAAAATTAAAAACCTATTATTATCTCGTGTTACAATTAATACATTAACAAAATAACCTATATACTAATCGCAGGCGCTGACGTTCTACGACGTGGTGCTGGACTACATCTTGCTGGACGCGTTCGAGGACCTCGCCGCGCCGCCCTCCTCCGTGCTCGCCGTCGTGCGCAACCGCTGGCTCTCCGACGGGTTCAAGGAGAGCGTACGTAGCTTACATACTAACTAAACCATATCATATAGAACCGGGACTATTTAAATATGATTTTTATTAAGAGCGGTGAAAATCATAACATAGCTCAGGTTCAGGGCACTGTTACTACTTACTGCATTAATTTTCGTCCTAAATTAGCTAGGTAATTACTGCCCTACAGTAGGTAGTCTCTGTTCTCTATTTTTGTTATATTATTACTTAATTATATAGTAACGTTATTATATTTTATTTACTTAAATATATAATATTCCTCACGACCCTCAGTCATGAGGAAATACGACTCAAGAGAGTGAGAAATATACAGTATCTTAATACAGCAAAATATTAGGTACTGATTATAGCAGAACTTTACGCAATATGCGGATTTCACTGTGTAATAATTACTAGTTTCTTTATTACACTTTACTCCTCTCATTTTCCAGGCGCTAACAACAGCAGTATGGTCAGTAATAAAAGCCAAGCGCCGCTACCTGCAGTACCCAGACGGCTTCATGGCTCACTTCTACTCCATATCAGAACACCTGCTGCCAGTCCTGGTGTGGGGCTTCCTCGGCCCCAGGGAGAGGCTCCGAGACGTGTGTGACACCTTTCAGGCGGAGATCGTGGGCTTCATCACGGACCTGTTCAGCTTCCAGAAGTGCAGATATACGACCGTGGAAGACCTGGCCGTGGACATCATGCAGCACGCCAGGTCGAGGTGCGCCAACATTACAGACAAACTGGCCGAGAGGAACTAGGCACCTATCATACACTATAGGAAGGATTCATTGATCACCGTCTTGTTATTTTTACAAAACGCTGATCAATCACCTATTGGTTCAGGTTTACAATACGACGATAAACATAGAACTGTACGAGAAGCATTTAAGAATCAATTCGCTACTGGATAGCGACCATAAAATCTATAAATACGCTACATTCCCGAAGATCATATTTTTTTATTAGCTGTTCTCGATTTTACCGGTCAGTTTTGTCGCAATTAGATTTAGGTAAAAGTGAACTTTCAAGTAGCGTAGAGCGCATCTTGTGATATCTTTCTAAGGGATGGCATTTCAACTACAGTTGATGATCTGATTGTTTTAAAAGGTGCTTAAGGTACTAATTTCTCCAATAGGCAGCAATAATGCATTCCATTTGGATCATGTGTTAATTTAACAACGACTGCATATTATTATCGTTAGTCGACATTTTACTATATTGCCCGATTCATAGACATCGTAATTTATTCCATCAAATTCTTTTACTTAATTACCGCAGCCAAAACCTGTAAATTAGCTAGTCTTTACTAATATATTGTTGTGGTTCAGGATATGTTTTATTGTAAATATAATGTTATTTATGTTTAACGAGCAGTTTTATTTGTGTGATAGCTATTGATGTAAAATAAAAAAACTAGATTTCTATTAGAAAATTTAGTATATCATCAGTTTTACAATAATATAGCCTTGTCTTAGAAGATACAAAACAGAAGTAAACATAAACCTTTATTACAAATCCAACGATAATACTTTTCCCATGGATGAAGCACCAATATTAATTCGTTATTTTTGTATGTATAACATACTACCAGTGTACCACTTGCTTTTATTAATAGCTTGGGGATATTTATAAAGATCTAATCGCCTTCAAAAATATATAATTTAATTCTATTTGCGTAAAGCCGCGATGCACGTATCTGCTTTAACTACAAATATGTAAAACAAGGGATACACTGATTTGTTCAGTTAGGTGACCAATAAACTATGAACTATAACTCAATAATAATATACTTTTTTGCCTTTTAATATATATAACTCTGTACGTTCTAAGAATACAAGAAAGCCTGTCAACCACGCTCTACAAGTTAATAGTTAAATATTTAAAGTCAATAACAATATTTGGTTTAGTGCACAGCAAATAATTACTTACAAATACAAAAAATAATACCATGAACGTGATAGTATACACGTAAGTCAAATTTTCATCGATTAAAAATCTACATTATCAGATTGTCAGGCTTCCTCTGAAATATAAAAGCTTACGATATAGTGAGAATCGACATCTACTCGTCAAGACTAGACACTAAGAAGTCTGAAAATGAGTACAAACACACGAGAGAAATGCATGCATTCTTCTTAAAATAAATGGAATCACTCGTATGACCTCCGAGACAGTCAACATATACAGCACATTGGCTCCGATACTACAAACATCAAGGAGAATTTCAGACTGCACAAGTTAGTCAATAATAAAGTTTGAGATAATTATTTTACGTAAAGGGATGAGACTAAACAATGCTCATACATTCATACCAGTACGTGTATCATGTATAAATATAGTTTTAATATAATTTAGACATTTGTGAAGGGAGATCGAAACCTGCACGTGGAGAATACTATCTCGTACCTAATCCACGCCTCCAGCGTGCTGGTAGGCTACCACATTACTCAGATCCACTGCAACATTTATCGAGATGAATATAAGAAGTGCAATACCGTACTTACCGACATTCAATAATAAATATTTTGGTGCGCTAATACTCGAAAACAAAGTTCGCTAGAGATGAGAAGCGAGTGAAAATATGGACGAGGCAGACGGCAATCGTAGTGCTGCATCGAGTGAGGCCACGCGAGACAGCGGGGAGGCTCGCAAGTTGACCATACCAATGTATGGGAGTGACGTAGCATGTCAATCGTCGCGATGCCAATCCCATACATTGCTCTTTCTATTCTATAAGCGAGCGACAATACGCTCACTAAAATACGGCTCTTGTCTAAGGGGGCTGTTTATGTGTCGCTATTGCGTTAAAGTATTGAAATTTCGGCAATACTTTGTCCGTTTGGTTCTATATGAAGATGGCACTTGATAGTGATGACAAAGTATTTAAGTATACTTTTGTACGTGACACAATGGAGGCGGGTATACAAGGTCAACGTCAGGATTCAGTGTATCGCGTGTTTCGCTCTAGCTGCAGTTCGTTTCCTAAAGCTTACATGTGTGAGTGTGTGTGTGGTGTGTGTGTCGCGGTGCTAGCGGCGCGCGCGCTCCGGGCTGGCGGCGGGCGCGGTTACTCGGGCTCGGGCGAGTCGGGCGCGTCCACGGCGGCCACCGTGGTGCCGGCCCCGGCCGCCAGGCGCACCCTCTTCAAGTAGCTCGCGCTGTCGAACTCCAGGCAGTTCTGTCATAACCACACCAACGTTACACATCTGCTACACTCTCCTCCGCACATTTACTATTCTCCTCCGCTTTGATAGCGAAATGAACAATAAACAACGTAGCTTATCAGGGGACGAGCGGTTAAGCGTATTATGTTATATATAAAAAAAACAGATATCATCATACAGTGCGGATAGCGTTAACGCATAATAGGTATATAAATGATCAATTCGAACGCTGAAATAGCATGCTCGTTAATAATCAAGGTTTAACAAAACTATTTTGGCAAACAATTCCCCAGTCCTATGTATGGAATTGTCTACCAAATAGCCTTGTCGCTATTAGATCGCAACCCAAGCGGAAGAAGGAATAGAAAATGTTCAGAAGTACCTAATTATGCAAGACCTGTGGATAGTGTAGCAAACAATGTTACCCAGATGTGCGCGCTGCGTCGGTGCAAGATAAAGGAGAGGTGAGCACTTGTTAGTATCGAGAGAGCCTGTTAAGCTCTGATTTCCTAGGAAAGCGGTTCCGACATATAGCGGCCGTAATACAGCGGTGAATGATGTCACTAGAACGTTGTCTATGTAAACGAAATGGCGCGGTTTCCTAGAGAGCGGTAACTTGCACCGTATTTTACTTTAATTCTTTTTGCGTCCGTAATATTAAAGCCGCTATATGAAGGCACCGCTGTCCTAGGAAACCAAAGCTTTAGCGGGTTAGTAGAGGCATATGTACAAGCAAACACAGATAGTTTTTTAAATAGTTTATATTTGAAAATATTAGAAGTTGACAATGATAGTGAAAGACACGGTCAATTTTTATCACAAAAATACGAAAATATGTTACAAAAATGTAAGCGAGTAACGTTCACAATGAAACACGAGACGACATAGGACGGCTACAGACAGCCTACCTGTGGCGGAGTCCGCGCGAGTGCTGTCCGGCCGCGTGAACAACACGACAATATTATCAATATATACTCCGTAAATACGCTCAAAACTCACAACCATGTAAAAGATTTATCAATAATCAACAGACAATAAACATTTCTATGAAACTGGACACAATAATTATTTAACTTTTAGAAAGTAGGACTACAATTTAGCTAGAATCAGTCTTAGACGTGTATGAGATGGTACGGGGCGGAGTGAGACGCGGGGGAGGGGCGGAGCGCCGCGCCGTCACCGCCACCTCTCCGGGCCCGCCGCATCCTATATACCACTAGCGTCAGTCTTACATTAACGGACAACTTACGCTACTGAGATCGAACGCTTAACGTAAACACTCTAAACTAAGTTAATCTTATTATTACAGAGAACAGTGCGTGAAAGCAAGAGGTGACAAGAGACATGCATATGGCGATACATCAAATGTTCCCAAAACTCTGAAAATTTAATCGCGCAAGTCGTTAGTCAAATGGAAGCGCAACCTGACAAGCTGGGGGAGCGCGAGCGACGAACTGCGAAGCCTGTCTAAACAGAAATACGCGAAAGTTAATCCAACCTCCTCAGTAGGAGGCGGAAAACAGTTCGCCTCACAGCGACACCACCGTGTCGGTCTCCGTCGCAGGTCGTCGCTCGCGGGCGCAGGCCGGCCGCGCGACACATCCCGCAAATAACGAGCAAATTCGAAACAAAAGTTCAACTTTTGTTGGAAATTTATGGATGTATCGCGGGCCAAGGCCGGGGCGCTCAGTAGAAGTTGCGGCAGAGCAAGGCCGCCAGGTAGTTGGGGTGGTGCAGCGGCGGCCAGGCGGGGTGCGCGGGGTGCGCGGAGGGCGCGGGCGGCGCGCGCCGCCGCACCAGCGTTACCTTGCGCGCCAGCTCGGCCGGGAAGGCGGCCAGCCCCGCGGGCGGCGGCTTGCTCAGCGGCGAGTCCGCGTACTGCAGCAGCGTCTCGTACGTGTACACCTGCCGCGACCCGCCGCCACCTGCGCACACGCACACGTCACCTCGCCGCTACATACTGACTCTGTACATGCACCTAGCTGGACGCTTACAAGCGCGCCTTGTGACACAAGACAGCCAGAAGCACAGTGGCGCTCGAAATAAGACTGTTCAATCTGCTTCCAGCAGCTCAAATGGTAAGCCATTGAAAGCACGTGCATCGGCAATGCCATTCAAATGCACATTCATTTAGTTAATTGCAAAGAGTTTAAAAACTGGTTAAAACAAGAGCAAACTCACACTTCAATCAAAGCTATGCTTTTGCAGTTAATGACTGACTGTTGCATACATTTGGTTAGCAATACTGTGATTATGCTAAAATGAGATGTTATTTACTGAATTAACATTAAATTTTATGATGGGCAACATTAGACAAATGTAGAAGATATAATATATAAATAGAAGTACACATATAAATAGCATAACAATGTCTTATAAATAAAAGTGTAATAACTGGCTATTTTTACAATACACAGGTAAACGTATGTAGTAGTTCATAAACAAAAGTGTGTCAGTCTTTCTAGATTGTAACTAACTATTCAGGACCTCTATGTACCTCATACCAACATGTCAAAAACTAAAAAAACAGTAACTGTGTCAGGTACTGTTATGCAAGAATTTTATAAATTATATTATTTAGAACCTAACCCGATAGTCTCCTAGTACAAATATGTGTGAGTGTATGTATGTTACCTTGGTTCTTGTCGGTGCTGGCTGCGCGCGAGAAGCGCGGGCGGCGCGGCGCGGCGTCGTCGGCGGCGGCTGCACAGAGCTCCAGTTAGCCTCGCGCCCCGCCCCAGCACGCTACCCGAACTATACAGAAGCAACCACTGCTACGCGTATAACTACCCTTCTTTCATGGTTTTAGTTTTATTTCTATAGGTACTTTTTCTTTACAGTTGAGCACCAGGCGGCCTTAAGCGACTCTGGTAAATGGTGTATCTCATATCATACTTTCTTTTACATAAATATATATTCTTTACATTTAATTCTATACTTTTTCTTTTACACTTGGTTGGTTAATCAAAAGAGCACCAGCGTTACTGGCTGAAGGCTTTTATGCCTGTCTTAGCCAAGTAACACTGTCTATCTAATTTATTTATCAGGTAGGCGCCGCTGAGGATGCCAATTTTATAGTCATTTCGCTCACGAATTGTAAAGGATTAATGATGCTAATATCGTATCTTTATGCATTCTCGTTCAATTCCCTACATTTGACCCCTTATCAAACAAGTAGCTATTTATATCTGGCCTTAACCCGCAGATTAATAAACAAATATTGCTTTCAGCACTCAATAGATACACATAGTATTCTCACATCATACATATATCGCATGCTTTATCGATACATATAGCGAAGTTGCTTCTGCATAGATAAGTTCGGGTTAGTTAGTCATGTCGTGATGGCAGTGATTAGCGACTAATAAATGGTTTGTTATTAATGTTTGTTAAATATGTATGTGCAAAAAATTTGGAAAACACTGCCACGACCGTGGGACGAGGCGAGCATGACTTGATCAACACGAAACATATAAATAAGTACATAGGTTTACATATTCGCTGGTCGGCAACAAAATATTATATATATATGGAACTAATAAATACTGCAAATAAAAATGACATTAAATGGTTTATTAAATGGCTTCAAATCCGATGCTAAGTATGGAATCTAGACATGCTTCAGTCAGTCGGAAAAAAAATATTGTTTATAGATATTCAATATTATATTCCAGATAATTTACCAAAATGTCTGTTAAGCAAACCGAAGTCGCCATGCTGTCCAACACGCATAATTTATTCTAACTACTGTCATGCCTACAAAAAAAGTAACAAAAATTTTCATTTTCCAATGCTGTCCAATTTGTAGCGAAATATTGGCTATAACGTAGATTTACAGGTACTAGTTATAGACAAATCGTAAAACAAAACATACTATCTACCAAAACTGGGCCAAAATTATCATCACACACTATTTTATTTACTTACATTTTTTCCAAGTTCATTATACACTAAAGACCGCGCATCAGGCATTTATACTAGTTTTTTAAACTATATTAATGAGTCATTCCTAAGAACCAGATATGCACTAGAAACCAGTCACCGGACCACTAACCAACCTGCCGTAGTTAAATTATACTTGACGAATTGTAGTCTCACTGGAGTACATCCCGTCCACGTGACTCGTTACAGATTTTACTAGTTTACATTGACTAACTAGACCGAGTCACACGTGACACGTTATCCAGTGACTATTTATCAACCAGGCCAGTTGTCCAAGTGACTATTCATCGACCTGGCCAGTTGTCCAAGTGACTTTTCATAGACCTGGCCAGTTGTCCAAGTGACTATTCATACTAGTTGTCCAAGCGACTATTCATACTAGTTGTCCAAGTGACTATTCATCCTAGTTGTCCAAGTGACTATTCATACTAGTTGTCCAAGCGACTATTCATCCTAGTTGTCCAAGTGACTATTCATACTAGTTGTCCAAGCGACTATTCATACTAGTTTTCCAAGTGACTATTCATACCAGTTGTCCAAATGAGTATACAGTAAGCGGCCACTAACCGAGAGAGTCCGCCGGCGGCTGTGTGGGTGCGAACACGTCGTCGTCGTGTCCGTTGAGCGCAGCGTCGTCGTGCAGCAGCAGCGCGGCAGCGGGCCGCTGCGACAGCGTGAAGAAGTCGCCCGAGCCCGCGCCCATCGCCTCCAGACCAGTCACGCTCTCGAAGTACTCGTCCAGCACCAGCTTGGCCGTCTGCAAATGAAAATTTTCTCAACTTACAGATTTGTTTAAACTAGTAGGTAATAAAAAAATAGACTATTGTAATATAATATATTTCGGTTTCTTCATTCGATCGCATTTATTCAATGTTTTTTTTATGAAGATGTAGGTTTCAGACACTCAATGATTATATTTTCCAGAAAATCTTGTCAGATTGTTAAATAGTTTCGCTGCCCTGACTATCAAAGCGCGTTATGAGAGCTCTTGGCATTTCTACCATGATCAGTCGCCTTTATTGACCTGGGCAATGTGCGATATTCCAGGCAAGAATTTTCTAATCAGACATGTAAATGTAAAGGAATTAACTTAGTTACTTAAATAGCATTCCTTAGCAATACTGTACCTTGACGAGGTCCAAGTTCGGACCCGTGATCTTAATGGAATGTTGGCCAAAAGTGACCGTGTACTTGTACTCGCCGAGCGCCGCGTCGTTGGTCGAGAAACTATGCAGCAGAGCCCGCGAGTTGTGCGGAGATTTCTACGAAGAAAAGTGATATAAATCACAAACAAGTGGAGCATGATAAATGTATTCAACGTATAATATACGAGTAGCAAACTGTTGGGTAATGACTAATACTTGCTGATATATTCGCCGCGTGAAATACGCGCCGTAAAGGAAACCGTTTTACAGTTTTCTTCCTGCCACTAGCTAAACTTGCTCACATCTATGGATAGTGCAAACTACATTTGTACAATACTTGAGTACAAACGAGAATCATTGAATCAAACCGAACGTATACATAAGAATAGCTAATTTGCAGTGGCAAGATGAACTTACAACCCTAGTAGACTCAACAGCAGTATGCTACACAGTCTATGAGATCCACTTTCACAGTTTCATCTAGTATAGGCATGATCCACCTTCGGTTTCAGTGTTACTTGTGCAGGTGTCGTTTCAGGTGACGTAGTGGTTAAATGCCGGAATGTCAAGTTTACACATTCAGACATGCATTTGACCACCACGTCACCTTTAAGCGAAATCCACACAAGCGACTTTGGTTCAAGTTATAGCATATCCGTACTGGAGTATAACTGGTTTAAACAAAGCTTATGTATGTACCACCACATATATTTAGGCAATACATTAGATGTATAATTAAGCAACAAATCTCCGATATTACTGGTAGGTACCTACATAACTGACCTCCCTAATAGGCACATCGTCGTCGACCGAGTCGAGCGAGCCGCGCGACCCTCCGTGCGCAGACTGGAGGCTCTCCAGGCGCACGGGCGACGCGTTGCGGCGGATAGTGTCGCCGATCAGGTGCTTGGCGTGGCTGCAGAGTATTTATATAAAGTACATATAAAATCGCGTTAGTTAATATAAAAACATAAATCTATTCAAGAAGTAATAAGGATCGCTAAGGATGATCTGCATAAGATGGACGCAGCTGACAGATGCAAAGAGAGGCCTATGTCCGGTAGTGGGATAGAGAAGGCTTTAGATGAAGAAGTTAATATATATAATATAATAAAACTTCTATCTGAATGTTTGTTCGTCAGATGGTCAGATTTGTTCAACGTTGCGAATAAAAGGCACAACAACGATTTTATAGTATTGACTAATAACTATTCGGGAAAATGCAAAGACGAACCAACGAAGTTAAACTTTGGGTGACTTTTGCAAAAGTTAATTTAAGGTTAATTTTACGCAAGCATTGTTTTAAGCAAGCAAGATTTCTTTCGCGAAAAATTGGTGACAACAAATTGGTCAATTTCATATATGAACGATAAGTTGTTGCTTAGTTCAGGGACATCGTAAATAAAGACCAATCAGTGACTTCACTTAATTTTTCACGAAACTAGCGAAGTGGCAAACATGCTACGCGTAATTAAACTTGTAATAAATTACGGATGTGCCTTTTATTACCAGGTAGGTACACAAGTGTAATCAGAGGAGTTATATTATACTACCAAATAATGTATGTTGAGTACCTATGTTGTACCGAAAGATGATCTACATTCTACTTTATTCATTTGTCAAAAGCGTTTTTCTAAGAAAAAAAAACGAAAAAGTTAAGAGTATGATGAGCTAAAGATGGGATGGATCAAAGAGGGAGTTGATTACAGCCCTCGGTAAGTAAAAGTTGTGGGTATAATTTCATTCCTTTGGTAGCACGTTCGTGTGGTGTATACTCACTTGACGTTCTCCTCGTTGGGCCCGGTAATCTGCACAAGCCGCTCCTTAGCGCCGGGGCTCACTGCAACACCACGACACATTACCACCCTCCGTGGGACACCGTTACTACTCCAAGCACAAGCCGAATGTTAATTAGCCAATGAAATCATGGGATTTTAATCTCGATTAGTCCAACCCATACTAAAGTATTTCATTTTTTTATTATTAGTAAAAGATCTCACGTCAAATGTTATGTTCTTTTTCATATTGAATGACATAAACAATCCCATTCACCGATGAGTGTTAGTTAGATAGAGCGTTAGAGTGGAGGCAGGTAAGAGAGAGAGAGAGAGATGGTAGAGCCCGCCACACACATGCGCAAGCGGCCCGGCCGGTACCGTGCGTTCATACCTCGCTGAAACGATATAATGGTGTCACTTAGCTCCTCGATCATGTGCACCCGCCTGCCCTTGATACCCATCACTGGAACACCACAACACAACTTCAGACTGGCCCACAAAGCACGCCTCCCACGCGACACGACGGCACAATGCAGGCACAGCAATTGCCATTCTAAGATTGCGTCTCTCTTTTTTTATGTATTATCCAGATTTTTTTAAAGAAAACACAAATATCATGGCAATAAAATTATGGTGTTTCGACAGACTTCGCAACCACAATATTTTTGGCAAACACTGTATATAAATAGGGCATGCTCCTGAATAAGGCCCAGTAAAATTCGTAGCCTTTATAACAACAAGTTAGTTTCCCAATTTTGCTCCTTACTTAAAATACACTACATAATAATCTGTCAAGCACATTTTTCCATAGCGTCTTCAAACTAATTTCCTCCGTTTATCATCATGCACCATAAAATAAGACAAATAAAATCGCTGTAAACAATACTCGAGACAGATAAGCGTAACATTGACTTCGTCATGCATTGTCTCCCCAATTGACTTTACTATTGAAGTATCATGCACATATAAATGCTATTGAGAAAGGATTGAGCAGATTTCGACATCTATTACCGTGGCTTATGTGTTCCGCAAATACATATTTGAACAGCAGATAAGATAATCATTTATTCATCAATAGAAGTACTCAACTTATGAACTAGACGTTAACAGTCGGTAATTATATTATTGTCTCGTCTTACAAAAATTTTTGTCAGTTAAAAGATTTTAAACATGTCTAAAATTTACCAATAAAATTTTTTATAATGGTAAAAATGACAGAGATTCTGACTAACAAAATTTTTGGCATTCTATTGAAATTCGATTAATTTAGAAGTTCCGGTGATCATATTTCAATCATCTTATCTTTTTTTTGGCATCACATAATAGTTATTTTATATCTTTTTATAGTATTAGCTTTTTAGCATGCCTAGAAGTGACCGCTAAGCTCCGAAAAAAAAATTCTCAAATAACATGCTACTGTTATTCAACCTATTAATATAAGATCTAACTAGAGGGTAACTAATATATAAACACGACCAAAAAACCCACAACTTTTAATAGTAGTAAAAAACATACTTTGTTGACACTTATGTGCACTAGACACTTCTTGTATACAACATTACTGGTAACTTACCCAACATTTTAAGGGTGACTTTATAGTTCAAATTAAAAAAATATATAACTTACTTAAGCTATCTTAAAGGTTTACCTATGCTTCAATTAGCAGTAACCCAGTAACTTATTCTTATTAGGTTCAAGTATCTAGTAACTGTGTAGGAGAGAGCTTACCTTTCCCAGAGTCAGCGTTGCGGATGACTACCTCGTCCTTGGAGTAGTTCTTGCCGGGGATCTTGGTGGGCTTGGGGAACTTGCCCGAGGGCTTGATGACCTCGCCCGGGGCCAGCAAGGTCGGCGGGTCGGCGGACGCAGCCAGCGTGGGGGACACCGACCCGCTCACGCCTGCCCCCTCCATCGTCGGCACCAGCAGCGGCTGTACACAGGATATATTCACAACGTTGCTGGGAACTGCGGAGGAATATTGCTCGCTAGCTTGCGAAACCCGTCCTTGCCGGGACGAAGGGACATCGTAGTGGGTTTTATTCGGCAGTGGGGTCTCATTAGCTCCAAAATAAGGGCGGCTGCCGTACAGAGATGTTAACAACTTGCCAAATGTGGGTGGCAGAATCATTGAACGTATACAAATGGTATACTTACTCTCAATGATTGTATATATATTTGATTTATGATTATGATTGAGTAACTTGGTTGTTTGTTTTCAATAGATAAAATTATCAATTGGTAACAAGCTAATGCTACTCGTTTTTTTTTCGAGCACATACTTTAGTTGTAGATATAATTTTTTGGTAAAAAAACGTATTTTTGATATGACTTTGAGACTTTTTTCATGCTGATAAATGTAAAACGTAGCCACTCTGTTGTCAGAGTTTTCAATTCCCTACTATGACAAATTGCCGAGTAGGACCTACAATTTAACGTGTCATCCGAGCTACAGCCCATAAAATTATTAGAATCTATTTTTATTGCAAAGTTACTATTTTTTTATTTTTTTTTTACTACTATGGTCTAAAGTTCCAAAGCCTGATGAGGATACATTCTATTAACGCATCATGAGTCAAGCCACTATTCGCGAATCGGATCCGCTTTTCGTCATAGCAACTTAGCTCTGTCACTGAGCATAATACAGTTATGCAGCAATTAGTCATATTTTGGACAGGTGTGACTGATTTGCATACAAATAGCTGCTTTGTCATTGGCTGCGCCTGGGCAAGCCTTGTTAAAGGAGCTATCAGGAAAACTAACTTTTTTATTCTAAATGAGTATACAATACATTTAGCACAATTTGCCTGCTGGTATATAATATTAGAGGCCTATTCACTCGCTTAGAAGATTGTCACATTCTAGTATCTATACGTACATAGACTAGATATGGAGAAACAACCTAAAATGCTAATCAAGATTGATTACATTTCGCTCCCAAAAATATTTTGTGACAGTAGATATTAAGTGATAAGAGCGCAATCACACCAGCTTCCATATCGCGATAACTGCTGCAAGTTTTTCGTATATGCATATTGTTACGCAAACTAGGTCAGCTCGGCAATTTTGTCTCGGAATCACGATATTTTTAGCGTGTCTTGTGCAAAGGTCTTGACCGTGTAGGTTTGTTATCTTGCAAAAATTGCCGTGTCATATGTATAGTGGGCTCTCAGAGAGCATGCATTTCATCATTGCATAGTATAAAGCAAAATCGCTTCCCGCGCCTATCTGTATTATATATACATACAGGATTGATCTTTAAAACAACACAATGGATTTTTATGTAGTTGTTTTTAATAGATAGATCGAGACGAGGGTTTATATCCACGGGAAAAAGCTAGTCATAAAAATCAATTTCATATTTTTTTTTTCAAGATATATAAAAAATAATTTGGTAAATGTATAAACATACAGGAACAGTCTTGATTATACAAGCTGTCTATGTATCAATTAATAAGTACTATCAAGTTATTTTATTATTATTTTCTTTGATTAATAGGCAAGCAGCAATATGCTGATGTGTGTATATCACTGTGTCAAATTAGTTTTAAATATTTCACATACAGTTAACAACTATACAGTCCACTGGTATTATAGCACTTGCAACACATCACAACACAGTATAATGCAGTCTCTTCCTGCGTGTGGCCCTATATGTGTGTATGATTTGATCTTTAAAACTATAGAACCAATTTTGACAAGTTATTTTAATAGAATGATTAAAAAATAAGCCTTCCTTGTATAAAAACGCGTGTGAAGCCGCAGGCAAAGCTGTTTACAAATAAGAGAAGACAAACTGGACTAGCTAAATGTTGTGGAACTCCCTGTTCCCCACACACTTTGATCCAGCGATGTTCAGAGCAAGAGTGAATTAGTTCTTATCGGGTAAGCACACTCCGACTTACGCCATAGCCTTTGCTTACCATCAGGCAAACTACGGCCAAGCGCAATTCCGTTTCAGTAAAAATAAGTTACCTCAGCATGGGTACCGCGGAGTCGATAGTACTGGCTCATGTAGTTGGAGCCCTGCCACATCTTAGCACGCAGCTCAATGAGCTCCAGCAGCTGCAGGCGAGTCTTCTTGTCCACTCGCTCATCCTGGGAACTGTTGCGGAACACAACAAAGAATCTGGAAAATACAACAAAAAATACAATAGTTGTAACACTACTAAATCTTCTCTGTATTTAGTTACATTATTTCTGTTTATAGTTGTAATAACGCTAGCACTAATGTCAAAAATTATGTCGAATATTTATGTTTATACCTAAACCATAAACAGTTGTGAAAATGTAATTTAAGACACCTATGCCACTCGTAAACATACTTAGCCTTTTTTTTAATAATTTTGTTGACTATGTGTTTAAGAATCATTGTGAATCATTCTAATTGGTATTTCAAGGACCAGTATTTACTGTGTTTGTCCATATAAAATTTTGCATAATAGTTAGATAGTAGGTATATCCAGTACATTTCAGAATCAGTTTTTTCTACTAAGCACTAGCTTATGTATGGTCACAGCAGCGGTGGGAGGTAGGTATGTATGTATGTAGTCTTGAGATGTGACACATTTTTAGGCCAAAATACTAAGTAATGCCATTTCTATTATTTTATATTATTACCTACATGTTTATTACACAAGAATTGCATAAAAATAATATCATAGTTATTATATTACTTTTAAGAACAAAATATGTATGACCCAATTCAAGCTTGTGTGTATTTAGTGTATGTGGTTATAAGAATATTAGACTACTTTTTTTTAGCTTTGCCAGTGTTGAATACTTAAATTACTTATTAAGTTTCTTTCTCACCTATCAAGAATGTCCTTATAGCGGTCTTCCAATTTAGCTCCATGAATCTTAAGATGAGCACACATAGAGTCCAAGCAGTTCAGAAGCTTCTCAGTATAGTTGCCTTGGAGCATTTCAAAAGCTACCCATTCTGTTGTCATGATCAGTGTATCAGCTGAAAGTCATAAAGCAGATCTTATTACCTAATTTATTGAACTAGGTAAGTATACAGACTGCTGTTAGCAGAACAAAAATTAATATATAAAAGAATCACATAAGATTCTTACGATTATTACTTTCTTCCGATGTGGAATTGTGGTTGTGTGAGGAGCTGCTGGTCGCTGATCTCAAGGGCCGGGGGTCTTCCAGTTTTTTTACCGTACGGGTCATTTTCGTTAGGGTCGACATGGTGCTAGACCAAACAAAAAAAAATGCTTAGATCAATTTAAATATTGGCGCCGCTTTCCAGTCGTATAGTACCTACCAACTAGTTTGTTTTGATAAAGGGGGCACTGCACTACCGCAGCAGTCCCACAATAACGATCATGATCATCATTTTTGTAAAAGAATGACTAACATTGTGGCACTTATTTTGACAACACGAAAATATTTGTGTGGATACGAGAGGAATCCTCAGGAAACTCACTCATCCATGGCGACTGCGCCTCGGTGCACAATTAAACCACTATTACAACAAAAAGTGAAAGTGATGACAATAAAATTAATGATCCTAGCGAATAAATTCGAAGCAAATCCAATACGTGTTCATTACTCGTTGAATTGGGTTTTCATGCAATAAAACGGACCAGCTGAAAAAATTTTGACTTTTCAAGAGATTAAATATTTTGCTCGATGAAAAAACATGTAGACAAAACAAATGAATACCATGGAACGCTATGAATTTCAGAAACAAACAAGAAAACTCACCTGGCTACGCCATTAATTCGCAATAAAAATAAAATTCGATAGTGTTGTGTATTCCAAAAAAATCATAATGAAGAAAATAATTACCTATGTCGGATTTTTCATGCTAAGGTGTCTTCGAATACGAAAATAAAACAACAACTTACATTGTAATTTTATTTATTTATAATTTAAAAGAAAAGAAAATATTATTAAAAGTTCTAAGTATTTTATTAAAGAAAGACCGGTTAAATATTTGTACACTTTTGACGGTTTAATACATCACTATAATAGTAGTAGATTATTGGCGGTGTGGTGTGGTAGGGTCGGTAGATATCACATTGGTAGAATCATTGGGAGAAATAAATTCGACAACGCAACGTAGACACGGGCGTGCTACTTAAGGCGACGGTACATTCCCTACTACAATATGGCACCGAGCTTTGGGCGAGGGCAGCGGATTGGAAGCGTGTATTTATTCTGCAGAAGCGGGCAGTGAGGTCCGTAGCGGGAGTCCAGTGGTGCACTCCAGCGCGACCATACTTCAAGGAGCTGGGTATCTTGACGCTTCCTGGCATTCTCATCTATCAGGTGGCAGTGTACGTGCGTCAGAACCTAGCTCAGTACGCGGAGCGCGGCACGAGGCATCGCTACCCGACCCGCGACGGACACAAGCTGGGGAATGAGCAGCGCACCCTGAAGAAGTCCTCCAAGTTGACGCATATCATGGGTGCGGCAGTATACAATCAGTTACCGGCGAATGTTACAGCTTCAGTCAGTCTGCAAAGTTTTAAATGGTCCCTGAAACGTTGGCTTATCGAGCAATCTTTTTATACCTTCGAGGAATTCATTCCAGACGTAAGATAATTGTGTTAGTGCGATGTTGTTGTCCATGTGTATGTTTATTTTTTGAATACTCGATGTTTCTTGAAATTATTTAATCAATAATGTTAATTTAAATGCATTGTTTTTTATATTGTTACACTTAATAACTTTTGTTATTTTGTTATTTTGACGTGTATTATTAAGTTATATGAATAAATGAACTTTGAACTTAGACGTAAAATATAATGATGACATTAATAAAACTTTTGGCATGCTCGTATGGTTTGGTGTGGAGTGTGGGTGGAGAAAAATAGTGATCATTCCACCTGGAACAGCTATAGGTTTTATAATAGTCACGAAGCTATAAATTACTTAGAATTACTTCTATTAATTATTATGTAGGTATTTTCTCTCGCAACAAAACTGTTGAAAACCCATTTAATCTATAAAACTAAAGTATGGAAATGAAAAATAAATAATTGTATTGTGTACAGCATAAAATTTATGCTGTACACTCTGTATAATTAACTCTGGCAATAATCATTTAATTATTAATTAAATGATTATAGCCGGAGTTAATTATATACAGTTTAACAATTTAATGAATATCAGGATTCAGGACCCACAGACTGACCGTAACGACATTTGGTTAGCTTTCGTAATCGCAAACGGATATCGCTGTACACTAAGCTTCAGCACAGAATACATAGCACAGGCGCTTGAGATAAATTAAATCTGAGCATAGTATTGGAAGATTTAGGGTAATATATTATATACCTAAAATGGCAGCAACAAGTTATAACGAGCTTATTTGTTATGTTTGTTTGATATTTTCACTTATCACAGTCTATTGCAATTTTTACGACCAATGAAAATTAAGCTTAGTTTTCAGATTTACAATAATAAAATATAAAAACAAGTGAAGGAAAACTAAACATACTACTTCTAACTACTACAAAAAGGGGGCACTTAGAAAATCTTTAGAAAAGCCTAAAGATAATCTAAGTGCTCCAGCCCACTACCAGAGGGCAGCGTACCCAGCATGCTGGCCGCATTACCACGCTGGATGGCAATGCTGATACGTTGAGCCAGAAAAAGGCCAGCATTTTGGTCACGCGTCGCGTCAACCAAGCGCTCCGAGAGGTTTTGGAAAATAGTATGGGCTCCCGGACCCCACGGCCCCAAAGTCTCGACTCCAAAAGGCTCAAAGATGTAACCTCGGCCGAGGTTAGCATATTTGCGTCTCTTGTGATGCTCGGCAATAATAGCCGCCGCTCCAGCCCGACACCGTGTCATAGACAGATGAGACGGCGCCAATGTGTCGACGCAAGTTGCGTCCCACACAAGGGGCCGAATGGTAGTAAATTTTTAGTAAGTAATAGTAACAAATTATATGTCGATGAAGTGTGGCAGTCTGTCACTGTCAAGTGTCATTTTCCGGACAGATTTTCAAACAAATCTTTCAGTTTTGTCAATTTCTTTCGACGAGTGCGGTCGCGGTTTTTGTTTTTTAAATAAAACAACAATTTTAAAACGAATATGCGATTAAAATATTTAATATAATGAACAGTAAATGTAAATAATTTATAGTTAACTGTGGCTATGTGTTAAAGAAAATCGAAATGATCTAATATAAGTACATCGAATATTTTGGTACGAAGAAGGTAAGATATTCAAATGCAGGTTTCACTAATTTTTAGTTAGTAATTTGTTATTCACTGGTGTAAAGTATTGTAACTTCAGCTCGTAAATTAAATTCTCAATATAAATACATTAATATTTTTGGGATGTTGTACATAGCGTCCTCTAGTCCCATACAAATCAATGTATAGGTATTTACTATATTCATTGTCGAATGAAAAGTGAGAAGACGATTGAGATTTGGTATAGACGCTATCAATCCATATATAAGAGCTTTTCTTCGAATGCAGATAAGTAGTGCTTAGTTCCATTGATATTTTCTATTTGGCGCCAATGGAGTGAAAATAAACTATTTCCATTGTTCAACTACTTACTTAAGTAGGTACTTACTGTATTTATTTAAATAATAAGTAAGTACGTTAGTGTTAAAAAATAAAAACATTAAAGAATATTTCAGATTAATTATGTTTTAAAGATCTTAGAATAAAAAGAACAGCATGGATGGTTAATCCGGCTAAACATAAGATCATTATTGTTATTTGTACTTCACTCGGGTATTTATAAATTACCTATTTATTATTTATCGAATGAGAGTGGCTAATTCTGGTCTAGAGAGTTTATCAAGCCGCCCTAAGGGCCTCTGACATGGCTTAATGACTGCCGTACTAGGCAAACAGCCAGGACCTACAATGTAACGTGTCATCCGACATCCGACCCACTGAAGCGCCCAAAATGGAATGCCACTTAATCTACCTATTATTAAAGTATATTTGAATTCAACAGATTTTTGATATTTTGCTATCATTATTACTCTCTATGTCTATTAAGTAAGTTGTACAAAATTTCTAAATATCCTAAACTAAATGGATTCCTTTGGATACTGTAATAGTTAAAATGTTCAAATATGTTCAAATACTTATATGGACAGTGAGGTTTAAATGAAATTTCAAATACATAAAGAAGTTACCTTTGATTTTATTTTACCTAGTTTTAGTCATCAGGCATTGAATACTTGAATTAAAAAGGATAAAACCTTTCTTGATGAATAGAAAATGCTTTAAGCAGACACTAAGCATAATACATTTTAATTAAACTATTTATTTTTTTGGAAAATTTGATGTGTGCAAATATAGGTAAATAAATAAATAAAAAATAATGTAACACATTTTAAATCTAGTGCCACAATAGTGGCAGCTGATATTATTCCCTTCAGGAAGTTATAGGCTGTAGACGAACTTATAGAAAATATTAGTCATATTAGGAGCTCTGATATTTTATGTATAGATTTTATTAATAAATAATTACTTTTTTCTATTCAAAATTGTTAAAACACTTAATAGAAGTGTAAGTGTTGTTTTTCAAGTTAAATTTTGTTCTGATATGAATTTTTAAAATGTATATGGACTAAAGGTCTGAAATAAATGACATTTATTTTATTTATTTATTAATTCATCAATTTATTAATTAAAAAAGGTTATCTATACATATGAAGATAGTTTGTAGGGAAATGGCTAGAAAGATAGATAGACAGACAGAAAACAGACATATTTTCATAACACACACCAAAAACAACAACAATTACCTAATGTAACATAATATCTGCCACAATACAACACAGCCCCAACTCAGCATAGTGCTAGTTGTGTGGAGGCACCCAGCGCTGATCTTCTGTTGGGGTTGGCTGTGATGTCACACACATGAGTTTAGATGATAGTCAATTGTAGCTCTTAAGTTGCTAGCAGTCATTAGATAATATATTCTGTAAATAGTTTAAGGTTTTCTTGGCAATAAATATTTTTAATTATCAATGATATAATTTATTCCTTTTTTGGGGACTTTACAACTGTGATAGTTTTGACAAATAAACAGAAATAAATACAATGCAACCTCTGAGCTATTGTATGTATTGGTATGATGTGTTGTCCGCAGGTGGCACCATGCAAGACTATGTTCTAGTGCTGCTGGTGAGGCTGCTACTGCCGGCCAGTCTGCTTCTCAGTAAGTATTACAAATATTGCATAGTTTTTATCAATACTGTTAATAATATGCCAGTTAGTTTTAACTACTTATGCTCTTTATGTGTCAGGCCTAGGGTAGCCATGTCTTCTTTATTAAATACTAGTGGGTGCTTGTGATTTTGCTCACATTAAGAAATATAGGTAACTTGCATCCTCTATGCCAAATTTCAGCGTGATCCATCCAGTGGTTAGGGCTGTACGTTGATAGATCACTATGTCAGTCAGTCATCTTTGAGTTTTATATATTTTTAGAAATGATCGGTCCTGAAAAACTTAATGACTTGATCTGGCAACCTCATTAGAGAACCCATTCCAGTACAGTAATACTCCACTTTAAGCCATGTGTCACAAGTGTTGCATTGCATTGCATTGCTCATGAGCTGATAGTCAAATTTGTGATTGCTCACTGTCTAAAAAATTTATTTGTGTAGTTTACAGTCGTTAATATTAAAATAATCGTTTTATACAAAGAAATACTTTGGAAATCCTGTATTTTATGTAGTTTCAGACTGTAATTGCTTTTTGTAATTGTTGCACCAGTGGACTGTATAATTTTGAACTTTGTGTGGACATAAAACAATTTTGACACAGTGTGATATGGGCACATGGGCATTTTGCTGCTCACACATTAATCAAATAAATAAATAATTTACCATGTGTGTACCCATTTAGTTTTCTCATATCCAAGAAATTATAATATGTAATACTCAAATACATATTATTTTAGAAGATCAATCAGACTCCTGTACTTGGAAATACTAGTGACAACGTATTATTTACCAATCATGTTGTACTAGTGCTAGCGGTGGTTCCACTGCTCTCTCCATTCGATATGACGTAACCCTCAACCGTCGGCGGGTTCGCTTGCGGATCACGACGCGCTTAATATTATATGTATATTCTGTCCATCATTGCATTAATATGTTGTACCTCCAAAATAAACCTTACGTCACCCGCGCGCCGGCCGGCGAAAACATTATGACCCGGCTTTTAACACTAGATTTTATCTAGCAATGCCACGACCTGAGAACCGAACTCTCGGCGAATGAGCATATTAATATGCGTCAAGGATACCGCATATCGTTTACAGCATCTGAAATAGCGGGTTTTATTACGAAATCTGGAAAGAAATTTGTCCATTAAGTTTTGGGAGTGACATTAGAGTGGAATCCGCGCGTCGCATTGCGGGAAGGAGTAATGTATCCTCCCTGGTGGGCGCGCCGCGGTCGGTTCTGGGTGCGTCCTCGCTATTCGTACTCCGAGTGTCTGACCCGTTGACCGACTTGCCGTGGCCTTGCAAAGCCCTTTAATTGCCAAACCGCAAAATTTACATGGCTCAGCCTGTGACACGCGATGGGACTTGATTTAAAGCTGGGCACGACGCATTTGACAGGATATGAATGGTCTACTACAGAGCCGCGCTGCTTTATTGCGTCTGTTTTATATGTAGCCGTAAACAGGTTGATGCCCTTGTTAGTTTCTTGTTACGCTTAGCGCGTCGATATGAAGTCACCGGCGATCTCTGTTAGATGTCGAAACTAAGATGGGTCGAGTGTAACTCTATCTGTGCTCAGATTTTATTTCCTCGTCGCTCCGTTTGAGACTGGGTCCAATTTATTTCGCTAAACATTTAGTCTATTTGCAGGGCCGTAAACCTAGGACATGGTATGTGGGGATTGTTTCGGCAAATGCGTGTCGGAATCGTAAAGGACGCGCGTCCTGACCCTAATTCCCGCTCGGCCCATAAATCCAACTATTTGGAACATTACCGGCCCGACCCTCTGTTTACACTGCCACCACCATCACTCTCATATCATACACTTGCTAAATATACACCTGGCTTTAACTTATATGAGATTGTATTAATCGGAATTGAAAAAAAATAGGGTAACGATAAATGGTTGCATAAAATTAAACCGAAACTTGTAAAACTGGTACCATAACATTATAATCTATAGTAATCTTGACATTTCAGGTAAAAACGTTCAAAGCTTTTATTGGCGTAAGGTCGAAGTAATTATTGTAACCAAATTGGTACAAATTAAGTTTTAAAATAAACTAAGGTCATTGAGGTCTTTTAGTTACCTATTGCTAGAGATAATTTTATATTTCTAGCCCATAGAACCGAACCCGCGACCCCTAGCCCTGAAGGCAGATAATATACCAACAGATCTATCAGTCAGTCAAAGTTAAAAAAGGAATACAAAGATTCTTTATTGTAAACACAAATTAAAATTAGTTTAAAAGTCCCCAAACCACCGGAATTGCATTATCTTCCTGAACGTCGATATCAATAGGTACAATGTCATAATCACAGTATAGTGCAAAGTACTATTGTTCTATTTATATTTGAAGAATGAAATACAATTAGTTGTATATTGTATTCGATAAAATAATTGACGTGTAAACTTTATTTTTTGCCAATAAATGAGTTATGAGCTATGAGTACTTGAGTATGGTACTTGTACTTTTATGTAGCAGAATACCGAAAGTTTGATTGTTTATACATTACTAATGGACCTCACCCGAATACAGCATCGATTTTAATTGTGAAGCCATTGTGTTTGCACTCTGTCGAAACGGCGACGTTCAATTAAGTTTCTAGAAGATTTTCTAACACAGTAATAGGTAGGCAGAGCTTGTTTGATGTCACTAAAATATGATGATAGAAAGGGTGAAGGCCGAAGTAAAAACTTTTAGGCGTACTTTTGTACCGTTCGTTTCGTAACATGGCGGACTTACGAAAAATATACTCTGATATTCTTTCTCCATACCTATTTCCTATGCATTTACCGAATTAAAGCGAGGTCAATATTGTAAAACCTCATATGAATGCAATTCATACATGAGCGTGCTTAGTAAAGTTTTCGCGCTTGACAGGACACGTCAATTAGTAGACACAAGCTGCGTGTACTTATTAATGGCATCGCGATAATTAATGGCATTTCCCGTTAGTGTGGCCTCAGCATTAGAGCCATCACGGCAAGATTAGCTCGCCTGTGGTGAAAGATATTGATCACATGTAGTACCTATTTATTATAGGGATTAAAATGTTTGTAATTTAATAAACCATCTCTCTATTTATTTCCATCTATTAACTACTTTGTTGCATATGATACATTTCTTGGCACAACACAGTGTTACTGACGCTGCGAATATCTTTCTCAACTCTTAAATAAGATAATTTCAATATGAATTTGTAGAACCAATCTGTAGATAGAAGTAAAATACCATCTATCTATCTATACTTATAATTAAAGCTGAAGAGGGTCAAAACTAGATAGTTTTTTTTCTTCTGTTTATGTGTTTGTCTGTTTATTTAAACGCCCATAACGCAAAAACGGCTGAACGGATCTTCCATGATTTTTGGTATGTAATGTGAGATCTTAGAAATGTCATAGGTTTTTTTCTCAAAATAATGCGAGTGAAGCCGCGGGCGTCCACTAGTTACCTACATAATAAAGCTCCTGAACACATAACTCCTCCTTTACATTCCTCCTACAATCTTCAGCATGCAATATGACTATTAGAAACCTTTTCCAATTTCCGATATAGCCAATTAGTTATGAGGTGTGAACTGAATTGGCCTTCATAACTTCAGATTTGTAGGATTTTTGCTGTACATTAAATAGGTTAGCGTTTCATGGCAACTTGTTTGATAGTAATCCATCTTGGAGTCTACGGTGGAGTGCCAATAAACCGGTTCACATTCATGTTAAAAATTTCAAGTCAACTTTTATATGTCGTTATGTTATGACTAGCTGTGCGCGCGACTTCGTCCGCGTGGAATAGTTATTTTGGGCATCATATTTATTTTCGCGAACAACCTCTTAAGCTTTATAAATTATAGCTGTTACCCACGACTTGAACCGTTTTCGCAGCGCACGCAACGGAAGCCCTCAAAATGAATAATTTTCCCCGTTTTTTCTACATTTTCCATTGATTCTTCGCTCCTATTAGTTGCAGCGTGATGTTATATAAAGCCTTCCTCGATAAATGGTCTATTCAACACAAAGTATTTTTTCAATTCGCACCAGTAGTTCCTGAGATTAGCGCGTTCAAACAAACAAGGTTGCGTTTCGGAGAGTGTGCGGAGGAATTGCATTATTTAATTCCTGCAGCCCCATTTCACCATTGCACGAGTAGGGGTTCGGCAAGTAGGCACCGTTATACAGTTGAGGTTCCAAAGACTCGCACCAAGCGCTTTGCTACGACTTTCATCGTGCGAACAGCCCAACTGTGGAGCTCTTTGCCCGAACCTCTATTCCCCTTGAGCTACAATTGGTCGGTCTTCAAGTCAAGAGTAAACCGGTTTCTTTTAGGCAAGCGCGCTAGATCGAAGACTATAACGTTGCTTACCATCAGGCAAGTTGTAGTCAAGCGTAAGCCTATATCATATTAAAAAAAAACAAACTCTTCAGCTTTATAAAATTAGTATAGATACACAAGGTGCATCAGCACGAGATACTTGCTACATACTAGCAAGTAACGTACCTACTTACTAACTACGAAATTCAATAATTAAAGCTTGGATTGCATCAAGAATGAGTGTGATGGTGTCTGTCAGCTTGTGATTATATACATATCTAGTCTTACGATTTCTTCAAATACCTTTTAATGTTATGCTGTCAAATTGCAGCCTATAAAAATTAAAACCAGATTTAACTCAACCGGCGCGACCAGTCGGCCTGACCTCTTCTTATTACAACGATGAACTGTCTCGACTCCACGCGTCTATCGAATCATGTTGAGTGTTGATAACATTAGGATTTATCTAATTGACTCACATGTCTGGAGATTTTTCTTGGCTTTTTTATGTTTAAGGATCGTCCCTTATGTATTTTTCATGTAAAAATGCTAAAGACAAACTTGGTGATAAGATAAAAAAGTTTAGGAAAGAGATAACTAGATAGTTACGGTTTGGAGGCATGTTAGTTATAGATAGGTAAACATACATAATTATGATAATTATGTATTTGTACTTAAATACATATATGTATTAATCTTTTTCAAACTAGCCAGGTAAGTAACCTTCTTAGGACAGGTAAGTAATCAATTTGTAAAGAAATGCCCCATTTAAATGCATCATCATTGTTATTCCAACGTTTATTAAAGAGTCCACTCCCTAGATTAGAGTCGGTGAACACGCACGCCCTCTGCCGCTGTCTAACACATTTAATTACACGTAATAATAATGCCGCTAAATGGCACTTAGCAGTATTAAAAACTAAATCCATCTAAATAGTCGCTTCTGCGAAACAACGGGAGCATTCCAGCATAGAGGGCGGGTCCGTATATTTTAATTAATAAAGGCATCAGCGTATAAAAGCACATTTGTGGACGTGAATCTGGCGTCACATAGATTTCATTAGCCGTATTACTCTTTGAGTTGTTTTGCGATCTTTTTAGTGGTCTTCCTTTGAACACTTTTTGCAATTCGTTTTATAAATAATTCGTTGGCGATTGTTAGCAATCAGAATAAAAACCCGCGGTGATGTCATTGGACGAGGCTAGTTGGGTTATCGGTCTACAGTTGGCATGCACACGGGTTACAAAATTCATTGTTTATTTTTTGACCGGTTAGGCAATTTTCCTACTATACATGACAACACAGCACGTTTCGTTTTATGGTTTGTTGTCTAAAGATAGTCTAGGTATCTCTCTTAATCTATATACTTCCTCGTATTTCAGTTTGCTAATTACTGAAGGCAAAGCGTGTTATGATATAATTACTTATGACTGTTTTATATATTTGATCTCCTCGTATAATTATATTAGAATGGGTTCTCGTGTGAGTTTTAATTCTGCTGTTTCTCTCTTGGAAAATGAAAAAGATTTTCCTTGGTGGTTTCGTAAGTGGAAACTTCTGGCATATTCCGCAACTGCAGTTTTCACGAATAACCAATTTCTTACAGCTATTCACAAGTGTCCATAGAGTTTCATCTCTAAATCTCTTCGTCAATGATATATGTTTTGCTCTTGTTATTTCTGCCGTGTCAGTTTTTTTGTTAGATTTTATGTATTTTATTTTTTGCTGTCTTATGTTTAGTTCTATACCTACCAATTCATTGTTGATACATGTAAAGATTTTTTATCGGATAAGTTAACAAACAAACGAAGTCTAAATTTTAGCCCATAAAAAGCTAATTTACATGTGAGGAAAATCAGTATCGTGATATAGGTTTGTTAGTGTAAACAAATACGAATAGTACTTTCACTTATTAGTGTTTTCACTTTTAAGTTACTGGTACCTACAAAGGTGAACTGAACTTAGTTCACGTAGCCTATTGAGTGTTAAAAATAAGTTGAAATGTGAATTAATAAATTATCTTACTAAATGATTTTAACACTTAACAGATATACGAGATAATTGACGCATAATTTTATATGTATACAGGTAAGTTTTGCCCTTTGCCCTTACAGAAAAACTAGTAGCATTGCCTTTACTATGTTACGAGTAGATCAGTGTAACATATTCGGCAGTAGTGGCATAGCATTGCCTTATCGGCGCATGATTCACAAGGCCACTCAGTTTACCGTCGAACTGCCAGCCTACATTAGGTACTAAAATGATCTCATCAACACGTTTACACTTAGCTTTTAGATTTGTTAAACAATTGAAATTACCATAATCGGGATATTATGTGTATCTTAAGAGCCGTGTAAGGTTTTTACGTAATTACAAAACGCTTTGGACAAATTTGGATAGATTTAAAGATGCTTAACTTTTAATAGAATTGAAATAGCAAGATTATGATTACCGCAATCAAAATGTAATGAAATGTGTCTGATATTGATTTTTTAACGCCAAAGCTTGTGAATATTATTTTCAATCAACGCTGTGCATGTACAGTACTATTTCTGAACAGGAAAAATACCAAATGTTTGCTGTTTACTTATGTATATTACTAAAACCTATTAGTACATAACTGCATGTAGTCATTGATGATTCATGCTAATATTTCAGACATTATTTACCGGCATGTTAAACCCTTAATAATATTATTGTTTTTGCTTCTGTCCTTGAGTTTAACGAATTAATGTTCGTTTGACCAGGTTTTTCTCATTGTAGATAATGCTAAATTTTAACAAGTTATACATACATTAGATATAATATTTTCCCTTTATACTAAACTTGCTAATTGTATTATTTATTCTCTTTTCGAACTGGTTTTGACTCATCGATCAAGTATTTCCTGAGGCCCAATGGTGATATTTTTTATGAAATTGATCAGAAGACTTAAAAATTATCACCTAATTGTCAGAATTAATAATCTAAAAGATTGCTAAATGTTAGCAAACACACATAAATCTCGATTCGCATCTCAGAATGTTACTCGCCTCTAATTTTATTTGACGTTGTATTTTTAACTTCGTTATTTGTGTCAGTATCAACAGACAGGGTGCCGTTTGTAGGTATCGGGGTTTCCGCTGAAATCAAACGTTTTTTGCCGTCTTTCTTACTCAGAAACATAGCTAAACAATTACTCAGCGGACTTAAAATTTGCCTCTAATACAATAACATTAAAGTTTAATGCTTCTGTACAATGTTATTGTACCTCTTAGCCATGTTCCCAATTTATGGTGTCGACTCCCGATCTTCCTAATCTGGCAGAATACCGGCTTTTACAAAGAGCGACTGCCATCAGGCCTTCTCAGTTCCCCGAGAGATAACCAATATTCGGTTGGTAAGATAGATTGTTTGATAAATGTATGCAAACATCTCCAACATCATCAAAAATTTTCAATTGCACAATCTTGCCTCTTATCTCAACACTATTAAAATTTATTTTACAACAATAGCATCATTAAGGTGTTATCATCAAAATTATTCTAAGTAATGCCGTAACATGACGGGTTTCAGTGATTTCCATGAAAGATGATTTCATTTCGTTGTGAGGCGTCTGTTTCAGATTTAGCACCTTGAGTTGCGCATGCAGTTTGTTGCTCTTTATCCTTACGTACGAAATATACCTACATTATTTGATTGAGGTTGAACTGAATATACTCATAATGAGTGTATTTTCTAAGGTACAAGGTCTATAGATGAAGAATAATGAATTTTTTGAATCTTGTTTATTACTTTTCATTCTAAGACAGTAACATTTCGAAGTTTTTATTTGTGCACAAATCTCTACAGCCTCAGGTAGTTTATATATCAATTACAAAATTAACTTACGGATTAATTTATTTCCTGCAGCCCCATTTCACCATCGTACGAGTAGGGGTTCGGCAAGGAGGCACCGCTATACAGTTGAGGTTCCAAAGACTCGCACCAAGCGTTTTGCTTCGACTTTCATCGTGCGAACAGCCAAACTGTGGAACTCCTTGCCCGAATCTCTATTCCCCTTGAACTATAATTTGTCGGTGTTCAAGTCGAGAGTAAACCGGTTTCTTCTAGGCAAGCGCGCTAGACCGTAGACGTTGCTTACCATCAGGCAAGTTGTAGTCAAGCGTAAGCCTATATCATGTAAAAAAAAAAATTTGGTACATCTACCATACGTATCTCTATACCCTTTTCATACACAAAAATAATTTACGTAATGGACTAAACGTTATACATTTCAAGCGTTGTCGGAACTTTACTCCTAAAAGCATTTTCAGGTTTTGGCAAATAACGCATTCCTACTCTCAGCCCCAGCTACGAAATTGTCGAGATGTCTAAGTAATACACGCATTAACTTATGTTGCTTATATCGTGTCAGTGTATATTTTGTTATAATTATGTATGTATACATATTGTACTATAAAAGCTCGAGCTTTAGTGAATCCTAGGATGTACCAAGTGAATGATGTCTAAAGTTTGAAATAAAAAATCTGTTCGGACTTGTTTGCCACTAAGATTTTTTCAGGTAGCTTATTTAGGGCACTATACTTTTTATAGATTTATTTTATTTTTACGAATTAACTTATTTAGAACCAAGACAGCTCCGTAATCCTCGTTAATCCGGAATACAAAGTAGCCTATGCTAATATTTTAATAAGCCTAGTTTAATCCAGAATACAATTTAAATATCTCCATACCAATTTTAATTAAAATCGGTTAACTTAAGTAAGTAAAAATCAAACACACTTACAAGCTTTCACCTCCATACATACTCGTATATATAGTTTTTAAATCCAGTTGACTAGAAGGTATTTCTAAAAAAAAAATTACATTAAATAGGCTTACGTTTGACTATAGCCTGCCTGATGTTAAGCACCACTATAGTCTATATAATAAATATATCAGGACAAAATAGAAAATACACTACCTTATTTAATAGAAAGTCAATTAGCCTTAGCAAAGCCTAGATAAGGAATTGTGCAAATCCCTATTTACGCTTTTAGGGAGCTCTATCGCACCTCCAGACCAAAATTACGTCGCGTTGGTGTGTATGAAGCAAAGAAAGCTTATAAAAAGAGGAAGCCGGTAGGTTAGTTATTCGCTTGCAATAATACGATCTAAGCAACTGTCAAAGCGGCCAGTCCTTGGATGGGTAATCAAAAAATTGCAATTCATTTGAGGGCTTGCGTAGTTGACACATATACCTACACTAGCTGTGCCTGCGACTTCGTCCGCGTGGAATAGTTATTTTGGGCATTCATTCTTTGAATTTTGAACCGTTTTCGCAGCGCACGCAACGGAAGCCCTCAAAGACGAATAATTTTCTCCGTTTTTTCCACATTTTCCATTGTTTCTCGCTCCTATTAGTTGAAGCGTGATGTTATATAGCCTAAAGCCTTCCTCGATAAATGGTCAAAATTCGCACCAGTAGTTCCTGAGATTAGCGCGTTCAAACAAACAAACTCTTCAGCTTTATAATATTAATATAGATTACATACATGTATATGATAAAATTGTAGGTATGGCTGCTAGTCATATCATAGTACGGCAATCGTTAAGCCGTGTCTGATGCTCAGGTATTTGAACGACACCAGAGTTGGCCACTCTCATATGCATTTCGGATTTTACTACATATGTTTGTGTATGTATGTGTGTGTGTGTGTTATGTTTCATTACGTTGGTCCTTGTCTACGTGCCATCTCGTCATCTTTGTTTGCTTATAATTACATGAAACAGATGTTTTCAGTACAGTTTCGTAAAGCTATGACGTCGATTCTACAGACCGTAATCGTCTGTCGTAGAATGATGTTTGTTTAAATTCTTATACCATTCCTAAGTAGATGGACACTCGTGTTATTTTTTATGCTTTGATGATATAATATTAATATTTTGTTTAGTTAATTTGGCGTTTGAGTAGTTAAAGATATACTAACATGCAATTTTTGTAGCTTCAAGGTTGAGAATTCGGAAAAAAATACATAACTCTTTATTAATGAAACTACTAACGAGTATATACAGTATAATGTAAGGCTATGCTTAAATAATTTATGTCTTTACGGCATGTAAGTTGGGTAAACCGAACCTGTACTAGGTACCCTGTTGGATTGTGTAATGCTGAATTGTAATAAGTTTTTGAACCCGCTATATATCTGCCATATCGATTTAAAGTACAGTTGTGTTCAGCTTCTATACGATTTTCTAGAAGAAATTATTCTCTCGCAATGATTTGTGTTGAGCGGTTCCGTCAATGTTGATGGGTGTTTGTTTATTTATCACCATTTACTATGTACTGGTACATGTGTTCGTTAGATTCACAAAAATATCCACGGCCCGATATATCAACGGTTAAAATGTTTGTATGCCTTGTCTATTAACCGACACATAATTTTCTCTTCGCCTGCGTTTCGTTTATTGGTAAAATCTGAATGGTTGCCTGGAAGAGATTGCTTTTAGCAATAAGGCCGCCACTTGTGGCACTAGTATAAGTATTTTTTTCTTCTTTCCTTTTAATTTTATCGTGTGTTACAATAAAGAATTTTCTATCTATCTATCTAAATCTGTCTATCTGTGGAACATACTCGTACAGCCCATAGCGGCGTTTGACAAAGCTACCATAGCAGTGGGTTGCCATGGTTGCGGCTGCTAAACTGAAAACATGGGAAAATGAAGACTGATTTAAAAGGAAATTTGTATTGAACCGAGTCTGCGTTGGTCTAGTCATGTAACTTTTGATTGGTATTGTGGAAATGTAATAAAGATAAGTACAATATAGAGTTAAAGAAACCAACATGTTTCGACCACATAATTGAGCCCATCTTAGCGTACTTGCCTAAGAAAACTGAAATGAACGATCCTGTAAAGGGTGACGTAGGATTCTCATGAAAGAAGAAAACGATGGGGAGGAGGACTACGATTTATCGAAGAAATCGGGTTGCGGTCGATGACTTAATACATTTTGGTTGGTTTATCTCTGTTTACTTACATATTGATAAGTTGATTAGATAATGTGTATTGGAATGTTTGTTTGGCGCCTGCACTACTCTACTTACAATGTACTCGAACGAGTTTTTGCACTTGTATCAATCTATTTTTGAACTTTTTACTCATACTACTTATTTGTATATATCTTTTTTATGGAGAAGCACCTATTTATTATGTGCTACGGACGAATATTTCCTAAACAAGAATGTATCTATGAGATCAAGATTTTAAAAAGTTTTTTTTGTTGACTTGATTTGAATAAAGGTATAACCTAAGCAAGGTGCAAAATGCTGATGTTTATTAAGCAATTTATCCAAGTACACGTATAATTATCAATTTCCCATGCATTTGTATAATGAAATTATCATACCGTGCGTGCTAGCCTTATCAGATGACACTTACGAGAAAATTGCATGTGCAAAGCATTACCGTAAAACGGTAATAGATGTCCACATGGCGTAGCGATTCGCGGCTTTATGCAAATTTAAACACATCATATTTACTTACCTTGTATGGAGTTATTTGTTTTTCTAGCTAGCTATTCCCTTAACTGGTAATATAAGTTGGAAGTATAATTATATCAATGTTGTATACATATCACATACTTATGTACATTATGTAAAACATTATATCATTAGTCTTACCCGAGGTCGCGTGGTTCGCATAAAAATTGCTAATCAATCGTAAAATTCATTATAATGGTGCTGGGGGCATGGAAACCTATATATTATTTACTTTGCTAGAGATGTTTTTATGAAAATATACATGACGCTGTTAAGAACAAATAGAGGCTTCTATCTTTATGGTAAAGTTCTAAACATAATCATATTTAAAAAGGAAAATTTATGAATTATATTACTGACGAGATTTTATAATGTGATACATAGGTACTTAGGTATTTTGATGTATATTTCATTTTATAACATTAATAAATATCTTTATCTTTTATTTTTAGTCTTTGTACCTAATTATAATAAATCAACACGCAAGCTCCGTTTAAAATTCAAATAAGTATGTAGTTCTTCTAGACTGGCTAAAACAAAGTTTAGAATTATTTACAGCAAGTTAAATCTCTAGCAAAATTTCGCAAATACATAATTTTACTGGTATTCTACTATAGGTAGTGCCGCTAAAACCTTTAATTATTTTGTCTCCAGCCTTCAAGTGTGGGAAGAATTCATCTGAAAATTACGCAAACACTCGTAAGATAATAGATAATGAATGACTGACCTATATTAACATTTTATCATATCGCATATGTTTATCATCAAAACAACGATAGATTAGACGTTGGATATTAACATTATGGAGTTTGGCGCCGGCCTGTCTACCGTTTCTATTAAAAGTTAGATCATTGATAGTATTCATAAACGCAGGCAAGTAATCTCGCCCATTGATACGGAAAATAGGCTCTTGACCTTACACAAAACTTTTTTATTGATCTAAAGTTACATAACGAATAAAATATGGACTCAAATCCATGTAAGTACTAACTATTTAGTTTTATGTACATCAATTTTATTGAACAACTTTTGAAATTTTACCACCAGTCCACTATATTTTGAATGCTTGCCGTAAACTTTTATGCTTAACAGAGCTATTTTTTGAGAATTTTGCATAGTCGTCGATTAAAGGTAGTATGAGCCTATTGTGCATACTCAAGGCATCTTTAAAAAGTTTTGTGTAGCATAGTTTGTGGCATATGTAGGTGTTCGTATCTGCTATAGCCCTGAATAATACCAACTGTTTCTGGTGATGGTACCTAATTTTACGTTTAGCATTAAAACTATTTGCTCTGTTTACATACAATAATCTTACAAAATTAAACAAGTTAATATTCTAGTTCATACAAACATCCAGGAGTTGGTGAGATGTTTAATTTTCTATGCAACAACATGAGTCAGCTCTGCATTTCTTTCTAAACAGAAATAAAGCTACCCACAATGTTTTGAATAGGCAATATAACACAGGAATGCGTAAATAACTAACTAACCATCGATTATGGTTCGGTTTCTTCTAGATATGCTCACATTTGACTACAACTAGCCAACATACAATATAGCGAGCTTGCCTAAAAGAAACCGGTTCACTGACTTGAAAAACGAGCAATAAATTATAGCTCAAAGAGAAAGAGATTTCGACAAGGATTACCACAGTTTGACAGTTCGCGCTATGTTGAACCATCTTCTGTATAGTATTGCCTTCTTGCCGCCCCTCTGCTCCGCCCCTCTGCTCGTACGATGGTGAATGTTTTAGTTATCAATATTTACTAGTTCTATCACATGTCCATGGCGATATATGGTGATGATGGTGGATCTTTAGCTAGGTATATGTGGCGTTTGTCAAGTTATTTGTGGATTTGAACTTGATTTACAGCTAAGGATAACATCTCAAGGAATCCGAAATGTTTGAGGACCACAAAATCTGAGGACATGTGTCTTCCGGGAATGAAAAGACATGGGCACCCGCCTCATGTATCTGCTCCCTCTTTAACGTTACCCTAAGAAAAACAAGAACATAACCCTTCTAAAAAAACGAATACAATCTGCAGGGGAGTAATATCCCTGCGTCATCCGATTTCCAAGGTTTCTTGTAATTGTTTATGTAAATAAAAAATAATTAGAATTTGAAGTCACGAAGAAAGACAACTCCTAGAGATGTGTCTCGCGTGTACATTATCGGCGATGTTATGGCTGTGCGGTCGAAGCGGCGAAATGGGGCGAAGTATAAACAAACTGGAACAAATTCTAAATGTTACTCTGGCATTTCGGGCGTAATAGCTGTGGCAGATATTGACACACTCTTTCCTCTGTGGTATGACTGCGATTTTAGGCTTCTCGTATCTTACGTACTTGGTATCAATAAGCCATTTTAAGTGCATCATACAGCCGGAGCTACATTATATGACCATATAAAAAAACTAACTAAACTCTGGTCGTATATCTGCAATATTTTGTAGATAGATAGATAAACACAATACACAGGTACCAATACAACAATACAAATAAAACATTTTTTTTTTGTTGTATGGTGCTATATTGCAGTCACGATCATTCTGGTGCAATTGTTGTACTAATGTGCGTGACGACAAATTCTTCCCGATTGGCTTCTTATTTTAGCTACCTAAATAAACCTTAGTTTTAGTTTGGCCGTTATAGTTTAACCCCATGTATAAATATTTAGATACAAGAAATACTTCCCAAAAATATCGTAACCGTAGCTGAAATTCCGCCGAATAGCATTGTTTCCTTTAGTTCTCAAAACAATTTCTTCAGCCAACAGAATTGTTTGAACCTCAGCTCTTTGGTTCAAATAAACATAGGTATTTTGGGTTCTATTTGGAGCTCAGTTCAAGGTTACACAGGGACCTTTACTTTTGTTGAAAAGTGTAGGAAAATATTGTAATGTTAGGCCATTATATCGTCTACGCATAGAACGCGGCACGTCGGCCGTGATTTATCGTGTCTGCGATTCTCCCTTTATGGCGATCTTTTTCCTATATTGATATTTAGGTTGCGGGTCGCACACTCTTTGTTTTGGGTTAGATTTTATTTTAGAAACTTACGTATAAAAATCGCTCTCTTTTGAGTCGTATTTCCTCATGACTGAGGGTCGTGACTTCCCTGCAGAATAAAATTGTTAGGGGGGTTCTCTTAATCTTCTTTCTTCTTAATTCTAACTAACTACATATGTTTAACAAATGTTTAATTTATTTATTCTTTTTAAATTATCTTATATTAATATCAATTATAATAGGTACCTTATGAGCTAATGAATTACATAACTTATCAAATCACTCAAAATGTAAATAGGTTAGAAATGTAAGACTTATCTCATAGTGAAACACTTTATTATTAAATCACATATTATAATAACGCTGTAACACTATAGATGAATAAATGAATTATTATTATTATTATTATTAGACATATACTTACGTATGAAATCAAAACCTATCAATTTTAGTGGTTCTACAAAAATGTTTTGTTTGTTAAGTAGGTATATGCGCGAACTTAATATTTCATGTTGCTAATTCTTTTGTTTCTTTTTTTCCAGGCATAGCCCTTCGACCGTTCGGCCTGTCCTTGATATATTTGCTGTTGTTCCTCATCGCTCCACTTACACAGGTTCCTGACCAGAAATCATTCAAAGGTTAGTAATGCTATTTGTATTTTTATGCAAGATAGCTTGATTACAACTAGCCCTATGTTGAGAAAACCTGCATACATACTTAAATATTGTCTATCTAGTTAATTATTGACCAAATATTTAACATAAGCTCAAATTTAAGAAATCAACTCCTTGGATGTACCGAAATTTGTAACATATTTTGTTGCATGACATTATCTCAATCGCTAACAAAAACTGATGAATTTACCGTGAACCGACTAAATCATAGTGATACAGAGCTTGCAATATGAAACAAAAATTTAAGAGCAATACAGACACAATATAAGTTTTAAATAAATGTTATGTCTTTTCAATCTTTGAACGTGTAGAATTAATTCTCTTCTGGTAACAATTACCAGTAAATCTTTAGAGAGAGTTTAACTACTACTTCTAGTTTATTGAAACATCAAACATTCCTGAACGTTTTTATGGGTCTTAAATGTCGAACTCTATTTTCAATGAGTAAAACGGCCGATTTCACAAACACGTTCGCAAGAAATAAGCAGGTAATTGCGGCAACTTACATGACGCATTAATGTGGGCTGAAATTATGTTGATGTGCTAGTGACACCTTTTGAGGTCGCCTCTTATCAACCTATGTGTAAAACGTGTGATTAAGCATAGGGAAACGTTTAGTTGTAATCTCGGTTTCTGTTATTGTGCAAATTATCGCTGCAAATTGTTGCGTTGCTTAACTTAGGTGAAAATACAGATTACCTCTAGGATTAGTAATTTTAGTTTTGTTTTAAGAATTACCTAAGTACACAAAGCAATATATTAGTTGATATTTGTACAAACTATAAAACAGAATAAAATACATTTCGTTAAGTCTTTAACACGACAAATTTAAAACCTTTCTCGTTTTGCCCGAATGAAATAACAGAGTACAAAAAAAAGCCTGTACCTATATGCCAGTCCGGCAATAGGTACACCCCAATTATTTTTTATGTCACTGGCGAAGAAAGGTTTGCGACAGCGCTATTGCCTAATTTCACTTTATGATTGTAAGGGCACCTTGCCTTGCTGTTGTACCATTGAAACCGAATTCAACTTTATTGCGGTGACATAACCGTCTGTTTCGCTTGCTTGTGACTGAAAAAGTAGATATTCAAGTTGGTAAAGTGAAACATTTTATTATTTTACGTCATTATTATTTGTATTGGACCATGGAGAAATTAAGAACGAGGTAGTAAATCGAGCAACATTAATAAAACATACACATATTTTCATAGAGAGTAGTTAAACTGTGACATTATGTAAGAGCTAGAATAAACCGCCTAAGATAAGGTAGCGTGAAAAACACGCATTGTTCTGTCTAGGGCTCATAACAATGTATAGAATACGTGTGTGATGTTCCAATTGAGTACAGATCATGGGAAAATAAAATTGAGATTAAAACACACCTAAAAACAATAACTATGTACAGTTTTCTTTCTATAACTCAAGAACAAGATTATGTGTGGGTGAAATTAAGATTATATTAAACTAAAAAACATACTATCATTTACTCATAATCTCATCCTTACCTTCAGGCGAGCTGTGACTTTGGTGATGAAATTATCAACGAAAAAATAAACATAGTTCCATTTCACATCACTGGTCTCGGACGATCATAGGAAATGAATATACGATGGATATAAGCGATACCAAACAGTTCTATAGCATAAAACCTGTGTAACCTTAACAGGTGGGCGCTTCCTCCTCCTGACGACGGTGGTATCATGGCTCCTCCTGTTCATCCACGCGGCGTGGCACAGCGTCCTCTCCGGCTTCGTGCCGTACGGCTCCCTGCTCACAGACTACCCCATCATACAGGACGTAGGCCTCAACCTCGGCCTCGTCTCCTACTTGAACATAGACCCGCTGATGGCCGTGCATTTCATGGCGCCTGAGGTAAATATGAACTTTAATTTGAATTATTTCTTTGTTTCTCCTCTAATGGTCGGGATTACCAGATTGTGTAACTTTGGTTACACTAGATAGCCAAGCATTTGACCATCCGGTCACATGAATTGACATCCGCTGCATCCGCATAGGCGACACTGTGTCCTATGGTGGAGCATGTACTGGAATAAAGATTTGATTTTATTTGTTTTCCCTGTTAATTACAATTCAAAGTTATTAAATAGGTATATTTTTGGTAAGTGCGCTATGTTCTAGACAGTACAGTACTGCGGGTAAAAGAGCGAATGTAAAAAAAGGAAAAAGTATTGCTATAAATTATGTTCGCTATCGATCTCAACTGGACTCAAGTTAAACATCACTGTAGTCAAAGATATAGTACGGTCAATACTCGTATGAAATGAAAGAAAATTTGCTAGGTCAGACAAAGTTACTCTAACAGACGATATCGTCTTTGGTACTGTACTATAGAATCGTCTGCCATCCTTGTCCCATATTACTAACATTTTTTTCTGTTAAACTAACCAATACCTTGTCAACAGCTAGTGATGGCCGGCATGTCGCTGTCAGTGTACCTGGTGGCCAAGAAGGTGTCTTCCAGGAGCGACGAGGGAGAGCCGCGGGTCGGACACAAGACCGACGGCAAATTCCAGAAGTATCCCATGCTTGTGAGCGCAGGCAAGTGGTTTTAGATGACCCAAAAAAGAAGGTTTAATGTCAGATAAAGTGACATATTTTATAGTTCAGTGTTTGCAAGTAGCTTGTTGTATAAACTATTTTCATGAGACAAAACTACAAAAAAAAAACCAATGGATTTGTAGAACCAGTGTTTTTGCTGTGCTAATTAAGAGTCACATACATTCTCAAACCCATTTATAATATAAGGTGAAAGTGTGTTTGTTGGTCTATTTGTTGACCGCAGTTATTGTTGATATGGTGTTATAATGTCCTGATATTAACATAGTCTACTTTTCATTCTGAAACAACGTAAACGAAAGTGTCCAGCAACCTAAATAAAAAAATAAAATAAGAAAAAAAAATAAACCACTAGTCTAATCTCAAAAAAAAATCAAAAACTGGAGAAATATGTGGTGTTTATCCGCTGCGACAAACACTACATATTTCTCCAGAGTTTCATTTACAATGGATTTCCGCAAAATAACGCCTGATTCAATATCTAATCTAAACTAAATCTAAACCTTATATTTCTTCCAGGAAAGTACATCTGCCTGTTCCTCATAATGTTCGCCGGTATAATGCGGCCCAGCATCACATCTGGCGTCTACTACCTCGTGTTCATGGGCGCCGCGACCGCGTGGGCGGTCGGCCGGCCGCTGGAGAAGGGCTTTGCGGTCATCACACGATGTCTCATGGCCATCATGGCGGTGCACATAGCGGGGCTGCTGGTCTACCAGTGCACGTGGCTTAATGAGCTCTACCCGCCCGATATGGATATGGCTAGGTACGACATACTGTTATAGAATTTTATTTAATTTTAGCGTACAGTGCGCTATAGATGCAGCTGGTATGCAGTATACATTGGCATAGACAGTCCTTGTTCACGGTGGTCGACGGTGGAGCATGCCCATTAAGTAGTAGCATAGAGATATATGTAATAAAAAAATCTAAACAGACAATCCCCTTTACAATTAGGTAAGTACATCAATTTGAAATGTATTTTTATACCCCAAAAATTATCATGGGAACGATGTAGAGCTATATTTGCATTGCACGTTATCGTACCATGAATCTCGGTTGCGTTCAGTAGTTGACACAAATGATAAGTGAATGAGTATTTTATTTACCTACATTGTGATGCATAGTCGCTAATTTAATAAAGCGTGGAAATAAGTAACCGTTAATTGAATGATTATTATGTTTTCAGGTATTTCGGTCTGACTAAGCTAGTCACACTTAACACCACGGCCCCTTCCAGCTTCTCCTACGAAGTGACTGACGACCACATGTGGGCCACATTAGCGAGTCCACTCGTTATACTCTTCACTTACTTCATACTAGCCATAGAGTCTCGAGAACTCTTCAAACCCAAGGTAGGTTCCACACGAATTTCAACCTTTATGCATTTTGTTACTGACGTTTATGACTAACCCCTAATCAGTAAGCTTTGATACCAAATGGATACGCAATAGTAATTAACGCTGTATAGCCTTCGTCACTTCATGCGGTTCTGACGCTATCTTAGTCCCACCACGCGTTAATTAGTGCTAATTTGAAGCGCTCAATGTAGGTTAATGCTAGGCAAACCAAACATTCATATTCTCACGTATTGCTATAATCACGGCTGCGTTGGATACTGTGTTTGATTTGGCCGGGGCTCTACTACGGGCGCATTTGACGCAAGCTTTATTAGTATTACTTAAAAAATAATATTCAGACTCGTTCAAAAATGTGCTACTGCCGCTGCGTCAGATCTGCTCAGACCCCGCACAAGTCGGCTTTACAAATGATGACTTGTATCATTGGATTTTTCTTATGCTATCAAAATGGAAACGTAGGCGAAAAAAAAGAGCGCCTTAACCGGTGTAGAAGCAGGCCAGTTGAACGGATCTCTCATACGGGGAATGTCGTTCCACCGCGGCAGCCGGCGCAACGTCAAAGAGCAATGGATGAACGCTACTAAGAAAGTCCGAGTAAGCTTTGCAAAAACCCACTAGCCACAAGTAGATCACTCCTATCAGCACTTGTCGTGTAATAAAACTGTAAAATATTGTACGTAGTAAAATAGTGTGCGTGCCCGTAATGTGCGGGCGTGTACGCAGTTTGCGTACGCACGTGCGTGCGGGATGAGCTTTACACGTTACCACTATTCATTACTAGAAGTTTAGTGGGCTCAGATAGAAAATAATAGTAGTAGATAACAGTAGTTGTGCTTGTAGTTAGTCAGCAAACAAAACTTGCATGTTATGGGATGTTGTTATAGAGTGACGGCGAAAGTTATTATATCAGTACCAAACAGTTTATTCCTGGTACTCTACACAGTAACGTGCGATCTCAGCACACTTGCATGATTCATCTCGATACAAAGTATTGCTCGTTCCCAAATCATATCAAAACAATCTAAAAGTGAAACGTAAACACGGAATTAGAATTTTAAACATTGCTTATTTACACGCCGAAGGAATCCTTCATGTGTGTGTATTGTTTTGTTACACGGCCCATACATTGAAAACTGATTTACGTAATATTCAGATATCTCATTTGTATAGTAAAGTTATTCGTAGATGACATCATATTTAGCACTCAGTACTATTTTATTTTAATTCTCTCAGCACGTTCTCTGTAGGCATATTGTACTTCTACTTCTACAAATATCTTCATTCCAGTAATTTTAAATAATATATTGTAGTTTCCTGACTAACACTTTATTCTTGACTACCATTCTCATATCTTCATCTATTTTTTGTGAATAATTTGGATTATTTATGATAATTATTATTTCGTAACTATACAGGGTGTTCCAGAAATTAACATTTCCAAATTTTGTTATTCATCATAATAATATGTTCTGAAAATGTATAGAATCGATGATCCCAAATAAGAACCCCCTGGATAGTTACTTCTCATAAAGTCCAACCATAACCTTTTTTATGCATTTACCATCTGTGTTAACCTTTGTAATTTTCTCACCTTATATTTCGGAATGAAATGTTGTATGTTTCCGAATTGTTTTTGGTTTTATTTTGCAACCAGCTTTCGTTCTTTTATAGGTTGCATATTCATACGTTAATTCAAAAGCACTCCGAGGGAGCACCGGTGAGGCAGTCCCTGTAGGTATCTTTTATTTAATTTCGTAATGTAAAGGCTTTTGATGTACTTCGAAAACAATTTTTCTATTAAAATTATTAATAACGGTCACAAAGTTAACATTAAGTGAGACCGTTATTGATAATTTTAAGAGATTTCGATGTAGTTTTTTCGAAGCATTATTAGATTTTGTCTGAATTCTGCTGCCAATAACTTTTCTATTTAACAATCTCGTAATGATTTCTTTTTCAATATGTACCATTCCTACTGCACTGAACTCATCAAATCAGACAAAATATAATCCGGCTTTGAAAATTTATGTCACAGAAAAGTTATGGGTTAAGCCTTCAACGCTGGGGTTGTTTGCTCATTATTATGGTACCACCATTTGGATCTACTAATTTGAGCTTTATGCTTCGCAGTTAGATTTCAGAATTGCTTGAAGGTTTAATTATAACATTAGTTACACACGCGTGTCATGTAAACTACTAATTTTTCATTAATGTCGTATTTGCACAGTATATGTCCATGCATTGTGTTCGTTGTTTGCTTAATTCTTATGTGTATTTTACGGTAAGTTACCTAGTTTTTTAAGTAAATATATCGTACTTCCGGTTTAACTTCAAATATAACATAGTTTAATTCAAAACGTACGTACATAATATTTACATATTCGACATTATTTTAGACGAAATCATTACAGTTGATTATTTTCACTTAGCGTCTTGAAATCAAATAGTGCAGAAGAATGCGCTTACTCTAACCATAGACTACAGGGTTGGTGGTCATTTTGAAAACGAAAACCCTCTATGAAATGTAAGAATCCATCTTGTAGGTATTAAAAACACGTCATTTTTTTGTTAAATAATTCCATACACTTCTATGTATGTATAATTTATTATTTTGTAGTTCTTACGTACGTGGTTACGATTTTTAAACATAGAAATGTAAATACACCTTAATCCTCAGTACCCAAGGTTCAATTTCGTGTGTTAATTGTTTGCAATGGTTGTAGCTAATGCGAGGCGTGAGTCCTTCCAAGCGGTGGTCTCGGACGACGTCTGTGTCCAAACCTCTGCATCAAGACTCCACGGGCTCCGTCGTGGTGCCTGACGAAGGTAAATATCAACCCTATGCCCTTGAAATGAGACTTATTTTTCTAGCATGCTTTTATTGTAATCAATTGCATCTTTCACATACGAGAGTTCATTAAACAAAATCTGTAAAAGTAAGAAGAATTAGCTTGATTTATAGTATTTCATTGCAGTTATTAGTACTCAGAGAAATGAATGTATTTAATGAAGAACTTATATTTCTTACTCTCTGTATTTTTTGTTTGCTAATCTATCTTTCATTTCTAGACGAATCGATGCCCGGCGAAGAAGAGCCATCACTGGTAGATGACATAGCCGCTGCAATCTTTGAATTCTTTCAAGTGTTAATTAGGTAAATATGTGCTACATATAATGTAATCACAGCTTACTTTTATGTACGTGCGTGTGCTAAATCAGTCAATTGCCTGTCGAAATATCCAATCCTGGTCTAATTACGAAGTACCTATATATTTTTTCGTGTATAACAATAATATATGGTGGAGCCATAGATGAATATCGTTGGCACACTATTCTTAGTGTTTAAATAACTATTTTAAAGTAATCCACATTGAGCTAGGATTATTCTGAGTCACAAACGCTCGAAAAAAATGTCCGCGTTACTCGTTGAGCAGACTTTTGGATTACCTATCTCTTTTGCACGTTCTTAAAATATGTAAGAGCGATAGAGACGAGCAGTCTTTTGTTTGCGTTCGGTGACGATGTTATCGTTCGGACACTTTCCTGTGCTTTTTAGTTTGAGATTGTGTCTCTGTATAATCCTAGCTCAATGGTTATTTCTCTTTTATCCTCCAGATCGTCGTACATAGCGACTACCATAACGATGATGGCGTGGAGTATCATGTTCCACTCGTGGCTCACGTTCGTGCTGCTGATGTGGGCCAACGTGGTGTGGCTGTGCCACGACCAGCGCTCATTCATGCTGAGGACCAGCCCCGTGCTGGTGCTGTACGCCATGCTGCTGCTGCTAGCCCAGTATATATACGGCATGAATCTCACGGAGATGGAGCTGCCTTCCAATATCACGGTACGATACGTTACTAGTTTTCATCTACAGCATTGATAAAACAAAGATATACAAGACACGAAGACATGGTTCGGTTATGCAACAAACAACCAAAAAAAAAAACAAAAAGACTATTTGATGACTGCGAAACTATAGAAACCCTTGCTGAGATCTATTCCCATTGATCCATTACATCAGTTTTCGATTCGAGATTAAATTGAACAGGTTTCTTTCTAGGTAACCCCACAGGGTGTGCACTTCGCCATTGTTTCAATTATAATAAAGGAGTTTCCAAGCGTGAGATTGTCAGTTTTAAAAGACTAATCGTTATTGTTATGTCCAGGAGGTGAACCTGTCCCAGATCGGTCTGTCCCGGGCGGTGGGCGAGCCGTGCGTGCCGCTGCTCATCAAGTCCCTGTTCACGTGCATGTTCTGGGTGACGCTGCGCCAGCGCGTGCAGGAGATGCGCCAGCGCCGGCGCTCCGCCGTCATCACCGACCTGGCGGCGCCGCTGCAGCTCACCGTCTCCACTGCAGCCAGTGGTGGGTAATACTAACTACTAACTCATGTCTGTACTACTCATTCATGTCTGTAGACAGTTTACTTCACGTGACTCTGATGTAAGTATAGACAGCCAATACCGGTCTCCTTCGATAACACTAGCTGGAACGACTGTAACGACGGTTAGGCACAAAAAAGGTTGTAAATCAGTTTTCGTGACTACGTACGTACCTACATATTTGTTTACTTACCTACATACACTTGCGATGATTGTCATAATTGTCTATTAATACTTTTATCCAGTCTTTTAAAATTCTATTAATGTTTAACAGGTCTGGCACATGGTAATTTACTGGTCTATCAATCGTCTATTCTTGATAACTTGTTCGTTCTCTATAATCTGTCTTCTCAATATATCTTCCAATACTGCCTTTTACGCAATCAACCAGCAGTTTTGGAATCCAAACACTGACTTTCTAATAATCCTACCTTTTTCAGCAATCACACAAAGCATTTTACAAGGTCAAACACTGACTTTTCAATGATCCATTCATAGAAATAGACTACTAACTCGATTAAAGCAAATACAAACATTAGCACAAATTACTAACTATTCACCATTTGCGACCATTTCTGTTTACTTTACTTTTATGACAGATTCTACTACATTTTATACACATTCTTTATTCCTCTTCCAAGAACTCTAGGCTAAAACAGTATGTTCAAATGATTAATGGCATCTTTTCCCCCAAGGTATAGAAGCCCAGCGCGAAGAGGAGAGCCGCTCCCGCCTGCTGCAGACCCTGGGCGAGTGGCTGAAAGCGGCCTGCGCCCGGTACTGGATCTACGTGGTGGTCATCATGCTGTTCGTCATCGGCATCTCGGGGGACCGCATGACCATATTTAAGATCATCTACATGTTCCTGTTCCTCACTTTCATACTCATGTTCCAGGTAAGACAATCATTACTATCTGGTTTTGTTTTCGAGTATTTATCTATGAGGTGAATACTTTGTATCGCAATATACCCTAGACGACAGAATTGATTTAGACTTATGAGGTGTCATAGCAAAGCTAATTTATAAAATGTTAAATGTTTCGTTATAATCACTTTCGGTAATGCAGATTGATTTATTAGAACTTGTATTGAACTTTAACCTAGGTGTCGTTAGAGCGATTAAGGTGTTTTTTCTATTAAAAAAATACGATAATTTCAGGATGTTATATTTATTTAGCTAGTATATTTTTTTATACACATAAAAAGTTAAAGTACACAAAAGTAAACATTACTATCTCCCATTTTCTTAACATTAATTATTTCGTCATTATTTTTCAGACCAGTTGGTACTGGTGGCGGCGATTGATGTACGTGTTTTGGATCGTCCTGATTATATACTCCATGATCAACTTGATACTCATCTACATATACCAGTTCGACAACTTCTCCAAGACGATACAAACATATCTACTTATCAATGAAAAACTGTAAGTATGATTTAAAAAATATGTAATCTAATCGTAATGGTGTGTCTTAACAATATTTTTCACAGTTATATCTTAGTAAGCGCGTAGTCTATGTTTGATTAGTGTCGCTTCTAACAAGTAACTGGTCGTCAAATGTGAAAAAACTTACATAAAATATAGATTAGTTCCTTAACTACTCAAAGTATACCTTGCTTCTCAATTGTATTTTTTATTAAGTATTGATATAAGAAACGTGAAAAAACGAGTGCTTTACTAGAAGAGAGACCTATGCTCAGCAGTGGGCGATAACGGGCTGATGATGATGATTGATATAACCATGTATTCACAATTTAGACAATCCTACACCTATGTATGAGTGTAATATTAATTGTTTATATTTTATTTGCTAATTGTTTTTTTTTCTTCCAGGCAACACGATTTAGGCTTGGAGCCGTATCACCCAGCGGACTTGTTTGTGAAGCTCCTCACGCCGACCCTGTTCCTCATCATCACAATAATGCAGGTGCATTACTTCCATAAGGACTTCATGGCGATATCGGATCCTAGGAGCAGGTGAGAGGACCATTGTTAATTTAAATAAATAAATAAATATAATATCCTGGGACATTGCACACAGCGCCATCTAGCCCCACACTAAGCAAACGCTTGTGTCGTGGGTACTAGATAACGGATATAATACTTATATACTTTTCTTTTGTAAATACATACTTATTATACATACAAACGACCAGACTCAACACAAGTAATTATAAATTTTAAAGTACATAAATACTTGTGTCATGCGGGAATCGAACCCGCGACCTCTAGATTAGAAGGCAGAGCCACTACCAACTAAGCTAACAGGCCAGTCAAATTTAAAGTTCATTTCAAGACTATAGAAGTCTTTGTCATTAGGTTTAGCAAACATATTCTCTTAGGATTGCCTGTATCTTTTAAATAGTGTTTGCCGTTAGCCGCGGCTTCGCTCACGTTGTGTCTGAATGCCTATGTTGGTACTTTATACTACTACCATACCGTAAATCATGAAGATAAATCCTCGGTCCTCGTCCCGCGGGCCTACCGCATAAGAGTAAACTATACAATTGCTATCGTTTATGACGTCTTTTCAATCAAGAGTGGCAACCGTGTTTTTCGCTTCCTTTTACCCTCTCTTTCGATCTTTATGCATTTTTATAGTTCTGTCTCGCTCGCACACTCACACCAACAGGCGATTCAACCATTTGTGATTGAAATGACTTCATAATAGATAGCAATTGTATTGTTTACTCTTAGGCGGTAGGCCCGCAGTCGTTCTTTCACACCTCAATGGAAAGACGCGAAAGAAGGAACAAACAACACAAACCTATTGTCCCATTCATATAATGTTACATATTCCGTTATATACCATTGCTTGAGTCGTATTCCTAATAGTGATTTATTTTGGTTTGTAGCTTTTCCAGAACAAACAGCTTACCGCGCGACGGAGACTCGAGCCGGCCGAGTCAAGCTGGTGGCGCTTCCACAATGAGAGATGATGTATGTTTTTTATGATATTACTGTAGCCATAATGATGTAGAAAAAATGCCCAAAAATAGCTTTGTAGTCTTTAAAATTTACTGTTTACACTCAATAAATCATATTTCGTGACTTTACTCACTAAGTAAAGTTTTTAGAATATTTGCGCGAAAACTCTTAACTTAGTCAATTTACAAACCGGAGCAGCTGTTCCACCATTGTAAATGACCAAACATGCATTCCGGTAATATGTAAGTAACGTATTTCTTTGCAGTTACCTCCGCTATCTCTGGAAGGCGAGCAGGCAGGCTCTCCTACGTCGACTCGCAATAAGTCCCTCACGCGTGAACAGAGCTTCACTGTCCTACACGTGGAAGAACCACGACCTGCCGATAAACAAAGGTAACTGTATTTATATTCTACCTATACGAACACAGCGCTTTGCCTCTACGTTTATTGTACGGAAGGCAAAGCCTTGGAACACTTTACCATAAGCCTTGTTTCCTGCAAACTACAATGCAGGGGTCTTTAAATCTAGAGTTAATAGTTATCTTCTAGGTAAGCGTGTTACATCCTAGGCTGCAGCAATGCTTAACATCAGGCAGGCTGTAGTCAAAGGTAAACCTATCCCACGTAAAAAAAACAAATAAACTCCATTATGTATTTATTTAGATGAGATGCACTAAATCGGGCCGAGTGACATTCTTTACTTTTATTCAAAAGAGGAAAGGCTTATGATGATGTTTAGGCACAGTTAATCCACTGATGCAAGGCAGCATAGTCACAGAACTATTATTTAGAGGGTTTTCGCGCGATAGTTTTAAATGAAATGTGTTAAATCCAATTTGACGAGATTTTTGCAATTTGTGTGACATATTCTATGATATACTTCCAAATGTGTGTCGCAACTTTACAGTATCAATAAAGCGCCCGTAGCTCAGCTGGCGGAGGTAGTCGCATGCGATTACCAATGTTAAGCAAAGGTCGACGCGGTCAGTCCGTGGATGGGTGACAGAAAAGTGGCATTCCATTTTGTCCGCTTCCGTGGGTCGGATTGCACGCTAAATTTGTAGATCCCAGCTGTTTGTCTAGTGCGGCAATCGTTAAGGCCCTTAGGGCGCCTTGATAACCTCTCGACACCAGAGTTGGCCACTCTCTTTCGATAAGAAGAAGTATCAATAAAAACTCTTTATCTTTTTGTTGCAGAGTATCCCGGTCTCAGTCGTACGTACGCACCGTGTCGCACACATCAGCCCGCCGCAGCTCGCGCGCCGGCGCGCTCTGGAAGCGCTCTCTGTTGCTCTTCAAGACAAGATTGTATGAGTGGTTGGACCTAGTGTTCATATATTTGGACATACACCTCGTGAAGGTCATATTCTTGGCGCTCATGCTGCTGTGTGTTATCAATGTAAGTGTTTTTAAACGTACTTTCAAATAAATTAATTAATACCAAAAACTTTCGACAAAAATTGTTAGTATTGGAAAAATCGTCCGCTTCAAAATAAATTTATAACGGTTGAATGAAACGACAAATTCTTTTTACGGTAATCAAAAAGTCTTAGAGCAAAAATATTTTGATATCGACGTTCAGAAACCGCCTGCAAAAGATTTGTACATTGACTTTTTTTACAAATTACATATAAGGAAATTATTATTTTTTCAGGTATGCGCGATGCACGTACCAATAATGGTGATGATAACACCCGCGCTGTGGCTCAGCTCGCGCAAGCAGAGGTTCTGTGTGCTCTTCATTTCCACCCTTATCAGCGTGTACTTTATGGCCAAAATGGTGTATCAGATCGACTACATAAGACATTCTACGTTCGATGTTAATTGTACCACGGTAAGCAAATTTTTAATACTCATACTAGGTTATAGAAGTCACGTCTGAATATTGTCAATTTGGTGGATTTAGGTTTTTTAGAGCAAATGCAAGTCTTAGTACCTAATTAAGTAATTAAGAATATTTACTTATATCATTTAATTTTTTACACATAAGATTTACATGTAAGGCGCTTAAACATAGCCTATTAGAAAATAGGCCATGTTTACCGAAAAGTCATATTTTGTATAGGATAGATCGTTTTGTATTAGTTTTTCTTATATACATAATCTGTTGCTAACAAATTAAACTATAAATTACGAGGATACATAACACTAATAACACCGCAGTGCAGGCGTAAAAACATTTTTGTGATGCCATTTATTTTGATTTCTTTTAGTCAGGTCTAAACAACACTCTGAACGAGACATTGTACAACAACGCGGAATGGCTCGGCTTCATAAAGGCAACCAAGGCGCGACCTCTGGTGGTCATACTGAAGGGATACATCGCTCTTATAGCGCTGTTTACTTTCTACTCGCTTGTCACTTACAGGCAGCAGGCTTTGAGGTTTGTTCATGTTTTTTTTATTATGTTTTTTTACTAATCTCAATATATTAAAAACAAAAAAAAAACGGATGCTTTATCTATATATATCTTTTTTACATATTATGATTCCGTAGTCTTTTAGCTGAGCCGCCGTAAAAATTGATTACGTCCTCCAGAATCACGTGACGTTACGATGCTCGACAAATTTTTGATTTTTTTGTGATTTTCTATGTTGAAAAAACATTTTTGTGAAAATAAATATTTGTATTTCAGGGCAATAGGTATGTTGCCACAAGAGAAAGATAAGAGGATGTTCCCAGAAGTAACTCGGAAAGAAGCAGACTCGAACTTAGTCAACTGTATAAAGTTCCTCATAAACTTTGGGTTTTATAAGTTTGGCATTGAGGTGAGTGTCCTTTTTACGTCATAATACATTTGTTTTAAAAATTAAGTTGCTTTCAAATATAGTATTTAAAAATTTTAAACATCTACCATATCTTACGAGTAATGCATCTTCTTAGTTGCTTGGCACACTTGCAAACTTGAGCTTTTATAATATTTATCATTGGTAATGACCGGCATTACTAGCAGCTACCCTCGGTTTCGCTCGCATGGGAATTGGAGACAAAAGCTGCCTATGTCACTTTCAGTACCCTATACTATCTCCATACTAAAAATCACTAAGATCTGAGGAATTAACAGACCAAAAAACACTTTGACTTTTATATGTATATAAATACGTTAATTATTTTTTACAGATCTGTCTAATCTGCCTGATGGGTGTAATAGGGTCCCGTATGGACGTATACGCCGTGCTATACGCGGGCTGGCTTCTCACCCTCGTGTCTATGAAGCGACCCAAACTCGCCCGCATTTGGACGACGTTCACGGCCTTTGTGACTGTGATTATACCGCTGCAGTATGTTATATCAGTCGGGTTCCTGCCACAGTTCTGCGTCAATTATCCTTGGGATACGAGGAATGAGGTTTGTAACAATGTGACGTAAGATATTTGAATTAGGCCGATAACTTACGTCATTCGTCATGATTTTCTGACAAACTGGCCCGCATTTGGACGACGTTCACGTCCTTTGTGACTGTGATTATCCATTGCAGTATGTAAGTCTGATTTCTGCAGAAAATCTGTGTTAATTATTATCGTTGAGATACAAGGAATGAGATAACCCTCAAAGGGCCACAAAGTAATTTGGGCTCTTTATAATCATCTACCATGTCTATACAGACGTCCAATCACGTCATTCTACAAAATGCCTTAAGTTGAAAGTCATATATTTGAACATTGCATTAGATTCAGTAAAATAAATTAAATTAAGCGTCCAAATTACCTGATTGAAAGTGGCTTTATGAGTTTTGTGCAAGCTGCGATATTAATAAATTCGTTGTATTCAGGTTACTTGATTTGCAAGTTTCAAGTGATTTCCATTCACGAAACATAATTAGGCATTTCAGTAACATAAAAAAAAACTCTTTCTAAAGATAATAAGTCTATAGTATTAGATTACCTGATTGCAATAAGTTTCAATTGCTCTTTTCCCGCAGCAATGGAGTCACATACGCCGCTGGCTGTTCCTGCCTTTCGCCGACGACCCCCCCTACGCAATGAAGCTGATATTCGACTACCTCCTCCTCCTGTTCGCCACCAGACAGATGAGGGTGTTCTACGTGGAGAAGACACAAGGAGACAGTTACCCAGGAGGGTCTAATAGAGAGGATATAGGGCAGGACTGGGAGACGCCCAACTTTGTGAACCCCGTGCCTGACTTCTTGGGATACGTCAGGTGAGTGTTAGTTTATAGCAAGTCATTTTGTTGTGAATATTGTTATTCATAAAGATTGATTTTCCGGTTTAATATTTCAATTAACTGTTCTGTGCATAAAATAAACTAACAAACAAAATATAGCCTTTCCTTGATGTGGGTGTATTTTTATTAATTTAGGCGCCATAAATTGGATGACACTTTCAGGACTTGAAAAACTCTCAAATAGATTTGACTATTCTAAAACGATATGATAAAGACTGTGTCTCATCGCTCGTTTCGATTGACGATCAATAAAACACTACAAGTAGGTTTTGGGTGTAGCAGAAGTGTTTGGAAATGATCGTAGATTTTCGCGCCTGGCAGTTAGACCATAGTCTACTTGGTTAAGGCGTTCATTCATTAAGGCGTAAGGGCGGTGATCAGAAATACGCAGGTTCGAATCCTGCCGATCGTGATTATTTTCGCTCATATTCCAATAAAAGCTTAGGTCTTAAAATGACCAGAAATATATTTATATATTATAGGTATATTATTTCTTCCAGTTCCTGGCTAGACGTGGTAAAGCGGCTCGTGTTCCTGGGCATGCTGTGGATAACACTCGCCATCATGTTCATGACGGGGACTAACAGGGTGAACCTCTTCTCCATGGGATACCTCATCGGGTCCTTTATATTCCTGTGGCAGGGGACTGACTTCTACCTGCGGCCCAAGGAGGCTATATTGCAGTGGTAAGTAGTGTTTTATTGATATAAATAGCTAATTACCGGCTTACCGCCAAATCATCGCTTGGAAGGATAACGAAAAAGTAGCACAGTATGTAGGTGTTCAGCGTCGAATGATACATGACATAAAACCATGAACAGTTCCATGTCATGTAAAGGTACCAAATCGGCATTTCGGGAATAGAAGAAAGCCATATGTTTGAATACTACAAATAGTGATGATTTTTGCTTCTTTCTAAAGAAGTACTTAAACGAATAAACAAAGTCTAGACTCACTCAGAAAATACTAAAACTAAACTAATGCATCACTGTATCTCCAGGTGGTCATGGCTGGTCCGCTATAACGTATGCGTGGTGGCCGTGAAGGCACTGCTGCAAGTACCGGGCTGCATGTTCAGCGCGACGATGCAGCAGCACGCGTGCTGGCTCGTGCAGCTGCTCGGCATCGGCTGCGTTGACAAGTTCGAGGGAAACACCTTCAGGACCTTCTTGAAGATGTCCAGGATCAAGGTAAGTGTTGCATGGTGGCTGAGTTTTGTAGTATTATTTTTAGATGATCGTTAGCGCAATAATACTGCAGCATGCGTGCAGGCAAGTATATTTTCAGTGATTTCTGGAAGATGATCAAGACCAAGGTACGCGTTGGTGACATTCTGACTGAGCGCTGTTCTACGTTACACGTCGACGCATTAGCCTCTGGTCGAAGGGCGTTGCATATATTGTACCTACTGGACAAGTATAATCAGTTAGAATCATTTTCAAATTAAATTCCTGTGAGTTTTTAGCAAAAGCAAGCATAGTAATAAAAATTCTTGCTTCTCTTAATTCATCGACGTTTTTCTGTATTCCAGGGAGACGCGTGCTCAGTCCCCCGGGAAGACATCGGGCTGGCGTGGGACGGGGTGTGCTTCGCGTTCCTCATCCTGCAGCGGCGGCTGTTCCACAGCTACTACTTCTACCGCGTCATCGACGAGAGCAAGGCCACCACTGTGCTCGCCTCCAGGTATAATACCTTGCTCTCTGGGAGACGCGTGCTCAGTTCTCTGGGGAGACATCGGGCTAGTATAGGACAGGGTTTCTAATTTGTGTTACAAATCATTACCAACATAGATAGATAGATAGATAAACTCTTTATTGTAACACACATTGACAAAAAGAAAAGACAAACAGAAACACAAAAGATTTAAAAAAAAATAGTGCCACAACTGGCGGCCTTATCGCTAATAGCGATTTCTTCCAGGCAACCGTAGGATGGACAGGAGTCGAAAGAAATATAAAGGATGGGGTGTTCAAAAAGAGAAAATATGTTCCAACATGTTCCAATTTAAAGCTCTAGAAGAATGCGTCTACCATCTTCTTCTTCTTCTTCTTATCGAATGAGAGTGACCAACTCTAGTGTCGAGAGTTTTCAAACCGCCCTTAGGGCCTCTAATGTGGCATTCTACATTTCTCTCATTCTATCGACACAGGATACCCAGCCAGTTTACAGTAATGATAAACGTATTATTTTTTTAGCTATTTGTTAATTTAGACAGTTATTAGCCCAGATAAGATGGGAATATAAACGAAACTTGTGTCTAAAATTATTCCAGAGGCGCTGAACTGATCGAAGAGCTGCGCCAGAAACAGATGAAAATGCAAGAAGAGGCGGAATCAAAGATTCTAGACAAAATCAAAATCAAGATGGAGAGGATAAAGGCTAACCAGAAGAAAATACAGGGCGTTCTCGCTAAACACGAGGGACATCATGAAGACGGTACGTTACTAACAATTCATATGTTATTCAAAGGCCTATTGCTCAGCTGTGAGGAAAGTTGCTGACGATGATGATGAAACAAACTAAGTAAAGTCTCGCCTTTGCTTAAACTACACTGATATATTTATAAGATTGAAATGTTTACCGACTAGATGTTTACTAGAAAAGATTACCAGACGTCCAATTTATGTTCAAAAAATATTTATCACGCTCGCTATCAAGAAGAGGACGAAGACACTCAGCCAGGAGAATCAGAGGGCGGGGCTCTAGCGTGCGCGGAGTCTGATGCGTCCCGCGGGTACCACACGCCCGACTCCCCTAACTCCCCGCGTGGGTTCCACACACCAATCAGCGAGCCGTCCGCGCCGCCCTCCCCTGAACGCGTACGCCCTCCCCCTCCGCAACCACTACCCCTCCCAGCATTACCCCCGCCTAGCTCTCAAGGCGGCCCTCCATCTCCATCCTCCGCTCTTATGACAGTTTCTCTCGACGCGTATCTGGAACCTCGTCGCATCTCTTTCGAATCCCCTCCTAACTCCGAGTTCCTCCCGCGCGCTCAGAGCCCCGAGGAGTCGTACCCGGTGTTCTCCCCCCCGCCCATACGTCGGCGACACACGGTGGCGTCCCCGAGCCTGCAGCAGAGGACCTCTATCATATCGCAGTCGAGTCGCGCCGAGCCGAACTCGCATCATACCTGTAACTACATATTGTGCTCGTCACGTTTAACGGGAAAGACGAATGGGCCTTTTAGATACGACTTACGATATTCCTCTCTCAATAAATGTAGGTACTTATTAAATATAATTGGTTTTCGAGTTTTCCAAAGTGTGCCTACGTATCTGAAAACCACATTCTCTTCCTCTTGTTTCCTCTATTCTCCACAAAAATTTTCAAAATGTGAAAATACACTCAGTGTGCCACTGTAAACAAGATGTACAGCAACTAAACTGATTGTTTCAATTATTTGAACATGTTTTTTCATTGGTTTAGGAAGTGATTCCTCGCTAAATCGACGTGTGTTCACAAAACGACACCAAGGTAAATTTGTAACCCTAGAGGGTGACCGGAGGTGGCTGTGACCCTGTTTCTACTTGTGAAAGAAAACTAATCAATTGTGGAATAACATGAACCATTATCTGGAGCAAATCTGGCCTCTGTCTCTCTTAACAACGCAAACGATCAACTGTGATATTGAGACTAATATCTGTATCAATCTCGATATTGCAATTGTGTCGATGCTTGATAAGAAACGACACGGGTCCTGGTCTGAGACTTTCATAACTCAATTTCTGTGCTTTATTAATAGCCCAATGTCTCGGTGGTAACCGTTACATGCGAATCTTGGCAGGCAATGAAATAACTCCCGTTAATAACCCTGGCGGGTGACACTGAGACACCCTGAAGAACCTGGTCTGCTCTCGTATTAACCAGATCTATGTACCCATTAACCCGTCTGTCGATGGTGTGAAGTGAACTGTGCGGTTGAGCTGTGCTTTCTCTTGTAGCGCGCGACAGGCAGCAGTATAGGGCGCCCGCGACGCATCAGAAGGGTAACGTTGTGTCTCGGAACCACGCTCGCAATAACATTGTATTGGCGTTACTAACTCAGCTTGTCGGTGACGGTATTTAGGCAAGTTGCATCGCTCTGGCGGACACTGTCTTCTCTACGATTGGTCTAAACATGTTCTATGTAAATTCTGTACAAAAAATGTAAATACGAGACAGATTGCGCCTCGGCACCGCTTGGTTTTTCAGCTTTGGGTTGCTTTTGTTGGCTGCATGAGCTCGTGTGTGTTTGTTTGTTTTTCAGGCACGTGCATTTCTATGATATCAATGTTTTTATATGTTTAATTTGCGATGCCACTGTACATGCTCAAGATATCTGTATTTGTGTAAAATATTAAAATGTTCACGTGTATTCTATACATTTGCATTAATAATCACAATATAATGAGAGCATGCTATAAATGGCGTATAATCGTAATGTCTTGCTTAGATAAAATTACAATTTTAAGAGACGTAACTAGAAAACTAACACGCAATGGTAGCGTGAACCTAATTCATTCGACATAATATGAAAATATATAAGTATATAGACATTTCCATAATACATTAACGGCTTGTAAATTAGCCCAGCGATCTCGTCTGTAAATAGTTGACCAGCTTAGTAGAGCCCTAACCGTGAGTTTCTAGTTACGTCTCCACGGTTCCGGATGAAATTGACACGTTTTTCTCTATCCAGCTGTTCGTTCCGGGGACTACTATATGTTTGACGAGTTCGATGACACAGACGCAAAAGGAGTTTTGGAAAAGGAAGACTCAGAATCAGACGAAGATGCGCCCAAAGAAATGGGCTTCGGAAAGGTACGCTCTTTTGTCCTAACATCGTACACCCCGCAACACAGATACACGAAGACAGGAAAGGTAGAAAGTACGTTTGAATCTCAAATCTGTATTGTCGTCTGTACTGGTCACGGTAGAGGTTGGGATTTTTACTACGAAATTATTGTGATTGTGGCATGGGCTATTGGGATGCATTTATATGTTACTTACTTAGTATCTATTCATGAGACTATTCCAATTTTTTTTCTTTTTTTTGTTCTTTTTAGTTATGTATGTAAGGTTGAAAATGTTTGGCGTTAAATGTTACCCAGGTAAAGATGGGGATAACGGGGTACTAAGTAAGGGTAATTGGGTAATGCGCATGGTATTTAATAGATTGTACCGTTTAGTACGTGGGTACCGAGCATGGCAACACCTGGAGCCTAGCGGATGCTTGGTAGGGCCCTTGCAAAGTGCAGCTTCAGGCGACTAACTTATTATGTGTTAACTATTGCACAGCAATGCTAGATGGTATACAACGCTATATTGGTAACGCTCACAGGCACTGGCGAACACCGCATAAGGGGCTGAGAAATCTTAACACTCACAAGTTCACTTAATTTCAATGTTAAAAAAACTCAAACGAAAAATTTTTCTCATTTTAGAAATGTATTGATATTACTTGTATAAACAGGGCATAACTTTGTACCAGGGCATAATCGTTGTAAAATTTATGTTGTGTTTATACATACGACATGACAGTCAGAGATTTGACCGTCGAGTCGGCTGAACTAACGCAAAGATTGAAATAAACTTGCCTTGAATACAAATACAAATACAAAAATATTTATTGACATAATAAATCAGGTAACAATAAATTTGGTGAAACTTCTGGCCTTGTGCTAGTCGTGAGACTGTGTTACAAGGCCAGTGTCTTCTCCCAATTGTGAGGCTTATATAATATTACGTCTTGTATAGGGTAGGTACTAAATATTACGATTAGAATGTAAATAATTAAAGGTACGTACGAATATACTGACTGTCTTTCAAAAGATTTAATTTTTCCTTGTATATGTGAGTTGAAGATTTCTAAGCGAATTGAGCAGGCATACTGCCTTCCACTGCCTAACAACAAAAGGCTTGTATTGCCACAAAAGTAAACGACACTGCTGAGTTGATTCAAGGCTTGTGCAGTAATATCATTGCGATTGGAACTTGTGATTTGTGTGATTTTCAAATGAATTTCATCTTTATATGACTGGATTTAGGGTGCAATTTGATTGTTAGAAAAGTAGTATTAACAACGTTTTGTTTAACAATAGGAGTAAACGATATTTTTTAGCATATCGCGATTATCGACGGATGGTGTTTTCTAAGGAAAATAATTCACTCTAATATGATAATCAAGACTGAAAAAACTAGTCACGCTAAAAAGGTTCTTATGAACGAACTATGGTGTCAAAAGTTTCCAAACCATCGGAAGAGTTTCTGCCATAACATACGTAAATACTGCAGTTCATCATTGAATGCCATACGAAATCTTCAAACTCATCAACAATACCTTGTCCAAATCTTACATTTAGCATTTACATATGACTGTTACTTCTATATCCAAATTGCACCCTATACTCATGAGTCTAAAGTTGAAACTCGTCTACTAAACCACACAACCACACCGCCGAGCGTCCAATATCACAAGCCAATCACACAAGTTTATCGAGCGACCAACATATCACAAGCCAATCACAGCTTGTCGAGCGTCCAATATAGCGCAGTAGACCAATACCTGTGTTGGGGTAGCTGCTGGCCACGGCTATCAAGACCGACCTGCGTCGCGCCGTGTCGATGCGGCGCGCGTCTATGCCGGCGGTGCGGTCGGCGCGGCACTCTCTCACTAGCTACCCGGCCTCCTTTCCCAGAGAGGTAACTATGCATACATGACACAACATATTTTGGCTATTTGGTTTTCTTTTCACATGGAAAAGAGAGACAGAGATATAAAAGACTACATAATGATTAAAAAATATGTACAACAAAATTAAGAAACAGGTACATTTTGTTCATTGGAGAAATAAGAGATTCTGGTACATAATTTCATATACATTGATTTGACAGTGTTGTTTAAATTGTTACTATGTGAGACTCTTATTTATGAACATCACATGCTGTAAGATTATAACCAAAGGTGATAAATTAGACGTCAATTTGATTTTTAAATCAATGTTGTTTTATTAACACCAACTTTTAAGTACTCTAATGAATTTGCTTTTCAATTCTCTTAAATTTAACACTAGATTTGTGAGTTTAAATTATTTCCGTTAAATTTAGATCTCCACATTCACTTCTTTTAGTTTCAAACAATAAACACTATTCTCACCATCTAATATCTCAGTTTTTCGTAAATCTTCTAAATTTCACACACACAATTACAAACCCACTTCTTTCTACAGCCAGAAATAACGTTTCAAGACTTGATTGAGGTAAAGGGGCGGGTACAAATGGTTTTCCTATATTTTGTGAGCTTATTGCATGCTTCGGTTTCGTATGAGTGTATTTTATATCCGTATTAACAGTATTTATTGAAGCAGTATTTTGAAGTATATTTGTGTTTCATGTGGTCTTTTACCAGATTATTTACAAACTTGAATCAACAAGTGATTACTTCATAAATGTTTTGTCTTGTTCGCTCTTACTTAAAACTTCCAATGTGAGAAAGGGACAAAACACTGATCAGTAATCACTCATTGATTCAGGTGTTTAAGTAAGATGGTCAATTATTTATTCTATGTTTTGCACCATTTACTTAACAATAACGATGGCACTTTCAATTAATACTTTATATGTTTATTTGTTGTTTTCAAGTGATATATTAATACTTCTATTTTAATACCTTGGTTTGTACTACATATGTACTGTCATAGAAACTTATTTACATATAAACAGTTAAACCATAATAGCATAGCTAATACCTACAGCTAGCTTCAAGCTGAGCAAGCTAGTAGAGAATTAAAGTGAAATATTTTTTTTTAGATTGCTTTTACATATTTGCTGGAAGCCTATATGTAGCATAAGAGCTATGGCTCCACTATAATTTAAATATTATACATAGAATGTAATAAAATTTATGATACACATATTAATTAGGTTACCGGGTGACTGTAATCATCAAATAAAACTGTTCATTGGTTAATATGGGTATCATATTATTAAATACTTGTATTTCATCAAATCATACAGATAGGAAGAGAACAGTAGTTTAAATTTTTTTTTTTTTTTTACTTTACCAAAATGAATCGATATTTATTTACAATAATAAAATATAAAAACAAGTGAAGGAAAACTAAACATACTACTTCTAACTACTACAAAAAGGGGCACTTAGAAAATCTTTAGAAAAGCCTAAAGATAATCCAAGTGCTCCAGCCCACTACCAGAGGGCAGCGTACCCAGCATGCTGGCCGCATTACCACGCTGGATGGCAATGCTGATACGTTGAGCCAGAAAAAGGCCAGCATTTTGGTCACGCGTCGCGTCAACCAAGCGCTCCGAGAGGTTTTGGAAAATAGTATGGGCTCCCGGACCCCACGGCCCCAAAGTAAAGGAATTAAAAGATTATATGTGGCAAATCTTTTAATCTTCATATATTACTATCTTCTTTCTAATAACTTTAGTCACCCGGTATACATTATTATGAGAATGATATTACATACAACAATCTTAACTTGTACTTATTTATATTTGTATTGCGACAGTGGTTTTATTTTTTATGTACATGTGCGTTGTTATAATAAGGTTTGTTGTATATAGCGTGGCAGACCACAGGCAGAAGATGAGAGGCGACGTTTCGATCGCCCCACGGATATGGACCAACCGGACGACGTGCCGTCGGATCTCGACGAATATGACAATCTATCTGGTAAGTTCTCTTCATATTTAGAATTGCTGTAATTTATTTGAGTATCCATTTATACGCTATAGCAGAAATCGGCGACGGGAATAAGTATTATCATTTTTTTACACCCGTATTTTTTTTTCTAAAATGAAATCAATTGTAATTCATGTAACACTGCGGGTATTAAAAACAGGAATCAAAAACCTAAAATAACCTACATATTTGTCATTACAGAAGACGAACACATAATGGACAAGATAAAACGTCACCTGGACACGGCGTGGGCTTTTATATCGAGTCTGATAGTCTCCCTGACGCGGCACGTCATGAAGTACTCGCGTGATTACAGATACGTCTCACGGACACTGTGTGTGGAGAAGAAGATATTGAAGGTTAGTGGAATTATCCATTTTATTGTATGAGTTACTATAGTAGTTTATGCAACTGCCATATAATGAAGGGTATAATAGTAACGAGTGTTTTAATACCCGTGTTATATGCAGTTGCATACACTACTTTATCTTCACTAATGCAATTAATCAAACAACAAGAGTAAAAGCTGACAATAGTTAATTTTTCATATAATTTTCTAGATTTTTCTGGCAAAAGATTGTGAGTTACTTTTGTTGCCAATTCTAGAATATCCGGAGGCGTACAAATATCATCGTCGCTATCCATTTTTAACTTTTAATTTGTATTTAAAAAACAAAACACATTGCGAAACATTAAATTCACGCGTACGTGTATTGTCACAGTGATTTTGCCGCCATTAAAATCTAACCAACGAGAGCGCAGCGCGACCAACTTGATTGGCCCTGCAATCAGGTTGGTCACTCTTTTTCGATGTTATAATGAGCTATTACGATATCGATGTGGATATTATAACATCATGTGAAATTGCTTAAATTGAGTGTTTTGTTGTCTGTGTGTGTGTGTCTATAACAGTAGTAATTATAAGTCAAGTATTGGAAACATAAGTAGAATGTTACAACATTACATTTACTAAACGTCTCAAGGAGACGTTTAGTAAAAAATTGTATCTATACAATTTTTTACTAAACGTCTCCTTGAGACGACGGGCGTTCATATAATATATTATACGAACCGATCATCGGTAACACCCATTTATGTACTTGTGAGTGCTCGCGGCTTCGCTCGCATTAAGAAGTAAAACTTGCATACCCTATTTCACCCCTTTGAAAGTGGCATTTCCAAAAGTCTTTTTTAGCGAATGCTTGCGTAAATAACATCTACTTGCATGCCAAATTTCAGCCCGATCCGTCCAATAGTTTGGGCTGTGCGTTAACAGATCACTATGTCAGTCAGTCAGTCAGTCACCTTTGAGTTTTATATATTTAGATTTCTGTTCACAGGAAAAGGAAGGCTTCGGAATCGGTCTCCGGGAAGGATCGCAGATGATATGGGAACCGCTCCCAGACATTACAGCACCTCAGTGAGTATATTTTCATTTATACCTACTTTGCAACGTAATTTACGAGTAATTCTATGTATTTTTCATATTTTCAGTATTTAGATGTATTCCAAATAGTGTTGTTTAGATGTAGTCAATCTCTTGCGATGCTGAGGTGGATATTTAGTTTAGTGTTTTACTATAATAGTGTTGTAGACATCGAGTACACAACTAAACTATTTAATGATGTGATTACTTTATTGTATCTATGTAATCTTCTTCATAGCCATGTTTTTCAAAAGATATCTGTTAAATTTACAACATAAAACATCTTTGTCATTATCGGTGGAGCCATAATAGATAAATTAAATATTTGTTTGTCAAAATTTGTGGTTACCTAGTTTCACCGCTTTGCATTTAAGCTGGTCGGTTGTACTGGATGTTTACTAAATGGTAGATTTCGCAAATCATCTAGTGTTGTTTTTGCATGCCGCCTAGTAAGCGTAGAGAACAACTTGAGGATGTCTACGATAAAAATCTACTCATGCCAGTGGAAATGGGGTTGGTATATTTTTATATTAAGTAATTAAGTATGTTCTTAATTTTTTAGATCAACTTTTTAGACGTAGATGTAGTTCTGTAGTTTTCATAACCATTTCATTCAGACTAGAGTATCGATTTAGGCAAAATTAATAATGAAATATGAAAAGTAAAAAAATATGCAACAGAAAACAATAATCCAGAGTCTCAACCAGAATACTATTTTATATTATGTTTAGTATAGTAGTAGGAAAATAACTATCGTGCACTTGGGCACCTAACATACTGTATATGCCCAAAAGAAGAAGTCCTTGCAAATTAATTCTCCGGGCAAGTTATTATAAATAATTGTATAAATATTAAGGAAAAACTTTAAAAAGAATGAAGAGAAGAAGAAAATGATAGTGACTACAGCGACACTGCTGTTTTCAGTCGAAAGTTAAGCGATATAAGCGTGCCGGAGATTCGCATTCTGGCGCCGAGCATGGAGCGCGGCCTGGACGCCACGCCGCCCCGCTCGCCCTCCGCGCCGCGCTCGCGCCGCGCCGACCGAGAGAGCACCGACTCATACCGGCGGGACGACGACACCTCGGAACACGAGAGCGCGTTTAGCTTGCAGACCACCTCAAGGTTCATTTCTTGAGAACGTGTGCTTGTACTGACGATCAATAGGTGGTTTAATGACGAATAATGAGTGTTGTATTAAGTAATAATAATGACTCTTGTACTGACGACTAATGGCTCTAATAGATACGTCTATTGAATTAAAAATAATCTTATACTGTTGTCGTTTCGTCGTAAAAATATTTTGTACCGACATATAGTGAGTATTTTTTGTACGAATAGGTGTTGTATTAAATGCTATTTTGACTGCTAATCAAAGAATTCTGTATAAATTGATTTATGGACCAGATAGTGCAGAATTTATTTTATGTGAAGTATGACTCCAGCAAACAGCTAATGCTATCAAAGTGTATGGCGTTTTTTTATATTTACATAGTTTTCTTGTAAAATACGCAGTACAAGCCACGTTTGATAATCGTCGTCATCTGCACTGGGCTTTCTTTTGTAAATATTTTCGTGTTTTCCAAATTCTCTCTCATTCTCTCAAGAGTTAAACTATGATGCCGCTTTTATCGTTGGTATTTTAATTAAATCGATTAAGTTGACGGTAAGTTAAATGTTGAATCGGTTTTGCGTATTTTTCTACTAGGTGACTAAAATAGATATTTGTAAATAATGATTTCCCCTATATGATATTACTACTCATCAATCTGATGCTAGCTATTCAAATGTCCGGACTTGATACTGATTGTCTTTTCTTTAGTTCGTCTATTTTTTCTTAAATTAACGACGGTATAACGGTCCGATTCTTTGTTATTTTATGAACTTTTAAAACCTTTTTTAATTGTTACTTACATTTCACACTTCTCAATTTTTTATCGCAACAATGTATTGTACTTTTTAAACTTTCCTCTAACTGACTATAACATATGAAGAACTCTGTCTTATCTTCTTACAGCATCTTTTCATCTCTCTTACAGCAAAGACGTGACGACGTTGGAAGAGCAGGATGACAGTATGTTCAAGCAGGAGCGGTCGCCGTTCATCCAGCTGGGCTACGCGCTGTGGTACGCCATACTGGCACATACAGACATCGTGTGCTACATCATGGTGTTTATTAATCAGGTAATTTATATTACAGTAAGTAATTTATTTTGACACTCGCACAAGCGACTTTGTGTTGGAAGGTGCACATCTGCACATTACTTTACTTTGAAAAAGTATTTTAATTAGAGTTCAAATCATATTTATTTACAAGTGTTAAACATAACATTAAACCTTAAATATATAAAAAAATATTCAATATTGGTGAAATAAAATATGAAGCAAAATAAAATAAACAAAAATTATATAAATAAAATAAATAAATGCTGTTCCATGAAAAAAGTTAATCAATTAACTAATGGGTGTAGCCATTAAAGGAAACGCTCGTATTGTATAGTTATGTCGCCAATATATTGCCAAATACTTTCTGAACAGACTATGAAGAAACTATAAACGGCAATGAAGTCTGATAACCAAATGTATTTCCTTCCCTATAGAATTTTTGCTAAGATCTTTGCTGCGTGTTTACCATAGTACAAACTTATCCATTCTGTAAACAGAACAGAGTATTACTAATACCAGCGGGCCTACCGCCTAAGAGTAAACTATATCATTTGCTATGGTTTATGACGTCATTTCAATCATTTGCGGTACCAAATGACGTCATAAACGATAGCAATTATATAGTTTACTCTTAGGCTGTAGGCTCGCAGATCAAAGTTGTTTTACAGGTTCAATCAATTAGCGTAAAATGTCGTGTTGGGTCCAACCTGGATGAGGTCTGCACAAGATCAACGCAAATGGCACATACAAAGCGAGGCCTATACCCAGCAGTGGGATCCCAAGGGCTGAGGATGATGATGATGTCATGTTGGTGCTCCCTAGGTTTCAGTACATTATTCTTCTTATTCCAGATCCAATCCGCGACAATCCTGTCAATCCCGCTGCCGACGATGGTGTTCATGTGGGGCACGCTCACCATCCCGCGACCTACTAAAACGTTCTGGGTCACTCTCATCGCTTACACTGAGGTAAAGTACCTACACATTCAATACTTAGTTATTAAAAAAAAAGATTTTATGAATTTGACCTGTATGTATATGATATTTTTTTTGTCCTTAGTTTGTCTTGACGAACAGAACCTTGTCACGGATTTTTCCTTTGGATCACTTCTTCTCTCTAGCTTTGCCGCCACCGGATCATTCCTTCTTCTGTGTCTTCTGGGGCTGCTTGGCCGAAGCCTTTGTGTCCTTTTGCGGTATCTTGAAACCGGGATATTGTCTAGGTTATCTGGAAGTGGTTACAAATAATGGGACACGATGACCCGACATATACGCACGCGCGAACAATTATTGCCTAGTTTGTAGAGAACGGGCTGTCTCAAAACGTTTTAGACATATAAAAAATATAATTACTCGTGTCGAGTGTGGTCGTTCGTATGTATACCTAATAAGTATGTATTTACAAAAGAAAAAGTATATAAGTATTATATCCGTTGTCTAGTACCCACGACACAAGCGTTTGCTTAGTGTGGGGCTAGATGGCGTTGTGTGCAATGTCCCGTTTTTATTATTTATTTATTTACTTTTATATATTTTTAATCTACAAAATGACTTTATTTTTTTTCTTCCTGCCTTCTTAGTAAACACATCAAACTGTATGTTGTTTCCAGGTGATAGTGCTGATAAAGAGCATGTTCCAATTCGAGATTCTACCGTGGAACCAGAAAGCGACGCCGGACAACACGCCCTTCACCGCGCCGCGCATCATCGGCATCGAGCGGAAACCGAACTACGCGCTCTACGATCTACTGCTGCTGCTTATTATATTTTTGCATAGGTACATTTAATATGTTCAATTTCAAGCAATTTGGTAGATTTCAAGTCCAAAGTGGAGGGAGGGTGTTACGAATGAAATTCTAAAAGTAGCGAAGGAGTTAGTGACTTTTAAGATTGAGGCAGATTTACGCTGAGATCAATATTCTGCTTTTCACATACACTTGGTATAGAGATATTAATTCCGTTCCAATTTCATAAGTAAAAAGATTTTTGTCCTAGAGTTGTAAAGTGAGTAAAATGATTTAATGAAAGTATTTAAAATCTTACAAGCATGAAATTTTACTGTGTGCCGCGCTTGTTCATCGAATTTGCCTGTTTTACAGTGCAACTATTACTATTTATACATATTATACACTTGTAATTGTACATAGTTTTTTTTATAAAGGTATTTTGAATTTGAAATGAATTGTTGCTATCAACGTCACTTATTATGACATTACCTATTCAAATTACTTCCCAGGTTCATGCTGAAGTCCCTCGGGCTGTGGAAGGAGTCGTCCCCGGACATCGAGCTGCGCGAGGATGTGGAGTACCCCCTCTCGGCGGAGGACACGCAGCGCGTGGTGGAGGGCCGCGCCGACGAGGTGGGCCGCAAGTACGTGCAGCTGCACGACAACACGGGCCCGTGAGTGTTATACTACATTTTGTGTTTTTACTGGACGTTTATGTGTGTTACGAGTTTTTTTCTTTTATGAGGTTCGTAGCTAGACAGGTTAAATTGTATAGTCTTGGTTTCAGTCAAGTTGTAGAAAGCGCTCTGAAATACTAAATCCTATCAATACCGGGGGTCGAAATATAGAGTAGAGTTTTCAAACTGTCTACTATTTTTATTGCATTACTACCTGAAAGACCAGTCTGAAATTGCACCCAAATATTTCGAGGAAAATGCTAGGATATTACTACTACTCTCTTTCATTTATTGCACTTAGTAAACTTGATATGGTGGTAGCCGGTAAAATAGACTTACCCAGTCGTCTACAACCTATAGCTCTTAAGCGCTTAGGCAAATCGCTGGGGCTAGAGCTACATATGTAGAAAGAAAGAAAGAAAGCATTTATTGTGACAGTTTTAACAGAAGAACACACAGGAGTAAAAACATAATAAACAAACATAAAATCCGCCACAACACAGCCCCAACTCAGCATAATGCTGGTTGTATGGAAGCAACCAGCGCTGGTCTTCCGTTGGGGCTGGCTGTGACGTCACGCACGTACAAGAAGACAAACAAAGGCTAAGACAGTGTAGTATATGTGGTCTTGAGGTAGCACAGCTAGACTAGGTGGATGATCCGATCCTGTGAGTCAGTGTTGGTGGTGCTCAGCCAGTCGTCACCGGCTGGTGGACCGGCTGTACCACGTGCAGGCCACCATCGCGGAGGTGGTGCGCGAGCTGGGCTCCAGCCGCTCCGACCCGCGCCTGCCCACGCTCATCTGGCAGCGCCTGCAGGCGCGCGGCGCCGCGCACGCCGTCGGCGCCTCGCTGCGGGACATCGTGTCCAGGGAGATGCTGCGACGGTTACTATGCCACCTAGATAATATTCAGTATTCATTCATTCAGCGAAACATTGACTTACATTAGTTCATAGTTAAGACAGGTACCATTGTTACATGTAATATTAATGTTAATGCAAACGTATTGTTTGAAATGTACTTACTATAATTCATACAACCAGAAAATATTAATTACAAACATATTATTTGAGATTATTGATCATACTGTAATTATTTTGTGATAAATGTAAACATCTAAGTATGGCAGTTGATAGAGAAAAAAATCAGTAATTGAATGTTGTTTCAAGTAGTTTCAGTATCAGTTCTAGCTGGTATAAGTAGATCACTTTCAGAAGAACTGATACTTACCTCCTTTTTTGAAGTTGGTTAAAAATAGTAATTGATAACACTTATAGTTAATTACCTACCTAGAAATATGTAAGACTAGAAAGCGCCTAAATGTCTAGTGTTATATACCTTACTCCTGTAATTTGTGATTTATATTGTACGTATTACTTATATTGTATAGACAATAATAACTTTTATATTATTGATTAATTGAAACAATAAAAACCGTTGATCTGTCACTGCTATGCACTGCTGTCACTCGTAAACAATCTGGCCAAATTTATGGTTTAATTGTTTTACTATATTGCAGGCAATCCTTCGGTGGTGCGCAAATGGAGACTGTATTAGATCCTGTGCAATCAACTGAAGACATTGAACCTCCGGACATATTGGAAGACGAGGCGGGACCCTCCAAGCCGTCTGGAGACGACGAGCATTTTGTGTGAGTGTTTATATTTAATGTTAGACTAGAAAGTCATAGGAAGGATTTTCTTATTGGAAATGTTATTTGGATATCATAAGTTTGAATATTTCTACTAATTAAGCATAAATTCTTTGCAAACAATAATGATTTTCATCTGTGTAAATTGAAATAAGCTCCTCATTCATCCTTTTTGCTATTTACTTGCTGGTATTAAATAAATGCTATTCGATTTGATTTTGGTGTCAAATTGTTTGGGGAATAAATCATAATATATTTTTAATAACCTATGTCATTCTTTGTTTTTGAGTCTTACTATGCTACAGTTAATACGGAAATACGATCAGACTACGATTGCTTGTGTCCGCAGGGTGAACGATGACCAGGAGCCCATCATAGCAGTGACGACGATACTGGAGGAAAAGTACAAACATTTCCCGGAAATCATGTTTTTGTCGTGAGTATCTTAATTACAGCTCTGTTTTTTCCTGACTGGTATACGCACAAGCATAATAAATACTGAAATGCCTTAAATACTATAGTTAAATTTTTTATAATCAGGATAAAAATTAAACTATAGTATTAATTAAATGTATATTGTATTAAAATAAAAGCTTGTAGAAAATATAATCAAGTAACTATGATTCTTGTATACTAGTGGACGCATACGGCCTCGTCCGAAATAAAAACACGCTGATCTATTACGGCGTGAAAGACTAACATACACCAACAAACATATTTTCTGTTTAATTTATATTGGTATATTTCCCCAGGTTGAAGCGCTACCTGCGGCCGACGCACCGCTTCTTCCGGCGCATGCTGGCGCCGGGCGCGCGCGTCACGGCCGACGTGTACGCGTACATGTTCCTCTGCGACTTCTTCAACTTCCTCGTTGTTATATTCGGGTTCGCCGCTTTTGGGGTGAGTGGATACAAACAAAAAAATAATAATAAAAAATACTTATAATGTTTAAAGAAATATTATAAAAATCTGAAAATAATATTTTAATGAACAAAGTGACATCAAAAACAGTAATGTGAAACTTTTTAAATAGGGAAATAAAGGTTATTTTTATTTTTTTTATAGATACCTACACCAATCATAATAAAAAAGCATAATGCCGTCTAGTTTGAGCAAACGCAGTTATGATGGTAAAAGGCCGAAAACGTTGATAAATAAAGTAAAAAAAATCTATCAACTAAAGCGAAACGTTCATAAAAACCAAAAATGATGTCAATTTATCAGTGACAACATTTTCAGCAATTTGGATTAAGTAATTTACCCAAATTGATGCCACCAGTGATATTATAACAGAAATTAGGATAAGTTGCTTACAGAAAGATCGAAAACGGTGGCGATACTATCAATAAATGCACGGCTAGTACAGAAATAATAAGCCTGCATAAAAGGAGGCCTGTGTCCGTATAATTAGAAGCACTCCTGCTTATACAGAGAGTACTTCACTAGTTTCTTTCCTTGCTATCTTTACTAAGGTTGCCTGGAGATCTCTCTACGCGTTAAGGCCGCACAATATACCTAGGTTATGTAATATTCTTGTAAATTGTTTTTTATGTTTGTCTTTTTCTGGTGTACAATAAAGTTTTATTGATTTTATTTGATTTGATACACCTACTTCGAACGAAGATCGTGCAGCTTACATATTAAACTTTGGGTTAATGTCTTTACGGTCTACTTTACTGCCTGAGAAACAAGTATATGTATACTTAGGTAAATAGTCTAAGGTTAATGAACCTATTTCTGTCCTCAGACGCACCAAGGCGACGGCGGCGTGCAGGCGTACCTCGAGGAGAACAAGGTCCCCATCCCGTTCCTGGTGATGCTGATCCTGCAGTTCGCCCTCATCATCATCGACCGCGCGCTCTACCTGCGCAAGTTCATTCTGGGCAAGATACTGTTCCAGTACGGACTCATCATCGGCGTGCATATATGGATGTTCTTTGTGCTGCCCTTTATTACTGAAAGGTGTGTATTTTTATGACGTCACAAAAGCTGGCAGAAGCAAGTCAGGTGTCTGTTAAATAGCATAATAACAACTCCAGTAACACGTGCTTAGTCTGGTTTCGAAGGGAGACCAATTTTAGAGCGTGATGACAACATGTATTGGTTTAAAGAGACCGCTTAGATATAAAGTGACGTTAGACTAAGTTACTACAGCGTTAAAGTAAGTTTAGGAGAAAATTATTAACAAACCCAAAATGCTACGCTTACTGCCTATATCATGATTAATATGGGTATTTTAAGTAAAACTCGTTTCTATCTTGTGTATAACTTGGTTCCTGACAAGCCAAATGCCCAAAAAAATTCTATGCCTTTCGCACACTATAGTTCCTTTAGTGCAAAAAGGATAATTTTGGGTGAGAGCTATTTTTTTGCTCATTTATTTATGTTTGTATTTGCAGGACGTTCAACGCGCGCCTGCCGCCGCCCATCTGGTACATGGTGAAGTGCGTGTACCTGCTGCTGTCCGCGTACCAGATCCGCTGCGGCTACCCGCGCCGCATCATCGGCAACTTCCTCTGCAAGTCATACCACTTCGTCAACATGATACTCTTCAGAGGGTGGGCTGACACTTTATTTTCGTAAAATAATAAATAAATTAATATTCCGGGACATTGCACACAGCGCCATCTAGCCCCACACTAAGCAAACGCTTGTGTCGTGGGTACTAGATAACGGATATAATACTTATGTATATACTTTTTTTTTGTAATTACATACTTATAAAATAATCTATTCACTTAAAAAAATCATAGTATAAGTTTTTAGATTTGTATTGACATGACACGCGCAGACTACCAGCTTGGTTTACGATTTCGCTAGAAACCCTATCAAGACAAGAATTTTGGTATAAATTATTGCGCTATTACAATTTTTAATGTTTTTTGATTCGTCATTTTTAACATGACAGTGACCTTTACGCGGAATACGAAGTATGGGCGAATAATTTATAGTGCGAGATAAGTTCGTTTGAAGTTCCAACCTACGTTCTAGCGCATTTGCCCTCAAGAAACCAAAACTGCATTTCCAATAAAAAAATAAAATAAAATTAAAGACGAGATAATAGAATTACTAATTGTTAACTTTTAGTTCTTGTTGAGTATTTGTATTGATGAATATGTAAATGATTTTCTTATCTTATCATATTAAATGCAGTTATGTTGAATATGAAGTTGCAATAAAAGTTTTTCTTGCTTAGGTTCATGGCGGTGCCGTTCGTGTTCGAGCTGCGCACTCTGATGGACTGGATGTGGACAGACACCTCCATGACTCTCATGGACTGGCTCAAGATGGAGGACATCTTCGCCAGCGTCTTCCTACTGAAGGTAGGGCTCAAATATATGAGACTCATTACTATGTTAGGTATTTCTTTATTAACCAGCTTCTTTTTATTGGTTTAGCCAGTGGACGCCCTCAGCTTCGCTCCCATTATTTCAGAAAAAAAGTAGCGTATATCACTTCCAGGACCTCATACTACCCACATACCAAAAATCATGAAGATCTATGCAGCCGTTTTTGGGTGATACCACCAAAACCGTTTTTGGGTGTACTAATTAAACAGACAAGCAAGATACACCTTTAATTCTTGTTCCGCAGTGCTCCCGCTACGTGGAGGACGAGTTCCCGCAGCCGCGCGGCGTGAAGAAGTCCTCCACCACAAAGTACCTGCTCGGGGGCGGAGTGCTCGCCTTCGTCATCGCCATCATCTGGTTCCCGCTCGTCTTCTTCGCCTTCGGGAACACGGTTAGTACAGACATAGTGTACCTAGGGTACTAGGTTAGGTTTCCTACTGATAGTTTATGCAAATCTTTGTAAGATTTATTTTTGTCGGCATGTCGGTTAACTATTTTGTATGGAAAATCTGAAATTAATTGCAAATTTTCAAAAATCGGAGAATAGGTGTACTCACTCAGCAGGTTTAATTAGTTTTGCGTAAGTTTTCTTTCACTCATTGTTATTTGAGCCCTAAAACTCGGCTTGCTACAGCAAATGTACTAAATAATAAGCTGTATTATTTATGATTTAACATTACGGTTTAAATATCTTTTAATTCTCCTAGATTTATTGTGAAGGTTACATGCATATACTCGGAAATCATTGTAATTATCTCTTTTTTCAGGTCGGTCTACCGAATCCACCGACAGACGTGACGGTAAAGATCAGAATAGGACCGTTCCTGCCAGTCTACCAAATGTCTGCACAATCACACAACATTGACGTGTAAGTACTACAAACTAAATATCATAGAATTACAAACTGGCACTGCTTACATGTACCCATTAATATGGATATACGAATCAAAATTTCCGTGTCTCTAAAGACTTCGGCAATTAGAATTTACACCCTTCTACTTTAGACAGAGATCGATAAAACCCTGAATTAAAGCATAAATCTAATTTTTATCCTAATTTTATATTTAACCATATGTAACACCACGGAGCACCGCTAATATTATATCAATATGTTACAAAAAACTTAATATCCCCTTTTATTCCGCAGCCTGACCGAGCAAGATTTCACTCAACTAAGTAACTTGTATGTGCGCGACCGCACCGCGCAGACCTTCCTGTCCAACTACATGTACAACGACATAGCCGTGGTCACCATCAACCCCATCTCCAGCATGAAGTGGACCATATCACCCCCCGAGCTCGAGCGCCTGCAGAAAGAGGCGGCTTCAGGTACTTAAGAGTACACACACATACATTTACACACACCTTACTACTACTACTTACATATTATTAGTTTCAGTATATTTGACGCTAGTTTCCTTATATTTGACGCTAAATTCCTTATATTAATATAATTTCCAGACGCGTCTCTGTCGGTGAAGTTCACGTACATAATAACGCACCCCACGAACGCGGTGCCCAACCCGCCCACGCTGGACGACCACCGCGAGGTGGAGCTCTCTGCCTTCAAGGCGGACGGCAAGACCAGGAGCCCGGAGCGCGACAAGCTGCTCAAACTGCTCAACAACACCGCTACTGCTGATACTTGGTATGTAGTTTGTACTCTACTAGTACATTTTGTGTGTGATTACATCAACCTCGACTCCACTACCGACTAAAACTTTCCTCGATTTCATATTATCTCGGAAAGGATGGCCATATATCTAAACATAGAAAATCAAAGATGACTGACTGACTGATATAGTAATCTATCAGCGCACAGTCCAAACCACTGGACGGATCGGGCTGAAATTTGGTATACAGGTAGATGTTATGACGTAGGCATCCGCTAAGAAAGAATTTTGGAAATGCCACTTTTAAAGGGGTGATGTATTGCAAGTTTTACTTCTCTTTTCTTAATGCGAGCGAAGCCACAAGCACCCACTAGTTAGGTATATATTTAGTTAGGTTTTTATTTTTATTTAAAGCTTTATGACACTTGATTTTTGCAACAATAACTTAAGGTCCGCTTCTGTTTGCAGGTTGAACGTGCCGACTTTGTTCCCGAAGTTTCTGAAGGTGTTCAACAAGGGCAGTACGAAGGCGGCCGACCAACTCATGCCGCCCGTACCTGAGGGAGCTTGTGAGTAACTACATCTTATGATAAGATTAGCAATAAAGTCGTTTATTATTAAGGGCACTAAGATAACTAAGTGTGTGTGTTTACCATAATAGCGTTTTATTTATCAATAGATACCGACAAAATGTTGGTTCGCGCTAATATCAGACACTGGATCAGGTTTAATTAGACTTTTTGATGTGATTTACATCAAAAAGGTATTATTTATTATTTAAATCAGTAGGTTTCAGTCCTTTACTAAATGGATTCATAAATCTGAGACTTTTACGAATATTTACTGTAATTTGGGTTGTTCCTATAGTAATAAAAATATACAATGATTGTCCCCAGACTTATGTATATCAATGCCCGCCGAATAACGAAAGTGTGTTCTTTTAAAATCGAAGAGTTTCTTAAGTCGACTGTTTGTTTGTATTCTAGCACACGAGGCGCGCCTGTTCCGCAACGTGCAGCTACGGCTGGAGCACGACGGCGACGCCATGTACTGGCGCGTGCGGGAGGACTGCGCCACGCCCGTGAGTGACACACTAACATACATTCTTCTTATCGAATGATAGTGGCCAACTCTGGTGTCGAGAGTTTATCAATATCAAAATTTTGATTTTGTAATCACTTAAATCGCGTTCTGTTAGATTTGATGTTATCCAAAATAGTAATTACACCAGTCATTTATTATCATATACCTACTAGCAGCGCCCCGCGTTGTTATCGCATTAATCTATATATTATATAGGATGAAAAGTAGCCTTTGTGTCTAATGCAACTTTCTACCAAATTTCATCCAAATCGGTTCAGCCGTTGAAGCGTGAAGAAGTTACAAACGCAACTCTGCGAAGTTGTTATATGATTTTTTGACGAAATGAATTTGCATTAATTTGTACTTAATCCTAAGTTTGATGCATAAATCCACTGTTCCAGGACCCCCTGGCGGGCATCCCGATGAACAACTGCGACATGCTGGTCATGTACACGTTCAACGACAAACTGTTCCCGGAAACACTCAACATCATCTCGGGCAGCGGGTGAGTGGACACACGACAAATATAATCTAATGATAACTTTCACAAGCTGCCCTTTAGAGCCCATGTGTGTAGGATTATTCTTAACAAAGCAAGAAATAAATAAAAAAGTTAGCAGAGTTAGAAACATTTGAAAAAACATATTTAGCACTAGTGAGTTTTAACATCATTTCACTTTTTTCACCTTTTGTAGCGAGATCTGTTTGCCGATCGGCAGAAGCCTCTTTCGACCACTCCCATGGTATTCTTTCTTCAATTATTTGTATTTTTTTTTGTTTACCTATATTGTCCCACTCTTGGGCAAAAGTCTCCCCCAACTCCCTCCATCCTCACGCCAGGCACTCCGAAACCGGTCGAGTATTTATATATTAAATATTTGGGACGCCTTGCGGTGTAGTAATGAAAGTCATTGGTAGGTATAGTCACAACATTCTTTTATTCACTAGGTACACAACACAAAACGTCTCCATTATTATATAAGACTTAAAGACTTATATTAGCTTAGAAAGCTACGATAAACATTTCCGCGAGTGCGTTGGCGTGGCGAGGGAGCGGGGAGCTTCGGTGAAGGTCTCGGACCGACTCTTGTGCGTGTGCGCGGCGCGACCGCAATGTCCTGTGTGATATAGAAGCGCGGTGTTATCCCCGCGCCCCCTTCCCGCTCATGTGCGTGGGTCTATAGATATGTTTTGAGGTGGCGCGATGATCGCCACACCACCCCCCCACGGAGAAAGGTAAACCGAGCTTTAACAAATAAAAACATAAAACTGAACTTACATTAACCTTAAGGTGTATACATAATTACAAAAAACATTACACATCAACCGGAAGCTTAAAGCGGACGCGACGTCCGGATCGGGTGACGTATTTAGCTGGAGGGTCGGTAGGTAAGGGATTGGGTGATTGTGGTTGTGGTCTGGGTGCTGGACCTGGCGAAAAAGTAGTGCTAGGAACTGGCAGTGCTGCGTTTGGCTGTACCGATCTGTCTGCAGTGGATGCAGGAACAGACGTTGGCACCGTTTGACTCGATGTTGGTTCCATTTGAGGAGCTATGTAAGCTGGCTTAGTTCTGTCGATGCTAACTTGAAGGCTCCTACCAGGCATTTGAATAGTGAGTGTCTTGTCTGTGCGATTAAGAACTTTATAGGGCCCTGTGTAAGGGGGTTGAAGTGCGCGGCGTACCGTGTCATCTCGTAAGAAGATGTGTGAAGCGTCGCTCAAATTTTTGAATACAAATGTTTTGGGCTCCGTGTGTCGGGACGCCGGTGCTGGACGTACTTTGGCCATTGTGCTCTGTAGCCGGGCCATGAAGTCATCGCTTGTATGTTGTGGTGTGCCACTAGGTACCAGGAGCTCGCCCGGTAAGCGTAGTGGTTCACCGTATACAAGGTCTGCAGAGGAACAGCGTAGATCCTCTTTAAGTGCTGATCTGATGCCGAGAAGAACGAGCGGTAAAGCTTTGTGCCAGGATTGTGAATGACACATGATAGCGGCCTTGAGATGCCGGTGGAAGCGTTCCACCATACCGTTAGCCTGTGGGTGGTAGCTAGTTGTTCTCGCTCTTCTGGTAGCTCCTAGATCCATTAGTTTGTTGAATAACGTGGATTCGAATTGACGTCCTTGGTCAGTAGTGACGGTGGTGGGGACGCCAAAACGAGCAATCCAACCGTGAAGAAATTGGTCAGCAACTTCTTCGGCTGTTATATTTGTCATTGGCCAAGCCTCTGGCCATCTTGTAAAACGGTCAATTGCTGTAAGACAATAAGTGTAACCGTTGGAGGACGGAAGTGGTCCTATGATATCCAGATGGACGTGTTTGAATCGTCCAGATGGAGTAGGAAAATCAGCGAGCGGGGCTGATACATGTCGTGTGACTTTGCATTTCTGGCATGCGAGGCACTCGCGTGACCAGTTGCGACAGTCTTTTTTAATGCCGGGCCATACGTAGCGATCAGCCACAAGGCGCGTAGTTGCACGCACCCCAGGGTGACTCAAATTGTGAAGTCGATCGAAGGCTGCACGGCGATGTTGCGGTGGCAAGTATGGCCGTGGTTTCCCGGTCGTGTCATCGCAAAGAATGGTGATATCGGACCCGGGAACTAATGTAGGCACTAGTTTTAAAGAGGAGTTGTTGCGAATATTTTCGAGCTCATCGTCCTCTGCTTGTGCTCGAGCGAGCGAAGCAAAATCGTCACCAAGTGAAATTTGTTCCACTCGTGACATGGTGTCGGCGACAACATTGTCAACACCTTTAACATGCTTGACATCCGTCGTGAATTGACTGATGAAGCTAAGTTGGTTCAGTTGTATTGGTGGGAGCTTCTCTCGTTTTTGGCTGAAAGCATATATGAGAGGCTTGTGGTCGGTGTAGATTGTCGCGTGTTGTGCCTCAAGAATATGTCGAAAGTGCTGTACACTTTCGTATACTCCAAGGAGTTCGCGATAGTAGGCGGGCCATTGGCTTTGTAAAACTGTTAGTTTCTTGCTGAAAAATGCCAATGGTTGCCATTGATTAGACACCTTTTGTTGTAGGCAAGCTCCCACGTAAGTTGATGACGCGTCTGTAAACAGACCTAATGGCGCGTCACTGTTTGGGTGAGCAAGCAGAGTCACGCTCACCAGGGCGTCTTTACACCTTTGGAATGCCAATTCAAGTTCTGGCGTCCAGGGCACTGGTTTAGCACCTTTGAGTTTGGATGAGGCTAAGACGTTGATGAGTGGCGCTTGTGTTTCTGCTGCTTTTGGGAGGAATCGGCGATAAAAGTTAATCATCCCGAGGAAGCGGCGAAGACCTTGCACTGTTTTAGGTAAGGGATAGCTCCGCAACGCTTCAATCCTCTCTGTTGGAGGGCGAGTTCCATCTTTGTTGATGGAGTACCCTAAGAATGTCACTTCTTCGGCACCGAAAACGCACTTGGATGCGTTCACTACGACGCCGTAGTCTGCCAGGCGTTGGAATAAGGTACGTAGATGTTCCTTGTGCTCCTGGTGTGACCGTGAGAATACAATTATGTCGTCAATGTACGTATAGCAGAAGTCGAGTCCCCTCACGACTTCGTCTATGAACCGTTGAAAAGTTTGTCCAGCATTTCGTAAGCCGAAAGTCATGAACGGAAACTCGTATAGCCCGAACGGTGTGGTGATGGCAGTTTTGCAAATGTCTGGTTGGTGTACTGGCACCTGCTGGAATGCTTTGACCAGGTCAATGGTGCTGAATATTGTTGAACCAGAGATGTTGTGCGTAAAATCGGCGATGTGCCTGACGGGATACCGGTCTGGAACAGTGCGAGCGTTCAGAGCGCGGTAGTCTCCACAAGGTCGCCATCCTTCCTGACCCTTTTTAGCCATGTGTAGCGGTGATGCCCAAGGACTGTCAGATGGTCGAGCTGTTCCACATGTGACCATGTCTTCAAATTCCTTTTTAGCTGCAGCTAGTTTCTGAGGGGCCAGGCGACGTGGGCGGGAGGAAACTGGAGGTCCATCGGTCGTGATGATGTGATGTACCGTATTGTGTTTCACTTGTCGTGGTAGACCTGGAGGTCGCGTGAGGTCAGGAAACTCCAATAGAAGATTCGAGTAAAGTGAGGTCGATTGAGCAGATACGGATCTTACACTGACTTGGCTCACATTTGCAATCGATGCCTGGGTAGATAGCTTGGTGTTTCCATCGATAATTCTCTTGTTTCGAAGGTCAGGTAGTAAGTTGTAATGACTTAAGAAATCCGCACCTATTATTGGCGTATCTACGTCAGCGATGATAAAATGCCAGTGAAAATCTCGACGCAGGCCTAAATTCAGGTGTAACGAGATAGTCCCGTATGTCTTTATTGAGCTGCCGTTAGCCGCAGCTAGTTGATAGCCGGTTGCTTGTATCGCGCGACCCTTGCATAATTTTCTCGGGTAGCAACAGATGTCGCTGCCGGTATCGATGAGAAATTTGTAACACGTCGTTTTATCGACAGCGAATAACCGGCGGCTTGTTATATCTGAATGATCAGTCGCCGCGACTACTGATCGTGCAGTGAGTTTTTCCGACTTCCACGAGCACGGTTTCGTGCATTTACGTGCGTCATGTCCGTAGGTACAATGAAACCAGCACAGGTGCGAAGCTGAACTTGACCTCTCTGACCTTGCTGATCTCGCGCTGAGGGCATCTACGCAATTTGTAAGTACCTCGACTAGGCGAGCAAGTTGAGTTAACTTATTATTCTGTTCCGCCGTCATGTTGAGTTGCGGAAAGGGAGAAGTCGAAAGAGATAAGGATAATAGGTATTAAGTATATAGATATATACGTCACACGAACCGAAAGTAACAACCGCTTTCAGTACCGGAATAATAAATAATAAATTATAATCAGTACTAAAAAAATAACGGTTGTACTTAATATCTATAATTATTTACATTATTATAAAACAAATACAAGAGAAAACAAAAATCAATTTAAACATAAAAATTATTATAATAAATGTTAACCAGTACATAAAATAAGTTAACCGGCAGAGAGTGTGTTAACAAAAAAAAAATAATACTATAATCGGATGGCGGGCGGTGCGCAATAGGTTAAAATAACAATAATCGGACGGCGGGCGGTGCGTAATGGGTTAAAATAGGTAGGTAATATCCGGCCGCCGTGAACGTGTCTATAATAAATACATGATTCGCTCACGTAAATGTGTGCCTAGGTAAGTTGAGAGTATCACAAATTCTTAACGTAATCTATACATAAGCACAAAGAAATTTTATAAGTACGTAGATACATCCTATAAAAAATTAGAACTAAAATAATAACTACGAAATCGAAAATTCACTTCACTGTTGTTTCGAGTTCTAATGTTTTAGGTAGGTATGCACTGTAACTATTATGTTGACGAAATTTTTGAACGAGTAGGTATTTAGCTAATACTAAAGTTCGCTCACCAAATGTCTGTAGGTACCTATACTCTTGTGCTGGCACGAAGGGAGTGACGGAGGTGTTTCCATCTCCTGGCTCTGCTACTTAGATGTAGGTACGGTTGAAGCGGGTTCGGCGAGGATGCTCGCAGATCTCGTCGTTTCGTATACTCCTTGAACTGAGCGTGGTTGATTCGCTACCGCATAGCAACAGGGTGAAACCACATGGATTTGTGCTTGCTAGGCGCGGGCGACGTTGCTACCGAGTAACATGGTGTCACGGTAATATTATCGTGATGGCGTGGCCACGTAGCTCGTAGGTAGTTAGTTGCTGAGCGCGGTTTGTGAGGCCACGGGTGAGGCAGCGCGCTTTGTAGGTACGATGCGTTGCGTGTTTTTTCGTGGCGGCGCGCTTTGATTGATGTTTGCCGCGCTATGCCCACTTGTAGACGCGACGCGTTGCTTGCATTGCAGCGTTATGACGCCTATGTTATCGGCGGTTTGACGCAGTATGAGTTACTAAGTGCGCCGATGTTTATTGCGATTTTAAGCACTGTGTTGTCGTAGGTAATTGAAGCACTTGATAAGTAACATAGTCTCGCACTGAACACGGAAAGTTTTTGCACCGGGGTCACCATTTTGGGACGCCTTGCGGTGTAGTAATGAAAGTCATTGGTAGGTATAGTCACAACATTCTTTTATTCACTAGGTACACAACACAAAACGTCTCCATTATTATATAAGACTTAAAGACTTATATTAGCTTAGAAAGCTACGATAAACATTTCCGCGAGTGCGTTGGCGTGGCGAGGGAGCGGGGAGCTTCGGTGAAGGTCTCGGACCGACTCTTGTGCGTGTGCGCGGCGCGACCGCAATGTCCTGTGTGATATAGAAGCGCGGTGTTATCCCCGCGCCCCCTTCCCGCTCATGTGCGTGGGTCTATTGATATGTTTTGAGGTGGCGCGATGATCGCCACAAATATAAAAAATATGTATGTATATAACCTACGTCTCTTCCCTGCAGTATAATCGGTCTGTACACCACGTTCGTGTTCCTGGCGTCGCGCGTGCTGCGCGGCTTCTTCTCCGGCATCTACACCAAGATCATGTTCGACGACCTGCCCAACGTGGACCGCGTGCTGCAGCTCTGTCTCGACATATACTTGGTAACGTGTTATACTTGCTATTTATTGAAATGAATGAAAATATCTTTATATACAAAAACGACTTGTTCGCTAGCGATTGCTTCACTAGGCTAGAAGAAGAAGCGACCAGAAATCAGTTGACAAACTTATGTGTTTACGCCACATAAGTTAGATATTAAGGATACAGACAAAAAATAGGTTTCAATATTTAATATATGTGTTCAGTATCATATAGGGATAGCTTGACCTTTTGGGAACCAAGCCTTAATTTATCTACCGTGATGCCATTTATAGTTTTAGTAGTATTTAGCTTTTTTATCATAACAACTAGCGTTTGCTTAGTATGGCGCTAGATGGCATTAGGGGAGAGTGGGGAGGGTTCGCACAGGGGGAGGGTTCATACAGCGTCCCGCGTTCCGCCTGGCAAAAAGCTATCGCGTTATTATTATAGTGTGCGTGAGGCCATACATACAAAGAAGCCCCACGCGGAAGCGGCCGGCAGTCGGCGCGTGACCTTGGCCATTACATGACGAAACGTGTTTCCGCGCTCCGTATGTAACTTTTCGATAAATTTTTGAATTCGTTTATTTCCTGTAAAATTAACTTATTTCATTAGATTCATTTATTCATTATATAGTAATGCTTGCGTATTTCATGATGTTAACGTAAATTTTAGCATAAATCTAACAATGAATTTTATTTTAAATTGATTGTTGAATATGGGCGGTTGGGGTACCTTCGTACAGCATGTGGTGGGGTGGCTTCGCACTGTACGAAGGCACCCCAGTACTATAAAAAATAAAAATAAAAATGTGATGTAACGAAAATAATAAATAAATGTATAAATAATTATGTTACAGAATCATGCCGCGAAAATACGAGAAAAAGAATACTAGATGTTCTGATATAGATGAAGATGCGATGACAGAAGCTATAAAAGAGGTCGTAAACAAAACGTTGTCTATCAGAAAATCCGCTGAAAAATATAATATCAAACCATCTACTCTTATGAGTCGCTTGGTGAAGTCTCGAGAAGATGAAAAAGAAGACCACATTCCTGCACGAGCATTCTGCAACAAGTTTGCCACCAAACAAGTATTTTCAAAGGATGAAGAGGCTCTTTTAGCCAAGTATATCAGTGACTGCTCAAAAATGCACTATGGACTAACACTTGTACAGGTAAGAAGACTTGCGTATGAATTTGCCAAAGCTAACAACCTGAAGTACCCATCGTCTTGGGATATTAACAAAATGGCAGGAATAGATTGGGTGCATGGTTTTCGCCAAAGAAATACAGACCTGAGCCTAAGAAAACCTGAAAACACCAGTGCTGCGAGATCATACGGGTTCAACAAGACAGCCGTCGTTCGCTTCTTTGCCAATCTTGAATCGGTTTATGTCAAACATAAACTAACTGCTGATAGGATTTATAATTTTGATGAATCGGGGATATCAACAGTGCTGGATACGCCAAAAGTCTTGGCCGATAAAAAGCAAAAGCAGATTGGACAACTTGTTTCAGCCGAAAGAGGCGAACTTGTTACGTTTGGGGGAATCATTTCAGCAAGTGGTAACACAATTCCACCTCTATTTATATTCCCGAGAGTCCATTTTAAGGATCGCTTCATGGAAGGTGCTATAGAAGGCAGTCTAGGACTAGCTACAAAAAGTGGGTGGATAAATTCCTATATATTTCTGGACGTACTGAAACACATCCAAAAGAAAACCTGCTGCTCTAAGGATAATCCTATTCTGCTTCTGGTTGATAACCACGAGAGCCACGTCACTTTAGCAGCAGTGGACTATGCTCGTGATAATGGTATTATTTACATGTCATTCCCGCCGCATACCACGCACCGTCTCCAGCCACTGGACGTTGGCGTATTTGGTCCATTCAAAGCTAAATTAAAAGTGGCGTTCAATGATTGGCATGTGAATAACCCTGGGAAAACGCTGAATATTTACAATATTCCAAAACTTGCGAAACGTGCCTATTTTGAATCATTCACTGGCAAGAACATCACAAGTGCCTTTGAAAAAACCGGTATTTATCCATTCAACAAATTGGTGTTCAGTGACGATGATTTCACTCCCGTCCAAGTTTATAGCTCGGCCGGTCCAGATGTCCCTGAACAACCAATTGTACTTGAAGGAGTGGCTCATCAGGAACAAGGTTTAGGACCAAGATCGTCACCTTCTTTGCTGAACATGATCCCCGAAGAAATGGTTGCCCCTGAACAAGATCCCAGATCAGACCCTGGGCCTTCAACATCATGTTTGACGCCAAGGCCAGTTCAATACCACCTAACCATCCCGTATCAGAGCCTGGGCCTTCAACGTCATGTGTTACGCCAAGGCCAGTTGAATCACCACCTAACCATCCCATATCAGAGCCTGGGCCTTCAAGTTCATATGTGACATCAAAGCAGGTTGAATTAACATCTTCGTCAGCTGTCAATATTGTTACCCCAGAAGCAGTCCGTCCATATCCAAAAGTAAACAAAAATAATCAAAAAAAGACAAAGAAAGGAAAAGAGCCCGGAAAATCAAGAATATATACAGATACCCCAGAAAAAAATAGATTGGAAGACTTAGAAAGGAACAAAGCGATGAAAAAGGAAGAGCAAGAAAGAAAACAAAAGGCTAAAGAGATGAAACGCGCTATTACTTTGTTGTCAGACAATAAAAAAAATACAGGAAATACTAAAAGTAAACCAAAGAAACAGAAAATGACCGAAGAGACTGAAAGCGAAGACGAGACTGATATGAGTTTAAGAGAAAGTTCTTGTTCTCCCATGGATGAGATATCTGAAGGATCTGACATGGACACGGAGCCTCCTGTTACGACAAACGAGATAAATGAGAAGACATTCGTGCTCGTAAAATTTGAGAAAAAGAAATCTGTGTCATATTATGTCGGGCAAGTGCTAACTAAATACAGCCCCACAGAGTACAAAGTTTCATTTTTAAGAAAGAAACTTGGTACTAGGTGGAAGTTTGTTTTTCCGATGACGAAAGATGAAGGGACAGTATACATATCAGACATTGTCTGTATACTGTCCCAGTCCAAGTCAGCTGTTACGGCAAGAACAGCTGATATATATTCTTTTAAGAAAAATTTTTCTTCAATCAACATTCAATAGAATCAAAAAGTTTCTAACTTTGCTTATGTTGTTAAGCAATGTCATAAACATTGATTGTTTTTAAATTTAAGGTTGATTATTTGTCAAATTGATCTCAATAAGTGATTCAAACGGATAATTTTTTTTATAAATAGTAAGAGTCAGATAGTTCTAGCGCTGTTGTATGTCGTATATTGACATTTGTATTTTTTTTTGCTAACTATAAGATTAAATCTATGTCAAATTGACCCCAATGATGGTTCCTAGCTAATAAGGCTGATTATGTGTTAAATTTGTCTTAATAAATGAATAAAACTGATCACAAATGACGGTTTAAATCACTCATGTACGAAAGCTCCCCACTATGTACGAAGGTTCCCCACCCTATGTACGAAGCCACCCCATAAGCGGGGTGGCTTCGTACAATTTCCTTTTTTTTTTTTAACTGCGTTATTCGCTAACATTGTGATCTGACGACCCTAAAGCCTAGGCCAAAGTTGTAGCCAGATAGTTGAAGTATCTAACAGTGTTAAGCATGTTTTAAAATATTCTTTAGTTTCTGAGTTACAGAAGGTAAAGTAAAAACTGTGCGAACCCTCCCCACTCTCCCCTATGTGTAATTTCACAGAATATTTTTTTTTGTAATAACACGGGTCTCATCATTGCTGGTCAAATATAGTTTTCGTTGGCATATATTTTAATGACTATTTTGTTGTTGCAATGTCTATGCTTACTTTGGCAATTGAACTGTCAAAATCAAGAATTAAATTAAAAAAAAAATTGTTCCTAACTCCATAGAGCAATAAGAGCCTTCAAGGCATCATGTTACTTCTACTGACTTTTGGAAACAAGCTTTATTTGAACTCATTAATTTTGTTTCATCCTAGGTGCGTGAGGCTCTCGAACTGTCTCTGGAAGAAGACCTGTTTGCCAAGCTGGTGTTCCTGTACCGATCACCAGAGACCATGATCAAGTGGAGTCGGCCCAAGGAAGAGGAGCAGCAACCACAGCGCGCCCTGCCGCCCTCGCGGTGAACCACGCCACCTAACTGATGAAGATGTTGACATAGTGATGAAGATTTTGTCAAAGTGATGAAGATTTTGTCAAAGTGACGAAGATTTTGTCAAATCGATGATATTTATATGGCAAAGCATACGATAAGCTACATTAGCCTCTAAGGAGGTTTAAAAAGTCTCTGTTTCAAAGCTTGTCGCTCCTTTAAACTTAATTGCTGAAGAGGCGTTTTGATACTACCGCCCTAATTTGTAATTGGCGATATTTTGAGTCAATTTTTCCATGTCGGTACAAGGAGTGTACATTAGTTAAGTTTTCTTGATCCGAAACGGTACATAGGGCAACTTTAGACACTTCTATATTTTTGAGTTTATCCAGGCAAAAAAACATGATAAAAAAATCATTTCGAAAATTATATCAATACTTTATCTACACCAAGAATAGATTTTATACAGCCAGTTTTTACCTAAGTACAAGATTTCAGCCAATATAAAATGCCTTATTAGGACAGCTAGACGTCCATATTTATTAAGATATGAATGTGTCGGATACATCTCGTATGTCATCCCAACGCCATAAGCGTCGACATAGATACGTAAGTTGTACAGTAGGAATAAGAATAACTACGTTTCGTATGTTATTAAAATGTTAAATTCAATTGCTAATTAAATGAAATTGTATATTGAATGAAAATTGCTCTTTGAAGACTCGATCAAAGATTATGAAAGGTAAATGCACAAGTTACTTAGCTAGTGCATTATTAGGTACTTAAATTTATCTTTAGTCATTCCTATACACTATACTGCTCTCTTGCTTATTTTTGAGCTCTTTACTGCATTTTTGCGAACCACCTTTTTACATAAGATCTATTTTAATTGTGACTTTGAAATCTGTTGTTTGTTCATATCATTAATTTATTGTTGCGTCGCTTGTTTGTATATGTGTAATAATGGCTTGTTTTGCGAAGGTTTGTGTACATAAAATTAATTTAGTTTTATCGATTGTGAATTTTATCAAAGTTACCAGATGTATAGTAAAGAGATATGTATATGAATCATGTATGATGTTGAGCTTGCAATTCCATATTTATTGAATAAATTATAGGTTTATTATTTACACTTTATATCTATTTTTCAAGACTATTTTGCACAAAATAACGTAAAGAGGAATTATTACAATGTATTTATTTTCAAAGTCAGGCTTTGAAATTTTACATACATAGGTACTTACCTATAAACCTAATCGAAATGATTGTTTTAATCTGTAATATTTTCTATTGTTAAGAGCTGCATTTAATATTTAATGTTGTCAATTTGTGATAATAAAAATCCAATATTTAATTAATTTCTTTTATTTCATCATAAACATAATAGCTTACTAACTAATACAAAAATATTAAACCGTCGGCTTCACTGGTTGGTTCGTTGATAGCAAGGACTTAATACGGGACCCGTTGTGGTCTAAATGGTGGGTCATTACCGACAGACAATTCTATGAAATCACCATCAGCCGAGGAGCGATGTTCATTGACATGAGCTCTTGGAAGAGCAGTTTGGCTGCATACGGGAGACGCACTTGCGATATCTGGGTCTTGTTCTTGCAGCCCTTGCACTCGAACGTGTTGTTACGCAAGTTGGCGATCGCGATCAAACCGCAGAAGTTGCAAACGTGAATGCGGTATGGGTCAGACACTTCAAACAGGCGCTCGCGCAGGAATTGCGCTGCTCCGTGGGCAATCTGACAATCACGCTCCATCTCTCCGAAACGCAGGCCTCCATCTCTAGCTCTGCCCTCCATAGGCTGCCTCACGAGGATCTGTACAGGCCCTCTCGCTCGAGAGTGAATCTTGTCGTCCACCATATGCTTCAGACGTTGATAGTAAGTTGGGCCTAAGAACACTTGGGCGTTTATTTTTCGTCCAGTGTGTCCATTGTACATAACTTCGTTTCCTCGAAGATGGTAGCCATACTCTTGCAGGAGTGATGAAATCTTTTGCACGTTGACGGCGTCGTTAAAAGGCGTGGCGTCACCTATCTCTCCTTTGTTGGACGACACTTTGCCCTGGATGCACTCAATCAAGTGACCAATTGTCATACGCGAGGGGATGGCGTGAGGGTTGATGATGATATCTGGAGTGAGTCCCTCGCATGTGAAAGGCATGTCTTCTTGCCTGTATTGTATACCACAAGTACCCTTCTGCCCGTGACGGGAAGCGAACTTGTCGCCGATTTGCGGTATGCGCACAGATCGCACGCGAATTTTGCAGAACTTGTATCCTTCGCTATTTAGCGTCAACATGACTTGATCAACGATTCCAGTTTCACTGTTACGTAGGAAGGTGGAGGCGTCTCTCTTTGTGTAGCGTTTGGTGGTGCCTTCCAACTCGTCATCATTTTCAGGCAGAGTGATAGTTTTCCCGATGACGACGTCGTCACCGGACACACGGATTCCCGGCGCGATAATGCCGTCATCGTCCAGCTTATCATACAAGGCATTTCTCATTCCTTGGCAGGTCTGCCTTGTAGGTTTCTCAAACTGTTCTTCTTGGTCTCCAATACGTTTAGATTCTGAGTCCTTGTAAGATCGGTAGAACACGGATCTAAAGAATCCTCTTTCAACAGCAGATGCGTTCAAGATGACACTGTCTTCCTGGTTGTATCCGGTGTAGCACAAGATAGCGACTATGGAGTTGATGCCGGCCGGCAGCTCTCTGAACCGGAGGTACTCCATGGAGCGTGTGGTAACCAGGGGTTTGTGAGGGTAGTACAGTACATGGGCCAAAGTGTCCATCCGCACATGGAAGTTCGTAATGTATACTCCCATGGCTTGCTTACCCATAGCACTTTGGTAAGTATTTCTGGGGCTCTGGTTGTGATCAGGGAATGGAATAATGGAGGCGCACACACCTAGAATCATGGCTGGATGGATCTCACAATGAGTGTAAGTGGTACAGTAAGCATATTCTTTCAGTTGTGCCAAGTCATCGGGGCTCATGGCAATCATCACAGTCTCTTCTTCAAGAGTGTCAATATATTCCACTACTCCACTGGCCACCAAGTTTTGCCAGCCATAGTTATTGTAATCTCTTTCCTTCAAATTGTCAATGTGTTTCTTTTTCAAAAGTAGGGCGCCATTTTCAACAATAAGTAGTGGTCTACAAATTCTACCAGCATCTGTGTAAATACGAATTTCTCTGTCTCTGATATCTCGAATCATGCTCACTTCAGATACAATGATGTCCATTTGACGACGCAATTTACGCAAAGTAGACATAAGCTGTTCCGGGTCTCGATGAATACCAACCCAACATCCATTCACAAATATTTTTGTAGCATCAGCAATAGCTGAGGGTGCAATTTCTTCTAAGTTTTCCATGGACCATTCCTCCAAGAACTCCAAGATGGGGGATGGTTGACTTCCTACAGAGATGTAGGCCATCAGAGCTAAGTTCTTCACAAGTCCTACAGCAGCGCCTTCAGGAGTTTCAGCAGGACAGATCATTCCCCACAGCGTGTTGTGCAATTGACGGGGTTTAGCTAGTTTACCATCTCTTCCAATAGGAGAGTTGACACGGCGAAGATGTGATAATGTAGAAGCAAATGTCAGCCTGTTCAACACCTGTGATACACCAGCTCTCGCTTGATGGGCCTTCTTCTGGTCACCCCAGTTTCCTGTAGCCAGGGAGTATCGGAGTCCATCAGTGATAATCTTGGTTTTGATAGCCAGCTCCAGGTTAAAATCTTTTCCTTTGTCAATGAACTTCTGTGCATACATTCTAACTTCCTTCAACAAATTCTTGAACAATCCTCTGAACAAGAAGGCTAGCAGTGGTCCTGCCAAGTCTAATCTTTTGTTTCCGTAGTGATCTCTGTCATCCAGCTCTCTTCTTCCGAGGGCAGCCAACAGCAGCCTGTGTACCATGTAACCCAAGAAGTATGCTTTCTTGGTTTCACAAAAATCAGAAACTCCAACATGAGGCAACATTTCCTTTTGTAAGATTTCCTTAGCATATTTGATACGCTTCTCTTTAGTAACACCGGGCCTGGCTCCACGAGCTCCAATGAAGTTGAGTGCCACATTCTGCTCTTGAATTACAAAGGCTTCATCTAAGGATGGTTTTACCATTTCCATCATTTCAGGATCATCAAAGTCATAAATGATGTGCTCCAGGATGTCTCGATCAGCTACAAAACCAAGAGCTCTGAATACAATCATAATGGGGATCTCTTGTTTGATGTAAGGGACTATAGCAATAATTCTTTGTCCAATAGCAGATTTCTTGATACTTTGCCCTCCGCGGGCCATCATGTTGACCCACAGAGTAGATGTAGGTCTTGAGCTGTGTTCTAAACAAGACCGAATTTCAGTTTTGTAAGCAAACTTTCCATCCTTCATGCTGAACACATATACTGTGTTGGTAGCCATCTTTTCTTGGGCAATCAGTACTTTTTCTGAGCCGTTAATGATGAAGTAGCCGCCAGGATCAAGTGGGCACTCGTTCAGCTCAGACAAATCTCTGTCAGTCAAATTGCTCAACAAACAGTAGGTCGATCTCAACATGATAGGTATTTTACCGATGAAAGTTTTCTGATGTTGAGTCTCAATTGGATCTTCATTTTCTTTGACAATGGTTTTGGTTATGTCAACATACAGAGGAGCCGAGTACGTCAAGTTGCGAAGACGTGCTTCGTTAGGCATCATGGGAGATGGTGCACCGTCTTTCTCCCAATGAGTCGGCTTCGACAAGTAAATCTGATCAAACTTCAAGAGGTACTTCGGCGGCGTTTCTATTTCGCCAGATGCATGCTGGGCTTCAGCTTGCAGTTCAATCTGCGGCGAGTCTTCGACGATCCTCTGAACAGACATCTGGATGAACTCATCGAAACTATCCAGTTGTTGCCGCACCAAACCTTTTTCGTCGAAATAAGCATTGATGACGATCCAACAAGCTTCTTGCCAAAGTTCAGAGGAGATTTCTTCCACATCCTCTTCTTCGTATTGATCATCTTCAGTGTCGTACATAATGAATGAATCAGAGGAGGTTTCTCCTCGTTTATTCTATAAAAGTCCAGGTAAGTGAAAGATTTTCGATCTATTTAATTTAGTTTTATCAAAAACACACGCATCGCATCGCGGATCGCCAACCAAACGCTGAACGAAACGAATGAATGAAATATAATTGTATGAATGAATGAAGATAGAAAAAAAAATACAATCAAATTATGACCAATAGAAATCGAGCTTAATTTTTAGGTATCACCAGTTACTTGTGCAAATTTACCAGTTGCTTTGATTGTGTACCATGGATTGATCAATTTGATATTCCATACGAGCGTGCGTTATTTTGATAATTATCTGTGGAAAAGTTCATGAACCATGTTTTGTTGCTGAAGTTGAATTAAAGAATTTTTGAGATGAGATGATTCACTTGTTGTGCTTTCTTTTGTAGTTAAAAAGTGTGATAAATATAGCTATAAATCTTCTTGACAGATATTTTGTTGAGTATGGATTCACGAAGAAGTAATTCTGATGATCAGCGATGTATACTTGGACTTCAAGATTTGAAACTTTCAAACAAAGTTGAGGATGGCACTGAGCAAGCGCACGGCTCTTCAACATCGAACACAAGTACCCTTACAAAAACACGCCCTGTGGGCGCTATCGAGAGTTTTGTGCTCGATAACACACAGAATAACCGACAGGATTACAGTTTCTACGAGCGCTCTAATGTAATAGCCGCATCAAAGTTCGCAACACCAAAACGAGTGGAAACGATAGCTTCTATCAACAAGCGGGACATAAACACCGCCGCCCTTCCGGCTAGTCCGACTCGCTCTATAGATTCCATTTCGCAGAGGTCGCTGAGCTACCAAACGGATGATTTGTACGAGATTCCCGCAAATCCGAACACGCCATACCCTCCGCCCGTGTACGAAAACGTAGAGTATTACGGCGAGCAGCGCTCGCCGCAGCTGCCGTACTACCACCAGATCTACCAGGCCGCGCTTCCGCCGCCGCCCGTGGCTGAAGGATACTACGACACGCGCTACAGCAAGGCCCAGCCGCAAGTACCTGTCAACTCTAAACCTAAACACACTCCTATGCTGTATGAAAACATGCTATGTTCTGATAATGACAAGAAAAATGACTACAAAGTTCAACAAAACCCCGAACAACGATATATTCAGTCGGGGTCAATGCCCGGACCTCAAGTACCCAACACTAGTGTCAGTAGAAATATGTCACTGATAAGTGACAAAGGAAAAATAGATAAAGCCCCACCCCCGCCGCCTTACACGGCCACACAGGACAGTGCCAGTGGAGACTACACTATCATGAAGTCAGCTCCTCCCAAGTACACAGATGTGAGTGCTCTGTTGAAGAATGATGACAAAGCAGTGACCATTCCTTCTACAGCTATATATGCATCAATAGCTCCTAGCGCTCAGAGACCTAAAGCTAATTTAGCAACTGAGGTACAAACTGCAACAGCTCCACCAAAATTCTTCCACCCAAAGCCCATTATTGCCAACAATATTAGCAAAGATAAGCCTCCTGTTACTAATGGCAGTTTTGTGGGTAAGCCGGCTGCAAACAGGATGCACATTGTGGAGGAAACAAATGGTTCTGATTATGTGTGTATGACAGGTGGGTCCTCAGTGGCTGCTCTGGCTGCAGCTAACCAGAGAGATAACACATCATTGGCTTCTGAGTCAATAGGCTCAAGGAATTTGGTGTCAGGGTTGACTTCCCTGTGTTCCCCGGCACAGTCTCCTGCTCCAAGCCCCACTCCTAGCTCAGTATCACAGCTGTCAGGGGGCTCTCGTGGCTCCGGTGGCCGAGGCAAGAGCCTGCTGCCCTATAGCATCACACCACCTCGACCTCCTGGACCCAGTGAGGCTCAGAGAAAGATTGAGGAGCTAACAAGGCAGCTTGAAGAAGAAATGGAAAGGCAGGATGAAGAAGGAGAATATTTTGGTAAGATTCAAGTAACAACCTGAAATAGTTGTGTGCATCTGTGTAATATACTAAAATTATATGTCAGGCCTAAATATGTAAATGATGAAGTGTTGCTATCATTAATATTTTTTCAGTTATAACACTCCATCTACTTACTGAACCTTAACTCCTCAGGTATCTGCCACACATGTGGTGCAGGTGTCACAGGTGCGGGCCAGGCTTGCCAGGCCATGGGCAACCTGTACCACACTAACTGCTTCATCTGCTGCTCGTGCGGCCGAGCCCTGCGGGGGAAGGCCTTCTACAATGTCCACGGGAAGGTCTACTGTGAAGAGGACTACTTGGTGAGAAACAATGAGGTTCATCTTTATTATTATTTCTTTTGTTTTGGCTTTTTTTGTTTGATGTGTTTTGAATCTGTCACATTTGATTTCAATCAACAATTTATTGATTTCTTTTGTTTTGTTATTGTTTGATTTGATTGTTGTTGAGCTTATTAATTTTATTTGATTGATTGTTATATTATGCTTGATAAATTATAACAAAATAAACAGAATGCCAAAGAAATTACACCATATCATAATAAAAATGCATTGTTTCTGATCATCTAATATTTCACTAATTTACACACATTTTAAAGTTTTTTTATAATAACTTAGACAAAAAAAATCTTATTGTGTGACTTGATGTTTGAAGTCTGAGTTTGACTAAATATAGTTCAAAAATAATTTGTGTTTTACTAATACATAACTCTTAAGTTTTTTAACATATAAATATTTTTATGATTTATCAATAATTACATTAAGTTGGTGTAAAACTTTACAATTTAGTAAATTGTTAATAATGAACTGCTGGAAACATTTGTTGATATAATGAAATAGGTACTTAATTGATAAAAGTAACTTGTGCTTTCAACAAAATAATGAAATATACTTCCCTTGAACCTCCCAACAGAATCTGAAATTTACTGTATTATATATATTGTATGAATTGTTACAGTATTCTGGATTCCAACAAACTGCTGAGAAATGTGCAATATGTGGCCATTTAATTATGGAAATGGTAAGGAATAAAAAAACATAGTTTTAAGCTCTCACATAGAAAGAAAGAAAGAAATAGGTATCTTTATTGAGACACACGAACTTACTAAACAAAACTTAGTGTAATTAGCACAAAAAAATTTGAACACACAAGCATTAAATTAATTTAATTTTCATATTATTCACAAGTCCTTCATCATACATTTTTTTGTATGGATGAGCTGATTAATTATTTCCCTGAATTTGCAAGAGCTGTAGTTTTCAATAAAAAATAACACTATTAAAACCTATGTTCACCTTCCCCAGATCCTACAAGCGATGGGCAAGTCCTACCACCCGGGCTGTTTCCGGTGCTGTGTGTGCAACGAGTGCCTCGACGGGGTGCCATTCACAGTGGATGTCGACAATAAGATCTACTGCGTCAATGATTACCACCGGATGTTCGCGCCCAAGTGTGCTAGCTGCGGGAAAGGTATGTATATGTACTTCTTCTTATCGAATGAGAGTGGCCAACTCTGATGTCAAGAGTTAATCAAGCCGCCCTAAGGACCTCTGACATGGCTTATAGAGTGACTTACTATAACGGACAACCGAGACCTAAAATTTAACGTGTCATCCGACCCACGGAAGCGTCCAAAATGGATTGCCACTTTTCGGTCACCCATCCAAGGACTGACCGCGTCAACCTTTGCTTAACATTAGTAATCGCATGCTTTTACCCTCTGCCAGCTGAGCTACGGGCGCTTCATATACTGTCCTATCCTATCGTGAAACTAATTAAATTGTTTTTTGTTTAGCTTCCACCTGCAATCTTGTGTTTTACCTTAATCAGGTATTGTGTGTACGTTTTGTAGTTTCGAAGCTACCTCTCACTGAAAGTGTCACCTCTTTTTTAACCGACTTCAAAAAAAGGAGGTTATCAAGTCTTCTGAAAGTTTTATTTTTGTATCTGTGCTCACAAAAGTCCTCATTACTGAGGTGTGTGGGTTATGGCCTCCTCCTTGTATCATTCTTGGTAGCACAAAATATTGCTATTAGGCTCTATCTTCAGTGGTATGTAGAGAATTGCTACTTCTTAGACTCGAAAGTGACATTACGCTGTACCTACTAATATTTTAAAAGCAAAATATGGCTTTATGGCCACTTTCAGATTTAAGAAATTTCACATGCAAAATGTCCAATCTTTCTAGATTTTTTTATCACGGATTTTTGCGGTAGGTATTTTAAAAACTTTGTACCATGCATCACAATGCCACGGATATCCACGTTATCAGTACAGATAAACCTTTTTGGGTAATCTTTTATTATGATTATGAGTTCCATATTTATGTAGTTGAACTTGAACTAAGGCCTGCCATATTTGACTAAACCAACATGAGAATATATTTATCTAGTTTGTCTCAACTTAAGTGAGATATTTGGGTGGACAGGTCATCTCCATAATAGTTAAATATTTTTGTAATTAGTATAGTATATACAATGGGACTGACATGTAATAACAAAAGTCCCTTAAAAATGAGTATAAAAAAATATGTAGTTGCTCTAGTTATTGTGACTATCACATTGAGCAGCGTTGATAAACCAAACCAAGCAACTCTCTCTCTCTTCAGTCGTATTCCTCATGACTGAGGGTCGTGACTCCCCCGCAGAATTTATCCGTTAGGGGAGAGTTTTCTTGGGCAGATACATCGTGGTGGGCGACCAGGTCCTTCCACGGAAGACACATGTCATACCTATATTGTGGTCCTCAAACATGTCGGTTTCCTCACGATGTTTTTCTTCACCGTTAAGCGAGTGCAAATCCACGTAAATAAAAAAATAAAAATAATATAAATGTTACACTTATAAAGCACATACAAAGTGAGGCCTGTACCCAGCAGTAGGATCCCAAGAGCTGGATAGTGATGATGATGAATTTTCACTTTTTAGTTAATTAACGTAACAATTACATTCCCTATCCTCAGACTACATTTAAAATCCTGTAACTGACACAAGACTCTATTCCTTCCAGGCATAACTCCAGTGGAAGGCACAGACGAGACGGTGCGCGTGGTGTCCATGGACCGAGACTTCCACGTGGACTGCTACATGTGCTGTGTGTGCGGCATGCAGCTCACAGACGAGCCGGACAAGCGCTGCTACCCCCTGGCTGGTGAGTATGGTGGGGCTTCTTCCACTCCCTAGTGGTACACAGGTCCCGGGAATACTGGGGGGTTTTTAACTGACAGGTAGAAGTTTTCCATTGGCAGCATTGTGCTTGTTCGCTCTTTTTTACCTTTCTTGCTATCCTATACGGCTCTTTTTTCTAGGTTAATCATAACTAAGATTTTGACAAAATTGATGGCTACTTTTATGAAGCAACCCATTCTAATTTGTAGTGGGGGCGTTGAGTCCTGCACTGTATTGCACTTTCAGACCTACTTACCTTTGCTTCCGTATTTATCTGATTTGGCAGAATATCAGTAATTATAGAATGTCTGCCACCAGACCTCTGTAACCCGAATCCAATGAACCCACCACTATGTCCGTTGGTTTTATTTCCTAGTGGAGTCTCAGTAGCTCCAAACCGCTATCATTATTCAGCATCATCCACAGATTTTGTACCTCTGCTGAATATAGGTCTACTTTCATGCCAGCTATCTTTATCTAGTTGTTTGATTTTCCTCTCATCGTCATTCCTCTACTTATATTTTATTTTAAAAGTTTTCTAACTTGTATAACATGCTAACTTAATAAAAATATAATTATAAAAAAAAACACATTCTGCCATAAATAGTTATTACATTTTTATTCCTAAAAGTTAAATGTACCCTGTTAGGTAGCTGTCAACAAATGCAACAAAAATTAAAAAATAAAATAATATAAACTCGAAAAAACAAATGCAACAAAAATTATACAAAAATAAACATAAATTAATTTTTTGGTGATAGGTTTTAAGCACAGTGAGTGACAAATTTATTTCTTTGATTGATTTTAATAATATCAGTTTAATACTGGCCCCTCCTAAACAACGATTTTATCATTTCATTTATACCACATATTGGACCTTTATGTTGTCAACAATTCAAATTCAAATAAATAATGTTCTGTTTGTGTGGGCAGTCAACAAATGCTTGGTTTAACAATGTGTTTTTCTTTTACTCATTCATTATCTTTTTATCGAAGTAGGTTTAAGTTTGTATGGAAGTGGTCAACAAACAGCCATGACCTTACTATTTAACATGTTATGTGACCCAAGGTTAAAATGTCACTTTGTCTTAAAGTGTGAAAGAGAAAAATTTGTTTAACTAAGCAGCTGTTGCATTGATTTGTTCTTATAAGTTTGTATGTACCTATCTATTAGTATTTGAAGTGGTTATGTGTTTGCGTGTGTGCAGGCAAGTTGATGTGTCGCGCGTGCCACCTGGCGACTATCGGCGCCGCCACCGGGCCGGGGCTGCCGCCGGCGCCTGCGCTCGCGCCCGCCTCCTACCAGTACATGGGATGAACTGCTCACTTCTTCTCTTCCTACTGACAATATGACAAGTGTAACACATTTTATATATACTATCTGTTATATGAGATGACAGGTCAATGATAAAGCAGGATCAAAATATACTCAGGTAATACAAAATAATACAAATTTTAATGGCAGTGCCAGTTTGGTATGACATTTGTACCTCCTCAGGCTGGCAAAGGTTTAGTAGGTGGATTCTGAATTCGTATTAATAGTATGCTGAAAGACCTGAGAATATGGGAAGTCTAATCATGACTTAGGTGAATGAATGGAAAACGCTAAATTTAGTTTGAATGAACTTAAAGTGGGTCAATTTTTTTAAAGGATGGTTTTTAGCCAATGTCTAGTAGCAATGACCACTGATGATCGATGTCTGGTGACTATTTAACGATGGAAAAGCGCCATTACCTACATAATCTTAAAAAATTCCTATGTAAAAACTAACTTTTTTACATTGTGTATCAATTCTTCTCATGCAGTTAGTAGGTTCACTTCTGATAGTTCTCTTTCTTGGAAGGCACCTCTGCAACAGTTCACTACATGAAGCCATGTTGTCACTAGGGACATTTACATAAAACAAAGTGTGAAGTTCAAAAGCAATCAAGTATTATAGTCAATGCTTTAGCTTCTATAAATAATACAAATAATACTAGCTAATAATGTATGTAATGTAGGCTGCTGTAATCTTATTTATTAAGTGAATATGTGTACATAAAATGCTCAACATGTTAAATCAGTCAATAATACCTTGCTCAGAAATTGTAGAGCATCATCAACATAATAATTTTGCTACTATTTTGTTGATTGGGGATAAAAAAAAATGTTATATTGAAATCAATGCATAATCTTAGACTAAAATTTTATATAATCAACAAACTAAAATTAACAGCAACATCTTATGTCTTCACTAAAATGTTCAGTCAAATAAGTGTTTTTGGTGATTTGGTATTGTTGTAGGTCGACATTATGCTTTAATAATTATGTGCTATTTATTAGATATTTCATAAGAATAGTGATCAGAGGGCTCTAAACATGTAGTATTGCTTAGAATAAGGGTTTTACTATTAAATTTAAAGAGTTTTGCTAAGGATTTGATGTGATTTTTTTCTATTTTTATGTATGTTGTTTTTGAGAAAAAAACTAGAGGCAATCAACAAAAATAAAAAAAAACCATTGCTGAATTGTTTTATGTGGTTGTTTAACACAAAAAGCTGAACAGATTGTTAGCCTGTTGTATAATGTAATTCCTGTTTGTTTGATGGCCTGTCGTTGAGTGGTTGCTATTATAAATGAAAATGGTAATAAACGGGATATTTTGTAAAAGGCCAAAAGGTGAATCCATTGTTTGCCAGTTTGTGATATTGGTAGGTTTAATTTATAAGCAAAATGAACAAAATATATTGGGGAATTGAGATTTAATTTTTATACAGACATCATGTTTTATTTATATGAATTGTAGAGTCAAATTCAAAACATTTGTTGAAAATATTAGTACCTCAGTACTATGGCATGATCATAAAAAAAAATATTTTCGATTTTAGGATTAAAAAAATACTTTTACTGTATGAAAAGGTGATATTGATTAAAAAATGAAAGTTGACTAAAAATTGTATCTGTATCAACTCACCAACATGAACTACATGAATGCATTTACTATTGTAAAACACTATTCGACAGCACCTGAGTAGTGAATTAGAATGGGTTGTTATATTTTATAACAAAAAATAATATGATAATTATCATTCAACATACATAGGTATATGTAATTAAAAAGTATTGGAAATTGTCACAAAAAATTAAATTTTGAAAAGAAAACATTCCATGTGCTGTCTTTCTGTGTACTTAATGTATAATTTACCTTTAAGTATGTTTTTATGTACATTTTGATGAAATGGATTATCTATGTTAGGTTTTACAAAGTAAAGATGATTTTGATAAGTAATCATTTTTATATTTAACAATAAATAATTTAAATATATAACTTGTCTTCTTTTTGCAGCTTATCTACAAAACTAACAAAGCTACCCATAAGATAGAATGATGTAAGCGTTAGAAATAGACAGATAATGAGAGAGATTCCCGACAGGGTTAATAGAAAATTATTTGTGAAGATATGTCATGAGCTTTTTGAGTAGAAAGATTTGCTACGTGTTTTTCTTCACCTTATTTTTCATATTTCTCATCTCTGTTTTGTATCTTTTCATTTCGTCCATGACTTTTGTTCGTTTCTCCTTCATTTGTGTTTGATAATGTTGTTTGCTCTCATTGAAGCGATCTTGTAGGTTATCTTTCTTTTCTTGAATCATTTCCTTGAGTCTTTCCCGAGAAGGCACCGGCTTTATCCAGCCAATAGCAGTCAGCCTTTTGATTGCATATGTAGTCCCACCTGAAATTAGTAGTCAGTGATATTAGCTGAGTAAGGTCTCTTTAAAAAGTGTTCTCTTATCATCTATATAATATAATAAGAGAGATAGGTAACACTTGTTATCAGGTTTATCATCACTCATGATTTTATGACATGTAATATGACTATTGTAAAATAATGACATGTGCAGAAAGTATGAATATATGAATGGCAGTTTATCAAGTGACCGATTATTTTTGGCTAAATCATAATTTCATATGAAGATTAACATATAAGGCACAAATGTAAAACTGCAGGTCACTGTTATTATTCTGACAAGTTCAAAGAACTCACCAACTGTTACAGCATACCGGAGAGGTGTGACCAGCTTGTACAGTGCAAACGCCAGGGCAAAATATCCAGCTCCTGACTTTTTCAATGGCTCCAAGAGTGATTCACTTATCCCATAATATTCTAAAATACCTATGACGTCCACACCACTGTGGGAAAATAATTTCTATTAGTATTTACACAAGACACTTTAGCTAGGCACAAGTATCTAATCACAGTCAGATATCCTCACCTGTGTACTGCATAGTACGCCCCTCCAAACCACATTGCAGATGTGGCCATGTGAACAGGGAGAAGCACATACCAATAATCTCTGTACATTTCTTTGAATTTCTGTACCAACCCCCTGAGGCCTTTCTTTTCAACAATTTCTTGTGCTGGCTTCTCTCCATCTTTAGGCCCTTGTGTCGCGCAATTCCGTACAGATATGAAATCTATTCGTTTTACTTCGTCGATCGGGCGTAAAAAATGCGTATTTTTAAAACATATTCCACTTGATAGTATTCGTACAGGATGGTTTTTGGCCAAATTTGTAACATTCCATTGCACCGGTTTAGTTAGTGTCACGATAAAGTTGCAATTTCTTGACAAGGCTCTACAAGATAGAGCCATTTCTGTTGTGGAAAGTTGGCCAATGTGAAAATCTATCAATTATTGCTCATTTTCCAATAAAATTATCAAAAATAGTGAAATAGAAATTTGTATGATGAAATAAAACTAGTCCACATGAGCGAGCTGATAGAAATTGGAATAACATAAATTTGACACTGATTACTGATTCAGAATGACATTGATGGTAAATTTCTTTTTATAATAATAATAATAATAATAATAAAATTCTTTATTATCAGGCACATAACCCATAGACATGTCTTAAACTATTCAATAAAATTATATTATATAAAAATATAAAATAGTGTCACAACTAAAAAACTAAGAATTGCAATTCAATAAAATTGCAACTCGAGTCATTTTTTATTTTCGCTCTGTTATATTATGTACCTATACTAGGTATACCTACTTATGAACAATTTTATTTTTTTGTAAGTACAAGTAGGCACTTTCTCTACTAGGTATTTACATTACATTCACTGTATCTAATTAACTACCAAATAAAAGGGTTTTTTATTTAGCCCACATCGTCAAGTATTTTATCATTCTGTAATACCTACTTATCTTCTTAATTCAAGAAAATTTAGAACTCATAACGGCCCTTTTTTATTTTAAAAGCATCTCAAACAGAGTTTGCCCGCGCTACCTATATCGGGTCAAAAACTAGCCTATGTCACTCTACTCTAGCTAGTGTCTTACTGCCTCCGTCGTATCTACAGCTTTGATTTCCTAGGAAAGCGGTGCCTTCATATAGCGAAAGTCAAAGGGGTCAGTCGCTACGTTTTGGTTCAAAGAAGGAACAACCTAATAATACTTTACTATGTACTTAACTTTATTTTTTAAAACGGTTATATCATTGTATGTTTCGTTTCTGTCAGTGCTTACAGTACTGGTTATATTATGTACCTATACTAGGTATACCTACTTATGAACAATTTTATTTTTTTGTAAGTACAAGTAGGCACTTTCTCTACTAGGTATTTACATTACATTCACTGTATCTAATTAACTACCAAATAAAGTTATTCTTACTAATTAATCAAATATCACAGAGAAAACTATTACCTACTCCATCCTACTCTAAAAACAAGTTTGACTTGTAAATTGTCTACGTAGAAGATTTCATATGAATATTTCACGCATAACTGTTGTCATAAGCAGTAACAGTATAGCTTCATCTGGTAGTGGTCGACACATCGACTCTGGTCTCCATAGAGGTTGGTCCTCGAGGGTGTCCCGAGGAGTTTCCAGCTCTCATCATCAGCGATTTGCCGCAGTGTGGCTTCGAAGATAGCGCCGCCTGGTGATGTCTTCACTACCACCACGAACTCTGTCCAAGTGGACTCCTCCGAGCCTGGCTCCCCGACCTTCACCTCCGTCACTTCTACCACCTCTGTCAGATTGAGCGTCGCACATTGTTCGTAAGACTTCAACATATCATTTATCAGGACTACAAGCGAGTTGGCAGCTTCCAGAGCTTGTGGATTATGTTTGCTAAGCGCGACTTCCTTGTGGCATGTACACCAGTGCTCGTCGATATCTGCCATCTGACATGTTCTATTGTCTGGCACAGGCAGGAACAAGCTGATGCTTCTGTACTGCTCGTAACGTTTGCTTCGTTCGAATATGATATTGTTTTCAACGTTTTTCACGTCAAGTAAATCGGTGAGAGTCGCGTGAACATCAAACGGTGTGATTAGCCGTTTGCTGTTCACTTTCATATTCTCGTAGGCGCTTTGATAGTTGTTGCGGAAAGACTCGGGAAGCAAAACGTATAAAAATGGTAGGCGTTCTTCCAAGCGTCCCTGTTTGGTGTAGCGTATCGGGCCCCATCTAATACCATGATCGCTTACTAGTACCACTACGGTATCATCCAAATATCCAGAGCTTTCTAAAGCTAGGAAGAACTCCAAGTAATCGTTGTCTATTTTCTTCGGGTAATTTAAATAGTCGTGGCTCATCGAAATCTCCCAGAAGAAGCCGAACAACTTATTATTCTTTAATCGGCGAGTCAGCGCCTCGATATAGTCTAGCAGCACCTTGTAAAAGTATTTATCTTGCATGCAAAGAAAAGTGTTGAAATCTTTCACTGCTCCTACAGTTTTGTATGCTTCTTTCATAAATGTGTGTAGATAGTAGTCTGTGGGTGTGAATGCGAACCCAGTTTTGACGTAGTTGAAGGTACCAATGTCCGGCGCATCCTCTCCGAGCGCGGTGAAGTAGCCAGCCTGCTTGAACCACTGCCAGATGAAGGGGCAGTTGTCGAACGTGGCGGTGGCGTAAGGATGGCACGTCTTCTTCAACTCTGACACTTTCAAACCCATCAACATAGGCACCAAGTTAGGAAAGGTATTGTCACCGACTTTATTGTAGCCTAAAAACTCGATCGCTCCCTTGTTTGCGAGGTAGTGTGCCATTTTCGGCATCGTTCTGTGAAAATTTAATCTGGAAACAGCGTCTATACCGAGTATAAGTACATTATAGGAGGTCTTGTTACGTGCCACATTCTGAAATGAAGCGTGCCGCATCGCGAAATCTTTCTTCACAGCAAATACAAAATACTGTTCGTATATTTTCTTTCTTCCTTCAGAACAAGACACGTGCACAAACTCATGTTGGACATCGATTGCATTGTAAAAGTAATAGCACGGAGAATACTTAGATCTATCATCAATTTTAAAAGATTCGATGTCTTCTATGGATGATGGTCTGAAGAAGTGCCGATAACAGCATATCAGTTTATTGGTTTGATTAATTTTGTAGTGTTGAAAGTTGTTTCTTTCGATCCATATCGTTCTGCTGTTGCTGGCCAGTAGAGCATGGTTTGCATGAGGGCACTGCGGTATATTGGTGGTGTTAACCATGAAGCTTTTGATGGTGTCGTCGAGAGGGTCCATGGCGGGTATGGTGCAGCCTGGCGTGTCTATGGTGTACCATTCTGTTTTGGACGTGGTGACAGGTCCGGGCTGGATGCGGTTGAGAAGCATATCCAGGTTCTCCATAGAGTTGAGGAGGAAGGAGCCTCCCACTAGCAAGAAGGTAAGCAGGAACAGATACCGGAACCTGACCATCATCGACCTGCTCTTGTGTTTCGGATTGCCCGCGCTGCGACTCATACTGAAAATAACGTCAGTATTTTGTTGACATTATGATATAAATTAAGACTCCCCATAGATATAAATTCAACACACCATTTAAGAATATTGAGTAAGTACTAAGCTAGCCTAGTTACCTATAACGCCAAACTCGTAATAAAATTCTTAGAGCTTTCGATTCTGGTCGATAAATGGAGCACACGTTAAGTAAGTACAACCCAATTGCCCATAACTTCTACTTAGTTCGGGGACCCGAGAGCTAATAGCATTCCATGTGTGTTGCATGAAAATATGAGTATTTATGACCGCCCTCAGTAGCTCGAGCCACGCATTACTGAAATTCCATAAAGACCAATTCACTAACAGGTATTCATATAACCATGAATTTCGCAGGAGTACCTATGCAAAGCCTTGTTAAGACTGGGTAATTAAATAGTCCTAAAACATTCATGAATATTTTCTAAGAAATAATAATAATGGACACTATCGATCCCAATAGAAAAAAAATATTAAGTATTTATTTTTAATGCTTATTAAAAGTTATAATTAAAACAAAACAATTTTCTTTTACCTGTAAGATTTATTAGTTTTAAATTTATTTTCTATACATGAATACCTACCTATGCACTTATCAGTACATATCTAATTCGGTTATTTTATGTTTAAATCCTGATGATGGAGTAAGTTATTTAAAGTGGGCTTAAGGCTAAATGTTTCGTTTACAATTTATTGTCATCGAAGTTTCATCTTCCATATTCTGATAAAAACATATGATCTAGAATGGGGTTTGACCAAAATTACAAAATATATTTTAAGGAAGCCATAAATAACATACATATGAATTTTTTAAACAATGAATTAAACATTAGCAGTATTTGGGTATACTATAAGGCGTTTAAATTTACTTTTTTCTTGTTTGTTTTAATGAGATATTTTAGCAGTTCACTCGTATAAGTTATCTCGCAAACCAAATAAGGGGTGTTACTTATGAAATTGTTGTGATGGCATAAAGATAAAGAGTACTAGATTAATTTGTCTTTTCAACAATACTGCCTATTGAACTAAAAGTAAGAAAAAAGTACATCTTCATCTATGACCCATGCAGGTCATTTTTCATCTCACTGTTTCACATACATGGTATTTATTTATTATACCCATTCGTTCACCATATTTAACCCATAGATTACATAATCATACACCTAGTGATTTCTATAAAATAATATCACAGCTCGTCAACAGTTGGTTTGTAACTACGCGCAGTAGCAGTACAGTTTGAGTTCGTAGTGTTGTATGCAGCGGCTCTGGTCTCCGTAGAGGTTGAGGCGGCTGACAGGCCCGGCGGTCGCCCAGCTGTGACCGTCGTGTCTCAGCGTGCCTTCAAACACCCCACCACCTGGTGCCGCTCGCACCACCACCATGAACTCTCTCCACCCTAGCTCGTTCTCCCGCGGAGTGCCCGCAACCATTTCCGTCACCTCCAGAATGTCTGCCAACTTTAGTTTCGCGCACTGCCTGTGGCTTCGTAACCGCGTGTTGAGGTGAAGTATCAACTGAGTTGATGCTTCGCGCGACTCCTCACTGTCTATCGGCAACTTATTTCCGCTGTGGCATGTGCACCACTGATCCTCGATAGTGGCAGCCTCGCATGTTCTGTTCCCGGGTATGGGCAAAAATAAACTAATGCTTCTGCGGTCTGCATAGGAGGCTGCACTGCGAGATTTTATTTTGTCGTTAGTAATGGAACTCAAGTCCACCAAATCCAACAAAGTCGAGTAAATATCGAAAGGGGTTGTCAATCGCTTGCTGTTCGATTTCAAATTATTATACGCTGCACTGTATTCCTCTCTAAATGAAGGCGGTATCATGATATGTACTAAAGGCAGTCGCTCCTCGAGCCTTCCTTGTTTCGTCAACCGTATGTCACCCCATCTAATTCCATGATCACTCAATAGAATCAGGATCGTGTCGTCCAGATAATTAATTTTATCGAGTTTCTTCAGAAAACTCTCATAACTCTCGTCCATTAACATCGGATAATTTAAAAAGTCATGACTCATGGTAACTTCCCAAAAAAATCCGAATAACTTAGAGGATTTCAGCGTGTTCGCCAAACTTGTAATGTAGTCTAATAAAACTTTGTAAAAATATTTATCTCCCATGCAGAGGAACGTATTCAGGTGTTTGTTGTTTCCTACATGGTTCTCCGCTTCGTGAATGAACGTGTGCAAATAATAATCAGTGGGGGTGTCATTGAAGCCGATTCTCATGTAATTGAAAGTGCCCAGGTTGGCGCTATCTTCTCCCAGCGCGGTGTAGAAGCCAGCATCTTTGAACCATTTCCATATGAAGGGGCAACTGTCAAACGTGGCCTTCGTGTTAGGCCAACAGGTTCGCTTCAAATCTGTATCCTTGATTCCAAGTAACATAGGAGTCAAATTAGGGAATGTATTATCTCCTACTTTGTTATATCCTAGAAGTTCGATAGCTCCCTTTCGTTTTAGAAACTTAAGAGTTTTGGGCATCGTCCTATGAAAGTTTAGTCTCGACACCGCATCAATACCTACGATGATAACATTATAGGACGTTTTGTTTTGTTTCTCGGTCATATTTACTTTCGACGATAAGACAGGGTTTCTCGATGGAAACACAAAGAACTGTTCGTAAAGCGTTTTAAAGTCAGAGAAACAAATGATCCTGACGAATTCATGTTCAACCTCGATGTAATCAGAGAAGTAAAAGCATGGTTGGTATGTGACCCTGTCATCAACGTAGACGGTAGATGTATCTATGATAGTCGGTGGTCGAAAGAAGGAGTTGTAGCAGCAAGAGACGTTGCCGTCTCTTTGCATTCCGTAGTACTGCAGGGTGTTCAGGTTGATCCATATATGGGTGTCGTTAGTTTCGAGCAGGGACACGCTCGCGTTGGAGCATTGTTTTATGTTTCGGGGATGAGTAATGAATTTTTGTACAGTGTCATCGAAAGGGCGAAGGCCGGGGATGGTGCAGCCCTCTGTGTTGATTGTGAAGGTGTCGCTTGCACCGGTCAGGTTTGCGCGCTGGAGGAACCAGGAGGAGTCGCCGCGAGAGGAGCTCAGCAGTAAGACCTCGATGTGGTCACTGACCGTGAACAGGAGCAGGCTGCAGCCGAATACAGCCGCAAACAACACCACGTAGCGGTAACGTATTGAGGTGGACTTCAGATTGCTCATACCAGGGTGGCTCATGCTAGAAAGGAAATGGCAAAAGTGACGTCAGAATACGATTAAGAAAAGTATAGTGATAAAATAAAATGTGAATTAATTCTGAAAGGTTAGTACCTAATACGAAATGGAGTAATCTTCTTGTTTATTAATGTGCTATGTCAAAAAATATCTAAAAATTACATTTTTAGCGTTAAAACCGCCCACTTGAGTCTCTAAAATATTTACGGATTTACTAAAACTTTACTAGGAATTAAAGCTAAGTATTCGCGAATTTCCGAAAGTCGTCAAGCAAAGTTGTATATAAATAAGTATATTTTTTCATAAATCTACGAAAAAAAGAGTTTTCAGTCATTTTGTAATAAGTCTAATAAAGGCATTTTAATGACTTTTGAATTCTATAAATATATGAAAGGACATACCTACGTTTTTCATACAAATTAGAATAAATAAATACGCCAATCTTACCAAAACAACGACGCGTGATGCTTAGCTAAAGGAGACGTTAAACCTTAATAGGTGTCAATTTATTATTTGGGGGTTTCTACTGCCTAAAAAAATATATTTTTATCCAAAGTTTTTTGAGTATCATACGCAGGTTATTAGATATTATTTTTCATTCTTACAACATCATTGACCTATAATAGATGTACGTAAGTAATTGTTTTTGAGAAATTATGAAATTTATAAAAAATAGCAATTTAAAACCTAAGAAAAATATCTACATATTTGTAGTTTTGCGACTGCAAATCTAATGTGCACACTTAGGCGGAAACAAAACAGGAACCGTAACAATATTTTGTAAATAAAAATTGGCTTACCTGTCTGTGTGAAAACCCAAGCTCGCTCAAAACTATGTTAGCCACATGTAAACTGTTTTGATTTGTAGCATCATGGAGATTTGTCACCAACACCCGGCCAGTGACTAAAGTTAGCACATTATTATAAACAGGAAGGCATGACAGATAAGAGCATGTTATAACTGCGCTGTGATCGAGCATGTAGTGGAAAATCAAGTGTTACAGGGGGTTGGAACTTGGCCGAGGTATATCTGAAGATGGTTATATCACAGGTCCTGTGTCTCTCTCGGCTGGGGGGCGAATGAGCGAGAGGAGACGAGGTCGAGTGGCAATGTGTCGTGGGTGGCGGGCCGAGGGAGATCAGGGAGGCTGCGCGCATGCGCCAAGATGCCCCAGCTAGGTTCCGGGCAATATAACTTTGCGTGTGAATAAATTTGAAACCAATAAGTTTTAACCGGGATCTAGAAGGAGTGCTGCCTCTATTCACGAGATGAGTTATCTGGTACGAACTACACTTAGCCAGCTGAGTGCTATCATATAACTATAGCGTAACTAGATACTATAGGAATGCACCTGCAATGCTTCCCTGTCTGGAATTACAAATACTAGCTGTTTTTTGTGTATATATCGCTCTGGAGCGAATCGATTAAAGAGTTTTTTTAAACACCAATACGAAGATTTTAGACATTTTTACCTCATCCTGCTCTTTAATTAAGTAGCTTAAATATTAATATTTTAAAATTAGGTACATTAACGAGGCTGTACCAAAGGTTTATAATGAACTGAAAATGAAACTGAAAAAAAAGGTTTCTTTTTTCGATCTTTATTGGATTACTGTTCATAACTTGTAACAAAATTGTACTCATTATTTCATTTTAAAAACTAAACAAGATAGCAAAATAGGCGGAAACGTTGTTTGACTGATTGTACAATTGTAGGTAGGTACATATCTTTTTTACCGTTTTAATAAAGTGTTGTACTTTATTTGTTAGGAAATGTGAGCTTTAGATAACTGCTAAATACTTAATGGCTTAACTTATTCCCATTCATCATTACCAGCCATAATATGTGTCATTTTATGCCGCGCTTTGGTAGTAGGTTTAGTGCTAGTAGTACTAACTGCTGTCATCTCTACACATTGACAGTACCATTTGATAAAGTCATCTTTTAAACACACCCCTGGGTTCGCGACGACGTCGAGTCTTCGTATCGGGCCCAATAAGGTCCACTCTCGATGGTCACGACGTAAGACAGCTTCAAATCTAGCATCTCCAGGACTCACTATGAACCTAATCCTAAACTCTCGCCATTGAGTCTCCTTGCTGTAACTAGGCCACAGCTCTACAGCCTCAGTAACGTTTCTCACCACCAGCTTCGCACAGCGAGGGTAATACCTCAACAACCAGTTTAAATGCGTATTGATATACTTCACAGCTTTTCGAATCGGAACTGTATGTGTATTAAGTTCAGTTGCCCGGTGACACGTGCACCATTTGTTATTAATCCCAGCGCTCACACACGTTCTATTTTCTGGTATCGGCACAAAGAGGCTCATACCTCGCTCGTACACTAAATCGCTACTGCCTCTTGAAATCAATTCGTCGTTTTCTAAGTGGTTAAGCTCGGTCAAGTCTGTCAGGGTCTCGTGGAGGTCGAACGGTGTTGTTAATCTATTTCTGTTAATCTTGAGGGTTTCATACGCTATTCTGTATCGCTCACGAAATGCAGGCGGCATTAATATCGATAAAAGTGGCAACCTCCGCTCCAACTGGCCTAGCTTCGTGGTTTCAATGCCACCCCGGGGGAAACCTTCGTCACTCAACAATAACAATATTGTGTTGTTAAGGTATCCCGTTTCGAGGAGTTTCGTAAGTAAGCTAACATATTCATCGTCCATTAAAACGGGCGCGTTTAAACTGTGGCTGAGGGAAGATTCCCATAAAAAACCAAAGAGTTTTGACGAACGTAATATATCCGTCAGCATTTCAATATAATCTAATATGAAGCTGAAATAGTACCTGTCTCCAACACATAGTTTGTGTGCTCCAACATACGTTTTTGTCTCATTGTTTAAAAAGCGTAAGAATTTATTTCCTTGATCTCGTAATTTCGTGGAATTTTCTGGAGTTTCTGATTCTTTGATAAATGGATGCACGAAGTAATCTGAAGGTTTGGCGCTGAAGCCGTACATGTCGGAGTCAAATATGCCCGATCGAGCTGTATCCTGAACTAGAGCTGTGAAATATCCCACATTTTTAAACATTTCCCATATATAAGGACAGGTATCCAGCACGTGCTGCGCGTCAGCCCTACAAGTAGCGATAAGTTCACGCGTGCTCATTCCCGTTAATATGGGCACTATATTTTCAAGAGTTCTATTTCCAACAGAATGGTATCCCTTAAATTCAATAGACCCTAATTTCTTTAAAAGATTCATAGTATTAGGCATGCTCCTCTGCGCATTCAGTCTTGACACTGAACTTAATCCAATTATCATAATATTAAACGTTGTTGCTTCGTCCATTCTCGATAGAATTCGTTGCGTCCAGGATAGTTTTTCATGAGGGCGAATAAAAAGAACTGGTCGTAGACCACTTTGTTTAGGTAATAACATTCTACTTTTACAAATTCGTGGGAAGCTCGAATGCATTTCTTGAATTTGATACATTCCATGTACATCGTCTCGTGTTTTAGACGATGAACTTCGTGAGAAGTGATTTGGTGGAAAGATCTGTAACAGCATTTCAGTTTAGATGGGTTTGTGATTTCGTAGTAGTCGAAATGTTGTTTGTCCACACATATATGCGTCCGGTTGCCTTGTAGTAGCGGGTGATGGTTGGGAGGGCATCTCTCCACACTTTGAGGATAGTGTATGTACTCTTTGACAGTGCGATCGTTGTGTTTCATCTTCGGCACGGAGCAGCCGCTCGTGTGTACAGTGTACGCTGATTCATCGTTGTTGAGCAGCATGTTGTATTCACTTTCCACGCCGTCGATATTCCACATGTTACGGTGAACGGATTGCGACGAAAAGTCTGAACCAAACAACGTTAAAAGGATCAAAACTTTTTTCACAAATACGCTATCTTCGTTTGGATTATACATGCTGAAACACATGCAAATGTTCGTATTGTAGAGTTTTACATGCAAACTGACAAACATTTAAAATATTTGTTTTACATTTTATAACCTATAACCCCCTTCTAGATTATGTGTGATATCAGGTACTTACTTAAATCTACTTTTATCTAAATTTAGATGAATTAATAGATATTTTGAGCTTGATGTACTTGTGTGAGAATAAGACACTAAAATAATTGTAGAATTTAACTGGGCATTTCATTCAACCTTTTAAATTATCTTTTTATTTTACTAAGCTACGTACCGCTATTAAAAAACATTAATTTTTGAACCATATTAATTAATTATAGCGATGTCTATCACCTTATATTTGTCATATGCATATCTAAACGCTTAATTATTGTTTTGAACTGACCTGTAATTATCACCGTTTTATAAAAAATGCGGATATCCGTGTTGGTTGTCGCCTTCAGTTTCAGTTGACAAATGGCTGTGAAAATTGTTATCGAAAGTAACGTGTTGATGTTTTCCCATTACACCAGTTTTATCGCTTCACTCGTTTACAATGGTATTTTTAAACTAACTTTCTTAATTGCTGTAGGTGCATGCTCTGCATAGGTAGAACTGTACTTAATTCTCATGCGATTATCAAAGTTAAGCATCGCTTAGTTAGTCACTGGTTGGGTGACCAAAAAGTGGCGACTATTCCAAACTTGTACTTATAGAATGACTAGTGGGTGCTCGCGGCTTCGCTCGCATTAAGAAGTAAACCTTTATCCCCTATTTCACCCCTTTAAAAGTGGCATTTCCAAAAATCCTTCCTTGGCGGATGCCAACGTCATAACATCTACCTGCATGCCAAATTTCAGCCCGATCCGTCCATTGGTTTGGGCTGTGCGTTGATAGATCACTATATCAATTAGTCAGTCAATCAGTCAGTCACCTTTAAGTTTTATATATATATGTTACGGTAAATGTAGATAATCGGGAATTATGCATAATTCCCGGGAATTATACATAATTACCAACGCACTCGGTAAATGTTGAGAATTATCCACATTTACCGGTAATTATATATAATTACCATACCCTTTTGGTTAATGTAGAAAATAATGTAGAATATAAGAGTGGAGTGGAGTGGAGTGGAGTGGAGTGGATTGGAGTGGAGTGGAGTGGAGTGGAGTGGAGTGGAGTAGAGTAGAGTAAAGCTTTTATTTTATTTTATTTTTTACTAGAGTTTTTTACATGAAATAGGTTCACGCTTGGCTGCAACTTGCCTGGTGTTAAACAACGTTATAATATACGATCCAGCGCACTTGCCTAGAAGAAACCAGTTTGCTTTCGCCTTGAAGACCGACAAATTATAATTCAGTGCGGTTTTTGGTTCAGTGCCTTGCCTGTTTTGTTTTTTGCCATGTTTGATTTCATTATTTTCTACATTTACCAAAGGGGTATGGTTATTATGTATAATTACCGGTAAATGTGATTAATTCGAATGTTTTTCTCACTTTTACCAAGAGCACTGGCAATTATGCATAATTCCCGGGAATTATGCATAATTCCCGCATTATCCACATTTACCGTAACATATATATAGATTTGTTAAGTTACAGATTCGTATAGAATAGTAGTCAGGCTATATCAGAACTTCAGAAGACAAAAGAGCGGTATGAAAAACTTCCGTGATTGTCGGAAGTTTTTCATACCAATATGGAAGAAATTAATGGAAATGAACGAAAATGATCCCGATCGGCACAAATTATTTTCGCTCATTAAACACCACCTCTACCTGGAGCCCTGTTCCCAGAAAATTATAACCCAGGGGTCTTCAAATCTAGAGTAAATAGGTTTCTTCTAGGCAAGCGTGCTACATCTAAGACTATAGTGGTGCTTAACATCAGGTAGGCTATAGTCAAATGTAAGCATATTAAGTGTAAAAAAAAACAATCTCATCGCGGTTAAACTTAGTAAATAAGTTATTCACATAAGGACTTGCTTATTTCGAGACGCTGCAGTTTTTGGGTGGCTATAAAATTTTCCGCTCCGTTTTTCTTGAGGGTTTTTTCTGATCACGCAAAGTGTTGGTCAACTTTAACACGCCATGACGGCGCTTGCATGTCATGTGTAATGTATGAAGCCTTAATGGTAATATGTTAATGCTTAGAACATATTTATTTTACCATATTTAAATCAGATTATTTATTGTTATTGTAGATTTCGACTGTTTGTCATAGTACGGCAGACGTCAAGTCATATCAGAGGTTCTTAGGGCGGTTTAAAATTACTGACACTAGAGTTGACCACTCTTATTTACTTAATACATGATTGATGAAACATTAACACAGCAAGTCTATAAATCAAATATCTGTTTATAGTGAAACCTAAGCCTTAAAATAATTCTTGTTTTTCGCGAAACCGAAACGTTTGAAGGTCAGTTTGTTTAAGTCTTAATAAAAATAAGTGGAGTGCACCAATTTAATAGAAACAATACCTTGCACTATTAGGTACTTGTTTCGTGACCAATGATTATAATAAACCGATTTCACAGCAAAATTGGTTTGTTTTGACCCATAAGCGCAAACGATCGGATAAGGAAAAAAATGGTACCTTTAGGTACCTATTTAAAAGATGCAAGCTTAGTTTTTGACGCAGAGAATTCTTTCAACTAAAATTAATCAAGTATGCTACATACATATGTATATATTCATAAGAAATTCGAATCAGTATCTAATCTCTACCCCGTATTTCAGAAGACTAAGGTCAGAGGTCGCTGCTGTTTACTCAAAAATCTATGACAATACACACTAAAAGGTTGAACTAAAGTAAACAACAGGGAAATACAATACAATATTTTACCGGCGATGCTCCCTTGAAGATATTATACCTAGTCAGCTTTAACTCGTAGGTATGCCTTTACCAATATTTCCTAATTATGCTAAATGCAAATACCTGGGGAAAAATGATTTACTTTATCTAATAAGGTCAAAGGTATAATAATTAGAATCAGTGAAGTTTGTCCAGAAGGGGAAGTTGTGTCGTTAGCGCATGCGCGCTGCCTGATGCCACCAAGACCTCAGCTCGCCCCCGGAAAAACTAACCCTCGATTTATCTAGAAACCCTTATCAAGATTCTCCTCGACCATTTGCCGCATAAGAGATATGAATGAGGACCACGTCGTTCTCACTCGAGGTACGTTGTGAATTAACTTGAAGTAAAGGTTAAAGTGAATCGGAAAATCAATAGTTAAATAACACAAGCATAACCTAAAATCGAAGTATAAAACGTTTAGCTCATAAGCGATTGGATTACAATACAGCGGTAGCCATTTACAGGCTGTTGCTGCTATAAACAGTCTTTATTAAACCAATGTTGATGTGTTGTTAGGTGGAGAAGAAATGGTTGTATCGTGTGAATAACAAATGAACGCGATACGGTGAGGTGATGTCACTGCCCAGCAAGGGTTAGTTCCATTTGGGAAATTGGTAACCAAGGCAGCGGTCTGGTTAGAAGAGCTTTGAGATTGTCAGAAAAGCACAATACAGTTGCGACTGATGACAGCTACTCAAACATTTACAACCTTTGATGATTAGAATTTAGTATCAGAGCTGTGAATCTCCCAGCTTCTACCATTCGTTTCTACTCGTACTGATGATGGTTATTATATTATTCCAGGTCCTGGCCCTTCTGTTCCTCACACTGATCCCGTGGCCGGGGCCCTCCGTGTTCAAGATCTCGTGCTCTCGTGACAACTCCAAAATTGTCAGAAAAGTTATCCAAAACAAATGGATTCCTGTTTTAGAGAGATTTCAGGTAAGTGAGACTAAATAGGACTGTAACTGTATTGGAAGAGTGATACTTGTTGATTCGATCGTAGTTCTGTTTTGTACTGATATTATGGTCGGTGTGTGTTGGGACAGAGGTCGAGTGATCCATCTATTTCACAGGATGAAAAATATACGTAACGATATTAATTGGCCAAAGATGATTATAAAATGGCCTCACACTAGATGATAAAATACATATATCATAAACAAATCATTTGAAAGAATTGGGAACTGAGATCCTCCTTTTTGAAGTCGGTTATAAAATATGATCTCACTTACCGAAACGCACGTGCCTAGGTTTATTTCCGCACCCAATCGTTCTGCGTTTACCGCGGCCGCAGCTTCTGCTATGACCTAGAACAGTTTGCTAATTGTTTTTTATATTTTTAGTAATCTGTGTGTTCCAGGTAAAGCTCCCCCTGGAGTGTCCGTTCCACCCGGCGCGCGACATTTTCGCGCCGCAGCACGCCGCCAAGCTGCAGCACCGGCCCTCGCAGTGGACGTGCGCCTTCTGCGGCAAGTCCTTCTACGAGGAGCGCCACCTCGACACGCACTTCGACCAGCGACACAAGAACCAGATTAATAAGGTCTGCTGAGGGACATTCTTATCTTGTAATCTTGCTACCTTGGAAATATTGAGGCTGAGGTTTGAGGCCTGAAGCCTCGATCTCATCCTCATTAAATGTGTATTGAAGTTTGGAAGACGTATGGCAAAAAAAAAACAGTCTACGATTCCAAGATGCTTTCTACAATAGCGGGTAGATCAGTGTTTGCCACTTCGTCGTCACTAAGTACTCCATGAGAATTCATTCATTAGATGAGCGTTTAACCTGCTTTGTCACTCTATACTTAGCAACTGGGTGTTCCATGGAAATCATTAAGACTCCGCCTTCTTTTAAGTACTTTGTGTTAAGATAGCTATTGAATCAGGCGTTACTTTGCGCAAATCCATTGTAAATGAAACTCTGGAGAAATATATGTAGTATTTTTCAGTGTTGGTTAGGCGGAGAGGTGTGACGTTGGAATATGGAGAAACACATCTAAAAACCATCAAGGTTGTTGTTTGAAGTCGGTTAAGGAGCAGTCGCAGCGGAAAAACACTGTTTCATATTGTTGGTTGTTTAAAAGTGCTGCATGTTGCAGGCGGAGGACGCGGTGTGTCTGGCGGAGTACTGCGACATCATGCGCTGCCAGGTGCTGGTGGCACACGGCCTTCTCAGCGGCGGCAGCCCGCCCGGCACCGACATTGAGGTACAGATAGAACCACTTGTCTTTGACAAAGGTTGGCTGCTTTCGACGGGGATAGTTCTAAGATATAGTAGCCAATGAACCGTTTATAGATAGATCCCTTGAGCCCAGTCTTGGTCACTTTGACACGAAACTATTTACACGCCTCTTAAACGAAACTAAGCTAATTATTTATTAGTTTAAGCCTAGCTATTCTACTATGCGTATGGATGGATAATTTTTTGTTGTATAACAAACTGTTGATCCCTCAATTTAAATTACACCTTACATATACACAGTTGAAGTCAAACGCTTATGATTACTATGACGGTGATTGCGACGAGGTATATGACCCCAGGTGTGGCAGGACCTGGAGTCCGTGAAGAAGGCGCTGGCGCCGGCCGGGCCGCGCTCGGTGGCGCGCGTGTCGGCCCGCCGCCGCCTGCGCCCGCGCACGCACCACGAGCCCGACTGCCCCAAGACTCAAATAGATGTGGACGACACCGAACAAGGTCAGTAACTTTCTATAACCGACATTTAAAAAACGGAGGAGGTTCTTAATCAAAATGAGTGTAGAAAGACACGCACAAGAAGGTTCACATTGAGATAATGACGAAATCATATTTCGATCTTTATTATTCAGTCAACTGAATAATAAAGATCGAAATATGATTTCGTTGAATCATAGTTTTCTGTTACAGCACCCATGATTCACTTAACTCATATTATTATAGCCGCAGGATATATTATAAAACATAGGTACATAATTGAATAAACCACTATGAAAAGGTTTTTTTTAATCTTCTTTCAGACCAACTCCCATCACTTCCTATGATGAAATTATTGTGTACTCAATATGACAGCATGCTGATTTAAACCCACACCTGAAATTGATCAAGAGTTATCTTATGTCCTTATTTTTTTGCCCGATGATACAAAACTTGTTATCTCCCTCTCAGAACCAACTGAAGAGAAAAGGACAGAAGACGTGGAGAGCGACACGAATCAGACTGCGGAGTTGTGTGACGCAGACACCGTGGAGTCCTCTTTGCCTCCAGACAGCAGGCAGAAGAGGCTGGCTGATCTGCAGGCTGAGAGAGCTGCGTGCGATCCTACTAGATTACAAACTTTGAAGGTAGGTACGCATTGCTAAATTGTGGAACTCCCTGTTCCCCGCGGAATATAATCTTGCGATCTTCAAAGCGAGAGTGAATAGGTTCTTACTGGGTAAGCACGTTCCATCCTAGACCGTAATGATTGCTTACCATCAGGTGAATTACGGTCAAGTGCAAACCCATTTCTTGTAAAAAAACTGCCATTTTTTACTGTTCTCTTGACTCTTCTCTATCTTGTGTCATCGGTTTTAGCGGTAAATCACTAGTTTATTACTGTACCTACATGTGTTGCAATAAAAAGTTTATCCGACACAACTTATTTGAAGAGTACGCGTATCACACCCGCGATGACTATATTTTACACACTTTGATCAATGCCAATGATACATGAAAACCGTATGGGTTTGACTGATGGGTTTTATTATATATAAGTATATAGTTTAACTGTGCATTAAACTGTTTGTTTCAGGTGCGATGTGAGAAGATAGTCCACTCTTGCATAGCCACCCTTCTGCTGCATCTCACTCAGCACCAGTTCACGGAGCTTGAAGGTGAGTCTTGTAATTTATGTTATTTCAAATCATTTTTTTAAGGTCTTGTTTCTTCATTCTTATATTTCTTACGACGTCCCGTTCTGAATGAAAATAATTTATTTACCTTTATACTGCATGTTTGATATGTCTGTGGGTTTCTGGGTACTGCGCTATGACATATCCTGTATTTTAGAAACCGCACAGAAATAAAATAAATAAAATGTGTTTATTTTGCATTATACTTATGACATAACATTGTATAAAATGTATCAGTTATATAGCATACGACGCCCTTCAATTTTTCTCCTTTGCTATATTGGTTGGCTGGCGTGAGGAAGCCTTCGACCGAGACGCATGGAGGGAGTTGGGGGAGTTGGGGGTTAATACAAAAAAGCTATATTGGTTACGACCAGTTTCGTTGTTAATTTATTTTTCATAGTACTGTATTCTATTTAAATTTTGTATTTAACTCCCACTCTGCTAATTTCTGTTTCCTTCGTATCTAGTACTAAGCGTAACATGCGTTTACGTATTATGGGTTTAGTCGAGATGGCGCTGAGCAAAAAGTCCCTTAATATTGTTTTTCGTTTCCCAGAGGAGATGCAGCGCGCAGTGTGCTGGTACCTGAGCTGCGACCGGTACTGGGAAGACACGGCCCCCACGGCGCGCGCCTTCCCCTGGCCCCTGCTGCTAGCACTGGCCACCGGCCTTGCGCTCGCGCTCAGCATGTGCTACTATATCATATGGATAGTTTTTGAGTAAGTATATATCTAGAATTCAAAATTTAAATAAGAGTGTTGGGTACTGGTGACTTGGGTAAAATCTTTTTAAGGCTTTAGTATATCTAAGGCAACATGTTGTAGGCTTAAGACGACTTTTGATATTGATGTCTTCTTATGCCAACTGCTCAGTTCTAAAGACTCCCATCACATCTACCTGTTTTTATTAAAGCAATATAGGCTCACATTTAACTACATCCACTTAATATAGCGCATCGCTGCAGTCTTTTCAGTCTAGTTTAGGTACAACACTTTTACTCTAGGTAAGTGTTAAGACTACCAAAACTGGCAGCCATCATAAGCAGCTAGCCCACATTTGACGTCCCTATATTTGTCCAGTTCCGAGGAAGGCAGCGTAGCGGGCAGCGCGTCAGTGTCCATGACGACACACTCCTCCCCGACGCGGGGCGACCGGCTGGCGGCGGAGGAAGGCTTACTGGACGACCCAGACCACGATGACCACTATATCTACGTCACCTACCCGCCTGAACTCAAGCGGCGCTTGCTCGAGAGGTACAACCGACTCACGCTCATCATACTGACCCCTTATATTAGACAGACTAGAGTTGACTGACTGACCGTGGACTGAGGTCTGGGCGGGAATTGCGGAGAAGTATTGCTCGCTTGCCCGCGAAACCCACCCTTTCCGAGACGAAGGGACAACGTGGTAGGTTTTAGTCGGTAGTGGAATCTAGCTCTGAGCCATATCCATGCCACATACCTTGCTGCGAAGTCCTATAATAATTTAGAATATGCACTACAACATTTATTAAACAAGTCTCCAAATTAGACTCTTGACATAAAACTATACAAACCTAGAGTAATACAAGTCTGGTTGTTTGTATGTATAATAAGTATGTATTTACAAAAGAAAAGTATATAAGTATTATATCCGTTATCTAGTACCCACGACACAAGCGTTTGCTTAGTGTGGGGCTAGATGGCGCTGTGTGCAATGTCCCGAAATATTTATTATTTTTATTTTTATTTTAGGAGCATTATACCGTAGCGATTTATGCTGTCACAGAGTTTCAGAGTAGTTAGCACATAATTTTATTATTCATTAAGATATAAATAAATTTAATGCATGGAAAAAAATCTACTGGATTTGATTTGTAATACGTCGAATTATTTCATAGTTTTCTGTACAATTCATCACAATTTCTATTCTGAAAGTCAGAAAGCATAACTTATCAAGGTTTTCTGGTATAATGAGATATATTTTGATGATATTTTAAAACTTTTGGGATTTAACTCTAGATAGATCTCTGTGTTGTCACAAAAGTTTTACTAATAAAAGTTTATTGTTTTAGCTGCTACAATAGAACGACCCGCCTCTGAGACCCGGTCGCCTGCATGCGTGTTGGTGCCTGTAGTTGTAAGTTAGTTTTAGACTGAGTCCACGCAAGATATAATCATTATGTAACTATTACGGTTTTCACTCACGTCTAATTTCGCGTATGTTGTTTACGCGTTTCATTCAGAACGTACCTATCTACGTTCTGGGACCGCGGCAGCGCGCAGATAAAAAATGTCTCACTAAAGTTTTAATAATAAGATCATCATCATCATTTTCAGCCCTTGTCGATAATATAAGTTACAATCGGAACTATAAAAATTATATGAACTTGAAGGTAAATAGACTCAAGTGCTGCCGGTGATTGAAGTTATCTTGCGCGGACGCTATATAGTCAGATATAGCCAATGTCTTGGACCTGTTTGAGTTGTTGTTGATAATTTTTTTGTAAGTACTTGTCGTATATTTTTGTCTATACTAGAACTGTATTTTTTTAAGGGTTTCCTATTTTCTATGCAACTCTTCGATATAATTTTGTGCATATGCTCGCGTTTCTATACGGTTGAGTAAAGATTGTATTAAATTGTAACAACAGAGTTCACTTCACGAAAGAAGACAGCAAAGTGTAAATGCAAGTTCAATACCTATATGTGGGACTTCTTTCATGAAACTGTAACTGCATCGTGTTCTTGAAAACCGCACACTAAGATTAAGTATCCCTGATTAAATGTATCCAAGAAAAACATTTTGACTTGGTTATAAATAAAGTCTAATACGAAACCAACCTCTACAGTGATTTGCGATTCATTAATATATATTTTAAAGTAGGATTTGGACAACCTAGTAATTCTATTTAGATGGTAGATCGCTTATACAATCAGTGCCTAATTTTTCCCGATTTTGTATCGAATTAATGCTAAGTAATTTCACCTATATAAGGTAGATTCTAAATTTTATTGCTATAAGAGTATTGTACATATGGACTGCGTTGAATCTCTTTTACACTGCGTATAATAAATAACTCACAGTCATTTTGAGTTTGTACAAAATGTTACGTTAAGCAAGCAAGGCAATTTTTTATTGCATCTGATAAATACTGGTCAAGGGACAGGAAGAATTTTGTCTAAACATCTTTTATATCTGTCTTAGGTAATTGTCCTTGCACTAGGTACGTACAAATATAAAGAACAACCCTTAAAATTAATGCTATACTTCCCAGAAACCTGATTAACACACTTCGAAAAAAGGAGGTTTTAAAAAATTCTTAAAGATTTTCGCATATTTTTTATATCGCCGTTTGGTTCAAAATTCTTTCTGTTTCGAATTATTCTATATGTCTAGCTACATGAAGTTGATTATGTGATTAACGTTTCGTCGATCAATATTTGAAAATAATTTACTTTGTTCGAAACAATGACCAATTAGACATCTAGCATTAATTTTTAATTTACGATAGTTTACTTATTTGTCAATGATCTCGGTCTTTGAAAACAGCAAATAGGAATTACCTCAAAACCTTTAATTAATGACATCATTTTGAGCTTCTGTGATTGGCGGATTCTCCGTGTTAATATTTGGTTAAAATACTGCATTAGCTGTGCTGTAGTTTATTTCTGCAACACACCTACTTTATATTATGTTATTAAATCTAAATTGATCATTGTATATCAATATTTAGTCATGTTTTATAATTTCTAATGTAATTATTTTCGTAAAAAAAACTGTACAAAGCTTTATTTTTTCCGTTTCGTTGAGACTGACGAACAGCTTACTAACTTACCTACATTTTAATAGCTAGTTATGAATATACCTAAAAGAAACTCTAGTTCTAACCATAGTAGGCAAAATATTCCTCGGTCTCAATGGTATATTCGTAATGAGCCCTCTTATTTCTAACGCCTAAATCTAAGTACGATAAAGTTCACTAACTCTCGAATACTACAGCACCTTTCCGTTTTAAGATTGTAAAAAGTTTGTTAAATAAAATTCTTAAAAAAAGTTTGATTCTTTTTCATTTCTTCTCATTTACACGAATGGCAGTGTTTAAGAGTAAAGTCTTATATATTAACCATTTCACTATAAAAATAAATGTACAAACATAGCAACAGTTTTAAAATTATACCGTCTTAAAATTATATATAGTTTTGATTACTCAAAGTACGAAACATATATTCTAACAAATTGCAAATCAACTTACGAAAATTGTTCTTACAATAAAGGTAAGGTTACATGTCAATTAGGTACATCTTATTATTTCTTAAAATGAGTCTTATGTCATACAAGTGCAGGTTGAATTTACTTCGTTACGAGTAGTTCCCCTTGATCCCTTTCCACAGCGCACTCCCGTCCAGCAGACACTTGCAGCCGCAGCCGGTGGGACACGTGTCTCGCTCCGTGAACCTGCAGTCACATAAATAAGCATAATTGAAAGTCAGAACGAGTGTATTTTATACAAATTGTTGTAGAAAAAATCGTAAACTAAGTAAGCATAAATGATGATTTTTTATATAAAAAAAGTGTTCAAGTCTTGACAATGAATGTAAGATACAACACAAGAAGCACTAGAGCACCGTGAGATTTATGTTCTTTATGTTCTCATAACTAAATCTTTAAAAATGTGTTGCTAGGATCGGTAGTGTATCCTCAGTGCAAGTTGTGAGACGTGATTTATCTTTTTACTATAATATGGTGGGTAAGGTATGTAGGTGTAAAGATTTCTCTATGAAACAGACTATAAATATGTATGTAACTAGTGGGTGCTCGCGGCTTCGCTCGCATTAAGAAGTAAAACTTGCATTCCCTATTTCAACCCTTTAAAAGTGCCATTTCCATAAATCCTTGATGCCTACGTCATAACATCTACCTCCATTCCAAATTTCATCCCAATTCATCCAGTGGTTTGGGCTGTGCGTTGATAGACCACTATATCAGTCACCTTTGAGTTTTATATATTTAGATGTAATATGAAAATGTAGTAGGTAAGTATTAAATAAACAAACATACCACTGCAGCATATGATGCGCGTGTCCCGCGTGTCCGCAGTGCGCGCAGGCGCAGGCGAGCCCGCGCACCGCCACGGCGCACACGGCGCAGCGCAGCGCCAGGCGGCGGCAGGCGGGGCAGCGCGCGCCGCGGGACACTGCGCCGCACCACACGCACTCCGCCGCGATCTCCGGCCCGCGCCATCCGCACCCGCCCGCGCCAGACACTACCAGCTTGGTCACCTGCACATTTAAACATTTATATTACAGACTAGTGGGCGCTCGCGGCTTCGTTCGCATTAAAAAGTAAAACTTGCATCCCCTATTTCACCCCCTTAAAAGTGACATTTCCAAAAATCCTTTCTTAGCGGATCCTAAGTCATAACATCTACCTTCATTCCAAATTTCAGCCCGATCCGTCCCGTGGTTTAGGCTGTGCGTTGATAGATCACTATATCAGTCAGTCAGTCACCTTTGAGTTTTATATATAGATAAACTGTGTGAAGTGTGTGTGTAACGAGTATTCATTATTAGCACGCATACGATACATCTGCCAATTTCGTTAAAGGGCTACCTAAACGCTTGATTTGTTTGAGGGCAAAAGCGGACTATGATACTCTCAGGACTATGATATACCAAAAAAGTCACGAAGATCTTTTTCTCAGTTGCGGCGTGAAAGTGGAAGGATCAGCAAACCAATATCTGTTTTGTTTTGTAATTATTTCGATGTGACTTTTTGATCACTCATAGTTGAAAGCCGAAAAGTTGCATAACCTATAAATAGCGAACGCATATAGTCAGGCAAGTTGCAGTTATAATTTGGTATAAAAGCCTTACCTCGGTTATGAGTTATTTTGTCAAGCGCTTAACCCGCACTATTGTGGTTTATCTTAAACATTTTATTGGAAAATGAGCGAAAATAATTACGACCGGCAGGATTCGAACCTGCGTATTTCTGATTACCAGCCCGAACGCCTGAACCCCTGCAATATTTATTTTAACTTACCTCAGTTTTCTAATAAATAAGTTGCCATTGATGCTGTATGTCCGCATAGACCCACATGCCGAGTTCCTCTCGCACTTGGACGCGCAGGAGTCAGTGTAGACGTTCTAATTTTCAACAGGCTTGTAATAACTCACCTCAGTTTTCTTATAAATAAGCTGCCAGCGATGCAGTATGTCCGCGTACACCCTCTTGAAGCAGTGGTAGAGGTGCGCGGTGGCTGCGTCTAGCACGCACGGCGAGCTCCTCTCGCACTTGGACGCGAACGAGTCGCTGTAGAAGTTCTCTGCTTCCGAACAGGAGTTGCTGCGGAAGTCGATGGGAGTCCAGCCGTCTGCCAGCTCGCTGTACTGGTGGATCGTGTTGTATGGGGATATGCCGTTACCCTGCAAGTGTAATTATTAGAGTTTAATTAAAACTGCGTTTGCCAATTAAATTTATACTTATGATAAAGTTTACAACACAAAAAATAAGGTACCTTTGTGGTACCTTATTTTTGCCACCATCATAATTTGATTCTTCCTTCGCTTGTGAGGACAAGCTAGCTCTTTTTTCAGTGATTTGTTTAACATGTAGAAAATATTTAAATCGTAATTGCCATGACAAAACAACGAGGCGACTGCTGTTCCATGACGAATAGTAGACACTCAAACTAAATTTGCATGTCCCAGAAAACAATACTAAACATACTTAGTTAGGATCATCGAATCGGACAACCCCTCGTATATTGATACATATTAGATACCAATAATGCTACACGCTAAAAGTAAAACGAAGAAACAAGTTGACTTACATTGCTAGAATTGCTAATAGAAGACTGCGAGCCGGAGTTATCCATGTCGTTGAACACGTTGAAGGCACACGCCAACATCGCGGCCATTTGTACGTTCGACGCCTTCGCGTAGTGCGAGATACTGCAAATGAAAATAATTTTCAAATAATGACTTGTTCGTGAATCGTATTCAATGACCAGGGCTTTTTATAACACTTCATAAAAATGCCAATGGCGTAGTGGGAGACACTTGAGTGACACCACGTCACCATTTAATTCCGTATGGGAACCCAGTTGCTGTCAAGGCATCCCTCGCAACGCGAGCGGTATGAACGGGCGCGTTGTCTTGCAGACACAACACTCCGCGCGCCAACTTCCACGTCTCTTCTGTACGACTGCTTCACGTGCCTGACCCAATAAATTAGCGTAGTACAGACCATTCATGGTTGTCCCTTTAGGCAAGTAATCAATGTATAAAATTCCTTCCCTACCCCAAAAAATGGTTGCCATAATCTTAGGGTGGAGTTCACCAAACTTTTAACCGCCAGTTTACCAGTTTAACTGTAGTTTAAACATTTTTTAGTGTTCACCACAACGTAACCGGCGTTTAAGTGCCTCAACTGCGAGATTATCTTAACTGAGCTCCAATACCACGTTTAACTCTCAGTTACGCTCAATAGTAGACTGTGGTTACGTTACATTAGACATATTTTGGCAATCTCGAGTCAAATTGTTTAATTTAGTCTTGAGTTATTGACAAAGTACACCTAATTGTAATAGTGTATTTTCTTAAAATAGAACCGCATGAGAGTAGGAGTAAATAGTAGGTTTTTTTAAATCCAGTTTTCTAGTCGTAAGAGTAAAGCAGTAGTAGTAGTAGTAGCAGAATAATGTTAGCTTTTTGTAATACTTGTTTCTATAGCATGATTTATGTTCTTATCAAGGAAGTAGCAAGGCAACATATTAATTAGGTACCGATAACATAACAATATAAGTTTATTATTATGTATATATACGAATATTCGACAGTAAAGGAAAACAATGTACAACCTTATATGCTAATTTTGATTGAATTATATTATTAGTAATACAATAGACAGAATTATTTATTATTTCTACATTTTCTTGTTTATGTCAATATTGATTGAAATTAAAAGGATTTGACCATTACTCTAATACTTTTAATTTAATTCAGAAAAAAATATATGCTTCTTCAAATATTGGTAAATAATATTTTGTGTAGTATTTACAAAATAAAATTAAAATTCATTTAATGTATCAAAAATATTTAATCTAGAAAAAAAATTACGAGGCATAGACAAGTGCTATACTGACAAAAAATTAAAAAAAAAATCTTAAATAAAAACAAGACTGAACTGACCGATGATATTCAGTCATAAGTTTTTGTGTTTTTAATTTCTCTTGTTTGAATTGCACTTCTAGAACGGCAATCCTAATAGCTCCCTCTTTTGTAGCACTTTCTTGAAGAATTCTGATTATTAATTTTTTTCTTCAACTCAAAAAAAATAAAAATTAATACAAACGAAAATAACCACCACGATCAAGACAAATCAACACATGAAAAATATTGACATTTGTCAATGACATAAAAATGGAACAAATTACCAGGCCATATCGAAAAGTCATGTTTTTAAAGCTCCCCAGTTACGTATAACGCTCTTTCTAATTTGGCAGTCTATTAGTTTACGCTTCCAAGTTCAAAAGCAATCATAAAACATACAAGTATGCCGTGACGACCTCGGAGGAAATATCACAATGGATGTAGCCATAGAGACGTTGCCGCTCTTACGTCTGTGTGTAAAGCACTTGAGTGTGTCTTTGTCTTTCCTTCAGAATGAAGCTACGAGTAAAAGAGATAGCAAATTTACATGCTGGCAACGCCGCACGTGTCTTTTTATGACCGACTAGTAGGCCAAAACATTGCGTTTGTGCTTTAGAATTTTAAAGAATATCAAGTGATTTTACGGTGTTACAGATTTGTTTAAAGTCAAATGTAAAGCTCAGCATGTCGTGCTCAGCAGTGTCATGTTCATCAAGAACTACAAAAGGAGGTGTAAAAGACCCGGATTTGTCATTTCATTCGTAAGTTGGTGACAATGTTTAAGTCAGTGTAAATGCTAAATTGATGATGTTTTTAGCCAAAATGCTATTGTACCATCATATTAACCATCTAGTTTGTATACATCCATGTGATTTGGGTCAAGATAATGTCTAAAACTGTCTTAAAACAGCAAAAGTGTTAAAAGATAATTTAAGCATCAATTCTAGTGATGTCCTTACCATAGATTTTAGTTTTATCGATATATCGATAAAAGATATATCTTCCAATCTTGATAAAATTGTGCCTAAGTACATGTAATGTAATGTCATAACTAAATGTATTTTTTACACTGAATTATGTACATATCGTTTCCTTTTTCTTTTAACGTACAACTAATTTTTAGGTTTCCCAAATGTCCAGATATGAGAAGTGAGTGGATCAAAGCTGTTAGGCGTGATAACTGGGAGCCAACAAAATATTCCAGACTGCCAGATATTGCCAGATTACCTATCTTATGAAAATAATTAATAAACAATTCATATAAAATACATGCATTTTTATTCACTTCACCAATATTCCATCGATAGACTTGATGGGAATGTCACATCACTAGTCACACACACTAATGCAAATCTGTAACTGCACATTAGCAAAAAGTGGCCACGCTCAAAATCTCTATGGCTACCTCCATTGTGATATTTCCTCCGAGGTGACGACTGTCTTCGTTATTGACTCTCGTAATAACGTTCAAAAACTTTTACCTGCTTGCTCTGAAGTGAACTTCGTGCGGTTGGTAATCTCGCAGTTTTCTAACTGTGGATTAATTTTGAGTGGTGAACAGTAAATATCTAAACCTTAGTTTAAACGGTAGTTATATTTTAACTGGCCGATTTCGTAATCGTCAGTTTAGGCACATTTGGTGAAATCCAGCCTTAAAGGCCGACTTTTCGTCTTTAAACTTCTTTAGTGCCTTTTCTCCTTTTTTAATACACTATTACTCTTGGTTGGACTCTGGATCATACTGACGAATCCAGGTTTCGTCTACAGTCACAATTCGATTACAAATTTTGTCTAAATTGCTCTGACACAGTTTGAAAAAATCCTTACAACTCGCCAGTCGACGCTGTTTGTCGAGCGGTGTGAGCATTCGGTACCTAACGCGCACAAATTTTTTTCATGTGCAGTTTTTAATGTATAATTTTTCCGATTCATTCTTTACTAATCTGTAGTTTTTCCGCTATCTGCCACAATTTTATTATACAGTCGGCCAGAACACAATTTTCAACTTTATGGACATTTTCTTCGGTCATTACCGTTACTGGGTGGCCAGAGCGGGGTTCGTCTTCACAGCTCTCTCTTCCTTGTTGAAATAACCAAACCCATTTTTTACGATCGATTATGAAGGTCCAGAATTCTGAAGAACCAATGTCATTTTTTCAAAAACTTCTTTCGGTGAATTTCCATCTTACAAGGAATCTAATCACTGCGTGGTGCTCAAAATTGCAAGAATATTCAGTTTCCGTCGACATGGTGTTCTTGCTTGTTCCAGGTATGAAATGTATTAATGAACCAAATTAAACGAAGGGGTGTTATTTATACTATGACTGAGTCTGGCAACTAGAGCTATCAATAGCACGATGATAAGTCATTGCTAAGTACCCTAGGCCACGTACTTATCAGCCGGCCCTCGTACATATACTACTTATATTTTTGTTAAAAGTTAGGGGACTTACAGCGACTGCAGCAGGTTGCAGCACAGCGGATGTCCAGCCCAGCCCATGCTCTCTTCACTGGAAGTGAGCTGATCCTGCAGTCTGGCCTGCAAGGTGCGTGCTGCGAGCGCCGCCAGACCCCACGAGTGAGCCAGCTCACGCTCGCCCTCCGATGATGCCGCTTTCGCGTTACGCTCGCACATCTCTGCGGAATTTGCATATGTTGATTGTGGTAATCTTATACTCGTTTTCCTGGTTTTCCCTAAGGGGGCTGGAAGTGGAAAGGTGCACAACCTTTCCACTCCCAGCCCCCTTACGGAAACAAAAGAATAACCAAAAGGGGAACGTGAACCGAATTAACCGAAAACTGAAAAGAATAGCAAACACCTACAATGTGGACGGTCTTTTGTAGTCCTCAAATTTCAAATTAATGTGCATAAAACTAACAAGGATTAAGTTTTGCTCGTTACTATTATGCCCATTTCAGATATCTTAATCTGATTTTTTGGGTCTTCTTTCGTAATTATTACCTGGCTTGTCATTGTAACACCATCTTGCAAATAATAGACTTACCAACAGGATCATCCGCATTGATGACGTATTTGTCAGCCAGCGCCCGGTTCAGAGGGAACAGGTTGGTGGCGGCGTACAGCACGACCCGCGGCGAGCCGCAGCCAGAGATGCTGCCGCGACTGCGCATGCTGCCTGCTCGGCGACTCTGCGCCTTCTATATATAAATATAAGGAAGATTTTAGAATGACAGGTGATGTAAATAAAGTCATGTGTATAATTTAGATCCCTGTGAATGTAAGCTTTCTCTCAGTACCCATAAGTAATTATTTGACACGAAACTCTGGAAAAACACCACAATTTCTCCAGAGTTTAATTTACAATGCATTTCCGCTAAGTAACACCTGATTTAATATTTTATTAGTTGATCTGTTAACCTGCAGAATATAAAATGATATCTTATCATTAGGTAGTGTATTACATTAGAAAGGTAGATATAATTGATTAATTCAATTTGAATCAAAATAGGTTTTAGAATGTACAAGAGATTAATTATTGGATTAACCTGGATTCAATCTGCACAGGACCGGGACGAGTGGAGTACTAGAAGAAAGGCCTATGCTCAGCAGTGGGCGATAACGGGCTGATGATGATGATGAAGAGATTAATGGACATATCACGTTAAGATAAGAAAACGTACCCATCGATCTTGAAAGTAGAAAGTTGTGATCGAGTTGGAGGGATGCCTGTGGTGCAACTGTGGGAATCCGGGCGCATTCGTCGGAGACGGCGTCGTGGTCGCGTGAGGTGAGACAGACGTATAACTGGGGCCGAACAATCCAGGCGTTAGAGAGAGAGAAGACATGGATCGAGGCGTTCCTGTCTCGTGTTTCAGAGACAATCGCCTTGCATTCGGCGGGCGATTGAACACAACCAGCGTGCTCACTCCGCACCATTTGGCGCCGCACGTACGAGGGAAGGGGATGCATGCATCACCCGCGTTCTCGCTTTCTGATTGGCTGCGCTGGCTTGATTTTAGAGAGTCGCTGTCGTCGTTTGTTTTTACCGGTATCTGTAAGGAGTATAATATTCTATATATATATATATATATATATATATAATATTCAATTGCTTCATTAAAATTTATCAAATATATTTAGATCATACTTGGTACAAAACTTTCTCATGGACCAAATGGTAAACAGAATTCAACATACCTCATCAATAGAAGTAGCCAGAGTCTTCACACAATGCAACAGACACCGCTGTCCTGCCTTCTTTTTCCTGTAAGCAGTTCTATTGATTCCTTGCAGTATTTTTATAGTGGTTGCACTATCAACATTGGTTCCTGAGAGCCACTGAAACTTTGGTATAGTTTGATCTCTCAGAAATGTTACTTGTAAGTTAGCAGTATAACCATTTCTTTCTGAATGTATCTGGCAGGTCCTAGTGTCAACACTTATGCTTGTAAGCTCAATGTTGGCCATTTCTCTTATAGATTCGAATTCCTCGTCAACTGCTGTGTTCAGTTTTGAAGTTAGTTTGCTCTGAAATAGTACAGAAAAGTAGGTAAATAAAAAACATGATTTTAGACTATACAATTGTGTATATTCATATGTCACTTTAAAGTGACATATGATGACATGAAACGACATCTGCATAAGCAACACTGGGCAAAAGTAAAGTATGATTGTAGCTCGTTAACTACTTATTTTCGTAATATTTGTGCAGCTTCTTTACCATAGAAGTGACCTCAATTCAACATACTTTAGCTCGATTTAAAAACAAAACAAAACTATCAGATCAATTTATTATACAAACTGAATGAAAACATAAATAAATGACATACCATAGCAATATCCTGTCCTTTGCCATTCTCCCCGATAGACACGTCAGTGACTGAACCAGCTGTGGAAGCATAGCTCACATCTGCAAAAGAAATGGTTTACAAGTGGTATTTTAAAGTGATCAGATAGTAAATATGATTGGTGTTGTTATGTATGAACACCAGATTTGACCAACAAATAATAAATAAAAAAACATTTAAAACACTGATATTATACTATTTACTTTCACAAAGAAATTGTTTGCAAGTGTGTTTGTCCAAATCAATTCAGCCAGCTTAGGCTTGAAGAATCATGTTAGGCCAAACAGATTTGGGTGAAATTTGGTATACAGATTGATTGTAAATAAGCTAGATTTTTAAGGCTCACATTATTTATTGCAAATTAGTTTGAGTAACTCCACAGAGAGCTGCTAGTTAAAAAACAAAACAACTTACTATCACCATTATCGTCTTCTCCTTCAGAATCATCCGGCAGGTAATGGTTGCACATCTTCAAGAGAGACGGTTGCATGGTCCACACCCTGAGTGACTGGTCTCGGCCCCAAGTGACCAGCTGGTAGTTGGATGGAGATGTGTGTGGTCTCCACACCATGGTCTGCACCGTGTCAGTGTGGCCCACCAGCCTGTGGGTTAGAGCACCTCCTACCCATATACCTGGAATGATTGAAAAACTTGTATTTAATAAGGAGTTGGTTCTTCTTATTCTGCTAGAATTGAGCTTGTGTCCAGTGTCAGTTAGTGATTTCTGGCAGACCAGAACTCCGCCACTCTCACTGCATCCTCCGTGGCAAAATCAAAATAAGGTGGTAAAATCTGTCTCTAAGCAGAGGAGAAAAAAAAAAGAGAAAAGTAAAATCTAAATGGGCATAACTACAGATCTGATAATACAGCATACCATGATTTGGCACAAAATATGGTACTGTTGGTTTTAACCTTTTGGAATGATATGATTAAAACTTTGGAGAAACATCTTTGGATTTCTGCAAAGTCAATTCTTTTTTAAAAAAGGATTATTTAAATTAACTAAAATTCTTGGATAAAATAGTCCTACATAACAAAATACTAGTGGCTGTTGCCACTGGACTATGTACTATATTTATTTGGTCAATAATATAATCTCAATACCTATAACTCCAGCTTGATCAGCCCTAGGCAGGCCTCCCCAGCCAACACCAATAGTCAGCAAACCACTTCCAAACGGTGTATAAATAGCTCTCCAAACTGGGAAGTTAGTTGTGATCACATTCTCTGGCCTTCTTGCATTGTTTATATCAAAGTACTTGATACTTCCATCATGACTAGATGTGACTAGCTGGTACTCATGGTGTGGGCTCCAGTCTACTCCATGTATTTTACAAAGATGTGCTGATATGTAATGTATAGGGGCAGAGCTTTTACGGTAGTCCCAGATTTTAATGTCACCGTCGTGGGCTGTAGCTACAATGTGAGGCGCTACTTTGTTCCATTGCACTTGAGATGCTCCAGCTGAAATGTTAAGATAGATAAATAAAACTCTTTATTGTAACACACATACAAAAAAAGACAAACAGAAACACAAAAGACTAAAAAAGTTAAAGATTGATATCAACTTTGAAACTTCTTTAATGTGAGTAATTTTGTTAGTAGATATTAGTAGGCATTTTTATAAGACTACTTAATTCCAAGTTTAGTAATAAACTTTGTCCATTTTTAATTGAAACATTTTACACTATCTATAAGAATAAATCAGTCTCTTCATCAAGTCCTAATACTTGGCACTGACTTATCAGTATTGGATTGTAGGTCATTGGATATCAAATTCACTTAGCAAATGTCTATTAAAATTAATGAAGCTAGGGCACTAACTTTAATCAAGGAGTATTTTATGTCTTACCAACAGCACAGAGTGAGATGATAGGTTTCCTGGCATCTCTTAGATCCCACATGTGTGTGAATGTGTCTATAGAACATGTGGCTATGATATTGTGGTCTTGTCTGTGGAAGTGTGTGTCACTGACCACCCGAGTGTGGCCTCGGAGGGAACTGACACATGTGAGGTCGTTGCCAGCACGCCACTCGTATACATCTACTCGTTGGTTACTCTAAAATTTAATGTAAATATTGAATATCTTGAAATTGTATTTGTTATTCCTTTAAATTTATGTACTTACTGCAATAGCGCAAAGTTTTTGTCCTCCATAAGTTTGGCACCACTCAGCCCCAGCAGCATCGTATTTGCTGTGTCTAGGGTATTTCTTCACAATGTCTCCTGCGTCTTCTTCTTGGTTTATCTGCTTGATGGCCAGCCACCGCCGACCAGCCAGCAACACATTGTTGCCGGAGTAGTCGACGGTCATGGCCGTGGCTTGTAACTCTCGGTATTCCCATTTTAATATCTCTGAACTCCAGTGAATAGACATTGTAACAGTTTATGTTGTTTTGTTAAGTTTTTGTAAATTTCGAAACAACAACACAACACAACACCGCATTTCGCATTATCAATTTTGCGAATTTGATCTTTGAAAATCTAATGACATTGATAACTCTGATAAGCTGACATTGATTAAATATTGTGATATTTGATTTGACTTACAAATACATAATGTCAAAATCAACTGAGTGAGTTTGCTGTCACTTGTCAGTCGGACTGTGTTTATTTAGGTATTTAGCCGCTTTTAAAATAAAATTATAAGATAAAACGCTTTAGTTATTTTTACATCAATTTTGCAATTAATTATGTTACTTTATTGTAGTATAAACAATGGCTCTATTTCTTAGAAGATGGACGAGGAAGTGGTACAATAACGTATTTGTACGATTTATATTCGGCCTCGTATTTATCTATTTCTACTGTGAATATCTAATATATTATGTAACTCAGATACAGGTAAATAGCCATACTATCTAGACGCACCTTCAGAGTATCTGAAAGTTTTCTAATTTGCCTACTTTTCTAATAAAATTTCATCAATTCCAGTGTGGTTGGCCGTCACTCAATAATGAACCAGAGGATGGTACTACGCCTGTTTATGCCATGGTGCTGGCTGACACCCACCTGCTGGGCTCCAGAGAAGGACACTGGTTGGACAAGTGGAGGAGAGAGTGGCAAATGCACAGAGCTTTCCAGACTGCTATGACATTGCACAGGCCTGATGTTGTGTTTGTCTTAGGTATTACTAAGTTTTAACTATTTTTATAGAAGCATAGTCAAGTATTACAGAGTAATAGCCCGCTAGATCATCAGAAAGAATACTCATAATGCAATACCACAGTTTAAAGAGGGCTCTCAACATAAAGCTGGCCAGCAGAAAATGCCATACCAGTCTTACAAGATACTAGAGTAAATATAATGAACTAATGTGTAACTAATTAAAAAGGTATCTTATATAATACACTATTTAATAATACACTTAATATAATACACTAATCTATTTAGACATCTCTATATTAAAGGAAAAATGTTTTTTAACAATGAGTTAAAGTAACTGTGATGAAAACAATAGAGTTAAGTAAACAAAAGTTTCAATTCAGTACTCATTTAAAAACAACAACTGATTCCAGGTGATCTATTTGACGAGGGCAAGTGGTGCCCAGAGAAAGAGTTTGATGACTATGTGGAGAGATTCCACCGGCTGTTCCGGGTCCCGGACAACACTGCCATGTACACAGTGGTGGGGAACCATGATATTGGATTTCATTATTGGTAATAAATTACCGTTATACTTTAGTGGACGCATGTGGCTTCACCTAAAACCTCATACTAGCTACATACCAAAATCATGATGATCCATTCAGCTGTTATTGCATGATGAGCGTTTAAATAAAGAGACAGTCAGAAACACAGAGAAACAAACAAAATTTCTAGAAATTGTTGGAATGTGAACTGCCATCATTTTAAAAAAAAATACCTATCTTATATATTCAGACTTTCAACCTTCTTCAGCTTTTAGATATTTTTTTGGGAGCTAAGCAAGTTAAACTAAAAGGAGAGAATTATTATTACATTTGTTGTGTTTACTTGGTTTTAGAATTAGACACTCCATTTCTATATTAAAATATAATAAATTTGGCCATCATAATTTCAACTGTTGTAGATACTTTTCACAATCCCACAGTATCATATAATTAAAAAAAAAAGTTTAGTATTTTTAAAGTATTATTTAGTAGCCATTGCTTTATCAAGATATGTTATAATATAATAAGTGTTGAGTTGAGTATATGTAAAATAAACCATAGTCTATTGGCAGGATTACACCTCACCTAGCTGAGCGGTTTGAGACCAAGTTGGACTCGCCTCCAGTCAAACTGGTTTCCATCAGGGGGAACCACTTTGTGCTGATCAATTCCATGGCAATGGAAGGAGACGGGTGCTCTCTGTGCTCTAGGGCTCGAGCTGAGATTGATAAGATAGCAGGTTAGATATATTTCTAAATTCTAACAAAAAAGAACATTCAGCTTGTACTCTGTATTCTGTAATTCAGCTGTTGTAAAGTCATATCCTCAGTTTCTAGAATGACAGTTAGTTTAATTAAGTGTCAAATTTTCAGCCAATGACAGTGTGTAAAAATTGATTTGTGGTAGAATTCACAGACAATAGGAAAAGAATGGACATGAAATACCTACGAAAAAAACGTGCATACCTAACGTGAGCCTGGCACAAAGATGGCGGCTTGCCGTAGGGATGCGCGCATTATAATATCGATAGTTGAATTGCACGGTGTTTGCAGAATTGAAAATTGTCGAAAATGAGTTTCGGTTACATTTCTTCAGTTTTATTTATGTGGAAATGCGACCTATAAAAACGCACACGCTCAGTGACATTTTATTTATGGCAGGGCACGTGGATACTGCACTGATGCCACTGCAATTTAATGAACATCCTCTTTATTCTGTACTTGTACATGTTCATAATAAAACGAATTTTACTATGGTATGTTTATCCCATTAATTACTCCCAGTTTCCACCGCTGCGATCACGAATAAAAACTGCAGCCTTGTGATAGCCGTGTACCTATATCTTACCTGTGGGCGTAGTATGCGACCGAAATTGGAATTAAGATTGAGTTTCGTGCGGACTGCCACTTACTGCGGCTCGTGCCGGGGCATATGTATAGGAGCCTTGAGTATCACTATTACTGATCAGCATACCACGCCTTCAATACCAACACGGTTTTTAAGTAATTAGTTACCAAAGAAAAGAATAAATAAATAGGTACTTACTAAATACAGATTTTTTTCTCGTTTTGCAGAGTATACTTAATTTTATTAATTACTTAATACTTTATTTATACAACTTGGCACGATCATTCATAATAAAACGAAAATTACCATTTCACACAGGTTTATTAAAAACTATAATAGTTGTAAAACTGTAAAATTTGTATTTTTAAATACAAAGGATATGTTTCAAATCGTGTTTCAAATAAGACCATGTTGAGCCCTCAATGACAGTCATTTTCAAGTTGTAAATAAAAATACAAATATACACATTAATCAACTATGAGCATGTTGAACCCTCAATCACAGTCATTTTCAAATTTTTCAATTTTTCGGGATTTTTAAATCAGCACAATGCTCCAAGGCATCTGCCACCGAGTCGCTAAGAAGCTGCGTGGCAAGTCGTACCTTCATTTTTTGTTTTTGATATTGTATGTGGGCCTTTGTTAATTTTGTGGCCATGTGCAGTCCTGCGGCTTCCTGCAAATTTAGTAGATGTTCCAGGTAGATGTAATCTATTTTCCTGCCATGCATATCGTAAAACACCCTCAATTCACCGAAAGCATTTCGGACTAGTTTGATAGCATGACAGGGATCAATAAAAGCGTGTATGATGCTGTTACTGTAAGTAAATGTTACCTGGCCTGAATTGAAATCACAGCCTAATGCTGAAAACATGCTTAAATTTGCAGCTGGACCATCGCAGGTCAAGCTCACAACTTTGACGCCGACTTCTTCACATTTATGGATGCATGTTTTAACTAGTACTGCTTTTTGTTCCCCAGACAAAGCCGTTATGAAAAAGTATCCCACAGGTAACTTCCAACTACCGTTTATACAGGTCAGCAGTAACACAAGACACTCATTGGCTACTTCTAATGAGTCCATATCGCAATCAATCCCAACGTTAACTCGTCCATAATAGGTTTTAGTTTGAGGATCCCAGCAAAGAGACTTTCTAATAGCCATTTCATCCAAAACCATAGCACATATCACTGGCATTTCACTTGTTTGAACTTTGTGTTTCAAAGCATTAAAAGCCTCTGTACAAAACCCAGGTTCAGCGTTTACATTCTGATACCACCTACTTAAAGTTCTTGGATGTGGCAAACAGGAACTGTACGTACGACGAACAAAGTTATAGGCCTTTGGAGATAAAAAGTGGAGTGTCAGTGCAAATTTTCGAATTTCTTCGCTGTATTGTCTTTCCAAAGGCATTCCTACCGATTTCGCAATTTGCCTTTTTAGAAAATCTTTGGGGCCTGCGCACTGCTCTAACACAGCCGCATGATCATCATTCACATAATTATTGTCTTTTAAATCTTTCATTACAGTTTTAAAATCTGCTATTTTCTTACTCTGTCTTCTCACTTTTTCATTTAATCTTTTTTTACCATTTTACCAGTTATGCTGCCCGCAGTACCTATAGTAACATAAAATAGAAGACTTACATCTGAATAGCTAGAAGTGCTGCAGATAGGCTCCTCTTCCAGTGCTTTGTGAGAAACAAACTGATGTTCCTGGCATTTATTCAATTGCGCTGGTAACTGTAAAGCAATATAACAATAATTTTTAATATTGAGTGTGTTTGTTTTCAAAAATCAAGATTGTATAATATGAAGTACGATACTTAACATTGTAAAAAGGATACTTACATCTGAATAGCTAGAAGTGCTGCAGATAGGCTCCCCTTCCAGTGCTTTGTGAGAAACAAATTGATGTTCCTGGCATTCATTAAATTGGGCTGGTAACTGTAAAGCAAAATAACAATAATTTTTAATATTGAGTGTGTTTGTTATTATTTGCGCTGGTATCTACACAAAAAAAACCTTATATGTTTAATAATATTTACATTGCCAATTTAATCACTAACACATGCACACATTTGTATAACTTGCATTTTAACACAGGTACATTTATCTATTTTGTTCTATGTACATTTAAATCTGAAACTTTTTATCAGTATTTCAACAATATAGAATTACTGCTGCTGACATGATTCTCGTCCCTTGTCATCAACTGGTTTAGTTCGATTACTTTGTCAGTAAGTAGGTAAACACTATAAACTTAGACAGGTTACGACGATGCAGCTGTGCTGGGGCGAGGATGGATTCCAAAATTAAAGAGTAATTTAGGTGAAAACGTTTAATCGCCTTGATGGCTTAGCTAATACTGCCTTAAAATTAATTATTTAAAATGAAACTTACAAACTACACACAAAAAAGGGTCGAAATAAGTGTTTGCACATGTGCGGATCGGGGACGAACCGCGCTGCAGGACTTTGGAGTCTCGAGAGTTGATAAAAAAGATGGCATAACATAACTCCTCCGTCCTTAAGAATGAAATTTTCCGTTGAAAATTAAATCGATGGAAAATTTACATTCAATGTGCAGGTGCACTTATGGAAAAATAATATTAAAACAATGATGTCATTACAATGTATGAATATAAAATAAGAAATTTATATAAAATCTTAGTGATGTAAATTTGTATTGAATTTAATAATACTTATTTTCGTAAAAGTGTCCATAGTCCAGTCGAAAATTTTCGTTATCACGGCAATCACGGAATTATTATTAATAGCACTGTTTTATATTACAGTCGAGGATTTTCACTTAATTCACTATTATATTCACTTCACACTTTAGATAAGCACTTAGGCTGGGATGCAGTCGCAACTACGACCAGAACTGGAACCTCGTTGAAAGCGTCGTGTGAGCGACGGCAGAGTTACCCGTTTCACGTATAGGAGAGGAGGGGTTAGGTCTTAGGAACACTTTAAAATCCGCTTTTATGTGGGACAACCATATGAGTAATTTGGAACCTAATATCCTTACTTTTACAGCATTATATGTGTCAATTTAAATCACAAAAATAAAACCTTTTACAGTATCCGGAATAATTGTCTGAGGGTTTAATTAGCATTACAAATACTTAAGTAACCTTACATAACCTTATTCTAATTTATTTTTACTTAAACACTATTTGTAACATTAGAGACCAGTGTAGTTCTTTTTAGCGAAAAAGATGATTAAATTAAAGAGTTATGCTCCAGTTGGCGAACCTGGGAGGTTTTTACCCTGAGAAGTTGTATTTCTTAGAATAGGAGGGCGTTTCACATCTTTCATCGGAATCTTACTCTGACGGTTACGTAGTGTTACTGGTATAACGTTTTTCTCCACGTCACCTGATACAACTGCCTTTTCATATCTAGGTTTATCTTTACTGCGTCTTATATTGGTGCCTTTAATGAATATGACGTCGTCCTTTTTCACGTCACAATTTAATTCTCCCCCTCGTTTTTCTCTAATCCTTTCTTTAATATCCAACATCTTACTGGACATATGGTGGTACAATAGTCTGGTTCGTTTTGCATGGTCGCGCATTAAAATCTGCATGTACTGTTTCTCATAATTCACATCAAATACTTTGCTGGCGCAAGTATGGCCTGAAACTACTTCAAACGGCGTCAGTCCTGTTGTACTGTGAATGCTGTTGTTATATGCCATTATAGCATAAGTCATTACTGAAGCAGCGTCTGTCATCTTATGTTCATATTTAGCAATTCTGTAAATTTCTATGATAGTAGAATGAAATCTTTCTATTAATCCCATTGAGTTAGGATTATTGGGAGTGCCAATATGCATCTGTATTTTGTAAAATTCGAATAATTCCTTCATAAGGGCATTATTAAACTCTGAACCCGAGTCTGAGCTAATTTTCTGTGGTATGCCATAGAGAGAGAAATACTTTATGAGGGCTCTGATAACCTCTGGCGTAGATTTATTTGACAACGGGAAAGCTTGGCCCATTTTGCTAAAGGCGTCTATAATGGTCAGGTATCCTTGTCCTTCTATAGAGAATGTGTCGATAAATAATTCTTCAAACGGTTTACTTTGAGTTTGGGTTAATTGCAGGACGGGTTTTATTGGTTTCCGGTCATATTTCATTCTTTTGCATGTTTCGCACGCGTTGATACAGCTGGCTACAATGTCTTTAAGGTTATGCCAAAAGTAGGTTCGTTTTATTTGGGCTATTGTTTCTCTTATCCCCCGGTGGCAGTTTTTACCAACGTGATATTTTTGAACAATGTCCTTTTGTTCAGTCTCGTCTTCCACAAAAACTACACGTTCCGTACATTCCTTAATGATAATAGCGTTTCTTTTAAATAGTGTAATAAACACTTCAGCGAACTGGCGTCGATGAGCTTTGTCTTCGAAGAAAATGAAATACTTGGTTTTAGGTTTGATGTAATGTTTCATAAAATCTTTCACCAAGTCCGGTCTGTCTAATGGAAGGTGAACTTCTAGGATTTTTTGAGTTTTTCGTGAAATGTCTTTAACAGCTGCTTCTTTTCTGTACCAGGTATGTACAAGGATTTGATTGGGTTTTGTATCAATCGCTTCATGTAAAATAGGAATCCCTGTAGATTCATTTTCGTGAGCAGAATGTATTGTTTCTGAGCCGATATGAGATTCACATTCAGATGCTGTAATTGTGCTGCTTGAAGAAGATATAACAGAACAAGGTGGTTTTGTCCTGTTGCTGTCTATGGGTTCACTTGTGGTATTTTCAGAATATTTTGTTGGGATACTGTTTCCTTTGTTAGCAATCATAGAGGTGCTGCTATTTTGGCTATCCAACGCGTTTATTTTTATTCTTGACAACGCATCAGCATTCGTGTTTTGTTTTCCGTTTTTGTATATGACTTCAAAATCATATTCAGCCAATCTTAAACGCCAACGAGTTAGTTTGCTATTTGGTTCCTTTAATGAGTTGATCCAGGCCAACGGGCGGTGATCCGTATATATTTGAAATCGTCTACCAAAGAGGTAGGGACGGAAATGTTTTACAGCCCATACTATAGCGAGCAATTCCTTTTCTATAGTACTGTATCTAGTTTCTGTTGGATTTAAGGTTCTGCTTGCATAAGCTACCGGAAGATCGCTACCGAGTGAACCTTGTGATAGCACCGCACCAATCGCGTAGTTTGATGCGTCTGTGGTCAAAATAAATGGTTTATTAAAGTCAGGAAACTGCAACAGTGGTGCATTCGTGAGAAGTTGTTTACATTGTTCAAAGCATGTTATGTATTCCTCAGTAATGCATACTGATTGATTCTTCTTCAAACATTTAGTCAACGGTCTTGTTAGTTTGGCAAAATCTTTTATGAACTTTCGGTAATATCCAATAAGACCCAAGAAGCTTTTAATTTCTGTTCGTGTTCTGGGTAATGGATACTGTAAGATTGCTTTTATCTTATCGTCATTTGGTTTAAGGCCATCTTTTGTTATAGTATGGCCCAAATACAAGACTTCCTTCCGCAAGAATTCAGATTTATCCAATTGGATTTTCAAATTCGTTTCTCGAAGCCGTTTAAAGATGTTTCTTAGTTTTTCGAGGTGTTCCTGCAAGCTACTTGAAAATACTATTATGTCGTCCAGATAAACAAGGCAATGTATTCCTTGCAGTCCTCGTAATATGCTATCCATGGCTCTTTGAAATGTTGCCGGAGCTGTTTTCAACCCAAAAGGCATGCGCAAAAATTCATAATGTCCGGCTTGTGTACTAAAAGCTGTTTTCTGCCTGTCTTCTTCATTGATTTCAATTTGATGGTATCCGCTAGCCAAATCTAGCGTTGTGAAATACACAGATTTTCCTAGTTTATCGAATAAGTCATTGATGTTTGGTAGAGGGTATTTGTCATCGGTCGTAATTTCATTCAAACGCCTATAGTCGATAACCATTCTGTATTTCTTTTTTCCAGAAGCATCTTGTTTTTTTGGTACTAAATGAACCGGAGAATTCCATGGTGAATGAGATTGTTGAATGACATTATCCTTTAATAACTTTTCCGTTTGTCTGTTGATCTCATCGTTAATTGCTTGTGGCTGTCTATAAGGTTTTGTATAAATTGGATCTTCATTGACGGTTCTTATACGATGTTTTACTTGATTAGAGAACGTTAGCGGTAACTTCTCACAGTAGAATATATCTTTGTACTCGTGACATAATGATGATATGTGATGTCGTTCTTCAGCGTTCATATGATCAAGTCGAAGTCGCGATAAATTTTCTTCTAACATCTGGTTTAGTTCAGCATCAGTTTCCATCGGTATTGGCAACTCGTTCACATTGCAAATCTGATTTCTAATAGGATCGATGTGTATGGGTTCTGGTATTCTGATAGTGACAGGTTTATCAGAATGATTTTGTATTACGGTTGTAGCATAACCGTCAACGCAGTGTACCATAGCGCTGGGCATTCGTGCACCTTCACCAAAATTCATGTACTCCATAATGCCATCTCCACTGTATAAGTCTGTGGGGATTTTCACACGTGTTTCACACCTGGGATCTAGTAGTATGTCCACGCCATTGTCGTATACAATTGGTATTTGTGTGTCTTTAGTGCACAACATCTTTTCACCCATATCAATTTTGGCACTCAGCATTTTTAAAAGGTCTGATCCAATAAGACCGTCGTAATCCTTGTCCACTGTATAAATGTAAAATACACAATGCAACGGGCTTTTGAATGTTTCAGGCAATGGTATTTTAACAACTTCGTTGTGTGAACTGCGTCCGTGTGTACTTACGACTTCAAACGGCATGATCATCTTGTATTTGCTGTAAAACTCATCAACCTTTTCTGCGGTTATAAAACATCGGGAACTACCTGTATCGATCATAAAACGCGCGCGTAGCTCAGGTATTTCTATGTATGGTAGTTTGGAAAGTGGATCATAATTTAGTTTTATGGTGATGGTGGATCCTCCGAGGCATCTTTGCAAAAATTTGTATTGTGGTTGGAGTATTCAACTGTCTCAAGTTGTTCAGTGTGATCATAATACGGGACACAAGCTTGTTCGTCTGTGGGTTCATCAACGTTATATTCGTAATAGTGCGCATTCTGGGGGTAACAATAATCATTTACGTTGATTTCATTCTGGAATACATTATTGTTTGCTTGGCTAGAATGTGGCATATTTCTTATTGGGAGTGCAGTGCGCATAGTGATATCAGTATCTTCAATTGGTTTTTGGGGTGGAATGCCGAATTTAAATTGATTTGGTGGTATATTTGGGCGATACGATTGTTGGATACTGGGTAAACGTGGGCGGTATCCATGGATCGGCTGGGCAAAACGTTGCGTTTGAGGATAATTCATTCCAAAACGGTGGCTAGTTTGCGGCTGAGTTATTTGAGGTCTAATATTGCTTGAACCAGGAAATCTAAAATTGTTGGTTTGAGGTGTCAGAGCTACAGTTGTTTTGACACCAAATTTATCTAGATAAGGATTTTGTACTGGTTTTGGCATCTGTGATTTGAGCATATTTTTTTTTGCATTAATGTTCGCATAAAAATCTATTTCGGTGAGGACTGTTGAAATGGCGTCTTCTAATTTATTGCAGCCACTCAGGCGTACAACCCTTATCATTTCATCGGGCAGGTTGCACAAAAAAACGTTTAAAGATGTGTGGTTATAAATAGTCGTTTTAGATTTTTTTAAATTTTCGTCTGGGATCTGATTAACCTTTGACTGAAGAGCATCTCTTACGCGTTTAATTCGGTTTGAAAAATCACGATACGACTCGTTCGGTTTAATTTTTAATGTCTCTAACTCAATAGAAATACTTTCCTCACTACGCGGGTCTCCAAAGTTTTCCCTTAAAACTTGCTTTAATGTAGGCCAAGACAAAATATCTTGCCTTTGACTTATTAATTCAGCTGCTCTACCGGCGAGTTTACTAGTACACGCGTGAAAAATAAAAAGGTCTTGAGCCGGATTTGTTTCATTTCTTAGGGTGTCAATTACGTACTCACATTTTTGTATGTACTGATCCAAATATTTCTCATCTCCATCGTATTGCGGTATTAATTTCATGATGTCAGCTGAAGTAATAGTTAAAAGAACTGGTGGATTAGACATTATTACAATTTATAGAAACCCTTATTTTTTATACAATTTAATATTAATAACTACAATAAGTTGGCTAGATTTTTATAGCCTTATGAAACTATGTCTATTTACTAGTCTTAAAATACTCGATTTTTGAGCCTAATCTTAACTAAGTCGTTATGTACTCCGCCGATTTTCAGTGCAGTGTAACACGACAACTTGTAAGATAAGCGATTTTTGTCTCACTTACAAGTTCCTTAGTCTAAATTTGCCTAACTAAGTCACTATGCACCCCACCGATTTTGTGTAGTGTGCAGTGACAACCTGCAAGTTGAGCGATGTTTGTCCCACTTACAAAGTTCTTGGAATAGGTAGGAAGACACAGGAATAGTGATGGGTCTACTCACGTGCCGTCGCGTACCCTCCAGGAGTACTAGCTGCCGGCGCCGTCCTCAGCTCCAACCTCGAACCAGTTTCAAGACAGCACACGCGTCGCGGGAGTCGAATTTATTTTATGGTTCGCGAATTTAGGTTCTAATACTTCATGAAATATACAGATTTCACTAAAGAAGTCTAGTTTTCCTAAATCCACCTAGGCTGCGCCAGACAGGTTACGACGATGCAGCTGTGCTGGGGCGAGGATGGATTCCAAAATTAAAGAGTAATTTAGGTGAAAACGTTTAATCGCCTTGATGGCTTAGCTAATACTGCCTTAAAATTAATTATTTAAAATGAAACTTACAAACTACACACAAAAAAGGGTCGAAATAAGTGTTTGCACATGTGCGGATCGGGGACGAACCGCGCTGCAGGACTTTGGAGTCTCGAGAGTTGATAAAAAAGATGGCATAACATAACTACTTATCTGGTCTATTTTCAAAACTTACCAACAACTCACTTGAAGGTAAAGCATCATCGCGCAGTCTTGTTACATTTAAAGTTCGGTTCAAACATTTGTCTTCAAAATGCAGGGAACAAATAAAAATATGTTTGGTTGTAGTATTCAAATTTTCAATACCAAGTATATCCAGCCACTGTTCTTTTCTTTCTTTACATGTTGGCAATCTAAAATCAAATAAAAGAAATCGAGTTTAGATAATATTCACCTGTCGCTAAGTTATCGATACATTGAAAATGCCGTACCGCAACTCTATTTACTATGACGAATGATTTTCTTAAATAATCGCCTAATATTATTAGTAAAACAGTAAATGAATAGAGAAAAGCACGTTTATCTTTATAAACTTTCCCACAAACAGCAAAATATTTTAAAATAATAGAAAAGACAAGATATTTTGAATGAATTCGTTTACTTACCTGTGCAACGTTATTTTGGGATGTTTTGTGTTGCTTTTCATGCGGCAGCCTAACACACTGCACCTACCCATAATAAATGCAGTATTTTGCAAGTTCACACACTATAAACAAGCACAATTTTCGCTTAATATCACTAAATTTTCTTCAAAACTCTGTAATAAACAAGTTACGATGACAACTGATGTACTTGTTGTTGGCTGTGATAAAACATGGCGACCGGCCGCAGTGATACATTTTGTGACGTCATCAGCCATTGATAAAACTACTGTTGTGCTCTTTTACATTATGATTGCCCTCATAAGATAAAAAGAGATGCCGATATGTCAGTAACTACTGTTTGTTATGCCGAGTCCTTTCTTTCTTCTTTAGTCTGAGGTAGAATTAATCTGGATGTCGTTCTAGAAACTGACAGTAGAATCAAACTAGAAAATTATGGAGGGTAATTGATTTCTGTCTTTTACCATTTGGGACGCCTTGCGGTGTAGTAATGAAAGTCATTGGTAGGTATAGTCACAACATTCTTTTATTCACTAGGTACACAACACAAAACGTCTCCATTATTATATAAGACTTAAAGACTTATATTAGCTTAGAAAGCTACGATAAACATTTCCGCGAGTGCGTTGGCGTGGCGCGGGAGCGGGGAGCTTCGGTGAAGGTCTCGGACCGACTCTTGTGCGTGTGCGCGGCGCGACCGCAATGTCCTGTGTGATATTGAAGCGCGGTGTTACCCCCGCGCCCCCTTCCCGCTCATGTGCGTGGGTCTATATGTTTTGAGGTGGCGCGACGATCGCCACACCACCCCCCCACGGAGAAAGGTAAACCGAGCGTTAACAAATAAAAACTTAAAACTGAACTTACATTAACCGACCTTAAGGTGTATACATAACTACAAAAAACATTACACATCCACCGGAAGCTTAAAGCGGACGCGACGTCCGGATCGGGTGACGTACTTAGCTGGAGGGTCGGTAGGTAAGGGATTGGGTGATTGTGGTTGTGATCTAGGTGTTGGTCCTGGCGAAAAAGTAGTGCTAGGAACTGGCAGTGCTGCGTTTGGCTGTACCGATCTGTCTGCAGTGGATGCAGGAACAGACGTTGGCACCGTTTGACTCGATGTTGGTTCCATTTGAGGAGCTATGTAAGCTGGCTTAGTTCTGTCGATGCTAACTTGAACGCTCCTACCAGGCATTTGAATAGTGAGTGTCTTGTCTGTGCGATTAAGAACTTTATAGGGCCCTGTATAAGGGGGTTGAAGTGCGCGGCGTACCGTGTCATCTCGTAAGAAGATGTGTGAAGCGTCGCTCAAATTTTTGAATACAAAAGTTTTGGGCTCCGTGTGTCGGGACGCCGGTGCTGGACGTACTTTGGCCATTGTGCTCTGTAGCCGGGCCATGAAGTCATCGCTTGTATGTTGTGGTGTGCCACTAGGTACCAGGAGCTCGCCCGGTAAGCGTAGCGGTTCACCGTATACAAGGTCTGCAGAGGAACAGCGTAGATACTCTTTAAGTGCTGATCTAATGCCGAGAAGAACGAGCGGTAAGGCTTTGTGCCAGGATTGTGAATGACACATGATAGCGGCCTTGAGATGCCGGTGGAAGCGTTCCACCATACCGTTAGCCTGTGGGTGGTAGCTAGTTGTTCTCGCTCTTCTGGTAGCTCCTAGATCCATTAGTTTGTTGAATAACGTGGATTCGAATTGACGTCCTTGGTCAGTAGTGACGGTGGTGGGGACGCCAAAACGAGCAATCCAACCGTGAAGATATTGGTCAGCAACTTCTTCGGCTGTTATATTTGTCATTGGCCAAGCCTCTGGCCATCTTGTAAAACGGTCAATTGCCGTAAGGCAGTAGGTGTAACCGTTGGAGGACGGAAGTGGTCCTATGATATCCAGATGGACGTGTTTGAATCGTCCAGATGGAGTAGGAAAATCAGCGAGCGGGGCTGATACATGTCGTGTGACTTTGCATTTCTGGCATGCGAGGCACTCGCGTGACCAGTTGCGACAGTCTTTTTTAATGCCGGGCCATACGTAGCGATCAGCCACAAGGCGCGTAGTTGCACGCACCCCAGGGTGACTCAAATTGTGAAGTCGATCAAAGGCTGCACGACGATGTTGCGGTGGCAAGTATGGCCGTGGTTTCCCGGTCGTGTCATCGCAAAGAATGGTGATATCGGACCCGGGAACTAATGTAGGCACTAGTTTTAAAGAGGAGTTGTTGCGAATATTTTCGAGCTCATCGTCCTCTGCTTGTGCTCGAGCGAGCGAAGCAAAATCGTCACCAAGTGAAATTTGTTCCACTCGTGACATGGTGTCGGCGACAACATTGTCAACACCTTTAACATGCTTGACATCCGTCGTGAATTGACTGATGAAGCTAAGTTGGTTCAGTTGTATTGGTGGGAGCTTCTCTCGTTTTTGGCTGAAAGCATATATGAGAGGCTTGTGGTCGGTGTAGATTGTCGCGTGTTGTGCCTCAAGAATATGTCGGAAGTGCTGTACACTTTCGTATACTCCAAGGAGTTCGCGATAGTAGGCGGGCCATTGGCTTTGTTTATCTGTTAGTTTCTTGCTGAAAAATGCCAATGGTTGCCAATGATTAGACACCTTTTGTTGTAGGCAAGCTCCCACGTAAGTTGATGACGCGTCTGTAAACAGACCTAATGGCGCGTCACTGTTTGGGTGAGCAAGCAGAGTAACGCTCACCAGGGCGTCTTTACACCTTTGGAATGCCAATTCAAGTTCTGGCGTCCAGGGCACTGGTTTAGCACCTTTGAGTTTGGATGAGGCTAAGACGTTGATGAGTGGCGCTTGTGTTTCTGCTGCTTTTGGGAGGAATCGGCGATAAAAGTTAATCATGCCGAGGAAGCGGCGAAGACCTTGCACTGTTTTAGGTAAGGGATAGCTCCGCAACGCTTCAATCCTCTCTGTTGGAGGGCGAGTTCCATCTTTGTTGATGGAGTACCCTAAGAATGTTACTTCTTCGGCACCGAAAACGCACTTGGATGCGTTCACTACGACGCCGTAGTCTGCCAGGCGTTGGAATAAGGTACGTAGATGTTCCTTGTGCTCCTGGTGTGACCGTGAGAATACAATTATGTCGTCAATGTACGTATAGCAGAAGTCGAGTCCCCTCACGACCTCGTCCATAAAGCGTTGAAAAGTTTGTCCAGCATTTCGTAAGCCGAAAGTCATGAACGGAAACTCGAATAGCCCGAACGGTGTGGTGATGGCGGTCTTGCAAATGTCTGGTTGGTGTACTGGCACCTGCTGGAATGCTTTGACCAGGTCAATGGTGCTGAATACCGTAGAACCAGAGATGTTGTGCGTAAAATCGGCGATGTGCCTGACGGGATACCGGTCTGGAACAGTACGAGCGTTCAGAGCGCGGTAGTCTCCACAAGGTCGCCATCCTTCCTGACCCTTTTTAGCCATGTGTAGCGGTGATGCCCAAGGACTGTCAGATGGTCGAGCTGTTCCACATGTGACCATGTCTTCAAATTCCTTTTTAGCTGCAGCTAGTTTCTGAGGGGCCAGGCGACGTGGGCGGGAGGAAACCGGAGGTCCATCGGTCGTGATGATGTGATGTACCGTATTGTGTTTCACTTGTCGTGGTAGACCTGGAGGTCGCGTGAGGTCAGGAAACTCCAATAGAAGATTCGAGTAAAGTGAGGTCGATTGAGCAGACACGGATCTTACACTGACTTGGCTCACATTGGCAATCGATGCTTGGGTAGATAGTTTGGTGTTTCCATCGATAATTCTCTTGTTTCGAAGGTCAGGTAGTAAGTTGTAATGACTTAAGAAATCCGCACCTATTATTGGCGTATCTACGTCAGCGATGATAAAATGCCAGTGAAAATCTCGACGCAGGCCTAAATTCAGGTGTAACGAGATAGTCCCGTATGTCTTTATTGAGCTGCCGTTAGCCGCAGCTAGTTGATAGCCGGTTGCTTGTATCGCGCGACCCTTGCATAATTTTCTCGGGTAGCAACAGATGTCGCTGCCGGTATCGATGAGAAATTGGTAACACGTCGTTTTATCGACAGCGAATAACCGGCGGCTTGTTATATCTGAATGATCAGTCGCCGCGACTACTGATCGTGCAGTGAGTTTTTCCGACTTCCACGAGCACGGTTTCGTGCATTTACGTGCCTCATGTCCGTAGGTATAATGAAACCAGCACAGGTGCGAAGCTGAACTTGACCTCTCTGACCTTGCTGATCTCGCGCTGAGGGCATCTACGCAATTTGTAAGTACCTCGACTAGGCGAGCAAGTTGAGTTAACTTATTATTCTGTTCCGCCGTCATGTTGAGTTGCGGAAAGGGAGAAGTCGAAAGAGATAAGGGTAATAGGTATGCCAGTAAGTATATAGATATATACGTCACACGAACCGAAAGCAACAACCGCTTTCAGTACCGGAATAATAAATAACAAATTATAATCAGTACTAAAAAATTAACGGTTGTACTTAATATCTATAATTATTTACATTATTACAAAACAAATACAAGAGAAAATAAAATCAATTTAAACATAAAAATTATTATAATAAATGTTAACCGGTACATAAATAAGTTAGCCGGCAGTGAGTGAGTTAACCAAAAAAAAAAAAAAATACAATAATCGGACGGCGGGCGGTGCGCAATGGGTTAAAATAACAATAATCGGACGGCGGGCGGTGCGTAATGGGTTAAAATATCCGGCCGCCGTGAACGTGTCTATAAATACATGATTCGCTCACGTAAATGGGTGCCTAGGTAAGTTGAGAGTATCACAAATTCTTAACGTAATCTATACATAAGCACAAAGAAATTTTATAAGTACGTAGATACATCCTATAAATAATTAGAACTAAGGTAACAACGAAAATTCACTTCACTTGTTTCGAGTTCTAATGTTTTAGGTAGGTATGCACTGTAACTATTATGTTGACGAAATTTTTGAACGAGTAGGTATTTAGCTAATACTAAAGTTCGCTCACCAAATGTCTGTAGGTATACTCATGTGCTGGCACGAAGGGAGTGACGGAGGTGTTTCCATCTCCTGGCTCTGCTACTGAGATCGGTTGAAGCGGGTTCGGCGAGGATGCTCGCAGATCTCGTCGTTTCGTATACTCCTTGAACTGAGCGTGGTTGATTCGCTACCGCATAGCAACAGGGTGAAACCACATGGATTTGTGCTTGCTAGGCGCGGGCGACGTTGCTACCGAGCAACATGGTGTCACGGTAATATTACCGTGATGGCGTAGCCACGTAGCTCGTAGCTAGTTAGTTGCTGAGCGCGGTTTGTGAGGCCACGGGTGAGGCGGCGCGCTTTGTACGTTGCGTTGCGTGTTTTTCGTGGCGGCGCGCTTTGATTGATGTTTGCCGCGCTATGCCCACTTGTAGACGCGACGCGTTGTTTGCATTGCAGCGTTATGACGCCTATGTTATCGGCGGTTTGACGCAGTATGAGTTACTAAGTGCGCCGATGTTTATTGCGATTTTAAGCACTGTGTTGTCGTAGGTAACTGAAGCACTTGATAAGTAACATAGTCTCGCACTGAACACGGAAAGTTTTTGCACCGGGGTCACCATTTTGGGACGCCTTGCGGTGTAGTAATGAAAGTCATTGGTAGGTATAGTCACAACATTCTTTTATTCACTAGGTACACAACACAAAACGTCTCCATTATTATATAAGACTTAAAGACTTATATTAGCTTAGAAAGCTACGATAAACATTTCCGCGAGTGCGTTGGCGTGGCGCGGGAGCGGGGAGCTTCGGTGAAGGTCTCGGACCGACTCTTGTGCGTGTGCGCGGCGCGACCGCAATGTCCTGTGTGATATTGAAGCGCGGTGTTACCCCCGCGCCCCCTTCCCGCTCATGTGCGTGGGTCTATATGTTTTGAGGTGGCGCGACGATCGCCACAACCATATATGTATGTACATATGTACAACATACACAAATTTGATCAGATTTGTGCTTACAAAATTGAGATTTAAGTGTCTTATAGATTTTTAAGTTTATATTTAAGATTCCATGCAACATAAGGTGGACTTCGGCAGCCAATTTCCATACAAACTGTATAATGTTTAGACTCAAAAATTAAGCACAGCCTGCGTGATTTTAGTACTTCGGTGGGTTTAACGCTTTCTTGGGATCACGTGTCTAGAAAACTAGCCCATGTTTCATTCATAATGAAGCCAAAACAAGCTTTACAAAAATTATGATTTTACTATGGAAAAAAATGCTAGATGTCTGCTGCAGACAATGTACAATGACAGTTTCGAAGTATAATGAAATTGACGTTTCTGAAAAAAGGAAAGACATAAGTATAATTGAGAGCCGCAGATCTATTCCATAGATACCATATAATGGCCATTTACTTAGTGTGAGCAAAATATATGAGCACTATAAAAATAAATAAAAAATGTAACAGTGGTTTTAATAAAAACACAGATGTAAGTATTGTGATTTACTATATAGCTATAAAAAACACTACACTTGTAATTTGGAAGATAAAATATTTTACATATTAATTATCAACATAAAGTACAAGATAATTGAAAAATCATCAATCATATTGCAAAAATAAACTAAATTTTGTATTATTATGTACATACTTGTAATTACTAAGTTTATGTAAATGATGTAGTAGTAATACTTAGAAAAACCTAGAAAACAAATTATAAAACATTTTTCTCTTTCTCTGTATCTGTATTAAAAAACGATTTGTTTAATTCTTACGTTAACATTAATTATGCGTAAAAGTACTTTTTATTCTATTATATTTCACAAACATTTTTCCGTTCTCTATCTAGACTATTCTATGGTTAAATGTAATATTTTCATATTTTGAATTTAGAACGCCTATATAGATGCGTTTCGCAAGAAGCTATTATCGATTAGTAGCGAGCTGGCAACGTCGCATTTGTTTATTGCAGGAAGATAAGCATTGACTTATTGAGACTACTGAAGAGAAAATGGGGCGTTGCCAGCTCGTGTCGGGGAGTGTAGTGGGAGAGAGACATACTTCCATCTCGTATTGTTGCATGGTGGCGAATTGAAGTTTGTATTTGGATTTGTGGTTCGGTATATCAGAATAATTTCTAGGCAACGATATTATGAAAAGTTTATTTTGAAGTTTAGTACTGCGAGTTTTGCGTAAAATAAAGTAAATGGTTGCGGAAATAAAATTAAACGAGATGAACTGAAATTAAATAAAGTAAAATAGAAATAAATAAATTTAATTGAATTGATTTTTTAGACAAAAGTAAAATCATTACGGGCAAGTAACACATTTTTGACAAATCTGGATTTGTTACCGTCCACTATGCAAAAAATACAAGAAAAAGAAATTAATGTAGTGATATTTCAGCACCATCATTATCATCACTAATTTAAGGGAGAGGGCCCTGGTCTGTGCAACATGCGCCATTTTTCCCGATCTTCCGCCAATTCCTTGATCACCTTATACGATAAGTAACGCCCGCCTTCTCCTTTACTTGGTCCATATAATATGACCTCCTCGGCCTTCCTCTTCCTCTTCGTGGTTCCAGTTTCCCTTCAAGGATGTTTTCAGAAAGTCGTCATGTCGTATAAGGTGGCCAAGCATCTTCCCTCTTTGGTTTTCAAGTGTGGCTGCCAGCTCAGCCCCGGAGTAGTGATATTGACGTAAAGTATTTATTATTTCTAAGTTATGAAGTAGTTATCCTTAGAAAAGCCTAGAAATCAAATAATCTCTCTTTGTCTGTATCTGTTTACTATTACAATTTTAATTTCATGCGCATAATATATGTGAATTGTAAAATCTTCATAAAATAATTTTAACAAATATATCTATTCTACATTATAACTATCTATCCATACATACAATAAAGCTATAGAAGATTGAAAGTCTGAACATTTAAGATATTTGAAAAAAGATTGTTTGGAGATACTTAGAATTGATAACAGAACACGTTTCAACAATTTCTAGAATTTGCCTGTTTATATTACACCCATAATTAAAAAACGGCTTGACGGATTTCGATAGAAATTTATCATACGTGTAGAGAAAATTTTTGGTCAGGTTACAGGTTAATAAAAATTACCAAAACACCATTATTTTTTTTTTAATTAAAAAATAATTTCAAAAAAATTAGTGATTCGCTGACTACTCACTAGAGGACGTAGTATGAATCCCTAGAATATAAAAAGTCACAATTCGCTCTTGGTCCAATGTACTTTCTCGACATTGCAGGCTTCAACTTACACATAGCAAATTCAAACGCGAGCAACGCCGCGGGTTCAGTTAGTTTACAATAAATATGTTTTCATTTTCTATCTAGAGAATTCTATGTTCATTATAATTTAAATTTCGAATTTAGAATGCTTCGAACGCTGACAACGTTGCATTCGAATGTAAAACTAAGATTAGGGATGACCGAAATGCAATAAAGTAACGATATAATATTATTATTATCGTTTCGATGTTTTTGATATTGATATTTTTATTCAATATATTGATTTATCGGTATGATGCCAAAGAAATTATTCGTCCCAATAAATGAACGTAATTTTTGCGAAATTTTAATTATTTATTAATCAAACCGATACTTATCTAATACATATAAAAAAACTCTTTGATTTTTGTGCTAAGCTGTAAGCTGACTTCTGGTTGTTCGGTAGGTACTGTAGGATTTAAGGCAGATATAATACATGATATTATATTTATACAAACCTGTTCAAGTTAAAAAAAAAAAAAAAAAAATATATATACATAATAAAATCGATTTTAAGGATGTCAGTACTTACCTATATAAAAATATTCCGTTTTAGGATTTTATTTATTTTAAAAGTTATCATTGTTTATTGGTCTTAAAAATATCGAGTTTTATCCCGTTTTAATATTTTAAATATGTAGTACAGAGAACAGCGAAGTATTCAATATCGTTGAAAAATATCGATGTATCGATTTTTTCTACAAGTCTAACAAAGATGTAGAATATTATGCGAGGCTGCCAGATTTCACATTTCGAATTTGTTTCGAATGAAAATAATAAGATTTATAAAAGTTCAGTTGGTCAATGTTAAGAAGCAGAATAAAAAACATTCTTTATACATTAGTGGGTACAAGTCAACGGCCATAAGTCACACAACAACAAATCCAAGTAACGAACCTTAGACTTGGCACGACCTTGTCTAGATTTCATTACTTTTTAGAGATAAACAAGCAGCTCCATCGAGACTTGGCTAGTTTTTAACCGACTTCCAAAAAAAGGAGGTTATCAAGTCTTCTGAAAGTTTTTTTGTGGGTATGTAACGCGATTATTCCGTGAATTATATTTATGAACCGATTTCAAAAATTATTTTTTTATTCGACGTGGTTATTTTTTGAAATGGTTCTAGGTAGTATTTTTTTTTCATTCGGTCTAAGTAGTACTTTTTGAGAAAAAACCAATAATCCAACAAATTGATAAAGTTTACGCAAACCAATTTTACCTATATTTCCAAAACGACTACTAAGATTTTGATGCGGCCATCTGTGATTGTGTTGAGGTTTGATTGGTGCATCTTTATAGTTATGTGTTACGATGACAACTCACCAGGGGGCGCTGCTGTATACATTGTATCTTATATCAATAACCGACTTCGATCCTGCTGTCACTTAAAAGTTAATAAATAATTTATTTTAATTTTTGCGACTTCAAAATTCAGAGTTGGAAGTGAAGAATCTATCAAATTATTGAAACTTACAATCCTATACGTATTCTTATTGAAATCAGTAATATTTGGAGTCGGTGCCAGTCGCAACAATACCTATCAGTATGTATTCTCTAAGTCTATCAGCATTAGGAACAAATCCAAAGCCGTCTGGAACTGCAACTTCGACAAGCGTCGATTTCGTTTGACCAGTGACTGGCACCGAATTTTTTGACACATTTTTTTTTCTTCTATGCTAGTTCGCTAGAACGTAGTTTATAACGTTGCTTAACATCAGGCAATTTGTAGTCAAGCGTGAGCCTATATCATATATAAAAATAAATTTTGCTGTAATTTCTCTTTTTATGGGTCGTATTTCCTCATGACTGAGGGTCGTGACTCCCCCGCAGAATTAATTCATTAGGGGAGTTCTCTTGTGCAGATATAGCGTGGTGGGCGCCCAGGTCCTTCCACGGAAGACTCATATCTTCCTGTGTGGTCCTCAAATATGTAGGTTTCCTCACGATGTTTTCCTTCACCGTAAAGCCAGTGCAAATCCACATAAAACTGGATTCGAACCAGGGTTCGTCAAGGCGAAAACCAGACGTTTAAACACCCGAACCACACTCGGTTTTGCTATTATTTAAGATTTAATTGAATTTGTGATGAACTGTTGAGATAGATGACTAATATATGTATGTATATTTCGACGCAGTCTGTTGCTGGCTGAGAGACTCAATGCGGGTGTCATTATCATCCAACCTAGGTACTTATGTATGTACATAATATATTTATAGATTTACGCACCCAGCCAAGCTGTAAATATACCTTCGCTTACCAAAGTGTGTGTACAGCTATAACTCTAAACATTACATCTGCCTGCTATAACATAAGCTTTTATTTAACGGAATTAGAAATAAATATTATTTGACAATCATAAATTGTTTTAATACTGCCTAAAAATTAAAACTTCACTGGACGTAAACTCAGTGCATACCTACTATGTTTTGCAAGTCTCAGATGCTGTTCTTCCGTTCTCCATTATAGTACCAAATCTTATCGAAATCAACCTGACGTTCAGCGTCCAACAACAGATTGACAGAAATAGTTAAGCAAGGGCTGATCCGGACAGTATTTTGATGGGTGACCGAATTTTAAATTCATACATCGGACGCCAAACAGTTCTTTTTACATTTGATATCGCAATTAACATGGTTACAATTTTGTACCATACATAAAATAAAACTGACCAATTTACAAATAAATTAAATTTTTAAAGCAAACATAACTTATTATCCACGAAAATCATGTTTTGGAAAAATACAAAGAGGTTAGATTTATACGTACATATTTTATTAATTCCAGTTGTCAACCCCAGGAAGTCTTGTTACTCAAATTCATAATGTACTAGCAAAAATCCAAAGAGGTTAAGTGATACATATTAAATTTATTTCAGATGACAACCCAAGGAGGTTTTGTTACTCATTTTCCATTTTGTACCCTATGTAGCTGGAAGGCTTCTTTATACATAATGTGCTGTATCTTGAGCTGGCCAAATTAAGCAATAAATGGCATTGAATTTAGGCTCTAAAAATTTATAAAAAATCAAGAATCTCGTGACTAGATATTCAGCAATGTAATCGCTATGGTTTTGTAGATACTCAACAAAAAAAATGTTTTTGTGTAAAGTGGCACCATCTAGCGCCCATGGAATGCGAATCGTGTCAGGCTACTGCCCCTTAAGGTTTTTAGAGTGTTTAGCTTTGTTTTTGTATTTTTCAGATATACTCAAATGTAGCAGTGGGTCTAGTCTTTGCAAAGGAAAGACGAAACTCGAGAAATACAGTAGACCAATCATAATGCAGGTAATATATTAAATTGTGTGGTCAATTTCTTAATTAATATGCTCGTTAGGTTAATGTGCAATATCGTAATACCGTGAGGTATGTACCTATATAGCATAGACAAGATATGTATTGAGAATATATAGGCAGGTATTTTTCTTTAAATTTTATTGCTAATGGCATTGTATCATTAATGCTTAAGAGTCCTAAGACTAGCTAATAGGGTTTCACATTATACTGGTTCCATATTCTTATCTTTTAACCGACTCGGCAAACGTGAGCTATGCTAGATTGGCTCACGCTTGGCTACACCTCGCCTTGGCTCGCCTGTTAGTGATAAGGAAATTTTGAAGATCCAATCAGTAAGGTGAATGCCTACTTTTAGTTCAATAACTATAATATTATAACCATTGTTGTTAAAAAAAGCAAAGTACAAGGGTCAGTGCTGAAATTTATTTATATACGAAACCCTTGTTGACACAACAACAATAACAACTCATACTTGGTATAACTTTTTATTTCCAGCATTACCCCTTATACCGTGAGTCGGACAGTGTATGCACGGAGCCCGACGCGGCGCCACTGCCCGAGAGAAACAACTTGTTTGAAGAGCGCTGGGACTGCCTTTCTAAAGTAAGTTTAATTAAAAAAATAACGAATAATTTTCCACAAAACTTGGTACATATGATTTTATTAATTGTGTTACTGCACTCCACACTAGGATAGACCTGTGTGGTGGAGTGCAGGCTCTCTCATAGGTATATTCAGAAGCTAACATCACTGTAGGACTAAAAAGGTGGAAAGGTCTAATTTACTGCCAATTGCATAGGTCTGTTTGTTACTGTCGTGTTCATAGTCCATATCAAGCAATTGATACGGGTCTATTGTGTACGACCTATGGTGTCGATAGTACTTAAATTGCCCTTAAAGCTTCAGACATAGAGTTTTTCTGGTGTAGGTAATATTGTACTGTTTTTATCAGTTTGATATTTGTAAAAAATTGCATACCGTACCTAGTAGGTTAAGACATGGCGCTTTATGTAACTTAAAATAACATATGTGTACAACTTAAAATTGAAAAAGTTTTTTATGTCTAATACTTCTTCCAGGAGGCCACGGAGCAGCTGGTGGAGTCCCTGTCCCCGCGGGCTGCGTTCGGCGGACACACGCACCACAGCTGCGTGGTGCGACACAGCTTCGTGCCCACACACGCGCACCGCACGCACCTCCTGGAGTACACCGTGCCTTCCTTCTCCTGGCGGAACAGGCTCGACCCTAAGTACTACTTGGTGAGTCAACTATAGACAAGATTGATACCAAATATTTATTTCTGTATAATAATAATAATAATATATGTCTTTATTGCACACCAACACAAGTATATGGTACAAAGTAAAATATGAACAAACAATAACGTTCATTTATTGTTACCTGATTTATTATGTCAATAAATATTTTTGTTTTTTGTATTTACAAAGTACAGTAAAGTATAGGCACATACAGTAGAATAGCCATAATATTGTAAATTTGCGCGTCTGACAGGGACTACTGTCTGCAATTATAAGCGTTACTGTATAAATCGCGGCAACTATCTCTAGCGGTGACCGTTATTGCGCAGAAGTACAAAATAAGGTACCTAAGGGGGGCTAGCGGGGTGAAGGGCGGGCGTGCGGGGCGCTGGTTGGCTCTCCAGTCGCTTTCCGTTCCCCGCGTGCATACACCACCCCGCGCATCCCGTGGTACAGTCGCGTTATTAATTGTATTGTAATTGCTGTTAATTTTTGTTAAGTTTGAATTTGTTTGTTAAATTTAGACTTTTAAGTTTGTTTGTGACTAAAGAAAATATGCCTAAAACAAATAAAATAAATATTTCAAGACATATCACTCAGCGCCATCATGCCCCATACTAAGCTTACGCTTGTATCATGGATACTCGATAAGATAACGGTTAAACCTAATACATACATACTTTTTTTTGTAAATACATACTTATTATACATAGAAACGACCAGACTCAACACAAGTAATTACAAATTTTAATATGCATAAATACTTGTGTTATGCGGGAATAGAACCCGCACATAGATTATAATGTTTTACAAATAATGTTTTGAAAAGACAGGCAAGGAAAATGGTTTATGACGTGAATTGTTTTTTTAAAAAGGAATCTAACGAATTACTTACAAAGTTGATACTATTCAACAAATCAAAAGTGAGATTAATGAAGCTTAAAAACTTTAAACACTCATTTGGACAGCAACACTGTAAATTTGAGTTTTTGATTAAAAGTTACCTTTTATTTATTTTGCTTACCTCATTCTGTTTAGCAAAAAGATATTGGAGTCCAAAATAATAGTTACATATTATGTATTGTGTGCGCGACAGTACACATGCGCAGCAATCCCCTCCACGTATCGGCCAGCGCTAGAGTTACGTGCCGCCATGTATAACTATATCTTTACTCCAAATTTATTATCCTACAAATCCAAACAATGTCTATGTGTCATTGTGTTCCAGGTGACAATAACGCCGGACGAGGTGAAAGTGTCCAAGTGCGGTCTCCCGAGCGAGTGGAGTATGAAGGTGTCCGCCATCTTGTTGACGCTCGCGCTCGTGGTCTATCTGCGATACTTCAACATACACCTCACTATCTTCAACTACACCAGGAATAAACATCTGTAAGTTGGAGTTATAAGGTATTTGGGGTCACTTGAATCATCATCATCAGCCTACAGTCGTCCTTTTCTGGACATAGGCCTCTCCCAAGGCACGCCACTCAGCCCAATTTGAGCTACTCGTCTTCACCATATATATAGGTGGCAGTTTGATGGGTGACCCAAAATCGGAGAAACTGAATTTGAGAGTTTTAAATATTTTTTGGTATAACATTTAAAAGTGGTGACCAGGTTTTGTAGACATGTGTCAGCAACAATTTGGCTTTAGACCTGGAATCGGCACGCGTGAAGCCATTTTCACTCTTAACACACTCACGGAAAGCAATCGAGATGCAACATTCAGTGTATCTGTGTTTTATCGATTACGAAAAGGCTTTTGATCGAGTACAACACAAAAAGATGATGGAAGTGCTAGAAAGTAAAGGCTTAGATCATAAAGACCTCAGATTAATAAGTAATCTGTACTGGAAACAGGAAGCTGCAGTTAGAGTTGAAGGAAAGCTGACTTCGTGGAAACCGATTGCAAGATGGGTTAGGCAGGGGTGCGTTTTATCCCCGCTCTTGTTTAACCTCTACTCTGAAAGTATACTAACTGAGTTATTAAGCAATAAACCAGAAGGTATCTGTGTTAACGGACTCACAGTCAACAATATTAGGTTTGCTGATGACACAGTGCTGATAGCAATCTCGGAAACCGGATTATAGAATCTATTGATCGATGTAGCAAAACAGAGCCAACTTATGGGACTCAACATCAATGTTGCTAAAACCAAGTCTATGATCGAAAACACCTCAAGCTCAACCATGCCTTTATCTCAACGGTAAACAAATTGAAAATGTAGAAAAATTTAAGTACCTCGGTCGTATCTTTACATCCAACTTACGTCACTTAGAGGAAGTAAAATGTAGAATTGTACAAAGTTGCTTTCCACAAGATGTCCAAAGTTCTGTGTGACCCCAAAATTAAATTTAATCAAAAACACCGCATCATGAGATGCTACGTTTGGTCCACGCTTCTATATGGATGCGAAACATGGGTCATGTTAAAAGAAATTTGTGACCGAGTACAGGCGTTTGAAATGTGGATACTACGTAAAATGTTCAAGATCCCTTGGACTAGCTTCACATTGAACGTCAAAGTACTCCAAATGGCCAACCGCAAAAGAAAGCTGATGTCGACTATCATGAGACGCAAAGTCGCTTTCTTTGGACATATGCAGAGAGGATCCCTCTATGATTTTCCAAGGTTGATTCTCAAAGGCAATATTCCAGGGAAAAGAAGCCCAGGACGTCAGAGAATGAAGTGGCTAGACGACATTAAAAAGTGGACTAAACTGAGCTATCCACATCTAAACGAAACAGCATGGGATCGCAGAAAATTTTGCCAATTGACCTTCAAACTTTATTTTGAACATGGCACCCAATGATGATGATGATGACCAGTTTTTGGTCAGTTTTCTGATATACTATACAAGTACAAATTGATAAGACGACGGCATCATAACAGTAGTAGCAGTACCGCCCGTGTAGCGTGAGGTTTCCGAAGTGTAAATGTTCTATGATTTTTGCTAACAATAGAGGCCTTCAAAGGCTCCCCCAAATGAAGAGCTACTCTTCCTATGAAATAATAGTTATTTGTTATACAAGAGTGCAAAGTTGCTTTTTAACCGCGTGCTCAATTTTGATGACCGAGCAAGCGAAGGATTCTAAAATTGAATCACGAGCGCAGCGAGTGATTCATAATTAGAATCCTGAGCGTTAGCGAGGGAATTAAAAGAGCACGAGGTGAAAAATCTTTGCACTTGAGTGCAACACGTAACTTTTCATTCCACCTCAGCGAGGAAATGACTAAATGCAAAACGCGTGATTGTTGAGGGAGAAAGCTCATTTGCGCATTATTAACAGTTTCAGTCAATTCTGTTGGCGTCAAACAAACTTCCTCGTCACTGAATCACTCATATTAGTTTTTTCACTGGTTTTCAAGTTTCTTGTTTTTAATATAAGGTTTAACAATGACGTGAAAATATGCCGCGTAAAGAACCGCGTACAAAGCAAATTGAAAAAAAGAACACCAAGAAGGTTCCGAGTCTGAGTTTTTAACAAATTTTAAAAAAGTTGTATGATATATTCGGCACCATAGAGGTAGCAGTAAATAGGTTTCATGATTTCTTTAATTCAAAAACTTGTAATACACGATGTTCTATATTCAATTTACTTTATCCTCTAGAGAATAAAAACGGCTTTTGCACTCAGATATTGAAGAGCACAAATACTGTTTCCGAGATGGTGGGATGAAAAAGTAATTTTATACATATTTGAAAATTTATTATACGTCTACAAAAACAACTGCCTTTTGCCCAATCAAAAACAGTGATAAGTTAACAAGTTGATGGCACTTATAAGTACCTACCTACGTACAAAGTAAACTCCAAAGCTAAAACTGAAAGTCACTTGAATTTACATTACTGTTGTTAGTCAAGATTACAGCATCCGGTCAAGAAAATGTGTAAACAAATCTATACAGTTCCACTATCTACTCCTACTTGGTTCGCTCGTTCTAGAAAAAGTACAAACTGAATTTTAAATGTTTTTTGCAATATCAGTATCAACGTTATTGTTTTTAGTCAAGATTTGCGGCATTAAAGATCATTAGGGTCAAAATTCAATCCATCAAAAACAATGAGACTAGCGGATTAATTCTAATTATTGGGATCCAGGTTTAGCACATATTAGCGATTTTAAATTTGTCAATCACTTTAATATTTTTCGTACTCTGAAACAATGTGAACCGCAAAAGTTTTATGGGCAAAGATTGAATGAAAATAATTCTATCGAATTACAGACAGAGTGTCAGAATACCGAACGGTTCTTACAAGGTTTGCGTCACTGTAACTTCTGGGGTTCAAAAATAACCCGACCTTTGAAGACAATAATATTTTCGTTACAATAAAACCTGCCGATAAAGTCGGACGAGGGTTGTGCAGGTAGTAACACGGGTTATCTCCGCCTGTGGCTTTCAAACGATAAATAACAAGTGTTTGTTTGTTGTCACACGCCACACTAACATCTTAATCTATCTAATGAAGCTGAAGAGGGTCGAAAGTCTGAATATTGAAGATATTAAAAAAATATATGTTTGGAGATATTTGGAGGTACTTCAAATTGATAGCAGAACACGTTCCAACAATTTCTAGAAATTTTGTCTTATTATGTCACAGATTAAACATCTGTATCTTTGTTTGTCTGTTTATTTAAACGCTCATCACGCAAAAACGGTTGAACGGATCATCATGATTTTTGATATGTAGGTAGTATGAGGTCTTAAGAGTGTCTTAGGCTTCTTTTTATCCTGAAATGATGCGAGTGAACCCGCGGGCGTCCACTATTCATAAATAATTATGGAGAAGCTGTCAAAATTATCATAGCTTAGGATGACCTGGGTAAACACATAAGCTACTTTTACGTTTCAGGCTAACCGCGAGTCATTATTGGTCGTTATATCAGTCATGTACAAGTTCGATGATAAATTATAACTTTCAGTATTGAAAATAAAATTTTGGTGTCGTGTGCATATGTGTTAACTTGTTAAGATGGTGGAGAGGTAAAAATATTCAATTGTGTTTTTATTTATTTATTATTTACACTGCAACTGAGCAACGGATCATAGTGTTTTCTGGTGTGGGTTATAATACATATTCCGGGACATTGTGGGTTATAATACATGTTCCGCTTGTGTCGTGGGTTCGAGATAACGGATATAATACCTATACATATCTATATATTTTTTCTTTTGTAAATAGGTACATACATATTATATACAGAAACGATCAGACTAAACACAACTAATTTTAAATTTGCAATTCATAATTTGTGTCATGCGGGAATCGAACCCGCAACCCTAGATTAGAAGGCAGAGCTACCAACTAAGCTAAAATGCCACTCTATAATGCTAGTATACTTAGAATGACACAGGCTACTTTAGCCATGAATCTACCCGCAAAAATCCGGAGATATGCACTAGAACAATTAAAAAAATACGAATCCAGACAGTTTTTTTTATTAATACAAATACAACAAATAGAAAAGGTTTTTACTGTACTAAAGAATATTATAACTTAGTACTTAATGAATATGATATAAAATAAAATGTATTTTCTGCCGTACCTGTGTTGTGTTTGCACCTTGCATTAAATAAATAAGTATTCCGGGACATTGCACACATTGCCATCTAGCCCCACACTAAGCAAACGCTTGTGTCGTGGGTACTAGATAACGGATATAATACTTATATACCTACTTTTCTTTTGTAAATACAATAGTTATTATACATAAAAAACAACCAGACTCAACACAAGCAATTGTAAATTTTAAAATTCATAAATACTTGTGTCATGCGGTAATCGAACCCGTATCCCCTAGATTAGAAAGCAGAGCCACTACCAAGTAAGCTGGCAGCCTTAGCAGTAGGTCTCAAGAGAGCATGACGCGCTAGGTGCATCTACTCCCACATCCGTTTTCTTTGGCATCTTCTCATTAATCTTACTACCTATCTCTAAGCCAATAATATCGCTCATATGTAACGTGATACGAGTCACTTACGTCACGCTATTTCCTGGTTCAATGACTTGAGTTCCTTGTCGTTTCCCGTTTCTATTCCTTATCGCATTGAGCAAAGACGAAAAACATGGTGTTTGTGTTTTAAGTTACTGTTTGTCTAGTACGGCCGTAGTTAAGCCATATCAGAGGCCCTTAGGGCGGTTTGAAAAACTCTCGGCACCAGAGTTGGCCACTTTCATTCGATAAGAAGGAGATGAAGTTGACTGTGACTGTGTATCGAATATGTATTGTGTATCTATAGTTACAATTCAAATCGGACTTATTTTTTTTAACTCAATAGGCCTACGTTTGACTATAGACTATCTGATGTTAAGCACTACTGTTGTCTAAGATTTAGCACGCTTGTCTAGAAGAAACCTATCTTCTCTAATTTTTCCCTATTTTTCTTCTTCTATCCTATTTTAATCCACTCATAGTTACTGAAAACGGACGGTCCTGTGCGTTCGACAATTTTCAGTTTTTCTTTTTTTTCTAGTGCTATATTTCCTTTAGTTTAAGACAACTTTGGTTAAACTTAGAGACTAGAACCGAACTGCTAAATTGTGGAATTCCCTGCCTGACTCCCTGTTCCCCGCAGAATATAACCTTGTGATCTTTAAGGCGAGAATAAATCGGTTCTTACTGGGTAAGCACACTCCATCCTAGACCGTAATATTTACTTACCATCAGGCGAATTAAAAAAAAAATTTAGTTTAAGTAAGTTCATTTGTGAGTGGCAATTGGTGTCAGTTTTCAAACCGCCCTAAGGGCCTCTGACATGGCACAGTGGGAAATAATTGTATTGCGGTATCTGTATACCCAATACACAACTAAGAATGACTTAAATGATTGTTTTCTTTTGTTTTCAGGTTTGGTAAAAAGGTGTGACTGTGGCGACTGTTGCTATGTGAGTACTAGTAGGCTATACATTGTATTTGTATTTATCAAATTGATATTAATTATAATTGCTATCGCCATCCAGCGCGGAAACGCAGCGAGCTTGATGGGCACATTTGCACCGGGAACGATTAGGGCGAGTTATTTAGTTAATTTGACATTTAGTTTGATTTGACACATAGACATATATATCATTTTAATTTAATAAAATGTAATACTGAATTGCAGAAACGAATATTAAGTATTTTTTGTTTTATTATTATTATATCGCTGACAAAATAGCCGTGCAATATTAGTCTTTAAATTCTTTTCTGCAACTTAGCGTAAGTTGACTTGATGACTTCGTTATATATAATCCATGAGTACATTCCTAATTTAGAAAATACATGTGTGTGTACGGGTAATATTTTGTAAGAAATTTCAAATTAATTACTTATTTATTTCTGTGAAATAATCTTTGAGTAAGTATATTTTTTTGAGACATTTGTTTTTTTTTGATATTTTTAATATCGTTAGTGACAATGTATGCAAAAAAAGTATTAGTATTTTTACGCCTAATATAATAATTTTGTAAGTAGTTAAACGACTCGATTTACATATTATATATACATCGATCATATCTATACGTTGCAATAAAATTTTACTTGATAAGACCTAGTTTCTTTTACCTACTTTTAAAAAAGGAGGTATTCAGTTCCATCTATACTTTTGTTATATTGTTGAAAATGGATTTAATTTGAGTATAACGATGTAACTTTGAATTGGGCACTCTTATAAAAAAAATATAACGATCTTTCCAATGCTCAACTCAATTTTATGTAAGTATTCAAATTAATACCGTTTGGCAAATTATTCTCATATGTTATAAATAGTTTTTTTTATTAACATATACTGTCCCACTCCTGGGCAAAGGTCTCCCCCAATTCCCTCTATGCGTCCGGTCGAAGGCCTCCTCACGCCAGGAACCCAATTTTAATATATTTAATTTAAATGATTACAATAAACTAAATTTTACAAATAAAACATTTATAATAACCATACATTGTCATCTACAATGAATTTCCGCAAAGTAAAGTAACCCTGAATCTAAAACTATGTACCTATATAATATATAACATACTTAATATAGTTGTCAGATAACGTAATTTAATTAAACTTGGTAGTCATAAATCGTCTGGGCATTCAAGTAATTACAAAGAAAAGAGTTCAACGTGTTTTGTTCGTATACAAACTACATATTTTACCTCGTACCAAAACTTAATCATAAGCAATAAAATTTTATACGTTTGTACCTAATGAGGTGATATCTGCGAGCACCTCTATGGTAAGAGGTGGACCCCCTGTTTCATATTGTTCTGTGGTATACATATATATTACATACTCTAAAATATATTTGTATATATGTCACGGTAAATGTGGATAATGCGGGAATTATGCATAATTCCCGGGAATTATGCATAATTACCAGTGCTCTCGTTAAAAGTGGGAAAAACTTTCGAATTAATCACATTTACCGGTAATTATGCATAATTCCCGATTATCTACATTTACCGTAACATATACATACATGTTGCGCCATGTTACTGTTTTTATCTGTACTATGTACCACTCCATTCTGGGCTGATCGACTTCGATTGACTGAATTAAGCAAAGGTGAGGATGTCAACGATAACTTATCATTACGTGACCACACAGCTATCGTGAAATGAAATACATGACTAATTGGATAAAAACGTTTATTTTCTTAACTATGCGATAAAACAATAGGAACTCTTCATTCAATCTTACGCCGAAATTGCGAAAGCGAATGTTGATATAAATTAATACTGATTAATCTAAAGAACACTTATGTTACACAAGTTTTGAATGTAGCATCGAACCGATTGCATTTTCGATTCCATGTACTATGTCCACCAGTAAAGTACTCGTAGCATATGAAGTTAATATTAGATTTTGATTGATTGGTGAATCATATATTAAATTAGAAATGCAATTAATTCGGATGCTGATAGTTGATAAATTTATAGTATGTAAACGTTACCAACACAATATATTAGAAAAATGATAAAACTAGAATGCAAATCGCTAAATTACCGACAGGTTTGCTCAAGACAAAAAACAAGTTAAATTATCTAGGTGAACCCGTTTAGTAAAGTAGTTTTAGTTTATCACTAAGTGAAAGCTAATTTTAAGATAAAAGGTCGGTGAAAGACTGCTTGTACAGTTACTAAGTTGGACCAATTACGTTAATAATGTAAATAAAGTAACATTTATATTCTAAGTTCATATATTGGAATTACTTAAGATTCTTAACGTCTCGCAGAGACAAGCTGAGAGTATCTATTTGTCTCTTTCTCACACATAACGTAAGATAAAAGGGTGACAACAAATTAAAATATAGCTGCAAAATTATGTTCGCAAAAGAAGCACATACTAGAACATTTATTTAAGTTTGACAAGACAACTTAGACAATAACATGATGTATGTATATTATTGTCTAAGTTGTGTTATCAAAGCTCGTGACCCGTACGTTAGCTGCTAAGGTTAACAAACTTGGCTAAAACATAACTTTAAAAATATTAATAAATAACGAATTATACTTCTATCTAGCGGACTATCTATAATATCTACCTACTCTAAAATCAACCATCAATATTATAAATGCTAAGAAGTAAAAAAATCTAAACTAACCATACTGAAATCGATACATATCTTTGCAATGACGTATATCAGTGAGATATTTGATCAAACTTAATTACAAAATATTTTCAAATCCTAAATTCAAAAATTAAAACACCTCTACCACAAATAAAACGAAATACCCTACTACTCCAATATTTTGGTGCACTGGTATATCTAATCAACCACGTGCTCTTCCTTCGTCATCTATGGTGGACAATGCTTGTACCTTGGTCTCATTGTCCAAGGTTACTCCGGCAGGTCACTAAGGCGCAGTCCCCCGGGGCGACGGTACATACGCTCGTGCATGGGTAATTCTCCCACCACGAAACGCTCCAGGGCTTTGATAGCTATGCGGGAATGGCCCGAGCTTCGGAAGGCAGTACTCGCGTCACTTCCAGCGTACTCCAGCATTATATCTCCACCGCCAGGATGCTAAAACAAAATAAAAAAATAAGTTAAATAGTGTCATACAAGGTTGGAATGCTAATCTTATCAGCCTATTAAAGCTGTCGCTATGAGAGGTGATTGAAACAAGACATCCTGACGCTATCGCCAAGTTCAGTTCTAATAGGGCTACGGGTCATGTTTATTATAAACTGCATCGTGCCTTGGTACTCGTGCGGCATTAAATAGTTCTATCAGTTTATCAACACACGTTGCAGACCTTGGAATGCGAAACAAATACAGGGAAAGTTAAGAAAAAAATAAATTTATGTGTCATCTGTGAACTTACCTCGTCAAGGAAATCGGTGATATCGTAGATGCGGTCGTAGATGACGACCCAGCAGTCTCGGGGCGTGTCGTGCTGGGACACCTCGGCCAGGGTGATGGTGCGCTCCTTGGCTTCGGGGGAGCCTGGCTCCGCGCGGGCCTGCCAGGGGTTCACCAGCCGGAGGGCCGCTGCCATTGTCATGGCTATGAGACTCAGGTCGTCCTGCTCCTGCTGCTCCACGGGCATCGCCGCCAGGTTCATCTCATGAGGAGTCTGTACCTTCGCCATCTCTATTCTTCAACTTGTCTCTTGTTATTTCGTGAACGCTCGTCGTCTGCGCGCGGCTGCTTCGCTTGAACTGCGGACTGGATGCGACTGCACGAATGGATACTCGCTCTGTAAAGGAATTAAGAAACCACATAAGTATTTAAGCATTCCGCGTTTTCACTTTCACAGGGTTTTCATTTTACAAAAAATGAAAATTCTTTAAGATATTTGAAACGGATTAAAGTTTTTTTTTCATAATTTATGTATATATTATGTTTATTGAAACGACGTTTTAATTGCGGCAAATTTATTCAAATTTATGTTTGAGTGTAAAATTTGTAATAAGAATATTTAAATTTACACATAAAGTAGGTATGCAAAGTATGCAGAATAAATGGTGTTGCTAGCCGGCAGCCCTGCTGCAGGTAGTGGAGCGTGAGCTGCAACATTCGATACCGCTAGCTTAGATCACCTTACATGCATGTCTAGTCATCCCACCACACCACCACCAGATTTACAACACTCCCCCTTTATAAACCCTAGTCGACTCACATATACCTACTTCAATCAGAATCCAAAGCCAGCGTCAGTAGGCATTTCACATCCCCTTATCTATTGACCCCACAAAATTAAAGAGATAATTTGGAGCTTTTATCGAGAGAAGCGCGAATCACTGTGACGACCCGTTATCACATTGACGCAAATGAGAGTTCACGATTATTCTATAGCTTGACATTAATGATTTCTAAAGGCATTTCTCCGGTTGAAAAATAAACAAGCTCAAGAAAATTGTACATCATGTTATTAACGAGTTCTATATCGGGGTGCGGGACAAGTTATTATAAACTAATTAATAATAACAAGCGTCATATAATAAAATAACAAATAATATTTACCTTTTAATCGATGCACTCGATCTGAAGGGCTCGTGTTATCTCTGCTGATGCTCGAATAAGGGAGAATGGCCTGCACTCCAATTGTCACTGTGCCACTGTTGTTCGTATAGTTTGTTGTTCACAATGTTGGGATAATTCATGAGAGCGTAGATCATTGCCACGAACTAGAACTGATTGGTCATCTATGAGCAGTGGTTGGTGAGTGATGCGAGTGCGGGGCGCGGGTGCTTATATAGCGGGCCGGCACGCGCCGCTGGGTGATGTAATCTCGCGTTATCTTGCCAGCGCGCGCGCCGGCCGGCCGCCGCTGACCGCGCCGCGAGCGCGCCCTCTGACGCTAGCCCATGCTTTGGAGTTGGCATCGTAGGGCTCAAGCAGATATGAGACTCATGAAATATCTTTCACTTTTACTTAGTGGTTATTAAATTAAGACAGGTGCTAAACTATCATTTGAAAATAGCTGACTCACTCTATTTGATACTACATTAAACCATTAATAGCTACTGATAATGTATTTATGTAATGTACTTACGCTTGCAACTTAATATTTTCTACATTGACATGGACCTGTAGTTGTGATAAACCCCAGATAATGACATTATTTAATATTGATCGGGATGACAATGCCAGTAGGTGCGTGGAGCCTTGAACCAGTATCACCTTCATTATCACCCCCCAGCTAATGTCATTACCAAACCGATAAACATGGATTCTTGCAACAAAATACAATAAATATTCAACCTCTTTTTACCTACCTACCTTAGGATAAAACCTCCACATGGGCGATAATTAACTACCTATTTACATAATTATAATTATTATTTAATTATAATGTTTTTTGTTAATTTAAACATTAATGAGGTTTATCTGTGTCTTTTACTACTGCTTTTTGCTAGACTTTTTTCGCCGTTTCTTAAAGTGCAAGGTGTAGAATTATACCTACAGATCTAGTTTATTTTAGACCGAGTTTACACCAATACAACTGTATATTTAACAGTATATATATATATAGAAAACATACTCTATGTACTCATTTTTTTAAATAATTAAATCAGTAGTCTAGACCAGTAATTCAATCAATCAATCATTTCAATAATGTTTATTTTACACCATAATTTATCTACATTAATCTAGTTATATTTTGTATCAAAGAAAATCCTATAATGCTAAATTGCCTCTTATGTTAATAAAATGATGTAATATTAAAGACGCTACTGCTCATCATATAATATATTCAATCTTATTGCATAATACGTCTATTAAAATCATAGGTTGATAAAATACTATTTTTATTTGTAACTTAAGTCTAGTTTATTTTGTTAGTTGGCTTAAGTGTATCTATTTTGTGTAATATTTTGGGGGCTGACGATCAAATATCCAGTAATAACTTGTAATAAGTACCTACCTAATTTGAATTTGATAATTTAATGGTATTAATAGTATTAAAATTGAAGGAACCATGTAAAGATCATTCCTACATACAGGGCTTTTTATTGCTGATGAGGGGTTTTTTAAATTGTTTGAGTAGCTTCTACGACATTTTTGTGTGACATATTTCAAACCAATCTTCCATATTATACTTCTATTGCTATATATTTGTAGGTTTCTACAGTAATATAGTAACATGTTACATGTATGGACAACGCAAAAGTGCGTCATAATCACGGGCATATCGTTATTTCGTCAAATATGTATAGACGAGTCATACGAGTATGTAGGTGTAAAACAGTTTCAAAAGGACTGTCTTTAGACGTTTATTAACGTTTACTTAAAACCCTGTAAATGTTATTCCTTAACTGTCTATTTTCGTCAATCAATAATCGCATCGATAAACAATCTACGCATGCCGAATGATTTATCGATATCGATGTTTACTTTAATTGGTCCATTTAGAATAATAGATGGGCTCGACTTATGACGTGTGTCGGTGAACGAACCGTCATCGAACGATCTGCCAAAACAAGTTGTAAGAATTAATCGTCACGTAAGCGGTTACACAAACAAAAGAAGATAAGCATAATATCACTTATTTTTTTGTGAATCAACGTTTGGAAGATTTCGGGAAAAATCGGTAGGAAAGTTCCCTGGTACGAAAAAATACAGCAGACTTTCTTAGCTTACAAATTTCGGCGATTGGTGCTCGAGTTTGTGCTCTGATAGCTTGATGTTTCATGTGATATGAAAGTTTTTGAAACCTACCTAATGGAAATAAGTAAGAATTTATCAATAATAATGTATAAACAAAGCAAATTGTTGCATCATTTGACAATTAAATCCCTCGCGACGCAAATATGTGACGAAAATTATTTTCCTGATTGCAAAATTTACCTCGAATAAAAAATGTCACGTCGTAATAAATCTCTAATTTTTCTAACGCAAACAATGATGCAATATTCATTTAAAGTTTCTTTATATGTAAAATGCTAGCAAATACGTAGATGCCATAAACTTGTTGAAGTATATTATGTACCTATGTATGTAACAGAATCTAAATAAAAGTTACATATTGTATTAATAAACTAGATTTATGTATATTTTCTGTTTGAACTAGAATTCAGCAGAGATAGTTAACTTATTTAGGTGCGAGATAGCATAATTGACTTTTTTAAGTCTTCTTTGACAATGAAAATAATAAATACATCATTCGAAGTATTATTGAAATTCGATGATATCGAAATTAGAGTTTTTGCTTACGAATTCAAATTTTCGATATTATAAGGTAGGTATATACAGATACTAATTATAAAAGTTTGTATCTGTCAGCTTACTTAAATATAATTGGCTAACTGTCGCTATTAATTAAAATAATCAGCGCCAGAGCAGGTTTCAGAGGCCCAATCTTAAAGTTCATTCACTTGCCAAAATAAGTGGTCTTGTATGTGTCTATCTCTTTGTAATGAAGATATAAGAAGAAATAAAAATGTTTGTATTAGTCTGACCTGAACAAGTCACATATTGAGAGACTGACGCACGGGACCAGGGCCAGATTTAGGTACTTTCTCTAGGTTATTTATCTATCTATATAATAAAGTTGAAGACGGTAAAAAATCAGTACATAGAAGATATTTGAAAAAAAAATCTTGGGTATACTTCTTGAAACTCGACAACAGAACAGCAGTCACAGCAGGTTTTAGAATTTTGACTGTTTATCTGTTTATTTAAATTTTAAACGCTCATCACGCAAAAACGGCTGAACGGACCATCATGATTTTCGGTATGTAGGTAGTATGAGGTCTTAGGTGCCAGTGGCTACTTTTTATCCCGAAATAATGCGAGCGAAGCCGCGGGCGTCCGCTAGTATTATATACATAAGTAAGGTTTTATTATATATCTATATATTATATTGTGGTTCATTCATTATTATGGACTATACCCGCGGTTTCATTTTATGAAGTTTAGGATTTTAAACTAGTCAAAAGTTAATCTTTTTTCAAAATTAAATACGTTAACTAGTTTTATTCAGATTTACAGGCTTCATGGGCGTCTTGAAAGCTGTCCTTCAGATAAGCTTTGTATTGAGGGTATAGCCGACGTAGTCATAGAGCACTGATAAGAGTTATCAGTCTAACAGCCTGTGACGTCATGTACGCACGACACACATATTATTTGGTCCATTTTGGTCTGCATAAAAACAAGCCTAACCATATCAAGTTGTTTTGATTAGAATGAGACGCTAATTCGTTATTAATAGTCCACTGCAATTAAGTCATGCATAAATATTATTGCAATTCCTGTACATAATAAATATAATATAATTCTATCTATCTATAATTTAACGAGTATACTAAGCAACACTGAAATAATAAGAAAATAAATTTAGATTGCAATTTAGAGCTTAGCTCACAGTTATTTTTGATTTCTTTCATCTTTGATTTTTAAGTTTAAATTGCTTGTATAAGAAACATGAAACACGCTTCGGGCACCTGCATGGTGTGATAAAAAAGTTATATTTATTCAAAACAACTTAGAGTAACGAATTAAAAACTAAACCTTATAATAAACTTAAAACAAGTAAGCTTAAAACAAGCTTAAACACTTTTTTCTTTCACATACGATTTCTATTTATTGGGGCTAGATGGCGCTGTGTTAAATGTCCCGGAATATTTACTTATTTAATATTCAGCATCAGCTTTGTTATAAGAGTCGATTAAAAAAAATGGTTTATAAATTTATTTCATTTTGTAATTTTTTTTGGTGTGTATTAAAGACATACCTTAAATTAATTATAGTATTTATTGACATCCAAACTGCATACCTCACCTATGTAAAATTTGGGATCGATACGATAATTTAAAGCGATACAGATTCATTATATTACAGAATATAAAAGTTTTGTGTATGTATAGTCTGTGGTATAGTCTAAATCTAACAATTTTTAAACCTCTTTTTGCCGTGTCTAAAAACTAAATTGATTCCCTAAAATAATTCCAATTAGTTTTTTATTGCGATCTGAAACAACTTCAAGCTCGTTTATTTCAATAAATGATTCTCATTAAAAGGCAGTTAAAAATAGATATCTTACCACAAAAAATATATTTTATTTAAATGCAACTTCTAGATGGTTCCTTGACAAGAATAAATTTGTTAATCTATTTTGCTAAAAACATGTATATTTCTCTTACATTAAACTAGATTTTTTAGACTAAAATTATTATTTATCAGAGATTGTATGTAAGTTATGCACATTTAAAATTCAAATAATATCTTGAACTTTTAAATCGATAAGAGAGTAGGTTTTGAAAATATTAAACAAATCCGGGATGTCCTGTGATCAAGGCACGCTGTTATAAAATATTACATTCGTTTGAGATGTTAGGAATACCGTTTGGATACCAACTGCTTTTTGTTTAGACATGTAGAGAAAAATGAAATAATGGAACACGATGCCCTAAAGTTTAGGTTTTAAGATAGATACCAGGAAACGCTATTTGTACTTGAAATAAGTACAGTCTAGCCTTAACCTTTAGCAATACCTAATAATGAAGTCGTTATTTTAATGTTTTTACACATTTACTTCTAGTACCTACTGTGGCCTATGTCAAATAATAAGATAACTAGTCTTGCATGGGTTGAGCTGTTGAAAAACATAAACCTACGTATAAAGAATACGTAATCGAACCATAATGAATTTTTCCTCTGGCGATAACTTGTTGTGATAACATTGCACGGTTCCATTCTTATGCAAAACATTTTTGCTGGCCAATTAATGAAATACATTTAGAAGTTTTTTTCAAGTTACTGGTAGTCTTTAACATGAAAATGTCTTTTAATTTAAATAAATAAAATATGGTAAAATATGCCCAGCATACGTGTATAAACTTTTGAATACGAGACAAACTATTGACATAAACTTTTATTATTACAAAATAGCTTAGGTTTAAGCTTGCAATTAATTTTATCAACACTAATGTTGTAACATTCTACTTATGTTTCCAATACTTGACTTTTAATTACTACTGTTATAGCACAGACAACAAAACACTCAATTTAAGCAATTTCACATGATGTTATAATATCCACATCGATATCATAATAGCTCATTATAACATCGGAAAAGCGGGTATTAACGGGTATTAAAACACTCGTTACTATTATGAAGCTCGCTGCGCTCGTTTCATAAACTCACACTCGTGTTTTAATACCCTTCATTATATGACAGTTGCATAAACTACTATTGCCAAGGCTCAGCAAAATATATAATAATTATTTTGATATATCTTAATTATGTACCAGAGTTTTTATAAGCTTGTGATAGGTCTAAAGCCTATAAACTTACCACGCGTAAAAAATCTCATTATACCTAGGTAAATAAGCTTTAGTACCACAAGTACTTAGTACGATAGAATACCTACATAAGAGTAGAAGAGTAGGTAGGTAGGTAAATTCGCATGGGCTTATTTTAAAAATAAAACACTACTAGATATTACTCTTCAAGTTTAAAATCAGTATTATGTGGCTTTAGAAGATTTCTTGATGTGTTTATCAATTTTCATTGATTTGATTCAATTGATTTCGGCTCGATTTATAAGTGCGACAAGAGACATGCGAGTTGGTAAATTTTGTTTTGAAGAAAGTGCAATATAACACATGTTCAGTTTATTTCTGAAATCTGTGGTATCAACAGACCATCAGTATTGTAAGTTTAGATATAGGAAGGCCTGAGTTCTTCACAAGGTGTTTTCAAAATTGAAAATTATTTAATTTGAAACAAGAAATTAGGTACGAACACAGTTAATAAATAAATTAGGGAAAGTAAAAAGACAAACATATTTTGCACATACACGATTTCTTGTCACAAGCCGTTAATTTTTCGTACTATAGGTGGACAATTCTTACGTCATAGAGATGCAATATAAAATAAAAATAATAATCGAGTAGGTAATCCTAAAGTAATTGTCATTGTCATTAATTTATTATCGGTGCATCTTAATTGCCTGATGATGCCTCGGTTTTAACTAGATATAGCCAGTTATTAATCGTCCATGTCAAGTTGAGCAATCGAGATGACTTTGCGGTTGAGTAGTCTAATCACACCCAATACTAACACAGTGATTCTCAATAAGCAATCCACAAAGTTCGAAGATCCGTGGCAGGACCTAGGTATCTACCAAAACTTACCAGCCCATGAGAACTCTTCTTTCCCACCAATTTGTCCTTATTGTCTATAGAATACTAGCTGTGCCAGCGACTTCGTCCGCATGGAATAGTTATTACCATAAAAATGGATCTAGTGAGTTAATCTTACTATTGCAGACATTTTGTTAGATCATTTTAAGAGGAATAATTCATTCATACATATTTTTTTGATATCTTGAACCGTTTTCGCAGCACACGCAACGGAAGCCCTCGAAGATGAATAATTTTCCCCGTTTTTTTCACATTTTCCATTGTTTCTTCGCTCAAATTAGTTGCAGCGTGATGTTATATAGCCTAAAGCCTTCCTCGATAAATGGTATATCCAACACAAAAAGAATTTTTCAATTCGCACCAGAAGTTCCTGAGATTAGCGCGATCAAAGAAACAAACTCTTCAGCTTTATAATATTACTATAGATTATTATCGGTTGTTTCGCGGTGTTACCCGCGTTGGTCCTGGATAAAAAAGGTCTTTGTTTTAATCCCAGGTCTAATCTATGTTCATATCAAATTTAATTTGGCTCTTTCAGCGTGTAAAAGGGAACAAACATACATATTCCCAAACTTTCGCCTTTATTATTAAGTGCAATGATGTCTACATAGAAGAAGAAGATAATTAAACAAAAAATCCTCCACAAGTTGTTAAAAACGATTGCACATAAATAATTGGACGTGATTTATCAGTAAACCGGCTTTGATCCGGATGCGAGGGGAAATGAGAGTCGATAGGAACGGACCGGGTCAAATGTCGCGCACTCCAGTTACTACACTAGTGTAGAACACTTCGTAATATACTAACTAGAAATTCAAGAGGAGGAGTGAGTAGAAGAGGTGGTTTAATGAGGTACAAATATTTAGCAAACATGAGTATAAAAAACAAATCATTATCATCATCAGCAAGGCACAAGCTTTCTCCCTTATAACATACCTACACTATTAAAAGGTACTTACCTATGTGTTTTCGTACGAAATAACTGATGAGATAAACTCGAAAATCTACTTCTATTCTATACATATTTGTAGTGACTATTCGTATTTTTTTTATACAGCTACTGCTTATTGGCAATTTCAAGATTGTTGGATATTAGTTTTGTAAATATATTAGATTTGTAAACAATTTTTATTATAATCGCCTAACGTTACGTTACTTTTTTCTTGAAATGTTTGTAGTCCATGTCCAAAACTGCAAGGTTGCCACAAGCCCCAGCACTGCGAAGCAATGTAATCTCTGTTATCAGTGAATCTGGCGCGATCCAGTATGTTTAAATTGGAGTTGAAGGCACGTGCTACGTACCTACTCGATATCGGGTCAAGTCGGCTGCTACTGACATTCTTCGGATGAATGATTGATGACCGAGCCTAATGATAGCATGGCTGTGGCAGATTACAGACACAAATATTGCGCATTTTAAATTGGAACGGAAAAAACATTTTGAATGTTCTCTTGTATTTTGTATCTTCAAGGTTCAAAACTAAACTTGGTGTTTTTTTTTATCCTTTAGATTCAGAATTGACATGTATGTATGTCGTGAATGTGATCTAAACAAATAAATAATATATACATATATATCTATTATAGAAGTTTTTATAATTAAAATCTATTTATTTTAGATAAATTAATTACCTACTAGAAGTGTACATTATATATTGAAATACGTTACAAACATACATGTTATCTAACCAATTTTTTTTGTATTATGGTTTTTGCTAAGTTTTGACTTTGCAATTCTGCCAGTGTCAAGTGGGAAGTAAGGCCGTCAAATGAAATGAAAGAAAGAGAAAGAAAAATGAGAAATTCCAAGGATTTTTTATTTCATCCCTCTCTTTATATTATTTCCATGAGGAATTCAAAGTGAAATATCGATATGTACGGTGGTTCTACATTGCACAGTTGAGTGTTTTTTGCCCCTTTTTGCTTTCTGTAACAACGATGGTTAACCAACCTACAGAAATTATAAAAAATGTATCCCGATTTATTTAAGGAACATCACGACGATAAAAAGAACATCAAATTTCTTTTTTCCTTTTTGTTGTACACCACATTCTTCTTTTTTTTTCTTTTGCTTATTTCTCTCCAGCTGAAGGTTGCCTGGAAGAGATCGCTTTCAGCGATAAGGCCGCCGCTTGTGGCACTAGTTAAGGTGCAATTTGTTCTATGTACTGTTTTTTTAATATGTGTCAACAATAAAGAGTTAATCTATCTATCTATCTATCTATCAAATGCATACTTCGTATGTCAAAGAGTTCATATTTGCTTAGAGTAAAGAGTTTTTAGTCCATTTCCGCGGTGAAATGAAAAAGCGGCTGATGCAATTTGACTAGCTGTACCGTCAGAGCACGCTACCTGCTGCTTCTGTAGCATAGGCGGTTTATTACTCTTTCTATCCTATCGACTTGTGACAAAAAGACAAAACGATGACTATAGATGAAACTATATGTAAATAACGTTCGCCTGCGACTTTGGCATCATTTTCAAAGAGACAGAGACTAAATAAAAATAAGCAGATGAAACAGCATTTAAAGTTTAGTTGTAATAACCGGCTAGCACTTACGTCAATAATTAAAGAACATAGAAAATATTAGAAAAAAATATGTTTGGGTATACTTTAAATCGATTAAATATAACACGTTTTAGTAGATTTATAATTTTTGACTGTTTATCTGTGTCTCTGTTTATTTAAACGCTCATCACGCTAAAACGGCTGAACGGATCATAATGTTTTTTGGTATGTAGGTAGGTAGTATGAGGTCATAGGCTACTTTTTATCCCGAAAAAATGCGAGCGAAACCGCGGGCGTCCACTAGTAAAAACATAATTGAGCATGTGAAAGAAACCACGAAAGAAACAGTGGGTGACGCAAGACGACGGTTGTCGACGTCAGGCGGCCTGCCATCACCTGCGTCGGCTATTGCTGACCTGACGACACACGTGCTGGCGAACCAAATTTTACTAGTGTTACTAAATATGAAATTGCTTTTATTGAACACTAGCAGGCGCCCGCGGCTTCGCTCGCATTATTTTAGAATAAAAAGTAGCCTATGACACTCCAAAGACTTCATATTACCTACATACTAAAAATCATGATAATCCGTTCAGCCGCTTTTGCGTGATGAGCGTTTAAATTAAGATACGGATAAACATTTAAACAGACAAAAACTGCTGAAACGTCTCTTATTATCGATTTAATGTAGGTATACCTAGTTATTTTTTTAATAATATATTCTACCAGCTGTGACCGCGACTTCGTCCGCGTGGAATAGTTATTACCATAAAAACGTTTATAGTGAGTTAATCTTAAAAGATAGACATATACTGTTGCAGACATTTTGTTAGATCATTTCAAGAGGAATAATTCTTTCATATATATTTTTTTGATATCTTGAACCGTTTTCGCAGCGCACGCAACGGAAGCCCTCAAAGGTGAATATTTTTTCCTGTTTTTTTCACATTTTCCATTGTTTTTTCACTCCTATTCGTTGCAGCGTGATGTTACGAGTATATAGCCTAAAGTCTTCCTCGATAAATGATCTATTCAACACAAAAATATTTTTTAATTCGCACAGTAGTTCCTGAGATTAGCGCGTTCAAACAAACTCTTCAGCTTTATTATATTATAGTATAGATGTACAGATTCTTAACCCTTTCCAGCTTTATTACCTATATTTCACGACACGTTTTACGCCCGCGGCGGTTGCGTTCGTTCGCAGCTCCCGCTGACACGCGGGCATCTTGTAATTATGTATAGATTAACGTACGGATTTTTTTACTTGTTATAGCTCCAGGTACTATTACTATATTCCGTTTTTATTTATGTAGCAAAACGTGAACTCAAACTAAAACTAACTTTATTGAAATTCGCCCCATGGTTTTATCCTCGTTGATCTGGGTTATAATAGATCCAACCGTTTATTTTCTATTTGACAGCAGCAATAGAACGTAACTGCATCATGTTACGCAAAAGTTCGTTTTTAAATGCGAGGTTTTAACCCGATAAGAACCGATTCACTCTCGCTTTGAAGATCGCTGGATTATAGTATAGTGTTATATATTATTATATTATCTAAGTCGGTTCAGACGTATGAGCTTGAATGCGCACCAAACATTCGCCTTTATTATAAGTAAATAGTGGAATTATTATCAGAATACATATCTCTGTTTCAAATGTCTCGTGATTTTAATTAGTGACAATAAACGTGACGATGCGTTTTGTAAACACAAAAGTATGTGGTTTAGATTAGTATCTAGTACCTAAACATAAACATACTGAAAACAGTGAAACCGAAAGAACAAGAGAAGATTTGGTTTTCGTGTGAAAGTGCATTCAATATACATTAAAATAATAATACTAGCAGTTATCGTCGGTTTTATCTGGGTGAAATAAAACACATTTGATGAAAACGACAAGTATTTTTTTCTGTTAAATCTTCTTCCCAATTCAAATGTTTACTACTTAGCACCACCAAAAGATAGTAATTGATTAACAAACAGAAGTCATTATTTGTTTAGGTACAATTGCAGTGCGGTAGTTTGACTGGCAGGTTTTACTGCACATAACATACTAACACCGGTTGTTTAGTTAGTTTCACAGACATAATAATTTTAATCATTAATATGTATTTTTTGTTACGTACATATATCTAAGTGTACAACCACTTCCTGAGAATTATGTAAACATTTAATGTTACCTATATATTTAAAACGCTATATCGCTGATTAATATTGAATTATAATATTGTAGAAATAGTAAAATTTCAGTCATGGATCTACATCAACATATGAGCTTGCGTGAATTGCGATAAATTTTATCCAAGCAAAGGCGACCTTATAATTTTGAATTATGTGCCTAATGCCAATAAATTCACATTTTTACTATCAGATATTCTCGCATCTCTAAAAAACTACTCATACTGCCCGTAAACTAACTCAAGTTAGTCTAATATTTACATTCACGGCCATATTGATTAGGTAACATTACGGCAGACATTCATTCATAAATAGATAACAGCGCAACGCTATGATTCCGGCGCTAGCGCAGTTGCATCAGATTTTTTGTCAACGCAACCGACACCCGTGTTACCAATACTACTCTCATTGATTAGAATAGATAGAGGTTGTCTGCTGACAGAATAATTGATACTTACTATGGAACTGTAACTCCTTACTAACACATTTCATCATACCATGCACATCTCATCTCTCTCCAATACACCACTCGCACATAAAGCTTGCTTGTGCGAGTTGTGCTTGGTTACAATGTCGGGGGGTGCGATGATCGGACTACCTTCACGTTGGGTAAGCCCAACTAATTTCATCTCTCCATATGGGGATTTGGGGTTAGTTGGGGAAACCTGGTGCACCCCGTCCACAGGTTAGTAACTTCCACCTTTCGGTGGATCTTGCTAGCCTGTGTCCAAACTTTCGATCGAGTGGGGGCCCTCGCCTATACCTCCCCTTCGAGAGGGCTGGTTGTAGGGCCCGAGGCGTGGAGCTCGCCGCACCTCGTGGTGTGAGTGGAGCTGGGTGCTCTTTAAGAGCACCCGAGGTGGTCGCCGAGAGGCGAGAGGAGTTCGGTGTACCGGCCGAGTAGCGGCGACGCGGGAACCGAACTCCGTGCGCAGAGGGCGCATTGGAGGTGGGCGGTCGCTTTGGCGTGCGACTGCCTGACTCCTGGGGGCTCTGGGTTGCAGGTCGGGGAACCTGTTGCCCTGGAATGAGTCCCCACAGGATGCATGACGTGTCCCGTGTTCTGACACGTCGTCCATTGAGGGTTGAGCTGAAGCTCCCCGAGGCGGAGCCCGTTACCGGGCCAGCATCACCAGGGCTGCGGATGTATGCATCGCGCTCTCGTGGCCCTGGACCAACGATGCGGAGATGGAACACCCCAGGTTTTTAGTGGGTATGCCGCCCTTATAGAGTGGGGCGGAGACTCCTACATAACCACCCGCCCTCCCCGGGGTTTTTTGGGTGGTACCTGTAATAGGTTTTCCTGGGCAAAAAAAAATGGTTACAATGTCGGAGTCCATTAGAGGAATGAGCAAAAGCTTCCCAAGACGGGGCCTGATGCCGGGCCAGCATCGCCAGGGCTGCGGAAGCGTGCATCGCACTCTCGGGGCCCTGATCTCGATGCAGAAGTGGAACATCCCAGGGGTTTAGTGGGTATGCTGCCCTTCTGGTGGAGACTCCTACACACAGAAATCTAAATAAACAGGTACTAGAAGTCGCATAACCGCATGACCTTGTCGCCACACTGGTGGTCCACAAACCATACCTGTTTATTTAGATTTCTGAGCTCCTACATAACCACTCGCCCCGGGGTCGAGTGGTACCTTTGAAAGGTTTTCCTGGGTCAAAAATAATATGGTTACAATGTCGGAAATAGCTGACCGCTGCTTCCGGACACAGTTGGTTGCAAGGATTCCCTCATCAACTCAACCGCGGCATTTGCAGTTGACCATCTCGTGGAATTACTTTTTGGCTCAGCTACGTGTCTTTAATATAAATTATTCGTAGGTGATGTATGAAAACTAAACGTGCCATTCTCTCAGTCAACTTTCCATCACGTCACAAGAGATTTATCAAAATTTACTAAAATATATTTTATGATAATAATAATTAATTGAGATGTTTTTGTAACTGAAATTAAATTTCCCACACGAAAACTTATTGCCGGAAAAGAATCCATAATTAAAAAACCCAAAATTGTTGAGCTTGATCAAATGATGAGATTAGGTATAATTTATTTGGTTGAAAACATATTTTCATCAGGACACCCTCTCGTATTATTTCTCAATGTAGGTATTCTGCTCGTCAATGCAAATATACCTGAGTACTTAGTTAGTATTATAGATAGGTACATATTTATCTATGTATCTAACAGAAATAACAAGACTTTATTATAAGTAGGTAGGTACTTTATCTACAGTTTACACTTATTATTTTGCTAACTCGGGTTCAACCTCCTGCGGGATAGCGTTACTTTATAAACTTTATAAATACAGTCCACGTAAATCAACTCTGCGATCGGATAAAAACGGAACTACAAAAGTTCTGACTTGGATTTATTCTTCACTAAGCACTTGTTGTAGGTTAATTAATGTCATACACATGGGGAAGTGGTGCCCCTGAGATACAAGCCTAGCTTAGTTCAGAGACACCAGCTCATAATTAAATTGTAGCAATTATATAATTTTAGTAGTAAGTTTATCTTAGTCGCTGTACATTTAATATCAATAAAAAATTTGATTTGATTCAAAGTCTATGAGTTGAAAGTGCTGCTATCACTAACGTGCAGGAAAATCTTGCGCTAGTTCTGGGTACTTAAGTTATCTCAAAGTTATTAAACAATTATGACGTTAATAGTGATTGTGCCTTAAAGTAGGTACCAGTTAGTCACATAAAAATATTAGGGAAAACATGACAAGTAATAATTCTTATCAAACAGATTTTAGTGTGAAATACGATTGGCAAGAATTTTGTTAGTATTGTTTTCCTCAATGAACTTCTGGAAAATATCAGTAGAAAATGTAAACACGTATGAAAGTGGTGAACTATACTATAGGGTCAATACTTTTTAAACAGCGCTCCATCTTAGGCCATAGCCTTTGCTTACCAGTAGGCAAATTACGGCGAAGTGCAAACCCGTACTAGTTAAAAAAAAAACTGTTACTTGCGCTTAGGGGAACAGGTTCAGACGAAATCGTTATTATTTTAGAGTAAGCTTCCTTATTAATTTAAATACTGATAAATCTTGGTTGCACTTGCACCTTTCTTAGTGGTTTGATTAAAAAAGTCCATCTAGAAATAACTCCTGATCTTATTTGAAACGTAATTTTAAATGCATACTTGTCTCACTTTGCGTTGATACGATAACTTTCGTAGGCGTTAGTAGGTACCAACATTAAATATTTCGAGCTAACTTAACCAGACAACAATGAATATTCGTGGCTACTTCTTTATTCTCTAAAGTTCTGGTTCTCCAGTCAATCACTAAGCCATTCACATATTTTTGACAATTGTTAGTCTTTCAAAAATGAAACAGATTATGAATCACCGTAAGCAGATGCAATAATCATCCTGGACTTTGCTCTGCTCTGATCTACTATTACACCTAATTAGTTCTAAAGAGGTTATTTAAGGTTAATGAAAGAAAATGTCCGCGCATCTAGATAACAATATATTCTTGTCATCAACGACAAACTTAACAACAGACTACAACATAGATCTTTCCAACGAAACTCCTGAAGACGTGGTTACCTTGTTACAATCTCAGCTAAAAAAATAACTAAATTTAAAAAATAGGTACACAGAAATACATGAACAAGTTAAAAAACAGTGTCTTTAGAACAAGGTTGAGTCTTTACTCTTTACCGATTTCTGACGCTTTCTCTGTAGCCCATTGCTCGTTAAATGTTTTGTAAACACGCATAAGTACATACTCGTAGTACACACTACTTTAACAATTATTCTAAAGACAATGTATTTTTAATTGACTGTAATAGCAACAGTTATATTAGATTTCAACAAAAGCAAAAATTTTGGTGATGAATTATGCCTATAGGAATGAAGGTTTGTAAATGAAGACATACAATATAGATAGCGTGAACTGAACATGAAAATACTTTTGAAATCACTAACGCTAGGAGTTGGTAAAGGAAATTAATGGACGGCTCTTAGGAATTTAGCCATATTTCCAAAATGAAATAAAGTTATGTCGTCGATCTATATAAGTATTCTACTGCTAAGCTGTTCGTAAATAAAATTGACCAAACTTAATGAAAATTAAGTATAGGTACGCTTCAATCAGCACTTATTGTATCTACCTATATTAAAAATAATTCTTATTTCCTACATTTGAAATTGCTTTTGGTTTAATGTACGTAAATAAATTGACTCAAATATAATAAGGCAAGGCTTGCCGCTTTACATGTTTACTTACCGATAACCATACAAACTTATTTATAAGTATATTTTAATACAATAATCATTAGGTTCACATTAAATTAACTATAATTATTCGTATAAAATATAGCTTGTCTGAGGCTGATTTTTAATGTTTGGAATTAATTACAAAATAATAGTTCGATCACATTATACATATTTTAAGAAATATTGTGGTGTTTTGTTTTACAATTAATCTAAGAAATTTACAACGTGTTAAATGAAAGTCGAGTTAATTTGGTAAACCAGTATATGAGTAATTACAGCCATTTTTATAAATCTGAGTTAACGAATGATTAATTAATTAGTATTTTCTATTTTTCACTCTTTTTAACTAACTATCAGCTTGAGAAAAACCAAATTACAAATCAAGTAATCGTTCGTTGAATCAGACTTATAATCAAGGCAGCAACAATTAGTAATTTAATCTATCAAAGCTTTTGTGTAGATATAATGTGTAAATAATAACATTTGAATATATATTTAAGTGTATGCTATTTATTGCAAGTTCTGTCAACGGTGTAGGTACATATATTCAATAAAACATCTGAACGATCCGATCCTAATATATAAAAGCGTATTCGTGGAACTAGTAATGAACTTTACGAAGATATTAGAGACTTTAGAATAAACTATACATTTACACGTAACTGCCAACAGCTCTGCATTTCACTTCTGTACACATATCCAAAGGATCTGGAAATGCTTTTGGCACTAACTTCGATAAATATTTATTTTCATCAAATTATTCGAGTATATTACATTTAATATTTTATTTACACTTATATTACGAATATATATTTACAACTGCTCAGGGTATATAGGGGTTAATGGGTGTATAGCGCGTATATGTATTTGTACAAGCTTTATTAATGGGGGTGATAGCGGGATGCTCGCAAACGTGTACAATATTTACAGATACACAAGAGTAGGTACAGGTTTGATGAGTGACCAACAATAATTACCTCTTTAAAAACAAATTAGCTTTCATTTTCAATTAGGTATAGTATATAATTCTAATATGTTATAAGAAAAAACATAATATCAAAACAAATGAAATAATAATCACATGGTTAGGAGACACAAAAGACAAGACGAAATCTTATGAAACGGAAAAGCACCTTGTGTTCTCGGGTATTTAAAATTGATTTATATATCATACTTTTGAGAAAACTGCTTGTCTTTTATAATAATTTCGTTAAAGGTATTGTCCGTCAATAAGTTAATATAAATTAATCTAGCCTAATAATCGAAGAAAAATCTTGGTAATCATTATTTGCCACTTATCACTCATGGAAAGTTACATAAGCCGCCATATAGCAAAACACTCTTGTATATAGCAGAGTGTAGATAGCGCAGGCCATACGTAGCGGTTCAAATCACACGAAACAAATATCATAACATCACATTGTTTTAAAATTCGGTACATACAACAATGACTTTACATATCTTTATCGAACACCGCATTAACAATTATTTATCAACGTCAAAACTGTATACTGAACCCTAAACACCTAAACGTAACATAAACATTTGGTTATATTGCACACATTTACTTAGTCTACTTTATGTATAAATAAAAGAGTGGGCTATAATCCCTCTCCGCCATAAAATCGAAAACTCACCGCAAACTACCTGATGGAATGACATGCTGACGCAACTCCGATCTCACTCCGCTAAGCGAACCCTCAATATCTTTGAAAATTTGTACAAATCAAAACGTTGTATACTTTCTTTTTCATTTATTATTACATTCAGTGAAAAATTAACCAACAAGAGAGTTTTAAAATAAGTTGAAGATATTTGCTTTTGATTTTTAACATCTCTTTTACGACCCATTCCTCTTTCATCATCAAAGAATAAGGCCAAGTTGTAATCGAAACGAATATTGAAAATGTTTGGAATACAATTCTTTACTTTTACAAACGTTAACCCTGAAGAGGTTTTTTGATACCATAAGAAAATAACCAGGTTGCTTAGGAGCGTCGTGCTGCAAGCGCTGCTCTACCGATGACGACCGTGGAGTGACTATACTGCATGTCAACTACCTTCGCTTCAACAAGCCTCTACTTTACTGCGAACTACCACGTGACGATACCACGTTTATGTTGTGGCCCACACTGCTGTCTCAAGGAGCGATAAGTCCAGTTTATCTTCGTTCTTTTGATATAGTTATTATTTTCTCACAATCAGGACGTATGGCATCTCCTTAACACAGCAGGGCAGGGCGAACAAGCTTCCAGAAGTGAACCACTTCCAAGGTTGATAGCACACGGATGACGCGAGTGAACTGTCCATGGGATGCAATGACGCACTGACCAACAAGCGATCGACCACTATTGGCTCGACTACTGACGTGAACATGATCCAACGATTCTGAATGATTCTCTTCATAGCACCGATGCCTCAATATCAGCACAATTCTTCCGAAAAGAACGCAAATTCTATTTTAATTTAACTTCATCCTAACGTGACTATTCCTATCGCTTGAAAAATCTTTAGTTAACTGCAAAAGTGATCTGAATGCGTGAATTTCGAGATGAAACTTATCGTAATCGATAAAAGGAGAATCAATTTTATAAAATTCAGTCGCTGACTACTTGTAAAATCTGTTAAAACTCTACTTTTCTAGAAAACAATTTACAAAATTTTCATATCGGTCTACCCGTTGAATCCCGTAGAGTACGGCGGTCTGTTAGTGTCGGGTAGCGCGGGTCACCGCATCGTCGGTGTGGTGTGTCGCCTCCCTTGTGCCATGAATGTTGCAAATAGCCCGGAGAGCTGCTCGCTCAGGCGCAGGCCGCGTGCTGCGCCCCGCAGTGCTGCAGCCTGCGGTCGGTGGCTGGTGTCGCGTTCAGAAGAGCATGTGGCAGCGCAGGTTGGAGTTGGCTATCCCGTGGTGTGCGCGGTGAGGTCGACCCCCGGCGTCGCGCTGCCCAGCGCGGCCGGCGGGTCGCTGGCGGGGAGGGAAAGTAGATGTTAGGCCTCTAAAAATATTAAAGCCGTCGGCTTCGGCTCCAGGTTCGACTTCTTCGCCTCAACCACCAGGAACTCGATCTCCTGGAATGTAGAAAATAAAAGCTATAGCAAAGCAGAAGACCCTTGTTCCAAAATAAATTTGTTGGAAATTAGCAAAGTCTGGTGTCGTCGGTATACTTTATTCGAAAAGCTTAATATATATATAATGTCCATTAAAATACGATACTGACCGGCTTATCTCTCTGCGCGAAGGACTCGGCGATGAGCCTCGCCACGTCCTGGTGCTGCAGACCCTCGACCCGCTGGCCGTCCACCGCCAAGATCAGCTGCCCCACTTCCAGCCCGCCAGCCTCGAACGCTGCTCCATGCTCCTGGAAACGCAGGGGATATATATGTGAAGACATACATATTTGCACACCCTATCAGGGTTATTGTTCAGTGTTCACTTTCCACAACTTGTTTGTTTAACTGTGTTCTTTACAATTCGCAAATAAATGACTATGACTATGTCACTTGGGTTGCGATCTATGTCATGGCAGCAGAGTATTACATGAATTCCGAAACTTTTCACTCGATAACAAAGGGCCGATCAAAGACATCTAAATAAGCGCAGTTTAAACAAACAAATAACAATAATAATAATCGACGAATCATAAAAGTTCTATACTAAGGGTTGGCGTTCACGAGTGAAAACTTTGCGAATTCGCGAAAAACACTGTGCTCTCTCTCTCTCTCAGCTCATCTCAGCAATTCTTAAAATCATAACTTGTGATTGATTTGCCTTTGTGTGATTTGTTGTGTTATCATAAACACAGTTCTATTAAAACAAACTATATAACACATGATATAACAATAACATAATACACAGTAAATGTCGATCTGATAATATATTTAAAATATTATGTAACAATGCCCTATTGTGTCGTTTCTAAAAACACACACTAGGTTCCACTGCAGGATAGGTAGCTTGTTTTGAAAAGATAGCCATTAGTCATTACTGTGTTTCTTATTGGCACAGAACAATGGTTTTATTGCCTAAACGAGATACAATGTTCGGACCTGAAGTTTGATATTCAGCCCCTTAATAGTGTAATGCGACCGGAGCGCAATTACCTCCCCCTTGTACGGGATTGTGCGCAGTCTAGACTTGACTATAAGTGCTAATCGCTCTACTGATTGCCCCGCTGCTTGCTCTTGAGTTTTGTACAGGCGTAACGTTTAAATACATATATCTATGTTTGTTTTTAGTCGTATAATATACATCAATAGCCAGAAGTACCTATCGTTTATTGGTGACTTCACAAGTCATTTAAATCATTGTTATTTAGCTCTGTTTTATAAATAGAACGTACGTGGATATTGATTATCCTCGGCAGCGGGTGCTTGGTGTTGGCGCCGCCCTCGATGGCTATGCCAAGGATGGGTTTAGTCTTCTTGACGGTGATCTGCAAGTTCCCGTGGTGGTCGGGCACGACGCGCGCCGCGCGCGCCTCGTCCGCCACGTGCTCGTGCTGCAGGCGCTGCATGGACTGGTGCCGCCGGATGCCCCCCCGCTCTTCCAGCAGCGCCCCCGTCTCCTCCTTCATGTCAAAACTCCGCGACAACTTGTGCGCCAACTCCTGGGAAATGTCCAAACTATCACCCTGACTTCTTGGGAGAGACGCTCGACGCATATTTACAGGAAATAACAAAAATTATCAACTCCTAAGACCTAGGAACTAGTATACCACATCCACGCTAAGAACTGTTACTCTACGATGCTAATAACAGCGAATTCAAGTTAGCCTCTAAGTACAGTGCTCTAAGTAGGTATATTGAGGAGTAGTGTAGCTGGGCGGCAGAGGGCAGTACCGGCCGCTACCGCTGGAGGGCTGGGGGCTCCGTACCGCCTTGTGCCTCTCACTTACACACATGTAGAGTGATTTGTATACGTCGAATGTATTGAGAAGCTGTAGTGAGATGTGTGCTGGAGGCTTGGATTCATGCGGTTCGATCACTCGGTGGCGTGGTTCGAAGTGGTTTATTTTACAAGTGTCACATGTATTCATGAGAGAGTCACGTCTTGTCCCGGTTACCCATCACGCAGGTAAACTCCTGCCAACGGAAACATAGATACGGCTCGTCAAGCGAAATCAATAAAACGTAACGTCCGTGTCAAGCGACTTCCAACTCAAAACAAAATCATAAGATCGTCTTTGTCCGCTAAATGCATTACGCCACCATGCATCCGTTTAATGTATCCTGGTTACTGCGATTCAAATATTCGACTTTGATGCACATACTTTACAAAATTTTGATTCTATGTGATATGAAAATTATCTGAGTAAATCGGTCATGCAGCACGTCAGCTCCAACCATTCAAGACAATAGAAATACCTCTACAGGCTAATTAATGATAACCGGAATGATAAATCAAATCACTGATAAAGTGCATCTACTGTCAATTAAACTGATGAGATAACAAAAACGTTAGGCAATAAAATTAAACACCGAAATGATGTGCAACGATAAAAGAAGTGAAAACATACAGTAAGTAAATAAAACTGTCTAACACCAAGCAATCGTTTTGTTTTCGAAGCGAGAACTTCCAATAAAAATTTGAACGGTTCTGATTAATTTCGTGCAAATGTAAGAATTGTCAATGTGCTAGGACAGATCGCCGGGGGAGCGGCGAGAGGCCGGGCCACTTACTAGAGGTCGTCCCCAGTACCATGATTTAACTTTCTGCGTCCAGCCACCGAGTGACGAGCGCAGCCCCTCGAGATAGCCGCACTGAAACATCATACTCTCTGAGCACCGTGCACGCGCCCGGCCCAGCGGGGACCTGGGCCCTGTGCTGCGAGCACCGCTACGTACGCGCTCTACGGGCGGCGCAAGGGCAGGCTCAGTGGGAACTAGCACATACACCCCCTACCAACATGTTACATGACGACTAATTACAACAAGATACAGATAGTAGTATGCAGAGAGGTAAAACAAACTGTAAAGTACTTAATTGCATTAGCAGATAGCTATTATCTAAACTACTTATAGGTACAAGATCTGTATATTATACTCAAAACATTAATCCATATCTCGTAAGTAGAACCATAACGTCAAACTCGTGATGAGATACCGTAAACTCTAAGTTTTACATTTACATACCTGGTCCTGTACGAATTCGGCCATTTGCATGAAACAAACAAAATACAATTTTATTTCTAGTTTCTGGCACAAAGTACGCGTTAAGGCAAGTTTCGTGTCACGCTATTTTGTTCCATTGTGTTCATATTGTCTGTTTCGACGAGTCGCTTAACTTTCCATCAATTGTGCTGTCCGTCACAGTTTTGAGCGCTCAAAGAAAAATAGTGACACAATTTTAAAAAGGAAATTCTGTTTGCTTTTATTTGGTGTCGGAAGTGTGACTTCTCTATTAGCATAGCAGGTCAGCGGCATTGTTGACAATTTTGCTTAAATATTCGCTATTTGGTATGATATATGAATACAGGCAGGAGTTGTGTAGCATCTGTGGGCTACCTGTGGCTTGTATCGGCGGACGACACGGGGCGTCTCGTTAGCGTCTGCTATAAATAATGCGATAACATCGGCCGATAGCGCAGACACGCGCGCTCCCGATGTTCCAGCTTTACAGCATTGGACGATGGACTTGTATTCTAGCAATAGGTATAGCGGTAGGTACATAGCTCGATGTATATTACCTACCAACGTCACACCACATACAAATAGACCCTGCCCTATCCGACTCCCTGTTCCCATTGCGCTTCTAGAATATCTAGATCGAAGTCGGAGAGAATAGAATTTGGTTGCGTGTGATGTAGTTGAGGTCAAATGTTAATAAGCATACTTAGTTTTTATGAAAGAAAAAAGTCGCGACCACTTATTAGGGTGAAAAAAAATCCGAGATCACAAAGGATATGGGAGTCAGGTTGGTGTCATTGATGCGCCCCCATGCAACTTAGGTAGACGATACAAATTGTGTAAAAGAGATATACTTTCTATGGTATTTTAGGTATCTAATAAAAGAATATAAAAGGACTCGCTGCTTCCTTCCATGGCTCAATAGTTAGTAGGGCAAAATCAGTCTGATTTTATCTTTCTCGTATTCTTACGTCCAGTAACAGTTAACCTTTCTAAGTTGTAAGTTCAGTAAGTAAAGAACAATGTTTAAGTACTTTGTTATTCATCCACAACCTCTCATTACGTGTACGTTAATATTCAGAGGTAACCTAAATTAAATATGTAATTTAGACACTTATGGTTGCTTATTGCGAGTCGAAAGTTTATTAGAACGTGACGCGTACGGCACTTTCGATGCCATGCCCATGTACTTAGACAACTGTTACAAAAAACACGGTACAGCCTTCAGATAGTGTGTTTCTCACTACTACGGCTCAAAAAAATGCTTTTTGAAGTGTTTTTTTAGTCAATGTAGGTATAAGATACAAACCTATATAAAACGAATCATATACTTAGGTTGGTGTGTACAAATAAAATAACTTATTTGGAGAAAAATCTATATCCATCACGTTAAATTATGTACTTAGTAATACATACACTGAGAATGATTTACAAAGGAAAAATCACAAAATATTGAAATCTTTTCCCGATTTTGAAAAATGATTAAAATGTTTCATGTCAGAGTTCGCATTCTTTATTCATTCTTATTTGGGCCGTGACTTTGAGTTCGCATTTAGCTCTAATGTCTCCGTAAAATCACAAAACGCGTAGATATTATCACTTTATCAAAACCGTTACATTATGTCGCAAGTTGCCGGATCTAATAATGGATAATGCTCAGTCGGCACGAAACTTGTGTTAAATGATTGTATCCATGTACCAAATCTATGTACCGTTAGATTATGAGTTTAACAATGTAACTGTTATACAATTAAAATTGGTAAGTACTCGTACCAGCTTAATTGCGGCTGTTGGAGGAATGCCAGATTGAAACATTCTATTATACCTATATTAATATTATATGTACATGTATATCATAAAGTAAGTTTGTATGTGAGTGGTGAACTCTGTGGTCGAGATTTACTTGCTAGTATAGAATTTCGGAGATAAATGTTGACCAACAGAGTTCACCACTCACATACAAACTTACTTTATGCTACCTACATAAACATATAAGTGCGTAAAATTCAATAAAAAAGTCGCAAATTTTTGCTGGAAAACGACTGCATAAAAAGTGGTAATAAAATATGCTCTTATTTCTTACCCACATACCTACTCATACGTGGGTGTAAATATTATCTTTGACTAGTTAATGATTGGAAACCGTAGAAAGTGTAAAATACTGACATCGGGTATCTTGCAGCACGCAATCAGACAGCAGGACGGCAACTGTGCAAATCTAATGCAAAATCTCTATTACATGTATTTACATAATATCTTTAAATTTTCATTAAATTTTCATGTAAAATGCTCAAAAAATATATTTATAAGCAAATTTTCTTATTCTGTGAATCCATGAATAATTTTATAAGCACATTAGTCAAGCTGCTTTATATACCTATACAGTTTTTAAAGAAATATTTAATTTCTTTATAATTTGGATTAAGCGTCATCTCCTTAAAGCATTTTAATTTTTATATATTTATACAAGTTTAATTCAGAATTTGCAAAATTGGATAAGAATTAGCAAAAAACGTTTTATGTAATACTTTTAGTAATTTTTTTTTTTTTGTAAAACGAACATACAAGAACCGTTGATTAAAATCATAGAGAAACGTATTATGTTCTCAGTGATTTTAAACATTGATATAGAAATCAGTCCCCTCAAGACTATATTTATCCATAGTACCCTTAACTACTAAGACTATACTCAATACTTATCCGTTACGTAGTACCTCCAACGCGGACGGTCCACAATCGTCGAAGGTTTGTGAAAGCAATGGACAATAGCAGTGTTTGAGCCCTCGCCCTGCGGTGAAACCTTGACAAGCATCCACTAAGCCGCGATTAATTTCACTTTTGCCTGAGACACGTAGATAACATAACCTGAACACTCCTAATTATTTGCTCACATCTTCTATGGCACTTGGCACTGCATCACTCCCTTCCTGGCTCAAGACGCAGAGGAAGACTCTAGGCCAGAAGGGAAGGTGCAGTGCAAAGGGACATGAGAGATTGCGGCGTGACTGACGAAGACGTCCAGGAGAGGGTGAAGTAGAGGCGAAAAATTATTAAGGTTGACCCCGCCACCATGTGGGATAACAGTTACAGAGAGATACAGAGAGAATACATCTTCTATGTATTTGTCCAAAAGGATTTCGAAAATGTATAAATTGGAAGTATCGACACCATTCTGAATATCTCATCAATGGCGACAACAGACCAACATGCAAATCTGAACAAAACGTGATATTTGTACTCTGTAACGTGTATTGGTATAAATTTACAGTCAGGTATTCCAGGCCATTAGACTACGAGCTACTTATGGAGAGTCAAACAAAAAAACACACGTGTTCTCGTCATTGTGATGAATCTTTTGAGTGTAAGGATGATAAGTGAATTTTAAATCAAATAGGACATATTTGTAATTTATCTTTAAGCCATGATGGATGAGGTGTCTCTCGTTTGTAACGTCATGGTCGAGCTCGGTCGCTGCACGCTTCACTAATCACTGTAAACAGCGCAATATTGATTCAATTACCAACTTTCCGCCATCGTGAAATACGATAGTATCGGATACGCATCTGTAATTTTAGTTTCCTTGTTTTCGAGCTGTTACAACGTAATTTAGACATAACTACTGCATAACTAGTTGCTTTGATTTAATTTCGCTGTGAGGAATACAGTTTGATTGGCCATTCTGGAGGGTAACAATTTTTACTTGCTTGCTGCTGAAGACAGAGTCCAAGGGCGAAATATTATGAACCTATTTGTATACACAGTGTTATTTTAACCTCAAAAATAATGTGAAAAATAAATTTTGAACCCTTAGTAATGAGGAACATGAAGGAGGAGAAAGAGGAGGAGCAAGGTAGTCACTTTGCTTGATGGTAGGGTTGTTTTTGGTATACGGCTTGTAACGAGGATTTTATATTTTAATTTTGTATTTTAATGTATTTTTCTTAAGGATTCTTCACAAATTGATGTTAACCATGTCTGTGTATATTAAATTACGCATTGTCTAAAATTGCGTTGCGAAATATAAATAATACATATGTGCATTGTTCGGGAGCTGTGCAAGAGGCTTTCGTAATGACAACCTTAATAATGACAATAAGTGTTCAAATCTGGAGCACTCAAGCGCACGCAACACTTTTCTTGCAAACAATACTTAAGTATAGTGCCATAAGTCCTGTGACTACATTGTTCTGGAAAAAACACCTGTTGAGTATATAAAATTACAATGATCTTCAATATAAACTGGTCTTCCATATATACTAAGTAAAACTTCATTGTAAAATTATAAAAAAATCTAGCAGAGCGAAAAGCCAGATAAGCTTTGCTTCATTTAGTAAGTTTTTTTGGTGGCATATTATCATAATCATCATTTTATTTCGTAAGTCATTTACACGTCTATCCAAAAAAATAAGAAAATATAAAATATTTATTGGTTGTCACAGCACAGCACAATGATAAATCCTTTGATTTAATAATCAAAGGATAAAACAAGAAATGCATATAGATAAACACAAACTTTTTTCATTACATACACTACATTAAGCTCAATGTACATACATTGGTTTATGACTGAATGACTGCTTACATATATACTGTAAATACATAGTACCTAAATCGAATAAATCCCTCCAATTATTTACAATTCTCAGCTCAGGAGTCGCAGGTGGCGAACATTGATGATTTCCGGTATATCAAGTTTGGACACCTGTCCGTCTTCTCGTGGGAACTAACGGGAACCTTAACTCTACGATTACCGCGAGATCAACCATTGTTTACTCACAATATTTAAGCTATGTCATTCTTATGCAACGAAAGAAATTCTCAAGACGTGCTCTCTCTGTATTACAGTTATCGCGCGAAAATGGATAATGTGAATGAATTCAGCTTAAGCTTCTGTAACGTGTTTATATAACGTTCGCTTTCACGCTCCGTTCATAATCCCAGCCGACGTGTGTCGACAGGATTGTCACTTCGGCTTACAGTACAATAAACATGTGAGCTCGGCTCTTCAGTGTCTTGGGAGGTTCTGCTCTGTGGTGTGTGACAATTGGGCGATTACGCGTGTGGGTGGCCGAGACCATCCATTTGTACCTGAGGCCCTGTCGACCGGGGCTGGCTAGTAAAGCGCGGGCAAGATAACTCTGCGCATGGATAAAATCAGAACCAAAAGGAAGATATGATCTTAAGGTCTAGTGTGGCAGATGTGCTGACGCCAGTCACGAGTTGAAAACCTTTGTACTAACGTTAGCGGCAGGTGAACTCGATTCGCACAGCACGCGGCTGTGTCGGCCTCGCCTCTCGCCGCAGCCTGTTCTCGATCACAGCCAGTCTCGCTCGATGCGCTGACGCATATACACGTTACAACATTAATTCAATTTATACCTAGTTGTTTTTCTCATAATAACACTTGGAAAGTTGCGTAGTGAAGTTCCTTGGTGAACAGGATAACGTTGTCAGGTAAGTAATGCATTGATTTGAGGCCAGTGTCTTTGATCTGTGTCGTTTCCAGTCAATTTATTGTGTTGCCATAACCTCGATGTATAAGTGCTTGTAAACAAAACAATGGAGCACATCGCGTGGCGAGCTTTTGTTTTTGGTCATTGTGTTCGATTGTGATTTGTATGTTTAATTGTTGTCAGTGCGTTATTATTCGGAGTTTTTACATTGCCCGTTTAAAATTTAGCAAAAACCTCACTGTTATATAAATAGTGTAGTAAAATTATCAATAATAGGCCTAATAGGTCTCTAATACATTTTTTAAGTGACTTACCAAACAATATCTACTTTGTAAGGTTTCAAAAACTGTTCAAAATATCAACCCAACAAATCACCATAAACTACAGAAGCCTATAGTAGCCCTAATAAAAGTATCGTATAAGGTTACAGGCAGACCTACAAGTTTATTATTCCGCGCAGTGATCAAAGTAAGCTGAGACGCGGCCGGTGCTTTTCGGGCCACGGTCAGAAATAAGGTCCATCCTTCACTTGATCGTGTTACTTGTCATGTTTCATCTACTTGGGAGGAAAAAATTGATAGAATATATGCGTTTTTTTACCATCTTTAGATTTCACACCTTACTTTTGAAAATTTGGAGTAGTAAATAATATACCTACACTTATCTATGTACGAGTACATTTCCTTATTTTTTGTATGTCAAAGTTATTATGGGTTAAAAATTGAGAACCTCTTTTTTGGTTCGGTTTACAAAACTACTTTGCGTAATAATTTTGCAAAAAACATTAATCCTCTTTTTCTTAATTCGGTTAAAGTGGAATGCAAGTAGAAGCTTTATGTTGTACAAATTCAACATTCATATGACTTTTTAAAATTGATTTATCTCTTAGCTTGATTATTTTCTATCTTGAAATAATATAGTTAACTAATGCATATAACATTACCACAACATCATTAGGAAACACTGTACACTTATAAAAATTATAAATTTTCAATTTATGACGTCACAGTTTAATGTCTAGATGTAATAAGGACATTGACAATAGTAGCTAGTAGTAGTAGGCCTTCTAGAGACATCTCTTGGCCATTGTATTGTAAATTATGCACCTTTTTATGCATCTACAGACGACGTCGCCTGATGACACGCTTTCTACTGTTAGCATTCTTACATTCAATCATTAGTGTGTTTACTACGATTAACAAAGTAACTATCCTAGGTAAATATGGTTTTTTTTTTCAAGGAAATGTGGATATATTGCAATATTTGTACCTCGTTGGTATTGTCTTGTCCATACGGTTGATAAAAAATAAAAAATCATAAATCGTACCAGCAATATAAGAGGTGCCTGCTTACTATCAGTAGATCCGCGTGGGTTATTTAACCATGTTAGACAACAAAACATTTCTAAAAATAAGCCTAAGCGTCTATATACACATAAAAATGTTGTACGTAATTTCAGTCTCAACAGCTTATTTTACAGCCGAATAGCCAGTCTTATTAAAGCTAAATGTTATAAACATCATTTTTAAAAATATTAAACGCTGCCTTTTATTTTGAAATTGTTATTTTTGCGTGTTTTTTTTCTAACAAAAGACATCAACGCGTATAAGTATGCAATTTGAGGCTTATGCATAGAGTAATATAATATGGCTTATCCATCAAGTTGCAATAAAATAAAGAAATTGACAAATGTCATTGTAAAAGTCACGTTTACAAACTAAGATAAGATTATGAAAAAAAATATAGTATAAATGTAATAATGTGTTTATACGGCACAAATTTCTTCACACACGAACTAACATAACTTTTTTTTTTACAAACCACATAAACGCTAATGTTCATTGTTCATATGCATCTAAATTAGGTAAATCGGAAGCTAGCTAACTTCAAAACGGGGCCCGTTCCCTGTGTCTGTTGATCTTTAACAATAACAGAATAAGCTGTCAGAGAAGACAAGAGAATATTATCGGGTGATCCGACAACAAAAGATTATCCTCGTAATTCTTGTTCATAAATTCATTGCTCTAATATTTCCTTGACTTAAATTTATTTATTGTTCTCCTGATGTCGAGGCCGTGCGATACATATTATACAAATCACGAAACCTAACTCTAGAGGGGTTTAATCTTACACCCTCGAGGAGAATCTGACAGAAAACCGATAGAATGCCTGCCTTCTACTTGGCTTACGTTGAACCATTTGCAACTACTGCTGTGTACAATGTTTACCATACGTACAAATACAACAAATATATATACTCGTCTGTATATGTATGTCAGTTTTCCGTTTAATAGTGCAAAATCAAGCTCATTTTGTCTTAATATCAAACACTTCAAGTAAAGTAAATAATAATAAACACAAAACATGCTAGTCGATCGTAGATTACAACGTTGCTTTACATCGGGTGAGTTGTTGTAAAGCGACAAGCGTGAGCTTATCTGGTTTAAAAAAAATGCTGATATCAGGTATCTTTTCTAGACATTACATCAGATTAGTCTAACTCTTAACAAATATTGAAATCACCATCATCGCTGGCTTATTGCATCTTCGAGAGATGATTTTACTAGCTTTCATACTATTACTGCAGCTACGTTTATGCCTAAAAATTTCAATGCGAGAGCCACAAATAATAAAATACACGTGTGAAAAAAAGACCTTATAAGCTAGTGTATTTTTGAAGATAGCGATGGTACAAATGAAACGATTGCGGAAGCTTCTGAAGAGACAATAAAGTTGTATATGTTTGTATGTGGTTTCGTGCCAGGAGATAAGGAAGCTTTTAAGTAAGTGAACGCCTCTATTGAAGTGCTCGATAGATAGGGAGTGAAATAGCTCTGTATCTAGCCTTGTTAGGGAGATTAGCTGACCCCAGGGTGCCTACACCGAGCGGTAAAGTGCATCCTAAGCTGCCTGCTACCTTTGACGTATTTACTACACCTTTTAAGACGACGCAGTGGCGAACTATAAATCTGAAATTGTAGGTCCAAGCGCCCTGCACCGCCGAACAGGTGCGGGTGGCAAGTATCGCTAAAACCCCACTTATTCCGAAAGGGCGCAAGCGACAAAATGGTTTTGGTCGTTTATTTCAAACACTACGAATTTGTTTCAAATAATCTATTCACAAATCCAAGTGATTGTGTTAATTAACATGTGAGGAAAATTTTAATGCTCTAATCCAAAACCAACGCCGACAAAATCGATATACTCAACTTTATAGAGATCTTTTTGATTAATTATTTTGTGTTACAAAAATTGGCCGTTGGTGTTATGATATTCGTAAAATATAGTAATTGAAATGATGAACCTTGAACATAAAATTTTAGTTTAGTTGCTTTTGTCCATGTCGAGTAAAATACGAATTCTTGCTACCAAATTCTCAGGGCGTCCTCTTAACGACTTTTTTTTCAAAACTTACAAAGCTTCGCAGCTAATACAGTTCAAGGTGACATCGTACCCACGAAAATGATTAGAGAGACGCTTCACAAAGATGATTAGAGATTATGATAGAACGGCTTAAAAATCGATATTAGATTTAACTATTTGTCCGGAACATACAAAAAGACTAACAGATTCTTATTATCAGGCCTTATATATTTTTGTAGGCTGCAGTTGGTGTAGCATAAGGTGACATGATAATGTGATGCTCGAATGATGTATGGCTCACGTTTGTCTATAGCCTATCTATATTTTGACTATAGATATCTGGTTATCGTTAGACAGCTATACAAATACTGCAGTTTCATAATCGATAATCGCTCGCTCGTCAAGTTTTACAAAGTTTACACAAAGTTACAGTTAGTATCGTATATTAAAAGCTGTGTGAGTATTATCTGCCGCCTTCATACGCCGTTTTCTCATTAAATAAACGTGTTTCTGTTTGCTTTCAACATTTCAAATGAATAGGCTGAACAGTGTACAAACCGTAAGGAAATACATTCAACTAAAGGGATAGCATGCCTAACGGTGTTTCATTATTTGATGTCATTGAAGTTTTAAAGATGTTGAACTCAATTCAATATCAATTTTGTGTTAGGATTTTTTTCTAATTTTATTTCTTGTTGCAATTAAATATTCTTGTCTAAAATCAACTTTTGTTTTTAAAATTGTATTTGTTTCAACGTCTTGTCTAATGAATCAACTCACAAAACTACGTCACATAACAGGGCAAAGAATGGTCATCATTATTTTTGACATGGATCATACAATGATTCACAGTGCCCGTGCTGCGGGCAGTAGGTGGGCAAGTGCTTGTTGTCCGAGACACAGCGGGTTCCGTACGGTACCGGGCAATTATCGCGTGGGAGTGGCCAGATTCGGCGCCTGACCATAACGTGCCCGTACCGGTCCCGCTAGCGGCTAGGCAAACATTACTCATTATGATGGAAAATTTACGATTAATACAATCATATCGTATAGATCTACGTGATAGGTCAGATATACAATATTACGTTATTAATTTTATAACTTTACTAATTGACAAAGCATTTATATAATTTACCGCAATATGAGGTATCAATAATTGATCGACATGGTTAATAAAAAAAAACATTTTTTTTTTCATTCTAAATAACTAGTCAGAAACAACTGAAAATACTTTATCATTGTTAATACATGGTTTAAAACCAAACACAATCTCAAAAGACTTAATTCGCAACACGTACTTCCTACCTAACACGTTTACACAGAAAACTCATCAATCCAAAAACGTAGTAGGTAAGTGTAATACAAGTCCAATGTAGGCGTGTGATAGCTCGGATCTCTCATTTCCGAGTACGCACCGAATGGGTTCGGCGCGTGACACCATCAATTGCAGCCAATCGCGGAACCCTATAACTAGGCCCGTACTTTCTCTCAACTGCTTCCCAAGTGGAGGATTTACTATCACATACTTTATACAAACGTAGATGAGTTTTACGTTGATGTTGAATGCTATTAAATATCAATAATTAAGTCAAACCAACCACCACCACCAACTGAATGAACATTTAAGAATATACCAATTAGTTAACAGAATATCATTTCGAAGTTTGTCTCAAAGACATCCTTACATGAGTACAGATATACATACAAATACTAGCTTATGGGATTTGACACACGAACTTAAAAGGCTAAAAAAATCATCAGATATCTTGAAATCTTATTACCATTAAACGAAAGCATTCACAACTATCACAAATACAGATTAGCAACTATCATAATATGAAAGCCAGTTGAAAACTTCTTTATCCCGCTTCATAAAACTACACAAAAACTGTCACGAACACATATCTAGTATGTCACATTGCACTAATGTGCCTTCGCAGGCTTCTCCGCGACAAAGCTTGCCCTCATTACCCGAGGCCTCGCAACATCAAAGAATGGCAGACATAAAGACCCATTCCTTTCATATTCAAAACAGAAACTCAATTTGCCGGGGCTCATAAATTCAAATAAGAGCCCAATAATTTCAAACGGTTCCCATGGCTGTGTTCCGGGGTCGAAGTTGCACCTTAGCCCTGCATAAGTAACAGACAATTACTAGGCTTTCGACTTTCGAGCTATCACGACTGCGGCCGTTTCGGTGCCATCGACATAGTACACTATATTCAAATTTATTCACAATACCTGCACATATTATTTTAGATTATTTTTTAAAGTAGAACTAAACTTTTGCAAAGTATTCCATTTAGAGCATCTGGCCTAAAAGCACCTGGCCACACACAGTTAGTATTGTTATCATTAATCAATCCAAAACCAATTAGGTCAACTATATAATCCATATGTTAGTAATAAATGCAAAAATAATCATAATCTCTAGTTCGTAAGGACTGGCTTTGTAGAGTTCTTTCAAAATTAATAGGTCAACAGGTGCAGGTATGCTCTACTTTGGACCATAATATCGCCACTGCGACTGTCGGTTCAGGTGGCCTTGTAATCAAAGCTCTGCTATCCCGTTTAAAAAAAAAAACAATACTTTACCAAAAATACTTAAACTTTAACTCACTTTATCGGAAATAGGGTACCGAATGAATCTCAAATAAGGTTACAAAATGAGTCCACCTAGTCCAGTCTATGCCAAATACATGTCTACGCATTTATCTTTACTTGCATTTAGGTAAGTGTGTTGCCATCACATGTCGCCGGCTCGATTTACGACCGTTACTTGGATATTAGTGATAATATACAGGCGTACTACTTTACTCAGCCTTATATGGCGACGTAAACATGGCTCGATCTAGCCCAGATTTGTTTCTCGTAAGGGGCTTATTTAGGTGCCATCACGACAGCATAAGTTATTGATTTATCATTTATGTACCTAAATCTAAACACTTGATCAGTATGCAATAAAAACAGTTTCATATTTTTTTAAATCTGCCAGTGTAATCTTAAAATGTGTACTCGCATTATTTTCAATCGTTGTTTCGCATAAAGAAGCTTATAAAATCATAAAGATTACATGACTCGATAACGTGTTATCAGTGCAGGTTTAGCAATCTCACGTTTTTGGTCTTGACTAAGAAATAATTTTTAAATCAAATCAAATCAAATCATTTATTTTGCGAATATGCACAAATTGTCAGATAACAGCAGATGGAATGCTAAATGGTAGGTACATACATATTCTGCCTCACGGCAAGCAAAACTTACATATCAAAATATTTTTTTTTTTTTTTTTTTTTACGTTTGATAGGTTTACGTTTGTTAATAAAGTATAGTTAAATATTGTCACGACTACAAAATTTACAATTAAAACTCTTTAAAACTTGGGGAAAACACTGTCCATTCACTATTTTATATAAAATAACAACAAATTCATCTAAAATCATTATCAACAAAACTAAAATATGTCATAGATAATGTAAACATGTCAGTACAGATGTTTTAAAGCTTTATATTCGAGGTCAGACTTTCAGGGACGAGTCAAGTGCTTATTATTAGTGTTATTTCATGTGATTCATATTATTATTTTTCACACTAAAAAGGTATAATTTCAAACAGATTCCCCAACAATTACAAGTCGTCGACCATCTGACCGTATACCGCTCTCATTTAGTATCCTTCTTGATTATGTTGAACACGGTGTCCAATTAAGGGGAGGAAGCCGAAAGATCCATCTGAACAGGATGAGTGGATCCCTGCTGGGCCAATGTTTCCTGCAATTACACACTTACGAGCTCCCCTTAAACTGGCCAAACAACTTTCCACGTTAATCGAGCTTTTGGGATTTGGGTTACTTGTTTTAATACGCGTGTCACGAGCTTACATTAAAAAGTTTGAAAGTTGTCAAGTTCATTATCGGGCTTTTATTTTGTTTTGAGTTTAAGAATGTGAGTAAAACTCAAAACAATATAAGTAAGTGTAGGTTCGTTATACTAATATAACGAACCTACACTTACTTACACCTGAGTGACACCTGAGTGTCGAGGCTGATTGAATCGACCTAGATAAATGTATGTGCCACACAGCGGACCGGAAAATTTCACGTCATCTTACTCACTGATAACAGACAACTATGTAGAATCTAAGCAGGGATCTGGGAAGCACCCAGACACAAATATCACTTTGTTTGTCGTCAATGACAACAAGAGAGTATTACAACAATAAAAGCAAAAGAGTTTGTAAATAAGTATCTGTACCATAAATTCAACGCAGCACACGATAAACGAATCATCGTGTTGTGTATTTGCTCGCAGTTGTCAAACAGTTAAATTAGACATGAAATAAGAACAGAACAAGCCTTTGAGGCAGGCGGCGGACGTTCCTGAATAAATTAAGATTCACGACGAATTTGCACGCCTCCTCGGGTGGTGAGACCGCAAGTTAGTCTGCGTATTTACTAGGCTCGTGATAAGCACATGTGGATAGACGATATGGTATTATAGAACGTGACAAAAAAAGGAAACAAAACTAGCTTTTGTATAATAAGAATATTTGAACGTATGTTCTGGGACCGCGGCAGCACGCAGACTGCGCGCCGCCGCGCGAGCGGCCCGCCGGGACCCGGGCGCGGGGGCCTGGGGTGCTGCCGCGTGGCAGTCTGCGTGCCGCCGCGGTCCCAGAACATACGTTCTGAAGATGGATGTCATAACATCCGAAACGCGTAAACAACTTACGCGATTTACACGTGAGTGAAAACCGTTTAGTTAATATATTGATAAAATGTCTCACGAAAGTTTTAATATTAAGAATATTTGACTCAATTAGAGTCAACCCGACGTTCTACACTATTAGTACTGATATTGATACTTTTCTTTTAATTGACTATCAGGCACCACAGTGTCGTTTGAGGGGTACAAGCAACAATGTAGTAGACTAGACAAATGTTTCAGTGAGCTAGGTATTTGAGGGGAGTCATCGATCTATGGCGGTAGCTGGTGAGATGAGTGCCATAGAAAATACCCTACTACCACTAAACTACTACTGAACTTCTCAAACTCAATTAAAACTAAATGTATTATGTATATTCAATTTGACAACATATTGTAATGTGTAGCATATTCTATGATATAAGCACTAATGTTGTTACATTAGTGCTTGTACGCAACAAGTTCCAACTTTACAGTATTAATAAAGATTCTTTATCTTTTATCTTTTACAAAGTAGTTGAGATATGAGAAGTGCAGGGCCTAATGCAGGCACATAACTAGTGTCTAGTACTTTCTAGTGTGTAGTATATAGTAGTATTGCCATGTGGTAGACACATGCGCGGGCGCACACGCGACGTCCCACTTCCGGCGAGCCGCGGCTCCGCTCAGCTGAAACTCTGCTTATTGTTTACATTTTAATTATTACTAGTAGTTGTCTGCGACTTTATCCGTGATTATTTAGAATCAAATTCATAATCAGGACCAGTACTATATGTACGGTCCTTAATAATGCAGTAGGTACAGTTTTTTATTATATGCTTAACTTCCATGTCAAAAAGATGTTGATTAGATAATCTCTAACACTGTAAAAAATAACAAACTCTATAAAAAATAAAAAAGATGTGCACTATAATTATATAGGAGTCCACCATTTAAAAATATAAGTTTAAAAAATAGTTTCTAAGTTGTCTCTGCTGAAACAAATAGGTATTTATTTATGTGTACCCTTTACGTCGAGAGCAGAGCTCATCCTTTGTTTTGATCACAAATACAGCATACTGCTTCGCGATCTCGTATCTATACTAAAGATACACACAACACAAGTAATTGTTGTGTTTGAGATACTTTATCTTTATAATACCAAATAATATATAATAATAGTCACTAACTGAATAACTGGCAACGATATAGTTCATATAAAGTATAGTCGTAAATTTTGTACCAAATTTATAAGCCTATCTATTGCTCATTTTGCACTTTGTGCTACAAAATCTTGCAACAAACTTTCCTCGTAGCTTGTAGAATATTGGTGGATAATAACCATAATGTCGCATACGGTACGAGCGCTGAGTCACAGAAGCCCCTGGGGCGTGTTGTCAGAGCGCCCACCGCACTGACTCATGTGTAGGTAAATGTCGGTTACCTGACCACCGGTAATAACGTCATAGATAGAATGAATTGGAGACAACTACAAATTTGACAAATAAGGCACTACTTGGAGTACTTGATATTACTTCTATTTTCTGTGTTTATAGTAGGTACACAATTTTTCATCTACGCACCTAATTAACTGTAATGGCTGATTGCATAGAACATATTTTTCCTGTTTCCAAGTCAAATAAACTCATCCTGTTAGAAGTCTATGACAATCCATCAAACCGATAGACGTACTCGTAAGCTGATTTGAAACAAAAAAAACTTTCAGAAGACTTGATAACCTACTTTTTTGAAAACGGTTAATAATGTGTTTTGTATTTTATGCTACGTAATGCTACGAATGTATGGTTTTTTTCTTTGAAAGAAAGGAAGTAAGAATAGTAGATTAGTAGCCGAGGGCTGTAAGGCAATTGCAGCCCGAGATATTTAGGCACACGAGCGCAGCGAGGGCGCCTAAAGTTCGAGGGTGTAATTGATGCTTACACCCGAGCTAACTACTCTGCTTTACATCTCGATTGTAAGATAAGTAGATAAAAACCGTATAACAAGAATAAAGTATGTTAAGAATACAGTCTCAGATAAAGACTACTAGTTTTTCTTTTCGCCACTTCATGATCTCGTCGTAAGTTTTCAAATATCTCTCTTTAGAACTTTCAGGCAAAATATTGTCAATTGCTGCTTCAGCTTCCATTTTCATTAAATCAGGAGTGCAGCTTATATCTTTATCACTTGCAGAACTCGTGTTTTTTCCTAATTGGTACGTATTTATAAAAAAAAAACACATACAAACAATATTTAAAGTGAAAGTTTTCTATTCCCGCGCTTTTTGCATCTTTTTAGGGTTCCGTACCTCAAAAGGAAAAAACGGAACCCTTATAGGATCACTTTGTTGTCCGTCTGTCCGTCCGTCCGTCCGTCTGTCCGTCTGTCAAGACCCTTTTTCTCAGGAACGCGTAGAGGTATGAAGCTGAAATTTATATCAATTACTCAGGTCTACTGTCCCTTGAAGCTGTGAAAAAATCAAACTTCTAAGCCAACGCAATCAAAAGATACAGCCATTTATGCCGCAAATTTTCGACACTTGCAAGGGAATCAAAACCTACAGGGTGCTTCCCGTGAACTCAGAATCTTGAAATTTGGTACGAAGCAACGTCTTATAGCATAGATAAAGGAAAAATTACGAAAACCAAAAATTTTACGGAACCCTCGGTGCGCGAGTCCGACTCGCACTTGGCCGGTTTTTTTGGAACGAAATTGAGCATCGCCGTTCGATATTTAAAATTGATGACTATTATACTCATACGAAAATATGGCTGAATAGCGACGCGACCTCCTTTGTCTAATACCCGAACTTTTTGAAAGAGTGTTTTTTTGTTATTACTTACCGCCCTAGGGCTTTTCTAGCTACATTATTACCCTAGAGCGCTAATTGGTTACTTACAAGCCCCATTTGGGGGTAATAAGGACCTACTTACCGAACATGAGAGATGTAAATATTTTTATTGAGACACAAACTTAAACTTATTCACCTACTAAACTTACATGTTAATAATTAATCAATTATTCTTCATAATTAGACGTTTATTGGACATGATATCACTGTGCCAGCATATTAGTGCTTGCGTTGAGATGCTGAGACACACTTTCTCGAGATGTTACGACACTACTTGCTCGTACATATAGTTTCGTGTAATTGGAGCCGAGCAACATCAGTGTAGGTGGTATTGTCATGTTTTTATCCGGCTTTGAAATGATCTTCAAGATAGGTATTGATTATTTTGTTATTGTATAATGCTGCGTGGTCCTTAGTTCAAGTGTTAATTTTCTCCACTATTCCAATATTGAAAAGATTACCATAGTAATATGCTATTTAAGCATAAGATTTTCATCAAAAACCGAAGTGTTTGAAATACAAACCCGACACAGGTTAAGTTGTGTTTTATCACTGAAAGAATGATTAAGTAAGTGCTTTATTTCCCACCGTGCAACTTAGTGCAATTTTATTGGCCGTGAAAACCAACTGCCGGGTAATAAAACAATATTTAATAAACGAATGAAGTGACATTTTGAGCTACAAAATATTGCTTTACAGTCGCAGTCAATTGTTTCTTTATTTTGTAAACCGGCGTTAAACGAATGCGATAAATTTCGCAACGGTCTTATTCCGATAGATTTCGACTTTTGACCTCGAAAGCCGGTTGTTCTGTAACTGCAACATTGAAGTGTCAGATTTAGAATATATTGAAACAGCTGATCTCTCCACTATTAGCATATTGAGCATCGAAGTAAAGAATTAGAGTGCAACAAGTTGGCAAGCGCTGGTTTGGAGTTAGTGAGTAATTGCAGCCAGGGCCGGCTCCGGGACAGACTGTTCCCGGGTGCATAGATTGATACACCGGGTGACCGGGTGCAGAATTATTATAAGGGCTTATAACAATTCTGGACTTAGTTTCTATATGAATCAAAAAATATATAACAAATAATAGGGAAAAAATACATTGCATTGGGATCTTGGTCGTTCTATTCACTTGAAGTTATCTCTTCCATACAATGAGCAATACACTCGCATATGCAGTCACACTTTTCGGCCCATAAAAATCCATTTAAGTCTTACATGTAATCGCTGGGTGCAACATACTTATAAAAATATTCTCAAAATGTGCGAATAGATTTCGATTTTTGATACTACGGTAAAGCCGACTCTGATTGTAACTCCCACAGCCATGGCAGGCTTGTTCAGTTCACGCTCTTACAAAATAAATGATCGAGTAAACTCGCAAATTGAGCGGTTTGAAAGCGTCAAAGAGTCTCCACAGTTTAGCAACACTTTCCCAAGTGAAAGTCGATCGCAATAAATACTTCTTTGTCTCGGAGACGCAGATGCATGTCTGTTAACGATCATTAATATGCTCTATTGAGAGAAGCTGACACTCTTTTATAACAAAGACTTACGAGTCCAGAATCAAGAAACTTTATTGATAAACAACCACACATTTCTTTAAAACATATATTTGTTACTCAAATTGATATATGTACATACCTAGTTATTAAGTTAATTTGACCATTCAATTACATTTTTAACACTCAAAATCAATTGCACATCTTGACATTGTGCCTACGCTGATAAAGGCCGCTATTTGCCAAGCCGAGAGATTTCTTCACACTTGACTGACCGCCGCGCCGCGCAGTTTACTTGCAAAACTATTTCTCAATTCACAACCAAAGCAGTGCGTGCTGCGCTTTTTTAACACTCTATAAAGTTAATTACGTCGACCATTGTTTCCGATGTTGTTTTTTTAGCGCAACCGTGCGGTAATAAGTCGAACTCTCGATAAGATGCACATTATTGCACAGCCGGAACCACTTTGCCACCACAGCAAGTATTGCAACACACAAACCGACACTCATAATATTAGGTACTCTCGGAAGTTTTAATTACCGACGTTTTATATTTTCCCCGATTTAATACTCGCTGCAGCCAGTTTATTGACCGACTTCAATAAAACCGGCTATATTAATTAGCTTACTTACGCTAACGTAGAAATATTAACGTTCAAGAAATAAATTGCCGGCTGGATGTGACTAATTGGCAAAAAAAGTACCTCCGAATATCCAATTAGCTTTATTAATGTTTTGAATGCCAAAGTTCATCACAATTTACTCAAGAGTAATATTTTGAGTCTTAATACTGTATATATTGGCTAAAACAAAGAAAAAACAGAAATAAGTAATCGTAAGAACTAATGATGATTATGATGAAAAACAATACGAAACCATTTCTAGAATATGAACACGAACAACTAGTAACTAAGAAAACAGGAAAGAAGATAATTAATAAAGTAGTTTTTTAAATGTCTTTTTTCTTATTTTCAGATCACAAATCAAATCATGGAGACGTGGTTGGACGACGTGAAGCGCGTGCGCATCCCCCGCCCCAAGTTCGGCAGCAAGTACCCCGCGGAGCCGCCCAAGGACTACCTGGACGACTGCAGCAGCGACCTCAGCGGGAAACAACGCCGACACGACAACAAGGACCTGGCCAAAGCCACGGAGGAGCTACGACGGACCCTGCAAGACAAACTATGACCTACCCACCAGTAAATTAGGTTTAATCTAGTACTCCACCCTTGCCGGCCGATTAAGCCATTACATAAGCAATTTGAGGCGCATTGTCCGCAACTAATGAACGTGATTTGCGGAGTTTATTCAGTGTCGAAACACTCTAATTGTCCGCCCACTTGTTATCGTAGCGAGTTAATCTGTTTACACGTATTGTATAGTTTTTTTAAACTGATTTTTATCTATTTTGTATGTAAACCTGTTCCGTTTTTAAGCTAATGAATTCGTGATTATTTATTGTTGAGGAACACGATTTGATTTTCAAACCCAGAGTTTGTAGCTAAAAATATGTCTGTTGACTTTGTTTATCCAAGGTTATGATGTTAGGTATTTTTTGTTATCAATTTATTTATTTTAATTCACTCCAACTTTTAGCATACCGATACTTGTTTAATATAATGGTTTTATGTTTTACTTAGTTATTAATTAAAAATTAGACTGATAATACTTAGAGTAAGCTGGAATTTTAGAGTATAAATATAACATTTATTACTAACATAAATAAAGAATTGCAAAATGAAAGTTTTATTGTTTTAATGCAATTATTCATTAGTATAAGTGGCTTTCTAAATGAATGGAGACAGATTTTAAGTGCCATTGCTATTTTATTAAGAGAAAGGTGCGGTAAAGTACGGGTAGATATGAATCGGTACTTTCACTACAATACTTTGGTTGGATATGGCGTAGGAGTGAATGCTATCATATATTGATACCGACATCGATACGGCCGCAATATGATGAAAGCATTCGAGGTAGATTCGGTAAGTAGCAATAGGGCAGCGGTAGCAATGAACGCGGCCGCAGCTGGCTTCGAGCCAAATTATTCACTTACAAATGAGTTTTGCCGGAAAATGTGCCGCCCGGATACAATCCGTATACAAGTTTGAGATATCCAGACGTCTAACTTGTATGAGAACTAAACTTCCTTATTAAAACAATGACGTAAGACATCTGTGTCTGCCAGTACTTGGATGAGTAACCGGGATTTCGTAGAAGGAAGAAGGCATTTACTGCTGGCCTACTTTTTGGACAATTACCTGGATCGAGTAAGTAGTTAAATAGTGTATCAATAGTGTATATATATCCAAATTGACACAGTAAGTAATATGTGTGGTGGAAAGTGGAAACCATTTATCTAGTACCCACGACACAAGCGTTTGCTTAGTGTGGGGCTAAATGGCGCTGTGTGCAATTTCCCGGAATATCTTTTTTTAAGTCACAGTCACAGTCACTAAATACTAATTTATTCGTCTACAGTGAGTGGTGACAAATCAACTACCTATGTAGCTCCCATTATATATATTAAATTTTTTTTAAGGTACGTATATAATCTAGCTTTGAACAAAGTACTTTGAAGATGTACCTGTAGATTATTTTTTATAGAAAACAGACTTCGTTCAAGACTTCTATAGCTTTGCCATCCTGATTCGTTTGGTCCAATGTATATAAATTTAAGCCCAATGATGAATCAATTAGGTGTCTTGTCTGAAGGCCTCCGCAGTCCTGCCTCACAGATCCCTATTGCAATAACTTATCTTACGTTATGCCTATATCCGAAAGAGACAAGAATAAACGAAGGTCACCCACAAAAGGTCGAAGATTTAACGTAATTTTCTTTCTCCGAGGTACTAGATAGTCGTAAATAATGATGTTTTCGTGGCTCTTAAAGACACCGACGTCGTAAATTTAAAGAGAAATTTGCATAATTCATCACAAGTAATCAAATTTTGTTGGAAAATGTGTTTGGTTCCAATATTTTTGCATGTTAATAACTAGGTAGTCTGTTATATTTTGTGTCGTGATTCGTTACAGCGCTAACGTATAGTTATAAGATATATACACAATTGTGTGTCCATAACAATACAAGTATGTATACATACATATATACAACAACATACAAATTATGTATCTATAGAGCTACTACGCGTGGGGATCAAAACAACAGAATATACTAATTCTTCGTATATTACAAATAAATTCAGTCATTCTAGAAAATTTTGTTAAGTTATTATTTAAATAAATATTCAATAATAATAAATACTTCAGGACATATCACACAGCGCCATCTAGCCCCATACTAAGCTAACGCTTGTATCATGGGTACTAGATAACGGGGATAATACATAGTAATACATACCTCTATACTTTTTTTGTAAATACTTATTACACACAGAAACGACCAGACTCAACACAAGTAATTACAAATTTTAATATTCATAATTACTTGTGGCATGCGGGAATCGAACCCGCGCCCCTATATAAGAGGGCAGTGCCTCTACCAACTAAACTAAGCTAACAGAGCAGTCGTTATAACTTCATTTCGTTGTAAGATAATTAATACAACAGTAACTAACTAAGTAAATGTAAGGCTACTCACGGCGTCGTCGTAGTGCTGTGTGTGTAGTTGCGTGGTGCTGCCCTCTCTGGAGTTGCACGGCGAGGAGTGCCGTCTGGACCTCCGCCCCTCCTCCTCGTACTCCTGCGACATACACGACACATGAGCAAACTATACTACTCCTGTCTCATACGAAAGAATGTTATCACTTATATCACAAGTATACAAAAATAGGTTAAGAAGTATTATTTGAGGGTAACTAAAGAGCAATTTTTGAGTTTAGTAGTACATTATTGATAAAAATTGTTAGGCTTCGACTTTTAAAAAAAAAAAATTCGCTGCAAAAGTGATGAGTGGCATATACAAAATATATGCATAAGAAAATTTATTAATTTAATTATTTATTTATTTATTAATTAATTAATTAAAACGGCCAAAAGCCAATTACATTAATTAAGATTACAATCACATTATATAAAAATTAAGAATAAGAATTAGTTAAAAATTATTAAAATATTTAGCATCCAAAACTCATAAAATGTAAGTTCCTTGTCAACAGCTTCAAGTTGCTCTTTAGTTACTAGCTCAGTTTAAGTAACCGTGAAAATGTTAATAAAATAAACACCTCTTACTCAGGGGAAATGATCATGCAAAATTACATTTTCAAGACTCTCACAAAACAATTGTGAATTCATTCAAGACTCTTCAACCGATGTCGCAAATGACGTGATTAATCTGTACTCAACGCAAGTCCTACTTACTTCCTTCTTAACTCTCAAGCCCGTTATTTTATATTTTACAGCATTTTCTAATGCATCTAATTTAAGTGGCAACACAGTCGCTAAACAGCACTAAAAACATGCATCACACTGCTCACAAGAAAAACTAGACAAGCTTTGCTACATCACTAATTGTACAGATAATAAATCGTTGGAACGAAACTTGTTGGCTAGAAACTCTTCAATGAGAAACGAGTGCTAAACATATGCTTTGGTCTAGATCACTGGAGGTGTTACACGACACAGACCTGCCACCTGACTAGTCTTCTACCTATTGCAGAAGGCAGCCTGTTTCCGCGATTGATTTTTCCAGTTATTTCCGTTTTCAGCTCGGCACACTTTCTAAATTCGCTGGTCACATACAGAAAAGGCTATATTTTTAGAACTATGATCACAATCTCTAATACAAGTTATTCGTGTACCGGGAGGGAACACAAGAAGAGATTACAATACCAGTAATAACATCACGTATAGGAAAGCTCTATTACTCAGAATACGCTGCTATTTTTTACCTTACAAATAATAGGACTAAAAAAAGATAAAAAGAGCATGAATTTCTTATCGCCATTTGGCATCTTAATCAAAACCTGTTGTCAGATTTGCTTTGCGTTCCAAGAACAAAATAAATAACTGTAAGTGAAATACGAGTCAGTTTCTACGAGGATATTTTTCTTAATCTCGCTGCGTCAGATAGCGCGATACGTAGAAAACAATGGTTATTGGTAGACATAGCTTGCAGATAAACAGTAAAAGGCTATAGTTATCTGTACATATAGTACTAAAGCTGAAGCGGGCCGACAGTCTGAACATTGAAGATATTTAAAAAAAATGTTTGGAGATACTTCGAATTGATAGCAGAACACGTTCCAACAATTTCTAGAAATTTTGTCTGTTTATTTGTGTCTCTCTTTGTCTGTTTATTTAACCGCTCATCACGTAAATACGGCTGAACGGATCCTCATGGTTTTTGGTATTTAAGTAGGTAGTATGAAGTCTTAGGCGTGTCATAATGCTACATTTTATCCTGAAATAATGCGAGCGTAGCCGCAGGTGTCCACCAGTTAAAATACATTTAGAAGTGGTCGCATTTTACAATTCTCGGACCTTACTCAGAAGAAGATAAAGTTGAACACCGACCACTTCATAACAGACAAATGGCTACTAAAATATTTAAAACATTTTAAGTTAAAAGCCGGAGCGAGCAGGTGCTGGCTCCCAAGCCGTGCCTTTGCGTGTTGAAAGGTTGAACGTATCGGATAAAACTGTGTTATCGCACTTACTGGCCTATTGAGTCCATGATTTTTGTATTTTGTTTTACTAAAGGCGCAATAAAGTGTCACGCAACTGATAGCGTGCGGCATTGATCGGAACCTTGCCACGAAAGAAATACGACTACAATCTACCATTCAAATATTCCTTATTGCAAACAAGTTGTTTTTTAGTGATGAAATTACATACACTAAACTAAGTTCCGTAATTTTGTATTGAAATAAGAACTAATATGAACCTAAATTTTTATAAATGTCAAAAACTAACTGACATGCATTTATCACAATACTGATGTGTTCTTTTAGTGAAACAAATCATATTTATGTATAAAAAAAATACGTAAACCTCAGTAATAAATCATTTATTGTTAGTAAAACTGGGTTTCTTTATAGTGGTCTAAAAATAGTTCCAAGCATAGTATCTCTAATTTATACCCTTTCGGGAGTATTAACATAATCAATTTAATATTATTACCATTCATTTAATATCAATAACAGTTATATTTGAGTACTTTGTAAAAGCATTTCTATCTATTAAGAGTTCTGTCAGTTTATTCTTGAATTGGGTAAGCCTAAATGATGTAATGTCGTTAAGTTAGCAACCCTATCTAGATAATTACACAAACAAGTGGGAAACGCTTATTCATACAGGTAATATTAGTTCAACGCACTATGTGTAAGTATTATTATTTTTTCACTATCGATGACTTGTTATGTTATTCATATAAATGTATACAACTTTTTCCCGAATGATCAAGTGTTATATTATCTGAAACAATTTAAGGAAGTAAAATTAAATCTCGTATATAATGCAACTTCTGCATACCTCCTCAACAAAGTTGGCATACTTCCCAAAACCCAAGTACGTGTATGATATAAGTGGCTGCCGACAATAGATGCAAAACCTAATTTCTGCCCATGACAGGCAACAAATGAGTTTTAAATGGATTTCAAGCTTGGAAGCATCGCAATATTGATATGGTGCCTGCTGCATCCACGCAAACAATATTGCTATCTATATTTTGGCAGGCGTTTGGTAACCGCAACTTTGGTACTACAAGAAAAGTGTATTAAAGTTTGACATTGTGAATAAACTTCAGCTGGAAAACAAGCAAAGTTTCTTTTTGCAGGGTTATTAACGCATAATTTAACGTGATAAATAAGTCCTTTTATAAATTGTCTTCAAGGTTACATAAACTGAAAATGTTATCATGCTGAAACACTTCGCGTGTTGGTAATTTATATTAATCGATTAAGACTCTTGCTATCTAGATGACGCCAAGTTAGAGGTACGTCATCTACTTTTAAAAGTGTAGAATTCATATTAAATAAGGGCATATGTACAACAGTTCTGATATCTTCTTGTGGGTATACAAGGAATGGAAATAAAAGAGAAGTACATGATTAATTAATTAAACTTTTATTGGAAAATGAGCGAAAATAATCACGACCGGCAGGATTCGAACCTGCGTATTTCCGATCACCGTCGGAACGCCTTAACCAACTAGGCTACGGTCTACTAATCGGTGATCGGAAATACGCAGGTTCGAATCCTGCCGGTCGTGATTATTTTCGCTCATTTTCCAATAAAAGTTTAATTTAAATAACCATAGTGCAGGTTTAGCACTTAATAAATTAACTCATAATGATTAATTAATGGTTCAAACTCATATAGTATTTAAAGAAGCATACTACGTAACTAGCTGCCAGCGCAGCAGAATGGGCATTGTTTGTTTTCTACGAAAATAAGTACGCTGACAAAAACAAGCTTTGAATTGTAGTCTGGAAATTTAGTACAAGATTTTTAATAATTCTGAGTATGTATGAGATGCTTAATCATATTTTAGGAATTTACAAAGAATTTCATCCCTCTTTTTATTTCATATTATTGGCATCACCAAAAGAACACGCAAGCTAATTTTCCTCATGAAGACTTTGAGACCTGTTGCTAATGAAGCTGTAAAAAAACTGGTATACACCGCACTGTGTCAATCATTGTTACAGTACTGCATAGGTGTATGGGGGGGTTCAGCTAAAACGTCCATGCTCTCGCTTGAACGTGCTCAACGTGCGGTAATAAAAGTCCTACTTGGCAAACCGCGACGATATCCAACCGAGGATCTCTATAGGGAAATGCAGGTACATACTGTCCGACAACTATTCATAATGAAGTCTGTCACTAAGTCTCTCTCTGTATTTCACCCTCATGCAGACCAGACCTCCCTGGAACCCGCTCTCTTACCGGATGTAAGAACGGTATTTGCCTCCCGTCTTCCTCCGTATATTAATCTCTTTGTGTTCAACAACGTACTAGACTCTATAAAAACTACTAAAATCTCGCACAGGAAAGCCCGTGCAAAGATAAAACGGTGGCTTTTAACCAAATCTTATGATGACACTGAAAAACTGGTGAGAGTGTACAACCTAGATTCTGGAATGAATACAGAAGTAGAACTTCTATTCTAGCTAGCGGGTGTTCGTTCTTAAGCGTAGATAGATTGAAATTACTCAGAAAGTTTAGTCACAATATGCACACATTCCCACGCACACACACACACACAAATACATACACACAAACACATAATTACCCTAGACTACTCATTGGAGATACCAAACATTCATACGTAATACGTAATCTTTATAAACCCGCAAAAATCCTTGCATTCCTTTTATGTCCATGTAATGTCCACACATTATCTTTTTATTTTCTTGATGCAGCTTCAGTTTGTACATTACTGTTCTGTAACAAACACTATCTGTACTTTTGTTGAATTGGTTTTTGGTGTTGTATATTATTTAATGTAATTAAGCCTGTAATCTTTTAAAAACATTGCTATAGAAAGCGCGAATGTTTACTCCAAATGTTTAATTCTTTCCTGGGCCTCCGAGATACAGGCATTGCCTAGTTCGGGGTCCGCTAGGAACGCACATGTATGTGCTTGGTATGTAAAATTAAAATAAGGTTAAGTAATTTGTATTAATATGTACCTTGTATGTGCATGTACCTATGTGTTTTATTTCTTTAGTTAATAAAAAAATATTTGATTTGATTTGATTTGATTTTGGAATTCATAAAACTACCTAAACTAAGTCACTTTTCTAAACAAAACAGAAAAAAAAACAAAAGCATATTCTACAGGTCCATAGTAGTACAAGTAGTTCGTTACTAGATGGCACTGTGTGTTAATGTTTACGTATTGTTTGTGTACCTTGGCCATGGCGCGGAGGTCCAAGGGCTTGTACTCGCAGAAGGCGACGCGGCGGCGGGCGCGCGACATGCCGGGCGGCCGGCGCGCCGCGCACTGACGCCCCGCGCCCTACGGGGCACTAGGGGGCTACCATGGAGCTCATAGCAAGTTCCTATTGGATAATAGGTTTATGAAAGAACAGAAGTCCTGGTATATTTAAGATGTTTCATTTTTTTAGCTTGAAACTGATTGATGTAACTCACCTAGGATATATAGTTGTACTGATTAATTCACATTTTGAATTGTTTTATTTTATTAAATGTTTGTCTATATAATCTTTATAATTAATTATTATTCTCGTAAAACATCAAAACGTGGCTTTTGCAAACCTTTTTCGAAATTAAAAGGTGGCATTGGGGCCCTTACAGATAATGACAACAGGTAAAACTAAGACAAAATGTCGCTGCAATACGTAGCATTATTACTAAACGTATATACATATGTTAAGTTCAATTAAAACTAAAGCATTAAGAAAATGTAAAAAGCTATGAGTAGGCCCACGGCGTAGCTATTTTCGGGCGGCGTAGCAGTGTCGTAGCAACCTCTACGCATTGTTCAAACTCCGCGGTCACTTCGTAGGCTCCATAGTACTCCGGAGACAGATAAACCCTTTATGGTATGGATTATTTATATAGATAGCATCGGTAGGGTTGGGAGACATCGTAAGCTGGTTGAAAGCAAGTTTCGGGTTTATCTGAAAGTCACTACAAATAATACTTTGTATCATGATTTTGATTGAATTTGTACCCAATTTTTATTTTCTTTCTATCATAAATTTAAAAACAAATAGGTTGTGGTGACTTACTAACAACATTTGGGTATGCGGTTTTCCATAAATCTTTAGTTAGGAACGAAGTTTTTGTATGTAAAAGTTATTTTACTCGTATTTTGCAACATACGACACTAAGATCATTTTTTTTTTCCAACAGGCTTTTCCAACAAATAAACATCGAAGATTGCTCGTAAACGTCCAAGTTAACAAAACGTTTTTAATGGGATTCTAAAGGCGTAAACAGTTCCTAACTAGGGAAAGGGAATCATATTTATTTTTCTTCTTTTTTGGCCATAACTTAGTATTGTGCCAGTTCTCAAGTCAAAAAGTGAATCATAAGTGGATGCATTAAAAGTTTGGATTAAATTATTATTTGGGTAGTTCTCTGGTGTTAAGTGGTTAAGATATTAAAGTTATACGCCTGCTATTATGTCACATTATTGGCGAGATAAAAAGATATATTAAATGATAATATTTCTTCAGACACATCACGGTTAAGTTATTAAAGTTATACGACTGCTATTCTGTCCAACTATTGGTGTCTGAGATAAAAAGTGACATTAGATGATATAACATTTCTTAAGATAAGCTTCAGCAAAAATGGCTAACGTGACAGATCTATGGACGTGTCCCGCATTATATTTCAGAATATGACATTAGATTTGAGCCCAATAAATTCATAGCTATTTATTTGGAAGATTTTCAAAACGAAAAATCAAGAATGATAATTTAATAACACTGAAATTATAGGTATACTTATGTTTGTATACAATAGTGTATGTTTGTGCCTCTATCAACCCTATACGGTCAAAACAATTGAAGTGACATCTGCTATAGCGAAGATTGAACACTGGGTTATCAAAGAAGATATTTGGCAGGTAAATACCTCTGAGTATTTACTACTAAACTTCAAAAAATTCAAATTAAAAAAAAAATTCAAAATTATATATTTTCATAAAAATGCACACATACTAAATATCACTAAAGCACCGTACTAGACGCCGGTGCGTCTGTGACACGGAGATTAGTTCCTTCCGGGGTCTTATTTTTGGAAAGTACTTATACATTTTAAATTTTATATATTTACTTTTACAAAATAGAATTTAGAATTTAAATTTCATTACATTACATTACATTAAATTAATATAAAGTACAATTACAAACATCAGAAAAGGTCAAATTGTTAAGTATTTAGTCAAAATAATTAATGAAAAGAATCAGAATTAGAATTATAGTCTTACAAATCTAAGTTTAACAGTTCACATTTCATTAAATTAGATATAGTAACATTACATTACAGACATTAGAAAAGGTCAAATTGTTAAATATTTGGTCAAATAATTAGTGAAAAGAATAAGAATTTTAGTCTTACAGATCTAAGTTAACAGTTCATAAAATGTTCATTACAAGTTGATGCCGTTTTGTTATAATACAAAGTTTATAGATGAACTTTAAAAACAAAGCAAAATCTACTAAAAGATCATTTTGTAAGTTGAATTATAGCTCATAATACTGACAAATTATTTATCAATGGTATACAGAAAAGCTTAGGTATTTATACTATAACAATCATAGGAAATTTGTACATTCATGTGACTGGGTGAATTGAGTGGGGGCGTTGTGGGTGTTTTGTGTGTTGTGTGTGCGTGTATGTGTTTGTGTGTATTTGGCTATTTTAATGAAGTTTTTAAAATTTGAATAATTCTAAGCGAAAACATAATAGTGTCTACCGGGTAATTTTTAGCAAGATTTCTGTTTCCTGGTAGGAAAGTGACTTCAGCCACTTCGTGAGAACAATTTTACAAAGTACACTAGAAGCTAAATATTTATGTATGTTTATTATCTTTATATCTTTATACCTATGTATGTAGATTCCTGATATGAAAAATCCCGAAATATTTTTAATTAGCTTTCCTTTAATAGTTCGCATGAAGATATTGCAATATGGCGACCTCATCGTTTCGCCTTTAGATTCCTAATAACAAAATCAGAAAATAATTTTAATCAGCTTTACCCGTGAAGATAATGTCCTAACAAGACTCTCAGAATGCGTTTAGGTACATATTGTACAGCTACTATATACAGAACATATTGTACATGTACATGTACATGCTCATGCTACTCTGTCATTTGAGTAATGTGTCGCGGAGTTCGCTAAGTAATGACAGTGACACCTTTGTAAGCTCGAGGGAGCAAGAAGGTTGAAATACAGGGTCAAAGAGCTAAAAGGCATGTAAAATTGGTCCCAAACAATATGGTTCTTGTTTGAGTTAAAAGTGCGTGAAACTATAGGTACTACTTCAAAATATTCAGATGAATTGAGAACCTATTCCTTTTTAGAAGTCGGTTAAAAAAATAAAATTGAAGAAACAAGCTTTGTTCGGAACTCTCCGATTAATCTGTTTTAAAAGAAACTTAATTAAAAAAAGAATCAGCCCATTAAAAGTTCACGAAACATAAACACACATTGAAATTTATATAAATTCAATACGTGACAATACTTCGCTATAAGGTTGCAAAAATCATTTTTTTTATTGAAATGAGAACTATATTATTTTTTATAAAAAGAGACTGAAACACAAAAATCTTATCTGAACCTGTTTTTTTTTTTAGTTTTTTGTATCTATTGTTACTTACCATGTATATAGTCATGCTGTAACCTACCTTGCCGCTCATTAACGTGGACTGGAAAGTGTCACATTCATTATATACAATACAGCAATTTAAAGGCATCCGGGTTCTATAGTTAGGTTAGAGTTGCGAGCTCTGGTGTCATGAATATTCAAACGAATCTAACTGTACCTTAGATATTGGTTTAAATTCGTTTATAATCGAAAATAAGTTATTTTCAGCAAGCACTTGCTAACATCAGGCTTAAGTGTAAATTATTCTCAGTAAAAATAACAGTCAACTAATTGCTGTGTACCTATTGTATGAGAAAATCTCGGGTTATAAGTAAAATGGTATTCACATAAGGCGTCTTTGTATCTCGAATGATACAAATTGTAGGGGCTATCTACCAAAATATGGCAACACAGATGATTAATTTATTAAAAACCTATTACAAATATGTACTTCTCGAAAATATATTAAGAATATTCTATCTATCTACATATATATAAATCTTCTCTTAAGATAAATACGAAGTATTACCAAGCTCAAATTAAGATAAATAGTAAGTTTGCTTCAAAGTCGTAAAGGTACGAACATATTAACTCACTAGATACCTAGTTATATTAATTAAGAGCAAATTCGAGTATCATTTGTAACTCAATCACTAATGCAAATACGTGAAGTACCTATATATTTGATAAATAAACTAGTAATTTGGAATTTTAGAGATTGACCAACTTGTTTAAGGAATATTCAAAGCACTTTTTGACATGGTTTAACAATTGCACAATGGTCTATTTTTTACAAATTAAACAGAACAAACACAACAAAAGAATTAGGTAAATCGAAAAAAATACATCCAAGGACTCGCATTTAGCGTTAATTCCCTAAATAAAAAAGATAAAAGCATAATATAAAATGCAATTACTTTTTAATTTAAGTAAACGGAGGCGGGACAAAAGGGCACCGTTTGAACGTCACTGGCATCCCCAAGAATAAAGGGTGGCGCACATAGAAACAGGAAAAGCTAAGTTAAAAGATTTTTGTGTAATTTAATGGTAGCGTCCTTCTCATACATTCATTAATTGGTTTTAAAACATAATGGCCCGTTCGTACCTAATTATATATTTCGAGCGCAGAACATCTTGTATTTTTTTAATCTTCCGGTAATGTTGGATTTTGTATGCTATTTGGGCCCCTAGGACCATTATAACGTTTAATTAAAAAAAATGTTTGTGCATTTGACCAAAATGTTCATGATAATTATGGTTGGTCTACGAAAGAACCGACTTTGTAGTAGGCCGTGTATGAAACGTTTTACTCTTGCTTTAAACATGAGCTTTAATGATTTCTCTTTTACGAGTAGCAAATATGAATCTGCCGAATTAGGGCATAACTGGAGAAGTAACACCTTCAACATCTTTTGTAAGAGTAACAGAGGGTTAAGGTTAGTCTGTGGTTAGACATAGTTATTGCTTACCATCAGGAAAACTATGACCAAGTGCAAACATGTTTTCGTAAAAAAAAGACTAAACAAGCCACAGCTGAATGCTACGAATTTATTTTCCTTCCTCATCTCCGTGTGCGCTAACCTGAAGCGCTTTTTATCTTTATGACATATTAAAATGGCGGCGGCAACCCGTGCTGACGTCACAAAGCTAAAGAAATTAGTCTTGAGCAGGTTCCCAGGCATTTATTTGTCGTAAAAACTCGTTAACGCCGGAAATTAGCCACTGTAAGTAAAGAGTTGTCGCGGTATTTGCCTTGGCGATTGTATTGTGAAGCTGGTGTTTTGTTGTGTAAGTATACAATATTTTTATTACCTATGCTGTGTTTGGTAACCATTAACACCTATGTACATAAATGGTTTTAGTTAGAAAAGTCTCACATACCCTAAATATATGTTATTTATTATTTATGTATGTATGTTACAATGTCACTAGTCGTTTATCCAGAGATTTATAAAAACGTCCCTTATGATAAAAATATTTATCTACACTAATGTTATAACATTCTACTTATGTTTCCAATACTTGACTTATAATTATACTACTGTTATAGCACAGACAACAAAACACTCAATTTAAGAAATTTCACATGATGTTATAATATCCACATCGATATCGTAATAGCTCATTATAACATCGAAAAAGCGTGGCCAACCTGATTGCAGGACCAATCAGGTTGGTCGCGCTGCGCTCTCGTTGGTTAGATTTTAATGGCGGCAAAATCACTGTGACAATACACGTACGCGTGAATTTAATGTTTCGCACTGTGTTTTGTTTTTTAAATACAAATTAAAAGTTAAAAATGGATAGCGACGATGATATTTGTACGCCTCCGGATATTCTAGAATTGGCAACAAAAGTAACTCACAATCTTTTGCCAGAAAAATCTAGAAAATTATATGAAAAATTAACTATTGTCAGCTTTTACTCTTGTTGTTTGATTAATTGCATTAGTGAAGATAAAGTAGTGTATGCAACTGCATATAACACGGGTATTAAAACACGAGTGTGAGTTTATGAAACGAGCGCAGCGAGTTTCATAATAGTAACGAGTGTCTTCTTTATATGACAGTTGCATAAACTACTATTATCATCGACAAGTTTTAAATAATAGGTAGGTTCTGGCTGTTCACCACATCGCAGCCTCTATGTAAATGTTTGGTATAATTTTTGAAAAATGTAATTATTTTATTTTTATTGGACGTGTTCGTTTTACGAAAATAAATGAATATGAAAAGTGTTAGGTAAGTACTACTGAAAATCACAAGAGTTCGCCACTTAAATATGTTTTACTAATAACTCCGATAACTCATTGTAGTCCATTTATTAAATTATTGCTATTTATCATATGTGTTGAATTTCCAATACATTTTAGTTAATTAGTTACGTTTTTATAAATTACAAAACTGTAAATTAGGTGTCACATAATTTCATAGAAAACTAATATTTACGCTATAACTATAAAACGTATGCCTATAACATTATAAACGAGCTATTTAATTAGTAGAGCCTACTTCCAGCTGGTTTCAATGGAGCGAGATCAGAGGCTGCCATTCGCTAGGAAATTAATATTGCCGCCGAAGAAGGGAACAACGACATTACTGTCAATAGAATGTTCATCTATATTCAAATATTATAAATTGTCATTTTTTTAGAGATAGCCTTGTTTTATGATAATGGTGATCTCTACCACGCAAATATATGTATATTTTTCATTATTTTGTAGTTGGTAAAAGTAGTATGTTTAGTTTTTCTCCTTGGTTACCTTTAATTGTTATTTTAAATAAGTATGTTAGGACTATTAGCAGTCTCAGGGTTCATAAGTCGTTAATGTCGGCACACCAGCCATTAGTTTATTGCCTCGCTTCTACGTTGTGGTAACAACCTCTATGCCTATACTCAGCTGATTGTTATGAGAAATTTGCTCTACCTGCAAATTGATTATTTACACCTTTGTGGTGAATACCATAATTATTAACTCGTTATGATTTATGGGCAACAGAAAATTATGTAACAGTATTTTTATTTGTTCCAAAAATCCATAAACTTCATTCAAATCCTTCATGGCAAAAGATTCGACATAATCCGTTTTATATTAGCAAAAAGTGCACGGTTGGGCTCGTCCGGGATTTGAACCCGGGACCTCTCGCACCCGAAGCGAGAATCATACCCCTAGACCAACGAGCCGTTGTGGCGGGACCGCGAAATTAGTATTCGCGACGCACGCTCCTCTAATAGTGACGTCACTCTACGTCATCAAAAATATTTTGCAATGCTGTAATACTCTTAGCAGAAATAAATCAGTCGAGCACCTTTATTTTAAAGCGCTGAATTTGCTTAAAGTATTTAAATAGCAAAGTAAGCAGAATAGAAAGAACAAACAATACCCAAGTTTCGCAAGTACCATTGGTTCAAAAAGTCGTACGAGGCAGAATTTATGATATTCAAAATGAAACCTAGAGTCGATGCGAAGAATACTACAGATCTAGAGCTAATCTAATAGAGATAGAAGAGCTGCTGGCCGCTATTACCGCCTTCATTTTGGATAAAGTGTCAAAATTAAAGCCAATTCGTAACCGTACACCACATCATGAAATGGTTTACAATATAATTTTGCCAGATTTACCCGTCGAATAATTTTGAATAGGTATAGAACTGTTGGGAATAACGGCCATGATCGAGTGTGGGCTAGTCTAGCTAGCGCTAGTAGGCATGCTAGTGTACACGCAGCCTTAGGACAGTGCCGGGGTGCCACTCCAACTACATCTACAGAATTATTCGCGCTACCAAGAGGAAATATACCTATTGTTGAAAGATAGATATGAATAGCACCATTTTCCACCTTAAAGGGAAGAAAACGGTTTTATAGCTCTTGTCCAGGTCAGTTATGAAAGAAATGAATGCAGATTTTAAAGCGAGTTGCCCTTTGCGCGCTGTTGCGGCGATCGAGCTTAAAACGTTTTGTAAAATTCAGACTATGGAGCTATCTATAGTAGAGTACATAGGTGAATGAAGTAGCATACTCAAACACGATGCGATGTCATACTTTTGTACGGTGTTTTTAAACATTTACTTTTTATGTGTATAGTGCATTTTAATTGTACATATTATGTAGTTATAATGTTAAGAATTTTCTTTAAATGATTGCCACTGCATTGAATACTTAGTTACTTTGTTTCAGGCAGAAGGTTATTAATTATTTAATATTGAACATGTTAGTATTTATGTAGCTTGGCAGGACATCGCACCGTGGCGCGTGGTGAGCGAGTGACACCGCGGGATGCCGCTATACACAAGGCTGAGAAGTGAATGTGGTCGAAGAAGGTAAGTGTAAGGTAAGTCTGGCAAAATCACCTCGTGGTGCGGCTCCTCGTCGTCGGGCGGCGCGTCGGGGCGCCAGCGGCCGCTCCTGACAACACCAGCACACGGTCAACGTCCGAGCCAGATCTGCCGCCTCTGGGCAATGAATGACATACTGGCCCTGGAGAACCCCTTTTTTCTCCTACAGTTACATATTAAATTTGCCCATTTTGTCCCATATTCCGACACGCGGTGTTGCGTTTTGGGCATCGAGATTCCATCCCATTCCTTGCACTATATGTATGTAGGTAAGTTAAATAGTTATAATTCTCTCTCAGGAGCTAGCTCTATCATACATGTCCGTTATATACCAGCGGTCTTTAAGACAGTAGGTACCTAAATTATTAATCTATTGGAAGGCGTGCTATAAGCCATGCTTAACATCAGGCGACTTAGTCAAGCTTGCACTTATCTGTCATCCAAAGTGAAATCACTATATCACTAAACAAAAGATCTCAAGATAATTTTGCATCAGCCCCAAACATCGTTTAGTTTTTTGACACCCCTACTGATATTCTATTAAAAGATACTAGTGTTCAAAATCATATTAAGAGCTGTTGTCAGGCATATTATGATATTAAATATTAATTGAAAAAAATCTACATTTGAATGTTTGACGGGATAAGATTTCTAAACAGTCATTGGTCACTAATTTTCCGTTTGGATTTATTGGTTATTCTTCGACCAGTAATTTATATTGTTAGCCATGGGGAAAGTATTTATTTTTATTCTGTCAAACTATAGTAGGTACACGATTCTGGGTGATCTAAAGTCGCCGTATAGCGTTTTATAAGAGGTTAAATGTCAATTCCAAGACTTTACTGGCAGTAAATATAGAATAGCCCTCACGGCTGCAGGACGGCGGCACTAAACCGCCGGCGACTGTAAACGTGAGCGTTTATACCGCTATAAAGCAATCGATTCCGATATCGAATAAAAGTGGAAGCGGTTGGCACTGAGCCAAGGAGACGTCGCGTCCGGACGAGGGCTCGCGGGGAAGTGAACTATTTCACACAGATATGCAAAAGAGCGAACGAAAGCGAACGCTCGAGGAGGACTCTGCCTTTGCTTTCTCGTTTGAATGGTGCTCTAGCATTTAAGCGGCTTTAGGAAAGCCTCAGGGAGTCGCGCCTCGCTCATTAGGGCCGCTTGTGTGTGTGTGGCGTCACCTGTACGCGTCGTGCGGCGGCAGGCCCAGCCCGGAGTCCTCGGACGGCGAGCGGTGCTCCGCCACCAGAGCCGCCTCCGCCGGTACCTCCTACAACAACAAGCCTCAGCCTCACCACACGGCCTCAGCCACTTTACCTACCCTCGCCTTACACATACACTGGTCTCTATTATAATGTGACCTGCATTAAAACCGTACCTTTGTTTGATAAATTTAAAAATAGATCCAATATTTTCACGCAGGCTGAATGGGATCGGTCGACATTTGGTCCCTGTAGATCCATTAACTCATGAATATCTAAACTCTTCCACCTACGCTACCTAAATTTGGGAGGTCGAGTTCTATATCTATTAATGAGGGTCCACAACATAGATGACAACACGTAAAGCTCGAGGCTACCATTAAAAGCAGACTATGAACAAGGGGGCTCCGGCATGCAGCGTCGGGGCGGAGTACCTGCCTGGTGCCAGCACTCACCGGGTCGTGCAAGTCATGCATCGTCGACGAAGCCAGCAAGTGCCGCTCGCCGCGCTACAACAAACCGTGAGTATCAACTACATTATACCGAGCTCCAGAAAAGTGTGCGACATCCATTCGTCTCCATTCGAGATACGCATCGCTCGGCGACATGGCGATCTATTATGCTGATTTATAGCTCGAATACAACAGCTACACTTTTCCGAAGTCGCTTCTATTCTATGTGTAGTCACTAAGCCGTGCTCTCGCTTCGTGTTTCTAGTTGGATACTTAGTCGTGTTCTCTTAATCGAGCAATGTGCTTTGGGTCCTAAGATTTCTAGTTGTGATGCGATGGTACTATCTAGGCTCTATCCACGAGCTTCGGCCTGAGCTAGTTGGCCTGAAATTCCTCAAGATTTACAGTCCGTAATATCTGCTATGCAAAGTAGGGTATTTGCTTATATTTAGTAGTCTGTATCCTTTATCTCCACAAGAAGTCGAGTGAAGTTGCGACTCGGATCGTTAAGAGCGCGGCTCTAACAAGAATATAATTAAAGCTCCAGGTGGGCACAGATTATGTGATTTTGAGGAAGATCCAGCGTAATGAAGTCCGTGGAAATACGTTTTTTAAACGCACAATGTAGCCCGACAATTTACTGGAGAATTCCCATTACGCCACTACTTATAGTCTCAAAGAAAACACTGGCTTCGTTATCTCTATAATATGTGGTATGGTTTTTTACCAGTTTTGTCACAATCTATAGTTTATTTTAATGCTATAAGTATTTTACAGTGTTGTGATATAAGTACCAACTCAGTGTGTGAAAGCGATGTGTCGGTATGGAAAGTAGGTTACCTTTATGTGATGGTCGGCGGAGTCCTCTGGCCTCCTGTAGACCAGCTCGTCGAACCGGGGCCGGTCTTCCGGCATCAGGAACTCACGGATCTCCGTCAACAAGGTATACTGGAACGAATGGACTATGTTAAAAAAATATTTATTATTCTTAGTAAAAAAACTCTTCAAATTTAAAAAAACTGAAATAGATTGCATCTTTCAGGATTATGTTTTACAGCTTTTTTTGTTGTTGTAGTTTTCTTTCTTTGTTTAATTGTAACAATAAACCTAAAACCTGAAGATTCCGATAAGACAAGAAGTAAGAAGTACATCCATTAGATACTTGTACATAAGTATAAAGATAACAAAATCTAGGTACGATCATTTAAGCGTGTTTTTTAGGTATGAGCAGGAGCTCATAATTTATCAAATAAATTGACACATAATGATTTAAGAAATATATTTTTTGTGTTCATATGTGTCCATTGTTGTTGTTGTCCTGTTTTCAGCGAATTCTCAAATATTGCGGACACATTGCTCGTAGGGACCCTGACAGTTTAGAAAAACTGATGGTAATTGGCAAAGTCGGTGGGAGAAGATCACGCGGCCGCTCACCTACCCGCAGGTCTGACCTAGTTAAGACCCTTACAGGCTTGCCAGTAACCCAAGCTCTCAAGACCGCGGCGGACAGGACATCATGGAGAAGCATAGTGCACCAAGTCATCAAGACTTCAAGCTAGACACGACCTTCAGCAATAACGACAACGACTAAGAAGAAGAGTCCATTGTACTATGAATCATTGACATAAAAGTGCAAACATTTGGTTTAATATAAAACACATACAAAATACATTTGTTATTTCGATAGGATTACGTGCCAATAAGGGATAAGAAGGATTTGCTATGGTCTTAACAAGCTGACTTTAGAAAAGGATTGATAAAATTGATTGTAATAAAATCACATAGAAAAGCACAATTTTTTATCCTTTCTAAGATATTTTGGATTTATTTCGTTCATCAGGTTATAGTAATCTTGTGCGAGTACGTCGAAAAAGCGCTTGCATTTGTGTCTATTGTATTTGATATAGAATAGACAAATTGACACTTTCAATCAATTAGTACGAAAATTCTCCCAAACTATTGTAAATTATTTCCATTAGCGTCCAATTGAGATTTAATAACTGACCATTTTGCAGTATTATTTTGGTAAAACTAATTATGCAAAAGCTCTCTCTATGTAGAATGGGATGCGTTAATCACTCTGGCCACAATCGTTGACACCAAAAACCGTTTTGCGGCAAAAATGAGTTGACATTTTCGTGGCGACGCTGTGACATTACGAGACAATAGGCGTCGTTAAAGCCTAAAAATATTATATTGAAAGGCTTCGTCGCGTTGGTATGTCGATTTCTATTTATTGATTTTAGCCCCCAAGTTCACTACCGACACTACGCACGACAGTATGAAATCAAGGTTTGTATTTAAGTTGATTGTGAGTGTATTATCGTGTAGCTGGGAATTTACCATCGCTAGGATACCGATATGTTCCTCGCTTGACGTAATAATCGCAAAATCGGTTCGAGCGGATTGAGAGAGGCATGTCTAGATGTCCTGTAAAATTGTTCCGTACCAAAGTAATAGCAGTACAAAAATCACGTATACTTATTGATCATATTATTATACTCGTCCCGGTCCTGCGCAGATTGAATCCAGGTGCTCCCTGCGGTTATTCTAATGTCGTCAGCCCACCGCATTGGTGGGCGGTGACTAGTAATTAAGTCTTAATAAACATAAAATATCTCTACGCGATAAGGCCGCCCAATGTAAGTACCTAGGTTAAGTAATATTTCTGTAAATTGTTTTGTATTTTTGTTTTCTGGTGTACAATGAAGCTATATTGATTGATTGATTGAAAAGTATGTGTCACCTTCTGCTGCGTGTCGAGCAGGTCCCGCAGCACGGTGAGGAAGGCGTCAGGCGTGAGCCTCCTCCCCGCGTACTCCTCCATGTAGTAGGCCAGCGCCGGCAGGTCGCTCTGCGGGAGCAGCGAGCGAGCCTTCTGTTCCACAGCCACCGACGCCGCGCCGCGCTTCTTGCCCCAGCCGCTTATTCTGCAAGAGATGGAGAATTTAAATGAATGAATTGTTTATTGTTTAGCAAACTAGGTATATACAGATGTTCAACTTACAAGGCTTCTTCATGTTTGTGATATGAATACTCTAGATACTGCCCATTTGGGCTTACAGTCTGTGCTTATTTAGGTGTTTTATTATCAGTAACCCTGACATACTGTAGGTTTAGTTGAGTAGGTCTAACTAAAGCAAATTCTGTTCTACGAATTTAGAAACTACGTAAAGCCTTCCTCAAAAGGGTATGCGTTAGTTAGCAGCGTTACTACCCAGTATAGGTATTTAGATAGTAAAATTACAAATAATTAGTAAAAGTAATGTATATTGCATACAAATTTGTTAATTTGGACCTTTTATAACACGCAACAATAACACGACACGTCTATTTAATGTTAAACGTGTCACCAAGTGCGGAACACCGTAGGCTGCATACAAATTTGTTAATTCGGACCTTTTATAATACCTACTTACGTCGCAACGGCATAAACACAACTCGTCTATTTAGTGTAAGATATGTCACCAAGTGCGAAACGGTGTTTCGTGAGCCAGTTCCACCGCAGTACAGATATTCTCAGCCAAAGTCCATAGAATCACTTGTTATCTAATAGTCAGCTTCAAGTGGTTTGTTGGTCAAATGCCTGTAAGTCCATTGTAATAGAAGCTGCGTACCTCGGCACAGCCGGTGCTTCTTTCTGCTGCTCCCCGCCCCCGTACGCCGTGCAGGCATGGGGCACCTTCCCCACGTCCTTGACTAGAAGCGACATCCGCTTGTGGTACTTGAGCTGCGCCACCGCCTCGTCGTGCGTCACTTCCAGGAACGACTGCCCGTTCACCTCCAGGATCTGGTCGCCGACCTGGGGGAATGAAAAACCAAAATAAGCATGCGAAAGTGTGTGTTGTTGGTTCACTGGTCTATGTGTTCCACTTTCACGCTAGAATTGAGCGACAAATCATAGCGATTTTTGGTATACAGTCCTGGACAAAAAATAAGCTACAACAAAGCGAGCGAAGCGGCGGCCATCCATTAGTAAACAATTATTAAATAAATAGTGTATTCAAGTGATAAACCTATAGATTAAAACACGGTGTTCGCGGCATTCCACAATCCACCCTAGGATATTCAGTGTCGTGGAGTTCAGGCCCTTTCTTTGTTTCAAATAACTTTGGTCAAATTGTATGGTGATCAAAGCCAAATTTAGGCATCTTTCAATACCATTCCAACATTGCACTGAATTTATCATATTTTTCTGTTGTGTCGAGAGTTTATCAAATCGCCCTAAAGGCCTCTGATATGGCGTAACGACTGCCGTACTTACTATGACAAACAGCCAGGACATGAATTAAATCAATTGATAAAATTAGTATCAACGCATATAAGCTGCGATTAAATAGCTTTCTTGCTTAGCGAATAAACTACTGCACATTTTACGAGGAACCGTGCAAATTCTCACGAATGAAGAGAAAGCCACACACGCTTTATATTACGCTCATGGTGTTTATGTGAAGCACTATGTTTTTCTTATGACATGGTGGTAAAGGAGGCAGTAAAGTACGTGGAATAAGTAAGACCTCATTCGTCTGGCTAGTGCAGTAAAGACACATTTACATGAAGAAGTTATTTGTATAAGAAGTGGTTATTAAAAATCTCGCTATCAAAACCCGTTCCTATCCTGTACTATTATTATACCCCTGTACGCTGTTGTTATAATTGTGATGTGAAAAAAAAAACGTATTCACAACATCAAGAAATGTTAAAAAATTATTTATTTTTGTACTGTAAAATGTGATACCATAATCATATGATCAATCGATCAGACGGTTTTTAAATGACGAATAAATAGTCTTAGACGGTTTTTATACTTTTGTATTTAGTGTGAATGTGTCCTAAGGAAAGCTGCTTTTATGTCACGAACATAACTCTCCTTCGTTATTCAACTCTTCCGTTGAGCTTTTTAAAATAAGTTTTAAAATAAGCTACCATCTGTTTTATATATTGAACTTGAATAGATAGTAACAATATTTTACTATTGACATATTTTCAATATATTTATTGCTAGAAAAAGAAACGCAACTAAAAGTATATTTAAGTACTAATGTAAACGATCATTAGTCAATATCTCATCAAGGGTATATGATTCTATGGTGACTTGAGAAAAACAGTTTGGAAAATTTCTATCTCAGAGATCACCACTTTGCTATAATTAAGATAAATGTTGACATTTTGTAACGCAATAATAAACAAACATTACGACAACTATCGAGTTATAAGTAGGTAATCTAGTCATCTAGGAACCTAACATACCTCTACCTGTAGGTACAGACCCTGTATCTAGGTATTACATCCGAGCACTATAAATTAGCTCGAGTGCCTTGCCACGGACGCCGCCAGCTATAACGGAATGATATAGGATTCTAATATTTGGAAAACTTCCATAAATTGCTTCGAAATGACAGTAATAAGTGTAACATGATATTATTGGATCCTTTTACGGTATATTGTATTGTGGTAAAAGATTTTCTCTAAGAGATTTTTGGTTAAATTAAAAATAGGTACCATTTGTAATATTGGATATAGTCTAAATAAAATATTTATCTTGGCGTAAAATGCTTATTTTCAAAACCAAATCCATCCAAATTGCTAACATGTTCTTTGTTTGCATATACTTACACATATGAAAAAAAAGAAAAAAACTCAAGAAGACTCCCCTAACGAATTCATTCTGCGGGGGAGTCACGACCCTTAGTCATGAGGAATACGACTCAAGAGAGATACTTATACATATGTCATGTTAATACTGATAATATAAAAAAAACATCGCGTTTATACTATCCCGGTATATTATATAGAAGTAGTTCCACAGTCAATTAACATTCGATACTAACAGAAATGCTATAAGGTGATTTTGGCAAACGATTATATAATTGGAAGTATGAAATCGTCTGCCAAAACAGCCTCTGATAGTAATATACATGTAATGGCAAATGGCCGACTCTGACTTTATGACAGGGCTATATAACTTAGTTAATGACTGTCACGAACGTAAATGATATAATATTCTGTGTCGTTTTATTGGGTTTTAATGACACTCATGATCGCTTATGATTAATGACGCTAATGTCCATTACATTTCTTTGTGTATCTTTAATTCTGGATTTTGCTAAGTTTTGAAATTCTTGATATAAATAAGAGGTGTTACAAAACGATGTAGGCACTTGCCCAAGAAAACTCTCCTCAAGTTAATTTATTCTGCGAGCGACACACGACCCTCAGTGATGATTAATACAACACACACACACACACAGAGAGAGAGACTCAATGATACTTGTATCATGTATGTTATATAAATGCTTTATATCAGTCTTTCCATGGGATGATAAAAAATGCAGTAAATACATATATGCAGGAATCGTATTATACTATCTTTTTTTTACTTTTATAAAAGTGAAAGTGTGTACAAGCACACAATATTTTAAGTTGGTTTGTTTGTTGGTCTATCCGTCCCTCTTTCAAGTCGTAACGTTGTTACAGAAAAATCTATCTACAATGGGATCCTCAAAATGCAATAAGCTATTTCTGTACATCGCAAGGGGAAACTTTGAACAGTCACTAGTTTTGTAATAAATCCACAGACTGCATCAAAATGCATATTAAATGTGCATCTAAAAGTTGCCTGCTTCAAGTAAACTTTAATGTAAGGCAAACGAGCATTTGACAGCAGGCAGTAGCTTGCACAGGCAAGTTAGGAAGTGGCAATAGCAAACTTGGTGTCGGTAACTTGGCCACGTGGTGATAACTATGCAGATGCAGTCTGTATAATTTCATACTGTGTTATTATATAATGTATTTTTGTAAGCAAAGTTTGCATTGGTCTTAAGATATTCTTTACTAATTATCTATACATTAAGGCCGCCACTTGTGGCACTAGTATAAGTGTTTTTTTCTTCTTTCCTTTTAATTTTATCGTGTGTTACAATAAAGAATTTTCTATCTATCTATCTATACATATACTAAGCTGAAGAGTGTCAAAAATCTGTATATAGAAGATATTACAAAATAAAATAGTTGGGTATACCAACTGAAACACGTTTCAGTTGGTATACCAACTGAAACACGTTTCAGTTGGTATGCCAACTGAAACACGTTTCAGTTGGTATGCCAACTGAAACACGTTTCAGTTGGTATGCCAACTGAAACACGTTTCAGCAGTTATTAAAATTTTTGGCTGTTTATCTGTTGCTCTGTGTCCCTGTTTATCTGTTTATATAAACGCTCATCTATAGTTTAATACGCATTTTTTTTAATACAACTAATCCCACGAAACAAATGTTCATACATAAAAAAACAAGCAATACTCGGAATTTTAAACATTCACCTACGTTATTTGCTACATTATTTTATAATGTACAAATAACACGTTATTTGCTACATTATTTTATAATGTAGCAAATAACGTAGGTTTCATAATAACCCTGTATAGTCACAAACTTCCCTATTTCGCGGTTTTGCAGCCAGATTTAGCTTTTGCCACAAATTTGTCGCATAATTCCGTCAGCTGCCTTCCAATATCGGTCAGATTGGAATCGTTGACGTAACAAAGCAAGTTCGTATAGGTAGAAAAGGTTTCATTTTTTTAAAATATAGGATTTTACCTGCATTAGTATGATACATAGATAAATAAACTTCCTAGTACTTATTGAGAGTTTTTTTGAATATACAATTTTACGTATCATCTAATTCACCAATGTGCCGACCTAGAGAAAAGATAAAAACCAATCTATCAAAAAATAACTATCAACATATGTTTAATTTGTAATGATATGAATAATCCCCAAACTTATTCTTCTCTTTTTAGACTGGTCACTACTGGACAGTCAGTTATTTGACCAGCGCGGCCTATGAAGCGACACCAGCGCGAGGCACTATGACTTCAAATGAAGCATACTAGTATTGGAATCTCTCTTGAGGGTCGCGACTCCATCGCAGAATTAACTCGTTAGAGGAGTTCTCATGGGCAGATAGATACATCATGGTGGGCGCCTAGGTCTTACTTCCTAAAACACATGTCCTAGGATTTTGTGATCCTCAAATATGATCATTTTCTAAGTAATTATATAAGTCTTTTTTTCCTTCACCTTTAATCAAATGGGAATTCTCACACAACTTGATATACAATTTATTGGTGTAGGGGCGGATTTGAATCAGGGAGCGTCAGGATGAAAGCAGGCGCTGAAACCGCTGAGCCACACTCACTTATACTTATAGTATTAAAATATAACATGTTTTTTTCGAAGCAGGGTAAAAAAAGTCGTACCATGAGTCCAGCTCGGTCGGCCACGGAGTCCTTGTCGACGCCGGTGATGTAGATGCCGAGGTTGTACTCCAGCCCGCCTCGGATCATCAGCCCCAGGGACTGCCCCGGCTCTATGCAGAGGTCCACCTGGGAACAAACGCAAGCATTACAGATTTTTTCTTTTTAAGTTTAGGTTAAGAGATTTTTGAATGGACCGAGCCCTCTGTAGTCTAAGATGTAGGTAGATGTATTTTCTTATGACAGTAATGGGATTTGGACGTCGATAATATCTAAAGGTCTCTCTTGTATCTCACTATTACTCATTATTTCATGTGCTCTTTATTGTACACCCCGTCTAGTATTATCTATGATTTCCTCTCCATCCTACGGTTGCCTGAAAGAGATCGCTTTCAGCGATAAGGCCGCCATTTGTGGCATAATATTAAAATTTTCTCTAGTTTGTATTGTTTTATTTTATTTGTGTGTCAAATAAGGCATTAATCTACCTATGTATCTATCTATTACTCTTACGTGGTTTTTTTACTATATTCAACAGCATGAACCTAAAACTCATAGTTTTTCGTAATATTATATAATAATATTAATAGTATTTCGTAATAATTGCTGTTTCCTATTCAGTTAAAAAGAAAAATTTATTAAAAAGATGGATTAACTTGTAGCTCAAGTATTTGTCACAAATCGCTATGCAATTACTATGTAACATAAACTAACATCTACCATTACGCAAAATTGGACCATTCAAACTCACATTAACGTTCGTCCATACGTAATAAACTTCATAAATCAGACCTCTACAGTCGACCATTCATAAGGCATACTGTTCCATAGACAAACTATAGACTCCTAATCTATCTATTACAAATAAATTAAAGGAAAGATAAAATCTTTATTATTACCAAAAATCATCGAATATTACCTTGATTATGCTTATATCACAATATGCAAGTTTCCATGTGTTGACAATTAAAATATGTTGTTGCAAATTAAAAACATTGTTTGATAGAAACAAACTTCTAATATATATCAAGTTATCATATGTTAAAAATCAATACATGTAAATAGTTATACATGCAAATAGTTTTGCTGATTCGTACATTTTAAATGCCGACAGATTTATTATAATTAATAATTATAATTTATTATTACTTGTGTTGAGTCTGGTCGTTTGTATGTATAATAAGTATGTATTTACAAAAGAAAATTATATAAGTATTATATCCGTTATCTAGTACCCACGACACAAGCGTTTGCTTAGTGTGGGGCTAGATGGCGCTGTGTGCAATTTCCCGGAATATTTATTATTTATTTATTTATTATTGGCGAATAAAATTATTTTTTTTTGTATTTCTTTATGTACACATAACAGTCAACCAATTAACTACCAGTTCGTCATTAGTAACGCTCACACAAACGAATCTGTGGTTATACGTGGTGTATTCCTTCACTGTCATTGAACTGGTTCTCAACCGTTTGCCTTTAGACATGTGAATATGTTCGGGATTTTTCCATCACAATAAGGAGTCTACCATTCGAGATGTCTTAGCACTGATGTCATATCCTCAGGCCTGAGGCAGCGGTGGCAGTTCCATTAGAGCGCCAACTAATAGCACTTTAGTGGCCAATGGACTGCGATTAGCATACCGAGGCCCCATTCAAGCTCACATCAACCAGCAATGTGCAATCAAAGTATTTACGATCGAGAAATTGAACGTAAAAATTTATAGCGGCGTAAAGCCATTTTCTATTTCGTCGGGTGGCGGTCTTACCTCCGAATTGCGAGTAGCAAGCACGACATATTTTGATAAGGTTATTTTTGTATGGATATCTGAAATCTTTCAACCTCAAACTTATTTATATACTTAGTAAAACAAGTCATTGCCAAAAGGTAAATATAGTTTTCGTTTATTAAATTAACATAAACAATAGTCGCTGTGGTATGACCGTTGTAGTTTGAAACCTCTCGATAGTAAATGAAGTAGTAATAGTTTATTTAATAAATTATGTGATTTTGAGTGAATTTGTACATATGTAACTTTGAGGTTTTGAGTGAATTTGTACATATGTAAAATTTTATAAAAACTACTTAAATGTTATAAATTCAACTTGACGAGATATTGTAATTTGTGTAGCATATTTTATGATATTAGTACTTATACCTATGTATGTTACAACTTTACATTATCAATAAAGATTCTTTATCTTTATCTTTTATTACATTTTAAAATGCTAGTTAGACTCACGTTTGGTTACTTGCCTGAATGATAAGCAAGCTAAGCAATGTTGCTTCCAAAAGTCCCAACCAACATTCAATACACAATATACCCTTATTTGTTCGTTTACGTTACGCCATTCTGATGGCTTAGACCGATTCACCTTGATATAACAATATTGTGCTTATAAAAATACGAACAAGAGGCATTCAGGGAGGGAGACACAAAAGCCTTTTGATGCTTCGAGCTATCGATTTTGTCTTCAATTGTACCAAATCGAGGGAATCGTCGTTTTTATATCCTAGGCGAAGGTGTATTTAGATCGCGGGTTTTGTTGAAATTACTGAAAGCAATATAGAAAAACTTTAATGACTAGTTTTTTTTTATGAAATTGTTTCGGCATTAATTTTTTTTTTAACTTTTATAGCTAGGATTACATTCGGTGCTAACACTTAGGTGGCGTGGCGTTAGTTCGTCAAATCCAACACCTTTTATACGACTTTTCACTATTTATTTCATCACAAGCAATGAACCCATGGCCCTTTATTAAGAACCGATTAGTTTATTTTCCTCGAATATATAAAACTAGCTGATGCGCGCGACTTCGTCCGCGTGGAATAGTTTTACCATAAAAAACGGTTCTAGTAAGTTAACCTTAAAACATAGACATATACTGTTGCGGACATTTTGTTAGATTATTTCAAGAGAAATAATGCTTTCATACACATTTTTTTGATATCTTGAACCGTTTTCGCAGCGCATGCAACGGAAGCCCTCAAAGATGAATAATTTTCCCCGTTTTTTCCACATTTTCTATTGTTTCTTCGCTCCTATTAGTTTCAGCGTGATGTTATATAGCCTAAAGCCTTCCTTGATAAATGGTCTATTCAACACAAAAAGAATTTTTCAATTCGCACCAGTAGTTCCTGAGATTAACGCGTTCAAACATACAAACATACAAACAAACAAACAAACTCTTCAGCTTTATAATATTAGTATAGATTCGTAATTAGTCATTTTGATAAATTTTATTTACCAGTAAACTTTTATGTAACAATTTGCAATAATGTGTTCATCAATCGATCTTTCAAAAGCAAACATACATAAATCCTATCGTTGAACATTCAAGTTTAGACACTGCGACCTAGACAGCGATGATGAGACGCGATAGCACAGCCGGCTTCAAGGAGAGACCATTCATTCATTCATTCACTGCGCTCAATCGTTCATTCACCTGACTTTCAAGCTTCGATGTAAAGATAGCTTGTGTTTTTTATCTTCTATCCATACATATAATAAAGCTGAAGAGGGTCAAACAAGCGGAACATACAAAATAGTATACAAAACAATGTTTGGCTATACTTTAAACCGATAATAATACAACACGTTTCAGAAGTTTTTTTATATTTTTTGTCTGTTTATCTGTTTCTCGATTTATGTCTCTGTTTATCTGTTAATTTAAACGCTCATCACGCAATAACGGCTGAACATATCATCATGATTTTTGGTGTGTAGGTAGTATGAGGTCTTAAGAGTGTCATAGGCTACTTTTTATTCTGAAATAAAGTAAGCAAAGCCGCGGGCGTCCACTAGTATAGAATAAAAGAATAGGCCATATTTGAAATAACTAGAATATTTTAAAATTAAAACTTTCGTGAGACATTTTATCAAAAGATTAACTAAACGGTTTTCACTCACGTGTAAATCGCGTAAATCGTTTACGCGTTTCGGATGTTATGACATCCATCTTCAGAACGTTCGTTCTGGGCCGCGGCAACACGCAGACTGCGCGCCGCCGCGCGAGCGGCCCGCCGGGACACAGGCGCGGGGGCCTGTGGTGGTGGGGGTGGAGGCGAGACGATGTTACTACTCCCGGCCGCTTCGTCCTCGGGTCGCTCCACTGCTTCATCAGAGACAGCACCATCGACTGATGTACCGGCGCACACAAAACTGACCGTATCTTGATCCGAAGCTCTAATGATCCTTCTTTTCGTCATCGTATTAAGAGCTGGGACCCACGCCGGAGGAAGCGCCCATCCACGGTCTCGGTTGAAATTCGGGTGGCGGTTGATCTCTATAGCCTCTCGTACTTTCAGATGGATGTCATAACATCCGAAACGCGTAAACGACTTACGCGATTTACACGTGAGTGAAAACCGTTTAGTTAATCTTTTAACTAGAATATTATCACAAAATGGGTTTGTACTTGACCTTTATTCGTCTGATGGAAAGCTATAAATTGGGTCATACGATTGTGTTTATCCAATACAAACTGCGTCAGTCTAGCTTTGAGGGGATATGAACAACAATAATTTGTTTTGTAATTCGGTTGCAGTATCTCTATGTTATCAAAATAAACAGTAAGCTCATATTAGAGTGGCGGATTCCTAGGTAAACGCTTTTTAGAAGCTTCAAAAGTGCAATAGGGTATGTCGGGCTCGGATCTAATGCGACTCCGCATTCCACAACTGAATAAAACCTACCACAGTGTCTTCATCGTCGTTGACAGATCACACTTCAAATACTTTTTTATAGGAAGGGCTAGACTAGGTACTTCTACACTCTTCTTCTTCTGGACTACTATCGACTATTTAACAATAGGCTCTGGGGAAGTAGCTCGATCTCTCAATGTGCAGTTATAGGTGCACCATAAGTAGCTTTTAAAATTTACAAATTTATAGAAGAATGTTAGGGCTAGATGGCGCTGTGTGAAATATCCCTGAATATTTATTTATATGGAGCTAGATGGCACTGTGTGTTGAGTCCTGAAATGTGTATTATTTATTTATTTACTACAAACCCTCCGTATAGAGCGGTCCTTGCTGGCGGAGCGCGCAGGGCGGGCGGCGGGCGGCGAGGCGGGGCGGCCGTAGCGGTCCATCCACGAGCACGTGGGCCGCCCCACCAGCGCGCCCGCCGTGCGGACAGACATCGTCAGCTGACGGCAGGACTTCAGCATCTGGTACACAAACGGACATATTTAATTTACTAACATAATTAATCAATGATAAACCTTAAAGACATTATTATCGTCAATATGAAAAGTAGATAAAGAGAAACAATATCCAAAGAAGCCATCAAAATATTATTTGAATGTCTTCGCATCCTTCTTGAGTTGAGTCTAGTTGTTTAAATAAATAAAAAGTTTGGACTCGTGCAATTAGACCATACGAGTTCATATTTGTTAACTTGTATGTACGCATAACACATGCGTTAGCTCTGTACGAGATAGTACTGTGTGAAATGTCTTGGAATATGTTTTATTTATACTAGCGAATTGCATTCCATTAATTCGAGATAAGTCCATGTGTTTCTCCAGGATTTAGTAATGAACCTAACTTCGAAAAATATCGTATTTGAGAAAATCAATACTTCAAACTACGCAAGAAGTCTCAAGACAGCGTAGCCAATAACAACAAACTTATAGTCAATCGTGAACTAGTGACAAAACAATAAAACAAACATCAAAGAATATCTACCGACGTCCGAAACATACTTTTATCTGTAACACATCGAAACTCGACTCAAACTACGTGTACCGGTAATTGGATTCTGTTTACGCCGGGACAATATTCCCGCGTTCGCGAATAATGTGTATTGTGTAATAAAATAAACATAACCCTAATTTGGTGCCATCCTCGGCCCCTATTGTGTGTATTTCGAGCCTCTTCGTGAAAGTAATACAATGCTATCGGAGGCAATTCCCCTCCTTGCCGTGCGATACAGGAAGTAGTGGAATGTCCCTCGTAGGTGCCAGACTAAGGCTTCGGAACTGCGAGACGACTAATTTATTTTTATCATAACGTATTAACGTATTTACACAGGTAAAAAAAAGAGTTGTATGTATCTACATAGGTGTTATATTCTTCATCCATCTCGTATCCATAATTCCTCGATATATATTTATTTATTTTATGTAGAAGTGGAAGTACATTTTCTAGTTTGATTGTTCATTTGTTGGTCCCAAAAACCTAACTGTATGTGCCAGTAGCTTCATTACAGAGCCAGGGTATGCTACACCTTCCACCATAGCATCGTTTACACGTTTGTCATTTTCAAGCAACCTTGAGTGTCTAATGGCAAAATTACGTACTTAAGGCTCTTTCTATTTTTCAGGTTTTACATTTCTATGGCGTATGAGGGAGGAGACTTATGCTCTACAGTGCAAGCTGCTGATGATAATAGGAATTCCATTGAGCGTATTGTCAATGTTCCCGTATTTATCCCTAAGGAGTTCCATACTGATAGAACTTCCTTCGCATTGTTAAGCCTACCTCCAGGTAAAACCCTGCTCAGAACTAGGAAATCTTGCGCCCCTAAGGAGCTTCTCCGAGGATTTATGCCTTGATGATGAGATAAGAAGCTTGTGATTGTGACATGGTAGGGAAAAGAAAATCTTGAACTATGTCTTGTATGAGTTCTAATAAAAAAGATAGATAGATAAATTATTCATTGCAACACACTGTTGTGGGCATTTTAGCATATGTTAATCTGTCCGTTTTTAAGTGTTTTAACACAAACATTTTATGTCACTAAGATGTATGTAGGTTATATACAAATATATGATACTCTATTCGATCTATGTACATGCACAACTTTTTAACACGGAATATGTTAGATACACAATATACCCGTTTGACTACAGCCTGCCTGATGTTAAGCACCACTTACTTACTTGACAAACAAACGATTACACACTCACATCGTCTTTACATAAAAAAACTAGCTCACAAAGCAATGGGCCGAGAACACTGCAGGATAGTATCATTATGTGCTTTGATCTCATTGTGTCCAATTTCGTAAATGTGGCCCGGTATAGCATAAAATTATAAGTGTGACCATTACATAAAGCTGAGAGATAAAATCGTGTCATAGAGGGTTGAATCGGTCAGAATGGCGGCGGCGGCGGCGGCTCGGCCAGCCGGCGTGGCGCGTCTTAGATGTTAATGTTACCTACTTATATTACATGCATGGCTTCATTGAAGGCGATAGTGTGACGGGATTCTTGTGGCTTTGGTTATAGCTGGTGCGTGAGTGGGAGGTTGTGTAGGAAGTGAAGTGTCATAGAAATCTGAATAAGATACGTGATATGTAGAAATCGTTATTTTTTATACCTAAATCTAAACTATCATAAATTATTAATATATTTTTACTGCGCATATATCTACTATTCCCACTAGGCCGCCACTTGTGGCACTAGTATAAGTATTTTTTTTCTTCTTTCCTTTTAATTTTATCGTGTGTTACAATAAAAAAATTTCTATCTATCTATCTATCTATCTACTATTCATTTTTATCAAGAAAAATTATAATCAAGACTTAATTCAGTTCCGATATTCGATTTAGCACTGAAGTAATTTTACTTATTAATTAGTTTTGAGAATATAATATGGAATCGATAGTATGCTCTTATCGTCTTATCTTATCTTAAACAACGATTATCAAAGCTTTGGTGTATGTGTTTGCAAGTACTTATTTAATTAGACTTAAATCTTTTCAACTTTAAAAAATAAAGCCTGAGAAACATTTCCTTAAAATTGTAAAGATATACAAATGATCAGGTGACCTTTGCGCCAAATAAAATAACAAAAATGGCAGTAATACGCAAAACTGTTACGATTCGTGTATGGGCGCGTTCGCAAAAACTTCCATCCAACGAATGTCTGGAAGCGACGTCGTAAATCAAGCGATATCGCTGACTCAGGAAGGAAGGAACGCCAACGTCTGCTGGAAATAGTTCTGCTTGTACTAACTGCTGGAAATACAGGTGTTGACGAACTAAATACGCTGACTTTGAATGTTGTTTTTTGTAAACTTAGTAAGTAAAGTCATCAAATTTTTTTTCTTATGTAAGTGGGAAAACTTCCCGTTTATTTCTTAGCATGTGGTATGGTTATGGTTGATATTAAAGAGCAATTAGACTTCTACTATTGGTAACGTTATCGTACTACACGTAAAATATGTACTTATATGTAGCAGTAAAATTAACCAAATTACTAGCTTTATCCGGAAATAGAAGTCGTATGCAAGAGTATAATAATGTTTTGCAATTAAATTTGCCTTAAAAATCTTGAAAAAATGTTATAGCCAAAAGATGTTATCGAAAGTTTTAAAGTACGATTAATACAACTACGCCAACATGTAGACACAAAACTACAGAGCCTTTTTAAATTGTTCAAACTAAGCCAAAATACATAGACAAAGCTACCTGACAGTTTTGTGTGGGTCACATTTATGCTAGTAACATAAAATATTTTTTAGAAAACGTTCGTTTTATATCAGACAGAACGAGCCATAAAGTCGGTGGATGCGAAATATATATTGTATCAAGTCTGGCTAGAAACATCTAGGACTCTAGAAATACGAGTGACTCAAAGTATATAAAAATCAAAAAGTGCCTTTATTTTTACGTTATATTTTTGTAGTAACTATAAAAGTTTAAGTATAAAGCCAAAACCATTAATTGTTCTATTTACTGATAGCGTAAACATGTTAAATAAATCTTTCTCTAACGGAGACTAGTGTCTCTTAACTAACACCAAGGTATCTTATCCCTCTCTTTGGTATAACTTCCATGACTAACACTGAGTTACCAAAAATAAAACGACAATAATGCTTACAAAGTGACAAGCAAATAATGTCAATACAATATCTCAAATGTCGCAGGCCTTATGGGCTGGGCGGTAATAAATAAATACTCCGTGACATTTCACGCAGCGCCATCTGGCCCCACACTAAGCAAACGCTTGTGTTGTGGGTACTAGATATCGGATATAATACTTATAAACTTTTTTTTGTAAATACACACATATAATACATAGAAACGACCAGACTCAACACAAATAATTACCAATTTTGCAATAAAAACATGGTAATATTGTAGAAATCCTGCAATCGTGTGAATAGCTTTGCTAATTGTGAATGAATAACACGGTCTGGTTAGTCAAGGCGTTTCGATTCGAAACAGAGGTACTTATTATATTTAACTTTAGCCACGTGGCCTACGATGGCTTCCCACGCAATTCTCAACTAATAATTGCCTTCCGAGTAAAACAAACGTCTCCAAGACAAACTCTGACCAACGTCGACGGTACTTTATATAGACCTTCCAACTTGCGCTGTATTCGCTTCAACGACTTTGAAACTTTGAGGCCAGTAATTTGTTATCTACCTTCTATGGAAACCATTCAATCAGTTATGGGGGTAAAATTACGTGTTACGTGTTTACTCCTAATCAAGCTACAGCGCAAAGGAGTTTCTGGAGATCTGCTTCGGTGGTTTTCTTCGTATATAGACAGAAGAACGCAGGCTGTAGTGGTCAGTAATTATGTTTCTAGCTGGGTTGAAATACCGAGTGGAGTACCCCAAGGTTCCTTGCTAGGACCTTTGCTTTTTTTCTATTTTTATTAACGACATCTCGTCCTGTTTTTTGAACTCTAAACTACTCTGTTTCGCCGATGACATGAAAATATATAAATCAATCGGGTCATTGAACGACGTGGATGACCTTCAGGCGGATCTACTACGGCTTGATAATTACTGTCTTATTAATAAGCTTGATCTCAATCCCGCTAAGTGTTCAGTAGTAACTTCAGTAGTTTTACTCGCAAACATAAAATTATTCTATCTGAATACAAACTTAAAAACCAACCACTAGCTAGAAATTCGAGTATCCGTGATCTGGGGGTAATCCATGACTCGAAACTATTATGAATGAATGAATGAATGAATGAATGAATGAATGAATGATTTATTGGTCTGTGAAACTAGGTGCTAAGGTGTTACAGTATATAATATGTTGCTTAACTAGACAAACATTTATAGCGTATTGTGTCACTAGTTTCCACCTGAAAGGCTTACAGACTTTACAACTAATAATATAAAGTTACATAATTTGATTTAGAATACATTCTTATTTAAACTTATCTTTGAAAAACAAATCAACACTGTAGTAAGCTTTTTTACATAATAGTTCATTTAGCATACATTTAAAAACATTAAGGTCATCTTTACATCTATTACTCTTGGGAATGTGGTTGTATATCCTCGGAGCCATCCCAAATACACTTTTATTGAGGTATGCAGTATTGGTAGGTATGTTTCGTATTTTCCCTGCATGCCTACTGTCAGCTGGCCACATTGTAAAATGTTCAGGATTCATTTTAATAAAAGTTGAAATTTCATATATTTGAATACATGGTAAAGTTAATATCTTTAGCCGCTTAAAATGTTTCTTACACGAGGCCCTTCGGCTTAGTCCGCAGATAGCTCTTACACATCGTTTTTGCGCTCGGAATGCTTGTATACTATTGGTGGCATCACCCCAAAACATTACTCCATATCTTAAAATTGAAGCTGCATGACCATGATAAGCTGTTAACAATGTGTTCTCACTGGCAACCTTCCGTAGTTGATACAGTGCATAAGCAAATTGATGCAGTCTTTTACATAAAGTATTTATATGGGATTCCCATGTCAACTTGTTATCTACTGTCAGTCCTAGAAAACGTGTGGTGTCTACCTCATTTACTTTTTTACTGTTATGTAGAATATCGAAATTTAATTTGTCATTATGTCTATTTCTAAAATACATTAAGTTAGTCTTTTCAATATTAATTTTTAAATTATTATTATTCAACCAATTGATAAGAGATGTCAAAGTATAGCTAATGTCAGATTCTAAATTAAATAATGTGTCATGAATGAATAATATTGTGCTGTCATCTGCAAATAATGTCATAGGATGTCTGGTAGCTTTTACAAAATCATTGATATATAGTAGAAATAGCAATGGCCCCAGCACACTACCTTGTGGGACTCCATATCGCATATCTTTTTTATCTGATTCATATGCCTTTAAGGTAATTGTTGTTAGACATAATCTACTGACAGACGTGAGTTGAGTTCTTCCGCTTAAATATGATTTTATAAGTTCATGTGCATTACCTCTGATACCATATTTATATAACTTATTTAGCAATATATCATGCCGAACATTGTCAAATGCTTTTGACATATCCATATATATTGCTATCACTTGCTTGCTTGCTATTATTTGACGAGCATGTAGATAACATAGTAAATAGAGCATCTAGGGCGCTAGGGTTTATGATGCGTAGCTCTGCTTCGTTTAAAAAAGCTAAAACATTTAAAATATTATACTGTACATTTGTTCGAAGCATACTCTAGTACGCGTCACAGGTGTGGAACCCTCTGTACGATGAATACATATCTCGTATAGAATATATTCAGAAGCGTTTTATGAAATACCTATGTTATCGAATTAAGGTGCCGTACAGATCAAAATATTATCTTAGTTTTTGCAATAAGTTCCATTTACTTCCCTTGGTAAATAGAAGGGAAATTGCTGATATAATATTTTTGCTAAAAATAGTAACTAACTTAGTTGATTGCCCCGAGCTTGTCGAGGAGATTAACTTAAACTGTACTCCATTTCGAGGTCGCTTTAATCCTCTATTATATATTCCGCCCAAACATGCCAACTATACCCAGAATGCATTTCTGGTGAGAGCGAATGCTGCTGACAAACGGTTGGGGCTGGATCCATTCGGGTCTAGCTTGTCTTCGTTGAGGCGGCGGCTGAGCAGCGAGTTCTTTGTTTGACTTGTGTGTTAGTGTTATTAAGTATGAAATTGTATAGTATATTCTGTTTTAAGTAAGTTAAGTGTAGGTTTGTGAGTATGTGTATTGTTGATGTAGGTGTAGTGTTTTTGTGTTCATAGTTTATGTATGTATATTGTGTTGTTACCCGTGTTGTCCTTTAATTGGATTTGTGTTTCTATTATAATTTGCTATTGTGTGTTTGTGTCCGTTGGATAACTTGTAAGTTAAATAAATAAATAAATTGATGTAGATTAAGAAAGAAAGAAAGAAAGAAAATATATTTATTGAAACACACAAAACTTTAACCTATTTACTTACTAAACTTATTTTAGATTAGTAGGTGCATGGTGACTGAAAATATTGTGGCTGGAAGATTGGACTCATCTTATGGATTAATATTAAGTCCTCACGTGGCACAACTAAATTTCCAGAACAGTAAGAGATGAGTCATGTCCTGAATAGACCACCAAGAAGTTGTGAAGAAAATATATATAGATTTTAGTCATGGCTGAATTCGTTCATCAAAACATCATACCTCTATTGGACTATTAATTAAAGCAATAAATGAAGCTTAACGTTGGACCGAAAGTTTATTTTGTAGAGCACCAATATCAGTTTTATTAATTCAATTAACAAGCGTTTCAATTGAGTCAACTCTTTAATTGGATGTTCGCAAAATTAACGTATTCAGTGAATCAAATGGAACATCGTCGATTCGAAAAACGTATCGTGGCTGTATGTAGCCTGAATCATTAAGAGATATGTGATGTGAGGCCATTTAATTTTGTTAAAACTCGACTTGCTTTTCGCATATATGATGCAAAACATAATTTAACAGAAACCAGAACGAATTAATATTTAGGTTCATTTTGTATTGCAGTTGACAGAAGAAATAGTATAGGTACCCACTACAACAACTAAGTGTTCATATTATTTTCATCTACTAAGGCATTAAGAAGATCTAATCCAGGAGCTTATTAAGGAGGTTGCTTTTGCCCAGCTGTGTGCTTTATTGGCTGATAATGATGTATGTTTGTCATTCATTTCTTCATATTCCAAGAAATTTACCAACTTTAGTAAAACTTCATAGTTAGTAATAATTTAATACAATTTCGATACAAGCAGTTAATAACAAAAAAAACACTAGCTTTTCCAAGTAGAGTTCGTGCATAATATCTCGAATGCTAAATAAAACATAACCGCGCAAGCCAGCTCAGCGGATTTGCTTTTTACGGCTAATACAAAATTCCATGTTATGGGTAAACTGCATAAAGAAAGGCAGCTGCCATTAACCTTCTGGCAAAAAACATAACATAAACGGAAAAGTACGGTCCGACTGTAGTCGAGCTTAACTGGGCCCAGTCACGAACCTCAGGACTAACGACCTTCTATTTTTTTCGAGCTTATTTAAATAACCCAATTTTGTACGATTAAAATCACATATATTTCGTCCGTGACTAGGAAAACGTTGGGTGATTTTATATGATTAGAAACGATGTTTGGTAGAGCATTCAATCAGTAACAAACAGTCCTTATTATTTGTGCCGTTTTTGTTAATTTCTGTAATGCAAAAATAAAGACTTCTTGGTTACAAACTACATTTATTAGGAATTTATTGATTGGAAAACTTGCTTCTTTTTAGCACAGATTTAGTTACAGAAAGATACGAATGACGTAGCCCAGCTACGACTTCGCTGATCTACGTCATTCGTAGCTTCCGTAGCATTCTTCGCTACGCGGCCGTGCACTTTGGATCTCGTTGTTCAGAATTTCAGGCCAATATAGGCTCTATTAGTCTGTAATACGATATATCTTAGGATATACCACTATGTTAGTATATAGCTTGTTACTCGGAAATGGAAATGTCATCCTCACATGTTTGCTTCTCGCTTTTGAACGCTAGTTATTGGAGAACGTTAGTATATGTGTCAATATATACGGAAATTAACATTATAGAACTCAGACAAGATATAAGATACCAGAGGTTAATTTCATGTGGTTAGTTCATGAATGGTTGGTTTTAAATGAGTCGTAGGTATATCATATCATAATGCAGACTCTCCATCGAAAATAAATGAATTGATTTATGGAAATATTTTCGAAACAGAACTAAAATGGGTCAATCTACCAATTTATAAAGAAACATCGCTTAGGAGTTATTCCAATTTCCTGATACAACTGCACGGTCGACTTTCTGTGTTCGTAGTTAATTTCTTATCGCAAAATAAATCATTTTCATTATTTTTTTCTATACATATTTAATTGACTGTATTTATTGTTATCCTAGAACCTACACACAATTCGTATGGTCTTCTTGAGGTTTATTTTAATTGCAACATAATTTAATGTTCATAGGTAGTAAGTCTTTTGGCTAGAATTATTCAACTAAAACAAAACTATTTTGTCTAGAACATTTTATGTCCTTAGCTAATGTTTTTACGTGAAAATAGAGAAGAGTTATTTCCAAAGCTATACATCTCAAGTTTCACTTTAAAGAGAACTCCGCTCGAAATTAGATAGGTACGTAATCATAATGGAAATAATTTGTTTACATAAACCGTGACTTGGCAATTTGTTTTGCTTACAAATGGACTTTTCGCGTAAAAGGAGCTTCTTTTTACGTTCCTTATTTACCGTTGATAATTTTCCTGTGACTCTTAATACTAAAATAGATGGATAGGATTATTCTGTAGAATTTGTTTAGTAAACAAATGACCGTCAAATATATCAACCTCTGCAAACTTTTTGTAACAATGCTGTTAGTTCCGTAGCTTTTCACATGACGTCTTTTATGAAATGGATTCCAGCGTAGGTAGGTAATTGAAAGCCTCGATTTGGGAGAGTTTCAAGTCCCGTGGAGTATTTTTAGATATGTTTTGGCAGCGGGAGGCGACAAACAAACTGTTTAATGGTTTCTCGGGCAGTTTAACTGGAGTTTGGCGCGAGGTTAGCACTCATTTTGGTACGCATCGGTTAGCCTGCCAACGGCAACAGGTTTACACTTGAATTTGTACCGTGTAATAGAGAAATATAATGTACAACAAATAAATAAAGGCATGACAGTTAGGTGTTTGATAACCAGGAAGTGACATCTGCAAAAGCGATACTGTAGTCGAAAGTGAAGCTCATTTATAACAGTATACATAAGTTTGGCCGATTTTTTGTTAAAATTACGTATTTACCTTTGTTAAAATAGCGGTACTGCATCGTAATGCAATATTATATAAAAAATATAATTTTATCTTCCGTCTTTTTAATTGCTAAAGTCGCCTTAGAGAACACTAACTATGACATTAAGTTTGAATTTAAATTCCACGTACCTTGAGAGCGTCTTCGTGCGAGATCCCGGAGAAGGGTGTCCCGTTGACCTGAAGGATAGAGTCGCCGGGGCGAAGCCCTGCGCGCTCCGCTACCGACCCTTCCTCCACGCGCGATATATACACGCCTACACCTGCGGAAATATCATAGACACAATATAAACTGCCCACATATTATCTACTGTTAATATTCATTGCAGCTACACAAACCACAAAAATATTTGAAAACATTTCGATGCATATTCTTGAAGCCAACAACAAAACGTTTGCATGTTTGGATTCAAAACTTCCATAGCAGTATTTTTTTATAAGTATGCAGACTATAATAAATAATTACAAAAGAAATCATGTTACGCGATGATAAACAGAATTTTCCAACAATGTCTTTCACTTACATTCCACGCGTCACAGAATTCCCGGAAAATTGAAAAATTAAAATAATGACTCACAAAAGGGAAATCCAATTTAAAAATCTGCGCTGTAATTGGTCGACATGTCGCTATATTTTCAGTTTTACACGCAAAGGCATATTTTCAGTTTTTTACACGGATGCGGGGAAATATAAACGCCGCCGACATTTATGTAAACTGCACATTTTAATCACCGAGCTAAGCTTTTCACCACAAGCTTTCGTTTACTAATTTTGCAAATGAGTGCTTTTAGTTTCGTGTTTTTATGTTGTAATTTATGGAATGAAAAGTATAATTTATGTTTGGAACAGAATTTTGTTATGACTTTCTATAATAAAATTGTACTAAAAGCTAGAATATAAAAGTAACGTAACAGTGGCATCAGCCAACTCAGATAGATCTAATTAGATTATTTAAAACATATAAAAAGATAAGTAAGTACATGTAACTAAGAGACATGTCAATATATAGTTTGAGGCGAACTATTAGGTATTATGTTTAGTTTTTCTTTCCTTGTTTTTATGCATTATTAAAAAAAGATCTTTTGTTTCTTGCACATGTTCATTCATTTAATGATTAATAACTTAGACGTCCGTGCTACCCGATGTTATACCTAGATTTCATGTGTTACGGAAACTTTAGAAGGTACAAGAAAATACAGTCAGTAACATACAATAAGTAAGATCCAGTAGAGATGTAAGGCTCAGCCTCGAGAGAGCTAAGCCGCGTGACCCCTGCTATTTATACAGAGCGTACAAAGGCCACCAATCGATACGACCGACATCACGACCAAGAGATATCCCATTGGACCAGAAATAATCCAACACATATATGCCAAATAAGTGAGCCTGATAATGTGTCCCAATCACATTTGCAGTCCAATATGATAAAACATAGTTAGGAAGTTTTTTTTCATTTGTAGCCTGAACGCAACTGGGATCTTTCTCGCATTTAAGCGGTTGGTAATATTTTTCTATGATCCTTCATATACTACTAATTATACTTAATTCCTGTGTGATCGCGTGTGAATATGGTTGTAAAATCTGACCCAAATAGATGTTTTTCTTCGTTGCTTGCTAGAGGTATATTCTATGAAAGACATGTCGATAGACAGTTTTTTAGGAGTCTCTGTATATAGTGTATAATATACCTAGCAGGACCTACTAAGGCTGCGGTCGACGTCTGCTTATCCATATTGAGTTACCGCTCAACAAGGCTTTTGCTACATCTCGACTAACGTCGTGAGACAGTTTTAATCCCCGATATCAACTTTTCATCAAGTATGTAGGATACATGTACTTTCATTTTAAATTTAGAATCAACTTATTTTTTGGAACCTTTAAGAATGCATGACACTAATTTTGGTTCGAAACGAAGCTTTGCGAATAAATGTTTGTAAGTAAGTAGGTACATCTTACATGTATGATCTAAATTTTGTCATATTTAATTGTGTTTACATCTACTGGAATTCATTGAATTGTTTCTGCAGTCTATTAAAAGTTATAAATATGTAGGTATGAGTATAAATTGTTAAACTGTAAAAGTATTGACTGAATGGTTGATTAATTAATTACTGTATAGTTTATATTCCAGTACCGGAGTTTATACAAGTGTCTGTTTAGGTCCTAGTGGTTGAGGTGGGTCCACTCGGACTGTGGAGTGCGGTCTGGGCGGAAATTACGGAGGATTAACTATTACTCGCTTGTCCGTGAAACCCATCCTTGCTGGGACGTAGAGAGATTATGGTAATGTGCCTTGTGGTCTCTCGTACGTGACGTCACAGCTAGCCCCAACGACAGACCAGCGCTGATTGCTCTCAACTATGCCGAGTCGGGGCTGTATTGTGGCAGATTTACTGTATGTATGGCTGTGTATGCCTACTCAACGTCTGTAAATCTATCACAGTAAATGTAATTCTCGTTTATGTGAGTGAGTCCAGAGCATGCTACATACACGACACTGGTGGTCATATTCTCATGTGTGAGGAGGCACACATGAGAACATGACACAATGACACACACAACACTGTGGTTATGTCATGTGTACATACTCTCACCTGCTTCCTTGCCGCCCTTGACACAGATGCCGAAGCCGTGCGAGTCCCCTGGCTCGCGGCTCATGGTGACGGTGCGCGTGATGGGCTCCATGGGAGCCGGCGCGCCGCCCGACGAGTAGGGCCGCTCGCGCTCGCCGGACCGGTATATCGCCTGAAACAATAGAAGGCTATTACTTCTACTTAAAATAAATAATAGAAGGTCACAAGGAAAAAGATCATACTAGACTATGGGACATTGGGCGGCCTTCCAGGTTTGTTCATGAATTTGGATAACTGTATAAAAAAACAGCACGACTGGCGTACCTAATATCAAATACTAAAGTCGCAATAACAAATCGAATAACTACAGCGAGCATTGTTAACATTGTAGGTAGGTATAACCCGAAACATGAAACTAAAACCTTGAACCCTTAAGTTCCGTTACGAAACTATTTACGCTACATTAACAGAGATTTATCGGTCGTAAACCTGGAATTCTACTTGTATTAAAATACCATTACAAAATACAAACGCACACCAATAAACTGCAGAATAGAGCACAAAACAAGTGCCATGTTTCACTAATTTTAGAGCCGCGAGGTTGATCATCACTGTACAATTGATATTTAACGCGGCCTCTAAATAATAGTAAGGTTAACAAATTTCAATTTTTTTTTAATGTTTGTTGCCGCATAACTTTGGAAAAAACACATTGGTTAGTCATTGGGAGTCACAATTCAAGAGTTTTTAGAGTTTTTGGAAGTTTTGTTGACCAAAGCTATATATTTTTAAGCGGGACGAAGCGCCAAGTGTATTTTATTTCAGATGAATTATGCTACGATATCGGTTTGATTAACACAATGACGCAATCTAAGAAAACCACATTACACAATAGTCCGTTTTTATGGTGCCCGCGAGGTGGGGCGCTCCGCGGAGCGCCGCGGCGGTCTCCGCACTGCCTCCATAACGATAAATTCCACTCACACGCTAACTTTAAACCCCTCTTACTTACCCGCGTTGTGTAATTAATTTCCACCGTTTTGTTTGTGAGTTTTGTGACTCACTCGGTCGGCCCTCGCACCTCGGATTCCACGAATAGCAGCTCGGTTGCCACGTCGATATAGGCTGCATACCGGGCCGATGCAAGCCTGCACGTTCCTGCCGCTATTACAGCATTCCGCATTTGCATAATGTTCGAGTGAGAACAGCGGAAGCGACTCCGAGCCGGAGCGCCAAAGAGTTTATCAAGAATTGCTCCGAACGATATTGCTCTGTATACGGCTTATAAGCAATAAAAGCGAGAGCACCGCGTAAACATTGTTTCTCGAAGCGGACGTTTAGCATATCAAAGAAGCGCCGCCGCGCCGCCCCGCAGTCTGCCGCCCCCACCGCCCCACGTCACTTTAAACTCTCAACTTGCAATAATATTTTCTGCAGATCCGCTTTGCGCTCGGGTAGAAAATTGCTCTATTTAATGATATTTAATTTTGCATAATTATGTATACTTTTTACGCGATTGTGTCTCTGGATTTATTGTGCAAAATTGTGCTTCTATAACGTTATTCGTTTTTTGGAATTTAGTTTATGATACCCTAGTATATTTTGTTTGTACTTAGTAAGTGTAAGTAGCTGAACAAGTGTGGAGTAGTCTGCAATCACTCAAGCCGGTCCCGAGGGATGACAGGTTGTGATAACTTCTAACTTTGCTAACCTCATTTTTCAGCTGAATTTATTGACGTATACAAATTTGGTTTTAGCCTACTACTTTTTGGTTTTACTACTCATGCGTGTCTCATATTTTAGTATGAAGTAGGTATATAGATTACAAATACAATACAATTTTTTTTATTACCATTTTACAAATATAACGTTAATTTCTATGTTCCATGTAAAGTTTTTGCAATATATATATATATATGTTTTAAAAGTTTTTTTAATTCTATTAACTTATTTTAAGTCGGTAAGTAAATGACCATTAACTTCAGTGAGTGAAAGGTTCCTATACCTCAAGACCAGTATCGTAGGCGCTCTCACAAATCAAAGTGCCCATGTAATGTGTTACGGTGCGGATTCTTTGATAATAGTATGAACAAAATAATTACATTTCAGAAAGTAAATTAAATGATGACGTTGATATAAAATATAAGATACACTCTAAAAAATTCCACAATCGACAATATAAGTCGTTATAATCATCCACTGCCTTCCTAATCCCACTGCTGTGTAGACCTAGCATAGACCTCTAGAATGAGTACTGTTGCCACCCCACCTCTAATCGAATAAGATAACAAGGCATACCTCATACTTGCCGGTAGAATCCAATTTGAGACCGCTGCCAGACAGGGTGTGACATTGAACCACATAACACCTGCACATAACGCACTGTAATACCCGCTAAGCCTCCATCGCAACCAGAGTTTACGCAAGAATAAGTATTCATGTATAAAATAAGACATATAGAATGTACTCGAAATTCTGAGCTAAGTTACGCCGTCCCGAACCCATCTGTTACTTTACGCCTCCGGGGGTTTCCACAGCTGACCGCCGCCAGAATTATTGATACGAACGCAAAATCGCGACCCACCGCAATCAGAATAAATTCCAAAACACACAAACGTGCGTCGAAATAAAGCTTGGCAATAAAACCTCGTAATTGGGTCAAATAAATACGAAGTAGCGTTATAAGTTAGCGAAACGACGAAGTTTGAAATTCAAATTATTTTATGAGTGGACATTAGGGCGAATAATGCGGGTAATATCAAGAGTGGCCGGCCGCGACTGAAGCTAGTGTGGCGAGGGCCGTGACGTGAGCCGGCTGACGACACTCCTTGATTCGTGGAAATAATCACTTTAACTACAGGCTAGCATTATATTTTATTTATCTTTAGCACAAATTTAGGGGATGATGAAACTTTAGGGTGACTGACCGACATTTCCAAACAAATCAACGCGCAGTCTAAACCGTTTGACTAAGATGAAGTAAAGTTGTTTATGCATGCTGCATGTTAATTAATTGTTACTAAGTACGTCTGCATTAAATATCTAAAAAAAGTAGGTACAAAGTGTCAAGCCGCAGGAAGAAAACTAGCCAATATTTAATGATAACACACTATTTTATCTAAGACTTTTATTATTAATTATTTGTTTATTTATTGTTCACTTGCCCACAGCACTTTTTCCCAAAGCGTGCCGCGGGATAATACCTATATAATAATTATGGTTACCTCGAAGTAGATTATCAGCTAGTATGGCCAAGAGTGACGCTGTCGGTGCCTAAACGCCGGCCGCTGTTGTCATGAATAGTGGAGTGGTATCGACTCGCCGGCCTCGCCCACGAATAATTTACAACTATGACACCCCTGGCCACTGCCTCACTAGAATTACGCTATTTTTAGAACCACTCACATTGCTCATCGTGTCACTTGGACGCTTTAAAAACGTGGAAAAAATGTTGAAAAAACGATGGATGCCCGTGTCAAACGAGTGGCTAAGGATTAAATTAATCCTTGTCGATCTCGGAACCCTATACCACCCACTTATAAACGTATACCCTACTAAAAATCACGATTATCCATAACTTTATCGTGGCGTGAAAAGTAAAAAACAGACATAAAATCACAATCACTATCAAGCAATAAAAGGCCACGGATCTATTAAAACAGCCGTTATTCCGATTTGCTTCTTTTTAATAATAGGTATAGCTAGAATAATTTCCATGTCCTCTGTGTTACTAAAACCTGTAAACCTGTAACCTTCTAAAAGTTGTAAAATTTTATAAGTTACTTGTTACTTGTTGTTAATTGAATTGAACTTAAAAAGTACTCAAGGAGGCAGCACGCCTTGGCAGCAAAGTTAGAGCAGCGCTAAGTTTGTATTATAAATATGGCGCTCTCTGGTGTGTCAGCCCAGAAGTTTTTGGGTTATCCAACCCAAAAACTTCTGGGCTTCTTATAGAACAGCCAGAAACTGCAATCAAATTGTCAGCTTTCCTCTCCAGGTAACTTTAGCACAGGGTTACCCACCACTTCCTTTTCTTTCTTTCTGCTATTTACCTTCTATTTAGTACGGTTACCTGGAAGAGCTCGTTTTATTTGATATCGCCGCCATAAATGGTACTACTAGCAATTTTCTTTTGTGTTTAACAGAGATCTTATTTCCAGCGCAGCACACAAATTCTTACATGATGCGTGGTGCTGCTGGGGCTGCTGGCGGGCGAGTGGCGTCGCGCCGGGGGGTGTCCAGCGTGCGCGGGGGGGTGCGACGGGGGCAGGGCTTTACCCAGCGCCGCCGCCCCGCCTTGCCCGAACAGCCGCAGCACCTGCTCCGGGGAGATCGGCCGCTTCTTGCCGTTGCTGGCGCTCAAGTGGTTCGTACTGTTGCGCAGGCTTGTCGCTCCTGCTGTGGGTACATAGGCTGTATTAAAATCTGAAGAAAACACTCGACCCGTTGCCGCGGTGGTAAACTTGCTAAAAAACCTAGTTCATATACGAATCAAAACATATTGGTAATACATGGAACCAATATGTTTTGAGTAGGATAGCCAGTACGTGCACAAGATCAGCCACCAAAGTTGAACGCAAAGTTATCTTGTGCAGAGACAATATTTTTCTAATACCCACACTCCGTATTCAGCAATATCGTTCGCTATTACCTATGCATTCAATAAAACCAAGACAGAGTTTTGATCCTCTTTAGCTTTATTATTATCAATGTATTATTAGATGTTAATACTGCTGTCTTCGTCTCAATCTAGTATACATATATTTGTACTCTTACTCTTATTTGTACACATAAAAAAACTAGAATTCTTGAATAGTCACCTGCAGTATTGGAAATAGTAGTGGATCCGAGGTAGGGCGCGCGCGAGAGCTTGCCCGCGTAGTGGTGCGAGTAGGAGTGGTGGCCGTGCGAGGAGGCCGGGCGCTCCACGATGGTGTACGAGGTCCCCGGCGGGGAGTAGTACACGCCCCCGCGCGCGCGCGCCCGCGCGTCCTCTGCCTCGTAGCTCGCGCGGTTGTCCTGCAACCACTGCGTCATATACTGCCCTTACCACCAGCTCACGTAAGAAAACATTTAAATTTAACCGCATAGAAACAAGCAAGTACTCGAGGATATGATGGTATCCGTTGACGAACCTGAACGCCTACCAGGTGTACTTGACCAAGAGAACTCTCCAAGCCAACTGTTTACAACTGTTTTACAAGCCAGCAAAGTTTTCACTTAAAAACCTTCGAACTTTTATGATTTGTGGTCAGAAGTGACAGGTAGGTAAGAGATTGCAGGTATCTGACTGTTAAGGGGAAAGTGATACCTGCTGCGAGCGCGAGTGTCGCGCGAGGTGGTGCGCGGGGTGCTGCGGGGTGGCCGAGCGCGTCCACCCGTAGCCCTGGTGCGGCGGCGGCCAGCGCGCGCCGAGCTCCGCCAGCTCCGAGCCCTCGCCCGCCTCCCCCGACCTCATGCCGGGGGTCACTGCCTGACCTGCTGACAACAACCACTATATATGTATATACTTCACTGCTTTTGAAGTTACTCCAAATTGTCTGAGCGTTGTCTATTCAACGATTGAACTATTGGTAGTATTATGTATTCTGTGCTATTGGCTGCCGCACAGAATTAAAGTCTTTTGATAGGTAACACTTATTCGGGGTAGAATGGCTTTGCTCCTCACCTCAATATTTCTTATATTTTATCTTTTCTAACTAAAATTAAAATTAAATGATAAATTTAAAGGATCACGCTTGTCTATTCCAACTGCAGAGTTAAAATATATGACTGCAAAATTAAGTTAGCAACGACATTTGTCATAAAAACTTGATTAAACGAACCCAACTCCCAACGAGCAGTCTTAATTCAATTGGCGCAATTGGTTTCCGCTCGAATTTATCGTTGAAAGTTCAAAAATAAAATTCCTAAAATAAATTTCACAATAACCGGTGAAATTGGCAACAGTTCGACAAAAGTCCTTAAAATACTCACAGTTTTAAACTAGTCCGTAGAAAAATAACTTATAGTGACAACATTCCACGAAGTATGTTTTTAGAGCACAGACGTTAGACCGACAACTTAGTTTTTTGGAAAATCTGCTATTTCGATTTTTCGTTGCGCCTTTTTAATTAAATACTCCTAGCATACCTATATTTTAGATACCTGTTTACGTCAATCCACATGTAAAACGTTAACACGATTCCATGAAACAAACAGTCACATTTAAGTAGATTAATAAATTAAATAATCTCAAAACTAGTTCATGCGGCTGGTCAGAATCAGATTTGGCCACTCTCATTCGAAACTTAGTCAATCTAATAAGGCAATTTCTAGTGTGATATCAGTTTCATATAAAACATGAATAGAATTCAGAGCAAAATTGGCTCAACAGTCAAAATTAGTAGCAATAAATTGTCTCTGCTCTCTAAGCTTGAACTTTCTGGCAGCTTGCCACCACCACGTCAGGATTGCAGCCTCGCTCTGACACGCCTCCTTACACATGGCTTCTAGTCCGCCAGTAAAGCTGGCGGACTAGAAGCCATGTGTAATGGGAAAATGCCATAGGAAACCGACAAGCTTGAGGACTAAACAATCTGACCACATGTCTCCCGTGGAAGGATCTGGGCTTCTCCCCATATCCCTGATATATTTGCACAAAAGGACCGTAAAGAATAACTTAAATTATTCTTTACCACCAGTAATGAGGAAAATGATTAAAGGAGGAGAAGTACCTACTGGACCGCGGGGTTATTCGAGTAAATCTGGGTTTAAAAGTAGCGTATGTGTGGATCCAAGGACAATCATGCCCAAACCAAATGACATGAACAAAAGTAGCTACGAATAACAAACTAACTTGCACATATGTAAAGGTAAATATTTGTATGTAAGAACATCAACAAATATACTAAGCAGTTTCATTCACAGATAATATGCAATTTAAGTTTTAAAATAACTTCATAAAATCTAGTTTAAAGGTTGAATAGGACATGAAATAAGCGAGCGGGAGATGTGTTCACAAGCATGCATTATATGGCCAGTGGGTTAGAAAACGAGCTCGTCTCGTGAACATGTACAAGCTAACTTTGTGTCTTCATCGCAGAGAATGGAAAATTGTTGCTCAAAGGTCAGCCCATTTTTTCATTTACAATATGTTCTAAACTTAGTTTGAGTAATGAAGACGGTCTAATTTTCTTACTACTTTTTAAACGATTTCAAAAAAGGAGGTTATCAATTTATCTGAGTGCAGTTACATTACAGTCCTTATTTTTTTTAAACCACTCATTGTCACATAATAAGCTTTTGGTTCAGTCTATATCATATCCTATAGCCGTATTTGAGGCCTAGTTAAACTATTATTTTTAATTGTTTGAATTGTGTTAACCTACTAATTACCAGCCAAATAAAGGCTTTTTTTATTTTATTTACTATTTTTATGAAAACTAATAGAACACGTCGTCCCAATGTTCTTCGTATCGTAGCTTCTTCCGATGTTGGTGCTCCGTCAGGTTTAGGATGCAAACAGTAACAAGAAGACAATGGAACCTGAAGGGCCTTTATGACGTCACGGGTACAAAGTGGGTGCGGAGGTTCAAGGCCGATAGCGGAAATAGGGCAATAGGGCACGGCTACCGCTACAGAGGTACCAACGTATTACTACCAATAGATGGGTATCTAACATGAACCATTGATTCATATGTATTGGGCTCTTGATCATCAAAAGTCCAATAGACTATTGGACTTTTGATGTTGACCGACATATTGGAATCATTTTTATATTGTTTTTCCTTAGTTATAGTTATAGTTGTAAGGAAGTGTATTGAAATATTGTTACTCATTGTATGTGAAAATGATTCATCTATATCGGCCTAAATTATTATTTATGGGTAGCAGCATATATTATAGGCGCTTCATTTACCGACATATCTGTTATAAAAAAAAACTTTCAGTAGACTTGATAACCTCTTTTTTTTGGAAGTCGGTAAAAAATATAAGAGCCAAAGTAAAGCTAAAAAATGTCACAGTACCTACCATTCTTTTCTAGAAACAGGTCATTCCGTTTATTACCCCATACAACCTTTATAATTAGACGTCAAGGAACTCGGAAGTCATTGCTACTACGGGCCCGGCAGCTTACTTCCTGATTGGTTAGTAATTCTATTTGCTTCCTTCGTTCTTCCATGCCCAGTAGCGCCATTTAAACATACAAATCTTAATTGGGCGCTGGGTTTGCTTCTAATTAGTTTTTGCTCTGAGCAAGATAATCAAAGAAACAAAAACTACAGCTACCTACATTTAGTTCTACCAATACACTTTTCTTTATATTTAGTTGAATTTAGTAGAATAAGGACACATAAACCTTTGTATGGATCAAGTACATAGGAAAAAGATAATAAATTGATTTTTACATGAAATAACAGAACAACATTTCACAATTGGCTCGGTTTGTAGAAGCTTGAAGTAATGTTTAATTAATTATCCTATATATGTAGTTGATATCTTTAAAACTCAAATCAGTTCAACCGTTAAACTTTCGCTCTTATTGCATTAAAATGATATGGGATTTCATACACCTACAAAATCTCGTACCTATAAGTGTTTATTACATCCCCAGCAGGTCGTGGCAGGTCGTCGAGCAGAAATAATCAGTCGAGAATATTCCGCCTGAGCGAACCGACCCACATTATGTTACAGGCCGGCACACATCAAAAGATTCTCCACTCTATATCAACCTGTCTCTCACAAGCCTTTCTACTCATATGTACATACGTTACACTGTGATTGAAGATTCTGATTTTGTACAAGAATCTACAAAGTACAACTTTTTAGGCAATTGATACTCACAGTTTTGTGATATCTTGTTAAATCCTAGGTATTTCTGTTTGAAAACACAAGCACTTGTAAATATTCACTTGCTTTATAGATTAACTCTGCCATATATTATGCTGTATAAATTCACTTATTTATTTTAAAACTTTTATGTACGTGGAGCCGATGTTTACCGTGTCGCATAGTCTGGCAAAAAGAGCAACAAATATTTTTTCAACCGTAAGTAAATAAACAAAAAGAATCTATTAGTATTTAGGAATAAACAGTTTTTAAAAAGATTTTTTTTATCTTTATTAAAGTGTTTTTTCGCAGAGCGAATATGCCGCACTTATCGATAACACAACATTATAAAATTTACAAAAAAAGCTCAAATTACTTATCGATTTTTTAAGGCAAACTTAACTAATTCTAGAATCCTTTTTGTGTTGGCGTTTATAGGTAATGCTAAATAAAAGTTACATAATCCAATGGAATTGTCCTGAAATATGTGTCTTCTAGGGCTCTCGTTGCGAACGCACTCCATCAAGATGTGGTAGGCATCCTCGAGTGTCCCGCAGGCGCTGCACAGGGGCCATGAGGAATGCGAACCAATTCAACGGAATGTGTCCGCAACGAAGCCGCAACAACAGCACTAGGTCCTGTCTATTTATAATTTCACAGTTACTTATCCACGGCGTTATTATATTTCGTAAGTTTTGAACAATAAAATCTTTTAAAATGAGACGCCTTTATATTTCACACATTCTATCAGGCCATCACATACATACCTACCATAGAATTAACACACTTGAGGGTATTTCTTGAGAGATTACGCCATGATCGAAGTACGTCAAATGATCGAGTTGAAGAGTTCTACTAACAAAAATATTTAATTCCTGTCTGCAACTTCACTATTTCCCTGCCACTTGGAAGACAGCGAAAGTCATAGCCATCCATAAAACTGGCAAGGATCCTTCTGATCCAGTTTCCTATCGTCCGATCAGCCTTTTGCCATGTCTTGGTAAACTCTTTGAGAAGGTGGTGTATCATCGATTACGATTAGTGTCCTATAACCTACTCAAGGATGAACAATTCGGGTTCCGGCATGGGCATTCTACTGTGCAACAGCTCGCGCGTGTGGCTGAGGCGGTGTCTACAGGACTCAACCTGAAACAGTCTACCGGGATGTTCCTGATAGACATCGAAAAAGCCTTTGACGTCGTTTGGCACAAAGCGCTGCTGCACAAGTTGGTTACTCTCGGAATACCTCTCTCTCTCACAAAAATGATACAATCTTATCTATTTGACCGTAATTTTTTTGTTCAAATTGAGGGTACTTTATCTTCTCCCTTACCTATGCCGGCTGGAGTCCCTCAAGGCTCAATTTTAGGCCCGTACCTGTTTTTGTTGTTTATCAACGACATTCCAATCCAACCGCGCACAAGCCTAGCCTGTTTCGCGGATGATACCGCAAGTTATACAACTACCCTCGATTTTGATTTAATAATTAGTCGTCTCCAACTCTCAATTGATTTACTCCTAGATTTCTTTAGTAAATGGAAACTTAAAATTAACGCCTCTAAAACTGAGGCTATTTTATTCACCGGAAAGCGCACACTACCCACACGTACATTAAAAGTTGCCAATGTTTCTATACCATGGAGTCGCTCAGTAAGGTATCTCGGTACTGTCCTTGACAAGAAATTGAACTGGAGTGATAATACAGCGAGTCTCCTTCTTAAGGGTCATAAAGCTCTGAATGCACTAAATCCCATAATGAATCGTAAGGCTAAACTCAGTAGTAACACTAAACTACGAATATACCGCACATTAGTCCGACCCTGTTTCACTTACGGTTGTCCCGTGTGGGGTAGCACATGTCGTACTAACATAGACAAACTCCAAGTTATCCAGAATAAAGCCTTAAAATTAGCTTATAATACCCCATTTCGTACAAACATAAAAAATCTTCACTATAAAATTAATCTACCACGCATCGATAAATACATATACAAATTATCTGAGAAATTTTATTTACACACAATTAACAATCCATTAGTCGATAATAAACTTATTAAAAATCTTTGCAAAACCGGAAAGAAGAATATCAAATTCATCGAAACTTATAATTCATATAAGCTACCTCATCACTATTTCATAGAGTGCGACGGAGACCGATAGTGGCTACGTGCTACGTTCCCCGAGTACCTACCGCGCGCCCGGTCGCGCGGGCGCAGCAGGCGAGTATGCCAATCTCACCCGTTTTACAAGTTCGTATCGGGTCGGATTGGCATGCGCGCCGCGCACGCGCTGCCGCGGCCGGCCACTCGGCAGGGAATACCTACATGTCTTGCTGCTTACTCGTCAACCCATCACTGGAAATGTCTGCTACGTCCAAACTAATGAGCGTGCAACATCATCAAGTCGTTTCGTATTCCAGTACCTAACACTTTGTTTTCAATCACATTATACCTAAAATGTACAGCTACCTCCTAAAGCTTACATAACTATGTTTCCTGATTAAATAAAAATTGTTCAATGTATATGTAACCTAAGAAGCGTTTAAAATTCAGTGCTGTAAATTTTAATAAGAGATTGTGTAAAGCTCGTAAAATAATTAATCTTAAGCTGTACTTTACTAGGTATGTACACTAGTTTAGATACTTTGTAAATTTTTATTTGAAATAAAGATATTTTGAAATTGAAATTGATCGAGTTGAAGGACTTTTCTAGATGGTGGGTGATTGATTTAAAATCCCGTGAAAGGAGGTATTATGTATAAATGAGGTGTAATTCACGACGACATGCTTGCTGGTTCGTGAACAGAAAATTCATGGCATAGAAAGAGCTGAAGTCCTGCTACACAGAATCCAAGTAGCTTAGCAGTGAACATAATCCGTCTCTTATTACAAAACGCGGTTTAAATATTAGTCCAGGGCTTTGAAAATAAAAAGTGGGTTCTTGTAGTTCAGACATAACATACAAGCAATCAAAATGTCAACTTCAAATTGGAACTTTGATATAACATTGGTACATTTTAATAGTTTGATAATTATGACAGTAGACAGAAAATTTTTGAACAACTACAACGGACTTGGTCTAGACTAATATTGAAACCACGTTTTGTAATAAGGCCCATTGTTTTTACATAAATGAATGATTTGATTTAACATGCAATTAAAAACCAACACAAATGCTTTACTTATAAAGCATAAACAAACTGATATAAATCCGACTAACAAAAGAGCACATAGCACTACCGTCCTGAACATTGACATATTATGTCTGATTTATTTAATTTGATATATATATGTTAACATATAGGTATATATATATGTATTATATTTCGTTTTCAATTTTACTCTTTTAAGAACAAGCTGAAACACTTCGTCGATCGATTTTCCTTCTACACGAAACAGTAACAAGTCACCGCCTTTTCCATGCAATCCCAAATCATAATACCTAGCCTTGAGCAAAGTTCGTGACTTTAAAGGACTACAGAGTCTATAATTTAGGATGTAAATTGCCTCAATAACTTTGAAATACTGGGACTTGAAGATGGAAACCCGATAATGGAGGGAGCGCAATCATATCTACAATTTCTACAAGAGATTGCTGAAGACTAAAGGTACCTAGTGTGGACATGATAAGCCGGGGGTGCACTGAGTGCACCTTCGTTTATGATGGTTCGCCGCGTGGCTGCAGAGAGGTATTAGAATGGATGTAGGATATATAAACCTATATATTGCTTTTTATTTATTTATTTACATTATCAAAACGAAAAAAAAGTGAAATTATTTACCGACCAAGCAATATGTTTAGTCTAACAATGTCTTTGACATCCATTGTCGGAGGAAGTGTAGATGGAACAACAAAAACAAAGTACCTAGTGTAAACCTTCTTTTAAAAAAATATACATATGTACTTAGTTATGTACTTTAAAAAAAGATTTTTGTTGTTGTTATTTAATACTTATTATTTTTCTCATTGTTTTAAGATAAGTATTAATCGCTTATTATTTTAGTTCCAGTTATTTGAGGGTCCTCATAACATTAATTTATGAGCATTTCTGGTCAAAAATGGCGACATTCCTTTGTTTAGGTATTTATTTAGTATAACTATACGTACAGACCTAACCATAGATTGCTCAGGGACACGTGTCTTATCAGCCTGACAAGGCAATTAAAGCAGCTGCTTTACCGAAGCAACCAATGGAGAATGTCGAAAATATAGGCAGTTAAAACAATATCAATCTGATACACACATTAAAAAAACAACATGTCTTATTTGCGCTTGAACCAGGTATATTATTTTTATCTACCAAATATTACAAAATCCATTTAAGATTTAATCATACTATCAGATTAATAAAATCAAATAAAAATTTACAGGAGATGATAAAGAAATACATTAGGTATAAACTGAGTGTTAAAATAACATATCAAATTAAATAAATCAGTCATTAAAAAAACATATATTACCTGAAAATGCTGAGTTTTCCATAAATATCAATAAAAAGGCGGTGTTTAGTTTCAAGTCACGTTTAGGACCGTAAAATGTCCCTTTCTGAGGGAATTGCTTTTATCTCTCGGCTGCCCTTTGGACATGAGGTAGCTTCCAACCCGTACCTACTTCCTGCCTGCTGATTTAGCAACTATCATGGGATTATTTATTTCTAATTACCACGTTAAAATAAGGTTTTATTATTGGAAGAAGAGAATTTTACCAAAGAACTGTAGTTACGACCAATTTATCAATTTATTTATGTCGTAATAATCAAAACTGCCGTAGCATTACTTAAATTTGAAGGAGGGAGAAGCTTGTAAGCGATTAGCCAGTCTGATCTGAGAAGTAGAAGTTTTTGAATGAAAGAGCCATGGCAACATGCATGAAAATTAATTAAAACATTTTTGGTGTCATCTTTTATACGATAAAATCTCGAAGTACCCTTGCAGCGATATTCCTAGAAGCCTCGTAGGTAGAATCGCTTGAGTCTGGCGTGGGCGCAGAAATATTGAGCTATTGACATTAATTACGCTCTTATGAAAACTCAACGAACCTTTCCATAAACTTGATGAGTCATGTTGGATTTGAATTTGCTAATATTGTGTGGGCTATTAATTAGATTTTATTAATAATAATATTATAAGTAATATGGTTAATTCATGAAAATTATAATTAGAATAAATATATCAAATATTTCTAAGTTCTTCTTTAAATCTACTCCTCACTAGTGCATGGTTCTCTGCCGTTTGTTTTGCATTTTGACCAGATAACAAAATACCAGATCCCATCCAGGACAATATGCTATCTCCACGCTTAAAAAAAGGAACAGAAAATTATAACATTCTTGTTTTTAAATAATGATTTAATTGGTCATTAATGCGATCTTTTTAATCGTTAATGATTGATGGCAAAGCTTGAACGAGGGGGCTGCATATCATATGATATACATTATACAAATAAACAAAATATATACTTTATCTAGTACCCATGACACATGCGTTTGCTTTATATGCAAATAGATGACGCTGCGTGATACGTTTGTTTTATTTCCTGTCTCTAAGCTGTTTCTTTTCCACTCTCTTTTTAACGAATAGACCACTTCAATAGCTTCCACCGCCACCACATGCTTAAGAATACAAAGCCAAGAATAAAGCTGTTTAATAGTGATTTATAGCACACAAGTCCCCTTTCACTTGATAATAATAGAGGAGCTTTATTGTTTATTCTATTACCTGGCCTTCTACTTTGAAGGGTTTTGTAAACAAGTATACAAAGGCGATTAGTCCCGGGATTAACTACTTGTACCTTATTTATTTGTAGTTTTCTTTACGCACCCAGCCTTATGCTGAGCTAACCGTGGCAGAGTTTACAAGATTTTTTTTCTGTAATTGTTGTTATTGTGATTTTGTTGTAAAATCTGTCCCAATAAATGTATTTTACCAAATTCACTTTTTAACCTTTAAAAAGTATAAATTCACGTCTGACTACAGCCAGTTACAGTCTTGAGGTGTAACACGCATACCTACTTACTCTATATCTGAAACCTCTGGATTATAGTTCACAGGAAACACAGCTGACATTATTAAACCATTGTATTTTTAAGTTAACGCAAATAAAGTACATATTTTTATATACGCACAAAAGTCCGTAAAGTGCTACGCGATCTGGACGTGAACAAGGCCAGTGGTCCTGACGGTATTCCAGCTATAGTACTGAGGACATGTGCGCCTGAGCTGGCTCCTGTGTTGACGCGCCTCTTTCAGCTTTCTCTTGAGACTGGCAAAGTGCCGATTTCATGGAAACTTGCTAACGTGCAGCCCGTGCCCAAAAAAGGTAGTCGTGCTGACCCTTCTAACTACCGGCCCATTTCTGTCACGTCCGTGCTCTGCAAGAGTATGGAACGTGTCCTGAACCGCAGGCTCCTGGCGTACCTTGAATCGCATGACCTATTCAGTGACCGACAATATGGCTTTCGCCAGAATCGGTCCACTGGAGACATTCTAGTGTACGCCACTCACATATGGTGTGAAGCCATTGAGAAATACGGGGAAGCCCTGGCGGTTTCCCTGGATATTTCTAAGGCTTTTGACAGGGTTTGGCACGATGGCCTTATTAGCAAGCTTTCCTCTTACGGCCTGCCCGCTGGGCTTCGTGCTTGGATTTCGGACTTTTTGAGGGATAAGTCTATTCGAGTAGTCGTTGATGGCTGCTCCTCAGATCTAATGGCTATCAATGCCGGAGTCCCTCAAGGGTCGGTGCTCTCTGCAACTCTTTTCCTGCTGCATATTAACGATCTGCTGAAACCCGGAACCTTTGGGTACGCAGACGACAGCACCGTTGTAGAGAGCTATACATCCACAGCGCGGGCCAGTGCGGCCGAGATCCAGTGGCTCAGGGAGGCGATGGTCGAGCGTATAAACCTGGCTCTCAAGGCAGTCTCCGATTGGGGTGATGCCAATCTAGTCAGGTTTAATGCTGCGAAGACCCAGGCGTGTCTTTTCACCGCTAAAAAGAGGCCATTCGAGCTGGCCCCCACTTTCCGAAATTCGACTGTGCCGATAACTGACCACCTTGATCTTCTTGGTATTACATTGTCCCCTACTCTTAATTTTGGCTCTCACATTGAGTCCAAAGCCGAAGTTGCAGCCAAAAAGTTGGGTATCCTTTCGAAGGTGCGAAAGTACTTCAAGCCGGAACAGCTGCTTACTTTGTATCAAGCACAAGTTCGGTCGTGCATGGAGTACTGTTCGCATCTTTGGGATGGATCAGCCAAGTACCAACTTGAGGCACTAGAGGCCATTGAGAGTCGAGCCAAGAAGATCATTGGTAATAATAAACTGTGCCGAGCGAAACTTCAAAGTCTTGAACACCGTCGCAAAGTCGCCAGTTTGTCGGTTTTCTATCGGTTGCATTTCGGAGAGTGTGCCGCGGAATTGCACGGACTAATTCCGCCCGCGCCCTTCTTTCACCGGACGAGTAGAGGTACGGCAGGACGACACCGGTTTATGGTGGAAGTTCCTAAGACCCGCACGAAACGGTACGCTTCCACCTTTATTGTTCGTACCGCTAGGTTGTGGAACTCCCTGCCTGGCTCTCTGTTCCCCACGCACTATAATCCAGCGATCTTCAAAGCGAGAGTGAATCGGTTCTTATCGGGTAAGCACGCTCCATCTTAGGCCATAGCCTTACTTGCTATCAGGTAAACTATGGTATAACAATTAATTTTAAGTATCATACGAACTAATTAATAAGATGTCATTCAATTACCTAATAAGATCACTCTCTGTATAATTATTGTAATTCCTATCCCTTTTTATCATCTTGCTTTGTTACTGTATAAATAATATTCTTTACAAACGTTAGTTAATCAAGTGTTGTCTTGGGCTTTATGCAATGGTTGATTCATTATCGTTAGATGTTGTATAGAGACACACAAACTATCGAATGGCCGGATCGGAATAGGGGCATTCCTTCTAAAAGGATGGCCGACTGTTAGCATTATGTAAATATTTGTCTAAGCAGTAAAAATAAATAGTTGAGCTAAGTAGGTATCTTGTAAATAAAATACACTTTAATTTGCTTTTGCACATTGCATTTTACTGTATTAGTATTTGAACTTTGTTATGTTTTTCATATAGGTATATGTTATTGCAATGGTTTTCATACTTACATTGGATAATTTAGCATGGAAATAGTTAAAATAAATGTTGCTTACTGATAGGTATTCAAGTACCTACATGCAGTACAATAATAACAATATAGTTTGCTTTTGTACTGTGCTAGTACTTACCTATAGTGTACAAATGAGATAAATACCTTGGTTCAACACCTCGATGGTTTTATACGATCACCTCTTTATTATACAATCTTCACTCTTTATAAATTTGGTGGCGACTACCAACGCTTCACAATAAATGTTTTCTTAGTAGGTATCAATGTCGGCACTTTTCTTTTGCGGATTCTTAATCCACCACTTCTGAATTGTTGATTAAATAACAACAAATCAATCACATTACAATTTTATTATAAAATACTCAATACTTTTCTTAATTTTTACAATCTCTATCTTTTTTTTCGGTGTTGCCACCTTACAAAATTACAGTTAACGTTGCCAGTATAAATACTTTTCACAATATTTATTTAATCAAATGTGATTAAGAATAATTAAAGGAGACTAAAATAAATAATATTAATAAGTAATAGACAAATATTTACATAATGCTAACAATGGTCAAGAGCAAACCCGTTCAAGTTAAAAAAAAAAAAAAAAAAAAGATATAATATTGTCCCTAATTTTCTATTCAAATAAAAAAATAGTATTACAAGCAACGTTTGCCACAATTCGCAGCTTGCACAACAAAAACACCAAAGACTTTTTCAGAATTCAATCGCGTTAAGCTCTCACACTTCTCCACTGAAGAAAATCCTGAAAATTTACATTCAGAAGCTGTAATGTATTATACAAATGATTGTAAGTTGCATTTCATGTTCGCAGCTCATTGGTATTCGAACTGGCGCTCTATTTCGAGGGGCTGAATTCATTTGCAGCTTCGACGGGTACCTGAACGAGGGAGATTACGTATTAATACCCATCGTGGAAAATATGAGGGCGATTTACATATTTTATAGATTGTTTAGAGCCTGCATGCTTTTATGATGTATAAATATGAATATATATTGTTTGTGAAAAAAACTTTTATAGCAGGTCTATTTTGGTATTTGGTCCTCGAATATTTTGGTCAACTGATGATCACAGGCAATCGATCCCGAGGCCGCAGCCCAACACGTTGTTCGGACCAAATTCGCACCACTTTAGACACTACAGTCTAATGCATGTTGCCTAGGACAGAAGAAAGTGGAAAGATGGCATCAAGGAGATGGTGCTAGGAGGTGGTGGTCACGATCCTCAGACATGAGGGATACAATTCAAGGAGGAGGATTTTGGTAAATAAAATATGCTGATAAATTGTTACAGCTTAGGTTTGTATAGACTTCGAAATATGAGAGCTTTTTTAGGTTATTGTTATATGTTTAGGAAACAAAGAACTTTTATTGACAATATGCTTTTTGGATAAGTTCTGTTGTTTTGTTAGTTTGATGCCATACCATTGGGTCCCGCCATTAGTGTTACCCTGATTAATTCATGATTCATTTAAATAAAAAACTATTTACTTCATCTAAATTGATTCTCTCGTTTAGGCAAGAATCTTATAAACACAGTTGCGCACAATTGTTCCTTACTTTATGAAGTATGGATATTGGTTTAAGGATTGTAAAGTGATTCTATTTATTTATACCTACAACTACACACCTATCTATATATAGCTAGGTAGGTACGTATATGGAAGTGAATGAATTCACCCCGGCGGCGGCCGAATTAAAAATAAACACTGATTTGAAATTCAAATCAAGCTCACGTTGGTTCCGTACCTTGCTTGTGAAATAGGTACGTATAGGGCAATATAGTACCCATGTTAATGTATTTTGTGTGTATATATCGCAGCTAAATACGACTCTCGCATTTACCCGCTTAAATTTCCGCGGTATAAACAAAGGCCACGGTATAAACAGATCTGATCATTTTCATCGTGAGTTTGTGTAGACCACTGGTAAGCAATTAGCTTCCTCCATCACGCCAATACATGTTTCGTGTTTCTCCTCCCTAGTTCGTATTTAAAATCATTTTAAAATGTACAGAAAAGTTGCAATAAAGAAATCCAACACTCGATTAAAATAACAAGTTAAGCATACTTTCTATTTAGTCTTTTAAACAAAAAAATATTACAATACCTAATTAAAATCAATTCATTCATTCATTTTGTTTCCAAATACATGCAGCTAGATGTTCTAGGCTGAAAATGTATAACTAAAACATTCAAGAGATGTCAAAAGACTAGGTAATAGAGAGGAGGCCTATACTCAACCGACAACCATGCTAAGTCTTCTAAGGTTTTCATATCTACCCACAAATATACTACCCCATGTTTTGGGGTTAATTTAATTACATCATTGACAGTGCTGATTGATTAGTCGTAACATAATAGAGCTATAAATAGAACGTTTCAAGCATACGACTGACAATAGAAATCAATACGCATAATGGAGCTAAGCTATTATGACCGGTGGCTGACAGAACTAATGTCATCTTGGATTTGTATTGGATATCGACCACTGCGACCTCTTTTGATACAAAATGTCACCACATTAGCTTTGTAACTTTTAAGGTAATATGCGGAACTGCGTAAGCAATAAAAATAAGATAATGTCACTGTGTTCTTTATACAACTCTCTGTTTGATATGTTGTCACATAATACACGGAATATTTGATATAAAGGTACCGTATATATTTTAGATATCGAACCCTAAAAAGCTTATTTTACTTACAAAAAGTTTCGTCAAAATTCTAATCTGATTCGAAGTTTAGACGAACAAAGCTCCTCAAGTTACCCCTTCAGGATGGTGGAGGCTGTCGGTCGTAGAACCCAAATAATTTTCTTTTGGTCCCTTCCCTTCCTTTTCTTTCATCAAGAAAAAAGATCTTTACGATGGATCATAAAAAAAACTTTTCTATGAGATGACTCTCACGGATTGTCAACTTTGTTTATCCGAAGAAAATACTTGCTATACTACAGTTACTGTGTTATTTAAAAAAATATTAGAGAACACACTTTCCATTGTTATTTATTATACAATTTGAAAGTCTCCAAAATAGGTTAGGTTTGAACAATCAAGCTTCCCATATACTTTAATTGATGTTAATTAATAATGAAGTTAGTATAAATATGTACAAACATGAAACTATAGGTTTGTTTGTCGGTAGAATGATTACAAGGCTTGTATCGTGCAGCCCGAGGCAAGCACGCAACTGCGTATCGTTGTGGCCTACAATAATAATAAACTTGGAACTGTGGTCGCGTTTATGACTGCCAAATTACTACCACAACCAACTTCCATCCAGTCACAAACATTACTATCACACAAACTCATCTAAGGTTCTGCTAGTTGCGAGTAAAAAATGAATTAACACACATATAATACAACAATTCAGTACAATTAATTTCATTCAAAAACTAGCCTTTAATAGCTTGTTCGTATGTTTGATAGAAACTTTATAATAAAATATTTGATGTCTATAATATTTATATTATATTTGTGTAGTTAATTGTTTAGATAAATCATTTACTTGTTAGACCATAGAATACTGAAACGCTATTTACTAGCCGCTACGAGCTACGCGCTACAAACGCTCTGTGCTACGATATCGCTACAAGATTACCTACAATATTTGGTAAAAGGGCATTTCTATTTTTGTTTGTTAAAAAAGTAAAATTGCTTTGAGTATTTTAGCGGGACAATAAACTAGCTATTTCATTTAAATTGGATTGTAGTGTAAATACATGTTAATGGAATTATTTGATTAGCTCTTATGGTTCTTATGGCCAAATTTTTACTCCTAAAGGTACTAAGAAACAATGAGCTATTCCTCAAACTAGTTGCTTCGTGTTAGAAAATTCCCATCTTAAAGATTTCCTTTCTAGTTTAGTCGAGTTTGGTGGGTGTGCCATAATCAGATTGCGGCATTTGTGGAGCGTCGCCTGTAGCGGACACGGGCCGCTCCCACCACGTAAATTAGCTCAGCAGTAATATCTGACCACGAGACTACACCACGACACTGTTATATTTATTACTTTGCGCCAATCGAAAACCTCGACCTCGATCGGCAGTTTTCAGTAATGATTTGGAATGTGAACTGTAAAGTGAATTAAAAGCATGATATGCTGTTGCAAGGCAGCATTCGCTTACCTTATTATTTCATGTCGGAGCGATGTGAGGGCGGCAGGCGGCAGGGGTCAGAGCGGGCTGCGGGCGGGCATGGCGCGGGGCCAGGTGCAGCTGCACTGAGCGCGGCGCGAGGGTTTGTTGTGCTCGGCCGGCGGAGTGCCGCGTGCCTGGCCGCCCTGGCGTGCGCGCGCCGCCCGCCCCCGCCCGCGCCCCGCCCGCCGCGCGCTCGATACCATGGCCATGAAAATTTCAGCCGAGCCGCTGTCAACCGGTGGCGGCACGCAGCTGCTGACGTGCACTACGCCATGACAGTCAAACAATAGTAATAAATAACCCTGATGATGATGATATAACTCACCTCCTACATCCCGACCAAAAAATTCAGAGAATATGACTACATGTAGAACTAGTTCAATTTATTTGTTCTTTAACCGACAATTTGGTACACTGTTGTGATAACGAAAATAAAATAGCATCTTTAACAAACTTGAACTTGAAACATGTTTCAAATTTAGTTTAGAAAAAAGAATTGAGTAATCGCTCCATGTGCGCGCGGGAAACGTTTGAACCGGACTTGACAAATACCACAACAAAATGGTATAGTGTATGTATGCACGTAGGTACATAATTACACAAAGCTTAAATTCCAACTTTCAACTGTTCACTTCAACCACAACTTAACATACACCTATACATACAAGCACTTATACGTGTACCTACACAATTCATAAATACACAATATTTATTACTTAGCAACAATAATAATGATCTCCCTACCATCCCTTCCTATCCCATCCTCGAGACAGCCTTAGTTTTATCTTTTTATCTTGTTATAATGTTTTAGTTATCCTGAATATTTTTCGAAGCCATATAGGTATCAAAATAATATTAATACTTAGATTAAGATTTTATAGCTAGTAACAAATAGTTTTAGTCAGTCTTTTACTTGCTCGGAATTGATCCTTTCCTGTTTTAGATAATCTTGTATTTCTTACTAATCATAAAATTGTATATACAGATCCTATATATTATGTATATGATAGTTTCCTATCATTTATGTTTAGATATTCCTTTTCGAAGAGCATGATTCCCACGACACAGGGAAACCTAGTGTGGGGATCACAGTCAACATCATTTACCCATTTATTTTTATATAGCCTTTCTGATCCAATTTTCTTTAAGTACAAATGATGTATACTAGTCTAAGGATTTTTGTGTAAATAAAGTAAATATTATTATATTATTATTATTTCTGCGTTTTCGTTTCACTATTCATACCTAAAGCTGAGTATAGGCTTCCTCTCCAGCGTGCCATACAGTACGGTCTCCAGCCTGTCTAAACCAGTTCCTACCAATGTCTGCCTCTGGGTCGGTTGCCTAGATCAATGACTCAGCTCATGTAGCCTGGAATTTATTAAGGAACAACCTAGAAATAAATCAATACACATCGAAAAAATAAATAATTTCTTCCTAATAAAATCTCCAATACCTTTATTTATATCTACTTTAATATTATTTATGACGAAGAGGTCGTCCGGCAGCGTGATGGGTCGACGACATTACTCGAGTCGTAGGTTCTTTTTGGATGGGGTCTGCACAAGAACGACGCAGCTGACACATTCAAAGAGAGGCCTATGCCCAGCAGTGGGATAGAGAAGGATGATGATGATGATTTATGCTAAGTATCAGGCAAATTGTGTTCATGCATTTGACCACAACTTGCCTGATATTAAGTAAACCAACCCATTTCAATAATAAATAAATATTCTGTGTTAAATCATAAGTTTGAAAAAGATGAAGGATGACCAAATCAAACAATCTCATAAAAAATATCGTTAACTTTAATTATTTATTACATGAATATAAACAGTTATACAGACACTGGTGGAAAACTACAAAATTACACTACAATTAAATACAAACGAACATCGACCAAGTTATACAAATTAATGTCGGGCAGGTAACGTTACTTTATGTAGATATATGTATATAATAAGCAATAAAACATATATACTTGTAAAAGGAATAATTTAGAAAAGACAGGCACACTGTGTTTTGCTTAATTATACATAGAAATACTTAATATCTCGTTGAGTATTGTTTGTCATAGCTCAAGATTCAACTACTAGAGAGTATATTATAAACTACCGATGTATACATATAAACATTGAAGTCACTTGAATGCTCAGATTTAACTACATAAAATGTATATATTTAATACGAAATCTGCTCATAAATGACGTCTACAACAATATTTCATATAAATTCATTAGATACTAGCGATATTGTCTACACAAATACACATAAAAAGGTTAAAACTACGCGCATATACATACATAAATTAAAATTTATATACTTTTGTAATACAATTTGAAATTCGGTTTAATAAACGTTAAAGCTTCTAAAATGTTATACAAAACGACAGCACCTTGCTATTAGACATCATTTGCCTTTGGCTCAGTATCTTTTAAAGTAAATGAGATTCATATTATATACAAAAGTCGGTATATACAAACAGGTTACATGGTGAGATTTCATATGATTTTCACAATGTATTTATGAACTAGAGGTGGCATTAGACGTTTAATTTTAGACATTATTTACAACACTATAAATACAAGTATGGAATGTTTTCCATTATTCGAGCACACTATGAACACACATCGTCTGAAGGTTGTAAAGTAACAATAAATAGACACAGGCTCTCCTACTATACCACATTCACAAAAATATCCTTCAAATCCTCTAAAAACCTACAACTTAAAACTTTAACCCTCGCCCTGTGGGTGGGGAAATATAGCGCACTCACATGCACATAATACCACCTTTGTAAATACCTATATTTCGCAAGGAATAAATGTTTTTTTTTTTATTAATATCGACTTTAGTTTACAATAACAAATGATCATTCCACCATGCCAACAAAATACAGACATACTTACACAGAGTGTTTTGTCATTAGATATTGTAAGTACCTAAGTAGTTGTTTACAGAAACGTTTGTAAAGAGATCGCAATTGAAGTTTAAGTTAAATAATAAGATTTAGAATTTGTTAATGAAAGTGTCATATTTGCACAAGAAATTATTAATTTTTCTAATGAATTTATGTGCATGTGAATTATTAGTGGAAATGAATAGTTAGTGTCTCTATTACTTTGTTATTTTTGTAGTTTTAATTGATCTTTAGCTATTTTCCTGCAGTAATAAAATCATCTTGGGAGTCTGTTACTAAAATAATGATTTTAGTTAGGTCTTCCAATATGATTATTGTTGTTTTACATTAGTAATATGTTCTTAAACCAGTTAAATACATAAATCAGTCCGTATATAACGTAGGAGAGCCTTGAGGAACTTGATCTTAAAGTTGGTCTACCTCATCTCTATTTAGAGATGTATTTTCAGCACAGATCTAAAGAGAGACTGACCAAAATTTATTTGCGTATTATTTTGCGTCACTAATTCTTAAAATATCCTTTGTGTTGTATATTTTTTCTCACAGGTACGTGATTTGAGCAAGTTTTTTTTTAATATTAATTACTCTTCATTTTGTCGCAAGGTAAATTATACAGATAAAACACTAATTAAGATTTTGTTCGTTTGCGCGCGCAAATCCAACTTAAGATTAATATTCGAGGACTTTTTGTCATTCGGATACTTTCACAGAATCATTAGGTAAAATATGAAGAATTTTCTTGTTTTTCTGTGTTCGGATATCTACCAATACTATCATTCAGAACAGCAAATTTCTTTTAGCCTTTTTTTTTGCTGACTAAGGATTGTATCAAGTCAAAAAAGAAACTTGAGCGACTTTATCCCGAAACAACGCTACCAGAATAGTCACTGGCATTAAATACAACATTTTAAAAAGTGGCGCAAAATAAAATCAACTTTAGTTGGCCAGTGTCCCTTTAGCAGGTGAACAATCAGGGTCGCCTCCTCGGTTTCCCGTTGGCTGCAGGTGGGTCGGCGGGCGCGCGCGGCCGCAGGATGAAGTTCAGGTTGTACGCCGTGTTCACAGCGTAGTACACGTTCGCGTTGGCTGGCAGCACCATCTCTGCAAATGTAAGCATTGCTTGTAGATCATACATTGTAAGGTGATAGGCAGAGATGTATAAGATACCCTATACAAAGTATCTGAAATACAAGATGCAAGATACTTAAAAAAAAAGTATTTCAGATCCAAATACAAATACTTTTCTAAAAAGGTATCTGAAATACAAGATACAAAATACCTATCTTTCAAATACTTTTTAAAGATAAAATACTTTTGTAAGAAAACAAAATTTATTTTAACTGCCAACTATAATTATTCAAAGAATAATGTAGGAAGGGTTTACAAATCTTCGAAAATGTTATAAATTGTTTTATTTTTTTATATACCTATATTATTTTGTTTCATTTCAACATGACACCAAACCCAACTTAGCTCTCTGAACATCAATAAATTGCTATAATGTACAATGCAATATAGATTAATTCACATATTAAGAAAGGAATGCTATAATTATTACCATGGTGAAACATTTAACAAGTTTTTAGCACAATAAAGTAAATATTGTTTTGGATCATTATTTGAGACAATATTATAAAGCGATGAATCTAAATTAAAATGTATGAGGTACCTACATAATGCTCTAATCAGAGTAGTGAAAAACATCACAACCACAATTTTATTTATAATCATGATAAAATTTTTATGTGAGTATATCTCATTATTTTAGCATTTGCGAGCGAGAGTTCAGAAATTTGATGATGAGAATGATGTGCGAATTATATATCGTTAACTGTTAAACATAGCTTTAAATAGTAGTTTTCTATGAAGATACCTACAAGTCTTAGTCTGATCGTTTACAAAGTGGGCGGACATTTTGGAAACTTTTTCCTATAGTGTGCGTATTTCCACCTTAGGCGGGGACATTTTGAGAAAGATAGTGTTGCCATCTGTCATTTGGTTTTCGGCAATATTGTCAAAAGGCTTAGACGACGTTTGGTTGGTGGTTTGTAGTTGCGTTCGGAAAGAAAAAATGAAATTTATTTTAGCAAAAGTATCTTGGGGAAAAAAGTATCTTCAAAATACTAAGATACCAGGAAAATGTATCTAGATATAAGATACAAGATAAAATATATAAAAAGTATTTCAAATACAAGATATAAATACGTATTTTGTATCTTGTATCTGTATTTCAAATACTTTTATCTAAGATACTTCACATCTCTGGTGATAGGTAATAAATGATAAGTTGCTCGTATAAAAGTGACAGTTGTTGAAAGTTGTGAGTATATGTATGTTTGTTCTTTTATCGCTTAAATTCAAATAAACGGCTACACCGATTTGTAAGATACCTAATGGAGATAGATTGTAAACAAAGTCCACTTGTTCCATATTTTTAACAACTTCTTTTAATTTCTATGCAACCCTTATTGTACCTGCTGAAGTTCTGTAATGTAGATGTATACTTCTAATCGAATGAGAGTGGCCAACTTTGATGTGGTGAATTTTCAAACCACCCTAAGGGCCTCAGACATAGCTTAACGACTGCTGTACTAGACAAACAGCCAGAATCTACAATTTAACGTGTCATCCGACTCACGGAAGCGCTCAAAATGGAATGCCACATTTTTATCATCCATCCGCGTACTGACCGCGTCGAGCTTTGCTTAACATTAATAAATAAATAAATAATAATAAATTCGTAATATACAATATGATAAAAGAACTCGGCAATTCCTCCTACTAATTTGGTATGGTAATGAATTCAGTCAGTAGAAATGGCTTGAAGTTGGATTATTTATCTAATCTGGTACGAAATGATATCCTGCCAAAATTGCTTCATGTTTATTCATTGCCAATTTGAACCGCACTATGAAAGTTGCCTGACGAGTTAATAAGCTCAGGAATGTTGCCTGTCTAATCTATCTGGGTAAGTTGACATGTTTTTTGGAAATCCCAAATTGTAAGGAAATATTACGGCATTCGTTTGCAGAATTAGACTGACGACACATTAAATTATTATTGATTCCGGCTACTTGTCATGGTATGGCCAGAATTGGCCACATTTTAAATGCTAAGAGAATAAGACTAAGGACTTAAGGAAATAAATCCAGGTGTCTAACCTCTATCAGGCAGGAGCTGCGCGAGCGTGTAGGAGTCAGGGTCTCCGTCCAGGTCGAGCTTGAGCATGGCGTTCCGCACCACCTGCGGCGTGCGCTCGTTGTTGCTCAGCATGATGGACTTGTAGAGCACCACGCCCTCCGTCTCCGCGCAGCCGCTCTCGAACGTCACGCGGATGATGTAGAAGTCGGGCCCGGTCGCCGGCGCCGTCTTGCCGTTAGCCTTCTGGCCGCTGTTAGCACTCGACAGCGATGCGTCGAGCGACGGCAGCGACGACGATGACGAACCGTGCGACAGTCGCGCGGGCGAGGCGCGCCGCTCGAGGCTGTCGCGCTTCCACGCGCCGTTTGCACCGTCCGTCTCGCAGTAGAACTGAGACCCGTTACTGGAGCCCGTGCTAGCGATCGAGTCGTTTTTGCGGTGGCCACGGCCTTCGGCTGGCTTCGGCCGCCGCTCTTTGGGTGGGTTCGTCGGAGGCTCGATCTGACACGAGAGCCGGTACGCCTCGCGGTCGTCCAGCACCGGCACCGAGTCAAACCAGCGGTCGAACATGGCATCTCCGGGGAGGTGATACGCGTTCGCCGCTCCCTGCAGCAGCTTGATCTGCGCGAGGACTTCGAATTCCTTCCGTCTCTTGTCGAAGTTGATGAGACCATCGGAGACTGTGTCAGGGATGGCCGTGTCGATCATGGTGAGGTCGGTGAGGAAGGTGCCCAGGTAGGGGATGGTGCCGTGGCTGACGCCGGGCGAGCCGCGCTCCGTCAGCAGCTTCTGTAGCTGGCGGTCGTTCTCTCCGACGGTGTCTGCGAACTTGGCGGTGCCCTCTCGCATGAGCAGCTCGCGCTGCGCCCAGCGGTTGTTGTCCTCGCTGAAGATGCGCGCGAGCTCGTCGAACAGCTCGGCCTTCTCGCGCGGTAGCAGCGCCCAGGACCGCCGCAACCGATACACGGCGTTACTTTGCAGTCCCGAGATGATCGCCTTGAGCGAGGAGAAGTTCTTGAGCACGCGCAGCTCGCGCGCGATGTCGAGCCAGGCGGCGAGTATCTCGGCCCGCTCGACAGGCCTCAGCTCGGGCTCCAGCAAGGCGGTGGAGATGACACGGAAGGACACGGCGTTGAACTGGTTAACGGTGGCTAGCACGGTGGCGGCGTCGTGCGCACGTTCCTTGTCGCGGCGTGACCACACGGCGCCCAGGCACTGGTGTGGCACCAGCTTCTTGAACAGCTCCATATCCATGCGCGTGAGCTGCTCGGCGAATTGTCGGTGCGGCACGTGCGGCAGGCGGTAGGCGGACGTGTGGTGCGCCGCCAGCCGCATGCCCGCCGCCAGGCACACGCCGTCGTCGCCGCTGTGGCCATTGCGTTCCGCGCTGAACACAGCTAGCTTCTGCAATACCTGTAATGGCGAGATACATCGTGTTATTGTCAAGTACTTGTACTAGTCAAGAAGACGCGGTGTGGTGATGTGGTGCATGTGTGTGTAGGTACCTTCGAGTGCAGCTCGGAGCCGGGCAGGTGCAGCTGCGTGAAGGCGAGCAGCTGGTGCAGCGCGGCGTGCCGCGGCGGCGCGCGGAAGTCCTCCGGGTACGTGTCCAGCCACACGTGCAGGCACGCCACCAGGGTCCTGAAGACAGACGGACATACAATCAAATACTAAGAAAAATAACTAGTATCTCAAATAATAAATTGTATAGGTAACTCTGTAAAGGTTAATGATAGTTATAATATCGAAAGATGTTGGAAAGACATCCTAAATACCTAAGTATGACTTTATTTGCCTGCTATTCTTTAATACTACACAATTTCCTTTTATAATAATGTGCTCTTACTGAAACGCGTTAAACTAAACATCTAATTTAAAATCAGAATCATGTCAACATATTTTGAACCGCAATATTTTAGGCATACAACATCTAGTAGGTGTCTTCAGAAACCCTCGAAAATAATTTCTTATTAAATGTTTCCGCACAATGGACCGGTTTTATTCAATCTATGAGCCGCAGTTACGAGTTGTGACCAAGCATTCTTTGTACGGCTTTTATTCTCACGCATTGTGCATCTCTATAGAAATAATTCCGTCGTAAGACTGCCTTTTGTCGTCACGGCACTAAACGTAAAGCGATTACAGATTAAATTGAAATCAATAATTGTTAAATAGAGGGAAAGATATCGTTAAGACAAGCAGAAATTGTGACTTAACATTTAAGATTAATAGCATAATATACTTTCACTGTTATTGATAATTTCCAACATATCACTGACTTAACTAAGATATTTGCCTCTTATAACTTGGTTAGTTGTGTACGAATGTGTCAGCTGGCAAAAGGGCGCTTTTATATAAACTTTACTCCAAATCAACTTATTGACAAAATTGTCATTTGTATATTAACCCAACGGTGCATTCAAAACATGTTTTGCTTATCCCTACCGTGGAAGGACCTGACCGGCCATCACGATCTTCTTCTTCTTCTTCTTATCGAATGAGTAGTCAACTCTAGTGCCAAGAGTTTATCAAGCCGCCCTAAGGGCCTCTGAAATAACTTAACTGCTGTCGTACCAGATAATCAGCCGGGATCCATAATTTAACGTGTCATCCGACCCACGGAAGCGCCCGAAATGGAATGCCACTTTTTGGTCACCCATCCAAGAACTGAGCGCTTCGACCTTTGCTTAACATTGATCATTGCATGCAATTGCCTACATTTACTGAGCTACAGGCGCTTCACCATCTCGATGTAATTCTCTAAAACAACTTGACTAATTAATTAATTTTGCAGTGGAGTCAGTAATCAGTAATCAGGCATACGATTCGAAGAGAGTTTCGTTTCTTAATGTTACCGAGAGTAGTATTTTTAAGTTAGTTCTAGTATATTTTCAATTTAGTGAACTTAACAAACAAATAAAACTATAGATAAAAATCAAGAGCCTACTTTCGATGTTGTAGCGACGTGTCTAGGGCCGTCGGTAGGACTTCCTCAGCGGCCAACGCTTCATATCGTCGGAGCAGGAGGTCCAGGACTTTGCTGCATTCTGCAAATGATCTGGAACCAGAAATATAACGTGTTAACGACCTTTTAGATAAACGGTTTCTGGTTTACCAGTCCAGGATGTTTCACAAATTTGGGAACGTTTCAGCTCGGAAACGAAACGACAATCGTAGAACTCCTTGTAACTTCTACGATTGGTGGATTACTGTTTTTGGTTAAAATAAGTAAGTTTTGAGATTAGCGTTTCGTTTGCGAGCGGAACCGTTCCGAATTTGTGAAACGCCATACTGGTCAGCTAGTAACCCGATTGGTCACAAGCTGACCACGACCAGGACAGCAATATAACGTGTCATTCGTTTTAACATACGATGTAAATGCTTATCAGCACGCGTGTGCCGACTCATCTTCCTGAGAAGAGCCCGTTGTACTCCGAAATTTTCAACACAAGCGTCGTCAGTGATAATCGGTTTTATAAATACATAGAAAACATTGCCCTACGGGATTTTTGTACATTCAATGGCTTTTTGATAATTTCTAACAAATATCTGTGCAGGTTTAGCATTTAGCCAATAACTAATAAATATCACTTTGGCCTCTGAACCTCTGGGCCACTGAGCATCACTAGATATTTCATTTAAAGCCATGTCGGAGGCCCTTAATAGAGGCTTGATTCTCCACACAAAGAGTTTCATTTCATTTCATTTACATATTTATTCTTGCACTTATAGGTTATAATATACAGATGGTAACAACGACGAGGAATGCTTAGGTATAGACGATCTCCACAAGTACGCCTTTCAGCTTGCAAGCAATTCCACTCTCATCTGATAAGAAGTATATTTAAAGCAGCCTCACCGGTAAGTAGCAAGGAACACATTGACGTATGTGGACTCGAGCTCGCCGTCGTCCGTGGCGAGTGCCTCCACGAGCCTCTCCACCGTGCCTGCCTTCACGAAGCGCACGCGCACAGTCTCCCACTCCAGGTGGGAGATCTCGTCGTCTGACTCCTGGAAAAATAACAAAAAAAAGTTCAAATCAAATCAAAATCATTTATTTGCAGAATATAGGTTTTACAGAGTTGTTCAAAATAAGATAATATTATCCGCTACATTCTCACCCACAGGGCGTGCAAATTGGTTTCACAAAGTATGCAATTAAATTTAAATTTAAATGTTAAAAAAATCATTTAAAATTAGGTACATCATAAATGTCAAATAGTTTCATCATTCAAAATTAATTTTATGGAATAATAACACTTTTCCAATTTTCCAATAAAAACCCTCCGAGTCGTTTTTGAAATATAGCTTCAGACTTGATTTCTTTGATGGTCGCAGGGAGCTTGTTGTATATTTTTTTGCCCATATTGAAAATGCTGTTTCCATATTGTACAGTTCTATGTTTTTCTGTGCAGAGTCTGTTGTCATATCTTGAGCTTTTAGTATTTTATATTTATGCAGATTGTTCCTTGTCATAAGTGATGCTTCATATATGTATAGCAGAGTTTACACGAAGCCAGTAATGCTGGCGCCAGTATGCAGACAAGCCAGCGTTGTCCTGTCCCTTGTTGTTTAGACGCGGCCAATCATTCACGGATTTTTTCTTCTGGTGTGCACACGTTTGGAAAAATTAATGAATACGCGGCAAAAGCTGTTGAAAAAGAAATGTTTAAGGAATATCTCTGCACTATTAAGAGAAGAGTTGATTGATATATTACAAAAAAAGGGAGCGAAACGACTTTGGATAAGAAAATGGTTAAGCGATAGACCTGTAACTGGAGCTTCTGCCTTGTTGCTGAAACAACTAAGATTAGAAGACCCTTCTGAGTACAGGTTGGCGTTGCGGGTTACTGCTGAAAACTTTGATGAGTTGCTTTCGCTTATACAGAGCTCGATTCAGCGCCAAGACACTCTGATGACAGATGCATTACCAGCAAAAATAAAATTAGAAGTAACGTTATCGTTTTTAGCATCTGGAATGAGTTATCGAAGCTTGAGTCATTTTTACCGTGTTTCTAAACCATCTATATCACAATTCATACCAGAAGTTTGTCGAACAAGTTATGAAGTATTAAAACAGTTTATTAAGGTAAGTGTTTATTTATTTACTTAAAATTGAAATAATGAGGCACACATTATTACAAAATACAACAAACATATAATATTAATATTTTAAGCGTTATTGTAGGCTTGTTGAATGGCATCACTGTTGTCTACGCTTTCGCCGTAACTGTCATAATTATATGGAGTTTCTGGGGATATGACATTAGTAGTAAACTGGGAACACGAAGAAGAACATGTCGATGGACTGGACTCTGGAGGAGGAAATTCCAAATAAAACAACAAAGAACACACACCGTACGGACGTTCGCCAGTGACTGGCGTGGCGAGACTCGTCTACACGTGTCCGCAACGCTGGCGCGGGGGTCGAGGGGTATGCGGGCGGAGGTCACTGGCTAGAAAAATAGACGGTCGCTCTATTCTCGCCAGCGTTGGCCGCCAGCGCTGGCTTGGCTTGAAAAACTGTTTACACAAGGCCAATACCAAGCCAGCACTGGCTGCCAGTCTTATTGGCTATGCATTCTGCATAGTTTACACGGAGCCAACGAAGGGTCAAGATTTTGAGATTTTTGAATTGTGGGGCACATGATTCGGTCTGGCTGAGTCCACAGATTGCACGAATACATTTCTTTTATTATTTTTCTTTTGACGCACCGCTTCCAAAACCTGTGTCCACAACTTATGAAACCATAGATCACAACACAATTAAAGTCATTTCACACCGCTTCCACTATCTCTCATCTAAGCTCTCAAGTAATCCTAGATGTGGGCGCCTGCGATACAAGTTTGACACCAGCTCCCACAAATGTATAAACTGACCTCTAAAATCGTATTTTTGTAGCTACACAGCAATGTATTAGCATAAGGTTTAATTCTTTATGTTATATAGTTAACAATTTGTATTGTATTGTTGAATTCCAATAAATAATTGAACAAATCTATCACGCTATCACATCTCAATAATATTATACAGGCGAAAGTTTGCGTGAGCGAGCGTTCTTCACGCACAAATTACTGAACCGATTTGAATGAAATTAGCTATGGAGGTAGATTAGACCCTTGACTATCACATAAGCTAGAATCTAGGTTAGGTTAAATCTAGGATAAACTAAGGCAATACCGAGAGACACTGCTAGCTATATTCTGTATACATAAAACGCAAAGGTGACTGACTGATCTATACCACCGGTCAGATCGGACTGTAATATGGCATGCGGATTTTGGAAATTCCACTTCTAAGTGTGTGACATAGGGGTCGCAAGTTTGCATGTATTTGTCAGAAGCCGACGAGGAACACCCGCCGCGGAGAGTTCTTAAATTGTTTCAAAATATTTGTTTTATCGTATGCACTACTACCATATCACGACAAACAGGCGGAACCTACCGTTTTAATCTTCCAAATCGATATCCTTAGGTAAATTTTGCTTATTAATTGTTACAGTAATTAGGAACAATCAAATCGACTTCTATGTTTAACTAACTCAAAAACTCCTGAGCACTAACTGTTTCCTACGTTTCGTCAAACCAAAAAAATACGAATATCACCATCATTAAATAAATAAATATTCCGGGACATTGCACACATCGCCATCTAGCCCCACACTAAGCAAAATGCTTGTGTCGTGGGTACTAATTACCGGTAATAATTTTTATTTACTTCTTTTTTTGTAAATACATACTTATCATACGACCAGACTCAACACAAGTAATGACAAATTATAAGATTCATAATTACTTGTGTCATGCGGGAATCGAACCCACGACCCTTTGATTAGAAGACAGAGCCACTACCAACTAAGCTATCAGGTCTGTCGAAATTTTTGTTTTTAGTTTTTCATTAAATTGTATCTTCATTTAACGTCATATATCTCAGTATCACACAGATGTAATGAAGGAAAATGTGTGAGCGTCCTAGTGTATCTGTTTATTTTACAAACTCTCGAAAAAATCGGCGTAGTTTTTAATGTACGGTAGTTTAGACTCTTTTTAGGTTCTGGATTAACACAAACTTTTACCTATGTATACTGCTGGTATACAAAGCTGGTGGTAGTACATAGAAACACTAATAAATGGATGACATTTATTTATTTTCATACCTCAGAATAGTAATTTATTTATGTTGTAAAGACGTCGAAGACTAATATTTTTCTTAAATTAAGACTAATAGACTACAATTACTCATTTTGTAAACTCCAGACGCAAGAACAGTGCTAATAATCTTTGTTTGTAAATATGAACCAGAGCAATAACTTTTGTTTTAAATATTATACAAACCGAAAGTCTTTGTAATTTATTTACACTTAATCATTTAAATTAAAACTTATTTCCTCTGCAATCTACTAGCCCCGTTCAGATGATATACATGAACGTGCAGTTATCATTGGTAACGGTATCATGGTAAGTAATCTTGATCCGCCTTAAATATAATATCGCATATTTCTTTCTGAACCGCGTTCTTTGTGATTTCGGAATATTTCTTCATTTTCGAAGCGATGAAGTTAGCAAAGTGCTGTATTTCATCGTCTGTGTTTTGAGATGGTTTATTTTCCAGTGCTGCTGGTTCAGTATTAGAAGTGCTGGGTCCAGGAGTGACGTCATCTTGGCTTTCGTAATCATGTAAGTAAGACTCGTCTATGGCCAAATCATTGCAGGAATCTGGCGATTCTGGTTTGATATCCAAAGTCGGTTTCAGTTCTGGTTCTGTACCCTTTCCATCGCTTTGTGTGACTTTTACAATCGACCCTGGAAACTCATATTCTTCTTCGTCATCTTGATAGTCATCTAGTTGTATTTTCGCTTTTGCCGTGCCAGTCGCTAGTAAAGCTTGTTTCATATTTTCCAGCTCGATAGCCCTGTCGATGGGTTGGCCCTAAAACATTTTACAAGTACATTAAATAACCTTGTAATCCCGCGGAATATAACCTTGCTATCTTCAAAGCGAGAGTGAATCGGTTCTTACTGGCTAAGCACGTTCCATCATAGACCGTAATGATCGCTTACCATCAGGCGAATTACGGTCAAGTGCAAACCCATTCCTTGTAAAAAAAAAACAATCAGATATTACGTATACTATTTACGTAAATTTCAATAGCCAACGTTCGCTTAACGCATTCTATCTGAAAAATACATAAAAGTAGTACTTTTTTCCAAGAAATATTTATAGATCGTAAACTGACCGATTCCTGTCGCTGCCTCTCTGCTATCTTGTACATCAAAAACGCCAATTCCTTGAACGGTTCCCATCCATATTTCAGTTTATGTTGAATTTCTACAAAATATAAATTCATCAGTCAACGTAATGAAATGAACTTAACAATTAAAATTTAGCCACATAACATAACTCTAGCATCTCTAGCAATCTAGCAGACTGTAGTTAAGTTCGTTCACATAAACACTACAAATCTATTTGTCGGTTTAGTATATTAATTTGGCATTGAAGCTTATTCTCAGTTTATCTGCCGAATAGGTACTGATTTTTTTATTGTTTTTTTTTTTACTTTTATAGTGATTGAAACAACAAATAGATATTAAATAGTACCTACCACATTATCATTTTTACATAGAGCCCAATTGACTAAACTAGTCCAGCAGCAAAATCAGGAATCTAAAAATTTGCATTTGTTATAAAACTATGTCGCTTGATAACGTACGATTACAACGCTGCATATACACAATGGACTTGTTCATTAAATAGTTCGTTTTGTTTAGACTTTGTCTGATATCTCTCTAAATTTATCTCTTGCCAGTTTACAAGCGATGCAGCCGTGAACTATCGATCGTGCCATAGACATCAAAAGTAAAGGAATAGTTCATTTTAATTACTAATAACATAACAACTAACATAACACTACTAATAACTAACAATTTATTGTTTATCTCGTGTAATATGACTACCAGTATGTATACTTTATGTATAGTAAAGCATACGTGCTGTTCTGCGAAAACGATTACATTGTATATTCTTGGTCACTATTAACTTATGGTTTTGATATCATCTGGGAACTTTTGAAAAAGTGGATCACCTATTATTTCATTTCTTCTGTTTATTCTTACAACCAACCACGTTAGATGTACTTAGCAAACCCGTAAAAAACAATTATAATAAAGATACATCTACTCATACTCTATTAAGGCATTCATTTACTAAAATAATACAAAGACCATAATAAGTACATTAAGTATAGTTTTTAGGATAGTTACCATCGTTCCAAACACCGCCATACTTCCCCAGTAAATTTAAAAGTTTGGCTTTCTCCCGTCTGAATCCCGACATTAGATTCACAATCTTTTCCTTGCATTGTTTCTGCGGCATTTTCACTTCTGCGGAGATTTTATTCCACATGTTGCATTTCGCTGTCCGTTTATAATGCATCGGATGCTGCGGGTCCCAGAGCGCAGGCTTCAACCGAAACGAATGCATAAGTCGCAACCTTTTCTCCTCCGTCCATTTCTTAGCTCTCTTTTTGACTGGTTCCGTCGACGGTACATGTTCAATCAAGCTATCATGCCTAATGATCACACCTGCTTCGCACATTGCAACAAATATGCAAATTGTCCGCGTGTCACTCCGAACACCCCGGCCGCCCGTCGCAAAATGGCGTCGAGTCGACCCGAAACCCGAAACGTGCGACGTTACAATACAGCAAAGGTCGTTCGTCTGTATCGTACCAGGTAACAGCAACAACATACTACTGTCTCGTTCTATCCATCCATTTCAGGGGAGGCTAAGCAGGACAGAGAGTTGTCTGATATTGCGTTTTTATTCAGCCGATTACGGCCGAGCTCGGAGTGCAGTGATACACCAGCGCGTATCGACTTAAGACTAGCCCTCCAGGTCTATCAATAATCATGTTAGCCCTATTATAGATGGGATGGCGAGCTGTCTACCTGGTTTAATTCATTTATATGATGAACCGCCTGGCTTTTAATATCAGTACTTGTTACTTTGTAACTAGTATACTTAGTGATAAAAAGTAAGGCATGGTAAGTATTAATCAGTTGTACGGGACCTACTCGTTGGTATTGCAATTAATTAAACATTTTAAGAATGTTAAATTGTACCCAAAATGCTCAAATCAGCCAAGTTGAGTTCGGCATATTTTGAAGAACATAAATTTTGTAAAGTTTAAAAATTTATGTAGGTTAATTTATTACCTTAGCTTGATCTGCGTACAAAGCTGCTTGCACAGATTTTTGGTAGGTACCTATAGTGGTAGTCTAAAAGAGTAGTAACATTATAAAAGACTCACGCTGGAGGCGCTCCTGGTGGGTCGGTGGTAGCGCACCTTCTTGAGGTACACGGTGTAGATGGCTCCCTCCACGCGCTCCTCGCCCCACAGGCGCCATGTCGGCTGCTGGAACAACACGCGCCGGTCAACACAACAACATAAACATCGACATGACAACATAAACATCAACATGCAGCATAATTATCAACCAGAACCGAAAAAAAGAAGAGATATGAATATCAGCGCTGGTTGCTGCTACACAACCAGCATTATGCTGAGTTGGGGTTGTGTTCGGGTAGATTATATGTTCATTTGTGTAATTGTTTTGGTGTGATCCTGTGTTTTCCTGAAAAATCTGTTAAAATAAATATTTGCTTCTTTCAACATAACAACATAAACATCAATATTATTCCCACCTTACACTAGACCAGTCCTTATAATTATCATTGCCTTCCCTGTCCCTAGGTATAGGCCTCTCGTAGCATGTACCAGCTGCGTCGATCCTATGCAGACCTAATCCATAACCATTTGAAAACTTTGATAGAACTCCACCACCTTATTTTATTACATGAGATAGGCTCACAATTAACTACATCTTGCGTGATGTTAAGCAACGTTATAATCTACTATCTAGCGCGATTGCCTAGAAGAAACCGGTTTACAAAAAAAAATGTAAGAAGATAAATAAGGGATCGACTAATGAGAAAAAGAGAGGCGCGTGAGATTGCTCGTTGCAATTGTTTACACAATTATGATTAATGTTTGAAGGCGATAGAAAACAAGTACACATATCATCTCTCTTACATAATCATCGTCAGTGTTATTTGCGAATACGGGCTGGGCCTTACTGACGCCGCATATCCTCCACATGGCCCATGTCTCGTGACGTCACTCTCAGCTGAGCATCGCTCTCGCTTTCCCTCGCACCACACCACATGCAAGTCTAGTTGCTGCTAACTGGTTCAATCGCAGATCTGCGGCCGGAGAAATCGCACCGCGGACATCGGCACACTTGCAAGCATCCGGATCAACGACTCCGCCACTTGTTTACCGACATACACACTTGTACTCGCCACTTGCCCCAAAAATAATTCGACAAATCCACCGACATCTGTCACGCACTTCCACTAATTGCACGTTTTCTAATCATTACGGTCCATTGAACTTAAAAATCGGCGCGGTGCTGCTACCTATTACGAAATCTCTCGCACTGATCTTGCATATTACGCGAACATTATCTCACGATAATACACTTTCACGCCGCCGTACTTTGTTGGAGTTTCACGGAGTTCCGTTACGAGCAACTGTTTGTCCGTCACGTGATCGTGCAATTTTTGAGAACTATGCCAATTTTGCAAAGGTTTTGTGACTGAACTAAACTTGTAGTCGCGAATGCGGTGATACAGCTAGACCGGTGCAGACCGACTGGTCTCGGAGAGATCGCGTGAAAACGCCGGCACCACGTCAATGAGCTTACCTTACTACATATTTATATGCGCACTGCTGTGTATTCTGTGTGGAAAATCAGCCAGCTGGATCACAACACAATGGCACGTGCATGTACCGCCGTAAATAGGCTTAGGACATATAAGCTTGGCATTTGTAAATCGTATTATACTGAGTAATTCCTGAGACTCAAAGGAGGATTCCTTGTCGAGTCACTCGATTCTTCGCGTGACAACCTCGGAATCACTGCAAGTGCGTTCACAAAATTATGATAATCATAGGAACTATTATATCACCAACAATAACTAAGCTCTATTCATATATGTATATGCTGTATAATGGGGAATAACTTTATTCTTTCAGCGACGGGAGATACCTACTCGTAATTATTCTATGTATCTTCAACCTTCTATAACACTTCTATAACACGCGCTGATATTCTTCGCAAAATTATTAAACTCGATGTCAACAAGGGAGCTGGGCCAGACAAAATACCTCCATTCGTTATTAAAAATTGTAGGAAAAGTCTGTGTACACCTCTTCTAATTATCTTTAATACATCTTTACGTTTAAGCATCTTCCCGACACAGTGGAAAACAGCGCACGTTGTCCCTGTATTCAAGTCAGGTGACAAGTCGCGATGTGATAATTACCGCCCTATAAGTATACTTAGTTGTTTGGCGAAATTATTTGAGTCTTTGGTCTATGATGTTTTATACTTTCATATATATCCGATTTTATCCACCAGACAGCACGGTTTTATTCGCAATAGATCTACTACTACCAATCTACTCGAATACAAAAATTACTTATGCAGTGCATTTGCCAAACGTGTTCAAGTCGACAGTTTATATACTGATTTTTCTAAGGCTTTTGACAAAATAAGCCATAAAATCTTAATTATAAAATTATCGAATTATTACGGCATCCATGGCAACCTTTTGAGATGGGTTGAGTCATATTTATCAAGGCGAAACCAGTTGGTTGCACTCAGAGGCTTTTTATCGGCTCCGGCGAATATAACGTCTGGCGTGCCCCAAGGCTCGCACTTGGGGCCATTGCTCTTTATTTCCTTTATTAATGATCTAATTAGTAACCTCCAGAGTCCTTGTTTATTATATGCGGATGACCTAAAAATATACTCAGCCATTAAATCTACACAAGATTCAGAAATCCTTCAAACTGATTTATCTATGATTGATAATTGGTGTCGAAACAACCAAATGTTTCTGAATATCAAAAAATGTTGTATTATTTCTTTCACTACCAAACGTAATAAAATTATCTATGATTATAAACTCAATAACCACATATTAGAACGCAAATCAGTTGTAAAAGACTTGGGTGTATACTTTGACGAAAAATTAACTTTCCGTGAACATTATGATTACATTATAGATAGAGGTAACAAACTTTTGGGTTTTATCTCCAGAACATCAAAAAGCTTTAAAAATCCGTACTGTTTATTAACATTATATTTTTCACTTGTTCGAAGCGTTCTAGAATACAACTCAGTCATTTGGTCACCCTATTACAAGGTGCACATAAACCGCATTGAACGTGTTCAGTCTAAATGTTTAAATATGCTCTTTTTCAGACTAGGCTTGAATCGACAAGTCCGGTCCTATGTCAATAGATTAAAGCGAATTAAATTAATGTCTCTTGAAGATCGCCGCAAATACTCCGATTACATATATTTATTTAAAATTATTCATGCCCAAATTGACTCACCCTCACTCCTGTCTTGTATCAACATCAACATTAATATAAACCCTAATTCGCGCAGGCCCCAAAATATATTCTCTCTCAGTGTTTATAAAAATAATACATCTCTATACAACCCATTAGTTAGAATGTGTCGCCAATACAATAGTATCCTAGCGAACCACCATCAGTCACTGGATGTATTTAATTGTGTGTTATCCACATTCAAGCGTAATGTTCTAGCTATTTTAATGCAAAGCTATGCATGATCACTAATTTTAAGATAAAATTTAGTCTGTAATTATGTTGTCCTTGTTTATCGTTGTTGTTTGTTAGACAGAGAATACAGTACCAGTTAGGTACTGTATTCTCTGTCCAACACAGGTTTTTGAAAATAATAATCAAATTCATATTGTTCAAGCTGTGTACACTCACCTGAGGAATTTGTTCTGGTTCAAAACCAGTTTTGAATGTGTATTTGGCTTATATATGAACTCATTCTGTTATGTGTACCGTTATAAATAAATAAATAAATAAATAAACCTACAACTGCATCCCCCATAAAGAGACACAAACGAATTATAAGCAGCATAAACTTACGCTACCAGTCAGTTATAATTCCCAGATGCTGAAAGTTTATGAGAACACTCCTACGGCACTTGATTATAGGTAAGTACTTAGAATATTCTATAAAATGAAACGTGGGCGGCAACCGTGGGTAGATTAATGACATTCAAGAGATCAAATTCTGTTTACAACTCATGAAAATAAACACTCATATTTCACTGAAAAGGAGTCTCACTTCAGTGATATTTACAGACAAAGCATTATGTAAAATCATGTTAAAATCCAATGATGTGGAAAATCGCTTGTAAAGCCACGCCAAGTGTACATAATGAATAATTAATTTATAATAAACTCTGAATTAATTCGTCGTTTAAAATTATCAGTATTAATATGTAGTTATTTAGTTTGATAAAATTTGGTAGACATAATAAAGTGATTTATAACAGAATAATTATATTTCCAATTTAACCCTATTTAAAAATGTATGTATGGAAGTACATAATATGTATTCAGAACTTATCCAAACATGTGAAATTGTGTAGTGCAGATAAATTTCTGTAGATTCAAGAGAATTCTTTGTAAACGCAGTGAAGATAGTGAAGTGCCTTTGAATCTTTGCCAGCAGCCAGGTCGGCGCCAGCGAATACGAACTAAGTAACCCCGAGTAACCCCAAATATGATTCAACTTGATAAAATCGCTTTGGTTTGATGAGACAGTTTAATTTTAACAAGATTTGCATTGTGCCTGTACCTAAAAGTTGTTTTATTATAAGTTTCGTAGATACTTTTATGTGAAAAACTTTATCTTCGAAAGTTTACAAACCTCTGTTGGGACTTCTGAATTCAGCACTATGACAAACAGTATTACAATTTTAAGTCTATAAGTCTCGTAATTTTCCAAAGTTTATCGTATGTACCACTTTTGTGTCACCCATCCAAACCAAATATAAACTGATCGAATCGAACGTTTCATTGTATTTAATATATATCAAACAGCTGCAACAACGACGACGCAGTGGCGAACTATAAATCTGAAATTGTAGGTCCAAGCGCCCTGCACCGCCGAACAGGCGCGGGTGGCAAGTATCGCTAAAACCCCACTTATTCCGAAAGGGCGCAAGCGACAAAATGGTTTTGGTCGTTTATTTCAAAAACTACGAATTTGTTTCAAATAATCTATTCACAAATCAAAGTGATTGTGTTAATTAACATGTGTGGAAAATTTTAATGCTCTAATCCAAAACCAACGCCGACAAAATCGATATACTCAACTTTATAGAGATCTTTTTGATTAATTATTTTGTGTTACAAAAATTGGCCGTTGGTGTTATGATATTCAATCAATCAATCAATCAAATATACTTTATTGTACACCAAATAAAAAAGAACATATTTAACATAAAGGTGGAAGGTAACCAGGGACATTGGGCGACCTTATCACTAAAGTGATCTCTTCCAGGTAACCTAGTTTGGACAACACTACAGGAAATCCTTAAAGCTGGCGTACTTAACACAATATTAAATAATTTAAAAATAAAACACAATAACAAATATAACATTCAAAGTAAACAATATACAAACATACCTACTTACACACAAAACTACATATTATTGATATTTAAAGGAAATAATATATACATTGAAGGAAATCACACAAAAATAAAAGAAAGCAGAACATATTTCATGTAAAAAGACTTACACACACCAACTAACATCACAAAGTAGAAATGTAATGATTAAAAACCAAGCTCTGAAATATGGGCAAGGATTTAGCCTGCTTGATATTAAGAGGCAGGTCATTCCACAAGCGAACAGCTTGCACAGTGAAAGAGGAGTGATAGTAGATATTGGGATGGCTAAACTCAGGAAATTCGTAAAATATAGTAATAGAAATGATGAAACTTGAACATAAAATTTTAGTTTAGTTGCTTTTGTCCATGTCGAGTAAAATACGAATTCTTCTCTTAAACAATAATGTACCTACATATGCAAAGAATACTATTACCCTTTACATATGTACATACAGTATATAGGTATCTACAAAACTATGAACAAAATGTCAGTCAACTTCTTTTTTTCTCTTCTTTTTCTTTCAAAGTAAGGACTCCAGACTTCGGTAATGTATTAGATTAAACCAAAAAGTATGTACGTACTTCTTTTTAGGTTAGTACTAGTTACCACTCGGTACAAACAATCCCCTACAGAATACCTTCCCAAATTCAGGTCTTTCACCTTTAATAGCTGTTAGAACAGGCAGGCTAGGCACGTATTATTGTATGTACTGTACAATGTACATGTGTATGTATTGACTACCTTTGTAAAATTAACACGATTTTCTCGAATCGTTACTTTTGTAGGACTCAAACTAACGATTTACTAAACAATTCCAGCCCGTATTTTTAGCGGTATTATCAGTGTTTCCCTGAACAGATAATCGAACGACTACTAATTGGCTAAGACCACTCCATGTCGGCTGATAACAATGTTATTCCATGAAACTAGGTCATTTTGTACTTGAAAACGCTTTAAAACTCTAAATATAGCTGATTTGTTGGTAGTATTTTACATATAAGTACATGTAGGTAAGTACTATATTTACGTTTGATCGAAATAAAAGGTAACCTGTTATATTAGGACGCGAAACTTCAAAACTAAATTTTTGCAGATCCGTCGCTCCGTTTTGGTGTTAAAAACGAAGTTAAGTTAACAGTCAGATTTTATCATTAGAACTGACTTCAAAAAAAGTGGTTCTCAATTATGCTGACTGTTTTTTATAATGATGTTTGTGGTAGAACCGTTATTTTTTTATAGATTAGGGATGAAACAATTTAATAGAGAGTTTTGGAAGACCTGATTTACATGAAGACGCGGCAGTATTGATCGCTGCAGGCTGTGGGCTAAATATAGAGATGTCACGAAGCCTGCCTTTACCACCTACGCCGTGCAGCGCACTCTATCATTACTAAGTTTGTTAATTGTTGTCACCACGTTGCATTTGTTTATTTAACTTTAGGGAAGTTGTGGACAAGCGTGGCCCTATAAACTATGCATATGATAAAGTTAAAGAGAGACAAAATCTGTACATAAAAGATATTAGAAAAAAAAATTTATTTACCTACATGAAATAGGTTACATTTAATTCCGAAATAATGCGAGCGAAGCCGCGGGCGTATAGCATATAAATGTTCGGGATCAGTTCCCGGCTACTAAACTATATAACAAATTATTATAAGTTAACATATAATATGTCTATAGGTATGTTTGTTTCTCTTTTGTACAATTAACGCGCCGCCAAGGTTAGAGCCATTGCAATTATAATCAACAGCGGTTAAAAATAAAAACTGTTATTGTCATTTGTGCCTGCGTCCGGTCAATTCCGTTTTTACGGTGCGTACTCTAATTGTTTCGGGGTGTTTTATTATTGCCTTTTTATTTAACCTTACCTATTATGGCTACCAGTACCAAAAAGTGTAGAAAATATTAAGAATTTAAGTATATATAATTTTATATCATAGATAAAGTTAGACAGGCTTGGAAATTGTTGGGGACAGTTAACAACTAGTTAAATGTCAAACTTTTATTGGAAAATGAGCGAAAATAATCACGACCGGCAGGATTCGAACCTGCGTATTTCTGCTACCGTCAGAACGCCTTAACCACTAGGCTACGGTCTACTAACTGCCAGGCGCGAAAATCCACACTCATTTCCATACACTTCAGACTGAGCGGCTGATCCTGCCGGTCGAGATTATTTTCGCTCATTTTCCAATAAAAGTTTAATTTAAATTTAATTTAAAACAACCATAGTGCAGGTTAGCACTTAATAAATTAACTCATAGTTAAATGTCACAAGAATTGCAATACCAGATTGTAATTTTTAAAATTATCTTTTCAATAAAATTCATAATCCCCGGCAAGTAGCATAAGCAACAGATTTTTCCTCACTAAAAATTTCTAAGCAAATACCATCTACGGAAAATCTAAATATATTATACAAAACTCGTTGACGTTGACTGACTGACATAGTGATCTATCATATATATCAGCGCACAGCCCAAACCACTGGACGGATTGGTCTGAAATTTGGTATGCATGTAGATCATAGATGCTATGACGTAGGCATCCGCTAAGAGAGGATTTTGGAAATGCCAAATTTAAAAGGGTGAAAAAGGGGATGCAAGTTTTACTTCTTAATGCGAGCGAAGTCGCGAGCATCCACTAGAAAATAATAAATTGTAAAAATACTAGTTTGTTATCATTTTCCAACAGGATACTTTCACTTCCCGCGAAAATATTTTCTGACCAAACAACTAAACTAACAGATAAGATTACTGAGATGACTTATGTCGATAACACCATCAATATTTGTTTAGTCCGCATTTTTCTTGCTATCTTGTACAGGTTTACTAGTAACTATGACAAACTTTCGCAGAAATTCTAGAATTTCTCATCCATACCTGTTTCAAATTTAAATGATCTAATTTTTTTTTGCATCATACCTCACGTGTTTCCCATTTTAGTTTAGTTTCAATAGGATATTAGTACTCACAAAACATGTACAATTTAAAAATAATTGACACGTGTCTCGTTGTAGGGCATGGCAGGAAAATGTAGGTTCTAGCTCCGTCTTCATCTTTTTCGAATGAGAGTGGCCATCTCTAGTGTCGAGAGTTTTCAGGTCCTACAGGCCTCTAACATAGCTCAACTAATGCCGTGTTCTAGCTCCGTGAAATCTAGCTGTTTATTGTATCAGCATTGAACATTCTATTGCTAGTCTAAGTAACAAAACATTATCAACATTACATAATCTGTGGTCACATTTACGCAAGAGATGGTAACAAAGAGGTTCGATTAGAAACTGTCGAGGAGGTAAGGACGGAGGGCATTGTGCCGGCTGGCGTGACGGATGCGCTTGGTCGGCCAGCGCCGCCCTCTGTGCCGGGGACCCGGAACGACTGGCTAAGTTTATAGTCGTCAACTGTTTCATGTTTTAAGGTTAGAGTAGACGAAGTTATTTGCATAATAAAATTATAATAGTGTCTGTCATGACGACCTTTGACAGTCAGCAGTCCACAAATAATTCTGACCCACGGTCTTATGCCAGCGGAACCCACCTCATGAAATGGGACTGGACTAATATAACAAGAGTGTATTTCGTGGAAGTTCCTGAGTGCCCACCACAATGTATATGAACAAGATAATAGCACACAGGAATACGACAAGAGTAGAAACGGAAAAACAGCATACATGCACAGAACTTATAATATAATAATAATAATAAAGCCTTTATTCTCTGACCATAATTTTACAGTTTTAACTTATTATTTAACATAGAAAATATAAGAATATGATAAAATAAAAACTTAAATATAATTCATCAGCAACCAGTTTGTTGGTCAGGTTGTCCTTTGACATAGGCCTCCCCCTTTCTCTTCCACTCTTCTCTATTCCGAGCTAATCTTCTCCATCCTTTCGGTAAATCATCCTCCCATCTTTTAATTTGACGCCCTTTAAGCCGTTTCCTATTTCTAGGGTACCACTCCATTACATCCTTCGTCAATTTCTCTTTGTTGGTTCTTATGATGTGACCAGTCCAGTTCCATTTGAGTTTTCTTATTTTTTGTAAGACGTCGCTCACCTTTGTTCTTTTCCTTATTTTTGAAGTCGTCCATTTGTCCTTTAGCCTTATGTTTAGCATGCTTCGTTCCATATTGCGTTGGCAAACTGCTAGTTTTTGGTTGTTTTTGCTCGTAGAAGGCCAAGTTTGACACCCATAAGTCATACACGGTAGAACGCATGTGTTGTAAAGCTTGTTTTTCACGAACATTGGCATTTTATCATTTTTAAATATCTCTTTAAACTTATAATACCCGACATCAAATAAAGTTTTTTTTAGTTTAACCACCTGGGGCGGTATCCGTGGTATTCCAATGTTGGCTTGTGAATTTATAAGTATTTCGTTTTTTTTTAAATTATAACTCATATTGTTTTTATAAATTTGAGTCATCTTATGACAAAAACAAAACTTACAACAAAATATATTATTTTGTTATGTACAAAAACGACATCAAGTATGTACATATATATTGTAGTAAGTTGAACACAGTTCTAGCTGTAATCAGCGCTAAATGAAACGCTTCACAGGTGAGGTGTCTAATTAAAACGAGAGGTTAGGGTTCGACGGCACCGCAATCAATAACTTATCAACGATGATATAGCCAAGAGACACATATAATGCTGTCTTATTTGACTCACTTAACTCAGTGGTACCTCAGTTAGTAAATTTCATGAAGTGATGATGTGAAGAGATTAAATAGTTCACCGGCGCCCTCCTAACGACTGCTGTAGTCAGATAACCAGTACCAAAAAGTGTTAAAATGGAACTAAACTCTTTTGTAATGAAGATATATTTTTTCTTGATAATATTAAAAATTACGTAGGTAAGTCGTGACAGTGTATTGTGCAACAAAAGTATATAACAGATTACTTTTCATATCGTAGTACTAACAGTGTTATTGTCAGGAAAAGGACAAGTAAATTGAGCAACGACGCCGACGCGTTATAAAACGATTACTTTAACTGTAGTTTAATAACTCGTTAATCTATCTATCTTCCTATTTCGATTTCGTACAGAGAGTGGTTAGGTAAGTAGTTCAATATTATAAAGTCGTTTCAAAACCTACATATAGCTGGGTGAAGAACCTACTCATAGAATACATAGCAGTACATTTCAGACTTGCCCTCACTACGAACAACGACCCTAATTTGAAGTAACCTCAAATCTACTTAATTTATTCACAGTGACCTAATGTTATGCTATTTAGAGTTCGATAGCTTATTTTTTTATCAATGTATAAAGCAAAATCGCTTTAACATGTAAGTATGTATGCTTACATAGATGTACCTATAAAACTTCATAACGGATTGTAATGCAGTTTTTTAATAGATTAAATGCTTAAGGAGGAAGGTTTACATGTGCCTATAATAACGTGCGATGCCATGGGTAGAAGCTAGTATCTCATAATTGACATCATCCAGCTTTATACTGCTGAGTACATGCCTACGCTCGTTCAAATCAATAATCCAGAAAATTGTTACCTCATCTATTACGGAAGGTCGGTGAAAAATAAAAAGGTGTTTATATATCTGATAAACATTGTTGGACAATGCTTTAGTTTATGCTAAGTTAGGAAATCAGAAAAATTTCTTAATATTCCAGATAATAAACTTATTATTAATCGTTTGAATCAAAATTCTTATACTTACTAACGGAAAGTTCCAAACAGACACATTTCTCTTATTTTATATCTCTATGCGACTACGTAAATGAGATCCTATATCTATACTAATATTATAAAGCTGAAGAGTTCATTTGTTTGTTTGTTTTAACGCGCTAATCTCAGGAACTACTGCTGGTGCGAATTGAAAAATTATTTTTGTGTTGAATAGACCATTTATCGAGGAAGGCTTTAGGCTATATAACATCACGCTGCAACTAATAGGGGCGAAAAAACAATGGAATGATAAAAATGTGGAAAAACAGGGAAAATTATTCATCTTGCGCTGCGAAAACGATTCAAGTCGTGGGTAACAGCTATAATTTATAAAGCTATAGAGGTTGTTTGTAAAAATAAATATGATGCCCAAAATAACTAATCCACGCGGGCGAGGTCGCGAGCACAGCTAGTTTTGTATAAGTCCAATGCAGATAGTCTGAAGGACGCATTGACATGTCAAGATCACAGCCCAGAAGGTCAACATGTAGATAACCGAAACCACTATTCACCTTGCAAAAATAAATAAATTGTTATCTGTATGTAGAATATTGATAGAAATGTAACTAACGAATGAAAGTGACCAGCTCTAGTGTCGAGAGTTTATCAAGCCACCCTAAGGGCTTCTGACCTTACAACAAAATACCTATAAACTAAACTACGTTATGTATCTGTTACACACTTTGCCAATATTATGGAAGTAGTTTTAAGCATTTATAGATGAAGTACGAGTATGTACAACTATATGTGATATTTTTCAAGAAAAAACAAGCGAGTGCTAATTAAAGTTCAAAACAACTGTGCGCTCGGGCTAAATCAGAACTACAAAGTCCTGCTCAACATACTACACATATAATAACAAAAATTAAACTAAAGTGCTGCCCCAATCACACGTTAAGTTACCTAGACAGGTACGCACGGTTCAGCTGAGCTGGTAGAAGCAGGGGTTCCAAAAATGAAACATTTTTATAGGAACCAAGGACGTTTATTCGCCTACATGGCTACGCTAATACTAACTTACAAAACAATACTTAAAACTAAACTTAGTTACAATACTACCTGCGTACAAAAAAGGGACAGCGTGCACATGTGTGGGTCGGGAACCGACCGCGCGGCAGGACATTGGAGCCGTCTCCAGTGTTGATAAAAAAACATTGGTTATTGCAGATGGCAGGACATAACTCCTCCGTCCATAAGAATGAAATTTTACGATGATGAATAAATCAGAGGAAAATTACATTTGGGTTTAGAAAGACAATAATAAAATTTATATGGATAAGTGCAAAGGATAAAAAATACATTAAGTAAAAACATTTAAGTTACATATTAGTGAAAATGCACAGACTTTTATCAAAACATGAAGAACTCAACTAAAATTTACCATTAGTTTGAGACAAAACAATTGATTAAATTCAACTAAATATAATGTGATTTTCTGAATTAATTTTAGACAACATAATTGCAAAATAATTATGGTAGATAGGTATAAATAAACAATTTAAGTATAGACTATTAATGGAAATCATAAGTAGCGTTTTTAAAGTATTATGATAGGTAATGTTACTATTATTTAAAATACATATTAATAAATATTATGCTATTTAGTATGGATTTAGAATAACAAATTCACAGCAGGTAATAATATAAATATTGCAAAAATAGTCAGATCACAAATAATATGGACAAACATGATTAAATTCTTTCTATTACACAAGCAATAAATGTTATTAATTAATATTAAATTTGATTGTCTTTATATTTCCTTTTTACAAAGTTACGCTTTTTGTTCATATTTTATTTCATGTGGTCGTTACATTATGACACGTACGCACTTTGGGGCAACAAATCAAAAGATAATGCTTCAGCAGACGAATTAAAATTAAATTATTAATAAAAAAATGTGTTTCTTTTTTCTCAAGTTAAAATGCCTTTTACATATTTTAAAATTAAAAAATAGAATTAGGATGTGTGATAAGATTTTTATATAATTAGTTTAGAAATTGAATATCTACTACATTATAATGGTATGTGTGTTAACAGATCGCGGTAATATAACATTTTTTGTTACAACTTATTATCAATTACATAGTTTCACTTCGGTGGTTGCAATGAAAAAATCAACGTAATAAAACTTAAAATTTTTACATATGAAAGATTGTTATTGGTATAACTTTAACGATTTTAATAGAATTACACATAAAGTAAAATTATACAAAGTTTTACATGTAGGAATGTTAGATGAATGTGACCTGTTATAATAAACAAAAAGTTAGTAGTACATTGTATATAAAATATTTCAATGCAAATGTAAAAATAATTAGAGCAAGTGAAGCAGTCTATAATTTATAAACAGGTTTGGGCAGATTTTACATTCAATTATAAGTTACTTGCTAGAAACTGCATTCAACATTTTATGGGGCCATTTTATAGAACAACAAATGATTGTTTTTACATGGATATGCGAATAAACACATAGGCAATGCAATTACGGAGAAAATTAAATAGTTAAACTAAATTTACATTTAAAGTTTTAGTTAGGTATATAATACAAAAACCTGTTATAATTGTCCATTGTCTGTTCCGCATTTTTTTTCACTCTTATGTAACGTTGTTTCATCACTCCAGTAACGTTATCACAAATACGTTTTCAAAGTACGGCACTGATTGGGATTTCACTGTTGTAGATAAAATATTTCACTAGTTTTAATTTAACGGCTTGCACAAACACTTTTATGTAGGGCAGTTTCAACCGCCACCAGAGCTGGAACTTCGTTGAAGTATCAGGAGACATCATGGAGGCGACAGGCAGAGCTACCTGCATCACTTTGAGGATAGGATTGGATAGGTTTTAGGAACATAAACTGTTTTACGGTATGGGACAACCATCTAAGTAATTAAAATGATCTCAAACCTAGCAGAAATATTGAAATTATTAACTGAAATTAGTAGTATGTAACTAAATTAATACCTAACACACAAAATTACATTACTCATTATAACTTAACTAAGGTGGCTAGATTTTGTAGCCTCATCTAATGCTAGAGCTTAATTCTACTTAGCTAAGTCGCTATTGACTCCGCCGATTTCTAGTGCAGAGTGCAGCGACAACTTGTAAGCAAGCGATGCTTGTCTCACTCCCAAGTTACCTAGTCTAAACTTACCTAAGTCACTATGCATCCCGCCGATTTTTGTGCAGTATGCAGTGACAACTTGTAAGCAAGCGATGCTTGTCTCACTCCCAAGTTCCCTAGTCTAAACTTACCTAAGTCACTATGCATCCCGCCGATTTTTGTGCAGTTATGCAGTGACAACTTGTAACACGAGCGATGCTAGTCTCAGTTACAAGCTCCCTAGCCTAAGATCTATCTAAGTCGCTATTGATTCTGCCGATTCTAGTGCAGAATGCAGCGACAACTCGTAAGCGAGCGATGTTTGTCCCACTTACAAAGTTCGCGGAATAGGTAGGAGGTCATGGGATTAGTGATGGGTACTACTCACATGCCGTCGCAAACCCTCCATGAGTATAGCTGCCGGCGCCGTCCTCTGCTCCAACCTCGAACCAGTTTCTTCTACAGCTGCACACGCGTCCAGGAGTCGTATTTGTTTGGTTCGCGGATTCAGGTTCCAGAACTTCGTGATATACACCGGCTGATGATGTCACTAAAGAAGTCTGGACTTCCTTTTATCCGCACCGGCTGCGCCAGACAGGTACGCACGGTTCAGCTGAGCTGGTAGAAGCAGGGGTTCCAAAAATGAAACATTTTTATAGGAACCAAGGACGTTTATTCGCCTACATGGCTACGCTAATACTAACTTACAAAACAATACTTAAAACTAAACTTAGTTACAATACTACCTGCGTACAAAAAAGGGACAGCGTGCACATGTGTGGGTCGGGAACCGACCGCGCGGCAGGACATTGGAGCCGTCTCCAGTGTTGATAAAAAAACATTGGTTATTGCAGATGGCAGGACATAACTACCTAGCAAGAACTTAAGTTTCCAGCGAAGTAAATAGGTATGGCTCATACAAACAATGAAGTGTATTCGTCATTGACTTCGATGAATCATAACCGTCTCACATGTTCGTGTGTTGTTATCACACTCAATAGGTGTTTAGGAGTTCACGGCTTCTTAGGTATCAAGAAGATTATGCGACTATAGCTCTACTTCTTAGCGAATGAGAGTGGCCAACTCTAGTGTCGAGTTTATCAAGACCGCCCTAAGGGCTTCTGACATAGCTTAACGACTGCCGTACTAGACAAACAGCCGGGACCTACAATTTAACGCGTCATCCGACCCACGGAAGCGCCTAAAAGCTATATACCTAGATATAGGTCTTAAAAGTCTCTGACGATGGGTCAAGGGTTAATAGTAGATCGTGCAAAAAGGTAAATAAAATAAGTATTTGAGGACTTATCACACAGCGCCATCTAGCGCCATCCTAAGCAAACTATTCGCATGTAAAAGAAGCACACTACGCGAGAATTTTACGAAAATTTACTACCAAATTACTTGTTACTTAGGTACTGCCTAAGTTTGCAAATCTGACGAAACGTTGACCCTTTGGTCGAGCGAAAGGCACAGAATATTATCATTAGATCCTTTCATTACAGAAAAGTTATTTGGTCTTAAAATTATAGGTTTATATACGTATTAGTATTCATAGAAAGTAAATAAAGAGGTTGACGATATGATAACGATAATAATATAATCAAATTAGGTATAGTTAACATAAGTTAGAGAGAATAATATGATTTTCTCTATATATGGGTATTTCTAAGGAAAGTACTTACTAGCATTGAATAAAACATTACGTTATACTAACAAGTCCACAATAATTAACCAAGGCTTTATTTTGTTAGTTTAGCAAAACATAGATAATAAATAAATATAAAACAAAAAAATCAGAAGTCAAAAACCTTTCTACGCCAGTTGTAAGTAGTAAATAAATAGTATTGGGAAAATAACAGGAAATGAAGGAAAAGCGGAAAACTTGGTAAAGCGGTGCCAATGTTTTCCTCGCTTTGAAATTTCACTAAGTTCGAAAGGGTTCTGAACCCTCGTCACCAGCGCGGCCCGAATCAAAGGAAATTTATTGGGTTTCGGTCATTTGAATAGCATTACTTACATATGCCTATATTACATTAAAGCAAACCAGTTTTTTCATTATGTATAGGTATGTATGTCACCGAAAAATAACAAGATCCGTACGTTTATATATTTCCTAGAAAATTTATAAATCTTCGTAAGATTCTAAACGAGAGATGAATTGTATTATTTTACGCCCTCATTTTCGCTAATTTACCAAATTATTTATTTAATTTCGGTGACATATATATATTATATGTACCTATAGATACGCTACAGTTTAGCTAAACACGGTCAGTTGATATATTTGAAACTATCATGAAAAGAGGCATGTACAGTAAAACTATAAAAAGTGTACTTATCCTGCCAATTACACTGTTATGACCACGAAAATAAAAAGTAATCTGCAATAAATATTTGTTTAACGATAAATGGGGTCATATATTATGTATTTATTATTATGAGTAGAGAAAAAAATAGATTTTATTTCGATTTCTACACTTTTTGGTACATGTAAAGCTGACCGTAGCACGAATATTTTATTTTATAGAATAATCTGGATCGACTCGGTCGCTCCTAATATTGGGAACATGGCTAAAGAGCAATAACAACAATGAGTTTAAAATACCTTATTTAGTATGCGCGGTGTGTGAGTACGGTGCATACTTCGCTCCCACCAACTTGCATTCCAAGAGCAAGCCCCGCGGAGGCTCGCAGAACACAAGCCTTGACCTGTATCGCTAACGAAGCCTACAGAAGAACACATCAAGCTACAAACAGAACTAGAAAACATTCTTAACCCTCTTCAGAAAACACAACTCACGAAAAGGAAGTATTTACGAATTAAGTTAAACTGGCAATACATTTTACACGACAAAAATACATTTCTGGACACAAATACTTCAGGACATATCACAAAATGTTGATTTTCAAACAAAATACAACTACATGTCCACAAATTTGGCCGGTATTTCTGATGACTACACCACACTTTAGCACTTTGTTTTTTCAACTGAACTCAATTCGAGAACTACGAGTTAATCGTGTAAACGTAAACATACCTAAATATCGACGTAAACGATCCGATGAGTAACAAGTCCAGTGAGTTTCGAACTAAAACACCAATAAACTGGATTTTTATAAACATCTATATATATATAAAACTCAAAGGTGACTGACTGACTGATTGACTGACTGACTGATATAGTGATCTATCAACGCACAGCCCACTGGACGGATTGGGCTGAAATTTGGAATAAAGGTAGATGTTATAACGTAGGCATTCGCTAAAAAGGATTTTCGGAAATGCCACTTGTAAAGGGGTGAAATAGGGGATGCAAGTTTTACTTCTTAATGCGGGCGAAGCCCACTAGTTCTTTTATATACGGTTGCAACATAGATCAATTTATTCATTTACCATTCAAAAGTAAAATTTAACCAACCGCACAAGAATGAACATACACAATTCTTTAATTTGAGATATTTAGTGGGTTGTTTACGACAGCCCTATTCTGTTTAAACAATCTATTATACATGTAAATACCATAGATATACAAAGTCTGTCTACATTATTTTATCTACAATTTATTTTGCAATGTTATTCCGACATGATAAAATAGCCATTGTACAACACCTCCATTTTAAGTTATGTATAATTCTATTAGACCCATTTATTATGTTCATACAGTCATCCTATTGTGTTAAAAAACATTTACGAGCATTATGAATGAGTTATTTGTCACCACATCCAATTTCTATTTTTTTTAAACTATATTAAAAACTTTATTTACAATAATAAAATATATAAACAAGGGACTTCTAACTACTTCAAAAAAGGGGCACTTAAAAATCTTTAGAAAAGCCTAAAGATAATCTAAGTGCTCCAGCCCACTACCCGAGGGCAGCGTGCCCAGCATACTGGCCGCATTACCACGCTGGATGGCAATGCTAATTGACGTTGAACCAGAAAAAGGCCAGCATTTTGGTATTTTAATTGAAGTGGATATAATTTGTCACTAGTGGCCATCTCAAATAATTACTAATCTAATTAAACAAGAACTACGAATACTGGTAAGTAAGTTGCCTTGTAAGCCATAAATATGTTTTTGATTATGATGAACTGAGTCGTCTCGGATGAATCATTGAGTGAGCCAGATCATTTGTCATGTAAAGTACCTATGCATTATGTACTGTAGTTACTTGCGATTGAAATAAAACTCATTGATTCATAGCGGGTATATGAACATCCGCTGACAGCACCGGATGGTAGTTGATACATTTGTATATTATATACACATAATTCTGCCCTCTGGTAGTGGGCTGGAGCACTTAGGTTATCTTTAGGTTTTTCTAAAGATTATTTAAGTGCCCCTTTTTTGTAGTAGTTAGAAGTAAGTAGTATGTTTAGTTTTAGTTTGTAAATAAATATTTTAGTAAAAAAAAATACACATATCAAACTAAATGTAATAGTCCTATAGTAAACTAGTGAAAAAAATGATCTGGCACACCAGACCATTGTCAAAGTGAATGCAAATAAAAAATCTTAACTTTATAAATGACTTAGTTGAGCTATTCGAGGCCTTCATTATAGGTGTTCGATTACTTGTACTAGAAGCTTCAAGTGTTTCCTGTTACGAGTTCATAGAGTACATACCTATATATTAGTTTTACTATGTAGGTACCTATCTGAAAATTCCGTTCGAGGACACAGTAATTCCGCAGCGTTGATCGACCAAATTATCCAATTGGATTCCGACCGTTTCCACAACAACGAAAACATTCGTGGGAAATACTAAGCAAAGGATGCGAATGTTTTTAAATTCCACCGCCGACATTGTTTTCTGATAGACTAGAATACACAATTACACATGACTTTACCCACAGTTACTCTGTCCGCGGTTAACCGAACATGATATTAAATGAATCATATTTTTCTCGTGCCTACACTCAGTACTTGTAAAGTGCCTCACAAGAAAAGTACGTATTTAATATTATGCAGTAGGTTTTAGAATTATCTATGTAGTTGGCGGGAAAAGCCAAGCTTTGACCTCGATTTTGGCACAAGCTCGTGTGAAACTAACAGCTGACGAAACATAGAAAATTGGAAACAGCAAATATAATGTCGTATGATTGAATAGGTACCACATAGTTGGGATATACTTTATAGTTTTGCTAACTAGCTAGAAGGCTATTGATGTATTGTATAATGCTGTTAATGACAAGAAAAGTATTCATGAATACATATAAGTTCCAAATGAGATGTATAGTCAAACATAGATTCCAGACGATCCAATTCTGACACTCTTGCTCCAAATTCGTAGTCAGTTTCGTCATGTTTCCTACAATAGTTGTCCGACAACTATTGTAGGAAACATGACGAAAAAAAAACAAAAAAATAACGACAACTGTTGTCGTGACGTAAAAATGCTTTGTAACTTTACTTTTCCAGGGAGGGTCGCAACTTACCTTGACGTACCAGCGTGTCTGCGACTTGCGGTGTCTGGGGCGGCGGCGCTCCGCGCTGCGGTCGGCGCGGGCGGGCGAGCGCAGCGCGTGGCAGCGCGCCGCCAGCGCCTTGGTGCGCTCGGCCAGCGAGTGCCGCAGCTCGCCGCCCGCGCACCCGCGCACCAACATCGTCTCACCCGCCCTCCCCTTCTATGTCACACCCTTGCTCCTCCACTTGCATCTTCATACACTCCTTCACCTTTGCTAATGATCTTCTGTACCTTTACTTGATGTACTCGTACACACTTTCATTTTTTTCCATCCAAAATTATACAGTCAGTTTTATTGCTTTAAAACAAGTGTCTTTTGGTCCCACACTTTGCTCTTACAATATTAGATTCTTTGTTCATATAGGCCAATCTTTTTTCAGTATTTTAAACAAACTTCCTAGAAATAAAGACCATTGCTTGTTAAAGTAGGTATGTTATCAACGCCGTAGTTTTGTCGACATGATGTTGATGACTGACTGCTTCCCTTCTACTTTATAACTAAGAAGTACCTACACAGAAAGTGTACAATCTAACTAAAATTATGTCATATTAGGTAAATCTAAATACATAATAAAAAACATACTAACTCAGATACATATAACGTTATTCAGACAGTTATTACCTTGATATACAAAAGTATAAATAAGTACAAACCTAAATCCTACCCACGTCACTGCTCCCCGGGATCTAATTGGTTTATTTGTTCCATTCTACATAATATCATTTGTGCGAATGTAAACAAAGTGATTTTCTTGATTTCGCTCGAATTGGATTACCCGGGGTGCCACGTACGAATTTTTTTTTTTTAACTTGAACGGGTTTGCACGGTATGAAAATAGGTAGTGATACATTACCAAATCAGTTAAAAGGTCGATTCACAATTCCACATCTAGGAATATAAAATAATATACCATACTATACTATGTTTTGTATCGATTTTGTTTTGTTTTGATTGTATTTGTCTAGTTTGTTTAAAGTTTTTTTCCTGTCTTTTAAGTGCTAAGAAACCCCTATTGGTTGTGTTCTGTGGACAATATGTTTTTGCTAGCCATTAGTGACATATGTGGCGGCACGGAATACAAATCCATACATAGGTACCTCAAGTAAGTGCTATGTTGCATCTAAAATAAGAAAAACTGGATATCACAACACAGGAATAGACCTAGTGTGATATCCAGGGTTTGCCTATCAGTATACAGTAGATAATACACAAAAATCTAGTTTATACAATATCATGTTAAACCTTCATATCTTACTGTAAACACCCTGTAAATGAAGAAATAAATGCTTTTTATGTTTATGTTTATGTTTATACTGACTAAACAAATATTGTAATAATATAAAAAAAAATATATTTAACTAATTTATAGATTAAACTTTTATTGGAAAATGAGCAAAAATAATCACGACCGGCAGGATTCGAACCTGCGTATTTCCGATCACCGTCCTAACCATAGTGCAGGTTTAGCACTTAATAAATTAACTCATAATTTATAGATACCTTTGAATACAAGTAAATTATCAAAGGTACTTATTTAACAGAAGATCAATTTCAATGACTGTCTAATATGCTAGCAATATCTAAACTAAACAGGTTAATCTAAATAAACTTATCTCGTTCTTCCATGAATCAAAGTGTGCAAGACAAGTATATTGCCAGCGTGCCATTTAGTATGTCAGAGCATGGTCAGAGTGACAATCTGAGTAACGAGATTAGATGAGACGCGTCCCAAGGTCTAGGTTGGGTGATAAGGTCGAGAGTCGCTCTATTTATAGCTCCTCGCGTTGTCCTGACCACGGACAATCACTGATTTAATTATCTACTTGGGTTTTTGTGACTCATGTTGTTAGGTCCAAAAAGGCTGTAGGTACAAAAAATCTTTAATTATTTGGTTTAGTATTCTGGTTATCGAAATAAAAAGTCCCTATTTGAGTATCTAAATGTTAATTAGATTATTACAAGATATTTTAATACAAGAAGTACCTATTAGGTATATCGCACACAGAGTAATTGATAGACATTTGTGGCAAAATTTTATAGAGTTGCATCAAGACTAAAACGTACTAGAACTAAATCTATTTTCCGTTCAATCGAGAGAATTATTTCAATAAAAATTGGTGCAGTCTTCTTTATTTACCCAACTTTAGCTTAGGCCATCACCATAGATTCATTCTTAGAAATTTACTTTGATAGTGAGTATAGGGGAAATGTGTCAGACATTTCCTCTAGCCAACACTCTGAACATGCATTCACTGCTGTTACAATGAAACTATATAGGTCAGCGGTCAGGAAGCTTTGCTGAAAGCGACGTGAAGGAACCAGAATACATTCCTACGTAATGCAGGATTACAAGTTGTGAATCTGCAAATCTTTTGTATACAACTTGTCTGGATTACCTACAATATTATTATCGATACTAATATTATAAAGCTGAAGAGTTTGTTTGTTTGTTTGAACGCTCTAATCTCAGGAACTACTGGTGCGAATTGAAAAATTCTTTTTGTGTTGAATAGACCGTTTATTGAGGAAGGTTTTAGGCTATATAACATCACGCTGCAACTAATAGGAGCGAAGAAACAATGGAAAATGTGGAAAAAACGCGGAAAATTATTCACCTTTCAGGGCTTCCGTTGCGTGCGCTCCGAAAACGGTTCAAGATATCAAAAAATATGTATCAAAGAATTATTCCTCTTGAAATGATCTAACAAAATGTCCGCGACAGTATATGTCTATCTTTTAAGATTAACTCACTAGAACCGTTTATATAATATTAACTATTCATGGCACAGCTAGTTTTCTATATTTACTGGATACTGTCAACTCTGTGTCTTTCTCTGAACTGCTGTTGCTAAGAGGATTTTTTATGAATTTGTAGGACAAAATTTTGTGGCAAAAGCCAAATAATAGCTATCTCTAAAAGATTATATTTTAAAGTACTAAATAGTTATTAATGCGTAAGTAAGTCTAGGATATTTCATTTATTCAATAATAATAAACAATTAGTATATACAATTGAAGAAAATGTACATGATAGGTCTATAAAACTATTGTGATCGGGAGGTATTAATAAATTAATTAATTACGTAGAATTGTTTGCGAATACGTCACAGGAAAACAGCCGTTCAGACTTCGTCATTGCGCTCATTAATTAGTACAATAATTAAAATCGTCATGAGAGTATTTTTTTGCCTCGGGACCTACGTACGTGAGCTTCATTTGTTTTATACATTCCTACGTACATATGTATAAGTTATATTACTTGTGGATGCCTTTGTCCATAATAGCATGATAATTTTTTTCAATACATTTAAGGGTATTGTGAACTAAAGACGTCTGAAAATTGAAAAAATATTTTGTATTCCTTGAAACAAAAAGAAAGCACCCATCCACGAAACCAAATTATCTAAATAAATGGAAATTTATGTGGCACCAAGTTAAACAAAATTACTTATTATGTATGAGATACAAAATGATGGTAACGACACCAGGCTACGACAGCTAGTCCTTGAAATCATAATATCGATTTACTGGCTTAGTTACCTGGAATATTTGCTTAACTGTGTTTAGAGAAACGTTAATAGAATTATAAACATTTACTTCTTAATTGACTTATTGATATCTATATAGAATTACGTGTGACTAGAACCTTATGAATTAGATTGTTCGTTAGTTTACCTAATCTTTACACGTATTGAAGTATATCTCTGGATACATTTGTATACTATAATAGTTTAAAGGAAACTGCACCTCTAAAATAGGCCTTCGATTCGAATTTTCAAGTTTCAGAAATCGTAAATGCTATACACACTGACTATAATACTAGAAAACCGTGGGATAATTTGATATGAGTTTATACGTGGTATATTTTTTTTAATAATTATGTAATTTACTCATAATACTAACATGTCAAATATAATTGACATTAATGTCACATTAAAATTAAAATATAATATATGTACATACAAACAGACAACAAACAAAACATCACCACGCATCACTTCCCGCGCGTGGAACTGAATAGCGATAGAAACGCGTTTTGCGTAAGTACATAAATAACAATTTTGAAACCACCTAGTTTGAAATTAACGCAATAAAAGATGTAACTTATTCATCTTTTGTTCAACTTTAGTCTTTATTCTGAGAATTAAGTACTCCAAACGATAAAAACAATTCAGAATAATTGAGAACCTTTTTCGCAGTAGGTTAAAAAAACCGGTGCCTTAAAATTGGCCGTACATTGATAAATTGTAAGATATGTACATGTACACGACTCGCATGCCAACTGTACACTGGGCCAGCATCTACAAGGAAATTGAATTGGATAATTGAGGAAGGGAGCGGCCGCCGCCCGTGTCGACACCCGGCTAGAATTAACTATTTAAATGGTACTAGACTCAGATATAAATACTAAGACTAGATCTAGGTAGCAATAGTAGAATGCCTAGAGTTACGTCACTTGACTTACTTGAATTTGGAAAAAAAAAAAAAAAAACGGCCCCGATTTACTTTAAGTTTTAAGTTACACGGAAAAGCTGATCAAACCTAAATTATATAAAAAATGGGGTAAAAAATATGGCGTAGGTATACACATTTGAAAAATAAACTTTCAAATTTATCTATAAATGCTGTGTAAAGGTAGGATTAAGTATGTTGTGTTGTGCTTAAGAGAGCTGAACCTAACAAGAACCATATGGACTAAGGATGTCTTAGTCACCTCAATTAGTCTGTCTTACAGTAAGTACTCTATCTACCGATAAGACCACCATTTATAGTTATGACTAGTTTAAGAGTTTTGGATCATTTCTGGTGCAACAGCTAGCTATTGCCACTCAGCGCGGTAACGCAGCGAGCTTAAAGGGCACATTTGCACCGGTAACGATTAAGGGCGGGTTATTTAGTTAATTTGACATTTAGTTATTGTTTGAGTGACATTGTAACATTAGTTTTAAAGTACGTAAGGCCAATAAAGCGTTTATATAATATGTTTTTTTACGTATCATCTGGCCGAATTATCAAGCAATAGAACAAGTTTTCTGTTTACATTTCTAAAGTTATTTTACTAGTTCATGTAAGTAAATATTCAGAAAGACCACATATTAATACTTCATCTTAAGGACATTCTTATCGAAACATATCGAATATAAACAATGATAGCGAGTCTATATTGGATAAGTACATAATTGAGGAAAATGAGTTGTACAGGTGCGTAGTTAATAAAATCTTTACACCAGGTGCTGCACATCACAACATTCGGGTACTTGTGAGCATAAAAATAAAAAGGGTCGAATTCGATCACAGACAGGTGGCCGGCGACATCCGACAGGTGGTACACAAAAGGCTTTTACATGAAGGAAGTTTACTTCACAGAAAAATATCTTTGTGTCCCTACGAGTAACAGTTTTTTCACTATCCATATTAGCTAGGGTTTTACTTATAATTACATTGTACATCAAGTTCAAATACTTACTGAATAATAAATGCATGATTTATTTTGGTAAGTTAATAAATTTACTTGATAAGCGTCATGCCTATTGGGTATTTTTTTACAGCAAATCAAAGACTGGGTACTTTTCTTGTGTTTGTTTCTTACAAAAACCAACAATGTCACTTTAAATAACAAATATGCATCAACGTAGGCACTAAAAACCTTTACAGTATTTTACATTCTATTCAATTCCATTATATAGAAAGGTTTTATGTAGTTTCAGATAAGCAGTAAAATAAAGTCTGAGGAAAATAGGTTTTGTTTATCTTTTAAAACAGGTTTAGAGTTTCAACCTTCACCTAATTTTACATAGATATTCACGAGTATTTGTATCTGAATTTGTATACACATCCTGAATAATTATAACAAAAATGAAGATTAATAATACCACAACAAATGGAGTCAGTCAAGTCGTGTATTAAACTTGGCATTGACAACATACCTGGCCCAGGATATACCTAATTGGTACCACTACCACATGATTACGATGCAAATTGCACCCCAGCTGAACACCGGCACTCACAAAACAAAAGTCACAGAGCATCAAAACAGTTGCGAACACTTCATATGTCGTTAAAATTCAAGTAATCCATGTACATTATGGTAATAGAACACAAATTATTTTGGCGGGAAGAGTGCGTTACCCGAAATTAATGGTTAAAATGTTCGCGCGAAGTGCCGGCCGTCCGCGCTCGATGCGCGCTCGGTCGTACTGACAGCTCGAGCCGAAACAAATGACAATCTACTACGCAAGCGCCACATTTTCTCAGCTTTTCCGACACAACAATGACGTCACGGTCGACGTCACTTCGATTTATTCTTACTTGAATTTTATTGTAGTTTGCATCAATTTAATAGTAGGTAAACTTAAAAAATTGTCTATGACGTATCGCGTTTGTCACTTTTAGTAATTAATAATAAATAAGGCGTTACTTTTCGGAAATCCAGCAATTGCAGATGAATACTTTGGAGAAATATATGTATAGTGTTGTTCCGTTGCGACACTACTACCACAGCTACGACACTATTGTCATGATTAGTATGACAGTGAACAAAAAACTTATGCGAGAACATTCAGGGTTGATAGGTGTGAATTGTAGAATCCAAGATTATCATGTTTTTAGATATTGCATCAAGAAGTTTAAACTATGATCATGCGGTAATATTTGCACGTTTTGTTGCAATTGTTTGTATTGATATTTTTTACATTAGTACGGACAGCCAAATAGGTACCTATTTATTTATGTTCACTCCGTATATTTTCAGCCGCGTAAAAACGTATATCTAATCATATTAGTTACTAGTGGGTGCTCGCGGCTTCGCTCGCATTAAGAAGTAAAACTTGCATCCCCTATTTCACCCCTTTAAAAGTGGCATTTCCAAAAATCCTTTCTTAGCGGATGCCTACATCTTAAAATCTACCTTCATTCCAAATTTCAGCCCAATCCGTCCAGTGATTTGGGCTGTGCGTTGATAGATCACTATATCAGTCAGTCAATCAGTCAGTCAGTCACCTTTGAGTTTTATATATATAGATTATTATTGTATGGAGCCAAAAAACGTTAATTATCAGCTATATCAAGTGCCACTGAAAACATAATACTTTATGTATGTACATTAAAATTCAGTGGATTTGCTTGATAAATAAATAATATGTTTAAAACTTTTAGGTTTAAAACTGGGGTTCAATTCAAAAGGTATAATTTTTAGTTCATTTTTAACTGACGTCAAAATCAATACTTTTTCCTCCAAAAAATATATAAATGCGCAAGTGACCGCAAGGAGCGATGCATCTTTGTGATGTTTGGTATGGCGGTAGTGTAGTCCCATAGTGACATACACTACTTATTATCCCGAAATAACGAGAGTCAACTATTTGTTTATACTAACGTTAACCTCACTATTTGCAGCAGTACAAAAGACTTCAACGCGTTTGCTTCTACAACGTAGCACAAACGACAATTTGTACGAAAATTTCATTCATTTGAATGAACCTTGAATTACATCTACATAGGTACTCAAAAACTAGTGAACGAACGCGGGTTCACTCTTTATTTCAAGTTAAAAAGTAGCGTATGTCACTCTTCATACTACCTACATGCATAATGCATATATAGACAATTCTAAATACTGCTAAACAGTACAACGTGTTCTGTTATCGATGTAAATTATACACATAAATATATATTTTTCGAATAATATAGATTTATGACCCTATTTAGCTTTATTGTATGTATATATTAAAAAACGTTACTAGCGGCATCCCCTGGTGTTATCCGCGTTAATAAGAGATCTAAAGTAACCGAGCGGTAAATAGGGTCTAGGTATAACTATTTATGCATTTTGTGTTTAATATAAAATATGTACAACTGTGATATTTCTAATTGACGTGTAATCTTTTGTTTACCAATAAATTGTTTATCTGTTTCCTCCAAATCAGCTCAGTCAATTAAGAATGAAGAAGTAACAAACTTTGTTTCACCTTTCTTATATATTATATATAAATAATACTTATATATATTTTTTTAACTTTAACGGGTTTGCACTTGGCCATAGTTTACTTGATAGCAAGCAAAGGCTATGGCCTAAGATGGAGCGTGCTTACCCGATAAGAAACTATTCACTCTCGCTTTAAAGATTATAGTGCAGGAGCAGAGAGTCAGATAGGGGTTCCAAATTAATTTAGTTCCAATTCCTATTTATATATGGGATAACTTAACAATTATTTAGTAGGTACATAGATATACATCCCTTTAAAACACCTAGTTCAAGTTTTATTCCGTAAATGGCGTTTTTGGTGTAGTTGGCACCATGTTGACGTGAAAGTGCCCAAAGGTTCGCGCGCCATTCCACTTTCTACGAAACACTGCAATGGTATTATACACGCACCACATGACCAGTTCTAGCCGCAGATACAAACATACATGTGATAAGTTTGTTTGGAGCTGTATTTTTTTTTCAACTAAGTAAAACAGATTTGCCCTTGACCATAGTTTGGCTGAGATGGTAAGCAATAGCTATGGCGTATGGCCTAAGATGAAAGGATGTTTTTGGTACGACACAATCCCAATCCGATAGAGGTATAAAAAAGAAATATTTCAGGACATTGCACACAGTGCCATCTTGCTTGTTAATAACCAAACGCTTGTGTCATGAGTGCTAAATAATATACAGGTAATCAGCGAGACTATGGAACTCTCTACCTGGAGCCCTGTTTCCAGAAAATTATAACCCAGGGGTCTTTAAATCTAGGTTAAATCTAGGTAAATAGGTTTCTTTTAGGTGCTTCTAGGCAAGCGTATGCTATATCTTAGACAACAGTGGTGCTTAACATCAGGCAGGCCGTAGTCAAACGTAAGCATATTTCGTGATTAAAAAAGGTAATTTATATGATTACATAAATAGAAATCTGATGAATACATGGAAGTACCTAGCGGTAGAAGTATCAAGAGAAATAGAGCCGCATATAGAACCTTATAAGACAACAGGCTGTTTATTGACGCCTTTAATAAAGGTTCTCTATCTTCGGTGAAATTGGAATTGAATAAGTTATATACTAGTTGATGTTATTTGTATTTTATTTTTGTGTAAGTATGTCTATTTTACAGTGGTAGTAGGTTTTATTTTTGTCACTAATGTTAAGTTAGCTAGGTTCATCGTTTAAGGAAGCGTACATATCGTTATATATTTGTGTATTTAGTTCTAAGTCTTAATTGTAGTACAATTCTATTGATGAACTAGGTAAATAAAAAAAAACAGATTTCTATGACAAACGATCGTCGTGTTTCTATCCGATAGCCTATATTGGTAAAAATATATTCCTACATAAGTGTGCTCAAATACCTACTGTCAGAGTGTAGTGAATGTAACAATAGGCTCTCGGTTGGAATGTACTTAGTTATTTACGTAAACTTAGTCCCACGGCCGCTTGCGACATACTGCTGAGTGCTGATTCTGCAGAACTAGTGTGGTACCAAAATGTCTACAGATGAAACAATTTCAACTACAAACACATTATATCGAGAAGACGGGAGACACCCGCTCTGGATCATTTTTGGTGCAAAGGTTAGCCATCGCGATTCAACGTGGCAACGCGGCGAGCGTAATGGGAACCTTTGCGCCGGGAGCGATCCGGGGTGGGCTCTTTGATTAATTTTTGTTTGTTTTATTTTACTTCATATTTTATTTTAGGTATATTATATATTTTAATATTATGTTTAGGACTTGTAAATATTAGTCAGTTACTTTATGTTTTATAAGTTATGAATTGATAACAGAATACGTTCCAACATTATATCGAGGAATTAAGAACCCCTCTTATTTAAGAGTGTCGGTTAGTTACGTATCTACCTAATATTTAATTTTAAACAAAACAATATTATAGGTAGGTACATTACTTATTTACTCAGCAAAAAGTTAAATGAACTGAACAAGTAGGTACTACAATCTCATCAATAAAATGCCTCATTATATTTTTACACTTTTTGGATAGATGTATCTAATATAAGTACCTACTTCTTTATTTTGTGACAGAACATAGAAAATATTGCTATCTTGTCGCCATCTTACACTACTATACATACTAATGAATACCGTGAAATTTGCAAGTCATTGACTTTATAATGTTATTCTAGTTAGAACCATGAAATGAGTAGTATACAAGGTAGGTATGTTTTTTTTTCGGTGCCCCGCGGTGCTACTCGCCTTAATCTACTATAGGTATAAAAATAAGTCGGGTTTTCCTTCCTGACGCTATAACTCCAGAACGTACGAACCGATTTCCACGGTTTTGCATTCGTTGGAAAGGTCTCGGGCTCCGTGAGGTTTATAGCAGGAAAAATTACAACAAAAAAGCGGGAAAACAGGGAAAATCATTTTTCACATACAGCACCATCTGGTGGCGAAACGGAGTTCGCCGGGTTTGCTAGTCCGGGATAAAAAAATAGGCTAGGTTATTTCAGGCTATAGGTAATGAACACTTATAAAAATAGTAGTCCAAAAGGGTAATGACTCTAAACCTAGTTGGTTATTCACAAGCACAAAGCCAGAGGCTTCACGAAACATATTGTTAAATTTATTTACGTCAGTAAATATATTTTGTATTTGTATTCCTATATGTCTGAGGTGTTTGTTATGTAGTAGGCATGACGTTATTTACCTCACTCCAATGCACATTTAGATATTAACAGTCGCTTATCATTATCATCGTTAGTTTACAACTACATTTAAATTATTCCGCAAATCGTACGATTCCAGCCGAAATTTTCCTGTTTTGTCCGATATAGGAACTCGTGGAACGTATTCCCCATTCCTTTATATAGGTAACATACCTAATGAGAAGTCACATACAAATTGAAGCGTTTGCAATTACATTTGGGCGTTTCACTGTGCTGGATGACACCTTAAATTATATTGTATTGTTACCTACCGTTGGTAAGCGATGTCAGAAGATCTAAGGGTGGTTTAAAAACCCTCTCTCGTAACGCAAACTGGCCAGTCACTCACGAACAGAAGCAGACATACAAAATTACTACATATTGTACTATGTATACAGTAAATATATTTTGCATATTCCGGCTCGTACAGCCTTGGACGTCATGATGAGACGTAGGCGCCGAGTGCCGACACATCTCCAAGTTTACATTTCATACTATCATCAATATAAATAGCCAATCGATTCCGGACAGAGAAGGCTTAACCTCTAGGTGACTTCATTTAGTGTATTACAGTGTAGCGAATATGAGCGCTGCTGTTTCAAATGTTTTTTTTTTTTGACTGGGGTAAACAAACAAACGAATCATCTAAAATAACGTAGTCGGAATCCATAGACTTGTTCATGGGTGTTACATTGTTGTGTTGGTTTGTTAGTGCTTGTTAAAAAACGGAGAACGAAGAAACGAAACTACCTATAGTGTGAAAGTGATGTGCAAATTGGTAATGAAAATGTGTGACAAAAGAGAAATGATATTACCAAGCTCTCAGCATCGTGGCTCATGTTCTCGCGCGCATGGTGCGGCAGTGCACCCCCGGCCGGCGGTGCTCAGGCCCCCAGGTACATCACGTCACCATAACAACACCACATTCCATCACTGCATCCGCCTCCAACATATGATCGTGACGTCACACGCTTTCACACTGCACAAGGTTGCGAGCCGGCGGTGACCCGTGCCTTCGGTAATCGACTACAATTTTCCCCGGGCAAATTAAACGGTTTCACCTAATAGTACGATGGTGTTCGCGTGTGGGGAAATGGTCGCGAGTGACGCAGTAACGACTTTCGCGCACGAACTGAGTGAACCACGTCCGCGTCGTGGCAGCTCGCACGCTCCACGTAACGGCACTGCGGCCCCCCCTGCGCCGGCGCACGCCCGCGCCCCGCCGCTACCTGCCGCCGCGCCGCGCGCCTGCACTACACCATACTAGTATACCTACAGGTTAGCAAAAAATGATAAAATATAATGGGGGCGCCACTTGTACTAGTTCTTTAGTTTTTTGTACTTTTACAGATAATTAAATAAATAAACAAGAAATTTAGTTGTTCTACACTTTTTTGTCAAACTTTAACTTAACTTCTTGATACTCCCGCACGGACAAATAGCGAACTAAAAAGTTTCAAGGTCCAAAATACAATGTACCTACTTACTTAATTTAAATAAATATTTTCTAAGATACTTAATTTAAAGAAGGTGCACTTCGATGAGACAACATTGATTTAATGATACATCATGGAATTAACTTCCTTGGCTCAGCTAGCAGAAACAATCGCATCCAACTGCTGAATGCATCGACAGATTTGCTTATTGTTAATTGGATGGGTGACCAAAATGTGGCAAGCCATTATTCCGGCGCTTCCGTGGGTCTGAAGACACGTTGAATTGTATGCCCGTCTGTCCGTACGTACCCGCGTTAATCCGTGATAAACAGTAGCCTATGTCTTAATCCGTGGTCTAAATCTAATCTATCTCCATACGAAATTTCATTCAAATCGTTTCGTTCAAGTAATAGGCAAATATACACACTCACGTACAAAGTTTCACCTTTATAATAATTAGTGTGATATTGTAATGCGTGGACTTAACTGGCTGTTCACAACATGTGGGTAACCGCATATTGTTTTCCTCCCATCGGCCATTGTTTATACAACAATAATGAAACATTGCACAAGGATCCCTGAGATCTCTAACGTATTAGCACAAAACCGTGGCAACTAGACGACTTGTAACTAAACTTATAAGACTTGGTATTTACTAACCACGTCGTGTAGGTAAACAGAGTTAATTAAATAAATATTTCGGGACATTGCACACATCGTCATCTTTTTTTTTTTTTGTGCCAGGGGGAAATCTTCTTAGATCCCCGACCATGGGAATATGGGTCAGGGTATGTGAGATTCTTACTCACTAAAACCCCCTCTAACCCATCCCTTGTGCTTTGTTCTGGAGGCTCTGGGACTTCTGCAGGGAATACAACCAGAAAACCACCAGCAAATCGTAATTGAAAACACTTCTCTGGGTTTCTCTTCCAGGCTTAGTGTCTGGCACTGCTTTCACCTCTGGGCTCGCTTGTATGTTGGTGACCATATCCCTTAGGACCTAAGGATTTTGGCTTATCAGTCTACCAGCGAAGCCCTGGCTCCTCCTTTTAGTCGGCTCTTACGACAGGCAGGGGCTACCGGAACAGTATTCTATTCTACCCCGGTACACCTCGCCATCTAGCCCCACACTAAGCAAACGCTTGTGTCGTGGGTACTAGATAACGATTATAATACTAATTTACTTTTTTTTGTAAATACATACTTATTATACATACAAACGACGAGACTCAACACAAGTAATTATAAATTTTTTTTATTCATAAATACTTATGTCACGTGGGAATCGAACCCACGACCCCTAGATGAGAAGGCAGAGCCACTACCAACTAAGCTAACAGGCCAGTCATTGTCATCATAATTCGTTTTAAATATTGTACAACTATTTTAAGTTTAAGATTTTATATTAAGTTTAAAATTAAAAAAAAAAATAGTTTTAATTTTAGCTATGCCTTAATTCTCCTCTTACCAGGGTAAATGTAGGTAAATTCATTTAGGTAAGCTAATAAGGGAATTGAATTGAACGACCATGCTTGATGCTTGAAGTATGTACCTACCTAAGTACTTACATGAATAAAATTAGAAAGCTCTGTTTTTTTATGTATAAGTACTTACTTAATATACATAGAAACGACTTTCAATAACATAATTACTTTACATCTCTCATGTTCGGTAAGTAGGTCCTTATTACCCCCAAATGGGGCTTGTAAGTAACCAATTAGCGCTTATAATGTAGCTAGAAAAGCCCTAGGGCGGTAAGTAATTAAAAAAAACTTTTCACTCTTTCAAAAAGTTCAAGTAGTAGACAAAGGAGGTCGCTTCGCTATTCAAACTCAAACTTCTTCGTATGAGTATAAAGCCCTTCTCCCATTACGATACGCGCGCGCGACTCTACTCTCGGAGACTAATCCATGACTAGTCGCCGCAAAGTATCTCACATACATTCATATGGAGACTCGTACACTACGATACTGGTATTCTACGCGTTCGCGACTAGTCTCGCAATACCCGCCGTGTTGGTCGCTTGTGCGTCGCGTCGCGCGCACGTTTTGACAAGATGGCGGCGGAGCAAGAAACAAATATTAATTTTGTACAAGAAGTTGAAAAACATGCTTGTTTATATAACTACAATTTACCTGACTACATGCGGAAAAATACAATAGACAAGACTTGGGCAGAAATTGGGAAAAAATTTCAAATAACAGGTAGATTTTTTTTGTTTGTATACAAACATAGTTTATTATTAAATGTTACATTGTATTTTGCAAACAGGATTGGTATTGCCAAGGCAATGAACCTTGCTCAGATATAAAGTAGTTTGCTAAATAATTTCGTTGATTATGTGGTGACATAGTTGCCGTTATTTCTATATTATGAGGTTGTATAACGGGAATAGTGAGCAATCTGTTTTGTATAAACTCCCTCGGACTATATAGAATACCCTCACGTTTTCGAACATAGTTGTGTAAAATACACACTGCTTTTATTATATTTGTTACTTTTTCTATTGTATGACATCTTATAGCAGTACTTAATACTTGAAATTTTTCAGCCATCATCCCAAAAGCACATTCAATTGTATTCCTTCCTCGGCTTAGTCTGTAGTTAAATACCCTTCTCAAGTCATTCAAGGTTCTTTGGGGATATGGTCTCATCAAGTAAGATAGAAGGGGAAATGCCTCGTCCCCAATAAAATAGTATGGAAATTCATAGTTAGATTGGTCATTAGGAAGTTTGGAAGGTAAAGGAATATTAAGATGTCCATGTTCTATCCAACGTTTGATCCTGGAAGCACTGAAAATTCCACCGTCGCTGTTCCTACCCGCATAGCCAGTCTCGATAAGAGTAAATAGTCCATCGGAATCACAACATGCCATTAATACTATCGAATGGTAGGATTTGTAATTAAAATTACTTGATCCCGTATTAGGTAATTTTTCTATTCTGATGTGTTTACCATCACATGCCCCTAAACAGTTGGGTAAATTCCAGAGGCGATCAAAACGAGCAGCAATGTCTTTCCAATGTTGCACATCTGGTAATGGCATGTAGTCTCCATTTAATATCTCCCATATTATTACTGTAGTTTCAGCTATGACCTTACAAATTGTATTATCTCCTCTTGCAAAATACAATCCTAGGCTTACAAACGTACAACCTGACCCCAAATATCTGAAAAATAATTAATATTAAGGTTAATTTTCAGGACCAGAAGCTAAAGAAAAGTGGAAAAATCTACGTAGTGTTTTTGTTCGCCACTTGAAACCGCCAAAAAGTGGAGCAAGTACTGCACAAAAAAAACCATACTACTTATCAGACTATATGCAATTTACTGTACCCTTCATAAAAATAGTAGGAAAACCATCAGGGAATTTGAAAGAGACGATAGAACCACAGACACCTGATCCTGAACTATACGAACAAACACAGTTCACAGAAAATGTATCTACAAACAGTCAACCAATCTCGCAACAGCAATCATATCTTCCTTCTACTAGTACAAGCACTCAACCAATCTCGCAACAATCATATCTTCCTTCTACTAGTACAAGCACTCAACCAATCTCGCAACAGCAATTACCACCACCACCATCAACAAATAATAATAAAAAACGGAAGAAGCTGGAAGAAACTCAAGCCGAGAAAGACATTTCAGCTTATTTTAAATTGAAACGATCCAAAATTCTAGATAACTGTGACAGTGCTGAAAATTCAAACAAAATGTTTTTACTGAGTTTACTATCGGACGTGAACAAAATGACTGATAGTCAAAGAAGACTGTTTAGGAGAAGAGTGCTTGCATTGATAGACGATATAATGGACCAAAGTAGTGAAAATATTAATAGTCCCATCACACTTTATTCTACTCCTTCACCGATGAGTGCTGCCGAGGTAATAAGTACGCCAATTACCATAAACGAAAGTCAGAATGTAGCACAATCAAATACTGCCACACTTTATTATGAATCGATACCTATGTTATTATCACACGAAGAAGAAGAATGAGTAATAATTATAAAGTTATTAAAATTTTATAAACATTTAATTACCTACATATGTCATAATGAAGTATTATTTACCTTAGGGTTATCAGAATCCTTTCTTCCGCACTGACACATTCTCTAAATTTAGTATTTCGTTGATGTATAGCAGGTTTTAATAATTTAACAAGATGCAAGTAGGTCTCTTTAGACATTCGGTAGAAAGATAAAAACTTCTTATCATCATATTGTAGCTCTTGTGCGGCTACAAAAACTCTACAATTTATGTTTCTTTCAATATATGGATGAATCCAGTATTTTCTCTTGCGTTGACGTCTTCTATTTCTATAAAACAGAAAAACTGCGAGACCTTCATCGTCACTGGAGTTGCTGGACATAACGTCCGTCCACTAAAAACGAGTTTGCACAAATGATGAATTTAGTCATTTTTTAGTAGCATAATATGCGAGCGTCGGGTAGCGAGCAAGTATCCAAGTAGTATTCTACTCGAGTATCCAAGACTAGAGTCGCGCGCGCGTATCGTAATGGGAGAAGGGCTTAATAGTCGTCAATTTTAAATATCGAACGGCGATGCTCCATGAAGTAGCAATTAACAATATTTTGCTTGAAAGTTCTAAAGAGAGATATTTATAAACTTACGACGAGTTCATGAAGTGGCGAAAAGAAAAACGAGTAAGTTCTGATTTTGTCCATGACCAGCAAATATCAAAATCTCAAACTTTTACATACCCATAAAACACCTGTCCCTAAAATTTTTTAATTGTTCTCATTTCACTATAAATTTTAACCATTAAAATGTTTTATTCTTGGAATACGGGTTTTTTCTACTTACCTCACAATCGAGATGTAAAGCAGAGTAGTTAGCTCGGGTGTAAGCATCAATTGCACCCTAGAACTATACCTAGGCGCACGAGCGCAGCGAGGGCGCCTAGGTATAGTTCGTAATTAGTATTATAATCGTTATCTAGTAACTATCTCGGGCTGCCATTGATGCCTTACAGCCCTCGGCTACTAATCTACTGTTACAGGGTTCCGTACCCAAAGGGTAAAACGGGACCCTATTACTATAAGCCTCCACTGTCTATCTGTCTCCAGGATATATATCATAAACCGTGATAACTAGAAAGCTAAAATTTTCACAAATTATGCACATATTTCCGTTCCCGCTATAACAACAAATACTCAAAATTAAAGCAATCTAAAACTTAATATTTAATAATTTAATTTAAATATCTCATGTTATGTAAGTAGGTATGTAGGTCTTTATTACCACAAAATGGGGCTTGTAAGTAACCAATTAGCGCTCTAGGGTAATAATGTAGCTAGAAAAGCCAAGTAAGAAAAGGAAATTAATTTAAAAAAAACTTTTCACTCTTTCAAAAAGTTCGGTTAGTAGACAAAGGAGTTCGCTTCGCTATTCAGCCTTGTCTTCGTATGAGTATAATAGTCAGGATTGATTGTCGAAGATAATAGTCCTCAATTTTAAATATCGAACGGCGATGCTCAATTCCATTCCTGAAAAAAAAGGTGAAAAAAGGCGGGAATAGAAAACTTTTACTATATTGTTTGTTTTTGGGTTTTTTTGTAAATACGTGCTAACTAGGAAAAAACATGAGTTCTGCAAGTGATGAAGACATAAGCTGCACTCCTGATTATCCTCCTCTCCTGAAAATGGTAGCTGAAGCAGCAATTAACAATATTTTGCCTGAAAGCTCTAAAGAGAGATACCTACATATTTGAAAACTTACGACGAGTTCATGAAGTGGCGAAAAGAAAAACGAGTAAACGAGTGAGTAGTCTTTATCTGAGACTGTATCCTTAACATACTTTATTCTTGTATTACGGTTTTTTTCTGCTTACCTCACAATAGAGTAGTTAGCTATGATCAATTGCACCCTCGAACTATAGGCGCCCTCGCTGCGCTCTTGCGCCTAAATATCTCGGGCTGCAATTTATGCCTTACAGCCCTCGGCTACTAATCTACTATTAAATTAAGTAACTTGCTTGGTACTGACGCTCGCATATGGAATAGAAATACTAAAGTAAAGTATGGGAGTGACGTAGCACGTCAGCGATGCCAATCGCATACATTGCTGGTATATTATATTACTCTATGCATTGCTCTTTCTATTCTATAATAATTGAATTGAGCGACAGTACGCCTAAAATACGCCTATTCTCTAAAGCTTTGGTTTCCTAGGACAGCGGTGCCTTCATATAGCGGCTGTAATATTACGGACTCAAAAATAATTAAAGTAAATTACGGTGCAAGTTACCGCTCTCTAGGAAACCGCGCCATCTCGTTTACATAGACAACGTTCATTCACCGCTGTATTACGGCCGCTATTCACAAAATAAGTTCCTAAGACCCGCACGAAACGGTACGCTTCCACCTTTATTGTTCGTACCGCTAGGTTGTGGAACTCCCTGCCTGGCTCTCTGTTCCCCACGCACTATAATCCAGCGATCTTCAAAGCGAGAGTGAATCGGTTCTTATCGGGTAAGCACGCTCCATCTTAGGCCATAGCCTTACTTGCTATCAGGTAAACTATGGTCAAGTGCAAACCCGTTCAAGTTAAAAAAAAAAAAAAAAAACACAAACAAATTCGCACAAGATCTTGGATTTTTCAACTGAAGTTTTCAAAAATTATTTTTTCAAACGTCAGTTAGTGTCACTTGTGATCTCGCTTGTGATTGACTTTTTTTTTTCTTTAGCTTTAACTTTGTATGTATGTTTTTTTTTTACTAAAGCGACATAATATACTATTTCATTTGCGGTCAAGAAATACAGATTAGCAGCATTGTGTTTCTATATCTATATTTGCATATGTATTTGCATTTTGTTCTAAGTTTCACTTCTTTTCCTATTTATTGTCTGTGAGTTTCACCCCCCTGATGAGAACCCATAAAGACACAAACTTTATGTCAATGTCATTTGTGTCATTTTGACGCTGCGACTGCGTTATCGAGGCGTTATCACGTCACGACACGACACGAATCTATTCTCAACTCCTATATAAAAATTATCGAAGGCACTTGAAAGTATTCAGTGTGCAATTTACATTTATTTATATTAGTTTATCCTTAACATAAAAATAATCAAGAATCATAAATAATAATAATATAGCAATCAAGTGATTCGGTGTATTTGCTATACAATAAAGTTAGCGACAATGTCTTGTGTATCTCCAAATCGTGAAGACGATTCAAAGTCATCAACTTCAGGAAACACTGACACGAAAGTCTTCAAGAGAGCTTCAAGTGAATCAAACGAAGATGACGCCCCTGTAAATAAAGTTGCTAAAAGTGAGGAACACAGTAGTGTTGTGGCAGCACATTATAACCATCTCGAAGAGAAAGGTCTAAGCGAAAGGTTTAATTCACCTATATTTTACCTACGAAATTTCAACAATTGGGTGAAAAGCGTCCTAATTCAAGAACACACAGATAAAATCCGTGAAAAAGATTATGGCAGAAGACTAAGAGTTCTGGACATTTGCTGCGGCAAAGGTGGCGATCTAAGTAAGTGGCAGAAAGCGCGAGTTGACAGAGTTATATTCGCTGACATAGCTTCTGTATCAGTGGAGCAGTGTGAAAAGAGATATGAAGACTTGCACAAACGTTGTCGCGGCAGACTCTTCACTGCAGAGTTCATCACCGCCGACTGCACTAAAGAGACACTGAGGGACAAATACACAGACCCTTCAATTAATTTTGATATCGTCAGTTGCCAGTTTGGATTCCATTACAGCTTTGAAAGTTTAGCACAAGCAAGGAGAATGCTTGCTAATATATCAGAATGTATCAAGCCAGATGGTTACTTTTTTGGGACTATACCCAATGCTCATGAAATAGTGTCCAGAGCGAAAAAATCTCCAGATTTGTCGTTTGGCAACAGAATATTCAGTATAAAATTGTTATTTGACCCTAATGAAGGGGGTTATCCACTGTTTGGTGGCAAGTATGACTTTCATTTAGAAGGAGTGGTAGATTGTCCCGAGTTCTTGGTTAACTTTGACTTGTTGGAGAAGTTAGCGTGGGAGTATGGGTTAGAACTGGTTTATAAGGCAGGATTTGCTAAGTTTTTTGATGATCACAAGGACAAATACAGGCAACTGCTACCAAAGATAAATTGCTTTGAGGCTTATCCTGCTGCTCCAGGGCAGAACTTGATGGGTGAAGAAGGAGAATATGAACATGCCAAGGTATTCTGGGATGGCAAGGAGCAAGGCAACAAGAGAGACAAAATTGGCACTATGAGCAAATGTGAATGGGAAGTGGCCAGTGAGTGATGTTTTCTTATAAATATTTTACTTTTCTTAAAACTTTTTTCAAATCAAAGAGGCTACCTAGTCTCAGTTCAGATACCTAAAATTACACACATCATTAATTTCTCAATCATTCATGGTTTTTTATTATAAAAACCTTTTTGGTACACTATAACATAAGACTATATACTACTAGAAGAGAAGATATAATGTAAACTGATATTATGTATTGACTGCTTGTAGTAAGGTACCTAGTATAATAACTGTTAATATCTCTGTTTCAGCTATTTACATGGCATTTGTTTTCAAGAAACTGAAGGGCACTTTGGATTCTAACGGAAAGACTGTCTACAATGAAGCCTCAAAGAGTATTAAATAAATGGTGCTTAGTAATTATTTAATAAATAGAAATAGGTGTATGATGTAAATTTGTAGCTATTTTTATTGATTACATTGTTAACTAATAATAAATATACTAGAATAAAATTTTCTGGAATGTAACAAAATGACCCATGTCATGTCTACCTCCATACCAGAAATCGCGGTGATTGACTGCAGCGATTTAATTGAAATAAAAGTATAATTAGGTTCCTGTGAGAGTGCCCAACTCTGTTGTCTAAGGTTTTAAATCATCCGTAAAACATGGCAGTCTGGCATTGCTTGAAGGCTGCCATACTAGCTAGATGCACAGAAGGGAGCGCCCCTTGGTCACCCATCCAAAGACAGAACGCGTTTAACATTGGATGATGATCTTGGAACTTGTACCGTGTCTGCAATAGTAATCTAATCAATACCTATGCATACGAAGGTGCCTACTCTGTGTTTTTGATTCTTAAAAGTATTTGATCGTCAAGGGCCTCGGTGTCAACACCAGAGATAGAATAGGTATAGAGTAATATAATAATTACTCTATGCTGATGCCCCAAAAAATAATGCTCAAAGAGGAATAAATAGATACCAAATCATCTTTTGAATTAAAAAATAATAATTATAGACTCAGAATTGCATCCTCGGAGGAAATATCACAATGGAGGGAGCCATAGAGACGTTGCCGCTCTTACGTCTGTGTGTAAAGCACTTAAGTGTGTCTTTGTCTTTCCTTCAGAATGAAGCTACGAGTAAAAGAGATAGCAAATTTACATGCGGGCAACGCCGCACTGTGTCTTTTTATGACCGACTAGTAGACCAAAACATTGCGTTTGTGCTTTAGAATTTTAAAGAATATCAAGTGATTTTACGGTGTTACAGATTTGTTTAAAGTTAAATGTAAAACTATGTCGAGCTCAGCAGTTTCATGTTCATCAAGAACTACAAAAGGAGGTGTAAAAGACCCGGATTTGTCATTTCATTCGTAAGTTGGTGACAATGTTTAAGTCATTGTAAATGCTAAATTGATGATGTTTTTAGCCAAAATGCTATTGTACCATCATATTAACAATCTAGTTTATATACATCCATGTGGTTTGGGTCAAGATAATGTCTAAAACTATCTTAAAACAGCAAAAGTGTTAAAAGATAATTTAAGCATCAATTCTAGTGATGTCCGTACCATAGATTTTAGTTTTATCGATGAAAGATATATCTTCTAATCTTGATAAAATTGTGCCTAAGTACATGTAATGTAATGTCATAACTAAATGTAAGACGTATCTTGCAGCTTATGGATTCCTCTAAACTTCAAAATATTTTCCGATGTTTAAATACACATGTCCTAGATTTTAGCTTATTAGAAGATCATAAACTTCTTTTAATTAAATCGATATGTGACAAATATTTTCAGCTCCGCATACATTTCGTGATGAAAAATGCTGTCACTGAAACCAGTGTCAGAAACATGTACACAAAATTAATACTGTTTAAGGGTCATTAGCCGTCATATTAATAACTCAAAATAATGCCAGATTACCTACCTTTTAAGCCAGATTGCCAGATTACCTATCTTATGAAAATAATTAATAAACAATTCATATAAAATACATGCATTTTTATTCACTTCACCAATTTTCCATCGATAGACTTGATGGGAATGTCACATCACTAGTCACACAACTAATGCAAATCTGTAACTGCACACTAGCAAAAAGTGGCCACGCTCAAAATCTCTATGGCTCCCTCCATTGTGATATTTCCTCCGAGATTGCATCTCTGTTCATAGAGTTATTACTACTAGTAATATACTTCAATGTCTCTGTTAAGCATTCCTAAAAGTTGACAGTGCCTAGATTATTTTGGTAGTACAATAGTGGTTTCACAACAGAGTGAAGTGCGTAAATAATAAAATAATCCTTTTTTGTCTTTGTCTTGTTCCTACTAGATAGAAAAGGACATACTACTGCCAAAATCAACTCAACAAACTGACAGCCACGTTAATGTCAATACGGTATAGACACAGAACGTAAAAACTAGGAAAAATGAAATTTAAATGCATAATTTATATAAACGTACAGGTATTTTCCTATATTTAAATACCTACTGTTGATTTTCGCAAAGCGAACATCTCAAAGAATATAATATAAAAAGAGAAATATCGACGTGAAATTCGTGCAAAAGCGAACATTGAACCGACGTACATGAAGTTGTAGCGATACTGCGAGGAAAGGCGCATGCGCATTCGTCACTTCTTGGACATAGAATTTTTGCGCTCGTTGCCTGTTCAAGTGTTCACGGCGCAGCCCGGCCTCATGTAATCTCGTTCGGTCGTCTGGAATACGTGGGCAAAATGAGTGTAGAAAATCCAGCTAGTGATAATGATTGCGAGTCTGTAAGTATTGAAAATAATGTACTTTCTAATTACCTTTCGTTCTGTAACACATTTAGAGTGTGTCGATGTCTGTATTTCTCTATTTGCTAGTGAAAATCTCCCACGAAGCGAAAATTTTCTAAGTCCCAATATGGCGTCAAGTAAAGTGTAGAACGCTGGCAGGCGTAGCGTCGTCGGTCAGATGCCTTTCAGAATAATCAATGACATGATAAAATCAATCCAACTAAATTATTTAGTTGATATTATGTTTGTTTAAGTGGTTATATTAACAAATTGTCTTGTATTAATAATTCTTAATTTCTTTTCAGGGTAAGGTAAACGGCAATAAAAATGAACATGTGAACGGTATTCAGAACGGATACAGCAGCTCAGACAAGCATAAGTCGAGCCACAAGTCGTCTAGCAAGGATAAACATCGAGACAAGGATCGCGACCACAAGAGCTCCAAGCACAGTAGCTCTAGCAGGTTAGTTTTCCAGAATGATCTCGTGAACACACCTGCAAGTCATACAGTAGGGGCCTACACGTGTACGGTTAACTAGATATGCCAACTTTCACTGTTTACAAGTACCTAACTTTCCTTTGACAGGGATAAAGACAGGGACAAAGATAAGGACAGACATTCAAGTAGTAAGAGCCACAACAGCAGCTCCCACAAATCTTCTAGTAAGGACAAAGAACGAAGTGATAAAAGCAAGGAACACAGCAGCAGCAGTAAGGACAAGGAGCGCAGTGATAAGGACAAACACCGCAGTGACAAAGACAAGCACAGGAGTGATAAAGACAAGGACAGAAGTGGCCGAGACAAGCACAAGAGCAGCAGCGACGACAAGAAGTCTTCCTCCTCTAAGGATAAGGACAAAGATAGAGAACACAAGAGCTCCAGAGATAAAGAACACAAGTCCAAAGACAGAGACAAGGAGAGGGATAAAGATCGCCACCGGAGTGATAAAGACAAGCATCACAGCGATAAGGACCGCCACTCCAGCTCAAAAGACAAGCACAGGTCAGGGTTTCACATTATTACCACTATCACTGTCATCTGTCCAAAATCATAACCTCGGACATATTGACAGCTAGTGTCATATTGTAAAATTTTATTGTAATTGTATATTTTCAAAATTGCCAAGAATATAATGGATTCAGAAGAGCAGTGGAGTAGGAAGCAGTTTGTGGAGCAGTGGTGTGACAGCCTGATGTAGGTGCTGACAAATTTGTCAAGTTGTGCTAACCACATTGTAGGTGGCTGTGTGGACATTGTTATATGCTGTGTGTCAGTATTTGTGATATCATTTAAGCAGTGGAATACATAATGATCTTTTGTATTATAGCTCCAGCAGTAAAAGCAAAGACAAAATCAGCAGCAGTGAGAAACATGAGCGGGAGAAAATCAAATCTGAATCGGACTCACAGGACTCCGCCAAGGAAGATTGTTTGCAGGTAGGTATATTTTTAAATATGTATCAATCATTTGAAAAGTAGAAGTACACTATATGATACATTGGTATCTATTTATGTTTGACCTACTGAGCTACTACAATTTAATTTATCAATCAATCATTTGTTCACTAAGCAACACATAATACCTACAAACAGTAAAATTACATATGTGCTCTTTGAGAAATAAATATTGAGAAGAAAGTGAGGACAGCTTAAACATATTTTTTCTTGCAAAATTTTATGAAGTTATTATATGTATCACACATTTTTGTATTATTAATTTGTTATACATCACACACAATAACTCTCAATTTTTAAATACCTATTGAATACAATAATTACAACAGTAAATGTAAAATTTCTTATTAAAAATTAACAAATGAAATACTGTATTTTAGTTCCTGTAAGGTATGATTAAATTAGTTTTCTGAAACTTGTCAAGTTAATATTTCGACTTAATTATTGACGTAAGTGCTAGCCGGTTATTACAACTAAATGATATACTTTCTAACAGATTGATGAGAGCTATATGAAGCAGGAAGTGAAGGAGGAGAGTGAAGATGGCTTCAATGCAGCCAACACCACCCAGTCCTCCTGCGACTACTCCATGTCACAGTTTAAAGATGAGCCTCTCTCCGAGCTGCCACCAGAAGATGAAGACAGCGAGGAAGACACACCGTTGGTATGTGAACATCTCAAAAACACAGTGAACAACAGAATATTACAGCCGGCTTTACCTTGAACCTGACATTGACATTTACACAAACATGCAAAAAACAAAATTAATTGTACTATTATTTATAACAGTGCTTGTTCATTTTCACATTGTGATAGTGATGGATCATATGCTTTGGTATGGTCATAGTGGGCCCAGATAATGTGAGTTAGGTCAGCTGCACACGAGGCATACACTTGTATGTCTGTGATTGTGGCACCACATTTGGAATATGAGCTAAGGTAGTAAGAGCAAGATGTTTTTTTTTCATGAGCTCAAAAACCTGGTACATATTGTTATGTCAAACAATGGTGCAATAATTGTAACGACATAAATGCACGGCACATACAGTATAGTAGTAGCATAGCAGCAGCAGTAGTGGTATAGTGTAACTATTCCTGCCATCATAACGGTGTATATGTTACGGTAAATGTGGATAATCGGTAATTATGTATAATTACCAACACACACGGTAAATGTAGTAAATAATGAAATCAAACATCAGAATCATAATGTTTATTACAATAAATACAAGTATACATAAAATAAATAAATCGCACGAGTAGTCAAACAATAATACTTCAAATATCAAGAGTTAAACCTTCTGTTTGGTTAGCAAAACTAAAATATATTGTTATTAAATAAATATATTTTTATATGTATGTACCTATTAGTTAGTTGGTGAAATTTTTGTACTAGCTTTAAAGTGCCGCCATCATTCGGTATCTGCCTAAATAGGCTCACGCTTGACTACAACGTTATAATCTACGATCTAGCGCGCTTGCCTAGAAGAAACCGGTTTACTCTCGACTTGAAGACCGAGAAATTATAATTCAGGAGGAGTCTTTGGAACCTCAAATGTATAACTGTTCCTCCTTGCCGAACCTCTACTCGTGCAATTTATTTATACTTGTATTTATTCTAATAAACATTTTGATTCTGATGTTTGATTTCATTACATATTAACTACATTTGCCAAAGGGGTATGGTAATTACATATAATTACCGGTAAATGTGATTAATTCGAAAGTTTTTACCACTTTTACCGAGAGCACTGGTAATTATGCATAATTCCCGGTAATTATGCATAATTACCACATTATCCACATTTACCGTGACATATATACAGTTGCCTATTGTACATACAAAATTCACACCAAATACTTACACTATTTCTGCTTGGCTTGTATTTCTGGTTACTAATTATACTATTTTTCAACAGTTGGAGCGTAAACGGCGTTTACCAAGCGAAAGTGAAGAGGAAGTACCATTACTGCAACGAAAGAAATCCAAAAAGAAGATCAAGAAAGGTAAAAATATAATACATGTATCATACCTTGATACACACTCAAATTATTCACTGATATTTTGTGGTGGACATGATGTTTGTGATATTTATAACAATGTATGTACTTATCTTCAGAACCAAAATATGAAGATGATGAATACATGGATGTAGATGAAGAAGAAGAAGAGAAACCCAAGAAGAAAAAGTTGCAGAAGAAGCCCAGCAAAGTGAAGTCTGACCCTGAAGAGGGCCCCAGCCCCAACAAACGCAAGAAGAAGCAGGAAGATGAACCAGAGGTTTGGAAATGGTAAGCATTGCTGCAATTATATCAACTACATAGGGTCTTGATTTTTGTGTAGTTAAAAGTAAGCATGAATTTACTATGTCTTTTTACTAATGTTAGCTTTATAAAGCAAACGCTGCTTTGTTTAAAATTTGTAGATGATAATTTTAAAAAATAACTACTTGTTTCCATATACCTATATTGATAACTCCATTACAAAGTTGTGCTTCCTTTGAAACTAAATACAAGCGCATATAGGTTTTGTTAGTAGTTATTTCCTTATTGTTTGTGTTTAAAATCTATAAAAAATAAATACGGATTTTGAGATGCTCAGCTAAAATTCTAGTTAGCTTTTCTCGCCTGTGATAGGTATAACCTGACCTTAAGTTGGCCATGCCATAGCCCACCTTGCCTCCTTCGAAATGATTTTGTATAGAAATGCTAGATGGCGCTAGTGCGCTATCAAGCAGTTGAGACCTGTCACAATGATGTGACATAACTTTAGAGGTTATTTCTAACCAATTATGTTCAACAGAGTGCTCTGTTTAGCATCACGCGAAATTAACTTATTGCTTAAAACTAGTTCAACGAATCTTACATGGTTAAGATTTAGAAGATCCAAGAGGCTAAAGTGTGTTGGTAGCTTTTAGATAGCCTGCAAAACCTTGCGTGTTTTATTGATGTTAGTGTAGCAATCTAGGTAACATATGTATTTCTATTTGCCATGTTTTTTTCAGGTGGGAAGAAGAAAAGAAAGATGATGGCACTAAATGGAAGTATTTGGAACACAAAGGACCATTATTTGCGCCGCCGTATGAGCCGCTTCCTTCAAACGTGCGATTCTATTACGATGGTAAAGAGGTGAGGCTGTCCCAGGACGCGGAGGAGGTGGCGGGCTTCTACGCGCGCATGCTGGACCACGACTACACCACCAAGCAAGTGTTCAACAACAACTTCTTCAAGGACTGGCGGAAAGTGATGACACATGAAGAAACTAAACTAATCAAGGATCTCTCCAAGTGCAACTTTAAAGAAATGCAATCATACTTCCAAAGTGTGTCAGAAAAGAATAAAAACCGCTCCAAGGAAGAAAAGAATGCAATTAAAGTGAAAAACGAGGAAATACAAAAAGAATATGGCTTTTGTGTTATTGATGGTCACAAAGAAAAAATTGGAAACTTTAGAATAGAACCTCCAGGTCTCTTTAGAGGTCGCGGTGAACATCCCAAGATGGGTATGTTGAAGAGACGCGTCGTGCCAGAGGATGTGATGATAAACTGTTCTAAAGATAGCAAAATACCTAAACCACCTCCCGGACACAAGTGGAAGGAAGTGAAACATGATAACACCGTCACCTGGCTAGCATCGTGGACAGAGAACGTACAAAGCCAAGCCAAGTATGTCATGTTGAACCCTAGCTCCAAATTAAAAGGTGAAAAAGATTGGCAAAAGTATGAAACTGCCAGGAAACTCCATAAGTGCATAGACAAAATTAGAGATAATTACCGCGCGGACTGGAAAGCCAAGGAGATGAGAGTTCGTCAGCGTGCTGTGGCTCTCTACTTCATAGATCACCTCGCTCTGAGAGCTGGCAATGAGAAGGACGAGGATCAGGCGGACACAGTAGGCTGTTGTTCTCTAAGAGTTGAGCATATAGAACTGCACAAAGAGTTGGATGACAAAGAATATGTTGTGGAATTTGATTTCCTCGGTAAAGATTCTATTAGATATTACAATAAAGTACCAGTGGAAAAACGAGTCTTTAAGAATCTCGAGCTATTTATGGAGAACAAAAAGGGCAGTGATGACCTCTTTGACAGGCTAAATACACAGACATTGAATGAACATCTAAAAGATTTGATGCCTGGGTTGACTGCTAAAGTCTTCCGTACATACAACGCCTCAATAACCCTGCAGAGGCAACTAGATGAGCTCACTAAAGAGGAATATACTGTTCCTGAAAAGATTCTTTCCTACAACCGAGCCAATCGAGAAGTCGCTCTTCTGTGCAACCATCAACGGGCAGTTCCTAAAGGTAAACTATCACTACAATACAGATTCAGTTTCTTTTATTGTCAGCTATGTGATATTTCATTACAAGTTGTTTACAAAATATTAAATAGTTCATAAAGACCCGTCAAGTTGGTTATACATTTCACATTCAATAATTAATAATTTTATACATTAGTAATAATTATAATAATATAGCAGCTGTATAGGGGCTTTGTCGAAAATGTAGCTAATCAATTAATAACTAAATAAGAAACAATCTCGGCCATTATCAATTCTTGTCATAGAAAATCATTTACAATAAAAACAGTCCACACTAAAATATGAAGTACCTATTTACGAATAATACAATACAGGAAAGAAATATGGAGACAATAACAATTGATATGTATCACAGATATTATTACTTAGTCCTAACTCTGCTATAAAAAGTCAAAGTTGCCATAGTCATTTTTTAAGATCTGCTATGGTGTAGCATGTATACAAGTAACATTTGTGTATCCTTAATTATTCAAAGAATTTAGATTTTTTTAACAAAAGGATAATAATAACTGTTACTGTTTTGCAGGTCATTCCAAGTCAATGGAAGCTCTCAAAGAGAAAATACAAGGAAAACGTAATCAGATTGATGAAGCTGAAGAAGATCTACGGCAATCTAGCAAGCTCGCCAAGCGTGGATCAGTCAAGGAGAAATTAAATTGTGATAAGAAGAATAAGGCATTGGAAAGACTCCGGGATCAACTCAAGAAGCTGGAACTGCAGGAAATGGAACGTGATGAAAACAAAAGTGTTGCTCTTGGAACATCCAAGCTGAATTATTTGGATCCACGTATTTCAGTTGCTTGGTAAGTAAAAAAGCTGTTTTTTTCATGATATAGGCATAAGCTTGACTACAACTTGCCTGATGGTAAGCAACGTTATAGCCTACAAACCAGTGTGCTTGCCTAGAAGAAACTGGTTTACTCTCGACTTGAAGACCGACAAATTAGTACTAGACTATCAGTAATTTGTTTGAGCTTTTGAAGATGAGTGGGAACAGTGAATGATAGAGCCATGTATTGTTAATATGCTAACTATAATTTTAAATATGATGAATATACAACATCAAGATTGCTCACTAACAACTACTATCAAACAAATACTCATTAGGAAATTATTAAAAGATGAGGTTTTATAATATGATGCATACTGGCCAGTTAGCTTAGTTGGTAGTGGCTCTGCCTTCTAATCTAGAGGTGTGGGTTTGATTCCTGCATAACACAATTAATTATGAATATTTAAATTTCTAATTACTTGTGTTGAGTCTGGTCGTTTCTATGTATAATAAGTATGTATTTACAAAAGAAAAGTATATATGTATTAAATCCGTTATCCAGTACCCGTGATACAAGCGTAAGCTTAGTATGGGGCTAGATGGCGCAGTGTGATATGTCCTGAAATTTATTTATTTATTATTTACTGTGCTTACCTGAGGTATTTTTATGTATTCATTTTATGACATTTATAAATATGTTTACTTTATTACTGAGGTTGAATCTGCACACAGAGTTCTATTGGGGCAAGTTAACCTGTCTACAAGGTGGCTTCCATGATTTTGTAGGTAGTCCTGAGCATGTCTTGAGTTTGTTTACAATATAGTAGACTGTTTTTATTGTACGCGAGTGTCAGTACAATAACGGTGTGTGTGTTGCAGGTGCAAAAAGCACGAGGTGCCCATCGAGAAGATCTACAACAAGACCCAGCGCGACAAGTTCCGCTGGGCCATCGACATGGCCGGACCCGACTATGTATTCTAAGCTTACATTAGCAGTAGCTATAGCAACTATACAATTTATTTTATGCATTGAAATTGTTCATTTTACATGCACAATATTTGCTGTATGTAACGTGACATATGTTATTATTTTGCTGACTTAGAAAATTAAACAAATGTACTGTATATGTAGTACCGATAGGTATTAATCGTTTGGATTGAAAAGTACGTTCCTTCCCAGATTAGGTTCCAAATTAGAAGTCTGATTCTAATTTATTTCATCTAGTTTAACATCGTAGTAGATCGAATACTTTAGTTTTATTGATAGATTAAGTTTTAGTCTTATGGAACTATAGTATTTAAGAAATTAGGTTCTAACTGTATAGATTTTCAGATTATGAATTGTCAGATTTTCAAATATAATTAAGGCTGCTAAGCAATCATTGGAACTTTACAACAATGGTTTAAAAAAATGTCACGAGTGTTGCTGTTAAGTAGCATTGTACATAATAGCCAGACTCTCCCCTTATTTTGTCTTGAACTTCTACTTGTAACTAGTATTTATAATTATGGGTTTCAATAAAATCAATTCTAGTATTTTTTACAAAGTGGCAATAAAAGTGCATCAGCACGAGCATTATTGTAAAAGAAAAAATGTTATTTTTATAAATGATAGATCAAAATTGAGGCATATGCCTGCAATGTTACTGAAGGTACAATTTTAGGTAAAATGTTTGTGTATTAGATACTTGTGCGCGTCGTGTCTTGTAAATAATAAATTTTTACCATGTCTTACAATATTGAGATTATCCAAATAAAACATTGACACTTAGAACTGGCGGTTTTTAATTTATAATATTCGATTTTGCACAGTGTAGAAACAATTAAATTAATTTTACGCTGGCTCAGTAGATACACCCCACCTTATTCGAAAGAGGCTAAGTTATAGTACCTACTAGCTTTTTGGCTTCGCACACATTATTATACATATAAGCCTACTTCTTGAATTATTTATTAACAAAACTGCATCAAAATCAGTTGTGTACTGAAATTGTGGGTCTTTTAGTTCTTTTTTCATGCAAACGAAGTGACGGATCATCACGATTTTTGGTATGGAGGCACTGACCTCCATTACTACAAGTACGCTGTAGTAGTGGAGGGCATACACTATACGAACGAGTAAGCATATATAGGGATAGATGCTGGAAGCGACTGCTTTAATACTACATAATATGTAGTGATTAAGCCCTGCAGCTGCAGCGCAGACTAGCTTTCTTGTGAGAGTAATAGCTTTTTAATTCTCAAATCCTGGATTGACCCTTAGGTCAGTAATATAAATAGTTAAGAAAAACACCAAAATTGTAAAAATTATGTATTTATCTTATAGCTATAATCTTTAATATAACATTATCACAGATTTTGAAACAAATCTACATCCTCCATTCCTTCGGGCATGTATGTGAGGCCAGATTCATCCTTATGAGCCGTATTGTAGCCTTTACCATAACCTGTAACGTGAAACATAATATAGTTATTAAATAAAATGCTCTGTAAAATTAGAGTTGATGGTATAATTATAATAAATTAATATTAGATTAATGTGGAAAAGGGGGGGGGGAGGGAGCTTTCTCCTATCTACAAGTACTAGGCTAGATTATCGGATATATGGATTTTGAATTATAAACGTAGATAACTAACTACGCGGTCAGTCTTTGGATGACCTTTTGGCCGCTTCCGTGGGTCGGATGATACGTTAAATTGCAGGTCCCGGCCGTTTGTCTAGTTCGAAAGTCTTTAAGCCATGTCAGAGGCCCTTAGGGCGGCTTGATAAACTCGACACCAGAGCTGGCCACTCATTTTCGATAAGAAGGAGTACCTAGGTACATAATTTTAAACCAATAAGAGAACACCTTGAATTTCAGTTCAGGTAACAAGTTAAAGTTTCGCTTATTAGTCAATTATTAGTAGGTATATTTTTGCTCTTGCTATTTTAAAATCCTAAACTACATTATAGTGATTAATTAAATATACACAATAGAAGACTATTTTAATGACGAAAATAAGGAATAGGATATAATAATAATGATCTCAATGTAAAATAGATTAATAATAGATAATATAAGAACATATTGTACACATACATACTAGTTTAAGATTTTAAATTTTATAGTAAGTTTTAGATTTTGGAATATTTAGTTTTAATTTTAGCAACGCCCTAATTCCCCTCTTAACAGGGTAAATGTAAATACATTTAAGTATGCTAATAAAGAAATTTGAATTTGAATTAGTTGCCCAAATTTTATCCACTTGTTTCCAATATTTTTTTTCTTTAACGGTCACGACAATATGGGATTAAATTTGAGCCATCATAGGTGCCATCTTCTTTTGGAGGTCAATGGCAAAAATCCGCATTTTTTTACATGAATACAAAAACAGAATAATCTTGTAACTTAGACAGAAAAACACATTTAATTAAATTGAGGACACCCCCCTCTTTTTTGAAGTTGGTAAATAGAGGCTGAATCAAGTAATCCCTCGAAACCCATTTCACATTTTTTTTTTATTTATATATTGAAAACGAGAAACGGTCCCCGGGTGGTTTGTCGTTTAGGTACATACCAGCCCAGCGCTGGTTTTTTTTACATGATTAACATCAGGTTATAATCTACGATCTAGCGCGCTTGCCTAGAAGAAACCGGTTGGTTGGTTGCTTCCACACAACCAGCATTATGCTGAGTTGGGGCTGTGTTGTGGCAGACTTATGTTCGTTTGTTTATTATGTTCTTACTCGTGTTTGTTTTTTCTGTTAAATCTGTCACAATAAATGTTTTCTTCTTTACATACCCATCTCCTTCATGAGCCTGGTGGGTGCGTTGCGCAAGTGCAGCGGCACCGGCGGGAGGGGGCCCTTCGTCTCGCTGAGGAGCTGCTTGCATCTGGATGTGGAATGTATTATGTATAAACATATGTCTAAACTAGTGGGCGCTCGCGGCTTCGCTCGCATTAAGACGTAAAACTTGCATCCACTATTTCACCCCTTTAAAAGTGGCATTTTCAAAAAATATTTCTTAGCCTTCATTCCAAATTTCAGCCCAATCCGTCCAGTGGTTTGGGCTGTGCGTTGATAGATCACTATATCAGTCAGTCAGTCACCTTTGAGTTTTATATACATATTTAGATAAACATATGTCTAAATAATTACCCATGCATGGCTTGGTAAATATATGATTTACTTATCTTCTTCTTATCAAATGAGAGTGGCCAAGTCTGGTGAAGAAAGTTTATCAAGCCGCCCTAAGGGCCTACATGATTAGGGATTTACTTATGATGATGTATTCCTAGGCATAAATAGATTTACTATTTGGATTTGATATTGAAGTTGATCTTTGTCAGAGGCTATTATAAGGCTAAGGGTGGCTTAATAAACTTTCGGCACCAGAGTTGGCCACTCTCATTAGATAAGAACAATTCAATAATACGTATATTTATAAGATCAAGATGCCCAAAATAGGGAGTATTGACGAATTACAGTTCAGACAAATCAGGTACCTAGTCTGAAAGCAGACCCATAAATAATGCCAACATGGATGGAAGGAGGAAATTTGAACAATCAAATCTCATTGGCCCTGAGATAATTAGTCCATGGTGGGTTTCCTTTTCCTTACCTTGATGTCTCTCGGGCTGGCGTGTATATTGTAATAATGGAATTATGAATAAATTTATTGTATTGTATACCTGTTCATGGCCCGGTAGACCTCCTGGCTCTTGGGCGCGCGCGCGAGGCGCACGGCGCACTGCGCGAGCAGCACGTCGCACTCGGGCGCGCCCAGCGCCTGCACGCCCTGCAGGCACGCCACCGCCTCCGCCAGCGCGCGCGGGTCTGCCAGACCTGCACACACCACACACATATAATGATAATAAAGGCCAATTAATTTTTTTAGAATATTTCTAAAATAAAGGCAAATTTTGTTGGTTAGTTAGTTTTGTTGGTCATACTAGGTAATGTTAGTGACCTATGTCCTCTGCGGCGGCGCGCACGAGGCGGCGCGCGAGGTAGAGCGGCTCCTGTCCGGCGAGCAGCGCGCGCGTGCTCCAGTACAGCGCCGCGCTCGCGTATACTAGGTAATGTTATAGTGACCTATGTCCTCCGCGGCGGCGCGCACGAGGCGGCGCGCGAGGTAGAGCGGCTCCTGTCCGGCGAGCAGCGCGCGCGTGCTCCAGTACAGCGCCGCGCTCGCGTATACTAGGTAATGTTATAGTGACCTATGTCCTCCGCGGCGGCGCGCACGAGGCGGCGCGCGAGGTACAGCGGCTCCTGTCCGGCGAGCAGCGCGCGCGTGCTCCAGTACAGCGCCGCGCTCGCGTATACTAGGTAATGTTATAGTGACCTATGTCCTCCGCGGCGGCGCGCACGAGGCGGCGCGCGAGGTAGAGCGGCTCCTGTCCGGCGAGCAGCGCGCGCGTGCTCCAGTACAGCGCCGCGCTCGCGTATACTAGGTAATGTTATAGTGACCTATGTCCTCCGCGGCGGCGCGCACGAGGCGGCGCGCGAGGTACAGCGGCTCCTGTCCGGCGAGCAGCGCGCGCGTGCTCCAGTACAGCGCCGCGCTCGCGTATACTAGGTAATGTTATAGTGACCTATGTCCTCCGCGGCGGCGCGCACGAGGCGGCGCGCGAGGTAGAGCGGCTCCTGTCCGGCGAGCAGCGCGCGCGTGCTCCAGTACAGCGCCGCACTCGCGTATACTAGGTAATGTTATAGTGACCTATGTCCTCCGCGGCGGCACGCACGAGGCGGCGCGCGAGGTAGAGCGGCTCCTGTCCGGCGAGCAGCGTGCGCGTGCTCCAGTACAGCGCCGCGCTCGCGTATACTATAGGTAATGTTATAGTGACCTATGTCCTCCGCGGCGGCGCGCACGAGGCGGCGCGCGAGGTAGAGCGGCTCCTGTCCGGCGAGCAGCGCGCGCGTGCTCCAGTACAGCGCCGCGCTCGCGTATACTAGGTAATGACTAATGTTATAGTGACCTATGTCCTCCGCGGCGCCACGCACGAGGCGGCGCGCGAGGTAGAGCGGCTCCTGTCCGGCGAGCAGCGTGCGCGTGCTCCAGTACAGCGCCGCGCTCGCGTATACTATAGGTAATGTTATAGTGACCTATGTCCTCCGCGGCGGCGCGCACGAGGCGGCGCGCGAGGTAGAGCGGCTCCTGTCCGGCGAGCAGCGCGCGCGTGCTCCAGTACAGCGCCGCGCTCGCGTATACTAGGTGATGTTATAGTGACCTATGTCCTCCGCGGCGGCGCGAACGAGGCGGCGCGCGAGGTAGAGCGGCTCCTGTCCGGCGAGCAGCGCGCGCGTGCTCCAGTACAGCGCCGCGCTGTCGTCGCTGGCGCGGATGGACTTGTGCACGGCGGAGATCAGGTTGTAGTGCTCCTCGCCGCGCCGGTCGAACAACATGTGCGAGCGCTGCGGAACACAATATACAAAAATACATTTGCCAAAAAAAACTTGGTCACAAAATGTTTCGAATCCTCTGACTTCGTGGTAGCCGTTAGGCTGTGTAATGAGGCCAGTCATCTCCCAGTATGTAACATGGCTTATTGTTTTACACTGTAGTACAGATATAATGCATATTTTACATATAATACCTGAGATGGTTTGAGAAAGTGTAATGGCGCGAACTGAATAAGTATGCACAATATATGATGGTAATAAAAAAAATGTGACAAAATGGTCTTTGAGCAGGCTTGAAGGCATCACTATATAACCTTTTTTGTAGGTAAACCTATTCTAATCTCAAATATCTGTCTGTGGAAGAACTAGGGCGGCCATCACGATACATCTGCCAAAAAAACTTGCCTAGCTAATTATTTCTGCAGGGGAGTCACGACCCTCCGTCATGAGGAGATACGACTTAAAAAGAGAGAGATTCAATCTTGTCTGTGTGTCAGTGTAAGTGTAAGCACCTTGATCCCGTCCTGTATGTCCTGCAGCGCGATGAGCGCAGGCGGCGCGAGGCGGTCTGTGGGCGCGCGCGCAGCCAGCGCCAGCTCGAGCGCGCCCAGCGCCACGCGCGCGTCGCCGTCGCACACCTCGCCCAGCCAGCGCAGCGAGCCCGCCTCCACGATATATCTGCAACGGGGGCTTTCATATTATATACTAGTGGGTGAGGCTTTATAAATAAATAAAAAAAATAAATAAAATGCATAAATAAAAATTAGCAAAATGGCCTTACTGTATATGTAGTTCCCGAAACGCATGATTTAATTTAGTTGTAATAATCAGCTAGCACTTACGTCAGTAATTATGTCGACATGTTTCGGAACACTGCGGGTTTCATCATCAGGAGGACGAGTCAGCACGAGCGTCCCAGTCAGCCCCTCGTCTAGACTCCAGACTGGACGAGGCTAACTACTAACTACGCCTAACTGGGCAAAACATGTCGAGCTAATTTTTGACTCTCTTGTTAACTTGTGATTATTACACCAGTGGACTGTATAATTTTGAACTTTGTGTGGACTATATATAACAATTTTGACACTGTGGTATGGGCACATCAGCAATTTGCTGATTGCCCATTCATCAAATAAATAAAATAATTATTGACATAAGTTCTAGCGAGTTATTACAACTAAATTAAAAAATGGCCTTAGTTTCACCAGAGGGCAGATTACATACTGTGCGGTAAAGCAAATTAAACGTAATAATAAGAAACTACTGAACAGTGCAAGCTAACATTGAAATTTTCTAAATGAACAAAAAAATCTTATTTTCAGGATATAATATCACACAGCGCCATCTAGCCGGTATTAAACTGGTACTTCATCTGACTTACAAACATACTTTGGTGGATTATCAGCAGGCATGTTCCCCGGTCCATCCACATCCACGATGACAGCCTCGTTGCTCTGCTCCAGGGATCTCTTCAATATCAGCATGACTTCCTCCACAGACAGTTTCTCCAGAACAACGACTCTGCAGCGGCTGAGCAAGGCATTGTTGAGGCTGAAGGAAGGGTTCTCCGTGGTCGCTCCAATCAGAGTTATTGTGCCGTTCTCTACGTGCGGGAGAAATGTGTCTTGCTGCAGCTTGTTGAACCTGAAAGAAAAAACAAACAAACATAAATGTGACTAGTCATGAGATATTCCATATATACATGTTGCTTAACATCAAGCATGAGTGAGCCTATCAAGTGTATAAATACATAAATAATATGACTGCCTGTTAGCTTAGTTGGTAGTGGCTCTGCCTTCTAATCTAGAGGTTGCGGGTTCGAAAATGATGTAGGAGTGGATGCACTTGCGCTTCAGGCTCTTATGAGACCTACTGCAAGGTGCAAACACAACACAGGTACATATAATTAAACTTTTTGTATCTTTAAGACATATTTATTGTAGCTAGTACCTAGATGTAATATTGTTTTGGCCCAATAAAAGCTTTTGTATTGTATTGTATTGATTCCCGCGTGACACAAGTATTTATGCATTTTAAAATTTATGATTACTTGTGTTGAGTCTGGTCGCTTGTATGTATTATAAGTATGTATTTACAAAAAAAAGTATAAAAGTATTATATCCGTTATCTAGTACCCACGACACAAGCGTTAGCTTAGTGTGGGGCTAGATGGCGCTGTGTGCAATGTCCCGGAATATATATTTATTTTATTTTAATACTAGCTGTCCCGGCAGACTTCGTACTGCCTCAATTGATAAATAAAAGACCTAAACTTTTGTATAAATTTATTTCATTTTTTTTTCCTTTTAAGCCTTCCCTAGACCTCCACTAACATTTCAAGACTAAGATAAGATAAATCCGTTCAGCTGTTCTCGAGTTTTAGTGAGACTAACGAACAGCAATTCATTTTTATATATATACCTAGATGTCAAAAGGAGTAAACTAGTTGTTATAAATAGAAAGAAGTGGTTTATGCTATTTTGATAAGTTTGTTCACAGTTATTGTTGTTACATAGGTTCCATCTTGACAAAGGAGTGTGCCTGTGAGTCCTGTGACTATGCAATAGTGTTTTCAAACCACCCTAACACCCTCTGACATCGCTTAATATGTAGAAGATGTTGTATGTCATGTATGTGATACATGACACAACTATTATAATATAAAGTAGATTGATAGTTGTTTGTGGTGGTCTAGTGTGTGGTAATCAATAATAGTCCACCACTTTGTATTGAGGCTGTGCCTATGCATATTTAGCACCCAGGTTGAGGTATGAATAATAAGTATTGCAGAATAATAGGCACATTAGACATAGTCTGTAAGGTTTGTACTTGTGTATGTAATAAATAAAGAAATAATTATATATAGATGTGTTTTGTTCTAAATATAGGAAATTTCGTTGTGATTGTTCTAAATTTATAAGTAACAAATTGTATAATATGTTTTACCCTAATGCTTTAGCATTATTGCAGTAGTTGGCTTAATGTATGTGTTGGCTTAAGCAGTTAGTACATAAGTAAATGAAACAAATAAATAAATAACTCACTCACTCACTTATACTTACTCACTTATTTTAAAGAATATATCCCTGCCAGATTGGTTGCCTGGAAGAGATTGCTATTAGTGATAAGGCCGCCAATTAAAACACAAATTTTATTTTCTATGTTTTTTTGTATTTTTTTTATGTAAGTATGTGGTGTTTTAATAAAGAATTTATCTATGTATCTAAATAAAATAAATAAATACCTGTGAATTTCATCCATAAAGAGAACAGTATGTCTCTTGAACTGCGCTTCATTCTTAGCAACTTTGACTACTTCCTTGACATCATTGATCCCGGCCATTGTTGCTGACAGCTTAACAAACCTCATCTTACTGTTCTGCTCCTTGCACAAGTTTGCTACAACATTAGCTATTGATGTCTGCAATGAAAATAACAGTTACTTATTAACCCAACTAAGCAGAGATTAGTAAATCAGACCAGACAGATTGCAGATGGTGAGAATGTGGAACAAACTGACCCACAAACACACACACTTATGTAATAGTATGATTTCTGACAAAGGTAATATATAATACATGTATAGTATATTAATAGATTTTCATTCAAATTGATATTGGTACCTCTAGGATTTAATTATATACTACATTCTAAATTCTGTTACACAAATACAAGATATATATAATAATATTCACCTTGCCACATCCAGGAGGACCCCATAATATCATATTGGGTACTTTCTTCTGCTCCAACATAGATCTGAGCATTGATCCTACACCAAATGCCACAGTTTGTCCCACAATGTCATCAAGTGCGGCCGGCCTCATTCGCTCTGCCAGGGGAACTGACTTCTCGCTCGTGGATGAAGCTGATGGTACAACCTCCTGGAAATAGTTCATAAAGAAAATACACAAGTGAGAGTTTTTGTATAAGTCTGAACTCCGCTAGACATAACTGTGTATAATATACATGCTGCAGCATACTGATGGATATCATAATCAGTAGATAGTATGATATAGTTAGACTTATAAATTTACAATTGTTTCACATATCCTATAAGATCAAGTTTCTATTTTATTATAAGCTTTAGTTTGTAAGTTGTTTTTGTGTCTAATATAATTAAATAAATATCAAAGAGAGTGGCTGCGTAAAACTTTTTATTGGTTTACAAAAATTGTGTCTGCAACACTGAAATACTATGTATATCAGTAGTAAGACATTATAATAAATAAATTATAGTTGCTTAAGTGTTAGAAACTACATGAAGTGGTCGTTATTATCGATTTACCTACTTTCTTCATGGCTACTTGTATTGTAGTTTGCTTTTCAATTTGGTGATTGCTGTCCACTTTAGCGCGTTTTTCCCTCGGTGATACTGATAGCATATGTGAGCTACTCCGCTTGAAGCTACTTCTCTCAGAATTATTCAAAAATAAACATTTATTTACATGTTCTTCTATCAAATGTTTTTCAAAATTTTTATCACAAATGGGGCATGCTACAGAATTCAAAGTTTCTGCGGTGGTAGACGAACTATTTTTGTTACTTGAGGCCATGCCGGTTGTAATTTCATGAACTGTGAAATTCCCTTGATATACCTAATAAGATTCCAAATTACTGAAGAATAATATCTCTGTTTTAACAACTTTTAGAGGCTACAAAATCAGATAATAATTTCGCGGTATTTATTTGATAATCATGTTTACATTGTTAATCAAAGAATACTAGGTATTACCCTTTTAAAAAAAGGGTTGTTAATAAATATTTTCATTGTTTCTATGAATGAATGAACTAAACCGTATATTTGTTATCTGTATAGAATGAACAGAATGAACGTTATTACATGTTCATTCGCGAATGTACGATACTGTGTATGAATAACGGTTTTTTTAATCAACATCCACTTCAGATTTTTTTTAACTATCAGTGTCATGTAAGATTAGACAAATCTGTCAATGTCAGTTTAAAAAACTACTGAGTACGGCTGTGACGTGTTTATTTGGAAGTTTTTGCGAATTTTTTTAAAATTATAATTCCATAAAACGAATTAAATGTATACTTTCTATTGTAATTCAATAAACTCAATAAGAAGAGATGGAAGTACAATCAGGAATAAGAAAACGTAAAACTAACTTGGAGAAGAATAACGAGGTCAACGAACTTCAAGAAAACAGTTATAATGAAAAATCTAAGAACAGTCTCAACGAAAAAACTGTATGTTTATAAAATTACTAATCCAACAATACATTGGTGTATTCTAGCACCTTCGTTTGATTGCCAGTCCAGTCCAATATACCAATATACACATACTGCCACTCTTACACAGACAACTTGTTCATCAAATGTCTCACTATCATGAATAAAAAAGAAAGTATTTAAATAATATTTACCCCCCTAAAGAAAGCATAAAAAATTGAGTACTCGTTACTCGTTATTTATTACGACAAATAATTTAGCATAATACAATAAAATAATTTTAAATAAATGAAGTCCAAAGCACCAGACAGCAGTATAGAGAGGATGTTTCCCAGTTAGTCTAGTCCATTTCTTCTTCTGATGGTGGGCGTCTTTGAGTGTATGACGATATTAACCTGACCTGTGTAACATGGCTTATTTTATTCCAGGATGAAACAGACACAAGTCAGAAAAATGAAGAGCTGATAAACAATGAAAAGCAGCCACCATTGTGTTCTGTTCACATAGAAATTGACCTAGTCTGTTTAGTTTTATTTGCCTTAGCACTCAGCACCAGGGTTTACTATTTGGAAGAGCCAAAGCATATTGTGTAAGTGTACTTAATGAATAAATAGGACAATGTTAAAATAATTGTTACTGTAATTTATGATCATTATAAATATTAACAATACTGTGGTCAGGTCACAGTTTACAAAGAATTTTGTAGGTTTTGGAATTCCAAACTTTCCTGTTGCTGAAATGAGCAAGAGTCAATTTGCTTATCAAATAATCTTTATATAAAAAGTTATTTCTACAATTTGACTTTATTAAAAGAAAAAACAAATTGTACAATTGTTCACAGTTTTATATAAAGTACCAATATTTTAATTTCCAGGTTTGATGAGTTACACTATGGGCGCTATGTGACACTGTACACGAAGGGTATATTTTTCTTTGATAGCCACCCGCCGCTGGGCAAACAGCTGTTGTACTTGGCGGGGCGGGCTGCGGGGTATGATGGTAACTTTACATTTGACCGCATTGGCTCGCCATACCCTGACAATGTGCCTATCAGAGCCATGAGACTGGTGCCGGCTGTGGCAGGCAGCTTGCTCATCCCAGTCTCATACCAACTAATGCTAGAGCTGTGTACATATCAGTGGACTGCTGTTCTGGCTGCTCTGTTAATGCTTTTTGGTGAGTCTGATTCTTTTAGACTTTTCAGTTAGTTAAAGTCACTGTACATTTTTTGTGTAATAAAAGAAGGCAGTAAGTATTAAGAAGAAGAATGGAAGACCACCAACTAGTCAGATAACAATGAAATCAGTGAGAATGTAAAATTAGCTATTCATTCTCTCATGATCTTTTTTCATTCTATTTTAATTTAACATGTCTACACACATTCAATTTATGTAAAAAAAATCAATTGTAATGTCTGTTTGCTCCTTTGGTTCTACTCTTGAAAAAACTGTAATATTGCCCACACACAACATGCGTTAAATTTACTCACATGAACTCTGATGGTAATTTTTTTTTTTACTTTTTCAAGATCTCTGACATGATTTCGACTAGTCAAATTTGTTTTCAGAGAACTGTTTCCTTGTCCAGTCAAGGTTCATGTTGTTGGAGAGCATACAGATATTGTTTGGCCTGTGTGGAGTATTGTTCACACTTAAGAGCACTCGGAAAACAGGAATCAGCTCAGTACTATGGCTGGTTAGTGCAGCTGTGGCGCTCGCCTGTTGCTTTTCGTAAGTACATATTTTCACACCTAAATGTTACTTTAATCATTGCAATCAAAATTGTCTAAGCCTTGAATTCCGAATAGGGTGTCTTGTCACTTCACATAAATGTAAGTAAGTTTGTATGAGACAGGCCAACTCTGGTTACAGAGTTTTTCAAATCACTTTGACATGGCTTAGTGACCGACATACTATGACACCTAGATATATGTACCTAGAAAGAGTAGAGTAAATGGTCATTATATAAAATAACCTTCAGTAGTAGACTTATCATGTTGCTTACCCTGTGCTAATTTGAAAATAAGAAACATGATGGTGTGTGATATATCAGATCTATCCTCTACATTAAAAAAAATATAATAATGTTTCACTCTGATACAACTGGATTAATAAATATAAGTTTATTTTATTTGATATTTTTATGATTTTTTCTCTATAGAATAACTCTAGAGAAATAATAAATGGCATAGATTTTGTTTCAAACCAATATCATTACTTTTATAGCTATGTTTTTTTGTTTTATTCCAGTGTAAAATACTCGGGGCTGTACACCTACTTCCTGTGCGTGTTTCTCGTGGGGCGCCAGATGTGGGCCCGTTTCGGCAGCCCGGGGCCCCTGTGGCGCGTGCTCTACTCTACATTGTGGAGGTAAATTGTGCTGTCGAGACCCATTTCCCACACAGGTTATTTAAAACTAGTGAACGTCTGCTGATTTTTTTATTTCGTAATAAAATGTAGCCTTATTCACTCCTAGGACCTTATACTACCTTCACACCAATAATCATGAAGATCCGTCAGCCGTATTTGAGTGCGCGCGTTTAAATATAGGTACAGTTAAACATTCTTAAAACTGCTAAAGTATGTTCTGTTGTCAATTTAAAATATAGATACACAAATATTTTTTTTATTATGTAAGTACAGAATTTGTCCCTCTTTAGCTTTATCATATGTATATAGATAAGATATGATATGCTATTCCAATAGTAATAAAATCCTAACTGCGTTTACAAATAGATGTTAGCCTGAGCGTACATTTAATAACTGTTTGTTATTGCTAACAAATATTACATGTATGTTGTTGCGCGTCAGGGCGTGCGTGCTGGTGTGCGTGCCGCTGTGCGTGTACGTGTGCGTGATGTGGTGGCACCTGGCGCTGCTGCCGCGCGCCGGCCCGCACGACAGCGTCATGACCAGTGCCTTCCAGGCCTCGCTGGAGGGTGGGCTGGCCAGCATCACGCGCGGCCAGCCGCTGCACGTCGCGCACGGCTCGCAGATCACGCTCAGGTAACTATTTATAAAAGTGTAGAAAATATGGCGGCGTCATTTATACTTCGTAAATCAAATAGTATCAACACCCAGATACGATTTGTAAAAGGCTGCGCGCCTCAGCTTACTTCAGATTGATATATTTTGCATGGGAGTCCACATCTAGTCTGATGGCAATTTCTATAGGAAACCAGCCAATCCGGTGGTGCATTTTATAATTTGAAGACAAGACTAAACTATCTGTCTCTTTTTTTCAAATGACTTTTTACTTTGATAAATTCCACTTTGGAAATTAAAAACAAATAAATGAACCCGCGTGTGTTGTACCAGGCACACGCACGGGCGCGCGTGTTGGCTGCACTCCCACGCGCACGTGTACCCGGTGCGGTACGCAGACGGACGCGGCTCCAGCCACCAGCAGCAGGTCACCTGCTACAGTTTCAAGGTACCGCCTCGTATTCATATACAGCTGGCATAGAATAAATTATTATAATATAGATCACACTAACTGACCCGGCGAACTTTGTTCCGTCTTAGAGGCAATAAATAAATTGATTTTGGATTTTATTCAATTCAATTATAAAAAGAGAGATGGGATAAAAATGTTGTGTGTATGCTTTGTCCGTCTCCTGGTTCTAAGCTACCTCCCCACCAATTTTCAGCTAAATCCGTTCAGCCGTTCTTGAGTTTTGAATGGTGTAACTAACACCACTTTCTTCTATATTTGTAGATATGGATTTTGTATCGTATGTGTGCATATGTGTGGCAGGACGTGAACAACTGGTGGATAGTGAAGCGGCCGGAGGTGGGCGGGCTGGCGGTGTCGCGGCCTGCTGACGTCATCCGGCACGGGGACGTGGTGCAGCTGCTGCACGGCATCACCAGCCGCGCGCTCAACTCGCACGACGTGGCCGCGCCCGTCTCGCCGCACGCGCAGGAGGTATGCACGCACTACATCCCACAAAGACGATGTTTTCCTTCACCGAGAAGCGAGTGCAAATCCACACATAACTTGAAAAAACAAGTCATTGGTATAGAAATGGATTCGAACTACTTTGTCTGGGCGGGAATCATGGAAGAGTATTGCCCAATCGCCTGAGAAACGGCACTTGCCGATGAAAGGACACCGTGGTAGGGTTTAGATAAGAGTTTGGAGCTGCGTTAATGCATTTCCTCCACGTCAATAAACGGCTGGATTTGAACCAGAGATGTCAGATTGTAAAATAGTCGGTTCAGCCGCAGCTTCCCATTCATTTAGCTGTCACTCTGTATGATGGCTCGATGTGTGTCGCAGGTGTCGTGCTACATAGACTACAACGTGTCCATGGCGGCGTCCAACCTGTGGCGCGTGGAGGTGCTCAACCGCGCCTCCGACTCCGCCACCTGGGACGGGATTCGCTCGCAGGTACACCTTGATGTTTACTTTATTTGACGAAGCCAAGTGTTCGTAAGATCCAATGGAATGAAAAATAAATACAATACAATACAATAATTACCTTTTTTAAACAATAACAGGTTGACAATAGTTTGCCTGATGGTAAGCAATAGCTATGGCCTAAAATGGACTTTTTGCTCAGCTGGCGTAGCGATCCGAAGTGAATCTTAGCATCCGATTCAAGAGATCGCCACGGTTTCCGGTCTTGAGCCGCTTCCTGCAAGTCAGCAAATTTTTCTCGCCGTTAAATCCTTCCTTGAACTTTAACAAACATTTTAAAAAAGAATTGGCCAAATTGGCCTTTTTTTTCTGAGGCCAAACGTTTTTGAGTTATGTGCTTACCAACACATTTTATTAATTTTTATATTATAGAAGATTATACTTATAAGTGGCATTCAATTTTGGGCACTTCGTAAAGTCTCATGTCACTACCAGGACCTTAAACTACCGTTGCCGTTTTTGTGTGACGCGCACACAAATAAACAGACAAAAGTGCTAAAAAAGGTTAAAAGTATTATTATTATTACCTATTAAGAGCCTTAAGTGTCCCATTGTTGGGCAAAGGCCTCCCTACCCTCTTTCCACTTATCTCTGTCTAGTGCTATTGTGTTCCAATCTGGTTGGTATTTATCCAGGTCATCCCTCCATCGCTTTCTGGGTCTGCCGCGACGTCTTTTATGTATACCTAACAAAAAAAATGTTACTTTAAAAGTATACCTAACAAAAAAAACGAGTATCTTCTATGCACAGATTTTCACACGTAATAGGTTTTTCACTTGACCGTGATTCGCGTGATGGTAAGCGAACACAACGGTGTAATGAATGTGATGTCGCAGGTGCGGCTGGTGCACGCGGGGTCGGGTGGCGCGCTGCGCTACTCGGGCCGCCAGCTGCCCGCCTGGGGCTTCCACCAGCACGAGGTGGTCGCAGACCGGCACGCCGACCACCTGGACGCCGTCTGGAACGTCGAGGAACATCGCTACACTAAATGTAACCACTCACTCCTATCCTACTATGAATGAATGGAAAGAGCCCGCAGAGGAAGAGGAAGGCCGAGAAGGTCATACATGGACCAAGTAAAAGAAAAGGCGGGTGTCATGTCGTATAAGGAGGTCAAGGAATTGGCAGAAGATCGGGAAGGATGGCGCATGCTCCACAGACAGGGGCCTCGCCCTTAAATTTGTGATCATGATGACTTTAAGTACATTCACACGTACAAATAGCATTAACATTTTTAACCAGTTATTATGTGCAAATAAACGATTATTTATTGTTATACTCCAACTCAGAAACGAAACAGTAGCTGCATTGCTTACATCGTACATTTATTGGCATCTGTGACATCTGCTATACTGGGGACCTAATGCATCACTCATCTAGTGTTTGCTTAGAATAGGACTAGATGGCGCTGTGTGACATGTCCCGGAATATTTATAATTAGCTCTGGGCTCTGAATCTTCAAAAGTGGCAGACAAGCACGCCGTCAATCTATAGGTACTATCACTAGACCGAAAATCACCATGATCCGTTGCTCTAATACGGCGTGAAAGCGGATCATTGATGATTTTGATCATCATGATTTTGTTTGATAAAACTTAAATGATTAAATATCTTAAATTATAAATGACGTGATTACTATTACATAGTCTAAACGCAAATTTGATATGTAGCGTAAATAAATTATAAAATTTTGTAAGTAGCATAGAATTAATGGTAATAATAATTTATTTAAGTCAAACACTTATGAACTATAACAATATGTTCACTGCACTCCACCTAGGATAACCTGTGTTGTGGAGGGCAGGCAATTGATCAATAACTAATTATGTGCATAACAACAGACCCCGAACTAGGCCGAGACCTGTATCTCGGTAATCCAAATTTGTATTTAATTCCATACTTGAAAATCGCGCTTTTACAGTAGAATAAAATGATGGTGATGATGGTGTTGTTTGCAGCGGAGGAGCGTGCGGAGCGTGAGCGCGAGCTGGCGGCGGCGGAGATGATCCCGAGCGGCGCCACCTCGCTGTCCTTCTGGGCCAAGCTGCGCGAGCTGCAGCACAAGATGCTGGCGCACGCGGCCGACGCGCCCCCACAGCACATGTTCGCCTCCGAACCCGCTGATTGGCCGCTGCTGGCGCGACCCGTCGCATATTGGCTGGCTCCCAACTCCAACGTAAGTCAAACAATTATTTTGTTTAGCTGTTACTAGTGAACGCCCGCTTCGCTCGCATTTATTATTACGGGATTCAAAGTAACCTATGCCACTCCCGGGACCTTATACTGCTTACATATCAAAATTTATGATAATCCATCCAGCCGATTTTGCGTGTTGCACATTCAAATTAACAGACAACATTTGTAAAAGCTACTTTAGATCGATAACACAACACATTTTTTTGTATATCTTCTCGCGACTGTCATTGGGCTCCACCAGACAATTTAATATAAGGAGATGAATTTAATGGAATGCACACTTTACAACAACAATTGCACAGACCGCTTCTGCTTATAGTAATACTGATTGTAGATATAAAATAATAATAAAATATCTTCTCCTTAGCTTGATTATATGTGTAAAAAGATATGTATAGATTGGTAAGGTGCGCTCGTGTCTGTGTGCAGGCGCAGGTGCACCTGATCGGCAACGCGGTGACGTGGTGGTCGGGCGCGGGCGCAGTGCTGGTGTTCGCGGCGCTGAGCGCGCTGCACGCCGCCGCCGCGCGCCGCGCGCGCCCCGCGCTCCCGCCGCACCGCGCCGACGCCTTCAAACAGGTAAAATAAAAATAAAATAGCCTTTATTGCTGAACTTATTATAACAATATTTTTTCTTTACAAATATGTTTACTCTATTTTACGACAGTTTCTTCTCTTTTACATATTATGTTAAATATCGGTAAACGGCTTTTCTCAGTTGCAGCTTGTCTTTTGACTTAGGCCTCCTCTAAAGATTTCCACTCGTTCCTATCTTTCGCTATGCGGGTCCATAGTGGACCTGCTATTTTCTTGATGTCGTCTTCCCATCTTCTAGTTTGTCTGCCTCTATTTCTTTTGCTGTCTCTTGGGTGCCATTCAGTTACTAGTCTCGTCCATTTCTCCTTTTTTTCTCTCTTCATATGCGCAGCCCATCTCCACTTTAAGCACCTGTATGTTGTGTATGCATTCTTAAATGTTATTTTTTTTATATATTTTAGTTTAACGCGGTCTTTCTTTTTACTCCTATGGTAGGTACTTCTCTTTATTCCATTGTAACACACTTTAATTTTTCTTGCTAGTTCTTCTGTCAATGCCCAGGTTTGTTTCTGGTTTCCAACAGGTATCATCTCACAACTACTGCTGCACTGACATGATATAGGATACATGAACGCTTTATTGGACACTAATTAACACACAACAATGAAACGCATAAAATTACTAATAAATACAAAATCTTTATTTTCTTAAAGTTTACAAACGTTTACTTTATTTTCGTAAGTTTAGCTATATTATTGTTTTAAGTTGGTATTAGTACATTTTTAGTTTAGTGAACTTAATAAATAAATAAAAAACAATGTGTAGGCAATGTAATACGTTAATTTTTTTAGCTTTGATAATGACCAAATATGTGATAATTGTATTTTTTTAAGCAATGACATGTAACTGCTGATTGGTATGAATAAATATATGTACCTATCTGATTCTGACCAACAAATCAATACAACTTTACTGTCATCATTATCATCAACTGCAGACGGTTTTTCCCCACTGCTGGGTATAGGCCTTTCTCTTGTCATGCCAACCTTCTCGGTCTTGTGCCAATCTCGTCCAGGTTCGACGCGCGACAGATGTCAACTTTTTTTATTGTACACCAGAAACATTAATACAATTTACAGAAAAATTACTTAACTAAGGAATTTGGGCCGTTTATTTCATAGAGCGAGCTCTTCCAAGCAATCAAGTAAAAAAAATATTTCATACTTACTCAATTTTATAATATAGAGATTTCTTGATAAATATTTGTTTGCTATTTCATTTTAAACGCAATGTTCGTTGAATGTATTATCGTATTGCGTGCAGGCGGGCGCGGTGCTGTTCGTGGGCTACTGGCTACACTACCTCCCTTACTACTTCGTGGAGCGCACGCTGTTCCTGCACCACTATCTGCCCGCCTATGCATTCAAGGTAACATTATCTATACTGATACAGCCCACTTGATATTGACTTTTTTTTACAATAAGTATACTGGTAGGCAAACATCTTGAGCCAAAGTCGACGTAGTGGGGGTAAGTTCGCGCATGTACACTTCCGGACATATTTTATTGGTCATTGTTGGTATTTGTAAAATATAAAGTGAGATTCTGTAAAGTTGTTTATTTAAGTAAAACTAGACAAGTTTTAGCCACTAGTTGCGCAACAATATAAACATAAAAACGTATGTAATTTCTTGTCACAAAATAAATCATTTTCATTTTTTTCTTCAGAACTGTATTACGTTTTGGCGGCATTGTCCAAAAAGTTTTTGGTAGGTAAAAATACAATATAACAAAGTAACAATAATACAATAAAAAACAAACTTTAACAACAAAACTTCTAAACTCGAAATAGCCTATTGACACTGCACGCAAGTGTAGTCAGACGCTAGCGGAACATGCGCGCAACGCGGGAAACAGGGGCCAACTGATCGGCATTCGGCCAATCACGGGGACGCGTTCTGACAGAATGCCCCCGCACACCTCTCTTTCCACCAACGATACCTTAAAATCGTCTACTGCGCACTCAAGGCCATGGCTCAAGATGTTTGCCTAAGATTGTACCTATAACAGATGTAGAAATTATTCCGAAATAAAACACTTGTATAATGTAAGTTCTTTTTTAAAAATATATGTATCTATAAAGAAATATTTGCGCCAGCCTGGTCACACCCACTTGCCATTCCCTCACTAGTATACTTAGCTGTCTTTTTTTTAGAATAAATGAAAAAGGGGTAAGGTGGAACTGATCATGGAGTACCCCAAAGGCTCTCGGACATTATAGAATCTCGAAAACGAAACATATTTTTTGCTTACAAATTAGGGTACTTATTTGTTAGGTGCATGTTAGGTTTACTTTTAGAAGAAAATGTATGGCCGTTTGTCTAGCTATATTATTATTTTCAAGTTACTATTAATACATTTTCAGTTTAAATCATTTAATCAAAAAATAAGAATTAAGAGATAATAGTACTTGAACTAATATTAGAGACTCGTACAAGAAGTTATGGCTTTTATACAAATAGTGTAGTGTGCAATGACGCAGGTGCTGCTGCTGGCGTGGGTGTGCGAGCACGCGTGGTGGGTGTGGGGCCCGCGCGCCGCCGCCGCCGCCGCGCTGCTGCCCGCCGCCGCGCTCGCCTACGTGGCGCTCACCTTCGCGCAGTTCAGCGTGCTCAACTACGGCACCGCCGACCTCACGGAGGCGGACCTGCTGCGCCTGCGCTGGAGGGACTCCTGGGACTTCATACTGCACAAGAGATCTACCTAGACACCTTCATAGAAACACGGAGAGCGATACATATGGATTCATCGTTTTAAGTGACCAAAAAGTGGCATTCCATTTGGGCGCTTCCATGGGTCGGATGACACGTTAAATTGCAGGTCCCGACTGTTTGTCTAGTACGGCAGTCGTTAAGCCATATCAGAAGCCCTTAGGGCGACTTGATAAACTCTCGACACCAGAGTGGGCCACTCTCATTCGATAAGAAGAAGAACAAATATGATAATTATATACTGTTACTTGATAATTTATCGTCGCCTTTTTATCTCTTTGTTCCTTTGTGCTTCCTTATTTAGCTGCCATCTAGTACATATGACAATTTTGTATTTAGTTTTATTTATTATAAGTACTAATTTTGTAGTTGTAAGTTAAATTAAATTAATCCGTCCATGAGAAGAGATTAAAATTACATGTTTAACTAAAACATTTTTTGTATTATCTCTATTTTTTTTTATTAAAGAAGATCATGCAATATCTTTGATATTAATTATTTCTTTGTGCTGTTAACTTATGTGTATTTTGATTATAATATATTTTTTGTGTATAAAAATACTCATTAAACGTAAATACGAGTTAAATCTGATATAATTCCGTCCAATATAATATAATAAAGATTGAAATTATGTAAGTAAAAAAGTAAGTAAAAATAATAATATATTTTGATGCTCTATTTTTATAGAAATAATAAATAATAAATCTGGATTCGTTTATTATTTTAATTTGATAATTTAATGAAGTAAGTTTTTTATTTAAGTCTAAAAAAATACAGCAAAAAGTTTTCAACACTATCATTTTATTTTTTATAAATTTAGCAGTCACATACAATTTTATACCGATTACATCACTAATCTCCATCAGTACTGATGGAGATTAGTGGATTACATGCATTAAAAACGTATAAATGTATAACTTTTTCTTTCATTAATTTCTTTGTTACATCAAAAATATGACCATAGAGTTCAAACTCCTATAAAAAATGTGTTTAAACCGTTCCCTAACCCACAAGCACCGAAATATTGCGCCAAGTCAGGGCTTTAATTTTTACTAAGAAAATGTATGGAAAGCGTGCACAAAAAGGAGACACAGTGCTTGAAACGAAAAGCGGGGTGTGTATACTTTTGAATACACAGTGCAAAGGACAGTGTGTGACTAAAAGATACACATGGCGCTGGGGGTGTTAATAATAATGTACCATATAATTAAGAAAAATGTAAATTGACTTGCCCAGTGTAACGAGATGTTATAAGGTGAATATAAATTTCTATTATTCTATTATAATCATATAGGCTACTTTTTATCCCGGATTTACGTGACGATACCTCGGGCCTTCTCTAGTAAATAAAATAAACAACATTACACCTAACAGTGCCTGGAGCTTAACTGACGGTGTCATCACCAAATCACCTGCGGTCAGTCCTCGGATGGGTGACCAAAAAGCGGGATTCCATTTGGGCGTTTCCGTGGTTCGGTTGACACGTTAAATTGTAGGTCCCGTCTCGGCTGTCTGTGGCCAAGCAATGTCAGTGACCCTTAGGGCGTCTTGATACACTCTTGACACCAGAATTGGCCACTCTCATATGATAAGAGTTGAGAAGTCACAATATTATCAAAAACAATTACAAACTATAAAAATAATCTGCTGTATAATACTTGCATACGATTGCGAGCGGCTCTTACGTGTGTGTCAGTACATACACACACATACACAAATTGCAATAAAATAACTATATTCTTGTCAGTGCTATCAGTTCTCGGTAACCAGTCACCGTTAGCACTTTGCCCGAACGACACACGATTAATAAATTGCAGTTTAGCAAAATGGAGGAGACACTTACCGCGAGCTTCGCAAAGAAGCTCAATTTTGATGATTCTGTAAGTATTCTTATAGCTTGCTTTTCTTAGTTTCTTTTATATGTACGTATAAGTTAATAGATTGTTTATTTATGCGTGATATCCTGGCCGGCGGTAGTGACTCAACATAGCCAGATGGGTTTGTTGAGTCTACTCTACACCGCACCGCAGAATGTTAATGCGTCATAATAAGTTATCCTGTCTGTATCTTGTATGTGTATGCCAGTTGCAATTTAATAGATAATTATATATTCGTTTGTAGACGTGATTTCCAAATTGCTTGATATACGTACCTAACTACTCAAGGAATGACCGAGTGAATTATCTGGTTCTTTTCCTCTAAAGGCATGATATGAAACTATTTTTCATAAATTTATTAACTGGTCAGCATAGCAAAAATACAGACTTTCACGTAAGAATTTCGAGACTTTTGGAACCGATAGTATTAATATTATCTGGTCCAGGCTTTTGGCTTATAACACTAGATACGTAGGTATCTATTTATTTTCAGAAGAATATGACAGTAAGATCTCGTCATATGATTGTGCATGTGCATACTTACCATTTCACAGCCTTTACTCTAGCTAATTATTTAATTAATATAGGTCCTTATTAATTTGATAAACTTCTATTTTAACTTGTCACAAAATTAATTGCAGTTGACTGAGGCGAGCGATGGTAGTAACGAAAAATCCGGCGATGATTCAATAAAAATTAATGAGACAGTTCAAGAAACCGTTAAAGAACACAAGGTCTGGAGATGGTAAGTGATAAAAAGACGTAGGTACACTCTTTGGTGGCACTAGTCTTAGGTTTACATATCGTTATAATCTTTCGTGCTAACATGAAGTTATAAAAAAATATGTCAGAATGGTTTCCGAAGGAATCTAATCGCAATTTAGTCCAAATCAGACCACCAGGTAAACGTATCAATGAATTTAGGAACCATTGAAGCTCCCTGGACATGAAGAGCAAAGAACCCATCTTAGGCACCAAGTGAGGAGTCCAATATCCAGCAGTACATCGATAACTGTAGGTGATGATGAAGAAATAGGTTTCTTACTCACTATCGCTAGATCGTGAACCACAAATTTGTTTAACATTGTACGGCAAGGGGGTCCTATCAACATATTCTCCAAGCTATACTTGCTTAAAAACATTGCCTACATTATTCATTGGTCCTAATTTTTCTAAATTACTAATTAATATTTAATACATGCTAGCTTAACTTAAGAAATATTGGCGTGAACGCTATAAAAATAGAACCTCACATAGAATTTATACAAACGCAACTGGCGGTAGAACTTTTGTCACTATAACTATTGCTTTTGGAAGCATAGCATGTGTATATGGCATTGGTGGGCTCTATAATTCTATATATGTACATAGAGCCCATAGCTGGCCATTATTTCCAGTTTTGGCATCAAGAAGATTACATACCTAATATTACGATCAAAATCCCGATAAGTACTTTCTTCCGCTTTTATTAGCACGAAGAATATTTTTTGCGAACTCTTCATTACATTATTATGGCAAGAGAGTATAGGCACCCGTTATATATTTTTTCTATGATATTCGTAGGTGGAAGGAAAAAGATTACGATGTCTCTTGGAAAGAGCTGGTACACTGCGGGCCTGCGTTCCCGCCTTCATATGTACCTAACAGAGTACTGTACGAGGGTAGAGAGGTGGTGCTCTCTGCGCCAGCTGAGCACATGGCGGCGATGTACGCACGTACTCTAGACCACGCATACAAAAGTGAAAAAAGAAAGAAAATTTTCAATGATAATTTTTTCAAAGACTGGGAAAAAGTCCTCACCGATGATGACAAAAAAATTATTAAAGATGCAAGAAAGTGCGATTTTACTAATATGCATATATTTTATCAAAACATGAACTCGATAAATAAAAAATCCGATGGAGAGAAACATGGGTACTGTTACGTGACGTCCAAGCGTGGTGACGTGTACAAGGAAAGAGTGAGTGGGTTTCGTGTTCAAGCCCCTGACTTGTGTCGAACCGGTGATAATAGGGGCCTTTTGAGGCGAGTAATGCCGGAGGATGTTACCATTAACTGCACACCCGGGAAGGAGCCTGCGCCCCCTCCGGGGCACAACTGGAAACAAATCGTTCATAATCCCTCAGCTTCCTGGCTTGCATCCTGGAAAGATAACTTAGACAAGCAGAAAATCCATTACATGAAGTTCGATGTGATCTCCACGTATACTGCCAAATGTGATTATGAAAAATATGAGTTGGCCAAACGACTACACAACAAAATACCCGAAATAAGAGAAAGCTACAAAAATGATTGGAACCCTAACAAAACATTGGAGCAACGTGAAATGGCAACAGCTGTATACTTCGTAGATGAACTCGCATTAAGAGTCGGCAGTGTGTGTTCTTTATTAGGCAATCAGGTTAAATTGACATACGACAATAGTATATACTATGTGGAATTAAATTTTACGGGGAAGAAAAAAGTAAAATATCATAGGAAAAAATCTGTCGACAAACTTCTCTATGAAAACCTCCAAAAATTCAAAATAAATAAATCGAAGCTCTTCGCTACACTTACTACGCAAAAGGTGGACAAGCATTTAGATGATCTGATGTCAGGATTAACATCTAAAGACTTCCGAACTTATCATGGATCTAGATTGTTGGAAGAAAAGCTAGATGCTATCTCCGACCAATTCTCGCAGGCTATGGTACAAAAAGCACCTTTGTCACAGGACCTAATCAAACAATACAAGCAACTCTACGCGAATGCAAATATAGAGGTCGCAAATTTGTTAAATCACGTAAAGAATCAAACTCCGAAGAAACCAAAAGGAAAAGGGACCCCGAAGAAAAGCCTACCAAAGGAAAGTTCGCCAGGTAAGTGTCATTAAATTAACTGAAACCTACGAGTACATTATTATTTAACGTGCAATATCTCATAAGCTCTAACGTGCAATATCTCATAAGCAATGTCTAACGGTGGATAGTAAGATTCAAAAGCTAAGAATGACTCAGCGTATTTTTACACTGCATATATTTGGCACGCTTGCCAGAAAAAACATATTTACACAAGATTTATTCTGAAGCTATGCATTATATCTAAAAAGGTTAGTTAGTATTACAACAAAGACCTTATCTCTAGAAAATCTGCAACGTAGGTATTTTTAACCGACTTCCAAAAAAAGAAGGTTATCAAGTCTTATGAAAGATTTTTTTTTTACGTGGACTGCTTTATGCTGCTCTCATTTCGAGTGAAAATAAACTAAACAATCAATGAATCTTATATGTACTTGTGAACCCAAAAGTGCATACAGTTTTTGTTTCAGGTACAGAGGCAAGCATCTACGGTCCAAATAATGTAACGTCGAAAGAATTTTACATCGACCCACGTATAACTGCTGCCTGGTAAGTCATATTCTAACCACTGTCACAAAAAGTGGCTGCATAACAGATTGACATGTATGTATGTTTGTGATAACATATGTAGGTACATAGTTTATTAGTATGATAATGTATTTTGTAGCTTTATCGCGGTCCACCCGAACTTTCGATTCAATGTGATTTATTTATTTAATGTGATTTTTAAATGAAGATAATACGTATATTGCCTTCACAGTTTTCCAATAGATCATAAAATACATATTTTTGAAAGAACTAAAAGTAGATAACACAACTGAAGATGCCATTATTAGTACGTTATTATGTCTGTCCGCGTATATCGTGCGTATATGCATATTACAATGACATAAAACTAAGTTATAAAGTTGTGTTTTATGTTTTTTTTTCAGGTGTAAAAGACACCATTTACAAGTTGGAGACTTTTTTACAGAAAAGCAGCTTGAGAAATTCAGGTGGGCCATAGAAATGGTTGAGGCAAACCCTGACTTTAGATTCATACCGAAGCCACTAAATAAGTAATAGTAGTACTTACTATGTAAATAATTTTAAGAATATACCTAGTCAGGTCATAATTCTGTCACATGTTTAATATAAAATAATTGAAACAACTTTATTATTTATGTAACCATTTATATACCAAAATGAACTTAACAAAACAGATTCTTATGACAATAAAGTTTATTCAAAATGACCTCCGTGATTTTGAATACAGGCCTTCAATCTGCGCGGCCTTAATCAAGGATGTCTTGAGTGACTCCAAATTGGGATGAGGCTTTGAGCACGGCTTTTCCTCCAAGTGTTGCCATATCTTGTAATCTAACGGATTCAAATCTGGACTGGAGGAGGGCCAGTCTTCGTGCCGGATGAAGTCGATTTCACGCGCTGCCAGCCAGTCTTGTGTGCTCTTCGCTCTATGAGCTGGCGCCGAATCTTGTAGGAATACCCAGTGCTTGATATTGAACATGATATGAGAAACAGGTTCCACAAGGTTCGTCAGGACTGTATTTTGATACACAACTGCATTCGTTTTTACACCTTTCTCACAAAAATGTTAAGCCCCAATAAGAAACTCCCAACCATACCATGAGCGAGGATGGAAATGACCTCGTTTGACACGCGGAATACGTTTGCTCGCTTCTTCACTACTGTGTGCGTACACCTTATCATTTTGTTTGTTGTAGCTCTCTTCCACGGTAAAAATTTTTTCATCTGAAAAAAGAATTTCCCGTTATTTTTTTCCCGCGTACCGCTTCAACAAAGCGCGGCATCTCTTCAGTCTCAGGTCCATTAGACGAGCATTCAAACGATGTCCTGTTTTTCTTCGATATGCCCGAAGCCCTAAGTCTTCATTTAACACCCTTTTCAACGTGGTTCTGCTTAACCCCATCTGAAGGCCAACAGTTTCTGCTTACGTTTGGGATTTTCTTTGAATTCGCGCCTTCACAGCTTTTATCACTGCTGGAGTCCTAACAGACCGAGGGCGACCACTTCTTGACCTGTCATCTACACTAGAGTCTTCATTGTATCGTTTGATGGTACGATAAACGAATCTTTTGGTTATATTCAAATTTTTCAGTATGTCAAAAATTTGAATTGGCGCGTAACCGCAACGATGCAATGCAATAACTGCAACACGGTCTTGTTTAAGCGTCCACTCCATATTTAAAAATGAATAAAATTCTAAAAAGTATACATTTTTATTTTCATGAACAATTCGAATTCAATAAACTTTTTTGTGGCCAGCATTCTAAAAGAAAAGTTTTTACTGTGTGACAATACTTATGACCTGACTAGGTATATAAAAAGACACAAAACACATTTAAACGACGCCGCCTATATCATTCATTGCCAGTCGCCACTATCTCTACAGATTCGGGTTCATACAGCTGTCTGTTAACAATATTATGGTATGTTGTAAAAATTGATGTAAATAGTTAAAAACCAAATTTGCAACCATGAACATGGGCAAAAATGTCGAGATTTTTATAACGGTAAAAAGAGTCTCAAAATTGCAAATTTGAATTTAGACTGCTAGTAGTGCTCTGTGCGCGGGCTCCAAGGGGCCCGCGAGGGCGGATTAATAAAGCGGGGGGGAGCTCGCATCTCACTTGCTCCGTCGTTTTGTTTGGCCGTAGGCAAATGTATGGGATTTGTATTGAGACATTTTTTTTGTATGAAAGCTGCAATTTTTTTTAACTATTGAGAACAAACACGCAGTTCTCTCCAATATTAGTTCAAGCATCACCACCCTATCTCTTATAGTTTCTGAGATCCCTTGGGGTATTCAAGGGTCTGATGGTCAAAGTGATGGTGTTGCTCATTCTTCGGCCTCGCATCCTCCTCACTCTAACGTCGCAAGTGCTGCGGTTCGGCCTTCGGCCTCACCGCAGTACTTGCTCCGTCGTTTTGTTCGGCCGTAGGCAATTACATAGGATTTGTATGGAGACATTTTTTTTTGTATGAAAGCCATATTTTTTTAACTATTGGGAATATGCATGCAGTTCTCTCTAACATTAGTTCAAGCATCACCCCACTATCTCTTATAGTTTCCGAGATCAGGTCAATCCAGGGGTTTTCAAATCTAGAGTTAATAGGTATATTCTAGGTAAACGTGTTACACCCTAGGCTGCAACAATGCTTAACATCAGGCAGGCTGTAGTCAAACGTAAACCTATCACACGTAAAAAAAAGAAAAAGATCCCCTGGGGTACTCAAGGGTCTGATGGTCAAAGTGACCATCAGACCCTGTGACCCTGGGTGAAGTGAATAGAGACGCTCGGCCTTCGGCCTCGCATCTCCCTCACTTTGACGGAGCAAGCACTACGGTTCGGTCTTCGGCCTCACTGCAGCACTTGCCCCGTCTTTTTGTTTTGCCCTAGGCAAATGTATGGGATTTGTATGGAGACATTTTTTTTTGTATGAAAGCCAAATTTTTTTTGGATGATTTGAAGCATGCATGTAGTGATCTCTAATATTAGTTCAAGCATCACCCCCCTATCTCTTATAGTTTCCGAGATCCCCTGGGGTACTCCAAGGTCAGTGCCATCTATCACCAATTTTTCACTTTTTGGTTCCATACGTATACATTAGCTCCAAAAAACTGAACCCGTCATCACAGCAACATGGAGATCTGCTCTCCAGCCCGTCGAAAATTTGACATGTATGGCGGCCATCTTTATTTTTTGACATATCAAAATTTCGATTACAGATATGGAATCTGCACCCCAAAAACCCTCGGATACAAAAAATCAGCTCGCTGCGGCCATTTTGACGACGCCATCTTGGATTTTTGCAACCACCCACAAACGTCCTCCCACGCCCTCTATGACATTTGTTCGAACACCCCCTACCTATCTCCAACCGTTCCAGAGTAATTCACATTTGAAATTTGTATGGCGGCCATGTTTTTTGTATGGCGGCCATCTTGTTTTTTTGATTTCCTTCAATTACAAGCAGTTCTAACAAAAATTAGTTCGAGCACCCCCCCTCTAAGTCTCCTAGTTTCCGAGATCCGTTAGGGTACTCCAGGGTTTTTTCCACTTTCAGCTGATTTCGGATTTTTCCCGTTGGTTTGGGACCTACCTCGATACAAAAATATATAACACTTGTGGGGGGTATTTCTGGGTTTCCCGGAATAATTGATCAGTCAGTGGGGGAAAAATACCTGATGACTGTGTAGATGAAAATACATTAGTGGGGGAAAAATACTTGATGACTGGCATTCTACAAAATCTATATTTTTTATCTTACTAACACAAAATGATGTATAATTAAACAAAAGTGGAGCTCTGACGCAAGGAAACTCATTCGGGATCTTACTTGGCACAAAGCGTTTCCATCGCTACTACGCGGGGACCTCAGCGGGGACATTCAGTTCCGCGCGCGGGAAGTGATGTTTTGTTCGTTGTCTGTTTGTATATTTATTTTAATTTGACATAAATGTTAATGAACATATATGTAAAAAAATTACGTATTTATGAATAAATAATTGACATGATTTAAAAAAAATTAAACAAATATATGAAGGGCTAGGGATGATTTAGTTCTAAGTGTTTAGTTTTTTATTAATCACCTTGTTTAATTAATATTATTCCATTATATATTTGTGTACTATGATGTCAAGGAATCTATGGAAGATGTATTTTTAATATTTTTTAAAGGATGCACATGTATGTGTATACAGCTTTTTAAACATATTCTTAACTTAAACTTTTATTGGAAAATGAGCGAAAATAATCACGACCGGCAGGATTCGAACCTGCGTATTTCTGCTACCGTCAGAACGCCTTAACCACTAGGCTACGGTCTACTAACTACCAGGCGCGAAAATCCACACTCATACGCAGGTTCGAATCCTGCCGGTCGTGATTATTTTCGCTCATTTTCCAATAAAAGTTTAATTTAAAAGAAAGGTAGAAAGAAAGAAAGAAAACATTTATTGTGACAGATTTTAAAAACACACAGGAGTAAAATCATAAAAAACAAACATAAAATCTGCCACAACACAGCCCCAACTCAGCATAATGCTGGTTGTATGGAAGCAACCAGCGCTGGTCTTCCGTTGGGGCTGGCTGTGTAAAAAACAACCATAGTGCAGGTTAGCACTTAATAAATTAACTCATATTCTTAACTACAATAAAATACCTTACTTAGAAATTAGAAATAATTAATGCATGTTACTTAAGTAACATGCATGTTACTTAAGTAACATGCATTAATTATTTCTAATTTCTAATTATTTTTAAATTCAAACCACATAAATTCCATAAGAATACCATTTATTATTTCAAAATACATTATAAACAAGAATCAAGAGTGCAACCAGCATCTTGTAGCTTTCTGGAACTGTGTACAGATCAAATAAGTTTTACCACACATTAGTTATCTTGTGTATGTCACAGCCTCACAGCCAACTAGTTTAAAATCCATCTGCAGGGTATCTCACAAATTTCGGTTGTTTTATGTGGGATAGGTCTATGTTTGACTACAGCCTGTCTGATATTAAGCATTGCTGCAGCCTAGGGTGTAACACGTTTACCTAGAAGATACCTATTAACTCTAGATTTGAAAACCCCTGGATTGTAGTTCGCAAGAAACACAGAAACGAAACACCAATAAAAGAAATATAAACAGACCAATTTTAACCAATAGTTTTCTACCAATCATAGAAGATCCCAGGGTTTATACAATTGGTGTTTCGTTTCCCAGTGGAAACTATCCAAATTTGTGAAACAACCTGCTGAATGTAAAAACTAGAAAAGAAGCTAGCCAGCCGAGACATATAACAAACCATATGAAAATAGTATGAGAGAGAACCACAGTGCTCATGCTCACTTGTCCAGAAAGTTGCTGGTTCATCTCTAGCGGCGGCTATGGGTGGGCTCCACATCCATGGGCTGCACCGGGTGCAAGGTCACCAACTCCACCTCTAAAGGGACCACTCGCTGCTTCAACACAGCTGTGGTGCCAATAGAGTATCTGTAACTGCCCTGCTTCTTACCCTGGAACATGGAACAAATAATTTTTAATAAGTACAAGTAAAAGATTTATAATAAGATATTGAATCAGACGTTACTTTGTGGAAATCCATTGTAACTGAAACTCTGGAGAAATATGTAGTGATTTTTTATATTGTAGTTATTTGTTGCAGCGGAAAATCACTACATATTTCTCAAGAGTTTCAGATTTATAATGAGCAAAATCTCTACACAGACTAAGAAGTTAATGCTAGCCTCAATGTCTTCTAATATTATTCACCTGTTAGAAAGTTAAGATCAAACAATATCTTACATATATGGCAGTATTAAGGTAATGTCCTTACTTTTCATGCAGGCTGTGAATATAATCAATGTTGCAATCTAAATACACTAAACTTATGGTTTAATTAAACATCTGTATTTTACATTTTATCAAAGGGTATGATAAACAAATCACACCTTTTTTTTATCTTTTATCTATCTATTAAGCATTAAAAAGAAGTTGTCTAAAGACTTCTTTTTTTATTAATTCTACCTTAGTGTTAGACATTGACACTACATTTATATATAGTCTGCACACAGCAGTGGTCCCAGAACATAATTTCTGATGATGGGTGGCAATTAGTCCAGAAACACATAAACTTACATGAAATATGTATATGAGTTATAATATTTTGTACAACTGTAGTTTATTCATTTGTAGTAATTATTTATTTTGCCACACAACACTAAGAATATAAATTACATATGTACCTTGATATAATAAATATTACATACCTTGATATTAGCTTCCTCATATGTCCTCAAATACTGAGCTGGACCAGTATTTCTGATAACACAGATGTCCACATTAGATCCAGACCCCAAGTCATTGAAGATACCCGCGGCAATAGCATCTCGTACTAGTTTCTTTCCAGCTTCCTCGTCCAGATCAGGTTTCCATCCCGCTTCAAACACTGCCATAGCAGCCAGGGATCCAGATCCTGCAAATCAAAGAAATTACAATAATGTTTATTGGGTTCAAAAATACTTACATCTAGGTTCACTATATTAATACATACAAAAGCAAGAGTAATTTTTTATAATAGTGTGTTGTCACCCGGAGGAGATGTTTCTGTTTCCTCAAGAAAAAAATTATCAAGAAAATATCAAGTTATTGACAGTCACTGTTAGCCTTTGTACAGTAAGATAAAAATTTGGAACAGAACTTACCCATGGTAGCATAGGGCAGCTTGTCAACAGAACCATGTGGGTAAATGCAGTAGATCTGAGGTCCAGTTCTGTCCACTCCACCCAGCACGAGCGCGGCGCCGATGTGTCCTTGGTAACGGAACAGCATCCTCTTGAGGAGCGTGGCGGCCGTCTCCACGGGCACGGTGCGTCCGGTGTGCAGGCGCTGCAGCTCCAGCTGCGACGACACCGTCTGTGTCGTCATCTCTGTGTCTGCTGCGGTCCCCGCACCGCAACAGTACATGTTTCCTGCCAAGTAGTGAATTTTCTGGCAGTTCTTATCCGACACCACGGTGTTTTCAGTGGCTCGAGTGTCGGCACCGAGAATCACACCGTCGGCGTAAACAATTCCTACAATAGTTGTTCCGGTTTTTGTAGCCGTTGGGGCTGGAAATCCTTTTTGCGCGAGGAATGCATTGCTGAAAACAAAGAATAAAATAAGTAATCAGATAAAACTTAGAAGTCCCAGTTGGTAGTCGGCGCTTTGAGACTCTTACCGTTGGCAGTTTTCGAATGAAAATCCAGGAGCTGGAACTTCAGGTAACAAGATTGAAGCCATTTTTATATATTAGTTAACTTTAGATCTGGATTAGGAGTAAATTAGCAAGAAAATTGCAGAAGAACACTAATTTAATAAACTACAAAAACCGAATCGCTTTTTGTTGTGTCACGCTACAACTTCGTTTTTGAATCCGGATTGTCATATTTTGTTGAACGTCAACTTCATAGAGATTTACTATATGTAATGTCAAAAAAGTAACCTGTATATTATTTTATTTATTCTGTGCCTGTATACCGACTAAATTAGATGTATCCATGATGTTTGAAAAATAAAAAGAAATAAACAAACTATACGAAACTGCTGCTGATTGGTTACGACAAACTGTACAAAATCACTTTAAATTATACTTTAACTCGTTGGAATAGAGTTTATAATACTTTATTAATATTTATAACATAAGACTTATCTACTTCTTTATATGAAGCTAACCAATAGGAGGTAGACAAATTGTCTTTGCAGGCTTATGTGTCAAAATTGTTGTCAAAAAGCGAAATGTGTTGGATTTTCGCGGAAGGTGTTCTCCAGATTTTATAGTAAAATTGTGATTAATTTTAAATTATAATTAGTTTTGAATGTTTAACAATGATTACGAATACAGCATATGTGTGCATAATTTTTTTGTGTTCAGCTCTAGTCCTTACGCTTGCCGGCCGTGACTTCTATCAAATACTCGGTGTTTCGCGATCAGCTAACACAAATGAAATTAAAAAAGCTTACAGAAAGTTAGCAAAAGCACTTCATCCAGACAAGAATCAAGATGATCCTGATGCCTCACAAAAGTTTCAAGACCTGGGAGCCGCATATGAAGCACTTTCAGACCCAGAAAAGCGAGAGCTGTACGACCGGTGTGGCGAAGACTGTCTCAAGAAAGATGGTATGATGAACAATAATGACCCGTTCGCAAGCTTCTTCGGGGACTTCGGCTTTCATTTCGGAGGAGAGTCGCAGCAACACGAGACTCCGCGGGGGGCGGATATAGACATGGAACTCACTGTAACTCTTGAAGAGTTGTACAATGGAAATTTTATTGAGGTAAGTAAAGTTTATAATTATTATTTCCATCACTTTCACGCCTTAACAGTATTAGACATTATAGTTTTCTGATATTATTGTGTTGGGTAAGCATAAAAATAAATGTATTTACAGATTACACGCAACAAGCCTGTTATAAAGCCAGCGGCGGGCACACGCAAGTGCAACTGCCGGCAAGAAATGGTGACTCGCAACTTGGGCCCCGGCCGCTTCCAGATGATGCAGCAGACTGTCTGTGATGAATGTCCTAATGTCAAGTTTGTCAATGAAGAGCGGCTACTTGAAGTAGAGGTAAGTCTGTGGCAATTGTTGACTGAAAACCCAATTAGAGTTGTAAGTTTACTAGAATAAGTACCTAGTAAATAAATGTTTTTTTTTAACTTCCAGTGGTGTTCACTGTGTTGAATTATTTGATTTTTTTATAATTTGACTGCCAAGGATTATATTATGTTTGATAAGAAGTGTGTGTCTGGGTGTAAATGGATCAATAGATTCTTAAAGATCTTCAAACATTCTTTGTAAAAGACAACTTCATCAAGTGTACCCTTCAAATATTCCAGGTGGAAGTGGGTGCTCCTGATGGCCACAAGTCTAGGTTACGAGGGGAAGGAGAGCCTCATGTGGATGGAGACCCCGGTGACCTCATATTCATCTTCACGACAGAGAGGCACCCTCGGTTCACCAGGAAGGGTGATGATCTTTACACCAATGTCACCATCTCATTACAGGTTAGTTGAACACACACCATAGGTAACCACCTATGAAAGTGACTGTACAACGATGAACTGATTCTCAAATTAATTTCATTATTCATACCTACACAAAACAATTTCACAAAAATAAATATTATACCCTGAGGTATTGAAGTTTAGCAAGAGAAAAGTAAAGATAGTTATTTGATGAAAACAAAATTTGTACACTGAAGTGTAGATTAAATAGTCTTATCTTTATGCCAATTTATAACTATGTGGCATTAATTGGAGCAGTTGTTTAAGCTTATCAACCATTTACAGAAATGGTTGACTACATGCTATGTTTTGTATTTTTAATTTTAAAACCTTGCCTTTTTCTTTTACTAACCATTTTCATTTATTAACTTAGCTGTATATATGGTACATAATATGAAAGGCATATACCATACTAGTGGGTGCTCGCAGCTTCACTCGCATTAAGAAGTAAAACTTGCATACCCTATTTCACCCCTTTAAAAGTGGCATTTCCAAAAATCCTTTCTTAGTGGATGCCTATGCCATAACATCTACCTTCATTCTAAATTTCTGCCCAATCCATCCAGTAGTTTGGGCTGTGCATTGAGTCAGTCAGTTACCTTTGAGTTTTATATATTTAGATGTTCTTTTTTGAGATGAGACGTAACTGTTACTTGAGAATTGTGCTGTGGTTTCATTTTCTGTATTTGCAGCATTGCTTTACTGGATCTGTAAATCTTTTAAAGTTTCCTCAAGTACCTGGTACACACTACAACTTATAAACACCTTGTATCTGAATAATGTAAAGATTAACAATCTTTATTAATACTGATACCTTCTTCTTATTGAATGAGAGTGAGAAACTCTGGTGTCGAGAGTTTATCAAGCTGCTTTAAGGGCCTCTGACATGGTTTTACGATAGCTGAAACACAAACTACAATATCTCATCAATTTTTTTTAAATTGGAAACACAATTTGCCTCGTGGTATGCAAGAGCAGGGGCCTAAGAGTGTGGCCCAATAAGATCTGGTTCAATTGTAAGACCTGAGAATGTTTTTTGGCCGTGAAACAGTTTGTATTGGTCACTTGCAGGATGCTCTTACTGGCTTCACCCTGGAGCTAGAGCACCTGGACGGGCACAAGGTGACGGTGTCACGTGATAAGGTGACGTGGGCGGGCGCGCGCGTGCGCAAGAAGGGCGAGGGCATGCCCAACTTCGAGAACAACAACCTGCACGGCAACCTCTACATCACCTTCGACATTGACTTCCCGAAACAGGACTTCACGGAACAGGAGAAGGAGGGTGAGTTTGCATTACTTGACCACCATCATCATTATCCACATCAGCCTTTGTGTGTGTTGTATAAGCTGGCTTAATCAGCAGCAATGACTTATTTTTTATTTAGTGCTTGACATCACTGCTTAACACTTCGCGAGTTTGACTTTATTTCCGTTAGTTCTAGTAAACATAAACATAATATTTACTCATTATTTCATAGTAATTGCTAATGTGACAGGTGGATAATCGCTAAGAGAAGTGAGATATCTAATTTTGCTACTTGTTAATGGCACATGTTCGTTGATGTTTTATTAAAAGAGTTATTTTTCTTTTCAGCCCTGCGTAATATTCTCAAGCAGCAGCCAAATAACAAAATATACAATGGACTCTAGTAGCTGTTTTGCCAATTTTATTTATTTAAGTAGTGAAAGTGCAAGTATGAACAAATCTTGAATGTGTGTGACAGATTGTGTTACCTGAACATGTGATTTGTCTTTTGAAATAAAAGAACTTTTCAATTTAGCTATTGTGTTTGTTTTATTATAATAAATAATTACAAGGAAACAAATTGACCAAACGAACTGGTCACCATGGCAGAGAAGGGGTCCCAGAAGACGATTTGCGATTTTGCTTCGAAACGTTTCGCGCCAATTTAATCGCGCGTCAGTCAGACACTAGGCTGTAATGATATAGGCGATAGTTATATTTGTACTTATTTGAGGCCCAGCTAAAAAAGGAAACGATATTATTCCCAACTGAAGTAGGTTCAGCCAGTGGGTCCACGGGTCCATACCCCGTAAACTCGTGCCCTATTGCTCGTTAGTTCGCTTTTCTGGACGCAACAGTGGCCCGTGATACGCACGAGATAAAATTGTCATTAAAATAAAATAACCCACTTTATTTTACAAAAATATATGATTGGTAAACATAAAATACAATACAGTACATATCTTTAGAAAATCGTTTGATAATACAGATTTTATTATTATTATATCACAATATAGATTTCATAATTTTTATTTATCTACACTATACAACTTATATCACTAAGGTCTAATTTTTACTTATTATAAATCTAAAAGGAAACATTAAAAATTGTCTTTTTGAAATTTTAATATTAATATATAAGTGTAATTTTACACAAACAAATATATACTATCCAAGTACATATGATAAGATTTTATTATTTTTTAACAAAAGCTATATATCATAAAGGAAGACTGAGAAATATGAAAAAGTTTGATTAATTTTAAACAAACGCTATAATAAAAGAAGGCTAAGGATCATCATCATCATCAGCCTAAGCCCTAATGAGACCCACTGCTGGGTATAGGCCTCCTCTCTCTTACGCCAATACTTCCTGTCTTGCGCTGTTCTTGCCCAGATGTTTCCATCTAACTTTCTAGTATCATCCAGCCACCGTTACTCAGGTCCTAAACTTCGCTTACCTAGCCGTGGGTTACCATTCAGTTATTGCTTTGCTACATCTGCCAAAGGCTAAGGATATCAGGAGTTATTCCACTGCAATGTGTAATCCTCATAAGTATGAAGATAAGTGACGAGTATCGGAATCTGCTATCAGTAGTACTAAGTAGGTATTATTTTATTCTGTGATACCGGTAGTATTAGAAACTATTTCTGTCGAGATTTTCTAGAAGTTGTAGAACATAAACTGTTACTAATTAGATTTTCAAACCACTTTTAAAAGGTGATTTGTTAGTTGCCAGTAACACTGTTTAACAGTAGTAAATATTGATGATTTTGAGCGAATATCTTTCTCTTTTAGAATCACATAGTCTATTTGGAATTTTTTCTACTTATGCCTTACTTATTGTACGAGGCAGGATGGGTGCGCGGCGGGCACCAGGTCGGTGGCGGCGCCTTGCAGCACGGAGTTGACTCCTAACTCACTGCACGAGGCAGGATGGGTGCGCGGCGGGCACCAGGTCGGTGGCGGCGCCCTGCAGCACGGAGTTGACTCCTAACTCACTGCACGAGGCAGGATGGGTGCGCGGCGGGCACCAGGTCGGTGGCGGCGCCCTGCAGCACGGAGTTGACTCCTGCCTCACTGCACGAGGCAGGATGGGTGCGCAGCGGGCACCAGGTCGGTGGCGGCGCCCTGCAGCACGGAGATGACTCCTGACTCACTGCACGAGGCAGGATGGGTGCGCGGCGGGCACCAGGTCGGTGGCGGCGCCCTGCAGCACGGAGTTGACTCCTGCCTCACTGCACGAGGCAGGATGGGTGCGCAGCGGGCACCAGGTCGGTGGCGGCGCCCTGCAGCACGGAGTTGACGACGGCGCGCGCCAGGTACCCCACGGACACCTGCGGGGGCGCCGCGCTCAGCGAGCACTCCTCGCCGGACGCACCGCTGTCCTGTCAAACCAAACATAAACTCAACCACTAACTTTTACATTTAGAGACGCGCGGTACACGCAAGCTTGAGCTTTTTTTACCTTTTGAAAGGCTAACATTTGACCACAACCCGGTGGATGCACAAAGCAAACGCTTGTGTCATGGGTATTTAATACTTGTAATCTTTTCTTTTGTGGCTAACACTGCAGTATGAGTGTGTTACCCGTGCGTAGGTGCAGTCTGCGTCGGCGAGCAGGCGGTCGAGGTGCAGCGGCTGGCGAAGGTACAGCTCGGGGTTGCGGCGCAGGATGGTGGCCAGCACGCACAGCAGCTCCACGCACAGCTGGCGGCGCTCGGGCGCCTCCACGCGCATCAGGGCCTCCTCCACCAGCAGCGCGAACGCCAGCTCCGACCGGGACATGTTCACCAGCGTCGGCTCCGCCGGGATGCACTGCCCCTGTACCACATCATCATCATCAGCCACAGCCAGTTTTTTCCCACTGCTGGGTACAACACACTCGATTTAATTCTGGCACATCTCATACATCGCCATCTAGCCCCATACTAAGCCCAAATACTTGTGTTATGGGTAAACGGATATAATAATTTGATTGTACACAGCATCAGTAATAAATTCGAATATTTGGTGTTTTAGTGCAGTAAATGAAAGCATATAGGTATTCGTTTTTAAAACCATTAATTTATTTCAGTAATCTTCTAAATATATAAAAATCAAAGTAAATGACTGACTGACTGACATAGTGATCTATCAACGCACAGCCCATACCACTGGACGGATCGGGCTGAAATTTGGCATGCGGGTGGATGTTATGACGTAAGCATCCGCTAAGAAAGGATTTTAGGAAATGTCACTTTTAAATGAGTGAAATAAGGGATGCAAGTTTTACTTCTTAATGCGAGCCAAGCCGCGAGCATCCACTAGTTTATCATAGAAACAACAGGAATGAGTGATCAACAATCAGAACTTGTGAGATGAGGTGGAAACTTAAAAGTTTATACACTTGCAATACAAGCTGTATGTGTTACCTGCACGATGATGCCCTCGGGCGTCCGCAGCAGTATGTCCCACACCTGGATGTAGAAGTGCTTCGGCACCCGGCACAGGCAGCCCTCGATCTGGCGCCGCTGCAGGGGACTCAGCCTGCACACAACACACACACTTTTATTAATAACTAGCGGACCCGACAGACTTTGTCCTGTCAGAAAGAAAATGGCGGTTTTTAGGGTTTTACCAGCAATTTTTAGATTTTTCCTCGCCGTCAAAACCATCCTTGAAGTTCAACAAACATTCAAAAAATAAAGAATTAGCCAAATTGGTCCAGGCGTTATTGAGTTATGCGCTTACCAACACGTTTTGTAATTAATTTTTATATTATAGGAGATAAATACACAGGTTTACACCTCATTTAGTTCCGCACATAGGAAAAAAACTCGCTTAAACGCATTAGTCTATTCAACACGCGTTGTTTCCAAACAAACTGTTGTATGGTAAAACTCAAAAATTAAAAATCTCGGCACATGTTGGATGCAGTAACTGTAGTGCAAGTTTCTGCTGCGATCAGTAGCTTATTTACTCACATAAATAAAAAGCGAAAATATGTTCGTCTATTTTGTACTCATACACGCCGCAACCGTATCTTTTTGATTTTTTGGTATATTAGTGTAGGGGTCTGAGATATAGCCTGCTGTACCTATGTACATACATAGATTTGAAGTATATATTCTTTATTATTGTATTTGTGTGTATTTCTGGTATACCTACAATAATGATAATTATATTTCGTAAATTTCATGCTTCAGTTCAGATATTTTTTGACGTGGGATAGGTTTACGTTTGATTACAGGCTGCCTGATGTTGAGCATTGCTGCAGCTTAGGATGTATCTCGTTTACCTAGAAGATACCTATTAACTCCAGATTTGAAAACCCCTGGATTGTAGTTCGCAGAAAACACAGCTTCTGGTAGTGTTTATATTATATTTTTTGATATAGTCTACTTTTCATACCGAAACAACGGCGGGGAACCGAACCGAATCAAATTAATAAAAAGTTTTAAAAATACGGAAAACGCCGGGGAACGCAGGCCATCAAAATAAATAAAAGTTTAAATAATACGGACCCCTGTTCGTCCCCCCAGTCGGCCACGGTGAGCACGGTGGTGAGCAGCGTGCGCAGGCGGTACGGGGAGAGCTGGGCCAGGTGGCGCGGCGCGCGCGCCGGGAACAGGCGCAGGTGCAGGCGCATGGCCTCCAGCACCCAGCCCACGCGGATCTTCAGGATGCCGCGGAACATCTCCGGGCTGGTGCCGATCAGCCGCCCGCAGTACAGCACTATCTCCTGCGACACGATCATTAGCTTTACTAACTATTCATAATAAACATTTTAATGTACATATTTGCACACCCTATGGGTAAGAACGTAGCGCTCTGTAATACCTGTTACCAACTTTATGTATCCTATGTTCTGTAAATAAATGTTTTGATATGAATATATTTTGTAAGACGACACAAAAGAATTACTAACTGATAACTTTTAGTTCATAAGTTGAGTATTTCTATTGATGAATAAATGATTTGTATTTATTTATTATTAGTCTACAAAGCAGGGACTAAACTAAACCACACATGATATAATAGAAAATTAAAAAAATTGAGCACTTGAACAGACCTAACTAACTTATACAAAAATACATGCTACTTTAACAAAAGATATGTGAATACAGAAAAAAATACATAAAATAATAAATTACAAATATACCGTTAATGGCAAATTAAGAGATCTTAGCTTTAGTAACTATTACGATCACACAGAACACTCACACACACACAAGCAAGTGTTGGAGTTCTTTCTATAAACAGAGTGTGGAGGCATAGTGACTGTGCGACTCTGAAAATGTTTGTGGACCACAAAATCTGAGAACACGTCTTGCGTGGAAGGATCTGAACGCCCACCATAACGCATGTACTTGTCCAAGAAAACTTCCTCAATGAAAAAAAAGGAGCACGTAACGTGGAGAATTATTTTTATAGTTTACAAGTGGGCGCTCGCGGCTTCGCTCGCATTAAGAAGTAAAACTCGCATCCCCTATTTCACCCCTTTAAAAGTAACATTTCCAAAAATCCTTTCTTAGTGGATGCCTACGTCATAACATCTGACTTCATTCCAAATTTCAGTCCAATCGGTCCTGTGGTTTGGGCTGTGCGTTGATAGATCACTATGTCAGTCAGTCACCTTTGTGTTTTATATATTAATTATTAAGATAGGCAACGTGACTATTATATCTGGTAATGTTAAGGTTTTGCTGGTTTGTTAAGGTTTACAAATGGCCTCACCTGCTGCAGCACGGCCCCGATGACGTCATAGGGCTGTATGGTGGAGTACATGACGGACTGTATCTCGCCCGGCGTCATCGGCTTGTCGAACACCGTCTCTTTCTGCCCGATCACACCCACTGTCAGCTGGAAACACGACACCAGTACTCAACACACACATTGAATTGAATTGAAACGAATGAGAGTGGCAAACTCTGGTGTCGAGAGTGTAATATTAGTGTCAATCACACTAATATTATAAAAAAGTTTGTGAGTGAGTGAATGGAAATGTTTATTACTTCTTCACGCTAAAACTGCTAAACCAATTTGGATGAATTTTAGTATGGATATAGATTAGATCCTGGATTAACACATCGGCTACTTTTTATCCCCAATTAAAGGCAGGTGACACCGCGAGGTGCTGCTAGTAATCTAACCATTACTTGACGCGTCTTGACCCCATGACACAGGCTTGCCTTACGGAAAACCGCCTCTTTTTTGAAGTCGGTTCGAAAGTACATATTCAAATTGATTTAAACCGACTGGTTTTTCAATTTGCACGTGGAATTGCACCCGCTTAACGCAGAAGGAAAACGCCGTGATGAAACCAACATTTTTAAGGACCACAAAATCCAAAGACTGTATGTATCTTCCGTGGAAGGATCTGGGCGCTCTCCACGATGTATTTGCCCAAGATATATTCCCCAACAAATGACATACATTTTGCGAGGAAAGGAGTCGCGACCCTCAGTGATGAGGAATATGACTCGAGAAGTGATGAGGAATAAGCGAGAGAAAATAGATAAGAATGAAATGGCCATCTTCATATCTAGCTTAGGTGACGATCAATCCAATTAGACAATCCATATTGAAACCTGAAGTGGTGCAGCGCCTGCAGCCTGCTCTGTGTGGTACCTGCTTGCCGTTGACGAGCACGGTGGTGATGAAGGGGCTGATGGAGTCTACGGTGTGGCTGAGCAGCGAGGAGCAGTAGCGCACCGCGCGCCAGTGCCGCAGCACGCCCGCCGACTGGTACAGCGCCTTCAGCGCATCCAGCGCCGAGCTGGAACCCACCTGCCCACAACAACACATTGAACTCAGAAAAGTCCGGAACCAATTCAAAAAAATACACGGGTCCACCCTGATCATAAAAAAAGAATGATTAATATCGGTTCATATTATAGCGGAGTAGGTAATCGACACACAAGAAACATTCAGTAGATCGCTACACTGGATACTTGCGTAGCTACATCAGCACAATACGCCGAGTGGGAATGTCCTCAGAGAAGTCATGGCCCTCGAGACAGCTACGTAATATTGTTCAAATTAAATAATTATAAACAAAATAGTGGGTGCTCGCGGCTTTGCTCGCATTAAGATGTAAAACTTTCCTTTCCTTATTTCACCCCTTTAAAAGTGGCATTTCTACAAACCCATTTTTAGCGGATGCCTGCGTCATAACATCTACCTGCATGTCAAATTTCAGCCCAATCCGTCCAGTGGTTTAGTCTGTGCGTTGATAGATCACTATATCAGTCAGTCAGTCAGTCACCTTTGAGTTTTATATATTTAGATAGTCACCTCGTACATAGGCCCCTCTCGTTCCATAAGTATGCCCCACAGCTGACACTGCGCGAAGATGTTGTCGGTGGCGCGCAACGCTGCCACCACGTCCGGAGTAGATCTGTACACATTCATATATGTATATGATGGTTCTTATTGGATAAGCACACTCCATCCAAACATAGGCCATAGCTATTGCTTATCATCAGACAAACTATGGTCAAGTGCAAACCCAGCATAAATGCAGCGTACTTTAATGTCAATTTTAGCATTTTTACTATAGATTTCATATGAATAATGATAGGTACATAAAAATAAATGAAAAATAATGAAGTAATAATCGGGTTTAATATCATGAAATAAAAAAACTAAAACTTATCATTGATGGCAACGAATCCGCTAGCTTTTGGCTCAGGGAAAGTTTCTGATTAGATTTATTAAAGGAATCGTGTGGAAGCATTGTGATTTGAAAAAATCCTTTTAAGCGTCTCAATCGAATCGGATCCGATGTGTCCGACTCAGTGTGAAACACCCTGCTGAAAGTCTTTTTAACCGACTTCAAAAAAAGGAGGTTATCAAGTCTTCTGAAAGTTTTTTTTGTTTTTTTTACTTGTGTTTATATGCGTCGAGCTGCATGTGGTCCTCGCGGTAGGTGGTGGAGCGCGGCACGTCGGTCAGCGACTGGTAGCCGATGTAGTCGTGCTGCAGCTGCCGAAACTGCGTGAACATCTCCGAGGGGAACTCGCCCTGGCTCATGAAGTCCAGGTGCTCTGGAAAGTATTTTTTTATAATTGATAAGCTTTTTTTTAATAATATTTTTTTCCCGCTTGCAATACAGGACCTCTGGTACCTAGCGCAGGAGTCAGTCATTCCACCGCGTACCAAATACTTGTTATTGGATTTAGGTACATGTCCCACATAACATAAATTATACGTTTTTATATTTGTATTTTTTTACCAATAAACTATTTCTATTAGTACAACTCGCCTGATGTTAAGCGATGTTGTGATCTACGTAGTTCTTTTATTTTAGTAGTTAGTTCGTATGAGAGTTCCCAGCACTAGTGCCAAAGTTTTAAACCGCCAAGGGGCCGGGCATTACTTAACGACTAATTTACACACAAACACAAATAGCCTACAGAAGCAGAAATGGAACAGCGCATTTTGGTGCCATCCAAGGACTGAGGATGAGACAGATGTACTGATCGTAGGTATATGCCATATTGTATTTCTCGACTAAAAAGACAAGATTTCCAGTTTTTCAGTTTGGACAGTCACCATTTGCAATTTTTTGGAAATTTGTAATAATAATATAAGCTAACTAATATAAGTAAGTTAAGTTCGTTTGAAAATGGTCAATTGACGTGGAGAGTTTTCAAACCGCCCCAAGGGCGTTCACCACTGACCCATGCACGAGCTGGAGATGAGGTTCTGCAGGCGGCCGAGGCGCACCTTGACGCCGTCGCAGTGGCCCTTCTTGAGCATCGCGAACAGGTCCAGCATCTGCTTGAAGTGCGGGTCGCGCATGTGCTCCTCGCGCACCAGCAGGCACACCGTGGGCCGCCCCGACAGGCGCCAGTACCTGAAAGAAAGAAAAACATTTATTGTAGTAAATAATAAGCAAATAAGTACAAGCAACAAATATATACTTATATAAAATAGATACATAACTACTTAAATAAGATACATATTTGCCACAATACAATCCCAACTCAGCGTAATGCTGGCTGAAGGTAAGATACTAAATAGTAAATACTAAAAAAAGAAGAATTTAACAATACAATACGAGTTTTGAAAATTTCGCGAAACTTTGTATGAAAACATATTTTTATGATATGAAATGAAATTATTATATACTAGTGGGTGCTCGCGGCTAAGTGGCATTTCCAAAAATCCTTTCTTAGCAGATGCCTATGTCATAACATCTACCTGCATGCCAAATTTCAGCCCGATCCGTCCATTGGTTTAGGCTGTGCGTTGATAGATCACTATATCAGTCAATCAGTCAGTCACCTTTGAGTTTTATAGATATATATTCACCACCCTACAATTAACATACAGGGAAAATACATTTTAAAATTGGCAATGTCAAGATTTATAGAATTAATGGTTAATGGTTTAAATACATACAAGTGTCGAGCTAATTTTCGACATAATTATTGACGTAAGTGCTAGCTGGCAATAGTTTAGATTCTAATACAATAAGAAGCTGTAGGGGCCTTGTCAAAAATAATATAATGATGTACGTGACATGATAACACTTCAAAACTACAAAACCTATGCCTTTGGTTTTCTACAGGTAATATCTTTGTTTAAATACCAAGAATTTGAGATATAAACCATCACTGATCAACCTATCTTTCTTAGTTTGCGAGTCTTACTATACAACTGTTTGTAATAAACAACACATCGGCGACTGCGCATTAAGTGGTTTGTTTGTTTTATCTTATTTGTAAAAGCTGAATCTAATCTAAACAAACTTTATTGAAATTTTGTTTTGTTTTGTTGTTTTTAGTGTTCTCTTTCAAAATGATTTACTTATTCATATTATATGTAAGTAAATGTAGAATAGGTTAGTTGTAGATGCGGTAAGAAGAACTGCAGGCCCACAATACAGGACCCGACTGGATACCTAGTGTAGGTTTTGCAAATTCTAAAACTGTACATAGATTAAAGTATTCATAAATATTTTTTTATGATTATTATCTAAATGCATACTCACTTGCCCACGAACTGCAGCTCAGTCTTGATGTCGTCGATGAGGAGCGCCATGTCTCTGTACAGATAGAACTCCGACACCTCGAATATGAGCGGGTAGCACAGCACCGTCATGCCGCACACACGGTATATCTGGAAATAGAAATGTATAGCACTCACTTGCCCACGAACTGCAGCTCAGTCTTGATGTCGTCGATGAGGAGCGCCATGTCCCTGTACAGATAGAACTCCGACACCTCGAATATGAGCGGGTAGCACAGCACCGTCATGCCGCACACACGGTATATCTGGAAATAGAAATGTATAGCACTCACTTGCCCACGAACTGCAGCTCAGTCTTGATGTCGTCGATGAGGAGCGCCATGTCTCTGTACAGATAGAACTCCGACACCTCGAATATGAGCGGGTAGCACAGCACCGTCATGCCGCACACACGGTATATCTGGAAATAGAAATGTATAGCACTCACTTGCCCACGAACTGCAGCTCAGTCTTGATGTCGTCGATGAGGAGCGCCATGTCTCTGTACAGATAGAACTCCGACACCTCGAATATGAGCGGGTAGCACAGCACCGTCATGCCGCACACACGGTATATCTGGAAATAGAAATGTATAGCACTCACTTGCCCACGAACTGCAGCTCAGTCTTGATGTCGTCGATGAGGAGCGCCATGTCTCTGTACAGATAGAACTCCGACACCTCGAATATGAGCGGGTAGCACAGCACCGTCATGCCGCACACACGGTATATCTGGAAATAGAAACATATAGACCCTGTTAACGGCGTACCATGGTCACGTGGCATCGATATTGCGATACGGAATAATGTTTTGGGGGAACTCAACTGACCAAATTAAAGTGTTTAGAGCGCAAAAAAGATGCATTAGATCAATATGTAGACTAAAAAAGAGAGCAACATGTAAAGAACATTTTATTAAATTAAAAATTCTTACTGTTCCTTGTCTATATGTAAGTGAAGTAGCAACATTTGTTAAATCTAATCCTCAACTATTTAGGATGAGGCCCGAGGGTAGCAGGTATGAAGGACAATTGTACACCACACAGTCACATACATCATATCTAAGTAAGAGTGTTTTTTGTATGGCCACAAACATATACAACAAATTACCAAAGGAATTTAGATTGGTAGATGATTTATTAATCTTTAAACGCAAATTAAAGGAGTTCTTGCTACGTAAAGCATATTATTCTATCAAAATGTTCCTTAACGATAATGATGATATTTGATAAATCGATTTCACATTGACATTTTGTTATTCCAATAAACTGACATATTTGTATATTACCTTTGACATATATTATCATGTAAATCTTATATCATCACTTTATGACTTTTTTTTCTTTTTTAATTGAATTTGTTTTGTGTAGTGTGTCATCAATTGTATTATTATTAAAATGTATTCTCATAATTATGTATTCGATTCAAATAGTTCTAAGGACAGTCTGTAAGCCCAAATGGGCAGTAACTAGAGGACTCATATCACAAACATGACGAAGCTCTGTAATTTGAACATCTGTATATACCTAGTTTACCAGACAATAAAGATTTCATTTCATTTCATTTCATTTCATTTCATTTCATTTATAATAAAAATCTTCTATACGAATAATAAAGCCAAAGAAGGTCACAAAAAACTTACATAGAAGATATCTTCTTTTTATATATAAACATTAATCGCAAAATGTGTTGGTAAGCGCATAACTCAACAACATCTGGACCGATTCAGCCAATTCTTTTTTTTTTAATATTCGTTGAAGTTCAAGGATGGTTTTTACGGCGTGAAAAATTCGAAAAAATGCCGGAAAATCCCGAAAAACCACCCTTTTCTATTTTCCCATCCAACGTTTTCTAACTAACTAGTAAAAGAGTCAACAGACAGGACGAGGTCTGTCGGGTCCGCTACATAGTTTGAAATAAGAATGTTTAGATATACTTTAAATCGAAAACAGTTTCAATGGTTTTTTTAATTTTAATCTGTTTATTTGGTTGCAAATCGCATCAAAACGGATGAACACATCACCGTGATTTTTGGTATGTAGAGTATGAGGTCCTGGAAGTGACAAAAGCTTTTATTCCAAAATAATACGAGTAAAGCCGCGGGCGTGCACTAGTATATAATATGGTGGTACATTTGTTTTTTTTACATGAATTGCACTTGTCCATAATTCGCCTGATGGCAAGGGATCATTACGGTCAAAGGTGGAGTGTGCTCAACCAGTTCTTCTTCTCATTGTATAACAGTGGCCAACTCTGGTGTCGAGAGTTTATCAAGCCGCCCTGACGCCTCTGACATTGCTTAACGACTTCCGTACTAGACAAACAGCCGGGACCTACAATTTAACTTGTCATTCGACGCATGGAAGAGCCCAAATTGGAATGCCACTTTTCGGTCACCCATCCAAGGACTGACCGCGTCGACCTTAGCTTAACATTGGTAATCGCATGCGATTGCCTCCGCTAGCTGAGCTACGGGCGCTAAACCCCATTTACTTTGAACACTTTGAAAATCGCAAGATTATATTCCGCAGAGAACAATGAGTCATTCCAGGGAATTCCACGATTTCGCAGATAATCCTTTTTGTTAAAGAAGTGAAGTAATAAAAAGACAGTACCTTGCTGGTGCCGAGCGAGCCGACGGGTCTGATAGGTCGTCCTGTGAGCTTCAGTTTGGACGCCACCCCGAGCTCGCGGTACACGTGAACCAGCTGCGTCGAGCTGCACACCTGACATTACATATTCATTAGACTGGAGTCAAGTAGTAGATACGTACCTATATAGACTATACTATAGACTTTTATTTCCGTATTCATTTATTTACAACTGTTTTTAATTTTTTTACAATAGGTATATGTATAGGTATAAAATAAACAAATATCATAAAAAACTTAAGACTAGTGGTGCCGCCGGCAGCGGGATAGGACCCAAGTATTACCTAGTATTGACTATTATATTATATTTTGCTAGTAATAGCAAAACATATATTTGAATTCATAGCAATGGCCTGTTGCCTATAAGTCGTGTTTGTGCAACATTCAAACCCGCTAGCGTAACATGTAGAAGTGGCGCATGGAGGTTGAGGTTTTCAGAATTTGCTATATAGCGAATTGGCACCGCATCGGTCTAGGTTTATACAGAAATTGACGACTAAATGGCGTCATGCCACACAAAATCTGTCAATTTGAAGCATTTTTTAACATCAGGCAGGCTGTAGTCAAACGTAAGCACTTATTTTGACTACAGCTTGCCTGATGTTAAGCACCACAGTAGACTAAGATGTTGCATGCTTGCCTAGAAGAAACCTATTTACTCGGGATTTGAAAGCATGCTGAAGGCGTGTTACAAGTTTTTGGAAGCAAGCCTACCTGTACGGGCTCGACCTCGTGCGGGGTCTGCGTCTGGATGCCGTAGGTGGCCATCATGGCCTGCAGCCGCATGGACTCCGCGATCAGCACCACCTGCACCACCAGGTCCGTCGCTATGCCCTGCTCGCGCAAACACACATTCATTAAAAAAACTTTTAGAAGACTTGATAACCTCCTTTTTTTGAAATCGGTTAAAAAATAAAATTTTAAATATATCATGGTACTTGTGTAGGTAAATGTTTGTTCATGTATCTTAATCATTTTGTTATTATATGATCATGATAAGTTTAAGAATTCGGTAAAATAGAAGCAAACAACAACTATTACAACAACTACAATAATAAAAATACAACATACAGAACCTGGCTTGGCCTGGCAGAAAGCATGAAAACAATTTACATATTAAATCAACCCAGTTATAAACATAATGCAATATTTGCAAGTCAAAAAGAATTGAATTATTTCATTTGGCAATGGACAAAAAAGTATATGCAGAGACAGACAACCTTCACTTGTTAGAGTGGCTTCATGAGGAAGATATAGGTTCCATTTCTAGTCATTTTGGTACCACTGTAACATCTTTTTATATCTCTGACATACCCAAATAAACAATTTTATTTCATAAAAGGTATATTCGACTAGTTTTTTTAAACTTGATAGGCTCATGCTTGACTATAACTCGCCCAATGTTTCCCGGAAGAACCCTGGCTACTGCAACACAGGAAACCCTACAGCAGTAGGCAGGACACACAATGTAACTATTATATGCATCCTAACTTAAATTGTATGAAGTAAATTGTAATAGCTACACTGTATTACTGCATACTGTAACATATTTAGAATAACATGTACATGAAATGTGCGTTTAAATAAATGATTATCACTTTAGCAGACATGGTATCAATTTTAAAAGCTATTGTGTTGAGTTGTTCATAGTCTTAATTAAACTGATCTATTGTACGAGGAACGGCACCCGCTAGTTATGCCTCATTCATAAAAAAATATAGCTGATGGTGACATGCCACTCACTTAATGGACCCTCCACAAAAGGCAGCATAAGATGGCGCCGGAAGTCACCCAAACCAATGTTGCCCACATTGGTGTGGGTGACTTAGTGTGTCGAGAGGTGTGCTGCGCGTTCTCTGAGCGGTACTAGCGGCGTTATGCCCTTTAACACTTCCACCCTGGAGCCAATCAACGCAAGCCGGGAGGCAGGGGGTCTCATTTAGCCCCAGGGAATCGGGGTCCGCAGTGTCGCCACTCACCGACGACTCGCCACAAAGTCGCCCCTGCGGTAAATAAATGATGATTATGATGATGTTACCTGGAAGGCGGAGTAGCGTCCGGCGCGGCGCGGGCGGTTGTAGGAGGGCAGGTAGCGGCGCACGGGGTCCAGCTCGTTCACGTGCAGCAGCCCGCCCGTCAGCAGCTGCGCCAGCACGAACAGAGATTGCGCCCACAGGAACAGCCCGCCGCTGTCTGACCACACCACTTGGTTAAACCACGCGTACACAATTATTATTAAAACTATCCTTTTTTCGTGGAGGATATTCTTTTACGCATCTCCGCACAGTCCCCGGGATGCAGCGGGGTATGCCGGGCATGGAGCTAATGAGACTCCATTACCGACTAAAACCTACCACGATGGCCCTTCGTCTTAGATAAGGCGGGTTTCGAAGGCAAGCGAGCAATACTCCTCCGCAATGAGGAGCATTATTAAAACTATCCTGAGATATTCTTATCAATCTGTAACTTTTACAGTTTTTTACTCACGTCTAATTTCGCGTATGTTGTTTACGCGTTTCGGATGTAATGACACCCATCTTCGTAGAACGAACGTTCTAAAGATGGGTGTCATTAGGTACACCTGCCTCCTTAGACAAGAGCCGTATTTTAGTAAGCGTACTGGCGCTCGCCTAAGGAATAGAAATACCAATGTATGGGAGTGACGTAGCATGTCAATCGTCGCGATGTCAATCCCATACATTGCTCTTTCTATTCTATAAGCGAGCGACAATACGCTCACTAAAATACGGCTCTTGCCTAAGGGGGCTGAAACGCGTTAACAACAGCGCGAAATTGGAAGTGAGTGAAAACCGTAACAGTTACATATTCACTTGTACAATATTCATAAGCATCGGGGCCTCTCTGGACAAGAAAGGCACAAGACCGACACCAATGGCACCTAGGGGTGACCTATACCCAGCAGTGTGTCGACAAGGGCAGAAGATGATGATGATGGGTGCCATCTTCATATTGAAGTTCCGAGGTCATATTGAAAGAAATGGAGGATGCAAAGCTACAGCTAAAAGAAGCAGCATGGGATCGCAGCCTGGGATCGCAACTAGTTTTGCCAACTGACCTCCGAACTTGTACAATAGCGTAATATAATTTACCAAATAGAGTCCTAATTCAAACGTCTTTTTAATACGCTTTTATTAGTTAATCTTGTGTGTATGTAATATAATCTAAGAATCGCAATTTCACACACTTTTACTTATCATATCGAGCTGAAGTATTGCAGGAATATGTAGTTCCGTTGACTATACAATAATTGTGTACTGTCATAGACCTGATTCGTCGATGAAGCCGGAATCCAGATCCTTCCATGGAAGACTCATTTCTTAATTTTGTGGTCTTAAAAGCGTCAGCTCGCTATGTTTTCATACATCGTTAATCGACCTGAAGAACATTTTTTTTTTTCAAAATAAAATGTAGCGTGAACGAAGCGTGAAAAGCTGTTAAAGAAGACAGGGAAAAACAACTCCAAATTCTCCAATCGTAAAAAGTATTTATTTACAGAAACTGTTCACCGGAGTCAGTCGCAGTATGAAAAGCGAAAGATATCGACAAAGCACAAGAAAACTGTTAGAACACGCTAATCTATAGAAACTGTTAGAAGAGCGACAGAAATCAATCTCAAGTCAATCGGTTACCTTTGTTTTCGGGGTCGTTGGGCGCGTCTGCAATTTAATTTCAACTATTAAATAACTAACTGTAAATTCTTATTGTACATGATTCACTTCCGGAATAATAGTCATTTTAATATCTATGATTATTTAAATTTCGATAAGCACATATATTATTTGTTATGAAAATAAAAACTTAATTGGTTCATTAATAACAATTAAATAATATATATATTTTTAATTACGGTGTTACGGTATTTGAAAAATATAGAGACAGACTATGGAAGACTTACAATACAAAAAGATTTTTTTCTTGCCAACTACCACATTTACCATTTAGAAGGATTTAGGTGAAAAATAATATCTTCAACACAGAAAAAAAAACAAAAAAAAGCATAAAGAGGTTGACTTACTTGCAGGTATCCTGCGCACGGAGTTCGGCTCACTCCTCTCGTTGTCTATGCCCTCGCGGGGCACGTAGTAGTACCACGGGATCACCGGGTCTAAAAAAACACATTCAAACGAATTCAAAATTTCCTTCAACAAATGCGTATCTGTTTATGTTTTTTGGTATGTTGTAAAGATCGATACAAACAGTAAAAAAATATGTTTGCAATCGTGAGAAACCGAAGCATTTATGTGGTGCTCGAAAAATTCGGGGTCATACAAATTCCACAACTATCTGTCTGTTTATGATTTTTTCGTATGTGTGTAAGGATCTCGGAGGAAGGACAAGCCTGGAGACATAGTAATAAGTTGAAGTGTGGCGCACTATCGGAACCTCTCTTTTTAATTAATGTTTTTAGTGTGCTAAAAAGAGACAACTATATACAATCTGTTCGGCCCTTTACGTTAGTGAAGCCGGTTTTTCTAGCTCGAGTAACCAATTTGGATACTACGCACATCACCAAGACATCAGTCCACGACACGAACAAAAAACGAATAGGTAAGAGCGGCAACGTCTCACAAAGAATATTGGTGCACGAGCTGGCAACGTGTCATTATGTCATTATAAACAGCTAAGTCCCGAATATTGTTTAATAGCGCCATCTAACAATTTTGCACTGTACTGCAACGAGGCAAGATTCTCTCTTTAACCAACACTTACCAAATTAATTTTATATATGTCTCCATTGCATACTAGTAGTGACAGCTAGTGATCTATATTGGAACTTACAATCGGCGTACGCTCTAATGTATTGGAATTGCTGGTCTACTTGAGTATACTTAGTCTATGCTGTTAGTCAATCCTTACCTCGGAGGAAGAACAAGCCTGGAGTCATAGTAATAAATTGAACGTGTTCTGTATGTCTGCACTCTTTCGACTTATGTGCGCACCAACGCGGAAGAAAGAGATAACTAGTTACTATATAGATCACCTTCAAATGACAGTGTAGCCGTTTTTCAATACCTCAATTTAGTGATGTGCCTACGACGTACGAAATAAAAATCCGAAACCGAACCGAAACATACATTCTGTTCTGTCACGTTAACGATTATTCTAGTAGTTTCGCTAACTAAACCATATTAAAGTGACGTAATTGTAACATGTTTTCAAAATCGATCTTTTAGGCATAGTTAGAACTAGGTGAGAAAACCTGGAAAAGGATTGTGTAGTTCGAAATAAATAAAATAACTCGATAACTTTTGTAGGTTTTTATTTACTGACCCTTAAACAATACAGTTTTATTTAAAAAATTACGTACTTTATCTTGTGGTTGTATAAGTTGCTTAGTCATATAATGAATTTTCGTTTTTAAGTATGTCTCGGCTATGGCTTTTATGAGTAGATTTCTATGATTATCAATATTCCACTGATCAATACTATGTTGAAATAATTGTTCGAATAAATTACTACTATTGGCAAAACCGAGACCCGATTTTAACCGAATTCAGAACAATTGTGCACAACACTATAAACCAAACTTTTGCGTATTTTTAACATATAATGGCAAAATTTAATTGTTTTCCTCCAAAATGAGGTTCTAAAAGAGTAGAAATTTGTTATATTTTAATATTTTGATTCAGTTTTGTATTGTTTTGTGGAAAATGATAAAAAACTCTAACCTGTGAAATGACAAGCTCTGGATTTCGTCACTTTTCTTCGAAGCATGGCTCTTACAGCCATAGGCAACGCACGCCATTTGTTCTTCAGTAGAAAACACTTCTTAAACAAACTCATTTAACCAAATATTCCAAAGATTCACGGTATATTCGCCAAAAATCCAAATCCACAGCTAGTATCCAAATTGGTTACTCGAGCTAGAAAAACCGGCTTCACTAACGTAAAGGGCCGAACAGATTGTATATAGTTGTCTCTTTTTAGCACACTAAAAACATTAATTAAAAAGAGAGGTTCCGATAGTGCGCCACACTTCAACTTATTACTATGTCTCCAGGCTTGTCCTTCCTCCGAGACCCGTAGCGTAGGTACATTCACTATAATAAATTACATATGGTCAAAAAATTATACCTTTTCTTGTTAAAAAGTTTGAACCAAACTTGGTATTATTTCATTCAGATTTTATAAAGTCAAGCATTTATTTATTTACTTACATTCCTCTCGTGTTTTAATTGTCAAAGCCAACGAATAAAAAAATAATAGTACATAAATAAGCTGTCAATGTCATCAAAAATATTTATTATTAACGGTAATTTTGTTTTATGCGTCATCTAGCGTATTATGGATGCGATAATTCGAATGCTATCTTTCATTCGACAGCAACGCCATCTCTCAATAGCCTGTGATAATTTTACTAAACTTGAAATTTATTATCCAAAAAAATACAATCGATTTAGACCAATATTACATATTAAAAAAATACTATAGGACTTTTAGGCTTAAATAACACAATAAAAAAATTTTTTTGTTGGTGTTCTAGTCCGGAATATTTATTCCCGGGCTATTTAGCAGCGCCATCTACGAATAATACGTAATTTCAAGCTTTTTGCGTTGTACGCTCTAATGTATTGGAATTGCTGGTCTACTTGAGTATACTTAGTCTATGCTAACAGTTAAAAAACAAATCGGAAAACCATGTAAAAAGAACTGTTAAGGGCCAAGACTTGTGTTCTCGCGGAATTTAAAGCAAACCAGTATTTTTTTGTAGTTATTCAAAGAGCAATCAGTGAAAAACATTTTACACTTGTTAAAAGTATAGGATTTCAGATTCCCGATACATATTTTTAATTTCATTTTGGTGTTTAAATTAATACCATTATTAGGCACTAAACATGCCTATGTTTAGGTAACACGCGCAAAGGGTCTTATTGAAGCCCTTGCTTCTCAAAAACTATAATGAAATCAAGAAAAGTATCCAAATAACATTTATCCCGATATTGTCGAGAATAATCTTACCTGATCATTTTTTTTAGAAATGCTATTAATTTCTTATTTGACGGATTTAAAAAGTTGTAATTTCGTGCATTTTACCATTGACTTTACATTTTTTTTCTATTAATAGAAAAAGTGTAGCAAAGTCGTACTTCTAACCACATCATAATTAACTATTTTCAAGTCAATGAAAAAAAACTTGTTAAAAAAAAAACATGTTTAGGTACTTTTTACCAGCTGTAACTGATATGCCTTTTATAAACTAAAGACGTATAATATTTCCCTCAGTTTCGCTGAGATTTCTCGGCGTCCGGACGTGTGTTGTGTAGCTCCATATTAATTTACCTCTCGCTCGCACAGTTACTCTCTTTCGCTCGCGCAGCTCTTATGGCGTAGTTTGAATTGAACTTGAAGTTGCTCTACATAAAATTTATTAACTATTCATTTTTAAAAATAATTGACTTTTATAATTGGTGAATTACATTTTGTAAACATTTTGCTTCTGGTGTGTTTATTAGTATTAGTGTAATTAAATTTGACTTCTAAATGTTATAAATTTTATTACCGAAAGAAATAACCGAAAAAAATGAATGGAAAAAAGAAGAAATATCCTTGTGTCAGTAAAAAGAAAAATAGGACTAGAGTTGAAGTTATGAAAAGGAACAGACTAATAAAGTATGTTTAACACTACTTAACAATAATTGTTGTTAAAATAAACAAGTACCTACTTATAATTTGAGGTATTGTTTGATCTATTAATTATGGGTAGGTATACAGTGTGCAGTTTTACCTTTAAACCACATACACTGCAAGTGTAATAGTAAAAAAAGTAGTCCACTTTAAAAAAAATAGCTATAATTTAGCCATGTATTGCGGGAAATGTACCATGCTTCTGCAATTAGCGCAAATGCGTGCACGTGTTATTTTCTAGTCCGGACTTGTATTTGTGATTTTGGAAAATAGCAATAATTGATAGAAAAAAATTACATACAAATAATAGTCAAGATTACAGACGTTTAGATTAGATTTTTGCATGCTGATGAATCGGTTAAAGTAAAAAAAATCAGTTACTTATTGTTTACTGTAGTACCTATTTTTAATATTTAGCCAAGTTTTTTCACTCTAGATTTGATAATCAGTCACTGCACCTCTATTTGGATTTATTTAAATAGTACTATTACATTTTATTGGAATTGCCGTTATTAATTAACGTGACCATTATTATTTCAGCTCCACTACCACCACTACACGTCAAACGATGTCAAATATAACCATAAATTTTCTAATTTTTTAACGTTATAAATTATAAGTAAAACTAAGTAATAAATATTTGTATTTATCATAGTAATTCTTTTGTTTGATTTTTGAAAAAAACTATATTTATTTTTGAAAAATAATAATTAAGTAGAGCAACCTTCACTAGCAATTTTGAACGTGTTTATGCAGGGGGGCGGGCGCCTCCTCGAACGGCTGAGAAAGTGGTTTAGCAAAGCAAGTCGGCGGCCTTAAATTGTTATTATTTTGGCAATTGTTTTGATTGGCCCGTTAGCTTAGTTGGTAGTGGCTCTGCCTTCTAATCTAGCGGTTGCGGGTTCGATTCCCGCGTGACACAAGTAATTATGAATTTTTAAAATTTATAATTACATGTATTGAGTCTGGTCGTTTGTATGTATAATAAGTACATATGTATTTACAAAAGAAAAGTATATAAGTATTATATCAGTTATCTAGTACCCGCGACACAAGCGTTTGCTTAGTGTGGGGCTAGATGGCGCTGTGTGCAATGTCCCGGAATATTTATTTATTTTTACCTCCATTCTCATCCATATAGATGCGCGCCTTGAGCAGTTTCTGGTACTCCTCGACCTGGTCGGGCAGCGTCCGGAACACCCCGTCTATGATCATCAGCACGTAGAACAGAGGCCACTCCGACTCGATGCCGTCGAACTCCTTCAACTCTCCCTCGTTGTAGTATCGCCTGGTAGAGCAAGCATACCATTGACACAAACCTTTACTATATTTTTTATTCTAATCCCAGACAAAATTGGGGTACATCTATACTAATATTATAAAGCTGAAGAGTTTGTTTGTTTGAACGCGCTAATCTCAAGAACTACTGGTGCGAATTGAAAAATTATTTTTTTGTTGAATAGACCGTTTATCGAGGAAGGCTTTAGGCTATATAAAATCAAGCTGCAACTAATATGAGCGAAGAAACTATGGAAAATGTGGAAAAAAACGGGGAATATTATTCATCTTTGAGGGTTTCCGTTGCGGGCGCTGCAAAAACGGTTCAAGACATCAAAAAAATATGTATGAAAGTATTATTCCTCTTGAAATGATCTAACAAAATGTCCGCGACAGTATATGTCTATCTTTTAAGATTAACTCACTAGAACCGTTTTTATGATAATTACTATTCCACGCGGACGAAGTCGCTGGCACAGCTAGTAATATCTATTCTGAATTATTCCAATTCTCGCTTTTATGCCTCTGGCACTTCATCATACTATGCGTTCTTTCACCTGTCATCTTTCTTACATTTGGTGGTGGGTTTGCAAATTGTCTATGCTTTTATTTATTTACTAGTGGACGCCAGCAGTTTTGCTCGTATTATTTCGTTTCGGGAGAAGAAGTAGCTTATGTCGCTCTCAGGACCTCACCTACCTATATATACCAAAAATCAAGATGATCTGTTCAGTTTTTCGTCACACGTGTTAAAATAAAACAGACAAAAATAACCAGACAACACTCTAAAAACTGTTGAAACCTCGATTTAAAGTACATTATTTAATATAGATATATTATTTTCTAATACCTTCTATGTATAGATTTTTGGCCCTTTTAAGCTTTATTATATATGTAAATAAACAATGTACAACGGAAGACCAGCGCTGGATGCTTCCACACAACCAACATTATGCTGAGTTGGGGCTCTGTTGTGGCGGATTTTATGTTTGTTTTTATTATGTTCTTACTTGTGTTTGTGAAATCAAATGTGAAGTTTGCCATAATAAATGTTTTCTTTCTTTTTTTCTATCAATAGATAGGTGTATTGGGTATAGATAGGTAGATAGGTATAGATCCAGCTAGTGTATACCTGTTGGGGTCCTCCAGCACGCACTTGTACCCGTCCCGGCTGAAGCGCTTGAAGCCGCACTTGCCCTGCAGCCGCCGCAGCAGGTTGGACTTGGTGAGCTGCACCAGGTGCTCCTCGTGCGTCGCGAACGCGGGGAACGAGATCGTTGGCAGCAGCGCCGCGTCTACCCCCTGCAAGTTAGAAATAAACTAGTGGCTGCTCGCGGCTTCGCTCGCATTAAGAAGTAAAACTTACATCCCCTATTTCACCCCTTTAAAAGTGGCATTTCCTAAAATCCTTTTTTAAAGGATGCCTACGTCATAACATCTACCTTCATTCCAAATTTCAGCCCAATCCGTCCGGTGGTTTGTGCTGTGCGTTGATAGATCACTATATCAATCAGTCAGTCAGTCAACTTTGAGTTTAATATATTTAGATACAGATGGCGTTGTGGTACATTTCACACGCCATCTAACCCACACAAGCAAACGATTGTGTCATGGGTACTAGATAACAGACATCATATTTAAATATTTTTTGTAAATAAATACATATTTAGACACGCACTTTCGAATTTGTATTAACTTGATAAACTCTCGACACCAGAGTGGGCCACTCTCATTCGATAAGAAGAAGATTATGTCAACTTCAAATCAGAACTATGAAGTTCTATCTATGGTAACGAACTATAAAACCACCGATCTTCAAAGCGAAAGTGAACCGGTTTTTTTTGGGTAAGCACACTTCATATTAGACCATAGCTAGTATTTACCAGCAGTCAAGTCTATGGTCAAGAGCAAAAACCTGTTTTAGTTTAAAAAAAATGCAAATCTATCTTAATATATATAAATCTCGTGTCACAATGTTTGTCCTCAATGGACACCTAAACCACTTAACCGATTATAATAAAATTCGCACACCATGTGCAGTTCGATCCAACTTGAGAGGTAGGATAGTTTAAATCTCAAATTATAGTCGCAATTTTAATTTATTGCTAATTATTTGACAGTAGCAATTATCTGTTAACTCCAAATGATTCTAACAGATGTCGATACCTTTCGACTGGGTTGAGTAAGTAATCAATAGATGGCGCTGCTATGGTAAATCTACGAACGTGTCATATAAGCTACATTTTAACAGAATAATTACCACGTGTTGTTGACGCTATAAAATTAATTAGATTTATTTTTTAGTGAACGAAATACCGTATAATTCAACTATTTCCACTTTATAAATTTTAGCCACAGCAACGTGTGGCCGGGTCAGCTAGTATGTTATAAAAAGAAAACAAATTTTAAATTAAGTTTTAGAATAACACGGAATACCTAAGTTTACTTAGCTACTTTATTAAACTGGTATACCTTAGAGCTGGACTCCCTCGGCAGCATGGTCTCGAAGATGCTGCGGTTGCGGTTGTGTGCGTCGATGTCCACGTACACGACGCTCCACGACGCGCCCTTGTCGCCGAACAGGTTGCAGCCGTTAATGGCCTCCAGGGCTGCTTTGGCCATGCCTAGTTAATTAGGTATAGAAAAAATATAAAGGCGCAGAATACACATACATAAGCACAAATTACTTTAAAAAAAAAATTATCACATCACCTACACGAACATTATGAAGGCAAAAGTTTTGCGTGAGGGTGTGTTTGTTACAAACGGCTGAACTGGTTTTGAATAATAGTAGATCAGTTCTCGGATTAACACATAGGCTAGTTTTAATTCCGAACAATGCGAAGTCACGGGCGCCCGCTAGTATATAAACATGCGTACCGATAGAGGAGGCGTGTATCTCGGGCTTGCCGTCGTTGTACTTGGAGCCGCGCTCCCACATGCCGTAGTCGGGCGTGCGGTACGCGCGCTCCACGTAGTACACCAGGTTCTGCACGAACGCCACCTCGTCCTGAAACATATTCGACGATTTTATTAATAACAAATGTATCTTACATGTATTGGATCTACAGTAAAAACGCAAAATTGACTAACTGATTGACTGCCTTATCTATCTACACACAGCTCAAACCACTAAACCGATTGGGCTGAAATTCGGCATGCTGATAGTTACTCTGATGTAGGCATCCGATAAGAAAGTATTTTTGGAAAATCCATATGGGTTGTAAATATGTATGAAAATTTAATTGATTAACCAATACTTTTTAACGGGAGCGAAGCCGCGGGCACCCACTAGTTTCTTATATACTTTTTTATCGGGTCAATTGAGTAAGTGCAAATCGGTCTTGCTCACAAAGCGTACAACTAAGTAGGTAAGTCATGATATAAAATTTTAACGCGAAAGTGCGTTCGTCAGTTTTTATACATTATTAACGCCGTAACTGATGAAACAAAATGAAATCGATAACAATCAAAATTTGATATGGTGTTACCATCACAGAAAAAGGAGTGTCTTCTAAAAACACATAGTTACCTGAGTATAAATAATCTGCAAACCAGACGTGATCATCTGCACCAAGAACAGCAGGTACAGCGATATGACATCTATCTGCAGATGGTGGTACTGGTCGTCACCCAGCACCGGCTGTCCGGTGGTCAGATGGAACTTCACGTGGAGAGCGTGGGCGGCGCTCTGGCGTGTCTTGAAGGCCTCCACGCGGGCAGCTTGCTTGATCCAACATTCTAGAATGCCACGCATACATTTTACGGTGCTCTGCCCCAACTCGTGCGACTTGCCCCGGTCGTCGTCTATGCGTCTGAAATTATTTATTTATTACTTGTAATACATTTAAACTAATTTAGAGATGTTGGAGCAAGGACGCGAAGACATTAATCGGGGAAATAGGGCAGAATCTTAGAGTTACGACCGGTGACTCCCGCTCTGGATCGTTTCTGGTGCAACGGCTAGCTATTGCTATTCAGCGCGGTAACGCAGCGAGCTTGATGGGCACATTTGCACCGCGAACGATTAAGGGCAGGTTATTTATTTAATTTGACATTTAATTTTGATTTATTTAATTATGTATTAATTGTGTGACATAACAGATATAGAATATCGAGTACCTATTATTATTCTTATTAGATATGTCTAAACAAATAATCATTCATTAATAAAGTCGAGTTGGACACCTAACAATAGCCCTGCATAAAGGCAGAATTTTGTCATGATATGATATTATGCCAACAAAAAAACAACTAAACAGGTCGGACACATTGTGACATGGGCTCAACAGCAATTTAAAAATAAATATTGAAAATTGTGACATCAGAAAACCAATTAATTAAACATTGCTCTTAAAACTTCTCATAACAACATGACTTACTTCAAAACGAAAGAAAGCAACAAACTGATGGACCATAGAGAGTTTTAGCGAAGTTACCTATAATATAGTAAACAAATAACTATAACAAATTTGTAGCCTACCTACATACCTAGTCTTGCCATAAATATTGTTACGAAGAAATAATCATTTTTTTAATTGCAAATAACATTTATTACTTTTACAGTGTTTTAGTTTAATACATAAATATAAAACAATTTAATACATAAAAAGCTTATTCGAAGTGGTCTCCATTGGCTGCAATACAGTCCTTTAAACGTTGAGGCCAGTTATCAATAGAAACACATACTCTTTCCATGGGAAAAATCTTCATTGCCAATCGTATGGATTGTCTTAGGGACTCCAAATTATCATGGCATTTAGAGCAAGCCGTGCTCTCTAAAACACAATAAACAATCATATAAAAATGACAGATTCCAAATTCAAATGTAATATTTTTTTATTTTTAACAATAACAGTATTTATGGCCAGACTAAGTATAAACGAATTTTTATATGCAACAATACATATAATGCAAAGATCAACAAGGTTAAATATTACCTATACAACTATGTTTTTAAAATATTGTCAACACCATTTCTTTTTTAATATTCAAGTTAGTTTCTTGTAAATTGATATCTATTAGGACTTAACAGACTACTTATATGTGTACCAATATAAAACATAGTGGCACCTAACCTCCTTTAATTAAAGGTCACCTTGAGTAAAATACAGAGCATTGCTCAGATACAAACATTAAACAGACAATTGTCATGAAACATACCTCTTGCATAGACTAGTGAATAAGAAAGTGTATGTTAAACCATGCCAGGAGCGCCTAGGGTGGTTTGAAAACTCTGCCACTAGAATTGGCCCCTCTCTGACAAAGTTATTTACTTTTTTAGTAAATATGTTTTTTATATGTCAGCAATACTAACATATTGTCTTTATTAAGCTCAAAAGTCTGTATTTGACTTGTATAAGGACTTAAAATCAGATATATTATCATAATATTGCTGTAATATCCTGAGACAACATATTTCTAATGTTTGATACAGAACATTGTTTAAAAGGGAGCTAATGTCGACTATCATGAAATGTAAAGTCACTTTCTTTGGGCATATGCAGAGAGAGGATCCCTCTATGATTTTCCAAGGTTGATTCTGGAAGGCAAGATTCCAGAGAAAAGAAGCCAGGACATCAGAGAATGAAGGGGCTAGACGACATTAAAAAGTGAACAAAACTGAGCTATCTGCATCTAAAAGAAGCAACATGGGATCACAGAAAATGTTACTAATTGACCTCCACTCTATTCAAATTTAATTAAAATAGTTACTAATACCTGTATGCTTGATAAAGGCCCCATACTGCAGAGGCACAATATATACTGTCTCGGACACTACCAATGTGCAAATCTGATGATAGGACTGGAAACAACCCAGTGATAGGGCTCTGGTACCTCAACAACTGTCTTTTAACTGAAACAATCAAGTTTTAAATATTTTTATTTATTAAAAAAATGATATCATATATAGAAATGTTTAGTTCCTATCCATATATTTAATTTATTCATACTTGCACACATACAATTTAATGTTAATAATATAACTTATGATCTTATAACTTAACATTAATAAAGATTAATTAAAATAATTTCTCATTTTCTTGTACAAGCATTCTAAGTGAAGTTGGTGGTAAAAATAGTAACACTCAATAATTATCATTACTAAATTGTAAACCTTAGCATTACATAAATATAAAAAAATAATACAAACCTATGGCATAATAAATATCTAACTGCCGCACTGTGTCCTCATAATTTGATATCTTCAAGAATTGTTGGGAATTTATATCGTCTATACTGCCTTGCCTAATCATATTATCTGGGATAGCCTGGAATAATAAGAAAATAGTTCATAAGTTATCACAGCAGGTAAGTATTTAAAAAATGATGAATAAATAAACGTAGACATGTATTCGGTAAGTTTTCAAAGCACAAAACAACAGGGTTATTTTGGGATGGTGAGAACAAGTTACTGTCATACATGATATGTAATAAATTGTAGTCACAACCTGTACAATATCAACAACAACACTTGGTTCATACGTAGGATATATTGAATGTTAGGACATTCAAAGACATACAATTCTTCCTTATACAAGTATATATTTTTCTGTATCTGGATACCACAGAGCTGAAGTATATATTTTCTATGATCACAGAATAATACACAGACCACTAAGAATAGGAAAACAAGTAGGAATATTACTAGGATAAGATATATACTGCAAGAATATTGCAATGCAAACTTGTAAAGAAATGTTTACCTTTCGGCTTTCACTTCACCCTTCATCCACAATTATGACATTTGTGCCGGTGTAAGTATAATTGTCGCTTTGAACATGACACTTGGCTTTATGGCAGACAAACGCATTGGCAGAGGGGGCAGAGGCCATAAAAAACCGGCCAAGTGCGAATTCGACTCAAGCACTAAGGTTCCGTATTATTATTACTCGGTGCGGCGGCGCTTGCACAGTGCATAGATTTTATTTTAAGTCTATCTACAAGTCTACAAGTAATTCGAAAAACATGTGTTATGTGTGGACCACTAAAACACCTCGACTGATCTCGAGGAACATGTATTTTTTTTGGAAAATTGTAATGCTTGTTGTTATAGTGAAGATGGAAATAACTTGTGAAAATTATAGCTTTCCTGGTTTTTAACCTGGGCACAAAAAGAAACCTATGTAGCACAAACAATTTTTATTAATAATCTAAAAATGCTTTCTATCACGGGTTATGAGGACTGGTAATAGACACACGAACATACAGTGGCGTCTTGGTAATAGGGTCCCGATTTTACCATCCAGGTATGGAACCTTAAAAAAACTCTGCTGTCTGTCATGTGTAATTGAAATGTCACTGTAATATTTTAAGTGTTTTTTCGTCGAAGAGAAATGGAATTGGAAATGGAAGTAAACACAGAAAATAAATAAATTCCTATAATCAAAGTATTTTTCAGACTAGCTGATTAATATATTTTAATAATACTGCGACTCTTCTAATTATTTTCAATTGGAAATATGTAAATATCGTCTATGCCTTTTATCAGATCAAAGGAAAAAACAGGTATCTACCTACACCCAGAAATAAGTACATAGGTATCAATGTAAATTTATTGTTATTTTATTTTTATATAAGGTGAATTTACAGACGTTTAGCGAGTGAAATGAGCGAGGAAAAAGATATCCGTCGCGAGAGTGGTCACAGAGATGCTCAGGTTTTTTATACATTTTTATTATTTTAAATATTTTAACTAAACATTTGGCTGACAAAGGCTAACAAAACTATCTGCCTAACTTTGGTGGTAGTAGATAACATAAACAATAAGAAAGTGACTAACTTATCATAGAAGTATAACAAATATTGTGATTCATTGTTATCTACAAACATTTTAAATTTGATTATACTTGCTACATCATATAAAATCATCCATCATTCTTTCATGTCCATTTTTTTTAACTTAATACTAAACTATTGTGATTTATAACTAATTTTACTAACCAAAAAACTAACATGAATGTAATTTAGTTTAAGGTGTGACATACACAGAGCCTCCATAGTCTGCTCAATAAAATAAAGATTTCTACCTAGATATAATATGTAACTGCTTATTTGTTCAAAGCATTCAATTGAATCTAATAGGATTGTATCAAATTAATTGAAACTTCTACTTTGATCCAATCAAAGAAAGAGTGGTTTTCTGTCTCAAATTACTGTCTGTCTCTTATGTGTGTAGCAATAAATAAAAAATATTTATCTATTATTATTTTAGAGTCTGGTTGTTTGTATGTATAATAAGTATGTATTTACAAAAGAAAAGTATATAAGTATTATATCCGTTACCTAGTACCCACGACACAAGCGTTTGCTTAGTGTGGGGCTAGATGGCGCTGTGTGCAATGTCCCGAAATATTTATTTTTATTTATTATTTATTATTGCAGCAGGGTTGTATTTGCTAAAAATTCATTCTGATCTATATATTATATTAATAGATAGTCACTCAAATACCCTATTGGTTCTCAGATTGACCTATTCAGCCTGATTGGAGGTAGCTGGCCACCTCCAGTACATGGGCCTTCACATTCCGAGTTCAGGTAAGCATTACACACACATGTTGCAGTCAAAACTCATATCCGATAAATACTTTTTGTAAGTAATGAAATCAGTCAAAAGGTTTTATAAAGAGGTTGCTCAAAAACAGGTTGTAACTTTAAATTTAGTTAAAAAATACTTTTGACTAACAACACTAGTATTTATTTAATATCCACATAATAATAATGTGTCTAAAAATAGCCCTGTGGTGCGTATGTGTCGGTCCTATAACGAAATTGAGAATTGTAACGCCTGAACGCAACAATGATGAACAATCTGTTAATGTAGATCTAGACATATTCAGAATTAGTCTCAGTACTTTTAAAAATAATTTATATAAGGTGTTCTAATGTGATCTTGCATTGCATTGCAACACGCCGAGTGTACATCAGTGCTGTTGTATAGCAACATTAACCCACAACAATGTAATGTTATGTATTTCACCTTGTTTTGCTTGCTACACAAATTATTTTTGTACCTTAGTTGTGTTTTTTTTAAAAGGTTTTGCTTAATATTTATAATTAACTGTAATTTCCATAAATATCATATTATATATATATATATATATATTTTTAATTGTTTCACTTTAGTTTAACTTACCGAACATTGGATTTGTTTATAATCATGTTGTGCACATATGTGTTTGATGCACAGAATGGATCAATACCTTTAAAATATTATGCTGTCACTCATGTATTTTCTGTGTGTGTTGTGTGCCTAATAAAATAAATAAAAAGAATTCTGGCCATACTCAAGCTATATATTATTTACTATGTATATTTTTAGGTCTGCACCTGTCCCTCGTCACCACACCATGCAGCGTCCGTCACCGAATGACCGTGTCAAGTCTGTAAACCTCATTGAACACCTAGTGCCAGATCGGAGACACAACAAGCAAGGAAGCAATCCTGGTGTTCCTTATAATTCACCTCAAAAGAATAAGATGGACTCTAAGAAAATTGAGACAGGAATTTTAGTGGGTATGTTGGTAATCATCACATGGTTTGGTGGGGCATCAGATTCTTAACATGTAAGTTTAGTAAGTAAATAAGTTTGCCTATTTGTTTGTGTGTGTCTCAATAAATATTTTTCTTTTGTTTTCTTTTCTAATTTTGATGTGGCAGGTTTTAAAATTTCTGTAGGACAGTCTCGTTATTTTATAACTGAATTTGATAAATGTATTAATAGGTTTTACATTTGTCATACAGATTATCTCACTAATATATTATAATAAGATATTGACTTTGGGGGAAATCCTTTGCAGAATGATGGTATGTACTTACAAAAAATATTTATTTCCAAACTTATCATCTTGACGTATGTATTAAATCATAAATAACCATGTTAATATGCGAGATATATTATTTTAATATATGTATGTACATGCTCTGTTATAAAACTTTACTATTTTAATTATATTTAATGTAGTATGGATATGAACATAACTTGGATTACAAAAACTAGTTTATCCTCGATCTAAACTGCCGCTGTGTTATATAAATGCAATTATTATTTGCAGATGTTTGCAGCAGTGACAGCTCTCAAGGTCTCCACAGCTCGTCTACTTTGGGCTCACCTCCGTCGTCATCATTAAATTCCAGGCCTTCTCCTGTAGGCCGGAATCAGGTACTAATTTCACACAACTTTTGGTATATAAACTTGTACATTCAAATTCTTCTTCTTATTGAATAAGAGTGGTCGACTCTGGTGTCAAGAGTTTATCAAACCACCTTGAGGGCCTTTGACATGACTTAACAACTGCCGTACCAGACAAACAGTTGGGACCTACATTAAAATGTTTTTATCTCTCTCTTGTTACACGTATTCCTCGTGTGACTTCCAGCATAATTATATCTCCTCAGAATTTGTGGTCATCGAACATGTATTTTTCACCATTTTTTTTATCAATTTCATTATTTTAATCGGGAGAAAACTACGAAAAGTACAGATAGCACACTCACTGCAATAAATTAGTGTACCATTATGCGATATGTGCAATGTCCCGGAATATTTATTTATTCAAAACACATTCGTCAGGGAAATTGGGCAGAAACTTAGAGTTACGACCGGTGCCTGCTGAACGGCTAGCTATTGCCATTCAGCGCGGAAACGCAGCAAGCTTGATGGGCACATTTGCACCGGGAACGATTACGGGCGGGTTATTTAATTAACTTGACATATAAATATAAAATATTTTAATCTCGTGCTAATTCCCAAGAGTGTGCTCGCATTGTCATTAAATCTATCTATCTATCTATATAAAAATGAATTGCTGTTCGTTAGTCTCACTAAAACTCGAGAACGGCTGAACGGATTTATCTTATCTTAGTCTTGAAACGTTCGTGGAGGTCTAGGGAAGGTTTAAAAGGGAAATTAATTTATTCAAAAGTTTAGGTCTTTTATTTATCGATTGAGACATTATGAAGTCTGCCAGGACAGTTAGTAAAGAATAAAATGTTTCGCAGGAAAACATGTCATCTGGTGCCAGAACTGAAGTCGACCAACACCACAACAATGTCAGATGGATTGGTATGTACCTACATATATCTACTAATTGTATTTTTAATAGTGACTATTTATGAGATTATTTAAATGGAAGGTTCATGTTGATAGTACAGAAATGAGAAGAGTTTGTCATACCTAGGTAAACTAAAATGTTTGGTCAATCGACTGATAACAGTTTGTTTGTTTATATATGTAAACAATATTATATAACAGCGACTTTTACACCCACTGACGAGCTAAACCGCGAACAAGCGCTTTCTAAAATTGTGAGTTTATGTACAGATATACATATATTGGTATACTCTATATACGTATTTATATACTTACCATCTTACTGAGTACTCCTGAAATTCACTCACTTATTATTGTAACACTTTCATTAACCTATCATCACCAGTCAGTTTTCTACAGTAATTATTAAATTTAAAATGCAATTAGCAAACGTATCACCATTTTGGTGTAATTAATTTTGTAATAGGTCAGTTCGAGTATATATTGTTTTATGCAGTAAATATACGTGTAACACCAATATGCCGTGTTACAGCCCGCTTCGAACTTCACTCGGTTTTTGTCGTCCCATTTTAACTCTCCTAGTTTCTATTTTTAGCGTGTCTCGGTTCGTAGAGTTGTTGCATGTGCGTTTAGTTTATTTAGTTCGGCTGATCGTGCTAGCAATCACTTGTTTCTTAAATATTCTGAGTACCTATGTATATATTTGTTTGTTTTGTAATTTCTGTGCTTTTTGGTGTACATGTAGTTATATTCTATTCTAATCTGAGTTGAAAATTTAAACTCATGCCGCTTTCAACGGACGAAAAACCTAACTAAAGATCCGTGATAGACCAAGCGGATGTATCAACAGTTTTTTTTTATATATAAGTGAAATGACCAAGTGGTAGTGATGTCGTATACATATTTACAGCCGGTCCCGTGGGACGAGATCCCGCTGTGTGTGCTGGACTACTTGGACGGTATATCGTGTTATAGCCATTGAGCTATAATGTACTTATGAGCTATAATGTACTTACGTACTAGAGGAGCTATCCAAGCCAAAAGTCATGCTCCATTTTGTTAAGAATTTCACCTAAAGTTCGCTTCAGCAATGAAACAATAATTGGTCGTCTAACCAGCCAGTATAAACACGCAGCGCTAGAACGCTTTAAGATTTAGTTTTCTTGCGACCAAAAGGTCGAAAGCGCCGTGATTTTTCAAGGCGCTTACGCGTTTCGTTCGATGTTTTGCATCAACTTGTGTATATTCTATTGCTGGGGCCACACTAACGCTTAACGTCAATGCCCATTAATGCGACAATTATTGCGATAATTTTTCCCGCGTTAAAGTGGGTGGCCACACTTGAATGGTCAACGGGAACGCCCATTTTTGGCGTTAAAAACGCCGTTGATTTTACTTATATCCCAAGCAAGATGGACGTTGACCGAGCTCTGTATTTCATGAGTGCAAATTTTTATTATTTGAATTTACTGAATCATTACCGAATGATGAAAAAAAAGAAACAAAGAAAAAGAAGATGGTGGATGATTCTCGTTACTCCACTCCATAACTGCTATGAGGTACCTACGTATTCAAAAAAACATACAATTTGGAAAACACGTCGAAAACACGTGCGATCCCGTCGCGCTCACGACGCATACTGAAATAAATACGTAGTGTGGCCGCTTCATCGCATTAATTCTCGCGTTCATCTCTTTGATGTACCGCCACTGGAGCTATCGCCAAACGCCAAACGGCAATGTTGATGCCGTTGTCAAATTATGACGTTTAGTCGTGGCTACACCTACGGTTAACGTTCATTATCGCGATAATTAATGCCATTTCTCGTTAGTGTGGCCCCAGCATATGATGTTCACGCAATGGCGGCGCGTCGATGTAAACTCAAGCTTTGTCAAACAATAATCTTAAACCATTGAGGTTAATGTATCTTAAACAAATAAAATGATTACTTACCGATGATATGTTACACCGCTATCTTTGTTTTTTGTTCTCGAATGGTTTGTGCACGTTTTTAAGACACAGTTCGGCATTTTGATTGAAATTGCGTATTTGTATAACACGTTCGCGCGTCACAGGCGTTTGACCCGGACTAAGTTCACTGCAGTCACGTGGACTGCAAGGCGCCCCGCATATTATTACTTGGTGCTGTCATCTCTAGTACGTAAGTACATGTAAGTACATTATAGCTCAATGGTTATAGCTAGTGGTTTCTTAGACCAGTGGATACCAAATAATATTATGTTAAAAAAAAACTTTCAGAAGACTTGATAACCTGCTTTTTTGATAGTCGGTTAAAAAGTGGCACAGAGCAAAATGTGTTGGTTTAATTAAAATTTAAAATTGGTATAAGCAAACAAATTGTGTTCTGTACGCGAACAAGCGATAAACATTAGTTATACATTTCTTTCTTGATTGACTGGCCTATTAGCTTAGTTGGTAGTGGCTCTGCCTTCTAATCTAGAGGTCGCGGGTTCGATTCCCGCATGACACAAGTATTTATGCACTTTAAAAATGTATAATTGCTTGTGTTGAGTCTGGTCGTTTGTATGTATAATAAGTATGTATTTACAAAAAGAAAAGTATATAAGTATTATATCCGTTATCAAGTACTCACGACACAAGCGTTTGCTTAGTGTGGGGCTAGATGGCACTGCGTGCAATGTCACAGGATATTTATTATTTTATTTATTTATTTCTTTCTTCTTTTTCAAAATAAAAAAAATATTTAACTTTTAAACATGTTTAAATTTACTAAGCACATATGGCACTTGGCATTGAGCTTTTTGTATGGAACAGGTTGGTGTTCAAGAATCTAGAAAAGTCGTAGAACAAAATAGTAGTTTATGCAACCGTCATATAATGAAGGGTATTAAAACACGAGTGTGAGTTTATGAAACGAGCGCAGCGAGTTTCATAATAGTAACGAGTGTGTTGGTCACGCTTTTCGGTGTTATAATGAGCTATTACGATATCGATGTGGATATTATAACATCATGTGAAATTGTTTAAATTGAGTGTTTTGTTGTCTGTGCTATAACAGTAGTAATTACGTATAAGTCAAGTATTGGAAACATAAGTAGAATGTTACAACATTAGTGTAGATAAAATATATTATAACACCACCCTTAAAAGCATAAGCGTTACCAGTAACTCTTCACAGTAAGATTTGATTCAAATTTTAGTAAAAGGACTTTGTAAACGGGTTTTCATGTTATTTAGCCGCATCAAAAAAGGAGGTTTTTTTCCTTCTCAGTACTACCTAGTAAATCAATGTAATAAATAGTTTTATTTTGTGTTTTTTACCTAATTTCATTAAAAGTTGTATCAACAAAATCAAATCATCATTCAAAAAAGGTTATCAAGTCTTCTGAAAGTTTTTTTCGTGGGTACATATGTTACGCGATTACTCCGTTATTTTAATCATGGCTTCTTTACCATTGATAAACCACTATTCTAAAAAACCCTAGCCTGTATTAGTGTGCCTATAGTTTGTACTCTGGTACTATCTGAGGTGCAGCGCCTGTTTCAGACGAGCGGCTTGAGGACGAGGTGTACGACTCCCCGGCGCTGGGGGAGCCGCGCGCTGCGCCGCCCGACCGACGGGATACCGGACATTTACAGGTATAACAAAACAAGTAAAAACAAACTTTCAGAAGACTTAATAACAACCTTTTTTTGGAAGTCTGTTAAAAGCTTACAAAATATGGTGGCGCCACTTGATGTACTTGTTCAATGTAATCGTCATGGGTACAATAATATAATACCCACTAGTATAATAATAGCTTTTTATGCAAAATAGTCTCTTGCTTGACCACTACTCGCCTGATGTTGAGCATCGTTGTAGCATACGATCTAGCGCGCTTGCCTAAAACAAACCATTTATTTGAAGACCAATAAATCTACATATAATAAAGCTGTAACCGGTCGGTGTCAGTACATTGAAGATAGTTGAAAAAAAAAATAGTTGAGGGGTCTTCATTGATGCAATAGAACACAAAAATCATGTTTAAAAAAAATTGTTTGTCTGTAGGTATGTTTGTTCGTTATAGACTCGAAAACGGCTGAACCGATTTGTCTACGATTTTCACTAACATGTTGGTGCATTTTTAACTTAACATTTAGTGTTTATTTCATTTTCATCGGTTCGTAAATAAAAAAGTTATGTTCTTTTTAAACCGTTTTATCTCAAAATAACGCGAACGAAGCCGCGGGCGTCCACTAGTAATACATAGATGTGTAATAGATCGAGCAGAATCCAGTTTCTAAAATGTTTGTTTTAATTTCTATAGTGGAAGTATAAATGACGATTCTTTATCTCTTATTATTTTACATTTTCAGGATGACATCGGAGTGGGCTCCCTGGTGGAGGTGGCCACGGACGTCGACCAGCACCACTACGGGGTCGTGCGGTGGATCGGCATTATTGATGGTAATTCAACTATACAGCACATAGGACCCATTGCGCTGCAAACGAATTTTCTTGTCTGAATAAATTGCTAAGGGTCGTAAGCAGTTCAAAGGTCTTGTATTGAATTAAAGTACAAAATTTGTTTGCAATGCTAAGCGCGATTTAATTCGACTGCTAGCGCCATCATTAAACAGAACAAAGTCAATAATCCCTTTCTTGCGAACCAGCTGAAAGTGCTGAAACCACAGACAAGCATTCTACCAGTAGTCTAGCCAGGTACGATTAATTCGTAAATAATTGTTTTGTAGACACGGCGACGGCGGGTGTGGAACTAGAAGAGAGTGTGTGCGGTCTGGGCGACGGCGTGCGCGGCGGCGCGCGTCTGTTCGCGTGCGCGCCCGGGCGCGCGCTCTTCGTGCCGCTGCCGCTGTGTCGCCGCGACGCGCGCTTCCGCGACACGCCGCCGCCCGACGCGCCGCGCGCGCCCGCCTCCAACAACCACACACAGGTAGTTTGAACAAACAGACTGACAAATCAACAAAAACATTGTTGCTTTTCTATAACGAGCCTCTTTTGAGTCGTATTTCATGACTGAGGGTCGTGACTCCTAAATACAAGTCATTGGGCAGGATTCGAATCGATTTGATTTGAATATTACTGTAAAATAGTACCTATTGGAATCAGTGATTAATTAAAGGACATATAGATTGAAAACTCTTTATTGTCACACGCAAAAAATAAAACACAAAACGTTCCCGTTTTATAATTGGTTAGTGTCCGTCATCGATCGTCATGGTGGTAGTGTCAGGTTCAAAGTCGAAATCTAGCGTGCGCGTGCGCAGGATTTCCTTGTAGAAGAAGGCAGACTTGCGCGGCGTGCGCGTGCGCTCCGGGCTCTCGTAGTCCACCTCGTATAGGCCGAAACGTTCGCTGTTATAAGAACAATTATGTTTATTATTTATTTTATTATATTTTGAATTTGTTATATTTTGAAACCCTAAGTTGTATCGTTGTTCCCGGCTGTACCTACTTCATAGAAAAATTAGTCGTATATTAGTGTTAAATTTAATGTATTATTATTTATATAGGTATTTAAACTATGTCATAACTAAAACAAATAGTCTAGCAGTCGTTAGTTGTAACTATTAAGGTCTGGTAAAGGTTAGGGGAGGCTTGTAAACTTAATAGTTTCTAGATTTTTCTTCCGAAAGTGGCAAAGAGGTTGTGTCACTGGTTGACGTTCACCGTCCTCACAACCACCAATAATACCTAGGCTGCAGCAATGCTTAACATCAGGCAGGCTCTAGTTAGTCGTTAACCTATCTCACGAAAAAAACGACACAAACAAGTTGCATCACAAATGTCATCCGACCACCAGCCCGATGGTCGGATGACGGTACGGACGGTAGGAGATGGATCAGACAGGCTGGAGACCGTTCTATGTGGCACGTTGGAGAGGAGGCCTATACTCAGCAGTGGGTGAACACGGGCTGACATGATGATGATGATGAAAAAACAAGTTGCATTCCTGGCTACGTACATGTATCCCTGCAGCCACTCGAAGTTGTCCATGAGGCTCCAGGCGGTGTAGGCGCGCACGTCGGAACCCTCGGCCATGGCGTCCAACATGGCGGCCAGGTACGTGCGGTAGTTCTGCACGCGATCCGAGTCCTCCAGCCCCGGGTACGTGGCGAAACCATTCTCGGTAATGTACACCGGCGGGTTGTTGTAGTCCTCACGGATCTGCGTCAGCAGCTTGTAGAAACCCCACGGCACGGACTGGAATCAGGTTGTCGAGGACACGTGAAATCACAAAGAAATGTAGGTTCTTATGCGTTGAGTATAAACATATATGTAGTTTAGTGAAGTTTTTCTTTTAATTTAATGTGTATTACAAGAAAAGAAAATGTGTATTGAAAGTTACAAATCGGAGTAAAAGTACAAAAATTTTTACATGTAACACAGGTCACAGCTGTACAGTATTCATGTTGTTGCTTTGAAGAACAATAATAAAACAACATAGACACACCTTAACAAAGTCTGACTCTCCGATCTTCCATTCGTTGAGCTGGTACATCATCACCTCCATGTCGTCATAGAATGATGGAGAGTCGTAATTTTGTAGCACGGACTCGTTTCTGTACACCAAGTTCGTGGTGTAGTGGTTTAGTCCGAACGCATCCGACGTTCCTTTGATATATTCGATCTCTTCTGGAGTGAACTCCATCAATCTGGTGCGCGGGAACCCTTGCTCTTCGCTCTTTGCTGCCACCTTCTCTTTGACGATTGGAGGATAATCGCCCAAATAAATCGGGTGGACGTAGAGACCCCACTGAAAATACAAGTTGGTTAACTCTTCGTACTTTTGATTATACGACCCCACATTAGATATAATGCTACTTACCATGAATTGGTTAGCGTCATGCGCTGCCTGAATATCGTTTTCGCTGGCTGGTTCGTACCATTGAGCGCTGAACGCGATAAAAATAATGCCGCCGTTCTTGGGCCGGAATTCCTCGTTGTAGATATGGTATGCCTTAGCATGTGCCAGCAGCAGGTTCTTGGCGCACAGGTACTCGCCCACTCCCTTGATGTTGAGCATCGGCGCCTTGGACACGTCCCCGTAGCCTTGGTAGCAGATCTGGTAGGGCTCGTTCATGGTGATCCAGTATTTGACTCTGTCTCCGAAGAGCCTGAAGGCCGTGCGCGCGTAGTCCGCGAACCAGTCGACGATGTGAGGGTTGGCCCAGCCGCCCAGCTCTTGCAGCTTCTGCGGCAAGTCCCAGTGGTACAGCGTGATCATGGGCTCGATGTTGTACTTCAACATTTCATCGATTAAATTGTTGTAATACTCGACGCCTTTCTCGTTGATTTGATCGGGGAAGCTGGTCGGGAGGATGCGGGGCCACGACAAGGAGAATCTGTAGAAGTCGATGCCAACTTCCCTCATCATCTCGATGTCTCTCTTGTATTGGTGGTAGGAGTCGTCGGCGACGTCTCCGTTGGAGCAGTCCTTGATGACGCACGGGTTGGTGTGCGTCGCATGGTCCCAGATGTTTGGCGTTTTACCTGCGGCACAAACATATATTATTTAAAATAGCTTTGATGTTGACTAGTCTATGAATCTCAATATATTAATATACCAAAAAACTCTTGTTAACTTGTGATCATTGCGCCAGTGGACTGTATAAAACAATTTTGACACAGTGTGATATGGGTACATCAGCAATTTGCTGCTCGCCCATTAATCAAATAAATATATATTTAACACTACTCTCACCATCTTCATCCCAGGCGCCTTCTACTTGATAGGAAGCTGTGGCCGTTCCGAATAGGAAGTCGTCGGGGAATTTTCGGGAATCTTGTCGAATTGAGTTACACCCGCAGAATGCGATAGCTATACAAAGTATTCTGAAAAATAAAAAAGATGGATTTAATAAAAATATTACCTATTACTTATTTTAAAGTGATAAGTTAAATCTTTCACTTTTTAAAAAAACTTTCTTACACAAATATTCGTAACATGGTGATTGTTGAATCTGGAGGAGAAATAGGGTGATGTATTTTATTGCATAAGTCTTGTTTTTATACTCACATCTAATCTTTATCTGGAGATTGAATTTATCCATTACGATAACATTCAAGTGATGTCTTTTCTGAAAGCTATATGAATACCTATCATATTTTTATACTCTGCGAATAAATCCATCAAGGTATAATTAGTTTGGATTCAACGCTATTTTTCGAAAGCTCTTAATGTTTTTCTAACCTAATCTATATTATCCTAATCCTACTATCCTAAATGTTTTTCTAACCTAATCTATATTAACCTAATCTATACCTACTATCCTAAATATAAAAGGGTAAATAATTATAAAAGGGTTTATAATTATTTACCCTTTTATATTTAGGATGGGTGCTGTTCTAACCAAGATTAAAAACCGAGATTCAATTTATTTACAGTGTCTATCTATACATATAATAAAGCTGATTAGGGTCTAAAATGTGTTCATAGAAGATATAGAAAAAACATGTTTGGATATACTTTAAATTCGATAACAGAACACGTTTCAGCAATTTTTAGAGTGTTTGTCATTTTATCTGTTTATTTAAACGCTTCTTGCGCAAAAACTGATATACGGATAATCATGATTTTAGTATGTACCTAGGTAGTACGATGTCTTAGGAGTGTCATAGGCAAAGCTTTTTAATCTCGAAATAATGCGAGCGAATCCGTGGGCATCCACGGTAGTATAACAATTTTTTTTTACAATATTAAATATGGTTAATACAATACAAAACAATGAATTTATTGATAATTCCTACCTATAATATATTCGTAAATTCCGTTCAGTCACTCTTCTGATTGTGTTGTTATATAACTTCACTGCCCACGTACATTATGTTATCTCAAGTATTTTAGTATTCTCAAGTGCCTCTATTTTATTCTCAAGTGTTGGTACCCCCAATATTATAATCTTATCAATAATCTCTTATTTGTTTGCATGTTGAGACATTTTTATCCAAAGTAACGCTTCTGTAGATTGTGTTAAAACACAGTGATATTGAGATTCGGTGAGATTCTTATTGAGCCATTATCATGGCCACGATGTCCAGTCTCCAGAGTTACCCACAGAACAATCGGATAAAATAAAATGTAATTTAGTTAGTATTCTATCAAATCTTTACCCCACTACACACAGGCTTGCCCAGCGTGGGATAAAGCACACGCCAGTCCTGTTACTTATTTGTTAAGTCAATACATCTCTTATTTATTATAATGTCTGCCGATAGATGGCATTTAATTCAATACATTGCATCGCAGCCCGACTGCCCCGTGGTGCCCGGCGTGGTGCCGCCGTTGAGCGCGCTGGGCGAGCTGCCGGGCAAGAACCGCGGCATCCAGGGACACCATAACTCCTGCTACCTGGACGCCACGCTCTTCGCCATGTTCACCTTCACTAGCGTCTTCGATGCGCTGCTTTATCGACCGCCGGAGCCAGAGGTGAGAGAAGATTTGCATATATTTGTACTATGATTTGTAATAAAGATTTCTTTATTGATTTGTTTCTTATAGGTACAAATCTTTCTTAGAGTTCTTGATCTTCATGATCATCGCCAAAAAAAAAATTCGCGTAACCAGCGTTTTCACTGCGTTGCTTTACCGACCGCTGGATCCGGAAGTGAGGAAATAGTAGCGAAACGGATCCAGACTCGTATCTTTTGTTTCCAATGTTCGACGTTTTTCTAGGTCACAAATTACACATCAGACCAAATTTTTTTTTTTCAAAACTTTGGTTACTTTCTTGGTAGTTTTGTTAAATATGTCTGTGGTGGTTTGACAGGACTCGCCGCACTACAGCGAGGTGCAGCGCGTACTGCGCGAGGAGGTGGTGAACCCGCTGCGTGCGCACGGGTACGTGCGCGCCGACCGCGTCATGAAGCTGCGCACGCTGCTGGAGCGCCTCTCCGACGTAGCCGGCCTCACGTGCGAGGAGAAGGTATTAACCACATACATAGTAATGTTCTCAATGAACACTAACGTTAACGACGACTATTGTGTGCCTGTGCAGGACCCGGAGGAGTTCCTGAACGGCCTGGTGGCGCAGCTGCTGCGCGCGGAGCCCTTCCTCAAGCTGTCGTCGGGGCAGGAGTCGTTCTGCTACCAGCTGTTCGTGGAGCGCGACGAGCACGTGGCACTGCCCTCCGTGCAGCAGCTGCTGGAGCAGTCCTTCGCCACCTCCGGGGTCAAACTCAGCGAGGTATTGTATACCCTTCTTCTTGGTTCCTTGCATTGGCTTTATTTATTCCACGAGAGGTACCTATTATATTATTATGTTGCGTTCTTATGATTATACCATTGGCTAAAAAGACAATACAAGAACCATACATACGCTCACTTTTGTGGTAGTTGCTGCTTCCATAGATTTTTTCTTTTAGCTCCTGGCAAAAATGTCGTACAACCCATGCCTCAAGGTTTTGACTAAATACAGCTACTTTGGCAAGCTTCCGGAATGTGGCCTGATAAATTCTAAAATTTGACTAAAATTATTTTAATCAAACCATGTACAAATTTAATGGCTCGTTGAGTTTATAAAAAAGTATGTTTTTTTTCATTACTTTTTCATGACTGTTCCAGGTGCCGTCGACCTTCATCATCCAGATGCCGAGGTTCGGCAAGAACTACAAGCTGTACCAGCAAGTGCTGCCATCACCTCTGCTCGACGTCACTGATCTCATCGAGGGCTGTGAGTATCTTCTTCTTATCGAATATGAGTGGCAAACTCTGGTGTCGAGAGTTTATCAAGCCGCCATAAGGGCCTCTGACATGGCTTAACGAATGCCGTACTAGACAAATAGCCGGGACCTACATTTAACGTGTCATCCGACCCACGAGTGAGTATCTGAAAATTCAATTACTTACACTAAAATCGTTTAAAAAAAGTTGTGCAATTGTTAAATAATTTTACAACCACAACTTTTACAAATTTAACTTTGTGTTCATTTAATTTTCTTATCATTTACGCTAGTATTCGTTGAATTATTATTTTTTTGTTTGTATTGTGTTTCAGTTAAATTGTAGGTCCCGGCTGTTGGTCACAATACGGCAGTTGCGTAGCCAGCTATGTCGGAGTGTTCTAGTGCTGTTAAGGTCACAGCTCATTAGAGCCACCTGGCACCCACCCCGCACCGCCTCGTCGCACGGCGTCCACTCGTTGTCGACGGGTGGTCCATGGACGCCGTGTTATCACCAATAAACGTCCCGCGGTCAACGAGTGGACTTCGCTTGGACCACGAATTTTCGAGTAGTCTGTTAACAATTGGGACTAGGTCTACATGTGTGTTTCGTTTTTTTCATACTTTCATATACCGCAATGTGTGTTTTATAACATCCTGTCTCATATTGAAGACTCGATAATAAAGAAAAACACAAAAAGGCAGCGCGCGGTCCACTCGGGAACCGCGAGTTTTCACCGAGTGGTCCACCCATCCTCCGCGCGTGGAGGGCTTACGACCGAGGCAATCCGGTGACGCTACGGAGTTGATATAGTGAGCGCATACCCATATAAGTCCATATAAAGAATGCTAGCTGCAGGAGGCGAGGCGGGGCGGAATGGGAGCCGGGTGGCTCAAGTGACCTTTGAACTCAGAACTAGTTGGCCAGTCTTACACGCATTGCGTGCAATGTGTTACAGTGCCCCGCCAGTGCGCGATCTGCGGCGCGCTGGCGCGGTGGGAGTGCGGCGCGTGCGCGGCGCGCGAGGCGGGCGCGCTGGAGGCGGGCGCGGCGTGCACCCCGTGTCTGCGCCGCCTGCACGCCACGCGCCCGCACCACAAGGTACTGTTACTTACATGTTCTTCTAACGTGCTTGAACTTCTAATGATGTAAAACAAAAATGTATGCTTTCGACGCACTCTTCTTTTGAGTCGTACCTATTTACTCATCCCATTCATTACCGAGGGTCGTGACTCCCCCGCAGAATCAATTCGTTAGAAGAGTCCTCTTGGGCAGATACATCGTGGACATATAAATACTCATTTACGTACCTACTAAAGGTACGTATTAAAAGGTTTGCGGGCTTTCCCTAGCTATTATTAAATAGATAAAAATGTGTTTGTCATCAAGTATGTATGTACATGATTGCAGGCGACGCCGCTGTCGGTGAGCTCGGAGTACCTGTCGGTGCTGGAGGCTGCGCCCCCGCCGCGCGTCTACATGGAGCTGTTCGCGGTGCTCTGCATCGAGACCAGCCACTACGTGGCCTTCGTGAAGGCGGGCGCCAGCATCGACGCACCGTGGTGCTTCTTCGACTCCATGGCTGATAGGAAAGGTGAGATTTTTTTACTAGTATCAGCTTGTTTAGCGGACTTCCAAAAAAAGGAGGTTATCAAGTCTGCTGAAATTTTTTTTTCTTCAGTCAGTGTGTCAGAGTCAGTGCTTCTAACCATATGAGTTAAACTTTGTACTTATTTTTTGGAAACAGTGTAAATGATACATTGTGTGTTAAGATCTGTAAATACTTAAATTTTATGAAAATTTACAAATTTATTTTAATATAGACTCGAAAACGGCTGAACCGATTTGTCTACGGTTTTCACTATCAAGTTTGTGCATTTTTAACTTAACATTTAGTATTTATTTCATTTCAATTGGTTCGTAAATAAAAAAAGTTATGTTCATTTTAAACCTTTTTATCTCAATATAATACGAGCGAAACCGCGGGCGTCCACTAGTTATACATATAACCCTAGAATTCTCGAAAGTCGTACAACAAAAGCAGTTGATTTTGTCGTGCTCAAGCCGCCCTTAAAGGTTATGCGTTACAGTAACCCTGTATAACGTTATGTCGTTTCCTTGCAGGCGAGCGCAACGGCTACAACATCCCCGAGATAGTGTGCGTGCCGGAGCTGGGCGCGTGGCTCGGCGCGGAGGCGGCGGGCGCGGCGCAGGGCGCGGCGCGCGCCCACCCCCACGCGCGCCGCCTGCTCGCAGACGCGTACATGTGCTTCTACCGCAGCCCGGACGTCGCCATGTACCGGTGAATACGTGTACAGGTACTAATATAGACTATGGCTGAAATATGAAGCTATTAATCATTATTCTAAGACCTTGTTTGTACCCATGTTTCGCAAACAATTCAATGAATTTGAATAGAAAAGTGAAGTTTCTCCTTACTTCAAATTACAAGAAAATCTGTCAAAATTTTCATTTCAGCATTTGTCGCCATAAGTAAATCCTAAAATGATTTTGGACTACCCACTTTATTTACAATGAAATAGAGTTTATTTATTTTTAAATCTGATAGTTGTATGAACATACTCAGAGCAGCTATCTGGTTAGTGGTTGCACCCGCTTTCCATTTCCACTCTGTTTTTTCCATGGGTACAAAAGATGAGCATTATCCTTCCACATTTATACCCAAAACCAAAAAGTATAGAAAACATGGCGGCGCCACTTGTATCACTCGTACAATTTATTTGTCTTTTTCTTGACGATTATACTGTTATAGCAAATATAAAAAGTAATCTGTAATAATGTTTTGTTTAACTGTAAATTAGGACAACATAGGTTAACTAATATTAGTGTACTAAACAATTGTTCTATATCTACACTTTTTGGTACATGTAGCGTTTGTTTGTTTATGAAGCAGCAGTTGTGAAGCCATGTCATAGGCATATGAAATTATTGACACCGGGTCGACAACTTCGTGCAACAGATTCTTGTTAGTAATTTAATTCATCACATAGATGACACAAGATTGGAGTAATATCTTACTTGTGCAATTTGTAATCATCAAATGACATAAATATATTATGTATAAACATAAAAAATATGTTATAGGACATTTCGGTCCTAGTCAGAGTATTATAATTTATTGTGTAAAAATAGGTTTATAAATAAAAAAATATATATTAGTTAAAATATTTATTTCATTAAAAGCGTTGTAAAATGAAGATCTGTGTTTTACTATTATGCTAGGACTACTTATAAAATCTTGCTTATTCGCCTTTATTATGCCTAATTCAGATCACAGCTTCATTTATTAATATATCTAATCTATAAAGGAATAGAATATTCACTTACTTGTATATTATAACATGGCAGTATTTAATACATGATTGTTCTAAGTGTTAATTAATAATCTAAATCAACACGTGATAAGTTGATTTTTAGCTTTTTTCTTAAGTTGATATGTTTAAAAACGAGTAAAAAAATTAAACATTGGTCTAACTAAGCGATAATATCGCCAATAATGTTTAAAAATAATTGTCTGATTCCAATTATTATTAGATAAGTATTTTAATTTAATTAGCACCGTTTATACTATTGATATGATATACTTAATTAATTGTATTGAACTTATATTTAGAAGAAACAAAAACGAAAAAGTTACCAGAAAATAATCATAACCTGAAGAATTAACTACTCTTTTCTTATTAACTAAGTCCGAGTTTCAGGCTCCAGATAAATTTCAAAAAGCTATTTCATCATCATCATCATCATCCACAGCCCTTGGGATCCCACTGCTGGGTATAGGCCTCCCCTTGTATGAGCCATCTGCGAAAGCTATTGAGTAGACTCATAACTCTTCATGCGTCAATGTGTCGCGTTGACAGTCGCACTTGAATGCAGGCTGCGGTACACGGGTCATGCCTTCACGAACCACAACTTTGCTGGATATTCTCTTACTCCATTCCTGGAACAGATTGTTAGATTTTTCAGCAGGGTACTCATCTAGCCGTGTAGCATGTAATGTATCAGATACTGTATCAAGTGAGTACATAGGCACGAGCCCGCTGCTCGCTGCTCGCGTGTGGTTCGCAAGGAGGTCGCAGCGACCCGCCGAGTGGCGGTATCGCTGCGAGCACAAAGCGGCTCGCAGTATGCGCGTGGACGGCAACACGAGCGCTTGTGATGACTGTGGACGAGCCGTAGGTACTCACTTGAAGGCTAGGAACGTAACATGCTACGTTATGTGGCAGGTAACGTAGCATGGCAGGTGAGTACCCTGCTTTAGGTATTGGTTTGCTGATATAACTTATAACTGTTACACTTTGAAAACTATGGTAAGTCACAAATCGTATTTTGCCAAGTAAGCAAGACCGTTCTGGCAAAGAACTGTCATATAGTTTACTGCTGATTTTCTTACGCTAAAGTTTCTTACCGTGTCGCTAAAGTTACTTTTTCTTCTTCTTATTTTTAGTGCCGCAGCATTGTTTCGCTTGGCAATGAACAAAATAAAGTATGCAGAGCTGACTGCCAGCCTTCACTAGTTGAAGAGGCGCCATAAGAAGAAGAAGAAGAAAGTTTCTTACGAGTAAAAATTTAAACCCATTATTAATGCAACTAACTGTCTTTTACTAATCTGTATCTCATGAACATAGACTATAATAGCTACATGGTTGAAAATGTTACAAACTATGCATTCCTTCTCTTTCAGCAAAGCTTGTTTCATCTAAATCTATTATTTATCGCCTTTTGTTTGTTGAAATTTTATTGAAGATGTTCATTGTTTTTTTCATTAAGTATTTTAGATTAGTTAAGAAACTTATAAGATTATTGTATGTAAATGTACAGATGCAAAACTTAGCTGTAGTCGAATTACATTTTTAAGAAAATAAATAATCAGTGGAATAGTGTTCAATAATATCTATCTCCAACCACTTACCGTGAACACAGCAGCATGATAGCAAATCACATTTTGCGGCAGCAGATGTTCGTTCGCGAACTGTCTCGCGTTCTCAGCTATTCTCCGAGCGTCATCATCATGTTCTATCGCCCATTGTATTCTGTCCACTAAATCTGAGAGGTCTCTCTTTACTGGCACGTAGTGGGTCCAGGGTTCCAGTTGGTTGTAGAAGTGCTCGTAGTACGGAGAGTCCTGCTTGAGGACCACGCCTCCTCCTGCCAGCAGGTAGGGCATGCGGTACGCAGCTACCGTGCCGTCTATGTTTACCTGGTACTTGTACTGAAATCATGTAATGATGGGCTCAAATTTATACATATGATAAAGGTGAGGGTCAATCTGTACGTAGAAATTATTAAAAAAAATGTTTTTATATATACTTATTAATAATCTTTAAGGGTGGCATTAATACGTCAAACGCAACCGAATTTAATCTACGACTTTTAGAAATTCGTGAAAGAAAGTGTTGGCCTATAATGGCCTTAACAGAAAGAGAGATCATTGATGGATTTTTGTTATGGTGGTAAGAGATATAAGTTATTTTTTGACTCTATATAAATCGGGCGGGGCGCGGTCCACAATAATAAATCATACACAGGTAGCTTTCAAAATATGTTAAAACAAAAAAAAAGTTATATTTCTTGTATGTTGGTGTGTTCAATAAAGTGTTATCAATGTTTCAAACTTTTCAGCATACTTACATCAAAGAACTTGAAGAAGGAGATGTGTGGTTGCTTGGGGCCATACTCGGCCTCCTTGTCTCGGAAGAAGAAGAAGTTTGTGAGAGACACGTTGAAAAGGTCGGGGTTCGCTCGAGCTATGTCTATGAGCTGCAAAAAGAAAGTCTTTTTTACAAACACATTTAAAGCTTGAAAAAGATAATTTAATGACTTTTAGTGTGATACCTACCCTCGAGATTACTATTTTTAAAATATGGCGAATTTATTTTACTAGCCTGTGTTAATCCCATGTCTAATCTATATCCATGTGAAATGTCATTGAATTCGGTACATCCGTTTTATAGGTATCTAGTGGGTGCTCGCGAATTCACTCGCATTAAGAAGTAAAACTTGCAAATAGGGGTATTTCACCACTTAAAAGGGGCATTTCCAAAAATCTTTTCTTAGCGGATGCCTACGTCATAACATCTACCTTCATTCCAAATTTCAGCCCAATCCGTCCTTTGGTTTGGGCTGTGCGTTGATATCTCACAATATCAGTCAGTCAATCAGTCTGTCACCTTTGAGTTTTATATATATAGATTATAAGTAAAGTAGTTAGTACCTTGAGTCGCTCGGCGCGCGAGTCCCGGCCGCGCCACACCGCGCGCGCCTCCCGCGCACCCCAGGCGCGCTCCACGCCACCCTGCACAGACAGCACGTCCAGCGACACCCTGCAATGTGGACAAGGATGCTCACACTAGCAATAAGAGCTTTACATATTTGGTATATTATATACTAATGTTCCTGGTTAATAGATTAGCAGTTTGGCACTTAGCAATGGGATAAAACCAGCTGAAGATTATAATAAAATACTGTAGAATATAAAAACTTTCTTAATTTTTTAAAGTTGACTAATAAAATATGTATTGGTACAAAAGTTTAAAATAATAATAAGTCTGGTTGTGGTTGCTGGCCTGTTTACACCAACCTAGCCAGCAATGTGAGTAGACTGTGTGTGTGTGTAGTGTGGAACTGTGGAGTATGGTAGAAAAGCCACAGCCAGCCATTTCAATAAATACATATAATATGTAATAGATATGATTTTATTACCTTCCCATATTCTCCAATGTAGATTCAGTCAAATCATAAGTGGGTAGTACAACATCAACAGTCTCATTGTTGCCGCACCACGAGAACACCGGCACGGGCTCTGTCTCTTTCCGCACCAGCGGCCAATCACCCAAGTTCATCACAAACTCTATATCTGGCAATCTAACTTTTCTACTCAAAAATAACAACACATTGTCGGAAAACATGTTAAACCCCACATGTTTGCCGTAGCAATCTCTATGGATCTGATTACTTTTTATAACATAGTGGCAGAAACTAGTGCTTTCTGGCTGGTGGTATCTTTTTATAATCTTTTTGATGCTCTCTGACATATCAACTTTGGGGAATATTTGCAGATCTTCAGTGATTTGTTTGTAGTTGTCAGAACAGCCATACTTCTGGTACCATTCCTTAAAGCTTTCTTCCGGACAATCACACTGATCAGGCTGGACTGGACCTGGAATGTAAGAGGGATATATGGTTTTTTTTTTAAGAAAAAAAGCAAATTGTTTATTGGAACAAATAATAAACAAGGAAGTACAAACAAGAAATATTTAATACTATGAAAATAAAATACATAATTTGCCATAATACAACCCTTATAATTTTTTTATTATTTTTAATTTTAAATATAAAATTATTGATTAAACAAGCCTCCACTGAGTACTGTATACCATCTCAGTGTACAACATGTGACCAGATCACTATTCATTAGATTATAATAAGTCTGGTTGTGGCTGCTGGCCTGTTTACAAGCCTTAGCCTTACTTATATTATTAGGTTGTGGAACTCCCTGCCTGACTCTCTGTTTGAAGATCGCTGGATTATAGTGTGTGGGGACACACTATAATCCAGCGATCTTCAAAGCAAGAGTGAATCGGTTCTCATCGGGTAAGCAGGCTCCATCTTAGGCCATAGCCTTTGCTTGCTATCAAGTAAACTATGGCCAAGTGCAAACCCATATTTATTAAAAATAAAAGGTGAAGAAACATAACATGAAATGTTTTAATAAATTTTCCTCATTATCACACATATTATCCAGCAGACAATAAAATAAATTGCAAATGGCCATATTTCTGCCATTATTGACCTTTTAGATCACAACCAGGAAACAAATTTGGGTTAAAATCAGGGTTTATTAATTACATTTGCCAGTCAGTTATCATCAGCCTTATGAGACCTACTGCAGGGTATAGGCCTATTGCCTCTTAGACCATTACTCCCTGTCAGTTATGTATACTGGATACTTATGGATAATAGATGTGCTTATTGAATAAATTAAACATCATTACCTTTAAAATGATATTCTTCAATTGGTTTACTTTTATAATAAATACTGATGGCAAAATTATAGCAGGTCTCATAGGTTTTGTACCTCACTATGAAGCTACCATCTTTTCTGTCTAGTTTGTTCAGCCAGACCCGACACTGGTGATTGAATTTTGAGTGTCCTGTTATTTCTACAGCCAATAGTTTAGAGCGTTCAGGTGAGTAGCTGTAAATAAGAAACGAGAAAGTTGTTTAACATTTCAAACATTTGTTTGATTGTTTACATTCTAAATTGTATATTTCACAGTAAACTTATATGTATATTATAATATAATACGTATTTTACAAAGATTATTCAAATAGTTATACTTACGATGTTTCATTCACAGAAGTAAATTTCACGTAAAAATATCTTGCCGGCATCACTATTTGTTCTGGTTGTAATCCTGGTCCCCAAACATTGATCATGCTTTGATTCGACAGGTGAAATAATAAGCACAATATAAAAGACCATTTTATCATTTTTATTGAACTCGTCATGATATAAATACAGCTAAAATTAATAAAAAAAATCTCAAAAACTCACGCAAATTTTACGAAATAGACTCCAAAAATGACGACAATGTAAACAAACATATATGTCTTGTGATATTTCCTCCGAGGTGTAGTCAAAGTCAGAATACATCAAAAGTCAGTGTACTTTTTTTAATTGAATTCGCCACAAAGTTACAGTATATACCTACCTGATTTTGCATATTTGATGAAAAGTTAAAACTAACCCTGATTTTTCTGGGATCTTAGATTGTCTCTAGATTAATCAATTTTGAAGTCTTTAATATGCCTTGAAACCTCGCTTGAAACATATTCAATATATTGTAATCCCATGATGAATGGTATTAATAGTAGTAGCTCTCTATTTAAAAAATATTACGTCCTCTTTTCTTGTTTTTTTTTCTTTTGGTTTTGAGGTTATGTTATAAAAACATTTTTGTCGAGTGAATTTTGTATTCAAATATATAATACATTGTATGAAAGCTTTTAGCCAAACAAACTAGAGGGCAAGAAAATCTTTAAAAATGACTACAAATAATCTTAAATTGTTATGCAGTAAGTTAAGCAAAATGAGGTAAGAATATATCATTTGGTACGTACATAGCTACCATAAAATATACTGTAATTGTAAACTTGGATAAATTAACTCGTATTGTTCAGTCATTAAATGATTATAATAATGAATCCAAACTTCTTCAAAACTTAACCCTAATAGGTATATATTATGTTCAAAATTGGACATTGGTCTGGCACTTACTAATATTAAAGCTTTATTGTTTCAGAATAGATTATGTACCAGTTCGGACATACCTACCCAAACCAAAATTTCGTCCTCCATACTGGTACATGCCAAAGGAGAGAGTAGTAAGTACTACTATTTTTTGTAGTTGACTTTACTACACATACTTAATAATTAAAATCACTGAAAATGAAAATAGCCTTATTTCTACTACTCAATAAAATAGATACAGGAATACTTAACTTATACATTTTTAAAATAAGGTTAAACATGTTCCTTTGTACATATGTATGTGTCTAGGATAATACATACTATATTACATACTAATTTCCTCCAAACAACAATTATTAATAGTAACACTTCCAAATAATAATAATAAAAAAATAAACATTATACATAAATATTAAAAAAAAAAAAACTAATCTACATTTTCAAAAGGTAGCGTACCCAAAATGCTAGCTGCATTTCCCCGTTGAATAGCTAGACTAATCTTTTGGGCAAAGTACAAGCCAGCATTTTGGTCACGCGAAGCCTGTTTCAAACGCCCCGACAGATCTTGGTAGAGGTCAAGTGCGCTCTGACCCCACGGCCCAAGAGTTTCTACCCCAAACGGTACAAATAAATAGCCCTTGTCTAACTTAGAATATTTGCGCTGTTTGAGGAGCTCTGCAGATGAAGCAGCACCGCCAGCCTGTTTGGAAGATGTTTCAAGATGGGAGGGCGCCAATGTGTCGACACAAGTTGCATCCCACACCAGCGGCCGACCCAACTTCCAGGGAATAAGCGTCATCCCATCTGGTCTTTTGCCATCGCGAAACAAACCATTCGGCTCTAAAATTGCTGCGACGTTTGCAGTGACAAATGCCCGACGAATGACGTCATTCAGCGTACTATGGCGAGCAATGCGTCCTGCGCTCTTTGCACAGGAGAGACCGTGGTGACCGAGGCTATCAACCCTCTCTCCGCAGTTGCATCTATGGGGCACGACGCAAGGTGATCCAATGCGCAAAGATGTGGCTAGCCGGAAGGTCTGATTATCCAGAAGGTTGCCAACATTGGTGGACGGCAGAACTTGCAACCAAAGACCCGACTCCCAGCGAGAAGCGGCATGAAGACGGGCGCGCTCTGTGACTGAGCTGGACGTATTTAATAGCGCCTTCCGTTCCAGCTCACAAAGCGGTCCATCCCATAGCCTCTGAGAAGAAGGATCCCTGGGCAAGTCATCACTGTTGCAGGCTATTTTCCAAGCGTTTAAAGCTTCCGAGAAATGGACTATTTCGAAAGTATCTCCTAAGGAGGGCTGAAGAATTTTTTTGATCAATTTATTTGTGCTGCCGATTGATGACAGAAATGCCGGCAAAGAAACTGATGAAATTTTCCTAATTCCGATACCACCACATCGCACAGGCAATGCAGCTTGACACCAACTCCGTTCGTTTAAATTTATATTCATGACTGATGATAACGTATGCCTAATAATTGTGTCCGGGCCATGTAGTAAAATTGGGTGCTTCCACAGCTGGGCACAACGTAGGGCATACGTAATCTTAGGCACAAAAAGGCAGTGTCTTATAATAGAATAAGCCATGTGCATGTTTATTTTAGTTAGTCTATCAGAAAAAGCATTAAAATTTTGAATTTTTTCGTTGACATAATCTTCAAATGAATCATCCAAAACAGGAGCGCCTAGAAGACGCAGAGTTTTATTGTCAAGAATTTTGATTTTAGGGGCCATAGAATTAAAATTGTGTTTAATCGAGTCTTTGGATGGGCAGTTATCAGAGATATACAATTCAATGTTCCTTTTGTATACAAAATTTATATGAATTTACAAATCGAAACCTTATTGCTTACATTATTTTATATGACATTTTTGTGCTAGAATTGCTAATACCAATATAAAATATACATTTTTTTTACAAGAAATGGATATGCACTTGACCGTAATATATGTATTTATTTTATACTTTATATATAAGTGTAAATAAAATCACTAATACATTCTATATTTAGTTAACAGATGAGCACCTGACACATGACAATCAGCAATTTATTGAAGAGTTGATGCAAGAGAAGCTAAAGTTACAAAGTTCATTGGAATCCCCACTGGCAGGGAGTAGAGCTATTGCTCCTGCTGAGTGGATCAACAACTCTCGTAGAGTTGGACTGATTGCTCGGAAAATAGGAAATTATCCAATGTGGACCAAAGATGGAAAGAAGCACCACACAACCTTACTGCAGGTATATGCTCCTTGCCCGAATCTCTATTCCCCTTGAACTATAATTTGTCAGTCTTCAAGTCAATAGTAAACTGGTTTCTTCTAGGCAAGCACGCTAGATCATAGATTATAACGTTGCTTAACATCAGGCAAGTTGTAGTCAAGCGTAATCCTATATCATGTAAAAAATAAACATAATACAGCTTAGTTTAATGACAGTAGGATATGCCGGTTCAATGTGCCCATTAGATGCACATTGCACAGGATTTTATATACAACTTTCCAACACAAGCAAATCACTAATACCCATTAAACATTATAAACAGTTTTGATCAAAAATCAAAATCAAAAAAGTTTTGATTTTGTATTGTAAAGATTTTGTAGAGTTCATTCTCTAAATAATTGAATAGGTGGTTATTAGGGCTTTTACAATAGTGAAAAGTTGTGTAAGATAAGATATGTCTTTAATGCACACTAAAGAAATTACATATGAAAGAAATTTAAAAACTAATTTAATGCACATTGGGCGGCCTTATCGCCTTAGGCGATTTCTTCCAGGCAACTTTTGGATGAACAGGATTTAGAATCTTAAATAGGTGGCGTACAAGAATACGTAAAATAAATAATAAGTGTAGTGAGTTCTATAAACCACAATTTTATACATGTTCAGATTCTTTACCTTCTTCAGCTTTATTATATGTATGGATATTTATATTGTTGCAGGTTGTAGACAATCATATTATAAAATATATTCCACCTGAGGAGCATGTTCCAACGCATATGAAGAAAAGGTCTCCGGAAAGCAAAGCCAGGCTTGGCTGCTTGTTAGTAGGTGCTGAGACTGTAGATCCCAGTAAAGTTACGAAGGATTATGCTGGAATATTCAACAGTGTGGGAATGATGCCTAAGAAACATTTATGCAGGTTTATGGTCACACCTAATGCTGCATTGTCAACGGGCACCCCGCTATATGCTACACATTTCAGAGTTGGAGACCACATTGATGTTCGTGGATTGACGTAAGTTTAACCTTTATGAAATACTAGCTGTGCTCGCGACTACGTCCGCGTGGAATAGTTATTTTAGGCATTAATTCTTTCATACGCACGCAACGGAAGCCCTCAAAGATGAATAATTTTCCCCGTTTTTTCCACATTTTTTATTGTTTCTTCGCTCCTATTAGTGGCAGCATGATGTTATATAGCCTAAAGCCTTCCTCGACAAATGGTTTATTCAACACAAAAATATTTTTTCAATTCACACCAGTAGTTCCTGAGATTAGCGTGTTCAAACAAACAAACTCTTCAGCTTTATAATATTACTACAGATTTTTATTTTATTACATGTTCAATGAACTAGGCATAGATAGAACTGGTAAGTAGGTTAGTTTGTGTGAGAGTGGTTTCTGGCATCAGTTTTGAAACCACCCAAAAAAAAGCCTGACATGGTTTTTAATACATTGGCTGCCCTCACATCTGCTCATTTCAAAGAAATTTAATATACACCTGTTTCAGTGTAGTTTCCATAGATGTTGTTTAAACAAACATTGGTTGAGACATTAGATCACGTTCAGCTTCGCCAGCGTCCTACATTCCGCGGCAGACGGAGGTGCTGATTCGTCAGTAATATTTGTATATAAGATGAAGATTGTTAGAAATAAAGGGTTGTTGAGATTGAGAGTTCAGAGTTAATTATTACAAGAGAAAGTATTGTTTCAATTCACATCCCACAGTCCCAGTAGAGATATAAGTAGTAGTTGCTAGTGAAGGTTCTGCCACTAGTTAGTTAGAGGTAGTCAGGAGTGTATCCGTCAGTACCAGAGCAGCAGAGAGTCGTCGTGGCACCCACATCAGGAAGAGGAAGCCGGCTGCACGGACCTGTTCCAGAGGCGCACACGCGACTAAGAAGAGGGTGAAGAGTCATCACGAGGTCGACGAGAGAAACCACACCAGGAGGAGGAAGCCGGCCACACGGACCTGCTCCAGAGGTTCTCCGTCAGCGAGTCAATGAGCTACGGGTCATCGGCCCGTCCAGCACCAATCCCACTGGAAGGGCGCTACGAACCCTTCTCAGTCCTCCCACCACGGCCAAGACTCCCTCGCCGTCACCGTAGGTGATCCTGTGTATGAGCCTGTGCACGGGGTGGTGGGAAAATCATTTCCTTCCTTCTGTCCTTCCCCCTTCCGCTGGGTGTCTTAGGTCTCGTGGCACCTGGTATCCTGCACTTATCTATCTGTGTATATGTTACGGTAAATGTGGATAATGCGGGAATTATGCATAATACCAGTGCTCTTGGTAAAAGTGAGAAAAACATTCGCCGGTAATCACATTTACCGGTAATTATACATAATAACCATACCCCTTTGGTAAATGTAGAAAATAATGAATTCAAACATGGCAAAAAACCAAACAGGCAAGGAGGCACCGCACTGAATTATAATTTGTCGGTCTTCAAGGCGAAAGCAAACTGGTTTCTTCTAGGCAAGTGCGTCTGGATCGTAGATTATAACGTTGTTTAACACCAGGCAAGTTGCAGTCAAGCGTGAGCCTATTTCATGTAAAAAAACTAGTAAAAAATAAAATAAACTTATTTACTTAGTTTACTGTACTTTACTTTAATTTATTGTATGTTATTTTATTTTATGTTTTGACACCAAACAAAAGGTTTGAACTCTTGATCCTCTACTCGTGCGATTTATTTATTTTATTTGTACATGTATTTATTCTCATAAACATATTGATTCTGATGTTTGATTTCATTATTTTGTACATTAACCAAAGGGGTATGGTAATTCTAATTATATATAATTACCGGTAAATGTGGATAATTCTCAACATTTACCGAGTGCGTTGGTAATCATGAATAATTCCCGGGAATTATGCATAATTCCCGATTATCTACATTTACCGTAACATATATATTGTCTGTGTAGGTATCGGTAGGGCTAGGGTAGTAGGGCAGTAGGTGGTTAAGAGTGTTAACGTAGAGAGTAGGTAGGAGTTAGGGTAGGTGGTGAGTATTCCAGACTGTGTGTTAGAAGATAGGAGTAGGGTGTAGTAGGTAGGTTGTAGGTAGGTGTACAGGGCAGGTCCCTATAATTTCTCTGTACGGGCTTAGCTCCGTACAGATGTACTTTATATATTTGAATGAAGTGTATAGAATACTTTTATTTATGAACAGGATTGACCATGGCTTCCAAGGTGTAATAAAGAGATGGGGATTCAAGGGCATGCCTGCATCCCATGGTGTTACAAAAACCCATAGAAGACCTGGCAACATTGGAGCTGGCGGTCAGAAAGCCAGAGTGTGGCCGGGAACCAAGATGCCTGGACATATGGGAAACAGGTAAATTCATTTACATCTTTCATGTTCGGTAAGTAGGTCCTTATTACCCCCAAATGAGGCTTGTAAGTAACCAATTAGCGCCCTAGGGTAATAATGTAGCTAGAAAAGCCCTAGGGCGGTAAGTAATTAAAAAAATAACATTTAACTCCTTCAAAAAGTTCAAGTAGTAGACAAAGGAGGTCGCTTCGCTATTCAAACTCAGACTTCTTCGTCTGATAGTCATCAATTTTAAATATCGAACGGCGATGCGCAATTTCGTTCCTGACAAAAAAAGATGAAAAAAGGCGGGAAGAGAAAACTTTCATTTTAAATGTTGTTTGTTTTTGGGATTTTTTTTATAAATACGTGCTAATTAGGAAAAAAGCATGAATTCTGCAAGTGATGACGATATATTATGTAAGATGCACTCCTGATTCAATGGAAATGGAAGCTGAAGTAGCAATTAACAATATTTTGCTTGAAAGTTCTAAAGAGAGATATTTAAAAACTTACGACGAGTTCATGAAGTGGCGAAAAGAAAAAGGAGTAAGTTCTGATTTTGTCCGTGACCAGCAAATATCACAATCTCAAACTATTAACATACCCAAAAAACACCTGTCCCTAAAACTTTAAAATTGTTCACATTTCACTATAAATTTTAACCATTAAAATGTTTTATTCTTGTAATACGGGTTTTTTCTACTTACCTCACAATCGAGATGTAAAGCAGAGTAATTAGCTCGGGTGTAAGCATCAATTGATTGCACCCTCGAACTATAGGCGCCCTCGCTGCGCTCGTGCGCCTAACTATCTCGGGCTGCAATTGATGCCTTACAGCCCTCGGCTACTAATCTACTATTATTCAGCAAAACAATGACTTAAAATAGTTTATAGTTATGACAGGTACCCTGTGCACAGGGTATAGCTAAATGAATTAGCAAGCAACTTAATGACTAGCTAAACTGTAATGTATATGGCTGTTATCTAGCGACCACTGATCCAGTGCTGTTTAGTGGATGAGAAGCCGCGTTCGCTTGCGTTTTCTTAGGATAAAAAGTAACGTAAAAGTATACCCCAAATTATGACAACCTGCTGACAAACTGTGTCCACAAAACATTTTTATTTTCGAGAATTTATTTAGAAATTCGCTCAGGATCAAAGTTGTTTTTAAAAGTTTCTTTTGAGTTTTATTTAATTATTTCAGTAGCTGTGTAACTACACTTCATAATATACCAGAAAAAAAACAAAAGCGTGAAATTTTATATACTTACTAGAATTCTGTACATTAACCAGTGTCTTATGTCTTCTAGGTGGAGAATCAACCGTGGAGTGAAAATTCTTCGCATAAACACCAAATACAATGTCATTTGGACATTGGGAGTGAGCATACCCGGGGAAACCGGCAGCATCTGTTACTTGTACGATTCTATCTTACCTTTAAAGAGGCACAATCCCAAGTCACACCCACCGTTCCCCACCTACATCCCGTCAGAGGCGGAAGAACCTCTGGAGTACTTCGATGAATCTGTCCACGAGTTTCATAACCCATCCATTGCATTTGAGGAGTCATAAGCTGTAATTTTACTTAGTTTGGTGGTCTTTTTTGTATTAGGTAGACCAGAGTCAATGTTATCAGCATCTAGGTACAAATACACCTGTTCTGCTTTCAATGCCAATTAAACTATTTACTGTTACAATGTTAGTTACTGTTCAACTGTTTAAAGTAACTAAAATTAGCTAAATTAGTTACTAACAGTAAAGTAAATTTAGAGTTAAATGTACGTATCTTTTTTCATAACATAAACTGATCAACTCTCTTGTGTATTACATAGTTTTGGTGAAAAGTCACCCAGAGTGAAACAATTTTAACTCTAAGGAACTAAATGTACTCTTAATTTTAGTATCATTGTTGTTTTCCATGCCATTTAATTTAAAAACAAATAAAAAGAGATACAAATGTATTCACATCTTTTATTGAAATTCCATGACAAAATGCTAAAATTCTACAAAAAATATTTTAGGTCATGCTTAAATAACTTATTAGATTTCATAAATGTCTGTTCATTTCACATTTTCATTCACTTAAAATAATTTTGCATGGACATCAGCATAATATATACACTAATGAAGTCTTTACCTGAACTAGTGTGACCGATATTACATAAACACGAGAGTTTACAGTATAAATCACACACACACATGTTCACAGATGTACATTTTGTACATCTGTGAACATGTGTCACATGCAACATTCACAGATTCAAGTAGTTCTTAGATCTAGCTCTGACACATCTACAATTGAATAATTTCATTAATACACTTATTCTAATAATATTGTAATTCATTAACAATATGCTTAATATCTATTTGATTTCAAAATTATGACTAATTCATGATAGTGTACCTTACACTATTCATTTCATTATTTCAAATACAAAAAAATCGATAGTATCGTGTTGTTACACGTCACATTTACTGCTGTGAGGGAGGCTGGAAGCCATAGCCGGGATAGGGCTGCGGCGCGGCGGGCGGCGGCGCACCGGCCGTAGGCGCGCGCGTGTAGGGGTACGGGGAGGGAGGGTACTGCTGCGGCGGGTAGCCCTGCTGGTACGCGTGTGGCGGGTACGCACCGCCACCGCCCGGCGGGTAGCTCTGCGGGTTCTGCGGGTAGCTGCCCTGTGGCGGCGGGGCCGACGACACCACCGGCGCAGGGCTTCCCGGCTGCGACGAGGGGTTCGAGTAGGGAGGCTGCGTCGCGGGCGGGTACGGGGACGGCTGCCCTTGCGGCGGATACTGCTGGCCCGGCGGCGCGCCCGGGGGAGGCGGGCCGCTCGCAGCCGTGGAAGTGGGAGCGTTACTCCCGTGCGCGCTCGAGTTGTACGTAGGAGACTGAGCGGAAGGCGAGCCGTACCCGGAACTTGGCGGATTTTGAGGAGTGTAGCCGCTCGGTGGCGGCTGTGGGGACCTGTTAGGCTGCGGCGTGGGAGCCGAGCTGTACGCCGACGTAGGAGTTGTGTTAGGGAACGGTTGAGACTGGTAGGGCTGCGGCTGGGATGTTGTAGAGTTATATGAGCTGACACCCACATTGGGGTAGTTAGGCCCGGACTGTGGAGGAGGATAAGCAGAGTTGCCAGTGTAGGGAGGTTGGGCGGGGGCACGCACTGGATATGGACTCCCTGCGCCCGCCGGGCTGCCCGGAGGAGGAGCATACTGCTGCTGAGCGGATGAAGGAGGGTACCCTGACCCAGGATGAGTTGCCGGTGGATAATTGCTTGGCGCAGTGGTAATGGGTGGGCCGTAATTTGAGTTAGGTGGGTAGCCTTGAGGTTGTTGACCTGGGTTGGGAGGCCCATATCCCTGGCCCGGGGGTCCATAGCCTGCTTGAGGGGGATAGCCGGGAGCTCGTTGGTATTGGCCTTGGTATTGATTTTGATATGGTTGTTGTCCATATGACTGTGTTGGTCTTGTAGGTGCAGTGGACACTCCTGCAGGGGGCCTGTAAGGCTGTGCACCCGACCCAGGGCCTTCAGGTGCTCCCGAAGGAGAATTTATTGGTGGTGGTTGCTGAACATTCCCCGCTGCCAGTTGATGGGGAGGCTGTAAACAAACATGTATGATAAGTATCAATTAGGTATGAATCAAACATGCACTAAAAATAATTTAGTAAACTCTCCAAGTATAAGTATATTTCTTTTTGACAGTTGTCATCTCTCCTCATTTATATTTTATAATAGATCCAACCGTTTATTTTCTATTTGACAGCAGCATTAGAACGTAACTGCATCATGTTACGCAAAAGTTCACTTTTAAATGCGAGGTTTTAAAAATATGGCAACTGCCTAAGTTTGCTCCTTGATCCCGTATAATAATCATCTTTAACAAATTGAGTCCATAAGAGTAGTAGTTTTTTTTATAAATTACATGAAATAACAAATGTTTTTAACATTTACGTTCTATGGCTATCAACATAGTGATGTTACGATTGAGATATCGATATATTATTTAGTAACCATTTTTTTCATGGGTATAATGTAGCATTCTAATGTAGTATAAATATAGATTGGTATAAAAAGATATGGAACAATTATTGTGACTTTTATTTTTATTTATTTATTAATCGAAATCGGATTCATCGCCGCCGTCACTCGAGCTATCGCTGACATTTATAATTAATTGTTGATTCGTATTATCTATCGCACGTGTTTGTCCCACTCTGCCTTTGTAGTTTCTTGTGTTTTTTTAATTACATTTTGCCAGTTTTCCGCAGTTACTTCCACACATGCATTTTTTAATAAATCAAGCATTTTGTTTGCCATGAATGGGGGTTTTGTGTTATTTCGAGCAGCGTGTCCTTTTACTTGAGCCTATATTAATTCAATGGCATTGTATTGACAATAATAGGATGGAAGCTAAACGACTCGCACGAAGTGCTTTGCTTCTACCTTCGTAGTAAGGACGGCGAGACTATGGAACTCTCTACCTGGAGCCCTGTTCCCAGATAATTATAACCCAGGGGTCTTCAAATCTAGAGTTAATAGGTTTCTTCTAGGCAAGCGTGCTACATCTTAGACTATAGCAGTGCTTAATAATCAGGCAGGCTATAGTCAAACGTAAGCCTATTTCGTGTAAAAAAAAAAAAGGAAGTCTAAGACCCCATGACCATGTTCTGCATCTATTTCATTGATCACATATGGAAATGAATTGATATCGTGTCCACTATAATCACTTGGTCACAACAATATTACTGACAAATTAGATCTGTCAAAAAGAAAATAAATGGTTGGAACTATTATAGGTCAAATAATTTTTATCTTGCTTTCATGGAAAAAAGCAAATACTAATAGTTACATAACGGATGTACCTAAGTAAGTCTAATTTTAAATATTTTTATATCATCTACAACAAGCAGTCTTATTTCGCTGCTTTTTTTATTAATATTTATTCTAATTATGAAAGATAGCCTATACATCATATCTAATTTAACATTAGATTGTAATTTAAAAAATCATACAAATAACCATACCAAACCAAACCATGTTTGAGCATTAAATAAAATAGAAACCTGCATATTTCAGATCACTGTTCATAACACCTTAACCAACTATGCTAGGGTCTACTAACTGCTAGGTGCGAAAATCTACACTCCTTTCCTCAGATATAGTAATATGACTATCTGATAAAATAAGTGCCTTAGAAAATTAGGCACAATTCTATGATTATTGAAAAGGAATCTCTTTTAAACAATGTTTAATATAAACATGAACAGTAAAATATTAAAGTATGTGGATGAATCATTCAGGTAAGTTCCACAATTTTGTGGTTAACAAGTAATAGCACAATTTTAGAAAGTGTAATAAAAGTGCACCTTTGCAGTAGGTATGGTTTGGAAAATCTTAATACAGTTTTATATATTTTTTTGCTATCTTATTATGCCTTAGTAAAAAAATTACACGATAATCAATAGATACTATATCAACTCTTTTTTGTTATTTCAAGCGCTAGTGCTACTCACCGGAAGAATAGCTTGTATATTCTGATTAGCGTCCGCTACTGACGCCAAGTATACTAGGTTTCTATGTAACATCTGCTGATATTGGTGACATTCCATAATCTGCCCTTTCGATTGATACTCTTGGATGGTTTGTATAAGTTGAGCATTTTCATCCAACATCTTCTGTATCTGGGCAGGATTTAGAGGAGGCCGATTGCCTCTCGCGGCGAAAGCCACCGACATGATGCTGAAAGCAAAACAATTTATCTTAGCGTGCTAAAAAACAAAAACCCTAAGCATAACTTCATTCACATCGACTGAGTAAGATGTCTTAGAAGAGAACCTTATGATAGAAAAACAAATAAATTAATTATTTTCGAAAATTCAATTTAAAAACCTACACTATAAATTCCGTTTAACCCAACCCTAACTAATATTGCACCAAAACAAAACCAAACCAAACCAACGCAAGGCAAGCCCCAGCAACAAGGAATCAAGCGTTTGACATTGACAAGACATTTATTTCGTTTTGTGATTTAAAAAAATACAGATAATAAATACTTTTTAACTAAGCCATAAATCCCAAACAATTAAAAAATATATTTTTAAATTTCTACTTTTCAAATTAGTGATTTCCCCGGCTTCGTCCGCGTTTCAGATCTATAAGCATAAATATTTATCACTCTCCTGACCCACTATCACCATACCAAAATAAATTTATAAAAGATGCATGTAAAATAAAATAATCAATTAAACCGAAATTGACAAACAAATAAAAAAAACTTAATGAAATCCGTCAACACCTATATATATATATAGATAGGCCACATTCCAGCCCGTATCCGTACACGCACACAAAGTAGCCCACACGAAGCCAACGTTCTCTGATTGGTCTGTGATTTTAGCTCTAAGTTTCATTATTGGCTCGTTCAGTCAATCCAATAGTTTATATCGTGGCATATGGTCTGGGCTACAAATAGGAAATTGATATTATAGAAACGTAACAAAGACAAAAATAATCTCACGGTATGGTCAACCGTCGCAGCGATTGAGTTAGTGGGCGGGGCTTGACCATTTAACTGCCAATTCCGATATTTAAGGCATCGTTACCAATCAAAGACAAGCTTTGTGTGCGAGTGAGAAATAAAATATGGAAGCATTATTCACGCGATATGTTCATTTTTCACAGTTCTAACTATCATTTATAGTGCTCAGGCAAGATAACTCTGCGCACAAGTACTTAACTAAGTGGTCTGGGACGAGTAAAATTCCAGTTTGCAAGATAATAGGTACGTGGCAAAAGTGCTGCCACTAGGTGCAGAGCAGAAGTTATCTTTGCAAACATTTTGCAGACCTGCTACTACCAACATGAAAGTGGATAAGAAGAATAGAAGCGCTATACCTAGCTGTCGATAAAAACATAATGCCACGTCTACTCTCATAATGGGCTGTTGGACAATACTAGTAGGTACAGGCAGGCAGGACAGCGAGCGATTTTTCAACAGTGCCAAGTTAAGTTTAGTAACGAATGTTGCTAAGAGATGGCGCTACCCAAGCGTGCTTTATTTGGGCCCCTAATGCACAAAATATTCACGGATTCAAATGATGAAAATAAATAATTCTATGTATTTGTTAGATTTTTTAGGTGATATAGGCTTACGCTTGACTACAACTTGCCTAATGTTAAGCAACGTTATAATATCTACGATCTAGCGCGCTTGCCTAGAAGAAACCGGTTTACTCTCAACTTGACTTGAAGACCGAAAAATTATAGTTCAAGGGGAATAGAGATTCGGGCAAGGAGTTCCACAGTTTGGCTGTTCGCACGATGAAAGTCGAAGCAAAACGCTTGGTGCGAGTCTTTGGAACCTCAACTGTATAGCGGTGCCTCCTTGCCGAACCCCTACTCGTACGATGGTGAAATGGGGCTGCAGGAATTTAATTATGCAATTCCTCCGTACCTACACTCTCCGAAATGCAACTTGTAAAAAACTGAAAGACTGGCCAGATGTCAACTCATACACAATTCTACCAACATGATCTAAGTGAGTCTATACATAGTTCCATAATACAATACAATATAACTTTATTATGCACACCAAAAATAAATTACAATATGAAATGAACTTAAACTATAAAGGAATGCACAAGTGGGCGGCCTTATCACCTTGAGTGATCTCTTCCAGGCAACCTTAGCAAGAAAACGGTGACAGAAATCAGTTTGGTCGGTGGCGTACAAATAAATAAATAATACTTAAAAATAAAACCTATAACTAAACAGAGAAAATAAAAGAAAATCAAACTATAAGGAGGCGGGGTTCCTTATACAATAAAACAAGAGAAACTGTCAGAAGATGATTGTATTGGTCACAACACAGAATCAAATCGAGGGTTCGGGGAGCGCGCACGAGTACATCCCGTCACAGTCGTAGCCGGACTGTCGCAGTGTTTGAATTTAAAGAACGCGTGGCGAATGACTGAGACGGAAGATAGCGAGTGTGAGCTCCAGAGTGAGATAGTTAATCTAGGTATCGTCTAGGAGGGCGGCCACGAGAGGCACGAGTTGGCAACGACACAGGGTGGTTTACTATAAAACTAATTTACATGTTACAAATAATAATATTAATAAACTATGAACACACACATTTAACACCAATAAACGCGATTGATAGTTTACAACGTAGAGATGTAATAGCTGCATACCATACCTACTCTGGAAAATCGACAGAGATTTAGCCTGGCTGATATTTAAAGGCAGGTCGTTCCAGAGTAAGAGAGCTTTAATTGTGAAGGAGGATTGATAGAACAGATTGGAGTGGTTGAATTTAGGATATTGTAGGATGAGAGTACGTGAAAGGCGAAGGGATGAAGAGTGAGTTTCACTCACAAAGGAGAAACGTTCCTTTAAGTATAAAGGAGTGGAAGGAATAAATAGGACTTTGCAGAGGAGGGACAGCAGGTGAGTATTACGACGAAGACGGATAGGTAACCATTTGAGCTTTTTGCGAAATTCGGAAATGTGGTCATATTTACGCAAGCCAAATATGAACCTAATAAAGAAATTTTGGAGACGCTCGAGCTTATCGAGCTGCTCTTCGGTTAGGTCAGGATAACAAGCGTCAGCGTAGGTAATGTAAAATAGGATGTAGCAGAGACTGAACAAGCGCAGTTTTGGTTGAAATCGGAAGAAAATAATATAGGTATTGAATTTTAATAGTTATTGAAATAATTTTAGTGACCATAAACTTCTTTTATAATAAAATAAATCGAACGCAGCAGCAGCTGTAGGTAACATTTTCAGTATTTTAAAATGTCTAATATGAACTTAATTTGTTTTTACTGTCTAGGTACGTACCTATTACCTACTTTATATTGCCTTAGAATAACCACATAATTGCATTAATTATTATGGAATGTGGATTTATCATGATGACACTTTATCGATTAGGAACTGCCGACCGATTCCGTTTTCATCATAATGTTGTACAAGCAACGCCCTGCGTTATTGTGTTAAAGCAAAGTGTAGGTAGGTACCTACCTACACCTTGCTTTAACACATAGACTACTTTTAATCCAGCCAGTATAGGGTAATAAATAACGCAGGGCGTTACTTGTACATCATCTTGACAAAAACGGGATTATTCCGTTTTTGTCAAGATGTCGGCATTATATTAGATATGTGTGCTTAGTGCCTGTTTTGCAAACTAAGTATAAATAAAAAAATGTATCTACCTAGGTATGTACATATCAATTTTTATCCAAATCGGTTCATCAAATCAAACGTGAAGAAGTAACGAACAATGAACATGCATACTCACAATTTTTTATGGATTTTTGGCCACTGACCTACCTCAAAACTTATATTGTTGATTTAAAAAAATACCATCTAAAAAGATTAATCCATAAATTGTTGCAGTTTGTTTTGTTATAATACACCCAACATTAGCAGCCCCAGTAACTTTCCAAATAGACGAGTTTATTAAACAGCTGATGTCATCTGATAAATTTGATAAACTAACTGATTTAATTGCCGATAAAGCAGCTCAGAAAATAAAAGACATAGATAGTAAAACAAGTCACGCTTCTTCTCTAGTACTTAGAGAACGCGTCGAAGATAATGATGATGATCACAAAAGCACCGAAAAAATTATATTTGACCTTAAACCTCCCCAAAGGAAAGATTCTAAATTAGATAATATACAGTCTAAACATGACAAACACGACAAGAAAAGCAAAAAACACAAGTCGGGTACTAAAGAAAATAACAATAGCAGTGACGAAAGGAAAGAAAACAGTCATGAAAAGTACAAAGAAAGCAGCGAAACAAATGACAGTCACGCAAATGAAAACAGGAGACTGAAAAGTAAAAATGATCGTGTTGAGAAAAAAAGAACTAGTCGTGAAAAAGACAGAAGTAGTTCAGAAGCAAATATAAACAACAAGGCCAGATCTAGAGTAAATAAACATAAATCTTTAAAAAAAAATACATCTGGCAGCAAAAAGACAGAAATTCATAAAAATAAAGAAATCAAAATAACAAATATAAGTAAAATCGACACTCAGGCACTTTTAAAAAGTCACATAAACTCTAAAGAATTAGAGCTAAATTTCAAACATCTTAAAGGCGAGGTACAAAAACGTAATGCAAAAGAAAGTAAAGCAAATAAGATAGATACAGATAAGCGTAAGAGCTCTCACGAAGATAATAACAAAGAAACAAGTAATCGTGAAGCTAAGGACGAAGACGATGTAAACTCTAAGGATAAAAGAAAAAATAAAACATTACAAGAAAGTAGCCATGAAGATAAAAAGCACGAACAGTTTTCGTTTCATTCAACTGAAAATAAGGAACATAGTCAACAACGACCACGCATTAATGACTCCCAAGAAGAGATAAGCGAAAATGAAGATAATGACGAAAATAACAGTAGAAATATCAAAACACATAAATCAGCAGATAGCCCTATCGCTCGAATAAGTAAACCAAGGAACGAATCGGAGGAAATAAACAAAACAGACGAAGAAGATATGAACAATGCAAAAATATTTATTGACAAAGTCATGGATAGGGTTTCTAAAGAGTTAAAGAATCCCACGTTTTCTCCAAAAGAAGTTGGAAAGGATACAAAAGAGCATGCTTCTTCATCAAAAGAAGTCGTAGTGGTTGGCTTAGATAATAATAAGCACAGTGGAGAGAGCGACATTAACAATAGTAATAGTAAAGAAAAGACAGATCATACAAAAAATAACACAAGCCAGAGGAACATTTTCAGAGTTGAAGATGGAAAACAGTTTACATATCAATCATCAGCGGAATATGCTGAATATCATGAAAATTTGGCAAACGCACCAAAACCTAAATATTTTAATACATATTAGGAAATTTACCAGTCAACGATTTTGAGTTAGTTTACTGTACAAACAAGTGCATGCAATGTGTGTACCATTGCAATATCTACGAAATAAATAAATCTATTAAGATCCGCTCTGTATACCTACTCTATACTAATATTATAAAGCTGAAGAGTTTGAACGCGCTAATCTCAGGAACTACTGGTGCGAACATATAGTTAATGGTGCGAATTGAAAAATTATTTTTGTGTTTAATAGACCATTTACCGAGGCCGGCTTTAGGCTATATAACATCACGCTGCATGTAATACGAGCGAAGAAATAATGGAAAATGTGGAAAAAACGGGGAAAATTATTCATCTTTGAGGGCTTCCGTTGCGTGTGCTGCCAACACGGTTCAAGATATCACAAAAATATGTATGAAAGAATTATTTCTCTTGAAATAATCTAACACAATGTCCTGAACAATACATGTCTATCTTTTAAGGTTAACTCACAAAACCGTTTTTATGGTAATAACTATTCCACGCGGACGAAGTCGCGCGCACCAGCTAGTTTTATAATAAATTATATCAGAAAGATTTTTGAACAAATTTTTAATAGTTACTTATATATGAAGTTTCTAATACTCTATACCTAACAGCAATGCTTAACATCAGGCAAATCATATACCTATACCACACACAAAAAAATCTGCTTGGTAAACCAGAATAATAAAAGAGTTAAATAGAGTAAATAAGTATAATATGTATTATAAATAATTTACATGTCAAAAATTAGATTTACTGAGAAGTAAATATTTACTCAGAAATAAAACTGTCAAATATAAAATGAATCCTTGGACTTCTATGATTAGCAATATGAATTCATACTTTAAAAAATACTTTAACTAGTGGCATATAACACCACAGCGTTGTGATTTGATCTAGGCTGTGAAAAGGGAGTATTACAGCTTTTAGTTAGCAAAATTGTATTTCAACATATATATCTCATTAGCACTACTACAATGTAGTACCTGGGTTCAAGCCTCAGCTGTAATAAGCTAATTACAATCCTTAATTAACGCAGGTAACTGCATTTGATATATTATAATTACGACCTGACTAGTGCTACCATAATATGTAAGTATAGCAAAACCAGCCTTAAGGACTTCTAAAAATGCATTTCAATGAATCAAGTAGCAAAATAAAGCCTTCTCTTTGAGGGTATTCTTTGTTTACATATGTATGATGCTCTAACATGAGTTTCACCACTTCGTTTATGCAGTGGAGGTCATAAAAGCAATGGTTTTTGCCAACTTGGATATTACTGAATGCTGCAGTGGGCCTCTTATTCAGCTTCATCACTCTTTTCCCTCCAATGTGTGATATTAACTTTGCAAAACCATCAAAGTCCATACCATACAAGGTTTTAAGCATTTTTTGGCACAGAGATGGAAACTCTTCCAGTTTTTTCAATTGCTCAATTTCCTTTTGAACTGCAACTAGCGTTTTAGTCATGGACTGCCACACTTTCATTAGATTTGTGCCATTAATCCAATTATGATTGATGGATATGGTATCCATTTCATTTTCCACTTGATGATACCATCCAGATGGTACAAATATAGCGTCTCCTTTTCCTTGGATTATCTCATAGTAAACAACATTATTATCTTTGAACTTGTCTGGTTCAAATTGCATCACAACATTATTGAATTTATCTTTGAGTTTCTCCTCTTGCCCCGGAGGGAACAAGTGCCATTTCTTCTTTCCAGAGACATTCACAGACCAACTGAAGGAATTGTACACATCAGAATGCATTGGAGTCCTGAAACATCACCATGTTACACATTGTTAGTATTGTAGACATTATGCATCTTAACAAATCAACAAAGAGTCATCATCAGCATTGGCTGAATGGCTGAATTCCATTTAAGTACAAGAAATAATATGTATGTATAGTCCGGTCAATTTAAACATTTGAAGGTACATAAATTCCCATCAAGCTGAAAATCAGTAAGGTAGTTAAAAATATGATTAAAAATAAAATATGAAAGTTCAACATCATTCCTCTGCATGGAATTTTTTTTATTCAAGGTAAAGGTCAAAAAAACAAGTTTTTCGCATTTTTCAACGAAATGGAATGTTTTATCATAAAAATGTCTGAGAGAAAATTGTGGATCATAAAATAATCTACAAAAAATGTATCAATATTTTTTTCCTACGAGCCACCATTTTTGAGATTCGCCAAAAACTCATTTTTTGACCATTGACAAAAAAAAAACCACACAGAGGAAAGATAGGGAACTTTCAAATTTTATTTTTAATTATATTTTTAACAATTTTACTGAGTTTCTGCTTGATGGGAATTTATGTACCTTCGCTCTCATTTTTAGGTCTAGATTGACCGGACTAGTATGTAGAGTCTGGTTATATACACTCATTGCTTAACCCGGAGATATTACTGTGAGCAAGTAAGGTATTAGTAGCATAATTTAACTGTGATACATGTGTTAATTACGATAGGAAGTTTAAAGGAATTATATCATGTTTACCATGTCTTTGCTGGTCCCATGTATACAAACATGAAGTCGTCAACTTGTTTATCTTGGGTGTATTCATTCAACCAATCCGACCCAAATAATGTTGGTACTGTATAGAACTTGTCATTGGGTTTAATTCTCCTTAAATGCCAGTCTTTCAGGTACAGCAATTTTTCTTTTTGAGTGCCTTTCCAGTAGGTGAGATAGTCACTGAACTTCATGTCTGTCTTCGGTTGAAAATCATATGAGAGGTTTTTGCAGTCGGACACTGGCACTGTTAGTGTTCCATATTGATTTGTTAAATAATCAAAGTCTATGATGTTGTTGAAGGCCCATTTCTTTGTGGATTCCCAATTCAGACCTGTGTTCTTAATAATGCAGGGCACATTATTCCTCATGTGCTTGTTGAAGAAATCTTCATAGCTAATGTTGGTGTATGTATTTTCCTCAACCACAAATGTTGTTGGATCCTTGTTTTCAAGTTCAGGAAGCTCTTTAATAGGTTTCACTTCAATCTCAACTGGTTCTGCCACTGTGGAAAAAACAAACCCGTTTTTTTTTATAATTCAACTAACTATCATGGATTCAAATCTTAAACAACACTTCAAGTTTATTACTAGTAAAGAATGTATATTCAAAATGCTTTTTCATAGTAGTACTAAGGCTTAAACCGTCAAATACTATCAGAGCCAAGCCTTCTTTCTTTGGTACGTTGGTGGTAGGTAAGTACTGAAATCTAAAGGAAATTTTAAAGCATAATATATGTAAAGCAGTTATACTTTAAAGGTAAGGCACGGTTTTAGGCAGCCTCTAGATGAGCTTGTTACACCCCAGATTGCTCAATAAGGCATTGATAATGTTTATCATAGGCAGGGGAAGACTGTAATCAAACGTGATTTTATACTGCGTATTATACAAATTCTGGTTATTCATAATAACAAAAATAAATAAATACAATGGAGCGAGTTATCGGATAACGGAATACCTACTTTTTAACGTATGATTTTCGAACAAAAAGTAATATAGGTTTCTAATACATTTTCACGATATTTTCCAAAGATTGCCAGTTTTCTCTAGTTTTCTTGTATTTTATGATTCGCATGGAATGTCATCAATTTGACATGGTATGTTTTTTTTATAAATTTTGGCGATTGCTACATGTAATTCACCATACGCATACGATAAAATAATCGGAAATCTCCGAAAAAAAGATGTACTTGAGGCCAACAAGGAAAGGGACCAAGCAGCAAACAATGACTTTTTTACTTGAGAACTGGCACAATACAAAGTTATGGCCAATTAAAAAAAAAATAAAAAAAAAAAACAATGACTTTGTTACATGTGGCGGTACATTGAGAGGAAAGATAATAGTCATAGACAATTATTTTCCTTTCTGAAAAAAAGCAAAACGTCATTTTGTTTTGTGATGGCGGTGCTTGGGTTGGGGAGAACGCTTCGCTAGTTCTTTCATAAATTTTACGATTTCGTGTTTTCGTAATGGTTTTCATCAATTGTTGAAAGCGATTAAAATGCTTCATTCACATAAAAATGAGATTGCTAGCGTGCTATGATGAATATATTTAAAATTATGTATTAGTTTTTCACTGTTACGATATTGGCGCCTATAGGTTTTCAGCAATAATAAAGAATATCAGCGAATTAGAAACTTATTGGGAAGTGTTTTGGTTGTTTATTTACTTATGTTTTGCGTTGTAACGTAGGGAATAAGCTAAATTAATAAACCTTGTGCATCGGTGCATAAGCGCGCCAACATGAATGATGTCCGTGACAAAGTTGTTGCTGGATGCTCGACTTCGACGTGGGAGAGTGGCGCAGCTCACAGCGACTCCTCGCCAGAGGTGCAGTCGTCCCCCAGCTCTAGCGGCGAGACGCCGCAGACGCCGGGTGCTCCGGTGCCGCTCGCGCCGCATCTGGCCGCGGATCTACACGCTGACCTAGTGCAACAAGGCTGGCGTAAGTTCTGGTCGAAGAGGGAAAACCGACCTTACTTCTGGAATAAGCTCTCTGGTGAATCAATGTGGGAGCTACCAGCTGTAAAGCGAGATTTTGACCCTATAACTGATCCTCTGGGTATATGTCACACGGGTCCACCCGGAGCTGGCAACATGACACCCGGCGGAAACAAACGACGACCATCAGAAGATAACGGCCCTCCTCCTAAAAAGTTTGTCTTGGCTGGCCCATGGGACTTGGAAGTACCAACAAATGTTGTTATATATGAAAGGCCTCCAAATATATGTCCCCATCCACATCCTGAAATCGAAGGCTTTAGATTCGCCATGGCCAACAAGCTCCGACAATGCTATCAGGAATTGTGCCACACTCGAGAAGGAATAGATGCACCTAAAGATTCTTTTAACCGTTGGCTAATGGAAAGAAAGGTGAACGATCAAGGAGGCTCTGATCCACTCTTGCCCAGTCATTGTTTTCCGGAAATATCTAGATCCATGTATGAGGAGATCATGAATGACATTCCTATAAAACTGACACATCCCAAGTTCACAGGGGACGCAAGAAAGCAACTGTCCCGCTATGCCGAGGCTGCTAAAAAGATGATAGAATCTAGAAATGCATCTCCAGAGAGCCGCAAAGTGGTAAAATGGAATGCTGAAGACACATTCCAGTGGCTGCGTCGTACTGTTGGAGCCACCTACGATGATTTCCAGGATCGTCTGGCTCATCTGCGGGTAACTTACCTCTCTGATTATTGGTTGCCTTAATCCAGCTGCACTTAATTTTTTTATAAAAAAGTGTCAAAACAGCAGGCGATCTGCCAGATGGTAAGCAGTCATCGTCGCCAATAGACACTTGCAACTCCAGAGGTGCTGCAGCACTTTGCCAGCTTAGAGAGGTGTTTGAGAATACCCTTTTTAATTTTGTGAAGTTTTTATCCATGTTTTACTAGAATACTTAGATTAGACATTACACTAAACTACACTCATCCAGTTTCTTTTAATATGTTCTATAATTTAAATTATATAAAATAGTCAGTAAATGAAGTTTATGATTTCAGCGGCAGTGTCAACCTCACCTGGCAGAAACGGTGAAGGCATCAGTGGAAGGGATATGCTTGAAAATTTATCATTTGTCAGCAGAATATGCTCGGAAAATTAGAGAAAAACATAGCGCCTTGCTAAAAGAAAATGGAATTCCGGTATGTACATAAGTAATGATTTTTGTTTACACAAATTTATAATATATTATATAACTATCACCTAGTGAAATTTATTCTTGTTCTGATATTTCTGAATAGAGCAGAATCATGTAGAGCCCATGATTCCGCTCCATTCATTTGTCAGAGTCAAGATAAGATAATAATATAATTTATTGATCAATAGAAAAGTCCAACATGTTATGAACTAAAAGTTAACAGTTAGTAGTTCCATTATTTATTTGCCAAAAAAACTTTGTCACAAAATCTTTCGAATCCTCTGACATCAAGGTAGCAGTTAGGCTGTGTTACGAGGCCAGAGTCATCTCCCAGTATATTTTTAATTTAAGTATGTCTTGGGACATAAACAATGTTTTTTTTTTAATATTTAACCCTCAATATTTGTACAAGTTGTATGACAACAAACAGTGTAGGAAAGCAATGTAGGCAGTCACTCACACACACACAATCATACATCTCACTCACACCATCGACTTCACAATCAACTGTGGACACTAGTTTCAAATTCATGTGTTAAAATACACCTATGTATATTAATTATATTGTCTCGTCTTAAAAAATATATTAACGTCAATGAAAAGATTTTATATAATGTCTAAATATTACAAAAGTATTAAAGGAAACTGACCTATGCCATGTGCATGTTTTTGGTGTGTGATTCCGCCATGTGGATACCATGGACCGCGTTTTGGTTAAATGCAATACATTTTTTATTTCATTTACCATACAAATACAGTAAATAAAGAACTAGACAGAATACACACAATTTGTAATTTGTTTGTGCTTCGAAATTTAGTTCCTTTTACTTACGATAGGGGCTGATCATTTTTCATACATTTGTTTCCCGATGACAATACGAAAATGTTTCGCAAAGAGTTCGAGCTTGAGGTACTGCATACATTCTGCGTTAGGTCCGTGGCCTGTATCCCAGGTGTCAGTATCCCCGCTTGCAGGAGCTGGCGGCGCCGCTGCAGCAGGCGGCGCTGCGCAAGGTGTGGTGCTACCCGGTGCAGTTCGCGCTGCCGGCGCCGCGCGCGCCGCTCGTGGAGCACTTCCTGGACCGCGAGCAGGTGCTGCTGCGCTACCACAACGACACGCACACGCTCAACGCCGCCTACCTGCACAAACTGGTCAGATACTATTCCCATGTCATTATGTTCTCTACTGGCAGATGCCTGCGACTTCCCTCGCATTGTTATTTTACGGGTATATAGTAGCCTATCGATTATACAATACAAATTCAGGCAGATCAGATTTCTATTTAATTTAAATGTAGGTAGTACCGGTCGAACCACAGAAAAGAGAAAACAATGGAAGTGGACTCGTATCTCCTGCCTGTGCCACAATTAAGCAGAGTATCGCAACATTCGCGGCGGCCATGATTAGTCGTGCTTAGCTTCGTGAGCTAGAAACACGTTCCGCACTCGCACAAAAATAATGTTTAATAATAATCCATGCCTTGTTGTGCAATTATTACGTGTCAAAATGAAAGCAGGGCAAATAATTTATCAAATAGAGATGTATATTTTGTGTTACTTATGTGTGAGTTTGGCGACACCGATACCCGTACTAAGTAGATATAAGAGCACTTCCATTGTTTTCTCTATTTTGTGGGTCGACCTCACATACCTGAAATCGCCGTACGAGCCGACGGAATTATCAGTGATGTGGGTACATATCATTTGTCTAAGGAAATTATAATAAAAGAATGCACATTAATTTTCAAAAGTTTAATAGATTTCACTTTCTCTCACTCTTCTATGGGTATTTCCTACAAGCCCATACATATAATAAACAATTGTTTATTTCAGGAGTGCCTGTACCGCTACAGCTGCTTCGACGACAAGAAGTTCGAGCAGTTCCTGTCGCGCGCGTGGTGCGTGCTGCGGCGCTACGCGGCGTGGGCGGGCGCGGGCGGGGACGCGCACCTGGCGCAGAGCGCGCTGCCCGTGCCCGTGCTGGACTGCCTGCAGCGCTGCTTCGGCGTCTCCTTCGAGTGCTTCGCCTCGCCGCTCGACTGCTACTTCCGCCAGTACTGCTCCGCCTTCGCCGACACCGACTCCTACTTCGGCTCCAGGGGGTGAGACCGACATTTTCTATCTATACTATAAACATGAAATTTAAAACAAATTTGAACATTTCAATGCTTTTACTTGATTCTATAAAATAAAATAGAATATATCTTTAATGTACACCAATGTAAAACATAAATAACAAAACAGAAAATAAGCTTAAATATATTAAAGTGCTGTACATTGGGCGGCCTTATCGCCTTAGGCGATTTCTTCCAAGCAACCTTTTGGATGGACATTACTAAGAATTATAAACAGGCGGTGTACTAAAAATATAATTAGATGCATACATTAGTTAAAAGAACAAATAATACTCAATAAATACACAAATAAATACAAACGTATTTGTATTTCATACATGTTACACAAAACATTTACGAAAAAAGCTACTATTTTGTTTTGTTTCGGAATAAAAGTATAAATAAGCCTATGTCACTCTGGCGAAAGAACTTCCGCAAAATGATATATTCCACAATTAAATGTCCCCTCTCGTGACAATTGTAGCACCTGGGAGCACCTCAATACCACTAATGAACTCCTGCACCAGAACTGTATCGACCTGCTGTGGTGCGGACTGGTAGGCTTTGCGTACCATCTTCTCAACCTCCAGAGCCCACTCCTGCAAGGTCTCTTCGCGCCGTTGTACACGATCCTTCAGTTGAGCACGGTATACGTGTTCCAGGTGCGCATCACCATAACGACGCTCCAGCGCCTCCAGAAGAGTGTCATAGGTGACGTCTTCGCCCAGAGCTTCCAGAACTGACAAGGCCTGGTCACGAAGACCCACTGTAAGCGCAGTCATTGCTTGCTCTTTGTTCCAGCCGTTGGCTCTCACAACACAATGGCGTCGAATTGAATCTTGTTAGCGGCCCAAGACGACATCCCGTCGAATGGGGTGGTCTTGAAGCCGCTGGGCGCTAAGACAGGAGCAGCAGCACAGATTGATCCCTTTTCAGTCTTGATTACCTGAAGCGACCTTTGAACGTTTGCAATTTGCAATTCTGTCTCATTCAACCTTTCTTCGTGCTGATATAACTTCAGGTTTATCTTCTTCAGGTCCTTTCCCAGCAGCTCCTGTATTTCTTCTAAGTGTCTCGCTTGTTTTTCTTGCTGCTGAGCTTGTTCCGGCCGAATTGACTGCAGCATGCTCTCTTGGCGTTTCGCTTGTTCTTCTTGCTGCTGAGCTTGTTCTGCCTGAATCGATTGCAGCATGTTCATCAGTATCGACAAGTCCATGGGGGTAGATGCAGCAGGGCGGGCGGCCGGAGTGTCAGTTGCGCTCTCTGACGAAGGTTCTCCCATCTCCTCTCCAGGCAGATCACGCCTGCTGTCCATACTCTCGCGGCGGCGCATCTGCTCCTCGGTCCGACGTGCTTCTTCCCGACGTTGGTTCCTGGTGCGCACCGAGTCGTCATCCAAAGGCAAGAGAGGCATTTTGCTTCCTAATCCCACTTCTGACACCAAATGTTACGGGATAGGGGGCTGTTTTTAAGGAAAATCACAATGCCTTAATTTATTGCCTTTAATTTGACGATGTTAACACACACACGTACGTAGAGACTACGTAAAACACGAAACACACACGTTTACTTGACAGTACTTCACTATACACTCGCACACACGTAATATCACTTTAGTATCGCCTGACTGTTCGCCTCGATCGCTTGATTAAAACTGACCCCCGGCCCGAGCTGCGCCTGTTTATATATCGGCACGAAACTTCTCGAATCCTATTGTATTACTTGAATCAAAACAGAACCATAAATCATTTGTCATGCAAATTAGGTAGGCGATCGCTTGAGGTAAACAAGGTTATAAAGTCATTGTTATGCAAATTAGTTTCTTTTGTGTGACGTCTAAAATGAGGGGTCGAAATCTCTGGAACGCAATTAAAATGTGGTAAACAACTTGTTTATGTGTACGCGCAGGTAGACCGGTGGTAACGTGAACCTTCGAGAATCTTCGCGGCGCGACAATACCTAAATATTAATAATACAGTAGGACTTCGTTAAGTCGAACCTCGATAAGTCGAAAACTTCCAACACCAAAACCTCCATTACTCGAAGTCTTGACCCTCTATTAGTCGAAATAATCACCGAGTCCCTCCAAGGTATTTTGGTACATATTTTCCCTCTATAACTCGAAAAATTGAATTTGACCTCTGTATCTCGAATATATAATAGCAACGTTTTATTTTACAACCTTTACAACTCGATTATTTGGAATTTATTACCTCTATAGTTCGAAGAAAAATAAGAGTTAAGATTTAAAGAACTTGCCGACAATGTGAGTACACCATTGTTTCTTAGACAACAATTTAGGATTACTCGATAATTATTTTTGACTTACGTTAACACGTGTTTGCTTGCTTGGTGTCAGTGTTCCATTTTTTATGATTTAAATTTTCTTTGAACTTTAGCGAAGCAAGTCATTTGTTGTCGACTTAAATATTGTCAGAAGCTGTTTAGTTCTACTGCAATACACATCAATTATTACAACAGTTTACAAATAAAATTGAGAGTGTGAGTGGTGTGAAACGTAAACTAAAAACTTTGAGTCTTGCAGAAAAATTAGAAGTGCTCGAAGCTGTGAAGAGCTGTCAAAAAAATAAAGATGTTGCTGAACAATTTGGTCTTCCAGTGAGTACTCTATCAACAATAATAAAAAATGAATCAGACATCGTGAGAAAAATACAAAACAGTCAAAATTTGTCCTGCAAAAGACGACGAACTGCAGAATTTCCGGGCTTGGAGGAGTGCTTACTTAAATGGTTATAATAAATAAAAATATGTTTGTCACCTCTGCAACTTGAATTTTTATTAATTTTACCTCTCTAACTCAAAATTCATAAGAATGAACCTCAAGCTCTTTATGTCGAATCAAAATCCGCCTAAGTCGAAATCCTCCATAAGTCGAAAACTCTATAACTCGAATTTTTGCGTCTCCCTTGATGTTCGACTTATAGAGGTCCTACTGTATAATAACAATAAGCCTTTTATTTAAAACTGAGGTATTGTTTATGTAGTTTCCCTCTGAATGGCAATTTATAAAGGGGCTCTCAGCTCAAATTGCCTCTGGGCATAGGCCTCCTCTAACGACTTCCATTGAACCCTACCTTGAGCCGCTCTTCTCCAGTGGTGACCGGCTGTGAGCCTCAGGTCGTCTTCCCATCTAGTCACTAGTCACCTTATAATATATTACATCTGCAAATTCTGATTCTAATTTATGAATCTTACTAGACCCCTTAGTCAGACCCCCGGTGTCATTGGTTGGTTACAATATAGTATGTGTATGGTCGAGGCCGTTCCTGGAGCTGCGGCCGGTGGCGGGGTCGCTGGTGGCGCACCCGCCCTACTGCGAGGAGCTGCTGGAGGCGGCGCTGCGCCACATGGAGCGCCTGCTGCAGGACTCCGCCGAGCCGCTGTCCTTCGTGGTGGTGCTGCCCGAGTGGCCCGACCGGCCCACGCACGCGCTGCACAAGCTGCAGGCCAGCCACTTCAAGCGGAAACAGGTAGCTAGCAATGTACCATTTCAGTCTGCTGAGTATAGATCTCCTCTCTAGCACGACATAGAGTCATCAGCCCATCTAAGACAGTCCTTGCCAATGTGTTTAGCCTGGCCAGCCACTTCAAGCGGAAACAGGTAGCTATCAATATACCATTTCAGCCTGCTGAGTACAGGCCTCCTCTCCAGCACGACATAGAGTACAGTCCTCAGACCGTCTACTTGCCAATGTTTTTAGCCTGGCGTGTAAGCGTCCACAATGGAATGCCACTGTTCGGTCACCCATCCGAGTACTGACCGCGTCCACCGTTGCTTAACTTTGGTAATTGCATGCGATTGCCTCCGCGAGCAGACAGTTCTTGCCAATGTGTTTAGCCTAATTACTTTTATCTAATTATGTGCTGTTAAAGCCTATTATGTCCTCTGCAGGTGGTGATTCCAGCTTTCGAACATGAATACAGACATGGCTTTCAACATATTATACCCAAGTGAGTACCCTTTTATTTAAATCTATTTGACAAGCAAAACAATGTATAGGTATGTATATTTACAAGTAAAATACACGTGTATATTGGTAACCATTGAATGTTCTTACAAATATCAAAAAGTATAATGGAGCAACAAAGTTTTAAATGTGTGTTAGCATCCTTTCCTTACTAACTTTTGTTTACTTATTGTATGGGTTCAATAGATGAGACACGTCCCTGACCAAGTTTGGTAAGATGTGTCGGCACTGTATGTTTTTATTTAAATGCTACCATTTCTTAATTAATATTTTGGCACTCTGTTTATTTGTGTGTTAATTGTAAGCAGGGAGAAGCCATCGGCTCCCGAGACACAGTGGAAACTAGTTCGGGAGGCTTTGGATTCCAATATCTTTTTGTAAAACAAAATTATGCAAAATAAATAAATTTTATTTTATTTTACTGGACAGTCCGATATTATGTACAGACAGACTATAAAACTGTGTGTGTGGTGTGTCAGGAGCGAGGTGTACTTCCGGTGGGGCGGCGGCACGGTGGTGGTGTGGCTGCAGAACGCGGCCGGGTTCGCGCGCTGGGGGCCCACGGACGAGCGCGTGGAGGCGCTGTTGGATGCGTGGCGGCCGCGCGCCAAGCTGCGTGCCGAGCCCGCGCCGGAGCCCGCGCCCGCGCCCGCCACGCCCGCGCAGCCCCCCGCGCCCGCGCAGCCGCCCGACAAGCGCCCGCCCGCCTGAGCTCTACACACACTATGTAGCTCTAAGGACCCTCTGTTGTATAGTTTCATTAAGGAGAAATCTTTATAAATTATATTTTGATCGTTTATATTTTGTGAAGAAAATATTTTTACTTTTTTAGCGGTACTCTGCGGTTCAATAGAGTACGTTTATTTAAATGTTTGTTTAATTACTATAGTAAATGTATGCGGAAGATTCTTTTTGGTTTTCTTTCATTTGTCCTGTAGACACCTTGTCAACACAAGACATTATATTACATACTAAATATTACTAAACTAATTGATTGTGGCTCAGTGGTTCCAATAACTGGTTTACATCCAGATCCACCCTGGTTCGAGACCGGCTCTACACCAATAACTTGTATTTTTAAGTTAAGTGTTGATTTGCACTCGCTTAGCGGTGAAGGAAAACATCGTGAGAAAACCGACATGTTTAAGGACCACAATATCCGAGGACATGTCTTCCGTGAAAGGACCTGGCCGCCCACCACGATGTATCTGCCCAAGAGAACTCTCCTAACGGTTTAATTCTGCGGGGGAGTCATTTATGAGGAAATACGACTCGAGAGATTTACTAATAGATGGTGGCGTCGCTCGCATCTCAGGATAAAATGTAGCCTTCATTTTCAAAGTAATTAAGTTGAGACCTTGTATGCGTTTTTAGGGTTCCGTACCTCAAAAGGAAAAAACGGAACCCTTATAGGATCACTTTGTTGTCCGTCCGTCTGTCAAGACCCTTTTTCTCAGGAACGCGTAGAGGTATGAAGCTGAAATTTATATCAATTACTCAGGTCTACTGTCCCTTGAAGCTGTGAAAAAATCAAACTTCTAAGCCAACGCAATCAAAAGATACAGCCATTTATGCCGCAAATTTTCGACACTTGCAAGGGAATCAAAACCTACAGGGTGCTTCCCGTGAACTCAGAATCTTGAAATTTGGTACGAAGCAACGTCTTATAGCATAGATAAAGGAAAAATTACGAAAACCATAAATTTTTAGTTACATCACAAAATATTTAACCTTGCAGGTTTGTACGGAACCCTCGGTGCGCGAGTCCGACTCGCACTTGGCCGGTTTTTTTTTATTTACATGAGATAGGTAAGCCATTACTCTATGGGTGAGCCTTGTCTTGACCAAAACTTGCCTGATGTTAAGCAACGTTAGACCTATTGAAATAGGAATGAATGGCTAATTTACACCAGAAAAACAGCGCGCAGAACTTTCGGTAATAAAATATAGTTGGTTATTTACCACTTTTTTTACAAGGCACTTGACCTTAATTCTCCTGATGGTAAGCAATCATTACGGTCTAGGAAGGAACGTACTTACCCAGTAAGAACCGATTCACTCTCGCTTTGAAGATCGCAATGTTATTTATATTCCGCGATTAATAAATTAAGTACTAGGGAACGCCCGCGGCTTCTCTCGCATTATTTCAGGATAAAAGTAGCATATGACACTCCTAAGACCACACACTACCTACATATCAAAAATCATCATGATCCGTCCAGCCGTTTTTGGGTGATGAGCGTTTAAATGATCAAAGACAGATAAACAGACAAAATATAAAAACTGCTGAAACGTGTTTTATTATCTTTTAAAGTAGGTACATACACCCAAACATTTTTTTTCTATAATTTTCTATGTTCAGACTTTTTACCCTCTTCAGTGTTATTATATGTATACTTACTTAAATGTTTTATTTTCAATCTAACTTCTACTCGCTAGGTATGATTTTTTACAAGTATTTCTATAATCCAGAAAGTTTTACTTGTCTTGGCTACTTCACTAGACTACTTTAGTCTGTAAACTAAATTAAAAGAGGGGATACTGCTGGGATTGTTTCATAAAACTTCAAATCTATTTATACCAACTATATTTATTGAAATACATGTAATGTACACACTAGGTACTACTCTGCACCAACATGTTATCAGGTACCACTATGCTACCACTAATCTGTTAGCCACCAATACCAACAAGAAAATCTACTTTAATTCTTAACAAACATAGTAAAGTATTGTAACAACCAATTTTGTATTTTACAAAAAATAATTATTTATATTTTTGTAAGCAAGCTAAACCGACGAACAACGCTTGTATGCCGCGTGAGTTACTGTCACCAAAAGATCTCGCTGCAGCAGAATATGTCTTTCTTCGGCAAGATGCATCGAGACGCTCGCTGGAACCGCCATATACAGGTCCCTACAGAGTGATAGAGAGGAAAAGCAAAACATTTAAAATTTCTATTAATGGCAGAGAGTCTACCGTTTCAATAGATCGTCTGAAACCAGCACATATTATGTCATATGACTCAGAGCAAACAAGACCGGAACAGACTCCTATCAAATCAGTTCCTGTGAAGATTGATGAGACCAGACCCACACAGATGGCTAAAGAAGACCAGATAAGATAAGAGGACGTACAGTTCGCTTCACAGATTACTATCGACCTTCGTGACCTTCGGTCTCAGCAGGGGAGTACTGTAGCAACCAATTTTGTATTTAACAAAAATTAATTATTTTTATTTTTGTAAGTAAGCAAAACCGACGAACAACGCTTGTATGCCGCGTGAGTGCTATGGGCACGCGCACAAACCTGTGCCGCGAGCCCACCCTATTGTTTTCACAAAACGAGTTATTAAGTCGCTTTCGCTCGGTCGCGAACGGCAGTGTGTCCTAGCGTCCCACGGCGAATGCACGTAAGTTTTGCAAGCACAATTAAACGCTGTAACCATCTCGTAAATGAATATACAAATCATTCAATCAATTTAAAGTGTCGTTTCTTTCTGGAAATATGGAGTTAGGAAGGAACACACTTTAGTATGAACCAGTACTAAAAGTTAGAATACAACAGAAGGCAGATAAAGCAGTAAACACTTTATACATTTATATTACAGAACACAATTTTGTACTTTGCTGACTTCATACTCTACTATCCAAGTAATGCTAGTTCCAAAGTTGATTTTATAATTACACATTAAAATACATGTACATTTTACTATATATTATATATTAATACTTAGAGAACATATAAGTACTCATAAACTTTACTTAAAATTAATATAAGATAAAAGTGAACCTTACAATGTAGAGTGATACACTGAAAATGTATTGATGCGCCTGTTGACAGGCAAGATATACATATATCTAAATCATGTGAAATTTGTAAACAAATTATTTATTTTCACAGTTTACAATCTTACTCTAGGCAGGGGGTTTTGATGTGATCTCTATGTTAATTATAATTAATAAATAGAGAAATTGAATAAGTGCAACTAACAATGATACATCTATTTAAACATTAATCACCTAACTTATAAACAAGAATGAACTAACACTGCTTGGTCTCTACACATTGCTAGTTTTGAAAAAGACAAAACAGCTATCAAGTAATCAATCAGTAATTAATTCAAGTTTATAAGTTAGCTCTCAGTTAATAATATTAAATATTAGTACAATAGTGCAATTTAAAGTAAAACCTATAGATAAAATTATAAAGATGTTTTAGTATGCTGAAATTGAGCAACCTTTAAAAAATATAATTGTGCTCAAATGCATAATAGAAATATTCATTAAATACATATTAGAATTGAAGGGTGTATTTAATAGCTGTGATATAAACCATTTTTGTAATAAAATTTTCTTAATTTTAAGTAAGTGGTGTAATTTTAAGGGGTCATCTGCCAAAGCTTAGTGACTGTGGTGCTCGAAAAAGATAAAATCTATAGTTTAATACATCTTCTGACTTATATAATTAGGCAGTATTGTGTAATGTAAATGCCACTCAAGCCAAGATAAGAAAAACTGCCTGCATCTACAATTGCTTACAGTTGAATAATAAATCATCACATACCTCAGTATCAAAGCTAAAGGGTTTTAGACGTTTAAAAGTAGATGTTAAAAGTGCTGATTGTATTATGTTAAGTGAAAAAGTAATATAAATCACAAACAATTAGATTCTTAAGTATACTCCTCATCTTCATCCATTGCAAAGTCCACACCAGAGTCAACGGCGCACACTGGGCTGTGAACAACAGTTTACAAGTTAGTGACACATAGCTAAGGTTAACAATACCAAATTAATAAGAAATTAGCACATTACTGTCATGTATGTCAGTGTACATTAGATCATAAGAATCAGAATTTTAGGCACAAAAATGCTCAAATTACTAATTCAAATAGACAATATTATAGCAACTCAAGCATACATTCACATAGTACATATCAAACAAATTTTTCGACATAATTTTTGACATAAGTGCTAGCCGGTTATCACAACTAAACTCAAGTATGTTCAGAAATACACATGTACCTTATAGCTTTGCATGTGAAAAACACAATGCGCTTTAGCTTCCTGTTGTAGAAGAAGTAGTTGAATGCCCAAAGGCAGCCAGGCTCCCCGAAGGGGTCGCTAGCCAGATCAGGGTTGTAGCTGTAGATGCTGCACTCGGCCAGGTTGATCTCCTCCTCCATGGCAGGCCACATGGCGGCGCGCAGCTGCCGCCAGCGAGCCCCGCCCACCGCCGACAGCGCTGAATCTACAGCTCCCTGCACCCAGTTCAGCGAGGGCTCTGCACTGAACTCACTGCTCTGTATAGGTATAAATACATATGTATAAAAATACATTGTAATGAGAAAGATAATAGGGCTTCCGATTTTGTCCGGGATTAGTATAAAAAAATATATGAATAATTTACATAATCAATTGACCAAGTTATTGTAGTTCATTTAATTGATTTATTTATTTCATTAATGAGCCAGTAGCAAATTGCTGATGTGCCCAGTGTAACACTGTGTCAAAATTGTTTTATATAGTCCACACAAAGTTCACACAATTATATAGTCCACTGGTGCAATGATCTACTTAACTAGAGATTTTTTGGTTGGTGTTTTTTTTATTTAGTATGTACATTATTTCCAATTTTTAACAGGTTCACTGTCCAAAGACCATATATGATCAGTAGACTATTCAGCATGACCAGTCTACAAACTATATGTTGTCTATTCGTCAATACAAATTTGAGGCTGTTTAATTTAAATTTGATGTGAATAAAACATTGTTTATTTAACATAGACTAAAAATTACTAATTGAGGAAAACCTGGATGTTAATAAGTAAAAATGCAATTAAAATTAAATAATGATCAGCAGCACATACCTTTGCCATTGAAAAATCATAGTCAGGGAAAGCAGCATTCAATGTGGTGATGAGATAAAACAATGTCTTCCGGGATATTGTGTCACACAATATACCCTCTTCATCTCCTGATAAGCTTCGGCTGCAAAATCAAGGTAATAGTTAGAAACATAATATTATTAACAAATCATATATTTGTGAACATGGCAGTGGCGTAGCTAGGTAATCTAGGGCCCTGGGGCAAATAAAAAAATGGGGCCCCCTGGTATCAAAAATGGTAAGGTTTTTTGAAGTAAAATCATTAATTATACGAATACGTTAAAAATGCTTAAAATTGCTTAAACTTTATCTTCTTTATCTCTTTTTGCAAACATTTTATCGCCACCATTACCACATTTGACGGTTTAAAAAATTACAAAAAAACATCACAGATTAATAATAAATGGATGGCCCCCTTCCTACCGCATGTGACTTGTACATATTTTTCACGGTATTTTGCGTTAGTATATAGTGAGTAGCGGAAATTGATAGATTTTTGAACGTAACTATGTATACGTACTAGAAAAAAAAAACAAATAAAATTGAACTTTTGTATGGACCAGTACAAACAATTTATTGACATACGCTTACTTACTCCTGATCGATAAACTTTTTAACCATTCTCGAAAAAAGTCTTGACTCGAATCGTTCACAATCCCGAATCACAAAAACGCACATTGATCTATGACATCAATAAATAATAATACCTATGTAGTTTTATAACTTCAGAATTTCTCTTCTGAGTTGCCACACTGTTAAAAATTTGCTTCTGAAGACAAACTCCTTAGGAGTTTGGCCGATATATCGTTAAATCTTCAAGTATTTGAGACAATTAAAAAATAGTTTTACTGTAAATATTTGTTATTATTGAAGTAATTATAATAAATACTCAATTCAAAAATGTTTTTCAGTTGTTTCAGGAGTATAATATAGTTTTATATTATGCATATATCTATTTGAATATATGTGAGTCATATGTTTATTTTCTATAGTGTTCCATAGCTCTAGTGGTAGAGTGTCGGTGTATCGCACATATGGTATGGGTTCGGTTCCCACAGCTAGTAATGTTTTTTTTTCAAGATTCTCAAATAAATTTTATATTACAATTACAATGTTATACTTATTTCAATTTAATCATAATGTTGTTTGAAAGAAATAGTTGTGATTTTTAATGAACTTTTTACATTACTTCAAACAAATGTCATAGAGAATTAGAATAGAGTAAATAGAACTCTATTTAATGTCATTGGAGTTGTTCATTCAAAAATATGTCGCTTGACTCAAGAAACATTTTCAAACCCACGTGGTAATTGGTTTAACGGTCATGCTCATTTCGCCGTATCCAAACGTACCTATAGATGATTCGAGCCAAACGAGAATCGTTTGACTGCAGTAGGTGACCTTTTTTTCAGTGCATGATTAAACTTGAGTTGCCACCTGTCATATTTATTTTGAAATTGGGAGAAATTTTCAAAAATTGAGTTCGATTGAGATTTTCTGGTAAGGATTCAAGGGCCCCCTGGAGCTTGAGGGCCCCGGGGCACTGCCCCGCCTAGCCCCTTAGTAGCTACGCCACTGGAACATGGGTAATTACAGATAGTCAGGAGTTTATATGAAGTGTATCCATGTTTCACCTTTCGTCATGCACAAAATTGATATAAAAGTCTTAAATAACTAAACTTACATTTCAGTCACTTAGTCTGACTTCAATATCATACAAACCTGTAAGAGACTCCCTCTGGCGGTGACAAGGCCTCCAGATTATTAGGTTCTCCGTACTCAGCAAACTTCTTGTAGAAAGTTTTCTCGTTCCCAATAAGCTTGCAGCTGTAGCTCTCGACGCGGCCTTGCACGACGCTGTCTCCATTCTGGATAGACAGGGCTCTGCTTATCGCCTCCAAACGGCTATTCTCCAGTAGTTTCATTTTCCTCAACTCCTCACTTCCAATATTTACCCACTCAAGCAGACTCTTATTGCTGTTGTCGGCGCACTTATGTTCAGGCAGCTCGGAGCACTATTTCTGTACATAGCAGAGGGGTGTATGAAAATTCCTTTCCTCTTGGAGTGTAGAAGGTTCACACTCGGAATCAAGTTCGACTTCTTTTCTTCTTCCGCGCTGGTGGAATGCGGGAACATCACAAATAACAAGAAAAAGTGGATTTACGAAATTGTTCAACAGGGACAGATTATTTTTAGCTTGTTTTTGCTTCACAAGGAGATCGCGTCACTTCACTTTGTTGTCCTACAAAACGGATTACATAAACACCAAAGCAACGTTAGCAATCAGAATCCATATCAGACATCTTAGAAAATTGTACACAGAATCACTTCACTAAACAATAATAGAATTTCTTCACAATTCGTTTAGAATTCTATAACAAAGCCACTTTCGATTTGATGCACAAACAAAAATTACTCACTCAATACAAAATGTCAGATACGTATAGGGTTGCTACCTAAGAGTTATTATTTCGTAGATTAATGTGATAAAGAGTGAGAAAACGTATTATATAATATTCTGAATTTCTCCTTTTTACAAGCAGGCTTCCTTGATACATCGGGTATTATATAATATATAGACATAACTCCTGACTAAAACAAAAAACTAGTCTTTAAATTTTTTACTGATATTTATTTACAATAATAAAATATAAAAACAAGTGAAGGAAAACTAAACATACTAAGTACTTGTAACTACTACAAAAAGGGGCACTTAGAAAATCTTTAGAAAAGCCTAAAGATAATCTAAGTGCTCCAGCCCACTACCAGAGGGCAGCGTACCCAGCATGCTGGCCGCATTACCACGCTGGATGGCAATGCTGATACGTTGAGCCAGAAAAAGGCCAGCATTTTGGTCACGCGTCGCGTCAACCAAGCGCTCCGAGAGGTTTTGGAAAATAGTATGGGCTCCCGGACCCCACGGCCCCAAAGTCTCGACTCCAAAAGGCTCAAAGATGTAACCTCGGCCGAGGTTAGCATATTTGCGTCTCTTGTGATGCTCGGCAATAATAGCCGCCGCTCCAGCCCGACACCGTGTCATAGACAGATGAGACGGCGCCAATGTGTCGACGCAAGTTGCATCCCACACAAGGGGCCGACCCAACTTCCATGGCACAAGAGTCATACCGTCAGGTCTTTTTCCATCGTCACGTGCTAGGCCGCTCGGTTCGAGCATAGCTGCAACATTGGCAGTGGAAAAAGCCCGGCGAATGATGTCTTTAAATAATTTTATTTTTTATTTAAAATAGGTTTATGTGAAATTGAGTGTGTAGGCATACATACTTCAAAAATATAGTTTTGTATTGTGTGGATATACCCAAGGATTTTCATCCCTCTCTTTCTGTCGATATACCTATAAGTAAAGACAGTTATTAGATATACGCAATTTTTTTTAAAGACACGTACGCCTCAATACTGTGCGCAAGTATGAATAAATTAATAAAATATGTGATTGTATATGTGCAAGTATAAATATACATATATAAAAATAAGCATGCAAAAAAACAAGGAAGCATGACGTTACATTATATTTTTAGTACATGTACGCGTTATTTTATTACAATTGCAGCACTTAGTAGATACTTTTGTCTATGGTTTGTGGTTACCATTGAGATTTGAGATTTAATCCCATCGAACTTGGTTCCTTTATCTGAGCATCGAACCCTCGGAGGAAGGACAAGCATCGAACCAAATTCAACTTAATACTTAAAAAATGCTATAGTCTGTGCTGTGCTACAATTGATGTCATTGACAAAATAATGACAATAACATAACCGTGCTTTAAAAAAAATAGTAATTCTTTAATTTAATTTCCTGTAGTTTTAATTGCCGAAAATGATTTCTTTATCAACTGTAGTTTCAAATATATTAAAAACACGGTGTCCAGCATGCTATAGATTTCAGAGTTATGGTACGTGTTGGTGGTTATTGAAATTGGGCTATTTTATTATGTTTCTGAATTCATTTGGATGCCTGTGTCCATTACAGCAACACGGAAGCGGTTTTACAGAGGCGCTGGTATCGTCCAAAATGCTGATAAATGGGAAGTGACTCTGGACCACCGACGTCTCAAAACGCCGAAAGGCAGTATTCTGACTGTTGGCAGTGAATCTCTGGCGCGCGCTATTGCAGCTGAATGGGACGCCCAGACTGAGACCATAGCACAGCCAACTATGCACTTAGTATGAAGCCATCATTATATCTAGCAAATATATGTCAATAAGTATTGATGTTCAAAGTTTAAAAGATTATGTTTTGGTAATTTTCTTGCTTGAGCAATTGGGAGTTTTAATACACTAAAATTATATTTGACATACTTTTACAACTGTAGCACTATGATAGACTGCTATGGTCTACTATTTAACTTTATCTGACACCTGGAAGTGCTACATGCAAATACCACTGGCCTCATTTTCTCATCTAAGAACTTCTTGAAGGTTCTTGTATTGTTATCACAGTTGTTTTATAATCTTTGGTAGTTATGAATACTGATAGATTTTTGAGTGATATTGTAATATTTCAGACAGCCCTGTGCAACACATCCCTGGACAACCCTGGCAAGCTCACTAAACATGACATTGCTAACTACATACTAGAGTTCTTCCCTACGGACACACTACTCTTCCATTCTGAGGTATAATATTACTATTCAAGCATAGCTTCGCCATATTTTTATTTTCATTGCTAAGTCCAAGTGTCCAAATATTTTACATGGAACACACAAATATTTCTTGCTATATTGGTGTACAATAAAGAATTTTGATTTGATTTGATTTTTTGTGTTAAGTTAATTTAAGCTTAAAACTTTATATTGTTAAAGCGAGTTTATTAAATGTTGTCTTAGACAGAGTATGGAGTCAAATAATGTAACAATATATTATATATATAATAAAACATCAATATACAATAATAAAGGTAGATCAAGAACTGCGCCATATGGAACACAGTTAATAGGATCAGCAATTAAACATACTTATATATTTCCAGGATAGACAGGGAGTATTGGTGTAAGAAGGAGGAGGCCTATACCCTGCATTGGGTCCCATTAGGCTGACGATGATGATGATGATATATTTCCAGGAGGAACCAGAGCTATGGAAAATGCAGCAAGAGAAGTGGAGTCCAGTGCTGGAGTGGTTCCAGAAGAGGTACAATGTCACCCAGGAGGTGGCTACAGGGCTAGAAGTACCTCCCGTCAGCTCGGAGACCAGGGCAGTTCTGGCCCGCCACTTCTTGTCTTATGACTTTGATGCTCTTAATGGTAAGGATCTTGTTTGATGACTGGCTTGTTAGCTTAGTTGGTAGTGGCTCTGCCTTCTAATCTAGAGGTCGCGGGTTCGATTCCCGCATGACACAAGTATTTATGTACTTTAAAAATTCATAATTACCTACTTGTGTTGAGTCTGGTCGTTTGTGTGTATAATAAGACAAGTATGTATTTACAAACGAAAAGTATATAAGTATTATATCCGTTATCTAGTACCCACGACACAAGCGTTTGCTTAGTGTGAGGCTAGATGGCGCTGTGTGCAATGTCCCGGAATATTTATTTAATTTATTTATTTATTTCTTGTTTAAATATATAAAAGTCTAAAGTAAGACTAAAGTTCCTGTGGGGCATGATTCAATTTGGGTACACAAGCTTGCTTATGTCAAAAATTATGCTGAAAAATTAGCTCAACATGTTTCAGAGCACTATGGGTTCCATTTGCAAGAATAGTAAGTGCTAGCTAATTATGTTTACAAATCTTTTTTTAGGGATAACTATACCAATTTATTTATAACCAACCAATGAAGTTATACATTGTTCTTTTTATGTATGTTATGGTGTTAATTTATTACATCAATAAATATATTTTTAACAGATATAAAAAAAAATGATTATAAAGTCTTCTCAAAGTTTTTTTTTTGTATTGTGGTAATGTTATGTATTTTTGTATGGACTAGCGTTCAACTTCGGCGTGGAGGCGCTGAAGTCCCCAATCCTGATGCTGGCGGCAGCAGAGCGCCGTCTGGAACCCAGCGACGCTGTGCTGCTGTCCAGACTCGAGGAGGAGTACCAGGTATGTCTCTTTTAACATACTTTTTCCTCATATTCTTCATATGAAAATGGCAAACTCTGGTGTTGGGAGTTTTCACTTTTAGTAGGTCTTGTTACTATCTAACCGTGTAATGAAATCTAATAATCATAATTCTATAATTTGCCAACATTGAAGTCAGGAGGTAGTACTAGTTCTAGGTACTGGTTCTCCTAATTCATGCAGCAACAATGCAACATATACAATCCATGTTAGGGCTTATTTTAATGGTTTTAACATCTCGTTTAGCAGGAAATTAATAAATTGACGAAAATCGCGTATTACAAACATTTCTTTCATTGAGTTAAGGTTAAGTTGAATTTTATCAACTAAAAATTTAAAAATAAATTAATAGGTTAAAAAATTAAAAACATGGTTTTATTTACCGAATTGAAAAGCCAAAATAAAATAATTTAATTGAAAAAGCGTGTGAATTTGATTTCACCTGCAAAACATATCACAATAATTCGTCTTAAGGGTAATCAACGTGGTACATAAAATCTAACTACAAAAAATATCACAATAATTTGCCTACTGGTAATCAACGTGGTAAATAACATGTTACTACAAAAAAATATCACAATTATTTGCCTAATGGTAATCAACGTGGTACATAAAATCTAACTACAAAAAATATCACAATAATTTGCCTACTGGTAATCAACGTGGTAAATAACATGTTACTACAAAAAATATCACAATAATTCGTCTTAAGGGTAATCAACGTAGTAAATAACATCTTACTACAAAAAATATCACAATAATTCGTCTTAAGGGTAATCAACGTGGTAAATAGCTACATACATCATATTCCCATCATATCGTACATCTTAGTACATAAAAATCACAGAATATAATTGTTTGCTTCAAAGGTTATCAACGTGGTAGTTACAAACCTAATACTACAGAAATAATCACAATCATTTGCCTAAAAAATAATCAACATGATAGGTACTCCAACAAATGGTACGATAATTTACAATAGTTTACCATTTTTGATGTGAAAGAAGACAAAATTAGGTGTGTGTATACACCTATTTTCGCACTTTTTCAAGAAAATGCCCTACAGCAATTTCGCCACTAATCAGTTTCATTTGGCACTCCATAATAAATTCGTCATTCTCGATCGATTGTTGGGTGCGTCGTTTCTGAATTTGTTCAGCTTTAATGCTGAATAAATTGGCATCCTGGTTTAAAGTTATCAGCAGTTTCAATATGGAGGGACTTTTTTTGCCTACAGCGCTGTTTAATTTATAGTGCCAACCTTCTGCAAAGTTGTTAGTTCGGTGCCGTTTGCCAAAACTGCACCATACTTTAATAAAGTTTGGTCGAAGCCATTGTGATAGCATGTATTTCCTAAATTGCTCACTTTGGCAGTCATCAGGACTTTCAGCGGCAATATAAAACCACCCTTCCATAATTTTGTCCACGGGCAGTAAGGGAAGAACTGCACTTAGTGCGACTTGACGGCGCAGCAACCTAGATTTTGTAAGCTTTAAATCACGTCCCTTCCTCCATACCGCTTTATTGAAGTGGTAATAACAACCGTGGAGATCTACTGATGGGAATACTTTCATTATTGCAGACATAGTTGCTTCTTCAAAATCGCAAGTAAACGATGTTGGATTCCAATCGGGAATTTTCGACTAAACATTAAGCAATAAACAAATAATAAATAAAATAAACAGGTTACGGGGACAGCGGGAAGTAATTTTAAATATTTAATTCAAGTGTCACTGTCCCCGTACTCTTGAATTGACGTACGGGGACAGCGGGAACTTATTTTAAATATTTAATGATAGTACCGCTGTCCCCGTGGTTCAGGGACACGGAGTTCGGGGACAGCGGGAATACACGGATCATTGCCTGTCTGTCGTTAAGATTTTTATACTACAGATATTTATTGTCAAATCGCATTTAGGTGCAGATTCGCGCGAGCAACATCGCAGGCTCCGCTAGTATCTACTTCTTAGGGACTGATCGGTTGTTGTGAATTACCTATTCGAAAACTATCTATCGACAAGCGATATCTATAAATAGCGTTCCTCGACCTATTTGCTATCGAAATCTGGCCGTTATAGAGAAATATGCTTATAGGTCAATTTCTTACGCGGCTCAAATATCACACCAATCTAATTTCAAATATTTAGGAATGTAGGTAACATCCACACATCTAGGTTGAGTTTGTGTGTGGCTGACCACGCGCAACATTTTATTTTAATTACCAACGGACAGTGCTACATATGTTTTATGTATATACGTAAACAATAACACTGATGTAAGCGATTAAATTGATTATAAATATGTACATATATTGTGACGACGCGACGCTATTCCCGAGATTTATCCGTCATCGCATCTGTCGCCCTTCAAGGACGATTTCTTGCCGAATTACCTACTTATTTTTATTGCATGAGCAAATTGTTCTGGTTTGCTCCCAGGTCCCCTAGAGCGTGTAGCTATATTTACTGGTGCCGCCCATGTTGTGCGCCTAATTTCGATAGAATTAGTTTGGTTTGCCTGTAATATGTTATATGATTATGATTATAAAGAAATAAACGACTCCCATAAAGAAATAGTACCTACACTCGATAAAATAAAGAACGTGCGAATTTTATATACCTACTTATCCGAAGCGCCCGTAGCTCAGCTAGTGGGGGAAATAGAACTGTCTATGCAGCCAGTCGTTGGCACTGGGCGAGAAAAGAGTGGCACATTAGGGCGCTCCCGGGGGGCAGATGACTCCAGAGTTGCCCACTCATACGAACTCTTCACCCACAGCCCTTGGGATCCCACTGCTGGGTATAGGCCTCCCTTTGCATGTGCCATCTGCGTCGATCTTGTGCAGACCTCATCCAGGTTGGACCCTCGACTTTGACAATGTCGTCGACCCATCTCGCGACCGGACGACTATCATACGAACTCACTTACGTATATACCTGCATAGATATACCTGTCACTTTGTGTGCCTTGTTTACCTACGCGCCTAATTGGCCCCAATTGGTCCATAAATGTTTTTGCACTCGGGGCCAGCTGGAGCCGAGACGTCCACTTGAGGTCAGTGATACATCGCAGGGATTGCGCCCGTATTAATCGGCATCCGCTTATCAAAGATTTTAAATATGATGGCATCTAGGAAATATATACAATACTATACAAAACGTTTATTGGGTTCAAAAAGACTTTCAGAAGACTTGATATCCTCCTTTTTTTGGAAGCTGTTAAAAATACTTTGTACATCTATACGTTTACTATATTAATACCTACATACAAAAATAAGTTAGTAATTTGTACATGTAATCATTATACGGATTAGGATAAAATTAAATGCCATAAGTCTTTTTTTTACCGAATGAGAGTGGCCAAGTCTGGTGTCGAGAGTTTGTGAAACCGCCTTTAAACTTCTGATATGGCTTAACGACTGCCGTACTAGACAAACAGCCGGGTCCTACAATTTAAGGTGTCATCCGACCCACGGAAGTGCCCAAAATGGAATGCCACATTTCGGTCGCCCATCCAAGAACTGACCGCGTCGACCTTTGCTTAACATTGGTAATCGCTGGCGATTGCCTCCGCTAGCTGAGCTACGAGCTTTCATATAGTAGGTACCAGCAGGTTTCGTAAAGCCTATTTACACGTCCAATAAAAATAAAATAATTACATTTATCAAAAATTATAACAAACATACTTACTTAAATGTCAAATTAAACAGTCAATTTTAAATACATATTGTATAGTCTTAGTAAGCAACAGCTATATGTAAAAAAAAATAGCCTTTATTCTCTTCAAATATTTAAATTAGTTGTAGGTATACAATTCTAAGTTTTAATTATAGTAACTACTGTATTTACAAATTTGGTGATATTATTAATAATAAGGGCACCCAAGTTTGGGTATAGTATAGGCCTCCTCTATTGCTTTCCACTTAGTGCTTAATTATCTCCAGCCAAAGGTTGCCTGAAAGAGATCGCTTTCAGGGATAAGGCCGCCGCTTGTGGCACTAGTTAAGAAAATACTTTGTTTTATGTACTGTTTGTTTTTAATATGTGTCAACAATAATGAGTTTGTCTATCTTCTGCCGCCCTCTCGTCCTGGTGGTGTCGCGCGGGTACCAGTGCAACAGCTATAGCCTGATAATGTGTTGCAGCTGGTGCGGTGGGGGCGCGTGCCGTGGGCGCACGAGGTGGCGCAGACCGAGCTGGCGGCGCGCGTGGCGGCGGCGCTGCTCGTCGTGCAGGCCTCCGCCGACAGGCACCACTCCGCGGCGAAGCACCCGCCGCAGGGCGCGCACACCGCGCAGTAGAATACATACTTTTGACTTCAATATCCGTAGTTCATACCTTAACACTAAAACCTATTCCCCTCGTCGTTTTTTCTCAGTAGGTACTGAGGATTGTGACACTCCGTACAAAGAATTAGGTAAATTCTCTTTGGCAAATATATAATGTAAGGTTCCCAGATTACAGATTAGCAAAATTGCTTCTAGAAGTAGTTTGTTTCATTATCTATTTGAACAGGTGTTGTGTAAAATTCAATGAAGTACAGCAAAGACTTTGAATTAGATTGTTTATTTCCGTGTAACTACTTGGTAAGTAATTAAATAATTTATACCTTCTTGTCACTTTGTAAGTACATACATATATTGTATAGATTGTTGTAGTAATATAGGTAGAGATTAAATTATTAAAATGCTTATAAAATAAAATTAGTAGATATAATATATGAGTTTTTCTAGCCACTAACTGCCCCGTTCCTTAATGTACCGAATACATTTAAGTTTTTCCAGTTTAAATATGGTATTGGTATTCTAAACAAGAAATATTTTGCTCGACTTTCGTAATATTTAGTTACATAAACGTTTGAATCAATGGAGTTAAAATTAAAATAGTGTTTAGGCGAGATGAAGTCGCCCACGAAGAGGCGCGATGAACTGTTTTAACTAAACTATTAAGAAAACTAACGGAAACCAGAAAGTGAGGTCGAGGATCGGGAAATACAAGAATGAAAATAGCAAAAAGCGAGTCGCGAAGTTGCGCTAAATATAGCGCGGGCGGCGCACGCGCAGCGCTTTGTTCGCCGCTCGCGCGCGACACTGCTGCGCGCTCCGGACATTACTGTCTTCATACAATCTCTCGTTATTTACGAAGCTATTTACCAAACAATAGTGGCGAAATTTAGTGGCCTCATCTATTCAACCGGACGACATCTCTACACAGTGTGTTACAAAAAATCTATTTGGATCTTGAAACAAGTTCATAAATGTGATATATCGAGGTTAACGATGCTCTACATTAGGTGCTTGAAAACTTGCAGCCGCTGATTCACTTCCCCAGCGCGTAAGTATCTACTGCTTCTCTAAAAATAATGTCGTTTTCATTTTTTTCTTGTTCGTATTGTGGCGTCTGGACATTTGCACTTTACTTGCTTTCTTTGTAAAATATTAGCGCGTAATTTTTGTCTGTGATGACTACATTTTGTTAATAAACAACAGTGGATAAAGTCACAGATTTGTAGAGTTCATCATTTACGCGTGGGTGTACCAGCCAATGAGTAGTTATCACATTCGTCTAGTTGTACCTACTTATGTAGGTATGTAAACAAAGATGGTGGCTAATGGGATAATTTGACTTAACTTTATTGGGTATCATAGCATTTCATGACACACCTCAGACCTATGGTATGATATGGACACATACGAAATTAACTGTAAAAAATGTTTTCATTGTGCTGGTTAACGTTTTATGATAAGTTAATGTACAAAGACTGATATTGTACAAGTTTGTGTGTGTGTGGTGTTGCAGGGGTGATGAGCGGCGGGTGTGAGGCGGGCGTGGCGCGCGCGCGGCCGCTGTCGGGCGGGCTGTGGACGCTGTTCTCGTGGCTGCGGCGCGACGAGCACTCCTCCAGCGAGAGCGTGTCCAGCGCCGGCTCCGACCGCACCGCGCTCAGCTTCGCCTTCCTGCCGGGCGCCCGCAGCGCCGCCCCGCCCGCGCACCTGCCCCCGCCCTCGCCCACCTCCGCCTCGTACCGGCGCCGCGTGCGCGAGCGCAGCCTGCGCCGCCAGCGCGAGCGCGACCTCACGCTCCACCGCAAGTACGGCCTGTACGGGCTCGGCTTCGACTCCGCCAGCTTGCCGAGCGGCGCGCGCGACCGCCGCGCTGTCAGCGAGAGCCCGCGTGCGCACGTGCCGGGCAAGCGGCGCGCGCCCCCGCCGCCGGCGCCGCAGCCCGCCACGCTCCCGCGGCGCCGCGCGCGCAAGCGGCCTGCCCCGCCTCCCCCGACGCGTACGACGCCCATGAACCGCCTGCCGCAGCCCGAGGAGCGCCCGCGCGCTCGAGACGACGTGACGGGCTGCAAGCCCGAGAAGTATAGCAAAAGAGATGCCCATTCCACAGAAACCAAGGAAGTTAAGCTCCGATCTGAGAAAAGTTTCCTGAAGCAAATATTTGAAAATAAGAAAAGAAATTCCGCAATCGACACCTCGACTGTGAAGCTACTTCCGAACATTAGCGAGCTGGACAAGCAAGCCGCCGAGATGATAGAGAAGTATCGACTGAAAGAGGTGCCTGCGAGCGATATTTCGGACGGAGAAGCTGGGAAAATGGAACCTTCCAGCTCCTCGCGACGACAGCCTGAAGCCTGGATATGTACCCGGTGCTTAAAAAAATACGACTCTTCTGTGATCACCTGCAACTACTGCTTGCCTCTGAATAAACATACAGATTCCCATAAAAGTTCTAAAGTTTCAGATGGCACTCAGACAAAAGGAAGTCCTAACGGCGCTCCTCCAGGGACCTCAACCGGGAACATTGAAGACAAAGAAAGGCTCAAAGAGATGTTGAAAGAGATGAAAGACAGTCTTCCAAAAAGACCAAAGAGTGAACTTATCGTAATAAATAGAACCAAAAATACTCGTGATATAGACGCCAAAGAAGATTATCCAAAATTAGCAGAAGCCGCTACACTTCGTATTGGCAGCTCCGTACACAAGAAATCAGATGCCCCCCCATCCAAGAGTAGTACTGTTACAAAACCATCGACTACACCGACTCAACAAAATCATAATATAACAAAGGATAGTACATTGGAAACTATAAACAGTGTTGTTATAACGCAACCTGTTGTTTTAGTGCACACTAAAGAAAATATAGTTTCCAATGTAGGAAAAGTAAATATAGAAAAGCGAGATTTATTGCCAATCAAAAAAGACGCAAATAAATTGGTAGCAAGTAGTGTAAGCGACAAAATAAAGCAACCCGAAAAACCGACCTCGACTAACGATTTTACATCGAATAATGTTGTTTTTAGACCAAAATACGATTTAAACACTCCACTGAAAATATCTTCACTGTTGAACCCTATTTATATACCAAAAACAACATCAACAGCAAATACACAAACGACGCAAGTTGTAATAAAAGAAGTTAAACATGTTGATATAGAAAAGCCAACATCTTCTGACCCACAACCAAACACTGAGGAAATAATACGAAATATGATTGTCCCACAAACTCAGATAAAATCTACAGTCGCTCATACGAAAAAAGATGGAAAACTTATTACCGAAGCTAAACAGAAAGTGGAAACTAAAGCATCAACATCAAATGAGAAAATTCAAGCTGTCGCAAACAATAGAAATATAGAAGTTAAAAGTAACGTTACTATAGTAAATCCAAAAGAAAAATCGGAAGAGATATTCAAAAATGTTTCGTCAAATGTGGTAACTGATAATGTATTGAGAAATGACAATTCTAGGGAGAAATCTGAAGAGATATTAAAAAATGTTTCATCTAGAGAGAAATCTGTAAAGACATCGAAAAATGATTCGTCCAAAGACAAATATGTAGAAACATCAAGAAATGTTTTGTCCATAGAGAAATCTGTAGAAACTTCGATAAATATTTCGTCTAAAGAAAAACCTGTAGAAGCACCTAGCATAGCTGGCCCGTTGACCAGCAATGGGAGTCTTATAGATCAGCACGCCCGTCGCAGAGACCTTATTAACCAATTGGAACGGTCCATAGCCCGAGGCGACGAGCAAGCCGCCGCTGAAGCTGCCGTCAAATTGGCACAACTTAAATTATCCTGCTCCGTTTTATCATTCTCTTCACAAATTGTAGCCGCAACTTCTGCCCCTACCACACCACCTCAAACAACAACAGCTTTACTGCAAAAAGAAGACCCTAAAAAGGCTGAATCTAAAAAAGTCGAAGAAAGTACACAAAAGTCTTCACAAATCCTCAAGCCGAAATTGGAAACGGTGCCAGTTTCTACTAAACAAAAAGAAAATGATTTGAAATTGAATTCAGATAAGTTGGGAAATAAGCAGGCAGTATCAACGAAACAAGAGACTCCACAACGTGAAAAGCTGAATGGATTAATTTTACCTAAAAGTGACTCAGGAAATCAGACCCCCGTTGCAAGCAGTTCCACTGCAAAGGAAGCTGTTATAAAACTACCTACACCTATCGTAACTTCAGTGTCAAAGACAGACATACCGAAAAAGGGAGAGAAAGCAAATGACGATGAAGAGATACCGTAAGTAGTTTAATTATTTTTTAATGTACTTCTTCCATTAATACTAGGAACCTACTCTATTTCGGGCACAGGCACTGTAATATTACATTGTATCTAAAACATTACTATGGTACGTCTTGTGTTCTGTGGTATTAATGAAATCTTTCATTCTCGAGTTCAAGTTGCTTGATTTAGCTGCATCTTTCTCGATTTTGGTGTTCAAGTTCGCTTTAGACTTCGTGTTGATATCCCTATCAAGCGTTAACAATACATACGAGTAGGTATATCCGATGTCATCATCAAGTGTAGGTATAGAGATTTTGGAGGTCCCATGCTGCTTCTTTTAGATGCGGCTAGCTCAGTTTTGTCCACTTCTTAATGTCGTCTATTCGACGTGTTATAGGATATTGATATGGGTGGAAGACAAGGAGGCGACGCGCGGGCCGGTGCAGCTGCACGTGTCCCGGGGCGCCGCGCTGGGAGCCTTGCGCGCGCGCGCTGAGCGCTCGCTGGGCGTGCCGGCGCGCCTGCAGCGCTGGGTGGTGGGCCGCGCGCTCTGCATCGACGACACGGCGCCCTTGGTGGCGCTGGCAGGGCCTTCCCTCGATGCTCCCTTCTACCTGTGTCTCGTGGAATCTGGTAAGTCCTACTTGACTTCCAAAAAGAGGAGGTTATCAAGTCTTCTGAAAGATTTTTTTTCTTCTTTCTACTAATATTGTTAAAGCTTTTGTTAGTATGTGTATGTTTTTTACTTCTTCACATTTGAATGGCTGATGCTATTACGAGGAAATTTGGTATGAAGGTAGAATAGACTAGATTGACTACTGATACTCTGAATCCTGGATTAACGCGAACACAGCCGTATGGGGTTGCTAGTCGTCAGTAATATAGAGAAATGAAATAAAAAATACTACTAGAGGCACCCTTGATAACACATATCTACTATTTTTTAAAAGGAAAAGGTTCTCTTCTCAATATTTTTGAATTATATTTAATCAACGTATTGGCCGCCAATTGTGGCACTATTTTTAAGTCTTTTGTTTTTCTGTTTGTCTTTTATTTTTATGTGTGTGTTACATTATAGAGTTTTATCTATCTATATATTGCCTACTTTCTTCTTCCAGACAAGAAAGCACCGCCTCCCGCGCAGGAGGCGGCAGCAGACGCGGGTGCTGTGTACTCGGAGCTGGTGCAGCTGGAGAAGCAGGCGCTCGTGCCCAACGCGGAGACCTTCGAGTGTGGCGTCTGCACGGAGGAGTGTCCGCCTGGAGGTATGGTATCTTTTTAATAAGCTTTTATTTGGTTGTCTTGTAACTATCCACAGATTTTAAAACCAAACATGGATAACTCGTGCTGCCACCAAGCTTTTATGATTTTAACTATCTATTTGACTATGTAATAAAATCTAAGAATAGTTTAACGCTAAGGTCTCACGGAGCGGTTTTTTCCCGCGCCCGCCGCGGTGGTGGAATCGCGTTTAATTTTCAAAACTTACGAAGCCTTGTGCGGGGCCGCAGCCGCCGTGGCAGCGATTATCGCCCGCAAACCTGGCGGTTGATTATCGCAAGAAGGACCTTCGCCGGACTTTGATCGTAGAGCGCGCGGGTGGAACCCGCTGCGGCTGCAGTGCCGCGGGCGGCGCTCGCCCGCGGCTGCAGCAGGAGCCGCGAACAATCGTAACCGCAGCGGGCGTAAAACACGTCGTGAAATGTGCTTGAGTTTTTTACATAGGTACATATCTGTATTTTACAAAGGCTACGGTGCCGGCACGCGGCGGCCGCGGGACAAAACCGCTCCGTGTGTTCTTAGCGTAAGCTTTTAATTTATTTAGGGGTCTGCAACTCTGCACCCTAAAGGTAAATTGGAAAAAAATAATTTATTTCATTGCCTTGTAAGGTGCATAGAACTGTCCAAATCAAATATATTTTAGACACTTTATTAGCTACTTAAGTAATTGCTAAACTAGTTGGTAATGTTGTTGTTGCAGGCGGCGTGGTGCTCCGCGAGTGCGTGCACATGTTCTGCCGCGCGTGCCTGGCCGCGTGCGCCGCGCACTGCGACGCCGCCGTGCCGTGCCCCGCGCCCGCCTGCCGCGCCGCGCTGCAGGATCGGGAGGTACCTATATGCACTAGCTTTGATTGTACATCAGTAAACATCAAGGCTCGTTTTCAAATTCATTACTTATTAATTACAAGAATGATTTATAATTTTATTGGTTTTAACTAGTGTAAAATAAATGCAAGCTTATGCTTATAAGCCTTATCACGCAGTCCCAATCAGATGGAAGCAACAGAAGATAAGCGAGTATTGTGTGTGTGCAGGTGCGCGCGCTGCTGCCGGCGGCGGCGTACGAGGCGTGGCTGGCGCGTGGGCTGGCGGCCGCCGAGAGCGGCTCCAGGGGCGCCTTCCACTGCCGCACCAGGGACTGCGCCGGCTGGGCCATGTGCGAGCCGGCCGTCACGCGCTTCCCCTGCCCCGTGTGTCGCCGCACCAACTGTGTGCCCTGCCAGGTGACTCATCCTTCCACTGCCGCACCAGGGACTGCGCCGGCTGGGCCATGTGCGAGCCGGCCGTCACGCGCTTCCCCAGCCCCGTGTGTCGCCGCACCAACTGTGTGCCCTGCCAGGTGACTCATCCTTCCACTGCCGCACCAGGGACTGAGCCGGCTGGGCCATGTGCGAGCCGGCCGTCACGCGCTTCCCCTGCCCCGTGTGTCGCCGCACCAAGTGTGTGCCCTGCCAGGTGACTCATCCTTCCACTGCCGCACCAGGGACTGCGCCGGCTGGACCATGTGCGAGCCGGCCGTCACGCGCTTCCCCAGCCCAGTGTGTCGCCGCACCAACTGTGTGCCCTGCCAGGTGACTCATCCTTCCACTGCCGCACCAGGGACTGCGCCGGCTGGGCCATGTGCGACCCGGCCGTCATGCGCTTCCCCTGCCCCGTGTGTCGCCGCACCAACTGTGTGCCCTGCCAGGTGACTCATCCTTCCACTGCCGCACCAGGGACTGCGCCGGCTGGGCCATGTGCGAGCCGGCCGTCACGCGCTTCCCCTGCCCCGTGTGTCGCCGCACCAACTGTGTGCCCTGCCAGGTGACTCATCCTTCCACTGCCGCACCAGGGACTGCGCCGGCTGGGCCATGTGCGAGCCGGCCGTCACGCGCTTCCCCTGCCCCGTGTGTCGCCGCACCAACTGTGTGCCCTGCCAGGTGACTCATCCTTCCACTGCCGCACCAGGGACTGCGCCGGCTGGGCCATGTGCGAAGCCGGCCGTCACGCGCTTCCCCTGCCCCGTGTGTCGCCGCACCAACTGTGTGCCCTGCCAGGTGACTCATCCTTCCACTGCCGCACCAGGGACTGCGCCGGCTTGGCCATGTGCGAGCCGGCCGTCACGCGCTTCCCCTGCCCCGTGTGTCGCCGCACCAACTGTGTTCCCTTCCAGGTGACTCATCCTTCCACTGCCGCACCAGGGACTGCGCCGGCTGAGCCATGTGCGAGCCGGCCGTCACGCGCTTCCCCTGCCCCGTGTGTCGCCGCACCAAGTGTGTGCCCTGCCAGGTGACCACTCATGCCACGCAGCTAATTGCCTGAGCGATGTGACTACTATCGGGTCACTCGAACTTCCATCATTTCGTTGCAACAAAACTAACATAGGACAAGAAACTTTTTGCATTTATACCTACACTGTATACTTAGGTATAAGTTATTTGTAGTTTTTATTTAAGTACGATGATATAAAACGTGTCAAAATTGCAATGCATCCCACAGGCCATCCACGAAGGCATGACGTGCGCGCAGCACCGCGCCAGGCAGGCGGCGGGCGCGGGCGACACCGACGAGGGCACGCGCGCGCTGCTCGACACACTCATCGCGCGTGGGGAAGCGCTACCGTGCCCCGAGTGCAGCGCCATTATCACCAAGAAGTGGGGCTGCGACTGGATCAAGTGCTCGGCCTGCAAGACGGAGATCTGCTGGGTGACGCGCGGCCGGCGCTGGGGCCCCGCCGGCCGCGGGGACACCAGCGCCGGCTGCCGCTGCGGCGTCGACGGGAAACGCTGCCACCCCTCCTGTGCCTACTGCCACTAGACTATGTACTCTCTCTCGACACTGCCACTAAACCATACACTTGCGCCTAGATGTAAATGTCTTCCTTTCTAGCGAACAAGTCTGGTATTTATGTTTTTTGTTATTTCAATCGCATCTGATATACACACAGCAGTTGAACCACACTAAATTGCTGTTGTGGAATACTTAAGAATAATGTTATTGAAAATTTATATTCGCGAAAATTTATAATATCAACACTTCCCGTGGCTTAAAAGTGAATGTTACTGTTAGGTACTGACTTGCCACTGGCCAAAATAAAAAAGAACATGTTTAAACTAAAAATAATACATGAATATTTATGCTTTAGGACTTTACTCTAGATTTTATAAACTAGACTTTATAAACTTATGGTGTAAATTTATTGAATACATCAAAAACATATACTATTAGCAATCCATCTAACTTTAATGTTGTGTTAAGGATCCTGATGAAGTTTTTATTAGATCTTGAAAATTTACAAAAAAAAAAAATTCAGCAACAGCAATTCTTATGAAATAGTATGTAATTGTAATAGTTGCACTGAAACTCACTGTAATTGAAAATTTCAACTACACAAGTTTAGTGACTGTTAGCATTATTATAGCAAGTTATCTAAATGTTAATTATGTGCCAGTACTAAAGTTTAAACCTATATTTCTTTTTGTATGTATTACATAAGCTTCTGAAGGCTCATGTATAGGTTTTACATATTTTTGGATGTCTGATTTGCATATTGTGTAAACTTATTTATCTCTGTGAAAATACATAAATTATTTCTTAAATTTTGTATTATTTTCTCTTAATTACAAAATATACCTATCAACCTATAAATTACTTTGTAATTTTCCTGCATGGCGACGACTGAATTGTTTTGCTAGAAGAGGTCCTTCAAATGTTATATAAATCTGTAGTGCCTTTTGGGACATGTACATGTAAATGTTCCTCTCTTCAAGCTATATTCATTATTTAGGGCCATGACCTGCCACATAAATTAATAAATAGATGATGAATAAAAATACATGATGACAAATTATTTGAATTACTTGGATTGCATTTACTGTGTCAAGCTAAACTATAGAATAATGTTACATTTTGTGCTCTTTGGTAGACTAACAAATGAAGTTGTATGGGAATCACTTGCCTGCCCTATGAATAAAGTTAAGAAACTACCTAGTCTGGAGTTAATAATGCCTTCTAGGTAAGTGTTACACCCTAGATTGCAGCAATGCTGAATATCAGGCATAGACAAACCTCACCTAGCCCATATAAAGTCAATTTGGGTTAAATAGTCAAAAACCAATCTTATATTACACATTTATTTAGTAATAATTAATTCTAGTTTATAGGACCTTATACTAATTGTATGCATTTTTGGTTGAAGAATATAGTCACAGAAACGGGGCAGGTCTAGGCTAGGGGCACACAGGTGACACTATTAACATTTAAATGTTTTAGAAGAAACATTGTGTGCCAAACATTTGCACTCAGTGCCCTTCTTAAAATTATGCCCCTGGCACTAGAGATAATGTCACACAATAATGCACACATGGAATTTGGTTAACTGGGAAGTTAGAATTTAATTAAGGTAATCATTTGGAAGATGTCTTTAGAATTCATGATAAACTCGCTTAGATGATATCACAGCTTCACAGGGCTCAAGCTATCGGTGAATTTATCATATCATTTGCTAAATGTAAATCTTATAGCAGGTAAAAAGACAAAAATCTAGTTCAAATTGAATACCATTGATATCACTTTGAAGTTTCCAAGTCATGATAATAAGAAACACAGTGAACACCAGCAAACCACTTATTTTAAGACACTTTAACACTAAACCTAATATCTGCGCATTCCTGGAGGTCCGCGTCCAGGGCCACCACGGCCCATGCCAGGTGGGGCTCCCATCATCCCTGGAGGTGGCCCGCCCATCATGTGACCGCCTCGCATCTGAGGGGGTGCGGATAGTTGGCCACGGCCAGGGGCCATATGTTGATGAGATGGTCCCCCAACTCCTCTGGCAGGTCCCTGCAGGCCTGGCGGCGGGCCCCCGGGCCCGGAGCCTCGTCCCGCCGCGCGACCACCGCCGGGTCCTCCCATACCACCCGGTAAAGGAACTCGAGGTAGACCTTCTTCTGGTGGCGGCGGTCCCTCAATAGTCATGGATACGATGTTTTCCCCACGCAGTAATACAAAACCTAGTGTTCTCTTTTCTTCTCTGTTCGATTTTACTTTTCTGAACTCTTCGCAATCTCCTAATATCAGATTCATATGCTTATCAAAAGCTTTGAATGTTCCAATGAATGTTCGTGAATCTTGCAATATAACACGAACTCTATAGTTTATATGCTGTTGCATCTTATTATTCTTTCCGAGAGTCTGAAACATAAAACATACATATTAAATTAAGTTAATATATGGTATGGGCAATGTTTACAAGAAAATTTGGCAACGATAATTCAAATCTATTGAAGTCCAAACAAAATAAGCGGTAGAGACGCTTCACTTCGGATTCCCGGCAACCTCTATTGAAAAATAACTATAGCAAAAATATAAATTCAGATACCATGGTTATCAAACGAAAAATATTTCATAAGAATACAAACCATTTTGGTGCCGGGATGCTAAGCAAATTTCCCGATAAATATATTAGATTTGCTTTTGCCTTTTCACAGAAAAGTCACCATAACCGCCATAACAAATTACAAAACAATTTACATGTCATTTGTCATTCTTGACAATGACATTGACGTTGCGTTGACTTATACATTAACATCATGTCAGATATAGTTTTAATTTGAGTCTGTGCTATAAGTATATCTATTAAGGCCATAAAGGCCACTTTAAACGCTTTATAGAAAAGTGCAGTGGCAAGCATCTTGGCTCATAGTTGACGTATAAATTGGAGGGCCCAGCTGTTGGTCTACTACGGCAGTCGTTAAGCCATGTCAGGGGCCCCTAGGGCGGCTTGATGACCTCTCGACACCAGAGTTGGCTACTCTAATGCGATAAGAAAAAGAAGATGACAAATTCGTTCTTTTTATAGCGTTTGGAAAATAGGTTAGTACAAAAAGTGCAGTAGAACACGGTTTCATTTTTCGGTTAATTTAATGTCTTCTTCAGCACAGACAGACTACACTTCATCCACATCTGTACTCCCAAATTTTCTTAATATTATAAAATTAACATAGTAATATCATCCAAACGACGTCAAATTTGCGAAAAATGCACTCAAGGAAAATTTTCGCAAATTTTGATGTTGCTAAGAGATGGCGCCACCAAGAGCACCGTGTTTTGACCCCATCACCGGTACTAATAGTCTTTCCACCATGTTATCCATCTGTCGCCACTCGCCATACACCAAATCACGGAATAGAAAAAACAACTTGTTTTTTCTGTTCCGTGCACCAAATGGATAAAATGGTGGGATAGACTTTTAGTCCCCGTGCCGTGCTTGCCCTGCAGATGTACCTACATATTGCATTGCAAAAATACAATAATATATTTAATTCTTGATCTCAAACAAAACAAGTCACCAATGACTCAGTGCACTCAGTGGCCCCATTAATGGATTTATTTACCTAGGTACTGCTAACGACATATACCTGCCTAGTGAACTTTTTTGTACTAGACTACCTACCTACCTTTTTTAATTCTGAAATTTTAAATCGCTCATTCACTAGATCCTTACAAAGGGTAATAAATGTAGTATGCTTTGATCCTCACGTTCCGAAGTTGATGTTTACCCAACAAGTAGTGCAAATCTAAACTGGTAGATGGCATTATAAGCTAAATTTTACTTACCAACTGAGGCAACTGAAATAGCGAGATGTTGAGAATTTGCTAGGCTCAGATAAGGAACCAAATTCAATGATAATTTAATAACACATAATTAAATAAATAATCATTTATATGACATTCTACATAAGTAAGCTCGAATGAGAGTGATCAACTCTGGAGTTAGAAGCTTAGGGGCTTCTGACATGGCTTGACGATTGCTGGCCTATGACATACTGCCGGTACCAACATTTAATTGTCATTCAACCCACGGAAGCGCCCAAAATGGAATGCCACCTTTTGATACTCTAAATATCTATCTGAGCTATGGGCACTTCTATGAGACCTAAATGGAACCTAATAGACAGGAAATGACTATTTACTTATTAAACACAACTATGTAGACATAACTATGTAGATACTTTATGTTTTGTAAGTAGATTTGAATATTTTTAACTCATTGCTAATTAAAATAAAAGGTTCGGGTACGTAAACTATATTCTATGTTCGGTGCTTCAACTTAAAAATGGTACATTATTTTTACCGACTTCAAAAAAAGGAGGTTATCAGGTCTTCAATTTTTTTTCTTGTAACTAATTGGCACCATTACTCAGAGCCCCCTTTTTAGTGTTTTTAAAGTAAAGTAGTGACAGTTACGTAATACGATGACAAATCTAATTTGATACTTGGATATACTTACACACACATATAGATCCCATTTTACGAAATAGTTGCCCCAAGTATAGCGCTACTATCGTGAGATAATAAGCTTCTTCTCGTCAATATGTTAGATATAAAATTTTTCGTAGGATTTATTTCGTGAAACGGCCGTGATAGGTAGATAACTTATTAATTATGTTTATTATAGTAGTATGTATCATGATATAATAACTACGTTAAAACTAAGCTTTTTTAATAAAAGAAACAAAATTATATTTATCATATTTTTTATTAGTTAAAACTACGCTTAAGGTTTACTGATTACTTTCTGGGATACCTTAATACTAACTTGTTAAATACATGTCGACCCAGACATAACCATCTAGTAGATCAGGAGTACATGTCTACTTCAATTTCATATCAAAATATTTATACAAACTTATTCAAAAATTCAAGTCAGTGTACAAATCACAATCTTTATCTAAAATTGTTATTTACCTACATTTATAATATAATTTGTACCAATATGCTTTTTATACAGAGAAAGTACATAGTTTATTAAAGCGGTAAGTAGATTAAACGTACTGCTGAGCTGCATTTTATAAAAATCACAACTAAAACTAACATGACTGGTTTTTTTTCAATGAGATAAAGTATATCTACATTTAAATAACATCCTTACACGAGACCAGTAGCATCCCTATTATAATTGTAAAATACTTATACAAAATTAAACACAGTTTGGTATTCTCTACAAAAAAGAGTAATGGCATTTTATGATTCTGTCGCTGCTGGTGCAAATCTTATGACAGATGTGTGGCACACTACAGGCGTGCTCTCTTCTGATTCCGGCAGTTGAATCAGTTTTCTTTTTCTTGGCGGTAATGATGAAGGGGCGAAGGTGCACTGTAGGCTCGTGGCTGGCGCCATATAGCAAGGCGAGGGAGCCCGAGGCACAGGTGCGGCCGCGGCGGGGGTCTGCGGCGAGGGCGGGGAGCTAGGCGGAGTCGGGGGCAGCTGCTGTAGGGCAGCCTCGACCAGGTCACACATGACGTTTCCGTTGACAACCAATGGCGTCGCTGGCTGAAGGGATGTGGGAGCCCTGGGAGAATCAGTGCCGTGTTCTTTGTAAATGTGGGCATCCATTTGTTTTTTGGTATTAAATGTTCCATCGCATACTGTGCAGCGATAGCAACGCTCGCCGAAGTGTTGGGTTCGATGTAGTTTTAATACATGATTGTACCCAAAATCACGGAGACAAATTTCGCATGTATACGGCCGTTCCCCGGTGTGAGTGCGCGAATGCACCTTCAGTTGTTTGGAACAAGTGAATCCTTTCCCACAGCCGGGCACAGGGCAGCGGTAGGGCTTCTCTCCCGTGTGGGTCCGGAGGTGGATGACCAGCTGGCCGGACTGGATGAAGGTCTTGTGGCAGTGCGGACACGCGTGCGGACGTTCTCCTGTGTGTATCCGCGCGTGGCGGTGCAGCTTGCCGGAATGTTCGAACGCGGCGTCACACACGCTGCACCGGTAGGGACGCTCCTTGGTGTGTATGCGGCGGTGAACCTGCAAGTTTTCTTTGACACTGAACATCTTGTGGCAGTACTCGCACTCGAAGGGCCGCTCGCCGGTGTGGGTCCTGTAGTGCCTCACCAGGCGGGCTGGCACGGCGAAGGTCTTGTGGCAGACGTCACAGCGGTGGGCGTCTGCATTGGCACGATGGGAACGTGCGTGAGCAGTCAGCGCACTCCGCGTAGAGAGCGTCAGGCCGCACTCGCCGCATTGATGGACGCGTTCCTCCTCACCTGCAGAACGATATGGTTTTACTTGATATGTGGGCTGAGGTTCCATTATGAAACCGAATCAGTGAAATGATTAATGAGGCCACTGTTGAGCGCGACGACCGTTCACAGTACACTGTCTGTTGCGTATAGCATGCAGCGTTCAGGAATATCAGGATGCACCGACATAATACGGCCACGAGGGGGCGCGGGCGGCGCGCGGGGAGCGCGGAGCGAGCCGAGTGAATGTCCTCTGATAGCACGTGGAGGCCTGCACCGCGGCACTATCGCGCCGAAACCGCGGTGCAGGCCTCCACGTGTCTGGGCCGCCGACCCCAGCGTCCGCACATACTAATGAATCCCCCCCTGCCGCCGCCCTACCTCACCCTGCTCCGCAACATACTTGTTTTTTTTAAATTAATCAATTATTATTGTAAAAAAAACGAAGTTATACAAAAAAAATGTAACCGTACTTTACATAATACCTACTTACCTAGGATAATAAGACAATAATAAAATTATACGTGTGATTTTTTTATTTGATTTACTTATACGGACTGCATAGAAAGCAACAAAATAAAAGAAAAAGTTCGAATAATTTAAATGGGGAGCAAAAAATTAATTAATTTATGTTAACTTAACATTTATAACTTTTCATAATTTTAATACCTAGTTACTAAGCACCCAAACCCAAAACGCGGATATGTATAATATTTTTATTAAGCGTCAAATGTGTGTCAATATGATACGTTATACAATGATTAATAAATAAACTTATGCACACATAGATACACAATGATTCATGTATGTATATGCATACGTACATGAATCCTATGTACAGAAATACAGTATTTCGTTATACATATTAGTTAGTTAAGTATATAAAAGAGAGCATAAACGACCAAATTTTAACGATAACATCGATGTATAAAAATAATCTTACCTATCATGTCGAATGATGATGATCGAAGTATCAAGATTGGTTCAATGGCGTCAGTGTTGATGTAGGTTGCGCACAAGGTCCGCCAGCGGGCGTCGGCGTACGTTCGTCCACCACTCAGCTCTCAATGCGAATGGCGCGCGGGCCGCAGAGCTACCCGACCCGGCGCAAGGAAACTTGCCCACGCAAAACAAGAGCGCCAGCGATCTTCATCGACATTCGCACATTATAAACAACTATAATTATGTAAAAAGAACGTAGTTTATAAGTTAAACAAGCCACATAGGTACCTACTCGAAAATTTAATTGTCACATCTACCCTATGAAAAGTCTTATTGCTGTCTTTGACGCCAGCCAACTCGCTCCGCGCTTATGATTTACGCCGTATAACGTTTTTGCATTACTTACCTTTAAAAAACACCATAAATAAAACAAAATACAAAGTACCTAGGCATAAATAAATGGCAGTAATGTCATCAAGGCATCAACATTATTAGGTAGGAAAGTACGCAAGTAGGTAAAAACAAATAAATATTATGTAAGTACCTACCTAACATAAGTAAGTAAGTACAAAGAAGTTGCATAATTTACCTTTATATAAACGTGCCTGTTTCCTTAGTTAAGTTACTTAAGTAGGTACCTACTATTTAATGCTTAGGTAGGTACTTACAAAAATCACTTCTGAATAGGTAGGTAGGTAGGTATACCTAGGTCAACATTTTGCACTAGGTACAACTTCCTAGGTAAGTACCTACCTATGATAATTTTGACAGCTGTTAAGTACGTCTCCATAATTCGCCAATTTTTCAATTATGTACCTACCTACTTAAATGTGTTAAGATCTCAACATTACTTATCTATAACTAGTTAGTACAAAAAAACTATATATACTATATACTACACTAACCGAATTCTGTCTGATAAACAAGTACTTAGGCAACTTACTTACCTACCTGTAATTAGATTGTCGCTCTAAGATTTAAATTTTATACAACAGTGCAATATTTGCATTATTGTTATTATGGTATCTACTTATACATTATTAGATAAAAATGTAGAATGTAAGTATTATTATCTAAACGTATAGCATACGATAGTAGACGGTGCGCTGCGCGCTCGCTGAAGGTTGGTTGGAATGTCCTACGGGTGAGGGGCGGAGTGGCGCGCGGGCGGCGAGGCGCCACGTGGAGGCCCACCGCGGTTTCGGCGCGCGTGTGAACTCTGAGCGCAGTGCGCGTGCGTACCACAACACAACCTGCCCCTTCCCACTGCGAGTATCTGTCTATCAGTAGGGCAATATAATATCGTTAGAGCTGGGAGCTCTGTTTGTTTAGTAGCGGCACATATAGGATAGCTGGCACTTATAAAGAACACGAGTAGGTACCTATAAGACATAACATCTTATGCAGCGAAGTAGGAACAACTCACCGATTAAAAAGTTTTTCATACCTATGACAGGACTTGCATTAAACGCATAGGTAGGTAGGTATTGCATTTATAAAATTAAATGCTTCAACCGTTTCATTTTTCGTTGCACAAGATTCAGCAGGTTTCTAGTGGATTACATTTTTATTTAAAACAGGAAGGAACCTTGTTTTCTTACATAGAAACTAGGCTTATCTAATATGTCCAGGCTAGACTTGCATAAACAAATGCTTTCTAAATCTAATAAAATCATGTTATATTTTTGATCCGACCTAATACTAAGTAGGTAGGTACCTAAATGAATGATGAATAAATAAATTAGGTAAGTATACTTTTTAAAAATATTAAGGTTAATATTGACAAAAAATATATACCTACCTAAGTAGGTACCTACCTACACGAGTACATACATACACGAGTCGTGAGATTAAACAAAAATGTATTTATTTAGGCCAAGTTATTTTATATTTCGTAAATAAGAACTTGAGTGATCAAATAAACCTAAAAATTATTTTGCGTAGGTAAGTAGATATGTTTCAGAATAGGTAGGTACAGAAATTCACCTGAACCACTGAACACCGAAGATTATGATAATTCAAAAAGATGATTATGCCTATAATAAAAATGGATTTCATAGTGATAGCTCAGAAATTTCAGAATACAGCAAGATAGTAAGTACCTACCATTGAGCTATAATGTACTTACGTACTAGAGGAGCTATCCAAGCCAAAAGTCATGCTCCATTTTGTTAAGAATTTCACCTAAAGTTCGCTTCAGCAATGAAACAATAATTGGTCGTCTAACCAGCCAGTATAAACACGCAGCGCTAGAACGCTTTAAGATTTAGTTTTCTTGCGACCAAAAGGTCGAAAGCGCCGTGATTTTTCAAGGCGCTTACGCGTTTCGTTCGATGTTTTGCATCAACTTGTGTATATTCTATGATGTTCACGCAATGGCGGCGCGTCGATGTAAACTCAAGCTTTGTCAAACAATAATCTTAAACCATTGAGGTTAATGTATCTTAAACAAATAAAATGATTACTTACCGATGATATGTTACACCGCTATCTTTGTTTTTTGTTCTCGAATGGTTTGTGCACGTTTTTAAGACACAGTTCGGCATTTTGATTGAAATTGCGTATTTGTATAACACGTTCGCGCGTCACAGGCGTTTGACCCGGACTAAGTTCACTGCAGTCACGTGGACTGCAAGGCGCCCCGCATATTATTACTTGGTGCTGTCATCTCTAGTACGTAAGTACATTATAGCTCAATGGTACCTACTTACTTACTCATTTTTGGAATACGCTCCTTGACTGGTTTTAAAATCCATTTCATATTTTTATTTAGGGGTTAAGAAACCTAGTCTAAAGTGTATTTTTAAATTCTGGTACATATTTTCGGAAAAATATCAAATTAAAAATACTATATTTAAATAGTTCGCCAAAACGCTACTTTGTCAATATGGCGCTGCAATCGAATCGGTGACGTCACTAACCTGTATTGAGATCTGTGGCACATATCATCCACATACAATACGCAAACAAATGACGAAAGTGCGATTGAATTTAGTGATTAATGTGCTACAAAATTAGTTACAAATTGTGTGCAGTTCCAAAATGTACAAATACGTCAATAAAAACTCCGAACAAACTATTTCTAAGTGTTCAAAAGAATGTCCAAGTGCACCGAAAGTGGCTGCAACTTTCTCGGAGGGATAACAATGACATAGGGAATAGTACAAATATTTTCTTCTATGAAGACTATTTCGATGTACATAAGTAAACGTAATATTGATAGGTACTTTTGAAATGCTTTATTACACTTAGAATGTTAATCTTTTTTTATGGATTTGAGGTTATAATATGTATTTAAATGTTGTTTGCAAAATGTCACACTTAAATCACTTCGAACATTTCTATTCATTTCTATTCCGCTGTTTTGCATAATATTATTTAAAAATTGTAGCTACATACAGTCTTATGATTTCAATAAGCATTGCACTAAAGGTTCCAGACTAACTTGTTTGTTTTTTACAGATGGAAAATGACATGGTTAATTACTATCAGTACAAAAAGCGTTTTAGCAAGAAGTTTATCATCATTTCACTTCCTTATGATAGAATTTAAGTTACCATTTAGGTGTTATTACTTTGCTGTTTATAATTTTTTTAGTTTCGCAGCATAATAATCGTAATTATTTTTGAAATATAATCCGACCATGATTGCGTCTACTTGGGGCAGGTTTCCGCTGTCTGTTTTTACAAAATCGTGGTTCATGGTTGATGGAATTAGTAAAATTTCGCTAACAAATCACACAAAATATCCTAAAACCTTCACTGAGTACCGTCCTATTTCAATCCTTTCTTTCCTATCTAAGGCTCTTGAAAAGTTGATACATCAACAGCTCTCCTTCTTCCTTTCAAAAAACCATCTTTTTAATCCTTTCCAATCTGGCTTCCGACCGGCGGGTCTACCGCCTAAAAATAAACTATATCATTGCTATCGTTTATGATGTCATCACAAACATGGACGTAATAGTAATAGCAGGACTGAGTACTGTCAGCAAACAAAACAACAAAACAACGAACAAAAAGCTCGGAGGCCGTTTGTTTCCCATCCTGCTCGGACCGTTTTGCCCCTGTACATGTTGTTAGCGTAAAACTATGTCTTAAATACTACGCTTTAAAGGTTGTTGTATGAAAACAAAATATTGTGATTTTTTGCTTAGTATTCAGTCCTGCTTATTATTACGTCCATGATTGAAATGACGTCATAAACGATAGCAATGATATAGTTTACTCTTAGGCGGTAGGCCCGCCGGTCACAGCACCTCTACTGCCTTGATTAAAATCACGGACGATATTAGGAATGGCATGGGTAATTATCATCTCACTGTTATTTGTCTACTAGATTTCAGCAACGCATTTTTAAATGTTGATTTTGATATCCTCCTCAGCATTCTCTCCTCTCTTAACATATCTCCAACGGCAATAGGGTGGTTTCGAACATACCTGTTTGGTCGCCGGCAGCGTGTTCGCCGCGACGATCAATACTCGTCTTGGTGCAGTACTGTAGCTGGCGTACCACAGGGCGGCGTGCTATCACCTCTTCTGTTTGCTATTTTTATAAATTCAATATCTCATAACCTTTCTTCTTCCTATCACCTCTATGCAGACGATTTGCAAATATACGCCCAAGCATCTCTAGACCGCCTAGATGAAGCAATTGCAACAATTAACATTGACCTGCAACGGATTCGAGATTGGAGTCGATCTTATGGACTGCTGATAAACCCGTCTAAGACACAAGTCATAGTAATTGGTAGTTCACGCTTAGTTTCTAGAATAGACTGGTCATGCCTCCAGTCAGTTATGTTTGACGGTGTTCCCATTAAATTTAGTGACTCAGTAAAAAATCTCGGTATTATGTTCGATAGTCAACTTACGTGGGCACCTCAATTAGCAGAAGTCAGTCGTAAAATTTTTGCTTCATCTGCTTCTCTGAGGAGATTGCGTAATTTTCTGCCTAATACTACCAAGATAGCCCTTGTTCAATCCCTTCTTTTACCTATACTCGACTATGCAGACGCTTGCTACCTAGACGTAACCAATGAGCAGCTCGTTAAACTCGAGTGTCTTCAAAATTTCTGCATTAGGTTTATATTTGGTTTACGTAAATATGACCACATTTCTTAGTTTCGAAAAAAGCTCAAATGGTTACCAATCCGTCTTCGCCGTAATGCACACATCCTCTCACTCTTGTACAAAATCCTCTTCAATCCTTACACTCCTCTGTACCTAAAAGAAAGGTTTTCCTTTGTCACTGCCTCCCATTCCGATTCTCAGCGCTCTTCTCGTTTCCTTCACTTGAAATTTCCTGAGTTTAGCCATCCCAATCTCTACTATCACTCCTCTTTCACTGTGCAAGCTGTTCGCTTGTGGAATGACCTGCCACTTAATATCAAGCAGGCTAAATCCTTGCCCATATTTCAGAGCTTGGTTTTTAATCATTACATTTCTACTTTGTGATGTTAGTTGGTGTGTGTAAGTCTTTTTACTTGAAATATGTTCTGCTTTCTTTTATTTTTGTGTGATTTCCTTCAATGTATATATTTCCTTTAAATATCAATAATATGTAGTTTTGTGTGTAAGTACGTATGTTTGTATATTGTTTACTTTGAATGTTATATTTGTTATTGTGTTTTATTTTTAAATTATTTAATATTGTGTTAAGTACGCCAGCTTTACGGATTTCCTCTAGTGTTGTCCAAACTAGGTTACCTGGAAGAGATCACTTTAGTGATAAGGTCGCCCAATGTCCCTGGTTACCTTCCACCTTTATGTTAAATATGTTCTTCTTTATTTGGTGTACAATAAAGTATATTTGATTTGATTTGATTTGAAAATAATGAAATCTTATCAAATATGTTTCGAAATATAATAATACACATGTAGACAAAGAATGTTGACAAGCTAGTGACGTCATTATAAACTCGACCAATCAGGAGCGTTTTGTGTCACGTGACAAGCGTTTAAAAATATGCATTTTAATTTATGGATTTTTTAATATATTAATTATTATTTACAACTAACGGTAATAAATAACCACTTTTACACTCATATTATATACGGATGTCAGCAATTGACACTTTATTTTTCGCATTGTCAACAGCCTATTTGCAATGTTACGTACGTTGGAGCAAAAGTTGAAGGACTAATTAATGTTTATTGTAAGTACCTACCTATTGTTAAAATATATTTGATAATTTCTTCGGTGTTAATCGCACACATATAAGGAAATGATCTAATATTATTTCCAAAAAGGCTTGTGAATAAAACTGAACATATAGCTCTGTGACCACACAGTAAGAAAACTCCTCTCTCTTATTTGCGTTCTTCATTTTTCGTAGGTACCTAGCTGATGCTGATAATGTGAAAGCAAGAAAATGATTTATTGTAAAATAATAATTAAGGACAAGAAAAACAAGTGAAAAAACTAAACATAACTAACTACCTTACTACAAAATAATAAAAAAATATATTTAGAAAAGTTTATCTGACACTAAGTTACGAGTATTTCAACAACTACATACATAAATACCTACTTCACAGACATTTACAAAAAATACGAAAAAAACACGCCTATTGTACCTAGGGGATTGGAGGCCCCCCTTAATTTTTATTTAGGTATGGTATTTGTTGTTATAGCGGCAACGGATATAGGTACCTACATAATTTGTGAAAATTTCAGCTTACGTGATACAGCAGCCTGGAGACTGACAGACAGAGGAGGCTTAGTAATAAGGTCCCGTTTTAACTTTTAGGTACGGAACCATAATACCTAATCAATACTTTTACTTAATAATTCTAATATAATTTTACTTTGATATACTTACATGATATGTAGGTATTATGAATGTGCAAGCACTTCGCATTTATTTTTAAACTGAACATTCCGTGTAGTGTTCATTGAGCTATAATGTACTTACGTACTAGAGATGACAGCACCAAGTAATAATATGCGGGGCGCCTTGCAGTCCACGTGACTGCAGTGAACTTAGTCCGGGTCAAACGCCTGTGACGCGCGAACGTGTTATACAAATACGCAATTTCAATCAAAATGCCGAACTGTGTCTTAAAAACGTGCACAAACCATTCGAGAACAAAAAACAAAGATAGCGGTGTAACATATCATCGGTAAGTAATCATTTTATTTGTTTAAGATACATTAACCTCAATGGTTTAAGATTATTGTTTGACAAAGCTTGAGTTTACATCGACGCGCCGCCATTGCGTGAACATCATAGAATATACACAAGTTGATGCAAAACATCGAACGAAACGCGTAAGCGCCTTGAAAAATCACGGCGCTTTCGACCTTTTGGTCGCAAGAAAACTAAATCTTAAAGCGTTCTAGCGCTGCGTGTTTATACTGGCTGGTTAGACGACCAATTATTGTTTCATTGCTGAAGCGAACTTTAGGTGAAATTCTTAACAAAATGGAGCATGACTTTTGGCTTGGATAGCTCCTCTAGTACGTAAGTACATTATAGCTCAATGGTAGTGTTTCCAAATTAATTTACATATATTTAATAGTCGTTTATATTTGGACCCTGTCCGTAAGTATGTAATAACGTAGGTAGGTAAGTATAAATAAATTATGCTATTCGTACCAACGACATATTCGTACGTAGGTAAGTTATGTATTTTATTAAAACTATTGGATGCTTGCGGTTTCTCCCGTGTTATTGGGTAAAATAAAAAGTAACTTGAAGGCATCATTTTCTAGACCCTATGTACCTATGTACTTACCAAAGTGATAATCTATCGCTTCCTTTTCCCTCAACATACCTCCTATTTTGCTTATTATAGTAATGGTAGGTTAGTAAGTACCTACTTAGGTCCCTATGTGGTATGATATTTCTTTCATAATTACAGTTTTGCTAAATATCTTATGTAGGTACCTATGGATATGAAAGCTGTGGAAATTAAATATGAGAAGTATGTGGGGACAGAGTAGGTAAACAAACATTTAATTAAGTACCTACCTCAGTAACTAACTTAATTCTCATTGCTTATATAGTTAGATATCCATACCTACTATACCATGTAAGTACCTACCTAATGTAAGAGCCCTATCATATTCAAAATGTGATACCTACCTACCTACAGCGGCTTGCTGAAAGTTTCAAATACCTACCTACCTACTTATTACAAAATATTTTTCTGCCAATTTGCGTAAGTAAGGCATAGGGTAGATAAGTAGGTAACTAGGTAGTGTAGGTAGGTACCTACCTATGTATTTATTAGTTTGTAGTGCATTAGAAGTAGGTACCTAAGTAGGTATGCATTTTATGTAAGTACCTAAACCTGTAAATGTACCGGCCAAACTACTTGATAACATGCCCCATTAATTCGCAAAAAATAAGTTGAATATTTATAATTTAACTTCCTCAGAAAATATTTTACGTAAAGTGAATTTAAAAACGGAGAGTGAGGTTAAGAGGGTGCGCGGGGGAGACAGGCGGCGGGGTGCGGGCGCGCGGGGCGGGGAGCCGACACGCGCTGCACGGTCGTCGAACGTTCGAAACCGCGGTGCGTGAGGCCCGCGACTCGTGCCGGTGCGCCCGATTCAACCTTCCTCAATGCGACCGCAGCTGACCCGCACACTCCGCCCCCCACTTCCTCAACACCCCTCTCATCTCTGTATCCGCGTCGCTTCAATGTGGCTACACAATTTCGCTGAATTTAATTTGTTTTGGCGTGAATTTGTCCTACAGACATAATTGGAGCTATATACCTAGGTACTAAAGAAGAAAATACATAGGTACTTAGGTAGGTAGGTACGATAAGGGCTCAACTTTCCAAAGCCGCCACTCGCGTTGGAGGTCCATAATTTTTTAAGAAGTAGATAATATTTACACAAGGCTACACGTTAAATATTTAAGTGCGGAGATGCTTAGTTTACGAGATATTAATTTTTTAAAATCGAAAAATAATCCTTCGTTTTGACAGTTTCTTGACACTATGACGGCCATTAGCGTTTCGTTTTACGGACTGCTATTACATACAAGCGTGCGACTTATCAAACTATTATATTTATTTGCTAATGTGTAGGTATGTAATGTTTAGTTTTTGTTACAATTACGTATATATTGATGAAAAATACATATAATACGTAATTTTATTTATTATTTGATCGCAAATTTATACGTAGTTATAATATTTTGTGTGTAACTTGTAACTTGATGAACGAAACGTGACGCCATTGTTTTTTTTTAGTATTGGCGTTACACTCTTCGCGTATTTGCCAGTGTCAAGTAATTTTCTTTCTTCTTCGATGCATGCTTGAGGTTAGGTTAGAATAGAAGGGGATGGCGGGGTCGAGTGAGCGAGCGTAGCGGGTTGGGGTTTACTTTACGGGACGCTAAACCTAACCTAACCTGTTGTAGTGCAAGTGTTGGACTCGAAGTCACTTGTCTGTGTCAGAAGGTAGATTAGGTCCGTTAGGTTGCTTTCTACCACGCACATGCGACGACGAGCGAAGCGAGGAGGAGCCAAGTCCTGTTGTAGTGCTAGTATTGGACTCGAAGTCACTTGTCTGTGTCAGAAGGTAGATTAGGTTCGTTAGGTTGCTTTCTACCACGCACATTATGCGACGACGAGCGAAGCGAGGAGGAGCCAAGTCCTGTTGTAGTGCTAGTGTTGGACTCGAAGTCACTTGTCTGTGTCAGAAGGTAGATTAGGTTCGTTAGGTTGCTTTCTACCACGCACATGCGACGACGAGCGAAGCGAGGAGGAGCCAAGTCCTGTTGTAGTGCTAGTGTTGGACTCGAAGTCACTTGTCTGTGTCAGAAGGTAGATTAGGTTCGTTAGGTTGCTTTCTACCACGCACATGCGACGACGAGCGAAGCGAGGAGGAGCCAAGTCCTGTTGTAGTGCTAGTGTTGGACTCGAAGTCACTTGTCTGTGTCAGAAGGTAGATTAGGTTCGTTAGGTTGCTTTCTACCACGCACATGCGACGACGAGCGAAGCGAGGAGGAGCCAAGTCCGGTTGTAGTGCAAGTGGTGGGTTAGGTTAGGTTTAATAGATCTGACACAGAGCACCTGACTCCATCTAGTCTTGTGGTCCTAACTATAGGGATCGTTAGTTATTAAATATAAAAAAAAAATAGGTAGTTAAGTACCCCATAGTGAAATCGTAGTACTTAACCTCAAAATACAAAAATGGTCATATCTCGAAAACTATTGATCACCGCACCCCCCCTTTTAGGGGGGGGGGCTTACTTATGATATTGTATATAAACTGAGGTAGATACGTTCATACCCCGCTCTGCGTAGTGAACTCAAATCAGGCCACGTAGCTTCACTAAGCCCAGTCGCCTCGATGCTTCGTGATCATTCATGATGACTAACTTAATAATGAAATTGTAATGCAATATATTGTTAAATAATTGTACTTGTTGGCCTTTTCCAGCATGTCTCATTCAAGAGTTTGATACAGAGAAACAAGGATGCAGAAGAGAAAGGGATCAAGCCCTCTCCTTCGTCAGCTATCCATTTGCCATTCATTGTGGTGAACACTAGTGATAGTTAATTGACTGTAGTTAATTGACTGCAGTATTTCTAATGATAAGTAAGTGTTATGGTTACTCCACTGATATAATAATATATATGTAGCTTGATGAAAATGAACCTTTCCATAATGAGCTTTAGCTACCTCTTTTGGCAGATTATTTCTACATGCACTCTTTTTAAATTTCAAACTAGGAAGCGTATTGAAAATGTACAAGATGTGTGTCATTGGTATATCTTTATTGTCTCGAAAACACAGAGATGTCATTGGCAATCAATATGCTAGGCTATTATTACTATTGGAATTAAATTAACTTATACTATTATGTAAAATGTGGACTTTATTACAAATTGGCATATATTTTTGTTTTGCAGGACAGAATATATGTTCAATTTCAACAAAAGATTCCAGATTCACGATGATATTGATATATTAAAAAGGATGGGATTGTTGTATGGTAAGTTATAAGCATTCATTTACTAATATTGATTTTTAAGACAGACAATGTAACTAATTAGAAATAAATAAAGTGATACATTACGATGAGTACTTTGTAAATTTAATTTTCACTTTGTGTCAGGTTTGGACAAAGGCGAATGTTCACAGGAAGATATAGAGAGAGTGAAATCAATGGTTCCCAAGTCATTAGAAACATATGTTGAGCGTAAGTATACATAAATTCTTTCATAAAGCATATATGTAAATAGTTTAAGATAAATGATTCTTCAAAGGTGTCAAATTCAACAAAGAAAATATATTTATTCAATGTTTGTCAGTAGGTACACATTAATTTAAAAGCTGACTAAACCTAACAATGATAATGAAACTTTCAGAAATGGCCAAAGGGGACCTCAACAACATGTCAATGTTGGAAGAACAACTTGAAGAAGAGGAAGGTGAAGAAGATAACTTAGATGACACTGAGGAGGCAGATGATGAACCAGAAGACCAGGAAGGCAATGAATTAGCTCAAAGCGAGGGAATCAAAAGAGCACGAGGTAAAAAATCTTTGCACTCGAGTGCAACACGTAACTTTTCATTCCACCTCAGCGAGGAAATGACTAAATGCAAAACGCGTGATGCTCATTTGCGCATTATTAACAGTTTCAGTCAATTCTGTTGGCGTCAAACAAACTTCCTCGTCACTAGAATCACTCATTTTAGTTTTTAACTGGTTTTCAAGTTTCTTGTTTATAATATAAGCATATAAGGTTTAACAATGACGTGAAAATATGCCGTGTAAAGAACCGCGTACAAAGCAAATTGAAAAAAGAACACCAAGAAGGTTCCGAGTCTGAGATTTTAACAAATTTAAAAAAAGTTGTATGATATATTCGGCACCATAGAGGTAGCAGTAAATAGGTTTAATGATTTTTTAATTCAAAAACTTGTAACACACGATGTTCTAAATTCAATTTACTTTATCCTCTAGAGAATAAAAACGGCTTTTGCACTCAGATATTGAAGAGCAAAAATACTGTTTCCGAGATGGTGGGATGAAAATGTATTTTATATACCTATCCTATATGTACGTAAGTACTTATAGATATATAAATTAACGCTTTTTATTTGACACCATACACACATTAGATACATACACACAATATCGTGATTCAATAAATGTGCTACAAATAGTGGCCTTATCGCTAAAAGGGATCTTTGTCGGGCAACCGTAACTAGGTATTAGTATTAAATAAATCAATTTTATACCTAAACTTATTTAACCTAATGTGGTTAATTTACTTAATTAAGTAAATTCATCTATTTATTGATTTATATATGCTGTACACAATACAAAATTACATTTTAGAACTTATTCTAAAAAAATTAATTGTGTGACCCTGTTGCTTGTTCGAAGTTTAGGGCATTGACCTTTTCTTACAATATCAACTTAAACACTATTTTACTTATACTAATTTAGTTACTTTCATGGCTAAATACTTATGACATCCTTTAAAAAAAATTAAACATTATGTACATATGTAGTTTTATGATAAATATAAAAATGTATGAGATCCTATGACATTATATTGCGATATTCTTACATACCTACATTACCTATATTTAATTTTGTTGCATACCTACTTACATTATAATTATTCTTTATGAGATCAGTTACCTACATTATTTTATTAGGATCTTTAAATGGAATCATCTTGTAGGTTCATTCATCTATTGAGTAATAACTTTTTTTTATTAGGAGCAGATTACATTTTGAATCTAATAGGTGGAATGGTTCGTTTGATTAGTCATAGTTATTTATAAGTGCCGAGCCTTTTGGTCTAATTAACATATTTTTTTTCGAATAGCTATTGTGAGGTAGGTAATAAATCAATTTTAATCGAAATACCTACACCACTGAATCTGATGTTTTTAAGCTCCTACCTAAATATACAGAGCAAGTTACTTATAAACGGATTCAATGGACATCATTATCATCAGTCACATGTTTAGATCGCAATGGTTTCGTTAAAACTATGGGAATACAGTTGCAGTTGATGCTCCTACCAATCACTGTATGGTATTATAATGCATGGGAGCCACGACCCCCAGTAATGAGAAAATATTAAGGTTTAAGGAAGGCTTAGGATATCTAATCAAAATTATCTACAATTGAAACAAATTACTATAAATTAAATCTGCATTAAACATTATTAGCTCATTATGTTGTCACAACTATCATTATTTTCGTAAGCATACTTAGGTAAGCGTCAGAAAAAACTGAACATATAGGTACATAGGTACTAGGTACAAGTAGCATTTATTATATTCAACACTTATTTTGGCCAACTACTTTTTTTATCAATCAATTCTCTTATGTTCAGGTGCACGAGTAATCATGGCTTGTCGTAATCTAGAGAAGGCTGAAGAAGCGAAGGTAGAAATAGAGAAGTGTGAGAGTATCGCTTGACATAAAATTGACGAAGTTGGTACAACAAAATTTTTGGGTATAGGTACATATTGACAGTAAATTGAGCTGGAAGCTTCACACAGACATTGTATCAAAGAAGATAATTCAGTTTTCCTTTGCATTATATAAACTAAGGCAAGTTGCAGATCAGGACACTTTACTAACGGCTTATCATGGTCATGTTATGTCCACGTTGCGATATGGCCTTATCTTCTGGGGAAATTCAACTGACGTCGAGGTTGTTTTCCGAGCTCAAAAAAGGTGTATCAGAGCGATTTGTGGTCTCCGACGTAGAGAATCTTGCAAACCACACTTTATAGAACTACGTCTATTAACTCTGCCGTGCATATATATTAGTGAAATAGCTTTATTTGTTAAGAAAAAATTCCATCTGTTTCCTACACTACTAGGTACACGACGTACAGACAAATTAGCCTGTCCAAGTAAAATGAAAACGTCCCTAATGAGAAAAAGTGTCTTAGGTGGGGCGCCAACCATCTATAATAAATTACCAGCAGAAATTCGCAATTGTGAAGATGTTATGAGTTTAAAAAAGGAACTTAATAAATATCTGGCAGCCAAGGCATACTATTCTTTGAAAATGTTTGTAAAAGATAATGATTAATCAATTTATTCTATATTTTGCGTTATTCTGATGTCTATCTTTGAGCCAAATGTTATATTTTGAAATGTTTTTAGTATAGTTGACAATGCAATTATAATGTTATGGTGACATCCTTACATAATATCTATATTTTTAATTTTATTTCCATTCTGTTGTTTGTAAGTTGCACGCCCTGTGGGTAGGAGTATAGCGTTCTATTATATAATTAGGTTACCAACTGTTTTGACCTATATTCCGCAATAAATATATTTTGGTTTTTGATTTTTTTTTGATATGTAGGTACCTAATACTTTCTTGGTAAAATGAATGTTTTTTGAATTTACATATCCTCTCAATGTCTTAAAACTCAGATAAGTAGGTATTAAGTGTGAACTTTTAATCAGAGATTTGACCTCATAGGTAGGTATAGATAGGCACTACCTACCTACTAAGAAATCGCAAAGCCCTATATGATAATTTAATAACTTAAGCTCAGAGTTATTAGGTAGGTACCTATTACTAGGCTTAACCTAAGTACAATATGTAGGTACCTACTTACCTAGCTTATCCATACTTAGCATTCAGTATTTACCTATAGCAAATAAAAAGATAAGTAGGTACCTAGGTAGGAACATAAGTTAATAAATCCTACTTGGGCATGCAATTAAGTAAATAGGTAGGTATGACTAAATAAAACCAAAAATAAATCACCTACAGTTATTTGAATAATCATCTTTGGAAATGTCTATGTATTATTCAAGCTTAGGTAGGTAATTGACAAATTGTAACCTACAAATGTTGCGATATCCTTTGGTTTACAATTCAACCAAAATTGATACAGCATCTAACTATGCTTTTTTTTCCAGGCGATGTGACCAGGCAAAGGGAAAGTTCTCGAAGAAGCCAAGAAATTCAAAAGATCACATCATCAATACCTACCAATTGGCAATTACCGTATCAATTTAATTTCAATCTAATTGTTGGTTATCTAGGTACCTACCAATTTTATTGTGAAGTTACAGATTCTAAAAAAAAGTCTAGTTATGGAAATTCATTCTGTGTTTTAAACCTACCCCTGGGCACAGTCTACAACTGTAGGTAGGTATATAAATAGTTAGGTATACTTACCTACTTATTTACTGATTAATTAGATAACATTATTAGAAAATTATAATTAGGTAGGTACTTACATACCTAGGTTATAAAAAACAAACAATATTAAGAGATTAGTTTATGAGAACACTTTATGAGATAAATAATAAGTAATAGGTAGGTATATACTTGAATAAAAATGAATATACTTAAGTAATAGATAATCAGTCCAGTATTGTTCTCAGAATTATCTCTCTTGAGAGTTGAGGTGAGCTGGAGAATGTTCAGTCAGGCAGGAACATACATCAGTAGGTAGGTAGAACTAAGCAGGTGGACCACGACCGAAGCCTGGGTATAGATGGTGAGACACAGTTAGGTAACCAGAAGCAGGCTTCCATGGATTTTCAAGTTTCCTTAGTGTGACATTATTCTGTAGGTAGGTACCTACCTACTAAATACCTAAGTAATGTTTTATTTGAAGCACAAGTTCGGTCGTGCATGGAGTACTGCTCGCATCTTTGGGATGGATCAGCAAAATACCAGCTAGAGGCGTTGGATTCAATTGAAACGCGAGCTAAGAGGTTAGTAGGTAAAACCACCATTAAGAAGGCAAAACTCCAAAGTTTGGAACATCGCCGCAAGGTGGCCAGTCTGTCGGTCTTTTATCTAAAGGTACTGTTACACATGCTCATTAGTAGCACGGAAGCATGCCACTAATAAGCAATTGCTCATTAGTGGCATGTGTGTCGGGATGTTGCTACTAATAAGCATGCTCATTCCGAGCATGCTCAAAAATCAACAGTCGTTTGATTTTTGAGCAAGCGGACTGAGGCGCGGGTGGAAGGGGGCGTGCTTTAAGCACGTCTGAACATGTCTTGCTTATGAGCATGCTTGGCGATTTATTCTCAGTTCATTGATGCGGTAGCATCCGCATAAAGTTTTTATAACCCGTAGCATCTTCTACTCGCATTTCTGTAAGCAATTGAGCACTTGCTCCAAAGTCCTGTCTTCTAGATATCCAATCACGGACCCAAATCTTTCTCTTTCTTTTCTTTTTTTGACGAGCTGATATAAGCTTCTGGATGCATTGCATCGCCAGCAAAAGAATGATCTTGTTTAGCTCCATACGGATAGCTGTTTGATTGTCCATGACTTTATTTGAACTGACAGAGAGCAAGGAAGCACGCTATAAAATGGCATGTGTATTTGAATGTCTGCTTTGAGCATGCTTATTTGGAAGCATGCTTAAATCTAGCATGCTCAATGCTAGCAAATGTGAACAGCCTGCAGAGCATGCTTATTTTAAGCATGCTTATAAGCATGCTATTTTAGAGCATGTGTAACAGTAGCCGAATACATTTCGGAGAGTGTGCAGAGGAGCTACATAAACTGATTCCCTCAGCTCCCTTTTATAACCGAACTAAGTGCCGAAGTGTCGAACACAGCGCTTTGCTTCTACGTTTATTGTACGGACGGCAAAGCTCTGAAACACTTTACCAGAAGCTGTGTTTCCTGCGAACTACAATCCAGGGGTTTTCAAATCTAGAGTTAATAGGTAGGTATCTTCTAGGTAAACGTGTTACACCCTAGGCTGCAGCAATGCTTAACATCAGGCAGGCTGTAGTCAAACGTAAACCTATCACACGTAAAAAAAAAAAGTAGGTAGGTATCTCAGAATACAGAAAAGGTACTACCTAAACAAGATAAGGAGTTTATCAAATAAAATTCTGCCCGTTGGTTTATTTTTCCTAGTTTACAAGATAAGGAGTTTATCAAATAAAATTCTGCCTGTTGGTTTATTTTTCCTAGTTTACAAGATAAGGAGTTTATCAAATAAAATCAATGCTAGTTGGTTTATTTTTCCTAGTTTTTCTGCTCTGCTTTGGTGGACAAACTATATATGTACCTAGGTAGGTACATGAAGGTAGAAACTATTTATTACACTCAACGTTATTTATGTAGAACATACCTAGATTTTGGCAAAAGAAAATATAACATTGTAAATGATCTCATTCTTGATGACAATGTTGGCTACATACAGTGCAAGAACTGACTAAAAGGGTTAGAAGTGGTCATCATTATCAGCACATTCTGCTTGAACATAGCATACAATAATTGTAAGTAGGTAAGTACCTACCAGTGCTATATCTACTTTTATCGTTTAGCCACCATCCTTGCCTTTCATTGAAGTTATTTGAAGAGGAATAGGTTAATAGGTATTTCCTGATGAGATGATATCATTTATGTACCTAGGTACTCCGAATATCAAACTCAATACAGCAGTTATGTACTTTAGCACCACACGAAATCTAACAACGCGTCATAAGGATTACCATGGATAAATTGGTATTACCTATCATTCATTATATCGCTGCATCAGGTTCCAAATTGATTTTGTAACGCAGACTAGGTAGAGACATCAACCTAATCTACGCGTTCGAGTTGCGAATAAAGATGGCGTAACCAAATCAAAATAAAAAGCTAAATCGTGTATGTAGACGATGTCCTATCCGTACACAAAAATTAAGAAAATTTTTAACACTCCTACAAGCAAACAAGCTCCCAGTAGATCTAGACCCCTGTTTTTAAGTAAGTAAGTAGGTACGATAGCTCTTGCCAGATTGGTACTGCGTGAGAATAGCCAAAACAAACGAACTAGGTATTACTTATTCCATGGCTTCACGCAGTTTACTACACTGATAAAAACCTAAACACATTGACAGAATTTCTACTCACACACAGAAAATTTTATATTTTTTCAAAGAAAAGGGATATCGCCAGAATACAGAAAATATTAGCGTTCAATCCTCGGAGGAAATATATTTCCTCCGAGGATTGAACGCTAATATTTCAATTTTCAATCAAATTAGAGACAACAAGTATTCGAGTTTTTCGACTTCTACGGAAATAGTAGTACAGATAACAAATATTTTCATTGTTTCTATGAATGAATGAACTAAACCGTATATTTGTTATCTGTATAGAATGTACAGAATGTACGTTATTATGAACATGTTCATTCTGGTCCGGTGCTTGCTTAATATATCTGCTTGCAATTGCATTTGCATCAAACGGAGATTTAATTTAGTTAAAAAAAAAATCCTGTTATCTAAGGATATATTGCACTGTACAGAAAAAGATTACATAAAATAAAATGGGTGGTGGAGACTTGGTGAGCTGAACAGCAATATCGAACCGAAGGCCTCTTCAAAATAGTTGGTATGGTTTTCATGAAATTTTTATACATCTCTTCAGAATACGAAGAAGTCATGGCATCCAAACACTATGAAAAACCAAGAACGAGTTTGGAAGGCAGAGCAAGCTGCTGCAGAGGAGAAAAAACGAATTGTAGAATTACAACGCGAGCGGGAAGAAGAAAGAGATCGGGCTCAGTTGAAAGAGATGGCTCAAAGAAACTTTGGCGCCAACAGCAGCGTAGATACAAGCGATAACCGTTTGCACTGGATGTATGATGTAAGTTGAACTCACACCTGTAAAATTATAATCTTTATAAATGGACCTAAAGCATAACCTTGTTTTCCTTTTTTTGGCCACTGTGATTAAGATTTTTTGCTTGTATTCAAATTCTTACACTGTAATATCAGAATAGTTTCTACAATAGGACAAGCCATTTTTATGTAAAAAAGTTTCCTCAAAGTCTATAGGTAAGTACTTTACTATGGTACAACTAAAGACTTTGAGACTGTAAAGTTGTGTTTATTGCTAACTTGATATACAAAACAAATTTGCAATATTACAGAAGCCAGACAAACAAACTCAACAAGAGGACTACTTATTAGGAAAGGCAATCGGTAAAAATGATGGGAGTGAAGCACAACAGGGCAGCATCCCTGCCTTGTCTCGTAGAGTGGTTGGCTCCAGTATGATGAACACAGGGGACGATAGCCAGGTAGACCTCACTAGGAAGCTGAGAGAGGACCCATTGCTGTTAGTCAAAGAACGAGAGAGAGCCGCGCGCGCTGCATTGCTGAATAACCCCTTGCAGCGGAAAAAACTTGCTGACCTGTTGCGAAAAGAACAGGTAATGTTAATTTTGTCTAGGTCTCTAAAATATGTTATAGTTAACTCTGATGCCAATGATTTTTCAAATTGTTAGCGGCTTAACAATTGTTGTGCTATGTCAAACAGCTAGGTCTATATAAATCATTCAGCACTTATCACAACCCTTGTATTATTTTTTTATTTTTTTTATATGTGGGATAGGTTTATGTTTGACTACAGCCTGCCTGATGTTAAGCATTGCTGCAGCCTAGGGTGTAACACATTTACCTAGAAGATAGCTATTAACTCTAGATTAGAAAATCCCTGGAAATTGATTTGATGCTGATCATGGGATTAACTTGGCTAGCTCTGCTACCAATACTCATATACTATTCATGAGACAAGTTTACATACCTACCTTATCATGGTTCATATTGAATAACAATATTTTATAGTTACACTTCCATCTACAGAATTAATTAGGTTAAAAAATTTCATTTTAGGGTGACAAGCTCAGTGCAATGTTTATTATCTGTTTTATACAAAACAGGATCATGATTCGAGAAGGAGCTGGTTTCCGAGACACAGTTAATTTTCTAGTTCGGAAGCCAGAGACTTTGAAACTTTTTGTGTCTTGTATATATTTTTGTCAATAAAGAACTGATTGATTAATTCTAGTCTCATAAATGTATGTTTGTATGTATGTCAATGTTTACAGGAACAAAAGGCTAGCAAATCTAAAAAACATAGTAAGAAAGACAAAAATTTGGATGATGCACTGGCGGCTAAACTCAATGCACTTGGAGGTAAAAAGGGTATTGATTTAACTACTCTTTTAAACTCTGATGATTCATCAGATTCATCTTCAGACGAAGATAAAAAGTCCAAGAAAATAAAGAAGAAAAAGAATAAGCAAACTAAGAAAAAATCTAAAAAGAAACATCGATCTTCAGAATCTGACTCTGAATCATCAGATGAAGATGTTAGTAATAAAAAGTCATCTAAATCACTTAAAAACATGAAACAATCTTGCATCTATGCAAGGAAAGTAATCAATGAAAGTACTGATGAAAGTGGTCATATGGTAAAGAAAACTAAACAAATGTATGTTCATAATGGCAAATACAAAGATCAGGATAGAACTTTCTCATCTCAAAAGACAAGAGATAATAAAGTTGATTCACCACCAAGAAAAAGGGAGTACAGAGATGATTCACCACCAAGAGAAAAGAATGATAGAGATTATTCACCACCAAGGAATAGAAATAATAGAGATGATTCCCCACCAAGGAGAAGGGATCAAAGCCACCCACCAGTAAAAAAAAGGGACCATAGAGGAGACAATTCCCCGCCTAAAAGAAGTGATAGGGATGAGTCAGCACAAAGGAAAAGGAATAATAGAGATAATTCACCACCAAGAAAAAGGGATCGAAGCAATGACTCACCACCAAGAAAAAGGGATGAAAGAAATGACTCGCCACCAAGAAAAAAGCATCAAAGAAATAATAACTCACCACCAAGAAAAAGGGATCAAAGAAATGACTCACCACCAAGAAAAAGAGATCAAAGAAATGACTCACCACCAAGAAAAAGAGACCATAGAGATGATTCACCTCCAAGAAAAAGAAATCACAAAATGGATTCTTCCCCTGAAGAAAGAAATTACAAGAATGAATCACCACCAAGAAGGAGGGATAAAACTGATGTCTCACCATCTAGGAGAAGGGACCAAAGACATGATTCATCATCTAGGATAGAGAAGAGAATGTCTCCTCCTAAGAAGTACAGTGACGATAAGAGGAAAAAAGCTGGGTTGAGTGAGGAAGAGAAGGCTGCTCGTTTGGCGGAGATGGCGGCGGCGGGGGCGGAGCGCGAGGTGGAGCGCGGGAGGCGCGTGGCCGCGCAGCGCGCTGAGGACGCGGCGGGGCCGGCGCGCGCAGCACCCGCGCGGGCCGAGGCGCGCGCGCTGCCAGACTCGCTGGAAGCGCGCATCCGCTCTAACCGACACTACATCCAGCGAGACCGGCTGCACATGAATGAGCACTTCGCTCGCCGGTGATCTACTCGTCACGTGTGACACCATGATAGGCTTTAGTTAGGTTTTTTTATGTAGATAATGGAGAAATCAAATAGTTAACTTGAATAGTACGACGCATCAGCTAATGTTTAACTGAATTACTGTAGCCCATAGTAACTAGACAACCATAGCCTTTGGCACAAAGATTATATTTTCCATTCTGAACTGTATTTTTTTGTACAAGTACATACATAAATGTATGAAGTTACAATTTAGTATCAGTTTCATGTAAGTACTACTTTTCTAAGTTTGATCTGACTGTCTCCTACAACCCGACTGAGCCTTATGTGCAGAAGTTGTGTTGTAGAGTGTAAACCTTGTAGGTAAGAAATCATTATGAATTTTAGAAATAAAAATCAATTTTAATAAATAACGTTTTATTTAGATTTTACTTATGCTAACATACCTTTTTTTAGTCAATTATTATTTCATACATTCAATAAACTAGAATATTAAACACAGTACATATTCCTATGGCAGCTGTACACACAGACAAGCTTTTTGTTTATGACTCATGTAAAAAACAATAGACCTAAGACAGACCGAAGTCATCGGCTCATACATCTCGCAAGGAGGTTTAAAACCATAATAATGTTGACAGCTATGTCCATACATTTTAAATAGTACATATTTTATATCAAATTTATGAAAAGTGTACGAAAATGACACCTGTCAAAAATTTCAAGCAAGCTATTTTTAGACAAGGTACAGAATGTCTGTACTCGGGCTATCTTACAGAGAGAGTACAGCCGCCAGTAAAGTTGTGTCGAGTAATGATATCATCGATGACGTCAATCCAGTGGAATCTTCTCCTTGACAATCTGTAATCAGAAAGTAAGATATTACCTACTCCTCACGATAAAAGAAAATTGGATAGGATATTGGTACCTATACCTACATATTAAGTAAAATCTGCGTAAATTAAAAGGAAAGTTTGTTACTTAGGTACCTACTAACAAGCACATCGACCGAATTGAGTTTGCAGTTTGATGCAGTTGTATTATTTTGATTTTATATGCAGTTGCATGCTTTTTATCAAACATTGACTCTAACTAAGTAGGTAGATACACGACGAAAAGCAGATAGAATTCAATTTATCTAAACACGAAATTTAAAGCAAGATCATCCCTAATTTCCACCTGAGCAGCAGCGCCACCGGACACCAGGAAGCAAGCAGCATGCCTGCTTGTGTTAGAAACTGCACTGGTGTGAAAATAGATGGCGCTGAGAAGACAAAACGAGGAAGACAAAATTTTTCATCATCATCATTATTATTTATTATGTTATTTGAAATCGCCCAGCCTCGCCGTTGGTGGATCTGCTGTACTTGATCAGATGCTTGTGTTACCTCGGCGCACATGCCGGCGTAGATGGGGTCGGTGTCCCAGGGCCCGCGCTCGGGCAGCGGCAGCGCACGGCGGCGCAGCTCCGCCACCAGCTCGGGCACGTCCATGATGGGGATGGGGTCGGTGGCGCGCGCCAGCCCCGCCAGGTACTCCACGTAGTGCAACCTGCAACCAGTACCTCAGCCAGGCCGCGCCGGTAGAGCCCGTCCAGCGAGCCGTAGGGCCGCGGCGGCGGGCGCAGCGCCGCGCGCCGCACCAGCGTCTCCAGGTCGTCCACGCCCAGCAGCGGCAGCGGGTCCACGCGCCGCGCGCGCACCAGCCGCGACAGGTACTCCAGGTAGTGGTTCCTGCACATACACCCATCTAAACAGATGACGCCAAAGTGCCGAAACAAAACTTGTTTCCGATCTTTTTTACTATGAGTCGGGGGAAACTTGAACGTAATTTATCATATCATTTGAACCGAGAAAACAGCGTGTAACGTTAAAAAGCAAAACGTGTCTGTTTTTTTTTTAACTTGAACGGGTTTGCACTTGACCATAGTTTACCTGATAGCAAGTAAAAAATAGTCTGTTTAAAATAGTGGGCACACTCTATTATCATACAGATGGAAAAAAGGCGTTATCTATTTAGATCAATGTCTGTGAGCTGGTGCGCGCGCTGCGCTCGCCGCTGTCGTCACTTTGTGCTTTACTATCATTGAGTCATAGTAAGTAGACTTATCTTTCTTTCTTATTTCTAAATTTCACTGGCATTTTATTGTAAGCAGCGAGGCAATATAGTATCGTTAGCTTATGGTCCTATTTTGGTAGCAACTATGTGGCTGTTCCAACTTTTTGGGACTTTAAAATTGGTGTACCTAACAACTGTGGCATACCTACCTACATATGTATTAAAATGGCCCTCGCCCATGTGTGAATAAAATAAAAAATACAAAAATAATCTTTTTTTTCAACTTGAACTGGTTCGTACTTGGCCATAGTTTACCTGGTAGATGATGATATCTATCTAATCTCGCAAACACATTCATTGGCGAATGTTTTTTCACTCATTCAATATCCCTTGAGGAATGTTTTTTCACTCATTCAATATCCCTTGAGGAATGTTTTTTTTGGCTATGAAACATAGCCAGATTAGACGTCTTTGGATTTGGATTAGCATTCCGTATAAGTTTCTGAATTTGTGCAACACTACTGATTCGTCCCGATTGTATAGTAGGTACATAGGTCCGTACTTGCAGAGTCCTGCGTAGTTGTCGGGCGCCTCGCTCCCGCACACGCCGTCCACGAGCCCGGCCGGCGTCTCCCGCTGCAGCTGCACCGGGCACCGCCCCGTGCTGCCATCCGGCGCCGCCTTCTCGAACTCTATGTTGTACATCTGGCCAACAAGACAAAATCTAAATTTATCGCACAACAGTACAACGGGACTGTCCTATCCTAACCTATCCTCTTCAAAAATACAAGTGGAATAGGTACCTATAGGCATTCGAAATTCTTCAGATACGTAAGGTGTTTTACAAATTGGGATAGTTTTCACTCTAAAACAAAACGCCAAACATAGAAGCTCTTGGACCTTTTATGATGTGTGGATCACTGTCACTGGTTCTATTCTCTAGTGTCAACTTTTTAAATTCAACATGTTAAAAATATAAAACTCAAAGGTGACTGACTGACTGACAAAGTGATCTATCAACGCACAGCCCAAACCACTGAACGGATTGGGCTGACATTTGGAATGAAGGTAGATGTTATGACGTAGGCATCCGCTAAGAAAGGGTTTTTGGAAATGCTACTTTTAAAAGAGATGCAAGTTTTACTTCTTAATGCGAGCGAAGGCGCGAGCTTCCACTAGTTTTAGTGTATGTACCTGCAGCAGTGTCTGCAGCTCGTGCGGTTCCTTGTCCCGCAGGTAGAAGAGGCAGTTCCTGGGGTGGTGCGCGTGCAGGCCCAGCTTGGCGCAGTACTCGCTGAGCCCGCAGCGCGCGCCCATCGTGAACGGCTTGCCGCACCCGAAGCAGAACTCGAACTTGCACTGCGTGCACGTGAAGTGCATGCAGCCGCCCCTGGACATACATGCGAGCATGTTTAGTAGCAGCATGGAGAATGAGTCCGCAATAGCAGGATGAGAAGACCAAACAATTCAATATACTTACCTACTGGATTAGGTACTTGTAAGTGACGCATACCTATATATTTTTACTGTTTTACCCTATCCGTTACCTTTTTAGGTGATTTAGAACGTCCGAAGCTAAAAAAAATTAAATTATGTGAGCACAAATTCCCTGCTTCGTCCATTTTGTCAGCGGACGACAGGTATTTTTTTTATCACGTAGGTATTTTCATATTTCAAATTATTTATTTAAGTAAATAACTTATGAACTAACTACTAACTAACATGTTCTAACTAGGTACTACTAACTAACATGTTCACTGCACTCCACAATAGGATAACCTGTGTAGTGAAGTGCAGGCAATTTCCAAGAAAAAAAAAATAAAAAAAAATATAACGTAGCTAAAATTAAAACTCATTATTTAAAAAAACTTAAAAATTCATTTCAAATCTATTATGATTATTTATTCCTTTTATCCAGTTTTGCGTTAGTTACACTGTACTTCAGTATTAATAAAAATGTTATATACCTGGACAGCGAGTACTTGAACCGGCAGCGCGGGCACTCCAGCCCGTTGTCTCGCAGGTGCTGCTGGATGGCGGCGGCGGAGCGGTCGGGGTCGTTGTCCTCCAGCCACGCGGCGTACTGCGCGCACGATAGGCCCTCGTGGTTGCTGCTCCACTGACAACATCATAAAAAAATAAGAAAAAAACTTTTAGAAGACCTGATAACCTCCTTTTTTTGGAAGTCGGTTAAAATGAAGATATATGTGGATACCGGTAAAAAAATCATATTCAAAAAGGTTTCTTGTAAGCAAGCGCGCTACATCGTAGATTACAACGTTGCTTATCATCAGGCGAGTTGCAGTCAAGCATAAGCCTATCAAGTGTAAAAAAATATATATTACCGGTTTCCTGCAAGAGGCGCAGGTAACAGAGCGGCACTCTGGACAGCGCAGTTTCTTCTGCTTCGGATGCACGAAGAAACCCGAGGAGCACTCCACGCACCACTTGAAGTTCGGATCACGGGCTAGTGTGCGGTCGCGTAGCTGCAGCAATTACACAACTATTAACGAGGACTCGAGTCTCACAAACTGTTGTCTTAAGTACCTACATATCTATCTCGCCTTTAGAAAACCAACCACATTGGTTTGATAGTTGTAGCTAGGAATAAAGATTTATCGACCCACCTTTCTCTGGAACAGTTCGTGTATGGGCGGTTCCAACAGCCCCTTGAGGAGTATGTCCAAATGCGCGAAGTAGTCCAGCCAGGCGTCTTCAGGCAGGGTCTCCAGCTCGGGCAGCTTGCAAAAGGGGCAGACGCAGTCCGCGATGCCTCGCTCCGTGACCTGCACGGTGAAGTACAGGCGCGCGCACTCGCGGCAGCAGCGGTGTGTGCACGACAACATCGTCACCATCTGCAGAGGTGACGAGGATCAGTGACTTCAAACGTGTTCGCTTGTAGATAAGATATTGAATCAGGCGTTACTTTGCGGAAATCCATTGTAAATGAAAGTCTGGAAAAACCACTGCACGGCGCATATCTAACGGAAAAACACTAGGTAGGTACCTATATACTGGAGGTGTTCGCTTGTGATACCGACCTCAATGTAAACGCTCATTTGTATGGAATATACCCTAATTTTTTATTAATTTAAATACTATTCAGTCCTTGCACGACTGCAAGGACTGAATAGTATTTAAATCAGAGTGGTCAGTGTAAGGTTTACTTACAATTGTGTGTGGTGATATATCTCCGCGACGAAGTCATGGGAAAACTCACACTCGCCATACGTTATTCCTACTCATGTAGATATGTGACGATACAGAAGATTTTGCACAGGTTCTATGAATAAACATAATTGTGCTAAACTAATTCGAACATAAAAATATCTATTAAAGTTAAGCTTTTTCATCGAACATCAAATCCTTGTTTCAAATTGATCCCATGCCTCTATCAGCCCCGCCGCCGGTGCTCGGTACTAATACTCGTCCGATGCCTGATGTTCCGTTCCCGCGATTTACTGCGAAGGAGGTGGCGTCTGTGATTCGTCGCATGACGCGAGGCAAGTCGCCGGGACACGACAGTATTAGTATTGAGCATCTGCAGCATGCTGGCCCCCACTTACCTCGTGTTCTTGCCATGTTTTACACATTCTGTGTCCGACACTCGAACCTTCCACATGACTGTCTAAAAACGGTGGTTGTACCGGTAATCAAGAATAAGACTGGCGACCCGTCTGACAAGACGAACTATAGGCCCATCTCCTTAGCCACCACCATAGCCAAGGTGCTGGACAGTCTGCTTGATGGCATACTTAGCAAGCACCTGCAGCTGCACGATGCCCAGTTCGGTTTCCGAGCTGGGTTATCGACAGAATCTGCGATCTTGTGCCTCAAGCATACTGTCCGGTACTACACAGATCGGAAAACACCGGTTTATGCGTGTTTTCTTGATCTTTCTAGAGCATTCGAGTTGGTCAGCTATAAGGTGCTCTGGAGCAAGATGAGGACGCAGACCAGTCTCCCTGAGGAAGTCATTCGAATTCTTGATTATTGGTACAACAACCAAACCAACTTTGTAAGATGGGCGGGCGAGTTCTCCGATGCGTATGGGTTGAATTGTGGAGTAAGGCAGGGGGGGTTGTCCTCGCCACGCCTTTTCAACCTGTACGTGAACGGGCTTATAGAGGAGCTGAGCGCTGCCAATGTCGGATGTTCTATTGACGGTACCTTTGTTAATAACATCAGTTATGCCGACGATATGGCGCTGCTGGCGCCCTCTGTGAGCGCGCTCAGGAAACTCCTCAACATCTGTGAGGTTTATGCCGGGACACATGGTCTCAGGTACAACACTAAAAAGAGCGAACTCCTCGTGTTTCAGTCGCGCGGTTTTAAGATTTCCAACGTTCCGCCATTAACACTAAACGGAGTTCCACTGGCGAGAGTTTCGCGTTTCAAGTACCTGGGACACTGGGTCACGGAGAACCTCTCTGATGTTGAGGATATCGAGAGAGAACGTAGGGCGTTGTCTGTCAGGGGCAATATGTTGGCTCGTAGATTTGCACGATGTACGGCAGAAGTAAAGCTAACATTATTCAGAGCATTTTGTCAGTCCTTCTATACGTGCAGTCTGTGGGCCACATATACGCTCAAGGCAATCAACGCGCTACGAGTGCAATACAACAACGCGTTCAGGATGCTGTTGGGGCTGCCGTGGCGCTGCAGTGCGTCGGGGATGTTTGCGGATGCAAGGGTAGATGGTTTCCACGCCGTACTCCGCAAACGGGCCACCTCGATGCTCAGCCGCGTCCGGGGCAGCACTAACAGCATCCTGCGGGTTGTAGCTGCACGACTCGACTGCCCCATCATCAATCACGCCGCACAGCTACACATGTTTTACGACCCTTTCAAAAAGAAAATATTAGTGGGTAACAAAGTATTTTAGAGTTTGACATTTTATATTTTTACTGTAATCTTTGACATTTTAATTTAATTTTTATTAGTAGACATTTAATTTTAATAACTCGGTTTGATTATTGTTTGACATGCCTGCTATGTAATAATTTTAATTTAATTTTATCTTTAATGTGTATGGACTCAAAGTCTGAAATAAATGACATTTATTTATTTATTTATTTTTATTTTATCAGGCTATTGTAAAATTTGCATACAGCGCCATCTAGCCCCGCACTAAGCAAACGCTTTTGTCGCGGGTACTAGATAACGGATACTTATATACTTTTATATATGTAGTTTACCTCATGTTCTGGCAGCGAGTGCATGGCGCACAGCTCGCAGTCCTGGTGCAAGTAGGCGAGCGCGGCGGGCAGGTCGGCGCACTCCAGCGCGGCCAGCAGCGCGGGCGCGGGCGCGGCGCCGCGCGACACCAGCTCCACCGCCAGCCGCGCCTGCTCCCACGTCTCTAGCGCGCCCGCCGCCAGCAGCATGCGCGCCTGACGCTGCGGGACCGGCGTTAAAACTCAAGTACAGATAATAATTGAATGGCGTTGGAAAAGTATGTCGGAAAAATAATTGAAATAACAAAGCTTAGTAGGTTTCGGTACAGCTTAGATGACTTGAAAAACATCTACATACATCAAAGAGAATATTGGCAAATTTCGTTCACTCAGATAGATTCAGATTTTACGTTGACTATAGTCTATAGTATGATTACCTCAGGAGATCCCTCGGGCACCTGCACGGAGGCGAGGTCGATGAGCTGTCCCGAGACGCGGCGCAGCGTGGGCGGCGGCGGCGGCGAGGGCGGCGCCTGGGGCTCCTCCTCCTTGATGGCAGCGGGCCGCACCACCTGCGCTTGCGAGTCGTCCGAGTCACTATCGGTCCATTCATCCTCCGTGCGACATGTCTCGCGGAAGTAGTTCCGCTTGGCCTTAGGCGGAGATGCTTGCGGCGGTGACACGCGTTTCGCCTGACTCGCTCGTTCTGGTTTCGCGGGCGGTTGCGGCGCTGGCTTCTTCTTGGTAAGGGTCGCTGTGGATGTTGAAGGTTTCACGTCTACTGTGACTGGTATCTGTGCCGGCGCGGGCGCAGGTTTCTCATTAAACACTTTCGACTGTAACTGCTTTACGTGACCAGACTGCACGTTCCCAAAGTGCGCTTTGGGTGGCGCAGGCGCTGGATACTGCTTTTGTGAAGCGCGCCGCACGGGAACTTTGGAAACTAACAACTTGGGAGCCAGTTTGTCCACTTTTGCTTTTATGCTTGGCGCTGGTTTTATAGGTTTTGGTATATTAGATTTGACAGTTACCAATTTAGTGACATTATTGTCATTTTTGACACTTCCTACTTGTTTTTCCAAACTGTTACGCTGTTGGTCATTTTGATTTTGTATTGGCTCTAATATTTCGTCGTTTTCATCTTCGGGTTCGGCTAAAGGCGCAAGACCTTCAATTGTAATTTCTACTTGTTCCACAGTTGTTTTTGATTCTGTAGAGTTTGTAATGTCTACAATGTCACTATTCTGACTTGGATCTGATTCTGATTCAGATGGAGAAGAAGATTTGGCTCTAACGTTTGTGACATTTTGGTGGTTCTCTTCAATTTCCACTACTTCTGTTGGATTTACTTCCACCACATCATTTGTAGATTGAATTTCTTTCTCGGATTCATCGGGTACTTCAATAGTTTCTATTGTAGCGTTAAATATTGGTTCTATACGCTCAGAAATAAGTGCTTTGATTGGCGTCTCGATTTGCACTACAATCTCGTTAATCGTATGTTTTGTATGTAGTACCTTCGGTTCTATGGGAGGACTTTCTGAGACAACTGCGATTCTAGGTGGTTCTGCAGGTTCCGACTGTTGTATCTCTGAGTTAATACTGTTAGTAGAAGTGCTGAGTTCAGCATAAATTTCATCGAAAGAGTTTACTGGTAAAAACAACTTATTGTTGTTTGCATCTTCTTTTTTAGGGACTAATTTTGGTTCAATAATTTGTTCTTTAACAATTACAGTTTCTTCTTGAATATCTATAACCTCTTTCATAGGTTCGTTAATTTCTACTACTATTGTATGCTCTTCCTGCAGACTGCGAGCTATGGAGTCTAAAATTTCAAAGTTTGCATTCTTTACATCTTCAATCTGGTGGTCCAGATTATCCAGAGCTTCTTCGAACTGTTCATTATCTTCAGAACTGGCTCTGTTAGGGAATGTGTTTATATTTTGCGGAGCTTCTTCAATTTCTTCTTCTTCGTACTCTTCATCGCCGGAGTGTTCTCCTTCATCGGAGGAGATATTGTCGGTGGCCTCGGAGTCGCTGTAGCTGGACTCCTCGCGCTCGTCGTGCGAGCTGGACTCGTGCTCGCTCGACGTGTGCGCGTGTCCCTCGTCCAGGGAAGTGATGTCGGAATTGATCTCGTCCTTCATCTGTTGAATCAGTCTTTGTGTGTCATCTACGATATCATTCAAATTACTCGCTTTTTCTTCACCATGCATTATATGTGGAGATAGCAACGGCTCCGTCGGAGATTTTAATTCCTTTCTGTTGTTATCTGCGCTATTCGAGGGTGTTGCAATCTCGATACCGTTAGTTTTCTTTTCCGAATCGATTTGATTCTCAGACTTGATTATTTTAATTTTAGCTTTTTTTGGTTCTTGTTTTGTATTAAGATAAATTTCAGGTGATGTCGCTTTTAAGTCTTTTCCGTTCGTTTTATTATTGCGCGCGTCTCTCGTCGATTCGTGTTCTCGCGTTTTGTTGATTTGTTTGTTGACTCGCGTGCCGTTTCGCTCGTCGTCAGCCCTGCGCGAGTAGTCGTGGTCGAGGTGGTCAGGTCGCGCAGGCAACTGGACGTCGACTACGTTCGGCAGCGGGGTAGCTCTCGTAAGAGCGTTGTATGCGTCGATGAAATCATTTTCGGACTGTATGAGATCGTAGGGCAGGCCGGGCGCTAGCAGCAGGTCAGCGAGCAGGGCGCGGGCGTCGGGCGGCTCGTCCCACGAGTCGCGGCGCAGGTCCGGGCCCAGCTCGTAGTCGGGCTCGGGCGGCGGGCCCCACGCGTCCTCGTCCGCTCGCAGCCCGTCCCACTCGTCCGAGCTGTAGTATTCCGCTGAAACGTAAACGCGAACGTTATGCGGACAACGAGCGGCGGCGGCGAGTCAAGGTATGCGGGAGGGCTGGTTACCGCGCGGAGCCGCCTCGTCGTCCGCGCCCGCACCCGCGCCCCAAACGCGCCCGCGTACGCGCGCCGCCGACGACACGCGCGGTTGTGCCTTCTGAAACAGCAACGTATTTTATGTAGTAGGTACTCTGTATTTATTTCAACAATATTTTTTATCGAATAGTATGCAGATTTTCAAGTGCAGTACTGACCTGTCCACGCAGCGCGTCGACGCACTCAGTGACGGCGGGCCACACGGCGCCGCGGTGGCGTGCTAGCGCCGCGCGCGCGTCCCGCTCGGACAGCGGCGCGTGCGGCGCGAGGCGGGCCGCGGCGCCGCACACAGCGCCCACCAGCCCGGCCCAGCGCGACCGCAGCCACTCCAGCGGCGCCTCGGGGCTCGCACTCAGTGCCACTTGCACCTGGATACCGCACGATATATTTTTTAACAACTGACAAAAACTAAGGAAACCTATTTCTTAGAAGTTTGACGTGAATGTGCCCAGTACGGTAGATATCTTAGATAGATTTATTATCTCCAAATTGAATTTTTATTGCTACATTGCGACATTTGAGGAATGTTTGCGAAAAACCTAAATACGCAGAAGATAGTATGTTACCTCTGCAGCATCGTATCCCAGCTTGTCGGCGTCAGCCAGCAGGCGCGCCAGCTCGAGCCCGCGCCGCCCCGCCAGCGCCTCCACGGAGGCGGCGCGCGCCGCGCGGGGCTCCGGGGACGTCGCCTGCAACACGTAGGTGTGTAACATCATTAGTAAAAAAGGGGAAATTGACCTGTATACATGACCATTGACCATATATAGTAAAACTTTCGTATGGTATAGTGCATTTTTAAAATTTAATAAATTTCATTCTAGAAATATTAATTTTGACTTTATCATAGATCAATGTTAATAAATTGATCAAAATAAATTAATAAAATAATATTATTTACCAAAATGATATTTTACTGTATTCTTTACAGAAAAATATGCATAAGAGTAGAAACTCTGCGATATACGCTTGCCAAGTATGTGGGAAAGCGCACTGCAATGAATTTTTAAACCTCATATGAACTGCGCTTATCCTATAATTTGGAGAACAATCTGTAACGCAGTTGTTGAGACAATAAATTAATATATATTTAATACCTCGGAGCCGTAGAAGGAGGCCCGGCGTTGCGTGCGCGCGCGCCGCAGGTCGAGGTGCGAGGCGCGGCGGTGGAGCCCCCACGCGCCAGGGCTGCTCTCCCGCCCGCGCCATTCCCACCCGCCGCCCGCCGTGCGCACGCTGCGCTCACTCTCCTACACAAAATATTTTTTTTACTAAAGGTCTGTAAATCTGATAATGATTAAAACAAAACAATAAATAATCTTACAACGAACACTAATTAAGACAATCACACGAATAATATAGATGCGAAAGTTTATGCGCGAGTGTGAATGTTTGTTATTTTTGCACGCTAAAACGGCTGAACCCATTTAGATGATTTGTGGTGTGGAGGTAGATTAGATCCTGAATTAACACGCCGTTTTAGCGCGAAGAAGTAACAGTAGACACATTCACACATGCAAAAACTTTCACCTCTATAATATTAGTAGTAGAAAGTACATTGGCATATTTTTTTTAATATTTTTAAATATGATGTAGGTACCACATGATCAATGAGTTTCTTTGGATTATTTCGGATCAAACGCCGAAAGAAGACATTAAGAAAATCGTAGTGTCAACTAACGTGTTGATTGAATTAGGATATTATGGCAATAATAAATCACATAACTTTTTTTTTATTATTGTATGAATAATTGGCATAGTAACCGTAGTGTTGCTGACCCGGGTGTCGCTAGACAGCGAGTGTCGGCTGCGCGAGCGCTCGCGGCGCGGCTCGTCGCGCGTGCGCCGCCGCGAGCGCGTGCTGCCCGACACACTGCCGCGCTCCCAGTCCCGCGGGCTCTCCTCGTACGTCTGCGGGAATTAAGCAAGTGAGTACCTACACTTCGAACTGACTCTCGTCGAAGTCTGTTATGGCGATTACTTTTTTTTAAATTGTATACCCACCGATATGAGTCTATAAGTTACTCGCAATTAAAATATTTTGATTTGATTTGATTACCCCAATGAAACGCTTTTACAATATCTATTATTTAATAATTTGCAAAATGAAAAATAATGCTTAGAACTACCAATTTAACATGCTCCCAGTGAATCTAGGGCGTAACATTGATTCTGGCTAAGCTTTAGCAATTCAGTTTTAGGAATTTCCTTGGCAATCCTTTACAGGCTACGGTAAACCAATGTGTTAAATTCTATACCTGAGTTGAGATGGTTTGTGGAGGCGGTGAGGTGCCGGTGCTAGTTCTCGTAGTCGGAGCCGGCGAGCTGGTCGTGCTGCCCCGCCCTGCCTGCCCCGCCTGCGCCGCCGGGCCGCCGGGCGGGGGCGACGTCCCAGCGGACTTTTTTGGAAAATTTGAATTGGACGACACACTGCGTGGCGGCGACGGACCCACCGATATGTTGTGACGCGTCGCCTCTCTCGGCGGCGACGGACCCACCGACACACTGTGTCGCGGCGGCGAGGGACCCACGGATACACTGTGACGCTGTACCGGGACCTTTACCACTTCTTTGGTCTCACGGTACGGTGACACGCGAACGGTCTTGTTGGCCTCTCGTAGCGGTGACGTCTGCGCAGCGGCCCGGTCTCTAGGTGGTGACGGGCCCACGCCCATGTCGTGACGCGAATGCTGTTCCGATTTCACGCTGCCGTTTTGTTCTCGGGTCGGAGTGACGAGCCGGCCGGTCGGCTCCACGGGCCTTCTCTGCTCCCGAGGAGGCGATGGCCCGCAACCAGTAGATGTGCGTTCTTTCGTTGATTTGAACGAATCAGATCTTTTTGGAATTTCAGCTGGAAATAAACACATGCAGCCATTAATTACTAAGTGGATACTATTAAAATATAAGAATAATAAAACTGTCTGTTAGGTTTGTAAGCACATACCTCTAACTTCAACTCTTGGACTCTCCCTCACTTCGCTCTTGCCTATATCGAGTGCATCCATGTGTGCTGTGATGTCCGCCACGCGGGGCGGTGCGGTGGGCGTGCGGCAGCAGACGGCACACACACGCACGCCGGGCTCGTTGACGTACGTGCAATGCTCGCAGTGCCACGGCGCAGCAGGCGCCGGCGGCGGGACTGGCGCCTCCACGGGAGACGCCTCGGGTGCCACGGGCTCGCGGGGCAGGGGCTCACGGGGCGCAGGCTCACGTAGTGACATAGCTTGCGGAGCCTCTTCACGTCTATTAGCATCCCGTTGTACATCACGCGAGATGTGGTTACGAGCCCCGACTCCAGAAGAGCGTGAACCCCGACGTGCGGGAGCCGGTTCCTCTTCACTCTCGCTCTCCGAGTCGGCGTCACTGGACGGCAGGGGCTGCGGGGACGGAGTGCGGTGCTTCGTGCGACGAGACGTGCGCGAGCGGATGGAGTGCGCGGGCGACGCGGCGCGTGAGCCGGCGCGCGACGCAGCGCGGGACATGGTGCGGCTGTCAGCTGCAAGGAAAATACATTGTTATAAATCTGTTAAAAGGTCACATACTTCAAAAGCTTTGAATGAAAACAGTGACTGTCAGTTACCTCTTCGGTATGGTTGCGGGGTATGCGGCGAGAGATGCGAATGGTGACAGCAAGCTGGCGCGGGCGCAGGCCAGCCCTGGGCCGCCCACGGGTGGTCGAGGCTGGCACAGGAACCGTACCGCCAGGCGGAGGGGTTACACTGCCCGCAGCCACCGCAGGGCGCCGCCCCGCCGCCCAGCTCCAGAACTGAAGCTCCGCGCCGCAGCGGCCGTCCCCACTGGTTCTGCATGCTGCCTGGACTGGGGCTCTCCCAGGCTTCACTACTCGCCTGTCAAACAAGTGAACTTTATGAAACACTTAACTCATTACCTCAGTTAATTGATTTGTTATAGAATCGCTTATCTAGGTAAATCATTAATGACAACATAATCATTAAATCGTTTTCGTGACCCTTATTGAATAAATGAAATTTGATGAAATTATATGCGAAATCTTTCTGTTGGCAATAGCGTTAAAGTCTTACCATTTGCGGCATATTGAATCCTTGCAGCGAGCCCCGTGGCTTGTTCCACGCAGTATTCATGTTGTGTCCCAAGGTGTTTGACTGCGCTTGCGGGTGCGCTTGCGCAGTCGGATGCGGCATCGTGTTCAAGAAGGGCATGGATCCTACATGCTGTGGAGAAGGCATCATCTTGGCTTGCACATGGACTGGAAGGTGTTGTTGCTGGTTGAAGCTCGGGGACGGTGACTGGCCGAACGTTTGTTGTGGCTGGCCGAATGTTTGCTGTGGTTGGCCAAAGTTAGGCTGTAGCTGGCCAAAATTGGGCTGTGGCTGGCCAAAGTTGGGCTGTGGTTGGGCAAAGTTGCCCGGTGGGCCAAAATTCTGCGGTCGCATCATCGGCGAGTGGCCGAGGGTCGCGTGACGTTGGTCTTGGACCATTGGAGGACGAGGGCTGGCGCTCAACTGGAACAAGTTAAGCACCTCTAATCAATTGTACAGTACGTATGATTGATTTCCTTTACAGTTTTTAGCAATTATTATGGAACTGCGCTTAAGTAAGTTTTCTTAAATAAATAAATAAATTACTAATATTGGTACCTTATGCCTTCTAGGTGGTGGTACCGGTGGAGCCACGGTCTTTGGCGGAAGCGGGGGTCTATCCTCAGAGAGCTGCGAAGGAGAGAGTGCCTGAAAAATATTAATTAAATAAATAATTATTTCAGAAGTCTCTTTGACAGCTCTCTCCTAAAAATGTCTGCACCACTGAGCTCGCTTGCCAAGCAACATTACCTGTGAAAAGATTTTTTGCAGACAAACTTTTTTCACTGTCAGCTTTTTTTTGATCATTTGTTTGGCTAATTTGGCGAGCAGCCAAAAGTAGTTTAGACACGCGGTAAGTGCATTACAAAATGTTTGGACTCTATCTACTTCGATACGTGACGCATTAAACGTGCAATTTTATTGCGCGCGAGAGTGTACTGTCACTTTTATTTTGGTGTTTTGCACCTGCACCTTGTGTAACAACGTGTTCCAAATGGTGGCATGGCTTTGTTAACAGATTGATATGCAATTGTCATAGAATATTATAGCAAATTTCGCAATGGTACGTTACATGAATATGAAATCTTTATCAACTAAAGACTTTTTAATTTTGCGACTTAGGCAGCGTTTTTTTTTTCATTTATTTGGCCGCCAAGTAGAACTCATTTTGAAAGTTTTAACTTAGTTTGATACTTTATTCAGGTGTAGAATCACATAAAATTGGAGCCAATAGAAACACCATGCTTGACAATAAATAGACAAACTAATGTTTTAAAGGGACGGACGCCACCAGGAGTGGCCATGAGGATCATAACAAGTTAGCTTATCTTGCCCATCACAAAAAAAACCTATATGGTTTCATTGGTATGATTAGTGTGTATGCCACGGACCTGTCTCTGATGGTGCCTGCGCTTGGGGTGCCTGTGGTACATGTCGTCGCAGGAGGCGCACAGCGCGCGCCGGCCGCACTCCGCGCAGCGCACGCGCGCGCCGCCGCCGCCGCACAGCCCGCACGACGCGCCCGCCGCCACCGGGTGACCTGCGTTATACATTATACCTACCATTCATTCTAATCATTATATTCTACCCTATGTAAGTACTAGGTCATACCACTATTATCACCATATAATATATATCACGGTATCTTTATCACTGTATAGTATTCTTTATTAATTATTATTGTACCTATGGTATATTTTATGGGAGAAATAATTCTTTTTGCAAGTTATATTACCCAAGTTTAAGATAGGTGTTATAATAGCGTTGTGCCAACAAGTTTTATTGTACGCATAGATAGACATCTAAATAATAAAAGTAAGTTATTTCCATTGTCTTATAATATTTGGATTTGTATGACGACTTTCGAGAATTCGCGCATATAATCCAAACAAAATGTAAATTGGTTTTTTGTTTTCTCACTGTAACAACTTGCATTGCCAATATTGGCATACAGAAAATATTTATAATAATTAATTATATTATATGAATATTTAGTTTACAAGATAAGTTAAATATGTATTTGTAAAAATTCAAATTTACTATTTAGTGTAAGTTAGTGCTTGATTTCTGGAGACGAAAAATAAAATTTTTGTCATCCAGCATCTCTCGCTCGGTCAATACAATGAACAGACAGTCACCTGTGGGCGGTCTCGGAGGCGGCGGCGGTGGCGGCTGCAGCTTGGCGTTGACATACTGGTCTGAAGGGAACTCCACCACCTCGTAGTCGGGCTCCGGGCGCGCCGCCGGCCGCGCGGGGAGCGGCGTGCGCGGCGGCCCGCTCGCCGGCCGCACCGCGACCTGCGCCGGCGCCGGCGCCACTGGCAGCGTGGCGCGACCGCGACCCTTCAGCATCGCTGCTAGCACATTTATATTTTTATTAGGAAAAAATATATTTCTTCGTTGTAATAATTTAAAAATATTCGTAGTTCCAACAATGGATTACTAGTGGATACCCTCGGCGTCGCCTGAATTGTTTCGGAATAAAAAGTAGCATACGCCATTCTCAGAACTCAAATAAAACACTTTCCCCAAAAATCAGGAAAATCCGTCGTTCAGTTGTGGCAAGAAAGCGGAACAAACAGGTTTTCACTTTTATATACTTGTGGCTGTTATCTCAAACTACTCCTATGTTCTACTACTACCTTCAGTTACTGCGATTACATTTAGATTATTTACGACTCACTCGTTACAAAATAGCCAGCTAAAGACTTTTGTATTTATATTTAATAATAATAATAATAATAATAATTTATTTACCTTAACAATTAACTTAAATAACATATTTGACTTATCTAACTAATAATACTGCATTTTTGATATCCCTGTGGGTTCTGCACTAGGAACATCCTGTGTCGCAGAAACCACGGTTGATTAAATAATAAGTATTAACATGATGCAGATACGGCTATAAATATTTATCTGGGTAGTGGTTTATGGCTATACAAAGTTAATACAATAAGTAATTAAAGTCAGTAGATAGCGTGCTTTGAGAGTACTGAAGACACATTTTGGGTGCTGTGTATGTATGGGTGTGTGTGTAAGTGAGTGTGTTGTGTGTGTGTGTATGTAGGTTAGTATGAGTTGTTTAATGCGAGTGTAGGTATGTTGAATGTATGAGAGTAAAAATAAAAATGTTTTTCTACTTAGGGATTACAAGCAGATTTTCTGTATCTTTATATGAGAGAGTATTTAAGTACTGTGTCACGAGAAGTTTGCATTTCCTAAAAGTTGTACCACGAATGCTGCATTTTTCCAACATTTTGTTATATATATACGGAAATCTAAATTCTGGCAGACGATTTGCGAACGCTGTTTTGACTATAGGTTGAAAAGCACGTGGAAGTCTTCTCCTTGGAGAATCGGGCGTAATGGGCAAGGGAGTTGACATGTGTTCCGTCATAGTTACTCTTAGTATGTAGAGTTGTCGGACGTTCAACATTTTTAATTTCGAGTAGAGGTCTAATGTTGGGTAACGATAAGGTAATTTGAACATTACTTTAAGTACTGCTCTCTGTGCCCTTTCTACTTCAATCATAGCAGTAACACAAGCTCCTCCCCAAACTACAATACAGTAAGTCAAAATGGATTCACATAGGGCTCCATATACAAGACGTAAAGTTTGTTCGCTTGCGGACTTTCGTAAAGCTCCCATGACGTAAATGAGTTTACGAACTCGTTTAGCCAAATTTGAAATATGCTCCTTAAAAGATAATTTTTCGTCAATCACAACACCAAGGTATTTTATAGAACTTATTCGTGAAACAGGTGGGCAGGTGCAAGAGGATAGGATATTACAAGAATGAATTCGCAAATTCAAACCTGGACGTGGTTCTGAAGCTTTAGTTTTATGAAAGCAGATGTATTTTGTTTTGCTTAAATTTAACGTGAGAAGATTGTTATCCAGCCAATTTTTTATCAGTGCCATGCCTGTTTCCGCTTTCTCATATGCCATTTTCCATGTCTTGCTGTGAAAGAGAGCTACTGTGTCATCCGCGTAACAGATAAGCTCTGTATTGGGAGAGGGTGAGCAGCACGTGTGGATGTCGTTCATGTAGAGTATGAAGAATGTTGGACCAAGGACACTTCCCTGTGGTACGCCGAATAAAACAGGCAAAGTTTCACTCTGAGTGTCAGTTATTTTGACACATTGTCTCCTGCAAGTAAGATAGCTTTTGAACCATTCCAGTGGCAGTCCTCTGATTCCAGAATATTCCAGTTTTTTTAGAAGAATTGCCACTGAAACGGTATCAAAAGCTTTAGCCAAATCAAGGAACACTCCGATAGTTTTTTGGCTATGGTCTAGACTAGCTGCAACCTTCCTGGAGAGGAGATTTACAGCATCTTCAGTAGACTAGTAGAGTATTTATTTATACACACATAATATAACAGTAAATAAGAAGAACATTACGAGCATTATTATTGTATAAACGGCAATCGGGCCGATCGACTTCCATAAAGGTTGTGTGCACTGTTATTGTTATCTAATAAAATAATAATAATAAATATTTCAGGACATATCACACAGCGCCATCTAGCCCCACACTAAGCAAACGCTTGTGTCGTGGGTACTAGACTAGATAACGGATATATATATATATATATCTATGCCTACGTTTTATTTTATCCCGAAAGAAGAAACTTTTTCACTTGAAATAAATACTTAACTAATTCGGAATCTGTGCGGTTGTGCTGAGAAATTGAATGCGAATTTTCTAGCCATTCACGAGCGTTTACTCATAGGTAGGTACCATAAGAACAGTGCTAATAGCCACGTGACACGATGCGGATGTCATAAATATAAATCAATTTGTAATAATAATAATAATAATCGTTTATTTGCACACTATTGCTTACAACTATATTGCTTATATATTACTTAGGAATAAACATTAGCTCACAAATGATAAGTACTATATTTCCCCCACTAGGTTACCCTGTGTCGGGGGAAATTTGCTCGTCCATCAGTATTTACAGATAGATATTTTGTAATATACTTACTAAGACTAAAGTAAATACTAGAAATATCTGTTTCCAATACATGTGGTGAATTGGTGATTAAATTAAATTAAATTGGTAATGAAATAAATTGACGTGATTACGATAAAATTTCTGAATTCAATAAATTAGAAGCTTAATAATATAAAATTTTATTTTGTTATAGATTATACTGTAGGTACCTAAAGCAACGTAGTAACTAAAGCTACGTGTCTTCATTATTATATTATCACCCCGGTATTATGGGAAAACACACATCATGAGCTTGCGTCAAATAAAATCGACTGTTATTCTTCTGTTATTTAAAACCTTTTATCTACACTAATGTTGTAACATTCTACTTATGTTTCCAATACTTGACTTATAATTACTACTGTTATAGCACAGACAACAAAACACTCAATTTAAGCAATTTCACATGATGTTATAATATCCACATCGATATCGTAATAGCTCATTATAACATCGAAAAAGCGTGACCAACCTGATTGCAGGGCCAATCAGGTTGGTCGCGCTGCGCTCTCGTTGGTTAGATTTTAATGGCGGCAAAATCACTGTGACAATACACGTACGCGTGAATTTAATGTTTCGCAATGTGTTTTGTTTAATTAATAAAATTAAAAGTTAAAAATGGATAGCGACGATGATATTTGTACGCCTCCGGATATTCTACAATTGGCAACAAAAGTAACTCACAATCTTTTACTAGAAAAATCTAGATAATTATATGAAAAATTAACTATTGTCAGCTTTTACTCTTGTTGTTTGATTAATTGCATTAGTGAAGATAAAGTAGTGTATGCAACCGCATATAACACGGGTATTAAAACACGAGTGTGAGTTTATGAAACGAGCGCAGCGAGTTTCATAATAGTAACGAGTGTTACTATGACAGTTGCATAAACTACTATTATAATCCGGTGTTTTTATTTTACTCTGTTCCTCTTAGCACGTGGCATCGGGCGTACGGATTATCGTGGTTTTTGATTGGCCAACTTTTCTGAGAGGGACCTGCTACTTAGGTACAATTAATCACACAAACCCGTATCTATATCTCTAAATGGCAATAAGTTTCCTGCCCCAATAAAAAAATAAACTGGGTATTTGGTATAAAATATCTAAATACCAAACTGTGGGGCCCTACCACGTCACTTCATATTAGAATCAGCACCTTTCAGACTGCTCGATAGCTCTCTACATCAGAATATCAAAACTGACATAATCATCACTTGTGACTGGCCTGTTAGCTTAGTTGGTAGTGGCTCTGCTTTCTAATCTAGGGGTTGCGGGTTCGATTCCCGTGTGGCACAAGTATTTATGAATTTTAAAATTTATAATTACTTGTTTTGAGTCTGGTCGTTAGTATGTATAATAAGTATGTATTTACAAAAAATATATATGAAAGTATTATATCCGTTATCTAGTACCCACGACACAAGCGTTTGCTTACTGTGGGGCTAGATGGCGCTGTGTGCAATGTCCCAGAATATTTATTTATTTTATTTAATATTATTCAATACCCAATATATTTATATATTAAGTAAACAAATACTTGTAGATGAAACAAATACCTCAGAGAATTTCGTTTGCGAAGCACGTTTAGCTCCATTACAGTTTGTTTACTTATCCTCGTTATGTCTTGTCAATCGATTGGATCGATGCCTCATGCGTTGTCAATAGTTCACTGACACAGTTAATAAAGGTTATTATTAAATGTGCAGGCAATGCTGTGACCGGGCCACCGGGGGCGTTGCCGTCGACCCATATACCGGCACTCATATCCCGAAATATCGAAACTGTTTCTATGTTCTCTGCAATGGTCTAGCAGTACGTAGGCACATCCACGTTCGACAATATGTGGGTCAAATACAGCTTTCAGATTCTGTTATTAGTTTGGGCTTTCAATCTACAATGGCATCGGGAATAGTAATTTGGGACAAAAATAATTTTTAGAAACCGCTTTTCCGTCTATTACCTACTCTAATCAAAATTCATGACTCACTACAAATTCCGATTTTAATCAATCAGATTTATGTTCAACATACTTCCCACGTATTTTTATATTAGCGACTATATTACAGCACTATCTTCACTTCGTAATCAATTATGAAACAGACCTACCGTTATGAGACAATCCTGATCCAACACAAAATCACTGTATCCACTGTCACTTGCAAACTTCCGCACTACATTTCGGGCGTTGAGAGTTATGCAACTGTAGTTATACTATAGTCTGACAGACCAGGGTTTTTGTTAGTGAGGATGAGTGGTCTCAGAGACCAGGTCTGGTGGGCTCCGGTCGCCCCTCCGCGCGGTATTGTCGGCGCGCCGCCGCGGAGCGCCGCGTCTATTCTGGTCCCCGGCCGCGTTGCCCCGATTTTACTAAAATTACGACGCGAAGCTATTTCCGCACACATCCCGAGCGCCCTCTCGCCGAAGTCAAATACCTTGCGAAACTATTTTATAATAGGCCATGGGACTGGAGAAAGGTTATCGTATAGAAATGGCCACAGTGTTTTGCATTCATGTGGACTCGTTTTGTACAGATTTTGTCGTGATTTATCATCATGAGAAACTGCACGATACATTGGTAGGTATATTGTAACTGAAATCAAACAGAATGATGAATTGGTTATTTACTTAAATCAAGGAATAGGTTACACGCTATATTAAACCGACAGATACCGACAGAACCGACCTATGCTACGCTTGTAAATGGTTAAATTCAAATTACTTGTTTATAACCGGCTTCCTCTCTTTAGCCGTTAATTTCCTTTATTTATTTACGTTACGATTTATATTGCGCCAACTGTGACATTGATTAAAGTTATAACACGTTGTTTTCCAAAAAGTTTTTCGTCTATGCCATTCAAACCTATTTTTCGTAAAATGTTAACTGTCTCAGACCTGTCATCATAATCAAATACTAAGTTTTATGAGGCGATGGAGAGCTGTTATTTCAGAGAATAATAGTTTTGTTTGATGGAGATATTACACAAATATAAACAGAATGGCTACTTCACGGCTGACCTGTACCACTTGCTTGCTAGAAAGAGACTGGTGGATGAGGCGGAGGAGGTAACTCCTTAAACCAGCACATTTTATACAACTACGTATACCTTACTGTGATATGTCCCTTGCCCAAAAATATACCTACTTCGATGGTTAGAGAAGTAGTAGATATGTTTAGATTTTCCCCCTTGTTTTGCTTTGATTTCATTAATAATAATAATAATTCATTTATTCATCTATAGTGTTACAGCGTTATTATAATATGTGATTTAATAATAAAGTGTTTCACTATGAGATAAGTCTTACATTTCTAACCTATTTACATTTTGAGTGATTTGATAAGTTATGTAATTCATTAGCTCATAAGGTACCTATTATAATTGATATTAATATAAGATAATTTAAAAAGAATAAATAAATTAAACATTTGTTAAACATATGTACTTACACTAATGTTCAGCTGTATAGGGGCTTCGTCAATAAATAATTATAAAATTACAAACTTCCTCAAAATATATTACCTATTACAACTATTTTATTGCAGTTGCATTGACCGATTAGATTAGGTACCTATTGTAAATAAAAATGTTATCAGTTTTCAATGACATAGTAATGGGAAGATGGTTGATTGGTTGTATCTTAAATTGGTTGTTCAAACAAAAGTTTTAACAAAATGTATGTTTTTTTGCGATTTTGGCCAGTTCATTTTGCCGCTAAATGCTTTTAAGAAACGTGTTGCAAACGTTGTGCAAGTGGGCCTTATTTTACACTACTAACTAATCGCAAAGATTTTGATAGAAAATCTCTCTTTATTGTATGTAGCCATTGATGTTTCATGAGTTCGTCGTATACCTACTCTTTATAATAAGCTATGCAAAACATTACTATACTACTACAAAAGAAAAGTCGTTTACTTAGTATGGGGCTAGATGGCGCTGTTTAAAATGTCTCAGGATATTTATTTATTTAATTCAAATTTATCATTATTTTGCAGATTACTCCTTCAGAATATATAAGAGAGATGAAGATGAGTACACAGGATAGATTACAGAGTTTGAACAGCATAATGATAGATAGTATCGTCGACGACAAGAAAACCAAGAAGATAGTACTATCTTTCACACCAAGATTACTGGTCTTCCAAAACTTCAAGCAGAATGATATGATCGTTGCTAAGTTTGCCGTAAAGAATATTAGCATGGTAATAATGAACACTAGTGGGTCCTTTTACAAAATAGTACTTTTTAGGTCAATTTAATTGTAGATTCAATATGTTAGTCATATTATTGAATTACTACTTACTTACTTACTCCGCTGGCGCAGCGACCCGAAGTGAGTCTTGGCCTCCGATACAAGAGATCGCCACCGGTCCCGGTCTCGAGCCGCTTCCCGCCAGTCAGCTACTTGAAGTTCGCGCAGATCTGACTCCACGGCGTCCTTCCAGCGATACCTCGGCCGTCCGACAGGTCGGCGGCCACTCGGCACACCGAGATAGGCTCTCTTCACGCTACGATCATCTCCCATCCTCACTAAGTGCCCCAGCCAGCGAAGTCGATGGGCCTTCTTTGGTCGAAGGCCCATATTATTTAATTACAGTCAACTTTCTAATTTACTATTCATTATCGCCAAATATTTTAGACCATTACGTTAACTCTAGGCCTTTACTGTTAATAAATAAGGAGTGGAAAAAGTCTAAAAGGTCCTATGTAACTTGACATACGGGTGCATTTTAAAAAATAAGAATGCAAGAGTGGTTCTGGCTTGCGCCCACCCGGAAACCTACTTCTTTTTTAATGAGGCTGGTCACAGGGGGGGTTTCGTTGGTGAAAATCCTACATAAGCCGACTGCACCCCATTGTGGTCGGGTGAATGTTGCTGAAAATTTGGCCCGTGAAACAAAAAAAAAATGCTCAATGTCGTATACCACGACCTAAAAGTGTAGAAATGGAACTAATTTATTAGTTCTACTTCTAACCTTAAAATAATCTCGAATGTTGTCAAAATTTTAATACAGATAACTTTAAAACCGTGTAATCGCCAGGCAAAGAAAAAATAAATTCAACAAGTACCTACTACAAGTGGAGCTGCCAATTTTTTTACACTTTTTGGTTGGGTATAAGTTACATTTGTTCTACAATAAATATTTTTTTATTCATTCATTGTTCAGGCGCCAGTATTCCTGAACATGGTGTACAAGGAGTCCTCATACTTCGTCATAAAGCCGGTGGGAGGGCAGCTGTTGTCCCGGCTGGCTCCGGGCATCAGTGTCACCTTCGCGGTCACCTTCAAACCAGGCCTCTACCAGGACTATACACACAAGGTCAACTTTAACACGGACGTCGACCAGTACGCCGTGCCATTTATTGGTAAGTCTTCAGAGGTTTATTAACAGGTCTTGTTTTTAAATTGGATTGATTTAAAGTTGCGACAAATAGAATAGAGTAACAAAAGTTTTTTCTAAGTATAAGAGTAAACTAATGCTTTGTTTTGAAAGTTTAAAATTCAGTTCATTTTCAGTTTATTAAAAATTACACTCACAGATTAAATTTGAACGCATAATTTTTGACTCTTGATCGAGATCTTTGTCATCTCTTTCTTCAACTCCGACCAAAGTTATTTAGGGTGTCTGTTTCTCTTCAAAGCTTACGAGATTTGTATGAAATATAGAATGGGATGGTAACATTTTCTACCATGCTATAATATCGTAGCATGCCGTGTGTAGTTACGAAATAAGTCGTAAATAAAAGCGTACCCATAATTTATTGAATTTACCGATATTCTGGCTAATATATGTACAATAATAGAGGAATGTCAATTGGAAGTAGCATATATTGTTGGTGATTTTAACGCCCACCCTGTATCGATCTTTGGGGATGAATTGAAAAACTTTTGTGATGAAGCGTCATGGATATGGGCCGATCTGGTCAAGCTTGGCCTGAGTAGCGGAGCTTATACTTACATCAGCGAGGCGCACGGCAGCTGCCGATGGCTAGATCACTGTGTATCTACTCAGGCCGCGTTCGACACGATCCGCTCTGTGCATGTTAGGCATGACGTTTTTTGGTCGGACCATTTTCCACTAGTTATTACCTGTGATATTAATGAAATAAGCAGTAAAACACATGTGTCGCCGGAAGTAAAACCTTTACAAGGCATATTATGGGGCTCTCGAAATTCTAGTCAAATAAAAATGTATACACAAGAATGTCATAGTAAGTTAGGTAATATTAAAACTGATATAGAATGTTCTGACTGTAATAATGGTAATATATGTATTAATTTTAACTCTCATTTACAATTTATAACAAATCTGTATAGTGATGTTGTCAATGTTTTACAAAATGCTGCTAAGAAAAGTGCATCTTATCGCTCTGGTAGGCGACGTAAAAATAATCAAATAACCGGATGGAATTTTCATGTTAAAACCAGCCATGAAAAAGCTAGACTAGATTTTAAATGTTGGGTACTAGCCGGTCGGCCGTCCACTGGAGAGCTTCACTTCAAAATGACGAAATCGCGCCGCGAATTTAAAAACAAGCTGAAATGGTGTCAGTCGAACGAAGAAAAGATTAAAATGGACATACTTGCTACACACAGGCAAAATAAAAATTTTGTTAAATTTTGGGCTGCAACGAAAAATAATAATAAAAGTAAAGCTCTGCCGGTGGCCGTCGACGGCAAGCACAATCCAACTGACATTGCACAGCTGTTTGTTGATAGGTTTAAAATGAAATCTGACCTTCCTGTGGATGTGATCGAGACTTCACCTAGGGTCCCTATCTGTAGTGTCAATAATGACTTGATTGGCGTTAGAGATGTGGTGAAGGCAGTGCGAAACATGAAAAGGGGCAAGTCTCCAGGGCACGATGGTCTGAGTCTCGAACATATCTACAGTGCAGGTGATATGATATATGTCAAGTTGTGTGATTTTTACAATCTGTGCTTAAAGTACTCCTACTTACCATCGGACCTCATGAAGACAGTCGTTGCACCAATTGTAAAAAACAAAACCGGTAATGTTGCCAGCTCGACAAATTATAGACCTATTTCTTTAGGAACTGTGATTGGAAAGGTGTTTGAACGGCTTCTGCAGCCCTCACTGGTAAATAATCTACGTATTGATGATGCACAGTTTGGTTTTCGTCCAGCACTATCTACGGACTTGGCCATTTTTAGCCTGAAACACACGGTAAATTATTACCGCGCTCGTAACACTTCAGTGTATGCCTGCTTCCTAGATCTGAGTCGCGCTTTTGATTTAGTAAACTACAGAATTCTCTGGAATAAATTGGCCGCGGCGCAGGTCCCGGAAGAAGTCCTCAGTATGATCAGGTACTGGTACGAAAATCAAACCAATGTAGTGAAATGGGGCGACCAGACCTCCAGCGAATATAGGTTGGAGTGCGGTGTTCGTCAGGGGGGGCTTACCTCTCCGGATCTTTTCAACTTATATATGAACGACCTGATTGTGGAGCTGAGAGGCACCAGAGTTGGATGTCACATCGGTGACATATGTGTCAACAACTTCAGTTATGCTGACGACATGGTGCTCCTCAGCCCCTCCATCAGCGGCTTAAGAAAACTATTGGCTATCTGCGAGAATTATGCTGCAAGACATGGTCTTAAATATAATGTAACCAAAACAGAGATGCTCGTTTTTCGCGCAGGCAAAGGTCCGGAAAAGGTACCTAACGTATACTTGTTGGGTTTGCCCGTGAGGGTTGTGAAGCAGTTCAGATACCTTGGTCACATCATGACCGAAAACTTAAGGGACGACCTGGACATGGAACGGGAAAGAAGGAACCTGTCCATCAGATGTAATATGCTCGCGCGCCGATTTGCAAAATGTACTCCTGAAGTGAAGGTTACTCTGTTCAAGGCTTACTGTATGTGCCTTTACACATGTCAGCTATGGACAGAGTATTCTCGAAGTGCTCATCACGCCATAAGGGTGCAATATAATAACGCATATCGCATCCTTATGAAGAAATCATGGTACTGCAGCGCGTCGGGCATGTTTGCTGAGGGGCGGGTTCCTGATTTCTTCGCAGTTATTCGGTCCCGCATTGCTTCCTTTTGGGAAAGAATACGGAGATCAAATAATGGAATACTGCAGTGCCTGTCTGAGGATTTATGTAGTCCCATATACAAATTTTGGATGTATACTCACCAGAGCGAAAATAAAAAATGACTCGAGTTGCAATTTTATTGAATTGCAATTCTTAGTTTTTTAGTTGTGACACTATTTTATATTTTTATATAATATAATTTTATTGAATAGTTTAAGACATGTCTATGGGTTATGTGCCTGATAATAAAGAATTTTATTATTTATTACATTTACAACACAGTACAAGTTTAGTTTGTATACCTTATAAGATCGGGCGTTCTCTGGACGAGCTTCCTAGTTTTTGTTTATAATTATTTATCCCTAGGTAAATATATTGCTTGTTTCCTTACAGCTATCGGCCCCAGGCCTGTGTTTGATTTCCCAGATGAGATCGTAGTGCCAAAGACTCCTTTGAAGGTCGAGAATTATACCCACGTGAGAGTTCATAATGTTGGAATGATATCTGCTGGGTTCACATTGATGACGAGAAGGTAATGTGTTGTTTTTAAAAAGGTCATTCGAGTATACTTTTTTAATGAAACAAGAATTAGAAAATTGCGGGTATTTGATCAAATTTACGAGAATTTTAGAAATATCATTAATAACCAAAACAATGAATATAACATGATTTGAGAACATCCTTTCTTTGGAAGTTACCTAAAAATGTTTTTGCAATAGAATATAATTTATTAATTCACTACTAGGTATCTTTTATTTTCAGTCCAATTTCAGTGCATCCGAAGTCAGCGTACTTGAACCCTGGAGAGAAAACCGATTTAAAAGTAGGATTTAAAACGATGCATCTAGGAACAATAGACGGGTGCTTGAGTGCTGTTTTCGAAACAGGTTTATATTAAGTATATATATTACTAGTGGATGCTCGCGGCTTCGCTCACATTAAGAAGTAAAACTTGCATCCCCTATTTCACCTCTTTAAAAGTGGCATTTCCAAAAATCTTTTCTTAGCGGATGCCTACGTCATAACATCTACATGTATGTCAAATTTCCACTTGTTTCCTTAGTCTGTGGTCCAGTGGTTTGGGCTGTGCGTTGGGCAGTCAGTCAGTCACCTTTGAGTTTTATATTTTTAGATTGTATAATATTCAGTCTTAGGAAAAAGTTATAAATAAGGCAGTTAGTTATATATAGTTAAATTTTAAAATGTTTTATATTTTTAGGTGAAAATTTTAGAATAAAAGTGATAGGATCTACAGAAATCTTGACAGTGGAGTTAGAGAAGTACGTCATCAGATTCAGCGATACGTTCAAGACCATGGTACGCCAACAGGTTTTAAAAATAACAAACAAATCCAGCCGCACACTCAACTTCTTCTGTATGAAGAACGAAAACTTGTATTACGGTAATGTATACAATGAACTAACATTGTGTGGACCTAGATTTAGAAACAGATGTACTGTTAAAATTACTAAGACGTTGAAGCTAATATTGGATTTGTAAACATACAGATTTTGAGGAAAAGGTCAAACTGGCGACGATGTTTTACAAATTAAAAGATGTCGAAGCTGCAAAATGCACGAAATTGACACATTATGATGTGATTAGCAGCGAAGAACACGAGAGGGTTTACACGAGGATATTTTACGATGAGATACAGTCGCTCGTTGTGGACAAGACGTTGCTCTTTCATGATATGCATTTTGCTATTACACCTGAGGTAATCATTCAAAACTTGAAACAATAATACTGAGCAATTTTTACTCAGTATTTTAATCACAAAAAAACGTTTAGAATCGTTGTGAAAGAGGGCCTTAATATTTTTTTATGAAACCTAGTTTTTGTGAGCATGAAAAACCGCTGTAGCAATGCAAAGGCGGCGACATAAAAATGGTCTCGTTTCAGATTGGAAAGTTGTGGCCCAATAAAGTGACAGAAATAACTATAACGTTCGCACCAAAAGAATTAGGCGAGTTCAGTACGATGGCCTATTTAGACGTGGACGGAGTGAAAGAACGCATCCCGCTGAGAATGGTGGGCACCTCCTTACCTCCGGCAATCAATCTCAATCTGGAAACACTCGATATGGACAGTATTTACATCAACAAAATGTACAATTATGAAATCGTTGCGATAAACAAAGGTATTCGCGTACGCTGCGTCTAAATTTAAACAATTCATGTGAATTTGGCATGCGCTTCAAATGTTTGAATTATTTATAGGGCATATAAACGGCGTCATCATGTACAAGCATATACCGACGTTGTTTGAGAGTCACATCACTTGCACTCCGGAGATGCATTGCCTGCGTCCCGGGGAGAAGGAGATCTTTGTCATCTCCTTCTGCAACTCCAATCAAGGACCGTACTTTGAAGAAATCAATTTCATCATAAAAGACACGAATGTGGTTTTGAAACTTTATTTGAAGTGAGGAAACTGTATTTTATATTGTAAACGTTAGCTACATAATAACAGGCTATTTTCATACGCGCTTATTCTATTACTTTTCCAGAGGCACAGTGATCTATCCGTCACTGACTTTCAGCGTCCCGTGCTTAGATTTTGGAATGGTCAGTTTAGGTATGTTAATGAACCGTGCGGTCATCTCCCAACCATATGCGGACGTGTGCACTACACTTAATGTAATTTCACCTTCAGGTGTGCCAAAAACCCTAGAGTTGGAAGTCATAAACGAGTCAGAGGTAGACGTGTGTGGGTCTCTAACGATCTCCTCCGACGGGCCCGAGATCAGCAGCATCACGCTGGAGGACTACGCGGTCACCGACCTGCCCAAGCCGCAGGTGCCGCAGTGGCCCCGCGAGTTCAATATAGAGCCTTGCAAGGTCTATATTGAACCGGAGTCGAGGGTGTCTTTGCAGGTTGTATTCAGTTTCCTTTTAAAGTTAGGTTCTAATTTAAAATTGTATGCACTACACTCCACACAAGGTTATAGTGTACTTGTATTATGGAGTGCTCCTCCTTAGGTTTAGTTTATTGATACATCCACTTTTATAGATGGGTAACTCAATGCTTGTGACTTAGTTCATAAGTCATCACCTCTGTGCTGATAAGTCCACGCAGAACAGACATGTATACATAAATCTTAATGAACATAGTCAATTTGTATCTTACAATATGTCAAATACGAATCTTTGTGTCTGCCTTTATAAATATAAAGGCAGACACAAAGATTCGTATTAAAGATAAAGATTTATACAAAAGATAGTTTAGAAATTTACAATTACTCGTACTATATCTTTGTTTGCAGGTGACACTAACAGCAAACCTGATCCGAGCCAACCGGACCTGCCTGGAGCTAGAGTTGGAAAAGTCTGACAGTCCTCCGATAATTTTGCCGGTGCTATACAACGCGATGGTGCCGCAGATCACGCCGGCACCGGAGATCAAACTGAGGGCCTGCTTCATTGACTTCACTTATAGGATGGAGATACAAATATCTGCTAATGAATTTCGTGGATATTTTACTCTGGATGAATCTCCACCGGTATAGTAATTTTATTGTCCAACTTAGAAATACTTGTCTATTGCTGTTATGTTTTTTTTTATCTATTTGCATTTTCCTGCGTATTCATATATTCCAAGGTTTTCTATTTTATATTCGAACTGAGCGCAAAATTGAAATTAGTTATGAGTATGTCTCGTGAAAAATTTAACTAAGCAGATTAACCAAATATTGTTTAATTTCAGGAAGAAGGGGTTGTCACTCCATGCGTTGAAGTCGGACTGAAGGAGGGAATGATAGAACCTAACTGTACAATAACACTACCAATTTCTGTCACGATGAGAGTACTTGGGCCACAAGCTCACACTATAAGGTAGTTTTTGACCGGCGACTAATATGATAACCTTATTTATGTATTTTTTTTGGAATAAAGACGATTGATTTATTAGAGTCAAATACGTAAAATTTTTGTAAGTTATTTCCATGAACCTTTAGGTCTGAGGCTCCCAGCGTTTTATGATTTGCGGAATTTAAACTAAATTTCTAGCCGGCTTAAATTCAGTAAAGGCTGAGGCTTCTTTCGCGGTTTGAAACTTTCAACATCAGATCAGCTCACTTTTATCCCATGATCTTGTTTAGATCTCTCAATTGCAGAAGGTGTCACTTCTATACGAGTTTACTTATTTTTTATGCTCAGGTTGAATCTGTTCGGCATGTCGTCCTGCCTGGACATCTGCCACATCGCCGGGTGCGGCGTGCGGCCCATCGTCACCTGCACCCCCATGGCGCTGCACTGGGGCCAAGTGAAGCTGCTCAACAAGTTCCACAAGACCCTCACACTCTGCAACGACTCTCCCGTTGTAGTAAACTTTAAAGCTAGTTTGGTAAGCCAGTAATATGTTATCAGCTAATGATTTCAGAGAATTTGTTTTTCATTCGTCATTGTTATTTATTTTTCTTTGTTGCCCATAACTACGTAATGTGCCAGTTTTCATGTTAAAGCCATTGTTATAACAAGCTTTTCCTACCCAGTCAATTCAGCTATGTACTTTTTGTCATGTACCAGTTCGCAAATTATAACGTCATGACTCATAGACCATTAAAGAGCTTTCATGGGCCGGATAGCAAGTAAAATGTTATATCCTATTTGTTTGTCATAGTACGGCAGTTGTTAAGCCATATCAGAGGCAGTTTAAAAAGTTTGATAAAACTAGTGTTAACCACTCTCATAAAATAAGAAGACTACGTGACTTTTTGATGATAAGTGGTTTTTTCTGTTCGTAGCTTAATAAAGATGGCAAATGGCAAATTTACCCGCCAGAGGGACATATTGAACCGGAGTCAGAGACGGACATTCTGCTTGTTTTGTATCTGGTCGATGCAGATTCTTATACTAATAAAGCTATTCTCCAGCTGGAAAAAGTCAAGGACATTGTATGTATGAAATATGTTTTTTTTATTAATAATCTAGTAGCAACCCTACCAAATAATTTAACAAAAAGATATATTCCAATTCAGTTTAGGACTGGCGAACAAATAAACACAAAAATACACAAAAATTTATCTTTATTATCTTAGCTAAATATGCTGAGATGTCTTTGTCTTTCAAAATTCGTAAGAAATGTTTTTTTTGCGTTACGATATATTTTATTCAACGAAAAGAGTGTATTGCAGTTAGTTCCATTATCGGCCACTGGAGTGGGGACCAGTATCGTGGTAGGCGAGCTACGAGACAAAATCAACCTTGGCAGGCATTTCACTAGAATCCCTCTTAACTGTAAAGTGGTCATTGAGAACCATGGGACCAGGATACATTCATTGGAATGGAGTGAACATTATAAAGCTGCCAAGACTAAAAATGTTGCGCCGACACCGTAAGATTCTTTCTCTTCTCTTGTAAAGTTTTTTGGAAGTAGGCAGGTAGTCGTTTCTTATTTATTACCCTTTAATATGAGGACTTTTATAATTATATAAAAGTCTCATTGTATGTACGAATACACTAATTACAATAATATATAAGTACCATAGAGTAAAGCTGTCTATCCTCACGTCTCACTAAGTTGAGACAAGTAGGAGATCAGATCTCTCGCCGCGTCACAGTGGGGCAAGGTAATAGTTTGATTAACTATTCTGATTTTTTCTTTTAGAGGCTTCTTCAATTTAGATCCCAGAGCATTTAAACTGGGGGCAGGAGAAAAAATGGAACTCACCATAATTGGACTTTCTTACAAAGTGACGACTATAAAAGAAATGTGGTATTTAATCGGAAGCGTGGAGGGTGTTAATAAGAAGGAACTGTTGATGGAGTGTCCCATCGTGGCAGAGTTTGTCGATCCAAAGATAGAGGTGTCCGCATCGACTATGGAATTCCAGTACGACTATGGCCCGTACAGCGAATTTTATAAACTAACCGGTAAGTTAAATAAAAGACTTTATTCAGTTTCTTATTGTGTTCAAATAACTTTTTAAGAAGTAACATAAAAGCATTTATGTATAAATAAGGATTTACTTTATTTTTCCAGATATTCTAAGCATCAAAAATGTGTCCAAACTGCCTCTCACCATCGACATAGCTGTAAAACCCCCGTTTGCAGTAATCCAGAAACAGAGCACATACAAAATATTACCAGAAGAAGAGAAACTGTGCTGTTGTATTTGCTACAAAGAATGCGATTTGAATATCAACAACATTATCAGCGAAGTCGGAGCCCAACAATCTCGAACATTCGTAGATTACTTGACTTTAAAGCCGGTGGAACCATTACGAAAAGGGTCTTTACACTTTTTCCAAAACATACACAAGATAAAGATGGCTTTCAGTTTCACGCATTCAGTACAAGAGCGGCTTGAGGACCAAGAGATGATGAAACTGCAGATATTTTTTGACACAACCAAGCACACGACGCTCAAGTCTCGCGTCTACAGCGATCTGATGAGAATTAAGTTTCAAGGACATAAAAACAAAGTACTTTATGGGTTTACTGAGTAGACTTGATTTATATCTTAAAATGACAAAAAAAAGTATATGACTGATACGTGGTCACAGAAAAAATAAACGGAAGTGTAAAATTCAACTGCGGTAACTCTTACTTTGGTTACAGGATGCAATAAAACTGATCGGAACAATAAATTTCCCAAACATGTTCGTGATGTCACCCCGTGTAGATTTTCAATGCATTCTTAATGCAAGCATAGAGAGCAAAACTATCAAAGTACAAAACGTTACACCACTTTTAGTTTGCTACAGATTTCAATGGAAAAAGTGCCAAATCACGAAACTAACAATGGTAAATTAATTATATCTTATTAGTATTTCATGTCTATCAACATGTAAGAGTTATAGTTGCTATATGGTTTCTTTTAGCCAGATGTGCCTATACCTAAACTTGAAATCAGTAAAATGATGAGTGTTTCGAGATCGCTCACCAAAGAATCGGAGCAAACGAAATCAGGTAAACAATGTGCATTGTACATTTAGTTTATAATTATGTTTGTGATGACCTATGAATAATAAAGAAAACATAATTACAGCAATAATAATAAACAACAACCATGACGTACAAGGTCCTGCGCCATCTGCAGAAGGAACACCCAACGAAATAGAAATGATTCCGAAAGATGCCATCATACATGAAGCCATCGGAGTAGAATCGCGCCTCTTCTATGACCCCATATTAGACTTCGACTCTATGAAAATAAAGACCATGCGGAAGATAGCTCCCATGCTAGACACAGACTACGAGCCACTATTTGAATGGATATGGAAGTTACCTAAAATTGCAAAACCAGATAAAATTGATATAAACGATGTGCTTCAAGTCACGCCACATAGAGGTATATTAAAACCTGGCGATCAACAATACGTTCACGTCATATTTAGACCTCAGCGTAATATCAGTGTCAAAGCCACGCTTGAGTGCGAGATACTGGGAGGTCCACCAGAGACCATCTTAGTCACAGGACAAAGTTCAGACTTGATGTACGAAATAAATACACAGAAAGTGAATTTCAAAATAAGATCATTTCACGAGAGAGCGTCAGAGAGTATAATAATAACTAATATTGCGCCACTGCCGTTCGAATATAAAACGTACCTGGATGAACCGAAGTTCGAAAACGAACTGCAGGCAACCATTTTAGAACTAGTACCACACGAGAAAGTCTTAGAGCACGAAGAAATTGCTGAATTGAAAATAATTATTAGACCTGGAGTGGTGGGATACTTCAAGAGGGTGTTTTTACTGGAAATAGGCCACGTGCCACATATACCTATTGAAGCGTTTGGATGGGGCGTGGTGCCTCAAGTATATTTGTCCTTCTCTAGGCCTGATATGATTTATGTGAGTTAAATGATATAAAATAAATAAATGTTCTAATAAAATCAGATGCCTTTTAAAATTGAAATTTGCATCTCTATTGTTATAGTTAAACCGTGAGTTTGGCTACAAGGCGATACCTATGTTGACGCCGGAGTATCTAGAGGCCATTGGTGAAATATTCGCAAGATCCGCTGAAGATTGTGACCATGTTAATTCAGTAATGACAGAAAAGTGTTTCGAAGACCCAGATTTTAACTCTGACTGGCACATTTGTTCTTCGTGGGTGAGTAAATTTATGCTACACATATACAAAATCTTAAAAAAATTAACTTGAAACTATGAAAAGTACTATACAATTTCAGGACGGTTATCCATCTATAATGGATATAGAGTTGGCGATAGAAAGAATGCTTGTCATTGAGCACATCAAACTACGGCCAGACATATTGACAACGTACGCTACAACTTCAAGAATGGGTCCTATACCAGGGTTCCACACTACACCCTATGTTATTGACTATGGTGTAGTCATCACTGGAAGTACGGTAATAATGAATTAGCAGTCTTAAATTTTCTAAAAAAAAATCGTTAATATATAATGAATTATCTAGACTTAAAGTATATGACGAAATTGGAAATTTCAAGTAGGTACAATTATAACCGAAAAACATTGTTTAGGTCCAGTGCTTAGGTGAAATAATCAACTACGGTCCGATACCGACAAAGCTGCATTTTGCGAGAAACACTCGTCTACCATCGTGGTTGACAGTGAAGCTCTGCGGGAAGATACTACCGGGAGAGACGGGCAAGTTTGAAGTCACATTCGCACCAACGTCTTACGAGTTCAAAGACTTGGAGGAGTTTATTGAAGCCTGTTTTAATTTGGAGGTACGTTATAGTAGGAGAAAAATAACTATAGCCTTATTGTCTTCCTAATCAGATAACCCAAAACATAAATAGTACATCTAACTGAATGTTTCGTTCCAGTAGTTATGTACAAAATCACATTTATTTCAAAACTGGGACCATCGATGGTCCCTCTTCTTTTTTTACATATGAAAGTCAGAAAGATGATTTTTAAATTACTGACTATCATATGTAAAAAAGAGTTAAATCTGTGGTTACGTAAGTTAAGTAACTTTAAGTCCTGTACTGTAAAAAAAATTGATTTTAAACCATTCCAGGTTCCCTACGGAGTAACAATGCCTATAAAAGTGAAAGCTCTTTGCGCAGTACCTTATCTAAGCTCCAATATATCTGAGATCAACTTCGGGTCCGTGAGATGTGGAGACAAGATCATTATGTCGATACCGATTAGAAATGTGTACGTACTCATAAAATAGAAATACTTCATTTTCTCCGCGGCCCTAACCTCTTATATAACTAACTTTTCTAAGAGTTTTCAAATGGTTGCCTGTAAGAGATTGCACTAGGTGGCATTGCCGTCGTTGTGAACTAGAATTTACTTCTGCTTTGTTATTTATCTGCTCTGCATCGCGATTAATTAATTATATGAACGTATACCTCTATATTATTATTTTTGAAACGTAATCGCATGCATTCAGCGGAAAGCCGACTTGTATCTGGTTTGCGACGCTCCGCCTGAAGGCGCCGGGTCCCAACCCGATGGTGATCATGGACAGCTCCGGCAAGTTTGAACCCGGAGAGGGAGGCTGGCTCAGCATCGCCTTCAAACCTACACTTGAGGTTAGTTAGTTACTTTTTAAACTATGCCATACATCTATTGCTTAAGAAAAGCTATTTTAATAAGGATTACTGTTAACCCACAAAAAACATTTTTAAAGGGGACTTAGTATACCATGCTGAGTTTTTTTTATTGAAATTTACTAGCAAAAAAATGGTGTCACCATTTATTTCATCACAGGTCATAATCAATATATCAATAAAATAAAATCTTAATTATATCATATATTTTTTTTCCATTTACGACGATGCTTGTTCGAAACCATGTCAAACATCTATTGCAGATGACATACGAAGGCATGCTAATATTCAGATTCCACATGAACCCGACTCGAATGACGATACCCATCTATGGGCAAGGCGTTATACCCCACGTACACATTATTGGGCCCAACATCAACTTCCCGCCGACACTGCCGTGGTCTGAGAAGACAGATTTGTATTTCGGCTTGACGAACCCTTGCCCCTTTCCTGTGGAGCTCGTCATCGCTCACACTGATCAGTAAGCTATTTACTTAAAACTTTCTTGTAATTACTGTCTAATTTATAGACATAAAGTAATTTTGTATAAGGAGAGTAAGAAAATAATTTGATGGCTGATGAAAGGTAGGAAAATCGAGAAGTAGAGTACATTATGATCTGACCTGTTGTAAAACGTAAAATTAAAATAAAATTTTTCATCATTATTTCGAATAGATATGTATAGTTATGCGTGTATGTGTTTTGTGTCACGTAGAACATTCGTAGAGGTACTTACAGAGTATTCGTAGCACTTGTAGAGCACTCGTAGCATTACGTAGCATTTTCGTAGAAGCTCGCCAATTTTCACACGTGGGCACAAACTTTCTATCATTTTGAGTTCAATTTATCATTAAATTTTATCCTATGAAGTGAGAAAAAAAGGTTACTTAAAATGCAAGTCAAAACCGGACACAATCTTATGATTTTTCCACCGAACTGTGCTACTACTACTATTATTATTAAAAAAAATGTATCTGAACGGGGATAATTGTTTTTTTTTTGCTCTAGGAAATGGGCGGAAGAAGACGAGATATTCCAACTGCTGTCGAAATACTACAACAAGCCGGAGGAGATGCTGGTGCCAGCTCTGAAGCCCGGCGGAGGGATGCCGGAGGAAATTGTCAACTTTGTCACTGACCTGAAGGAAGTAGTCAAAAGGTGATATTTTGGAATATTGAAAATAGTAGTTAATCAGTCTAATTTCATTTTGATTAAAAAAAACTCAAATAGCATCTTATAAATAGACAATGGATGAGGTTTGCACAAGATTGACGCAGCTGGCACATTCAAGGAGAGGCCTATGCCCAGCAGTGGGATGGAGAAGGCTTTGGATGATGATGATGAAGCAAACTATGGTAGAGGTAGATAATAGTTAACATTTTGGCATTGCAGTTTGGGCATTTTATCGGATGAAAAGTTTTCACCTTGAGAACCTCAAAGCAAACAAAAAATAACTACTCGCCCAATGTACAGTTCACTTATTTTTTTACTTTTTTTACAGTTCACATACACAATATATTTATTTTGACTTTAATACAGAATAAAAGATGAAGAGGCAGCAGCGGCATCAAAAGCTTCCAGCGGTCGGGGACCGGCTGCTAAGGCGTATGTGTTTTAATTATTAAAGGCCTATCAACATTTATATATATTGCACTAATTAGTTTTCATATCATTTTGTAATTATTAAAAATATTTTTTTATATTTTTTGACGAGTGATTATAACTTTTTATACACCTACCTATTCGAATATAAACTACCACGTCGGAAACAGATTAACTGACCTGATTGTTTCCAACGACATTAAGGTATTATTAATGTCGTTGATTGTTTCCCTAGTATTCCCGAATAAACAGATTGATTCTAGATTTTGTATAGTCTCAATAGTGCATAACTGTAAAATAAATTCTTTCGCAGTAAAGCTAAGCAACCAAAACCCACCCCAAAATCTGCCAAAGAAGCTGCGGCGGCCGCAAAAGAACCGCCCGCCCGTAAATTGAGATCGGAAGCAGAAATTATGACCGGTAAGATTATCTCATTGAATATTCACAGCCTCCCTAATTTTTTTCACAATCCTAATATTTAGTATAAAAACAACTTTCAATGTGTTTTTGGTACATACTTATACATTTTTTGCAGAACAAATGAAAGAACTGAAAGACCTTGGCGTGGACCCGCTTAAAGAGTGTTTGAAAGTTTTCGAGGGAAACACATCTTTAACCGACATGACGAAGCACACTAAAGGCCTTATATTATTTTTCCACGGATCTCCTTGTGAAGGTGTGTACATATGTAGCACTTTTAGTCATTCTTTTTTTTTTGTTATAAGTATTGTGAAACGCGATCGGATGTGTTACTCTATGGTTTCTCTAGAAAACACTGCGTGCCTAATGCGTTATCACAGATTTAATGAATAGCATTGTAGCAGAAGGCAGATGACAGATTGGATAACATAATATTTAATAGTTAACATTTATATATTATTTCTATGATGAATTGTCTCACACTCAAACTCAGCTTGTTTGAAATCTGAGCAGTATTAGTGTTGTGTACGAACTGTTACAACTTTTTAGCAAGTATTAATATTAGTAAGTCTTGAGAATATTGTTTCAGAAATGCAAAGCATGGAGATGGCATATTCAATGGGCATGCAGCTCGACATACCTACCTTGAACTTTGATTACTGCGTCGTGGAAGCATTGTGCGTGACTGAGTGTCCAGCACAAGTTACCATTAAGAACTATATTGAAGAAAATTACGAAATGGCCAAGAAAAGTGCTGTTGATGATAGTACCAATGTTGAAGAGGCGGAAGGTGATGTTTACATTTTATTGACTTAACATTTTCATGGTGACATGTTGGAATAGACTAGAATTAGAATAACAAGCTGATTTATTGAAGACGGTGAATTTGAAGGCGATAAGTTTTCATTTTGGAAATTGCACCTGTGTTCTTTTTTTATATCAATTAATATTCATAACATTACCAATCTTTCGCGGTCAATATCTAGTGGAAAAAACATTTACTAATAAAGTCGTAGGTAAAAGTAAAGTACAGTAAAAATATGTTTAGTTGCCAATTGAAAACTTAACCTACACATTACAATATTCATATTTTAGTTATTTTACAATACAATATGATTATAGTATTAACAGTAGACCACAAACTAGGCGTTAGCCTGTATCTTGGTGGTCCAATTATAAAAGATCCTGTTTTCCAGAAAGAAGTTGACGCTAGTAAAAGAGTAATTTCACTACTAATTAGAGATGTATAATAGTTTAGGTGATAGTTTAGTTGCAATCACACGTTGTTTTATTTCAGAGTTGGCCAACGATACCGAAGACGAGTTTGACATTATATTGAAGAAAGTGCAGTTTTTGGCGACGGCCAAGAGTGTTGCTACTCCTAGATCTAAAGCTAGCGAGAAAAAGAGGCCAGCCACTTCTGCTGGTTCACAGTCTGGAATGCCCAAGGGACCCTCTGCCACTACAATGTTTCCAATGGTTTCCAAACATTTATTTACATTTATCGATATACTTATATTTTTCAATACCATGGAATTGCTTAACAATACGGTTCTCGTATGATAGATTTACACGGTTTGATTTATCTTCCACGAGACTTGAAATGTGGTTTGTAAAATGTGTGATATTACATGATTGTGTGGGTGTATGTTTGTAAGTACATTTGTGTCCCCGAAGCAATCTTAATGCTCTCCGGATGGAACGCGACTTACTATTTAATATTGTAATGATAAAAAAAATGTTGCAGGAATTAATTCAAGAACTACTGATTGAATACTTCAAACTGCCGAAATTCAATCGAGGCTTTGTGATAGATTCACTAACAAGCTTGACGGTGAAGGTACCTCAACTGGTTCTAACCACAGTCCTGAAATGTAAGCAGAATATATGGAACATACACCTAGTGTTGTGCCATTCAGACTTTAACAAATGGGCGCTGGCTTACGAGGAAGCACAGAGGGAGATTGAAGTTATTGATGAGTAAGAATCAAGTATTATATTTATTTTAATGTCTATATGTCTGTAGAAGTGTGGACTAATAAATTATTATTAGATCTATTTTTTTAGGAAATAATGTGTATTTCTTTTAGGCTATTTATGTTAAATATTTACCTGCGATCACGTTCACAGACAGATCAAATTATTCTTGTTGATATATATATATATTTTTATCCCATCTCAGAATAACTTGCTTATTCTCAGGAATGCTCCAAAAGTATACGATGAAAATGAAATTGAAGACATCATAACTTCCTTCGAAAACATGGATGAAGAAGAGTACGAGAACGCTCCTCCTGAACTGAGAGCCATTTACATCACTCACGGCTTGGAGTTCCGGAGGAGGAGGTTCAGAGAAAAATACAAGGAAAGACACAAGTACGTAAAACGGGATTATGCGATATATCTGTAGTTTTTGTCTCTTTTACCCATCATGGCCCTTATTTATGGGGCTGGCTCTTGATCTTCCTGGTTTGCCAGAATACTGGTTATTACACAGAACGATTGCCACCTGACCTCCGCAACTCCAAAGGATAACCAATGTTCGATTTGTCGGTAGATCTTATACTTATTCAGTCTATGAATAACGATCAGCAATTTTGCAAAAGCGTCAAACAATTATTGTTTTTTAATTAATTTGATCAGACACTTTACAGTTTTAAACAATACTTCGAAAATGACTACAGTCAACTAGCAATTGATTCTAATCTTGCTTAGAAATTAAGTAGTTAACTACTAGGTAAGGAGTGTGATGCCAAATTGTGATTTTAGTCCCTATACAGCTAAAATGACAGTAGATTTATTGTAAGATTAGATACAAACCTACCTATTATGTTTGACATGATTTTAAAAACAAAAATTTTCATTATTTTATTTACAAAACTAGACATTGTAACTTCTAAAATTTTATTAAAACTAAATGTTATAAATTCAATTTAATGAGATATGGTGTAGCATATTGTATGATATTAGTACTTATACCTCTACCTATGTATGTTACAACTTTACAGTATCAATACATTATTTATCTTTATCTCTATAAAATTGTACATATATTAAAAAATAATTTGTTTAATTGTATGGTTTTATTCCTTTTTATCTACAATATTATGGAGATTTTTAATAAACTTTACAGAATCCAAAGCCAGGAGACTCTGAAGAAAGAGAAAACTAAGCCAGGTAAATTATTTGAAATAATAATTATCCAGGTGGTAGTGCTTGAACTAAATAATATGGTGATTTTCATTTTATTTGTTTTGTTATAGAATACGTTAACAAATCAGCAACTACAATGGAGCAGGGGCTAGATCAGAAGAAAAAGCCAAAAAAAGATGATACAAGTATGTATAGCTTATATATTGTCATACTTTTAGGGAGACTACGCATTTATGTACTACTAGCTGTGCCTGTGACTTCGTCCGCGTGGTATAGATATTTTGGGCATTAATTCCTTGAATTTTGAACTGTTTTCGCAGCGCACGTAACGGGAGCCCTCAAAGATGAATTATTTTCCCCGTTTTTTCCACATTTTCCATTGTTTTTTTGCTCCTATTAGTTGCAGCGTAATGTTATATAGCCTAAAGCCATCCTCGATAAATGGTCTATTCACCACAAAAAGATTTTTTCAATTCGGTCCAGTAGTTCCTGAGATTAGCGCGTTCAAACAAACAAACAAACAAACTCTTCAGCTTTATAATATTAGTATAGATATATTTAACACAACTTTATTTTATAACAGAGAAGCTTACCAACGAGTATCTAATGATAAACAATAAGTATAACGAGTATAACAAGAATACGTTTGAGAATTTGATTCATGTTGCAAATAACTGGATAATTGAGGAGTGTGAGATGGGTATCCCCATCTATACGTTCAATGGAACAGTTCTAGGAGCAGCTCAGAAGAAAACTAAGAAGAAGTCTGAAATTCAAATACCAGTAAGTGAAAGCATTTTTTTTTATTCAATAATTGTTTGTACGAAATTCAAGTGACAGTTTTAAAATAAACCAGATATTTTCCCATTTTTCAAGCATGTGCTATCAAAGAGTAAAAGAACTTTTAACTTAAACTTTTATTGGAAAATGAGCGAAAATAATCACAACCTGCAGTATAGATACAAATGCTTTTACAGAAATCAGAAATGCTTACCAATGTTTGAAATTCGGTATTTTTATAGCGATAAAATGTGCATATGTATTTACTAATACAACGATAAAATTGCCAACAGTTTTTTTACGTACAAAATATAACAGTTGCTTTAAAATGCTTACGGAATAAAAATTTAAACATTTTTGGAATAAAAATATGTTATTAAAATGTGTTAACTTGAAATGCATTTCCATAAATAGATGAAATTAAGAATACATATCCTTAGTTTCAGTCTATTTTTGTTTTATTTCAGACTCCCGACATTAACACCACAGACCGAGGTTTTCCATTGACTCTGGTCATGTTCCCTTGTCTCCAACAATTAGACGGTTTGGTGCAAATGTTCAAGGAGACAGAATTTATACAAGAGTCCCTGAAGAAAGAGGAAGAGGAGAATGTACTAAAACATCCCGTAAAGAGGAAGGAGTATACGGTCCTGATACCAAAGATATTCCCGACGTTGCATCACGAACCGCCGCTCAACTGGCGGTATTTAGATGAGAAACCGGTAAGTCTATGATACATGTATGAACTCTAATATGAGTTAATGATCTTTGATTCTTCTTTTAAGTGGTAATTTATCCAAATTATGTCTGCCAGATCGTCTGCGTGGAAGAAATTTGATAATGACGCTAATTTTAAGTTTCAAATTCTGTATTCTTTCTTTATGGGGTTTTTACTGTCTATCTGGTCTGGGTGGCTGACCTGTACAATTGTACATGTAAAGGCGTATTTATTTTATTTTTTCGGGCATTTAACACAAATAATATTTTATTTTTTCGCCTCGATTTCAGATACGAAAATGTGAATGCAACCAGCTCACAGATTTAAATCTACTCGATGATTCGACGCAAGACTTGGTTATTGATATCTTATCTAAATGGCACTGCATTTGTGGTAAAAAAGTAAGCAATTTTACATGTTTTTAATATAGTTTTACCTGTACGGGTTTGCCTTAAAGTTAAAAGACTATAGAAAGATAAGATATAATTGTATCATGGAGCTTGTATTCAATCATATGGTGACCAAGAAGGTAAAACGAAACTTAACTTGGTGTTTTTCAAAATTCCAGGTGACCTCATCGCAGACCTCAACTAGCGAGATACCGTCGGTCTCTGTGGAGAAAGTCGTAGCGGAAGAGAGACAGAGCGACGAGTATTTCTATCCGGAGCCTCTGCGGAGATTGAAGTCTATGGAAAGTAAGCATTATCACTATATAAGCACAACGCTGGCAAAATTTATTTTCTTTAGTATTTATTAATGGTTTTATAAGGTGTTTTCACGCTTTCGAAATAACTAAACCTAGCGTTTGAAAATCATTTTTCCAGTTTCTTTCTCTGTAAAAAGAAAATAACCACACATGAAACATGGCTTTGCTAGAACTATGTTATGTCCCTATATATTGTTATTGTATACGAAAAAATGTTCATGCACTGCCATTTTTACAGGCCAGTCATTTATAAAAAATAATACAGTTGTGTTTTTGTTTATCTGAAATTAAAACAATAAAAATATTGATTTGACTTCAAGTTATCAAAACTTATTTCAACTTATTTCCAGCACCCGGAGAGACCGGAGATCGTATAGTACTAGAGCCAGGCGATCTACTTCGGTGCAAATATGCATTCAGTCCTCAAACAGAAGGAAATTATACTGTCAAGCGGTTTGTAGAAGTTAGCGGATGGCCCGACTCCAGGATAGATGTCAACGTTACAGGAATATGCGACTTACCGAGGTAAATAAATATTTAATTTGTAAATAGTATCTCCAACAATATAGACGTAGGTAAAACTGTACGTAGGTAGTTATTACATAACTTGATATTCGTTTGTACAACATTTTTAAGTCAGGCAGTCGTTAAGCCATGTTGGAGGCCCTTAGGGTGGTTTGAAAACTCGACACCAGAGTTGGCCACTCTCATTCGATAAGAAGAAGACAACATTTTTAACCAACTTCTTAGATTAACTGTAGTTACCACACTCGACGATTGTTATTCCGACGTAAATTATTTATCTGATATCTTGTAGTAGTGTTTTATAGCTTGACTGTCCTAAATCTTGAAGTCGCTTAAACGAGATTATCATTTCGTTCTACAGATTGGATAGTCGGCCTAAGAAGATGTTCAAGAATTTCGCACGAAGAACGGCGGAGGATAATGTATATAAATTGACATATTTGGACGATCAGAAAATATTCGAGTTCGGACCTATTTTTACTGGACCTCTAAGGTAATATGGATATATTTTTAATATTTTTGGAGGAGTAAATAATTTGAATATTACATTAATCTTAAAATTATACATATTTTTTCAGGGTTTACGAAGAAGAATACTCCATAGATTTAAAGAATGCGTCACTGATAACAGCGGCAGTGACGATTGAATTCCGAGCTGACACAAATGTATTTCAAATAGACAAAACTTTCATAATGTTGGAAGTAAGTGTTACCTTGTCTTAAAGGACTAGGTAACTTGAGTGAAACTTTTAAAGGTGTTTAACTGTTAGTAGTACATCAATACCTACTACAAGGCTTTGTTCTATTTAAATATCGAGAAAAGAAAACTATTTCATGCTTTTTATGGGTCTATTTATTACTCTTTCACGCCGCAGGGGAGCGACGGATTATCGTGACTTTTAGTATAGTCTATTCTGTGGTGTAGTGAGGTACATGATCCTGATAGTGTCATAGGCTAAGCATATTATTCGCGGGCTTGCTCTAGTAATGGTTACAAGTTTTCAGACTTGTGGCAAAAGGACCCTGACTATCATCATTATCATCTCTAGCCCTTGTCGACTCACTGCTGGTAAAGGGCTGCCTCCCCCAGGTGCAATGGAACTTCACTTATAAAAAACTAAATACATAAATGAGTCGACTCTAAATTATAAAAGTTACATCTGCTGCAGCCCGGCTGTCGAGACAAGCTGACGATCACAGCCGCCCCGGCCGAGGTGGGCGTCCACCGCAGCATACTGCTGTTCTGTGTGAAGGACAACCCAGACATCATACAAGTCACTATCGGCTGCAGCGGCGTCGTCCCCATAGTGGAAATACTGCCGCTTTCCAAAATTATCGGTAGGTGATGATATTTCAACTGCTGCAACTATAGTAAAAGAATACAGGCGATCCAAAATCACCCGGTTGTGCAAAAAAATCCGGATGTGGTGTGGCATGCCATTTTTGTGCATTGATTACGTAAAACAAGCTCTTTTTTTCTAATGAAGGTTAGTTCTAGTGTAACTAATGTAATTTTTACTTATTGCTAGTAAATTATGTCAACAAATTTCAGATTATGGTAAACATTTGTTGTACCGCAAAGAGGATGACAGATTTATTGTCAAGAACGACTCCATTCTGCCAATAATGTGGATGATACCAAATGCAGAGGAGTTTGTGGAAGACTTCATAATATCTAAGACGAAGGGCATCGTCTCGCGACACGAGAACCAAGTTGTACCTGTCACGTATATCGCCTCACAAGTCGGGGTGATTACTACCAAAGTGCTTACGATATTTGTAAGTTAATTTTTAACTAAGTACATACATTAATTTTATAGTGAGAGTGTAGCTTGGTGTAAAAAAAAAATTTGTTTGTGATCTCACGCTATACCCTGAAGTTATCCAAAAACTTTCCCATTTCTGTATAGGTTTGCACGCACTTTGAACTGTGAGGGAAAAAAGAGATTCAATAGTTTCTCTGGATTAAAAAATACAAATATACATATACAATGTTAATCTGTCAATCTGGAAAAGTGAAAAAAAATCAATAAAACGAAATCTTCGGAGGAGTCTCAAAACGTCTTGTCCTGGCACCTTCTTCATGGTATAGACTAGTATAGAGGGTCAGAAGATGAGTGTTACTTCAGAGATTTCTCATGAAACCTACTTTCAGATCTTCGACGCCAGCGGCCGAGGAAACCCGCTGATAGTGGACAATCTGTTCCTCTCGGCCGAGTGCTACGACGTGATGGTGGAGTGCGCCTACGAATCCCCAACTGAGAACTATCTCAACTTCGGTAATGTCAAAGTCAACTCCAACGTTGTGCGAGAAATGTACTTGCTCAATAAAGGGAAATATAACATTTATTACAAGTAAGTTTAGTGGTAACAATTACTTTTACTCTATTCTAATTTGTATGAGACTGATCCTTTTGATTTTATTGTGAGGCCTTTTGAGCTTAATGGCACCTTGTAACCTTATACGGCATTCTCTTTGTATATTGTTCATCACAACTTAATTTGAATGAATATCATGAAATGTTAAGTAATTTCAGTTATTTTACTGAGCACTAGTTCAATTGTATCTACCGGTTATTAATTTTACATTATAAAAGACCGTACAATTTTGTCAAAGTTAATTAAAAAACTTATTTAGGTAAGTGGCTGCGACAGATGCCTAAAAATAATTACCTACCAATCTTTACTTTTGCCAGGATGAAGAAAGTAAAGAACTTCCCCGAGCCAGCTTTACTAAAGTCTTTCGAGGCGTATCCAGAGTGTGGCATCGTGCCCCCGACTATGAAGCTGGTGGTCATCGAGTTCGACTGCACACCCATCACGTCTATGAACCTAGTGAACGTACCCGCGTACACGTGCTCGCTGCTAGATGGGAGTAATAACCAAGTGGTTGTCGCCAAATTTCCCGTATGCGTTTCTATCGCCTCTTTCTATAATACGTGAGTATCTTCTTTTTAACCAATTTCCAAAAATGCAGAGGTGGCTTGGATTTTAAAGTATTTTATGAGTATTTCTCAGTATGTTCCCATTTAATCTTATGAGAAAGGAAACTAAACTACGCTGTGATTAAACACGTATAATTACAAAAAAATTAATCACTTTTTTAGACTGTCCGATACGAAACAAAATGAAAATAAATTTTAAGACGCAGCTGGGCATGATACCATTTGGAGTCTCTACTTACTTACTGCGTGGACAGTTTGAAAAATCTCAACACCGAAGTTCACCATTCTCATACGTTTCCTCTCCAGCTTCACCCTGTTCCCCCTGGGCGAGCTGAACTTCCACATCATTGCCATCGGCAGCGGAGTCACCAGGGAGGTGATCCTCAACAACACCAGCAAATGTCCCGTCACGTATCAGATAGAGATACCCAAGAAGTATCAGATGGACCCAGACAGTGCGCCTGTGTTGAAAATCAAGGATAACAAGTAAAAATTAATTAAATTCTCACTTAGTCAACCTATAATTGTAAACTAATAATTATAACACATTACATACATATAACAAAGAAAACTGACAATAGTCCATGGATATGCTAGTAAATCATCAAATAATTTTTCTTCAATAATTTATTGCCGGGAAAATATTCCACCAATGTCATTGCGGGAATATTAATCGGTTTCCCTGGCTTTCTCTCTATTATAAGTAATCCTTAAAATTTTGTACTTACATGTATTACACCAATAAGAGTAAAATTTCTTAAAAATACCTAGCTATAAATACTTGATGAGTGTTATGACTTGAAGAATATATTAATATCATTGCAATGTATTCCTAGGATTAAAATCTACACTGGCATTGTACATTAAGCCTAAGTTTATGTAAATAAAGATATTTTGAAATTGAATAAGAGTAAAATGTATTGTATTTCAGGATTAAAAACCAGCCACTAAGATGTGGCAACTTCTTGATCATGAACGAGGACAACCTCCTAGCGCCAGGCACGAGCCGAGTTATTCAAATACAATTCTTGGCGTCGGCAGCGAAGACTTTTGAGGAAACCATCAACTTCATCATCAGCGACACTTGTCCAGCTGAATCACAAGGAGTTCCCTTGAAACTGATAGGAACAGGCGCTGTCCCTACTCTGGACTTTTGGAATCTGGAAACGACCTTCAGAGAGCATCTTATTGTGAAGAGCTTAGCGGAGTATAAAGTTCCTGAGGTGGGACGAAGATTTTTTAGTTCGTTTTAGGATAAAGAGGCCACTTACATGGTTTTGGTGTTCTATTTTGAAAGTAAAAGTACCGACCAATAAGTTTTTCCCCGAGTGACGTTGTTTGGGAAAGGGGTATGGCTAGATCCATATCTAGCCATACCCCTTTCCCAAACAACGTCACATACACTAACTAATGATGATAGATATTTCGCCATTTTGTGCAGAGATACATTAATCGGAAATATGCACGCACGATTATTTCCATCAGGCACATGAAATGACCAACGTAAATTCAGGGCTATACATATCCAATAAATAGAACATTCTGTTATGACCGTTTGTTTCAGTCGTCTCCCCACTGCGTTTTCGTGGAGAACTCCGTAACGTTGCACTTCTGCTGCGTCAACGTGAACACGACGTACACTGGCGCCATAGACTTGTACAACAACGGACTTGTTGCCTGCGCTCTGAAGATGAACCTGCACTACCAATCTAACTCAGACCCAAGCATCTTCTCGCTAGACAAATACGAGACTCATATAGAGCCGCTGCTGCACAAAAACTTGGGGATTATATTCAGTCCGAAAGCGCTTAAGGTAAGGACATTTATTATATTTTAAGGTTATTGGATTTTTAACACCAATAACATCAAAAACTTTGGAAAGACTTTGCAGAGATACTTATTTAGTGTTATAGCAATTCTCAGATATCATTAACACGGATCTTTCGCCGAACGATTCTATACGTAAGTCTATGGGATCGTCAGCAAGAAAATCTTGTCGGTAGGTTTTAAAACATATAATTCAGCAAAAAAATACCAGGTTATTCAAATATATAAACTTCACACACTAATAGCTACTATTTCCATAGGAATACAGAGCCGTGTTAGAAATAAAGCTGAAGCTTTTGGACAACAGAACCCAGTCCTTTAAGATATGTCTGATCGGCGAAGGCGTCATACCCAGAATCCGAGTGGTCCAACCTTTAATCAAACAAGGTCAATTAATTAAGATTAATCGATTTGGTTAGACAATCAAGTATAAATTGATATTATTAGGTATTCATCATTACATATTATTTTTCTCCGTAACTATTAATAATTTATCCAGATAATTATCCGTAGTAATTTCCATTATGTTAATAATCGCCATTATATCAAACGTGGTTTCTGCGACACAGGATGTACCTAGTGCAGATCCCACGGGTATATCACAAATGCAGTAGTTTTAGTTAGATATGTTAGTCAAATATTATTTTAAGTTAGTTAATAGGATAAATAAATCATTCTTAGGAACCATTTGTATTGTTAAGCCAGTCGTCACATATTCGTCCTCCACAAATGCCTGTCTGACATTACAAAAAGAAAAAAAAATACATGTAACTTTTGGTATTATTAGTATTTAGTACATTAATTTATTCAGTATTGTAATGGACGTTTGTCTGAAATAAAATTAATTGTTTTGATACCTAAATAAAATATTTGTTAAATTTGTAGGTCGAGGTGGCTACATGAGATTCCCCGTCACCTGCCTAGGGTCTATAAGCACCAAAAACATCAAATTCACGAACATCACATCGGTGAAGAGCGTGGTGATGCTTGATGTCGTCCAACCGGAGTGCGACGAACGGCCTGTGTTCTGGATCACCACGGCCAAGGCTTGCCAACATATTATTCGGGAAGGAAGGAATGGTAATCTTCTCTTCTCTTGCAATTTGTCTTCTTATTCTAATTGAACATGAAAGAGATAAATCCCGCCCGGATATCCTTATTCCAGCGTTTTATGCGTTGTTCCTTTTATCCGTGTTTTTAGTTTGTGACTCGAATTCTAGATCTACGATTGCATGTCCGCCTGGATAATACTGTTGATATATTTATACTCGTATGTCATATGTTATAACTTGTCACAGTCTTTCTTGTGCAATAAAGATTTGATTTTGATTTGAAATACCGGTTTATATACAGAACAACTTAAGCTTCCAAGTGAATTATAGTAAGAGAAACTACAATACCTGAATTACAAGTTTTATTATTCATTTTGACATTTATATTAATTATTACAGACAAAGAAAACACACACATGGACGTAGTAATAAATCCTCATGAAACAGCGACCATGGTTGTTCACTACAATCCCATCAGAAGAGGGAAACTGGACTGCGAGGTCAAACTGACAATTGTAGAAAACCCGTACGAATACTTTACGGTAAACATAATTTGAATTTAATTAATTTGCACTGATCAATCATCTTATACGACAAACAACTATGCGTTATGTAATAACAAACACGTAATAGCATGTAGAGTTGTAGGTAAATAGTTATGTTGTAGGAACAATATACTTTATTTGAAAACTAATTGGCCTTCAGATTTAACCAAACTGATACTGTAACAATATTCGAATTTAAGCGTGGCTAAGTTAGAAGTACTGTGCTTTGGTATCTCTATCATATTTCCTTTATTTTTATGCTAAGAAGGTTAAACTTGCTATAGCTTGCTTGATGTTTTAATATCCCTGGACATTTCACTCAGTGCCATCTAGTCCCACACTAAGCAAACACGACTTGAAAAACGCTTGTCATTTATTTGTAAGGACAAAAATACATTTGCCAGGTAATGTGTGAAGGTGAAGCCTTCATGGAGGATGTGATACTGGTCGGGCTGGAGATGCTGTCCATGGAGGTGGACCTGGACGCTTACAAAGCTTCCGGGGAGGAATATGATGAGGAGTGAGTTTACTCCAGTTTATTATGTTGTTTACATGTATATTTATCTAAAAGCTGTATAATCATAATCATAATAATATCTACCAAATTTCTAGCGGATAAGTAATCTAGTATTTTAATACCTAAATTTGGCAACAAGGTACAATTATTGTGCTTTTACTTTTGCTGAGTCTGGTTGATTCTTTGTATACGTAGTATGTTATTTATAAAAAAAAGTATGGCTGTAGAAGGAGTTGTGTGATCCGTCATGAAATATTTATTTATACCAATTCTTCTTTTATCCAGATCCGCAATGTCGACGGCGGACAGCGCTAAGAAGAGCAAGAGTCCAGGAGGAGTGGAGAAGAAGAGATCCAAGTCAATAGACCAGAAGAAAAGTAAGCGCCTGTCTGTCACGTCGGCGAAACGAAGCGACTCGCGCAGTGTGGAGCGCTCGCTGCTCAAGTATCTATTGAATTTTGGTGAGTGTGGTCTTATATCTTGACATCGTTTATATTTTTATTTTTATTTCTTAATTTCAATTTAAATTTTGTATAGCTTTGTTTCCGTTAGATGAGTTTTCCAACCTCCTAAAAATCGGTTTCCCTGAAGGAATCAGCTGCTACAACACGAGAGACTACTTTCTCTCAGCGTAGCAGCTGCTCGACATACTTTTTGTATTCTAAAATGTCCTATTTTAAATAAGATTATAAATAAGTATAAATATTATAAGAATTTGTGTGTCCAATAAACATTTTTTTTTTCATCTTTATTTGTCAATCAAGTTCATATAATTCCTACTTTATGACCAAGATTAAGCCAAGTCAGGGCTTCAGAGCAGGGTCAATGCAGGGGCTCTTAGGGCGGCTTGATTAACTCTCGACACCAGAGTTGGCCACTCTTATTCGATAAGATGTCCTAGATTGCCTTAGGGAGACCATGATTCCCACGACACAGGATAACCTATTGTGTGGAACACGGTCCACATAATTTAATATACTCTGTACTTAGCAAACCTAAAATAGTACATAATATTTTTCTTGTTGGAATATATCAAAATTGCTCCATTATGTACTTCATCTACAAAAGTAACAGCATATTTTTGTTACAATACAAATACAATTTAATATAGTTATTTATCTAATTTATATAATTTCAGGAGGCTGCGAGTTGTGCACGATTCAGAAACGTTCAGTAATTATGATAAATAACTCAGACAAAGTGTACAAGTTCGAGTGGGCTGAGGTGGAGTGTATAGTGACTAAACCAACTGTAGGTAAGAAATCTGCTAAAGCGATCTCTCTCACTATCTGAGTCGTATTTTCTCAAGACTGAGGGTTGTGACTCCCCCGCAGAATTAATTCGTTAGGGGAGTTATCAAATATAAATAGAGTTAAGTTTTACACTTTAGTATTATTTATATCAATTACAATTTTAATAAAAGAAGCAATAAAACAAATTATTTCAAAATTAAAATTTGCTTATTTGATAGGCTTTATCTTTTTCTATTGAGTTCAATAGAGATATTATTATTTTCTAGGTTACATATCGCCTGGAGAAGAAAAGGACATAGAAATAGTGTTTTTTGCCGGACAGCCAGTCTCCATAGTTAGGGTAATTATATTTTACTTATTATATTAATTTTTGTTTTTAAGCCCGAAATTACATAGTGCTATTTCGGCTGTGTAGTTGTGTACTAATTACATGCATTTTTTATGTTTATTATATTGGAAATTTGAAATTCACTGCGAACTCGCATAGCAAAACTAGTGAGCGTTTGCAGCAATTTTAGTTTCTTTGAAGCTGCAACGGAACGATGGATTACCTAGTACTATATAAAGTTTATGTTGATATTTGACAGGAGTTTCTGACATGTACCGTAATCGGGATCAGCGATGAGTTCCTCACGGGAGACTCGAAGGGGGCTGCCTGGGATAACAGACAGATTGTCACACTGTTCGATCATAACAAGTAAGAGTATATCGCATCTATTATTATCTAGGTGGAACGGACCAGCCTGGCACAGGATCAAGTCGACTAGCGTTAAAGGAATGAGGCTTGTTCCTAACACTGGGAAAAAACCGTGCTGATGATGATGATAATGTAGATACATTAGAGCGGCAAACATACTGTTGTATTGTTCAGAATATATAAAAGACCAGTAAACCTAACAGGACACAGCTAGCCAATATCAAGCAAATAAAATTATGCGATACGCGTAGAGTTGTGAGCCTACGAGCGTAGCACCGCTATTCACGTAGAGGGTCTACGAACATGACACCACCACGTAGAGAACTTACGATCGTAAGTCGTAGCTCTGCTACGCCTCGTCGTGTTATGTTACTTTTTACATACGTAACTATACATTGCTTTTTTAAAAATCATTAGAGTAAAGCTCGATCAAAATATCTTATTAAAACCATTAATACTTCTATATAACAGAGACCACAGCACAAACGAGCGATGTGAAACAGCGCTAAACGAACAAAACTTGATTCCCCCCGTGGAATGTATAACGGGGACTATTTCAATGATAGTGATATATTCAGCGGTCACTGAGTACACTAAATATAGCTGCACGCTGAAAGAGGAGAAGCGATTGAAGGACACGTTTATTTATCAGGTTATTTGTTTTATCTAAATATGAAAAAGCTTTAGTTTAATATTGCTCAATGCTCACCAATGGGTTAGCATTCAATTCCATGCTCTCGTTCCAAGGCTTAGTAATGACTAAGCCTTGGAACGAGAGCATGGAATTGGGTCTGCATTCTCGCTCATGGTAAGGAATCAACCGTAGTTTAACGGCAACGGCAAACAACGGCGTTTGCAAAGAAGATGCAGGTTCTAATTCTGCTGGTTTTGAGTAAAGACCCAATTAAATACGGTCACTTACTAGAATAAGCTTGGTAGTAATACTTCTTTAACTTATTTGATGCCGTTAGAGGTTGTTTTTTTAAGTTTTCTAATTCAATCTTGTTATTAGACAAGGACCTTCGAGTTTGAAGTGACGAACGAAGGTAACGTGCCTTTGAAAATGTCTTGGAGCTTCGTCATCGATGACGAATATCCAATGAGGATAGACAAGCACAAACCGCAACCTCAGGTATACGTTCAAATATTGTGACACTAGAGCCTACTAATTCTAGCCATGCAAAAATTTGGTATGGTCAATTAATGTATTAATTGCTGATCTAACGTATTTTCTCCTTTGAAGTGAGATTAAGATTAATTTGGTGAAATGGTGGGGGTTGAAGTTGGTTTAATTTTATTTGTTCAACTGTAAGTATGTCCGTTAGGTACAAACACTGCAACGTGTTTTTTTTTACACTGTAGAGTAGTGTACACTTGTAAAATAAACCCCCAATTTGAAGACATATTTAGCATCTTGTTTATTTTATTTGTGCGTGAAAATTTTATACATTTATTACATCATATCAAAACTATTTTGGTCAGGTCATGGACGAGTCTAGTCAAAAGTCGGAATTTATAGCAGATGAAAGTGGAACTATATTACACACGGAACAGATGGCTGAGGAAAATGCTGGTATATAATTATTATATTTAACAAAATATATGATTTTACGTGTTATTTTGTAACTAGGCATATTAATGTTAATAACAATCCGTTAATAACTACATGTATACCTATAAAACACTAGCAACCTCGCTGGACTAGGTAGATAACATTATAACTACACTTTTACTACTTGACTAACTTTACTTTTTGGATATACCTAAGCAATAAAAAACATTTTTCCATAAATATATTTTTTATGGAATCATGAATTTCCAAAAGCGGTAGAACAAATGTTTTTTGCATTTTATGTTAGCTATTTATTCCTGTGAGGTGACTGGTATTTTTCAGGGAAAGAAGTCTTTATCCAGCCACATAATACATATTTTCCAAACACTTCATCAGTTTTTTTAAAATATATCGCTCCAGAATACTTTCAATTTTCTGCATGGTCAACGATTTTCAGGAAACTATATTTTTTTCCTACAGAGCCAAGTAAAATTACACTATTCAGTGAGAGCACAGAGAGACAGAGCGTAGACACGTGGTTCGAGATAGACCTTCCTTTCCGAATAGAGCCTGAGAAAGCTTGCATTGATATGAAAAGCTCGCGGAAGTTTAAAGTCATATTCGCACCGCTCGAGGCGTTTGATTTTAAGGTGAAATTAAAAAGTGTGATCGGTAAGTAAACTACTCATCGTTAATTAAATGATATGAACACTATAAATTGAAAAAAAATAGCTGACACTTTTTTTGATTGAAAAGTCAATGTCAAAAATATTACTGCGGTTTCGCGGAATTTAAGTAAAATTTGAAGTAAATAAAGAGTTGTAGTTACGCTATATTCTCGCATATAAGGCGTACAAATTACGTAAGTCAAACTATTTAATGGGTTACAATATTACAATTAAAATATTAAGTTAACGAGTCACAATAAATTGAAATGTCAAAACTTATAGAAATAGTGTAGTCTAGTTACTAGAAGAATGAAAAGGCTGAAAAGGAAATATTAAATATGTTCATGGAGTTCATAGAAATAGCATCGTAACTTGGCGATGTACATACATATACTCCTAAGACAAAAGCCACGGGATTAAATTTTTTTACGCCATATTTTTTATACCATAAATGTTTACAGATAACTTAGACCCATACGACCAGAACATGTCGTGTAAGATATCGGTGAGGTCTCTGATACCGTACGTGCACCTGGATATAGAGGAGAGTGACTATTTGTCGTCCGGCAGACGGAAGGTGGCCGGCGTGACGCTGCCGGTCGACATGACGGTGCTAGAGTTTAACGTGCTCGGCTGGGGCTGTTATAAAAAGTATGTATTAGTCAATAAAAAAAATATTGCTTAGTTATTTTGATTAATCAAAATAACTAACTAAAAACTGACTTAGTGAATGATTTAGTTCAAAAACTCAGCTCAAGACTTTTACTTTGCTAATCTCGAGTTTAGTAATTTTTTTTAACAACTCTCTGACCCAAAGAGCATCCCAGCAGACACTTGAATAGAACGGGAAAACAATGGGAGAAAACTTTCCAAATTTCGTCTCTAAATTAGCGGTTTATGCGACGAAGAATAATAAATAGAACAACACTTAATATTCACACAGTCTGCTTGTTACGTTACGTTGATTACGTCATCGTATATTATACGAAAATCTCGAGAATAGTCTGAATATTTCCGGTCTTATTTTCCAGGACATTCAACGTGATAAACCCCACGAACCGCGCGTACGAGTTCATCTTCGAGATGGTGATCCAGGACAAGCCGGACCTGATCCCGGTGCACTGCGACATGCTGAAGGGGTACGTGGAGGGAGGCACCTCCACCGAGGTCACCTTCACTTTTGCACCAACGGCGCCGGGGGTAAATATTCTTATATGAATTACCTAGTGGATGCTCGCGGCTTCGCTCGCATTATGAAGTAAAACTTGCATCCCCTATTTCACCCCTTTAAAAGTGGCTTTTCCAAAAATCCTTTCTTAGCGGATGCCTACGTCATAACATCTACCTGCATGCCAAATTTCAGCCCAATCCGTCCTGTGGTTTGGGCTGTGCGTTGATAGATCACTATATCAGTCAGTCAGTCACCTTTGAGTTATATATATTAAGATTAAAAAATAAATACAAAATTTATTTGCCAAAAAAAATTGACACAAAATCTTTCGTATCCTCAGACCTCGTGGTAGCCGTTAGGCTGTGTATGTGTGTGTGTGAAGCCAGAGTCTTCGGGGTAAATGTTTTTGTAGGCATTTAGTAATCAGTAAAAAAAAAACTTTACTTATTTTTATTGTAAACATAAAATTTTGAATTTTGATTATCCGTTTGACACCAGTAAAAGTTACTGTGTGATTGAAAGAAAATGCCGACTGGATGGCGTATTTTTGTTAGATTGCGCAACGCAAAGGAGAATTACCTAGTGCTAGCAGGCCAGCCTAATAAATACATTTAATTTCTATTTCAGGTATACGAGTCGCAATGGAAATTCCACATCCCTGTATACACCCTTACAATACCTTTACTAGTGGTGGGCATAGTCCGAGAACCTGACGTTGTATTTGTACCCACTATCCTTCTTATAAGAAACACGCTCGTCGGATTTACTACCAACAACATGATCAAGTTGAAAAATAACGAGAATCAAAGCCTAAACTTTGAGTTCAAAGGAAACTCGCTGAATGATGAGCTGGGCAAGAGACCGGTGGTGATCGAACCTAACCAGGGAGTTCTGAAGCCGAGATCCGAGACTCATGTCAAGTAATTACTATTTTAAGAAACAATTTTTTCTTCTGTTAAAGTGAAATTACAAGCTGACCCACATGCATAAAGATAAAGATAAAGAATCTTTATTGATAATGTAAAGTTGTAACATAGGTATAAGTACTAATATCATAAAATATGCTACACAAATTACAATATCTCGTCAAATTGAATTTATAACATTTAAGTAGTTTTTATAAAATTTTAGAAATTACAATGTCAATTTTATTAATGACATAATGAAATTTTTGTTATTAAAATCATGTCAAACATAATAATAGCGTAGGTAGTAGCTACTATATATTATTAACTATTAATTGAGTGTTAACCACCTTTATTTAATAAGTTTCATTGAAGTGGGAAATTACATGTTGTGATGCTTAGGAGAGTTTATAAGTTTAAAAAACAACTATACACGAGTGCACAGTCATTTTATATCAGTACTGTGATGAAGTTTAGTACTATTATTTTTTTTTTTTTTTCTTTATAACATATATTAACAATATTTACACATATTAACACTAATAGAACTAAAAAAGAGTATTTACATCTAAACTAAATTTAAACAATCTACATGTGGTATGGAGCCAAGAACGCTGGCTGCATTCCCACGCTGGATTGCTATAGAAATCCTTTGCGCAAGGAACCAGCCAGCGTTCTTGTCTCTAGTGATGTCAATCAACATTTTATTTAATTTTTTTATAAAAGACTTCGTGCTTTTTCCCCACGGACCAAAAGTTTCGAAGCCAAGCGGTACGAAAATATAATCAGTCGATAATGATGTATATTTTCGCCGCTTGGCTTCGTCTGCTGCGTCCGCCGCGGCTCCTGCCGCTTGTACTGTTCCACTGAGGCGAGAAGGAGCTAGTGTATCGACGCAAGTTGCGTCCCATACAAGAGCTTTTCCCCACTCCCAGGGAATCAGTGTGAGGCCATCGGGGTGCTTACCATCGTCACGGACCATGCCAATCGGTTCAAGAACTGATGGTACGTTGACAGTGGCAAGTGCCCGTCTCACTATTGTTTCTTTTACTCTATGTTACTGTTACTTATAGTTTCATAATACATACATTAATTAGTATTATCAATATTTTACGACAGCGATTGTGATTGTTTTCCATCTCACAAATTAGTAATAAAATGTTTATCTGTTTCCTCCAGAGTAATTTACACTCCAATACAAGACGGCCCGCTGTCGTTCAAGATATTCTGCGGCGTGATGTACATGACTGAGTTTCTGACTCTCTGCGTCAATGCCCTCAGCTATTCTATCAAGCCGAAAGTGACTTACTATCTTATCGGTCACGAGCACACCTTGAATAGCGAAGTCAATACTAATATACATCTTGACCAGGTACGGATATATTTATATAGGTACTAGTGGACGTAGTTTTTTTAGGATAAAAAGTAAATACAGCGCCATCTAGTTCATACGTCGACAAACACGAATCTTCAAAATGGCTGTGGGCAGCGGATATCGATGACTACTTGGTTAAAAATTAACATAACTATTTTATTTACGAACCGATTTAAATGAAATAAACACTCAATGTCAAGTTAAAAATGCACCAAAAGTTAGTGAAAACTGTAGACAAATTCAGCCGTTTTCGAGTCTACAAACATACCGTCAATGAAGACCCCTCAACTATTTTTTTTTCAATTATCTTCAATGTACAGACACCGACCGGTTACAGTTTTATTATATGTATATAGATTTATTTACTTACTGTAACATACTAACCTAAACTCAACATTTTTATATGTAGCTGTACTAAGTACTAATTGTTTGAGACACGGTGTAGAATGTTGTCTGCGATTTTAAAAACAACATAGAATTACGAAAGTTTACTAAAAAATATACTATAAGTTAAATATTAGACGAGAGTAAGATTAGTAAAGGGAACCTACATATTATGTCAATTCGATTGAAAAAGTAGCTTAATATTTATATTTTTTAAACCGTTCTTTTTAAATAAATGCTTATACCTACCTAGTAACTTTAATAGTAGGTAAATGCTATTGAGTAAATAAAGTTTTATACACAGAAGCAATTAATACATCCAAAAAGTGTCAATACAATTCATATATATTGGCCCACAGCACGCTTTGGGAAACTGTAAGTGCTGTGGGCAAGTGAACCATAAATAAATAAATATACCTACTGCAAAATTTTCCATTACTTAGTACACTATTTTGACAGACTGCATCAACATACGAGCGAACCATTCCGTTCACAATAAAGAACGACGGCTCGGCGACGTTCTTCTTCGAGTGGCACTACACCACCACGGCCGTCAAGAAGTACCTGCAGTTCTACGTGGAGCCTAAGAGCGGCCACGTGGCGCCGGGCGCGCACGCCGACTGCACGGCCTTCTTTACGCTCACGCAGGTGCCAGTGAGAGGTTTCCCTGTTAGTTTGTCGGTAAGATCAAATCAAATCAAAATACTTTATTGTACACTAATAACAAAAGAACACAAGCATAAAGAAATTTAAATCATAGTATCGGGACAGAGGGCGGCCTTATCACTTGGAATGATCTCTTCCAGGCAACCTAGTTTGAAAAACAACGATAGGAAAACATTAAGATATAATTTAATATACTTTTAAACATGAAACATACTTTTTCGACCACTGTTGACAGAAGACAAATTATTCCCTTTCAAGGAAGAGTGAGAACTCAATTTGGTTATAATCAGTTTTAAAAACAGGGAGAATCCAATTCAGGATTATATTATCGATGTAGTAGTTTTATATAGAAAGCTACAAACTAAACCTAAATCCGCTTAAAAAAAGAGCTGATGATGTTGAGTAAATTTTGCGCTGTAAATTAAACTGCTGTACATTATATTTTTCATTGTGTAAATATATTGTTTTTAGATATCTGACGGCCCCGAGTACTCAATATTCCTGCACGCGGTTATACAAAAACCGCTGTATCACTTCTCATGTATGAATTATGACTTTGGAAAATGTTTCATCAACGCACCGGATACTACGTACAAGAAAAACATCGCTTTCATTAATGATGACCCAGAGCCTATCATGTAAGTATTATGTAAAAAGACTACCTATGTAGTTACTTGAAAGAAAAAAATATCAATTTAACACAAAATTCAAAAAACATTTAATCCTTTGCGACGAAATTTAAAAAGTGCACCACTTTCCGCCCACAAGACATGCAAAGAAACAATAACAAAATACATTTTAATAACTAGTTATGTGTATGATTGCTGCGCAACCTTTTTAGTGTTAAACCATTTTTATCAGCAGATTTTTTTTTCCAGCCTGCATTTGAATTTCCAAAATATTCCCGAGTTGTTTGTTGATTATCACGAGCTGCCTAAGATAGAGCCAGGCGGGCGGCTCAAGGTCGGTCTGTATTTTAGACCGAAACAAGTGCGAAAATACGAATTCAAACTGCAGTTTTGGGTGAATTCCTTGTGTGAAGAAATCGTCACCATTGCAGGAGAAGGTTAGTGTAATGGGATTCTACGTATTCTCGGAATTTTATATTTTGAAAGGAGTAAAAATTTTGTAGCGGTCTAATGTCTGGCTATTATGCGTTAAAGTCTTTAAGCCATGTCAGAGGCCCTTGATAAAGTCCCAACACCAGAGTTGGCCACTCTCATTCGATAAGAAGAAGAAGATGCAAAAAAAAACATAACACTGCGGTATGTCATATTACAGGGTTAATGCCGCTCGTCAAATGGTATATTATTTTATTAAACTGCGACTGTTACGAGGAAAAACACATTTTCCTTTGTTTTGCAGTAGTTATATAGGAGTATTTATATAGAAGTACTCTAATCTTTTTCAGGAATCCCGTTGCTATTTGACCTCTACGAAGGTTGTCAGAAGAGCTTCGACTTGGGCCCAGTCAAAGTAGGCGAGAAGATAGTTCGGACTATAGAAGTGATGAATCACAGCAAGATACCGATCGACGCCATGTTTATATTCCGGGACATGTATCCGGTGATTGAGGATCTTATTTTGTCTGAGGCCACCAGCGTGTGTTTGAGTCCCAGTCAAACAGTGGTGCAACATCCTGATGAGCAGTCTAGGTTAGATTGCTTTTATAAATAATATAGTGCAGCATAATATGGTGTGCTAGGAAACTGTATGGGCCTTATTACAAAACGTGGTTTAAATATAAGTCTAGACCAAGTCCGTTTTAGTTGTTCGAAAATTGACTGTCTACTGTCATAATTATCAAACGGTCAAATTGTACGAATGTTAAATCAAAGTTCTAGTTTTTTGTTGACATTTTGATTGCTTGTATGTGATGTTTGAACAACAAGAACCCACTTTTTATTTTCAAAGTCCTGGACTAATATTTAAACCGCGTTTTGTAATAAGACGGCCTGTCTCATGGAATTATTTTATTATGACTTCACTGCTAAGGGTAGCAATGTGATTTCCATTTGTACAATTTAATACAAGGTTAGAGTACATATATAATGCATTTTCAGATGCATCAATTTAATATTGCGAAACATTAGCTATACCTCCTCTATCCGCGCATTATTTACCTATCATTTTGACACCATGTGTAAAGAGACTGGAGAAATATGTAGTGTTTTTCCGCTGCGACAGCTCCTTAACAGTCGCAGCGGAAAACACTACATATTTCTCCAGTTTCAGTTACAATGGATTTCCGCAAAGTAACGCCTTATTCAATATCTTAACATGTGTATAGATTAAAAAATATATTAAGTCTTAAGATCTAATACATAATAGCAACTAGTTGTTAGTGTAGACGCCATAATGAAAATAAATCTCAGTTATCTAATTTCACTGAATATTTTTGGCACCGTTACAAGTATCGTAATAGAAAACGCTTTCGCACTAGACGTTTTGACTAATGACATTGTTTATACTTCCTAGCACGTAAATTTTTTAACAAATTGTTGCACGCTACTTTACTTACGATTTCAAGATAAAATGTTCCCTCACACTGTAGCGGCGTTGAATATAAAAATCAACGAATCAACAGATCGATTCTTTACTCTGGTGTCGAAAGTTTTCGTATCGCCCTAAGGTCTTCTAAAATGGCTTAACGACGTCGACAGTTTAACCTAACAGCTTAACATTGGTAATCACATACGATGCCTCCTCTAGCTGAGCTACGAGCGCTTAATTTTTTAATTATATCGTAGAGTGGAGATGCTACAAGGCTACAAGAATGATAAAATCCGTGAACAAATAGCGATGGACACTCAGAATGCGCTGTCCTCTCTAAAAGTGGTGCCCAACAAATGTATCATACACCCGTACAGGAAGGCCCCGCTGAAGATACAGTTCAAACCTATTGGGATGATCAGCAACCTTGATATTCAGGTGAATATTTCAACATTTTCAGAAGGACCTGTAGTAATCTTTACTTACTTTTTTCTTTGCAAAAGAATATAAGTATATAGTTTTGTATGAATAAGTGCATGCTTGATTAGAAATAAGACGTCTAATTTCAGCAAATTGTAGATTTTACGTCGTATTTTATTTATTCAGTTTTTAAACTTTTTCTATTTACACTGAAAACTTTAACCATTGACCAAAATAACTAGAACAAAGACGAACATATTAAGCGCCGTTCGATTATATGTTTTAATATTAGTACTTATACCTATGTATGTTACAATTTTACATTATCAATAAAGATTCTTTATCTTTATCTTTATTTATTTTATAAAACAATTTTAACCGACTTAAAAAAAGAAGGTTCTCAATTTGTCTGAATATGTTTTTGCGTTTATGTTACGTGATTATTCCGCTAATTATGTACATTTTTTTTCATAAATAGGTTATATTTCAAGGGTGGACCCGTTTTTATTACTTGTAGTAATGATCATATATCTGGAAAGCGGTAGTTTGTAATGAAGTTTTCATTTCCAGTTGAACATGAAGGTGTTGAACTTTGAGCGCCCCCTGGTGAAGTTGAGCGGCAGCGCCACCGGCATGAGTCTGTGCTTGAGCCAGAACTCGCTGCAGTTCGGCAGAGTGCGGAAGAGAGGCTGCAAGATACTGAAAGTTATGCTTCTGAATAATGGATACTTTGACGCGAGGTGATGGATTATAGTCAGTTTTTAATTTGATAACCTTCTCAAAAGGTACAAGTAAAAGTTTCAAAGTTTCATTCCTGAATTCGAGATATCATAAGTGCTATATTCTGTACACTCATTTATATTTCGTTATGGCATCCTCATCTCACCTCATATCCAGAAATATGACAGCTGCAAAACGTAATGGACAAATGGACTTGGTTTGCCTACCACGTCCACATAGAGATACTTTTTTAAATATATGTAATGTCTTGAAAAAATATTCTTTCTCTGGTTCAGCCAAGTTCTGTTGGCAACCTACATTAAAAACTTAAAACAATTATTATTTTTCTTTATTCCAGGTTCTGGTGGCAGCCGCTGATATCGGACGAGTTTTGCATCTCCCCGCAGTACGGAAGCGTCGCGGCGCACAGCAACGTCACCTTCACCATCACGTTCCGGCCCATGAACCACAACCCCTTCATCAAAGTTTGGGTAAATAAACCAAAAACACGAAAGTTACTTAGTTTCGTTAGAGGTTAGTTAATTACTCTTCAATTAATCCTCTAACTTTAGGGCAAGATAGATAGATTGATAGATAAATCTTTGTCACACAAATATAAAACATAATTAATAACATTACTGACATAAACTTTTCTAACGCCACAAGTGGCGGCCTTATTGCTATGAGCAATCTCTTCCAGGCAAGCTGCAACATCGAGAAGTACAAGCCCTTAGAGCTGGCAATGTTCGCGACCTGCATCGACCTCGGGAACGTGGAGAACAAGACCCTGTACATGGAGTGTCCGGTCCGAGAGGTCGCCACTGAGTTCATATGTGTTACCAATCCGTGAGTACTAACTTTAATGACTTTAAAAGAACAAGAGTTTATAGGTAACAGAGTTTCAGAAGAAAGATTAATTTTTAAAAATACCTATTCGTTGTACCTAGTATGTGATGAATTACTAATAATGGCATAGATTACTTCATAATAAAGAGTCGGTTATGTGTTTTTCCTATTCGCCTTGTGTCTAATTTTGAAGGCTATTACGTAAAATCAATCATAATAGTGAATTTTGTATATTTTTATTTGTTCACAAGATTAAAAATCGTAATAATTTTGTAGTATAGTATTTTATTCTGGTCGGTATCCAGTTTTTAAGCTTTCTTTGGCCTCTTACACGATTTACTATGACAAACAGCGATCACCTGGACGATTATTTTTTAAACCAAATCAAATTCATATATTTGCGTAGATGTAGTAAAAATTAAGGTGCAAAACTATGTATAGTAACTTACTATTTAAATAAACTACGTTCTTTACAGTACGGATGACAGATGGCTTATTCTCTCCGAGATCTCAGGGGGATTGGGCGGTCCTCTGAGTCCGTTTGATACACCGAAAGAGTTCTACATCGAACCTAACTCTACCTTCGATATTCCGATGATGTTCAAGCCTAAACTCTACGGGAGACATGAGGCAAGCAATCTTTAATGTTTACTATTATAAACAGGTTTTTCTTCGAATAATAAAATATTTAAGACCAAATAACAACAGCATTTGTAACCCATAATAGCTGTTTCTAACAAAGAATAGGTTTTAAAAATTATTGAGATGTCATATGCTTACATAAGTAGATACCTATATATTATACCTATATAGATACCTATTTCCAAATTATATAGATACCTATTTCCAAATACAATTTTTATTGTATCAATTGTTGAATTATGTACCTTTTAGATAAAAAAAATGTATTACTAGTGCATATTACTTATAGGGAAGTCATTGAAAACACCTCTTTCAATGTGTCGTCGGTTTCACTACTTTAACTAGGTATATTTTTATCATATACTCTGTCTTTGAGAAATTGATATACGCAGTGCATAGCTTTTTTTCTATCTGACTATTGTTATCAATTGCATTTAAATCTGTTCAGACATTTCCATACAAACATTAAAAATGTTTGTATGGAAATATAATTTTTTTTTAATTTCGTCATACAAATCGGCAATTTCATAGGTAAAGACCTACATCGACAATAGAACAAACAATTAGAGTTAAACCTTTTAAAAAAATTCAATATAAAAACACTGAGCTCTACCCACTGAGCAACAGTGTTACAATATCGCATCTGAGATCACCGCTAGAGGCGCTTGTGTAGTGTAAAGTCTGCGAAAACCGGTAGCCTGCGTTGAGATGTGGGTGGGACTGATGGGAACAATGATTTGATGCATATTAGACATTGTTCTTATGCTTTTTTGATACTAAATAATGAGTAAAACCAACCAGCACTAAGCTGAGTTAGACTGTGTAGTGGCAGATTTTATGTTTCTTTGTTTATTTTGTACTTACTTGTGTTTGTTTCTCTGTTAGATCTGTCACAACAAATGTTTTCTTTCTTTTTTCTTTCTTTCTAAAATGTAATAAAGAAGTTGTTTTTTTCTTTATTTCAGGCTCAGGTTTTGTACTCTCCGCTGGGAGAAAACGCACTGTTTGTGTCTCTAGTCGGTATAGCCGGACATCCGAACCCCAACGGAACCATCACGATCGTCGTGCCGGCCAAGGTAACTCACATCGAAGAGATGATGGTGCGGAACATAACTGAGGTAAATATACACTGAAATGAATTATCGAATGAGAGTGACCAACTCTGGTGTCGAGAGTTTATCAAGCCGCCCTAAGGGCCTCTGACATGGCTTATTATAAACTGAAATTCATCATCTGTACGTATTAATATGTTTCTTGAAATGTATGTAAAGTTCTTTGCAGATTTCAAGTATAATTTTATTGTGGTCTACGATAAAGTGTGCTTACCAAATAACGACGCTGGTACTTTCAGTTTTATAGGTAACTAGTAGATGCCAGCGGCTTCGCTCGCTTTATTTCAGGTTAAAAAGTAGCCTATGACAGTCCTAACACCTCATACTACCTTCATACCAAAAATCATGAAGATTTTTCGATCCGCCCTAAAGGCCAAACAACAACAACATACAAACATAACTACTAGTATTTATTATTGTGTGCAGGCTCCGGAGACATACCGAGCGCGCACGGAGATCGAGAAGGTGGTCCCGGAGAAGTTCGAGGGCTACTTCGACATCAAGCACGCGGAGACAGTCAAGGTGTGGGGCGAGGCCTCCGCCACCTTCCGCTGGACGCTCGTCTGCTACGACGAGTGCGAACTCAATTTGAAGGTTAGATTTTACCGACGCAGTAAAAAAAGATATGTTAAATAATATTAGGTATATGTAGGAGGTATGTTATAGGTGAGGAAATTTGAGTATGATGGTCTCTTTAAGCTTCTTAACAGGTGCCGATAGATGGAGTAAAGCATTTACAGAGTGGTGGCCGAGAGCAGGCAGACGAGGAGTAGGTCGTCCGGCAGCGAGATGGGTCGACGACATTATTAGAGTCGTGGGTTCTTTATGGATGAGGTGTGCACAAGATCGACGTAGCTGGCAGATTCAAAGAGAGGCCTATGCCCAGCAGTGGGATAGAGAAGGCTGTGGATGATGATAATGATGTCTTAATATTGTCCTGTCTCTGCAGGTCATGTTCATAGACGAGGTGACCCGCGAGTACCAGTACTACACCATCCACGCGACCATCACTCCGAGCCAGATCGTGGAGACGCTGGTGTTCGAGTCCCGCGCAAGGGAGACGTCTCAGAAGGAGATCACCATCACCAACTCGCTGCACACAGACGCGGAGTACCAGATCATCTGCCCGCCGCTCACCGCGCCTGACAAGGTGTTCATTGGACAATGCTCCAGGGTAAGTGACTTTAGTAGCTACTTTATTTCGTCTTTGCGTCATACCTATATATAATATCGTAGGGCTTTTTTTGTAAACTAAAATTCATTATAGAAATCTGTCTACTCACAAGTAAATATGTATGTGCGAAAGAAAGAGGTCATGACGTACAGTTACTTTGTATTATTATGTGTTCGGTGGTGCAGATGTTAATGTTTAGTTGACTAGTTGTGAATTCCAATTATTATTTAATAAAATTAGGTCGTGCGTGTGACCGATCGGTCTTTCTTAAACGAGAGACCAGCGCTTCTTGTAGTCAGCACAAGTCGAGTTGATGTCGGCTTAAGACAGGACTTTTTGTGTGTTTCTAGTTACTATATCTCTTGTTAGTTGTTGTTTATTTATCTAAATAAATAACTATTAGATATACTTATATAACGGCTACCACGAGGTCAGAGGATTCACACGTTATTGTACAATATTTACGTCAAATAAACGAATTTTGTATCTAAATATTCAAGGATATTTACATCGCCATAGCCCCATACAACACTATTAATGCAAACGCTTGCATCATGGTATACTAGATAACGCATATAACATGGTATCACTTAATTCCAGCAATCAGTGACCCTCTCGTACTCCCCGCTGGTGGTGGGCGAGACTGAAGACCAGATGGAGGTGTTCAACCAGGTGGCGGGCTCGTACATGTACCGCGTCATACTGAAGTGTCTGCCGGCCAAGGTGAAGGAGCTGGATGTGGAGACCCCGCTCGGCACCATAATGCCCATGCGGCTGCGGGTGCAGAACAGCACCGCTGCGGCTACTGAGTTTGTTACTACGGTAAGTTGATTATTATTTTATCTCCGCGGCGTTACCCAAGTTAAACAAGGATTTAAAGTAGTTTGTGCAAAACTTTATTCAAATTGGTTAGAACTTGAGATACTTACTCACTGTATTTTACTTTTATAATATCAGTGTGATTATAAAGGTACATTTAATAGAAAAACGTCGTACTTACATCGTCAGAGAAATGTAAACAACTTGATGAAGTCTATACGGACTTATTGTACTTGTTTAGATATAGAGGAAGAGATGGCACCCGTGCGATTGGTTGGCTGAAAGAAGCTTTTACATCTACAAACCGTTAATGTCATGTAGCGTAACTTTTATATAAATAATAAGAGATACTCTTTTCATTAAACGTAATGGTATAAAGGGCGGTGAAAATCATGTCATCTTTTTCTCACTGCTGGAGGAGGTACCTATATTGTAAGAAGAGGACGGAATGGTTTTCACCGCTATCAATTGATCTAGGTTATAACTACCTACTAGTTTTTGTATTATAACAGGTATCGCATCCGTCGATCCAAGCCGAGAAGACGTACAGCATAGCGGCGCACGACCGCGGCAAGTTCCTGGTGTACTTCGAGCCGACGGAGCTGGGCGTGCAGCACTGCCGCGTGTCCTTCAACTCGCCGCAGGCGGGGGAGTTTGTGTGGGTAGAATTGTTTAGATTTTTTTAATGAATGAAATTAGTGAAAAAAATATTATATTGTTCTACCACCGCCCCGCGGAGTTACCCGCGTTAGTCCGTAATAAAGAGAACCTTATTTGTAATTAAATTAAATTTGTAATCTACAGTCTAATGTTCCTCCATACCAAATTTCAACCAAATATCTTCAGACGTTTGAGCGAGACGAAGAAACAAACATATGTACACGTCTGTGTCTACACACACACACTCACACGCAACTCTCGCCTTTAAGGTATTTATTTACACTAATGTTGTAACATTCTCCTTATGTTTCCAATACTTGACTTATAATTACTACTGTTATAGCACAGACAACAAAACACTCAATTTAAGCAATTTCACATGATGTTATAATATCCACATCGATATCGTAATAGCTCATTATAACATCAAAAAAGCGTGAGCAACCTGATTGCAAGGCCAATCAGGTTGGTCGCGCTGCGCTCTCGTTGGTTAGATTTTAATGGCGGCAAAATCACTGTGACAATACACGTACGCGTGAATTTAATGTTTCGCAATGTGTTTTGTTTTTTAAATACAAATTATATTTTATATTATTATTAACACTTTATTACACTCGTTACTATTATGAAACTCGCTGCGCTCGTTTCATAAACTCACACTCGTGTTTTAATACCCTTCATTATATGACAGTTGCATAAACTACTATTATTATATTTTTAAGGAAGTTGATAAAAGTTATTACAAACGTTTGGGTACCTTTTGGCCACAATGACGTTTGTACGGGTGTCGTTTATGTGACCTAGTTATCAAAACCTGACTCTTTATTATAAGTGTTCAGTAAAAAAAAGCTCTGCGTACAATAGACCTCACGCATTAAAAATTTTAAGCTCACTTGCGCAACGATTAAATTACACGATATTCAGCATTTTTTACTAAGTAATTTTATCGCTAAATGAGTTTAAAACTTCTTTGTGTTTTTAACGTATTTGATCTAAAAGAAACTTCTAACACCACATATCGATAGCATTATATCATTATAATAAAATACGTCTGTTACTCCAGATTCGCGATCAAAGGTAAAGGGTCTCACCCGAAGCCCCAAGGGCCGTATCAGATCAAAGTGGGCGGCCACGTGTCCATCAAGTTCAAGAATGTATTCGAGGACATGAGGTCGTTCAAGTTCCACACGGACAGAGAGGAGTTCTACGTGAAGATACCGTTCGAAGCTTGCAAGCCTAAGAAGGTATATAAAACTGTCTACTTCTACGAATATTTGACTTTAGTTTTATCGTGGTATACAAGGTGTAACAGAAGGGTGTGACAATACTTATACTATACATACCTATGTATATATAGAATACAGCCCACTAGGTTTAAGAATTCTAAGTGTCATAGATTTCGAGTAATCATAAGTTGAACTTTCATTAAAACATTAAGACTTGCAACCCTACATCTTATCATTTTGAGCGTTCATTGACTTTTCTTTCATTGAGAAATGACACGGCGCGGCGGTGTCTGTCTGAGAGCGCGAGAGAGAGAGAATACGTTGCGTTTAAACTAATGCTAGAACGGGATGAAAGAATGTGTGCTTATTTTGGTTTCGGCACTCGCTAGGGCTGCCACGAAATCAAGTGAAAAATATTATCTAATTTTTGTATGGTAAAAAATACCTATATACGATTTAATTTTTCATATTTTGGTATATGACTCCTTACATGATATATATGTATACTCTTTAATATTGTCACACCCTTCTGTTACACCTTGTATAAAAAAATTGTGTTCCTATCTGGTAAGCACGATCTATCTTAGGCCATAGCTATTGATTGCCATTGGGCAAACTATGGTCAAGTGAAAACCAGTTTTAGTTAAAAAAAAAAACATCTACGAATCATTGACTTTAGCTTTATCTTCTTGTGACGCATAAATGGTAGCATTACTGCATAGTCTTTTTCCAAAAAAAAAACGAATATTTGATGCTACCCATAGAAACGTAACTACCCCAAATAAGTGATTTCACGAGTTGGCCACCGCCGCCGAAGCGGTTGAGTTGATGGGCGGGGCTTAACACTTGAGCGACCAATGACTTCCATGCATTGAATGCGTGCATTCTGCTGTTTTCGGCATCGTAACCCATCAAGAGCAAGCTTTGTGTGCGAGGCTAGTGGTGTGTAGGTGTTACTTGTCTCTAGGACAGCTTCCTAGACTATCTAAATATATAAAACTCAAAGGTGACTGACTGACTGATATAGTGATCTGTCGACGCACTGAAATTTGACATGCAGGTAGATGTTATGACATAGGCATCCGCTAAGAAAGGATTTTTGGAAATGCCAATTTTAAAGGGGTGAAATAGGGGTGCAATAATGCAAGTTTTACTTCTTAATGCGAGCGAAGCCGCGAGCACCCACTACGTTTATTTAAAAACTATCTACATTCAAAATCTTATCTAAAACGTAATATTCTATGTGTGGAATTGATTACAACTCTTTTTTCAGGACTTGAGAATAGTGGTGTACCTAGCAGATATACCTAAGAAATTCGACATGCCGTCTGGTTGTCTGACCGTGGAATGCTACGAACCATCTGAGCCTAAAGTTCATTGGACCTATTTCTTGCAAGGAATACCTTAGTTTTAGAACTTATTTGTTATTTTCTTTACACACTATGTTACATGTTATTCGTATTAATTATGTTATGGTTGTTATAATAAAGTGTTTGGATGCATAGAATTGATGTTTTATATATCTATGTATGTTTTTTTTAATAATTATAGGGTACTGTACTTACATGGTTTAGTAAATAGTAGCTATACTTTTGAATCATCATCATCGGGTGCCATCTCCATAAGTTCGGAGGTCAGTTGGCAAAACTTCTTGCGATCCCATGCGGCTGGTTTTAGATGCGGGTAGCTTAGCTTAAAGCGAGTGTGGCTCAGCGGTTCCAGTGTCTGCTTTTCATCCAGACGTACCCTGGTTCGAATCCGCCCTACACCAATGACTTGTATTTTTCAAGTTATGTGTAGATTTGCACTCGCTTAGCGGTGAAGGAAAACATCGTGAGGAAACCGACATGTTTGAGGACCACAATATCCGAGGACATGCGTCTTCCGTGGAAGGACCTGGGCGCCCACCACTATGTATCTGCCCAAGAAAACTCCCCTAACGAATTAATTCTGCGGGGGAGTCACGACCCTCAGTCATGAGGAAATACGACTCAAAGAGAGAGAGCTTAGCTTTGTCAATTTTTGTGCTTATGAATGTGAATTTTAATTTATTACTTGTTAGAAAAACACAAAATTTGAAGAACATAAATAATGTTGATTTTAATATAATAAAAAATTAATTGAATTAGTTCGAAGCTGGTAAATGAAAACTACAAATACCACTAGATAGCACATTTATTTACCAATCGCCAGCACTGAAATCTTGCACAATATCATCTTTATCGACTACATCGTCAACACTATCGTCTACCGTCTTTTTGTTAGGCTTCTTCTTCTTTACTTCCTTCTTTTTGGGCTTCTTCTCTTTCTTTGGAGCAGGAGTGTCTTCGTCTTCTTCCATTTGGAAGTGATCCTCGTCTTCACCTTCGCTGTCAGACGGGAACAGAACCAGAGGCCCTTTACTCCCTGGTTTAGTTTTTAGATCAGCATCATCAGATATCTTGGCTCTCTTGATCATTGGCAACTCGCCAGCGCCCGCGATCTCGTCGTTCTTGGTGATCTTCTTGCGTTTCTGTATCTTATTAATCTTGGCCCAGTTTTCGTAGAATGTTTGCAGAGGTGTGCCCTTCGCTTTTATGTTGGATTCCCATCCGTTTATAGTTTTGTCATCGTTTAAGGAAAATGTTATTTTGCTTCTGTCCCGTTCTATGAATTTGCCGTTCTCTTCAATCTTGTCGAGCAATTGCCGTAATTTTTTCGTGTAGTTCGCGACGGAACACGACTTCAGGAACTGTTTTAACTGTAAATCAAAATGATTTTCAGTTAAAACAGTCAACTTCTAATTTGTTGTGTTACATAATGTTTAATAATTATGGTGTTATGAATAAATAAATAAATATTTCAGGACATATCGCCATATATACACACATCGCCATTTAGCCCCATACTAAGCTTACTGAATGAATCTTAGTTTCTGTTGAGTTATAATATATTATATGCCATAGCGTTCGTTTAATTTGGTTGTTATTTAAATATCAGATTGGTAAGTATGTATATGTACATATACATATCTATTAACTGAGCATAGATGAATGAAAAAGTCGTAATACAGTGATCAGCAACAAAAACCAACATTAACTTAATTCATAAATAGGATAGTTTATAAAAAAAATAACAATTGATGACTTGCAACTTGGCTTGACACAGTAGCACAAGTCTTCAAAAAACTATACTTAAATACGCAATTGCCGATCAAACCAAAACAGATCAAATTATTACAATGCATTTGTTGCTTGTACATAAGCTTTCAAAACAATAGGATAGAAAATTTATTGCAACACACGATAATGATTACAAAGAAAGAAAGAAAAAAACAAACTAGTGCCACAAGTGGCGGCCTTATTGTTTAAAGCAATCTCGCCATTGGATGGAAAGGAATAAATAAGAGAAAGGATGTAGATTACAATATGTTAATTCCATGCAACTAACCTGCATGACAGCCAGCAGCGTCAGGTCCGGGAAGGCAATGGAGTGTGATATGCTGGCAGTATACTCCAGGAGGAGGGCATACACCCTCTCTATCACCATGTCCTTGAAGCCGTTCTCCATGAGCTGTGACTTGGCCAGCCGCAGGATGCACGAGAACTCCAGGGGCTTCATGGAGACCTTCTTGTGCTTCTTGTTGAAGTCATAGTTTGTTAGCACCTGGAATAAGATATAAAAAGATATGTAGGTTATAAGTATTGTAAACTTAGTGAAACTTTGAACTTACAAATAAATTAAACCATGAATAAGGAATAGAAGCTCGATTTTTTATTCAGTGGTTGAGATAAGCCATGTCAAAGGAAGGCATTCTTATGAACCTAAGGGGTTCATAAGAATGGTTGAGTTACAAACTAACAAAAAAAAAACAATTAGTTGAACCTAGCTGAAGCATTTTTTACAGACACTGATAGTCTGAAACAAATAATAATTAATGTTATGAAACTCACCTCTGTAAGGTAAGGCAGTATGGGTATAAATGTGTTTGATTCCTTCGACAGTCCAATCAAAATCTCCACACAATGGAATCTGAGAGGATAGTACTGATGTGTGGGCACCAGCTTTATTGTGTTTGTGATCACCATGACCAGGGGATACACCAAGGGCTGCAGTTGAGGCTTATTAGAAGTAGACCCGAGCAGATCTGCCCACAAATGTAGAGAATTGACAAACTGCCAGTTGTAAACAGCTTGTCTATTCTCTACCTTGTTCACGACTATAGCATTCCTCAAATGAATCGCCAGCTGTCTGATGTAGAGGAACACATGCTGATAAGACACATTCAGGTCCAATGTGAACATCTCCACGAGGGACCTCCTCATGAAATTGATTCCCGGCCAAGTAGAGGGACTCACAAACTTGCAGTTCTTCACATATGTCATGTACATAGCTTTCAGCACCAAGTCCAGTAATGCCACTTGCTGGTTCCTTGTTATTCTGAGAATGCATAAAAATGCCAAGACTCTGACCGTCTCTTCTCCGGTACTCCAGAATGTTAGGAGCTTTTTGAGTGACTGTTTGGCTATCCTGGTGAAACAGGCCACATAATTTGACATCTGATGTAGGTGCTTTAGTAGCACAGTCAGAATATTCTCCGAAGTGACACCGGCGAGGAGTTTTAGTAAATCATTGAGGTAGGCAACAAGGGGTCCTTTGATTTTGACAAAATGCTTGCATTTCTGTGGGTCTTTGCCAGATTGCTCCATGCCGAGGTACTTCTTTATTGCATTGGGCAAGTACAGCACACACATCTGGATGACTGCATTGAACACAGATGAACCTGAAATATGAAGATGGTAAAATAAGAAAATAAGTTGCAAATTATTTGTCACTTGTTAAAAACAATATTTTATTGCACATCCCTCCACATTGAGTCTAGTTTTTCTCTTTACTGAGGGTTATGACTCCCGTACAGAACTAAATCTTTGAGGGAGTTCTTGGGCAGATAATAGATATTGTGGTGGATGCCCAGGTCCTTCCACAAAATATAACATAAACCAAAATAGTTACTCCAGGTATTAAAACAAACCTTCAACTTTGTATTCTCCTTCGGAGGTGCCATCTTCGCTGGTAGCTCTCAGCATGGCTGCATTGAACACTTTGATGACAGTTGTGATGGAACTAAGCTTTATTTTCCCCTCACTCTGTAGTTCTCCCTGCCACTGAGCCACCATCTTGAGGGTGACCTTGCCTTTAACTGGCTTGGCATCTTCATCCTGAGGATACAACCATGTTTAGTTTTAGTTTTGCAGGAACTTTGAAGTTTATAACTGATTGCTGTTAAGGCATACTTAATTGTGTTAAGTTTTGGCCGACAAAAATAATACTTTTTAGTATATTACCTAGATATTATTAAGTAACATTTCAGGTCCATCTTCGACTTCACTGTTGCTTCCAATCAGGCGAGGTGCAGTCAAATGTTAGCCCATATAATAATGTAAAAAAGGGTCCCCTCAATTGTCATAAATAGATTATACAGTTTTATGAAACATATATTCAAAAAGTATACTTAGTCAAAATTAGGCAAGATCTGATAGTGATACTCATATACAAACAAAAAAGAAAGTAAAACTAAAAAGTATCAGAGATTAAATCATAACACAAGTTGTTTACCTCAAAATCACTTTCATCACTGTCAGCCTGCAATGGCCCAGGTTTGTGGACCTTTTCATCATCATCATCCTCATCTTCTTTACCAGACTCCTCTCCTTCAGAACCAGTGTCAAAGTTCAGTAAATTTTCATCATTCTCTTCAAGAAAATTGTAAAAATCTGGGTCTATCTTCTTAAGCTTTTCTAGAGACTTTTTGTGCGTTTCTGGATCTTCATCTGAATCTGTAAACAAAACAGTTTTTAAACACAGCACTTAACCTATGCTTTTGTTATGTTTTGATAAGGTTATAAAAATATAAGTCGATCGCATGTTGGGTACAAAATTGTATTTAATTTCTTTTGAGAAACAGAACTGAACGGTGCAGATGGTGCAATGTAGGTTCCTCTCATCCACTGACCTGAGTTAGCAGGGGCCTCGTCTTCAACCTCTTTAGCCTTTTTAGGTGCACTTTTTACTTTCCTCACGGCAACTAGTTTCTTCGTGGCAACTGGTTTCTTCATGGTGATTTAATACTAAAGTGTTCTTTTTCGGGTGCCTGAATTTGATATAGTAGGGTTTTAATTTAGATTTCACTGAAAAGATGAAAACTAAATGTAAATTGTAAACAGCACGACAAAAAACGCACGTGTAGGTTGACATTAGCATCCATCTGACATTGACAAACAATACTAAAAGAACGAGAGGAGCGAAAGAGAGAGAATCACAAGAGAATGAATGTTTGTTAAGTTTAGTTATTAGTTCACTCATAATAACAACAGTGAACTCGGTGAACAGGCACACGCACCTACCTATTACATTGTTTCTTTGTACTATAAACTTTGGACTGAGAGGTAAAGTTGTTTCTAAAGTTCATTAAAAATATTTTTTCAGTTTTGTGGATCAATGTTATCATTTCATTTATACCATACTTTATATTATTTATCTTAACATTAATTTAGTTTTATTGTTTACACACTTATAAACCAAATTATTTTCATGTTAATTCTTAACCCTTAAATGCATGATCACTCTCAGTAGTACTCAGTTCCCTAAATTATTTTTTACAAAATACTTACATTACATTACAGACTTTAAATAGTTATTCGAACGATTTAAGCTGACACTGTGTAAACGATATAAATTGTAAAGAATATTTTTTTATTTACCTACGTTTGCATTTTCCGTATATTATAGCCATGCCAAAAATTACGATGATCCGTCGCTCCATTGCATTGTGAAAGTGGAACCAATAGATCAAAAACACACTTATGCTTTTTAATACCTACAATAGAATTGTGTACTTACCCAAAATTATGATATAATAGTTATATAAGTACTTACACAATAACAAAATATACTTTTATTTCAGGTGAAATGGCACTAAAAGGTATAAAAGTTGTTGAAATTATGGGTTTAGCACCCGGCCCATTATGTGGCACCATTTTGGCAGATTTTGGAGCATCTGTTACTGTTGTACAAAAGGTAAAAGTGATGAAAATCTCCTTTTTTACTGTGTTGTAATGTCTTAATGTTGCGTTAAGTATAGATAAATTTTGATTTCAGATTCAACCTTCACCCTTTGATGTTATGTCTAATGGAAAAAAAATGCTGTCCTTAAATTTAAAGACACAGGAAGGAAAGAATGTTTTTAAAAAGCTGTGTGCATCATCAGATGTTCTTTTGGATACTTTTCGACCAGGTGTTATGGAAAATTTGGGGCTTAGTCCAGACCAACTTCTCAAAGACAATTCTAAACTAATCTATGCTAGATTAACAGGCTATGGCCAAACAGGGCAATTGAAAGCAATGGCTGGTCATGACATAAATTATGTAGCTATGTCGGGTGTAATGTCTCTACTTAGCTACAATAAACAACCACCTAGGGCTCCAATAAATTTGTTAGCAGATTTTGCTGGAGGCAGCCTAGTTTGTGTCTTGGGCATACTACTAGCTCTAATGGAAAGGACAAAATCTGGGAAAGGACAAGTGGTTGACTCTAGCATGACAGCCGGGCTTGCATATGTGGCAACATGGCTTTACAAATCTAGAAACTTACCAATTTGGTCTGGTGAGCCTGGGACTAACGCGCTTGATGGTGGCCTTCCATGTTATAATACATACAAAACAAAAGATGGAAAATTTATGGCCGTTGGAGCTTTAGAGCCACAATTTTATGCAGAATTACTTAGAACCCTTCAGCTGCCAGAGGACGAATTCAACCAAGTTGATAGTCAATGCAAACAAAAGTTTGAAGAAATTTTCCTGACGAAAACTCAAGAAGAATGGTGCAAAATATTTGAAACATCAGATGCATGTGTTACCCCTGTACTTGATTTGGATTCTATTGATAAATATGATTACTACTCCAAGGATAAATCGTTTTTCAGAGATCAAAATAATGTAGTTGTACCGGAAGTTGCACCAAAATTGTCCCGAACGCCAGGGCTATCATCTAGTCATAAAGAATTACCCGAAGCTGGTCAACATTCAATTGAAATTTTGAAAGAGTTGGGATACAAGGACAAAGATATCAAAAAATTATTAAACGACGGACACGTTTATGGTTTACCCAAGTCACGTCTGTAGAAGTCTATAAAAGTTTTATGAAGTAGGTATACTATAAGTGGCAAGTTATTTGAGTACCTACCTACATACTAAAATCAGATTTCTTATAATCTACATACATAATAATTGTTAAGACTGTTTAATATTCCGCTTTCATTGTTATATATTATGGTTAAGGAAAATTATACCTACTTATATCTTTTATGAAATAAGCAGTATTTTCATTGATATTCTATTTTATAGGATAAAGGGCGAATTTTGTTGATAGGAAATACTATCTAATAAAGTACCTATGGATAAAGTCAATATTACATTTTTCAGACATGACCTACTCATTCTAGAGTTCAAAGCTGTAGATTATAAGAAAATAAATTATTGTTACGAGTTTCTTAACCCTTTACCGCATACGGTATCAAATAGTGATGTGCTAAATCGATTACTAATAATCGATTAATCGACTATTTAGTTAATCGACCGTAATCGATTATCATTGGAATGATCGATAGTTATCGATTTTTTCTGACAGTGACATTAAAAATTAGCTTTTATCGTTCAATCTATCCCAACCTTAAATAATAAATCTGTGAGAGGGACTTCCCAAGTAAAATACCATACGCTATACGGTTTATATTTACATTCAAAACGTTCAGTGGTAAAACTGGGGATTCCCCATATAAAATGCCTGCATTTTTCTTTTTTACTATAGGGACTTTCTTATATAAATGTTTCATTTCTATTAGGGGTTTTCCCAATCTACTTTTGAGTAGACAAATTCAAATTTTACAAGTTTATTTACCGCCAAACATAAGAAAGTCCTCGAGAGTGTTAGACGTGCGTAATATTAAAATTTATTTAAAGTGCTTAACGTTTATTTTGGAATGAAGCGACGTGAGAGTTCTAGTTACGTGTGGGCACATTTTACGAAATCGAATCAAGAAGCATCATGTAATCTGTGTAATAAGACTCTCAAATTCTGCGGGAACACGACAAATCTTCGTGAACACCTGAAACGCATTCATTTACTTGAAGATGAGAGGCCTTCCACAAGCAAAAATACCGACCAACCTGAAACGACGACGAAAGACGAAGTCGAGCCTAGGACCAAAAAGTTTAAACAATGTACATTGTCTACAACAATAGTCACAAGGCAACTTAGTCAGAATCAGAGAAATAATATTGACACTGCTCTTTTGCAAATGATTTGTGAAGATTTCCAACCACTGCAGATAGTAGAAAATACAGGATTTTTAAAATTTATAAAGACATTGCAAAAAGAAATTACTGGAGTTGATACAATTTACGAACCTCCAAGCAGAAAATGTTTGACTCAATCTATCTTGTGTAAATATTATGAAAAAGGATGTACACGAATAAAAGAAATTTTAAGTTCTATAGAATTCTTGGCTATCACAACAGACATATGGACATCTGATTCAAATAAGTCTTATATCACGGTCACTTGCCATTGCATCTACAATGATGAATTGCAGTCATTAGTCCTTGCTACAAGAGAACTTTTAAATCCGAATACTGGCGAAAACATTGCAGAAATTCTACAAGAAATATTTGAAGATTTTGGTGTTCAAGAAAAAATTGTAACCATTGTGTCCGATAACGGTGCCAACATGAAAAAAGCTATAAATCAAGTGCTTCGAAAACACCATCATCCGTGTATTGCACACACTCTGAATTTAAGCGTTAAAGAAGCTTTGAATGAAAATCATAGTCTTCAGAATATCATTCAGAAATGCAGACGAATAGTCGGTCACTTTCGTCATAGTGCCAAAAGTACTGCACATCTGTCCAAAATACAAGAAAATATGAATATGAAACTGCTGAAATTGAAACAAGACGTAGAAACAAGATGGAATAGTGTTAGTATTATGTTCGCAAGGTTATGTGAAGTTAAGGCAGCACTCACAGTTACTTTGAGTGAAATTAACAACGCTCCTGAAAATCTTGACTACAATGAATGGAAGGTATTAGCAGATTGTGTAATTCTGTTAAAAAATGTTGAAGAAATCACAGAACAATTATCCGGAGAAAAATATCCCACAATGGCATTGGTGATTCCACTGATACGAGGACTACAATATAATTTGAATTTGCCTAACGTCGAAACATCAATTGGAACGCAACTAAAAGAAACATTGCACGATGTGATACAGAGACGACTTGGTTCCTTAGAAAGCAATAAACATGTTGGAATTGCTTGTCTTTTGGATCCCCGTTTCAAGAAGGTCGGGTTCGGCTTAGATAGTAATGCCACCAGTGCTCAACAACGCTGCTTAGATGAACTCACCTTTCTTAGAAACAAAGCTGAAGAAACCAGTGAACCAGCAATAGAAGAGGAAGTACATCAGGAACAAACAAGAAAACAATCCATTTGGGACCATTTTGAGACAAAAAAATCAAACTTAGTCACAACTGCTTCAACGGAGAATATAATAACTTTACGTCAGTACCTAGAGTTGCCGTTACTTGATAGAAAAAGCAATCCTTTAATATATTGGAAAGGCATGAAAACGAATAATGACAATTTATACAAACTACACTTAAAATACTCCTGTATTCCAGCTACGTCAGTTCCATCGGAAAGGATATTCTCTAAAACCGGACAAGTGACAAATTTAAGGAGAAACCGGCTACTGCCCAAACATCTCGATTACATAATATTTTTAAACGCAAATTGGTCATTGCTGTAAAACTAAGTTACTAAATAAAATTATAAAATACTAGTGCTAATTTTTAATTTTTACTCGTACTAAGTATAGGTCAAGTTGATCATAGTTATCTCATTAATCATCATGTTATATTGCTAAATTTAAAAATAAATAAAAATAGGCATAATCGATTAGTAATCGATTAATAATCGATTATGTTCGGGCGCATAATCGATATATCGATTACTAAAATAATCGAATCGGCACATCACTAATCAAATATGATACACTACGAGTTTTCACAGATAAATAATTTTTGAGCCTTCTGTACAACGTGTCTATGGAGGATATCTAGACTATGATAGTATCCGAACAACAAAAAAATATAAGCAGGTCTCTATCTTGTCTGTGGTTTGTTATTTCTGTCACCAAACATTTCGATCCGGCATTTCTGACAGTAAGTGCGGTTTGTCGATTGAAAACACAATTTTTCCTTGATTTTGACTCTAGCTAAAATTATTTTTGTGTTTTTCTAGTGAGTAAAATAAATACCAAGAAGCTTTACGGAAAAACATGTAAGTTATTTCAAATACTTCTTGACGAAAACTGGACTAGAACTTTGTATCTGAAATGATACTCTATGCAGTACGGTGTGCATACGTTTTTCAAATATGATACTTCATGCATTAGAGTTTGTGCCAGTGCTTGGTCAGATATGAAACTACATGCATTATTGGGAAGATTTTACTTCGTGGGTACATCCCATGTAAAAAAATATGTTGTTTTGTTTTCTTACTTACCTACTGCTGCTAAACGTTTGGAGCTCATGTAGGTATTTAGTTTTTTTATTTATTTTCAGGCACCCGACATGCAAGCGGGCGTGCTATGCCTTTAGATAGCGATGATGAGGACCTGACCGATGATGAAGATTATAGTTTACCGCCCAAAGGCGTAACCATCGAAGAAACAGACTCGGAGACCGATATATCTGATAAAAGTGAAGATGAAGGGAGTCTCACTCAAGATCCAATAGAGACAGTATACCTCGAAGACGATTTTGAATATGAAAGTGTAGGAACTGCTGAAACTATGACTGACATCCTAGAAGCGTCAACTTCAACGGGTACTACAGACAAAAACAGAAAAACACAGGGACAGACAAAGAAAAAGGTAAAAAAAGATAAATTAACTTGGACTGACAACACAATTACTTATGACAGCGCGGATATTGCGTTTATGGGCTGCACCAATCTACCCGATAACTTAATGAGCCTAGAGACACCGATAGCTTTTTTCAAATATCTGTTTCCAACCAGTGCTATTCATCTCATACATGAACAGAGTAATCTATATGCAGAGCAGTTGCAACCGGAAAAAGCAAATTCTATAACGTGTGACGATATATCCAAATTTATAGGAATTATCATGTATATGTCCGTTGTACATTTGCCATCTACGCGACACTACTGGGGTGAAGGAACTTATATCGAAAAAGTAGCTTCTCTCCTTACTTGTAACAAGTTTGAAGAAATCAAACGGTTTTTGCACTTTTTTGATAAAACCAAAGAACTTCCTAAAACTGACCCAAATTGCGATCGACTGCAGAAATTAAGACCGCTTCTGGACATTCTGAGAGCACAACTAATAACAGTCCCTAAAGAAGAGTACCTAGCAATAGATGAGCAAATGATACCGACAAAAGCCAAAACATCCGGTTTTCGACAATACAATGCAAAGAAACCCCACAAATGGGGATATATAAACTATGTTCTGAGTGGCGCTTCTGGATTCAGTTACGACTTCGACATCTTCACTGGACAACACAAAACCGATGTGCCACATAATTGTCCAAATTTTGGAGCCACTGGTAATGTGGTTACAAGATTGCTAGCCACGATGACACAAAATTTGAACCACAAACTGTTCATCGATAATTTTTATACCAGCCTTCCGCTTATGGCACATCTGCATGGCATTGGAATTCTACCATTAGGTACAATTCAACTAAAAAGAGCGAAAGACATAGATCTGCCAAGCAATAAAGCATTGCTGAAATGTGAAAGAGGTCACTGCATAGAAAAATCCACGGAAATAGATGGAGTTCAACTAAGTGTGACTACTTGGGTTGACAATAAAGTCGTTAATTTATGTTCTTCATATGTTGGAAAGGAACCCATGGCTCCTGTGAAACGATTTTCCAAAAAAGAAAAGCGAATAATTGAAGTTCCTCGTCCAAAATCTGTAGAAATTTACAATAAATATATGGGCGGGGTTGATTTATTAGACGCAATGTTGGGATTCTACAGAATAAAAATTAAAAGCAAAAAATGATATCATCGCATATTTTTCCACATGGTCGATATGACATGTGTGAATAGCTGGCTGTTGTGGCGTCGCCGAAACAAACAAAAATCTAACAACGACATATACAATGAAGTGTATATGTCGTTGTTAGATTTTAAACTCTACATAGCTGATGTTTTGATGCGGGAAACGGCAGGAGTTTTTACTCCAACTACCCGAGGCCGAGGGCGCCCTGCTCTAGAACATGCCATCATAAATAAAAGGAAACGACGTATTGAACTGCCTCCGCAAGAAGTAGTATACGACGCTATTGGACATTGGCCTAACTGGGGAGACAAACGGCAGAGATGCAAAAATTGTTCACGCCTATCTTACATTTACTGTAGTAAATGTGAATGTTTTTTTTGTTTAAACAAAGAACGTAATTGTTTTAAAGATTTTCATACCGTTTTGCATTAAATAAACCTGTAAAATATGAATCTTTTTTATTTAAAAAATAATAACATCTTGATTAAATATAAATATATATATACTTTACACGAAAACTACCTTAACTGCATGTTGTATCATATATGCCACCGTATACATCGGTACCCACGACTGCATGTTGTATCAAATATGAGATTTTGGGTTTCGAGTCAATTATTTCGGTTTCTAATAGTCAAAAAAAAATTTTTTTTTTTCTGGGGTACCTATTAGGCTATAGAATCATATAAATTAATTTGAGCCAAATCTAAAAATCCATGCGGTAAAGGGTTAAAAAACTACAAATATCAATCTGTCCATTGGCTTTTAGTTATCTGTGGGAAAACAATTGAGAAAACCATTCATTCCCTGCGACGGTTTTATCCTCGGAGGAAGGACAAGCCTGGAGTCATAGTAATAAATTGAACGTGTTCTGTATGTCTGCACTCTTTCGACTTATGTGCGCACCAACGCGGAAGAAAGAGATAACTAGTTACTATGACTCCAGGCTTGTCCTTCCTCCGAGGTTTTATCGAGGTTTTATCAATATTCATTCACAGGTTCACTTTAGTTCTTCACTCACCACGAGATTCACAGTTCACTCAATTTTTGCGTCAATCAAACGTCAAAAAATATCCCGATTTCTCTCGAAAAACTGTCTCAGAATAATTCTGGGAGCCATGAAATCTTCTCCTATTAATGCCATGCAGGTTGAGAGTGGGGAACCCCCTCTCCATTTACGTAGGCAATTTTTATGTAATAAATTTCTGTGCAGAGTCTTTCAAAATTCCAAACATCCCTTGCTGTTCTGTCTAGAAAAACTACATAATGTTATATACGGCAAGCCTAATCCATGCCATATCCCGTGTATTGTCAAGGGATTCACTAAGTTTTGGTATAGCATCCCATACGAAATTTCCAGGTCCCCTGGTAATCCCTTATTTATTTCGAACTACTCTGCTCTTATGTTTCATCCATCTATTATCTTGAACTTCGGCGTTGATAAAAATTCGTTGGAGCCTTCAATCCAGTTCTCACAATGTATTGACAAAAACTGGAGAGATTGGCTCGCGGTGTATACTGATGCCTCCAAACTTGGCAGTAATTATGACGTTGGGTCTGCCGTGTGGATTCCAAAGTATAATGTTATTCTGAGTCATAAAAGTCCTCCGCTCGCCTCGGTGTTTACCGGGGAAGCTGTTGCCCTTCTAGAAGCCATATTATTCGTTTCTGCACACAAAATCCGCAAATCAATAATATTTTCTGATTCTCAAAGTTGCCTTCAAGGAATTGCATCCAATTTATTTAGATCCAGAAACAAATTTCCTATAATTTTGCGAATCAGGGAAGAGTTATATAAATGCCACTCTCAAGGTTTCGAAGTCGTGCTTGCTTGGATTCCGGGGCATGTTGGCATCCCAGGAAACGAAACTGCTGACTTATGCGCAAAAAATGCTTCCTCGTCTGGTAGCTCTGATCATTACCAGGTATCTTGCCACGACCTTTCTTTGGTTTGCAGGTCAGATCTTTTCGCGTCCTGGGACCGCCTTTGGCAGCGTTCTAAATTAGTTACAGGAAAGTTTTACGGTCAATTACAAAATTCTATTCCTACAAAACCTTGGTTCATGAAATTTAAGAAACTCAACAAAAGAGCAACTTCTACTTTATGCCGACTTCGTTTGGGACATGCTTGTACTCCTGTATTTTTGGCCCGGATCAGAGTTCGTGACCACTCCTTGTGCGAGTGTGGAATTGATATTGGTTCCCCGGATCACATTTTCTTTGATTGCCCTAGGCTCCGCTGCTCCCTGTATGATATGATCCCTGACGATTTGCCTCGCCCTACCAACTTTGCTAATCTTCTCCCTCTTGTATATACTCCTTTTGTTTATATTCTAAACAAATTTATGTTAATTAATAATATTAAGTTGTAAAATATTTCCCTTTGTTACTGTCGCTTAAACGTGCTTTTAGTTTATTTTGGTTAGCTTTGGAAGCTTCTATTTAAGTTTTCATAGTCATAATATGACCGTTTCTTTTATAACTTTAATATGTATAACGTAATAAGCTTGCTTTTTAAAAATTTTTGCTTTTGGTTTTATTTTATCGACCGAACCTTTCAGTGTTTGTTTTTTAGCTTATCCGTTACGTGACATTGGCAAAATTGCGGTAACGCTGCAGAAGCCATAATAAAAAAAGTTGAAGTTGAAGTTGCTCTCGAAAAACAGAAAACGCTAGAAAACGAAATATATTTATTGCGTCACTTATAAATTCTGGTATAATTATTTTGGTTTGTGTCTACTGCAAATAATTGGTTTTATTTTAGTGCTTCATAAGTAACACAACTTACAGGTAAGTTCATGAAATCATTATGAAATAGGACATAATTGTAATCATCACATCAAACTGATATTGTTTACTATTCATCGAATATATATTTTTTTATTTTTACAGTTAAATATTGTAACAATATCAAATTTCTAGGTGGTTTCGGAGTAACTGGATCTGAGAATTACCCATTACTGAAATAATAACCTAAAACCAATAGTAGGTATCTAATATTGTCTCAAAATAAAAACCAACAGTTTTGATACACATTTCTTGAAGTTCCAAAGCACAATTATCTATACTTATTTATGAAATTTGTTGCATCATGAATTGCGTTTTAGTTTTATAAATGCAAATTTACACTTAATTATCCTCCTTCAGATCATGTTGTCCCGTATGTGTGTTGCGCGCTCTGCGTTCAACTTAACGCAGGGCTTGAAGACTCCGGTCCCTCAGAGATTTGTGCCCAGAAACTATGCAATCAGGAACTATGCACGTGAGCCGAGGACAAGGATGGCTACCAAGACACAGCCCTCTTTGTGGGAACGATTAATGGCACCGGCAGGACCTAATGGTAATTGTTTTAGAACTCTCTCTTGAGTCGTATTTCCTCATGCCTGAGTTTGTTAGGGGAGTTCTCTTGGGCAGATACATCATGGTGGGTGCTCAGGTCCTTCCATGGTTTTAGAGCTAGAAACCAAGGACCTAAACTTTTGTTTTTTATGAATTGAGCGAAACAAGATCAAGTTGAGAAAAAAAATGCTGGTAGTAAAATATAATATAATATATGTAAGTACAAAGAAAGTAGAAAAAAATACTTATACTTTTGCCACAAATACCTATATAATGTCATTTTACAAACAAACATAAGACATATAAATATTATATCCATTATCTAGTACCCATGATTCAAGTGTTTACTTAGTATGGGGCTAGATGGTGCTGTGTATGATTTAACTTGAGGTGCTGTGTGAAATGTCCCGGAATACTTATATATTTATTGACTTTCAATTACATAAGCAATATATGAAAATACCAACATTTTGATGTTTATTAATGGCATTGCTTTATTCACAGCATTTAGTCTTGGCAAAGGTGCTTTGGCTGGAGCATCGGCAGTGGGTATTGTAGCACTCTGCTATTACGGCTCCGGAGTTAAACCGGGCACACTACAGGAGGCACAGTAAGTCATCTTTCTTTTCATGTTAAAAATGTGTATGGCTAATTTTTTTTTTTTTTTTTATACTTCATACTTGAGAACATTTGCATTAATGACACATTAGCCCCAAGTGAGGCTAACCTTTACAGTGCTGAAAGTAGCTCTCAGACATGGCTGCCAGAAAACATCATTACTACAAGCCCATTACTATGCTAAGAAGTTATATGTCTCTATAGAGACTGCCAACATTGTTATGAATAGTGTACAACAATGAACGGCTGGGTTATAATAAAATCCAACATGATCCATCTTAGGCCATAGCTATTGCTTACCATCAGACAAACTATGGTCAAGTGCAAACATGTTTTAGTTAAAAAAGTGATTGAAATAGCTTGTTAGATTTTTGCACAGAGATGTTAATAATTATGACCTTGATAGATGAAGTGATAAGAAACTCAGGCTCTAAGATAAAGGTGATTGATTTAACTTGATGTGTACAGGAGCAGCAATATCAACCAAATAATTGTTAAGAGTTTATGATAGGAATGTGTTGAAAATAAACTGATTGATATTTTCTTTTTTTTTACACGAAATAGGCTTACGTTTGACTATAGCCTGCCTGATGTTAAGCACCACTATAGTCTAAGATGTAGAACACTTGCCTAGAAGAAACCTATAATAAAACGTTCCTTCCCAAGCTACCAGTAGAGATTCTTAGTCTCCCATATTTGCAAAACTCAAACACAATGCATTTTTTTGCCAGTGGTCTTTACAGGGCATCAACTACACTATAAATAAATAAATATTCCGGGACGTTGCACACATCGCCATCTAACCCCACACTAAGCAAACGCTCGTGTCATGGGTACTAGATAATGGATATAATACTTATACTTTTTTATACAATTACATATACATTAGAATTCTAGCTCATAATGAAATGTTATTTCCAGCCTATGGCCACAGTACGTGCGAGACCGCATCAAGACAACATACGGCTACATCGCGGGCTCGCTCGTGCTGACCGCCGCCAGCGCAGTCACCGTGTTCCGCACGCCCGCGCTACTCAACCTCGTCGCCAGCAACGGATGGGTGGTAAGCAGTTCTCTTTAACTTGGCAAATTATCATGTACTAAAATCTATATATATAAAAGAAAGTGGTGTTAGTTACACCATTTATAACTCAAGAACGGCTGAACGGATTTAGCTGAAAATTGGTGGGGAGGTAGCTTGGAACCAGGAGATGGACATAGGATACATTTTATCCCTTTTTTAAATTGAATTTAATAAAATTTAAAATCTGCTTATTTATTGCCTCTAAGGTGGAACAGAGCTCGCCGGGTCGTCTAGTATAATATAAATTGCACATAACGGAATACTCAGATCCATATCAGGCACACAATAACATGTATAACTGCACAATATCCTTGAGATAGAGATGATATCAGATAGAGATTCTAAAAAGATCTTAAGAAGTATAAAGAAAAGCTAGGAAAGATAGATATAACTCTATATTGTAACACACATACAGAAAAAAGACAAACAGACTTATAAAAAAGTGCCATGACTGGCGGCCTTATCGCTGACAAAGATTTCTTCCAGCCAACCATAGCAAAAGCACCCTAATTGGCTAGAGACCTAATTAAAAACAAACACACCATAATAAAGGTCTAAAAAAGCGAGTATTTTGTGAGTACATAATATATTATATATGTATAAATTATGTACTTAGCAAATGAATGTAAGTCATGTCTCTTGAATAATAATATCGCCTGAGCCGATGTGAAAATAGTTCAAGTCAGTCAGTAAATACATCATCATTAAGCCATGTCAGAGGCCCTTAGGGTAGTTTGAAAACTCTCGATACCAGAGTTCGCCACTCTTATTCGATAAGAAGAAGAATACCTAGTACTCTAAAACTAAATAACAGCGGTACTTTTTCTGTTCCACTTGTGGATATCATTGTTTATTTAATTCCAAATTTTTTATCAATATTACATTTTGCTAGGAATATGTGATATCTTATAGCGTTATCAGTTGGATTATGGTCAGCACAAGGAAACATTATTTTGCAAGCTGCTTACAATTAAAAAGACAATGATAATCTCTGTTCACATGAACCAGAACAAATAATGACTCATGCATATTTTTCTGTATTTTTTATGTTTACTATCTTAGACATCAGTTTAGTTAACTTGGTCTTTACAGTGCTTAAATTAGTTTTAGTAACTATGGGTTAAATAAATAATAATAAATATTTCAGGACATATCACACAGCGCCATCTAGCCTGAAATAATATTTATTTATTAATAACCTATTGTATATAAGCACTTCAACTACTACCTAAAGTAGATAAACACCAAATCAATTTACAGCTATGATATCACTATGATTAAACAAATGATTTAAAAAGACCATTGATAATAATAAACCAAAATATAATTAGTTATAAAAATATACCTCGCACTTTTGGGTCCCTTTAATAATCCTATCAAGATTTTAATAGAACTCCCACTAAATAATTACAATCTTCTGTCGCTTTGCTAGGACGTGAAAGAGGCACAAATATACAAATAAACCAACAACGCTTTCAAAACTGTATTATAGGTACTGCTTAGTAGGTGTAGGTCTTCTCACTAGTACACTTCCACAGCCTGTTCTGTCACTTTTATATAGTTTACTTGTATGTGTGTAATGATTTTCTCTTCATCCATTGCAGTCAATAATCGTGACACTGGGCCTGATGATCGGGTCGGGCATGGTGGTGCGTGGCATGGACTACACCCCCGGGTTCGGCGCCAAGCAGCTCGCCTGGATGGCGCACACCGGCATCATGGGCGCCGTCATCGCTCCCATGTGCTTCCTCGGGGGACCCGTGCTCGTTAGGGCGGCGTGGTGAGTGTTGTACAGTGTGGACTACTATAGTAGGCCAGTGAACTTCAATAGTAAGCCAGTAGACTACAATAGTAAATCAGTGGACTACAATAGTAAACCAGCAGACTTCAATAGTAAATCAGTGGACTACAATAGTAGGCCAACCATTATACTTGTATCGAAGTGTCTTGTGGCAGTGACTATCGTGGTTGTCTGCTCGCTCTTTTGATGATCGCGCGGCGATGAACATTTATTTTGTAGGGAAGAGTATCACTAATTTCCACCTGATAGGCTTACAGACTTTCCTACAGTGTAGTACAACAATAGTGATTCTTTTGAACGAAAAATATATATTGAACGGAATTATTATAATAAATATTACTATTGTTTACAGGTACACAGCAGGCGTGGTCGGCGGGCTGAGCACGATAGCGATCTGCGCGCCATCTGGCGAGTTCCTGAACATGCGCGCGCCGCTCGCCATGGGGCTGGGCGCCGTGTTCGCCGCTTCGCTGGGCTCCATGTTCCTGCCGCCCACCACGGCGCTCGGAGCAGGTAAATCTAAACATGTAAAACTCAAAGGTGACCGACTGACTGACATACAATACAATACAATACAATATAACTTTATTATGCACACCAAAAATAAATTACAATATGAGATGCTTAAACTATAAAAGAATGCACAAGTGGGCGGCCTTATCACCTTGAGTGATCTCTTCCAGGCAACCTTAGCAAGAAAACGGTGACAGAAATCAGTTTGGTCGGTGGCGTACAAATAAATACAATACTTAAAAAATAAAAATAAAATTTAAACAAAATTAAACCTATAACTAAATAGAGAAAGTAAAAGAAAATCAAACTAATTTACATGTTACAAATAATAATAAATTAATAAACTATGAACACACACATTTAACACCAATAAACGCGATTGATAGTTTACAAAGTAGAGATGTAATAGCTGTATACCATACTCTGGAAAATCGACAGAGATTTAGCCTGCCTGATATTTAAAGGCAGGTCGTTCCAGAGTAAGAGAGCTTTAATTGTGAAGGAGGATTGATAGAACAGATTGGAGTGGTTGAGTTTAGGATATTGTAGGATGAGAGTACGTGAAAGACGAAGGGATGAAGAGTGAGTTTCACTCACAAAGGAGAAACGTTCCTTTAAGTATAAAGGAGTGGAAGGAATAAATAGGACTTTGTAGAGGAGGGACAGCAGGTGAGTATTACGACGAAGACGGATAGGTAACCATTTGAGCTTTTTGCGAAATTCAGAAATGTGGTCATATTTACGCAAGCCAAATATGAACCTAATAAAGAAATTTTGGAGACGCTCGAGCTTATCGAGCTGCTCTTCGGTTAGGTCAGGATAACAAGCGTCAGCGTAATCTAAAATAGGATGTAGCAGAGACTGAACAAGCGCAGTTTTGGTTGAAATCGGAAGAAAATTACGCAAACGCCTAATAGCTGCAGAGGATGCAAAGACCTTTCGACTGACCTCATTGAGCTGTGATATCCATGAGAGCTGACTGTCAACCATTATGCCTAAATTTTTTACAGTGTCACTTATTTGAATTGGGACGCCATCAAACAAGATTTGCGGGATGCGTGACCAATTAATTTTTGAAATAAGTTGTGAACTTCCGATTATTATAGCCTGTGTCTTACTTGGATTAATAGTTAGACCAAACATGCGACTCCAGTCACCAATACGCTGTAGGTCACCATTTATTGTTGTAATGGCCACATCAAGATTTTCCAAAGTTGATTGAGTATATATTTGTAAATCGTCTGCATAGAGGTGATAGAGAGAAGAGAGGTTATTAGATATAGAATTAATGAAAAGGGAAAAAAGAAGAGGTGATAGCACGCCACCCTGTGGTACGCCAGCAGAAATGTCGCACCAAGACGAATATACGTCGTCAATGCGAACACGCTGCCGGCGGCCGAACAGGTAACTACGAAACCACTCAATTGCCGTTGGAGATATGTAAAGAGAGGACAGGATACCGAGCAGGACCTCAAAATCAATATTATTAAATGCGTTACTAAAATCAAGGAGTAAAAGGACAGTGAGGTGGCAACTACCCATTCCATATCTAATGTCATCTGTGATTTTAGTCAAAGCCGTGACTGTGCTATGCCCTGACCGGAAACCGGACTGGTAAGGATTTAGGAGGTTATTTCGGGTAAGGAAGGAAGAGAGTTGTTGATGAACTAATTTTTCTAGGACTTTTGAAAGGAATGGGAGAATGGAAATAGGACGATATTCATTATAGGATTTGGGGTTAGATTTCTTGGGGAGTGGAACGATCAGTGCTTCTTTCCATATAGTAGGAAAGCTGCTAGAGGAAACGGAACAGTTCAACAGATGCAGAATAATGGGGGTAACCTCATCCAGGATAGGTAACAACATTTTGCGGCTTATGCTATCACTGACATAGTGATCTATCAACGCACAGCTCAAACCACTGGACGGATCGAGCTGAAATTTGGCATGCGGGTGGATGTTATGACGTAGGCATCCGCTAAGAAAGTAAAATAAGGGATGCAAGTTTTACTTCTTAATCCGAGCGAAGCCGCTAGCACCCACTAGTAACACATTAATACATACGGGGGCTGTTATTTATGTAGGGGTATAGGTAACTACGCATAAAGCTATTACATCAAAACCAACATTATTGCTATTATTAGTAATAAAGTGTTATTATTAGTATTTGCTCGATAACATTTAAAAATTTACGAAGAAACGGCTGTTCCATACATAAAGTTGTTGGCCCTCTGATAAAATGTTTGTAGAATGAAATGTGCCTGCGCGCCATCCGACGAGTTCCTCATAATACATGATAAGTGACACATTTTGTATGGAACACTTGTCTTTTAGCGTAATTTCCAAACTCGTAGAATAAAATTGGTTTATTATTGACGTACTAAAGCCGCCTTTAAATGGTTATAATGGTTACACGCGGAGGTGATTAATTTGTAATCTTTGTGTGAAATTAAGTCTTTATTCCATAACTGGGTAAATTTTAACACACGTTGAATATAATTCCCCTTCGTCCAGGTCTGTACTCGCTGAGCCTGTACGGCGGGCTGATCGTGTTCAGCGGGTTCATGTTGTACGACACGCAGGCCATCATCCGCCGCGCGGAGATGCACCCCGCCTACGGCATGCAGCAGTATGACCCCATCAACTCGTGAGTGTACATCATACAACCACTAGCAAACCCGGCGAACTCCGTTTCGCCAGTTTGTAGTACATGCTATGTATCAGAGATGGCGCAGTATGTGAAAAATATTTTTCCCAGTATTCATCGCTTTTCTGTTGAAATTTTTCCTGATTTTTCTTTGTTATGAACGTCACAGAGCCCGAGACCTTTCCAACGAATGCAAAACCGTGGAAATCGGTTCGTGCGTTCTGGAGTTAAAGCGCCAGGAAGGAAAACCCGACTTATTTTTATATAGTAGACTACTCGTAGTTAAAAGAAAATGAAGGTAGAAAAAAAAAACAATTTATTTAAAAACCTATTATGCCATATTTTTATTAAGTAAGTAGTTGTATAATATGCAAATACTGTATGTGAGATGCTAAATTGTGTTTGTTGGGCTTTCACGTCGCAACGGAGCTCATCGAGATCATCGTGGTTTTGATATGGTGATAATATTTGGAGACAAGTGACAGCCTATTGTTTGTACTAATAAATAAATAATTGAAGCATATTTATACACTTGTTAAGTAGGTATTTAAGTACTAGGTCGCCTGAAACGACATCTGCAGTACAAAAAAATACACTTGTTAAGTAGGTATTTGAGTACTAGGTCGCCTGAAACGACATCTGCAGTACAAAAAAAATACACTTGTTAAGTAGGTTTTTCAGTACTAGGTCGCAAGAAACGACATCTGCAGTACAAAAAAAAATAGAACTAAAACAAAATCATAAATGCATTGTTCCAGGGCCATATCAGTATACCTGGACATTCTGAACATCTTCATGCGGATCGCCATGATCGTGGCCGGAGGCGGCGGCAACAAGAAGAAGTAGACCACACACCACACTGTAGTTGTCGCCAACTACTACTTGGAAGTGGGGAGGGGATAGTAAACGATAGGAAATCAAAGATAAAGTAGCATATGGATGGAACATTAGCTATGCTAAATTAAATGTTAGCAGAACTATTAACTTCTGTAATTGCTTACCATCAGGCAAATAATGCTCAAGTGCAGACCCGGTTTAGTTGAAAAAAACTGTATGGTAAACCAGTGATCTATAATTTTCATACAAATTATCCTTCCATGTATAATTTTTCTATCTTTGCAAAAAAGACCCATTAATATTAACCCTTTCCTTCTCCAACTTGTTTGGTAGTGTTTCATCAGCAGTTAATCTCAAACGAAAACTAAATTATTGCTACAGATATTATGCACTTTGTTTTCGTCGGTGGAAAGCTCTCAGAGGGGCTTTCTTGTGATATAATGTATATTGTAGGCTGTAAGTTGTTATTTTAAGTTTGGTTTTAATAAATTGACAAGTATAGTGATTGTGTAGTTGTAATTGTGGTTTGGTGGCCTTCTTTTTTGGTTAGCAAGATTCAAATACCAAGTAAGTTAGAGTGATAAATTTACACTTTAATTCAGAGGTATCCAAATAAAAAAGTATGTGTTTTGTTTTTAAGTTTTAGTTAAAAGAAATACCTACTTAAAATTACAAAACTTCGTTGGTGTTGGTAATGATTTTAGGAGCCCATTGTCAAAAAATCTAAAATGTATCTGTTTAATTAAGTGAAACAAATATATTCTTTCGAATTGATAATATAATAATAGTTTATGTACAGATTAAAATTACAATGCTTCTCGCAATATACTTTCCTTAGCTAATGCGTTCGTGATTTGCTAAAATATCATATTCCCAAGCAGTGTACAATCGAGAAATAAGTTTTGAAATATTACATCTTATTTGTATGCAATTTTGACTTTTAAACACTCAAGACTAGATTATCTTTAATTATGTATGTAAGTATCTAAAATACTGCTTCTGTGATTATATTGAACAGTTTGGTTTAGCAGACATACAACGCAATACTGAATCAGATTATGATTACTCTCTTTTTTTTGAAGTAGGTTAAAAATTATACATAGTTATTTGTGGCAAATGAGAGCAGTAAGACCGTAAAATAAACTCCACAAAGAAAAAATAACAACAAATTGAATGTTAATAATGTTTGACATGTCGGCATTATGAATGAATGAAAAATATGTAAGTACCTATAATTTTTTTTTATATTTATTACAAAGACCAAATGACACAAGATCAGGAGTTTGACAAAGTAAATAGTTGGCAAATCATATTTTACAGCAAGGTTATCAGATGTAGTATTGCTTTGTCCGTGCTAAGGCCACTCGACTGGTCCTAAATGTCTATAATTTTACAATTCTCGCGGAATGATTGTGCACTATCCAAATAATTTCATAAGTATTAGGTATAAAAATATACTCTAAAACAAAATATCACAATAAGTTACAAAATAAAAGCTCTTTGGAATTAATTATAAGTAAATGTAAGCGTTTAAAATTAAATAAAAAATTATTTCAAAAAAAATTATAAGCTACATATACCTAATTATCGATTTTTATGTACAGACATCGAACATCGACTACGCGTTATGGCAGAGAAAAATAATATCTTATACATTATGTAGTTATATATATAATATGTATATCTTATATATTATGAGTCCATTATATTTATAACAATCACAAGAAGTTGCGGCGTTTGCGCAGTTCCATAGTGTTATCATCACCATGTAACTGTCTAGTGTCTGCCATGAGACGTTCATTGTCTGTACATATAAATCAACTTCAACCCAACAGCTGTGACTATTCCAAGCACTAAAGTTGTATAAATCAAACTAGCAGTCCGTTGGCTAAACACCACAGTTTACAAGAATATCAAGATTATGTTTGAATAACATGACTTCCAGCGATAATATTAGTATACAGTTAGTCCTACCTATATTACTTATGAGCAACGCAATTTTATTATTAGAAAGAGATCCTCGTCGTATATTTAATTAGGCTTTAGGGAAAAAAAGAACACCCTCAGAGGCAAATTTAAAGTTTTAACATGCAGAGTTTGTTTTGGAGAAACTGGCGAATTATTGTAATTCAATAACCATGTTCACACTAATAGTTTTTATATTTTTACTAGTCTTGTCATATAAATAGGTTTTTTTTTCTTATGTGGTCGGCTATCGAAAATCGATATACTTAAATAAAAGTAACTAGTGAAAAATAATAAAAAAATCTCAAATTAATTAAGTTTGCCAACATAAAGTTTGCAATTTAAAAAGTTACAAGTCTTAGTCGATCAAATCAAGGTAAATGTGTGTTAAAATTTGAAATTCCTCTCTGAGGCCACACTTCCCCTTTAAGTAGTAACATCGGAGCTGTTCGCGTGATGCTTCAAGTACAGCGCGTACATGTGCCGCGCCTGGTTGAGCACGCGGCCCACGTTGTGTTTCCGCACCATCTTGTCGAAATGCATCGCCAGCTCGTTGTAGTCCATGCGGTTACGCATGATGTAGTCCCGGTGCTGCAGCAACACCGTCAGGCACAAGAACATGAGGAACGGGTTCCCCCCACCGAACAAATGCGGCGGCGGCAAACCGCCTATACTAAACTTCACACTTTCACCACTCACTGATTGGTTCCGTGGCACAGGAGGCTTCAGAGACTCGTATTTCTTCTGGAAGCTGTTGATAGTGGAGGCTACACTGTGCAAGTTCGGCTGCTTCGTGTTGAGCAAAGACTCGCAGTTCCGCTTCGCGTTCTCCAACTCTTGTGACATGCTGGAGAAGAACTTTTGCGATCTCGTCGCGCCGTCTGGTTGGTTGTTGTTTTTCACCTCTTTGCTCATGACAGTCTCGGTCTGGTCTCGCTCGGAGGAGTCGGATTCGCTCGACGGGATGTGAGTGTCTTTAGGTTTGAATCGCTCCTGTGGTTCCAGATGGTTTTTCCTGAGCAACCGGATGGGAGTGACGGACTTCTTCCCGGAGTGCTCCTCGAAGATCTCGCCGGTGTCCGCGTCCAGGTCGAGGTCGGCCTGCTCGTCGGGAGTGTGCGGGCAGGAGGCTGCGCGCGCGGCCCCGCGGTGCAGGGGGTTCTCCCACAGGTAGATGTCCTCTGCACTGCGCGCGGCTGACTTGCTCGCGTCGAGCAGCGGCGAGCGCTTGGCTGGCTCCTCGGGGCGCGGGGAGGGCTCGGGCTCGACTCGCTCGCCGCTGGAGTCGGAGGGCGAGTCGCACGCCACGCTCCGGTTCACGTATGAATTGCCGAACACTTGCCGGTCCAAGTGCTCCAATTCGAGTCGCAGCTCCCGCGTCATGGATGTAGTCATGGGGTAGTATTCCTGCGAGTCGTCGGGACTGCTCCCTTCGTTCGCGTCGTAAATGTTCCTGTTCAGTCTGTTCGCCAACTTCTCGTCTTTTGGGGCGTGAGTCTTGTTTTCATCGGTGGCAGTCTTTGTAAGAGTTATTCTCGGGCATTCAGTCGAGGTGCTCCGTTCGATGACGGAGCGCGTGCGCTGTAGTTTCTCCTGCGTGACGGCGCCCACTTTGCTGCCGGTCGCGAAGTTTAGGAACTCGTTTAAATTTTTGATCATTTTGACTTTGGGTTTTCCTGCATCGCCGCCGGCGCTCGCTGGATCATCTAGTTTATCGAGTGAAGAAAATTTATTATTGTGCACAGATATTCTGTCGCGCAGTAATCGCACTTGATTGCCTAATGGTGTCCTACTGTCGGCGTGTGTTCCGTTGACGAGGTTGCCTGTGCTGGACCAGGCGGTGGCGAGCCCCTCTCCTTCGGGGCTCTTCCCATGTTCTGGGACACTCTTCATACTCCGCCGCTTTAGAGATTTTGTTTCTCTATTCAAAAGGCCGTTCTCCTTTTTATCAACTTCGTTTCTATCTAATTTGGACCTCGTTTGCAGAGCCGCGTCATCTAAGCTTTGGAACTCCTTGGAGCGTTCGAGGGACGCACCCACTAGTTTCCTGGTGGCATTTTCGTCGAGACTGTGGTTCATTTGCTTACAAGTGGCTAGTTTGGGGGTTTTAGCGAGGTTGAAGCTGGAACTCTGTCTCCTGATTGCGCACATCTTCGTGTAGGCGTTCTCTCGCGGAGCTTTCAGAAGGGGGCTGATAGGCGGAGGGTCCTCGTCGATATCAACGCCGGGGTCGAACTCTTTCTCTTTCAACGAGAGTTCAGCTGTCGGCGTCTTTTGTGGTAACGACGCCCAAAGCACTTCCAACATTCTGAGCGCGTCGTCGAAAGCGAACTCTCGTTTCATTTCGAGGAGCAGCCATCGGTAGCAGAAGAGCAAATCGTCGGCTTGTTGCAATTTCAAGTACGCGTAGAAATCCGGATCATATACCTGAAATCAGAAAAAAATGTGAATTAGCAAGGATTTTTAGGCTCGTTGCAGAATGTAATCAGCAGCTTCAGCTATACTATAATGTAACCTAGAGGCAAGACAGTTATAGTTTTTTTTATAGCAAAAGTGGCAAAATGGCAGGCGATCTGCCTGATGGTAAGCAGTCATCGTCGCCTATGGACACTTGTAACTCCAGAGGTGCTGCAGCACTTTGCCAGCTTAGAGAGGTGTTTGAGAATACCCTTTTAGTTACCTGCAGCGACTCAGTGAGATGCGCGAACTTGACCGTCATGGCCTCTCCGTCCAGCAGGAAGTTGGGGTAGAGTCGTGCCATGAGCGCGCACAGACAGATGTACGCGTGCGCCTCGTCGCCCATCGTCACCAGCAGGGGGGAGGCCAGGTCCGACATGCCTTGGCAGTAACTCACAAGGGGGTGGTTCAGGGCGTAGCTGGGGAAGGAAATTAATAGTAAAATAATATTCCGGGATATTCCACACAGCGCCATCTAGCCCCACACTAAGCAAACGCTTGTGTCGTGGGTACTAGATAACAGATATAATACTTATATACTTTTGTTTTGCAAATACATACTTAATATACATACAAACAAACAGACTCAACACAAGTAATTATACATTTTAAAATTCATAAGTACTTGTGTCACGCGGGAATCGAACCCGCAACCCCTAGATTAGAAGGTTGTGCCACTACCAACAAAGCTAATAGGTCAGTCAATATAATAGTATACACCTACCTAATGGAATATCAAGATTTAGGATGAGTCCTAATGTAGCATATGTCGTTCTCGAGAACCTATGTACTGATATTTGCTAAAAATAATGATGATCCGACATTCCGTTGAGGCGAAACAGAGCACTTTTGCTTTTTGATAGCGGGGTGAAAAATCTATAGTAGTAGTAGGTTGCCGTAAAATAATACCTACAGCAAAAACAACCTCTGCCTTTAAATATGACATTCAACTTGAGAAACGCCTGCCTTGGAGTAGGTACGAATATTTTGACGGAGGTCGTTCGGAACGATTGCATTTTTATGCAAATATTCAATAATATAATATACTAGCTGGTGCGCGCGACTTCGTCCGCGTGGAATAGTTATTACCATAAAAACGGTTCTTGTGAGTAAATATTAAAAGATAGACATATATACTGTTGTGGACATTTTGTTAGATCATTTTAAGACGAATAATTCTCTCATACATATTTTTTTGATATTTTGAACCGTTTTCGCAGCGCACGCAACGGAAGCCCTCAAAGATGAATAAGTTTCCCCGTTTTTTCCACATTTTCCATTGTTTCTTCGCTCCTTTTAGTTGCAGCGTGATGTTATATATAAGCTTAAAGCCTTCCTCAATAAATGATCAAAAAAATATTTTTGTGTTGAATACAACACAATTTTTTTTTAATTCGCACCAGTAGTTCCTGAGATTAGCGCGTTCAAACAAACAAACAAACTCTTCAGCTTTATTATAGAAAGATAGATAGATTAACTCTTTATTGTTGACACATATTAAAAAAACAGTACATAGAACAAATTGCACCTTAACTAGTGCCACAAGCGGCGGCCTTATCGCTGAAAGCGATCTCTTCCAGGCAACCTTCAGCTGGAGAGAAATAAGCAAAAGAAATAAAGAAGAATGTGGTGTACAACAAAAAGGAAAAAAGAAATTTTACTAATATATATATATATATATATATATATATATATATATATACATATAAATACGCAATACACATACTTAATATAATACACAACAAAATATTTAAAGGTGATAGTAGTAGAAATAATAAATAATATAATTATATTAGTAAGTATAGATTTAGGTAAGTAGCAATACAAAGATAACCTGAATCGAATGACGCATGTAACTAAATCCACCCGCATAATAAAGTCACACAAGTCAAATGTTTAATGAACTAACACTTACGTAGTCAGTATGTTGAACAATGAGGCAATGTTCTGGTTGTCATCACTGCCTGCGTAGAAGTTGTGATGTCGGTCTGTTCTCAGCACGTCTTTCCGAACCATGCCCGTCACGTATGCTAGGTCTGGGTTTACCTGAAAAAGTATATCTAAATATATAAAACTCAAAGGTGACTGACTGATTGACTGACTGACTGATATAGTGATCTATCAACGCACAGCCCAAACCACAGGACAGATTGGGCTGAAATTTGGAATGAAGGTAGATGTTATGACGTAGGCAATAGTAGGCATCCACTAAGAAAGGATTTTTGGAAATGCTACTTTTAAAGGGTTGAAACAGGGGATGTCAGTTTTATTTCTTAATGCGAGCGAAGCCGCGAGCACCCACTAGTATGTATTTTATAAAACAAATGACTTAACTTAGGTATCGAATGATTTAACCTGTGTCATTAAATTTAGGTTTTTTAGGAGGCGGTGAAAATCATGCCATAATTTTTTAACTAATGCAGGAGCTATATTGAGCAATAAGGATGCAATGAATTCCACTGCTCTTAATAAAAGGCACGTTTAAAGAACCGGGTACTGCAGAGCAACTTCTTTACAATTTATAAAATACACTTAAAGGAGTCTGGACAAGCCATGTGCTTAATAAAAAATGTATACAAGTGGAATCTCAAGAATTCTCAAGGACAGTAAATAAATAAATCTGCTTTAGTTGGGGTACTAAAGAAATCAATGAATAGGATCTATGCATATGCGTGGGACGCACGCTCCATCCTAGACCGTAATGATTGCTTACCATCAGGCGAATTACGTTCAAATGCAATCCCATTCTTTGCTAAAAATTACTTTGCTTAGAACTAGGAGTAACTAGAGTTAATAGGTATCTTCTAGGTAAACGTGCTACACCCTAGGCAGCAGCAATGCTTAACATCAGGCAGGCTGTAGTCAAACGTAAACCTATCCCACGTAAAAAAAAACTTTACATCCACTGCATCCAACCTACCATTCCCTTCTGTATGCAGTCTTTCCAGCGGGTCCTCAAGGTGTAGTACTCGTTGGCTTTCCGCTTGATATAGTCCATTCTCTCCTTGCCGGTCATACCATCCGGGTACACGTTTAAAATGTGCTTCCACACTACTTTCCTGAAATATTGGAAAATTATTTGCTTTTATAGTAGCCAACATTATTGCTAGAAGATATTTGAGAGTAGTGTACTCATTTTTAAGTTTTCACACCGACCTCGAAGTGTCTATCATAGTTTAGCATCTGCTATAAGTTATATAGTAAGTGTGCTACAGTTTTTAACTATAAAAAGTTAGTTATTATTTATTTATCCTTGCATTTAGAACATGCTGAGTTGGGGCTCGCGACATGAAACTTGTTATTTTTCATTCTCTTCATCTTTTTAAAAAAGCCGAGAGATAGGTTTAGTACTTTATCCCCGTACCAAAAAATACAACTTATTTTTGTCTAACTAAACCAATGCAATTCTGCCTAAGAAAACTCTCCTAACGGATTAGTTCTGCGGGGGAGTTACGACCCTGAGTCATACGTCTTGAGAGAGAAACCAATGAAACTCAAACATAGCTAAAAATAAAATAAAATAAAAAAGCCTTTATTTCTATTACTCATTAAGGAATAGTTACAAAATAAGTAGGTAATGTACATTATATTGAGAACCATTTAAGTAAGTATATTCTTTATGACATATTATACAATGTTTGTATACAAGTTTTTGTTTAAGTTTAGGTAAGTACAAAAATTTAGACTTTATTGATATCAGACATATATTTACCAGCATAGTTTTTTTAATTTATCAGCAAAGTACATGATATTTAGGTACAATGTGATTGACACCAGAATTTTATTTATACATAGCTAAACAGTTTTTAATGTAAGTACTAAATACCTGAGACTAGGTTCAATCCCTCCGCAGTAGATGACCTCCCTGAGTCGCGCCGAGTCCGTGATCTGGCCTGCAGTGTCCAGGAACGCGCGGAACTCGTGGTCCGCCAGCGGGGCCCGGGGCGCCGCCCCCGCGTCCTCGTACAGGTTGAGAGCTCGAGACACCATGTTGAATGTTTTCTCTACCTGGAAGTTTTATACACAAATTTAAAATAAAATAATGTAAGTAAATATGTATTTCAATTATACGACATCCAGGCGCGTGTTTAGCATTTAAATTTAAAACAAATCATAAAATTAAGTAAGGGTAGAAAACTTTCCAATGATTGATTCTGTGAGGTGACCCCCAGGAAAGATTAAGGAAAATAAGGAATGTTTTTATATATTTTAATTTGTCATTCACCATAAGTGATATCAAGATTAGTCTAATTATTGAAATATTTTGCCAATCAATCAATTTATTAATTAAATTGGTTTTTCTGATATGAATTTACATCTGATTCACTACAAAATTAATCTAATTCACTTACAGAATTAATGTTATTTGAATTTTCTACCCACATACCACATTGTTTCACCACATTACATGTTATTATTCCATCATCAATTTGAATGCACCTACCTAATTGATTACATATATAAAGATAAGAAATTGTATATTTTATAAACATACATAGACACAAAATACACTGAGTTACTAATTAACTAAGTGAAATCCTCTTTTTATAGCCAACATTAGCATAATCAGATGTAAATGGTTCAGTAATTAACTGGACTTTCATGGTCTGTGCCTCAGAGGCAATGACTGGGTTTTATAGCTTTCAGAGCATTTTCAAATGTTTAAACAAAGGAAGATTGAAATATAGCACATGAATCTACATGTTTTACTGTGTTTCATTGGCCCAAGCAGAGATAAGTGAACTAGCTATTTCATTATTCATCCCAATTATCGTTAATAAAAATGACACTAAAACAAAAGTAATAGTAATTGGTATTTAAATGTCTCAATACATTTATGTATATAACACCATAGTATGAGATTCTACACCATGATGTGCTGATAAATAAAATATATAATATTTATAGACATGATAAAATTTACATTAATATTTGTAAAGAAAACTGGAATACACTTATATTCTGTAGAATTGCCATCTCTTATTTTCAAATGCCATGGCTATCAAGAAGTGATAAATAAGTAAAAATTTTGTAATAAAACTAACTAACACAGTTGTGATTAACTAAATATAACTTATAGTTGTAAAAGGAACAACTTAAAGTAGGACTAACCCACCTGATTCATAATCAACCCTTGGAAGCCAGTCTGTGTCTCCTTCTCGGCCTGTGGTGCCGGGGCCACAGTGGGCTGTTCCTTGTAGTTTTGGTTCACTATTGGTGCTGTTTGGGTCACATTTGGAGGCTCCCAGTCCTCGGAAGCTTCCGCAAATGGCTTCATATCTACTTTTAACTGCACACATGGCTCTGACTTTTGTGTTACTGCTATGTTATGTGCCCTGAAAGTAATGTAGTTTTTTAATGGTTGGGTGATTGATACAAATAAAAAACACTAAGTTATATAAATATGAAAAGAATAATAAGTTTATACTAGCTGAGAGGAAGTTAATTAATTAAAAAGTTATGTACTTTCACATTCATACATTCTTAATAAGGTATGGACTACAATGATTAGATGAAAATTTTCAGATGATTTTTTAAATTATTTTGTGCTTTCTATTTTATACACACAATATTAGCTTAGGCACTGGTAGCTGTATTTTATTCATTCTAGAACCCATTTATACATAATATCAAAAGCTTTTTTCAGTTAATTCCATATAAACATAAAAGACTTTGTGTTAAAATTGATTGATGAAATTGCCTGGTTGAGCTGAAGTCTTCATTTTTTTTAGGCAAAACATAATTTATTTTCTTAATAATACCTCATAGAAAACTTAAAAGGCTCATCTGTGGATTATCCATTACTTCTCTATTTATTCAAACATATTCTATACAAGATTACTTTGTATTCTCTTTTACCTATGTTTTTATTCTATGTATGTCTTTCTGGGTTTTTCTTTTACCCACCGTGTGTTCAAAACTAAATTAAATACAATATTTAAAAAAATCTTTGAGAATTGTTTTATTGTCTTACTTGAGAAAAGCAGCATCCAAGTCCCAGTCAGAGAGTAGAGGCAGATGGATCTCCTGGCCGTAGTCATCTACACTTCTATAGCAGAGTGTGAAGTCAGACTTGATGTCGAAGGCTTTCACTAAAATACTTTGTAAAACCTCTAAAGATGTTATCTGTGGATCTACTGAAAATTTCCTCAGCTCTGGCTGCAGTTTCCCCTCACATTTCTGTAAAATAATTCATTAAAAGTAGGTCAATGACATCTGTTATAATTTTTAATTTAATGCCAGTGAAGTTTTGTTACAGGAAGGATAGAGATTATGTTTAGGGCAGGAAATGCTTAACAGAATCTGGTATTATACAAATATGTTAGTTTAATATACATGTGAGGATATTTAGTTATTGATTGATTCTACCCACACAATTTATTCGGTATCATTCTACGATATAACAGAAGTTTAATTTGGTGACTTATGGTAAAAAATAATGTACCTACAAAGACCGATTTACACGCTCAAGATATAAAACCTTTGAATTGAAAATATCAAACCTTGACTTTCACTCTAACTGCTTCTTTGCTATAACCGAACATGATTACACATCACTTTTTTCAGTATTTAGAAATTAAAAACTAAACTCTTTTATCGATATATGATCAAAATAAGGACATTTTATTACATTCAAAAATAAAATAAAATTCAGGAACAAACTCTCAGACTAAAGAAGAAAGAAAGGACTCGGCATAACAAACAGTAGTTACTGACATATCGGCATCTCTTTTTATCTTATGAGGGCAATCATAATGTAAAAGAGCACAACAGTAGTTTTATCAATGGCTGATGACGTCACAAAATGTATCACTGCGGCCGGTCGCCATGTTTTATCACAGCCAACAACAAGTACATCAGTTGTCATCGTAACTTGTTTATTACAGAGTTTTGAAGAAAATTTAGTGATATTAAGCGAAAATTGTGCTTGTTTATAGTGTGTGAACTTGCAAAATACTGCATTTATTATGGGTAGGTGCAGTGTGTTAGGCTGCCGCATGAAAAGCAACACAAAACATCCCAAAATAACGTTGCACAGGTAAGTAAACGAATTCATTCAAAATATCTTGTCTTTTCTATTATTTTAAAATATTTTGCTGTTTGTGAGAAAGTTTATAAAGATAAACGTGCTTTTCTCTATTCATTTACTGTTTTACTAATAATATTAGGCGATTATTTAAGAAAATCATTCGTCATAGTAAATAGAGTTGCGGTACGGCATTTTCAATGTATCGATAACTTAGCGACAGGTGAATATTATCTAAACTCGATTTCTTTTATTTGATTTTAGATTGCCAACATGTAAAGAAAGAAAAGAACAGTGGCTGGATATACTTGGTATTGAAAATTTGAATACTACAACCAAACATATTTTTATTTGTTCCCTGCATTTTGAAGACAAATGTTTGAACCGAACTTTAAATGTAACAAGACTGCGCGATGATGCTTTACCTTCAAGTGAGTTGTTGGTAAGTTTTGAAAATAGACCAGATAAGTTTATAGTGTTTACCTACTTACTGACAAAGTAATCGAACTAAACCAGTTGATGACAAGGGACGAGAATCATGTCAGCAGCAGTAATTCTATATTGTTGAAATACTGATAAAAAGTTTCAGATTTAAATGTACATAGAACAAAATAGATAAATGTACCTGTGTTAAAATGCAAGTTATACAAATGTGTGCATGTGTTAGTGATTAAATTGGCAATGTAAATATTATTAAACATATAAGGTTTTTTTTGTGTAGATACCAGCGCAAATAATAACAAACACACTCAATATTAAAAATTATTGTTATTTTGCTTTACAGTTACCAGCCCAATTTAATGAATGCCAGGAACATCAATTTGTTTCTCACAAAGCACTGGAAGGGGAGCCTATCTGCAGCACTTCTAGCTATTCAGATGTAAGTATCCTTTTTACAATGTTAAGTATCGTACTTCATATTATACAATCTTGATTTTTGAAAACAAACACACTCAATATTAAAAATTATTGTTATATTGCTTTACAGTTACCAGCGCAATTGAATAAATGCCAGGAACATCAGTTTGTTTCTCACAAAGCACTGGAAGAGGAGCCTATCTGCAGCACTTCTAGCTATTCAGATGTAAGTCTTCTATTTTATGTTACTATAGGTACTGCGGGCAGCATAACTGGTAATTTAAAATAATTTAGGCCAAAAAACTTGTACGAAGTTGCAAAAAACTAGAAGTCAATGTGTTTTTTTTTTGTTTCAGGATAAAGCGCTTGAAATTATTCAAAAATTAAAATTAAAATGTGAAAATCAGAAAAAAAATAAAAAGATTAAATGAAAAAGTGAGAAGACAGAGTAAGAAAATAGCAGATTTTAAAACTGTAATGAAAGATTTAAAAGACAATAATTATGTGAATGATGATCATGCGGCTGTGTTGGAGCAGTGCGCAGGCCCCAAAGATTTTCTAAAAAGGCAAATTGCGAAATCGGTAGGAATGCCTTTGGAAAGACAATACAGCGAAGAAATTCGAAAATTTGCACTGACACTCCACTTTTTATCTCCAAAGGCCTATAACTTTGTTCGTCGTACGTACAGTTCCTGTTTGCCACATCCAAGAACTTTAAGTAGGTGGTATCAGAATGTAAACGCTGAACCTGGGTTTTGTACAGAGGCTTTTAATGCTTTGAAACACAAAGTTCAAACAAGTGAAATGCCAGTGATATGTGCTATGGTTTTGGATGAAATGGCTATTAGAAAGTCTCTTTGCTGGGATCCTCAAACTAAAACCTATTATGGACGAGTTAACGTTGGGATTGATTGCGATATGGACTCATTAGAAGTAGCCAATGAGTGTCTTGTGTTACTGCTGACCTGTATAAACGGTAGTTGGAAGTTACCTGTGGGATACTTTTTCATAACGGCTTTGTCTGGGGAACAAAAAGCAGTACTGTGATCCATAAATGTGAAGAAGTCGGCGTCAAAGTTGTGAGCTTGACCTGCGATGGTCCAGCTGCAAATTTAAGCATGTTTTCAGCATTAGGCTGTGATTTCAATTCAGGCCAGGTAACATTTACTTACAGTAACAGCATCATACACGCTTTTATTGATCCCTGTCATGCTATCAAACTAGTCCGAAATGCTTTCGGTGAATTGAGGGTGTTTTACGATATGCATGGCAGGAAAATAGATTACATCTACCTGGAACATCTACTAAATTTGCAGGAAGCCGCAGGACTGCACATGGCCACAAAATTAACAAAGGCCCACATACAATATCAAAAACAAAAAATGAAGGTACGACTTGCCACGCAGCTTCTTAGCGACTCGGTGGCAGATGCCTTGGAGCATTGTGCTGATTTAAAAATCCCGGAATTTCAAGGAGGTGAAGGCACAATTAACTTCATTATGTTATTATACAGCGTTTTTGATGTCTTAAACAGCCGATCAATTAGACCACCGGGGTGGAAAAAGGCTATATTTTCGGGAAATGTTGGTCTGGTAGAAGCTTTATTCGAAGGTGCCACAACCTACCTTCAGAATCTGATACTGCCATCTGGGCAGAAACTCGTCGATTCCAGAAGAAGAACAGGCTTTGTAGGACTTATTGTGGACATGATCAGTGCAATTCAACTGTATAAATATTTGATTGCCGGTACCAAACTTTTACAGTACCTGCCACTGTACAAGGTCAGCCAGGACCACCTCGAGTTGTTTTTTTCTGCCATCCGAGCTCGAGGTGGCTTTAATAATAACCCTAATGCGGTTCAATTTAGGGCCGCTTTTAAAAGATTGTTAATAAGAGCTGAAATTAGGGATGCGGGCATTGGCAACTGCGTTCCTCTAGAGCAAATTAACATATTAACCTGCTCTAGTAAGACAAACCCAGTCACGGCCATAAACGAACTAACAGAAAGGAATTCATTTGTTGAATTGCCAGAGGATGATAGTGAGTTGTTCGAAGAATTTATACACTGCATGTACAATAACTTACCCAACTACTCCGAAAGCGTAGTTACTTATATTGCCGGTTTCATATCTAGAAAGTTGGCTCGCTCTGTAAAATGTGATATTTGCGCAAATTTGTTATTTGGAGATGCACAAAAAAGCTTAATAACTCTGAAAAATAGGGGTGGATTGGTTTACCCGTCAAAAGACGTGACGAATATTCTGATTAAAATTGAAAAAATCCTTAAAGGTATTTTTCAAAAGCAGCTTCGGTCTGAACAGTATTATCTGCATGCATTTCGATTTTTCATGGAACATTTTGATGAATCCAATTTGTTGAAATCGAATTCCGAACATGACACGACCCACAGACTTTTACTTATTAAATCTATAGTCCAAACTTACATGGATCTGAGGTTTAAATACTATGGTAAGAAAACCACAGAAAAGATTTCGTTTCGCAATTACTTTAACAAAATCATATTATTCCGTAATGAGTAAATTACTGGCAATTTTATTAGGGTCCGATATGCTCTTATTTGATTATTGTGTACCTATATTTGTATATAGTTTGTATTTTTAGAACTTGAAAATGACTGTGATTGAGGGTTCAACATGCTCATAGTTGATTAATGTGTATATTTGTATTTTTATTTACAACTTGAAAATGACTGTCATTGAGGGCTCAACATGGTCTTATTTGAAACACGATTTGAAACATATCCTTTGTATTTAAAAAATACAAATTTTACAGTTTTACAACTATTATAGTTTTTAATAAACCTGTGTGAAATGGTAATTTTCGTTTTATTATGAATGATCGTGCCAAGTTGTATAAATAAAGTATTAAGTAATTAATAAAATTAAGTATACTCTGCAAAACGAGAAAAAAATCTGTATTTAGTAAGTACCTATTTATTTATTCTTTTCTTTGGTAACTAATTACTTAAAGACCGTGTTGGTATTGAAGGCGTGGTATGCTGATCAGTAATAGTGATACTCAAGGCTCCTATACATATGCCCCGGCACGAGCCGCAGTAAATGGCAGTCCGCACGAAACTCAATCTTAATTCCAATTTCGGTCGCATACTACGCCCACAGGTAAGATATAGGTACACGGCTATCACAAGGCTGCAGTTTTTATTCGTGATCGCAGCGGTGGAAACTGGGAGTAATTAATGGGATAAACATACCATAGTAAAATTCGTTTTATTATGAACATGTACAAGTACAGAATAAAGAGGATGTTCATTAAATTGCAGTGGCATCAGTACAGTATCCACGTGCCCTGCCATAAATAAAATGTCACTGAGCGTGTGCGTTTTTATAGGTCGCATTTCCACGTAAATAAAACTGAAGAAATGTAACCGAAACTCATTTTCGACAATTTTCAATTCTGCAAACACCGTGCAATTCAACTATCGATATTATAATGCGCGCATCCCTATGGCAAGCCGCCATCTTTGTGCCAGGCTCACGTTAGGTATGCACGTTTTTTTCGTAGGTATTTCATGTCCATTCTTTTCCTATTGTCTGTGAACAAACTCGACCGACAAGCAAGCAAAATCGAACTAGCCTATGTTACCATGTGTACATGGACCCATTTAAAATAATCAAGTAAAAAAAAACAGATGCGAAAGACTACTAGAATAGTTCTAGGATATGTTGGCTGTTTCAGTCTCGAACTTAAAACACTTATGCTACTTGCGTCAATATTTAACTGATATAATGTTAGCAGATGATTGACGGTCAGACAATGTCCATAAAACTATTTAGGTGGTTCTTTCTTTTTGGTTATAGTTTTTTTTACTAAATGTGGATAATATGGTTAATTGCTGGCAACCTTTATTAAGTTATTATGACATTCAACTTCTTTTCACAGATAATGAAACCGGACAAAGTAAAACATTCCTTAGATGCTTGAGCATTTTTGCCAATAAAAAACCAATTGATTGACATTTGACATTGACATCTCACCTAACTTTGTGTAGGTAGTCAAATCAAAGTTAGGTAATACCGTAATAGTTAATTTCAAATAAGTTAATAGTAATTCCGCACCGATCAAATGTTAATTATTTTAACTGGCTAATCAGCAGTTGTCTCCCTTGTGACGTGACATTGGCGAAATTGCGGCGGTGCCGCAGAGTCCATTATTAAAAAAAAAAAAAAAAAAAAAACCGTAATAGTCAAAGTCATTCTTCGTCGTTACTTGAAAAATGAAAAACAAACTCTACTAAATCACTTCTGCGATTTATTTTCAAGTCAATTCTTCTCTCTTGTTTTTAATTATTTTCAAGAACTCTTCAACCGTTTAAATATGACAACGCCTGCCCCTGTGCCTCACATTGACCGAGAGTTGGATTTGTCAAATACTGGCCGAGGAGTATGGCTCGTAAAAGTCCCAAAGTATATTGCGAATAAATGGGAGAAAGCGCCTGGAAATATTGAAGTAGGGAAGTTGAAGATATCTCGAGCCACGGGGCAGAAGGCTCAGGTGCAGCTCTCACTATCAGAAGCGGTTCTTATCAAAGACCCGAATGAGAAGGGTGAACAAAGTATACCGAAGGAGCACAGACTTGACGTGTCCAACGTCACTAGGCAATCTTTAGGAGTATTTTCACACGCTGTTCGTAAGTACAAATGAATCCACGTAAAAAGAAAGCTGGACGAAAGTAAAGGGGGGGTGTTTGGCATTTGTAAAGGCATTAATGACACAAAGCAAATTAATAAATGAATAGTAGCCATCAAGCTACCCCCTTTAATAGCCTGCACTTATAAAAAAGTAATATATTATATTACAATGATCTCGCTAAACCCAAATTTTGTTAATAGACATAAATGGCTTTTTAATTTCAGCTGGAAACACAGATTCAGTTGTTCCTGAATCAGAAAAGCTTTACATGGAGGGACGGATAGTACAAAAGCTAGAATGTAGGCCATATGCTGACCATACATATTACAAACTGAAGTCTGAGTCAATAAAGAAGGCTTTAATGCCTCAGAGACAAGTGCAGCAGTTAGATAGAATAGTGCAGAACTTCAAGCCTGTCTCAGATCATGAACACAATGTAAGTGTAAAAATGATGTTACAAACTTCTAATAGTAGTTTATGCAACTGTCATATAATGAAGGGTATTAAAACACAATTGTGAGTTTATGAAACTAGCACAGCGAGTTTCATAATAGTAACAAGTGTTTTAATACCTGTGTTATATGCAGTTGCATACACTACTTTATCTTCACTAATGCAATTAATCAAACAACAAGCCATTTTTAACTTTTAATTTATGAAATTAAATTCACACGTACGTGTATTGTCACAGTGATTTTGCCGCCATTAAAATCTAACCAATGAGAGCGCAGCTGCACGCATCAATAAAACACGACCAACCTGATTGGCCCTGCAATCAGGTTGGTCGCGTTTTATTGATGTTATAATGAGATATTACAATATTGATGTGGATATTATACCATCATGTGAAATTGCTTAAATTGAGTGTTTTGTTGTCTGTGCTATAACAGTAGTAATTATAAGTCGAGTATTGGAAACATAAGTAGAATGTTACAACATTAGTGTAGATAAATATATATTTACAACTATTAGAATTTTGTCATAGGTACTGTTAATGAATAAAAGACTTAGATTGTCATAAATCCAATGAGTAAATAAGCAGCTACTAAGACCCTGGAGAAATCCTTAGGTGGCTAAAAAATTGGACGCCAGGTTTGTCTTCATGACACCAAATATTTTCTTACTAAATCTTCCAAATACATGTTTCATGTTCTTGTAAATGTCATTCTTGCATCATGTACATAAGTAGATATATCAATTGTAGGTCCGGGGTGTTTGTCATAGTATGGCATCCATAAGGCCATTTCAGAGGCCCTTGGGTGGCTTGGTAAATTCTCGACACCAGAGTTGGCCACTCTCATTCGCTAAGCAGAAGAAGTAGATGGCATCATGGTCTCCTGTCTACTAATGCACTACCAGCCATTCAAAGTTATTTTTTAATCCTCTAAATCTTGTTACAGATCAAATACCAGAGAGACAAGAAGGCTGAGGGCAAGAAGGCTCGTGACGACAAGGATGCAGTCCTAAACATGCTGTTTGCTGCATTCGAGAAACATCAGTATTACAATATTAAAGATTTGCAGAAGGTACTTATACTACTTATTGAAATACACCTCTTTATTTTACACATATAAACTTGCAAAGCCTTTTAGTTTACTAATTAGTCAAAGTAATTAGAGAGAAAAAAACACCATATAAAAGGCAAGTTGAATATAAGTCTTTAATAACAAAAAGAAGAACATGTATTAACCATAGATTTTTATCATGTTTAATTGTTCAAAATTTGAAATCTGTGTCTTCCAATCACAAACACAGTGCAGTGACACACTGAGTTTTGATATTCAGTATTACAGACTTGTGATGTACATTTTTACAATAATGCCTGGAAGAGATCACTCTCTGTGATAAGGTTGCCCAAAGAACCTAGGTTTTATGTATGTATATTTTTTCTGGTGTACAATAAAGCTATATTCATTCATTTATTTCAGATAACAAGACAGCCCATAGTGTACCTGAAAGAGATACTGAAAGAGGTGTGTAACTACAACCTGAAGAATCCTCACAAGAACATGTGGGAGCTGAAGCCCGAGTACAGGCATTACAAGCAGGACACTCCGGTTGAAGCCAAGGAAGACAAGAACAGCTCTGATAGTGACTAAGTGATGGTGTTGTGACGGAGGCAGTCATGGTGGAAATCCAACATTTTAAAACTGAGTTCATTAATTGTGACTTTTATAATGGGTGGCAGAAATCATTCAGCCATGCTTTTATCAATAATGAAAGAAATATTGGGTGAAAAGGATGGAATTATTTTCAACACTCTTTATGAAAGTCACATTTGATGAAATAGGTTCTACATAATAAATTAAAAGCAAAGGCTGCAATTAGAGACACCTAAATTATCATAATATTTAGAAATTATGGCCTTGAGATTTGAATGGGTGATTTTGTCATGTAAGCACAGAAATGTAGGCCACAATTATATAATCTCTTATCATAATGTGTATTGTGAAATGCAAACCCTTTTAGAGAACATTTGTATATATCTTGCAGCATGACAGCAATATACAATATTTAAATACAAAATCCTCGGGTTTCTTCAATGAAGTATTAGTATTTTTGTATCAATTTATCTTCATAATGCCTAAAATGTGTTTAATCTAATATGTTATGTAATTTTTGGCATATGTGTTTAGCTGATTGAGATTTGATATAAAAGTCACCATATTAGCCTTGTGAAGTCATAATAAATAAAGTTATATACATTTACTGACCCATTAAACTCCTGAATATTTTGGCGTGGCATATAATGAATATTGCTATAAGTTATTTATCAAGTGCTTAAGTGTTTTTAATTTAAACTTTTCATTGGAAAATGATCAAAAATCATCACTACCGGATTGGAACCTGAATTTCTGTAAACTGTACATTTATTTATAATTTATAATTTTGTTACACAAAAACTTTTGCCTTTGTATAAACAGAGTGGGATGTGTTGTTTTCCTGAAATTTAAATTATAAGTAATAGTTTGTTCTTTGTACATTTTAAAAATACTAAATATATAGGAATAAATACATATTTCAAAAGATACGCGTTTTTTAATTTTATGTTGCTTTTTTTTATAAAAAAGTGGCATAAAGGAAGACGATCTGCCTGATGGTAAGAAGACACCGTTACCTTTGGACACTTGCAACTCCAGAGGTGCTGCAACACTTTGAAAGCTTAGAGAGGTGTTTTGGGAATACCCTTTTTAAATACCTACCTCAGATTTATTAGTTCACATCTGATAACAGAAAAGTAGCCATAAAAGGTACAACAATAAAAAGTGATATCAAAAATAATAAAAACAATATTTAATTTGCTCTCCGTTTAATAACATTTAAAAATATAGAATAATTGATATACTTAATTGAGATTACAACAAGTTAGAGCCTAATTTACTAAATAAACATTTTATACAAACATCAATATTTAATAAAACAATATACCTAATGTTTCTTTGTAAACAATTTCGATATCCTAATAGAGTAAAATTGAGTTATACCTACTTGCAGTATATAGCCCTATAATGAGTTGAATTGGCAGTTTTGTTAGAGAATGATGATGTTTTTAAAATTTTGCGGATGTAAAATTCTATTACATTTTTTCACTTATTTTTTATATTGTTGATAGAAGAATTACTTAGTCTTAATCAAGACAGGGTCAAAGCGTACCTACTAAAAGAGAGGTTTGTACTCATTGGGCGATAACGGACTGATGATGATGATGATGAAGAACCCTTGTTACTCAGAATTTTAGTGTTGGTAAAGAATCCTAGTCATTCAGAATTACTGCGTTGGGTTTCTAAAAACGTCTCGTTGTTGTATCTATATCTTGTATTAGTTCATGACGTCATAGTTGGCCGCTCGGATGAAGTAGGCGAGAGACCAGGCCATGACCGTGCCCAGCAGTGGGAAGAAGGCAGACCCCACTGCTATGCCGATGAGGATGTCGGTGTTGGCTTCCATGAACTCGACCAGCGCTTTGTAGCAGCCCTGGGGGAGAAAGTACGGGGTTTATTAGGGTGTAAGAACAATTACAAGTTAGACAAAATGAGAAGAATTTAGAAGATTAAGAAACATACCTAAATATATATATTTTTAATTTAACATTGAAGACAAACAAAGTAGGCATATTTACCTACTGTCGAAAATTCAAATGTGGTAACGATTTGTCGTTAGAAATGCTTTTACATATATTTAAGTAGATAGGTAGGTATATTACGCATTTAACGTTGTTACGCAATGCATAGTATCTATCTTTTTTAGCATTTTGTAATCCAAACTTAAGATATGAGAGTTAACATTTCTAGAAAAGAAGGGAGAGACTTTACTTTGCTCGTCTTAGCGGGCACACTACTGTGCACCTGACTCCGTGCTGACTATAACTTTACTATAAACTTCTATAGGTTGTGTCTGAGTATAACTGACCCGTTGAAAAACCTCGCTGTAGTTAGCAGTGATGCACTGGTGCGGGTCGATGCAGCACGAGGTGGGTATCACGTGGTGCGGGGACAGGCGGATCCAGTCTGTGTAGTTGGCGACACCGCAGCACTTTAGCTAAAACAATATTTTTATATGAACACAGAGATAATGGAAAATGGTCATTATTGGTTACTGACTAGGACACATCCAATTGAAAAAACTCAATTTCATTTTAAGTAGGTACATTGAACAGGTTTGAAATAGATCACAATCTGCCTCCTCCAATGAAAACTCCATTTACTTTTGAACCAGGACGTACTTATTTGGATGAGACACATGCCGACTTGCGTTCCTGATGCTAGAACCCGTGGTGGTCCTAAAGTGATCGAACTTAATCATGTCACTAAAAGTTGACGTAAGTCAGCTCGTATAAAGAAACATTGTAAGTAACCCAAAAAAATCCCACAATTTCTTTCTACGTAGGTAGGTACATAAACAGCCAGCTTCCCTGAAAGGCAAGACAGTGCATATTAAAGCAGCAAACGGCATAAGTACTTGTTTATAGTGCAAGTACAGCTAACCAGGGTCAAAATCGTGCACTCCAGGTCGTCTGCGTAAAAACAGATAGGTTGTTGTTGTGTCAATACAAGCGCAATTAGTAATGGTTTGGGCTTCTGGCGTAAATAAAAGCGGAGCGCTACGGTTACGTTGCTATAACACTCCGACAATTTCCACGCGTACAGTAAGCACTGAATATTTGTCAGTTATTACCTACTGTCTAACAGTAGGTAGTAAGCAATAGGTACTTAGGTAGGTACTGTTTGAATTTTATAAACCATTTTTTACCTATAAATTTCATATGAATTAATTCATTTTTTTTTCATATTTATTTCATTTACTTAAATTTTATAGTATTGTACATATATAAAGAAGAAGAGATCGCTTTCAGCGATAAGGCCGCCATTTGTGGCATTCAATTTAAAATGTCTCTTTTTATATTAAGTATGATTTATTTTTTATGTGAGTGTCCAATAAAGTATTAATCAATCAATCAATAGATAACATGGGTTTGGGTACGGTCACGGTGTGTTATATAGTACATATGATTTTTCCTTCATCCCGCTCAAATATATGTGCGAATTCAGACGAAAATAATATATCAAATAATCCGTCTGAGTAGGTAAGTTTGATGACTGTTGACCACTAGTGGTCAACTCTGATGTCGAGAGTTTTCCAACAATATGCATAAACATACCGCATACGTAATATACACCAGCTACCATAATGGACATACATATATACACAACTCACCCCTGCCTGTACGTCGTCGAAGTTGACCTTCTCAGGGCTGTAGTTGCCGAGAGTGTTGGACAGTCCCTCCTGCAGCCCGCGCTCGAACGACTCCCGGTGGCACGCTATGGACAGACTCACGCCCGCAATCATCATGAAGATGCAGGCGAGGAAACCGCCGTACTGGGAAAGGAGAGACAAATCATTATCATAATCATCATTTATTCATAAAGCCATTTTACACGTCACATTATATGTATAGTTGTAAATACTAGAAAATAATTACAGTACTTATCTACTATTTAATATAATATGTAAATTAACAAGTCAACAACTAAATTGTATTACTTAAGCGTAAGTATAATTATACAAATTAAATAATAATTAAAATAATTAAATTAATAAATAATAATTTTGTTACATTCACAATTGTTATGTGAACTTCATGAACTCGATGGAACAGAAGGAGTGCTCCAACAGCCACCGCTAGAGGCGGGTTTTAAAGTTATTGACACTAGGTGCGCTGGTAATCACTTAGAATAGGTAGATAACAACATATTTGTGTGTGTAACTTTTTAAAAAAAAGTTACACACACAAATATGTTGTTTATTAAGAAAATTAAGTTAATTTTCCGAGTGACGGGCGTATGAGGGCAGTCGATCAAGACTCATAGAGGGGCAGACCTTTGCCCAGGAATAGGACAGTATATCCCTAAATAAAAAAACCGGCCAAGTGCGAGTCGGACTCGCGCACCGAGGGTTCCGTACAAACCTGCAAGGTTTACAAAGAGTTTATGATAGGAAATGGGTAGTAAGTTTAAGATTATTAAAAAAAAAAAAAATTGTGATGTAACTAAAAATTTATGGTTTTCGTAATTTTTCCTTTATCTATGCTATAAGACGTTGCTTCGTACCAAATTTCAAGATTCTGAGTTCACGGGAAGCACCCTATAGGTTTTGATTCCCTTGCAAGTGTCGAAAATTTGCGGCATAAATGGCTGTATCTTTTGATTGCGTTGGCTTAGAAGTTTGATTTTTTCACAGCTTCAAGGGACAGTAGACCTGAGTAATTGATATAAATTTCAGCTTCATACCTCTACGCGTTCCTGAGAAAAAGGGTCTTGACAGACGGACGGACGGACGGACAGACGGACAACAAAGTGATCCTATAAGGGTTCCGTTTTTTCCTTTTGAGGTACGGAACCCTAAAAATAAAAAGTTTGTAAGACATTGTTATAAATTAAACATAAAACAATCCTCAATATCTACTACGGCTAGATTTGGACAGGTCACCTACATATGATATTGCGGTTAAAAGTGCACGGTGCTCGCCTGTACCTAACTACCTACTGGAACGGATATTTTTATAGCAGTATATGATTATGAGTCTGATCATGATGTCACCGTTCGTAAAGTTACAATGACCGAGACGACCGTGTTTAGAATTAGATTTAATAATATTATAACCAGTAACTATAACATAAATGGTCATTTGAAAATAGGCACCTATATTTAACCAGATCTCAAAAACAACAAACTCGATTTTGATGAAACTTGCATAATTCCCTGTGCGGAAATAATAAATCCAAGGAAAAACACACTAATGAATCGATCAACATAGATAGATAGATATAGGTACACTTTATTAAAAACACCAGCACAATACAGAAATTTACAAAAAATATATATTATTACTTAAGTGTCTTAACTGGCGACCTTATCGCTAAGAGCGATCTCTTCTAGGCAACCAATCTGGCCGGGATAAGACGCAAGTATAATAAAGATAAAGATAAAGAATCTTTATTGATAATGTAAAATTGTAACATACATAGGTATAAGTACCTACTAATATCACAGAATATGCTACAGAAATTACAATATCTCGTCAAATTGAATTTATAACATTTAGCTTTTATAAAATTTTAGAAGTTACATATGTCTAGTTTTATTAATAAAATAATGAAAATTTTTGTTATTAAAATCATGTCAAACTAATATAATGATAAACACCTTGACTAAAATGTATGTGAAAACAACATATTCAAAATTTTAGCAATATCCACAAATCTCCAGCCAAATAACTCCTTTTGTGAACAAATTCAAAATGTAATGCGAATCACCAGCTTGCCGGTGTGGAGCTCCCGAGCAGACTGTCCAGCACGTGGTATTCGACTGTCCTCTAACCAAATATGACGGACAAACGGAGGATATTAAAACCTTAACTGCAGATGTGATTGCGTATTTAAAAACACTAGTTTATGAAGCAGAGATTTAAAAAAAATGCCATACGATAAATAAATAAACTAATGTAACTTACCACATTAAGCAGCACGGGTTGTCCTTTAATGATGCAGGAGAAGGCGATGGAACTGATGATGATGTTCAGGCCGCCGATGCCGATGATGACCAGCGGACCTGTTCCGGAGAACTCTGGCGATAGCTCCAGGTACTTGTAGAGCTGGAGTTCTGCCCATATGCCCACTGCGAGGAGGAGGATGCCGGTTAACTGGGGAAGATGATAATAGTTAATATTATTTAACAAAAAAAAACAACTCAACCCAATAGCCTAAATTAATACCATGTCTGAAATAGTTATTTTTATACCCTTCCATCAACTCTGTAATTTTTGTACTTAATTTTAAGTATTGTATTGTAAAAGGACTCTCGGTGTTGGCAACGGCCCACTGATGCCTTAAAATTAAAAATACCGGGTGTAAGAACCGTGATTCTGTAAAGATGAATAGTAATTAATGTTACATCTACGTCGGGCGTGCGAATCAAACACCAGTTAGCGTTGAACTAATTTATTGTATCGCCCGAGCGGCGATCACAGTGCAACTTACAACTACCCTACAAAACATATAATTGCGCATACGTAACAGTTAATTAAGTAGTTTTCTTTAATGGTTGCCTGGATCAATGAGTAATTAGTTGATTGATTTTGCCTTTTGCAAAACTATTTACGAGACATGTCTACTAAATAATTTGTCATTTTTTGCATGTCGTATGGCAGATATTATGTTACCATCTGTTAATAGCTAAGACATTCTACATATTCAGAAAATAATGGGTAGATGATAGGTAGATGATATTCTAATAGATGGAGAATATATGTATAAGTACTTTTACAAATATTTCTGATATCTGATGAAACAATATAAATCATGATCAGGGAATTATAAAACGTACAGTTTAAAATTAATAGGCCAGACTGAAGAAATAAAAGGTATAATAAATTCTAAAATTGTAGAAATAAAGGAAAACATTCGCAGTGTAGGTACTCGTGACAATAATTTGCCAAATATTTAAGAAAATATATTAATAAAATTAATCAGACTAAATAACAACAGCAAATAAGATCGAAGATTGTTACATCTATAAAACCCTTGATAAGCTAGAATTCTACAATTTGTTTCAATATCAAAAATGTAGAAAACACCATGCATCTGTTGCTCACATCTCCACGTAAACATTCCACGTCCACAACACACACAAAAACACCAAAACTCACCCAAAAGATAATGTTGAAAACAAACAGCAGAGTTTTGAGGCAGGCTATCATAGCCACGTATTTGAACTGGTTTCCCATCTCTAAATATCAAAGAAAACACATAGTTTGCTGAACATATTCTCGATACAGAATGGATGGAAGACTATAGCAAAATAATTCACGTAGCTTCAAGGGAAGCTTGAAAAGCTTTGCTACACGCATGCGCGAATAAATCGGCGTCTATGCTGTACCTTTGTCCTGTAGGTATATCTTTATTTCCTTGTGTATATCCTATGGTGATATCGAAAGTTATGGTAGCTATAGGATGCTATTTGGATACGATGAAATTATTGTAGGAACTAGTGTATGAGCTGCCAAAGAACTTAATTATTTATCCATAACTCAATTAAATTGAATCCACGCGTTTTTTTTATTGTGAATATTTTTTGCGTCACTAGGAATATTAAACAAGTCAAGAAAATTTGTAATATGGGAGTAGGAGGAGCTATAAGTCGCAATAATAACCTACTTTCGTGTTTTTTAAATATGCTTCCATTAGCTGAACAATTCATTTCACTATACGACTAGCGAGTAGATATTTATTTAGTTTACTGAATAAATTTTTCTATTAAAACAGTTATATTCCAAAAAAATACGAGTACATAGTAAATACTGTTATTCATAAATTATGTGACACCGTCTAAATAAATGCTCTTACCACACTTAACGTAACGTTAAATAAGTTAATAATTCATGAACAGACAAATACCAAGTTTCACAGCACACTTAAGTCCACAATAAGTTAAGCATTGTTATCAAGTAACGTGCTGAAAATGTTTTTGACCGCATATGACAAAGCTAAGTTCGTGTAAAAGAAAAGTCTGCCCCAGTGTTTATGCCAGTATAAGTCTGTTACTTCAGTGCGCCAGTGCCGCCCCACACTATTGCGCACGCGCACGTATTGGGCCGCATCGCATTCGCGCGCGCATTTAAATTATACGAAAACATTTTGAACGCTTCTTCTAAAATTCAAATCTACCTATATTTATCTCTCGCTCTGTCTGATCAATAAAAAAAGAAAAGCATTCTAAATTTAAAATCAAATTAATGAAAATTTTGTGATCTATTTTTGATAGTTGAATAATTTTGAAACGTATGTGATTGTTTATTTTAGCGATGAATTTTCACGTGACATTGTTCGTAATTGGACTTATTTTCCAAATTACTTCCGTTGAGCCCGTCGATGAGATTGACGCTAGTGATGGTGAGTTATATTATTATAATCATAAAAATAATAAAAAAGCAAGAGAAAAATAAACTTGTACCATGTATGCAATAAAAATATTTATATCCATACATCAATGTTACTTATTCTTCTTCTTATTGAATTGTAAACGGCTTCTCAGTGTTGGCTACGGCCCCGCTTATGCCCTAAAAATACCGAGCGTAAGGCCTGAGAGGCTGTAAAAATAAAATAGCAAGAAAAAATTAAGCGTGCAAGTTTAAACTACTACAAAACAGTCGGAAAATCTTTATGAATAAAAGCCTAATGATAAATTAAAATGCATACATACATTATGTTCAAAAATATTCTCAATGTAGAGGTGTGGTCTGCTAACTATGCTTATCATCCCTCTTTTTTTAACCGACTTCCAAAAAAAGGAGGTTATCAAGTCATCTGAAAGTTTTTTTTTTTTGTGGGGATGTTACTCGTTTACTCCGTTGTTTTATCAACCGATTTCAAAAAAAAATTTTTTAGTCGATGAGTATAATTTCCGAAATGGTCCCATAAAATTGTTTATCATTCGGTTCAGTACTTTTTGAGAAAAAACCAATAAACCAACATATTTATAAAGTTTATGCAAACCAATTTTACCCATATTTCCAAAACTACTAGTCAGATTTTGATACAGTTTTCTGTGATGTGTTGAGGTTTAATATCTCGTAATACATAGCTAAAAAATGCACCCAATTATTTTTACCTACATACGTATTACGATGACAACTCACCAGGGGCGCTGCTGTATACATTATATAATAAATTTTATAGATTTTTTTTCATATATTTTTGTATTTCATATTAAAATTGAGGCCTACTAGCTACATATGGTGACTCTTAAAAATATTTAGCTATTTTTCTTTTCTTGGTTATGTAAAATGCATTTAAGAGTCGATGTGCATGCGGACCTAAGACAACGTCGATGCATAACCTCGAGTCGATGTACATAGGTCATCTGAAAAATAGTAGCTAAATTAAATTATATACATATTTCAAAGTACCTATAACATTTCATGTTCTGATTATCAGTAGCAGTTTGTTAATATTAACGGCATCAGTAATCCACATCATCTAAGCTGCATATTACGCGACCCGGTAATCTGTTCCTTCAATCAGTGCAGTACATAATACTTAATGAGCAGGTATCTGAACCGATCTCTCACAAGAAAGCAATGTTGCATGGGCTCACACGATCCCAGTGTTTTTAATTGATATTTTAGCCGAGTCATATAAAAGGAGTAGGTTTTAAATACGATTTTTACGGGTTTTCAATCTGGGACTATTTTAATAAATTCGATAAATTGATGGGTGTTGTAAAATATTTATCAAAAGAAGAATATATAGTTATAGCCAGAACTTTAATTAAATTTTATTAAAGTTATTTGTATCATGAGAATATTGTAAAAACTCATTTGTCTGTGTTTGTAAAATCACCAGTCTTCCTTTTGTGGCCTACGGGTAAAGTGCATCAGTAAACCACCCTTAAAAATATGTTCGCCATGTCTGAATTCGTCTTACATTAGATTTATGGAGGGCCGGCACAAATTTCTCCATTTTAATTACCTTAGACCTACTTGAAATAGTTTTCCAGGATGTTTTAGGGACTTAATTACATAAACAACCTACCGTCACATATTCAAAGTAACAGGAAACGTTAATCTGGCGCTATCTCCGTCACAGATCGGAACGCGGGGGCGGGGACGGAACGCGGGGCGCGGGGCGTGCGGGCCCATCAGCTTTATCTGCCGATCGCACAGATAACTCGCTCAAATGAACTGCACACTGCACCACAATCACAACACCACAGTGCTACATTGTCGCCGCTATCGAACCTCTTCATCAATCTCTTTGTTTACATGACACGGATCGGTTTGATCGTTACCGAATCGAGTCGGAACTGGGTCGCGGTCCACAACACTCACAACACTAATCGGAACGAATCGACCGCATGTACCGTTTGGGATTCAAATGTGAGATGTTACCTGCTCGGAATATATTTCCACAGATTCCGTAACAATGTCGTGAGACGGCGAGCGGGGTAATTCGCCCCGGCCCCGGGCCGTCAGCGACGCAAATCACAAGTTCCGCCTCGGGTTCAAGAAAATGCTCGCTCACTTTGCGCCCCGATAGATTGCCCGTGTCCAGTGCAAACTGCCGCAAGAACATGGTGCTACGCCATAATGGCAATATCTTTATCGTTAGACGTAATCATGTTACGTCGGACCGCCGATCTGCGATCGGACAATAAATGCGCTGCGCTAGGGCCGGGATTTAATTAGCGAGTATACATACGTATAGGTAGGTAGATACTGTATGCCACAGAACAGTTCAGTAGCGGTACATTCTGAATCTGTGAAAAGGTAAAATGTGTCATATTGTGGCGTGTATCGCAGACAATGCCGCGAGTACGTGGTAGTATTTTTGAGCGGGGGCAGAGCCATAGTGCGCTAGCGCATGTCATTATACATAGGAACATTCGCGGTCGCCATTAGCATGCGGTAACGGTAGCGGCTGCTCTGCAACCTCGCCCCGCACACCCATCAAAACATTTTTTTAATCTTCTCATTCATATGAGAACAGGGTTATTGATAAACGAAAAACCATTTAGGGTACCAACACTCAGACACGCAACACAAAAATTGCAACCACACAAAAAACTCGTTGACCAAACGCAGCATAAAGTTAAATTATCTAGTAATAAAGGCAAATTATTTTTAAGTCGGCCTTAGTATAATTTTTTCAATTTTAGTAATCGATATCATGAAAAAACTAAGTAATTTTTCCCTCGAATTCCCAGAGTCATAAATGGCTTTTGCAACAATCACATCACAAGTAACCCAGTATAAATCACAACCGCCTAATGAGATGTCGCGCTATAACCAAATAACCATAACATACGAGTACCAAATTTTTTGTGACCCTCTAAATGGAGCACGTGTGGCTTTCACTGCGCCTCGACCAGACCTCGCAATAATTAGCTATTAATTAATTTTTACGAGTGCATAATTATCCACGCTGACTGTCTACGGCAAGTCTACGGAGGCATATAGACAGTTGTTATACTATCTCAGTGCCATACTCGTTTTGGTATTCGATAAAGAAGGAATAGGTGGCGTAGTTAGATTTCAAATCAAAAAGTTGACCAGGTTTTCGAATAAATAATTGTTTCGCATTATTTCAATTCTGAACAAATAGTAAAATCATATAACTTTAGATATTTGTAAGTTTCTTTGTTGATGTAAAATAATAAATCCGTTTAAATAAAATATGCTCATTCCAAGAGTTGTAACTTAAATGAGTTCATATAGAATATCATTGGGTAACTTAGTGTTGTCTAATGCTCAAGGGATTATAATAAACTTCCTTATGCTAGTTGTGGCACTATTTTTAAGGCTTTTGTGTTTCTGTTTGTCTTTTTTTATTTTCAATGTGTGTTACAATAAAGAGTTTTATCAATCTATTTATCTATCTCATGTTTTTAACGAAATTTTAATAATAAAATATCACCTGTACTTATAAAACCTCGCACACAGAAAAGCTTCAACTACTAACACCAGTCGTGCAGATAATGAGCTGCAAATAATAGTTTGATAGTTGAATAATAGACCATCAAATAATTACACGCCGTACACCACAATCAAAGGCAAATCAAAGGTAAATAGGTCATTATGGCAATTGAAAATTAACAAACCGCGTTCAAAAGAAACCGATCCACTTATCTATTCACGAATTCAATATAGCCCTCTTCTAAATTACTTGGCAGCTTTCTCAAACAATGCATAGTTGCTTATCTTACGCTTTCAAAGCACTGAGTATTGGTAGGTACTTCGATCTTTGTCAGCGGCTCCCGTACAAGTATGTTGGGATTTTGCGTCCCAGCAACTATTTATAGTGAGGTTGCACCGTTGTACGCGGATGCCACTATAAACCCATCGACCGCATCTACTACAAGATAAACTATGCACACTGCACATAAGTCTATGTCTAGTCTATCTGTCTATACTCTACCTATATCGATATTGGCACAGGCTCGAATCTACTGGCGTGAAATATGAGAGACCTATGCATATGAACTGCAGTGACTCAAAGTAGGTTATAAATAATGATGATTTATACCTACTACCTATCTATCATGGGTAAACCACAGTCACGGCCTAGTTAAAATTTCCAGTACTATAACAGCACGATTAAAGAGACATGCGTAAAAATGCTCGAACAAAAATCTATTTGCTACGCAAGAGCACTATATCTTACTCGATTTACGATGCCTCACAGAGAGTTCTATAACCATTATATTATTCGCCGAGACCCGATCGCTAATTTGGTGTCATGTTATTGTGATCTCACAGCAAACGAAATAAGAGCATCCTAACTGCCCTGCTATCGATAACGGCTCATATCCCATAAAAGGTTGCGCCAATTCCATCTACGGACGCGACCCACGCTAAATGCTGCAATTTAAAGTTAGTAGATCTATATATAACTCCTTCTTCGTCTACACGAAACGGGAGTAATGGCACATGTTTATGCAAAATTCTTTTATCGTCATTCTCCTCATACGTTCACATTTGCCTACTAAACGGCAGTTGCGGTCAGTCACACACAAGTCAGGCCGACCGCAAGGATGAAAAGGCCGCGGGCTGCGATCCCATAACCACTCATAAAAGTTCTTCTGAACGGTACCACTTTGAGCCTGGCAGTTCTGACCATAAACGGTAATCCATTTTATTGGCTATCGAGTGGTATTGGTGCAGCCGTTACCTGGCTCGTGGATACCCCTCGGTGGCGCCCGCGTATGCCTCGAGCCCATAACTTGTTTACAACAAAACCCTGCAGACTCCGAATCGAAAGAATATTATGATCGCGTACGACTTCGTAATTACAAATTGATAGCTCGTAAAGTTTTATATGAAAAATAAAGATAGCCATTAAAGATAGCTATTATTGCTACGAATAGCCGCTACCGAGTTTTAAAGGTCAGAATATATCTCTAGGAATTTTGCGGTGGTTATCTAGAAGACAGATATACAGTCGCTATCTGGGCCGCCCGTCTGCAGATGTGGGCCGGGTTGGGCTAGGTCATCATTTCGATGCATCTGTTCAAACAGCTCGAGTGTCAACAGCCGCCTCCAGGCACACTAACGGATTCGTCAGATGCTGACCTCTCGCTACCTTGTTGCATATAATTACGCGCCACCTATCTCTCAGGCACCTAGTAAGCACCTAGGAAGGCGTTCTGTAGAGATTGACGTGATTCAGCGATCAGGGGCAATCTTGTTACAGGAAATCGGTACGAAGATTGGAAACAGGTCCAATTAGCTGACCAATGTCCCAGACATTGCAAAAAACCAGAATAAAATGTGCGTGATAAGCGCATATTAATATTACAACGGGACGTTAACTATCCGATGGGAAAGACTCCACGACGTCTCCGCCAAAACCATTTATTTTAAAAGCGAGGAAATCTAGAGCTTCTGAGAACTTAACTGCGCCGTGTAAAAGACATCAACGCGTTTCGGCGTCACAGTAACTAGCGCAAGCGGTTTTAAAGAAAAATTGCCTCGCATTTTATGGGCACAATGAGGTAATTTCCACTTTAATCTGTCGCAGCGTATGTCTCTGGTAGACTGCCCCCGTTTAGTTTGACTAAACACTATTGTGACAAGTGGTCGCTTGTTACGGTGCGCTCTGTGGAGGCTTTGTTCTGCTCTCGCACTGACGCCCCTCACTGGGTCACTTTTAATTGAATGTGGTAAAAACTGTCATTATACACGCACGGCCAACAATAGAATACCTATAGTTTAGCGACGTTACATTTTACGTGGTTCACTGGACCACGGTCGCCGAGGTGTCGTTTTGTTCTTTCTTGGCCTATTTGGAGAACATTGTATAATTACTTACGACTAAGACCCATGCTTTATTGGCCCTACATTGAACATAATGGACAGTTTAGCGACAATTTGGCGCTCCGCTTTCTTCGACAGAATTTTCAATGGAGGAATGGAACGAATTTGCAGACAAAGCGGAAAACAACGTCGCGTTTATCAGAAAACAGACATTTTCTTGGTCTGTTTTTGCCACGTGACTGCTGTTCGATCGTTATGGGTTTCTCGGTTTCTCGAGTGTAATTCAAATTTAATGTTTTGGATTATAAGTACGTGAGCTCAGCGGTGCAAGTGACCTCGATGTGACTGGGTAATTGACACAATTTACTTAATCACGCAGAACAAACTGAGTATGCAAAAATTTTGTGGCAATATTTATTTATGAGCGGGTTTGGCTTAAAAAGTAAAGCCAAGTTTTCATCCTTTGAGGTAACCAACCTCGTTTGTCTAACCGAGTAGTTCTACTCTTCTTCGATAATGCTACGACGTACTTATTTACGTAATTCAGGGATCATTACAATCCGGAGGTCTCAAAATCCAGAGCATTTAGGAATCTCCTAGGCAAGCATGCTACAGACATCTTAGCTTGGTGTCATTCATCAGTGCTGCTTCACATCAATCAGCAGACTGTAGTCAAACACACTTGCGTTTGCGCATAAAAAGTAGCTAACACAATCGTCATCTGTATGACACCATGGATCAGATGCCCCCATACACGGCAGGAAGTACAAAGTTAGACCATGTATTGTTGCTCGTTTCGCTCGCCGGCCACACTGTGCCAGAATGTTATGCATTATTTATCATACGGATGGAAAGCTCCGACGAATTGTTTTCAAATTAAAACTGGAGTACAGTTAATGCTTGGTTGACGTTCTGTGTGTGAATGAGGTGCACTTAATACATAAATAGAGTGAACAGCTATGTTTATTATATAAAACCGTTTAATTTAGAGTGCGAGATATAAATAAGTGAGTAGCTAAGTGTGGCAAGCGAATTTTTATACAAACTGTCATAAGAATCAAAAACTTAAAATTATTTTTGCTCGGATACTTAGATATTTAGTTTTACTGAATAAAAATACATTCAGGCTACTTTATGAAAGCGAACGTAATTATTAGTACCTACCTACCTACTCACAAGATTTTATTTATTTATTTATTTATTTCGATACATTAATCGTAGGATTACGTTAATTTAAGCAAGTAACATTGGTAATTTTACTAAATTCAACAATATAGCGACAGACTAATTGATCCAACTGACTCTGTACGAGCGAGTCATTACCTACCTACCGATAAATTAATATTGAGCGTTTGAGAGGTCAGTACCTAACACAGCAAAATTTTAGAGCCCGCAGGTTTTAGACTGTCCATGAAAATGGCAGCTAGGAGCCTGTAGGCATACCTAAGTATGTATATGACGCTATCTGTGCTGGAGGCAACGACGTTAGAGGTTATAGACATTTTAAATCCATTTTTAGTAGTATTTTATTTATTTGTGCGAAATGCGACTTACTCTAATGATAATTAAATTAAATTCTACTAACATACAACAAAGTCAAAATTAAATCATCAAGGATGAATATCTAACATTCTGTATACAAATTGCCTCAAAAAAATTGTGAGTTTAAAAGATATTTATATATTCTCATAATTATGTAGGTGTTGTATGATTTTGAGAGTCATAGACAGGTAGGCACAGAGAGAGCATTATTGTGAAATGTCAGTGGCCACAACAACGCACGTCACGGTCCAGTCGGCGGGTCATGCTGTTCATAGGATATACTGTGAATACCTAGAACCTATATACTTCCAACTAAGTACATACTTCTATTTAAATAGGCGTGAGCACCTACACATGATATGGCTATAACTTTTAATGATATTACGGAGAGTTCTTTGTATACCTACTCTGTCTTGTCTAGGTCTTCTTCTGAACTTATATTTTTGTTTATCTTTATTATATGATAACAGTTAAGCTCAAAGCCAACAGAAGGATATTCTAACAAATAAGAATGACCTTCAATACGACAATATAACTTACTAGTGGATGCTCGCGGTTTCACTCACATTAAGAAATAAAACTTGCATCCCCTATTTCATCCCTTTAAATGCGGCGTTTCCAAAAATCCTTTCTTACGGATGCCTACGTCATGACATCTACCTTCATTCCAAATTTTAGCCCAATCTGTCCAGTGGTTTGGGCTGTGCATTGATAGATCACTATATCAGTCAGTCAATCACCTTTGAGTTTTATAAATATAGATTTAAAAAATCTGTTGGTCAAAAGCTATAAGGAATGGTATGTAAGTCATCTCTAACAATGACATGACGTACAGTTTGGCTCATCTGCTAAAGCGTGACGCTTTAGGTATTCCGCCATCGAATGTGGAATCGATTCGAGTTGCAAATCTGATTCGATTAGAGCTAATGGAGTCGATCGAGGCGCACGACATGCAGATTCCTTGTAGCTGCTTGCTACGGCACATTCTTTGGTGCTCATAAAACTGTATTTTACAACCATTGTTGTAAAAACTTTATATGAATAAAGCTCGTGTGAGCAAAATCTGGTGGTAATACTTTTTTTTACTAGAACTAGAACTTTGACTAGAACTTGCCTGATGTTAAGCAACGTTGATGCTGCTTCTTTGCATTTGCTTGAGACTTAGCATTGAAATAATAAAAAAACATATATGACTAGTTTACACAACTAAGAACTAGATAATATGGGAAAACCAGTAAGAGTTCAAGAACTCTATGACTATTCTGTGGCTAGATGGCGCTGTGTGCAATGTCCTGGAATATTTATTTATTTTATTTATTATAGTGAACAGAGTTTTTCAGTACATTATCGCTTGCATCGTAACAGATGTTTCATAAATATTTTTTCAATCTCGCTGCAATAAGTAAAACATATTTCCTCTAGTTAAGCCCCGAGGCCGCATCCGCGTGCGAATGAAGCTATAGTGAGTATAAATGCTAATGCCGAGGTCTTACCGATTTCTGGTTCCACAGCTCAAACTGGGGCATCGGGCCAATCGGCAGAATTGCCCACATTTTTATAGGCCCGTAACAATTATACCCACCTACATACATATAGGTACATTGATCGAAGACATTTCAATTGGCATGCGAAAGAAATTTAAAACTTCGATGTTATACTTTTACAATGACTCAATTAATATGTGTTCCTATCTTCATTATTGCTGTAGGGCATAGTTTAAAAAATCATCTTCAGAATCAGATTGAGAAGGCCAGGGCAACTTTATTATTATTTTAAATGTTTATGTTCATTGTTTTTATTGTCAAATTTCATGTGCTCGTTATTGTATACCTACCCCGTCTAGTCTTTTTTTTATATTTTCCTCTCCATCCTACGGTTGCCTGGAATAGATCGCTTTTAGCGATAAGGCCGCCATTTGTGGCATTAGTTTTAATTAATTGTTTTTCCGTTTTATATTACTTATGTTTTTTATGTGAGTGTCCAATAAAGTATCAATCTATTTATCTATCTAAATTTACGAGTATTTCAGTCAAGTAATGTTTGCATTACAAATATCCATAGACCTAGCTCAGAAGTTAGTAATTGGTATTGTCTATCCAAGTCTCTAGATGTGGTGTTTTTAAAAATATATATTCATCTCTCTTTTGAAGTTTTTTCTGTGTACCAGCTGGCATCATTAGTAACCATTACCAGCATGTAACCCTGTAGACCGGAACCACGCATTCTACAGCTCCAGTAACGACGTGTCGGTCCCACAGTGACAAGAGAGAGTCACGCAATAAAATGGCCAGAACAACCAAACCGGGTGATATATCAAGGTTATTCGTCCAAAACAATAACACCAAAATTGGCCGCCACGGCCGATACGGCCCGACTTTCTAGTTTATACCAAAATCTATCCGATGTGCTATGTCATCGTCGTGGTGCATATTAGTCATATCGTGCGCTAAATGAACATTTAAGATCGTTAAACACTTGGCCAAATCTGGCCTGAGTAGGTATACCTACTTTGAAGATGACTATGCGTTGATAGGCGTAGGTATACTGCAATTTTCTACATTTATCGAAAATAGTTTAATAGTCATGCATACGAGCCAGCAACCACTCATTTAGAAATGCTAAATAAATGCAATCTGCAAAAACATTTTAATTAAATTAAACCCAGAACGGGTTCAGGCGTCAAGAAATCGCTCGCAACTTACTTTCTAGTTAAAATGTTATGTTTAATTTTCTTGCGGACCACTTTATTGCACTACATAGATACATTTCTCATTACCGAGGCAGTGGGACTCTAAACACGAGGGCTGGCCGAGCCATAGCTGCGGGCGATAGATTGGCGCTGGCGCGAAGCCATTTCTCCTATCGGATCACCGCTACTCAGAAATTCAAATTCAACAACAAACCTACTTCGTTAATATTCTATTATACAAGATGAACTGAACCCATCATCGGAATTAATCAAATCTGTGAATGACAAGCGCGTGCGGCGATAGTAGTTAGAGGCGACCTCGCCTCGGGCGTTCGTCGCGGTCCAGTAACACTTGAGCTCAGGCCTATTAACAGCTCGCGTCTGTCTCATTCTCATAACTATAAAGATCACTCACACAACTGGCTGCGAAGGGATCCTGTTACACCGGCCGTAGTGGCTACAAGTCGTAGAACCGGGAACGGCTCACTGAGCAAGTCATTGGGTTAATGGCACGGCGTCGGACCGTAAGGGATAAGACGCATTGTACTGCCAATTAAGGAAAGTGGTAATGTGTTCATTTACAGAGGTGCTGCATCTGATCGGGGAGCCAGACTTTCGAGATGTGCGCCTGCGCTGGGAGTACGGGGACGAGGGAGACAAGCCCAGGCTGCTGGCCTTCCAGGTGCACTACTGCGAGCTGCAGGCCTGGGGGCAGTACCGCTGCAGGACTAAAGTAAGACCCTAAGATATGTTCTAAGATAAACACACGTAATAGATATATAGTGGTACTGGTCACTGACGCAAAACTTTTACATGCCCATCCTAAACTATAATGATCGCGTACCTACCATTTAATTGAGGAGAATCCGGCATGAGCGTAAATCGTTCAAGTACTTAGTAGGACAAAAGATGTTCCTAAAGCTGCAGAAACCTAGTATAGATAGTCTTATGATATAGTAAACTATGTACAAAAGATCTTGTTTACCATCTATATCGTAACAGAAAACATGCCATTTTTAACCGACTTCAAAAAAACGAGGTTATCAAATCTTCTGAAAGTTTTTTTAGAATCATCAGTGTGTGCTGTTGAGAACTACATCACTTACCTAATGACACACATAAAGTGAAAAAGCATTTTAAATAAATAATTAGTCGAGAGTAAACCGGTTTCTTCTAGGCAAGCGCGCTAGATCGTAGATTATAACGTTGCTTAACATCAGGCAAGTTGTAGTCAAGCGTAAGCCTATATCATGTAAAAAAATAACCAATTCATCACACACACATCAAAAGCGCTATCAGTTTAATATCAGTGTCAGGAAACCAATTAACACATACACACGTTTATTACACGGAAAGCTGCTGACGCTTGTTTACTTTTCGGTAGTTTATGAAGTTTAATTGCGCTGAATACGACAAGGCGCGATGTTAATCTTTAGAGGAAGTTGGAGCAACGTTGCAGCAATATTGCTGGTGAATTGTTGTCAGTTTGTTGTGAACGGGAGATAATGGAGTGAGCGCAGAGCGTGACAGAGACAAGAGACTTGCCCGCAGTCATTACTGTAGATAAGTGGTGAAGGAAATATTATATAGACAACTATTTCTAAAGTAGGTACTCGTATTTTCACCGAATGTTAGAAATACTATAGTATATTAAACTATACTTTATGTAAAATCAAAACAAATACCATAATAACGGAAGACCAGCGCTGACTGTTCGCAGTCGGCACACGCTGAGTTAAGGCCGACTTGAGACAGGAAATTGTGTATGTGCAAAATGTTTGTCTTACTTTCCTGAATGTGTTCGTACATATGTAATTTCTTGTCACAAAATATATAATTTTCATTTTCAATATTTGTCAGTAATCAACCCGAATCAACTCAATGGTATGGTATTTTTCACTAATCCACTATTTTACAATATACACTGATGGTATTTTTTGGTTGATCGTATACAGTTTCCTATCTGAAAAATACTGTAACTACCTAATTTCACCCGACCTCCTAATGAAATATGTATATGGGTAAATCAGCGTAATCATTTGTGCTAATTAATGAATAGGTGTAACGCGAGATTTTAATCTGTAAATTGTTATGTATTTATTAGGCATATGTGTGTCGGAATATATCCCTCTATATGTATTGTATGACTTGTAATAATGGAATTATCAATAAATGTATTGTATTGTATAATGTGACATCTATTAGGATTGATATCTCTGCTAAGTGTTAATAGGGCACCGCTAGTTTTTGCTCAATTTACGAGGGTATATTGTTGAACAACGTAATTCACGCGAAATAATGTCTTGCGTAATTTAATTCATTTAAACTACGAGTATGTTGGTAATCGTTGTAAGGAATGTAAAGGGTTAGATCGGTATTTGTTAGAAAGGTTTTTACCGAGATTACACTTTTTGTAGTAGAGTAATTGTTTTCACGACGCTTAACTTCCTACTTGGTTCAGGCATTATGAAGCAATAGACCAAAAGTGTTTTTTTATGCAAAAAAACAGTAAAAGCAGGAATGTAGGTAATAGCAGCGGTAAATCCATATAATTATCATCTAGGTAAGATATAGGGCTATCATAATTTAGCCTGTTTCCTTTATGATAACGTTTTAACGGTGTTTTTATAACGGCCTTGCCATCGTTAAAGTTTACTCTCGACAGGTAAAATAATAAAGATTTATCAATTTCCATTTTCTTATGGCCCGACCATTGGTTCCGCAGGTATCTAATGGCGAATAGGATCCCTAGAAAATTATAAAAGTAGTGAATAGGTTTCAGAAATTTATGTCTCATTTTCAGGTCATCGACAAAGTAGAAGAGGAGAGCTCTACAAAGTCATCCACGAGCGATTCGACAACCACATCTTCTACCACCAGTCAATCGCCAAATCTCGTCGGACCTGAGCAGGAGTCGAGCACTGCCCCAGCCAGCACCAGCACCGTCAGCACCAGCAAACTCACCACCAGCACCAGTTCCCCGGCCAGCCAGCGCGGCGCCCGCGAGTACAGCACGCGCATCGTCGGCCTCCGCATGGCCACCACGTACTCGTTCGAAGTCCGGCCCGTGCGCCGCGACGCGCGCGACCTCGCAGACCCGCACTCCATCGGCTCCAAAATCATCATCGTGCCCACAAAGGGATGTATGTACACGTCATTTACATAATGAACAATCAGATAGAGCCACATCCGGCGTTTCCGCACAATAACATTGTTGTGCACAGTTTCAGCGCGCGCCACCCAGTGCCTGCCTCACGCGAGCGAGGTCGAAGTCTCCACCGGGCCCTACTTCGGAGGACGCATAGCCGTGGAGGCCGCGGACGGAGGCCCGGAGCGCTGCTCGCTGCAAGGCAACCCCAACAGCGCGCAAGATGCCTACATACTGCGGATACACCACGACGAGTGTGGCTCCGTGGTCAACGACACCACGGTCGCCACCTACGTCATCGTGCAAGAGAACCTGCCGATACTTACCCACAGCACGCGGCGGTGAGTGGCCGGTGGCGCAATACCGGCGAAACTAAAAGCCGTTTCGAAACATAGAAAGTTGAGGTTGGTTGTGATTTCAGATTTCTGGTTCTGTGCACGTACAAGCCGGAGACGCTGACGGTGCGGGCTGGTATCAACCTTCCGAAGGCGCATCCTGGGGATGTGCTTCTACACACCAAGCCGCAAGGGTCAGTGGAGCCCTACGATGACGATATGGACTACAACGAGCTGCAGCCGGCGCGGCTAGAAGCTAGCCAGGAACAAACACAACAAAGTACGTCAACTAAATTATTCACACAAATTTTATACTGACTTAGTTCAAGATTGATGGTGACTTAGCTATGGTGACTTTTACTTTCACTGCATTTCTAGAGATGTAACTTACTTCTATTTTTAGTGAACTGTATCTTTTCTTTTAGGTATGTTTGGTGAAATAACACTAGTAATGTTCCTGGTGGTCGCCGCTTTCGGTGGCATCGCACTACTCATTTGGAAGGTGGTTCCTCAGAACGACAGAGACAACATGTCAATTTCCACAATATCATCTCTGAACCGGAGCGGTTTCTTCAGGAGGAACAGAGACAGATTCTCAGACCAGAGTTCAGTTTACTCCATAACTTTATCCGAGAAAGACGAAGGGTATGTCAAGAAGCCGAACGAAGGAGATAATACCTCAGAAGCGTGAGCGTATAGTTATACTGAGTGTGTGTTTTTGCACTTTTTGTCACGGTATTATTGTAAGTTTAATTGTGATATAACGTTAGGAAATTGAAATTTTTCATGACACGATTTCTTTGGGCACCAATAAGATGCTAAGTTTGTGTGTACCAGATTCAGATATCTGTAAAGACGTTATGAGAATCTTAGCTGTTTGTCTGAACTATTTGCAAGATTAGAGAGGAGACATAGCTAATTTTGTATCTTAAAATTTAGAAGTCATCGACTTTTGGTAACTTTTACTAATAAGAATATAACAGACAAAGTTCGTGGAAAATACTTGAAAGTGAAGTACCATTGAAGATGGGAGTTGGCATAAAATTTTAATGAGATTTCTTTTCACTCGGCCAGTGTGTGTATGTTTGTGTGTATTTGCACATTACACCATGTATTCACTATGGTTGCCATAGGAACAGTAGTTTATTGACTCTTATAGGACAAACACTTGTAACTATGAATTAATTATTATTAATACTTGCAAGAGACTTACTTACGTAGGAACCTCGTTTGATAACCTTTTCCTTATTAGAAATTGAACTATTTCGCTGTGGTGTGTGGATTGAATTTGACTGAATAATTATTTTACCAGTTTAGAAACTATTTATTTATACTCTTTAGTTTCTTAGCAGTGATTAGTAGGTGAGCTAACAACGTATCAAAACAAGTTGTGTATGATATTAAACAATCCAAGAAATTACTAAAACAAAAATTTTAAAACTAAAGTTTAAAGATAGATATTCATTCATAGCAGGACCGATTTAATAGTAATTTGGCATAGAAATAAATAACATTTTTTTCTAGTGGATAACAAAAACGGCACCGCGGGGTGCTCCTATAATAATACTTACTTGTAATACCAACCAAGCGTTGGTCTCTATAATAATCTACAAAACACAAACTAATTTAAGTATCTACTAAGCTAAGTTAAATAAGTAATTTATGTTTAGCGAGCGTGAATAAAACATACAAAATCACTTACTGCATTTTATTTTCACACGTCACCTGGTTTATCTAGCACAAAAATTTGCTTTTCCATATTCAAGTCTGGATAAAGAAATGAATTTACAATATCGTTCAGTTCTTCTAATGCAATTTGGGCGTGAAGTCTTACTGTGGGGTCTTCTTTATCATTGTTGTAGAGGATTTTGAGCGTTCTGTATAGAGGCAGAAGGTTCTCTTTCAGTTGTATCAATGTGTCTTTCCCGAGTCCTTTGAGTAGGCTGGATATGACCATGACGGCTGCGCGACGACATTCCACCGCCTCGTCGGTCTCTATTATACTCCAGGTGCAGAGGAGAACCTGGAACAAGAATTGAGGGATTACAGAAGACACTACACAAATGATTTCGATTCAAAAAGTTCTGTGGTTAACATAATATGGACGAGTATAACGTTTGAGGATGTGCCAGGAGCATAAGGCTATATTGTGTTAAGTTATTCACTGAATAACTTTGCACAATATAGCTTCTCCATATTGTGCGAAAAGTATAGAATGTTTTTTCCCTCCATTTATAAAACCTATCTTTAATTCACGGATTTTACACTATCACTGTCCGCTACGAGACTGTACTTAACTATGAGCCCAAATACTAAGTGCCTTCTGTATAACAACTAACTTAGTTGATTGCCCCGAGCTTGTTGAGGAAATTAACTTAAACTGTACTACATTTCGAGGTCGCTTTAATCCTCTATTATATATTCCACCCAAACATGCCAACTATACCCAGAATGCATTTCTGGTGAGAGCGAGTGTGAGTTACAATGCTGCTGACAAACGGTTGGGGCTGGATCCATTCGGGTCTAGCTTGTCTTCGTTGAGGCGGCGGCTGAGCAGCGAGTTCTTTATTTGATTTGTGTGTTTGTTGTTAATTATGAAATTGTATAGGTTTATTTTGTTTTAAGTAAGTTAAGTGTAGGCTTGTGAGTATTTGTGTTGTTGATGTAGGTGTAGTGTTTTTGTGTTCATAGTTTTATGTATATATATATTGTGTTGTTACCCGTGTTGTCCTCTAATTGGATTTTTGTTTTTATCATTATTTGCTATTGTGTGTCTGTGTCCGTTGGACAACTTGTAAATTAAATAAATAAATAAATATTTTTTTTTAACTAAAACCGGTTTGCTCTTGACCATAGTTTGCCCGATGGTAAGCAATAGCTATGAGTTAGTAAAGCGTTGTATATTCTAGAGTTCCCTGCCGACGCAGCAGATGATGCTGCAGTAACAATTCTATGCGTCAGTCAGTTTAGATAACTTCATGAGAACAAATTTGAGCTTTAAATCTATCTTAAATAGCAATATCGGTAATTTAATAGTTTAGAAGTTTCATTAATGACTCCTAATGCTACATCTATATGTGATCTGGTTATTTTTTGCTCAGGAAAAAAGTGGAATGGTCAACTATTTAGTAAATGAAAGTGGTTTTTATCGTCAAAAGCTTATGAATATCTACTTTCAATGGTCGCTTAGAAATTGCAACTAAGGAACTGTTGTGATAAATGGATTACTGAGTAAAGACATCAAACCTGATAGACACCACACTATATAGGAAAAATATTATATACTAAACTAGTGGGTGCTCGCGGCTTCGATCGCATTAAGTAGTAAAACTTGCATCCCTTATTTCACCCCTTTAAAAGTGGCATTTCCAAAAAATGTTTCTTAGCGGATGCCTACGTCATAACATCTACCTTCATTTCAAATTTCAGCTCAATCCATCCAGTAGTTTGGGCTGTGCGTTGATAGATTACTATATCAGTCAGTCAGTCAGTCACCTTTGAGTTTTATATATTTAGATAATTGTACATGATATATATCTATATACAGCATCTATGGTCAGTTATAATAATATTAATAGGAACATGATATATTTGGATGCTGAATAATCCACGCATGGCAACGATTATTATGATTTGTAGAGGATAGTCTGATTGGTGCATTCTGTGAAAGATAATTCAAAACACAACTTTAAGATAATATGTCTTTAGTTAAAAAAAACCCAAATACGTACATCTGTAGCAATAAAAAGATTTAGAGTTTTTATCGGCGCGTAGTTATTTTTTGCAGCCAGTTAGCTGTCTGAGAAGTATATTGTCTATGTCACACACATACAGTGGGTGAAAGTGACATGTCAAGTGGCATTATGTCATAAGAGAAGTGATGGACATTGGCGCAAGAAATACTGGAAACGAAGACAGGTCTAATGATCAGGCGCATCTAATGGCGATTGTATGTATGTTTTTTGACGATAGCTTGAGCATCGTTTGTCTTATCGTTATAAAATGTGGTAGATTTTATTTATTTACTTAATTAAAACGGTAACAACCAATTACATTAATTAAGATTTTATTGTAAGTATAGTTTAAAACAATTATTATTATTTACAGTACGTTTAATAGAGCGTTTTTAATCTTTGAGTTTGGAACCCTAAAATTGAAATGAAAAATATGTTGTGTAGAATGTCCCTAACATGTATTTAAGTACGCCATGTATCAAAGATAATTTAAATACAAAACCCATATAATATACGATAGGGTCCCTTCTGGAGTGGCTTCAGACAAACTGGGGTTCAAATGTCTGTCTATCATAATGTAAGTAAACATTCCATCCCTCATTATATGATAGACTAGTGGGTGCTCGCGGCTTCGCTCGCATTAAGAAGTCAAACTTGCATCCCCTATTTCACCCTTTTAAAGTAACATTTCCAAAAATCCTTTCTAAGCTTCATTCCAAATTTCAGCCCAATCAGTGGTTTGGGCTGTGCGTTGATAGATCACTATATCGGATTATCGGTCAGTCAGTCAGTCACCTTTGAGTTTTATATATATAGATAATGACTGTGCCTGCGATTTCGCCTGCGTGGAATTGTTATTTTGAGCATTAATTCTTATTTCTTTCATACCTATATATTTTTTTTTGATATCCTGAACCGTTTTCACAGCGCATGCAAAGGAAGCCCTCAAAGATGAATATTTTTACCGTTTTTTCCACATTTTCCATTGTTTCTTCGCTCCTATTACTTGCAGCGTGATGTTATAATAGCCTAAAGCCTTCCTCGATAAATAGTCTATTCAACACAAAAATAATTTTTCAATTCGCACCAGTAGTTCCTGAGATTAGCGCGTTCAAACAAACTCTTCAGCTTTATAATATTAGTATAGATTACACAAACCTCATATATGATGGTGCCCATCTTGTAATGCAGCACGCGCGCTATCTCGGCCAGGCTGGAGAGTGCTGAAGCCCGGAGCAGAGGGTCGTGCATCCGGCAGCCGCACAGCATCGTGTTCAGTAACACTGTTTTATGTACCACTGCCATCTCACCTGCGGGTATAGATATGGAAATTGGTTAGTTAAAAAAAACAATGTTAAGAAATTGTATTTATCTTCTTCGGTTCTGACATAAATTGCTATATATGTTTTTTTATTTTGTCTCTTGTATTACGCTATTATGTATGTATATATTATTGTAATATTTGTTTATCGTTATTAATATAAATAAGTAAGTAGTATAAACCTTTTGATCTTTTTTTTCATTTAACATCTTAAACACCTCGTCCTACTCATTTAATTTGAAGATTATATCCCTGCCAGATTGGTTGCCTGGAAGAGATTGCTCTTAGCGATAAGGCCGCCAATTAAGACGCTAATTTTAATTTCTATGTTTTTTTGTATTTTTTTTTATATGTGGTGTTTTCATAAATAATTTATCTATCTGTTTATCTAACAAGACATATCACACAGCGCCATCTAGCCCTATACCAAGCTAATAAGTGATTATATATTTTTTGTCATTTGTACTGTATTACGACGTATCTGATATATTTTTCGCTTAGTTAAACTATATATGTAGGTTTTGTGATTTGTTTCTCAATATGTCTTTTAATATTTTTAGCAATTAAGTTAGTAAAAGATTTCAACAATCTTCTAACAACCTTCTGACCATTGGAACTTGCAACAATCCTTTTGTGTGACAGTCTACTTTCAAAGATATTTAAATAAAGTTAACATACCTAATCTCCCAATAACTTTGACAATTACATCTCCAATCTTCATCCTCAGCTCAGCCGTTTTATGGTGTTGTTTCTCGCTCTGCAAACTGCTAGATATCTGTAGGAACTCATTGCATAGAATATGGAGGACATCTTCTGTGCAATGTGTACAGAGGGCTGCGAGCCCGTTGATAGCTGATAGGTATACATAGGAGTCTGGCTCTTTTAGTTGCTCCTGAAAGTTGATAAAAAAAAAACAAATTAATTCATTTGTTCATACCAGCACATACATATACAAAGTTATTTTAAATAAAGATGACTTGCGCCCCGAGGTATTGTCAAAATATTTATTTGTTCATATTTGCATATAGGTACAGTTTCACAAAAAAAAAACCATGTACCCCAAGGTACTAGGGCGTAGCAATTTATTATAATTGAGTAGGCCCTTTAGGTAGAACATGAAATAACTGGTGAACTAGTTGAATTTTAGAGAAGACTGTGTACTGACAAAGAGTGGACCTACAGGCTACACAAAAAGAGATAAAGCCAAAATTAAATTAAATTGTAGAAAAAACTAGTTAAGTTTTTTTAAGTCAATGTTTTGCTAAATAAATGAATACTGAATACTATAAATGATTATGTGGGAAAGATGGCGGTAGTATACTCAAGAGAGCCTAATTGTTTCATTATTATGTGGGAAAGATGGCGGTAGTATACTCAAGAGAGCCTAATTGTTTCATTATTATGTGGGAAAGATGGCGGTAGTATACTCAAGAGAGCCTAATTGTTTCATTATTATGTGGGAAAGATGGCGGTAGTATACTCAAGAGAGCCTAATTGTTTCATTATTATGTGGGAAAGATGGCGGTAGTATACTCAAGAGAGCCTAATTGTTTCATTATTATGTGGGAAAGATGGCGGTAGTATACTCAAGAGAGCCTAATTGTTTCATTATTATGTGGGAAAGATGGCGGTAGTATACTCAAGAGAGCCTAATTGTTTCATTATTATGTGGGAAAGATGGCGGTAGTATACTCAAGAGAGCCTAATTGTTTCATTATTATGTGGGAAAGATGGCGGTAGTATACTCAAGAGAGCCTAATTGTTTCATTATTATGTGGGAAAGATGGCGGTAGTATACTCAAGAGAGCCTAATTGTTTCATTATTATGTGGGAAAGATGGCGGTAGTATACTCAAGAGAGCCTAATTGTTTCATTATTATGTGGGAAAGATGGCGGTAGTATACTCAAGAGAGCCTAATTGTTTCATTATTATGTGGGAAAGATGGCGGTAGTATACTCAAGAGAGCCTAATTGTTTCATTATTATGTGGGAAAGATGGCGGTAGTATACTCAAGAGAGCCTAATTGTTTCATTATTATGTGGGAAAGATGGCGGTAGTATACTCAAGAGAGCCTAATTGTTTCATTATTATGTGGGAAAGATGGCGGTAGTATACTCAAGAGAGCCTAATTGTTTCATTATTATGTGGGAAAGATGGCGGTAGTATACTCAAGAGAGCCTAATTGTTTCATTATTATGTGGGAAAGATGGCGGTAGTATACTCAAGAGAGCCTAATTGTTTCATTATTATGACAATTATAAAAAAAAATAACTAAAAAGAGACCTAAATAGTGTATTCCTAATTAAACATATATTACTACTAACCTGGAATATGCAAAATATGTAATGCTTCTTAGAAATTGTTTCCGCATCTTTAGCATCAATAAGCTTAGTCAACTCCATAATTCCATGAGCTCTCACTGGCAGTAAGTTGTCAAACACATCAGCTAGGGCTTTTCCACAAGCACTTTCAGACTTTTCTGGTACTTCTGAAGAAGTTAGTGATAAAGCCTCCTTGCACAGAATGTGGTTGAAACCTGACTCATCAAGGGACATCCTTTTTAATACTGGTAGCAAAGAAACAAACTGAGTTTCTAAACCATCCTTTTTTGTGTTAGACAAAACAGTATTTAGCAAAACTAAAGCAATAGTTGTGCACTCTTCATCCTTATTAGATTGAGAAATGAAATGCTTAATGAAATTGATAACAGTGGAAGGATCTGTTTTCAAAATGTTAATAATTCTTGGGTATGTAGAAATTTCTGATAGCAGTTGCAGTATTGTTACATATTTTTCATCTACTTCATCAAGTAAAATTGGATCTTCTTCCAGAGACAGTAAGTCCTTATTGCCTTTGGATTTATGTTTCAAACTCAATTCAATGAGAATATCTAGAGATATTTCAAATACTGATCTCAGCAATGCATACCCTGCAGATGATTTTAATATTTCCAAAAAATATGATAATTTTTCTTCTGTCTCCACACCTTTGTTTTGCTCAGTAGCTGATTTAATGGCAACACCAGAATCATATTCTTCAATAACAAATGATTCATTTGAATTGTTTACATCTAGCAATAGTTTACTCATGAAGTTTCTAACTTCAGATTTTTTTAGCTTTTCCAGACATTCAACAAGAATATCATTTAATTTGAGTTTTAGATCTTCATTATTCTTGCATAGGGCTCCAATAAGGAACAGCACTTCTAAATTTGGTTGCATAAGTGAGATGTCCCAGTCCAGTTCTGCTGAATTAGTACAAGCATGAAGTATGTTAACTTTGTGATCTATTTCTTGTGGAGACAAAATTAATGTTCCAGGCAATTTGGATTTGGAGAGCAAATTTTCTTTATCAAATACTTGGAGTATGTCCTTTATGATAAGCTTGATGGCTTCAGAGTTAGGATGCTTCTCATACAAGCTGAGAACACAAGCAACTGCAGTTGTTAAATAATGTGTATTATTCAAACTTAATATCTGGACCAACTGATCAGTAATATTGGTCAGATATTCCTCTTCACTAACAGTTCCATGTTTTGCTGACACTATTCTGCAGATCATGTCAATCTTCTTCCATTCCAGCCCAGAGTCAATCTCATAGCTTTCTATAAAGCATCTAATGAGGCTCAAGATACCACCTGGAGTCAGCAATATCTGGCTTAGCTCTTTAGAAATAACTCTTTTCACAAAAGCCGGAGGTGGTGGGTTTATACCACTTTGTAGAACTAGGAGCTCTTTCATCAGTGTTGGTTGGAAGCAGTTTGAAACCAAATGATTGTAAGTTGATATAAACTCTTGGCGGTCTTCTGTCAGTTTGTCATACCTCTCTTGTGTCATCACGAAGTTGGTGTAAGTGCCTGGCTTTTTTAACGGAGCAAATGCAAGCTGTATCAGAGCTGCCAAGTAGTCAGATAGATGCAATGTAACTATAATGATCCTTAGCACTGGTACTCTATAGCTCCTTGTGAAGAACCTTGTACAGTCAACTAATAAAGAATATTTTTCTTCATCACTGAATTTCAACTGTGGCAGTATGTTAGAAGAGGCACATCTTTTAGACAAAGATATTCCTAAACCAGGAATCAAACATGTGGAAATGCCAATTGATGTAATTAGCTGGAAACATGTTCTTAAAAGTTTTTGATTCTTGACACTCACAAGTATGGAGTCATCATTCAAGATTTGTTCTGATAGTTTGTCAACAGATTCAAAAATTTTAGCAAGAAAAGTTTTTAGTAACTTGTAGCTGTCTATATTGTCGTGTATTTGGTTTTCAGATTCCTTGTTTTCTATCAAGTTGGCAATTATAACTGAAATGAATTCAGACTGGCCTTCTGTAATGAAATATAACATAATATATACTTAGCATACTACTTGTAAACAATTTAACAGATTCAGATGTTATTTATTCACATGTAAAATGGGTACAGTAGATCTAAATTAATATAAAGTTTCACCATTACAACCTTACATAAGGTACGCAAATATAATATTTTTTCTTAAATTCATATAGAAGGTACTTGATTAAAATTCATTAAATATACTAATTTTACTTATAATTTTATTATTTTTCGTGGTAAACATGAAATCTACAAGCTGTTTTGTCCAGAAACTCCTTTACTGTATAAAAACTCTCACTGATCAACCACTTTTTCAACTCCGAGTAAAATTTGCGTAATTCTAGTAAATGATTAGGAATGGAATTGTAAATGAGAGGCGCCATGTAAATGCAGTTTTTTCGAAACAACTGTAACGAAGGCACCGGCATTTTAAGTTGCTCCTGAGTGACAAAACGATTGCTCAGGCTAGAATAGACAGGGAACAGAGATGAATTAGTCCGCACGAATTTAGCAATTTCAAGAATGTATATACACGGAACAGTTAAGAGACAACGAGACTTGAAAATAGGTTGGCAATGACTAAACAGCTGATTAGTAGTTGTAGAAGAATATTGATGATTAAGGATGATTTCATATTGTTACAATCAGCTTTATCACTAGGAAATACTCAGTTATTTCAGATTTACAGGGAAATAAGTCAATTCAACAATCAACACAACAACTTCAAACAACTTTTTTTAAACAAGTAAGTTTTGTTCATACCTTTCTTTATTAACTTCTCTAAACGGGTAAATATAGAGTTGGTCATTGTATTAGATGCAATTCAACGTTAGGATCAATCTTTTACATTAAACATTTGTACTTTACTTTAATCTATTCTTGGTTATGGCGGACGGCGGTATGGTATCTGCGGTATGACATTTGTACTTTTCGGTTTATTTAAAAATCATCGCATAACCTAAAAATCAAAACAAAACTGTCTGTGACTGCTTTTGTGGTGTCAATGTCAATAGCTTATTAGGATGCTGTTAGGATACAACTTTAAGCCGTTATAAGCCTGTTGTGGTTTGAGCCATATATGTAGAATAGGTGAATAATACGAAGCGGTGGATATCGTGGATACGATATCGTTAAATTAATAATTATTTTTTGAGTATTTGTAATGAGTATGGGTGGCTTATATAGGATTAGTATTTAAACGAAATAAAATATTTTAATTTTTTTCAAGATGCGAAGCAATCTAATGAAAAATAAATAAGTCAAAAGAAAAGACAAACAAACAAATGTCAACGTCAAAATTATAAAAGTTCGATGAACGGCAAAAACGAAGGGAGACTTTTTAATTTTTCATTATATTGTGCATTTAATTCAACTTAGCATCACATTCAATATCTCGTTAGTTATTTAACAAATCCAATTCACCATGCTGATCAAAGTAAAAGTAAGTAGTTGATCGTAATAACCGTTCGATTATTTTGTAGTCAAACATGAAACTAACCTCCATTATTTTTTGTAGACGCTTACTGGCAAAGAAATCGAAATAGATATTGAGCCTACGGACAAAGTTGAGAGGATAAAGGAACGAGTGGAAGAAAAAGAGGGCATTCCACCACAACAACAGCGACTTATTTTTTCAGGCAAACAAATGTAAGTCACAATCTCATTAGCATCTCTGCTTGTTTCATCTCAATTTGCGTGAATTTTATCTCTCTGTTAAGGTCTAATTTGCCACCGACATTTCTATTACATTTCCTACAAGTTTCTAACAATTTCTCCCTACCCCTATCACCCTAATATCCTCTTCATGTGAAGTGTAAACCTGCTAATGGGTCTCTAGCATAGCTGATGATTGCTTTGATACACTTAGTGTACATAGTCAACCAAATAAAATGGTGATGTAACAAGCAGTGAAAGCCAAAAAAACACTCACAATCCATGGTTAAATTAAGTCTAGGGATGTCTCATTAAGACAATCAAAGTGAAGCAAATAACTACTTTATAGTAGTAACGATGTATATTAAATTGCTGGCATTAATTTGAGAGTGGAAGACTCAGTGGCATTAATAGTACCTAACTCCTATAACTAGGGGCTTCAAAATTTACCGGTCACCTATTTCAGAAAAATATAAACGTACTACGAAAAAAATTACATCATCCATGAGTCTGTGACTGATCTAACTGTATAATTTTCATATTAGTATTTATTGAATTAAATTTTGAAAGTCATTCCTCATCAGCTGCTTAAATAGTGTTTAAGTAAAATAGATGGTCTAACATGGTGCTATGTACATGTTAATCTGAGATAAACAAAGCCTACATGTTATTCCATACTTCAAACACTAGAATTGGTTCTATTTTTTAGATTAACAAAGAATCACCTTCATTTACATTTGTGAAATGACAACCTTTAATCCAAATGGGTTTTCATACTGTTCATAAATTGTTTTAATAGCCCCATAATTATTACAATGAACAACTTTAAACTAAAGTCAGCATTACCATTATTGTCAAAACAAATTTGGCACATACTTAAAATTGAATGTGAATCAAGTACTTATCTTATTGAAATCCAAGTAAGTTAATATGAGAGAGACCAATCCTGGTGTTGGAGCTCTCAAACAGTATAAAGGGATGTTAAATGGAAGGTATTTGTTATTAAAACAAATGTAATGTTTGACAATACTGTTTATATATTATTGATTGATTATTTAATTGAATTGATATCAATTTAAAGTTTTTTTTATTATTTAGAATTTAAACGAATTGTAATTAATATTGTGATGACATGTAATTCTGACAAATGATTAAAATAACTGTAGAAGCATAAAATAATCAAATAAGAAAGTCGTTTTTGCAGGCATTACACAACCCATGTCTTAAGTCTTAACACTATAGCAGGGCCATAAACAGCCAGGAAACCAGTATTTTCCTATTGAAACCTAATTAAGTTTGTTTTTTACATAAGACAAGATTGTTTTATTGACTGCAACCCACCTGATGTTAAGCATTTCTGTAGCCCAGGGTGTACTTACCTAGTAGATAACTAACATTAACTTGTTAATCTAGATTTGATTTTGTGTTTCAGGAATGATGAAAAGACAGCACAAGACTACAAGGTGCAGGGAGGCTCGGTACTCCATCTCGTGCTGGCGCTGAGGGGCGGACAATGATCTCGCTTGTGATATCCATCTATTTATAATATGTAATTTAATTTTTCATTTCAAGTATAAGGTCTTACTGCAATTGTGTTGTTTTAATAATATATGTTACACTAGAGAGGAATTACTGTATTATGTTTACACACTCTAAACTAATTTTAGCATCTCTAGATAGTCTAGGTAGACTGGCATCAGCATTTTTAAGAGATCAAAAGTAGTAGTAGTATAAACATCGACACAACACTTCGAAACTTTCCTTTTATTTGTGTAGCTGTGCCTGCGACATTGTACGTGTGGAATAGTTATTTTGGGCATTAATTCTTAGAATTTTGAACCGTTTTCGCAGCAACACAACGGAAGCCCTCAAAGATGAATAATTTTCCCCGTTTTTTCCACATTTCCCTATGTTTCTTCGCTCCTATTAGTTACAGTATGATGTTATATAGCCTAAAGCCTTCCTCGATAAATGGTCTATCCAACACAAAAAGAATTTTTCAATTCGCACCAGTAGTTCCTGAGATTAGCGCGTTCAAACAAACAAACAAACTCTTCAGCTTTATAATATTAGTATAGATTAGCATTATTTTTTATAGTTTTAATTGCAATTAGGTGTGGGTAATACTTATAGGTAGTTCATCTGGTAATCTTAGGTATCAGAGCAGTCAAAATCTCAAGAAGTGGAGTAAGCTATCTAGCTATTTCTGATTGAGTGCAAATCATTATCAGAATGTGATCAGACAAAGCCTGGGCATAAACAAATTAAAAACAAATAAGTTGAGCAGGTAATTTATTACATCTATAACATTGTACACAAGTATAATATTTAGTTTTACATACTAATTTGCGTTGAAAGGACCCACATAAAAATAAAACTTCTTTGGTTGTTCACACAAGTAAAAAAAACATCAATTTTCTTCCACTAATTTAAAACTGTAAATTTTATAATTACCACATGCCTTTCATTTTACAATTCACGAAGGTTATTCTCTAACTACTAGTTTGAGCATTAAACTACTCAAGAATTTGTAATTGTAGCAATAATTTGACATAAATTACTACAATTTTAATATCTACATATACAGAAGCATGCAGACCTAGCATGTATATATAGTTATATTAGAAATTACATTAAATGTTTGCTTACATTTATCACATACACATAGAATGCATTTAAATATGACAAGGTTTTCAAAATGTTGGGTGAATTTTAAAAATACAAATACAAAATGTATTTCAGTATTTATCAAAAAATATTTAAATGACGTTGGGACGGAAACATTTCCTTTTATAATTTTGATCAGAAGAATGTCAAGATTATTATAAAAAGGAGAAAATTGAGCTTGAAGCATAGATCTTTTTTAGAGTTAATATTATTTGGCACAAATTCTATTGAAAAGTAGGAAACATTGATCAAGCCACTTGAAATATGTACACCAGACAGATGTGTTCTATTTGATTTTATAAAAACTATTTTATTCTTGTCTCACATTGGTTGTTTATAAATAAACCGTTTGTAATGAAATGGTACACACCAGAATAACTTTTTTTTAATAAACATTCTTGCCCCTGTTTCTGATGAAGTCAAAAAAAGACAAAGATTTTTTTGTATGGTCTCAAATCTTAGTGAGCCTATAGCAGATATTTGTATGTACTGATAATGTATACAGTATTGTGATATACTGAACGTTAATTTCAAGCTCGCTCAGTTGCAATTGCTGGTGCGAGCGGACATAGGGACAAATTCATACTCTTCCGGTGGATGAGTGCTTTAGTCAATTAACGATCAAATGTAACATGAACCAAGATAGTCCTGTAAGACAATAGGTACAGAAGTGTGACCACAAACACGATACTAAGTTATTACTATGCCACAAGGTCTTTTTAGTACATCCAAGTAGGTTTAAAAGCGACAGACTTAGCTATTCTATTTTATTGAATGTAGTGTTTAACACGCATTTATTTAGCTACTACACCCAGGAACATCTTTTAGATATTCTATGTAGATACAGTTCTGTCTAAACCATAAATGTATTTGTAATATGCATCTTGAATCATCTATGTTTTTCTGTTAGTTTTAAAGGTAAAAGTCATAGAAGCATAACACGGTAACAATGATTAAAAATCCAGCGTGCCGACTTCAGTTACTTTTTTTTATTGTTTTAAAAAATACTCAATAATATGATTAATAAGACGAGCAAGGCTGCAGCCTGATGTTAAGCTGCACGCAAGTCTATTTCAGATGGTGAATCCGATTTATGTAGGTATGTAAGTAGTTATGTTTTATAGAATACCAAAACCAGAAAAACCTACAAGAGACTGCAGAAGATAACTTAGCGCTCAAGATTTCTCGTTTATTCTTTCAAGATAATATTCCAGACAGATTTTTTTGTTTAGATTCATCCTATAAAAGTAGGCATCTTGCACCAAATCAAAGACTCAAGAAACACCATTTGCGAATTTTTTAACATCCCAAAAAGGTGAAAAGTTGTTAGACCTTACCTACATGGTTAAAACTATGACACAGAGCGGAGCATTATCAAAATTTGCACTAGTTATTTTATTTATAATACAGTTAAAATTATTCTTTTAGAATAACTAAAGGAGATCCATTCTGCCTCGTGGTCGCCCAGCTCCACCTGTGAACAAAAAAAAGTTTATTTTAGTAACTTGTAGAAGATGTTTCCAGGTTTTACTAAGTAGGTATTATATAGCATGAAATGCACAAGTGGCGCCATCAGCCGCTCAGTCTGAAGTGTATGGAAATGGGTGTGGATTTTCGCGCCTGGCAGTTAGTAGACCGTAGCCTAGTGGTTAAGGCGTTCTGACGGTAGCAGAAATACGCAGGTTCGAATCCTGCCGGTCGTGATTATTTTCGCTCATTTTCCAATAAAAGTTTAATACATAAAACAGTTAAGTAATATTCTCACAATAAAATATCAACAATTGTAGTTTTATGGATGTTTTACCTATTTGCAAAACGTTAAAAATATATTGGTGTATTCCCTTGAGCTTAGAGTGCGACCGCCACCTAAGTAGCGATTTTGTACTACTTTTTTTAAAATCTGTGATTTGTAAGTTACTCATTGATAGCTCATCCACTTTCTAGGCACTCAGCTAGGCCAGGATTTTGGCGCCCAATGTTGACGTACATAGAAAAGCAATTAAATAAATATTTCAGGACATATCACACAGCGCCATCTAGCTCCATACTAAGCTTACGTTTGTATCATGGGTGCATCAGATAACGGTTATAATACATATATACTTTTCTTTTGTAAATACATACTTATTAGGTATACATAAAAACGACCAGACTCAGCACAAGTAATTACAATTTTTTAATATACATAAGTACTTGTGTTATGCGGGAATCGAATTAATAAACGAATTCCACAACTATCATCACCGAGAGGTCGGCAATACAATATCTGCCCAATGACGCGTACAATGGATAATCTCTATCGACTAAATTGATAAATGATGCAGCAACGCCGAGGTAGCGCTATTCAGAGCGGATTTAGGTCAATGTTACTAGCATGCATGCACGTGAACCACGACTTTATTTGCATTAGACTCCATCTATACTAATATTATAAAGCTGAAGAGTTTGTTTGTTTGTTTGAACGCGATAATCTCAGGAACTACTGGTGCAAATTGAAAAAATATTTTTGTGTTGGATAGACCATTTATCGAGGAAGGCTTTAGGCTATATAACATCACGCTGCAACTTATAGGAGCGAAGAAACAATGGAAAATGTGAAAAAAAACGGGGAAAATTATTCATCTTTGAGGGCTTCCGTTGCGTGTGCTGCTAAAACGGTTCAAGATATCAAAAAAATATGAATGAAAGAATTATTCCTTTTGAAATTATCTTACAAAATGTCTGCAACGGTATATGTCTATCTTTTAAGATTAACTCACTAGAACCGTTTTTATGGTAATAACTATTCCATGCGGACGAAGTCGCTGGCACAGCTAGTTTTGGCTAAAATCCGATACACTGACCTCCGATAAATCGACATTAAAGATTACGAAGAACTAGCTTGGAAATTGCTAACCCACGGTTCATAGAACCACAATTAGGACTAGATGTTGATAAGTTCGCGCCGGACTGATTGTTGGCACGGCACGGTTAACATAGAATATCTATTAAGATAGGTGTCTTGCTAAATGATGTATGCAAGTGATGCTCACGTGAATTATACACACGGTTGAATAGATATTTACGAACGTCGCTAACATGCCATTGCGATATTTTCGATAAGGCCTCCTACTATGCACTTACTAACTTTATTTAGTTGGTTCTTGTTTATTTTTGACCAATTACCTACTTCAAAAATAAGGAAGCTATCAATTCAACTCGTACCTACCTATGTAGGTATGTGATATTGTCAGAATTGGATAAAATTTGTTTGTTTGTGTGTGTGTGATCATAGAACACAATTAATTACTTGTAATGATATAAGTAATATTAAGAATAATAAAATATAAAAACAAGGGAAGAAAAACTATACATACTAATTCTAACTAATATATAAAAGGGGTAATTAACTACTATATCTTCTTTCTTAGCCTTTAAGGAGTCCATTTCTGAACATAGGCCTCTCCTATTTTTCTCCATAACTCGCGATCTGCTGCTCTAGCCATCCAGTTGTGACCCGCGTGCTTCCGGATGTCATCAACCCATCGTAACGGTGGGCGGCCTCGTGGTCTCCTGTCTGCCCATGGTCTCCACACTACTAGTCTTCGTGTCCATCGGTGACAGTCCATTCGAGCAATATGGCCAGCCCATCTCCACTTTCTTCCCGTAATGACTTCTACTACGTCTTTTAGTCCCGTTTTTCGCCGTATCCACTCGTTTCTCCTTCTATCGCGCAAGGTAATTCCGAGCATAGCTCTTTCCATGGCACGTTGCGCGACTCTAAGTTTCTCAGCTGATCGTTCTGTGAGAGTCATAGTTTCAGCACCGTACGTGAAGACCGGCGTGATACATTCTTCGAATACCTTGGCCTTCAGTTTAATAGACAGCTTCTTGTTGCGAAGTATTTGGTTGTTTGCGCCGAATGCTGCCCAGGCTTGGGATATACGCCTTTCTACCTCTGCAGTCTGATTTCCTAAACCTAGTGTTATTCTGTGTCCCAAGTAGATGTAGCTCGTCACCAATTCCACAGGCATATGGTATCTATCCACGCCTGGTATATTAGTCATAATTTTGGTCTTCGATATATTCATTTTCAACCCTACTTTTCCAGATTCTGTCTTCAGGTCTTGAATCATAGACAACATATCAGGGACATTATCTGAGAATAACACCAGATCATCGGCGAACCTCAAATTTGTGAGCCGCTCTCCTTCTATCTCGATACCTTTCTCTTCCCAATTTAGCTTCTTAAAGACGCCTTCTAAAGTCGCGGTAAAGAGTTTTGGAGAAATTGTGTCACCATTTCATTTTAATGGCGGCAAAATCACTGTGACAATACACGTACGCGTGAATTTAATTTAATAAATTATCAATGCATTAGTGAAGATAAAGTAGTGTATGCAACTGCATATAACACGGGTATTAAAACACTCGTTACTATTATGAAACTCGCTGCGCTCGTTTCATAAAATTATGTATTCATAAAATATGTAATTTTAGTCTGTTTGAAACACTTTTGTCGTGCGTATGAATTTTGTACTTCACGTTGAATTTTATTTTGTGTATTGTCATACAAAATTACAGTCAAAAAGTGTTTGAATTTTTTCTCTCTCTTTCCAAATGGTTGAAATTGTCGAGTATGATACACCATATTCCTTGGCCAAGTCTTTGTTTGAAATCCCGCTCTTTAGCTTTGATATAATACGCGATTTTTCTTCGATATCGATTTGTTTTCTTTTTCTTTGCGACATGTTAAAAGATTCACAATTAACTCAAAAATATGCTTTGAAGCGTTTTGTGTACAGATCTGACTGAACAGATATGAGAAAGCGGACTTTGATTTTATTGCTTGCACATGTATTTTGTTTCAGAGAATTACAAAAGACCCTAAACTCGACATGTTTTTGTTTACTTTTACGATCTTAATAGCCACTGACCAGATGTGGACACCGCTGCCTATTCAAATTGATTACAATAAAACTGGTCGTTCTAACAGATACAATTCTCCGAAAATATTGGTTAAATAAGGTCGCTAAATGAGATATGTCGTAATAAGCAATGTCGTAAAAAGCAGTATTTTTTATAAGGCGATCATATGGCATTCAGTCGGGACCTTTCATTTTGGTCAATATAACCGGTATGTTGTTTGAAACGATGTCGTCGTAAACGGTTTTAACTGTAATATTATAATTACCTGTCGGCTTAGCCGTCGGAGAGCGAGGGTGTGACCCAGCCGTACTTGTCGTGCGTCTTCACCACGGAGCGAAAGGCCTCCTCCGCGCGCCTGCGGGAGAACTCGCAGCACGCCCGCGCTGGCGCCCGCGCCACGCGACCCTTCAATTACAAAGATAAAAAGATAAAGATAGGTAAATAATCTTTATTAATGCTAAAACTATGACCAAGTGCAAACCCATTTTAGTAAAAAAAATATAATATCAAAATATAATCACAGCTATATGCTTCACAAATTACAATATGTCGTCAAATTGAATTTTTTACTTGTTACCTACCTTTATAAATTGAATTTAACAAAAAAAATTACATATTTCTTTTAATTGGTAACTTTGAGATACAATCTAACTTACCTACCTACTTATCCCAGTTTTCGAAGAAGAGTTGTTGGTTTTTGACTAGAGAGTAAATAAGCAGAGAGAAGATGGGCTCTTCCTGAACTTGATTGCGTACGCCATCGTCGGAAAAAAGCTCAAAACTCCTCCTTCCCTTAGTATCGTGTTATTATAGGAAATGGATATGCAAAGACTTTTTTTGGTATCTGGTTCAGAAAGAGCCCATTTTCTCTGGTTATAATTATAGCCTCATGTCAAAACCAACAACTTTTGTTTTAATTGTTTGCCAACACTTGGTTTTGACGCACTAACGCCACACTTAGAATGATATTCGTCAATTTATGAGTAGGTAATCCAGTATTGCTCTGTACACAAATGCGATAATTAAGCCTCTTTAATCTCACCTGCCCTTTAACGACGGAGGCTGCGAACTGCATGACGACGGCCTCCACGGTGTACGCAGACGCCCAGCCACGCGGCGTCAGCAGCTCCATGCATATTGCACCACCTGGAACGGGATATTTACTTGTCAGGTCTATGATCTACGTTTTATCCGTGATATAGCTGTCTATTTACAGTTCCATTAGGAAACGGGATAAGTTCTATAATTTCAAAGCTTTCCGAGCTATGTCGACGAAAAAGTTTTCTTTAAGTGTTTTTAACCTGTATTTAAGAAATTTCTCTCTCTCTCTTCAAGTATAGCGAGGATCGCAATTGACTTCTGCACAAAATTCTCTTATTGGAGAAATTCTCTAGGGCGTGCGTCTGGGTGGGTGTCCAGACCCTTCCACGGAAAACCCATGCATCCAAGTTCTAGAATGCTACAAGGTTTATACCGTATGTAAACTACAATCCAGGAGTCTTCATATCTAGAGTTAATAGTATCTTCTAGTTAAGCGTGTTTCACTCTAGGCTGCAGCAATGCTTAACATCAGGCAGGCTGTAGTCAAACGCACACCTATCCCACGTAAAAATAATAATAATAGTGATGTACCTTTCCACATCTTGTTTGTGTAACTGTGTCCTTTACAATTCGCAAATAAATGACTATGACTAGCGCTCACCTTCCATAACGAATCCCTTCTCTATCCTGGGCTCGATAAGCCGCATGAAGGGCGGCGCGAAGGGGAAGTTGTCCGGGAACACCAGGTGCAGCAGGATGTTGGGGATGTGCAGCTCGCGCAGGTCCGCCGCCAGCTCGCTCTCGGGGTCGATCTGGTGCAGCCGCACGTGCCACTCGTATAGGTTGTCGTTTACCAGCTCCACCTGGTGGTCATTTACAGAATTTGGTTATTTCGGCTTGTATCATGTATTCTGTGCTTCGGCGTAATTCTAGGTAGCATTATTATATGTTCGGTGCTACTGTATTTGGGTACTCTGCAGTATTATATGGGTATTTTGTGGCTTGATTTTGTTTTAAATGTATTTATTTAATTAATAGGTAAAAGTTATCAAATTATATAATAGGTACAATGGAATAAATAAATTTGCACAGTAATATTTTGGTTAACTTGACTTTGGTGGCTATTTATTTGTCGTGTGCTAAGTGGATTGTGAATTATGTAAATATAAAAGCTGTGTTTATTAGAGCTGCATTTCTTATTCAGAAAATCAATCATATGTAGGTAGGTATGTATAGATCCGCTGCCGTACGCCTGACGCCATATAACAAGTGCGATTGTACTTATCGCGATTTAATTTCATTGTAGCGTGAGAAGAAATTACATAACCACTTCCAAACAGTTTTTAACTGCACAGCTTAAGCACAAATTGAATAAATACTCACTGGCTATTAATTAGTAGGTGTTAGGTTCAGTTATCAAGATATTATCGTAGACTAAAGTGTTAATTTATATAATATATCTCTCATATTGTAAAAAGGTATACTTACCTACATTGTACGTAAAAAAAAATACACTTCATAATCAGGCATTTGACCTCTAACGCTGTGATTATATCGCATATCATCTTGCTGTAAGGAGTTGAGAATTTTCATTTAGGCAAGCATCTACATCTTAAAACCCAGTGTTTCATAACATCAAGCAACGTAAATTGTACGGGACTCCATGTGTAAGTACTCAAAAACGCCCCTATGTAGTGCTAAAAGATGCCACTTACTGTAAACACTGGATCCGGCCTATTGTTCTGCATCCTCTGTATCTCCTTGAGCTCCTTCATGAGTCTGCGCGTGCGCACTGCGTAGGCGCGCTCGCGCACCTCGCTGGCGCCCGCCGCCTTCTTCTTTACCAGAGACGAAGCGGCCGGGCTCGCTGGCAGGCTGGCGGCAGCCTCCGCTGGACTCACGCCGTCCCTGGAAATAAAAATAGGTAAATAAATAAATAGACCTTTGCCCAGGAGTGGGACAGCATAGGTTAATAAAATAAAAATAATAAATAAATATTCAGGGACATTGCACACAGCGCCATCTAGCCCCGCACTGAGCAAACGCTTGTGTCATGGGTACTAGATAACAGATATTATACTTACTTATATACTCTTCTTTTGTAAATACATACTTATTATATATACAAATAGTTTAGTTATACTTTATACATATACAGGGTTACTGGTTAAGTCAACCTATTCCCGTTAATGGTGTGTAGTTTACATTGTTTCCGACTGATTTGTCTATGAAACACCCTAGCCTATTATGTTCATCTAAGGTTATTTTTTTTATAACTTATATTGTTTTTATTATTATTTACAATAATTTTTATTTCATATATCGAAACAAATAATTAGGACAAATTGAGAACCTTCTCCTTTCTGGACTTTTCATATGAGTGAAAATGCACTGCGTATTAGAAGCATTTAGAAGGTGGTTTTATTATTTGTTTTATATTTGTACTTATCATTAGATTTTCATGATGATTTTTGGATGTGTGTATGTTCTTAATTGTAGGTACATATATTAAGTATCTTACGAGCACATGCGTTTACTAGAGTGAGTCAATTTACTTTTCAACTTTATTCAATACACTCTATAACAAATCAAGATATTTTCTGTAAGTACCAAAACAATGTTAATTTCGAACATTTTCACCGTTCACTTTGATTCTGCCGTAAACGTGTGTCAATTCGTTGTAAATGTAAACACAAGTTGATTCGTCACAGACACCTTCAGTACGCGCAGCTGAGCAAACACAGCAAACCATTAATAATTCACATCGTAAATTACTTTCAAATTGTAGTCAACGTTTTGACATTTTAACTATAATATGGGGTTTAGTTAAGCTTGTTGTAAACAAAGGAAAGCTACAGTTTAAAGTTTGAACTAGTTGCGCCCCACAATTTGGTCCCCGTTTACTTATGTTTAAACGTCATAAAAGTAATTTACTTTATGTGTTGTTGAAGAAGTTGTAAAGTTTCCTGGCAAACCTGGCTAGGAAAACATATAATAGCAAAGCTCTGATAATTTTGTACATAAATAAATCAAAATCTTACTAAATAATGCTACTTACTGTTGTGGAAAGTGTTCATACATAACCTACGGCTGCTGTTATCAACGCCCGAAGAGATTGATAAGCCACTATTTGGATTGAAGTCGTGTTTTTGTTTACATTCAACGGTACCACAAAAAGCCGTTACAACACTTGAATACCACGACACATCAAGATATTTTACATTTTGGCAATAATTGTAATATAATAATCGAATTCGCAAATTAAAGTTGATTGTTGTAAAATTGTGACGATTTGCAACACAACAACCAACCACCGATCAGATGAGTGCGTGCTGACAGATGTTGACTTTGACAGCAGTAGGAAATGTTGGCACTTGGAATAAAATAACATCATTTAAAAATAAATAAAAAATCTAAGCTATTATTCACAACCAGACTTGTTCATGTTCAAGGAATTCGATTTGAATGACACAGTTCGTACAATGAGGCGATCTATTTCAATGTCCAACTTGTCCTCAAATTCAAATTCGATGATAGACAACACAATTACTAGTCTGCCAGATAATACGCTAATAGCAGCCATACAGAATGTAAAAAACGTGAGCATCAACTTATTAACTGAATTAAATTCAGCACACTTGGAGATTGAAAATCTGTGTTCTGATAACTTTCGATTACAAGCAGAAAATGATAAACTTAAAAATATTATTCAGCGATACAAAAACTTAGGTTTTGAAAATACTCCAACTCGGCCCATGACCAGGAAAAGGTGTCGCCAAGCTAACTTAGCAATTGATTTCGATTCTCCTTCGGCAACAAATACCGAGCATGATACTGATAATTCTGCTACACCGGTGGGGCGTCAAAAATCAAGAAGAGTAGAGGTGTTATCGCAAAAAAATCAACCATCTGCACACCAAAATCAAAGTAGGTACAACTGCGCCAACGACGTGTATAAAAGGTAATAGGAACCTACTTACCGAGGAAACAGACACCAATGTGTCTAATAATGAAAATTCTAAAATGAACAAAAGTAGGTATAGTTCACGCACATATTACTGAAAAATCTGAAAATACTGGAACAAAACGAATGGGTCTAAAGACTAGAAGTAATAGGTACAAGGTTTCAAACTAACGCACATGGAAAAATTTGAAGCGGCTCATAATTCTAGGAGCGAACAAGCTCAACACACGAGACAAACGTTGGAACAGCTACTAGGAAATGGATATGAAGTAATGAGCCAGTGGAAACCAGGTGCACGTTTGCAAGATAGGTACCTATTGTAGATTCTACTTCATCCCAGACAAATCTATGGTATCTGTAACTTGCTCTCGATATATTTATAGCATCTCGATATAGGTATATCTAATGAATTATTCATTCCCATAAGCAGTGTGTTTATGATTCCAACGGTCGGCCTCCATCACGCAGCAGCCGGGCATCTTGAATGCTTGAACAGCCCAGCCCTTTGCGATTTGCGAATCTTTGTATGTTGTAGTAGAGACTATATAATATAGAGACTTCTAACCCATAAACGTTTTCGAGTTTTTTTTTATGTTTGTCTCAATAGGGGTTATTTTAGGCCCCCGCTGTTTGTCCTAATGCGGCAGTTTTTAAGCCATGTCAGAGGCCCCTTGGGTTGTTTGAAAACTCTTGGCACTAGAGTTGGCCACTCTTATACGTAGTTACTTAATGGAGGCTATCGCGTATGAGATTAGGTATCGCTAGGAGCGCTAGTCCCATAGCATTAACAAACCTCATCAATATGCCGCTAGGATTGCTTTTTGATCGTAAGGTGTGAAATATGAAATGTCTAAAACAGTAGAACTCATTGCTTCTGCAATGAATAAAAAATAGGTAATCATTTCAGGACATTGCACAAAGCGCCCCCTAGCTGTATAATATACGTCTGACCTATCATGTAGGTACCTGTATTTGGCACATTTGCTTCTGATTTTTTGAGCAAAATGAGGCATCAATACAATTTGAGCCGTTTTGCAGACGTTTTTGACGAAATAAATTCATATAAAATCAGCATTTCAGAATATTTTATTTATGGCTTTTTACTCCATTTGATATTGTTGTTTTTCACAAAGAGCAGAACAGGGAATAATAAAACTTACTTCGAATAAATAATGTGATGCACAACATTTTAAACGCTAGTTTTAACCGAAGGCCGAATTTACTTTGTGTATTGTATATGGGCACGTGATATTTGTGGAATGCAAGAATGCGGCAGATCGGCCGTTGGAGGCAAAAATAATAGCCCCTGTATCATAATGTAGCTGTTTAATATCTGATTGAATGGCAGAATCATATTCCTTATATCTACGTATGTATTGTATGATTTATAAATATGTATGTAATATCAGTTTGATACCAATTGTTTGTGGCAATGGATCGTTTCGTATTCAAAGAAAAAAATATTTTGTAGGTACCTATAAAGTTTCATATTTATTTAATAAAATGCGAATAGCGTAGAAAAACACACAAAAACATTGTAGATTATTATAGACAGAAATATGTATAGATCTAGGTATCTATTTTAATTGTAAGCAAGGAAGAAGAAAAGCTGGAGTCCCTGGAAGATCCTGCCTTCTACTCCACACTAAAACATAGTCAACACTACAGTCGTCGTACAGACAATATCTTTTTACCTTCTGAGCTAGCTTTATCGCTTACTATATTTATTTCCAAACCTACTTATCATATCCAATTAGATACATAGTGTAACTATCTTTACCAGATGCAATCTCATGTAACCAGGAAGCGAGTTACAAGATGGAACATTACAAATACCACTTATAGAATGAGAGCAACCGCATGCCGCCCCAGTTGGGGGAACATGTCCTATTTATCTCGACGTGAATTGAATTACTATCTCAGAGAAAACTGTGGTAAAACATAAATAAATTTTATCATGAAAGCACTGCTGTATTCCAGTTTGATAGGCAATGTTTTTATACATGGTTAGTGTTAACGTTTGATTGAATCACAACCTCAGAGAAAACTGTGGTAAATACATAAATATATTATCATGAAAGCACTGCTGTGGTCTGGTTTGAGGGTCATTTTTACGTTGGTTAGATGGATTGTATTGTAGATTGTAGATAGTACCTTTGATTAGGTACAGCCCGCGTGATGTTAAGCACCGCTGTAGTCTAAGATGTAGCACGCTTTCTTGGACGAAATCTATTTATTTACAAAGTTGTTGAATATTTCCAGTAGGTACCTACTTCAATTTCTGGGCACGGAGATTTGGCCGTACCATGTATTTTATATAATATACATATGTAGAGTCTAGGGCCACGATGAGTAAAGTTGAGATCTAAAATTTGAACTGTTACCCTAGGCATCAGAAGAGCTGTAGTCAAACCAAACACTATATAAATAAATATAACAAATAAAAATTAATACACTAATTAATAAATAATAATATTATCAATTATATTAATATATTATTAATTTTAATTAATAAAAATTTTTATTATGTAATTTGTTTGGTGTGCACTAAAGACATATCTTATCTTATACTTCGTAAAATAGAAAGTGGCAATGAAGTCATCATCATCCTGACCAAGACGATGTTAGACAGCAGTTCAACATCAGGCGGGTTGCAGACCAATGCTTCGTAAAAAAAGAAAAGACAACTGGAGTAAAAACTGTAAATTATCTCTGTGAGTGATCGTTGGTTTTGGATGTTATCCAAACAGCGGCAACACGGTCGGTCGTTGACTTGCACTGGAGATTCATGCAAATAACTACAGATACATTGTACAAGCATTGCGTAAACATTGATAATGCACATGTGCGGTAACGGGCAAACTTTGTTCGGAGATATCATGTGGATTGTTCATGATTAAACACTGGTTGAGATAATTTTGATATTAATAAAGTTACTTTTATCAATGCACCTATCTAAGAACTCAGTATTAATCATTTTATAAGTGGTTATTAATTATTAAGCAGCTCCAGTAAGCATTCTGTTTCTATTTAAAGAAGGGTCAAAAAAAGGTTATCCCTAGAACTTGTTAAATTAAGCTGATACATCTATCCATTAACTAAAAGAGTTGATGTTGATGACATTGGGTTTAGAATTTTAGGCAGGTGTCCCTTTGAAATCTGCAATAATTAGGTGGAACGTTATTCATACAAAAACCTTTTAACACAGTTAAAAAGTATGTAAAACGCTTTAAGAACGATAACACCGAAGATGGAAAGCTATGGCCAAATGCAAACCCGTTCTAGTTTAAAAAAAGAAAAGGCTTTAGTTAAATGATGATAGCCATCTTCTTATTGTAGGTACAAGTAAATAAATATGTAGGCACATAGTATCCTTACCCATCTTGTACATAGGTAAACATTGTAACTCAGGGTCTTAAGTACATAGGTATACTTAGTTAGCTAAGGAACCATTGGACGCCGATAGTTACACGAAACAGCAAGTTAATTGTGTCTATTCAAGATTATGAATAGGCAATCAAAGCAAACTAATACATCTAAAGTGATCCAGCAATAGATTGATATTACTCGGGTAGGCGTGTAATTTGCTTAAGTTACGTACATATATAAGGTTATAGGAAAAGACTTTGAGAGCGGCTTTAGCTCGATTAACAATGTAGAAAAAGGAAAAGCAATACGTGCCAGATTGGTTACCTAGAAGAGATCGCTCTTAGCGATAATGTCGCAAGTGAAAACACTGGGCTTAAGTTTTTTATATTTCATTTAAATACCAGGGTGTTTTAATAAAATTTAACGTAAAGAGTTCGTAAAATATCATAAATAATAAGTCAATTTTATATTTTAAAAGCTCATACCTAGCTAAAGTGTCTAAATTTATTATTTATTTATTACTTGCAACACATTTAAACTAATTTAGTTTGCTTTTAATTGAATTTATTCAAAGTTGAACCACACTTAAAGCCAAGTACTTAGAGATTATGAACTTAAAAAGTCCAGTTTTTCACAAAGAGCTAAAGTAGACTCGTACAATATTTGCCTGTAAAGTTCGTCCTCATAAGCACAACAGTGCCCTTAAAAAGTTAAAATTAAAAATTAAAATTATAACTTACAATTAACCCTGAACTTATGAGAGGCAAAGAAAGGGCTGTTTACGCAAAGTTCTGCGTGTTGTGATCACATAGACAATGTTACCCGGAGAAACCTAAGTACTTTACTTATCAATTTATTTTATCTCCTAATAAATCATAACGACATGATGACGTTCAACCGTTGCTTCTTTTTCGCATAAATGAAGAACAAAAATCAACAATCCAATTAGCTATACACTTTATTAAAAACATCAGCTCAATACAGAAAATTTACAAAAAATAATAAAACTTAAGCCTAGTCTTAACTGGCGACCTTATCGCTAAGAGAGTTTCTAGGTAACCAATCTGGCAGGGATAAGACGCAAATATAATGGTAGACGAGATGTTTTAAATGTACATATGTGAAATTACAATTACTTAAACATAAAATACTGACACTTTTATGCAACTCAATGATTCGTATGTCCAATGTTCGTGATAAGGCGACGTCACACCCTACGACGTCGTTGCATGACCCTGACCTTAGAGCAGCAGTCTGAGTGGGAGTGTCGTAAATCTAGCCCTAATGGTAACAAATCGCCCGGATTCATCTGTGTTAGGATGAAGATACTGCTACAAGGATTTGTTGATAAAGACTAGATTGTTCTTAATCATTATTCATTTACATTGTTTTTGAAAAATATACTCCGTGGAATAGAAAAAGAAATCTTTTTCTACAAGTATATTCTGAGCTAGAACCTTTTGTAATCTACACTCTTTCTATGTATTTACCTATTTTCTAAGAGCTGTTATTAACATTATACTTTTCTAATTTGATTATTGAATGAAGGGAAATAAAGGCTATTTTTATAAGAGCTGTTATTGTCTGTAAATTGGGTTGGTTGTTGATCTGTGATCATATAAATAACAAAGCGTAGAAATTGATTTGATGCGAATCCGGAGGATTTTTTCTTATGATAATGTTTGAGCTTCTTATTTATTTTTTCCAGATTTGGGTAGTTCTTTCACCACAACAAAAGCTTGCAGTTGTGTTAGATTGTTTCCTTTTTTACCAGTACAAATGGAGGTAAGTAAGTAAATTAATAATTGTGAGTAAAGTCGCTTTACAAAAATTGTCGACAAAAGGAATTTATTTTATTTATTTATTAATAGTCTGCAAAACAGGCACTAAGCTAAAACACATAATATAATATTAAATAAATAGAAAAAAATTAAGAGCACTTCAAGGCCTCTTGATGCAGACATAACTAACAATTTTAAGATAAATACCTACAAAATACACACATAATATATATTACATGATACTTTAAATATTTGTACAGAAAATAAAAACACAGGAATACAGGAAACCGGTTTTATGCAAGTACATATATTAACTGTAAGATATAGGTAGTAGATATTATTGTAGAACATGTGGATATGGAGTTGTAATTTCACTTTCACTGATGTCTATATCGAGACATACCTCAGTACCAGTTTGACAGTTCTTGCCTTATTTTACCCGATTCTGTATTTCCCATATTAGTAAATTTATAAGTAATTGGATGTCGTCTGAGTTTTTTTTTTACAAAAGTTACATTGTTGTTTCTCATCTCTAAGTTTACAGATCCACTCAAAGATGACGCCCACACAGCACACTAATAATATAATTAGTCGAAAAACGACAAGGTGTGTAGTGTATATTTCTTTATTTTGTAGAAACGGCTAAAGCTATTTGGATGAAATTTGGTAAAAATATACATTAGAATGTATAGACTAGGCTACTTCTTTTTTTTACATGATATAGGCTTACGCTTGACTACAACTTGCCTGATGGTAAGCAACGTTATAGCCTACGATCTAGCGCGCTTGCCTAGAAGAAACCTAACTTCACGATGCAAGGCAACATCGCGGGGCGCCGCTACTATATTCAAGTTCATAAATTTGATGTTACCAAAGTTGCCATCGCATGCATATATTTGTTCACACAATCAACGCACCTCGTAACATTATGCAACTGCACCTTAGCACGGACAGGTGTAAAATTAGATAACCTTAATCGGAGCTCATGTAAATAAATCTCGTTTATTTAAAGCCGTTGCGTATCTGCCTGACTGCGCCGCTCACGCTACGGTATACCTACGGGTAAGGCTGGTGGTAACATTACAGCCTATAGACCCCGCATTTCGTAGAAAACATACCTTTTTAGGATCCACATATTCATATTCATATCTACAGTATAAAAATAAGTCAGGTTTTCCTTCCTGACGCTATAACTCCAGAACGCACGAATCGATTTCCACGGTTTTGCATTCGTTGGAATAGGTCTCGGGCTCCGTGAGGTTTATAAAAAAAACGAAGCCATGTGGTGGCGAAACGGAGTTCGCCGGGTTTGCATTTTCAAAAAGCCTATTTACACGTCCAAGAAAAATAAAATAAATAAAAGTATCGCAATTATATCAAACCATGCCTAAATGTCAAAATAAGCAGTTAAGTATAAATACAAATTGTATAGTCTTATGTCACAAATACACCAATAATAGATCATTATGTAGAGATCAAGTTAGGTATAGTGTAAAGGCATATAAAATAGGAATATTTATTTGCTAACTAAATTTACGAAGTATACATAAAATTATCCTCCTTCATACGTCGATAACCCAAAGCTGAGGGTGAATTCATGTGATCAACTGTTCTCTGACGACATTTCGTACCTTTCGAAAACCATGTGGAATTCGGACGAGGGCTAGATTCCCGCATATTACAGGTAATTATGCATTTTGAAAATTAATAATTATTTACTTCTGCTGGTCTGGTATACTAAGTATATATGTATTTACAAAAAAAGTATATAAGTAGGTATAATATCCGTTATCTAGTTTCTACGACACAAGCGTTTGCTTAGTGTGGGGCTAGATGGCGTTGTGAGCAATGTCCCAGGATAGCAATGTGGAGTGTGACTTTCCATCCGTTATGTGCTATAGTGAAATGTTATCATTAATAAAATATTTATTATTATTTCGGAATCGCTATTTACTGTAGAGAAACAACAGGTATGAAAATATTTGTACAAAGAGTAGTAAATTGATAGGAGTCTCTAGTTCGTCTCGTCGATGGTTGCTGGGTAATAGGGTATTTACTAATGCAACACGTAGTGTAGATAGGTACTGTATTTCTGCGAACTGGTGTACTAGCTTGGCCTCGTTTTTGCTTACTTAACGAAAAAATAAAAGTTATTTAAAAAATAGTTCAGTAATTAATATAAAATTTCTCATTGAGTATTGGAAAAAGAAAAAAAATGGCGACAACTAGTACACAAAATCAGAAGGAGTCACGATCCTCAGCAGTGAGGGATACGACTAGAAGAGAAGAGAGATTGAAAAAAGATCTAACTGCTAGTTGTACAGGGTCTCACAATGTTATCGTTATCCTAAGGCTATTTTTATATCTTATGTATTAATATATAAAGGGAAAACATAGGTATAGATACGAATTGTATAAATGTTTGAACAGTCAAGTGCCACAGATATAAATGTAAATATAGGCTTAGGACCACTAAATCTCATATTAAGTACCTACTTAACTACCTACAAAAGAATATCTAATTTAAAAAAAATATATATTTCAGGACATATCACGCAGCGCCATTTAGCCCCATACTAAGCTTACGCTTGTATCATGGATACTAGATAGGTAATAAAGAAATAAATAATGAATACACATTTACATACGTAGGTACACATACTTAGTATATTTTACAAAGCAGATTCTAATAAAAGAACAAGATAAGAGATCCTTTTCAAGGTGTTCTTTACCAATGCCTAGGTCAACAGTTGTATCTCAGATGTCTGACATTAGCAACGCATCAGCACATTGTTTAGGCTTACTGTTGTCAAATCGAACAATACTGAGATAAGGTTGTAATACACCTCTTTGTATAAACACATTGTAACGCAACTGCATACTTATAAAACTCTTTGTTGCAAAGATCACAGGCCGACGGAAGATGGGAAAATTGTAAAGAACCGATATCGATATAGGTACATAATAGAAGATGCTGTTGTGCAAATAATTTAACTTAAACATAGTTGCAACAATGTGAACGAATGAATACTTAGTTGAATGAATAGAAACGCCGATAAGATAGCTATAGAAAATGAATGAAGTGTAGATACCTTCAGAATGGAAAAACAACATAACATCCATTCTGCCGCAGGTCAAACTGGATAATACTGGAATATTCTAATTTAAAATAAAAGATCCAAAGAAATGATATAGCAGGATAGAGAATTTTAAATTGAATTGCAACAAAAACGTCTGTATGTGAGGTTTTAAACATAACCTAGTTCTTACTAATAAAATTCTTAGTTACCCCAGAATTAATAAATAAGTAAGAGTAGAAGCAGACACATTTTGCAAAACAAACAATGTCATTGTCTTGGATATTCTGAAGCATGATGAAAGGAGCGTCTCATAATTGTCACATTTCCTTGCATTTCATAAGACCCACCTTAAGAGGGGGCCTAATGCCAGCATAACGCAAACAGAGGTATTTTCGATGCCGCTCTTTGATGCGTGTAGAAACATAAACATTGCAACGAAAAAAATATTGGAATATGGGTATAATCCCAAAGAAGACAAATAGTTGCATAAAATTTTGAAAATAGGTCGGAGTTTTCCGTAAAAAAAAAAACTACAAATGCCAAAGAAAAAATCTATTTTTATTCATTTACTCGAAATTATCAGCGATGACCCCGCATTATTTTTATGTATAAAATAGCTACAATTATGTTTTAGTTAAGTCATCAGTTACTTTTTCAATTTGATGTACAACTTTTGAGTAATTAAATAAAACTCGGTCAAAAATACACCGCGACATTCAAATGGAAAAATGGATTTGAATGTCGCGGTGTATTTTTAAAAACTCCGACCTATTTTCAAAATTCTATGCAGCTATTTGTCTTCTTTGGGATTTTACCCATATTCCAATATTTTTTTCGTTGCAATTTTTATGTTTCTTAGCATCAAAGAGCGGCATCGAAAATACCTCTGTTTGCGTTTTGCTGGCATTAGGCCCCCTCTTTTTTACTTTGTAACTTGTGCTTGCACTACTTGGAATTTGTTAGAGCAGGTATATTTAATTTCCCTAGTTTTATATCTTTGAAATATTATAAACTAAATGGCTTCGCTCGCATTACCTTCAGGATATGAAGTACATACCAAAAATCATGAAGACCCGTGTGTTCGTTTTTGCGTTATGAGCGTTTAACAGAGACACAGATACATAGACAAAATTTCTAAGAATTGTTGGAACGTGTTCTGCTATCAATTTAAAGTATCTCCAAACAATTTTTTTTTAAATATCTTGAATGTACATACTTTCGACCCTCTTTGGCTTTATTATATGTATATAGATAGATAAACCTGTCTGACTCGCGATGCCCCCTTGCTGATAAACTATAATAATGTTTTATCCATTATACAAGAGTGTCTCCAATCTGTTTTCATTATAATTTTATCCCATTAGATTTAGCCTTTAGCCTGAGTGGTTCGAGGATGAAGGAGAAATAATGATCACACTTCTTCTTTTTATCGAATGAGAGTGGCCAACTCTGGTGTCGATAGTTTATCGAGCCGCCCTAGGGGCCTCTGACATGGCTTAAGGACTCTCGTACTAGACAAACAGCCAGGCCCTACAATATAACGTGATGACCACACTTGGACGACCACATGCAAAGCAATACAGGAAGTCACAGCACTCGTAGGTAGGGTCGCCGAAAAAGGAAGTTTTAATAAACTACAATTACGTATCTAATTATGGCTGACCAGATAATTACGTGATGCGAGCCAATGATGCAAACAGAAGTACATTGCTATTTACCAACGTAATACCACTCAATAGTCGTTTAGTGTAAATAAACACTCATTCTGAACGGATTGGTTTGCTTTGGCATTGTGCAATGTGTCCGGTAAATACGAGGGTATAACACAAAGCGATGAGATGATGATGATGGATTCTAAAGCATGATAATGTATGAGCCGTCAACTTGATGCTCAAAGGATGTGATGATCTAATTAGTGTTAGGTTAAAGCCTAGCTAACTTAGCCTAGGGCCTAATGTGTCCTAAGCAAACTTGGCAGAAAAAAGACTAGAAGAAGTCTTCTGAATGTCTTTTCTGTTGTCGCCCCATTACAGTAATAAATATTAAAGGCTTCTTTTACCATCCAAGTAATGTGTTGATATTCTACTAGCCAATTAGGCTTGCTCAGCAATTTTAAAGTACCGACATTATTTTTCAAGTTTCACCATGTGGAATCCTTGTTCAATTTGTCCATTTTATGATGAGCTTATATCTATGCATCAGATAGAATCTCCCTCGTCTACGTTATTACTATGGAATAGACAGATATGGATCGTTTCCTGCCACTTCACAGCGCTGCCTTAAATGAATTCTAGTTGAAACGATCAAAGCCGTGCATTCAGAGTTCAAAGTACTAGACAGTCTGATCGAGTTCGGAACAAAGCTCTTGAGTGATACAGTATTGCTTTCTTCAATATAAATAAGTAGGAACTTACATATGTATGCCTGTGCTCGTAGGTGTTATTGTCAACGTGCAAGACGTGGTGGTCAAATCTAGAGTCGAAACTCTTAAGCGCTTAGAGCGTCAGAAATGGCGGCTTAGATATACCCATCATTTAATGTGTTATCCTACCCACGGAAGTGTCTGAATGGATACTATTTATTGGACACCGATCCAAATGTACCAAGAAGAAAGGACAACCTAATAAATAAAAGCAGAAACAGTTTCAGACAAAGATAGCTTTTTGCGAGATCCTAAAAGCATTTTACAGCAAGCTAGGCTAGTTACCAGCTAACCCTACATATCTACATATATTTTAGAACCCATTCACTCAAATACGCCAGAAAAGAGTATCTAACAGACAGCCCAACAAACTCACTTTCCCTTTTATATAACTGCAAGATTTACAGATTAGTTGTAATGCCAAGTTTTGTAGAATGGCATTGCTGTTTGTTTTATCATCTAACGTGGGCCAAAGTACACGCAGCTAATTTCCGTCTAGTGACCTTTAAATTTAACAAATAACAACAAAAAAATGGCTTGTACTTGCGTTCATTTCGTGACGTAGGTATATTTTATCGGTACCCTTGATCTTATTACTGTATTGATCGATTCCACACGTAACATGTGGTGCTCATTAAGTATTCAATATAATCCTTCCTTGATTGTAAATTACACATTATGACGTAGATGGCAAAATGTATGCGTTGCGTAGGTTAGTACCTGTTTTATTCTGCGTAGACTGGCAGCACTTCTTTGTTTGTGCGTTTATTTATTTTGCCAACATCGTCTGGGAGTTTAACTAGAACTTAACAAAGACACTTCCTCTTATCATTTATTTACTCTTGGTTTTTTGTTCCTGCTTTAATAAATAGAAGAAATTGTTTCTCTTTTTTATTCTCTACTAGTTCTTAAATTAAATACAAAATGATGTGAAAAAGCAAGACAAAGGACTGTACTAGCATATCTTTGCAAATCACCCTTAATTTATTTATTTATTAGGCACACAACACAATACACAGAAAATACATGATTAACAACAAAACACATAAAAGGTAATGATCTATTCTGTGCATCAAACACATGTGTGCACAACATGATTATAAACAGTGACAAAGTTCAGTAAGTTAACTAAACTAAACTAAAACAATTAAAATAATTCATATATAACAATACTTATGGAAGTTACAGTTAATTGATAATATTAAACAAAATTATAAAAAAAAAAATATATATATATAAAAACATGGCTAAGGTACAACAGGAATTTGTGTAGCAATCAAAACAAAACAATGTGAAATACAACATTATTATTATTATTATTATATTAAAACACCTTATATAAATTATTTCTAAAAGAACTGAGACTAATTCCGAATATGTCTAGATCTTCATCATTGTTATCTGAGGCGTTACAACTTTCAAGTTCGTTATAGGACCGACACATACGCACCATAGGGCTATTTTTAGATACATTATTTCTATAAATGTCATTAGTGTAAAATACATTACATGAGCTGCGTCTGAGATTATATTTTGAGTTTATTTTAACAGATGCAAGCAAGATAGGGCAATCTACAGTGGAGTGTATAATCCTATGTAGATATAATAGCTCAGCGACCTGTCTCCGGACGGACAGCGGACTCAGTTTGAAGTGTGTGACGCGGTCCTCGTACTCCGGGTACCTGCGCTGCAGGCCGTGGCGGCGGCACAGCGCGGTCAGGCAGCGCCGCTGGATACGCTCCACGTTACTTGTGTGAGTTTTATAGTAGGGTGACCATACTACGGCTCCATATTCTGCGATGGGCCTAATCAAACTTTTGTAAAGGTAAAGTAGACTGCTTGGATTTTTAAAGGGTTTAGTGATTCTGAGAGTGAACCCTAAGAGTTGATGACATTTTTTAACAATATTGTCGTAATGTTGTCGGAATGAAATTTGCGAGTCAAATAAAACTCCTAGATCTCTGGCCTCCGTTTTACGAGCGAGGCTAGCTCCGTTTATGGAGTAACTGTAATTATGCTTGAGTTGTCTAGTCGCAAAGGAAAGGACAAAACATTTATTTATATTTAGGCTCATTCTATTCTCATGGCACCAATCATTTACAGCCTGAATGTCTGTCTGCAGTATGCAACAATCGTTTATATTTCTTATTGATCTATATATCTTTAAATCATCGGCGTAAAAAAGACAGTCGCTTTGAATCCGTTTTTCAAGGTCATTGATAAACAAAACAAAAATTAAAGGCCCTAAATGTGAACCTTGAGGAATCCCGGACGTAACTTGGGCGGGTGTGGAGTAATAACCTTTTATGGCTACCATCTGACTGCGATTAGTAACATAAGACTCCACCCACCGCAATAAATCACCATGGATCCCGTAGTGCGCGGATAATTTCTGAACTAAAATTCTGTGAGGTACTTTATCAAATGCTTTTGAAAAATCAGTATAAATAGCATCTACTTGTTGACGGTAATTGAAAGCATTACATATGTATTGTTTGTAAACAAGCAAGTTACTAACAGTGGATCGACCGGCGACGAAACCGTGCTGATTAGGAGAGATAAGCTGCTTTACATGGTTGTATAAGTGTGGATACACCAACGATTCAAACAACTTGGCCAGACATGATAGTATGCTGATTGGGCGATAATTCTCACACTTAGATTTGTCACCTGACTTATGTATAGGGATTATGAATGCACACTTCCATCTATAAGGAAACACGCCAGAACTGAGCGACTTTTTAAATATTAAATATAGGGGTTTACTTATTTCCGTCACGCAATTCTTGACAAAGTAAGCCGGGATACCGTCGGGACCAGCCCCCTTATTTTGGTCAAGTTTTTTAATAGCTTTTACTATGTCAAGGTTTGAAATATAAATTTTTGATAGAGTAGAATGATTAAAATCCGATAAATTATCGTTATTCAAATTAGGTTCATTTTCGTAAACAGAGTTAAAATAAGCTGAGAATAATTCACAAACTTGTTGTATATTGCTAGCAGTATTCCCATTGTAGCTTACTGTTTGTGGTATCGATGAGCTGCACTTTTTACTATTTACGTAATTCCAAAATAATTTCAAATTATCCTTCAGACTATTCTCCACGTTTTCTGTGTATGATCTGTAACATTCATTGATAAGTTTTTTACATCTAGTACGTAAGAGGTCAAAAGTATCATAATCCCTAGGATTACAATATTTTTTATAAATTTTATGATATTTAAGTTTCTCCTCTAGGCACTTAATAAGCGGGAAACTGAACCACATAGGATAAGAAGACGGTTTTTGTTTAATGGTCGGTGTGTGCAATTTAATAATATTATTTAAGCGATCATAGAAACAATCAAGTGCAGAATTAACGTCCAACGCCTCGAGTAGCTCGTCCCAATCAGTGTCAGCCAAGTGTCGTCTCACTCGGTCGTAGTCACACCTACGGAAGTTATACCTGACAGCGAACGGATTAGCAGCAGGCGCGGCGCGCTCCTGTGGCGAGGGCGCGGCGACGTGCACGCACAGCGCGGGGTGGTGGCCGTCCAGCTTGCTGAGCGCCGCGCACTCTCGCACACTGATGTTACCGTGCGAGCGGCTGTACATCACCAGGTCGAGGAGACGGTTGTTTTTGTTGGGAACATGATTATATTGATACATATTGCAACTAGACAGAGTCTCCAATAGTAAAAGCGCTTTATTACCCGAAGTCCACACCGGGGACATCCGGTTTGATTCGTCGGTCCTTTCCCACCTAATATGACGAGTATTAAAATCACCTAATAGTAGCAACGGTCCCATACTAATATTGCTGTTGGTAACATCTTGAATATGTTCTAGAAACTGTTCATGAAGTGCCATTTTAGGTGGGAAATAACACAGACATATATTTAATAGACTCCTATTATCTGTTGTAGTGAGAGTGAGCCACATATCTTCGTGGTCACTCTCCCACTCGCTCCGCCTCATGATGGTGAGGTTCTTCTTGACGGCGATGGCGAGGCTAATAAAATGTACATAACCACAACGGAGGTAGTTGTGAATTAATGAAAGTATTAACCACATAAAATAATAATATACATCATTTATACAGAGTTTAAAAGCCAATTAATAACCTATAGTAATATGCAAACTAGATGCAGATGCAATATACCAACTTGCGCTAGTTGCGGAAAAATGCTTAATCTAATGACTTCTTCAATTAAGGACAGACCACCATTAATTATAATAATATTGTGTAATTACTTACAAACTCATATTATAATTAATATTAGAGATAGATAGATAGAAAACACTTTATTATAAACACAAAGAAACATACTAAACTTAAGCCTTAGAGCCTGTATTTGTTCTCGTTAATTTATCGTTAATTTACTTGACTTAGTTGTTAGGTTTCTTAAATTAGATTCATTCAATCCTAGAATTTACAATTACATACTTACTTAACAGAAAATTTTATCATGATTTTTGCTATACTCGTAGGTATGACTCAAGTAATTACGCACTCTAATCTCAAATGTAACAAAGGATTTTAAAATCTAAGTAACATGTTCAATGTAGTTTGTTAGTGACAAACAACCAAAAAACTTAGACAAAAATCCATCGCCATTGATTAAATTAAAAAGCTTAGTAAATTTAATATATACCTACGTAAGTAACTGTATTTAACTTTATTGCATTCGCCATGACGAGAGCAAGTAGAGCGTGAATGTAGACTTATATACTTAAACATAGTATAATATGTATTAGCAAGAATCTTTGAAGGTGTAATATTTAGGTCACTTAGTCATGCTAAGTTATGTGCGGAATTGCACTCTTTGAAGGAAAACAACGTGAAAATATGTTTGTTAAACAGGTTTTTTGTGTTGTGTGTGTCATCCGTAAAAGGATATGTCTGGGTATCCACCATGCTATACTTAACAAAGGTAACACCTAAATGACACATTTTGACTGGCCTGTTAGCTTAGTTGGTAGTGGCTCTGCCTTGTGATCTAGGGGTTGTGGGTTCGATTCCCGCGTGACATAAACATAAGTATTTATGAATTCTAAAATTTATAATTACTTGTGTTGAGTCTGGCCGTTTGTATGTATGTATAATAAATATGTATATTTACAAAATAAAAGTATATACGTATATTATATCCGTTATCTAGTTCCCATGACACAAGCGTTTGTTTAATGTGGGGCTAGATGGCGATGTGTGCAATGTCCCGGAATATTTATTTATTTATTTTAATGAATGAATTCTTGCAGAGAGTAACAATAGTCAGAAATAGCTATACCCTAAAATTATTAGGAACACAAATTAAAATTGGTGATGAATTTTGATACTAAGTAAAAACATAATCATTTTTTAAGTACCGTAAGGTAGTAAGTTTGTAATAAAATCGGCACGAAGGCTTTATTACTTAATGTGTAGATAGACGCAATGCAGCTTTGAATCCCGTCGGTTGTTCATTCCCGAATAAGTTCATAATTACTCTCTTTGAGTCTTTTCTCATTACTGAGGGTCGTGACACCCTCGCAAAATTAATGTATATGTTAATTAATGACACATAAATTGTTCATCAGCGAGCAAACATTGAAATTACAACAAAGATATCAACAGTAGTGTTGAAAACAACACAGACACAACTTATTTCCTGTTAAATTGATGTCAAAGCGATGTAGAGCACGACCTGAATGTAAGTCTCGGAATTCTGGATAGAAGCAACACGAGCCAAATCAGATATCATAATTATATAAATTGTGGATTTTTAACTACAGGTACAGACCAAACTACACTAAGTACAGAGCTTTTATTTCTTATAGTCGTCTTTTTTATTTTACTTATAAATAACTAGCTGTGCCAGCGACTTCGTCCGCGTGGAATAATTATTAACGGAAGCCCTCAAAGATGGACAATTTTCCCCATTTTTCCACATTTTCCATGGTTTCTTCGCTCCTATTAATTGCAGCGTGATGTTATAAAGCCTAAAGCCTTCCTCGATAAATGGTCTAATCAACACAAAAAGAATTATTCAGTTCGCACCAGTAATTCCTGAGATAAGCGCTTTCAAACAAACAAACAAACTCTTCAGCTTTATAATATTAAGTATAGATTAAGTATTTTAATATTAATAACATTCGTGAATTACAGTGAAAACCGTTTAGTTAACATATTAACTAAGTATTGTATTGGGTTCTATAAGAGTGTTTTTATTTCAAATTACTTATTCAATTATGGACATTTTGATGGCTTTGATGTGATACAATAAGATTATCAGACGACAAAGAAAGTTCAGAATCAAAGTAAATATTTATTCTAACTTTTGGGTATATTTTTTAAATATTCAATTCATGGAGAAATCATTTTCCATGGATCCATACAAATTCATAAAAAAACTAAACAAAGGAAGTCACGAATATACAAATAGCAGCCATTTAATTAGAGCGTTGTATGATATTGTACATTTATTTTAGTGTTATCAAATAGAGAAGTCTTATCATAGCAGAATGACCTTCGCATGAGATCAAGTCAAAGAAAGGTAGTTGTAGTACTTAGGTAGCTACATCTATGTATATATAAAAAATGAATTGCTGTTCGTTAGTCTCACTAAAACTCGAAAACGGCTGAACCGATTTATCTTATCTTAGTCTTGAAATGTTCGTGGAGGTCTAGGGAAGGTTTAATAGGGAAAAAATATAATAATTTTGAAATTAATTTATACAAAAGTTCAGGTCTTTTATTTATCGATTGAGGCAGTACAAAGTCTGCCGGGACAGCTAGTCATAAATAAAGATATTATTATGTACACTCAAGAAGCAGGTAATGGCAGATAAGAAAGCAAAGTTAATTGCAGAGACTTAATTGAGACGCGTTTAAATCGAGGATATGATGTGATCGTAAACAGAGTAATGTAAACATGAACGATTACTCAACGCGGTTTGAAGCAAGTAACTGGCCGTGATTACGTGACCGATGGCGACTGCGCGGGCGCACTGTTATCAAACAACGCGGCGCAAACGCAACTTACAATGGACTCGAGCGTCCGCTCCAATGACTCTGCCTATTCAAATTCTGCCAATCCCGATGCTCCAATGTTTTCATGACACATTCATTATTCAAGGAAAACGTGGGTAGTTTGAACATACGGGAAACGATTTTTCTCTTCGAAACCGACACTGATAATTTTAATGACTACTAAAGTAATAAACAAAGGATTTTCTGAGTAAGTATATTGTTTTGCAAATTTATTTGAGAATATCATGAGGTAGTTTTCCGACTGGTTTAAGCATGATAAATAAGTTTGAGACAGTCTGTAAATGGTAGTTCATTACGGGCAGGAAATAATTTAGATCCTATATAGGACGACGGCTAAATGGTATGGAGAGAGCTACAGTAACAAGTAGGCTGAGTACCTGTGTCTCCGCAGCAGGCCGCGGCGCGCTGGCGACCCGCTAGGCCCGGCGCCGTCGTTCTCAATTTTCTCCGGGGAACGGAACAACTTCTTGAAAGCAGCCGCCATCTTCTCCCGCGATTTCGACGCCATCGTGCACTAATTACAGAAACTATATCACGAACGGTTCGACACTTTTCAGTCAACTTTCACACGGTTTGTTTATTTGTTACAAAATTTATCTTCGGGAACTCGCTGGCCGTACGCGTCGTGGTTTCATGTCAAATTGACACACGTCAGAATTAAAACACTTGGTTTCGGAGTCGGAGGAGGTTGCGATGCAGCGTGAAAGGAGGTCGCATCACTCGTCTCGCACGGAGCGTGCGGAGCAGCGCACGTGCGACTACGGAGTGAGCCGAGAGCGGATGAAAGCGAAACTTGGCGCGCCCGAGGAGGTCGGTTATCGCACCTCGCGGCGTGTCACAGCGCGGGCGGCGTGCGCGCGCGCATCTCCCGCGCCCGCCACCAGCTGCTCCGAGTCAACGACCTGCACTCCTCCTTTTGTGCCGGGTTGAGGGAAATCCGTTGCTCCTGCCGCTCTGCCTTGAACCAGCCTACCCTCCCGGACAGGAGCGCACTATTGTCTCTGCAACAAAGGAAAGTGTGGCGTTAATTACACGGCTCGTTTATTTACTCATTTGATAACAATGTGTGCTTACATTACTTCCTGATTTGAAACCTAGAAAGTCTTCGCATTTTATATTGCTCTTCTAGGTCTTATATTTTCATAACTAGGTATCTACGTTAATTGCAACTTGCTCTAAATAATTCAGGTCTAAGCTTTCGCTGAGTGAATATTGATTTCCAAGACCTTCAGTTTATCGATTGCAACAAAAAGAATGAAAACATTGACGTTGAGAGCAAAGCTGCCAGACCGGCTGTATATAAATAGAGTAGATCCTGAGCTTATAAAAGCTTGAAGGCGTGATATTGAGGCGTTAAGTATTACGGATAGAGAACGGTCCATTTTTCCTTTCATCACAATGGATTCTAATAGCTCCTACAACATAATAGTACTCCAAATCCCAAGATAAATCTGGCTAATTTTGAAATTTGGTGACTTCGAGATTTTATTGGCTTAATTGAGGTAAGCTAATCAAAATTCCTCAAAATTACATAACTGACTAAACTTTTCTAACAATCAAATGAAGTACCTATACGATCTATTGATTGAATAATGACCAAGAACAGTTATTTTACTTTAATAGTTTTATCACAACGAACACCTGCTTTGGAGTTAACTTACAACTTAAACCACTTCCTTTAGTGCCAAGGACTTGAAATAATAATGAAGCTATGAGATAGTACATCACGCGTGATAAAGTAAATCTTAATTTTCAACATTCAGGCCCAAATCCAACATTGCTAATGGTGTGAGTTTCGGCAGCAAATGGCTCGGAATAAATATCGAATACCAATCTCATGGGGCTCGTAACGACAGAGGGAAGGGGATATACATATACAGATACGAGTATACATACATATGTGTTTTTATATACCTATATCCGTGTAGTTATGGATTTGAGAGATAAAGTATCCACCTCTCTTTGTACAGACCGAACTCCGAACGTTTTGACTGGTTGTTTTTTTTGTAATTATTAAACGAATGGACTCCAAACCTAATGGGCCTTATTACAAAACGTGGTTTAAATATAAGTCTAGACCAAGTCCGTTTTAGTTGTTCGAAAATTTTCTGTCTACTGTCATAATCATCAAACTGTCAAAATGTACCAATGTTAAATCAAAGTTCAAATTTTTGTTGACATTTTGATTGCTTGTATGTGATGTTTGAACAACAAGAACACATTCTTTTATTTTAAAAGTCCTGGACTAATATTTAAACCGCGTTTTGAAATAAGGTGGAAGGACTTCAGGAAAATCGTAATTCACTAGATGAAACAAGATGTTATCATGGGACTAAACGTATGAATGTGATTTTTTAATTCGTTGTTAAATCTTAAAACCAAAGCGATTTTGTTATTGCTGTATGAACCAACAGTAAAAATTGCTTAACTTCATCAGTGACCCAGTTTTAATATTATGTCTTCATGTCCATAAAATTTTATGTAAGTATGTTTGTTGTATGTATCTCTATAGGCACCCAGAATCTGTATAGAGAGTGTGTATATTTTGCACATCGTCCCCGATGCCCTTGGAGTGTCCTTAGCATTGGGAAAAGTCAACGATATCACACTAAATAGAGCCCTCATGGTAAAATATACTACCAATATTATGCCACATAAGTCCACATTAGAAAAACGGAACCAATGGAAGACCAGCGCTGGTTGCTTCCACACAACCAGCATTATGCTGAGTTGGGGCTGTGTTGTGGCAAATTTTATGTTTGTTTGTTTATTATGTTCTTACTCGTGTTTGTTTTTCTGTTAAATCTGTCGCAATAAATGTTTACTTTATATTTTTCTTTCTCTAATAAGAGTCCCTATAAAATATGTATGTGAAGGTAACAGTGCTCGTTGGCTAAGTCTGCTAAACTCACTCATGTCACGGGTCCAGCCGTATACAATAAGTTACCAGTATCAATAACCAGCGCACCCAGTGTCAATAACTTTAAAACCCGCCTCCAGCGGTGGCTGTTGGAGCACTCCTTCTGTTCTATCGAGGAGTTCATGAGGTTCACTTGACAATTTTGAATGTAACAAAGTTATTATTTAATAATTTAATTATTTTAATTATGATTTGAATTGTATATTTATACATACTCTTAAGTAATACAATTTAGTTTTTGACTTGTAAATTTACATATATTAAATAGTACTGTAATTATTTTCTAGTATTTACAACTATACAATGTGACGTGTAAAATGTCTTTATGAATAAATGATGATTATGATTAACTTGAGCTATGAGAGCTATGGATGCGCTTGTGCAACTATACTCTGTGCACCGAGTCGAACTAATAGGGAAATCAAGCGCTGAACGTGGTTGGTTGAAGATAAGAAGCTAAGGGCGCGTACACCGTGCGACCTAATGTTAGTCCGATACTGTTCCTTGACCGGTGCGGACGTGTTCTTTGTTTGGCGTTATCAGTATAGCTTTCATGTTTGTTATTTCCCGGTCAGAGGTTCTTAGGTCCTTCTTACACATAGATTAAGGCTTTAGCTAGATAGATGCATACCTACAATCAGCAACAAAACAGGACACACTTTTTGAAGATACCGAACATAAGATAGGCATACAAATATTATTAAGAATGAAAAACATTGGTTTTAAAAATTTATACTATAATATTATAAAGCTGAAGAGTTTGTTTGTTTGTTTGAACGCGCTAATCTCAGGAACTAGTGGTGCGAATTGAATAATTATTTTTGTGTTGAATAGACCATTTATCGAGGAAGGCTTTAGGCTATATAACATCACGTTGCAACTAATAGGAGCGAAGAAACAATGGAAAATGTGAAAAAAAACGGGGGAAATTATTCATTTTTAGGGCTTCCGTTGCGTGCGCTGCGAAAACGGTTCAAGATATCAAAAAAAAATGTATGAAAGAATTAATGCCCAAAATAACTATTCCACGCGGACGTAGTCGCGAGCACAGCGAGTATGTAATATATATAATTTAGCAACACGCACAGTCTTAAGGTTTTTTTACTACCTACATACTAAACATTCTGTCCATAGTTAGGAGTCTCTTCACAACATTGCTTATCGGGTAAGTTTATACGCACAATGGCTCCGGTCTAAGTTATTGGCAGCGTGCCCGATTGTAACGACATTATCCCTCGCCATTCGATCTTTGTTGGGACCTTCTGGTATCATTGCCTATCTAATTAAATACGTACTGATTACTTGTATGTATGTGGTTGGATATCATATATGTACTCTTAAATTGCCTATGTGCTCACATAGATTATTTATTAATAATAAATAAATATTTCAGTATATATCACACAGCGCCATCTAGCCCCATACTAACGCTTGTATCATGGGTACTAGGTTGATTGGGAAGTTTTGCTATAACTAGAAATGATAGAAATACTTAGCAGCACCCTGCAGCTAAAAACAAGCTAACGTAGGTATGTGTAAATCCAGAAAATAATCGACGTGGAACTCAGTCGTGTGAATGTGGAAAAGTATACACACAAACACACAAACTTTATTATATTAGTTGGCTATATATAGGTATATACACATACTTTTTATTTACCGACAGAACCAGCTATGGTAGGAGTGACGCAGAAAAGCTCCCTTAGCAATAAATCTTCATGTTATTCGATCAGATACTTTTCAAAGCGCAGAACCTTTGTTTAATCCTTTTGTTATTTCGTCCAGTCTCCTGTTCCCTGCAAACTGCAATGCAGCAGAACATTGTATCTTTGTTCTGGTGATTCAATTATTTCGTTGCACCAACTACGCACAATGTTGCATTTTGTTTTTCCCGCGCGGAAATAAGAGTGTAAAAATCTCTTTTTCTTGTTAAATGGAATTGCTAGTGATTATTTCGATGCGGTTCTTGGATTTAGGGACAATTTTATCCCAAAGTCCAAGAACCGCATCTCGCAAGATTTACATAGGTACAGGATATATAAGTACATGATTACATAAACTTATGCAAAATCTAACGGATTTCATTCATGACATAACTCTCTTATTAAAGTTTAGATATAAATTTCAGAAAGAAGTAAATTTAATTTTAAATGCAGCAGCAGCTTCGCTTGAAAGTGACTTTTATTTCAGTGGGGGCACCTTTTACCCAAAACCACAGTGTAGCTTACTACTTCAGACGACCTGGCAAAATGTCTGACTGTAAAGTATAGAAACGATTTTTAACAAGGAAACTCATTGCTCCGAATAAAAAAAAACTGTGCTAAAACTGTGTTGCTGAAATCCATCTAATATTTTCTCTCTGACCCCAAGACCATAACAATTACACAGAAGCTATGCCTGCGAGTGTGCGACATACCTGAGGCCCTATTAACATTGAAAATGTCACTTTAAAGTACTTTTGTTTTACCAAATGGCTCTACATTTTGTTAATGGCTTGTTTAGAGGACGCGGGTCGTTAATGAGTTATTTATTACACAGTTTTGGGAAGTTAACAACATAATTTTTAACTTCTCGTTTGCTTATCCAACATTAGCGGAGTTTAATAATAAATTGTAAAATAGGTTTTTCATGACGTATAAATTTGAATATTACAGGTATATTTATATATATTTATCAAAATACGACTGAAAGATATAAACTATTGAATATAGTACTTACTTACTAAAATCTACTCTACTCAACTCTAGACAGGCCCTAACTGTGGAATGCAAAAGCTTGTATACGAGTACATACGAACTTACATAGGTAATAATATCTCTCTTACATGAAAAAATGTTTGAATACTATAATTTTACTAAGAATCTATTATTTTAACAAGGAATGGGTTTGCACTTGACCGTAATTCGCCTGATAGTGAGCAATCATAATCATTTCACAGTTAAAACAAGTTCTTTTGCCTAACTACATGCTCCAAGCACCTTTTATCTCTAGTTCCTATCTTGGACAAATTGTAGAAAATAAAAAAGCCCATTTTATTTTCTTTCGGCTTGTACAAACAAAACATCAATCTCAATATACAACGTCGTCGATTTATAGCGCTCATAACATTTTATGCTAAAAATGTGATCGTATCAGCCTTCAAGAAAAATGTTACCGCCTGTTTTAGATTCCTATTGGTTTGCCTATTTTCAACGACATCACTCCGGTAAGACAGGTCATTATAGAATTCCGCGCAATAGGGCTGACTCAAATATGACGTGTTGATATTGTCATCATTGTTATTGGCCCATCCACGAGATGATCACGTTATTCGTCTTGAAGCCGATTGGCTCACGTACGATATGATACGACTATGTATAAAGAATACAATCATATGTAGGTACAACGGCAAAGTACGCGACGAATTTGTGCAAAGAAATGATTTTATGTTGTTTTTGTTCGAACACTAAGTATCATGCATATGGCTGTTAAGCTCTAAGTTACATTTGTATTTTTGTTTTGCCATCGGGGCTCTTTTAAGAGTCTCAGCCCCCTTAGACAAGATGCGTATTTTAGTAAGCGTACCTACTGACGCATACTTATGGAATAGAAAGTTTCTATTCCAAAAGTATGCGTCAGTCCGCTATTAAGTCTATGACTGGTTTCAAACAGCAAAATTGCTTACTGAACGTTTTTTTATAGCTCTGAGGTAATATTGGAGGTATAAGTACGCCTGCCTACCTGGTACTATGGTACTACACAACCTATTTAACTGACGTAAAGTACTGAATTACATTTTATTGGTCGGTTTATGGACTATAGCCTACTACAGCTTTATTTCGGTGGAAGCGCGAGATATTGGCTTAATCGATGTTTAATTGGTTATGTATTTACTTATGGACGCTGCACTTATTATATTTTTTTTATTATGTAAACTAGCAAACCCCGCGAACTCCGTTTCGTCACCAGATGGCTTCGTTTTTTTTTATAAACCTCACGGTGCCCGAGACCTTTCCAACGAATGCAAAACCGTGGAAATCGGTTCGTGCGTTCTTGAATTATAGCGTCAGGAAGGAAAACCCGAATTATTTTTATATAGTAGATGTATACACCCACTTCTTTAACCCACTTCCAAATAATTACCAAAAATAGGTAGTTCTATAGGCATCCTACTAAAATCCCAACAAAATTCTAAAACTTAGCCAAAGTTTACGGCAACAAAGAAGTTTTCTAAGTAGGATTGTTTTTATTGAGACTGAGCAATGAAAATACTGAAATAGAAATAACAGAACACTAGGAACAGTCTATAAATTGCTAGAATTAATTTAAAAGATCATTCACGAATAGAGAAGACTGCGGACATAGAAGGCGAGGAGGTGGCCATTCAGAGGGGAGGTGTCATAGACTATACACGCCAGAGACTTCTAATAATCCGGCAAATCACGTTTCTTCTACTGTAATCACTCGGATCAGTTGACCTCTTTTCAGATGGTATGGGCTCGACCATCGGACCATAATCAACCCTGCTGGTTTGATGTAAAATTGGAAAATGAAAAGAGTCTCTATGATAGATCTGGATCTGAACCTGATCTGGAGTGTATGTTAGAGTGTGTGTGTGTGTGTGTGTGTGAGTATATGTGTCTTTCACAGTAAAACTACTTAAAGCCTGATCGATCACGAGTAAAACAGATATATCACGTGAAATGTGTTTGATGTATTTCTTGGATTGATAGCCTATTTATTTATACATTTATTTAATTGACTTATGTACTAACAGCTTAAGCCAACACGTATATAACAATAATGCTAAAGCATTTGGGTAGAACATATTATACACTTTGTTACTTATAAATTTACAACAATCACAACGAAATTTCCTATATTTAGAACAGAACACATCTATGTCTCTGTTCTGAGCAATCATTGCATTGAGCAAGCTAAAGGCTTGAGCAGACGGCGCATATACATGTACATATGTGCCTATATACATATGTGAAGGATTTTTGCGGTGTCTACTGAGTATGCTATTATGATGCCGGGTGGTATTTACTCTCCCCTACCCTTCCCGAATGACGTCAGAGCAGCCAACGCAGCGCGCAGATTACAGACCTTAAATCAACAGACGATTGTATCATATCATATTTTTAAGATAACACTATATTGTGGCTACGTGCGTTATAATATATCATAACGCCCAATATGCATTTGTTGAATTTCTACACGATAGAGCAATAAACTGGTTAAAGAAGGGACAGAAAACCATAGAACACATTGAGAGACCTATGCCTAGCAGTGGAACAATACCGGAATGTATATTACCGATCGTGTTCATTCCAATTTCTGTTTGGCAATAATAATAGTTGGGTTCTTGAAGCCGCAGCAACAAGAAGAGAAGGCCAATGTTGCAAAACCGACATATTATATAGAGTGTACGTGTGAAAATACCTACTCCGTGTACTTCAACCGGGTTCACGACATTCAAAAATGCCACAGTCACCGTCATTCAATGCCTGATCTGAATCATACAATCATAACATTCCTACCACACCTTTCCATAACCAGTTGCCCGATACGGTTTCAAACACCTGACTCATAATAACTTGAAGAGTTCCAAGTTGTTTCTCAGTGACGTTTCTGATTACGTGTAAGATGACGCGTATAATATAATAATCATAGTAATCATCATAAAACATAATAATCTTCGACTATGTTATGCATTTCAAGAAATGCATTGGGAACTTTTCCCGTGAATCATATTGCTATGTCAGAATTACGCTTTACAGAGAATAGATGCAGGATGCAGACAATCTTGACACTTCCGTAGTTGGCGCAAAAGCGGAACTTTTACTACTCTGAGCAAGCGGAAACGTGATGCGAGTTTCGCGAGATTCCCTTGTCGCCTTACGTTTCTCCTATAAACAATATAACAACGAGGCTCCCGACTAAATCCAATTTGTTCTCTTTTTTCTTTACAAATCTTTCCATAACCAACCGTAGTGTGCGCGTTGGATGCAAGTTGCGATGGAAACTCTATCTTGATCCTTGTATCTGATACAAATATAACGTGATATAGAAAATCCTCTTTGTTTTGATCTATCATAGAGCCGTAATATGTTTATATGATGCAATTTGGTTTGATGGCTTGAACGAACAGGTATTTTTGGCTAGTAATATTTTTAAAGTGGACAATCCAGCTAAACTAAATAATGAGAGGTCTGTTGTTCAATTTCATTGTTTCACACCACGAAATAGAGAAAGCAATGGAAGTGCCCTTATAATTGTACGGGTACCGGTGTCGCCAAATTCACACATATATAAGTAAAAAAAAAATTACATCTCCATTTGATAAATTATTCGTCCTGTTTTCATTTTGACACGTACTTGCACAACAAGGCATGAATTATTTTTAAACATGTTTTTTGTGCGAGTGCGGAACGTGTTTCTAGCTCACGTAGCTAAGCACGACTAATCATGGCCGCCGCGAATGTTGCGATTATTATTATTATTAAGAGCCTAAAGTGTCCCATTGTTGGGCAAAGGCCTCCCTACCCTCTTTCCACTTATCTCTGTCTAGTGCTATTGTGTTCCAATCTGGTTGGTGTTTATCCAGGTCATCCCTATGTTGCGATACTCTGCATAATTGTGGCACAGGCAGGAGATACGCGTACCACTTCCATTATTTTCTCTGTTCTGTGTTTCACACCAACACCTAGCAAAGCAGTTCACGCTCAAAGCTTTGTTGTCACCAGTTATAAGATACTGCTATATTGCGCACGTTTGCAGACATTCTCAACTCTTCGGGGGCTTCGAACTTTTCATACGACCCAGCCTAAAGACATTAGGCCGTAAGTCTTCTAGATCGTAACCACAGACTGCTAAGGAGATATTACGTTTATCGTAACCGCACTTTATCGACCTAAGCTTTATTCTAGTACTGGTGGGCGCCCGCGGTTTTACTCGCATTACTTCAGGATAAAAAGTAGCCTATAACATTTCTAAGACCTCATACTACCTTTACACCAAAAATCATGATGATCCGTTCAACCGTCTTTGCGTGATGAGCGTGTAAATAAACAGACAAACAGAGACACAGATAAACAGACAACATTCAAGAAATTGTTGGAACGTGTTCGACTATCAGTTCAAAGTATCTCCTAACTTTTTATTAAATATCTTCAATGTTCAGGACTTTCGACCCTCTTCAGTTTTATTATATGTATAGAAAAGATAGTCGAGGTTAACAAACCTGGCTGATTTTATATTGGTGGTATTGATGGTATCTATTTTATTCGTTCCTTTGCCAAGTATGCAAACGATTTTTTAAATCGGTCACTTGCACGTAGTTCAAAGGGTGCAATTCGGAGAAAAAACATGTAAACAGAATGATTTATCTTCTAAATCAGATAAATCTTTTAAATCGGTCAAAGTAAGACATGTCACATATTTGCAATAGTATTGGTATCGACACACTCGTACCTATACGTACACTGAAAAAACTACACGAGATTGCATCCATCCACGAGCAGATCGATACAAGTTGACACAGGCTTTGCTGAAACGCTGAAAGTGGTCAAGGGATTTTCAGTTCATAAATATGTTAAAGCAGTCCGTCAGCCGGATTCATATTCATTTATTCAAATTGAGACGTTTCCAAACCGGTGCACATGTGTTAGCTGAATCTCAATTTGGCGAGAATGCATCGGCGCGGGTAGTTTTACATTTTTTTAGCGTGAGATTTACACATACATGAAACGAATAAGATACCTGCAATATATGGTTTAATAGATGCAATTAATTAATTCGTAAGCGACTTCGCTCGCATTATTTCAGTATGAAAAGTAGCTTATGACACTATTAAGACCTCATGCTATCTACACACCAAAAATCATGATGATCCGTTGTGCCGTTTTTGCGTGATGGGCGTTTAAATAAACAGAGACGCAGATAAACAGCAAAAATAATAAAAACTGCTGAAACGAGTATAAATTTCGATTAAAGTATAACCTAAAAATTTTTTAAGCCTTATCAGCTTTATATGTACGAGTATACATATAGGTACCATGTTTACATTAATTCATCCGTTTTTAATTATAAATTATACAACTTTCTTTACAATTTTCAGTTTTTACATGCATAGATACGTAAAGAAGCACATAAATATAAAGTGCGGGAAAGAGGGTTTTCATGATTGGATAGATACTCGTAGTTACACTTCGAACTTCTAAGTGTTCAAAATGGAATATAACAAAAAAGATATCCACGGGATTATTACAGACACTTCGATAAAAATTCCCTCCGAAGCAATAAATAATCCTATATGTCTAATATGATCCAATTTTTGCAGGAATGGCTGTAGTTTAGGCCAAATGGTGTGGGGAGGGTCACTTAGCAGGATGGTTTCTCGGGTCGTGTTAATGTAAAGATAAAATAATTTAGAGACACCTAACCACAGTTTCATCTAGTTACAGTCTTCAAATGCTAGTTCTGTTAAACAGCTGCAGAAGGAGCCAATTAGCAATCAGAATTCAGACTTATCACGGACTTAAATGTCATAGCTGGATTAATCGTATGATATTTGTAATGATCAAGATATATTTTTTATACATAATCTATATCGGATTTCACCATATTATAATATAATATAATATGTATAATTCAATGAAACGCCAAATCGTATTTAAGATTGAATACAATAATCTTCGTCTTCTTATAAACGAGTACCTACCATAAATGCCCTATTTGACGATAAGGCATTTATGGTAGGTTTTATCCATAGCTATATACTATCCGTAGCCATCTAATTTTAGAAACAATCACAAGAAAAAATAAAACAAACGGAAAATAAGGCCTCTGTTAGGTTAGTATGTAATCTGTGTCGGGGGACACCTACCCCTGTCCAATTTACGCGCTAAAATATACGCAGTATAGATATCGGTTGGACCCTACAACATCTACCCTACATCTAATAGACGTCTCATTCTTCTTCTTATTGAATGAGAGTGGCCAACTCTGGTGTCGAGAGTATATCGAGCCGCCCTAAGGGCCTCTGAAATGGCTTATGACGTCTCATTATAATTTGTCGTTGTTGTACATTGTGTTCTAGTGGTGCGTGACGTCATCACTACCCACAACAAAATATCAGCGCTGCTGTATTATTAGTTATAGTTTACCCCATTTATATTTTCCATATTTTAGTTTTTAATACAATTTCTGCTCAAGTTTGTGTTTGCCTCATTCATTATAAAAAATAATAAAAAAAAATATCCGACGCTCACTCCAAATGAGTCAGAAAAAATCCACATAAACCTACTTCGTGACGGCTGACGGCATTCGTTGACGGAACGATTTGTTAAGAGAACATAATTCATATATAGCTAGACGTCTCTGGGTAAATTTGTCTATGATTGGACCCTAGAGAACTCTAAGTGCCTACTTGGTAACTATGAACTTGGTGACTTGTTGTTGGTTTCGATTCCATTGTTAGTGGAGATCTTTGTTCGACTTAAAATACAAATTGATTTTAGCGATTTACTTGGTAGTATACCTATAATTATGAGTAAACTAGCAGTGCCCTGCAGTGTTACCCGCGTTAATCATTGATAAAAACTACCCTAGGTATGTGTTAATCCACTGTTATCTACCTCGATACCAAATTTCGTTCAAATCAGTTCAGCCGTTCGAGCGTTAAGAAGTAAGAAACATACATAATAATAATAATAAAATAAAAAATGTTTATTGGACACACAAATTCTTAAAATCATTTTTACATTATATAAAAGTATCTAAATTATTCCAGTTCAAATTGAAATTGAAATTGGGGTTCTGTCTACTGCTTTAGGATTCCCTGTGTTGCAGTATCCAGGGTTCTTCCAATGTGTCAATTATTGAAAATAAAACTAAAATTAAAATTACAGATTAAAATTTGCATTTGAATTTGAATACATATGTTAGGCATTGGTTAAATATTATTAGTTAGTTAATTAATTAATACAATTATTTATAAGTAATAAGTGAGTAAATTTCAAAATTATATAAAATTAAGGTAGGTACCTACTTAATTTAAATTTATGGGTATCTATTGTAGGTATACATAATAAATATTTAGACCGATATACAACAAGCATATTTCAGATAATGTATATGACTTACATTTGACTTGTTTTGTTTAACAATATTTTAAGGTAAGGATTGTTGTTAACTAATTCTGTCTACCTTCATATACAATGGCTAATCAGTTCCTCTGTGTCGTGATAATTTAGAAACAGTAAGAAGCTAGTGAGTACTACATATTCTGGCTTTTATAATATTAGTACGATAAACTCTTTTTAAGTACCTACCTAGGTACTGAGTATTTTCAAAATAGAAAAATCGGTAGTCTTTACTAAGTAAGAAGTTTCTTTACTGTGGAAAAACATACATAAACTTGGCACAAACGTAAGTAAATATACAATAGGCATCTACTGAAATTTTATAAAATCGTAATGATTTATTAGATCTCGGCTTAACTATGCTACATAACAATTATATAAACAACTTCCTACTACAAAACAGTCCATAGACAGATATCTAGGCAGTAGCGCAGTGTCTACATTTGTGTAGGTACATATATGTACATATGTATTGCAGTCATTAAATTTTATCATAAGCGAGTGTGGCTCAGCGCTTTCAGCGTCTGCTTTTCGTCCCGACGCACTCTGGTTCGAAACTGGCTCTACACAAATGACTTGTATCAAGTTTGCACTCGTTTAACGGGGAAGGATAATATCGTGAAGAAACTGACATGTTTGAGGACCACAATATCCAAGGACATGTGTCTACCGTTGAAGGACCTGGGCGCTCATCACGATGTATCTGCCCAAGAGAGCCCTAACGAATAAATTCTGCGGAGGAGTCACGACCCTCAGTCACGAGGAAATACGACTCAAAGAGAGGCTATAAAACAGTTTATAGGTATATAGTTCAACTAGGCAGTAGCGCATCGCAGTGTCCACATGTGTATAAGTTTATCGCAGTCATTTATCAACGTTTGCATATTAATAAAGTGCCAGTATCGTCCCAGTTAATGCGCAATTTGTTTGAATAGGGTTATAAGTACCTATATACCTACATAGTATCTATCTTTATACCTAGTATAGTTTATTATTGTTGTCAACTTTCTCAAGTAATTTGACGTAGGTACTTATATTCCAGCCGTTTCAGGAACCTATATATACCAGGAATATTTATTTACATATAAAATATGTAAATAAATATTCCGGGACAATGCACACAGCGCCATCTAGCCCCACACTAAGCACTCATTACTAGGTAAAGCTCTGAATAAGTTAGAAAATATGTTTTTTTTTCTTCATAAAAACAACTTTACAGACACTGTAAATTTATTTGCATCCATGCTCACGGATAACAAAGGACCTCTATCGTATGTTGGGTGCAGGGTTTTCATGTCATTATAAAAAAATGTTTTACCATTTAGATATTTTATCTCATTACTGGACAAAACAATAATTAAATTAATAGTACTATTATTAGTATTTAGTTTGAATTCATAAATGTTTTATAAGTTTATGTGAAAAAAATGACCTGCGTACCTATTTGTAATTTTTTTTGGTGGTTATAATTAGATAGATAAAAGATATGTGTAAACGAACAACTATGTACTTGGGCAGTCAATTAACTATAAGTATGTTTGTAATTAAGTTAGTAACCTAAGTACATAACATATAATATATCAGTTTAACGAACTCATCGAAAAAATGGAGACGTATGTTTCTGATATGGACAGAATGAGATAAAAATTGAGTATGAAGTTCTATTTAGGTAGATTCTTAAATACATAAACGTGTTTATAAAAACACGAGAGCCAAATTTTAGAAACCTAGCACCCTACTCATAAGTAGTTATAGTCCGTCTCATCTCTAGTCCGCGTAATACATATATATGTACCTATATATATGTTACGGTAAATGTGGGTAATGCGGGAATTATGCATAATTCCCGGTAATTATGCATAATTACCAGCTCTTGCTCGTGCTCTTGGTAAAAGTGAGAAAAACATTCGAATTAATCACATTAACCGGTAATTATACATAATAACCATACCCCTTTGATAAATGTAGTAAATAATGAAATCAAACATGACATAAAACAAAACAAGCAAGGAGGCACCGCACTGAATTATAATTTGTCGGTCTTCAAGGTGAAAGCAAACTGGTTTCTTCTAGGCAAGTGCGCTGGATCGTAGATTACAACATTGTTTAACACCAGGCAAGTTGCAGTCAAGCGTGAGCCTATTTCATGTAAAAAAAACTCTAGTAAAAAATAAGTTTCATGTTTCATTTCATTTTCATTTTGATTTTCATTTTTTTATTTTCATTTTCATTTTATGTTTTGCCAACCAAACACCTAACAGAAGGTTTGAGCTCTTGATCCTCTACTCGTGCGATTTATTTATTTTATTTGTGCATGTATTTATTCTAATAAACATATTGATTCTGATGTTTGATTTCATTATTTTCTACATTTACCAAAGGGGTATGGTAATTATATATAATTACCGGTAAATATGGATAATTCACTACATTTACCGTGTGCGTTGGGAATTATGCATAATTCCCGATTATCCACATTTACCGTAACATATACCTCCACAATACCAACAACATCAGTAATCTCAAATAGCGTAGACCTCGCGGCCAACAGCTCATGTAAGTAAATAAACATTAAAGACCATGTTTACATAAACAAAGGAAGCTTGTACGAGGTGTGCAGTAATCAAGATGCAGGCTTGCGTTTCCGACATCAGATATTTACGGCTCGCCTTATTGAGGCTGTAAGTTGTCGGTTTGTTTCATTTTATTAGGTTTAAGTACATGCGGTTTTATTTATGCCCAAAAACATATGGAGACGATAAGATAATTATAAGTGTTAATTAGAAAATGTATGAGTTTCAATATGTGTGTGTTTTTCTTCTTCAAACTAAATTAGCTGAAATGACATGGAATTATATTAGACCCTGGATTTACTCCTAGGTTTATTTTGTCCCGGGTAAAGGGGCGCCAATAGTTTGAGTTGGAACTGAGACTTATTGGATCGGTTTGTCCGTTCTATTTCATTAGCATTTTTTTAAAGTATACTCTCCAAAGATATATATGTATACATTATTTTTTCTTCAGAGCATTGCGAGTTCCCGCAGTTGGCACGTTCGACTCAGTTTGGCTCAAACTATTCATTAATAAAATATTAATTTACCAACTATTTATGCACACAGGACACAAAGACTAACGCAAACCGATTTTTTAAAATTTTCACATATTATTGTGCAGCATGTTATATTTTGTAAGCTAAGTACACATGCGGCTATTTTATACAATTTTACATATTTAGAATTTCTAATACAAAGAAAATCTTAACAGAGAAAGTCATAAAAGCTGCGCTTCAAGTCTATGCATCATCGCGTACTCATCATAAAGTTGTTAAAAGAACGGTCAACATATCAGTTATATATTTTATAAATTAAATAATACACATGTCACGGTGCTGAGGACAATAAAGGTCAACTAAATTCGAAATAAGTGACAATTTTTTTAATTGCACACAAAGATACAGGTGCACTTAAATTACAGAGTTCTTACTCATAACAAAAGCTCTCGGCGAGCTTTGAAATAAATCCTTCAGCACATAAATTGTCAATTGCCAAGTACCTACAAGTAGCTACAAAAGTAACCCAATATTAGCCCCAGGCTTTTTATCTGCTCTCTGTTCCACCCCCTCCTATGACAGATACACAAAGCTCGTCCATTTTTATTTTATCTCACTTCATATACGTACTAGGGTTTAATAAATGTGGTTAAATCCGTGATTATCAGGCAGCAAACAGTATTCATGAGGAGTTATAAATATTTATGTAATGGCTTACCTCGGAGCGCGCGTGGGGCCGAGCACACGGCCGGCCGCCGCCAGGACTCTCGCGTACTGAACCAACCCTCGACAGAGGGCGCTGCGGGGCTGCCAGGCGAGGGAAACTGTTTGGAGCTAATTGGCAAGAAAAGGAGATGAAATGTTTTTTTCAATCTAGATTAAGCTGAAAACACTTGCTTATCGCACCGAGAAATCGCATCTATAATAGAGAACAATTGAAAAGTGTCTGCGAATCCTTTTCTTTAATTCAAAGACCGCGTTAGATTAGTATTCAAATGAATATGGGAACTCTGCAGACAAACTAAAATTATAAAATAAATTTTAGGCCACTTATTGTCCAAACGTCATTAAGTGAAGAAACATTAATTAATCTTACGTCTTTTCAAAACAGTTTACAATTTGGCCCGGCACGCGTAGCTTATGTTTTATATTGGGTGCTAATGCTCTAAAAAAGCTAGATCTAGCGCCAATTCCGCTAAATTGGCAACACTGTCGCTCCAACCCTTACAATCGATCACCCCGCCATCCTGTACAAACACACTCATTCCCTCACGGATACAGTTCAAATTTCCCTGGCATTTATTGGCAGCAGCTTTTCCATACATACTTATGGTAGATAAGGTTCAAAGTACGAAGCTTTTGATGACGTACGTCCGGTAATGATGATTGTGGATTGTGGAGCTTTTCCATGTCAAGTGTACTATCTGCGTTTCGCTTGAAGCGCCCTCTAGTCTGACATCGCGCTCGGGTGAGAAAGCTTTCGAGCTTTCACTGGAATATCATTGAAATTGTGTGCTAATATTGATGTTAGTGAATATTCTTTCAATTTCATTGCCAATACCTGTTCGTACAGCTTGTACCTTAACATACTTCTATGTGAACCAACATAACTATGACTATTATTTATAAAAATATCTAAAACGATACGATGTCAAAAACAATGTTGGTAAATATGTAAATAGGTCTTGTAATGAGGCTCTATAAAAGACTATAAATTAGAATTAATTGTACACCTGCACAATTTTCTATCATGAAAAATATTAATTATTTTTACTTATCAATGTATTTGTCACATTTCTTACAATTATTTTTGCCTCTGTATAAAAAATACTCACCAAAATTATGCACAAACTTCTGAAACATGAACAGTGAGCAATTAAACATTTTATAACGAAATCATATAGCTTTATTTCATTGCAAGAATCAAGAATGTCAACACATAGTTTACAACATTATGTTTACAGGTTTATTTATACATAAAATTAAGGACAAAATAAGGCCTCAGCAAATAATTCAAGATTATTAGACAATTAATTCATTATATGCTAAACCACACAATACAAAACTATGATTAACTTTTATTATTCATAATCGTGTATGCTGTGATAGGTAGGTACTCAGTTTTTTTTTCAAACGTGTCGACGTATTACGAATTATAAATACTAGCAATAAATATACGAGAATGTACGTAATGTATTTTACATTTAAAATGCATTGCTAGTAAATTTTATAAAAAAAAATGGAAATATATTTTGAAGTTTTCACTGAAGCTTTATTTTGTACACAAACATCACAACAAAAAAAACATCAATATTCATTAATATCTACATATGTACTTAATTGCAATTGACTATAAATACTATAACATATATCTATCCAACGCTGATACATACAATGCATATTTTTATTAATTCACCATATCTATATATTATATGATATGTATTATCACATTTGTAAAAATGTCTCTCGATTTAAATTGTACTTGCAGCTACGAGATACGAGTTGCACAAACGAATTTCAAAAGAACATTCATCGGTTTCTATAAAGATATCAGTTTATTTCTGCCATTAAAACGATTTCTGCACGGCGGATTCCAAAATTGTAGACAATGACAGGGCGTAGAAATTCATTTGATGGCAGAATTAAAATGATTATCCTTCAATCAATCAATATAGCTTTACTGTACACCAGAAAACAAAAGTATAAAACAATTTACAGTAAAATTACTTGTCCTAGGTACATTGGGCGGCCTTATCGCGTAGAGCGATCTCTTCCAGGCAACCTTAGTAAAGATCGCTAGAAAAGAAACATTTAAAAGTCGGTGGCGTACAAACAACAACATAACAGATACCTTAACAAACAAACATACTAAACACTAAATTATTGCTAAGAAAGCACAAAAAAAACTCTCCTATATCCATCCTTTCTTCTTTTTTTATTATCCTTCTAGAAACCGGAAGTTAAAATCTTTTCTTTTACTACTGCAACCTTATCTTGTCTATTACATTAGCGTCAAATACTGAATCTTGTAACAAAATAGCCGTGTCATAAGGTCAACATTTCTATACAAATCTTAATTTGTAACTAAAGTTCATTATTATATTTTCAAAGCTCGTTCCAGCAACTCAAGAGTAAATGAATTAAAATCTTAATAGTGACAGCCAATATTTATTTTATAATTCATACTATGCAGTGGTTATACATACATAGCATACCAGGGTTATGTGTTGGACCTTTCAAAATAGGTTTTGGTTATAAAGTAAATATTGTTTTGGACCATTTAACAAATGGGTAGGATACGATATTGAATCAGAGTTTACTTTTCCGAAATCCATTGCAGATGAAAACTTTGGAGATAAGTATACATGTATATATATATATTAGGATATAAATTTAAACCGTTCTGCTCCTCGTCGATTCAAATGTATACTTTCCTGGCAGAAATGGGATCAATATCTCGCTAAATCAAATTTATATGCAATCGCTGAAACTCTACATACATGTACATAAACCTACCCATTTAATACATATTTATTATATCCATATCATATATACATTTATATTAATTGTAATAGTATTTAACGCTACAATTACTAAGGAAGCTTCATACAATATAACTACTATCAAAATTCAGTTCGATGAATATTGGAAAAAGTTGGACCAAACCATGAATATAATGATTTGCCTTTAAATTTGTTAGCAATGAAAATTTGGTAGTGTGTGTGTATTATTTTATAAAGGGCACACCGGACATAACGTATTTGTTGAAAACTTACTGAAAAGATATGATATACAAACATTTTAAAATTTTACTTGTGCTCTTATGGTGCTGTTGTTTTTGCTCTTTTATATTCAGAGAAAACCACAATACATACATATGTATATTCTACAGATGAGCTTATTTCGACAAAAAGCGAAATTTATCAAGGCAGGATTCGAATCTGCTTCTTGGGCATACTAATAACCACCTCCTTTTCATAATTCGATCAAAAATACAAACTAATCAAATCATTATTTACATGGTTCGGCATTAGTTCATAAAATTACATTAAAAAGTCTTATTCATATGTCCAGAAAAATGGTAAATCAATTGGTCAAATATTCAAGTAGGTATAAAGTTGGATATATCTTATTAAAAAATCGGAGGCATTAATTTTGTTATACTATTTCTTCTGATATTCTATGAAGCGCTTTTATCATGTAAAGAACCCATAGATGCCGAGTTTTTGGACTTAGTCACAGTCAATCTGTGTCCAAACTATTTTCAAATGCTTTTATGAAACGAATCCACCATTATAGATATGTATATGGTGTATGTAGTCGTGATTGGATAGTGGCAACATATTGGTCATCTTTCATTGGTGGTTTCCTTTCCGACTAACAAGTTTCCTCTGGTGGAAGGGCCTGATTCGTTAACTTCATGTGCAATTCCTTGTATATTATACTCAAGATTTATAAATAGTGCTAACAAAATTAATGCTTTTATACTACAAGAAACAGTCCATTATTTTGATATATCATAATTTATAGGAATTACTCTATTTAATATGGTTGTACTATTCATTTTTACGTACAACTTGCATAAATATAATTTACGTATCTTTAACAACCTAAAATGTAAATAATATTAAAATATCCACTAGGAATATAATTTGTACATAATGGTGATTAAAAAAATTACTCACTGAAAGTATAAGAGTAATATCTATGTATTACAAATAAATAATTACAATTTAAAATATGATTTAATATCAACATATTTTATTTTAAATAAAATGTACTTTAAAATTTAGGTACATATGTACCTACATGCTAAGCAAACTGATTTGTTGCATACATTTTATCAATTCCTAAATACATATATTGTTTTTTTTTCTGTTACCATTCTTAGTGAAATACATTCGATAAGAGTGACAGAGACAGAATTATTTATTAGATTTTAGTGAATAGTTCAAGGAAGTCATTTTTTAGTTTTGTTAAAGTTGGCTGAGAAGATCTATCCATCTCTTTCTCGCAAATAAGGGTTAGACAGAGAAGAACTGACTTTGGTTAGGTTCTGTCTGGCCAATTTTAAGCTTGCACATATTTGTAATTTATAATCCTACGAATAATTATTCGCAAATTATTCTTTCAATGTCTATTGTGCTTACATAGCTCAAGGCTTTTCTAGTATATGTATTACTAATTTAAAATAATGTTGTACTTTTTAATTAAAATTATACATTAACATGCCTATTAACTTTTGCAATTTCTGTACTTATTATTAATTTATTATATATGTTTAGAACGAGGAAGTATTATTTATAACAATCTACATAATAACTTTCTGAGAATGCTATTCACAGCTATGTGTAGTCTTAGAAACAAGAGTATAATACGTTACTTATACTATACAATTTCTAATACAAATTGGAATAAAATGTAGTCTTACGTAGAAAAACTATCCAGTTACTAAAAAAATCACTATAAAAAACGGCTGACTGATCTTTTTCAAATGGGAAGAACTTTTCAGGGCATTTTCATGGTGAAAACTTGTAACGGAAAAGCAGTTCTTGAAAAATCATCCTTTAAAATGCGTTTTAACCATTACATCCCATGGTTTAGATATTAAGTAAATTTTCAAAAAGATGTCGACAATTTCATTGATATATTGGTCTAGAATGAATAAATCATACAAAAGTAGAAATTTGAAGAATTCTCAAGGAACCTAAACATCGTCAATTCACCTCATATTTAATATTATCCTGACGAAACACTAAACAATATGATAAATTACGTGCACACTCTTATCAGTTATCTTTTACATTTATTCGATAAAAATCACAATCTATTTTATTAGCAAATAAGGCTGACTGTTCAAAAATATCAAGCTAAATGTATGGCAATCGTTTCGCAAACTGTGACTATAATATTGTACACACAAGGCGACATTAAAAGTCTCTTCATGACCTAGCTACCCTACAAGCATACTTTTATCAATTCCCTAAAAACAACCGACCATCTACAATAACGACTAGTAAAAAATTCGTCTAAACGTTTTTATAACCACTACAATGTCACGATCACATCGTCCCACATTGTCTCTGTCTTCCCTCGTCTAGTTTGTAGCCCTCTGTCCACCGACACACAGGCAGCAGCCTGCTTAGCACCGCAACTATACGGAAACCTACCGAACTATGCACTAACCGAAAACTATCGCAATAACACCGTAAGCCACCTGCATAATAGCACATCTGTACTCACACAGGATTTCCATCACTTTTATTATTAGTGCGAGTGTTAAAAAACCTCGTTTACGAGATTTGACGGATCGAATTCGATTCACCGTTTGTATCGTAAAAAAATAGCACTAGATAGGAATACTCAAGTTGGCACTTAGAAAAAAAAAACGTATGAAACCGCGCTAGGAAAACTTCACAGGAGTACTTCGTCATAAAATGTAGGGAAAGTAAAAGAGTCGGACCGTATGAAGCGCACAGGACACGAGGAAGGCCCAGTGGTGGGCGTAGCGGGCTCGCTGGGCAGCAGCGGCAGTGCCCACACCGCAGCGGGCGCACACAGCGGCGCGGGCGCAGAGTCGCGGCGCGCAGCGCACGCACAGCGCGACGGGGGCACGGCGCGCGGGGGCGCCGGCGCGGCAGGCGCGGCAGGGCGCGCCGGCGCAATGCTACGAGCCCGGCCGGGACCACTGCTAGTCGCCGCGCCGCAGCCGGCGGGCCGCCGCGGTGTTGCGCCGGTACACCCACACCTGCGACACACCACATCGATTCAACACGAACCACCGACACGATGCAGAAAACGACAGTTGACACCATCATAACTTGTGTCTCTACTATCTCAATAAAGCTACCAACGCACTGTGTGGCTAGCCGTAGTAACGTTGCGCGTAGGAACCCAAAGTACGAAAAAACACTTTTTCAAAGTATTAATGTACTGCACAACGAGCAGATTATGTTATATTGGCATAATTTTACAATTATCTGTCTAGAATATTCTAGCACTCACTTGCAAGAGGATGACGACGTCCAGGAACACCTGCAGGCTGCCGCACACCCAGAACTGCGTGGGCGCGTCTCGGAACACGAAGTAGGCGGTCTTGAACAGGTCGCCACACGTCCACATCACCACCATGCTCACACTGGAAACATACCGACAGGAAAATGAATTGAGTATCAATATTTATCTGCCTTTAGCATGAGTTCTTCGTTTTAATCTCAAGATCAAGCCTGGCAAAAGAAAGACATGGATACCCATGTCTTTCTTTTGCCAGGAGACATGTCTCTATCCAGTGACGCTTTGGTAGGTAATCTTAGCGTAATTTTCTTATTAAAACTTTCCAAAAATAATTCTAAACAAAATAGGTATTAAATGGTTCCGTTACTCGCGACCAGGTGGCGCTCTTTGGCTTCGATAAACTGCATCAAAACAAGCAGATATAAGAAACTCGTGTTATGAATAGGACTTTTGATCTGACGGATTGATTTTAATCTCTTTGGCTGCCGACCACCATAAGATGCTTAGGCAATAGTTTTTTTTCTGTTCAAAACTTTTTATTTTATTTATTAGAGGCTTTGTCGCTGAGCGACCACATTGCCTACTATTCAAACTTAAACCTAGAAATAAACCATTACCTCATCCCTTCCGTACTCTTATTCTGCAGATTCTTGGCTATCTGCGGCGCGCCGAGCATGGCCTCCGTGAAGACCGCCATGAAGCCGATCAACTCCACGAAAGGCGAGAACTCGATGAGAAGGTACGTGATGGCTGAACCCAGGACAGAGAACACCAGCATGCAGTCCACATAGCTCTGGAAGTCCGACCACGCCCAGAAGTACTTTCTGTCCATGTCTGGGGAAGAGATAAGGGTATTCTCAAACACCTCTCTAAGCTGGCAAAGTGCTGCAGCACCTCTGGAGTTGCAAGTGTCCATAGGCGACGATGACTGCTTACCATCAGGCAGATCGTCTGCATTTTTGCCACTCTTTTATAAAAAAAATGGTGAGTGAATTAGCTTGTATCATATACTAAAGAACTTTACTTTATACTACTTATATACTATTTTACTTAAATGTACCTGGAAAATGGGAACAGCGATCCAGCGATCTTCAAAGCGACAGTGGGTCGGTTCTTATCGGGTAAGCACGCTCCATCTTAGCCTTTGCTTACCATCAGGCAAAGTATGGCCACGTGCAAACCCGTATGAGTAAAAATTAAACCAAAAAATGTTACTCTCTGTTTTAAAGTAATTTCTTTAAAAAGTAATTTATTAACTGATGATGTAGTATTTTTTACTCATGTAAGAGATATACATAAAACGTTAAAATCTAATGATAAACAATAAAGACAGATAACATGCACACTCTTTTCTCAGTTTTTTTATTCAGCCTTGTACTATATGGTGGCTCATACCAAATCCTAGAGTATCCAAAACTTGCGTGGGTTTTTGCGATTTGAATGCGCAAAATATTAGGTATATTATTGCGAACAACTTATGAAATACTTTGTTATAATATTTTACCTAATGTATTTGAAATCATATCTAGATATATCAATAAATCAACAAAGTGTGCACAAATGTAAAGCAAATATGTTTATCTAATAAATGTGCATACAATAGCAAAGTACGCTTAAAGTGATGGTTTATTCCAAAGAGTTTTACAAATAGAGACGTTACACCCATTAAAAATCGCCCTAGCGCGTGGCGAAATTATGCTATAGCTATTTAGGTAGTATGTATACGCAGCGTTGTTTACATCATTCAGGAAAGTAAAAGTGGTCAGAGATATATAAAGCCCCGTTGTGAGAAAGAGATAAACGTATGTTTACAGCTACGTCAGCCGTCAATCGTGAATTCGAGTCGCTATTTGTCTCTTTCGTGGAGATGGCTAAGTGGCAACGCGTCACTGGTTGATTTATAGTAATATTAAATGTTTGTATTTTCATTTTAAAAGGATAAACAATAATTACAAATGAAACGACACATCCTTCTTGCTTTTGGCACTCGTCCCAGTGTAATTATTGCACTTTCTAAACACATACGATGGCATTGTGAATATTTTTTACAGATAAAAAGTCGCGCCGTCAACGTGCGTCGCCGCGCGTTGCTTCGAGGCGACTGAGCCGAATCATGCTACGTAACCTGATTTGAGTTCGCTACACAGAACAGGGTATAAACGCACCTACCTCAGTTTATATAGAATATCATTGGTTTATTCTACTAATGCTATTATTATCTTCCATTAAATACAGGGTAATGCGTAAAGCAGAAGACCGTGCAGTGTGGCGATCATTGGGAGAGGCCTAATTGTTCAACAGTGGACGAATATAAGATAGGCTGATGATGTTGATGTACAAGGTAATTGCTAAAGATAGTCACTAATGAGTTGCCATTAAGGTTGCCAATTGCACAACGATTTAAACGCATTTAGCGGCAAATTTAATTAGTATAAAAATGGCTAAATAGTTTCAACTTGTATCAATCTCTAATGCAGTGGGACTAACGGGAATCGCGATTCCTACCCATGTCCCAACCAGTAGGTTCAGCCAGTGGGACGACGGGTCATACCCCAAATGATTAAAAGATTCTTTGTGTAAGTGTGCTTTAGAAAAGTTTTCAGAACGTCGATAGTAGGGCAACAGCTTTATTCTACGGTATTTTTGTAAATTCGCGATGTATAAACAGATGTTACCAACGGTACTGCGTAAACGCACTACTGCAAGGCCGCGGCCGATACTAAAATTTTTATTTTTCTATTGATTAAGGTGAATAAAAATAGCTTTCCTTAACAAAAGTTACAAATCGTTCATCTATAAAAAAATTCGTAACGTTTCGTCATTTTTTTGTATGGAACAGCATTAAGTACTTACTATTTTATTTAATATTAATTTGTATTATCTTTATTGAAATTTTAAAAGCCACAAAGAAGAAATATAGTCATTGACGTAATAAAGCCGCTGCTATGTTTAACAGAAACCCTAAATATGTATAAACTGCGACTTTAAATATACAACAAAACCATTCAATCAATCAGTCAAAATCTTAAAATATACCTACACCAGAATGATATTTTTTTTTATTTTGATAGCATGCATATGCATATATTAAGCGCTTAGACAATGGTCTGGATTCTATGGTGCTTATCTATAATTTAGCTTATAGCTAGTTGGTAACAGTAAAAAAACCATTATTATTTTAACTAATAAAATTATTTGTATTCAATGTCAGATGTCAAATTAAATGGAGCGTTATCAGTTTATTACAGCCATAACTACGTAAATGTTGGTATAATAATAATGTTTTAATGGTCTTTTGTATTTGGTAACATGCCGTTAATGCCATAAAATCAGTACCTATATAATTAAAAATATTAGCGTTCAGCAATTTTGGTATGTTGAATGCTTTATTTTTATATACGACTAGTATACCTTAGATAAACAACAAGTCCTTATCAAAGTACTATACTAGTAGAAATACAATTTTATAATGACGTGAAGCCATTACAATTTAGGTATGCATGCGGAAAACTAGTGACATCAATAGATAATGTAACTTTGACATTTGACCCAATCACTTCATTCAGATATCTTTAGCAGATATCTTGGTTGGGAAGGGCAATGAACCCCGATGTTATGTTATATTTCAAACACATTAAAAGTTAAGTTTAGGATTAGTTTTAAAGTATGATCTAAAATTATAATAGTAACCACAGAGCTTTGAAGTCCATGCTTGTCACCCTGTGACTAGAGGCGAATTCTTTCTTTATTCATTACAAAACAGGTGTCACCATTTACTAAAACTAACACACTTTCGGCACGCACACTACGACGCACGAGATGTTCATGTACACAGTACGCTTCAACTTCATCGGCTGTGCAATGTCGATATTTTTTTATCGATTATTTACACATTTCCTTCGAAGATGGAAATATAATATTATGTCTTTAGTATAACTATATTATTTAAGTACAAATTATAGTTAACTAGCTATGGCCCCCGGTGTTATCCGCTGTAAAAACGTTTTTATCCCGTGGGATAAAAACTATCCTATGTCCTTACCCGGGACTGAAACTATCTCTATACCAAATTATCAAATCATCTTCAAAATGACTGGAGCTGGCATTTTTATGAGGAAACCAGTTGTATCTACCGGTCGCCAATATCCATTTATTTTTAACACAGGATTTTTTGGATATCTGTAAATTAAGTATGTGTTAAATAAAAACCGTAATCCAGAAACATTTCCATACAAATCCAAAAATATCATATACATTATATCGATTATCGATAATTTGCTAGGTCCCATTTACACATCACTTTGCTATCGAGAAGTAGCGTCGTCAAGACAACGAATGTGTTAATGCCATTCAAAATGTCAAAAGTTTTAATTATTAAAATCACAAAATTTTACTACTTCCCGATGGTATTTCACACCGGTAACACTGGAACTATTGTTCTTACAATTTTTAACTTGACACCAAGACATATTGACTGTATTTATTGCACATGCAAAACATAAAACAACATTTTATCAAGTAGCTATAAAATATTTATGATAATAAATAGTTCACAACACACCATGCTCACAACACAAGCAAAAACAGCATCAAAATTCCATAAAATAATCATAATTTCAACATAACATGAGACCACACTGAAAAGCGAGATGTTTGCCCATAACTGAAACAAAGATAAATTATAATGAAACAAATGAATGGCAGGCGAACACCAACATGACAGTTTGGTATGGTGGTACATGAAGTACAACTTACCATAAAAGCGATGAGGTTTTTCCCGAGTAGGGCCTCCATTGCGCTGGTCGAGCCATCGGGCCGTCTCATCCGGCTGGGCTGAGCCGTTCACACAACACAACAGTATATATAACATGAATATTGCACCTAAAGTCACCAGTCACACCCGCACCAAACAAAACATAAAATAAATTCAAATTAATACATAACATGAATATTAATCAATAGTGCATACAAATTAATATAAATCATGGAAACCAAACTTAAAACAAATAAATAAGTATTTGAAGAAAAATATATTAGCTATAGTGCAATCAATTTGAGAATATAGTTAAAAATATAATTATATAGTAATGAAACACACAGCAATCATTCCAATTTGGTTATCTTATGGGATGTTAAGCTTACTAAAGTATGGCATAGTATTGGAAGATAGATTGAGATTATGTATAAAACTTAATGCAGAAGCAGAATTTGCAGATATCAAATTACATATTTTTTCATACATATGTTAGAAACTCTTTATAATTTTATAATATTCTTATTATAAGTCATACCAACCTGTGAATATCCGTTCCCTTGCTCTAACAATTTGGTTCTTTTTCCGAACGGTCACACAGAGGTGTATCATCACAAACATTGTTATGTTCATAACAATGCTCTGAATCAAAAGGGGAAGCTCATATCGCTTGCCAAACCTGAAACAATATAGCGAAAATGTATCGTTACTGATCTTAGTCAGTGTTTAACTAAATTTTGTGCGTAAATAATACTCACCAGAACAATATCCTCAAGGTGTTGGCAATGAGAAGGGCCAAACAGACATACAAAGAAAATCCCTCAGCGTCTTGAGATTTTTTGATCTGTCTGTATTGCGGAATGTATGGGGCCACTCCACCAATAATCATAGCACCAGCTGCTCCCCATCCCACAAGGTGTCCCACAGTCAGCCCTAATTCATCCGAAATTATCCAATCCATTTTTACTATGGAAACTAGGCCTATAAATGAAGTTTTTTAGGGCGAATTTTGTACTACTCGACTAAACAAATCTACGCTATCTAACTCATTATTGACAAAAATTAACTAATCCACTCCACAACCACTCAAATAAAATAAATAATCACTGATGAGAGATGAAACGACCCGCACCCAACATTTCGTCACAATGACAATCGATAAAATTGTGTTCCATAAAACTAATTATTCCAGGTTTCATCCATCATCTATATTGCCATCTTTGTTATGTAACCGGCTTAGCCACCTATGTAAGACAGAGACCAGTATCTTTAATGCTGAATAAAGAGATGATAAATGTATGATTTCAAAATGTCAGAACCATGGAAGTAATATATAGGGAAATATTACTGCTGATCCAATATGAGCAGAGCGAAGCGAAGTATGAAAGGCAGTTGTCTTTTTCTAACTAGGGTGACAATAACTTATATAATTAGGATATACCAATTCATCTTCTTACCAAATCGGGAGCAGTCTCTTTTGCGGTCCTATTTTACCTGCATCTTGCCAGGAATGATGATCCTTAGCTCTATTGACGCGTTAAGTAACAAACACCAACAAACTTACTTAGAAATTAAAATGCACTTTAGTTTGTAACTTATAATAGTATCGATTCGGTTAATTGACAGGGAGGCAATGTGATCAAAATCATAAACATTTTGCAGCAATTACAATATTTATTTACAAGTTCACATTTGAATTGCATGTAGGTAGTTGCCTATATCCTATATTTTTAACACTATCGTTTTCCTTGTGTTTCAAATTCTAACTGAAACGAGTGATGGTTTAAACTATGTACACCAATATAAAGCAAACTGTATACAATACTAAGGAATCGTATGTGAAACTATGGTATAAGAATATATGACTTGGCTACTTTTTATCAGCACTACTACTAATAGCTACAAATCAATTACTAAATTTTTCTCACCACGGCAGGAATTGGGATAGCGCCCTTTTTTAACAAACGGAGAGAATTTGGAGTATTAAAAGATTTTGGATCAAAGAGTAGACTGCAAACTTTGGAGAACTTATTTTGATGTTTTCATTTTTAGGAAAACTGAAAAAATATCATATTGCACAAATTATTTTAAGCACGAGAAAATATGGTCACCTTAGTCCCTATAATGTAATCTTACTTTTTATAAGAATTAAACTTAAACAAATAAAAAAAACTAACTAATTAACTAAATAATTAACTATTTTTTACTTATTTAACTTATCTTACTTTTTACTTAAACTTTAGCATACCTGTAGAAAGATATATTGCAACCACTATAAGATTCATTTCTGAATCCCGGAACACTACAAGTTCTTACCATTTTGTTATTTTTACACTAAAATACATTTAAATTATTTTTACATATGAAATTATTATTTTCCCGCCATTTTTTGTCATATAATGTCATCATAATTTAATGTTGCTTGTGTGAAAAATAATATAATATTAATTGGTTACTAATTTTATTTTGTGTTAATTTCACAAATTAATTCAGATTTCTATGTGTCAAGTAAGATTTATAATAAATAAAATTAAATAATATTATTTATTGCTAAATATTTCAAAACTTAAGTTGACAGTGACATTTATCATACATTATTTTTTAAACTGGCAAGCTGTTGAAGCAAGACAACGGCCTTTCTCTATATGCCTTTCATTTTTGACCGATTTCCCCCCCGATTTACCATTTATAGAAAATGAACTTTAAGTGTGAAAACATAAGGTTTCTATTCATATAAAATTTATTTAACAAAACCAAAGAGAGAACAATCCAGAGGGAAAGAGAGGGATGATATAAAAAATCCTTGGTCAGAACCTCAGACTAAAGAAAAAAGAAAGGACTCGGCATAACAAACAGTAGTTACTGACATATCGGCATCTCTTTTTATCTTATGAGGGCAATCATAATGTAAAAGAGCACAACAGTAGTTTTATCAATGGCTGATGACGTCACAAAATGTATCACTGCGGCCGGTCGCCATGTTTTATCACAGCCAACAACAAGTACATCAGTTGTCATCGTAACTTGTTTATTACAGAGTTTTGAAGAAAATTTAGTGATATTAAGCGAAAATTGTGCTTGTTTATAGTGTGTGAACTTGCAAAATACTGCATTTATTATGGGTAGGTGCAGTGTGTTAGGCTGCCGCATGAAAAGCAACACAAAACATCCCAAAATAACGTTGCACAGGTAAGTAAACGAATTCATTCAAAATATCTTGTCTTTTCTATTATTTTAAAATATTTTGCTGTTTGTGGGAAAGTTTATAAAGATAAACGTGCTTTTCTCTATTCATTTACTGTTTTACTAATAATATTAGGCGATTATTTAAGAAAATCATTCGTCATAGTAAATAGAGTTGCGGTACGGCATTTTCAATGTATCGATAACTTAGCGACAGGTGAATATTATCTAAACTCGATTTCTTTTATTTGATTTTAGATTGCCAACATGTAAAGAAAGAAAAGAACAGTGGCTGGATATACTTGGTATTGAAAATTTGAATACTACAACCAAACATATTTTTATTTGTTCCCTGCATTTTGAAGACAAATGTTTGAACCGAACTTTAAATGTAACAAGACTGCGCGATGATGCTTTACCTTCAAGTGAGTTGTTGGTAAGTTTTGAAAATAGACCAGATAAGTTTATAGTATTTACCTACTTACTGACAAAGTAATCGAACTAAACCAGTTGATGACAAGGGACGAGAATCATGTCAGCAGCAGTAATTCTATATTGTTGAAATACTGATAAAAAGTTTCAGATTTAAATGTACATAGAACAAAATAGATAAATGTACCTGTGTTAAAATGCAAGTTATACAAATGTGTGCATGTGTTAGTGATTAAATTGGCAATGTAAATATTATTAAACATATAAGGTTTTTTTTGTGTAGATATCAGCGCAAATAATAACAAACACACTCAATATTAAAAATTATTGTTATTTTGCTTTACAGTTACCAGCCCAATTTAATGAATGCCAGGAACATCAATTTGTTTCTCACAAAGCACTGGAAGGGGAGCCTATCTGCAGCACTTCTAGCTATTCAGATGTAAGTATCCTTTTTACAATGTTAAGTATCGTACTTCATATTATACAATCTTGATTTTTGAAAACAAACACACTCAATATTAAAAATTATTGTTATATTGCTTTACAGTTACCAGCGCAATTGAATAAATGCCAGGAACATCAGTTTGTTTCTCACAAAGCACTGGAAGAGGAGCCTATCTGCAGCACTTCTAGCTATTCAGATGTAAGTCTTCTATTTTATGTTACTATAGGTACTGCGGGCAGCATAACTGGTAATTTAAAATAATTTAGGCCAAAAAACTTGTACGAAGTTGCAAAAAACTAGAAGTCAATGTGTTTTTTTTTTGTTTCAGGAAAAAGCGCTTGAAATTATTCAAAAATTAAAATTAAAATGTGAAAATCAGAAAAAAAAAATAAAAAGATTAAATGAAAAAGTGAGAAGACAGAGTAAGAAAATAGCAGATTTTAAAACTGTAATGAAAGATTTAAAAGACAATAATTATGTGAATGATGATCATGCGGCTGTGTTGGAGCAGTGCGCAGGCCCCAAAGATTTTCTAAAAAGGCAAATTGCGAAATCGGTAGGAATGCCTTTGGAAAGACAATACAGCGAAGAAATTCGAAAATTTGCACTGACACTCCACTTTTTATCTCCAAAGGCCTATAACTTTGTTCGTCGTACGTACAGTTCCTGTTTGCCACATCCAAGAACTTTAAGTAGGTGGTATCAGAATGTAAACGCTGAACCTGGGTTTTGTACAGAGGCTTTTAATGCTTTGAAACACAAAGTTCAAACAAGTGAAATGCCAGTGATATGTGCTATGGTTTTGGATGAAATGGCTATTAGAAAGTCTCTTTGCTGGGATCCTCAAACTAAAACCTATTATGGACGAGTTAACGTTGGGATTGATTGCGATATGGACTCATTAGAAGTAGCCAATGAGTGTCTTGTGTTACTGCTGACCTGTATAAACGGTAGTTGGAAGTTACCTGTGGGATACTTTTTCATAACGGCTTTGTCTGGGGAACAAAAAGCAGTACTAGTTAAAACATGCATCCATAAATGTGAAGAAGTCGGCGTCAAAGTTGTGAGCTTGACCTGCGATGGTCCAGCTGCAAATTTAAGCATGTTTTCAGCATTAGGCTGTGATTTCAATTCAGGCCAGGTAACATTTACTTACAGTAACAGCATCATACACGCTTTTATTGATCCCTGTCATGCTATCAAACTAGTCCGAAATGCTTTCGGTGAATTGAGGGTGTTTTACGATATGCATGGCAGGAAAATAGATTACATCTACCTGGAACATCTACTAAATTTGCAGGAAGCCGCAGGACTGCACATGGCCACAAAATTAACAAAGGCCCACATACAATATCAAAAACAAAAAATGAAGGTACGACTTGCCACGCAGCTTCTTAGCGACTCGGTGGCAGATGCCTTGGAGCATTGTGCTGATTTAAAAATCCCGGAATTTCAAGGAGGTGAAGGCACAATTAACTTCATTAGGTTAATAAACAGCGTTTTTGATGTCTTAAACAGCCGATCAATTAGACCACCGGGGTGGAAAAAGGCTATATTTTCGGGAAATGTTGGTCTGGTAGAAGCTTTATTCGAAGGTGCCACAACCTACCTTCAGAATCTGATACTGCCATCTGGGCAGAAACTCGTCGATTCCAGAAGAAGAACAGGCTTTGTAGGACTTATTGTGGACATGATCAGTGCAATTCAACTGTATAAATATTTGATTGCCGGTACCAAACTTTTACAGTACCTGCCACTGTACAAGGTCAGCCAGGACCACCTCGAGTTGTTTTTTTCTGCCATCCGAGCTCGAGGTGGCTTTAATAATAACCCTAATGCGGTTCAATTTAGGGCCGCTTTTAAAAGATTGTTAATAAGAGCTGAAATTAGGGATGCGGGCATTGGCAACTGCGTTCCTCTAGAGCAAATTAACATATTAACCTGCTCTAGTAAGACAAACCCAGTCACGGCCATAAACGAACTAACAGAAAGGAATTCATTTGTTGAATTGCCAGAGGATGATAGTGAGTTGTTCGAAGAATTTATACACTGCATGTACAATAACTTACCCAACTACTCCGAAAGCGTAGTTACTTATATTGCCGGTTTCATATCTAGAAAGTTGGCTCGCTCTGTAAAATGTGATATTTGCGCAAATTTGTTATTTGGAGATGCACAAAAAAGCTTAATAACTCTGAAAAATAGGGGTGGATTGGTTTACCCGTCAAAAGACGTGACGAATATTCTGATTAAAATTGAAAAAATCCTTAAAGGTATTTTTCAAAAGCAGCTTCGGTCTGAACAGTATTATCTGCATGCATTTCGATTTTTCATGGAACATTTTGATGAATCCAATTTGTTGAAATCGAATTCCGAACATGACACGACCCACAGACTTTTACTTATTAAATCTATAGTCCAAACTTACATGGATCTGAGGTTTAAATACTATGGTAAGAAAACCACAGAAAAGATTTCGTTTCGCAATTACTTTAACAAAATCATATTATTCCGTAATGAGTAAATTACTGGCAATTTTATTAGGGTCCGATATGCTCTTATTTGATTATTGTGTACCTATATTTGTATATAGTTTGTATTTTTAGAACTTGAAAATGACTGTGATTGAGGGTTCAACATGCTCATAGTTGATTAATGTGTATATTTGTATTTTTATTTACAACTTGAAAATGACTGTCATTGAGGGCTCAACATGGTCTTATTTGAAACACGATTTGAAACATATCCTTTGTATTTAAAAAATACAAATTTTACAGTTTTACAACTATTATAGTTTTTAATAAACCTGTGTGAAATGGTAATTTTCGTTTTATTATGAATGATCGTGCCAAGTTGTATAAATAAAGTATTAAGTAATTAATAAAATTAAGTATACTCTGCAAAACGAGAAAAAAATCTGTATTTAGTAAGTACCTATTTATTTATTCTTTTCTTTGGTAACTAATTACTTAAAGACCGTGTTGGTATTGAAGGCGTGGTATGCTGATCAGTAATAGTGATACTCAAGGCTCCTATACATATGCCCCGGCACGAGCCGCAGTAAGTGGCAGTCCGCACGAAACTCAATCTTAATTCCAATTTCGGTCGCATACTACGCCCACAGGTAAGATATAGGTACACGGCTATCACAAGGCTGCAGTTTTTATTCGTGATCGCAGCGGTGGAAACTGGGAGTAATTAATGGGATAAACATACCATAGTAAAATTCGTTTTATTATGAACATGTACAAGTACAGAATAAAGAGGATGTTCATTAAATTGCAGTGGCATCAGTACAGTATCCACGTGCCCTGCCATAAATAAAATGTCACTGAGCGTGTGCGTTTTTATAGGTCGCATTTCCACGTAAATAAAACTGAAGAAATGTAACCGAAACTCATTTTCGACAATTTTCAATTCTGCAAACACCGTGCAATTCAACTATCGATATTATAATGCGCGCATCCCTACGGCAAGCCGCCATCTTTGTGCCAGGCTCACGTTAGGTATGCACGTTTTTTTCGTAGGTATTTCATGTCCATTCTTTTCCTATTGTCTGTGCAAGGAATGCGTTGCGCTGTCATACGATACGATGTCTTATTTCAATGTCAAACTAATTCAATCAGCTGTTTTTGTTTTGACACATGGTTTGCGCCATTACTTATACAAAACTGTTTTTCCGATTTTATTTGCGAATAAGCTGATTAATTTGATTCTAACTATAGGTATTGCATTACTATACCTATTTTTCCTGTATATAACTCATACAAATAATGGCAATTGTGTCGAAGTTGCTACCTGTGTTGCGAACAGGGAGCATAGGTCGCCCCTTCGTGCTGCAGTCTTCTAAATTTAGTTTCCCTCGGGCTTACTACTCTACTGAGAAACAAGGCGGTTTGACCAAAAGCTCCGAGAGAGCCGACGTGTCAACAGACGTCAGGCCACTGGGCGAGAAGATCAAGGAAACTACAAAAACTGTGTCGTACACCGGCGTGATACTCTTGGGTGTCGGAGTCACCGGCGTTATATTCTTCTACGTATTCAGAGAGCTGTTCTCCAGCAACAGCCCAAACAGCATTTATTCAGAGGCGTTAGAGAAGTGCAAAAATGTAAGAAAACATTGGTATAACCTTGAGCTATCTTATATGGATTGATTGTGTTTACATATACTATTATCTCCTTTGTGATTTAGTTATCCAACTTGCATTTAAATTTAATATTTTTATTAGTACCAAAACAATTGAATATGTGAAATAATGCTTAAAAACAACTGTATGCATGCATCTGATATCTGAAAACTTATACAACATTCAAACTAATTTTGCAGGATCCAAGGATAGAAGATGCCTTAGGAGCTCCAATCAAGGGCTACGGAGAAGAGACCACTAGGAGAAGAAGGACACATGTGAGCCATGCCTTGTACCTGAGGGACGGAGTCACACATATGAGGATGAGGTTCTACATCAAAGGCATCTGGAACAAGGGGGTTGTTGAGGTTGATATGAGACAGGTATGGAAAACTTGATTCTACAATGACTGAACAACAAATAAATAAATACTGAATCTAAGTTGAATATGATGCTTTTCCTGCTCCAAATTCAAATTCAAAGCATTTATTTCGACACACAGGACACAACAATATATACATACAAAAGTTGACAACAGGTAGAATAGAAAGGTGATATTACGTTACATTGATGTATCCCGTGTGTCAAAAAAGGTCATACCACAGCATTAATGCTGCAGATTGCTCTACAGCCCTGATTTTCAAGTATGACCCTTTAAGACACCCGGGGTCAAGAGAAAGTTACCAAAAAAAGAGTAAATAGATGAAGAGTAAACAGAATAAATAACATGAAGCTGATATGATTACATTTGAAAGATACATACAATTTAAATATAACCTAGTAACGGACACCATATGTAATGACATAGCAAATTAAAGTAATACAGCTATAGTAGTGGAGGTGTAGTGGCTAATAATTCTATTTTTATCCCATTACTGAGAATATCAGGAGCAATATTATTATGCTGTTTTCCCCGGTAAAAAATGGATGTTTGGGACGCCTTGCGGTGTAGTAATGAAAGTCATTGGTATAGTCACAACATTCTTTTATTCACTTGGTACACAACACAAAACGTCTCCATTATTATATAAGACTTAAAGACTTATATTAGCTTAGAAAGCTACGATAAACATTTCCGCGAGTGCGTTGGCGCTTGGCGCGGGAGCGGACGAATCTGTGTGAAGGTCTCGGACCGACTCGTGTGCGTGTGCGCGGCGCGACCGCAATGACCGCGTGTCCTGCGTGATATTGAAGCGCGGTGTTATCCCCGCGCCCCCTTCCCGCTCATGTGCGTGAGTCTATAGATATGTTTTGAGGTGGCGCGACGTTCGCCACACCACCCCCCCACGGAGAAAGGTAAACCGAGCATTAACAAATAAAAACTTAAAAAAACTTACAACCGAACTTACATTAACCGACCTTAAGGTGTATACATAATTACAAAAAAAAATATTACACATCCACCGGAAGCTTAAAGCGGACGCGACGTCCGGATCGGGTGACGTATTTAGCTGGAGGGTCGGTAGGTAAGGGATTGGGTGATTGTGGTTGTGATCTAGGTGATGGTCCTGGCGAAAAACTAGTGCTAGGAACTGGCAGTGCTGCGTTTGGCTGTACCGATCTGTCTGCAGTGGATGCAGGAACAGACGTTGGCACCGTTTGACTCGATGTTGGTTCCATTTGAGGAGCTATGTAAGCTGGCTTAGTTCTGTCGATGCTAACTTGAACGCTCCTACCAGGCATTTGAATAGTGAGTGTCTTGTCTGTGCGATTAAGAACTTTATAAGGCCCTGTGTAAGGGGGTTGAAGTGCGCGGCGTACCGTGTCATCTCGTAAGAAGATGTGTGAAGCGTCGCTCAAATTTTTGAATACAAAAGTTTTGGGCTCCGTGTGTCGGGACGCCGGTACTGGACGTACTTTGGCCATTGTGCTCTGTAGCCGGGCCATGAAGTCATCGCTTGTATGTTGTGGTGTGCCACTAGGTACTAGGAGCTCGCCCGGTAAGCGTAGTGGTTCACCGTATACAAGGTCTGCAGAGGAACAGCGTAGATCCTCTTTAAGTGCTGATCTGATGCCGAGAAGAACGAGCGGTAAAGCTTTGTGCCAGGATTGTGAATGACACATGATAGCGGCCTTGAGATGCCGGTGGAAGCGTTCCACCATACCGTTAGCCTGTGGGTGGTAGCTAGTTGTTCTCGCTCTTCTGGTAGCTCCTAGATCCATTAGTTTGTTGAATAACGTGGATTCGAATTGACGTCCTTGGTCAGTAGTGACGGTGGTGGGGACGCCAAAACGAGCAATCCAACCGTGAAGAAATTGGTCAGCAACTTCTTCGGCTGTTATATTTGTCATTGGCCAAGCCTCTGGCCATCTTGTAAAACGGTCAATTGCCGTAAGGCAGTAGGTGTAACCGTTGGAGGACGGAAGTGGTCCTATGATATCCAGATGGACGTGTTTGAATCGTCCAGATGGAGTAGGAAAATCAGCGAGCGGGGCTGATACATGTCGTGTGACTTTGCATTTCTGGCATGCGAGGCACTCGCGTGACCAGTTGCGACAGTCTTTTTTAATGCCGGGCCATACGTAGCGATCAGCCACAAGGCGCGTAGTTGCACGCACCCCAGGGTGACTCAAATTGTGAAGTCGATCAAAGGCTGCACGACGATGTTGCGGTGGCAAGTATGGCCGTGGTTTCCCGGTCGTGTCATCGCAAAGAATGGTGATATCGGACCCGGGAACTAATGTAGGCTCTAGTTTTAAAGAGGAGTTGTTGCGAATGTTTTCGAGGTCATCGTCCTCTGCTTGTGCTCGAGCGAGCGAAGCGAAATCGTCACCGAGTGAAATTTGTTCAACTCGTGACATGGTGTCGGCGACAACATTGTCAACACCTTTAACATGCTTGACATCCGTCGTGAATTGACTGATGAAGCTAAGTTGGTTCAGTTGTATTGGTGGGAGCTTCTCTCGTTTTTGGCTGAAAGCATATATGAGAGGCTTGTGGTCGGTGTAGATTGTCGCGTGTTGTGCCTCAAGAATATGTCGAAAGTGCTGTACACTTTCGTATACTCCAAGGAGTTCGCGATAGTAGGCGGGCCATTGGCTTTGTTTATCTGTTAGTTTCTTGCTGAAAAATGCCAATGGTTGCCAATGATTAGACACCTTTTGTTGTAGGCAAGCTCCCACGTAAGTTGATGACGCGTCTGTAAACAGACCTAATGGCGCGTCACTGTTTGGGTGAGCAAGCAGAGTAACGCTCACCAGGGCGTCTTTACACCTTTGGAATGCCAATTCAAGTTCTGGCGTCCAGGGCACTGGTTTAGCACCTTTGAGTTTGGATGAGGCTAAGACGTTGATGAGTGGCGCTTGTGTTTCTGCTGCTTTTGGGAGGAATCGGCGATAAAAGTTAATCATGCCGAGGAAGCGGCGAAGACCTTGCACTGTTTTAGGTAAGGGATAGCTCCGCAACGCTTCAATCCTCTCTGTTGGAGGGCGAGTTCCATCTTTGTTGATGGAGTACCCTAAGAATGTCACTTCTTCGGCACCGAAAACGCACTTGGATGCGTTCACTACGACGCCGTAGTCTGCCAGGCGTTGGAATAAGGTACGTAGATGTTCCTTGTGCTCCTGGTGTGACCGTGAGAATACAATTATGTCGTCAATGTACGTATAGCAGAAGTCGAGTCCCCTCACGACTTCGTCCATGAACCGTTGAAAAGTTTGTCCAGCATTTCGTAAGCCGAAAGTCATGAACGGAAACTCGTATAGCCCGAACGGTGTGGTGATGGCAGTCTTGCAAATGTCTGGTTGGTGTACTGGCACCTGCTGGAATGCTTTGACCAGGTCAATGGTGCTGAATACCGTAGAACCAGAGATGTTGTGCGTAAAATCGGCGATGTGCCTGACGGGATACCGGTCTGGAACAGTACGAGCGTTCAGAGCGCGGTAGTCTCCACAAGGTCGCCATCCTTCCTGACCCTTTTTAGCCATGTGTAGCGGTGATGCCCAAGGACTGTCAGATGGTCGAGCTGTTCCACAAGTGACCATGTCTTCAAATTCCTTTTTAGCTGCAGCTAGTTTCTGAGGGGCCAGGCGACGTGGGCGGGAGGAAACTGGAGGTCCATCGGTCGTGATGATGTGATGTACCGTATTGTGTTTCACTTGTCGTGGTAGACCTGGAGGTCGCGTGAGGTCAGGAAACTCCAATAGAAGATTCGAGTAAAGTGAGGTCGATTGAGCAGACACGGATCTTACACTGACTTGGCTCACATTTGCAATCGATGCCTGGGTAGATAGCTTGGTGTTTCCATCGATAATTCTCTTGTTTCGAAGGTCAGGTAGTAAGTTGTAATGACTTAAGAAATCCGCACCTATTATTGGCGTATCTACGTCAGCGATGATAAAATGCCAGTGAAAATCTCGACGCAGGCCTAAATTCAGGTGTAACGAGATAGTCCCGTATGTCTTTATTGAGCTGCCGTTAGCCGCAGCTAGTTGATAGCCGGTTGCTTGTATCGCGCGACCCTTGCATAATTTTCTCGGGTAGCAACAGATGTCGCTGCCGGTATCGATGAGAAATTGGTAACACGTCGTTTTATCGACAGCGAATAACCGGCGGCTTGTTATATCTGAATGATCAGTCGCCGCGACTACTGATCGTGCAGTGAGTTTTTCCGACTTCCACGAGCACGGTTTCGTGCATTTACGTGCCTCATGTCCGTAGGTACAATGAAACCAGCACAGGTGCGAAGCTGAACTTGACCTCTCTGACCTTGCTGATCTCGCGCTGAGGGCATCTACGCAATTTGTAAGTACCTCGACTAGGCGAGCAAGTTGAGTTAACTTATTATTCTGTTCCGTCGTCATGTTGAGTTGCGGAAAGGGAGAAGTCGAAAGAGATAAGGATAATAGGTATTAAGTACCTATATAGATATATATACGTCACACGAACCGAAAGTAACAACCGCTTTCAGTACCGGAATAATAAATAACAAATTATAATCAGTACTAAAAAATAAAGGTTGTACTTAATATCTATAATTATTTACATTATTATAAACAAATACAAGAGAAAATAAAAATCTATTTAAACATAAAAATTATTATAATAAATGTTAACCAGTACATAAAATAAGTTAACCGACAGTGAGTGCGTTAACCAAAAAAAAATAAAACAATAATCGGACGGCGGGCGGTGTGCAATGGGTTAAAATAAGTAGGTAAAATCCGGCCGCCGTGAACGTGTTTATAAATACATGATTAGCTCACGTAAATGGGTGCCTAGACTGCCTAGGTAAGTTGAGAGTATCACAAATTCTTAACGTAATCTATAAGACATAAGCACAAAGAAATTTTATAAGTACGTAGATACATCCTATAAATAATTAGAACTAAGGTAACTACGAAAATTCACTTCACTGTTGTTTCGAGTTCTAATGTTTTAGTTAGGTATGCACTGTAACTATTATGTTGACGAAGTTTTGAACGAGTATATAGCTAATAATAAAGTTCGCTCACCAAATGTCTGTAGGTACCTATACTCTTGTGCTGGCACGAAGGGAGTGACGGAGGTGTTTCCATCTCCTGGCTCTGCTACTTAGATGTAGGTACGGTTGAAGCGGGTTCGGCGAGGATGCTCGCAGATCTCGTCGTTTCGTATACTCCTTGAACTGAGCGTGGTTGATTCGCTACCGCATAGCAACAGGGTGAAACCACATGGATTTGTGCTTGCTAGGCGCGGGCGACGTTGCTACCGAGCAACATGGTGTCACGGTAATATTATCGTGATGGCGTGGCCACGTAGCTCGTAGGTAGTTAGTTGCTGAGCGCGGTTTGTGAGGCCACGGGTGAGGCAGCGCGCTTTGTAGGTAGGTACGATGCGTTGCGTGTTTTTCGTGGCGGCGCGCTTTGATTTGATGTTTGCCGCGCTATGCCCACTTGTAGACGCGACGCGTTGCTTGCATTGCAGCGTTATGACGCCTATGTTATCGGCGGTTTGACGCAGTATGAGTTACTAAGTGCGCCGATGTTTATTGCGATTTTAAGCACTGTGATGTCGTAGGTAACTGAAGCACTTGATAAGTAACATAGTCTCGCACTGAACACGGAAAGTTTTTGCACCGGGGTCACCATTTTGGGACGCCTTGCGGTGTAGTAATGAAAGTCATTGGTATAGTCACAACATTCTTTTATTCACTTGGTACACAACACAAAACGTCTCCATTATTATATAAGACTTAAAGACTTATATTAGCTTAGAAAGCTACGATAAACATTTCCGCGAGTGCGTTGGCGCTTGGCGCGGGAGCGGACGAATCTGTGTGAAGGTCTCGGACCGACTCGTGTGCGTGTGCGCGGCGCGACCGCAATGACCGCGTGTCCTGCGTGATATTGAAGCGCGGTGTTATCCCCGCGCCCCCTTCCCGCTCATGTGCGTGAGTCTATAGATATGTTTTGAGGTGGCGCGACGTTCGCCACAGATGTTTATGCTTTCCATCTTCCAATTTGAACTGTTATAAATATAAAATAAATAAAATAATATTATAAACTCATAATATTATATACAATCTAATCTACTTTTTTTTACATTAAATAGGCTTACGTTTGACTATAGCCTGCCTGATGTTAAGCACCACCACAACAGTCTAAGATGTAGCACACTTGCCTAGAAGAAACATATTTACTCTAGATTTGAAGACCCCTGGGAGAAGAGATCATTGCTTAGTATCTTTAATGTCAATTTTACAATTCCAGAATGAATATGGAAACTACATATGCAGATACCTGTTAGTCCAACTCGATGACCACACTGGCAAAACCTTTATCATAGAAGACAATAGAGCAGAACTGGATAAGAAGTCATCTACGGAATTTGGAGGCCAACTGCCTTCTCTGACACTCACCCAGTAACAATTCTAGTCTAAACTTTAGCACACTATACCAAGACTATGACTGGACTAAAATTCGAACCCAAATAAGTCATGAAAACAATCAATTACTTGAAACTTATGCTCAATGAGAAATATTGGACTCTAGATGTTTTTTTGTAGCCAAATTTAGTCATGTAAGTAAACAGAATTATTAGGTATATACACATATTTACAATGAACTAATGTATGTGAGCAATGAAAACATCATGTTGGCATATGATTGGAAATTGCATTTTGCAGAGCATTAAGAAATGAAATTGAAATGAAATTTGTTTATTTTGCATTATACTTATTGCATAACATTGTATGAAAATCCAACGGCATCCGAACTAGTTTATAACTGTGTTTCGGTAAGTTAGAGTAGTTGATTTATTTGTAATGCATGTTTATAGATGTCATGTAATTTTTTTCATAATATCAAAATGTCAAACATTGCTTACTTATTTACATTTATGTCAAATTGAGTATTGAGTGGTTTTTAGATGTATTGAAGCAATTAGTTAATGAATTTGGACCTCTGTTCAGTGTGCTATCTCATAAGTCATTGTTGTATATTCTGTTTTCAAACTTTACAAAATGGTATCAAATAGTTTGTACAATTTTTTAGAAGGGATAGAGTTTTTGCTACTCACTTCTTAGTTTGTGAATATTGTTAATTATTAGATAAGTAGAATATCAAATGTTTTAAAATAAAAGAAAGTAATTATGGAGACATCTTTTATTTACTTCTATTATAGATTCTACTTTGTACATTATATCTATACATTGCATGCTATGATTAAGAAAAATGTTGTTGCTGTAAACTATGTCAGTGTAACCTGGGGTGGTAAAACAACTCAACCTAAATTCACCTCTTTAATGCTATCTTACTTTACTAAAGATAAGATAAGATAAGATAAGATATGTCTTTAATGCACACCAAAGAAATTACAATATAAAAAGAAATATAAAAACTAATTTAATGCACATTGGGCGGCCTTATCGCCTTAGGCGATTTCTTCCAGGCAACCTTTGGATGGACAGGATTTAGAATCTTAAATAGGCGGTGTACAAGAATATGTAAAATAAATATATAAGTGAAAGAACACAATACAAACTCAGATAATACACTAATAAATAATAATAAGCAATACAATACATAATAATACTATATGGATGATAAATAATGATGATACACTAGTTTTTGGAAAATGCTTATGGACTTAGCTTGCCTAACAGGCAATGGCAACATGTTCCACAATTTGATGGCTTGGATGGTGAAGGACTGATTGTACATTAAGTTGGAGTACGATGAGGTAGAAGGGATCTCGAGGAGAAGGGACCGGGACGAACGCAGGGAGCTGGAGTGGGAGGCGGTCACAAATGCAAAACGTTCCTTTAAGTAACATGGAGTGGACGGGAAGAATAGGATTTTGTAAAGAAGGGTTAGGTTAGGTAGGTAACTAAACAGATGATTATTGGAATTGAATACCTAAACATATTATCTTAAAATATTAATTGGCACAGCTTTGTGACTAGTCTTATAATCATAATTATCCCTACTTACTTAATATAATTTAATGTAATAAACTATACATCTATCTTTAACCAAGTATTGGGCATAGGCTTACTTTTCCCTGTTCAATAACCTCTAATTATGTGACACTCAAATATCATAAATCAAATGATCATAAGCTTGAACAGATGGTAGCTAACCCTATGACCCAGCATTCTCAAACCATGACAACAAATAATAGCATCTCATTTCTTCCACGGAACAACTTCCCAGGCCATCAACAATCTATTCCTGAAGACAAAACCTTTAATCCTATCAAATATCCAGTAGAAGATTAAAAACAGGGCCAGGTACTGTGGCCAAGCCCATATGAGTTGTTGCATGAGGCTTGGTGTGTACAATACTTGAGTTTCTGGGATCCGGAGACTGAACTTCATGTCCATGACTCCGGTGTGGCCGCTCTGTGTTCTTGTGTATGCTGCTTTGGTTTCTGTTGTCACTGGAAATGATAAGAGTATTTGTTTGGTATATGGATTTGATTAGCGAAAGGTGGGGTGGGTTTAGTTTCTTCTAATACGGTGTTTGGACTTTGCATATTTACTACTGGTACTTACTCAGACCAGAATATGTAGGTACTAGGTATTATAGGTAATCTGATACTGGAGAATACTTCAAGACAGACAACTCTCCGAATTTAGGTATATATATATTTAAAGCCTTTTTTATTCTGGTTGTACTGTTATAGGGCACTGCTAATACTGCCAGAAATATATCGCAATGTGGGATGCAGCGACCACACAGCCTAAATGGTGGGATGTTATTGCAAGTTCTTCTCTGAATAGTACCTGCAAACAGTATGTTTGTTTTGCTAAGATAAAATAATCAGGCGCATAGATTGTGTTATAGTAACTGGTACCTAGATAATTATTTTATTACTGTTTTGGTTTGTGGAACAAAATGAAAATTAGCATAAGTAGGTTAATTTTATTTTCAGTATTTCATTAATAAGTATAGGCATAAAATACGACCTATGTAACCTCTATAACCAAAAATATTGTAGTACCTAGTTACAAGTAACTTACCATCCCTCTTAAAATACGACTCCAACACCGGGTCCAGGATAAAAGAAACTTCTTTATCATCTTGGTCCATTGCATCGAAGAGCGAAGTATTGTATCTTGTGTCCAGAACATTCCATGCGCAGGGTAGATGTTTAATTTGCCTCATATGTAGGTCGCCGAGATATCGAAAGCCAGACGGAGGAATGGGGAATTCCTTGGTGATGACAGCTAGCGACTGCATGTGCAATGGGCAGACGTTCTGTAAAGTTTAGGCAAGTTAATTAATTTATGAGTAATTTTGTCAAGTGCTAAACCCGCACTATGGTTGTGTAACTTAAACTTTTATTAGTAAGTGAGCGAAAATAATCACGACCGGCTGGATTATTTTATACCTACATGTTATTTTAGGACTAGACTAAAACCAATATACGGTTACAGAAGCGGTTTCAGGGATAGGAAAGAAACACGGTTTTAATTTTGCACACCGTCACGCTACCTTTATCTTTTTACTAGGTATAGGTACTCTATTCCAGCCAAAATTCAACAAAACAACTAACTAGGTTTTTTTTTGTTTGGCCATAACTTTGTATTGTGCCTGTTCTCAAGTAAAAACAACTAACTAACCTATTTATAAAAACAAACAAAATAGTTCCTATACCTAGTTATGTCCTGCCATCTGCAATAACCAATGTTTTTTATTCAACACTGGCGACGGCTCCAGTGTCCTGCCGCGCGGTCGGTTCCCGACCCACACATGTGCACGCTGTCCCTTTTTTGTACGCAGGTAGTATTGTAACTAAGTTTAGTTTTAAGTATTGTTTTGTAAGTTAGTATTAGCGTAGCCATGTAGGCGAATAAACGTCCTTGGTTCCTATAAAAATGTTTCATTTTTGGAACCCCTGCTTCTACCAGCTCAGCTGAACCGTGCGTACCTGTCTGGCGCGGCCGGTGCGGATAAAAGGAAGTCCAGACTTCTTTAGTGACATCATCAGCCGGTGTATATCACGAAGTTCTGGAACCTGAATCCGCGAACCAAACAAATACGACTCCTGGACGCGTGTGCAGCTGTAGAAGAAACTGGTTCGAGGTTGGAGCAGAGGACGGCGCCGGCAGCTATACTCATGGAGGGTTTGCGACGGCATGTGAGTAGTACCCATCACTAATCCCATGACCTCCTACCTATTCCGCGAACTTTGTAAGTGGGACAAACATCGCTCGCTTACGAGTTGTCGCTGCATTCTGCACTAGAATCGGCAGAATCAATAGCGACTTAGATAGATCTTAGGCTAGGGAGCTTGTAACTGAGACTAGCATCGCTCGTGTTACAAGTTGTCACTGCATACTGCACAAAAATCGGCGGGATGCATAGTGACTTAGGTAAGTAGGACTAGGTAACTTGGGAGTGAGACAAGCATCGCTTGCTTACAAGTTGTCACTGCATAACTGCACAAAAATCGGCGGGATGCATAGTGACTTATGTAAGTTTAGACTAGGTAACTTGGGAGTGAGACAAGCATCGCTTGCTAACAAGTTGTCGCTGCACTCTGCACTAGAAATCGGCGGAGTCAATAGCGACTTAGCTAAGTAGAATTAAGCTCTAGCATTAGATGAGGCTACAAAATCTAGCCACCTTAGTGAAGTTATAATGTGTATAATGTAATTTTGTGTGTTAGGTATCAATTTAGTTACATACTACTGTTTTGAGTTAATAATGTCAGTATTTCTGTCAAGTTGAGATCATTTCAATTACTAGATGGTTGTCCCATACGTAAAACAGTTTATGTTCCAAAAACCTATCCAATCCTATCCTCAAAGTGATGCAGGTAACTCTGCCTATCGCCTTCATGATGTCTCCTGATACATCAAATAAGTTCCAGCTCTGGTGGCGGTTGAAACTGCCCTACATAAAAGTGTTTGTGCAAGCCGTTAAATTAAAACTAGTGAAATATTTAATCTACAACAGTGAAATCCCAATCAGTGCCGTACTTTGAAAACGTATTTGTGATAACGTTACTGGAGTGATGAAACAACGTTACATAAGAGTGAAAAAAAAATGCGGAACAGACAATGGACAATTATAACAGGTTTTTGTATTATATAACTAAAACTTTAAATGTAAATTTAGTTTAACTATATAATTTTCTCCGTAATTGCATTGCCTATGTGTTTATTCGCATATCCATGTAAAAACAATCATTTGTTGTTCTATAAAATGGCCCCATAAAATGTTGAATGCAGTTTCTAACAAGTAACTTATAATTGAATGTAAAATCTGCCCAAACCTGTTTATAAATTATAGACTGTACCACTTGCTCTAATTATTTTTACATTTGCATTGAAATATTTTATATACATTGTACTAACTTTTGTTTATAATAACAGGTCACCTCATATTCATCTAACATCATACTTGTAAAACATTCCTATATGTAAAACTTTGTATAATTTTACTTTATGTGTAATTCTATTAAAATCGTTTAAGTAATACCAATAGATTATAAGTACTCTTGCGGTAACAATGTTTCATATGCAAAAAAATTAAGTTTTTATCAGTTGATTTATTCATTGCAACCACCGAAGTGCAACTATGAAATTGATAACAAGTTGTAACAAATAATGTTATAATCCCGCCGCTATCTGTTAACACATATACCATTTATAGTAGATATTCAATTTCTGAATTAATCATAAAAATATTTTATAAGCCACATCTTAATTATCATGTCATTTTAAAACATAATTCATTTCAATTAGGTATAACTATGGAATATCACATTAATTGATTTGAATCAAATATTTTGTCTCAATGTTATAGTCAATTTTAATTGAGTTCGTTTTTTATATTTTGATACAACCCTGTGCGTTTTCACTAATTTCTAATTTAAATGTTTTACTTTACTGTCATCTTTTATAGTCTTTCTTTGTTAATTTTGTGTAGACAGATTTAAATGATTTTTATTGTTTCTAAAGCTATTAAGAAAAAAATATTAGTTTATATACATGTCATTGTGTAATATTTCGATTCATGACCTTTTAGTTCTGTGTAACTATTATTTGTATTATTCTGTTAAATTGTATAAAACCCATTTTGCTATTCAAATATGTGAAACTGATTTTTGATTATAATTGTTGAAACTGAACACATTTTAATACAGATATCTATTTAATGGACATTTAAAAAAATTGTTAATGTAATTTTCCTCTGATTTACTCATCATCGTAAAATTTCATTCTTATGGACGGAGGAGTTATGTCCTGCCATCTGCAATAACCAATGTTTTTTATTCAACACTGGCGACGGCTCCAGTGTCCTGCCGCGCGGTCGGTTCCCGACCCACACATGTGCACGCTGTCCCTTTTTTGTACGCAGGTAGTATTGTAACTAAGTTTAGTTTTAAGTATTGTTTTGTAAGTTAGTATTAGCGTAGCCATGTAGGCGAATAAACGTCCTTGGTTCCTATAAAAATGTTTCATTTTTGGAACCCCTGCTTCTACCAGCTCAGCTGAACCGTGCGTACCTGTCTACCTACCTACATTTAACAACAGAGTTCTTACACCGACATTCAAAGAGGTTCTACGTCACAATACTTTGATTCCGTAGCACACAACGATAGATGCACAAATGTGTCACCGCGATAGTACCTACGAAGGCTATTTGTGAAGTCTAGCTTATGTTGGGTATGATTTTTAATATTTTCATAAAAAGGTCCATCATAATGAAAGTTTAAAGAATAGAAAATTATGACATTAATTAATAACCGGTATTTTAGAAAACAGTTGAATCCAATGTAGGCATCATTGTTGTATCTACCTGGTTGAAGGCAATACATATTTGTACCTATATGTACGTAGTAAGTAGTGTACCTAGTGTGTTTTACTGGAAAGACGTCATATCAGGTAAAAAGGTCTTCAAATCTAGAGTTACTATGTAAGTAGGTATCTTCTAGGTAAGCGTGTTTAACATCAGGCAGGCTGTAGTCAAACCACAGTCGAACGTAAACGTAAACCTATCCCACGTAAAAAAAAACATTTTTACTCACCTTTAGTTGATAATTCAACCCCAGAATCAATAGTATGGATATGATTGTATTATCCCGAGGTACAATCAGATGAACTTTCAAGTCTATAAAATCGTTGCTCCCATCCCTGTTGCTGTCGTATTCTTGAACCTGTCAAATAACATTTTAACGACTTAGCAGGACTTTATAGGTACATTTTTTTTTGTATATAATTATTTATAATCATTATAGAATAGGAAAAGGTGGTACTTGTTTTGTATTTTTAACCGACTACAAAAAACGGAGGTTATCAAGTCTTCTGAAAGTTTTTGTTTTTATTGTTTATGTTATGACTGATAGAGCCCTTAGAGTGACACAGGTTACTTTTTATCCCGGAATAATACAACCAAAAATAATACTTACTTACATTTCATATTATGTTACTGAATTAGAATTAAGTATAATAAAGGTAAAAGTTCGCGAAATTAGTGTAACTATATTATAGGTAGATATTAAAGATAAAGAGATAAAAATCATTAATTTGCACTAAAACATGATGTCATTTTCACATTATATAAAAGTATCTAAATTATTCAAATTCAAATGGGGGTCCTGTCTACTGCTTTAGGATTCCCTGTGTTGCAGTATCCAGGGTTCTTCCTGTGTTTTCATTATTGAAATCATAAATTAATTACAGATTAAAATTTGCATTTAAATTTGATTGTATATGTTAGGCATATGTTTGAACTCTACGAAGTTTTTTATCTGTTTCTGGATAATTCTACCAACTTGTCATAAATACCCGATTAATGCGAGTATTAAGACGATGCGGCAAAGCTTTGGAACACTTTACCGGAAGCTGTGTTTCCTGCGAACTACAATCCAGGGGTCTTCAAATCTAGAGTTTATAGGTATTTTCTAGGAAAGTGTGTTACACCCTAGCCAGCAGCAATGCTTCACATCTTACAGGCATGTAGTCAAATGCAAACCTATCCCACGTAAAAAAATATTACAAAACAATGAATCTCCTTCTTCTTATTGAATTATATTGGCCCACTCTGGTGTCGAGAGTTTATCAAGCCACCCTAAGGGCCTCTGACATGGCTTACCGACTTAAGTAATGAATGTAATGTACCTGTATATCAGCACAGTTCTCCTTGCCACTGAATAATGTTTCTTCCATAGCTGGCCCTGCTCCACATATGATTGGTCTACTGGAGTCCTCGGTCTCAACCACCAGCAAATAATCGTACGAGAAATGGACATTCGGTTGCTCATAGAAGCTGGACGAACGAAGCCAAAATCCTGAAAAAAATGTCATATTTTTTATAATTATTTTTTATAAGTGCTTGCAACCTGTGTCAACTTTTGTAGACCTCTTCCATATTGACTTATGTTTTTTCTAGAAAGATCATGTAAGAAATCTATCTACCTGCTCTAGCATTACTTTGCTTGTAAAAAAATATGTATGTACATATAAAACAAAATATGGTTTTTGTACTAAAAGTCCTCTAACGAAGAGACATTAGAGAATAAGTATTCTTTACACCAATTTATAGGAAATGTTCAAGTGCAATTCGATATAAATTCTTTTTTTATCTATTTGTCGGTCACAAAGACCCTGGAAATGAGTTGGGTATAAGCAAACCATATTGCAGGAAGGTAAGTACCTACCTTCCTAATTATTTTGTCGATGTATTAAAATTATTTGGAAAATTTCAATATAAAGACGTTGATTAACTTACCTCCACTCCTATGTGCAACTATAAACGGTAAAACTATATTTAACACAGTTGTTAGCAACGTGAAAAACATTGCTTTCGATAGTATACAACCTTTGTATTGAATCTGAACATTGCTGCTGAATAATTTGTACAAATTCATTGTCATAATTTGCAATACACTGTATTATACTTGTCAAGGTAGGCAAAAGTTGTAGAATAAATGTAATTTAGATTAAATTATAAAAAAATGCTAGTGTTAAGATAAAACCTTTTGTTCTTTCTGATTTGCCGGAACTTAGACATTTGTTTATTGATCGACGCTACGACCGGTTGCTAAGCAACCAGTGCATTACCAGGGTGCAAAAATGGGTAAAAATTGCCATGCTTATAAAAACATTACAAACTATTTTTCCCTTTTTTTAACTGACTTCAAAAAAGAGGTTATTAAGTCTTCTGATAGCTATTTTCGTGGATTATTATTTGTTTAAATTTGCCAAACAAAGAGTTCTAAAGTAAATACCCGCTAAACAAAAGATACTTAGTTCTGCGAGGAGTCGAGGACCCTACCGTATGTGGTGTCCGTTACAAATGTTTTGTTTGCATAAAACAATAGAAAAGTAGAAGGACTATGCGTCTATTTGATTCTACTATTTTTACTTGTCTTATATAAAAGTTTATGTATGTATCTTCAATGGATGTATTTTGAACGTATGTATAACTAATTATCTACTCCTTGAACTTATATATTTTGTCAATACAGGCAAAATGACTCAATAAAATATTATTATTCAAATGGATGCTAGCAACATAGTCTTATCACATAGTTGATTGAATACTTATTAATACACATCTTTTAGAGATCGCTTTTAGCGATAAGGCTGCCAATGAAGACGCTAGCTTTAAGTTTATTTCTGTATGTTGTGATTGTGTTAATCCCTTATGGTGTTTTTATACAGTGTTTATGTATCTATCTTTTACTTTTACCTCCCTAAAGTGCGTCCAGTACCTACCTACGATACTTAAACTTATCATTACATAATATATAATCGGGTATTATTGAAGTTTAGGGGTCAGCTGGCAATATTTCTTGTAATCCTATGCCGCTTCTTTTAAGGCGAATAGCTCAGTATCTTCCACTTCTTAATGTTTCTCTGCGGAAAGAAAATCGGAATATGATTTTCTTACCGGGATTTAGCCAATTAAAATATGGAACTAATATCATCTATGCTACTTTACAACACACTGTGAAAAGGTGTACTAACTTAAGTGGATAAAAATACTAAAATTCAAGTAGGTAAGTACATAAGTGTATGAGTATACCTGCCTTCCGAAATGTAATTGACATGCTTTGTGTATTGTTCTAGCTCACCCAAATGTTTCTACACGGTAGCCACGCGGCCGCTTGCCCGCACAGAGGAAAAGATCGGGTTTGGATTCAACCTAATGCACACAGACAAAAGCAACCCCAGAAACTTGGCGACAGCGCCGCCATGGTAACTGAAACCACCAGTGGTGAACGATCCTTTACCTTTGAATTTCAGTATAAAAAGGGCCAGGAACGAGCGAACGGCATCATTCGCTCTGGTGAGAGCCCGGAGCACAGTGCAGTCCTCAAATAGGACTCTTAGTTTCCACACTCCTATACCACATCAGCGTCAAGATGGCCATGGTTCGCCGATCCAGCATGGACAGGATGTCCTCCAGCATGACTTCGAGCATGACTGGCATGGGCCTGGGCGGTATCACCGGAATCACCTCGGGGATGAGCACCCTGAACTGCATGAGGGACCAGCAGATGACCATCGGCGGAATGCCTGCGAACTACGTGCCGGGATTGTCTGCGTACTACAACATTTCGAGCTTCTGCCACCGTCCGGGGCAGACGCGCCGCTGGCCCATGCAGCGCGCCGGGCCCACTGCCCAGCACCGCCCGGGACGCTCCCACAGCACCGGGTCGCTGCATCGCATGAAGCACTCTATGAGGAATAGCCCCAACACTCAATACACTCATAACCTGATTTGCAAGATGGCCGATCAGAATGAGCGTAGGCGCCGCCAAGACACCTTGGATCAGATTCCCCAGAGCTACTACTCTCAGCAGCCGCTGAAGGTAGAGCTCACCGAGTTCTACTCGAGGGACAACTCCAAGGATCATCATACGGAGCAATATGATCTAGTCAACGACAACATCCTGCCAAACCCAGTCCTAAGGAGGGGACAGAACTTCTTCTTTGCTGTTCGCTTCGACAGGACTTACGACAAGCAGCAGGATATGATCCGCGTTGTATTCTGCTTCGGTAAGTTTTACTATACTGCACATTCAAACATGATAAATATTTTTTAATATGCTGGCTTATATTTTAATCACGTTTCTTTTCATAGGTCCGAAGCCAAGCGTCACCAAGGGTACCAGGGTTGTGCTGCCCGTTAACTGGAGCAACCTCCAGCAGGGAGTCTTCCAGCACTCACGTGATGCTATGGGAATGGGCATGGGCATGGGTATGGGGATGGGCATGTCTCGCATGCAAGATACCAGCACAACCATGGGAACCATGGGATCTATGGGCACTATGGGAACTATGGGAAACATGAGCTCAATGGGAACTATGGGCACTATGGGAACGATGGGTTCAATGGGCGGTCCGATGAGTGGCATGCGAGAAACTACCACGTATGGCGTACGTCGCAGCTCGTTCAGCAACGAACCTCTGCCTGTGCAGCACAGCCCTCTTAGCCCACATGGGCCCATGGATCGCCAAATGGCTATTGACCGCTACGGGACCAACACCCAGCATTCATCATTTGGCCGTGGATTTGGTTCTCGTCATGGATCACGTCATGGTTCGATGCAGAACTTGGCCCAGCTCGCCCATGATATGGATCGCTGGGACATCAGTATCCAGCGACAGGACGGTAACACCATCACCTTCCAAGTACACGTACCGGCTACAGCACCGGTCGGTGTCTGGAACTGCTGGATTCAGACCAACCGCTTCGGCCAACGCGACAATCGGCAAGACTACAAATGCGATGAAGATATCTACATGTTGTTCAACCCATGGTGTCGTGAAGACTCCGTATTCATGGACAACGAGTCGTTCCGCAAGGAATATGTTCTCAATGAGCAAGGCAAGATCTGGTGCGGCACATGGCGCCAGCCCAAGGGCCGCAAATGGATTTACGGCCAGTTTGATGATGTGGTTCTACCAGCTTGTATGTACCTGCTGGAACGAAGCGGACTTGAGCACTCGGAACGTGGAAACCCGATTCGCGTGTGCAGGGCTATTTCATCAATGGTGAGCTATAAAATACTTTGATATCTAGTTGTTGTTGTTCATTAGGAACATGATTTCACTATATTTTTTCTGCGATTATTATAGATCAATGCAAACCATGACGACGATGGTCTAATGGTTGGACGTTATGATGGAGAATACAAAGACGGCGTGGCACCACACGCATGGACCGGTTCCGTGGCCATCATGGAACGCTACTTGACAGACGGCGGTCGACCGGTAGAATACGGCCAATGCTGGGTCTACTCAGGATTGGTTAATACCATTTGCAGAGCATTGGGTAATTTCTATTATCAACATAATTCATTGAGTTGAGATTACTCGGTCACAAACTTGACAATATTCTACTTACCCTTCCATATCATTCTAGGTATTCCTTGCCGATCCGTTACCAACTACGTGTCTGCCCATGATACCAACCGCACCTTCACGGTGGACAAATACTTTGACCGCGATGGCAACGAGGTACCTAACGGACCTGACGAGGACTGCTACGACTCATGCTGGAACTTCCACGTCTGGAACGATGTATGGATGCAGCGACCTGATCTGCCGCAAGGTAATAAAATAGGCACAAGTTGATTTAATTAAATTACCTTCTATATCTAAAACACATTTATAATGGTTTATTTCGTTAACCAGGATACAGCGGCTGGCAGATTATTGACGCTACGCCTCAAGAGGAATCCGAGTCGGTATACCACTGTGGACCGGCCAGCGTTGAGGCTGTGCGCCGCGGAGAGGTCGGCTTCCAATACGACACGCCGTTCATGTACTGCCAGCTCAACGCCGAGCTGTGCCACTTCCAGGAGGAAGAGAACTCTGAATGGGGCTTCATTAGGATGGCTTCCAACCAATACCAGTAAAAAATTATACTCAGAACTGTTTTAATATTTACTGAATCACTTTAGACATTTCACTAACACTGGTGCCGTTTCAGGGTTGGACGCAAGCTCCTCACCAAGAACCCGAACCGCGACGACGATGAAGGCGAGAGTGACATGCTAGAGATCACCCACGAGTACAAGACCGTGGACAGCTCGTCGCCCGAGCGCCTGGCCGTCATTGCTTCGTGCCGCGGCTACCAGCGCATGCAGCAGTATTACGAGTACCCTGACCGCAACTTCGAGGATGTGTGCTTCGATCTTATGGATATTGACATCGTGCCTTATGGCCAGCCTTTCGACTGCACCATGAATATTCAGGTAGCTTCTCGATATCCAAACAATATTGCATTTTCTTGACATGTATAGCAATACTTTATCCGTCATCTTGGTTACAGAACAAGTCGCACGAAGACCGTACGATTTGGTGCGTGCTGACAGCCAACTCTTGCTACTATACTGGCGCCATCGCTTCTCGCCTCCGACGGGCCCAAGGCGAGTTCATTGTTCGCGCTGGACAGCGTGAGGTCCTCAAGCTCCACGTGACTCCTCAGGAGTACATGGACAAGCTGGTCGACCACTCCATGATCAAGGTCCACGCCATGGCCTACGTGAAGCAGACGCGCCAGGCCTGGTCTGATGAGGATGACTTCCCGCTGCATAAGCCTAGGATGCAAGTGCAGGTACTTACCACTTACTCATACCTTTCTATAATAAGCATCGATATAATCTTTTATTGTATGATTCTTATGTTCTGTAATTGAAACTTCTTCTCAGGTGCGAAGCCAGCCGTGCATAGGACAGGAATGCGCTGTCACATTCAGCTTCCAGAACCCGCTGCACGTGCATCTGACTGACTGCTACTTCACCTTTGAAGGACCTGGAGTTCAGAGGCCGCGACAGGTAATTGCGATTCTCTTAATTGCAGATGTATAGATAGATAAAATCACTCTAATATAATGAGCTGTCCGAGGCATAAGACCTGATATTTCAGGTTTTCAGTTTGTTCAGATCCGTTTATATGATATCAGCATTCAGCACCATACAACACATTATCTACAGTTTTTCTGATATTCCATTGCCAGGCTTAGGCCACTCTTTGTACTCACTTATGCGATTCCATAGATATGCCATAGCTTGACCAATTCCATAGCTGCTGCACACACTTACACGTTTTTATTCTGTGCAGATTCGTTTCCGTGACGTGAAGCCGGGTGAGTTCGTGAACTACCAGGACAAGTTCATGCCGCGCCGACACGGCGAGCGCCGCATCGTGGTGACGTTCTCGTCGCGCCAGCTGGACGAGATCTTCGGCTGCACCATGGTGAATGTGCGCGGCTAGCACGGCGGCGGGCCCCGCGCCTCCCCGCGCGCCTCTCCGGGCCCGACATCTCCCGCGGCCGTCCACATGGACCGCTCGTACCACTCCTACGTGGCTCCCGACACACACTTCGTGCAGGAGGAGGAAGTCATCATCGTGAAGACCACCTCCTAAGCCCGCCAGTGTCGAACAAACTCTTTGTGCCTAGCTTTAACATTTTGTGATGTCGACGACGACGACCCGGCTCGAACGCGGATTTGTTTGTGTTTTGTTTATTCTCGTTTTGTATCACTCGCACAGATCATAAAAAAAAGTAAAAAAAAAATGTATTTTGTTAATCACAGTGTGTTCAAATGATCGTATGTTACTCGATAATTTTATAAGAAACCGATGCTTCTTGAAGTGCCATTGCGTGATTTGATCGTATCCCAAATGGGATTAGCGTAAGGGATATTTTGTTAAGCATTATATAATTGTGTGTGCCTATTGCCAAACTATTTATGTCGTAAGGTTTATGTCTATATAATTACATATGTATCGCAATATATATTAATGTACCTACCTACTAAAACACAAAAAATATTTTAAAATGTATTTTCACTGTGTTTGTGTGTTTTTGGGATCTCAAAAATAAAAATGCATTCAGTGCAATATTTCTTTTACTTAGCATCCCAGACATTTTCCTAGTTAAATACATAAAATAGAATTTAAGGTGAAAGTATCAGCTGGTTTATTTTTTGATAAGTTTTGCAATGAACTTTGAGTCTAAAAATAATCTCTATCGTAGTATAATATCTATCGTAGTAATAAGTCTCTATCGTAGTTACTTATCGTAGAATCGTAGTTATTTTCAGCATGTAACTCAGGTACTTATAATCAAATTACGTAAAAACAATAAATGTCACCCACAATGACTTCACAATATGCATGTTTTTTCCCTTAGGCATCAGGGAATCAGAAGCGAATAATGCTTACGTGACTTTTATGACATAAGTATTAGCTTTATGTTATATACCACCATATCGTCCACTGCTGTGATAGGATATATGAACTGATAATGATGGCAGTGAATTTTCATATAATTTATTTGTTTATTTTAATAAATTAATACAGTCATATAATATGATATTCAGCATTTATTTATTAGGCATCACATGTAGTTTACTATAAGTACATAGTTAAATAAACATAAACATAAACATATTTATTGCAAAAACTTTACATTGTACATAGAAATTAATTAAATACAACAAACTAATGCATATATAAAGCTATTTGTATAGATTTTAGGACATACTTAACTACTAACTAAATTAGGTTTACACAATAATATTATTTACTTATGGACGCCCGCGGCTTCGCTCGCATTATTTCAGGATTAAAAGTCGCCTAAGACACTCCTAAGACCCCATACTATCTACATGCCAAAAAACATGATGATCCATTTAGCCGTTTATGCGTGATGAGCGTTTAAATAAACAGACAAAAACAGAGACACCGATAAACAAAATTTTTAGAAATTGTTGGAACGCATTTTGCTATCATTTCGAAGTACATATCTCGCTAGTGACGCAAGCTAATGTAAAATATTTATTGAATAGGTACTTTTTGAATACGTGACAAAAATCATTATCCTGTGACGAATTTAGGTAGGTATGTAAGTCAGTGGTAAGTAAATACATAATAATTTACTTACCAAGTACATGCCTACGCAAATTAAAGCAATGAACGAGGTACTGGGAATCCCTATCCTGAGGGTATTTAATAAAACATATTACACAGCATTCCAACATATTTCAAAGTGATTTCGACGTTTCATATTGTGGTGATAGTTATTATTGTTTTGCTCGCAGTTTTTGCATTTTTTGTGTTTGTGTTTTTGAAGCTTGAAAATGGGCTTTTGGTGGTGGAATGGTGAGTTTCTTTGTAATTATTCTGTTATATTAACCTGTCATAGTTTATCTGTCTATTTGAGGAAAAATACGATGCATTAAAATTACACAACAATATTTGTCCATGCAACTAAAATTTATATGTGCTTTTAGACTGTGAATCTGTTTATAGGTATAGTACATAAAGTATATTTATTATAGTACATAAAGTTTATTTGTTTATAATCATTACTTATCAGACAGTAGGTCACGAGACTTCTTCTTTTTGTAGTTTTGATTTACATCATTAAAATTATCCCTTCTTAATTCATATCTTTACAACTGTAACAGCATTACATTTAACACATTATTAGCTCGTAACAACTCGCTCTTTAGCACGTACACCTATTTATAAGCCATTGTTATTATACGCTGAGCAGACTTGCATACTTTCACGGTTTACACTCATACCTTCGAATACCGATAATATGGAATGGTAGCTTCATACAAACGTCGTATCGAATATGATTCGGTTTTTCCATATCTCTGACGCTCCACTTGCACATAAGTCTTTTTGTGATGAATCGGTTCCCGATGGGGGAAATAACCGAATGTCATCGATGAAGCCTGCCGGATCAGTTATAATCTAACGTCAGACATTTCAATTCAAATTTTAGGCCTCGCCACCAAATGCGTCCACTGGTAGAAGTCAAATCAATCAGTGGAAGTATTTTTTTGCTCAGTTACGTTTCTATGGTAATATTTCTTCGTAGACCCATACTCATAACATGCAGAATTCGACAGCTATTTCTGCTCCGCCGTGCCTGGTTTGCCCAAATGTTTGCTAATCTTTATTGAAAGCCATGTGCATGATATATGGAAGAGTAGGTCTTTTTACTTTGTAAAAGCTCGGTGATTGTAAAAATATAGGTAACGCGCTTATTATTATATCTCTCTTTTTGAGTCGTATTTCCTCATGACTGAGGGTCGTGACTCCCCGCAGAATTAATTCGTTAGGAGAGTTCTCTTGGGTAGATACATCGTGGTGGGCGCCCAGATCGTTTCACGGATTTATATTATTATATATGTATATGTAGGTACTAGTTATAGCCATGTCAGAGGCCCTTAGGGCGATTTGAAAACTCTCAACAACAGAGTTGGGCACTCTCATTCGATAAGAAGAAGAAGAAGAAGTGGTTAACTTTCATAAATACGACATTCGAGGATAATTTAGTCTTGGTTAGGTCTGAATATGGAGTTTAAGTGAGATCAATGGGGAAAAAAATGGGAGGTGCAGGTGGCAACACTGGGCGCAGTAAAGTAAACAATAAACATTGATTTCGAGACGTTCCGTAGAGTAAATTAAAATAAATTGCTTTGTCTCAAGTCAAAGTTATAAAAAGTGTTTTTTAAGCAAAATAAAATAAAAAAACAAGTGCAGATTACATAATCTTGGTGGAACAGTGGAAATTTACTCAAAGATCAAGACAAAACCACTCAGAGATTAACAGCGACTTTTAGAATCAAATAACTCTCTAAACTAGTGAAAGTGTTCTTAAACCAAGATTAACAGGCTAAAGGATTAAGCATTTAGAAAGGTTAGTGGAGAAAGCAGTGAATTGGAAATTTTGTGATTAAAAATAACCTCAAAAATACATATCATTCACTTATTGCCACTACAACATTCATAAAAGCGCCATCTAGTCTAAAAGCCGATAAACGCGGCTAGTACAGCTATTCACCAACAGAGGGCGCTAATATGAAGAACATGGAACAATTGCTACAAGCGCTAAGAATTGATATCAACAAAGACCAGGAAAAATCACTTACAGGCCTGGAATCTAGAATTACAAGTAATATTAATGAACATACTGATCAAAAACTTGGTATAATATGCGAAGAGCTAGAAAAATTAAAAAATACTGCGTTAGACCATAACAGAAGAATTTTAATGTTAGAAAAACAAGCCCGTTTGAAAAACATTATTTTTTCGCTATACAAGAAAGTGAAAAATCATATGAAGATCTGGAAAACATAATTATTAATATGATACAGAATAACCTTAAAGTAAAGTGTCAAAAATATGATTTAGAATTTGTAAGAAGGTTGGGAGGTTGGGCAGAAAAATTGAATGTAAATTAAGACCAATTGTTGTAACTTTCACAACATTTGGTAAAAAATTAACTGTCCTGAAAAATAAACATTTATTAAAAAACCAGGACGTATATGTAAAAGAAGATTATCCTCCCCAAATTTTAGAAAAACGAAAACAACTACAGGAACAACTCCAAAAAGAAAGAAAAGAAGGGAAAAGAGCGTTTATTAAATACGATCGTTTAATAGTACATGAGACCACGACTACCACAGAAGTTACACAACAAGATCTACCGCGGGACAGAAAAAAACGAGAGCTAGAAATAACTCCACCTAATCAAACTGGAAGTCTATACAAACCTGGAGAATACTCCAAGTCAGTGTCAAATATCCAAGAGGCGAAAAAAAGTAAAACTAAGAAAAGCAAGAAAAATACCAGCTCTCACAATTCCATAGCTAAATATCTAAGCCAAAGAACAGAACACTCGGTTCCTACGACCAGCATTTTGTCGGGAGAGTCGTCGGGAGAATAGTAACTAGCTCCGCCCCTTCAAACCCATACAACGATCACTGTGCCATCAACAATACTATAAAAGAAGAAAGAACTATACAGTATCCTCCCCAGAACGGTTGGTCACCGCGGAGGGGTTGTTGACCACCACCCTCCAACATCATCGAAAATTTAAACTTGATATGCATACAACTGGCGATCGAAATAGTATATTTAGATTAATATGCCAAGAAAAATAATAATTCAACAATAGCATGGTATATCTCTCATTTAATTGTAAAATATCTCACTATTTATTTTCAAGGATGAGAATAATTTTCAAGGATACGCAGCTTCAGCGCCATCTCTGAGAGAGTAAAAGAACTACAAATACAAAGTACAATGGTAACAGAGAGAAATCATTGAAGTTTTATAGGCACAACCACGTCTGAAAAAATACCATTTTGATGGAATATATAAATAAACACTCGGATCGGACAGTTACTGCAAGATAAAAAATTGGAGGAGGCTTTTACCGCCAAGTGTGGTACTTCACCGTGAAAGATAAAAATAACTCTAAATTCTAAGTAATATAAATCTAACAAGCAATAAGCATTGAAGTAACAAACTAAATATAGAAACTCTGTTTGCAATACGGTTAAGTAAAATAAAAGCTTTTTTACTTTATTTTATTTTATTTTATAATGGGAAAATTGTACCTATTTTTTTACAATGAACACTCAGGTTTGGTTACCTGGAGCAATATCCGCACATGCGAAAACTGGACAGTAGGTACTTTTATATTTTATGCTAATAACTGTTTTTTTTGTACCTAATTTCTTTTTATTATCCTGGGCGAGATTCAAGGCTATCAAGAATAATACAGCAGCTCGTTTCGTAATATCTCTCTGCGAGTCGTATTTCTTCATGACTGAGGGTCGTGACCCCCCCGCAGAATTAATTCGTTAGGGAAGTTTTCTTGGGCAGATACATCGTGGTGGATGCCTAGGTCCTTCCACGGAAGACACATGTCCTCGGATATTGTGGTTCTCAAACATGTCGGTTTCCTCACGATGTTTTCCTTAACCGTTAAGCGAGTGCAAATCCACACATAACGTGACATAACTTGAAAATACAAGGGCCGGATTCGAAACAGGGTGCGTCTGGATGAAAAGCAGACACTGGTACCGCTGAGCCACACTCTCTTAATTGTTCATAATATACTAATTTCCTTTTACATAAATAGTAAAAGGAAAAATCTTTCCGTTAATTTTGTGACTTTATTACTTGGTTAGTACAAAGTGAATTTGTGCAATACACTGATTTTACACATATGTATGTACTTTAAATTAGCCATGAGCTAAGTATTGCAGTATTCATATGTTATAAATATTATTCCCATAGGAAATTCCACAGATAATTACATGCGAATTTCAAAAGTTTTAATTAGTAAACAATTATGTTGTGAACACTTTAAAGGAAATATCTATTTAGAAATCTTATTATCTTGTACAAATTCTATCGAATATAATAAAAAGGGTAAGTACCTCCATGGTTTAAATTTTTAGTAGGTAATTTTTCCGGGAAAAGCCAACTTAAAATTGTCCGAGAATCTTTTTATTGATGGGAAAAAGGTAACAAAATTTTCCTTTAAATTAAACAATAAATTATAAAAGTAGGTATTATATTATATCTATTAATTAGAGTTTATACGTAAATAGGTTAAGGTTAATAGGTCATCATCATCAAGTAGGCCATGCCACGTAAATGGCGAATTCTTGTAAACCACAATCGAGTGACTCCTTTCATTCATGGAAACTTAGCCTTATTGTGACATTTACTTCATTCCATTCATGATTTCACTGTTTAAGGGAAAATAAGTTGACTTATGGTTACAAGGTTAGCATTCTTAGAGTTAACTGAAACTCTGGAGATAGATGCCGTGTTTTTCCGCTGCGACTGCTCCTTAACCGACTTCAAAACGCAAACTTGATGGTTTTTAGGTGTGTTCCTACATATACTACAGCCTCACCTCACCTCCTAACCAATATCTTATTCATAGAGTTTTTACGCATTACTCGTAAATGGTGCCAGCAAATAAAAAAAAATAACACTTAAATGGCTTACGTTTCACTATCAGCTTGATTTTAAGCACCGCTTGCCGAACAGGCTTGCTTAAAATAATAAATGTATTAATTTGCTCTGGATATGAAGATCTCTGGATTATGTTTGCCATAATGGCTTTCAGTGTTTTTCTTATGAACTTAGTTTTTATCTTTCAGTTAAACCAACAAAGTTTTGCCGGCAAAACCTACAAATTTCCAGTCTTTAAAAAAACCTAAATATTTTACTGAAACATCAATTCTAACATCAAGCAATTAAGTTCACATTACTGTATCAAGATTTAGATTAGTTTTATCCGCTAGTAACTACACGCAGGTGACATCACTCGCTGTAAATTAACATAATCGTGTCTATTTTATCTGCATGTTTACTATCAACGGCTATTTGACTAATATAAAACAAACATTGAAGCGGATTAAGAATTTTACACCGCTTTTGGCAAAATAGATGCTTAGATGAGATTAGTAGATTTTTAGGAACCAGGCAAATCGTGATGCATAAACCAACCTCTTCATACCAAATCCACATTAAAATTATGTAGGTAAGCGATAAAAAACAAACGTTTTATATTGTACCGTTTCCCCAAAATGACAAAATTTCCATTAGTTTTTGAAATAGTAGGTAGTAGCCGTAACTCGAATATTCGTAACACCTACTACTCATACATACACACACATTGCTAAATGAACACATTTCTGAGACATAGGTTAGTAGTAGGTAGACATAATTAAAACTACGATATCTATTTACTTAATGTATGGTGGAGGCTAGTATACATTAGTTACGTACAATTTACCATAACAATGGGGATGACGTGATAAATAGCGGATTATTTTTGTTGTACAAGCAAGGACTAAACGTGACCGTAACGTAAATACAGTCTGTACTTTCCCGACAGTTTCAAAGTCCTACATTGACGCTTTGATGCTATGAGTAAAGGAGTGATTCATGATGCCCAGAAACGCACGCAGGTTCGGGATGGCCCTATTCAGAAGCTGATAAGAGGTCACGTCTGACCACTCGAGGAGAAGCAAGATGTATCAAACCAGACGAACATATACCGCTGCGTCGAACGCACGCGCCTTTGCCTCTCTCTCTCTCCCCCGTAAAATACTACAAAACTTTATGAACCGTGTTTACGACAATCTATAAACAATTAACTTCGATTAAAGAGGGATAAATCAGTTGTTTACATTGTGGTTATTAACGTTCTTGGATTATTAATTCAAAAGCAGCTATGAGCTAATCGCGTTAAATTTGAGTGTTAATTGGAGTGATCGAGATTTGAGATTCGAAGCACTGCGTTGATGACCGTTGAGTTGTGTTGATGTTCCAAGATGGGTAGTGTGAAGAGCAAACTGGCAAGCTGGTGTCCATCGAAGTGTTGTCAGTGCCTGGGCCGAGTGGACTCGTACGACCTGAAGGAGCTGCCCCGACCTCCGCAGCTCGACTCCTCCATCGGTAGGTCAAGGTTACCTTCATTTATCTCACATCTGATGCGTGATGTCATGCCTCGGAAATTCAATACAAATGCAAAATTATACAAATTCATCCATGTTAATGTTCCGTAATTTTCTTACGTAAGTTGAATTGATATGCTTTCCGCGGATTGAAGGTGATTTATTGAGAAGTATAATGTTTGGTAAATCTATCACCAATAGCTGTGAAGTAATATTTATTGATATTGTAAATGTATTTAGAATTTTAACATTTAGAACAGAGAACAGCTGTTCCTTTATAGAATAGAGACACATTGAAGAATTTTTTCACAGATTTTTCATGGGCAGTGGCACAAGGTAGAACCATCGTAATAATCGACTTTTATAGTTCGGTTTCTTTTTGAAGTGGTGTATAAATAAGAGGCCAGTGTTGCGACCAGCTGTGTTCAATCTATGGTTCTATCGGCCATGAATCAGGTCTCAATATGTTTATTTGTTTAGTATTTAACACTTCACGCAGTCAGCGAGGTTATACAACAGTTCCGAGTATGTGATACTGTTTGCATACTGGTTTACACCTTGCATACTTTAAAGGTTTTTTTTCTCGATTTCTGTGAACTGCGAATTGAATTCATGCTCTCAAAAATATAAATGAATTAAATTTAATATGACGCTCATCACATACACAATGTTCAGGCCTTTCACTTTATATCAATATCTATTTGATATCGCACCTAAAAGTTATAGGATACAGTTGTAAAAAATGATTTTATCTACACTAATGTTGTAACATTCTACTTATGTTTCCAATACTTGACTTATAATTACTACTGTTATAGCACAGACAACAAAACACTCAATTTAAGCAATTTCACATGATGTTATAATATCCACATCGATATCGTAATAGCTCATTATAAATCGAAAAAGCGTGACCAACCTGATTGCAAGGGCCAATCAGGTTGGTCGCGCTGCGCTCTCGTTGGTTAGATTTTAATGGCGGCAAAATCACTGTGACCTGTGATAATACACGTACGCGTGAATTTAATGTTTTGCAATGTGTTTTTTAAATACAAATGAAAAGTTAAAAATGGATAGCGACGATGATATTTGTACGCCTCCGGATATTCTAGAATTGGTAACAAAAGTAACTCACAATCTTTTGCCAGAAAAATCTAGAAAATTATATGAAAAATTAACTATTGTCAGCTTTTACTCTTGTTGTTTGATTAATTGCATTAGTGAAGATAAAGTAGTGTATGCAACTGCATACAACACGGGTATTAAAACACGAGTGTGAGTTTATGAAACGAGCGCAGCGAGTTTCATAATAGTAACGAGTGTTTTAATACCCGTGTTATATGCAGTTGCACTTAATTATATGACAGTTGTATAAACTACTATTTTAATAGATTTTTTAACAAGGAAGGGATTGCTCTTGACCGTTATTCGACTGATGGTAAGCAGTCAATAAATAGTAGTCTAATATACTTTTTATAACAAATTCAGGTAAGAGGTACAAACTACTGGAAACCTTATATAATCAAATGTAGTCTACCTGAGAAATTACAATTACTTATATCAAAGAAAACAAAACTGTTACAAAACCATCTGTGTACACTTGATCAACTAAAGGTACCTAAGTATATAATGCTATAAAAGTACTTTATCTTGTTTCTTATTCGAACCGGTAAAGGAATGTTAACGATCGTAATAAGTATTAAGGTAACTTTATTACCTACCTAATGCATAGATGTACTTAAGTAGAGTATTGCAATTCAATGGACAAATTACTGTAGATAAATGCAACATTTTGCACTATGTTGCATTTACATACAATGCATTGTGATGACAAGCTTGATTTACTCTCGGATTTTTTAACCAGGCTCAAAAATGGAGATGTTTAATTTGTTTTTTTTTTGTGTTTTGTCGCTCCAATCTGTGCGATTTAAAGTGAAATTTAGAAAATTACTACATAACCGAAAATTTATCCGCATCATGTAGTAAGTAACGTTATATTTTTTCTTTAATGTTTTAAAAACAGACTACGTATATCGAAGAAATATGTTTGATTTAATACATTTGCAGCTTATATGATCGATTATTCCTCTTAAAAATAAAAATAAAACAGCACCTGCGCGTACGCATGGGTCGCGCTGTCACCTCAAGGATACTATTATTTAATCTGTGCTCAAGGTGAACCGCCGTCCTATGAGACACTGTCGGTAAACAAAAAGCTGTTCGAGGTAACTTACTGGTAGGTAAGTAGTAATCAGCTGGTAGCCAAGAGTGTATGTCAAACAGTAACTGTACGCCTAAAGCTGATTTTATCGTGATATAGGTGTATTTATTAATACTACTAGCAGTGCCTCACGGTGTTACTCACGTTTACTCTGGATAATATAAGCCTGTGTCAATCTAGGGACTAATTTACCTTCATAACAAATTTCATCAAAACCTACTTAATTTTTTAGGGTTCCGTACCTCAAAAGGAAAAAATGGAACCCTTATAGGATCACTTTGTTGTCCGTCTGTCCGTCCGTCCGTCCGTCTGTCAAGACCTTTTTTCTCAGGAACGCGTAGAGGTATGAAGCTGAAATTTATATCAATTACTCAGGTCTACTGTCCCTTGAAGCTGTGAAAAAATCAAACTTCTAAGCCAACGCAATCAAAAGATACAGCCATTTATGCCGCAAATTTTCGACACTTGCAAGGGAATCAAAACCTACAGGGTGCTTCCCGTGAACTCAGAATCTTGAAATTTGGTACGAAGCAACGTCTTATAGCATAGATAAAGGAAAAATTACGAAAACCATAAATTTTTAGTTACATCACAAAATATTTAACCTTGCAGGTTTGTACGGAACCCTCGGTGCGCGAGTCCGACTCGCACTTGGCCGGTTTTTTTTTGTGAGTACCTACCTAAAGTTGCGATTTTCTCACAGAATATTTACCTCTTGCGTAGACTTACCGGATACCTCAGTTACGTCTTACAAATAGTTAAAGAATACATATGTACTTATATGTATACATAACAAACTTCCTTCTAACTTTTGTATGGAAGCATAATATTGGTTTTGTGTAGATGACGTAAGATGACCTCTAGGTAGGTATGTAACTAGTTTAAAAAGATGACGCTTGCAAATATATTGCAGTTTGACCACTAGTAGGTAATACAAGCGAGTGTGACTCAGCGGTTCCAGTGTTTGCTTTTCATCCAGACGCACCCTGGTCATCCAGACGGACAGCCCTACACCTCTCTTCTCTCTCTCTCTCTATATCCAATAATATCCAAGGATATGTAGTGTCTTCCGTTAAAGGGCCTGGGCGCCTACGACGATGTATCTGCACAAGAGAACTCCCCTAACGAATTTATTCTTGGGGGGAGTCACGATCCTCAGTCATGAGGAAATACGACTAAAGAGAGAGAGGTAATACAAGTCATTTAAAAACTAATAGTAGGTACGATTGCTGTACACTTGATAAGTTAGAATATAAACACGTCATAAAATGTGCATTATTCATAAGTGGTATCTTTGATTTGTTAGGTACCTACCTACATGGTAGGTTATTTACATATGGATTGACATGAAATTCAATGCGGTTCCGTTAATTAATACTCAAAGTTAACGTTATCTATCTCAGTTATTCCCCGTTCATATAAAAATGGCACAACACATCAAAAATAACTTTATTTCTCCCTCTGTGAGTCGTATTTCCTCATGACTGAGGGTCGTGACTCACCCGCAGAATTAATTCGTTAGGGGAGTTCTCTTGGGCTGATACATCGTAATCCTACAAAAATATTATTAAGTAAATGCAGGCATTACAAAATCGTATAGATGTTTCACTAAAAACCTCAAAAATATTAGGTACAAAATCAATTTTACTCAGATATAAGAAAAGCTTAGATGTTCTAGACCAGCTCGCGTGTTGTAACTACAATTTTTTTATTACTTCAATGATTAATTAATCGAGAAGATTAACAATTCATGGACGTCTCAAGACAATAAATCACTTCAACTATCGTCAACTTTTTAACGTCCCCTTTAAGAATAGGGTTATCACGTTATTACTAATTATGCAATGAGATTTTTTTCTTAAAAGTAGTTCAATGTCAGATTGACACAACCATTAAAGCATAAAAATATTGGCTTAATGTCAACGCAAGCAATTGCAATATCTACTATATAAAAATAAGTCGGGTTTTCCTTCCTGACGCCATAACTCCAGAACACACGAATTGATTTCCACGGTTTTGGATTCGTTGGAAAGGTCTCGGGCTCAGTGAGGTTTATATAAAAAAGAAGCCATCTGGTGGTGAAACGGAGTTCACCGGGTTTGCTAGTTTTTTCATAAAATAAATTTGCTTGTACATTCGTTTCTGTATTAAAGGGATAGTGACCATTATTAAAGATATTCGAGTACTTAGACGTAGAGTGGCTCATAAAAATGAACGACACAATTAGCAGTAGGCTATAAACTAAGATTTACAGCCGACTTCTGTCCATCATAAGTAGGTATTGTTTGAACAGAAGACATAAATAATTCTTAACAACATTTCTATTCTATTTTAAATTTAGAAAATACATAAATAAATATTGCACACAATGCAAAAGTTATTATATTCTGAGGTACTTAGTTGTGTTTATTTTATATCTATAACTATATCGCCAAATTATCTAACCTTACTGAGTACGTATAAAACAGCAGAAATCTTTTCTCGTTGTTTGAACATGGAATTATACAATCTGCCTACGCTCTAGCCTTAAACTTCAAAACCTACGCTTAGCATGAGATGTGAAGGAAACCTATTAAACTCTAACGAATGAGATAAATCTATGGCAATGATAGAACTCGATACGGCAGGTCTTGGCACCTACACTACTAATTATGACCAAACAGGCGATCAGACAAAAAAGGAGATTACGGCCATCATTGCATAGTGCTATCGACATACTAATTAAGCGCCCGTAGCTCAGCTAACGGAGGCAATCATATGTTACCAATGTTAAGCAGCTATCTGTGCGGTCAGTCATTGGATGGGTGACCGAAAAGTGGGTCATTTTGCGAGATTCAGTGGATCGGATGATATGTTAAATTGTAGGTCCCAGTTGGTAGTCATATTACAGCAGTTGGTAAGCAATGCTAGGTAAAAGCATACATACACCCTAAGCTGTAGCAATGCCTAACATCAGGCAGGCTGTAGTCAAACGTAAACCTATCCCACGTAAAAAAAAATATGTCATGTACGATACAAATCAATCTACATAGGTACATATGTATGTTAGAACTTTGCTATGTAAAACGTAAAACCACAAAACGCATAATTTCTATGTAAGTGTTTATAATATTAATACCTACGTGAAGAAGGAAAATCAGAATCAAAACAATAAGATCAATGAACCAATAATAATTTAATATATTACTTTAGACAATAGTTAATTATACTAACCCTAGCCTGTAAGAATAGTTATAAGTTACTAACAAAATATGGATCAATCATTAAATTGTAGTCCGAAATATAACATTTTGAATTTGAATTTGAATAGACTCCTCTTGAAGATAGCAATCCTATAATAAGCATCAATTCAATATCAAAGTGACTCCAATTAACCTTTTAATTCTTCTCAACGTGTAGGTGATAACTCAATGAATGATGACTATATCATAGAATAAGTATTAATTCCTATTTAAACTATGAATTGATGCATTTTCTTCTTATCGAATAAGGGTTGCCATTTCAGGTATTATTTTTTTAAAGACTTGATTAACTTTCGATACCAGAGTTGGCAACGCGATTTTGATAAAAAGATGTCGCCCTAAGGGCCTCTGACATGACCTAACGACTGTAATACAATGACAAACAGCTGGAGCCTATAATTTAAAATGACATCCGGTCGATTGTTCAGAACTTACCGCGTTGACATTAGCTTGACTTTTAGTTAAAACAGGTTTGCACTTGACCATAGTTTGCCCGATGGCAAGCAATAGCTATGGTCTAAGATGGATCGTGCTTACCCAATATGAACCGGTTCACGCTCGCCTTAAAGATCGTTGGATTATAATATAGTTCGTGGGGAACAGGGAGTCAGGCAGGGAGTTCCACAACTCAGAGGACTTTGAATTGACTTTGGTAATCGCATTCGAATATGTTCGCTAGCTGAGCTACGGGCGAAACTATGACTATTAGAACAGAAGTGTTGAATATACTATGGATTCTACTTATATGGAAGTAGGTGTTAATGAAAGGAAAAGTGACTCAGATACATAATAGTAAGTGAACCTACATATTGTAGCATTTGATTGTAGTTATTATAGGTACGTAATTAACCTATTGTATTTTATATACCACCTAAGGATTTGTGGTATCCAAAGTGTTTTTTTTCTCTTTTTATGAATACTTTTATTTCATCAATTAGCGAGTGTGGCTCAGCGGTTCCAGTCTTTGGTTTTCATCCAGACGCACCCTGGTTCGAATCCGGCCTACACCAATGACTTGTATTTTCAAGTTAAGTGTGGATTTGCACTCGCTCAAAGGCGAAGGAAAACATCGTGAGGTAACCGACATGTTTGAGGACCACAACATCCGAGGACATGTGTCTTCCGTGGAAGGACCTGGGCGCCCACCACGATGACTGATGACCAAGAGAACTCCCTTAACGAATTAATTCTACGGGGCAGTCATGACCCTCAGTCATGAGGAAATACGACTCAAGAGAGATTTCATCAATGCAAACTACTCTCATTACATGACTTAAAAGTCGTGTTATTTCATTCAATTAATCTGCTGTTCCATTCTTTTTTAATGGACACTGGTAGCGCCTAGGATAGAATATATATATTTTTAATTTGCCTTATTTTATGTTAGTAAGGCTGCTGTCTAGGATGCAATATATTATATAATGCTTACTTGAAGGTTATCTATTTACTCAAAATTTAATTATTTTTCTTCAGAAAAATGTAACAATAGAACCGTTTAAATTTAGCACTTTTTATCATTGTATTTGCAAATATGTATTTACATTCGTAATTACAAATTGTTTGTATTAATGTGACTAAATAATATCAAGCACTAGTAGCCCTGTATATTGTATTGCACCGCCTACTAGATAATATCAAGCACTAGTAGCCCTGTATATTGTATTGCACCGCCTACTAAATAATATCAAGCACTAGTAGCCCTGTATATTGTATTGCACCGCCTACTAGATAATATCAAGCACTAGTAGCCCTGTATATTGTATTGCACCGCCTACTAGATAATATCAAGCACTAGTAGCCCTGTATATTGTATTGCACCGCCTACTAGATAATATCAAGCACTAGTAGCCCTATATATTGTATTGCACCGCCTACTAGATAATATCAAGCACTAGTAGCCCTGTATATTGTATTGCACCGCCTACTAGATAATATCAAGCACTAGTAGCCCTGTATATTGTATTGCACCGCCTACTAGATAATATCAAGCACTAGTAGCCCTGTATATTGTATTGCACCGCCTACTAGATAATATCAAGCACTAGTAGCCCTGTATATTGTATTGCACCGCCTACTAGATAATATCAAGCACTAGTAGCCCTGTATATTGTATTGCACCGCCTACTAGATAATATCAAGCACTAGTAGCCCTGTATATTGTATTGCACCGCCTACAACAGCAATCATATAAATTATTCATTCGAAAATGACATTTCCTAGATGACTTCACCATTAGTACAGTTTATTTGTTTACGAAACTATTTAATTTAAATATACACGTCACATATATATATGTATAAGTAGTTGTGATTATGTGAGGTAGTTTATATACAGGTTTTAAAAATGTATAAACAAGCAATTAGACCGCTTAATGTTTAGTGGCCATTGTCACCTTTATTGCGTTGCGATTTAAATATGAATATTGACTTAAAATAAATGTACTAGAGCGTTTTTCCACAGAGATATGTACAAAAAAAACTATTTTAAAGAATGTTTAGAAACAGATTACAACACAACAATATATTATGATCTTACTACAATACACTGCCTTGTTCGATGTTACTTTTATGGATCACATTTCAATTAAAATTCTTCGTATACAACGCAACTCAGGATCTGTCAGGGGAATTGATTGTAAACGATATCCGTCAAAGGATACGATTGTACCTATATAAGATTTCATGTGATGTCACCAACACTAATTTGGGCATGGTTTTCACGATGACATGAGTAATGTTTGGCCGACCTTGGCTCTGATGAATGAAGTACGATTCTCAGTATCTGGATGTAGCTTTTCGCGTCTTATTTACTTGATGACATCATGTTGGATGCAGGAGAGCCCACGCCGGACCAGAGCCACCAGTCTGTGACGAAGGCTCCAAGGAAACACACGTTTGTCGAACAATTAGCGAGTTATGAGCAACAAACCGAAATCGAACGAATCTAGTCATTTGAATCGCGATAGTCTCTTGATTGTGTTATGATAAGACGGTAGTGAACAAAAATTGACCATGGTTGATTATGTGAAGAATTTGTGGAGGTACTACTTTGGCAGGCGCCGTAAATACGTTATTGGTGTGCCGTTTAATCCAGGTGGGTGGTCTGTAATTGCGAAATTATGCGTTTGCATAGCATCTATAATGAGTCAATTAGAGGCTCGATAAAACCCTATTTTTGACCAAGGTTTCAAGCTTTACCAGCATTCCTAAACCACAGTATCCACTTATGCGTTAACGATTAAGAGGCGGTTGTGAACTGAAGAGTTTTCGGCATAAATAGCTTTATGGCTGTAGGAAAACCCATAGTACGGTATTGTGTGTAAAGTATTGGCTAGCTGCCAATCGTTCTCGAATACAGATTTTTGCCGATGACGATCGAATATTGGAATTGGGTAACTGTTTCCTTTCTACGCTAAAATTAGGTAGATAGTCAGTAGAAATTCGCATAATTGATTCAATTTTTTTTTTATTTATTTCGGCTTAACATTGGTAATTGGCATTAATACAATTATCGTACCCTAGTATTTAAATGTATTACCTATTAAAGCTAAGCACAGCATGCACAATTTTATTTTTACTACAATACATAAAGATAATGAAAATATATTTACAAACTAATCCTAGTCGAAAACAATAGATAGAAAACATTGTTGTTTAGGAACTCAAATCAATTTAATAATGGTACGTTATTAGATATTTAGGTGGTACGTATTAGATTAGTAGAAGTAAAACGTCAGTGTTAAAATGTGGACTTTAATAGCACAGTATTTTTTATTGGGGGTAGTATTGGAAAATATCAAGATATTTCCCGATATTTTCCAAGAAACAACAACAAAAATACAGTTAAATTTACGAATTAAGGAAATATTTCTTTGTTTTCTATGATAAAAAAATTTAATTCGACGTATTTTGTTGCAGATGTGGTCGACGGCACTCGTCAAGGCGTCCTCGCAGTCCAAGGCATCGACTTCTGCATCGAAGACAATGGCGAGAACCATCACACGAACAAATACAATCTCATGACCAGATCTGTGGACAGGTGTCTGGTGGTCAGGCGTGGTCAACCGTTCAAACTCGACATCCTCCTAAACAGACCGTACGATGCAAATAGAGACGCTATTTCCTTCATCTTTTACGTGTCAGGTATGACTGTTTGTTTCTACAGACTTAGTGATATGACCATGGAAAATTGAGATAGCAATAAGTACTTAAATTGTTACACGAAGATGAGGATGGGATGGAATGAACTTTGTTTGTTTGTTTACTTTGTATGCGGATGGCTTGCTTAGCTGGATAGTATTTTCTGAAATTAGTGTTTGGGATATCTATCAAACGTTTCGAGTATAATATAACTTGTTATAACCATTTTTTTTTAAATCAAGACATATTTTGTTGCGGTGACTTTAGACCTTTTTAAAAATGTTCACTAACTTGAACTGATTTTGAGCTAACTTCAACTGAATTTTAAGAGTTTAAAAAATCTTTCTTCTAAAAAATCTTACTTCATTACTACCAACCCTGTGTATACATGATATGTAGGTAACTTCAATATATTTTAAGACCACCGCATTCAGCGTGTTTATCATAAGCTGCATAATTGAATGAATTATTTCTAGATGTGGAGAAGCGTGGGCCGTCTGCAGACACCACGGCCGCAGTTCCATTGCTCGAGAAGGGTTCTGAATCTTTAGGAGCCTGGAATGCTGTGTACGAGGGTCAGATGGACTCTCATCTGATGGTGGCTGTGACTGCTGCCGTGGACTGCATGGTGGCTGCGTGGAAGATAGATGTAGACACCAGGCTGGCTGGAGGCAGCTCGCTCAGTTACACACACCCGCAGCCGATCTATGTGCTCTTTAACCCTTGGTGCTTGACTGATACTGTTTATATGCCGGGTTAGTACTATAACTATACTATTACTACTCTTTATAGCACAACTGTATTGTAAAGACGAAAGTTTGTATTTTTTAGTTGAGTAAATATCTATGATTTCATAATAATGTATCAAATTCGATCCAATAAATTACAAACAAATTTGGTAAATGGTAATAAAGAATCGATATATGGATGGTTATTCTATCAACTTTATAGCTCTTTAACACATTGCCAAGATTTTACATAGTCACTATTGTTAAGACTGAGTGGGCGACCATTGAATAGCACTAATTAATACTCATCAATGTCTTTATTCCAGGCCATGCCCAACGAGAAGAGTACGTTGAGCAAGACGGTGGTCTGATGTTCAGAGGCGTGTACAACCGAATCAAACCGGTGCCATGGAACTACGCACAGTACGAGAAGGATATTCTGGAATGTTCGATATATCTAGTCAGAGAAATTGGAAAGGTAAGAAAATATTACATTATTTAGTACCTGTTTTATATTAAAATACAATAAGTAATTAGATTTTTTATCGAACCCCAATGTCCAGACAACGACTTTAACTTACTTGCCAAACACTAATAAAAAAGCTTTTATTCTAAAGCTAAAATACTACGCTAATGCCAGGGCAATAAAATTTGCATTTACATACAATAACGCCAATAGATGCTAATCTTTAATCTTGGTCAAGTTCTGTTGATCTTGGTCACAACAAACTTAAACTGGGCACAAAGACGCTATACTATTATACCATTTTACATACATATATAAAATGAAATAAGTTTACCTAAAGTCTGCTTTAACTTATTCTGTATATAACAGGTCAAGGGCAGAGCCAGAGGCGATCCTATCAGAATATCCCGAGCATTATCAGCAGCTATCAATGTACAAGACGACAATGGAGTCTTGTACGGTAACTGGGGCAAGGAGCTCAGTGATTATGATGGAGGAACTCATCCGTTGAAGTGGATTGGATCTCTGGCCATTCTACAGAAGTACTTCGAGAAGAAGAAGCCTGTTAAATATGCGCAGTGCTGGGTCTACGCTGGTGTTCTTACAACAGGTTCGTTGGAGTTATTTTGATTAAATTTTAATGAAAAGTTTGTAAGGTGCTTTATTACATAGCATAAGTTTCCCGATACTTCAGTAGAGAACCTAAAATCAATCTCATATGGCTTGAATTCTTAAAAATTCTTTCATCCTTAAATTTAAGCTTAGTCAAATCTATTCGAAACTAATTTTAAAATGGTTCAACTACGGCTATAATGGCCAAATAAACGCAGGCTATTGTTTCGTGTCTAAAGAAGGAATCGATAAATTACTTTTGTGTCAAAGTCCGGCACTTGACATATCTTGTTTTCTTATCAAGGGACCAAATTTAATTTTCATTTGTCGTGGTTTCCAGTATGTCGCGCCCTGGGCATCCCGTGCCGCCCCGTGTCAGGCTACAACGCCGCCCACGACAGCCAGGGCAGTCTCACCATCGACGTCATCAAGGACGAGGATGGAGAGACCCTGGACAGCTTCACCAGCGACTCCGTGTGGAATTACCATGTTTGGAATGAGGTAGGTACTTGGAATCTTATTGTCTAAAGAAAAATTTAGATTTTAGAGGTTGAAGTAAAAATACAGTACATAAAACAAAACGGATTAAAAATCTGTTTTATCATGCATCAATCCATTTAGATTTTCCTTTACAAGTGTCAGTATATTTATCTATACATATAATAAAGTTGTAACCGGTCGGTGTCTGTACAGTGAAGATAATTAAATAAAAATTAATTGAGGGGTGTTCATTGATGCAAAAGAACCAAAAAAATCATGTCTAAAATAAAGTTGCTTGTCTGTGTGTCTGCAGATATGTTTGTTCGTTATAGACTCGAAAACAGCTGAACCGATTTGTCTACAGTTTTCACTTACATGTTGGTACATTTTTAAATTAACATTTAGAGTTTATTTCATATTATAATACTTATGTATATTTATTAAAAGTGTTATCGAGATGATATATGTACATAATTAAAAATTAATCAAGTTTCGACACACTTTTCTAGTTTTGTAGAATGAGGTAATGCTCGTCTAAAATTAATAATGATGATTCAGTAGTACAGGCAGATTCTATTCTGGCAATACTGTTCAGTTACAAACTTCATCTGAATTAATTGGCCAGTATTATTGTGCGAATCTATGACGTGTTAACTTGCGTATTAGTGGTAGGTAAATGTCAAACTTCCTGGTAGGTAATTATCACATGGGACAGTAAAATATACCATGAGATTTTTTGAGGAAAACTAATATTGTCACATTACATATAGCATTCCACTATCATTATTTTTGTTCCCATAATTTGTCTGATAATCAAACACGTGGTATGCTTGCTATGCAAGTTAGAATTGATTTGCTTCTGTCTCTGAAAAACACTATTTATGTACACGGTAATCTCAAACAAGCACTGCATGGTCGCTGGAATATTTTTCTAGCTACCTCCATGGCACTAGTTAAGGTGCAATTTGTTCTATGTACTGTTTTTTTAATATGTGTCAACAATAAAGAGTTAATCTATCTATCTATCTAACTCCAAAATAAAGAAGGCACCGGCCGACGATGATGTTTTTTTTTACAAGAGATAGGCTCACTCTTGACTATAACTTGCCTAATTACAAGCAACGTTGTAATCTACGATCTTGCACGCTTACCTAGCAGAAACCGGTTTACTCTCGACTCGAAGACCGACTAATTATAATTCAAGGGGAATAGGGATTTGATGATACATTTCTTCTTATTTTCTTCTTTTTGTTCATGTATGTCATCTGTTCCTCAGGTATGGATGGAGCGTCCCGACCTGGGCGCCGAGTACGGCGGCTGGCAGGCCGTGGATGCTACTCCTCAGGAGATGTCTGAGGACGTGTACCGATGTGGTCCGGCTTCGCTGCGGGCGGTCAGGGATGGCGAGCTGCAGCGCCCGTATGACTGTACTTATGTGTTTGCACAAGTCAATGCTGATAAGGTGAGTTTTATTTATTTTATTTTTTACTATGAATGGGTTTGCACTTGACCGTAATTCGCCTGATGGTAATCAGGCGAATTACGCAAGCAACATTAGCAATCATTACGGTCTAGGATGGAACGCGCTTACCCAGTAAGAACCGATTTTTTTTTTTTTTTTTTACGTGTGATGGGTTTACGTTTGACTACAGCCTGCCTGATGTTAAGCATTGCTGCAGCCTAGGGTGTAACACGTTTACCTAGAAGATACCTATTAACTCTAGATTTGAAAACCCCTGGATTGTAGTTCGCAGGAAACACAGCTTCTGGTAAAGTGTTCCAGAGCTTTGCCGTCCGTACAATAAACGTAGAAGCAAAGCGCTGCGTTCGACACTTCGGCACTTCCACCATAAAACGATGTCTACCTGCGGACTTTCTGCTTGTTCGGTTATAAAAGGGAGCTGAGGGAATCAGTTTATGTAGCTCCTCTGCACACTCTCCGAAATGTATTCGATAAAAGACCGACAGACTGGCCACCTTGCGGCGATGTTCCAAACTTTGGAGTTTTGCCTTCTTAATGGTGGTTTTACCTACTAACCTCTTAGCTCGCGTTTCAATCGAATCCAACGCCTCTAGCTGGTATTTTGCTGATCCATCCCAAAGATGCGAGCAGTACTCTATGCACGACCGAACTTGTGCTTTATACAAGGTAAGCAACTGTTCCGGATGGAAGTACCGACGCACCTTCGAGAGGATACCAAGCTTTTTGGCAGCCAATTGAGCCTTTGACTCAATATAGGACCCAAAATTTAATGACGAGGTAAGGGAGACTCCAAGTAGGTCCAGCTGGTTTGTGATTGGAATCGAGACATTCCGGAAAGTAGGGGCCAGGTGGAACGGCCTCTTTTTGGCGGATTCACTCTCACTTTGAAGATCGCAAGGTTATATTCCGCTAGGAACAGGGAGTCAGGCAGGGAGTTCCACAATTTAGCGGTTCGCTCTATAAAAGTGGAAGCAAAACGTTTAGTGCGGATCTTGGGAACTTGATCCAGGAAGCGGTGACGACCTGCTGTACCCCTGCTCGTCCGGTGGTAAAAGTGTTTTGATAATATGTAGCCTATTATATGTATCTACGAAATTAAGTAGTTATATTATGGTCTTCTGTCCATACTTGCTAGTTTTCACCTAAATAGTCTCCGTTCCTATTTATCAATGATATAGCACATATCTCAATTGTATGAATTTATTATTTGTGTATCAATACATAGACAAATTTAAACTCAAGTTTAGTTTAAATTTATCTATGATATCACTATGTATCCAGGTTCTCCTTAAAATGAAGATATGATCTAATATTTATTATTTAATTACATAAGAAGCTCAAAGTTACATGTAGCAAATATAATGTTAAATAATGATATCTGATTGATATAATAATGTCATTTTTTTCTTTTCTAGGTCCTATGGAAATACTCTGGAGAGATCCAGCCGTTGAAGTTCTTAGCAAGAGACACAACATCCATCGGTCAATTCATCTCCACCAAAGCTATGGGACAAATGGCCCGTGAGGTAAGGAGCTTTTACTTATTATTTTTTGAACTCAATTAGGTATAATACGTGTAGGATTGTATTGCGGATTTAGCTCAGTGAATTGATATAGAATAGCGCGGATTTTTTTATAATTAATGACCTAATTTGATTAAATACAACGATGCACATGTATAACATTAAAAAAATAAAATAATATAATTAAAATGTGATTAAGTATTTGATAGTCCAAGAAATCAAATAGGCAGGACTCGATTGTTATTCATAATACAACTATACATTATTTTCAGGATATAACAAACGAGTACAAATACCCAGAAAGTACAAGACAAGAGCGTGAAACCATGGAGAAAGCTCTACGCAAGTCTGAAAGTATCTTCGCTCGGTATTACTTGAACGATGCCTTCAATGATGTGCAGTTTGACTTCGAACTACGAGACGATATCAAGATTGGACAGGACTTTACAGTGGTAAGTTTAATCTTACTTTAGTCATGAGAATAAGGTTGTAACCATTTTGTTGACCGTCATATCATGTGTATATTCTATACCTAATTACTTACCGAGTATAGCCACAGTATAACAGAGATACCATAAGAAGGTTAAAATTCTTTAAGAAAATATTGTCTGCAATGTTTCTGTAAAAACTGACTCAAAACAAAAGATAAATTTCATACAACAGCAAGCCCAGCTGAAATTCAGCCACAAATAATGAAAAAATATAAGTCTATCTCTGTTCCTCTTTCACAAATGAATACCTACTGTTAATGCTATCAATCAATACCGACATACATACAATACCACTAGATTTTTCCTGCAACAAGCCTTAACTATGATATATCCCATCAATAAAATCTTCCCTATCAAAACACTACAAAACATAATCTTCATTTCCAAATCCTCAGGTGGTCCACATGAAGAATCGGTCCGCCATCGACGCCCACAAAGTGAAGGGCGTGCTCCGAGTGGACACAGTCACTTACACTGGCAAGACTGGGGACAGCGTGAAGAGGTCAGACTTCGACCTGACCCTGAAACCAGAGGCCAAGGAACAGGTCTCCTTGCTGGTCACCTTTGATGACTATTACAAGAGACTGGTTGATCAGGTATGTATGTTTATTATCTGTAGTTAATAATTGTTCATACGAGCCACAGAAATCTAAATAAACAGTACCTTTTTATTTAGATTTCTGTGATACGAGCTAACTAACTATCACTTGCGGTATCCTGTGCTATCAACAAACACCTACGTCGAATTAACAACAAATTACGTTGAATATGTGAAAAACCTAAATAAAAGCATATACCTAAGTAATTAAGAATCACAGAGTATTAAAAAATCAAAATATTTCATAACATTACTGGAACGAGACACATACCTAATAGAAAAAGGGCCTTCACTGTATAGGGAGTATGCCTTCACTCATCTCTGAGTGCCTTGACGTCTCACACGAAACTTAGGTTAGTTTAGGATATAAATTTAGTGATTAAATACTTGTATAATTTATAACTGTTTAACGTCATGCCATTTTTTTTTATTTGGGTCTGTAAACTCAAAGTCATCAAAGTGTGTCATGGCAAAGAAAGGCTTTTTAATTAATTAATTAATTTTTTTAATCGTTAATCCATGTAATTATACCCTTTGGTTAATAATATTCGTTTTTCTCATAAAATAGTGTAAAATTTAGGTACCTTTGCGTATGGACTGTTGAGTTAGGCAAAGCGAAAGCTGAGTTTTGAAATGTAAGCATAGCAAAACTTTAGTCTTTTGTTACATACGAGTACGTACTCAAATGCAGACTTGTATAATGCTAACTAATGAGGCCTATACCCAACAGTGGGACAAAACTGGCTGTAGATGATTATGAACTGATGTAAGTAAAGTACCTAATGTTTTTTCAGGCGTCATTCAACATCGCTTGCCTAGCATCGATCGTGGACACTCAGTTCGATTACTTCGCCCAAGACGACTTCCGAGTCCGGAATCCTGACATTAAGATCGCTATCGAAGGGAAACCCAAGTCCCACCAGGAAATGAATGTAACGGTACAAGTCGAAAATCCACTGCCCATTCCGCTGAAGAATTGCAAGTTCTACATTCAGGGTGTTGGCCTGGAGAAACAGCTGAAGATTGAACTAAGCGAGGTTAGTATCTTGCAAAAAAAACTCGTTGCTTAACATCAGGCAAGTTTTAGTCAAGCGTAAGCCTATATAATGTAAAAAAAAACCTTGATTCCATAGCTGTTTTTGTAGTTCGTATTCCTTGGTTAATTTGATGTATGTGAATGGTTGTTGCAGTCCACGCATTACATTAGAAAAATAAATGACCCTGCTCCGGCAATAAAAGTAAAATTGTATACTAGGCGCTTCCTTTATTTTAATCATAAAATAATAGCAAACCCACTACTAGAGTTCAAGCAAGATAACTCTGCGCGCTAATAAAATTGGAACTAAAATGTTCTGATTGCAATTTGATCATTAGGCCAATTCTTGGCATAAGTGCTGCCGCCAGTCGCGCGCAGAGTTATTTTGTACGGACTCTACCTGCATTATATGTGATTGATGGATGTTTTATCAAGTACGATACTGCTAGCCATCTATTTTTTGCCATTTTTCCCTAACAAGTACACGAAACGCCTGACTATAAACGTAATGCAAATATGTAGGTACCTAGTCTCAATCTGACTATTTTGTAAGGCGTATTCTAACAAAGTAACAATCGTAAAATATCAGTACTCATTTGTTACAAGAATGTACTGACAATATAGGCTCGAAAGTATTTTAAAAATAGCTCACAACTTATCAACAAGAAGAGAAAATCTTCAGCTTAAAAAAATTACCTACTGGGGTGAAAACCTAGGGTGCCATTGCCTGGAGTAGCTTACTAATAAAATGTATTTTGTTTTTCACAGCACGTAGCACCAGGCGCTCTAGCCAAAGCAGAGTTCAAGTTAACCCCACCATGGGCAGGTCGTCACCAGATTTCAGCCAAATTCAGTTCCAAGGAAATGAAGGACGTCGATGGCTTCCTCTCTTTCATGGTGTCTACTCCTGATAGCAACGGATATTCTACGAACACTGTTGAAACTAGGCAGCTTTAAATTTGCGAAGAACCAAAGTCTTCCTCTTCTTATCGAATGAGTGTGGCCAACTCTGGTGTTGAGAGTTTTCAAACATCTGACATGGCTTAACGACTGCCGTAGCCTAACAGCCGGGATCTACAATTTAACGTGTCATCCGACCCACGGACGCGCCCAAAATGGAATTTGATACGTGGCATAGAAGAAAACATCGAAGTTATTAAAAAAAAAAACAGAATAAGAAGCAAATACTTCTTTGAATTAGGAAATTGACGTTATTTGTTTGGCATAGTTAATGAAGAGATGGTGCTTTTTAACAACATATGGAAGAGTTCAATTTTACCAAATTGTTATTTTATCGAAGGAATTATTGTTTGACAAAGTTAGTCTTATCATATAAGTACAAGTGTTAAAATTAATATTTAAGATTACGAGAGAGCTATAGCATATTTTTATATTTATTGTGTGAACTTTAACATAAGTATTTTTTTATGTAATTACAAGCCATTTTTGAGAACCATTTATTACAATAATATTATATTAATATTTACAATGAAAACATTGAAGTTAATGAAGTATTACTATATTTTAAATTATTTATTAAGATTAAGCTCGTACATGATATGTTATTACTTTAAAAATACATATGAATACTTGTATTTTAATACTCGTTAAGTTAAATTAAAATTTGACTAAAGTTAAATCCAGTCTTAGTTTTATTTCAAACCGTTTCTATTTGTATAATCATCGACCAAACATGGATAGTTTTTTTTAACAAGGAATGGGTGCACTTGACCGTAATTCGCCTGATGGTAAGCAAAACATTACGGTCGAGGATGGAGAAAATTGAAATTATTTTTTTATGGATGGTTACCTTCAAATTAAATCAGGCACTTCAGGATTATCCACAAAGTCTGGCGAAGGTTGTTTTACGCCTACTTTCATTCTGGGATCAACATAATCAGGAGTTGTTTTATTTGTACACATATTTGTAAAATCTAGTACTTTATCCGGCGGACCGATCTCTAAATATTCTCTTCTAGATTGTCCTCCGTGACAATCTGTTATTTTATGTTCAGTGTAAAGCTGGGATTTCTTTTTCTCTGTGACTTGTGGCGCCACCTGTTTCTTTATGACGGGGTTCGCTTTAGGCATCGTGACTAGCAATCGCCCAGTGGTTTGGGATCGCTCGGCAGTTGAGTTCGTAGTGTCAACCTCTTCCGGCAGATGGAGCTGAAATATTTTCCCCTTCACCAGCACTCGAACGTAGTTTGGTTGCACGTCGATCTCGAGCAAACTTGTGTCCAAATGTTTGTACACAGCCAAATCGAGGACATAACGTTCTGGATCCGAGTCGTTGAATAAAAAGTCTATTTTTGCCTGATTAATGTTAAATGGTCTACCGTCAGGAGTGAAAAATTTGTATTGTCGTTTTTCTTCTTTCTTCTCGGGAGATTCGCAGCTTTTTATTTTCAGTTGTCTCATTTTCTCTATTTCATGACGTACTTCAGGTGCATGTTCACACTTTTCAGCCCAAAATCGTTTGTTTCGTTCTTCTGGTGTTAGATCTTTATATTCTTTGTCCCATTTATCTTGGATGTCTCGTTCCAGGCGCATTTTTTGCTTGCGCCGCTGATGTCTGTAGTTTTCTTGTTCAAAAAGAATATCTGAGCGAATCATCTTCAAATTCTGTAATCCTTTGATACGATCTGAACGGGAAATGTCTCTGCCGTCCAAAGTTTCAAGCTGAGGCAGAGTTCCAATAACGAAATCTCTGTAGTTATCGTAGTCTGTGCAGGGGTTCCCGGTCAAATATAGGTGTTGTAAATTATAGTTATCCACGAGAGATTCTACACTAACAATTTCACCGATAAAGTTCAAGGTCAGATCAAGTTTATGAAGCGATTCACATCTCTCCAGGTTTTCTATAATTTCTATATTGTTTAGGGCCAGATTCAGATAGTTAAGATTCTTAAGTTTATTGAGGTTTTCTATTTTAGCTATGAGGTTGCTCTGTAGGAGAAGGATTTTCAGTTTTGGACACCAGTCCTGGAGGTATTCTATTTTTTCTATGTTTTCCTGGTGCAGAGCTATTTCTTCTACAGGTGCTAGGAGACGGTCATGGTGCTCAGTTTTCTTACGTACCATATCTACGGTTATTTTAACCATTTTATTTGTTTTTACAAAAACTTAGCAGAAAAATCACCTCACAAACAAAACTTTAATTGACATTGATCTAACAGTTTATTGGTAACTGAGCAACAGCGGTTGCTATGAAACTAGGCACAGACTACTAAGGAGGTACCAGTTGAACGAAGCTATGTAAGGAGATTTGTTTGTAGTTTCTATTCAATATTATTCAAATGAGGGATCCACCTGCTGCCGTAGAAAATGTCCAAAATCATGAGAAATGACTAAGTTCACGTAGGTAGGTATATCTAATAAGTAAATCAATTCAGAGGCGATGATACCAAGTCATGTGAGCATTAACTAGAGGCTTATCTCGGCCACACGGGAGATCCACGAGGTACTGAGGTACGAGGTACGCGGACCAAAGGGCATTTGTAGAATCTACAACATTTCAAATGATTATCTTTCCATCTCGGCGGGAGTAATCCGTCATTTAACATTCCAGCGGTGGCAGCGCGACCGCTCAACTCAACCGAACTAAATTAATATGGCCGTGATATACAGGGTATTAAAATATTTTAAACGACGCCATTTATAATATGACATTCGGATCGAGTCGTAACAGCCCAACATATATTATTCCGAGAAACTGCCAAAAGACAATGAGGATGAAGGATTACTATCATCAAATGTGCGTTTTATGTTGTTGTTCGAGATCGGTGTAAAAAACGAAGACGTGGAAAAAACATGAGATATAGAGATGGGGCATGACGGAGGGAAAGACGGTGTTATTAGTGAGGCAGGGTGCGGCGCCCCGCGGTCTGCGGGCTCAGGGCCGTAGGGCGCACGGCGGGGCGCCTGCGACTTCACTTATTGAAAGCACAACATTCAACATTCGTTGTTAAAACACACATGAACCCCGAGTGGTCCAGTTCGTTATTGATTTTAGAGAATGTGCTAATGATGAGCCATTATTTATGGTTGAGATGCTGTTGGTGGTACACGAATGATACCAGGATGTCAGAGAGTCATGTTCATTTCTGTTACTTGTCAAGCTTTTTTGTAATTGGAAGATTTTATGCATTTAAAGAAAATACTGATTATAATTTAATCTTCGTAAAGATCTATGTTGATTTGTGAATTTATTCTGTCTCTGTGTCTTGGAACGGTTGTCCGTTGTGGGCAGGTGAGAAAGAACCTGGATTTTTCTTTTTATACATCTAAAAGTGTTTAGGCTAATCCAAGGTTAAAACTACAAATCGACAGGATGAAAAAATATTCCCACATCAAATTAAATTGACTTTGATCGTTTTATCAGAGTTGTAAAACAAGTTTGTTGAATTTTTGTTAATTGCTTTAAGCTGGGCAAAAAATCTGGCGGTATCAAGATTTTGTCTTGACTTTAATCCTTAAAACAGGTAGCTGGTTGTGCAAATAGCTTTGCGGTCCGTCGGTTTGCAGTCAGTCAGTCTGTTGAATCAGTCAGTCAGGCGTAAGGTCGACTGGCTACTCACGCGAGCCAGTCAGTCAAAACAACCATCATCACTTCTACACTGACCATGGGTTTTGTGCAAATGTTGTCAATTTTATGATATTTTGTATCGTTTTTTCGAAAATATTATCAAAGTTATCTACCACATTTCATTAGCTGACATGTCTTCTTTATCAATACATACTTTTAAGTAACGAAAATAATTAATCAATTTATTTAAAAGTAATTGGTCTCGGAATAAAATAAATCAAATCTAAGTAAATACTGATTTTAAAGCAAAATTAACCACATGTTGAATATGTTTATTTTATCAAAGGGGTAAAAATCTAAACATAGAAGATATTAGAAAAATAAAATGATAGTGTTGGGTATTCATTAAATCTATAACAGAATTTGGTGTCTGTTTATTTAAACACCCATAACGCAAAAACGGCTGAACAAATTATCATGATTTTTGGTATGTGGGTAGTATGAGTTCTTAGAAATGGCACAGGCTACTTTTCTTCTCAAAATAATGCAAGCGAAGCTGCGGGCGTCCAGTAGTATTGGAAATATGTAGCAATGAAAATAACACGCATCCTTAGTATGTTGTCTTATATATTTTTTATCGGTTTAATAAGGCGTTGGTACAGTATTTTTACTGCAACGTCTAGGGTGCCACGGTTCGCACGCTCTGTTGATGCTATATCTAATCTAATGCTTAACAGGGAGATAAGATTACTATAATTACTATTATTATTTATTCCAGGCTTTAATTAAGTACGAACTGGCAGCACTTAAGAGTGTGAAGTAATTGTTAAAATATCTTCGCCATTTGCATACATTTGTAACTAAATGTTAGATACTATTAGCTAGCACTAGAGTCGAATATTTTAATTTAATGATAAATTCAAGTGCTTGAGATAAAAACTTTAGTGCCCTTATTTATTGCTTTTGTGCATGACCATGGTTTACTGAAATTTACTTTTTTTATAGGAAATATTTATCTAAATCAACACATACCTACATACATACATACATGTTGGTAAAATATATATTTATTATTCAGTAAATTATTAATTATTGGATAAGATTTAATTATTAATTATTCAGATTTTCTAAGTGCCCCTTTTTTGTAGCAGTTAGTAGTAGTAGTAGTAGGTATGTTTAGTTTTTTCCCTTATTTTTATATTTTATTTTTGTAAATTATAAATATGTACCAATTGATTGTTTGCATTTTTTTTAATTTCTTTCTTTTCACGTTTTTACAAAACAACAAGAAAGTACTTAGTAGGTAGACATACTGTAATGAAAATTAATAGTAAGGTAAATGACAAGGTGATTCATCATCATACAAGTAACTTCTCATCTACGCATTCCGAATTAATTTAGCCACATCAATGTCCTCCACAGCCACTTGAAATAAAAAAAAACATCCCCATTAAAATAACCACTCAGCTCACACGAAGAAGAAGTATACAGCAAGAAAAGCACTTGCAAGATAATTCTGCAGACGGGTGGATTCAGAACTACATATTGTTGACTGGAATATCAGTTACTATTATATATGTAGTTAGGTAAAGAGATGTGCTGCTAATAATGTGATTGCGTTACCTCGCTAGCTATAAAATTTGTTTCTGGCAGTAATTCTGCGGATGGCTGGATTCAAAACTACAAATTGTTGGCTGGACTACGTAGTAGTCACGTAAAGGTACTAAAAGTAAACAGAAGTGCTGCCACCAATCTCGTGATTGCGTTGCCTTGCTGGCTGTAGTCTCAGCCAGTGAAGACGTGCACCGGAGCGTGCGCAGCAATCTATCCGCGGCATCTCCCGCAATCAACGATTCGTTCCGGCCAGGGGGAGAGGAGGGGGGGGGGAGCACTGGACCATTCTCACGTAAATAATTACCACCGACTCTCAAATTACAAGGCGCCGCCTGCCGATACATATTCATCACATGTTCGCGCCGTGCGTGACAGCTTCCTCAGTAATAAAAAAGGAAATTAAAAAAAAACGTCTTCAGTGAGAATAAAAAATCCAGTCGCCTCATTTCACTCAATTACGGAGGATGGATGTTATTACTGGACATTAAATTAGCGTAAACGGAGCTCGCCTAATTTCGAGGAGTAGTTCATTCATGATAGGAATGATTAGGTAGGTTAGGCACATGTTTTTGAGTTGAATTACGACTACTGCGGTCTGAGTCTGATACTACGATTATCGCAATTTTACATAAATAAAAGACTTTACACACTAATATATATATATACACTACTAAAACTATATAAAAAAGAGTATTAAAACATCCATATGTGGTATGGAGCCAAGAACGCTGGCTGCATTCCCACGCTGGATTGCTATAGAAATCCTTTGCGCAAGGAACCAGCCAGCGTAAATAAAATACATAATATGAAATTATATTCAATAATTTATTTGTTAAAGACCCCTGTCATGCTGCGAATCGCTAATGTGTAGTGTAGTACTAATATTGCGGCATCAAGTTAATAGAGCCACATTAGAGTTCTCTCCTGCCTGCATTAATCCGCCGGGTGATCTCTGTAGATCACCGCCGATGAATATCTAATTAGTTATATCGCAGTTCTCGCTCCGGATGCCGCTTAAGCGATAAATTATGCACTCCGAGAGGAGTACTAATTTCGATGCCGACAAATTTTCCACAACCGCGATTTTAATGCGTTTCAAATAATGTCTGTAGGCAACGTTAAATGATAAATCGTCGGAGGAACGCCCCCGAGTGGAGCCCACGCGAGAGCTCCCTCTCGAGCCGCGGCCGAGGGAACAAGACAGACGCGTCTGCTAAAAAAGGAACGGGTCAGGTGAGACGCGATGGTGTCGAGATAATAACAGTGCAGCGGCCGGCGGCCGGCTTTGAGCCTTTGAGAGCGCGCTGCCGAATATCACCATTAGCCGCAATTTGAATATTGCCTTGCGCGAAATAGTTTTCAATTTCACCGCCGACCGCCGTCGACGGGAACGGGCGTCCCGCTGAGTAGTGTCGGGAGGAATGTGTCGCAGCCGGAAGGCCGGGTCGCGTCGGGCGTGACGGGTCGAGTAAAACAAACAAGTTAATTGTATTTATTCAAATGCGGTGGGGTGGCTCGGGCCGGCGCAGGCGGGGAGCGCAGCCGTCGCCTCATGAATAGGCATGCCCGGCCTTCCCAGCTATGTGCACCGTCATCTAGCTCCCTCGACTTGCCTGCGTGATGTATGCAAATCTTATGCGCAGGATGTTACATTCTTGAGGTTGTAGGATATGCGTTGCATAACAAGCATTGAGCCAATAATCTGAAAACGGGACGTAAATGCGCGAGATATTAGCTATTATTTTACACTTGCTTGTGTTTCGTAGTTACTGTAGCTGACTTGATTAAACAAGGTAGACAGGTATGAGTAACGATATTCACACTGAGCATTAACATATTGGTCATTGTGTGAAGATCGACTGGTCCACTGGGCGGAGACCTGTCTCCTAACACCGAGCTTCCCTCACAATGTTAATGCCGGTCCATTGTTCGCTGCGCTAAGTGTTAGACACGTTAGAATGTTTGTTTTCGGTAGTGATATTGGTATTCGACAGCCGTCTCGGCCGTACGTAAATCTGTTATGAATGGCCTTTTAAAAACATATTTACATCGAGTAGGCCGCGCCAGAATACTTTTTGATGTCAACAGATTTAGATAGAAGACATCCATTATTCAGAAAGCACAATTTTAAACGTCTAATTTGATATTTTATTCTCGAGTTCTCATTTAAACCGTATCAAGTATTTTATTACGAACAAACGCATCGCTAAAGCCCCCAAATGCGTCTTAGTTCCGCACAATAAATTCTTCTTTTACTACATCTAATTACTGCGTATGATATGTCTACCTTACGCCGCGTAATCCGATTTGGTGGTGCGTTCTCGTCCCCTGACAATAGAACAAGCCGAATGTTTATTTGCACAAGATATTTAGCCACTTCCCTGCCGGATTAGCTGCGGCCGTGGAGGGTTGCACCGAGGGCAGATAAAGGGACTAAAGTGATGCTAATGCAGGAGGCGGGGCGACCCTACAGACTCACTCCAACAATAATTGTGTGATTTCAAACGGATTACAAGGAGCGCGCCGCGAAAGGTGCAGTTGAGTTTACTAATCCGACTTTAATTAAAGTGAAGAGCCTGAGGTCAATTGCGCGGTATTGATTTAAGATTAAGTATTGTTACGATTTGGTTTCAGATTTAGTACTCATATTATGAAAACGGTGATAAAATAATGACTAAATAAATTTATTGTAAACAAGTGAATTACTTACTTTATTTGCTAGTTACACAGTAATTTGAACTTTAGCAGACCCCGAAGTTTAATTTGACACAATTTCTTCTGTATTTGCAAATACACGTACCGACATAGTTATAGATATGATATATATTGTTGTTTCAATTTAATATCAAGAAACTTCATAGTTAAAGTTTTAAAAACCAAAGAATTTTATCCACAACTCAACACAATATCCAAGCACAACATCCGGAAAAAAACAGTCCAAAAAGAACGATTCCTCGCGTCTGTGGGCGCAGTACACGACCATAAATAATAGGGTTTGTTTGTCCGTTTGTCCATTGAATATATCCTAAACAACATTAGTGTAGAATGGGTAAATTGTCACTTTGTCACCAGAAAGGCTCTGTTGGAGCCTGGGTTTAGTCCCGGGGTGTTGTTAGACCGCAGGGGGGGCCGGCGGGGGGCAGGCTCTCATTTGCCCACTTTACTTTCAAATTGTCGTCTTGCCTTACACTATTTTTGTTAACAGGGTGACATTCCATCTCGGCACTGTATGGTTTTAAATAAAATATACTTGGCTTATTATAATCCTAATTTGGAATATACAGGAAACTGTCTAGCGTATACTACTTTCTTGCTTAGTCTATGCAGCTATTTCAAAGTCTAGTAGCAATAGGTAAGTATATTATAGAGGAGAAGTACCCGTATGATAGGCATAGCATTTTGACTTACTATTTCATTGACGTTTTGTGTCAACGTATAATTGATATAAAAAATTCTTGACGAAAAATCAAGTTTTGTTCTTCAACAAGAATCCGCCAGCATTGATAACAATACAGCAGCTGTTACCGAAAGCTACGAAAAAAACATTAGTTTATTATTCTATTATTTAATTTGTCGTTACATTGTGCCGGCCGTCGGGTAATGTTTCCGTATTTACATGCGGAATCCGGACAGAAGTCAAGTTTGACAGTGTCAACATGTCAAGTTGACAATGGCCGTCGCATGTCACGAGCTGTCAGTTGGGAGCATGAGAGTAGGGGCTGTCTCGTGGGACTCACTGACGTATGGACAAATTCGAATAATGTAGGGATGGAAAGAATTCTTTACGTTTCGCTGATGAGCGATTGCTCCCCTGGTAGATGCGTTTAAGGGAAATTGGCTTTTGATTTGCCGACTAACTTCCAAAGACGAGTAAAGCAATAATTGTAAAGTTACTTAGTGATGTTTAGTTGACGTTATTGATTCAGGAGCTACCATTTAACCGGTACAATAAGTTTCAGTTGTACGCAAAAACAAGGGATCAACGGGCTACAAAACAGCGGCCGAGATTAATTTACGATTTGTATACAGTTTATGACGTATAGACAGTTATTCTCGCCCCATTTGTAATATTTATTGTGCGGATCACACCCCGGCGGTGGCGGGACAATGGGAGCTGTAAACGAGTCCTGTCAGTGATCGCAAACGAACACGACCCAACACAATGACAGATTAATGGCGCTCTTTTTGTTATCGCTCGATGCTCTTTACGCGTTTTGTGGCCTCGTTTCACGGTTTATTTAGCTGTTCAAACACAAGCGTAAAATTAAGCAAATAACCAACAACAAGCCAAAACAAAAACTTATTATATTTACAAAAACAGCGTAAAGAGGCTTTTTTGTACATCGAACGCATTTCAAATCTCGAGAAGTGATAAAACTAAGATTTAGGGCCAGAGAACTATTAGACAGATAGTTAAAAATTATTAACGATGTCCCATAACGTCAAGTTGAGCCTTATAAAGCCTCATAAAGTTGAAGTGTGTTGCGGTGTAGGAATTCACATAAAGCTGTGAGAGGCTGCGCGGGCGCAGTCGTGCTGGGTCGCGCGACTCTCAGTTTTTTGGCCATTAAACGTGCGTTTTTTGTATGTCGCGTTAACTGTCGCCTTATCGTCGTGTCGAGTTGTCGACGCCTCCGCCCGGCCGCTATCAAAACACCATTCGAGGCAGTCATTAAAAATGATATAAAGTTTAATTTACAGCGCTGGAGACGTCGGATTAACGGGCATCGGTAATGTAATGTCCACATTCACTCCCAACGTGAAAATTGTTTTCTTTGTCCAAATAAAATTAAGATTTTTATTGCTTAATGTTGTTGCTGCTCTCTCTTTGTACGAGTATTTAGTGTCACTCGGATTCGTAATGAATTTAATGATTTTAATGTAGGTGGTTGCTGAGCTTTATGCTTTCTGGTGCGATTAAGTAATTAATGAAATGCTTCTCGAGATCAGATAAGAAGGTGGGTATTTATTGCGCTAAAGCATATTTAGAGGGACCTAAGTTTTTATAGATGAATTCCCGTACTTAGTAGATAAAATTAGCTAAGTATTACACATACAATACACGCATTACAGTACAATATTATATAGGGACGAAACTAGATATTTACAAATATTTTGTTTCAAAGTGTTCAAAATACATTCCTACTTTGAAGAAACTAATGTATCGGTAGTAAATACATGGGTGAATATAAATTATATAAGAAAATAAAAGTTATTTCATTTGAAAGAATTATAGGTATCTAAAATTATGAACAGCTGCTGTTGCTGTTACAGATTGCTACAACTAAACTAATTAAAATTTTAGTAAAATTAAAACCTGATCAGTTAATTTTTTATTGTATAAACACATTTACGCTAACACTGTACTAACTTTGACTAGAAGGTCTGAATATCAATAGATCCCTTGTTGACTCATGAGTTTGAAAACCAGTCGCAGGCGCACCCTGGCGAACGCACATAGTTTACGATCACTTCTACTCTACAATGATTTACGAACCGCCTGCGTCCATAAAAGCAACGACAACGCACTAAAAGATACAAAAGGTGCTAAGGAAAAAGTAATATATTTCGAGTTGGATATAAAGTTTGGTGAAATATATCAGTTTTAGTGTTAAACACATACTTTATGTTACTTGGAGACCCCTAACTTCTTTCTTGTACAAAATATTTGCTCCACCTACCATAATTCCTGTATGAACTATTTAAAGTAAGATTTGCTTGCAAGACAGATGAAAAGCTTTGTAGGTACTTTTAGATGTAGCTGTTGTAAATAAAGTTGTTGGCTTATTTAGTCACGAGCGCTGCTGCAAAAATAATATGAACGCTACATAAATCATCTCTCGTAGTGAAGTAAGGCCAATGGTGATGCGATAAATAAGTATTTAGTAAATTATTTTTTTATTTATTATTGTAAATAAAAAACTATATGTTATTAAAAAAAGTATTTAGTAGGTACTGACTTATCACCCAGATTTTAAATACACAAGTGGCACAAACATACAGAATAATTAGCGTATGTGTTTATCCTTTGCATTTTATCTACATACTACCTTCATACTAAATATCATCCAAATCGATTAGATTATCTTTAGGCTTTTCTAAAGATTTTCTAAGTGCCCCGTTTTTATGTTGTAGTTAGAAGTAGTACCTATGTTTAGTTTTTCTTCCCTTGTTTTTATATTTTATTATCTAAATATATAAAACTCAAAGGTGACTGACTGACTGATTGACTGACTGATATAGTGATCTATCAACGCACAGCCCAAACGACTGGACGGATCGGACTGAAATTTGGCATGCAGGTAGATGTTATGACGTAGGCATCCGCTAAGAAAGGATTTTTAGAAAAGCCGCTTTTAAAGGGGTGAAATAGGTGATGCAAGTTTTACTTCTTAATGCGAGCGAAGCCGCGAGCACCCACTAGTTGTTTTAATAAAGATTTTAATAAAGATTTTCCAAATCGATTCTTCTCTTTTTATGTGGATCAGGAACAAATTTCAACACATTGAAATGGTCGTCTTTTAATATTTGTGTGATAATTCAGATTTCCTCACTTATACGTCTATTTAATATATTGCCGTTGGACGAGACTGTGTTTGTTTATAGGGTTGATTACGCACGCCTTTTCACGGGTTCTCTTAGCCTTAAGTCAGCATTAGTCACAGTGTTCCCACGGCGACCGTGCCTACACTGCTGTGGTCGATATTATACGAGGTATTATGTAGGTATTGTATTGTTATATATTGTGTTAGACGACTTTTAACCTCGTCTTCCTCGAACCTATTGTTGAGTACATAACATACTAAACTTGTATGATTTACCTTTCCTTTTATTACTTCTTTCTGGTTCAAATAACCAGAAAAGTGAGGGAGAAAGAAATATGTTGAAGTGCTATACCGGAACAGGAAGTTTTTATTGTAATAGAATCGGATGCACTGTTTATTTAATGGTGTATGCTCCATTCATTAATAGGAGTACCTTTTCCGCTTTTCCTATAAAATATGTATATATTAAAATTTATATTTTTTTTGCCGTCTTCCTTCGTTTAATCGTATTCCTTATATCATATGGTTCCTTTTCACCATATTTGACAAATAATTATTTGACCTTTAAACTCAAAAAAAAAATTACAAAACAACATGGCGAAATTCTAACCAGATTTTCGCCACAGATTTAATTTCACGCGAACGCAACTTGAAACCTAATCACTGCGCGACCGAAGTTTATTTTTTCAGGGCTCTGGGTGTCGATAGCTTCCACGTTACACAAAAAATCGTACACATTAGTATATGCAATATTTTTTTTACTTTTTTATACTGTAAGGTTTAAGCTGGCCACCCACGCGGCCCATATTTCTTCCTCAACGAAGTAACTTTATTATTGTGGTGCGAGATACAATAGTTAAGAGCAAGATTTATAAGTCTAACACGTTGACTTCTGTTTATAGCTGGCGGGGGATAACATTGGAGAGATATGGACTGGTCTAAACGCTCCGACAAGAAGCTAAATTTCAGGAAACTAAGGTGTAATGTTACAAATGGCAAAACGCGCCATTTTGAAAGAAAAGAAAATAAATAAAAAATCAAAGAACACGTTGTTCTTGTACAATAAATTATTAATCAGTTGAAAGTTTATAAAATAAGTCATGTGTTTACATGACTACATGAGTTAATGAATTTTTTTTTTAAATTCATCTGAAAGATTGCTTATCATCTAAAGATTCTCACATACCTTAATGACTGTCTTACCTACGGCAACCAGTCAAACACATTTTTTAAAAAATTATATACACTATACAGTTGTGGCACTATTTTTTAAGTCTTTTGTGTTTCTGTTGGTTTTTTTCTGTGTGTTACAATAAATAGTTTTTACAAAAGAAAAGTATATAAGTATTATATCCGTTATCTAGTACGCACGACACAAGCGTTTGCTTAGTGTGGGGCTAGATGGCGCTGTGTGCAATGTCCCGGAATATTTATTTATTATTTATCTATCTATCTATCCTATGTCGACGCCGCTGCAGCGCGGGGCTTGCGCTTGCGCACGGATTTATAGCCGGGCCCGATAAAAGCTTAAATACTCTCAAGTATAGAGTATGAATAAGCGCAAGTAGGTACTACTATTTGTTCTGTCGCTCAAGGTGGGGTATTGTCCTGAATAGGTATATGTAGTATATGCGGTAAAAGGAACTGCTAGCCTACAAAATAGGATCTGACAGGGTACTAGGTCCTAGTGCTGGTCCTGCAAACACTATAACTGTATATATATGTAAGTATTTCAAGAATAAAGATTCTTATCATTTTATTATTCGTACTAGTGGAGACTAAAAGGGGGCCTATGAGTGTCGCTGGTGGTCAGATTTGGGGATCTAACCCACCAAAACAAGCGAACTTGGGAGAACGATAGCATCACCGTCAAACGCTGTCACCATGTGGAAGAGACAAAAGAGATGCAACAAGCTGTGCTCGTTGTTGTGGCGAGTTCACATGACATCCCACAACATGCATTGAGGCACCGAGGTATGGCGAGGGGTTTTTAGTGAGTAGAAATCTCACATACCCCGGCTGGACCCCTGTACAGACGGGGATCTATGAAGATTTCCCCCTCGGAAAAAAAAATTGGATACCGTCCTTTAACTCACATTATTTTAGGATAACAAGTAGCCAACATTACAGGACCTCATACTACCTACGTACATATTACATACCAAAAATCATGATGCCGTTTTTGTGTGAAACCCGCAGTTTGAATGAACAGTCAAAATTTCAAAAAACTGCAAAACCGCGTTTTCTTTTCGATTTAAAGTATACGCAAGCAATCTTTTTTTTTTGAATATCTTCTATGTACAGTTTTTTTAGCCATTTTAGCTACATTATATTCTAGCTTTTGCCCGCGGCTTCACACGCATAATAACTATACTTATGAACTTTTCTCTTGAATGTCTTTCTATAATATAGAAGATATGTATAAAAAAACTGCAAATTCCGTAGTGTAGTTTTAAAAATCGAGGCATACATACATACAGACATAGGGACAGACGCGGTAAGTGACTTTGCTTTATACTACACTTAGCTGTGCCTGCGACGTCGTCCGCGTGGAATAGTTATTTTAGGCTTTAATTCTTTGAACTTTGAACCGTTTTCGCAGCGCACGCAACGGAAGCCTTCAAAGTTGAATATACCCCGTTTTTTCCACATTTTCCATTGTTTCGTGATGTTATATAGCCTAAAGCCTTCCTCGGTAAATGGTCTATTCAACACAAAAATAATTTTTCAATTCGCACCAGTAGTTCCTGAGATTAGCGCGTTCAAACAAACAAACAAACAAACTCTTCAGCTTTATAATATTAGTATAGATATGTAGAGATAGTGATATAGATATTTTGTCGCTGACGGCGCTGCGCCGGCGCACGAAGCGTTCCAAGTAGTCAGCCTGCAGGTATGATCAATTTATTTCACTTACCGATTTGAATAATGCGTAGCGTGTAATGGAATATCTTACAGAGTTTGTAGTTAAAAAATAATGAACAGATTTTTTTTGTTACTGGTAAGGTTACTAACTTTCAAACTTTTAAGAAAGGCTTTGACACTTTACGACATTTAGAAATTATCGAAAAAAGGTCAAATAGTTACGCGTAAGTATGGTAACGATTTATGTCGATAAATAAGAACTAATCTAATTTAATTAATCTAGTATTATGTGTAGGTTTTATAAAAAGCGAATTGTTTCAGCAAAGTTGTTTATAATTTAAAAAAGTACGCAATAATATACAAAGAAATTTCAAATGTAATGATAGAAAGTTACTATTGCCGGAATGATAAAGAAACTTGTTATAAACCTTCGAACATCACAAAATATGTATATCAACAATCAAAATCGAAAAAATGGATTCAACAAATAATTTCGTGATTGCTACGACGGCTACAAGTGCCTACGAATCTCGTAGCAACGTAGCAGCTTTCTATTTTTTTAGAGTCAACTATTTAAATATTTCTACGTATACTATTATTCTATGGCTTAGTCGGTTCTTATACAGAATCTTAGACCACTTACCATCTGGTGAATTATTTATTATTTATTTATTTATTAAAACGGCCAAAAGCCAATAACATTAATTAAGATTACAATCACATTATATAAAAATTAAGAATAAGAATTAGTTTCACAAAAAAATAAAAATAATTGAAGAATGGTAGACCACTTGTCACAAAAAATGTCACTGTCACGATTTTGATCAAGGAATGCGTTGAAACCATGGAAGTAATATATAGGGAAATATTACTGCTGATCCAATATGAGCAGAGCGAGGCGAAGTATGAAAGGCAGTCGTCTTTTTCTAACTAGGGTGACAATAAATTATATAATTAGGATATACCAATTCATCTTCTTACCAAATCGGGAGCAGTCTCTTTTGCGGCTCTATTTTACCTGCATCTTGCCAGTCATGATGATCCTTAGCTCTATTGACGCGTTAAGTAACAAACTTACTTACAAATTAAAATGCACTTTAGTTTGTAACTTATAATAGTATCGATTCGGTTAATTGACAGGGAGGCAATGTGATCAAAATCATAAACATTTTGCAGCAATTACAATATTTATTTACAAGTTCACACTTGAATTGCATGTAGGTAGTTGCCTATATCTTATATTTTTTACACTATCGTTTTCCTTGTGTTTCAAATTCTAACTGAAACGAGTGATGGTTTAAACTATGTACACCAATATAAAGCAAACTGTATACAATACTAAGGAATCGTATGTGAAACCATGGTATAAGAATATATGACTTGGCTACTTTTTATCAGCACTACTACTAATAGCTACAAATCAATTACTAAATTTTTCTCACCACGGCAGGAATTGGGATAGCGTCTTTTTTTAACAAACGGAGAGAATTTGGAGTATTAAAAGATTTTGGATCAAAGTGTAGACTGCAAACTTTGGAGAATTTTGTAATAGGTCGTGTTATATTTAAGTTCTTTTGCCAATTTATTTTGATGTTTTCATTTGTAGGAAAACTGAAAAAATATCATATTGCACAAATTATTTCAAGCACGAGAAAATATGGTCACCTTAGTCCCAATAATGTAATGTTGGTCAAAAGCACGTCGAGTCTTCAATGAGTTAAAGCCCAACTGGCCTTGTAAAGAAGCAGTGGGATACAAGTATGGATAGTAGCCATACAATTTCTTGTATAGATTTCTCAAAAATACTTTTTGGACTTTTTCAAGCATAAGAAGCATGGTACGAGTTCCAGACACATGCACTGGCTTCGAGCTTACTCCTTACGAGTGTATTATACAAAAGACGAAAAACGTGGGGATCGTGAAAGTCTTTTGCATTACGCAAAACGAAACCAAGCCGCCTGTATGAGTCCTTCGCAGTGATGTGAATGTCAAGTGCAAATGATATTTCACTTTTTAGATAATAAATACATTACTTTATTGATATTTAACTTGATATTGCTGTCCTATTTTTAAGTTGGTCTTATATTTTTATGCAATCACTTTATTTCTTAGCTTTTTTCAAAATATCGTAACGTGTCGTTTTCGTATCGTAGGTTTTGTAATTTCATTCCCATTAAAAAAAAGTCACAGAGTTAACATTAGTATGTATGGCACAGATTAAATATAGTACAGCATAAGTACGGCTGTATTTAGGAAGTATTGGTATCGGAGAGGGCAGAGGGTGGGATATTTTCGTCCTGGATGTGAGAATGGTAGCTTGTTGGGAGTGATGGAGTAAGTAAAACTCAAAAATATGCCTGGATATGGTAAACTTTCAGAAGTGTACAGGTATAACATTCTCTTTAATTTAAATTGTCACTTGATTTGTGATTCCAACATCGTATTAAGTGATTTTATTTGAATGTGTTTTGTGATTTTGTTCGTTGTCGTAGTGGCGTTATATTGGAGTTTAAGACCACTGTATGAAACGACCATGACAATAGACACTTTGATCATTAAGTTTAACAACAAATATGAGTTTTTATATGGCTATTTTATGCAACATAAATAGAAAGATAAATCTTTATTACAATTTTACTCAAATACATTAACCAAAATACCATTAATTTTTTTATCTACAAAAAGGTCGAATTCTATTATTTTTAGGAAACAAGCCACATCCAGTCCAACACGAAGAAGCGCAGGCAGCGGAAAGTAAGCTGAAACTAATCCGGCACGCGGGTGGCCGCAACCCGACACGCTCGAGCTTACATTTGTCATTTATAATGCGCGCGATTTGTAGCCTCCTTGCTTCTACCTCCTTGCTACCTACCTCCTTTTTATGCTCACTTGTTCTTTATTCAAATATCATGCCATATTCAAACCGATGCGTGCAATATTTTTATAACGTTTTATGATGCCATTTTGTCGTTTATGAGCAGTGATATTTTTTGTCAGTCATGCAGAGTCATGCTGTAAATAGAATATGTGAATAGGTGTATGGGACTGTCTGTGAAATGAGCTTCTTCATGTATGATGAATTGTAGTTGTTTAGTAGTTCTACAAACATATAGCTGTGTAAGTATAAGAATTACAGTATTTTGGTCTCCAAGTCATCGTTTTTGGAGTACTTATGGAGCTAGAAATCAGAAAAAATAAATATTTTTTTAGGTACCTACATCTATTGAACATAATGCCACAAACGCATAATTATTGTTATTACGTAAGTAAAGCTTTCTTACTGAAGTAGCCTGGAAGAGATCACTTAAGGTGAGAAAGCCGCTCACTTGTACATTTATTTATAGCTGATATTGTTAATTAACTGACTTCATAAAAAGGAGGTTAGGGCAGGTGACCCGGTTTTGGCCATTTTAAGAATTTTGTAGACTTTGAGGCTATATCATTTTACCGTTTTTATTATCACAGACATATTTCTTGTAAAAAGTGATTAAATATATATAAATCTAGCCTAAGGATACATTTTTTTTCATAATGAGTCAATGGAAAAATAATCTCGTAGAAAAGAAAAAAAAATTGGAGTTTGTGCCATTTTTGGCCAGATTTACCCCATTTCTGGCCATGTCATGTGCCAGTTCTGGCCATCAAAATTCAGCAAAGCAAATTCAGCTAAAATACAGCAACGTCTAAAGGTTGCAACATATGAGTTGTATTTGGGACAAGAGCAATAACTATTATGCCATTTTCTCTACACAATTCGCTAAGATGCATAGTCAGATGGAACTTGTGGCCGTCAAGAAACAAAACTATTGGTAATTCAATTTCTTTTTCTTTCAGGTTAGGAATAAAGACGTTTGCCACATATTCATAGAAAGATTCGCCCGTCATCCATCCTTTATCTGTTTTACCAACTCCCCATCCATTTGGTACATTGTCAAGAACTTCAGAACTCATTCTTTTGTATTTGTAAATAGTTAAAGGAGGTGCATATTCACCTGCGGCATTGACAGTAAATAGGGTAGGTAGTATATTTTCTTTATCGCTGTTTTTGGATGTATCGTAAACATGTTGTCCCTTTTCAGCTAACACAAGAGATCCTTTTGGAGCTAGAAAAAAAGCTGTTTCATCACAGTTCCACACTCTAGCAGGGTTTTCTAGAATCTTTAAATTTTCATCACCGAGCAATGAAGAAATTTCTTATAAATAAATATTTCAGGACATATCACACAGCGCCATCTAGCCCCATACTAAGCTTACGCTTGTATCATGGGTACTAGATAACGGATATAATACATATATAGTTTTCTTTTGTAAATACATACTTATTATACATAGAAACGACCAGACTCAACACAAGTAATTACAAATTTCAATATTCATAATAACTTGTGTTATACGGGAATCGAACCCGCACCCCTAGATTAGAAGGCAGAGTCACTACCAACTAAGCTAACGGAGCAGTCAAAAAAGTTCTTGGAACCAGTTCCGAATTTTCTCTTCAGTTATTAAGGCACGAGCTTTATTAATATACTAGGCATGTTTTTGGCTCAAATCAGGATGTCTCGCCATAAATCCATCGAACCAGGATCTTGAAGGTCTATTATTTATAAAAGGTGTAGCAATTTGGCCCTTCACAACAATTTTCTTAACAGAATCCAGTAAACCTTCCTTGCCGATAGGAAATCCAGCGCGAGCGCAATCTTTGATCCATATGACAAGTTCGTTTTCTATTTGTCTTCCAAGAACTGACTGGGGCCCTACATGTCCAGAAGTTGCAGGCGCTTTTCCAGAAATTTTGTGACGCAAAGTCGTTCGAGGTACCTACGTTAAAATCTCTACTAGCAGTGGCAACTGGCATCCCATTCTTTATTGCGTTCAACGCTAATGTTATTTTATGTGGTGAGTACTGGAACAATTTTCTTTTCACGACACCGATTTTTTTAGTATTTGGTTTCGATGGAGGCATTTTAATCGTAAATCTGAAAATTAATAGATTTCTTATATCAAAATAGCTAAGTAATTAAGTTAAAAAATCACGATAAAAACTAAATGGCCAAAAGTGGGGGTTCTACATGCACCACTTTTGGCCAGTCATGTGGCCAAAGATGGGAAAATTCATTCATTTTGGATCCATTAGTGGCCACCTCTCATAACCTCACTTAATAAACAAATAGCGATAAAATATCATTAGTACCACTTAGACAGTGTATTCTTTATGAAGGATTAACATAAACTTTAAAAAAATAACAAGGATTTAAAAAAATAATGATTGATTACTCACCCGCTCGCCTTAGCCTTTTTGCTAAGATTTAAAACAATTGACGCTTGGAAAAAAGTAATGACTTGTTGGATTGAAGTGAAGTTTGACACATCAAAGCTGTTAACGCTATCAGTGTTGCCAATAGTAGATATTTTTAATCCCGTAAACCATAGAGTAATATATTTGTATTTACCTTAGTTATAACGATTTGAAGTTCTAAATGGCCACAAAGGGGTCGGTGGCCACAACCGGGTCACTTGCCCTATCAAGTCTTTTGAAAGTTTTTATTTTTTATTTTGATGTGCAATAAAGATGTATTGTATTGTAAAGCTTTGAGTATTTTACGATACAACCAGTTGTATTAGGACAGTGAAAAAACATTCAATAGTTTCAAGTATGTAGAGAGAGTAGTAACATACGCAATTTCTCTCACTCAAATTGAATTAGTCGCCATTCGTCGGTAGATCAGCTAATTTCACGCGCCACGTGTCGGCGAGCGCAACCTCGTTTGTGGTTGATTCGATTAGTTTTTGCACAACACCATAAAAAAAAGAAAAAAAAGCACTAGTCTACTGTCACTTTCTAATGTTGTACAACTTGGCCTGAACCACTTCCTGTGTGGTCTCGGAACATGTGTGTTCCGTTTTGAACATTATATTTGTTTGGCATTGCAAAGGCTCATTGACGTTTTGACGGCCAATTTTGTGAAATGAAAAAATGAGCGCCGTGAATGTGGTCTGTAGTGTGGTACAAGGATGTTTTGGCATACGGTTATGTACTTGGAACTACAGCAATGCTGTTTAAACGGCAGAAAAAAGTTAGTTAATTTAAAATGAATGCGTCAATTTAATATTTTTTATTTACATACTCCTTACATACCTATTGTAAATTTGCAATTACTGTGATAGTTTTGTGTTCGATTGAAAACTTTCTGATTGTAAGTAAAAGCCTTATCGTTTTTTGAATTTACCACATCATTACTTTTATTCCCTACCTAGCGATTCTCGCACCAAATTGATGAGGTTGGCCAAATATAAATATCTCCAACATTTGACATTTCGCAGACCTCACGACCACACGACCTCACCTACACTAGCGCTTCTTACTATCTCTTGGTTGACAAAATAGCCTCGTCACATTGTAGCTCTATAGAGCCTGGTCACAGTACGTTCATTGTTTGGTTTCACAGCCTTTTTCAAACGTTTCCTATTATGCCAAATCGATTGTGCTGATTTTAATAGTGAAATATGAGTTCCGACAAAGCTTGCAGAATTTGTTGTGACTGCTTTTGAAGGATTAGTGTATTACATGAAGCTCTTTAGATTAAGTATAGAAAAAAGGTCGTTGTTGCGCAAATATGTATGAAGAATCCACTTTTAAATAACGTGGCGTAGAATGGTAGAATTTTACTTTAAAATGTTGGGCAGGAGAAAACCACATATGCATTAAAACACACACAAAACAACATACATATAAACATATATACACAGAGCACGTTTTACGAAGAATAACTTTAAAAATCAGTTATGATAATATTATTTCAATTTTTGTGATTAAAATAACTGTAAAAAAGATAAATCTATTAAGAATCAACATTTACTATTGCACTAACACAGGGGATTTAGGTATATTTTACGTAAGTTACGTACTGAATTTTTTTGTAATAAAAAATACATTCAGAATAATTGAGAATCCCCTTTTTTGAAGTAGTTTAAAACAGAGAACATAATAATGGACTAAATTCTACAAATCAGTTAAGCTGTTTCCAAATACCAGGATTTATTGAAAAAAGTTATGTGATACATTGTACATATAAATATACCTAACAATAACACTGGAAATTCATCTTTTGTAAAATTTATATTTGTAATTGTATTTTGTACTTACCGATAATTTAATTCCTAGCCAATCACACCGACTTGTCTCTCATTGCATAATAATTGAAATTATTCCTTAAAAACATTTGAAACACTAAAAAAAGCATTAAAAAATAATATAAGAATAAAAAAGCTCCTCTGAAGTCGGTTAAAAACAAAAAGCATTGACAACATACTAGGTAACCGCAACAGACGTCATTTTACCAAATTGAAAAATGGCGGAGTGGCTCATAACGCCTCGCAAGAGTTATGGCTGTTTAAGTACGCAGTATTTTTCATATTTCGCAAATAATGCGAGCATTCGAGAAGTTTCTGTAACGAATATTTATTTTTATTATTGAGGTGCGTTTTGTTCCCCTATGTACATAAGTAAGGGCTGGGGTGGAAGACATTTTGCATTGAGAAATGTATTGAAGTTACTTTAAGTACGCAGATAGTGTATTAGAGATTAGATCATTTTATACATGATATGGTCATTCAGATATTAGGTATAATATTTTTTTTGTAATCATTACTTATACCTATCTTAAAATTGTTACGAAAGCTGACTTCGGCTGAAGCAAATTCGTAATTTTCGTAATTTTAATAAATTTTTGTGATAAATTGAGTCGGTAGGTAAGTAGGTAGTACTTATTGCATAAGTATAAATAACGATACAAAAATATCTTCATTTTTTAAAATTAATATTAATGTGTGTGAGTATCTCGCTAGATCAGTCTATAACATGCGCAAAAACGATACAGTCACAAAGAGGGATAGGGGCATAGGTACATATATTATACTAGTGGGTGCTCGCGGCTTTGCTCGCATTAAGAAGTAAAACTTGCATCCCCTATTTCACCCCTTTAAAAGTGGCATTTTCCAAAATTCTTTCTTAGCGGATGCCTACAACATTTACCTTCATTCCAAATTTCAGCCCAATCCGTCCAGTGGTTTGGGCTGTGCGTTGATAGATCACTATATCAGTCAGGCAGTCACCTTTGAGTTTTATATGTATAGATATATCTATGTATAGATATAGTTTGTAAGCAATGTAGGTATATAATATACGTAGGTATACAAATACCAGTGTGTGCGTTTTGTGTCGTAATCCCACTAAGGCAGCTTGTATTATTCAAATACCGCGTGTTAGATTGATATGCCACTTGACATGAGTTTTGATGTGTTGCTAACACTTTGGGTAACTACAGACAATTTCTATGACACGTTGGTATTTTTGTTTGTACATATTATATACTTATTTGTGTTTGCGTGGGTTTTGATAAAGGTTGCTCGATAGGTGTTTTACAGCGCTGTAGAAAATTTTACAACAGAAAAGTAGCATAATAACTTGTGAGCGAATTATAATTCTAAATATTACAAAGGTAGCTAAAATAACCTTACGTTAATTATGATTATATATTTAATAGAGAGAGTCTAATAATATTTTAAAATGAAATTATTTCTTAAATTAAATTAAGGTTTCCAGATAGACTCATTACATACCTATTGCAATAGCCATAGTTTTAATAATCTCTGCGACTTTGTATCAGCATCTCGTTCTAGCGTGTGCATCGGTCGTGAAAAACTAGCGCCATCTCTTTCCCGCATCCCATTTCTAATGGGCGTTACAATCGCATTATAATAGACACAATACTTTGCGCTCGTAAATGTGAAAATGGATTTTATAAAATCACACTCAAACTGATATATGACTTTATTAAATTTAATAACACAGAATCCGTATTTTTGCAAGTAAACTCAATGAAATGTTCATAATTAGAGAGTAGTAAAAACAAATTGAATTTGCAGCCGAGGTCCAGTTTTTACGTTTAACGATGACTAAACTGCTAGAGAATAACATCAGCGATATTGTTATTGAAAAGCTGAGAGGAGGCAGGCGGTGGGGGGAGGGGGGGAGGGAGGTGTGGGTGGGAGTGCGAGCGGCGGCCCGCCTCGCGCCCCGCCCCGCGCCCCGCCCCGCGCGCCGCGCACCGCGCCGCGCCAGTCCGCGCCCGGCCGCCGCGACCGACCGACCACGGCCATTGCATGCGCTATAACGAAAGGCAGCGACCTAACCGTGCGCGATTTTCTTAAAAAAACAAAAGTGTTAACTCAATCGTTTTAAAATAAAATGAGAACGCTAACGTTAGTCGTAGATATAGTAAATGTATTATAGCGTCGGTGTGTGTCGGTAACGCTGGGTGGTGGTGCCATGGTGGGAGGCTGATGGATGTCGGCTGGCGAGGCCCGAGGATGGTGGCGGAGGAAAGCAAGACGCGCGCGACCGACTTCTCCATCGCGGCGATCATGGCTCGCAGCGCCGCCGAGCCGCGCAGCCCGGCGCCCGCGCCCGCGCACACTAATACACACGGTAAGCAAATACCTATTACAAACAATAACAATACCTAATACTAAAGAGCAACTAGGATTTTCAAAATATATAGCTAATATCTTAGGTAGGGCCACTATTTTTAAAATCTAGTTAATGTACCATTGGTTGATAGAAAAAAGCCCGTAACTAATCGCGAGCATTTATTTTTATTGGTAGAGTTCGCACAGTAGGTACCTACCTGAATAAAAGTTTTAGGCGAAAATATTATCATTATCATTATATTATGTACTTGAATTGTTTTATCTTGTTACATACCTTTGATTCCACGTTATTCACAAATATTAAGGAAGTACCTACCTGCTAATTATTATGAATTTTATAACTTGCATTCCAGGAAAACTTCGTTTTCGTAAATAACAATTTGGGTTTCTTAAAAAAATTAAGGGCAATAGTATAATTCTAAAATTGTTAAGTTTTTAAGTAGATCTAGATAATAACTTTTATTTTTGACCTTCAACTGAGTGATTTTTCTCAAGAAAATTTAAGATTTCATTATTTTTACCAGTAAAAGAAAGCCGCATACTTTTCTTAATTATGTACCTACATATAAGTAGGTTTATATATTTTTTATTAACTATATCCTGATACTACTTATTACTAAAATAAAGGATTCAATATGAAAGTGTAGTTATTAGTAATATAAGTAATGAACCTGCTGGTGAAATAGGCCTACATTAATTCGCGATTGCCGAGAAAACCCTGCCTACGCTAAGTAAACCTATTGGAAAAATTAGGGCCACTGAAATGAAAATTGTGTAAAATAGTTCAAATAATTTATTTTTTAGGTTGCTCATAAGAAATCAGTGTAAGGTGATATTTTAAGAGAGTTGAAAAAAGAGACAGAATTAATTTTTCTTATTGGAATGAAAAGTTACTTATACCTATATAAGTATGTGATATTAAAATAAGTCGAAAGCGTCTAAAAGAAAATCCGTATATATATGTATTGTAAAATGTAAGTAGGTACATATGTATGTATATAATTTTGATTTCTACCTATGATCGTTTATTATATATGTTCTGCTTTTCTAACACACAAACGAACCAAAAAAACTTTAACGTAATACTTACCTATGATTAGTTTGCATTTAGTAACTAACTAGATATAAGTAAACTTGATTTATTTTAGAACCGTCCTTAACACTTTCCGTTTTATGAACTTATCTGTTTTTTATTTCTTATGGGTTAAGTACATAACTGTTAAAAAACAGTTAGTTAATAATATCACCGGCTTTGAACTAAATTAGTTTCAAATAATGAAACCTAAAGGTTTAAATCACAAAATCCTTTTTTAACAGCAGGCTGAAATAAGCTGAACAAGAAAAACTACCATACTAAGAAAACTTACTATAATTTTACAAATACAATTAACAATGATCAAATACCCACCTTAACCAAAATAGTATATTATATACCTAGGGCAGTAAAATAAGGAAGGTCTCAGATCACATGTAATTGTCGTCCGAGGCGGAGCCGAGGTCGACAAACATGTGATCTGAGGCTTCCTTATTTACTGCCCGCGGTGTGTATACAATTTTTCTCATCAACGGAGCCGAAAAGCGACAACTTCGTCCCGCGTAGGGGGACGAAAGTTGTCAGTTTCGGCCCGGAGGTGAGAAAAGTTTTTTTTTTACATGAGTTAGGCTCACGCTTGACTACAACTTGCCTGATGTTAAGCAACGTTATAATCTACGATCTAGCGCGCTTGCCTAGAAGAACCCAGTAAATAAGAAGGACAATTATACGAATATTATAACTCAACTTTCATATAGGTATAGGTAGGTATCGTTGTCGAAAACGACCCAAAACGGTTTTTACAAGTTTGCAATAAGACTAAGTCCATTTCGAGAAGGTTTTAATGGTAATTGGTAGTGTGGTTGTATGCGCAGGCGTCGGGTTGCAGGTCACTTCGTTATTTCAGATTAATTGTGTGGAACCGAACATATTCGACACCGGTTCCATGCCCGCTACGGGCGCGACGCGGCGACGGCTCTGTGTGCGCGGCGGTCGAAATAATTTTATTATACACCTTTTTAGTCCACCCAAGGAGGTTTGCTATGTTGACGCAAGGAGGTCTCATTTTTATGACGAGATGATTTAGGAGTTAGATTGATCAACATAGCAAAAAAATAATTATATAGTGACTTGTATCGTATTGAATTCCTGTTTTAACTGATGGTGCAAATGCAACAAATGTGGATTAAACCAAGTTGTTTAGTAAATAATATCATGAAAATAGTTAGCAATTTGCTGGTATTAAGTAGAACTTGGGCGAGGTATTTTGTAAGACAAACATAGAAAAAGTTCTGTACTAATGCCGTCATAACACTTTGAAAAAATAATTTAAAAGTACCATTCAGAGATATCTAACATACCACAAATTTATTTATTTATTATATACATAATTTTCATACCTAGTAAATTTTGTATATATATCTAGAAAAAAACTTACAAAACAGTAAGTAAATAAAAACACTGTATGTTATGCAAAATAAAGATATCTTTCTAATCTCCAGTTTTATTAACAAGAAATTGGTTAGCACTTGACCGAAATTCGCCTGATGGTAAGCAATCATTACGGTATAAGATCATCATCATCATGGGGTGCCATCTTCATACATATTGAAGTTCGGAGGTCAGTTGGCAAAACTTGTGACCCCATGCTGCTTCTTTTAGGTGCGGGTAGTTATAAGATTACGGTATACGATGGAGCGTGCTTACCCAGTAAGAACCTTTTCACTCTCGTTTTGCAGATCGCAAATTACTATGGTTGCACTCCAATTACTTTTTTTTACCATTAATACGACTGCAAATAAACATTTGTTCCACAAACAGGTTCGCTATCAAGACAGAGTTCGCCGGCGTCGCTCAGCTCGCCGGGCTCCAGCTGCCGGTCTCCACTGCCGGAGGAGGATGTCGATGTGGACGTGGAACAGTGTTCTGACGGGGAACGGGACGCGTCCGACCACGCGGCGCCTTCTCCAGCACCTTCCTCAGGTAAAACAATATGACAAAACTTTTTAAATAGTGATTTAAAGTCCTGTGGATCCAGCTGCCGGTCTCCCCTGCCAGAGGAAGATGTGGACGTGGAACAGTGTTCTGATGGAAGAAGGGACGCATCCGGTCGGACGCGTCCCGTCACGCGGCACCTTATCCAGCGCTTTCCCCAGGTTAAATGATAGAAAAAGAGAGCCTTGAAGATTTTTTTTTTTATTAGTGGGCCTTTTTAAAAAGATTGGGATTAAATTTAATTGTACATAGTACCACACATACATTTGTAATTTCACTATTTAATGTATATATATGAAAAACTTCCAAATATTTATATATAAATTTTATATAAAATTTTTAAGAAGAATGATATTATGAAGAATAGATATGATGACATTTATTGTGGCAGATTTACAAACATTTAGTGATATTCGTAGGTTTCTCGCATCATATCTATTGAAGATAACGTACGTGTCTTGGAATCTTATTCTACGTTCCTTACAAGAGCACACAAACACTTTTTCCTGGGAGTGAGAAATACCTATTACATACCTCTACAAAAGGTCGACACTTCCCTATATCTTATACAACTTTCGTAAGGTTCAAATTGCGTTCAAAAACCCTTCTCGTGTCTCTTTCTTTCTATATTTGCGCTTGTCTAGTGCTAGTTGTTTTTGCTGCGATCAATAATTTCTGCGCGAAAAGGTCACTCACCTATGTGGAGTTTACTTCTCTTGTTTTCCGTTATTTTGTAAGTTTGAATATAGAATTGTGAATGAAATTGTGAATGAATGGTCTAGGCTAGGGTTATCAAAGAATTGTAACTCAAAACAATAACGACAATGTAATTGAGTTTTTTTGTTAGTAGGCTTTTTTTTTGGAATTATAAAAGCTATTTGTAGTTTTGTCACTTGTCTTTTAAAGTCAACTTTTAACATTTACCAATTCGATTAAAATTCATACAGTAAGTACGAATGCCAGACGAAGTGTATGAAAATCTACAATTAAAATAATCCATTAGAATATTAAATATATTCCACAAAATCCGAATTCCAACCATAATACCATGGAGAGTGAAATGAGTTTCTTTCAAATTCAGATTTAACGTTATTCCATCGCTACATTTTCCAGTTACTTTTTCCACGATCTAAAATTACATATCTCGAATAGTTATGAACATGTAACTGAGGTATTTCTTATGCCTTACAGAATAACAGACATATTAAAATAGAATTGTAAGCTACGAATAATTGATCCTATCGGTACTATAGAATTGTAATTCCTTACAGATTTCGAATCGAAAACGCTTCCATATTTCATCTCTCTCCCACACACCACTCGCACACAAACCTTGCTGATTTTCTTTGTTTCTTTTTTACGTTTTTTTTACGTTGGGATTGGTTTGCGTTTAACTAAAACCTGCCTGATGTTAAGCATTGTTGCAGTCTAGAATCTAGGTCTAGGAAGAAATTAACTCTAGATTTTAAGATCCCTGGATGGTAGTGCTCAGGAAACACAGTTTTGAAACACACACACACAGACAACGATGCCGGAAATAGCCAACCACGTCTGAATGCTTGGTCGCAGTTGTTTGCTATAAGGCTTAGTCCCCTCCCACCCACTCAACCTAGGTGGCGGCAGTTAACCATTGCGTTGAATAACTTTTCTGGCTCAGTTACGTTTCTATGGAATAAATTATTCATAGAATGCAAGTGTGAATTCCACGCAAGCCATTATTTCTACTTTTCTATGACATAAACGTATTCATTCATTGTGGGGCAAAAAGTAAATTGAACTTGTGATTATAGAACTGTTGTTAGTTTTATAAACGGGACTACTACGGGTTTTTACTGATAGCCATCATGGTTCTTAGTTACTTGTCATTGGCACAGACACATTGTATGAACATTGAAATATCATCAGGTTGTGACATTTTAATCTTAACTGTTAACTAACTGTTAACTTTACTTGAGTAATTGTATGAAAATTTGTTTGAAATTTTCTAGTTTACTCCATTATTCTGGATTAACCTGCATTCTTTGACATTAGTTAATCAGTAACTACATTCCAATGTGAACATATATCAAATAGTTGCAATAACAATACTTATTACATACTTATCTAATGAATATGAAGACATGCTGTAACAAATAATATGTAGAGTTTTATACATTCTAAAAAAATACAGTAAAACGTTTTTGTTACTAACACAATCATATAAATAAAACAAATAGTAGCCCCTTCCCATAGAAAATTATAAATACATAGTTTATTTGTTTCTCATCGCGTCTGTATTTCATATTATTAAGTGCGTGTAAATAATACATGGTAGCCGTATATAGTATATAGCTGGAGGCGACATGATTAATGTACGGCCTCTATTGTGTATTGTTCAAACATGCTGGTTTCTTATAGAATGTTTTCAATATTAATTGGCTGATTTATTGATATTTTATTCTTGGAAAGGATATCAAGAAGGTGATTTTCGTTTTTTTTTACTTTCGTCCGGTATAAAAACATGTATCAATGTTCGACTGTTTGTTTAGCTTTATTGACGTTAGATAATTATTGGCTTTACCATTTTTGTGAATGCAAAGTTTGTGCGTGCGTTTGTGTAGTTTGCTACTTCGTCGCGGTCAAACGGTTGAGCCAATTTCAATTAAACTTAGTGTGGAGATAGATTTAATTATGTATGTGCATCTCTAACCCTGATCATCTTTTTTCCAGAACTTTTAGTTTTATTATAGACCAGTGGGTGCTAGCGGCTTCGCCCTGTTTCACCCCTTTAAAAATGGCATTTCCAAAAATCATTTCTTAGCGGATTCCTACGTCATAGCATCTACCTTAATTCCACATTTCAGCCCAATCCGTCCAGTGGTTTGGGCTATGAGTTGATAGATCACTATATCAGTCAGTTAGTCACCATGAGTTTTATATACATATACTTACATATATTTAACAGAGTCTTCACAAGTCTTCTGGGAGTTTTCTTTTTTATATATAGACAACCTCCTTGCAGAGCTAGAGCGCGACACCCCGTCCCCCGCGCGGCCGCTCCCCGCCACCTCCTGCAACTGCGAGGAGCTGCTCTCCGTGGACTGCCAGCTGGAGACCAAGGAGCTGTGGGACAAGTTCCACGACCTGGGCACCGAGATGATCATTACTAAGACTGGCAGGTGAGGACCTCTCTTCATTATATAAATATATATTATGCTGAGTTGGGGCTGTGTTGTGGCAGATTTTAGGTTTGTTTGTTTATTATGTTTTTACTCGTGTTGGTTTTTCTGTTAAATCTGTCACAAAAAATGTTTGCTTTCTTTCTTTCTATACTTTGATAAAGATTTTGAAAGAAAAGTAGATGAAGTAACAATGTATTCCGATAGTCTATCAAAATCAGCACGAAATGGGATCGTTTTTTCTATTGTATTGCTGATACTTTGGTGTGTTTGTGTTGTGTAAACTATAGGTAATTTGACAGGTACTCTGCTAGATGTTTGTATCTATAATTGTGTGTATGGTTTACTCTGATAGATAGATAGATATATAAACTCTTTATTGTTGACACATATTAAAAACAAACAGTACATAAAACAAAGTATTATCTTAACTAGTGCCACAAGCGGCGGCCTTATCACTGAAAGCGATCTCTTCCAGGCAACCTGATATGTAGGTATCCTCTATTTTTTTCGAAATCTCTTCATTACTGATTTACTAAAAAGCTTTTGACTGCCCGAGAGTTGGTCTAACGACCAAAGGCTCTAGTTAGCTAAAAGATTCTATAGGATTCTCCTTAGGAAATTCTTCTCCACGCTAACAATTTCATTCTACTCCGATGTAAGTATTTCTTTGCTTCGACTGGTCTTCCCTACCACGTGACTGCTGTCTGTAATTTTTATGAATTCTTACGTTTATGCTTTTAGCCGGACTAGTACTAGTAGGTACGAATTTATTTTACAAATTGCTGGAAAATTGTTCGCTCGTTGATGTATTTTTAATGAGCCATAAATCAAGTAAAAAAAGAGTTCAACGACTTGTATTCATTTGCCTTATTTGTATTTTTGCAAAATTGAAATAGATTAAAACATTTCAAAACGAAATCATCAGTCATTTGTTTCTCGGTTATAATTGCTTCCCTCATCAGCGTAATGCGATCTTTCATTTCGCTGAGATCAGAGTGAAAAACAAATTAATTCAGTCCACAATCGACCCCAGAAGGGGTACAAAATGGATTCATCAGCTAAAGTGGCCAATTCCGGAATAATTACTTCGCGAACCGAGCCGTCCTTCAACCCTTTAACGAGAGAAATTAAAAGTACATTTTTTCGTAACCGTTGCCTTAATGCCGGGCTATAAATTTACAAAGCCCCAAAGACAACAAGCAGTGCCCCCGTAGAGGGAGGACAGCGACCTTATAATACTTAGACGCCTGATTATAGAAAAAAAATGTACATATACCAAATATGTAAATGACTTTTAATTCGTGTGATATGTGTTACAAATTTGACGTACGTTAAACATCTAAATGTTATGATATTTCGCTAAGCACGCGTGTCGATCGACCGGATGTCGATCAATTCTCGACGCGCCGCGCCGTATAACGGATGGACGGGACAGTTTATAGACAGGTTATTCCGGCTGTTTGATCCCGTTTCATGAAATAAGCCCACGGAAAAGTTTAAAACTAATTTATTACAGTTAATATACGTTATTATCATGCGGTAATGGCGCCTCAACTGAGAGACTTTTTTTGCCAGACAAAATATAGTTGTCTCCGATTGACATTGTCGATGATCGAGGGGAAGATGTTTTTACAGTCAACGAGAGGTTTATCTAAATAATTGCGTAGTCGGTGGCGGAGAGCGGAAAATTGGCTTGTGTTGTGTCGAGCATCCCTCTCGAACAAGGCATTACGGGCGGTCCTGCGGGACGAGCCATATTGACATGGCAAGCTTTAAAACGATGCTTTTTTATTTTAATCCTTTTGTGACTAGACATCCATCATAGTGAAACAAGGTAAGGAGACTTACTAAATTTAAAAAAAACTGTGAAATAGAAAATGTTGAAAATAAAATATTGTTTTATGAGGATTTTATATTGCTATGAAATACACACTCAAGCCTGGCGAATGCTGTGAAACTCTTATGTACTTACTTATTTTTCAAAGTTGTACAAAATTGTTGTAATTTTTTAATAAATCAATTTTAAATATTAAGTATAGATTAATTCGATCGAATTTAAGATGTCGTTAGATTATATCTTCATAGTTTTGAAATTATTGCAAATCTATTGCTTATTATTTACATCAATAAGCAAAAATAAAAATAGTAGTAGCCTGTCCCAGTCATAGTACTACAGTCATTGAATTATGTCATTGACTTTTCTGGCATTTTGAAAACTCTCCAAACTAGAATTATTGACTAAACTCATGCGAACCTACTATAGATGGCTGACTGGCCTGTTACCTTAGTGGCTCTGCCTTCAATCTAGGGGTTGCAGGTTCGATTCCCGCGTGACACAAGTATTTATGAATTTAAAAAATATAATTACTTGTGTTGACTCTGAGTACGTATTTACAAAAAAAGTATATAAGTATTATATCCGTTATCTAGTATCCACGACACAAGCGTTTGCTTAGTGTGAGGCTAGATGTCACTGTGTGCAATGTCCCGGAATATTTATTAATTAATTTAGATAGAACAGAAGCTAATCTCCAAATGAGTACCGTGTCATATGTTATCTGGGAGGGCAACAAGTGTAGTTAGTTTAAATCACTGAACTCACTTGTCCGGGGAGCTTGTCTCGGGGGAGAGATTCCCTTTGTTATACTCATTGCAGTATAGGACACCGTGAGATAATTTGATACTTGTCATTTTGTTTATAATATGATTGCTTTCCAATATATACAAAATTTACTCAAATATAGGTATAGTGATAATTGCTTACCATTAAATTTGTGGATGCGATATTTTTTTTTTAAATCGAACCATCTTTATTTCTTTACTATAAGGTGAATATTAAAGAATATAAATTATAAGAATAGATATGACTTGTAATTTGTGGTATTATCAATAAATAATTTGTATTTGTCGAACTAAGCGCAAGTGACAATCTATTGACAGTAAAAACAGAGATAGAAGAAAAACCAGTCTGTGGATATTGTTTCATGTTGAAAATATTATTTTACATTGCAATTTGGATTGTATATTTGTTCCAATTTATATCTCCACCTTCTTAGATCGTAGGAATTGATAATAAAAAAGGTATTTGAATAATATTTTATAATAGATGATTAAGAGTGTTGAATTTCAATCTCAGGTTTGATTTGAATATAATTTTATGCAGCTATAGGTAAAACATATCAACTCATACTTTCAGATAATTACAAATAGTTTTTAATTGTTAACCGACTTCAAAAAAAGGGGGTTATCAAGGCCTTCTGAAAAATATTTTTACAAGTACCAAGTCAACTCCAGCCTCACTTATCCTCCTAAACAAGAGATAAATCAACCCATCCAATCAAAATGGGATATCAGGGACAAATTGTACAAAGGGAGGGTGTCGGAGCGTGTTTTTAAATTGCTCTACAATGAATTGTCTATTCATTTGCATTGTTCCTAATCCGATAGATCCTTTTTATAAATATATGGTCGTGATCAATTGAAAAGCTTAACTTATCCTTTCTGTCAAATATGCAGAGACGCCATTGTTTTAATCGACTTCATAAAAGAACATTCCCAATTCTTCTGAATGATATGTTTAAGTTTATACTCTGTTACATAGTAACCGCTTCTTTACGAGATATGTAGGTTTCCTCTATGCTTTCTTATTCAAACTCTTTTCAACTTTGTAAATGTTGCCAGTGACACTTATCCCCGGATATGAGTAAAACTCATCCATTATTATGTTTACTCAACGCCTCACGCGCGGGATTAAATCTAATCATTCTTTATTAATATAATATTTACTTAACATTTAAGAGATTCTATTACCGCCATTATTTTTTTTTTATTTTTTTTTATTTATTTATTCGAAAATACTCATCCCAAATGTTACCGTGACGAGAGTTTGTGTGGTAGGTAAACTTTCAATTTGGTCTTAACTTATGTAAATTGAATAAGTATCTACTTAAACGTTTTTGATACTCTGCTTAAAATGTATTTTATTTAAAATCCTTTTCTGTGAATTTACATAAGATATCTCTTTGTAAATATAAGAAAACCACCTATTTTTTATTGTTAACGATCTTTTTATTACTAAAACGACTTTCATTGTTCTCGGATTTCAACAAATTTGACTGATAAGGCCAAATCAGCAAAGTTATCTTAATGCTTGAAATGATTTAATGCTAACCTATAATATTTAATGCCCCTTCTATCGCTCTTTTTGGACAGATGCGAGTAGGTTGAAATAAATTTGCGAAATAATCAAAATAAACTGTTGTAAGTTTTTTTTTTTTTTTTTTTTTTTTTTTAACTATTTTAAGTTATTTGTCTATTATATTTTTTATCAAATGCTCATGTGTGGATACACCTAGCTTCTACAATAGTTATAAATGTTAAACATTTTTGAAATAATAAACATTTTGTTTATGTGCTTTGTACCGACGAGTCTTTGGTTCAATCCAATCTGAAGCATAAAAAGTGTTTCTTCTTTAAAAATAACTGGTTATTTTGACAGAAGCCTGTAACAGTCACATAACTTGCGGGTCAAAATATGGTCAACCAACGTCTCGCTCGAAATATTTCACCTTTTTGTAATTCGTCGTTTTGATTTACAGTCGGTCACTTTATTGCTTGGACTTTGTTAGCCCCAATGATATACTAACTGAACGCCTCATTATAATGACAAAATTCCGATGAACATATGGCAAATAAAGGCACGTTATAGGTCAGTTACAAATATCATACGTTACATCTACGTGCTGATTGGGTCATAGATCGATGTCATAGATGCGTGTTAGGACCGTATTGCTTATATGATAAGGTCTATAAATATAAAAATTGGCCAGTATCAAAAGTATTAGAAAACAACCAAATTTGTCGAGCTTCCATCTTTAAATTCCACTTGCTGTTAATAACACTTATTACTTTACGAAAGGTGTATGGTTGACATGAGAAAATTGTTTTAATTAATCTTTAATTGGACTGGACGGATCGGGCTGAAATTTGGCATGCAGGTAGATGTTATAACATAGGCATCCGCTAATAAAGGATTTTTAGAAAAGCCGCTTTTAAAGGGGTGAAATAGGGGATGCAAGTTTTTCTTCTTAATGCGAGTGAAGCCGCAAGCATCCACTAGTTTCTTAATATAAGCGTTAAAGAACTGCTTAGTTTGCTAATGGATTGCGCAGGACAACGTTTGACAGAACATTTTGTTAAAAGAATATCAAGTTTTAGTATCTTAGTTGTCTCTGAAATAAAATATCTGTGTCGTTCTCTAACTGGTTGACGATTTATGGTTGTTGGAGGCTCTTGACAATGAGTCCATCCAAAATATTTGAATGTGAAGCCATATTGTGGTGTTTTTATGTGAAGGGTTTATAAGTTAACAACGTTATTGCAGTCGTGGCTTGCGGTCGCTTCTCGGACGCCGGAAATTCGTCAGCGAGAATTCATGCAAATGTATTTGGACACAAAATAAATGTATATTAATAATTTGTACCTATGCCCATTGCTAATACAAAGTCATATACGTATTTGTACTGGATGTTACAATTTATATAATACCGAATGTTATGAATTATATATTGCGTTGATGCGACCTGATTTTCATGATATACGTTTTATTCCTGTAAGCACTCCAACCATAGTGTCACTTATGCGGGTGTGTCTTCAGGTGACCTGTTGATCAAATATATGATTTACAAAAACATAAAAAAGATTTTAATAATATAAAATGGAGTAAAATGTTCAAACGAACTTTGAAGAAGTTTCTTATCTACTCATATGTCCATTTAATAACAGCCACTTAGTTAATATTATTATTGAACCTACGTAAGTCGAAAGAAGACTATTTAATTATTTGACTCACGAGATCGTTTCTGGGCGTTTCCACATAAATTATCTGTATCCGCAATTCCTGACCATTTTCCAGTATTAATGGTTTTTATAACTTACAATTTTATTACTGGCGGTGCGAACACAACTTGACGCGATCTTGATGATAATTATTCATTGTGCAGGCAGGTTCATTAAAATATAGTTCGCAATTTTTGGTGAAGCAGTTTTGTAAATATTTAACTGTGAAAATTATTAGTTCGATTGTTTTTATAGTATAATAACCCTAATAAGTAGGTAGCATTATGAGCTTCTTTAGCAAAAAACATTGATGTTGATTGAAATTGTTATGATTTAACTGAAAAATATGCCTATAACGTGTTAAATTATCAAATAACCATTGTCAACTCTTGGTTGCATTGTCATGTCTAAAATGGCGTAAAGCAGGCAGTTTTAGATTAGATTAGATACCTAACAAGTGGGAACATAATGACGGTTACAAAACATTTCATAAACAACTTAGAAATAACAGGTTTAACTCCTTGCAAAAATATAATGTTATTTTATGTTACAGTTAAACATAAAAAGAACAAACATAATATTTTTATTCATAACTTAATTCAAAAGGTGCATGTAATTCTTGACGTTGCGAGTTAACTTCAACATTCCCGTTCGCGTTCATAATTACAAATAAATTAATCAGATATGGAGCGCACGTCAGAGCGCCCCGATTACTCGTTCAAGTATCGAAATGCCCTTACGAATACAAACCAATAATATTAAACGCGTGTTAACCTTCCACCTGGCGCTCTGATCGCCTCCGAGCGCCTTTGTCCGCCCAACGCGAGGACCGTTACAAAAAATACAAAACTTATGGCATTTACAAACAATATTTAGTGCCGTTTTGACAGTTATTGTAGGCAATGATTACTGTTCATTAAGACCAGACATACACCCATCCTTTCAACGTACACGTTTAAAAACAGGTGCCATCATAGGTAAAAATATAACTTATGAAGTAAAAAACTAAGTTACGAGCAACTTTAATGCCGCTCATTATTACCACTCGTGTCAAATTCAGTTATTTTCAGTGATTTACTAACAAATTTAAATTTAGTCCGTGTAATAAAACAATTTGTGGTCATAAAATTTGGGGCCGTCTAAATAAGTTTATAGCTAAGAACGGCAAAGGGTATCATTACTGTCGTCATCATAATTTCGGGGAATAAAATGCAGCCGCAGCGGAACAAGTGCAATGTCAGGGAACGGATTAGCTCAGGGTTAATACTTGATATCGAGTACTTGGGGTGAGCTTGAGAGGGGCAAGGGCCGACATGTGCATTAAATTATAATTGAAATTTTCGTGGCTACGTGTTATTTTGCACTAATGCACCTTTCAGACTGACACGTCTTCGGCCCGCGCGCCCTCCCTCGCCACCTTTGTATGAGAGCGTTGATGCATAAACAAAAAATAATTAAACACTCGGCAAAAATTATAATAAGCTATATCTGCATATGCTTTTATAGCCACAGTAAATCGTAATTAGCGGCGCATTCATAAGTTCGTTAGGCATCAAGTTTTTCAGGAGTCTGTTAACGAATTAGGAAAATCCTAATGGCTCAATTATGAGGTCCGTATTAATAAGGTTTTTTAATTATTAATTCATTATCATGGTTCGTAAACACGATTTATTCTCTTCATTTTGCGGCGTTGAGTCTGGAAAGTAGGTAGGTGGCGTGGTGCAAAAAGCTGTGTGCTTATCAGTTAATGAATACCTAATTGTCGGGGTGATGTGATGATTGCAGCGGTGTCGGAGCATCGGCCGAGATCGCTCGATAATTCGATCGAGGCGCGCCGCTGACGTGCCGCAATAAAACGCAATTATACACATCATACCGACCAATTAAGGCCCTTTAATTGGCACATGGAATCGCTCGGATAAAGTTATTTTGTCTCGCGATTATTGCGCCAACGGTTTCTGAAAATAATAAATCATTTTCGCATAAACGGTTTGCTTAGCGAAATCTTAAATTGAAATCATATTAATACCGCGTGTTGCGCAGGATTAATGTTGATAGCGGCTGCTACTGGTTACTGCGAATTGAATGGGAGAAAATGAGATGCGTGCACAATGGCCGGCGCCTACGCACGTCGCGATTCGCGCCGCGAGCTGTCCGCTACCGGCGGGAGTGTGCGTCTGCCACCATTCAACCACCTGACATCTCGCATTAAGATTTATTATCTGAGAACTTACAAGCGTTTTTGACCGATTGCACCTCGTGTGTATCCTTAACGACGACGCCCAATTTAAAAGCCAATTTGAACACAAAGAGCGGAGCATATTACTCAAAATGAGTTCGTGCAAGGAGCATTATCAAGAGGGTGGTCATTTAACAGCCATTAACGCCTAAAACATAATAAGCTACGTTAAATAATTACAAAAAAGGTGTAAAAAGCCGTTGAATACAGAGGAGATGCGCGCGCGCCGCTCGATGAAAGGCTGACGGGCTCCGAGACGGAGATTGATTACGTAATCATGGACATCGGCTGATTTCGGGAATCTCATAGAGAGTAATCATCATTCATCTCACGGCTCGTTGGTGTCCGTTTCAAACTGGCCGCGTATTCAAATATCAAAGTTCATTTTATTCGATTATTGTTGTCAAAATGACGGTACTAGTCGTATCAAGTCGTTTGTAACGGTACTCGGCGTATAATGTCACTCGGTCTCGGATTAGCATCGAATTTGAATGGCATAATTTTGTAAGGATATCTAGTGGCCACAAGTAGCGCGGTGGCGCTGTCGACGCACAATTAGCCGTCCATTGTGCGGCATTGTGCGCCCGCGCAGCGCGCGTTGGTTTTACTCCTACGTCCATTGTCATAGGCCCGAGCTTGCCATTCTCCACACACTGCCCACTCCATGAGATATTATCTCTACCATTATGAACCAACATGTTCGGTTAAATTGATAGTGATTTAATATTAATATTAGCGTGTGATTGATTGGTTAAAGCGTTTGTATTGGCGTAATACCGGAGGCTTCTTTATGATTAATTAAGAACGTATTTTTATAGCTTGTTACAGAAACGATGTTGATGAATTGGGGCTATAAATTCGTGTTTTGAGTTATTTTTTACTCTTAATACAAATTGAAATCACATTACTTTATCAGCTGTAGTTAGTAAAACATATCAATGAACATATGCCATAGCACACTGTCTCAAAAACAAATTGAGTTCAAACCCATAGCAGCTTTAATATTGTAGTATGTATGGTATGTGAGCTCAATTACGAATCGTTCCGGTTGTATGATTGTGAGACAAAAGGCAGGTCGCGGCCACCGGCGGCGGGTCGCGGTGGGTCACAGTGAGTCGCCGTGAGTCGGAGTGAGTCGCGGCGGGTCGCCTGCGCCCGCGCACCACAATACCGCGTAATCAAGTGGGCACAGAGGGGGCGGCATTGTACTGCCGGAGCCAAACGAGCCATTGTACCTAATCGCGACCCCCGACCCGACATCTACCGCAATCCTACCAAAAATCTCCCGTGTGTGTCGACATAGAACAGTCATGGACTGGTTTAAGTAAAGTAAGTGTACTCTTTTAGGACACGGAATGATTATGTCACTCAGCAGTGATGTTTTTAATCTGTCTCCTGAGAATAGAAGGACTGTCTCATAACATCTGCTTGTCATACGTACTCGTGCACTTGTCTATTTACTTATCTCTAAACTAAAAGAAGTGTGCTGCACAATACATGTACATTCTAGTGTAGAGTGTAGTGTACAATTTGTAAACTAAAACTTAAGTTTTAGGTAAACATTATTTACTATTTCTATTATTTTGTAAGCTGACAGATTACTTTTAGTTCATGGAAACTGATAGTAGTTATTTAGCTTCATTCGGTAACCATCTTCTGATAGTGTTAACCTAAGAACATATCTTCATTAGTTATTTGTTCCCGTCCTGTCTCCTACTATGTCAATACCAGTATTCAGAGAGAGATCTCGTTATCCTTCCCAAACTGGTCACCCCGAACTCTATGGTATCAATACCCGTCCATTTAATATTGATTTGTGACATCTAAGTCGGTGGTCTTACATTTATCATCCAGTTATGACATACGGAATACGATGTCATGACATATACAATACGACGTCTATAGAAGGCTGGTGATAGAATTCGATGCTGTCAGGTGTATTTAATTGTACTGGGATGCAATGTCACTACATTTTCTATGGTGTGATGTTCTACTTTTGAACGGTTAGTTTTATCAATGGTTTATTTCATGGACTGACCAAACATTTCTTAGTCTATGTCTATCCGTAACGACCAGTCTTTTATTAATCTCAAAATTTTATAATAACTTAATAAGAAACTTTTCAATAATTCGAGCGAACCATCTCACGATAGTCCAATATGAATCTGCGTCATAATTTCAGCCTGCATTCACCTACTTCTGAGGATAGGTCTTCTCTCAAGACGTTATACAGTACCTATAAATGAATACCTAATTTTAAAAACGCATGTGATTAAGAATTGTGACATACGGAAGCAATATCGAACAACAGTTGCACCGTAACTTTTTAGATTGCATTGCTTCAGGCTACTAATGTCACCACAAAAAATCGAATCGCCCGTCACTTTCACACCTCACTGAAAAGTAAAGGATGGCGATAGGAGCTCATGTGGTGTTACTTTTTTTCAAATAAAGCGTCAAATTTTCACAGCTACCCCTCGGGCCGAATAAATTATATTTATGTCGATTCTGGGTGGGCATGTTGGGAGGTTTTTTTTGCCTAGTTGTGGTAAATGTCACTCGGAAGTAAGGGTTGATTGGAATGTGTTTGGAGTTATGAATGCTCAACAGATGTACAGCATCGTTTCTCATGACTTAAGCTGTTGGAGCATAATTAACGAATGTAGGAAAAAGCACGTGTGCCCGTTTATGTGCGAGTTTAACCTGCTTATGGATAAGATAGATGACTTACTTACCCCATCTTGATGATACTGTTACATAAAAAGGAAAGTATTTGTGGGTCTGTTTAACTCTTTCACTCGGCAATACAGCGATGTATTGTAGTGATTTTAGATATGTAGATAGTATAGGGTTTTAAGAGTGATACAGGCTCCTTTAATCCCTTAACAACGTGAATATGGCCGTAGGCATCTAATATTCATTAATATAACGCGAAAGTCAGCATGTATGTCAGTCCATTATTTGAGATAAAAATAAAATTTACCAAGCTTACAGATGGATTGTGGATTTACGCAATGCCATAGGCTAAGTTTTATCCCGGACTAGCACGAATTCCAACACGGGTTTCTTTATCGAATTCGTAAAAAGAAAAAGTCTAATGACGTAATCGGTAAAGTTTCCTCCAATCAAGGTAGGAAGGCAACGTAACAAGAACATTAGCAGAAGTTTTCGGTACAAATGACGGTTAATGCGACCAAATTATTTGGGTAGTTCTCGCCGCCCAGCTATGAAGTTATTATATTCCATTTCCTGGGTGTGTTAAGTCGATAACTCGAAAATGACTGGCATTCGTAGAGCTGGCTCATTACCAAATCATGGCGGTGTGGCCCTTAGTTGGCAATGGTGTTTGGATTGTTGGTTAGATTCACTCTATGATGATTGTTGTGTGCAGTTGTTTGGTGCCATGTTTTTGGTACTTATAACAGATTCACGAAGTAGTATTTTGATAAAGTTAAGAAATGTACTCAATATTCTATCGTGTTATTAATAAGCTACCTTTTTCTCCCAAAATGACAAACTAAGTAAATTTTCGTAACCTTTTGTCATCACCCCAAAATTATTGACATGTCACCCGAGCATATTCAACAGAAATTAAATTACACTTTGACTTGTAGATATACATATCGCATGACTAAGCAAGGCCCATTCTCCATAAGTGAATATTTGATGTGACACGGGATTGACAGCTTTAACATTTGCCATATTTTATTTAAAACCGGTTCCTATAACGGTAGAGCCGAAAAACATTCCAAATAATCATGTGTATCGAGAGTGAGAACTTCACAGTTTCATGTCGCGAACTGTACCAACGTGCGAGAGATAAAGTGAAAGACTCGGTAAAGGAATTTTGGTAAAATGGTAAACATTGTGCGGGGCACGGAGGCAGTCGGCGCATAATATCGTGAGCTCTATAAGTAGGCTACGTGGCCTACGCACGGTCATATATTATGACGTGAGAGTTGACGTTTCCCCCGTTTTCCAGAGCAGTGCGGGAGCAGGCGGCAGGCGACGGGTGCGAGCGGGACGCACGACTCCGGTCGCGGTGGTTTCGTACATCGCCACCCGTCCGCGCCCGTAAGCTCGTAATTTGCCTTTCTATTAGAGCGAGGGCGTGAAAAAAGGAAAGCGTTTACGGCGTGTTTAATGTGAGCGAGCGGGAAGAAATATGGCCGCCCGTCGGGAGAAGGGAAAATTTTGGTTTTCAGAGAGTTTTTGCGGAGATGTGCAGCGGGGGAGTGCGAGGGGGACGGCATGTTTGCGGAACCGCTTCCCCCAATAATTAGCGGAAGTCGTGGCTTAGTTCACCCCGCGGCGGCGGCTGCGGGGAGGGAGTTCCTCTATTTGTCGTTTAAGAGTTAATCGGACGAGCGATCCGTCACCCTCGGGAGAGCACGCCGCCGGCAATAATATTATTATGCGGCGCTCGAACGGGACCCGCGCCCGGGGCGGTTAACGATATCGGGATTATTGATAACTTTGTTGTGCTGTTAGGGTTCCTTCCGTCACGGCCGAGTACGATCGAATTAGTTACGTGTACTAATTACAGTTTTCTTTTAGGAAAGTCGAGGCTTAATTGATGTTGAGCATGTCGTGCGGTGGTGCGTGGCGCGGACACAAAGACTATTTGTTTATTTTGAAAAGTTTCCTCCGGGCACAGGCGCAGTGTATCATTAGGCGGGGGAAGTGACAAACAGCAGTAAACACAGCTCGTGTGCCGACTGTCAATTAGCTGTAATAGCACACTGCGCCGCGACATATGCTCGACTACTTTTGTATTTGTTGCCCCCTTTACGATACAAAATTACACGACGCGACTGCTGCTGTCGTCGGTTTCTTGGACTGTCGCACTTATTTCTAACATTAAAGGTGTTTTACAACAAAGTATGTAGAAAGTCTTAAAAATAGACATAGTTAGGTACCCAATATTAGATATTACTGACTTTTTACGAGCTAGATTATGGGCGTATCATTAAGAGCTCGGTCGAAGTTGCAAATTGGCTGAAAATTAATTGAAACGCGAGAGTCCTGAATCAATCAAACTTGTAAAGGCTGCGACACACAGAGAGTGGGGCAGTAGGTACTACTATAGAAACGTAGCAGTGATGATTGTCATTGTCTAAGTAATTAGGTACTACTTATTTACTCACTCATATCATAAAATATTTAGCGAGTTTAAAAGGTCCAGGAGTCAATAATGTTCTGTTTAACTTTAGACATTATGTTCTTGAAGTATTTTTCACACTTTGCGCTGCAATCTCCAGCACCAACTCGCAGTGTGTCAAGCCCTTTAAGCCCACTAATCAACACAATCCAATCAACGGCCAATGAGCGATGTCGGTAATTAAACGGATCGCCTTACGAATCAATAAAGTCGCGATAAGAATTAATTGCGCATACGCCGGCTCCCCGGGGAGAGGCCGGGGCCAAATTGATTTACTTATTAATTAGGCTTCAGTGCTTAGCAATTTAGTATGTAGGTACCTGTAGGTAGGTTTGGAAACTATGTATGTATTGATTTGAGAAGTAATTAGATTATATTTACACGTAAAAATGGGTGGATACATGTAAATGTGCAATTTTTCTTCATATACCTACATATTACCCTATAATTTACTGATTCTTGAAGTTTGACTAGTTTTACAGAAAATAAGTTCCTGAAAATTTTGCTTAATCTGATTTATCGATGATGATAAATAAAAGACACGGTCTAGTTTTCCTCGACAAAATCATATCTTTGAGAACAATTTAAAAGCAAGAATAGCATATCTGTTATGAGAGTTACACCTAATATTACACTTAGTCACCGAAAAATATATACTTTCTATGCGTAGGTATTCCACTATGGAGTATATTGCTAAGCAAGTACATAACATAATTGTAACTCCTTAGACTACAATGATACACCTATTACATATCTTTGATAACAAGAAAGACATAGCTGAAATAACACCTAAATACTTACTTAAAATATATACTTTATATGTGAAGTATTCTACGACAGAGTAAGCAAGTACATATCGCAATTATAACTCATAAGACTACAATGATACACTAGTCAAGCTATGAAGTAGTGCCAATTTTAATAGTTAGGTACCCTCGAAATTATATTAAATATATTTTATTCAGAATATTCTATACCCAATCTCATCACCTAGGATCATAAAGTCAACAAAACCACGTGTGTGGTATGCACCTTAACAAAACTATAAAAAAAACACCATCAGAGCTGGTGACACCCGCAGGAGGTCTTCCTGGAAGTGACCGAAGTGCCATTAATTATACCACAATACACGTAGAATAGGAATCTACAGGCTGTTTAGTTAAGCGAAAACTTATCAAATGAATGTTCAATGCAAAAATCTGAGTAACCAATTAGTGTAAAAACCAATACTGTGCAACATACTTAAATTGCTATATAATGTATCTTTGTCTAATAGTTTAAAAAGAGCATCGGTGTCCAAAGTTTACCTATGATAATTTGGCTTTTATACGTAAGTATATATAAAATAAATGTGTCCATTTTTCATACAAAAAATACACCAGAGTGGTCCACTCCCAATCGATAATCCAGCACTATAATCCAGCGATCTTCAAAGCGAGAGTGAATCGGTTCTTATCGGGTAAGCACGCTCCATCTTAGGCCATAGCCTTACTTGCTATCAGGTAAACTATGGTCAAGTGCAAACCCGTTCAAGTTAAAAAAAAAAAGATAAGAAAGATATACAAAAAATCCAAATAAGTAACGATGTAAAATCAAATACATTTTTAACTTTCCTAGAGCGGTTTAACATTCTATTCATTTTATATTTTATACATCGAAACAGCCTGTATAACATGGTTTTCTAATAGATATTGTAGTCTCACTGAAAGGCAGTGTCAATGCCCATTCAATTTTGCAGTCGTAAATTTTAGAACACCATTTAGTTCCGCTCGTGCCCATAAATAGGACTCGACAATGTTTATTGTTTTTAAACATTGGAACAAATGAAAGTGCGTAAATATTGGACAGTCGAAGAAATATTACGTTGGTTAATTGTTAGGTTTTTTGTAAGTCTGTTTGGTTCGGATGTTTGACGGCTTGAGGAAATTATTTAGCTAAAATACATAATAGGAGTATATAAAACTAATATTGATACGACTTTTTTCAACACAACAAGCATAGGTTTCCTTATTTCTTATCGTTAATCGCAGTTATGTAAAACAAGGAATAATCAGAGCATATTTTGCCGATGCAAATAAAATACTGTAGAATATATTACTTAGCGGATATATCTGGGGATCAAGCCCAGTATACATATCAGTCTTATGTTTAGTTCATTATATTTATTAATCTATAACACATGTACTTAAGAGTTCGTAAAACAAACTTATTAGCACACTATTAGATGGTCCTGTTTGCTACAAGCTATATAAACTATGTTTCTTTTTATTCCCGAAGTCATTTCGCGTGGTGTCCGTTGTGGGTGGCTTCCACAATGGTGTTTGTCGTGGCATTCGTCACGGGGCGCCACCGCCGCCTGCCCGGGCTCCGTGATTGATGACCCACGGACCGACAAGACTTTTAGCATAGCGATACAGTTTGTGACAAGTTTGTTGTAGCTATTGTGTGGATAGTTTTATGCTTATAGGGTGGTGATTTTTGTAAGAGCTGATAGAAATTATTGGTTTTATTGTTTAGCCATTAAACTGCGAAAATCTATTTTGCTGACTATGATATTAGTATTTAAACTACACGGTTTTACACTTGAACTATGTTTCGTGACTATGACATTAATTGTAGAAATATACAACTAGGTCTTATGTCAAATAGACTTATATAGGAGCTGCATAGATAACCGATATTAATCACAAATATAACATCTAAATTACTTACTATTTCGAGTAGTGTGGCCCTCAAATTAAAGGTAGCTTAACGCCGTCCCAAAATACAAACAGTCCATTCATTACATTTGGAAATTCCTTACCTCTCTCGCCACATATCGAGTTATTTATGAATTGTCATACATTCCGTACTGACTCGTTGTGAATGTTGTAATATAATATGCGGTCCGATGTTGGAGGCGATACGTCGAAATATTCATAATCTCCGGAGGGCCGTGAGGTAAATAATTTAATATTGGGACAGGACAGGTGGAGCGTCGGGTTACAGCGAGCCACCGCGAGTGGAGTGAGCGAAGCGAGGGAGTTGCAACGTATTAAGGCTGAGACTGTTGCGCGTTACCGTTTTGATCGCATCGTTTTTTCACGACTGCTAATTATAACTATTCTACGTAATCATATTATTTTAAGTCAGGTCTTGGTGGTCATATAAAAGAATAATCATTAACCATAATAATTCATCATAGAAATTGGAAGAGAAGACATGGCGCATGCTCAGACAAAGGCCCTACACTTAAATTTATGATGATGGTGGTGGTCTTACAAATTATTTTTATAGTTACGTAGCACGATGAATAAGTAGAAAAAAATAAAAAAAATAATGGTATGGAGATGCATTAACAATTAAAAAAAACTTTAAGCCAGTTCAATACATTTTTAAGTCTTAATTAGAAAAATTTAATTACAGTTTAATCCTAACAGTTGCGCGCGGCTTCCTCACCCTTACCATGCACCGAATTAGCCATCAAGCTGCAGCTTGCCATCACGCGAGCCACTTAGAACGTGTCCCGACATTATCTGTGACATAATCACGCCGTTTACCGACCTAATAACTAACTAACATCTGTAATTCCACGTATTAGTCTATCGTTTCTATAAGGCCACTTGTATGAATAGATAAGTATATTAATCATAATTTTACTATGTTTAAAATGACATATCTACATTTGTGAAATACATTTTTTTATTCTAAACACAAGTTTTCAGCTCAATCTATCAAGAGATCTATCACAAAATTTTAGATGGCCTTTTTCTGGCTCCACGTATCAGCATCGCAATCTGGCCAGTATGCTGGGCACGCTGCCCTCTGGTAGTGGGCTGGAGCACTTAGATTATCTTTAGGCTTTTCTAAAGATTTTCTAGGTGTCCCTTTTTGTAGTAGTTAGAAGTAGTATGTTTAGTTTTTCTTCCTTTGTTTTTATATTTTATTTTTGTAAATAAAGTTCTTTTATCACATAACATTGTGGCGTGCTCCAAAAAACTTACATTAACTAATTTTTTCCCAGAAAAAGTGAGCAAGACTACAGCAGTCAATAATATTCTTACATCTCATGAATAAATATTTTATAGCTCTTGTAGTTTGATGTAGTCATGAACACAGCGACGGCTGGTCAACTATGTTGCTTTACCACGATTACTAAGGCTCTAATTAGCTATTAAAAGAGGTTTGATAAGTTTTTATGTCTCAATGTGGCGTGACTTTTGACAATTTGTGGCCAAATCTGGCCGTGTCCTTTACAGCTACTATGTAAAATAGCTTACTTACTTACACCTCGAATATGTTTTCGTTGACATATTTAGCATTTTTGATTAAAATATTAGAAATTAAGGAAGCACCGCGGTGCTACCTGCGTTTATCCTGAAAGTGTAAATTACTTACATATGCACAAAGAATAGGCACAAAGAACCTAAATATTTATGCATGTCATAAAGCTTTGAAATAGTTGAATCATGTAAGAAATTCACTCGACGTACATAAATAAAGTTTGTTTTTATATGTATATAATTAATAATTTTAATTAATTTTATCGTGTGTTACAATAAAGAATTTTCTATCTATCTATCTATATATTTGTGTAATAAAAAAATCGCCTACTTTATGATGTTTCCTAACATATATTTAAAATGCAAAAGGTTATAGCAGTAATTATTCGTCAAAGTCGAGGGTCCAACCTGGATGAGGTCTGCACAAGATCGACGCAGATGGCACATGCAAAGAGAGGCGTATACCCAGCAGTGGGATCCCAAGGGCTGTGGACGATGATAATGATAGCATTATTTGATTTACCTGACCCTATGTCGCAATTATTAAATTACTTTTGTCTAAATACTCAAAAGCCTTAATTAACTAGATCCCTGTATTTGTACATATAATACACCATGTTTTGCTTCCCTCTCGAAAGTTACCCTCCTGTGTAACCCCTCTAAATAGGCCGAGCGTACCAAATAAGTTATCAAAATAGATACCTACTTGACTATAGGTATGAATGTATATTGGAGCAGGGTCGTGAACGAATTGAGTAAATTCAACCTATAGGCATAGTGTTACATGTTTTTAACGATTTGTTATTGGCTTATGTTTGACTACAGCTCGTCTGATATTAAAGCACCACTGTTTGTCTAAGATATAGCACACTAATCAAGGTTTCTGTTAGATGCCTTTTAAAAGAATTTTGTCATATTTTCAAGACTGAAACTCTGGAAAAATATGTAGTGTTTTTCCGCTGCGACTGCTCCTTAACCGACATCAAACAACAAACTTGATGGTTTTTAGGTGTGTTCCTCCATATACCACCGCCACACCTCACCTCCTAACCATCGTGGCCTCCGTGGATCTCAAGATCTTCCCAACACCGCACCTTGTGTCTTGAAGCTTTGCTGTTCTCTTTCGGCAAGATATTCTAGTCGACACGTGTTTCGCCTCTCCACGAGGCAATGGCTCAATATCTTATATTTTCAAGAAGCATCTAATTATTTTTCGTTACCATTACATATATAGGTAATTATTATAGTTTATTACCTACTGCTATTTCTTTATCTAAAAGTAACACCGTTGTTTGCTTTAATTTGTCTATACCTATTATTTGCATTGGTTTTTAAAATAACAGAAATGAAACCATATTCGGTTGTTCGGTTTTAATAACAAAATAAATCTTACAATTTGATGAGAAACTTTATAAAGTAGTTGAGGGCAATGAAAAAGCAGTAAGTAACTTTCTCAATGATCTGTGAAATTCAAATATTTTATTCAAGCTGTAATTTTTATCTGACGTCCGACGCCTGCCGCCTCATTTAACCGCTTATCTCTCTTGTTCATTATTTCATGGAATTATTTTCTTGATGAATTTTGTTATAACAGAAAGATTTATTTGTTGAACAATAAATTGTATAGTTTGGTGTTTTTAAGTATGGCAGTCGTTAAGCCAAGTTAGTAGCCCTATGGGTGGTTTGAAAAAAAGTACATACGAAGACAATTTCTTGAAAAATCTTATACCTATTATGATTTTTACACCCAACACAAAATTAGCTTTATGACTCATCACAATTGACTGGGCCGTCCTGGCAAGCCAATAATTTAGAGAGGTTTCTTATACGTTTAAACGCACTAGATCGTAGACTGCAATGAGGCTCTACATGAGTAGTTAAGGCTTTCGAACAGAAATAACGGTAACATATATTTTTCTTTTAATACATTCTTATATAGATCTACTACTGATGAGTTAGACTTTGTTTTTCTCTTCTCTTCAATAAACAAAAACAAAATTCTACAACTAAATTACCATTTAAGTTCTCAATGTTCCGGATTACAAGTGTTCGAGTGAGTTGTCACCAACCGTTCCTAGAGAGCCTTATCGGTGACAGATCAGTGTCTTCTGAAATCGTTTGGAATTCGAGCACTACGTTTACAAGCGTATAATCCGAGATTCCAATCGATAGAGGAATTGAGACCTTATATTGATGGTTTTAGAGTGTGTTTTTAAACGTATACGAGACAAATAGTATTTGAATCTTTATAACACTTAGATTAAATGAAATTAGATCTTATTTGCAGTGTGTTAAGGTGTTGTTTAAGGTTATATGGGAAGGTATCGTGCGTCGGGCAGATGAGTGAAGTCACCCGTTTTGTTCTGTCGTGTGATCCAGCGCTTAGCTAACCGTTTTGACACATTTCCTGATGAGATGCGCCGATAAGGCTGCTCAGGTCCGGATTTTTAGAGACCGCTTCTTAAGTAGTATTGATACAAGAGGTCTTTTGCGTCACGATGTTTTTTTCACGTTTTTGGTTAAGAAATATCATATTTTGCAGTTGATACCTACTTGATTTTTGCGTTTCGTTATGACTTATTGGAAAAAGTTTATGAACTTACCCGTTTCCCTTATACTTTCCTTCAATATATTCGTACAATATAATTCACTAGTTTAACTTTACCAAACAAAACTTTATAAATTTCTTCTAAACTATCGTTTAGTAGCACTAGCTGTGCCTGAGACTTCGTCCGTGTGGAATAGTTATTTTGAGCATCTTTTTTTTGCAAACAACCGCTTTAGTTTTATAAATTATAGCTGTTATCCACGACTTGAACCGTTTTCAAAGCGCACGCAGCAGAAGCCCTCAAAGATGAATCATTTTCTCCGTTTTTTTTCCAGATTTTCCATTGTTTCTTCGCTCCTATTAGTTGCAGCGTGATTTTATACAACTCTTCAGCTTTATAATATTATTATTAATTATGAGTATATTAGTATAGATAAGTAGCATGCTAGTCGGCCCTTAAGGCAAGATAGCACCAATCAAGCACCTACCAAAGGCACACAATACAGTCATTTACCACGCTGCTCGCATTTGGACGATCTCTTGACAGCTCACACGGTTATAAACATACAGGAATGAACTCGATTCGTTTCGGTATAGAGGAAAGTCATGATCAAGTGTGGTCAAGTTTGTTTAGAGATGAGCTTTTTAGTGTTAGTGTTACTGTCTTGAATGTAATATTTTATGTAGCTACTTATATTCAAAGTTAAATGCAAAATAAAGAGTGGTAACGCAACGGGAAAGAACTAACGCGATGGATACATTAATATTGATATACCAAGGAAAAAATCCACAATATGTACACTGAAAATGGTAAGCAATTTCGTGTTATTCGTGAGCAAGACGTAACATACCCAGCGCATCGTTGACAATTTTTTTAATTCTCACGCAGTAGATAGATGTACCGCACCTCCGTCACAGAAAATCTATACTACTATAATACTACTCCTGTAATAAACTACCTAATATAACTCGCGCAATAACTAACTGAACTCGCGAATCTCACCTCTTCCATTCACTATAATACATCCAGCCAGCGCCTTTCAGTTCCTATTTCAGCCTTACATATACTCTACTAGTATTTGTACGAATTCAACCAAGCACGGTACTTACTGATATTCTGTGTGAATCAACAATGAGCGTAGGCAGTGGTGTGCGCGAGGCGTGTCCGCGCTCCATCGATCGCAGCCTCTCCTCGACGACGTCTGCTCAGCACCCCGCACCCCACACCCCGCACCCTGCACCCCGCGCACGTTAGCGCCCCGACCGACTGCATTTACCACCCCCTCTCTCATACATACCGCCCGACGTAACCTACCTGTCTGCTACAAACCCCAACATATTTCGCACATGTTTGGAATTTACATCTTATTTGAAAAATAAACCGCTTACAAGAGCCCAACTTATATAGCTTGCTTGTAGACGCCCGCGGCTTTGTTTGCATTGTTTTGAAATAAAAAGGAGCCTGTCACTCCCAGGACATCATACTACCTATGTACATACTAAAGATCATGATGGCCGTTTTTGCGTGAGGTGCGTTCTTATAAACAGACAATCAGATAAACAGACAAAAACTCTAAAAACTGTTCTGCTATCAATTCTAAGTATCCCCAAAATATATTTTAATATCTTTATGAGCAGATCTTTGACCCTCTGTAGCTATATTATATGTTTATAGTGTTTATGATCCAATTCCGCGGCGAGGTGTTGATGTTCTGCCATCTTGGTATAAGAATCAAGGTGCAATTAAGAGCAGTTTACGTCTCACAAGCCTGTAAATGTTATTTGGCCTCATTAAAACCGAATTACGTAGTAAATTTTATAATGCTACTGCTGCCACGTTAATTTGCGCGAATTTGCTGAAACTTTGTATCGCATTGTAAAAAAATATGTCGCAATTAAATGTGTAATAACTTTTTACAGTTGCGCTTATTAAGTTGCCACCGGAGTTGATGATATTCATATAATTGTTATCTTTATACTAGTGACGTCCCATGTTTTTGCCTGTAATGTGTGTGATCCAAGAATTTAGAGTCCCTATAAACTTTTGATTCTCAAAAGAAAGAATTCATTTAGTTACTTGTTTCAATCTGATTAAAAGATAAAAGTCAGTTATATTTATCCAGAGTCTAACCTATTAGGTACTTTCCCAAAAAAAAGAATTGATTAAAGACTCTATCTAAAGGTTCTAGAAACAGATTTTATGCGATAGTTTGTTAAGTATAAACATTGCATGTACACAAACAATCTAAATATATATATATAAAACTCAAAGGTGACTGACTGATTGATTGACTGACTGACTGATATAGTGATCTATCAACGAACAACCTAAACCACTCGGCGGATTGGGCTGAAATTTGGCATGCAGGTAGATGTTATGACGTAGGCATCCATTAAGAAAGGATTTTTGGAAATTCCACTTTTAAAAGGGTGAAATAGTGGAAGCAAGTTGTAACGGTTCATTTTAGGCCGTTAAACCATCATCATTATCATCGACGACTGAGAAATAATACATTAAATACTGTGCCGTTAAGAGCGGGTTCGAGTCCTACTCCAAGCAGATAAATCAAGCCAATTTCATCCGTATCGACATTTGAAAATATTCAACTTTATTTAGCTGCAATTTCGAGCATTGCTTACCATTTTAATCGGAAAAATAAGTACACCAAATTCATCACTATCGGAAAAACCTTTCTAATGGTTTCATCATCATCATCTTGACCATAAGGATTATGATAAACAATGACAACGGCGGGTTCGAATCTTGCTTGGTATTTCATAGTAATTGCATCGAACAAACAAATCTATGCCATAAACGGCTAAAACTGTGACATTGTTAAGGAGAGGTCGTGTTCCACGAAGTCCGAGTATTACGATGGCGGAATCGTTTCGATAAACGAAATGTATAAACATGTTGCGATGACAGGACTACTATGTTAATGGTATAGGAGAGAAAGTTGGTATGTTTGTATGTCATAGCGATCCCTGATGTTCTAAGCAACGCGAGCAATCATAAAATTGGAGATATGAGAATGGAAAGTTGTATGTTGGTAAACCATTACGACTTTAACAGGTACTGATGACCTGGGCAGCGTAGCCAGATAAAATAGTAATGCGTGTATAAAACGTAGGTTTGTTTTGTGTCCAATATCCATACAGGCGAATCCGCAGGAGAGCGTGTACATGCGCGGGCAATAAATTATAGTTACAAATAAATCCACTTAACTGGATAGACAGTGAGGCCTAGGATTAGAGAAAGACAGACTATGTAAGCAGTAGGGTGGAAGGGATAACTATAAAAGCGAGTGTAGGCTAATTTTAGGGACGGACAGGAACGGAAAAAGGAACGGAGACAGAGATTCGGAGCGGTGCGAAAAAACTAAAAGAATTCAGAGTCGCGAGTGAGATTTTTATTTTAAAGTCGACGGCAACGGAGAATTTGGGTCCATCATAGGCTTCTAGACTGATTAGTTAACTTCTTTGCTTGAATAATTTGAATTCTATCTTTGAGTCTCTAGTGTGTGTGTTACCTATCAATAGTTCCGGTGAGCAAGAAAAATGTATGCTGTTATCCGGTGAGTCTGTTCCATTTTAAATGTACCTATCTGGAGTTGTTAATAATCTGTATTCAACAAAACATCTTCTAATAACCAGATCTCGATTTTTGTGTAATGTTAAAATCACTTTCATAAATAAGAAAGTGGTCTACGAAAATAAGCGTTGTATTATTACTTTTACACAATGTTATATTATAAATATGGACTAAAAATCATGTACTTTTATATTGTACGCATGTACGTATCTATTTTAACTCTTTACTACGGGGAATCTACCATCCTCCCATGCAAAGATTTAATATACCTACTAGGAGGTTACACTCCACTTTAATTACCTTATTTCAAACACATGAATCACGTAATATGCTACAATGTTACATAAGTGAAATAATAATTTTCATTCTATTTATGAGTAATACCATATTTTATTCTACTAATTTTCCTATGGGGATACTCAATAAACATTCTATTGTGTAAAGATCATACACATAAAACTAAACTTTCTTAAAGCAAAATGGCTCCAGCTGGAGTAAGACTTAGAGAGAGACGAACTCTCTTAAACCTTATGTACGTGAATTCTACCTAGCCATGGGGAATTAATTATGCGAAGATATCGCTTTGAGAAAGATCATCTCTTATTTCTCATATGCGGAAGATCACCGCGAGAAATACCTAAAGCGTGATATCTGAACATAATATTTTTTTATCTACGGATACATTAACAAAATTTACAAATTAATGTCATCTCTCTTTGGCTATACAAAGGCTGGAACCATTTGTTGATCATTAGGTCACACTCTACCTACCTACTTTACGAGACATACAGTAGGTCGCGTGTCCTCTTGTCTCTTGAATAACTTACAGTTAATATTAACTTATTTACGAGTTAATTTGCTTAATAAAGCCCTCCTGCTAACCAATCAATTGGTGTTTCTGGGAGATTATCCACAATGGTTGAAATCTACAGTCTTAGGCGGGTCGGGGGCCTTTGACCTCTAACTATCAATACCATGACATTGATGGTTGGAAGGGAACACCAATACTTTGACAATATAATAAATAAAGGATATGATTGAGCGAAAGTTTTACAATCCTATAAGTAGGTAATTCATTAAAGTTAACATTATTATAAAGCTTTATGTTAGCCCAGATTTATTATCATAATCTCTAATCTATTTTTGACCTTAACCTTTTAGTAATTACGAACTACAAATAGAGTATCTTCCGTTAGTCGAGTATTTTCCTGAACCTCAAAAAGAATTTGAGTTATTACAAACACAATGGGTCCGTATACTACTAGACGATATCACAGCCAAAATTAAAACAATTCATGAGCCAATTAAACATTTCAATGAGTATTGCGAGACGACACAAAGCACTATCATACAATCTGTTTCTCTACGTCGCGACCGCACGCCCTTCCCCCTTACCCCTCTTCCCTAAATTTAGTTCGAGAAGTATATTTGTTAGTAGACGCGTGTATCGGCGGGCGCAAAGCGCCAAGCGAGCGGCGCATGTTTAATAATAAGGAAATGTGTTTTATAGAGGGGCGATCATCTTGGTAGTGGTTTGATAATAATATGAAAAGAAAAAAGTAGCTATTTCTTGTTAGATTTTGGGGTGGTACATAATTTGGTGCCGTGACCAGGATATAAGAGGTTCTTTTTTTAATTAATTGCTTTGTTGATTATCTTAATATCTTATAAAAAAAATATGGGAAGTAGATTGATCGTGAATTGTTTAAAAAAAAAAAAAATTCCCAGATTTGGCATAATTTGCTGTCCGTGAAAATGGATGAGGTCAGGAAATACTTTTTTTATAAAATAATAGGCAATAGTTACTATGACTAACTTTATTTATTTTTCTCCATCCAATGGTTGCCTGGAGGAGATTGCTTTTGGCGGTGGCCTTTATTTGTGACATTAGAGTGGTTTGTGTGAGTGGGTTTATTAATTTTGATTTTGTATGTGTGTGACAATGGAGAGTTGTTTATTTATTTATCTACTTAATCCGTGTTAGTTACGTCTTATTTTCTTTGCACTAATTATCATATCTCCGCGCTTTCACTCCATAACATTATTTCATGAAATAATAAGACCTTGACTGGCCTGTTGGTTTGGTTGGTGGTGGCTCTGCCTTCTGGTCTGGGGGTCGCGGGTTCGATTCCCGCGTGACACGAGTGGTTATGCATTATAGAGATTTGTAATCACTTGTGTTGGGTTTGGTCGTGTGTGTGTGTATAGTGGGTGTGTGTTTGCTAAGGGAGGGGTGTGTGAGTGTTGTGTCCGTTGCCTGGTGCCCACGACGCAGGCGTTTGCTTGGTGTGGGGCTGGATGGCGCTGTGTGCGGTGTCCCGGAGTGTTTGTTTATTTATTTATTTATTTACTTTGGGGTCGACTAAAATCTACTTTATTAAAGTTCGTAAACTACGGGGTCGAAAGTATATGTAGGTAAAACAGTTGTTATAAATATATACAACTCGACAGGATTCTGTGTAACATAACTGATCAAAATTGCAATCAGAGAATTTCGGTCTCGGTTTTATCCGCGCGCAGAGTTGCTTAAAACCTAGTATGTACATATTATATCAGGTAGGTATGTTTGTTTCTGGACTTAGGTTATGAAATCGATTAGAGTGCTGAGTACAAGTGTCGAGAGTGTAAATTTTAGTAGGCGTTGGCTGATAGCGTTGACTTAGGGAATGAAATTCTTTGTAGTAAAAATAAAATCAGGCGTGGAAAAATAACTCAAGTTAAGGTATAAAAACAAAACACTTACGGGACTTTTAGAGATCTGGCTATATAATAGCTTAGTATTCATTTATTTTATACATATAGAATAGAATAGATCTTTAATGTACCTACACCATAAAACATAGAGGTAACAAAAAAAAAAAGCTTAAATATGTTGAGGTGATGCACATTGGGCGGCCTTGTCGCCTTGGGCGGTTTCTTCCGGGCAACCCTTTTATGGACATTACTGGGAATTATAACGGGCGGTGTAAGAATATATATATATAATTAGATACATACGTTAGTTAAAAGACCAATACATACTCAAAATATACATAAATAAATATATACATATTTCATACACATTACATTATTATAGGAAATCAACTTTATGTTTATTCATAGCAATGGATTTTGTTGTATTTAAGTAATAGATGTTTGTTATTTTAGTTCATTTTAGATAAACTACGTTTACTTAGGCGACTGTAAAAAGTACTAAAAATACGAGCTAGGAAATATAATATATAGGTGTAATTCATGACTTCTGATAGTTAATTTTTTATATGAATTCTAAGTAACATGTACGCACTTACTCTCTCTTAGCTTAATAATATTTTAATAGTTGTTCGAATGAGTCATTCCACAATGATATGTTAAACTAGTGGTGCTCAGGACCCAAGGGGCTCGCGAGTAGGGTTTTGGTATGACGACAAACAGATACGTGCGATTTTGTCTGTACTTGTCAATTTTTGTTTAAATACTATTTATATGTTATTTTCAATACAATAATTTTAAAATCATTTATAGCTAATTTTTAGATCAGATTTCGAAGTTTATTTAGAGTAGGTTATAATTTTCATGCAACAATGGGACAAAGCCAGCTGTGGATGATGATATCTCTTGTAGGTTTAGTTAACAAGTTCAAACAAACATTTTGTATAGGGTTACAATGCGACAATACATTGCGAAGAAGTGAAAGAAGGTATAATATTACGCGTTTGATTAAATACCGGCTCAGTATTTCGAAAGGTATTATAATTACATCCGGAAATTATTGGAATAGGTTTAATTTATTTTAGTGTAACAATATGTAGTTAGAAAAGATGATTTAATCTTAGATAACTTTATGATGGGGTCGGAATTCATCTTAATGTTGGTTCATGTCAAGTGATTAATGAATTGGATATATATAAAATCTTCAATTTTGGGTGGCCTATTTTGTTTTCGGACAGTTTTGTTTTATCTTTACAGTAAAAGTGGATCTTTACCAAAATCATCTGATGGATAATGTATCTTAAATGTTCTTTGTAACTTATATTTAATAATTGCGGAGCTTCTTACCATAAAAAAAAAATAATCTAATATACATTTAATTACACAGCTTTTGATTTTATTTGTGTGGACAAACTAGAACGTTCTCACACGCAACACAATTTTCATATCCAGCCAGTGTTGCTAGAAAGAAAAGCTCATTCCGCGCTAACTGACAAAAAAAGCGCTAGATTTGGATAATTATTATATTTAAAAATATTAGGTAGATAACGCACTAATGTGCTAGTTAAAAGCAAAACGACAAGAAAAGCGAACTTTATTTTGTAGGTAGGTATCCTTTGTCGATTTTCTTTTGTGCTCTGATATCGCAACATTTTGACGATAACATAATTTTCAACCAACTACAAATTCTCGTCTTAGCATGTCGTAATTAGCATAAATAACTACTATGAAAAAAAAAGGGGGAATGTGTTTTGCGCTCTAAACTATCTCAAAAGAACCAGATTTAGCGGAAAGCGCTAAAATGGCAGCACTTTATATTTTAATCAAATAAAATGCACATCGCCAAGACATCAGTCCACGACACGAACAAAAAACGAATAGGTAAGAGCGGCAACGTCTCACAAAGAATATTGGTGCACGAGCTGGCAACGTGTCATTATGTCATAATAAACAGCTAAGTCCCGAATATTGTTTAATAGCGCCATCTAACAATTTTGCACTGTACTGCAACGAGGCAAGATTCTCTCTTTAACCAACACTTACCAAATTAATTTTATATAGGTCTCCATTGCATACTAGTAGTGACAGCTAGTGATCTATATTGGAACTAACAATCGGCGTGCGCTCTAATGTATTGGAACTTACGATAGTAATATTTTCATAAAAGTTATTCTGAATGATACGGTAACTTTATCTTTGGAAAAGAAAAAAAATAGGAAAGTTATTTTATTTAATGGGGTCGTGTTTTATTTTAATGAATTTTCTCCTATTACCAGTTTTTTTTATCTTTCATGAATTAATGTGTGTAACTTTAAAGATAACGCTACACAAGGAACTAACTTAAATTACTGTTATTTTATAAAGGCATGGTTCTGATGCTTGTTATTCATTCACTTGAACAAAATACTTGCTTACACAAAATCAATCATCTTTAAATAGTACAACAACCTACCTAACGTAAAAAAATAATAATAATACTACTGCTATTCAATAGATTAGCTATGATTATGTATGTGTTTCGATCGTAGAATTGGTAGATGGTATGACAACGGTAAAACGGCATCTAGAGTAGGATTGTACAACTTTTACACCAGCACGCACGAATGGTTTATTGTAGAAAAAAAATATAATTAGTTGAAGCTTTTGTTGAAGATACTTTTCATTATTTTAGTAAAAGGTACTTAAACGATGACGGTAGGTCCAGTAGTTATGAATTTCAAAATAATTTTACTGCGGGGTCGGAATTTCCATTGACTTTTCTTTACTTTGTTACATATAGTTGAAATAAGTTAAAACTATTTTACAGTGGGGTCGACATTTCGTTATTTTATATTACTGTCAGGTTGTTTACTTACATCGTAAGAGATCAGTATTTTCAGGTGGTTTGGGGTCGTACTTACCATTTCATTTTATAAGTACAACATCATTTAGTTGTAAATTATTGTGACAGTAGATTCTAAATTTAAACAGTAATCTGGTGATTTTACTCTTATAGGATTAGATTAACGACTTCGGTATATCACTGAGTAATCACTTGTACCCACCTACTTCAATTATATTCATTGATCGTATTTTTCACATTTCAGGATAATTAGTTAGATTTTATAGGTCAGCCACCGACACGAGATCGGCTGATATTGTATCTTATTTTAGTAATGATCTACTTATCGGTAAGTAAATAGTGATGTTTTGTTTTATCTTTGCAAAATAGTAACAGTGTGTTATTAATTGATTGTAAAATAAACTGCGGTTCACATAAGCAATAAAGTTTTTCAATTTGCGTTTTCTTAATAAAGCGGTTGGAGTATAATTTTGCGTAATGCTCAGGAGTGATAAACATTTTGCATATAGTATGTAAACTTTATAATTGTTATTAAATTTTGAAACAAAACAAGCTACCTTTGTATCATTTTTATGTTGTTTGGTAAAGGTAACGTTGTGTGGTATGTACCCATGGATGTCATAATGGGGGTAAACCAACTCAGTTCTCTGATCATTGCGAATATTTACTAAGTTATTGAGGTGTGTGAAAGGGCCATGATTGTAGAGACATATGAACAAATAAAAAAAAACAATGTAAGGAAGGGCTCAATGATTCAGTATGTTTCTGAGAAGAGAACAGTCTCTCGTTCTAAAAATATAATTGTTATCCATCACTCCAAATAATCACGAATGTTGGGACATCTTGGTGTTAGGATAAGTTTAAGTCCTTGATATATATCTACAACATTTGCGGTTATTTATTTGCATGATCAAAGGGTTATTGTTATGGTATGTAACTTCAATGCTGGGTAGAGGCATATCGTTCAAATTGGGTCGTTATAGCCTATGCGGTCCCTCTACGTGAGGCCTGACCTTAATGCGGGGTACTACAGTACACCTGTACTCTACTACCTTGATCCCTAAGATGTTGGTGCTGGAGATTAGAGGGCATACCGGGTAACTAAAGGGGTCGAAAGATTGGACCTGTCTTGAAATTACTCTTTATGTGTCACTAGGACAGAGTAGACTTGTCTACTTCCTTTTGGTCTTCGTTACTTCCGGAGGTTCTAAGGCCGTATGTCACCATTGGACTTTTATGATGATGCTCAGTGCTGGAGCATACGATAACACTTAGCCCATTGATAGTCCTTTTAGAATCCACTTACACCACATGATTGTATTTTGAAATGAGAGATTTAAGAGGTTTTGGTCTTTCAGTTATTACTTTTGTATTGATTTCTAAAAAAAAAAATATATTATGACGCCATGGAGAGGTAAAAGGTCGTAACGTAAGTAATGGTAATTGTTTGGTAAGTTTTAACTTAAGACAATTATATATCATGATGATGGTTAGTCTTAAAGCTAAATTCGTTACAGCTTTATGATAAACCTTCCACGACTTTATCTTGGGGTCGAAACTGTAACGGTTCATTTTAGGCCGTTAAACCATCATCATTATCATCGACGACTGAGAAATAATACATTAAATACTGTGCCGTTAAGAGCGGGTTCGAGTCCTACTCCAAGCAGATAAATCAAGCCAATTTCATCCGTATCGACATTTGAAAATATTCAACTTTATTTAGCTGCAATTTCGAGCATTGCTTACCATTTTAATCGGAAAAATAAGTACACCAAATTCATCACTATCGGAAAAACCTTTCTAATGGTTTCATCATCATCATCTTGACCATAAGGATTATGATAAACAATGACAACGGCGGGTTCGAATCTTGCTTGGTATTTCATAGTAATTGCATCGATCAAACAAATCTATGCCATAAACGGCTAAAACTGTGACATTGTTAAGGAGAGGTCGTGTTCCACGAAGTCCGAGTATTACGATGGCGGAATCGTTTCGATAAACGAAATGTATAAACATGTTGCGATGACAGGACTACTATGTTAATGGTATAGGAGAGAAAGTTGGTATGTTTGTATGTCATAGCGATCCCTGATGTTCTAAGCAACGCGAGCAATCATAAAATTGGAGATATGAGAATGGAAAGTTGTATGTTGGTAAACCATTACGACTTTAACAGGTACTGATGACCTGGGCAGCGTAGCCAGATAAAATAGTAATGCGTGTATAAAACGTAGGTTTGTTTTGTGTCCAATATCCATACAGGCGAATCCGCAGGAGAGCGTGTACATGCGCGGGCAATAAATTATAGTTACAAATAAATCCACTTAACTGGATAGACAGTGAGGCCTAGGATTAGAGAAAGACAGACTATGTAAGCAGTAGGGTGGAAGGGATAACTATAAAAGCGAGTGTAGGCTAATTTTAGGGACGGACAGGAACGGAAAAAGGAACGGAGACAGAGATTCGGAGCGGTGCGAAAAAACTAAAAGAATTCAGAGTCGCGAGTGAGATTTTTATTTTAAAGTCGACGGCAACGGAGAATTTGGGTCCATCATAGGCTTCTAGACTGATTAGTTAACTTCTTTGCTTGAATAATTTGAATTCTATCTTTGAGTCTCTAGTGTGTGTGTTACCTATCAATAGTTCCGGTGAGCAAGAAAAATGTATGCTGTTATCCGGTGAGTCTGTTCCATTTTAAATGTACCTATCTGGAGTTGTTAATAATCTGTATTCAACAAAACATCTTCTAATAACCAGATCTCGATTTTTGTGTAATGTTAAAACCACTTTCATAAATAAGAAAGTGGTCTACGAAAATAAGCGTTGTATTATTACTTTTACACAATGTTATATTATAAATATGGACTAAAAATCATGTACTTTTATATTGTACGCATGTACGTATCTATTTTAACTCTTTACTACGGGGAATCTACCATCCTCCCATGCAAAGATTTAATATACCTACTAGGAGGTTACACTCCACTTTAATTACCTTATTTCAAACACATGAATCACGTAATATGCTACAATGTTACATAAGTGAAATAATAATTTTCATTCTATTTATGAGTAATACCATATTTTATTCTACTAATTTTCCTATGGGGATACTCAATAAACATTCTATTGTGTAAAGATCATACACATAAAACTAAACTTTCTTAAAGCAAAATGGCTCCAGCTGGAGTAAGACTTAGAGAGAGACGAACTCTCTTAAACCTTATGTACGTGAATTCTACCTAGCCATGGGGAATTAATTATGCGAAGATATCGCTTTGAGAAAGATCATCTCTTATTTCTCATATGCGGAAGATCACCGCGAGAAATACCTAAAGCGTGATATCTGAACATAATATTTTTTTATCTACGGATACATTAACAAAATTTACAAATTAATGTCATCTCTCTTTGGCTATACAAAGGCTGGAACCATTTGTTGATCATTAGGTCACACTCTACCTACCTACTTTACGAGACATACAGTAGGTCGCGTGTCCTCTTGTCTCTTGAATAACTTACAGTTAATATTAACTTATTTACGAGTTAATTTGCTTAATAAAGCCCTCCTGCTAACCAATCAATTGGTGTTTCTGGGAGATTATCCACAATGGTTGAAATCTACAGTCTTAGGCGGGTCGGGGGCCTTTGACCTCTAACTATCAATACCATGACATTGATGGTTGGAAGGGAACACCAATACTTTGACAATATAATAAATAAAGGATATGATTGAGCGAAAGTTTTACAATCCTATAAGTAGGTAATTCATTAAAGTTAACATTATTATAAAGCTTTATGTTAGCCCAGATTTATTATCATAATCTCTAATCTATTTTTGACCTTAACCTTTTAGTAATTACGAACTACAAATAGAGTATCTTCCGTTAGTCGAGTATTTTCCTGAACCTCAAAAAGAATTTGAGTTATTACAAACACAATGGGTCCGTATACTACTAGACGATATCACAGCCAAAATTAAAACAATTCATGAGCCAATTAAACATTTCAATGAGTATTGCGAGACGACACAAAGCACTATCATACAATCTGTTTCTCTACGTCGCGACCGCACGCCCTTCCCCCTTACCCCTCTTCCCTAAATTTAGTTCGAGAAGTATATTTGTTAGTAGACGCGTGTATCGGCGGGCGCAAAGCGCCAAGCGAGCGGCGCATGTTTAATAATAAGGAAATGTGTTTTATAGAGGGGCGATCATCTTGGTAGTGGTTTGATAATAATATGAAAAGAAAAAAGTAGCTATTTCTTGTTAGATTTTGGGGTGGTACAAAGTTTTACTACTTAATGCGAGCGAAGCCGCGAGCACCCACTAGTAGTTTCATAAAATGACATGAGGTGACTTCATAATACTTCATATGACAGTATAAGCACCTTTTCATCGCTAGCACTAATAGCTTTATCTCGGTGTATCGTATCACATTAGTGGTCTAAATTAAATTTGTCGGTGGCGCCGCCGGTGGTGATCCATCATCCGTAATGGTATACTAACGACCAGGCTGGTACCGCGCGGCGAGAGACCGGACTTTACCTATATCTGTGATGCTATTTGACACTTTTATTCAACTGTGCCGTGAATCTATACATTTGTTACCTTCAAAGTGAGAGTGAGAGAGTTTCCTTGTGCTGGTATCGTTTCTGGTGAACGGTGATGGTCAAGTGTCTAACTGACTGTATAATTAACAACTATTTTGTAATAAAGGAGTTTCACAAATTTGGGATTTTTCACTCGAAAATAGAAGTCCTTGATTAGAGCTTCTGTGATTGGTGGGTCACTGTTATTTCTTTTATATGATATTGTTAGAATATTACTGTAGACGTCTATGATTGGTGTTTCGTTTTCAAGAGAAGTTTTCGTTTGAGCGTCTCAGTCAAAAATGAATGACCTTAGTTAGTATCTAAAAAGAGTAAAAAGCATATAAAGTTATTATTTACAACCTGACGACATTTTCACAGCCTTACCGTCAATTTACCGATTCCTTATTCATTAAATCCACAAGTTCCTGGCGACCAACGTTTAAAAATAACCATTTTTATGGCTGTCTCTTTTGCAATAAAATGTCTAGATCGTTTTGTTTATTGCGACGCGTTGAGGCTTATTCAAAAGAAGGCTTTTTAAAAGAAGTAAACGCTATATGTTTGCATATCATTTAATGTTAAAAAGTAAACAGTGGTTGAGTTAAGGGCCATGAAGCAGTGACATTAAATCGCGCAGTATGTGGTCGCCATTTTTCACCATTTTCAATTAGTCTCGGGTTGTTGATATGTCCCGAGTACAAGATAAACAAGTGGCAATTTAAAATGATGAACTGACTGCTTTTAGCGCAAATATTACTAGACCCTTTAACAAATGATTTTGACGAAACTTGTATTTTTCTATGTGTGGTATCAACGAGTAAATCAACAAGATTCATCAAGATGCACCTTTACAGATTTGGAGAACCGTGTCGCAAAATATACACACACCAAAATTTTCTTCTTCTTATCGAGTGAGGGTGGCTAACTCTGGTGACGTTATTTGGAAATACCTACATTTATATTTGGGACATCAATCTATCTATCTATCTATATACATGTATATAAAACTCAAAGGTGACTGACTAACTGATATAGTGATCTATCAACGCACACTGCACAGCCCAAACCACTGGACAGATTGGGTTGAAATTTGGAATGAAGGTAGATGTTAGAATTAGATGTAAGAAAGGATTTTTGGAAATGCCACTTTTAAAGGGGTGAAATGGATGCAAGTTTTTCTTCTTAATGCGAGCGAAGCCGCGAGCACCCACTAGTAAGAAATATGTATAAACAAGTCGTATTGGCAACCTCCTTTATTCAAGAAGTTGATGGATAACAAATAACACAAATGCGTATACGGACAACACAAGTCTCATCTCTAATTACATCACTGCAGCTGAGTACCGATATCAATCTTAGCTCTGGGAACGAGTGCTCGAACAAAATACACGTTTTATGATGATAATTGGCGGAAAAAGGTTGTAAACGTTGTAATATTCACATAAGTTGCGGAACTTGAAAAACAAACTGGCAATAATAACTTATTCGCTCGGCTAAAGTCACCCGCGTTCTTTTTTTTGTGTTGGTACGAGTGGTGAAAAAGGGTAATAGTATTCTTTGGTGGTGAGTGTTTGCCGACATTTTTAACCGACTTCCAAAAAAAGGAGGTCATCAAGTCTTCTGAAAGTGTTTTATTTTTTATTTTAATATGTTCCGCGTATATATTTCCGTTAATGTGGGTAATTAATACAATTATATCAAAGCAATTAATTCACACATGAAAAAGAAATTAGTACTGTAAAACATGATCACTTTAAAAGGAAAGAAATAAAATATATTGTTGTAACATATTAAAAGATATTTAATTTAGTATGTTACGATCAATACCGTTATTTGAAACGAAGATTGTTATTGATACAACTCTATTAGCTATCCAGTTTGATTGACCATTTAATTTAACTTAATTTCTTTTATTAACAACAAGTTAGTGATGTAATTGTCAGTTCTGTACATAAATCGGCCCTAACACCTGCGTTACGCTGTATTGAGTTTTATTGAGGCCACGGGCCATTTAACTTGGCTGAGGATAGCACTTAGCAATAACGTTTAACGTAGTGCTATTCACTGCTTCTGACATAAATACTTTTAATTTGTAACGTTAGACTATATTATGTTATTTTTAAATAGCAGTGATCTGCAGGTGATTCTCTAATTTACTCGGTTGAGGATAGCACTTAGCAATAACGTTTCACATAGTGTTATTCACTGCTTTTGGCATAATAGCTTTTAATTTGTAACGTTAGACACTGTTATTTTATTTTAAATAGCAGTGATATGTTCTATTCTCCACGTGTACTTACCTAACTTAAATGTTATTAATTTGTAATGACTGCTATTTAATAGTAACAATAATACTATGGTATTCATAAAATGTGAACTGTAGGTATTTTTGTTCGTTTGTTTGTTGTTGAAATCTTCGTATTGGTTTATTTTATATGCCAAAGTGTTGTACCAAGTTTTTTGACATTTTGTAAAGAGCTAGCCCATTGTAACGTCAGCGGCACCGAGGGTTTCTAGTTTTCAAAATGGTCATTGTTATCAAATAGTAACAACCATTTAAAATGACCAACTCACCGCAAGCCCATAAATTAAATTCTCTCTCATAATTAAGTTTAATAACCTTTATAAATAAGCCATTAAGTTATGCATTACTCTAGTAAAACTGTAACTCGGGCTAAGAATGCGAGTGCAGTCACTGGCTACATTTACAATGGCTGTTAAAATCCTTCAAGCGAGTATTTGACGGGTTGTAGGTTTACTGGATGTGGCATGTGATAAATGACAGCAAAATCTTTTAATCTTACTATTACTTAATAAAAATGTTATTAAACTGCATAACATTTAATTCAAGTAAAAATGTATGTGAATATCGTTTTTTTTTTCTTCTTTTCAATAGAATAACACATCTTGATTCAGATCGAAACAACAGAGCTCAAAGCCGGATTAGACATTCAAAATAATTTGATTTGAAATTTACTAACACAGAAACTTTACTTCTAAATCATATATGAGTGATGTCTTATTTCTATTTGTTATACCTTCTTCTAAAGCATATAAATTATATTTTGTAAACTTGTAAAGTCACTTTTAGTGTTAACTCTACCCTCAAAGAATGCAATTACCTGCGTGCCGACGTCAGGCCACGGTGCTGCTATGGCATTCACATTCTCACATACCTACTAGCTGTCTCACGCGGCTTCGTACGCATTATTCATCGATATTTTTAACAATTGACTCACAATAATAGTACCTGTGTAACAGTTAAATAAAAATAAAAGTACTTATTTATTAGCACTCTCACTATCAAAATTTCATTTTCCAACTCCATGTCACATCTAGTGTTAACTCTACCCTCTAAGAATGCAGCTCTGCGTGCCAGCGCTGTCGGTGCGACGGTGCTGCCGTGGCATTCACATACATACTAGCTGTCCCGCGCGACTTCTTACGCATTCCTGTCATACTTCTCGGTGATTTAGTGACGACAGTTCATGTTTGAGTAGGTAGGTACTGATAAATATTTTTGCAGTAGTTTTTATATACTTAAAGTTTAATAAAGAGTATTGTTTTGTTCGAGCTTAATGTTTGTTCAGTAATTTTATACCAAGAATTGTCCTATGCAACATATATTTGTCATAGTTATCGTTGGTTTACACAGTTCATGTTTGGCTACTGACTATTATAACAATGAATAAATTCTGCTGGGGAGTCATGACCCCCTTGTTATGATGAGGCAATACGACTCTCATAACACAAGGTATTTCATGTATAATATAGTTAGGTACCTATCTATTTAACAAGTTGAGAAAGTTGCTAATGAATCAATCTTTTGTTAAACATACAAACATGTTTTCAGTACGTAGGACAGTATACTATACTACATTACATTATACTAGCTATCACAAATAATACGACCATTAAAATAAAGGGTAAAATAAAAATAATTACAGCCATTCGTAGATTACACTGTCCAAGTGATTTTAGCGGTTTCTCTACGCTAATGCAATAATAATTGTACACGATACCACCGACTTCCATTACGTTATGTTACTGATGGGATAATTGCAGCGGGGATACTACGGGGCTTAAACTATTGTGGAGTAGACATTGTTTACATTGTTTCGATGGGTTCAAACTATTATGGAAAAAGTATTGATTACCTTGTCTTGATTTACATGCTATGTCTTTTACATAAGTTATTGGTAGGTAAGTAATGTGAAACTAAGTATTACGAATTTACTGCAGCTCTTAATTTCATAATGTGTCAACATTCTAAATAGCTTAATTGGGACGATACAGTGTCCAAATGTGCAACATAGAATTAATTGAGTGTTAATTACTAATATTTGTACCGTACATTACGAACTTTTCTTCTGCTATTAGCTGTGTATTTCAGGTTATTTTTTCGTTGTTAAACTCACAAATACCTAAGCACAACTCAATCTATAACTATACTTATTCCTACAAACCATTAACGAATACAATCATCATCATCACCTACTGCCGATTTTGTACAGCTGGGTATAGGCCTCATAATATGCCATTGGCTTCGATCTTGCGCCAGCCTCATTCGCGATTGACCTATACTATACAAGTAAAATACAATACATATTCCTGATGGTTTCCATGGTAACCGCAGACTGTCAGCAGCCACCTAGACTGACTTATTGCAGAATGATTGTGGCTCAAGTAGTCATGGTAATCATGTGATTTGCACACTACAAGCGAGGGAATTATATTCAGGTCATTGGTGAGAAATAATTGACTATATCGATAAGTTTTTATCACTTTACTAAGTAATTAATTTAGTTTATTTTGGACATGATTGAAGTATTTCGAATTGGAGATGTTAGCACAATTAGGTGGATTTGAAGGGCTAAAAGAAACAAAAATTGTACTAATGTTAGTTATAGTTTTCTATTGAAGATAAGAGAGTATATTATAATCACTATAATATCGTCTACCTAAAGAGCTTTGTCACATAATATTAAAAAATACTACTGCATAATTTTGAGCCAAGCATTTTTACAAATTAAAAATATCGAAATAAAAAACATAGATGAGAAAGTTTACTTTATCTCAGCATGTTCATCAAAAGCGACAACGTTACGGCACCAATTTGCGAGTTGAAAATTAAGTTCTGATAAGCTGGCAGAGCTTCGCAGGGCAGGGTTTTATGTACAGGGTTATGTATAAAAAATGTGGTGAAAAAGGGTTAATTTTATAGAATTCGGATGTTTTGATTTGGATGATCAAATTGGTGTACACATGTCTAGATTTTTGTTTTGTTTGTTTGTCTGGTTCGTTTTTAAGTTGGTTATGTTGTAGGTATGTACTTGTTCATGACTCTGAAAGTCAATTCAAGTTTTTTTACACTGAACAGTCAGTTTGTCTACTAGGTCACCTGAAGCAATATCTACTATTAACACTATGGAATCGTACCAAAATCTATCAAATATTAAATATCTGGAGCAATACCCTAACTAGCGAACACTATTAAATTGCACCAAAATCCGTTAAATGTTAAATATTAGATGAAGCTAAAATCTATACAACAATAATATAATAAATAGGTTAGGCAATTTTCACCTCATACCTTCTCTTTTCCATCAACTCTGTATGTTGCAAAACGACGACCACCGCGGTCATTAGTGGGATGAAGCCATTAGGAGAGTGTAAAGCAGATAATTACAGCGAGTAATCTGGGCTGAGAATAAGGAACTGTCATATTGTATGAGCCTGTACAAGAGTAATTAGGATCTATCTGTTTTAACAAATTTCTGGGGGTAATATTGTTGATTTATCCCTAGTGATTGAGTAATCAGAAAAGCAATAAGGTTCTTGCAATAATATATTAAGAGTAAAAAACATATGTAAATATGTGGGGAAAAAGTATAGCTTAGTTTAATTGAGATATGATAGGCTTTCATGAACAGTTAATGTTTAGAAAAAAAGACATTTTAAGGACTTTATAGCATAGTAGGTACATGCTTTGATATACATTTACATAACTACTAGGTACTCTTAATTAAGAGTTGAGGTATTAAAATCGGTTTACTGATAAAACAATAGTAACCTAAATTTGACAGACCTGGGCTCTAAGAAAAGAAGACGAGAACAAGCTCAGGGTATGTCAGACAAAGATGGAGAGGAGTAGGTTAGGCATAAAACTATCAGATAGACTCCCAAACAAAAGCATTAGGAAAAAAACCAAAATTAGGGACATAATCAAAACCATAAGAATTCTCAAGTGGAACTGGGCCGGACATATCTGCAGAATGAGCCAGGACCGTTGGACAAAGAAAGTAGTAGAATGGATACCAAGATCGGACAAGCGAAAAAGAGGACGACCACATAGAAGATGGGAAGACATATTTTACCAGAGACATGGAATAGAATGGACAAGGTTAGCAAGGAACCGTAAAACATGGAAGAAACTGGGGGAGGCCTACGCCAACGAGGTGACAGCTATGACACCATGACGATACTTACAGACAAGAGAAATCGCACAATACCATGACATTAAAATTAACATTTCCTGGAACCAACAACAAACTTATGACATTTTATGCAAAATTAATATTCATCACTTTTTGACACATTGCAATATCCCGAATAATGGGAACAAAGGCTCATATTTCACGATTCAAACGCAATCGAAGATTTATTATTCGGTTTTCATCATGATATTTATGTTGATTTGATTTCCCTTCCGTTTTTATGTTTATGATTAGTTACATGTAGTCACGATTGGCCGAGTATGCGTAGCGTTCGTAATTATGGCCGACCTATCACGTACGAACGTGGATATGGACTAGTGATAACAGAGTGATCTAAATTCTAAAGACTTACTAGGCGGTTATACATCAAAGAGTTCCATCATCATCATCGTCATAGCCTCTCTCGTGTCATGCCAACAGTCTTAGTCCTGTGCCAATCTCATCCAGGTTCGACAGATACTGTGTTGTCAACCCATCTCGCAGCTGGACGTCCGGCGCTCCGTGTACCTGTTCTCGGCCACCCCTCAGTCAGAGCCTTGCTCCATCTGTTGTCACCCCTTCTAGTCAAAAAGTGAGAAAAGAGTTATATAGGTTTTCAATAATATTCCCTTAGTGTTAGAGGTTTTTAAGGCGATTTGAAGGCTTCTCAATGCCTACAGTAAGTCACTTATTACACATTGGCTAGTAATGTAGACAATTAAAAATATATTTGAATATGCCCTTATCATAACAGAGTAACGCTTTCAAACCGCAACATATTACAAAACCCGGGCAAAAAAACTAATCTTCATACCTAATGTCAAAATTATTCAAAAAACTCATTGTTTCGAATTTTTTGCCGTCACTAAGTCTAGTAAGCGTTTGTAAGTCTAGCTTGTATATATTTTGTAGTGTCCTCAATATAACCATTGCTCAGAAGGATGAAGATCTCAACACCGTGTTCCGCACATAACTGTTAATAGTTAATACTCATGGAAACGCAACACACTTACACGCACAACGTCCATTAGCTCTACATATGAAATGACACGTAAAAGGACATCCCGCCCATAAGACACCTTTTGATGATAATATTCCGACACACATATCATACCTGACCTGCTATATGCGACAGAATGTGCGTTATTTGATTTATTGATTATTTATTTATTTATTTATTAATCACTAGCAAACCCCGGGAACTCCGTTTCGCCTTGAAAAAAAAAAGATTTTCCCTGTTTTCCCGCTTTTGTGTTGAAATTTTTCCTCAATTTTCTTTGCTATAAGCATTACGGAGCCCAAAACCTTTCCAACGAATGCAAAACCGTGGAAATCGGTTCGTGCGTTTTGGAGTTAAGCGTCAGGAAGGAAAACCCGACCTATTTTTATATTGTTGATTAATGAAACAAAAGAGTAATGGATAAACGTGGTGTTTCATATATGGTGGTAATAGACAAACCTGAGAGTGAATTTTGCTTAATTTTTTCGTTGTTGCCTAGTTTTTTTTCTGAAATGACGTGAATAAAGCTGCAGCAATTACGCCAAAAAATCGACGTGAAAATACAGTATTGATATTTTAATAAATCCGTAATTCATGCTGATCGGATAGATCAGTGCTGTACATATGAGAAGTGGAACGGTACCTTTAGATAGGTGTCTCTAGGCTTATTATCTATGGCTCTACATATAAAATGACACGCAAAAACGTTCACGCATGCGGAATCGTTGACGTGCTCGATTGATTTATCACTGATTGAGTTGTCATACTTCTTTATTACTAGTTATAAAACACTAGTTGTGAAAACTTGCGGTTTTAGTTTTGTAATAAGAGGTACTTATCAATTGTATGTTTGTATTTAGTAAATTAATGAATATGTAAGTGGTTTTTCCAAGTCATATTGATCTAATTGTTTTAATGTCATTTCTAACTGCAGTCTTCTTTATGTCTGTGTGAAATTATTTTGATCTGTGAGATTTAACAAAATTTCGTCGTATTTCTTCACGACTCTCAGTCATGAGAAAATACGACTCAAAGAGAAAGACAGAGGAGATTTTCGATCTAAAATCTTATTTCCAAAATATGATTTTGAAAATTCTTGATAATACCTTACAGGGCAGGTGACCGATAATTTAAAAAACACAATCACACACTGCATTAATCTCTTTATCATAACTGCTGTAGAAGTAATATTTTACAACATCTATTTCAAATTTTATGGCACCATAAAGTTATACAGGGTCATTCGATGTTTTAGTAATTTTGGCCCCCAATACTGTTATGGGGCTACTGTTATTTACGAGGGTGAATGTTGCATATCCACAATCGAGTGTTGTTAAGTTTAAAAGTCTCTTTATATCTACAGATATTGAGAGCACTGAGCTATACGGAAATAGCTAGCAGTTATTGGTCAGATACTGAGTGCACTTAGCTGATACGGGAAGTGGTCGGTTGATTTATACAGAGAGCTACTTTACAATCAATGACAATATAATGTGGTTAACTTTCGCTCATAATTAGATTAAAGTTATTACATGTGGTGCTTAATAAGTTAAAACTGAATAATCATTATGTCATACTAAAGAACGAGAAAGTTAACTTATTGTTGATTACAATGTCCTTTCTTTACGTCACATTTCACATGGAGCAGCGGATTACTGTAATTTTTGCTGAAAAAGTTGTTGTACGGGCTACTTTAGGGAAAATATAATTTGATCTGTACCTGCACGTGTCTGACACGTTTAATATCTGTCGGTATAAAAGCGCTTTTAAGGTTTATGGTCAGTCAACGTGTTCTGCCGGAAATGCAATAAAACCGACCTCATAGTCAGATTCCAACGATAATCGTATAAGGGCACCTTGTTATTGTTAAATGTATCATAATTGCTCACTAATTAGTTTATTATTGGCACTTTCTTTGATTCTGTGGCCTATAAAAAGTTTGGGTTAGCAGCTTGATTGTTACAAAGTAACGCTGGAAGCTATGATGAGGGATTGAAAGTAACTCCTTAGTGTTCTTTTTTATTGTACACATACGTACGTCTGTATGTATATGTTTTATTTTATTATCTGAGTACGGAAATTTTGTGGCCTAAGAAGTATGCTTTAAAATCATTAAAAATTGTTAGAATATCGTTTGCAAATATTTGCTTCAGGTCTTTTGCAAATGTACCTACCGAAATTTTTGAAGAGACATTCTACTAACATTACGTTATCAGCTAATTTAGGGTGTGATAAAAAATTCGTAACACGGAAATTATTGTGTCAGAATAATTAAATACGTAAAAAAATACATGTAGAACATAATCCTAACACACAAACCCAGCGTGAGCTGATTTACAACGATTCCGGCTTAGTTTGGAATTTCACGCTTCGACTCTGCGTTATTTTGTATGCTTATTGTAAATTATCGTGTGTTAAACAATAAAGCATTTCTCACATAACTACAATCTGCCCGCAAAAACAAAGAAGAATTTTTAATTAGCAAAGCGTTTTCCTGTAGCGACGCGGCGACGGTGGCGCCCCGCCGCGCGCAGGCCCGCTACTTTACACACGGTGCGCAGAGGTCGTTAACTAAACGTCACTTTTCACAATATTTATGTCTCCATTATTTTTCATGTACAACAAGATCGTAAAACGAAAGTTCCTGAGGCCTCTTGATTTGCAAAAGTTTCCGATGGAAAATTTGCGCATAATTCTTCAAACCGCAACTTATTATTTATGATGATAAATGTCCGTATTTAATCATCCGACGATTTCACTCAAAAGGAAAAAGGATATCAAATAAACGAGATGATCTGACAAGATACGACTCGAGGACCCTAAACTCCACAAAAGTAATAAAACGAGAGTTCCATTTCGCACGATTACCCGAGAGACGACAAAACATGTCAAATGTCAATTTGTATAATTTACAAAGGAATTAAAATGGCGGTGTGACAGATGACAGTTCGCGTGGAGGCTCCCGTCTCGGGCGAGGCTTCTCGAGTTTTTATGTGACTAACCTGTTGGTGGTTTAAATATGAGTTGTTTTATGATTGGATTTTCACACGGTTAGGAGGGTAACTGGATATTTTGTTTGAATGAAGAGATTAGAGTGAGGAGACGCGTGGCGACGTAACGAGACGCGGGAGTGACGGCCGAGTGACATGTTGCACGCGACACACTGTCTGCTGCACGGCTGCTATTGGACTTGATTAGATGCATGGAATTTATATCGTACCTATACATTTTTCAACAAAGTTTAGTATACCAAAGGTTTCATTTTTCAAAATCTGCGTTAGATGGCAGCTTTGTAATGTGTTACGTAAACATATTTCAACAAAGTTTAGTATGTCAAAGGTTGCGTTTTTCTAAATCTGCGTAGATAACAGCTTTTTTATATGCTACTGCACTAATACTGTGGTTAGACAGTTTTCATAGTTTATTTTCTCTCATTTTTCAATAAAAATATTAAGTTAAACAAACATAGTGCAGCTTTAGCACTTGAAAAAATAACTCATAGCGTTCGTAAACGTACATTCTAAGCATACAATTTTTATCAGTATTATATAATATACTTATACTTATACATTCATAGCATTGCCCTTTTTATGATTAGTAAGAAATATGAGCTTGTAAAACTGCTGCCGCTGTTGCATCTATATTTATTAAATAAAAAACTAGTTGTATGCAGTGCAATAAATTATACTGTGTTAATGACCCATATAGCGTGCAGACCTGTCTTTACTCGGATGACATTTCATGAAAACCGCTCGATAAATAGAAGGTAATATAGCTAGGTATTGATTAAGTATAATTTGTAAGAAGCCGACAATCAGACATAAATACATTGGATCAATATTCTATATTTGATTGTCAGTTACTTGATTATAAGGTCAATTACAATGGAATGTTTATGATTATTTTTAAAAGAATTAACAAATCTTCTTCTTGTTATCGAATGAGAGTGGCGAACTCTGGTGTTGAGAGTTAATCAAGCTGCCCTAAGCGCCTCTGACATGGCTTAACGACTGCCGTACTAGACAAACAAACAGCCGTGACATACAATTTAGCGTGTCATCTGACCCACGGAAGAGACCAAAACAAATGAATGAATGCCACTTTACGGTCACCCATCCAAGGACTGACTAAACTAACATACCTATGAAAGCTTTCTTAATAAGTAGCAAAATGCTTCTTCTCTGCTATGAATCTTTTAAGTATATCATGTCTCTTTAACTTAGCCTTTAACATGTTAACTAATAGAGTGCTCAAATGAAAGGGACATGTATTAATGAATAGTAAAACCTAATGTGAATTCTCAAGTTTCATCGTGTAATGTGCATAAATGATACTTAAAACCAGTTTATTTGTCATCAATATCCTCTGTAAAGACTATTACTAATAACCATGGGAATATCTAACTCAATTTAATTTAAAATGTTTAACATTATTTAAGTCTTCTTCTTATCGAATGAGAGTAGCCAACTCTGGTGTCGAGCCTGTCGGCCTCTGACACACCAGGACATCAAGACTATAAGTTTATTATTATTGTTTAAAAATGATTATTATATGTACGTTTATAACTTATATTATATTATCTGTGCCCGTACCAAACTAAATAAAATAAAATTAATAACAAATAGGTACAAGTTAAAAAAAACACTTCTAAACAAAATTCTAATAAAATTAAAAACCTATAGATTATGATATATTGGTCAGTTTATTAAATCACCACTTCGTTCTGTATTCAGCTTATATTGAAAAGGCTAAGAAAGTATTAATTTACTCTTCATTGCTTATGGAATACAAATTAATTTGTTTCTGACTAATCACAGTAAAAACTGCTGGCAGTAAATGACGTTCTTCGATTGTAAAGATAACTGTTTTTTATAAAAAGTATATAAAACGCAGTTGAATTACGTTTTCTAGGAATATCGATCTTATTCTGACGTTCATTGAAGATCTAGCAAGGCTCTATGTGACTCTTTAGTGGCAGCATTTGTATCACTTTATCAACCTTTTAGTTTATAAGATATTGATTGAATCAGGCGTTCCATTGTGGAAATCCATTGTAACTGAAACTTTGGAGAAATATGTAGTGTTTTTCCACTGCGACTGCTCCTTAACCGACATCAAACAACAAACTTGATGGTTTTTAGGTGTGTTCTTTTTTCTTTTAGTTTAAAGCTTTGGAACACTTTACCAGAAGCTGTGTTTCCTGCGAACTACAATCCAGGGGTATTCAAATCTAGAGTTAATAGGTACGTGTTACACCCTAGGCTGCAGCATTGCTTAACATCAGGCAGGCTGTAGTCAAACGTAAACCTATCCTACGTAAAAAAAAATTGATCAGAACTTTTAGTACCTATCATTTTCATCCACGCGTAGAGAAAGATAGATGTTTTATATATGTAAGTATTAATTTATAGCTATTTCAATACGATGGTTGAGCCACGCAATGTTATCTGGAACGCAAATGCTATGAAATGTAACAGTTTTACTTTTTATTCAACTTATTTGCATTATTAGCATTGGTTATGTAAACTTTGCTATTGGAAAATTGTTGTTTTATTGAGATTAATATTGCACATGCAGCTCTTGGTGTTTTGTAATCAATTTGATCGTTGAATTTGCACTTTTATCTTGTAAATGTTAATTAGACGCACCGCAATTGTTATAAAAGATAAATACAGTACAGTAGTTGTAAGATAAGTACAAGTTATGCCATATGTTTTTTAATTGCAAAAGAGACGTAAGTTGGTTTCGTTCGTCAATTATTTCAAATTAAACTTCGGTCAGTAATTAAATTTCTCCTGTACTCTAAAATTAGTTAAAGGGCAAGTGGTGTCTGTTCCCCTGACACTTTTATATTTACATATCCATTATTGAACAAACATTAATGAGGGGTACGTAGAAATGAGGGCAAATTTCGCGCCTCACGGCGGATGCGGTCGTCCGTAATTGGTGCGTTCATTCAAGTTAATTTGGACCTTTTTTCGAATACCCTCGCCTTGTCTGCGGCACACCGCAATAACAGCTCCTTCGAGAAATAAGTGTGTAAGTAGGACTTGAATTAAAAATGTCATACGTTGGTAATGATAAAAAATAGGTATTACGTTGTTTGACAAAGGCTTTACAACAGTAGTTATGTGAGTTTATTCAATGAAAATAATAAAGATATTTAATGACAAACAATAAAAAAACTAAGTATTTTCTTTTTACGTGATATGGTTTCTGGTTTGAGTTTGACCCACAACCCTTCTGATGTTGAGCGGTGCTGCAGCTTAGGGTGTAACATGCTTACCTAGAATGTATCTACTACTCTAGATTTAAGGATTATTTCAACTTGGATTACAGATAAAATATGGATAAATAGCAGTTGGAACAACTTACGAAAAACCCTAAATACAATATTTCAAGAGTTTTTTCAAAAACTGATAAAAATCTTTGAATATCTGAAAACTAAACCATTAAAATCAATTTAACAAAATATACTTGTCGCTAAGGTACACACTAGTAGTTCCACTACACAGCCAGTATTTGTGTTGGGCTTATCCGCGGGCATCGCGTACTGACGTTTATTAATGAATTATGTAAATGAGACCGAGCACACGACTGCCTTTACCAACTTTATTAGGTACTCGCCAAATGTGTCATTCGAATATAAGTTTTAGAAGATTTTTTTTAAATATATTTTTTTAGAGTTAAATTCACCTCCAGTAGTCACCAGAGTAACAGCCGCCATTGGGAGCCAATTCCACTCCAGTACAGCATACTCTGCTTTTGTGAAATTGTACTTTTGACACGTTAAATTGCAGGTCCCGGCTGTTTTTCATAGTACAGTATGGAGATTTTAAGCCAAGTCAAAAGCTTTTAGGGCGGTTTGAAAACTCATGTTAACAGAGCCACTCTTATACGAACTTACTTACACATAAATGTATTGGTGAGTGCTACGAGTGAAATGTTGGCAATACGTGTAAGTACTGTAATGGTGATCAGGTTCGATTGTTATCCGTGATGGATGGACGCTCATTACCCGGCGCGCTGGGTGGCGCGGGCGCAGCGATGTCGTATCACCATACACTGTGTAGGCTAGAGACTCCTAATTAAACTACTTTATACTGTCCTATATGCAAACCGTCATTTTCTTTAACATATTCATGTTAACCAGTTCACATTACTGAAGGTCTTGCCTTTTACGCAAAATTGATTCATTGGGGAAGTTCTCTTGGTAGATATATTGTGATGGGCGCCCAGGAAAACCGAACCATAACCAAACCTACACAATCCGTACCAATTACCATATGTCCTGCGTGGATCAATCAACTTAAAAAAACCTGGTAATGGATAATGTTTACATTGACAATTGACATAAGTACCTATGTACTTTGATTATTCACCAATCAAACATAATACAATAATCCAAAGGTGTATAGATCTGTAGTTCCGAAATGGAGTTAACTCTAAACTAACTAAAAAAAAACTTTCCCTCGTGAAATTTGCTACTTCTTCTTTTTAATCGATTAAAGATTTCAACCAAGTTTTTGTGTATCTTGAATGAAAGAATGAATGATTTATTGGTCTGTGAAACTAAACTTTTAAACTCCCCATACTTAAATATATTCGATTAATACCATAACATGACTCGTCGGTTGCTAGATATATCGCCGCGTCGCCCTAACGACGCAGTCATAAACGCAGGTGACAGCGACTTATTGTCGATACGGAGCACAGATCCCGCGCAACCGATACCAACCACCATCCAAACACACCTTAATACCATTTATTTATGGCTAGTGCTTAACTCTCGACAGAGGCTCTCGATACTCCCGCCTTTATTACCAAGAACAGCCTTAGAACGTTTATAGATTTCCACCATTCTTTATTCTTGTCATACCGTTTTATTGATATGGTTTTAACACTTTTTGTGGTCTCTTGTTTCTTTGAGAAACATGATAAATGACGAATTATAAACACAAACAATATGCATCAGTTGATTGGTCAGATACGAAACCTATTTTAGAAGCATTACCCACTTTATCAGATAAGGACATCAGATGTCGTGTCCCGATAGACAAATTGAGGCATCGGGCGTTTATCTATCGGACAGGCCCATGACTTCTTGCTTGGACACAGAATTACAAAATGCCGTTTAGAGGCAAAAAAAACTATAATAAGATGGAGTGGTTCATAAATAAACGAAGGTGAGATGTTATCGGCAGTCGAAGGCAGGAAGCGCTTCAGCTCATTTAGGGGTGCATTAAAATCGTATACATCATATTTGTTTGATTTCCTAGTGCTCGTTTCACCCTGTAATTATACAAGGCACCGTCCGTGGCCGGATCTCTGCCAGTTTTTTGTTTAAATGTGCATTAATCATCTTTTTTTATTGCGAGCATGTGTTTGGTCTCGTAAAACACTTTCGAAGGATTATAAGGTTTTTGTAATCGTAATGTCTAATTTGGTTTCTGTCGGTTCTTATGCGAGGTCATTAGCGCGGTGAGGTCCGCTGGGTTCCAACGTTTTATGTGAAAGTTCACTTTAATGCGTCGTGTTGTATAATTTGTTGCAATTACATTGGCTCATAATTTTTACTGGAGTATTTTAACGGGTGTTTTAGTGCGTTCTGTCGTGTTGTCTAGACTGGGGAATACTTACCAAAATATTTAAAATTTACAACAGGGAGTGTAGTTGTGGTGTCTGTGTTAGCACAGAATACACAATATAAGTGTTAGTAACGCTGTATGTTGTTGTGCGCAGGCGCATGTTCCCGACGGTGCGCGTGTCGTTCGCGGGCTGCCGCGCCGAGGCGCGCTACGCCGTGCTGCTGGACGTGGTGCCGGTGGACGGCAAGCGCTACCGCTACGCGTACCACCGCTCCTCGTGGCTGGTGGCGGGCAAGGCGGACCCCCCCGCGCCCGCGCGCCTCTACCCGCACCCCGACTCGCCCTTCTCGGGCGACCAGCTGCGCAAGCAGGTCGTCTCCTTCGAGAAGGTCAAGCTCACCAACAACGAGATGGACAAGAACGGACAGGTCAGTGAACGTTGCTACTCATTGCCATTATGTTATTCCTATCTATATTCATTGTCCACGCACTATATTTCATTTTGACAGTTTTGTTATCATATATTTTAAGTCTAATTTGAATTAATATGTATGGAAATGAAATGACAAGATGAAATATAATATGATGGATAGAGTAATCGGTGAAACAATTAAGTAAACGTATACAAATTTAAAACAACTTCCTTGTGAAATTACACAGCACGCTAAAAATACTCCGAATCATTTAAATTACCAAAATCACTTTATTTTCAATAGTCCATCGTGGTTTGATAACATCATTCTATCACCTTCCGTGATATTCAACTTGGTTACACAACAATATAATCTGAACCCCCCCGATATTGCAATACGTTCCCATGGCGAGATCAGAATATAGTGGTTAATCGTCACAAAATAAGGTAGACCTCTAGAAGCCAAGCATCCGATGCAACTCCGAAGGTCTATTTATAATGGACATGTCTGACATTTGGTTGCATAGTGGGTGCGGCTAGCTTGCACCTGCACTTCGTTCTAAAGCTAACGTGGTCACATTGCAATTCATAATGTGATTTGCATTTATAGCCACCAATTCATATTGAATACAAAATAAGTACTTGCCTAAGAAATGAAATGTCTCTGAACTGCTGTTGCTGTTTTATATCTATTTGATTGGCTATTTGTATTTTGATCGGTCAATTAAGATAAAGAGTTAAAGAATATTTTTTTCACACAACGTATGCGGTAACTTCCAATAAACTGAAAATAACAAAGTTTTCAGAATAATCTATTGAATATGGTTTGTGATTATTCCTAGTAGCTATATTTTTAATATATGCAATGGGCTCCCGATAAACAATAAAATAAGTGTAATACATATAGGTATATATCAAGTCCATACGGTCGAATTAAATTTATCAAAAATTTCAACGTCTCGTCATATTCCTTTCGATTATTCTCAATTGCAATTTTATTGAATCTAAAATCGACTTTTGACTACTTTTTTAATTTACTATATATTTACTATTTACTATAGCCTACTATTCATCCCATACAAATAAGTCCCCGTTAATCCTACTATCTGTTACAAAACTGCATCACGGCCATCTTAGCCCCCTGTCGCCGGCTGACACCCGCCATGTGCGACTCATTTGTCGCCTGAACTCTCTCATTACAGTCACCGACCGACTCAAAAAGGGCAATTTTACTCACAACTAATATACTTTAACACACTATTCTACAGTTCATTGTATGGAAACAAACTGTGCTAAAGGAATCTTATCAAAGCATAGTATTCTATTTAGTTTTATTAGTAATTTATAAGGGTGTAATTTAAGTTTTTGAAAATATAGTAATTTTGTATATTTGTATATATTTTGTATATTTGTAATATATTGCAATTGTGAAGACGACTGTCAAATATTTATATTTTTATACCTACACAAATTTTATTTTATAGTTCAAAGTAAGGTATTATAAGCTGAAGAAATTTGGTCGAATAGTACAGTCAAGAAGGCGTAAGCTGAGCTTTGCATTTGTGTGGGTGTACATAGATAGTGTAGGTGAGACAACCGGCTTCTCCATCGTGCGATAGCGCTATCTCACTCCCCCGCCCACCTGCCATACTTCACCCACACAAATGCAAAGCTCAGCTTACGCCTTCTTGACTGTACCTACCAGTAATTCAGCCGCAATTCTGTAAATTTTGCTGTCTAACGAACATTATTAGACACACCGTCTGATAGTCTTATGTAGGAACGGAATGAAATGCCAAAGAAAGTTTGTCGCATCTTAATTGTAATAATTAGACCGTAATTCTATAAATTTACTCTCAAACCTACTTTGACACACAACCCTACAGTACAAAGTAGTGCATCCAGTGCCAATGAAACTTTGCCGCATAGTAATTCATACGTAATTTTATAAATTTACTGACTTAAGGAAGTGTCACTCGTGTCACGGGCCCGTCTCTAAGAATGTGTCATAATGGTGGCTTTTTTTTAACCTATAGTTATTAAACACGTTACCTAGAAGGGTAAATGTTAGGTAATAGCTAGGTAACTGTTGTAAGCGATACAATTATGTCAATAACATGTTGCTGAGACAAGTGCGAGTACGTGCGAAGACCACATTTTTATGGAAATTACTTGATATTTCATGCCTAGTAAATACCTTTAAAAACTGTGGTAATATTAATACAAAAATAGTGCTTATTTTCCTATCAAATGAGAGTGGCCAACTCGAGTGTCAAGAGTTTGTCAAGCCGCCATAAGTGCCTCTGACATGCCTTGCTAAAACAGTGATTCCTAAATATTATTAAATTACTATTTAAAACAAATAAAACTCAAACATTTTGTTAAAATATGGACAAAATCATTTGATGTGTAACAATTTTGTGGTATGTAGGCAGTCTTTAGTCAAATTAGTGAAGAGCAACGGAACGGAACGTGGTGTAGGCGGGGCCCTATGATGGATGGAGCCAGAACTAACCAAAAATACATTTAATTGGCTCAGTCGTAATCTAGCTAGTGACGCATGATCCTTATCGTGGTCACGGGAACAAATAATATATAATTTCTGTAAAAATCTTTAAAAAATACGAGGATTTGAGCCGTTTTATTGCTATAAAGATATGAAGGTTTCAGGTACTTTACAACAAATTTAATTAATAAATCCTCAAAAGTCGTAAAAACAAAACACTGATACAGAATTTTATTCCTCAAAATAAGTCACAAAATGTTGTACGTGCGATAATTTTTACTCCATCCATTGTTAAAGCAGCAGTTAAAGTTGATAAAGTGTTGAGCACGCGACTTGGCACGACTTGCCTAATTGTACAACAAAACCTCCATGGAACCGACGAATTAATCATCGAGTGAAACTACTCGCGAGAATTATAGGCGACCTTTTTATACAGCTATTTTCATTACAAGCTGTTGTAATACAGCCTACGGTGAACTATTTAGTCGTCTTGGTATTTAGTTAAACTGACGGTTCATCGGTTTGATATATCAAATAGAGTTATATGTACATAGATACATAACGAACAAAAACTACGTTTTAATTTATTTATTTTACAAAATATGTACTTTATACTTGATAGAAAAGTCAGTTTTATTCATATTTCTTGTCGTGTAATAATTGTACGTTTTATGTACCTAAGTATTGCTAGAAAATTAGGTCGCGCTATAAAATTTATAGGACATGACGCACGAAAACAACGCGATGACACTACCACACTGACGGATAAGCAATGTTATTAGTCAAGAAAATATCGTAAATATCAATTAACTTAAATCGTTTTTTTTCTATTACTCAATAAACACATATCGATAGCCTTATAACTGTGATTGTGATTTATAGCTAAGTAATTTTCGCAGAGACATGTAGAAAATGTAAGTATAAATTATTTGAATAACGTCGATGTAAAAAATTGTAATTTGGCTAAAAGGAAACGAACCCCCACCAAATTCATTTCAAAAACTTACTTCAATTCGGTTGTTTTAACTATTAGAAATGAAATAAATGTTCTAACCCTATAATTTACAGTCGGCCTAGTTTGAGTAGTTTTTCTAGAAACTTGGTAATTAAGGAAATATTTAAATGAGTGGATACAGCCGTCCACAAAGCACGCGTTTGATGATTAATGATCGCCGTTTCAGACGTTTACTCAAATAATATACTTGAACCAACTTTACATGGATTGTTAATTATGCTGACTAATTCCTTGAGTAACGATACGAAATATGAAATATTATTACTAACGGAAGTTAATGTGAATTCAAAAATGAATCTAAACCAGAATTCTAAATCTTGAGCTTTGATGTCGATTTGAGTTTCTTGAGTATTAGATTAAGTTTTTTTTTAAACTAGAATGGGTTGGTATTTGGCATAGTTTGCCTGATGGTAAGCAAATATAGTATATCATTTAGTAAGGTAAAATTTATTGTATAACATGAACAATGTACAAGATAAAGCCGATTGAAGTAAAGTTACAGAATATAATAGATATATCATATACATTTAGATAAGCACAGTCATATATTAAACAGATAGTTTTCACGGTTCAATAAATCAATCAATGAATTTTATAGCTGGCAATAGGCTCATATACCTCACATACAACACCATGGAATGCATCATGCGTGGCTTTATAAAATAACTACTTGCGTCAGTTTAGTAAAGTCGTTTGGGAGTAGTTAACTCTAGTGACGAGAGTTTACAAACCGCTCGTGATGGTCCCTTTTTTAACTAAGACGGGTGTACACTTGGCCATAGTTTGCCTGATGGTAAGCAAAGGCCTAAGATGGAGCGAGTTTACCCGATAAGAACCGAACGTGACTTGGCTCATCTGGTATGAAAATAGCTGGAACTTACTTTTTAACCGACTTTGAAAAAAGATGTTTATCAAGTCTTCTGAAAGTTTTTCGTATATAACATTGTTCCAACGAATGCATCAAGGCGTGATGAAAATATTTGCTCAATCAATTTACGTAAAAAAGGCATCTGTCCTAACAGAAGAATCTAGATGTAATGAACATGTCAATCAAGTTACTTTACAATACGACTGCATTCACCATTGCTTAACTTTAGTAATCGGATACGAAAAGTTCAATCAACTAAGCAACAAATACTTCCATTTCTTCACTTAGAAACACAAACTAATGAAGCCCAGCTATAATTTCCATGAAGATTCCAATAATTTGTTCGGTCGTTACTAACATTTCAAGTGTCAACAAATATGAGCCAGGAATGATATTGATATCTACATATATAAAACTCAAAGGTGACTGACTGATTGACTGACTGATATAGTGATCTATCAACGCACAGCCCAAACCACTGGACGGATTGGGCTGAAATTTAAGAATAACAATAAGAATAAAATAATTTTATTGTCACATGAAACATAAAATAGACACACAATAAAAACATGAGTACAAATAAGAAGTTTCAAGTCACAATCCGGCCCCAACTCAAAAAAAGCGTTTATAAGCGTTTATTTTAAGCGTGTAGCGTTTTAGAAATTATGAGAAATGTCATTATTTGGAATAAAGATAGATGTTATGACGTAAGCATCCGCTCAGAAAGAATTTTTGGAAATGCTACTTTTAAAGGGGTGAAATAGGGGATGCAAGTTTTACTTCTTAATGCGAGCGAAGCCGCGAGCACCGACTAGTCTCACATAAAAACGATATCAGATCGTGGGTAGGTGATTATGTTGTCTAATGTCGGTTACTTGTTTATGATGGATATATTGTTACTGATTGATTTGTCAAACAACGATAAGCAGGTAATAGCGGTAGGAAGGAAAGCGTTTTAGAAATTATGAGAAATGTCATTATTAGAAACTGTAGTTCTATATTAATGTGTAGTGATATTAGAGATTAGAAGAAATGTGTTTGATTATTATACGTAGGTATCTAATAATGAATTGGAAACTATAATCTTATAAAAATACGCCAGTCCTCATACTTTCATACGAGCTGATGTTTGTTCTGCTTTTATATCGCAATAGATAAATAAATAAATAAATAAATATTCCAGGACATTGCACACAGCGCCATCTAGCCCCACACTAAGCAAACGCTTGTGTCGTGTGTACTAGGAAACTGATATAATACTTATATACTTTTCTTTATTAAAAAACCACATACCTACATAAAAAACAATACAAAAAAACATATAAAATAAATTTTGCGTTTTAAATGGCGGCCTTTTCTTTTGTAAATACATACCTACTTATTATACATACAAACGACCAAACTCAACACAAGTAATTATACATTTTTTATATGCATAACTACTTGTGTCACGCGGGAATCGAACCCGCAACCCCTAGATTAGAAGGCAGAGCCACTACCAACTAAGCTAACAGGCCAGTCCTAACAGGCAAGCTAACAGATCATACTAGTTTGGCACTGAAAAGTTTATTAGACTTCTGATAGTGACAGTAATTTTTTAAACGAGCAAAGCCACAGGTACCTTTTAGTTCTTTAATTCTTTGTGTTAAATAATATTTGAGTAAGAAGAGAGCAGTAGTAGCGGCAGTCGAGGCGAGGTACGGTAATGAGTGGTGTAAGAGAACACGCGGCGCGCGCGCAGCGGGGCGCCGACCAACAGGAATAACTTATTAATTTATATTACACCTAAACCATATTCACTACCAACTCACCTGTCTAGCGTGTTTATTTTATAATCACCTGATTTCAAAATACGTTAACGACGTGAAAATATCAACAATAATTAAAAACGCAAACGGTCGTCGGAATTATTATTATTGATGTTTGTTGATGTTCATTAAGACGAGCATTTTGTACGCGCGGCGTGGTGAGCGTTTTATTAAATTTTATCGACGAACATTCGACGCAGCAGGTTCGGGCGTCAATATAAATTAAATTGAAGATTGGTATTAAAAATGTTGCGGATATATGGATTGCTTGTGTTGAAGGTACAAACTATATAGGTAGGTAGCGATATTAGAGCAGACGATACGGACAGTCTCGTTAATGGTATCGACTTTTTGGCTAACGACCGCCATTTACCGTGTCCGTCTCTAGTTGGCACGTTTTACCTTTTATCGTTAACTGATGATGTTTGTGAAATACATTCAAGACATGAATGATGAATGAAACTGAAACTCAATCAAAATCGGACACTTTCTCAAGATGAGAATTTATGACAAATTATCATTAAGGTGTGACCTAATCTCATTATCAAGCGAGTGTGGCTCAGCGGTTCCAGTGTCTGCTTTTCATCCAGACGCACCCTGGTTCGAATCCGCCCTACACCAATGACTTGTATTTTCAAGTTATGTGTAGATTTGCACTCGCTTAGCGGTGAAGGAAAACATCGTGAGGAAACCGACATGTTTGAGGACCACAATATCCGAGGACATGCGTCTTCCGTGGAAGGACCTGGGCGCCCACCACGATGTATCTGCCCAAGAAAACTCCCCTAACGAATTAATTCTGCGGGGGAGTCACGACCCTCAGTCATGAGGAAATACGACTCAAAGAGAGAATCTCATTATCAAAATAATAATCTAAATAATGGGCCACATATTAGGATGGCATCTCATAAACTAAAAATAGTATCCAGTGAGAGCAATATTTTTAAAAAGCTCTATTCATATAGTTATAGAAGTAAAATCAGATTATAAACAGAGCGGCTGAGTACACACCTTGAGCACATTATAATTGCAACACCACTCGGGTGGATACCGCGTAGAATTGATGTGGTGATAACGTTTTGTAACGACATAATTCGTATTGCAATGAATTAAATAAATGGACTCGATTATAATACGCAAGTGCGGGAGTGAAGCCACTCTGATGTGGTTCTGTATTTCATATTAATTTAGCCGAAAGGAGGCCGATGGGCAAATGATAGTGGATGTTCATGTACTTACTATATCTAGCTTACTATCCTGGCTTGAAAAAACTAGCCTCGGATATTTCAGACATTACGTGCCAAAAATATCGATTTTAATTTCTTAGATCCAGAAAGCATTTTGATAGTATTTTTAGGTGTTATTAATTTTATTTTATTAGTGTGTGACAATAAAGAATTATCTATCTATCTATTTTAAAAGTTATCATATGAATAGCCCTAAAGGAGCTCAGAAAATTCCACTATCAGACACTTTCACACGAATTAACTTGCTCAGTGCATTTCTATTCCATACGCCGTTACTTTATAAATAATTGCGCGTTTAACAACAGTCCAGGCACCGGTTGAACACGAAACTGCAGGAATTTATAGCCTTCAATTACAGTTTCACTGCTTCTGTGCCCACAACCTTTATATTACAAGTACATTGTAACCAAGAATTGAATTACCTAACGCTCTGCTGCATTGATACTATGTTATCAAAAACTGGCAGGCTTAATCACAGGCGCACTTGCAATACTAATTTACTTAATATATAATGTGTGTAGGTAAATAACTTTAGATTTTCCAGTAGGAAACAGACAATGCGTCCATTTATATTCTTAGAAATTATGTGCTGCTGTAACCGTTGTCATTGTGCCATAAACTGGTGTTATTAAGTGCGCTGTATGTTACCTTTGTTTGTTTAAAGTAAGTCGGGTTTGTTTACGAGTGAGTGTGTTGTCACGTGTTGTTGTGGAGGGCCACTAAACACGCGGGTTTACGCAGGAAACAAGACTCTGTCTCGTTATTCGCGCGCGTCTGCGAGTAAATCATTCACCAACTATTGCCGATAAATTCTCCTCTTATACCAACATGATCAGCATGAAACCCTGATTGTGTTTGCATTTATGAATAGTCTTGCTACAATTCTATCAGTGGAAAGCGAAATTGATTATACCAGTTTATAAATGTTGCATAAAATATTATGAAAGTGATGGATTTGATGCCATAATTTAGTTGAAACTGGAATGCAGTCGAAGACGCAAGGTTCATTGTATGCAAAAATGGACGCCACCGAAGAGTTGAGCTCATTTGGCAGAGTAATGACTTTCAGAGCGCAGTGACGCGATGCGAATCATACCAGACGAGGCGTATTAATCAAAACCCTGACTTGAACCTACCTATTTATAAGGTCCTAAAGGGCTACGAGAGAGCGCGCGTCGCGGGGGGCGTCCACAGCGACATAACATTTCTCACTTCAATTTGTTGTTTGTTTGTTTTTCTGTGTCCCGCGTCTCACTTCATTTCAATCGGAGGTACTTTTTTAACATTTCCTTTTATACGTTTTTTCATTCCGAGGTGACATTTATCGTGGCTCCCCGGGTGACGGCGACGCCGTGGCTCTCTAGTTAAATGACGACTTACCAGTTATCCGTTCGACTCCCGATGCCAGCCTTTACGAGCGAGTATTTTATTTGGAAATATTTTACTGCCACCGATGTTATGATGAACGTTTACGTACCTCTGAGTTATTTTAATGTCCCATATGAATTTGTGAACTTGAATACCGAGACGGCTGGACCAATAAAGATGAAATTGATTAAGGTATAAAGTTTAGGGATTAGTGTTTTGGTCGTAATCGTAATAGTTTGATTTGTTGAATATGGCTTTATCGGTGACCTAAGCTTTATAGTTATTGCGGTGATTTGGAGTTATATTTAAAACTTGTATTAATTTCTACTTTCTTTAAACCAGATCGTGTAGGTTACAAATTATAAGTACCTACGTTTAATATGTCTAGGATGTAAACTGTAATAATAGGAAATATGCACAACTTTTTTTTTATTACTTCAATGAAAGCTTTTTAATTGACAATCAGCATAGTACAAATATTTTTCAATTAGCTTTAACAATAACACAATTATACACGTTTTTAGTTTACGATTAGACAGAGAGAACCGACATGCCATGTGACGTCACATGGCACTGAAAAGAAAATTCTATTTTGAAAGAAAGAGACGGAATGAAATCTCCAATTGGTCATAACTTCTTTATTTTTCAGTGGATATAAATGTGGTTTGCACAGCTCGTTTAGTATTTTGGTATATTTTATTTACAAAAATCAAATATCAGCTCCATGCATATACCCTATCGTTTGCAAACATACAATTAATAGTGGCAGCTACATAATATCTAAGGCAGATTTGTAGATACATACATCGTTTGGAAATAAATTGGAAATTTAATCATTACCTACTGAACAGAATTTTGTTTCTATACTATTATCATCCCTTCCAAATACATTTTGCATGAATACATATGGCCAATATAGGCCTATACCAATGAAATGCTTACCGATACCCATTCACAACAGCAAAATACATCAAACATTAATACAATCACTCACCAAAACCTATAAAACTGAACCCAAAATCTGTTGGCAAATAATATCAATACCATACATTGTGTTTAGAAGCCCGCCGCTCGTTATGACTGTATAAATGTTTGGGTCTCCATAATGGATGCAAATGCAAAGAAATCGGCTACTTTAAGGCATCGTATCTCACGCTTAGCAATGCTGTTGACTTAACCCCGATGACACTGAACTTGTACAATCGATGGGAAAAGTGTTTACAACTTAACATAATATGTCGAGAAAAACATTCATTCACTTCTCACCTTGCTTGATCTTGGTTTTAAAAGGCAGCTGCGACTGTCACTGCACACATAAATCAATCAATCAATAGTCGAATTTAAAGTCCGTCAAATCTGTATGCAAGGAACTAATTCTACAACTGAGAAATTATATACACATTTTGCAATCTATACTAATATTATAAAGCAGAAAAGTTTGTTTGTTTGTTTGTTTGAACGCGCTAATCTCAGGAACTACTGGTGCTATTTGAATGTTTTTTGTGTTAAATAGACCATTTATCGAGGAAGGTTTTAGGCTATGTAACATCACGCTGCAACTAAAAGGAACGAAGAAACAATAGAAAATGTGGAAAATTATTAATAATTGAGGGTTTCCGTTACGTGTGCTGCAAATACGGTTCAAGATATCAAAAAAATATGTATGAAAGAATTATTCCTCTTGAAATGATCTAACAAAATGTCCGCAACAGTATATGTCTATCTTTGAGGATTAACTCACTAGAGCCGTTTTTATGGTAATAACTATTTCACGCGGACGAAGTCGCGGGCACAGCTCGTAAATAATACAAGTAGATTACTTATAAGTTGATGAAATTATTAGGTACTATTTGAGTGAGAAAATTAGATCGATATCAAACAAAACTAAATTTCCTAGCTAATGAAATAAAACATAAAATTCTAATCATTTTGTGTTCGCCAGTACAATCCACCCACGCGGTGATCTCGCTGGATCTGCTGACATGTCGTCACAATGAACACGGGCTTGTTTCATACATCCGCTCATATCGGCAATGTTGTACCTGCTTGTCTTAATAAAACCGATAAGAGGAACTTGATGACCCGTGAATTAAAATGTATTATTCTTTAAGAGAAGTAAAATAAGAAGATGCGACGACACAAGCGTTTGCTTAGTGTGGGGCTAGATGGCGCTGTGTGCCATGTCCTGGAATATTTATTTATTTATTTTATTTAAAAAAAAAAAAAAGATTGGTATTATGATCATCATCATCATCATCCACAGCCCTTGGGATCCCACTGCTCGGCATAGGCCTCACTTTGTATGTGCCATCTGCGTCGATCTTGGGCAGACCTCATCTAGGTATTATGATAATATTTTTAAAATGTCTAAATACCTACAAAATGAAATCACACAATCTATCAATCAATAACATATATGGTTTTTTCGGCTGTTTGTCTAGTACGGCAGTCGCTTTAAGCCATGTGAAAGGCCAACTAGATGAGAAAGGGCAGCTAGATAAACTCTCGACACCTGAGTTGGCCACTCTCATTCGTTAAGAAGAAGAAATGATTTGATTAATAAGTAATAAATGAAAATAATCAGTGTGAAATTATGCAATAATAGCTCGAAAATAGCGCAGTGGTATGAATGCTAAGTCAATATAGGTATGTAGGTACGTTTCAAACTACCTATCAACCAAGACAAATTAGGTAACGTCCAAAATTACAATATAAGTTGTACCAATTTCCTACACCGTCACAATTATCAAAAGTTGACCTACCTACTAATGATAACTGTACTATAATGTACTTATTTTATCATTGCCAATAGCTGGATAAATATAGCAAAGGCTTTTCACTGTCAATACTCTGTCATAGGTTCTGGCAGAGAGCCGGCTGAAGGTACAAATGGGCCAATTTGTCGCTCGCCGCGTGGAGGCGAAAATCCACCATAAGCCGGCAACTCGTGCGCTAATCGAAATATCGACGCACCACTTATCACCATCTGACCCACCGACCCACCTGCCTACACTGATCCTGCATAAATTGCCTCCCATATTTTTGAATATTTGGCAAAAATAACGAACAAAAATGCAAAACTGTTTGAGTATTGTAATGTGTACAACGAGCAAAATGAACATGTAAACGCAACATTGACAGCAGTAACGCAAACAATAATGAGAATCGAAAGCATCTCATTACAGAATTTTTAAATGTGGAATGTCGTTAGCGCGTGATGCCCGGGCGACGGGCCGCAGCCATCTGTCCCCTCCGGCCGCCATGTTCCGCCCCTCCCCTGCCCCTCCCACCGCCCTCCGCAACAATTATCCGTATCTGCCAAGCCACATGCTGTCTTATCGCAAACATCATAAAGATTAATATCGCTTAGCGTCCGCTGGAAGGGGAGACCGGGTGGGTTGTACCGGGTCCCCTCGGCTCGTCGTGTCGTCGCCTACGTACTACGTGATACACCCGGTACTATCGACGTGCCAATAATTATTATAACGCACAAGCATTGCCAACTCACGCTGGAATTTTATGTTCGGTAATGAAGGGGCTCAGATGCTCTTTCGTGTGAGAAAGTTTTGATGTTATGCTATCTAGAAACTTTATGCCACAAAAACATCTTTTTCATAAATTAAAACTCATATTAAAATCAATATCGTTTACCCAAACGTATTGTTTATTTGACACAAATTCGTGTTCGTGAGAAACATTTCGAAACCAGTCTGACTATTTTGGGAGATAAAATTAAAATGATTAGAGGCGGTGCGATAATTCATTAGCGGGCAGGTGAGGAAATTAGAGCCGCGCTAATGACTGCCACCACGCCCCGCAATCTTTCTAGTGGTACCTACCTACCTACCTACCGCCGACGCACCGTGGGTAGAACACGCATACTGGGGATTTATATTGTGTGGAGAGATTATACAAAATAGACATTCCGTGTAGGTATACTTTTATATTTCTACGTAAAGTTTCGATGGAACTGGTACGTGCCTAAGTATATTGTATTGTAAGTACATTCTATTATAAAAAAATGGACACAATATGAGAATAAAACAATATTTATTCGCTACAAACACATTACACAAGTTCTATACGTATAACATCGATAAATAAGTTGATAAAGTCATAATTCCTAATCCTAGAATTTATAACGTGCAATTGAAATTCATTGGAAAGTTTATCGTCCGTGAAAAATTGCAATCAGCACTAGACTACGTTTTCCGAATGGCTTCATCAAGGCTCGATTCTTCGAAAATATGAAAAGCAATTGCGGGTATTAATTAATAAACTGTTATTGAGGTTTAACGTGCTGTGAAGGGAAGTGAAGGGAAGGCGGCGAGGCGCGCTCGTAATAAAAGTAAAGCTCCGCGACGATACTTGATAACGTCCCAAAGTCGGTCGGCGCTTTGCGTCCACAATTAACACGATTGTGTAATAAAAATAAGTTGGCTGGCTATATTAATTAATTTACAGAGTTTAATTATCTCATCAGAGCCGTAAAGTCGGGAAACATTTGCTGCCGCGGCGGGCTTATCGGGTCGTCACATCGCCACCCAGCCCAACTGTCCCCCGCTTCCCCGCGCCCCCGCGCAAGCGGACTACCTCTCGCCATACACAATGTAGGACAGACACTCCTAACTATGCAAATCAACTAAGTACCTACAGATACACCTACCTTTTTTAAATCTGCGTGGGTAGTATATTTTCATCCGCGTAGTCTAATTAGTGTTGATGAATCCTTTATGTTGATGGACAAGTCAATAAACAGACTTTTTTACATGAACATATAGGCTCACGCTTGACTACAACTTGCCTGATGCTAAGCATCGTTATAATCTACGATCTAGCGCGCTTGCCTAGAAGAAACCAGTTTACTCTCGACTTGAAGACCAACAAATTATAGCTCAAGGGGAATAGAGATTCGGGCAGGGAGTTCCACAGTTTGGCTGTTCGCACGATGAAAGTCGAAGCCAAACGCTTGGTGCGAGTCTTTGGAACCTCAACATATGGCTTTATTTATGTATTTTCTGATCAATAAATAAATTTATTTATCTCTATTGCCTGAAAATTGTTATAGGTCATATTAGAATACTTACTAAGTAAATTTAGATATTAAGATAATGTCGTCATATGCCGTATGAGCCAAAATTTAATCTATACACTAAGGAGTCTATTAAGTTAAGTCGTAGCCCTACCAATTAATTTACCGTGTACGCTAGTCATGAGAAATCACCGACACGTCCATTGTTATCTTGTTATATCAGATATCACTTGTTAATTAATTAATAAATTAGAAGCAGCTTGAGGTGCTCCAGGAATTCGTCTTTATGGGAAGGACTAAATGATTGTGCTGTTGTTTGTGAGTTATTATTTAATTGTGAATGTATGTTGTGGAGTTTATGATGTAGGTACGTTCTTATTATATTTAAACGTAGTTCAACGGGTGATCATCATAGATTTTTGGTTCTTCTTAACACTTTTAAGTCTTTAAAAAAGACTAAACAATGATAATTATCGATTGATTTAGATGGTAAATAAAGAGTGGCTAAATTTGGTGACGGGTCTCTGACATGCTTGATGAAGAGTAAGAGAATAGATTTTGACACAATGATTTTGTGATTTAAGTAGTCTAATTTTGCTAATAACGATAAAAAAATCTTAAACACGACAACTTTAAAAATAGTAGGAAAACATTAGCAAAAACCTGCTAAATGAATATAATTTGATGAATAATACAGATATCTCCATATTCGTACAAGCTTGGCCACTGTTTTATGCATCTGTCAACGAAAACAAATGTTTTGTATAACTTTTATGACATCTCGAGTTTCACTGAATATTTATAAAGTCATCTGTTATTTTTTACATTAATTGATTTGTTCTGTTCCAATAGTGACTGCATAAATATAGGTAGCGCATCTTTTGACATTTCGAGATATATTGGGATAGTAAATAATAGGTAAAAACAATATAGAGAAGCAAAGTAACTACCAGTTTTTTAATCGTCTTCGAGTTAAAAAATATGTGAATAACTCTTGAAATGTCAAGCTTTCTTGATAGGAATAGATATCAGAGTCAACCACATAATCATTATAAAACATATTTATTTTCTCGTATCAATAAACATTTTATTTTATCTAGGTTAATTATTTCCCTGTTTTTAATTATTTTTATCAAATGATTGCTTAAGAGCCAAAGCCATTTTTTTTACCAAAGCTTTATTTAGCGTCAAAATCGTCATTTGTGCCACTCAAATCAATTTTTTGTGCAGTAATTTTAAAATATTTTTATTCTATTATTTGTAACGCATTAAATTTATTGTTAGGAAGCCATTTAGATAAACTCTTGTACTTAAATAAAGCATTAATAAACGAGAATATCATTAAATAAAGTCTTTGTTTTAGTCATAAAATATGTTTTATTAGATAACGTATTATCCTGGGCAAAAGCCCAACTCCCTTCATGTGTCCCGGTTGACTGCTTCCTCTTGCCAGAAATACGCTATAAAATAAATAAATATTCCGGGACATTGCACATAGCGCCATCTAGCCCCACACTAAGCAAGCGCTTGTGTCGTGGATAACTAGATAACGGATTTAATACTTAGATACTTTTCTTTTGTATATACATACTTATTATACATAGAAACGACCAAACTCAACAACAACAAAAACAAGTAATGACAAATCTTATTATTCATATTGTCTTGTGTTTGGCGGGAATCGAACCCTTTGATTAGAAAGCAGAGCCACTACCAACTAAGCTATCAATCAGGTCAATCAGAAAAAAACTATCAACCTATCTCTCTGATTCCCCAGATCGTCCTCAATTCGATGCACCGCTACCAGCCGCGCATCCACCTGGTCAAGGTGCGAGAAGGCTCCGGTCCCATCACGGACCTGTCCCGGGAACAGCACAGGACCTTCGTGTTCCCGGAGACGGTGTTCACGGCAGTCACCGCGTACCAGAACCAGCTGATCACGAAGCTGAAGATCGACTCCAATCCGTTTGCGAAGGGATTCAGGGATTCGTCGCGGCTTACTGATTTTGACAGGTAATGTTCTACTTCCTATTAATAATATACAGGCAAAAGTAAAAGTATTAGGCGATTTTAACACAATTTTGTGACAAATAGGATATTAATGGAATCGTTCAACCGGTTGGACAAAATGTCTAAAATGTGATAGTTCTATAGAAAATTCAGTCCGTTCTGTATCTACGGCAATATTAAGCAGAAACCTTGTCATTTACATACAAAAGAATCTTCAAATTAGAAAATCTCATAGTGTTCATTAATTAAATTGCTTCATATTGGGCTTCATTGATTGGCGTTTGACTTTCCTAGCAATAAGTTACCACCGTGAGAATCGAATAGCTCATATTCAAAGTCGAGCATCCGCTAACAACAATTACACAAGTCACTAACTGTTTCTTCAGTTTACGATGCAATCTTAAATAAAGGTTATCCGCTACGTACCAAGCATTATAGAGTGATTACATCAAGTGTTTAAGCAACAAAGTAAACTTTAAGTACTGGGATATTACCTTCGTTTCATTCGCAACTGATCCGCAACTGACCCAATACCATTTACTACTTATAACTTGTTAGACTATTATTCAGTCATAAACCTACATTGAGAGATGATATATGTTTAAGGAATTAAGGGAATTATGTTCTTGGTGTTATTAACTTACTTAAACTGATAACAATGTAGTAGAGTCCTTTGAATGTTATAGTCTGGCTTAGGAAATGCCAGGGATGCAGTAAAATTGGCATTACTGTTAAGTAGGAAATTACTGAGTCAGTAATCATCTTGATAATCTAGCTGTAAACACAATATACAGGGTTACTGGTTAAGGCGACCTATTCCCGTTGATAGCGTGTAGTTTACATTGTTTCTGACTGATTTGTCCATGAAACATCCCATCCTAAATCTAGCTGTTTTCGAGATATTTGAATTTTATTGTTGTGTACAAAAAATACCAGATTTCCGGCTGTATGTAGGTATGTTTGTATTGATTTGAATGTTTTCACATACCTACGTGTTCTACTATAAAATACTAGTGGATGACCGCGGCTATGCATATATATGTTGTATCGGTATAGTAGAAAGTAAGTAATTGTTACTCTAGGGGATTATAGCTCTATCAGAGTTATCACTGTGCTACATTGCGGTGTAAAAGCACTTGATCTTTCATACATTAGGTACTATATCAGTTCTACAGCTAGATTTCAGCGTCACATAGTGTAATTTCTTGATACTAATCTTAGACTTTTAACTTAGATTATCTTATATAACTATAATTCTCATATATAGAATAGGAGATTATTGACGCACATCCCATATGTTCCGTTTAAGGCTCAAAGTGTTCCAAATCGGTGTTACGGCGCTCGGGGCGATTTTGATAAATTGGCAGGTTATTAGCAACAGTTGAAAGGCATTAGGTTGGCTGCCCTGCAATTTGCACCGCCGGCTTCACACGAATGAAAGATTAAAATAAAAAAACACACCCCTGATTGCAGACGATACGTGCCAAAATGCTGATCGAAACACGAGATTTAGGGCTGCGGCTATCTACGGCTTTATCGATGAAATGGTCTTAAATTAATATTTTGCCGACTTGTCTTTTTTGCACATGCCGTTTGAGGAACAGATAGAGAATGATTATTAAATTTGAGTACCTACGTAATTTGAGTTTAAATTGCATATGAAACTATCCCTAAAAAGAAAGTAATATTAGTAAAAACTTGGCATCGTACGTAATTTATTTGTGTAATTTAAAACTGCATCGATAGAAATATTTTCTACTACTTTGTATTTATTTTATTTTTACAATAGATATTATAGGTTTAGAATTCTATTAAATTTTAAATTATGCAAGTAGTTTGTGACAGTCAGATTCATTAGATACTCATAAAATGATACGGTTATGTTTGTGTGAATTAGATGTTTGACTTTATTGGCATTTTATTTATAAATACTCGAAGGAAACTATGTCTTTGAGTCAAATAAAATATGTAATTAGAGTATCTACAAGAAATAATAAGTATTTGTAAATGTAACGACATTAGCAAGTCATTGTTAAATAAATAATAAACATGGAATCAACAAACGGGTCCCTATACAATAAATTGTCAAGTAAATATCTAGTAATTGTAATGTTAATTAACAACTCACATAAAACTAAGTTTTACGCTCATAGGACAGCCATGAAATGCAACACAGGTATACATTACAAAGTAAATTATTTATATTAATGTATAAAACACTTAAATTGGAAACTATAGCTATTGCAAATAATAACGAGCCACGATTTCCTTCTAGACACGATATGAACCGTCTAATTTATTTAGTTTCAGTAAGGTTTCACTATCAGTATATTAAATAAATAAATATTTCAGGACATATTACACAGCGCCATCTAACCTTAAAAACTAAGCTTATGCTTGTTTCATGAGACCTGGTAACGGATATAATACACATATATACTTTAAATAATCAATCCCCTTTCATACTTGCCTTTAGTTCTGTTCACTTTAGGTCACTTTCTTCTCTTGTTAATTTCAATCTAAATAAATAAATAAATAAATAAAAGTCATTTATTTCAGGCATATTCAACCCAGAACTTAATACTAATAGAACACTGTAAAGGGGTGTTAATCTAAGGTTTATATGTATCTGCATAGAATATGGAATCATGTAATGCCATGCAAACTCCTTGCTAAAACAGTTTTTGTGTTTTAAATAACACTTTCGTTGATCTCCGCATACCTGAGCAATACTTGGTAGTTCCATAATATATTTGAGGCGAGAATTAGCTCGCGGGCACGCCGGCCATTCCCATGGGACTACCATGAGTCTGTTTTATGTCTACTGTGTTACAAAATATCACTTTTCTGTGATGTTTTTCTGCTAGGTGTTTGTACTTGCTTTACGTTGTAATAAAATTAGCTAAGTAAAGTTGACACAGCTTTGTTGTATTTATTGTTACTTATTATATTTTCTGAAGGACTAAAAAACAGCCTAAAACTAAACTATAGTCACAAAACTTTCAGAAATTCGACGATGGCTAAGTTATTAAATGTGATAACGATCATACCTACTGTGATATAAAAAAAACTCTATAGAGTTTGTTTAGCACTAGTTTCTTTCTAGTTTCGTTATAAATTCAGGCATCTTTTATCTTTAACCGCATACTCGATAGCGTGGTCTCTTCAGACGACCTAAACTTTTATAATCCAAATATTACAACAACGTCCGGATTCATACCTGGTTTAGTTACAAGTTGTTTAAAAAATCGCAAAAAATAAACTATTTCATTCACGCAAACACGAAAATCCAGTATCACGTTAACACAACACCTATAGTAACACCAGAGACAGGTAACACCGCGCGCCCGTCAGCGGCCGGCGGCGGCGGCTCGTAATCACAGGGCTTGCACTCATTATGCCCTAAACGACAAATTAAAGCGCATTTCTATTATCTGGCGATCGGTGTGATGCACGCACACCCAGACCGGTTTCACTGCGAGAGGATATAGGTTGTAGTGCTTTTAGGTTTGTTAAGATGGGTGAGCGTCGCGAATTGTATTTGAAGATTTTTTTTTGACTACGGGTCATAATAAAACCCGTGTTTGTCTTTTATCAAAATTGTATGTAGATTTAGTAGAATAAACTATTTTTTAAATTATGAACGTAAGCAATTAAAAAGTATCTATCTTTCCCACATTTATAAGTAAATGATAGGTAAATGATTTTACAAATTTTACAGATTTCTATTTCTTACGGCAGTTTGAAAACTCTCGACACCAGAGTTGGATACTCTCATTCGATAAGAAGAAGAGAGATTTTATTTACTACTGTAGTAGTCGAAACTTTATACTCATATGTATATATTTTCGCTTGCACGTCAGACGTTTTTATCTTAATGATTTTGTTACTATGTAAATATGTTTAAGAATCTTTGTACAAGTCGACCTTACAGTTACCAGTTTCAGTAAATTATTTCTTTAAGAATCACCCTGTATACCAGCCTCAGATCACACCTTACTCCAAGGTGTTTATAAGGTTTCGCAACCCGTTGTATTGCCTATGCATAAACAATTACCGACGCGAATTTATAAGATGCTATCGAAGCCTATGCGACTACGAAGTTATAACATGATAAATGGTCTTGAAACGATACTTAATCATTAGTTAAGCAGTATCATACTTGCATACCCAGGGATATAAATAATGTGTTATACCTTTTTAAGAATGTAGAGTGTGTTTGGTTTGATATTCTGTTTGTTTCTATTTCACGCCAAAAGGCGGAATATCGTCGTTATTGCTAGCATCCTGTGAGATAAGTCTCTAAAGCTAACGTAAGTCACATTTTTACTAATAAACGCAAGCGGAGACGTGATAAGATTGATAGGTAAATAATCATCACTCTCTCTCTCTTTGAGTCGTATATCCTCATGACTGAGGGTCGTGACTCCCCGCAGAATTAATTCGTTAGGGGAGTTTTATTGGGCATCGTGGTGGGCACCCAGGTCCTTCCGCGGAAGATGCATGTCCTCGGATATTGTAGTCCTCAAACATGTCGGTTTCCTCACAATGTTTTCCTTCACCGTTGAGCAAGTGCAAATCCACACATACATAACTTGAAAATACAAGTCATTTATAGTGTAGGGCCGGATTCAAACCTTTTTAGCTCATACTAAAAGTAAAATAGGGTCCGAGAGTCACATAGGTTACTTTTTAACCGAAAACAACGTGCAAAGCCACGGAAATTCACTAGTGAAATCATAAATACAATACATTGAGTGAAATGAAAGTGCGGTTGCCACGAAGCACAAAAGAGGCTTAATGCAGTAGCTGAGAGGTTACAATTATATGTTCATTGCACAAGTCATGTAGATAGGTAGTAGGCATGATCGACGGAATTATGAAGGCATTGATAATCCACTGGATTGGTGGTGGCTACTGATTTCCGTGACATAGTTTAGTAGTGGAAAGGTCTTGGATTCCAGGTTAATACAGTTTCCTAAACAAAAAATTGTGAATACAATTAGACAGACGAAATATCCAGATTAAAAATACTGATATTTTTTTTCAGTTAAATGTTATGTTTAAAAAACATTCAGTTACGATACTTTTTAATTAACTTACGATATGACTTGCAAAGTATGACGTATTATTCATTATTGTTATAACGTGTGCCTATAGATTCATTGTATAGCTCCTCGTTATCAGACTACACGTTCTTCTACTCTAGCCCTTCAATTTAGAAGAGCTAGAGTAGAAGAACGTTTGGATATTTATCCAAGAATTTTGAATTACTAATTTAAATATAAAAAACCAGGATATAATCATCCTAAGCCACTCCATTCCTGCTCTACGTCACTACCTGATTGGTATTAATTGATAGCGCGGCGGCGGCGATGATAGTCCCCCTGATTGACGGGTGATTCCAGATTGAATCAGATGATTTAGTGATAAGTGCTAGAGCCGCGTTCCTTGTGCTGCCTTTCACTTGACTGGGGAAATTCATTACGAGATCTTGATTTTTTGAGGAAGTTGTTTAGGAAATTACTTTGAAGGCTGTAGCGAAAGTTTCAAAATAAATATTTGATGGATGCTGAAAACTGATTTCTTATATATGGTCTCTCTCTCGAGTCGTATCTCCTCATGAATGAAGGTCGTGACTCCCCCTCAGAATGAATTCGTTGGGAGAGTTCTCTTGGGCAGATTCATCGTGGTGAAATAGTATGGTCTAGTACGATGTTAAATACCTATAAACAATTTTTTTCATGTAGTTATTCCACTGCAACCTTACCATAATACTTAAATGTGCTTGTGAGTCATCATACTTACATGTCCTGAAAAGCTATCGTACCTATAACAATCGTAACTTTTTAAATACATACCTATCATAGAAACTAAATATCATATATTGATTGAAAACAGTTTTATCCTCGTGTAAAGTAATTCTTGATAAGTAATTCTTCAACACAAGCTTCAATAAAAACTAATGGGTTTGATCGGATGTCGGCGTCAGCTGGCAGGCGGCCGCTACTGTACTTGCTTTTAATTTAGTTCACGCGTAGGAGCACTGATACCATCTCAATATGCGCTGTCTTTCTTTGAAATGTTGACTTGACGAACACCGACTGAATGTTGGCTTGAAAGAAGTTGAAAGCTCTCAAGAACTTCCGCATCTTTTGTCTGATTGTATGAAACCTGTTGTTTTTATAATTCACACCGTCATAAACGAATATAAATACTCGAAATCACCGCCAACGGACTGCAGCCTTAATGACTTCCTTCGTTGACGTCCGAAATCGTCAGACAATAAGTATGATGAATTGCCATTGTGTGAGAATCGGGCGGCGAGTTGTTCGGCGTGGTGGCGGCCTGACCGCGGCTCCTCGCCCATTCATTAATGAGCAACGCCCCGCGCTCAATCACACACGATATTTAGCCGAGCTATATTTATGCTCGGGCGCACCTCTTCGTTAATTGCGTGCGATTCACTTACGAGCTAGGAACATGTTACAAGCGTGGCGAGAAGCACCACCTCGCCTCACACGGTTTATATCACCGTTTACGACTCCTTACATTATAGTCGAACGTAATCTCGCATCTATAACGCATCCACCGGCGTTGTGGATGAAATTATGCACTAGTAAAGATAAGCCTGCGTTTCCGGCATTAAAATATCGTAAACAATAAGCGGGCTGTGCGCTAACGAAAGGAAATCATATTTCAAAAGTTATCAGATATGGAGCAGCATTAAGCATTCGCGGGCAAATATCGATAAGGGTAGGGCGAGATAGCGATAAAGACGGCGGTGGTTCGCCGCTCGCAGACTTGGCGCTTGCCGCCCTGTAATTTGCCGCCCGAGAGTGTTGGCTATTAGTGCTGATACCGAGATCATAATAAATACGCCATTAACGCCCCCGCAGCGCCCAAAACGACATAACTGCTGCCGGAACTTTCTCACTTTAGCCCCAATTCTGAATGAAGTTACGTTTACTGGAAAGGAAATTACTGTGTTTGGCATGTTAACGGACCCAATTGAACCATTTATTGCTAAATGCCATAGTATTATTGTAAACTGTAAAAATTAAGGATAATTGTACAACGTACAAGAATCTGAAAGAAAGGTATTCTGCGCTGTAGAATTTGTAGAGGGGTATGATTGAGTCATTTTTATTACTTCAAAAAGGAACTACCTGTACATGGCAATAATTTAAATTGAATGCAAAAATAACAGAATATATTTTTTCATTCAATTAATATATTTTTAAAGCATTTGTGTGATAAAACTACAATTTTCAAACCTATGCATCACGTAATGGTCGGTGTGAACATTATAGAGAGAGAGCATTTAATAACCTGTTATAATCTTACAATAGCATACGATATTATAGGCTTCTATCGAATTAGTGGCAGCGAAAAAAGCCTCATAATGTGCTAGCGTGTGTGGCACACACCTACTACCTGATTTGGGACTGAGTGTTATAATTTGTGACTTTGTGTATGTTCCGTTGCACCTCGGAAATTGTAGGGAAGTTTTGTTTAAAATAGATTGTTTTTCCTAAAATAAAAATGACTGTTGGTTAGACGATAGTATATTTTCAATGAAGATTTTATTGCTTTTGGTATAAAAACAACATAGTTATAAGCTGTGTACATTGATGCCACTTAAGTATTCTTTATAATTTTAATTTGTATTAGGTACTTTCATTGCTTGAAAAAATTTGACTATTTAAAATTGCATAACTTTGGAAAAACACAATCATCCAACACAATATTATGTTTTCCCTTAATAGATTAAACTCTTTTTGTACAACTATCCCACCGAATGATATCTGTGCTGTTTAAAACGCGTAGTATCCCATATTTAAGAGCCCATGCGCCGGCGCCGGGGGCTGCGTTCGGTGATAGATTACATTCGCCACGGAGCTCGCACTGTCACGCCGAGTTACAACTGACAACAGCACACGTGCTAGACCCCTCATAATAGGAAATAAATCTTCTTAATCCCATCTTTTTAATTAGTATATTTTTATTAACCGACTTCAAAAAAGGTAGGTTAGCAAGTCTTCTGACAGTTCTATTTCATTACTTTATTTTAAGGTTTAGTTTTTACTAAGTTACTCTTAATTCCCTATGTGTTTTGTAAGTTGTTTGGAATAAATATATTTTTTATTACCAATATTAAAAACTTTTTTATACGAATATGCCAAGCTAAGTTTTAGGCCAAGGCGCTATATATTGAACTACTGGTACTGTGACCAATGCCTGGATGCTTATTGATTTAATTTACCCAAGATAGTAAAATAATTTGTACACAGGTTAAATATTAAATATATAGATATTAAAGTTCGGCGTTACATTTGTATAATAGGTACTTACGTGCGTAGGTACTCATAGAAATTTCTTAGCTGAGCCGTATTTCTTAATTACTGAGAGACTCCCCCGCTACATTAAATCATCACGGCAATACGTTAACATTAAATAAGTCAACATACCATTTTTCCTGTTCCACGACATTTAGGAGTCTGCATTATATTGTCAATATAGATTTACAACATGGCTCGCGTCACGGCTGTTACGGGCCTCGTATCTGAACGCGCCGCATTTATTGCTAAGCAGATATGGGATGGTATTTATGCTGATCTGACTGTTAAATTGGATTAGTGGAGTTCAGATAGTTAAATAACTAAAGTTTGGTTGAGGGTGACTGTTGGTTAAACTTTACAAAACAAAAGTTTTGGTAGCTAGTTTAGTTATAATAAAATTTTATCATTCTGTTCATCATCATCATCATCATCATCATCATCATCCACAGACCTTGGGACCCCACTGCTGGGTATAGGCCTCCCTTTGTATGTGCCATCTGCGTTGATCTTGTGCAGACCTTATCTAGGTTGGACCCTCAATGTCATTCTGTTATATTTTCAAAAAACTGTTCTCGTTTCTCTTGAGAATCATAACATTGGATTTAAAAATATATTGAGTTCTTTGATAAATTAATGCAATCATGTTTTAACCGCGCATAAATACTATTTTTGATAAACTTTCTAATGACTTACAAGTCCAAATCATAGAAACAAGCTCAACAAATACCCGTGAAACTTGCCTAGCTAGACTAACTTAACTGGCAATATTTAAGACATGGTTAAAATAGCAAGTTAGTGTGAACTGCGCTGTGGGAGTCACAGACTCTCGGAACCTATAAAGGGCAGCACCGTGGTTAGCGAAACAAGAGTTAGAGCGACGCGCCTTGTTACATGTTCAGCGTAAACTGTTTTCGTAGAACTATAGCTTACGTTAGCAAGTGATTTGTAAAATGTGACGAAAAAATGCTTAAAGATTTATTCATTTCAAAATGACAAAAATGCGAAAAAATCGAGACAAGTGTTTAGTCTCTGGTTAAAAGAAATTTCTTGCTTTGAACAATCAGAAGAAAGTTTTGCTTGGGTTGAAGAAATTAGTGAGCTTGTGTAGATAATGTTTGGGAATATAATATTCATTAAGTTAGTCTACTTTTATAGGTACTTCAACATGGTTTGTTAACGCCATAATTAAAGCTGTAGATTCCAGAAAATCGCAACATAAACAGTTTGCTAAGAACGGTCTATAATAAGTTTATGACAACTAACGCCACGTGCGTCGGTGGCCGATTCTGCGAACAGTTTTATAGACTACGGACCGCTGAAAACCATACACCTAACACGCTTTCATAGAATTGACGGGTTCGTGCCCACTTCGCGACTTACGCTAACTTATACAAGAATAGAAACTTTCAAGCACGGTTAAGTTTAAATGCACTTGTCGAGTGCAAAACGGTAATTAACTTGTTTGACATGTGCAAATATTGAATTGCTCGTAACTCATATCCCTGTTATATTATTATGTGTTGTGGGTACACACTGGTCAGTCGTCTTAAAAAAAATATGTCTTTTTATGCCTAATACAGGGAACATTTGTGAACCTTGCAGTTGAATAACAATAACAGAATAAAATATATGCCGTAATTTTTGTGCACCAACAAACTGTTTTTAGATCAATTTGCCACCTAATTAGTCCATACAAAAGACATCAACGCCCACATTTCCACAAAACCGTCAAAATCTCATAAACTATATTTCTATTTCCGCAGAGACCCCATGGAGCTGATGCTGATGGAGCAGCAGCTACTACGATCTCCACTCCGGCTGTATGCTGGCAGCGGCCCTGGAGGAGGAGGCAGCGAGGAGGAGGCGGAGAAGCGAGCTGCCTGGGCGAGGACTCCCCCTGCCCTGCAACTCCTGGCTCTGGGAGGCCGAGCCTGGCCTGCTGCTTGGCCACAACCTCTAGCATTACCTCCAGATCTATGGCTGCAGAAACCCCCGCCCCCGCTGCGGTTCTGCCCCTACCCTCCACCCGCGCCGAGGCCAGATCAACACCACTCGCCGCGACATCCACTCTGAACCACATATGAGGAGCTATTGACTTTGTTACAACGTTGAAAATCTGCAGCAGCTTTGCGTCTTGCAACGGATTTAAAACTGTGTGTTGCAAGTTTGAAGACGAGCATTTGTTCCATGAATTTATAAACGGATAAAAGTAAGGAAGACGAAGACAATTCGAAGTGATATGTTGCTGAAAAGAAGGAAATTGTGACTTGAAACTTTTTTAGTGATGTGCTTTTTATCGCCGTTTAGGACGATTTAAATGTAGAACACTTATTTATTCAGAGTGAATATGAAATAGAACATACCTATATAATCTATTGTAGTACCTATTTATATTTAAGGGTTGTCGATAGATGTAATTTCATGGTTCCTACCCAAAAGTAAAATTATTTCATGTGTACTTTTAAGATAGAGTCAAATTTAATCTATGATATGTTACCGGCTCTTTGCAAAAAAACATATTGCAGCTATATAAGATTTTGGAATCGAATTATGCTTACTTGATTATATTTAAACTAAACCAAAGAATGAACTGTTTAAATCGTAAATCAAGTAGGTATGAGCTTCTTTTGAATTGTTAGTCATTCTTGTTTGCTTGAGTATAAATAACACATTCCATTACCTAATGAAGACTAGAAAAGTTACGTAGAAGATTTTAATATCTCACATATCTTTTCTGAATGAACCGAATAGTTTCTTATAATGTTTTGGATTTGTTGATAATCATCATCCGGAAAACTATATTTGCAACAAAGTTCATATTAATGCATTCATAGTAAATCTTATAGATTTAAGGACACGTTGGTGATGGCTAATAAAGTTTCCAATATATAAATTGTATGTAAAATTGAACACAAGAAGCAGCTAGTGAAATGTCAAAGTTTTTTGTATCTACCTTGCATATAACTTATTAATTATCTCTGCAACAAATTGGTTTAAAAACCGACATAAATTTTTATAAAGATAAGAAAATCAGACAGATTAAAATCATATTTCTTTTCATCGACAAATGCTGCATTACTGTGTTAATTTATTCCACACTAATTAATAAAATCAACAAAACATAATTCCAAACCCAGTGATAGTAATATAACATTTAATTAATATGTACCTAAGTATAATGTGTGTACATTTTCTTATAGTAAAATATTTATATTCCTAACATAAAAGTGTATGTAAGTATGTATAGTGGTTGACTAAATTATTTTTGTAGGGTAAGCACTGTAAATAGAGGGTCACTTAGATGTTTATATCAAGTAAGAGGTATTTTATTGTCTGTAGTATAGTAATTACAAGCGCTTGTTGCTCACATTGTCTTTTTTAGAAACAAAACCATAAATTCTATAAAACTCTTTTCTTACCACAGAGGTACACTGTACACCAAAATATTTTTTTTTCGTTGAAAGAAAAAAAATCTTTTACAAGATTTACGTCACATTTGCAACGTAGCAAGTTTTCTTCAGTTACATAATTGTCAAAAAGAAGTAATAAATAAATAATTTCTATGAAAATTCAGCTTTTGATTTCATATAGGTCCAGTAAAGAAGTTTGTTTTAAGAAAAAAAGTGTAGAAAACTGCTACATTATGTTAACAAAAAACTTGTTCATAGTATTGGTTTGAGTTATTGTATGAAATTAAAAAAACGTATCTACATACGTACCAACCTGTTGTGAAAGCATTGATGTAACACACAAATATAACTTAAACGAATTAAAGTTGAAAAAAAGAAACGAAGGAAAAATATAGCTCAAAAGTTTCAACATTATTCTATTTCACTTGTTTAAGCATATCATATTGATTGATTAATGGTATTTTTATTCTGTTATGTACTCATACTGGGAGTTGTGAAATGTATTGTATTGTAAATTTATATTTTACAAGTTTGTGTGTCGAAAAAAATCGAGATGGAGTAACATTATGTACTTATGTACATTAAAAATGAAACTCACTTTAATTGTGTATCAGAAATTTGACATTCCGAATTAGAATACAGATAATGAGACACGCTGCAATCATCAACATAATTATTTATACCTGTTTGTTATCACTAACAAGCTAGAGCTCTAGAATATTTTGTACCTGACCAATTCACATACAAACTTAATCATTTACATTATTCGACACTCAATCTCAGCTCAATATAATTGTATATACTCGTATGTACCTACATACAAAGCAGCGATTCATTCATGGCAATATCTCATTATATTTGTATAAGAACCTCCCTCTGCCAGCATTTTCCATACATTCCTAGAGGGGAGCCAAGTACTTGTAATAATTGTTTATTAAATTACTAACTACGACCCTCCTCTGTATCCGTTTGCTTTTATGTGGTTTCATATCGTTATGGAGTAATTTGATTAAAGACGAACCAATTGTATTGTAATGACTTAAATTATGTCCTGTGCATTCCGTATTATAATGTTGTTTATGTACTGAGCGGTAAATTGGTTGAGAATGTTAGTGTGTTGCAAAATGTGTTTATTTTTCTGGAAATTTGTGACGTGCCTGAAGGTATTCTTGTATTGTTTCGTAATCATAAAAAAATACATATGTATGTTGGTACTTGTTTTTTATTTATAAAATTGGATTAAGCACTGCATTTGTATTATTCACTAACCACTAGTTACATGATTCCTTAAGTTGAAAAAAAATTAAATGTTATATTGTCAACTGTTATTCTTTGATTCTCACTATTTTTTTTGTGTTTTATATATCTGTGTATTTCTACTTAAAATAATTGATTGTTTGTGTCGTGTAAGAAACAATGTGAGCACAATGTGACAGTAGCAACACATATCAGGGTTCAGCCCTAAGTGTTAATAAACTAAAACCAAACAAACTGATGTTTTATTTGTTTAAAATATTAAATATTTCAGGACATCACACAGCGCCATCCAGCTCCTTACTAAGCTTATGCTTGTATCATGGTTACTAGATAACGGATATAATATGTAGGTACCTACATAAATATTTTCTTTTGTAAATACATACTATTATACATAGAAATGACCAGACTCAACACAAGTAATTACAAATTTTAATATTCATAATTACTTGTGTAATGCGGGAACCGAACCCACACCCCTAGATTAGTAGGCAAAGACGACCAACTAAGCTAACAGAGCAGTCAAAATAGGACATTAGGTACAATATAATCTAGTTTTGCAATAGGTCGTTTATCAGTTAGTTATAGTTACGTCATACCTTTTTAGAAAATCTAAAGTGTATTTATTGGTCTGTTCGTTGCTCTTTACACACCGCAATAGAACGATGGATGATCGTGGTTTTCGGTATGATAGTAGTATATGGATTTAAAAGTAACATAAGCCACGGGTATGTGAGTACCTACTCGTTTTTGAATTAGCGGATGCATAGTTATAAAATAAATGTAATACAGTTAGGACAGTATTTGATTACTTATAAAATTAAATATTTTTTTGGGTTGCATTTAGGTTTAATCAGTAAGAATTATAACAGACCAGTTTGATACATACATAATAATTAATTAATTAATTGATAATTCATTTCTTAATTAATGTGATTGGTTGTTACCGTTTTAATTAAGTAAATAAATAAATAATTATGTTGACCATCACATTTACTTTGCACTACATTGCTCCAAAATCAGATCAAGGTAAACAAATTATTATTTGTTTATTTAAATTGCATTAAACGTTATTAACTGGTGATCTAATAATTAGCAATTTATTTTATGTACACAAATTATACAGTGCACTTCATATTTAGGATCAATAAATTAACTGTGCATGTTTGCAGTCGGGTAGTATACAAATCTGCGTAAAGGTTGATAATAATCATAGTTTTTATTTTATTCAATTTTTTTTTACTGCAATTATTTCCTCATACATATTATGTATAAGGAAATAATTGCACATACCAATAACTCTAAACACGGCGTAATTATTAGTCCATACAACATTTCGGCGCGTATGTACAGTTTATTTTTACGAATAGACTTTTCCTATTTTTAAAACACGTGTGGCGGATCAACAAATTTTTCAAACAGATAAAGTTTGAAATAAACTGCTGCAATAGATACAAACTGTCGTCAAACATCGCCCTGATTATGATGAACGGCATTATAAACGTTCACCCAAGGATTCTATCTCGATCGTTTAACATCTTAAACGCAGATAAGAACCGTTACCACTAGACGTCCAATAAATAATCGCCACACTTTTATTTTCTGTCTTTATTAAGTGTCATTAGGCATTATTAAGCTGGTATATACGGTCGATGATCGGCCTTCCGTCGGCGATGTAATTGAGGCGGCCTACAAATTGAAAGCGGCCGCGGCCTCAGGCCAGTATTGATGGATCTGCTGCCAGCGGGAAATTATACCCGGCCCTTGCGACAGCTCCGCAAATTGTGCGTATAATGCTAGTAAATAATACACCACCCGCTATAAATTCATGACGCGCTAGGTAATGAGTGTCGTACATGTGTGGACGACCTAACACTTCTCCGCTTCAAAGTTGCTCGTAATTTGCTTATGTCTGGGATTTGTAGGAAATTATCATATATGCCAAACAGATCACACTATAGAGGTATGTAGATGTATTTTAAGACAATATTTCTAGATCATTGCCATGGAGCCAGTGGAGCGGGCAGTAAGTACCAGCGATGCATAAAACACGTCTGGGCGTATTCTGCAGACACCGGCTGATTGACGCCTTTCATTACCGGCCCTCATTGTTCGCCGCCAGACGAATTGCATATCCTTTTGGAATCACAACACATTTCATAATTATGGACTATTGTGGAGTCGTCGGGGTTAATTCGTCGGGGACCGGCGGCCTCGCCCCGGGCCCCGAGATATATCGACGCCCGTAAAGACACTCTCTGATCCGGTAATGGCTGGCGTTGATTAGTTTTCAAGGGAAACACTAGTTCGAAGAAAGCTCTTCAATTTAATGTCCTGTCAGAAACGGTTTCAATAGCGCATTGTAGGATGAACGATGCTCTATTCGGTTTTAAACTTCTTACTTGAATGTTTAAAAAGAACAAACTAAGTGTTCGCACAAAATTATGCTCATTTGTCGAGAATGGGCGGGTTAATATTCGTCTTGCGGCAGATTATAATTTATCAGCGATTATCAGTTGCATTCTGTTCATATGCGAGCGTGGCCTGCCTTGCCCCGGCGCGGGCGCGGCGTGCCCTCGGCGCGATCGGGATCAGCCGACACAGGGCTTGGGAACAGATTTATTTGAACGTAAGTAAGTAAATAAAACAGCGATCCGACCGAGCCGAGCCTATAGAACGTGACTCGCTCAAACCAATTTGGCTCAATCGCAAAATAATGAGGAAACGGGATTCGAAAGACAAGGAGAAGTCAGGTGAGATTCGACGTGTATTGCGAAAGTCCCGCTCGAGCGGTGTCAGGCCGAGCACAGTCAGCGGAGCCGTGCCGGCGCCGGACGCCCGTCGCCCGTCCCGTGGCTAACGTTTTTCTAAGTCAATGTTGTAACGGTGTCCGTCTGTCGGACGCGTCCGGGCGTCAGCTGCCAGCTAGAGCAATCGGACGGACAAGTAAATAGAGCCGGGCTAATCGTCGCGTCCAGAGAGGGAAACGACGAATTACTCCGTCACGGGGCACCCAGCAATTGCTTTGTTATCGATAGACGTAAGACTGATAGGCAAATGCTCGCTTTCAAATCAGAAACAAATCGAAATAGCGGCCGTATGTTTAGATTCTCAAGTTCCGTTGGACCGTTTAACGCGTTGACTGGTCGAGGAGTAGGTAATGCTGGGGCAGGACGTTGAGTGACGTGGTAGTTGGTGCAAAGTAGCATGATTACTGCGGTGATGGCGCCGAGAGGAGCCGTCGAGAGCCGTGACGTGATCGACAGCAGACAGACTAACCGCACGCTGACTATACGGCGATATGCTTTGCTCTAATTTACTGAGACTGCTAGGTAACTGTGTACGGTTAACTTGGCATATCTAACCTTAACCCTTCAGCAATGATCAAAATTATCATAATTTCTAGTGATTATAAAAATTAAATCAAATAATGAAAGCCACATTTTGACCAAAGACTTACCAGTACCTACTTTTACCCATAGTTTTTAATGTATCTAATAGCCAGCCAATTTTGCTAAAATACAGTTTTTTGTAAAAAAAAAAAAACTATTCATACTTTATTACAATAATGTTGCTGTTGTTCATTGTAGAACACACTCACACTATAAACTTTATACCTCTGTAAATTGTGTACTTATAAGTGTGATTCTTAACAAACCCCACAAGTTGGCTAACACAAACCTAGGAGCGTTTAGAATGTCGGTGTATTACAGGCAGGCTTACAAACTTGTGCCGTAGTTCGATAATAACGATAATTGCAGGGACGTGCCCATCACGGTACATTTGGCGGGACCACCGACATTAGACCTATTAGACTTCTTAATATGGCCAAAATATTATGGGTAGTAATGACACGTAACATACATTTGCTAAAAATTCAATCACACACTATAAAAATTTGGTTTAAGTAATTTTTTATAGTTACATACGTACATGAATCTATCCAAACATAATAATTAACCTAAATTAAGCAAAAGTCTCAATATTGAACTAGTTCCAACAATTTCTATTACGCAAAAATAGCTGAACGGGTTATCATGGTTTTTGGTATGTCGGTAGTAGATATTGTCATAGGCTACTTTTTATATCCTGAAATAATGCAAGCGAATCCGCGAGCGTCCACTAGTTTAAAAATAGTTAAATACTTCCTTTCATATAAATCACGGATCGGTTTGATTAGCTAATTAGATGCCTCTGAGCTTTATCGTCTATGGACTGGACGCAACATTGGCTGGCCAATGCTGGCTATTGTGTCTCCAAGAAGCCAAGTTTATGGAACATCTTGGACTATAATGGTCAGCTTGGACATTTGGACTGATGGCTCTGCTATAACCACTAACTGGGCACAATCTATGTGCTGGTAGATAGGTATACCTTGCTAGAGATAATGTTTAAGATCTGTTTGGCAAATATACACAATAATTAAAGGTTAAGTAGAGTCCTGGTCAAGAGAGTGTGGCTATATAAGAAAAAATCTGTCTAATTCGAACGAAGACAAAGTCAATCTTTGCCCTCCCACGATGTTTTTCAAGCTATGTCTAGTCTATGTAACATGAAAACCATTAAATCTTTTCATGTTGTGTGTGAGTTTGCGTTTGCATTGTGGTGACATAAGAGTATCACTACTAAGTAAAAATATAAGAAGTGCTTATGTAATATTTTCTGGTTAAATGTTTGGATTGTATCTAGATTGTTTTGACTTTCATAATATTCAGATAGAGTAACTTATTCTTGTTATTCAAAAGTGGCTTTACACATATGTATTATTAACTAGCTGGTGCCCGCGACTTCGTCCGAGTGGAATAGTTGTTACCATAAAAACGGTTCTAGTGAGTTAACCTTAAAAGATAGACATATATTGTTGAGACATTTTGTTAGATTATTTTAAGAGAAATAATTCTTTTATACATATTTTTGTGATATCTTGAACCGTTTTCGCAGCGCATGCAACGGAAGCCCTCAAAGATGAATAATTTTCCCCGCTTTTTTCCACATTTTCCATGATTTCTTCGCTCCTTTAAGTTGCAGCGTGATGTTATATAGCTTAAAGCCTTCCTCGATAAATGGTCTAGTAAACACAAAAATAGTTTTTCAATTCGCACCAGTAGTTCCTGAGATTAGCGCGTTCAAACAAACAAACTCTTCAGCTTTATAATATTAGTATAGATAGTATAGAATACATTATCAATGCCGTCTCCTTGTTTGCCTAATACACGAATTAAATGGTTTCTCATCAGTATGAAAAGTGCATAATAACCTAAGTTACCTACGCTTCTTAAATCATAATATTATATTATGGCACACGTAAGAATTAAAGTGAAAAGTGTTACACAATAGTAATTCAATAAACGTTACACCTCTCTCGTCGTGTGTCGGTACATAAACTTGCAATTATTATAATGAATGTCCGCGGCGAAAGTATACCAACATCGATTACTTTGTAGTTTTATTAAAGGAAATCAGCAATAGGTCTGTTTTTACGTTCCGTTCTACGACTTTGCAGAATACCTAGACCGAAGTACCTACTTTAATGTACCTACATGATTTTATTAGTTATTAATTGCCAGGTTTGAGGAAACGGTCTGGTGGACTGCTGTATTTACAATGTTATGGTTTTGTAATCGAGCGGGTTCTGTTATGTTGTACCATAGACTTTGTAACGTTCATTTCATTAATTATGTTTTTTTTTGTTTAACCAATTTATGATTTTGTAAGCAAATGTATGTGTCAATAAAACACTGTTTCGATCACAGATACCGGCATAAAATGATGCATGAGCTAAAAGTGACTTTGTGCAGACTAATAATGTCATGACAACGGCTTGGTGAGCACTGGGAACTGTAGTCAGTAAGTAGCCTGTAGGAAACCAACGGACAGTGAATTTTTTTTTTTTTTTAACATGAAATAGGCTTACGCTTGACTACAACTTGCCTGATGTTAAGCAACGTTATAGTCTACGATGTAGCGCGCTTGCCTAGAAGAAACCGGTTTACTCTCGACTTGAAGACCGACAAATTATAGTTCAAGGGGAATAGAGATTCGGGCAAGGAGTTCCACAGTTTGGCTGTTCGCACGATGAAAGTCGAAGCAAAACGCTTGGTGCGAATCTTTGGAACCTCAACTGTATATCGGTGCCTCCTTGCCGTGCCTCTACTCGTGCGATGGTGAAATGGGGCTTCAGGAATTAAATTATGCAATTCCTCCGCACACTCTCCGAAATGCAACCTGTAAAAAACCGAAAGACTGGCCACCTTACGGCGGTGCTCAAGGCTTGACAGTGAAGATCTGATCTCACTGTTTTGTTATGTTTGTTTGTATTTTACAGTTACAGTACACTTTTCATCGTTTATTACTATCAAGCTGATTTTTCGTGGGTAGCTTCCTTTTGACTAGACGCCCAAGTTTTTTTTTCATTGCCTCCTTTGACTACAAGGTCGTAGTATGCGTTGACGTTGAGACTAGGTTGCCTGAAGCACATGAAAAATTTATATATATATGTATATATATATATATTTAATACTAGCTGGTGCCCGCGACTTCGTCCGCGTGGAGTAGTTATTACCATAAAAACGGTTCTAGTGAGTTAACCTTAAAAGATAAACATATTCTGTTGAGGACATTTTGTTAGGTTGTTTTAAGAGAAATATTTTTTTCATATATATTTGTGATATCTTGAACCGTTTTCGCAGCGCACGCAACGGAAGCCCTCAAAGATAAATAATTTTCCACGTTTTTTCCACATTCTCCATTATTTCTTCGCTCCTATTAGTTGCAGCGTGATGTTATATAGCCTAAAGCCTTCCTCAATAAATGGTCTATTAAACACAAAAAGAATTTTTCAATTCGCATCATTAGTTCCTGAGATTAGCGCGTTCAAACAAACAAACTCTTCAGCTTTATAATATTAGTATAGATGTAGCCTGGTTTTGCTGGAATGGAAATATCTATTATAAATACAGATTAATCTAAAAATAATAACACAACAGCACAAGTGGCGCCGTCGGCAGCTTAGCCCGAAGGGCTTGGAAATGTGTGTAGATTTTCGCGCCTGGGAGTCAGTCGACCGTGGTTGAATGGTCCCGGCGTTCTGATGTATCTATAATCAGGATAAAGCAGGTTTGAATCCTGCCAGTCGTGATTATTTTTGCTCATGACGAATTAAGTTTAGAATAAAACAACCTTAGCTTTCGGCAAATAACTCAAAATACAGTAACTCTATACACATTCCAAAGATGCCATTCCTAACATGCTACATTTCTAGCTCAACAAAAATCATTGATCACGAGAGTTGGTCTCGGGCAGCCACGTAGAGGTGATCCTTCAGGTGAGCCCTCGGACTCCGCCCCCTTGTTTATTGCTTATTAGCGGCGGCGCTTTTGAGCCGGCTCGCTTTGTTCTCGCCGCCTGCTCCCCTCTTCCCTCCCCCCGGACTCGGGAACAGTCACGAGCGCGGGCGCAAGTAAGCTACGCGAATTGGAGGCAAGTGTATGTAGGCTAGATGTGGTAAGGAAAAAGTAAACAGTCCTATCTCATAGTTCGAATAGAAAAGAAAAAGTTACATGCCGAATACTTTATTTATTTATCATCAACAGGTGTCATCATTGTACGAGTTTGTAGGTATAATGTTGTTATTTAAAAAACGTGTAAAGTCTGAATAGCCTTAAAAATATTGGGTAAGAGAAAAATCAGTGCATATAAATGTACTTAATATATAGACCACTTATTGCACCAACTGTTAATTAAATTATTATGAATGTTATCACTGTATTTAAATCAGAGAAAAACTTTCTTATGTACTTATTGCATTTAACACATACGAGTCATATTGTATTCTAAACTAGATATTGATGTACATATTTGTTTCAAGTCTGTTCCAGTTATTAGATCGAAATACGCGAATCATAAATTGTTGGTATTTGACGCGAGCGGCGCTGATATCGATCTTAGTGCAATGATATCATGTAGGAAGGAAGAACGCAGTAAATTACAAACAGGATTGTAAAAATGTATGCTGGTGTTTACGCTTGCATTGTATACATAGGTATAATAGTAACAAAATAATACAGTTACAGTACTGATGGGAAGAGGGTGCATAATAAGACCTACTATAATTTCCAAAATACTGAATTAAATTAAAAATAGATTTGCTGAAATAAACTAATATGGAGGACTGAAGATACTAACTTGAGCAATAAAAAATATATATTTTAATTTAAGTACACGAACTTAATGCATGAAAAAGCTTGTATTCAAGAATTTTAAAGTAAGCACATAAGAAGCTGAACGCTTTTTTTTACCTTTATTGTTCGTACCGCAAAGATGTGGAACTATCTGCCTGACTTCCTGTTCCCCACGCACTATAATCCAGCAATCTTCAAAGCGAGAGTGATTCGGTTCCCTTCGGGTAAGCACGCTCCATCTGAGACCATAGCCTTTGCTTACCATCACGCAAACTATGGCCAATGCAAACTTGTATTAGTTAAAAAGCGAAATACTGCAGTCGTCAAGTCTTGTTAGAATGACATACCCTGATGGGAATGGTGGTTTAAGAACTCTCGACACTAGATTTGACCATTCTCATACGATAACAAGAAACACTCCCCCTCAAGAATTCGGAGAACTCTCGTTACCTTTCTTTTTTATCACGATCATATATATAGCACCTCACCTGCTTTTCATATACCCTAATAAACAACCTTAAATTATAATTAGCTTGCTTCACGGATAATTATGCGCAGTTAATTTGTGTTGCGGTTTTCCGTAACTTATTATCTGAATGTAGATTATACATTGTGCTAAAAAAGGTGAAAAGAAGGCATTATGTTGTATGGTAAGCAGGCGACGAGTGCAGCCAGGTGCAGCTGCTACTATCAGAGGAATTAGTGAGGGCTTTCTGTTTGTACAGGTTTTCTTTTGCTGCCATATTGTTACTCGTATCAATAAAAAAACTCACAGTAACACATCTGAAACCAATAAAAAATATTTATCTTTACTAAACATGGATAAGTTTTACAATCATTTATGTCTATATTATATATACATATATTATTTTAAGACAATCTCCAATTTCTAGCAGCAGTTTACACAGAAGATTCGCAGACCAGCATATTATGTCAAGTGAAAGCCTTTCAAGTATTTTAGTGAAAAGTGTAATCTTTGGTACAAGATTTTTGTCATGCTGTTTCAGTAATAACTAAGATAGGTATTTTGTATTTACTCTAACAAAAATTATAAATGGCTTTTATTTAAAAAAAACTTACGTACCATAAAGTTTACTAATTAAAAATAAAATCTTAACTAACTAAAAACAAACTATAAACGAAAACTTATAATAAACTTAAAACACCTATGAAATGTGTATCTGTAGGCAACGTTCCCAGCATACTGGCGGCATTGCCACGTTGGATAGCAATATCAAAACTTAAGTTATCTTTGCTAACTAAACTAGTTGCAAACAGAGTCTGATATAAAGAAAAGCGTTCAAATTATCGCGCTTGCTCGGTGCGCAGGCTACCGCTCATTACAGAAATAATTACTAATTTGCCGCTTACTTTGCTGCTTCCACGCAAAAAGGCTATGAATTACGGATTTATGCAAGCAGCGTTGCTTGCTGTCTATCGGAGGGCTGCTTATTATCTGTTTGAGAAAGATACGGTACCTATAAGACATACTATTTTTTTTTATTGACGTCCCACCATTGTTTCCCTCAACATAAGTCAAAGACATTTTCTGGCTGAATATTTGCTTAGGCGTTATGAATTTTATGATCAGTCTATTAGAAACGTCACATGCAAGACATATGTAATACTCGATAGGCTCGATTTTAGGATATTTGTGTCTTAATTTCTTAAATAAAGTTAGTTTTTTTATTTAGGTGATTGTCATAAAATTACAAAACCTATTTTTCATACTTAAAGATTATACGCCGAAATATAATGCGAGTTTTATTTCGCAAATTTCTGATAATTTAATGTATAGGACACTAATAGAGCTACCTAATTTTATTAGGTAACGTTAGGGTTTAAACCCAGTATAAATTAGCTCTTAAGCTTAAGGGGTGTATACAAATTAACTAATAAGTAAAATAATAAATAAATGATTTTATTTACAATAATAAAAACAAGTGAAGGAAAACTAAACATACTACTTCTAACTACTACAAAAAGGGGCACTTAGAAATAAATAAATATTTCAGGACATATCACACAGCGCCATCTAGCCCCATACTAAGCTTACGCTTGTATCACGGGTACTAGATAAGTAATTGTGAAAAGTAAAAGTAGAATGGTTCATAATATTGTTACTGTCCCAATAGCCAAAAAACAAGCGAGATATTCTAAAACCATTTCGCATTGTATCAAAGAATCAAACAATCTCTCCAAATTCGACAAATCATCTTAAAATCAAGCAGTCCCATCACACAATCAGCGGTGCCACATTTGACTAGAACAAATTTCAAGAAATAGTTCCCTCAATTAAGGCACCACTACCGCGTGACAAAAACATCTATTACCTATAAAATGTTAGTTTCAAATTTTTTCGTGCGACTTATCTCGTGAAACGCTCTCTACACACGGCTATCAAAAGATTAGTGTTATTTATGACATTAATTTTTCTTTGAAACTCTCTGCCGATGTTCTTAGAAAGAGATCTGTATCAGTTTGCTCAATAGTAAACGCATTAGGCTCCAGATAGTCTGTGGGTGAGTGTGAGGCTTCTTGAATATATTATTCTAACGTAGCATTTGTACAACGTGGCATCGAAATAATACGGCAATATGTTGGTAGTTTTTTTTAAATAAAAAAAAATTAAATTTAATATATTTTTTTTGTGATACGTTTTGATATTTCACCTGTCTTAATTTGTCGGTTTTCAACTCGCGAGTAGTATACCGGTTTCTTCTAGGCAAGCGCGCTAGATCGTTGATTACAATACAACGTTGCTTAACATTAGGGAACTGAAGTTAAGATTGGGCCTACCAAGTGAAAAAAAAACCTATGTGCATGTATTTAGAGTAATAATTCATTTTTAACATATAATTTTTGTTGTTCCAAAAACAAAACAAAACTGAATAATCGTTTTGATGCCACGCTGTATTCTAAAATCTTGTATCTTGTGCATCTAACGAGAGAGTGACAGACCGATTGACGGAGGCCGACGATTCCAGCTATCATCGTCAAAATGGCCGCATCACGCAAATTACTGGTACGATAACATCTCGTGATAACCAAACGTAAAAACAATGTGAGGAAAAAACGGGGGTTTTAGAAAAACACGTTGCAAATGGTGTTTGCCACAAAATCTGTTACCGTGACATATACTTTTGCATAAAAGATATACGGAAATTTGAAAATAAAATTTTTTGAACAAATCTTATAACCCATAACTATGATAAAATTAATTGTTACGTTTCGTTTGCCTGGTTGCATTTGCTAACAAATTAATGTGTTTTTTGTAATGTTTACGATACATTATGTTATAAGGAAACTAGGTTTTTTTTTTACATGATATAGGCTTACCCTTGACTACAACTTGCCTGATGTTAGGCAACGTTATAATATTACGATCTAGCGCACTTGCTTAGAAGAAACCGGTTTACTCTCGACTTGAAGACCGACAAATTATAGTTCAAGGGGAATAGAGATTCGGGCAAGGAGTTCCACAGTTGGGCTGTTCGCACGATGAAAGTCGATGCAAAACGCTTGGTGCGAGTCTTTGGAACCTCAACTGTATAACGGTGCCTTCTTGCCGAACCCCTACTCGTACGATGGTAAAATGGGGCTCAAGGAATTCAATTAGGTTAGGTTTAGTAAAAATTGTCTAATTCGTTCAAATCAAATAACAAAACAGAACACAAACACAAGCCATTTTAGCGCAATGTGCAATAAATTCGGAAAACGGCTAAATTGTTAATTTAAGCACACAGCTTTACAGGCGCAAATGCATTTTCATATTCCGGGCCAAAACCCGAGATTAAATGAGGAGAGTATGGCCAAGTTTAGAACGAAGTGGTATGAGCGAGAGCGGTTCTGAGAGATAGCTGGGAAGGGGGGTACTATTTGGTTAACCATGAAACCACCATGGATAATTTATGCACCAGTCTTTAGTATTTTTAATTCTACACTGTAGTGATTTCCAATCGTTGCATGGCGCTGCCGCTATAGAGTAATTGATATCGTAGAATGTGGAGACGTTTTGCATCTAAATCTTCGTGCAATTACCGGTATCTGTGTTTATTACTATAAGATACTGTGTATTATAATTATTATAAGGTATAAGACATTAGTTTCAGATAAGACTACGTAATTTCTTTTGAAAAATCAGTTAAGATCAAGCCCTTAGGGCGGCTTGATAAACTTTTAACACCAGAGCTAAAAAAAAAGAAAGAAAAATTAAGTAAGTAGAGAGAGATAGAGTTGAGTAGAGTGTAGAGTCATACTCTCATTTCAGTAGCCAAATCTAGAGTCAAAGTTTCCTATAGGCCATAGGGGCTAACATCGCTTAACGACAAATTCTAGTTCAAATAGTGTATAACGTTTTAAAATCTGGTAGTAGCATCCATGGGCGGGCGGCGGCGGTCGCTAATGGCCCGATAGAATCTCTGGGCGCGATGCGAGGCGATGCAGCGATGCAGCGATACCGCCGATACGGACACTTTATGGCCCCACATAGCACAGCCTTAATAACTGGGGCTTAACTAGCTGGCAAATTAAAGGAGGGTTTGGTAACACTTTTGAATATAGAATAAGAAGTTTGAGTTAGCTAGGAAATTCCAAGTAACATTTGAAATAAAAATACTTAGTCTTATATAAAATATGTTCCTTATTTTAAAACATTTACAGATCGTAAGCAAACACCCTTATATTTAACTGACAAGAAAATGTTGGAGATTTTCATTTTCTATTCGTGGTCAGTGTCATGTGAGACATCTTCAAACTATAGGACCTTTTTTTAATAGAAAAACAAATTAATAACATTTGATAACAATCCTTATTCCCACTTGCAAATCATTCTAAAACGCAGTTAACGACAAAAAAGCTAGAAAATATGCTTAAATGCGTTTATGACTTTATGTTCAAGCCTTATTACTTAACTAGCTGTGCTCGCGACTTCGTCCGCGTGGTTACCATAAAAATAGTTATTACCATAAAAACGGTTCTAGTGAGTTAATCTTAAAGGATAGACATATACTGTTGCGGACATTTTGTTTGATCATTTCAAGAGAAATAATTCTTTAATACATATTTTTTTGATATCTTGCACCATTTTCGCAGCGCACGCAACGGAAGCCCTCGAAGGTGTATAATTTTCCCCGTTTTTTTCACATTTTCCATTGTTTCTTCGCTCATAGTAGTTGCAGCGTAATGTTATATAGCCTAAAGCCTTTCTCGATAAATGGTCTATTCAACACAACAATATTTTTTCAATTCGCACCAGTAGTTCCTGAGATTAGCGCGATCAAACAAACAAACAAACTCTTCAGTTTTATAATATTAGTATAGATGTGGTGTTATATAAAAGTAAATAAAACAAAAACCACCTTCAAATTAGCAACAATCACACATGTTGTTCGCGAAATTCGCGCAATCTTCCATCAGAGAGTGTTATAAACTCACCCAATAACGTTTTACTGCCGATGATATCTCGGTTTTCTCATATACGCCGCGAAAACTGTTCACAGCACTCAAGGTAGTTATGTCCTGCCATCTGCAATAACCAATGTTTTTTTATCAACACTGGCGACGGCTCCAGTGTCCTGCCGCGCGGTCGGTTCCCGACCCACACATGTGCACGCTGTCCCTTTTTTGTACGCAGGTAGTATTGTAACTAAGTTTAGTTTTAAGTATTGTTTTGTAAGTTAGTATTAGCGTAGCCATGTAGGCGAATAAACGTCCTTGGTTCATATAAAAATGTTTCATTTTTGGAACCCCTGCTTCTACCAGCTCAGCTGAACCGTGCGTACCTGTCTGGCGCAGCCGGTGCGGATAAAAGGAAGTCCAGACTTCTTTAGTGACGTCATCAGCCGGTGTATGTCACGAAGTTCTGGAACCTGAATCCGCGAACCAAACAAATACGACTCCTGGACGCGTGTGCAGCTGTAGAAGAAACTGGTTCGAGGTTGGAGCAGAGGACGGCGCCGGCAGCTATACTCATGGAGGGTTTGCGACGGCATGTGAGTAGTACCCATCACTAATCCCATGACCTCCTACCTATTCCACGAACTTTGTAAGTGGGACAAACATCGCTCGCTTACGAGTTGTCGCTGCATTCTGCACTAGAATCGGCAGAATCAATAGCGACTTAGATAGATCTTAGGCTAGGGAGCTTGTAACTGAGACTAGCATCGCTCGTGTTACAAGTTGTCACTGCATACTGCACAAAAATCGGCGGGATGCATAGTGACTTAGGTAAGTTTAGACTAGGGAACTTGGGAGTGAGACAAGCATCGCTTGCTTACAAGTTGTCACTGCATACTGCACAAAAATCGGCGGGATGCATAGTGACTTATGTAAGTTTAGACTAGGTAACTTGGGAGTGAGACAAGCATCGCTTGCTAACAAGTTGTCGCTGCACTCTGCACTAGAAATCGGCGGAGTCAATAGCGACTTAGCTAAGTAGAATTAAGCTCTAGCATTAGATGAGGCTACAAAATCTAGCCACCTTAGTGAAGTTATAATGTGTATAATGTAATTTTGTGTGTAAGGTATCAATTTAGTTACATACTACTGTTTTGAGTTAATAATGTCAGTATTTCTGTCAAGTTGAGATCATTTCAATTACTAGATGGTTGTCCCATACGTAAAACAGTTTATGTTCCAAAAACCTATCCAATCCTATCCTCAAAGTGATGCAGGTAACTCTGCCTATCGCCTTCATGATGTCTCCTGATACATCAAATAAGTTCCAGCTCTGGTGGCGGTTGAAACTGCCCTACATAAAAGTGTTTGTGCAAACCGTTAAATTAAAACTAGTGAAATATTTAATCTACAACAGTGAAATTCCAATCAGTGCCGTACTTTAAAAACGTATTTGTGATAACGTTACTGGAGTGATTAAACAACGTTACATAAGAGAAAAAAAAATGCAGAACAGACAATGGACAATTATAACAGGTTTTTGTGTTCGTTTTCTAAAATTTTAAATGTAAATTTAGTTTAACTATTTAATTTTCTTCGTAATTGCATTGCCTATGTGTTTATTTGCATATTCATGTAAAAACAATCATGTATTGTTCTATAAAATTGCCCCATAAAATGTTGAAATGCAGTTTCTAACAAGTAACTTATAATTGAATGTAAAATCTGCCCAAACCTGTTTATAAATTATAGACTGCTCCACTTGCTCTAATTATTTTTACATTTGCATTGAAATATTTTATATACATTGTACTAACTTTTGTTTATAATAACAGGTCACCTCATATTCATCTAACATCATACTTGTAAAACATTCCTATATGTAAAACTTTGTATAATTTTACTTTATGTGTAATTCTATTAAAATCGTTTAAGTAATACCCATAAATTATAAGTACTCTTGCGGTAACAATGTTTCATATGCAAAAAAATTAAGTTTTTATCAGTTGATTTATACATTGCAACCACCGAAGTGAAACTATGAAATTGATAACAAGTTGTAACAAATAATGTTATAATCCCCCGCTATCTGTTAACACATATACCATTTATAGTAGATATTCAATTTCTGAATTAATCATAAAAATATTTAATTTGCCACATCTTAATTATCATGTCATTTTAAAACATATTTCATTTCAATTAGGTATAACTATGGAATATCACATTAATTGATTTGAATCAAATATTTTGTCTCAATGTTATAGTCAATTTTAATTGAGTTCGTTTTTTTATATTTTGATACAACCCTGTGCGTTTTCACTAATTTCTAATTTAAATGTTTTACTTTACTGTCATCTTTTATAGTCTTTCTTTGTTAATGTGGTGTAACACTTTGTGTAGACAGATTTAAATGATTTTTATTGTTTCTAAAGCTATTAAGAAAAAAATATTAGTTTATATACATGTCATTGTGTACTATTTCGATTCATGACCTTTTAGTTCTGTGTAACTATTATTTGTATTATTCTGTTAAATTGTATAAAACCCATTTTGCTATTCAAATATGTGAAACTGATTTTTGATTATAATTGTTGAAACGGAACACATTATAATACAGATATCTATTTAATGGACATTTAAAAAAATTGTTAATGTAATTTTCCTCTGATTTACTCATCATCGTAAAATTTCATTCTTATGGACGGAGGAGTTATGTCCTGCCATCTGCAATAACCAATGTTTTTTTATCAACACTGGCGACGGCTCCAGTGTCCTGCCGCGCGGTCGGTTCCCGACCCACACATGTGCACGCTGTCCCTTTTTTGTACGCAGGTAGTATTGTAACTAAGTTTAGTTTTAAGTATTGTTTTGTAAGTTAGTATTAGCGTAGCCATGTAGGCGAATAAACGTCCTTGGTTCATATAAAAATGTTTCATTTTTGGAACCCCTGCTTCTACCAGCTCAGCTGAACCGTGCGTACCTGTCTAGGTATTGTTATATTTACAACTTTATAACGCCTAAGTGGAGTTCATTATACCACATTTACAGTTTACTTGTGGTTGACTTGTTTTCTCGAAATTAACGTGTTTTTCAAGTTTTTGGACTTGATTATTTTATTACATAAAACTAGTGTTATTGAATGGGAGACTTTCTGAATTCTGTTTGACGCCTTTGAGATAATCATGGTCAGAAAAACTCAGTTTTATTATAATATTATGTAATCCTACATGCTCACAGATAATGGAAAACCTAGTGATGCAATATGCATGTTTAACTGAGCAATATGGATAATTTTGTGTTTATTGAGGTAACCAAAAGTAAGTTTGTATAAAAGTTGCGAACTCTGGGGTCAAAAATTTAATTAAAATATGCAGGGTTTTAATTAAATGTCACCCTGTAACATTGTACACAATAATCAGCAAATAGATTTTCTTAAGGTTCTCAAAATTGAGGTTAATCAATAACTATGACTAATAATTAGTGTAACAAATTTAACAAAAGAGTTAACAAACCATCACTGGCAACTTTCAAATTGGCAAATGCGTGCAAATTGGCGGAATCATCGCGATATCAATACAACAGAGCAACATTGTTGATAATCATGTAACGCGGCCGCTAGCGTGAAGGAAACGAATTAAAATATTCGCTCGTAAAACTATACAGTAAGTTATTGCTGGTGGTCCACGGTTCTGGGGGCTACTACTTACTAACAATGATAGTAGATTTGAAATATAGAAGACTAAAATATAAGAATTATCGAAATCGGTGCATAAATACGGAGTAATCGCGTAACATACCCACAAAAAAAAACTTTCAGAAGACTCGATACCTTCCTTTTTTTGAGGATGGTTAAAAATTTAATTTACACATCGTTATAGTTAAGACTACAGAGATGCTTAACATAAAGCGTAGTGCAAGACTGTACTTACATAAATGCGAACTAATAATTACTTACATAATTCCAAGCTGGTATATCAATCTTCAATCTAAATATATAAAACTCAAAGGTGACTGACTGATATAGTGATCTATCAACGCACAGCCCAAACCACCGGACGGATTGGGCTGAAATTTGGAATGAAGGTAGATGTTATGACGTACGCATCCGCTAAGAAAGAATTTTTGGAAATTCCACTTTTAAAGGGGTGAAATAGGGGATGCAAGTTTTACTTCTTAATGAGAGCGGAGCCGCGAGCATCCACTAGTACAGTATAAAAATTGCAAGTACATTTTTATAAGAGTGGCAAATTGTGTTTAGGCCATAGCTTAACGGCTTACGGCGTGTGGATAAAGACATAACGCTGCCCGGTTTTGGTCTGTCTTATCAAATCAAATCAATCAAAATCAAAAATATATTTATTTACCATGGAAACATTAAATACATTGGTGCACTTATAAGTAAAATATGAAAGCATCTTCATGTAATACAAATTTTGTGATGGTCTACCGACATAAAATTGCCATAATTAACAATATATATTTTAACCCATTAATAAATTTCATTGTAACCTCCTTGAGAGTTTAATTAGGTAAGTGTAACTTACAAGTTATGTAGGTTTTCATGTTACTCAATGTTAGCACAGTCAGTTTTTTAATGTAGTCATTTTCATACATTGTTTTGTTTCCACATCATGTTAACAAAGTTATTGTAGTCCTATGTCTTAAACCGATAAGATTGAAAAGTAACTTTAACATGATTCAATTTCTTTCTTTGTTGGTTAAAACGATAGACATGAAAATTTCACATTCAGGCATTTAACCATAACTTTTTTGGAAGCGACACCCTTTGACTATGCCAAAGCTTAGCAGGCCTATGCTGCAATAAAATAGTAGTCAAAGTTTATAATAAAAAAATATATACTCTGAACTGAATGAAAATTATCTTGATAACCTTGGCTTTTAAGATTTTTTTTTACTAATTCACTCAACAAATTAACACATCCTAACTTAATATAACGACAACGTTTCAACTTTAACACGAAAAGCATCGAAGAAGAACATCTAGTAATAAAATAATGAATAATGTGATAGGTTAATGCTTACATCCGCAATATAGGTAGACATCATTATATGACGTTTGATGCCGCGGCTTCTTAATAATTATAGGGGGACATATAATTTTACTAGTCGATGGTTTTAGGGTACGCTTCGCTGCTGGGGCGTGAAAAAACAGCAAAACAAACTAACAGACACACATTCGCAATTTTCAGGGTTTCACAACACTTTAAAAATAGCCAAATTATTTTCATGAATTAAATTTAAGTAATTCGTAAAATAGTAGTTCATATATGTATATTATGACAATGCAAGGAGATCTTTCTCTGTCTATCTTTGAGAAGAATTTCCTCTTGACTGAGGGTCGTGACTCCCTCGCAGAATATATTCTTTAGGGGAGTTTTTTTGGGCTAATACCTCGTGGTGGGCGCCTAGGTCCTTCCACGGACACCATGTCCTCGGACATTGTGGTCTTCAAACATGTCGGTTTCCTCACGATGTTTTTCTTCACCGTTAAGCGAGTGCAAATCCACACTTAACTTGAAACCCGACCATATTATTTATTTTGCAGCATAATACCACCATGTCGATGGCGCAGAATCCGTATAAGTCCACCTGCTTAGTACTAATTTTACTATACGTACTATAGTGTAAAGGTGTATAGACTGTATAGTACCGCAAGGCATAACTTTGTAAGGCAGGAAGGATGGAGATCGCTCGATTGCAGAGGATGCGCGATTAAACCCCGTCTATGAATTATATTATTTATTGATTGGAAAGTTACGCCTCTAGGGCTAGGAGATTACCTGACTAAGTTAAATAATGCTTTCTTAAGTAGGCATTAACTTAATATTATGTTAAGATTGTTTAAAAATATAATAAGATATAAGTATAGTAGACTACCTATTAGATGTAAGCAAAATTTGTAAAGGCTCTGGCTAGATAAAGCCTAGCCATTGTCTCTTGCTACGCCAGAATACCTCAGGGCACATGTTTTTTTTCAATAGTATTTTTGCAGGCATTAATAAATAAACATATTTGTACAGTATAATTGTAACTATTTCTTTTCATTCTAGTTAACATCTGTAGGTAAATTTGCGAGCGATATCGTTAGTAGCATATCTAATAATAATTAAGAGACTATAAGTACAAAAGTACTTTTAAAAACAACTCACATTTGCAAATTTTTGAAGGATCATTGATAAATTAGGTTTACTTTGATTACGTAAATTATTACGTAAATTATTAATGATAATCAAATATAATTGGGAATTCTGTTTCTAAAGTACGGTCAAGTACTTTACAAAACTGTTTGCAAAACAATCACCTCAACCATGACTAAGCAGTTCCATTATTTTCTCAAAACGTTCCGAATCACATAAACCTAAAATTCACACCAATCATCATCATCAGGGGAATTATTGTGGAATCCGTAATGACTTGTCACATTGTAGATATGTGATAACATCGGGGCGGTGACATCGCACCTTTGCCGAAAGGTATCAGCCATCGTATAGGTTAGAACATAGTTTGGTGGCATTTGATTATAATACTGTGGAGTAGATAACAGTACAGAGATATATGTCTGACTTTCTGATGTAGTCTAGTGTAGTGGTTCAACAGGATTGGCGATTGAAAGTAAGTTATGTGTAATGTTATCGCCATTTGCTTTGGAATTCAGATAACAAGAATAAGAATAAAATGAATTTGTTTTTTTTATAACTGTATAATTATTTGAAATTAATAAACCTAAGTAACATCATTATTTTAGTTTGTCGATTCAGCGAGGTAATGCCGTCAGCATTTTATGCACCTTGCCCGCAGTTTCCTATTTAAATGTTAATGGTGAGATTGTATAAAGAATAAAGAATAAAGAAGAATAAAGAATCTTTATTGATAATGTAAAATTGTAACATACATAGGTATAAGTACTAATATCACAGAATATGCTACACAAATTACAATATCTCGTCAAATTGAATTTATAACATTTAGCTTTTATAAAATTTTAGAAGTTACGTCTAGTTTGATTAATAAAATAATGAAAATTTTTGTTATTAAAATCATGTCAAACATATATATATTATTTGAGATTATATAGTTGTTAATTTAGTTAATATTGTTGTGCTGTTTTTGTAGTAATTTAATTATCATAAGTAGCATTTTTGCAATGCAAACCAGCAGTTTCCAGAATCTTTTAACACAATTTTACCTCAACAAAAATCTTTAGAAAAATATAAATAATCATAATATCTTGCATTGTAGTACAAAATATTACAATTACCTTCGAAAGTAGGTTTTAAATTTATAAACTGCTTCTCAAATACTTTTCCCAAACAAAAACCTTTTTTCTTATTGTAGTTTATGGCTTATTGATAAGAAGATAGATAAGTGCTGGTGTTACCAGGGCATACCATCACGGGTGCTGGTGTTACCAGGGCATACCATCACGGGGCACTTTAGCTATTACCTACGCAGTGTTATAACAAACATATTTCTAACTTATATCTCTGTCGATCCTCTACTCATCTCTAATACCCTTGGCAGGTTACCGCCAGCAATCTACCAGTCGATCAGCTCGCCTAATACCTGCCGCAGCATTGTCAACTCCCAGAGGACCTCCATCCATCATAACACTAAACCCTCAACAAGAGGCCGACGGAACATATCTGCTATCTGACGATCAGCTTTTGAAAGTGACAAATGTTTTTTGATTTCTCAAATGTTGGTCAGGAGCGTCATGATACTTTTTTAGGCTGTGTGAGTAACGTGTATTTATTATTATGAAGATCTATGCAAGTACTGATCGACGGAAGAGATCACTTTTATTTTTCACTGGGCTAACACAAATTGTCCATTTGGCTTTTTCTTCCAGTGAAACCAGCACATACTAATTTATTGCTCAAATAAATAAATTTAATTCGCTGTCATGCTAGACATGAAATTGCCCTATGTGATTTCATCGGGTTTCAAAATTACGCAACTTTGATGCGCTTTTAACAGTTGGATATGAAATCTTTTTTTTGGTTACTTTAACGCTGAAAGGCAACAAATTGTTGTATGTGAATTATACAAAACACAGTTTACAAGTTGCTATTCCAATACCGTAATAAAAATGCAAATTCGTTCCCAAATTCCGAGCAGAGTCGCAAAATGAAATACTTTCATTCAACCGAACATAATTTATGGGCTGATTTCCACAAACCAACATATATATTAATGTTATATTTGCATTAAATTTATCATCACGCTAGCACCCACTTATTCATCGCCAGACTTAATTAACACAACGACATTCGCTTAATTATAAAAGTAATTAGTTTCTTTCTGCGAAGTCGGTTAACTTGTATTAATTCATTTCGGGCCCCACCTCCTGAGAAGCTTATTACGAGGAGAAAAAGTGTAACTCGTTTTGTTTCGCAAAGTTTTTTGTTTGTTTGTGTTAGTTTTTATTTCGATGTTTATTTTTATTTTTTGAGTCAGTGTTTTAATCTACACTATTGTAAATAAAATTATCCTTTTGTTAACTGTATTCTATTCTAACAGTCCTATTCCTATAACCATTTTTTTTCTTCATATGTATGCTCTCTCTTTCTCTCTTTGAGTCGTATTTCCTCATGACTGAGGGTCGTGACTCCCCCGCAGAATTAATTCGTTAGGGGAGTTTTCTTGGGCAGATACATCGTGGTGGGCGCCCAGGTCCTTCCACGGAAGACGCATGTCCTCGGATATTGTGGTCCTCAAACATGTCGGTTTCCTCACGATGTTTTCCTTCACCGCTAAGCGAGTGCAAATCTACACATAACTTGAAAAATACAAGTCATTGGTGTAGGGCGGATTCGAACCAGGGTACGTCTGGATGAAAAGCAGACACGGGAACCGCTGAGCCACACTCGCTTTCATATGTATGCTATAATTATAAAAAAGTAAAATATTTTTTTTTTTTTACATTCTGTAAATAAATGTGTACCATGTGTGTGTGTATGTTAACCCAACACATTTATTTTCAGAATTTAAAAAAAAATATTTTTGTTTATTGTGTGTGTTTGTTAAAACACATTTTCCGTATTGAAAATTCGTTGAGGACTAGAACTTGGTCACTTCGTTTCTATATATAATAATTTTCATAGCTATATGAACCTAGTAAGTGTGCTTAGGGCCATAAGTCAATAATGTTATGACTTAATAATTGTCTCACATGCAAAAAGCGGTAAACATCTAAATGTCACCTTGTTAATGCTTCATAATTGTGTTGTAAGTAGCAGACACTACAGCTATAAATTAAAGGCCAGTTACCACGTCGCGAATACCGTTTTTTTCTAAGAATATTTGAATTTAAATAGTATCGATTAATTGAAGTTTTTATTTGTAGAGTTTTATGAGACTGTAGTTACTCAAAGCAATATAAGTAATAGTAATTTTAAGTGTTGATTGTTTGTCTATTTGTTGTCTTGATCTTGATCACTTTGTTGTCAATTCTGCCATAAAATTGACTTTCTGATTGACTCAATAATCATTATAATATTTAAACAGTATTATTTTCCATGTAATAAAATATTTCTCTTGATATACGGAAAATTTATGATTAATGACGTTCTGTAAATTTTAAATTGTCGAAGTATTTGTGCCTTTATGTAAATTTTACATACCTAACGTCTACTGCTAACAATAATATAATACCTAATAATATATTAATTGTTCATCAAAAACCTTATAACTAAGTTACAACATTTGTTTGTTAGTACTATATTTATATTACTATGTTAGGATCGATTACAAATGATGTGATCTATGTTCCCCACACTAGGTTAGGTACCCTGAGTCTATAATATTCTCTTGTTGTTTTTAGATTGGGTTGTTGGACGTCTGTTTGCCCAGCATGTGGACAGAGTTTTATATATTTATTCCTTTTTCCAGTGAGTATTACAAATAAACTAAGAATCAGGTGATAAAATGCAGCTTTATTATTGTAACACGCGCGGAGTGTGGATTTTGCTAACATTCCGTGCGGATCAGATTTTACGAGCCACGGCGACATTTCTGCAGTATGATATAATATGTGTACATACATATATCTGTATTATAAGCTGATATTATAACAGAACAAGAAAAAGAAGAGCCAATTCCAATGTAAGTAATTCTTTCTCCTTACATTCTTGCGTGACCAAAATGCTGGCCTTTTTGTGGCTCAATGTATAAGCATTGCCATCCAGCGTGGTAATGCGGCCAGTATGCTGGGCACGCTGCCCTCTGGTAGTGGGCTGGGAGCACTTAGATTATCTTTAGGCTTTTCTAAAGATTTTCTAAGTGGCCCTTTTTTGTAGTAGTTAGTAGTAGTAGTAGTATGTTTAGTTTTTTTCCCTTGTTTTTATATTTTATTATTGTAAATAAAGTTGTATGTATGAGTAATTCTTAATAAACGTAAGTCACTGCATTTTAGGGAAAGATATACGTATAGTATGTCACTCTTACAAACGATAAGATGGCTCTTAATTTCGCATATATTTACCTATGTTAATAACCTGATTTAGACAAATATTTTGCTCTTCAGCTTTGCATGCTATCCTTTATAAACTTACTTAAAAAGCACAAAACTTTTTACCTAGAACTGTTATTTTAGAAACAAATCGCGCGCGAATTCAGTTAACCATCTATATTATCACAACTCGGATCTGGCACATTCCGCTGGATCGGATTTTATGAGCGGCCAGCGACGCGTCAGTAACTACGAGCGATTTTATTTCACACGCCATTTTATAAAACTACCTCCACGAGCATACTTAGTTTGATTATAAATTTGCCATGCTAGTTATCGACTATTTTATGTTTTGTGTTACGGTTTTCTATGTTATTTCTTTATCATCCCATGACTATATGTAAAAACATTCTAATACTCAATTACGTTTTTTTTAAACAACCTACGAGTGCTTTTATAACACATGCCATTCTGTAAAACTACCTCCACAAGCATACTTAGTTTGGTTATAAACTTATCATGCTAGCTATCCTTCGATCAAATATAACCTTGATCGAAGTAGCTATCTTATGTTTGTATTTTATTGCTCTATCGTCTCGTAGTTTTATTTAATTAAATTGCATCTTAAAAGATCCTCTCCATTATCCGGGATGTATTTGTCATTGCACATGTGGTGGTAAACTAAAGTGGCAAATGATAAAATGATTAAAGCCTTTATCTCTTCTTGACTGATCTAGACAGTCAAATACATTGGTAAAGTTCGTGGTGCATTGCAACATTATTTGCGTTAATCTTGCATCAAAAATAGTTTGTATTGATGTGTTTCATTTACCTCCATACCCAATTAATATAATTAAAATCGGTTTAGCCGTTTTTAAACGTTAAGCACAAACAAATAAGATCATATACTCCGACACAATATAGTGTTAGTTTTAAAGTAAGCAATGTCAATAAACTCTGTCAAAAACAGTCTGAATTTAGCAAAGAAAAATGTTTGGTCCGTCTTCCTAATATACCAAAAATCTTCTTTCATTAGGTTGCAGTAAATCTCAGAACCTCATGGAATCCGTCATGATTCAAACATTAGACCTTTGAGAAGTTTAATTGACTCTCAGTACGAGGGGAGCGAGGGGTAGAGTCAGAGCGCAGATGGCGAAACCATTTGCTCTTGTTTCCGATGAAGCGATGCGGTTTAAAATGAATTTGTTGAACTTGATGGGTTATTTCATTTTTGTACGGGATTAAATCTTGTTGACCCTTTGTTTTCTAATTATTCCGATGGTAAAGGAAGGAAATGTTGGGTTCGTTGATGATAACGATAATAAAATTCTCAATGAAGACAAAAACTTTCATATAAATGATTATAAGTATGTAAGTTTTTTATCTTCATTGAGTCTTAAGGTGACAGAACCCAAATTAATTGGAGCAGTTGTATGTATACACACTCGCAAAGAAAGAAAACTAGAAGAAAAGAAGAAGAAAGACTGTCTTTATAAATAGTATTTGTAAAATAGTTTCACTAGCATAGTGTGCGTGAGTATGTGTCTGTGGTCATCATTGTATAAGGGAGGGTAAATGACCACAGAACAAGCTTACACGTGCAACTGTAGTGGCGGGTGTGGGTAATTGATTTATCTTGGTTATTGCAACACTCTCCCTTCAAATGAGAGTAGAGGACAGAACGTAAAGAATAGAGATGTACAAAGTGAGATCGATGGGAAATATGTTAGTGTTTGATTCACAGATCTTATGCAATGTATAGGTAGCAGGTACTGTTAGCTAATTATGTAAATTATATATAAGTATTACGTACCAAATAATTACCTAGTTTGCTGACATGGATGATTAAATTCAAAACAATAATTGTATTGTTCGAGAAGTACACTTATTACGGAAGCATAATAATTAATAAACTGATATTTTTCATTAAACTCTTACATCAAAGTAAAAACATTAATAGTAGGTATAGTAACCAATATGAAGAAAAAACCCCAAGTTTTTTATCATCATTTGCTTCGGTTTTATTCTTACCAAAATTCCACGCAACAAAAGTGACATCACATTGCCAAACTTTTAGCTGATGCAAGTGGCTATTTCAAGCCTAGGCAATATTTCTATAAGCTATCATAAATATTAAATAGACATGTTCGTTCCACAAAGGGGTGGTTGTTCGCACCCCGCAACCCTCTGCAACCCTCTGCAACCCTCTAGAGGGCTGTATAGGACTGATCGGAATGACATTAAGTCGTGAGAGCAAGTGCCTATTGAGAGAGGGTAGGCGATAAGTGATTACTATACTGACTTCTCAATTTGTTTCTGTATCAATTTTGATTTAGATGATAGATTCTTAATTCCCACTCATGATTGACTAAGTTAAGCTACATTGGAATAGCAGTCTTTGAGCAGTTTAAAACAGTGGTCACTATGTCACTATATCACTAGGTCACTTTACCAGAAGCTGTGTTTCCTGCAAACTACAATCCAGGGGTTTTCAAATCTAGAGTTAATAGGTATCTTCTAGGTAAACGTGTTACACCCTAGGCTGCAGCAATGCTTAACATCAGGCAGGCTGTAGTCAAACGTAAACCTATCACACGTAAAAAAAAAATGTAGGAAAATAGTAAATAGGATAAAAAAATATTACGTAAGATTTTTGAGTTTCAATTGCTACTACTGATTCTTGAGCCCACTGTATTGTTTAATCGTATACATCACCACAAGTGAATTAAATAAAAAATACTTAATGAGATTAAACAAAAGTAGGTAAATATTCAATGTAATATTGGTTCCATGAAATAAATAGTTACCTATATACGAACTACGTATCTACATATTTATATCAAACTTTCGTTTTAGCGAAAGTGTCTCTTCGTTATGCTAGTAAACACTTACAGACTTATGTATGTTAAAACCCTGTCACAACAATTTCTTCTAGTAACGCCCACGCAAAAATTTAAAAATGTAATATCGACTACCTGTCAAAATTACGCGAAAGTTCTGTCAAAAGCGTCCATTAACGCGTTACTTGTCAATATAATAATATTTAACTTGTCGTTTATCTCTTAGAAGGCCCGCCTAGTAGTTGTTAATTGACTCCTACGCAGGTTTCGAGGTCAGCTGTCTGTTTGAGAATTTGCATCTTTGGAAGTGTGTACTGTGCTGTGTAGATAGGTACTAAATATATGTGTAAAAAATACAGTGATGGATGGATAACTGACTTGAAATTCCTATGAAAACTGTTTTGCTATTATTTAGCATAAAATTTGATCTTAGATTTTGTTGTACGGACTAATATAGTTACTAAAGATGAACGAAATGATGATGAGAAGAACACTTCAAGATTTTTTAAACCTGATAGCTATACTAAGCGGATAGCTGACTTGGAATTTCTATAAATACGGTTTGATATTATTTTGCAAAAAAATGTGTTCTTAGATTTTGTAGTACCGACGACGAAAATAGTAACTAAACGACGAATTATAAGGTAAAAAAACTTGACCCAAATCTATAAAAAGAAATCCCTAATCATTTTAGAAAGGTTTCTGTGTGCGCTATTCTTCAAGAATATGTAAAGTCGATATGTAAAAACTTACTTAATATTCAGTACATTGAAAAACTCTTTGAATTTTACAAGAATTCTTTTGCCTCACCAGTTACTCTGTATTGCAGATGAGATAACATATCAAGTGACACGGTGTAAGTACACCATTAACATTGATGGAAAACGTCACCAGCCCACGCACGGGGAATTTTTAACTAACACGTTCTTGGATTTTAATTAAAGATTCCATAGTATGATAAATTTGCCTTGTAAGTAAGTGGTTTTTAAAGTTTTAGGTTTACGTACTCAAAAATAATAAGATAATACGCCTGTAGTAGTATTATGAATTGCTGTTGATTCATTCACGAATAGCAAAGTTAAACATTTTGCCGTCACGGTCAGCCTTTGAACCTTACATTCGCCAATCTTATATGATTACGGATTTCTAACTAAAAGATTCTTGAAATATGCATAATTTGATGAAAGTTATACCTAATTGGTTATATTTTCCTCAGATAAGAATCCGACTTACATTCCCTTGTAGGTACTTACATCTTACGTTTACTCGTAACGGCCCCATTAGACTACACTATTCACGCCTCCAACTCTATCTATACTCCAACTTTGATACTAAAACGTCTCAGACGACTCACTTGCCCTTCTAAAATAAGCTCTATCACTCTGTAGTAAAACGTAATTTTGTTCGCAAATGTCGTTCTTTTCAATTTTCCTCCAATCGAATTTGGCTGTAACATCAATCGAGTTGCCACATTTTCCGAGCGCACTTACACAATATCAATCAGGTTTTATTGGTGTTGTTGGGAGGTGGGGTCTGGGAGGCCGACTATTTGTATCAATAACCTGTCAATGGTCTCGCACTCCCGGGACCTGCGCCCGGCGGTCCCGCAGACCGCGGATTTGATTAGAAATGCATTACGATATTCGTGTGAATATTGGCTTATTTGTTCCCGTCGTGATTATTTGCGGGAGGGAGCAACGGTTTTATTGCAACGAGTGTGCAAATTGTCAATAGAGCTGTGAGAATGAAATTATAATTGTTTTTGATGGGCTTTACAGATCACTAACCTGTGTTAGTTTTAGTTGGCAAGCCATTTAGGTATTTATCTAATGCATTTTGGACTTTTATCTAGCAATCGTGTACTTTCTCAAATTGTTAGGCCCAAACGTACCTACATTAATTGATACTTTTATTACTGCCACAGACACAGATTACCATATCAATATCCCCTTGTCTCCGTCTCAAATTCGAATCTTATTACAAAAACCTGCAAAAACCTTGCAAACAAAGTCAAAGCAAACTTATTTTAATTTGCAGGTAAAATAACGTTGACATTTCGTTGTACAAAAACATCACGAAAAAGGTTCCATTTGCAAAGTTTCCCCGTAACACTACATTATCTGCTATCAGTGGCGGTCGACAAAGTAAAATTGGGGACACCTTATTTCCTCGGCTGGTTTGCAAAACACGTTCGCGCTTCCACCTATCCCCACATCTCAACGCTTATAGATACTATCTGTTACACCTATTAAGGACCCCCTCGAAATGTTACGCTCCAGTTTTTCGGTTACATTGCGGGTTTTGCTAGCGTTCGTTTGAGTCAGGTGATGTTTGGAGCGGTAATGTACGGCGCGTGGCCCGAAAGGTACGCCAGAAAAGGTGTCGCTCGGGTATGTGTAATACAGGATCAGGTGGGTGCCTTCTTCACGCCGCCGCCGCCGATAACACGCTAATGCCCTCAACTTTGCACCGCAAGGGAGGTCAGGGTGGGGGAGCCGGGGAGGGAGGAGGCCATTCGTAAAGGAAAAATGGGAAAAGTCAGATCATTCGCGTTATTGAACGCGAATAACTTTATCGACGTGCAGTATGCGCCCCGAGCTCGTATAAGCGACTGATTTTTAGTTTGATTCTGAAATTGAACTGAAAATATTTGCGCATTCGATTCACGAGGAAATCTTTCGTAGAATCCAGACTTCGATGAATCATATTCCCGTTCTCAAACACACGACGATCGGAACTGGATGAGTAATTTATTGGCAGTTAGCATTTATTGACCGTTACAATTACATTGAAGCGAGAAGGGGTGAAATAAAAGGCTCATAAATAAAAATTGTGAATTATGTTAGACCATTACACGTTGTCATATCGAGGTGCGAGTGAACGACGCGCTCCGCTGAATTTGAAGCTATAAATAAAAGGTTCGATACCATTAGCAGAACGTTCGGGTAATATGCCCACCTTAACGCACCTATGTTCATATAAATACCTACCTATAAGCATGAATGTAATGTCTCTGTATATCTATATGCATTGTTACAGAAACACGCACGTTAGAGTGAATATTTCATAGCCCACGTTCGCCGCGTTCAGTGAATGTCGGACCCACGATTTGTTCCGGTAGCGCCTGCCAAGGTAACGTACATAATATTTGCGGTAATAAACGTGAATTTATTACGCTGTTACGTTTGCAGTTTTACTGAAATGTGGAGATGTGTGTGTGACATTAGCGGGAGCCTCCCTCCGGCCATTTTGTGTCTGAAGTCGCTGAATATACCTACTTACATACACAGAGGCATTGGATAGATTTAGGTATTCATTTATGATGTGTGTTTCTATGTTTTATTAAAAATCTGTCTGAATATTTCGAGAGATAACATGGCGGTCATGTTAAGTGTCCATCTAACTTGGTATGTGTACATATTTAAACTATAATTTAAGAATGACTCCAATCAGTACTCACTATTCCCATTTTATCTTCTACTAGAAAAATCGTAAAAATAAACTTGTCTCCCTTGAAAGTCAATCAAATTTGGTACAAATCATGTCTATTTTTCGTGAATTTTCAGAACTCATAAGGGTGTACATAAACGATTGATTTACTAAACCTTAAATATAATTGATTAGTTCTCAGTAACCGTGTATAAAACAAGCAGGTATCTGCGTGTTAAATGCTGCCATATAACGCGCGTATTTACCTCCTTTCAGGTGAACTGTAACGTACTCTGTGTTTCAGGCATACGTCGCTTTACGTCGATAACATTCGTCATGGTTGCCTTACTGAAATATATGAATTATGTGCCTATTTATAGCATTAGTTAGCGTAGCACCCTTAGCACAGCTAGCGGAGGCAATCGCATGCGATTAGCAATGTTAAGCAATGGTCGACGCGGTCAGTTCTTGGATGGGTCACCGAAAAGTGGCAATCCATTTTGGGCGCTTCCATGAGTTGGATGACATGTTAAATTGTAGGTCCCGGCTGTCTGTCTTGTACGGCAGTCGTTAAGCCAAGTCAAAGGCCCTTAGGGCGACTTGATAAACTCTCGACACCAGAGTTGGCCACTCTCATGCGATAAGAAGAAGATAGTATTGGTTTTAGGTAAGTTAATTCATGTTTAAGGCTTGTACAACGATTCTAAATACGTTTAGCCATTATTACTTGGTCATGTATCTAAATACGAAATACGTTTAAGGGTCGTTGTTGTGTAAGTGTGTCTAAGCTGTAGTCTAAGTATTTGCTTGTGCGTGTGTCGCTTCAAGTGGTAAAAATCTAACTGTACCAAAAATAAAAATAAAAATTATATCTCTGGTAGTGCATCGTACGTAGTACATCTAATAAATGAATAGGTAAGTAGGAGGTAGATGGGTAGATATTTTAAAAAACATTCAACAAACAAAAAATCTGATGAGCAAGGACATTAATTACGCAAAAAAAGTATTTCCTACCTTGAAATTATTCACGATTGTTTACGTCTTTAACTATGGTATTTAGAAAAGATCTTCCTCATATTACACCACTATTACGTTACGAATTTATTTTCCTTATTACTTAAATATAATCAATACATTCCATATCTTACTTTCAGTTCCAATTATTTCATTCCTCAACCACAACTAGCCCCAAACATCTAAATTCGATTATCCAACAATTTCCAGAAATCAAATGAAATATTAAGTCACAGGTTAAATTCAATCAGGGCTCAGAGAATCGTCGCGTCACGGTCACAATAAACTCGATTGGGAACAGTTTTACAAGCAATAAATTTGTGCGGGTGTGTCAGTGATACAACATTTATTAGCTCCAATCCAGATTAGATTAGACTGTTTACAAAATTAATCTATACGCAACTGATGGCAGCACTATATATTACAAACTGGTAGCGCCCCCATGTTACCCACGTTAATCCAGGATAAAAACTACTTTAGGAATATGTTAATATGGCATTAAAGTCGTGTATGTACCAAAACTTCCAATCAACCTTCATATCAATTTTCATACAAATTGGTTCACCCATTTGAGTGTAAAGAAACAACAAACATGTACACACAGACACAAAACTTTCGGCCTTAGTGTGACTAGCCTTCAAGAGTGAACCTTGGTAGGAATTTGTTAGTTCCTTTTTTATCCGTGTGCAGATTTATTGTGTGGAGTGTAGTTGCATCTATGGGGTGGGTGTCGCCCTCTGGAGGGAATCTGCCCCAGTAATGTGGGCACGCGACGGGATCATTCTCTACGTACCTTTTGACCAACGACGTAACCGTGTAGACATCTAATTAATGTAAAATTTTCTTATTATTCATATGAAAACATTTGATGTACATAGCCTGCCATATGATCCCTTTATACGATATACCCAAAGTATATTTAGTTTATTTGTATTTTACAATTGTAAATGTGTGTTGTACAATATACATACTCCACTTGTGTCATGGCTGTTTTTGTTGATTAAATATCAACAGATTTTTCCACTGAATAAATTAATTAAATTAACGTAAATTTGATTTATGATTCATACCATTTATTTACGAATATAGGTGCTAGCTTGACTTAACTAAGAAAAGAATGGAAAACATGTAGCGAAAGTCTTGCCATGATTATTGCGCGCTTAGTAATCCCGTGCATATTCGAGTTAGTAGTCTCCGGCTTACAATGTCTATGTTCTGGACCCTTCCTCCATGTTATACAACATTATTCCTACTTGGTTAATTTTAATTGAATAGTTGGGCGGTGGGTGTTGTTTTCCTACAGATAACTTTATAGTCGCTTTGCATAATGGCGGCTGTCGCACTAATTTGTTACAATTTCGCAATCTGTCACGCCCGAGATAGAGATCATATTTATGCGATGAAAAGGGGAAAAGCTGGTTTGTTTACTGAGGCAGCTTCATGTTGTGTTTTTGAGTAAAATTGTTATTACTACATCGAATACTAACAAAAAAAACATTTTTAAACGAGGATATATCGATAGCTCATTAAGACTGATATGGTCGATTTCCGACAAAGATACCTAACCCTAATTAATTAGTTTAAAAAATGCTCTATTATGTACATATTAAAAAAAAACCTTTGTATAAGAATACCACCTATGTGACTAATTTGATTTTATCTACAAGCCCAGCTGTAATAAGTTAGTAGCTATATAATTATTTAATCTTAGTAAAAACAAGCTTATTCTGGTATCTGTGCCCAAAATATCAAAGTTTTATTTTGTAACCTATTTCATAATAAAATATTTTTTTATTAACTACACTACTATAAGCTAGTTATATATATTTTTAAAGCTACTAAGTACCTTTTATTTAATATACTTATCCCGTACACCTAAACAATACAACAGCACAGTGACGCACGACAAAAAGCTCGGAAAGCTCGCTCCAAATTTCCCCTGACGAAATTCTCCGTTGCTACTCCTACCGCCATCTACCGAGCGGACACAAAACGAACAGCAGGTTGTATCAACACGGGACAGAAGCAAACAAACAAGGCAGATATATACGGTTACATTTTTCAGAACATGTGCGTCATGAATAGCGTAGATTTATACGTTTTCTTTTGGATTATGAAAATACTTATTATGTGTATGTATGGTGTATGTGTGGCTTTAGTCAATAGTCATGTTAAAAACGTGTTAAATAAATGGTTTATTTTTACTTGAACTTTTAATTCAATTTAATGTAAACCAACTGCTGGGCAAAGTCCTCCTCCTCTAGTGCCACAGGGTAACTTAATGGTCAAAACTTGAAATAAGTAGTGACACTCTAAATTTGCTACATAGGTATCTGTCGCAGTAACTTCAGTCTATGCATATACATATATATAGATACTTATTATAGATATGTGAGAATATATAGCACATCAGGTACTTCTCATTTCACTTTGTATATTATGTAATTGTACAACCATACTTTTCACCCACTTCCTTGTTGTTTTTTTATCTTTGTGGTATTTGTGTCTATTCTGTGGTGTGACTTGATTTTTTTTTGTTCCCTTGACCTACAACGTATTAGTTTAAGTCTAGAGTTAAAGGCAAAGTTGCTTAACATCAGACGAGTTGTAGTCAGGCGTAAGACTATTTTGCATTAAAACATAGGAGAAAATATATATTTTTTTTAACTAATACGGGTTTGCACTTGGCCATAGTTTGCAAAGGTTTTGTCCTAAGATGGAGCGTGCTTACACGATAAGAACCGATTCACTCTCGTTTTGAAGATCACTGGATTTAGTGCGTGGGGAACAGGGAGTCAGGCAGGGAGTTCCACAACTTAAAATAATGAGACGGCAAATTATGTTAACAAACATTTAATTTTGTATTCTTTAGCAATATATTATTTGTAATAGATAACTATAATTTAACTAGAAAGTAACTATAAACATAGATCTATATATCTGCAACTCAGAATGTTGAAATCATCCGTGAACAGACATCTAGAGCTCCCTAAACTAGAAATCATTACAAGTAGCCTTAACTATTAACACCTAAGTTGCCTAGAACAATTATTTATTTGTTGTAAGTATTGCACATTTTTCAATTTTATTGTTTTCATGAAAATCAAACCATTCTTACGAACTTTCTGGAAATGAACGTAAGTATTTATAACATCATATTTCAAATTGTTACAACTAGAGTTTATACACAACATTGGGAACGTTGCGTTATCTATCAAAGGTTCTTATTTATTTAATTTGTGAAACGTTTAATCACTACCAAAAATTGCAATGAAATGCCAACCTCGATACAATATGTCTACCGGACTAAACAACTACGCGGGCTCAGAGAAAATCATCACTACGAGACAAAACTATTAGGAACATAATTATCATAACAATAATTACACATTAAACCTAAATTAAATATTAATTTACAATATATTACATCTCCGAGGTATCATTCGACGAAACAATTATCGCTAGCGAACTCTCATTATTTTTGCAAACGTATTAGTGTTTCGGTTTCAATCGTTGGAACCGCACGTGTGTCACATATCACTCAGCAACGAGCCAGGGCGGCCTCGGTCTGATAGCAAGCGTTCCACCGGGATATCACGTGTGTGTGGTGCGCGGCAGCCGGCGCACTAGGTGGGGCTGTGCGGCGCGTGCGGCGGCAGCGGCTGCGGGTGCGGCAACGGGTGCGGGGACGCGGCGCGCAGCGAGTCGGGCGACGAGCCGGGGGACGCGCGCCGCGCCGGGTACGGGGAGAAGCGGTGGTGCTGCAGCGCGGCGGGCGGCAGCGCGGCCGCCGGGCCCGCGCCCGCGTACACCGGCCGCGGCAGCTGCAGCCCCGAGCCCGAGGCCAGCTGGTGGTGCGCCAGCAGCTGCGGCGCCAGGCACGCCCACTGCCCCCACAGCGCGGCGGCCGGCACGCCGTACAGCGGGTAGGCGGCGCGCAGGAACAGCTGCGAGCGCGCCGCCAGGATGGCCTTCTCCTCCAGCGTGAGGTTGTTGTTGTGCTGGTCCAGCTCGAAGGGCCGCAGCGGCGAGCGCAGGTACTGTTGCTCCGCCAGCATCGACTCCATCGTCTCCCTGAAACGACAACGCTCCGTTACAGACGCTCCGTCGCCGAGCACGATACGATAACGCATAATGAAGTGGTATCTACCTATGACTGACGCCGAAGCGCCCTTCGTCGGGGAAGTAGGGTGTTCTTTCGTGCTCCCCCGTGACATAGAATCTCGAGAAAACAAAGAAATTTCAAAATAAAAATGTGTTAATCAATGTGCCCCTGCGGAGCCGAGTGCTGGCGGAAACGAGCGTGCTGAGAGAGTTGCGGCTGATTATACATTACACGGGCTCGGCGGCTCTCGTCCGTAATTAAAGGTACTCAATTGGCTAAGAAGCAATAAAGACGGAGACATAATTGCGGACACGAAGGTAGAAATCAATCGACATCGACAGTTACAGTTTTATTTGTTTCTTTAACCGTGTCTGGGTTCTTATATCCTAGAACTAGTCTAGCAAAAGGCCGTAAAATGTCAGACACGTATGGGAAAAAACAGTGAATGATGTAGCATGCAATCGTAAGAAGTACAAGTGTAGCAAGTAGACAACAATGTTCTGATAGTTACCTCTCGAACTCAGTGAGACGCGACGAGTCACGGAACCCCTTCGCGAATGGATTACTGTCGATTTTCAGCTTCGTGATCTGAAACAATGAAATTCATGATGAAAGCCCGTTTTAGAAACTAGTTAACAATTTACTGCAATTGTAGATAATGCTCCTGACAACCTATTTTTTAAACAAATTTGAATGAAAGTGGAATGAAACTGCTTTATATAGTATATTGTCATCAGCATTTACTTGGTGGCCAATTGGGAAAATCTTCCACATTCAATACCTTTTCTTTCTTATTTCTACTAGTCTATGAAAAGTGTTTAAAAGCATATAGTTTTTCATTTAAGGAAGCTCAAATCTGTATTAAAGTAGCCCTAACCGTTGTTACTCAGAGTCTCGCGCGACCTCGGTCTCAGGACCGCCCGCTGGCTCCGCATACACAACTAATAAAATACTAATAAGGTTAAGTTATCGTTGACACAACACATTGGTTTATCTCTTAAATGGCACTGCATTGTGCACGCAAATGTGACACGTAGGATATTGTATGCTTATTGGACTCGGTAAATGGGAGCGAAAATGTCCAGAGCATTGATAATGGGAATCGGGATAGTCAGAACTGATTTTCATTGACAACGGTTTTCTGTGCGCGGATGATAGTAGCTTGTGTTTATTGACTAGAATTCTATGTTTTATCGATCAAAGTAGCTTTGTTAAAGATTATAATTGCTTTGTCAATGAATCATACACATTACATTTCTATATTTTGTAATATTAGTTGTATAAACAACCAAACTTGAATTTACCGTACCTATACCGTATATTGCCTAATTCGATTGACTTGACATTTCTGTACCATTATTTAGATTTTGCGAAGAGAGTCTATAGTTTCCTCTTTTGACGTATCATATGCCTCTTTTATGCACTTTACCTAACCAAACCACAGGTTTAAACATTTGGCATTGACCTGATTCTTTAAGAAAGTTGCCTCAAAAAAGTTTCCAAGGAAGTCGTCCCAGCAGTCACTGGCCTCATAAACTAAACGTTTGATTTAGGGAAAGGTCGAGGTGTTAAAAATGTGTTTGGCTTGCGGAGGCAGGCCGATGAAAAATCGCCCCCTTACCGGGGCGCCCCCGCTGCGGTGCGCACAATTTGCGAATAATATTTACGACAAAACACACCACGGCCCAGCCATTAATAAATGTGCAACGATATCACAACCAATATACAGCTAATTCTGACAAAAAATCACATAAAGATATGTCAAAAATCTATGTGAAAGATCTGATTCAAATGTTACCCGATATGTACCTATATTTTCACTTCAAAATGATTTACTTATTCATATTATATGTAAGTAAAATGTAGAATAGTTAAGTTGTAGATGCGGTAAGAAGAACTGCAGGCCTACAATACAGGATCCGACTGGATACCTAGTGTAGGTTTTGCAAATTCTAATACTGTACATAGATTTAAGTATTTCATTTTTTTATTATTATTTATACAGATCGTGTAAAACTTAATAATGCTCTGCTTAGACCCTTGCTATGGACGCTTGGTAGGCCTAGATTGCTGATGGAAATGCGCATCAAATATGGTTGACAATACTGGTTTAGCAGTCTCTGAATTGAAACACCTAAGTATACAAATATCGCGTAGTGTCACACCAAGCGGATAAACCCAATAATGGAATTTATATAATTTTTCAAATACCAAATATTTATGACGTCGCCGACGAGGTGACAAGACATAAAGTATTTTTTAATGGTACAATAAACAAGTCATCGGTGTCAATCTGTCGCCGGCCGACTTGGCGGCGGTAATTACCCGGCGAGTGAGCGGTCTGCCCTCCCATCTAGATCACGCTTGTCTAGACTAAATAATCTATGTCCTATTGTTTCGACACCTACCTACAAATTGATACTTTTCGTGAACATAGATTTATCTAACTCTGTCTTGTCGTAGGTAGTCCTCGTCTTATGACTGAGGTCCGTGACTCCTCCGCAGAATTAATTAAAATTAAATTACATTAATTAGTTCTACATTAATTAATTCTATCTAACTGCATAGTTGCACAGAATACAGAAGTAAGTACAGCTAGCGGTGCAGACCCGAATTGATCCAGGATATATTATATTTATTGTATCCTGGATTTAATCTATGAAAATGCTAAGCTTCATGCTAACCTCAGCTATTTTGACCTTGCCATGACACTCGCATATTACTAATTATTATTACGTGAAAACATAAGAAGGTATATTTCACCAAGTATATGATTTTTCTGATTGGTCAGACCTCTGATCACAGTGAAGAAAATATCTGGTTAGAAACTTCTCTGTTCTGTGTGTAAGAAGAAACAAATCGTTTCTGTTAACCTGTGTGTGTTTGCTTTATTCTGTCTATATAAAAATCAACGGCTAGGTTACTACAAACTTAACATTCAGATCAAATTTATTGGTTGTAAAGAATCAGTGCGCAAATTGATTTAACATAACCTTATAAACTAGATTTCAGATACGAGACCGAAAGGAATTTCCTGGTGCTAAAATATTTTCTCAGAAAAGACACGAAATCAAGTCACATATTTATACGTTCTTCGTAACTATAGAACATTCCACTCCTAAAACAATTAAATTCTTTAATTTCTTCTCGAGATTTATGTTTCTTTTTGATGTATTCATGTAAGAGCGTTAATCTGTAATACTTCTTGATAAATGTCTCGAAAATCTGTAGCAGACTGATCAAAGACGTCAATAAAGCGAAGAAATTATGAACCTTCTGTGACAAGTCTTCGTATTCTAATGAGTAATTTCACGAATAATGTGTCACTTTCCTAAGTAATTGTGTTGTTTAAAAATAGGCGCAACATGACAATAGCACTTGTAGTTGGGCGACGAAAATAGATCAGTAGTACATCATAGCAAATTGTCGTAAGTAACATCTGTTATGCCATAGGAATAGAGCTAAAAATAACAAGAAAAAGTAAAGTCATATATATTTTTTGTTCATTTTTAGCTTTATTTTTGTACTATTAACTATACGTCAATCATAACAAGTGGCTAGAATGAACCTGATCCATATTTTTTTAAAGATATTTAGGTGATATTTCTATTCCGGGTCATCGAGGGCAAAATCCGAGTCTCACACCCACCTGGAACGAGCCATTTGACTACAATAGCATCTCCATATAGCATGCCCTCCATAACCAACGACCAACTTCGAGTAGCTGACAATATTGACAGATGTATGCTGAGCTGTCACTTCAGAACCGCCCCGTTATTGTTATCCCAAAATAGCCTCATGTTAACTAAACTACGCTAAACGAAAGAACGAAACAAACACCAGACTCTAGCCTCGCAGACAATGGGAATCCAATTAACCTAAACCACTTAAAACATCTTACGACCGATAAAGAACACCGAAATAATGAATGAGACAGTTTCTTGCCACTGACGTTTATTAGATTTAGTACAAACATAAGAGCGAGGCGTGTCAAAACAAGCTAATTTAAGTATCAACAAACGCTCGCCTTGGGCGGTGGCGCTCGCGCCTCTGACAACATTAAAGGAGCCATAATGACATTATCTCGGGAGGGAAACCAAAAAAAGACATCACAAAAAGGCGTCAAGTAGGAAGAGAAAAGCGTCGGGAAGATGGGCTTGCTACTGTCGCTAAAACATCTGGGACATTCTCATCAATTAAAAAAATATTAAACAGCTGCTCCTGTCTTACGTACTCACTTAAGACACAATGTTACTTATATCAAAATTTTGATCCAGTTACACAATAGTCCCAAAAATTTGATGCCAACCATTTTAATTAAACAATCGCAAAAAAATATTTACAAATCGCTATAACCCTGCCCGCAACCTGTCTCAAAACACAACAAACGATAGAAATACATCTGAAAACGTCTAGATCACGTGTCGTGTAAATGAACACGCCAGTGACGCCCGACGAGCGGGACACGACAGGGACATCGAAGGGAATAAATAAATGTCACGTTAACGCTGCTTCTTAGCGCTCACTGATTGATGCAGTGCGCGAGAGATGGATCTACTACTGCTGCTGATATATCGTTGGTTTGTGCTAGAGGATCTGACGTTTGTGACAATTGGATGAAATGTATGTCTTTTATGGATAGTTAATAACGAGCCAAGTTTTCTGATGTTCATGATTTACGGCAGTTTAGATTGCAACAAGTCACTAACCACCAAACTTTATGTCATTCGTACCATAAATTGATTTACCTGACACTGCTTTTAAAAATCGAAAATGATATCCAATCAACTTTACTTTAACTAAAATGTTGGCTATAATACATTTTTAAATAGCTTTTAAAAAAATCTCATGTTGATAACTTTTACATAGACAATAATAGACACAGCTGCACAGTTCCGTAGCGCAGCTATGTTTATTCGCTGCTTTATCGTTTTCAGTATTATGTGTCGAAACAGCGAAGTTCGTCGTAACCCGCTTAACGATTAGCGAAGAATTCTCGACACACTGCGCAGACGCTCACGCAGACTTGCATCGAATGACCTACAGCTGGGTTCAGAATGTTCTGTTACGGCATTTCCAGAAAACCCCTGCTTTATCGTCAATAATTCGTAAACGCCGCGGAATAAGCACTGCATGTGGCATCGACAACTATAACCGGCCCCAAGTGTGATAATTTTCCCAGAACTACTGTGCGGTACGACCGAATTGTCCATTTGTAAACTTGTTTAGTGCATTTGTACTTAAACGGCGCCCATATCCGTTTGGAGTCCATAAATAGGAAGGGTTGTTTTACACTGACGCTATGGATAAATGGGCAAGCCTTGTGCTGTGTGATATGTCCTAAAACATTTATTGATTTGTTTCTCTCGTATGAAATCTATTGCCCCAGCTGACGATCAATTTCAACTAAGGGACATACAATTCTATGTATTTCTTGAAACTGGTCTACCACAAATCCAGTTTGACTAACTGCAGTTACATAAAACATATCTAAATTGCATTTAAATCTTCTACAATACAAACCAACTCATACTTTAGTCACAAAACGTGTAATTTGTACAAAATAAACCAATAACAAAATCAAGTTTCAAAGACCGTCATCATCATCCAGTATGTCTAAGAGTTGCAAGCTCTCTCGGATCGGGCCCACTGACAGAATGAAGGTGAATGTGTGTATGTTGTACAGGTCCTGGGCCACTTCGGTGATGATCTTCAGCAGCATTCGACACATCCACATCTGTACTAAGTCTATGCTTGCTAGAATTGAACTCCCTCCTCAGTTTGTGGTTTCCTTTCATTGCTATGTTACCTAAAAGATTGAAGGAACTGGTCACAATATACTCGTATGGCACAACCGTTTACCAAACTCTACAAACTTGTGTTCCAAAATTATCTACCTACTCTGTAAGGACTTAGTCTCGTCTAATAAGCGATTCTAAAATAGAGCAGTCGCAAAAAGACATAAGAAATCGCTTGCATGTGAACACCTTTATTGTTTTTCGTTCTGTGTGAAATGTCTTGGAATATTTATTTATTTGAAAGACATTTACCAGTTTGATTTCATTTACTAAAGGCCGTGTTTCTATCGTCTGAACTCCAGGGCGTCTCGGTTGAGCCTGGCGAGGAGGTCACGGAAGGACCCCACGGTCAATATGAGGTCAACTTTGCACTCGTGTCCGCTGTTATTGCAGTAGGCCCTCAGTATCAAAGAGTAAGCTATTTGCCACATTGCCAATTTATTAAATCTACTCCATTTAATGTTTGTTTTGATTCGCGCTTGTAAGTTTGAAGTTGTTTTGGAAAGGCTGATGACATTGTCATTTGTTTGAAGTTAAATTGGTTGGATTATGTTAAAGTATTTACGGAACAGTTTCTGCTCTACACAATTTGTTTTGATCGTTTTGATCCATTATGATCATTATTATTACCATGGCCTTTTATGATAATCTGTGACTTTACTTATCAAAAAAAATATTCTTGTACATTTTACATATGTATGCTGTGTGTCTACTAATAAATGACTATGTATCTTAGACAGCACATATCAATATGATTCATGGTGGGAATACCTAACCTCAACATAATAAGAAAAACGCAAATTGAAATAAACAAGACAGCAGCAAAAACATTTCAACCATTGTCACCGAATTAATTATAGAGGTGGCTAGTTATATTGAGTTTTTGTGTGGAAGCTGGTTGCGCGGGCGCAATAAATTCAGGCAGGCCGCACACGACGGCGCTGCGTGACGTCACACTCCAGTGATCGATGCCCTCCCTCGAACCCCGCGAGAGCGAGCGAGATGCAAATCAAATAAATTCAAAAAATTCAAAATTCAAAATTCAAAATTATTTATTGATGTAGATAAATGTACATACATGAAATGGCGGCTCTAGATACCAAACTAGGCGTTAGCCTGTATCTTGGTACCTAGTCCTTCCCAGTAGAAACATTGTTTGTGTACATGTTACATAAAATTGATGATTAAAAATTAATTTATTTTAATTTATTTAATTTATCACAGTCTACAAATTATAAAATTGAATTATTACATTGTTAATATGTGTATAATTGATGACATAATAGAAAAGTAAAAATAGTTATTTTATGAAGACCAAAGATTTCGACAACATTTTTTTTAGGAACTGTTTGTAGTCAATACATTCATTTTATTATCTATTAAAATATAGGTTTGAATGTGTGTGTGTGTGTGTGTGTGTGTGTGTGTGTGTGCGAGTGTGTTTGTGTGTGTGTGTGTGTGTGTGTAGAATGAAGGAAGGAGAGATATAGAAGTTACACAGGTTTATTGAGCCTACCTATCAGTTTTTAGTAATGTCTCGGTGTCATCATATGTTAGGGTTTTTAACCACGTTGCGACAGAGAACTTGCAATTCGTATACGATAGGGGAAAGATTTTTATTTTTGCGCTAACAGTATTGTAAAGGCGTGGTGCGATTCTCTCATAGTGTCTGGCAGCCAGAGCAGTTCTGCACTTGATGGTAGGGCACACTTTGTCTGACCTACGTTTGGACTCCTGTTCAGCGTTATTTATACACAATGACTTATGCTTGCGAAGTATAATTTGAAGGACAAATATCTGTCTCACAGTAAGCACTTCACATTTGTTGTAGAGCGCTTCCGTAGAGAAGCGAACAGGTAGCCCGCACATAACCTTTAAGACAGCTCTTTGTGCTATTTCAAGATGTTTCATATGCGTAGTGTGAGTTCCACCCCAGGCACTGATACAATATGCTATGACTGACTGTCCCAGTGCATAGTAAACCTGTTTTAGTGTTTCAGAGGACGCAACAGCACGTAGTTTTTTAAAGACATAAAGTAATTTTCTAACTCTTGGTACCAAAACGTTCAGATGACTCTTCCAGCTTAACGTACAATCCAGGACTACGCCCAAGTATTTAAACTCTGAGCATCTTGCCACCTTCAGACATGAGCAGCCTGCCTCTGAACAGGGATCACAGGTATGAGCCCTTAGTTCGAAGGACTCTGATGGCTGTGATCGCGTACAACCAGAGAAGGCCATGTACTTCGTCTTGTCCAGGTTGAGAGTGAGAATGTTACCACTTAGCCATCTTGTGACGGTCCTCAACGCCTTTTCTGCGTTGTGTCGGGTTTCGATCCAGTCTCTACCGTGGGCCAGGAGAGCCGTATCATCTGCATAGGTAAAAATCATACACTTTTTTAGGTAGAGCTTGCAGAGGTCGTTAATGTAGAGTATGAACAGAGTAGGTCCCAAGACACTACCCTGTGGAACTCCGTAGGTAATAACTTTATCGGCACTTGTGATACCATCAATTTTTACACATTGACTTCTGTCTGACAAGTAATCTTTGAAGAGATCCAGAGCTAACCCACGTATTCCCAGTTTTTCCAACTTCTGAAGAAGAAGAGGAACAGAAACAGTGTCAAAGGCTTTAGAGAGGTCTAAAAAGACGCACAGAGCTTTATTTTTAATATCTATGTGATTAACAACATTATTAACGAGATCTAGCACAGCGTCTTCAGTAGACCTACCCCTCCTAAACCCATATTGATTAGTAGCGAGAAGTTCATTCTTGTTCAAATAGTCAATTAATCTAGTGTTCAAAATTTTTTCCAGCAGTTTCGACAGGGTGGTTAGAACAGAGATAGGCCTGTAATTGTTTACACTGTCTCTGTTCCCATTTTTGAATATTGGATGAACTAGTGCTTTCTTAAAGGCACGGGGAAAAACTCCGGAAGTGATAGACAGGTTATAGACGTGAGTAATCGGAAATATCAGACTTTCGCGTCCGTACTTGATTGCCCTCGAAGAAATATTGTCCCATCCGGTAGCGCAGTCAGCCTTTAGGCCAGCAATTAGGGCATCTACTTCCTTTGGGTCAGTGGGAAGGAGAACTATAGAGTTCACTTGACTGGTAAGCATTGACTGAGTAGGCATTTCACCAGACACATATTGCGAAACTGGAATTTTTTCAGCTAAATTTTTACCTACATTCACAAAGAAGTCATTTACTTGATTAACTGAGGACAATGGATCAGTGGCTATGTTTAAGAGTTCAGAGGACGCAGACTGTTTCTTATCAAGACAAGTGATAGATCGTATGACCTTCCAAGTAGCTTTTGGATTACGTCTGGCTTTTTCTAGCTGTTCACGGTCGTAAGTTTGTTTAAGTTTACGTATTAGTTTTGTACAGTAATTTCTATAGCGTGTATATGTTAATTTTAGTATCATATTGTTAGGGTTAGACTTTAGTTTTTTATGCATTTACCACGTAATCTTAGACACCTTAGCACTCCATGCGTAATCCAAGGCTTTAAAATTATTTGTTTATGCGATAATTTAACTATATTTGTGTTATTTAGGATAGAGCTAGTAATAATTTTTATCAATATGTCCGCTGCAATACTTGCATCAGTACAAACATACACAGGGCTAAAATCAATCTTGGATAGTTCGAGAGCCAATGCAGGGTAATTAACGACAGTTTTGGTTTTTGGAACAGTTTTCCTTCGGGGAGACATATCATCAAAGTAGAGTATGAGTGGCGAATGATCAGTCACACGAGAGTCCAGTATGAGAGCCGTTACACGATCCTGGTTTGTTTTTATAAATATATGATCGAGACAGCTTTTATTTCTTGTGGGGTGATCATGGGTTGGAAGAAGGCCGTGCTGAGCCATAACGTAGAGATATTCTTCTGCATACGTATCATTTGTGAGATTATTTATGTTTATATTTACATCACCTATCAAAATGATGTTTTTAAATGTTGTCAATAGCGTCAAGAGTTTTTTAAGATAGGTTATAAAGTTAGTTGGATCGTTATGACTAGGAGATCTATAAATAGAAATTATAGCTGTTTCGCGATCAACAATTAATACGATACAACTGCAATCTACTGGACTTAAAATATCAATAATGGAATGAGTAATATTCGATTTTATATAAAGAGCAACCCCGTCATTTTGGTTGGCAAATTTAGATACGTAGCTCACATAGTTTTCAATCGTGGGGAGATTGACAACTTTACTCAACCATGCTTCTGTTAGTATGACAACATCACATATCAGGTTCATTCTTGCGAACATGGTCATTAACTCATCAAAGTTTTTATTTATGCTGCGTATGTTTGTATGAAACATGGAAAAGGAATTATGTTTTTTACTTATATGTTGGTAACAGTTTTCTGGTGAGCATATGAAGCAGTCAGCAGCCGAGAGAGAGTCAAGTTCAGTATTTATATGGTCGATATCAGCCATAGTTGCTTGAAAGGCAAAAGAGTGCACTTGGATGAGGATCTGAAATTTCGTTATAGAAAAGGCAAGCTGTAGTTGTAATAATTATGCATGTTGTATGAGTGGTATATGTATGGGAGAGGATGTTAGGTAGGATTGGAGTATCTGCAATGTGAGATTGTGTGAGGGTGTAAGTATGAGTGATAGTATGTGTGTGTGTGTATTTGTATTTTAAGTATTTTATAAATTTTACAATTTCTTTTTTAGGTAATAAATATAGTTCAGTTATAAGTGATATGACCTTAAAAACATAATAATCATTGGAAAACGATAATAAATTTCTTAAGTAGTGCATGCGATTCTGAACATTTAAAATATAAATCAAATAGTATACTACACATGAGATTACCTGTACAGCTAGTCATTTGTTTTCGCTTAGTTTCGAGATATCCAACTCGGACGCAATGCGTACATGTGGAGCTCCGTCGCTCTTGCGAAGATATATTTTTCCATGTGAAGACCAGCAATACTTGTAGTTGTTAGTCTTTGCATACTCGCGAGCCAGAAAGAATACCTTTCGCATTTTTGTAGTTAAATTTTCAGACACGTAGATAAGTCTCGAAGGTCCTTCTAGTTTTAGGTTGCTGGTGTTTAATTTATTGTTCCTATAGGCCTTATTGTAAATCTTCAGGGCGTGCAGGAATTTTTCCTTGTACACGACCGTAGAGAAGTCCACAATAATAGGTTTACTAGGCGAGTTATTACTTACACGGAAAATATCCCTGATGTCCGTCCCTCGTAGTGGTATGTTTATAGCTTTACTGATACGTAGTACTATCTCCGCAAGATCATCTTTGGTCTCAGGTTTTATTGGCGGTATATTTCTAATCTCCACACTACTGGATCGCTGATATTTTTCCGTGTTCTCTAGTTTTTCCTCCAGTATTTGTATAGCTGCTAGGTTTTCCTTCCGTTGAGACTCCAGTGTACTAACTCTTTCAACTACCAACTCGTGTTGCTTTGATATAAAATCTATTGTAGCTCGGAGAGAGTCCAGCTGTACGGAAAGTTCCTTGACAGTGTTTTCTAGCGATTTAAATAATTGTTTTATTTCTGGCATAAAATTGCCCATAGAATCGCTACTATTATGACTAGTGTCGCTATCTCTTTTTCTCTTTTTTGAGCCTTTTTTTTTAGCTTTTGTCGGCGCTTCATTATTTTTATTTACCTCCGAGTCCGAAAATATTTGAAAAAGTCGAGTGTCCGCTGAAGTAGCGCGCGACGTCGATGCGGCCGCCGGCGCAGCCATCGGAGTGGATGTTTTACCGCCTGTCATTTCCGCGCGAAATTCTCCGTCTTAAATAAAAATAATTCCGTCTTAAATTATTTTAAATCCACTCTTAAGCAAGTACGTTGACTTCTTGTATTTTTGACTTATGTTCGGCCCCGTGTTATCGAGCTGTGCTGTTTATTGAATAATGAGCTGCTTACACGGATGATGGCTTTATGGTCTACTTTATTTATTTAATGCTTATTAGTATGTGCTTTATGGCTTTTATTGGAAGTGTTTTGTCAATGTTTAGGAATTTAGGGCACATCACAAGAAATGGTGACATGGAATGGAGAAATGGAAGACTCGCACAAAGCGGTTTGCTTCGACTTTCATCGTGCGAACAGCCAAACTGTGGAACTCCTTGCCCGAATCTCTATTCTCCTTGAACTATAATTTGTCGGTCTTCAAGTCGAGAGTAAACCGGTTTCTTCTAGGCAAGCGCGCTAGATCGTAGATTACAACGTTGCTTAACATCAGGCAAGTTGTAGTCAAGCGTGAGCCTATCTAATATATAAAAAAATGGTTTGGTAATGTTAACTTCATATACTTTTTTGTTATTTCCGATGTAAATCAACTGTTTTACAAATACGTTTACATACACTAGGAAAATATATGAACGTTTACAAAGTTCATAACCACAAATGTATTTCTCCAATCAATAAAACGTATCTACCTCAAAACCTTGAATGACAAAATGATCACGTCCCAACGAGTTACAAGTTAACAAACAAACACAAACGCATTGAAAAGAATGAATCGATTATGAAAGAAGAAAAAGAAGCAGAGAGGCGCGGGAGGGACACTATATGACACCTGACCGAGCGCAGCCATTTTGGCCGCAGATATATGTTTATTTGTCGTGCCTGCTCTTTGTTATTGAAATTGTGTTTGCCTTTACTCCTTCATTATATTGTTCGATTATCCAAGAACTCGTTTGTGGAACCCATGTGAGAATAGCTACGGAGATTTTAGAATATCGATTGTTGATACTGAGAAATGAGATATAAATTTCAATTAGGCATCTATTGAGAGTGTTTGCGTCTACTTGCGCTCGAACGGAGGCTGTTACTCGTGATTATCTGTTACATCCGGATATGCCGGCAATAAATCCAGTAGATTTTCTCGTATTGGCTGCTGTAATCGTTTTATTTCATCAATTTATTTCGTAACGACAATCCGTCACAGGCCAGTGAAAGTTTAATATAATTTGCACATTGTCGGATTGGTGTGATTCATAAAATCAATATACCTATAAGACTTGTCTTACGGGCTTTGTTTCTTGCACTTCAAGCAATTTCAATAACAAACAAAGCAGTATTTTTATATGAAAAAAAATCTCATTCAAGTCACGTTGGCAGGTTGCTATCTTCAAGTTTTTGCTCTTAGGACGTCTGGGCGCAATCGATCATAACAAATTCACAAGTCATCGAGTTACAAAAAACCGTTTTGTGTGCATTGAGGATTCGTAACGCCAACAAACATTGTCACCTCCTGCGAGTCGAATTCCTGACAATGGGTTGCTTAGTCCCCGAGCGCCGGGACAATGGTCTGGTGGGTGTAAAAATGTTAAATATTGAAGCAGGTCGAGGCTTCCCGGGAACCACCCCGCGGCGCTCGCGGCGACGCCGAGTCTCACGCAGGCGCACAAAAAACACAACCTTTTTTCCACATTTTTTGTTCCCTTATCTCGACTCGTATCAACGCTGCAGTGTGATAAAGCACCAATAATGATGTTTCATTTCGATCGATTTATAAAACGAATGTCGCGGACGCACAAAAATCTTGTGACACTTTTTTGTATCGAAAACAAAATGAATGTTTTGGATTTCGTGTTTAGTTTTAAGTTATGGTCGTTTTTTAGTGTGAATTAAGTGGAGTTTTTTTAACTTATGTCGGACGTAAGATCTGGGCGCAGGTGCAAACATGCTAAGTGTGTTCTTATTGTTGTAAGGGATTGTGTTATCAATGACACTATCTGAGTTGTTCGACAAATGTTATAGCTGTCAGAACGGTGACGTCAGCGGATCTGGCGAGCTGCGTGCGCGCACTCGGCCGCCCGCGCCGCCAGATCGTGCTGAAGATACGGCGTTATAACAACCAGAGCTGAGTAGGTATACCTACCTACCTGCTACATATTTGAATTATTCGTTAAATAAAATCGGATACGTTGAATCAATCAATGACTAAAATCATAAGGCAATGATAATGATATGCCTATAATATCTAATAACGAAATATTTTTAAAAAATGCTATTGTTAAAATGCTACAAAAGATTAAGCTTGAGTTATCGATATAAATATGTCAAAAATATTCCAATTGGAAAGTTGGGTACTTTTGAAAGAAATACATAGTTTAAACAATCGATTTCTCGTCTCTAAGATACATCTTATTCCAGTATCACCACATCAGTAGGATAAGATTAATTTGTCCCATTTCGTATACCTATGTATAGTTAAATAAAATTTGTTAATTATCCTCATAACAATGTAGTAACAGCAAACTTCCACGGCATACTGACCAATGTCACAGCTAGGTAGTTAGAGGCAGTAAATCTAGAATCGCGTTAGAATCAATAGGAATCAATGTGGGACTCTAGGGAGCCGCCCCAAGCCGCCGTGTGCCGACGGATAATGCATTACTGTGCGTAATGTATTGCTTGGCTACTGATAGTTTACAATGTTATAGATTGATGAGTTCGTATTAGTTAGTAAAGTTAGAAACTTATATGTATCTAAGTTCGGATGAGAGTGGCTAACTCTCGTGTCAAATTTTTAAAAGTAGTTTGATGACCACTAGATTATGATGATCAGTCGAGATCAATTGAACATGGTATGTCAAATTCGGATGCGCACAAATGTAGAAATTTTGTTCAGTTTGAGAAAGTGCGAAGTGCGTTATAAAAAAAATAACTTTGAAAAAATAACGATGAGCTTTTAAAGTCCGTAAAAGGTTTCAAAGACATCAATATTTCAACTGTTAATTCTATCATAGAAACAGGAATACAACTTTAACATAATGTTACACTAAACTGAAACTTGAAGCGGCTAATTAACGAACGAATGAAGATTTATGTGCCGCGTTGTCGATATAAAGTAACTCGCTTCCTTTATGAAGCTCAAAACGTCCTAATTATTTTACTACGCAAGGGAAGAAACAAAACGAGGAGTGTGGAGACGCCCAAACGCTTTTGTGACAGAGAATTAATTGCGCGTGGCGACACATGTAGCGGCAGTGAGAGAAGCCGGCGGCGGTCGCGAGTGCAGCGCCACAGCTATTTATTAAGCGCTGCGCCATGACGAGCTCAAATTAGCACGTTTTGCTTGTAGCCAACACTGCGAGGAAGTAGCGCGTGATTGTTGTTGAAGATTGTTTCAACAACACGGACTGACTCACGACCGCTCGCCGCTACGAGAGCACCGACGCGTTACTGCTTCGGAGAATGTTTTGCGAAAATGTTGACAGAATCGATACGCTTCTTGGAATAGTTGGCGTGCAATGTTAAAGTACAAGCTACAAAGTATTGAAGATTGAGATGTGACAATAGCAGACAGATCTTGTCGGACATTGGCTTCGCGTATATTTAGCTCGCGGGTGAAAACTTGAATCGTCATGAGCACGCATCAGCCGCGCCGTCCGTCCGTCGTCGCGCCGCGCGTCGCCCGCCCGTGTGGCCGCTCGATACACAAAAATGATGTGCCACCTCCCTTTGTTCAGAGTGGACATACCTTTCAGCGGGATGCAATTAGTGCTACTGAAATAGCCATCGTCGATGCGATACTCTGCGGACAACGCTATGCCATTTGAAACGTTCGGCTCTCTGATCTATTTTAGATATCAAATGATAGAAACAAGAAGATCGGCGATTCCAGAGAGGTGACAAAGTACGCGGCGTAGTAAAGACGCGTGCCAGATATGTCGGATACTCACGAGCTGGTTCTGGTACGCTGTCACCGCGGTGAAGACACATTCGGGGAAGATGAAAGTCTTGAACTCTTCCTGCTCCAGATCGGTGATGGGCGCGTTTATTGCGCCCTCTCGTCGCAGCACCAAGTGAATGCGCGGCTGGTACTTGTGCATCGAGTTTAGCACCAACTGCGACAAACAGACGGGAATAGACTGTAACACTTTGTAGACTGACTGACAGATTAACTGTCTCGTTGGCGTAATTGATTGTTATAACACTGTCGTTAGGAAGTGAGTACTGACCTGTCCGTTCTTGTCCATCTCGTTGTTGGTGAGCTTGACCTTCTCGAAGGAGACGACCTGCTTGCGCAGCTGGTCGCCCGAGAAGGGCGAGTCGGGGTGCGGGTAGAGGCGCGCGGGCGCGGGGGGGTCCGCCTTGCCCGCCACCAGCCACGAGGAGCGGTGGTACGCGTAGCGGTAGCGCTTGCCGTCCACCGGCACCACGTCCAGCAGCACGGCGTAGCGCGCCTCGGCGCGGCAGCCCGCGAACGACACGCGCACTGTCGGGAACATGCGCCTGCGCACAACAACATACTGTTACTACTACCGGCATAACCTCTGCGACCCAAATTATATTCGGTATCTAGACTATCCTAACATGACTACATCCTATAGGAATAAGTTAGTATAAATATCACGAGAAGACGTTATGCATTAAATTCAAATCAGAGGAGTTTTACAAAATATACTACGATGGCTTTCTTGAAAATATTTTCAGTCAAAAGTTTTACACAATTATATGTGGCGGCTCGTGTAGGGCATAGTATATTATTAACTTCCTTGCTCCATTGTTTTGTTAAAGCGTATATTTTCACATTAGCGCAATTATCCGACAATTACTTGGGCGAAGTAAAATAATGAGTTACCGAGACCGGCACAAATCTACATTCGCTCATTAAAGTAAGTTTTGTGGTGTCGCAAATTATCACAAGCAATTAGCTTACGAAAGAATACAAGTAATTCTTTTTCTACTTGTATGAAGTGAAAAGACTGGAAATTTTTACTTAACAATCAAAAGTTTCGTAATCTCTCGGAAATGTATTTGATGAGAATATTTATGTTTCATCGTCATAAAATCTTTTTTGTCGTCTCACATTGCATGCTACATAACTGTCTATATAATGTATGCTCCCCTCATGCAATGATATTTATGTAGAGTAAAAAGAATAAAACTTGTAATGGTAAAAACCGCTAGAGCTGAAAGTCGAATTTCCATTCGTTGATACGTAAAGGAGCGTGAACCGGCGCTGTGAATTGTTTCATTCGACTTTGAGTCTAAGTGTCGCCCCTTCCCCTCCTTCGCGGAGACATTCTTTAATGTCGCCTGTTGGAGAAAGATGAATGGCTACACATTTTTGTAAAGGTGTATGTATGTTTTGTTCCCCGAGTGAAATTGCTTGCGGTTGCTCAAGTAAATAGCTCGCATTACGACCAAGCCAGAGCCGCGGCTTCCTGTTTGCATTACTAATTTTAATACCGAAGAAGGAATCTGCCTAGTCTCAACACGACCAAAAGCATCACGATTCACGCTAACAACGAAGGCTACAAAACATCGAAAGAGAAATTACAAAAAAGCATCTGACAGAAACCGATCAACGATAGTAAACTCGTTGTGAGCAGAAAGGAGTGTCACAAAAAGTGGTGTCGGTAGCGGGCGCGTGAAACACTATCTCCTAATCGACATAGAATGGTAGTCATTGAGGCGGCGAGAGCGGAAACAACAAATCTTTAGTGTAAGCTGAGCTCCGCTGAGCTGGCTATGGCCTCTCACTTTTTTCCTCCGGCCCCGCTCCGACCCCGGCGCGGACTCGAGGCGGCAACATGACGTTTGACAATTCGCCATCGAAGCTTACGCAAGGTGGAATGCGGCTTCTGACCCGCCAACTATCCGAACCAACATTTATAAAATATGATTGACGACCACCCAAGTCGCCGGTTTCTGAAGACGTATTACGATTTACAATACCACTTTGATTAGAACGATTTCTAGTAGAAAATCTTGCGCGCTCATAAATTAAGCTGGCATATTTTAACAATGGCGCGGTACCGCGGGTACTGGGAGTCGTAGAGCGGTTCTAATGATTTTACAAGATCGAAGGAGGACAAAAATAAGATAAACATTAGTAAGATTTATGTGCGTTTAGGCTGCGTCGCGCGCGTCGATTTGTGAGATGCTTCTTATAGCCAGCGCGAGGCATGCGATGTGGCTGGTGGCTGCACTTGCAGGCGAGCGTTAATGGCGACACTCGCCGCACCGCGATATATTACCGCAATGATATATGACCGGCGGAGTCGTCCATCATCCTACCACCCAAAAGTTAGCGGAAAACCGTGCGAGAGCAAAAGAACATCGCTCCGTGCGCAAGAGTCGCTTTAATGAGCAGATACCGAAGACAGAAATAAGGGGCGCGCGTTTACTTCGCCCGCGCCACCATATTGTTATGACATTGTTAAAATGCTTGCGCGCCTGAAATGTAGACGTCTCATAAATAATGCCAGTAAATTATGGGATTTGTACGCTTCATTGGAATGCATTTGAGATAGCTTAGATGGACTATTACACAGATCAAATAACAGAACGCAGGCATCTAAAGCTGTAGTGATATTGGCAAAAACAGTCGAAAAACTTAGCTCAAACGTTAATTACCGAACTGTAATGACTGAAAGTTGTTAATTACAAACATTTAAGATACAGACATAAATCATTGTATGTTTTATGTAACTCCTAAACTTTTATAACAAAGAGAACCAACATCTGTAAGCGTTTATCATAAAGACCAATTAAAAATCGCTTGCGTGGCACATATCTTCATTACAACCATTTCAACCGAGGTGCAAACTTATCTGTCATTGTTCTGTGGTAATCTGTACCACGTCTGTTTTGATGCATGTTGTATGCAGCATTGACTGCATCTCAAGCGTGCATCCTTTTTGCACTCGAATGGGTTTATTAGTGGTAATGAGTTACTTAGGTATTTTGTGTTCAGTTGACATAAAAATTAGCTTGTTGGTTTATGTTTTTTTAGAAAAAGTTCAGTTGTTTTGCTAGAAAGGAATTAGGAACACAATAATTAGGTATTTTGTAAATGAATATGTTTGGTTGTCTCTTATCGGTAACTAATTGGAATTATATTTTATTATTTATTGGAAATATACTATTTTGTACTTATTTTGTAAAGTGATTATTAAGAAAACCATTTAGATTCACATTTTAATAGCAATATACATACATGTATACATACTTACTCAGGCACTCACATTAAATGTAGTGTGTATCCTGCTATCATTATCAAGATTTCGCTCAGCGAAAAGAAGCCCGCATAGCAATCATTAGAAGTCCAATTTACAAAATGATCTTGTCAAAACTACTAATAACAGTTTAATACGTGCTAATAGGGCTATTTCATAAAATTTCATCGCATATTCTTGTTAAAATTTAAGCTTTATACGTACCGCCTAAAGGTCATAATAAAATTGATTTCGCTAAATTATTAAAAAGGTATGTAAGTGGAGGATTTTAATTGAAATCATTAAAATACATCAGTTCTGGGTTTTATTGAATTATGGCGCCGGGGTGGTTGAGTTGGATGTGATTATGCAGTAGAGAGCCAGGCAGCTATTAGCGCGGTGTTATCAGTTCGTGATTAGGCCGCGTCGCGCAGCCAATCCGCGCGCGCCTGTCTAATTATACAAGCGCTTTATTAATAGCAATTACACCCTGCCGCCATATTGCCAACGCGATTTAATTAACTCGATTCGTTGATTAGAGACAGATGGCGCGAGATTGCAAATTCCAGAAGCCTCATTAGCGCAATTCAGACGCTGTCAGTTTCATAGCCACTGAGATTACGCAACGATGATTGTCGAATCATAGGCCACGAGGGTGAACTATAAAACAATATCTGCCACCATAACGTTTTACTGCATAATTTGATTAAATAAGTAATAGTTTAATTATATTTTTTTACGTATTCCTATAATTAATACTGTAAAACTTCCGCATATCAAAACCGTTGTTAATAAAACTTTTCAAATACTTGAACTACTAAAGAAATTGCGCGGTATTACATGAGCCCGTCCAACAGCTTCCAACACCTATTAAGGCGAATTATCGTTAATAGTGAGCCTTACGGAGCCTTAAGTGATTTCTGGTGCGTAATCTAGTGACAACAATAATTCGAGCCAGAGCCGGTGGCCAATGAATATTTCATATCGGATAATGAGACCACTCACAGAAGATGTTACACGCTTTAAAGGAACCAACGATCTGTATGATAAAATCTTAAAGAATTTCTCCGACGGCGTTGGAAAATGCGTCTTTTGGATACAATGGACCGTCTTGTCAAATAGATTGAAGAACTTATCAAATACCGTTGTGAAATTATATACCTATATTTTTATGCTTCTGTAGTAGCACGGCATCCGTTAAGCCCTATTAGAAGCATTATTTATTTGGTAGGTATTAATTTATTCAGCATAACAGTAAAAATAAAATAAATAAATATTTCAGGACATATCACACAGCGCCATCTAGCCCCATACTAAGCTTACGCTTAGTGACTTCAAACACATAGTTTATAGTTAAAACATTACCCTGTACATAGAGTGTAGCATTTAGAGACGCGTAACAAACTCTTGAATCAGCTACAGGCATTCCGCAAGAAAACCGTTGAAAAGAAGAAAAATACCGTTGGGAATATCATCGAACCCAAAAGACTTTCCAAAGCTTTCAAAACGAAGAACACTTGTGTTATATCTAGGTATCAAACACAGTCTCGTCACGGCCGTCATATTCTGACGGATGACCAGGAGCCGGGAGTCAAGTGACAGCGCGCGTGACACGAGTGACACATGGCGTGACGCGACGTGACGATCTTGACGCGGTCACGACTCGTCGCCCCCTTCATATGTGTGAAACTAGATGCTGCAGCTCTGGTAGCAAGGATTAATTGGCATGTGCAGTTGAACGTCTCAGATAAAAGAATGAAGTCGAGTATTTTTCAAAGAACGGAAATTTGTGAATGTAAAAATTGTTATACGGAAGATTGTCTTGGATTTTACTAGTTAGGATGTGGTTACCTATGTGTTTCTCAATGTAATATTTAAAGTTAGAGAGTTTTATAATGGTATTTTTCTACTTTGAATGTGGTAAGTGCCGTACGGTGATTACGCAAAGGGCGGTACCTACATCGTGTGACGACGTGACGCGATGACAAACGAGCTCGCGCCACCTCGCGCCATCCGATCTACATTTATAAAGAACCGATTGAGATATCATTGTCCAATACACATCTCACTAATTAATTACCATGTCACATTATCATTAGCATTAGCGGCATCGCGTGATGAGTTCATTTGGCAAAATCAAAGCGCTGATGAATGATTGATGTAGGGATCTATTTCAAAATATGACATTACAGCTATATAGAGGTGCATTCCCGGCGAGACAGCGTACGAGATTAATGTGCGTTAGAGTCTTTTAATGAGCAGCGGGGCGGGGCTGGGCGGCGCTCGGCCGCGGGAGAAATATCGCGCGCGCTGGGAGGTCCGGGAACCGAGCGCGTCAAATTTTCGACACCAGCACGATTTTGTCATGCCTATTGATTAATATCTCTGTCAGGGCTAGACGCGGCGAGATCCAAGATAACTTGTCCGAAGCGCGGCTACTTGCCGCTACAAAAACAACTCGCTGTTTCTATCTCTAGTACTAACAAGAACTAGATAGTGTCGGGAATAATATTGTTAGTCATTTTTTGCTCACGCTCGTTGCGCAAATCCACACCCGTGTACAAAACGACGAATTTACAAGCTAGATGTGGGCGCCAAAGGAACGAAGCAAATAAAACATGCAGCACAATGCAGTCGGCCATTAGCAACAGCAGATGTTGCGTGTAAGTATTTATTAGTGGCGACGTAATTAGTGAATTTAAACAAATATTACTTTATGCGTACAATTTTAATTGCAGCGCACCGAGTAATGACATAGCAGCTACACTTCTGCGCAGGAAACCTGCACATTTGTGCAAGTTTTACAATATCTAGCTTTCAATTTTGTGTATAATGTTGTGTAAAGGTTATTCAAAAGTCATTAAATCATTATGATTAGAGGTAATTAAGGCAATGCGTAGAATGTACCTATAGTGACTACGGAGCGTAGGCAGGCGACGAGACTTCGCGCTTGAATAGATTCGTCGCAAGGAAATATTCTAAACTGGCTCTAAATAGAATAGAGGCATTCACTATATCAACGATTTAACTGTAAGAATGTTTGTTTGTTCCGACCAAGATTAATACAGATCTTAGACGCGTAGACAAAAGCGTAGCGTATATACTACGGCATTCCACGATACAAAGGCAACAAAACTGATCATACCATTTCCAAAATAATATTAAGTAAGTTAATAGTAATTTTTACCTCACTATAATTTGGAATTAAAATTTGTGGCGAAATACCTCGTTTATAAAGACATCTGTGACCGAGGTGTCGTGCTGTCACTTTCACATCAATTTACACGAAATAAGAAAAAAATAATATTTCAAAAGTGTTTTGTTAACATGTGTTTGCTGCATAATTGAAGGTGTGAGTGTTCGTGGCAGATGAAAACATGTTTTGTCATGAAATTCATTTGAATTATTGGGTAAGTATAGATTTTAAATGCAAAATTTGTAACTAGTGAACCATTCAAGCATGATGAAATATTCACCCCTCAGCTATTTTCTTCTTAATTTTGTCATTAAAGGCACAGGTCATTTTATAAAAAAAAATCAGGAGGTTCCACACAGGGCCATCTAGACCTATACAAAACAAACATTTATGTCATGGGTACTAGATAAATACATATGTAATGTGCATAGGGTGTGATAATAAGGTTTAATATGTTAAATAATATTCTTTGATTTGATTTTTTTATTGTGGTCAAAACCGCAGGCCTCTCTTAGTTTATCTCAGTAGGCGAGAGTGGGAGGCGGGCAGTTGTCGCGAAATCCCCACACTCGTCTTGTTCCTATTGTTCTTCTCCACTAATAGTGTCACATTGCAAACCGCCTCGCTACGATCCTCCTTTTGTTTCTTTCAAAAACAAATAAGTATGGACCAATGAGTTTGGTATGGACTTGACAGACTTCTTGTTTCGAAAAACAAACGCATACATATTATAGGAACCTTCTTTATGAATCTTCTTTTGTTTTATTTTAAAAATAACATCGAAGTCTAAAGATAAGTTGAATAAGAAATAGTGCCTATGTAGATTAGTTTTGCGACGGTTTACTATATTTTTTTATTATTATATACCTAAGACTGCAGTTAAGTACTTCCAACTACTACTTTTAGTCATCCTAGTGATATAATTTTTTATTTACTTTTGTATATATGTAGGTTACCTACCTGAATAGCTAACAACACAGCTGAATAAAATCTGATGAAGTGAAATAAAATAGCAAATAGTTATGGTAGCCAGCTTAATACTTTAGTAAAATAATAAAATAAGCATATCATGCAGAATGAAACAATAAAATCACAACCATAAACCCTGGTAAAATTTTACAACAAGATCCACGTTACCGTACAAGCGAGGTATAATATTTATAGCCGCACCGGGCGCTAGAATTATTCTCTGCAAATCCTGCGCTAATTCCCGCAAAGCCCACAATTTGGAGTCACGTTCATATAGCAGCCATTCTGAGGAAGGACTTGGATGGCGGGTACATGTTGCGATTGAGGAATTTGATGTTTAAAACTTTATAGTATATACTCGATTGTCCTTTTTTGCATGAAAGAATTGTGTTTTGTCACCTATGTTGATGTTTATTTTGTTTTGTGTTGCATTTATTTTTTTATTGGTTTTATTAAAATAGGTTTTTAATTTAAAATAGGTACACCTTCCTATTTTTATTTTTCATTCTTGCCAGGTTTTTGGTAATGTTTTATTGTCGTAAAATCTTACTTTGAATTCGTAAATTCAAGAAAGAATGAGCTGATTAGAACTTAAGAATGAAAAAAGGTAAACATAAAAATACCTATGCATAGTATGCATCATATTATAAAATTTCGAATATGGATCTGAAGATCAAATAAATATTAACAAAACATGCAGTGGTCCGTTTTGAAATTCTTTTAGAAGGTGCAAATTTCTGTATGGATTTGTCAAACATAATAATCATGTAAATATATAGTTCATGACATACACATTTATGCAGTGAAACGACCAAAGAAATGTAAATACGACATGACATTTTCCTTTACTAAAGACCCCCAACATGTAGCACCGCACACATAAAGGTAAGCGCACACGAGCACACCTGAGCGCTCACTCACAAACGCGGCGCAGAGTTTCGCAAGTCGACACTGAAATTGGGAAGTTTGGCGACAATATTGCGAAAACTGTCGCCTTGTTCCTTGCACCGCCCCACTAACGTCTACCCGCTGAGTTTCATTATTACACGTACGCGCTTTGCCGACACTGTAGGTACTGCTGCATAGCTATAGTTGTACAAGTAGACACTGTAGACAGTGTAATACTAGGCTAAGAAAATAAATAATAGTAATATTTTCTCTTAACCATATTTGCGTATTATCAGGGTTATTGTTTAGTGTTCACTTTCCACATCTTGTTTGTGTAACAGAGTACTTTACAATTTGCAAATACATAAATAACTATGACTATGACTAATCATCATGTCACCAACTGCTGAGCATAGGCCTCTTTTCTAACGTGCCACATAGTACGATCTAAGTTCATATAATAAAAAAAACTTGAAATTGTTTCGTTCATTTGTTTAGCTGAAAATCGTGTGTATGTTAAGATATCACTTGAACTTTGAAGCTGAATACAAAACTAATCTGATCATGATTTGTACCAGGTAATTGTACATATTTACTTTTCCATGGTATCTTATATTTTTCAAGCCAATTTATAGCTCAAAAGTCAGTAATAGTAATCACCGAGTGATTTTTGAAAACGCTTTCAGAAGCTGAAAGTGTTTCGGGGTTTATTGGTGAACTTTAGAGGCGATAAAGTTGGAGCATCTTCTGTGAAAATCGAACAAGTGTTGAAATTTTACAGCGTATTTTATGTGTTTTTAAATTTCTAGCCGTAAAAACCGAAGTAGGCCAGCCTATGCTTAGTAATCCAGAATTTCTATGCAACATAATTTTCTGTTTGACTTTCTGTACACTGTTCACTAAAATTCATTCATATATTATATGTCACCCACACACTCAGCCTTCTTTTAGACCTAAAACGCTACTAACTAAATTCACCTCTTCACAGAAACATACCTCTACCAATATAGGTATAAACGTACATCTATCTATACAAATATAGTAGGTCCCTATAGTTAAGCTGAAGAGTCTCCTTAGACCGACTAGCTATTCCCATTTAGCTGTATCTACGAATGTCAACGTCTGTCCGGGACGTGCCCTATGTCTGCGGCTGCTAATGTCGTCAGTTCTACCCCCAACTCCCCCGCCCCGGGGGGTAAAGGGGGAGTGGGGGTACACGTACTGACTGTTAAAACGCTACATGTCAGCAGAGCGACCCACCCCGTCTCTGTTTGTAATCGCTGCGATGGAGCCTCGATGATAATGTCGTGACCTACATGATAGCTGAGTTGGACCGAACTTCAGGTTGTTTGTTTGTTTCTAATAGAATGGAGTATAAGGTAAACTGCGCGACATTGTAAGTAATAACTTAATATGCAACTTTTATTTATAAATCGTGATTTTATTTCAATTACATACATGTCTCAGATTTATATAAATATATTATCTTTTTTATGTTTTAAGCATTGGCTTGGTATACAAATGCTGAAAAGATATTTCTGGTCACACGGTGACAGCGACCACTTACCATCAAGCATGATCTATTTCCACCGCTCCACGGTAGGTCGCAGCATTTCGTCAATCACCACCGACTCCCGGTGCAAACAGATCAAAGAACCGACATATTATTCATGAATGGTGGTCCCACAAAACATTTATTTTGCATACAATTTTCTATTCCCATCAAAATTAAAGGCATTATGACTACACAACCAACAATTTTCATATAAGTCAGTCATTAAAGAAAACTGCACTCGTAATATTAGCGGCAGTAAAGAAGAAAACCTGGCATTAGCAATAACAGCGTTCATTTTATTAGCCTAACGTATGTAAAGTGCGTGGTTGGAGCGTGTAGCACATAATGTCGCAGCATATAGGGGGAAGCACCGGATGTCAACAGCAGGGAGGGGGGATGTACCTACGTAAACATTTTCCGCGTACTTACTTCCATAAATTAGTTCCCGCGAAGGCGCGGTATAAATACCCGCGAAACGGCGCCGCAAACTCATTACCTACTAATAGTTTTACATATCGGCTTCCGGCTCACTACACAAACACAGCCCGTGTCGCAACCCCGCTAACGACCTCGGCCAGCTCTCTCACCATGTGGACGTTCTCACCCCTTTTACGAATTTAATAATCGATAGATACGAGCCATACATGAGCCCGGTAAACGGTCGCTCGAACAAAACAGCCATCAAAATAATAAGCACCTGCCCCGTGTCAGACAGCAGGCGACGCGTCTCGGCGAAAACTCCAAATTACAGCACAGAGTTTCCCAGACGTTTACTCCGATCATAAAAAACGTCGTTCGACAATCACCTATCATTACGGGAGGCGTTGGCTTAACGCGCGCACAAAGGGCGCTAGCGACGGAAGAAAACGTCGAAAATTAAAAGTTTCCCCAAACAAAACAACAGCTGTCATATTAAACCTTCAAAATAAAGATTACAAATGAAATATTCACGGTGAAAGCGGGGCTCAGCCCGTGGTTATGTAAATAAGTGGCTACGAAAATGTACATAATTAGTTTACACGTTTTCTCTTACACCCGCACCCTGCGGCATATTGCCCGCCCCCCGGGGTGAGATTAGGCTGCGATACACGCGCTAAGGGCGCGTCTACAACCACATACATTATGTGCATGTGCTACTTTCACATACCCCACTTAAACGACAAAGGGTAAAACGCTGAATTATTAATCAGATGGAATTATAAGTCGGCTAAGTAACTAGACATATTGACTCAAGTATGTATTTATGAAACTTAGACCTTACTTTTTGAAGTTCTAATAAAAATGTAGCTCTAAGTAATAGGTACATGTACATATGTATACTATCTACATGTATGAGAAGCCCTTCAAACCGCCTTGAAGACTCCTAAACGTTAAACTAATACAGTCTTTCTAACCCTAATTTGTAAGTACTCGTCTCTAAAGAAAGACATAAACGAGCGTCTCGAGTGACAGCTAATCCAGTAATAAGACAGAAAGCAAAGTGAATTCGCGACGTGGCACGGTTGACAGAGCGAGGTGCCGCGCGGTGCCGCGTGGTGTCGCTCGAGTCAAGGCGGTAAGGACCTCCCTTCACCCTTAATTCTTTTGTCGTTTTCAGCTCCGTCAAATATCGCGTTTCCCCGTTTGCATACATTTTCACAGGCTCCTGCTCGAACGGCCGACGCCGTCTTTCACGAATAAAATTAGTGTCGGCAGCGTGACACCAACCGAATTTAACCGTAATAAGATATTTATAAAGAAATTTCCGATTCAGCGGCAAAGTTCAAAATTTGACTCCGACGCCGCAAAGAGTTCGGTGGCGTTTTCAATTTAAACTTTGAACAAGTTAAATAATGTGCGAGCTTCGGCCAACTCGATTCATTTAAGGTTTTAGTGAAATTAGCTTTTGAATTCGAATGACACTGAAATATCCACGGCACGAGACGGTGAAGTTTAAGCTGTATTACGGCTTTATTAATTCAGCGTTTTGAAGTAAAATAATGCTAACAAGATCATGTCGAAGTTAATACAACTTTGCTGGTCTTTTAAATATGAAAGGTTTAACTGAGTAATAGGGATTAGAAGCTTTTTATACTTCGTTTACGATTATGAAAATATTCATGAAAAGACTGAATCACTCTGAAAATACACTTCACTTACCCCGAATCCTTCAGTTGTTCATAGTATTATTTAACACTGCATATCACATATCACTTCTGAGCAATCGCTAGACAGAGTTTACATGCGTAACATACCCAACACAGAATAGAAACGGAACAGGCAATAAATACATGTAGCTCCGCGTGTGCAGTTCGCGCGTTTCACGATAGGTGGCTGTACCGTGGTCTAATATACACCATAAGGAGCATAAATCAGAGGTAACGCGACCTCCCCACACCTCGGCAACGATAAAATTCCAAATTGTTTTCGCCCGCCCGCCCTCGGTTCGCTCTTAAACGCCACGACGACTTGCACTTGTGAATCGCACTTTTTACTGTTCGACAAATTTACGTCGATACGATGTTTTAAAGTGATAAGAAAATGTTTTGTTCTTAATTTAGTTATGAGTTTTGTTTGTGTGTTTCGTCTACTATACTAATAATGAACTGATTTGGAAATCATCTTAAATCTTCTAGGGATGGACATTATGCTCGAAATGAAGTCTTGTTAGTGATGTAGACGACTAGTAGTTTGAAAATTTTTCATTCAAAAACTGTTTATATATTTTTACCAGTAAAAATATACTTTATTTTTTTAGATTTTTATGTAAACTATGTACGCAGGGGCGACTGGCATTGGCAAATGCGAGCCAATTAGAAGATTAAGCGATGACAATTACGGAGTCGGGTCGCGGCCGTACATCAACAATTATCGCTGCAGCCCGACAAATGGAAGCGCTGCGGCCGCCTCGTGTAGCGCGGTATCCACGCCGTGTTCACTAACTACCTGTGTCTGTCTAGATATATCTGCAAAATATATCTATGATATCTATACTATATCTATTTATACTGAGTTACAAATAACTAATGCATAACCCTAAGATGTTTCTCTCTCTCTTTGAGTCGTATTTCCTCATGACTGAGGGTCGTGACTCCCCCGTAGAATTAATTCGTTAGGGGAGTTTTCTTGGCCAGATACATCGTGGTGGGCGCCCAGGTCCTTCCACGGAAGACGCATGTCCTCGGATATTGTGGTCCTCAAACATGTCGGTTTCCTCACGATGTTTTCCTTCACCAAAGATAAAGATAAGATAAGATAAGATGTTTATACCTACATATATCTATGCATATCTGATATATATGGTTACAGGAAACTAACGCAAAACCTTTTAAGGATAGCTGCATTAAAAGCAGCAACTAAAGTTCTATGAAAAATCAGCTATTTCATACAAAAAGTAGATTGTCTTCTGACAAAATTTAGAGCTCATTACATTTTGTTTAAAATTTTGCATTACAACAACAAAATTGTTACTTTTTACTCACGAAACCCGCCCTTAAACGAATGCTGTAAGCCTGCACTAGGTATGTAAATATTGCTATAGCAAATCGACAGATTTATTTCATTGTATCGATCAACAGTATTTCATGCACCCATTGACTATATGTAAATTTATATCTACATACCTACTATCTACAAAGACGCATTTTAGGTATGCAAATAAAATTAACTCTCGACACCAGAGTTGGCCACTCTCATTCGATGAGAAGAAAAGAAGGTATGCAAATGTTGTTGAAAGTCATATAACCATATGTATACTCACACTACATGAGTATATTTAATTAAATCTTATTTAAAACTACATATCTTGTTTATGATATACCTACATTATGTGTATTTGCTATGTTCGATTTTCCGCTTGCGGAGCAAAAGTACACATACGTATTTTTTTGAAAACATACATTTAAAAAAAAAACTAAAAGAAATAGTCTGTCTTGAATTGATAGAGCATTTTACCGTGAGTCACATTCTGTATTAAATATTAAATTAAATCAAAAATTTGCACAGCATAACTTTAAAATTAAATAATAAATTTTCTCATCGAAAGCCATGTCTTAATTACACCTATCCATTGCTAATGAAAACAAATGCCTGCAAAGTCAATACGTTTGACATCTCCAACTCTATTCCGTCCACAAACACGCTTTTAATAGGTCAGAGGAAAAACTAAAACGAGTAGATTTATGATCCCTAGGTGTGCGATGTAAATCAAAGAGCGCTGCCAAGCGTCGCCGATAGAAGCGTTGGCAGCATCCTGGCCGCCTGAAGACAGATTATAATTAAGACTATCGTGATAATTCAGATGTTTCAGATGCTCTGCTTTATGGTTCTGGGAATTATGATGTTTGGACAAAGTTTGACTGTGCGTACTTATTTGATTTTGGCATGTTTTTTATTGATTATAACATTGATTGCAAAAAAAGTAGCTAAACAGGCAAATTTTCTGATATATTGTGAAAATCCTGTTATAAGTATAAAGTGTATTTTTTTCCCAAACTTTATCAATAATTAAGACTTGTGTTAAGAATTCAGACTTTTTTTACAAAGGACCTACACTTACTGTATTTTTAATAATTATATGTGAACACCCAGAGTTTAATGTGATTTAATTAACCTGGATAACAATATCAATTAAAGTGATTGTTTTTTTTTATACATATATTGTAAAAAATTTAAAAATAGTTGTTAATAAATGAATACCGAGATAATAATAATAATTTATTTTGAGTCAAACACTTATGAACTATAACAATATGTTCACTGCACTCCACACTAGGATAACCTGTGTTGTGGAGGGCAGGCTATGTTATTTATAAATAAAAGTACAGTTTACAAAAATACAAAATTATAGATTATAAATAAATGTACAGTTTACAGAAATTCAGGTTCCAATCCGGTAGTGATGATTTAATATTATAAACATTCTGATCTTAACTTGGTTTTGGTCACAAAATTAACCCAACATTAATTATTTTCAATATTAAAGAATTACATACGGTATTACAGAACACAAATATTACAAAAAAAGTTGGCATATTATTATCTTTTATTTTTTTTATTTTACTCTTAGACAGCATGGCAGGCTTAAAGCGAGACTCTATCGAGGAAGATTTAAAAAAAAACCATGAAATCTAGGCCAGTCCACTCAAATCACCACCACACAATTAATTTGATAAAAAAACTATACTTTCTCCAACGTTCAAACACCTCCAAAGCCAACTAATTTGGCGAACTTTATCAATGTCACAGCGAAATATAAACAACGACATCAGCTGGTTATAGTAGCCGTCGTATGCAAAAGCCGACAAACATCAAAATATTTGCAGAGTGGATGAAAAATGACTCCCGTCGACATAGAAAGAGCTGTAGTACAAAGGGGTAATTCCTGTTAGTCCCTAGCTTGCTCCCTAGGGGAGTTTATTCGATTTAAAAATGGTATGTATTTTATAAAATCTTATTTAAAATATTGCAAATTTTCGCTAGATTCATCCGCCCAGTAATTAATAATAACAAATTAAAAATAAGCTAGATTGTGGCGTATTTGAGACTGTTCGTTGGACGGCGTATTTGTTGGGTTTATTCTGATGATTGACAGACAACAGTTATTTATTTCGATTTCAGCGAAAACACTAAATCTATGATAGATAAAAGCTTAAAAATATTGACTATAAAGAATTGAAATACTAAACCTTGGGGACAAAACTAAACGAGACTTAGAGAACAACCCTAAATTGGTTTAACCGCATTCGTTGCGGTGCGATTAGCGAACTACTGGACGGAATATTTACATTATTCTACTACGCTTATTACTGTAATCTTGTGGGGGTGAGTTCAGCCCACTGAGCTAATGTGTGCAGATTTAATATCACATTTTTATCCTGTCTTCATATATTACGCGGTACAATTTAAATCAGCGGGTTTAGAGGATTAGCGCGGCGCTTGTGACCGAATTGCATTTGTTTTTTATGGTCGGAGTTCATTTGTTTTGTTTTGTGTATTTTGTTTATGCTTTTGACGAATTTTTGATGTTTATAATGAGGGTGTATCTAATTTCATTCTTTACTGTTGACTTATTTTGCTTCCAAGACGAAGACACAAACAGCGTAGTACTCGTATTAGCAATGAAAACAAAACATTTGGCCTATACTTATCAATGTCAATAATTATAACCACGTGAACGAAATGAGTACTATAACATCTTCAACTCAATAAGTGACCAAATCCTGGCAACCACGTGACCTGATTCGCCACGACAGCCGCTGCAAATTGTGATATTACCCGACAACTCGGGCGAATCTCTGCGGAGCAATTCAATTACAGTGAAAGATCCCTCATAAGCGAATCGTTTTTCCGAGTCATTAATTTTTTCGAACGACACGGGAGCGTGATATGGCGGGGTGGGACGGTGGCTATCTCGCGAGATAATGCTGATTTATGTGGCCAGGCGACGGCCGCGATTCGACGCGCTTCGTCGCTGCGACACGCGACTGGGCGATCGGAATAGTGCTGGCAGTGGTGGAAATTGCTGACTTTAGAGGCGGGGTGTTAGATAAATAATTTGTACCTAGTTCTTGTTATACAGAAATCTAACAATAGTGATCGATAAAGAAGGCAAACAATAAATTCTTACATGTTTGGGAGTTAAATTAAAAAGCAGGACCCTAAAACCTAAACGGTTCAGCCTTTATTTAGATAATTCTGTTCTGATTCAGCTTCCGCCTTATTACATACATTTTAAAAATGATTCAGAACTACGAGTAGAACCATTTCCTATCAACAAATTCCATACATCCTCTAATATGTAGGTACCTACTAGGACCTTCCCAGATCCGCTTTTTCCCGCTTCGCTTTCTTCCGCTAGCGTTTTCTTGTAATGCATTTCCTACTTCCCATAGATATCCTACACTTGTCCTTCCCCGCTATACTGTTCGCTGCCGCCGCTGATTCGCGCCGGTTAGTTGGCGAGATTTATGCTAATCGACGAGGCTGCCTCGGATAAGCTCGCGTGACGCCGTGTGGCAAATTGTCTCCCATTGCGACTTCCCAAAGCTCTTTGTAGCAGTTGCTATCGCATTTAATCTTTTATTACTGTTATATGACCCCAGTGTATTGATAGCGGAGCTAATCAGACTGTTGCGATTTGTTGGTAAAGCATTTTTTATTTTGTCTAAATACATGTTTAGAGCGGTCAACGCGTTAAAAATGTTTTGTGTATATATATTAAAAACAAG